>OX276348.1:15000-5015000 GCA_946251885.1 Cosmia pyralina | reverse complement strand
CACGCTATCACAATGCTCTACTGCGCAGGCGCCGGCTTGGCTGCGGACCACCTAGGCAGTGAGATACCGAACTTGGTCTCGAGCCCGGTCAGCACGGGCAGCGCGACCTGGTAGCCGCCGATGTGTTGCGGCTTCTTCATTGTTTCTTCTGTTGGCGTCGCCACGTGTAGTTCAGAACCGGCTGGGCGACTGTGAAGGGAATGTTACGGTTAACTATGTTAAAAAAAAAAACCAGTCAAGTGCGAGTCCGACTCGCACATGAACGGTTTCATACTGCCGTACAATATTTAACACAATATAATGTTACTCCATACAATATTTTAAATGATGTCTTTTTAATTTTTATTTTTTTTACTGTTGAAATTCTACTTTCATAGATAACGGTGTATTTCGTAAATTTGCATGCCTGATGGTAGGATATGGCTAATGAACACTATTGTTTATTTAAGACCTTTTTCTTGTGCACCCATATTCGCAAATGAATAAATGATTATGATTATGATTAACACTACATAGTATAAAAAAAAAATAGTTCAGTTTTTTTATTATTTGTTGCTGGTTCCTTAAATTATCATCTGTCCCGTACAAAGCTTCAATAACTACTCGAACCAAATGTATGGGATAATTTTTTCTCGATTACGATGTTGGTCCAATGGAGAAAGTTGTACAGTTCGATGGTCTATACCACACCCTTAAATTTGACTACATCTGTCTGATACACCATGTTGACATCTGCATTAGAAATTGTATCACAGATGACATTGTGTGGTTATCCAGAGTCAAAGCTGAAACATTTCATGTGCTTGTAAATTACACTGGCACCCGCTATTTAAATAGATGTGCAAGCACAGAGCACTAGTGTGGTGATAGTATTTTCCCCCACCACCCCCTTCGCTAAAAGATTACTTCTAAGTTTCTGACAAACAGAACACTTACATTATTTTAAAAGAATAAAGCCATCCTTTATAATAAATAATTTTTTTTTTTTTTTTTATTAAACCATGCGTATACAAAAATAGTATGAACTCTGGTATCCAAAAAAAGATTTAACTTGTGTTATGGATACCAGCATTCTCACATAAATGAAATTTACATTGGTTGCAACAGACGACGATGTCAAGAGTGGCACAGTATACAGGAGAGGAAGCCTTTAATAGAATGTGTGTAAGTGTAGTGTTAGTCACACTAATATTTTAAAGAAGAAAGTTTGTAAGTATGTGTGTGTGTGTTTGTGTGTGTATATGTGTTTGTGTTTGTATGTTTGTTTGTTACTTCTGCACGCTCAAACGTCGGGTCAACTTTGATAAAATTTGGTATAGAGGACACCCTGGATTAACACAGTCATCCCGGTCTACGCAGTTAAAACCGCAGGGCGCAGCTAGTGTGAAAATAAAACACATGAGTGAGGAAAGATTGTATGTTCGTGTCTAAAAAAAGTGTTGCTTAACTTGATAATTTTATAAGATTTTCCGTTTCTTCATAGCTCTGCGCTTGTAACCACCTTTTGACCCTAACTTTCAATTCTTGCAAAGTAGTGGGATATATGGCCAAAAAATTAGCATTGCCTTTCACCGTGGCAATGCTGCCAGTCTTCTGGCCACGTTTCCGGATTATGTTCCCACAGGCCTCCTCTCCGTGTGAAGGAGTGATGTCACATATCTTCGAATTTTTTATTCTAGGACATGCCGGTTTCCTCACGATGTTTTCCTTCACCGTTTTGAGTGGTGGTGATGAAATAATTTACACAAAGTAAAGCACCTGTCTGGGTTCGAACCTACGACCTACAACATCTCGTAAGTCGCGCCACTGGGCCACCACTGCGCTTTAATTTAGTACCTAGTGTAAATAGTTAAAAATAGGTTTGTGTACTCACGATCCTCCGAAATCAACGAAGAACAGACGCTGCAGTATCTCATACGTCACTAGCGTCACACCGAACTGTGGCGACGAGCGCATCACTCGCGCGACCGCTCCCTTCCAGAACGCTCGCGCGCCTTCCTCTGCGTAGATCTTACGCGTGGCGTCTATCACACCGTTGTATGTCGTCTGCCCGGATCGGGCTACCACCTGTAAATATAGAATGAGTTTAGTGCTATGGAATATTAGATTATAATGTCTGATAGTTAAATGGTGTTTTGGTACAGTCAGCGTCAAAAATATCGGGACGAACAGACTGTTCAAAATGATCTCAACAACTACGAAAATTAAAAAAAAGAAAGAAAGAAAAAGTATTTATTGTAACTCGCACAGGAAAATCACCAACAAAACTAAAAATAATAAAACACTTTAATCAAGCACTACTAAGCACTTTAATCTCAGTTAGATAAAGTTCTTGTCAGAATGAAAGTTGTCGTGTACAGTCTTCATTCTGAAACATTCCTTGTGTCATAGAGTTTATTTCATTTTCATAGTTGTTTAGATCAATTTTTAACAGTCTGTTCGTCCCGATATTATTGACGCTGACTGTACATTGTTTTTCACGCATCACAATCATAAAAATAACAAGGATAACTAGTAATGATCATTGTACTCATCATTATGAACAACTTTTACTACGGGACCAAACCTGAAATCGCGAAAAAAAAAAATCGGCTGCTCCCTACATTTTGACGAGTTATGCGAACATAAATGTAGGGCACAGCAGATTTTTTTTTTCGCGATTTCTGGTTTTGTCCCATAGTAAAAGTTGTTCATAATGATGAGTACAATGACCCCTTAAGAGGTCCAGAACGACTTAAATTTAAGCTTGTATAATTATAAATCTTCATGTTTTGTCAAGTCGCAAAAATCGTGCGAAGCAGGGCCGGGTCGCTAGTATTATTGATATAAATATAGATTACATACCTGTAAGCGCGTCTTGATGACGTCAGCGGGTGTGACGAGCGAGGCGGCCGGGATACCCGCGATGGCACCAGCAGCTAGCAGTGTCAGTGGGTGATTGTAGCCGTTCTCGTCCGCGAACTTAGCCTGGAATGTTAGTTAGTAATGTTATTGTTCTATCGATTCGATGGAACGCCGAATATATTGGCCGATTTAAGCCGAGTTGAGCCGAGCTTCGAGAATCCAACCTAACAACAACAGAGTGCATTCCAGCGCGTTGAAAAAACACATTGTTGGAATTTCAATTCTCGGCACTAAGCAGAGCGTTGAAAACCAGTGCGCGAAAAAAAATCGCCGCGATGTTTTTACGTCCGTGCGAACGTGGCTTACGGTTTAAAATAAGAAACATATTATTTGTTTTACTTATAAATCAACCTCTTGTCCTTATTTCAATTTATGAGATCACAGTAGCACGTTTTCTTTCGATGTTAGTGTATTTTCGACATTTAACGCCTAAACCGCAGGCCACACTGAGAACGAAGCGAAACGAAACTAACTAAGTAAACGAACCTAAGCTTCGTTTCGTTTCGTTCTAAGTGTGGCCTGTTTTTTATGATTGACGTCCAAAAAAAAAATTTGGAACCACAAAAATATCAATACTAACCTTAACATGAGCATAAGCAGGGAAGTAAATAGCACTGAAAGGCACATCTCTTAACAGACACGCCTTCGCTCCCTTATACAACCCAAAAAGACCCAAGTCTTTGACAACGGACCAAGCTCGTACTTTAGTACCGCCCGCGATCTCTCCGGCCACTTGCAGGCGAATCTTGACTATTTCTAACGGATTTGTGAATACTACTTGCGAACCACCGGCCTGTTGGAAAAAAAAAAATTGGTTATTTTAATATAACATCAAGCTTAAATGCCACGACGTCTTATGAGGTGTACTTATAGCACCTACACCCACATTTTTTGGTATTTTTCCGGACTGCCATTGAGAAATCCCATCTGCAACAGCTCGACCCAATAACCTCAAACCCACTCAATAATCTATGCCCGACCTGGAGATAGACGACCAACTCTTAAAGCAGTATTATTTTAATATTACTTGAGTGTGGGAAAGCGATGGAGCTAGACGTCATGCATAGCTCCATTTTTTTACGTTTGTACGAACGTCGGCTAAGTCTGATGAAGCAGGTCTTTAGAATAGACTATAATGTTATCGTGTTGACCGTAAAATCAAGCGATAAAAGTCAGTTCTTTTTTAGCAAACATGAAATAGGTATTCTGAGTAGGATTTTTTCTCGCATACGGGAGTCGTTACCGTGGGAGTCCTAGGAAACGCTGGCGTGACGACCTAATCCGTCTTATTACAAAACAAGGTTCATCTTCAAATCCAGGTTTAAACCATGGACCCTTTTTTGAATTTCGTACTTTATTCCGACACATTAAGATGTCAGATTTCGGTACTAAGTTGTCAGTTTTGTATAAAGAACTGTATTTCTATCACAGCTAGGTTCTTATTACAAAAACTGATTCGATGGTTTAACCATGACGGAAAAAAAAACTCGTTATGTAATAAGACCGAATGCGTTTACGGGAGATTGGTCGCAGAAGGCAACGGGATAGACCGTTGCCCAGCAGAGGGACAGAAAATGTATTAAAATATGTATTTCAATAAAAATATACTTACACAACCACCGGCCAAGATTTCAGCGTATAGAGATATGTTGCCCTTTTTGTCTGTGAATTTGTCACGAACTAAGTCGTTCATCTGGAAAAGTAAATACATTAATATATAGTTACGATCATTCTTTAGCACTTGAAAACGAAATATCTAACTGTTTTATGCCTAATAGAATTTATAGCAAACTCAAATTCAGTTTCAAGTCAAAATTCAAGAGTCATAGTTACAGTACGGCCGATGAGTTTTGGCCGGTCTGAACTTTGCGCAGAAGGCTGCGCAATAACATTTTTAACCGACAACAAAAAACCGGCCAAGTGCGAGTCGGACTCGCGCACGAAGAGTTCAGTACCATTATCTATAAAAACGGCAAAAAAATCATGTCTGTTGTATGGGAGCCCCCTTAAATATTTGTTGGCGCTTCCGCTTTATTAGTCCGTCAATCGACATCTCGTACAAATGTCAACGTCAAAAACGATCACCGGGCACTGGTGAGGCGGCCAGCTGGTAAAAACAGGCAGTGAACTTCGGATCGCAGTAGAGTGCGCACGCAACCACGTGCTCGGTGGGCGTTATATTTTAAGTTCTTAATCTATGCGATCTATAATTATTTTGTGAAGTGTTTGATTAAATAAGCGAAGTGATTATGACAAGTGTTATTTTACTGAAATCCTTCTATACCCGATAATCCACGCCTATCTGAACATGGAGAACGTGTTAGATGATAGTCGAAAGACTTCATATTTTTTAGTATTTGTTGTTATAGCGGCAACAGAAATACATCATCTGTGAAAATTTCAATTGTCTAACTATCACGTTTCATGAGATACATTCTGGTGACAGACGGACGGACGGACAGCGGAGTATAGGGTCTCGTTTTACCCTTTGGGTACGGAACCCTAAAAAGGAGGATAAGAGTATAATGTTCGTCTGCATGTAAGTTTTTTTTTATATATGTTCTTCGATATTTTCATCAATTGTGGACCGATTTTGAAAATTCTTTCTTCATTTGGTAGTGGAAGCTTGAAGCAAAAATCTAAAATACAGATGTAAAGACACCAACTTCCAAAATTAATGCTAATTTTCACTTTGTAGTGTTTTTTTTGGAATCGATTTTTTTTCAGCGGAGATGAGAATGTTGAGATGGATGTGTGGAGTGACGAGAATGGATAAAGTGAGAAATGAGTATATAAGAGGAAGTTTGAAAGTGGCGCCAGTGACAGAAAAGTTGAAAGGAAATCGTTTGTCTTGGTATGTAATGAGGAGAGACGAAACGCATGTGACTTAAAGAGTGATGAATATACATGTTGATGGATGGAGAGGCAGAGGAAGGCCAAAGAAAAGATGGATGGATTGTGTGAGGAATGATATGAAAGAGAAGGGAGTGAATGATAGCGTGACGGTTGACAGGGGAGAATGGAAGAAGAAAACGTGTTGCGCCGACCCCAAGTAATATGGGATAAGGGCAGGAAGATGATGAGTGTTTTTTTTGGAAGTTGGTTATTTCTTTTGTTAAAATGTTTTTTTTAGGACCTAAATGGTGACATGAGGCGAGTGTGAGTGAGAGACAATACGCTAAGTTCGCGAGAGACCGCGCCGGCAATGATTTATCGGCCGCTATGTTCGCGAGAGACCGTGCCGGCAATGATTTATCGGCCGAACTGTATCATTATACGATTAGGATGGGACCATCTATGTTTTTAAATAACTTCTTGAAGTTATTCTTTATTGACATGAAATAGGCTAAAAATCTATCTGAAATAAGCAATTTATACTAATACTCGTATAAAGTGTTAAAAAATTAACTTTACAAACTTTAAGGAGTGCTTTTGACCATCGAACTAAACTTTTACTATGGAACCATCTTTAAAAGAACCAAAAAAAATCTGCTGTTCCATACTAAAGTTTAATGCTTACTGTTCTGAACTGTATTGGACAGCTGTTTTTTTTTTCGCGATTTCAAAGGTGGTCCCTTAGTATAAGTTATTCAGTTCGATGGTCTAAAGCACCTCTTAACGTTTGTAAAGTTAATTTTTGAGCACCTTCTGTACTCCTGTACAGTAAATTTTGGCATGTCCGCCATGACTCACGCACAAAAAATATCGTCTGGTTCACTCACTAAAACACGTGCGACGCGCAGGTACAAATGACTCAACTGAATGTACATGTAACTACATCGTTGGGTTTGCGTGGAACGGACTTTATGTTGATTACGTGGACCAATAAAGAAAGCTAGCTACATGGACCGATGACCTGAAGAAAGTGGCTGGGTCAGACTGGATGCGGAAGGCGGAGGACAGGGTGTTGTGGCGCAACCTTGGAGAGGCCTATGTCCAGCAGTGGACTGCGATTGGCTGAGTTGATTGATTGATTGACGTGGACCAATAGCAACGCAGTCAAAATTTTCGGTACTCGTTTTTCGGTACTATAGTTTTTTAATACTAACCGTCAACTTAATAGCCTTCTCAGGGGCCACTCCGATCAATTGCGGCACCAGTCCTCTATACAGGCCGAACATGCCTTCGTGCCGGATGACCTTCTTGAAGCAATCCCATGAGTTTCTATACGCCACTTCTCCGATGAAGGAGCCTGTGCGTTGGTTCTGCATACGAGTCTTTACTAAGTCGATTGGGTACACCGCTGAAGCTCCGACGGCTGGGAAAGAGAGATAGGGGTGAACTTCAACATACATAACGTCACGTAATCAACGGAGGGTTAGGCAGAGGTGTTCGTAATAACCACATTTCACCAAATTGGTTTGAATGAATTTTCAAACAGGGTTTTTTATGACGGCTACGCTAACCTGGTGCGCTGCTGCGCCAGACAAGGGTGCAATGAAAGTCATTATTCCCACTTGTAAAAAAAGGTCTCGAAACTTTTAAATGCAAACAAAAAATCATGGCACGTGCACGCGTCAAGGACGCCTCTTACCGCGATACGTTTGTTTTGATCGTGTTAGCGACACTGCCTTAACATTTTTTCGTATCGTTTTGAAATATTGAAATACATTGGTAGAGGGTTCGAAGACTTTTATTGCACGGTTATCTGGCGGAAGGCATATTTATGAACTCAGAAGAAAATACGTTTTCGTTTCTTGGATTATCTAGTTATATCTAGATCTTGTATTTTAAAAGTAACTAACTACTAAGTAACAACTTTTCTGCATCAGTGATAACACGCACTTCGGATTTCGTTCATATTTTGTGACTTGTGTTTTTATTAAGCGGGAAGCGCCAGGGTAGCCCTCGAAATTCAATTTTGTTTTTATGTTTTTTGCAAATTTGCAAGTCAGTATTGGTTGTATGTTGATTATATGAAAAAATATGCATTTACAGAATTATAATCACTAGAATCAGTAATACGAGTTAGTGTAATCCTCAAATGTCAAGATTTCATGAAATAGTCATTCAATAGGATTACTTGTTCATAAGAGGGTACTGACCGCGCAGTGGCGCCCTCATAGTTTGTTTGGTTATTTCTTTTATTTTAGAATGAAAATGCAGAAAATAAGGCGGAATAATTGTGCTCCACAAGACTATACGTTATTATTATTACAAATAGTAGCTTTATACTGTTAAGTTTTATTATAATCCTTAAAACGGAAAATAGTGGCCACTTTTTTTCGTTACGATTATAACTCATTTATTTTATACTTTTTAGTTCAGTTTAATAAACTATAATTTATTCCTTCAAAGCCTTTTCTTCCTTTCCTCTGTCTTGTACTATCTCAGGCCATGTTGACCCTGCAAATGTTATCAGATCGTCACACCACCTTCGCCGTACGACGAACGGCTCGACGGCGATGTCCTCCCTCAGGCCGTTTGTCCACCACTACAGGCAACGAGAACGAGATGACGACGGCGCCGAAGTAGCGATACCTACATATCACACTAATATTATAAAGGCGAAAGTTTGTGAGTGTGTGTGAGTGTGTGAGTGTGTGTGTGTGTGTGAGTGTGTGTGTGTGTGTGTGTGTGTGCGTGTGTATGTTTGTTACTTATTCACGGTCAAACGGCTCTACCGATTTGGATTAAATTTAGTGTGTAGGTAGCTTATACCCTGGATTAACACATAGGCTACTTTTTATCTCGGTCTACGCGGGTGAAACCGCGGGGCGCAGCTAGTATTTACTATGGCACGTCCATCACCCGAACGCCGTCGACACTACCGCCGAATTTTCGAATAGTTCAGCGCGACCCGACCGCTAGAACTCGGGCCGAGATTGTGACCGGCCGATGTGCCGGCAATACTAAACACGTTTCCTTTTGTCCACACACTGCCGTCCTACCGGCGGCGGTGCTGCGCTGTTCGCCCGGCTTTTGTTTTGCCTATCACATAAAATACTGAACCGCCGAGTTCGGTCGGGTGGGTGAAACGATTGTCGTCACCGGGACGTCACGCTCGGTTCGAATTATCTCGTTTCTCGTTGACTGCCCGTTGACGGTGGCGGTGGACAAACGGTGTCAGGCGTCTAGTGAGTGACGGTCTTTGATAAATATATTATGCTTTACAAATGAGATCTTCAATTAATACGATACATTCCTGGAAAGGGATTATAATGAAATAATACGTACCACCAGCAATGGAACCGAGTACGAATCTGTAAGTGCTCTCCAATATTTGAATCACCACGCCTCTTTCCTCTGGACTCTGTAACAAGCATACACAAGTATTTACCGAAACTCCTTGTGAAATAACATGTAGCTATAAGAATATAAGAGTTGTTGAATGGTTTGTTGGTACAATACTGATACGAGGCATCAATGTTTGAGGTTTTATGTGCAAAGTATTGTTTAATTTGTCGCAATCGATAGAAATTGTTTTTAAAACTGTGTATTTTACCTGTTTAAGTTTCATTATTTTCAGTGTGGTTGATTTTGAATGAGATTAATGGAAAGTGGTCAAAACATGGGTCAAAATCAAAGCAAATCGAATGCTATCACTCTTAGGCAAAGTAAAGTAAGTTTTTCTTGGATAAAAATCGTAGTCCAACATGGTCGAAATTGTGTCAGTAAAAACATTATTTTGCTCACTATATCTAACGGGAAGCTCCAGGTAACCCACGAAATTCAAATTTTCTTACGTTTTTTACAATTGGCAAGTCAGTATTAAGTATGATTCGGAACCGTAACAAATATGTATTTACAGATTTATAGTCAGTAGAATCAAACACATTTATTAGTACGTACACTTCTCAATGCCCTAGGCATCGCATAATTTTAGATAAAAAACTAAAAGGATAAAATTATATGTTAAACGACTATCGCAGTACCTGCTGCGTGGTCGGGCGTCCGCCGCGCCCAGTCATCTATAATCGTTCACTAGTAATTCATTTAAGAGGGCTAATTATCTTAAATAATATTCATTATCAGGATTTCTTGCAAAGAAGGGTTGGACGAGTTTGTAAATCTCTTCGGACTTGTGTAATTGCGATCAAACTTCACTTCCGGTAAGTTTGTTTAACCATTACACTTCGTTGCTGCATCCTCGAGATTTACATGATTCTAGGTAGGGGTGGTGGGTAGGTAAGTTCGGAGCTTTGAGATAATTTACCAATACATTTGTGGTGAAGAAAATAAATGCATCTAATGAGATTGTTTTATTTTGAACAGTTATATTATTAAATTATATCAACGAAGGAAAATATTATGGCAATTTTAATAAGCTCAATCGAAACTATTGCGATTGGCTGCGTATGTGGACGCATGTCACATGCTATGTGCGGAAAAAAATTGCGTATCCACCCCACTGCACTGTCGTGCAAGGTGTCTTTAATCCATCCGACTCATTGTTGAAGCGAACAGATAATTGGTATCTGGAGCAGACCTAAATGGTTCTGTAATGGGAAGCGAACAGATAATTGGTATCTGGAGCAGACCTAAATGATTTTGTAATGGGAAGCGAACAGGTAATTGGTATCTGGAGCAGACCTAAATGGTTCTGTAATGGGAAGCGAACAGGTAATTGGTATCTGGAGCAGACCTAAATGGTTCTGTAATGGGAAGCGAACAGGTAATTGGTATCTGGAGCAGACCTAAATGGTTCTGTAATGGGAAGCGAACAGGTAATTGGTATCTGGAGCAGACATAAATGGTTCTGTAATGGGAAGCGAAAAGATAATTGGTATCTGGAGCAGACCTAAATGGTTCTGTAATGGGAAGCGAACAGGTAATTGGTATCTGGAGCAGACCTAAATGGTTCTGTAATGGAAAGCGAACAGGTAATTGGTATCTGGAGCAGACCTAAATGGTTCTGTAATGGAAAGCGAACAGGTAATTGGTATCTGGAGCAGACCTAAATGGTTCTGTAATGGGAAGCGAACAGGTAATTGGTATCTGGAGCAGACCTAAATGGTTCTGTAATGGGAAGCGAACAGGTAATTGGTATCTGGAGCAGACCTAAATGGTTCTGTAATGGGAAGCGAACAGGTAATTGGTATCTGGAGCAGACCTAAATGGTTCTGTAATGGGAAGCGAACAGGTAATTGGTATCTGGAGCAGACCTAAATGGTTCTGTAATGGGAAGCGAACAGGTAATTGGTATCTGGAGCAGACCTAAATGGTTCTGTAATGGGAAGCGAACAGATAATGGGTATATGGAACAGACCTAAATGGTTCTGTAATGGGAAGCGAACAGATAATTAGTATCTGGAGCAGACCTAAATGGTTCTGTAATGGGAAGCGAACAGGTAATTGGTATCTGGAGCAGACCTAAATGGTTCTGTAATGGGAAGCGAACAGATAATGGGTATATGGAACAGACCTAAATGGTTCTGTAATGGGAAGCGAACAGATAATTAATATCTGGAGCAGACCTAAATGGTTCTGTAATGGCCAGATATGAAGAAAGTGCTATCGCAAGGCATATTTCCTTTTGAGGAAAAAAGGGATTATAGTCGCGGTATTGGTCAACACAGTGCCGAAGTTTTAATAACATCGTTAATTACAATTTCGATGTTATTCTTCTTTACCCTAATATTTGAGAACCTGATAAGACATAACGTCTTGACTGGTTGTCCCGTAGACAATGCGATCAGAGTCATCGTCTTTTTGGTAATCTGACGTATACGTTGTATGTAGGAGTTTTTTTTCTCTAATATTCGGCAAAGCTATCGGTGAAAATAATTACGTAGCAAGGTTCCTTAGAGGCGTTTAAGTTAGTATAATCCTCAAGATTTCACGAAATAGTTATTCAGTAGGATAGTTGTATTGATGATGGCTTTAATGATTATAATTCTGTAAATACATACTTTGTTACTGAATAAATTTAATAAATTTGAATTTCGCGGCTACCCTGGCGCTTTCGCCTTAAATAACTTTGTTTCAAATAGTCTCGTCCAGTATTGTAAATGGTAATGCATACTTATTATCAGAGTGATGCTGGCTTAATTAATAGATTAGTGTATTGTGAATTAGCCTAGCATATACTTAGCTTTATGCAAGAGTGTGGCAGTGACAATGTTCAGATCAATTAATTTGATAAGGTTGAACATGCTACAAAATGACCTAGGTAAAGTAGGACATTCACGATCGATGTCAAACCATTAGTAAGTCATTGCAATGTAACTCTTATCACGGTAAGGTAAGGTATAAATTAAAATGGTTGCCGAGAGTTTTATCAAACTCACGACAGTCATTCTAATTTATACTTTGTTACAATGAAATAAAAGTTACATTGCAATGACTTACTAATGGTTCTATGTCACTCAAATTTGATCGTGAATGTGTTACTTAACGGAGTATTCGTTTCCGAGGCACTTGGCGATTATTTTTAATATTAATTAGGTTGGAATTTTGGTAGGATTGTATGTTCTGGTTTCTTAGGTTGTTTCCAAAGTCAATTACGTAGCCACCAGTGCCTTGAGTTCAAAAGAAGTTAAGTTTTACTCGTGAATTATGTAAGTACGATTAGTCAAGAGTTTGATTTGATTATAAGTATTAAAAATAAAGAATTGAGTGTTTTGAATAGAGGCAGTGAATTTTTGGTGGTTCGAATTAAATATTCACACGAATTGGTTATGTGCAAGTATATTTGTTTATATTTACTGTGCGTTTACAAACAGAAATATCACACGCACAAACACTCACGACGCTATACATATATTTGTTTGAAGCAGGGATCGAAACGACGACCTTTAGGTAAAAAATCGTAGTGTCAGCGCCACTACGCACACACGATCGTCTTCCGTTTAGCTATATGTGCAAGTGAGCCTAGATCATGACGTCACACATCAGAAGGTTTGCATTTATTCAGTCTCCCAGACTGAGTCTGGCCTGTGGACTTCATTATAAAAAATGCAATATCATGTCTACAAAAGCTGACATCACATCTACCAAAAATCCACTGTCCCAAGAAATATAAAAGACAGAAACATCATAAACTCCGCCGGTCTTACTTACCAGTATTCGTTCCAAACAGTTAACAAATTCACAAGGCTCTAACATAGTTACCTCCTCCTTTAATAAGCATTGCAAGAAAGAGAACAATATACCTGTCAGTTAGTGATGTTTCCAAACAAAACACAACTCTTATGTCATAAACATTAGGTCTAAATTACACTAAACAGACATTTGATACGAAGGCTGCTCCTGCAAGGTTATTATGAGTGTGAAAGAGAGAGCTCGATACTCACGGAGACGGCTTTGATTTCGGCGACGCGGCGTGTGACTTGTTTGAAGTATTGTTCCGGTGTGATGGAGTTGAGATCATTGTAGACGATACGGCTGTAATGAGAATACAATAGATGTGTGAGATCGATATTCGTTCTCAAAACATAAGTACACACGGCTACACATCAAGCTATACATTTCCAGTTTACACTGACCTCTCATTGTAAGGAAATCCTATACAATGCGAGATCAGCTTATACTGGAACTGTATAGCTTGATCTGTACCCATGCGTACAAGCATCTTTTGGCGCATGGCTCTAGGAACTAACGTCACCATTTTGTTTTTTTAATACGATTTCTGTGACAATTTCACAAATGTACCAATTATGCCCCTTTGACAATGTCATTGAGGCGCCAAAAGATTCTTGTAGCACTCTAATGAAAATCTCTACCACTTGAATTTTGTTAGGAAGAAACATTGGCATATAAAAAGTAGCAGACCAAAAATTAATCCATAATTATATACATAGATGGACACGATTCCTTATCCTTGTTTTGCTAAGCGACAAGTCGTAAATAGTGTCTCGTTCTGTCACCTGTTGTCACACTGACTCATACATAGACAAAATTTGACGCGTATAGCTTGTCTATCCCGCGTCGCTATATTGATAAGCAACATCAATTAGTCTGGGACGGATTTAGCAACTAAGGCAAAATTTTTTGTTGTACCTACCTATGTAATTTTACATACAACAAAAAATTTTGACGAATTTTGATTTTTTTTTTTTGACGACCGGCTTGACCGTATATAATAGGTTGGGGAAAAAGTTTCTTCGCATTTTTTATGAAAATTCAAAACATTTTTTAATATACATTATTTACATTTATCTAAAGTATGTAGGTACCATTTTGTTCGATAACTTTTTGCCATCTTGTAGATAGGGACATGATCCCATTGCTATAGAAATTTTGGGACTTCTGATCAAAATACCGCGACAAGTGGTTTTGGCAGTCCTCTCGTGATGTTAACCTGACACTGCCTAAAGAATTCTGAAGAGACCGAAACAGGTGGAAATCTGAAGGTGCAAGGTCAGGACTATATGACGGATGCATTAACACCTCCCAGCCAAACTCTCTTAATTTTTGCTGAGTGGCTAAAGATGTGTGAGGTCTAGCGTTATCATGATGAAAAACCACACCCCTTCTGTTGATTAATTCCGGCCGCTTTCTCTCAACTTCTTGCTTTAATCTCATCAGTTGTTCGCAGTAGAGTTCAGAATCGATGGTCCTGCCTGGTGGTAACAGCTCATAATGAATAATGCCCTTCCAACCCACCACACACACAGCATCACCTTGTTGCAAGTTAACCCGGGTTTCGCCACACTCTGTGAAGCCTGACCGGCCTTTGACCATGACCTTTTTCGCACGTTCTTGTCGTACGTGATCCACTTTTCATCCCCAGTTATCAGCTTCTTCAAAAATGGTTCGGTTTCATTACGTCGTAATAAAGCATCACAAATGAGTACACGGTTTATTAGGTTTCTTTCAGTGAGCTCGTGAGGTACCCAAATATCGAGCTTTTTTGTGTACCCAGTTTTTTCAAATGCGCCAAAACTGTTTTGTGGTCAATTCCCAGTTCTTCAACTACGTCGTAACTACTGATATGCCGATCTTGCTCCACTTTTTCAAAAATGGCATTCATTTAATCCGTAATAGGGCGACCAGAGCGACGTGCATCTTTGACATCAAAATTTCCGGATTGAAAACGCTTAAACCAAATTTGTGCTACTCTCACAGACACTGCACTGGGTTCATAAACATCGCAATTTTTTTTTGCGGCTTGCGTTGCATTTTTACCTTTTTTGTAGTAAAATTTTAAAATGTATCGAATTTCTTCATAAGATTCACTCATCTTGACAGTACGAAAAACAAATTAAAATCTCACATTTTCCTAATTTGAATTTGGAATTATCTTCTTTAAAATTTAAACTTTCAATAATACCAAAACCAGCCAGATACAAATAGTATAGCCAAAGAGATTTTATTTTAAGTTCATACATACTACAATGCGAAAAGACTTTTTCCCCAACCTAATATTTATATACCGGTCGTCAAAAGGAGGAGTGTGGACTGCTGCCTATCGTCCTCTTAAAATACTCCCTTAGTCGCCTTTTACAATAACCACGGGAATAGATGGGTAACTACCGTTAAGACTTTATTGATAAGTAATCCCCATAACCACTCCATTCTAACCAACCATACCCTATTAACCAATCTTATACCCAGAGAATATCGATTTTCGTGGATTTTCAGTAAGTATATCGGTTGTTTCAATATCGTTAGATAATACCGGCAACAGGCCCTGTATTCACAACATTCCAGGTGTGCGTAAAGCCGAAAAAAAACGCGTAGGAGATCCTACGCGTTTTTTTTTCGAAACATTACACAAAAACGTCGAAACAAAGAGGCGTGGCCATACACATTTGTGTATGCAAACACGATGTTTTTGTTTTCCGATATCAATGGAACACATTCCCCGCCCGGAGGAAGAGGGGAAGGTTTTGCTTCATTTTCAACTGCCGCGCGCACCGCGCACGTCTGACATCTACACAAAATGTGTTAGTAAAAATATTTGAAGACGCAGGAGACAGCTTGTGTATGAAAACAAATGTTTATGTGTAAGTTTTTTATGTTATGTTTCGCAAAAAGACGCACAGGAGACCCGGCTTTATGGCTACGCAATTTTTTGCGAATATTTGGTCTGCTACTCTTTATATGTCTGTGGGAAGAAATTACCAGATAAACCAGCACTCTAATTGCATAACACAGTTTCAATCACAACCCGAGACTTTTGAAGGATATTTCTAATTCATTCCATCACAAGTTTAATAGATTCGTCTGCTCAGCAACGTAAATAACGCAATGAACGGGGCTGAACCGTCAAAATGAAATAAAATGCGACCAATAAGGATGATGACAATTTTTTTCTCCGTCTTGTAGATTATTAAAAAATATTAGACACGTATTTCTCTTTTTTTACGTAATCAAAAGATTACGGCGATACATTGAGTTAAAATGTGTTATGACGTCACTCCTTGCTAGATTTTATACATAGTTTTTATAGTTGTAACGTAGCGAGCCCCCACTCTCCAACTTTAATGTGTTTCATCTTAGTATTTTTTTATTAATACGATAAAGCAAAAATACATGTCTAAATTTTTTTATTATTTGACTGCCGGTCTAAATAGAATTTCTTTTTTTTACCCAGGAAACATCCCTATTGTCATTTTATGTGTGTTATGCAATTACCCCTCAGAATTAAGCAAGGTTCTGAAACAATATCAAGCTTTTTTTCAACCCTGCATCTTTGTACTTTTAAACATAATATAGTGTGTTAAGTAAAATTCTTCAAAACTCAAGAAACTCCAAAGAAGAAAGAACGAAAACAGTGTAGATAGACAAAAATAAAAAAAAATAAAATCGAAGATTCCCAAGTGTGTCAGTAGTGAGAATATAAAACTCTATGAAAGTTTTTGAGTCTCGTAAATTAGACTCTTACGTGTTGTTTGTAATAAAACCTATTTTATATAGGTGTTAATTTTTATTGTTTATTTTAAAACACTCGCATTCTATCCATAATCATAATGTATGACCAACCCTCTACCTCCGGGAGTCGAACTCGCTTCCCCACTGTCGTCGGCAATGTAATAAAACTACAATTAGAATACAATGGATTTTATTTCTCTATGAAATAAGAATTAGGACCTGTTTCACCACCTACGATTAAGTTCCTATTAACTTACTTGGAAGATAATTTCATACAATTTCTGTTCCATTTTTGAATTTATTCGGTGAGTAGTGGCATCGTGAAATAGGCCCTAAGTGTTTAATGAATAATGTACTAAATATTTAATTAAATGTGTGCATTTGTTGTATGCCAACACCATTAATAATTTGTGAATGCGTTTCTGACATCTGGCAGTTATACAGGGTTATATAATATGTCATTTGCAACCAAATAGGGGTCATTTATTTATTTTTAGTTCATTTGACTCCTATGCAAATGTCAACCAATTTTTTGCAGTATTCGACCATTTTAGTAAAAAATCCTGCTCAAAATTATTTTAATTATAAATTATATGAATTGTAAGGATTTGTAGCTCTGATTTAAAGACTATTACTTAAAGATAATTGTAATTTTATGAACAACAGCCGCACGGGTCAATCGATCAGGTTAAGCTACGCTTGTGGCGGTTGGTCCGTGGATGGGTGACCATCTTTACATACCAAGACCCCTCCGTGCCTCGGATAGCACTTTAAGCCGTTAATCTCGGCTGTCATTCGTGGATCTTTGACAATCATTACAGGTATTCAGAAGCCGAAAAGTCTGACAAACAGTCTTATAAACGGGTATCTTATTACCCAGTAACTGGGTTGTGGAGTCGCTCCATGTAAAATACTGGTTGGCATTCAGCTGCATCCGGTTAGACTAGAAGCCGACCCCAACATAGTTGGGAAAAAGCTATGCCCATGATGAATGACGACAAATAACTGTGAAAGCACTGTAAATGCTGAGTACAAAAGAATAAGTGTTACGAATTTAAACTTTCTTAGTTTCTAATCATGACCGACAGGTGCAACAGGTCAGAAACGCATTCTCTCGATGGCCGGAATATAGGATATGACTTTAGACTACATCCAAGTACTGTGTTCGCCTGATATTTCTAGGAACTGGCTTTGAAGGCTATTAAGGGTTGATCCACATCTGTCAGCACGGAACAGCATTTATGTCGTGTGTGCTGCAGCGTGCTACGCGTGCTTCAGCGTAAGATCGCACGCCGTCGCCGTTGAGTGTTGTCGAATACGATCATGCAATGCAATGGATGCATGATATCGCGCTCGATAGCACTCGTCAGCACTCCAGCGCCTCTCAGCCATTTTGGCCGTGGTGTCGAGCGCATCGCCGATTCCACCGCGCGGTCTCTATCTTTATCGCTCTAGGAAATGATGATCCTAAGAGATAGAAAAGGATAAAGCACGAAAAAAGGCGATTCCGTGCTGACAGATGTGGGTCAACCCAAGATTCCAAGCAGTTCAGTTCTCGCGCTGATTATTTTTGACGCATTCACAATAGTAAGCAGTACATTATTTTTCGTAGCGCTTAAATTGACAAGAAATAGTGTTATAATTGCTCATTTACACGAAGAGTTCGTACCAGACAATTAGCGCTTACGCACTTTCTCGCTTAAAATCAGACGAGAATATATCTCCCTGTAATTGTGCCTGCTACAATTAGCAAGCGCTCTATCAGAACTAGGGATGCATCGATACGCTTTTTTGCCGATACGATACCGATACTCTTATAAAATATCGGCAATACCGATACAGATATACGCACATTGAATTTAAATGAAGGTAAAATAAATAATACACAAGTTGGGTTATTTTTTTTAAATTATTGTGATAAACTAGCTGCTGCCCGCGACTTCGTCCGCGTGAAATTTCTTGTTCCCTCGACCCACCCCGTCGCATCGCATTGCCTGCCCTCGCTATTACTTCGTTTTCGCTTAGCATTTAATGTAACAAAGCGTGGAGTTCTGTCAGTTACATCTCAAATATTCTACCCATTAGGTCTATTAGCTCCTTGTATTATTCAAATGAAAGTAATAATGCAAAAACTTTGGTTACATAAATTATCATGGGATGACTCTTTACCACCAGATGTCGCTAAGACATGGAAATATATTGTTGATAGGTTATTTATTTTGAATAGTTTACGCATCCCATGTTTAGTTTTTTGTGATTCTTGGAAAGTGATAGAATTAAATATATTTTGTGATGCATCACAACCGCTTATGGTGCATGCATTTGTTGTGTGCGTGTTCGGGTCAATGTATGATAATCTCGATCAGCAGTTAGTCGCGAATAAATTATAGATTTAGATTTTTTTTTCAGATTAGCAGTTAATATTAAAATTAATAAATTAAGGTTAATAGTGTTAATAATTAAAATTAACATTAATAAGATTTTTGTTTAAAAAACAAAGTATTCTCAAGTTTTACGGAGATAGGCGATTTCGCAAGTCTGTTTGAATGAGACCTGCGATGGAAAATAGTTTCTCAGGTGCGACAGAACTCATTTGGAAACTAATGTTTTCGAGTTTGGGTATAAGACGTCATTGTTCATGCATCGTTTGCAACGAAACAGACGAAACAGCTTGCGCGTTTACATTACTTTTTTGAATTGCGCCGTTGTACCGGCAATAAAATTATCGCCGATGCCGACATATCGCCGATATATCGGCACCGGTATCAGTATCGTATGCACCCCTAATCAGAACCTTGGCAACAACCAAGGAAAAGTCTTCACGAAGAGGTATGCACGGCTACAGATCAAGCTATACATTTCCAGTATAAGCTGATCTCGCATTGTAAAGGATTTCCTCACATTGAAAGGTCAGTGTAAACTGGAAATGTATAGCTTGATGTGTAGCCGTGTGTACTTAAAGATATCCAATTGATAACAGGCGGTTCTTGTATCTTGTAGTAAAGTTAAAGGAGATAAGATTGTCGCGGCGTATATTATGTGTCATTTTTACTATGACATTGTCATATTTTGGAGGTCGAACTAACACGTGGGACAGGTAATTAGTGCATTAGTGCAGTGCCAAAATATTAGCAAGGTCGAAGTGTTAAAAGAAAAGTAATTAGCGGAGGAATATCGAGACGGAGTGGTGCGTTTGCAAATATTTTTTGTAGTTTCCTTTTTTTTTTGGTTGGCAAAAAGACCGACGATGTAACATAAGGGTCAGTTTCCACCAAGCGGAAAAATCCTCGCGGATGCTCGAGCACTTTTTAAGATTCACTGAACAAGCAACTGTATCAATATTGACTTTAAGTATAAAATTCGACGCAGACATTAAGCGTTTATCAAGCGTGATGTCTGCGTCGAATTTTCTTGTGGTAAGCCCTGGCTTACCACAAATTATACAAAATTAGGACAGTTGGAAAATAAATGAGATAATTGGGTTAACCCACTATCCTTTAGTCATCAAAGCCTATGTGACTAATTAGGTTCTATACAGATTCACACATCATGTGGTTTTATGTCATACAACATAAGGTTCAAATTATAATTACTTAGGTACGACTACAAATGCCTGTGATGCACCGTTGAAATTCACAATTCATAATATTAATTTTCCCTTAACTAGGGGAAAATGAATATCACTATAATATGTTGTTTTTAGTTTATAGTAGGTATGTAGTTCCCCGAAGTTACCTGACTACGCATGACTGTCATTTATTGTCGTCAATGGCAACTGACTATGTACCTAATGGCAATAATTAATTATTAATGGCGCTCCGCACTCTCAACCTCATTGCTGATGACGTCGACATATTCTGTTGCACTTTGGGTGAATTTGAGAGAATAGCTACCCATAGAATTTGTTATGGTACAAGCAGTGGAACTATCTAATTTATATATGTGTGCTACAATATCGCATTGGGTCTAGCCTGTAAGGATATTTGTATGTTTGGAGTGAATAAATAAATAAATAAATTATTATTTATTAATTTTAATTAATTAATTATTTATTAAGTTTATGGTTTAGCTTACGTAATTGAAAAGTATCTCGTTCAATGAGTACACGGGATGCTGTGACGTAATTAATTAACAATATTTTTTGACGACAATATTATTAATTTGATGACAATGAAATAATGAGGATAAATAAGTAAATAAATACATATTAAGTATGATTTATGGTCATTAATTATTACCGAATGTGTCTGGTTAGCTTACGTAATGACAGAATATTACAGGAAGGATGTGACGACATACGGTACGATGAAAAGGTATGTTATTTATTTGAATTTTGAACTACTTACATATAATTTTATTTCTTTAGGGAAAAACAGTAGTATATTAAAATATGATGACTTTGCCTCAATATTATTGCAGCATGACTGTTGCCCTCTTTTTAATTATTGTAACATAATTCTTGTATGGTGACGATAATGACATATGAACTTTCGGAATTTATTGTTTTTCCATTCGGTTGATTCTGAAGTCGCACCATTGCTGACGGATTGATGATCGCAATTTATTATTATGTAACTGTTCAAGTTTATTTCCATTGCTTCGCACAGTTTTCACGACTTGACAACACATCGAGATTTCTTTATCATCAGTAAGTTTAATATTTATGTACCTATTTTACACTGAAACCTTCCGGAATAAATTCTCTAGATAGTGGTGAAAAATTAAACTCGCTTTTCGTGTCTGTGTGTGACCGACACAGACAGACACGAAATGCGAGTTTAATTTATAATAAATATGTGACGCCCAATTTAGTCAATTACCGGTCATACTTTTAGGGCTCGCCCACAGAGGCGCGTTGCGACTTCGCGGTAGTGCGATTCCTATTCAAAGTACACACGGCTACACATCAAGCTATATTTTCTAGTATAGGCTGACCTCTCATTGTACGGAAATCTTACGCAATGCAAGATCAGCTTATACTGGAATGTATAGCTTGATGTGTAGCCAAGTGTACACTAAAATTTCTCCGATTATTTGTATGTGAGAAGGCCTTAAATCGTCAAAATATATGCAAAAATCAACTCACCCATTAGTATGATGTATCATATCACACAAAGTGAATAATATATCGACTTCAAGCGGCGTGATTTGTGACATCATCTGTGCTGAATGTAGGAACTCTTCCTTGGTCACCTCTTGAGTTCGAGTGCCGTTGGTCGCGTTGAGGTAGACTCGCTTTATCAGCTCCATGTTGTTCAGTAAAGAGTTGAACGCCATGAAATAGGGAAAGCTGATCTTACGCTCGCCTTGGGGGAAGCCTGAGGCCTGAAAATATGGGTAAGTAAGTATTATTAGCCTGATGGGGTTAGACTTACCATCGGTCCACATATCGACACCCCTACGTGCCTCGGAAAGCAAGTTAAACCGTTGGTTCCTGCTATCATTTTCATGCTCTCTGAATGAATTCACAAAAATCATGTAGTATGTGTTATGTTATGTTTAATTAAAGAGCACGCTACCGCATTAGGAAATTCCTGTAATAATAGCAGTGTTTGTGATAAATAAATAAATAAAAAATTTGTAGATATTTGGTGCCCGCTATCATTCGTGGATCTTTGACAGTCGTTACGGGTCGTCAGAAGGCCGAAAGTCTGACAACCAGTCTTACCAAGGGGTATCGTATTACCAGTAACTGGGTTATGGAGGTCCGATCGGCAGACGCTTCAAGTAAAATACTGGTATTCAGCTGCATCCGGTTATACTGCAAGTCGACCCCAACATAGTTAGGAAAAAGCTAGGCAGGTGATGATGAGCCGTCCTATACATGGAATCGCACGTCCTTGGTAACCAGTTGTCATTGACAGCGCCTTTATGTTGTAGCAGTAAGGTCGGTTTTCAAGTGTGTTTACCCATTGTCTACTAAATATATTTGGCCTTATTATAAGATATGAAAACAATATACAAACTTTCCATAGTTACTCAGATATAATTTATAAGCTAACAGACTAAGGTGATTGCGCAGTAGTAGCCGCGAAATTGAAATTTTCATTCGTTTTTTGCAATTTGCAGGTCAGTATCAGTTTGTATGTTGATAAACATATGATACACGGCTATAACAAACATGTATTTATATAATTTTTACCATAAGATTCATCCATACATCTTTCTAAGTTATATTTGTTGCAAAATGTCATACTTTCTGAAATCAAAGTTAAAGAGAACAAAGCTAACTTAGAGAGATGTATTTATGATGGGTGCCTGCCGTTTTGCCAAAAAGATTTTGACAAAATTTCATTACCCAAACAAATTTTAGCAACCTTTTTTTATACCATTGCAATATTTCGAATGATTTTGGTACGCATATTTTCATTTGGTCAAATTTTTACTTGGCAAAATATTACTAAGTATAATGTCATTATGGAATTTGGTCTTTAATCAAATGATTTATTACAGCAAACAATCTTCAGACAATAAACGTTTGGTGAAATGATTTGTTAAGACAAAAAATATTAAGGCAAAAATAAGATTTTTAGACATTTGACTTGCTGGTTAAATTTGATGTCTTTTGCGTACTTCTTTGTAAGTTTTTGTGCTTGAATTTGTCTGAATCAAGTCAAATTTATGGTTACTTGATATTAGTTTATTTATGTAGTAAGAATAGGTTAATTATTTAAAAAAAAAATGGTAGGTTAGGTTAGGTTAAAACTGTGACCTACGCACGAGCCGAGCGAGCGAAGCGAGCGGTGCCGCGGCAGCGGCCGGCGAGTGCCAGACACGACTTGCATTAATAGAAAAAAATATATTGTTTTTAGTAGGTTATCCGGAACTCAACAATTTAGATTAGGTTAATTTCTTCTTTAAAAAAAATGGGTAGGTTAGGTTAGGTTAAAACTGTGACCTCCTACGCACGAGCCGAGCGAGCGAAGCGAGCGGTTCCGCGGTAGCGGCCGGCGAGTGCCAGAAACGACTTGCATTAATAGAAAAAAGAGATTGTTTTTAGTAGGTTACCCGGAACTGAATTATTTAGATTAGGTTAATTACTTATTTTAAAAAAATGGTTAGGTTAGGTTAGGTTAAAACTGTGACCTACTACCTACTGTGCCAGGAACGACTACATTATATAGAAAAAGAAGAGCACACATTGAGCGCCATTTATGATTTACCTCCTACCCACTTAGTAGTTCACATTTTTGTCATTGAAGTTTGACTGAATAGGAAAGGGTGAATTGAAAACTGACGATACTAAATAAGTATTTGGCTTATTTGATTTTGCATAAAAACTGTTATTCCAAATGAAATATTTGACTAAATAAAAAATGTTAGAAGTACTAGTTGGTAAACAAGTTATAGTTTAAACGTTCATTTGCCAAACATTAGGTTTGCGTTACAACTTTTTGTGAATAGATTTTTTGCTAAGTAATAATTTGGCAAATGAAATTATGCGAAAAATTTTTGGGAAGTGAAAATTTGTCAAATTCCTTTTGGTCAAACAAGGGAGACCCATTTATGATTCTTATAGTTAAAATTATGTAAATACTTACATATGTTTATCAACATACAACCTGATACTGACCTGCAAATTGCAAAAAAAAGTAAGAAAATTTGAATTTCGCGGCTACTACTGCGGATCCCCCTTAAATGAAATTAATTACTCTTAATTCCGAAATAAATAAATTATTTTTTATACTATAATTTTATTATCATTAATATTGATTATTTCACCATTTTATGTGTCATCGACATTGTGGTTTGTTGCCACTTTCTTGCATTTGACTTATTATTGTTTGTGCGAAAAAAGACCAAAATGAAATGAATCACAGTTTGTTTACAAAAACACTTCGTCAATATTACGTCTTGACATTTCATCATCTATTTAATATAGTACCTAGTGTAAATAGCTGGGTAATAATTGTATATAGGTAAGCAATTTAATGTTAATAAGAAAGTATCCTATCAATAGTAAAAAAATAATCTAATGCAACGACTCGATTTTTTTTCTTTTAATACATAAACTACAGATAGGTATTCAGCTGCATCCGGTTAGACTGGAAGCCGACCCCAACATAGTTGGGAAAAGGCTAGGCAGATTGATTGACATAAACTACAGATAGTGCAATCCACAAAGACGCGCCCCACTATTCCTCCTAACCGTTTATAGTATATGTGTGCAAGCTTTCGTCAATGTTTGAGTGTTATCGGTACACACTAATTACCGTGTACTAACTATAGTGTGTACCTATAACACTCAAACATTGGCGGAAGCTTGCACACATACTATAAACGGTTAGGAGGAATAGTGGAGCGCGTCTTCGTGGATTGCACTATCTGAACAGAAAAACCCACTGACAGACTTTTATTGGGCAAACTAGCCCGACTTGCAAGCTGTAGCTGTACCTTGAATTTATACAACTGTCAGATATCTCAAGGACAAGGACTCATCCAGATCCGAATTTGTGCCCGTAAACCTGGCATGCATGAGAAATTCCGGGTAACCCAATAACACTTAGCCCGACCAGGGAATCGAACCCAGAACATCATATGCTTTAGCAGAAGCAACTGTAACAAGTAAATTTCGAAGCCAACTAAGCCGTCACTAAGCCAAATGAACTACCGCGCGCGAGCCGAGCAAGCGAAGCGAGCGGTGCCACAGCTGCGGCCGGCGAGCGCTACTTCCAAAGGCTAGGCTGTTAACTAAACGCTTAATTACGTAACTTCGCTGCGACATAACCATGGCAAACGAGGCAGTAATAAATATGAAATAAAACGTTCTACTCACATTAATAACCTTCGAATTCAAATCCTTTGTCAGAAGGTGCTTCTTGACAGACAACATGATATCCCTAAAATCGCCCACAGTGATGAACCCAGATCCATCGCTGTCACACTTCTTAAAGGCTTCTACTCCATATTCCTCGTGAAAGTCATGGAGGAACTGGCTGAACTCAGGGTACGTTACCAGTCTCTTCTTGTCTTTACCGAAGTATAGACGGACGAAGGTACTTTCCATGTTAAATGGGAGTTTTTGATGGAGGGCTGTTTTGCGCATAACCTCGGCGAATTCGTCTGGAATCGGATGAAGATTTTTTTTACTGAACACCTTTTTGGTTGAAAGATTTAGAATGCTGGTGACTGAGCAAAAACATTGTGGGATTTGAAAGTTATCATTTTTTTCAGGTTCTTAAGATTGCAATGTTGCATAGGCCTTTGTCCGTCTCCAGGATCTTTTCACTGCATATTCACGGCCTGTTTTACCATCTCCAAATGAGTTCTGGTTAACCAATCTGGCAGAGGTTTTCCTAAAAAATATTTCTAATTTTTTTATTATCAGCTGGATAGTGCCTTTCTAAAGACCTTGGCTCTGGCCTTGTGTGTTGTGTCTTCAAACAAAAATGACATCACAAGGTATATGGTCCTAAAATAATTTTCATGGTGAAATGGTGAGTGGTGGTGAATGGTAATTGGTGGTATGTTTTCAAGTTTAGCTGGTTATTTATATTTATTTTTGTGTCATGTCTTGTCTTTATCTGTTGTTGGAGATCTTAAATAAATAAATATGGTACACAATAAATATTATCCTCTCTATCTTACCAAAAGCGACAAGTCCATTGCCATTAGTATCGAACAGCTGGAAGGCGGTCTTGTACAGCGCATCGGGAACGC
This sequence comes from Cosmia pyralina, assembly GCA_946251885.1. NCBI lineage: Eukaryota > Metazoa > Arthropoda > Insecta > Lepidoptera > Noctuidae > Cosmia > Cosmia pyralina. The sequence goes on along the minus strand of OX276348.1, from coordinate 4,988,678 downwards.
ACAGCAGCCCCTCAAACGCCTGGAACTCCGAGAACGAGATGAACCCGTCCTTGTCCATGTCCACGATGCCCGCGATGAGCTTGACTGATTCCGCATTGTAGTCATCTGGAAAATAGTAAGTACTTATAGAAAAGTTTTATATTAACCAAAATGCCGATTTTCGATTAAAAATGTTCAAATTCATGGCGCAGTCTCATCTTAATGACAATCAATGTCAAAAACACGTCAGAAATGTAGGTAAGGTACAGTCCATTAACAGTTTTTTTTATCTCTGACTTTTCATCACTGTCGAAGTCACAGTAATCTTTATAGTCGTAGAAATAAGGTTGCTATTCGGTTGATGCCATTGCCAAGTTTGTCAAAATCACAATGATCTTTATTTTCGTTGTAATGAGGTTGCTGTCAGATGTAAAATAACTGTGTGTGTGTATCTCTTCACCACCCTTGGTTGACTGGTAGAGAATGCATAAGGCATTAAGTCTGCCTTTGTACATTTTTAGTGCGAAAAGTTTAAATAAATAAATAAACTGTGAAAGGGCTTTAGAGGTATTTTTGACAGATTGAGATTAGAATGCGAACTTAGTTAAAAATACAGGAATTGTCCCTCTTTCCAGAAAGGTTTTAGCGATATTCAGGGTAGACCCCTCTACAGTCACTTAAGGGTTGTGCCCATGTCACAGGGCGCCCTTTGCAGGAACACCCCAAAAAAAAAAGTAGTATTCGGCTTGACGTATTCCTTCCAGCAGGCCTAACATGGCACACGCGACAATTACTCGCTCTCGCGTGAGTAATTTTAAGACAGCTCAACACTTTTCTCGTTTTCTGACAGCGCTGCCATACAATGTTCTGTCAAACTTGATGTTTTCTCGAGAAACCCTAACATGACACCTAAGTTACCTCGAATTTTGACAATTCAACACGGGATAATCTCCGATTCTTCTCTCGTTTAGTCGTCCTCGATTTTGACGACGAGAAGAGTAGACAAAATTATGATACAAAAAAAAAAACTAAAATGACATGCCAGTCGCATAATTACACGTAGATTCTTTTTTATTATCCTAATAATGAAAACTGGATGAGTATCACTTTCAGTAGGTAATATCGAGTCACTTTGTCAATTATGATGATTAACGAAATCTAGCAACATAATTACTAAAATCGTAAGGGTGGTGATAAACAAAATTTGCCCATGTCATTTGTGGTGATTATCAAGTGAGTGTAGTGTAGCAGTGGTGGCCCAGTGGTAACGCCCCCGGCTTACGAGTTGTAGGTCGTCGTAGGTTCGAACCCCGACAGGCGCTTTACTTTCAGAAGGAAAACATCGTGAGGAAACCGGCATGGTCCTAGAACCAAAAATTCGAAGACATGTGACAACTACCAACCCACACTGGGCCGGCGTGGTGGATTACGGCCCACTCGCTCTCACCTAGTGGACGCCTATGCCTGTGTCCCAGGAGTGAGAACATTTTAATTTCGGCATGCCAAAGATACAAACTTAAATATTAAAAGAGTTGCACGTAAAATCATTATAGTACATACTAATTCCACGCAAAAAACAAAAAAAATCGAGTGAATGAAACGGAACCTCAAGCCGATGTTGCTATGATAAAAATGATTTGTTTTTAATTCTTGCTACATCGTTCTCTCGTCGCGAGGCAGAGAAGTGTCAAAGTGCCTTTTTCGAATTTACTCGAGCTTAACGGTCATGTTAGGCATTAGAATAACGTCAGAATCGACGACAAATTTCGACAAATCGTGATATCTCGTCTTCTCGTGCTTGTCATGTTAGCCCTGCAGGACGTGGTAGTATGAATTAAGCACCCCATAAAGCCTCTAGGATTCATGGGATCAGAGAAACCCAATTTTTATGTATTTTTGTAAATTTCGCAGAATTCGTCACTAAATATCACTTTTCTCTAAACTCTCAAATTGAATGGCCTTCATTGTTATTCCATTAGGTACCGAATGCCACTACGAACAAAGGTACGAAACGGCACACACACAGACGCGCGCATGGACGAGACTCCTAAGCCACAATAAATATACTGAGAGCACCGCGACTATCGCTTGGGGCCTCTTCAGTGCGCGCGTCTGTGTGGCTGTGCCGTTTCAACCGTTTGTACGTAGTTTCCTTACCGTCCATATATTTATTGTGTCCTCAGGCTAATACTTTAACAAACCTTTTGATTTAACCAAATATTCTAAAACATCAAACAGTTAAAAGTTAAGTTTATTAACCATTTCCAAAAATCATATACTTACATGAACTTTGACACCAGCACGCTTAGCATGACCGCCATAGAAACGAGTTTTGTCGATGGAAGAATAGACAAAATGTGAGATTGCCATGCTAAGACGCGTAGAATGCGTAGAAATATTTCTACTATCTGCCATTTTGTCTATTCTTCCGCCGACAAAACTCGTTTCTATGGCGATCATGCTAAGCGTGCCCTAATTGCGTAACACACTATCAATCGAAATCTGAATAATTTTGAAGCCAATTAATTGCTGACCCATTGCTTCATATGTTCGAAAAATTTGTTTACTCCACAACGTAAATACCGAACTATCAAAATGAAACCGACTCCGATTGATAGTGTTTTACGCAATTGCCCCGCAGTTATCTCAACATTTTACTAAGACACAAATTACGGGAACACATCTTCATTTAATCAGTTGTCTAACGAGGTACATAAGTTAATCAAATATGTATTTAGAGGTGCCGATGAAACAGTCGATAATGCTGGCAAAGGTTGAAGAATGATTAACGAAAATATTCCTACATCGTGTAACTACATAATGAATTAAATCTATCCTAATAATAAAGCTGAAGTTTGTTTTTTTTTTTTAAATCTTTTAACTTGCAATGCATGTATGTATGTTTATTCGGGTGGAATCTTGCTACTCAATTTTGATGCAGATATCTTCAACCGATTGAGCTGAAATTTGTATACACGTTTAGTTTGGATGCCAATAAGCTGTGTGACGTCATTCTAAATACAATATGGCGGACCATCCAAGATGGCGGAATAGTTATTTTTTAATGCATTTCTACAATATGGGTATCAAATGAAAGGGCTTGTTGAGAGTAACTCGAAAAATAATGTGACGTCATTCTAAATCTAATATGGCGGGACATCCAAGATGGCAGAATAGTTATTTTTTATGCACTTATACAATATGGGTATCAAATAAAAGGGCTTGTTAAGAGTAACTCGAAAAATAATGTGCGTCACTCTAAATCCAATATGGCGGAACATCCAAGATGGCGTACCTAATAGTTATTTTTTATGCACTTCTACAATATGGGTATCAAATGAAAGGGCTTGTTGGGAGTAACTCGAAAATAATGTGACGTCTTTCTAAATCCAATATGGCGGAACATCCAAGATGGCGGAATAGTTATTTTTTATACACTTCTGCAATATGGGTATCAAATGAAAGGGCTTGCCGAGAATAATTAGAAAAATATTCTGACATCACTCTATCCAATATGGCGGACTTTTGAAGTTTTATTATGCTTTACTATAGTAACCGGCAAACGACCTTGCAACAATGATGCGTTGAATGAGATGAACAATCTCAGAAACCTAGCCAGCAATAACAAAAAGTAAAAAATAAATTATAAGCAAAAAACCTTTTTTTTAAAAAGCTTTTATTTAAATGCTCTAAAAAGAGGAATATAAAAGTTTCTATTAAAATTTTAACTATCAACTTATAACCTCATTATACACAATTTATATGATCATAAAAGCTTGTCGCGAGGTTTGCATAAGTACCTGTAAGTATTTAATTAAACTGAAATTTAAAAAAAAATAAACTTATTAAGTTACTCAATTAAATAGGTACTAGTTTATTTACACAAGTAAATCGCGCGACAAGCTTTTATGATCATATAAATTGTGTATAATGAGGTTATAAGTTGACAGTTAAAATTTTAATAGACAATTTTATTTTCTTCTTTTTAGAGTATTTAAATAAAAGCTTTTTTTAAAAAAAGGTTTTTTGCTTTTAATTTATTTTTTACTTTTTAGTTATTGCTGGCTAGGTTTCTGAGTCTGTTCATCTCATTCAACGCATCGTTGTCGCAAGGTCGTTTGCCGGTTACTATAGTAAAGCATAATAAAACTTCAAAGTCCGCCATATTGGATTAAGAGTGATGTCAGAATATTTTTCTAATTATTCTCGGCAAGCCCTTTCATTTGATACCCATATTGCAGAAGTGCATAAAAAATAACTATTCCACCATCTTGGATGTTCCGCCATATTGGATTTAGAAAGACGTCACAGTATTTTCGAGTTACTCTCAACTAGCCCTTTCATTTGATACCCATATTGTAGAAGTGCACAAAAAATAACTATTCCGCCATCTTGGATGTTCCGCCATATTGGATTTAGAGTGACGCACATTATTTTTCGAGAGCATTTAAATAAAAGCTTTTTTTAAAAAGGTTTTTTTGCTTTTAATTTATTTTGTTTGTTTGAACGCGCTAATCTCTGGAACTACCAGTCCGATTTAAAAAATGACACGTGTTGTGTCAAGTCTCATCTTTAGTAGCGCGTATTGTACATGTACTATGGACAAAACTTAAGCATGCTCGCTTAAGAAAATATGTGAGAGCGCAGCTAGTGACAAACGAACAGTTTGTGCGATAGAGTCGTGAGCCGTGCTATGCTATTATCGCCTTTGAGGTGATCATGCGGAACTTTGGCCCATAGTACTATGCTTAACTATTTATTACTGCACCAGTAGTTAAAGAACGTTTATAAATGTAAACCCAACATAGCACTTGGCACCGACCAACACACGATGGTAAACCTATTAATTTGCCGAGAGTTAGCGGTCTCAGTTGTAACAATTTTATTATGCTCGCTTACATTTGCAAAAGTAGATGGATCGTTAACAATAGAATGTTATGCAAAGGATCGGATCGGCATTAGAAACAATGGATGGATTGAGTGAAAGATGATATACATAAAGATGATTTGTTATAAGATGAGGTACTAGAAAAGGATTGAATACTGAGACGAGGACTGTTTGATATTATGGAGGAAGGCATGCTATTACGTCTTTGTCCTATGATCAGATAATACTGGCTTTTGAAATAATGTTGTCGTTATTTTGGTCCACCTTTTACAACAGCAAACACGAGATTTAACTGCATGTTTACTAATCAAATAAGTATCTACTTCCTTTTAGAAACAGGCTTAACTCTCCTTATTACATAAATTAATTAAAAATCCAGGAATTCCATTTGCTGATTCATCGTAACGTAATATACCTACCAAAATAATTGTATCTGATTATAAATTTTCATGATACCCAGTCTACTATTACTTTTAATATTAAGTAATTTACTTTACATTCAGCGTACACGATGCGCACACGCATGGATGGGCCATAATTAAGATATCGTGATTGATAAGGTACTTAACATTTTTTTTCTTAACCTTGTTTATGTACCTTGTATTTGGCTTCTACAAAAGATTGTGAATCATTACAATTGATCACCTGTATTGTATTAATTATATCACAATTATCGGGGGATTATTCATGATCGTATGAGGAGCTCGTGGCTAAGTAATAACAGCCGCACGGGTCGATCCATCAGGTTAAGCTACGCTTGCCGGGGTTGTCCGTGGATGGGTGACCATCTTTACAATCGAGACTCCTCCGTGCCTCGGAAAGCACGTTAAGCCGTTGGTCCCGGCTGTCATTCGTGGATCTTTGACAGTCGTTACGGGTCGTCAGAAGCCCGAAAGTCTGACAACCAGTCTTACCAAAGGGGTATCGTATTACCCAGTTACTGGGTTGTGGAGGTCAGATAGGCAGTCGCTCCATGTAAAATAATGGTATTCAGCTGCATCCGGTTAGACTGGAAGCCGACCCCAACATAGTTGGGAAGAGGCTAGGCAGATTGATTTTTTATTCATGATCGTATGATGTGGTTTTGATAAAATTATTATCCTGTTATCTAGGTATTGCTATTATTTTGATACCAATATTACTGTTTATCTGACTCGTTTGTTTTCACCGACCAAAATAAATGTTGCACTAATTTTGTGGATACTTATATAGTTTTTCAGTTTCATTTTAAGTATATGAAGGTGGATGGCAGCAGGTGATGACAGCAGAAGCCCAAAAAAACGTTGGATGAGTTAAGCGAAGCCGTACCCTACATTTTGACGAGTTATTCGAACATATGTAAGGAACAGCAGTTTTTTTTTTCGCGATTTCAGATTTGATCTAATAGTTAAGTTGTTCATAATGATGAGCACAATGACCCCTTAAGGGGTTGAGCGTTATTTAATTAAATTACATTACATTTATTTATTTAAATTACACCTTGTATTACTTACAATAAAGTTAATAAGTTTACTCAAGTACTAACCTTCTTCGAATAATCCTAAGAACTTGCGAACAAAATCTTCACTGGTGATGTACTTCTCACCGTTCTTGTTAACGGTGGCGTATTTCAAGAATATCTCATGAAGACGTTCTCGGTCCGCCCGCTTAAGATAACCAGCCCCCTGTGGACAATTTCATTACTTAATTAGAACAAAAAATTTCAGGAATTGTATCAGAAACGTGTGGTACAGACAATCAAACTGAACATCAACTTTCTCCATGGGACCAACATAGCAATCGAGAAAAAAGTATCAGCAGTCCCATAAAGGGTCGAGTAGGTATTGAAGTTTTGTACGGGACTGCTGATAATTTTTTCTCAATTACGATGTTGATCCCATGGAGAAAGTTGTTCAGTTTGATGGTCTGGACGCTCTTTAAATTTGACCACACCTTTCTAATACAGCTTGTATAAGCAGCTTATTTGTATAACAAATGAGCCGATGGACCACCTGTTGTTGAATGGTCACTGTCGCTTATAAACATATGAATTACCAAAGACATCAGTGGCATCACAGATGCGTGCAATCCTAGACACAAATGTCTCATGATAATTTGACAATGACATGAGACAATAGGGATGATAACTAAAATTTTTTTTGGCCGTCATGTAGGTTATTAAAAAATATTGGACACGTATTTTTTCTTTTTGTACGTAATCATAAGATTACGGCGATACATTGAGTTAAAAATGGCATGACGTCACGCCTAGCTAGGGTTTATACGTAGAAGTAACGTAGTCAGCCCCCTCTCCCCAACTTTAATGCGTGTTATCTAGTATTTTTAACCGACTTCAAAAAGGAGGAGGTTCTCAATTCGTCGGAACCTTTTTTTTTTTATTTTTTTTTTTTATGTATGTTCCCCGATTACTCGAAGATGGCTGGACCGTTTTCGATTTTTTTTGTTTTATTCGAGATTAAATAAAAAAAATAAAAACTTTTTTCGAAAAAAAATACAACCGACTTCCAAAAACAACACTACAAAGTGAAAAATAACTTTAATTTCGGAAGTCGGTGGCAAAAAACGAAAATACATTTAACGTTAGACACCGACTTCCGAAATTAAAGTTATTTTTTACTTTGTAGTGTTGTTTTTGGAAGTCGGTTGTTTTTTTTTTTTGTAAAAAAGTTTTTTTTTATTAATGAAGCAAAAAATACGTGTCTAATGTTTTTTTTATTATCTGCTGACGGACTGAATATAATTTCTTTTTTTTTTACCCAGACATCATCCCTATTGTCTCTTGTGCCTTTAATTTCACTGGCACCCATGAATTTGATTGATGAATCAAATATTGATTCCATATGATCTGATTGTTATAAAATAAATAAAATCTATTTTTATGGATTTGGTTTTGTTAATGACAAGGACATTGCAGTTCTTTAGGAACGAAGGGTGTTGTAACCCCTTTAGGAGGAACAATAACATAGCTATACAAGATGTAACTTAAATGACGCACAACCTCTTAAGTGGTCATTGTACTCGTCATTATGAACAACTTTTACTATGGGACCAAACCAGAAATCGCGAAAAAAAATTCTGCTGCTCCCTACATATAGACAAGTTATGCGAACATTTATGTAGGGAACAGCAAATATTTTTCCGCGATTTTAGGTTTGGTCCCATAGTAAAAGTTGTTCATAATGATGAGTACAATGACCCATTAAGGGTGCGTTATTTAAGTTGCACCTTGTATAAAGTCGTCTAATCCTAGAAATGGCAAAACGTGACAACACCAGCCTGTGATTTACAAGAACATGCAGAAGTATTATGTGTTCAATTCTTCTTTTCATACAATGTACTTGTGTTTTGTGCTCAGGAACAATTGCAAATTGTGAAAACGTACTTGACCTACTTTACTTTGATACGATTATTTGTCATAGGTCTGTTAGAGGAATTAAATATGTTTATTAATTACGTTTTTCTTTTAATGCTGAAGTTTTCTTAAATTATTATTTTTCAGACATTTACCTACATGGTTATATTTCCTGTGTTGTTGTGTGTGTTTTTGTAGTAAAGGTTTTTTTTTCTGCTAGTTAATTTATTTCAAGTCTCAGCATAAAATAAAGTTAAGTTGTTTCATAATTTAATGTAGGTACTAGGTACTCTTAATATGAAAATTAATATAACAATAATTAAGTAAACGGAATTTCACATGATATCATGCGAATTTCCTTAACCATAATTGATTTGCAGTTACAATAAAATAAATACAATATTAACATTTGTAGGCAAACATAATTATTGCATTGTTTCACCCAGAAAACCCAGGGTTTGCATAGAAATTTACAGGGGATTTTGCGTAACCAAGGAAACTCACAATATTTTCGAAGGATAAAAACATTGCATTGATATAATTATGCCGTAGGTAGTAGGCACACATACTACTGTTGACTGATTTATTATTCACTAGCGACTCGCCCCTGCTTTGCACGTTTTTACTACTTGGTTGCGGAATAAATTCTATAAATGATGGTGAAAACTGCATCAAAATCCGTTGCTTAGTTTAGAAGAACGCGGTCTCATAGACAGACACGAAAAGCGATTTTAATTTAATAGGGTGTATACAGGATGTATCAGAAAGGAGCGGTCGAATTTAAGGGTGTAATGTAAGGGTGTAATCAAACTGAAAACTTTCTCCATGGGACCAACATCGTAATCGAGAAAAAATAATCAGCCGTCCCCTACATTTCAGTTGAGTAGGTATTGAAGTTTTGTACGGGACAGTTGATAATTTTTTCTCGATTATGATTCAAATTCAAATGTTTATTGTGGTACACAGGTAAAAATATGGTGTTACAGTTTATACAATGAAGTACATCTATGACCCGCCTTTAGGCATACAATAGTTTAAAGACTTGCAATATTATATTAATAGTCAATCATTTAGGTAAATTAATATATTAGTCAATAATAGTAAATAATTATAATAAGCAGTAAATTAAAAAGAGTCAATAGTGTAATAGTATTTGAAATAGTAGTCAATAATTTGTAAATATTTAAAACAATAGGCAATAATTTAATAACTAATAACGATTATGGAATGGATTCAATAAATTAAAAATCTGTCATCTAGGTACTCATTAACAGAGTAATATACCTTATTATATAATAGTTTTAATGAAGCTTTTTTGAAATGATGTTGGTCCCATGGAGGTTGTTCCAGTTTGATGGTCTGTACCACACCCTTAAATTTGACCACATCTTTCATAATATACACTCTGTATAGTTTTATTATTTTTAATGGATTTTAATCGATTCTACCAACCATAATGCCAGTACTTCATCTTTATTTCAACGGTTAACTGTCACGTGATTGTGCGCAATAAATATGGTCCTGAGTTCAGAAAAACTAGATTTTTACTGAGTACACTCGTCATAGTCCGTCATACATCGTGATTGCCTGCACAAACCGGTATGTATGTATGGCTACGTGTGTGTATGACGAAGGAGCTTCTACGGATATAGCCTATTACGGGAGTCGGTTATTGAATAGGTACTGCAAGTAAGACAGTAGTACAAGTTTGATACGTCAACTAAACGATATTTTTACCGACTCGATGGTCGCAAGCGCAACTGTTGAGTGATCATGTGGAGTAATTGCATAACACACTTACAACAGTCGCAGGTCGATCAAAGGTTAAGCTAGCGGTCGATTTGTGGATGGGTGACTATCCATAACATATCGAAACCCCTCCGAGCCTGGAAAGCACGTTAAGCCGTTGGTCCCGGCTGCCATTCGTAGATCTTTGACAGAATTTACGGGTAGTCAGAAGCCTAAAAGACCAGTAACCAAGGGGTGTTGCCCAGTAACTGGTTTATGGAGGTCAGATAGACAGTCGCTGTATGTAAAATACTGATAATCAGCTGCATCCTCCGGTTAGACTGGAAGCCGAGTATCCTTAGGAGCCGAGCAAAAAGAAAAGTCGGAAAGAACGCTAAGCGAAAACGAAGTAATATAGCGCGGGCAGGCGATGCGATGCGGTGGGTGGATCGGGGGAACAAGAAATTACACGCGGACGAAGTCGTGGTTAGGTATATGGGACTTGTAAAAACATTGGCAAAATATGGGTGTGTTGCCAATTAACATCTGCCTATCCTAGAGGAGATTACAACCTATAAATCCCCACTGCTTGTTGTTGTTTTAATTACTTATATGATAACATACTGAAAACATTCCTCAATATTAAAAATGTACTTACAATAACAAGATCAATATAATAGGTCTTTACCTATGAAATTGCCGTTTTGTATGAAAAAATTTAAACGAATTTTTTTCATGCATATTTTATTTGTATTAATCGAAGTAATCACCCATGCAAACAATGCATCTTTGCCAACGCAGTGGCAGTTTATTGATGCCCTTCTTAAAGAAATCAGCTGGACGGGAGGCAACAAATTCTTCAAAGGCATTTTGTACTGCCTCTCGGGTATTGAATTTTTTTCCCGCCAAGAAGTTATCCAAATTCTGGAAAAAGTAGTAGTCTGTAGGCGCAAGGTCTGGTGAGTAGGGCGGATGACGGAGAGCTTCCAACCCCAGTTCTTGCAACTTGGAGACCGTCTGCTGTGCAGTATGAGGTCGCACGTTGTCGTGCAGGAGCAGCGGAGACGAGCGATTGACCAATGCTGTTTGGAGATGTGCCAGCTTCTCCATCATTGTGTTCAGTTCTTCACAGTACACATCTGAAGTAATGCTCACCCCGTTTGGTAAGAAGCTGTGATGAATCACACCGGCGCTAGACCACCAAACAGTGACCATCACTTTTCTAGGGGTAAGTTTTCGTTTAGGGCATTGTTTAGGTGCTGAACCAGGATCCAACCAACTTGCTGAGCACTTGCGGTTATCAAACAGAATCCATTTTTCATCGCAGGTAACAATGCGGTTCAAAATTCCTTCATTTGTGTGTCTGTTGAGCAGTGCAAGGCACGTCTCGACGCGTACTTCGCGCTGGCGATCATTGAGTTCGTGGGGCACCCATTTGTCAAGCTTTTTTACCTTGCCAATTTGACGCAAATGGACCTATATTGTTTTGACGCTAACGTCGAAAGCTGCTGCTAATTCAGCCGTAGATTGTGTATCATCAGCTTCCACAATCGCCTTTAATTCGTCATTGTCGACCAAAGTCTTCGGACGACCGCGAGGTTCATTTTTCAGGTCGAAATTTCCAGAACGGAAGCGAGCAAACCAATAACAAGTGGTGCGTTGGTTTGTAGTGTTAGCTCCGTAAACGTCGTTGATGTTGCGTGCCGCTTGTGCCGCGTTGCTGCCACGACGGTACTCATATTCCATAATTACTCGAATTTTTAACGTATCCATGATGACGAAAAAGATTGAAATGCGATGAAAATGTAACACTAATCAATAAACAAAAGACTACTTTTGGAAAAAAAATCCATGTTTTTAAAATAAAATTAATTTGAAATTAGAATTCTTAGCCAAACAAAAATTATTTTGATTTGAAATGGCCAGTACTGCAGAACGGCAATTTCATAGGTAAAGACCTAATATTAGGAATTTCTGGAGCGAAAAAAGTCCCAACTTAATCTAATTCTCTGTGGTACCTACTGGACTACTACCAATGAAGGCCGGTTTTCCCTGTCCAGGGGCTCTGGGAAACACGGCTTCCGAAAGCAGCTCCGAGAAATATGAATAACATGATTTATCTGATTCGTCATGTTAAGATCCTGATAGTGTCTACCAGTCTACCTATAGCAATTTACTTTTATTATGTACCAAATGTTATGCGGGTACTTTTATCTATACAAATAAATAAAATTTAACTATTGAAGTGCGGGCAGTTTAAAACTGCTATACAAGAAGAGTGGGATAGCATCCCACAACACAAGATTGTGACTCTCATCCGTTCCATGAGGAACCGCATGGAAGCAGTCAATAATGACTGATAGTGAATGATGTGATGATGATGACGAGTGAATGGCTATAAAGCCCGGGGAGGAAATACGAGATACTGAATAAACTTTTTTAAACATTTCTTTCTTTTACGTCTTTGTTTCAAACATTTTATAATTTATTTACAGGGTAAAAACATACCTGTTGAACAAAACACGATAGCTAAGGAAATTTAATTTTAATTTGAAACATTAATATTCGTTAAACTATACATTATAATATCCGCAATTAACTGGCTTTTTTTTTTGTTTAAGTACTTAATGTAAAAAAATACATAGGTAAAACTCATACAAAATCAAACTTCAGAGGTGTTTCGATTTTTTTGATGAGAAGTGTATATTTTAGATTATTTTTTCGATACTTACCTAAATATTTCTTTCTTGATTGATCCAAATAATATTTATCCAATTATTAATTATCCAAAAAATATTTATTAGATCTAATTAATACACAATACTAATGATAATACACAATAATTAATGTTTTGTTAATTTTGTAGGTTTTTCTTTTACCTAAATGCGACTTCAGACTTATATTATATAATATTTATCTTGACTAACCATTTTGTAAATTAACATGTCCTATCTAAATGAGCCGGGTGATCTGTAACTCAGGGCCCTCCTACTTCAGACACCTTTCTCTATTTAAGATTGTGCAATTAATAACTAGTGCCTGTAATACTGATGTTGAGATAAATAAAGATTAATGATTATGATTATTATGATAATATTATGCGCTTGGGGAAAGGGCACAAAGGCTTGGCTAAGGTATAATAATGGGCATGTTATTGACTCTTCTGATATTTGATACCCACGTAATAAAAGAAATATGCAAACATAAAAAAAAGCAAACATGTACCGTCATAATTAAACTGACGTTACAGGGAATATTAAATACGTAACCTTTACATACTACGTCCATCCGGTTACGCTAGTATCCGTAGTAGCGTAGCTGGATGGACGTAGTAGGCATGTCAATATTCATTTATTAATTTTCCCCGTGAACAGGAAAACTGTGACTGGAATGTGCGTTTACACCATATAAATAAGCCGGCAGGCCAACAACTTGTCATTCGTTATTTAGAACTGCCATCAAGGCAGTCATAACAATAATTCAAATATTAAATTAATAATTTTTATTAATCCTTTCGTATTGCTTTCATAACATTTGGTTTAATAGTAAAAGTTTGAGTTGCAAATAATTGTTTTCATTACAATGGCGACTTTCACATCAATTTTCTTAACGGTAATTAATTATTTATTTTTTAAATTTTACATTATGATTCAAGAATGGTTTTTAAACTGTGTTTTTTTTTTTAACAGACCGTGATGATCTTAGTGGCTACTAGCAGTGCCGCCCCTAATAATCAGAGTAAGTTTTATTATTAGTTTTACTTTTTATTTTTTCCCCTTATTACTTTTTTAACACCTAAACAATTTTTTGGTCTTATTCAAAAGACGCTCCTTATTATTTTAATGAAGATTTTCTGAAAATAGAACAAGAAATAGATACTCGATTATCCTTAGGTCTTCTTGTGTAGCAATAAACGAAACTATTAGTAATGACTGAACTCAATAAATATATTAACTAATTATTTTTCTTCGCAGAGCTTGGCCTGAAAGTTCCTGATGAATGTAAAGGCAAAGGATTCTGTGCCATCAAGCCGGAAGGATATGACCAAATGCAGGAACTGGTCGGCAACCTCCTGACACCCAAGATTATCGCAGTAAGTTTTATTTTTGATCTTTTGATAAAAATATTGGTGCGACTGCGCATACGCAACCAACTTCAGATACAGATTATTATTTTAATACTTACATGCTGTTTCTATTTGTAAGTATGAAATTTTATCATATTGACAATTTTTTTAACTTTCTCCTGTGCCGTCAAATTCTTAGTTTATTATTGTAGTAAATGTAAGTACATATTCCTAACAGTTCTATTTTTGTTTTAAGCAAAACATGGGAGACCGGTTCGGAGGGCCCACAAAAGAGGAACTTTCTCCTGAGACGGACTGGCATAACTGCCCTACCAGAAAAACGGTAAGATTTGATTGTAAATGTAGGTAAATTAATTTCATAATTATGATCACAAGATGAAGACCGTTATTTCGAGCTGAGTCGAAAGTATTGTGCAATATAACCACCCATCTTAATCATCGTAGACGTAGCATGCACAAATTGCATTGCAGTACAATTTACACAGTTTAATCCACCTAAGACAATACGTCTAGCACTTTCTCATGTAACTTTTTAAACATAGAAAGCTCATTTATTTTTTTACTTTTTCAGACTGAGGAGTCGTTTTATGCCTACAGTGACTCGAACAGTTCACACGCAGATTATATCATCCAACATAATCTGCTTCGTCAACCCGTCGAGATGGTCACATGCGCGTGAGTATATTATTATATTGCTTTTAAATACCTTTTCATTGATCCATCTATGGGTATAGTTTATGAACTTTTTACATGAAATGTCAGTACGGATGTCTTGAGTCTGGAAGACAGAAAGTTGTAGGCGTGGCCGATTAGATTGATTTTCCGAGTTACCATTCTAGCACACAACAACATAAAAATCACTTGCTAGAGATCCCTGAAACGTTAGCTTAATTTAACTTAATTTAAAATTTAAGAAGATTATTTATCCGTGTTTATGTTATTTGTTTAAGATATTTTTGTCACCCTTAAAAATTATATTTTTATTGCTAATTCCTTGTGTAGACATCCGTCTCGTAATCAACACAAAGTAGTTCAGTCATCTGAATTGTGGGTCACATAATTAACTATATTTTTTTTTGCCACAGGACTGATAAAATCGACATTAACTCCTCTCAACAGTGCTTCCAGCACTTAGGCCTAGGAGGAGGCTTCAACATGAAGACCAGTTGCAAGTCTACGACAGCTAAGCGCAGTCTTCTCGTGCTCGATTATGAGACGCAACAACTTACGAAGAAGTCCTACGATGTACCTTGCTGCTGTTCTTGCCTGATTAACAAAGATTGATTGCACAGTATAATAAATCAGGTCCGATTAATTTGATCAACTTCAATGAACCAAATGAATGATCCTAACAACTTTATCATTACCAAAAATAAATTCCCTTTTTTAAGCGTGATCCTTTTTGGTCTTAGAATCGTACCTTGTGGCAGTTCTTGACAGAAATCAAGGTTAATGCTTTAGCTGACATAAAATCTGTTTAATGATTGATCATAACTGGTAAAGCTCAATGTCAAATACCATAATGACAAAAATCAAGGACCATGGCTCACGTACCTAAGGAATCAAACGGCTATGTAATAATAGTATTATTTTAAAGACTGATTTAACTATTTATTTTTTAGTCTTACATAAAAAATTGAATTTTATTAATTATTTTATAGCAAAATGATATTGTTGTATAATATACTCTATTTTATATGCTTATTAAGTAAGTAATTTATTATTTATAATATTAGTCAGATTTTATACTTAATAAAAGTATTTTTTGTATTAAATTAAGTATGAAAAGATCTTTAGACCAATGTTATAATAAAAAATATATCAATGATTAAATCCTCTTTTTAATTTGGGAAATACAAAACACAAATAAGTACCTAGTTACTTATGTGAATTTGTTTCCTACTGCAAACTCACTACATTTGACTACATAACTTGTTTTCAAATATTAAAACTTGGCATACGTCACTATAGTAGTTAGGTAAGTAATTGATATTTTAGGTATGATCTGACTGAAAACTTACTTATGTAGTACACAAATTACTATTGCTTTGTTCATTAGGATTGAGGTTTTTAGTATAAAGATAGAATAGTTATTGTTAAAGAAAAAAACTATTTAATAAAAAAAATATTCAATAATAATAATTTTGAGGAATAAAAAGAGAAAAAAGTTCAAACATTGCAAAGTCAATAGTACTCGTATAACTAGTGTAATAAATCGGCTAATTACCTAATGACAAATAATTGACTGACCGACTGATGGATTAATTACGCGGTAAGACTGTCTGGCTTTTTGCACATAACACTATTTAATAAAATAACCGTCTAACGTCGTTATAGAACAACATGATAATAATTCCGTTACGTATTTTGTTTAAACACACAATTCATAGACATCGATCCGAGTGAAAAAATTGATTGTATTCATGCGATTTTGAACGTTATGTCTCAATAATAATATTTATTACCCCTAACAGAAAATTTGTTGGTAACTGATAAGGAAGCGAAGTTATCGTTAGACTAAAGTTCGCCAAGAATTTCAACCTTATTTTGAGGAAGGAAGGCTCATATTTTATTTGAAGGAAAACGTCGATCAGTTTTATAAGCGTCTTTATTGTTTGCTCAATGCTCGGATTACGTTTGCATTAAATTTAATGATAGAAATTCTCATTTTGAAAGACTTGATTATCTTAGGGTACTTTAGATCTGTTATCATCCTTATTATCAGCGAAATGATGCTTCTGTTACCAAACCGTCACAAGCATTCATAAAAATAATTAGAAATTAATTTAGAAATAATTTCGAGTTTTATGGACACAGAAATTTTTAAGAGGTGAAACGTCATAACGTGGTCTTTGGCGTTCATTCCTTTCTACACTAAATTATTCCCGTTTTCTCCCTGGTCAAATAATAAAAAAAAAATACTTGGGACTAGTAAGTCCAAGTATTTTTTTACGTTATGTGTTTGGGTATCTACCACTGCTTTGGCCCTATGTTTTGTTTTTTGGCGTAGGTAATTATATATTATTTCTTCTGAAATTAATATAATTTATACTTATTTATACTACATTTGCAATAAGATTAGACAATTAAACAAACCTTTTTTACAGTCCGTTCAACCGATTTTGACTTCTATTCCGTAGGCTTAAGGATGGCATTAAAGGCAAAGAAGTGGTTACAATACCAACTATTTACTGCAGCTGCCATTTTGTCATGCCACCAACGCAATATAAGTCTAAATCGGTTGAACGGACTGTAAAAAAGATGTGTTTAAATGTCTGATCTTATTGAATGGATACAAGGATGAAAATAAAGGAATACTTTTAATATGGAATGAACGCCAACGATCACGTGACCTCTTTTCCCCTTAAGTAGGTAGGTATTTGCACCTATTTAAGTTTGAGTCACGATTTACAAGGCCGATCCTCATTATGATCTATATTAAATTAGATGAACTCACAAAGAAATTAGTATTAAGGACTCTTATCAATGATCGCGTGTTTTATCAATATTTAAAACTTTTTATCCCCCCCCCCCCCTCCCTTTTTTTACCGTTGGCATTGACTATAGACAACAAGGTTGTGCTTGCAAGGCCAAGGGCAAACAATATTCTTCCTATAGCACATGCAACCGGCATTATGTAAAAATTATATAATAAAACCGACTGAAACTGACAACACAGAAGATCATGACATGACTCTTCTGATCATGACATCTTTCTTTTTACATTATATTTTTGTTAATGTACACAGCACCATGTATTATGTAAAATTGTATGGAGGCCATATTACATTGTTATATTGCTTCCAGTAAGATAAATTGTTAAATAATAATACTCAATCAATTCTCAGATTATTTATTTCCTACAGATTTAGACAATTAGATTTTGTCATAGACTAGTCAAATCAGGATTAATCTTTAGTAGTTAATATTTTCTTGCACTATGGGGTGATTTTTGCAACACCAGGTATCTTTAGCCAAGGAATGATTTTAAAACAACATTTTTTCATACAAAAACTGAAACTTCAATTTTGTTCCACAAATGAGGATATCTGACCCACGGCATATTTGGCCCAAGCACAATGGTCCACATGAAGGACTAAGTGCAGAAACCAAATCCTCTAACATAGAAAGATGTCTGACGTTAGAAAAATCAGCCTTCATGCAATTTTAAACATTATCTAGTGTGCAGATATTTATCAATATTGCTTCCTAAATGTCAGGACACAAGTAACTTGGGGGGACCAGTTGCTAGTTGCATTGTCACAGTATCTTAACCAGCCATTAAGGGCTTGTTACAAAAACATTAGAAAGGCAGACCAGCTCCCACATGCAAATTCATCGTCATCTGCCTAGCCTCTTTCCAACTACGAGTATGTTGGGGTCGGTTTCCAGTCAAACGGAATGCAGCAAAATACCAGTAAGTAGGTACATATATTACATGGAGCAGTTGCCTATCTGACCTCCACAACCCAGTTACTAGGTAGTATGATATCCCTTGGTAAGACTGATATTGATAATAACAAAAAACAAAGGTAAGTAATATTATAATTTTTCCCATAAAGGTGTGATTTCTTCATGTTTCAAGACCAGTACCTACTAGGAGTATAATTTTAGTCTTGAAAAAACTCTTTGACACATAACATTTATTATTATGTTGTATTTATTATTATTTATTATTATTTATTATATATTTTATTTTCTGATTCTGAATTTATTTCTGAGATAAATAGCAGTACCTAGTGTCCAGCTTTTTGGAGTCTTCAGACGTTCAAAACATGCTAATTACTGATAATGATAAGCCATCATTTGCTTAAATATAATAATTTTGATGGAAAAATTTTACAGATTTGTATAGCATGAGCATATTATATCATCATTGATTAGGTACATATCTACACACTACGTAGATAACAATACATTTTAGTTTAAACAATGTTGAGCCATGATAGATGAATTTGTTTGACGTAAATGTTAAGGTCAAGGAAGGTGACTTATACAATAATTTTTGTTAAAAAAATTCTAAAAAAGTAAAAAACTGTGTAATCAAACTAAAATTTGCTTGTGATTGTCCATTATTCTGGTCTAAGTTTACATTCAGTAGTAGATGCTTACTCACAAGACTGATGTTATATTATATACATATTATGGACACTTCACTAAGTTAATAAAAAATAAATGACTGCTAATTCGTCCTTTATTCAAGTACTAGCTTTTGCCCGCGGCCTCGCCCACGTTTATTATACATATAAACCTTCCTCTTAATCACTCTATCTATTAAAAAAAACCACATCAAAATCCGCTGCATAGTTTTAAAGATTTAAGCATACATAGGGACAGACAGACAGCGGGAAGCGACTTTGTTTTATACTATGTAGTGATATACTAACAGAAAACATGTTTTAGGTAATCAGTTAACATAAACAGGTTCTATACTATTATGTGAGAGATTATGTAGAAGTATTTATATCTCAAGGTTTCATCAGCTTGTTAGTGAGTGATAATGATAACTAACATGTAAGAAATGTACTACTGACATAGGAACAATAAAGTAATTCTGCATTCAATAATATTCATAGATAATTTGAAATCAATGGCCGATTTATTGCATTGAGGTTGTTTATGATATTTTTCATAACTTAAAATAACTGCCAATAAATATGACGAATTGCCAATAAGTGTTGAAATAAAAATCATATTAAGAGTAAACTCATTCCAAACCATTTTACGCTGACATTAGGGCACATTTTTCATTAACAAAAACACATAATAATCACTATTGGAACACAATCACAGGCACATTTGAAAAAAGAACTGCATTTAATTACTGTTTCATTCTTGAATTAGTGGGATGCACAAGTATAAATTAAAAGATTAAGTTACCCGACGAGTTGACATTTTGTTGTGAAGAATCCTACTGAACTGAACTAAGGCCATCACCACGTTGACGTAACTGATAAGAATAATATTATCTTGTGTACTTAAGTAATATAATATATTTCACATGCTCTTATCTTACACTTAGCAAGTTTCTTCATACAAGATTGACATGTTTTCAAAATAATATTGTAAATAAATGAAAGTTTTGGGATTCAATGAATACTAGGTAAGTGAAATACTTAATTGGGTTAGGCAGAATAAGTGTTTTTATTTCTAAATTCGGCAATCCAAGTTCGTGTGAACTGTATCTGCATGATGAAGTGCTTTAATATATCATATTTAATTTTTATTTCCTCACAAAAGGTCGAAGAGGTTAGGTTGGTTATCTAATAATGTTTGTACTTGCGACATGGTTTGTCAATTATTTGAATATGGAAAGTAATACAAGATGTTTATCTTGATCATTGTTTAGAACTTATCAGGTGTTTTCGGTATGCGAAGGTCGCAGAGACGCAGTGACGTATCGCTGCAGTTCAAGGGCGGACAAATCAAGGGCATTCTTTTAAAAATATAGCGCATTGACAAACAACATCACTCTTGTCAACAACGTTACGCAGGAATTAACTAACTCAATTTAACCTTTTTAATTATAATCAAAAACTTACCCACCTCTTGACAGCTGGCCTGAGTGATTACAGAGCTCAACAACGATTTAAACATTACAGAATTTTTTTGTCACTACACAATTTTTTTGAAAGAATACTGTAATGTTTAACTCGGCAACAATTGTATAAACTACGGTAGCCCCGATAACACGTCACGATACATAAAAATGTACAAAAGTCTATTTTTGTTAGACACGCACTGTGCTCATGATCGTCTTAGCCGCCCGGCTATGATAATGCGATAATATTTAAAAGGTCTGTTGTTTATTCGCTAACCTAAAATAATTTTACTCTCTTCAACTTGGCCGCACAGTTCGACGTTTTTTTTTTTGCAAATTTTGACGTAATAGTGATGTGTGCTGAAGTCATTTTATGCTTTTTGTAGTGATGTAACGGTGCAGGTGTTATTTGTACGGTTGTACGTAATTATAAGTTTTCAGATTTCATGCTTTTGATCAATATATTTTTCAGTGAGGGTTACAAGATGGTTTGAAAATATTTAGTTATTAGGTAATGCTTTTTGAGTTAAGTACAGACGCCAGCACATCAAGGTACTAAAATCTGTCAAATTTCTTTAATAGATTTTCATCTTTATCGCTAATGCATTAGGTTCAAGGTTGATTGGGATTGACAGTTTCGGGTGGCTTGACCTGCTGGCGTCTCTGTACCTAAATATGAAAAAAAAACTTCTTTTTGATACCTATTTATTTTTGAATGTTCCAAACAGGAGTTCAAAAACTTATTTTGAACTCATTCATATTCATTCATTCGAACGAAGCGCTCTAACTGCATTCTTTTGAATAAGTAAATGACGTGTTTTGCCATTCGATTCTTCGGAAAGAAAATGTGAGCTGATCTATTCAAGTTTGACATAGGTCTTATTAGAAACATCAATGACGTATGTATTTAAATTTTATTTTTTCATTGTGGACAAAATCTTTCAACCATCTACAACCCCACCAAAAGTAATTTCAAAGGTTGATTCGTTCATAAAACATTGCTTAGCATTGAATAAGAATAATGTTTTTAAAGCACTTTTCCGGATTTACGTGATTCGTAGAGATCAATCGGTGATTCGGTGTAGCGAAACTTCACAAAACTTTTGTTTTGTTACATGGGCCTGCATCAGTGTCGAAGCTATCTTTTGCTGTTACTAACACAAGGTATGAAACATAGATGTCGCTAGTTGTGTAGTTTTTTTAATGTTATGAAATTTCCTTTTTTTCTTTATTTCTATTCTTTTGTTTGTTTATCATTAGGTACCTACTGTGAAGATTTATTGATCCGTGAAGTTTGTGCAATGAATTGCAGTGTGATCAAGCGTTGTGTGATTGACCATGCTTTTCTTTAAGCAGGTACTTGAATGTACCTACATAGCTAGGTACCTATTAACAGAATCGTTTTTACTCGACTGCAGAAAAGGCAGGGTAGGTAATGAGTTTAATTTAATTTAATTCAGCACGAAGAAAAAAATAATGTTTTAGGTAGGTACTTGGTTTCCCCACATAAACTGGAAATAGGTAGGTACATAGGTAGAGGGGCTTGTGGCTAAGTGATAACAGCCGCACGGGTCGATTGATCAGGTTAAGCTACGCTTGCCACGATTGGTCCATGGATGGGTGACCATCTTTACATATCAAGACACCCCCCGTGCCTCGGAAAGCCCGTTAAGCCGTTGGTCCCTGCTTCATTCGTGAATCTTTGACACCTACCTATTACGTACCTACCTCATCATCATTTGCCTAGCCCTTTCCCTTCTAATAGGTCTTTACCTATGAAATTGCCGTTTTGTATGAAAAAATTTAAACGAATTTTTTTCATGCATTTTTTATTTGTATTAATCGAAGTAATCACCCATGCAATCAATGCATCTTTGCCAACGCAGTGGCAGTTTATTGATGCCCTTCTTAAAGAAATCAGCTGGACGGGAGGCAACAAATTCTTCAAAGGCATTTTGTACTGCCTCTCGGGTATTGAATTTTTTTCCCGCCAAGAAGTTATCCAAATTCTGGAAAAAGTAATAGTCTGTAGGCGCAAGGTCTGGTGAGTAGGGCGGATGACGGATAGCTTCCAACCCCAGTTCTTGCAACTTGGAGACCGTCTGCTGTGCAGAATGAGGTCGCGCGTTGTCGTGCAGGAGCAGCGGAGACGAGCGCTTGACCAATGCTGGTTGGAGATGTGCCAGCTTCTCCATCATTGTGTTCAGTTCTTCACAGTACACATCTGAAGTAATGCTCACCCCGTTTGGTAAGAAGCTGTGATGAATCACACCGGCGCTAGACCACCAAACAGTGACCATCACTTTTCTAGGGGTAAGTTTTCGTTTAGGGCATTGTTTAGGTGCTGAACCAGGATCCAACCAACTTGCTGAGCGCTTGCGGTTATCAAACAGAATCCATTTTTCATCGCAGGTAACAATGCGGTTCAAAATTCCTTCATTTGTGTGTCTGTTGAGCAGTGCAAGGCACGTCTCGACGCGTACTTCGCGCTGGCGATCATTGAGTTCGTGGGGCACCCATTTGTCAAGCTTTTTACCTTGCCAATTTGACGCAAATGGACCAATATTGTTTAGATGCTAACGTCGAAAGCTGCTGCTAATTCAGCCGTAGATTGTGTATCATCAGCTTCCACAATCGCCTTTAATTCGTCATTGTCGACCAAAGTCTTCGGACGACCGCGAGGTTCATTTTTCAGGTCGAAATTTCCAGAACGGAAGCGAGCAAACCAATAACAAGTGGTGCGTTGGTTTGTAGTGTTAGCTCCGTAAACGTCGTTGATGTTGCGTGCCGCTTGTGCCGCGTTGCTGCCACGACGGTACTCATATTCCATAATTACTCGATTTTTTAACGTATCCTTGATGACGAAAAAGATTGAAATGCGATGAAAATGTAACACTAATCAATAAACAAATGACTACTTTTGGAAAAAAAAATCCATGTTTTTAAAATAAAATTAATTTGAAATTAGAATTCTTAGCCAAACAAAAATTATTTTGATTTGAAATGGCCAGTACTGCAGAACGGCAATTTCATAGGTAAATACCTAATATTAGGTAGGTAGGTATGTACTTAGTCATTTGAATGTAACAAAACAGTAGCACCCAAGCTCAACCAAGTCTATTATGTGTAGAATTAATAACCAAAACTGCATTACAACTAGTCAGTGTAAAACAGACGAGCAATTAAATAAAAGCCGCAACCTGAATGTCTACCAACCCAACAAAGTAAATTAGGCACAAATCACCTGTATTACCTATTTATCTGCATGTTTACTGTTGCTTATTAGTGGCCAACACCAGACTTGCCATATCGAAGCGTGGTTTAGCTCGGTGTGTAAGTGAAATGGCGTTATGGCTGTCTAGTTTGACGCGCGAGATATCTCACGCGCACCGGTATTCAAACGCTCTTCGTCTAAATGTAGATTTATAACAAAATGCTATAATTAAATCAATTTTTATTTTAGTACCTAAGTTCTTAACATATTTAAATACCTTCGATTTAAAGCAAATTTTACTGCACAATAAGGAACTGTTTACGTACCTATAATCGTATAAAACAGAAAATAGACCAAAGTAGGACCCTACTTTGGTTTTTTCTTTATCGAAAAAATTTCAAGTAAGTAATCATGGTTCGGTTTTAGTACAGCAGTAGACAAATTATAGTCAAATAAATAACACATCAAAGCCAAATGATTGAACCGTACTTACCTACCTATCTATTTTAACTAGGTGACATGCAACTTTTCTAAAACTGAACAGTTGCCATAAAGTTGCTCGTTTGATTAAGCAGTCGTTACACAAACGTGGGAACATTAACTGCCAGTCCACATTGTACCTCCCACCTCCAGTTCTGCGGATTACAATTCGAATTTCGAATAATAAGTTCGTTAGCGAATTCGCTCTTGCGGTCGCTACTGCAAACAAATGCACGTCACTATTTTGCTTGGGGCCTGCAGAATATCCCTGCAATCTATTTAAAACCTAATTTCTAATGTAATAAGGTCTTTAATATGTTTTTGTTGCTCAAAAAGGCATTCGTAGTTTATCGGTAGCTACTGTACGTTTGGTACATTGTAAATTACACTCGTACACGAGTGTGACTGCATCCCGAATTTGAACTTGTCAATACTTTAGTCAGTGTTAATGTGTTTTTCTCGTATGTTTCTGCTTTTTATTAGGACATAGCGATAGTGACCCTACCTACTACTAGCGCATTGCCTGACTTCGTTCAGTTTATTGGCTTGTTTTCCTCGACTTTATCTAGGTCCTATTTGCTTTGTTGTTCTCAGATATTATCGAAGGTACTTAGCAGACGTTTTATCAATCGGCATTGTCATATTTATCTGCATCGACATTGACACTAACTTTTACGTGATAGACTGAAGTAGGCAGGTAAGTTCATTGACCTTTCTCTAATCATTCATTCATTATTTTCATTTTCATACAGTCACAGATTTGCAACCAGTCACTTAGTCTTTACCTAAGCCATCCACCTCATCATCATCTAAGGCTTTACAGCCGCGGGTGGGTGTTGGCCTGGTCAAGGATATTTCTCCAAAGTCACCTACTTCCGGCTTTTTCTCTCCAATTTCTCACTCCAGCAGTTCTTAAATCCATCCATCTTGCGGCTGAACCTATTGGAAAATAAAGCGTGATGATGTTATTAATAGGTGCACAAGTCGACACGTATTTTTTTTGCACTCATATAATTTTGATGTTTTGGAACAAAGTTCTTTTTACGGCAGGAGTAAACTGGTACAAATCGTCACGTAACGAAAAAGCATTATGCCCGAAAAAGTCAGTTTCAAGTGTCAATAGTTTTGTATTAATATAATTATAATACACTTACAGCGAAAGGAACTTGTGGAGGGGCTTGTGGCTAAGTAATAACAGCCGCACGGGTCGATCGATCAGGTTCAGCAACGTTTGCCGCGGTTGATCCGTGGATGGGTGACATCTTTACATACCAAGACACCTCCGTGCCTCGAAAAGCACGTAAAGCCGTTGGTCCCGGCTGTCATTCGTGGATCTTTGACAGTCGTTACGGGTCATTAGAAGCATGAAGGTCTGACAACCCAGTCTTACCAAGGGGTATCGTATTATCCAGTAAGTGGGCTGCGGAACTTGTAGAGGTCTGACAGGCAGTAACTCTATGTAAAATACTGGTATTTAGCTGCATCCGGTTAGGCTGGAAGCTGGCCCCAACGTAGTTGGGAAAAGGCTCAGCGAAAGGAACTTCAAACTCCCAACTTTTTTTCCCATCCAGAACAGGATTACAGGAAGAGAAAAGGTAGCTGCAAACTACCAACCCTGGAATAAATATTGATGTCATTGTTAAAAACTGGTCAAGAGCGAGTCGGACTCGCGCACCGAGGGTTCCGTTCCGATTTCTGAACGTGTTTTATTTTTCCTGTAACATATTCTTCTATCACATACAATAATTTTTGATTTTTTTTCTATGCAAACTCCGAAGATAACGGTATTTTTTTTACATTTTTCTTCAAAGATCGCAAAATAGGCGGCCTAAATACAAGAAAATTTTTTTTTGAGAATGGACAAACAGTGATCTTTTAAGAAATTTTTGAGATGAAGTGGAGCTATCAGGGCATATGTGAGGTATCATCCTTGTAGCTCCACTTCGAATTTTTAAGACCCCATTTCAACAACAGTTGCAAAAAAAAAATTCTTTCTTATTTGCAAAATAGTTGGGCAAACGTCATTTAAAACTGTTTCAAATTTCAAGTTGATAGCATTAGTAGTTCTTGAGATATCCAGCTGTGACGGACGGACAGACAGACTGAGTCGCAACTCGCACCATAAGGGTTCCTTTTTACCATTTTGGTACGGAACCCTAAAAATTTAATGTATTCTCCGCATTTAAACAAAAAGCTAGAAACAACAAAAAAGTTTCATTAAGAAACAAAGAACTAGGAGCCAACTCAACTCCCATACATCGTGAACAAGAAAACACAAAGACTGAAACAATTTCAGGGAGATTTTTATGCAGTGAGGTCTTCAGAAATTCTAACGGACCCGATTCACACCGCGCTCGTGTGAGCGGCTAAGGCTATTGCTAACTTTTTCTCTCTATTATGACAAGAAAGAGACGGAAGTAAATTAGAGCTGTCAAATTAGTTAGAACTAATTTTTCCATAGACATTTAAACGACACGTAAAAACATGTCGACTAAAAACACGGTGAAGCGCAAGGCGTGAACTAGTTTGACATCTCCAACTTAGTTCATAGCTATAGCCGTCCTTTTCTCGCGCTGCCTGTTAGTAAAAGATAGCGATTCTCTAATTTTAGTTTAGTGCGTTCACAAGAGAATCGGCACCAATGTTCTGCTGTAGATTGAGCGCAGATAATGTGGCAACACTGTAACAAATCTATTTGTTTTGTTAATAATCTGTTTGAATAATTTTATAATGTAAAGATTTAATTGTGTATTTTATTTTATTATTAATGTGACTGAATATGAAATATGTACCTATATTTTAATTTAACGAGTCTGTGAAACTTGAAATAAATGATTATTATTTATTATTATTAAATAAAATGTGAGAGTGGCAACACTGCCCGAGTGACATGTCAAATCTTTGTTCCGTATTTTAAAATTAATTTTAATTGTTAATTAAGTAGAATTAAGGTGTAATGTTATGTGTAAACGTAATATAATTGCATAAATACTCAGGATTATTGTTTTCCTGTAATTATATAAAGTAAAACGGTGTTTGGTTACATACAGTGACACCGGTAACCTAAAACCAACAGCTGACGTTCGAACTGCGGATTTAAACGGGGAGTATTGCTTTACTTTTACCTTTTATTAGCACACAGTAGTCAATTTAACTATGATACATGTCCTTGTTATGTTTTAATATAAATACTTCGCTGTTTTAGCACTCTGCATTGGGTCTAAATCGCGTTGTTTACATCGTAGAAATAGAAACTTAAAGAAGATTCTGTTATTCTCAATCTGGTCTTTAATATACAGCAATAAAAACGTCCATGATTGGTATTTTTGCATTGTCGTTATTAACTTTAGTATCAAATAATAAAACTTTAATATCTTTGTAACCTACCCACCTAAGGAAAAGTAAAATCCTAAGGCAATAAAAGCATCAAAATTTTACATTCAATTTGATAATATAGCTTTGATACCAGCTCTTCAAGCCTACCTCATTTCTCCTCTGAACCACACTAACTTCTCCCTGTTTCACTTTCATCTCCAACTTTATTTTATTTGTCTTTCCTACTTGTTCTCACCGTTTCTTTATTCCAATTTCAGTAACAAATCCTGAAACCATGCCTGTGATGACCCGTAAGGCTACTGCTCAGGATATGGAGCTTAAATTGAGAACGGCCCTCCAAGAACTGGAAGCATCGCAGCTCCATTGTAAACAATTGTTGCAAGAGAATGATGAAAGTGAGGAGGAAGTCAAGAAGGTAGTCGACAAAAACTCAAGCCTTAAACGGGAGCTAGTCGACCTTCATCAACAATATCTAGATGTTGTTGTTGAACGCAATCAACTGAAGGTGGTCACGGATGGTTTCAACAACTGTAGTAACTTGTATGAGGAGGCTTTAAGCAAAGTTAGGGACCTAGAAGATGAATTAATTGATGCAAATAGTCGTATTATCCAGTTAGAGAAACAAAAAGAATGTACTCAGGTTAAAGAAACTAAGAACTTATATAATGAATTATTAAATACTAATTGTAATCCACATTCCATAATAACTATTGACCTTACTGAAGATTCCATGCTAAAACAGAATTATAGACAGAGTTATACATCTAGTCATAAGAAAATGAAACAATATGCAAAACTGAATAGAATTATTAAAAAGTGTAATCAAATTAGAAAACGACAAAGACTTTTCCAAAAATATTCCACGGAGAAAAGAACGTGTTGATCTAATCAAGAAGTTAACTAATTGTCAAATCAAATTAGAAGACAGCAAAAAAATCTATGAGATTGATACACAGCGCTTACAGTCTGACATGCAGGTACTTGAGAGCAGACTTAGTTCCCTTTACATGAAATATGTGTGCTCTCAGAACCAAATTAAAGAACATATTCTTGCGGCAAATGAGTTAGTTTTGTGTCAGTGTAATTGTCAGAAGGTTTCAAACCGTGATGCTGTCCAGCCTGAGGCAACAGAGGACCCGTCCCATACTGAGAGTTTGTCTCAAGACTGTACCCTCAACCAAGATATATCTGATATAGTACAAGATCGATCTCAAATGGTACAGTCTGAGAATGTTAGTTGTCCATCTTTCAGTAGTCATGATTCTTATCATTCAGTTATGTTCTCAGATAGTATAGGAAGAGGTTTAGGAAAATTAATTAGTAACAACCTGGGTTATTCTAATCAAAATTATTGTATGCCAGGGTCAACCTTCAAACAAATAATGGCATTAGTAACGGGTAAGGTGTATAATCCTAAAACCAACATTACTGTATTTGTAGGTAATAGTAGTCGGGTCAGGAAAAATGAAATCACTGACTGTGTAACTGAGTTGTTAAAGTTAAATTGTAGAAAAATAATATTGTGTGCTTTCCCATATTTTGAAAAATTGACAAGTAGACAAAATAATTATATTCATATGCTTAATAAGCATATGCAATTCTTAGTTAGTCATTATAGTGACAAGCTTGTGTTTTTTGACACCAATAATTTTTTGGAAACTTTAAAATCGACTAGGGATACTGTGTATCTGCCTGTTAGTTTTAGACACATAATAGCAAGGCTATTAGCTTTTTGTATAAACTCAGACATAAATAGTATGTCGAAGTCTTGTATTATTAACACCACAATGGTTAGTAATAATACTAATAATAAGGTGGTGAGCCTGAATAAATGTAGCTCAAATGCTATAAATATTTACACAAATTGTACGAAGGAGGTTCGATGTCCCACACTCACTAGAAGCTCATTGCCTGGTGATGATATTGAAGTCTTGGGGTTAACTCCGGATAGTAATTTAAACTAGTTTGTAAGACAACAGAAGGTACCAGTAAGAATATTCTTATACCTAACAACAACAAGGTGTCTTCTTGCTCTAAAATAAATAATTGTCGAAAAGGAGTTCAGCAGAATGCCTTGAAATTATTCCATCAAAATATTCAAGGTATTTCTTCCAAATTATTAGAAATTGAAATGTTTTTAGAAAAAACAAAGTTTGACATTGTTTGTTTTACTGAACATTGGTTAAAGGATTACCAAATGCTAATTAATTATGAGAACTATAGTGTGGGCAGTTGTTTTAGCCGTAGATCTATGCTGCGTGGAGGTTCTCTAATTTTGATAAAAAATTGTTTAAAATCTAAGCAACGTAATGACATAGTTGGTTTATCAGTGGAACATTGCGTCGAACTATCCTGTGTTGAGCTGGATAGGCATGTTGTAGTGTGCGTGTACAGACCCCCTAATTGTCAGAACTTTTCTTTATTTGAGTCAATAATGGAAGATGTACTAGCGAAACTTGCATCCGGTAATAAAGCTGCAATTTTTTGTGGTGATTTTAATATTAATATTCTGGAAAATAATTCAAATAGCAGGAGATTATTAAGCCTTTTTAAATCATTCAATTTATCTAATATTTTTACAGAACCGACTAGAGTAACTCTCACTTCTGCTACTTGTATTGATAATGTTTTCTGCGATTGTGATTATTTAGATAAAGCCATCGTAAATTATTTACCATCTGATCACAGTGGGCAAACAGTAACTTTTAAGTCTAAAACAACTTTGCAAAAAGTGCAAATACAATTTAGACCAATAACAGCTGGCAAATTAAATAGATTCAATAGTGCCCTAGGTAATAGGTTAAATGTTCTGGGCCATAATATGGACGGAGCAAATAAACTATATGAGGATTTCTTTTCAGTAGTGCTCACTGAATTCAATAAAACTTTTGAAAAGAAAACAAAAAATATTTTCCCTAACTTTTTATTTAGTGACTGGGCAACTAGAGGTATTAGGATAAGTAGGGAAAGATTATTCGAATTGTATGGCCTTAAGCCTTACATTAACACTGTGACGTTCAACAGGTATGTTGCTACATATTCCAAAATTTTTAGAAATACTTGCAAAATAGCTAAAGCCCTGTATATTAGTAACAAGATCAAATCAGCAGAAAATAAAGTAAAAGCAGTGTGGAAAGTTATAAATAATGAAACTAATAGGAAAAAAATACGAAACACGGATTTTACATTGGAGACTTCTCATGGTGATATAAGCTCTAACTTAGAAGTAGCTCAAGAATTTGTACACTTCTTTACAAATATACCATCTAAAACGACGGAAGCTTTAAATTCCTCACCCGATGTCTCAATTGATTTATTAAGAGCGAACGTTCCAAGCTGCCCGGTTGAATTTCAATTTAAACATATAAACCCCATGGTAGTTAAAAAAGCTTTTCGGCACATTAAAATCAAATTGACCGAAGATCTATGGGGAATGTCTATCAAAGTTTGTACATCCATAATCGAGACTATAGCACCATACTTAGCATTAATATTTAATTTGTGTGTGGATGAAGGAGTCTTCCCGGATTTAATGAAATTTAGTAAGGTTATACCACTTTTTAAATCTGGGGACAGTAAACACACCAACAATTATAGACCAGTATCCGTGTTGCCGGTATTCAGCAAGGTATTCGAAAAGGTAATGCTCGATCAAATGCTTAATCATTTTAACACCAACCAAATCTTGCACGATCAGCAATTTGGTTTCACCAAAGGACGTTGCACGACTGACGCGGGTGCCACTTTATTAAAACACATATTTTCAGCGTGGGAGGAGGCCCAAGATGCCATAGGAATCTTTTGTGACCTCTCCAAGGCATTTGACTGCGTAAATCACGAAACCTTACTCTTGAAACTTGAGCATTACGGACTAGGTAAACTTGCGCTCAGTTTAGTAAAATCTTATTTAAATGATAGACAGCAACAAGTTCAAATAAATGGTGTCAATTCACTCGGTCTAAAAGTACAAATGGGTGTTCCACAGGGTTCGATATTGGGTCCTTTCCTCTTTTTAGTATATATTAATGATCTACCCCATTTATTAAAAAACCAACCACAAATGGTGTTATTTGCTGACGACACATCCTTAATTTTTAAGATAAATAGACGTGCATCAAATCTTGACGACGTAAATAGCGCCCTACTGCAGATCCATAATTGGTTCACTGCTAATAATTTAGTATTAAATGGGAAAAAGACTAAATGTGTAAGATTTGCTTTACCAAATGTTAAAAGTACTGATTGTGACATAGTATTGAATAAAGAGAAACTAGAATTCGTCGATAAAACTGTTTTCCTGGGGATCACGCTCGACTCAAGGCTGCAATGGGGTCCGCATTTAACATCTCTTGCAGGACGGCTAAGTTCAGCAGCATATGCGGTGAGAAAAATCCGTCAATTCACTGATGTAGACACCGCAAGGATGGTCTATTTCAGTTACTTTCATAGTATTATGTCTTACGGTATTTTACTATGGGGACGGGCTGCAGACATAGAGTCTATTTTTATTCTGCAGAAAAGAGCCATCAGAGCAATATATGGCCTCCGCAGGCGCGATTCTCTAAGGGAACTGTTTAAAGATATTAACATCATGACGGTACCTTGTCAATATATCTACGAAAACATCATGTACGTAAGGAAAAATCTAAATCTTTTCGGTAAAAGAGGTGAAGGACACAATTATAGGACTAGAAATAGGGACCAATTAGTTCAACCAGGTTTCAGACTGGCTAAAGTAGACTCATCCTTCATGGGGTACTGTTTAAAATGTTATAATAAAATACCTCCCCACATACTCCAGCTGAATGAAAGGAAATTTAAATCTTGTATAAAACGCACACTATGCAGCCAGGCATATTATAAGTTGGGGGATTACATCGCTGACAAAAATGCTTGGCTGAATGCTTGTCCTGCTCCACAAGGTCGCATTAATTAATTGATTAGCATTCGGATATATTGTTGGACCTGCTGAAGATTAAGATGAGAGAAAACTTTCTTTGCATTGTTTAGATTCAATCTCTTAGTATTATATAATTGCATAGCACGTGTGAGCACTATGTAGCTACTATTAAGCTACCTTTTACTGGGTACGTCTTTCACTGACTTGAGTGTGCCCTGGCGGTTGAGAGTATGTCATGCTCACTCAAATGTCTCGCTGATGGTGGCGTGTGTGTTGGATCATTAAGTTCCCTTCAAAATGGTTGAGCTAAATGGTGCTGATCCATGCGTCATGTTCGTGAACGGGCGCCGTCAGTTGGGACTGGTCGTCTCTTAGCTGCCATGGCTTATTTTTAATTTTAATATTTAATTTAGTTGTTTTAGTTATTATCTTTTTATTACGGACGCTTTTTAACGTGCACGTCTTTCTACATTGTTCTCACATGTATATTTTCAACTTGAACGATGTAACCAATATTTTGTAAAAATATTATGATTTAAAAGAGTGTCCGTGGAGTTTCTTGCCCGTTCTTCTCCATAGGGATCTACTACGCTTTGGAATGGGCAACTAGCTTCATCTTTCTGACTGACCGACCCATTGACAATTCAAAAGTGCCTGTAATTGGTTTATTTGAAATAAATGCTTTGAGTTTTGAGTTTGAATAATAATATTTTTTTTATTTCAGTTAACTTTACAAACTTCTACAATATATAATCTTGCATAGAGGCCTCCTTTTAAGTATAATAAATACCTGTACTAGGAGACCCCGCTCTTCTAAAACTAGAAACAATAATAATGTAGGAGTGTACATACAAAAGAAATTTAACTTAAATCTAGGAGGGTATGTGTGTGTGGGTGTGTACACACACACCCACACATACGCGCGCACGCACCCCGCACCCTTACACACTCACACACACCACTACACACGTGTGTATGTCGCTTTCGTTAAGTTATTACATGATACTTTGTTAGAGAGTTTCAATGTCGACATAACTTACATTTTAGCCAGTCTATTAAAGATTTCTTACAAAAACTCAAACTCAAACTCAAAGCATTTATTTCAAATAAACCAATTACAGGCACTTTTGAATTGTCAATGGGTCGGTCAGTCAGAAAGATGAAGCTAGTTGCCCATTCCAAAGCGTAGTAGATCCCTATGGAGAAGAACGGGCAAGAAACTCCACGGACACTCTTTTAAATCATAATATTTTTACAAAATATTGGTTACATCGTTCAAGTTGAAAATATACATGTGAGAACAATGTAGAAAGACGTGCACGTTAAAAAGCGTCCGTAATAAAAAGATAAAAACTAAAACAACTAAATTAAATATTAAAATTAAAAAACTTTTTTACAAAAAAATACAACCGACTTCCAAAAACAACACTACAAAGTGAAAAATAACTTTAATTTCGGAAGTCGGTGTCTGATTGAATGTATTTTCGTGTTTGCCACCGACTTCCGAAATTAAAGTTATTTTTCACTTTGTAGTGTTGTTTTTGGAAGTCGGTTGTATTTTTTTGTAAAAAAGTTTTTATTTTTCACTTTTTAGTGGGTCTGTTTATAATTTGTGTAAGTTACAATAGTCTAATGTCAATTGCTCATCACATGTTACAAAATATTGCTTTTCCCGATGCTGGGACGTTAATTGTTGAGGAGTTCTGCTGGTAAGAACCAGGAGAACTCCTCAACAACCACTCACCACACGCATTGTGTGACGAGCGGAAATTGCTTAGCAACCATATTAAAGTAATCGAATCGCAACCCGTGAAATATTTATCATTGAGTAGTTCCTGTAGCCATCTATGGTCTTCATCATCAGTTCCACTTCACCAAGTGGTGCTTTCCGAGAGCAAATGCACGAGCTACTATAAAAAATACCCAAATCGCTATAGGTGTGCCTAAAATATTTGAAGAGTTCCTTCGATTTCTCCAGGATCCCATCATCAGAACTGGATTTTGACAAAAATGGGACCATTTGGGAAGTATACCCTTTCCAACAAAAAAATAGTTTTTCAAATCGGTTGGCAAGCGACGGAGTTATGCGCGAACAAACATAAAAAAAAAAAAAATAGAAACATCCGAATTGAGAACCTCCTCCTTTTTTAGAAGTCGGTTAAAAATAAGCCATGGCAGCAAAGAGACGACCAGTCCCAACTGACGGCGCCCGTTCACGAACATGACGCATGGATCAGCACCATTTAGCTCAACCATTTTGAAGGGAACTTAATGATCCAACACACACGCCACCATCAGCGAGACATTTGAATGAGCATGACATACTCTCAACCGCCAGGGCACACTCAAGTCAGTGAAAGACGTACCCAGTAAAAGGTAGCTTAATAGTAGCTACATAGTGCTCACACGTGCTATGCAATTATATAATACTAAGAGATTGAATCTAAACAATGCAAAGAAAGTTTTCTCTCATCTTAATCTTCAGCAGGTCCAACAATATATCCGAATGCTAATCAATTAATTAATGCGTCCTTGTGGAGCAGGACAAGCATTCAGCCAAGCATTTTTGTCAGCGATGTAATCCCCCAACTTATAATATGCCTGGCTGCATAGTGTGCGTTTTATACAAGATTTAAATTTCCTTTCATTCAGCTGGAGTATGTGGGGAGGTATTTTATTATAACATTTTAAACAGTACCCCATGAAGGATGAGTCTACTTTAGCCAGTCTGAAACCTGGTTGAACTAATTGGTCCCTATTTCTAGTCCTATAATTGTGTCCTTCACCTCTTTTACCGAAAAGATTTAGATTTTTCCTTACGTACATGATGTTTTCGTAGATATATTGACAAGGTACCGTCATGATGTTAATATCTTTAAACAGTTCCCTTAGAGAATCGCGCCTGCGGAGGCCATATATTGCTCTGATGGCTCTTTTCTGCAGAATAAAAATAGACTCTATGTCTGCAGCCCGTCCCCATAGTAAAATACCGTAAGACATAATACTATGAAAGTAACTGAAATAGACCAGCCTTGCGGTGTCTACATCAGTGAATTGACGGATTTTTCTCACCGCATATGCTGCTGAACTTAGCCGTCCTGCAAGAGATGTTAAATGCGGACCCCATTGCAGCCTTGAGTCGAGCGTGATCCCCAGGAAAACAGTTTTATCGACGAATTCTAGTTTCTCTTTATTCAATACTATGTCACAATCAGTACTTTTAACATTTGGTAAAGCAAATCTTATACATTTAGTCTTTTTCCCATTTAATACTAAATTATTAGCAGTGAACCAATTATGGATCTGCAGTAGGGCGTTATTTACGTCGTCAAGATTTGATGCACGTCTATTTATCTTAAAAATTAAGGATGTATCGTCAGCAAATAACACCATTTGTGGTTGGTTTTTTAATAAATGGGGTAGATCATTAATATATACTAAAAAGAGGAAAGGACCCAATATCGAGCCCTGTGGAACACCCATTTGTACTTTTAGACCGAGTGAATTGACACCATTTATTTGAACTTGTTGCTGTCTATCATTTAAATAAGATTTTACTAAACTGAGCGCAAGTTTACCTAGTCCGTAATGCTCAAGTTTCAAGAGTAAGGTTTCGTGATTTACGCAGTCAAATGCCTTGGAGAGGTCACAAAAGATTCCTATGGCATCTTGGGCCTCCTCCCACGCTGAAAATATGTGTTTTAATAAAGTGGCACCCGCGTCAGTCGTGCAACGTCCTTTGGTGAAACCAAATTGCTGATCGTGCAATATTTGGTTGGTGTTAAAATGATTAAGCATTTGATCGAGCATTACCTTTTCGAATACCTTGCTGAATACCGGCAACACGGATACTGGTCTATAATTGTTGGTGTGTTTACAGTCCCCACATTTAAAAAGTGGTATAACCGTACTAAATTTCATTAAATCCGGGAAGACTCCTTCATCCACACACAAATTAAATATTAATGCTAAGTATGGTGCTATAGTCTCGATTATGGATGTACAAACTTTGATAGACATACATTCTCGATAACTCATTGGATAAATATTTAAAAGTTTACGGGGTAGTTAGTTTAGTTTGTTTATTTTGTTGTACATGGAAGCGGACTGTCTGGTGAACTGCCGTTTCGCATAGGAGGTTTTAACCGAGACTTTCTGGTGCAACAAGATATTTTCTACGTTTTTTGTTGAGACCAGAATCATAGGGGAGGGTTTTGTGTAATTTTAAAGTAGCTTGGAGTACATATAATTTTCTGACTGTGAGAAGGCCACTTTGTGAGTAAAGGTTTTCAGTAGGGAATCTATACGATTTAAAATACATCACTTTTAAGAGAGACCTTTGCGCTCTTTCCAGTTCTAGAAATTTGATTTTTGTGGTTCCACCCCAAACAGGTAAATAATACACTAGTACTGACTGGGCTAGTGAAACGTATATTTGATTTAATAAAGTTTTTGAGGTAACATGTCGTAAAGTCCTGAAAAGCCAAATAAGTTTTCTAGTTCGAGACATGACCATATCCACGTGTAAATGCCAAGATAATCGTTGGTCTAACATAACACCTAGATATTTTATATTAGTCACTTTTGCTATTTTAATGCAAGAACACTTTGTGCTAGTAGGATTATCACAGCTATGTATTCTAAGGTTATGACTAGGTCCAGGTTGACTGTTGTTGTAATTAGTAAATGCTATATATTTAGTTTTAGAGGTGTTAAGTGTTAGTAAAAAATAATTTAACCATTTTGCAACCTTTATAAGTCCCTTTTCAGCACATCGATATACAGATTCCCATGTGTCTCCAGTGAAGACAATGACTGTGTCATCTGCATAGGAAAAAATACGCCCATTTTCAAGCTTCATTTCGCAAAGGCTGTTTATATATATTAATAAAAGCGTAGGCCCCAGAACACTGCCTTGCGGGACACCGAAGCTCACCTTTAACTCATCACTGACGTAGTTTCCTATCTTTACACGTTGTTTTCTATCCTGGAGATAATCTGTTAGCAGAACCAAAGGGACTCCTCTTACGCCTATGTTTTCTAAACTCCGCACAAGGATGGCAACAGAGACGGTGTCGAAAGCTTTTTTTAGATCCAGGAAAACAGTTAAACACCTTTTGCCTTTATCCACGTTTCTAACAATATAAGAGGATAATCCTGAGACTGCATCTTTTGTCGATAATCCTTGCCTAAATCCGTATTGACACTCAGATATAATGTTATATTTGTTCATGTAATTTATCAATCTAGAGTTAATTAACTTTTCTATTATTTTTGAAATTGCAGATAAGACCGAGATGGGTCTATAGTTAACCACATCGGCTCTGTCGCCACCCTTGTGCACAGGTGTAATGATGGCTTGTTTTAGAATGGGTGGAAAAATACTTTGAGTGAAACACAGATTAGCAAGATGTGCTATAATTGGTACCACCACGTCACGGGCAGATTTACGAAAATTAGTAGATATATTGTCCCATCCAGGTGCGCTCTCAGTTTTATGACTCATCAATACGCCATGGACTTCCTGAGGATAATTTTCTAGAAGCACAAAAGATGAGGCCTGTGAATCCGTCAAGTTATAAGTCTCATGATCTTGCGATACATTGGTAGAGAATGCACAAACAGTGATCTTTCAACATACCTCACATATGCCCTTGTAGCTCCACTTCGAATTTTTTAAGTCCCCATTTCAGCAACAGTTACAAAAAAAAATTCTTTCTTATTTGCAAAATAGTTGTGCAAACGTCATTTAAAACTGTTTCAAATTTCAAGTTGATAGCATTAGTAGTTCTTGAGATATCCAGCTGTGACGGACGGACAGACAGACTGAGTCGCAACTCGCACCATAAGGGTTCTTTTTTACCATTTTGGTACGGAACCCTAAAAATTGAATGTATTCTCCGCATTTAAACAAAAAGCTAGAAACAACAAAAAAGTTTCATTAAGAAACAAAGAACTAGGAGCCAACTCAACTCCCATACATCGCGAACAAGTAAACACAAAGACTGAAACAATTTCAGGGAGATTTTTATGCAGTGAGGTCTTCAGAAATTCTATTACGGTACACAGAAAAGTACTGTGTGTAGGACATTAAATATTTTATAGATGCATAGATGCCTAAGTGCATTCAGCTGTACGAGCTCAAACGCTATGAGTATGGGCTTGCCTGTACGCAATTTCCATAATAACATTCAATAAACGCTGTAAGGGAACTTTCCGAATAAGCTTTCAGACCTTTATGACATAACTGCTGTAGTCTATGCCTGGTAGGTATATGTACCTACTCCTTGGAGAATAAGGTGGTCACGTTGTGAGTAGTGTTGCCAGATATTATTAATATTTTATTTCTAAGTTGTAGTGCTTTGATACGTTTTATGACGAAAGGACTGGCTTCGTTGTCTTAATGAGGCTCAATTACGAATAGTTACTCATTTATGAGGGCTGTCGCATTTTGATCCCTGTCTTGCTCACACGGGACCAAATTTTTAAGATTCTTAAATGAAAAGATGCTTTTTGAAAAATGTAATCAATTAGCAAACTAGCAAATTATATTAATTTAATAGATATCTAATTATTAAAAACACGTTTCTATTATGCTATCAAAAAAAAACTCAGCTCAAAAAGTATGAGAGGAGTTACAACATAAATGTGTTTTTAATAATTAACTATTAAATTAATATTATTTAATAGTTCGCTAATTGATTACATTTTTCAAAAAAGCATCTTTTCATTTAACATTATTAAAAATTTGGTCCCGTGTGAGCGAGAGAGGTGACAAATTGCGACGGCCCTCTTAAGCAAGTACCTACTTATATGACAAAAATTTAAAGCAATAAGTAGGTACCTATATGACAAAAATTTTAAAGAGTACACGTAGATGGTTTGGTCATGTTGAGAGGATGAATGAAAGGCGACTAGCAAAAGCTATTTTTACAAGGCAGATGTGACCATAGTGATGTTTTTCAGAAAGGTCAGGTGCGTAGTACTCGCAACCCACCGGCATCAGTGTATGACCAGATGTATGAACGTAAACGAGGCAAAAGGAGTATGTAAGGATCGTAGCAGGTGGAGTTCTGTAGTTTCTGCCTGCCCCCATGGAAGGCGTGAGTTTATGCAGGTATATGATCAAGAATGTAGTTTGTATGGAGGACAATAGTCATGCTTATCATCATGCTATGTAGGTACCTATATCAGGCTCACGATGTTGATGATGACGTGTATTGCTGAACGTGTGTGTCACCTAATGACTATGCTGGTAATCAATCGTTGCCAGACTGCCAACAGATATCATTTATGTACGGTCAGCAACAGAAGTCGGTTAACACTGCTACTTTTGACATCATCTAAATTAACACAAAATGATTCGATAAACAATTTTTTTCGTTTAACTGTTAAGAGTTAATGTTCTTAAAATTTTAAGTACTTCTGTTCCGATTTGAATTAAATATTTCGCTTATTAATTAAGATTAATAAACTGCAAGTGATAATCGAATTTTGTTGCTGACTGTAAGTAGGTAGCTAGGTACCTATGTGTAACCTAATTCATTCGCATTCAGGATGAATCGAGTAGCATGTTTTTTTTATTTATAACCCCATTTACATGGTTTTTTTTGGAGCTTACGCTCAAAATCTAGATCCATATCAGGAACAATAGACAGCATATAAATTATATCCATTGGCCCACTTTAAAAGCTTCGTGTGAAGCTTAATGTTTTCAGTGTGCATAACCAGCGTGTGCTGGTTATGCACACTGAAAACATTACAGTCGCTAGGAAGTTCCAGTCTGAATGACACCTGCTTTATCCAAGTCCTTTTGTAAGCATGGATAATAAGAAAATGCTACAGAAACTGTGTTTAAACATCGCTCCGTATTTAACGTTCGCTACGAAAGTGGTTCCAACATAACATCTATTTCAAAACTATCCTTAGTGCGGAAAATAAGGATATCTTCGAAACTAATCTAACAGGACGGTCAGGGACGTTTCTCGTTTGGAATAGACCCATTTATACTAAAACTGGATTGCTTTTGGAGGCTTTTGGTTCAACTTGTGAGGTAATAAAACCATTCATGGAGATATAATCTGGACATTGACTATTTCACGTACGATTTTAGTTGTTAAATGTTATGTTGCATTGACACATAGATATTTAGATAAACGTTATTGAGTGTTATTGTGTTTAAACCAATCGATTTTTCGTTACAAAAATGTCGCATAGTTGTGTTCCTATACGTAGGCATAAAGGAAAATATGAAGTTGAACGAGAACACTACACTCTATGCAACTTCACCCAGGGTATAATCTACCAGTGCCAGTATGCTAAACTTCATTTAAATTAGTTTAAGTTTATCGTTACAAATAAACTGATAGAGTTACATTTTAATTTTAGTTCTTTTGTACAAATCTATTGAAACAGAATAAAAGGTATGGTATGTATGCGAATCCAGTCATAAAATGTATAGATTTAAGCCCTGTATCCACTGATGCGTAGCGTCATACGCTTGTAGGTTTAAGGTAACGGCCTCGACTTGCGGTTTACGATTCGAACCCTGACAGGCGCTTTCATCATCACTATCAGCCTACAGTAGTCCACTGCTGGACGTAGGCCTCTCCTATTGTATGCCATTCAACTCGACAGGTGCTTTACTTTGTGCAAATTATTTCATCTCCGCTACTCTCAAAACGGTGAAGAAAAACATCGTGAGGAAACCTGGCATGTCCAAGAACCAAGAATTCAAAGACATGTCAGTGACATCTACCAATCCGCACTGAGACCGCGTGGTGGATTACAGTCCACTCCCTCTCAGAGATATTGCTACTCACTGTTCACCCGATTAGAGAGGGATCTGATACAACATATAAAACAATAGCATTCTACATCTCTTTTTTATATTATATGGGTATATATACGGGGATTGGTCACAATGGGTAACTATTGATGCACGTTCAAATGATGTCATTTTTCCAACGCTACGCTAAATCTATGATGTTATGCTCCAGTGGACAGTGGGTTTTACATAGAGGGTTGTGATTTATCTGACGTTAAATGGGATATGTTAATACTTGGTCAATACTTTATGTTTTCAGAAAAGGGACAGGCACAACACTGACTAAACGCAGTGAGCTTGCATAGTAATCATTGTCTGTTCCTTCTCTATATTAAGAAAAAAAGTAAGTTTAAAATTAAAACCCGACTACTGAAAAATCACGCTCTAAAAAGTATGAAACAAGAAAATATTCTCATCTGAAATTAGACTAACCCTCCCTTTTGCTTCGCCGTAGTCGGGTAAAAAGAACTTTTTA
Organism: Cosmia pyralina; assembly: GCA_946251885.1. Taxonomy (NCBI): domain Eukaryota; kingdom Metazoa; phylum Arthropoda; class Insecta; order Lepidoptera; family Noctuidae; genus Cosmia; species Cosmia pyralina. The sequence continues at coordinate 4,946,871 of OX276348.1, read as the reverse complement.
CTGAAGTACGACAGTAAAAGGCTGTCATAATTTTTGAAGCGAAAACTTTAAGCCCGTTGAACAATTTTTAAACTGACTTCAAAAAAAGGAGGTTTCTCAATTCGACAGTATATAAGGTATATATATTTTTTATGTGTGTTCGCGGATAACTTCGTTGTTTATGAATTGATTTTGATGATTCTTTTTTTGTTGGAAAGAAAATATTTCAAGGGTGGTACAGTCAGCAACAAAAGTCGATTAACATTTGAGTTTTCTAAATTTGAATTATTGAGAAAAATACTTAATTAAAATCAGACCAGATGTAAATTTTAAAGAAAATTAACTGTTATCTAATAAATGAAATGCTAAAAAGCTGGTTATCATATCATTTTGTATTAATTTAGATGATGTCAAAAAGTAGCAGTGTTAACCGAGTTCTGTTGCTGATCGTACCATGATAAGGAAACCAGGATCTGATGATGGCATTCCAGAGAAATCGAGGGGAACCTTCAATTTTTATAGGCACACCTATAGCGATTTGGGTATTTTTTTATAGTAACTCTTGCATTTGCTCCCAGAAAGCATCATTTGGTGAAGTGGAACTGATGAGGAAGACCACAGATGGCCATCGGAACTACTCAATAATACGTATTTCACGGGTTGCGATTCGATTATTGCTAAGCAATTTATGCTCATACAATACATATGTTGAAGTGGAGCTGTTGGTGACTTCACCATCAGTTTCAGTTCTCTTGGTTCCTTACTGGGAGAACTCCTCAACAATGAACGTCTTTGTATCGGGAAAAGCAATATTTTGTAAAAGGTGATGAGCAGTTTACATTAAGCTATTGTAACTTAGATAAATTACAGACTGCCCCACTAAAAAGTGAAAATAAAAAACTTTATACAAAAAAAAAACAACCGACTTCTAAAAAATACTATAAAGTGAAAAATAACTTTAATTTCGGAAGTCGTTGACAAAAAGCTAAAATACAGATCCAAAGACACTGACTTCCGAAATTAAAGTTATTTTTCACTTTGTAGTGTTTTTTGGAAGTCAGTTTTTTTTTTTTTGTAAAAAAGTTTTTTTTGGTAGGGGAAAATCTTTGGTTCGAGTCACCTACTTGCGACATGCTAAGCATAGTTTTACGTTTAAATTTTCACTTTTGTCAGCAGTCCCTTGCCTATTTTTTTATAACGTCGCTAAACTCTATGTACGAAATGAAATCTAAAACGTATCGTATTCATCATTGAACGAGGCGCACGTAAGCGGTTTACATACGATCAGTGTATTTATAATATAATATTTTGGTATGAGAATACGTAGTCGTTGGAAATCTTAATCCGTATTTATGGTAAATCGCGAGAGGTATTCGGAAATCTCGGAGTAAAGTCGTAACATAAGACGAGACCGGCTATTTAGCTATTCACACGATCTTAATGAAATACTGTGTGGCAACTACGTACGGGGAATTTCATCAGTCATAGAAGAGGACCTAAACAAGGAGCATTGAGCAAAAAGAACTGAAGTAATCGTAGTTCTGGATAAGCAGAGATCGTCTAATTTAAAATTGCACGCCCCTCCACTGCTTTTGCATACAGATTTGAAATGTTTGGATGTAAATTATGTACTAATTTATGAATCCAAAACCCTAGAGAGAGGAGGGGGGGGGGGGGGTTAGTTACGAACCCCATAGGTTCACAACTACTGATGATGATTTTTTTCCATCGCATGATATATATGATATAAGCTTATATACCTATTATAAAAAGGATTTTTCCTTATGTACACCTGTGTGTACAGTCGACACGCAAGGAGTTAAGTATGTCGCTGTATGATGATTGTAGCCGTGATATAGTTATATCCCTAAGGATATAGCTCCCTTGGGATATAACTATAACACGGCTACAACCATCTTACTGCGACATATACATACATAGAAATTTAAGTGGAGGGGCGTGCTATTTTAAATTAGACTATCTCAACTTACATAATAATTGTGTAATCTAACATACGTTATATACAGGAGCGATACGAATGTGGAGCGTTGTTTTATTTAAGGGCCCATACTACCTTAGCTTTTTATCTCGCTCGCACGATACTGCTCGCGGACTGAGTGAGAGCGAGACTGAGTGCGGTGCTGGGTGCCGATAGTTTATGTATTGCTTTTTACGGGGAAAATAATGGTTATTTGAAAAAAATAAAAAACATGAGACCTGCTTTATATTTAGTTCAGTTAGTATGCAAAGTTTCATGATCTAATTTGAAGTCTTTTTTGACTACTAGCGGTTTATTGTTCGGAGCTTTGGATTTTTTTTCTATTGAGAAATTTTTATGGAATCGTGTTTGCGTCAAACATATAGTACCTCAACTTTACCATGCTTGCATTTATTTCAAAATTAATGCTGCAGTATTTTCTACATAATGAAGGATCATGCTAAGCCATTTGAGATAGTATAGGCTCTTAATAACAAACTCCACCATACTGACCGTACTAATTAACACCAGAAAAACAAGTATGAAAGTCTTGACATGGCTATCTTATTCCCTAACACAACTCTATCAAGACAGTAAGCCAACGTTCGCACGGACGTAAACATATCGCGGCGGGATTTTATCGCGCACTGGATTTTAAACTCTCGGTGATGAGCCGAGCTTCGAGAAGTCAACCTAACAACAACAGAGTACATCCCAGCGAGTCGAAAAAACACACTGCTGGATTTTCAACTCTCGGCGCTAAGCAGAGCGTTGAAAATCCAGTGTGTTCAAAAATCGCCGTGATATTTTTACGCCCGTGCGAAAGTCGGCTAAAAGCACCAAGACAAAAGTCAAACAATGGTCGCTAGTGACACTAGGACTCTAGAAGGTTCGTAGAGTAAATAAATCGAATTTAGTCGTCTCGGAGCCCAAAGTTTCTTTCCACAAAGGTTGAGATATGAAGTTAGAGGAGTTTCTATTAGTCTGTACCAGGAGTACAGATCTTGCTTCGTACCAAACGCTGTGTACAATTTAAATGGAAATTGGTTTTACATACTTTAGTTGTTGAGATGTTCTTCTCCTGAGATTTATATTTACCTGGTTATGGTTTTGTTTCATGATTTCTGAGCTGTGATAATTGTTTGAGAACTATAAATTGTCTTTCTTTAAGAGAGATCGAGATGTAAACTAATGTAAGGCCTTGGTCTGGTGAGAAAGCAATGGTTGCGAATGGTTGGTTGGATGGGGCGATTGGATTTTAAGTTTTTTGGTAGCGATGACATAGTTCCTAATTGCTGATAGCTTGTAACTCAAAACTAATGGAAGTTTAAAGGCACTTAATGTAGGATTAGACTTTTTTAAACTTTTGATTTACCTACACAGACATCATACAGTTTTCCATATAGGGATAGACGTTTCGTAGACTTTATATTGACATGTTTGTTGTTTCTTTTCAGTTTGTCGATACTTTTGTAGCTTGTCAACTCTCAAACAAAAGTTAACCAAATCACGGCAGACACGTATGTAAAAAACCGGCCAAGTGCGTGTCGAAACACGCACAATGAAGGGTTCCGTAGTTGGTATGAATTTATCCCAAGAACAAACTTAACGCTGTAGTTGAAAAAAATGTTCTCCCATACATTCCAGCTGCAAATGTAAGATTTTACGCACATATTGAGAGATTCACCATGTTATTTTAAGACCATAGAATTCTTATTAATTTACCTGTAATCTTAAGTATTGGCCTATTTTCTGTATTTTTTTTTCAAAATTTTTGACTTGGTAGTTTCGGAAATAAGGGGGAGAATGGTCAATTTTCGTTTATTTACTTAAATAAATTTAAAATTATTTATTATAAGTACAGCCCTTTCATTTGATATATCACACGGTATATATTAGATTGCAAAACTTTTTTTTAAATTTTCTTATTTGCCCCTCAAAAGTGACCCCCATATTCCAAATTCATTTATTTACATTACATGTCCGTGTTTGGGGCACAGAAATCATATGTGTACCAAATTTCAACTTTATCGGTCCATTAGATTCGGAGCAAATTGGCTGTGACAGACGAACAGACAGACACACGAGTGATCCTATAAGGGTTCCGTTTTTTCCTTTTGAGGTACCGAACCCAAAAAAGAAACAAATGTCAAAAATATTGTCATAGCATAAGCGTAGGAGTCAACCCGTCACCCGCCGCGTTATTCTGTCGTCACTGGCCATAAACCCTTCAATGCATACAAAAAGCTTCATTTTCAATATCGTGCCGGTTCGTTGGCCGGCAATATGTCGGTCGGGTACGGTTCTAAAACATATTTTACGCGTTCGTTTCGAGATCGTGAAGGGTTTACTATGGTTTACGGTCTGACTATCGCTTTCGATGTGCGGATGACCTAATTCGGTTATGTTTACGTAGCTCTGCCGGATATAAGTTCGTTTGGAATGTTGTTATGGTTTGAGATTGCTTCTGAATTCTGTTATTTATTTTGAATTTGTTGTGGTAAAACGTCGGTATTTTTTTTTCAATAATGAAAAACCGGCCAAGTGCGTGTCGAACCACGCACAATAAAGGGTTCCGTAGTTAAAAAAAATTGATCCCTAAAACAAACTTATCATTGTAATCGCAAAAAAAAATCTTTGTTTTTGTGATAAAATTACTAATTAACAATTTTCGGACTTTTCCTTTACTTGTGCTGTGAGACCTTGCTTCTTGCATTTCATGATTCTAGAACAACGGGAAGTAGGTACCCTATAAGTTTTGATTTACTTGCGAGCATCAAAATATGTCGCATAAATGGCCTTAGTTTTATTGCGTTGACTTAGAAGCTTGATTTTCTTAGGACTAAAGGATCATATACCTACGTAATGGACATTAATTTGAACTTGATATCTTTACGCGTTCCTGAGAAAAAGGGTCTTGACAGACTGACCATATTTGAAAATATTTTTTATGTGATGAAGTTACAAATTAACAATTTCCGGACTTTTTCCTAAACTTGTAGACCTTGCTTCTTGCCAAAATTTTATGCGTCTAGGTCAACGGAGAGTACCCCATAGGTTTTGATTTACTTGCGAGTATCAAAATATGTCGCATAAATGGCCGTATTTTTTTATTGCGTTGACTGAGAAGTTTGATTTTTTTAGGACTCCAAGAGACCATAGACCTACGTATTTGGTATTAGTTTCAACTTGGACCTCCACGCGTTCCTGAGAAAAGGGGTCTTGACAGTCTGACAGACAGACAGACCTACAGACGGACAACGAAGTGATCCTATAAGGGTTCCTTTTTTTCCTTTTGAGGTACGGAACCCTAAAAAATAGCGACGTTTAAAAATATAACTGAACAAAAGATGTCCGAAAACGAGAGTCCTCTGTGCAGGGCTTGCATGGGGGCTGAGGAAACCATTGCGCATGTGCTCTTTGAATGCACAAGCATCACCCAAACTAGAACAGAAACCCTCGGGGCACCCGCATATTACACAGATGTTCTTAACGAACCAGGAGATGTGATTAACTTCTGGAGGGAGGTGTGCTGGTTCGAATAACCACCGACGCCCGCCATGGCCCACGCACAATGGTCCACCTGAAGGACTAAGTGCGGAAACCAAACCTCATAGAACATAGAAGATAAATCATGACTATATAACTGGTACTCATAATATTTAATGAATATGTAGAGTGCTATGATTTAAATAAATATTATTTATTTTTAACCGATGAAAAAAAAGGAGGTACTCAAGTCGACACGGATATTTTTTTTTATGTATGACCATGCATAACTTTTGATAAAGTAGTCCGATTTTGAAAAAAAATTGTTTCATTCGAGAGAGTATACCTTAAAGATGGTCCCATTTAAAATTTACTAACATTGCTTGGGAAGTTTTTGAGTTATCTTCAATAATACGTATTTTTTCCCCACTTTTTATGTGGATGATGTTCTAATTTCTTTTGCAGATAGTGGTATTAGAACTTGTATGGGGTAGGTACGGTCAGCTAAAGAAGTCGGACTTTTTGACATCATCTAAATTAACACAAAATGATTCGATAAACTGCTTTTGTTTTCGTTTAACTGTTAAAATTGTTTAGCTCTTAAAATTGTAATTACTTCTGTTCCGATTTGAATTAAATATTTCGCTTAATAATTAAGATTAAAAAACTGCAAGTGTAATCGACCTTTGTTGCTGACACACAGCTAAAAAGTGAAAATAAAAACTTTTTTCAAAAAAATACAACCGACGTTAACAACAACACTACAAAGTAAAAAATAACTTTAATTTCGGAAGTCAGTGGCAAAAAACGAAAATACATTCAACCAGACACCGATTCCGAAATTAAAGTTATTTTTTACTTTGTAGTGTTGTTGTGGGACGTCGGTTGTATTTTTTTTTGTAAAAAAGGTTTTATATTAGTATTAGTTTCTCATACTCACTCGCATATTTTCTTATATTGTTACCCTATTGCGAATAACATATCTAACCAAAACTTGTAATTACGAACACGGCAAGAAACCAGGAAACCCTATAACCTCCGAGGAAAAAGTTATTACACCCCGAAGGCATATTAATACACACGAAGCAATCTATTACAGTCATTCTAATCTTTATTACAATGTATTATATCAGAGTATCGACATCATTTTATGGCGTCTCGTATCCTCGGGGCGTAATTCTCGTAACACCCTGTAGCTATTTACGAGGGACAGGCTTAAAAGCTATCTGGACGTTAAAATTTATATTATAGACGTCTACGTCTCCCATTTTTTGTTTTCACGGCACTTTTTTTAAGATGTGCTCATACTTGAATGTTAATAAGATCGTAAACATAGCTTGTTTTCTTTTAAAATGCCCTGGGAACTTCCAGTGATGGATAACTGCTAAGAAAATTAATATTTCGTAATTTGTTTGTTACAGGAAACAAATTTGACAATCCAAAGAAACAAGAAACAAAATGGAAAGTAATATAGCCCCAAACTGCATGGTGGTGACACCCCATCACCTGGCCACGCAGAGTGCCGTAGCAATCCTCAGAGAAGGCGGAACTGCTATTGAAGCAATGGTTTCAGCAGCCGCAACAATAGCTGTAGTGTATCCACATATGAACAGCATTGGAGGTGACTCATTTTGGCTCATTGTACCACCTAGCGGTGACCCCGTAGTAATCGAAGCTTGTGGAGCAGCTGGCTCTTTAGCTACACCAGAATTTTATGAGCATTACCATAAAATTCCTAGCAAAGGTCCAAAGGTAGCCAACACAGTTGCAGGCACCGTTGGCGGATGGGAAGAAGCTCTTCAATATGTCTCTGAATGTGGCTACCAAAGAATTTCACTAAACAAGTTACTGGCAGATGCCATTAGGTACGCAGAAGAAGGATTCCCAGTAACAAAATCTCATCACGTGAGTTTAAAGAATTTGCAAGCCACAGGGAATCTCCCATCTGAGTTTGAAAGTGTTTTTATACCAGACGGAGAAATCCCAAAAATTGGGGAAACATTCTGCCAAAAGCAGCTCGCTGAGACTCTACAACATCTAGCTGATAATGGTCTAAACAGTTTCTACACCGGCGATTTGGCAAATTTGATTGCTGAAGACATAGCATCGTTAGGCATGCCTATCACGAAATCAGATCTTGCCAACTACACTCCGGTTAGGAAAGATGCTCTACGATTATTGCACAGTCACGGTGAGTTATTCAACGTTCCTCCACCGACTCAAGGCTTAGTTTCGCTTGCTATTCTTGGAATCTTGGACAAGTTAGGCATTGATGGTCAAGATGAGGGGCAATTTATTCACACTGCAGTAGAAGCTACTAAACAATGTTTTAAGATGCGAGATCGGTACATTACTGATCCAGCGTTCATGAAAATTGATCCCAATTCATTGTTGACGAGCCAAAATTTGTTTAAAATGGCCAGGGATATTGATTTTGAACAAGCATCTAGTGGTGACGTGAGCAAAGGTCCTGGGGACACAATTTGGATGGGAGCAATGGATAGTAAAGGTTTTTCTGTTTCTTTTATTCAGAGCACTTATCATCAGTTTGGAAGTAATGTGGTACTTCCCCAAACAGGTATCTTATGGCACAATAGAGGCATATCATTTACTTTGGAGAGAGATCACATCCTATGCATAAAGCCTGGAAAGAAGCCTTTTCATACATTGAACCCTGCTGCAGCACGTCTTCACGATGGTCGTGTTTTAGTTTATGGTACCAGAGGAGGTGATGGGCAGTCCCAAACGCAAGCAGCAATCTTCCACAGATACGTTGTGCAAGGCAAAGACTTGCAGCAAGCAATTTCAGAACCTAGATGGCTTTATGGAAGAATTGTTGGTGATCGAGAGTCTACTTTGAAGTTAGAAAGCAGGTTTTCGGAAGAGACTATTGAATCTTTAAAAGAGCTGGGTCATGAGATTGTTATGTTACCGGATTATAGCGAAGATACTGGTCAAGCTGGGGCTTTGGTCAGGCATCCTGATAGCAATATGGAAGGGGCTTTCGATCTAAGAAGCAATGGAAGTGCTGCTGGATTTTGATTATAAATAAAAGACTTATAAATGTGTTTATGTAAATAACTATCAGGTATTTACGATAGTTACAAAATGTATAATAGACTAAAATGGTTTTTTACACACGACTCTATTGAATGATTTTATTTCAAAGTGTCTATCATTGAAGCAGCTATCTATTTAAATAGTTTTAATCAAACGAGTCACATAGGGCACCGTAAACAGACGGTGTTGATTAGTCCCGGTCCAACTAACTGGAAACATAAAAAATCTTAAAGTGGGGCAACAGACGGCTCATAAACTTTGTCATTTTGATAAGGTAAACAGGGTTTATAATTTAGGTTATTGGTGTTTGGAGGTTAGAAATAGTATGGTTAGTTGTAAAAACTGCCAGAACTTATTTTATTGTCTTAATGAGTTTTAATTGCGTACTTAGTTAATAATTAATCAACCGGAAGATAAAAGGAACGGGCAAACGCTTCTAGGTACTTTGTAGACTGTGTAAATTATTAAGTCCTATTATTAAAACTTTTTTAATTCATCGCTCAAAGACACAAGCGTTCCTGGAAACTTCTTTGAACATTTTTGGATCTGTCAGAAGCAAAAGTAAAATTTGCGAACTCTCAAGACTTTATTGTCAGAGGTATCTTGGAACTCTTTTGTCTTTTAAAAAATGAACCGAAAGTGGAGCTTAAAATTAACAGTCTAGGAACAGTTTTAAATTAGACAATCTCTTTGAAATATATGGTTCGTTTCCTGAACAGTGGTCGACGATAATTCACATTTATTGGAAAGATAAGGGAACGAACAAAGAATGGATGTAAATCAAAAAACGACGCTTTAAAATAATATTGGAGTTTGGTATGACGTGGTATTGGTACGCACTGCGAATTTTTTGATAAACGAAGCAATAAATAAAATTTAATGGGAATGTTATGGAAGGAACCTCATCAAAAAGGTTTTTTTTTTAATTTTGGTTTTCCATGTCCTTGTTTTGAAGCATTCCGTCCAGATTGCCGATGATTTACGCCCAGTATTAGCAAAGGGACAAAAATAATCGCATTAGCTCTCCGATTGTAATATGTTTTATAATGTGTCTTTTACTAGCGTTACGATAACAGAGGGTACCTACTTTATTTTCGAATTTACTAATGAAGTACCAAATTACCAGAACTCAGCGCAAATCATGTAATTTATTAAGTATATTATTTTTGCATAATCTTATTTATGATGCTCAATATCAATACAGGCTCAGAAATTGTGTTCATCTATCTATGCTCAAATTATAATAGGTAGTCAGTATGATAAGAATTTACTTTTTTGAACTTTTTTATTATGTTTTCGTATACCTTATAAGCTTTTATAATAAGAATCACACTAATCACACTGTTCGCGACGACGCGTCATCAAAGAATCATACAAAGTTTGGCGTTTCCTAAGTGTCGGCGGCGAGACCCTATCTGGCGCACGCTAGCGCAAGTACCGGAGGGTCCGCCATCGTATAACGTACCGAGTCGCGAGTGAGTTATGTTTTTGTTCGCGACGATGCGTCACCAAACAGCTGTTTATAGCTTAATTTATTCAAAAATAACATTAAAATCAATGTTAATAGTGTTTTATAGTTAAAAAACAGTGAAATATAGTGTTTCCTAAGGAAATCGTAAGTACCACCCCTATAAACTCCAATTAAGTGGGCTACATAGCCGAAATTTATAGTTTAGTTGGTGCGTCCAGGTACCCTAGACCAAGACCTAGCCCTGGACGTACCATTATAGTCCTGAAAAGCCTATTTGATTGGATTTATAGGGGTCGGAAACTTTAATTTGCTGTTTTTTGGTGACTCGTTCTAGCAGTTTAGGTTTTCAGGGCGTGTCACGCCCTGAAAAATATAGATATAATCTTGATTTCTTCATAGTGTTGTAGGTCATTAGACCAGCTTGAGATACCTGCTTACCCCGTTGAAATATCTTCTTTGGTTATCGAATAAATTAGTTTGAAAAATAATTTTAAATCAAAATAATTATCTTTTTTGTGTTTACACACTGAAATCTTTTCAGTGAATAAAGATACAGGAATTGCAGGTGTCTCAATCGCTGGATAATCTAATGACGATTCTAACAATATATAATATGTTGTAATTATAGCCATGTTTCAGCTGCTTATAAGCAATTTTGTAAAACTTTTTGAATAAAAATAAACTTGAAATCAGGAGACGGTTCGCGGCTCTCGTTAAGGTAAAGTTTCGAGGTACCTTAGCGCGCAAGCGAAAATATAGACTCGTAGCCATCGGCATGGTACCTATAGATCATCGTTCTGTTCCTGAAGAGTTACGCAAATCGTCTCCTGAAATCTCCTGAAGACTTATCAAAATTGCTGTTATTATTTCATCTTCAAGAAACCCTTCCCCGTCAAAACTTCACACATAGCTACTGGTCGCCAGTCTGCAGATATCATGAGCCTATAGGTGCAGGACGTCAGCGCCGTTTGGACTAGGAGGCCTAACCTCATATAGGGATACACCTGGATAGGCATTACACACTCCTTTCAACACACGGTGTCCTACGATCACGCCCGTCCCGTACACACACTATCACACTAATCAGTAATCACACTTATATTATAAAGGCGAAAGTTTGTGTGTTACTTCTTCACGCTCAAACGACTGGACCGATTTAGATGAAATTTGGTATGTAAATAGCTTATACTCTGGATTAACACATAAGCTACTTTTTATTCCAGTGTACGCGGGTAAAACCGCGGGGCGGAGCTAGTTATAGATAAATGTATAATGAGAAACGCTCAAACGGACTTCTTATATTGCGTTGATTTATAGTCAGTATGATAAGAATTCACTTAAACTAAATATGTAGGTACACATGTCTACACATCAAGCTACACAATTCCAGTTTACACTGACCTCTTATTGTAAGGAAATCCTATACAATGCGGGATCAGCTTATACTGGAAATGTATAGCTTGATCTGTAGCCGTGCTTACACTACTATGCTATAAACTAATTTTGTCATGTCTTCACAAAAATTATTAAAGGTATAATAATTATATTTTCTTGATTTTATTGTTATAGTACCTATGTAAATTAGAAATACTGTAAAGAATAATTAGGTGTACCTGAATTTAAATAATGTAAATAAATATTTCGATTTCATAGCTTTTCGTTTTTGTTTTTTATTTTAGTTTCTTTAAAAATACCGTTTTTGTTATTAAAACTAAAATATGCAAATGAAAATCCTAACTAATATTATAAATGCGAAAGTGAGTTTGTTACGCTTTCACGCTAAAACAGCTGAAAGGATTTGGATGAAATTTGACACATGGGTACGAACCTTATGCGTTTTAGCATGCAACCTCCGTGGATGTTTAAATAGTTTATGAAACAAAAGGATAAGTGACAGGAATCAATTCCTACTCGCTCCAAATAAGTGGAACAGCCGAACAGCTGATTATTTTTTCTCGATTACGATGTTGCTCTCGTGGCAAAAGTTGTTTAGTTTGATGGTCTGTACTACACCCACATCATTTTGATATACCTTGTATGTATTGTAAATCCACATAAGACGCATTTGCGCTCGTAATGTAACGGTCTTCAAGATTGCTATTGATTAGGATATTCTGAACAAAAAACAAGAAAAACATTAAAAAATAACTTTTTAGTCCGTACTTACATAACTAACGTACAAGTAGACAAAATAAAAAGTTATTGTAAATTTAACTAATGTACTTATTTTATTTTATTTAATTTTGATTGTGCTATTTGGTTGGTGATAATTACAGTGTATGTAAATATACTTATGATTTGTCTCGAGCGTATACGTCACAAGGTGAAACGGACTGAGTGGGGGTCATTCTATGTCTAACCGCCAGCCCGCAAGCACGTGTTGGTGCGCAGGCGAGCCAATTACCATTTTAATATTGTGTAGCGATAGGTACTAGCTAGTTAAACTACATTTGGCGACGAGGATAAAACAAAAACTGTAAGTAAAGTAATCTGTTTTATTTAAAGAAAAAAAAAAGCGGCCAAGTGCGTGTCGGGCCACGCGCAGTAATAATAGGTCTTTACCTATGAAATTGCCGTTTTGTATGAAAAAATTTAAACGAACTTTTTTCATGCATTTTTTATTTGTATTAATCGAAGTAATCACCCATGCAATCAATGCATCTTTGCCAACGCAGTGGCAGTTTATAGATGCCCTTCTTAAAGAAATCAGCTGGACGGGAGGCAACAAATTCTTCAAAGGCATTTTGTACTGCCTCTCGGGTATTGAATTTTTTTCCCGCCAAGAAGTTATCCAAATTCTGGAAAAAGTAGTAGTCTGTAAGCGCAAGGTCTGGTGAGTAGGGCGGATGACGGAGAGCTTCCAACCCCAGTTCTTGCAACTTGGAGACCGTCTGCTGTGCAGTATAAGGTCGCGAGTTGTCGTGCAGGAGCAGCGGAGACGAGCGATTGACCAATGCTGGTTGGAGATGTGCCAGCTTCTCCATCATTGTGTTCAGTTCTTCACAGTACACATCTGAAGTAATGCTCACCCCATTTGGTAAGAAGCTGTGATCAATCACACCGGCGCTAGACCACCAAACAGTGACCATCACTTTTCTAGGGGTAAGTTTTCGTTTAGGGCATTGTTTAGGTGCTGAACCAGGATGCAACCAACTTGCTGAGCGCTTGCGGTTATCAAACAGTTTTTCATCGCAGGTAACAATGCGGTTCAAAATTCCTTCATTTGTGTGTCTGTTGAGCAGTGCAAGGCACGTCTCGACGCGTACTTCGCGCTGGCGATCATTGAGTTCGTGGGGCACCCATTTGTCAAGCTTTTTTACCTTGCCAATTTGACGCAAATGGACCAATATTGTTTTGACGCTAACGTCGAAAGCTGCTGTTAATTCAGCCGTAGATTGTGTATCATCAGCTTCCACAATTGCCTTTAATTCGTCATTGTCGACCAAAGTCTTCGGACGACCGCGAGGTTCACTTTTCAGGTCGAAATTTCCAGAACGGAAGCGAGCAAACCAATAACAAGTGGTGCGTTGGTTTGTAGTGTTAGCTCCGTAAACGTCGTTGATGTTGCGTGCCGCTTGTGCTGCGTTGCTGCCACGACGGTACTCATATTCCATAATTACTCGAATTTTTAACGTATCCATGATGACGAAAAAGATTGAAATGCGATGAAAATGTAACACTAATCAATAAACAAATGACTACTTTTGGAAAAAAAAATCCATGTTTTGAAAATAAAATTAATTTGAAATTAGAATTCTTAGCCAAACAAAAATTATTTTGATTTGAAATGGCCAGTACTGCAGAACGGCAATTTCATAGGTAAAGACCTAAGTAGCGCGCAGTAGTAATATTTGACTATTACTCGTAAACTTGAAAAGCCTACTTAGCTGTGATTGTTTTTTTCTTAACTTCGTTATACATATACCGTACCACCGTACTACCGTGATTTTTTTCACCCATCCAAAACTAACCGTTTAGCTGGCAGGGGGACACGAGACACTTGACTCTAACAAAAATTAGCACTTTAAAGCTTAATATTTTAGAAACGGATCCCTAAATCGAAAAATTGTTTGACTAACCCACAATATTTCTGAAAGACCCATACAACAACTCCCCACACCATGGGGTAGACGAGAAAAAAAAACCACCTCACTTTACGTGTACAGAAGATACTTACCTAAAAAAATTTTTTTCATGATTTTATTTTACCACTTAGTCGGCGTGATGAATATGTATAGTCCATGCCAAATTATAGCTTTCTAGTACTAAGAGTCTCTGATCTAAGGTGCGGACGGACAGACGGACGGACATAGGGAAACTATAAGGGTTCCTTGTTGACTACGGAACCCTAAAAAAAAAAAAAAAGATTCCGACGAACTGAGAACCTCCTGTTTGAAGTCGGTTAAAAAGGAGGTAAATGTCAGTGGGGCGAGATAAAATATAAAAGACTAGCTTTGGCCCGCGGCTTCGCCCTCGTGGATGTCGGAAAATATCCCACAGGAACGCACTACCGGAAAATCCATCCTTATTCCTTGTCTACAATCTACTTGTCTAAAGGGAAACTGTGCAAAATTTCACCTTTCTAGGTTCAAGGGTGTGGGCTGGGCGTTGATGAGTTAGTCAGTCAGGACTTTTTTTTTATATTTTTTTTTTTTTTTTGTAATTTATTTATTTATTTGTTTTTTTTTTATATATTAAGAAAACAAAACTTTACTAGGTATATTGGAATGATACTAATATATTATGCCGCAACACATTTTAATTCCTTAGCTTCATGTAATTGTTTACGTATCGAAAGTTACAAAACGTTAGTCGTTACGGTGCAACAGTGGTGACAACTGATTAAAGTTATGTTAAAGTTGTTTACGCAAAGCGAAGATGTGCCATGAATGACTTAAATAACTTCGGCAATACTTCGGCATGCCGTCGAACGCCGCTGCACTGGTAACTTTTTATGAATTATCAATTTTTATTTACGAATACGCCTAATTCTCACACCTGTAATAATATTTGGCTTAGTACAGACACATTCCGCCATTTAATGCCCTACCTACTGGTAGACAAATGTTATCGCACAAAATGTGTAAATTAGTTTAAACGGCTAATATTCTTGTAGGTATGTTTATATTTGAGTGCAAATGTTGAACTGTGTTTTATACTTATTTAATTTACAATAAAGGATGTAATAGTATCCTGTCTTACACATAAATAAAGATTTCACAATTAAATTTTAAATAGTTTCAGCTACCTGCTTGCGCGAACGTGGTATAGGTTGTTCCCGAGAGTCAATTTTTCTTAATTGTGCGTGGTATAAGTTCTATATAATATATAACAAGCAAATATTTTTTTACTGTTAAGAGGCTACCGACCGCGCAGTGGCGCCCTCATCGTTTGTTTGGTTATTTATTTTATTTTAGAATAAAATTGTGCTCCACACGACTATACGTTATTATTATTACAAGCAGTAGCTTTAAATTGTTTAGTTTTATTATAATCGTTAAAACGGAAAATGGTGGCCACTTTTTCCGGTTTTCCGTAAGTGGTGTTATTTATGATTGACGTTAAGAATTAACACAACATGCATTTTAAACCATAAAACATATAGGTCATCACTTGTTTTTTCTTTCTAGAAAATCTAGAAATCTAGATTCTAGAAATCTGAAGCTAACTGTGTTTGCTCTTTACATACCTATTTTTGTGAATTTTATACGATCATACATTCAAATGAAACGCACTGTAAAATATAGCTCTCATTGCTGGAATTTTAAAAACATAAGGCCTTCAAAAAACCACTTGGTCGGTTATCGGTTTGTTTACACAAGTGGCGCGTGCGCAGCCGGATGACGTCAGCGGCCCGTTCAATGGACGGGTTCTATTTCGACGGGGCCGAGCGTTCGCTCGCGCAAGCGGGTAGTAGATAATTGCTAGTGCTGCCATTACCTAGATAAGTTCGTGTATTTTTTTTACGACTTACTTTATTAAAAAAATTGAGGTATGGATCACGATTGAGCATAGTCAGATATGATGTGTGAGTGTCTTAACTATACATGTTTGTTTGTAAAAGTTCAAACATCATACTTAATATTATTCAAAGTATAGGCAGAGGTGTTTTTTAGTACATTTTCTAGTAATTAGTTTGGAATACCAACTTCATATAGGTACAATTAATGCCATTTACATGAGCTAAACACGAACGATGCTATACCAAATAACACCCTACAAAAAATTCGCGATGATGCTAGTGCTAAGATTAGGAAACAACAAGATGACATGAAACAAAGATATGATCGTAAAAGATGTAAGGCTAGGTCATATAGAGTTGGAGATTTGGTGATGGTCCAGAAAGTTACTAAGGCCCCCGGTGACAGTAATAAACTTGCACCCGCGTTTAGCGGTCCCTATAAAATCACCGCGATTTTTGATCATTATGAAGAGGGCTATTCCAAGAAAAAGTATACCAATGTATTTCCGGTTGATAAGATGAAGCCATGGATCAGATTCGAAGAATCTGAATCTGAGTCCGAATATGATGATGATGATAGCGAAAACTAAAATCGAAAGAGATACGAACAGTAGTTACGTAGTGATATAATATTTAATAAAAAGAAATTCTTGACATTCCCTTCCTTTCCGTCCTCTCCCTGAGACATTACTACTACAAATTGAACAACCTGATAGAAGCTACTACACCTGGTGCGTGTGAATAATATCCATGGGCAAGCGATCGACTGTTTTGAGACCGTAGCCTCATGTGTGGGCAACCTGTGGGCAGATGTTATACTTCAACGCTGAAGCTCCTTGTGTGGGCAAGTGACGTGCTGCTTTGAGGCCGTAGCTCCTTGTGTGGGCAAGCGGTGGGCAGAGGTTACACTTCAAGACTGTAGTTCCTTGTGTGGACAAGCGACATGCTGCTTTGAGGCCGTAGCTCCTTGTGTGGGCAAGCGGTGTGCAGAGGTTGCACTTCAAAAGGCTGTAGCTCCTTGTGTGGGTAAGCGACGTGCTGCTTTGAGGCCGTAGCTCCTTGTGTGGGCAAGCGGTGGGCAGAGGTTGCACTTCAAGGCTGTAGCTCCTTGTGTGGGTAAGCAACGTGCTGCTTTGAGGCTGTAGCTCCTTGTGTGGGCAAGCGGTGGGCAGATGTTACACTTCAGGACTATACTCCTTGTGTGGGCAAGCGACGTGCTCCTTTGAGGCCGTAGTTCCTTGTGTGGGCAAGCAAGGGGCAGATGTTATACTTCAAGACTGTAGCTCCTTGTGTGGGCAAGCGACGTGCTGCTTTGAGGCCGTAGCTCCTTGTGTGGGCAAGCGGTGGGCAGATGTTACGCTTCAGGACTGTAGCTCCTTGTGTGGGCAAGTGACGTGCTGCTTTCGGGCCGTAACTCCTTGTGTGGGCAAGAAGCGGGCAGATGTTTTACTTCAAGGCTGTAGCTCTTTGTGTGGGCAAGCGACGTGCTGCTTTGAGGCTGTAGCTGTGGGCAAGCGATGTATCGCTTTGAGGCCGTAGCTCTGTGTGCGGGCAAGCGGAAATCAGATCTGAAATTGTTGAACCATAGCTCTTGGTGTGGGCTTACGATGCACGGTTTGAGACCAAAGTTCCTTGTGTTCGCGACAGGTGGTCAACTTGGACCAGTCATCATTAGGTTAATTATTGTAATTGGTGTATAACCGTTTTAATTAACTATAAATAAATAAATAAAATAAATAAATAAATCTCTGACAGAAGTGCCTCGTGCATGCTTGCGGTGAAATGACCGCAGACTGACGAAACGTTGACTTGGGACGAAAACCTGATCTTGGGCTCTGATGGTGAGACTTGTTGATGTTTGCCTTGTCCTTCTACTCGAATGAATTACGTAACCTTTTGTATTGGACATCAGTCCTGGGAAGACGACGTAAAAGCATCAGTTCATGGATTGAGACAATCATGAAGCCTAGTAATTATGTAGCTGATATATCCAGTGAATCGATTTCATTAGTTCTATAGATTTAGCAAAACTATTTATATTTCTCTCTATTCTGTGTAATTCATTGTTTAAGTAGTGTAACTGTTGAATAATAATTAAGAGTAATGAGGTCATTCCTCTGATGTAGGATGGCTGAAGCAAAAGTTTGTTATGTCTTTTAAACTCGTAAACGTAAATTCTCTAAACGAATATCTAATTTTTGATATTTTTTTTGTATGTAAGTGTCCAAGCGCAACAGCGAATGTTATTTAGTAGCCTATACATAGCTATTGATATCTACCTATGCATGTGTTTACAGTCCACATTGCTTTAAATTAGCTAGTGAGAAATAAACCGTCAAACAGTCCACACGAAGTTTTATTCAGTAGTGACCACAAGCAATAATCAACCTTATCGTCGTGAACATTTGGTCCTAATTCGAGCGGATGTTTGCCGCTAACCAGCTGTGGACGGGCGCGTCGCGAGAACAATAGAAAGCGATAAGGATTCTTTAGAAGATTTTTATTGCCAATATTAGTGAATGCAAAACTGTTGTGAACTCGTGATTTCTATGAGCAGTATTAAAAACACGAACATAACTAAGTACTTATATTATTCTGTGAGTGATCGGATTACGATACGAGTCAACGAGTGTTTTAAACGACAAATAAGTGCCTAGTTAATAACAAGTGCAACTGTGCAACATACCCACTTCGTGAGGACATTGTGAACATTATTATTCTATTGACGAAATCTGTTGACTATTCAAGTTTTATCGTTGTGTGAAGCATATTATAGTGAATATTACCATGGAAGAACTTCTGGTTTATCAATATGAACTATTAGAAAACTTAAAGAATGCAGAAAAGAACTTTAAAAAGTCACCAAAAGACAGGATTAGGAAACCATACTTGGAAACGAGGCTAGAACTGCTAGAAGAGCTTTGGAAGAATTTTAAGGACGGACACAAAGACATTATTATGAGTTTATCTACAGATGAAGAAAGGAAAAATCCGTACTTTAAAGACAAGACATACGATATATTTCAAGAATTGTATGTACTATATAAGTCAGCTATAAAGGAAGCTCTTCAGCCGTTTCTAGATTCAACGGTTCAAGCTTCAGTACTTAGTGTTGCTGAAGGTCAAAGGTCATCAGACAGTAACGAAATTCAATTACCAAAAATTAAAATACCTACCTTCAGCGGCAAGTATGAGGAATGGCAGACGTTTTATGACCTGTTTTCTTCTTTGATTCATAAAAATATGAAATTGTCGCCAGTACAGAAGCTACATTATTTAAAAAGCAGCTTATCAGGAGAACCAGAAGTAATATTGCGCAACTTTACGACAACAGATGCGAATTATGATGACGCCTGGGAAGAATTAGTGAAACGTTATAACAACAAGAGGTTTAATTGTAACGCAATTTTGAGAGTACTTTTTACACAAAAATCTGTACATACTGAGTCTGCGGGTTCGATTAAGCACCTGGTAGATACAACTTCAACCTGTTTGAAAGCCTTGAAAAATTTAGGTGTTGAGTCTGACAAATGGGACATGATCATCAACTACTTAGTTGTGTCCAAGCTGGATCCAGAATCAATGAAGCAGTGGGAACAACAACTTAGTACGAACAATTGCGACCTACCCACTTGGCAAAATTTGAGAGATTTTCTGGAGTCAAGGTTTAGATCGCTGGAAATGATCGAAAGTAATAAAATAAAATCTTCGCCATCGAAAGCAGCAGTTAAACATAAGGCTTTTCATTCTAATGTCAACAAGGATGGAAAAGAATACGATATTAAGTGTGCAATTTGTAACAGCGAACACTATATCTACCACTGCAAAACATTCGCCGATATGTCTACCAAAGAAAAACAGGAGTACGTTCAGAAGAATAAACTGTGTTTCAACTGCCTTGCGCCATCACACTCGGTGAAGAAATGTCGACAGTCAGCGTGCTGCAAAAGGTGTGGAAGGCGACATCACTCCCTTCTCCACTTCGAGAGAGAGCAAAATACGGATAAGTCAAAGGAAGAAGGAAACACGGCTACAGGTACCGTTAGTGAAGAGTTGAGAGGTAAGTCCACTCCTTCTTCAAGTGATGCTATTGTTTCTTGTCATTGTGAGCATATACAAACAAATTCTGTGTTATTAGCTACGGCTAGAGTGTTAGTAAGTAGCA
This sequence comes from Cosmia pyralina, assembly GCA_946251885.1. Lineage (NCBI taxonomy): Eukaryota > Metazoa > Arthropoda > Insecta > Lepidoptera > Noctuidae > Cosmia > Cosmia pyralina. The sequence continues at coordinate 4,926,767 of OX276348.1, read as the reverse complement.
AGAACGGTTGCAAACATATCATTAGGGCCTTGTTAGACCAGGGGTCGCAAGCGTCATTTATATCGGAGGCGACCGTTCAGTTATTAAACCTTAAACGTGAATCAGTGAGTGGTTGGGTGTCCGGTGTGGGAGAGGGGCAAACGAGGATAAAACACATGGTTTCACTCAACGTGGAATCACGCCACAATCCCAGAAAGTCAGTTCGAGTATATGCGTATGTATTACATAGACTAACAACTCTGCTACCAACCATTAATCTTAAATTACCTGATTGGTCCAAGCTTAAGGAACTGGAGTTGGCTGATCCAGGTTTTACAACACCAGGTAGAATAGATATTCTACTTGGAGCTGAGGTTTACGGTGACGTTTTTTTAGACGGCGTTATTAAGCACCCCAAGGGAAATCTATTGGCCCAAAACACAATCCTAGGGTGGGTGATATCGGGAAGGATGTTACAAGCATCTACCTCAGCAAAGAGACACGTTACAACCCTGCACGCTCAAGTTAGGGAAGACGAGCTACTACGACAATTTTGGGAGATAGAAAAGGAACCGAATAGCATACGAAAGATATTTTCCAAGGAAGAAAAAAGGTGCGAAGAATATTATGAAGCTACAACAGTTAGAGACGAAGAAGGAAGATTCGTGGTAAGGTTACCGTTTCAAACTGAAGATCCGAAATGTCAATATGGTGGGTCAAGAGAAGTAGCAGCTAAAAGATTTAATTTTTTAGAGAAAAAGTTGTCAAAAGATTCTAAGCTTCGGGAAGAATACCATAAAGTTATGGAGGAATATATAAATCTAAATCATATGGTACAAGTTAATTCTTCAGAGATTGATAACCCAAAGGCTGTATATCTTCCTCACCACGCCGTAGTTCGAGAAGATAAGACTACCACAAAGCTTCGTGTAGTCTTCGACGCTTCGTGCAAAGGTTCTAATAATATTTCGTTAAATGACGACTTATGTGTTGGTCCTCAGCTACAGCAGGAATTACGTCATACATTAATGAGATGGAGAACACACAAAATCTGTATTACAGCAGACATCATTAAAATGTACAGAATGGTTCGTGTAGCGGAAGAGGATACGGACTACCAGAGATTATTATGGAGGTCTGCACCTCATGAGCCAATAAAGCACTTTAAACTTTTGAGGTTGACCTTCGGTACAGCATGTGCACCGTACCTTGCTGTAAAATCACTTCAGACGCTTGCCAACATTGAGAGGTTAAAGTATCCTACTGCTGCAAATGTTACTGAAACTGATTACTATATGGACGATCTCCTCACAGGTTGTGAGACAGAGAAAGAAGCTGTCAATATCTATAACGAGATGAACAACCTCATGAACTCAGGAGGATTTCAACTACAAAAATGGAGCAGTAATAGTGAGGTTTTGTTACAGTACATTGGAGAAAATAAGCGGGATGATAACGAGTTGCCATTTAAGATCAATAGCATTGTTAAAGTATTAGGTTTGAGCTGGAACAGAGAAGCTGACACGTTTGAATATACTGTCAACCTGCCAGAACCTAAGCTGCCCATAACTAAACGCAATATTCTTTCCGAAATAGCTAAACTATATGATCCTTTGGGATGGATAGCTCCTGTTGTGGTAATAGCTAAGATGATCATGCAGAAATTGTGGAAGACAGGTCTATATTGGGATGAGCCTATTGATGGTGCTTTACAAGCAGAGTGGTTACGATATCGAGAGAACTTGACGCACATTAAAGGCCTAAGTATACCACGATGGTTGTACTATACACATGAATCAAGGGTTGAGTTGCATGTCTTCGCAGACGCATCACAAGCCGCATACGGAGCAGCAGTGTACATGCGAGTCGTTAGTAAAGAGCGAGTTTACGTAAGCCTAATATCCTCAAAAACAAAAGTGGCTCCAATCGAGAAGCAAGTTTCCATCCCTAGACTGGAACTTTGTGGTGCCGTATTGGCAGCCAAACTAATGTCGGAGACATCTCAAGTGTTGGGTGTACCTAAAGATAGCTTATTTGCGTGGACCGATTCAACTATTGTTTTGGCTTGGTTGAGAGGTGGACCAAGCCGTTGGAGCACATTCGTGAGCAACCGAGTGTCAGACATACTAAACATTGTAGATTATGAGCAGTGGGGGCACGTGTCTACAGATACGAACCCAGCTGACTGTGCGTCACGGGGCTTACAGGGTCCAGAGTTGTTAAACCATTCAATATGGTGGAATGGTCCGGTTTGGTTGTCTTACTTAAACATAAGTATTAGTGCTCCTAATATCGAAGATACACAAGAAGAAGAACGTGTGAGATCTTTGGCTGCTATGAGTAATATTAATGATGAATTTATTTGGACTAGGTATTCTACTTTATCAAAAATGTTGAGAGTCATTTCATATTGCAGACGATTTATTAATTTTAAATTACCTAAAGATAAACGTGAATGTTTTTCTAAGTTAATTACGCCAAGAGAAATAAAGGAAACTTTAAACAATTGTATTAAACAAGTCCAAGCTAATGATTTCAAAGAGGAGATAAAACAATTAAATTCGCAAGGCTATGTACCTAAATCAAGTAAGCTTCGCAATCTTTGTCCCATTATTGATAATAACGGGATTGTAAGAGTTGGCGGGCGCATCCAAAAATCTGAAACAGCCTATGATATTCAGCACCCAATAATTTTGCCTGCTACGAGCCATCTTAGCAAACTAATAATTCAGGATGCTCATCATAGGACATTGCATGGTGGTCCTCAAGGAATGCTTAATTATTTAAGAACAAAATACTGGATTATACGAGCCAAAGATCTAACAAAGAAAACTTATCGAGAATGTGTTACGTGTATTAGGTATTCAAAACAGAATACCAGACAACTAATGGGGCAGCTGCCGGAAGTGCGAGTAAAACCGGACAGAGCCTTTAAATCAGCTGGTGTGGACTACGCAGGTCCCATCAACATTCGTTTTTCACCGGGTAGAGGAGCTAAATCGTACAAGGGCTACATATGTTTGTTTGTCTGCATGATAACGCGTGCCATACATCTGGAAGCTGTCACTGACATGACTGCGAAGGGGTTCATCGCAGCATTCCGGCGATTCACCTCGAGGCGAGGTCATTGTTGCGATATTTATAGTGACAATGGCACTAATTTCGTTGGAGCAGACAAGCAACTCAGAGACATGTTTAACAGTGCCAAATCTTCGTTTTCTGGTGAAGTGGCAGAGTTGTTAGTCCTGGAACGTACTACATGGCACTTCATACCCCCTCATGCACCCAATTTCGGGGGTTTATGGGAGGCTGGAGTGCGCAGCACAAAAACTCACCTTAAAAAAGTAATTGGCGATGCTACCCTCACTTACGAGGAACTAGCCACAGTATTGGCGCAAGTCGAAGCGTGTTTGAATTCCCGACCCATAACTGTGCTAAGTGATGACCCTAATGACCCTCTTCCACTAACACCGGGCCACTTTCTGATTGGCGAGCCTTTGTTAAACTTAACTGATGAAAACTATACAAATTGTAATATTTCTAGTTTAGATAGATGGCGACTAACACAAAAAATGGTCAGCGATTTCTGGAACAGATGGTACAAAGAGTACCTCGTAAGTTTGAACCAAAGATATAAGTGGAATACCAAAACCACTGAGCCAGAAATCGATGACGTAGTAATTTTAAAGGAAGACAATATTCCTCCAAGTAAATGGATATTGGGCAAAATAATTAAAAAACATGTGGGCCCTGATGGAATTACTCGTGTAGTCTCAGTTAAATGTAAAAACAATGTGTATAAACGACCTACGAGTAAATTATGTATCCTACCTAAACAAACATCTTAGTCATAAGCCTAATTATTAATTTTAACCTATTCTTGTACCTATTCATTACGTACTCTGTTAACATATAGCGTTGCATACTTACCATTGTTTCATCCTATGTACACTTACTTTATGTATACCTATGTATTTTAAGAACTTATCTGTTTATGTTGCTTATGTAGTGAATAAACTTTTGGATGAGCATTACTGACTTCATACAACCTACCTACCTGTATGTGTTTAGGGGTACTTACTTTGTTACAAACGGATAATTACTTAAACTAAAATGGAACGGTGGGCGGTCAGAAGTTAGGAATGCAACAACCTATATACTTACCCACTTATTTGTTAAAAAAAAAAAAAATACCTCAAGTGTTTACGCTAAGCTATGTTGTACCTACTTACATACCTACTATTTCTAGTTGCGTAGCATATCGGTGACGTACCTACCTATGTACCTAGACCTAAGACATTATCCATATTAATACTTACCTATTTACGTTTAGAATACATACTTACGTTTAGTTAGATACTTACCTTTCATAATCCTTTATCTTTATAATATGAGAGTTGTAGCTTATAGTGACGAAAGTTAATTTTATTTGTTTCTGATTTCGTTGTTGTTCAATTATTAACATCGTGTAGTATTTTATTTCTATTGTTTTGATTTTTTTTTTATTGAAAGGATAGATCCTTTGGCGGGCGGTATGTCCAAGCGCAACAGCGAATGTTATTTAGTAGCCTATACATAGCTATTGATATCTACCTATGCATGTGTTTACAGTCCACATTGCTTTAAATTAGCTAGTGAGAAATAAACCGTCAAACAGTCCACACGAAGTTTTATTCAGTAGTGACCACAAGCAATAATCAACCTTATCGTCGTGAACAGTAAGTAACTTATGTAAATTGTGATATTTTAAGTTATGCCATCCATATAGTACTGGTTTTTGTTTATGTTGATATTTTAAATAAGTTTTTGCTTTATGTTTATATTTGTCTGGGACAGACATTTGTCCAGGATGGCCGACTGTTAACGTTTCAAAATTAAATAGTAAGAGAAAAAGTTAAATTGTTATCGATTTATTTGACTAATAATGTGTTCTCTATGGTAATCGTTTTTACAAATGGCCGTCATTCGACGGTAGACTCACTTTTTGTTCGAGCGTGGCGACGACAAGAACTTAACTAACGGTTGACTCGTTTATATGTGCTATAATTGCATTTGAAGTTGTCACTTACATAATTATAAATTAATTATTGAACTTCATCTGACATAGTTTCTTCATAGTTTCTTTTCAGGAGTTTCTTGCCTTTTCTTCTCCATAGGTACCTACTATGCTTTGGAATGGGCGCCTAGTTTCATCTTTCTGATTGACCGACCCCTTGACAATTCAAAAGTGCCTGTAATTGGTTTAATTGAAATAAATGCTTTGAGTTTGAGTTTGAGTTCATACCCTCGTTTCCTTGTAACATCATAACACGGCATAAGTTACTATGGTTTCGACTTACTACTGTTAGAGTACTACTTAGGTACACCTGTTGACCACACAACAGCACCAGAGACACCTGACATTACCTGTACCTAAATATTAGCCAAATCGGAAAGAAACCGACTGCAAATACATCGTGCTTAAATAGTTCCAATGGGTTAATACCCTAATGGATAAATAGCAATCTGACGAAGTTGGTTGGTACTATTCATTTAAATATATATGTAGTTCCAGTGGGTTAATAAATGCCCTAGTGGATAAAAAGCAAACTAGCTAAGTCGTTAATGCTAGCAAAAACATTTTGGTAAGGATTAAATAGTAAACTGTCAAAATCAGTTGGTACTAACAAAACTATCATGTAGTTGTGGCGGAATCTACATCGACACATACGAACTACGCGTCACACTGATGTCACGCAATCCTGCATCGCGCAATCAGAGTTTACCGCGCGACTAGCATATATACAACGTCCCGATATCAACCGTCGGGCAGTAGCCCACCAGACACGGCACCCGTCTGGTCGGAGGATCCTCCCTTTTCAATAGAGGACGAGTGAACTTTACACCCTGTTCCTCATGCCTCTAAGTCACAAAAGTATCAGGTAGTGTGAACTACAAACAAAAGATAATTGTTGCCAGTAATTATTTTTGAAAACGTTTGGCTATAATCAATAATACCTACCAACTTGAATTAAATAATTTGCACAGTGTACAACAATTCAGTTCAATTCAATACTTAACCACACCGTAGCTGTGGTCGTTAGACTACTGAGATTGGTGGATAATCATATCATTTTCGCAAGTATAGACGAGGAAAATCAAATATATTTCCTAAATACAAGAGTAATACTGAAATTGGGTTAGTTAGGGCCACTAAAAATAAAAGACAACTAGTTTTTACGTCAAGTATTATCTCGAAATGTAAACTATATTGAAAACACCTTTTTAGTGGTACAAGAAACGTATAAAGTTACGCCTGAAAATAGTGAGTTTATTAGCAGTATAAACAAAACAAATGGGATGGTATGTACATAAGCGATAAGAATGCGAAGTTTGACTGACACTGGCATGGCCACCATCAGGGATTTAAATTTTGATAACACAAAAAATTTGTCGTTATTTAGTCGAAATTTGCCGCCAAATATCAGTTTTGTCAGTCACTGGTTCAAAAGTTATAAGGGTTCATAGGTGGCCGATCTGGAGAGCATCTCACCAGCTTGGCCACATTTATATCGAAAAAACTAAACCACCTATCGAAGATCTGTTTTCTCCCAAATTTAGTCGCTAATTAGTCGCATTTTTTCGCCAAGTCACAGATTTAGCCGGGTCTTAGTTTTGAAGATATAATGAGTTCAATTTTTAAGTATAGTCCAAGACCTAGATCAAAGACTCTTCGATCTAGCTCTTGGACTATACTTAAAAATTGTGGACAGCGAAAACCTTGCCGACATACAAAGGCTCATCAGATTCATCTTTTGCTATGACATGTGGTGGCATGGATCACACTTGGGTTAAAATATACTTTTCTAACTATCGCAAATTACTTCGAAGAGAGTGTGATACGTGTTTCGGCAATTAAATTTAATCTATTGAAGATAGTATCCCGAAAAATGTAAAGTATTTCTGGAGTTACGTATCGAATAGGAAGAGCAAGGCTAGTTTGCCAGCTAACATGCACTTCGAAAACTCCTCTTTTTTTCTGTTTTTGAACTTCTTTGCTTCTGTTTACGAACCATCTACTTTGACCCCGTGACATGGCAACCTTCGGAAAACTGTGGCGATAACTCATCCTGTATATGTGATATCTATCTCTTTATTATACTTAGGGCACTCAAATAACTTGATCCTTCTAAAGGGGCTGGCCCAGATGGATTGCCACCCGCCTTCTTCGTCAAAACAGCCGATAGCATTCATGGTGTTTTGCATTTAATTTTATTTTCAATCAATGTTTAAGTGAGGGGGTTTTCCCGGTTGTATGGAAACGAGCATTTATTACGCCTGTTTACAAAAATGGTGACAAAGGAAGCGTTGAAAACTACCGTCCCATTTCAATCCTCTCCGCCTTGTCGAAACTTTTTAGGAAGCATGTGCACGGTGCTTTACATCCTCAATTTCATCGACTGATTATACCCGAACAACATGGTTTTGTTAACCGGCGTTCTACAACTACTACCTTATGATATTTACGAACTTCCTATTTGAAAATATGAATCACTGTATCCAAGTTGACGCCGTGTATACTGATTTTCGGAAAGCTTTCGACAAGGTGGATCACATGCTTCTTTTGGAGAAATAGGCCTTTTACGGAATTCGTGGGAATTTGTTGCGTTGGTTTGTCTCATATATTTTTAACAGGACTCAAAAAGGCTGTGAATCTGAAACCGTTACTGTAAATTCTGGAGTTCCTCAAGGATCCATTTTGGGGCCTTTTCTTTTTATTATATACATAAATGACATTAAGTCGTGTTTCGTTATGCTCGTTTATTGATGTATGCTGATGATATAAAAATATATAAATCATGCAAAAATATCCAAGACTGCTTACTCCTCCAAGAGTGATCTTACCAGACTTAATAACTATTGTAAGGAGAACAAGCTCTTTCTTAGTCTCCCTAAATGTCATAGTGTATCATTTACAAAGAATAAGAATAAAATTAATTTTATTTACTCCATCAATAATCAATACTTAAATGTAGTAGATTCTGTTCGCGACCTAGGTGTTATTTTTGACTTGGGTTTTTGATGTTGTATTTATGGTCTTTGATACGCTCTGAATTGGAATACACTGTGCCTATCTGGGATCCATATTACCTTAAATACAATAGCAAATTAGAAATGGTACAGAAAAAAATCTTGCGTGGCATAACTACAGATGTTATCATTCTAAGATTCCCTACGCACATTTATTACGTAAGTAAAACATTCTAATTTCTTCGTAATTATTTTTCTTCGAATTGAAAACTTTCTGAAATGAAATTATGAATATAAAACGTTTTGCTAAATATTATATTGGAAACTGTCCAAAATAGGTTAGGGGTAGGTAGGTTTGACAATGTTTTGACATTGACATGAGATTACGATTTTGAACCATTTTGATGTTTTTATGAATGAAAATTACTAAATTCGGAAAAGATTACGGGTGTCATAATTGGACCTCTTAATTTCATTTTACATAAATATATAATTTATTCAGAACATAAAACGTTGTCAATCGGGCTTTTTGAGCGCAAGCGAAGTGATACGGGTACCCCGTTTGATAGCCGAAGCGGTACTGACAAGTACTGAATCGGGGTCCTGTCGGGGGCCAGGCGGCTGGGCGGTTCGAGGTGTGAATGGTTATAAAGCTTGATTATTCTGATCACATTTTTTTACGATAAATAAAACGGTTAAAAAATAAAACTGAACCTATGGTACCTGCTTTATACATAGTTCTATTATCCTGCAGTTTCATGACATAATTTTTCATTGATTATTCTCCATTTATTGTACGGTTTAGAGGTAACTTTCAGATTTCTTTGTATCGAGAAAATTGCATGGAATCGTGAATTCGCAGCCTATGATACCTAACAATAGTCCTCATCTTTACTGTATATTAATTACAAAGTGAATACTGCAGAACTGTTGAAACTACAGCCATTCATGCTAAGGCAATTTTCGCAATCTGAGGTAATGCAGGCCCTTAAAATACCCTGTTGACTGGTGGATAACTGCTAAGAAAATTAATATTTCGTAATTTGTTTGTTACAGGTAACACACTTCATAAACCATTGAAACAAGAAACAAAATGGAAAGTAATATAGCCTCAAGCTGCATGGTAGTGACACCCCATCACCTGGCCACACAGAGTGCCGTAGCAATCCTCAGAGAAGGCGGAACTGCTATAGAAGCAATGGTTTCAGCAGCCGCAACTATGGCTGTAGTGTATCCACATATGAACAGCATTGGAGGTGACTCATTTTGGCTCATTGTACCACCTAGCGGTGACCCCGTAGTAATCGAAGCTTGTGGAGCAGCTGGCTCTTTAGCTACACCAGAATTCTACGAGCATTACGATAAAATTCCTAGTAAAGGTCCAAAGGCAGCTAACACAGTTGCAGGCACCGTTGGCGGATGGGAAGAAGCTCTTCAATATGTCTCTGAATGTGGCTATCAAAGAATTTCACTAAACAAGTTACTAGCAGATGCCATTAGGTACGCAGAAGAAGGATTCCCAGTAACGAAATCTCATCACGTAAGTTTAAAGTTTGTGCAAGCCTTGGGGAATCTCCCGTCGGAGTTTGAAAGTGTTTTTATACCAGACGGAGAAATCCCAAAAGTTGGGGAAACATTCTGCCAAAAGCAACTCGCTGTGACTCTACAACATTTAGCTGATAATGGTCTAAACAGTTTCTACAACGGCGATTTGGCAAATTTGATTGCTGAAGACATAGCATCGTTAGGCATGCCTATCACGAAATCAGATCTTGCAAACTACACTCCGATTAGGAAAGCTCCTCTACGATTATTTCACAGTCACGGTGAGTTATTCAACGTTCCTCCACCGACTCAGGGCTTAGTTTCGCTTGCTATTCTTGGAATCTTGGACAAGTTAGGCATTGATGGTCAAGATGAGGGGCAATTTATTCACACTGCAGTAGAAGCTACTAAACAATGTTTTCAGATGCGAGACCAGTACATTACTGATCCAGCGTTCATGAAAATTGATCCCAATTCATTGTTGACGAGCCAAAATTTGTTTAAAATGGCCAGGGATATTGATTTTGAACAAGCATCTAGTGGTGATGTGAGCAAAGGTCCTGGGGACACAATTTGGATGGGAGCAATGGATAGTAAAGGGTTTTCCGTTTCTTTTATTCAGAGCACTTATTATCAGTTTGGAAGTAAAGTGGTACTTCCCCAAACAGGTATCTTTTGGAACAATAGAGGCATATCATTTACTTTGGAGAGAGATCACATCCTATGCATAAAGCCTGGAAAGAAGCCTTTCCATACATTGAACCCTGCTGCAGCACGTCTTCACGATGGTCGTGTTTTAGTTTATGGTACCAGAGGAGGTGATGGGCAGTCCCAAATTCAAGCAGCAATCTTCCACAGATACGTTGTGCAAGGCAAAGGTTTGCAGCAAGCAGTGTCGGAACCTAGATGGGTTTATAGAAGAATTGCTGGTGATCCAGAGTCTACCTTGAAGTTAGAAGGCAGGTTTTCGGAAGAGACGGTTGAATCATTAAAAGAGCTGGGTCATGAGATTGTTATGTTACCGGATTATAGCGAAGATGCTGGTCAAGCTGGGGCTTTGGTCAGGCATCCTGACGGCAATATGGAAGGGGCTTTCGATCTAAGAAGCAATGGAAGTGCTGCTGGATTTTGATTATAAATGACAGACTTATAAATGTGTTTATGTAAATAACTATCAGGTATTTACGATAGTTACAAAATGTATTATAGACTAAGATGATTGAAGAATAAAACTATGTCTGCCTTTATAAACGCAACTCTATAAAAATAAAATTGTTTATTGTTAAAAAAATAATAATACATAAACACGGTTAATTTTACATCGTTCTGGAGCCGAAATACAGTCATAAAAATATAGTCAGAAGCCATGATTTCGATGATCGAGTTCATGGCTTTCGGTTCCAGAACGAACTAAAATTAACCGTGTTTATTATAAATACCGGATGACTTTTTTTAACGTCTTGAAAAAAGTAGAATATATTAGGTGAACGGAGTAGAAGCCTATAGCATACCTAGTTTTTTTTTTTAATAGCGTAGTCAGAAAAAAATATCTAAATATCAATAAATACAATAAATTCGATGTAAACTTTTCATTTTAGAACAATAAAAACAGAAATTTTGAAAAAAAAATAGTAAATCGTTTAAAAATATCCAATTTTGTTTGTTTGTTTTTTTTTTTGTTATGTATTAAGTATATTACTTTTTGCATAATCTTATTTATGATGCTCAATATACAATACAGGCTCAAAAAGTGTGTTCATCTTCAATGCTCATTTGCTCAAATTATTAGGTATAAGTTACGCAATACATTTACTATCTTTTTATTTCTTTAGAGATGAATCTCCAAACAGGCATTTTAGATGAGAAACTAGGTTAAGGTTATGATGATAATCAACGCTACTTTGTGTAGGTACGAATGGGGAAAAAAATCAGTTGCTGTAACTCTTAAAATGTCGATTGCACACCATGTGTACAGATAACAATAGAATTTCAATTGTGTCTGCTAATTAGCGCGCGACGGGTGAAAAACCGATCCTCGAGAACGATTTATCATACATAAAGATTGCAATCGACAATAAATCTACATTGCTGAAAACTGATTCTCGAGGCATATCGTTACATTACACGTACACACGGCTATCTATCAAGCTATGCATTTCCAGTATAAGCTGACCTCTCATTATAAGGAAATCTTATACAATGCGAGATCAGCTTATACTGGAAAACTAAAGCTTGATGTGTAGCCGTGTGTACGAGTTTGTAATATTTAACAGATAATACATAAATCCCAACTTAGTTTTTTGGGCGAGTTTTAAAGCCAAACCAAGAAATAAACTAAAACCCGATATACTGATAATATTTTCCTGAGGTGGGCGTTAATTCCTACGACACAGTATTTTACTAATGTAGGTATTATCGCACTAAATGTTATTGTCATACTGTGTTTTTTGTTCAATAAAGAATTTTATTTTATTATTATGTCGTTTATTTATTTTATTTCTTATCAATTTACATTTTTAAATATTTCTTAAAAAAAACGATATAAAAAAACATTTAAAAATATAAAAAAATAGAGGTCCGCCGGTGTCGGGAGCAGGGTCCAAGCTACCGGTGGTTCGGGCTGCAGAGACAGGAACCTTCTCACAATACGAGCCGTATCAAGGAGTACTGCCTTCTGAATCAGGCCCTTGATCCAACCGCCTAATGATAGCCTCGAGAGATGTTGGTCGAGGCTTTCGGCCATCAGGCCATTGGCCGTTACGACAATCGGCACAATGACAGCCGAGCTCACATTCCACATGTCAACCACCTCATGAGCTAAGCCGAGATATTTTATTTGTTTCTCTTTCTCAGCTTTCACGAGGTTCTCGTCATGTGGAATGGTAACATCGACTATCATTGCGTGGCGCGCTAACCGATCTATCACCACTATATCAGGCTTATTGGCGACAATAGTCCTGTCAGTAATGATAGACCAATCCCAGTACAAAGTGACATGGTCATTTTCGAGAACTGGGTCGGGCACATACTTGTAGTACGGTACCTCAGAATCGACAAGTTTATATTTCAAAGCAAGTTGCTGGTGGATATTCCTAGCTACTTGGTTATGCCTGTGCAAGTACTCGCCGTTAGCCAGACGAGAACAACCAGAGATAATATGTCTGATGGACTCACCCGGACGGTGGCATGCCCGACACACGTCAACCGTCCCGTCCTTCACAATATGTCTCCGATAGTTATTCGTCAAGATAACTTCATCCATAACTGCACAGACGAAACCTTCAGTTTCCCCGAAAAGGTCGCCGAAACGTAGCCAGGATACGGACGCTAAGAAATCTACACCGGGCTCATGAAGAGCCCGATAGAAGCGCCCGTGGAGCTCCTTGCTTTGCCATACCTTCTTGCGGTCATCGGTAGTAAGTATTACAGGTTTGCGCCAGTTCTCTTTAGCCATGGATAGCCGGGTGAGCCCCTTGTCCACTGCAACCACATCACGATGCATACCCACTTCGACTTTTAAAAAATATTCTCTGAGGCTGCACACCTCGCGGTTGTGGAGGGTCTTCGCATTTAAAAAGCCTCGACCCCCGCACTTCCGCGGGATGTACAATCTCATCACTGATGATCGTGGGTGATGCATCCGGTTTGCAGTCAACAGTGTACGGACCCTCCTATCCAGGGCGTCGAGTTCAGTCTGAGTCCATTTGAGTATGCCGAAAGAGTACATCAAAACCGGCATGACCCAACCGTTGAAAGCGCGCACCTTGTTTCCGCCTGAAAGAAGACTGGTTAATAGCTTCTTCAGGCGACCAAAGAAGCGCTCCTTCAACGATTGCTTCATGTCAGCAACGTTGATGCCTAACGATTCCGACATACTCAAATACTTATAGCTTTCGGATTAGGAGAGGGATCTAAGATGTATGGAATCCGAAAGTTGAATTCCATCGGATTCCATAACCTCACCTCGCTTTACATGCATGATCGCACATTTGTACACACCAAATTCCATCCGTAACGGACGGACTGCTCTGGCTACGTTTAATGGCGTAATTTCGACTTTTCCATTTCTGGTATAGTTTCACACACTCGCTCGACATCCTGCGTCCAGTCAGCCTCAGAGTGACAGACGGGTACCGACCGTATGCTGTGCCAAAATGCACTCGTAGCGGCATCATCCGGGCGGCATACGTCTGTCACATTTTGTTCAGGTCGCTCCCAAGCTCATACCCACATCTCATCGCTCTGGAACATGCGATTCTGCGTGTATCGATCAATCCGCCGCTTATACCGCCGAATACGGCTCGCCCATGCACAAACTTTCTGCTTCAGGAAGTCGATGCGCTCTGTGACACTGGACATGTATTCTCGAGGGCTGATTCCAGTACCCGAGAATGCCCGCCTTACAAAGCGCATCACTCGTGGTCGTGTATTGCCCTCCCTGAAGCAGTATAGTTTGCCGATGAGTACCCTGGTCCCATCGATACGACGCTCGATCCTGCATTGCCAGGCTGGTACAGCTGGTTTTGGTCGAGTAGCTCCGTCACAGCTAAGAAACTTGACGTTAGCTAAACGAGATGCCGCAACAGCCGCACAATACAGAATCGAGTGTGTATCAACGAGGTCCTCGCTGCTTTCGAAAAAATTCTTAAGCTGCGAGTCCAAGGCACTCACCAGCGCCCTATTTTTTTATGCATAGGTAGGCGTGGTAATCGGGGTCTAAGTTCGGTCGGAGTGGACCTATACTCGCGAAACGCATCCTCCAGTGCGCTCCTCAATCGGGTATTGCACTGGCTACTTACTGTGTCAACCCTATCATCCTCCTCTTCAACATGATTGAACCGCGGTATAAATGCGAAATTGAATTTGTTACGCTTTCATGCTAAAACGGCTGAATGGATTTGGATGAAATTTGGCACATGAGTTTTGTAGAGGCTTTGAACCTTATGCGTTTTAGCATGCAACCTTCGTGGATGTTTATTGTTGGAAAAGTTCTGTTATTTAATAATATCCCTGGTTTACCCATCTACCTCTTTAATTTATAGCGTAGGTATCCCCCTGTGAGGTTCGAGACTTCACGGTACGATGACCTGGGTTAGGACATAGGATACTTTTTATCCCAGTCCGACCTCCACGTGAGCGAATCCGCGGGCAAAAGCTAGCCATAAACTCTCATTAAAACAAAAGCAACAACCTAATAATTTTATTACTTTCCCGCGTTTACAAACTAAATACAGACAAGCGACTTCAAACTCAATATACACCTAAACACCAACATTCACTGGGCGTATTGGACCGAGTCCTCGGATTAGCCATGCCACAAGTAGCACGCACAATACCCATAGACAACAATAAATCTGTATACGATTCGTATCAGTTACATTGTCTATTGTCTACCGTCGGCCCTATAGTTTCAGTTCATTGAAGTGTTCTTAGGGATCTATCGATCTAATGTGAAGTCAAAGGGATCGTGATTGGGTGAGATATCTATGTTATGTATATTTTTTGGAACAATCGAGATTATCTATATATATAAAAGGAAAGCGTGACTGACTGACTGACTGACTGACTGACTGACTGACTGACTGACTGACTGACTGACTGACTGACTGAATGACTGACTGACTGTTCTATCAACACACAGCCCGAACCACTGAACGGATTGGGCTGAAATTTGGCACACAAATAGCTATTATGACCTAGACATCCGCTAAGAAGGGGTTTTTGGAAATTCGACCTTTAAGGGGGTGAAAAGGGGGGATATTGTTTGTATGAAAAATCTTATTCCTTGAGTTAATAAACTTGAAACTTGGCACGAATATTTATCTAAGTAAATTTTTGTGATTCTTTGTTTTTCTAAACTACCCTCTAAAGGGGAATTGGGGGGTGTCAAAGTTTGTATGGAAAAATTTTAACGCGCAATCCGATTAACTCAAAATTCAGTACCTACTTATACTTAAAACCAAAAATAAAAAATAATTTATGTCATGCTTTTTCGAAAATCTACCTCTAACGGGGTGAAAAGGGATAGTCAATTTCACAGGGGAGGATTTTACTGCGCGGCTTGATTAACTCGAAAATTGGTGTAGATAATCTTTGAGTCAAGCATTGGAAACATCTCAAACGATTTTTTAAAATTCCACTTCTTGGGGGTGAAAACAGGAAATACAATTTACATGAAAAATTTTAAACATTTGGTTAGTTAACTTGAAACTTGGCAGAAATGCTTGCCTAAGTAAGTAATAAAGTTTTTCATCATTAGTTTTTCAAAACTACCTCTCAAAGAGAGGTTTCGGGGTGTTAAAGTTTATATGGAAGAATTTTAAAGCACAGTCCGATTAACTCGAAACTCAGTATTTACTTTACTTTTGACATAAAATTAACATAATAACATTTTGGGATTTTTGAAAATCGATCCCTGAAGGGGCAAAAGGGGGTAATATTTTTTTATTGGAGCATTTTACTGCGCTTGATTTACTCAAACAATTTTATAAAATAATCTTTGAGTCAAGTTGTGGAAATGAATCAAACCATAATCCAAACGAATTTTCAAAGTTGCACACCTGTGGGGGTGAAAAGAGGGGATACGGTTTATATCAAAAATCTTATTCCTTTGGTTAATAAACTTGAAACTTTGCAATATTTGCTTCAGTAAATAATAAAGATTGACACCATTAGTTTCTCTGTCTGTATTTTACCTTTTCACGCCTAAACCACTGAGCGGATTTTGTTAAAATTTGGAAAAGAAATAGGTGGCATCCTAGGAAAGGACATAGGCTACATTTTGTTTTAAAAATAAACCTAAAGGGAGTGTTATAATAGGGGATGAAAGTTTGTATGGAAAACCTAGCATTTCATAGGTTAGGGAGATTGGAAAAAAAAATTAAGCTTTTGGTAAGAAATAAAGAACTACGTGTTTCAGCGTTTTTTCAAGGGGGTATAATAGGGGATGATTTTAAAATTCACATGTAATATTGTTACTTTTGTGTAGGTAATTACCTATTTTTAAGAGATTTAAAGGATTGGAAATATAGTCATAGTCCGTAGCTTGAGATAACATTTAGTCTTTATTTCGTTAAAGTCTACTCGGTCAAATGTTATAACAATACACACATACAATCATAAAAATGAAAAAAAAAAAAAATCATAAAATGTTATAATAATACAGTCATAAAAATAACTTGGCTAACACGTCACACATTCACTTACGGGCTACGGGGTCAATGGTAGTCAATCACAATAGTTAATGATGATCATATTATAATGAATAATTATGATTTTAGGCCCACTAGCACCGCAAATCACAAAATACGTTGAGCGCTAAACGAATATTTATCATTATTCTATTTCTGTTCATTTTGAAGTTATCAGGGATGGAATGATGTTTTAACTTTATTTATGGTTTTTGGTGCAAGCGGGCATTGGAATCATAAAAACCTGTTTTATGTCTATAATAGATTAACTATTTGAATTTATTATTTGTCTCTCTTTATATTTGTTACCTTTTCACGCTTTAACGGATGACCTGGGTTCGAACATATTATTCCGGTAGTACGTTCCCCTGGGATATTTCCGAGTTATACGCGAGCGAAGCCGCGGACAAAAGCTAGTTCTAATGTTTGGTCATTTTGTCACCTCTCTGGCTCAAACGGGATCAAATTTTCAAGAATATTAAATGAAAAGATGCTTTTTTTTTCAAAAATGTGATCGATTGGCGAAATAAGATATGTAGCTACCTTTCTTATTAATTGATTACCAACACTATTTAATATAAAAATAACAAAATTATGTCCTAACCATAACTAAAATTATTCAAAAACTAAAAATCAATTCACGAACTAATAAATAATATTAATTTAAGGTAATTAATAAAAACACATTTTTATTGTGACATATAATTACTTACTCATCTCAAAAACTGACCACAATACATGTTGAGCTGAATTTATTAGATAACACAATAGAAATGTGTTTTTAATAATTACCTATTAAATTTATATTATTTATTAGTTCACCAATTGATTATATTTTTCAAAAAAGCATCTTTTCATTGAAATTCAAATTTTCTTACGTTTTTTGCAATTTGCAGGTTAGTGTTAGGTTGTATGTTGATTAAAATATGAGACGCGGTTGTAACAAATATGGCTTTACAGAATTTTAATCATTAGAATCAGCAATACAACTTCATAAGTTAGAATTGATCTTAAACCTCATGAATTTCATGAAATCGCTAGATTTGAGGTCAATTCTAATAATGGAGTTGTATTGCTGATTCTAATGATTATAATCCTGTAAAGTCATATTAGCTACGGCCGCGTCTCATATTTTAATTAACATACAACCTGACACTGACCTGCAAATTGCAAAAAACGTAAGAAAAAATTTGTTTAAGAGCTGCACCCTAATTGTGTAACACACTATCAAATTGTAATTTGAATCATTTTGAAAAAAATAGCTAATCCATTGCTTCATTAAGCTCGAAAAATTTGTCTGCTCAACAACGTAAATAACGCAGGAATGTTGTTGAACTGACAAAATGAAACCGATTCCTACTGTAAATTGTGTTACGCAAATGCCCCGCGGGTCTGACAATCTTCTTTGAAATCTTTTGTAGGAATGGCTACTTTAATAAGAATGCATTATAGTAGAAAATTATTTGCATTATGCTGACATGCCATAAGCATGCTCTGAGCATGGATATCGATGTGTTTCGTAAGCAATGCCTACATTTCAGGCGTTAATCATGTAAAGCTCTTGTATTCGGTACACGGTGTAAATAGGGTCTCTTTGGGATCTATACCTACTCTTCTTTCACATCATGCTGATGGGTACCTTATACGGTAATGAAAAACATCATAAATAAACCTGTGGGGCTGTGGGTACTTACTCATCTTGTTCATTAACTTGAGAGGTACGCACTTGTGGCTAGTGCATCATTTTCGGACTTTCAATAAACATACCTAACTTCATCATATGCCTATAGCCTTTTCCCAACTATGTTGGGGTCGGCTTCCAATCTAACCGGATGCAGCTGAATACTAGTATTTTACATGTGACTGCCTACCTGACCTCCACTACCCAGTTACTGGGTAATACGATACCCCTTGGTAAGACTGGTTGTCAGACTTTCGGGCTTCTGGCGACCCGTAACGACTGTCAATGAGCCACGAATGACAGCCGGGACCAACGGCTTAACGTGGTTTCCGAGGCACAGAGGGGTCTTGGTATGTAAAGATGGTCACATGGCTGTTTTTACTTGGCCACAAGCCCATCCTACCAAACACTTCCTAATTTTCTACTCCCATAACTCACTAACCCCTCATCATATAACATTAATTTTCCCCATATTAAATCCTACACCAGAACTATCCTACCTAATATAACTAACATGCCAGTACTTTCAGGGTCTAATAAATACCGCGCTTAATACAGCGTCTTGCCCCAAAACTGTCAAAGACTCTCATTGGGGCTGAACTGTGGCCTGCGAAGTTCAGCGATACAACTTAATACGACACTAGTAAAGTTTGCCCTTACTACGCGATACGGTAAGGTCGTAAGACTTGCGTTTTTTGTTTGTAAGAATTTTCTTGGGAGAGGAATAAACAAATACACTTTTTGGGTGTTTTTATTAGCAGGGATTGGTGGATTTAAGTGTTAATTTGAGTGTTGTTTTATTTGTTTAATGAGGAGCTCGTGGCTAAGTAATAACAGCCGCACGGGTCGATCCATCAGGTTAAGCTACGCTTGCCGGGGTTGGTGAGTGGATGGGTGACCATTCTTTACATACCGAGACTCCTCCGTGCCTCGGAAAGCACGTTAAGCCGTTGGTCCCGGCTGTCATTCGTGGATCTTTGACAGTCGTTACGGGTCGTCGGAAGCCCGAAAGTCTGACAACCAGTCTTACCAAGGGGTATCGTATTACCCAGTAACTGGGTTGTGGAGGTCAGATAGGCAGTCGCTCCATGTAAAATACTGGTATTCAGCTGCATCCGGTTAGACTGGAAGCCGACCCCAACATAGTTGGGAAAAGGCTAAGCAGATGAATGATGATGTTTTATTTGTTTAATAATATATATAGCTCTAACATCAGTTTTATATAATAGGTTGGGGAAAAAGTTTCTTCGCATTTTTTAAGAAAATTCAAAACATTTTTTAATATACATTATTTACATTTATCTAAAGTATGTAGGTACCATTTTGTTAGATAACTTTTTGTCATCTTGTAGGTAGGGACATGATCCCATTGCTATAGAAATTTTGGGACTTCTGATCAAAATACCGCGACAAGTGGTTTTGGCAGTCCTCTCGTGATGTTAACCTGACACTGCCTAAAGAATTCTGAAGAATCTGAAACAGGTGGAAATCTGAAGGTGCAAGGTCAGGACTATACGGCGGATGCATTAACACCTCCCAGCCAAACTCTCTTAATTTTTGCTGAGTGGCTAAAAATGTGTGAGGTCTAGCGTTATCATGATGAAAAACCACACCCCTTCTGTTGATTAATTCCGGCCGCTTTCTCTCAACTTCTTGCTTTAATCTCATCAGTTGTTTGCAGTAGAGTTCAGAATCGATGGTCCTGCCTGGTGGTAACAGCTCATAATTAATAATGCCCTTCCAATCCCACCACACACACAGCATCACCTTGTTGCGAGTTAACCCGGGTTTCGCCACAGTCTGTGAAGCCTGACCGGCCTTTGATCACGACCTTTTTCGCACGTTCTTGTCGTACGTGATCCACTTTTCATCACCAGTTATCAGCTTCTTCAAAAATGGTTCGGTTTCATTACGTCGTAATAAAGAATCACAAATGAGTACAAGGTTCATTAGGTTTCTTTCAGTGAGCTCGTGAGGTATCCAAATATCGAGCTTTTTTGTGTATCCAGTTTTTTTCAAATGCGCCAAAACTGTTTTGTGGTCAATTCCCAGTTCTTCAGATACGTCGTAACTACTGATATGCCGATCTTGCTCCACGTTTTCAAAAATGGCATCCATTTTATCCATAATAGGGCGACCAGAGCGACGTGCATCTTTGACATCAAAATTTCCGGATTGAAAACGCTTAAACCAAATTTGTGCTACTCTCACTGACACTGCACTGGGTCTATAAACATCGCAAATTTTTTTCGCGGCTTGCGTTGCATTTTTGCCTTTTTTGTAGTAAAATTTTAAAATGTATCGAATTTCTTCATTAGATTCACTCATCTTGACAGTACGAAAAACAAATGAAAATCACACATTTTCCTAATTTGAATTTGGAATTATGTTCTTTAAAATTTAAACTTTCAATGATATCAAAACCAGCCAGATACAAATAGTATAGCCAAAGAGATTTTATTTTAAGTTCATACATACTATAATGCGAAAAGACTTTTTCCCCAACCTAATATGTTAACTGTCCTAAACATGTGTGTTCAATATCACCTTGTGTACCTTTAGAAAAAATACACATTCAGCTGATGACAGTGATATCTCCGCATTCTCTGCACTTATCTCTACCTACTTCATTGCATGATTCTATTTCCATAAATAAACTGGATAAACATTTCATTGCTATCTTGAAGGCTTTTAGTGAGGTCTACAAACATTAATTTCTTGCCTTTTTACTACTAAACGCTGTTTTGCTGATGTTGATTCAAATATTATTTTTGTAAAAGAAAAGGTTGAAGGCACTGCAGTTTTCTATAGAATTTATACTTAGGCTCATATAGTGAAATAAATAACATAATATACCATTATTTTAATTATAGATAAATTTATGAAACGGTATCATAAATTTATCTATAATTACATACCGAAAGATCTGAGGAAAATTTCGTGAGCAAAGTTTTGAGTATGAATGTCGATGGCTATAAGAGTAGAGTGGAAGAACAAAGAAACGATGGATGGATTGTGTGAAAGATGACATGGCTAGAAAGGGAGTGACCACCGAGATGATGAATAATAGAGAAGTATGGAAAAAAAGGACATGTTGCGCCGACCCCAAATAGATTGGGATAAGGGCAGGAGAATGATGTATACAGAAGATCTGAAGAAAGTACAGACTGGATGTGGAAGGTGGGTGATACAACTTGGGAGAAGCCCAGAAGTGGTTTGAGTGATTGGGCGTTTTTAGTCACTGATTATCTGATAATGATTATGAGCTTGTGGCTAAGTAATTACAGCCGCACGGATCGATCCATCAGGTTGAGCTACGCTTGGCGGAGTTGTCCGTGGATGGGTGATCTTTACATACCAAGACTCCTCCGTGCCTCGGAAAGCACGTTAAGCCGTTGGTCCCGGCTGTCATTCGTGGATCTTTGACAGTCGTTACGGGTCGTCAGAAGCCCGAAAGTCTGACAACCAGTCTTACCAAGGGGTATCGTATTACCTAGTCACTAGGTTGTGGAGGTCAGTAGGCAGTCCCTCCATGTAAAATTCTGGTATTCAGCTGCATCCGGTTAGTCTGGAAGCCGACCCCAACATAGTTGGGAAAAGGCTAGGCAGATTGAATATACCATTATTTTCTATGCATCTACGAGTATCCATGAATAGATTGTTTTATTATATTTTTTTATTGTTTTTTTTTTTATTTTTCGTGGATTATTTACACGAATTATTATTAATCAATCACACTTATCGTCTAATCATCAGCTATAAAATGAGCAGAGCACAATACAGATTGCTCGGTTGCTTTAAACTTTTTGATTTTCAACGCTTTTTCCCAGGATTTTCAGTGTTTTAGATCCTTTGGAAATATATACGAGTATCTCCCTTGATTTTTGCGGCTTGAAGCTCAAAACTGCGTCATATAATATTTATAGTATTTAATTATTTTCGATATTTATTTATGTAGAAATCGTAAATTAGTATGGATTTTGAAAGGTGACAGGACAAAATTAGGCAAAATCGATTATGCAATATCTGGTGGGATAAAAATTCAGTTTTTTACCCCATGTGAATCATTTTGAAGCAAATTAATTGATTCAAATTAATACGGTGCTTCTTAATGTTCAAAAAATTTGTCTGCCTGACAACGTAAATATCGCAATGAATGCTGGTGAACTGTCAAAATGAAACCGATTCCGATTGAGTGTGTTACGCAATTAGGATGCTGGTTTCAGAGCGGCAAACTTACATGACGTTAAGTGTATGTACGTGATGTTTATGTGTGTTTTGTAAATAAAAAAAAATAATAAAAATAAATAAAAAACTTTATTGTTTAAGATTCAGTTCATTCAATATTCACATAACACTAGCCTCCACACTAGGATTCCCTGTGTCGTGGAGACTAGTCTCTTTCGTCTTACAAGATTAGGTAATAATGAGTAGGTAGTACAATAATCGAATGTTCTTCTAAAATAAAAAATAAGTAAAACAATCATTTAAACATAATATGTACTTAATTGACATATTATGTGTGTTAAATTTAAACGTGTATAGTGTATTGTAATTTTTGTACATGTGTGGTGTAGTGAGTGATGAATGAGTGAGTTAAGGTGGGTTTGGACGAAACGAAAACAGAACCAGAAGAAGGGTGATAGCAAATGTCTTTGCTGTATCCCTAACATTTCTGTAGGTATAGATACACCTACAAAAGAATACTCCCGTTCCGAGAAGGGAAAACAGAAAAAGTGGGGACAGAAAAAGCATTCGCTCGTTTGGTCCAAAACGACCTTTATGTATTAGTGTGATGAATGTATGTGTGTTGTGCTCATGCATTAAGGAACTTCTCCGTGCTTTCATAGTCCAATGCTATCAGAAATTGGGAAAGGTTGTTTTTGCATTTATTCCTAGTCAACTCCAGTATATTCATTTCGTTGTTGAGCTTACTGTATATAAAAGGTCACATATAAAGAAAGCATCTGTTGCCAAAAACAAGTTTACATTTTGGTTTGCCATTTGGGATTATTTGCATTTCTTAAAGAGCGCACGCTGGTGTATGTTAACGCGCTATGGGCATTTTTGTGGTACTTCAGTGCCACTGCCATAATGTGTAATTGGCGCACACGCAGAACACCATTCTCTTGGTACAGTGTGTCAGTCGAGAAGCGCATTGGTTTCTTATAAGCAGGTTTGGTTGGTGGTTGGTTTCTTCTTCTTCTTCTTTCTTAAGAAGAGCCCGTTGAGCACGCTCTACTTTCATTAGATGCGTCTTATGTGCTAAACCCCATGTTATGATGCAGTAGTTGAGAACAGATTGGCAGAGCGTGTGATAAAGCATTTTCAAAACAGTGTTGCGTGCAATTCGGCCCATTTTTTTGAAAATGTGTATAAGCTTTCTAACCCGACCACTTACATGTTTTGACCAGTTAAGGTGTTGGTCTATGTGAACGCCGAGATACCTGATGTGTTTAACTTGCTCGGGGCTTGGGCAGGTACATCTTGTAGGTTCATCACTATCACAGGAGTGTAATTTAACTAAGAGATGGTCTGGGCAAGAAGTTCTTATGCTGACGTTAAAATTTTATAACCTTCGTTTTCTCTACGTTAAGCGTAAGCAGATTGTGGGTAAACCAACTCGAAGCCAGATTTACACCCGTGTTAGCAGCCTCTTTGACCCCTTCCCAAGTTTTGTCAAAGAAGACTATGGCGGTATCATCAGCAAAGGCAAATACTTGTGCTCGGTCCAGTTCCAATGTGCAAATGCTGTTTATGTGTAGGATAAAGAGATTCGGCCCGAGTACACTGCCTTGGGGAAATCCGTAGTTTAAGCTGGCATAGCTGTTGCACTTGTCACTTATGCGAACCCTTTGAGTGTGGTCTGTTAGATAAGACTGAAACCATTCCAGAGTTAAACCTCGAACACCAATAGCTTCCATCATTTTAAGGAAGTACACATAACAACTCGGAAAGGGATTGTCACCGTCTCAACTCGAGCCGTGCAGTATTATTTGTATGAAACTCTCTACTGTAACGCACACTAAGTCGACGTTTGCACCGGCGTAAAAATAACGCGGCGATTTTGTTTCGCGCACTGGATTTTCAACGTTCTGCTTAGCGCCGAGAGTTGAAAATCCAACAGTGTGTTTTTTCGACACGCTAGAATGCACTCTGTTGTTGTGAGGTTGGATTCTCATCGCTCGGCTCAATAACGAGAGTTGAAAATCCAGTGCGCGATAAAATCCCGCCGTGATATTTTTACGTCCGTGCGAACATCGGCTAATTGGAATCGTAACGTAATTGCCTTGCCTCGAGACACTGTGGAGGCGTAAGGCGATACGGTGACAATCCTTTTCCGATTTGATACTGGTGCTATGACCCTTATGAGAGCTCATGATGCGAGTATTGCCAATCGCAGTCACGCCCCTCACAGGTAAGGAAGCGACTGAAGAGAAGAACGAATAATAGTAAGTCGGAGTCTGGATGTATGCCCAGTTGATGGCAATGGGCTCGCCTCCTATACTGCCGAAATGTGGGTGTACTAGGTACACTACTGCATAGCCCTTTACACCCCACCCCAACCCCACCCTTTTTTAGGATTACAGGCGCGATGTTATTTATGTTATGTAATAGAAATTCATGACACTGACAAAGTGACAATACATATTTTCTAACCATTTATTTTAAGTTTTGATTTAAGCACGCTTATGAAGTTACTTATGTATTGACAGGCAACCATAGACGAAAAAAATGCAATACTTCATGGACGCTAAAGCAAAACAAATGGTTGGA
Source organism: Cosmia pyralina (assembly GCA_946251885.1). Classification (NCBI taxonomy): domain Eukaryota; kingdom Metazoa; phylum Arthropoda; class Insecta; order Lepidoptera; family Noctuidae; genus Cosmia; species Cosmia pyralina. Next base: position 4,901,585 of record OX276348.1, on the reverse strand, counting down.
AAGGATATAGTTTATTACTAGCCGTTGCCCGCGGCTTCGCCTGCGTGGATGTCGGTAAGTTTGTGTTAATCCAGGTTATAAACTATCTGTGTGCCAAATTTTATCCAAATCCGTTCAGCCGTTTTTGCGTGATTGACTAACAAACATCCAAACAACTTCACAAACTTTCACATTTATAATATTAGTAGGATTTAGTTATTTACTTTGTGAATTTAGTTGAGTTAAAATACAATTTCGTTATTTTTACGTAAATATTATAGTTTACTAGTCTACTGTCTTATCATCTTTAATAATGTTAATTAATAAAAATGTTAATAATGAAAAAAATACGCAAATAAGTAGCAAATAAGCCTGTAATGCAAAATATGCTTTGCATATTCAGGCGACGTGAAACCTAAGCTTGCAAGCATCTAATGCACTCCGCGCCACAACCAGCAAGACACCATACATTACATTAATTCTGCGCCATGTGCAGCATAATCTTTATTATTCACATTCGTTATTTTATAGTAGGCCCAACCTGTCACTCAAAATAAATGTGCACAGAAGGTCAGTTCCATATAATGAGTGAAAATACGCGGACGCACACTACTGCCTGGATCACTCTTACCGAGTACGTGGGCGAGACAGTAGTGAGACAGTGCTCTCGGCCGAGTGCTCGGTACGAAACGTTGATCTACTCGGTACGTATGATTCACCTTCCGTGACAAAATTTTATACTTTTCTTTTTTTTAATGCAAATATCCACTATTTTGAATTCTAATTGTATTTTCAGATTCAGATTCATTTATTTGCAAAAATATGTGTAAATAATATACATCATTCAGATGTACCACCCGTAAGGGCGGTAAATTGGTACATACTGAAAATACTGAAATACATGGTATGATGCACAGAACAGAAAAAACAGGTATGATGCTTATAAAGGTGTTACAAGGTATTTTTTGGCTCAACATGTTTGACCATGGCTGGTGTACAAATTAGGTCGACAAACTAATACCGAAAGAGAATATTAGGTCAATAGTCATGCGATTGAAAAAAAAATACAATAGATTCAGTCAGTATCTTCAGAGCGATTTATTATTTAAAAATTCATTAACAATATAATAGGCTTTTTCTGTCAGTATTTTTTTTAATGTTTCTAAAACTGTTCTGTATTTAATTTCTTAACACAGTTAGGGCGCTTTCAATTTAGACGTTTCGTATCGGACCGTTGCGGTACCGAACGGTCGTATTGCGAACGGACGATCGTTTGTTTTCATACAAAGCGCGCGGTGCGGCAACAGTGCGGCGTCGATATTGCGAACGATCGACAACCGGACGGCAACGTCGCAAACTTCACGTGTATGAAAACAAACGAGCGTCCGTGCGCAATACGACAAACGCACCGCCTTGGCACCGCAGCGGTCCGACACGAAACGTCTAAATTGAAAGCGCCCTTAGGGATATTATTTTACGTTTTCATAAGTTTTTGTTTTTAAGTAAATTACGTTGGTGTTTTGTGGTGAACGCTGTGTAGCTGTAATAGGCCATACCAGTACTTTTATCATCATATTACTCTGTTTTTTTTTGTATGTACTGCTGTTGGTGTAGCTAATAAATAAATAAAAAAAATCAAGTTACTCGTATAATGCCTAGATCACACGCACTAAGTAGATGGGGCGATACACTGCTCTCGACTGAGTGCTCGGTACGTGTAAACATATCACCGATTGCTCGGGACAGCAACTCAGATTCTATTTTATTTACTAGACCAAGTACCCACCCCCGCGCTTCCGCGCACTGACTCGCTTGTCCACTCGGCAGATATATACATGCATTCGGTGCGCCACTCGACACAATCACGTCGCTCGCAGCACGCTACCGTTTCGCGCGATTTTTGTGAACAGACTGACTGACTCGGTGCCAAGTTAGAAAATACGTGTAAACACCTACTCGTCCATTCAACTCCTTCAGCCTAGTATCATTTGTTGTCTCGGTTCATCTACTCAGCACGTGTGATCAAGGCGCAGACGCGTACGTACGGCGCATCTCAAACTGTCTCAAACGAATACCACAGCCGGTCTATTATGTAAAAATTAACGTGAGATTGAAGTGAGCTGTCATTCCACATGATGACAATATTGAAACCTCAGTTCACCTAAGATTTTTACTAGAATACATCGGCAGTCTGACAACCAGTCGGGGTATCGTATTACCCAGTAACTGGATTGTGAAATCGCTCCTTGTAAAATACTGGTATTCGGCTACATCCGGTTATACTGGAAGCCGACCGAAAAGGTTAAGCAGATGATGATATCGGCAGTTGCGCGAGTGGACTTGCCTCTATGTACGTGAGCCGTGTCTACATGTGCGTGATATTCGCTCGATGTATAAAGCTAGCCTTCTGTACCTTTTTTTGTGGTATCGCTTAAATTAAGACGAATGCGGTTACTTCGTTATTCTGTAAGTTTAATTTCGCAATGTTTAGATCATTTGTTCAAATTAGTGGGGAGCGTGACAAATAAGGAATCATTGCCTTTTTAAATACGGAAGCGGTGTTTGTTTTCGGGTTTCGGCAACGAACGTCACCATAGTGTTAGCATACACAATAATCGACTATTTAAAACTAATATTATTTGTGGGTTGCAACATTGTTATTTTTTTAAAACTAATATTATTTGTGTATGCTAACAATAGAAACACATTGCAATTTGTTTCGAACGAAAGATGTTCGCGAATTAACTGTCAAAATGCAAGAACGAAGAACGTATTGGTCGAAATTCGGACGAACTTAGTTACTTAATAAGGACTTATGATTATTCGAAGTATGTAGAAAAATAAAGAAACCGGCCAAGTACGTGTCTGCCCACACACAATGAAGGGTTCCGTAGTTGAAAAGAATTTATAATAACAAACTTAACATTGCAATTCCAAAACAAAAAAATAATAATATATGTGATAAAATTACAAATTAACAATTTTCGGACGTATTCCTTTACTTGTGCTATAAGAGCTTCCTCCTTGCCAAATTTCATGATTCTAGGTTAACGGGATAGGTTAGGCCCTATAGGCCACCAAGTGATTGGTTGCTTGAATACGTTTGAGGACTCGAGATCAATGCGGAATTAAAGGTCCTTATACATATTCTTACGAAAGCTGGAATTGAATGATTGTGGAAGTTAAAATCGATTTCGGAAGTTAAGTTCGAGCGATTCGATCAATCGAAAAAAAAAATATTATAAATGAATATAAATTAATTAATTTTAAGTAGAAGCTTTACAAGATCTAGCAAAGTAACGTTAAGGCGTAAAGTTAAGTAACATAATTAAGCCTCGATTTTTAACAAATCTTGATAAAATTGAATTGAGTTGATTTAATACCATTTGATTTTACTAATACACGTTTGTTGTATTTACCGAGCCAAAACATGAATTCCAACATGCCTTAAACTCAAAAATATCATTCTTCGCATTTTCAAATTAAAAAGGCACTCGAAATTCAGAAAAGATTTTTTAGCGCCAAAATGACGTCGATTTCGTGGAGAATCGACTAACGAGGTCAATTGCAGCAACGGAACGCTCGCATGATGTAGAAGGCAGAAAAAAAATAACGCCTTTGCCAATTTTCTTCTTATGAAACGTTTCCCGCCTAATGCTATCTTTTATCTTCTTTTCGCTCTAAAAGCTTTGTACGAAAACAACGTGTTTAAATTAATGTTTTTGTAAATAACTTTATTATGTAATGCTCGGAGTCTGGATTTGTGGCAATAGTCCTGGTGTGACTGACACTGGCATGGCCACCATTAGGGATTTTAATTTTGATAACACAAAAAATTTGTCGCTAATTAGTCGAAATTTGCCGCTAAATATCAGAATTTGTCGGTGACTGGTTCAAAAGTGATAAGGGTTCATAGGTGGCCGATCTGGAGAGCATCTCCCCAGCTTGGCCATATTTATATCTCAAAAACTAGGCCACCTAACGGAGATCTGTTTTCTCCCAAATTTAGTCGCTAATTAGTCGCAGTTTTTCGCCAAGTCACAGATTTAGTCGGGTTATATAACGAGATATAACCAGATATAACGAGTTAAATTTTTATGTATAGTCCAAGAGCTTTGATCTAGCTCACAAAAAGGCAGCGCTCGTCACGCGACTCGCGGTGTCTGTGGCTCATGCGATTCGCGTCACGTGTCACGCCTGTTTTTAGGAGCCTTAATGTTTGTTAATAAATAAAATGCGTATACAAAAAAGGTTTTACCAAATAAAAAATATACCAACAAAATGAGGAGTAAGATCTCAACACCCTATAAATGCATTTCCCTGTTATAAGCCGCATGTACTTAAAACTCTAGTTAAGCTCTAGTTAGTTGCAGGTAAGTTGTATTACACTTTAACTAATGTTAATGAGTTCTTGTTTATGAATACCTGAGCATCGCTCCTCTTGGCTTGTTTAAGTTACATCTAAAGTATCTAAAGTTAGTGTGTTATTACTGTTTGTTTTTACATAAATGTTTAATTAAATAAAAGTTCTTTGTTTGCGATTAATCTATATAATTATTCATTGGTGCCTTATGTGCTTATGCATTTTGCTTTAGTTTAACTTGTACGAGTACTATTATAATGTTCACGTGGATTACCCTGGATCACATAGTTCCTGGAGGCATAACCTGGCACAAATCCAGGCTATGGACAGACCATAAGTATTTATAATGCAAAAACCCACAAACAATTTTCCTGATTCGGAGATCGAAAACAGGATTGAGATGTAAAGATGGCAAAAAAGTCCATACATACCTAAATGTGGTGTCTGCACTAATTTCAAGGCTGGTATAGCAGATACCTGTAAATTGTGAAAAAATGTTTCACATAAGGTTTATTGGGATAATGGGGTAATTCCGATTGATGATAATTTCTTACATATTTGGCAGCGTAATGATTAGATGCCATTTTATCGGCCGCCGTCTTTCGCTGTCGCTATATGAAATTATGATCAATCGGAATTATCCCATTATCGTAACTACCCCAATAAAGTCTACACAAAGTTCCCACTGCTGGGACACAGGCCTCCTCTCTGCGAGAAGGAGTGGGCCATAATCCACCACACGGGCCCAGTGAGGGTTGGTGGATATCACATGTCTTTGAATTTTTGGTCCTAGGACATGCTGGTTTCCTCACGTTGTTTCCTTTCACCGTTTTGAGAGCAGTGGCGCGACCATTAGGCCAACCTTTTATTACCAGTCTTTCACCACAGAATACCAAAACATAAATAAAATTCGTACAAAAACAAAGCACATTTCTATGTGTCACAAAATTTTCAGACGTCCATTTCTCATTCCTTGTTACCAATTAGATGTTGAAGTTTGTCTCGAAGCTGCGGTCTTGTCAGCAGTAATATACAATCTGAAGTTACGACCATTTATCACTTGTACCTTTCAAGGTGTTCTGTGAAAAACTCATGCGGGAAAATGTATAAATAAAATAGGCTTTCTTTATCTTCGTTTGAGTGTTTTTTTTTTAAATTAAATTTGACTTTGTTACAGGTGTTTTCTGTATTAAAAACTAATTTCCGAACGAAATTACCATTTGGAAGAGGCAACTAGAATCAATTCTGTTTTCGTCTAAATTTTGACTTTCAAAAGAGCCTTTCATGTGCATAATTGAAATAAACGACTGACTTCACAACGTCGTCATGTGTGTTGTCTGTATGTGAAAGAATAATTAACGCCCTAGATAAACCCTTCTATCCCAATGGAATGTAAAAAAAAAACAGGAACTATTTCTTATTACTACCACGAAAACTTCCAAATGAAAACTGTTTGCTGAACATCCTGTAATTTATCGGGTACCGTTTGACTAAATATAGCAGTCACTTCTAGAGTCCCTTCTTCTGTATGCTCTTATCAGAATCTCTGTTTCTATTATTGTATATCCGTTTCTGGTTCTTATCTTCGTTGAGCGGGACAATTGAACCAAAAAAGCTTGTATTGTGAACAGCAATGTATACCTAGCAAGAACAAATTAATTTCCATCAAATTAATCCACGTGACGCTGTTACAATCACTCAGCAAAATTGGTGATACGGAAAATATTTCAACAAAATCAGCGGAAATCTCGAAGCAACTGATGTTGTAATATGAACATACTTAAAAAATAAACATGGATTTCAGATCTTTTTTAATCGGTTAAACTTAAAACAGCATAACTTTAAAATAGAGGTGATGTTTCATTTATTGTGATTTATAGGTACGAGTATATACACAAATCACGAATACAATGGTATGCAATCTAACATTAAAATATATATTACTAGCTGCTGCCCGCGACTTCGTCCGTGTGAAATTTCTTGTTCTCCGACCCACCCCGTCGCATCGCATTGCCTGCCCGCGCTATTACTTCGTTTTCGCTTAGCGTTATTTCTGCCTTTTTTTCTTTTAGCTCACCACGTAAACGTCCTAGAGTGATGTTAAATATGCCTATAGCCTTCCTTTAGATTTGGGCTATAAAATGCAGAAAGATTTTTTAAAGTCCGACTGGTAGTTCCAGAGATTAGCACGTTCGTTCACCGCATCCTCTTCCCGCTAACTTCTCCCTCCCCCTCTCACCCACTTGCACCCTCTCTCACACCCCCTTCACCAAATCCCCTTCCCCCTCTCTCCCTCACCACCCCGTCCCCATCCCCTCGCCCCTCACCTACTCTTCAATTCCTCACCACCCCCTCCCCTTCACCTTACCCTCCTCGCCTCTCCTCTTTCCGTCCACACCACCCCCTCCCTTGCCCCTCTTCCCTGCCCTCGGGGGGAAAAACTATTAATGACAAACTTTATTACTTGCTTAGGCAAGTATTTGTGCCAAGTTTCAAGTTAATTAACCAAATGAATAAGATTTTTCATTTATACTGTATTCCCTGTTTTCATGCCCACAAGAGTGGAATTATAAAACATCGTTTCGGATGTTTCCATAACTTGACTGAAAGATTATTTTTACCAATTTTCGAGTTAATCAAGCCCCGCAGTAAAATCCTCCCCTGAAAAAATTACTACCCCTTTTCACCCCCTTATGGGTAGATTTTCGAATTACCCTGATACACGTTATTCTTCATTTTTGGTCTCAGGAATGAAAATACTGAGTTTTGAGTTACCGCGGCGCGGCAGCGCGTCGTCGAACGGAGCATGGCATTTTTATAACCGTGATAACTTCGAAATTAAATGTTCGATTCGAATGAATTAAAAAGTATTTCACTGCTACATAAATACCCTTGATGATAAAACTATTTATTTGAATTAGAATTAAAACTACGATAAGAATGTAACCAACTTTTGTTTCTACCGGCGAGCTAATTAAATTTTAGAACACAAAAGCTGCTATTGTGACTTAACTATGATAGGTAGATATATTGCACCGTAGACTTTTTTGAAGTTAATAATGTGTACTTTAATCGAATAGTACATACTTTTTATGTATCATCAATAGTTTTCTCAGCGCACGCCAAATAATGAATTTTATAGACAACATTTTGCTACTTTGGGTTACATTATTGCAATTTTCTTAAGGATCTCTAAACTTTTTGAAAATAAATTATAAACTATGTTACTTCCTGATAAATTAGCTTTCTACTGGCGAAAAAATTGTTACAATCGGTCCAGTAGTTTCGGAGCTTATTCGGTACAATCGGTACAAACAAAAAAATCTTTCCTCTTTATAATATTAGTATAGATAAAATAAATAAAATAAATAAATATGTTTGGACATATCACACAACGCCATCTAGCCCCAAACTAAGCAACCTAATGCTTGTGTTATGGTAACGAGATGGCTGATAAACTACTTATATACATTTTTTTTTTTTTTTTTTGTAAATACATACATATTATAGATAGAAAAACACCCAGACTCGGAACAAATACTTGTAGGTCGTACAAATATTTGTTCCGTGCGGGAATCGAACCCGCGACATGCTGCGCAGCAGTCAATCGCTCAACCACTGCGCCAACCGTGTCGTCATTATAGATTATTAGTAATTATTATCATCAATATAGATTATTAGTAATTATTAGTAATTAGTATTACTATAGATGTTATGTACAAGTATATAATATAAAGAGGAGGAGGACGAACTTTTTGATGCCCAATGAGCTCCTCGAGGAGCTCATTGGGCATCAAAAACTTCGTCCGCATTGCTGTCAGTGGGAAAAATGCCCAAAAGGCTTGCAGCGTTGGCACGTTGTATGGCAATGCTGATTCTTTGACATAAAAATTCGACCAATCTCTTCCCAATGTACCGAAATACTCGATGAGCACTCGGACCCCAAGGCCCTAGTGTTTCAACCCCAAACGGCTCGTACATATAGCTCCTCCTAATAAGGTTGATAAATTTGCGGTTTTTGAGGTTTTCTACATCTGCAGCAGCCGCCCCAGCATAGCCCGCCGTGCTAGGAAGGTGGGGATGGCGCGAGGGTGTCGACACAGGTTGCATCCTACACCAAAGGCCTACCCAACTTCCAAGGGATTATCGTCATTCCGTTGGGCCTCTTCCCATAGTAGCATGCTTTTTTTAGTTTCTAAAAAAAAACTTAAAAATCAGAACCAGGGATGTTAAAATTATGTTAATACTAATTAAAGTATCCATAACAACTAACTGTATGCTGAAAAAAACTTCCATCACTACTACACTACGGATCGAAGTTTTTAAGGTAATGTCTTAACATTACCTCACTAGAAGCCCTCGTGGAAGTTGGCTAACTAACATAATTGAACTAAAGGAGCTTTTGTTTGTACAAATTGCTTTTTATTCGCTTTGTTGTCTAGAAAACGTTGCCAAGTTTAAATCTCGGGTCTTTTTAATGTTATGTTCCGTTTGTGGTTTTGTTTGTATTTGATTTTATGTATTTTTGATTAACTATTGTTAAATCGAGTTCTTTTACATATAAGTACAGTACAACTATTATCTTAATGCCCCTCGGCAAACTTCGTGTTTCGTCAGACATCGGATTTCTATCAGTAGCCCTTTGCACTCGGTGCAGACCGGACGCTCTCAATCGACTTGGAAGTATATAGAGTTGTTAATCTTAATGTAATTTATTTTAAAAATGGAAGGAAAGCTGCTAAAGTCTGACGAAACACGAAGTTTGCCGAGGGACATTAAGATAAAAGTTGTACTGTACCTATAACTTCATGTACCTGTATATTCCAGCCAGCCTATATTACCCATATTCAAGCAAATAAATGATTTGAATTTGAATCGTTGCGACAGTAATCTCCGAGTGGTTAAGAAGAGGTGATATATTGGGAGTACCCACTATACAATCTCTGCTCTGCATATCATGAGTTAAGTTATGTTGATTGCTATAAAGCTGACTAAAATCCAAACCCCCTTGCTGCTCTACTGAGAAATTCTTAATGAAAAACTCAATAGACTTTCCCCGACATAACAATCAAACCCTGGTCTTCCACGATCTGCGGACATACTTGCGGTCACTAGGTAAACGATTTAAATGGATCTATTATACACTCCGAACCCCGAATCTGAAGGCCAATTAGCGTATTTTACCAGGCCAAGGCTCACTGCGAATTTTAGGTATGAAGCTACAAGCGTGCAGCGGGCTCGACTTGTCGACACAATTCAGTGTGGGCTGCCGCGCACCGACCGGCTCGCATGTTAATTCGACACTCACGCGCCGCGTCGTAAATGAAGACAACCCTAACTAGTCAGAAGATACTAATGTTGCCACCAGATGGCGCCTTGCTAAGTTATAGAAAATGTAATGTGCATCTAGTAGTAACGAATTTCGATCTGGCTTAGCTGTTTAACGTTAATCATATCTTACAATCGTTTAGGAACAGCTTACATTCATACGGGTCAAATACAGAACCTTATTATAAGAGCTACGCGATAGAAAGGGAGGCAACTTCTAGGTATATATAACTGTAGGTAATTATGAGCCCATACTATCTCAGCTCATTATCTCGCTCGCACGATACTGTTCGCGGAATGAGTAAGAGTGAGACTGAGTGCGGTGCTGGACGCCGATAGTTTAGGTAATTGCTTTTTACGATGTAAATAATGGTAATTTGAAAAAAATAAAAACCTAAGACCTGCTTTATAGTTAGTTCAGTTAGTTATTAGTTATATATATAAGTTTCACGATCTAATTTGAAGTAGTTTTTGAATACCAGCGGTTTATTGTTCGGTTTGGAAATTTTATAGAATCGTGTTTTCGTCAAATAAAGTACTTAATATTAATCTTCAACTTATATATATATATATATTTATTTATTTATTTCAAAATGAATGCTGCAGTATTTTCGACATAACGGAGGATCATGCTAAGCTATTTGAGGTACTTGGCTCTTAACGCTGTGCGACCTGAATTGCACTTTATTGTGTCGTAGCAAAAGTCGCTATTTATTTAAATGATTTTGCGGAGAGAATCTTCTATATTTATGTATACTGTGGTTTTACTATAAGGATTTTATAACTGGATTTTGTAACTGGGTTGGGTTGTGAAGGTCAGATAGGCATTGCTTCATGTAAAATACTGGTATTTAGACTGGAAGCCGACCCGACATAGTTGGGAAAAGGCTAGGCAGATGATAACTATAAGGATTTTATAAAGAAACAGCTGCTCTAAGTAATCTAGCAAAATAATTTGTTCCACAAATTCTAGCGGATCGCAAGATCTTAGAATATCTCCCACAGCGAAAGTTCAAAAGCTGGCATTTCAACCATTTCTTCCATCTTTTAAATCAAAACCATTAATTTACTTTGGATGTTTTAGACGCTGATAATGGCCTGGGACCTAAAATAATGAGATAAAGATAAAGGTTATTGGCCTATAAAAGATAGGTGAATTTATGATATGACCCTTTACAAAGTTATCTTGAAATACACTGAATTGACTAGAGTGAATATCCTAACAAAAAAAGAAGAAACCTTTAGATCATGTGAACGTCAACTAAACTACGGTGTTCCTCAAGGAACCGTTTTGGGACCACCGCTTTTTATATTGTACATCAATGACTTACCCAATGCCACTGATAATCCTATAGCTCTTTTTGCGGATGACAGTACAGTGACGATAAAATGTAAAGACATAAATACTTTTGAAGATGACATAAATAACACATTGAGCTCTGTTATGAATTGGCTTAATATTAATAATCTGAAAGCCAACTTAAGCAAAACTAAATTAAAGTACTTTAGACAGCGTTTACCAGCACCAAAAAACATAAATGTAAATTTTGACATGCAAAAAATAGAGGAAGTAGACAATTGTAAATTTTTAGGTTTATATATTGACGACAAAATGACCTGGAAACCGCATATTCAACAACTCTGCAAGCGAGTTAGTAAATCTGCCTATGCCTTACATACACTTGCAAGCAAAATAAACTCCAGTGCCCTTTTAATTGCGTATCATGGGCTAGTGGCATCTGTTCTCAGATATGGCATAATTTTTTGGGGGAATTCTACCGACAAAGATCTCGTTTTTAAGGCACAGAAACGATGTATTCGGGCTATGTTTGGTTTAAAATCAACGGAGAGCTGTGTGCCTTTCTTTAAAGAGCATAATATCCTTCCATTACCGTCACTATACATATTTGAAGTAGCGGCTTTCGTTAAACAAAATCCTCATTTATTTACTTTAGCATCTATAGCTTTCAATCGGACCCAAAGGGACGAAAGTCGTCTGTGCGTTCCAAAAACGAATACTGCCTTGATGTATAAAAGTGTCTATCACATGGCAACAGTTCTATTTAATAAATTGCCAAAAGAGCTAAAAAATCTACATATTAACTTATTTAAACCAAAACTGAGAAGTTTGCTGTGTCAAAAATGTTATTATAGTGTATCGGATTTTTTAGCAGATAAATTTTGACATGTAAATGTAATTTTTGTAATGTAGTGTAATTTGCTTCTTTGACTATATTGTAATCACAAATCATAATTATTTGAATCTGAATTATTTTTGACATTTATCTAACAAATTATTTTGACATTTACCTAACGAATTATTTTGACGTTTACCTAACAAATTATTTTGACACTTACCTAACAAATTATTTTAACTTTTGTTTCTATAGTAATCAAATAATATAATCATTTATGTAGTTAATTTGTAGTTCAGTACGAGTAAGATCTTTATTTACATCTAAAAATTGTTATAATTCTTTTTGTATGCCTATAATAGGCTGATCATAGCGCACAATAACTTATTTAATGTCCAACCACTGTAGGGTCAATCAGGGTAATTGTAAACTGGGGTGATTGGAAACGACTCGTAATAAACTTTTAATAATGTATTTAGGTTGACAGAGGTGAAACGGAACGTAATTTTAATATGTTGTCTATGACTAGAAATGTCATTTTATTCACCTGTCAGAAAATTAACCTTACTTTCAGTGTGACGAAAAGTTGTCTGCAGAAACGTTGTTTTTAAGATTTTGCACGAAATTGTTAGCAAATTATTTTATAAGAAAAGTTGATAGGTAAGTTGCTGATTGTTTTTTAACTGTTATTTAATGGAATTAGCTTTGTTTTTTTTCTAACTTTCCATCAATAAAATCAAGCCAACAAGCAGCGAAGTGGTGTTTACATTTTCCCATACGATATAGTGGGTGGAGGTAATTGTAAACAGGTTTGGGGGTGATTGTAAACAATGGGGTAATTGTGAACTCTTATAATTTCTGCTACTAACATGGTGATGGGTAATGGTAAACATTTCTTTTCAGGTACATTTTCAAAATGCCGCGGGTTTACATTCGTAAAAGACAAACAAAATATACCTTAACTGACTTACAAAAGGCTGTTAAGGATGTGGAGGAAAATAAGAAGACTTATAGACAAGCTGAAGAAGCCTATAACGTCCCTATCTCAGTTATTTATCACCGGATAAAAGGCAGAAAAGTGGACATTAACAGAATGGGCGCTGGCGTTTCAAAAGTATTGCCAGCTCGCGTGGAAGCACACATAGCTTCTTGCCTTAAAACTCGAGCACAAATGGGCCTTCCAGTAATAAAAGAAGAACTAAAAAATCTTGTGAAGGAATATGTTGAAAGTAATAGCATTGTGAATAATTTCAAAGACAATAAACCTGGTAATGATTGGTACATAAGTTTCATGAAACGCCACCCAGAACTCACACTGAAAAAGCCTGAACATCTACAAAAACTGCGGATGGATGCCAGGAAACCGTTTATTGTGTATGATTTTTATGAAATGCTAAAGGCTGTTGTAAAAGAAAACAATTTGGAAGAAAAACCCATGTACATTTATAACTGCGACGAGAGTGGCTTTCAGAGCGATCCCAGTAAATTACGGGCTATCGGTCACAAAGGTAAAGCTCTTTATCGAGTGTCTGGAGGATCTGGAAGGGAATCAACGACAGTACTTGCATGTGTATCTGCCGATGGAAGGGTTTTGCCACCCGTTATTGTATTTAAAGGGGCTGCTGTGCAAGCACGATGGACATCAGAAAAATCCTATCCTGGTACATTGTACGCAGCTTCCAAAAATGGATGGATGGAAGAACCAGTTTTTTTTAACTGGTTGATGAAATCTTTCATACCATATATAACCAGATTACGTGAAGAACGAAATGAACCACACCAAACAGCCTTATTGCTGTATGACGGACATGCCAGCCACATAAGTGTTCGAATTATCGAAGAAGCTGATAAGGCTAAAATTGTACTAATGAAGTTCCCAAGCCACATGACCGATAGGATTCAACCCCTTGACAAATGCGTGTTTGGACCAGTAAAAAAGGCTTGGGAGAAGAAATTAGTCGAACATGGAGTCCAACAAATGGGAAAAGGAACAGGCAGATTGTCACGAGCACAATTTCGAGAATTGTTAGGTGAAGTCTATACAACTGCTTTCAAGCCGCAAAATATAATATCTGGGTTCACTACTACAGGCCTTTATCCTGTAAAACCATCAAAATTCCCCAAAAACCTATTCAACGACAATGATTTAAAATTATACAGCGGTCTGTTGAACAATGAAGAGAACAACACTGTTGAACAAACTGAAGAAGAGTATCAGGAAGAATTATTTCAACTAGATTTGAGGCGACTTACTACAGACAATATCAGTGATATAACTCAAACAGATTTACAAGAGACATCAATGCATCAAATGCAAATGCACGAAAACATTGATGAGAATACAGTAAGCATAATACAGACTGGAACAGATAAAACCCAAATTATAGGGCACCCAATAGAAGCAGAGATAATACAGGACACAGAGCTTGAAATGACAAATCAGGACGAAGTAGAGATACAACAACTCGAACAGCTAATTGACGATCAAAATGTAGAGACAGGAGACATTAATAAAAAGAAAGAGCAGCAGCAGATTACTGAGAAATCCAACTCCACCCTATCTTCGACTTTGCTAAATAGCATTTTAAAGCAAATATCACTAGATTCACAAACAGACCAACATACAAAAACGAAGATAGTCAATGCTATTTTATTATCAGTGATGAATGAAGAACAAGAAACGACCCAATCACCAAATAAACAAGCACTGGAAAATATATTTGGGGTCAGTACCACTCCCGAAAAGAAAAAGAAAGTAGTAATACCACGATTAAAGCAGAGCGCTTTTGGAGAAGTTTTAACTAGTCAAGAAGTAAAAGAAAGACTTAAAGAAGCAGAAAATAAAAAAAGTCAGAAGAAAAAGAATCAAACGCAGAAAAAATGCAAGAATATGCAAAAAGAAAATATAGAACCAACTGTTAACAAGCAGAGAAAAAGAAAAGGGAATACACAGACTAAGACGAAAAAACAAATAAAAATGACAAACAAAAGACGAAAAATAGATTCAGATGATAGTAGTAACAGCGAAGTAGACATGAGCATACATAGTGACTCAGATATTGATGAAGTAGTGTCAGATGTAACAATTTCTGAGTCACCGCTCACTCTTGCTCCCGCCGAAAATGATAATACATTAAATGATTCAGGCAAATCTCGTGCATCCCCTTTAGCTGGGTGCAGTAACACAAATGAGATTGCTGTTGCAGAGTTAGCAGAGTATCAAGAAAACGATACAGTCCTCGTAAGATACGTTTTAAAAAAAAAAGTTGACTATTTCGTCGGTAAAGTAGTGTCGAAGACCAAAAAACGAGACAGTATATATCCTGTGTACACTGTCTCCTTTTTTAAAAAAGTAGGTAGAAATGATAATATGAGATTTCTTGCTACAGACAAAGATATCGACACTATACCAGCTACTATGATTGTGAAAAACGTAAATTATTATTATTTTATTTTGACTACTAGGTCATTATGTATAAGATGGTTGCAGTTGATTTAAAAATTATTAATAACCAGCACTTCTTTAAATTTTGTTTTCTTTTACCCCCTTTGAAAATGTATAGGTTTCATTCATTAGTTTACAATTTCCCCTAAAACAATTATATGTTTCCAATCACCCCGTAATTTAGTCAACGCAAAATATCGAAGCTAGATAATTTGTTTACATTTACCCCTAGATATTGCTAGACGCTTAGATCAAAACCTTATGTATATACGAGACTCTAAACAGTGAAAACGAGTTAGCGGAATTATAATGCTTATCACGTAGACTTACTTTAGCAGTTCACATTTACCCCAAAATAACATTTTTTGTTATAAAGTCAGGGTAAAATGTAAACACCTCATTTTCGAAACCGCTAATGACGCAGTTTAAATGGCTGATATTGCAGTTTTTAGATAATTTACTATACAATCAAAGTAATTAACTCCTCTTTTATAAATGCCAATATTTTTTTTTACAAAGCCGAAAAATTATTAGTTCATACAGTATTTTTCAAAAACGTTTACAATTACCCTGATTGACCCTACCTACCTATGTATCACAAATAAAATATTTCTGATTTCTGATTTCTTGCTATGCTTAATTTTTTTGCGCAAATAGGTTGTATGAGGTCTATGCTTTTTAACCTATGAAAAAAAAGAGGAGGTTCTCAAGTCGACACGTATTTTTTTTTAATGTATTATTACCATACGTAACTTTTACAGAGTTGTCCGATTTGAAAGTTTCTTGTTTTATTCGGGAGGAACCTTGAAGTTGGGTCCATGTAAAATTTACTAACATTGCTTGGATATTGGTCTTTACCTATGAAATTGCCGTTCTGCAGTACTGGCCATTTCAAATCAAAATAATTTTTGTTTGGCTAAGAATTCTAATTTCAAATTAATTTTATTTTAAAAACATGGATTTTTTTTTTCAAAAGTTGTCATTTGTTTATCGATTAGTGTTACATTTTCATCGCATTTCAATCTTTTTCGTCATCATGGATACGTTAAAAATTCGAGTAATTATGGAATATGAGTACCGTCGTGGCAGCAACGCGGCACAAGCGGCACGCAACATCAACGACGTTTACGGAGCTAACACTACAAACCAACGCACCACTTGTTATTGGTTTGCTCGCTTCCGTTCTGGAAATTTCGACCTGAAAAATGAACCTCGCGGTCGTCCGAAGACTTTGGTCGACAAAGACGAATTAAAGGCGATTGTGGAAGCTGATGATACACAATCTACGGCTGAATTAGCAGCAGCTTTCGACGTTAGCGTCAAAATAATATTGGTCCATTTGCGTCAAATTGGCAATGTAAAAAAGCTTCACAAATGGGTGCCCCACGAACTCAATGATCGCCAGCGCGAAGTACGCGTCGAGACGTGCCTTGCACTGCTCAACAGACACACAAATGAAGGAATTTTGAACCGCATTGTTACCTGCGATGAAAAATGGATTCTGTTTGATAACCGCAAGCGCTCAGCAAGTTGGTTGGATCCTGGTTCAGCACCTAAACAATGCCCTAAACGAAAACTTACCCCTAGAAAAGTGATGGTCACTGTTTGGTGGTCTAGCGCCGGTGTGATTCATCACAGCTTCTTACCAAACGGGGTGAGCATTACTTCAGATGTGTACTGTGAAGAACTGAACACAATGATGGAGAAGCTGGCACATCTCCAACCAGCATTGGTCAATCGCTCGTCTCCGCTGCTCCTGCACGACAACGCGCGACCTCATACTGCACAGCAGACGGTCTCCAAGTTCCAAGAACTGGGGTTGGAAGCTCTCCGTCATCCGCCCTACTCACCAGACCTTGCGCCTACAGACTACTACTTTTTCCAGAATTTGGATAACTTCTTGGCGGGAAAAAAATTCAATACCCGAGAGGCAGTACAAAATGCCTTTGAAGAATTTGTTGCCTCCCGTCCAGCTGATTTCTTTAAGAAGGGCATCAATAAACTGCCACTGCGTTGGCAAAGATGCATTGATTGCATGGGTGATTACTTCAATTAATACAAATAAAAAATGCATGAAAAAAATTCGTTTAATTTTTTTCATACAAAACGGCAATTTCATAGGTAAAGACCTATTAGTTTGTTAGTTAGCTTCAATAATACGTATTTTTTTCCTACTTTTTATGTCGTTGATGCTCTCATTTATTTTGCAGGTAGTGGTGGTGGTGGTAGTGGTGGTGGTGGTGGTAGTATTTGTGTGGGGTAGTACCACAACTAAAAAGTGAAAAATAAAAACTTATTTACAAAAGAAAATAACCGACTTCCAAAAAAAAAACACACTACAAAGTGAAAAATAAATATTTCGTGTTTTGCCACCGACTTCCGAAATTAATTTAATTTTCACTTTGTAGTGTTTTTTTTGGAAGCCCGTTTTTTTTATAAGGTTTTTATGCAATGTACTTTATTTTAAGATGATTCACTTTTTTCTGAAAGCTAGGTTTACAATAAAAAAAAAACAAGTAAGATGACGTCATTTTTTGCGAGCTTTAAAGCGTCTGGCGGAAAAAACCGCCGACATGAAGTGTCTGACAGTATTGATTATTAAATTATTAACAATATTCAACATCCATAAAAATCAGCAGTCAGACTTTAAAAGAAGTGCATAATATTTTTACGTAACTTTAATACCTAATACCTACCTGTAAATTGACAGTTCGCCCCAAACTAGCAGGTACGCGTACGTTCAAAGTACGTACTAACACTACTCTATCCCATACATTTTGTTAATCAGAAAATAAGCAAGGCCTGGCGGCCCTCGGATCTTGGACAGAACGCCACCTGCTAAACGTAACTATAATTCTCAAATTCAAAGTTAACTCAAATTCAAAGCATTTATTTCAATTAAACAATTACAGGCACTTTTGAATTGTCAAAGAGTCGGTCAGTTAGTCAGAAAGTTGAAGCTAGATGCCCGTTCCAAAACGTAGATCTCTATGGAGAAGAACGAGCAAGAAACTCCACGGACACTCTCTTAAATCAAGATAAGTAATACAATATCCTGGGTACATTATTTATTAGCGTAAGGATAGCCTTACGTAATCCTTTTGCTTCGTTTACGTTCATACACTGGTAATACACGCTCGCCGCACCGGTTGCGTTTGAATCTTCGTTTCGAATCCTATAAAGTTTTTTTTTAATCTGTTGTTAAACTAAGTTTCCAGAAACCAGATGAAAGTGGTACGTTTTCACTATTCCATTGAATCACATTGCATTATAAACCGATCAAAACAAAACGATCACGAGAAAAGGACCTACAACTTAGTACTCAGTTGTTAAGCTAAGCTAGATTATTCTACCAATACCAAAGTTAAGTTAAACTGTGGTTATACAGTGCATCCGGTGCAAGTAGCTTAAGTGGCAGCCTCTCAAACTTATTCCTATGTGTCGCTCCGTCCGTACACAGAGCATATACCTACGTACAGAAGGTTAGTTCCATACAGGGTTATTTTAAATTGGCTAGCTAAACTACGCAGCCGTGATGGGTACTGTAAAGCATTGATGCTTTGATCAAGCCTTGTTAATATAATACTGGCTAAAATTCAAATATGGAATATCTTCTGTCAAGAAAACGATCTCCGTTTTCTTGATAGGATGACAGATATAGCATCTGGTGAGGGCTCGGCATAGAACTAATTTAAGGAGTGTTTTATATTTTATTCCGAAGCTTAAAATACAGAGGGCATCAGCCCCATATAACTAGAGTCCCTCTCGTATTATTTAGTAGTTCAGTAAAACTCCTGCTGTGAGGTTCGAGATCTCACAGTACCGATATCTAAACACGATAAAATAAAAAGATTTGATGTTTTTTTTTGGGAGGTCTACGACCAGTGTTAGGGCCTTATCACACTGACGATTTGCGAGCGTATTTCCAGCGAAGTGATTTGTGAACGTGCTCGCTGCGTGTGCCAAACGAGCATACCACGAGTGCGCAACGTGTTCGCCGCGTTTGCGTAACAAGAGCGATTGACGCGAGTATACAAGAGCGAGACAAGCGAATGTGTAACAATATTATAAAAACGCGGCGGACACGTTGCTCACTCGTGGCGTGCTCTCCACTGGAAACACGCTCGCAAATCGTCAGTGTGATAAGGCCCTTAGTGTTGTTACTTTAAGTATGAGTTGAGAAAAATGTGTTATCGTGTATAGATAACGATTCCCATCACATCTGTGAAGTTTACGCAAACAAAAAAAAAAAAACAGATTTTAAACTGATATTTCAAGTGACATCTTCGGTTGATGAAATGATGACCCCACAAAAAAAAAATCATAAAATTAGTTTATTTTTTGTTTTATCATATTTACCGATATCGATACCCATCGCGTCTGCGAAGTTTAGCTAGCCAATTTAAAAAAAAAACCTGTAGAATGACTGAAAACAGGCGCATGCGCACATAGACGGGTATGTACGGGCGGCGAACTGAAACTATGTCAAACGAATGGCAGTCGTCAAGAGTGGGCTTGCAGTCACTGTTCGCATATACGTGTCAAAACCGTCGAGACGCAAGAGTAGCTTTTATTAATTTTATAGTTCTATGCATTAGTATATTAGAGGAAATATGTTACGCGCTAACATCGCAATCATTAAACCTGGACTCGGCGCACTACTACATGCACCAAAACTCGCACATCTGTGATCGCAGTCGCAAACCTACAGTTATCGATAGACAAGGACTGGATATATGGACATATATGATATATATATGGACAAGATAGCAGCCGGCGCTGTCGTGCAAGAGAAATCGCGTTAGCAGTCGAATGTTTACGATTATGAATGACATTGCAGGTCTATCAAGTGTTCTGACGTTTCATAAGTGCTCATGTGGGTTTATGTGAAATAAAATATTTTGATTTTGTTTATTTTTTATTTTATCTCGCTCTCACAAACATGGCGAAGCAAACATTAAATATTATTGTAATTTTCAACAAATTAACATTTTTGGCTGTACTTACGAGTGAAAAGTAATACCGTGGAACATGTTTTTGGTTTGTGAACTATTTGTGCACATTTTGAAAACACAGAAAGGCATTGTTGCTGCTTATTTGTTTATTTATTTATCCTTCAAATGGGAATGCCATACAGCAATTACACCAACGGAGCAAAAAATTACTTCATGTGCTGCTTTCCATCCATCCTGTGCGCGGTGGACATCGAACGGGCGGCCATGGGTCACCCACGCTTACGCTGTCACGCAGAGTCAAGACACTTCTCCATAATTCCATAACTCCATCCATATTGCACACATTCATTGCGATATTATTCTGACTTAATAAAAGAAACGAAAAATGTTGATGTGTCATCCTGCCATGACACATACACATTACACGACATTAGACGATTACGGTAATTTCACTTAACGTGCTACACGAACGCCAGTTCGATTGTGACTAAGGTCAATTCAACTGTGGGATATCGCTACGCCCCGTAAGGGGCGTGACGTGGCGGTTTCGGGGCGAAGCCCCCCTCCCGCGGATGCCGTACGGCGACCCGTAACCACGGGCCTCTCATCTTAATTCGCCACTGGCGAGTAAAAGGTTGGGCGCGCTGCATTTTCGCGCCCATGAAAATAGTGTCTATATTTGTGTCCGTAAGCTCGTCACGACATATGCATACTGCCGCTTTCTTCACCGTACCCCGGCGGTCAACCCCTACCAGGTGGAACCCCCACCTACATGGGGGAAGCCTAGCAGATGGCGACCAGCGACAGGGATACGGACTCGACGTTCCTACGGATAGGGTGAGTGGCTCCCCCCCGCCCCACTTTCAGAGCTAGCCGAGCCTGGCACGGGGTAGGGAGACCGTGTCATGAGTGTGAGGGTGACATTGAACTGTGTGGCGTCACCCGGCGTCGTTCACGAGTCGCCGCCCGCGCAGCGCCCTCGTATGTGAGTTCTGGTGCCTGTATAGAGGTGCATGTCTGGGGTTTGTCACGTGACACGCCTAAATTATCCTAGCACGCATCACGTGACAGCGTATGTTATTTGTAGTGGAAGCGTTGGTGTCACAAGTGGACCGCGTATAGCCGGGAGCGGCCCACCTGGAGGTCAATCCGGCGCGGAGATGGGGTCACCGTCCGCAAGCAAGTCGCGGGGAAGGGGCCTAGCGTCAGGGGGGCGCGTATGCCAGGGCGCAATCTGCTTGACATGAGGCCAAGCAGACGCGTCGGCACGCGCGAACATTCCCTTCGCCAGGCGGCCCACAAACTCATCCAGGCTCTCAATCCCGAGGTCGCGGTGGAGCACGTCGTTCCTCACGAAGCGGGGCGCGTCGACTATCGTCCGCAACGCAAAGTTTTGCTGCGTGCGGAGCAACTTCCGGTTCACCTCGCTCGTGAGGGCGAACCATGCTGGGGCGGCATAGGTCAAGATTGGGCGCACGTACAACTTGTACACACCCAACTTGACCCGATGCGGGAGGCGGGACGAGAGCACTGGTTTGAGCAGGTTGCGGGCGACCCTGCCCTGTGCGGCGACTCTGCGGACGTGTGGCCCCATAGTGAGCCGACGGTCGATGGTGACCCCCAGGTACTTGACCCGGGACGACCACTCGACGTCGGCCCCCTGTAGCCTCAGAGGTGGTGGCAGACGCGCGGCCCCTGAGACCATCGCCTGCGTCTTACCCACGTTCACCGACAGCCGCCACTTAGACAGCCAGTCGGGGAGGAGATCGAGGGCGCGCTGCATTTTACGCGCCGCGTGCTTCGCGTTCAGCGAAGTGGTGATGTACGCGGCGTCGTCGGCATACAGCGCGAGCGTCGCATCCTCCGTAGTGGGGATGTCGTCCGTGTATCGCGAGTAACACGCAGGCGATACGCAGCTACCCTGCGGTACGCCCGCCAGCACCGGGCGGGCGCTAGATAGCGCGCCGTCTACCACCACTCGGAATATCCTGCGGGAGAGAAAATCAGAGACCACCCTAACAACGCGACGGGGCGCGTCCGACGTGGACAACTTGTAGATTAGGCCGTCGTGCCATACACGGTCGAAGGCCTTCTCCATGTCGAGGAATACTGACACTGCGTACTCCTTCTTGTTCGCGGTTGCCGCCAGAAGGTGCAGTACCCTCGACAGCTGGAGCGTCGTGCTATGTCCCGCCCGAAACCCGAACTGTTCCGGACGTGGCGCTATGTGGGGTTGGAGATGTCGCAGCAGGAGTGCTTCGAACACCTTGGAAATCGACGGCAGGAGAGTGATCGGCCGATAGCTCTCCGGCTTCAAGATGTTCTTTCCCGCCTTGGGCAGCATAATAATGCGCCCCTCCTTCCACGAGGCGGGAAAAGCCCCCGTGCGCAGTATCCTCGTGAACAGGCGCGCCAGCGCCGCTACCATACGGTACTGCAGGTGGCGCAGCACTGTGTTGGTGATACCGTCCGCCCCAGGGGCCTTACGGGGCTTCGTGTTGAGGATGGCGCGTCTGACCGCGCCAGGCGAGAAGAAGACTGGATCCTCTTCGGGAGCTATCGGCGTCGCGAAGTAGGCGCCAAGGTGTTGCTCGACCGCTGCGACATGTTCGAGTTCGCTGGTCGGGTTCGGTTGGAACTGACGCTCCAGGTGCTCGGCGAAGACCTCCGCCCGGTCCTCCGCTACATATTTCAGCGCCCCGTCGCTGCTCTGCAGAGTGCGCACCGGGGCTGGGGTATTCGTGAAGTGGCGGCATAACTTGTAGACAGACGGCCAGCTGTCCGTGGTGGCGTCTATTCGTACCTCCCAGTCCGCGGCGGCCTGAGCTCTAAGCTCGGCCTTCACCTTTTCCGCGAGACGGTTAAGCTGCGTTTTCAACGTGGGGCATCTAAGTTCTTGCCACTGCTTGCGAAGGCGCCTCTTCACGGCGATCATCGCTTTGATGTGGGTCGGCAGAGGCGGTAGTAGTCCCTGCGGCTGCGTCGTTGTCGCCGCTTCTAAGGCGTCTTGGATGCAAGCAGTGACATCATTCGCCGTCTGGTCCACGTCCGCGGAGGTGACGATAGGCCGAGTCGGTATGGTGGTCTCATACTTCTCCCGGAACATAGTCCAGTCCGTTTTACGACGTGGCGCTATGGGCTTCAGTCGGGTCGGCATACCCGATAGGACGACGAGTACAGGCTGGTGGTCCGATTGTAACTCGTCGTCTATCACATGTTGGGTGATCTGGCACTTAAGCCCCCGGTGGACTACGATGTCCAGCACGTCCGGCATATAGGTGGCGACGTCCGGATAGTGTGTGGGCGTCTCTGGGCCGGACACCGTATAGCCGAAGGCTTCCGCGTCCGCGAAGAGCCGTCTCCCCTCGGTGTTCGTGAGCTGTGAGTTCCACGCTGGGTGCTTGCAATTAAGGTCCCCGGCGAGGATGGTGGCGTGCTGTGTTGCGTGCAGGAGGGCCCGCAGCTCGGTAAAGTCGAGGCGGGCCGAGGACGGCTTATAGCACGCGTAGATGTCGATGTCCTCGCCGACTACGTGCAGCTGTACACCCAGCGCGTAGCACGTGTTGAGTGTCGACGAGGGGATTTCCTGATGGACGACTCTTCGCCTCACAAGCACCGCCAGACCACGATAGCGGATATTTTGTGCCGACCTTTCGTCCTTCCTGTAAACGAGGTAACCCGGGAACCTAACCCTATCTTCGGGTCCCAGGAACGTCTCGCTTATGAGCGCCACGTCGACGTCTTGATCCCGAAGGAGATGGCGGAGGAGCGCGACCTTGTCCCTTAGGCCGCGGGCGTTCCAGTGTATCATCCTCAATGGCCTAGCCATGATAAAGCGTCAACAGAGTGGCCAGGCCATCGAGGATGACCGTCTCCACATCTTGACCCTGCCTTATCGCCTTAATAAGATTCATCAAAAGCTTGATGGCGCAGGTCGTGAATTCTTGTTTGGTGGTTGATGTAGCTTTGGCGCCGACAGCGCCGCCACTCGTCTCTTCGGTGAACTTTTTTGGTACCGACTTATTCCGCGGCGCTATGCCGGCGCCAGTAGTCGGTTACGTAGTTTTCACGCCCTGCGCCTTGCTCGAGGCAGGGTCGGCCTTAGGGACGTCTCCTTGTGTCGTAGGGGGGGGGGGGGGGAGGGTCGACTTCTTGCCTTTTCCCTTACCCCCGCGTCTCTTCTTTTTCCTCCGCCCTGAGGAGGAGGCTTGGTTTCGTTCCGTAGGCCCGTTGGCCGCCGCCATGAGCGACGTGCCCTGTTGGGCCTCTTCCGGCAATGTTTGCGGCCCCTCGGTGGCCACTAAGGGCCGGCGCGACTTAGCCGTGATGGCGGCGGTCCCCGCCCGCTTGTTCCTGATCTCGTGTTGGAACACGGGGCACTTCAAGTTGCACGCGGGGTGCGGGCCACCGCAGTTCACGCAGGTGACCGCTTCCTCCCGCGGGCGCGGGCAATCTCGTGCCGCGTGCCCCTCCCCGCACCGCACACAAGCGAGCGGGCGGTGGCACTGGTGCGAGCTGTGCCGGAATTGCTGGCACCGGTGGCACTGGGCTGGGCCTCTTTTCCCCCTCCAAGCCTCTATCTTGACACCCCGCATGTACAGGAACACGGTGGTGTCATAGATAGCCCGGACATCTGGCGTCTTCTTTATAATCGCGTGGAACACGCAGCCGGGTCTTCCTTGTGCGCCCTCAATGTGGCGCACGTACTCCGGCTGGTATCCCAGCGTCCGGAGTTCCTCCTCAATCTCCTTCGGGTCCGTATCAGCCGGTAGTCCCCGAATCGCCACCTTGAGGCTCTTCTCCGCTGGTAGTGAGTAGGCAAACCATGATATGCCTACCTCCTTCTCCAGCGCGGTCAGGTAGCGCTGGACCAGCCGGTACTCCTCCTCCGTACCGGGGGTGAAGCGCACACCCGCCCCATACGGACGGGCGTTGGGTGGCCGGCCCAGCTTGGCGGCAATGGCGCGGAAGTGGGTGGCCCAGTTGGGCAACCTCTCCACTATCAGCGGTGGGTAGCGTGGCTTCTTCGTTTGCTGCGCCGCTGGTGTCGCCTGAGTGGCGGCAGGGGCGACAGCAGGGGGGGCACCTGTCACTGTTGGGTGTGGGGGTAAACATAAGCCACTTACCCCAGTGTCCATCCGAGTGGGCGTCGGAGACCGCGGTGGCGTACGGCGAGCCGCGTCCGCAAACGTCGGCGACGCTGGCGCCTCGAGGCAGGCCTGCTTTCCTCCCTCCGCGGTGCCGGACTCCGACGAGCTCCGTCTTCTTGGCACCTTCCGCTGGGGTCGGGGCTCCAGGTTAAATTCGAACCCGAACCCTACCGGCTGCGAAGGTGCCGTCATCATGGGGTACTGCCCCGCTCCTCCTCCCACGGTGGGCCGCTGGCCGGATCGCGGCGTCGTATCAGGTGACACGTCGCCGCGACCGGACGCGGCCGAGCCCACCAACGCCAACGACATGCTCGATCCCGCGCGAGACGAGCATGCCGACAGACCGGCGGGCGAGTCGTAGGCTGAGGCGCGAGGGGGCGCCGGTGACTCCGGCGCCCTTGGCGAACACAACACTTCACTGCCACTTCCACTTTTCACTTTGGCCGCGCTCGACGGACCCGCCAGCGAGAAGCGGGGACCGGGCGCGGCAGCGCGCGAAAGCGGCGCACTCTTAGATATAGCCCCCGTGGGCGCCGGCGCCGGCGCCGGCGGTGACGCGAAGCGCGGCGGCGGCGCGGCGGAGCGCCCATGAGATGCACGGGTGCGCACGGCTGACGGGGTCGGCGCCGAGTACGCGGACGCGGACGGCGCGGCGGCGCGCGCGGCGGGCGCGGCGGGCGCGGCGGGCGCGGCGTCCGCGTAAGGTCAATTGTGTGCGTTTAACACAATTTATACGGTCCACGTCTAGGAGCGCCAGACAAATATACCTGACGCTGATATACTGCTGGACGTCGAGCAGACAAGATAAATTGGTGTTGTAACAAAATGCTATGCACAGAGTGAAATTGTGTAGGTATCGTGGTATCGAGCTGGCCTTCTGTTGTATCTATGTTGTCATCGATAACTCGTATTACCATCCAGTTTGGGAACTTTGGATTCGATTCCTATGTTGCTAGACTTAGTAGCTTCGTGTATAAGCCACCCTATTCAGGTCATCAAAGGAGCCTGTGGTATTATAACATGGTTGTTAGTACTCGTAGCATCGGTTTTGTATTGAGTTATGCTCTGATCTCCTTGACTGTACTGAGTTATTATAGCTGGAGTTCTTTAACTAATATCTAATGAATCTTCGAAATGTTTAAGTCTAGGTGCTTTTATACTCCATACAGATTCCATAATCCCGGTTACTGAAGACTGATAAATAAATCTTGAAATTGGTTGGCGGAAATAACTACAGCCAAACAAATCACTTGACATGAGACTTTTAAGTATGGATGGGTGTCTTTGTATTTTCGTTTTTTGCAATCAACTTCCGAAATTAAAGTTAATTTTTTTTACTTTGTAGTGTTTTTTGGAAGTCGGTTGTTTTTTTTTCACTTTTTAGGGTTCCGTGCCTCAAAAGAAAAAAACGGAACCCTTATAGGATCACTTCGTTGTCCGTCTGTCTGTCTGTCAGTCTGTCTGTCTGTCTGTCTGTCAGTCTGTCAAGACCCTTTTTCTCCGGAACGCGTGGAGGTATCAAATTGAAATTAATATCAAATACGTAAATCTATGGTCTCTTAGAGTCCTAGAATATTCAAGCTTCTAAGTCAACGCAATAAAAACATACGGCCATTTATGCGACATATTTTAACACTCGCAAGTAAATCAAAACCTATAGGGTACTTCCTGTTGTCCTAGAATCATGAAATTTGGCAAGAAGCAAGCTCTCACAGCACAAATAAAGGAAAAGTCCGAAAATTGCTAATTTGTAATTCTATCACATAAAAAAAAAAATCAACTCTGCCAGCCTGTCATGACCCTTTTTCTCAGGTACGCTTGGAGATATGAAGTTAAAATTAATACCCAAATACGTAAGTTTATGGTGTCTTTGAGTTCTAAAAAAATCAAGCTTTTAAGTCAACGTATAATAAAAAAATACGGCCATTTTGCGACACATATTGATACTCGCAACTATCGCAAGTAAATCAAAACCTATAGGGTACTTCCCGTTGATCTAGAATAATGAAATTTGGTAAGAAGCAAGGTTTCCCAGCAAAAATTCCGAAAATTTTTAATTTGGAGTTGAAAAAAAAAATTTTTTTGGGATCCATTGTTAGGTAAGTTTGTTTTCGGTATAAATTCTTATCAACTACGGAATCTTTCATTGTGCGTGTTCCAACACGCACTTGGCTGGTTTTTTTAGTTTTGGTACCCCCTACACCTACACAGATTTAATACCACTTCCTGCTATATACCTACATTACAGTGACAGAAAGTTATTCATCCACATATCCTCTAAGTGGGAAGAATACGTATTATTGAAGCTAACTCAAAAACTAGTCAAGCAAAGTTAATAAAAATTGTATGGCACCCCCTTTCAATCATAAAAATAATTTTCCAAATCAGTCCAGCCGCCTTCGAGTATTCGGAGAACAGAACATACATAAAAAAATGGATTCTGATGAACTGAGAACCTCTTCGTTTTTTTGAAGTTGGTTTAAAATAAAATAACGTACCTACGTACACTATATATTAATTTTACTAAAAAGGTCTACTAAAGCATGACCAGTATTCATTTTAAAGCCATTCTTAATGTTTTTTAACTAACCTGGTTGAGTACAGGAGCGTGGAGATTGTCACAAACAAAGAGAGTTTTATGTCCACTGCTTAGCAGTGGGTGAAGTTTAGCTGTGAATTATGATGATGATGGTTTTCCCAAAAGTATAACCATAACAGCATTACTGTAATAAATGTATTATTATGTTAAATATGAAGTAGACAATCAATAAATTGCGAGTCCCCCGGTAACGGAAGCATTCAAGTTGTGCGTCCTAAGAGACTGTTCACGCCGAGCTATAGCGGTAACACTTTGATATAGCATGTAACTTGACTTGATTCAGCTTGATAAAGTTTTTGTCTCAATTCTCAACCATTCTGACGTTTCAAGCATCTTTGATATTTCCACCACAAAAAAACTACTTACAGATTACAGTATGGCATAAATATTTAGCTATACTTATTATAAAATCTGTGGCTTGGTGCTAAAAGGATCAAAGTACGTTTTTGTGAGAAATGAGATTTTAGTGCCAAATTATTGAAAAAGTGATATATTTATGTGTACTAAAACGGCGTAAGTGTAACAACAATCTCTCAAAAGATACCATGTTAAAAAGGCCAATGTGGTGTGTGCTTATGAAAGCACACACCACATTGGCCTTTGGCAATTTTTGTGTAACGGTATGAACCGTTACACAAAAAATATTAAGTTTATTAAAGGGCTGCAGTGTACTAAAGCCAAGGGAATTTAAAAATAAACACTACGCTAGTAATATAGTCGGAACAAAAACGACCAAAGTTAACTTCCGTTTTTGTGATACAATCTTTGCTTTGGCTGCATAATTTAATATATAATATATATCCATACGCAAAATACGCGCATTGTCGTGGAGTTGCGGATACCAGCCCGTATTACCTTTAATAATATTATTTAATAAAGCCAAATAGACCAATATAATCCATTGGCCCATTTTGCATTTGCACTAAAAAAGACAATAGCATTTTTACTATCCTCTTCTATTATACTAAAAAGACCAAAGTTACCATTTGTCATTAACATAGGATTCTTGTTAGTGCTAAAAAGGCTTAGGTAGCTATTTTCAAAAATACCAATTTTTTTCTTGAATTTGAATATAATTAATAAATCAACCTACAAATATGTATCAAATAACAAAAAGAGATTTTGTCATTCTACAATATAACATGTAAATAATAACTATCAATTCTGGTTCATTCTTCGAATGCATATTATTGAAAATAAGGATTATTGACAATGGCCCTTTTAGCCACAGGCCACAGAAATATAGTCGCTTTTCGTGTCTGTCTGTGTGATCGTGTTGTTCTTCTAAACTACGCAACGGATTTTAATGTATTCCGGAAGGTTTATATGTATAATACATTAATATATAACTTAGATATAATATTAACTTTCATGTTTTGGCAAGTAAGAAAGGCCAATGTAAGAAAGAGGTCTTAGTAACATCAGTGTGAAAATGCCACTACTGAACATGTTTCCAATAATTGTAAAACGTTTAACAGACTGATTCGTCATTGTGAACTGTTTATGCCTTTTCACTTGAGAAAATCCCCAGTCAAGAGTAAGAAGAAGAAAGAGTAACAGCTCTGCTCCAGTCACTGCGCAATTGGGCATCCTCACACGGGGACCACTGACATCATGTGCCCGTTCGAATGTACAATGCGTGCCACGAAAGATGAGACTTGACACACCACGTAGTTTGATTTGCGCAGTAGATTATAATTCGCTGATCTATACTCGCAAGTCTCTTTAGCGGTATGACGTCTGAGACGGGAAGGGACCGGGCGTCATCGGGGCGGCGGTAAGAGCGCGGGAGGCGCGGTACTACGCTCGTCAAGTCTCATCTTTCGTGGCATGCATTGTAGTCTCTTCTTTGGACACTTATAGTTATAACTACAATACTGCTAAAGCTCATTTTATCTCATTAAAAATGTGGAAGTTGAATTGGCTAGTGTTGAAGTTGAGTGTAGTTTAAAAGAACTATACTCCATTTACAATAAGATTAGAAATTTAAACAAACCTTTTTTACAGTCCGTTCAACCGATTTTGACTTCTATTGCGTTGGTGGCATGAAAAATGGCCGCTGCAGTAAACAGTTGGTATTGTAACCACTTTTTTGCCTTTAATGCCATCTTTAAGCCTACGGAATAGAAGTCAAAATCGGATGAACGGACTGTAAAAAAGGTTTGTTTAATTGTCTAATCTTATTGTAAATGACAGACAGACACGAAACTATTATACCTAGAAACTACGATCAGTGAGTACTTTTAACGAAAATCATAAAACCATTTTCTTTTACGTCCTCTATCTTATAGTTCGGTGACGTATCGTACAGGGTCCATATTCCCACGTCTCATTTCGATGCTGTAGGTATTTTATTTTACGAAAATGTTTAAATAATATCTTCACTTCGTAATCTGTGATATTTAGATTGCTGTTGAATATGAAGCAGATATTCCTGTTACAGAAGTTATCTTAAAGAATCCTGTGGGATTTTTACAAGAAGGAAAATTATTAAGTTTTACTCAGTGCGAAAGGATTTTCTTACATCAGATGTAACAGTTTTTTTTACATTGTGGACCGTGATTGGAGACGTGTGGCTGTGGCTTAGTAATAACAGCCGCACGGGTCGATCCATCAAGTTAAGCTACGCTTGCCGCGGTTGGTCCGAGGATCGGTGACCATCTTTACATACTAAGACGCTTCCGTGCCTCGGAAAGCAGGTTAAATAAAAATTTATCCAAATTTTATTAAATCGGACAACAAACGATCCATAGTGTTAGTAATATGTCTAGTGTCTTGTGCTAGAGGTGGTTGGCCGTTGGTCTCGGCTGTCATTCGTGGATCTTTGACAGTCGATAGGAGTCGTCAGAAGACCGAAAGTCTGATAACCAATCTTACGAAGGGGTATTGTACTATCCAGTTACTGGGTTGTGGAGGTCAGATAGTAGTCGCTCCATGTAAAATACTGGTATTCAGCTGCATCCGGTTTGACTAGAAGTCGACCCCAACATAGTTGGAAAAAGGCTAGGCAGATGATAAACCTTATAACAGATAGTTACTGACTCTTTCTTCTAAAGTTAGGGTATCGGTGACCCCCATTAAGTGGACGGTTGAGATCAGATAGCACTCGTGTAGTAGCTGGTAAGAGTGAATTTGCTTCTGTGCCCCTCAAAGGCTTTCTGCACCCCATGTGTGCATAAGGAAAATCCCTTTACATAATAGGTGTACAAGCTTATACAGGGTGTCCCGTAAATAAAGGATAACCTTTTAAGGGGTTGTTGTACTCATCATTATAAACAACTTTTACTTTAGGACAAACCTGAAATCGCGAAAAAAATCTGCTGTTCCCTACATTTAGACGAGTTACGCGAACATAAATGTATGGAACAACTGATTTTTTTTGATTTTTAAGAGGTTATCCATTATTTACGGGACACCCTGTATATTATATAAACGTAAAAGAACACCATCCGATGGAAAAAAAATCATCCTACGTAGTTGTGAACCTATGGGGTTCGCAACTAACCCCCCTCCCCCCTCCCCCTGGGGGTTTTGGGTTTAAAAATTAGTATATAACTGCACTTGAAGAGTTAAGAGGGCTGTCGCATTTTGTCACCTCTCTCGCTCTGACGGAACCAAATTTTTAAGATTGGCAAATAAAAAGAAGCTTTTTTGAAAAATGTTATCAATTAGCGGACTAGTACAAATATTAATTTAATAGGTTATTATTAAAAACACATTTCTGTTGTATTACATAATTTAGCTCAGCTCAAAAAGTATTACCATCTGTTTTTGAGATGAGTTAAATGAATACCACAATAAAAATGTGTTTTTAATAATTACATAGTAAATTAAGATTATATTTACTAGTCCGTTAGTTGATTACATTTTTCAAAAAAGCACCTTCTAGAGAGGTGACAAAACGCGACAACAGCCCTCTTAAAATGTTGTCTAACTTTTGATAATTTTTTTTTGGGTTCATTCGCAGAGCAGCTATTTTGAGCTTTAAGAACGATATCGTGTTGACAGCAGTTGCACAAGTTTAAATAAAATCTCAACAGAAACTAAAGATACTGCAAAAGTCGTTGCACATCCCAAGAAGTGCAGACAAAGCCAGCAATAAATGTGCCAAGAAAATGTGAAGAAGAAGAACAAAAGCTTTGCAGACTACCCTCATTCCTGTTTACGAGTGTGAAGTTACATGGAATCTATTACTCCCCAACAAGCGATAATCACTGCCTTATTCGTTGCACGAAGTGGTACCAACTTTCTTTACCATTAGTAGATTAGTTCACTTCGGCGTCGCAAGAAACTTACCTATTGTCATTAGCCAACTTACATCTTACACACAAACACTTCACAAACAACCTTATGGTGGAAACAATAGGGGGTTTTCTAAGGCAGGTTTAATTTGGTTCTGTAAGGTATCAAATAAGCAAACTTGGGTCCGTGAAACCACAAAAGCAGGTGTTTCTGCTTGCGGCTGGTGTAAATTTGTCAAGAATAGATTACAATGTTTAAGCTGTGCCTACGTCTGTTTTACAGAAGTTTGTTTGAAAGTTTTGAGTATAAAGGCATGATATATTATAATTTCAGTACGTAGGCAAGTATTAATTTGACTGGTATAGAAAGACTTTATTCAAGCAATAAAGTAGGGTGAACTCATCCAATTTCGTGATAAAACAAAATATGTAATAAAACTTCGATACTTTAGTAAAATCTTCTATTTTATTTCAATTAGGAACATAAAGCTTTTAAGCTTTTACAATAAATAATTAGGATAGTAAACTTAGGACTACTATTTTAAGACTTACAGCTAATAATCGAAACCTTTGTTAACTTAACGAAACGGGCTATCACGAAATTAGGACTATCACTTATTTGCGTGAGTTTACTATACTTGTTTATTCAATTTGCATATCCTTTTCCCAACTATGTTGGGGTCGGCTTCCAGTCTAACCGGGTACAGCTGAATACCAGAATTTTATATGGAACGACTGTCTAACTGACCTCCACAACCCAGTAACTGGGTAATACGATACCCCTTTATAAGACTGGCTGTCAGACTTTCGGGCTTCTGACGACCCGTAACGACTGTCAAAAATCCACAAACGACAGCCGGGACCAACTGCTTAACGTGCTTTCCGAGGCACGGAGGAGTCTCGGTATGTAAAGATGGTCACCCAACTACGGATCAACTCTGGCAAGCGTAGCTTGCGGCTGTTATTACTTAGCCATGAGCTCTTCAAAGTACCTGTTTAATGAAATTTCTAAACGGCTATTTGGCACTTTTTGTGACCCAAGCAAGGGCTGGCTTTTACCTTGGCCAGAGGCTAAGCATTGCCATACAATGTGGCAATGCCACCAGTTTCTTGGGTAAATTACCAGTCGACAGCGATGCGGAGGAATTTTTTGACGCTATATTTTAGTTTGTGTTTTTTGTTTTGAGTGTGTTTGTGTTTGTTGTTTGTATTGTAGTTTTGGTTAAGTTAGGAATAATTAATTAAGTTTAAGTTGATATTTATGTACATTTCAGTATCTAGATGAAATGATAGATGCTTTTAAAAATGAAGCCACTAACTGAGCAATTAACGCGTTGGAGTTAGCCAACTTTTTTTCATAAGTATATTTTGCATAATCAGCCCACAGGGACATAGGCCGCCTGTCTTTGAAAGTGAGTAGACTGTAATCCACCAAGCAGGCTTGGCGTGGATTGGTATAATATGTCACATGTCTTCGAATTTTGGCTCTTGGAAAAGCCGGTTTCCTCACGATGTTTTTCTTCACCGTTACACAACTTATGTTCTTAGGGTTCCGTACCTCAAAAGGAAAAAACGGATCCCTTATAGGACCACTCTTGTGTCTGTCTGTCCGTCTGTCACAGCCAATTTGCTCCGAATCTAATGGACCGATTAAGTTGAAATTTGGTACAAATATGGATTTCTGTGACACGAACGAGTAAAGTAAATAAATGAATTTTGAATATGGGGGTCACTTTTGGGAGGCAAATAGAAAATTAAAAAAAAAGTTTTGCAAGCTTTACCATGTAACATATCAAATGAAAGGGCTTAATAGGAGGGTCTTAAATATATTTTTTGTAATTTAAAATAAATTGTTTAAAGTTATTTAAGAAAATGGACGAAAATTGACCATCCCCCCCCCCCCCCCTTATCTCCGAAACTACTGAGCCTAAAGTTTTGAAAAAAATACAGAAAATAGTTCTTTACCTGTAGATTACAGGAAAACAAAATAACATGGTAAATCTCTCAATATCGTGAGTACAAACTCACATTTACAGTTGGAATGTATGGGAGAATATGTTTATCAATGTTAAGTTTGTTCTTGGAATAAATTCATACCAACTACGGAACCCCTTCATTTTGCGTGGTCCGACACGCTCTTGGCCGTTTTTTTTTCATACTAGTCATCATTCAGTAATCCATCTTCAATTTTAGTTAATGTAGGTCTTTCAGTTGATGTTTGGCACTAATGTAACCGTAAACAAAAACAGCGACCCATTCTAACAAACTAAGCCGAATCTAAGTGGCCTCAAGCTTGCTATGTACCTAATTCAATAGTTAGGCTACTTAGTAGTTTAACGTACGTAAACTAACTATGGTTAACACCGCTTTGAGTGCATTCTGTGCAATGAACTCTCAGCTCTTGTGAATGAGCCATTGATGCGTTAACGGCATCGGGGGAAGCGATTATGTTACCCAGTTGAACACTAAGAAAGTGTGATTGTCTTTTGTTTTCGGTGTCAGCCCTTTTTAAGGGTGTGCATCCACTGACGCGGAGATAGGTGGAGTGGAGAGGAGCAGAGCGTGAATTGACTATTACACAGTGATCGAAATCTCCACTCCACGTCCGTGAAAACAGTGTAAGTGGAGCTGAGAGGACTTTCAAATAAAATATTTGAACATGCGGCCCCGAATCGGACAGAATGGAATCGAGCAGGGTGGTCCGACCAATCACAGTGCTCGAAATCTCCACTCCGCTCCGCTTCAGTTGAAACGCACCCTTACCCCCGACGGAAACAGAGGGGTGTTATAAGTTTAACGTGTGTATCTGTCTGTGGCATCGTAGCTCCCAAACGACTATACGATTTAGATTTTTTTTGTTTTGTTTGAAAGGTGAGTTGATCGAAAGTTTTCTTAGCTATGATTCAAGAAAATCTATTCAGCCGTTTGAAGATTACCTATCAGCTCTTTCCTAGTTGATGAATAGATGTCTACACCAAGTGCAAAGGGCAACTGATAGAAATCCGACGACTGACGTAACACGAAGTTTGCCGAGGGACATTATGAAAATAGTTTTACTGTACTTCGTCAGATTCAGTGGAAGAAACAATTATTGACAGTCACTATTTTAATAAAAATATCGGAGGTATCTGTGTATTGTCTACTGTAAATTTTTTCTCGTAAAACTGGAGATGAACAGGAGTGTATTTTTCTCTGAAATAACAATTTAATGAGCTTTCCTGGTCCACTTCGCTCGTTTCCTATTTTTTTAATAATTTAGTATTGATTCCCATTACTCTGAATTGCGAAGAGCGTTATAAGTACCTACGCATTGCTAGAGTGATATTTATTTAATAAAAGCCGGCTAAATGCGAGTCGGACTCGCCCACAAAGCATTATCTATAAAAACGGCAAAAAAATCACGTTTGTTTTATGGGGGTCCCCCTTAAATGTTTGTTTTATTTTAATTTAATTATTTATTTTTAAAGTGAATATTATAACTAAATATTTTGTAAATATTTCAAGCGTCTAGCTTTTGTCGTTATCAATATCCAGCAACAACAAGCATATTATTAAATATTTATTTTTTTCTGTTTTTTAGTATTTTTTGTTAAAGCGGCAACAGAAATACATCATCTGTGAAAATTTCAACTGTCGAACTATCACGGTTCATGAGATACAACCTGGTGACGGATGGACAAACAGACGGACGGACAGCGGAGTCTTAGTAATACGGTCCCGTTTTCGGAACCCTAAAAACTAGCTCACCCGACAGACGTTGTCCTGTCCTTTCAATAATTCATACAAAATTTCCATAGAAAATGCACTTTAAATTTTCCCAAATTTTCCCATTTTCCCGGCAACTTTTCTAATTTGTATTTCCGTAAAAATCTGATTCGGACTATTACGAACATTTTGGAACAAAAATTTGCCATCTCGGTCCAGCCGTTCTGAAGTGATGCGCTTACCAACGAACAGCATTTCATATAGGTACAGTAAGCAATAACAGTCGATTAACAGTTCAGTTTTTTAAATCTTAATTATTGAGCAAGACATTTAATTAAAATCGGATCAGAAGTAAAATTAATTAAATATCTACTAGACTTAGGTATTTTAGGAAAAAAACCGGCCAAGTGCATGTCGGACCACGCACAATGAAGGGTTCCGTAGTTGGGATGAATTATTCCAAGAACAAACTTAACATTGTAGTTGAAAAACATGTTCTTCCGTACATTCCAACTGTAAATGTAAGTTTTTACTCACAATATTGAGATATTTACCATGTTATTTTAAGACCACAGACTTTTTATAAGTTTTCCTGTAATCTACAGATAAATAACTATTTTCTGTATTTATTTCAAAATTTTAGGCTCAGTAGTTTCGGAGATAAGGGGGGGAATGGTCAATTTTTGTCTATTTTCTCAAATAACTTTAAAACAATTTATTTTAAAATTATAAAAAAAATATATTTGAGACCCTCATAGTAAGTCCTTTCATTTGATATGTAACACGGTATTGCAAAACTTTTTTTTAAAATTTTCTTATTTACCCCCCAAAAGTGAGCCCTATATTCAAAATTCATTTATTGACTTTACCTGTCCGTGTTTGGGTCACAGAAATTCATATGTGTACCAAATTTAAACTTAATCGGTCCATTAGATTCGGAGCAAATTGGCTGTGACAGACGGACAGACAGACAGACAGACAGACAGCCAGACAGACAAACACACGAGTGATTCTATAAGGGTTCCGTTTTTTCCTTTTGAGGTACGGAACCCTAAAAAGGAGATAATCAAATAATTTTGTATCAATTTACATGTTATGTAAAAGTAGCAGTGTTAATCGACTTATGTTACTGACTGTACATACGAGTACCATACCTACCAGTTCTTGTAAAGCTTGTTATAAAAAAAAAACCAAATGTATTTTTAATAAAAATAGTTCGTACAGTTTCTAATACTGCTTAAAACAGCCCATAAAATTAAAAAATAAAACTAACTGTTTTCTAAACTATCCATTTATATGCAACTACCCATTCGCGTGCACATTAGCAAGTAACATCAAAACAGTCCGTTTAATAGGACATTATTGTGGTCAGCGTATCGATTGCATGCTCTCTTTTATGACCACATGCTAACAAACATCTCTCTTAAAACGTCACTTTACTCCAGTAGTACAAAATAGTTGTAAGAGATTTTTGTAGGCTGTGACGCTAGTTTGATATGGAACGGACCACGCGTTCGCAATACGTTTTTACGAGTGACATTGGCCACCGTAACTGTTATTAGAATTGTTTCCATAGTCTCTGTATGTTTACTGCATGCACTTATGGGATGCAATCCACACATTTTGATTTTGCTGCCTCAATAAGATACGCCTGAGTCGGCTTTAGACCCGTTATTTGTATTGTTTACCCGATTTTAGGATTATTTTCGTTGCGGGTGTATATTTTTTCGGATTTTATGTGTTGGACAAAAGTTTTGATAATACGATACGGTTATATTTTATTTTATTTTTTAGTTTACTGAAGTATAATTTACCTGTGAGCTGTGCCAAATTTTTATTCCCCAGTTTAGGTGGTGCGAGCCACGTTGCCTCACGGCATTTGAACAGACAGGCTGACATACAGTCAGTCATAACAAAATTATAAGTAATTTTGTTACCCACGGGAATTACCCTAAAAAAACTCAAATAAACAAAAGCGCATTTCAGCAAATAATTGGTATTTCGCAGCAGAGCCGGAGAGATCGCCAACGCTACATTAATTATTCACGCAACACACAGACACTTTTGATATAAATAAAACACGTGAAAAATATTTGTTTTTCACCGTGCTGTGTCACGGACATCGGAATGGCGTTATTTACCATGCCTGTGACATGTATGTTGAGCTTCCATTCTTTTCGTCAGGGGTTGTCAACCTATTTTATTTGGGTTGTATTTAAATGGTCTTTTGCTGTTGTTGAGTGTCAGACGGATGTAAAGTATTTTATCTCACAAAGCGACGCGCGCTTTATTTGTTGTTGGGTTACTTGAATAGCTAAACTATTAATTTTAAATAAAAAATGCAGATTGTATGCAAAAACATGGTGCTTCATATAATTTAGACGATTGAGAGTAATTACACTATCACACTAACATTATAAAGGCGAAAGTTTGTGTGTGTGTGTGTTTGTATGTTTGTTCTTATTCACGCTCAAACAGCTGGACCGATTTGGATAAAATTTGGTATGGAGGTAGCTGGCACCCTGGATTAACACATAGGCTTCTTTTTATCCTGGTCTACGCGAGTGAAACCGCGGGGTGCAGCTGGTTACGGATAAATCATAAACTAAATGTTGTGTTGCCTACCAAGTGTACAACATACTGTGAATGTGTGTAGGCGCAGAAGCTCTCGGTACCGTTCGAGACAATGGCGAAGTAGGAAGTGAATGTTAATGTGCTGACGCTACTCGTGTTTGTAGACTTGGTAAACATGAGTAAAGCGCGTGTCGCTTTGTGTATTTGCGTAACACACTATCGATCAGAATCTGAATCATTTTGAAACAAATTGCTAATCCATTGCTTCATATGTTCGAAAAATTTGCTCGACAACGTAAATAACGCAAGGAATGTTTTTGAACTGTCGAAATAAAACCAACCCCGATTGATAATGTGTTACGCAATTAGGGTGCTGGTCAGTCCCATACATTCTCAATTCTATTACTTTCTTCATATTACAAAGACGAGAATTCCTTCAATGTTCTCTTTATTAACCGACTTCAAAAAGGAGGAGGTTCTCAATTCGTCGGAACTTTTTTTTTTTATGTATGTTCCCCGATTACTCGAAGATGGCTGGACCGATTTGGATTTTTTTTGTTTTATTCGAGAGGGTATACATTACAGTTGGTCCCATATAAAATTGATTAACTTTGCTTGGGTAGATTTTGAGTTAGCTTCAATAATACGTATTTTTTCCCCACTTTTATATGGATGATGTTCTAGTTTGTTTTGCAGATAGTGGTATTAGAATTTGTGTGGGGTAGGTACACAAAACTAAAAAGTGAAAAATAAAAACTTTTTTACAAAAAAATACTACCGACTTCCAAAAACAACACTACAAAGTGAAAAATAACTTTAATTTCGGAAGTCGGTGGCAAAAAACGAAAATACATTTAACTAGACACCGACTTCCGAAATTAAAGTTATTTTTCACTTTGTAGTGTTGTTTTTGGAAGTCGGTTGTATTTTTTTGTACAAAAGTTTTTCATAGGCAGGAGGAGGTAGAATTAGGTAGGTACTTCTAAATCCCATCCAAACATAACATAACATCACACCTGAATTCCCCGAAGGGTTATGTAGAGGTAGAGGTCCCAAACCCCGTGCATTCCCACAAAAATAAATTAAAAATTAATTTCATGTTACGCTACATATTGAGCTTAACAAACATCTCTACTACGTTATACACTTGCAGCCTTTGGACTAACTACACGCAACGGTCGTACAGTGCCCTTCGAGTTCAGTTTAACAATGCGTTTAGAATGTTGTTGGGTCTCCCCCGTTACAATGTTTGCGGACGCGCGCGTAGATTGTTTTTATGCAACAATGCGTAAAAGCACCTCACTGGTTCGGCGAGTGCGGGGGAGCTCCAACAGCACGTTGGCCGCGCTCGCAGAAAGGGTCGATTGCGCCTACATTAATCACTGCTGTAGATTGCACATTGAGCGCAGATAATGTGGCAACACTAACAAATCTATTTGTTGTTTTTGTTAATAATCTGTTATTTGAATAATTTTATAATGTAAAGATTTAATTGTGTATTTTTATTTTATTATTAATGTGACTGTATATGAATATGTATGTTTTAATTTAATGTGTCTGTGAAACTTGAAATAAATGATTATTATTATTTATTTTTTTTAACCGCAAGCCGGTGTGAAACTGTCCACGTGTCGCCACTTACCTACTTAAATGTATACCTACATATATACTTACTAGGGTAACTGCTATAGTAATTGGCGACGCTTTAGTGACTGCGCAATCCCGAAAAAAATTGTTTTACTTTTGATAAAATTACAAATGAACAATTTTGGACTTTTTCTTTTACTTGTGCTGTGAGACCTAGCTTCTTATCAAACATGATTTTTAGGTCAACGGGAAGTACTAGGTTTTGATTTACTTGCGAGTATCAAAATATGTCGCATAAATGGCCGTATTTTTTTATTGCGTTGAATTAGAATCTTGATTTTTTTAGAACTCCAAGGGACCATAGACCTACGTATTTGAAATTAATTTCAACTTGATACCTCCACGTATTCCTGAGAAAAAGTGTCTTGACAGACAGCCAGACAGACGGACAACGATGTGGTCCTATAAGGGTTCCGTTTTTTCCTTTTGAGGTACGGAACCTTAAAAAAGAGATAGAAACAAGGTAAAGCGTCGTCCTAATACACTTCTGGACACATCTTTTGGCCCACCTTGTATTTTCAGTTTCGTTTGGTCCTAGCTAAAATTTTATATTAGGTCGAGCAAAAAGTTTTTATGCAGTTTTGAACCTGGCACATTCACAATTTCATTCAATAGTCTTTTTTTGAATTTCGAACACAGAATTTAAAGAAACAAAAGACAATTTGGAGCCTGTTTGTTGATATCAAACAATCGAATACTAAGAAAACTTGGTTTTATTGGTTTACTTGGATTTAATTCTTGAAAAAGTGATTGATATCTTTGGTTTTGCAACGAACATTACTTATTCTTAACATTAAGGTGAGGTTCTATCAATAATCTATGGATACTTCACCTGAAGTCGCCGCCCAAGCTGTGGCACTTATTCAGGCCGGACACAGCCAAAGAAACGTGAGTTCTCAACTTAATTTAAGTCGATCTGCGGTCCGAAATGTTTATCGGAGGTACCTAGAGACTGGCGGCTTTGTTCGTCGCCAAGGAAGGCCACGATCTCGGGTCACAACTGAAAGACAGGATCGATTCATCGTGACGACCAGCTTGAGAAATCGTCACCTTACCTCCATTGAGATACAAAACCAACTTCACGACTTCCACGGAGTATCTGTGAGCGCTCGAACTGTTCGAAGAAGGTTAAAAGAACGCGATATGGTACCACACAAGCCAGCTAATGGCCCCAAACTAACGCGAGCCCACCGAACAGCGCGCCTTCATTTCGCACGCAGTCATTTAAATTGGACACAGCAAGATTGGAGCCGTGTACTCTTTTCTGATGAGTCTAAAATTGTGTTACATGGCAATGATGGAAGGACGAAGGTCTACCGACGTAAGGGAGAGCGTTTCGCACAATGCTGCTTTGATGAGAGGGTTGCTTATGGCGGTGGCTCATGGACTGTCTGGGGCGGTATATCCGCGAGCGGCAAAACTCAACTTGAGGTTGTTACAGGACCACGGCTGCCAACATTAAATGCTGAAAGGTACATTCGTGAGTGCTTAGAACCTCACGTGATACTGCGTGATACCATACGCGGACTAAGTGGGCCCAAATTTCCTTTTTATGCATGATAATGCAAGAGCCCATGCGGCCGGCATCGTCAGGGAATATCTTCGGGATGTCAACATCACAGTTATGGACTGGCCAGCCAGAAGCCCAGACATGAACCCTATTGAGCACATGTGGGACGAGCTAAAAAGACGTGTTAGGGCTCGTCAGCCAGTTGCCCAGACGATGCAGGAGTTGAAAACTGCCATAGAAGAGGAATGGGAGATGATCCCTCAAAATTTCATAGAGCGGTTGATAAACTCTATGCCTAATCGTATGAGAGCTGTGGTAGATGCCCATGGAGGCAACACGCGTTATTAAATTAAACCTTTATTTGATAAAACATGTTTTTTATTCAAAAATCAATTGCCTTTAACAAGGCGCATATCCGACTTGTTAGGCGTAGCTCCATGTCGTATGGTATTCTGAATTCAAATTTAAAACAATACGATCGAAAAAGATGGTAAAATGTATCAGGTTTAAAACTGCATCAACAGTTTTTGTTCCATCTAGCAATCATATTTCGGTAGGGGCCATCGAAACCTAAACTCTAAGGTGGGCCAATAGATGTGTCCAGAAGTGTATAAAGCGATTGTCACGCGAATACACGATCGCGATCACTTTTTGTACGGAAAACCGGAAGGCGCCCTCTGTCGGCGCGACCACGCGTTCCGGTTCACCGAACAAAAAGTGATCGCGATCGCGTGTTCGCGCTACAATCGCTTTATAATAGGTCTTTACCTATGAAATTGCCGTTTTGTATGAAAAAATTTAAACGAATTTTTTTCATGCATTTTTTATTTGTATTAATCGAAGTAATCACCCATGCAATCAATGCATCTTTGCCAACGCAGTGGCAGTTTATTGATGCCCTTCTTAAAGAAATCAGCTGGACGGGAGGCAACAAATTCTTCAAAGGCATTTTGTACTGCCTCTCGGGTATTGAATTTTTTCCCGCTAAGAAGTTATCCAAATTCTGGAAAAAGTAGTAGTCTGTAGGCGCAAGGTCTGGTGAGTAGGGCGGATGACGGAGAGCTTCCAACCCCAGTTCTTGCAACTTGGAGACCGTCTGCTGTGCAGTATGAGGTCGCGCGTTGTCGTACAGGAGCAGCGGAGACGAGCGATTGACCAATGCTGGTTGGAGATGTGCCAGCTTCTCCATCATTGTGTTCAGTTCTTCACAGTACACATCTGAAGTAATGCTCACCCCGTTTGGTAAGAAGCTGTGATGAATCACACCGGCGCTAGACCACCAAACAGTGACCATCACTTTTCTAGGGGTAAGTTTTCGTTTAGGGCATTGTTTAGGTGCTGAACCAGGATTCAACCAACTTGCTGAGCGCTTGCGGTTATCAAACAGAATCCATTTTTCATCGCAGGTAACAATGCGGTTCAAAATTCCTTCATTTGTGTGTCTGTTGAGCAGTGCAAGGCACGTCTCGACGCGTACTTCGCGCTGGCGATCATTGAGTTCGTGGGGCACCCATTTGTCAAGCTTTTTTACCTTGCCAATTTGACGCAAATGGACCAATATTGTTTTGACGCTAACGTCGAAAGCTGCTGCTAATTCAGCCGTAGATTGTGTATCATCAGCTTCCACAATCGCCTTTAATTCGTCATTGTCGACCAAAGTCTTCGGACGACCGCAAGGTTCATTTTTCAGGTCGAAATTTCCAGAACGGAAGCGAGCAAACCAATAACAAGTGGTGCATTGGTTTGTAGTGTTAGCTCCGTAAACGTCGTTGATGTTGCGTGCCGCTTGTGCCGCGTTGCTGCCACGACGGTACTCATATTCCATAATTATTCGAATTTTTAACGTATCCATGATGACGAAAAAGATTGAAATGCGATGAAAATGTAACACTAATCAATAAACAAATGACTACTTTTGGAAAACAAATCCATGTTTTTAAAATAAAATTAATTTGAAATTAGAATTCTTAGCCAAACAAAAATTATTTTGATTTGAAATGGCCAGTACTGCAGAACGGCAATTCATAGGTAAAGACCTAATATTAGGACGACGCCTAATGCAAGCAAACTCATGAATGAAAAGGACAAAAAAATTTTGTACTTTTCATTCATGAGCTTGCTTCTTCTCCATGCCTCTTTTTTATGAGTGGCCAGTTACTAAAACGTTGATAATTACTGCAGCAGTTACCTTGTATCAAACAGGTACATTGTATACTTACTACCGTTGATGAAATCCTATAATTCGGAGAGATTGTGGTCATTTCGCTGGCACCGGTGATGAAGTTTGTGAACGTTTAAGCATTTACTTTTAATGATTAAAAGCTTGTGACATTCTTACACACGTGTCAAATTTAAGGGTATGGTATAGACCATCAAACTGAACAACTTTCTCCATGGCACAAACATCTTAATCGCGAAAAATTTATCAGCCGTCCCAAACATTTGCGTCGAGTAGGTATTGAAGTTTTGTATGGGACAGTTGAAACTTTTTTCGCGATTACGATGTTGATCCCATGGAGAAAGTTATTCAGTTTTATGTTCTATATCACACCCTGAAATTTGACGAGGATGCAAAACGACACGTTGTATAGACGCAAAATCGATGCGTCCCTCAAACTACAGTTTGTCACCATGAAATATAAAGGAAGGTCCAATTAGGTAGGTCTAATGGTCGCAAGCGCTACTGCTGAGCATGAGGTCATGGGTTCGATTCCCGGGTCGGGATAAAGTTTAGTAAGTTTTTATATCAGGAAATTCTCAGTAGCAGCCCGATGTCTGGATTTGTGCCTGGCCGGTTGATGGAAATAGGCTCGACTCCTAACTATTAGATGGGACATATTTTTGGCAAAATGTGCGTGGGTACGTGAGCACAATTCTGCCTA
This sequence comes from Cosmia pyralina, assembly GCA_946251885.1. NCBI lineage: Eukaryota > Metazoa > Arthropoda > Insecta > Lepidoptera > Noctuidae > Cosmia > Cosmia pyralina. The sequence continues at coordinate 4,857,072 of OX276348.1, read as the reverse complement.
TCTTCGGGTTTATAGGCGTGATGTTTATGTTAATTTGTTGCCACCCGCTATCCCCACACATTCTTTTTTTTTAAATACCATCCTAACTGGTAATTGAATATCTAACTTGGCCATAAGGCCATTGAGGCTCACTAATATCGCAATGAATGTGCGCAATATGGATGGAGTTATGGAAATAAGGAGAAGTACATGACGCTGCGTGACAACCTGTGGTGACAGCGTAAGCGTGGGTGACCCATGGCAGCCCGCTCGATGTCCACCGCGCACAGGATGGATGGAAAGCAGCACATGAAGTAATTTTTTGCTCCATTGGTGTAATTGCTTTATGGCGTTCCAGTTGGAGGATAAATAAATAAATAATAAATAATAAGAGCGTTGATCACGCCCGGGCGGGCAACGTCGCATTTCTTGAGGTTCAATTTCCTCTGACAAATTCATAGATCGTTGGTATTTATTATAGTTTGTATAGTTGGTATGTATGCTATTTTTTGACAGTTATTTTGGTAATTACTCTAAGAAAATAGAAAATAATTGACAATATGTCAGTTTTTAAGGATAAATTCCAAAATACCAGTCAAAAAACCGGCCAAGTGCGTGTCGGACTACGCACAATGAAGGGTTCCGTAGTTGGGATGAATTTATCCCAAGAACAAACTTAACATTGTAGTTGAAAACCATGTTCTCCCATATATTCCAGCTGAAAAAGTTTGTACTCATAATATTGAGAAATTTACTACGAGTATGTTATTTTAAGACCACAGACTTCTTATAGGTTTTTCTGTAATCTACAGGTAAGGGTCAATTTTCTGTATTTTTTTTTAAATTTTAGGCTCAATAGTTTCGGAGATAAGGGGAGGAATGGTCAAATTTCGCCTGTTTCCTTAAATAACTTTAAGACAATTTATTTTAAAGTTATAAAAAAATATATATTTGTTACCCTCATAGTAAGCCCTTTCATTTGATATGTCACACGGTATTATACAGGGTTACTGGTAACTCGACGTATTCCTTGCAGGACGTCATAGTAGGGTTAAAATGCAGCAAATTAGGCCACCAAATGTTCTACCGAAATTCAGTAGTTTTTGAGTTAATTCGATTTTTAGTTTTTTTATGAAAAATCCCAGATTAAATCATTTGGAGCCAATTTAAAAATGATTTACGGCGCGACTGTACTGAAATTTAAGTTAACATCATAGCTGACGCCGTAGCAGATCCTTGTTAATAATTCAAAGTTCAAAAATGCCAAAAACTTTGGCAAATATCACTAAAGAAACATTTAGTTTTTTGTGAATTTTGCTATTACTTCATACAAAATGTTGTCTAGTGAAAATAAAAATTACTACGCCTGATGTACAAATTACTAGGAAAATATCCTTGTCTTATCAGCTATTCAGAAAGGTATGATTGTCAATACTTTTGCATGTGTGACAGGGAAAGAATGAGTTTTATGAGGAGCAGGTAAAATTGCGAGACGGTCAACCTATTGTTTCATATTCGTATTATTCGTGGCAAGCTTTGTGATTGGTCACTATTGTTCTCCCGGCATGACACGGGGTGCGACTTTACAAAATCTGGTCGTCAGAGTCAGTTAGTTTCAACTCTACGTCGCGCAAGCTCGTGTTTTGTTATCTGGCTATTTCCTTAACTGATACTGCGTATCTTGCTCTTGTGCTGTGCAGTGCCTTCATAAGTGCTGACTATGGCTGCATATTCTAACCTTGAATACGCTGACATAATGTACTGTTACGGACTTAGTGACGGTAACGCTGCTCAGGCGCGGAGAGAATATCAACTTCGTTTTCCCAACCGCCGACTCCCACACGTTAGTGTTTTTGGATCGACTTATCGGCGATTATCTGAAACTGGCAGCGTCCAAAGAAGCAGGCAAATTGACACTGGTCGTTCTCGGAGATACACGGCTGAGGACGAAGAGCTGATTCTTCAACGTTTTATTGACGACCCCAACATATCGACAAACATCGTAGCGCGTGAGCTTGCTATGTCACAGTGGAAAGTCTGGTCTGTAGTTCACTTATCAGGCCGACATCCATACCACTATCAACCTGTCCAGTCATTAGAAGAGGGAGATCCGCCAAGACGGCTTGAATTTTGTCGTTTTATGCTAAATGCCGACGCCGAAAGTGAAAACTTTTTAAAAAACATTCTGTGGACCGATGAGTCATGTTTTGACCGTGATGGTATCACAAATTACCACAACTTACATTACTGGGCACCGAAGGCAGAAGCAAATCCTAAGAAACTGAAACCAACCGCATCCCAGCGTAGATTCTCGCTTAATGTTTGGATGGGTATTATCGACGACAAATTAATTGGCCCACATTTTTTACCCCAAACATTAAATGGGGAACTTTATGAAGATTTCCTAAGAAATCATTTAACACCACTGCTCACGGATGTACCGGAAGACAGAAGAGCAAACATGATGTATCAACATGACGGATGTCCAGCCCACTTCCGAATCACAATTCGACAATTGCTGGATGAAACCTACCCAAACCGATGGATAGGGCGCGGTGGGCCAATTCCGTGGCCTGCACGTAGCCCTGATCTTACGCCACTAGACTTTTACGTCTGGGGTCATATGAAAGACCTAGTTTATGTGACCCCAGTAAATTCAATTGAAGAACTAAGGGAGAGAATAAGAGATGCAGCGGACCAGATGAGGGCAACAATCACATCAAGAATCACAAAAACTGAAGTGAGGAAGCGAATAAGAACGTGTATTAGAAACCGAGGGCAGCACATCGAACAAGACGTGTGAAAGTGTAGTAAAAGTTTTTAAACTGATATTTTATTATTAAAAATAATGCTAATATTCACGAAATAGTTTTATTGATTTTCCGAATAATCACCTTTTTGTGAGACGCACATAATGTAGTCCTTAACTTTGTATTACCTTTCATACCTTTCTGAATAGCTGATAAGACAAGGATATTTTCCTAGTAATTTGTACATCAGACGTAGTAATTTTTTTTTTCACTAGACAACATTTTGTATGAAGTAATAGCAAAATTCACAAAAAAACTAAATGTTTCTTTAGTGATATTTGCCAAAGTTTTTGGCATTTTTGAACTTTGAATTATTAACAAGGATCTGCTACGGCGTCAGCTATGATGTTAACTTAAATTTTAGTACAGTCGCGCCGTAAATCATTTTTAAATTGGCTCCAAATGATTTAATAAGGATTTTTCATAGAAAAGCTAAAAATCGAATTAACTCAAAAACTACTGAATTTCGGTAGAACATTTGGTGGCCTAATTTGCTGCATTTTAACCCTACTATGACGTCCTGCAAGGAATACGTCGAGTTACCAGTAACCCTGTATAGTTTGCAAAACTTTTTTTTTTATTTTCTTATTTGCCTCCCAAAAGTGACCCCCATATTCAAAATTTATTTATTTACTTTACCCGTTCGTGTTTGGGTCACAGAAATTCATATGTGTACCAAATTTCAACTCAATCGGTCCTTTAGATTCGGAGCAAATTTTCTGTGACAGACGGACAGACAGATACACGAGTGACCCTATAAGGGTTCCGTTTTTTCCTTTTGAGGTACGGAACCCTAAAAATAGCATAGATACTTATAAATACCAACGATCTAAGAATTTGTCAGAGGAAATTGTCCTTTGATTTAAATTTATTGAAATAATCACGAAAAACCTCTAGAACGGCGACGTTGCCAGCCCGCGCGCGATCAAAGCTCTTAAATATAAACTTTGTAAATTGGTTCCCTGTTTCCTCGGACTCATCACTCCACCTATACAAACGATTACTCTATAACAAAGCTCAAAGCCCACTCACCAAGTTTACCTTCAATATTCAGCTCAACCCCATCACAGGGTTGCATCTCAACTTAAAATAAATATAAACATTAGCGACATGAATCAGTGTCCTCACAGTACAGGGAACTTCACTTATCTCCACAGAATACGGAATCAATCAGAAGGCGAGGCCTCAACGATTACAATTCAATGCGGCGCATAATCAGACTACAGCTTTAGCACTGCTGGGACACAGGCTTCCTTTATGTGAGAGGGAGATGTCATGCGTACTGTGCTTAAAAACAAATTAAACATCGGGCCTCTCTTCCTACTCGCGTAGATTCTAATAAATCTATTGGGAACATTCTACCATTTTAGGAAATATTTTCTCCTGTGTCACTTGTAGAGCAAAATGGGTCAAAAAAAAAATGTCAAACAACTCTTTTGACGTTCCAGTTGCTTCAGTTCTATCTGCTGCACCTTCTGGATTGTTCTATACTCTGTACTTATCTCTAACTTCGCTGGCACTGCATCAGCACTCATGAATAACGCAGTTGAAGTCGTTTGAAAGTGAATCAAGGTTTACTTTTTACGGCTCATGGGCTTACAGCGTACATATTATTTAGTGCTTTATAGAGCTTTATTTATTGGGAGTTGCGCTCTTTTTGATTGAAGCGCTTGCTAGGTTGGGTATGTTTTACATTGGATGGTCTTAGTTCAAGAATGGGCTAATTCAAAATGAGAAATTCTAGAAGATTCCTGGGTAATCTTTCATTTATTTTAGTCATTCATTCTTTTAACGGCTGAACCCAATATCGTATTTTCAGTAAAAAGCAGATCGCTATTGATAATAGACAGTATAATTCTATCTGTCCTTGTCTTACAATCGTCGATATAGGCTTTCTATCTGGGACAATAGATATTAGACTCGGAAGCACTTAAGTCAAATATTCAAAAAAGTTCTTATGGCTTCCGAGTCTAGTCTAGCTGACCCGCCAGACATTGTCCTGTCAAAATTTAAATTTTTTCCTTTTTTTTTTTCTTCTAGACCACCCCATTAGAGAGGAGAATAAAACAAAAAAAAAGGAATTTTCATTTGAATCGGACACGTTTTAGAATAGAATAGAATAGAATAGAATACTCTTTATTATGCACACCATTTAAATTACAGGTTACAATGTTACAATAATGAATAATGTTTTATAAGATTATTTATAAAGTGTTATTTTTTAAGTTGATAAATAATGCTTAGATAGATGCGTTTATGCCTGCAATTTGCGGAATAGACCAATTTATCATCTTTAGTAACTGTCTTGTCAAACAAATAGCTGTCAACACGTTATTGGGACGCAAAATTTTGCTATTTCATACAAATAGCTATCGTTAATAAGCGACATACCCTTTCATCAATAGATGGCGTGGGCCAATAAGATTCCTTATTCTTTGATAGATTATTGTGACGTTAAAACAATAGATAGATCGGTTTTTCTATCTCCAGTGTGTCAAAACTGGTGATAGATAGGTTATTGGGTTCGGCCGTAAATCAACTTTCGTTGACTACATCATCATTATTTCGTGTCATATCAAAAAAAAAACCGTAAATAAATCTAGTTATTCTTCAATTTGGGTGAATTGGTAAACAAAGCAGTAATCGAGCAGTAGGAAACAGAGAACATACACTAGAGAAATTATGTTTAAATCATTATAATATTTTAAGGATTAATGATAATAATTGAACGATTGGTGGACTGGTGGATTGGTGGAGTGTACCGTCAAACAACTAAGAAAATTAAAGTTTATCTCAATTGGATAAAGTTCTTGTCAGAATGACAGCTGTCGTGTACTGTCTTCATTCTGAAACATTCCTTGTGTCATTGAGTTAATATTTCATTTTCATAGTTGTATAGATCATTTTGAACAGTCTGTTCGTCCCGATATTATTGACGCTGACTGTACTTATCAAAAAGTTCACAGAAAATGCAATCAACCAGTTACGATTTCCACAGAATGGTTTCAATATTAATTGATAAACAAAAAGTCTCAACTCATCGAATTCTCTGAAGTTTCGAGTGGTTTTCAGTTAATTGGTTTTTAACAAATGGTAATGCAACAATCGGACATGATCACTGTAGTTAAAATGTTTAATTTAAATAATACAACGTGGTATTAATCGAAAAAGGACGAGAGTAATTTCAGGCAGCACTTTTATCACACTCATATTTCTTTACGGGTGCTGTCAGTGGAGGCTAGTATATTATCTTAGCTGCCACGGCTTATTTTAATTTAATTTAAAATGCTTTGTTTTTATTACGGACGCGAAGGAAACACCTGGGCGGGAGATGTTGCGTTCGCGATTCCTCGATGCCGAACAATGTTCGTATTCGTTCGTTAAGTTTTCTGTTACAACCAACCCGTGAGACAACCATACCCGGTCTCTCCTAAATTCGTACTGCAAAGAAGAGAAACTATAAGAGAACAGACCTCCAATAATAACATTAAATACTCTACAGCCTTAACAAAGGACTAGTTAGTGAAGCTTTTACTCCATTGTTACATTAAAATCAATTTGCAGTCGTCGGCGCGAGCAGGGCCGATAATTCACGTATAGCTAATTGTACGCGACAACGCGAAAACAAACGAAATGGGAGGCTGTCTGTAGGGATGATATTGGTGGATGACAGTTTAACGATATTTTAGACACTGACACTGTGTCACTGGGCATAAATAGTAGAATATTCATTACGGAGATAAAGCAGTGTTTTATGTCACAGGCACTATATTGAGCTCGCCCAAGACGAAGACACCTGTATCCTCAAGGAGAATACTCTACTTTTCACACCACCTGTGAAATTCGATATTTCTTTTTTTTTGTAAATGTTTTTATTTTTAAAGTTTATTGAGTTTTATTAGTTGAGGTTCCAAATTGAAATCACATTATTGACAAGCGGGTTATAATATTATTACCCGGCTAGATCCCAGGGCTATAATTACTAACTTTAGGTTAGGTTTAGGTATGTACATGACATATACAATAAATAATAATATTATTTCACATTAACGAGCAGGTGATGTGAAAAAAAATCTTATTACTTCTTGGCTCACAAACATCGACCGCTCACAACATTTTTTTGAATCATGTTAATTTTGGTACCAAAGAAGAGGCATATCGGATAAGCAGGATGAGCATCTTTTATCCAGGAACTTATTAAAGAAAGAGATAAATTTTGCAATAGGAACTAAACCGTTGAAGGGTCAGCTGAAAAACCCTGTCATAAAATGTTTTTTTTTTGAGGCCTCATTGTAGTCTGGGTGACTAGGCTAGCCTCATAGGATGCAGCCTGTAGTGGCAACCAGCATGCGACCAATTGCACCGTACTAAGTGCGCGAGTGTACGGGAGAGGGCGCGATTGACAACATTGACAGACTGAGTTAGCTGGGCCTTTGTCTACCTCCCCCGTCTCACCACTCACATACCTCAGGCGGTGACTAGCACTTGCGCGCACTATAATACCTACTCACATGTTTTATAATATTCTTTAACTAATATTATCCTTTTCTCCCTCAGCCATAAAATGTTAATTTTACGACAATCCCGATCCCAAGAAATTACTTATTTTCAGCCAGATGCTACAAGGCTCTGAACCTTGATAAAATTAAATAAAACAATCCCCCTCTTTCCAAACAATCCTTCTTTTGTCTCTTTTCATTTCCAAAACCTTTTCCTATCACTTAATTATCGTCCCCCAACATACATCCCTTCGTCTCCTGAAAATGTTTTACAATTCAATCGAGCGTCGCTCCCAGCTGTTAATTGGGGGCGTTTTAATGAATATCAATTGACCGTGAAGGGTGCCCCTGCGCACATCCAATAGCTCCCGGGTTCACTCGTACTCGAGCGGCACGAGTTTCATTGTCTGTGAATATTGTGATTTGTGATGCATTTCAGTTTGATGTGCGTGTGTTCGATATTTTATTTCTTAATGTTTGCTATTTTAATTTGAAAACAGATGGACAATATTTAATGCAATTTGCTTTTTTATGTTTAAATACTGTAGCTGTACAACAAAGCAATACAATGAAGTGCTACAATTTTTAGGGTTCCGTACCTCTAAAGGAAGAAAGGAAAAAAACCCTTTAAGATCACTTCGTTGTCCGTCCGTTTTTGTGTCAAAACCCTTTTTCGCAGGAACGCATGAAGGTATAAAGTTGAAATTAATGTTAAATATGGTCTACAGTCCTTTGGAGTTCTAAAAAAACCAAGCTTCTTCCTAAGTCAACGCATTAAAAAAATACAGCTATTTATGCGACACACTTCGACAATTGATACTCGCAAATAAATCAAAACCTATAAGGGGGACCATTGACCTAGAATCATGAAATTTGTCAAGAAGCAAGGTCTGACAGCACGACTAAAGGAAAAGTCCGAAAATCGTTAATTTGTAGTTTTAACCGCACAAAAAAAAATTGCGAATTCAAACTTACATTTGCAATTGGAGAATAAATTGACCGTAGTAACATAATTAAATCGATGCCGATGTATGGGAGAACATGTTTTTTAACTACAATGTTCAGTTTGTTTTTGGGATACATTCATCCTAACTACGGATCCCTTCATTGTGCGTGATCCGACACGTACCTGGCCGGTTTTTTTAACACAAAGACTATACGTTTGCATAATTTTATTATATCTACTTATGAATTTATTTTTATTGTAATAGAACTGGCAATCTGTGGCTAAAGTAGAACATCTGCTCTTTGAGAAGACGGTAATGAATCCTTCATGCTTCAACAAAGTCTCTGGCTAAGCAAAGCCCACGTATATCCACTCTATTACGCAGAAGCTTGTACGCCATAAAGCCAAGACGCAGCTTTATTAAAATATTTGAGCAGTTTATTAAAATACTTTATTTGAGATGCCTGACGCGAGCATGCCAGAAAACCGGACAAGATCGAGTTGGACTCGCGCACCGAGGGTTCCGTTCCGATTTCTGAAAAAGTGTGCTATTTAGAGACACCGTTTTATTTTTCCTGTAATCTTTACATAAACTTCTATCACATATCAGATTTTTCTCTATGAAAACTTCGGAGACAAGGCGGAAGGGTATTTTTTTACATTTTTCATCATAAGTCGAAAACTATGCGGCCTAAAAAAAAATGTTTGAGAACGTGCAAACAGCGCTTTTTCACTTCCAATTTGTAAGAAGAAAAAAAAAACTTTTTTGCAAAATAGTTGGGTACGGAACCCTAAAAATTAACATTAAAATGTGACAAGCGACGTCTACATTGTTTCACTGTCTTATTTAACGATTTTTTATTTTAATTATTGACCCCGGACAGTAAAAATATGATAGCTAATTTTCGTTCCTGAAATCGAGCTTAACCATACAAAGTATGGGAACCTAGACTTCTACGATGGTAAGAAAATATTAAGAAGCCTCAATGGTAAGAACATGTATATGGTAACAACATACATTGAGGAAAAAACTGCTATTCTTACTCGCAACGTAATGTCAACCACCTTTGACGATACAAGAACAGAAACGATTGACTATTAATTTCCTGGAAGCGAGTACGGTCTATTTTCCGGAAAACCTAAATAAAGCTTAGTCTCGCATTTGGTATGGTGGCTGGCAACTGCGCCACTTGCAAAAGCAAACGTCAGTAATGTGTCCAATTTAGTATGTTGTGCCGTCTACCGATATACTGTAAAGTCTAAACTCGAAGCTGATATTTAATTTATTTATTTTATTTATTTAACCACAAATAAACAGACAAGAAGAATGGAACAGAAAAATACGTACAAAGGATCACCTTTGTCCTTTGTTTGTTTTGTAGAAATAAGCATCAGCTTATTTCTTAAGAAATCTCTTCTAGCATACCTGCGATAGGACAGAGGATAAAAAGAGATGTAGACAACGTGTGTAAGAGTAGAAGAGAAAATAAAATAAGTACAATCCAAAAAAAAAACAATTAACATAAATTAATAAAACATCTAGAATTAATATTTACGAGTATTATTTAAATACATACATACTTCTAAAATAAGTAACAACTATGACGAAGTGGAAAGATTTTCTTTCACTCTTCTTATAGCTACTGCAACAGTTTGGCAGTCCCTAATGTCAGGCGGAAGTGAATTCCACAACCGAATCGCGTGCACAGTGAAGGAGTAGGAGTACATTTTGTAAAATGCTCTAGCCCAGTGGTAACGCCCGCGGCGTAGGTACGAGTTTTAGGTCCTAGGTTCGAAACCAGACAGACGCTTTACTTTGTGTAAATTATTTCATCACCTCCGGCATGTCCTAGAACAAAAAAATCGAAGATATGTGACATCCACCAACTTGCGCTAGGCCAGCGTGGTGATTTAGCCCCTCTCCCCTCTCAACGAGAGAAGGCCTATGTCCCAGCAGTGGGAACATTATGCCAAGTAAGTTAAAAGGAACTTAATCGTAAGTGGTGAAACAGGCCCTTAGGGCCTATTTCACGATGTCCGAATAGCTACTACTTACCGAATAAATTCAAAAATGGAACAGAATTTGTATGAAATTATCTGCCAAGTAAGTTAATAGGCACTTAATCGTAGGTGGTGAAACAGGCCCATAGTGTGTGTATTTTATGTTTATTTTATAATGTGCGTTTTATTTGTGCAGAATAAACAATTTATCTTTCTTTCTTTCAGGGTAGTAGCCCGGTTGTGCCCGGTTGATCGAAATAGCCTGACCCCCTGTTATACAGGGTCAAATCAAATTAGCTAGCGTGATGGATCTTGATATTTAGACAGGATAAAACAAAAAAGAAATTAATTTGTTAATGTTTTTTTCGAGGTCACCGACCAGTAGTGTCACAGAACAGATAAAAGAGACCTCTTTATCTTTTCTGTGAGTAGTGTAGTCACTTAAAATATCACACTAATATTATAAAGGCGAAAGTTTGTGAGTGTGTGTGTGTGTGTGTGTATGTTTGTTACTTCTTCACGCTCAAACGGCTCGACCGATTTGGATGAAATTCGGTATCTAGACAGATTATACCCTGGATTAACACATAGGCTGCTTTTTATCCCGAAAAAATGTAGTGCTCCCGTGGGATGAACAAGGAATTCAAATATATTTGCTACTCTTTCAAACTTTTTTGATGATATTTAGTGTGGAAGTAGCAGAAACCCTGTATACAAATAGCACCTAAAGGCTACTTTACATCCTGAAAAAATGTAGTGTTCCCGTGGGATGAGCAATTTTTTTGTGAATACTTTTCTCACCGATTAAATAATACACGTTTTAGTGTATCTCATAAACCGCGGCGCGCAGCTACTCAGTTTATAAATCTTTTTTTATTGTGTAAACTACACAGACGTAATGGATATCGATATGTCAACACGATAAAATAGATTTTATCTACTCACACTTCAAATAACAACACTACCAGGACCAGTGGTCATTGACCAAAAAGTCATCTCATCATACCCATCTCGTCTGCGGAGTTTTGCTAGCTAATTTAATTTGACCCTGCAAATTCCATGTATACGGAATTCGCACTGGCATAATTTGAATGTGACCTCTACCGACTCCTTCGAACCGATAAACTGGCGTGATGTTATTCACCATTATTCTAATAAAAAAACTTTTTTACAAAAAAATACAACCGACTTCCAAAAACAACACTACAAAGTGAAAAATAACTTTAATTTATGAAGTCGGTGTCTAGTTAAATGTAGTTTCGTTTTTTGCCACCGACTTCCAAAATTAAAGTTATTTTTCACTTTGTAGTGTTGTTTTTGGAAGTCGGTTGTATTTTTTTGTAAAAAAGTTTTTATTTTTCACTTTTTAGTTGTGGTACCTACCCCACACAAATTCTAATACCACTACCTGCAAAACAAACTAGAACATCATCCATATAAAAGTGGGGGAAAAATACGTATTATTGAAGCTAACTCAAAAACTACCAAAGCAAAGTTAATCAATTTTATATGAGACCAACTGTGATGTATACCCTCTCGAATAAAACAAAAAAAAATCCAAATCGGTCTAGCCATCTTCGAGTAATCGGGGACCATACATAAAAAAAAAAATAAAAAAAAAGGTTCCGACGAATTGAGTACCTCCTCCTTTTTGAAGTCGGTTAAAAACACCTCATATTTCTCACTCAAACAATAAAAATACATACAGTTTTCGCACAATTAACGCCCTCGCTCCCCAGATAAAGCGGGTCTTAAGCGTCCAGGCAAGATAAGACCGACCCATTATTTTTCTCATTAGTCCGAGACCCAAGATAACATTGCCTATTACTGACGGTGGAGAGGTGTGAATTGCTTGACTAATCTTTTCCCTTATTGCTTGAGATTAAAAGATAACACTTATAATGGAGTGTGCCTTATTTTTTCGTAGTTTTGCTGATGATTTATTGGTGACGTGTGTGAAATGTATGGCAGGATAAGTCGGTTATCTTTAATGGGCAAGTTATACGGAATTTCGGTTAAGTGTAGGACTTGACAGTCCAGGAAGATGGGTTAATTTGTGGAATTTATTCCTTAGGAATCGATTTTAATATAAGGTTTGATGCTTTTAGTATTGCACTGATTCATTGAAGAAACCCTGCCCCTATGGTCCATTGTTTTCATCCAACAATAGAAATTCGGAACGGCACAAAAAACAGGAGTAAACTCCCGTCGTGTGTCGTAGCTGACACATAGGTACACACTTTATTTTTAGCACTCTAATACAATGGAAGTATTCTCTTGTGGTGACACATAGAAGAATACTTCTCCTCAGTATAATCAGCCTATTATGTTCCCACTGCTGGGACACAGGCCTCCTCTCTTCGCGAAAAAAAAAAGTTTTAAAAGAAGGATAGAAGAAGAAAAAAGAAGGAAGGAGAAGGAAAGGAGGGTGGGCTGGAATTTACCGCGCGGGCTCAGTGCAGGTTGGTAAATGGTATATGTCCTGGAGCGTAGACGTCTTTCGGCTGAAATGATGACATGTCTTCGAATTTTTGGTTCTAGGACATGTCGGTATCTCCTTCACCGTTTTGAGAGCAGTGGTGATACAAAAAAAAAAAAAAAATATATATAAAAATACAAAAACATTTATTTTAACTAAACATTGTGTTGTACATAAATTGAGGCAGCCCTAGTAAGTTACAATAGAACTTGTGTCGGAGCTGTCACACTCTTCCCTAAGTAGGAGCTTAACAATGATAAGGCTAATAAGTTACTAGAAAAAAATAATAATAAATAAATAACATAAAAATAAAGTAAAACATTAATTTAGCAGCTCTCAGCGTGTAAGGTGTGCACGTCAGCGTAAGTGTGTGATGAAATTATTTACACAAAGTAAAGCCTGCCTGCCTTCGAAACCACGACTGTAAGTCGTAGGCCTCCTAAATTTTGTGCCATGCTTCCCTGATCTGTCAAAAAGTTTACTAGTATGTTTTTCGAAACATAATTCAACAACATCATTAATTTTCACTTTAATAAAGGAGATTAAAAAGCCTTGTGGATCCGCAGTGATAGCCCGCAAAATTCAAGTTTTCTTGCGATTTTTGCAATTTGCAGGTCAGTGTCAGGTTGTATCTTGATGAAAATATGATTCGCGACAAAATATGTATTTACATAATAATAACTATACAAATCATAAATACATCTCTCTAAGTTAGAATTGCCATGGCTTGGTCTGATTTCGCAAATCTACCACTGCAGGTCCACCATAAGCCCAATAAATTATTTTATGCACATTTTCGAAACTTAGAATGTTGCAAGCGTCTGTGCTGATACAAAGTTCGGCCACGTATGAGAATGCTTGCTTTAAGGCGAAATTCTTCATTGAAACACATAATGAAATTGCTCGCGTGTTCTGGACAAAGACTGGCGATAAAGCTAGGCTATCTAAAATGAGTGCTGACGTAGGCAGGTAGATACTCGTACATTATTTTGTTTAGTGTGCTAAGAGATAGCGATTCTAGTGATCGAAATATCTACCCATTGTTATTGAATATATCACCTCCTTTATCACCCTTTTTTGCATGCTGAAAAAAGTAAGTAAAATATGTGGAACTATTTATATTTAAGACCTTATACGAGTATTTACCATAACTTTATGCAAACTAAAGATATTCTATTCTGTTCTACTCTATTCTATTGCTTTAAACTTTCATTAGCGCCATATAAAAGTTGAGAAACTAATAGTCATAAATAAATCGCTTTGCTTTGGATTTTTGATCACAAGCTATTGTTATTTAAAGATCGAAAGACGCTGGTGCCTCTCTTTCGTTGGTGCCAACTATGCTGGAGTTGGCTTCCAATGTAACTGGATGCAGCTGATTACCAGTATTTTACATGGAGCGACTACCTATCTGAACACCACAACCTAGAAAGAAAAAAAGAAAGAAAGTAAATACGTTTATTTGCGGTAAACATGACGCAAAGGACAAAAAAAATAAAATAAGCAATGTAGAAAGCAAATACCTAGTTACTGGGCAATACGATACCCCTTGGTAAGACTGATTGTCGGACTTTCGGACTTCTGACGAACCGTAACGACTGTCAGAAATCCACGAATGACAGTCGGGACCAACGGCTTAAAGGGCTTTCTGGGGCATGGTGTGGTCTTGGTATGTAAAGATGGTCACCCATCCGCGGACCAATCACGGCAAGCGTAGCTTAACCTTACCGATCTACCCGTGCGACTTAGTCTCTTTGATGTATGGCAATAATAAACGGATACGATGTGCTAGCTTTTTTCTGTTTAAAAACCGGCCAAGTGCCAGTTGGACCACGCACAATGAAGGGTTCCGTAGTTGGGATGAAATTATCTTAAGAACAAACTTAACATTGTAGTTGAAAAACATGTTCTCCCATACATTCCAACTGTATATGTAAGTATGTACTCACAATATTGATAGATTTACCATGTTATTTAAAGACCACAGACATCTTATAGGTTTTCCTGTAATCTACGGGTAAAGATCTATTTTCTGTATTTTTTTCAAAATTTTAGGCTCAGTAGTTCGGAGATAAGGGGGGGGGGGGAATGGTCAATTTTCGTCTATTTTCTTAAATAACTTTAAAACAATTTATTTTAAAATTATAAAAAAATATATATTTGAGACCCTCATAGTAACCCCTTTCATTTGACATGCCATTTGGTGTAGTTTGCAAACCTTTTTTTAAAATTTTCTTACATAATCAGCCTATAACGTTCCCACTGCTGGGACACAGGCCTCCTCTCTGTGATTTTCTTATTTTCTTTTTTTATTTTTTCTGTGATTCTGTGATTTTCTTATTTACCCCCAAAAGTGACGTCTATATTCAAAATTCATTTATTTACTTTACCCGTCCGTGTTTGGGTCACAGAAATTCATATGTGTACCAAATTTCAACTTAATCGGCCATTAGATTCGGAGCAAATTGGCTGTGACAGACGGACAGACAGACAGACAGACAGACAGACAGACAGACAGACACACGAGTGATCCTATAAGGGTTCCGTTTTTTCTTTTTGAGGTACGGAACCCTAAAAACCTATGAAACAGTTTTGTTTTTATTCATCGCTACATAAATCGCTATCACTACTCGCTTCGCTCCACACCCTAACCCAACCTCTACAACGCAAGCAACATCCCATGGACCTTTGTTCGCATCAAAGCGGATGAATATTTGAAGGGACCACTCAAATTCAGTTCGACCACACGCGTGTCGCGCTATTGTCATATATGTTTGTACGTTTTATGGGTAAGCGTAGAATGTAGTTGTGGAATTGTATGCCAAGAGAAGAGAAGTTGTAAATATTTTTATGGTTGTTGAGGTAGTGAAATAAGAGTAGTAGTGTAGTTGGGCAATAAGTATATAAGTCTTGATCCTTCATGCAGGTGGCTTAAGCAGAAATAAGGGTGCCTATGTGTCGCGCGCGATTCGCGTCGCGTGTCTCACCTGTTTGAAGGAGTCTTTACGGAAATTTCATCAAGGGGTAGAACAACACATCGAGATTTACAAGAAACCTGTAGTAGCGAGACCTCATACGAAGACGTTGAAACAACACAGTAGGAGTGAGGCGTATTTATCGAAACAGTAAAAAAAAAACAGGTTTTTAAAAGTAACAACATGGAACAGATATCTCAAAACCGAAAAAACACTTCCTGCCTGTTTCGTCTGTTCCACAACCTACAACAGACATTGCCGTAACTGGTGTGTGTATCTGTGTAATATAACAAGCTCTTCTCTATCTAGCTTATGGATGTTTACTTTTTTAGAAAGAGAGAGATACAAACGAAACTGATCTGGAACAGTTTGGAACAAGCTTTTATCTCTTCCGACTAAAGAAATAAAAAGAAAATAATAATAAGAAAATGAAAAAAAAAAATGATATGGAAATGGATGGTAATAGAAAGAAATAGCACCTGTGCGAGTCACAATAAATACTTTTTCTTTCTGTTCTCTGGAACAAGCTCTTAAATCTGTTACAATCATAGAGTCTTTGGTTGCAATGTAACAGCTTGTTATTTTGGAACAGGATTTTGGAACTGTTATTTCCCTGGAACCGGAACAGGTGAAACAGGTTTCTAATTTTACCTGTTACAGACCACCTCTACAACACAGTGAATAGCAGTGACATAAAAAGTGTCGAGAATGCGTTATAATCCCGCCAAAAGATTCACCAGTGAAGCTGGACTTGAAAGAACCTGGTGGCGACGTCATTAAAAGATATCCACCATCCATATGTTATAACACTCGTCTCTTCACGATTCCTTTGCTTACCATAGGATGCATATCCGGTAGGCTCTGAACAGACGGCTGTGCTCCTGGAGAGTTTATTGCGCCACTTCTTCTTCCCAGCTAAAGCACTAGGAAGTGGTGAAGGGCGGGCGGTTTGTGACTGTCTTATAGAATTTTGACCTTCAAAAAAAAAACCGGCCAAGTGCGTGTCGGACCACGCACAATGAAGGGTTCCGTAGTTGGGATGAATTTATCTTAAGAACAAACTTAACATTGTAGTTGAAAAACATGTTCTCCCATACATTCCAACTGTAAATGTAAGTTTGTACTCACAATATTGATAGATTTACTATGTTATTTTAAGACCACAGACTTCTTATATGTTTTCCTGTAATCTACAGGTAAAGATCTATTTTCTGTATTTTTTTCAAAATTTTAGGCTCAGTAGTTTCGGAGATAAGGGGGGGGGGGGGAATGGTCAATTTATTTTAAAATTATAAAAAAAATATATTTGAGACTCTCATAATAAGCCCTTTCACTTGACATGCCACATTGTGTATTTTGCAAAACTTTTTTTTTAAATTTTCTTATTTGCCCCCCAAAAGTGACCTCTATATTCAAATTTAATTTATTTACTTTACCCGTCCGTGTTTGGGTCACAGAAATTCATATGTGTACCAAATTTCAACTTAATCGGTCCATTAGATTCGGAGCAAACTGGCTGTGACAGACGGACAGACAGACAGTCAGACACACGAGTGATCCTATAAGGGTTCCGTTTTTTTCCTTTTGAGGTACGGAACCCTAAAAAGTGCTGATTCTCAGCCTAATTTGAATAAATGACTTTTGATTGTTTTTGATTGCTCTATAATCCTTCCATATCCTAAGCGCACGTCTTCTCTACCATTAGCACGCCATCTGTCCTCCTCCTCCTTGATATGCAATGGTCTCGTTTGCACCATTTAACATGAGGCAACAGAGGCTAGAGTGAATCTTTGAGTTTTATGCTTTTCATTCATTCATTATTTCAAGTGTAGAACAAAATCAACATTTGTAGATATTGAAATTTCCATAATTACCTATGAAATTAAATTCAACACATACTCGTATTATATTTCACGCAAATCTACATGGGGACCTTTGCGGGGGAAAAACGTCAAAAGCTATAAGTGCACGGTTCCAATTGGTCCTTTCCTAAAGAGAAGAAACGGCAAGAAACTCAAAGACTAATCTCTTAAAAGAATGAGGCAATCTGTGGAAGAACTACGAGTATCCTCAGCCTGTCAAACAGCTAGTAACTATAATATTCTTTCCAACCATTTAGTATAATAGTGATGTCATAATGCGTTACCGATTCTATATTTATGTAGAAGTTTTAATCGATTTAACACACTGATATTTTATTTTAAAGAAAAATGAAAAGTTAATACAACGTCCATGAAGTATTGCATTTTTTCGTCGATGGTTGCACATATAATATTGTGATGGTTATTGCCTGGTAAATAAGGAATTTCATGGGCGTGCTTACGTCAAATGTAAAAAAAATGGTGGAAAAGACAGACAGGGGCGACGTCAGGCAGACTTTTAAATGAAATTGGGTAATATAGCTTCCCTAGAGTTGCACTTAGATTATATTGACGCTTGAAGATGATGTACGTTATTTAAAGTATTTTTGTTACGAGTTCCCGAAATTACGGGCGTAACGTACAGTCAACAAAAGAGATATCTAGGCAGGGTATACTAACATATTTGTATGTGAATTGCTTCATGTTCAATTTCGTGACAATATATAATTTTGTGTTGGAGGAGCTCGTGGCTAAGTAATAACAGCCGCACGGGTTGATCCATCAGGTTAAGCTACGCTTGCCGGGGTTGGTCCGTGGATGGGTGACCATTCTTTACATACCGAGACTCCTCCGTGCCTCGGAAAGCACGTTAAGCCGTTGGTCCCGGCTGTCATTCGTGGATCTTTGACAGTCGTTACGGGTCGTCAGAAGCCCGAAAGTCTGACAACCAGTCTTACCAAGGGGTATCGTATTACCCAGTAACTGGGTTGTGGAGGTCAGATAGGCAGTCGCTCCATGTAAAATACTGGTATTCAGCTGCATCCGGTTAGACTGGAAGCCGACCCCAACATAGTTGGGAAAAGGCTAAGCAGATGATGATACAATTTTGTGTTGGTGTGTTACAATGTAGGAGTATTGCAAAAACAAAGTAATATATATAAAATTGAGCATGAAACAATTCACATACAAATATGTTAATATACCCTGCCTAGATATCTCTTTTGTCGACTGTACATAACTTTACTGAAGACGGACTGACTGGGCGCACGTTAGTTCAATACTCACTTACTTGCCGCGTCGTAAAAGAAGACAACCCTAACGAGTCAGAAGAGAAGAGTTACGCGATAGAAAGAGAGGCAACTTCTAGGTGAATATGACTGTAGGCAATTAAAGCTGTGTGACTTTACTGAAGTTTTGTGCGACTTTCTTACAATAAGCTGCTCTACCACCATATCTATACCTATCGCATTCAAAGCTGAAAATAGACCTTTTCAAGTTCCAACACAACCTTCATATTATTACAGACATGTCTGTATACATTATTACTTTATACCCCACAAAAATATAATATCCAAAGGCACTCAAATTTTCTTCGACTGTTGAGCTTACGCACGAGTTTTTATTACAGCGCTGTAGAGGCTGGATGTGGAAATACCTAGTTATGGCTCCGTCGGTAAACGGTACGGGAATACTAATGTTACAACTTACTAAAGTCGGTTTTAAGAATTTCTTGAATTTATTAGCGGGGCGAGAATTAATTTTACACTATCTGAGTTGGTTACCTCGTGATTTATTTTGTTAGGTGAAATAATTAAGTTCACCAGCTTCAATAAAGAGAATTTTCCTTAACATTCTAATTTTGTCAAATATCGTGACATGTTGTGAGTGGAGCTCGTGGCTAAGTAATAACAGCCGCACGGTCCGTGGATGAGTAACCATCTTTACATACCGACACTCCTCCGTACCTCGGAAAACACGTTAAGCCATTGATTGCAGCAGTCATTCGTTGGTCTTTGACAGTCGTTACGGGTCGTCAGAAGCCCGAAAGTCTGACAACCAGTCTTATGGGTTTCGTATTACCCAGTTACTGGGTTGTGGTAATCAGATATGCAGTCGCTTCATGTAAAATACTGGTATTCAGCTGCATCCGGATAGACTGGAAGCCAACCTAGGCAGATTGATTGATTGATGTCATCAATTTTTGGATGATCACTACGCTTGACGAGTTTGCTCGTTTTTTTGTTTGTTTTGTTTCGAGTTTCTCTGTTTGCTTTTACTAATAGCAGGCCAGGCGCACTCGTCTTGTCAGGCTAATTCAGCCTGGTAAATTCCGGCGGGGCGCACGTTACTTCAATACTCACTCACGCGCCGCGTCTTAAAAGAAGACAACCTTAACGAGTCAGAAGGTATAAGAGTTACGCGATAGAAAGAGAGGCAACTTCTAAGTGAATATGACTGTAGGTAATTAACGCTGTGCGACCTGAAATGCACTTTATTGTTTAATAGACTTAGGAACGCTGCTGCACAAAGCAGTTACCCCAAAATCGCCCTCAGTTGTGGAAGTGGTGAAATGTATACCAGCAACCGCATGCAAAAATATGATAGCAGTTACAAACCTAAGTTTCACCAACTCCAATAGCATTATCACTTAAAAAGTTTTCCCATAGGTCCCAAGAAAAAGGCGAAAAAATGTGGGCTAAGCCCATTTATCACTATTAACACGGGGGCAGATTAGTCCACAAATAAGAGCTTTATCCCCTGCCTGATAGCTCCTAACGAGGGCGAGGCTTTAGGCTGTGAATACACTGTAGATATACATCCTAGAAGTGAGGTAAGTTTGGTTATCTCGACTACTGAGTGGTCATGGCTTTTTTCTTATGGAATGTTGTTATCCTCTGCTCTGAGGGACTATTCACTTGCTCTCATGTTTCTTGAGCTCGGTAGGTGCTGACCCGCTGATTATAAGCAACTTTAAAGGTACCAACAACATACCAACGTGTCAACATACGACCGCGAAGCGCCGCTAAACCATAGTAGTAGTAGTAAATTACGATTTGTGCTTAATCTTGTTTTGAAAACGAGGCAAAAATAGTACGATGTAAGGGCCAGCAGCAGGGGGAGGGGGGGAGGGCAGGTGGTTTTCTGTAGTTTCTGCCTACCCCCATGGGTAGAAGGTGTGAATTTATGTATGAACTTAATACTTGTTTAAAAATTCTCTAAAAACTCTACGCAGTATTCTCTTATTAATTCCTCTTCCAGAAAGTACAATGAAGGCCCCTTCAAACTGCGTGTCGCGCAACGAGCGGTACCTTTGTCGCTTGCAATTCGCGTCTCATGTCGCGCCTGTTTGTGGGCGCCTTAAAAGCTGTTACTGTTCACATGCCATACCAGTAGGAACTTTATTCTCACAATTTCCAGGTATTTTTGGATTGTAATTTGTAATACTGGAATCCTGGCTTTGGGAGCGTGACAGACAGGCTATCTCGCTCCAATTAATTCAGAGAACCAAAAAATTAATTTACTTATTTTATCGAAACAAATGTTGATAAAAAGCTGGCAGGTTACTCGGATATGAAATTAAATGCCACCATCTACTCTTGTAGGATTCCTTTACATAATAAAATGCGCCTCTCATGTCTATAAGAGGCGCATTTTATTAGTACATAGTGTTATGTACTTCTCATCACTACTTAGTGTTCTTACACACAAGCGACACGCGTCGATGTGCCAATGACCGCTGCCAACATGTCGGTGACAACCGTCGACCTAGACCGACGCTTGCAGTTGTGGCGTGTAGCGTCCGCCATTTTGTCACACCTGAACTATTTGCAGTCCACTGACAAAATGGCTGACGCGACACGCTACAGCTGCAAGCGTCGTTTTACGTCGGCGGCTGTCACCGTCATGTCGGCGGCGATCGTCAGCGAGTCGACGACCGCTGTCGACGCGCATTTGCGTCTGCAGTTGACACGTGACACTCGTATGACAGTCCAAGTTTGAGCAAACTGCAACGCAGTATTCGAAATTCTACTAACTGTCACAAGACACTGAGTTTTGCTGTTTTTAGTGACAACACACTAAAAACAGCAAAGCCACACAAGAAAACTTCACCAAAAAAAATAATTTCCACAAAAAAATCGAATTACAATTTCAACAGCTTCCCTGAATAGTGTCCTCAAACAAGGCGCTGATCATTAATATTTTCCTAATAACATTATATTATTTTCGCCAGTCTGTCCTCAGCCGAGGTCCCTCCGTCATCTTTAATCGGCGCCGACAGCTCTGCACTAATGAGAAAAATAATGATGAGCTACAGACTCAAAGGAGGCTTTAATCAACACCTACGTAAGCTCTCAGTACTCTTTTTTCGGCTCTAGACTCAGAAAATTGTGTAATTAAATTAGGTACGCTGATAATATCTGTATTAAGTAAGTAATTTTTATTTGGTTACGTGAAATTATCTATGATAATTGATAATTAAAGAACATATTTTCATCTTGATATTCAAATTACGTTTTTTTTCAAACTGCTAGTGTTATATCTGGCTGGCGACCAATCTGGCATACACTTATCCAAAAATTTAATTTTCATCTTGGGGGTATCAAATATGTCACCTGTCTGTGAGTAAAGTCGATGAGTTGGAAACACAGATAAAAACATTAGAGAAAAAAAATGAGCAATTACAGAATTTTCTGAGCAAAAAGCAGCCTACAAAAGAAAGAAATGAGACAACGAACGAAATCAGAAAGGAGACTATATCATTTGCAAATGTACTCACACAAAACGAAAAGCAGGTAGTAAGTAAAAATCAACCAGTAAACAAAGATAAGAGTGTAGTGGCGTGTGTGGCCACGAAACCGGCATGTAGTATAGAACGGAACACGGAATATTTTGTTATAGAGCAATTATCGACAGATAATACAGTACCACAGATGGAAACTAGCAAAAGGGATGAATCATGGATTACTGTACAGAAAAAGAAAAAAAAAACTATCCTGGCAAGCAAGTCATAAGAGGAGGGAATACTAGTGCCGTAAATATTCTAGGTATTGAAAGGAAAAAGTTTTTACATGTTTGGCGTCTAAAAAAGGAAACCACAGTAGAAAATTTAGTATTGTATGTAAAGATCATATTTTATGGAAAAGGGACGGAAATAACAGTGGAAAAAATTAAACATAAAACGGGAAGGGACTATGCGTCATTTATAATAGGAGTTCCAGAGAGTTTATATGAGATATTATGTAAACCAGAAAGTTGGGCAGTTAACATTGAATTTTGTGAATGGGTTTGGTTTCGTAAACCACCCAACAAGCAATAAGAAAACACTAAATTCTGTAGAGATATACTATCAGAACATGAGAGGATTGAGAACAAAGTTACACGATTTTTATGTGGGAATTTCTTCTCATAGTTATGATCTTTTTGCAATAACGGAAACTGGATGCAACGATTCTATCTACGATTCAGAACTAGTCCCACCTGGATACAAGATACTCCGATGTGATCGTGCAGATGGACGCAAGCAAGGTGGCGCGTGTTTAGTGGCCACACCGCGGTACGAGCTACGGCAACTAAGTACACCGACCGATGTACGTATTTCGTGCATTTGAACTGGTTAGCGCTGCGGTTTATTTACATAATAAGTTCATGTTTGTGTTGTGTGTAGTGTACATTACACCGAATTGTAGTGATAATGAATATATGTGGTTGTTTAGCACAATAGAAAATTATCGTGATGACTAAAATAACTTAATAGTGATAGGCGATTTTAATTTATACCTTAGCTCAACCAATGTACGAAATTATTTTGAGTACTTTAGCACATATTGTGAATTCACCCAGTACAACAAAATAGGGAATTGTAATGAACGCCAATTAGATCTTGTTTTGAGTACGCGTTTGGGGGGAGACGGGTTGGAGGTGAGCGCGGCTGAGCCGATCGTGCCGCCCGACCCACACCATCCACCGCTCGCTACGGTAGTGCAACAGCGGGCGCGAGCGCGCCGCGGCGAGTGGCCCGCGACGGCGCCGCCGCCGCTAGTTGAGTCTGAGGAGTGCACCCAGACACACACTGGATGGAACTTTTACAAAGCAAACTTTCCATTAATGTATTCTTTAATAGCGGCTATAGACTGAACACCCTTGTATAGGTTTGATTTAAATAGTAGTTTAGATTATTTTTATGAGGTTTTGAATAAGGTTATGGATGACTGCGTTCCAAGAAAAAAGCGAAAACATGTAAACTCGGAGTACAGTTACCCCGAGTGATACACGATATACATTATTCGCAACATACAATTAAAGGCTAGGCTTCATAGGCAGTATAAAAGTAGCAAGTCAGGGCCCGATTATGAGGCGTTTGCTAAATGTAGGGCGAAAATAAAATTTTTGCCCTACATTGTGTATAAAAATTATAAAGACAGGATGCAGATGGAGTTCCAGGAAAATCCAAAGGCTTTTTGGGCTTATGTTAACTCACAAAAATACAGCAGAAGTCCACGCAAGATTTTAAAAGGTGATAAGGTGCTAACGAGGGAGGAGTATGCGACTGAGTTTGCGCAGTATTTTTGTTCCGTTTTTAGCCCTGAGGTACCCAGGCTGGACGTGGAAGCGGCAGTGGAACAGGCTGGTGGTGAGAATGGAGCGGCTAGGGTACACTTAGAACGACTAAGGCTTGATGAAGTACTTTACGCTCTGCAAAAGCTCAAGCCAAAAAAGTCAACGGGTCCCGATGGCATGCCCCCCTAAATTTTCAAAGACTGCCGACTAGTGCTTTGTAGGCCACTTCTCTACATCTTTAATCAGTGCCTGGCGGAGGCCGTATTTCCAGAAAGATGGAAAACAACGAAGGTCGTTCCGGTGCCTAAAGGAAAGTCAGCATCGAACGTGGACCAATTCAGGCCCGTGGCTGTGCTTTCGACATCAGCTAAGGTACTAGAGGCTGCAGTACATAAGAGCATTCTCTCGCAGGTTAATGTACAGCATTCAGATGAGCAACATGGTTTTAGACCCGCCAGAAGCACCACTAGTAACCTAATTAACTACATGAGTTATATTGTACCTGAAGTAGATGCTGGAGGACAGGCAGATGTAGCTTTCTTTGACTACAAAAAAGCTTTCGACCTGGTGGGTAATGGCATACTGCTTACAAAAATGGCAGGTGTAGGGTTTACTCCCCATTTACTAACCTTTTTTGCTAAGTTACATGCGTGATAGGCAGCAGTATGTAGAGTATGCGGGGAGTAGGTCAGAAAATTATTTTACCAGGTCGGGAGTCAGTCAGGGTAGCAACCTCGGTCCGTTAGGATTCATATTAATGATAAATGACCTTCCCACGGTTGTCAAGGATGCTCATTGCACTCTATTTGCTGATGATCTGAAATTGTATCTTGCGGTTAGGAACAGAGAAGATTGCCAAAAGTTACAACAAGATTTAGATAGGGTGATAGCCTGGAGCAAACATAATAATTTGCAATTTAACGTCTTGAAGCGCATGACTATGACTTTCAGCCGGGCACGCTCTCCAGTTACGTACCAATACCAAATTGACGGGGTACCAATAGTGAAAGTGTCAGAAGTCAGAGATCTAGGGGTTAACTTCTCCTCTAAACTAGAATTTCGAGAGTATGTAACCAAAATCTGTAAGAAATCCTACAGAAATTTGGGATTCGTACTTCGGGTTGCTAGGGCCTTTACTAGTATCGAGGCAATTATTGCATTGTATAACTCTTCAGTGAGGAGCCAATTAGAGTTTAACGCAGTCATCTGGTCTCCACATGAAGCTAAATATAGTGTCATGTTGGAGAGAGTGCAGAATACATTTATTAGATATCTATATAAAAAGATTTACGGAGTATACCCATTTTATCCAAATAAGTATCCTACCTTATTCACTTTAGGTATGGTAGGGTATAATGAGTTAGAATAAATTGAAATTGTTAGAATTGAATTGATTTTTTGTTGAATTGTTGGAATTGGAATTGTTAGAAGGAATTTAGCACTAATCTCCTATATCTTTAAGGTACTGAGGGGAAAGATTCACAATCCAGGCGTATTGCAGCAACTATGCATGTGTGTTCCGGACAGGTACGTGTGGCGGAGGCGGCGGTCGTGGCTGCTGGTGGTGCCGCGCGGCCGTACTAAGCTGGTGAATGAGGCACCGTTTACACGCGTACTCCGTGTCCTAAACCGTATAGCGGAAGACATGGATATATTTTGTTGTACTCTGGGTGGGTTCATAGTGAGAGCCCACTTTGAAATAAGTTATGGTCCTATTGTGATATAGATAATAATTACTGTGTTTGCAGTAGCCATAAGTACCTACAAAATTATTAGTTTGTAACTATGTAGCGGTATTTTGAAAATATGTGTAATAGTTGTCTACATTATCGCATTAGGTGTTAAACCTGTAAAGATAATTGTATTGTGGGAAATAAATAAATAAATATAAGTTTTGTGTAGTACTTACCTACCCGTGGGCTGATGAGAAGGATATTTTGGGTACCAGTTGGTTTTAGCGGCTTTCACATAATAGTACCATAGTTTTTAAATAGTAGGCCTGTGGTACAAAATAGTACGTATGTACGGCCGTATGTCCACCGCCACGTCAACGGAACGTTAACGAGAACAAGATGACGGCGCCGAAGTAGCGATACATACATTTACTATGGCCGCGTGTCCACCGCACGCCGTTACCGACACCCTAATTGCACAACACACTATCAATCGAAGGTGATTTCATTTTGACAGTTCAACAACATTCATTGCGGTATTTACATTGTTGAGCAGAAAAAAATTTCGAACTTATGAAGCGATGTATTAGCAATTTGTTTCAAAATGATTCAGATTTCGATCTATAGTGTGTTACGAAATTAGGGTGCTGGACGCTGTCACGCTTGGTTCGAATAATCTCGTTTCTCGTCGACGTCCCGTTGACGGTGGTGGTGTACAAACAGTATAAGGGTATCTGAGACCTCTCGATGACTAGGTATGTGTAGTGGGGTTGATTATCCAGGGTGTGTTTGACGTACTAAATCCTTGTTACTAGTGAAAGCTCTTCTAATCTAATGTTTGACACACAATTATTAAGTAAGTACCTAAGAACAAAAAAGGCAATAATTTTATTTAAGTAAATTCTTTCTTTTTAATGTCTAGACGTCTTTCCTACTTTAAAACTTAATGTTTAAATTCAATAAAATTACCATTGTGAATCTTTGAACTGTTAAAAGCTATCTCTAAAACCAGATTCTAAGAATAAATAAATTATTCCCCACCTCTTGAAACGAAAAAAAAAATATATCTTCAGGTAAAAAGATTATGTACCTACTTAAACAATTTGGTCCATTCTTGTTCTTTGACGAGAAGGATGAAAATAGCGAGTATAATAAGATAATGTGTACCTTTGCTCCATTTGAGCTTTAGACTTTTCTCCGAGGCCTTTGACTTATACTTCGGTGTAAGTCATAAACTTAGTTAAAGTTTATTTTTTATTTTGGTTTTTTTTTTATGGACAGTCAAAGCTGTGAACTCGTCGAAAAAAATAGCGTCTAACTGTTCACCGCAATTTGCACGCACACTAGAAGCACAATGACTGGCGCGAGTGTAAGGCGTCATCTATCACGCACACCAGTATAACAAAGTTGGCCTGTTTGTTTTAGTTCTTTTGCAGCGCGACACTCTATCTAAACATATACACAGGGTTACTTGTAATTCGACGTATTCCTTGCAGGACGTCTTACTAGGGTTAAAATGCAACAAATTAAGCCACCAAATGTTCTACCGAAATTCAATAGTTTTTGAGTTAGTTCGATTTTTAGTTTTTTAATGAAAAATACAATTCAAAAATTATTTAAAGCGCGACTTTAATAAAATTTAAGTAATTATCATAGCTGATGCCGTAGCAGACCTTTGTTAAAAGTTGAAAAATGCCTATAATACTTTGGCAAAGATCACTAATGAAAAATTTTATTTTTCGTAAGTAATTTATATTTTTCATAGACAAAAATTACAACGAAAAAAAAACTAACTTTCGGTAAAACATTAATTGGTGGCTTAATTTGTTGCATTTTAACCCTACTATGACGTCCTGCTAGGGATACGTCGAATTACAAGTAACCCTGTTTATTCAAAGGTTTTTGATGTATTTTTAGTCCATCCGTAGTAGTGTGTTTTATCTTATTAGCCTTTTTTTGTAAAAGCAGTATTTATTCACTCACTTTTTTAGTCCATCCGTAGTAGTGTGTTTTATCTTATTAGCCTTTTTTTGTAAAAGCAGTATTTATTTACTCACTTTTGTTGTTTAAATCTAAGTTGTTTAGTGTTAAGGCTGACATAGACATGCTAAAAAAGCTTGCTTGTTTGCTATCAAGTAGCAATAAGCTCATTTACAGCATGATCTTCGTGTGTAAGTTATCATACTCTTTTCGTACGAAATTTTACTATGAGACCAAACCTGAAGTCGTGAAAAAAAAAATCTGTTGTTCCCTACATTTTGACAGGTTATGCGAACATAAATGTAGGAAATAGCTGTTTTTTTTTTTGACGAGGATAACAGTGATTAAAATTACATCCTGTATAAATGCTAGATGTGTACTAGGTAGTATCTGCATTTTTATTAGTCCAGGTTTGCCGACCTTTCTTTAATGTTTTTTTTTTGTCTATTTATAATAGGGAATCTGAGGGCGCTGAAAGAGTGACACTGAAAGTGCTACGCTTGCCGCGGTAGCGTAGCAAGCGTAGGACTTTTAGGCGGGATTGTGGGCACTCAATGTGAAGACATGAATTTGACCATTTCACTTTCATCTGACTATTAAACTAGGGGATGACTACTGAGATGACGACTATTGTAGAAGTATGGAAGAAGAATACATGCTGCGTCGAATTCAAATTTGAGATAGGGGCAGGAGACTGATATTATACACATATTTGGTGAAGTGGAACTGATGAGGAAGCCCACAGATGGCCATCGGAACTACTCAATAATACGTATTTCACGGGTTGCGATTCGATTATTGCTAAGCAATTTATGCTCGTCCAAATACATATGTTGAAGTGGAGCTGATGGTGACTTCACCATCAGTTCCAGTTCTCCTGGTTCCTTACTGGGAGAACTCCTCAACAATTAACGTCCTTGTATCGGGAAAAGCAATATTTTGTAAAAGGTGATGAGCAGTTGAC
The DNA here is from genome assembly GCA_946251885.1 of Cosmia pyralina. Classification (NCBI taxonomy): domain Eukaryota; kingdom Metazoa; phylum Arthropoda; class Insecta; order Lepidoptera; family Noctuidae; genus Cosmia; species Cosmia pyralina. Next base: position 4,828,346 of record OX276348.1, on the reverse strand, counting down.
ATTAGGCTATTGTAACTTAGATAAATTACCCAGTAAAAAGTGAAAAATAAAAAACTTTTTTACAAAAAAAAAAAAAAACAAACGACTTCCAAAAAAAAACTACAAAGTGAAAAATAACTTTAATTTCGGAAGTCGGTGGCACAAAACTAAAATACAGATCCAAAGACACCGATCTGATGATCCGAAGAATGATCAAAATCGGTTCATAAACGACGAAGTTGTCCGCGAACACACATAAAAAAAAAATATAAATATATATACGATCGAATTGAGAAACCTTCTCCTTTTTTGAAGTCGGCTAAAAACTAGTAAATAAAAAAAAATCGGGAGGTGTCGTGGGAGACCCCCGCAAAAGGAACGTCATTCTAGCTTGAAACGAAGTTCCTTTTGCTGTATATTATTGTATTAATACAGAGCCTTCTAGTATGGTCTCAAGTTTCAAGATCCGATAGAACGAAAGCTCCAAACATTCCTTTTAGATTTTATTGCTATAAGTTCGGGGAATTCCAAGCAAGACGTCATTATATTTTACTAACTTTGACTCTAATAATATAGAGTCTGCTTTTAAAATTCGAGTTATAGATTTGTCCCAATTCTACAATCTGCCTAGCCTTTTCCAAACTATGTTAGGGTCGGCTTCCCGTCTAACCGGATGCAGCTGAATACCAGTATTTTACATGGAACCATTGCCTATCTGACCTCCACAACCCAGTAACTGGGTAAAGCGATACCCCTTGGTAACACTGGTGGCTAGACTTTCGGGCTCCTGACGACCCTTAACGACCGTACGACTGTCAAAGATCCACGAATGACATCCTAGACCAACAGCTTAACGTGTTTTCTGAGGCACGGAGGAGTCTCGGTATGTAGGTACAGATGGTCACCTATCCACGGACCAACCTTGGCAAGCGTAGCTTAACCTGATGGATCGACCCGAGCGGCTGTTACTACTTAGCCACGAGCTCTTTCATTTGTTCCAGTTACAAAGTCGAGATTCCCCATATTTGGCAATTATTTTTCGTCTTACTGAGGATTATTACAACGTAACGAAGAATTATCGAGATTGAAGTATAAACGCGCGTGACGATTCTACGGCAAGCCGCGTTAAAGAACTTCGTTCCAAAAAAACAATCGACGTTGACAATAAAACACACCATAGCACCCGCTCCACACTTGAGGACAGACCCAAACCCAAGCAGGCGTACGCCACGACCCCCCGAATCCCGTTGTAAATCTCGTAAAAGGATTTGCCCCGTTGTGTTCGACGCCGATTTACAGCGATACATACTCGTACATAATTCAAACGTGTTTAGTCTCGGTGTTGGCTCATAATGGCTCACTTTAAGGGGGACAGTCTTGTTTTTTCTAGTACAGTAGAGTTTTTTAGACGTGATTTGGTGATGTTTCGGTCCATACGGTTGAAGAAGTTGGTTCTTTTTAAGGAGGAGAAATACTCGCTGCATTTTCTTTTTAATATAATTTTAGTATGAGGTATATGTTTAAGAGGAAATTCGGGCGGCGAAACTTTTGAAAATTTGGTATTTGAAGAAACTATTGCTGTCGCTCTGCGAGCGCCCCGCCCTCAAATTCGTGCGATAAGGACAACTGCAGATCCGACTGAATAGACTATGTAAAAAGGCATATTTCGAGGTTTGGCTTTCGCCTATTTCCTCCCCCAATATTGGATCAACTTAAAAGATATTTCATAAACTGAATAAGAAGGATATACTATGCCCGTATGTTTGTCTAATTCGTTAATAGTTGCCAAATTTGTACACTAGGCCTCTGTTGACAGCGGTCTGAATAGGCAATTTTGAGCATTTTTTGAGGGTTCTTATACAAATAATGTATCATCAAAAAGGAAAACATAGGGCATACAAGTAGCTAATATTTATATTTCTGTAAAATATCATTGCTTTATGGTCATTAACCAGAAAGAAAACAGGCGAGAGCGTTTCTATGGAGAAAAAACTTTTTACAAAAAAAAAAAACAACCGACTTCCAAAAAATACTACAAAGTGAAAAATTACTTTAATTTCGGAAGTCGGTGTCTTTGGATGTGTATTTAAGCTTGTTGCCACCGACTTCCGAAATAAAAGTTATTTTTCACTTTGTAGTATTTTTTGGAAGTCGGTTGTTTTTTTTATTTTTGTATAAAAAATTTTAATTTTTCACTTTTTAGTGGGTCAGTCTGTAATTTATCTAAGTTACAATAGTCTAATGTCAACTGCTCATCACCTTGTACAAAATATTGTTTTTCCCGATACAAGGACTTTAATTGTTGAGGAGTTCTCCCAGTAAGGAACCAGGAGAACTGGAACTGATGGTGAAGTCACCATCAGCTCCACTTCAACATATGTATTGTATGAGCATAAATTGCTTAGCAATAATCGATTCGCAACCCGTGAAATACGTATTATTGAGTAGTTCCGATGGCCATCTGTGGTCTTCCTCATCAGTTACACTTCACCAAATGGTGCTTTCCGGGAGTAAATGCACGAGTTACTATAAAAACTACCCAAATCGTTATAGGCGTGCCTATAAAAATTTAAGGTTCTCCTCGATTTCTCTGGGATTCCATCATCAGATCCTAGTTTCCTTATCATGGTATCACCCTTGGGATATATCCTTTCCACAAAAAAAAAGAATCATCAAAATCGGTTCATAAACGACGAAGTTATCCGCGAACACACTTAAAAAATTATATATTATATACGGTCGAATTGAGAAACCTCCTTTTTTTGAAGTCGGTTAAAAGAGCACCCGCATTTCCTCTTAAGTCAATAGGTACTTAAATACCTCTATTTTAATTTCCGTGTCCAAATCAACTGGACTTTTAAAGCAGTTGTGAATTATTGTGTGTACAATAATCAGTGTGCTGCTGGACAGTTTGTTGCGCCACCTCTTCCCAGCTAAAGCGCTAGGAAGTGGTGAAGGGTGGGCGTGCCGGAGACTGTTTTATGTAATTTTGATGTTTGAAAAGAGCTGATTGTCAGACTAGTTTGAATAAATGACTTTTGATAGATTGATTGTGTGCATTTTAAAAGTGTACTAAGGTATAATGATTATGAACTACCTTTCCATAAGTACCCTGTAGTAGTAGTAGTAGTAGTAGCTGTAGCATAGCAGTAGAAGTAGCTATAGCAGTAGCATTAGCGCTAGCAGTAGCACTAGAAGTAGCACTAGCACTATCACTTGTACTAGCAGTAGCAGTAGCGGTAGCGGAGGCGGTAGCAGTAGCAGTAAAAGTAGCGGTGGCGGTAGCAGTAGCAGTAGCTGTAGGGGTAGCAGTAGCTGTAGCGGTAGCTATTGCAGTAGCAGTATCAGTAGCAGTGGCAGTAGCAGTAACAGTGGCAGTAGTGTTAGTAAGTAGTAGTTTAGTACAAGTACTTTCCTATGATATGCCGAGTTGATTAATTAATAAGCAAACACACATTCGATTTTTAAATAAATCTGAGTATTAACAGTACACGCAATCACAAAACCATTTGCACATAACTTTGCATGCATATTCAAGTCCTATATTAAACCAATATATTATTCAAAGCCAATACATTATCTCTAATGCCCCTTTGGACATAGACGGCTCGACGCTAAACCGCGGCCATGTTATCATTACAACTGCCATTCAAAAAGAGAACGCTAATAAAATCATGAAATATGAGAGCTCCATTGTCCATGTCGAAGTTAGATAAAGTAAAATTAAATTAATGGATTCGAGCTTAGAGGTATATTCATAGAAGGAGAAGAGGGGAAGAGTGGATTGTGAAAGAAAGAAGAGGGGCTTAAGTATATAACAGCCGCACGAGTTGATCGTTCAGGTTAAGCTACGCTTGCCGCAGTTGGTCGTGGATGGGTGACCATCTTTACATAGCAAGATCCCTCCGTGCCTCGGAAAGCACGTTAAGCCATTGGTCCCGGCTCTGACAACCAGTCTTTATTCAGGGTATCGTATTACCTACGTAACTGGGTTGTGGAGGTCGGATAGACAGTCGCTCCATGTAAAATACTGGTATTTAGCTGCATTCGGTTTGACTGGAAGCCGACCCTAACATATTTGGGAAAAGACTAGGCAGATGATGATGAGGTTAATAATATACCTTCCCGCGTCAGATAAAGTGATTACTATCAGACCTTCTTTTGTTTAGAGGATTCCATTATACTATGCCTTACTTTAAGAGGCCGTATACGAAATTTTGCCCATTTTTCGCTGATTTGCGTACACACGTAATTTTACAGTTAAAATTCTCTATTGCATAACATGAAAGATCACTTTAATTATGATCTAATGAATTCTAATAAATTAGCTACTTTTTAATTTTGCGTCGAGTTTCTAATGCGAGAATTAGATTTTTTTAAAGTATTTTATATAAGTTTTTAATTTTTTTTTTCCAGGAAATAGATTGACTTTGAACTGAAGTTTATTTCTGTTGTTATAATTATAAAAACGACAGTTCTAATCAAAAGCAACTCTTTGCCAATTTTCTCTAAAATTAGACTAAGATAAATATTTTTTACTCAAAAATTTTATATGAAAGTGGTTAAAAGTAATTCATACATTGTGTATAAAACTTTCACAAGAATACATTGTAATTTTTCCATACCCTTTAGACGTTAAAACGATTTGTAAATATGTGATATTATTCTATACCTCTTACAGCAAAAATTCACAAACCAGTTGCTGGTTTAGGTCGATTAGTCAAAATTAGAGAATAAAAATAAAAAAAGTAGCTCAAACATTAGATCCTAATTGAAATGATCTTTCATGTTGTGCATCAAAACTTATACAAATACAGTATTATAACAATAAAATCATGTAAATTAGCGAAATCGGCAAAATTTCGTGTAGCAAATAGCACGCAACACTAGAGCACCGCTCACCGCGCGACACGCTGTACCTTTGTGTAGCGTGCGATTCATATTTCATTATATTCGATAGGAGCCTTTAATCGATTTTTTGCAGTCTATAGATACTGAACTTGTTGCTTTAAATGTGCCAGGACTGTTGCCTTTCGCGGTTTTCAACTGGAATTTATTTCGTCACAATTTGGGCTGCTACACTTTTAAAGGAAACCACTTTGTTGCTCTCAAAATGTGCTACCTTTAGCACATTACAGCACAGGTACCGTTTCAACAAAGTTTCTGGAGCTACTATCATTACGTGAAGGACTGTCACCCTTCAGATGCAGTTAGTAGCTTTGAGCAGTTGTGTATTTTCCTAGAGAGCGTTTTTTGACAATGTAAAGCCAAACCCCGGCGCCATCATTTTCATGACGGCCGTTATGTGGAGGCCACGCTAGTAAACTATAGCTTAAGGGTGCTTTTCCACCAGAAATGTGCTATGCAGCTATGCTGCGAGAATGTAAAAGCTAAGCTACGAAACTATGTGACCGTTTCCACAGATGCTAAGATATGTAGCGGAGCGAGTAAAATGCGCCGCCGCAAGGTAGCTATGCGAGGAAAATGCGCAGCTCGAGCTATGCGATGTATCAACAATAGGGAAGCTACACCACTCGCGACCACCCATAGCACGCATCCTTCTATATAAAAAACATAGCTTAGTTGAGCCCGTTTCCACCAGTGGAAACGGGCTCAACTAAGCTAAGCTAAGCAACTAAGCCTATGTAGACCAATGAATATGATTGGTGGATATGAAACGTATCCATAGCAACACAGCGTAGCACATCTCTGGTGGAAAAGTAGCCTAAGGCAAGTAGAGCTGCTAACCAGCGCCACCATTGAGAAAAAAATAATAAGTCTGGAGATGGAACATTTTGAAATTTCCTATGCTCAGAGAGTATGATCCTGCTGTGCTAGTCAGGTGAGGTAGAGGTCGTTTTTGGCGTTTAGTGTTGATTTTTGTGATGCAAAAAATTCTACCTCTTCTGAATAAAATGTGAGCATATTAAATTTTTAAAATATTCCATATCTCCAGACTTATTATTTTTTTCTCGATGGTGGCGCTATGCAGCAGCTACACTCATTGAGTTGTTAATTGTAAAGTTATTCCACAAATCCTATTTTAAAAACAAAACTAATCCAATTTCCTCAACTCCCACTTGGAGATATCAACAAACTTCAAAAGACCAACTTATTTATGGAAAACGGAGCAAAACCAAAAACAATACAAACAAAAAGTTTTGAACAACAACCTACCTATTGATCTCGAAGTTAATTTCCCTTAAACTATGACAAGCGAGAGTTTAAACACGATTCGCGGATTAGCGGCGAGATGAAACGCCTTCAGTTGGAGGCCTCCGAACTTGTGGTTAAGACTAGTTTACTCGTAATTGATTAATTTCTATTTTCAAAGTGTTGATGTGAATTATGGATGTAAACAGTTGAAATTGGGCGGTTTTGGTTAAGGTTTCATGCTTGGGAAAAAAGGGGCTTGTGGCTAAGTAATAACAGCCGCACGGGTCGATCGATCAGGTTAAGCTACGCTTGCCGCGATTGGTCCGTGGACCATCTTTGTATACCAATATCCCTCGGTGCCACAGAATTTAAAGCACGCTAAGCCGTTGTTCACGGTTGTCATTTGTGGATCTTGAACAGTCGTTACGGGTCGTCAGAAGCTTGAAAGTCTAACAACCACTCTTACCAAGGAGTATCGTATTACACAGTTACTGGATTGTGGAGGTCAGATAGGCAGTCGCACCGTGTAAAATACTGGTATTCAGCTGCACCCGATTAGACTGGAAGTCGACGAACATACTTGGGAAAAGGCTAGGCAGACTCCATACGCAAAAACGCGCATTGACGTGGAGTTGCGGATACCAGCCCGTATTACCTAAGGCTAGGCAGATGATGATGATGACTGAGGGAAGACGGTTAAATAAGGAAGAGATATAAAGTAGAATACGTGAACAGATAGTTAGGTTGTGTGCAGCTTGAAACTAGACTGATTGTGCACATCATTGTTTTCTTAGAGCGATAGTCTCGCAACAAAACAATCTCACCGTCGCAACTGTTTTTGTTTGTACATTGGGGTCGACTTACAGTCCAACCATATGCAGCTGATTACGAGAATTTTACATGAAGTGACTGCCTATCTGACCCCACTAAACCCAGTAATTGGGTAATACGATAACCGTTGATAAGACTGGTTGTAAAACTTTCGGGCATCTGACGACCCACAACGACTGTCAAAAATTTTTGAGTCACAGCCGGGACCAACGGCTTAACGTGCTTTCCGAGGCACGGAGGGGTCTCGGTATGTAATAGATGGTCACCCATCCCAGGGCCAACCGCGGCAAGCATAGCTTACCCTGATCAATCGACCCATGCGGCTGTTATTACTTAGCCCGAGCATGGTGATGATGGAGTATGTTTAATTCTTTTGGGTGATGATGTGCGTTTAACATTGTCATGTTCAATACAAAAAATGTACTAAAACTATTACTAAAATATGGCGTCGAAAAATTCCTCTGTATCACTGTCGACTGGTAAAGTACTTAAGAGACTGACAGCATTGCCACGTTGTATGGCAATGCTAAGCCTCTGCCCAAGGTAAAAGCCAGCCCTTGGGTGACGGGAAGTGTCAACCAGCCGTTTGGAGATTTCGTTCAATACATAGCTTGAAGTAGGTATGTACCTACTATATGTTCATACGTAAGGAAACCTTTGTTTTAAATCATTTGCATGCTTTTGTATTATGGCGGAATGTATCCTGCACTAAAAATATCTGTAGCATCCTTTATATTTACCACATTTAATGCAAATAAAGATACGAAAGTTTTGGTTTTCTAGGAAAGCGGTTCCATCATGAAAAATCTGTTATTTTCACCAGTAAGTATTTGACATTAAGTCAAACCCCACTGTCCATAGATTTAAATCGTTAGATTTGCCCTCACATTACTTATACACAAGTAAAAGTGTCCATACTGAGAAGAGTGAGCTCACATATAATTAAAACAATGAATAAAAAGCGTTAAGGTTTGCCCAATACTTAGAAGACACTTTTCAACCCAATGAAAGCTCCATAGAAATACTTGAGAGTGAAAAGTTATCACAAAATCAAAGAATTCTGCTTGTGACTCCCAAAGAAGTTTTGAGAGAAATTCAAAACAACATAAGCTCGAAGAAATTCCCGGGTTACGACCTCATAACAGGAGAAATTCTAAAATACCTCCCGCGTGAAGCCATAGTCAAGCTGACCAGACTTATCAATGCTGCATTTATACTAAAACATGTACCTGAGCCATGGAAGGTTGCTGAAGTCATTATGATTGCGAAGCCTGGGAAACCACTCCATAAAGCATCATCATATAGACCTATTTCCTTGTTGCCCGTATTATCCAAACTATTTGAAAAACTGTTATTAAAACGGTTAAAACCAATAATAGAAGAAAAAGACCTCATACCAAGCCATCAATTTGGCTTCAGGGAAAAACATTCTACAATAGAGCAGGTACACAGAATAACAAACATTATTTAAAAAAAAACACTCGAAAACAAGCATGTCTGCGCCACCGTATTCCTAGATGTCGCACAAGCTTTTGAGAAAGTTTGGCATGAGGGTCTGATATTCAAACTCAGACGCATGCTACCTCCAGAATTCGCAGATATTCTTGAGTCTTATATTATAAGTAACAGAATGTTTAGAATAAGGCAAGACGATGCATATTCCGAGCTAAAAACTATAAAAGCTGGGGTACTACAAGGAAGTGTGTTAGGCCCAATCTTGTACTTGCTATACACTTGTGATATCCCAGAGCTGGAAAACAACACCATTGCGACCTTTGCAGATGATACAGCTATTGTGGCTACCGGGTCAATCCGCAAAGAAGCAGTAGAAAAAGTTCAACTTGCTGTGAACAGAGTTTATGACTGGATACAAAAGTGGAAGATCAAATTGAATCAGTCAAAATCAATACAAATTAACTTCACTTACAAACACTGCGATTACCACTTAGTCTATATAAATGGCATGCAAGTGCCTTATGTTAATACAGCCAAATACCTTGGCATAACTCTTGACGCCAAGTTACGTTGGAAATCTCACGTCAAAAAGAAAAGACAGGAACTCGACATACGTTATAAAAGTATGTATTGGTTACTTGGAAGGAAATCCTGTCTGTCAATACGTAATAAAATGATATTATACATATTCTTATGCCAATTTGGACGTATGGCATTCAACTTTGGGGCTGTACTAAACGAAGCAACGTTAAAATAATCCAACAATTCCAAAATAAAGTACTCAGGGATGCCGTAAATGCACCATGATATATTAGAAATGACGACCTCCACTGCGACCTTAAAATGGAACTCGTCACCACCATCATCCAAAAATTTGCTGAAGCCCACGAACACAGACTTCACCGACATGTGAATGTTGAGGCAATTCAGCTACTAGAGAACACGAACATAGTGCGCAGGCTAAAGAGAACTAAACCATTTGAGTTAGTGTAGTGTGAATGAATACTAGTAATGCTGTGCTATACTTAGGACACATGAACAAAGTGTTTTTATTAATATTATCAGACTAAGAAAGTGCTACGGAATTGTGAAAAACTGCAAATTGACACTATTCTTAGTTATAACAAAATCTATCACTTAAAATAATAAGTTTGAGTTAAATTACTTATTAGTCTATTAGGCTAGATGGTAATCAGTTATTAAGAACGAATGAATTTTAATAAAGAAAAAAAAAATTAAATAGCGTGTTCATGACAATCAAGTGTAGTCACTGCGTCGTTGTGTGTCAGTGGTGTTAAACCCAATTAGAAATGCGACTATCTTTTGACGCGGTAGGGTGAATCTAACGATTTAAATCTTTGCCTCTGCTATCATTTTCATGACAGTCGTCACTGCGGCCATTAGTGGCGGTCACCGCTCTTCTAGGAAACCGTAGCTGTAGAGCTATTCTGTAAACATCTCACCGTGATAACTTAGGGGAAGTGAGCCGTGATTCCATCTGATGCTAGGGGTTGACACTATTGACAGGATCACTTCACCTAAGTTTTCACGGTGAGATTTTTACAGAATAGACCGGCTGTACTTAATTCACTGTCAATTTGTTTTCAAAAGCACAAATCAAAATTTATTACATCTGTGATAGACAAAACTGGTTTGTTTTTTAGTCACGCCCTGTACTAAGCAACAACCCACAACCAAGGTGTTCGACCAAAGTAATATAGATTAAGATCAGAGATAAAACTAGAAAATTACTGCTCGGAATTTAAAAAAAAACATTCGACATCCTGTGAATCTTTGTTTAATCCTACGCTCTGCGGTGTTGAAGATTTAATTAAGGCGAACGAGGAAATGTTCGGAGGAACTACCGTTTTTCTTTTTGGTTTACTGTGTAAAGGCATTTTCATCACTTTTTACTGCATTTTTTTTTTGTTAGGAAACCGAATGAGTTTATACAAATGGTCAACTTGCTGTAGTCAAGTTTGGATTTTTAGAAAGGAGTAGTCGAATTTTACCTATCCTAGAACTTACATTTGTGAAGAAACTTCCTGAAAGCATCCGATTATTTTCTAAAATAATATAACTATATATTCTTTCCGACCATTTATTTCGCTTTTGAAAGCTCGAGCACTAATCAATTAATGATGTCCTAATACGTTACCGATTCAACAACAACAACAACATCAACAATCTGATAACAATCGACTTTATTTATGACGAAGTTTTAAGCAATTCAACTCATTGATATTTAATTTTAAAGAAAAATGTAAAAAAAATAGCGTCCATGAAGTATTACATGTTTTCGAGATCGTCTATGGTTTTTTGTCAATAAATAGGGAAATTCATAGGCGTGCTTATGTCAAAAGTAAAGTAAATGGTTCGAAAGAGTATACTGTTATCCAATCTGTTGAAGGTTCTCGCGAACTGGCAAAATGAGAAGAAGCCGCTAGATGTGGGAAGTGTAAAACCGCTTGCCGTGGTGATGTTCGGGTGAGGTCTATATCCAGTAGTGGAGTGGAAGGCTTTCGGCAGGGATGATGATAATGATAAAACCAATTTACTACTGTCTACAGTTTTACTTACAAATTTGGTGGCCAGTCCACAGAGAGCCCTATATTCATTGTTTGGACAATTAATGGCTGCATAAGTTTAAAAAACAAAAATAAACCTAAAAAGAAAGTATTTATTTCAATGTCAACACCACACGATTTTTCTTTCACCTTTAAAATGGTATCGTCAGTTCACTGTCGACAATTTCGCGAGGTTCTCTCTACATTACCGTATTTGCTTAGATAGTGGCTCGACTCAGTCAGCGAGACGACGCCCCGTAATGGATTTCTGACGTTGAAATAAATGATAGATCGCCGCCACACGATGCATTACCTGTGAACAAGTAGCTGAGCTACGAATGTGGTTGGAGGAAGCTGATTTAAAAAAGGAATCAGAAATGTCAATATGGCTTCTTAAGGTCGGTGGTCTGGTGTGATGAAGTCGGATGATTAATGAGAGATGCTAGCTGAAAAGTGTTTTGTTCTTTTTAGAAAAATATTACTTAACCTATCCTATTATGTGTATGGGTTAGGGAATAGCCATTTTCTTGTTTTTGGTTAAGGGGCAAGCGCCAGGGTAGACCTCGAATTTCTTGCTTTCTGCAATTTGCAAGTCAGTACTAAGTTATATGTTAATTAAAGTATGATTCGCGACCGTAACAAATACCTACGTATTTACATAAATATAATCATTAAAATCAATAATACAACATAAGTTAGTATAATCCACGGAGTAGAGAAAGAAGGTATAATCTAATAGGTATATAATTCTCAAATGTCAAGATTTCATGGAATAGTTATTCATGAAGATTACTTGGTATTAAAAAATTGTTTTGGTGACTTTAGTGATTATAATTATTCTGTAAATATTTACTTTTTATGGTCGCAAATCAAATTTTTGAAGTAAAAAAAGACGTAAGAAAATTTGAATTTCGCGGGTTAACCTGGCGCTTTCGCCTTAAATGTGGAAATGTTAGTTTGTCCTTTGCAGCCTTGACACATTAATAGTAAAATCGTTCTGCGCAAAGGTAAAAATAATTATCAAATACGACAAAAATCATAATTTTTACCATTCAATTTAATTCGTTAATTTTCATTGCCCTCAACAATCTGGTCACTATTAACCAATATAATCAATGTCCACATAACAGTGTGAACTATTTTAAATTTTATCACAACTGTGGTCCGATTTCAAAACCAAAAACGATAAAATAACTTTCATAAAACACTTCAACAGCTTCTGATGTCGGTGTCGAGCTAAAGTGCAATGAAGAATTGATGACACCGACTTCAGAAGCTGTTGAAGTGTTTTATGAAAATTATTTTATTCGTTTTTGGTTTTGAAGTCGGTTTATACTTTTTTAAAGTAAATTTGTTTTAAATTTTAAGTTGAATATACAATTACATAATTAGGTAAGCCCAAGTCGAACGAAAAGAAGAATCATCAAAATCCATTTAGAAATGCCGGAGGTACAGCGCATTTATGCATATAACTTCGTACATAAGAATAATTACATAATGTATTATATATTAAAACCTTCCTGAAAGTATGTAGATCACGATAGTGAAAGAATCATCAAAATTGTTTTATTAGTTTTTGAGAAAATCGTGGACAAATAAACATACATACATACATATGTACATACATATATACATACATACATACATACGGGTCGAATGCAGAACCTCCTTTTTTGAACTCGGTTAATAACTACCGAGGTTACCACCGTCTAAAGAAACTAATTGTCAAGACAAATAATAATGTAACAGTGGTAAGATCTTTGTAATAATGAACAAATAAATATATTTTTATTTTTAGTTACCATCCAAATCTTTTATTCCTTATCAGAATCAACTTACTCCCACATTTTTTTACAAAATAAATATTAAAAAGCCTCCTCTACCCAAACTCAACACACGTCCCGCATAACGAAATGATCTGTATCCGAAATAAATCCATTGGAATAAACTTTTCCGTCGCACGTAGACATTTGACTGGCTCTGATCGATTGTAGTATCCCTATTTATTGATATGGGCTCCTGATAAATAATGGCAGCGGCCACTTCAGATGTTTGTGTTGCTTATGCTGTAGTGCTGAGAGCGATTTTAAGTGTCAAAAGGTCTGGGTATGAGAAATAGGGTTGCTGAAAGAAAATGTGTTTGGAGAGAAAATAATATTTGAGATACAAAGGTTTCTATCGATGCCTTTTTTTTTTTGTGGATGGGAAATCATCAAATGACTTCTCCCGCTCCGGGCAGAGCGGGAGGGCGTGTCAGACTTTTACTGACTAAAATCCACCCGTGTTCCTTCAGTTGCCCGTGCCAGGGCCACGGTATCTCAGCTCGCCGTCCGGTAAGGACCAGGCCCGGGTCGACGGCGCGTTGTGTTCCACGCGCGCCTCAAAGAGATGTCAGCAGTGACGGGGTCAATTGGGCCGATGCCGCCGGGGTCGCGGGTAGTTCGAAAGAGATACCGTGGCCCTGGCACGGGCAGCTGAAGGAACATGGGTGGGTTTTAGTCAGTAAAAGTCTGACACGCCCTCCCGCCTCTGCCCAGAGCGGGAGAAGTCATTTGATGATTTCCCATCCACAAAAAAAAAAAAAAAAAAAAAAGGGCCACGGTATCTCTTTCGAACTACCCGCGACCACGGCGGCTTCGGCCCTATTGGACCCCGTCACTGCTGACATCTTTGAGGCGCGCGTGGAACACAACGCGCCGTCGCGTCGACCCGGGCCTGGTCCTTACCGGACGGCGAGCTGCCCATTACTCGTCGTCCGCAAGCCCGCGCCTACGGTGGCCGGGAATCGGCGATAGATTCCCGCCGCCCAGGGCGTCTCCTGCGGCGGCTAGGGGCGCGAGGGCGCGGCTGTTGTTCTATCGATGCCTTAGTTCACAATTGCATTTACTACAGAATTTACAATTTTGAGAAGAGAGTTTTAAAGTTTTTTAAGACAATAACATTGCGAAAACTAAGTAAAATAAAACAATTACGCATCTATTCATAATACTAGTCAAAATCCGTCCAGCCGTTTCGGAGATTAGCCGGAACAAACAGACAGACAGATAGACAAACATTTTAAACTGTTTTTTTTTGTGATGGGTAACGTACCTATATTTTCATATGCAAGTAATATAGTAAAAAGCTGTTATTTTGACATTACAAACAGATACTTGAATTTTATTTATTTGTATAGATATGGCCCAGTGGTAACGCCCCTGACTTACGAGTTGTAGGTCGTGGGTTCGAACCCTGACAGGCCCTTTACTTTGTGTAAATAATTTCATCACCAATGCTCTCAAAACAGCGAAGGAAAACATTGTGAGGAAACCGGCATGTCCTAGAACCAAAAATTCGAAGACATTGTGTGTGACATCTACCAACCCGCACTGGGCCCGCGTAGTTAATGGCCCATTTCTTCTCGAAGACAGGAGGCCTGTGCCCCAGCAGTGGTAAAATTATATGTTATGTTATAGGTACACTTCTAACTAACCCTTCAAGAATTACAGGCAAAAAAATAGTTCGTTAACTTAAATAACGCGCAACCTCTTAATGGGTCATTGTACTCATCTTTAAGAACAACTTTTACCATAAGACCAAACCAAAAACCGCGAAAAAAAATCAGCTGTTCCCTACATTTATGTTCGCATAACTCGTCAAAACGTAGGAAACAACAGATTTTTTTTTTGCGATTTTAGGTTTGGTCCCATAATAAAAGTTGTTCATAGTGATGAGTACAATTACCCCTTAAAAGATTATGGTTATTTGTATGTCTGCAGCGCTGTTTTAAGGTTTGGTATCCTCCCAAAGGCATTACTTTTCTTTTAACTTCAAGAAACCTGTGATCTTGCGCAAATAGTAAATTATTCACTTCAAAAGCAAAAGTCATCTGCCTAGCCTTTTCCAATTATTTTGGGGTCGGCTTCCAGCCTAACCGGACCAGTAGTTTACATGGAGTGACTGCCTATCTGACTTTTACCACCCATAGTTACTGGGTAACACGACACCCTTTAGTAAGATAGACTTCCTGCCTTCTAACTACCCGTAGCGACTCAAAGATTGACGAGTGACAGCCGGGACCAACTACGTCACTACCTCAGTGTGCCAGCTGTAGGACAAATGGCAAGCCTCGCCTGAGTTAGATATCATACTTCATCTTCAGACTTGGGAGTCTGACTTGACAATGCAGCTGAGGTGGGCCTCAGCTGCATTGGGATCGGCTTCCAGCCTAACCAGGTACAGCTGAATGCCAGTATTCTATATGAAGTGACTGCCTATCTGACCTCCACCGCCCATAGTTATTGGGTTACACGACACCCTAAGATTACCCGTAACTGACTGCCAAAGATCTGCTTGTTTTATTTTAAAGGAGTGTCCAGGAGTTTCTTGCCCATTCTGCTCAATAGGAATCTACTACGCTTTGGAATGTGTAATTACTCGTAGCTTCATTTTCCGACTCCTTGACAAATCAAAAGTGCCTGGTTTCCTAATTGAAATAAAGAGTTCGAGTTTACCCGTAATAATGATATCCGGGAACAACGGTCTGGCATAAGCACAAAAGTATTGCAACTAATTACGGGTCGCGCTCGTGATGTAACACGGAGTTGTAACGATGCAACCGGGAGCGAAGTTTCTCGCTGCCAATTAATTAGTATTTACCGCGAGTCGGGCGAAATGTATATTTTAAAGTAACCTATGCGCTTGATTATGAGGACTTATTTTAGAGATATGAGATTGTAAGGTCCGGAAGTAGTAGGCACCTTACACTTGTACAATAAGTTATAGTTCGCTCACTTGAAATAGTTAAAGTTAGTTTAGGTGAGTTGACGGCCCACTGTCGGGAGGACACGGCGTGGCATACAGTGGCAGAGTGTGCCGCATGGGAGGGGCCGCGCCGTGCCCTCGTGGCAGAGGTCGGAGCCAACCTGTCGCTGCCGGCCGTCGCTCGTTCGATGGTCGGGAGCGCCGAGTCGTGGGATGCGGTGATCTCCTTCTGTGAAACCATCATTTCGCGGAAGGAGGCTGCGGAAAGGGAGAGGCAGATCGAGACGACTCTCCCGACTCGCAGAAGGCGGCCCGGGCGTCGGCGGAGGGCGGACAACGATTACTCGAAGGTGGCTGGACCGATTTGGATTTTTTTTGTTTTATTCGAGAGGGCAGTTGGTCCCTTAAAAAATTGATTAACTTTGCTTTGGTAGTTTTTGAGTTAGCTACAATAATACGTATTTTTTCCCCACTTTTATATGGATGGTGTTCTAGTTTGTTTTGCAGGTAGTGGTATTAGAATTTGTGTGGGGTAGGTACCACAACTAAAAAGTAAAAAATAAAAACTTTTTTACAAAAAAATACAACCGACTTCCAAAAACAACACTACAACGTGAAAAATAACTTTAATTTCGGAAGTCGGTGGCAAAAAACAAAAATACATTTAACAAGACACCGACTTCCAAAATTAAAGTTATTTTTCACGTTGTAGTGTTGTTTTTGGAAGTCGGTTGAATTTTTTTGTAAAAAAGTTTTTTTAGGTGGAAAATTTCCGAATTATTGAGGAATTGTATCGGTCGGTCCGTTTCGGTAGAACCAAACCTATTTAATCTCTTGGGAATTACATATTGAAATTCATGGAAAAGCCAGATAATAGGACTAACTCGGAAACTACATGAGGTGGTGCATAAGATGCTTTAAAAATATCTGCCACAGCTTCAATGGGAGATAGTATTGTGTATATAGATTACAATAGTGAAGAAATTTAGTACTCTGGAATAGTTAAAATGGAATGGAATAGTGAGAAAATAAAGTAATTCAATAAACATTTACTTTATTCTGCGTAACGTGGTTTACAAACTACGCGCGGTGTGTCGTTTCGTCAATGAAATCAATTGCTACCTCTTTCTAACTGTTCTGTCAATGTACACTAATTACTGCGGGACGGTTTCATACAAATATATCAATTGAAATTTATACGCACATCATTTTTGTATGAAAAAAATTATGACATAAGATCAATAATTTATCTTCACTATTGTAATCTTACACAATACCGTCTCCCATATTTTTATAGCAACTTAAATATTGTGAATTCAAAAAATCGGATTTGAATCCATACTTCGTGCATGAGAGGCGAGGCTGTAACCAATGGGCCATCAGAACATTCCAAGTTCTATTAAAATATCATAGCTATCATTCGGTACATAATTTGTCAAACTAAATGAAGATGTAATTCATTTATGCAGCTGGATTTGACTGGTAATTTAAAACTTTGATCGTGTTTTCTGAATGACTATTACAATTCCTTTTTATTTATTTTTAAATGGTAAACTGCAGTGAATTTTGAAGTCAGGTCCGGGCACCTGTCAAAAGTATCAAAGAGCCTATATTTTCATTAATTGTGACTGAATGATGAACGAATGATTAACGTCATCATATATGTATTTTATATTCATTGACGAAATAGAAGACCTCTTGAAAGGCGTTGTTAGCTGTGCTCAGCTGCGCTACAGTTTATACTTTTGTAGCTATCACCGTTTTACTTGTTCTACTTAGTCTTGTGTTATTGTTCCGAAAAAAAATTTTTTTCTTGTTAAAGTGGCGCCAACTGGTGGCGTGGATTTTCATGAAAACCCACATTAAGACTTAGTAGTAAGAAGTTCTTTTACTTAATAAATAGTTCTCTTTCTGAGATGCTTTTCAGGAAGTGAGGGAATTGCCATTATCATGTAACATGTACCACATACTGTATTTAATCAACAAACACTACCATTTCCACTTAGGTAGGTAATTGTTTTCAAGAAAAACATATTCTTTTTTCCTTTCGTAACCCCTAGTCACCCACATAACCAATCCATTATTATGGCGGTATGCGAAAACTCTAAACTGTCCACCTGTGCTATGGTTTATATGTAAAAAGAGTTGATTTTGATGGACATTTTATAGTACAATGTGCAACGTTAGGCTCTAATGAGAAAATAATGAATTTTCAGCATCGTCGTTATGAGCTGTGCCTTAAAAACTGCCGGTGGGGGTCAAAGATGAATAAATTGTTTGTGGAAGAGTGGATATGGTAAAATAATTTTTATTCTAGTGTTCATAAGTTTCAAACAAGTTACTGTAGGTAGGTAACTAATTATAATTGTTAGCCAAATACGTCACAATTAAATCAAAATCAAAAGTCATTTATTCAAATGAGGCTGAGTATCAGCACTTTACGAACGTCAAAATTACATAAGACAGTGCCACAAAACGCCCGCCCTTCACCACTTCCTAGTGCTTTAGTTAGAAAGAAGTGGCGCACTCTCTATTTGCCATGGGGATAGGCAGAAATGTTTAATTAAACATTGATTATATAACCATCCTACCTAGGCAGACTGTCACTTCGCTATGTACCACCTTCACCACGTTTCTTAAGAGGCCGTATACACGAAATTTTTGCCGATTTCGCTGATTTAGGTGAGTTTTACAGTTACAATACAGTATTTCTATAAGTTTTAATGCTCAACATGAAAAATTATTTCAATTATGATCTAATGTATGAGCTTTTTTTATATTTTGATTAATCGACCTAAGCGACCTAAGTCGGCGACTGTTTTGTGAATTTTTGCTGTAAGAGGTTTAGAATATCACATATTTATGAATCGTGTTGACGTCTAAAAGAAATGAAAAAATTGCAATGTATTCTTCTAAAAGTTGTCTATCATTTTTTACCATTTTCATACAAAATTTTCGAGTAAAAAAATTTTCAACTTGGTAAAATTTTAGAGAAAATTGGCGAAGAAAATTGCCTTTGAATTCGGCTACTTAGAACCCTCGTTCATAAAATTAAAACCACAGAAATAAACTTCACATCCAAATCAATCAATTTCCTGAAAAAGAAAAATGCAATAAAATAAAAAAAATTGGCATTAAAAAATCTTTTAAAACAACATAATTCTCGCATTATAAACTCGAAGCAAAATAAAAAAGTAGGCCATTCATTACATCATAAATGAAATAATCTTTCATGTTCTCCATTAAAACTTATAGAAATATAGTATTTTAACTGTGAATTAATTTCTGTAAAATCACGCAAATCAGCAAAATTGGCAAAATTTCGTATACGGCCACTTAAATAGTAGAAGTGTAGCATTTGTACAGCACAAACAATTGTATGTGCGTTAACTTATGTTGCATAGATTTTTGTAAGAAGATATAAAACATTTTGGCATACCTTTCATCATAACATTGAAATATCAGCCTATATTGTTCCTAAGATAACATTACCAAACAGAATAGTCGACATCGGCTCAGTTGCCAAAAAGGAAAAAAAAAATATTACCAAATAGTTAAAGAATACCGCATCCATGGACTTAGGTCCGTATGGATGTAAGTTTTCTCTAATTAAGCCTAGGGTCTTTGCAAATTCCTTATCTCTTTCTTGCGACAGGCAATGCGGGTTTCAATATCTAAGAAATGGTCACCTACCTACCAATCATGGCAAATCTTTCCCTAACTAAATTAGGGTCGGCTTCCAGTCTAACGGGATGCAGCTGAATACCAATATTTTACATGTAGCGACTGTTAACCTCCACAACCCAGTTACTGGGTAATAAATACCCGTTGGTAAGACTGGTTGTCAGACTTTCGGGCTTCTAACGACTCGTAATGACTGTCAAAGATCGACAAATGAAAGTCGGGATCAACGGCTTAACATGCTTTTCGAGGCACGGAGAGATTTCGGTATGTAAAGATGGTCATCTATCCACGGACCAACCGCGGCAAGATCGATCCATGCGGCTGTTATTACTTAGCCACAAGCCCCTCTGTAATTAAAGTACCGAAATTTATCTGGAAATGGTGAGAAAGGCCAATAAAGACTGATGCAAAGGGCCGACCGCACCGAATTGCAGAAATCCTTTAAATTACTTTCGTACATTTTCATAAACCATCGCACACTGGGAGTCTCTCTGAGGGATCGAATCCACAACGAGGTACTAAAGTTGTCGACATAGCTTACAGAATAAGCAAGCTGAAGTGGCAATGGGCCGGCCATCTTAGCCGTAGAACCGATGACCGTTGGGATAGACGTGTTCTTGAGCGGTGACCACGAATCGGAAAAAGTAAGGTTCCCACCTCAGGCTAGGTTGAGCGACGAGCTCACAGGGGTGGCTGGTAGCGCTGGAAGAGAGCTGCCGCAAATAGAGTTGAATGACGTGCAATAGGAGAGGCTTATGTCCAGCAGTGGACTGCTTTAGATTGATGACGATGATCGCACACTACAGGTGACCTGGACCGCGCTATCCTACCCGTAGGAGGCTATCTCGCACTGCCAAAAAATGGACGGTTGGTTGTACACAGATATACAGCTTTTTAATGTGTTGTACATTAAAAAGCTGTGTATCTATATTTTACTGGAAGTGCGGCCATGGTTGCGCCACCGTAGGGTCTTAGAGAGAATCCCATGGAACATCTTTATTTTGCATAAATATGGTACATAAAACGTCTAAAATATGAATGGTTCTACATATTTTGCTTACTTCAGCCTTAAAATTATAATAAAATAGCTGCGCCCCGCGGTTTCACCCGCGTAAATCGGGATATAAAGTAGCCTATGTATTAATCCAGGGTATAAGCTATCTACATACCAAATTTCATCCAAATCGGTTTAGCCGTTTTAGCGTGAAGAAGTAACAAACATACAAACACACACACAAACACACCCCCACACACACACTCACAAACTTTCGCCTTTATAATATTAGTGTTATTAGTGTGATTTTGAAATGCGATGCTCTGCAGTCCATTGCGGCTGTAATGTGCGCTTAACTAAGGCTCCCGCAGAAAGGCGCGATGCGACTCAGGTGGAACAATTTCTATAAAAATTGCATAGAAATTGTTCTACCAGCAGAGTCGAGTCGCGCCTGCCTGCGGTAGCCTTAAAACTGTAATTTTACGAGGACTAATACCTACAGTTTTTTTATCACCCCGTTTCCCTAACCTAAGCCCTAGATAATTCTTCAGTTTCTAAACCATACCGTCGTCGTCAGTTAGTCGTTAAGCCCCTCGCCTGGGTAACACCGGGCTCTTACTAATCTATCGCCTTTGCTGCCTTTGTCAACGTCTACACTAAGAACTGCCATTAACTACGTCAAATTGTCTAGTCTATAACATGGTAGATCTGAAGGATCTGAAGCTAGATTTTTTGACTGAGAGGAAATGTTTGGTTGGGTTTTGCGTAGATCTGTGGTAAAATGTGAGCAATATTTGTAACGTGACTGAGATAAATAGTTTGTTAAAAACGACGGACCCAAAAAACATAAACGTAGTGATGGATACAGAACCTCCTTTTTAGGGTTTCGTACCCAAAAGGTGCCAAAAAGACCCTATTAGTAAGGATCCGCTGGCCGCCCGTCCGTCTGTCCGTCCGTGTGCCACAGGGCAGTATCTTTTGAACCATAATAGGTATACACTTGAAATTTTCACAAAGTCTGAACAAATAATAAATATGAAGTGTTAAATATTGTACGGTGGTACGGAACTCTTCGTGTGTTTCGACTCGCACTTGGCCACTTTTTTTTAATACAATGAATAAAGTATGCAAATTAAGAAGCAGAATAAGCAAGACAGCAAAATAAGTATGATTTTGGTGCTCCGTCAGGGGCTCAAAAAAATATCGGTAAATTTTATATGAACTCACTTCACACACGTCCGTGTCCGGGCTGGGGACGGTACTTCAGTGCATTGCCCTTTTGTGGGCCACGGCTCTGTCACGGCCCTGATATATGTGGATCAGACCTTAAAACAAACATTTTATTTGTGTTGATACTGTAATGTAGGTATATGGATAAATAAATATGTAAGGTAGGTAGGTCAGGCGCCGGCCGCAGCCGGCAGTCCGCAATATACGATCTCACAGAGTGCCCGTGTTTTATTACGTCATCCCGTGGTACAAACATCATAGTGGCGACGAGTGATAAATGCCTTTATATGAAAATCGCGTGCATATTTGAACATTGTCGAGATGTCGATTGGGAAGTTGAGTGAATTTGACGTGAAAACGGGGCAGTGGTCATCCTATGTGGATAGGTTAGACATGTACTTCTTGGTAAATAAAGTGGCGGAGGAATTGAAGTTGCCTACTTTAATTTCAACAATCGGAGATGAAGCGTACGAGTTACTTGTCAACCTATCGAGTCCAAAGAAACCGTCGGAGTTAAAGTACAATGAAGCTGTTAGTGTAATGCGTCAGCACCTCCAACCGACGCCATCTTCATTAGCGGAAAGATATCGTTTTCGACAGAAAAGGCAAGGAGCGGATGAAAACGTGGCGACCTACGTCACGGAATTAAAAAGATTAGCTCGCCACTGTAAATTTGCAGCAAATTTAAGCGAGAGCTTGCGTGACCAGTTTATATGCGGACTCAAGAGTGACGTCATCAGGCAACGACTGTTTGCGGAGGATGACTCAATAACATTTACACAAGCCGTAAAGTTAGCGAACGCTTTGGAGGCGGCAGAAAGAGACGCGGCAGTAGTGGATGGATGGTCCACATCTAGTCCCAAGTCGGAACCGGTGCATTCGGTCACAACGAATAAGGGGAACAGCAGCGGTGCGAGTAGCAGCAGGAGCAGTGGCAGGATGCGGCCGCACGGGCGCCGCGGACCGGGCGACGGCGGTGGCGGCGGCGGCGGCGGGAAAGCCGCGAGCCGCGGGGCGCGCGCGACAAGCACATCGGGACGCAGCAACAACTGCACAGCTTGCGGAGCCACTAACCATAGTGTGGCAAGCTGTCGCTACAGGGAATTCGTGTGCAGCAAATGCCAGCAAACGGGACACTTACGTCGGGTGTGTCCGGAGTATGTTGAGCGATCGTCGCAAGGAATAACTACGGAACGTCGCGGTCGGCGGAACGGGAATATATTTTCTGCGGAGGCCGTAAGCGAGTCCGACGTGGAGGACATTGAAGAGTGTTTGAACCTTATTGGGTTCAATAATTATAAGCCAGTAAGTTTACCTATTTGTATAGATGATACCGTATTAGATATGGAAATAGATACAGGAACTGCGATTTCATGTATAAATAATTGCACCTACGAACGTTATTTTTCACATCTGTGTCTTATGAAGGACGATACAATTTTAAAATTTTATGATGGTACTAAAATAAAACCATTAGGAATAATTCGCCCACGAGTTCGATACCAGGGGCAAGAAAAACAGCTAGAATTGTTTGTAATAAAAAACGGTACTACATCTTTGTTAGGTAGGCAATGGTTAGCGGAGCTACAAATAAAAATACCTACGCTATCATGTAAAGGTATAAGTAACATGAATTGTGTGCAAATTAATGAAGAAATTGTAAATATTCTCGACAGACATAAAGTTTTATTCAGCGGCGGACTGGGTCGGTACAAGGGCGGCAAGGCTACGCTGCGAGTGCGGCCGGGGGCGATGCCGGTGTTCCAACGCGCGCAGCCCGTACCATACGCGTTGCGCGAGCGCATCGACGCAGAGCTCGATGCCATGCTGCGCGACGGCGTCATCGAGCCCGTCGACTGCTCCGACTGGGCCTCACCTTTGGTGCCAGTGACTAAAGCAGACGGTACGTTGCGAATTTGTGCGGATTATAAAGCGACTCTGAATCCCGCCTTGCTGATCGATCGATACCCACTTCCTAAGATTGAAGATGTGCTCGTAGTCTTGAACGGAGCACAGTTTTTTAGTAAAATTGATCTTTCCCGTGCGTACAACCAAGTAGAACTAGATGATACAAAGAAGTACACAGTAATTAATACACATCGAGGTCTATTCCAGTATAATAGGTTAGTTTACGGGTTGTCGTCAAGTGTAGGAATTTTCCAACGTATAATGACGAATTTGGTAGGTAATATACCGAATGTGCAAGTGTTTCTTGATGACGTCATAATTGGCGGGAAAAATAAAAATGAGCATTTAATTGCACTCGAACAAGTCTTACAGCGACTATCTGAGAGTGGGCTAAAGCTAAAGCAAGAAAAATGTGTTTTCTTGGTCGATGAAGTAACTTATTTAGGCTATGTGGTTTCTAAAGAAGGGGTGAAAGCGGACAAATCAAAAATTAAAGCTATAAGTAAATTAGAAGCACCAAATAATATCACTGAATTACGTTTCTTTATAGGTATGGTAAATTTTTTCTCTAAGTTTATAAAGAATTATAGTTCCATGTTAGTACCTTTACACAGGTTACTACGAAAAGGCGTAGAGTGGAACTGGGATAAGCAGTGTCAGCGTGCGTTTACGCAGACAAAACAAGTTTTAATGGGTACCGAAGTATTAGCGCACTACGATCCCAACCAACCTCTAATCGTGACGTGTGATGCGAGCGCGCGGGGCGTGGGGGGCGTGTTGGCGCAGCCGGGGCCGAAGGGCGAGCGCCCGATAGCATATGCGTCACGTTCCCTCACCGACGCGGAGAAAAACTTCTCGCAAATACATCGCGAAGCACTTGCGATTATATTCTGTGTACGGAAATTCCATCAATATATTTACGGAAGAAAGTTCATTTTACGTACTGATCACAAACCCTTAGTATCAATGTTAGGCCCGCAAACGGGAATACCAACAATGACGGCTAGTAGGATGTTACGATGGGCAGTGATATTATCGGCATACAATTACGACATAGAATATAACCGCACCAATGAAAATTGCGCAGACGGCTTATCACGTCTGCCAGAAAATAATATCGTTAAAAATGTGAAGGAGGAATCTATTCCTGAGCAAACATACCTGCACTTCGCACAAAATGGGTTGATGCTGGATTATACCGAAATTAAAAAACAAACGGAGAGGGATCCATTATTAAGTAGAATATTAAACTACCTAAGAGACGGTTGGCCAGATAGGTGTGAGATCTTGAACTTACAACCGTATTTTAATAGGAAAACGGAGCTGTACGAGGAGTTAGGATGTGTAATGTGGGGCCACCGGGTGGTGATACCGGAAAAATGCCGGGATAAGACTTTAAAAATAATTCATGAGCCACACATGGGCATCGTAAAGTCAAAGGCATTGGCACGCAGCTACGTATGGTGGGCGGGCATCGACGAGGCGGTGGAGCGCGAGTGCCGCGCGTGCACTGTGTGCGCCGCGTACGCGGACGACCCCCCGCGCGCTGCTCCCCGCCCTTGGCCTTGGCCCGCCAAGCCGTGGTCCCGGCTGCATCTGGACTTTATGGGCCCTATATGCGGGAAAACTTATTTAGTAGTGATAGACGCAACATCCAAGTGGTTGGAGGTATTTCAAGTTCCCAGTACGGCAGCGAGTCATACGATGGTTAGATTGCGCGAGCTGTGGAGTAGGTGGGGAGTCCCAAAGCAAATAGTCACAGATAATGGACCGCCGTTCACTAGTAGTGAATTTAAACAATTCACGCAAAGTGACTGTATCCAGCACATTTTTACAGCTCCCTATCACCCATCGTCCAATGGAGCCGCGGAAAATGCTGTTAAGACTTTAAAAAGAGTAATTAAAAAAGCATACTTAGATAATAAAAGTGTAGAACTGGCTTTAAACACATTTTTACTATATTATAGGAATACGGAACACTGCACTACTGGAGTAAGCCCATCAGTCGCACTTATAGGGAGACGGTTGCGAACCAAGTTAGACGTGCTAAAACCCGATATGGAAACTAGAGTACAAAGAGCGCAGCAAGCGCAGGTTGAAAGTGCGGGAGGGACGGAAAGGAGTGTGAGAGTAGGAGACGACATTTGGTATCGACAATATCTTAAGGGGGAGAAATGGTTGCCCGGTACTATAGTTAACTCGTCAGGGCCAAGCAACTATAAGGTACTAGACAGTAACGGTAAACAGGTGCACAGACACATCGATCAGCTTAGGCGTAGGACGAGGAGTTCTCTGGTAGTCCCCACAGAGTTGTCACGTTCGCCGGAAACTTCAGCCCCTAGGGTAGCACCTACATCGCCCCTCGAGAGCCGGTCGGAGCGGCCGGAGGACTCGGTGGCGTCGTCGTCGCCTGCGCGGGAGCCTGCGTCGTCACCGCCTCAGAAAAACGAACAGACCGACCGAGATAAAGTAGCAGAAGAGTTCTCGACATCACCGTCTATGCCTGTACCGCCCCAGGCTCGCCTCATTAGGAAATGTAGGTTAAATTTTAACTATAAGATTTAGTTAAGTATATAGGCCCTGGGTTAAGAATGATTAGTTGTTAGCTTTGCTATTTATATCCTTAAGTACTATGTCGTGTTTATGTTGTTAGCATTAAGTACAGTAACTTGTTGTAATTTAGTTTAGTCGGCTTTGTTGTCAATTAGTGGTGGAGGGATGTAATGTAGGTATATGGATAAATAAATATACAAGACAGACAACACTGGAAAGAGTTGGAGGAGGCCTACACCCAGAAATGGGTACCCCAATAATAAAATATACTTTTATCAATAATTGAATTAAAATTAATATACTCGTAATGAATACCTGAATACCTTGAAATGTCAATGTTTTTTGTATTGTGTTGTCGTGTTATCGGAATATAATTAAAAATATAATTTAATCAAGTATATAATATTAAAGAAAAGCATGAATTTAAAAAATAATATTGAAGAATCATACAAAAATAAATAAATTATATAAAATAAATTAATTTAAAATAATATTGTATCAATACTCGTAGAATATAATTAGGATTTAATACATATTGGTATTGTAATGTGCATGGAAATATTATGGAATTATGAAAACTGTATTTTGGGAAATAAAGGCTTTATTATTATTATTATAAGTACTATGTCGTGTTTATGTTGTTAGCATTAAGTACAGTAACTTGTTGTAATTTAGTTTAGTCGGCTTTGTTGTCAATTAGTGGTGGAGGGATGTAATGTAGGTATATGGATAAATAAATATGTAAGGTAGGTAGGTCAGGCGCCGGCCGCAGCCGGCAGTCCGCAATATACGATCTAACAGAGTGCCCGTGTTTTATTATGTCATCCCGTGGTACAAACATCATAGATACTTTGCCACTGACATGCTTGAAGCAATAATGGATGCTACTTATCTTCACAGGCAACTTTATCGCAGACACAGAGTACAGAAGATAATCTTCCTGCCATAAATAAAATTTGGGATTGAAGAAGATTTTAAGATTTATTTGACAACACACACATCACCGTGTTACTTATTATATATACTCTGTCCATTAGGTTATTCACTTTTTGACACCTGTCAGTTGAACAATTTCTAGTTGTAATAAGGATCAAATTCGCAAAACACGTATTCGTTAGAATGAAATGGACAAGTGTCAAAAGTGAATAACCTAGTGGCCAGAGTATAATAAAAATACATGACAGTGCGTGAAAAGGTTTTGCGACGCTGAACCAATGCTGAACTTACAGAGTTGATTTTGGAACGAATTTGACAGCTGTCAACTTGACGTAACCCCGAGTACTGAGGAGGCGGCTCGCCAAAAGGAAGATCGAGGAGATCGATCGAAAAGTCAAGATTTGTGATTATTCAGAATATTATTGAGTTTCATTTACTTACATCTCACCACTCACCCACGCATAAGAGACAATAGGACTTCTGATAAAGACGATGTATTGCCTTGGTTTGTACATAATTCACTAAATTGCCTAAAACGTTGCGAGTCAACAAGCTTCAAAGTTCTGAACACTTCAAAGTTCCACCTACAGTCGCTTATAAGAAATTACTGTGCTAAGTTCCCGAGACTTAATCTAGGCCCAGCTATTCTGAATAATATATAGCCTTCAAACTCGACGAGTAATTTTGTGTCTTAATTCATAACCTACAACCAACTTCACAATAATAATAATTTATTACAGTAGGTAATTTAAGTTTCTCCTGTAACATAACGAATAGCCGGGGGCTATTTGTTAGTCACCTGTCAAAGGATAAATAAACATTATAAAGATTTTGATAAAATAAGAAGTAGCTTCAGGTCAGCTTCAGTTCAGGTAGCTCTTGAGATGAGCTCCAAGAAGCTAGGAAACCAAGTCTGCAGCGTAGGACGCGCGCAGCAGGATCGGTTTCGTGGCTTCATGGAGCTTATCTCAAGACCAACCAAGCTGAAGCCGACCTGAAGCTCTTCTTATCCATTAAAATTTCTCAACCTTTATATTTTCTATTTAACTCTTTGACGTGTGAGAGTAGGATTAAAGAAAGAATATTAGATAGCCAGCCCTTTTTGAAAAATCATTCTTAATTTGTAATTATATTACAAACATCTTGTAAGGTGCTGACGCACACATTTGTAATAGTTCGACGCGGGGCTTGTCGACACGGGCAGTTAGCCTCTCGCCTCGGACTAAGTAGGTCAATGTATCGAATTGAGTAATAAATATCATAACGTGTCTTTACAAGCAGTGTATCATTTATATCCACCACCTGTAGGGGCGTAGGGCTAACTCACACTGGTGACCCCTGTGTTAAGAAAAAAGGTGGTGGAAATATTAAATAGTGACGGACAGTACAGAAAACAAAAAAAAATGGCGAAATACGACACGGAGGTTGCGGCGGTCTCTCTGACGTCGAAGATCCCTACGTTCTGGAGCGATCAACCCAGGTTGTGGTTCGTACAGTTTGAGGCTGTGGTTGCAAATCAAAAGATGTCAGACGGGGATAAGTACAACATGCTCGTAACGAAACTCGTCAAGGACAACGTGGAGCAGGCAAGTGACGTGTTACTAGCACCACCGGAAAGAAAAAGGTACGAGTTATTAAAGAATCGTCTTATGACAGTGTATGAAGAATCAGAGACCAAGCAATTCCAGAGACTGCTATCCGAAATGGATCTTAACGTGAAGTTGGTCTGCTCGAAGAAGCTCTAACAGCTGCTGGCAAATGGATTTTAATGGATGAAGAACCTTTTGTAACATAAACTAGTCCAGTTCATAGTTGGTATATAGTAAGCTGCAGCCAATTGAACTGACTTGCACTACATAACATAGAACAAATATCCCATTTGGTGCAACCTTGAGACCATTTGGTGCACGCCGCACTTACCCCTCATCTGTCTCGACACCTTATTCAGGTGTTTGTAAAAATAGTCAGAAATATCGTAACACCTTATTAAGGTGTCGATATATATAGGTAACGATTCCAACGACATAAGTTTTAATACAGCTCCCATACAAAACTTTAGAGATATAATTTTAATCACACGCGCCGATATCGCCGCGTAGATGTACCGCGATAGATGCGCTGAATCGAGCAAAGTGGCCGCTACAACTGAGGGGTCAGTTGCCGCGGCCATTTTGCTGAATTTAAATATGTCATAGTCGCACCCGGTTTGCTTGAGTTTAATTCTGACGCGTCGATACATTCCAGATACTTGGCGTTAATGTACTTTCATTCTTTAAAATGTGTTTTGTATATTAGGTCTTTACCTACGAAATTGCCGTTCTGCAGTACTGACCATTTCAAATCAAAATAATTTTTGTTTGGCTAAGAATTCTAATTTCAAATTAATTTTATTTTAAAAACATGGATTTTTTTTTCCAAAAGTAGTCATTTGTTTATTGATTAGTGTTACATTTTCATCGCATTTCAATCTTTTTCGTCATCATGGATACGTTAAAAATTAATTAGTGAGAGATAGAGATGAGTAATTATGGAATATGAGTACCGTCGTGGCAGCAACGCGGCACAAGCGGCACGCAACATCAACGACGTTTACGGAGCTAACACTACAAACCAACGCACCACTTGTTATTGGTTTGCTCGCTTCCTTTCTGGAAATTTCGACCTGAAAAATGTACCTCGCGGTCGTCCGAAGACTTTGGTCGACAATGACGAATTAAAGGCGATTGTGGAAGCTGATGATACACAATCTACGGCTGAATTAGCAGCAGCTTTCGACGTTAGCGTCAAAACAATATTGGTCCATTTGCGTCAAATTGGCAAGGTAAAAAAGCTTGACAAATGGGTGCCCCACGAACTCAATGATCGCCAGCGCGAAGTACGCGTCGAGACGTGCCTTGCACTGCTCAACAGACACACAAATGAAGGAATTTTGAACCGCATTGTTACCTGCGATGAAAAATGGATTCTGTTTGATAACCGCAAGCGCTCAGCAAGTTGGTTGGATCCTGGTTCAGCACCTAAACAATGCCCTAAACGAAAACTTACCCCTAGAAAAGTGATGGTCACTGTTTGGTGGTCTAGCGCCGGTGTGATTCATCACAGCTTCTTACCAAACGGGGTGAGCATTACTTTAGATGTGTACTGTGAAGAGCTGAACACAATGATGGAGAAGCTGGCACATCTCCAACCAGCATTGGTCAATCGCTCGTCTCCGCTGCTCCTGCACGAGAACGCGCGACCTCATACTGCACAGCAGACGGTCTCCAAGTTGCAAGAACTGGGGTTGGAAGCTCTCCGTCATCCGCCCTACTCACCAGACCTTGCGCCTACAGACTACTACTTTTTCCAGAATTTGGATAACTTCTTGGCGGGAAAAAAATTCAATACCTGAGAGGCAGTACAAAATGCCTTTGAAGAATTTGTTGCCTCCCGTCCAGCTGATTTCTTTAAGAAGGGCATCAATAAACTGCCACTGCGTTGGCAAAGATGCATTGATTGCATGGGTGATTACTTCGATTAATACAAATAAAAATGCATGAAAAAAATTCGTTTAAATTTTTTCATACAAAACGGCAATTTCATAGGTAAAGACCTATTATTAGCACCTTAATTTTTTTTTAAATTCATGTATTTAGTTCTCATATAAGTATGCTTTTGTGTTTTGTGCTATTTCTTTTGACTGCACTAAATATATGATTTATCTTTTCAACGTGAAAAGTATACGTCGTAAGTAGATAAGTAATATTGTTCAAGAAATATCCCATAATTTTTATTTTACATAGCTCACACAGGTACTCATTAAAACCGTCAATCAATAATAAGAACACAAAGTCTCAGCAACAAATGACGCAGACTAAACACGTACAGAGTGTACAAGTACAATAAGTACACAAATCTTCAGTAGAATTTTTCCCGCTCCCTGAAAGCGCAGGTGTTATCCCAACAATGAAATATAACAGTTGGCCAGAGTTGCCGTGAAACTGAAATTAACTAAACTCAGCGGGGACTGTTAATTTCATTAGCTAGCTAACGCAGCGAATACTTTTTGTTGGATATAATTCCTGCTTGCTTCATACTTTTGGGGTTCTTTGGAAAATGTTCCCTATCATAGAAGTATAAAAAAAGGCGGACATATTCTCGCTAACAAAAACTGTGTCTATCGTAGTCAGCCAGCTCGCTGTACCTACACATCACATCAGTCAACCATTCGTAATATGGTAACGTATTCGTAACAGGGACCGAAAACCTTTATGAATTACGGTACAGGTATCGAAGAATTTTGGTTACCTCTACGGTTAAGGTAACCGCTATCTGGGTAACCTAAGAAGAAGAAACATGTTACCTTTATTTAAGTTACCGTTTTAATACCGGTTACCTAAAAATGACCTTGATTACGAGAAAGAAACAGAATATCGCAATGCCGACAATTTGTTGGCATTAGAAAATACATTAGCAGGGAGACCGTCATGCGTGCTGTACCTACCAGTACTGTTTACGTGTTTTTAGTGCGCCTTTTTGCGGAGTAGGTATTTGAGTTGAAGCTTGAAGTAAAAAAAAGGAAATGAACAATGGTAAGTAAGATAATATTAAGTACCTACATTGTAAATTGGTAAAATACCATTTGTTTATCTTTTTCCCTCATCATAGAAATTAACTCGGTATGCCGACGGCACGTGTACCTAAGATAGAGGTAATTTTTATTTCGGTAACCGGTATTAATACAGGTTGTATTCAGTATTTAAGAATTAAGGTAACCTTTGAAAATACCTGTAAAAAAAATAAAGGTTGTAACCGAAAAATACCGGTAATGATCGTACCGGTTTCGGTCCCTGATTCGTAATATGGTAAGGTATAAGGTAAAAATAAAGCATGTCTTGTGAAATATGTGCGTAGGCCAGTAGGTACAGCGAGCTGGCTGACTCCGATAGACACAGTTTTTTGTTAGCGAGAATCTGTCTGCCTTTTTTATACGTCTATGTTCCCTATGGTAAAAATAGTAATAATAATAAGAATAATATTTGTTACACACACAAGATTCATGATATGACATGACATGATATGATATAAAATGAATGTAGGTACCTAACCTAATTACGGAATAGGGGTGACAATTTCTAGTTTAATTATTATCATACTCGTGGGCAGCTTTCTAACATTTAAAAAAGCTAAAACGGCAATGAGGAAAAATATTCAGCTGTACTTTTATTGTGCAGAATAACTTTCAAAACATTGTGTTTTAAAATGTACAGCAATTTTAAGTATACCTACCTGTTAAAGTTTTCATAGTTGAATTCAGTGGAAATTCCTTAATTTTTTTTTATTAGCCTTTTAATCGGACAAACAAAATGTAGTTTTTTGTCACCTATTTGGCGTTTGGTTATTTGTTGTATGTCTATTTGCCAGTCGGCAAAGGCCCCCTCCAACCTTCTCCATTCTTATCTCTCTCTAGCCACTCTGCCCCATGTCGTCATTTCGACATGGGGGGAAATTACTTATATAGTTGAGAGAAAATTTCCACAAAAAATAATGAGTATATATACATAATTTAGGTTCTAAGGAATGCTACCTAAATAAAAAAGAATTATAATAGCTTTCGCGTGTTAGGTCAATTCTCAATTCTTTATTGCATTCCATAATGTAAAACAGTTGGTAAGCTTAAAATTAATGACACAATTATGGACCCTGTCGGGCACAGCATAGTAGGAGAGAGGAGGAAGAGCGCTTCTTTTATTATTTAATTTATTTAAGTAGTTTAATAATGTTTAGGCTTTATTTCTTTGCTAGTAAGATATAAATAATACCTGCTTAAGTAAGTAAGTCTTTTTAATGTCAGGTATACCTATATTGTTTAATTAGTTATTCCTGTTGTTACAGTACCAATATGTTTAAACTATTGATATTTGGTTATTGTACTAAATTTATTCTTGTCTTACAATACTCTTACACACCCTGGCCACAGTGAGTGCAAAACTCAATAAAACCATTAATTTATTTTTAAAGGGGCCGCTTTGGCGTCCTCTTGCAGGATGCAAGGTGAATCCTGCTCGGTATTACCGGACCTCATGCAGGCTGCGACAACATTCACAATCCTGCATAAAGCGGCTGACCGCAAAGCGGACTGCCGTGAATGGGGGGCCCATTCTTCATTAAGAAGATAAAAAACAGAAAACTTAATGGCATCTGCATGTTTTTCTAAAGATATACTAGATATACAGCAATTTTGCATTTTAAGTCTTAATCAAAATACTTGAAAATATATTTTACAGGATCATGAAATTTCTGGTTGTCCATGGATGATAAACAAAGGTTCTGGGAAAAACGAGCATAAAATTTTAAATTTTTTTGTCGAATCAGACAATGCAGGTTGAAAATAAAATAAATAATGGAATGCGTCTTATTTCTGCAGAATAAACAATTTTTGTTTTTTTCTTTCTGAAAATATTAAAAGTTGTGTTGTTTTTTTGTAACTGGCATAATATGTTTTAAAATCAATGTTGGTATTTTATACAGCCTTGTTTTCTTTCCTTTATAGAGAACAAAACAAGCCAAATCTTCAACTCGCCATGGTGAGTTAATAACCCAGTATACGTATACATTCATCATAGTCAACAAAGATTTCTTCACGCAGTAAAATGAAACAATACGGAACCATCGTTACTTTTATTTGCAACATCTTCAGCTCCTAACGAACTGCAGGTAATCGTCGAGAAATAAAAAGTGTCCCTCTTTCTCTTACTTTTTAATATATTGTGCACACTCAAATTTTACATTTCGTAATTTTCTCGCTTAGCGTTAAGTTTTTAAAAATAATTAAATTTCTCTGTTCATAGAAATGAGAAATTATATTTTTTTAACAGTATTAATTAGTACAAAGTAAAATACTTTGTCAGATAATGAATAATACAATTCGGACAATGTAATCATAATATTATAAAAGGCGAAAGTTTGTGAGTGTGAGTGTTTGTGTATGTTTGTTACTTCTTCACGCTCAAATAGCTGGACCGATTTGGATGAATTTGGTATGTAGATCTCTTATACCTTGGATTTACACATAGCCTACTTTAATCCCGGTCTACGCGGGTGAAACCGCGGAGCGCTGCTAGTTCATTTATAAAAATAAAAAATAAATGAAATAATAAACAATTTTTAAACATTACAGTGCTTCCTGTTCATCCATCTTATTAATCTTACCGATTGGATCGAGCTAGTTGAGTTTGGCAGTGAAAGTAAATTGTGTAGGTAATACATAATATATTATTACTACCATAGCAATCTACTGAAACGTCAACTTTTCCTCATTACCTCAGCCGGGGAAACTGCAATGAGCTATATCTTCATAGGATGCGTGAATGCAATGCATATGACTGCACTCCTGGTTATGACGACGATAACCGACTTTAGATTTTAAACTGAAGACTATGTCTAAACGAGTAGTGTTAATGATTTAGAAAAAAATTATGTTAAATTACAGCATTTTCTTAATAACTTATTATGTGAATATTTTAAATTATATTTACATTACATGTTGTAATTAATTTGTAAAGTGACGTCTAACGCGGATAGAAAACTGAGAGTCGCGCAAAACCTATCAAGCGTATTTTTATGAAACTTTCACCATTTTAAAGATAATTTAATCATTTATCTTTTAACATTACCTATTTTAATAAAATACCTTTTGTTTTATGCATAATATATTAATAATGCGTCTAATTTTGGATAGCGCTCCTTGATGGTTGAGTCCTATTACTGGCTACGTACGACGCGTTGCGTGAGCTCAGCACAGAAAACGCAAACTAACCACTCAAGACCATTGGCAATTATAATAAATAAAAAAATAATTGGTTGAAGACTCAAAACTACGAGTATTACATTTTTATTGTGCCTTTAATTGAAATAAGTTACTGGCAAGATACAAAACTTGTGCAACTGGGCTTAAACTAGGAGGATTCCTGTGCTATAAGCACCAGTTACTTCCGTCACTACTGTGTTCATTATATCTGCGTCTTAAGTAGGAGTACCTCTCCTAAGTCCTCAAAACACTTACATATGCTTATGGCGAACTTGCCATAAGATACTCTATCAGTCACTTCTTGGGTTGAAAAGAAACTCGTTGACATCTTCATGACCTGGTCATGAAGATGTCAACGAGTTTCTTTTCAGTTAAGTCATGTGGTCACGATGACCACATGACTTAACTGCATTTTAGAATCCCGCCAGTGACATAAATCTTTACCGGAAATATCCCGCATGAAATTTTCCCAATTTCAAATGCTTATCACACCTCGTACCTTTTCACACAAAACGGTTTTCTTTCCCCAAAGAAAACTTACCCAGAAAAGTTCTCAAGGTTTTAAAATAACGTCGTACAATAGCGAACTATTTTATTTCTAGCTACGCCACGTCGCAGAGTTCAATCATCACATGTATGGTCTCCGAGGGGGATGGAGGGGGGAAAGAGTTGGAATTACCACACTTACCTCACGGGATCACTGGACCCCTACCACTTGCTTCAATAAAGGTAAGACTGTTTATTTGTAGTATAACTCATTAGACACTGGCTGGTGAGAAGAAAAGAACTCATTTTGAAAGAGTTTTTTCCAAAATGCAGGTACTACTAGCAATATAATCTTAATATAAATATAATTCTTCTGTACGTGTGTTTGTCACCTAAACGGCTTGACCGATTTAGATGAAATTTTGTGTTTATATTTCAATGGGTTCCTGGATGGTTGGGAACACAATTGGATCTGGTAGATGGCGCTGCATTTGGATTCTAAGATCGTTCAGACAGGACAACGTCTGTCGAGTCCGCTAGTTTTTGGTCTTTAAAGGAGGAGCTCGTGGCTAAGTAATAACAGCCACACGGTTCGATCCATAAGGTTAAGCTACGCTTGCCGGGGTTGGTTCGTGGATGGGTGACCATCTTTACATACCGAGACTCCTCCATGGCTCGGAAAGCTCCGGCTGTCATTTGTAGATCATTGACAGTATTTACGGATCAAATGACAAATAAAATTATCTTTATCTTTATCGTCAGAAGCCTGAAAGTCTGACAACCAGTCTTACCAAGGGGTATCGTATTACCCAGTTACTGGGTTGTAGAGGTCAGATAGGCAGTCGCTCCATATAAAATACTGGTATTCAGCTGCATCCGGTTAGAGTGGAAGCCGACCGCAACATATTTGGGAAAAGGCTAGGCAGATTGAAAATTGGTCTTTAATGTCGTACAGTCAGTGACATGCATTACCCTACCCCTCTCCTCCTCTTCTTCTTTGTAAGAGGGGTCAGCTAATGCAGAGCACTGACCGTACCTATGATTTATGTATGAATGTGTTGGTATCTGTGTGAACTGAACTGACTTTCGCCAAATTGTGAGGTATGCAAAGCCACTTTAAGCATAGGCACAACGATATTTTGACTGGAAGAGAAAGAAATGAAAAAGCCAATCACCAAAGCTTCTCCGTATTTTTCCAGCGTCCATTACTCAACCAATACGAAAAAAAATCACAAAGGTGAATGCGAATACTCATAGTACGTCAAAGTAGAATACACTTCGTGAGAATTTTAACTCGGCTATAAATGCTCGGCGGCAATGATCGTAAAGCATTTTCACGGTATTGCGCACCGAACACTGATCCAGATCAAACTGGTCTGAATCGGTTCAGACCAGTTGAAAGCGGTTCAAAGCGGTTCCCGGTAACGGCCGAGTATTTAAATGGACTTTGAGCGAGAAGTCACGTTCAAAATCAGTTTGGTTTTGGCATATTTAGCTACGTTACTAACTCAATAGCTTATTCAGTGGCTTTGACGTTGATATAGATATTTTTAGAAATGTTTGAATAGTATATTAATGAAAACTTATTTTGGTTATTTCCCTAGGTTTATGCTTTGTTTATCTGATGAAATTAAAATAAAGTTAATGAGGAAATTAAAACATTTTGAATAGACTCCATTTGTTTAATGAATGCTAAGTACTTTTGATAAGTATTGATATTATGAAGCGGGTACGGGCTTGTGGCTAAGTAATAACAGCCGCACGGGTCGATCGATAAGATTGAGCTACGCTTGCCGCGGTTGGTCCGTGGATGGGTGACTATCTTTACATACCAAGACCCCTCCGTGCCTCGGAAAGCACGTTAAGCCGTTGGTCCCGGCTGTCATTCGTGGATCTTTGACAGTCGTCACGGGACGTCAGAAGCCCGAAAGTCTGACAACCAGTCTTACCAAGGGGTATCGTTATTACCCAGTAACTGGGTTGTGGACGTCAGATAGGCAGTCGCTCCATGTAAAATACTGGTATTAGCTGCATCTGGTTAGACTGGAAGCTGACCCCAACATAGTTGGGAAAAGGCTAGGCAGATGATGATATTATGCAGGACCTTTAGAAATAAAACGTTCATTCAAAGAAAAAAGACGAAAATCTATTAACTAAATTACAAACCCACCCACAATCAACTTTCATCCTTTACTTCAAGTGATTCGTACGTACAATGTCAGTAGAAAAAATTAGGACGCTGCGTGAAAAACGTCCGAACCACAGATTTGTACCATCCGATATACTCCACCTTTTTCAATGTCCGATTTCTATAATACACTTCTTTTTTCCTTCAATCGGAGCGTGCAAATGCCATCTGATTGGTGGTAAATCGGTTTCAGTAAAAAAATAAAAGATTCTCTATTTTTTTACGTCCTTCTTTTTTTGTAATTGGTGCCTTGTCAGTATGCTTCGAATTGTTCTTATATTATGTGCAATTCGCGTGTTTGATTGTGTGCTTAAATTGTATTTTAAGTTTCCATTGCTCGAATCATAGTAAAACATTGGTAGCTTGATTTGAGGACCTGAAAAATGTAACAAAAAATTATCAGTATTAGCTGCTCTAAGTCTGGATTTGTGCATGGGAAATGACTGTGTTGCTGTCGCCACCAATTGCCATTTCGAGGGACTTTTGGGACTTAAAACGTAGATATACTCCATTTGCAATAAGATATGACATTTAAACAAACCTTTTTGTACAGTCCGTTCAACCGATTTTGACTTTTATGCGTTGGTGGCATGAAAAATGGCGGCTGCAGTATACAGCCACCACTACACACACCACAGTAACCACTTTTTTGCCTTTAATGCTATCCTACGAAATAGAAGTCAAAATCGGTTGAACGGACTGTAAAACAGATTTGTTTAAATGTCTAATCTTATTACAAATGGAGTATAGTGAAATAAATGGGTGTAGCTGTAGGAAATGAGTAGGAAGCTTTATTTATTTTTGATTTCGGAATAGTTTGAGGAATTAAAA
Organism: Cosmia pyralina; assembly: GCA_946251885.1. Lineage (NCBI taxonomy): Eukaryota > Metazoa > Arthropoda > Insecta > Lepidoptera > Noctuidae > Cosmia > Cosmia pyralina. The sequence goes on along the minus strand of OX276348.1, from coordinate 4,790,016 downwards.
ATTTGAATAGTTGAGAAACAAAAGACTAGTTGTCTTTTGTTTTTTTTTGGCAGAAAGATGGATGTCAATACGGTTGTGTTTATTTTTACTTTATTGTTTTATATTTTAAGGGCCGGTTTTTCGATCGCCAGTTAACTTTTATCCGACGAATAAGTTTGTCATTTTGACAGTTTTTGTATGGACAATCTGCCAAAACGTCACATTTACTCTTCAGGTAAAAATGAATAATATAATATAATAGCCTTTTATTCCTAAACATAGGGTTACAATAGGTCCCTAAGTTCGGTGTGCCTTTTGGCATAGGCCTCCTCCAATTCCTTCCAATGGGTCCTGTCCCTTTGCTACTCTCAACCAGAATGGTCCCGCTGTCTGTTTCAAATCATCTTCCCATCTACTGACTTGACGACTCCTGCCTCTTTTGCCGTCTCTTGGTTGCCAGAAGGTGACTTGCTTGCTCCATTTGTTAAGGACGCTGTTACAAATGGATAGTCAAATCATTACTTTTTTACACAAAAGTATGTTTATTAAATAAAATGCTTTGCATTCTTAACATGTTTTTTTCCTGAATTGTTGATAGATGTGCATGGTACGATTCTGAACCATATATATAATTTTAGATAGGTACATTTTCCCACTTAATGTACCGAAGTAAAAATTTTCACTTCGGTACATTTATTGAGAAACTACACTTAACTAAAATTATATTTATAGTTCAGAATCGCACCATGCACATCTATCAACAATTCGGGCAAAAAACATCTTAAGAATGCAAAGCATTTTATTTAATAAACATACTTTTGTGTAAAAAAGTAATGATTTGACTACCCATTTGTAACAGCGTCCTTAATGGGGTGGCGTAGCAAATGTCCAGCCCATCTCCATTTTTGGACGTCTATCCGGGTAAGAATATCTGTGAGTTTTGTTCTTGTTCTCATGTGTATGTTCCTGACTCTGTCTTTAATTTTTAACCCCAGCATGCTTCTTTCAGGTAAAAATTATCTAATGATTAAAAAATCGGCCCTTATAATATAGTTTAGTTGAATGCTGAATTTCATTTGCCCTACCATTCCCACATACCTAATAAGTATATAATTATAGATGTCTGCTTATGTTCATGTAGGGTTAAAAGTGAGATGTCTTACCGAGGTCAATGTCACAAGAGACAGGTCGTTTCCCAATGCCGTCTTAATCTTGAATTCTTTGTTAATGTAGCTGATTATAATCAAGTAATTCTTTTTATCTTTGAGGCGCATGCTTGCCCAATCGAACTCGAGGAGAGCCATGTTAAATGCTGTTCCCTGTAACAAAGTAATTAAGTTTAGATTAATAAATGTTATTGTCTCTATTGTTGAGAACAATAATCATATAGCTTCAATTGAGAGAGGTCTAAAGTTTGATACCCATGAGTTAAAATATTGACATGAACAAACTTTTTAGAGTAGGTCACATCCAAAATAATGTTCGCCACCTTTAGAGTTAGTTTTGTCTACGCACGATACATTCTGCTTTACCGACTCAGCATTGTGCAGGCTGTAAAAAGACCCTTTACATAACTGTTATCTATGCGTTTTGTATCTCAAATCAAGTAACAGCAAAAATTATTGCTGAGAGCATTGACATATTAGAGGAAGATATGTTACGCGCTAACATCGCAATCACTAAACCTGGACTCGGCGCACGACTACATGCACCGAAACTCACACATCTGTGATCAAACCTACAGTTACCGATAGACAAGGACAGAGATAGGAGCCGGCGCTGTCTTGTAAGCGAAATCACGGTAGCCGCCGAATGTTCGCCGAATTTTTACGATAATGAATAACATTGCATATCTATCTCGTTCTCACAAACATGGCGAAGCAAACATTAAATATTATTATAATTTTCAACAAATTAACATTTTTGGCTAGACTTACGAGTGAAAAGTAATCCCGTGGAATTTGTTTTTGGTTTTTGAACTATTTGGAAGGCGTTGTTGCTGCTTATTTAGACGATTACGGTAATTCGTGCTACACATGTGCTACAAAAATGCCAGTTCGATTGTGACTAAGGTCATTATTGTGTCCGTGAGCACAATTTATGCGGTCCACGTCGAGGAGCATGAACCATATCTTCTTAATTTATAGATCAATGGCTGAGAGTCGTCTTTTTCCCCACCATAATAAAGTGCCGCAAGACATTTGTTGCCAGCAGAGGCTATGCCTTCATGAGTGGCGTCATGGTTAAAACACGGTAGCCGCGTCAAGAAGGTCTGGCTGTTTTGAAAGCAAACCTCACATCTTCGTTTTCTCGTGCCAGAAAAGGGCAGAGGTGGTGTCGCAATCACTGTAGCCTGAAGTGAACGTGAACTCTATTTCAGGGGGGAATGATAACTCTCCTCGAATGAATGATGTTGAAGAGAACTTTTATGGAAAACCGGCCAATATTCTTGTTTCTCGGATTCTATTGGACTTACAGAGTTACGGCTGCGCTCAAATTGTTGTTGTATAGGTACTTTAAAAATGTATTGGGTGACTTTTCCGTACTTTTACCTTTTAGAAGTTATAAGTCAAAAACTGAAAGAACTCCGAAAATTTCGATGTTTTTCGAGCACCACGCTGTTAGCACAGCTTTTTTGAAGCTAAATACTTGGTTTTACGCTAATTCTTGATATGAATTATTCCGATCTGTCACCCCGCTTTGTCCCCTCGGGGGGACAGATCGGAAAAAAAGTTCGACTTGTCCCCTTGTTAGCAACGAAGGGACAGTTCGAATAGCTATCCCAACAACATCCCAAAAAATCAGTACTTACAGTGTAATTTTTTGCGACGTACGATGTTTTAAATGACTGGTCTATCATTATGAAATGGTTTAAAATTAAGTACAGTAAATAGGTAAATTACGATTATTATAGACACAAATTAAGAACACATCAATTATGGAAACACAAAATTAGGTAGCTCACCTTATTTCTTACTTGTTCACCAAGAACGTTGTAGGCAAATATTTCTATAATTGTTGGAACTAAGTTAGTCAGAAACATCCATTGAATTTTCTAGAAAAATATGAAAAAAAAAACGGTGATCTCTAGTTAGAATTTAATTTGAAAGATAAAAACTGAAATACTTACTAAAGCGGTGAACAATATGAAATGTACATACCTCAGTCATACACAGAAGTATCAAACAAATTGCACATAAAACGCTCACGAGAGGGATTACAGTCGACCACTTGAACATATCACTCATAATATTAAAATAACTGAAACGAAACACAGTGGTGATTGTATTGACCAAGTAAGCAATATTAAATACTGGCAAATAATCCACATTAATCGAAATTATGATTTGAAAATCGGTAATTTTTGTCAAGAGATTGCCGCCATCGCCTTCAATCCCAAACAATTTCCATAATACCTCCGGTTAAATACAGTATTTGGTGAAAACCAGAAAAATTTTCGGTCCAGGAGTGAAATGAAATATTAACATGTAGATAAAACTTACTCCATCAAAATCGAATGATTTTTATAAAACATCCTGAGCGTATTGTTCAGACGATCCATATATTCCAAGTCGGTTTCATCAGATCCTTTTCTCTTCATCTTCAACCCATTTACCAAACTGTCACTGGCCATACAGAATGTAAACATTAGTATAACGAACCACAGATCTATCACACAATAAGAAAATGCCATCTCGAACAAATAAATCGTATGCAGGATCAACCCAATTTCGTAATATGGGCTTGTCATAGGCATCAAAATCGATGTCGTCTTCGACAATGTCACCCTCGTACCCAGAATATAATTCCAAAACGCAAACACAAGGTACATCATTATTGGGCAAAGAACCCCAGCAAAAAATATTTTGACGACAATCGTCACTTTTGTCAATAATTCGTTTGATTTCTCAATCGAATCTTCCCTTATCATGGCCAGTAAAGAAGTTTTTGCAACCATGTATGATTTTCGAAAAGTTTCGCGGGTGGTGATGAAACACAAGTATTTTAGCGAAAAAAACAAGGTTATTTGGAAAGTGAAATAAGCTTCGCCTCTGACTGTGACGTCTGTCGCATCTTTGAGGAACTCATTGGTGCCCAAGATCACGTAAATTATTAAGATGACGATGAAAATATGCTTCGCCTTTCTGGTTTTCAAATTCCAATTTGGATCTAAGACATTTTGCCCGAGGATTTCTTGGACAAATAGAGGAAATGTCGTGGCTTTGTCGTATTCGTTCCTTTCTCCTACGGTTTTAAAATAGTCTGTTATGATATTCGAAAATATTTTCATTTTCGCAAAAACGTTTTCAGCGCGCGGTGCAGTTAAGAATCGTGATTCGAGTCGGTGTGAAGGTACTGTCGTCGCGCGATGTGGAATGAAATATTTTATTTGAGATCGTGAAATTTAGCGCAGTCGAGTATTTGTATGATACGCAAGTATGTAGATTTATTGCAAAACTAAATTTTGTGTTCTGGTATTCACTTCAAGTACTTCCTGACCGCTAGTTCAGATACAAATAGAGAGTTATTAGTATATTTGTCAAACATGTCCTTTAGCTATGGTTTATGATCCCCATGGGTTGTGTTTCGAACCACACCAATTCCAGAGTTTTGAAAAGTTATAATTCTGAATTAATAGGTACGGTACGGTACGAACACACCGCATGTGACGTAGCTTAATGAAAAATTATTATACCTTGTTATTTATAAGTAGGTACGTAATTATAAGTAAATACGAAACACATGTGACTAAAAGAGTGATGAATATACATGTTGATGGATGGAGAGGCAGAGGAAGGCCAAAGAAAAGATGGATGTATTGTGTAAGGAATGATATGAAAGAGAAGGGAGTGAATGATAGCGTGACGGTTGACAGGGGTGAATGGAAGAAGAAAACGTGTTGCGCCGACCCCAAGTAATATGGGATAAGGGCAGGAAGATGATGATGAATTATAAGTAATCATAATGTATTTTAATCAAAATTGTAGCATAATCAGCCTACATAATATTGTTCCCACTGCTGGGACACAGGCCTCTTCTTTCTGTGAGAGGCCGTATTTCACCACGCGGGCCCAGTGTGGGTCGGTGGATGTCACATGTCTTCGATTTTTTTTTTGTTCTGGGACATGCCGGTTTCCTCACGATGTTTTCCTTCACCGTTTTGAGAGCAGGTGATGAAATAATTTACACTAAGTAAAGTGTCTGTTACCCTAGGCCACCACTGCTCATAAAAACTTAATTTTTCATTCACTGTTTCACTTTTTTATGTAAGTGTACCACAGATAATAAGTGGCGTCATTATTCAATCAGTCTAATTAATCTTTTGCCGCCTTAGTTCTGTAACGTAACTGTTCTATGCAATTTAAGACGATTTAGTTAGAAATTATCGCATTCATGACGGAGTGAATAATATAAAGTCGTTTATTAAACTAATTGACACCTTATCACAAGCAGTTATGGTGTAGTTTCAATTGAAATCTCGACCAATTTTACAGTTAATTACAGTGAGTCAAAAGCCATTTCTCTAATTAGGCTGGCAACTCCAAAATTGTGCAATAATAGTTTTCCTTGGTAATAAAATAGCTATTAAAAGTTTGATTTACGTGCTAAAGGCTCAGTTCCAAGAGTTTTCTATTTTGTAATTACTTAAAATGTTTTGGTTTCTAGTTGTTTTAATTTTATGATCGAAGTTAATAGTAGATCATAAATTGTGCTCACGCCATTGTCGATTGAAACTGGTAACTTCATTATTTTCATTAATATCAGGCTATAATGTTCTTACTGCTGGGACACAGGCATCTTCTCTGTGAGAGAATTTGGGCGTAATCCACACGCGGGCCCAATGCGCGTTGGGAGATGTCACATGTTTTCGAATTTTTGGTTCGTTTCTTCACGATATTTTCCTTCACCATTTTGAGAGCAGCGGTGATGAAATAATTTACACAAAGTAAAGCGCCTGTCAGGGTTCGAACACACTACCTCAACTCGTAACTCCTCCCTCCTTCTCCTTCCTCCTTTCAATAGCAAGGTTTTTTTCATCATGGTTGTCATCAGGAATGGTTTGGTTTGAGGGAACTGCCAACTTCTTCCTTTGTGGTGACTAGTCAACGCTCTGGGATCAGAAACTCGTTCACAATGCGGTAAACAGTAACATCCCTACATCATCATCTGCTTAGCTTTTCCCCATCTATTTTGGGGTCAGCTTCCAGTCTAACCAGATGCACCTGAATAGCAGTATTTTACATGGAGCGACTGCTTATCTGACCTTCACAACTCAGTTACTGGGTAATTCGATACCCTTGGTTATCAGACTTTCGGGCTTCTGACGACCCACAACGACTGTCAAAGATCCAAGAATGGCAGCCGGGACCTACAGCTTAACGTGCTTTCCGAGGCAAGGAGAGGTCTTGTTCAACCACGGACTAACCGCGGCAAGCGTAGCTTAACCTGATAGATCGACCCGTGCGGCTGTTATTACTTAGCCACAAGCCCCTCATAATTATACGACACAATAAATAGTCCATAAATTAGGGATCCACGTTCATATAAAGTACTTATCCCTTTTCCGCGGACAACTAAGCTAATTTCAGCCAGGCCTACATGAATTTGGAAACTCCAATAAATCTAATTAATTATTAATAATTTGTCATATTCAAATGTTTATATTCAACCCAATAATTACCCTGAAAGTAAGCTTCAACAACCAACATGATTAAAAATGCTACTAAATCACGCGACTGCTACACGATTGCGATTGTTCGACAATCGGTCGCATGCTACCGGTTGCGTGTTAATTAAGACGACCATAAAACTTTGAAACGGGTATGACGTCATGAAACAATCGTTAAAAATTGTAATTAAAAATAAGTCGTAAAGAGCACGGTTCAAACTCCTCAAGGGGTATTTTTAATTTTAAATATTAGGCCTATATACCTATTATTGTCGTACTGCAGGTCAAAGGCCTTTACTCTTCTAAATAGAAGGCATCAGTATTGATCACCACACTTGCTAAAGACGGGTTAGCGACGTCAGATTTAAATTAACTATAGTTCATAGGTTTCCTCACGATGTTTTCCTTCATCGATGAAAATATATATTTATTTTGCAGTTTAAATAATTCAAACTCAAAGCATTTATTTCAAATAAACCAATTACAGGCACTTTTGAATTGTCAAATTGAGACGTCATAAACAAGTTAGCTAAATTAGTTCTCTTACACACCGCTTCGAGGAATATAAATAGCCTAACAATTGTAGTGGAATAAAAATGAAAATTCACTACTTTAACACGAATAATAATTTATTAATAATCGCACCAAAAAATGTAAAAAGTAAAAATTATATATCATTGAAACAGATTACGAGAAAACTATGGTAATTCATTAAATTACGTATTTGATTTCTGACCAAAGGAATCGTTTGCAACCGATTTTAGGTTCGTCACCACTAAATTACGTAAACTTTCAAATGAATTATTATCTTATAAAGATGAACCTAAGTTATCTCGATATAAGCAGTCCTGAATAAAGATCAACTAGTATTAAAATGTTAACCCTTTTTTTTTGTGGATGGGAAAACATCAAATGACTTCTCCCGCTCTGGGCAGAGCGGGTGGGCGTGTCAGACTTTTACTGACTAAAACCTACCCATGTTCCTTCAGTTGCCCGTGCCAGGACCACGGTATCTCTTTCGAACTACCCGCGACCCCGGCGGCAACTACCCGCGACCCCTGAAAGTACTATTATCCGTAACTAGCACTTCCCGCGCGGCTTTGCCCGCGTGGATGTCGGAAAACATCCCACGGGAACTACCGGAAAATCCTTCCTTATTCCTTATCTACATCATAAAGGGAACCTATGTGTAAAATTTCAGCTTTCTAGGTCCAAGGGTTTGAGCTGGGCGTTGATGATTCAGTCAGTCAGGACTTCTCTTTTGAACCGACTTCAAAAAGGAGGAGGTTCTCAATTCGTCGGAACTTTTTTTTTATGTATGTTCCCCGATTACTCGAAGATGACTAGACCGATTTGGTTTTTTTTCTTTTATTTGAGAGGGTGTAGGTACATCACAGTTGGTCCCATATAAAATTGATTAACTTTGCTTGGGTAGTTTTTGAGTTAGCTTCAATAATACGTATTTTTCCCCACTTTTATATGGATGATGTTCTAGTTTGTTTTGCAGGTAGTGGTATTACAATTTGTGTGGGGTAGGTACCACAACTAAAAAGTGAAAAATAAAAAACTTTTTTACAAAAAAATACAACCGACTTCCAAAAACCACACTACAAAGTGAAAAATAACTTTAATTTCGGAAGTCGGTGGCAAAAAACGAAAATATATTTAACTAGACACCGACTTCCGAAATTAAAGTTATTTTTCACTTTGTAGTGTGGTTTTTGGAAGTCGGTTGTATTTTTTTGTAAAATGTTTTTTTATTTATATATATAAATAAGTGGGGATTGTGATGGTTTAAATAACACGTTGATTCTGACGAAGCGCAACAAAGTTAACACGCCTCGACATAATCGCAGCTGACACGACGATCATGGTGTCGACCGAAACGGACTTGCCGGTCTCGAACTCCTAGGATTCTATGCGGCTGGTAAAAGCCACCCAAAATTACGCAAGCCTGGTGAATAGTCCGGTACTCGGAAAAAAGAGCTGCAAGCTTTTAACTGGTTCTACACCAAACTCGAAGAATATCTTACACCATTTGTGCTGAACTCAACAATATAACTTGGTTGATTGCAGATAACAGAACTTGAAACTTAGGGTTAGTACACACCGAGACGCGACGTGACGCAACGCTGCGCGCACGTTTATCAAAATATATATAACTTTATTTACTACACAAAAAGATACAGATTTCAATGTGTTTCGCGGCGCCGCGCTGCGCAGCGAGACGCATTTAAATGTGTATCTTTTTGTATGTAGTAATGTTGCCAATCGCTTCAATTCCACTAGGTAGAGGATCAATTTGCGCATCAATGTATATCAATAATAATAATAATAATAATAATAAATATTTAAATTATATAATTAATTATAATTATATATATATTATATTTTATAAAAAAATATTTAAAAATGTGAAATATATGTATATAAATGGAATAAAGGAAATAATAATAATAATATTTATTTATTTACTCAAAAACAGTAGGTAGGTACAGTACATTCTTACAAATATTAGGCTTACAGTTTAAATAAATAAGAGAATGAGCATCCGCAGCTGAACTAGGCGTGAGCCTGTATCTCAGCTAACAGCGCCGTTTCCCCTCAGAAACAATATACTAGGTAACCTAAAATTAGCAAGAAGCAAAAGTTTAGGACCATTACCAATCAAATACAATTAAGAAATTAAGGTAAACTAAACTTAAATTACTAACAATTTTTGAGTGTGCGTGAGGATTTGTGTGTCAATCACGTAAAAATTGACAATTACAATTATTGGACCCTTAAGGTGTTCATATTAGGTATGTAACGGAAGCCTCGGTAGGTATACGGTAGATTTCAGTCAGATGATTGTTGCTAAACATAAGGTTTATGGATTTGCTCACAAGTATAATAGTTGCCGCTCTGAAGTACGCTACACATGACTGCGCAGATAGTGAGTATATATACTAAAACAGCAATTCGCCATGCCATGCCCACACCTAAACCATATTAGGTGTGGAGTTTTAATAATCCATTTTCACTGTATGCGCTTTTACAGTTCTGAAAGAAGATTTACAAAGATTTTAAGTTAGTTATGTTTCTTTAGCGACATGTAATTTATCTTTAACAGTTTTCATAAAATGGTTATACCCGTGGTTTTACCTATATTTATAAGACACACAAAATTCAAAGTGGCGGTCTAATGGGGTTTATTTATAAAAAATAGCTAAAATTGAATGACGTAACACTTAAGTCCATTCTGTATTAACAACTTAAAACTCAGTACTTACATAATATTTGATGATGTACTCATATAAGTGTACTTCATGAGTGGTCGAGCTAGCGTGCAACACAATTTCATTACTGGGTCCTTTACGGTGTCGTTAAGTCTTAATACGAGGCACTGCAAACATTACTCGTTAGTGGAAGTCTCTCTAATACTTCAGAGAAAACTCCTTTGTGCGTCAGGTCGGTAAAGAGAAAACGTCAATCAGGTAAGTTGACATTAGCTTGACAAGCATGACGAGTATGCACTTGTTTTACGAGTGGTAAGTAAGTTTACTTTGTAGCATAATGTTGTAGTTAGAAGTCATGCTAGTTTTAGTTGTATGCTTCGATGTTTTGTATAAAAACAGATATGTTGGTAGTACATTCACCAGTAAATTTTCCGGGTTAAAAATTAGCCTATATGCTAATCCAGACTATAATCTATATCTGTGCCAAATTTAATTCAGCTTCGTTCAGCTATTCTGGCGTGATTGAGTAACAAACATCCATGCATCCAAACTTTCACATTTATAACATTTCAGTGGTAAGAAGTAAGATATTTCTTTGTACACTACAGACCGAGAACCTTATCTGTCTTAAACATTTTTTGCAACTTATGACTATTAGTTGCCCATATGGAAGAGGCTATGGCTTTCGTATGATGATATGATAGGTTTTTGATGATTTAGTGTGTAACCTAGGTACTTATCGAATAGCATGATTGGGCTTTATTATTCCTACTGCTGGGGTGCAGGCCTCGTCTCTGTGAGAGGGAGTAGGCCGTAATCCAGTTGCTAGAGTAAGGTCTCCATAAAATTGACGGAAGACGATAGTGTTGCTGACGTAGGAATCCGCTGGTAGCGCCACTTTTGAGACGATCCTTGGGGATGATGTATTGATCATACACAGGTTTCACAAAATAAAATCACTGTTATTCCACAAAGGATGACACATTATTTGGGTTTATAGAGGCATGAGGAACAGGGTGTACAGTTCACTCATCCTCCATAAAAAAGGTAGGATCCTCCGACCAAACGGGTGATGTGTCTGGTGGGCAACTGTCCGACGGTTGATGTCGGGATGTTGTACGAGTATATATGTCAGTCGCGCGGTAAACTCTGTTTGCGCGATGCAGGATTTTACGTGACATCAATGTGATGCGTAGTGCGCATGTGGCGGTGTAGATGCCGCCACAGGTTTAAAACGATTGAAAAATGATAACTATTTCTCAAAGTAAACGGAACCCAACGCTTACCCTAGTGTTATAAAGTAGCGGTAAGTATCGCCCCACTGTTTACCGCCGCAATATACTTACTTAATCGTGGCTCCTATTAAACAGGACCTTTCAATTATGACTGCAGTAAACCTTACAACTCAAGTAAGGACCGTAAAGTTTTATTAAAAGTTTCTTTATTTTCTTTGTAGTATAAGGACGTTATACACTGTAAAAGAAATTGGCACTCGTCTTACTGAGAATAAGACGAACAATCACGTTTTTAGGAAACTTAAAATTTAATCGATTTAAGATATACTACATATACTGTTGAACATAATATACTGTTGAAGCTCATTTCAATAGGTTTAAAATGTATAAAAGCAAACATACAATCCAAGTTGCATTAGAGTAACTAGCTAGCCGCCAACCGTATTAAACATGATGTAAGGATATTTTTTATGTTAGTTTGCCAATAAACACCATCAAAGGTCACAACACCATCAATTCAGACGTCTGAATTGAGGAGCATATATCTAAGTTACATAGAAAATGTTTTTTCGAATATTTTTTTACACTTCGTATTGTGTTTGTGTAGCTCAAAATGAAAATCAAAGTCTCTTTACAGAATTCGAAGTGAATTTTGTAAAGCGACTTTGATTTTCTTTGACAAAAAATGGATATTTTTACATACGTATTTATGATAAAATAATAAATAAAAAACCAGTCAAGAGCAAGTCGGACTCGCGCACCGAGGGTTTTGTACCTTAATTTATATGTTGTTTTATTTTTCCTGTAATCTTTACATAAACTTCTACCACATAGAATAATTTCAGATTTTTCTCTATCCAAACTTCGGAGATTCGGGGGCGACGGTATTTTTTTAACATTTTTCATCAAAAGTCGAAAACTGTGCGGCCTAAAAAAAGAAAAAAAATGTTTGAGAATGTGCAAACAGCGCTCTTTCATATGATACCCCACATGCCCTAGTAGCCCCAATTCGATTTTTTAAGAGCCATCCTTTCAGTAGGTAAGTGTTGCAAAAAAAAAACTATATTTATTTTTATTTCTTTCTTATTTGCAAAATAGTTGGGCAAAGGTCATCTAAAACTGTTCCAAATTTCAAGTTGATAGCATTAGTAGTTCTTGAGATATCCAGCTGTGACAGACAGACAGACAGTCACACCATAAGGGTGCCTTTTTACCATTTTGGTACGGAACCCTAAAAATATCGAACACGGTGTTGACTATTCTTTTCAGGTACTTTCTATATTTTTTGTATGGTTTCATATTTTAAATTGCAGTTTAATTTTAAAAGTTGGTTTATTTTGTACTGAAATAATTTAGTAACTAGAGTAATCAAGGTCTACATTGTAATTAAAGTGACGTTAGAAACAGCCCTTAAATTAATGAGTCTATTTAAATTAGCTCTAATTATGATGACCGTCTGACCTGGCCACCTTTGCGACTTTCAAGTTAGTTTATAATACTCGTATTATAAAGTTTCAAAGTAAGGTTCCCCCAAACCTTCTCTGTAGATCAAGGCACTCTGATCATTGGAAACAGCCATAATAACAACGTGGGCTAGTGGTTCATTGAAACAAAAAAGAAAAATATAATAAATAATATTCTTTTTTTTTTATTTTAACACAAAAGCACGTGTACCTATACAAAAAGATAATTAACACTAGTTTTTTTTATGTTTGTCTACATTCTCCCACTACGGAGCAAAGGCCTCCCCCAAATCCTTCTTGGCATCCTTTTCTGGAGCCTCCTCAATCCAACCCTTGTGATAAGCGTCTAGGTCATCTCGCCACTTCTTCCTGGGCTGGTCTCGGCGGCGCCGTCCATCCTCAGGCACCCACCGTGTGGAGACTGTTGCCCAGTGATGACTTTGCATGCGGCTGACATGACCCGCACAATCCCAGTTTAGCTTGGCAGCCTTTTTGCCAACATCTAGGATCCTCGTTGTGAAGTGCAGCGTGGTGTTTCGTATTCTGTCTGTTCGTTTAATATCCAAAACGCTGCGCTCCATTGCTCTTTGGCAAACCGGGTATTAAAAAAAACAGACAGAATTACTCTAGTAGTTAATAAAGTACGATAAAAATTAATATTACTATTAAAAATATCTCTCCGAGCTATTTTTCTTTAATAAAAAGACTAAAATAGGTCTGAATTATCACAAACAATGAAACTAACAGCTTAGCCCCAGCTCAGACAGGCTTATCACTTATAAAAAGAAACACTTTTCATAAAAGTAGTATTCAAAATCTACGAAAACGGCTTTCATAAATCTATTAAAATAATTAATGAAATAAATCTTAAATCTGTCTCGTCTTCAATCTCAGGTTCAATTTCCGAATGAAAAGTGTTTCTGACTCGATCTCTTTGAAAAAGTCACAATAGAGGACATATTCTGCGTTGTCCATGATTTATAGGTTATAACAGTTTTAGTAATAATATTAGGTGTTTACCTATGAAATTGCCGTTCTGCAGTACTGGCCATTTCAAATCAAAATAATTTTTGTTTGGCTAAGAATTCTAATTTCAAATTAATTTTATTTTAAAAACATGTTTTTTTTTTCCAAAAGTAGTAATTTGTTTATTGATTAGTGTTACATTTTCATCGCATTTCAATCTTTTTCGTCATCATGGATACGTTAAAAATTCGAGTAATTATGGAATATGAGTACCGTCGTGGCAGCAACGCGGCACAAGCGGCACGCAACATCAACGACGTTTACGGAGCTAACACTACAAACCAACGCACCATTCCCTTCCCCTTGGATCGCGATAGCGTTTAGACGTGTCTTCCGTATTAAACTTTTATTTTATTTTAATTCATTTAACAAATAATTCAAAATAAACATCGTAATATTCAGTCGAAGTACCAGGAGTTCATAAAGTACAAAGCGGCCATCAGTTCGAGTCAAGCGACGGCAACACCAGCGCGGCGGACTGAATGAAGCACACCTACATAGAGGACTACGCAGGGTGACGCAGTTCTACGCACACACCCGCTGTAGAGATCTACAACTTGGACAGTTCCCATTCACCCGACGCTTACGCATGGTTAGTAGTTTCACACATAAACAACGCAAGCATTGTCTACACGCTTGGGTTCACCTTACACTGGACGGAACGAGAGATTGTTGAGATTCATCGATAACCGACCAGTTGAGTTGACCTGTCAGGTTGTCAGCGCTTGCCTACACCATCTAATCTATTCTGCTGCCCTGGTATCTTGCCTTGCACTACAAACTTTTGAATAATGTCAGTACGACGTACGCCTCCTCCCCTCTCCCCCGCCCCGCCGTTGAAAGCGGTGACGCCGGCACCGGAGTTAGCGGGTGTTAAGTCAGTTGAAGTCATCGCAGACAAAATGAAGTCACCATTACAGCATTACGAATCTGAGCCTGATCTTCACTCTCGAGCTAACATTACTGAGAGGAAAAAAAAGAAAATACAATGACGAAGGTACGGACTTATTAATAACCATAAAAGAAATGTTTTTCTCCTTCTCCGCAGAGCAGGATAAGAGATTTAATGAGTTAAAGGCGAGTATTGACTTCATGTCTGATAAATATGATGAGTTTATATTAAAAATATCGTCTTTAGAAAAAGAAAGCAAGGCCGACAAGTCAAAAATAAAAGAGTTGGAAGAAAAGCTGGAAAACTTGGAGAGAAAATCGCGTGGTGTAGGTATAGAAATTCGAAATCTACCTAAACATTCCGGCGAGACGAAAGAATCCCTCCAAACCGAAGTTATAAAATTAGGTAAAACTCTTAACGTGGTAATGGATGCTAACTCAATTAAAGAGATCTATAGAACCAAGTCTCAGGACCCCTCAAACCCTGTCGTGGTAGACTTTACCACCGTATTAATGAAGGAGAAGGTTCTTAAGGCGGTTAAAAATTTTAATAAAACTAAGCAAAAAGGAAACAAACTTAATACTACCCATCTGAACCAGGAATATCAACTAAAACCGCTATATGTATCTGAGACATTAACCAGCAAAACCCGGAAACTATTTTATATGGCGAGGCAATTCCAAACAAAGCATGGCTTTAATTTCTGCTGGACATCAAATGGAATTGTGTACCTTAAGCAGCATGAAGGAGCTTCCTATTTTCGAATAAACGACCTCAGTGACCTAGAGAACCTAAAGAAAACCTTAACAGTATGACTATGTTATGTTGTCTCTATTGGGAAATGTAAACAGCTCACATTAAGTACGTCTCAACTAATGCTTTGTTTAAACTTAAATATATCTGACTATAACTCAAAAAACGAACATTATGTAAACATTTATCCCACACTCTTTCACTTTATAATTAAAAGACATTTACTAATACCTTCGTATAACTACTGTTCATTGTGTTATTACCATACAAATCACATACTACAGAACATTACACAATCACTCTCTACAAATATAAACTCTGATTTCTTTTTTGAATTAACAACTGACTCAAATATGCATCTTCTTACTATACACAATTCTTACATAAATATATTTACAAACCATACATATCACATGTACACAATTTATATTATTATTTGCACTGATAAATTAATATTAATCTTTGTAAGTCTTCTACATCCACTTTATTTAAATATTTCATGGTTATTACACTTTATATCAACCCTAAATTGGCAGTTGAATAAGCTCAGGCCCGATGCTTATAATTTTTTAGATAATCCTTGTCACATATCACTTGTATTACATATATCTAAACGTGTACCAATTTTAAATGGACAGATAAGTACCGGATCAACTCGTTTGAAAACTTTTTACTTTCTAATTAAATGTGGTGAAATACTTTTCTTAACTTTTATAATTCGATAACTTAAATCATATAACAAATGATATAGACGAAGTCTCTGTATCTAAATCCCTCACATGTGACTTAGAAGAATGTCAACAACACATTACTCAGGTACCATCTAGTGGTCTTATAATATTAACACAAAACATACGCAGTATCAATTGCAATATAGCTGGCTTTGAAACTTTGTTAAGGAGATTGAACATAGAATGTGATGTTCTGGTACTTACCGAGTGTTGGCTTTTGGGTGCTTCTGTCATTCCACAGCTCGACGGCTATCGTTCTTATGCCACTAAAACCCACCTCAGACAAAATGATGGCGTGGTATTATATATAAGTAACTCGCTGAATGTAAATGTTGAGGAACCAGAATTCACAGACGGTAACTGCTTAGTTACAACACTCGACAAACATACCGCAATCATATCTATATACCGGTCTCCTTCTATAAGAAACATTGACAACTTTCTATACTCCCTAGACAATGTAATATCCAAACTAAAGTCCTTCAAAAACTTAGTCTTAATTGGAGATATTAATATTCCCATTAACTCCTCCAGGCTGGATCTATCGGGTGAAAGATATTTAACCATCGCCGCTTCTCATGGTCTCTTACCTGCACACACTGAAATAACCCGTGCAATCAGCTCCTCATGCCTGGACCACGTGTTCCTTAAGACCCAGTTTACTGCTATGACTATTGTGCCTCAATCAACCTTAACAGATCATTTTCCTGTCCTGACCCAATTAAGTCCACAGCGCATCTCTGAACACCCTAGGCAAACGACTAAATCAACTATAACTAGAATAGACACAGAAAACTTGAACAAAGACATTAACAACATAGACATGACCCCCATATACGAATCAAAAGACCCCAATTTTTCCACAAATTACCTTATCACTAATATCCAATCAGCCATAAATAACAACACAAAAACTTTCACTGTGTCGAAGCGCAAAAAAATACTCAAACCATGGATTACGCCTGGCCTTCTCAGATGTATGAAAAACAAGGACTTTCTTCACAAAAAGTATAGGACGGATCCGGATAATATAATTTTAAAAACATCGTATATTAGATACCGCAACTTCTGTACCAAAATCTTAAAGAAAGTAAAAAGAGCATATGAGAAAACTCAATTAGATACTGCAAAGAATAATCCCAAAAAACTCTGGAAGACTATAAAATCAATTACGAGTTGTGTCAAAAACGTTGACTATCCAGAGGAATTGTTAAAACTGAGTGACTCCAATAACGCCGCACTTGATATTATTAATGAGCACTTTGTAAAAGTAGGTCAATCGTTGGCAGAAAAGTATCCTCTTAACCCTTCTCCGTCAACATCTAATAATCGGTCCTCTATGTTTTCATGCGACTCCCATTTGCGATCATTTGTATGTGAAGAAACAACGGAAGAAGAAGTGACCCGTACAATCCTTACATTAAAATCAAACTGCGCCACAGGTTGTGACAATATCTCATCGAACCTAATAAAAAGTAATATCGAGCTTTTAGTTCCTCCTCTCACTTTTATTTTCAACAGGTGCTTAGAATATGGTGTATTCCCGAAAAATCTCAAACTGTCTGTGATTCACCCTATTCATAAGGGTGGTGACCGTGATCGTGTTAATAACTACAGGCCGATATCGATTCTTCCCTCCTTGTCAAAGGTTTTTGAAAAACTACTAAACAAGAGACTTGTTAGCTACTTGGAGGGCGAGGGCCTACTCTCTTGTACACAGTTTGGCTTTCGGAGGCATAGAAGCACAGATGATGCCATCTTTAAATTAAACAATTTTATAGCTACAAATTTAGATTCTGGTAAGAAATGCCTTGCCATCTTTTTAGATCTGGCCAAAGCATTTGACACGATCTCGGTCCCCATCCTTTTGCGAAAACTTGAGAATTTCGGTATAAGAGGCAATCAACTTAAACTGTTTGAGAGCTATCTGTCGGAAAGGTACCAGTGTGTAAAAATAGGAAATTGCACTAGCTCTTATCTTCCTATTACATACGGAGTTCCCCAGGGCAGCATTTTGGGACCTACCCTCTTTCTCGTTTATATAAACGACCTCACGAACCTATCTATACCCCAAGGCGAAATAATCTCTTACGCAGATGACACTGCTCTTATATTCAACGCCGACAATTGGGATGAGGTATTTAACGTTGCACAATGTGGACTTGATCTCGTAAAGGAATGGCTACAAGATAATTTACTTACACTGAATAGTGATAAAACTAAATACTTGACTTTCAGCATACGAAATCCACCTAACCTGCTTACTACAAAACTTTGCCTTATTCCTCACAACTGTCATGGAATAGATAACTGTAATTGTGTACCTCTAGAACGTGTCAACAATGTGAAATATTTAGGATTAATTATAGACCATAATTTATCCTATAAGGCACATATTAAAGCTTTGTCGGGACGAGTAAGAAAACTAATTTATATCTTTAAAACTTTGCGTCAGGTTGCTGATCTCAAATTATTAAAACAGGTTTATTTCTCTCTTTGTCAATCCATTATTAATTACGGCATAATTGTATGGGGAGGAGCTACTAAAACTACTCTAAAAGGCCTTGAGATAGCTCAGCGTGCAATTCTAAAAGTTTACACTTTCCGTCCAATTCGCTTTCCCACAAACATTTTGTACAACTCATGCGAAGTCCTTACAGTGAGACAATTGTTCTTACTCAACATTGTACTAAAACAACATGGTGAACTTATATATGATACTGATCTCACAAAGAAACGCAGAAAACATGACGTTGTGGTCCGCATACATAAACCTAAAACCTCTTTCATAAAGAGGTTCTTCGTCTTTCTAGGACCACATGTGTATAATAAAATTAACAAATCCATAAATATTTTTTCCCTTAACAAATTCCATTGTAAAAAGAAGGCATATGAATTTTTAATGAAACTATCATACGAAGACACTGAAAAACTTATTCAAATAATCAGTTAATATTTTTGTTTGTATATATATATAAATGTATATTACTCTATTCCTGTCCATTTTTCATGTAGACATATGTATACACTTACACTTACACTTACACACACATACACCCCCACACAGTACACACACACTCACCCTCTCATTCTCACACACAAATCCTCACGCACACTCAAAAATTGTTAGTAATTTAAGTTTAGTTTACCTTAATTTCTTAATTGTATTTGATTAGTAATGGTCCTAAACTTTTGCTTCTTGCTAATTTTAGGTTACCTAGTATATTGTTTCTGAGGGGAAACGGCGCTGTTAGCTGAGATACAGGCTCACGCCTAGTTCAGCTGCGGATGCTCATTCTCTTATTTATTTAAACTGTAAGCCTAATATTTGTAAGAATGTACTGTACCTACCTACTGTTTTTGAGTAAATAAATAAATATTATTATTATTATTATTATTAGTTATTGGTTTGCTCGCTTCCGTTCTGGAAATTTCGACCTGAAAAATGAACCTCGCGGTCGTCCGAAGACTTTGGTCGACAATGACGAATTAAAGGCGATTGTGGAAGCTGATGATACACAATCTACGGCTGAATTAGCAGCAGCTTTCGACGTTAGCGTCAAAACAATATTGGTCCATTTGCGTCAAATTGGCAAGGTAAAAAAGCTTGACAAATGGGTGCCCCACGAACTCAATGATCGCCAGCGCGAAGTACGCGTCGAGACGTGCCTTGCACTGCTCAACAGACACACAAATGAAGGAATTTTGAACCGCATTGTTACCTGCGATGAAAAATGGATTCTGTTTGATAACCGCAACCGCTCAGCAAGTTGGTTGGATCCTGGTTCAGCACCTAAACAATGCCCTAAACGAAAACCCACCCCTAGAAAAGTAATGGTCACTGTTTGGTGGTCTAGCGCCGGTGTGACTCATCACAGCTTCTTACCAAACGGGGTGAGCATTACTTCAGATGTGTACTGTGAAGAACTGAACACAATGATGGAGAAGCTGGCACATCTCCAACCAGCATTGGTCAATCGCTCGTCTCCGCTGCTCCTGCACGACAACGCGCGACCTCATACTGCACAGCAGACGGTCTCCAAGTTGCAAGAACTGGGGTTGGAAGCTCTCCGTCATCCGCCCTACTCACCAGACCTCGCGCCTACAGACTACTACTTTTTCCAGAATTTGGATAACTTCTTGGCGGGAAAAAAATTCAATACCCGAGAGGCAGTACAAAATGCCTTTGAAGAATTTGTTGCCTCCCGTCCAGCTGATTTCTTTAAGAAGGGCATCAATAAACTGCCACTGCGTTGGCAAAGATGCATTGATTGCATGGGTGATTACTTCGATTAAAACAAATAAGAAATGCATGAAAAAAATTCGTTTAAATTTTTTCATACAAAACGGCAATTTCATAGGTAAAGACCTATTATAATCGGTGAGAAAAGTATTCACAAAAAAAGACCTATTATTTGGATGAAATCTACTTCAACTGAAATGATAAAGTATTATTTGTTTTGCATAAATTAGTATTATTTTATTTCTTTTGGATCGTTGCGTCATTATTCTTCTTACATACTAATGTCATACATAAACTCATATCTTCTTCCCATGGGGGTAGGTCACAACTACAGAACGCCATTTGCTACGATCTTTACATACTCCTTTTGCTTCGTTTACATTCATATATCTTGTCATACACGCACGCATGGGCGTACCGGGGGGGGGGGGGGGGGGGGGGGGCAGTATTTTGTATGCCTAAGTAATGTTCTCGAAAAAAGTTATGCTAGAGTCACGTCACGTTGTCGTCGTCGTCGTGTACTTACTTTACAATTAAGTTCAATAGAATAGAATACTCTTTATTATGCACACCATTTAAATTACAGGTTACAATGTTACAATGTTAAAATTTTACATAGAGTGACACAATGGGCGGTCTTATCGCTAAAAGCGATCTTTTACAGACAACCTTTGGATGGAGTGTACCATATACATACACAACATAAACATACATTAATAAATTTATATATATTATTTTAGTTCAATATAGTATGCATTAATTTTAGAAAAAAAACCACGCTGCGTAGCCATAAATCTGACTTTATTAGTCTATGAATCAAGCGACTGCATGCTAAGGGCCAGACCTCTCCGACTTACGCAGCTCCAGGCCGCTCTAAGATCTAAAAAGTTCCAATTGGAACTACAAAATCGATTCGCCCTAGTGGAAACCACAGGCACTGTTGACGAGAAAGCCGACGAGGTGGTCAAAGCACTACGCGACGTATCCCGCAGACTTTTCCCATCGCAGCGAAAAAGTAAGGTGTCTAACCTTTCCTCGGAGACTCTCGGACTTATGAGGGAAAGACGAGAGTTGCCATCCACGCAGCTGTCTTCGTCAGATAAGAGGGCCTTAAACCTAAAAATTAGACAGCTAACCTAACCTAACCTAAGGGACACCTGCGCGAATGGAGTGGGGAGAGGATAGCACTCCTTCGATACGATAGCGAAAAGTGCGGTAGGACATAAGTCTCGTAAGATGAGCACGAGAAGATCTGGTACAGCGAGTTTGTAATGCTTATATAATAAACCGTTGTGCCAGACTTTGTCAAACTTTCTTTTCTTTGTCAAGCTTTCGCTATATCGAAGAAAACAGCATCCGTCATCGAACCACGCTTATGTATTCGTTGATGTGGTGAACCTGTTTTACGCAAGTGTTGGGTTCGAAAACCAAACTGCTCTTTAGGAATTAGGCCCTTTGCCTTGGCATAATCTCTGAGGCACTTATAATTACGTTTCTCATAGATTTTGCCGAGGACATTGAGTAGACTGATGAGGTGAAAAAAAAACATGTGGGGGGACCCGGCTTAAGAATTTTCTGATTTGCCCTCCCCCCTTGGGCCAAAAGCTGGGTACGCCCATGCACGCACGCCTGTTGCGAGCACAGACCTATAATTCTTCTTGTTTCCAAATATTGTTAGAGAAAAATAAATCCACCGTTTCTGAAACCATGTTTCTGATCAAACAAAGCTACCATGAGTTTGTCGATGCTATCGAAGTTATGGTAGCTTTGTAACTACTTATACGACAATTGATTAAATCAGATCAGTTCTCAGATGTAAGGTTGGATGTCAAGAAGAACACCAAGTAGGTACATGATTTATAGGCTACCTACCACCACCAGCTTCATTTCACGATAGTGACTGTATTAATACACTTTATCATAACTTTAGGGTATATAAACAAAATAGATAGTATAATAATATAAATGAAAGAGTTGCCCATGTCTTTTAAAGTACTGTAGGCTGAACTCTACGTTGACATAAGGAACGACAAACTGCCCGATTAATCATCACCGTCATCATTAGCATACAAAAGTCCACTGCTGGACACAGGCCTCTCTAATTGCACGCCATTCAACTCTATTCTCAGCAACTCTCCTCCAGCTACTACCAGCCACCCTGCGAAGATCATCGCTCCACCTAGAGGGCGAGGGTGTCCCACCTTACGTTGGCTGATTCGCGGTCTCCACTCAAGAACACGTTTACCCCAACGATCATCGGTTCTACGGCTAATATGACCCGTCCATTCCGGATTCCGGAACGTGGTTATTATTAAAATATCTGACTATGCTAGGCTACGAAAAATATGTTTGTGAAAACCAAGATACTTCGACCTTTAACCTCTTAGATCTTTAACCTATCTAGCGGATAGTGAATTCCACTTTACCTGTACCTAAAATATAACTCACCTAAACAATCAGAACCAAATAATACAATACCAAGATAATCCCGGTCATTCATCATACGACTGAGCCACACCTCAGCTATCCGCACAATAGTTGCAGCAACCAGTCGCAGTCGCTAACAATGCTTGCGGAATGTTAATTGCTGTCGTTTGTCGCAAGACACTGATAAATGTTGACGCTTGTCACTTGGAGATTTGAGTTAGACGCACTGGGTTGGTTTAACATCAGTAATTTTTTGTGCAAAACTGTTAAAAGTTCTCATAAATTAGATCCTATGATCTAATTTCAGGGTTGCTTTGTTAATTTGTAGGTGAAAAAATAGATTAAAAAAAATTACCAATACAGGTTTTTGTTAACGCATTGTAAAAATCTAAAATGTTAGTAATTCTACGTTTCACTAGTAAGAGAATTTTATTATTACCTTGGTAGCATTAAAGTACCTTTTTCCTCATTGATAAGGATAGTACTCAATATCAACAATCTTTTAACTTTAAATAATATAAATAATAAATTAAATAATAAATTTTTATTAACAAATGTGGGTACAACTCATCTATCCTAAACAAAAACACAATGTGCAAAGTTTTGAGTATTTCAAAGATAGAGTAAACGACGATGTCTGTGCTAGTATTAACTGTGTGACAGACGCCGGCGCCTTCCTCCTACAACCTGAAGTAACAAGCGATACCGTGACATACTGACTCGCTACAGGAAAATTAGAATGTTACAAATAGTTCTGGTACAATTTCAATTACGTTCATGTATGTTTAATTAAAAGAATAAAAATTTAATTTAATTGAATATAACTATTAATTTGATTGAAAAATAATTTATTAATTTCAATTTTTAAGGCATGCAAGGAAATACGTGAATGCGTTTGTGTGTGTGTTGTGTGAGAGTGTGGGTGTGCGTGAGGGTGAGAGTGTGTGTGTGTTTAAGCGCGTACTATTTATTTAATATGATTATGAATCCCTGGCGAACAGATTTTCAGTATCCTCGTAAGTAAGACCCAGAAGGTATTGGGTTAATACGGTCCTACACTTGTATTTTGGAAGGGGATATATGTTGCAAGCTTTGTTAATTGCATTATAAAGTCGGCCACTCAGATTCAGGTAGTTTCGACTTGCCAGGGCAGTTTTGATTCTAACCGAAGGGCAGACCAGGTCTTTCCGTCGTTTATTTGTAAGCAATTTTGGGTCATAATTGAGGGAGGAATGCTTACGTAGGATTATTTTCAGTGCACAGAGTTGCCTGCAAGTGAGTACAGATGTGTCCTTGTATAATAGGGTTGTAGAGTAGCGATACGGTTTGTGAAGCATCACCCTCAAAACGGCCCTCTGCGCCCTCTCAAGGCGAAGCATAAGGGTCTTAAAATTGCCACCCCAAACTGAGATGCAATAGGTTAGGAGAGACTGAGCTAAGGCAAGATAAACAGTTTTCAACAGTGGGAAAGCAACTACGTCTCTGAGTTTTTTCATTGGAAACATAAGCTTTCGTACACGAGATACTGTTACGTGTACATGTTTATTCCAACTTAGTGTGCAGTCAATGTGTACTCCTAGATACTTCACGCAAGATGTTCTTTGAATAGGAGGGCAGTTACAGGGCAGGATGGGACCAACTATGAACCCTTATATCCGGAATGCTAGGCTGCGTAGAAGAGTTTGCTGAGAAAGCAACATAATGGGTTTTGGAGACATTTAATGTTAGTAGATTACAAGAAAGCCAGTCCATCACTATACCAAGAGCATTTTCAGCCGAGCGGTGAGCAGAGGCCCAGGTATCTCCACTAATAATAAGTGCAGTGTCATCAGCATAGACAAGGATCTTGCAGTCCGGTATAGTGAGTTGGCATAGCCTGTTCACATATACAAGAAAGAGAGTAGGACCCAGCACACTGCCCTGCGGGACTCCGAAAGACAAATACTCATCGTAGCTGGTGTAGTTCTCTACCTTTACTCGCTGACTACGATTAGTGAACTTGATAAGGTCTGGTAGCTACTATTTATAAAGCGTTATAAATAGAGATAGCTGAAGGTCCGGTCAATCGCTGACCGTTCGTGAACTTTGTGTAAGTAATTAATGGATTATTTTGAACGAATTAAAAAAAATAATAAGAAGTACTTATATTCCATACATACCAACCATTACGCCTTTTTCCCAGAGTTTGCTGAGTACACCTTTCAGCAGCTTTTGTACAGTAGATTTCCTGTAATAGGTACTTTTTTCAAACACAGACTAACTTTGTTCGTTATGCCGATACAATCTCACGGCTTTTGGCACAAATATACTACACATCAACAAACCACCAAACCAAAGAACCTAGAACGCAAGGGTTCCAGGGTATATAATAATTTATCTTCACTATTGTAATATACACATAACTCAATACTATCTCCCATTGAAGCCGTGGCAGATATTTTTATAGCACCTTATTTATGTCAACTGCTTAAGTAAATATTATAGTGACAAAATGAAATCACAGTTATTTTTCTAAATTGATAACGCACAATTTATTTAAACTGCCACGTTAAAAACAACTAGTGCGTAAAATATTCCGCGATCCCGTCTCGAATATAATCTTATGAATAGAGCAAGACTCACCACAAACATCTTGCAGGCATCTTTAGAATTTGATAGAGTAGGCGAGACGATATTTTTAATAGAGTTAGCCTCCCTGTGGGATATATTGAAGTAATTTCACCGTTTTATTGTTGTTTGACGAAATTTTGTTGAAATAAAAGTAAGAGATTGCGCCGAGGTAGAGCAGTTTTATAGCAGTGTTTGGAAGTTTTGTGTTCTGTGCCTTTTTCTTTTGATTCTTTTGAGATGTGAACTGAAAACTGTGGTCTGACTGTGAAGAGGTGTTCTATAATTTATGTTTTTGGTTGGTATAACATAGTTGGTACATTGTGCCATAAACAAAGAATATTGAGTTTTTCAGGAATGATGACTAAGTACTAAACTAGTAAAGAAAGCAAATCATTGCTGATTAAGTGGATAAACAAGTTATGCTACGATGAAGTAGACAATCTTCTATCAAATATAAGGTAAAACCGCTTCCGTATAAACCAACCACGCACACACACCCTCACACAAACATACATACATACACACGCAAGCACGCACACATATACACACACACACACACACACACACACACACACCCCAACAGACTAAATGTCAATAAATAAAAATTATTTATTCATTAACTTTCATTTTAACTTTTTTTGTTTGTTTTGTTTTGTTAGTAGCATGTTTCTAATTGCGAGTTAAGAAAGAGCGGCACCTCCTGGCACAGGCATCTATATGCTTAAAAGGAGACGCCTCCAACTGTTATAAACTTATAACTAACTAGCTGCTGCCCGCGACTTCGTCCGCGTAAAATTTCTTGTTCCCCCGACCCACCACGTCACAACGCATTGCCTGCCCGCGCTATTACTTCGTTTTCGCTTAGCGTTCTTTCTGCCTTTTTTTCTTTTAGCTCGCCACGTAAATGTCATAGAGTGATGTTAAATATGCCTATAGCCTTTCTTTAGATTTGGGCTATAAAATGCAGAAAGATTTTTTAAAGTGCGACTGGTAGTTCTAGAGATTAGCACGTTCGGTACCACATCCTCTTTCCGCTAACCTCTCCCTCCCCCTCTCACCCACTCTCACACTTCTCTCACACCCCCTTCACCACATCCGCTTCCCCCTCTCTCCCTCACCACCCCGTCCTCATCCCCTCTCCCCTGACCTCCCATTCACCTCCTTACCACCCCCTCCCCTTTACCTTTCTTTCCTCGCCTCCCCCTTTTCCGTCCTAACCAATCCCTCCCTTGCCCCTCTTCCCTTCCCTCGCCTCAGGGGGAAAACTATTAATGACAAACTTTATTACATAATCTTATTTTTATATCCAAGATTGAGCGCTATTGTAACGATAATGTCCATGTCAAGTTTTTATGAAATAAATAGTTTTAATTTTTTTTTTTAATTACATGCTTAGGCAAGTATTTGTGCCAAGTTTCAAGATAATTAACCAAATGAATAAGATTTTTCATATAAACTGTATTCCCTGTTTTCATGCCCACAGGAGTGGAATTTTAAAAAATCGTTTCGGATGTTTCCATAACTTGACTGAAAGATTATTTTTACCAATTTTCGAGTTAATCAAGCCCCGCAGTAAAATCCTCCCCTGAAAAATTTACTACCCCTTTTCACCCCCTTATGGGTAGATTTTCGAAAAACCACGTTAATCTTCAGTTTTGGTCTCAAGAATAAAAATACTGAGTTTAGAATTAATCGCGGCGCGGCAGCGCGTCGTCGAACGGAACGCGTATGGCATTTTTATAATCGTGATATCTTCGAAATTAAATGTCCGATTCGAATGAATTAAAAAGTATTTTATTGCTACGTAAATACCTTTGATGATAAAACTATTTATTTTAATAAGAATTAATACTACGATACGAATGTAACCAACTTTTGTTTCTACCGGCGATCTAATTAAATTTTAGAACACAAAAGCTGCTATTGTGACTTAACTATGATAGTTAGATATATTGCCTTGCGAATTTTTTTTACGGTAATAATGAGTACTTTAATCATGTAGTACATACTTTTTATATACCATCAATAGTTTTCTCAGCGTACGCCAAATAGTGAATTTTATAGGCAAAATTTTGCTACTTTGGGTTACATTATAGCAAATTTTCTTAAGGATCTCTAAATTTTTTGAAAATAAATTATAGCCTATGTTACTTCCATAAATTAGCTTTCTACTGGTGAAAAAATGGTTACAATCGGTCCAGTAGTTTCGGAGCCTATTCGGTATAAACAAACAAACAAACAAAAAAATCTTTCCTCTTTATAATATTATATTAGTATAGATGTAACAACGTGTAATAACGAAATAAAACATTTTGATTTTTTTGTTTTTTTTTTTTTATTCCTTCAGCTCCCTGAAATTTGAAACTATAGATAATGTGAGGGCTCGAACCACAGTAGGAGATTTACTAAATAAGTAATAAAACTAGAGGGACTCTATTTAAATGGGGCTGAAGCCCTCTATATTTTAAGCTTCCTTTAAAGTATAATTCACACTCCTACTAAATTAGTTCTACACGGAGTCCTCACCAGATTCTATATGTCATCCTATGAAGAAAACAAGAATCGATTTCTTGATAGAAGATATTCCATATTTGAATGATTGAATGTCAGCCAGTATTTATTAACGAGGCTTGATCAAAGCATCAATCCTTTACAATAATTAGCGAGCAACGCTAGTTACCTACGGGTGCTATTGGTGATATTAAAGGGTTTTTCAATAGGGCCAACACCAACAACATGACAGTTTTGACATTTAGTTTTTTAACATATCAGTAGTAGATGCTGTTACAATGAATACAATTTCAATCGAAAATCGCAATAAAATAATTATAATACACTATAGAAATGGTTCTGTTAAAGTTCACGGAAAAACAAAATACAAATCGCATAATTTCACGAAATTCAGCTGTTAAGTGGCCGGCCCGGTCGTATGATTTAACACCACTGGATTATTTGTGGGGCTATGTTAAATTCAGAGTCTATACGTAGCCACTCGAATCGTGACTTGATTAACGAAACTGAACCGCCATTTTGCCAAAAAGTGATTGAAAATTTTGATGAAAGAATCAACATCTGTGAGCGTGATCGTGCTGGACAATTGTCCGATATAATTTTTCATGAAGAATTACCAAACCTTATTCTTTCTAATAAAATAAAAATTTTAATCATTTTCATCCAAATTCTTTGTTTTATTTTGTTTTAATATGTTATGATATGTTTTAGCAAAATTCAATTATCATTAGTATATCTGACAATAGTCGTTATTCAATCTATATTTCTGTGAAAACTCGAACAAAATCCTTTCAGAAGTTATAGAGATCGGACGGACTGACAGACGCAGCGGGTGACCTCGTTTTAATTAAGCAATTCATTGTTTTAAATTAAGACAGATATCTTTTTGGACCTACTGGGCCCTTAAAGAACACATGAAAGGTAGTCTTCCTATAACACTTAAAAGGAAACTCATCGACATGTGCATCCTGCCCGTTCTAACCTATGGTGCACAAAGTTGGTCACTTACTGAACAACAAAAGTCCAAACTCAAGATTTGCCAACGGGCAATAGAGCGCAGCATAATGGGCGTCAAGCGTACAGACCGAGTTAGAAACACCATCCTGCGCTCCGTAACTCAAGTAGCAGATGTTGGAGAAAAAACAGCCAGGCTGAAGTGGGAGTGGGCCGGACACGTCGCGCGAATGCACCCGGAGAGATGGGCAAAGATCGTCACCCACTGGACGCCTGAGGGAGGACATCGCCGTCGAGGCAGGCCACGGCGAAGGTGGTGTGACGGTCTGGTAAGGTTTGCAGGGCCAACATGGCCAGAGATCGCACAAGACAGGGAGGTGTGGAAGGAAAAAGGGGAGGCCTTTGCCCAGCAGTGGGACACGATGTAGGCTAATAAAAAATAAAAAATAAATCTTTTTGGTATGCTGTTGGTACCTAGGTATAGCAATATACATACTATACTGCACGTCCATATACTTTGAAGTTTTTCAATTGGTGAAGCAAAAAATGAGTTCGCAACTTTCAACACCCGTCACAAGTAACCATTTTCGCTCAGCAAGTTTTCCGAAATATGTCAGCCGGCTAACAATTGGTTTACTCAGCATAGACACAATATATTTCGCTCCCACGCACCCAGCTATGAAAGGCTAGTTCTAAATATAGAATAAAAGTAATGTGTGTGGATTTGACATCGTTAAGTAATGCCAGAGTTCAGTGGACACTGAAGGTTACATTGCTTGAGATATTATTTTCTAGGAGATCGATGGAGCGTTATGTTAGACGTAGTCACGCCTTGGAAGTTTGACCAATTGACCATTATTCACACATTGAGAGCACGTCATATAAGGATAGTTGACAATACTTACCTGTGCCTACACTATCCAGCCAGATTTGAACTCACTACGTCGAAGTTTTGTTCACAGTGTTGAAAAATCCAAGTAAAAGTGTGGAATTTCATAAAAAATATTATTATGAAAATGAAATTTTCTGAACTGTTCAGAATATTCCAACTTTTAAATGATAGGAAGCCACCTCCGCTTTACTCCATTTGCTTTTTGACGATTCCCGCAAATCTGAAATAGTAGCGCACTAAGTTATGAAATCAGGCATTTGCGGAAATCCATGACAATGAAATGTTATGCAATTTCACAAAAACACGTAAGTAATGAAGAGGAGCTCGTGGCTAAGTAATAACAACTGCACGGATCGATCTATCAGGTTAAGCTACGCTTGCCGGGGTTGGTTCATGGATGGGTGACCATCTTTACATACCGCGAGCCTCCTCAGTGTCTCGGAATACACGTTAAGCCGTTGGTCCCGGTTGTCATTCGTGGATCTATGGCTGTCTTTACGTGTCGTCTGACAACCAGTCTTACCAAGGGGTGTCGTATTACCCAGTAATTGGGTTGTGGTGGTCAGATAGGCAATCGCTCCATGTAAAATGCTGGTATTCAGCTGCATCCGGTTAGACTGGAAGCCGACCCCAACATAGTTGGGAAAAGGCTAGGCAGATTGATTGACGTAAGCAATGAAGAACTTAGTCATTATTTATTAATAAGATGCTTCAGCTTATTATATTGCTGTAAACAACTGTATCATAATTTACGGTCAAAAAACATATTCGTACCGTCACCGTAATACTATTATTATGTAATGTAATATGTGTATTTATTTTTATTTTTAATTTTAATATTCTTAATTTTGATTTTAATTTTAATATTTTTAATTTTGATTTTTGATTTTAATTTTGTTTATTAATTTTGATGTTAATTTGTAATTTTGTTTTAATTTTGATTTTAATTTTGACATTAATTTTAATTTTATTTTATTTTAATTTTACTTTTATATGGATACTGATTTATCTGAAATAAATTATTTGATTTGATTTGAATACACAAGAGGTACACCTAAACCCTCCACGGAGCATTAACTGAAGCTATTAGAGTATTCTACATAGTTGGACATAATGTAGCATGTAACACGCTGAAGAGGTAATGTCTCCGCAAGGGAACTTTTTCACTGCTTTTTACCTAAAGAATAAAGTGTAGTTGGAAACTTAGTAGAATAGTTGCTCGGGAGTTGGGATCGATTGTGTGGAAAATAATATACATACAGTCTGATTTTTAAATCGAAGGAATTCTGACAGCTGTAATTTTTGACACTTCAGATAACGTTAACCTTTTCTGTCTTTTCCTTTTTATAAGTAATTTAAAAGGCTAGAATTTTCTGGATATCATATTATAACAAAAATTAAAAAAGAGAATGAGACCAAGTAAACTATATGACAATGTAAATAGTGTTTCTTCTGGGCATTCAATGCACACTAACTAAAATATTAATTTTATATGGCTAAATGGAAAAAAAGAGTAAAAGAACATATTTTTAAATTTAAATATTTATTTAGGTATTATTATCACTAATATCATCGTCGTTGTCTGTATGTAGTTACAACAAGCGAAGATTTTACAAACAAAAAGATATTCCTAAAAAAGGTTTTTAGGAATATCTTTTTGTTTAGGATTAGTGGACAGGGATCCCTAAGAAATAAAAATAATTACCTTACTAATTATTGTAACTTTAATAATTTGATAATATAAAATCTGATTACCATTTTAAAATTATCAGTCAATTTTTAAGTTTTAGTTTTTTCTAATTGAAACCTTAAATTCAAGAAAGGTTTTTTTTTTAATTTCGCTTATACGCGTTCCATTTTTAGTAGGACCGTTTTATTATTGGCAACACTTCTAAAATGTCAGAATTCCGTCGAATTAAAATTCAGACTGTAGTAGATACTTTAAGAAGGACATAAGCTTGATCTAATATTGAAAAAAAAGTTTAGGTAGGTGCCTGCCACAAAAGTAAGCATTGGTGCCGATTCTGTTGTGCACAAACTAAACTTAATTTAGGCTATTGCTAGCTTTTTCTCTCTATTATGACAAGAAAGGGACGGAAGTAAATTAGAGCTGTCAAATTAGTTAGAACTATTTTTTCCATAGACATTTAGACGACACGTAAAAACATGTCGACTAAAAAACACGGTGAAGCGCAAGGCGTGAACTAGTTTGGCATCTCCAACTTAGTTCATAGCTATAGCCGTCCTTTTCTCGCACTGCCTGTTAGTAAAAGATAGCGATTCTCTAATTTTAGTTTAGTGCGTTCACAAGAGAATCGGCACCATTGTGTTTCTATTAAATATTGCATAGGAATCCAGTAAAGAATACGGCATTTTATGAGATTTTGAAACTTTTTCTAATTTACTTTACATTTTACTTACAAATGTAATTTAATTTCTGTAATAAATGTCATGTTTTTATCTATTTCATCGTGTTTATTATGGTAAGACTTAGTTACACACATTGCAGTCATCTGCCTAGCCTTTTTTCAACTATCTTGGGGTCGGCTTCAAGTCTAACCGGATGCAGCTGAAAACCAGTACCTATTTTACATGGAGCGACTGTCCTATCTGACCTCCACAACCCAGTTACTGGGTAATATGATACCTCTTGGTAAGACTGGTTGTCAGACTTTCGGGCTTCTGACGACCCATAACGACTGTCAAAGATTGAATGGCAGCCGGAACCAACGGTTTAACGTGCTTTCCGAGGCACGGAGGGGTCTTGTTATGTAAAGATGGTCACCCATCCACAGACCAACTGCGGCAAGCGTAGCTTAACCTGATCTACCGATCCGTGCGGCTGTTATTACTTAGTCACAAGTCCCTTCACACACACACATTGCAGTATTTCTGGAAAATCGTACCTCTAACATCTAACTCTTCAAATAGTTAATTTCAGCCAGGTCCCGGTTCGTGTATCACATAATCACATAATGACATTTCCCCGACATTCAACAAAAGGTAGTTTAGAACCATTTTGTTCAGCAACTGCAAGTAATAGTAGGGTAGCAATTACCTACCAACATCGTTGTGTTGCCACTCGCTTAGCTTTAAGGGGCATGCGCTGTGGTTGGCCCGCGAAATTCATTTTTTTTTTGGGTTTTTTGCAATTTGCAGGTCCGTGTCAGGTTGTATCTTGATCAAAATATGATACGCGGCAAAATATGTTTTTATACAATTTTAACCATGAAAATCATCAATACATCTCTATAAGTTAGATTTCGTGCAGATTCGTCGAACGAACGAAATCTAACTTAGAGAGATGTCTTGATGATTATTATTATTAAAATTATGTAATTACATATGTTTTATTAGCGCGTATCATATTTTGATCAAGATACAACCTGACACGGACCTGCAAATTGCATAAAACGCAAGAAAATTTGAATTTCGCGGGCTACCACAGCGCATCCTCCTTAAACAAGACCTGTCATGATCTTGGTAATGCATAGAATTAATAGGTCTTTACCTATGAAATTGCCGTTTTGTATGAAAAAATTTAAACGAATTTTTTTCATGCATTTTTTATTTGTATTAATCGAAGTAATCACCCATGCAATCAATGCATCTTTGCCAACGCAGTGGCAGTTTATTGATGCCCTTCTTAAAGAAATCAGCTGGACGGGAGGCAACAAATTCTTCAAAGGCATTTTGTACTGCCTCTCGGGTATTCAATTTTTTTCCCGCCAAGAAGTTATCCAAATTCTGGAAAAAGTAGTAGTCTGTAGGCGCAAGGTCTGGTGAGTGGGGCGGATGACGGAGAGCTTCCAACCCCAGTTCTTGCAACTTGGAGACCGTCTGCTGTGCAGTATGAGGTCGCGCGTTGACGTGCAGGAGCAGCGGAGACGAGCGATTGACCAATGCTGGTTGGAGATGTGCCAGCTTCTCCATCATTGTGTTCAGTTCTTCACATTACACATCTGAAGTAATGCTCACCCCGTTTGGTAAGAAGCTGTGATGAATCACACCGGCGCTAGACCACCAAACAGTGACCATCACTTTTCTAGGGGTAAGTTTTCGTTTAGGGCATTGTTTAGGTGCTGAACCAGGATCCAACCAACTTGCTGAGCGCTTGCGGTTGTCAAACAGAATCCATTTTTCATCGCAGGTAACAATGCGGTTCAAAATTCCTTCATTTGTGTGTCTGTTGAGCAGTGCAAGGCACGTCTCGACGCGTACTTCGCGCTGGCGATCATTGAGTTCGTGGGGCACCCATTTGTCAAGCTTTTTTACCTTGTCAATTTGACGCAAATGGACCAATATTGTTTCGACGCTAACGTCGAAAGCTACTGCTAATTCAGCCGTAGATTGTGTATCATCAGATTCCACAATCGCCTTTAATTCGTCATTGTCGACCAAAGTCTTCAGACGACCACGAGGTTCATTTTTCAGGTCGAAATTTCCAGAACGGAAGCGAACAAACCAATAACAAGTGGTACGTTGGTTTGTAGTGTTAGCTCCGTAAACGTCGTTGATGTTGCGTGCCGATTGTGCCGCGTTGCTGCCACGACGGTACCTACTCATATTCCATAATTACTCGAATTTTTAACGTATCCATGATGACGAAAAAGATTGAAATGCGATGAAAATGTAACACTAATCAATAAACAAATGACTACTTTTGGAAAAAAAATATCCATGTCTTTAAAATAAAATTAATTTGAAATTAGAATTCTTAGCCAAACAAAAATTATTTTGATTTGAAATGGCCAGTACTGCAGAACGGCAATTTCATATGTAAAGACCTAATAATACTTAACGTAACATATCATCACGTCTGTAAACCCCGAGGAGTTGCGCAGAAGTGTAGTCATAGTAAACACACATTTCTCTTTCTTTTTTATTTTCTAGATATTATAGGGAAGTAACAGATTGATTATCTTTACATAAATCCAGTACATTTATTAAAAGAGACACTTATTATTATTTATTTATTTTATTTAAAGAGACACTTATACTTAAAATCCACATAATATACTTACCATCATTTTAATTAAGTCCGTGCAAAAAAAAAAATAAACAAAAAAAAAGTGTCCCAAAAATATTGGTACATTTATTTTCGTTCCGTCTCCCGTCCCAAATGTTTTATGTAATACCGTCAAGGGGTTGGGACATCCAAACTCCTCGGTTCACGACAGTACAACGGAACTCCATTACTTGGCCCACCTTGTCCGTCTCTGGACCTTTTTAGGAGATTAATGGTCATAAAGCATTATTTTTCATGTGAACCTTTTTAGGCAAATATTTTGATTAAAAATGCTGATTTTCCGTTAATGGGTGGTGTACTTATGAGTCGGGTTGTGTATTCGGGGTTGCTAATTATTTCGTGCGAGATGTATGTATGTATTGAGGTCATTTCATAAGATATTTTACATACAGCATATTGAAGAAAAAAATACAACCGACTTCCAAAAACAACACTACAAAGTGAAAAATAACTTTAATTTCGGAAGTCGGTGTCTAGTTAAATGTATTTTCGTTTTGTGCCACCGACTTCCGAAATTAAAGTTATTTTTCACTTTGTGGTGTTGTTTTTGGAAGTCGGTTGTATTTTTTTGTAAAAAAGTTTTTATTTTTCACTTTTTAGTTGTGTACCTACCCCACACAAATTCAAATACCACTACCTGCGAAACAAACTAGAACATCATCCATATAAAAGTGGGGAAAAAATACGTATTATTGAAGCTAATTCAAAAACTACCGAAGCAAAGTTAATCAATTTTATATGGGAACAACTGTGATGATGATGACACTCTCGAACAAAACAAAATGATCCAGAGTAATCGGGGAACATACATAAAAAAAAAAAAAAAGGTTCCGACGAATTGAGAACCTCCTCCTTTTTGAAGTCGGTTAAAAATGTACGAACATAACCGTGGATATACTCGTAAGTTGTAAGCTTACTTACTTCAAAAAAACCGGCTAAGTGCGTGTCAGACCACGCACAATGAAGGGTTACGTACCTAGTTGAAAAGAATTATTCCCTAATGGTTTTGGGAATACTACGTAACCCTTCATTGTGCTTCAAAACATGTTTTTCAACTACAGTTAGTTGGTACTAACAGACTGTAGTTGAAAAAACATGTTCACACATAGTACTTATGTAATCACAAAAAAAAACAGGCCAAGTGCGTGTCGGAACACGCACAATGAAGGGTCCCGTAGTTGAAAAGAATTGATCCCAATAAAAAATGTTAAAACCGACTTCAAAAACCAAAAATGAATAAAATAACTTTCTTAAAATACTTAACAGCTTCTGAAGTCGGTGCTAAGCTAAGGTGTATTGAAGAAATGAAGACACCGACTTCGGAAGCCGTTAAGTTTTTTAAGAAAGTTATTTTATTCATTTTTGGTTCTTGAAGTCGGTTTTTACTTTTCTTAAAGTAAGTTTATTTTTCCATGTTTAGTTGAATATATTACATAAGCAAGCTCAAGACGAATGAAAAGAAGAATTATCGAAATCGGCTTCGAAATGCCGGAGATACAGTATATTTATGCATATAACTTCGTACATAAAACTAATTAGGTAATAATGTATTATCTACTAAAACCTTTTTGAAAGCATGTAGATCATGTCAGTGAAAGAATCATCGAAATTGGTTCATTAGTTTGTTCTTTTATTGGTTCATAGCTTTTTGTTTTTTACTTATATACATATACATACATACGGGTTGAACACAGAACCTCCTTTTTTGAAGTCGGTTAATTTTTTTTTTATGTCATAAAACTACAAATTAACAATTTTCGGACTTTTCCTTTACTAGTGCTGGGAGACCTTGCTTCTTGCCAAATTTCATTATTCTAGGTCAACGGGAAGTACCCTATAGGTTTTGATTTACTTGCGACAGTTGCGAGTATCAGAATGTGTCGCAAAATGGTCGTATTTTTTTATTGCGTTGACTTAGAAGCTTGATTTTTTTAGAACTCTATTTCAACTTGATATCTCCACGCGTCCTTGAGAAAAAGGATCTTGACAGACTGACAAACTTGATTTTTTTTTCATGCGATAGAATTAAAAATTAACATTTTTCAAACTTTTTCCTTTACTTGTGCAGTAAGACCTTGCTTCTTGCCAAATTTCACTATTCTAGGTCAACGGAATAGGTTTTGATTAGTTGCGACAGTTACAAGTATCAAAATGTGACGCAAAGTGGCCGTATTTTTTTATTGCGTTGCCTTAGAAGCTTGATTTTTTTAGAACTCTAAGGGACTATACATTTATGTATTCCATATTAATTTCAACTTGATATCTCCACGCGTCCTTGAGAAAAAGGGTCATGACAGACTGACAGATTTGATTTTTTTTTATATGATAGAATTACAAGTTAACAATTTTTGGACTTTTTCATTTACTTGTGCTGTGAGACCTTGCTTCTTGCCAAATTTCATGATTCTAGGACAACGGGAAGTACCTTATAGGTTTTGATTTACTTGCTAGTATCAAAATATTTCGCATAAATGGCGGTATGTTTTTATTGCGTTGACTTAGAAGCTTGAGTTTATTAGGACTCCAAGAGACCATAGACTTACATATTTGGTATTAATTTCAACTTGATACCTCCACGCGTTCCTGAGAAAAAGCGTCTTGACAGACTGACAGACAGACAGACAGACAGACGGACAACAAAGTGATCCTATAAGGGTTCCGTTTTTCCTTTTGAAGTACGGAACCCTAAAAATATGTGGTCTACAAATTAATGATTTTCGCAACATTTCCTTTACTTGTGCTCTAAGACCTCTTGCCTAATATCATGATTCTAGGTCAACGAGAAGTTCCCCGATTTTGATTTATTTACGAGTATCAAAATAATTATATCGTATAAATGGCCGTATCTTTTTATTGCGTCGACTTAAAAGCTTGATTTTTTTAGAACTCCAAGGGACTACCTATAGACTTAATATTTGATAATAATTCCAACTTGATACCTCCACGCATTCCTGAGAAAATGGGTCTTGACAGACTGACATATAGACAGATAGACGAACAACGAAGTGATCCTTTAAGGATTCCGTTTTTTTTCCTTTGAGGTAGGGAGCCCTAAAAAGATTAAGTTAGATAGAAGAGAAGTTGCAATACTGGTAAACTATACGCAGAAATACGCAGCATCCGCTGCATCCGGTTAGACTGGAAGCCGACCCCAATATAGTTGGGAAAAGGCAGGCAAATTGGTTGACACGGGAAATAATGACACTCCCCTCTCACATTTTCAGAAACAAGCACCTTATTTTAATACCAGTAAAGTGTTACTGAATGAACTTGAAGTATTCGTATAACCACCAAAAATACTCCAAAATGAATAGTTTTGCTAGAAACTCGCTCACTGCTACAAACCGGGTTTTATCAAAGGACTCTGAATTCTGCGTTGTCAAGCCACAACATACTGAGATAACTCTGTTCGTTACAAAGCAGTTGCTGGGACATTGTACAAAGAAAATAGTTGACGGTCGTGGCGCCCTCTAGCGGTGGCGTGATTCGTTTAGTTTGGCTTGCATTTAAAGTAAGAGGATTTCGATTTATGTTTATTTTTGAGGAGAGAAGAGATAAAGTAAGTACTCGTAATTTCATTGGATTTTGTTCAAAAAGAACCTAAATATCCTTTTAAAAATGTTTTACAGTTTTTTCTTCCAAAGATTTTAAAAGCTTTGATATTTTAGTAGGTAGGTACTCCTTGTCAATCGCATTACAGAACATTATGCTACCAAATTATATTTTGAACCATGTGACTCAAGTTAAAACTGATAAGATGAAGATTTGCTGGTAGTTCAGTACTCGTTAAAATCACATTTTTCAAGGCTTACTGCCAGACATTCTACACCAGCAGCCTCTGGACTGATACCCAAAAAGCGGACAATACCCTGCGCATCCAATACAACAATGGTTTCAGGGTGATGTTGAAGCTTCCACCTTATTGTAGTGCGTCAGGCATGTTCGCGGATGCGCACACAGAAGATTACTTCGCGATAATGCGTAAGAAAGTTGCGTCGCTACTACTTCTACTACTACCCCACAGAGTCAGGGAAAGCAACAACAGCATCTTTACGGTGTTTGTGGAAAGACTGGATGGGCCTGCGCTGGGTAGATTTGTCAAGCTACATGTTATACTTTCAGCTCGATAAACCTACCTGTGAATGATTCTTTTTTCTTGTTGTGATGTGTTGGTGTCAAAATTTTTTAAAATTAATTTAAATTTATACCTAATAACATAGGTTTTAAGTCATTTTTAGGGTTCCGTACCTCAAAAGGAAAACACGGAACCGTAATAGGATCATTCATAGATAGGCAGACGCCTATCTGTCTGTCCGGCTGTCACAGCCAATTTGTTCCGAATCTAATGGACCGATTAAGTTGAAAGGTACATTATATGGGTTTCTGTGACCCGAACACGGACAGGTAAAGTAAATAAATGAATTTTAAATATGGGGGACATTTTTAGGGGGCAAATAAGAAAATTAAAAAAAAAAAATTGCAAAATGTATCGCGTGAAATATCAAATTAAAGGGCTTACTATGGGGGTCTCAAATATATTTTTTTATAATTTTAAAATAAATCGTTTTAAAGTTATTTAAGAAAATAGACGAAAATGTACCATTCCCACCTTATCCCTGAAACTACTGAGCCTAAAATTTTGAAAAAAATACAGGAAATAGTTCATTAACTGTAGATTACAGGACAACCTATAAGAAGTCTGTGGTCTTAAAATAACATGGTAAATCTCTCAATATTGTGAGTCCAAACTTACATTTACAGATGGAATATATGAAACATGTTTTTCAACTACAATGTTAAGTTTTTTCTTGGGATAAATTCATACCAACTACGGAACCCTTCATTGTGCGTGGTCCGACACGCACTTGGCCGGTTTTTTGTTACTAACATGCTATGGGCCTTTGTGTCTGATATTAAAAGATTTTTATTTTTAACCGACTTCAAAAAGGAGGAGGTTCTCAATTCGTCGGAACTTAATTTTATTTTTTTTTTTATGTATGTTCCCCGATTACTCGAAGATGGCTGCACCAATTTGGATTTTTTTGTTTTATTCGAGAGGGTATACATCACAGTTGGTCCCATATAAAATTGATTAACTTTGCTTTGGTAATTTTTGAGTTAGCTTCAATAATACGTATTTTTTCCCCACTTTTATATGGATGATGTTCTAGTTTGTTTTGCAGATAGTGGTATTAGAATTTGTGTGGGGTAGGTACAGAACTAAAAAGTGAAAAAACTTTTTTACAAAAAAATACAACCGACTTCCAAAAAAAAACACTACAAAGGAAAAATAACTTTAATTTCGGAAGTCGGTGGCAAAAAACGAAAATACATTTAACTAGACACCGACTTCCGAAATTAAAGTTATTTTTCACTTTGTAGTGTTTTTTTTTGGAAGTCGGTTGTTTTTTTTTGTAAAAAAGTTTTTATTTTTTACTTTTTAGTTGTGGGGTAGCCCACACAAATTCTAATACCACTACCTGCAAAACAAACTAGAACATCATCCATATAAAAGTGGGGAAAAAATACGTATTATTGAAGCTAACTTAAAAACTACTCAAGCAAAGTTAATCAATTTTATATGGGACCAACAGTGATGTATACCCTCTCAAATAAAACAAAAAAAAAAAAAAATCCAAATCGGTCTAGCCATCTTCGAGTAATCGGGGAAAAAAAAAGTTCCGACGAATTGAGAACCTCCTCCTTTTTGAAGTAGGGTTAAAAATAAAAACTTTTTTACAAAAATATACAACCGACTTCCAAAAACAACACTACAAAGTGAAAAACAACTTTAATTTCGGAAGTCGGTGGCAAAAACGAAAATACATTTAACTAGACACCGACTTCCGAAATTAAAGTTATTTTTCACTTTGTAGTGTTGTTTTTGGAAGTCGGTTGTATTTTTTTGTAAAAAAGTTTCTTTTAGTTATTAAACTAGCAACAAAGGCACCTTCTCATACATATTTCATTAGACTTCTCAGCTTCTAGAATTTAAATTCCAAAGTGACATCGAGTGACATAACATACTCCAAAATTAAGCCAAAACAGGGCATAGCATTACAACTAGAAGCGGAACCTACGGAACTATGTTTACGGTCAATTTGTAACATGGGCTGGCACTAAGGGGCATCACGTCACGGTGGCTGACACAGGCACAAGTTAAATTGTGCGGCCGCGCTGCCGCTGTACGCTCGTACGTACATTATGAGGAGCGTGCTCGCGGTGGTGCTGTCGTGTTAGAGTTTTGTGAAATTGTGCACTACGATCTGCGTCATTAAGCACTTTTAATCTGAAATACCAAGATCTTAACTAGACGCTGACAAACTACATGGTGTAATTTTAATCACCGTTATTCTCTTAAGGGGTCATTGAACTTATCATTATGAACAACTTTTACTATAGGACGAAACCTGAAATCGCGAAAAAAATTTGCGAACTCGTCAAAATGTAGGGAACAGCAGATTTTTTTAAGAGGATAAAAATTACACCCAGTATAATGTAGAATGCGCTAACCACAAACAAACATTTTAGCTCAGAATTAAAATCTTCCGCTGTCACATACCTAGCTTTCCTGTGTTTGCAGCACAGTGAGAGCTGCACCACGTAGGGGCAAGTGCACCACGAAAAAGTTGGAAGAAACAACTTTATATCCCTAGGTGACATTGAGAGAACGTCGTTGTTGTTCCGCAGACGAAAGCTATTCATGAGGATTTCTGCTCTCAAAAAGTTATGAATCGAGATGCCTTGTACTAGAAGAGGCCTTTTTCCTGCAGTAGGACAGTTATAAGGCTGGTTTTATTATTATTATTATGTTGTTGAGCTTTTGGCATATCTCGGACTCATGGGGTCCCGGATCCTTGGAAGACGTACGAGGACAAGAAACCAACTCGCAGAAACCCGTTAGACACTTTAAATGCAATAAGGCACTGGTTATTCCTGAATTAATTAACTATACACACAGTCCACACGATCTGGGCGGAGCGGGAGGGCGTCACAGACGACTAAACCCGTGTTCCTTCAGTTGCCTGTGCCAGGGCCACGGTATCTCTTTTGAACAACCCGCGACCCCGGCGGCATCGGCCCTATCGGACCCCATCATTGCTGACATCTCTTTGAGGCGCGCGTGGAACACGACGCGCTGTCGACCCGGGTGGACCTCCACTGTATGCTCCACCGTGTCCTTCGGGCGATCCACATAATGGTGACACTCGGGCATTTCCTCCCGCCCTATCCGGAACAGGAACCTCCCGAAATAACCGTGTCCGGTGAGGACCGGTGTCAGGCGGAAGGTGAGGACGCCGTGGGGCCTCTTCAACCACACCTCAAAGAGGGGACTTACCGCCGCAAATGTGGCGTGCCCAAACTGACGCCTGGAGTCTGGATTTATGGCCGGTAGATGGCAATAGGCTCGCCTCATGTTACATAGGACTTAAGAGGGCTGTCGTATTTTGTCACCACACAAATGAAAAGATGTTTTTTTGAAAAATGTAATCTATTAGCGAACTATATTAATATTGATTTAATAGGTTATTATTAAAAACACATTTTTATTGTGGCGTTTATTTAAGTCATCTCAAAAACAGGTAATATTTTTAGTCTGCAGATTGATTTTTGAGCTGAGTTTATTAGATAATACAATAGAAATGTGTTTTTAATACGAGTAATTAGGTAACTATTAAGTTAATATTATTTAATAGTTCGCTAATTGATTACATCTTTCAAAAAATTATCTTTTCATTTAACAATC
Organism: Cosmia pyralina; assembly: GCA_946251885.1. NCBI lineage: Eukaryota > Metazoa > Arthropoda > Insecta > Lepidoptera > Noctuidae > Cosmia > Cosmia pyralina. The sequence continues at coordinate 4,747,636 of OX276348.1, read as the reverse complement.
TTAAAAATTTGGTCCCGTGTGAGTGACAAAAATCAGTCTGCCTAGCCTTTTCCAACTATGTTGGGGTCGGCTTCCAGTCTTACCGGATGCAGCTGCATACCATTATTTTACATGGAGCGACTGCCTATCTGACCTCCACAACCCAGTAGCTGGGTAATACCCCTTGGTAAGACTGGTTGTCAGACTTTCGGGCTTCTGACGACCGGTAACGACTGTCAAAGATCCACGAATGACAGCCGGGACCAACGGCTTAACGTGCTTTCCGAGGCACGGAGGAGTGTTGGTATGTAAAGATGGTCACCCATCCACTGACCAACCCCGGCAAGCGTACCTTAACCTGTGCGGCTGTTATTACTTAACCACGAGCTCCTCTCCCGTGTGAGTGACAGAGGTGATAAAATGCGACAGCCCTCTTAAACATACTGGCAAAATGTGGTTGGACTATTAAGTCTAATTTCCAGGCATTTTTCAAGTGAACAATCGTAGTTAAACTCTTGTCCGTAACGAGAATAACAAACAAGTAATAATTAAAGACGCGGCACCTACGTCAAAATGATGACTGAAGTATACCGTAATATATTATATTATCTCTCTGACCATATTATATGCTCAGCGATGTAACCGACAAAATGTAATCGAGTTTTTAGTAATTTGCCATTTCATGTTGATGTAATGAGTGAGTTGGGTTGTATTGGCTTACTGTCGTCTTTCTAGGTAGTGTTATTAACATGACTGTTTACTAAGGGGTTGGCAGTGGTATATAAATTAGACCTATTCAGTTGAATCTGCCTAATAGCCCTTTCCCAACTATGTTGGGGTTGGCTTCCAGTCTAACCGGATGCGGCTGAATACCAGTATTTCACATGGAGCTACCCAGTTACTACTCGTAGGTAATATGATAAGTCTTAGTAAGACTGGTTGTCAGACTTTCGGGATTCTGACGACCCGTAACGACTGTCAAAGATTCACGAATGATAGCCTGAACCAACGGTTTAACGTGCTTTCCGAGGCACGGAGGAGTGTCGGTATGTAAAGATGGTCACCCATCCACGGATAACCCTGGCAAACGTAACTTAACCTGATGGATCGATTCGTGCGGCTGTCATTACTTAGCCACGAGTTCCTCCTGAATTTTAAACTAGTCTATGGGGTCTTCATTACGTCCATTCTGCCTATCCTGTCCAATGGGCAACTAGTCTGTACGCGCATCACTTCAGAACGGTTGCACCTATTTGGCTACTTCTTTTTTCGTGTGTTTGTAAGTGTCAGGACAAGGTTTGTATGATAGTTTTTTTTGAAAAATTCACCGGAAAATTCAGAGGATGGTATTTTTGTATGAAAACAGACAGCACACAGCCTAAACGACTGAAGATAGAGACATGAAATTCTCCCGGAAGACGCTAGGCACAAACAGCTATTTAGAAATAATTATGCTTGTTACAATAACTGTTTACTGTCGTAAACAATATTAATTTTAGCTGGATATGTCGCAAATTACTAACATTCTAGTTATTAATCAAACAGTCCACTGAAATTAATTAAATAACTTACCGGAATTTGTACAGACAATTTAATAGATAACATACCATCTAACTACAGGGAAATTTTGTTTTCAGTACCTATCCAAATTTTCACAGAGTTTTCTACCTATGAATATGAACAACTTTCTCTATGGGACCTACTCTGAAATCATGAAAAGAAATCAGCTATTTCACACATTTTGGTCGAGTGATTGAACTTTTATATGAAATAGCTGATTATTTTTTCGTGATTTCAAGTTTATTTTCTTTTTGGAACGAAGTTCCTTAGCGTACGTTATACTCTGCACACTTAGAAAATTGACTGATTGATTGATTGGCGAATAAGAGTTGGACCGAAAAAAGTGTAACATTTGGACAGTCACGACACTTTTTAAAATTTATTTTTATATAGTTATAATAGGTACAAGTAATACGGGCTGGTATCCGCAACTCCACGTCAATGCGCATATTTTGCGTATGGGTGGGAAAATCGATTATTCGATCCACACCAGCTCCTCAAAGAAGGCCAGCAGCGCCTTGATATTACTGACAACCTCATGGAGGGTACTTGGGTAACCGAAGTATGTATTTACCCTGTATGCGGCGACCACCGGGCAGTTTAGAAGCACATGAGCTGCTGTCCTGTCGTCCTCCATGCAGGCCCTGCACAGCGGACTGTCTGTGACTCCTATGACAAAGAGGTGTTTATTAAATGACCCATGGCCAGTTATAGCAAGTGTAACTGTACGCAGCTGTTGTTTAGGTAGTACGGAGAACCTGTTTCGTGAGACGGCCATCAATTGTAGGGAGTGCTTCCTTAGCCTGCCTACACTCACCTTGGTCTGACCATAGTTTGTGATGCTGGTCCCTGGTATATTTTATATAGTTCGACCAAACATTGTTAATTTATTTAATTGTGCCTATTATATAATACATTGAAAGGATCGATCAGGACACCTTTCGATTTTTAATTAAAATTCTATTTGTTTATCTGCTCCGAAGTAAAATATTTGCTATTTTGCTCTTTGAGTCCGTTTAGAGTTAAAAAGGCCTAGTATAGGAACCCGGAAAGCTGCGACAATAATTTTAAACTTGGTAGGACAACCCACTGTTTCTATGTACTTATTATGTTATGTTATGTTCAAGCGTAAAAAATAGTGCAAAAAACTAATTTCTTGGCTGGATAAACTCTTTTACTCTCTATACCTGAAAAATACCATTCTTTTAGTTCGCAAAACTGTATGTAACCACATAAAAAATAAAGCCTACTTCAATAGAAACTAGGCCGACCCGGGCAAACCTATTTCGGCCTAAACTTCTCATGAAAGCGCTTATTCATGCAAAATTAATGTAGCAAAATGAATTGGACGTAGGTGTCGGTGGAAATCTCGAATGGCAACACATTACTCCATAAACATCATCCAAGTCGGCTCGGAGCGAGATTTATTGACGTTTCACGAAACGTGTGCGTAAGTCCGAAAGTTTTGAGGTAACACTATGACGTGGTGCAAGTGATGACAGCTTGCAAAGTAAGCAAGATGAAGTGGCAGTAGGCTGGTCATGTTTGTCAAAGGACCAGTGGCCGATGAAGCAGACGAGTCCTTGAGTGGCGACCGCGTATCGGCAAGCGCTGTGTGGGATGCCCACCCCCCAGCTAGATGAACAGACGCGCGTTGACCTTTTAAAGGTGGCTGGGATAGACTGAATGTGGAGAGAGTTCCGTTCCGATTTCTGAAAAATTGTGCTATTTAGAGACATCGTTTTATTTTTCCTGTAATCTTTCCATACATTTCTAGAACATACAATAACTAAATACATAGAATAATTTCTTCAGATTTTTCTATATGCAAACTTCAGAGATAAGGGCGCCGAACGGTATTATTTTTACATTTTTCATTAAAAGTCGAAAAAACATGTTTGAGAATGTGCAAACAGCGCTCTTTCATATGATACCCCACATGCCATAGTAACCCCACTTCGATTTTATAAGACCACGGGGTCTTCAGTCCCTGTTGCAAAAAAAAAACTTTTTTATTTCTTTCTTATAACTTTGCAAAATAGTTCGGCAAACGTCATCTAAAACTGTTCCAAATTTCAAGTTGATAGCATTAGTAGTTCTTCAGAAATCCAGCAGTGACAGAAGGACAGAGTGACAGACAGACTGAGTCGCACCATTTTGGTACGGAACCCTAATACCAAGTTTTTTGTGAGAGGGACTTTTAAAGTGCAAATTCTTATAACTTAGACCAACCACCTAAGGTCTCTATGGACCTTCATACATTATAGTTGCGTATAAACAGCGTCGGTTGCTGAAATTTTGAGTACCACGTCACCGTTCGACGAGGTCATAATTTAATTTGTTTCGTGACGTCATGAGTGAAGCATCTACATAATAAATTGTATGGAGATGAAGACTAATTTATGGACAAGGGGTGTATTGTTATGCGCCATTATACAATACGTTATTGCTATTATCTTAGGGATCATGATAAAGGGTCGCTTGGTTATCCATTTGATGGATGAGTGAGGTTTGGGATGAATTTGTTATAAGCTTATTGTTTTAAATGGTGCTATTTTGTGGCAGCTATTGATATTGATAGGGTTAGTTTAAAGGGCCCCACACATTACATAGTCCGCTGGAAGGCGGTGATTCATAAAAACTGTCAAAAACAGTTTTTATGAATGAGCGCCTGCCGGCGGACTGCCGGCGGACTGCCGGCGGACTGCCAGCGGAATGTAAATGTGTGGGGGCCCCTAGACAAAATGGAAAAAGGCGATATATTCTGTATGTTCTGTACTTTTTGACGAAACTTTAGATTTTTTTGCTGAAACTTGTGTTATGTAGGTACTTACTCGTATGTATATAACAGCATATATTGAAGTTTGAAATCATTATAAAGGAGACCTTTTAAGTATTTCTAAAGTCGGTAGTAAAACTAAGAAATGTACAGAACTGTTCATGATTATTATTAACTCAACTTATGGTCTGTTTCACTCTCTTTAGATTGGCCTTTGCTATCTAAACTTTACGGAAAAGAACCGAAGTAACATAGTGACGACATAGCTTGCAAAGTAAGCAAACTGAAGTGGCAATGCGCATGTTTGTCGAAGGACCGATGGCCGGTGGAGCAGACCTGCCGAGTGGAGACCGCGTATCGGCAAGCGTAGTGTGGGACGCTCCCCAGCTGGATGGACCGACGACCTGAAGAAGGTGGCTAGGACAGACTTGATGCGGAAGGCTGAGAGTGTGCTGGCACAGCCTACGAGAGGCCTATGTCCAGCAGTGGATTGCGATGATCTGAGTTGATATCTAAACTTTTTGATTCATTCACAAATAGATCTGTTTTGTTATTTTTAACATAACATAACATCACGCTTGTAATCTCCGAAAAGTTAGACACAGGTGTACTATAGTAAGCCCACATTTTACCAGTTATGTTTTTAAGTCACCCCTCACCTCTTAGGGCGAGCCTATTGCCATCAACCGGGCATAAATCCAGACTCCAGGCTGTTACTGAGAAATTCCTGATGGAAAAAACTCATTAACACTGCCCGACCTGGTATTCGAACCCAGATACCTCATGCACAGCAGTAGCGCTGCGACCACTAGTTCACCCAGGCAGTTTTTTTTTTCTAGTTACAATTAAAAAAGTAGTGCCAATCTGGATACTGCCAAACAAGCCCTTAATATTTACCAAACAGTTATCTCCCGTCGTTATTCGAGTGATATCGGTCGGGTCCGCTAGTTGGAGATATGTTAGGGTCTCTACAAACTGATACATGTAGCGAAACCTTACAAGTTGGATTCCGCTAGGGAATTGCTCGAGATTATGATAAACGTGTTGTATCAAATTTTACTTCCTACTAAGTTTGAAGGTCAACTTGTAATATTTATCTGAATTATTATGGCACCTGTCCCATCGGCAGAGCATAAGAACAAGCGAGTTCGCGTCGGTGACGAGTGATAACTCGCTGGTATGTGTATGTACCAGGCGTGAGTCTCTTAGCGAGTGTTCTGCCCGCCAAGCGAGCGTGTGGCTGAGTGAGTACTGTCTTTGATAGACGCTCTTGTCGCTGCGACAAACGAGTACTCGCTAGCGCACAGTGGTCTACAAATCGAGCTCCAAACTCCTAGAAACTTTAAGTAAGGAATAAATAATAAAAAAATTAATGTCTCTGGTATACCTCCCTTTACGTAATATTAAAATATCGACGCTGGAAAGCGATTTTGTCGTATCTCGAAAAATGGCAAAAATAAATTTGCATCATTGAAATCAGAAAAACATACTGCGCCTGACAGTCTGATCAACGTTTTACTACGATATTTTTTTTTATGATACTACGTCGTATCATAACGACTTTTTCTAAACTTTTTTAACAAAACATATTTCAGAATGATGTAAATACCATAAAATCAACTATTTTGAAATGTCATATAGATACAGTAAAATCAACGACCACACAAAAAGCAATGACTATACAAAATCGAATTAGATTTTATTGTAACTTTGAATTTTAAAGCTATTTTGTTGTGCCATATGTTATGTTATAACTACCAAGATAAAAAACCAACCACCAACCAATATTGCTGCTTGAAATTTAAATACCTACTACTTTTAGAATGCTATCATAATAAATTTAATTATAAAAAATACGTGTTCCAAAAATGACCTCTCTGGTTCAGCTAGTTTACGAGTTATGAATTTTTGAAATAGTTTTTGGCTCTGGTGTAAAGTTCAACTTTTCGAGATACTACAAGATTGCTTTCAAGCGTTGATATGGATGGTATTAATGGCTTCTAAGTAGCGTATTAGTAGATTCATTAAAAAAAAAATACTATAGTGTTTTCACCAATACGAAAAAAAAAACACAAAATAATCTTTTCTTTCTCTAGCGTGGAGCTACTTATACCATCCATACGTTAATATTACATAAAAGGAAATAAAACAAGGACATTACATAGTTCTTTTTAATTCCTTAATTTAAATTTCTATGATTATGGAGCTCGATTTAGAGACCACTGCTGTGCGGCGGTGTGAACAGCCAGCGATCAATTATTAATATTATAATGTATCTTATTTACTTACACGGGACTCACGATCTTAAATACGTTTCTTGAGTGAGAATCGTTGATAGCTAGTCGCTTTTGGGAAGACGCCTTAGAACTTTGGTTAATTCCATTCAACTAACATGAAAGTTAGGATATTTGAATGTTTCGTATTCAGTCACACATAAACGGCTAAACGGATTCCAATGTTAATTGGTACAAAGTCCATAATAATATTATAACTAACGGATACGCTACATAATTAGCCTTTAATTTTCCTGCTGGGATACAGGCCTCCTCTCTTTGGCCGTAATCCACCACGCGAGCCCAGTGCGGGTTGGTAGATGTCACATGTCTTCGAGTTTTTGGTTCTAGGACATGCCGGTTTCTTCACGAAGTTTTCCTTCACCGTTTTAAGAATAAAATAAAATAGAATAATATTTATTTGTTTAAAAATATGGAGAGCAATAGTGATGAAATTATTTACACAAAGTAAAACGCCTGCCTGGGTTTGAACCCACGACCTGCAACTCTTACATAAGTCGCGGCCTTTACCACTGAGCCACCACTGCGCTATGAAGAAGATTATATTATTTAGGTCCTTACCAATATCTTTCATTGTATTTAGATTCCAAATTCAAATTAATTTTATAATAAACTTGATTTTTTTTTTCAAAATCAGTTGTTCATTTGAATTCCTGCCGTTCGATTTTTCTTTGATATCCATTTTTCTATAACCATGGATGGATCGAAATTGCTCTCTATTTTCGAATACGAGTTCCGTCGTGGCACCAACGCAGCACAGACTGTTGTATATTCATACTTATTAGGTGTATACCTATAGGCTAAAAGTTATGGTTTTGTACTCTTTACACTATACTTGTCACTTCTATTTTTGTTCTTTTATAAAGCTGTTTCAATTCTTCTAACATTGTTCTTTAATTATATTATTCCTTCAACACGTTATCAGCACGAAGCTCTTACTTTAAAAGAAGATAATGTCAGGGAATAGTATGAATTTTCTAGGTATTCAGATGTTAGAAAACCGAGACGGATACCCAACCTGGAAGTTCAAAATGAGGATGCTTCTCATTCATGAGGAGTTGTGGACGTCGATAACTGGGCACGATGATTCTGATAAAACGGCGGAAGATGTGCGCTCTCGTAGTGACCAGAAGGCGTTGTCAAAAATATGCCTTACGGTAGACGGAGGTGCAATTTCACATGTGCGAAATGCGAAAAACGCTAAGGAGGCTTGGAGTGCTTTACAAAAAGCATACGAGGATAAAGGTATGGGTCGAAGGCTCTCTTTGGAGCGTAGATTATACAAATATACCTTGACCGATTTCCAAGACATAGAATCGTATATCAACGCCGTTATGAGTACTGCTCAAGATCTTGAAGATATTGGTAAGAAGATCGACGATGGATCTCTGGCTGCGATTATTCTCGGAGGATTGACATCTCGGTACGAACCGCTGATAATAGCTTTAGAGAATTCGAATGTTGATGTAACCAGTGAGTTGGTTAAGGCAAAACTATTAAACGAGTTTTCTAAGGACCCTCACCAGAACGAGGTGGCTGCGCTACATTCAACAGGCTCTACGAGCAAAAAGAAGAAGTCTATAATCTGCTTTAAGTGTAGACAACCAGGACACAAAAGTCCCGAATGTCCCAATAAGAAGGACAAGAAGGCTATGAGTGTGTCAGGAAAGGTTTTTAAAGGTACAGATTGCCATCATAATGAAAAGGTGGAACAGGCTGTTGTGAAGGAAATGGCTCTTTCTTCGCCGGCTGCAAATTATGGGAAATGGATTATTGATTCCGGTTCAACCATTCACATGACTCCGCATCGCGAGTGGTTCAGCAGTTATCGGCCAGTACAAGGTGGAACGATTACTGTGGCTAATGGACAAAAAGTGGCGGCTGTAGGTATTGGTGATGTATCCATTGATACGGATACTTTGGCGAACAGAATAGAGAATGTAGTTCATGTTCCCGATTTGAACTGTAATTTACTTTCAGTAAGTAAAGTAGTAGAGAAGGGTTACTGTGTAGTTTTCAATAAAGAAGGCTGCGCTATTTATGACTCAAAGTGTGATGTAGTAGACAATAAAAATGTTTTAGTGTATGGTTCTTTATGTGATGGGCTGTATACTGTCGATTGTTCAATTAAAATGTTCAATAATGTTTCAGCTAATCTTGTGCACTCTGATTGTTCCAACTTCCAGCTCTGGCATAAGTGGTTAGGACATCTGTGTCGAATTGGCATGGACCTACTTAGAAAAGGTCAGGCTATCGGCGTGGGGTACACGGAGGTTGACAAGGAACCATGCATACCCTGCATAGATGGTAAGCAGTCTAGAAAGCCTTTCAAAAGCTTAAAATACAGGCAGGCTACATCGCCACTTCAATTGATTCATACCGATGTTTGTGGACCTTTTTCTACAAATTCGTTTACAGGTAATAAATATTTTATTATTTTTATAGATGATTATACACGTTTTATTTTTGTGTATTTTATGTCTTCTAAAACTGAAGTCAAAACTAAGTTTTGCTCTTTTCATTCTCATGTCGAGAGACAGTTTGGTGGAAAAATAAAGACCTTGCGATCAGATAATGGAACTGAGTTCATCAATAAGGAATTGATGGATTATGTTCAGTCACTGGGTATCGATTGGCAAACGACAGCACCTTACAGCCCTCAGCAAATTGGGGTAAGTGAACGGTGTAATCGTAGCATAGTAGAGAAGGCTCGATCACTATTGTCACATGATTTTCTCTCAAAAGCTTTCTGGCAAGACGCAGTGGAGACAAGCGTCTACTTGAAAAATCGATCACCACATCGCGCGCTCAGCGGTAAAACACCATTTGAAATGTGGTTTAATAGAAAACCCGATCTGTCTCATCTGAAGGTTTTTGGATGCAGAACACTTGTTCATGTTCCATCAAGTCAGCGATGTAAAATGGACATGAAAGCTGAGGAACAGATTCTTGTAGGATATTCAGACGATCCTCATACTTATTATTTCCGGAATGCGGCAAGTCCTAGACGGTTACTAAAGTCAAGAGATGTTAAATTTTTTGAAAATAACTTTACTGGACTGAAGGAAAATATTGAGCCTATAGGTACTGTGAACTCTGATATTGTCAATTTGCTTTCACAATCACCATCGCCAGCAGTTTTAAGACAAAAAGTACTACCCACCTCTTCACCAGAAAGATGTGAGGTAGATGCTCCTAGCATATATACTTCTTTCATGGATGCTGAGGATACTGATGTTGAAATCAATGAAGCAGTCAATGTAGAGGTCAACAATGTTGATGATCAGCAGTCAAGTGAGGCTACAGATTCCTCAAATGTATCTAGTCGATATCCTTCAAGAGCTCGCAAACCACCGGATTATTTCTCATATAATACTCTGCTAGACGATGGGTGCGATGATCCAAATAATTATCTAGCTGCGATTAACAGCGATGAGAAAGATAACTGGATTTTAGCAATGAAAGATGAGTACAATGCCTTAGTCAGAAAGGGCACATGGGTTTTGGTAGACAAGCCAAATCATAAAACGTGTATTCCTTGCAAGTGGGTCTTCAAATTGAAGCGAGATGCAAAAGGTGGCGTTCTTAGGTATAAAGCGCGCCTAGTAGCAAAAGGTTTTCGACAAAGAGAAGGTGTCGATTATCACGAAACCTTTTCTCCGGTTGTACGCAACTCATCGTTGCGAACCCTGTTAGCGCTTGCAGTGCAGGAAGATTATAAGGTCCGCCATATGGATGTGGACACAGCTTTTCTGAATGGCGATTTAGAGGAAGAAATCTACTTGACACAGCCAGAAGGTTTTGTAAGGGAAGGGGAAGAGTCGAAAGTGTGTTTTTCGAAACGGTCACTTTATGGATTGAAGCAGGCACCAAGAGCCTGGAATACAAAGTTAAAACAGACTTTGTCAGTTCTTGGTTTTATGCAAACATCTGAGCCGTGTATTTTTAAAAACAATGCGAACTCAGACTCCTTGGTTCTGGCTGTATACGTCGACGATCTAGTAATCTTGTATAAAAATGAAACTACGTTTGACAATTTCAATTAATGTCAATTTGAAAAATATTTTTCATCAAAAGATCTTGGACAAATTAATTTCTTTACGGGAATTAATATTCACCATGATAATTATGGAATGAAGCTATCTCAGCATACATATATTGAAAAGATGCTAAAGAAATTCAACATGCAAGATTGTAAGGCTGTTTCTACCCCACTGGTCAAGAAAAACCTTGAGCCTGGTATTGGTGAGTCCCTTACAGAGAGTTAGTTGGCTGTCTAATGTTTTTGTCTGTAAATACTAGACCAGATATAGCTTACACCGTGAGTTACTTGAGTCAATTTTACTCTAAATTTGATCAGTCACATTGGAATGTTGCTAAACGATGTCTATGTTATCTGAAAATGACAAAAAATTGTGGTATTACATTCAGGAAAGAAAAAGGTAATACTACAACTTTGACGGGTTTTTCAGACGCAGACTGGGCAAATTATCCGACTGATAGACGATCCTACACTGGGTTCTATCACCACCACTGTGGGCTGTTTTTTAGCTTCCCACGAAATAGGGCCGCCTGCAAGTTCATAAACTTGCAGGCGGCCCTATTTCGTGGGAAGCTAAAAAACAGCCCACAGTGGCTTTGTCGTCCGCTGAAGCTGAGTATATGGCATTGGCTACAGCAGTAAAGGATGCGTGCTTCTTAAAACGACTGATATCCGATATAACAGGTAAGTCGCTTAACATAGTTTTGTATACGGATAGTCAGAGTGCACAAAAATTAGCCATGAATCCGGTTCACCACAATAGGACAAAACATATAGATGTTAAGTTCCATTTTGTCCGAGAAAAAGTGAACGATAAAACCGTTGAACTTAGGTATATGCCCACCGACAGGTTACCTGCAGATGTTTTGACGAAACCTTTGGGTCCAACAAAGCATCGCAGTTGTTTGCAAAAGATTGGTATATCCTAGTTTTTCGTAGTGGTTTTCTTTACTGGTTTTTAATGGATTTGTGTTATGAGTGCAATGCAATTAACTTTTTGAGGGAGCATGTTGTATATTCATACTTATTAGGTGTATACCTATAGGCTAAAAGTTATGGTTTTGTACTCTTTACACTATACTTGTCACTTCTATTTTTGTTCTTTTATAAAGCTGTTTCAATTCTTCTAACATTGTTCTTTAATTATATTATTCCTTCAACACAGACAGCACACAATACGAGTAGTATGGACAAGGTACCGCAAGTGAAAGCACGGTGCGTTTTTAGTTTGATTGCTTCCGTTCTGGAAATTTTGATCTCAACATTGATCCCCGGGGAAAATTTCAAGTCCAGCGAGGCGGTAAAAACGCCTTTAAAGAGTTCATCGATTCCCGTCCCCAGGATTTCTATAGCAGAGGCATCAAAAAACTTCAATTAAAATGACAAAAGTGCATCGACAATATTCCTTTAAAAAAAATTGTTTGATATTTTAAATGTGAAACGGCAATTTCTTAGGTAACCTAATATTATCCTAGTTACAGAGAATACTTTTTGTATTTGTACATGACGAATACTATTCCGTATTTCGCCAGTACTAGTTAAAATAATCAAAGAAATATTATTGAATATTTGAAGAAAGAAATAATGCTATTGTAGAAATAGGTACCTCTGTAACTTGAGTGGCAATAACAGACGTAAAGAGGCCTTGAAGCCTCGGGAACAATGCCACGTGACTTGTACGATGGTTGTGTTTGACGGCTTGTCTATTCACTGAACGGGCACGTGATCGGTAAATACATTTCATTGATGTTCATTTGTTTGGGAGATTGGAGATTATCATTTGTTTATTTTTGGACATAATTGAATGTTATTTTCTCGGATAAGAATGATTAAAATATTCATCAGACAATGATTTTTTTTGGCCTGGGAAAATACCACTATATCTAAGCAAAACACGGCATCGTTTAATAATACGTAGGTACGTAATAAATACGTTTTATTCATCGATGGTTTTACCTCTCTATTTGGGAGATTGAGCTCAACCTTAGAAGTACGTAGGTCACATAGATTCAGTAACTATTGTGCGCTTTTATAATGTCAACGTGACGGTATTATCGTGGACGTCCACGGTATCACAATAACAGAAGAAGAATGTGAACAGAAGTAAAATGTATGGAAATAGAATGAAGACGCTTTTAATTTTCCGTCTACGATAACGTTACAACATGCACCGATGCTTTGACATCAATAGTAAAATCGTAGACTTCGACGTCCGCGATAACTTGACGTGCAGAAACATAAAGCGCACATTGACTAATACATCATTTTCTTATGCTCGTTTCCTTCGAAACGTTTCAAACGTTATTTCTTATGACGTATACTGCGCCCTTTCTTTAATAAAGCTATACTCCATTTGCAATAAGATTAGACATTTAAATAAACCTTTTTTACAGCCGATTCAACTGATTTTAACTTCTATTCCGTTGGCTTAAGGATGGCATTAAAGGCAAAAAGGGGTTCCAATACCAACTGCAGCTACCATTTGTCATGCAACCAACGCAATAGAAGTCAAAATTGGTTGAACAGACTGTAAAAAAGGATTATTGAAATGTTTAATCATATTGTAAATGGTGTATATAGTTACCTATGACAGAGGTGGGTGCCACATAGCGGCCTTAGTGACGCTGTTATGAAAATTAAGGCAGCGGGGTTTGACTTCATAGTATCAAAAAACACTTGATGTCTGCGTCGAATTTTAGACTTAAAATCAATATTGATACAGTTACTTATTCAGTGAAATTTAAAAAGTGCTCGACCATCCGCGAGGATTTTTCCGTTTGGTGGAAATTGACCCTTAGGGATTCTAGCATAACAGGAGAGAACTGTTCGTGACGACCCAGAGATAATGCCTCGTAACTAGTTGTGTTCGACAGTGTCCTGCTTACTTTACTTACTCCTTTGTTTAATGTAGGTTTCTGTATTGCAAACTAAGTATTATTAATGTGTTGTTTCGTTTAGGCTGACGTCAGTCTGTTTAGGTCTTTGAAAAATTATCGAGGGAGGTTGGTACAACTAGAATAGATTATCACACATATAGACATAGATATACATACACATACACACACTCATATACATCCACACACACACACATATACACACACACACACACATATATAGATTATCTAGTTATAATTGATCAAAAACATAACACAGGCCCCGAAATTGAACCTGATTTCTCAGCGTGTAAATATACGCACGGATTGTTGGCTTTTTTTTTAGACCAAGGAATGTTTCATTGTTTTTATGTTCTCCATGGATTCAAAAAACTAGCAAGCGTGGCCTCTATCGGGTCACAGCGCCTTAAGGGCACACTATTTGAATATTCCTGTTTTTAGAATCAATTTTAAATAGTCAAATTAGGGTATTTAGATCCTGAAAAAAAAATATGTCATAGATACATCCTTGCTTTAGGTAAATCTACGGTTCAAAACACGATAAATTGTAATTTGCTTGATGAAAAAAAAATCCGAAATGGGGTCGATTTCAAAACTATTTTTTGTTTCATTTCCTAGTTATAGCACAAAATTATATGAAAATTGCATGCACCATGAGGTAATAGTATTTCAGAGGGAATTCTACGGTTGGATTTTTAAGTGTAATACATTTTTTCTAAATAAACACAAAAATAGTAAATCGGGCTAAATCGGCTCGCGCTCAGAGTCCTGCGGGACTTCATCAAGGTTGGACCTGTGTCAAAATTTTTAAAAATTCGCTCTCGCTGCAGTTGTTCAAAAAAAAAATCGAATAAACGAAGAACACATTAGATATGAAATTGCGATAGCTCAGAAAAAATATCTCGTAATTATATTATAGTTTTAATTCATAATATCGTTTTCGAAAATGTGATTATTTCTATGTGGTATGATGACGTTTAATTGTCATCTTACGATAGTGGTAAGACATATTGCAAATTATTATCGGTAAATTTATAGTCAAGCGCGAGTAGTTTATAACTTTTTATCGTGGTCCTTTATGAAGAAGTTTTAAAACACATTTTTCTAAGATTTTTTCATCAGATTCATCCATATTACTATTTTCACTCTTCATCGAACTGTCTTCGCTACCATACCCTACCATATCCTACAATAATCACACATAATATAGATACAATGTGTCCGGTTGTCGGTAAAACTAAATATAAATAAAAAACAATAATAACAATAAATAACATAAATAAAACTTATCTGGCGATTTAAAAATTTGCCCTTATAATAGTAGATTCGATAAATTATAGGTGTAGCAGAAGGTACGTCCCTTGATAATAAAGTACGGCAATTCTTCCTTCATATGTAGTTGTCGATATTTACTGATCGTCATGAGCAGTGGTCAACATCAAAAACAAAAGAATATGGTTACAGCATAAGCAAAATAGTACGACCATTTTTAGCCCATACTTAATAAAAATATTATTGTTTTTTTTTATTCAGTCACTAAAAGGGTTAAATAGGGGATGAAAGTTTGTATGGAAATTCACCATTTATGTCGATGGAATACCATCGGGCACACGGCTTGTCTACTCGATAAAATTCTTATATTCACTGACAGACAATGCACAGCCTAAACCGCTGGATCTAGAAGCATGAAATTTTGCAAAAGAGTTCTTTTTGTAACGAAAGTAATTAAATTTCTATTAAAATTGCAATTTAAAAAACCATTGCACTTTTGAAATTTCACCTTAGTATCGCAAAATCATGTTTTTCTCTAACTAGCTTCTGCCCGCGACTTCGTTCACAATATACTAAAACAACAGACACATTATAAAAAACTTTCCTGTACAGTACGTTAGTAGTTGTGGTATCAGCAGCCTAAATATTCAGAGAGTCGTCCGTTTAAGGAGCAGCTTGTCCTGAGGTCGAAACCCGCAGCCTTAACAGCATATAATACCTAATGGCACAACACTGATACACTGAGTGATTCTTACAGATTGTTCCTGATGAACCCGGCTATCGCTAAAAAATATAACAGTGGATTGTACACACGGGATTTCTCATTAATACTGTCAGCTAACCATTGATATTTATTTATATTATAAACATAGATGATATAAGAGGAATAAACTTCATGTATTCTGTGTACGTTCTACGAACTATCAAATAACAGTATATCAAAATGAAAAAAAAGAATCGAAAAAAAATATCAACAGTTGAGAATCGAACTTTTGTGGTTTGCTTTGATGAAAGTTGACTAAAATAGACGTTCTTATGTTATTATTATGTCATGATTGACATCCTTCCGCTAAGCCTTAACTCAAAGATTTAGCGCGATGATAATCATTTAAAGGTTAAATCTGGAACTATCTGCTATATGCATTTCTTACTCAGCCCAATGAAGTAATGGAATAATTCACACACTGACACCGATATCGGCACGATATCTACCAGCGAAGACAGTGCGGGGTGAGAGTAGCGGGCATTCTTTCACTTGAGCAAACTTTATCACACTGCCGACTTCGAGACGTCGATACTTATTAGTGTGCTTGTTTGTCGCGTCGCGATGGTCATCGATATTCACCAATATCATGGGGCCGGTAATAATTGTACCTATCGCTATCGAATCGTGTTGGTATCGTTATCTGATAATGTGAAAACAAAACGACATTTTATGTAATAATCTTAGTTTACTCCACCGTAGACACCATAAAAAGTAAACATAAGGAAAAAAATCGACCTAAGAAAAACTAAGTAAGTTGATCAACTGCAAATATTTTACACTGTGGCATGGATTTTCTGTGAAATCGTCGGCGGCGCGTCGTAAATAAACACGTCGCGCTGCATTTGGGGGAGGCGGAGGTAGCGTTTCAAAGGCCTACAGGCCCGAATTGTTAAGTATGCGGCTGCGGGGAAGAGGGTACACAAGTGAAACGCTCGCTGGCTAGCAACGCACTGATTTATTGTCGTTACAAGTACCTAGTGGTGGCGCGGGAGCGCGCACCTTACACACACATGCATACATAACAATTCCTCCCTCTAGTCCAAAACACTGTATACAATTCAACATCCTTGTAGGTATTTATAAACATAGTCTAATCTAAACTACATCACAGCTTACGCTAGAAGTACTTTTTATAACAAATAACGGGGCGATTACGTAACGATCTCTTTGGTGTAACAGGCTTATCGTGTTGTGTGGTCTGGGTATCGAGTTCAGTCCCTGCTTTGTGAACAATGTCCTCGGAGCTCATATGTCTCTCTGTTCTTTCAACATCTACGTCGTTTGTACCAGCTTGTTGTTCCTTATCATGGGCCTCTTGTAAGTCCTTCTCAGGGTCGTCCTCTCTCGACGACGAAGAAATACTTCGTGCGCTCAATTCATCTCTCTTCCCTCTTGTCGGACTATCCGGTAAGGTATCTGGTAAGTAAGGTTCCGGCTGGAGTATGCGCGCTTGTGGTGTAGCCGGCGACGGTGATGACAGCGGCGACGACGGCGGCGAGTGTGATGGTGGCGACGGAGGTGACGACGACGGCGAGTGTGGCGGTGACGGTTGCGGAGCAGGGGGACAAGATGACCCAGGTAAGTTCACTTCCGAGTTCTGTATATTATCTTCATTATTATTGTTGTTTGTTCCTTTATAAATCATTAGCTGATTTATGTGCCTTTTGTAACTTGCTGAACTGTTACTGTCTTTTACTAAATACACAACTTTTCCTATTTTTTTTAGTATGACGCCTTTACACCATGTATATCTTGCTTTATTTACAAATTTTTTGTATAATACAACATCGTTTTCTTTAAAACATTTTGTTTTATTTTTCCCATGTTGCTCAGTTTGCATACACTGTTGATTTTTTACATCGTTAGATGCAGACGGTGACAAAGGTGCCGATGACTTTGGATCCATCAGATCCAATCTCGACCTCAACTTATGCCCGAACACTAATTGAGCAGGGGACAACCCAGTAGCAGAGTGAACTGAATTACGGTAATCCATAAGATATTTTAGTAATCTCACCGATGTTTCTTTCGCGCTATGAGTGGTCATAATGCAAGACTTTATTCCCTTTTTAACTACCTTTACCAAACTTTCAGCCTGGCCGTTACTGGGTGGGTGATAGACCGGTGACGTCAAATGATTAATCCCGTTTGTCGCGCAAAAAAGTTCAAATTCCCGCGAACAAAAAGCTGTGCCATTATCACTTACTATCGTTTTCGGAACTCCGAACCTTGACATAAGATCACATAGCTTCATAATCACCGCGGTCGAAGAAGTAGACGCATTCATGTTGTAAACTTCTACCCATTTGGTATGTGCATCTACCGCTACCAAATAAACGTAACCTTTAATCGGACCTAGGAAGTCTATGTGTATTCTGTAAAAGGGACAAGGCGGATATTCCCATTGAGCTGGCGGCGCGCGCGGCGGTGAGGGGCGTAACTGAATACATACATCGCATGTTCCTATCATTGTTTCTATAGCCTGATCAATTCCCGGGAACCAAAATCTTGATCGCGCTTCGGCCTTAGTTTTTACTACGCCTAAATGGGAAGAATGTAATTCTCTAAGAATTACTTTGTATAAGTTCGAAGGAATAACCACCTTGTGTCCTCTCATGACACAACCGTTCTCATAAGATAATTGTGATCTGCATAAGTGGTACGGTTTAACCCTTATATCGTTTATCTTTGGTGGCCAACCATTCAAAATGAAGTCTTTTATTTGCCTTAACACTACGTCACTACTTGTCTCCTCCCGTAATTTATCTATTGTCACGGGCATGCTTCCATCTACAACAAAACAAACGTAAGTCGCTCGGTCATATGACACTTCGCAATCGCAACACTTACACTGTTCGGTGCACGCGCACTCGTGTACCGCGCGCGGCAAGCTCGCACGGGAGAAATAATCTGCGCTGTTATCAGCGCTGCGAACATACTCTATTTTGTAGTTGTAGCTACTTAGGAACAAGGCGTACCGTTGTAATCTATTTGCTGAAATTTCCGGTATGCCTTTATGGGGCCCGAAAATTGTCAATAAGGGCTTGTGATCCGTTCGAAGAATAAACGGTTTCGACCGGCCATACAAATATTGATGAAACCGTCTCACACCGTAGATAATGGCGGTAGCTTCCTTTTGGATCTGTGCATACCGTTTTTCAGCAGAGTTTAAGGTACGCGAAACAAACGAAACAGGTTTTTCCACACCGTCTGATCCTACTTGTGAGAGGACTGCCCCCAATCCACTTGGGGAAGCGTCCACCGTTAATATTATCGTCGCGTTCGGATCAAAATGTGCGAGAACCTGTTCCGATGTCATGAACTCTTTTATTGACCTAAAAGCCGAGTCATGAATATCAGTCCATGTCCATTTGCAACCCTTTTTTAACAGATCGTATAATGGACTGAGGATACTAGATGCGTTAGGAACGAAATTCCTGTAATAGTTAATTAGGCCCAAAAACGATTGAAGCTGATTAACATTTGTGGGCACCGGTGCTTCCAACATTGCTTTAATTTTTTCGGGCGCTTTTTTTATGCCATCCTTAGTGATAATATATCCTAGATAACTGATTTCGTCTTGGAAAAAACTACATTTTCCTTTTTGTAATGTTAAGCCTGCTTCTTCTAAGCGTTTCAAAACGAAATTTAATTTTTGTAAATGCTCCTGTCTATCCTTTCCCGTTATTAAAATATCGTCTAGCAGGCACAACACTCCATCTATACCGGATAACAAGCCCTCGATAGCACGCTGGAAAATAGACGGCGCGCTGGCTAACCCGAATACTAGACGTGTAAATCTATATAGCCCGCGGTTTGTATTTATGCAGGTTAGGTTTTTTGAGTCATTTTCCAAAACCAATTGGTTATAGGCCATTGATAAATCTAGTTTGCTGAACTGTTGACCCCCATGGATTTTTGAAAATAGTTCGTTCGTCGTGGGAAGCGGATACTGTTCTACTAATAATTGTTTGTTTATACTAACTGAATAGTCGGCACACAATCGGACTGTTCCGTTCCGCTTAAGTACTGGAACTATTGGTGATGCGTATTCCGAATATTCTATGGATTCTAGAATACCTAAGCCGACCAACCTGTCGATTTCTTTGTCAACCATTGTTCGCAACGCAAATGCTACGGGGCGCGCTTTACAAAAAACCGGCTTTGCTCCTTCCTTCAACGATAGTTTTATTTTGTATTTATTAAATGTTCCCAATTCATCCGAAAATAACTTCGGGTATTGCAGTTGCAATTCTGAAGTTTCACAATAGTTGACCGGTATTAACTGTAAGCAAAACAATGATAAGAAATCTCGACCAAGAATGGGCGGGCCGCCGTCGCGGACTACATACAAGTACATATCATTCGTTCGATCCGCGTAGCGTATCGGTAGACGCAACGTACCTAAGCACACAATTTTTCCGCCGTTATACGTTATGAGCTGTTTACATGTACTTGTTAATGGCACCCTTTTGAAATTACTTTTGTAAAACCCCTCCGAAACAACGGTTACCGCGGACCCGCTATCAATTTCGAACTTGAATGGCACGTTATCGATCCAAACCGTTTCTACCATGGGTTCTCCCCTGAACGAACGGATATAGTAAATCTTACCGTCATCATCATCGTCACCCTTGTCACCGCTATCCACTTGTACGTAATTCACTTTTGGACACATTTTACGCAAGTGGCCTTTTACGTGACACTTTTTACAAACATAATTTGCGAATCTACAGTCAGCCGATTTATGATTTGTATACCCACATACACTACATTTCACCTTCACTTCGCTTTTTGCACTTTTTACTTTATCCGCTATCTTGAAGAGCTGCTGGTCTGCCACAGACGCCTGTGCCAGCACTCCTGCACTGGCCGCAGCGGCGGCGCGCGAACATCGGAGGTTCTCTGCCATTTCCACGACCTTGGCCAGCGTGAGGTCGGTCAGGTCTTTCGTGTACAGCTTTTCCTTCTCTCGTCCTGGCTGCATCCCCATAATGAACTTGTCGCGGAGTGCCTCCTCCACGTTGAGAAAATCGCATTTTTCTGTCAACCCTCGCAATCTTGCTGCCCATTGCGAATGAGATTCCTCTGCTTGTTGAGACGCCGCGTAAAAATTGTGACGCTCACCAAATCCAACACATTTGGGGGTGAAATGGTTGTCCAGTATTGTTAATAGATCTGCGTAGGGCACATCTTCAACGGCTTTTGGTAAAACTAAATCCGACGTTAGTTTGTAGGTACCCTCAGTGAGTGCGCTGAGCAAGATGGCCTTCCGTTTTTCACCCGCAGGATCCGTCTTCTCGTTGACGCCATTCGCCACGAAATATTGTGCTATACGCCCTTTGTATGTTTTCCATGTCTGTATGTTATGGTCAAACGTATGTAATATTCCAAATTGAACGGAACCAGACATTTTTAATAAGCGGTAGGTTGGTAAAATCCTCGTCGCCAATGTTAAGTATGCGGCTGCGGGGAAGAGGGTACACAAGTGAAACGCTCGCTGGCTAGCAACGCACTGATTTATTGTCGTTACAAGTACCTAGTGGTGGCGCGGGAGCGCGCACCTTACACACACATGCATACATAACACCGCCTGCATGCATAACCTCGCCTTAACCCAAACATAATCAAAACTCCATATTTATTTCAAGACCAACTTTCTAGTTTCGAGTACAAGAACGACTCCCAAAACTTTAAAGCAAAATTAGCATATACGGAATAGACAGAAGTGCAAACACTTAGATGCTGAAGTTAGACGCCAGCGCTTTATACCCAGTCACCCACCTATGCACTAACTAAAGTGGCCTCCATAAATTCAGACGGTGTAAGTTTAAACGGCAATTCGGGAGTTAGCGAGAATGGAAATGGTTTGGTAGGTACGAGTAGCTGTTGAATGTGAATACCTTACCTTATTAGCCCATTGGAGCTTTTGACAAAGCGATACAGTATACCTACTTACACTACAATTAGTATACTATTTGAAAATTATATTCTGTTAGTTAATGTTATAATTAGTGCTATATAGTTCGATTCAAACTGATTAAAACAATATAAACAGGCACCGGTGACTGAAAAGTTGTGCGGAAAATCGGTTGTCATGGTTGGTATGGGCATGTGATGCGGAGGAATGAGGAAAATGTCGTCAGGAAAGTTTTGAGTGTGGATGGCTATAAGAGTAGGGGAAGACCAAAGAAACGATGGATGGACTATGTGAAAGATGATATGGCTAGAAAGGGGGTGACGAGATGACGACTACTCGTAATAGAGAAGTATGGAAAGACTCCTTTTTGAGGCAATCGTGTAAAAAAAGGAAAAGGACATGTTGCTCCGACCCCAAGTAAATTGGGATAAGGGCGGGAAAATGTTGATGAGTTCGATTCAAAAATCTTAAAAAAATCTTAAATTAAAAAAAACTTAATCGAGCTTATCTATGTAAATGGAGCCTAAATTATTGTTCACTTGACTGTACCTGCACGGTCTGCACTCGCAGCTAACTTCCGAGCTGCCATTAAGTTTGAATTGAACATTATTCTGAAATAATTCTATTCTAGTCTCTGTGATAATATGGATAGAATATGGACGTCTTGATGTCCGTCAGTTGCTCTAAACTAAGTACTTAATCTGTTTCTCAGCCGTAGTGTTTATTCCTCTGACCGTTCATTGTAGGGGTCACTGGGATTCCCATGTTCAGCAGTAGATATAATTATGGCCGTAGGATTACATAATGCCAAATATGTTTATCATCGTATTAAATAATTAGCAGTTGTCTAAGATAAAGATAAATTTATTTGTTAAAACATGTGCAACATGATACAAGAATATGCACATATTGATGGAAACATATTTTTATCGGACCAACATGTTGTTATGATGAACATGAACGGCATCAGCGATGGCTAAGCGATAGTCCAGTCGCTTCCCCGATTTGGTGGTACGAGTTCCATAGTGCAGGTTTTCAATAAAACAGGATGTTACAGCAAATCAGACGATGACGAAGTATTTAACTTTCAGAATAATACATATTACAAAAAGTCGCTTTTCGTATCTGTCTGTGTGGCCGCGTTGTTCTTATAAACTACGCAACAGATTTTGATGCGGTTTTCACTATTATTTAGAGAACATATTCCGGAAGGTTTATATCTATAAAACATCAATATCAAACTTACATTTATTAAAGATATCTTGATGTTTTGTCAAGTCATAAAAACCGCACGAAGCAGGGACGGGTCTCTAGTTCAGAATAATATTAACACACTACCATAATAATAACATTCACGCACTATTTTCTAAATTCAGGCAAACTGACAGTTTTGCATATGAGAAGTGGAGGTCTGCATCGGTTCTTTGCCCTCAAAAGACTGACTTGTCGTTCAGCACAGAACATTATATACCCTAACAGGAAGAATAACGACTCCATACAAGGTACATGAGGCATTTTTTTCTTACCGACCAGCGCCATCTCGGTTCCGTCCGCATAAACTAGAGAGTAGAAGCTAGGGCGGGAATTTCAAACAACAATGCAATTTTTAGATACTTTATATCGAATTTTATGCACAAGTACAGTGTGATTCTCAATAGTATACTATAAGATGGCCAATTGCATTGATGGCAAATTGTGTTCGTAGCACAAAGTTGATAGACTCTGTCGTTCAGTCACTTCCTTTCACACGAATCTGCCCACGTACCGCCCTCTGGCGGGCGCGTCACGGCGTTTACCCACACCTTAGTACTACAATAATTAATTGAGAGACTATTATCGCTCAACTTTTATATTCTACGACAAAAATATTATTATTATATAGCTATATTTAGACCATATCCAATGATATGCTTTTAACTAATCGTACCACAAAACCACGACTTGTTTCCAAATATCGACCTGTGCCACATCCAGTAATTCAACATCCACGCCGTAACTTTCCCCCGAAGGGGTATATTTCTCTATACACGGGTGTCTGTGTCTAATAAAGTGGTCACACTCGAAGCAAGATTAACAGCGTCTCTTTATTATTGTTTGCGTTCGGGTGCGCGCATAATGGAACCACGGAAAAATATGGCGGATTGGGAATCGAAGAGTATTGATATTATTATGATGTATGAGTAGTTTGTGGTCTTTTGATGTAGGAATGGTTTTTGGACTGTACTGGGAATTGAATTTTGTTATGAGTGAGTTATGGTTTATTTAAGTACTAAAGTAGTGTTTTTGGGTTCACCATGTTGGTTAAAATAATTGAAGATTGCAGTACCTAGTTTTAACAGGGGTTTGCGGTCCATTTTCTTGATCTCATTATAATATAAACTTAAACATTATGTTGAATTGAAAACCGCTTAACTATAAGTGCTGCTTTTGCATAATAGTACCTATTATTATGTATTTATGTACCTACTTCCTATTTGGATTCAATACAATGATAAAGCGAGTTGAGTTAACAAGCGTTGTAATCAATGCTCGCATAGTTACAAACCGGTAATTGAATATTACTTTCAAAGCCTATCAACATGGACGCTCATTCGAAAAGATATCCTTTTTTCAATTTAACAAAAATAATCGATTTGCCACATAATATCATCGCCGTGAAACATTCTAAAACAAATTTGGACCATCACAAAACAGGGTTCTATTTCCTGTCTCTTATCTCACCATCGGGGGCTATTATCCGATGCCTTTACAAATTATATTTGTGAATAGGGACAAAGAGACATGATCAAATTTGTTATTAAGTGTTTGTAAAGAGGTAGCTATGTTTGTGTTCAGGTGGGGCTAACCTTTGGACTGTGGAAGAGAATGGCGTTAATACAACGTGTTGTTTTGCATCCTCGTCAAATTTCAGGATGTGACATCTGTGTCACATGTTCTGACATCAAACCGAACAACTTTCTCCATGGGATCAACATCGTAATCGCGAATAAATTTTCAACTATCCCATAGAAAACTTCAATACCTATTCGACGCAAATGTATGGGGCGGCTGATTATTTTTTCGCGATTACGATGTTGGTGCCATGGAAAAGGTTTTTCGGTTTGGTGGTCTATACTACACCCTTAAATTTGACGAGGATGCAAAACGACACGTTGTTTATATGGAGTCCAAGTAAAAACAAACTATTAAAAGTGTATTTTCTTTTCGTCCGTAAATAACTACTTAATTTTGAAATAAAAAAGAGTTTTTCTCAATCTTTTCGTTCTGTTCGTTACTGTATGACAAACATCAAATACTCGGTCGCTATGCAATTTTTTCGTGAGGAATTAAACCAACAAGACTAAGCACAGAGGCTTATCTCTTAGCCGCTCTGCCAATGGAGGCATCCAAATATTTTGTTAGAGATCTACTCGACAGTTTAGTGCGATACTTATCTGAAGAAAAAAATAACAAAAGAGTACCATCATTATCATCTACTATGTGCACACCTTAACTAGCGCACCACTTGGGAGGAAATTTGTATAAATTAAACGAAAACGGTACAAATGAAAGAATTTATCAACTTGTACGTGTCCCGACTTATATTGAGTATCGCTTTTCTTTATTTAATTTGTGCCCGTCTGTTCTGGGGAATTTCATTTTCTTTACATATAAGTACGTGACAAGTTATTGGCTCCGTGTGACGGTTCGGTATATTTAAATTGGAACCGTGACACGAGTTTTCTCAAGGCGATGTTATAGACGAGTGTAATATTCGTCTCGTTTTGTCTGCTCTTAATATTCGGTAAAGGAAGTGTTTGGCGTACCGTCTGATTATTACTTGGCATTTTTTCTGTGGACTCAATACACAAGATGTATGGGGAAACTCAAGGACATGTTTGTCGATGTGGATATCGGTAATATATTATATGCCAATTACGTCCTGTTGTGAATGAAAGGTGGTTCAAGTTCCAAATGTACGGAAAGGTTACAACATAGACGCTGATTACAATAACCAAACCGGATTTTTTCAACCTTTGCAAACTTCATTCCTCAAAAAAATTCTCCATTTATATAAACTTGTTTATGCCCTGTTTGCCCCTTTGTCACTACGTCACTATGTGCTAGTGACAGTTCTCGGGAGCCCATTATTGAGTATGAAAGTCAACCCCTGCTATTTTATCCGTGTACATATTACAACATTGATCATTGACCTCTCCATAATTAAGGAAGTCCTTCCATAATTTTTGGTAACCAATCCACTATAGCCACCCAAACCCATAGCCCATTAAGTTTTGTTTCCATGTCCTACAATAGTACTGCCATAACCGGAGGTTGTACTTGGGTGCATTTGCATAGTGCATAATTATAGGGATAGACGTCCGTTGGTGCCTCCTCATCATTAAAAGTTGTCTAAGGGGCCTCTGCAAGTTGACTTCGGCTCGTCGTTCGCCTTCCAAAGGTCCGGGACCCCAGGGTCCCAAGATAGGTCAAGGAATTAGAATTACAAAGTTTCAAATAGTTATAATTCTCTGACAACATCACGAACAGTCCTTAAAACATCATAAAAACAAGAAAGTAAAACGCAAGTAAACGCAAAAAGAAATACAAATTCGAGATACCCACCGACCTTTTTCCCGTCTCTTTTAAAACGAAAATATCAAAACAATGTCGTGGACGATGGGTTTCTTATTAATTTACTTTAATTAAAACTGACTTTTGCTAAAATAACTTGATTACAACGCTGGGGAACGTTAACAAAAAACGTTATTATAAAACACTTTGGCACAAAAGGAATTCTCATTCTTTCGATTATACTGAGTTCCAGTAAAATGTTTTTTGTATTAAATTGCTTGAAATAGTGGACTGTTTTAGCTGTTGTATTTTCTCCTAGATATTATGAAGACGCTTGTTTTAATTATGTACTTTGTTATGTATGAAATGTTTGAAATATTTACTCTGACTGATAAAATAATCTTCTTTTTATTTTGCCTGTTTGCTTATAAAAAACAACAAAACAACGTGTGCGACGGTGTGTGTTGTCATAATTAATTTTGCTCTGGTTTTTTAACCGACTTCAAAAAAAGGATGTTTCTCAATTCGACCGTATATATATTCTATGTGTGTTCGCGGATAACTTCGTCGTTTATGAACCGATTTTGATGATTCCTTTTTTGTTGGAAAGTAAATATCCCAAGAGTGGTACTATGATAAGGAAACCAGGATCTGATGATGGCATCTCAGAGAAATTGAAGGTTCCCCCTTTAAATTTTGTAGGCATACCTCACACTCGTGCATATGCTCCCGAAAAGCACCATTAGGTGAAGTGGAACTGGTGAGGAAGACCACAAATGGCCACCGGAACTACTCAATAATACGTATTTCACGGGTTGCCATTTGTTTATTGCTAAGCAATTTATGCTGGTCACAATACATACGTTGAAGAGGAGGTACTGGTGATTTCACCATCAGTTCCAGTTCTCCTGGTTCCTTACTGGGAGAACTTCTCAACAATTAGCGTCCTTGTATCGGGAAAAACAATATTTTGTAAAACGTGATGAGCAGTTGACATTAGACTATTGTAACTTAGAGTGCAGACTGACCCACTAAAAAGTGAAAAATAAAAAACTTTTTTACAATAAAAAACAACCGACTTCCAAAAAAATATATTACTACAAAGTGAAAAATAAATTTTATTTTGGAAGTCCGTGGCAAAAACTAAAATACAGATCCAAAGACACCGACTTCCGAAATTGAAGCTATTTTTAACTTTGTAGTTTTTTTTTGGAAGTCGGTTGTTTTTTTCTTGTAAAAAAGTTTTTTCTATCATCTGCAGCTGCAGTGCACCCCTACTTCTGGCTTTACACAATGGTAGGTTTGAAGGAAATTCTCTGCCGCGAAACACCATTTGTTGTAATTTTCTCGACCCTTTAACTTGGGTACATTTATTAGATAGTTAGTAGCCATTGTTTCAGTTGAATCACTACAGTAACTCCGCAAAATTTACAATCACTGAACAAACACTCGTTTCGAAATAAAAAGTCTTTTTAGGGTTCCGTACCTCAAAAGGAAAAAACGGAACCCTTATAGGATCACTCGTGTGTCTGTCTGTCTGTCCGTCTGTCTGTCTGTCTGTATATCTGTATGTCTGTCTGTCTGTCTGTCTGTCCGTCTGTCACAGCCAGTTTGCTCCGAATCTAATGGACCGATTAACTTGAAATTTGGTACACTTATGAATTTCTGTGACCCAAACACGGACGGGTAAAGTAAATAAATTAAATTAGAATATAGAGGTCACTTTTGGGGGCAAATAAGAAAATAAAAAAAAAGTTTTGTAAACTACACTATATGGCATATCAAATGAAAGGCCTTACTATGAGGGTCTCAAATATATATTTTTTATAATTTTAAAATAAATCGTTTTAAAGTTATATAAGAAAATAGACGAAAATTGACCATTCCCCCCCTTATCTCCGAAACTACGGAGCCTAAAATTTTGAAAAAAAATACAGAATATAAATAGATCTTTACCTGTAGATTACAGTAAAACCTATAAGAAGTCTGTGGTCTTCAAATAACATGGTAAATCTATGAATATTGTGAGTACAAACTTACATTTACAGTTGGAATGTATGGGAGAACATGTTTTTCAACTACAATGTTAAGTTTGTTCTTAAGATAAATAAATTCATCCCAATTACGGAACCCTTCATTGTGCGTGGTCCGACACGCACTTGGCCGGTTTTTAACATTCGTTTTCAGTCAGAAATTCTTGCTAAAATACTGCACTTTTTATTTTTAATGGCCCATAACCTATTATTAAAAACAAAGTGTTCAGATCAAACCACAAAGAGTGAATACTTTTATTAGAAAAAATAACAGATGGCAGCACTAATATAATGTCAGAGATAATTAAACATTGTAGATATTTACAACATAATATATGTATAACATAACACCACCCTCTATTCCACGAAGGGATAGGTAGATAAAAGTTTTATTGGATTTTTCCGTCTGGAATTTCTCAGTTTTTCAGAAATTTGTGTGCGGTTGATGTCAATAGGCTCGCCCCCTAGTACATGCGACTTAAACATAACTCGCGAAATGTTCTTCCACATAGACGTATCTCAGACATTAATTTTATCTAATTTCCTTTCTCGAATCAGTGGTGTTTTTCCTAGGAGCATTTATTGTTGTATATTTTCATCATACATACTTATATATTTTATTAAATAACCTTTCTTTTGTATCCCATAATCATACTAAATATGCATACACATTTAGTATGATATTGTTCCCGAGGAAAACAACAATAACGTTCTTATGGTAATAGATGGCGCCACGTGTCTTTCTAATCATAATTGAATTATATTATTACTAGCAGATTACAACCAGAATTGACTGTCAAATTCTAAATTAACACGAGCGAAGCCGCGGGCAAAAGCTAGTTATATTATCGTCGTTGGTAGTAATTATTGACCGACAACATCGATTATGAGTAGTAATAAATTCAGACTCTTTTCACTAATGATTCTCAACCGTGTATCATCACCTGCCTAGCCTTTTCCCAAATATGTTGGGGTCGACTTTCAGTATAACAGGTTGCAGCTAAATACCAATATTTTACATGGAGCAACCATGTTTATCTACTAATATTATCTCTTTCATTATTAGAACTTCCATTTTGAACAGGCATTCTGACCTGACCCTTTCACCCACTTATGACCATCCATCAGAATCCTCGTATAACTCGAGATCTAAGGGCAGCATCACACATTCGCTATATTATCGTTCTGAAATAAGGTCCAGGATCTACATACTCCCGCTAGGTGGGACACATGTTTTACATGAAAAAGGAACGGTCCTATATGGGAAAAAAGCAATACCGTGTTAGTGCCTGTGTTTTGTTTTTGGTCCAAGTTTTGAGAAAATTGTGACTTGGGAATTACAGGCAAAAATAGCAAACAAGCATGGAATACTCCAGATCTAGAAAATAACTGTACCCAGCTGTATTTCTATCGTAGAGAAATGTTAAGTATTCTCTTTTATAAAGAATTATTTTTTAAATGCTGAGATCTTCTTACAATAAATATTGAAAAAGTAAAACAAATTCCGATGAACTCAAAGCACTTTGTTATAATGCTACGAAAGCGTAGCAATGTCAGCTACGACGTAGCAAGTGCGAATCTCATTCTCTATTTACAATGAAAAATATTTATGTATAATTCAGATAGTTATCACATTCGTCAGCATGACTGATGATAAATCTTAGTAAATATCTAAAAGAGTATTTAGCAGCCAAATGTTTAATGTTTCTATAGTATCACTGAGTTACTAATGGAAAAAAACATAATAATTCTGTTAATTATTGTAAGTATTACATTTATTTATTTTGACATTTGAATTATCTTGAGACGATAATATTTTATTCTACTACTTACTAATTTACTTACATTATACGTGCCTAGAGGAAATTTAATTAAATGTAATTGTTAACAAATTAATTTCAGTTACTTGTTTTTTTTTATGTATAATAATTAATAGTTAC
Source organism: Cosmia pyralina (assembly GCA_946251885.1). NCBI lineage: Eukaryota > Metazoa > Arthropoda > Insecta > Lepidoptera > Noctuidae > Cosmia > Cosmia pyralina. The sequence continues at coordinate 4,717,603 of OX276348.1, read as the reverse complement.
AATTAATCAAATGTACAACACACAATCAACAATCAATCCAAACAAACAATAATAAAACCAACAGCAACAAACAACAATTCAACAAAAATCAAACAATCAATCACTTCATAATTTAATCAATCGTCTGAATGTGTGTGTGTATAATACATATTTATACGCCGTTAGGGTAAAACATGACTGTGATCATTTTTGCAATGTTAACATTTTGCATGCTTTGTGTGTGTATACTCACGTTTCGGACTAATAAATAATCTCTATCTATCGAGGTAATGTATTTTTCGGATCAAACTTTTTTTTACCCGCGATTCCCACAAGCCCTATACCACCACCCAAGTGCACTTGTGATAAAACGACACTGTTCAGTAGGGTCATTGTGAAAGTGTATCAACAATGCGCGGCGCGAACAAGCCTACGCCCGTATGTTAACACTGCTAATGGAGAAGAAAATATTTCGGAAAACCGCCTTTTTGTATTGGAATCTAACTTTGACTATAGGCTCCACGATTTGTAGTAATTTTTTTTTATGGATTTGATGATATCGTTTCTTTTTTGAGTTGTAGGTCGTAGGTTCGAACCCAGACAGGCGCTTTACTTTGTGTAAATTATTTCATCACCACTGCTCTCAAAACGGGAAGGAAAACATTGTGAGGAAACCGGCATGTCCTAGAACCAAAAATTCGAAGATATGTGACATCTACCAACTCGCACTGGGCCCGGTTGGCCGATTACAGCTCACTCCCTCTCATCGAGAGGAAGCCTGTGTCCTAGCAGTGGGAACATTATATGAGCTGATTATGTATATTTCTTTTGGACGCAGTAGTTCAACTTTTAAGATTTTTTGACGAACATTATTAGCCTGATGGCTTGTTCCCAACTGTTTTAAAATAGACACAGAGGTCTCTGAAAATAAATTGGATTTCTGATAACCCGTAACTACTGTCATAGATTAGTTACCGAAGACCAGAGGGGTTTATTGAGTTCTTAATATCACCAAAATATACAAACCACATACTGTATACATAATATCACGCCTGCATAAGGTTAGGCAGAGGTGTATCTACAGCACGCCCACATAACTCAAATAAGTATCTCTTATGTGTATAAGAAAATGCTCTCATCTGAAATTCTTTTTCAGCAACATTTGACAGTATACAACATTATTTTGAATATATGTGAAACCTGAATATAGTTTGTTCAGAATAAATAACTGAATCAATTCCAATAATTTTTATACCGTGTTATATTTTGCCCCAAAAATCTTTAAAAAATGTTACAATATGGACACCACGCGACGAACACAAGTCATTGCTAGACATAGCGGCACTAGGCACGGGCGTACAGCGGGCGCCGCGTGGTGATCATGTTTTTGTACGGACAGCTAGGTAACATAACAAGTTTATAACTTTGTGATTTTTCATGATACAGTTTTGAAATTTTGTACATAGATTCTTTACATAAAAATACTAGATAAGACACGTGTTTCGGGTTTCACATATACTAAAACTAATGTTGTATATATTTAAAAAAAAAAACGTTATTCAGTTCAGAAACACAAAAATGATGAATGATGAGTGAAATATGCTAATTAAGCCCTTTCATTTGATACCCAACACGACATCATTAAAAAAAAAATTAGTTCATGACTTTATTTATGTCCTTTATAGGGCGCCATATTCAATTTAATGTGATATCACATAGCCAGTGAACGATCAAGACGCTTTCAACGATATCTCATTTGTCAAATTATGATAAGCAGTTTCGAAGTTATGAAGGAACAGATGAACAAACATACATAAATACCGCTCAAAATCATAGCCCTCATTTTTGCTTCGCCGTAGTCGGGTTAAAATAATGGTAACTTATCTACAAACATTGTTATTAATATTAAGTACAAAACCGTGCCTCTTTCTCATCAACGCAACTCAGTATCACATGTATGTACCAATTTCCAAAACGTGTCCCTTTTCTATCCTTTCGCGGAAACAAAGCTAACTTTCAAAGTTATCTCAATCTCGTCTGACAGTCGCACGCTGTAACGAATGTTACGTCTCTTAATAATTCGTAATCTAATGTAGTGACGTCACTATAGCAGAAAGATAATGTCCTGTCACTTCCATTATTCACTCACTTTTGGAAGTGAGTTAGGGCTGTTACATAAAAGCGGTTTTATTTGATAAGTGTACAGTTTTAGCGTGTCTAATTTTTGAAAAATTAATTAATTTTGCTTGGGTAGTTTTTGAGTTGCTTCATTAGTACGTATTTTTCCTACTTAGTGTATGTAGATGATGTCCTATTTTTTTTGTAGGTTTGTGTGGGGTAGGTACCTACCAAAACTATAAAGTGAAAAATATATATTTTTTTCTCAAAAAAAAAAAAAAAAACGACGAAGCTAACTCAAAAACTACCAAAGCAAAGTTAATCAATTTTATATGGTACCAACTGTGATGTGTGTGTGAACCCTCTTGAATAAAACAAAAAAAAAAAACCAAATCGGTCCAGGCATCTTCGAGTAATCGAGGGAACATACATAAAAAAAAAAGGTTCCGACGAATTGAGAACCTCCTCCTTTTTGAAGTCGGTTAAAAATGTACGAACATAACCGTGGATATAAGTTGTAAGCTTACTTACTTCAAAAAAACCGGCTAAGTGCGTGTCAGACCACGCACAATGAAGGGTTACGTAGTTGAAAAAAATTGAGAACCTCCTCCTTTTTGAAGTCGGTTAATTAAAAACCGTAAATTAAAAAAGTAATTTTTTGAAACAAAATAAATATCAAAATAAATTCAGTAAAAGTAATCACTATGTTTGGCCAACCGAGCTGGCCACCTGCGGTGCACCACAGTGACCGATCCATTGTTCGCCAAACAGGGTTTTTTTTGTTTGCCCACATGTTCAAAGATTCAAGTTCATTGACTCATTGACCTAGTGATCCAATTCTACAGTGTTCAAATTTACTCAAAATTAAAACTCTACTTTTTGACCTAATTACTGGACCGATTTCGTTAATTTTTTGTGTATCGTCAGCAAAGGCGATATCAACTATGTGGTTGGATTTATTGCATATATGTGAGCTCCATACTGTATAATGATACTCGGGGAACTATTTCAATACCACCAAGCGTCTGGCGGAAAACACCACCGCCTGTTTTCCGCCAGACGCTTTAATAATCAATATTAATTGTTAACAATATTCTGTAAAACATCCATCAAAATCAGCAGTCAGACTTTAACAAAAGAGAGTAATATTTTTACGTAACTTTAGTACCTACCTAATACCTGAAAATTGTACAAAGTACATACTAACACTACTAGATCTTATATATTTTGTCAATCAGAAAATAAATAAGGTCTGGCGGCTCCGAGATCTTGGACTATTTTAAAGCATGGCATATTCAAATGTGATTTCAAATAAAGTACCTACCTTAGGTATGACCTAAAATCATACTGAAACTAACTTTGAAAATGAATTTAAACCGAAACCTAGAAACAGTTTTAGTGTCACTTAAACTTCAATTTAAAGCATCCCAAAATGTACATATTTTAGTTGTTACGACGGGTGGCCAGATATTATAGATAAATAAGACGACCAGACTATTTTATGTATCGTGTATTCCGCCATTGCATGACGAGCGATCGGAGTCGGTGACAAGACAACAGGATCCGGAAATACCACAGATAATATATATTTTATAAAGACTGATACACATACGTAACATCTCCCTTATTAAGAAAAGAAAATGGAATCATTACGTGGAACATGGTACGTAAGTATACTCTTTTTTTTTTTTTTTTTTTTTAACATTAACAAAATTCTTATATACTAGTAGACTAAGTGGAACGGAACATCTCTAAGAAGTGACAAGTTGACTTGACTGACATTTACATTGCGACAGTTCTGACAGTGACGTCTATCAAATTGACTTAACTAAGTTTTGACAGCTACTAACAAAACAAAATTAGGTTTGACAATGCTTGTACAACAAACAATACATTTAGTATATTAAATTAAAACTAAGTACAAATTAAGAACTTAATCTAGACCAATTTTCAAAATCTTCGGGGCTTTATTATTGCTCTACCGAATGAAGAATAAGTTGTGTGTTGAGTTTGTTTATTTGGTGTATGTGATGTGTTTGTTTTTGTTTCAGATTCTTGGACAGGATTACTTGTACAAGGAGATTGATAATTAGATGGAGATGACGACGGCAGTATATTGGAAGGCGACGGTGGATCAGTGTCAAGTGGAACTGATGGGGATTGAAGTGAACTTCTTCTACTAGGAGCGGACTCAGTTGGTGAATGTTTTGGCTGTAGGATATGTTGGCGATTACGGCGAAAAGTACCTTCCGGGGAGACAATAGTATATGATCTAGGCTGTGGACCTATGTCTGACACAGTACCAGGTGTCCAAATACTGTCTGGCTGTTTCTGGAAGTAAATTTTATCACCAATGTTTAGGGAAGACAACGGTTTAGTATGTTTATTATAATAAATCTGTGATTTGTTCACTTTTATTTGAGTTTTATTTGTTAGAGACCTGTAGTTAGGTATTTTAGGTTTCAGAGTTTGTTCTAAGACTGGAAGTTTAGTTCTGAGTGTCCTGGACATTAGTAATTGGGCAGGCGAATACATATTTTCTTTAGGTGTATTCCTATACTGTAATAATCCTAGATGAGGGTCTGTATTATCAGTAAGACATTTCTTTAATATGTTTTTAACCGTGGCTATGGTTCTTTCTACAAGACCATTAGACCGTGGATAATAGGGACTTGATGTAATATGTTGTATTTGCCAATCTAAAGCAAAATGATTAAACTCTTTTGAGTTAAATGGGGGACCATTGTCTGAAATTAGAATGTTGGGTATTCCATGTCTGGAAAATATAGACTTTAGGTGACTAATGACAATTTTACTAGTAGAACCACCTGCTAGCTTTACAAGCTCGACATATTGGGAAAAATAATCTACGACTATGACATACTTGTTTGAATTGAAATCAAATAGATCAACTCCGACTTTATTCCAAGGGATTGGTTTTACCTCATGGGGCTGTAGTGACTCTTTGGAATTGCTGCGTCTGTTAGTGAGACAGTTATGACAATTATTAACATATTTTTCTATATCAGAGTACATATTGGGCCAGTATACTAGATTTCTTGCCAATCTTTGGCAACTATGAATACCTTGGTGACCTTCATGTATCTGTTTCAAAATGTCTTTTCTCATGGCTACTGGTATAATGACACTGTTGTTTTTGAAGACAATACCATTAATTATATGTATATCGGTTTTTAAAGGAAAATAAGGCCTAAGTATGTCTGGAAGCAATTTTTTATGTTCAGGCCAACCTGTTATGCAATATTTACTTAAGAGTGACAATTCATTGTCTTGGGAAGTCTGTTCTTGAATAGATTTAAGTTTATTTGGACTAACTGACAGTGATCTAATGACTAAATTGACATGTAAATCTAGATCAGAATCTAGATCATGTAATGACTGTTCTGGTAAAGCTGCTCTAGACAGAGTATCAGCTACATAAAGATATTTACCTGGTTTGTAAGTTACGTTCAGGTCATATGGTTGTAATCTTAGCATTATTCTTTGAAGACGGGGTGGAATGTTATAAATTGGTTTTTTATACAGCGATACTATTGGTTTGTGATCTGTTTCAACTAAAGTGTGGCGACCATAGACATATTGGTGAAACTTTGTACAACCAAATAGGATTGCTAACAGCTCTTTCTCAATCTGAGAGTATGACTGTTGACATGAGCTTAATGAAGCTGAAGCATATGCTATGGGGTGTTTATCATGGCAAATCACTGCACCCATGGCATCTTTAGACGAATCAACTGACAGTGTAATTGGTTTATTTTGATCATAATATGTCAAGACAGGGGCTTTTGTTATACATTCCTTTAATTCATTAAATTCTACATTATGTCTCTCTTGCCAAGACCATTCATTATCTTTAGACAGAAGTGTTCTTAAATTAGAAGTTTTATCTGACAAATTCTCTATGTATGAGCCTAAGTACGTAACCATACCTAAAAACCTTTGTAATTCTGTGACATTTGTTGGTGGTGGCATACTGCAAATGGCTTTCACTTTGTTTTCATCAACTCTCACACCATCTTTAGAAAAGATGTGTCCTAGGTACTTGACTTCACTTTTACATATATTAGACTTGTCTTTATTAAATTTTATTCCTATTTCTCTAGCTCTATCTAAGACTTGTTTTAACCTAAAATCATGTTCTTGTTTAGTTTGACCGTAAATTAGGAAATCATCCATCATGATTTTGACTCCTGGAATATCACTGAATCTATTTGTCATGATGGAATGAAACAGTTCTGGGGCTGCATTTATCCCGAAGGGAAGTCTTAGGAATCTATATCTACCTTGAGGTGTGATGAATGTACATAGTTTTGAGGAAGCTTCATCTAACTTTAGCATATAAAAACCTTTGTTTGCATCTAGGGTAGTGAAATATTGTGAACCAGAGAGGCTGGATTTAATTTCATCAATAATTGGAAATTGATAATGAGGACGCATAATGGCTTTATTAAGTTTTCTTGGATCAATGCACAGGCGTAGTTTACCATTTTTCTTTGATGCAATTACAATTGAGCTTACCCATTCAGTAGGTTCCTCGACTTTGACTATAATTTGATTTTTTTTTAACATGGCTAATTCTTCTTTTAATTGTTCTAAGAGACTGAATGGAATTCTACGACAGGCATCTATAGACGGTACAGCATCAGGCTTCATTGACAAATGACATTCATAATCTTTAAGACAACCTATTCCTGAGAAGAGATCTTTATATTTGTCAAGCTGTGATACATTGAGTGACTCATGAAATTGGACATTATGGACTCTTTTAACTAATTTTAAATTCTCACAACTGTTGCGACCAATAATATTCCTACAGGGTATATCTATAATGTGGAAATTAACATTGTATAGTTTGTTGTTATGTGTGACAGACAGAATGCATTGACCTACAGTCGGTAATACTTCACCGCTAAAGGTTGATAGTTTGTGACTACTTTTCTTTAAACTACTCAATGGCAAATTAAGTTTTTTATAAGAGTTAAATGATAAAATGTTAGTGTCAGCACCTGTATCAAGTAAAAAGTCTACATTCTTACTATTTATGGACAAAGTTGTATGATAAGGGTTTTTTTTGCTGACAGAAATCTCATTAGTGAAAAGACTATTTAGAAAATAAGTATCAGTACCCGTACTTTCTTCTTCTTCTTCTATGGATCTCACATGTTTGCTGCGGCAACACTTGGCAAAGTGATTGGGCTTGTGGCAGTTGTTACAGATGACTCCTATGGCTGGACATTTTGTTCGGTGAACTTGACCACATCTGGAACAATTCTTGGTTGACTGTTTGGATTGAGGTTCTTGACTGGACGATGCTTTACTTGATTGACGACTTTGACTTGTTTGAGACTGATGACTTTGACTTTCTTGACGGCTATGACTTCTTTGACGACTGTGACTTCTTTGACTGTGACTTTTTTGATTGCGACTCTCTTGACTACGATGTGTTTGGCGACTGTGATGCGATTGACGACTGGCAACGACACTTACTTCTTGGCTTGATAAAGCTTTAGCCTGTAACCTAGTATTTCTTAGTGTTTTAGCGAGACTGACGGCGGCATCAAATGTTGATGGTTTCTCGATCAGGATACGTTCTCTGATGTACGAGCAAGATGAATTTAAGTTCCATGAGAATATGTCCTTTACTATATCATCGGCAAGACCTTCAAAATTGCATTGGATACTTAGATTCTTGAGATCCGTGGCATATGTCTCAATTTCTTCATCTGGACCTTGTTTTCTGTTGAACAGCTTATGTCTTTCGACGGAAATATTGACACGTGGTGTGAAGTAGTCTTCAAATTTGGCGAGTAAATCCTTATAGGTGATCTTGTCAATTTGTATGTTAAACGAGTAAAATATCTGAAGAGCGTCTGGGCCTATGATTTGTAGTAAAATGGCTACCTTTCGTTTGTCTGGTTGTTCTTCTAAATTGTTGGCTATCATGTAAATCTCTAGACTTGTGTTGAAATTTCTCCAAGCCAATGGCATGTTCGAGTTGTTGATATCTAAGCTGAAATTACTCGGCGGCAGGGGATAACTTGTATTATTTGCGTTTTTATTTTCCGGCATTTTAGGGCTGGACCACGCGGCGACGTTTTACTCGAAATTTTTTTTTTTTTTTTTTTTGACTGTTTGCGGCACTTACTTTTGTGGTTTTTTGTGACTTCTTTTTCTTCTGTATCTTCTGACACCATGTTACGACGGGTGGCCAGATATTATAGATAAATAAGACGACCAGACTATTTTATGTATCGTGTATTCCGCCATTGCATGACGAGCGATCGGAGTCGGTGACAAGACAACAGGATCCGGAAATACCACAGATAATATATATTTTATAAAGACTGATACACATACGTAACATTAGTGAGGCCTAAACTAAATTATATTAACAAACTAAATGAGCGCCCATTACTAAGCCGAAAGCAAAATTACTAAAGGCCGGAGCTAATCAAGATCTATTGGACTCATTAGTGGCTAACGAGAACTTAACTAGGGTCATCCCTGTGGGCCTCTACCCTAAAAGCTGAGGTAAGTAATTCTTATTATAGACCCAATGCTTAGCACGCAATGCACGCAATGTTACTTTTGTTTTTTGTCCCTTGATTGGAGGACTGACTCTCTTGAGTGAGATAGAATTACTAACTGTGACTCGCGACTTCGTCTACGATTCAGGATGAAAAGTAGCATATGTACTTTTCGAGGTCATGGTCTACCCATATGCCAAATTTCAACCAAATCCGTTCAGCCATTTTAGCATGAAAGCGTTACAAACACACTTTCGCATTTATAGTATTGGTTAGGATTTGTGTGGCAATCGGTTAGATGAGGAAAATGTCGTGAGGAAAGTTTTGAGTATGAATTTGGATGGCTATAAGAGTAGGAGAAGACCAAGGATACGATGGACGGACTGTGTGAAAGATGATATGGCTACTGAGATGACGAATAATAGAAGTATGGAAGAAAAATACTTGTTGATACGGGCAAAACAATGAATAATCGTAACTTTCGAGCGAAGGTATAAAAATATTATCAGTAACAATCAAAAAGAAAAGAGCCGAATTAGATATTAGATGTAAAAAATGTACCTATTGGCTACTTGGTAGACAGTGGCCATTGTCAATATCTAACAAAGTGTTGTTATACAAACAAGTCTTAATGCCTGTATCAACCTATGGTATTCAGCTCTGGGGCTGCACCAGCCAAAGCAATCTTCAAATCGAGCAACGATTCCAAAACAAAGTGCTTAAGGATATAGTTAACGCGCTCTGGTACATTAGAAACAGCGACCTCCACCGGGACCTCAAAATGGATGTCGTAATCATAGTAATAAAAAAATATGCAGAAGCTCATGAACACAGACTTCATCATCACGTGAATGTCGATCGAGGCGATCCAACTCCTTGACATCACTGAATTAGTGCGAAGACTAAAAAGGGTGATAACCTTTTGAGTTAGTTTAGTGCAGTGTGAGTGAATCTAAACTGTACTGAAAGTGTTGACTAAACAACACGTGAATTAAGTGTCTTCCCCTTAACTTAAAGTGAATAAGAAAGACGTTATTGGACGATTCCTTAATTTTATAGTCACTTAGCAGTTTAAGTTTTTAATTACTTAGGCTAGATTGTAATGTGATTCAATCTGCCTAGCCTTTTCCTAATTATGTTCGGGTCGGCTTCCAGTCTAACCGGATGCAGCGGAAGCGACTGCCTATCTGACCTCCACAATCCTCCTCCTCCCTTGGTAAGACTGGTTGTCAGACTTTCAGGCTTCTGATGACCCGTAACGACTGTCACAGATCCACGAATGACAGCCGGGACCAACGGTTTAACGTGCTTTCCGAGGTACGGAGGAGTCTCGGTATCTAAAGATGGTCATCCATCCACGGACCAACCCCGGAAAGTGTAGCTTAATCTGATGGATCGACCTGTTCGGCTGTTATTACATAGCCACGAGCTCCTCAATGTGATTATAAAAGAAAAAAAAAAATAACAATCCGAGTCGAGTCCGGTAAATCATATAATATTATGCTCGCTCTCTATCACATTGGATTGAAGAACATCACTGTCAAAGTCTGGGTGAACTAAACACCTTTGCCTCTAAAGGTGCCAATTGGCGTGATATTATTAAAAATGTGCGTATTTTAATGGGTAAACACATTCTGCAGGCAATAGATTGAATAAAACTACATGAATGTTGATATGCCTAAAGGATAATAGTTAGTATCACCACCCTTTGAACAATAATTGGTAAGGGCAGTTTTGTTTCTATGTGTCTATGTTATAAGCAGACATCAGGAGGAGCTCGTGGCTACGTAATAAAAACCGCACGGGTCAATTGAAGGTTAAGCTACACTTGCCGAGGTCAGCCCATGGATGGGTGACCATCCATTACATACTGAGACTCCTCTGGGCCTCGGAAAGCACGTTAAGCCGTTGGTCCCGGCTGTCATTCGTGGATCTGTGACAGTCGTTACGGGTCATCAGAAGCCCGAAAGTCTGATTACCAATTTATGGGTACCTACGAGTATCGTGCTACCCAGTCACTGGGTTGTGGGGGTTAGATAGGAAGTCGCTCCATGTAAAATACTAGTATTCAGCAGCATCCGGTTAATTTGGAAGTCGGCTCCAACATGGTTGGGAAAAAGGCTAGGCATATGATGATATAAGCAGACGTCAAATGACGAGTTTCAAATGTAGTGTACCAATATCTTAAGTTTCCTGCTTAATTACATACATTTCGTACCAATCTAGTATGTAAATTGTATCATAAATGGCGTCCCTAGTTCAAGATTTCCTGTAAATCAATTCCAATTAATCATGCAGTAGAAACTATTGATTACATAATTCAATTCTGTATCTTAAGGTTGATTTAGCAGAGAACAAAATCGTGTGAAAATGCAGGCTTTTTTAAATTATAGAGTGAAAACTATTATCGCCACATAATAGTCCTTGCGTTGTCATCCTAGAAATAAAGCTGAAATCTAGTGGAAGTCAAAGATTTAAATCATCTATTTAGCCCTCACCGAACTACTTATGTCGGGCGAAAAGTGTCAACACTGAAAAGATCAGCGAGCTCACACACCTCGTATTATGGCAAATACATGGCAGCATGCAACATTATGGGCCTGTTTCACCACCTACGATTAAGTTCCTATTAACTTACTTGGCAGTTAATTTCATATAAATTCTGTTCCATTTTTGAATTTATTCGGTGAGTAGTGGCTGTTTGGGATTCGTGAAATAGTCCCTATGTATGTCAGAAGTGTCAAAACAGAAACCGTAGGTGACCATTTTTTCGACGTGGTACGGTGAATAGAACGATTTAAATCTTGATGGAAGTGACGTTCGTTATCTCCGATAGTACCATGTTGCCCGAAGTTTGCAGTTGCAATATGATCTGTATTTATTTATTTATTTATAATCTCATCATCACTATCATTACAGGATATTCCTAATTCAATAGTGTGGCCATCATTACACTTTTATTATTTACCATAACATATTCTATACATCGTGGTTTATGTGAACTCACTCGGAGAACAAGTAAAGAACTATGCTATCTGCTACGTCATTACGTACACGCAAGTTACGCGTTATAGGGGCTTTACTCAGTAGATTGGTTCTACTACTGGGCACCGCCAATAGACGTGGCCGTCGTCTTCGCAATACCTAATTGTCGGACACGCACAGGTTTATTTCTTTTAATATACCTGGGTTTGAAGTATTGCCACGCAGTAATTTAAAAATATAGGTAGCAACAGCTATGTCCCTCCTTGTTTCCAATTTATTGTATCCCACCATGCCTATAACAAACAAAGTGGGATACATCAATGGATAAAATGGATATACATCTTACTACCTTAGGTACAGAAACCTATTTTGTTTACGCTCCAGCATGATACTGTATATAGCTTCATGCGGAGCCCATATGATTGCGTTATATTCTAGCTGACTTCTTACCAACGCATTCTACGAAGAAGTTAGCGCAGCGATGCTTGTAAAACCCTCTGCTCTTCTTAGAACATTACTTAGGCTCCTATAGGCTTTTTTACAAACATTTACGATGTTATTACGAAATGCCAGCCCCGAGTCAAGCCGTACTCCTAAACCACGCACCGTTTTTGTTCTTTTCACTCTATAGTCGTATTTCTTGGGCATTTTCATCCTACTAATTGAATACCACTACTGAATATTACAATGAGTAGAAAATGAGTAACGAATTCAAATTTGCGGGCGTGCGGCCGGCGACCGCGTCATTTGCAGTGGGTTCCGTATGTATTTGTGCGGTTCTCTATTTACGCCCAACGAACCCTAATTACGGGTAGTGATAATGGTGGGTGATCCATGCGGTATACAGATGGCATTTTGCTTTGTTTATCTAATATTCATAAGATATTGATTACATCAGTTTTAAACGTCACTTCTTATTCAAATTCAAATGTTTATTGTGGTACACAGGTAAAAATATGGTGTTACAGTTTATAGAATGAAGTACATCTATGATCCTCCTTTAGTTCAGTGTTTCAAATATATGAAAGTTAGATTTAATAAACACTGCTATTTCAAAAATATACATACAAGGAAATGTTAGGAGTTAACATTTTTTTAAATACGGGATACGGCTGTCAGTAGGTTTATGTTTAAATACAGAACGCACACATCTCTTTTGAGCTCTGAACACAGTTAACCTCGCTGTGGAATTTCCCCAAAACATAATTCCAAAACGTAGTGTAGATGCCACATATGCTTTGTATGATATGAGAACAATAGACTCGTTTGCCATTTTTGCAAGATTATAGAGTGCATATGAGTATAGGTGTAATTTTTTACAGACGATCTCTACATGACATTTCCAGGTCAAATGACTATCCAGCTGAAGGCCTACAAATCTGGCATTGTTCGTTTCAGCTATTTTTGACTAGCATATCCCTTCAACTGTTGAATAACCTTATCTAGGCCGCGGCCATTATAATCATATGTATGTGGAAGACTTCTCCAGTCCACGCGGCTTTTTACTGCTCTAACTTGCACAAAGTGTGGGGAAAAGAACTAGGATGGCATACCGTCACATGTCAAGTCTCTAAAACACACCAACAACGCTAACAGATCGCGCGAGACCACTCAGAAGTACCAACACAGACGTGTAGATTCAACAAAATGGCCGCCACTACGGAAGGCATATGTTATATTTGAATTAGGGGTAACGGTTTTTGGTTAAATGTTTTTTTTTAGCTTTGTTTTTTCTATGTTTATTTTTAATTCATTAATTACTAACCAATATCTTATGCAATGGATGGAGTCATTTATATCATTTTGGTAAGTTTCAATATGTTTTCATGGTATAATGAATGTGCTATCATCAGCAAATAAAACAGTTTGAAACTTTGTGCATTTTGGCAGATCATTGATATAAATGAGAAACAACAAAGAGCCAATGACACTTCCTTGCGGTACCCCACATTATGTATATCTAGGTGATGACATATATAAGTTACCTCTACTTAAGACTAAGAGCACATTCTTTTTTGGACTTTAATTTGCTTTCGATCACTGAGATAAGTTTTAAATAGATTTAAAATATTGCCTCTAATGCCATATCGACCTAATTTACCTAATAATATTTCATAATTGACGTTGTCAAACGCTTTGGACATATCCATGAGTACTGTTGCAATAGGATTTTTTTTATCTACATTTCTAACAATTACAGTAAATAGTTCATATATTGCATTATTAATATTTCTATTTTTCCGAAAACCATATTGTTGCTTTGCAAATAGATTATTGAATTCAAGAAATGAGTATATTGATTTATAAATAACTTTTTCAAAAACTTTAGATAGTACTGGAATGAGAGCAATGGGACGGTAGTTTGAAACTGTAAATTTTCACCAACTCTGATATCACGAAAAAAAAATCAGCTGTTTCATACATTTTGTTCGAGTAGGTATTGAACTTTTGTATGAAACAGTAGATTTTTTTTCGTGATTTCAGGGTTCAGAGAGGTTCCATAGTCAAAGTTGTTAATATTCGTGGGTAGAACACCCTGTGAAAATTTGCGCACTGCTTAAAAACTTTTCCTGTATAAATAAAAAGAGAAGTTCTGACTGACTGACTGACTGACCCAGCCCAAACCCTTGAACCTAGAAAGCTGCACAGAGGTTTCCTTTATAATGTAGACAAGGAATAAGGAAGGTCGAAAGTTCCCGTGGGATATTTTCCGACATTCACGCGGGCGAAGCTGCGGGCAAAAGCTAGTCACTAATAAAAGTTAAATAATGTACTTTTAGTAATAACGATTCATAATGGCTTTGATTTTAGTTCTTTCCCTATGTTTAAAAAATACTTGAAACATAAAAATACCTTCGGAAAAAAAAGGTTATTCAATTTATATAGCGGTCTGTGAATCGTACGTAATACCAATTTGATGTTATTCGCGGATAACCTCATTTCCATATCAGTTAACCCTATTCACTGAAAAAACAAAAAATAAACCAAAAATAACTCTAAAAGAGGCTTCATCGATATTCACATATAGTGTTTTCAATAAATACATACGATTCTGTATCATTTACATTGGGACAATGAAAACGTGGACTTTTTACGGGAGCTTTTAATTTCAACTTTTTCAGAGCACGGGAGCACTGAAGGTTATTGATCATCGGACCGTATTAAAACGCAAACACAGGGGTCTTAATTTGCATGTCTCTGTAGGGTTGCTGGTGCGAAGCTTTTTGCTTTTGTAAAATTTTTTTGCTTGTTTTTTTATTTTTTGAAACCGATGGTCGTTTGGCTGTGTAATGCTGGTCTATCATTTATTGTATTTGGTGTTTTAAGGGGCTGGAGGATTATAGGAAATTAATTGGTTAAAGCGAAAGCGCCTGGGTAGCCCGTAAGTTTTTTGCAATTTGCAGATCAGTATCAGGTTGTATGTTGATCTGAATATGATTCGCGACCGTAAAAAATCTGTATTTATAGAATTATAATCATTTAAATCATCTCCAAAAATCGTGACCTTTTTGTTTGAAAACAGGAGTAGGTATTACTCGTACTTTAAAATTAATACTTTCGATAGTTTATTACAACCTATAATGATGTACATTATGGATTGTAATAAACTACATGTACATTATGGATTATAATATAACGGTGGAAGTAATTAACAATAAAAACTGATTTACAAAAAAATACAACCGACTTCCAAAAACAACACTACAAAGTGAAAAATAACTTGTTTTTGGAAGTCGGTTGTATTTTTTTGTAAAAAAGTTTTTATTTTTCACATTTTAGTTGTGGTACCTACCCCACACAAATAATACCACTACCTGCAAAAGAAACTAGAACATCATCCATATAAAAATGGGGAAAAAATACGTAATATTGAAGCTAACTCAAAAACTGGCCATGCAAACTTAATCAATGTTATATAGCACCAACTTTGAGGTATACCCTCTCGAATAAAACAATTTTTTTTCAAATTGGGCGACTCTGTAAAAAGTTATGCGTGGTCATACATAAGAAAGAAATAAAAACATACGTGTCGATTTGAGAACCTCCTCCTTTTTTTTTCGTCGGTTAAAAATAGAAAGGACTGCAAACTTTTGAAGAAAGGAAGAGGAAGTTTGAAAGTGGCACCGGTGACTGAAAAGTTGTGCGGAAATCGGTTGTCATGGTATGGGCATGTGATGCGGAGGAGTGAGGAAAATGTCGTGAGGAAAGTTTTGAGTATGAATATCAATGGCTATAAGAGTAGGTGAAGACCAAAGAAACGATGGATAGACTGTATGAAAGGTGACATGGCTAGAAAGGGGGTGACTACCGAGATGACGACTTATAGAAAAGTATGGAAAAAAGGGACATGTTGCGCCGACCCCAAAAAGATTTGGATAAGGACAGGAGAATGATGATGGACAAACTTTTAAATAAGTAGGACAGTAAATTGCTTCCATGAGGGGATAGATTAAATGTTTCTGAAATCAATTAGGTATCATACTTTAAGACAATAGGGACAATAGGGATTCTGGGTAACTGGTAGATATTCGTAATGACTACCAAGTAATCACATTCCACCGTCAACTTCACCCAACCATGTCTATGCAAATCAAGGTCACAAAATTCACAAACATAAACAACAAAACCAATTGTAATTACTTCATCTGATTGTTAGAACGGCTAATTTTTGTAACAAAATTATTCATGTAAGCCCTGCAAAGCGGCAACCCTGCAAAATGAATATGTAACGAGTAGATATTAAAATATCAAGTGTTATTTACAGCGGGCCAGAGTTGTGCGTGTAGGTAAATTATTCCGTGTCTGCTGTCGACGGCGGCTTAGTGGGTCGTGATGTTTATTATAAACAGTTCATTGTATTATGGGTGGAACTTTTTTGAACTCTTTGTGATGGATTGCCAGTATCTATTGTAACTGACCATGTTTGTCGAAAGACCGATAGTCGGTCTAGCAAACGAGTCCTTGAGTGGAGATTGCGTATAGGTAAGCGTAGTGTGGGACGCCCTCCCAGCTAGATGGTCTGACGATTTAGCGTACTTTAGCTCAGTGTGTAAGTGAAATGGCATCATGGCTGGCTAGTTTTACACGAGAGAGATGGAAGACTCTCACGCGCACCGGAACTAAACGCGCTTCTTTTAAATGTAGATTTATGACGGAACGCTATACTTAAATAAATTTTTAGCTTAGTAAATTCTTAATATATTTAAATACCTTCAATTTAAAGTAAATTTTACTGCACAGTAAGGAACTGTATACGAATAATCGTATTGAGCAGAAAATGGACAGTGCTACTTGTGGTTTAAAATTTCAAGTGACTAATCATGTTTCGGTTTTAGTACAACAGTAGACAATATAGTAACATAAAATATTTAAATACCTTCGATTTAAAGCAAATTTTATTGCATAATAAGGAACTGTTTACGTATAATCGTATTAAAACTGAAAATAGACGCTAGACTAGCTACTTTGGAATTTTTTTCTATCGATAAAATTTCAACTCATCATCGTCATGAGTTATGTTTCGGTTTTAGTACAACAATAAAAATATATTCAAATAACACTTATGGATAATCCAAATGATTTAAACATATACATTTGGTTTTATAGGAATTTTAAAAACAAAATTATCGTTGTATCCCCTTTAAAGATGTGGCTTGGCCAAAATTGGATGTAGAAGGTAGGTAGAGGAGGCCTAATATGTCCTGTAGTGGACTGCGATAGGCTTGAGTTGATTGTTGATTGTAATTGCCTCCGTTACGCCTCAATTCGGACTCAAGTGATACGCCAATACATGATCTGATCGACTCGAGTAAAATGAAATTGTTACTAATCTCGCAATGATTTACAAATCGCTTATAATCTCACATGAGTCTATCTGCACCCTACAGGTGGCGGTAGATTTACCCTTTGATTTCCGGGACCTATAAGACAGCCCCAAGTCTTTTTGTATTAAACTAACTTCTGCCCGCGACTTCGTCCACGTGAAACTTCTTGTTCCTGGACCCACTCCGTCGCATTGCATCGCCTGCCCGCGCTTTTACTTCGTTTTCGTGCTCTTTCTGATTTTTTTTTCTGTCTGTTTGGCTCCCAAGGGTCCTAGCGTGATGTTAAATAATAATAATAATAAAATAATAATAAATATTTATTTCCATCAAAGTAGGTACAACAATTTCTTAAACTAATAACAGTTTAAATCTTTGTGAGGTTGTACGCTGTCACATAGAAAACATGGAATTCTCTAACTCCTACACTAAGTCAAGCTTGTATTATAGGAGTTAGTGAGCTGATGCCTTAGACACAACCTTGAACTTATATAAAAATATAACATAACAAAATTATTGCTTAAAAAAGAAACAAGACAACATAAAACCTACCGTAAAGATCAACAAAAATGATATCAATAAATGTCTACCACCAACATATACGAGCAATACTAGACACCTATTATACGTACTTACTTTTTAACTATTAGAAGTAATTCTGTCTGATCATAAGTCAAAGTTAATAACCAATTGTTCAACTTATGCTTTACCTCATGTTTGGTTAGATCATATATTGCCAGTAATTTATTTACCTCATTATAAAATCTTGAGCTAGCGACCTCATATCGGCGGCAAAAGCTGTATATAAAAAAAAATAGCATGTAGCCTTAGTTAAAAATTAGGCTATCACTTGCAAAAAGAATTTTTCATATCGGACTGGTATTTTCAGAGATTAGCGCGTTCAAACATACAAACAAAAAACCAACTCTTTAGCTTTATTATTAGAATCGATATAGATAGGCACAGATAAATTATTATTAGCATAGATACAATTTTTTTTTTTTTTTTTTTTGTGGATGGGAAATCTTCAAATGACTTCTCCCGCTCTGGGCAGAGCGGGAGGGCGTGTCAGACTTTTACTGACTAAAACCCACCCATGTTCCTTCAGCTGCCCGTGCCAGGGCCACGGTATCTCTTTCGAACTACCTGCGACCCCGGCGGCAGCATAGATACAATAAGAATTACTTTAATGGTTTTGCTAATGAAGCCGGCAACCCAGCACAGCTGTTAGTAGCACGTTAGATCAGGAATAAGATGTACAGAATATTTATTTAATTATTATAATGATTTAAACAACTTATAAACTAAGCCCCACAAAACCATAGCACTAGTTTGACCGTGGGCTCAGGCGAGTCTTCATACACAATTTACAACTTTATACAAACTTAGGTAGCACCGTAGTTAACATGTTTCTAAATAATATCCTTTAATTTATTTCTAAATCTGTTTACATTGACTTCGCTCCTTATGTCTGCCGGCAGACTATTCAATAGATATGGTATTCGTTTTTTTTGAGTTCTGTCATCAAAGTAATAGGTGACTCTGGGTACCTTGAATTTGCCGGCAGCCACAGATCGTGTATTGTAATCGTTGAGTACACTATTCGTTACGTTCACACTTGTACATCTTCACTAAAAATCCCTGAAACCATAGAGTCATTGCCCATCACTAGCATAATAAAAACAAACAACAAAATTATAAATCGTTACCCCAAAATACATTAAAACCCCTGTTTAATATTAATAAGATTTCCATCAAAATACCGGTACATATTTAAGTCTGTCCCACTTCGAGTTCTGTTTACAAGTCCTCCCTCATCAATTCCAAGTATTTAAGATTTAGTCTGCGGCAAAGCAACTCGAATCAACAACTCAGCTCAGCAACTCGACTTGGCAACTTCTAAAGCTCAACAACACCTGTAATATGGGTATTGTTGTAAATTATGTCTGCTTGTTACTAAGTAGTGTGGGCGTAAGGCTGCTGTTGTGAGGTCTTCTAAATAACGTAGAGTACTTAGTAAATTTGTTCTGTACCCTAAAATACTCAAACAATTTCGAAAACTGATGAACAAGGATTTATCAGAGTAGACAATTTTACCAGTGGTCGGGTCTACGAGCTTTGCTACGGCGTAGCTATGGTCTACGTTGCTACGTTGTTGTAGCCGATTATCGAGTCAAATCAATCCTTGGTATTTGGTTTTGTTTCTTACTGCGTATATTTATTACAAAATATTGTTATAATTTTTTTTTTTACTCAGTTGTAAATTCGTAACGATAAATTAAAATTAAAATACTAGTGACTTTTTCATGTAATTATTTTACATTATAAATCTTATTTAGTTCACACCGAAATCTAATGTGAGCACGTTTTCCTTATGTGCTTAAGAGGTTGGCTATAATATTCTACGTGGCCTGGTCACAAGTAGCCGTGCATGCAAACCACACGGGACCATTAGTTGTGACAATTTGTGGGAGGCTTACGTCCTGCTCCTTGGTTCACATCTTACCTAATGGCACAAGGTAGCATGCATGTGAAAATGGGAATTTGGGGACGTGGGGGAAACTCGGGGATTATGCCATAAGGGTGGGAAGCAGTGTTCTGCTGTTTCATAATTAAAACAAACTACGATCACTTAAGCAAGAGTTCCTTGTTCATAAAATAAGCTTTTCATTTGTTTTCAAATTGTCTTTGGTTTACGAAAACCAGTAAAGTTTAAACTAATTAACTTGATAAACCCAACCAAATAGGTTATTATATAAAAATGTATTGCAAATAAAAACACACAACAAAAGAGGTCATTACATACAGAAATAATTCTCTTCGATACAATGAAGTTAAAACACATTAACTCATTAACAAAATGACGTATAACGGTACATTAGTGAAGCGAATCATGTAACATTATCCCAAAAACCGATGCATTAAGTTATAACGAGATATTAATAAAAACCCGTTCGCTGTAAAACGAGAAACCAATTATTTACGAAGATGAAATAAATGGTTTATTGAAACATAATTATCGTGTTCGCTATTTGATGGGATTTATTGACTTTAACACTATTAATTTTATGTGGATGCGGGAGTTACGTGCAGGGTGAATGAGAAATGGAGGACTTTATATGTTGGTAATGGGAAATGGACGAGGTAAATTGTAGTCTTGTGTATTGTATGTTTAGCCAGGATAATTAAATATAAATAATTCTATTCATTTATTTCAGGTAATCAACCACTGCCAAACATAAATTACACTAATATTATAGAGGCGTAAGTTTGTGAGTGTGTGAGTGTGTTTGTACGTTTGTCACTTCTTCACGCTCAAACGGCTGGACCGATAAACGACGACGAATATGCCTGGATGAACACATAGGTTACTTTTTATTCCGGTCTACGCGGGTGAAACCGCGGGGCGCGGCTAGTATAAAATAAATCAAATAAAGTGAAAAAAAAATCAGATAGGTAAAATCAAATAAGATCAAATAAAATTAAGTTACATCAAATTAAATCAAATGAAACCAAATATAATCATAATAAATCAAATTCAACGGAAACAAAATAAATCAAATTAAATTAAATTAAAATTAGTCAAATAAAATTTTATTAATTAAATCAATTGTGAGCCACGATGTGTTAGGGCAAGTTTTGTTACTAGATCACAGCTCAAGAAGCAAACTGTTACCTACATTTTTTACAACTATTGTTTCTTATATAGTTTTACATGATTTATTTATTTTCTTACATGATTGAACAAATCAAGTTTAGTATAATATATTTGTTTAGATTTATTTTGATTCAACAAACACTATAACATAAATAAAAAATATTGATAATTCGAGACCTCTTCACAAATCTAGGTCAAGATACAGAAAGGCTTCTTATCCCATCACGCAACTGATTTAAACATAAACAAGTAAAAATGTCATAATCTAAGTGCGGAGCTCACCGAATTTTAAAACGGCTGTTTAGATAATTTATAGTTCAGTTATTTATTTTATTTACAGTTTATAGGAAATTTTACATAAAGCAACAGTTTAAATATCTAACCGATGGTTTGAATGTTGGTGAACACAGACCTTAATCTGCTACAAAGCGATGAATAAATCTCATCCAGTTCATTTGAGAAAAACTTATGATAGCTTTATCATCTCACTAGCTACGCCCCGCGGTTTCACCCGCGTAGACTGGGATAAAAAGTAGCCTATGTTTTAATCCAGGGTCTAAACTATCTACATACCAAGTTTCATATAAATCGGTTCAGCCATTTGAGCGTGAAGAAGTAACAAACACATACACACACACGCTCACAAACTTTCGCCTTTATAATATTAGTGTGATTAGTGTGATAACATAGAATAAAGATTAGGTACATCAAGGCAACTGAGCAAAAACCCACATTACTAAACTGCTGATTTTCCTCATAAATAATACGTAGAATACTTCCCACCGTTCTCCGAGGAATATTAATAACAAAGACTTTAGTGTGGCTTTCATTATTAGACTAGACCAGACTCTAGTTATGTCTAGAACTGGTCTGCGCACGCCCTGTGCTTACTGTTTTCATTAACTGAAAACAGTTTTCAGATAATATCTGGCGTTGGGGAATGAGTTTGTGCTAAAGGAAAGTTATGGATGAATTTCAAATTAATATTATTATTAATAATGTAAAGTTATATATTGTAAATGCTTAGAGGCTATAGTTTAGTTAATGTATTAGTAAATGCAAGGCTAGCAATATCTTGTTTGGTAGTACTGCTTTTTCGATACACTTGCGCACAATTTTTTATGTTTTAAGGCCCTATGAGCAGCGCTCGAGCCGCATAGTGAACTGAAGTAGGCTCACGAGTGGTTGCCTCGCGCATTTGGTAGGTATTTAAACATAGTAAAGACAAACTCGGCGAATTATGCGAAACAATCTTATTACCTTTTCATTTATTCAAAAATAAGAAAAAAACGTCCGCTTTGTAACTATAAGATTGATTTAACATTACTTTGGGATTTTTTCTATCCAGCAAAGTAAATCTAATCGTTTTATTAAAAGCGATTGGCTATCCGCCAGATCTTTAAATAACATATATCTTTTTTCAGAATTTTATAACACTGTTTTTTTGTTTCCCATGGATTCAAAAAACTGAGAGGCGCGGGTCTCTGTCGGATCATAGCGCCTTAAAAGATCACTAGCTTTTGACCGTGGTTTCGCTCATGTGAAGGTCGGAAATTATCCCACGAGAATGTACTACAGAGATTAAAAAAAGTATCCTATTCCCTAATCTAGGTCATGCTCTACCTGTGTGCAAGTTTCCTCAATCCTTTTGTGAAAAGGTAACAGACAGACAGTTAATATGGATATGGATTTACGAGCAGGATATCACTGCAAACTATCCAGAACTGAGACAATTAATTGCAGACAATTACTGAAAATTCCATGCAGAGAATGTACTTACAGTCGCGGAGAAAACTTAATACTCGTTTCGTTAAAACTTATCATCTTTTATGCATAGGTACAATACACTTATATTCTGTTCTAAAATTTTACCACTTGAATTAATTCTAAATAATCACAGGTTTTCGAATTTCTATTAGAACAGACATGCAGCCAAAAGGTCTTATTTAATAAAATAAATTATTCTTATTAATAATCGGCTCATTGCACCCGTTTTGTTGAACTCTAAAGGATTAATGAGAGGATTAAACGAACATAATAGATAATAATTTTTTATTAAATAAATTCTAGCAGGTCTTAGAGAATAACAAATTTCTTTGCAAATAATCCTAAGTAAGAACAAATCTGAGATTTTAATCTGCTGCAATCTCTTTATACTTTATCAACTTCACGTAGACACTTAAATAGATGAGTAGTAGTAATATTATAAAATTCGTTTTTAAAATAAAAAAACTTATCTTCTAATTACTACTCATCTTATTGTTAAAAACTTTTATGCTGTCTAAATAAAATAGTCTTTTTAGGGTTCAGTACCTCAAACGGAAAAAACGAAACCCTTATAGGATCATTCCGTTGTCCGTCTGTCTGTCAGTCTGTCAAGACCCTTTTTGTCAGGAACGCGTGGAGGTATCAAGCAGAAATTGATATCAAATACGTAAGTCTATAGTTCCTTGGAGCTCTAAAAAAATCAAGGTTCTAAGTCAACGCAATAAAAAAATATGGCCATTTGTGCGACATATTTTAATACTCGTAAGTAAATCTAAACCTATAGAGTACGTCCCGTTGACCTAGAATCATTAAATTTGGCAAGAAGCAAGGTCTCACAGCACAAGTAAAGGAAGAACTTCGAAAATCATTAATTTGTAACTTTATCACATAAAAAAATTAGAATTACAAACTTAAATTTGCAGTTGGAGAATAGACCGTGACGTAAATTAATGTATGGGAAAACATATATTTCAACTACAATGTTAAGTTTGTTTTTGAGATTAGGTAATACTTTTCAACTACGGAACCCTTCATTGCATGTGGTCCGACACGCACTTGGCTGGTTTTTAAATCAAAATAATTAACGTGGCCCCCTACTAGGCTAAACTCATTTAACTCTTAAAATGTCGATTGTACACCATGTGTACAGATAACAATAGAATTTCAATTGTGTCTGCTAATTGGCGCGCGACGGGTTAATACAAATACGTAAATTTCATTGGCTCGAAAAGACCGCCCCGACCCTTGTTCGAGCCAGGCCGCGCCGCTGAGCTAGTAGTTTTAAGTTCGTCCATAGATAATATTAATCCGATCCCCTCTGTTCCTTGCTGTCACCCCCCAACGACGCCCTAAGCCAAGGCCCGTACCCAGGGAGGGGATGCCCTTAGCGAGTAATCGCTTATTTTTTATCTTTTTATGCCCTAGTTGGAGGCCTTAATTTAATGAGGCACTCAGAGACAAGACCGGTTAAGCTGCCGACAACCATGGCAGTTAGAAAAAAAAAGGCTCGAAAAGAAGAAGGAATTAGTCTCAGGTTTTATAAAAACCTTATTATTAAAGAATGCCCTTTTTGCCTCCATAAAGTGAATACGGCCCTGGTTCTATCCATTACACTTAAGACGTTTATAAGTCCAGTGCGAATCGCAAAGGTTTCTTTGATGCCTCTGATTAGTTCCTTTGATCTCCAAGCTGTGAAATTTTAACAGACGTTCAAGTTTCTTCTGAAAGTTACTTACTAAAGTTTGTTGCAGTGGAAGAATCTGCGAAGGTTATATTTAGATTTCAAGCAGAGTGGTTTATTTTCTTTGAGATTTTTAGTAAATTAAGTTGACTTTTGTTAGAAAATTGTTTTAATTGCTTGCAAATTCTATTATACTAAACACTGATCAATAATATCACAACGCTAAATCACTGATGGTGATTTGAGAAGGTCCAGGTTTTCTGACAACTTTTGGCGCCACATTTTCTTTGCACTTACCTACAACATGCGAAAGAAAAAATATTAATATAATTATGTTTCGGCAAATTATTTTGTCTAACACGAAAACGTATAGCACTATATCAGGTTTTTAATTGATCTGATAATTGCTACTACGCGAAATATTATTACAAATTCTTCTTTACGAACTTCTTCGGTTTCCAAATTCCAAATTTTCTCGAATCCTCATCAAAGTATTCTTCCTCTGGAGTCATACTAACTTGCAGATAAGCGACGCTAACCGGTTCCATGCCGAGTGCAGTATTTGTCAACGTCTGGCTTCAAATAGCTCACATTAACATCCGCCACTGAGACGTTGTGACGATTGCAGCGGAATACTGGCTGAAGGAATGACGAGCGGTTTCGGTCGACTTTTCTTCAAATCGGTTGTGTTATGGATCTTCTATAAGCTGTTCCAAAAGTCTTTGATGAAAATATAAACAAATGGTTCAGAAAATAACACCGTGGCAGCTGATTTGTAGTGCCACTTACAAATTCAGTGCTTTGACTTTTTTTTTCTAATTATAAATGACCTTACCTTTGATGATTTTTAAATTAACATCACCTCACACCTGTATCATCATAAGATAAGGCAGAGGTTTACATTGAGTACACCCACATGGTGAATGTTATTTTTAAGTAATAGGGAGTGAGAGAGAGAGGAGGAGCTCATGGCTAAGTAATAACAGCCATACGGGTCGATCCATCAGGTTAAGCTACGCTTGTCGGGGTTGGTCCGTGGATGGGTGACCATCTTTACATACCAAGACTCCTCCGTGCCTCGGAAAGCACGTTAAGCCATTGGTCCCGGCTGTCATTCGTGGATCTTTGACAGTCCTTACGGGTTGTCGGAAACTTCGGGCTTCTGACAACCCGTAAGGACTGTCAGACAACCAGTCTTACCAATAAAACTCAGTAATTGGGTTGTGGAGGTCAGATAGGCACTCGCTCCATATAAAATACTGGTAGTCAGCTGCATCCGGTTAGACTGGAAGCCGACCCCAACATAGTTGGGATAAGGCTAGGCAGATTGATTTTTTTGAGGGGGCAAGAGAGAGAGAGAGCGAGTAGAGCCTATTGTCAACAACTGGACACAAATCCGGGCTGCTACTAGAAAATCGTATCTTTCGTATCCTTAACAATAAAATGCACTAGTTTATTTCTAAATACATTTAATTACAGCTTAAACTGAATAAAATCGTTGCAAACGAACCTACCAACTTAAAGATCGAGCAAATAAAATCAAATTAAACGTACTACTCATTGTATAAGTCCGTGTGTCACTGTTCTGTATAATGTGCGTAGCAGCGCGTTATACCGTCGTGATCCCATAGAAATGATTGCCTCCTTATATAGAATTATGTGTTTGTGATGTCTACACTTTTTTGTTTTTACCACTTCACGTTTGATTCGCACATTCACCCTGATTTAAGTGTTTGGTATTGCTTTTAATGGGTTTAACCTTTGTAGTTTTTCGGGAGTAAGATGTGTTTGAGAGTTTGTTAATTTATTGATTGTTTTGGTATTTTACAGCAGTTTCCGGGTTCAATATTGAATCAATCTGCCTAGCCTTTTCCCAACTATGTTGGGGTCGGCTTCCAGTCTAACCGGTTGCAGCTGAATACCATTATTTACATACATGGAGCGACTGCCTATCTGGCCTCCACAACCCATTAACTGGGTAATACGATACCCCTTGGTAAGACTGGTTGTCAGACTTTAGGTCTTCTGACGACCCGTAACGACTTTCATAG
This sequence comes from Cosmia pyralina, assembly GCA_946251885.1. Taxonomy (NCBI): domain Eukaryota; kingdom Metazoa; phylum Arthropoda; class Insecta; order Lepidoptera; family Noctuidae; genus Cosmia; species Cosmia pyralina. Next base: position 4,690,994 of record OX276348.1, on the reverse strand, counting down.
ATCCACGGATGACAGCTGGGGCTAACGGCTTAACGTGCTTTCTGAGGCACGGAGGAGCCTCGGTATGTAAAGATGGTCACCCATCCACGGACCAACCCCGGCAAGCGTAGCTAACCTGATGGATCAACCCGTGCGGCAGTTATTACTTAGCCACGAGCTCCTCCTAATAAGCTGCAACTAAAGAAGTTATAAAACCAGAACACAATCTCATTATAATCCTAGCTTCTTTGTTACTTTATACACTCAAATAAGCATAGAAGGGAAATAAAGAAAATACAGTAGCAAAAAACAAAGAGAAAAACCGATTCCTTTACCTAACTTACTTGAACAATGATGAGATAAAACCTCTATCGCATTTGGGCAGGCTTTAACACCTATTCAGACCAAAAAAAGAAAAGAAAAAGTTCTTATTATCCTAAGAAACGAGTTTGTTGCTTTACTACGCGATAATGTTGGGTGGATTAGTGTGAAAAACTGAATTTTTGTGGCCCTCTTTATAGCCGTCATAAAAAAAAAACAACGATTTAATTTAGAACTTAGTTTCGTTCAGGCGTTAATTCCGGCTTTTCGAATCAATGCTCGCTCCCATCCGAGTTATACTTTTCAACTTTAACGGGAAACTTTTAGCTCGTAAAAATTGGAGTAGTTTTATGCGCCAATAAACTAGCCCATAGGGGATTTATTTTTATTCCAGTTATTTTGAATGGAAAATGGAAAAGAATGGTCAGGTGATTAGGTGGAAAGTGGAGTTTGATTTTGAATAGTGGACTACCTATGCTCATTTAACCAAAAGGTGAAAGCGAGTGACTAGAAAATTTAATAAAACTTACTTACTGACCCACTTTATCAACAACTATGCTTTTCAACTGTCTACTTGTCTTACCTAGGCTCTTTAAACTATTGGCAAACAACCTCATGTGTGGGCAAACATCCTCACGGTCGGCAGTTGTTTCGTAGTTACGAATACTTTTAAACAACTATCATCATCATCTGCCTAGCCTGTTCCCAACTATGTAGGGGTCGGCTTTCAGTCTAACCAGATGCAGCTGAATACCAGTATTATACAAGGAGCCACTGCCTATTTGACCTCTACAACCCAGTTACTGGGTAATATGATACCCCTTGGTAAGACAGGCTGTCAGACGACCCGTAACGATAGTCAAAGATCCTCGAATGACAGCTGGGACCACCGGCTTAACGTGCTTTCCGATACACGAAGTCTAAGATGGTCACCCATCCATGGACCAACCCGACAAGCGTAGTTTAATCTTATGGATTGACCTGTGCGGCTGTTATTACTTAACAACGAGCTCCCTTTTTTTTTTAAATAACCTTCAAACTTTAGTAATAAAAGAGGTGTTTCCTTACTTTTTCATTATCATTTCTTCATTCGTAAAAAAACTAAAACGCTCTTTTTACCTATTTTAGCTAAACAAATGTTTTGTCTTCTTCTTTTTTAACTTCTTTTAAAACTTAAATCATAATTCGAAAGAAATTGACAAAACACTGTCCAACTGTGTTGGGGTCGGCTTCCAGTCTAACCGGATGCAGCTGAATATCAGTGTTTTACATGGAGCGACTGCCTATCTGACCTACACAACCCAGTTACCCCTTGGTAAGACTGGTTGTCAGACTTTCGGGCTTCTGACAACCCGTAACGACTGTCAAAGAACCACGAATGACACAGGAGGCATCTTGGTATGTAAAGATGGTCACCCATCCATGGACCAACCATGGCAAGCATAGCTTAACTTGATCGATCGACCCGTGCGGCTGTTATTACTTAGCCACAAGCCCCTACAAAAGTCACACGTCACACTCTTAAAATTATTTCCAAAGAAAGTCGTGTATAACATCTGTATAACATCTTGCTATACTCTATTATACAATACGGACTTATTTTGTCATGATCCTCTGCCTGCCTCCAATTTCACAGCGTATTTCACATGTATGTTTGAGCCTGATAGATAAGGTTGCGTCTCTTATATTTTCATATACACCTGCGATATATTACTGTCATTTATCACACATCATGAAAAGCAGGAAGTTGAAAACGGAGAGCCGTATGTTATGAGACGAGTTGAAAGAGACAGAAATGCAGAGCTGTCAGTTACGATACGATTACATGGTTTACTAACTTTTGTAATTTTGTACAAAATTTATACTGTTATAAGGTTTCTATGGAAGTTAAACTACGCTTGCCGGGGTTGGTCTGTGGATGGGTGACTATCTTTACATAATTATCGAGACTCCTCCGTGCCTCGGAAAGCACGTTAAGCCGTTGGTCCCGGCTGTCATTCGTGAATCTTTGACAGTCGTTACGGGTCGTCAGAAGCCCGAAAGTCTGACAACCAGTCTTACGAAGGGGTTATCGTATTACCCAGTTACTGGGTTGTGGAGGTCAGATAGGAAGTCGCTCCATGTAAAATACTGGTATTCAGCTGCATCTGGTTAGACTGGAAGCCGACCCCAAAACAGTTGGAAAAAGGCTAGGCAGATTTATAAGGTTACTATAGAAACGAGCTATTGAACTCAGCAGCTGTTGCTTCGAATCTTTTGACTGCATTTGAAGTAATACAACATCCAAACGTACTTTTATATTTAAAAATATTGTCATTATAGACTTTGACCTCAGACCACACGCACCATTAATCTATCTATATAATATATATTATATAAATAAAAAGAGAAGTCCTGACTGACTGACCTGTAATAATTATAAAGGAAAATTTTTGCGGATTTGCGGATTCACACGTCAACACCGTTCGAATGTCGAAGATGTTTACAAAATAAAACAACATAAATTCAAAAACGTTTCACGCGGCTGAGTGAGGCATCATAGTAATTAGTCAATTATATTTTTAAAATGAAGTGCTAATCTACAAAAAAAATTACTAAATTTTCCAATTATCCTTTTACAAACAGCAGAAAACAAAGTTCAACGCATTTCACTACCACTCAACGCCTTTGTTCGCGTGCCTAGATTCATCTGAACCAGCTCTTGAAGTCTTCCGAATGGATGGTACTGGTCACAACACTAAAAGTTGGTACTACACTATCTGCTGGCAACCTGTTACAGCAAGCTATTGATCTTTAAAACCAACAAGTTTCTACTCGTACTTAACATTACTTTGTGGTTCATGGGCTAGTGTTTGATTCCACTTGGGACTTCAAAAAGCTAGCCAAATAAGGCAGAGTTTAGATGGCGATAGTTTTCTTGTGTACGTCGTGGAAAAGTTTCTTCTGTTGATATTGTGGTTTATTATTTTATTTAATAGTTTTTTTTAAATTAAGTGAATAATTAATTACCTTGTTGCTTTACTCAGTTTTAATAGAACGATTTGCACGTGAAACATACACACACAAAACGTAATGATTATAAAAACTCACAAACAAAAATAAAATCAATCTGCCTAGCCTTTTCCCAACTATGTTGGGGTCGGCTTCCAGTCTAACCGGATGCAGCTGAATACCAATATTTTACATGGAGCGACTGCCTATCGGACCTGCACAACCCAGTAACTGGGCAATACGATAGCCCTTGGTAAGACTAGTTGTCAGACTTTCGGGCTTCTGACGACCCGTAACGACTGTCAAAGATCCACGTATGACAGCCGGGACCTACAGCTTAAGGTGCTTTCCGAGGCACGGAGGAGTCTCGAAAATAAAATAAAATAATAAATAAACATACCTAGAGACATGAAGCCTGAAAACATAAAACTCCTTTTTTGTCAGTGATGTTATTAAACATTATGGTTGAATTCGGCCAAACTTTTATACCTCGCATAATAAGTCTTACCCTGCCCTGGCCTGTTCAACCACCTACGATTAAGTTCCTATCAACTTTCTTGGCAGATAATTTCATACAAATTCTGTTCCATTTTTGAATTTATTCGGTGAGTAGTGGCTATTCGGACATCGTGAAATAAGCCCATAATCTACGAAAAAATGTTGAATTTTTGACAGTATCTTCGTACAAAAACTGTCAGTCTTCAACTTTATTCCACGGCTAAAAGATATCCGACTTTGTTCATATTAGCCCTTAGGGGTTTGTTTATAAACGATGCTTAAAGTTAAGTAATAATTACCGACTATTTAACTATACAACTTTGACGTTTAAAACTCTCTTTAACTTTAAGCAAAGTTTTTAAATAAAGGGATAAGTTAACTGATGATAAACAAAATCTCTCTCTCTCATCTTATTAAATAAACACAGTGTTTAATTGTAACATAACATAACTTCACGCCTGTATTCTCCGATGGGTCGGGCTGAGGTGCACCCTCGGGTGAGGGTGTGGTGCGGTGGAGGTGTGGGTGTACTATAGTACACCCACATTTCGCCAGTTATGTTATATTCCGATGTAATAGGGGCTGAACCGGGCACAAATCTAGACTCCGAGCTGCTACTGTAAAACTCCAGATGGAAACACCCTATAACACTTTGCCCAACACTTTGACCTCAAGCTCAAGTGCACTTGTGACCAATAGACCAACGAGACAGCTCGAGTCAGTTTAACTGTAAACATAGGTATAATAGATATTAAAACACAACCCTCAAGTAATTACCCTGTGTATAATCACAGAATAATAAAGCTACACAGTATTATATCTGGGCAGTGACTTTCAATTAATTAATTACCTACGGCTGCTCGGTAGATAAATACGCATCCGTCCGTGCGTAACTGCCGCGCGCTCGAACTGTTGCGTACTGATAATACTGAAATTTCGAAGGGCGTCGATTCGGCCGTTTTCTATGAAGATGTAATACTGCTTACTTTATTATACTGTGGTATAGCATAATAGTAGATTATAATATTACTATCGCAAACTAATTATGACGACTAATATTACCTACATTGTTGTTGTGTTTTCCGACCCAGTGGTCGGCTCAGTCGACTCAGTAGTCGCAAACGTCTCGATATCCACACGGTAAAACTCTAATGAGTTTATGTTTGCGCCAACATAAAGATGTATAAGATGTAAGTGTACTACTGAATAAATAAATAAATAAATAAATAATAAATAACCATTCAACGGTACAGTGATTGGACAATGACAGCCAATGTTTTAGCTTTGCAATTCAAGAAAAACTTGAAACTGTGACAAAAATAAAAATTATCGTAATCAAACTTTTTAAACTTTCGTAATTTGTACACATTATAAACAAATTGAGAACGGGTCTTCTCGCGATATTCCTTTTTTACGAGGTAAACAGGTCTACTACTACTCACACACACGCACCCAGGTCTACAGGTCTACTTGTCAGGTTGCACTTGTCGCGAGAAGACCCGTTCTCAATTTCATTATCGTAATCATATTTTATTTAAATACTAGCTGACCTGACTTCACTCGCTTCGCTCCATGTAAAATTCTGGTATTCAGCTGTATCCGGTTAGACTGGAAGCCGACCCCAACATAGTTGGGAAAAGGCTAGGCAGATTGATTTGACTAGCTGACCTGACGGATGTTGCCCTGTCCAAATTTCAATTCCCATAGAAAACGAAAGTACTTTCAGTTTTTCCCGAATTTCGAATTGTGCTGGCAACTTTTACATTTTTTTCCCCTACAAAATAAATCTATATAAATCTGATCATATGTAGATTAAAAAAATTGGTATTTATCGTAAGCTTATATAATTCTTCTACATATAAAAAAATCGTGGCAGTAGCATTCAAAACTTTACTAAATAATATAAGGATATGAGAACACGTAAACACAAATGACCTTGGGTTACTTGACTTGAATATGTTTTCTTAAAATTCTTACTTATTTATTAACTTACTTGAATCCATTACAAATCATTATAAGAATAACTGATAAGCGCACACAAATTGAATTCTGCCTGTTTATAATGCAAAAACAATAAAAATGTGTTATACACTTCCAACAATAATAACACTGCCATGACAAACAACTCGTACATAAGAAAAGTATATTTTTTAAATGTTTGCTCTTTGGATTAAAATGTTGCCGTACAGTCAGCAACAAAAGTCGATTAACACTTGCAGTTTTTTAATCTTAATTATTAAGCGAAATATTTAATTCCAATCGGAACAGAGGTACTTAAAATTTTAAGAACATTAACACTTGAAAGATAAACGAAAATAAAGCAGTTTATCGAATCATTTTGTGTTAATTTAGATGTCAAAAAGTAGCAGTGTTAACCGACTTCTGTTGCTGACCGTACCTTAAAACGTTGCTTATTTACTTTTGCCACAAAGAAACAATTATTCGAATACCTGAATAGTTTTTTTCAGGATATTATTATAATGTGAATGTTGTTATGTTGTTGTTGTTATGTTGTTGTTGTTTATGTTGTTGTTGTTATGTGAGATTTCAGATGTTACACATCATATTTTATGCGACTATTGTAATGCTAGCTCGTTTTTCTTTTTCGTGATTTCCGAGTTTGTCTCTTAGAGAAAGTTGTTCATATTCATGAGTAGAACACCCTGTGAAAATTTTCGCGCTGCCTGAATACATTTCCTGTATAGATGCGCAGACGGTCAGCGCAGCATCTCTATTCTCTTTTTCTGTCATACATCGCTTTGGCATTTCAGTACCTACACACCCCCGTATTTAGCTTTATTATTAAAGTACACATTAAGGAGAGGAGGAGCTCGTGGCTAAGTAATAACAGCCGCACGGGTCGATCCATCACGTTAAGCTACGCTTGCCGGGGTCGGTCCGTGGATGGGTGACCATCTTCACAAACCGAGATTCCTCCGTACCTCGGAAAGCACGTTAAACCGTTGCTTGATCCCGGCTGTATCTTTGACAGTCGTTATGGGTCGTCAGAAGCCCGAAAGTCTGACAACCAGTCTTATCAAGGGGTATCGCATGACCCAGTTAATGAGTTGTGGAGGTCAGATAGGCAGTCGCTCCATGTAAAATACTGGTATTCAGCTGCATCCAGTTAGACTGGAAGCCGACCCCAACATAGTTGGGAAAAGGCTAGGCAGATTGATTTATAATAAAGTACACACTAAAACCACAGACGAGACCCCGAGCTGCTTACGTAGTTCGCCGAACTTCGTATGCAGCACGGGCTTCGTCGGACGACTGTATGATGCTAAAACTAAGAAGGTACTTCTAAATAAGGGGAAGAAGCAAATTCAGGAAATTCAACTCACTATGCAAGAAACTGTTTTAGTTTCAGCAAGCATAATAAGACAAGACACGCCACAAGCAATGACAAGTCTTGGTAAAAATTTAATTGTCATAATAAATACAAACTCAACACTTTTCCTCCTTGCATGAGTACCAGTATACTTGAGTATACCTACAAGTAAGTTTACATAATGTAACACGCGGTGTCTCCGAGGCAAGCTAAATCTCTTGTAATAAATGACGCAAGTTTTAATTGTTCGGTACGAAGGAGACCGGTCGCTTCTGCTGAAACACTGTCCCATGATTTGTTCGACGATTTGTTGGACCAAATGTTTGTTCCATTGTTTGACAGTTTGCGTCATATATTTGTCATGCGTTGTGATATAAGGGGGGATTAATTACGAAATGTAGAAGACGATTTTTCATGTGTGACTGTTTTTAGGCGAAGCCTTTAGTGGGAGCATTTGAACTCTTGAATGGTGGGATTAGGTTTGTATGGGAGTAAATGAGTGTGAAAGATTGTTGAAAATGTATCAGTAAGTAATATTGTACGGAAACTTGGCTTTAGAAAGAAATAGGTTTAGATAAATTAAGAAGAAGGAAGTATAAGGATTTGGATGAAAAAAACCAGTCAAGTGCGTGTCGGACCACGCGCAATGAAGGGTTCCGTAGTTGAGATGAATTTATCCCAAGAACAAACTTAACATTATAGTTGAATAACATGTTCTCCCATTCATTCCAACTCTGAATGTAAGTTTGTACTCACAATATTTGGATATTTACCATGTTATTTTAAGAACAGAGACTTTCTTTAGGTTTTCCTGTAATTTACAGGTGAAAAACTATTTTCTGTATTTTTTTCAAAATTTTAGTCTCTGCAGTTTCGGAAATAAGAGGGGGGCATGGTCATTTTTCGTCTATTTTCTTAAATAACTTTAAAACTAATTATTTTAAAATTATAAAAAAAAAATATTTAAGACCCTCACAGTAAGCCCTTTAATTTGATATATTCTCATTTGCCCTGCAAAAATGACCCTCATATTCGAAATTCATTTATTTAAGTTACACGTCCGTGTTTGGGTCACAGAAATTCATATGTGTACCTCAACTTAATCGGTCCAATAGATTTGGATCAAATTGGAGACACACGAGTGATCCTATAAGGGTTCCGTTTAGTTTCTTTTGAGGTACGGAACCCTAAAAACCAAAGCATTTTTTGCACTTCCATGTAGCTAAGTTTAGAAAAACTTCGAAATAAATAGCACGGAACGTTGTAATTACTATTGCTTTACGATAACAGTAATGAGCAAAACTACACCAACATTTTAGACGACATTTTCCCTCGTAACCTACATTTCAACCTGCAAATCTTATTTAGTGCAAAAAAAAATGCAAGCCAGAAAATCCTAAATCCAGAAAAAATATCGGCAAAATAATAAAATCTGCCTACAAGCTGATGTAGAAATTCTTTTCTAGCAAAAATATAGTAAGTAAGCTTCCGCTTGGCTCCAAGATGGGACTAATTTATTTAATGAGCGAAGCCAGCTGAAGCCTCTGGTTGGGATTTAGACTACGAAACTTTATTTTGTGTTGAAAAGTTTTATGTTAATAATTCTTGTTTTATATTGTGAAAACAGCAATTACCTGCCGACAGGGATTTATGTTTGAGAAATTAATTTTTTTGAGGTTAGAGGATACAATTGATGTTTGTAATTTTTTTGGGAACAATATTTGGAAATGGTTTTTTTTAGCTTGTTAGGTACTTAATGTTATTCAGCAGTTAGACACATTGGTTGTCAACCGAGTCTGCATAACTTACATTTCTAGAATGATGGGATTCGATAGAATTGTACCATGGATTGGAAGTCTAAGTACAGTTAAAGTATTATAGAGGTTGGATGCTTTGGTCAAGCCTCGACAATGTTATACTGGCTGACATTCAATCATTCAGACAGACTTACATATCAGACTTACATATACACAGGTTTTCATCATATTTATCTCTCCCTCACACTCATACATAGTTACACAAATAGGCCACACCATAGCTGCTTTAGCTAGTTAGTTTAGTATATTATATTGTAATTTGATTAGGTACTGTGCTCGTCTTACAACTATTGCCTTATGTTCAAATCTTAGGCGAGGACGCTGGCACCCTAAGCACAAGTTAAATCTTACTTTGGGTGCCAGAGTTCATCGAAAACACTCTTTTCCATTGTTGTAACGTTGCATGGTTTTAAGATAAGTGTTAGTGTACAACTGAAGTTAGTAATTTTTTTTTTATTCATTCAAATATTGTATGTCTTCTAGAAAGTTCTCGATTTTCTTTGTAAGATGACAGATAGATTCTGCAAGGGCTCCGCTTAGGCAGTGTGATATATTTTTATCTTGGAATGGAGTTATTATTATAAATATATACAACATAAGCCATTCGTCTCCCGGCCTGTCTCTATTTTCTGTAGTTACGAAATCCCCCAGTAAAGGACTGAACAAGCTCACACACTGAAAAAGCTCAGCGCAAAAACAACAATCCATTAAAAGACACTTAGTGAACGTTCAACCAATCTGCCTAGCCTTTTCTCAACTACGTTGGGTCGGCTTCCAGTTTAACCGGATGCAGCTGAATACCAGTATTTTACAGGGGGCGACTGCCTATCTGACCTCCACAATCCAATTACTGGGTAACACGATACCCCATGGTAAGACTGGTTGTCAGACATTTAGGCTTCTGACGTAACGACTGTCAAATATCTACGAATGAGAGCCTCCGAGAGAGAGAGAGAGATTTCCGAGGTACGGTGGGGTCTTGATATGTAATGGATGGTCAACCATCAACGAACCGACCGCGGCAAGCATAGCTTAACTGCTGTTATCATTTAGCCACGTGCATGTAGTCGAAACGTCCAAATACTATAAAAAAGTAGCCAAAAACTTGACTTCGATGTCTAGATCAACGACTTTTGATACACGTGAATAACTAAATCAAACATCACAAAGCCTCACATAAAATAAATACGATCTATTAGTACCATCACCTAAATGTTATAACCCTCTAAATGCACACTCATTGCACACTTAATTGTAAAATAATCTAGCTCTCTACTCTGCTATAAATCCGGGAGTGCTCAGATTAATGAGGCGAGATAAAGGGGAGGAGGTATCCAGAAAATGGCCGCCATCGCCTTTGTCTGTTACAGAAAACGATGTACTTGTATGTAGGGAGTTTTTAACGTGTTCGTTAGAAGTATTTTTAGAGTACAGAAATAATATTAGAGAACGTGTTACAGAATAAGTTTCATCCTTTAGCAGCGGCTGTCTCAAACGGCTGGTGTCTCAAATATTGTATCAAGATAACTGACCGCTGTATCATTCACTCTGCTCCTATAATTATAGGAGCAGAGTGGATGACACAGCAGTCAGTGAATTAATCAAAATATTTCATAAATATCAAGTATGTTGCTTCAAAAAAAAAATTGTGTAGTCTTATTAAAGATCTGAAATGTGACTTAATTGAAATAAGGTAATTACTTATGTAAATATTACCTTCAAAATATTGTTTTCAACTTACGGCGATCTTTTTGCTTTAACTCCTAGCTTATCAATATAATTATACTCTTGCATGATGTGTATCAGTAAATTATTAGAGCCATATAATTATTTATTCGAATTGTAATCGTATCATTTGCTAGCATCGGTCATCGGAACTGGCATTGCATCGCGTACAGTGTTCATCTTGTACCTACTGATATTATAAATGCAAAAACTTTTTTACAAAAAATACAACCGACTTCCAAAAACAACACTACAAAGTGAAAAATAACTTTAATTTCGGAAGTCGGTGTCTAGTTAAATGTATTTTCGGTTTTTGCCACCGACTTCCGAAATTAAAGTTATTTTTCACTTTGTAGTGTTGTTTTTGGAAGTCGGTTGTATTTTTTTGTAAAAAAGTTTTATTTTTCACTTTTTAGTTCTGTACCTACCCCACACAAATTCTAATACCACTATCTGCAAAACAAACTAGAACATCATCCATATAAAAGTGGTGAAAAAATACGTATTATTGAAGCTAACTCAAAAACTACCCAAGCAAAGTTAATCAATTTTATAATGGACCAACTGTGATGTATACCCTCTCGAATAAAACAAAAAAAAAACCAAATCGGTCCAGCCATCTTCGAGTAATCGGGGAACATACATAAAAAAAAAAAAAAAAAGAAAAAAAAAAAGGTTCCAACGAATTGAGAACCTCCTCCTTTTTGAAATCGGTTAAAAAGTAACCCTGTCTGTCTGTCTATCTGTTGCTTTTTCACGCCTTAACGGCTGAATGGATTTCGATGAATTAAAGCACACAGGGAAACCATTACCTGGGTATTAGATTGTATCCCGGTAGTACGTTCCCGTGAGTTAATTTCTGCCCTCCAAGAGGGTGAAACCGCGGGCAAAAGCTACTATTCCATACATGAGGCTACACACAGTCTCATACAAGGCCTTACATATTCTATACATGAGGCCGCTGCTAATAGTCCATTAAGTTGCCACGGCACGCGATGCCACAGATCGGTTTGTGTTCATATTTATTGTTGGCGACGAAGGATTGGGGTTACGAAACTAGCGGGTTGGATTATAATCTATCCAAACATTTATTTTACTTTAGCGACCATTAAGTATTGATTGCATTTTTTCGTCTATGGTTGCCTGTCAATAAATTAGAAACTTCATAGCGTCCATGAAGAACTGCATTTTTTGTCTATGGTTGCCTGTCAATAAATAAGGAACTTCATAGGCGTGTTTATGTCAAAAGTTAAATAAATGGTTGCAGAGTATAATAAAATAAATATTTTCGCGGGGAGGGTTTTCTTGAAATCATACTGGGTACTTGCGTATTCGTGTTTTGTTGTCCTTTTGGAAGCAGTTGTGCAAGGATAGACACAAGGAGGAACCAGATGACATGAGATACCTACCAATGTCGAAAATGTAAACACAACTAGGTACTACACGATACAATTACTTTCTTTCAAAAACTTTGACGGCAAAATTAGTTCACTTTGATAAACGATAAGCAGACTGAGTGTGCTTTGTAAGCCAAGGAATGAAAAAATATTTATTCTTGTATTAGGTAAATTGATTAAACTCTTAAAATTATTTTGAGCGTTGATCCCGCGCGGGCTGGCTACGTCGCATTTGTAGAGGTTTTTCGTGATTATATCGTTAAATTTAAATTTTTCAAAGGAAAATTTCCTCTGAAAAATTCGTAGATCGTAGGTATTTATAAGTATGCATGCTGTTTTTTGCCAGTTATTTTGGTGATTACTTAACTACTCTTAGAAAATAATGTTAATATATAATTTTTTAAGAGTAAATTCCGAAATAACTGTCAAAAAATAACATACATAAGTATGTCAATAAATAATAATTTATAAGTTATAAATACCAACGATCTAAGAATTTGTCAGAGGAAATTGTCCTTTGATTCAAATTTAATGAAATAATCACGAAAAATCTTTAGAAATGCGACGTTGTTAGCCCGCGCGTGATCAACGCTCTTAATAAATTAGTAATTTCAAAAGTAATACTTGGTAAAGTATGACAATTTTTTTAATATGTAAAAGTCGATTTTGCCGAGACTAATTCTCGCAAAAACTCTAAAACGGCTTGACCGATTTGAATATTTTAAAAGAAAAAAAATAGGACACATAAATTAAATTGAAATTTTGAGAGGATAACGTCTGGCGGGTCAGCTAATACTATATGAAGAGAAAACAAATACCCACCCGCTTGCCTCCTAGCCCCACACCGAAGATTTACGCAGTATCGGAACACGAAGCATGTTGACCTAGCAGTTGAAATCTGTAGTTATGTGTGTACCCACACGTACCAACGTATTGTTCGTGCGATTCCGTGATTTGCTGCAAGTTACCGATGTGCCATCGGATTTGGTGTTCCATCACTGTTGGCTTCTGCTTTGAAATGTTAAACAATGTGTTTTGCTGCATGTCTGTATTTGCATGCGACTAATATTGCGAATGTAATTTCTACATTGTATTCCGTGGCGTTGGCATTTACGTAAGGGTAGTATTTAAATGCACATCAAAATTACCAATTTTTACCAACAGAATACGTACATCAAAAATACTGTTTGCACATCAAAATTTGCATGTCTAAATAAATTAAAGTTAACGTTAGGTCGTCGGAGTCCCGCTGCGCGGGACTCCTATTTCTACCTGCAGTGTTTAAAGGAAAACTAAACTGAACCTCGGGGTGCCCAATAATTATAAATTGTACTAGTTTTGATATTCAATTATTTAACTAGTAGGTAGTGCAAAAATAAGTTTATTAAATGCGTATTTGTTATTTTTGATGAATAGTTAGTGTTTTTGATATGTATAATTAATACGATTGTTGTGACTTTGGACAAAATTGATGTTAATATAATGATTATTAATTGTACAAGTTTTTTATATTCTATGAGTTAATTAGTATTGCAATCATTAATTTGGTGACCAGTCAACAAAAGAGATATCTCGGCAGGGTAGAGTAACATAATTGTATGTGAATTGCTTCATGTTCAATTTTATATATTAGGTTGGGGAAAAAGTCTTTTCGCATTATAGTATGTACGAACTTATCATAAAATCTCTTTGGCTATACTATTTGTATCTGGCTGGTTTTGGTATCATTGAAAGTTTAAATTTTAAAGAACATAATTCCAAATTCAAATTAGGAAAATGTGTGACTTTCATTTATTTTTCGTACTGTCAAGATGGGTGAATCTAATGAAGAAATTCGATACATTTTAAAATTTTACTACAAAAAAAGTAAAAATGCAACGCAAGCCGCGAAAAAAAATTGCGATGTTTATGGACCCAGTGCAGTGTCTGTGAGAGTAGCACAAATTTGGTTTAAGCGTTTTCAATCCGGAAATTTTGATGTCAAAGATGCACGTCGCTCTGGTCGCCCTATTACGGATAAAATGGATGCCATTTTTGAAAAAGTGGAGCAAGATCGGTATATCAGTAGTTACGACGTAGCTGAAGAACTGGGAATTGACCACAAAACAGTTTTGGCTCATTTGAAAAAAACTGGGCACACAAAAAAGCTCGATATTTGGGTACCTCACGAGCTCACTGAAAGAAACGTAATGAACCGTGTACTCATTTGTGATTCTTTATTACGACGTAATGAAACCGAACCATTTTTGAAGAAGCTGATAACTGGTGATGAAAAGTGGACCACGTACGACAAGAACGTGCGAAAAAGGGTCGTGGTCAAAGGCCGGTCAGGCTTCACAGACTGTGGCGAAACCCGGGTTAACTCGCAATAAGGTGATGCTGTGTTTGTGGTGGGATTGGAAGGGCATTATTCATTATGAGCTGTTACCACCAGGCAGGACCATCGATTTTGAACTCTACTGCGAACAACTGATGAGATTTTAGCAAGAAGTTGAGAGAAAGCGGCCGGAATTAATCACCAGAAGGGGTGTGGTTTTTCATCATGATAACGCTAGACCTCACACATCTTTAGCCACTCAGCAAAAATTAAGAGAGTTTGGCTGGGAGGTGTTAATGCATCCGCCGTATAGTCCTGACCTTGCACCTTCAGATTTCCACCTGTTTCGGTGTCTTCAGAATTCTTTAGGCAGTGTCAGGTTAACATCACGAGAGGACTGCCAAAACCACTTGTCGCGGTATTTTGATCAGAAGTCCCAAAATTTCTATAGTAATGGGATCATGTCCCTACCTACAAGATGGCAAAAAGTTATCGAACAAAATGGTACCTACATACTTTAGATAAATGTAAATATTGTATATAAAAAAATGTTTTGAATTTTCTTAAAAAATGCGAAGAAACTTTTTCCCCAACCTATTATATTACTTTGTTTTTGCAATACTCCTACATTGTAACACACCAACAAAAAATTGTATATTGTCACGAAATTGAACATGAAGCAATTCACATACAAATATGTTAGTACCTATACCCTGCCTAGATATCTCTTTTGTTGACTTTACATGTAGATTATTAGATGTAATATTTGATGTGAGAATATTTTTCTAGTGTGCGATTAATAAATTTCCCTTTACTTATTAGGTGGGTGTTGGAATGATTTCCTCAGGTTTTCCAAGATTTTTTCAACTATGTTGGGGTGGGCTTCCAGTCTAACCGGATCCAGCAAAATCCTGGTATTTAGCTGCATGTGGTTAGACTAGAAGCTGACCCCAACGTAGTTGGAAGAAAGCTAGGCAGATAACGTGGATGTTGGAAAAATAGATGAAAGTAGAAGCAGACAAGAAAAAAAAAACATGCACGTTTCTTTTCTCTCTGCTAACTTGAATGTAAAGTCAACGAATAAGATGAAAGAAAGTATGATAGAAATAAACATAAGTACTTTTGTTATACGATAAATTACCTGAATACGTTCCTACACTTTTTATTTGGTTGACTACAGAGAATGATTTATCCCAAAATTAATACAGACTAAGGGCCTGTTTCACCACCTACGATTAAGGGAGAAGCGCCAGGACAGCCCGCAAAATTTTAATTTTCTTACGTTTTTTGCAATTTGTAAGCCAGTCTTAGGTTATATGTTGATTAAAGTATGATTCGCTACCGTAAAAAATATGTATTTACAGAATTATAATCATTAGAATCAGTAATACAACTCCTTAAGTTAGTACAATCCTCAAATGTCAAGATTTCATGAAATAGTCATTCAACAGGATTACCTGGTCTTAAAGAGTTGTATTGATGACTTTAATGATTATAATTCTATAAATACATACTTGTTACGGTCGCGAATCAAATTTTGATCAACATAAAACCTAATACTGACTTGCAAATTGCAAATAACGTAAGAAATTTTGAATTTCGCGGGCTACCCTGGCGCATACGCCTTAAGTTCCTATTAACTTACTGGGCAGATAATTTCATACAATTCTGTTCCATTTTTGAATTTATTCGGTAAGAAGTGGCTTTCCGGACATGGTGAAATAGGCCTTAAGTCATGTTCATCATGACACTTTATGCACCATCATAGATAGTTTTTAAAACCCAAACACCTGCAGAAAACAAACGAAATCCTTCCAACAAACGAACACAAAGTCGTGCAATCAGTTCGTCCGTTTGAAAGGCTTTTCTTGGAAACTTTATTCATTAAATTTTGTCAGAGATGTAATCTATTTGACACACCTGACGGCTGGCGGTGCTTCGTACTGATCTGCTATTAATTGTGGAACGAATAATTTATGAGATGTAGCGATCATCGGGGAGGATTATTCGGTATCTCGCCATTAGGACGCCTGTCGTTAGGGGAGACTGGGTGATCGGTTCCATGTAGGGTAAGAGGATTTGATGCTAAAAAGTCTGTTTTACAGTCTTGCTGGGTACATTAGTGAAGTTCTAATATACATACATAACTTCACGCCAGTATTCCCCAAAGAGTTAGGCAGCAATGTACCTATAGTACACCCACACTTTGCCAGTTATGTTTTAGTCTTATGTAATAGGGGGTGAGCTATTGCCGACCGGGCACAATTCCAGACTCCGGACTTCAATTGGCAAATTCAAAATTCAATTGAAGTTATAAATGCCAGTTAAGTTAGCCGGATCTTTTGAGGTGACCAGATGTTCTCCTGGCAAAATTTCTATTTCTTTATTTTTCTTATTTTTTTTAGACCATCTCAGTAAATAATAGAACAAAAAAAGTTGTTTTTGAGTTTTAGCGAGACCAACGACCAGCAATTGATTTTTATCTAGAAGGTGTTAAAAAACCGGCCAACTGCGTGTCGGACCACGCACAATAAAGGGTTCCGTAGTTGAAAACAAATTAACCCAAAAACAAACTTAATATTGTAATCCCAAAAAACTTACGTGATAAAATTACAAATGAACAATTTTCAGACTTTTTCCTTTACTTGTGCTGTGAGACCTTGCTTCATGCTAAATTTCATTATTCTAGGTCAACGGGAAGTACCCAGTTTAAGGTTGTAAGGTGTAGTAAGGTTTTGATTTACTTGCGAGTATCATAATATGTCGCATATGGCCGTACTTTTTTTTTATTGCGTTGATATAAAAGCTTGATTTTTTATGACTTCAAGGGACCATTGACTTACGTATTTGATATTAATTTCAACTTTGTACCTCCAGGCGTTCCTGAGAAAAAAGGTCTTGACAGACTGACAGACAGACGGACAATGAAGTTATCCTATAAGGGTTCCGTTTTTTGCTTTTGAGGTACCGAACCCTAAAAATTAAAGATCATCGAACTGAATAACTTTTACTATGAGACCTTTGAACTTTGAAATCGCGAAAAAAAAAACATCAACCCCTGCCTTTTTTTTTTTTTTGTGGATGGGAAATCATCAAATGACTTCTCCCGCTCTGGGCAGAGCGGGAGGGCGTGTCAGACTTTTACTGACTAAAACCCACCCATGTTCCTTCAGTTGCCCGTGCCAGGGCCACGGTATCTCTTTCGAACTACCCGCGACCCCGGCGGCATCGGCCCTATTGGACCCCGTCATTGCTGACATCTCTTTGAGGCGCGCGTGGAACACAACGCGCCGTCGACCCGGGCCTGGTCCTTATCAGACGGCGAGCTGCCCATTACTCGTCGTCCGCAAGCCCGCGCCTACGGTGGCCGGGAATCGGCGATCGATTCCCGCCGCCTAGGGCGACTCCTACGGCGGCTAGGGGGGCGAGGGCGCGGCTGCTGCCTCTCCCTTACGCGTTCCGCTTCCTCCTTTGCGAGCATTACTGCTTCGCAGAAGGAGGTGACGGCCTCCCATGCACTCTTGCTCCGCACCATGGCCTGGACCAGGTTTGGACGCGAGAGATCGCCGCCGCCGATCGCCTCCGTGAGAACACGGCGGTGCTCCCTAAGCCGGGCAGACCTCCACTGTATGCTCCACCGTGTCCTCCGGGCGATCCACACAATGGTGATTTATGTTCGTATAACTCGTCAAAATGTACGGAACAGCTGATTTTTTTTCGCAATTTCAATGTTGGTCCCATGGTAAAAGATATTTAGTTCGATGGTCAAAAAAGCTTTTAGAGTTAATTTATTAACACACTTTAAAAGATAAAATTTTTAAACAATTTTTATGATTTGAGAAAGATAATGGATGAATAAATTCAAAATAAAATAAATACAAGCAAATTCTCATTGACATAGCTATATAAAGTCATTTTTGTTACATTTTCTACGAGAATTTATAAATACAAGCTAAAATATTTACGTTTAAAAATACTCTTTATTTAAGAATCTGTTTCAATTTAATAAAATCGTGTTTGCAGATTTTTGTTTGCATAAAAATATGTATTTTACGTATATGTACGTGTTTGTTATTTAACTTTGCGCTTTCTATATAGAGCTAAGCACACAAAAGCTTAATATTTAACGTTAGAATTTTGTAAAGCAAATGCTTTTGTTAAATAACTGGTTATGTAATAAATTATGGTTGAACACAAAATGGTCGGTGTCTTTGAAAGATAGACATTTTAAGTTTTAGATACGTTATTTTATAAAATTCAATGAACAAATGCACAGAAACTATTAGAATTATAAAGTAAGTGTAGAGTTTCAAATCCAACAGCGCACTTTTATTAGGGCATTTATTCAGGTGTTACCTACACCTGAATAAATGCTTTCATCTAACATCATACAAATGCCAATATATGCTATATATATATATATATATATGTGTGTGTGTGTTCATGCCAATCAACAAATATTTTTTAATAATATTCTTACTAAGTCTTAATCGTTTACTTTCAATAAATCTTTCTAGCCTGTTCCCAACTATGTTGGGGTCGGCTTCCAGTCTAACCGAATGCAGCTGAATACCAGTATTTCACATGGAGCGACTGCCTATCTGACCTCCATAATCAAAGGATAAAAGAGGGCTTAATTGTTAATTTCTAAATAAAAAAAAATATTCCAAAAAGCTTGCCAAAACTAAAAAGTATCATATTCAATCCTCCATAATACGAGTCCATTTCAGAACCGTTTGATGGTTTACGCTAAATTTACCAATGAGATATCGCATCGGATTCATGGCTTGTAAAACCAATGAAAGGATACCCCGTCTCAGTGCGACTGGGAACTGAAAAATGATATCTTCATACATTGCTTTCAATGTTCGCTGTGAGATAATCGGTATACGGGTGGTATTGGGTTGTGTACTTTAAAGGTGTTTTGAATTTGGGGTAGCTTAGGGAACATGGAATACTCGTATACAGGTTTTTCCACGATATTTATACAGGGTGGTGTTCCACGCGCGCCTCAAAGAGATGTCAGCAGTGACGGGGTCAATTGGGCCGATGCCGCCGGGGTCGCGGGTAGTTCGAAAGAGATACCGTGGCCCTGGCACGGGCAACTGTAGGAACATGGGTGGGTTTTAGTCAGTAAAAGTCTGACACGCCCTCCCGCTCTGCCCAGAGCGGGAGAAGTCATTTGATGATTTCCCATACACAAAAAAAAAAAAAAAAAAAAAAAAAAAGGGTGGAAACGGTAGGATTGATGGAGGGAAAAGTACTGTGAGAACTCGAATCTTACAGGGGGAGTCGTTAAACTACTAAATGATAGAGGACCCACGTATAGCTCTGATATATTATGGTGACTGGTAATTAGTGACCGATACTTAAACACATGATTATACTCATGATAACAAACAACTTTTACTATGGGACCAAACCTGAAATCGCGAAAAAAAATCAGCTGCCCCCTACATTCATGTTCGCATAATTCATCAAAATGTAGGCAGCAGCTGTTTTTTTTTTCGCGATTTCAGGTTTGGTCCCATAATAAAAGTTGTTTGTTATTATTCATGTGTTTAAGTATCGGTCACTAATTACCAGTCACCCTATATATCCAGATGACACCGCCACATTTGTCTGGGGTCCAAACTGGCACACAGTTAAAGAGAGAGCAGAATTCGCACTATCCAATGTGAAAAATTGGCTGACTCACAACCTACTAACCATAAACCCAACCAAAACGCAATATGTTCCCTTCTCCATCAACAAAGTTAAGACTCCGCCGCGAGGATTTTCCATACAAGCACACACTTGCATCTCACAGGGCAACTGCAATTGCCGAGAAATCACTCGCGTGGAATGTGCGAAATATTTAGGAGTACACATGGAGCACTCTCCATCCAAGCCACTGCTTGAGGTGGGATAAACACATTAGTATAGTTAATTCCAGAGTAAAACGACTCATTCATGTATTTAAAACGCTTAGAGACAGTGCAACTATGGAACAACTCAAACTTGTATACTTGGCCTTATGTCAACCCATAGTACAATATTGCATCACTGTATGGGGAGGGGCCGCAAAGACGCATCTACTGAGCTTAGAAAGAGCACAAAGAGCGGTGCTGAAAGTGATGGAAAGAAAGCCTTACAGACATCCAACATCTCAGCTGTACTCGGAATGTAAGGTCCTAACAGTTCGCCAACTCTTTGTGCTAAGAACTATTCTCAGGAAACATCAAAGCCTACCATTACCTAACCCCAATAGACGCAGCAAAATGCCTGTGTACCCTAGTGTTCCATGCAAGACCTCCTTCGCAAGAATACAGTACTATGTCATAAGTTGTAATTTATACAATACCATAAACAAACAGCTCAACATTACTTCTCTTAGCAGACACGAACTAAAAGGTTCTGAATGGCTTTAGCTATTGGACTATCAGAAGACGGAAGATCGACTGGCATATATTGCGTAACATATATCATACAAAACTTCTAAACAAACTCTGACATACACACACTTACCCCACACACACAAACACACACACAGATCACACGCTTCTGTTAAACATAAAAAATAAAATAAATTAAAACTAGAAAACTAAAACTAGATTATAGTATAAGATTTACCTAAAAATATCTTATTATAAATTGTAAGTCTACTGCAGCGTCATTCAAACCAATTTATTCGTATTTTATTATGTGATACTTCCTGCGGCTGAACACTGTTTTCCAAAATACAAGCTAAAGCTTAGTTTGGGAGTCAGTAACAGTACCTTTTGTGGAATACATAAATACGATGCATATGTTGGATTACTCTAAGATGAATGTATTAACTGGCGACAATAAAGAATTTTTATTTTTATTTAATTATATTACATTTATTTACACACCATATCTACGTCTATTTTAACTATCCTTTCGGCCCGAGGCCGTCCAATTGACATCTCAGCTCTATATTTAAATGGGAGTTTGTCTCGTAATCTATTTAATTACCGCGAAGGTTGCATGCTGAAGGTCGAAGTCTCTACAGTAGTGCTATTCTGTAAACATCTCACCGTGATAACTCAGCTGAAGTGAGCGTGAAGTGAGCCGTCATTCCACCTGGGTTGACACTATTGACAGCTCACTTTACGATCACTTCACTCATGCTTTCACGGTGAGATATTTACAGAATAGCACTACAGTACCTAATATCCCAAATAATTGTTGACAGTAAATACTTGAAAGAAAATTCCTTTTCCCATGAACTTTTAATTAAACGTTTTTGAAAATTTGATTTTCTCAGCCGGGAATCAAACCAACAAAGAATGACAAAAACTTAATCTGCATTGTCTGCAAGGGCTTAATCAAAAGTCTGTAAGTTCCATCTGCCTAGCCTTTTCCCAACTATGTTGGGGTCGGCTTCCAGTCTAACCGGACGCAGCTGTTTTTTATATGGAGCGACTGCCTATCTGTCCTCCACAACCCAATTACTGGGTAATATGATACCCCTTGGTAAGACTGGTTGTCAGACTTTCGGGCTTCTGACGACCCGTAACGACTGTCAAAGATCCACGAATGACAGCCGGGACCAAAGGCTTAATATGCTTTCCGAGGCACGGACTAACCATCATCAAAATAAATACCAAGACATTTTCAAAATCAAACAAAAATTCAAATCCCACGATGCAAATAATAATATACCCCCATGTATAAATACCATCACGGCCATACTTTCTTATGGTGCAGTTATGGGAGCGCCTAACGGCCCTAATAATGTCTTAAGGGCGAAAGCTACTCAGTAATATTAGGCTCGTTCCAAGATTTAATATACTTATAGCTGTTCTAAAGATCATCGATTTTTATGCTGATCCTGCGGGATCCCGTATATTTTGATAACTTACTGGCATGGTAGCCCTGTACCAACCTACTTATTAAGTTTTTTCAAAATTAAGGTCGTCTTCCGTTGTGTGTATTATTATGGGGTTAAAGAGTACATTCATATTTTTTTAACCGACTTCAAAAAGGAGGAGGTTCTCAATTCGTCCGAACCTTTTTTTTTTTTTTTATGTATGTTCCCCGATTACTCGAAGATGGCTGGCCGATTTGGATTTTTTTTTGTTTTGTTCGAGAGGGTATACATCACAGTTAGTCCCATATAAAATTGATTAACTTTGCTTTGGTAGTTTTTGAGTTAGCTTCAATAATATGTATTTTTTCCCCACTTTTATATAGATGATGTTCTAGTTTGTTTTGCAGATAGTGGCATTAGAATTTGTGTGGGGTAGGTACACAACTAAACAGTGAAAAATTAAAACTTTTTTACAAAAAAATACAACTGACTTCCAAAAACAACACTACAAAGTGAAAAATTACTTTAATTTCGGAAGTCGGTGGCAAAAAACGAAAATACATTTAACTAGACACCGACTTCCGAAATTAAAGTTATTTTTCACTTTGTAGTGTTGTTTCTGGAAGTCGGTTGTATTTTTTTGTAAAAAAGTTTTTTTGTTTTCAAAATTCCTATAAAACCAAATGTATAAGTCATCAATCAATCATTTGGATTTTCCATTTATGTTATTGTAATATATTGTCTACTGTTGTACTAAAACCGAAACATGATTACTTGAAATTTTAAACCACAAGTAGCACTGTCCATTTTCTGCTTTATACGATTATTCGTATACAGTTCCTTACTGTGCAGTAAAATTTACTTTAAATTGAAGGTATTTAAATATATTAAGAATTTACTCCGTTAAAATTTATTTAAATATAGTATTTCGTCATAAATCTACATATAAACGAAGCGTGTTTGTGTGGGGTAGGTGTGACAACTAAAAAGTGAAAAATTAAACTTATTTACAAAAAAAAGAGGCTTCCAAAAACACACTACAAAGTGAAATATAACTTTAATTTTGGAAGTCGGTTGCAAAAACAAAAATGCAACACCGGAGTCACCATAAAAGACACCGACTTCCGAAATAGAACTTATTTTTCACTTAGTGTCTTTTGGAAGTCGGTTGTTTTTTTTTGTGTGTAAAAAGTTTTTATAACAAAAAAAAAAACAAAACAATAACAATTATATTTACATGAACCCTAGTTATAACTTGAATAGCAACAGACGTCAGACATAGCCTCTTCCGGATTCTTAGTTATAAGTACCGGAAAATTGAGAGTCTAATATACGTGGAAGCTTCGAATTCCCGCCAGCAAATAATTAATTACAGTCGCTAGACGGAAAACCGGTACGTAAATGTTTGTAAGATTTCCAGAGGAAATTATTTGTAGCAACCGTAAATGGTTAAGTGAATTATTTTATGTAAGAAAGGACTTTTGAAACCTTAAAAAGTCAGTTTAGGAAAAACTGAGTAGGGTTTCTGGCGGTACTTTTAAATTTATTTAACTTGGATTAGAATTTACTATGGTACGTATCACAAACCAGACCTATAGTCAAATCAAGTTTAAAACAAAAGAAAATGCGTTTAATTGCACAAAAAAATGGCCAAGTGCGTGTTAGACCACGCACAATGAAGGGTTCCATAGTTTGGATAAATTTATCCCAAGTTGAAAAACATTTCTCCCTTACGAGTATGTCGATATACGTCACGGTCAATTCTTCAACCGCAAAAAAACTTTCAGACTTCTTCCTTTACTTGTGCTTGTGAGACCTTGTTTCTTTGGCAAATTAAAATTCTCTAATGATTTTGATTTATTTGCAAGTATCAAAATATGTCGTACAATTTTTTTATTGCATTGACTTACGTCCGTTTTCACTAACACTTAGGTGATACTTAAAATTTGTGAAAACGGGTATTAGATGCTTGATGTTTTTAGACCTCCAGGAGACCACAGACCAAACACAGTAGAACAGTATTCATTTTATTTATTTAAACTTTTCGCACTAAAAATGTACAAAGACGGAATTAATGCCTTAGGCATTCTCTACCAGTCAACCAAGGGTGGTGAAGAGATTGATGGCAGGTGCTCAGTATGAGAGGAATAATTATAAAAAGAACACTAAAAATATAACTTAATTAATTATAAATATACTGTATACAAGTACATAAATAGGTTATAAACCAATAATACACATACATACATTTTAACTTTATACCTCCACGCGTTCCTGAGAAAAGAGTATTGACATACAGACAGGCAAACGGACGAACGGACAACGAGTGATCCTATAATGGTTCCGTTTTTTTCCTTTTTAGGTACGGAACCCTAAAAAGTAAAAATAAACATATTCCAAAATATACAAATTATGCTTGACGCTCGAATACGCTTTACTGTAGTGCGCGCGCAAGTGCTAGTCACCGGCTGAGGTATGTGAGCGGTGAGACGAGGGAGGTAGACAATGGTCCAGCTAACTCAGTCTGCCAATCTTGTCAATCGCGCCCTCCCCCGTCTCACCGCTCACATACCTCAGGCGGTGACTAGCACTTTACTGAAGACGTTCCTACATAGTGTACCGAGTGTACCTATATATTATAAAATGTCAATTAGTTAACACAACGACTACTTTTTATTAGAAAAGTATCTGCATTACTACTTAGAATATTTACGTACCTACATCTCTATAGCAGAAGATGTGAGTGGAAACGCCAGGAGGGGACGCCCTAGAAGGACATTTAGTGACTTTACAATCAGCCTATAATGTTCCTACTGCTGGGACACAGGCCTCCTCTCTTCGAGAGGGAGTGGGCTGTAATCCACCACACGGGCCCAGTGCGGGTTGGTAGATGTCACGTGTCTTCGAATTTTCGGTTCTAGGACATACCGGTTTCCTCACGATGTTTTGAGAGCAGTGATGGTGATGAAATTCTTTACACAAAGTAACTACGACCTACAACTCGTAAGTCAGGGCCGCTACCATTGGGCCACCACTGCCTTCCTCATTAGTGACTTTATTGGTGACGTTCTTCAGAAAGGTCAGATGAGTAGTACACACAACCGGCGTGCATGTATGACCAGATGTATGAACGTAAACGAGGCAAAATGAGCATATTATTATAAGGATGTAGCAGATGGCGTTCTGGTTTCTGCCTACCCCCATGGGAAGAAGGCACGAGTTTATGTATGTATGTATCTCTATAACAACCTCTGCCACCGATTCATTACCGAAATTACCCGAAACCAACTCCACTCAACTATTCATAACATCGCACATCCCTAAACGTCATTATCTCATCCACACATTATAATCCGGGGTAATAATAAAGTAGCCAATGTTCCATTAACAATGTTCTGTGTTGTCACAGTCGTGTATTATTTAGGCTTTATAGCCAGTGGACATTTTAATTTGGTTATATTATTCAGCGTAACTTAGTTATAAGTTATGATAAAGGGAATGTAGTTAATAATTTAGTGGTAGGGTTAGCACGTGCTTTTGTTTAAATTGTTTACATATTTTTGGTGTGTATTTAATGTGTTATTTTATGTATGGAAAGTTTGTAAATAAAGCTAGGTAACAATAGCGAAACATGTGTCGCTTATTTGGTTACATTGCACAATAGTGTGTTTGTGTTTTGTGTGCTTTGAAGCATTGTTGTAAATGTTAGCTTTTGGTTTTAATGTAACTAAATCTTGTTGATTGGTGGGTGCAGATTATTTTGTACATGTTTAGTAAATTTTTTGAGTCTATATGCAACCGACTCCCGGTGCTGTAAATACCGTTTCCGGTTAGTGAACGGAAGTCGATTGCAAACTTGATTAAAATAATAATCGAATATCCGGAAGTTTTTTGGCAAGCCACTTACTTGTAGTATTTAGACGTACAAAAGTAAAAGCATATGTCACTGAATTTAAAATATAAGTTCCGCGTAGAGTAAATAGCTGTAACATTATGGTGCTCGTTTTCTATTTCCAAACTATCCTGATTTCTTACAACGAGTTGCAAAACGTTCTTCAACATGTTGTGTAACATGTTGACCAAACAGTCACAGAGCGAGAAATCCATTGAACGACAATTTACTGTCGTTCATTGGATTTTGGTATCTATTATTCGTTGGATTAAGTAAACCTATTTTTGCGGTTCCGTACCTCAAAAGTAAAAAAAACAGAACCCTTACAGGATCGCTTTGTTGTCCGTCTGTCTGTCTGTCAGTCTGTCAATCTGTTAAGACCCTTTTTTCAGGAACGCGTGGAGGTATCAAGTTAAAATTAATATCAAACGTAGGTCTACAGTCCTTTGGAGCTCTTAAAAATCAAGGTAAGTCAACGCAATAAAAAAATACAGCTATCTGAGCAAAATTTTGATACTCACAAATAAATCAAAACTTATAGGGTACTTCCCGTTGTCCTAGAATCATAAAATCTGGCAAGAAGCAGCACAAGTAAAGGAAAAAGTCCGAAAATTGTTAATTTGTAATTTTAATTCTTTTTCATAATATTAAGTTTGTTTTTGGTATAAATTCTTTTGAACTACGAGACCCTTCATTGTGCGTGCACCATCACGCACTTAACCGGTGTTTTTCAGTGTTGAAGCTGTTAAACTAACAGGATGCGCAGGAAGGAACACACAAACTTAAATTACGTTGTTACCACTTAATTAAAGCCGCGGATAGTTAGGAGTAGGTTGCAATTGTGTTGTTGTGTAAATGAGTACTGGCAGGTTACAGGATTATTTTATTACTAGCTGCGCCCCGTGGTTTCACCCACGTAGACTGAGATAAAAAGTAGCGTATGTGTTAATCCAGGGTATAAGCTATATGCGTACCAAATTTAATCCAATTCGGTCTAGCCGTTTGAGCATGAAGAAGTTATTATAATAATAGTGTGATTATGGTTAATTATGATTGCCTATTCGTTTGATAGAGAATAATCTAACGATGGCTTATTCATCGTAATGACTTCAGCCGACATGGCATCCATAAATATTCAAGGTTCAAGCAAATATTAGGTCTTTACCTATGAAATTGCCGTTCTGCAGTACTGGCCATTTCAAATCAAAATAATTTTTGTTTGGCTAAGAATTCTAATTTCAAATTAATTTTATTTTAAAAACATGGATTTTTTTTCCAAAATTAGTCATTTGTTTATTGATTAGTGTTACATTTTCATCGCATTTCAATCTTTTTCGTCATCATGGATACGTTAAAAATTCGAGTAATTATGGAATATGAGTACCGTTGTGGCAGCAACGCGGCACAAGCGGCACGCAACATCAACGACGTTTACGGAGCTAACACTACAAACCAACGCACCACTTGTTATTGGTTTGCTCGCTTCCGTTCTGGAAATTTCGACCTGAAAAATGAACCTCGCGGTCGTCCGAAGACTTTGGTCGACAATGACGAATTAAAGGCGATTGTGGAAGCTGATGATACACAATCTACGGCTGAATTAGCAGCAGCTTTCGGCGTTAGCGTCAAAACAATATTGGTCCATTTGCGTCAAATTGGCAAGGTAAAAAAGCTTGACAAATGGGTGCCCCACGAACTCAATGATCGCCAGCGCAAAGTACGCGTCGAGACGTGCCTTGCACTGCTCAACAGACACACAAATGAAGGAATTTTGAACCGCATTGTTACCGGCGATGAAAAATGGATTCTGTTTGATAACCGTAAGCGCTCAGCAAGTTGGTTGGATCCTGGTTCAGCACCTAAACAATGCTCTAAACGAAAACTTACCCCTAGAAAAGTGATGGTCACTGTTTGGTGGTCTAGCGCCGGTGTGATTCATCACAGCTTCTTACCAAACGAGGTGAGCATTACTTCAGATGTGTACTGTGAAGAACTGAACACAATGATGGAGAAGCTGGCACATCTCCAACCAGCATTGGTCAATCGCTCGTCTCCGCTGCTCCTGCACGACAACGCGCGACCTCATACTGCACAGCAGACGGTCTCCAAGTTGCAAGAACTGGGGCTGGAAGCTCTCCGTCATCCGCCCTACTCACCAGACCTTGCGCCTACAGACTACTACTTTTTCCAGAATTTGGATATCTTCTTGGCGGGAAAAAAATTCAATACCCGAGAGGCAGTACAAAATGCCTTTGAAGAATTTGTTGCCTCCCGTCCAGCTGATTTCTTTAAGAAGGGCATCAATAAACTGCCACTGCGTTGGCAAAGATGCATTGATTGCATGGGTGATTACTTCGATTAATACAAATAAAAAATGCATGAAAAAAATTCGTTTAAATTTTTTCATACAAAACGGCAATTTCATAGGTAAAGACCTATTAGTTAGTACAAAATGATTACATATTTAGAATCCCGCTTTGTAACTACCTTAGAGAGATATTTTCAAAGTTATAGTTATTTTGGGAAAGTCGATTTATTTAGACAATACTGTTACTGGTGAGCATGAGGTCCTGAATTCGATTCTCAGGTTAGACAAAGTGTTACTGGGTTTATCCATCAGGAATTTCTCAGCAGCAGTCCGGAGTCTAGATTTGTGCCTGGTTGACGGCAATAAGCTCGCTCCCTACTACAATCAATCTGCCTAGCCTTTTCTCAACTACATTGAGGTCGGCTTCCAGTCTAACCAGATGCAGTTGAATACCAGTATTTTATATGGAGCGACTGCCTATCTGACCTCCACAACCCAATTACTGGGTAATACGATACCCCTTGGTAAGACTGGTTGTCAGATTTTCGGGCTTCTGACGACCCGTAACGACTGTCAAAGATCCACGAATGACAGCCGGGACCAACGGCTTAACGTGCATTCAGAGGCATAGAGGAGTCTCGGTATGTAAAGATGATCACCCATCCACGGACCAACCCCGGCAAGCGTAGCTTAACCTGATGGATCGACCCGTGCGGCTGTTATTACTTTAGCCACGAGCTCGCTCCCTACTACATGGGACTTCATTTCAACATTTCACCCATAAAGTCCCATGTAGTAGGGAGCGAGCTCGAGGTGTACCTACACCTCTGCCTAACCGTTCGGAGAATACAGGCGTGATGTTATGTATATTTTCAGTTATAGTTTTTAGGGTTCCGTTCCTCAAGTGGACAAAAACGGAACCCTTATAGGATCACTTTGTTAGTCTGTCTGTTTCTCAGTCTTGCAAGAGCCTTTTTTTTAGGAACGCATGGAGGTATCAAGTTGAAATTAATAAAAAATACGTAGGTATATGGTGTCTTGGAGCTCTAAAAAATCAAACTTCAAAGTCAACGCAATAAAAAAATACGGCCATTTATGCGACATATTTAAAATCTATAGGATACTTCTCGTTGACCTAGAATCATGAGATTTGGCAAGAAGTAAGTTCTCACAACATTATTTAAGGAAAAAGTCTGAAAATTGTTAATTTGTAGTTTTATCACATAAATAATTGTTTTTTTTGCGATTACAATCTTGGAGAATTGACCGTGACATTTCAATGTATGGGAGAATATATTTTTCAATTACAATGTCAACTACGGAACCCTTCATTATGCGTAGTCCGACACGCACTTCACGGTTTTTTTTTTTTGTGAAGTTTATTTTGTATACATAATACATTTACTTATTTAGACAATACTCGCTCCTTGGTCTCGGTTATTCGTCTAATTTTCAATTACAGGTCCATAGGCCAGACAACCGCTAAACTTCAATGAATTACATTTCTTTAACAGACCCACATAACAATCTGTTATTGTCACACACATTCGTTGATTAATTTACCAGAAATAGCGGTACAATACCGTTATAATAACGGTATTCCCGGAGCTGTGTGTAATGTAACAAATCGACGCCGTTATAATCGCAGCCGCGATTTATAGCTGGTCACAGTAGCGGCTCTAACAAAGAACCAATTTGGTTTTGAATTTGTAAATTGTTACGTCAGTATATTATTTATTTATAAGGAAAAACAACAAAAAGTGCTTATATTTAAGAAAAAAACATCAAATTCCGATATACTTTAATTATTTTTATGTTTTAGGCCTAAAACTAATATGAACAGTTGACACATGAACTCATTTTTTTTTTTTTTTGTTAGGTTTTTAATATTTTCCGTATATCTCTCTCATGCTCTCAAATGGTTGAAACAATTTCATTGCCATTTTTATCAATTAATTATTAATTACTAACTATTTATTAAAAGCATTAATTACTACGAGTATAACTGTTCACCAATGCGTTGGAGAACGTCTTCAAGAAGCTGGACTGGACTGGACAGGGTTCAACATGACCGGCGAGTGCATCTCACACCTTCGCTTTGCCGATGACATTGCCATATTGGCAAGAACGCTTGAAAAGTTAGACCAGATGGTGCTTAATACATAAGATTAACACCTTTGTTATCAAATACATTCTCTTCACAAATACCAACACAGGATATTCCACGTAACATGCTCAAATTGAGAGCTAAGCTAGACGCCTGCATAATTGATGCTCTATCAAATATCTATGTGTGGAGCAAGCAAAGCATGCAAGTGTAATGATTCCCCTTATAGAGGAATTGGGTCGTTTGATAGATAATATGCCTGTAAGACATGAGCTGGTTTGATGTAAAAGTGGTTTAGATTATTTAAATACGTAGGTATTATGGGAAAATTGCTACGTATTATTGGAAAATACGGTTTGACAAATGTCAAAAATTCGTTCTAGAGGCTAAAATCACTAACTACTCTAAAAATATAAAGCTACTCGTGTCTCAAATTCAACGTCAAATCATTTTTTAAGCCTTTTTGAACGTCAAAATTTACAAAAAAAATAGATTTGATTCTAGTTACTCCTTCCAAAAGGTAGTTTCGTATGAAGAAGAAAAGGCACTCCACAGTTACTCTTTTAAAATGTTTTTGTTTTTTTTTGTTTGTCTTTTTAAATGCTTATGTTTTTTTTTAAATGTTTTGTATGTTGTTCGTTGTGTTTTTGTTTTTGAATCTACAACTACTCGAGTCTCCAAAGTTTCGTTCTACTATTATCAAAAATTGTACACAACATGTCCATTGAATTTGTGATTTTATTTATTAAGCTCAAATCTACTACGCTGCTACGACAGCGTAGCATCGTAGCCGTATCTGCTACGCCGTAGCAAACACTGACTGGTTTATTTTTAACATTATCTAATAAAATATAGATAAAAAAAGTCGGGAGGTGTTTTGGGACACCCGGTTAGGACGAAATTCCTTTCGCTGTATATTATGTATTAATACAGAGCCATCTAGAATGGTATGAAGTTTCTAGTGTCAAAAGTTATTGATTAATGACAACTTTTGACACTTGAAATGGATTTTTCAGGCATAATGCTTTTTCGTTACGTGACGATTTCTACGTGTTTTAATTACTAGTATTGACCGATAACTTGTAATAAAAGTTGGTTGTTAATACTCGTAAATAAATAAACAAAGTTTATTCGTACCGTAAGCCGCACTAAAGAACTTCGTTCCAATAATTATCTATGTTCGATCCCTGAATATTTAGATTCCTGGTAAAAGGGTACTATTGGATACTTTTCCGACAGCTTTAGGGCTCATGTGACATGGGCTGTGGTTATTGGTTAAGTACCTAAGCCTCGGCTTAGTACGGAATCCACTTTTCTGATAGGATACCGTTTATTAGTAATGCTTTATGAACTGGCACTGAATATTGAGAAAAAAACCGATCAAGTGTGTGTCGGACCATGCACAATGAAGGGTTCCGTAGTTGGGACGAAATATTGGGAGACTTACCATGTTATTTTAAGACCATAGACATCTTATAGGATTTCCTGTATTTTATAGATATAGAACTATTTTCTGTATTTTTTTCAACTTTTTAGGCTTAGTAGTTTCGGAGAAAATAGGGGAGAATAGTAAATTTTCATCAGCATTTTCATTTTCATCTATTTTCTTAAATACCTTAATATTAAATTTATAAAAAATATATATTTGGAAACCCTCGCAGTAAGCCCTTTCATTTGATATATCACACGGTACCTACCTACAGTTTGCAAAATATTCTTTTTTATTTTCTTCTTCGCCCCCCAAAATTGCCGCTCATATTCAAAAGGAATTTATTTACGTTACACATCCATGTTTGGGTTACAGAAATTCATATATGTACCAAATTTAAACTCAATCGGTTCATTAATTCGGAGCTTTGTTGTGAAAGACGGACAGACAGACAGACACACGAGTGATCCTATAAGGGTTCCGTTTTTCCTTTTGAGGTACGGAACATTTTCTATGCACACATTTTTAGTCAGATGAGGTAGAATTTTTTTGATTCCAGACTTATTAATTGGTCAATGGTGGCGCTGCCGGTTAAGTTCATGTAATAAGGGGTAAGCCTATTTGCCAGCAATCTGGCACAAATCCAAAGTTCGAGATACTACTGAGAATTTCCTGATGGATAAACCCAATAACACTTTGCGCGACCTGGGAATCGAACCCAGGACCTCATATTCAGCAGTAGCGCTTGCCACTACTAGACCAACGATGCAGGAATGGATATTTCTTATACTATTATTTCTTATCTTGATCTACTGTATCCACCGCACTGTAACCAAGATTTATGGCGTTATAAGCGTTATGAAGGTCCAAAAAGTTAAATTAGCGCAATCTGGTGCTGCGGTGCACCCGATTATTTTTCATTCTTTAGACCGCTCTCCGTTTGACCTCAATTTTCGACCGTTTTGCTTATGAAAGTCATATTCAAGTCTAGTTTTTTTTTTTTTTTTTTTTTTTTGTGACAAGGGAAGCAAGTGTAAAATTGAAATGGCTTGAAATAGGTGACTGGTAGTTTTTGTGTTATTTAGGGATTTTGTGTGTTGAAAAAACTGGCCAAGTGCGTGTCGGTCCACGTACAATAAAAGATTCCGTAGTTGAAAAACATGTTCTCCCATACATTTCACACACATCACGGTCAATTCTCCAACTGCAAATTAAAGTTTGTAATCCCAATTTTTTTTTATGTGGCGATTTTTGGACTTTTTCCTTTACTGTGCTGTGAAACCTTGCTGCTTGCCAAATTTCATGATTATTTGAGTAAGTCAACGGGAAGTACCCTACAAGTTTTTATATATTTGCGAGTATCAAAATATGTTGCATAAATGGCTGTATTTTTTTATTGCGTCGACTTATAAGCTTGATGTTTTTAGAGCTCCAAAGCACTTATGTCTTTGAATTAATTTCAGCTTGATACCTTTGAAGAAAAAGGGTCTTGACAGACTGACAGACAGATAGACGGACAACGAAGTGATCCTATAAGGGTTCCGTTTTTCCTTTTGAGGTACGGAACCCTGAAAAAGGTTTTAATTTACCGTTTCTCCTGTGTTCTTTCTACATTTCATGGGTCTGATAATTTTATACTTCTAAAATACTATCTTAGTCTCATGCCCACTTATCAGCATTTCTTTTACTCACACATTTTTTTCATAAGTCTCTTTCAACAGCATAAAAGTTTTTCATTTATTTAAAATCAAGAGATAACGACGACTTAAAATGGAGGCCTCAAACGACAGTGATTTATTAATAAAGCGCTCGAAAACAACAATCTTAATTAAAATCGTTTCCAACTAAACACACTAATATTACGAACATTATATTAATGAATATTCTGACACAAAAAATAGGAATATCAGGCTTCAGGCAGTTGTAAGTTATCAGAGATATCCAAGTTATTATTACAATACGAATTCCCGGGTGACGTCGGGTGACATGGGTAGTGAAGTCCCGAATATCAGCCGCTTTGGGAATACTTTAGCTGCAAAATCCATGGTTTATGTAATAATAGGGGAGAATGGTGATGTGGTTGCCAAGAATGGAGCGTTCTGGGTTTTTGAATATTATTTGAATAATAACTTTTGTATCTTTGTGTTTTACTATTGCTAGGTATTTTATTTAGAGGTGTAATAAAAGGGCCACCGAGAGATGACGTTTATGTACAATCGGATTTCTGGATAAATCGGTACAGTTTCCCCTAGTTACGAATCGATTATCTTTTTAATTGAGCTATTCTTGAATATGTGTTCATATTTAGAGTGAAAAACTTTTAAACAAAAAAAAAAAACCGGCTTCCAAAGAAAAAGACTACAAAGGGAATGAAAAATAGCTTTAATTTCGGAAATCGTTGTTTTTGCATCTGCATTCTAGTTTTTTGGCATCAACTTCTGAAGTTAACCTTTTTATTCATTTGGTTGTGTTTTTCTTGGAAGTTGTTTTTTTTTTTTTTTTGTAAAAAAGTTTTTTATTTTTTTTGTGGGTCGGTTTGTAATTTATCTTACTTACCGTTCAGTTCGAGAATGCCCCTTTTTTTTAATCGTGTGGAAATCCTCATGGATGTCCTCCACCCTGGGGCGGGTGGAGGAGTCTGTCAGACTTTTACTGACTAAAAACCACACGGTGTTCTGCTACTACCTTTAGCCGGGGTGCTGGAGTGCTTGCGCATTTCGTCACGATCTCCCGGCTAGGTGTCGGCTCGCATGAATTCATGCGGACCCCGTCACCCTCAGCGGCCATATAGGGCCGCAATACTTCTAGAGCGGCGCGCGCCGAACACGGCGCGCCTCCCACCCCCCGACCTCCCCCCTAACACCCGCTTAGTTCCGATAGCAGCGTGCATCGGAACTGAGCGGGTGGTAGTGGTAGGGAAGTGGGACGCGAGGTAGGCGCATTCTCGAAGTGAACGGGTAGTAGTTACAATAGTTTAATGTCAACTTTACTGCTCATCAACGTTTACAAAACACTGGCTTTCCCGATGCAGGGACGTTAATATTGTTGAGGAGTTCCCCTGGTAGGTTCACATCAGCTCCACTTCACTATTTATGCATTTTTACAAGCATAAATTGCTTAGCAACCATTAAGAGCGGGCCTAAAGCAAAATCTTCAATTTTTGATTAGATTTTCACAGTAGTAAATCATGCTC
The DNA here is from genome assembly GCA_946251885.1 of Cosmia pyralina. Classification (NCBI taxonomy): domain Eukaryota; kingdom Metazoa; phylum Arthropoda; class Insecta; order Lepidoptera; family Noctuidae; genus Cosmia; species Cosmia pyralina. The sequence goes on along the minus strand of OX276348.1, from coordinate 4,655,873 downwards.
AAATTGAAAAAAAAAATATGTCAGGAAATTTCATTATACAAGTATAAATAAAGATCGGCCCTGACGAAAAACATAGTAGGATAAAATTTTCTCGATAGAAAACCATCACAAAGTTACCTCTAATTTTCAACATTTTTGTTTTGTATTCTATTTTGGTGCATATTACCATGAAAACAACCCCGGTGGGGTTGTTTTCATGGTTTTCCAGGATGTTAAAGCCGATAGTGACGTTAAAATGTAAATCCAAGATGGTGGCTGCGAACATTTTCAAAATTTTCGTCATGGATTGGGAGCATGATAGCGGCTTCTTTTGAAATATTGATGGTTTTTAAATTACTATCACACGTGTTTTCGGGTTGAAACGCGGTACGGTGCGCTGCCGCAGGGTTAATTAACTAGCCAGCCGAGCGTAACGTATTTTGACTGCACTATCGGTTTTAGCACTCTCCAAAACCATGAAAACGATACCTAAGACAAAATACTTAATTTATCAATTCCGAAATCGCGAAATTTTGACGATCGATACAAAAGTGCATTTCATATTAGCCAAAACCTAAACGTAAGTAAATATACATTCGATTCTGTAACCAGAACTCTAAATTTGTGAATCCCGGAATCCCGGATTTTTTTTTTATACAAAAGTGCAATCCATATTAGCCAATATTTGAACACAAGTACCTAAATATACATTCGATTCCAAAATCAGAACTTATGTCGTTTCAGAATCCCGGAATTTTTTCGATACAAAAGTGCAATCCATACTGCCAACATCTGAACTTAAGTAAATTATACATTCGATTCTATAATCAGCAGTTAAAATTGACCGATCCCGGAATTCTGGGATCGTTCAATCCAAAAGCCCATTTACTTAGCCAACACCTCAACTTTAGGCAAATATGCATCCGATTATCCGATCTCTACACATAATATTAAAAAAATTAAGATGAAATGCGAGTTTATGGAGTACACAAAACTTTTATTTCACAACATATCCTACCACACATAATACAACACAATAAGTACACTATTAATATAAATATATTTTGCGAATTGATGATTCCATAATAATAATATCCATTCTTACAGTACTGTTTTATACAAAGAAAAAAAAGTTTGGTTTTATCTAATTGTGTTGCATATACTACGCACTAGCATAAGCGCATAATAATATCCATTCGTACAGTACCTACTGTTATATACAAAGAAAAAAAAAAGTCTGGTTTTATTTAACTGTGTTGCATATACCTACTACGTACGCACGGCTACAGATCAAGCTATTCATTTCCAGTATAAGCAGATCTCGCAATGTATAGGATTTCATTACAATCATAGGTCCAGGCTTAATGTGTAGCCGTGTGTACTGCCCGCTACGTACATGACCGCTCAATGACGTCGAGTTCGCGAGATTTGGTTCCGCGCGTCTTCGCGCCGCCCCGTGTTTGTTAGACGCACTAAATGCGGGTGTAGCGAGACGCGTGGGTGAAATCAGAATTTATCCTGGCATTAGGCGCGCTCTTAAAGTAATCGAATCGCAACCCGTGAAATACTTATTATTGAGTTATTCTTGAATAGCTCGTGGCAATATTTAGAGAGTAAACTAAACTGATTTCGTTTTATCAGCTAGAGAAACGTCAAGTCAAACCGTCAAGCAAAAACCAAATAAGACTAAGGTTGTCCCAAGAAAGCTAAAGCCAAAGGCCGAAGTTATTTTATAATTCTGGCCAAGCTGTAAAACCCAGTCTATATTCTGACTAAAATCAACTACAGGGTGTAAGTGTAAACAGTGGCAACCTTTTAAGGGGTCATTGTACTCATCATTATGAACAACTTTTACTGTGGGACCAAACCTGAAATCACGAAGAAAAAATCAGCTGTTCCCTACATTTTGACGAAATATGCGAACATAAATGTACTGAACAGCTGATTTATTTTTTCGCGATTTCACATTTCTCCTATAGTAAAAGTTGTTCATAATGAGGAGTACTTAGAATGCCCCCTTAAAAGGTTGCCACTGTTTACACTTACAGCCTGTATTATAAAAACATCGATTCACACTATTCCCCGAAATTAATTAATTAATTACTTACATAACATTAAGACATACCACTATTCTTCTAAGTGCGAATAACAATGAATTTTCCAATAACATGTATGTAGAGAGAGAAATACGAGGTAAAGTAATAAATACCGATACAGTTACCCGTATAGTTTTCCCAAAAAAAAGTCCTCATTCCAGCGAATAAAATGGTCGCAACAAACAAAAAAAAAAAAAATACCGCAGCCCGGAAAGGCGCGCGTGACCGGTATACCGCACCGTATATTTTTTGTGTAATTTTTGTAAATTTTTACTTCGCTTTTGACTAGTTTGTTTAAAATACGCGGTATCAGATTTGCATATTACGTTGTATGTCAATTTAACTGCAAGTTAATCATTCAGTTTCGTCGAAGTCGTTTTATTTTTGTTGTGAAATGTTTCTTTCAACCTTTCAATAGTTTATTTGGAAAATTGACATTTTATTTGAACCATTTTTAATAAAGAAAAAATACTTCCCGCTTTTATTTTTCATTAAACGTTTAAAGTCCGTCGATATTGAGCAACTTCAAAAAAGTAATACATCATGTTCTACGTATTGGAAAATGCTAAGATAAATAGGCATTTAAAGTACAGTAATATCATACCCACAATTTTTGGGTCAAGATTGGTACACCTATAAAATTATACCTCCCAAAAAGTACACATCTCTTGCACATTCAAATCGCCCTAGAAAGCAAAACTTACAAAGCTGGCATCTGAACCTAAAAAAAACGCCGGGGCACGCGTCCATAAATCCATTCTACGCTAAAAAAGTTAGTGCGGGCGTGCACCACAATTCGGCCATATTAAATTGGCTGGTAAAAGCGGATTGCTTTTGGTTTATTAGCGGGCTAATTTGATTTTATGTCCGACCACTGCGGTCTTGCCCCGTGACTGGAAAAGTAAACAAATGAAGCACGCTTTTGGCCTGCCAACCTACATTCGACTTTATTCTATACCTTCAAACACTCCGTTGAAAAAGCATTTCCGTGTCGCATGAATTTTTCAAACTTCGATTGGAATGCATGTGTTGTTTTTTTTTTAAAGGTAAGCGGTACTTAAATGATACTAATGTGTGGGTTTTGAATAAAGGTAGTCTCGGTCCATTTCCTCGTTGGTTATTTTATTTGCAACATGTGATTATGACTAGATAAATCATGAATGCATTTATAACCTGTTTTTATTTTAAATATTTTTTACGGCTTCTAGGTATATTTTGTATTCATAAAACTCTATAAAGGAATAAAACGTGTATATTTAGATTTTAGTTAACAAAAACAAAACCGGCCAGTTGCTTGTCGAACCATGTACAATGAAGGGTTCCGTAGTTGGGATGAATTTATCCCAAAAACAAACTTAACATTGTAGTTGAAAAACATATTTTCTTTACTTCGTTACAGTTCACGGTCAATTCTCCAACTGCAAATGTAAGTTTGTGATCGCAAATACAATAATTTTTATTTGATAAAACTACAAATTAACGATTTTCGGTCTTGGACGGTGAGACCTTGCTTGCCAAATTTCATGATTCTAGGTCAACGGGAAGTACCCTATAGGTTTTTTATTTATTTGTGAGTGTCAAAATAAGTCGGAATAATGCCCGTATTTTTTTTATTGCGTTGACTTATAAGTTTAATTTTTTTTAGAGCTCCAAGGGACCATAAACCTACGTATTTTATATTAATTCCAACTTGATGCCTCCACGCGTTCCTGAGAAACAGGGTCTTGACAGACTGACAAACAGCCAGATGGACAATGAAATAAGGGATAAGGGTTCCGTTTTTCCTTTTGAGGTACGGAACCCTAAAAGTGATTGAATACTTGTATCGAATTTTGTAAAACTTCTTTAAAAATAATCGTCAACACATCCAGTCTAAAATATGACATTAGTGCCGATTCTCTTGTTCAATAACTAAACTAAAATTAGAGAATCGCTATCTTTAATAACAGGCAACGCGAGAAAAGGACGGCTATAGCTATGAACTATGTTAGGTTAGAGATGTCAAACCAGTTTGTTGTCTTGCGCTTCACCGTGTTTTTAGTCAACATGTTTTTACGTGTCGTCTAAATTTGTATGGAAATATTAGTTCAACTAAATTTGACAGCTCTAATTTACATCCGTCTCTTTCTTGTTTTATTACAGAGAAAAAATTAGAAATAACCTAAATTAAGTTTAGTTTGTGTACAACAGAATCGGCGCTATTTTGCCACTCCAAATTGCAAGACCCCAACCTTAAAACCACAAAATTTTAAGTAAAACTAAACAACAGTAACAAAATAAAAAGATAGCTCAAATAGCTATACTGAGCTCCGATGAAAATGCCAGGGAACATGAAATATCGTCAAAAGACCTCTAGAGGTCATTGTCGGCACAATAGACGATCCAACGTACTGCATTCTGCTGCAAGGCAAGTTATTCCAGATATTTTCAGAGTTGTGATAGTGTAAATCTTCGCTTTATTTTACGGAAAGTTTTGCAAAGAATTTGAGAAGTTTAAATTGTGGATGTTTTGGAGTTCATTTTATGGTTAAAATGCAAAATACTTATGAATGCAGCTTTATAACAACAAGCAACTAGAATTTTTCTCCATCAGACTTGTCAACCGTTGTAATTGTAGATGGATAGATAGATAGATAGAATACACAATTATTATGTACACCATATCCTAAATAATTAATTTTGATGGATGGAAAAGAAGAAGATGGTGGATTGTGTGAGAAATGATATAAAAGAAAAGAGAGTGAGTAGTTTTAAAAGAGTAATTAACCGTGGACTTTCTTGCCGGCTCTTCTTCTTAGGAAACGACCAAGTGGAACCGTGCACCTAGCTTCTGACGTTTAATATGTGCCCTTGTAACTTACATTGGTACTTGATAGCGTGACGGTTGACAGTAAGAATGGAAGAAGAAAACGTGTTGCGCCAACCCCAAGCAACATGGGATAATAGCAAGAAGATGATGAACCTAAATAATAAAGTGGATTTTGGCACATTTGCGTCTTCAAAGAAAGAAATAAAGAAATACGTTTATTTGGACACAGTTCGTGAATCACAAAAAAACAAAAGAAAAAAATGTGAAAATCATGTTTTAACAACAATAGTGTGTGCCTCACGGCTGCGCCAAAAAGTTTCATTTCAGCACAGATGCTGCCTGACGCTGGTTTTCTAATGAACCTGTAGGGACAAGTGACGAGGAGTACAAACAGTTTCAACATACCTGTTTTGATAATAATTTATATAAGTATTTATAAATAAATAAACTAGTAATCAAAATATAATTACACAAAAGAAATAAAAATAATCATTTTGCACTTGATCTAGATAGTTAGATGTTTTATATATTATATAAGTATTATAATGTATATGAAATATAGTAAATAGGTTAAGACTACAAAAACAACAAGAACTGTCTCAGCAAACCCTGTTCTTAGCCATTGATCTAGATTGACCCGACCCGATGCATTCATAAATCGCTACAGACCGCTGAGCGCTGAACGCGACGGACAATACACCGAAATTTATTAATTAGTTTAGTGATTGGGAATTATGTTTCAATCTAAGTACAGTAGGCATTTCATATAAGTGAAACATTTAGTGCGACCATATCTAGCTTCTGTTGCGAATCTATCAGATACTGCCGTAAGCGTGTTCGGAACGTGTGGATACTGCCCAGCACCCTTATGGATGGCGGGATATTATTCCACACCTTAGATGCAGCGTATCGCAAAGTGCCTCTAAAAGCTGCTGTCCTATGAGACTGTGTTGAAAGTCGTTGTGCGCACAGCCTGGGTGGTGGCTTGTATATAAGTTATGCTCAGCAGTCTATGTCTTAGTGGTTAGCTAGGTCATGATTAATATGGCATTAAAGCCATCCTGACCACCACTCTGTAAAAAAAAATATATCGCCGCCTTTTTTAGGGTTCCGTGCCAAAATAGTAAAAAGGAACCCTTATGGTGCGACTCAGTCTGTCTGTCTGTCCATCTATGACGTTAGCTCAACTATTTTTCAAATAAGAAAGAAATAAAAATATACCTAAATATTTTTCTTTGCAACAGGGACTGAAAGGGGGTTTTAGAAATTCGAAGTGGGGCACTAGGGCACGTGGGGTATCATATGAAAGAACGCTGTTTGCACATTCTCAAACATTTATTTATTTTTTTATGCCACATAATTTTCGAATTTTGAGGAAAAATGTAAAAAAAAAATACCGTCCTCCCACCCATCTCCGCAGTTTGCATAGAGAAAAATCTGAAATTATTTTAGGTGATAGAAGTTTATGTAAAGATTCCAGGAAAAATAAAATTATGTTTACATATAGCACACTTTTTCAGAAATCATCAACAAGAATTGATGGTACGGAACCCTTGGTGCGCGAATCCGACTCGCTCTTGACCGTTTTTTTTTTGCTGATGTGCCGTTTCGTTGGACGCGAAGGGTGAAAGGGTGTGTGCCTATCCAGGTGTATCCCGATGTGAGGGTAGGCCTCCCAGTCCAAGCGGCGCTGAAGCCCTGCACCTATAGATTCATGATATCTTCAGGACAACGGCCAGTGGCTATGTGTTGAAGTCTTGACGGGGAAGGGTTTCTTGACTTTGAAAATAATAACACCATTACGATAAGTCCCAGACAGTCCTGACGAATGTATTGCATCTTATTATTTTGAATTAATAAACCATTTCTTTAGAAAATCTCCTTTAGTTTTGAGTTGAAAATAATAACACCAATACGATAAGTCCCAGTCAGTCCTGACGAAAGTATTGCTTCATATTATTTTGAGTTAATTAGGTAACCATTCTTTAGAAAATGTCTCCTTTAGTTTTAAAAAGCAATCGTTTATGAAATAGGAACGGAATAAAAAAAGATTAAACCTTCATAACAATCACAAAATAACTTTAAAATACCAACCAAATCATATCATTACAATCATCTGCAACATAAAAATACATTTTATGATTCGGTCCAAAAAATAATCAGAGAATTTAACGAACGTTTAATCCCTACATCTTTATCTTTTTGTTATCTTTTCCTTTTTCCCGCCTACCGTTTACATTGTGCGACAATAATGTAAAAAAAATAATTGTCAAGTGGAAGTCAAGTGGAAAGTATGATCACGTTTCTAACTTCCGCAAGATACTCAAGTGGCTCCCTATTCGACTTCGCAGGAACTCTCGGATATTATGTCTTTTATTTAACATCCTTCACAACCCTAAAACGCCTTCCTATCTGCGGGAACGCTTTTCCTACGCCCGTCCTTTTGATGTGCCTTGCAGGTCGCATCTTAGAAACCTCCTTAAATCTTCTTCCCACTCCACTGACTTCTATTCCTACTCCTTCACTGTTCACGCGGTTCGGTTGTGGAATTCACTTCCGCCTGACATTAGGGACTGCCAAACAATTGCAGTATTTAAAAGAGGAGTGAAAGAACACTATCTTTCCACTTCGTCATAGTTGTTAGTTATTTTAGTAGTATGTATGTATTTAAGTATTTATTATATGTTTTATTTAATGAGTTAATTGTTTTGGATTTTATGTATTTTATTTTCTCTTCTACTCTTACACACGTTGTCTACATCTCTTTTTATCCTCTGTCCTATCGCAGGTATGCTGGAAGAGATTTCTTTTGAAATAAGCATCACCTTTGTACGTATTTTTCTGTTCCTTTCTGTTTGTCTGTTTATTTGTGTGTACATGAATGGTTAAATAAATAAATAAATAAATAAATAAATAAATAAATTCTTAAGGGGACGTTTTAGGAAGAAAGCTTTGGGAAATAATGTAGGAGAATTTCTAAATTATGGTTTGTATATTCTTTGTTGCGGCGGGTTTCGTTTGGAAAGGGTCAGATTTGCGTAAACCATTGGATTATAGTTAAATGACATTAAATCAAAAGGAGTCCTAACTACAGTCAGATTTTTAATTCGACGGAATTCTGACAGCTATAATTTTTGACACTTCAGATATCATAAACTTTTTCTGTCTTGTCCTTTTTATAAGTTATTATGACTAGAATTTTTTGGATATAAAATAACAAAAAATATGAAAGAGAATGAGAAACTATATGACAATGTAAATAGTGTTTGTTCTGTGCATTCAATGCACACTAAATAAAATATTCATTTTATATGGCTAAATGGAAAAAAAAGTAAAAGAACATATTTTTTAAATTTAAATATTTATTTAGATATTATTATCACCTTTATTTAAGTATTATATACATATAAATATTAGAATATAATAAATATAAAAACATTTAAAAATATAAAAAATAGTAGCCCACCGATATCGGGAACAGGGTCCAAGCTACCGGTGGTCAGGGCTGCTGAGAGAGGAACCTCCTAACGATACGCGCCGTGTCCAGGAGTACCGCTTTCTGAATCAAGCCCTTGATCCAGCTGCCTAACGAGAGCCTCCTTAGGTGTTGATCGAGGCTCTTGGCTATTATGCCATTGGCCGTCACGACTATCGGCACAACGATTGCTGTATCCACATCCCACATGTCGACAACCTCGTGAGCCAGGTCAAGATACTTGATCTGCTTATCTTTTTCAGCTTTCACGAGGTTCTCGTCATGTGGGACCGCTATATCAATAATCATTGTGCGACGCTCTAATCGATCTATCACTATTATTATCACTATTATTATCATCGTTGTCTGTCTGTAGTGAAGTCAAGAAACGAAGATTTTACAAACAAAAAGGTATTCCTAAAACAGGTTTGTAACCTATGGATTAGTGGACAGGGATTCCTGTGAAAGAAAAATAATTAACTTCAATAATTTGATAATAAAAATCTGATTACCATTTCAAAATTATCAGTCAATTTTTAAGTTTTAGTTTTTCTAATTTTTAAAAAAAAGATTTTTTTTTATTTCCCTTAAATGCGTTCCTTTTTTATTAAGACCGTTTTATTATTGGCAACACTTCTGAAATGCCAGGATTCCATTGAATTAAAAATCAGACTGTAGATATATCTTTAGTGATACTGATAATGTTTTTTATGCTTTATCGCTTCTGTTCCTCAAGGAACAGAAGCAGATCAGGAATTCTAATTTATACACCTGGTGGATTTTGTAGTACAAGTTTATTTATCATTACGCCAGTGGTTGTGATAAGTAGTAAACAAGATGATCTCTGAGTCTGCATTCCATAATTAAGTTGATGGTGATCATTGAATGATTAATGAATGAATGAATCATTGAATGAACACCATCAACTACTTATAAATGACACAGACATAAAGAATGTTATCATTGCTTTTCTTTCCAAGACGTATTCGAAAAATTTAAAATCGTAATTTATGTCTGTTTTTTAAGGTTAACGTGTAAAGTTCGTAATACCCAACCCAATTTTCATAATACCTACTTACGGAAGGTGAATGCAAAATAGTTTTACATGCAAAATTCTTTTTAATTAATCTACCAACATTATTTTTCCTTTACTTTCCTTTGTGCGCTTCGGCGAAAACACTACCTACATAAACATTCTCATCTTTGCTCTAAATACTTCTTTTTACGACGTTTTTTTGCCCTCTTTCTGCAAAGCTAGTAAAATCGCTAGACCTTAACAAAGGTCCTTTTCTTAGATCATTAGGCACCTAATTTAATTGCATGTAGAATCCAGGGGTCCACCACCGCTTCCTCGGGACCTAAATCTCATTAATTTTATACAGAATTGAATTATAAAAAATGGTGGGGTCATCACTGAGGTACTAAAAGTTATAAATATGGGAAGTTATGGTTTCAGGTACTGTTAACCCTTTATAACGCTATGTGACAGTCGTGTAACAAATCATTCAAGTCTCCACAAAATCAAAAATCTTATTTTTATTCCGTTTTACATCAATGTACCACAACGGTTACAAACCGTTCTACGCAATTCTAGTACACATCGTGAAACGCAGATGCGTTAGTAGTTTGCAAAAATCTTATTTTTATTCCGTATTACATCAATGTACCACAACGGTTACAAACCGTTCTGTGCAATTCTAGTACACATCGTGAAACGCAGATGCGTTAGTAGTTTGCAAAAATCTTATTTTTATTCCGTATTACATCAATGTACCACAACGGTTACAAACCGTTCTGTGCAATTCTAGTACACATCGTGAAACGCAGATGCGTTAGTAGTTTGCAAATTCGTCCAAACTTTTGTTGGTGACAATATTCACCGGACTTGAGGTAGGTTGCGTAAAGTTTCAAAAAATCTAAAATAATATGAAAAGACAAAATAACTGCGGCTTGTTTGGTGATTCTAGTGGTATTGTGTATTCTTGGTTTTCACTGTTTATTGTTGGTAAGGCGTAATTTTAGTTATTTGTGAGAATTAGTGTTAAATTTCTCTCAAAAAAAATCGTTAATGAATAGCCACCTGATTATTATTTTTAAACTAAAAAATATGTGTTTCTTTGTTTATTTTTTGCTACCGTACAATTAAATATTTTTCAGTTTTTATGTTGTTGCGTCTTATAGGGTTGAGGTTTTTTTTCGAGCCTATTAACTCTTAAAATGTCGATTGTACACCATGTGTACAGATAACAATAGAATTTCAATTGTGTCTGCTAATTGGCGCGCGACGGGTTAATAATGAAATTTTTTATACCAGCCAATTATTTTCCCACAGCAGGCCTCTTCTCATGGTAAGAAGGCACGAGCATTGATAACCACGCTTGCTCCAGATGATTTCCGAGGTGTTTAAATGGAGTTTATCCATTCGATAGTGATTATTGGTTTGATATCGTGTTTCTAAAACTATACGCTAGGGAAGAATTTAGCATAAAAGTCGAATGAATTACTATCGAGGGTTGATCCGAGGACCTCAAAAACTGGGCATAAAGAAGGAATTCGTTAAAATAGATAATTTTGTCGAATCAATAACTATTGAGAGTTTAAACTCCGTTTAAGAATTCTTCAAAAACCGGGCATGAATGATTATGTAGGTTAGTGAACAGTTTGACATTCAAATTATTATTCAAGTTAATTGGGGCTAGGGTGCCCAGACACGGGTTCGTTTGGGCGCCCATGTGCTGGTTTGGTCCCTGGGGTGGTCACAGCGTGCAATGTGTTCTGGTGCGCCGGTGATGGGAAGTACTCCCCAGAGGAGGGTCCGGTGACAGACAGCCGCGGCGGGTTCACGGATGAGTGCTAACACGTGCCTGTGTTCCCGCTGTAAGCGGCAGAGTAGGACACCGTAGAATTTTAGTGGGTTAGAGTCCCACATAACTGCACTATCTCCCCGTGGTAGTGCAGTATGCATGAGCGTTTCTCCATGATAAAAAAAAACTAAATGGGGGCTAAACTTAACTTTAAATTTGCAAGTTTTTTTGAGATTTTTTTTTGTCATCATGCCGGCCAGACTACGTCTTATTGCTCACTTTCTCATCCGTCTAGCCCTATGACCTCTGAACAGTTGAGTCATATTTTTTATATTATATATACAGTATCAGTTTTAGTATATGCGAAACCCGACACACGTGTCTAGTATTTTTATGTAAAGAATCTATGTGCAAAATTTCAAAACTGTATCATGAAAAATCACAAAGTTAAGCTTGCTATGTGGTTGTCCATACAAAAACATGATTACCACGCGGCGCCCGCTGTGCGCCCGTGCCTAGTGCCGCTATGACCTGCAGTGACTTGTGTTCGTCGCGCGGTGTCCATATAGTAACCTTTTTTAAAGATTTTGGGGGCAAAATATAACACGGTATAAAAATAATTGCAATCGATTCAGTTATTTATTCTGAACAAACTATATTCAGGTTTCGCATATAATAAAAACAATGTTGTATAAGTAGACAGAGGCCGTCGAGGAAGACTGCGGCGAAGGTGGTGTGACGATCTAGTCATGTTGGCCATGCAGAGATCGCACAAGACTGAAAGGTTAAGCAGGAAAAGTATAGGCCAGCAGTGGGAGTAGTGGGATACAATATTATTATAGGCTAGTAAAATAATAAATAAATAATAGTGTTTATTTCCAATTTTACAATTTGCGGCAATGAGTTAATTCTATGACAATATTCTTGCATAAATCACTGATGAACCACTGGCACCCAAGCTAAGATTCTACTTGTGTTATGGGTACCAGAACTCTCTCTGTTAATACATCCCTCAATTTGTACAAAACTAATACGGAGTTACATTGGGTAAGTAGCTATCGATTGAGTACAAAAATAAAACAAAGTTATAAAACAAACGATAAAAAAGATTAAATATAAAAGATAAATAAAAATGTATAGCCTCTTTCTAGTGTGAATTAGGTGAGGTTTGTGGTGTAAAGTGTAAGTGTATGACTGTATGTGTCATGTGTATGTGTTGTGTGTATGTTTAATGTATTTGTGTCGTGTGAGTGTGAAATGTATGCGCTTGTGGTATGTTAGAGTTGTTTGAAAAAGCAGAAACTTTTTAGAAAAGCTTTCCAAGTAACTTTTTACATTTGAATTTATTTAAGCCATAAATATAGCACTGTTTGTTAACTGTATTATAAATTCGACTACCTAATACTCGAAAGTGTCTTTCGGCCAATTTAGTTTTGTATCGTTCTATAGGACGGACATATTTTGATCTCATATTTGCCAGACGACCAGTACTGTATATCAGAGAACCATGCCTGCGCAAGATGGAATCGAGCACAAAGAGCTGTCTAACAGTCATATTTTTACAGTCTTTATACAATTGTATGGTACTATACTGGAAATGTTTAAAAGTCATGACTTCAGTACAGCTCGTTGCGCTCTTTTCAGTTTAAGGAAATAAGTTTTTGGAGCACATCCACAAGTCGTTATCACAAATGCGAGTACTGACTGACAAAGTGAGAAGTAGACTATCCAAAGTGTACCTAAGTCTTCACTATGGCGCAGGCTCTTGAAAATCGCTATGAGTTTCCTCACTCTGCCGGACGCTCCATCAATTTGCACTTTCCAGGACATCAGGTTGTCTATCATGATACCGAGGTACCTGACTTGTGTAGTTCTGACTAGGGGAGTAAAAAAGTAGACAGAGTATCTCCATATACAGGGTCAAATTAAATTAACTAGCGAAACTCCGTCGACGTGATGGTATCAAAATCTAAAAACGACCAAATAAAAAAGATATGATGTTTTTCTTTTGGGGTCAATGACTGCTGGTAGTGTTGTTACTTGAAGTTTGAGTTGATTTAATCTGTTTTATCGTGTTGAGATACCGATACCCATTGTGAAGGTCACGTCTGTGGAGTTTCGCTAGCTAATTTGTTTTAACCCTGTATTTTCATTTGCAGACAAGACACTACCTATACTGTCTTTCTTCTTGACATTATCAGTCGCAGTTTACGACCTAGGCACTAAAGTTTATTAATTATGTTTACGAGGTATTTTCTTTATGTAGTATTTATATCTCACAAAGTGGCACGCGCTTTACTTGTGGTTGCCAAGTGTGCGAACACGCTGTGAATTTGGGCGTAAAGATGAGTACCGTCATAATACATACACGCACAAACACACACTTCCAACTTCGCCATTGTCTCGGACGGTACCGAGAGCTCACATTCACAGCGTGTTTGTACACTTGGTAAACACGAGTAAAGCGCGCGTCGCTTCGTGAAATAAAAATACTGTTAGCGTACTTGCAGTCAGTAAATTAAAACATCTAAAATGCTTCCAGCATGAAGTATTTCTTCCAAAGCTGACACTTTACTTGTCAAAGCTTTTATTTCCTGACCGTAGGACTCAAAGGACGATTTCATATCAGAGACTTCTTGCCGTATGGTTTATAATTCCACCAGCTCACTCTGGATAGCCTTCACACTTCCTATCAACGCAGGCAATGCTTCCATTTTAGCTGACAGACGTTGAAGCTTGAAAAAATACTATTAAAAGTTCATATTTTATTAGTAGAATATTAATAAACCATGTATCTATACAGGGTTACTGGAAATAGTCACGATCCCTTTCAGGGTTAATTTGAGGGGGGTCATAGGTCAATTCAATCTTGGGAACAGAGGTTAAAAATGAACCCCCAACGAGATGTTTTATGTTTTCAAAAAACAGTGGACATTGATTAAAGAAAAAACTAGTGTTACTAGTGGTTTTTTTTTTTTACTTTTATAATTAGTCTTTGTTCATGTCACAAATAGTAATTCATAATATAAAAGAAATCTTGTGTCATACTTAAATAATGACCCATAAATCGTGACAATTTTCGTTTTTTTGTTGGTCGTCACAAATTGCAAGTTACCTTTAATTACTACGGAGCTTTATCGGCGTACTATTTCATAAACATCTACGCTATAGTAGCTATCCATCGAGGTATAAGCATTTTCAATAAGTTGAAAAGTGATTGAATAAACTAGATTTATTACGAAAGAAAAATTATTCAAACATGTATACTGTTTTTTGAAAAAATAAAATGTATCAAAGGTTCATTTTGACCCGTATACCCATAAGTGATCAGAAGGCCAATTCTCGTAACTAAAAACGTTCAAATTTAAGTCGCAATCTCATGTCAGCGACAATCAAATGTCAAAAATGTAGGTAAAGTCTATACAATTTTTGACAGATTGAGACTGAGATGAGATTGCAAACGTTGTTAAAAATACGGGAATTGCCCCTCTGATACCTAATGACCTCTCCTATCATCCCCTAAAGACATCGTGACATGTTTTCAATAACCCTGTATATTGTCATAGTTTATTTATTTATGATAATTAGCCGCGAATATTAAAAACAGTAAGTAATAAAATCCTAAATTAATTCCAGAACTTATTTATGAGTTTTAATTAAAGTGAGAACAAGCTTGAGCAAAATCATACGATTACCTTACACTATATATTATTTTATATTACAACCAAGTTATTAAATAAAGAAGAAACAACGTCTAATAATAATGTAAACAGTTCCTTTGTAAGTTTCATTAGTCAATTTATTATAGCTCACAATTAGTATCTAATGTACTTTTTGTATTACATCTATGCACAATAATTAATGTTGTCGCAAATTATAAAGAAGCAATTGTAGAAAATATTATTTACAGCATATTTTATTAATAGAATTGTGTGGAAAAGGGAGGGGGCCATGCAGTGGGGCAATACAGACCATTTATATAGATATACATTACTGTATGCAAATTCCGCTATACAAAAGTTGTTTTCTTAAAAGCTGCGTTTTCACTTACCGTTCTGAACAGATTTGAGCGATCAAGCGTTTGTTCGCGCGGTAAATGATAACACTTGAGCGAGAGAACATGTTCGGTTGGGCTTGGCGAACGATTGCTAGCTCGTTCATTCATTTAGTGAAAACGACGTCACCGGCGATCGAGCATGCATTCGATCGACGTTCGACGTGCTCGGTTGGAGTCCGATCTTTTTTTATATTCTACGCGACATGAAAATCAAGAAAAAAAATTTGCAACTAAATGAAAATTATAATAGGTTTTTACCTATGAAATTGCCGTTTTGTATGAAAAAATTTAAACGAATTTTTTTCATGCATTTTTTATTTGTATTAATCGAAGTAATCACCTATGCAATCAATGCATCTTTGCCAACGCAGTGGCAGTTTATTGATGCCCTTCTTAAAGAAATCAGCTGGATTCCCGTCCAACAAATTCTTCAAAGGCATTTTGTACTGCCTCTCGGGTATTGAATTTTTTTCCCGCCAAAAAGTTATCCAAATTCTGGAAAAAGTAGTAGTCTGTAGGCGCAAGGTCTGGTAAGTAGGGCGGATGACGGAGAGCTTCCAACCCCAGTTCTTGCAACTCGGAGACCGTCTGCTGTGCAGTATGAGGTCGCGCGTTGTCGTGCAGGAGCAGCGGAGACGAGCGATTGACCAATGCTGGTTGGAGATGTGCCAGCTTCTCCATCATTGTGTTCAGTTCTTCACAGTACACATCTGAAGTAATGCTCACCCCGTTTGGTAAGAAGATGTGATGAATCACACCAGCGCTAGACCACCAAACAGTGACCATCACTTTTCTAGGGGTAAGTTTTCGTTTAGGGCATTGTTTAGGTGCTGAACCAGGATCCAACCAACTTGCTGAGCGCTTGCGGTTATCAAACAGAATCCATTTTTCATCGCAGGTAACAATGCGGTTCAAAATTCCTTCATTTGTGTGTCTGTTGAGCAGTGCAAGGCACGTCTCGACGCGTACTTCGCGCTGGCGATCATTGAGTTCGTGGGGCACCCATTTGTCAAGCTTTTTTACCTTGCCAATTTGACGCAAATGGACCAATATTGTTTTGACGCTAACGTCGAATGCTGCTGCTAATTCAGCCGTAGATTGTGTATCATCAGCTTCCACAATCGCCTTTAATTCGTCATTGTCGACCAAAGTCTTCGGACGACCGCGAGGTTCATTTTTCAGGTCGAAATTTCCAGAACCGAAGCGAGCAAACCAATAACAAGAGGTGCGTTGGTTTGTATTGTTAGCTCCGTAAACGTCGTTGATATTGCGTGCCGCTTGTGCCGCGTTACTGCCACGACGGTACTCATATTCCATAATTACTCGATTTTTTAACGTATCCATGATGACGAAAAAGATTGAAATGCGATGAAAATGTAACACTAATCAATAAACAAATGACTACTTTTGGAAAAAAAAATCCATGTTTTTAAAATAAAATTAATTTGAAATTAGAATTGTTAGCCAAACAAAAATTATTTTGATTTGAAATGGCCAGTACTGCAGAACGGCAATTTCATAGGTAAAGACCTAATATGAGTAGATCCCATCTGCTTAGAGCTTATGGGACTCGCAAATCAAAGATTACTTTAATAGATTAAATATATAGGAATTTCTATTTTTTTGCTTTGTTTTAAAAAAAATTGACATCCAATTTTTTCGTTTCCGTTTTTAGGGTACCGTACCTCAAAAGGAAAAAACGGAACCCTTAGCTAATACGGGCTGATATCCGCAACTTCACGTCAATGCGCGTATTTTGCGTATGGAATGTAACCCTTATAAGTTCACTTCGTTGTCCGCCTGTCTGTCAGTCTGTCAAGACCCTTTTTCTCAGGGAATGCGTGAATGTATCAAGCTGCAATTTCAAATACGTAAGTCTATAGTCCCTTGGAGCTCTAAAAAAATTCAAGGTCAACGCATTATAAAAGTAAGGCCATTTATACGACATATTTTGATACTCGCAAGTAAATCAAAACCTACAGGGTACTTCCCGTTGAACTAGAATCATGAAATTTTCCAAGAAGCAAGAACTCACAGCACTTGTAAAGAAAAAAGTTCGAAAATCGTTATTTTGTAATTTTATCACATAAAAATAATGGAATTACAAACTTTCAATTGCAGTTGGAGAATTGGCCGTGACGTATGGGCGAAAATGTTTTTCAACTACAATATTAAGTTTTTTTTAGGGATAAATTCTTTTTAACTACCCTTGTGAGACGAGAAGAAGTCTATCTGGTCTCACATACGGCAGTGTCTCAAGCCGAAAGTCTTTGACTAGTGCGAGTTGCCACTGATAACCTACGGCACGTCCTTATTAGAAGGCTAAATGTCACCCGAAGGGCAATGGAGAGGCCACTGCTTAGAGTTTCCTTACGTTATCGAATCAGAAATGAAGAGATCCGCAGGAGAACCAAGGTAACCGACATAGCCCAAAGAACTGTCAAACTTAAGTGGCAGTGGGCAGGGCATATTGCTCGCAGAACAGATGGCCGATGTGGTCGAAAGGTTCTGGAGTTGCGGCCGCGTATCGGAAGACGTAACGTCGGAAGGTCTCCCACAAGGTGGACCAATGACCTTGTAAAGGCCGCAGGAATTCGCTGGATGCGGGAAGCAACGAACCGGTCAGATTCAGATTCAGATTCAGATTTATTTATTTGCCAATAATGTAGGTACAGGTATAAGATGGTATGGTGATGGTGGATGGCATGGTGTGATGGTATGGTGATGGTGGTCGAAGTGGAGGTGCTTGGTGGTCTATTTCCAGCTGTCTTTCGGCTGAAATGAGATGATGATGATGATGATAATGAGGGAACCCTTCATTGAGAGTGGACCAACACGCGCTTGGCTGTTTTTTTTTTTAATAAAGTTCCAATTGGGTATTACAAACGCTGTACTAGCCAAAAGCAAATCAATGACAAGATCGTCCATATTTATATTTTACCGAGTGAGAATGTGAGAATGAGAACGGAGAACGCAGCTGCGCCAGCGAACCGATCAGTACGAGCCCTTGTTTAGAACTAGTATTCGTTTTCTCGTTGTAGTGAAAACAGATATTTTCTGTTTTGAGCGAACATTGGCAGAACAGCAAACATTTGCTCAAAACAAAATGTTAGATCGGCAATGTAGTGAAGATGCGGCTATATTGATGTACTTTTTAGATACCTAATATTAATGTAGATACCTAATATTATTGTAGATACCTAATATTATTCATCATTCTCCTGCCCTTATCCCAATCTATTTGGGGTCGGCGCAACATGTCCTTTTTTTCCATACTTCTCTATTATTCCTCATCTCGGTAGTCACCCCCTTTAATTATAACCATGTCATCTTTCACACAATCCATCCATCGTTTCTTTGGTCTTCCCCTACTCCTATAGCCATCGACGTTCATACTTAAAACTTTCCTCACGACATTTTCCTCACTCCTCCGCATCACATGCCCATATCATGACAACCGATTTCCGCACATCTTTTCAGTCACCGGTACCACTTTCAGACTTCCTCTTATGTACTCATTTTTTTTTTTTTTTTTTCTATTCATTCGTGTAACACCACACCTCCCTCTTAGCATTCTCATCTCAGCTGGATGCAATTGCTTTTCATTCATCCCTTTTGTGGCCCAACATTCTGATCCATACAAGACAGCAGGTCTAACCATTGTTAAATATCCCCTTAAGTTTGAGGGGAATGCGGGAGTCGCAGATTGCTCCCGTGACCTGCCGCCATTTCATCCATCCAGTTTTAATCCTACGCTTAACCGTCCGATCTACTTCGCCGTCGCTTTGCACGAGTAAACCGAGATACCGAAAGTCGGAGCAGACTGGGAGAAGCGCTCCATCAAGCGCTATGGCTCTAGAACTGGAGATACCGCCGAAATCGCAGAACATATATTCAGTTTTGGTTCTGCTGATTTTCAAGCCAACATTCTTCAGTTTCTGTTGCCATTTCTCCAATATGCTCCGAATCTCAGCTACATCTTCACCGACAAAAACAATGTCATCGGCAAACAGCATGCACCAGGGTGCCTCTTCCTGTAGATTCGACGTCAGAGCATCCATAATCAACAGGAAGAGGTAAGGACTTAAAGCCGACCCTTGGTGCAAGCCAGCAGCCACATTGAACTCTTCGGTATTCCCAGCAGCCGACCGGACGTAGGTACGAGATTGACTGGATATAGCACAAATTTACTCTACATACTTCCCGGGCAAACCTTTCTCTTTCAAGGCCCACCACAACACATCCCGAAGTACCCTATCATATGCTTTCTTCAGATCGATGAACACCATGTGCAAGTTCTTGTGTGCACGTCTGTACTTCTCGCACAATTGGCGGAGTGCAAAAGTGGCGTCCATTGTTCCTCGACCTGGCATAAACACAAACTGGTTCAGGGTAATTTCACTCTCCTCTCGCAGTCTTTTCTCTATTACATTCTCCCATACCTTGATACTATGTGACATGAGCTTTATTCCTCGATAGTTGTTTATTTATATACCTAATACTAGCTGCGCCCCGCGGTGTTACCCGCGGTTTATGAGATACACTAAAACGTGTATTATTTAATCGGTGAGAAAAGTATTCACAAAAAAATTGCTCATCCCACGGGAACACAACATTTTTTCAGGATGTAAAGTAGCCTATGTGTGCTATGTGTTAGCTACTTCCACACCAAATTTCATCAAAATCGGTCGAGGCAATTGAGTTTGAAAGAGTAGCAAATATATTTGAATTTCTTGCTCATCCCACAGGAGCACTACATTTTTTCGGGATAAAAAGTAGCCTATGTATCCAGGGTATAAGCTCCAAACTCTACATACCAAATTTCATCCAAATCGGTCTAGCCGTTTGAGCGTGAAGAAGTAACAAACATACACACACACACACACACACACACAAACTTTCGCCTTTATAATACTAGTGTGATTATTGTAGATACCTAATGTTTTTGTAGATACCTAATACAACACATAAAACAACTTCACGCCTGTATTCCCCGAAGGTTTGGGCAGAGGCGTACCTATAGTACACCCACATTTCACCAGTTATATTTTACTCGCATGTAATAGGGAGCGAGCCTATTGCCATCAACTGAGCACAAACCCAGAGTCTGGGCAGCTACTGAGAAGTTCTAGATGGAAAAATACAATAACACTGCCCAACCCGGGAATCGAAACCAGGACCTCATGCTCAGTAGTAACGCTTGCGTCCACTAGACCAACGAGGCCTTGTTGATACTCTATAGTACAAATAAATAAAACTGAAGTGTGTGAAAACAAATTAGGGTTCCGCGCAAAAAATTAATCCCATGAAATTGTGATTCGGATGTCGGATTTGAAATAGTACATTTTGATACAAGTGGAGAATTTTTGTTATTGTATTCGAGGCGGAATTAACACCCGAGCCATAGGCGAGGTTGTTTTTGAGCCGAGAACTGCGTTACTATAACGACGTTTTTCAATACACTTTTGAAGAAATAAAATAAAATAAGGAAAAATATTTTTGTCATGCTTGGTCATGAATTATTAGGAAACTATCATTTAAATTTTCTTTTTTTTTCCGCGTTTTGTTTTCGCCAGGTTGAAGGAGAAGCAAAGGTATAAAGCCGATAAACAGCCTAATATGTATAATTCCCGCACACGTGTTGGAAAATCGCACGCGTGCGAAATATATTGCATTGTGAACCTAATCGTAGTGCGATATAAACCAGATTTCGAGGAAGTGTATTGAAAAATTCTTTTTGCATTTGGTAACTTAATTCTCGTAAATGGTTATAGGACATTTTACATCACACTACGACTTTTAGGAGCCGGATAAAAAAAAAAGTCTGGAAGAACGCTAAGCGAAAACGAAGTAATAGCGCGGTCGGGCGATGCAACGCAGAGGGTCGGGGGAAAAAGGAGTTTTATTAAAATGTGGCTGTTATTTTAGTATATTGTGTATCTTACGACTTCCATGCGAACGAAGTCGCGGGGCACAAAAAGTCGCCGCCAGGGTCGTGGGTTGTTCGAAAGAGATACCGTGGCCCTGGCACAGGCAACTGAAGGAACACGGGTGGGTTTTAGTCAGTAAAAGTCTGACACCCCACTCCGCCCAGAGCGGCAGAAGTCATTTAATGATTTCCCATCCAAAAAAAAAAGGGGCAAAAGGGAGGGGTGTATGAATAAAGGTGATACCTAATATATCTTCATGTTTATTTCGCACCATTTACTTACAGACGGGATACATCGTCAAAATCTACCTTTAGCCACATTCGTCACTGTGATGCTATTGCCTTTGAGCCATTTGTTGCTACAAAAATGTGGGCAAAGAAAAATAAGTAAGTATCTTCATGTTAATTTCGCACCATTTTCTTGCAGACGGGATACATCGTCAAAATCAATCTACCTATAGCCATATTCGCCACTGTGATGCTATTGCCCTTGAGCCATTTATTGCTACAAAAATGAGGGCAAAGAAAAATAAGTAAGTATCTTCATGTTTATCGCACAATGTACTCATCATTATACGCATCAAATGTCAGTCAACACGACAAAGGGGCTCCAAACTAACGCCTCCCTTTCATACCCCTTTTCTCAACACATAAATGCTTACTACCATTTTACCACTTTTTTCTGCACGAACTTCACCCTTCCGTACATCGAAATGTATTCATATGGCATAAACTACGTATTCGTGACCAGGCCACACTGGACTCCATTACAAAACAACTACAATGAAAAGAAGGCTCTATTTATACTGGATGTTAAAGCTTTCAAAGAAAGGTAGAGATGACCCATTTTTCTCGGTCGTTTTAGGGCTGCCCTTAAAGATTAGTAATACTAGACGGTCCTTAGAAATATATTCATATGGATATGAGGATATGAATGTTGAGATCGGTTATTGCTCGGATATTTGCCACAATAATGTACGTATTTACAGAAATGCGAATATTTTTGTAGGTTCATTTATAACAATGGGTAGGCTTGTCCTTCAGGATTAATTCGTATGTACAGGATGACTCTCAGCTTTTGTGCTTTTGTTATCGAATACGCTATTTATTAAAGGAATTCGTTATTCGCTTTAACGGCGACGAATTAATTAAGCTGATTTGATCTCAGGACAATGACGAGTATTGTATGAAGAGTTGGCTAAAATTCAATTGGGTTGTACAGTTCCAGTATTAATTAAATGTTCGCTGGCAATGGAAGGTATATACATTTTGCAATGAATATCTGAACCAAAGAACTTGATTTTGTTTGAGTCTCATTGCGAGAAGAGGCCTCCCTTACGTCTTTGTACGGTTAGCAACATAAGTCGGTCAACACTGCTACTTTTTGACATCATCTTTATCAGGGGTGGCCAACTTGGTTAAACCCAAAATCTACTGTTCACTGACGACACCCTGTGCGATCTACCAATTACATAATTCTTGAAATCATAAATGAAACAGCATAGCTCAGTACACAATTGAGAACCTATGTAGTATTTTTTATTTTATTAAGAGGGAAAATATAAAACTGGAAATTATTCATAATAACTACTTATTTTTAGTAGTTTGAGCATTGCGTTTGAGCATCTTTCAGTTAGTGATTAGGTACGTTGCCCAGTCTGTTCTACGTATTTATATTTTTTGTCTTGCCACGATCGACTGGACTAATCCTGGATCGACCGGTTGGCCACCCCTGATCTATATTAACACAAAATGATTCGGTAACCCGCTTTTTTTTCGTTTAACTGTTAAGAGTTAATGTTTTTAAAATTTTAAGTTCTTTTGTTCCGATTTGAATTAAATATTTCGCTTAATAATTAAGATAAAAAAACTGCAAGTGTTAATAGACTTTTGTTGCTGACTGCAACAAAAGTCTATTAACTGTCTACCGCTGTCACGGGCCAATCGGTTGAGTATACATAGCTACAGTTTATTCCGCCATCTTTTATTTGGAGTCACTGAAACATACTTTGATACGGTTTCGAACTGTGAAGCATTACATCAAATGTAACATACATTGAAACGAACATGCCATCAGAATACAGAATGAAATTGAATTTATCCTTTTAAGGGGTCATTGTACTCATCATTATGAACAACTTTTACTATGGGACCAAACCTAAAATCGCGAAAAAAATAAATCTGCTGTTCCCTACATTTTGGCAAGATATGCGTTTTTTTTTCGCGTTTTCATGTTTGGTACCATAGTAAAAAATGTTCACAATGATGAGTAACTACAATGAACCCATAGAAGGATACCCATGAATTCTAAATGTCATCCTGTATATGCAATGCAATATTTATTTATTTTAATAATTAACACACACATTTGTTTTAACAGGTAATACCCAAGCTAACAAAAGTAGTCATGATTTGCTACTTGCCCAATCCCAAGTAACGGGTCTGGGTAGAAGCACAAGTTACACAGCGGACAACATACTAAGTGTCACCCTCTGGAATTCCGCCAAAGAGCAAGAAAATAAGGCCAAAAGCCGAGAGACGCTATTGAGTATTCTTAATGCACGAATCACCGGTGCAAACTTTAATAAGTTTGTACGGGTAGCTGGAACTTTAAAAAGATCCTCCCTGGGTCCCAACCGTAACCTCCTGTCTGGAACGAGCAATCCCAACGATTCCAATATTTGTGGATTATTGAGTATCCCACGAAAAACCATAAAAACATATTTTACAAGAGCGAGGTTGCGCCTTACTTCCAACTTATAGTATCCAACCATCCCTATAACAAAGAGAGTTGGATACATAAGCGGGTAGAAAGGGTAGACACCATACTGCTTCAAGTATAGGTATCGGGTAAATTTGTTTTGCATCTTTTCCAACATCTGAGAATACTTCACTTCATAAGGATTTTAGATGATAGCACTAGTTTCCAAGTTGCTTCGCACCAACGCATTGTAAAGTGCTTTCACTGCTGCCATATTAGTGAAGTCACGTGTTTCACGCATGACAAAACCAAGATTTTTAAACGCTTTTTTGCTCACCTGCACCACATGAGCACGAAACGTAAGATCCCCAGAGGAAGTAACTCCTAGATCTCTCACAACCCCCACTCGCGGTATGACGTGACCACCCATGCAATATTCATGGCGTCGGACTACCACGGCTCGCGTGAAGGACATTACATTACACTTCGTCACATTGAAGAGTGGTTTATTCTCTTCACTCCAAGCGATCACCTGATCGATGTCTCGCTGGAGCTTACCACAGTGCGACTCGTCTGTGATCCGCAAGAATAGCTTGAGATCGTCAGCAAATAACAAACAGCAAGCGTCTTTAATTACTTCAGGAAGATCATTAATCATAATTATAAATTCTAAAGGTCCTAAACTTGTCCCCTGACTTACCCCGTAAGGGTGAAACCTGCATATTCTACCATTTGTTTGCGGTTGCCCAAGTAGCTAGCAAAGAACTCTAGGAGGGCTGGGATAAAACCAACCCTCGCAATTTTACTCAAAAGTATATGTCTAGACTGGCAAATGCCTTCCTGAAGTCGAAGTAAGCGACGTCCAGTTGAGCACCAGTCTCCGAGTCCAGCACTGTGGTGGCCTGATTTAAAAAACACATTAAATTAGAATTCGTGCTACAGCCTACACGGAAACCATGCTGTGCGTCATTGAGCTGTGAGGCTACTTGCGAGTGGATAGTTGAACACAAACCGGACTCGAAGACTTTAGCAAATGCTGACAGTACTGCTACTGGTCTATATCCACTAACATCCGAGCTTGGAGCCCCTTTCGGTACCGGAGTCACCCGAGTAAATTTCCAGCCGTCCGGATACGAGCATTCTCGTAAGAAGCAATTAAATAAATGCATGAGCGGCCGGGCCAGCACCGTCCTACAATCTGTAACCACGAAGGGTGGCACCCCGTCTGGCCCAACCGAACGCTTGGGCCTCGCTCGAGCGCCGCCTGGCCAGCGGCAGGGCAGCCGCATCCAACCGCGGTGCCACCGTCCCATAAACCAAATGAAAGTAGTCAGCGAACGCCCGAGCACACTCATGCTCTGGCAAAGGCTCACCATTCCTAGTTATCTTAGGTCTAATACGTTTCGAGCGCTTGCCTCCAATAAAACTCCAAAAAGACCTAGGTTCCTTCACAAATTGTTGCTCCGTACGCCTCTGATAATCGCGGTACCTATGCGATACTGATTTTGTCTTTGACAATAGAACGGTAGTGATTCAGGGTAGTGATACCGAAAGCAACCATCGTTGGAGCTCTTTCTTGAAGTGCTATCATCTAAAATCCTGTAAAATATTTCATAAAGTATCCTATATACTTCGTCGGCATTAATCGTTTCATACAGAGCGCGCCAGTCTACCCTTGCAAGTCCCAAGTACAAAGAATGGAAGTCCGACTTTCTATAATTCCATCGTAGTAGGGAGGTGGAAGCCTGCGGTACAGTGTAACCAGGGCTAGAAGTCGCCTGCGCACGACTTACACTTACTCGTAGCGGCGGATGCTGCGGGTCTATGCATGACAAAACTCCTCACGTTCCTCATTTACGACAGTATCATCTGCGGGCAAAGTAGTTCAGACAACATCGAGCGTGCGATTGTTGCAATTAAGAATATTGTTACTTTGGTGAAACCCACAGAAGGTGACAAAGTATTCATAATAACATTGTATATCTCGGTTTGTTGAATACATATTTAAATCAGCTACTAAAACAACTTTGTCATAGCTTATACATAATTGTTCTAACAAATGGAACATAAACATATATTCCCTTTCAATAGTCTTAGGTGGAATATACGCAACACAACACAAAAACAAAAAAAACATTTTGACGTTATACCGTCGCACATACGATTTCGAACGGGTGGTGGTTCAAGTTAGCGTTATCGGGTAACGGTACTCTGCGTAAGTCAAGAGCGCCGCTCGATGTGGCGATCAGCATGACCCCTTCGTGTTTGCGGCCATCCGTGCGGTCACATCTAATTATCGTGTATCCGCTTGGAGCCAGTTCACCGTCATGTATTGACTCATTCCAGTATCGGTTATGGCTACCAAATCAAACAAAGATCCTAAAATATTATTATAAAACAATTTTAACTTTGTACGTAAGCCTCTAACGTTTTGGTAGAATAGATCTAACGAGCACTTGGGTTTCTCGCCACTAGCTTGGACCATTTTCACCCCATTCGAGCACACCAGCCCTAACGTTTTCGAGTGGGCACTATTTAAATCACTAGCATTAGCCTACCGACACTGTAAATCATCCCTATTTCGACGTTCAGTACGGTGTTTACTGAGAGAAACACCCAACGACTGCGCGTGCACCGTCGCCGGCGTGAATCTCTGAGCTCGTATCCCCCCGCTGCCCGCGGGGACGCCTCGGAAACCAATCAGACATCTTCACTCCTGTGGGCCACGCCGCCGGCGTGTCTATACGCTCATTTAAGCTCTCAGGAAAAGCAATTACGAAGGCAGCGTGTCTATTAGTCTTAATTAAACGTTTCTCGACAATATATTGGTCACAATGTTGAAGCTTATTCGAATAGGTGAGCACGTCTTGCTCCGACGTCTCCGGCTTAAAAGACCAAGCCTGCAAATATTTAAGCTCTTCTACCGTTTTAAGCACGTCATCCTCTTGTCCGTTGCCAGTGACCACTCGCCGTTTAGTTCATCGAAGGTAATGTTTTCGTGGCAATTATCTCTAGTGTCAGCCGTGAGCGTTTCCGTTGAATTCATGGCCCAACACTTCAACAATGATAAAGTTGTTTTTGTGGGTAGATTGGGATTTGCACTCGTAGCAGTCACCGTGGATGTCTTCGGCAAGTTATTTGTGTCACCTACGTCAACATCGGTCCTTGGTTTTGCAGCGGCTGACTTTTTTGCAGCGGTTGCGTATCCACTTTTGGGTTTAGCGCTAGAATTAACTCGCGCTTGACGCATGGGACGCTGCGTAGTCGCTGGAGTCGCTGGCTACTCTTGACCGCCTTCGGCATCCAATAGTTTCGGAGGGACTGATTTCGGTGTACCCTCAATAGCTAAAGTTAACAATTTTAACGATTCCTCTTGCTTAACTATAATAGTGGTTTGCTCATCAATTTTGCACTCGTGAGCACTGATTTTTGTCGCGAGATCACTAACTACTTTATCTAGGTCGCGCACTACACCTTCAAGGGCCTTGTGGGCCATTATTTTACTATTAAAATGCGTAGATACTGGGAGCTGTCTATAGTGCGTGAAGTACCCACAAAATTTTTGATGACAATGAATGAATAAATATGAAATGTAACACTGTTAATAGGCTCAGAATAAACGTTTTTATATTTATAATCAGCCTATAATGTTCCCACTGCTAGGACACAGGCCTCCTCTCGGTGAGAGGGAGTGGGCCGTAATCCACCACATGGGCCCAGTGCGGGTTGGAGATGTGAAATGCCTTCGAATTTTTGGTTCTTAGACATGCCGGTTTCCTCACAATATTTTCCTTCACCGTTTTGAGAGCAGTAGTAATGAAATAATTTACACAAAGTAAAGCGCCTATCTGGGTTCGAACCTACGACCTACAACTCATAAGTAGCGGCCGTTACCACTGGGCCATCACTGCTCACGAATTATAAAAACGTTCACACGTTTTTATATAAATCAGCTAGCCCCAAGTTCTTACGACACTTCTAAGCTACGTGCTTGCTTCCAAATAGTTAAGTCTTATGACAAAAATACATACATGCGGAAATTGTGGATACATGAATAAAGTATCTAGACGATATTAGAAATTACGTATTCTGTTCTCATCACGATATGTAAGCGCTGGTTCAAACATGTTAAGTAAAATGAAACAGCTGATGAATCTGCAATTCTCAGTAACTGGTATTTAACAGTTCTAAGTGCTCTTTGAACGAAAATCGTGGAACTTATGTACCTCATTTGATTTAAACTAACGGAAATCTGGGAATTACCGTCAATGAGTTTTTTGTAATAACTTATTTCCATAATTATAGGGCAGGGGCCATTTTAAATCTGTGATGATGGCCTTGTAACTCGATTTCCTTTACCTTGGAGTATAGTTGGTTGCTGTGTTTAACTCAAGAC
Source organism: Cosmia pyralina (assembly GCA_946251885.1). Lineage (NCBI taxonomy): Eukaryota > Metazoa > Arthropoda > Insecta > Lepidoptera > Noctuidae > Cosmia > Cosmia pyralina. The sequence continues at coordinate 4,627,627 of OX276348.1, read as the reverse complement.
AATTTTTTGTGCTTTCTCCAGAATAAGCTTACATAATAACAGATTATATGAGTTCCTAAAATTGTTTATTTTATTTGACAAATAATTTAATGTAATGTTGCGTAAATAATTTTGCGTAGGTACTATTGTATAGAATCAAGTTCTTCTAACTGAACAGGCACCTGTGCTGCTGGGGAGATTGTTGCGCCACTTCTTCTTTTCAGATAAAGCACTAGGAAGTGGTAAAGGGCGGGCGTTTTGTGGGGACTGTCTGTATTAATTTTGACGTACGGAAAGTGCTGATTCTCAGCCTAATTTGAGTAAATGACTTCAGATTTTTTTTTTCTTGATGGTTCCTACACACGGCTACACATAATAAGGAAATCCTATACAATGCGAAATCAGCTTATACTGGAAATGTATAGCTTGATCTGTAGCCGTGCGAACTAAAACATTAGAAACTTGTTCTTGTAAAAAAACATCAGAAAAAATTGGAATATTGACCTTCAACATATCCGTAACCAGATGGTTGTAATAACGGGAAAACAAAGTTTTGTGACTCTCGGCTCGGCTTCGGTAAGAGAGGGAGGGAGGGTACACCCGTTATGTAGGCCACAAAGCTAAGAGTGATGTTAGTCTTTGTCCCTTATAGTGGACTCTGTTTTTTTCTTTTCACTGTGATAATAGGGACGATGACAAACATTTTTTTTTTAACATTATGTAGATTATTAAATAATATATTGGACAAGTATTTTTTCTTTTTTTACTTAATCAAAAGATTACGGCGATACATTGAGTTAAAATGTAGCATGACGTCACTCTTTGCTAGATTTTATACGTAGTTTGTTGACGTAGCGAGCTCCAACGTTAATGAATTTTTTCTAAGTAATTTGTATTAATATGATGAAGCAAAAAATACGTGTCTAATATTTTTTTATTCATCTGACTGACGGACTAAATAGAATTTTTCTTTTTTTTACCCAGGCATCATCCCTATTGTAATAATGACTTTTCACGTGACCAGAGGGCTGGCGTAATTTTAGGCAAAAGAATCAGCATTGCCATCCAACGTGTTGCCAGCCTTTTGAGCACTTTTCCAATTATTGATAGCGATGCATACATAACATATTTTTATGTTAGCTTGTAGGTATATTGTATTTAAGATTTGTTAAAATAAATGGTTTGTGATTGCTTATTTCCATAATTATTGCAGAAGTTTGCGTAATTCTGTGGTGATGGCCTTTTAACTCGATTTTCTGTGCGGGCTTTTAAAAGCTGGTAATTGGCTGAAAGGCTTATTGGTTGTTACTTTTGTAGTTTATGCTTTTCAACTTTTTTCGATTTTTATTATAACCTAAGGCTTTTTTTTAGGGTACCCATACGTCTAAGGAAAAAAAACGAAACCCTTAAAGGATCACTTCGCTGTCCGTCTGTCTGTCAGTCCGTCAAGACCCTTTTTCTCAGTACTTTTTAGTACCTTTGAGCAGTTCTTCGCATTTATTACATTGCAGATTTCCATAGGTAAATCATTCATATAAGATGGTAGCATGCATTCCCATGTCCGCACTCCATACATTATTAGATTTAGGTATGATAAATGTGGGTAAGAAGGTCAAACATCGTAACGACTTTAGTCTTTCGTATTTACGAATATTACTTAAATTATAGTAATTTTCACTTATAACACGTAAACGTACCTTATCAAAGACATTTACAATTTGGCAGTGATTAAATAAACCCGTGTCATTATCTTGGAATTACTATAACTTGTAAATGTCCTCGACGTAAGTCTTGTATGTACGCCCGTAGCTACATAAGCCCTAATCAATTACGGAGTCTGCCAGTGCCAAATACAACATTCTAAGTGTTCTATAGGGTAGTTTATACTTAAGTATCAATAATTTAGCTAATATAGACCGAATACTGAGTAATACGATGCCCTTTGGTAAGACTGGTTGTCAGACTTTCGGACTTCTGGCGAACCGTAACGACTGTCAAAGATCCACGAATGACAGCCAGGACCAACGGCTTAGCGGGCTTTCCGAAGCACGAAGGGGTCTTGGTATGTAAAGATGGTCACCCATCCACGGACCAAACGTGGCAAGCATAGCTTAACCTGATCGATCGACCGGTGCAGCTGTTGTTACTTAGCCACAAGCCCCAGGCTTGGCATAGGCTCGCCCCCTATTACACATGGGACTTAAAAATAACTGGCGAAGTGTGGGTGTATTATAGGCACACCTCTGCCTATCCCTTTGGGGTAAATAGGCGTGATGTTGTGTTACAATCATATTTCTATGTGTCTAAGGTATCTGTCTTCAATGACGTCATCAATGTCAAGGCTTGTTCTCGTTAGGCGTCGAAGAATGGTTTTGGTATACAGTTCAAATTAAATTGACTTCGATGTCGATTGATCGGTTAAAATACTTAGCACGTTATGCACGATAGTATGTATATACAGGGTGTAAGTGACAACCTTTTAAGGGGTCATTCTACTCATCATTATGAACAACTTTTACTATAGGACCAAACCTGTCATCGCGAAAAAAAATCAGCTATTCAGTACATTTATGTTCGTATAGTTCGTCAAAATGTAGGGAACAGCTGATTTTTTTTTCGCGATTTCAGGTTTGGTGCCATAGTGAAAGTTGTTCATAATGATGAGTACATTGACCCCTTAAAAGGTTGCCACTATTTACACTTACACCCTGTAGATACGATGTTATGATAGGTATTATCAGACCTGCATGATTTGATGTCGTAGTGGCAGATGAGGGAGCGGTTTGCTACGAGTTTTCACTGTCAGGGATCAGGTTAGCTATTGTTAAATTAGTGAATTACAAGTTGTTCCGACTGTGAACTTTCTACCGTGTAAGAAACGTCTAAATTGTTTAATCTAGTTTACAACGTCCATTGTTTCGAGCTCGTAAGATTAAAACGAATGTCTATTTCTGTTGTTTTTTTGTTGAATGACTTAAAGAGCGTTCATGGAGTTTCTTGCACTTCTCCATAGGAACCTACTAAGCTTTGGAATGGGCAGCTAGCTTCATCTTTCCGACTTAATGACTCCTTGAAAGTTCAAAAGTGCCTGTAATTGGTCTAATTGAAATAAATGCTTTGATTTTGAGTTTAATCAATAATTTACTTTATGCTCAATCAACTGTTTTCTAAGTTGTAATTATAACCTCTTTTGAACTTACTGCTATTATAGCACAATATGATTCATGATTAACGAATTCAAGGAAAAAAAAAAACAAAACACGTTTTCTTCAAATGTTTTAATTTCTTTTACTTACACTGATTCAGTTCACTTATCATTATATACAAAAATGTCAATTATCACAATCAAATTAGCGACGAAGATCACAATAAACAATTTCTAATCACACTAAATAATTATGATTTATAATCCATTTTTACTTTATATAAATTAAAGCGTTCGTTAATGTATTTTACAATTATCAAGAAACAATGCTTTCAGGTGAAACAAATAATAACCCTTAGCTAAGTTTTCCAATTAATCTTGTCACTTTGAAAGTAAAATGATTTAGGAAAATGACTGTTATGATTAATGAGAAGTTTGTATTAAAACATTATTATTTAACTAATATTTGTGAGACAAATGAATACAAAGATTAAATTATGTAAAGACTACTCGCAATATTAATTTATGAATGTACATAAAACTGAACACAGATACTACTGCAGACAAAAGGCCATTTGAGAAACACAGAAGCTTTTACACAAAACATTACGATTTTAATAAAATCAAGATGGCGTAAAGTAATATGGCGGCTGAGTTGTGAGCGGCGCGCGACGCTAGCGCCGACGCGGGGTTACGGACACACGCACGAAACTCGTGGTAGTCAGCGCGCGTTATTGCACAGAAGTGGACGTGTACACACGCTGAGTCACATTCTGCGACATCTGCTGCATGTCGAACACGGAGTGCTGTAAGATACCTGGATAAAAATGAAAACATTTTAATAATTATTATTATCAGTGGTGTGTTTTTCTACCATTCGGTGTGAAACTTGTTACCTATGTTATTGAAAATATAAATAGATTCTACAGATTGTCTTTAGAAAAAAGGTACAATAATTATGGTTTATCTATAAAATAACCCTAAAATGATAAAAGCTATAAAAAATAGTAGCTCACTTTGTAAATACACCACGGTCGTGATGGTTCCGTATCCTCTCAGCCAGGGCGTCCAGTGACGCCGGGCTCACTTCTCTCAGTCCATAGTATTGAGTAAGGTTGTACTCTATCGCCCAGTGGGCCTCCCCTCTAATGTTATTTACATCTAAGTAATACTGTGTGTAATCCAAAACCTGTTGAAAAAAAAACTGTTATTAGAATATTCATAAAAAGAATAGTTATCATTACTCATCAAATACATTTCAGTAGAATTCTCTATGGAAATAGGTAATTTATTATTATTCTTACAGAACATAAAAATCTTTATAATACAGTGTAATACGACAACTTTTCTGCGGAATTAAATTCTAAACGTAGCTAATTGTTAAGAATTGTTAATCTTCGGGCCTAGACAAAGTAACATTCGATTAGCGATGACGCTAGGTATAAAGCCAAAAATGTATGGGGTTGACATAAGCTATTAAAATGTCACGTAGTCATGTCAATATCACTTTGAAGTTGTAGCGATTGTACAAATAGAATCGCTCCGAAGCGAATGCCATTTGTCTAGGCCCTCCAATCTTATTACGAGGTAGTTATAAAGAGTTATCTGTTTTGAATTTTGTCAAGGGGAACTAAATCTTACCTTTCCGGTATTAGAGTCGAACTTATAAAGTCTTAATCCTGGGTTTGAAGTACTGCCAGCACCTCTTGGAGTGACCGAAGGGGCCAGCAATGCCCAAGAAACTGGCCGACCTGTGGACCACATTTTGAAAAGTATTAGAAGTTATGACATAGAACAGTTGATTACTTGAAAATGAACATATTATTATTGCATAGATGACATGATAGTACTATACTACTTTTTGTGCAGTGGGAATTGTAATTTAAGCTAATGCGTTACCAGTTTTTATTAATTTATTACAAAAAATATCTGAATATCTGCTCGTGGAGCTCGTGGCTAAGTAATAACAGCCGCACGGGTCGATCCATCAGGTTAAGCTACGCTTCCCGTAGTTGGTCCGAGGATGGGAGACATCTTTACATACCGAGACTCCTCCGTGCCTCGGAAAGCACGTTAAGCCGTTAGTCCCGGTTGTCATTCGTGGATGTTTGGCAGTCGTTACGGGTCGTCAGAAGCCCGAAAGTCTGATGACCAGTCTAACCAAGGGCTATCGTATTACGAGTATACCCAGTAAATGGGTTGTGGAGGTCAGAAAAGCAGTCGCCCCCTGTAAAATACTGGTATTCAGCTGCATCCAGTTAGACTGGAAGCCAACATAGTTGGGAAAAAGCTAGGCAGATTGATTGATTTAAATATCTGCTAAATAAAATCCTATCTATCAGTAACATAAATGGATTATGTACTGTACCTCCGTTCGGGAGCCGTATAAATAATCTCACAATTCAGCTTTTCCGCAGTTCACTAAACAACAAAGAGCTTACAAAAATGGAGCCGATGCCCTAGATTCGTACAGCACAGAGAAAAGGTTATGAAAAGCTTCTAGCAGATAGGAAAGAGATAAATAACATCATATAATATTTTTTACGGCACAAAAGAACGGCGTTTTATTATTCATATCTATTGTAAGACAAACATTACTGGTAACTCGAGGAAATGTTATTTCACGTACTCTTTATATGTCAAAGGGGATAGTTGTTCTAATATTACTCAAGGAAAGTTAAATAATATTATGTTATGTTATTTATAACTGCTCTTGGTATGAGTATCTTGCTTCGGACTACAATTTTATTACCTTGAATAAGTACTCGTAAAGTCATCATCTGCCTAGCCTTTTCCCACCTATGTTGGGGTCGGCTTCCAGTCTAACTGGATGCAGCTGAATACCAGTAGCATACATGGACTGCCTATCTGACCTCCACATCCCAGTAACTGGGAAATTCGATATCCCTTGATAAGACTGGTTGTCAAACTTTCGGGCTTCTGACGACCCGTAACGACTGTCAAAGATCCACGAATGACAGCCGGGACCAACGGCTTAACGTGCTTTCTGAGACACGGAGGGATCTTGGTATGTAAAGATGGTCACCCATCTACGGACCAACCCCGACAAGCGTAGCTTAATCTGATGGATCGACCCGTGCGGCTATTATTACTTAGCCATAAGCTCCTCTTTAATAAGTAAAGTAATTCATATTATTATGTGTACAGTACACATAATAATTACTTTGTTTATTGTTTGCTATGAAAATCAAATGCTTATTTATTACAAATTTACACTTTTGAAAATATCCACTGGAAAAATAGACGGCATTTTTTTTTTGTTTATTAACGCTCAAATTAATGTTTTGCGTCATCAAAAAAAAAAACTCTTAAAATATTATCTAGTACATATCTCATCAGCCGAAAGTCGTATTTCGGCCTTACACGTTTCCGTGCTTTTAGCAACCAGCGATCCATCTATCTAGTCTTCCCTCTTCTTCAATTCTACATATCTATAGTACGACAATTTTTTTAACCTGGCAAGCCTAAAACTAATACTGAATCGGGCTCCAGGGTCTACTAAAATACCACAAAGAGATATTGCCATAAATATAACGCCACAAACGAATCTGTAATAGCAATTTGTTTCTATTAGCCCACAAGGTAGATAATGCTATCAATCCTCATAATCCCTTGGTCCTTTTACGATGCTCCAGGGAAGTTTAAGCGTACGCTTTCCTTTAGTGAGAACGATGGTTACGCACTAACGTCATGTGGAATAGATAGAATCGTCTTCTTGTCAGCAGCAGGGACCATTTTGGTTACCCATTGAAAGAGTTTCCGATAGGGTTTTTCTAAGCAGTTAATCAAAAACCCATACGATGTAGGTAACCCTTTTGAATGACTTTAAAGGACTATTTTGGTTATCCATTGAAAGGGTTTTCGATAGGGTTTTTCTAAGTAGTTAATCAAAAACCCATACGATGTGGGTAACCCTTTTAAATGGCTTTAAGGGACTATTTTGGTTATCCGTTGAAAGGGTTTCCAATAGGGTTTTTCTAAGAAGTTAATCAAAAACCCATACGATGTAAATAACCCTTTTGAATGGCTTCAAGGGACTATTTTGGTTATCCATTGAAAGGGTTTTCGTTAGGGTTTTTCTAAGCTGTTAATCAAAAACCCATACGATTTGGGTAACCCTTTTGAATGGCTTTAAGGGACTATTTTGGTTATCCATTGAAAGGGTTTTCGATAGTTTTTCTAAGTAGTTAATCAAAAACCCATACGACGTGGGTAACCCTTTTGAATGGCTTTAAGGGACTATTTTGGTTATTCATTGAAAGAGTTTTCGTTAGGGTTTTTCTAAGCTGTTAATCAAAAACCCATACGATTTGGGTAACCCTTTTGAATGGCTTTAAGGGACTATTTTGGTTATTCATTGAAAGGGTTTCCGATAGGGTTTTTCTAAGCAGTTAATCAAAAATCCATACGATGTGGGTAACCCTTTTGAATGGTTTTAAGGGACTATTTTGGATATCCATTGAAAGGGTTTTCGTTTGGGTTTTTTTTTCTTTTGAACGGCTTAAATTAAGCTTTTCAAAAGGTTTTCACTTCCACTCTCCTAAAAACGATAACAGCGTAACATTCCGTCTCGGAGCAATGTAATATGATCTCTTGATGATGCTCATACGTTGCAATTATCTAACGTGGTAACCCGAAAAAAAACATTATATTATATAGGTTATCTTAATGTAGGGGTAACTCTTTCATTGGGTTTCAAGTATAGAACCCATTCAATGTTGAAGGGATAACCCTAGTACTGGGTTTCAAACCTAAAACCCACTCAAGGAATTACACATGATAAATGTAACCTCATGAACGGCTTACCCCTTCGAAAGTCTTAACTCTTAACCGGGGTTGTACGGTCCCTGATCAGCAGACATACAACTGAGGTTACAATCTATAATAATGTACGTCTTAATTAGTTTTGTGTTGTTCTTACTGATCAGTTTGTCATCAATTAAAATAGCTTTGAGCTTTGGCGATACTGAGTTTTTTTCTAAGTTTATCAAAAAGGCATTAAGAAAACCTACTTCTTCTTCAATTTCTTTTTGGCGAAAGCAGCGGAGTAATGTGTAACACACTTACAGTAGGAATGTAATGTATGTGTGGGTGTGTGTGTGTGTGAATTTTGACAGTTTAACAACATTCATTGCGTTATTTTTGTTGTTGAGATGACAAATTTGTAATATATTATGCTTCAAAGTCATTCAGATCGTGATCGATAGTGTGTTACGCAATTAGGTTGCAGGTCACGACTGTGAGTAAAAGTCACTGGAACATTGCGGACGCTCTATCAGTTGAAAAATCTTCTCCCATCTATTACATATTCGGGATGTTCGCAGATGCGATGTAGATTGCTTTTACGCAAAAATGCGTAAAAGTTGCGCTTCCCTGGTGCGCGGGGTGTGGGGCGGCTCCAACAGTATCCCTGGACTGTGTATACGTGGGTCACTGTTGTGCCGTCTCTCATGGGATGTCGGAACAGTACCCAACTGTTATTTCTTGTTTTGTTTTTCCTTGTTTTTGTTTAGTGTCTGTGTTTACTAACATAGTCGTAAGTTTTACTAACAATCTTATTTAGCCTTGGTTACTTGAAATAAAGAAATATTATATTCTATTCTGTTATTCAAATAACGTACAATCTCTGGAAGGGCCATTGTACTCATCATTAGGAACAACTTTTACTGTGGGACCAAACCTGAAATCGCAAAAAAAATCTGCTGATTCTTACATTTTGACGAGCGAAGCGAACATAAAATACAAGTCCCACAAACCTTCACTATAAATAAGTCTGAACGTGTCAGCGTGTCGATGCCCGTAGAACTGGCCAGCGATTACATCGCTGAATGCCCGGATGACGTGCACCAGGTGCGCGTTGGCAGTAGGAGTTAGTTCCCCCCCACCTGCCGCTGAAGAACTGCCTGCATTGTGCCGCTCCTCCACTCCTGGGCCGGCGTGGGCAACTAGGTAAACCTTCGTCGGAAAATGGTTTGTTAGGACTTGTGGAATATCGGAACGGGATTGACGATGAAGACATTATGTACATGTATAATATTTCCCCAAAAACTGTACCTACACTACATTTCCCCAAAAAATGTACCTTCACTACGTCGGTACATTTTTTGGGAAAATATTATACATGTTAAAATATCAAAGTTTTGCATAAACCTTCAAAAAAGAAATCATGAGATTTCATCCTCTAATCATATTTTTATTTAGACCCTCACTGTTGAGGATTGTAACTCCTTCTTATTATTTTCTGAATAGTCAATTAGTACAAGAAACTAAAAAAATAAATAGAAAAAGGATTAAAAAAAAAATATTAAAGCTACACCTCTGCCTAGCCCTTAGGGGATTAGACGTGGAGTTATGGTATGTACTAGAATATAAATTCCTACGATCTGCAAAAAGTAAGATTCGCAATAAATCGCCCTTACCTATATAAAATATACCAGTCTTACCATTTCATTTCTTCTCCTAGCTTTGCTGAGGACCTGCTCCAGCCATTCCCACTGCTGCCTGCCTCTATGCGGACCATCAGTCCTGGCAGCACCACCTGCCCACAGCACGCTGTTCAGGACTACAATCCTCAGCCTGCTGTGGGATTGTTCTATCGTGTAATATCCACCTGGAAACAAACTTTACATCAGTATCATGGATTACAAAATTTTGCTAGAATAGAAAATAGTCTGACGAAGAAAATATAGAATCTTAGCCGTGGGGATAGTAAAGATTTTAGTCTGTACCTACTTATAATAACATAGGCTTTCTATGAAATATACACGAGAAACTTTAGAAAGTTTGAGACGTCTTTGGCAGTCAGCCCAAACTTGCTTGAATAACAACACTGCATCTTTTTCGTATAGTTTACACTGAATTGAGAGCATCAAAGTATTAAAAAATATTCTTAGTACTTACTAGTTTCAAAAGTCTGTAATGCTTCAGTGGGTAACCACTGCATCCACATGTCAACCAGCCTCTTAGAAGGCGCTGGGTCATTGTGTCCCAGCGCTGGAAACACAAACTGACTGCTGAATGTCCTGCTCAGAATATCTGTGACGTTCCTCACGGCTTCCAGTTTTATTTCCTCGCTTAGGTGCTCCATTGATGAGGAGAGGATGTCCCTGGTGGAAAAAAATAGTATAAATTCAGCTCTTCTCTTAGTTCTATTATAATTATCAGCGACATTAGGAAAGAGTCAGTTTAAGTCACTCGTAGGTGGTCTTCCAGAAATAGGGTAACGATTACCGCTATTGATGGCTTCTACGTGTAGACTTGGTGTTAATTAACAAAAATTTATGGATTGAGCTCGTCCAAGCAAATGCTCCCACCATAGACCTATTCCTGCCGACAAGCGATGTTGCTGCATTGCAGTCGCAGTGGGAGAGCAGTGGTGCCCAGTGGTAACGGCCGCGACTTACGAATTGCAGGCCGTAGTTTCTAATCCAGACAAGTGCTTTACTTTATGCATTTTTAGATCACTGCTCTCAAAATGGTGAAGGAAAACATCGTGAGGAAACCGGCATGGTCTAGAACCGAGAATTCGAAGACATGTGACGTCCACCAACCCGCACTGGGTCCGCGTGGTAGATTACAGCCCACTCCTTCTCACAGAGATGAGGTCTGTGTCCAGCAGTGGGAATATTATAGGCTGATTATGCTAAGTGGTCTTCCACAGATAGGGTAACGATTACTGCTATTGAAGGCTGCAAAGTACTAGGCTTGGTGTAAATTGACAAAAAATTATGGATTAAGCTGGTCCAGGCAAGTGCTACCACCCTAGACCTATTTCTGCCGACAGGCAATTATTGCTACGTCACAGTCGCAGTAGTGTGATGTAGTACCTATTTACATACAAATAAGACTTTACTGCTCTTTGGGATGACAATTACTCTTCTTGGTCGCCACTTACCATCAAGTAGACCCTTGGTTTATTTTGCTATCTAATAACATAAAAATGTATCAGTGGTGAAGTAACCCTTACCCAGTCCATAGCACGAACTCTAAGGTATCAGGATGCCGCTCTGCCATGAGAGCGGCGGCGCTTTGTATCAGGGGCCAGGAGCTGTCGCACGTGTGGTCTCTGTGGCGGCCATTCCTGTGACTGTGCTCGTTGTTGCCACGATTGTGGCGGCAACCTAGTAAAGTATGACTATATGAGGAGAAGGTCGGGGATAAAGTTGTTCAGAATTGTCATGACTTTATAGGTAACATTGTTTAAAGTGATAAATGGGGCTTTTAGGATCGAAACACAAGTGACAGAATTTTCGTCACCGATCTTCCGTCACCAAAACTCAGGCATTTCACACCGTACTCATTCGACCGAAGATACGTTAATGCCCCCCTTAGCAAGTCCTAAATTATTACTTGACGGAAGTTCCGTGATGTCAGTTATGTTGCAAAATATGCCCTTAGCTCTTAGCTCTTAATCTAACCAGAAACAAACGTAAAAACATGCAAAAAAAATATATGATAACAGTAATGTTCTCAAATGCGTCTTTGCTGATTTTTCCTTTGGAACTATAGTGTCAAATAAAATAACATCAATATGACACAATTCTCGTGTACTTGTGGCTATGTAATATGAGCCGCACGGGTCGATCGATCAGGTTAAGCTACGCTTACCGCGGTCGGTCCGTGGGTTGGTGACCATCTTTACATACCGAGACCCCTCCGTGCCTCAGAAAGCACGCTAATCCGTTTTAGTCCCGGCTGTCATTCTTGGATCTTTGACAGTCGTTACGGGTCGTCAGAAGCCCAAAATTCTGACAACCAGTCTTACCAAGGGGTATTGTATTACCCAGTAACTGGGTTGTGGAGGTCAGGTAGGCAGTCACTCCATGTAAAATACTAGTATTCAGCTGCACCAGTTAGACTGGAAGCCGACCCCAACATAGTTGGGAATAGTTTAGGCAGATTGATGACAAATTCCATGATCATCTCTCTAGTCTTTTCCCAACTGGCCACTACTGACCTAGGAGTCCCTAGGTCAGTAGTGTAAATGGATGCAGCTGAATACCAATATTTTACATAAAACGACTGCCCGTCTGACCTCCACAATCCAGTTACTGGGTAATATGATACAATATGTATGACACAATCATGAATAATTAATTATTCTCCCTGATTACCCTCATTCATCAAATACCGAACACTAATAAATAATTCAGAAATGTGCACGAAAATAAAACATACAGTGTTGACATTCATCAGAAGTAATTCGAAATAATTCACTATTACGTTCACTATCGCATGCTTTATGAACATTCACGGCTCTATGTCAGCGAACAAAAATAATAAACTCATCAGCATAAAACAATGGAATACGTTTCATGAAGTACCTCTGTGTAACTCCTGGGAGTTGTGAAACGGGTCATAATGAAGATCTGTGATGTGCCAAAAGTACCCTGGAACAAAATAAAATATGGGTTAGTTTTTCTAGGAAGGCTGTAAAAAGAAGTTTTGCTTCCGTATAAAAGTTGGTGGTAGTTTTTTTTGTCTTGTGGTTCTTTGTAGCAGCGTGGATTTAGTGAGTTTAGTTTATATTCAAAAAACTCAAAAAAGAAGGAGGTAGTTTATCTAACATATATAGGGTGCCTGGTAATTAGTGACCGACACTTAAACACGTGATTATACTCATGATAACAAACAACTTTTACTGTGGGACCAAATGTGAATTCGCGAAAAAAAATTCAGCTGCTCCCTACATTTTGACGAGTTATGCGAACATAAATGTAGGGAACAGCTGATTTTTTTTCGCGATTTCAGGTTTGTTCACGTAGTAAAAGTTGTTTGTTATCATGAGTATAATCATATGTTTAAGTATCGGTCAATAGTTACCAGTCACCCTATATTTTGTTGTACTTAGGGCGTGTAACTTACTATTAAGTTCTTACTAACTTACTTGGCAGATAATTTCATACAAATTCTGTTCCATTTCGAATTTGTTCGGGAAGTAATGGTTATTCGGACATCGTGAAATAGGCCGCCAGAGGTTAATGTTAGCTTTTCGTTTTAATGTAACTAAATCTTGTTGATTGGTGCAGATTAAATTTAATTATTTGAGACTGTGCAACCGTCTCCCGGTGCTGTAAATACATGCTTGTCTCCGGTTAGTGAACGGAAATCGATTGAAAACTTGATTAAAATTATAATTGAATACCCGGAAGTTGTTTGGCATGCCACGTATTTGTAGTTTTTAGCTGTAGAAAGGTAAAAGTTGTTCTGCGTAGGATTAAAGAACTTTAACGTTCAGTGGCCCACTGATGTGACCTAATTCGTTTTCGTTTAGTTTTATCTTTTTTTTTGTATTTTATGTGAATCTTAATAATCTGTGACAATAATGTAAATTTCATATTCTATGTAACTATTGTATGCCCTAAGGGCGGGACATAGGTGATCATTATTTAATTAATTAAGACCTGTATTATGTACGTACCTGTGATGCACAATAAAGATATTGATTGAACGTTACCGTGCTCGTTTTCTTGTCCCGAACCATCCTGATTTCACCTCTTAAGGGGTCATTGTACTCACCATTAAGAACAACTTTTACTATCGGACCAAACCAGAAATCGCGTAAAAATAATCTGTTGTTATCTGTTGTCCTACATGTATTTATTTATTTATTTTATTTATTTATTTAACCATTTATGTACACACAAATAAACAGACAAACAGAAAGGAACAGAAAAATACATACAATACAATACAATTTATGTTCGCATAACTCGTGAAAATGTAGAGAAACACAATTTTTTTTTTGGTCCGATAGTAAAAGTTGTTCATAATGATGAGAACAATGACCCTTTAAGAGGTGGTCTGTTAATCACGGGACACCCTGTATAACATCGAAATGCCCAATTTCAAGCGTCAATTTAATAAACTATAAACTATGTACCTAATATCCTTACGAATACAACACAACATTGCAATTAAATAACAAATCATTATGTTCCAAAAAATAGGCTTTATCCATTTTAGAAGTTTTTTCGCCTATACGTTTTATTCCGAAAAAAATGTCTAGTCACGGGAGAATAGAAAGCTGACATGCCAGACAGATTGAACGGATATAAATGATGGATAGATATTAGGCAGTTTTGACATTATGATAAAATGTCTTATATCGAACTGCCTCGTTGGCCTATTGGTCACAAGCGAGACTAAGAAGCTTCGGGTCCAAGATTTTAACCCCTAGTCGGGTAATAAATAAGTTTAGTTTAAGAGTTTGTAATGAAGATTAACTTTGTGTTTTATTTGGAAATTCTGAATAACAACCGGTATTGGTCCAGAAGAAACTTCTAATCCTTATTTGAAACTACATCGATTGGCATCATAAAAATCAAATGTGAGAATTGTCGTTTTTCTAGCCGACTAGGCGACTGTATTTTTTTTTTCCAAAATCGGTGAATGCTTTATTTATTTAATGAAAAACAAACAAGTAGCACAATAAGAAACAGTCACAATATCTTAAATATTACATTTTAGCAATTATGCTATGCAATTAATGCTATTAGCAATTACTCAAAAAGTTACGGACAATCTCCTAATAATGTTTTTCTGTAGTTACTGGGTTAAGGTACCTGCCTTTACACTGTTTGTCCACCGCACAACGTCAACGGGACGTCAACCAGGGAGTCTACTCTCTAAGCACGAAGCCCGTAGTTTCGGCCTTCGTTACGTGCGTTTCCTACTCCGTATCAACTACGGATGGATGATTGGTTCGGGGCCCGAATGAAGTATGAATAACAACACGATTTGAAAGTTGTCCCTACTCCCGATGTGTTTTTGCCCGTCCGAAAAATTTAACTTTTACACTTGTTTTGATGGATCGTTATGTCAGACGGACGGAAAGACGGACGGACGGACGGACAGACTTAGGGAGTAGACCCCCAGAAACGAGATTATTCAAACCAAACGTGACGTCACGGTGGTGGTGTGCGGTGGACACGCGGCCATAGTAAAACTCAAACTCAAAGCATAACTAATTTCAAATTAACCAATTACAGGCACTTTTGAATTGTCAAGGGGTCGGTCAGTCAGAAAGATGAAGCCAGGCACCCATTCCAAAGCGTATTAGGTTACCTATGGAGAAGAACGGGCAAGAAACTCTACGGACACTCTTTTAAATCGAAAATGATTACAAAATATTGGTTACATCATTCATGTTGAAATTATACATAATGGGAACGATGCAGAACGTTAAAAGCGTCCGAAAATAAAAAAATCGAATATTTAAATTAAATTAAAATAAGCCGTGGCAGCTAAGACATGACCAGCCTTCACTGACAGCGCCGGTTCACGAACCTGACGCATGGAAAGGCTAAATATCCACACAAATGTAGGTATCGCTACTTCAGCGCCGTCATCCCATTCTCGTTGCCGTCCCGTTGACGTGGCAGTGGACAACCGGCCTTACTGCCCCGTCTAAAAAATCCATCCTGTAGATATAGGTACGATAAGTATCAGTCTCCCAATAGGGAGACTGATACTTATACCTACTCAATTTTCCAAATCTTTCTTATACAGTCAGCTGTGTTTATTTAGTATCAAATATTACATAGCTTCAATTCAAAATTCTTTTATTCCCCAAACGAATACGTTTGGGGAATAAAAGAATTTTGAATTGAAGCTATGTAATATTTGATACTAAATAAACACAGCTGACTGTATAAGAAAGATTTGGAAAATTGAGTAGGTTGAACCCAATGACCCCTTGATTGATAGTCAAGGCTCAAGTGAAGACATATGAATTATTAATATGAATATTAAATGAGAATAGTTTCCAATTTTTTGGTTTTGTAGTAGAACATAATGATGTGTAAAGTTATTACTTTGACCTCTTGACCTTGAGAGTTTTAAAACATTATTCTCACAAAAATAGGAAGGAAGACATCGTGAGGAAACCGGTATGTCGTATGTGACATTTACCAAACCGCACTGGGCCTGCGTGGTATATTACAGCCAACTCCCTCTCGACGAGAGGAGGCCCAGTATCCCGGCAGTGGGAACATTAAGACTGATTATGCGTTCTAACAAATGCAAAGACTGATTAATTTCAATTATTTTCACTTCAAAATTATTTCATTTATTTTGTCAGAAAAGGCATTGAATGAATAAAAATAACGAAGAAGATTAATTTCAATTAATTTTAGTGAATGAAGTTAATTGAAGTTGGCGGAGAGGGCATGACCCTTTCACTTCGAAATGATCCGAATAAGCTTTTACTAAATAGAAATTCAGCCTTAACGAATCCCTTGAAAATGGATTGGCTGGAGTTGAATTTGTTTTACAATTCAAATGTCCTTTAATATTTGTGTATTTTGCCGGTTTTTCTCGTTCTTGAGGTAAACTGTATTGAAAGTAATGTTCGAGGTGGAATATTGATTCCTAGCTGCTAGGTAACGTGCTAATATGATTAAAAAAACACGACAGTTTCCACTCATGGAAACGCAGTGTGTCGTATAACAACATAATTTTTATATATATTTTTTTTATATTATACAAGGTGTAAGGGACAGTCCTCCGCAAACTGACAGGGTGCATTCAGCTCCCTATTTTGAATCATATTCCTCCGAAAAAAATCGCAGGAAAATTTTATTTTTTTTATCGTTTTTGTTCAGTTAGGTACTTATTTATTTGAATGTAAAATTACATTCTCTGCACGCAGCATTCCATTTACGTAAATAAAACAGCTAAAATAAAACAAAATCAGCAACGGATGTTGAAATAAGTACGACGCGCTAAGCTGCCGCCATGCCGTTCGCTAAGTGCGTTTTGCCACGGTAACGATACATTGCGTGTGAGGTAATAAACCAAATCAGGTTTATTGAATACCGATAACGTTCCTGAAAAAATTTCATGTACCGGTCATCTTAGTATTATATACTGAATTCACCCCATTAGTCTGCGGAGGGCTGTCCCTTACACGCTGTATATCTTTTTATAATATTTTTTTTTGTATATCGCGCTACCACCGATAACGTCGAAGTGGCGTAGTTAGGTAATACGGGCTGGTATCC
Source organism: Cosmia pyralina (assembly GCA_946251885.1). Taxonomy (NCBI): domain Eukaryota; kingdom Metazoa; phylum Arthropoda; class Insecta; order Lepidoptera; family Noctuidae; genus Cosmia; species Cosmia pyralina. The sequence goes on along the minus strand of OX276348.1, from coordinate 4,610,479 downwards.
GCAACTCCACGACAATGTGCGTATTTTGCGTACGGAAAAGTGGCGTACTTCTGAGCAAACAAAAATTTTAACAACTGTCGTGCCAGCGACACGAAGAAGAAGAGAACTAAAGTATAAAACACAATACTCCGTATTTATAAGCTCGATGCGTAGCTACGAGTACCTTGGCTACGGCGGCGTAGCGTTCGAAGCAATGGCGTCAGCTACGACGTAGCAGCAAAGCTGATGTTGTTCTAACTCATGCAAAGTTCATTAAACCTTTTTGCTTTATCTTCAAATCTTTGTTTTTTGATCAACGAGATGTGTCTAGCTCATGAATTCATTATTTTTCTAAGTACCGAATGAAAATAACTCATCAGCTTCGGTGGAATAATTCTGAGTAACCAACATATTGAAATATTTTCCGGGAATCGTAATAACAGATTCAGTCAAATGAAACGTTACATAATATTTACCGACTTGTTGTTTGCTTCGTTTAGATTTATTTGAATTCATGGAATTAAACTTTTTCTATCTCGCATATTTTTTTAAACTTTATCGTAGACCTGCGGGCTTAGGCAAAGTAACATTCGATTAGCGATGACGCCAGTAGAAAAGGCAAAAAATGTATGGGGTTGACATAAGTTATTGAAATGTCACGTGATCATAGGTCAACGAACTGATAGCGTCCAATGGTAACTTCCATATAGACGCGTCAATAGCCATTGTAGAAATAGATTCGCTCCGAAGCGAATGCCATTTGTCTACGCCTACTGTTATTAAAGCTTTAAGAGTTATTATAAGTAACTAACTACTGCTACCCTGCTTTGCACGGTTTTTACGAATAAAAAAAACATTGACATTTAATTATTACATTTAAGTTTAATATTAATGTATTGTAAACTCGAGGAGCTCGTGGCTAAGTAATAACAGCCGCACGGGTCGATCCATCAGGTTAAGCTACGCTTGCCAACCACGGACCAACCCCGTTGGTCCGTGGATGGGTGACCATCTTTACATACCGAGACTCCTCCGTGCCTCGGAAAGCACGTTAAGCCGTTGGTCCCGGCTGTCATTCGTGGATCTTTGACAGTCGTTACGGATAGTCAGAAGCCCGAAAGTCTGACAAATCAGTCTTACCAAGGGGTATCGTATTACCCAGTTAATGGGTTGTGGAGGTCAGATAGGCAGTCGCTCCATGTAAAATAATTTTATTCAGCTGCATCCGGTTAGACTGGAAGCCGACCCCAACATAGTTGGGAAAAGGCTAGGCAGATTGATTGATTAATGTATTGTAAACATATAAACTTTCCCATATAAATTCTCTAAATGATGGTGAAACCACATCAAAATCCGTTGCGCAGTTTAGAAAAACAACGCGGTCAATAGAGTGACATGAAATGCGACTTTCATCTTTATAAATAAAAATCAATTGCGCCTGTTCGGATAGTTCTTTTTTTGTTGTATTTGTAATTGTCAGGACAAGGATTGTATGACAGATTTTTTTTTTTTGAAAATTCACCAGAAATGTCGCTAATTCGGATGGTATTTTTGTATGAAAACAGACAAGACGCAGACTACTGGAGATAGAGACGTGAAATTCACCCGGACAACGCCAGGTACCAATAGCTAGTTTATAATAACTGTACTACAGTCCGCTAGTCCGCGAGGCCTAAGCTGAGCTTTGTATTTGTGTGAGTGAGTGATCACCAAGAAGCGGAGTTGCGTCGCGCGAGGGACGCACCGCGCCTCAGGCCGATTGCCAAAAAGCAGTATAAACCGGTTTTAAACCAACCAAAGGACGCGTTGCGCTCTAGGCCGAACGTCACACCTACACGATCTATGTGCACTCACACAAATGCAAAGCTCAACTGAGGCCTCGCGGACTATACCTATGTAAAGGTGATCCAATTCGAGGTTCTTATATTGGCAACACTGTAATTTTAACAGGTGTTAGTAATGGCGCGTGTTTCAAACGTCAAATGTTAGTTTGTAACAATACATTTACAAAATAAATCGCTTTACCGTTGCTCAACGCATTAAACTTAACACACAGCGCGTGAAACGCTAGATGTTTTGAGTGAAACTTTCAGACGTAGCATTATTTCATTTCACGTTACGGTGACGTCAACTGGCCGCCAAGATCGTGCGATTCAACGCCGTTGCTAATTTTTTTTTTGTGGGATTTTCTTAAGAGTCGTTTCTATACCAACACACCTGCAACGTTGGAGCACCTAAAAACTAGCATCCGCCAAGTTATTGCCGAGATAACCCACGAAATTTGCGAAAAAACATCGAAAATAACCTCAAAAGAATCAACTGCTGCAGAAGATCCAGAGGTGGCCATTTGACAGACATCATTTTCCTTAATTAATGAATAACACTAGATATTCGATTAAAGAAAAAAAAAATTAAGGTATTGTTACATATTTTATAAATTTTTTAAAAATAAAAGTTAGGAACCTCGAATTGGATCACCCTATAAATGTATAAATAATTTTGAGACTTACCAATTTTAGCGTCAGTGAGGTTCAGCCACAACAGGCTAGTGATGTAAACGACGAAGTTACTTAGATTCATATTACAGTGTTACATGACGCCGGTCGGCTGCGCTATGTGTTCCCTCAGATTGACTTCGTCCATCACTTCGCCTGAGAAAGAAAACGTTCAATTAGTTGGGACAGTTTTACTTTAAGACTGTACATTCAAACAATTTATAATTGGTTACACAGGGTCAAATTAAATTAGCTTTCGAAACACCACTATCGATATTTGTAAACATGATAAAACAAAAAAAAAAGTTGGTTTGATGATTTTTTTTTAGGTCAACGACCATAGGAGAGTAGGAGGACCTACTCAAATATCAGTTTAAAAATTATTTTATTTTTAACCGACTTCAAAAAGGAGGAGGTTCTCAATTCGTTTTTTATGTACGTTCCCCGATTACTCGAAGATGGCTACACCAATTTGATTTTTTTTTGTTTTATTCGAGAATGGTTATCACAATTGGTCCTATATAAAATTGGTTAATTTTGCTTTGGTAGTTTTTGAGTTATCTTCAATAATACGTATTTTTCCCCACTTTTATATGGATGATGTTCTAGTTTGCAGATATTTTTTGCAGGTAGTGGTATTAGAATTTGTATGGGGTAGGTACACAACTAAAAAGTGAAAAATAAAAACTTTTTTACAAAAAAATACAACCGACTTCCAAAAACAACACTACAAAGTCAAAAATAACTTTAATTTCGGAAGTCGGTGGCAAAAAACGAAAATACATTTAACTAGACACCGACTTCCGAAATTAAAGTTATTTTTCACTTTATATTGTTGTATTTGGAAGTCGGTTGTATTTTTTTGTAAAAAAGTTTTTGTTTTATCTTGTTTAGATATCGGTATCCATCAAGTCTGCGGAGTTTCACTAGCTAATTAAATTTGACCCTGTAGTAGCAAGCCTTGGCTGTTTGGAATTGAGATTATTTTATTTGTTATAGAAAACTTAAAAATTTAAACCTTTGATAATTTTGCAACATAAACTAGTAGGTACTGTCAACCGCACATCAAAGATAACAATTTGACATTGACAGCGCCTTTATGTTGTAGCATTAAGGGTGATTTTTATAGTGTTAGTGTCACTAATGTGCAACTGTACATTATGTTACCTTACCGCATTATAATATTTAAAGAATAAAATTTAACTTTTAGAAGTAATAACCCTAATTATAGCCGAGGGTAGGTAAGGGTAGGCACCCAGGTCATATAAAATATTTTTTCTATTATAAAATTTTTTAATGATAGTCGGGCATACAGTAATTGTAGTCTAGAAATTAAATTAAAATTACCATTTTCAGGGTTCCGTAACCGAAGGGTGCCAAACGGAACCCTATTACTAAGCCTCCGCTGTCCATCCGTCTGTCTGTTAGCGGGCTGTATCTCATGAATTTTAATAGGTAGAGAGTTGAAATTTTCACAAATTGTGTATTTCTATTGCCTCAATAACAAAAAAAAAAAAAAAAAAAAATACAGTAAAAAATTAAAGGGGTCCCAAAAATACAAAGAAACCTTGTTTTTTTACTAAAGTCAAATACGTAGTGTTCAATATTGTACGGTGGTACGGAGCCCGTCGTGTACGAATCCGACTCGCACTTGGCTAGTTTTTGTATTTTAACTTATAGTAATTTCCAATCCTTTTGTGAATCATGGTGATTTACCCAGTCACCGCAGCGGTCAGTGGTAACGAGCAAAAGTGGGTGTCTAGACTCGACTAATGTGTCATTAAGTTGGGGTATAACCACCTCTATTATTATGATAACATCATACTGTAATCATTGTTGCTATATTGTTATTATCTAAAAGGGTTTTGCAGCTCTTTTTAGACAAGTTAGTTAGTTAGTTAGTTTAGTTCAAGTTCTTTTTAGACACCACAAAAATAACAACACTAGGAAATTTTACTGTACTGTGGATGCATTGTAAGCATAAACTTTAAGTCGACGTTCGCACGGACGTGAAAATATCGCGGCGATTTTTTTTCCCGAACTGGATTTTCAACGCACTACTTAGTGCCGAGAGTTGAAAATCCAACAGTGTGTTTTTTTGACGCGCTAGAATGCACTCTGTTGTTGTTAAGTTGGATTCTCAATGCTCGGCTCAACACCGAGAGTTGAAAATCCAGTGCGCGAAAACGCCCGCCGCAATATTTTTACGTCCGAGCGAACGCCGGCTTACATGTACAAACATCCAGGCCTGGAAAACCTGTTTGTGGGATTTAAATATTTATAAATTTTATAATTTAAATATTTTTAATTGAACTAAAACTACCTATTGTAAGCTGCACGTATATTTCAAACGATCAATTGGAACCGTGCACCTAGCTTCTGATGTTTCATAAGTGCCTATGTAGGCCAATCGGTCTAGCCTTTTCCCAACTATGTTGGGGTCGGCTTCCAGTCTAACCGGATGCAGCTGACACCAGAATTTTATATGGAGCGACTGCCTATCTGACCTCCACAACCCAATGACTGGGTAATACGATAACCCTTGGTAAGACTGGTTGTCAGACTTTCGGGCTTCTGACGACCCGTAACGACTGTCAAAGATCCACGAATGACAGCTGGGACCAACGGCTTAACGGGCTTTCCGAGGCACGGAGGAGTCTCGGTATGTAAAGATGGTCACCCATCCATGGACCAACCGCAACAAGCGTAGCTTAACCTGATAGATCGACCCATGCGGATGTTATTATTTAGCCACGAGCTCCTATGTAGGTAAAGGTGAAATAAAATATTTTGAATTTTAATTTGTTTTATCCAAGAATACATTATCATGCTAACAGTAGCGCAAAACCCAATCTAAACGCCAAAAATATTGTCTTCCGTTTGTTCCATTTTCGTCCATCGTCTGATCAATATATAATATACATATATTCGGCCAACGTCACTTTGTTAAACATTAACAACAAACCGTTTTACCTTACTGCCCCCAAAAAGTAACCAACTAATCTTTAGTAAAAGGAAAAATATATAAAAGTTCTTCCTAAGAAAATAATACACCAAAGAATATTTAACGTAAAGAAAAATAAATTTTATTTTTTTGCCCTTGTTTTTTTACCTTTTTATGTTTAATAGAAACCGAACTACGTATTTACTGAAGTAACTGCGGTTAGAGTCAACAATGACCGGCCGAGGTTCTTTTATTTGAACAGCTGGGCGATGCTGGTTAAGAGTGGAAAAGGTTGTAAGTTGTGGTTTGTTTAGTTGTGACTTTTTCTGTGATAAGGTTGTATGAACTTAGGCTTGGTTTTCTTTTTTTTTTGACTCTGTGAATTCCTGAAATATGTCCTGGCCTTTACACTTTAGGGATCAGTTTTCAATGCACTTAGCGTAGTGATCATTTCTCATAAAACGTCTTTAGAATGTCGTCAGACATTTTTCTATCTATTAAATAAAAAAGAAAAGTGCTGACGAACTGACTGATTCATCGACGCCCAGCCTAAACCCTTGGACCTAGAAAGCTGAAATTTTGCTCAGAAGTTCCCTTTATAATGTAGACAAGGAATAAGGAAGGATTTTTTTGATTTCAACCCATAAAGGAGTAAAAGAGGGGATGAAAGTTTGTATGGAAAATCGTAATTTTTGACGTTTAAACCATAACAATCAATATTTAGCCTTTTGGTTGATAATTAATAATTAATGAAGTATATCAGCGTTTTTGAAAAAATATCCCATAAGAGTACCCTCTTATGGTACTATTTTACCAAATAGGGGATGAAAGTTGTTATGGGAAACCTATGGAAAATAAGGGATGAAAGTTTGTAAGTAAAAAATTAAATTGAGCCTTTTGTTTAGAAATTACGAATCCGTTGTTTTGGCGTTTTTCGCTTTAAAGTTGCCTTCAAATTTAGCCTTATAAATCGATATAAAACACCTACTTAATGTTCTTCTTACGTTAAGGACATAAACATTTTGCAACGAGGACTGAACAGATCTTTAGCTGATGGTAGAATACTATTTGCTATTGCTATAAGTAATACCTAACTGAAAATAAACTGGTAATTGACAGGCTACCATGTTGCAAGGTGTTCAATAAATCTATAAATGAATAAAATTGTAACGAAGAATTTTTGTCCGTTTGTCTGTTTGTGTGGATGTATGTTCCGAATCGGTTGAACGGATTTTAAAGGAAATTTGGCACACAGATAGTTTATAAACTGAATAAACACATAGTAAATACTTTTGATCCCGGTAGTATATTGCCGTGGATATTTTCCGACATAGTAATTTTATAATAATGTATAAGTCATGGTAGTTTTTTCAATAATTTACCTAACCTAAATACATTTTAATTCAAACACTACCTTATTATCGCTTATCAAAATGTTCACAAATCTCGAGACCCGGTCCCGGATCCCGGTCCTTTGGAAGGCGTAAAAAGGGCTAAAGCCAACTAGCAGAGGTTCGCTTAGACAAATTAAAATGGAATGAGGCACCAAAATAACAAAATTATTATTATTTAATTCTACACCCTCACCTCTACACCACTAGTACAAATACAAAGCAATCTTAGAACAGCAAACACGGTCCCTCCTTACGTACTACGTAGGTATCTTAAACAACCTTTCTCACCCCAGCCACAGATTAATACAGATGGGGCACTCCGCAGTTTAGGTATGAAGCTACAAGTACGCGGCGGGCTCATCTCACTAGGTCAATTCAGTGTGGGCTGCCGCGCACCGGCCGGCTCGCACGTTAGTTCGATTCTCACTCACGCGCCGCGTCGTTAAAGAAGACAACCTTATCGAGTCAGAAGGTATAAAAGTTACGCGATAGAAAGAGAGGCAACTTATGGGTGAATATAACTGTAGGCATTGAAGCGTTGTGCGACCTTAATTGCACTTTATTGTGTCGTAACAAGAGTCACTTTTTATTTAAATGATTTTGCGGAGTGTCCCATCTGTATTAATCTGTGCCCCAACCCTTAACATTCTATAAATATAAGTATACAGCTATACTTTTAATTAATTTAGTGTAGCCGCATTAATTTTGCAACGTCGTATGCCGTCCATGTCTGGTCTTCCTGCTGGCCCACATGGGATTTGAATGGAGATAGGTATGCCTTTGTTACTTTCTTCGTTATTAGTTGAAATGAAGATGTTTCTTTTACTGCAGCTTCCTCTTAAAAAGACCTTTTATATCACGTTAGAGTTGCTGCAGTACCTTGCTTTGTTTTTGCTTGTAAGTTCTAGTGAATATTTCCTTTAAATTGGAATATATTCTCTCCACAATGTGCTAGTCTGTTGTGGTATGAATAAAACGTATGTTTGTTTTGAAGAACTGGGTCGCATCTATATGGAGTTGTAACCAAATAATATTGCATCGGTGTTTGTAAATATTGAAACGACCTACACTAACAAAAGCAGTGTTGTAGATTTTATTCAGACGAACTATGTTTTATGCAGGAGCCTGTGGCTAAGTAATAACAGCCGGATGGGTCGATCGATTAGGTTAAGCTACTCTTACCGCGGTTGGTCCGTGGATGGACCGTCTTAACATACCGATAGCCCTCCATGCCTCGGAATGCACGTTAAGCCGTTGGTCCCGGCTGTCATTCGTGAATCTTTGACAATCGTTATGGGTCATCAGAAGCCCGAAAGTCTGACAACCAGTCTTATCTAGGGGTATCGTATTACCCAGTAACTGGGTTGTGGAGGTTAGATAGTCAGTCACTGTATGTAAAAAACTGGTATTCAATTGCATCCGATATCCGGTTAGACTGGAAGGCGACCCTAACATAGTTGAGAAAATCAAGTTTAGTTATGACAAACAACTTTTTTACAAAAAAATACAACCGACTTCCAAAAACAACACTACAAAGTGAAACATACCTTTAATTTCAGAAGTCGGTGTCTGGTTAAATGTATTTTCGTTTTTTGCTACCGTCTTCCGAAATTAAAGTCACATTTCACTTTGTGGTGTTGTTTTTGGAAGTCGGTTGTATTTTTTTGTAAAAAAGTTTTTATTTTTCACTTTTTAGTTGTGGCCCCACACAAATTCTTATACCACTACCTGCAAAAGAAACTAGATCATCATCCACATAAAAGTGGAAAAAAACACGTATTATTGAAGCTAACTCAAAAACTACCCCAGCAAAGTTAATCAATTTTATATGGGACCAACTTTGAGGTATAAAACAAAAAAAAATCAAATCGGACGACTCTGTAAAAAGTTATGCGTGGTCATACATAAAATATATATATATATATATATATATATAGTATATATACGTGTCAAATTGAGAACCTTCTCCTTTTTTTTCGTCGGTTAAAAATGGTTTGATTCATTACTGTTTTATAAATTCGTGACACAGAGCCATAACTATCTGTTAGATATCTAAACAAGTTTTTTTCCGCGTCAACAAGAGTTATGTGTTTTGAAACTGTTTCGAAACATTCCTGGTGAATTGTAACACTTTGTGACAGTGTATGGTGACATATTGCTTACACACACGTCAAACGTTTGTTTTTTATAAACTAGCGACCCGGCCCTGCGGGTTTTTACGACTTGACAAAACATGAAAGTTTCTATTTTTTTATATACAAGTTGAATATTAATGTATTATACATATAAACCTTCCGGAATAAATTCTCTAAATGATAGTGAAAACCGCATTAAAATCCGTTGCTCTGTTTAGAAGAACAACGCGGTCAGACAGACAGACACTTTTTTTTTGGAAATGGCATCTCGTAGTGTGACCATGAGAGGTATCGACTACTTAACCGGACATTACAGACAGACACGATAAGTCGACGTTCGCATGGACGTAAAAATATCGCGGCTATTTTGTTTTGCGCATTAGATTTTCAACGCTCCGCTTAGCGCCGAGAGTTGAAAATCCAACAGTGTGTTTTCTTGACGGGCTAGAATGCACTCCTTTGTTGTTAAGTTGGATTCTCAACGCTCGGCTCAACAACGAGAGTTGAAATTCCAGTGCGCGATAAAATCCCGCCGCGATATTTTCACGTCCGTGCGAACGTCGGCTAAGTGTAGATGCCTAGCCTTGTTACAAGTGAACACTGTCACTATTGCTAGAAGATAGGGTACAAAATCAAACGACCTTTTATGATGATCTTAACATATTATAGTATCTATATTAAAAAAAAAAAGGTTCTATCCTTTTTTTTTCATAATGTGCGTTGAAGCGCTATTGGTGGACAGAAACAATGTAGCCACTGGCCCGTGCATACGAAAAACGCCCTTATGGGGGTGACGGACAAAAATCGCTGATAGTACCTATGTTTCTTGAGCGAGTAAATCTTTGATAGCTAGTCGCTTCCTCGTCGGCGGTGGGACGGGTGACTTATTGTCTTGGTCGGCTAGAAAACATAGAATTTATATTCAACGCGTGCATTATTAATGTTCTAAGTTCAGATGTGATATAATAATTATTATTATTATACTAATCGCTAGAGTGTTGGTTTGTGAGCGCCGAGCTTCTATCGAGATGTTTTTATGTCTACTTCAGTTATTAGTATTAAAATGTACTAACTATTATAAATAAATGGGTTTTATTTCCTATTGATATCCACCTTCCACCTAATTTAGTCCAGTCCAGTCCAGTCTATTATTGTTAAAGGTCAAATGAAATAAGCTGGCGAAAGTTCGTGACGAGTTTCCTCTTTTCAGTAAGTAACTGCACGTAATTGTCATTTATGTTTGCCAACTATCTGTATAATATCTATATAAAGAAAAAGAAAAGAAAGAAAAGAAAAGAAAAACGTTTATTTGGACACACTTCGTGAAACACAAAAACAAAAGAAAAAAAAATTAAAATAATGTTTTAAAACAAAAGTGTGTGCCTCACGGCTGCGCCAAAAAGGTTCATTCTATACTTATTATTTTGCATCAATGATAAGCCCAGTTTTATGTCCATGCAATCACTGTTCATTTCAAGGTTACCTAGAAGAGATCGCAAGAAGCGATAAGGCCACCCATCTTATGTTTTGAAGTGTTTTTAGGGTTCCGTACCTCAAAAGGAAAAAACGGAACCCTTATAGGATCACTCGTGTGTCTGTCTGTCTGTCTGTCTGTCTGTCACAGCCAATTTGCTCCAAATCTAATAGACCGATTAAGTTGAAATTTGGTACACATATGAATTTCTGTGACCCAAACACGGACGGGTAAAGTAAATGAATGAATTTTGAATATGGGGTTACTTTTGGGGGGCAAATAAGAAAATTAAAAAAAAAAAAAGTTTTGTAAACTACACCGTGTGACATGTCAAATAAAAGGGCTTACTATGAGGGTTTCAAATATATGTTTTTTTATAATTTTCAAATAAATAGTTTTAAAGTTATTCAAGAAAATAGACGAAAATTGACAATTCCCCCTTATCTCCGAAACTAATGAGCCTAAAATTTTGATCAAAAAAGATAAAAAATAGATCTTTACCTGTAGATTACAGGAAAGCCCTTATTAGGTTACTTCTTATGAAGTCTGTGGTTTTAAAATAACATGGTAAATCTATCAATATTGTGAATACAAACTTACATTTACAGTTGGAATGTATGGGAGAACAAGTTTTTCAACTACAATGTTAAGTTTGTTCTTAAGATAAATTCATCCCAACTACGGAACCCTCCATTGTGCGTGGTCCGACACGCACTCGGCCGGTTTTTTTTTTCTGTAATGTTTTTTTCTGATGAACACACGGCTACATGTCAAGCTATACCGTTCCAGTATAAGCTGACCTCTCATTGTACGGAAATCCTATATAATAGGAGGCCAGCTTATACCGGAGAATATATAGTTTAATCTGTAGCCGCGTTTACACTAAAGTATAAGTAAGGAGGGGCTCGTGGCTAAGTAATAACAGCCGCACGGGTCGATCCATCAGGTTAAGCTACACTTGCCGCGGTTGGTCCGTGGATGGGTGACCATCTTTACATACCGAGACTCTCCGTGCCTCGGAAAGCACGTTAAGCCGTTGGTCCCGGCTGTCATTCGTGGATCTTTGACAGTCGTTACGGGTCGTCAGAAGCCCGAAAGTGTGACAACCAGTCTTACCAAGGGGTATCGTATTACCCAGTAACTGGGTTATGGAGGTCAGATAGGCAGTCGCTCCATGTAAAATACTGGTATTCAGCTGCATCCGGTTAGACTGGAAGCCGACCCCAACATAGTTGGGAAAAGGCTAGGCAGATGATGTTTACACTAAAGTATTATATAAATAAATAAATAACATAACATCACGCCTGTATTACCCGAAGGGTTAAGTAGAGGTGCACCTGTAGTACGCCCACATTTCGCCATGTTTAAATCCCATGTAACAGGGGGCGAGCCTATTGCCATAAACCGGGCATAATTCCAGACTCAACGCTGCTTATGATGATCACATGGTGCAACAGATGTTTATAAACATAAAGCTCTTTTGCTTAAATGTGCCAGGATGACTTGCAGAGTTACGTAGTGAGGAAACTCATCATTAACAAAGGACAGTAGGCAAAGATAGGGCGAAAAACATCACCAATAACGTCACAGCAAAATATGTCCTCCTAGGGCGTCCCCTCCCGGTGTTTCCACTCACATCTGCCCTGTATGGTTTATTAATCATTCTTAAATGCATGAGTGCTCTATATAATATTACCCACTAGCCGTTGCCCGCGGCTTCGTCCGCGTGGATGTCGGAAATTTGGTCTCGAACCTACTACCGGTATGAAAAGTACCTATCCTATGTGTTTATCTAGGTTCTATCTGAGTGCCAAATTTCATCCAACTTTAAAAAAAGTAAAAACCGACTTCAAAACCTAGAACAAATAAAATAACTTATATAAAAAAAACTTAACAGCTTCTGAAGTCGGTGTCAAGCTAAGGTGCATTGAAGAATAGAAGACACCGACTTCAGAAGCAGTTAAGTTTTTTTTTTTAAAGTTATTTTATTTGTTCTAGGTTTTGAAGTCGGTTTTTACTTTTTTTTAAAGTAAATTTATTTTTCCATTTTTAGTTGAATATACAATTAGGACAATTATATGAGCCCAAGACGAACGAAAAGAAGAATCATCACAAAATCCACTTAGAAATGTTGGAGATACAGCACATTTATGAATATAACTTCGTACATAAGAATCATTACCAAATGTATTATAGGTATACTAAAACCTTCTTGAAAGTATTTAAATTACGATTGTGATAAAATCATCAAAATTGGTTCATTAGTTTTTGAGAAAATCGCGGACAAACAAACATAAATACATACATATATACATACATTCATACAGTACATACATCATACTGGTCGAATACAGAACCTTCTTTTTTGAAGTCGGTTAAATAGGACGTATGTCGTCATTTATGCAAACACCATCAGATTAAATTATAACATAATGTATCAACTTAACATTTTAATTTAATTCCCCGTCCTAATCAAATAACAACGTAACGAGATATTTTCATTAGCAAAACACCTGAAACTCACTGAAATGTCTTCATTATTTAACTGAAATTGACCGGTATCGGTACCTCGGGTCGCTTGTCCAAGGGGATGGCGAAGTAGACCGAGACATAACGCACCGGATCAACGCAGGATGGATGAAATGGCGACAGGTTACAGGAACAACTTGCGACCCACGGATGCCTCTCAAGTTGAAGGGGAAAATTTACAAGTCCGTGATAAGGCCTGTCGTACTTTATGGATCGGAATGCTGGACAGTGAAGAAGACGGATGAAAAAAAATTGCATGCAGCGGAGATGAGAATGTTGAGATGGATGTGTGGAGTGACAAGAATGGATAAAGTGAGAAATGAGTATATAAGAGGAAGTTTGAAAGTGGCGCCAGTGACAGAAAAGTTGCAAGGAAATCGTTTGTCTTGGTATGGGCATGTAATGAGGAGAGACGAAACGCATGTGACTAAAAGAGTGATGAATATAGATGTTGATGGATGGAGAGGCAGAGGAAGGCCAAAGAAAAGATGGATGGATTGTGTGAGGAATGATATGAAAGAGAAGGGAGTGAATGATAGCGTGACGGTTGACAGGGGAGAATGGAAGAAGAAAACGTGTTGCGCCGACCCCAAGTAATATGGGATAAGGGCAGGAAGATGATGATTTAACTGAAATTGACGACTTTCCCAAGCGTACAATTTAACTGCGAATTCATTAAAATAAAACTAATTACTTTAGGTCAGTATCAAGTACGGTTAGCGAGTTACTGTAGTAATTATGTGCTGGGAGGGGGAGGAGAAATTTTACACGCGCCCAAGAGTGGGCTAAACAAAACAAATATACGGGACAGCAGTCTGTAGGTTCTCGAAACGGTCAGTGACGGACAAATGGGCACTTGAAGCGAGTTACTCGACCCACTACAATGAGCTTAAGGGTCAAGTTTGAAAAAAAAAGCGGATTTGTATTTTTGAGTGTTGAAAATCAGTGAGTGCTTGTTGAGCACAGGTTTTTAAGAGGCTTATTGACACAAAACACCCTTAACACTAGATATTTATTGAGTTGTTTACACTTTTCCGCCTCCCGATTCCAATATTGCTGCTGGCTAGCCAACCTATCTACATGTCATTATGACACTGGTTATTCTGACATGTCGTGCTGACACGAGACTAAATTATAATTGTGATTACATCATAGATCAAAACTAAGAGAAGACTAAATTTACCATACTGTATTGCGTGGGCCTCACATCGTATTATAGCTTGACCGATACCGCTGCACTGTGCCTAGGTACGAGTACGTGTGCGGCGGGACGTGAGGCAGTGCAACGCTCACGGCGTGTCCCGCCCACCATATTACAGCAGTATTGGTCAAACTATAGTTCTGCTGCTAAATTAATTTGCCACACAAGAAACATTTAATTATGAAACCTGACAAGACGAATACCGTTTATTTTATTCATATTCAACCCAGTTTCAAACTTGATCCCAGCTGAGCGTGAACGGTCAATAATATCCCTAGCAAAGGGGGAGTGAAAGCTCACTTCAACTAAGTTTTCATGGTGATATTTTCACTGAATACCCAGTATCACACTATCAGAGCAATATTATAAAGGCGATTATACCCTGGATTAACACATAGGCTGCTTTTTGTCCCGGTCCAGGCGGGTGAAACTGTGGAGCGCAGCTAGTTTTTTAAAAACTCGTTATAATTAAATAAAAAAAAATAAAAAAAATAAAAATCGTTTATTTTCAGGCGTCGACGGCCCATAGCGTGTTAGTAATTAGTACAAACTTAAAAAACTATGTTAGTAGTAACGCTACCGCCGATAACCTACACCATACCTAACATACCGATCGTCGTTCTGAGAGATTGACGCGCCGCCGTACAACAGTTGTAGTGTGTTTGAGTGCAAATGAGTTTTTTTTGTTAACTGTACCTAGTTCATGTACTCAAATGTAGGTCGATTCACACGTTCTCACTTCGCAGCGCTTTGCATGTTTTATTTAGAAAGGTGATCCGTTTGTCACTTGTTTTTTTGCCGAGTATGGATATTGTGATGTTGTCTTTGAGCTGAATAGTACGTCTAAAAGGATTGTCTGATGAGATGTTAGAATTATAATTGGACTTTGATGATATTACGTACTTTGTTAAAGTGATTACCAAAAAGCCTCCTAGCGAGAGTGGCTAATAATTAGTAACGTGTTAGTCTTGTTTTAATTGTTCAAATAAGAGTTTATTTCATTAACTATTTGGTTTAAAAAACAATAGAATTAAAGGAAGATAAAATGTCAGCCCTAAAAAAAAACAGAATTTTCTGTTTTTATGACACTAAAACTTGATTTATTCCTACCATCAAAACGAAGAAAACTCAAACACAGCAAAATCAATATTGAATACAACTTTGCGTTCCCCATTGTCTTAAAAACAAAACAAAACTAGAACAAACACAACTGAATGGTACGAAAAAGGGAAACAACAACTATCGCCAAGGGACTAGCAGTAAACATCCCGGAAACTCGTAAAACAATTCCATTCAGCGAAACTCAAAACCAGGACTATAAAAAATAATCGTATTCCTAGAACAGTCACAGAAAAAGTTTGAATAGAACACAAACTTTTAATTGGATAGACAAAAATAATTATTCCCTTTCAAACTTCAAACTAAGAAGTTCTCTAACAATAGTGGCCTTTTAATAGAACGCTTCTGATTTTCTATTTGATGGAATAATAGATTGTTTTGGTAAAAATCTAGTGGTGCGAAATCGTTTTGGTGAAACCACTCCGGGCCATCAATTTGCACCTAATTGGGTGGGTCAATTTACTCCACTAAAATGAGATTATTTATCCGCGTGGCTTGAAGGCTTAAACGAGGCAGCTTGTAATCGCTCTACCGACGAGAAAATAGCGTTCTGTCTGTAGTTGATATCATATTCTAAGGGTTCTATTCCACGATGTCCGAGTAGCCACTACTTATCGAATAAATCCAAAAATGGAACAGATTTTCTGTTAAATAGAGAAATAATAATATGGAACAGATTTTCTGTTCTATATTTGAATTTATTCGGTAAGCAGTGGCTACTCGGACATCGTGAAATAGGCCCTTAGTGTTGCAGAACTAGATTGTATTCAGAAATCAAGACAAGCTAACTATTCTGATGGTCACATTCCCATATCTGCAATATGCTGAACTAAATAAATTTTTCCCAAGGATAAAAGTCAATCAATCAATCTGCCTAGCCTTTTCCCAACTATGTTGGGGTCGGCTTCCAGTCTATCCGGATACAGCTGAATACCAGTAGTTTAATTGGAGTGACTGCCTATCTGACCTCCACAACCCATTAACTGGGTAATACGATTCCCCTTGGTAAGACTGATTGTCAGACTTTCGAGCTTCTGACGACCCGTAACGACTGTCAAAGATCCATGAATGGCAGCCGGGACCATCGGCTTAACGTGCTTTCCGAGGCACGGAGGAGTCTCGGTATGTAAAGATGGTCACCCATCCACGGACCAACCCCGGCAAGCGTAGCTTAACCTGATGGATCGGCCCGTGCGGCTGTTATTACTTAGCCACGAGCTCCTTTTTGACGAGGATGCAAAACATTAATAGTTTGAATTTTCGCAAGCATGATTGTCAAACATGCGGCATAACAGTCTCCTAGTTGTCATTGCTGACAAACTGTGCCAGCTGCATGTAACAGGAACTTAGTTGTTTAAGAACTTGGTTGTTTTTGTTGTTGTGTTGTTTAGTTGTTTATGTTTTGTATATATTACTAACATTGTTTGTAAGTAAATTGCTACTAACGTTATGAGTCCGTGTTACTTGAAAATAAATGTTTTATTATCTTTTATTTCATTTATATACATATCATTTACATTTTTAAATATTTTTATAAAAACATTAAATAAAAAACTTATTATTATTGTAATAAAACTTTTAATTTACATAATTGTTTATTATCCAGGTGATGATACATAAGTAGGTACACAGATTAAACACAAATTAAAATGTCGTAAGTGGCTTAAAATATTACCTACAACGTTATAATACTCGTAATGTTAGTTGCCAGTAAACCCCAAATTAGACAGTAACCTCTTATTCACAAAAAACTAAAACGCTATAATATAAACCTATTTTAGCGTTTTGTCAATTTCTTTCGAATTATAATTTGAGTTTAGAAGAAGAAGACAAAACACTTCTTTGGCTAAAATAGGTTTATAGAGCGCTTTAGTTTTTTTTTATGAATAATATATGTTTAGTCTGTATCTCGGGGCTCGAAATTTCATTTCCAGAGTAGGGACAAGAGAGGAGATTAGAGCGAGGTAATGCGGAATTGTATGTATGTGTGCGTGTGTCTTTATTTGACTACGAATTTCCTGTTTTTTAAAGAGCTTTAGACCCATTATCGAAACTCAGAAACCATTCACTACTTCAACCTTTAGTAAGTGGTGAGGCGCATTGATTTCTACCGAATGAGGGTAGTTAACATTAATTTATGAAAGCCGACCTATCACGCAAGGTGTTGACGTCTGATGTAGTTAGTATTGTATTAGCTCTCTGATTAGTCACGCGCTATTGTTTTTGTTACAAAAATATACTTAATATACCTTCTTTAAAAAATTTGATAAAATTATTTATAAATACTTTTTGTTGTATCTAAATATTAACAAATTGGATAAAGACACTAAATTACGCCGATACTGAGGAACTATTGCAACACACAAAATGATACTCGCATGCACACACCCACACACTCACCCACATATCACACCCTCACACTTGCACACACACCCTCACACACACACACACACACACGCACACACCCCCTCTCTCTCTCTCACACACACGCACACACACACATTACATACTGCTTATGTTTATGTCTAAGATACTGAGAAAATTGTATACTGCTGTGGAAGAGCGGAGTCACCTAACACAGGCATTACTTGCCTAACAGATGGCTCCAATCACCAACTAATGTACAACTTTTTGGTTCAGTAATAAATTTGATTTGAATAAATTTGATTTGATTTGATTTGATTGATATCTATTTGTCTTTAAATACCTCGACGCATATTCTGTTGTTTGTTATTTTTACGTTATAATTCGGCGGACTTAGTAAAATGATGGAGTAGCATTATTTTCAAACAAAAACCTGTATAAAGGTGTCATTGTCCTTTTTGCTTCATAGATAATAAAGACAAAGCGATACAAGACAAGAATGCTTTTTTTTTTCTTTATTTTATACTGCTTACTTACTCTTCTTTAAATTGAGACTGCCAGTGCTATTTCTCCTTTAACAGTACTTTTCTACTTTTACCCTTTAAAGAAAAATTGCACTGACATAAACTAGACTAGAATGCATTATAACTTCTAGTTTACTTTATCTCAATACTGTTATTCTACTGGAGTTACTTCAACTAGAAAAACTGCACTGAAATCTTCGTTCTCTCAATTTGTTGCTCTTTTGTGGACATCATCATCTGCCTAGCCTTTTTTACAAGTATGTTACAATCAACTTCCAGTCTAACCGGATGTAGCTGAATACCAGTATTTTTACATAGAGCGACTGCCTATCTGACCTTCACAACCCAGTTACTGGGTAAAACGATACTTCTTGGTAAGACTGGTTGTCAGACTTTCGGGCTTCTGACGATCCGTAATAACGACTGTCAAATATCCAGGAATGATAGCCGGGACCAACAGCTTAACATACTTCCCAAGGCACGGAAGGGTCTTGGTATGTAAAGATTAAGAATATTTTTGGCCCTTGGTTCGAGTCCCGGGTCGTGCAAAGTGTTATAGGGTTTTCCGTTGTTGTTATTTCCATCTGGAGTTTCTTAGTAGCAGCCTGGAGTCTGGATTTGTGCCCGGTTTATGGTAATAGGCTCAACGGTTGATAGGACAAGACGCAAATCTTCAAAGTTAGGTAGTAAATCGTAAAGTTATACAAATATGGTTGAAAATGGCGATGCGTTTGTTTTTAGTTGAATCTCGTGTCCGCCAATATGAAAGTTATTTCGCAGTTTTAATGCGTGTCGGACCACGCACAATGAAGGGTTCCGTATTTAGGATAATTTATTCCAAGAACAAACTTAACATTGTAGTTGAAAAACATGTTCTCTCGTACATTCCAACTGTAAAAATATTCATATGTGTACCAAATTTCAACTTAATCGGTCCATTAGATTCGGAGCAAATTGGCTGTGACAGACAGACAGACAGACAAACAGACACACAGACACCAAAAAGTTTAAACTTTTTACATACTTCTCTAGTTGATCAAAATTCCTTTTTTATAGTTTATAGTTTATAGTAATGAATAGTTATCCATCAAAATATTGTCTCCTTTTTTGTGATTTTTTTTTTGTCTTTTTTTTTATACACTTCATTATACACTGTATTTGTTTTGGACTTATAATTTAAAGCTAACTGTGCAACGAAAAGTGGACGTTTTATGGTGTACTGCTAAGGGCAGTGCCTTAAACATAATTAGCAAAATACAACTGCCCAACACTTCACGGATACAGGTACATGTAATGTTATTATGTTTATCTATTTTCTACAAATGAAAAAACAATTGTTTATAATAATGGCTAGTTATAATGCCAATGTAAGTATTCCGACGTTAAACATTCATATTTGTAGTTAGAACAATAAGGTTGAAAATGTCTTGAAAACATTACGTTTCCTTTGATAGTAGTAGTAACATAATGATTGAAGGTTTTGATTGTAATCAGAGAAGTATGCAGTCGTGTTTCATAAAAACTTTTTCATTAATGTGAATCGATTTCTTTTCTAACTTTAATGTTGCTTAGACGCAGTTGGTAGACGAATTTCGTGGCTAAGTAATAACATCCGCTAGCTTCCCGCTACGCTACGCTGCCGCGGTCGATCCGAGGATAGGGACCATCATTACATACCGGGAGCCCGCCGTGCCTCGTAAAGCACGTTAAGCCTTTGGTCCCGGCTGACATTCGTGGGTCTTTGACAGTCGTTACGGGTCGTCAGAAGCCCGAAAGTCTGTCACCAGTCTTACCAAGGAGTATCGTGTTATCTAGTAAATGGGTTGTGGAGGTCAGATAGGCAGTAGCGCTATGTAAAATATTGGTATTCAGCTGCATCCGATTGTCCAATCGGATGTCTAAGCGAAGCCGACCCCAACATAGGTGGGAAAAGGCTAGGCAGATTGATTGTGGTAGACGAATTTTAAGGTCTGCTAATCGTGAAGTAGATAATTATGATTTTAAAGGTTATGACGGTTCGATAGACAAGTTTTTTTTAAAACTTTTCCACCACTTTTTTTTACCATAATGGTAGAAAATCTAAATTATAAAGAACATAAATTAAGAATTTGATTGCAAATTCCTACTGGATAAGGTAATCTCTTTTGTTTCTTTATCAAAGAAGGGTCAGTTCAGACCAAGCGGAATAATCTTCGCGGAATTTACAAGCTCCATTGAAAAAAGGACCTTGTTGCCATAGCCTAAAGTATAAAGCTGTCAGTCGACTCGCGTCAAGCCGACTGTGTCGATATACAGACAATTTACTTTAGGCTATGTTATTACGGTCCTATTTTCAATGGAGCCAGTACATTCCGCTAGGATTTTTCCGCTTGGTTTGAACTGACCCGAAAATAACAAGATTTTTTTATAAACAAACTAGCGAACTACAACACTGCAATGGCGAATGTCGAAACATTGACATTTTTGTGCTATTTTTATTTAAAATATTAATGCGTAAATATTTCGGAATCAATTTTCTAAATGATGATGAAAACCGTATCAAAATCCATTGAGTTATTTAGAAGATCTAAGCGGTAACACAGACAGACACGAAAAGTGACTTTAATTATTTAACCATTTATTTGTGTACCCGCATATAAACAGACGAGAACAAAGGAGCAGAAAAATACGTACAAAGCAGAAATGGGGCACTCTCTCCACTAGGCAACAATTGACGCGCAACACGTGACGCTCAATATGTTTGCCAGCGTTGCACAACAGCGCGCAATGTTGCCAGCTGTCGCGCAATATGACGCGGGGCTTGTTGTTTGTTTCCGTGCAACATACAGTTGAGCATCAAATGTTGTCGAGTGGAGACGTGACGCGCAGAAATTCACGTGTGGTGTAATGAACGAGTCCTCAAATTAATTGAACTGTACCAAAACTGTGAATGTTTATGGGCTCACCGAGAATACAAAAATACATTTAAAAAACAGCATATTTTTTTTTGTTTCCGATGCATTTTTCAATAAAATTATAAGTACCACCGCTGAAATCAACACTAGTTCCTCTGGCGACATGTTGTCGACGACTGATCATGCGTAGACAGACATCGTTGCTAAACAAAAGTTCCGCGCTAAGTTTCAACATGTTGAGCAGCATGTTGTTCAACATGTCGCGCGCCAAATGTTGCCTAGTGGATACGAGGCTTAAACGTGCTAAACTATACATTGAATGTCGCGGTGTCGAGGTGAGATTTCCCCCTACCAAAAATCACTCAACGCGCCTAAAGAAGTTTACACTTCAATATGAACGGAAATAAAACTGGCCATGAAGGGTTCCGTTGTTAGTTGTTCTGTAAACTTGAAAAGCCTGCTTAGCTGTGATAGTTTTCCTTAGAACTTCGTTATATATACCACTACCGTGAATTTTTTCACCCATACAAAACTAACCGTTTAGCTGGCAGGGGGGACAAACTTGGCTCTAACAAAAATTAGCACTTTAAAGCTTAATATTTCAAAAACGGATCCCTAAATCGTAAAATTGTCTTCACAAACCCGCAATATTTTTTAAAGACCCATCCAAGAACACCCCATACCATGGGGTAGACGAGAAAAAAAAAATCCCCACTTTACGTGTAAAAAAATGTTTTTTCATGATTTTATTTTACCACTTTGTCGCCGTAATAAATATGTATATCCATGCCAAATTATAGCTTTCTAGTAATAAGAGTCTCTGAGCTAAGGTGCGGACGGACAGACGGACATAGCGAAACTATAAAGGTTTCTTGTAGACCGAACCCTAAAAATTACTAACCAAAGACTCTCCCAATCTTCAAAACAAAACACAATCACCGCCTTTCATTACTCTTAGGCCCTGTTTCACCACATACGATTAAGTTCCTATTAACTTACTTGGCAGATAATTCCATACAAAATCTGTTCCGTTTTTAAATTAATTCAGTAAGTAGTTGCTATTCGGACCTCGTGAAATAGGCACTTTCCCATCCAAATATTTTTTACGAAAGAAACCTCATAAGAAATCCACTGCGAGAACTAATCTTAACCACTAATCCAGGGGGACTTAATGTCTTCGTAAAAATAAACATGAGCATTACTCCAGTAGGTCCGGTGTCCCAGGTGGGTTGGTGTCCGCTTCGTTTATAATTTAAGCTGGGTTGGCAGGTGGATGGGATGAGAGGAAGCGGACTGCGCGTTGGTTTTGATAGGTTAAGTTTGTGGACGTTTGTTGGTTTAGTTCTGGTGGGTAGATCTTGTTTTGTAGTGTCCTTGCTACTGTCTATTGCTGTTTACAGTACAATGTTGCAAAGGTTGAAAGATAATTTGTTTTAGTTCTGGCATAAGAATACTTTGTTACAGTACAACACAACTTAGATGTAAATCGGCAAAATTCGTAAAACCAATCACGATCCGAATTGACTGCGCCTTCAACATCACCAATCTTTAGTACTCTTTAGGCGAAAATGATCTTTATGCATACACAATAACTTGTAAAGTCATATAACCAAATACATTCATAAAATTGAAAAGAATGATTATCAAATCTATGCTATGTCTAAGTTGTGTACACGAATTTAACCTTGGATGCTAGGCTAATAGATTCTACACGCGTTTGGTATATTTTAGCTAATTCTACAGTATTATGTCGTATGGCATTTTATGGACTGTGGGGTGGGGTTGCTGACATTGAATCCATCTTTATTTTGCAAAAGAGAGCTGCCAGAGCCATTTATAATCTACTTCGCAGCGAATCTCTCAGGGAACTATATGAAAATATTAATTTGCCTTGCTAATTCATTTATGAAAATATTATGTCTATCAATCAATCCGCCTAGCCTTTTCCCAACTATGTTGGGGTCGGGTTCCAGTCTAACCGGATGCAGCTGGATACCAGTATTTTACATGGAGCGGCTGTCTATCTGACCTCTACAACCCAGTTACTAGGTAACGCGGTACCTCTTGGTAAGACTGGTTTTCAGATGCAGGTAAGAAAAATTCTACATATATTTAATAAAATAAGTGATAGACATAATTAATTAATACTGAATTAAAGTTAAATAAAATAAATCAACCATTTTTGAGATTAACCAAAGTACATAATTTTTTTATGGGTTACTGTGTTAAATGTTACAACAAAATACCTTAATTTTTTATAACTTTTAATAAAAGAACACTTCGTAAACAAGCATATTACAAATTAGAGGATTTTATTCAAGGTATGAATGCTGGGAAAAATGCTGGTCCTGCTGCATAGGACAACCTAGAATCTAGTCAAAACTAAACTGGTTGCTAATTTAACTATTTAATTCATTATTATTTATTTATATCTTTTAGACATTGATTTTACATTCTATGATTAATTTGACTCACACACTGCCGTCCTTGTTAAAATTTTTGGAAAATCGTATACTTTTACAATGACCGTAAATATGTGAGCACCACTTGTATATAAAGCACATAATTATTTTTTCTGTCATTGCTTCATTTAATTCTTTTTTATCTATTATGGTATACTAATTTTGTTCTAGGTAAATCATCTTCACCGTTCTGGTCACTTTCCATCCAGGAAATTTGGATACCTAATGAAAAAAAGTCAATTCCCCTAATTGGCAAGTGTGTAGTAAAATCGAAGATGTCCAACATTTGCTGGTGGAATGTGAAAAGAACAAGAGAGAGAGGGAGATAGTGATGCGGGAGTTAAAAGTTAATATGTATGATGTTGGGGCTTTCATTACAATATTATCTACACCTAATTCGGGAGAAGCGAAATTGATTTATGAAATGGTGCAGCATCACTATCTCCTTCGCTTACGCAATAATATATTTGTACTCATAATATTATAATTACGGGTAATAATAAGTCAGATTAGGATATGATGAGGCTGACGTACCTTTGTAAGGTCTCTAAATAAATAAAGATTAAAAAAAAAAATCATCTTCACAGATAATTATATAATTATTAATGTATATGTCGTAGCAAGATGGTTGTAGCCGTGATATAGTTATATCTCTAGGGATATAGCTATATACCGTAATATAGTTATATGAAAACTGTTGGAGTACCTACCCTAATAATTCTATTACTTTATCATGCTCGTATCATAGTTATGTTCCTAGTAAGAAAGTTATGAACCGCTTTCTTATTTATTTATTTATTTAGCTCAGACACGGAGATCCATAGTATTGTTAGTAGGTAAACTTAAAAAAAAAAACTATGTTGGAAACTAAAGATAATATTCTAAAATACAAAAACACTTACTTTTACAATCAAACAAACAACAACAATAAGACTGACACAGGTCCTGGTCATAAAATTAAATTCAAATTAAAAATTACTAAGAAAAAAAAATATTTATAAAAATTCATTAAAATTATCATGAACTAAACTGTAAAATAAAATATTATTAATAATTAAATAAACAAAAATTGGGAAAAGTGAAATTAAATTTAAACGACCAGCCTAACAAAGGACCTCCAGAGCGGGGATGAGATCCTGTCAGCTAATGTCTTATAACTATATTACGCTTTATAGCTGTATCCATAAAGGTATATAGCTATATCATGGCTACAACCATCTTACTGCGGTATATACGAGTATACAAACTATTGTAAAACATGTTAAAAGCTCATTCTTCTCCATACGAAACTACCTTTTGGAAGGGGCGACTAGAATATTTTTTTTTTGTAAAGTGCCTTTTATATGCCAATTTGAAATAAATTATTTGACTTTGACTTTGTACTGAACTTAAAACTTTTGATGAGAAAATCTGTTGGTGGAGGCTACATACTGCGGGTAAGTAGGATTCTTGTTAGTCTAACAAACTTTTTATGACACGCCGTTTGATTCCCTAGACAAAATCGTTTGTCATCTCCAACAGGCAAAAGGCTTTTACCAGAGTATATTTTAGTAAAAGCCGGTGAACATAGTCACGTAAGTACATAGTAAAATGCACTGTTATTCCCTTAACCCTCGCTCACATCTTAAAACTTCAGCCGCACGCAAAAAGGATCTCCCCGGGGCACTTTCAAAATAATCGTAAAAATGTGAAGTCCCAAAGAAGGGCAGCTACCTAATAGACAAAAGTGTTATATTCACTTTGTCTTATTTACATAATTTTCTCGATGTTTGCACAAAGAAATACAAATTCCTTTTGAAAAGATCCGATGAAACAAAGTCGGTTTAAAAGTTACCGGATGCAAAGTTGAGAGGTTATTGATCAAAAGGTGTTTGAGGGTTTTAGAGTTATGATTGACGTGGAGACCACGAAGTGAAAAGGCAATGTTGCTCAGAGCCCCAGGGTAGTTGGAGCAACAATCTTTACAGGATGACTGGTTACAGATAGATGAAAGTGGCTGAGGATTGTGCTGTCATTAGAGAAACTTAAGTACAGACGTGAGCAGTGGTGCCTCAGTGGTAACGGCCGTGACTTACAAGTTGTAGTTCGTGGGTTCGATCCCAAGCAGGCACCTTACTTTGCATAAATTAACATCGTGATGAAATCGGCATTTCCTAGAACCAAAAATTCGAAGGCATGTGACTACTACCAAACCGCACTGGTCCCACGTGGTGGATTACGGCCCACTCCCTCTCACAGAGAAGAGGCTTGTGTCCCAGCAATAGGAACATTATAGGCTGATTATGTTATATGTGTATGTATGTCCAGAAGTGGATGATACGTGTTTGTTTCGTAAATGCGCCTCGCAAAGCACGTTTTCATACGTAATTTGCATGTCTGTCATGATGCTTAATTCGCACACGTGGGTGAGGGTTTCCTTCGGGCTTATATTTTACGTAATACAGTGTAATCCCACGTGCGTAAACAAAAAGCTTTAAAAGTACCCTTAATAAATAAAATGTAAACCATTTCTACATTATGCTGTTTTCCTTCACCGTACCTCAATCAGTACGTAGACTGATTTTCAGGATTTAACCAGCAATCTCGATCGTATTAACGCTTTAGAGGACACGATACGGCCATAGCAGTAATAACAATAAAACTTCAAAGCATTAAAAAACTTATCAGTAGGTATCTAAACCCATACTTATTTGTGCACTGGATTTCTGTTTACCTAAGCGAGAACAAAAAATGAAGAGATAACTTTTGTTTTTGAAGACTATGGGTAGCTATACATACCTCTATGTTATAATTTTAATGTTTTTACTGTTTTTTACACTTTATTTTTTACTTTTATTCTATTTTTTTTTTGTATACTTATGGTTATTTTGCCTGAAATAAAACACTTTTTTTAAATTTATTTATTTAAACTACTTGATCACCATCACAGTTACTCTAAATCCAAAATAATGTATATGTAACCCATATCAATCTGCCTAGCATTTTCCCAACTATGTCGGGGTCGGTTTCCAGTTTAACCGGATGCAGCTGAATACCAGTATTTTACATGGAGCGACTGCCTATCTGACCTCCACACCCAGTCACTGGGTAATACGATTCCCCTTGGTAAGACTAGTTGTCAGACTATCAGGCTTCTGACGACCCGTAACGACTGTCAAAGATCCACGAATGACAGCCGGGACCAACGGCTTAACAGGCTTTCCAAGGCACGGAGGAGTCTCGGTATGTAAAGATGGTCACCCATTCACGGACCAACCCCGGCAAGCGTAGCTTAACCTGATGGATCGATCCGTGCGGCTGTTATTACTTAGCCTCGAGCTTCTCACTTAGCCACGAGCTACTACCTAGTAACCTAAATACGCCACTATTTTATAAATAGCCCTACTTTACCTAACCTTGTTCTTTGTGCAGTCGGTTAAAAAAACAAAAAACAGACTAGAGTAAAAAGAGCTTAAAACTAAGAATATGAAAGCATCTGTAACGTAAGAACTTCCGTGAATGGACTCATGAATGTTGGGAATGCAAAAAGAGGTGACTTAAGGTTTGTTCACATTGCACAATAAGATTCATGCCGCTATTCTTGGGAGCGATATTTAAGAGTGTAAAAGATATAAAGACACTATGATATTTTTAAATGCTTTTTATAGAGTTCGCTTTTGGCTAATCGTTTTGTGACGTCTTGTGAAAAAGTGATAGATGCATTATTAAAAAACTTTTTTTACAAAAAAATACAACCGACTTCCAAAAACAAAGTGAAAAATAACTTTAATTTCGGAAGTCGGTGTCTAGTTAAATGTATTTTCGTTTTTTGCCACCGACTTCCGAAATTAAAGTTATTTTTCACTTTGTAGTGTTGTTTTTGGAAGTCCGTTGTATTTTTTTGTAAAAAAGTTTTTATTTTTCACTATTTAGTTGTGTACCTACCCCACACAAATTCTAATACCTGCAAAACAAACTAGAACATCATCCATATAAAAGTGGGGGAAAAATACGTATTATTGAAGCTAACTCAAAAAGTACCCAAACAAAATTAATCAATTTTATATGGGACCAACTGTGTTAACCCTCTCGAATAAAATAAAAAAATATTCAAATCGGTCCAGCCATCTTCGAGTAATCGGGGAACATACATAAAAAAAAATAAAAAAAAAAAAAGGTTCCGACGAATTGAGAACCTCCTCCTTTTTGAAGTCGGTTAAAAATTAAACTGTATTCATCCTTGCGGGCTCTATTTAGTTTATCTGACTTGATTAATCCTCAGCACACATTTTAGTTTTACCGAGTATTATTAGCCTATATCTTCTTTCTACCCTGGCTGTTCACAATGGTGTGCTGGTACATTCAGCAACAAAATTCGATTAACACTTGCAGTTTTTTAATTTTAATTATTAAGCGAAATATTTAATTGAAATCGGAACAGAAGTACTTAAAAATTTAAGAATATTAACTCTTAACAGATAAACGAAAAAAAAACAGTTTATCGAATCATTATGTGTTAATTTAGATGATGTCAGAAAGTAGCAGTGTTAACCGACTTCTGTTGCTGACCGTACCTACGCTTTTGTATGGAAGTGAATGTTGGGTGTGGCAAAAGAAGCATGAAAGTAGAATAAATGCTGTGGAAATGCGTTCCTTGCGAAGCATGTGTTGGTGTGACTATGTATGATAGGCTGAGGAATGATGTGATAAGGCAACGGTGCAGTTTAAAAGATGTAGTGACTAAAATTTAAAAAAGTATGATTAAATGGTTTGATCATGTTGAGAGTATGAATAAAAGGCAACTAACAATAGGTTTTGTAGGTTATTTACAAGGCAGATGTGAGTGGAAACGCCGAGAGGGGAAGACATAGTGACCTTATTGGTGATGTTCTTCAGAAAGGTCAGGTGCGTAGTATTCGCAACCGGCGTGCTTGTATGACCAGATTTATGAACGAAGATGAGGCAAAAGGAGTATGTAAGGATCGTAGTAGGTGGCGTGAGTTTATGTCTGTATGTCTACCTACAAAACAACAAAAAGTCCATGACTCGATTTAATAGGCGCGACACGTTTTGAAAATCGTTCTCTGCCGTCGCATCGCTCTGCATTAAAATCATTTAAATGTATAGCTACCCTAAGAGGGGTATAAAGTTCCATTGTTATTATATTCCGCAACCAGCTCAGCGTAAACGTGTACGTATGGCCCTACAAAACTCTCTATGCAAATTCAGTTTCCACAATTTAAATTTTGACTTAAGCCGACCATCGAGTGCAAAACCCGACCTTAATGTTAGCTATGAAGTCAGTAAGCCTTAACATTAAGAATAAAACCGAGATGATCGATTCTCAACCTTATTAGCATAACTATTAGGCCTTTAATGGCTTATCGCTCAAGTACTGCATTGATGACACTTTTAAGGCGACTACGGGTTAAATCTTTTACGATCAACATAAAAATGTCGTTATTTTTTCCGGACCACCGGAATGTGAATTTTTTTGGGCGAAAAAAAAATTTGTTATTGCTTCCTATCAGCGTTGGTATCGCATTGGAATGTATAATAGTTTATATATGTTCAAACTGTCAATATCATATCCTTAAAGGCTTAAAATATGTATTGCATAGTCGAATTGCAGCTATCAATTCAGCAGACTATTGCCTGAACAAACGGTATAAAATGTAACCATTATTGAGTTGTTTAAATATCACAGCAATACCTACGAATAAAGTTAAAAATATATTAGGTCTTTACCTATGAAATTGCCGCTCTGCAGTACTGGCCATTTCAAATCAAAATAATTTTTGTTTGGCTAAGAATTCTAATTTCAAATTAATTTTATTTTAAAAACATGGATTTTTTTTTCCAAAAGTAGTCATTTGTTTATTGATTAGTGTTACATTTTCATCGCATTTCAATCTTTTTCGTCATCATGGATACGTTAAAAATTCGAGTAATTATGGAATATGAGTACCGTCGTGGCAGCAACGCGGCACAAGCGGCACGCAACATCAACGACGTTTACGGAGCTAACACTACAAACCAACGCACCACTTGTTATTGGTTTGCTCGCTTCCGTTCTGGAAATTTCGACCTGAAAAATGAACCTCGCGGTCGTCCGAAGACTTTGGCCGACAATGACGAATTAAAGGCGATTGTGGAAGCTGATGATACACAATCTACGGCTGAATTAGCAGCAGCTATCGACGTTAGCGTCAAAACAATATTGGTCCATTTGCGTCAAATTGGCAAGGTAAAAAAGCTTGACAAATGGGTGCCCCACGAACTCAATGATCGCCAGCGCGAAGTACGCGTCGAGACGTGCCTTGCACTGCTCAATAGACACACAAATGAAGGAATTTTGAACCGCATTGTTACCTGCGATGAAAAATGGATTCTGTTTGATAACCGCAAGCGCTCAGCAAGTTGGTTGGATCCTGGTTCAGCACCTAAACAATGCCCTAAACGAAAACATACCCCTAGAAAAGTGATGGTCACTGTTTGGTGGTCTAGCGCCGGTGTGATTCATCACAGCTTCTTACCAAACGGGGTGAGCATTACTTCAGATGTGTACTGTGAAGAACTGAACACAATGATGGAGAAGCTGGCACATCTCCAATCAGCATTGGTCAATCGCTCGTCTCCGCTGCTCCTGCACGACAACGCGCGACCTCATACTGCACAGCAGACGGTCTCCAAGTTGCAAGTACTGGGGTTGGAAGCTCTCCGTCATCCGCCCTACTCACCAGACCTTGCGCCTACAGACTACTACTTTTTCCAGAATTTGGATAACTTCTTGGCGGGAAAAAAATTCAATACCCGAGAGGCAGTACAAAATGCCTTTGAAGAATTTGTTGCCTCCCGTCCAGCTGATTTCTTTAAGAAGGGCATCAATAAACTGCCACTGCGTTGGCAAAGATGCATTGATTGCATGGGTGATTACTTCGATTAATACAAATAAAAAATGCATGAAAAAAATTCGTTTAAATTTTTTCATACAAAACGGCAATTTCATAGGTAAAGACCTATTATATGTGTCGGATCCGGTCAATAGTACGGACGCGTAAGGAATCGCAGGCGCGCCATAGGCGACATCACGTGAGGTGCCCACGCCTACAGCGCGCTTCTACAGAGTCGTGATGTTTTAACCTGATGGCGAGAAGGACAGTCTAGTGTTGGATCGCATCGGAGCAACATCGGGGTTACTACGCCACGGAACTGTATTCGATTCGTTGTGCTTAGTGATTGTGTTAGATTGTGATTTTAAACACCGTGTATCGCACCCAGTGTGTTTTCATTGCACGCATTGCATCTTCTGCCCACGTGTCTGTCTAAATCTAATTGAGTAAATCCTGATGTTCCGACATATGTATAAGTATACTATGCAATTTTCCAGCTAGAGAATGTTTAAAGGACATTTTCATACCATGTTTCACCTCTGCATAAGTATCGGTTCACTTGTCTGGAAAATAGTTTTATAATAAGACTGCCTCGTTGGTCGATTGCTCGCAAGCGCTACTGCTGAGCATGAGGTCCTGGGTTCGATTCCCGGGTCAGGCAAAGTGTTATTGGAATTTTCCATCTGGAATATCTCAGTAGCAGCCCGGAGTCTAGATTCGTGCCTGGTTGATGGCAATAGGCTCCCGCCCTATTACAAGGGACTTAAAACATGACTGGTGAAATGTGGGTGTAATACGGTCCCACTTTATCTTTTACAAAAATATGCCGAAATAATATGAAAAAGATAATGAAAAGTTACTCACAAGAACAAAGTTTATTGTTAATGATAAAAACACGGACAATGCAGTCATCATTTGCCCGAAAAATCCGGGATAAAAATTTTTCAACGAAACATTAGAGAGGGTGGTCTTAAAAAGACAATGTATCCTTAAGAGAGTTCAACAAACATTATGTAAAGGTATGTACATAAGCTAAAAGTATTTACGTAACGACAGTATAATGGGTTCAAGCTGTTAAAAGTGCTGTGGCAAGGCACTATGATGTTTTATGTAAACATACGGGAGTAGAATGTAGGCTGTGACGCTTGAGGAAAAAAAAAATACGTAGGTCAGTGGGATGCTGTTTCAATAACACTTTTGTTGTGGTTAGTACGGCTAATTATAGAACCAAAAGTAATTATGTCTAGTAATTGTTCCATCTTGACGCTCCAACATGGACATACTTATTCTTAACCTAACCTACCTACTACCCTACCTACCCTACCCTTACTAACCTACCTTTACCTAACTTAACTATAAACTATTAAAAAACTAAAATGATATGCAAACCTACTGATTTGGTTTTAAATTCATTGGTATCTTACCATAATACTATCCAATATCCATTGTAAAGTGGTTAGTGGTGGTATGGGAATATTTTTCTTGTCAGAGAAATATTTAAAACTAAAAAAATCCTCGCAAAGTACGTTTAAATCAAAATGACACTAAATCTAATTGTCTTTTCAACCTTGCTTGCTTGAAGTAGGTAGCATGAAACCAATGAATAACCCATAAGCAGCAGATACGCTCTTAATGCAAAACCGTATGTTTACAAACCCGAGACCCACAGTGAAATACTACATCTTTTGTTCGAACATGAAAACTGACAAAAACAGAATGAATTCTCATTGGTACAATGCGTATTAAAGGGGCTAGTCGTAAGGGCAGAACAAGGAAACGATTTAATTTAATCTCGGCCGGGGAAAGTAGAATTAATTTCGTTATTTGGACATTTTTCAGTCTCCCCTCCTGAAAAATGAACGAACAAAAATATAAAGCTACAATTTTTCAGCGTCAAATTTCGCCTTTGCAAAGTTAAATTATTAAAAATTAAGTTTTTTTTTTTTTGGGCCGATGTGAATATTTTATTTCTGATGTTTTACGTTTTTTGAATCGTTAATCTATTATCCACTGGTTTCGGGTGTAGAATCACAATAACATGGTTATTGGTTTTTCGAACGACGGCGGTGGGAAAAGTAAAAATAGATGTATATTATAATGTATCCCGGGCACAATACCTAAACAACTACCGTATATTTTGCGTGGTGAGCATCTTACAACGACTGAAAGATGGTTTTATGTACCTAAGTATTTCATATTATTTGTCACGACCTTTAATATTTCCTATTTTAAAAATATAATTTGTAAAAGTACTAGAATCAATAGTGTTGAAGTCGGACTTTTTTCATGAAAAAGCCTCCAAGAGCGAGAGAGATTCATGGGTTTTTTCGTTAAGAGTGTTTTATTGTGGTGCTCCGGACGTGCTGTATCGTCATAATAAGGCCGTCGCCAAACAATCACAAAAGTAAATCGCGTCGTGTACGGGCCGCCATTGAAATACAAGTGCTGTGACATTCTGGATTTAAGTTTATAACATGTTACTTTTGAGTAACGTCGACGATAAAACACAGTTTGTCCAACGCACCAGGAACAGGACGTCAACGAGAAAACAAATGACTGCACCGTAGTACATTTACTAAGGCCGAATAATCTCGTTTCTCGTTGACGTCCCGTTCCAGATCTGGTGGACAAACAGTGTTAGGCCTTTTGTCCACCGCCACGTCACCGGAACGTCAACAAGAACAAGATGACGGCACCGAAGTAGCGATACATACATTTACTATGGCTGCGTGAACACCACACGCCGTCACCGGGACGTCACGCTTGGTTCGAATTATCTCGTTTCCCGTTGACGTCTCGTTGACGTTGTGCAGTGGACAAACAGTGTAACACTACGACGCAACACAAACAGCTATCCTCAGAATCCACCCACTGACGGGCTAATCTTGTATCTGTCGTGTTTAAACAAGTAAAAATCCTAACTAATATTATAAATTCGAAAGTATGTTTGTTTGTTTGTAACGCTTTCACGCTAAAACGACTTAACGGATTGGACAGAAATTTGGCACACAGGTAGACCACGACCTATTGAAATGACCTGTTTGACATGACATGACTGCATGACATGACCTGTTTGATAGTGGCGCCAGTGACAGAAAATTGAAAGGAAATCGTTTGTCTTGGTATGGGCATGTAATGAGGAGAGACGAAACGCATGTGACTAAAAGAGTGATGAATATACATGTTGATGGATGGAGAGGCAGAGGAAGGCCAAAGAAAAGATGGATGGATTGTGTGAGGAATGATATGAAAGAGAAGGGAGTGAATGATAGCGTGACGGTTGACAGGGGAGAATGGAAGAAGAAAACATGTTGCACCGACCCCAAGTAATATGGGATAAGCGCAGGAAGATGATGATGTAGACCATGACCTGAAAAAGTACATAAGCTACTTTTTATTGACATAACACGCAGATGAAGCCACTGACGGAAGCTAGAATGCACATAACACACATAATCAGCCTATAACGTTCCCACTGCTGGGACACAGGCCTCCTCTCTGTGAGAGGGAGTGCGCCGTAATCCACCACGCGGACCCAGTGCGGGTTGGCAGATGTCACAAGTCTTCGAATTTTTTGATTCTAGGACATGCTGAATAGAATGCAATAATAATGTACACAATGTACACATACAAATACTTTTGTGCACTCTCATCAGAGCTGCATCATTATTCGCAACATTTTAAATAATTCAAGTTACCGAACGCAAGAATCTTGCGGCTATTACCTACCCTCTGATGAACACATTAGTACCAGGTTTGCAGACGCCCTAGTACCACTTAATTAATAGGAATAGTGGGAAGAACGCTTCTGATCGCTAGGTTCTACGGGCAAAATTGCCAGCTTGCTATACCAAGTACAGGGTACCTACCATAGTAACAATGCATAGTCGAAAAGCTACTGTGAGACAATGATGGGTACTGAAAGGTTTATGTAGCTACAGTATTGCTGTTTGAGTTTTAAAATCAAGGTTTTTTGACATTAACATATTTATTTGTATAGTTAGTTAGTTAGTCGTTTAATTTAGTACCTAGGGTAAATAATTAGTTGTGTTATATATTGTACAAAGATAAATAAATAAAGATAAACTACAAAAATAAATAGCACAACACACAAAAGAAAATGATAACAAATTAGTTACGTGAAAAAACATTTTTACAAAAGTCAACCGACTTCCAAAAATAAACACTACAAAGTGAAAAATAACTTTTATTTCGAAAGTCGGTGTCTTTGGTTTTGTAATTTCGGTTTTTGCCACCGACTTCCGAAATTAAAGTTATTTTTCACTTTCTAGTGTTTCTTCATCCACAATAAAAGTGAAAAAAAAAAACTATTATTGAAGCTAACTCAAAAACTACCGAATCAAAGTTATTCAATTTTACATGAGACCAACTTCAAGGTATACCCTCTTGGATATAACAAGAATCATTCAAATCGAACAATTCTGTAAAAAGTTATGCGCGGTCATACATAGAAAAAAAAATTACTTGAGAACCTCGTTCTTTTTTTTCATCGGTTAATAATAAAGAGAATACAAGGAGCCAATATATCAAAAATAAAAGTATCGTACTTAATTAGTTAGTCCGATGTCCTTGAGGTATTGACTTATTAATTTAGAACAAATATCTTTTATCTATATCCCTTTAGATGTAAATTATGTACTAATTTATGAACACAAAACCCCAGGGGGGGGGGGGGGGTTTAGTTGTGAACCCCATAGGGTCACAACTACTGATGATGTTTTTTTACGTTTATATATATGATATAAGCTTATATACCTTTTATATAAAGGATTTTTCCTTATGTAAACCCATGTGTACAGTCGACACGCAAGGAGATATGGCTCGATGCCTCCTCCCAGTATTGGCGAACATCTGTTCCTTGAAACTTTGGTTGTAACCACACCTTATATTAGAAATACAAGCTATTGAAAGCGCGATGACGCTATAAGGCTTAAACAGACAGTATAAACAGATTTGATAAAGGGGTGAATTGGGTCAAAATAACATGTCTTGTACCTGCCTTTTCCCTGTAAGGATATACCAGCCTAAACAAACAGCGTATAATTATTTTCAAGCTCTGTTCCTTCACAAGTTCCCGAACAAGTACTTCATTTGTCTCATTCCATCATACTACATTTTCATCGGCCATATTTCAGTCTCTTGTTTCTTAATTAAAACTTTAAATATTGTTACTTACAAAGTACTCACAGAACTCCTTAACCTAACAATAGGGGTGACCTCTACTAATAATTAACCTAATTTTCTTGTGTTATTCGAATTTCGACTATTTGCCGTTGGGTTAAGTTTTATAGTTGCAATTAAGTGGTCTAAGTTAGTAATGATAGAGCGTTGAGGAGACGCCAAATTACAGGCAAACGTGTTTAATACGTGTGTGTACTGTTCCTGTTAGTTAATTAGGGTTTTTAAATTGTACCACTATTTTCTTTGACCTGGTTTTTGTGGAGTTTGTTGTTGAAGCGCAGTAAAAGTTTAATTAGTGTTTTAGTTTTTTGTTAAAGAATGGGAAAATGGGGATGCGGGTTCATGTGATGCGCACTACTTCTGTTCTCTTGGTAGATAAACAAAGCTAAAACAGTAGTAT
The DNA here is from genome assembly GCA_946251885.1 of Cosmia pyralina. NCBI lineage: Eukaryota > Metazoa > Arthropoda > Insecta > Lepidoptera > Noctuidae > Cosmia > Cosmia pyralina. Next base: position 4,574,491 of record OX276348.1, on the reverse strand, counting down.
GATAGCATGAGTATGAGTAGTAGTATGAGTAGCATGTATGACTTAAATATAGAGAAGGGCGAAGGTATTTACAAAAATGCTATCTGTTTCATACCGTTTGCTCTGCCTCCCTCCGGGCTTGATAGAGAGAGTTACAAGTCTTAGAGGCAATTACCTACATTTCCTTTTTGAAATATTGTTTCGGGCGATAACGTTTTCACCCCCCTAAACCTTTACGAAATAAGACACCTTTGGTCTCATTAGATTCAGCACACCTTAATCTAGGTCTGTACGTTTTTTTAGTAATTCAGTTTTAGTAGGAAGTTATAAAGTCAAAAATATTATATTTAGATGCTATTAACGTTTAGCGTACGCAATATTTCTTTATATTAAAAACTTACGGACCTAAGTTTTCATTATATCTACAACATATCCAAAAATTATGAAAATTAGGCTGTGTTTACGGGGGAAAAACGTTACCGCTTTTTGTATGAAAATTTACAGCTTCACAATCCTCATAAAGTCAATATTGATACAGTTACTTATTCAGTAAAATTTAAAAAGTACTCGAGAATCCGCGAGGATTTTTCCGCTTGGTGGAAACTGACCCTTACTGACTGCGGTCAACCGCACACATTTATGTATTCTACGTGGGTACATTCTTGTTCTGATTTTGATTGGTGTTTCTATTTAACCACTATTACGATCAAACCTTGGCCTACTTACTTGCCATGTTTTCTTAACCAATATCAATAACTCCACTTTCCATCAACACTAAAATTAAACATTACTTCGTTGCAAATAACTGAGAGGTTTATTCAAGAAGTCGGGACGTATCACACTCTAGTAAATCTGTTATTATACAAAGATTTTTTTTCTTTAATCTTCCTCCTCCTCCTTAGTAGTTCTCTCTTGACAGAGTGGTCGTGGTTGATGACTCTGCATTTTCTCACCTCCTTTTGAGAAGCAGTAATGCTCGCGAAGGAGGAAGCGGAGCGGGTGAGGGGGGGCAACAGCCGCGCCCTCGCGCCCCTAGCCGCCGTAGGAGACGCCCTGGGCGGCGGGAATCTATCGCCGATTCCCGGCCATCGTAGGCGCGGGCTTGCGGACGACGAGTAATGGGCAGCTCGTCGTCCGGTAAGTACCAGGCCCGGGTCGACGGTGCGTTGTGTTCCACGCGCGCCTCAAAGAGATGTCAGCAGTGACGGGGTCAATTGGGCCGATGCCGCTGGGGTCGCGGGTAGTTCGAAAGAGATACCGTGGCCCTGGCACGGGCAACTGAAGGAACACGGGTGAGTTTTAGTCAGTAAAAGTCTGACACGCCCTCCCGCTCTGCCCAGAGCGAGAGAAGTCATTTGATGATTTCCCATCCACAAAAAAAAAAAAGAGAAAGAAAGAAAGAAGAAAGAAAAATCGTTTATTTTGCACAAATAAAACGCACATTAGTAACTAAAAAATAACAAAGTACACACGTTATGCAAAGTAAGCAAAAGCCTCGTATCCAAGTTGTCTACGATCTCAGACCAAAGACAACAATTTAAAACAGTAATTCTACAATACTACTAAAAAAAAAGCCCTCGCGATGCTCCTCCACTTATTCCGGTCTTCCGCGTCTCGAAAATTCTTTGATAAGGTCAGTCCAACGCGTAGGTGACTGACCACGTGACCGCTTGCCCTCCACTTGTCCCTGGTCTTTAATCTTACTACTATTATAAATGCGAAAGTTTGGATGGATGGATATTTGTTACTCAATCACGCCAGAACGGCTGAACGGACCTTTTTTGTTTTGACGCTGGGAAAAATGCATTACGCATACCCACCCATCGGGGGACGGGTGGGGTATGTGGGACTCCCCGGTAAATCCGGTATACCCACTAAACTACCCAGCGGCGCTCCCGCATCGCCGTGACGGGAGGGTCATGGGAAACTGGCTCAGCCTTTACATCCACAACCCTCCCGGCGCATGCCCGCCTAGCTGGCGGGCCCTGCTTGCCCCCCAGCAGGTTGTGGGGCTACGGGTTTGGCCGGGATCACCTGACCATTCCCGTCCGACACTGGTGGAGGTCCGTGCGATACAGGCAAGGGTGCCCCCGCACCCGTTGCCTGCTGGCCTCCACCTGGGAGGAGTCGTCTGTTCCGACCCCTCCTCCACCTGCGGAGCGGCGCCGCGAGAGGATCGTCCTCCCGCGCGCGCTCCGTCACCTCCTTCTGGGACATGACGTGTTCGCAGAAGGAGGCGACCGCCGTCCAGGACCTCTCATCCACCAGCATGGCGTTAACCACGCCGGGGAGCGAGAGGTCCGGTCCTATCACCGCGACCAGATCGCGGCGCGTCTCGGACCACGACGGGCACGACCCGAGGGTGTGCTGCGCCGTGTCCTCCACCGATTCGGTGCAGGTACGACCCGAAATAGCCGTGTCTGGACAGCACCTGCGTCAGACGGAAGGAGAGGAACCCGTGCGACCGCTCGAGCCAGTCTCGCAGCACTGGCCCGAGCGCGTCGAGAGTCCGGCGGCCAAAGACTGCAGTGGCGAGGTCTCTCGTCCAGTGGACGACGATATTGTTTCGCGACTCCCGTCGGAGGGCCTCGCGCTCTTCCGGGGTCGGGCGTTCTCCTCTCGCCCTCCGCCCCGCCGTCCACTCGTATACTCTGGCGAGCACCCACGCCTCGAGTTCCCAAGGGGGGGTGCCGGCCAGAGCACAGGCCGCTGCAAAACCCACCATCCGGTAGGCCCACGCGACCTGCTGAGCTATGGCCCTCTGAGGCGCCCGCAATGCGACGGCGTTCTCCCTCCTTCGGAGGGAGTCTTCCCAGATGGGGGCACCGTAGAGGGCCATGCTCCTCAAGATGCCGGTGTAGAGCTGCCGGCATCGCGCGCTGGGCCCTCCCGAGTTGGGCAGCAGCTACGAGAGCGCCCCTGCAGTCTTCAGGAGGCGCGACGACAGCCCGCTAAAATGCGGGCCGAAGCTCCACCTGCTGTCGAGTACGAGGCCCAGATATTTCATCTGGGCCTTTACCTCGATCCTGACGCCCTCCACGAATACGTGGGCGTCAGATGGAGGGCGCTGCCGAGGTCCGTGGAAAAACACGGCCTCGGTCTTGTGCAGCGCCACCGTCAAACCCAGGCGGTGGATCCTCCCTGCCACCAAAGATCCGCTCGCCGAGGCCAAGTTGGCCGCCTCCCGGAAACTCCCTCCCCGGGCGGTGAGGAAAGTGTCGTCCGCGTAGCAGACAACACTCGTGCCTCGAAGGAGAGTTCCCCTCAAGAGCCAGTCGTAGCCGACGTTCCACAGGAGAGGTCCCACGACCGACCCCTGCGGAACGCCGGCCCCGACGGCGTATCGCCGGGCTTGGCCAGTCCTGTCCACCAGGACAATCGCCCGATCGTCCAGGTAGCTGGCCAGCAGACGCCGCATGTACCGAGGCACTCCGTGGAATCGGAGCGCCTCCAGGATCGTGGAGTGGGGAACAGAGTTGAAGGCGTTGGCTATGTCGAATGACACGGCCAACAACCCGTCCCCCGCCTCCATCGCCTCCTTCGCCTGGTCCTTCAGGCGGGTCAGCGCGTCCACCGTCGAGCGCTCAGCCCGAAAACCGAACTGAGCGTCCGACAAGTCCGGCCCGATGGTCCGCAGATGGCTCTTGAGGCGGGCAGAGATTATCCCCTCGAACAATTTCCCGACCTCATCGAGCAGAACAGCAGAACGATGGGCCGGTATGCCGAGGGGGAGTCCGCTGGGACGGCTGAACGGACCTAGATAAACTTTGGCAGAGAGTTAGATTATTGTCTAGAATAGCACATAGGCTAGTTTTTATTCCCGAAAAATGTACAAATTCTGTGGAATAATTTCCGACAACCACGCGGGTGAAGCCGCTGGCAAAAGCTAGTTAAAATATGGTTTGAAAATTTATAGAAGGTGGTGTGACGATCTGATAAGGTTTGCAGAGCCAACATGGCCAGAGATTGCACAAGACAGGGAAGTTTGGAAGGAAAGGAAAAAGGGGAGGCCTTTGCCCAGCAGTGGGAACCAAAGTAGGCTAACAAAAAAAAAAAAAAAAACGTAACATTCACGTTTTCTTGCTTGATTTTAGAGTACATTATTGAAAGGAGCTCGTGGCTAAGTAATAACAACCGCACGAGTCGATCCATCAGGTTAAGCTACGCTTGCCAGGGTTGGTCCATCGATGGGTGACCATCTTTACATACCGAGATTCCTCCGTGATTCGGAAAGCACGTTAAGTTGTTTGTCCCAGCTGTCATTCATGGAATTTTCACAGTCGTTACGGGTCGTCAGAAGCCCGAAAGTCTGACAATCAGTCTTACCAAGGGGTACCATATTACTGGGTCACTCCATGTAAAATACTGGTATTCAGCTGCATCCGGTTAGACTGGAAGCCGACCCCAACATAGTTTGGAAAAGGCTAGGCAGATGATGATGATTATTGAACGGATTTTGAATTAATAAAAGCTTCTGCATTATTTCAGTCGAAAGATTGTTGGACATAGGCCTCGCCCAAGCAACGCCACTTCGACCGGTTATGTGCCCGAAGTATTGTGAAACTTAAGTAGCAGCGGGCACATTGCTCGTAGAACAGATGGCTTCTATATTACACAAACATAATTATTTCCATTCGCATCATCGTCATTAGGGTAGACAGTTAAATTCAAAGAATTCGTCACACGAGCCGCAAGTGATACACGCAGACATCCAAACAATCCTGTACGTGTTAATCTCATCCTTGCACACATGTAGGAAATTAAACAACAATTAATCATATAGGTGGTCGCATTCCGTTGCCAGTTGGCACAAATCCAAGCGTGCCAGCATTGCCATTTGATGCCATTGCTGATTCCAGATTAATAAAAAAAAAGGTAGTGAAAATTGTCAAGCACTCGACCTACCGGCCAAGCGCTCGGCAAAACTTTGCGTTAAAAAGATTTCAATCGGGCGTTTTAAATTCACAAATCTAGTTGAAAAGTTGAACCTTATAATGAATTAAAATTGTTCTTTAGTCTTGTTCAGGATAATTGTATAATTTCTTATTTGAAATGGAGTTTTTAGTTTGGTTGGATAGTAACGGAGATTGTTTGTAATTTATTACGACAGTAATCTTATTTTAACGAAAGGTTTTGATTTAAAATAATACCAAAATACTATTCAATTAATTCAATGAAATGTTCTCGGTGAAATAGCCCATTCTCAATTAAAAAAAACACTAACCTATTTTGATTAATTCTTACATTCATCATCTGTCTAGCCTTTTCCCAACTTTGTTGCGGTCTGTATCCAGTCTAACCGATTGTTTCTACCGACAGTCTAACAGACTGGTTGTCAGACTTTCGGGCTTCTGACGACCCGTAACGACTGTCAAAGATCCACAAATGACAGCTGGGGCCAACAGCTTGGGTTTTGGTATGTAAAGATGGTCACCTATTCACTGACTAACCACGGCAAGCCTAGCTTAACCTGATCGATCGACCGAGCCCCCATTTTCATTCTTACATCAATAAGACATGAATCGGATTTATTTTAGAAATCAAGTACCTAAATACTGGCTTTCAAAGCGTAAAGCTATAGTTCTTTCAAATGACATATGCCTTTGTAAAGGATAACAATGGACACAATTTCCGTGTACAGAGCCAAGAAGGCAGGCTTGATTATCACATAAGGACATCATTGTGTGAGTAGCTACACTTGTCCGTACTACTCTCAGATAGAATACCTACCTCCATCACTTTTCAAACACCGTCCAAAGAGGATGGTTTATATTCTACTGGAACTTTACGAGAACAATGTAGAAGAACTTGACGTGATCATGTGGAATTACAAAGAGGTCTTTGATTTCTACGTAATTATTTTGGGCACGAAATAAAAATTAGAATTAAAAATACTTTAATAACCAATGAAAATACTTTAAGAACTAAAAATGATGTCACTCGGAAAGCTGGGGATGATGCGCTAAGGTAGACCGGGAAATTCAAATTTTCTTTCGTTTTTTGCAATTTGCAGGTCAGTGTCAAGTTGTATGTTGATTAAAATATGATTCGGGGCCGTAACAAATATGGCTTTACAGAATTATAATCATTACAATCAGCAATACAACTCCATTAGTTAGAATTGGCCTCAAATTTTATGATTTCATGAAATAATATTCAATAGGGTAATATGAACTTACAGAGTTTTATTGATGATTTTTATGATTATAATTTTATAAATAAATTTCTGATACGGCCGCGAATCATATTTAGACCAACATACAACCTAATACTGACAAATTGCAAAACAACGTAAGAAATTTTGAATTTCGCGGGCATCCTGGCGCTTTCACCTTAAATGGAATTGGGCTGAATGCATCTGCCGCGTGTCAGACGATCAATGGGCAAAACGTACGATCCGGTGGGTCCCCGACATCGCGGCAGGGCGTGACGGACATGGCGGGGTGAGCTGGACTGCTTTAATAAAGATTGGTCCTTGGCAGCTCTAGAGAGGTGAAAAGAGAGTAGGGAGGCCTTTGCCCAGCAGTGGGACAATAATGCCTGATAAAAAAAAATAAAAATACTTTTAGGTACAGAGGCCAGTACATCAAGCTACCCCAATCTGTCAAATTTTCTCAATTGAATATGAACCTTATTCCTTTGTGGTAAAGTTGAAAATCTATCAAAGAAATTTGACAGATTGGAGTAGCTTGATGAGCTGGCCTCTGGACATCAAAACAAAGAATTCCGTTTTTCACTTTTTTTTTTTATGAAGTTTTTGTAAGAAAATTATATCAACTGGCTTACCATGGAGTAAAGTTCGAAAAATATTATTATTATTATTATTTCCTGAAGTGGGCAGATCAAAGCAGCTAAAATTATAAGGATGTTGAAAAATAATAATCTCGCTTCAGATCTGTAGAATAATTCATTCAAAGATTATTCACAAATTGTAATTATTCAATCTGCCTAGCCTTTTCCCAACTATGTTGGGGTTGGCTTCCAGTCTAACCGGATGCAGCTGAATATCAGTTATTTACATGAAGCGATTGCCTATCTGACTTCCACAACACAGATACTGGGTTACACCATACTTCTTGCTAAGACTGATCAATCAGACATTTGAGTTTCTGACTATCCGTAACGACTGTGACAGTCGGGACCAACGGCGAGAGCTGTCGCATTTTGTCACCTCTCTCATACGGTACCAAATTTTTAAGAATGTTAAATGAAAAGATGCTTTTTTGAAAAATGTAATCAATTAGCGAACTAGTAAATAATATTAATTTAATAGGTAATTATTAAAAATACATTTTTATTTTGGCATTTATCTATCTCATCTCAAAAACAGATAATAATTTTTGAGCTGAGTTTATTAGCTATCACAATAGAAATTTGTTTAAAATAATTAGGTACCTATTAAATTAATATTAATATAAATCACTATAAACAAAACTGAGAACGGGTCTTCTCGCGATATTCCTTTTTACGAGGTAAACAGGTACCTACTTGTTTCCCGACGTTTCGACCGCCTTGCACCGATCGTGGTCACGGGAGGACTGATGACAGCTCAGCGATGTCTTCGTAAAATGCGGGTATTGGCATCTACCCTCACTTGGTCTTCACAATTTTGATTATTTTCACTGTCGGTACTTCTACACACAACACTAATGACGTCTACACACTGGCGGACCTCGTCGGATGACCGGCGTTGCTTTATGCATTTGCTGCAATAATGTATTTTCGTTTTTTGCCACCGACTTCCGAAATTAAAGTTACTTTTTACTTTGTAGTTGTTTTTGGAAGTCGGTTGTATTTTTTTTTTGTAAAACAGTTTTTATTTTTCACTTTTTAGTTGTGGAACCTACCCCACACAAATTCTAATACTAATACCTGCAAAACAAACTAGAACATCATCCATATAAAAGTGGGGAAAAAAATACGTATTATTGAAGCTAACTCAAAATCTACCGAAGCAAAGTTAATCAGTTTTATATGGGTCTAACTGTGATGTATACCCTCTCGAATAAAACAAAAACAATCCAAATCGGTCTAGCCATCTTCGAGTAATCGGGGAACATACATAAAAAAAAAAAAAAAAAAAAAGGATCCGACGAATTGATAACCTCCTCCTTTTTGAAGTCGGTTAAAAAGTTTATTATTCACTAGTTCGCTAATTGATAACATTTTTCAAATAAGCATCTTTTCATATAACAATCTTAATAATTTGGTCTCGTTTGAGTGACAGAGGTGGCAAAATGCTACAGCCCGTGCTTTCCGAAGCATGGAGAGGTCTCGATACGTAATGGATGGTCACCCATCTACAAACTGACCGCGAATGATATATTAATATTGAACAAAAATGTTTTTCTTCCTAACAACACTCTTTTTATATGAATAAAATCTTTAAAAATAGGTACTTCCGAAATGATGATTAAAACGGTATACACGATATTTTACTTTAAGAACAAGAATGCTATTTCATAAATATAAATCTTTGAGATAAAGATAACATAAAAGAGAGAAACAATACATCTCGACTTTGGAGTTGAACGCCCTCGCAAATCCACAAATCTCCACCGCGTTCAGCAACGTAGGTGTAGCTATACCAACCACTGTTATAAGGTGTTATAATAAGAGTAAGAGTAACAGGGTGGTCAATTTATAACATTGTACGTGGCAATATTTCAATAAAATAAAAATAATTAAAAGTAAATGGAAACGATTTTTTTTTTAAAAAACGTTTTTTATTATACGTATTTACTTTTTATTCAATCACGGGGTAAGATAGTGATAATAATAGTGCATCTGCCGACTATTTCTGTTCTGTGCTCGTGGTTATAGATCTATTTTTGTTACCATGTTTTTATTTTTCTTTATTCTTCGAGTTAACTTATTGTATGCCCGTTTTTCTGTGACAAATACTCCTATTTTACTTTTTTTTCTAACTTAGATGTAAACAAAGAAGCTATATTGACACAAATAGATATTTAAACCTCTTTTGACGCGTTTAAGCGTGTTTTTTTGAATCAATTTACAGAAATAAATATCAATTTTCATTAAAAAACTTTCTTTGCAGTTAAATGTTATTGAGATGAAAATTAAACGTCAATACAAAGTTACAACCTAACTAAAAATTACAGAAACTCTTCAAACTCAAAATTCACATGTCTATGCTTTTGTACTTTCGGAATTAACACTGAAACTAAACATATTGTTCAGCGAGAGCTTTATGTGAAACTTCTCTACGCAATTCAAAGGATGAGAATGCGTTTAAAATATAATTAAGTACAGTACAACTATTTTCTTGATGTCCCTCGGCAATCTTCGTGTTTCGTCAAACTAGCAGCTTCCCTCCTATTTTTTAAAATAAATTACATTAAGTTAAAAGAGTATTACGCGTAACAACTCTATATACAAGTGCAACAAGTGCAAAAGACAACTGATAGAAATCCGGCAAATGAGGAAACAAGAAGTTTGCCGAGGGACATTAAGAAAATTGTTGTACTGTGTTACGAACATACACTACAACCATTTTCTTCATGAGCCTCGGCAAACTTCGTGTTTCGTCAGTTGTCGGAAAACTCATTATTTACGTGATTTAATATTTAACTATTATTATGATATTATTATTATTTCATGGTTGGAGGAGGGTTTTAATAGTGTAAGTAAATAAATGTTCTCTCACATAACATACCATAACACTTCGCCTATATTTTCCAAAGGGTTAGGTAGAGGTGCACTTATAGTACACCCACATTTCGCCAGTTACGTTCTGTCCCATGTAATAGAGGGCGAGCCTTTTGCCGTCAACCGGGCACACGGGCTGCTACTGAGAAATTCCTTATGTAAAAAAAGCGGCCAAGTGCGTGTCGGGCCACGCGCAGTAATAGGGTTCCATAGTTGCACAATAATGCGGACTACGAAGAGGGCTTTTTGTTGTTTCATGAATATTTGACTATTACTCGTAAACTTTAAAAGCCTACTTAGCTGTGATAGTGTTCCTTTTACTTCGTTATATATGCTACTACCGTGAATTTTTTCACCCATACAAAACTGATCGTTTAGTAATTTTTGGGCCATTTTTGGGCCATAATAACAGGGGCTAGCTAGTTTAGTAATTTTTGTTAGAGTCAAGTCTTCCACTCCGGAGTGGACGGACACTTGACTCTAACAAAAATTAGCACTATAAAGCTTAATATTTCAGAAACGGATCCCTAAATCGAAAAATTGTTTGAACAAACCCACAATATTTTTGAAAGACCCATCCAAAAATACCCCACACTGGGGTAGACGAGAAAAAAAAAACATCCCCGCTTTAGTGTACAGAAGGTACCCTATAAAATTTTTTTTTTATGATTTTATTTTACTACTTTGTCGGCGTGATGAATATGTACGAGTATATCCATGCGAAATTATAGCTTTCTAGTACTAAGAGACTCTGAGCTAAGCTGCGGACGGATAGATGGACAGACGGATAGACATAGCGAAACTATAAGGGTTCCTTGTTGACTACGGAACCCTAAAAAGTCAGGAGGTGTCGTGGGACACCCGGTTGGAGCGAAGTTCTTTTCGATGTATATTATGTATTAGTACAGAGCCATCTAGAATGGTCTCAAGTTTATAGTGTCAAAAGTTTTTGTTTATGTTTTTAAAGACAGACTTTAGACACTACAAATTAACTTTTTCGGGCATAACACGTTTTCGTTACGTGATGATTTCTACTAGTTTACTCCTACCCTAAGCCGTGCTAAAGAACTTCGTTCCAAAAAATAGTCTCCTTGCTGTAAAAAATAAAATAATGCTATTTCTGACTGTCTTTGCGCGATGCGGGTTATTCTTTTCTCGGGTCCATACTAGCTTTATGGAAATGATTCACAAAACAATAAAAAAACAAAAAGATAGTGGAGCTGACTGTTCTATATTTACCAGAGTAGGATACTCAAATATCGGCATTCGTGGAAGCAATAAAAAATACTTGTTTCGCAATAAAAAAAAAGAGCTTTTCTTTTTTCCCGTTTAATTATTTCGGTCTCTGGAACTGTAAACGTATTTGTTAACAAACATTTACTACAATATATTTTTTTAAGCAGTGCGCAAATTTTCACAGGGTGTTGTACCCATGAATAAGAACAACTTTCACTATGGGACTACTCTGAAATCGCGAATTAAAATTAGCTGTTCAGTACATTTACCTACAAAAAAAACTCGTGACAATGTAGGGAGCAGCTGATTTTTTTTTTTGCGTTTTCAGGTTTGGTCCCATAGTAAAAGTTGTTCATATTCATGAGTAGAATATACCCTGTGAAAATTTGCGCACTGCTTAAAAAGTTATCCTGTATATTTCAGTATTCCCAAACAACTATTATTACATTTCAAAATTGCATTACTGAAAGTTACCATTCCTTGACGCTTAATGTACACAAATTACTCTAAACAAAATCTTTTTAAAAATCTCAAAGCAAGCCTCCAAGGTATTTTTTCCTTAAAAACTGCCAAGAATTCTAATTAAGTATGCAAAAATAACGGCAATCACCATTGGGACCCTCACAATGACAGCCAAAGCGTTTAGCGTAATCTTCAGAGGTGGAGAGGTCCAAAACGAGGATAATATAATATAATGGATCTCAACTTGTTTAGCCTAAAATATCTTAAGGGGGATGCTATAAAATGGCCCGCAAAATTAAATTTTCGTATGGTATATAATTTATTGAAAACGTGATATTTTCTTGAAATAGAAATATTGATTTTTGACCAATTATTTATTACTAGTTTCTGCCCGTCACTTCGTCCGCATGTAATGACTTGTTCCCCCGACCGACCCCGTCGTCGTATCACATAGACTGCCCGCGCTAATATTACCTACTTCGTTTTCGCTTCAGCGTTCTTTCTGACTTTTTTTTTTTTTAAGCTCGGCTCCTAATGGTCCTAGCATAATAATAAATAGCCTAAAGCCTTCCTCAAAAATTAGGCTCTTAAATGCAAAAATAACTTTTCAAATCCAACTGGTAGTTCCAGAGAGTAGCGCTTTCAAACAAACAAAAAAAACAAACTCTTCTGCTTTATTATTAGTACAGATTTAATGAGTTGTATATACAGATTTAATTATTATTTTTAGATATTACATAAAATAGTCATATGAGTTACGATTGTATATAATATTTTGATCATCTCACAACCTAATACTGAGCTAAAATTTTCAAAAAAAAAAAAACTGAAGAAAATTTTAACATCGCGGGCTACTTAGCGTACTCGCCTTAATGGAATGACCTTTTTGACCTTGAGGTCTAGTTACAATGTAGACTGTTAATATGTAGACCTTTGGGACCTATTGTGTAGTTAGAATGGCTTTTTAGTGTGTTTAATCTTATAAGGCTATTATATTATAATATATTTTAGCTATTCTGGTATTCAACTATTCACATGAGATTTATTATTACTCAAAATTGTTCAAACGATTTTGGCTTGTTACTTTTATTGATTACGATAAGTTTATAATTTATTATATATTTTATTTTCTAAGCGATCATATGCTTCCTAACCTAGAAAACATGTGATTTCATGAAAAAAATTATTATTATTCAGCAGTTTCTTAAAAATTAATCCCTAAATGCGTTTGTTTTCAACATAAACACTCTTTTTTAATAAAAAACCCTGGGCGTCTAATTCTTGGTCTTACGCCCAGCAATCACACTTAGCGTAATAAGTAAAGTAACTCAGTTTTATTAGAGACAATAACTGTGGAGACTACAAAATTAAATTGTAAATATACTGTAATGGAATAATACTCGGACATTAAACCGTTTAGGTTTAATCCAACTCCGCTCCGTTTCATAATCCAAAAGATACTCTATTTAATAAATAACAACATTTTATTTCTCAAGAACAACAATCTAATTAGTTTCTATAAAACTTTAAAATTAAAACAGAAAACGGTCGGCTACGTATTAAACTCGTAGAGAGCTACGAGTGCTACAGTGCTACGGCGTAGCAATGCTACGAAGTGTACTTAGTAACTTTGTAATGCGCTTACCACCGGAACTCAAATAGCTTGTAACCGGTTCAAATGAAAAACCGCTGGTAAACTATAAATTAAATTGTGGACTGTTTGTATTTTTTTCTTTGTAACGCTTTTCCGAATAATAACACTGTTTACACTATGTAAACAGTGTTATTATTCAGAAAAGCGTTTCCAAAAAAATATATACACAGTTCGCACTTCATAAATTGTGCACTTAGTACTGTGAATTGACACATTCATGAACACGGTGCTGGTTGCCTGTTAAAAATTGGATCAACAATAATTTTTTATCGACCTTTTAAAAATGGAGATAAAAGATTTTTATGTTATATAACTATTTCTAAATTATGGTAAGTTATGTTGTGGTTTTGCTGTCGCACAAGACAGGATATTTGGCCATCTTATTCATACCTACATAAAAAGCGACGATCACTTTGGACTGCGAATGTGACCTACTTTTCGACAGCAGTAAAGAAGGACGCGCACCAGTTTATTAGAAACGAATGTCCAATGGTTTGACAATAAATTGGCGCTTAAAATGTTTAGGCATGTTTAACAGACTGTCCACACATAAAAATGTCATTACCATTGTTTTTCTTCAATAAAATACTATGTTATTGTCATAAATTAATTAGAAAAAAGCCAACGTTAACATTAAGGCTTTCTGCACGTTTTTTAAAAACATTACGAGATCCGAACACAATCATACATCCCTAATACCCTAATTTACATAAACACAGTCAAACATGTTCCACTTTTATATTTTTTTATACAATATTTGCTGAAACGTGGTTAACGTATAAAAGAAAAATGTAAAGACACATATTATGAGTTTTGTTTCGGACCTTCGCGGAAGGGTTGGCGTAATAAAACATTTTGTTTCAGACCATGGCTGTATACAAAGTGTCAAAAACAGTGGTGTAAGGAATTTGAGGATTTAAACAGTATTTTTTTTTTTTGTAAATTGAATTGGAAAATATTTTTCCTATTTGTGAATGGGGAAAATTAATAAGTTTATTTTTTAAAACAAATAAAGTACTTACAGTTTTAATTTTTTTTGACAAATCAACTTATTATTCAGGCAAAAGAGAAAAGAGTATTTTTTATAATCATGCCGTGCCGCCGTGCCGTTATAATTGAGAATTATAAGACAATAGCGCTGTCACTTATAACAACGGATTTTAATTTTCTATGAACACCTGTATATATTTATTATCTACTATTTCAGAAGCATAGATGACATTATAAATATCAATCTAACCTTGTCGTTACAAAACCTTTCTTCTATCGAAATCGAATAGAAAGAAAAATCATCGAAGAATCCCTTATTAATCCCTTAATCGAGTTCTTTATCCCATCTTATACATACCATAAAGGTCTGTACTGATTGGGAGCATGTAGTAGGTACCTGTTACGCTGTAACGCTGTGTAACGTTCGAGTTCGAACACAAACATATTTAACATTCCCATTCATATTTTACAGTGAACACAGCTGGTAGACTAGAAGCACAGTCTATACATCATACAGTCATCTGACGAGAGCCCGAGCTGCTTACGTAGTTCGCCGAACTTCGTTTGCAGCTCGGGCTTCGTCGGACGACTGTATGATGTATGACTGTGCTAGTAGATAGTGATACAATCATTTGGAATGCAGATTGCCGATTTTTTTAAATAAAATTAAATAAGGCTCTAACAACCATTACAATAACACAAAAACCGGCCAAGTGCGAGTTGGACTCGTACATGAAGGGTTCCGTCCCATATATGTTTAACAATCGTAAAGATAACTTTGTATTTCATAATGATACTGTGAATTATAAGGTCATTTTTTGCAGTTGCAGAAACTCGCCCATATTTAAACAAAACACCTTATGAATCGGCGTTTTTAGTATTTGTTGATTAAATGCAGTATATGGTACATGATATACAGAAGTTTTAAATTCCTAACTTGTATAATTGTTGCGATAGAGCTCGTACAAAAATGGTCTAAAATTTACAACTTTTGCGGCCCCCTATTTCTTCATGTTTGAAGTTAAAAAAATAAATAAAAATATATTTGTACTTTACTTGGTGAGTTCTAGACAGTGACACCCAACATTTTTTTTTTAATGAAATGTTTATTGTATGGTAAGTTGATTTATTAATTTTTAACTTAATTTTATTTTTGTTATTTGTTATTTGTTGTTATAGCTGTAATAGAAATACACAATCTGTGAAAATTTCAACTGTTTACTCATTACGGTTCATGAGATACAGCCCTGTGATAGACAGACTGACGGACGGACGGGCAGCGGAGGCTTAGTAACAGGATTCCGCTTGGTACACTTCGGGTACAGAACCCTAATAATCTACGTGATGTACGTAAAGTTATTGCTTCACACGCAAATGATATCGATAAGCTCGAACTCAGTTCCTTGCAAAAGCAAATTCCAAATTTCCTTACCAAAGTAACAACACTACTACTCGATCACTGCAAACAGTACTCGAAACATACAAAAAAAAAAAAAAATCAAATATTTCGTTACATTCAAACGCTCGCAGTTAGTTCATACCTTTACGTCTTTTCGAACCAACTGAGTGATGCGAGTCACAGGGCTCACAAAGGTATTTCCTATTGCTCTGTAGAGGATTTTTTTCGTATAAAAAGAGGTAATAAAGTATTATTACGGAGGTAATATATAGTAAGGTAATATAACTATAATAGAACGGTTGAAGGTAAAAAGGTTGTATTGAAATGTTTCAGTTATGCGTTCTGTTTTGTATGTGTAACGGAAATGGCGAACTTACAATAAATAAGAATAACAATAATTTATTGTTTAGGAAATTACATTCGATGGCGTTGTTTCCTGGAATTCACACTAGGATTTCCTGTTAACATTTTTTTTTTGTTTATTTAAATAGGTACTCGTAAGTACTACTCGTATGTACTTCGTGATGGGTTTAGTTTACTTAATTTGCCTCATTACTAGCTGAAACTGATAATCTAGTCCGTAATCCAATACAAAAGTTATCACAAAATTGGTACTATGGGTAATATTTAACTAGAAAAAAAAAAAAAAACGACTGCAAATGAATCCTTCCTGCACAGCATACTCCATACATTCATGTACAAAAGGTCCATCAAAGTAATTTATCGGCCATTTTGTTCTGCGATTGCCATAAAAGTCTTAGCTTTTGTCATTGGATTTTTAGCTCCGCATTTTCAACCAGTATTAAGACATAAGTACATATTTGCACCGCATTTCAACCCGATCACGTAGCACAAAATAGTACCAACATGCAAAGTTGGCTCTAAACAGCTCGAATACACCCCATATGTGTAATACTTTGAGCTTTACCTTGTTTGTGAAAAAGAATAAAGACAATACATACAACGGTAAGGGAACATGCCACAATTTCACAGCCAATTTGCAATAAAGGATCTTTGCAGTACGCGCTCCGTTCTTTTTAGATATATTTACGCAAATTGAGTAGAAATGGTGAAATATTTGAGGGATTTGCATACCTCATTAGCGGGTTACATTGCAGGTGAGATGTTTTGTTATGTTTGTAGAAGGAACTGGTGGAATAATAAACCTACCGCTGCCTTAGTGCTTGAACGGCCAACCGACCATTTTTTGGGAAAAAAAAATATTTTTAATGTATAACTGTAGAAAAAGACTGTTTATACAGTTAAACACAAATTTTACACTAAAAAGTAATTTTCCCAAAAAAATGGCCGGTTGGCTATTCAAGCACTAGTCCCGCTGCCAGTGTCTGCAGTCCTAGCGAAACCCCTTCAAAAGAATTTCGCTAGCGTTACCCCGAGCGTCCCTGGCGCTCCAAGGATGAAGCCTATGTCTGAGAAGGCGTCGAATAAGGCTAATGATGAGGGTTTTGTGACGGTGCAGAGGAGGAAGCGCCGATGGCGAATTAATAAGACCCGTTGCGGCAAAGCTCCTGCGGAACCCGAAGTGATCATGCGCGCCGCAAAGCCGAATACACCCGTGTACATCTCCCACCTGCACTACACCACTAAGGCGGAGGACATCGTGGAGTACGTGCGCCAGAAGACTAGGTACACGCCGAGGGTGCAGTTACTGGAATCGCGCCGCAACGTCAACGTCAAGGCGTTTGTGGTGCGTGTACCGAACTGTTACCTGCCCCTCGTCATGGAAGAAAACTTTTGGCCGCAGGACGTGGTCTTCCGTCGCTTCCGCGGACAAGTTCCACAGGGCAGAACTTAAAGTCAAGCTAGTGCAAAGAGGAGTGCTACTAACATAGTCTAAGCCTTTTTTATTAACACAAGTTTTGTTTATATTCAAATATGTATGTTTAGGTTATTTATCTATGGGCCAGTGTCGCCTGAAATAAATGGTTTATTTATTTATTTATAGTACACCCACATTTCCCCAGTAATATGTGAGTTCCATGTAATAGGCGACGAGCCTATTACTATCAACCGGGCACAAATCCAGACTCCGGGCTGCTACTGAGATATTCCAGATTTAAAAGCCCAATAACACTTTGCCCGACCCGGGAATCGAACCCAGGAACTCATGCTCAGTAGTAGCAATTGCGACCACTAGACCAACGAAGCAGTTGAAATTATTTTTCGTTTATGAAAAAGTTGCATTTTCCGGTGACTTTTTCGAGTACTTTAAAAAGATTGCCTGTAATTGAAATAAAAAATGAAATGTTGCACCGCTGCAAAAATAATTATGATAGCACTCTTGACAGAGAGAGAGAGAACTCCCAGTGAAACTACAACACCAACATCCTGTATTGTGTTTCTGACCTTTTTTTATGTAATTGAGAAATTATGAAACCTTAATCTACGAGTATATCTATACTTATTATAAAATAAAGTCGCTTTTCCTCTGTGTCTGAGTGGCCGCGTTGTTCTTCTAAACTACGAAATGGATTTTGATGCGGTTTTCATTATCAGTTAGAGAATTTATTCTGGATGGTATAATGTACATTACATTAATATTTAACTTATGTATAATATAGAAACCTTCATGTATTGTCAAGTCGTAAGAACCGTGCGAAAAAGGGCCGGGTCGCTAGTGGTGTTATATAAAAATGTCTAAATTGAAAATGAGGAACAATATTTATGTCGTAAATAGTATGTATCAAGATACGTTAGGTTCTCCAAGGTAATATATTTATAGAAAAATATTTACTTTTTGGTGTAAATTATATATTATAATAAGATACGTTAGGTTTTCCAAGGTTAGATATTTATATTTCTTAGAAACGACTAAAGAGACACGATGAGATATTTTTTAGGATCTATCGAGAAAGAATTACCAGGCAGCCCGAGAAAACACTGATGAGATAATTTGAATAACTTTTGTACGACTGTACATGAAAATATTTGCCGAACAACTCACAATCGATTCGCAAATCCGTTTTTGAGTCCGTACAAAGTACTCATGGTTATAAATAATGTTTGAATGTCAAGTCTAACTTTGTCAGGCTACCTTGAAAGTTTACGAAGACAAAACAGAAAATGTTTTCAATAAATAATTTTTTAAAGGAAATAAATCCTGCTTTATTTTTTATTAAAACTGGTTGTTCGTGCTCGGCGTCGCCTGGGTGAATTTAATGTCAAGTGGTTTAGGCTGTGTATTGTCGGATTTTCATACAAAAACACCATCGAAATTTCCAACTTTCGGTGAATTTTCCAAAAAAAATCTGTCATACAACCTTGTCCTGACAATTACAAACACAACAAAAAAAAATACCAATTAGGTGCAACCGTTCTGAAGTAATGCGCTTACATACATTCGGCAATTGATTTTTATTTATTGACTGCTTGGAAACTTACGTGACTGATAGACCAGAAAGTACAGTTAAGTAAAAAGTGATCTCAAGAGTGTCATTAAGCAAAGTGTGGTTTAAATAACACAGAACTTCTTTAGGGGTCATGGTACTCATCACTATTAACAACTTTTACTATGGGACCAAACCTTAAATCGCGGAAAAAAAATATAGGGACTAAATTTTGACGAGATATGCGAACTTAAATGTAGGGAACAGCTGATTTCATTACAAGAAAAAAAAAGACCTTTGAAGATAAAAAAGCCAGCCCCACACATTATTTTATTAACCCATACATAATCCCACACACAAACATATCCAAAACCCGCTGATATTTTGTTTTCTTGGCAGATAACAAACAAGTTTGCGAAGTCGTGGCTGTCTCTATTTGTCTTCTCTTAAAATTCAGTGTGGGTACAAAGAAACGCTGCCTTCCTCTGACCGACCGGGATTTATCGCTTAAAGCTAATTAATGAGTGGCCACCGTTGTGGCTCGCTTCGAATTGCTTGAATTGAGTTTGTAATAATGTTTTTTTTAAGTTATTTGTCGACCCGTGCAGCTGCTAAGTAATAACAGCCGCACGGGTCGATCGATCAGGTTAAGCTACGCTTGCCGCGGTTGATCCATGGATGGGTGACTATCTTTACATACCAAGACCCCTCCATGCTCGAAAATCACGTTAAACCGGCGGTCATCCGTGAATATTTTACAGTCGTTACGGACTTACGGGTCGTCAGAAACCCGAAAGTCTGACAACCAGTCTTACCAAGGGGTTCGTATTACACAGTTGTGTAGGACAGATAGGCAGTCACTCTATGTAAAATCCTGGTATTCATCTGCATCTGATTAGACTGGAAGTCGACCCCAGCATCATTGGGAAAAGGCTAGGCAGATTTTGATGATGTATTACTTCACTTTCTTAACGTCTTAGCGTAGCGACTCACAGGTCGGAATTACGAGACAACAAATCATAACCCTCTTTTTTGCTTCGGGTCTTTTTTGAGTCGGGTAAAAAATACCACGTGCTTAGGTATTTTTTCTATATAAATTACGCAACGTAATCTTGGCCTGATGTGTAATTAATACGTAATCCTTTAAAAGGCTACCAGGTGTAAACGAGCCGATTTTTGTTTAGGTAGCGTATTTGCGGCAAATAAAACATTTGCCGAAAATACGCCACGGAAAAATCGGCTACACTTAGAACTCATACGAGAAAGTAGTTGGTCACTCCGGGCTTAACATGCGTGATTGTGACTACGGTGCCACGCGTAATATCGTTCGATGTCACAGTGCTGTTGAAGTGGTCACACTTTATACTATAATTAAATTAAACCATTTGACACGAAGGTACGGTACGGTAAAGAAAAAAATCGTGAGGAAACCGGCATGTCCTAGAACCTTAAATTCTAAAACATGTGACATCTACCAACTAGCACTGGGCCCGCGTGTTGGATTAAGGCCCATTCCCTCTCACAGAGAGGAGTACTGTGTCCCAGCAGTGGGAACATTAAAGGCTGATTATGCTATTTGACAAGAAAGAAGAAGGCAGGAAAAATATCATTACCATTATACAAATTACAGTAACGTAACACATCGTAGCTACATATCCGCGCATTGGTATCGCACATGTAACCGCAATGTTTGCGGCAAATGTATAGCAGGGTTTACAAATTAATTTATCATCGTAGGGTTTACCGTATGAATACATTAATCATAGCGGAATATCATAGAAGTTTTGTTTGTTTGGGTTACGCTAAAACGGGTTATTGTATTAGTTTTAAAACTTTTAGTACTTGGGTGTCTGGATCTGAAATTGCTAGGGGATAAACTTTTTGTTTTATTTTGGCTTCAAGCCTGAATTACACAATCGAGGGAGAAAGATACAACTAGTCTTGCTACATTCTAACAGCACTCACCAGACCCTTATTAAATTATTAACTTTGTGACAATCATATATACTTTCTGGCTTATCAGTGACCTAAGAAAAACTCTCGTACTCTGAAAGTGAAATAAAATATTCGGGGTGTAATTAATCATAGAATTTGACAAAAAGGATGAGAAACGTGAAGATGAAATTAAAAAGATCCAGTAATTATTGTTGTTAATAATTGTTATTATTAATAGTTGACTTGTCAACGCACCACCTTATAGGCCGACACTCCGACCACGACTGATCGCATTTTTTATTTTTTTTATTTATGGCATCTCTTAGTGTGACCATGAGAGATCTCGGCTACTTAACCGAAGTATCCTGTGGATGCCTTAAACGAACTCAAAGCCTCCAGCCAGGGCATATTAACTAACTAACTTATAAACTAAGCGACTGCACGCTAAGGGCACCCCCTGTGGGGTACGGACCTCGGCTTAGGGCGTCGCTGAGGGGAGGACAGCAAGGAGGGACAGGCTGGATCAAATCAGGGTAATTATTATTATCAGGGAAGTTTAAAGCTACATACAGGCTTGCTACGCCACCAGCTGGCTCGATTTCACGGCTAAAGGGACGGGGGGAGGAGAATTTACAAGAGGGGTTCTTCAACGCGAGGGACCTCGGCGGCGAGTTCGGAATGTAGATCTGTGTTTGTGATAATATACTGTACTAGTGGCCCTACTACTTTCCTGGAGGAGGGTGATAGGGTCATCGGGTTCAGAGAGAGCAAGTCACGGACGGTGAATTTTACTAATTCTAGAGGGGACATAACTAGCGGACTCGACAACCAGAGGGTTGCGATGTTTCACAGCGGTGTCAAAGAAACGCTTGGAAAGGAGTTTCAAGAACTGACGGATGGTGGGGATTTTAAGTTCAAAATGGAGGTTTTCGTTCCGAACGAACCAAGGGGCTCCTGTTGCCTTTCGGAGGAAACGGTTTTGTAGGGACTGATCGCCCCACGTCTCGGACCGGTATTTATAACTGAGTGAAGTGAGCGCCCGAGGCAACGTCACAGTACCGTTATCGGTTTGTAGCGCGATATATTGATATCTACATATACTACAAATTGTGAATCCATGGGAATTCAGACACCTACTCGGATATCTTGTGCAGCAATTTTTATTTGAATTAAAAGATAGAAAGATACCGTCATGGCGGGTTACTTTGACTGTTGTCGAGACAAATATTTAGTGTCATTAAAACAATACAAGAGTTCCGCAAGTACGTGTCTATATCGCCATCTATGTATTAGTTACCGAAGGAGTAACGACGTTCGATTGTGTGGTTGCACGGCGACACGGCGGGCAGTTCCAACATTTGTCTCGATTTGGGCCAAAGTTATGCCCCCGAGTCAGAGTAACCCACCATGACGGTACCAAATTCTTATCCACATAGATTCACCCAGAACTGCTATTCAAACAAGTTCGCTTACGCTATGACACGTATGCATAAAAGTACTGGCTGAATAGCTTCAGATAAACACATCCAAATATACGTACACACTGTGGACCACCTCGAACATATTTATTAAGACAGTGAACTTAGCGAACGGTGCAGATGCAGCTAGAGCAGTCGCTGTGCGGCTTATGGCAATTTTATATTATTTTCACGAGGATTTTCTATATAAGTTATAGTATTAGTGGCATAAGAAGCTAAGCTTCTTCAAGAAGTATTGAACATTATCTTTTTTGGGTTCCGTACCTCAAAA
This sequence comes from Cosmia pyralina, assembly GCA_946251885.1. NCBI lineage: Eukaryota > Metazoa > Arthropoda > Insecta > Lepidoptera > Noctuidae > Cosmia > Cosmia pyralina. The sequence goes on along the minus strand of OX276348.1, from coordinate 4,552,071 downwards.
GGAAAAAACGGAACCCTTATAGCATCACTTCGTTGTTGTCTGTGTGTGTGTGTGTCTGTCTGTCTGTCAGTCTGTCAAGACCCTCTTTCTTAGGAACGCGTGGAGGTATAAAGCTGAAATTAATATCAAATACAATGCGTGCCACGAAAGATAAGACTTGACGAGCAAAGTATCGCGCCTCCCGCTCTCTTTCCCCGATGTCGCTCGGTCCCTTCCCCTCTCAGACCTCATACCGCTAAAGAGACCTATAAGTCAGAATATTCAGAATCAGAGAATTATAATCAACAAATATAAAGAAAGTATAAATATATAGAGAGAATATTGTGAAGTCTCATCTTTTGTGGCACGCATTGTACGTAGGTATATAGTCCCTTGGAGCTCTAAAAAACAAGTTTCTAATTCAACGCAATAAAAAATAATTCTATTTATGCGACATATTTTGACACTCAAATAAATCATAACCTCTAGGGTGCCTACTTCCCGTTGACATAGATTTTTATATAAAAATACTAGACACGTGTTTTGGGTTTCGCATATACTAAAACTGATGTTGTATAAAATCTAGTAGGTATCAATTTATTATGTTCAACGTTCCTTGTCTAAACTTCTACTTTAAAGTGTTAAAATGGTTTGTTTGTTTGTTTGAGGTAGTCTCTGGAAGGACTGATCAGATTACCGACCTCATCTAGTTTTAAAACATAACTTATTTTGTACATGTTAAAAAGTGTTAACTTTATGTTCTCTCGTCAAAATAGTTTCCATGTTTGTTTCACAAATTGCTTATTCTCACATCGATGAAGCAACATTTTAATTAATATTTTATCGAAGCTATAAGCTTGATGGCTCAATAATGTAAATTGGGCCTTAATTGAGGCAACACCACTCAAGGATTATTTCGCTTTCATACAATTTTAATTATGCAATGTGTTTGAGCATTGTTCGTCGAAATTGCAAAGTGTGCGCATCATGTAAATATGTATATTTTTATGATAAATTGTTGAGGAGCTCGTGGCTAAGTAATAACAACCGAACGGGTTAATCCCTCAGATTAAGCTACGCTTGCCGGGGTCGGTCCGTGGATGGGTGACCATCTTTACATACCGTGACTCCTCCGTGCCTCGGAAAGCACGGAAGGCCTCTGCCTCGAATTTTGCGGGCAGCGGGGCGGCAGCGGCGGCGGAGCGCGAGCGGCAGAATTTTATGCGTAAAAATAAATAGACCGGACCTCCAAAACAGCGGCGCGGTAGCGGGGCGGGACAATGCGAGACGCGCCGCCGCCGCCGCCGCCCCGCTGCCCGCGAAATTCGAGGCAGAGGCCTTAAGCTGTTGGTCCCGGCTGTCATTTGTGGATATTTGTCAGTCGTTACGGGTCGTCAGAAGCCCGAAAGTCTGACAACCAGTCTTACCAAGGGGTATCGTATTACCGAGTTAATGGGTTGTGGACGTCAGATAGGCAGTCGCTCCATGTAAAATACTGGTATTCAGCTGCATCCGGTTAGACTGGAAGCCGACCCCAACATAGTTGAAAAAAGGCTAGGCAGATTGATTTATTGATTTTATGATAAATTGTTAATCTGTGTAAGCGTTAATCTTAATTAGATTATAAGATTTATATTAGCTTACATTGTTTCATGTACAGGTAAATTTATTGTGACCCCAGTTTCATCAAACAAAAAAGATTTAAAAAAAAAGTGGCAGTCATGGGATATATCGACACAAGTGAATACTTGACAGCACAACACGTAACATTAGCACGTCGCGTGATGAGTTACGTGACGCGAACCCATAAGTTTTGCCCCTACCAGGACAGCCGCACTCCGCATTTTACGTATGAAGATAGTACGTGGCGGGCTCGACAAGTCGAGCTAATTCAGTTGAGCTGCCGCGCACCGGCCGGCTCGCACGTAAATATGTTACACACTCACGCACCGTGTCATAAAAAAAGACAACCCTAATGAGTCAGAAGGTATAAGAGTTACGCGATAAAAAGAGAGGCAACTTCTAGGTGAATATAACTGTAGGTAATTAACGCTGTGCGACCTGAATTGCACTTTATTATGTCGTAGCAAGAGTCGCTATTTATTTAAATAATTTTGCGGAGTGAATGTACTTTTACTAATTTGTAGTCTGTGCCCTTACCAAAAATCGCTCAACGCACCTAATGAAGTTTTCACTTCAAAAATGCCAACCGCACAGGACCAGGATCTACTGAGTGCGCGCGTGAAACAGAAACAGTGCCAGTGATCAGTGAGTTCAGTGATATAAGAAAGACAACTGAAAGTGTAAATAAAGGGACCTCTCGAGACTATGGTAAAATATTAACAAGTACAAAATTAGACAATTTAGTGTTAGGTATCATAAGTACTTAGAGTAGATATTGTTGAAATCACCTTGTATCAGTTTTCAACGAAAAATTATATCATTTATCCTAAGTCATCATTTTTATTGTATTTAGACACTAGGTTTCATCTAGGTTCAACATATTCCCTCGTCTTCCCCTTTAGAGTTGGCAGTATGCACGGTGAACCCGCACATTTCGTAACATTAAGTAGGTTAAGCTACATCAGCGTTTGCATACGCGCGATCATTTAGTGAACTGGCTAAGTAAAATAAATCAGTGATTTTACAACACTCAACACGGGCGGTTTAATTCTTCATCCCCGAGTTTCCATCATCACAAGTGTACAGAACTATCATCGTACGCTTGCACAAAGTGTATAGACCACGTCGTACACTATGGGAAAATAAAGCAAACAAATCTGCCATGAATAAACACGACCTGTTAGAGGTCATCCTTCAAATAAATAATTTTAGATAGGTACCTAGGATTCAAATGAATCCCAGGGCAGCAGCTAATTCTAAATCAACAATACATAATATTATTTCAAACAAAACATAAATTTGTTCTAACATTTGCCATACATTCCAAGAACTTAAATATTTAACTAGGCTTAATAAAACGTCTAGATTCGCAAACAATGACACTCCATTTGTGTAAGTCAGGTTTCCATTTAGGAAAGATCTTATTACATGCTAGACAGACGTAGTAATAAATAGCTTAGATAAACGTCAGAGCAGAAAAACAAATGTCTGTACTAAATCTAATTTAGTCGAGTCAACTGCGAGATATGTGTCAAATGATATTAATAAATAATGAAAGTTTGAAATGTCAGAAAAAGTGAAAATAGGTAATAATAAGTGGCAACATGTTACCCACAATTTTCGTTTCTTCCTCCACATAAGGCAAACTTATTTTCTTAATACTCTCTCGATTAAATTTAGGCTAATAGGTAAAAAAACGGTATTACATATTTTTTTTAATTACTGTAGATCTACACACATACATATATATTAGGTCTTTACCTATGAAATTGCCGTTCTGCAGTACTGGCCATTTCAAATCAAAATAATTTTTGTTTGGCTAAGAATTCTAATTTCAAATTAATTTTATTTTAAAAACATGGATTTTTTTTCCAAAAGTAGTCATTTGTTTATTGATTAGTGTTACATTTTCATCGCATTTCAATCTTTTTCGTCATCATGGACACGTTAAAAATTCGAGTAATTATGGAATATGAGTACCGTCGTGGCAGCAACGCGGCACAAGCGGCACGCAACATCAACGACGTTTACGGAGCTAACACTACAAACCAACGCACCACTTGTTATTGGTTTGCTCGCTTCCGTTCTGGAAATTTCGACCTGAAAAATGAACCTCCCGGTCGTCCGAAGACTTTGGTCGGCAATGACGAATTAAAGGCGATTGTGGAAGCTGATGATACACAATCTACGGCTGAATTAGCAGCAGCTTTCGACGTTAGCGTCAAAACAATATTGGTCCATTTGCGTCAAATTGGCAAGGTAAAAAAGCTTGACAAATGGGTGCCCCACGAACTCAATGATCGCCAGCGCGCAGTACGCGTCGAGACGTGCCTTGCACTGCTCAACAGACACATAAATGAAGGAATTTTGAACCGCATTGTTACCTGCGATGAAAAATGGATTCTGTTTGATAACCGCAAGCGCTCAGCAAGTTGGTTGGATCCTGGTTCAGCACCTAAACAATGCCCTAAACGAAAACTTACCCCTAGAAAAGTGATGGTCACTGTTTGGTGGTCTAGCGCCGGTGTGATTCATCACAGCTTCTTACCAAACGGGGTGAACATTACTTCAGATGTGTACTGTGAAGAACTGAACACAATGATGGAGAAGCTGGCACATCTCCAACCAGCATTGGTCAATCGCTCGTCTCCGCTGCTCCTGCACGACAACGCGCGACCTCATACTGCACAGCAGACGGTATCCAAGTTGCAAGAACTGGGGTTGGAAGCTCTCCGTCATCCGCCCTACTCACCAGACGTTGCGCCTACAGACTACTACTTTTTCCAGAATTTGGATAACTTCTTGGCGGGAAAAAAATTCTTTACCCGAGAGGCAGTACAAAATGCCTTTGAAGAATTTGTTGCCTCCCGTCCAGCTGATTTCTTTAAGAAGGGCATCAATAAACTGCCACTGCGTTGGCAAAGATGCATTGATTGCATGGGTGATTACTTCGATTAATACAAATAAAAAATGCATGAAAAAAATTCGTTTAAATTTTTTCATACAAAACGGCAATTTCATAGGTAAAGACCTATTAATAAAATAAAAGAAAAGCCTTGTCTGACTGACTCATCAACGCCCAGTCCAAACTGTTGAACCTAGAAAGCTGAATTTTGCACAGAGGTTCCCTTTATAGTGTAGACAAGGAATAAGGAAGGATTTCCCGGTAGTATGTTCCCGTGGGATATTTTCCGACATTCACGCGAGCGAAATCGCAGGCTAAAGCTAGTTACCTATTAAAACCGCAAAAGATTTCGTCTAAACCTGACACGAACCAAAAAATTATTCGACCTGACTCCTTTTCGCAAGGCATAGCATCCCTTTCGTATAATAAATAGGCTACGAAAATTGTAAAACGGAGACATTACAAGAAAACACCACGTTTATGCCTCCATTTCAAAACACTAAGGGCCGTCATTTCAATTACATCAACCCGTAGTTTTCAGCCAAAATGAATGAATTCACAAAATAATCCTTTGATCACGAGGAAATTATTTCGTGTTCTTGGCTTAATTAGTTTTCTATTACAAATAGGACGGAAAAGTATGTATATTGTTTTATATAAGGAACCCAATATAAGGTTGGTTTCTTAGCTTCAATGGGGGAAGCTTCCCCGATTGAAACGTCAAATAAATTATGTGAAATTTAATTTTAATTAGATTTTCAACAATTATCGAATTGGATTTGTAAAGGCGGGTAGTAAATGAGTCCCCGAGAATTTATAGGATATTTAATGTATGAGACATTAATGTTTAAATGAACCTTTTTGGAGCAGCCATGAGGCACACACTAATGTTATATAACGCATTATTTTCACTTTTTTATTTGTATTTTGTGTTTCATTAGCTGTGTCCAAATAAATACGCCACAATATTGTTAACACTTCTTATATATTTTTTCTACATGTTATATTTTATATTGTAGCTGTTTATTATCCCTCAATAAATAAAATTAAAATTAAATTAGTGACTAGTAAATCAATCTGCCTAGCCTTTTCCCAACTATGTTGGGGTCGGCTTCCAGTCTAACCGCATGCAGCTGATTACCAGTATTTTATATGGAGCGACTGCATATCTGACCTCCACAACCCAATTACTGGGTAATACGATACCCCTTGGTAAGACTAGTCGTCAGACTTTCGGGCTTCAGACGACCCGTAACGACTGTCAAAGATCCACGAATGACAGTCGGGATCAACGGCTTAACGTGCTTTCCGAGGCACGGAGGGGTATTGGTGTGTAAAGATGGTCACCCATCTACGGACCAACCGCGGCAAGCGTAGCTTAACCTGATCGATCGACCCGTGCAGCTGTTATTACTTGGCCACGAGCTCCTCCTTACTCAGTCACTAGTAATGTCAGGGAAATTAATTTTTAAGCAAAGTGACAAGGTTTCAACTTATATTGTCCATACATTCAAATCACAGCTGTCATTCAGTTGCAAAAAAAATGCTTTAACACGGCAAATTGACGAGGGGTGTCAATTTGGTTAACTTATTATAAAGTAGCTGCGCCCCGCGGTTTTACCCGCGTAGATCGGGATAAAAAGTAACCTATGTGTTAATCCAGGGTATAAGGTATCTACATACCAAAGGAGAATGCCAAGATACGGCTTGTCACCAACAAACATTTCATTATCATGATTAATTTTATTTTAATAAACTGTGAATTATCAATTATCAATCAATCTCAAAGAAGCACACCATTAGGAATTATATTTTGAAAGGCAGTCAACGAATAATAGTGCATTTCAAAATATACGTCTACGCCATTATCAGAAAAAAACTTGCCATAAAAAAAAAGCGGATATCGATAATCGTTATACAGCAATTATTTGTTATAAAAAAAAAATGTTTTACTTATCATGTGCAAAGTCTCCTTACACAAAAATATTTTTATTTCGCTTTTTTCCTTAATGCATAATTTAGAATTACATAATAATCATGATTGCGGTTATTTTTTTTAACAATCGATTTAATCGGATGGAAACGAATCTATGGTTAAAATTAATTTCCGATAATGGCAACTCTTGTTTAAACAAACGTCATTGAGTTTCTTCTGCAACTCAATTCGCGCGTTTCGTTGTTCGTTGCTTTTTGTTGTTTTTCGTGGATTACGCTGACCTGGCTTCGAACTTTTTGATCTGAAACTGCTTATTGTTGACCCGGCTTTGAACTTGGACTCGAATCTGTTTTACTGATTGACTCGGCTTGGAATTTGGACCTGAATCTGACATTCTTGTTGACCCGGCTTGCTCTCACGGATTTGGCATCATGCTGCGTTGTATCAATTGTGGCCTGAATGTCACTCGAATTAGAAGACACTCGACAGAGTACCTGCCTGTAAATGTCCGAGCAGAAATCCAGGAAAGAAATGCTCTACCAGACGTAAGTATTTTTATGAATGTACAATGCCGTTACACACACAAGACATTATCTTAGAGTCACGCGTAATATCAGTACTCAACCCCTACATTATGATTCCTACCTTGCCCTGTCTTCTATCATGTCCACCACCTTTCAAAGATGAGACAAAAACGTCACAGAAAGTCATGACAATCATGTAGATTGTTTAAGTTTACTTACATATTAGGTGCTATAAACTAAGTTGATATTAAATTGTTATTTCTTTTCAGATACCAAGCAATAGTGTGGTGTGTCATGAGTGTTGGCTGTTACTAAATGGAGTACCTGGAACAACTGGATTATCTCGTGTTGGTCATGAAAATGTATGTGTACACTGTGGAAGATCTTTATATCGATTAAGAGCTCACATGTTAACCAATAATACTGACAGAGAATTACGTATAAGATCTGTTGTTGAGGAAAGAATAATGCCAAGACATGTAAGTAGAAACAATAGGACTTATATTTTTCAATCCTATATTTTACTTCTGACATAAGCATATGTGAAGTTCCTTATTTCAATATTAATGAAGATTATTATTTCTCATCACCACCATCATATCAGCCTATAGTTGTCCACTGCTGAACAAAGGCCTCTTCAAGGGGGGATTTGCCATACTTGTCATGCTTGGCAGGCGGGTTGGCGAGCTCAGTTTTAAGTTTGGATTTTGAAGGAACGCTGCTGCCCTTTCCCTGGTGTTTTATTCCCTTAGTCGCTTCTTACGACATCCACAGGCAGATATGGGGAGGTACTATTCTATCCCGGCACCCCACAGGGTTATTGTTTCTATTACTGTTTTATTAATGCATTAATACTATGTTTTTTTTTGTCTTAGCTCCGATCATCAGACCGTATTTGTCACACTTGTTGGCAGAGGTGTCATAGTTTGGCTGCAAATTACACTGCTCCATCAACATCATCATCCGCAAGTTCTCATGCACCAAGCGTTGTGAATCCCAATTCTCAAGAATTGCCTGATAACGAAATGGAGAGTTCACGCCCTGATGATGAAGTGGTATCAGTCACGACTACTGTGGGAAGTACTCAAAGTGTACCTACTATAATTTTGTCCCAATTCGGGAGAGCATCGGATACACAAGCTCATTGTTTTTTTCCTGGGTGCACTCGCACTGAGAGACTTGTGGTACCACAATCTATTAGAATAAGTCTTTTTGCTGATTTTAGGTACTATGTACCACCAAATTGTCGCATCTGCCACTATCATTTGAGAACCAATTTATGGCACCAGCTTAATGAAATTGAAAATGTGAATCATTCATTCACAGAGGATTACATATATGATTTTACATCACTATTACAACAAGAGCGATCAGTTGACTTTGAAAACATTCACATGATGGATGACCACTTAGTACATTACTGGTTTGGCTTAAGTAAAGAGAAATTCCAATCATTGTTAGCAGAAGTACCCAGATTGTCTTCTATGTATAGGGGATCAACTGCACTAGCTGCACTATTGTTGAAGTTGCGAAATGGAGACTCAAATGAGCGAATTGCTTCATTATTTAAAATGCCCCGGAGTACTTTAGAGAATCTAATGTCTAAGGCAAGAGAAATTATGCACCAAGATTTTGTGCCTAATCATTTAGGCTTAAGTCATATATCTAGAGAGGAAATTGCAAATAGAAATCTACTGATACCTACTAGTCTGTTTGGGGGTACAAATACAAATGGTGAAGCAATTCCAATTGTCATTGCAGATGGTACTTATATATATTGTCAAAAAAGCTCTAATTACAAATACCAAAAAGATACATACTCATTGCACAAGTATAGGAACCTAGTAAAACCATTTTTATTTGTATGCTGTGATGGGTACATTATAGAGATTCTAGGCCCTTATCCAGCTACAACATCAGATGCTGAAATTATGCAAAATGAATTTAATGAATCACAACCGTTGAGACAATATTTCAACGAAAATGACGTTTTTATCCTGGATAGAGGATTTAGGGATGCTGTATCATTGTTGGAATCATGCAACTATCGTGTCCATATGCCATTGTCTTTAAGAGAGGGAGAAACTCAGTTGTCGACATTAGCAGCGAATAAAACACGAGCTGTGACAATTTGCCGATGGGTGGTAGAAGCAGTTAATGGAATTTTTAAAGAACAATTTAAGTTATTCCGCCAAGATTTTTTTAATAGAGCTTCAGCTCACCTAATGATAGATTTTTCTATAGCTGCTGCTTTAATAAATAAGTTTTACACTCGGTATACGGACAGAACAGACGCATCACAAATTGTAGAAGTGATAAATCAGAAAATGTTTTTAAACAACACATTAGCTGATTTTGTCAATAACAATAATTATAACAGAAGAAGAGCTCACTTCATAAGTATAAATGTAGATTCCAACAATGTTACTGATTTCCCTCGACTGAGTTATGAAGATCTAATATTAATTGCATGTGGTATCTATCAACTCAAACAAGCTCGCTCATACTATGGGGAGCATATACGGTTTGATGGTTCCTATACAGTGGAAGTGTGCAGAGAGGCTCATCTTAGCGACCTACGGGAAGAGTTGTCTCTCTCCGAAAATACATGGCTATTAAGAGGCAAAATTCAAAGTCGCCATGTAAGTAGAAAAATATATTACGTTTATGTTTTAATAAATCCTAATGAAAATGGAAGAGAGGCAATTCTACAATACTGTTGTAACTGTATGGTTGGACGTAGGACCGTAGGTTGCTGTGCACACATAATGACGATCATTTGGTATTTGGGATGGGCTAGATATCAGTCAAATATAGAACCGCCTGCGCCATTCTTGGATAACTTGTTAATAAAGTATGACAATGTCAATGATGAATAAAAAATATAAGCACTTCGCATTTTTGTTTTAATTTTAAACATCCATTTTTATTGACTTACTGTTTTACTAGAGCTAGCGTCATGCTACATAGCCATTTATTAGACATTTATATCACATAAATCGGCCAATTTAACGATCATCTATGTTGACCGCTGTTCAAAATCTAAAAACTATTTTTGTCTCTATAACGTTTTGGTGAACTTTTCTTTAAAATATTATTAATGCATATTATTCTATACTTTTTGCTCTATTTTTTAATGTGACATTTATCTCTGTTGGATCTAGCCGAAGTTTCTTTGAAAGCTTGGCATTGCCCTTTCAACCATGTCGGTCCAGCCGTTTGAGCGTGAAGAAGTAACAAAAATAAAAATACACACACGCACACACTCACAAACTTTCGTCTTTATAATATTAAGTGTGATTTACCTGCCTGTGCATCGTGAAGTTCGGTTGGTTGATTTTACTTTTTCTCTGGGATAGCAACGCTCCTACGATGCATCTGGCATTGAAGATGTTCATTATAACGGTGGCAACTTAACAACAAATGGGACGTCTGCTTGAACGCCATGCATAGTCAGCCTGTAATGTTCCCAGTGCTGGCACTTAGGCCTCCTCTCTTCGAGAGGGAGTGGGCTGTAATCTACCACGCAGGCCCAGTGCGAGTTGGTAGATCTCACATGTCTTTGAATTTTTGGTTGTAGGACATGCCGGTTTCCTCACGATGTTTTCCTTCACCGTTTTGAGAGCAGTGGTGATGACATTATTTACAAAAAGTAAAGCGCCTGCCTGGGTTCGAACCCAAGACCTTTAAAAAAACTACAGGTGGCCGCAAACAATTTCCATTAAGTTGTCTGTCTGTTTGCTAGTTATTATTACGTAAACATTTAATTATACATAGCCGCTTGCTTACCTAAACTATAAAGTAAGTATGTTCTTATTGAGTTTCAATAAGAACATACTTACTTTATAGTTTTCGTTGGAGTACTCGTTGGAGTTTCCAACGAGTAAATATGTTTACTTGTACCTACTTTTGCCAATATATTCATAGTTAGGTACACAACTACATAGCATGGTACATTAGTTTATTACATCAGAATAATTACGTAATGAGAATATGATGTTGATTAACCAGTTATTCAGATACCTCCGGGCAAAATATTGTTTGTGAAACAGTTAGTAGGAACGTAATTGCGAAAACAAGGTGCTTAAATCTGTTTATTTTATGTCATACACATTCTAAATGCTTATTTTAGTATCTCATACACATAGATATACATCAAAAGTTGTTTGGAAATCGGTTGTCATGATATGGGCATGTAATAAAATGTCGTGAGGAAAGTTTTGAATATGGAGGTGTATGGCTTTAAGAGCACGGGAAGATCAAAGAAACGATGTATGGACTGAGTGAAAGATGATAATATGGCGAGAAAGGGAGTGAGATGATGACTAATAAAGAAGTATTGAAGAAAAAACCATACCGCGCCGACCTCAAATAAATTGGGATAAGGGTAGGAGAATGATGGTAAATATAGAAATATAATATAAAAAATATATAATAGCCAGTATCGTAATCCCTATTTTATCGGTAATTACATGCATAGTAACTATAAGAATTTAGTTTTATATCACAACTGAAATACATAAAATAAATTAGATTGAAAAAGGATTTTAATTTAAATAATTTATTTTAATTTATTTATTTGCTTCAGAGACAGTGATCCATATTTTAACAAAAGAAATTAATTTGTTTCTTTACGTTACGAGCTTCACTAAAAGAAATTTCAACGGAACGGTTTCTCAAATCTGAAGACCCATAAGCGATTATTTACCATCACAAAACAATATTAATCAAGCGAACATTAAACGTATTGATTCTTCAAACTTCGATATTAAAATACAGCGTACACAAACAATTTCAAACATATTTATACTGGGGAAACTTTAATACACGAACACGATCGGAGCCTAGTAAACTTTATAGAAGATCATAACATACCATTACCAACACAACAAAGTAAACAACGAAAATGATTGTGCCAACATAAGAAAACGTTACTGGAACAAGCTGCCTTGGAAATTCAATATTGGAGTTGGTACAGAAATCAAATTATACTAACAATAATGTCGAACTTTGACTTGGTAGGCGCCAACTTTTTGTTTCATCCTGACACGCGTAGATATCAGACATAAATCTGAATTTATTTACTTTTATTTTGCTGGTTTTCGCTTTTATGTACCTACGTTATAGATTCTGGGAATTGGAGTGATCGTATAAAGTGAAGTTTTGATATATTTGTACATATCGAAAAATACTCTTTTTGACGATTTGATTTAGTTTTTGATTTTTATTGGGTTTTTTTTTCGAAACTGTTTAGTAGCACTAGTATGTATTACTAGCACTAGTTTAAAAAATATCAAAATCTTCCGGATTCTTTATAGAAATGTAGATATTGATTTGATAGTCTTCTATAACAATGAAAAAACAGACAATACAAAAACACGCATTATACACGATATTAAATAACACATAAATAGAAACATCATGACATAGCCAACGGGCACCCCTGTGTCGAACAACCTTCTGTTGAGTTCACAAGAAAAGACAGCTTTTATGATATTTTTTCCTCATACCCAAATAAAGGTAAAAATTATTATTTTTCCATAGTACAGTACTATCACTTACGTAACAGTATCAAAGAACTAAAGAAATATGAAAAGGTAAAGTAAAATAAGGTCGACATCAACAGTAAAACACGATCGTTTTAATTCGTATGTTGCTAAGTGATTTTAATTTTTTTTCCTTAGAAAATAAAGCTTTTTATCGAAAATAAGAAAGCTCTGAGATAGTAGATACAGGCAAATAATTTCGTTGTTATTTTAGGTTGAAAAATAAAATAACTTGAGTTACGGATTATTTTCATTAGATACCTACCTTTGTTTAGATGAACGCTGTCTAATTAGAGCATTTATTTTTGTATGATCATAAAAAAGTAATACATTTTCTTAGATTTGTGTCCAGTTGATGGCAATAGAGTCGCCTCTTATTACATAGGACTTAAACGTAGGTGGTGAAATGTGGGTGTACTGACACCCCTTGCTTACACTTCAGGGGAAAAGGTACGTAGAATTTTGCTTACGTAGGTTTTTTTGCCAAAATTGGAATATGTTCTTAATTCTATAATAATATAACAAATATAAGACAAAATAATCAATTAAAGTAAACACGAAGATTCGAAACAGTTCAATTGTCTTTCATTTTATACAATAATAGAAACACCCTGTAACCGAGGTCCTTCAGTGAGGACAAAGAGTTACAACAACCCTATGGGAGTTAAAAGATGTTACTGGAGGACAGTAGCACCATCGTTCTTCGCGCTAGTTACAATTTATTGCGGTCACCAATCCTTTTGTAAACCATAGTAGCGAGCTTTGAAGAAGCCCATGCTTTTTTGGATTCCGTATCTCCGAATGAAAAAACGGAACCCATAAAAGATCACTCGTGTGTCTGTCTATCTGTCCATGTGTCACAGCCAATTTGCTCCAAATGTAATGGATCGATTAAGTTGAAATTTGGTACCTACACATATCAATATCTGTCACCCAAACACGAACGTGTTACGTAAATAAATGTATTTTGAATATGGGGGTCACTTTGGGAGACGAATAAGAATATTTAAAAAAAATTTTGCACATTCTAGCTGTGACATATGAAATGAAAGGTGTTACTGTAAGGGTCTCGAGTATATGTTTTTTTTATAATTTTAAAAGAAATAGTTTTAAAGTTATTTAAGAAAATCGATAAAAATTTACCATTCTCCCCAATGATATTATAATGTAAAAAAAAACTTTTTTTATAAAAAAATACAACCGACTTCCAAAAACAACACTTCAAAGTGAAAAATAACTTTAATTTCGGAAGTCGGTGTCTGGTTAAATGTATTTTCGTTTTTTGCCACCGACTTGCGAAATTAAAGTTATTTTTCACTTTGTAGTGTTGTTTTTGGAAGTAGGTCGTATTTTTTTGTAAAAAAGTTTTTATTTTTCACTTTTTAGTTGTGGTACCTACCCCACACAAATTCTAATACCACTACCTGCAAAACAAACTAGAACATCATCCATGTAAAAGTGGGGAAAAAGTACGTACTATTGAAGCTAACTCAAAAATTACCCAAGCAAAAATAATCAATTTTATATGAGACCAACTTTGATGTATTCCCTCTCGAATAAAACAAAAAAAATCTAAATCGGTCTAGCCATCTTCGAGTAATCGGGGAACATACATAAAAAAAAAAAATAGGTTCCGATGAATTGAGAACCTCCTCCTTTTTGAAGTCGGTTAAAAAGACCTACACACAATTCCATGCTCAAAAACGGTACAATGACGAACTATTAGATGACACGTGTAAGTAGGACGGCATTTCGAAATCATTGGGAGCGCGAAAGAGACAAGACGACGACAATGTGGCTAATTAGCCAGATTTTGACGTGCCACTTGCGGAGCGTGTATAACCTATCTACCTCTTTATCTATATCGTTGATTCCCTCCTTATCTTCGAAACTACTGAGCCTAAAATTAAAAAAAAAAGAAACAGAAAATAGTTCTATGATTACAGATTACAGGAATACCTATGTATAAGAAGTCTATGGTATTAAAATAATAAAGTAAATGTTGAAATGGAACGCAACCAATAACCTGCCATACCTGTCACCTGTCAAATTGTGAGCTGTCATTGATTTTGTTTTATTGCATCACGTAGCTCTTCCTGTACTATGTTTAATATTATTAGAATTTAATCTCGAAGTTCCATGTTCTTTATTATTTTATACAATCAGTTATTTTTCTACATTAAATCTCCCAATTATGTGCTTGCAAACTTACATTTGCAGTTGGAATGTATGGGAGGACATGTTTTTAACTACAATGTTAAGTTTGTTCTTGGGATGAATTCATCTCAACTACGGAACCCTTCATTGTGCGTGTTCTGACACGCACTTGGCCGGTTTTCTATTGTCTTGGTGGTTTATGGCAAGAAAAGGCTCTCTTTTTGTTTTAACTTAGGTGTTATAGGAATCAGAGGGATCAAGAAGAAACACAAAAAAGGAAAGGAAAAAAAAGAGACGATAAAAAGTATTTTATCTATACAGGGTTACAGGTTAAGTCGACCTATTCCCTTTAAGGGCATGTTCTTTACATTGTTTCTGATTGATTTGGCTATGAAACACCCTATCCTAAATCTAACCGTTTTCGAGATATTTGAAATTAATTGTTTTTTATAAAAAATACCCGATTTTTGTCTATCAGCTCAGATATTGTGAAACGTGTAAGTCTTATTATTACTGTTATTTATTTTTTACATGTAAAATAAGATGCTTTATGACCTAAATAACCAAGATTGTCCATAAAATTAATAAATAAGTCGTTGTAGATGATTAAACTTTCAAAAAAGTAATTAAAATTTAGAAAGCTTAATTTTTGTTTAAGGATATCTAAAAAAAAAATTATGGCACTTGTTTTGCAGATGAGCTTAAAAATATCTACGTTTCATCAGCTATCCAACGAGGTATGATATTCTAGGGTTAAAAAAAACAGTCATAGAAAAAACTTAGTTGCGAGCCCCCAGGTAGTAGACCCTAGCCTATTGTCCTTTAAGGTTAATGCGGTGAGTGTGAGCGAGATACCTTACTATACGCTTTGTGCAGGTGTGAGTGGGAAACATAACGTGAAGAAACCGGTTTGGTAATACAATGCGCTTTGTGTTTGGTTATCATTATCCAACAATAATCTGTTAGTCTGCTTATGTGATTCGTCCGTGGTAGATGCGATATTATTTTGTTCTCTGTTTTCTATTCGACTTGGCTGTGTTTCTGGACTGTTTCTTCTGATTCCTGACTTACTGTGCGTGTTAACTGGATTCTGATTGTGCTTGTGATACGGAACTGTTCAAGATGGCAGCCTACACGAATGAGGAATATGCTGACATGCTAATTTGCTATGGATACTGCAATTGTGTGTCTGCGCATGCTCGCAATGAGTACATAATACGCTATCCCGACCGTCGAGTGCCGGATGTGAGCGTGTTCAACGGAGTTTATCGAAGACTTCGAGAAACTGGCTCCGTTTCAAGACGACGTACAGACTTGGGAAGACCACGTGTGATTGATGACGACGAAGAACAAAATAATGAGATAGTGGAACAATTTCGATTGGATCCAACCACTTCCACTAATATTGTTGCCCGTGCTCTGGGACTCTCGCAATGGAAGGTATGGTTTACCGTTCACACAGCGGGCCTATACCCTTACCATTATACGCCGGTACATGCTATCGAAGAGGGAGATCCTGCGAGAAGATTGGATTTCTGCAGATTTATGTTAAATGCTGATTTCGAAGACCCGACTTTCCTTAAAAAAATCTTGTGGACAGATGAGTCTAAGTTTGATAAAGATGGGATTACCAATTACCATAACGCTCATTATTGGGCCCCGAAAGAACAGAGAAATCCAAACAAAAAGAGAGTAAAGGGGTCACAACGAAGATTTAGCCTCACCGTGTGGATGGGTATTATTTCAAATAATTTGATTGGGCCTTATTTTCTCCCTGATAATTTAAATGGAGAACACTATGAAAATTTCTTACGAGGAGACTTAAGTGATTTACTAGATGATTTACCACTAAATCTAATAAGAGACATGTGGTATCAGCATGATGGCTGCCCCGCCCATTTCAGGAGAAGTGTCAGAGAATGGCTGGATACAAATTATCCAAATAAGTGGATTGGACGAGGTGGGCCTTTACCCTGGCCAGCTAGAAGTCCTGACATAACCCCCATGGATTTTTACGTATGGGGGCACATGAAGAGTCTTGTATACAGTGACCCCAACCCAGTTTCATCCGTTGAGGTATTGAGAGAAAAAATAATTAATGCGGCGAATGAAATAAGAAGAACTTTAACTACTGGTGTTGTTAAAAGTGGACTTCGAAAAAGAATGCGAAGATGTGTGCAAAATAGAGGCGGACATGTCGAACACGAAATTTAGAAATTTAACAGTTTTAATAGTTTATTAAAAGCATCTTGTACTAAGCGATTGTTTTATTTAGTATTTTTTTTACCTCCCCTGTAGCCAATGAAATTAAGTTTTGCTCTGCATTTTTGATAAAACCCCAGATTATCATACCTCGTTGGATAGCTGATGAAACGTAGATATTTTTAAGCTCATCTGCAAAACAAGTGCCATAATTTTTTTTTTAGATATCCTTAAACAAAAATTAAGGTTTCTAAATTTTAATTACTTTTTTGAAAGTTTAATCATCTACAACGACTTATTTATTAATTTTATGGACAATCTTGGTTATTTAGGTCATAAAGCATCTTATTTTACATGTAAAAAATAAATAACAGTAATAATAAGACTTACACGTTTCACAATATCTGAGCTGATAGACAAAAATCGGGTATTTTTTATAAAAAACAATTAATTTCAAATATCTCGAAAACGGTTAGATTTAGGATAGGGTGTTTCATAGCCAAATCAATCAGAAACAATGTAAAGAACATGCCCTTAAAGGGAATAGGTCGACTTAACCTGTAACCCTGTATAATAGTAACCTATGAAATTGCCGATTTTTGATACCGGCTAGTGTGAGATCTTTTATTCTATTTAGAATTCCAAATTCAAATTAATTTTATAATATTGCATGATATATAAAAAAAAAATCAGTTGTTCATTTGATTCTGGCCGTTCGATTTTTCTTTGATATCGATGTTTCTGTAACTGTGGAAAAATCGAAATAGTGCGCTATTTTCGAATACGAGTTCCGTCGTGGCACCAACGCAGCACAGATAGCACGCAATATTAACGACGTATGGGCAAGGTACTGCAAGTGAACGCACGGTACGTTTTTGGTTTGATCGCTTCTGTTCTGGAAATTTTGATCTCAACAATGAGCCCCGGGGAAAAATTTCAAATCTAATGAGGCGGCGAAAGAAGCTTTAAAGAATTCATTGTTTCCCGTTCCCAGGATTTCTTTAGCAGAGGCATCAACGAACTTTCATTAAAATGGAAAAAGTGCATCGACAATGATTCTTTTAAAAAAATTGTTTGATTTTTCTATTTAAAACGGCAATTTCGTAGGTAAACACCTAATAAATAATATATATGTACTAGTATAATAATATTATATCTATGATAGACAACAGCGATTTCCTGTTTCAACACTAGGCTTGCAAATCATGGTGCTTATTGCAATTACCATTTAAACAGGCCACTACATAGGGTAAAGATAACAGCCGCACGGTACGATCGATCAGGTTAAGCTACGCTTGCTACGGCTGGTCCGTCGACGGGTGACCATCTTTACATAACAAGACCCCTCCATGTCGGCTGTCATTCCTGGATCCCTGACAGTTGTTGCGAGTCGTCAGAAGCCTGAAAGTTCTGAAGCTGAAGAAAGACGTAATTTTATCATACACTCAGCAAATTCAATTATTTCTAATCCGTATGATATTTCTAAAACATTTGCTTCACAGTTTAACCTAGGTTCTAATCTATATCCCACTGACTTTACTACAGCATTAGAATTTCTTAATATATACACAAAACGGGTAGACAATGACATGAAAATAGATTTCGTCACACCTAAGGAAGTATATGACATTGTTAATAAAATGAAAGCCAAGAAATCGTGTGGTTATGATGATGTGCCGATAAATATTATCAAGGAAAACATTGACTTATTAGCAGAACCGCTTAGTAATTTTTATAACAAGTGTTTTGCCGAAAGTATTTTTCCTGATCAGCTTAAAATTGCTAAAATCACACCAGTACACAAAAAGGGTTCAAAGAGGGACCCCAGTAATTATAGACCTATATCATTATTACCAAATCTATCTAAAATATTTGAGAAATTGATAAAAAATAGATTGTTTAGACATTTTAATTTAAATAAAGTAATTAATAGACGACAATTCGGATATATGACTAATGTGGGAACTCTTGACGCTATTGACACTTTGGTAAATGACGTAGTTACAAAACTGAATGACAAAAAAAAGGTTGCTGGGATTTTTCTTGATCTTAGTTCGGCTTTCGACTTAGTCAATCATGATTTGTTATTAGCTAAATTGGAGCACTACGGGGTTAGAGGACCAGCTCTTCAGCTAATAAAATCGTATTTACATAATAGAAAAATGTTTGTTGAAATTAATTATGAATACGAAGAAAATAGTGGTAACAAGAAATTCCGATGTAAGAAGGGGTTCAAATCCAAACAAAGTACAATAAAGTTAGGTGTACCACAAGGATCCATACTAGGTCCACTATTTTTCATAATTTTTATAAATGACATAATTAAGTATATTCTTCATAAAATACCTGACATTAAATTGACTATTGCGGATGACACGAATGCAATTGTTTCAGATTGTAGCATTAGCCACCTTAACTCTATGGTTAATGAGACACTAAAATATTTTGATGAATGGTTTACTGTAAATGGTCTAAAAATCAATGCCAATAAAACTAATGTAATACTATTTCAGTCAACAACAAAAACCACCGACAATATTTGTAGTACCTTAAATGGAGAAAAAATCGACACTGTGAAAGTAGTCAAATTTCTGGGTGTTTATATGGATAGCTTATTAAATTGGAAACACGAGCTCTCATCCTTGGTTAGCACTATTAGTTCGGCTTGTTATGTTTTAAGAAGTTTAAGAGTCGTGATTGACTTAGAACAGCTGAAGAGTGTTTATTATGCCCTTGTGGAATCTAAATTACGGTCTAGTATACTTTTCTGGGGAGGTAGCTACCAGTATAACATTGATAAAGCTTTTATTGCTCAAAAACGTGCCGTTAGAACTATGGTACGAATAAAACAAGAAGAATCGTGTCGGGAGCATTTTATAAAATTAAAAATTTTGACTGTGCCTAGTTTATATGTAATGGTTTCGTTAATGAACTTGGCTAAAAATATTAACAAAATCGAAACACACGAGGAAAGAATAAAAAGGGAGAAAACGAGAAGACTTGATCTGTCGTCAAATATAACACCCCACCTCAAAGTAGTGAGTCATTGTTCTCAAATTAATGGAATAAAATTGTATAACAAATTGCCTACTTCATTAAAACAGGAATTGTATAGCAGTACTTTTAAAGCCAGTCTTAAAGCGTTTCTTTTAGAAAAGTGTTTATACTCAGTAGGTGATCTCTAATTTGTATGTATTTTGTGTAGGAATTTGCAATTATAATAATTTTGACATTATTTTATTATTTAAATTATGAGAATCTTTTATTATTATTAATATATATTGCTTGGTAATTGTGATAATTATGTCAATGTAATGATTTTATTTATATTAGAATTTAAATTAATCTAGTTTTAAGGATATATTTGTAATTATCTATCTGTTCGACACAATTATGTTGTTATGAATAAAGATGCTACTACTACTACTACTACTACTAAGTCTGATAACCAGTGTATCGTATTACCTAGTAACTGGGTTATCATATGGGAGGTCAGATAGGCAGTCGCTCCATGTAAAATACTGGTATTCAGTTGCAACCGGTTAGACTGGAGGCCGACCCCAACAGATGATGTTAATAGTAAAAAAGAAAAAAAATATTTGGATATAGAAACGTGTAATTTTGATTTTTCAAACTAAACATTGAATTCTTGGTACGATTATCAGACCCAAACATTAACTTTAACATCTCCAAATCTACAACCATCATTGCTGCCTAGCAACGCAATTTTTGCACAAACAGCCCTAATCTAATTTTAATGGAGGCCTCTCAGATAGCCCAAGAAACCGCTAAAGTGCCTCAAAACACAAAGCTATCATTTTTTCATTGTATCCAACCCTAATCAACCTGGGATATTTAATTACTTGGAAGCAAAAAACTCGAGGCTACATACCCTTACATTTAAATGCCTAACCCGCTTAAATACCCTAAAAATGTCAGAGATAATTACACAATTCATCATTGTCATGTGGCTTGAATAATATCCGAACGAATATATATCCGGATGAATATATCCGGCTTTTTGTATTTGAAACCTTTTTCGTATCTCTGGTTATTAAAAGAAGAAATAAATCTGATAAATATTTTTTTTTTGCCTTTCTTGTTTTATATGAGTGAGCGTCTTTTGTTTTTTATTCTATGATCACTAAACTTACTGTCGGCATGTTTAAGTGTTGTTCCACATTTAATGTCTTTTGTTTTTTTTTTGTCATGATCTACTCGGTGAGCCAGTTTAACTGCTGTCCAAAATTGCATTGCTAATTCACGTCGCTTTGTGGATTCAAATGGAATAACTTGAATACGGAAATTGGATGGAATTTCAGGTTTATGGGAATGGCACCTGTGTCATGTGAATCATGTCGTTACAAGTCACTGAAATGAAATGTATGAACAAGCATCACGATACAATTTATCAATTCATAAAATGAAGGAGCTGGTACTTGAATATTATAATAATTATTTGAACTTTTTTATGAAATAAGGAAATGTTATAATGTAAAAAGGGTATTCGGGTCTCACCCTTTTGCGGCAGTTTCATAATGCGCTACTAAAGTGATAAATTATTTCATAAGACGCCTAGAGATTGTCTTCGTAGCTGTCGTAGCACTGCTACGGAGTAGGCAGCTACGAACGCTACGTTTGGTGAATTGAAATGAATAGTCAAATCTATGTTTATGGAAATATTCAAATGCTTAAAATTTTAATTCAACATAAAAAACGAACTTAGTATTTGATTAGGTCGTAATACCGCCCACACGCACGCCGAAAACCGTCTGGTAAAATAAAATATCAAAAGTGATTCAGATTACATACCGCAAATAAAAAAAATCATAAACCCACTTTTGTAACCGTTACCTCGCTGTAACACCGGCCTTTAACCCAAAACCTTAGTCCACAACGAAAAAAAAAAAAGAAGAAAGCTTTTATCGTAATAGAGAAACTCACGTTTAACAATTCCCATCGGCTATGTTTATCGCTGAGCAAAATTCCAGGACAACAAAAAAGTCACAAATCACGAAATTAGAACGTAAACACCGTTCGAGATTCACTCGCGAGTCGGGACCGATTGAATTCGGGTGAGATCGGAGAGGTTCGGGAACGCGTCCGTTCAGCTCGGCGGTCGGACGTCGAATGTCTGGCTCTAGCCTGCAGGTGTGAAGCGCGACGCGGATCTGAGGATAGGGCTGTCGCTTCTTGATATATTCGGATATCGAGGATGTTATTCATAAAATATGTTTCAAGTTAACTTTTCTATATTATTTCGTCTAGTCATCATCATCACCTGCCCAGCCTTTCCCCAACTATATTTGGGGTCAGCTTACAATCAAACCAGATGCAGCTGAATACCAGTATTTTACATGGAGTGACTGCCTATCTGACCTCCACAACCTAGTAACTGAATAATACGATACCCCTTGGTAAGACTGTTGATCGATCGACCCGTGCGGCTGTTAATACTTAGCCACAAGCCCCTCAAGTAAAATAAGAGTATAAACTCATACTTTGTTTTTAGGAACTACTTACAGCTTACACAAAAGCTTAGCTACAACAAACACAAAAAAATATGTTACATATCTTCTAGTATTATTAGAATTATTTAGAATAACAAGAATTTATTTGACATATTTTTTGTATAAAACAAATTTAATATGTTTATCTGCGTGGGAGCGGATGGGCTTATTGTTTTTTTGGTATGTAATTGCCCAAATATATTTTGTTTATATTAATGTTATGAAGTTTGTCGAACGTTTAAGCTTTCTCGAATTGTTACTGATCGCTGACCTTGTGATTTTTTTTTTCAAAATAATTGTCAACCATTTTATTGGTAGTTCTTGATTTGTCCTTATTTAAATGAAACTATAGGAGTAATGGTCGTTCGTTCACTGTGAGAGAAGATGCATTTCTCCTAAAGCTGCTATAATTAAAAAAAAGTTTTTTCATCCATTTAATAATTTAAAAATATCCTATTTCAGCTGTACAAATGAAGATGAATAATACTGTTTATCCCATAAACCTTTTAATTCCCCTTTAAAGCTACTAAAATAAATCTTGAAGGCGTGTTTAATACTAACAAACGCCATATTTAATATTTTGGGCGTTACAGTGACCATGGGCTTGAATATTTTATAGACTTTTACAATGTTAGCTATGTTTTATGTTAAGCATTAGTTATGTTTTTGCTTCAGATATAAGAAACCTTTTTTGTGGTTTTGGAGTGGAAACATAATTATAAATTATTATAAATAATAAAATAATTATAAAATAATTATAAACAGTAGGTATAAGTGTTGTCAGAACATAATGTTTTTTATTTACTAGTGGTGGTAATTGGCACTGGTAAAAAAGTAAATATAAAAAATAAAAAACCGGACTGCTTAAAAAGTGAACTTTAAAAAATATGGAAACAAGATGACCTATTTTGTTTCCAAACAATCTCATGCAGTCGGAGGCATCTTCTTAAATTTAACAATAATCTATTGCCTCCGACTGCACGAGTTATGCACTGCACTGCAAATTAATTCTTTCTTAGAGTTAATTTTCCGCCTTTGCTCAGCAGTGGGCGCCTATCAAAACTAATAAAAAAATATATACCTAAGGTGTTAAAAAATTAACTTTGAGAAAGAATTAATTTTTTAACACAAATATTGTCATGCTAGTATTTTGTGAAGGCTAACTGAAAGGTATGTAAGTATTGGCTCCTATGATGGTTTTCTTCACCAATGATACAATACGGAATCATGTTATAGGGAGCGATCACACTTTTATTTGACAGGCATAACATTAAACTTTGAGACTGCTTAGTTAACTTTCAACTGTCAGGTTCGAGATAGAATTAAATTTCTATTGTTGCTGGCTTTTAGGACACCAATCGGCAGTTGAGAGGTTAGAAAAACGCATTATTATTCTATTTGATTGTTGATCCTAACATTCATTTACGCAAAAGTAACCTTAGCTTCGTATTAACATATCGAAAGAGGACTTGTCTCAATCTTTTGTCCACAACACGGTCACACTACGCTTGGGTTAATTAATCTTTTCAATCAACTAGGTTAATTAGAAATGTTGAGCATATTTATTGGGTTTCTCGATCAGTGGGACTATTACATCAGAAAACTGTTTTTATTAACTTCATGTTCATACTTGAATATTTAAATTAAATTTTAATTAATACATTTAAATAATAATTAAATTTCCGTGAGTTCTGAAATAATTGTCATTGATGACTTGAACGGATTTAAAGTCATATATATATCTTATATATCTTTGAAGGAATTCTTGTCTAACCCAGTTGTAACAGCATGGAATCGCCTCCCGGAAAATGTTGTGACGGCTTCCACGCAAGGTATTTGTAAAACACGCATCAGCTAATTAGCAGCTTGTGTGTGTAACCAAATAATAATATTAATATATATAATTATAAATTGCAAGTGTAACGCGTTATACAAAGTGTCGTTTTGCATCCTCGCCAAATTTCAGGGTGTGGTACAGAACATAAAACCGAACAACTTTCTCTTGGGACCAACATCGTAATCGCGAAAAAGTTTTCAACTGACCCATAGAAAACTTCAATACCTATTTGACGCAAATGTATACATTTGCGTAACGACACGTTGTATAAATATTAATTTATATAGGCCATTGTAAATTTATATTTATATAACGCATACAACTGGCACCAAAAGCAATTAATTCGTGGAATAATACGCCAATGAAGCCAAAAATACTATTCACAGTATAAAAAATTACCTAAGCTACTTACAGAAATAAAAGTAGGTAGTTAAAAGATGTTGGAGCGTCGGGCGTGTGTCGATCGTTATTCATGGTAATATTTATATTTACGTTTTTTTTTTTAATAATATTTTATTGTTTTATTTTATTATTTCTTACTTCCCCTACCCTAGTGGGATTTATGTGTCCGTGGCATCACAGTGGGTCCTATTAGAACACCAGCGCTGCGCTATTTATTTTTTAAATATCGCAGTATTATGTTGACATCCTTTGTTGTTTGTTTTGGTGTTACACGAATGGATAGAATAAGAAATGAGTACATAAGAGGAAGTCTAAAAGTGGCACCGGTGACTGAAAAGTTGTGCGGAAATCGGCTGTCGTGGTATGGGCATGTGATGCGGAGGAGTGAGGAAAATGTCGTGAGGAAAGTTTTGAGTATGAATGTCGATGGCTATAAGAGTAGGGGAAGACCAAAGAAACGATGGATGGATTGTGTGAAAGATGACATGGCTGGAAAGGGGGTGACTACCGAGATGACGAATAATAGAGAAGTATGGAAAAAAAGGACATGTTGCGCCGACCCCAAATAGATTGGGATAAGGGCAGGAGAATGATTCCTGTGCGTGTCACAATGAAACATTTTTCTTTCTTTCTTTTTTTTTCTATAAAGTTGATAACCCTACCTATGATTTGTAAGTAAAGGCTAGTATCAGTGCTGTAACCTAATTTCTATTAGTAATAGGTTGGCAAACAAACCGACGGCCTGCCTGATGGAAGGTGGTTACGGCCGCCTGTACACGCCTGTAAAACCTAGAGCTTTGCTGGTGTGTTGCTAATCTTAGAGACAAAGTTTAATGCCCGTAGTTGTAAAAGCACCTATACATTTGAAACTGAAAAACAACAATACTGCTTGGTAGCAAAACTAGATAATAATTATATTTTTATTTATTTTTTAATATAGAAACAGTAAGTATTTACATTATAAGAACTTAAAACTAGTTTGAAATCAAAGGTAGGTTATAGTAAGTAAACAGGTAAAAGAGAGAAAACAGATTAAAAAAATTAAGATTAATTGTTAGGAGTTTAATAACAGTACGTGCAGTTATTAGTGCAGTGACCATTAATAAAATTAAAATGTAATTAAAGATTACATAATGTAAAATATACGAGTATTATGACCTCAGTAAGTTTATTAATGACTTTCGGAAAGGTTTAGGGCCTATTTCACGATGTCCAAATAGCCACTACTTACCGGATAAATTCAAAAATGGAACAGAATTTGAATGAAATTATCTGCCAAGTAAGTTAATAGGAATTTAATCTTAGGTGGTGAAACAGGCCCTTTTTTTTTTGTGGATGGAATATCATCAAATGAATTCTCCCGCTCTGGGTGGAGCGGGAGGGCGTGTCAGACTTTTACTGACTAAAACCCACTTGTGTTCCTTCAGTTGCCTGTGCCAGGGCCACGGTATCTCTTTCGAACAACCCGCGAATTCCTTGTTTACATTATAAAGGGAACCTCTGTGCTAAAAACAGGCCAATAATGTAATAAACAGCCTACTGATTGCACAATTGAAGATGTCAATATTTTCAAAAGTACTAGGAAAAGAGTCAACCATACGCGGACAGGTGAGCGCAAGCTAGATAATAGTACTTCTCTGGGCACACATTTCCACTTGTGTTTTACTAATACTACCACTCGCTCATATAACGTCGTTGTATTGCGAGAAGTCATTAAGTAACAGTTTTAGCCAAAATGAGTTAATTGATGTCAAAGTGTTTTTAAACCCACTATCTACCATAAGATAAGGCAAAAACTTTTTTACAAAAAAATACAACCGACTTCCAAAAACAACACTACAAAGTGAAAAATAACTTTAATTTCGGAAGTCGGTGTCTGATTAAATGTATTTTCGTTTTTGCCACCGACTTCCGAAATTAAAGTTATTTTTCACTTTGTAGTGTTGTTTTTGGAAGTTGGTTGTATTTTTTTTGTAAAAAAGTTTTTATTTTTCACTTTTTAGTGGTTCACATGTGCTTACCCCTTCACAGCGTACTGGCGTGATGTTATGTTATGAACTGGTGTAAACAACAAACAGACATGAGATTTCAGCAATCCCAGTCCATTTGCTATCATTTATTGAGGAGTTCCGTTGCCTATTTCAGAAGTTCTTCATCAGATCTTCACCAAATTGAAATGGGACCACTCCAAGAAAGTACTCTTCCAAAAAGTATCCAAATCGCTTCAAGTGTGCCTATAAAATTGGAAGAGTTCTCTCTATTTCTCCAGGATCTCATCATCAGATCCTAACTTGATGATCATGGGACCACCTGGGAAGTATACCCTTTCAAACAAAAAAAAAAATAATCCAAATCGGTCCAGCCATCTTCGAGTAATCGGGGAACATACATAAAAAAAAAATAAGGTTCCGACGAATTGAGAACCTCCTCCTTTTTGAAGTCGGTTAAAAAGAGCAATTTTTTTAATACCATTTTAGATAATATGAGAATGTCAGAAGTAATATGTAGGTATGTATGTTTCTGTCAAAATTTCCTCATTCGATTTTAAATTTAACCGTCAACATTTTATGGTTTAAAATAATTTGGGGAAATTTGGCAGTTGTGCTGTTGCCTGTACATAACATACTTGTTATGGCAAAAAATCAGTCTATGAAAATGAACTAACGGTACTTGAGTAATTTATGACAATCTTTTTTGTAACGTTTTCCCAATTACTGGGGATGTACTGCTCATTAATGTTACTTAGTTACTTTTCGCATACAATACACACACATACATACATAGGTAGGGATAGGAAATATAAGATACTCCCTACTGTATTTATTATGTTAACAGGTGAAAATTAAGTAGGCGGACTCGCCTTATGAAGATATGAGGGGCTTGTGGCTAAGTAATAACAGCCGCACGGGTCGATCGATCAGGTTAAGCTACGCTTGCTGCGGTTGGTCCGTAGATGTGTGACCATCTTTATACACCAAGACTCCTCCGTGCCTCGGAAAGCACGTTAAGCCGTTAGTCGTTATGGGTCGTCTGAAGCCCGAAAGTCTGACAACTAGTCTTACCAAGGGGTATCGTATTACCCAGTAACTGGGTTGTGGAGGTCTGATAGGAAGACGCTCCATGTAAAATACTGGTATTCAGCTGTATCCGGTTAGACTGGAAACCGACGCCAACATAGTTGAGAAAAGGCTAGGCAGAATAGATGTTATATCTGACCCGCCTTATGATAAGTGGTCACTGCTGTCTTTGGATATCTGCAATTGATACCAGAGGCACAGATTAATGCAGATGGGACACTCCGCAGGCTACAAGTACGCGGAGAGCTCATCCCACTGGGTCAATTCAGTGTGGGCTGCCGCGCATCGGCCGGCTCGCACGATAGTTCGATACTCACTCACGCGCCGCGTCGTAAAAAAAGACAATCCTAACGAGTCAGAAGGTATAAGAGTTACGCGATAGAAAGAGAGGCAACTACTAGGTGAATAAAACTGTAGGTAATGAAGCGTTGTGCGACCTGAATTGCACTTTATTGTGTCGTAGCAAGAGTCGCTTTTTATTTAAATGATTCTGCAGTGTCCCACTTGTATTAATCTGTGCCAGAGGTAAGTACAATTTGTATTTTAATAGCGTTGCTATCCTATAAACAAAGCTCAAATATGTCAATCAAACGGGAACATAATAATTGAGGCTATTAATGGATGGACTTCCCGGAAAACAGTAATTATGTAGCTCTACTAAAATTAAATACACTAACAGCCAGTTGCAGGAACGAACATTAATTTAATGGAGATTTAAATTCATGCCATCCCTTGTATTATGTATCAAAAAAACTTTTTACAAAAAAAAAAAAAAAAAAAACAACCGACTTCCAAAAAAATACTACAAAGTAAAAAATAACTTTAATTTCGGAAGTCGGTGTCTTTGGTTCTGTATTTTAGCTTTTTGCCACCGACTTCCGAAATTAAAGTAATTTTTTACTTTGTAATGTTTTTTTGGAAGTCGGTTGTTTTTTTTTTTTGGAAAAAGTTTTTATTTTTCACTTTTTAGTGGGGCAGTCTGTAATTTATCTAAGTTACAATAGCCTAATGTCAACTGCTCATCACCTTTTACAAAATATTGCTTTTCCCGATACAAGGACGTTAATAGTTGAGGAGTTCTCCCAGTAAGGAACCAGGAGAACTGGAACTGATAGTGAAGTCACCATTAGCTCCATTTCAACATATGTATTGTGACGAGCATAAATTGCTTAGCAATAATCGAATCGCAACCCGTGAAATACGTATTATTGAGTAGTTCCGATGGCCATCTGTGGTCTTCCTCATCAGTTCCCACTTCACCAAATGGTGTTTTCCGGGAGCAAATGCACGAGTTACTATATAAAATACCCAAATCGCTATAGGGGTCCCTATAAAAGTTTAAGGTTTTCCTCGATTTCTCTAGGATGCCATCATCAGATCCTGGTTTCCTTATCATGGCACTACTCTTGGAATATCTCCTTTCCAACAAAAAAATAATCATCAAAATCGGTTCATAAACGACGAAGTTATCCGCGAACACACATAAAAAAAAATATATATACGGTCGAATTGAGAAACCTTCTTTTTTTAAGTCGGTTAAAAAGAAATGACTGCATCAATTTAAAGTCTTCATTAAACTTATGTTAGTTTTGTGCAATTCACCGATAATATAACATTACGGCTGTCATCCCCGAAGGGTTAAGCAGAGCTGTACCTAGTACACCCACATTTTGCCACTTATGTTTAATCCCATGTGATAGGGGGTGAGCCTATTGCCATCAACCGGGCGAGATCTACGTTTTGGAATAGACAATTAGCTTCAACTGTCTGACTAACTGACCGACTCTTTAACAAATCAAATGTGCCTGTAATTGATGTTGAGTTTGGGCACAAATCCAGACTCCAGGCTGCTACTGAGGAGGCAACAGCCGTGCCCTCGCGCCCCTAGCCGCCGTAGGAGACGCCCTGGGCGGCGGGAATCGATTGCCGATTCCCGGCCACCGTAGGCGCGGGCTTGCGGACGACGAGTAATGGGCAGCTCGCCGTCCGGTAAGAAACAGGCCCGGGTCGACGGCGCATTGTGTTCCACGCGCGCCTCAAAGAGATGTCAGCAGTGACGGGGTCAATTGGGCTGATGCCGCTGGGGTCGCGGATAGTTCGAAAGAGATACCGTGGCCCTGGCACGGGCAGTTGAAGGAGCATGGGTGGGTTTTAGTCAGTAAAAGCCCAGAGCGGGAGAAGTCATTTGATGATTTCCCATCCAAAAAAAAAAAAAAAAGGCTGCTACTGAGAGATTCCTGATGTAAAAACCCAATAACACTTTGCCTGACATGGGAATCGAACCCAGGACCTCATGCTTAGCAGTAGCGCTTACTACCACACTAGTCCAACGAGGCAGTCAAATAATTACATAAATCCTGTATTAAATATCCCATTCATCGCATTTCAATCAATCTTTAAAGCGTTGCCAAGTCAGTGCCAAGCATTTGGAATTTACGCAGTAATTAATCAGCGAATTAACGAGAGATCAATATCTAGATAGATTGTTGATCACCCTCAATGACTGTAGGAGCCGGCTCCGCACGTAAAACTCGGCTTTATGGACTACTAAACTACGTTTTGCTTTGTATCCATAAAGATTGAAGGTATTAATAGTTAATCGTTTAAAGTATGATGAAATACGGAATACTAAAATTTTAATGCAGGATTTTGATGTCTTTGATCGTGTTTTGTTTCTAGAAATAATCTTTCATGAGTTATTACATGAAAAGTATAAATATTTTACCTATATAATAAGCGTATTTGTTTAACTTTTGTGTTAATATTGTTCATTATGTAGGTAGTTATCACTGTGTTGTGATCTCCTACTGATGGCGACATCTCGAGGTAAGACATTAGACCAAAATCTACGTCATACTATATCTCGACTGTGATTGGTTTTGATTCCAAATGTTGTTCCTACTCTCCCCTCTCCTAGAACCATGTAAGATGGCGAATATACATATTTTTGCTCGGAAAACTAACGCATCGTATTTTATTTAAAATTCCTCTACACAATCTATAAAAAACACCAAAGTTTTCACCAAACCGCACCGTTGCTGCTACAGATTGTCATTTCTTCATTACGAAATGTACTGATTAAAGCAAAACATCAAATATTAAAGTTAGTTCAAAATGCGATAGTTAAGTATCTCAATATCTGGGCGTAAGAATTACTGCACCTAAATAAACTGATTTTTATCTCGATCTAGACAATTCCTAACAAAATTACAGATATGATGTCGCTGTAACTTAGTAAGAAGTGCTAAAGAATGTCTTTATCTCGTGTCAAAGTCAAGAAATTGTGACACTTATTACTTGGAGACAAGAGTCAGCATGTAGGAGACGTTGTGGGAGGGTGACATGTCACACTAACAATCTACCAAGGATAAAAGTCATGACTATCGTTTTCTTTTCTCGTTTTTCTTACCGAGAATTGCGGTGTCAACGTTGTATATATATATTATATTATATTTCTATTACTAGCTGTTGCTCGCAGCATCACCTGCGTGGATATCAATACTTCCATAATTGAATCGGTGTTTGTTCACAATTTCCCCCCTAATTCTTTACTTATAATAAAAGTAGCCTAAGTTACTCCTTATAACATGAGTAATCTGTCAGTGAGTCCAGTCAAAATCGATCTAGCCGTTTCTCAGCTTAATCGGAAGAAACAGAGAGACAGACAATTTTAATGATTGTTTTTTAGGGTTCCGTACCTCAAAAGGATAAAACGGAACCCTTATAGGATCACTCGTGTGTCTGTCTGTCTGGCTGTCTGTCTGTCTGTCCGTCTGTCACAGCCAATTTGCTCCGAATATAATGGACCGATTAAGTTGAAATTTGGTACACATATGAAATTCTATGACCCAAACACGGACAGGTAAAGTAAATAAATGAATTTTGAATATGGGGGTCACTTTTGGGGGGCAAATAAGAAAATTAAAAAAAAAAGTTTTGCAAACTAGACCGTGTTACATATTAAATGAAAAGACTTACTATGAGTGTCTCAAATATATGTTTTTTATAATTTTAAAATAAATTGTTTTAAACTTATTTAAGAAAATAGACAAAAATTGACCATTCCCACCTCTTATCTCCGAAACTACTGAGCCTAAAACATTGAAAAAAATACAAAAATTAGATCTTTATCTGTAGATTACAGAAAAACCAATAAGAAGTCTGTGGTCTTAAAATAACATGGTAAATCTCTCAATATTGTGAGTACAAATTTGCATTTACAGTTGGAATGTACGGAAGAACATGTTTTTCAACTACAATGTTAAGTTTGTTCTTGGAATAATTCATCCTAACTACGGAACCCTTCATTGTGCGTGGTCCGACACGCACTTGGCCGGTTTTTTTTGTTTTAGGTACCGTTGTATACCTTCATAAGTATTTAGTAAAAAGCTGCTATTTTGACATTACAAACAGACACTGCAATTTTATTTATTTGTATATGTATGTGTGTATATGTGTGTATGTATATGTATGTATGTATATGTATAGGTTATCTTAAAGGTCACATATGTAGGTAGTGGTTTATCTTTCAAAGTTCCAAGAGTAATCAGGTACTTTTATTTTATAGATTTTACGTCATTTAGGTATTTTATATAGGTAACACTATAAGCCAAACATACGACAGCAAACAAACAGACTGTCTATCAACTAATATTGTTTTTTTTTTTTCAAACAAGCTCCTTTTGTATCTGTATTTAACCTGCAGCAAGGAGCTCGTGGCTAAGTAATAACAGCCGCACGGGTCGATCCATCAGGTTAAGCTACGCTTGCCGGGGTTGGCCAGTGGATGGGTGACCATTCTTTACATACCGAGACTCCTCCGTGCCTCGGAAAGCACGTTAAGCCGTTGGTCCCGGCTGTCATTCGTGGATCTTTGACAGTCGTTACGGGTCGTCAGAAGCCCGAAAGTCTGACAACCAGTCTTACCAATGGGTATCGTATTACCCAGTAACTGGGTTGAGGAGGTCAGATAGGCAGTCGCTCCATGTAAAATACTGGTATTCAGCTGCATCCGGTTAGACTGGAAGCCGACCCCAACATAGTTGGGAAAAGGCTAAGCAGATGATGAGCAGATGATTTAACCTGCAGCAAAACAGTGGAAATGGTTGATTTTGTTTTGTTTTAAATATTGTTGGCGCTACTGCTTGCCAATTTGAAGCTGTCAATGTCATTGTCGTTGTCATTATCATCTGTCATGAAAAAGGAACCGCGAGTGCCGGCCGGTTCTTTTCGTTCACTTCCGCAAAAATCCTTGACTAAATGACACGCATTACCTTGTAATTTTTTCGCTGTATTTTTATTAATTATAAAGGCAATTCTTGTAATCATCAAGCATCAATAAAAGGAGTACGTTATTTTAACTCCCCAATACATATGTAATTAATTAAAAAAACTTTATTAATGTGAACTTTGTGTACTGAACATTAACTTTTAATAACAACTGACTGAACAGAATCAAGCTTCACTTCTTATTAAATACAAAAGCAAAATGTAACATAATTAAAACTCAACTAAGGAATATTTAAATACGTTATTTAACCATTCCTTCCTTGCTGCGAAGTGGAACCGCGGTACAAAGGAATAGTTCACCACAGTCCGCACTCCGTAA
Source organism: Cosmia pyralina (assembly GCA_946251885.1). Taxonomy (NCBI): domain Eukaryota; kingdom Metazoa; phylum Arthropoda; class Insecta; order Lepidoptera; family Noctuidae; genus Cosmia; species Cosmia pyralina. Next base: position 4,518,765 of record OX276348.1, on the reverse strand, counting down.
CTCCATAATATTGTTTTATATTTTTTGTTCATATTTTGCCCACCCCAAAAGTTTTTCCCCGAGATGAAAAAGTATGATTAGGTGGGAAGTTTCCTCGGCTACCTTTTTATTATTAATGTCCACCGGACGAACTCCGAAATCTTAGTTTTGAATAGTTTTTGACATGGTTTTGCTTTTTTATTTTCGTTACGCGGAAAAGATTTTGTGGTTCGATTTTCTTTCGTATTTCCTGTTACATATTTTTATGAAAGCCAATATTAAAATCATATAATTGTATACATATATTGTACATATATATCTACATATATTGTACATATTATATATATCTTGCTGCGCCCCAACGGGGTTATGTACTCATTATTTTTAAGCAAAGCCTGTAACTGTGTGTACATTGTGCAATAAATAAATAAATAAACATATTTTATCTACATAATTATGTATTAGTGCCTTGAAATTATAACACACACAAAAATTGTATTTGGATTCTTTATAAAATATAAAAACTAACTGGAAACGTTTAATTTAAAAGAATAATTATACATCACAGATAATAAAAATACTAGCACACAGCAACGACCCAATTTAAAATGAAAAATAAAACAATAAACAAGCAATAACAAGGTGCTCGATAGTGAAAAAAAAAAATTTAAAGTAAAACGTAGTCAGCCACTAACCTGTGCTTATGATAATCAATTTGGTCACGCGATGAAATGCTTTTTGAACCCAATATGTGGTTTGATTTCATCAAAATTTCTCTTGACGTACAAATTATTACATGGAAAATATCCAGGAAGAGTGATTAATTTTTTTTTAATTTTGCAGTATAAGTGAACTCTTTAAACATTACCTACTTTCTGTACAATAGGTCAGTAAGATTACAGGGTTGTGGAAATCAATTACCCAGTCGCTCCACATTAAATACTGGTATTCAGTTGCATCTGGTTAGACAGGAAACTGACCGCAGCATAGTTGGGAAAAGGCTAGGCAGATGATGCTGATGATGATGAAGTGAGAAAGCATACATAAGTAAATTGAAAAGTGATAAAGTTGGTTTTGTGCGGAACAAAAGATAACTGCAAAAGCAATGGAAAAAGGAGAACCTCAATATTATACAAGAGAAAAGTCAAAAAATGTTAGGTCTTTAATAAAATTGCCGTTTTTTCATTGAAAAAATCAAACAATTTTTTTAAATAGAATCATTGTCGATGCACTTTTGTCATATTAACGAAAGTTTGTTGATGCCTCAATCAATCTGCCTAGCCTTTTCCCAACTATGTTGGGGTCGGCTTCCAGTGTAACCGGATGCAGCTGAACATCAGTATTATACACGGAGCGACTGCCTATCTGACCTCCTCAACCCAGTAACTGGGTATTACGATACCCCTTGGTAAGACTGGTTGTCAGACTTTCGGGCTTCAGACGACCCATAACGACTAACGGCTTAACGTGCTTTCCGAGGCATGGAGGAGCCTCGGTATGTAAAGATGGCCACCCATCCACGGACCAACCCCGGCAAGCGTAGCTTAACCTGACGGATCGACCCGTGCGGCTGTTAATTATTACTTAGCCACGAGCAGGAGTTTGTTGATGCCTCTGCTATAGAAATCCTGGGGACGGGAATCGATAAATTCTTTAAAGGTTTTTTTTGCCGCCTAATTGGATTTCAAATTTTTCCCCGAGGCTCATTGCTGAGATCAAAATTTCCAGAACGGAAGCGATCAAACAAAAAACGTACCGTGCGTTCACTTGCAGTACCTTGCCCATACGTCGTTAATATTGCGTGCTATCTGTGCTGCGTTGGTGCCACGACGGAACTTGTATTCGAAAATAGTGCACTATTTCGATTTTTCCATGGTTACAGAAACATCGATATCAAAGAAAAATCGAACGGCGGGAAAAACAAATGAACAACAGATTTTTAGGGTTCCGTACCTCAAAAGGAAAAAAACGGAACCCTCATAGGATCACTCGTGTGTCTGCCTGTCTGTCTGTCTGTATGTCTGTCTGTCTGTATGTCTGTCTGTCTGTCTGTCTGTCTGTCTGTCCGTCCGTCTGTCACAGCCAATTTGCTCCGAATCTAATAAACCGATTAAGTTGAAATTTGGTACACATATGTATTTCTGTGATTCAAACACGGACAGGTAAAGTAAACAAATGAAATTTGAATATGGGGGTCACTTTTGGGGGACAAATAAGAAAATTAAAAAAAAAAAAGTTTTGCAAACTACACCGTGTGACATGTCAAATGAAAGGGCTTACTATGAGGGTCTCAAATATATATTTTTTATAATTTTAAAATAAATTGTTTTAAAGTTATTTAAGAAAATAAACGAAAATTGACGATATTGATTTGCACACTAGCCGGTATCAAAAATATCGGTATCGGCAATTTAATAGATATAGACCTAATTACATCTTGGAAAGTATTTCTTCTACGTAAACAAATACTGTCATAATTCGTCACCAATTATCACCTCTACCTATTACTGTAAATATTTTAACGGTTCTATATGCTTAATTGATACTTAAGCCCAAATAAAAATTAATAGTCTGGCCTTTGGAGTGACACTTTAATAACACTATAGTGTCATTAATAAAGCTACTGATGTGTCGAGCATTCTATTAATAATTCTTTTAGGGAAATATTTAACTGGTCCTTTAAAAACTCTCTTACTGATAGGAGGCCGGTGTCCCAGCAGTGGGAACATTATAGGCTGGCTATGCTATACTATGCCTCTAAAAACTTATTGAACACTGAAATGATGGGCACTTTTAGCGCTTTTAATGATGCACACTTTTTTTAAATAATTGAACGTCTTTTTAACTTTTGGGCCTTTTCTCACAGATGGTCGCAGTAACAGTAAGTTAGGGTACCCCGACCAAACGAGTTAGGTTAGGTTGGGACTGTGACCAACCACGTGCGAGCCGAGCGAGCGTAAGAAGCCGGGGCGCCCTGCGGACTCTCCGTCCGCTTACCGGCCCATCGTGCTGCTCGACGAGGTGGGCAAGCTTTTTGAAAGAGTCATTGCAGACCGCCTCGTCGGGTGGCTGGTGCAGGAGGGGCCGGATTTGGCGGAGAGCCAGTTTGGTTTCCGCAGGGGGCGCTCTACGGTGGACGCCATCATGCGCGTGCGAGCCCTCGCGACGGGGGATGTTGTGGCCCGGGGTGGGGTCGTCTTGGCGGTGTCTCTACACATCGCCAACGCCTTCAATACCCTGCCCTGGAGTTGCATCAGGGAGGCACATCGGTATCACCGGGTGCCAACCTACCTCCGTCGAGTGGTCGAGGCCTATTTGACGGACAGGGCCGTCATCTAACCCGGTCATCAAGGAGAGTGGAACTGGCGAGAGATGTCGTGCGGCGTCCCACAGGGATCTGTCCTGGGGCCACATCTGTGAGACATCGAGTACGACTGGGTGCTGCGCGCCGACCTCCCTAGCAGTGTCAGCGTTGTATGTTACGCTGACGACACGCTGGTCCTGGCGCAGGGGAGGTCGCACCAGGCGGCGGCCGAACTAGCGACACGCGGGGTTGTAATAGTAGAGAGGATCCGGCAGTTGGGACTCGAGGTGGCCCTGCACAAGTCCGAGGTCATGTGTTTTCATGGTCCTCGGAACGCGCCACCGTCGGGTTCCCAAATAACGGTAGGAGGGGTTCACATCGGAGTAGAGTCGACGATGAAGTACCTGGGACTCGTCCTCGACAGCCGGTGGAACTTCGTGGAGCATTTCCGACTATTGGTTCCCAGACTGGAGCGGGCCGGGGCTGCCTTGAAGCGGCTCCTGCCCAATCTAGGGGGTCCAAGCGCCTCCTGCCGGAGGCTTTACGCGGGGGTCGTGCGATCCATGGCCCTTTACGGAGCACCGGTGTGGGCGCGTTCCCTGAGGCTGCGACCGGCCCGCCGGTTGAACGCGTCCCAGAGGGTCATGGCCATCCAGCTAGTCCGGGGATACCGCACGGTCTCCTGTGAGGCGGCGAGCCTCCTTGCTGGATTACCGCCATGGGATCTGGAAGCAAAAGTCCTCGCGCACGTGTGGGAGTGGCGCGAGGAGGCGAAACGCCGGGGCGTAACGCCGCTGCCGCGACAAATCACGGTACAGCGGACAGAGCTCCGGCGGGATCTCATGGTGACATGGAGAGTGCGATTGTCGCAACCCAGCGCTGGGCACGCCACAATTGCGGCGATAAGTCCCCTCTTTGAGGAGTGGTTGGAGAGGCGCCACGGCGTCCTCACCTTCCACCTGATGCAGGGCCTCCCCAGACACGGTTGTTTCGGGAGGTTCCTGTTTCGGATAAGGCGGGAGGAAACGCCCGGTGTCACCATTTTGTGGATCGCCCGGAGGACACGGTGGAGCATACAATGGAGGTCTGCCTGGCTTGGGCGGAGCACCGCCGTGTTCTCACACAGGCGATCGGCGGCGGCGATCTCTCGCGTCCAAACCTGGTCCAGGCCATGGTGCGGAGCGAGAGTGCATGGGAGGCCGTCACCTCCTTCTGCGAAGCAGTAATGCTCGCGAAGGAGGAAGCGGGACGCGTGAGGGAGAGGCAACTGCCGCGCTCTCGCGCCCCTAGCCGCCGTAGGAGACGCCCTGGGCGGCGGGAATCGATTGCCGATTCCCGGCCACCGTAGGCGCGGGCTTGCGGACGGCGAGTAATGGGCAGCTCGCCGTCCGGTAAGGACCAGGCCCGGGTCGACGGCGCGTTGTGTTCCACGTGCGGCTCAAAGAGATGTCAGCAGTGAACGGGGTTAATTGGGCCGATGCCGCCGGGGTCGCGGGTAGTTCCAAAGAGATACCGTGGCCCTGGCACGGGCAAATGTAGGAACATGGGTGGGTTTTAGTTAGTAAAAGTCTGACACGCCCTCCCGCTCTGCCCAGAGCGGGAGAAGTCATTTGATGAAGAAAAAAAGGTCGCACTTACTTGGTTATTTAATATTTTAGGACCCCAAAATATTTTTTTTTATTTGAGATTCACAAAAAAGAGGCTCAATAATTATATTACAGTGTTCAATAATATTTTTAGGACAGCTAAATGGGAATTATTTGAGGTTCGACTACATTCATGCCATTGTTTTCCTCCTTGTTAATTTTACTGATCGATGTCTACAGTTACTTCCGTAAACAAGCACCAGGGCCGGTTTCTTAATAAAGTTAACTCAACCAATGGTTGAAGTTTGGATAAATATGTTTGCCAAAATTTGTTACTATTCTTTAACGTGAATGAGTTAACATGCATACATTGTTGTTAACTCATTCATGTTAAGCCTTCAAATTTAGCTAAATTCAACCATTAGTTACTATGTTTAATCATTGGATCATTGGATTGGATTGGATCTACGGATCAAGAAACCGGTCCTAAGCTAAGCAGATTGTAAGGCATGCAGCAACGCCCTCGCGCCCCTAGCCGCCGCAGGAGACACCCTGGGCGGCGGGAATCTATTGCCGATTCCCGGCCACCAGCGCGGGCTTGCGGACAACGAGTAATGGGCAGCTCGCCGTCCGGTAAGGACCAGGCCCGGGTCGACGGCGCGTTGTGTTCCACGCGCGCCTCAAAGAGATGTCAGCAGTGACGGGGTCAATTGGGCCGATGTCGCCGGGGTCGCGGGTAGTTCGAAAGAGATACCGTGGCCCTGGCACAGGCAACTGAAGGAACACGGGTGGGTTTCAGTTAGTAAAAGTCTGACATGCCCTCCCGCTCCGCCCAGAGCGGGAGAAGTCATTTGATGATTTCCCATCCTCAAAAAAAAAAAAAGCCCTCGCGATGCTCCTCCACTTATTCCGGTCTTCCGCGTCTCGAAAATTCATGCAGCAAAAAAAAAAAAGGCATGCAGAAACGTAATTTTTCAGCCCTATTTTGTACATTTGTAATACCTACAAATACCTAATTATGTTCATCAATCAAAATGAGCTTACTTATAAAGACCCTTGGGAGGCAACTAATTAGTTGTAAACATAGTTCATTATTGTATACGTCTTCTATTAAGTATGGTTGGCTCTATACACCTACACAAGCGAATTTTGGCACAATCTTTTTTCCAGTCTTAATAGTTTTTAAAAATAGAACATCGCAATGATATTCTTGTAAAAAAAAAAAATCTTTACCTAAAATCCTTGATCGTAAAATAATAATTGGTGGCACAGAAATAAAGGAAAAATCTTTAGGTGAGGCAAGGACACGAAGAAAATTGAAAACGTGACATTTTGCTTCCAGAAATTATACCATAGTATTTATATTGAAATATGGCCGCAAATTCCTATTACATTTTTATTCGTACCAAATTGGAAGTTTGTACTTGTATATTTTGGTAAACAATAACGTGAATCATTTCGAATTTGGTTTTCGAATAGCATTCGAATAATTTTGTGGTTAGCGTTCTATTTATTGCGGTGTACCGGTGGTTTGAAAACAAGTATGGTTTGTGGGGTATAAAATGTTCACTATACTGGAAACATGTAAGCTATTTATAGTCTATGAAAATCGACAGAGCAGTGGTGGCCCAGTGGTAACGGCCGCGACTTACGGGTCGTAGGTCGTAGGTTCGAACCCGGACAGGCGCTTTACTTTGTGTAAATTATTTCATCACTACTCTCAAAACGTTAAAGGAAAAGAACGTGAGGAAACCGGCATGTCCTTGAACCAAAAATTCGAAGACATGATTGTGACAGCTACCAACCCGCACTGGGCCCGCGTGGTGGATTACTGCCCACTCCCTCTCACCGAGAGGAGGCCTGTGTCCCAGCAGTGGAAAAATTATAGGCTGATTATGAAGATGATGATGAAAATCGAAATAAATACCTTACATCAACAGCCTATCATTCTCAAAATGAAAGGCTTTTTGGTATAATTGGGAATACTAGAAGGAATTACATACATCATGGTCAGCATTACATGGAGCGACCTGAGCAACCTCAGCTTTACCTCGCAGGTTAATAAATTAGTTTTCGTTAAATGTTTAATCTTACTACATCCTACTGCAGGGCTTCTTTTCATGCAGAGAAGACTTGAGCATTGAGCACCACGCTTGCCTAAGGTGAATTGGCGATTTCAAACATTTATTAATTTATTATAAGTCCAGTTTCCTCATGAGGTTTTCCTAATATCAATGTTAAATAATTAAATGCTAAATATACCTAGTATCAAAATTACAAAAAATAAAAACATACCACCGAGGTCAGGTGCACTCCACATTTTAGGTATACAAGTAAGCGGCGGGCTGGACTTGTCGGGCTAATTCAGTGTGGGCTGCCGCGCACTGGTGGGCTCGCACGTTACTTCGATACTCACCCACGCACCGTGTCATAAAAAAAGACAACCCTAATGAGTCAGAAGGTATAAGAGTTACACGATAAAAAGAGAGGCAACCTTTAGGTGAATATAACTGTAGATAATTAACGCTGTGCGGCCTGAATTGCACTTTATTATGTCGTAGCAAGAGTCGCTAATTATTTAAATTATTTTGCGAAGTGAATCTTCTGTACTTGTACTATTATGTATTCTGTGAACCAGCTGCCTCACCTTCATTTTCCCTTAACTCCCAAAATAAACGTTTAAACTCGCCAATAAAGTCGAAGCCATCGATTTCCCGATGCACATTACATGCAAATTCTTTCTAACACTCGGGCTATAAATAATTCTGTAACCTAGTTTATTCTGCCAACATAAACGGCACGTTACGCGAACGATCTTGCACGAAACTGTTTAATGTGATTTATTTTAAGCGTTTTTCAGTCTGAAATGCAGCTGTTTGTGGGTGGCGTTTTCCTTTCGTAGACGTTTTTTTTTTCATTTCGGTTATGATATCTGGAATGGGACAGATTTTTCTGTCGTGTATTTATTTGTGAAGGTTTAGTAGTACACTTATCATTCTGTACGATCGATCTACTAGGGTTTGTTAATTTACCTCGCGTGATGATAATGATTTGGCAATGATTTATTGATTTAACTAGCAGCATCCCGTGGTTTTTCCCGCATAAGTCTTGATCCCGTGAGAATATAGTAATAAAAAGTATTCTATGTGTTAATTCAGCTTATAAACTATCTTTGCTCCAAATTTTATCCAAATCCACGCAGCCGTTTTTGCGTGATTGAGTAATAAAGAACTAAGTATTTAAACATCCAAACATTTTATTTTCTACCAGTCAATCTTGGACCATGATGCGGTTTGTTTTCAACACTACTAAACAAAATTGTGATAAAATACTCCTAGTAGCGAATAAAACGATAGTGCTGCTCATTATTTTATATTCCACTAGCGACACACCCCGGCTTCGCACGGGTATCCTGATCGCTATCAAGCTTCACAAGATCACCCGCTAGGTTAATCTGAAATTTCCCGAAAATTTCCTCCAAATTGCTCCAGCCATTTTGGAGTCCCTAGAGAACGTACATACACACATCGATTTTATATACAGGGTGTGGCGTAATTAGTGGTCCAACGTTAAGGGGTCGATACACCGTATATTCAGCTATCACATATCACAATTTGAACAAATTTTTTTTCTAGGTCTCGGAATACAATTTTTTTTTTAATTGACAACTTGTTTAATAGTATTTTTTTTACATTTGCATATGATAGCACATGCATTTCAAAGTTATAAACAAAAAGCAAAATTAAAAAATAATGGCGTTTATAGAAAATACAGCCAAATTAGTAAAGCAAGGTGTAAATTTTTCAAATAATAATATAAAATATTTTATTCTGAGACTGGAGAAAAATGGTTCAAATTGTGGTATGTGATAACTAATTATACGGTGTATCGACCCCTTCACGTTGGACCACTATTTACGCCACACCCTGTATAGGTAGACTAAGTCTAAAGGAAAGGAAGACGAAGCACAATGAAATCTTGCACGGAAATATTTGAACCCTTTCAACTTACTGATAATGCTAGTCACTGTAGTAGCTACGTATTCAGTGCAACAGTTGGGTTTTGAACTCACAACCTCCAGCCCGCCGGTCCACCGCTTGCTGTTGAGCTATTTTTACTTTTTAAGTTGATTTATCAGACTCACGTTCTGCCCACATGTTAAGGGGGATGCGTTGTAGTAGCCCGCGAAATTCAATTTTATTTGGGTTTTTTGCAATTTGCAGGTTCGTGTCAGGTTGTATCTTAATCAAAATATGATACGCGACAATAAAACATATGTATTTACCACGGACTAGAAAAAAAAAGGACTCCGCGCCACGCATATCGAAAGTGAAGCACAGTAAGTATGCCGGGACCGTTTGTACAAACGTGCGCCTCACGCACACATTTACATCATAGTATGCCGACCGGCCAGGCTGCCGCCATTACGTGACATGACGGCGTCTTTGTCAAATCACGCACACACATAGATCGGTACGGTGCTTCACTTTCGATACGCGTGGCGCGGAGTCCTTTTTTTTCTAGTCCGTGGTATTTACATAATTTTAACCATAACAACCATCAATACTCGTACATCTCTCCAAGTTAGATTTCGTGCACATTCGTTAGATTTCGTTCGTTCGACGAATTTGCACGAAAACTAACTTAGAGAGATGTATTGATGATGTTTATGGTTAAAATTATGTAAACACATATGTTTTATTTTCGCGTATCATATTTTGATCAAGATAAAAAAACAAAATAATTTCGCGTGCTACCACAGCGCATCCTCCTTAAGCAGTACCCTGACATAGATTGATAGAACGAAGCATGCAACAGTAATGTGATTGATTTAGATCCTTTGCATAACTTAGGGAAATGCAAACCATTACCTACTTTAAAAGATTGGACTCCATAAATAATAAAATCATTGCAATTACTTAAGGATATAGTAGAGTGGTTTAGTCCTGTAATTTGTTTGTGCCATTCTAATTAAATGTGTAGGTATTAGAAGATTCATTTTAAGGCGCTACCCCTAGCAAAATCTACCGATACTGCGTAAAACAGACAATAACTCATTAATTATGATTATGAGTAATAAACTACATCTAAAAGCACATTATTAATTAATGTTCGATGTCTTATCATCACAGTGCACGTTCTTATTTGGTTCTAGGGTACCGTACCAAAATGGTAAAAAGGAATCCTTATGGTGTGACTCAGTCTGTCTGTCTGTTTATCTGTCTGTTACAGCTGGATATTTCAAGAACTATTAATGCTATCAACTTGAAATTTGGAACAGTTTTAGATGACATTTGCCCAACTATTTTGCAAATAAGAAAGAAATAAAAATATATATATTTTTAATGCAACAGGGAGTGAAAAAAAAAAAAAAATCTTATCTTATCTTATCTTTCTTTATCTTATCTTGGGGTCTTAAAAAATCGAAGTGGGGCTACTAGAGCACGTGGGGTATCAAATGAAAAAACGCTGTTTGCACATTCTCAATCATTTTTTTTTATTTTTTTTAGGCTGCATACTTTTCGACTTTTGATGAAAAATATGAAAAAAATACCGTCCTTCCCATGATCTCCGAAGTTTGCAGAGGTAAAAATCAGAAATTATTCCACGTGATAGAAGTTTATTTAAAGATTACAGGAAAAATAAAACGATGTCTCTAAATAGAAAAATCCCCTTAACTCCGAAGTTTGCATAGACAAACATCTCAAATTATTCTATGATATAGAAGTTAATGTAAAGATTACAGGAAAAGTAAAACAATGTCTCTAAATACCACAGTTTTTCAGAAATCATCAACATAAATTACATATAAATGATGGTACCGAACCCTCGGTGCGCGAGTCCGACTCGCTCTTGACCGGTTTTTTTTTGTTATAAATACATTAATTAAAATCTACTTTTAAAATAGTGACTAAAATTCTTGATTGCATGCATCTTTTGCCAAAATTGACGTGCATTTGAGGATAACACTAATGTATAGATAATTTCGAAATCTAAATAATTCACGTTTAATTTTATTTCGAAAGATCGCTATTCTTTGTTTATTAAAATAATTCTAAAAAACTTGTGAATTCTGGGATAAAGGGGCGTGCGCAGGGAGCTGGGCAGAGCGAGACTGAGCCGTGGGACAGAGAAGGACCGAACGCTAAAGGTCTTTTGGTCGGGGAAGCGCGTTAAAATTGCGCGAGTGCGTAGTGACAGTTATTTTGGCAATTACTCTTAGAAAATAGAAAATAATTGACAATATGTAATTTTTCAAGAGTAAATTCCAAAATAACTGTCAAAAAATAGCATACATACTTATAAATACCAACGATCTAAGAATTTGCCACAGGAAATTGTTTTTTGATTTAAATTTAACGAAGTAATCACGAAAAACTTCTACAAAAGCGATGTTGCCAGCCCGCGCGCGATCAACGCTCTTAGTAGGTTCACGCGCGGAATAGAAGTTTTGTTCTCAGGAAGTACTGGTTTGAATTGAAAATGTATTTTATTGTTAGATAGCCCATTTATTGAGGAAAGCTATAAGCTATATAACATCACGCTACAACTAATAGGAGCGGAGCATCAATGAAAAATATTGCAAAAACGGGGAAAATGTATTCCTTATTCCTCTCAAAAATTTCTAAAAAAAAAGGTTGGCGCACTATAACCTTTTTAATAGTAATCAAATCTGTACTAATAATAAAGCAGAAGAGTTTGTTTCTTGTTTGTTTGAACGCGCTAATCTCTTGCACTACAAGTCGGATTTGAAAAAATATTTTTGCATTTGATAGCCCAATTCTCAAGTGAGGCTATAGGCATTTTTAACATCGCTAGGACCCATAGGTGCGAAGCAAAAAGAAAAATAAGTCAAAAAGAACGCTAAGCAAAAAAGAAGTAATTATTAATTATAGTGCGGGCAGGCAATGCGATGCGACGGGGTGGGTCGGGGGAACAAGAAATTTCACCTGGACTAAGTCCCGGGCAGAAGCTAGTAACTATCATAAAATGCTCATTTGCAGGTATTTTTTTAGTTTCAATTTTTTTTTTATGTTTATTTTGTTACCTTTATTTATGCTCCTTCTTAACTGTATTTCCTGTGCGTGTCCCAAATAAAATATTTTTGTTTTTTTTTGTTTTATGCAATTGAATTCAATTCAATTGAATTGACTTTTTCAATTCATATGTACTTTCCGAGTTTATCTTGGACATTACTGACATCAGTGAAGGAAAACATCGTGAGGAAACCTGGACTACCGCCATGGGATCTGGAGGCAAAAGTCCTCGCGCACGTGTGGGAGTGGCGCGAGGAGGCAAAACGCCGGGGCGTAACTCCGCTGCCGCGAGAAATCACGGTGCAGCGGACAGAGCTCCGGCGGGATCTCATGGCGACATGGAGAGTGCGATTGTCGCAACCCAGCGCTGGGCACGCCACAATTGCGGCGATAAGTCCCCTCTTTGAGGAGTGGTTGGAGAGGCGCCACGGCGTCCTCACCTTCCGCCTGACGCAGGTCCTCACCGGACACGGTTGTTTCGGGAGGTTCCTGTTTCGGATAAGGCGGGAGGAAACGCCCGGGTGTCACCATTGTGTAGATCGCCCGGAGGACACGGTGGAGCATACAGTGGAGGTCTGCCCGGCTTGGGCGGAGCACCGCCGTGTTCTCACGGAGGCGATCGGCGGCGGCGATCTCTCGCGTCCAAACTTGGTCCAGGCCATGGTGCGGAGCGAGAGTGCATGGGAGGCCGTCACCTCCTTCTGCGAAGCAGTAATGCTCGCAAAGGAGGAGGCGGGACGCGAGAGGGAGAGGCAACAGCCGCGCCCTCGCGCCCCTAGCCGCCGCAGGAGACGCCCTGGGCGGCGGGAATCTATCGCCGATTCCCGGCCACCGTAGGCGCGGGCTTGCGGACGACGAGTAATGGGCAGCTCGCCGTCCGGTAAGGACCAGGCCCGGGTCGACGGCGCGTTGTGTTCCACGCGCGCCTCAAAGAGATGTCAGCAGTGACGGGGTCCAATAGGGCCGAAGCCGCCGGGGTCGCGGGTAGTTCGAAAGAGATACCGTGGCCCTGGCACGGGCAACTGAAGGAACACGGGTGGGTTTTAGTCAGTAAAAGTCTGACACACCCTCCCGCTCTGCCCGGAGCGGGAGAAGTCATTTGATGATTTCCCATCCACAAAAAAAAAAAAAAAAAAAAAAAAAAAAAAAAAAAGGAAACCTGGACTTATAGTTAATACAAGTCTGAAATCGCCAACCCGGCTTGAGCAAGCGTGGTGATCAATGCTCCTGCCTTCTCTGTATGAGAAGAAGCCTTTGTTTGCCCTGCGGTGGAACAGGAATAGGCTGGTATATTAATATATATTATATATAATACGTTAACTTAAACAAATCTTGCCAAGAACCTTTCATCACGTGAACCGTATTACAGCTTTGATATTTTCAATATTTAGCGGAACAAACACCAGATAAACCTGACTTTGATACCAGATTTCGATCACCTGTCTGCACAGCCTCGTACATTACAGCAAAGTTGCCACATGATAGCTCGTTGAACCGGCTAGGGCGAGTCCCATGTCCAGCTCTGGATATTTACGTAGGTACGGAAATTAATTAACGAAAACGTTCACTAGGATACAAACCCAGTATATTATCACTAGAAGCCTAATTTAATCAAGGCAAATTCTAAAACTAGGAATAATAATTATATTGCTGAAACTAGGCCAGAGCCATTAAAGTCTGAAATCAAAATCAAAACTTCTGAAAACGTTTATGAAATTCATAATTAAGAACGTAATTTATGTTAGGATTCTCCGCCCATGAACGGAGGGTGGACATTGGTTTTGATAACTGAAAATGATAGCCTAATTATTAATGGGGCATTGTAAAGTTATGGAAGATGTATTATCTGCGCTTACCTGAGCAATTAGAAAGAAAGAAAAGAAAGAAAGAAAAATATTTTATTTGGGACACGCACAGGAAATACAGTTAAGAAGGAGCATAAATAAAAGTAACAAAATAAACATAAAAAAAAATTAAAACTAAAAAAAAGAGCTGCAATTGAGTCAATTAACTTGAATTCAATTCAGTTAACGTGTTGCAAAAATCTTCAGTTTTGTCATTGGCTATGGCGTATGGCCTTTACCAAAAAGTCATTATTACATAATTTTGTCCTTAAACTGAACATAACATTCTTTATCACGAGTATTAATTTCTGAGGAACTGTTGACCATAATTTAAAGGCAAGAAGAAGAAGAGTCTCGTCAAAACTCGTGATAAGTCTTAACATTCACGGTACGACTGACCTATTATTTTTCAGCCACCATTCGTTCCATAAAAATCCCCACAATAAAGAAGCACGTACAAAAAAGGTCAGAACACACATGTGACGTCATATTCTCAACTAAAGCTTTTATAGCGTAATCCTGAATTCAATGGAGTATAGTGTTGGCATAATGCGCTCAAGCGAATATACTCGACTAACCAATTGAGTTTGTACCGATGATTTACATATATTATGGAGGGAAATAAGCGTCGCGTGTTGGTTTATATCCTGTGTTGGTAAGGTAATGATTGTATTGATATAATGTAGTGTAATTTTGTGAGTAGTCGATAATTAGATGATTTTATTAATTGAAAATGTTCGTGAATAGTAGAATCTACTATTCACGAACATTTTCAATGGATTAAAAAATGAATATTCATGCATCTGATGCATGAATATTCATTTTGTAATCCATTAAAATGATGTCCATGGACTTTCTAAGTTCATGTAAGTATAGTCAGGAGTTCTATCATACACTCGTCATAGGTACTGAATGTAAAAAGCGACCCGAATATCTGGACTAGCGCTTAGTATACGTGCGTAAAACTCCTAATGTTCAACTTCACGAGTTCTAAAGGTGAACGTCCACTGGTCCGCACCGATCGCACCACTTGCACGGCACGCAACGGATTTTGGTTTGCTTTGTATGAGTTCCCATAGCACTGCATCCACTATCGGTACTGCACGCATTTTCATTTCTTCATACAAACAAACCAAAATCTATTGCGTGCCGTGTTGTGTTGCGGCCCGTGTGGACCAGTGGACACTCACCTTTAGATGTCCCTAACTCAAGCGATGAAAACCTCATGCAATCTCGAAACAGACCAATTTGCATAGCAAGTTTAGTTCAAACCATTCCTAATTTAAAAAACATAATAATATTACCAAAATAAAAATGAACAAACTCACATCACTAATCTCGCACCCACCGGAAACTCACGCCGCCCCTTATTAACAATGTGCCGGCGTACATTCAGCACTTCCGGTGCCGCGCAACCTACATCCGGTTACTTCTTCAGGTATGTGGTCACAGTACTGAACACTTTCCTTTACTAAAAATAGTAAAAGATTAAATTTTTCATTGTGAGTGTATTTTTGGCAGTTGGTATGTTTTTTTTTTAAGACGCGGACTGACTACGATTTTAAACGGCACACAACCGCGTAATCTATTGTCACCATTAGCTGGGTTGAAATAAGGTTGAAAATTGAAAATAATATTTGTGTTGCCGAGATGTGACTAAGCTGCGAATGTGCATTTATTTTCCGGCTTTTCTTTAGATTTTTCAGAATATACGCAATAAATTAAATAATTGTCAGTGTAAATTCATGTGAAAAAGTATGTTGCTATGGCTGAAAATACAGATGTTCGACGCCAAAGTTTATTTTTGTGCCGCAAACTCCAAATTTTTTATTGGGAATATCAAACTATTTTTTACTATTCTATTCCGTTAAAATTTTTCTTTAAACCCTTCTCTGTCTACTATATTTTTTGCGTCGGATAGTTTGATTACGTTACGTCATACTCGAGTATCCAATAAACCAATTTTTGTTAATATTGAGCTAATACCGCGCCTTAGTCAATTTTTATTTTATGAATGTGTGTGTCTTATTCTAGTTTACATCCTTGCGGCTCAAGAAATCTGATTAACTCATAACTCATAAGAGAGTTCCTGGCTTTGATCAATAATTTAGTCCACATCATCGCTTACCATCAGGTAAAAGGCGCGTTTACCTAGTTAAAAAATCTAAGTAGTAAAAATGTAATGCATTCGTTGGTAATCGTATCACTTCAGAACAGCGGGACCAATTTGGCCATTTTTTGTTTTAAAATGTTTGTAATAGTCAGAATCAGGTTCTGAAGGAAATAAAATAAAACCGGCCAAGTGCGTGTGGACCACGCACAATGGAGGGTTCCGTAGTTGAAAAGAATTTATCTCAAAAACAAACCTAACATTGTAATCCCAAAAAAAAATTTTTTAAGTGATAAAATTACAAATTAATAATTTTTGGACCTTTACCTTTACTTTTGCTAAGAGACCTTGCTTCTTGCCAAATTTTATAATTCTAGGACAACGGGAAGTACCCTATAGGTTTTGATTTACTTACGAGTATCAAAATATGTCACATAAATGGCCGTATTTTTTATTTCGTTGACATAAAAGCTTAATTATTTTAAAACTCCAAGGTTCCATAGACCTACGTATTTCAACCCTTCAAACCTCCACGCGCTCCTGAGATAAAGGGTCTTGACAGACTGACAGACAGACAGTCAGACGGACAACGAAGTGATCCTATAAGGGTTCCGTTTTTTTTATTTTGAGGTACGGAACCCTAAAAATGTAAAGTTGCGGGGAAAATTGGAAAATTCAGGAAAACTGAAAGTGCATTTAACATTAGATATTTTTATGAATTATTGAAATTTGGACAGGACAACGTCTGTCAGAACAGCTAGTCAATAATAATAACAAAAATAAATAACTGACTTTCCCTGGGTATTTTGGGGTCATTTTGGGTCTTGCAAAACACCACAGAGCTTGGAGACGCTTCGCCAGGCGCTGCTAGAGGCAACATTGTCAAGACTGTCCACACAAACCAAGCGTGTCACCGTTTAATTGAACTACAACACTAATAACGAGTAGAAATTGACGGCTTTGAATGGAGACCGTGACAGAAGTAATGCGCTCAATGCACTATCAGTCGTCCGACGAAGCCGGTCAGTAGCCCGAGCTGCATACGAAGTTCGGCGAACTACGTAAGCAGCTCGGGCTCTCGTCGAACGACTGTATCATGTACACTGTGCTATCAGTGCGACGAATTTTATTTGTACCGTCCGCGTCTGGGTGCGGCGATTTCGTATTCTTTAGAAAACACGTTTAATAAGGTACCTATGGCACTATCGACAAAACGGCCGCCTTTACACCTTAGAGTTGATTTTTATAATAATAATAACTAAATAATAATAAAATATTTATTTGCTTAAACATGGTATACATTGGTGTTAGGTACAAAATATGGCACAAACATGTTTAGCTAGGATAAGACAAAGCATGCAAATGCATTTTAAAGTCAGGCATACAGGTAAGAATGCATTAACAATGAAATATTTAGAAAAACTATATTCAAGTAACCATTTATAAAATTTAGTTTTAAATAAATGTGTATTTAATGTTTTAAAATGCTTCGGTATTTTATTATAAATGCGCACACATTGCTAGGCAGCTATTATTGTACTTAGCTAGCCTAGGCAAATCATTTAACACTAATTTATAGGGATCTCGTCTGTTCCGAGGATTCACATCATTTGCAGTCTTCAATAGTTGTTTATTTTTCATTACAAACATAAATATCTCGTAAATGTAAAGTGATATAGTATAAACAGACTGATTCATTGAAATAACCCTGCCTCTATGGTCCTTTGTTTTACTTTATCATATGTACAATTGTTTGTGTCGTTGGTACCATTCTAGAACGAAATTGATGATATGAAGCTAGCAATAAACTAACAATGTATAATTTAGCATCAAATAACTTCAAGAACCCATTGTATGCGACATTTAATCCTTCATAATACCATTCAACTTACACATGAAACTTTCAAACAAATACTTAATTGCCTGTTAAAGTTACCGGGAGTCGAGTTCAATGGTTTGTTTCCAAGAAGAGGGACGGGAGTATCACTAGCAGTCGCATCTCAGTTTCATTGTGGAAAGTTAGATGATACTTGATTATAGAATCCTTGTATGGATTTGTACCGGTAAATTAATGTTGGATTATTAAATTTTCATTTATTAAAAATAAATATGGATCGCTCTTGTTATAATTTTTTCAGAATGTTTTCATAAATAATTGAGAGGCTCGTGGCTACGCTACGCTTGCCGAGTTCGTCCGTGGATGGGTGACCATATTTACATACTGAGACCCTTCCGCGCCTCGGGAATCACGTTAATCCGTTGATAAAGGCTGACATTCGTGGATCTTTGACAGTCGTTACGGGTTATCCAAAGCCCGAACGTCTGACAACCAGTATTTCCGAGGGGTAACGTATTACCCAGTAACTGGGTTGTGGAGGTAAGATAGTATAATTATACTGGAAGCCGACCCCAACGTAGTTGGAAAAAGGCTAGGCAGATTGATTGTATTCCATTCAGCATTTACCTCCAAGTTAGTTCCCCATTTCTCTTGATACAGCATGGCCTAAGGTTCTACATCACAACCTAAGCCTTTAAATCTAAACAAACAGAAATAAAACACCAATTTGTCGCTAACGTATAAAAAGAGGGGTGTTGTGTTTACCCCGTAATACCAAGTTAAATGGCCAATGAAACACCATGTACATTTTAAGTTGGACAATAGAATGTAATTCCGTGGTATATTGGCCTCAATGATTTAGCATAAAGTCTAAGGTTAGTGGCTGAGTGGATAAAAAAAGAGGATTTGGTCGTGACAATAATTTGTTAGGTCGAAAAAAAAGTCTAATTGTTTTAAAGTAAGTATTATCCTAACTTACATTATGCCAAATTGAGTTTGGTTGTTAGTTTGCTTTCACGCTAAAATGGCTGAACGGGTTTGGATTAAATTTGGCACATGGGTAGATCACCTGGATCCTATAAAATAATTTTTATTCCGGTAGTACGTTCCCGTGAGATAATTCCTGACTTCCACGCGGACGAAGCCGCGGGTAAAAGCTAGTTATAAATAAACCATTTTCTGGAGTACCTTTTCCAAAACAAACGATTAACACTCACATACACACTCACACTCACTCTCTTATTCACTCTGTTAGTTTGATGATGATTTGAAATAAAAACTTAATTGAAAGGTAACTCAACCGATTATTTTCCAATATTTTATAGAACAAAACTAATGGTATATTTTTCTTTGTCATTCACAAATCTAATAATAATATGCTCTATTATGGGACAAAAATATATCATTCCTTTTTTATTTCAAGTTCATTGAAATGAGAATCTGTCGAGAATCGAATGGTAGGAGTCCTCTCTCAGCTCAGCTCAGCTCACAGCTCAGCTCAGCTCTTCAGCTCAGTACTCGATGACTGACGGTAAGAACTATTGTTCTTTCCATCCATCCCAGCTTTTATTTTTCCTTATTTAATTGTGTTGTCTCGGCTGAAGATACTTTGAGCTTTTTAAATTAGGTCTTAAAAGGAAAGTATACTGTTTATTCAGTTTCAAAGCATTACAGAAATTATACGAGTAATACAAGGTGTCGTTTTGCATCCTTGTTAAATTCAAGGAGGTCACTATGCTAATGATTCTCGACACGAATCAATAATAAAATAAGTAGGTATTTTTTTTCAAATTTTTCACGCGCCTCTGTTAGGCCGCTGCCTCGAATTTTGCGGTCAGCGGGGCGGCAGCGGGGCGGCAGCGGCGGCGGCGCGGGAGCGGCCGGATTTTATGCGTTAAACAAATGGACCGGACCTCGAAAACAGCGGCGCGGAAGCGGGGCGGGACAATGCGAGACGCGCCGCCGCCGCCGCTGCCCCGCTGACCGCAAAATTCGAGGCAGAGGCCTTAGGTGGGCGACGCCGACGCCTGCAGGTCGTCGACAAGCACGCACACATTGATATAGTCGTGCGACACTGCCTACCGCACACGCAACGCAGCGATTCTGTTCTTTGAAAGTGATATATTCTGAAATACTGTCAAACTTAAATAAGTAAAAAAAGAAGTATGTATTGATTATTGAGCAGATATCGCATTTTTTTTTTACGGACTCCTGAAATTTGACGAGGATGCAAAACGACACGTTGTATGTACTGAAGGAAAGTATGGTGTATATTCAGTTTCAAACAATTTCGGAAATTATAATATATTATTATCTACTGGTACATAGAACAAGATTTATCATTAAAAATGTTCCACAACTAGTGGAGTTTGAAAGTGATCTTTTTGTATACCTATCTGCTTAACCCTTCGAGTAATACAGGCGTGATGTTATGCCAGTGTGTTATGTGTGTGTGTGTGTGTATTCAATGTGATTTCGAAACTAATAAGTACGTAATAACGTTAATTCTCGTATTCTTTATAAGAATCAAACTTTGAAGGAGCTCGTGGCTAAGTAATAACAGCCGCACGGGTCGATCCATCAGGTTAAGCTACGCTTCCCGGGATCGGTCTGTGGATGTGTGACCATTTTTACATACCTAGACTCCTCCGTGCCTCGGAAAGCACGTTAAGCCGTTGGTCCCGGCTGTCATTCGTGGATCTTTGACAGTCGTTACGGGTCGTCAGAAGCCAGAAAATTTAACAACCAGTCTTACCGGGGTATCGTATTACCCGGTAACTGGGTTGTGGTGGTCAGATAGGCAGTCGCTCCATATAAAATACGGGTATTCAACTGCATCCGGTTAGACTGAAAGCCGACCCCAACATAGTTGGCAAAAGACTATGCAGATGATGATACTCAACGCCACGTTGGCATTAGTAAGCACAGAATTTGCAAGCAAAATACAGCTCCAAAATTTTAATCAAATATTTCTACCTGCTCAGATGAAGCAAAAAAATCTAAACAAAAATCTTCCCGCTAATCTTCTCACCACATCGTCAGTCTAATCCAAGGTAGAAGGCAAAAACCGCTAGGGTGACCATAAACTTTGATTAGATTTTGTAACACGCGGCTCCGTCCTACATTAGAATGCGTGGATTGGCGCCGAGTAATTGGATTTTTCGCGTCATCGCGTCTGATCTCCTGTATCTTGGTTACCTTAAAGTTCTGGAGTAAGGATTGCTTCATACCGACGTGATACTGACATGTTTTGACATATAAGTCAGACATATCGTATTCAAAATACGCGCTTCACGTGGAGTTGCGGACATCAATCCGTCTTATCAATACCAATACCAAGTCAGACATACATCTATTGAGCTTATCATCTCTTTGTATATCACACGAAAATCGAGAAGAAAAAAAAGAAAGTAAAAAAAAAACTAATTAAAAAAACTAAAAAACCCGACTGCGGTAAAAAACTGAACAGTTAAAAACAAGCCCATTTTAAATTAAATTAAAGTCGGGTTTTTTAGTTTTATTTAATTAGTTTTTTTTATTTCCAGCTTTTTAGTTTACAAATGTGAAAGATTTCGCAAACGATTTAGTTCTTGCAAGGAGTTTTAGTCGTGAGAGAAATAGTGCTTTTTACGATTTGTCACTTTGAATTCCTTTTAACCATGTAAGTAGCCTATATTTTTGTAATCACCTTTTGAAACCCTTCATTTTGATATCCCACTCGATGGTATTAGAAGAAAAAAAAATTTCAAACTCCACAATATGGCACCCCAAATCCGCCATTTTACATTGTATTTGATTTTAAGCCAGTGACACTCGCGCTTCCAAGACAAATCTAAAGACGTTTAATTTATCCAAATCCGTTCATTCGCTTAGGAGTTACGAGAGAACAAAGAAACGGACATACATATATACATACATACATACAGGTCAAATACATAACCCTCCTTTTGGGCTTTGCCGCAGTCGGGTAAAAAAAATAAAATCGACAGATTCTGAAAAACAAAAATAAAATAAAAAAGATTATAAATATGAAAAGTCATTAGAGATCTAAAATCCTCTCTGCTTTAGTGAAACGCATCGATTTTTTTTATGCTCTACGTAAGCAAGTTTCATGGAAAAACTAAATCGCCTGTCGCGGATTTGATACAAACATCGCTAAACTTGCTTAGCACAATGAATTAACTCCGTTTGTTGTTTTTACAGGGGCTTGTGGCTAAGTAATAACAGCCACACAACGGCTGTCATTCGTGGATCTTTGATAGTTGTTACGCCTTACTACGACGACGCTACGGGTCATCAGAAGCCCGAAAGTCTGACAACCAGTCTTACCAAGGGGTATCTTATTACCTAGTAACTGGGTTGTGGAGGTCAGATAAGCAGCCGCTCCATGTAAAATACTGGTATACAGCTGCATCTGGTTAGACTGTAAACCGACCCCAACATAGTTGGGAATAGGCTAGGCAGATGATGATGATATTGTTTTTACACGGTGAAAAGCAGAAAATACAGAACACCACAATCCTCAAACTTATAGAAATAATGACAAACGTCACCATGATATCCATTTCCATTGATCACATTTGTACAAATGTGATCAATGGAAATGGATATTATGTACAGAGAGGTCCATGTGAATTTCGCCTTACATTGTGGATCTCAAACTCAAGACTTTTTTGCATTTCGTACTTAGGTATCATTTAGAAGGTTTTTTTGAAGGGATTATGTAGCTGAGAGGTGGGGATTTTTTATTTAAATTTAGACGCTTAGGGAGAAGATTAGAATCGTTTTTCTTATAAATGCTTGTCTAAACACAGATCTAAGTGCTTTTAAAGTTTTTGCATAATATACCTGAATTGAATAGATGAGGTTTAAGATTAGTTTCAATTCGTTTCAATAATCACAGCACCTGTATTACCAAGAAAATTGATTGCAGTCAAGATTGCAATCGACTCTGAAACACTGTTATTTGAAAATATTGTAAAAACCATTTTTTTTTACATGGAGTTTCTTGCCGGCTCTTCTCCATAGGAAACGACCAATTTGGAACCGTGCACCTAGCCTCTGACATTTCACAATACTCAATACTCAATCATTTATTGCATTCCACAATGTATATTCTTAAGTGGTAAGTAGACATTTTGTAACAATCGTGGACCCTGTCGGGCACAGCAAGAGAAAAGTTTGAAGGAAGAGGACTTATTTATACATGCAAAACTAACTTACTTATTCTCACTCTTTATTATTCGTTAGTACGTAGCAAACTTGAATACAATGCGCTGGTATGGGATCCACATGAGCAAAAGTATAAGCTCATGATAGAAAGGGTTCAACGAAAATTTGCTCGCTACCTGTATAAAAAAATATATGGGTATTATCCCTATTTATATCCGTCTCTGTTTGTTGCGGGAATGGTAGGCATCAATACGTTGGAACTGAGACGCAAGTGTGCGCTTTTGATGCACTACTACTTATTGCTAAATAATAAGATCGATGACGCGACTACTCTAGCTCGCTGTTCACTGTTTGCTCCGGACCGGCTTCGGCGGTCGCGCGCCTGTGCCTCGCGGTGCCTTTTCGCGGCTCCACCAGCGCGTACCCATACTGCTCGATATGCTCCCACAACACAGGCGATCAATCTGCTGAACGTCCTGATTGCTCAGGAGCCGGATGTTGACATATTTATGTATAGCAGTAAACTTATGTATAATGTTTGCATGAAGTTTTTTAGTTAAATGTTGTTGGCTCGCTGCGCGCTTTGGTGTAAACTGTAAGTGCAGCAAGCAATTGTTATATAAATAAATAAATAAGTAAATATAAGACAAGAAAAATAACCTAAAAATTACGAAAATAATATATCCTAACATAAAACTAAAACTATTCACAAACTAAAACAAGGCGTCGAAAAAGTCATCCGCATCGCTGTCGACTGGTAAAGTACCCAAGAGACTGGCGGCATTGCCACGTTGTATGGCAATGCTTAGCCTCTGGCCAAGGTAAAAGCCAGCCCTTGGGTCACGGGAATTGTCAACCAGATATTTCGATATATCTTTAAAGAGACCATGGGCACTCGGACCCCACGGCCCGAGGGCTTCAACCCCAAACGGCTCGAAAATATAGTTACCAATAAGGTTATTATATTTTCGCCGCTTGAGGTTTTCCGCAGCCGCAGCAGCGGATCCAGCACAGCACGCCGAGCCAGGAAAGTAAAAGCTATGTTAACATTTTATTAATTTAATCTAAAAATTTTATTATTCATTTGAATTATTATGTCAGTTCTATGGATTTGTCAATTAAATATTCATTTATACTATAATAACATTTATTTAGTAATATATATTTTTTAATTTATTTGTAAAAATAGCAATTTTTCAACAAGTGTCCATGTAGGTTTATGTGAAATAAAATATTTTGATTTTGAAACATTCGCAATCAGGAAAATTAAACCAATCTCGAATAAATTTTGCAAATTAAAGCCATATGGCAAATACAATCATCAAAGAAAACCAATTATTCGCTTTATGTAGGGTATTGTACCGGTTTACTTCAAATCAAAGTGAAAAGCTCACCTCATTTTCATAGACCTTTTTAACCTACATCCTTAGTTAAATAAAACCATAACAGATCTGCAAGATCATAAAGCAAAAGTCATATATTCAAACAAGGCTGAGAATCATCACTTTTTGATCGTCAAAATTACATAAGTCAGTCCCAGAAAACGGCTGTCTTTCACCACTTCCAAGCTGATAAGAAAAAGTGGCGCAACAAATCCCAGCAGCACAGCTGTCTGTTCAGTTAGAAGAACTTAATTCTTGACTCCTGGAAAACATACCAGCACACATAATTCCATCTCTCCCTTTCACATTGACCCCTAAAACTCCTCAGAGATAAAGACATGCCAAAGAAGACAGCTCATGATAAACCGGCCCCACTGCCATCCCTTCCGATGAAAACCTTCATAAATACCCCAAAAACATATAGTTTCCCATAAATCTCAGCAAGGCGTTCGCACGATTTTCTTATATTTCTCTCTCATACATCAAATTACAGGTGAAACAAATTGCTATCCACCACTATAACACGACGTATATTTATTTATAAAAGGCCCTGAACGTGACACGACTCCTTAGTTTTGGGGTGAATATTTCTTTATTGTATTTATGTAGGACGTGTTATTGATTTAGTGTGGTTGTTTTGTAGGTGAGAAAGTTTGGATTTTGAAGTTGGTTATGGTTATTTTATGTTCTAGAAGTTTAGATTGATGGTGATGGGCGCCATGATGGCGCATGCTAATTAGAATCAGTTGTTCAATACCGACGTTTTGTGTAGGGAGCACGTATGGAAGGAATACTTAAAGCAAGTTGAATGTCCGGACGACTAGAGCAGCCTCACTAAATTTATAAAAAAACACCTTGAAAAAAAAATTATCGAAAAAAAAAACGTTCTGACAGCTGGACGTTCGAAGGGATAAGGGAATAACCATGTATTTGCAAGAAGATTCCTCCAGAGGACTCCAGAGGACCTCGTGGCTAAGGAATAACAAGCCGCAGGGGTCGATCCATTAGGTTAAGCTACGCTAGCCGGGGTCGGTCCGTGGATGGGTGACCATCTTTACATACCGAGACTCCTTCGTGCCTCGGAAAGCACGTTAAGCCGTTGGTCCCGGCTGTCATTTGTGGATCTTTAACAGTCGTTACGGGTCGTCAGAAGCCCGAAAGTCTGACAACCAGTCTTACCAAGGTGTATCGTATTACCCAGTCACTGGGTTGTGGAGGTCAGAAAGGCAGTCGCTCCATGTAAAATACTGGTATTCAGCTGCATCCGGTTAGACTGGAAGCCGACCCCAACATAGTTGGGAAAAGGCTAGGCAGATTGATTGCAAGAAGATTCTTGATTTGTTCAATTGTTTAATCCTAGCATATACACAACAAATACTATGCTGCGCGCATGGAAATCAAACATTTTTGAGATGAAGCTATAAAGTATTTTCTTACTTATTCGATATACAGGTATTCAATTTAGATCCTGTAAGTACCTATACAACGTGTCGTTTTGCATCCTCGTCAAATTTCAGGGTGTGATACAGAACATCAAACCGAACAACTTTCTCCATGGAACCAACGTCGTATTCACGAAAAAAATTTCAACTGTCGCATAGAAAATTTCAATACCTACTCAACGCAAATGTATGGGACGGCTGATTATTTTTTCGCGATTACGATGTTGGTGCCATGGAAAAAGTTGTTCGGTTTGATGGTCTATACCACACCCGTAAATTTGACGAGGATGTGAGAGATTTTTTATGAACAAGACTTATCTTCGTATACAGGGTTAGTTTTCAATGACCAGCCAAATTTTCACAGGGCGTTCTACCTGTGAATATGAACAACTTTTACTATGGGACCAACTTTAAAATCACGAAAAAAAACAGCTGTTTCATACAAAAGTTCAATACCTACTCGACCAAAATATATGAAACAGCAGATTTTTTGTGGTGATTTCAAAGTTGTTCCCATAGTGAAAGTAGTTCATAATCATGGGTAGAACACCCTGTGAAAATTTGGCTGGTCATTGAAAACTAACCCTGTATATCTGTAACTCCACCAAGCTGCATTTTTACATCACTTATTTATACACAATAATGTACCATAGCGGACATTTGGGGTGAACCATTTTTCAGCCTTGCGCAAATGTCCGCGATGGTACATAAGTTTTGTTTTAAGCAAGTTCAAATACTCTAGGCTGAGGCTATGCTATGGCGTGTTCAGGTGACGTCAATACGCATCCATTACGCCGTATTTACACTGGCATGAATGTAACCCAGTTCATGAGATTCTTGGAAGTAATGTCGAAGGTCCATTAGCTGCTTTTTGCGTTTAAATTTTTAATAGCAACTTGTATTAACAAAGTTTTGGTACTAAAAAAAGCGGCTAAGTATGAGTCGGATTCGCGCACGAAGATCTGTCCCACCATAGAATATTTAACAAAAAACGTCGAAAAAAACACGTTTATTGTATATTTTTTTTAACTTTATTTTATTTTTATTATTTATTTTATTAGAAGAGCTCGTGGCTAAGGTCCCGGCTGTCATTCGTGGATCTTTGACAGTCGTTACGGGTCGTCAGAAACCCGAAAGCCTGACAACCAGTCTTACCAAGAGGTACTGTATTACCCAGTTAATGGGTTGTGGAAGTCAGATAGGCAGTCGCTCCATGTAAAATACTGGTATTTAGCTGCATCTGGTTAGACTGGAAGCCGACCCCAACATAGTTGGGAAAAGGCTAGGCAGATTGATATTGATTTTATTGATTTTGTTAATATAACAACTATAGTATTACACACTCTGTGAAAATTTCAAGTGTCTACCTAGTACCAGTTGAAAAGATACAGCCCTATGACAGACGGACTGACGGACGGACAGCGGGGCCTTCCTTATTAATAGGGTCCCGTTGGCACTCATTGGTTACCGAATCCTAAAAACTATAAATTAATATTACAAGATAAGTGAAGGATCACAAATTCTTGGAGCTCCTTTATTTTAAGATTGAACTAGGCGATATTAAAATTTAAGGAAAATACTATTCCATACGATGTTTCCGGAATTTAATTTGCAACATAATAGGTTGGGGAAAAAGTTTCTTCGCATTTTTTAAGAAAATTCAAAACATTTTTTACTATACATTATTTACATTTATCTAAGTATGTAGGTACCATTTTGTTCGATAACTTTTTGCCATCTTGCAGGTAGGGACATGATCCCATTGCTATAGAAATTTTAGGACTTCTGATCAAAATACCGCGACAAGTGGTTTTGGCAGTTCTCTCGTGATGTCAACCTGACACTGCCTAAAGAATTCTGAAGAGACAGAAACAGGTGGAAATCTGAAGGTGCAAGGTCAGGTCTATACGGCGGATGCATTAACACCTCCCAGCCAAACTCTCTTAATTTTTGCTGAGTCGCTAAAGATGTGTGAGGTCTAGCGTTATCATGATGAAAAACCACACCCCTTCTGTTGATTAATTCCGGCCGCTTTCTCTCAACTTCTTGCTTTAATCTCATCACTTGTTCGCAGTAGAGTTCAGAATCGATGGTTCTGCCTGGTGGTAACAGCTCATAATGAATAATGCCCTTCCAATCCCACCACACACACAGCATCACCTTGTTGCGAGTTAACCCGGGATTTGCCACAGTCTGTGAAGCCTGACCGGCCTTTGACCACCACCTTTTTCGCACGTTCTTGTCGTACGTGATCCACTTTTCATCACCAATTATCAATTTCTTCAAAAATGGTTCGGTTTCATTACGTCGTAATAAAGAATCACAAATGAGTACACGGTTCATTAGGTTTCTTTCAGTGAGCTCGTGAGGTACCCAAATATCGAGCATTTTTGTGTACCTAGTTTTTTTCAAATGCGCCAAAACTGTTTTGTGGTCAATTTCCAGTTATTCAGCTACGTCGTAACTACTGATATGCCGATCTTGCTCCACTTTTTCAAAAATGGCATCCATTTTATTCGTAATAGGGCGACCAGAGCGACGTGCATCTTTGACATCAAAATTTCCTGATTGAAAACGCTTAAACCAAATTTGTGCTACTCTCACAGACACTGCACTGGGTCCATAAACATCGCAAATTTTTTCGCGGCTTGCATTGCATTTTTACCTTTTTTGTAGTAAAATTTTAAAATGTATCGAATTTCTTCATTAGAGTCACTCATCTTAACAGTACGACAAACAAATGAAAATCACACATTTTCCTAATTTGAATTTGGAATTATGTTCTTTAAAATTTAAACTTTCAATGATACCAAAACCAGCCAGATACAAATAGTATAGCCAAAGAGATTTTATTTTAAGTTCATACATACTATAATGCGAAAAGACTTTTTCCCCGTTGTCACTCTTTTAATAAACTAAAAATAGTATGCAGCCAAGGATGGCATTGTTATACCAGGAAATTCTGTAAGGGTTAAAGAGAATCGTACCAAGTAATAGCTTTATCAGAATGAAGCCAAATAAAGGCTTCTGCAAACAGGCGCGACACGTGTCGCATGTGAGTCGCATCGCGTGTCGCACCTGCATGAAGGAGCCTTATAAAAAAAATATCTATTTGTTGTTCAAACGGCTGGTTGGCACTTTCCGTAATCCAAGGGCTAGCTTTTACCTTGGCCAGAGGCTAAGCATTGCCATACAACATGGCAATGCCGCCAGTCTCTTCGGTATATTAGCAGTGAAAAGCGATGCAGAGGAATATTTCGACGCCAAAATTGAGTTTATTAATAGTTTTAGTTTTATTGCAATGCTCAATTTAAATAGCAATTTGTCACTACCAAATCTAGAATTTAAAGCTCGTGTTCAGATTAATAAGATAAATACGACAAAGGTACAGTCCGCGAGGTCTAAGCTGAGCTTTGCATTTGTGTGAGTGATCACCAAAGTAGAGAGTACGTCGCGCGAGGTACGCACCCCGCCTCAGGCCGATAGCCAAAAAGCAGTATAAACCGGTTTAAACCAAGCAAAGGACGTGTCGCGCTCTAGGCCGACGTCACACCTACACTATCTATGTGCAATTGTGCACTCACACAAATGCAAAGCTCAGCTTAGGCCTCGCGGACTGTACACAATATTTCATAGAAATTGTGATTTAAACCTACTTTTTCTGACACCTTGTTAAAACTACACCTAAGATTTCCCAAACTCCAGTCAATTTTAACTAAGCGAAACAAAGTTTAGAGAATCTAGTGCTTACAAGCAATGCTCCAACTGGACACTAAGTCCATTGTTACAGGTGCTTTAAACAACAATTCAACATGTTTAAGTCCACTTAGAACTATGTTCAACTCTAAAGGAATTATACATGAACAAAGTAGGTAAAGCATATATGTTTAATAGTGTATATTACAGCAAAGAGCACTAATATATACCTACTTACACACTTAGTAACTGTTACGTGCCTCGGAAAGAACGTTAAGCCGCTAGTCCCGGCTGTCATTCGTTGATCTTTGGCATCTTTTACGCGTAGTCAGAAGCCCAAAAAAGTCTGACAACCAGTGTTACCAAGGGGTAACGTGTTACTCAGTAACTGGGTTATGGAGGTCAGATGGGCAATCGCTCTGTGTAAAATACTGGTATTCAGCTGCATCCGTTTAGACTGGAAGCTGATCCCAACAGGCAGATTGATTGACACTTAGCAACTTTTAAAAGTGGTTTTCTCCTAGAGTACCTACTGATTGTAATATTATGTTGTAACGAACAAAGTATTTTGGAACCCATAAGGTAAAGGCACCTTATTCCGAGGGGTTATGGAATTGGCACCATATTCCAAGGTATTTAGAAAAACTATTTTTACGAGCGATTTACAAGCTCTTTTTAACTGCACGATCTCTTATTCAATATTGATAATATAATTTTGCGTAGTTCTATCATCAAAGGTTTGTAGTAACGTTTTAAAATAATTGGTTAGTTTTATGTCGTCAGCTAGTCTTAACGCCCGCTTCATACATTTTGGACCTTGTAATCTTGTGTGCCATGTTTTTAAAAATAGTGATTTTTAGGTTTAAATAGCCAAACCTTCACAAACCTTCAAATGCTTCATTTTCGATCTCTTTTCGAGTTTTATTAAAATACCGCGGAAATAGGTGCCCTTACCTTACTAAGTACTGTGAAGCCTCGAACTTCACAGTAGAAGATTAATTGAACTACTAAATAATACCAGAGGGACTCTAGTTATATGGGGCTGAAGCCCACTGTATTTTAAGCTTCAGAAATAATTATAAAACACTCCTACTAAATTAATTCTACGCCGAGCCTTGACCGGGATCTATATCTGTCTCCTCCTGTCAAGAAAACGAGGTTTGTTTTCTTGACAGAAGATATTCCATATTTGAATGATTGAATGTCAGCCAGTTTTACATTAACGAGACTTGATCAAGCATCAATCTTTACAGTACTACAAGGTTTTATCTGGAAGTTGCAAGCGTCGTTCTTCGAAATAAAATTATTTTGAATTTTGCTTAGTGTTTACATATTTGTCCTCGTGAGACTCCAAATTTTCACAAGTTATATTAAAGTACCATGAAATAGTGGGCAACATTATTGCCATTATTCGATCACAAATTCAGGCTCTGGGCTGCTACTGAGAAATTCCTAAAAGAAAAAATCCACATGCAAGCACTTGGCTAACCTAGGGATCGAATCCAGGACTCCACGCTCGACAGTCGCACTTATGTTCATTATACCAATGGCTATGTCACCTCTAATCTATACGTCTCTATTCACCCCTAGGAGAAATACAGGCAAGGATGGCGTTATGTAAAGTAGGTAAATAAGGAAGAAGCGCGAAGCAAAATTTAACTAGTCCACAAGTTTCTATGTATCTTAACAAAATCAAATTCAAGTTTTGCACCTCCATCCACGAGCGCCGCGAAATAATCAAACTACGATTATGTAAATTTTGAAATTCTATTTTCCTGATAAATGAAAGGTTATCTATAGTACAGGGTGTATATGAACGTTAGATAGTTGCTGTAGTATGTGATATTATAACCTCATTAGCGCTTAGTTAGTATCTAACCCTCCCTCTTACAGAGAGGAGGCCTGTGTTCCAGCACTAGGGACGTTATAGGCTGATTATGCAAGTAATAACTTTGTGAATACACGTTTAGGCATGAAGAAAAGCATTAGGTTTAGACAAAACATCCTACTAATCCTACTTCCTTCCTAATAATATATTATCACACTTTTATAATGTAATATAATCACACTAACATTATTATAAAGGCGAAAGTCTGTGAGTGTGTGTGAGTGTTTGTATGTTTGTTACTTCTTCACGCTCAAACGACAGAACCGATTTGGATGAAATTTGGTATGTAGATAGCTTATACTCTTGATTAATACATGGGTTACTTTTTATCCCGGTCTAGCGAATGTTTGTCAGGATGGATGGATGGATGTTTGTTACTCTTAGACGCAAAAACTACTGAATGGATTTTGATGGAATTTGCTACACAGATAGTTTATAATCTGGATTAATACATAGAATACTTTTATCTCGATATATATTGCTAGTATGTTTATATTACGATGCCTCATAACATAAGATTTCAGTAGAGAGACTGAAAATATAATTCCGAAAAACTGGTTAACAAAATACACTCGAGAGCAATGAATTAGGGTTAAAAAAAGATACCTACTTGAAAGTCTCACAAACTAAAATGTTAATATTACCCCAAGATACGATCTATGAATACATTTCCAATCCCTTAAATCTCTTAAAACAAACATTTTAAAATATTATTTGTGAATTTTAAAATCAACCAACCAATGATTTTTCAAAAACGCTGAACGGCATTTTTCTTTATTTCCAAACAAAAGCATAAATTTGAATTTTCATATCCCTAACTTAAGAAATGCTGGCTTTCCCATTCAAACTTTCATCCCCGGGTGATACTTTTATCAGGGATTAAACCGCCGTAGATATCAGCCGCTGTAGGATTATTTTTGAAAAAAAAGTAGCCTATGTCCTTCCCCTGGATGCCATATAAACACAATTTATTTCACTATGCTAGCATTCTTAGTTTCCGACACTTTAAGGTATCTTTATGTGACCCTAATTCATTGCTCTCGAGTATACTTGTAAAAACCACTTAACAGAACATAAAATTACATAACATCGCGCCCTAATTCCCCGAAGGGTAACGCCACATTTCACCAGTTGTTTAAGACAAAAACAAGTTTGATATGAATTATTAATATTCTAACTTCAAACGGTTATATTTTCAATAACGTACTTGGGGGCATGAAATAAGTTATTAAAATACTTATAACAATCAATCAATTGATTGTTGTAAGTTACAACATTGACAACGTTATTAAAAAAAAACTGCCCAAGTTCGTGTCGGACCACGCACAATGAAGGGTTAGTTGTGTATGTGTGAATTTATCTCAAAAACAAACAACATTGTAGTTGAAAAACATGAACATGTTCTCCCATTCATCGATATAATGTACATGATACATCACGGTCAATTCTCCAACAAATTTTTTTATGTGATGAAACTACAAATTAACGATTTTTGGACATTTTCCTTTACTTGTGCTGTGAGATCTTGCTTCTTGCCAAATTTCATGATTCTAGGTCAACGGGAAGTACCCTAGGTTTTGATTTATTTGCGCGAGTATCAAAATATGTCGCGTAAATGGCCGTAAGTACTTTTTTTATTGAGTTGACTTGAAACTTGTTTTTTTAGAGCACCAAGGGACCCTAGATCTACGAATTTGCTAATAATTTCAACTTGATACCTCCTCGAGCTGAGAAAAATGGTCTTGATAGACTGACAGACAGGCAGACAGATGAACAACGAAGTGATCCTATAATAAGGGTTCCGTTTTTTCCTTTTGAGTTACGGAACTCTAAAAACATCAAAATTACGCATTATTTTGTCTTTTTCAGCAAGTGACCTAAATTCATAGTTATCCTTGTAAAACTTCCTATAATAGAGTTTAAGTTACCCTACCAAAAGGGATTAAAGTTTTATCATAATCCTGATGAGTATTCGAGCAGAAAGTGTTAGATATTCACATAAACTAATAAAATATAGCAAATTCACCGACGACACGTTTGGGTGGGCAACTGGGCACAAATTTGATAATCGCGGGGTTGTTAAGG
This sequence comes from Cosmia pyralina, assembly GCA_946251885.1. NCBI lineage: Eukaryota > Metazoa > Arthropoda > Insecta > Lepidoptera > Noctuidae > Cosmia > Cosmia pyralina. Next base: position 4,485,403 of record OX276348.1, on the reverse strand, counting down.
TACGGATTTTGCGAGGTCCGGTAATTCGTAATGCGTGTTAGAGACAGCTCAGCGAAAGGATGGGACGATATAGGGAGAAGTTAAATTAAGATAAGGGAAATATTTAACTGGTTCTATAAAAACTTAATAATGAACACTTTTTTAAATTAATGAATCTCTAAAAGCTTTTTTGGGTTCTTATGATGCGATTTTTTTTTATATAATTGAGCCTTTTTTTAAATTTCTCGCCTTTTCTCACAGTTGGTCGTAGTAACTAAGCTAGGATACCCCGATCAAACTGGTCAGGTTAGGTTAGAACTGGGACCAACCACGCGTGACCTGGATTGGTCCCAGAAACTAAGCTATGGCACCCCGACCCATGGCTAATGGCTAAGTTAAAACGGTTGCAGTTACTTGATTTTTTTGTATTTTTAAGTAGTATAAAATGTTCAATAATATTTTTAGGAAATCAAATTGGAATTTTTTTGAGGTTCGATTAAATACAAGCCTTAGGTAGTATTACACTTTCGAAAATTGCAATCTCTGGTTATAATAGTAGTTTTTGATTGGCAATTCACAACCTGTTTCCTCATCACCGGATAGTTTCCAGTTAACATTTTGAAATGTTTATTTTTATTTTTACCAGATCGGTAAAAATAAAAAGATTAAAAAAAAAGAGTTAAAAAGTTTATATCCAATCGGGAAACTGGCTCTGGACATTTTTGGTGCTTGTTGTAGGACCCATATATTATTTATTTATATATTTAGCACATTAATTTATACAGACAAGAAGAAAGGAACAGAAAATACGTATATCATACTAATTCAAGCTAAAAAGTAGTCATACTGAGATGACCCTCACCCAAGAATAATGACGTTTTCAACACATTTGGTCAAAAATGCATTTACGAAGCCTGTATACATTGTTCGAAAGTTAAAAATTACGCACCATACAACGGAACGTGCGGTAAAATAGGTACTCTCACATAAGTACCTACGAGTATTTTACATTCGTCTACTCGTTTGTAAAAACCAACTTAACGCAAACTAACTAACAACTATTCCTTGACAATCAAGTCAAGTCACGATGACATTGTGTGTGCCAGAGGTATTAAAAAAAACATAAACTCGACCATCTTTTGACGGGGTAGGGCGAATCTACGATTTAAATCTTTGATTGTATTTATGTATTTTCTCAGGTTTAATAACATGGACATTTCTTAGTGCCATAGTGCGCAAAAGTTCTGACTATACTTAGTTCTAAAATAAGTACAGTCAACAAAAGAGATATCTAGGCAGGGTAGAGTAACATATTTGTATGTGAATTGCTTCATGTTCAATTTTTTATATATTACTTTATTATTGCAATACTCATACATTGTAACACACTAACACAAAATGGTATATTGTCACGAAATTGAATATGAAGCAATTCACAATCATACAAATATGTTAGTATACCCTGCCTAGATATCTCTTTTGTTGACTGTACATCATAGATCACGTACCTAGTACGCATTGGTTTCGTCTCCCAGGGACGCCTAAGTAAGATTTTTCCCTTTGCTCTCTAGTTTTATTTTTACACGGACATTTATTACATTTCCAGATAATTTCGCGATTGATTTACCTTTATTTCAAGGGTTTTCATTGTGACTGAGCGCTGCAAATTCAAGTCTTCTACATTTATTTTACTTTTCCTGGTTCTTTGTGGAAGTTTTTACATACAAATAATATGCCTAAAACGTAAGTTTTATTTGAGTATACAGGGTAGCAGGGACATCGACGCACAATCTGTTACCATGGATTCAGTACATGATTCTGGACCTCCAATGCGAAAGTTTTCGTCGGTTATTTAAAAAAAAATCTTCGGTTTCTGTCAAAAGTGCAATACAACGCGTTCAAAATGTATGGAACAGCCAATCTATCTTTAGCTTCAGAGTTTGTTGAGCAAAAAAATTTCCTATATATTATATAATATTGATAAATAAAATGTGCTACGGAATTCTGGTCAGCACGAAATTTAATTAGAACGAAGAGCAAAACTTAAATAAAATGATGCAGTTTTCACCCGAGCTTATATATACGTTACGGTATATTTACGCAAGTTTAGACATGCACAAGTCTGCAAGCGAGACATTGAATGGCACGGATACTTGTGCTAATTCATCCAAGTCCATTTTTGCGCAAGTGTATCTTCAATTATGTGACCTGCATTTCCTGCAAAGAAGAGTGCTACTAACATTGTCTTAAGCCTATTTAATGAACGCAAGTTTTGTTTATATTCAAATATGTATGTTTAGGTTAAGGTATTTATCTATGGGCCAGTGTCGCCTGAAATAAATGGTTTATTATTATTATTTTATTTGTCTTTGGCTTATCTCGGGACCCTGGGGTCCCTGACCTTTGGAAGGCGTACAAGGGGCCAAAGCCATCTCGCAGAGGCCCCTTAGACTATTTTAAATAACGAGGAGGCACCAGCCGACAATTATCCCTGTATGCACTATGCAAGTGCACCCAAGGACAACCCCCGGTTGGTGCAGGACTATTGCAGAACATGGAAACAAAACACATTGGGCCTATGGGTTTGGGTGGCTATAGTGGATTGGGTACCTTGAACTATGGAAGGACTATGTCCCCTGCCTGAACAATGTTATATAATATACACAGATAAATTGGTAGGGGGTGACTTGCATACTCAATAATAAAAGGACCCCGGAAACGGTCGCTAGAACATAGTGACATAGCGACAAGGGGCAACATGTCCTGAGGTGCTTGAGGAGTGGAGAGGTATTCCACGGCTCTCAGAACAATCCAAGAGCCCGGAAGGTGGTCAAGATCCCTACAAGCACTTACTGGAATACTTCCTTCCTCCGAGCACGTTTGCTCTTGCGAATCTCCACTCAAGCAGGCCAATAAAGGCACGAATGAGGTGGGAGCTCTATTCCCGTCAGTGTTCACTCCAGCCGGCCAATAAAGGCAAGCCAGAGGTGAAGAACAAGACTTCTCCCGGGAAATAGGGTCCGTGGGGTAGCTACTGCCCAACAGCTCGCCACATGCTGCCCTGCGGGTTCACGTATCTCTCTTAGTTTGGCTCCTCACCCTAGACCTGTTTCTGCAAAGTAAACTCCACCGACACAGACCCAGAGTTCGGAGCGCGCAAGCCCCACCACGACGTCAACGTAGAGATACGGCGGTGGGGTTATTTATTATTATTATAATTTATATAAATTATGATTATAATTAATTATAAATAGCTTTACTACTTGTAAACTTAGAGGTTCTAATAAATCACACTAATACAAAAAAACTTTTTTACAAAAAACTACAACCGACTTCCAAAAATAACACTACAAAGTGAAAAATAACTTTAATTTCGGAAGTCGGTGGCAAAAAACGAAAATACATTTAACTAGACATTAAAGTCAATTAGTGAAAACTATTTTATTCAACAAACTTAGCAAACAGTAGAAATATTTTTTAACGTAAATGACTAACTAACTAACTATACAAATAAATACAAAACAAAAGGACACTTAGACGTCGAAGTACTCGTCCGCATCGATGTCATCCGGAAACGTGCCCAGAAGACTGGCAGCATTGCCACGTTGAATGGCAATGCTAATTCTTTGGCCAAAGAACGAGCCAGCCCTCTGGTCACGTGAAGCCTCGACCAGTCGGCGAGAAATTTCCTTAAAAAGTAGACGCGCACTCGGGCCCCATGACCCGAACGTTTCGACCCCAAACGGCTCAAAACAGTAGTTACCTATAAGGTTACAGTATTTGCGCCGCTTGAGGGTCTCAGCAGCCACAGCAGCGGCACCAGCAAAGTTAACATTAAAGTTATTTTTCACATTGTAGTGTTGTTTTTGGAAGTCGGTTGTATTTTTTTGTAAAAAAGTTTTTATTTTTCATTTTTTAGTTGTGTACCTACCCCACACAAATTCTAATACCACTATCTGCAAAACAAACTAGAACATCATCCATATAAAAGTGTGGAAAAAATACGTATTATTGAAGCTAACACAAAAACTACCGAAGCTAAGTTAATCAATTTTATATGGGATCAACTGTGATATATACCCTCTCGAATAAAACAAAAAAATCCAAATCGGTCCAGCCATCTTCGAGTAATCGGGGAACATACATAAAAAAAAAAAAAAAAGGTTCCGACGAATTGAGAACCTCCTCCTTTTTGAAGTCGGTTAAATAAAAGCGAAAGTTTGTGAGTATGCTTGTGTGTTTGTATATTTGTTATTTCTTCACACTCAAACGGATGGACCGACTTGGATTAAATTTGGTATGTAGATAGCTTATACCCTGGATTAACACATAGGCTACTTTTTATCCCGGTCAACGTGGGTGACACCGCGGGGCGCAACTAATGAATGATATGTTTGTTGTGGTTTTGTACGGAACCTACTACATTTATGGAATGGGCAACCAGCTTTAACTTTCTGACTCGGACTACGGTTTAATTGAAATAAATGCTTTTTAGTTTGTTTGCAAGCAAATATCACAATAAAAAAAAAAAAAAAACAATTTTTTCGTTACTTTAATTTATTGGAGATTTAATTGACAATAGTTCTTTTTAGGGTTCCGTACCTCAAAAGAAAAAAAACGGAACCCTTATTATAGGATCACTTCTTGTCCGTCTGTCTGTCTCTCTGTCATCAGACGACTGACAATCTAGGCCATCTAGGCGACATATTTTGATACTCGCAAGTAAATCCAAACCTATTTATAGTCTACTTCCTGTTGAACTAGATTAATGAAAGGCAATAAGAAAGGTCTCACAGCACAAGTAAAGGAAGAAGTCCGAAAATTGTTAATTTGTGATTTTACCTCATAATTTTTTTTTTTTTTTGGGATTACAATGTTAAGTTTGTTTTTGGGATAAATTCTTTTTAACTACGGAACCCTTCATCGTGCGTGGTCCGACATGCACTTGGGCAGTATTTTCATCATCATAATCTTTTCATTCAAAAGAATGCTGGACATAAGCCTCCCTAGAAATACCACAGTTATCTGTAGGTACTGCTATGCCCACTTCCAGAGCCCGTGACGATTGATCGTTGATGATGCTTTAAAGCGGGGTCTTCCTTAAAGACTGCTACCGCTCACTGGGGGTCAATCGAGCCTATAAAAAAACAAACATAGTTAAAAAAAAATAACCAAAATCAATCAATCTGCCTAGCCTTTTCCCAACCATATTGGGGTTGGCTTCTAGTCTAACTGAATGCAAATAAATACCAGCATATTAAATGCGACTGTTGTGACTGTTGACTGTGTGATTTTTCAACCCCAACACAAGTATTATTAATTACTTACTGGGGCTGTCTCAATCACATCTGCAAATGTAACTGTTTGAGACCCAATAAACAATTTTTTAATTTTTTTTTTTTTTTTTTTGACTACTTATCCGAACTCCACAACCCAGTTACTGGGTATCACGAAGGCCCTTGGTAATACTGGTTGTCAGACATTTGAGCTTCGGATTACCCGTAATGACTGCAAAGATGTACGAATGACAGCCGGGACCAACAGCTTAACGTGCTTGTCTTGGTATGTAATGGATGGTCACCCACCCACTAACGGACAGCAACAAGTGTAACTTAACTTTCGATCGATCCATGAGGCTGTTATCTTAGAGACACTAGCCCCTCCCTCTTTAAAAATAAATAATCATCACGACATAAATATCCTCCCAAGCGTATTACTAAATAGGGTGACTGGTAATGTAGGAAGCAGCTGATTTTTTTTCGCGATTTCGGGTTTGGTCCCAAGTAAAAGTTGTTTGTTATCATGAATACAATCATGTGTTTAATAATGTACCGGTCACTAATTACTAGTCACCCTATATACTCAAGAACCCCATAAATTCATGTCAATGTGTGCTCGAATGTCAACCAAAGCCCATAGGTTCATAACTACCGTAAGCCCGCGATTGCCATTGAATGATGGTATTTTAATATATACGAGTATATTTGTGGATTTCGAAAGTTTTTTCGTATGTTCAAATGGTATGCAATCGACGCGAGAGAAGATATTCAAGCAACCAATACAAAAAACTCTTAGCAAAAAAATATAGTTGCTTGTATATTTGGCAGCCATTTACAACTTACAGTGTTTCCACCCACTTCCTACAGTGCCGATTCGTATGAAATGCAAATGAGGCGGCCGTTGCTTGTTTGTCATTTTGTTTATACAAAAAATACTGGAGAACGAGTGGCTACGAGTATGTAGGATAAATAGTCGTTCTGTGTTTCTGCGAAAATGTGGAGTGGTTTTAAAATTCTATGGCATTGTTATTGGGGCTATAGAATTGAGTTTATGTTTGATATTGGCTGTTATTTCTTAACCAAATTAACTGAAGCTCAATTTTGAAAGTATAATATGTAGGTATACAGGCTGTAATTTTAATCGTCTTTATCCTCTTAAGGGGTCATTATACTCATCATCATGAACAACTTTTATAATGGGACCAAAACTGAAATAGCGAAAAAAAAAATCTGCTGCTCCCTACATTTTGACGAGTTTGATGTAGATAAATGTACTTAACAGCTGATATGCATTTTGATTTTTTAAATTTCTATTGCTATGCATAGCATAATCAGCCCATAATGTTCCCACTGCTGCGATACTGGCCTCCTCTCTGTGAGAGGGAGTGGGCCGTAATCCACCACGCGGGTCCAGTGAGTGTTGCTAGATGTCACATGTCTCCATCATGTGTCTGTCATGTGTCATGTGTGTGTGTGTCTGCTCTAGGACATGCCGGGATCCTCACGACGTATATCTTCACCGTATTGAGAGCAGTGGCGATAAAATAATTTACACAAAGTAAAGCGTTCTGTGTTCGAACCTACAACCGTAAGTCGACCGTTGCCACTGGGCCACCATTGATCTTATGTGTAGTATGTGAATATGGCGAATTATAGTATATGTATCAGAATTTTCAAAAACTACGAAATAAGAAAAATACACAACACCAAACTTCGTTAAAAACATTTTGGAAGGTGTTAAACAAAACCCAGGAAATGCTCATCGGTATTCAAAATCTCAAAAAAAGAACCTAGAAAACCGACAAAATCTCCCAATATTCGTCCATTCGATAACGCTATTGTGATACTAATTAACTGACGTCTTCATAATAAATAAGACTATAATCAATCTGCCTAGCCTTTTCCCAACTATGTTGGGGTCGGCTTCCAGTCTAACCGGTTGCAGCTGAATACCAGTATTTTACATGGAACGACTGCCTATCTGACCTCCACAACCAAGCTACTGGGTAAAACGATACCCCTAGGTAAGACTAGTTGTCAGACTTTCGGGCTATCATTTACAAATATTATAAATTAAAGTAGCTTTGCGTGTCCGTCTGTGTGGCCGCGTTGTTCTTCTAAACTGCGCAACGGATTTTGAAGTGGTTTTCACGACCATAAAGAGAATTTATTCCGGAAGGTTTATATGTATAATACATTATTATTAAACTTACTTATAATAAAGCAATATCGATATTTTGTCAAACCGTAAAAACCGTGCGAAGCATGGGGCGGGTCGCTAGTACTACATATTTATGAAAACAGCCAAATACACTGTTTGCTTAGAAGCCTCCCTTTACTAGATTCCAGTAAAACAACAAATATTTCTAAATAGCCGCTCGACTGACTCCCAGGTCACGGTTGACGGCGCCCGGCACGTTACACTGCAGTAGACACCACAAATCGATGCTTAGTTCTGTGTTCTGTTCTTTGATGTCTATTTTAGCTCACCGTCTCATGCCAGTCAAGCGAACACGGAAACTTTAAGATGTGAATGGTTTTTTTAAGATACATAGTTGGTACTATTGGGATAAGAGCTGTCATTGTTAATTGAAGTTGCTTCATGCCGAAAGGTTTTGTTAATAAATGTTGTCAATAATTAATTAATGTTAATTAAATCTAGTTTTTGTTTTTTTTGTAATTCGCTCGCAGAACCGATGGAGATGGGACTGAAACGTTCTGGAGTGGTGACCGCGTGCCTTCTACAAGGTGGACCGATGATCTTGTAAAGGCCGCAGGAATCCGCTGAAAGCGGGAAGCACAGAACCGGTCGAAGTGGCGGTGCTTGGGGGAGGCCTATATCCAGCAGTGGACGTCTTTCGGCTGAAATGATGATGATGATGAATTAAATTATAATCAATTTAAATGAATTAAACATTACATAAAAATAATATCACGCTAGTAATCCCCGAAGGGTCGGCAGAAGTGCACCTAAAGTATACCCACATTTCGCCAGTTATGTTCAAGTCATGTAGTAGGGAGCGAGCCTAGCCTTCAACCGAGCACAGATTCCGTGGTGCTACTGAGAAACTCCTTATACAGGGAGTAAGTGTAAACAATTGCAATATTTTAAGGGGTCATTGTACTCATCATTATGAACAACTTTTACTATGGGACGAAACCTGAAATCGCGAAAAAGAATCAGCTGTTCCCTACATTTTGACGAATTATGCGAACATAATTGTACTGATTTTTTTTTCGTGTTTTCTGGTTTGGTCCCATTGTAAAAGTTGTTCATAATGATGAGTACAATGACCCCTTAAAATATTGCCACGGTTTATACTTACACCCTGTAGAAAAACCCAGTAACACTGTCCAACCTGGGAATTGAACCCAGAACCTCATGCTCATCAGTATCGCTAGTGACCACTAGACCAACGATGCAGTAAAAACTAATTAACTTATAATTTTTTGTCAGTCAAGTCATTAGTGAAATCATTGGCTGCATCATCGAGTTTACATTGAATGAATAATATCAATCAAAGCTTTTTAATCGATGATGCGATTTCAACAATAATTATTGGTCTTGTTTGTGTCACCTACGTAAGTTCTGATTCTCTTGTTCAATAACTAAACTAAAAATAAAGAATATCTATCTTTTACTAACAACAGGCAACGCGAGAAAAGGACGGCTATAGCTATGAACTAAGTTAGAGATCTCAAACTAGTTTACGCTTCACTGTGTTTTTAGTGGACATGTTTTTACGTGTCGTCTAAGACAGCCTCTATTAACGTCCGTCTCTTTCTTATTTTATTAGAGAGAAAAAGTTAGCAATAGCCTAAATTAACATTTAGTTTATGCACAATAGAATCGGCACCAATGTTAATGTCCGCTATAGTACCTATAGCCAAGACAAAAGCTCGTCTATGCTTGCTAGGTATATAATTTCAGTTCTTGAAGTTTCCTGAGGAACAATTTTTTTCAACTTCCAACAGCCGTTTCTCATCTTGCCCATCACTAAAACTTAATGAAAAACACTATTCAAGATTTACTTAATACTTACCTCTTAAGATTTTCCATAAGAAACTGCATTTCTTAATAAATAATCTTCTAAGTCCCTAAGAACTGGTGTTTAAGTTTTAACTCCTTCCTTTTAATCTTTCATACCCTGTTCAGGTTTGTTGTTGATAGAGTCTTCTATACACCACTAAATTTTAATTAGTACAAATACTTAAACGGCTTATTAGAGAAGGTCTTGTTATTATATATGTAAAGTCTCAATAAATAATATTCATAAACAGCAAAGTTATTAGCGTTTGTTTATATCCCAAAATGTCACTCAGTTTATGGAAATATTGTACAGACTTGATAGTAGTATTCATTAATCATGGAAAAACACTGCGCGTAGTATTTTCTAGTAGCAATTGTTATGAATAATTCATTTATTTATGAATTTACCAATCATAACAAATTATCGTGGACAATTTTGGGATTTATTTTTTTTAACTTTTGACTACACAAATATGATCAGTAACGGGTACGGATAGAGCCCCAATTTTACTAATTAAAAAATAGTAGTGTATAGATGGCTTTAATGAGAGTTCTAACGAGCATAATACCTCAATCAACATGCTTTGCAGAAGGCTTAGTAGTATCGTAGTATAATATTGTCAGTGTAGCGCTGTTTATCTCGTCTGTTTGTCTGTCGGTTACCCATCTCGTTCGTAATCCTTTAGGCTTGCTTCTTGTAATGTACATAATAAATATATGATATGAACCGTATGATTATGAACTTCGTTAATTTATAATATATCTGGCAAGATCGAAAAATTGTTAACTGCAACAAACTATTTACTTTAACGCATTATTTTTCAATAGTTTATTATAACTATCGAAAAATAATAATAATGTTAAATTGTATACCTATCCATGGCAAACAAACAAACTGTGAACTAGTATTTAACTTGCATGTGAAGAACGCCAAATAACCAAGTAACTGCGACCAACTTGGAAGAAGCGCTCGCCGGCGCTACCGCGGAACCGCTCGCTTCGCTCGATCGGCTCGCGCGCGGTTGGTTCCAGTTGTTCTAACCTGTCCTAACCCATTTGATCGAGGTGCCCTGACTTAGTTACTGCGACCAATTTGGCTACAGCCAATTAGGGTCGGTTTACAATTTTACGAGTGTTAAAATCAGACAGATTGTGAACCCTGTCAGTAACTGCAGGTTCGTTCATAATTTGATGGCTTAGTACGGATAGATTATAAAACTATCGAAAATAACGTTATAATGGTACAGTTCACAATTTATCGACTGTTTACAATCTCGTGAAATAGATTAGGAATCCAGATCAGTTGCTTATTCCTGTTTTTATTTGGATATAACTTATTACTTTTCTTCTATAACATATTACTTTTCTACTTTATCAAGCTAACCGACTAAGCGTTATAATTTCATGTAAACAGGTAGCCGCGAATAGTTTTATTATTCAACTTCGTCGGCGAATATCTTATGAGGTGACGTTACTAAGTTAGCCTTACTAACAAGGTTTCTTGAATTAAATTTTATAATTCATAGTTTGAGGCCCATTGAACTAAATATGCTAATGGATACGAGAATTATGAGGGTTGGTTTAGAAATGTTACCATTTGTGGTACCTTGTATGATATGATTAACTACTTTCAGGGTTTTGATATTGTGGTAGTATATTATGATTGAAAATTAATAGGTTATACCGACTAATAAGTTTGTATTGTTAATCACGTATCTTATTGATTCAAAGTTATGTAATGTTTACCATTTTCATTTCATTTTTAAATCATCTCACGTTGCACTTGAATAACAATTTGAGTACCTTTTATTTAGTCAGATGTAGTCATCGATTACATCTTAATTTAGTGCCACTTAAAATCATCATCTTCAATATACACATAGTCATAGTCATTTATTCATAAACAAATAAATTTTATCTGAATTTACACATAAAAATACACAATTACAGCATATACACTAAAATAATTTATATTTAAATTTTATAAATTAAATTAACAAATAAAAATTTAACATTTCTTCATTATCATATCATTATGTAAATGAAATAATATGGTCAACACGTTAAAATTTAAAATAATTATAATAAAATAACACAGCCCGACTTCATCCACTGCTTCTAATTTCTTGTATTAGTCTCCACGCTCCTGTGTCAACTTCGTCAAGGTTTAACGATGAGAAGAGGTAAAAGGTAAATGTAACGCAGGTAGGTAATATGTGCTTCCTGACGAAATACCAACACACTTTTCACTCAGCGATATAACTGAAATAGTAAATCACATAGCAACACTCCTAAACACGGTAACGTTGATTAAGTCTCACTAAGACACCTTGACATCACAACTTTCAAGGCCTCATTCAGAGGTGTCAAAGGTCAGGCAGCTTGATTCGTAAATAGTAAACTTTGATTAGATTTGTTGTACCCAGTCCCAGCCTGTCCATTAGAATACTGGGACAGTTGTGTAATTGAATTTTTCCGAGTCATTGAGCATGAATATTCCTCTTTTATCGTACCATTCGTACCCGCCACCTCTTTTATAGTTTGCGTCTGTGATGCGTGGAATATAAAAATCGAAATGGATTCATTTTTTATGAATGTAACACGTTCTCAATTTATGGTGTTCATATTTAATGCAGTCCGTGAGTGGTCTGGTAACACCTTCTCGATTGGGATGTTTACCTGTAGGATCGGAGGGTTGTTCAATATTGATCGTGATACTTTTAATGGAGGCATGATGTGAACTGTTTGATTTAAATCGGTATTGGTTGGAGCCACAAAGATTATTTGCGGACTAAATATTTAGTTTAGAAAAATAAAGGCTTTGTCGCGTAAGTAACTCTGTTTAACCCAACAGTTAAATAATTATTTGGCTATCGTTACATTCAAAAATTATTGTCTAACCGTTGGGCTTTAAAATATGATGATTAACATCACTAACCATCAATAAAAATACAACGAAAATAAAACAAATTCAACAAAGAAAAAAAGATACTTTAAATACCCGATAAAAATCGCATGGCTATTAAACCTAAATTGAACACGAGCTCAATTGCAGTTAAAACTAGCACGTTACACACTACGTACACCAATTTAATTGGCATCATAAAAAAGTACGCAGTTAGTACTCCAATTTTGTTTTGACACGAGTCTCAAATAAAATTGCTATCCGCGCCAAAACCAAGCTTCGTACGAAAAAAGGGATTTCGTTCGTTTCGTGTTCACAAAGGTTTCAGTATGTAAGCGGATTTACTGGAAGATTAAGAAAAATAAGCGAAAATATAAAGTAGGCACAATATTCTTAACAATATCAGTGGATTTTGGTTTAGTAGATTTATGCATAAAAGGTAAGAAATTGAATATTCCCTTAGATAAGTAAGATTACTTTTTCTTCATTTACTTAACAAACTCTTGTTACTTTTTTATATTTCACAAGAAATTGACTGAGTTCTTCGAACCTAAAAACCGTTTGCACTAAAAGTTATGTGCTTCAGTTAAGCTTTACTTTTCATTCCTTTTCAACGTACAGAACATTTCTTTTCGTATAAATCAGTATCAGAGTTTATTTATTATATAGATATATTTCAATAATGTATGTAAATTAGTTTTTAATTAATTACAGGGGGCCAAGTTATTTCCTTGTGGCACACCAGAATTAATAACCGTATAACAATCCATATCATTCAAAATTTTAATGACCTAATAATTTCATTGATTCTATCTCGTAACTATCACAATCGACCTTTATCGGTGCAATATCTTCTATTTTTTTCGAATATATACCATGGCATACTATATCAAATGCATAAGGTAAGTCACGCTAAGTGGGGTGGGCACTGAAAATAGCTTGTATTTTCTATCGGCACGTTGCTACCACGGCTGTGAATAATCAAACAGACCTGTTCAAGTAGAATTTAATCAACTTAGACACGCGACCTCTCACGCGAGCGCTTTCCTTGTTGCTAGCAATTATCATGTCGATTTTATACTGATTGTGTTTTTGTGAGCCTTGAGTGGCGGACTTTCCCTTGACTTTTTTTGTAGCGTGTACGGCTTATTGATTTTGGAATGTGTTATTTTTTATGGCTACGATAGTACCTATCCACTATTTGAAAAGGCACGATCAAAATGTTTGCGCTTTAAAAAGAAATGAAAATTCCAACTTGCAGATGATGGTAGAAGATTTATAGGTGAAAAGTATTTCAAATCGTCATAAAAAACAGTGTTCCCCAATACGTTGTAAATCTATGTTCGAATGGACTATCCGTGGCTTTTTTCTTTATTGCGCGGCTCGCAGATGTCACATCGCATTGATATACTGCCTATGCAGCCATTAGAACATCATAAAACGGAATATTCCTATTACTTTTGATGGTGGAAATAAAAATACTCACATAATTACTGCATGTTCTAGTTGGGACAAAATAACATGGTAAAATGAAATGTGTTTTTTTATTGGTTTTATTAGATGAATGCTTTTTGGAAAGGCTCCTATAAACAAGCGCGACATGCGACGCGATACAAAAGCATCGGGTGTCGCGCGACGAGCGGTGCCTTTATGTAGCGCGCGATTCGCATCGCGTGTCGCGCCTGTTTGAAGGAGCCTTATGGCCCTATTTAAAATAAAGTAGAATAATAACTGCCGGTTGTTTAAGGAAGCTTCCAAAATTAAGCTACTGCAAGTGGTGAAAGTTTCTACTACTAAAGTAAAAATGCTTCTGTTCAATCACTATTTTCAGAATAACGTAGAACTCGTAAACTAAAGGTGTGACCAAAAAATTCAACGTCAAAAGCTTTTTCTAACTAAGTTGTAAATCTATGTTCAAATGGAATCCCGCGGCGCCTCCCGCTTTTTTCTTTATTGCTCGGCTCACAGATGTCATATCGCATTGATATACAGCATTTGCCTCTATTGGGACACCATAAAACACGTCAATAGATGGAACTGAATCTGTGAAATGTCCATTCTTGATGGGAATCGTGTTTGTAATCTCTTTGCGATTGGTTCTAACTGTTTTTAGTTTTTATTAATAAAATGCTTTAAAATGTTCCGAAGTCTTAAATATTGATAACTTGTTTATGAATTATCATCATTCTCCTACCTGTATCACAGCTTATTTGGGGTCGGCGCAGCATGCCTTATCCTTCTACACCTCCCTACTTTTAGCCGTATCATCTTAGTGGCACCTCGTTTCAATTCAACTAATTAATTAATTAAAGTAAGTTCTTTGTAAATTGTCATCAATGGTTTTATTAACCGACTTCAAAAAGGAGGAGGTTCTCAATTCGTCGGAACCTTTTTTTTTTATGTATTTTCCCCGATTACTCGAAGATGGCTAAACCGATTTGGATTTTTTTTTGTTTTATTCGAGAGGGTATACATCACAATTGGTCCCATATAAAATTTATTAACTTTGCTTTGGTAGTTTTTGAGTCAGCTTCAATAATACGTATTTTTTCTCCACTTTTATATGGATGATGTTCTAGTTTGTTTTGCAGGTAGTGGTATTAGAATTTGTGTGGGGTAGGTTACCACAACTAAACAGTGAAAAATAAAAACTTTTTTACAAAAAAATACAACCGACTTCCAAAAACAACACTACAAAGTGAAAAATAACTTTAATTTCGGAAGTCGGTGGCAAAAAACGAAAATACATTTAACTAGACACCGACTTCCGAAATTAAAGTTATTTTTCACTTTGTAGTGTTGTTTTTGGAAGTCGGTTGTATTTTTTTGTAAAAAAGTTTTTTTTTCAAAGTATTTTTTGGTTAAAACGTTTAAGGTTCCATTCCATTTCGTAATTACCTACTTCTATAAAGAGTTTTTTTAAAACTCTGACGTAACCTTCACCTATATCCCTGAGGTGGATTAAAATCGAGATATTTTGGGAATATTGGGCATTAATGTTATTAATAAGAGTACACGCCCACTTGGCTCAAAATTCCTCGGTACATATACTCCTACGTGTAGGCGTTTCATACAAAGTAAATCATTATATTAATCTTTTACTGACCTTTTTCGTTGATTTTCTTAAGTATCCTTACAACTTCAAACCTACCTCACCTGTTATTAACTGTATACGTAAGATTAATGTAATTCTTTGTTAATTGACACAAAGAATTACATTAATCTTACGTAGTATTTTTACATTTAACGTACTCTTTATTTTACAAACGAAACCCTGATTAATACACCCCCATCCATTCCACAATGTTCATTAACAAAGTCTAAGCACACAATTAATTCACTAATTACATTCTCATTTACTTTGCTTTAATCTTACATTATCTTTACAGCAACGTACGCTTGATTAGTCTCAGCTCAAGTACCCATGTATCCATTAAACAAATTGAAAATTTAACTTCTCAAAAATGATTTTGTAATAATGCGAGTGAAATGTGAGACGCCCACAAAGGTTTGAACTTTGAGCAAACTTCGTAGACTACAAAGAGTACGAACAAGAGACGCTTTCCATCGTATTTGATATTATTTATTTATGCTTGGAAGTTGACATCCAAGAATTTTGCCTGGAGTTTGTGCAAGGTAGTAACTTCAACGCTAATTTGGACTGTACAATCACAGCCAAAATACGTTTGTCACATTAAGGGCTTGTTTCACCACTTACGATTAAGTTCTTTAACTTACTCGGCAGATAATTTTATACAAATTCTGTTCTATTTTTGAATTTATTCGGTTAGTAGTGGCTATTTGGACATCGTGAAACAGGCCCTAAGTGCTATTTTTGTGTGCTCATTACAGAATAGAATCCGCTTTACTCATCACTATTATATTACGTTGTAATGTCAATATAGCAAAATGACATTCAGCCATCTTTTTTACTTGTCAAACCGAATTAAAAATTAAATTTTACAGAGCCAGGCTATTAAAAAGATTTAGTTTGACGCCAACTCGATTTTAGTCAAAGGTATATATATGCTATTTTAATGTTTGTTATTATATTAACTTATGAAATATAATATTTATTAAAATAGTTTCTGTTGTCTATGCAATAGCCTGCTTCAAAAAGTATTATGTGTCCTGATTTGATAAAGGACAGAAATTTAAAACTGACGCAGATATAAAAGACTTGATTGTACTTATATTCAAGTAACATGCATTCGTGTAGCAGCTGTTGAATATTCCTCCCTATTTCTTGTGACCAAGTCAATTGAAAGAAGCGCATTTCATTCTCGTTAAGAAGCAAGTTCCTTGTGCAACTGGAACCCTAGTTCAATGTATGTCACTGTGAACGTTTATAATGCAATTAGTATTCCATCCATTTCAACATCTGTGATCAGGGATATAAACTCAAACTCAAAGCATTTATTTCAAATAAACCAATTACAAGCACTTTTGAATTGTCAAAGGATCGGTCAGTTAGAAAGATGAAACTAGTTGCCCATTCCAAAGCGTAGTAGGTCCCTATAACCGTAGGAGACGCCCTGGGCGGCGGGAATCGATTGCCGATTCCCGGCCACCGTAGGCGCGGGCTTGCGGACGACGAGTAATGGGCAGCACGCCGTCCGGTAAGGACCAGGCCCGGGTCGACGGCGCGTTGTGTTCCACGCGCGCCTCAAAGAGATGTCAGCAGTGACGGGGTCAATTGGGCCGATGCCGCCGGGGTCGCGGGTAGTTCGAAAGAGATACCGTGGCCCTGGCACGGGCAGCTGAAGGAACATGGGTGGGTTTTAGTCAGTAAAAGTCTGACACGCCCTCCCGCCTCTGCCCAGAGCGGGAGAAGTCATTTGATGATTTCCCATACACAAAAAAAAAAAAAAAAAAAAAAAGTAGGTCCCTATAACATCCGGAGGTATTATAAGCACGTACTTATACAGGATATTTTTTTAACCAGTGCGCAAATTTTCACAGGTGTTCCCATGGATATGAACAACTTTCATTAGGGTACTTCTCTGAAATTGCGACAAAAAAAATCAGGTATTCAGTACATTTATCTACATCAAACTCGTTAAAATGTAAGGAGCAGCTGGTTTTTTTTTTTCATGATTTCAGGTTTGGCCCCATAGTAAAGGTTGTTCATATTCATGGGTAGAACACGATGTGAAAATTTGCGCACTGCTTAAAAACTTATCCTGTATATCACTTTCAACACTCAAACTTAATTAATTATTCAAGTTTGGGGGGATGCGCTAAGGTAGCCCGTGAAATTCAAATTTAGAATTGACCTCAAGCCCACGATATTCAAATTTAGAATTGACCTCAAGCCCACGATATTCAAATTTAGAATTGACCTCAAGCCTCATGATTTCTTGAAATCGCTAGATTTGAGGTCAATTCTAACTTATGGAGTTGTATTGCTGATTCTAATGATTCTACGACCGCGTCTCATATTTTATTCAACATACAACCTGACACTGACCTGCAAATTACAAAAAAACGTAAGAAAATTTGAATTTCGCGGGTTACCTTAGTGCATCCTTCTTAAAGTAGCAAAGTTAAAAGTCTGGAATATTACGATCATCAAATTGATGTTAGCGCCACCAAAATAACTACATAAGACACTCCAACTAAAGATCCTTAATTTTAGGAATACGTTTGATTAAATTAGGTTGGAGTTTTTATTGTTACGCACGATGAGCGAGCAAAGATTGGCAAGCGGTAGGTTAACCTCCATAGAAAATCGCATAATTTACTACTAATGAATCGTGTGAATTGTTGTGGGAGCTCGTGGCTAAGTAATAACAGCCGCACGGGTCGATCTATCAGGTTAAACTACGCTTGCCGGAGTTGGTCCGTGGATGGGTGAGCATTTTTACATACCGAGACTCCTCCATGCCTCGGATAGCACGTTAAGCCGTTGGTCCCGGCTGTCATTCGTGGATCATTGACAGTCGTTACAGGTCATCAGAAGCCCGCAAGTCTGACAACCAGTCTTACCAAGGGGTATCGTATTACCCAGTTACCGGGTTGTGGAGGTCAGATAGGCAATCGCTCCATGTAAAATGCAGTTATTCAGCTGCATCCGGTTAGACTGGAAGCCGACCCCAACATAGTTGGGAAAAGGCTAAGCAGATTTATTGAATCGTTTGAATTGTTTGTGTTTAGTTGGAACCATATAAAATCACTACAATTTATTCTTTGAATTACTTGCGTAGGTAGGCATAATAGGGATGATGCCTGAGTAAAAAAAAAGAAATTCTATTTAGTTCGTCAGTCAGATAATGAAATAATATTAGACATGTATTTTTTGCTTTATCGTATTAATAAAAAAATTACTTAGTTATAACGCATTCAAGTTGGGGAGATAACTATAACAAACTACGTATAAAATGTAGCAAGAAGTGACGTCATGCCATATTTTAACTCAATGTATCGCCGTAATTTTTTGATTACGTAAAAAAAGAAAAATACGTGTCTAATATTTTTTAATAATCTATAGGACGGACAAAATAAATATTCAGTTATAATTCCTATTGCTTCGATACGCTACAAACCGAGCTACGGCGTAGCGTGGTGGGTATGCTACGCCGTAGCTTGGCTCGCTACGTTAAATATAGTACGACACTCTTGTCATCGTGTCTATTTAACTATCTATTTGGCCCGTAATCTCCTCTTCTCCCTTTTTGAAACATATCTGTCTACTGCCATTATTATTATGATATATATATTATAATTAAAACTCCATACTGTTTACATTTAGTATACATATACCTAACCGATGTCTATATTTGTGAAGGTAATTTTTTTGGGCTCCGTACCTCAAAAGGAAAAACCAGAGCCCTTATATGACCAATTCGTTGTCCGTTTGTCTGTCTGTCAGTCTGTCAAGGCCCTTTTTCTCAAGAACGCGTAGAGGTATGAAGTTGAAATTTATATCAAATATGTAGGTCTTTGTTGGTTTAAGTTTGTTGTTTATGTTGTGTTGAAGTTCTAAAAAAATTAACATGCGACATATTTTGATACTCGCAAGTAAATCAAAACCTATTGGGTTCTTCTCGTTGGCCTTGAATAATGAAATTTGGCAAGAAGCTAGGTGTGACAGCACAGGTAAAGAAAAACGTTCAAAAATTGTTAATTTAACTTTTTCAATAAACTAACAACTAACTTTTCTTTTTTTTTTTTTGTTTCATAATTGATAATTTGTAATTTTATCACATATTTTTTTTTTTTAGAATTGCAATGTTAATTTTGTTATTGGGACAAATTCTTTTCTACTACGGAACCCTTCATTGTGCGTGGTCCAACACGTACTTGGCCAGTTTTTTTCTCTACGGTAAAACCTATTAAGTGAATTTAACATTTCTTTTAGGACGTGGATCAGCATGTATATCACTGACGAACAATCAAAAGAAAGACTGAATCTGTGGCGAGACAGTGCTTTCTTACCCAAACCATTGGTTCCACCTGCTGAAAGTCTCCCATCTGGACATGAGTTGCCTTGGCTAACCTGGAAGTCTTTAAACAGACTCCGGACCCAGGTTGGCCGAAGCAAGGAAAACCTGTTGAGGTGGAGATTTATAGATTTATAGACGATTCCATCATGGAGTGTAAATGTGGTGCTGTTCCACGAACAATAGGACATTTAATATCATGTCCTGCGGGTCCTGTCAAATGAGGAAAAGTTGTGAGGAAATTTTTGAGTATGAATGTCGATGGCTATAAGAGTAGGGGAAGACCAAAGAAACGATGGATGGACTGTGTAAACGATGATTTGGCTAGAAAGGGGGTGACTACGAGATGACGACCAATAGAGAAGTATGAAAAAACCGGTCAAGTGCGTGTCGGACCACGCACAATGAAGGGTTCCGTAGTTGGGATGAATTTACCTTAAGACCAAACTTAACATTGTAGTTGAAAAACATGTTCTCCCATACATTCCAACTGTAAATGTAAGTTTGTACTCACAATATTGATAGATTTACCATGTTATTTTAAGACCACAGACTTTTTATAGGTTTTCCTGTAATCTACAGCTAAAGATCTATTTTCTGTATTTTTTTCCAAAATTTTAAGCTCAGTACTTTCGGATATAAGGGGGGGATGGTCAATTTTCGTCTATTTTCTTAAATAACTTTAAAACAATTTATTTTAAAATTATAAAAAAAATATATTTAAGACCTTCATAGTAAGCCCTTTCATTTGACATGCCACATGGTGAATTTTCCAAAACTTTTATTTTATTTTCTTATTTGCCCCCCAAAAGTGACCTCTATATTGAAAATTCATTATTTACTTTAACCCGTCCGTGTTTGGGTCACAGAAATTCATATGTGTACCAAATTGCAACTGAATCGGTTCATTAGATTCGGAGAAAATTGGCTGTGACAGACGGACAGACAGACAGACAGACAGACAGACAGACAGACAGACAGACGGACAGACAAACAGACAGACAGACAGACACACGAATGATCCTATAAGGGTTCCGTTTTTTCCTTTTGAACTACGGAAACCTAAAAAGTGACATGTTGCGCCGACCCCAAATAGATTGGGAAAAGGGCAGGAGAATGATTATGTCTATGAGACACAATAATTCAGTCTATCTTCAGTTTTCTACAGCATCGCACTTATTATAACCATTACATAATTATTATACAATGAGCATAAATAGGGAAATTAGGGTATAACTCAATTCTCAATTCTTTATTGCGTACCATAATGTATATAGGTGGTATTAGGGAAATTGTTATATTAGTTACAATTATGAACCTTGTCGGGCACAGCATAGATCAAGTAGGAGAGAGAAGGAAGAAAACTGGGTGCTTTATGTAATAAATTGAATTATTAGTTAAGTAGTTATCGAGTTATACTGTTTTATTATTACAAAATTGAATTCAAGATATATTATATAATGATTGTTTCTTAAAACTATATACAGTTATTTATTTATTTAGCAAACTAAATGTTACGCGCAGCTACGGCGTATCATCATCGGTATGCTACGCCGTAGCTTGGCGTATAGCAGTGCTACGACTGCGTTGCCTCCATGTCAGTAGCAAAATATTGTACAAGTAAAAACAATTTTTTGCGATTTCTGACCGCAGCATTTATAGATCAACCATTCAAAAATAAATTTTCACATCACAAGTTACCACAATTCCACCCACAACCTTTCAAAACAGAAAAAAATAAATCGTGACAAAACCCTCGTACACACTTGCCGGTAATGACAAGGCATCAGGCTGTTCAATGGCGGCGCCATTAATATTAACTACAATAGTCTGTCACTCACAAGCGCGGCTTGTTAACATTTCGTGTATTGTGTCAATCACGCGAGAATGTGCGATGTACTGTGTAGTCATGACTTTATTTGTGGGTAGGCAGTTCTGTAAGTATATTGTATAATTAACATGCATGTATCTACCCATATTATGCGAATAAATGTTTTGAATTGATTTTTGATATACATGTTGGGGTTGTAAAATGTCTTCTTCTTCTTCGTCATGTCGATGATTCCATTTTTATCTGTTTTAAAATAAACCTAGACCTGAATTCGGCCACGTCTTTTATAGTGCAGGTATTTTTGCACGAGAGCACGACAAGAGGTGAGGCATCGTTTGCGAAGTGACGTGGAGACATGTTTCAAAATCAAGAACTTTTAATGTCAGGTAATCGAAATTCTAAATGTAACTTTTAAAATTGTTAATTCACACATACATACATAAACTTACGCCTTCTACCCATAGGCGTAGGCAGAAACTACAGAGCGCCACGTTGCTACGATCTTTACATACTCCTTTTGTCTCGTTTACGTCGTGTAAAAAGACCGCTGGCCAGCGGACAACTGTAACGTTGTATAGATCGTGTCACGTAATAAGCTCTTATTACGCTCTACGCTCTTTAAGCGCTCGCTGGCCAACCGCACAACCATAACATACCATTTTTACGTGACATGAACTAATACCACGTATGGTTTTGCGGATGGCCAGCACGTTTTTCACGTGACACGATACAACTATACAGTTTTGCGGAAAGCCAGCGGCCTTTTTACGTGGCACGAGGTACTTTTGGTCATACACGCACGCCAGTTGCGAGTACTACGCACCTGACCTTTCTGAAGAATATCACCAATAAGGTCACTATATGTCTTACTAGGGCGTTTCCATTAATATCTGCTTTGTAAATGCCTTTTGTTAGTCACCTTTCATTCATCCTCTCAACATGACCAAACCATCTAACCATACTTTTTTTAATTTTTGTCACTACATCTTCTTTTAAACCGCACCGTTGCCTTATCACATCATTCCTCAGCCTATCATTCACAACAATTCCCAGTAAAATTAAAAGTTCACTGAGGTTGAAACTATCTGTCTAGCCTTTAACCCTGACCGTGGCAATTCCCTTTGATGAGTACATCGAGTTCGTAAATAATGCAAAGTAATGTTCTGTTTACAATCTCACTAGATTCGACGTGATTATAATTGACAGCTTTATACCAAAGGTCATTCATATTTTTATTGCTTTGTAGTAAACCTTTCTGTTTACCGGTCTCAATTAAAACATCGACTTTTTAATGAGAACACTAACAAAAGGACTAAATACCGATGCACAGTAGCCTACCTTTGATGGGTCCAAGGTATTTTAGTGTTCAAAATTCTGGCTGTTTCAATTTGATCCTTTCAAAGGATGGACAGTAAAAAATGCTCCTTAGCATTTTAGTTATACTCTATATTCTCTATTTATGCTCATATAAAGACATGTTACAGTTATGAATGTAATGCTGTAGGGAACTAAAGATAGATTGAGTTATTGTGTGTTATAGACATAAGACAAAATAAATCAGACAGGTTTTAATTTACTAATCCAGAACATTGTGTTTGGCAGACTTTGATTATGACTATAAAGTGCTAAAGAAGTTCTCATGTCAAAATCAATCTGCCTTTTTTAGCTTTTTCCCAACTATGTTGGGGTCAGCTTCCAGTCTAACCGAATGCAGCTGAATACCAGTATTTTACATGGAGCGACTGCCTATCTGACATCCACAACCTAGTAACTGGGTAATACGATACCCCTTGGTAAGACTAGTTGTCAGACTTTCAGGCTTCTGATATGACGACCCGTAACGACTGTTAAAGATCCAAAAATAACTGCCGCAACCCACGGCTTAACGTGCTTTCCGAGGCACGGAGGAGTCTCGGTATGTAAAGATGGTCACCCATCTACGGACCGACCCCGGCAAGCGTAGCTTAACCTGATGGATCGACCCGTGTGGCTGTTATTATTTTTGTATTGTTGTACTCTAATACTAGTTTTTCCCCGCAACTTCGTTCATGAGGGTTTTAATACCAGTACTAGCACGAGACAGCAGACGAGATAAGTCCTGGAGTGCAAACCGCGTATTGGCAAACGTAGTCTGGGTCAGACTAAATGTGGAAAGCAGAGGACAGGGTGTGGCGCAGCCTGGGAGAGGCCAATTCCCAGCAGTGAACTGCGATAGGCTGAGTTGATCATTAGTGGTTTCAGGATTTATTAATGTTTCAGCTTTAAGTTTAACAAAATCCTAACTCATATTATAAATGCGAAAGTAAGTTTGTTTGTTTGTTACTTTTTCAGGTATTAGCCACTGAACCGATCATCCTAATATTTTGCATATACGTTGTCAGGTGTACAGAACCCTCTCGCGTCCAAACCTGGTGCAGGCCATGGTGCGGAGCGAGAGTGCATGGGAGGCCGTCACCTCCTTCTGCGAAGCAGTAATGCCCGCGAAGGAGAAAGCGGAACGCGTGAGGGAGAGGCAGGCCGCGCCCTCGCGCCCCTAGCCGCCGTAGGAGACGCCCTGGGCGGCGGGAATCGATCGCCGATTCCCGGCCACCGTAGGTGCGGGCTTGCGGACGACGAGTAATGGGCAGCTCGCCGTCCGGTAAGGACCAGGCCCGGGTCGACGGCGCGTTGTGTTTCACGCGCGCCTCAAAGAGATGTCAGCAGTGACGGGGTCAATTGGGCCGATGCCGCCGGGGTCGCGGGTAGTTCGAAAGAGATACCGTGGCCTTGGCACGGGCAACTGAAGGAACATGGGTGGGTTTTAGTCAGTAAAAGTCTGACACGCCCTCCCGCTCTGCCCAGAGCGGGAGAAGTCATTTGATGATTTCCCATCCACAAAAAAAAAAAAAAAAAAAGGTGTACAGAACCGGATATAGGGTACCTTTCATTTCGAAAAAAGTACTGTAGACAACAATAACGTACTTATGATTATAGATTGCGCCATGTACCTTTCGAATCATGATTGAATTATAGATATTATCGCAAGCAGATTACAACCCGAATTGTTTGAAAAAAAAAAACTAAATAACGAAAAACCTGGAAAACGTTATAAAGGAGTAACCAACACCTACCGGTTTCCGATCTGATGCATCTAATTAAATTAGTTCGTTATCCGATTAGCGGTCTACATAGTTTTATGAAATATAAGCCGGGATCAAATTTTGAGCGTAGGTGGAGCGTGCAGCGTTATCGTTCACTTAAAATTTATTAAAACTTAGTTTAAATATATCCATTAAAACAAAAAAAAAATAACATGTAGATTTTGATACTTAATTAATAATCTTCGACTTCTATTACTTGCATCGGTAGTCTGGTTGTTTGCTATGTAATGATAGTGCGAACATTTTTGTAATGTTTTTGACGTGACGTACGTCACGTCAAAAACAGTGACTTGATTTAATTATATATTATATCACTAAAAACACAGTTTCAACAAGTCTTAAAAATCCAATTTCTGTGTTAATATTTTAATAAACTCCCAATCAATTACATTTCATCAATCTTGTAGATACTCACCAAATCAGCAATAAATCTGCCTAGCCTTTTCCCAACTACGTTAGGGTCGGCTTCCAGTCTAACCAGATGCAGCTGAATATCAGTATTTTACATGGAGCGACTGCCTCTGACCTCCAAAACTTAGTAACTGGGTAATACCCCTTGGTATAAGACTGGTTGTCAGAGTTTCGGGTTTCTGACGACCCGTAATGACTGTCAAAGATCAACGAATGACACCCGGGACCAACGGCTTAACATGCTTTCCGAGGCACGGAGGAGTCTTGGTATGTAAATATGGTAATCCATCCACGGACAACCCCGGCAAGCGTAGCTTAACCTGATGGATCGACCCGTGCGGCTGTTATTACTTAGCCACAAGCTCCTCTTATACTCACCAAATCATATGTAACAGAAATTCGATAATGAAAAACCGGAACACCATTATATTTAATCATGTATGTATATAACATGAAAAAAGTATATAACAATCAACTTAATACAAATGAAGTCCCAAACAGCAACACAAAGCAGTCGCGTGCCACGAAAAGAAAAATGCCCAAGAATTCCTGAGTGACGTAAGGTAACAAATAATAATCATAAGTTGGCCTTATCGCGCCCTTCATAAAACCATCAGGCCGTATCTTCATGCAAAGTCGAATTTAATGGAAAATATCAGAGTTCGAAGTGGGGAAAAGTTGCCCTTGGTGCCGAGATTTCGTAAATGGTTGAATTTCTGCGATCTCCCTTGTTTGAAGAGACATCGAGAAACTCATTTTGGTCATTTAACCAAGCAATAATGCTGGCTTTATAATTGTACTCGATATAGATACAGAATTACATAATAACCTACATATCTTCAATCACACACAACACACCCACACACATACACACGCACCCCCACACACGCACACACGCACCCCAACACACACACTTCACAGACTTAAATAAGCTTTTTATCTTTTTAAACTTTTTCTTTTTTTTTTGTCTCCATTCGCTCAGGTAGATCGACACAGTCAACTATTATACTTGTAGCATCACATTTTAAGTCGAATTACTGTCTCTCAAGATACAGGGTTACCTAGTTTGAGAGGCAGGGTTTCCCATATTGTATGTTACAAATTTTGGTTCTTTGATTTGTATCGCATAGTTCCTCATTATTGTCCTTTAATATAAAAATGTTCATCTGTATTTTTATGAAATAAAGTTTTTATTTATTTATTTTTATTTAATGCCTGTGGAGGCTGGGCGTAACATGTTAACAGACATGATAAAAAGACTAAGGACCTATTTCACCTACGATTAAGTTCCTATTAACATACTTGGCAGATAATTTCATACAAATTCTGTTCCATTTTTGAACTTATTCGGTGAGTAGTGGCTATATGGACATCGTGAAATAGGCCTTTAATAATCGTAAGATACATCATCATGTAAAGGTATGATAGAAGAACAAAACAATGGAAAGCAAAGTGTTACTGGCACATCACGCGTGGGCGTTCCGAGTAAAAACAAAAACACACCATGATTTTTGCTCCCACGAAGCTTTTCAACAATGTGACTACCCACATTAACTCTAATTCGACAACCTTTGACTTCACTACTTACGTAGGTACATAAATACACTAAACATTTCCATTATGCTACACACGTAATAATTAATCAGGCTACCAGATTACCTGTCAAAATGACATTTTAACATCTCAAAAACAACGGGCTAAAATGGGTACAACTAAGTTTTTGTGTCCAAACAAAACACCTCGAATTTAAATGAAGGTGAGACGAGAGGACAATTAAAACTTTTACATAATTCAGTTGTGTGTCTGAAATGGGGGGTGGGGGACACCCTTGGCATCCAGCCCCCCACATTTGAGCCTGAGTTGATTACGAGATACGACTTTTTGAAAATTAAATTTGCCAAATTCTGTTGGAATTTTGGCATGATCGCTTTGTGGTTTCTGGTTATTATTTCGGGATTGTTGTTGTTGAATTGTGTTGAAGCCTACTGTTTTTCCCTTCTCTATAATTATGTCATGTCATGTGGTTAGCAACCTCGCTTCACTAACTTGAATATTATATAGTAGCATATGCCAGCGGCTTCGCCCGCGTGGATGTCGGAAAACATCCCATGGGAACATAATTCCGGGAAGTTCTTCCTTATTCCTTGTGTACATTACATATATATTATAAAGGGAACATCTTTGCAAAATTTCAGCTTTCTAGGTCCAAGGGTTTGGGCTGGGCGTTGATGAGTCAGTCAATCAATCAGTCAGGAATCCTCTTTTTATTTATAAAGATAGATAGTACAGCTCAAATAATTGCATTGGCCACAATGCAGTGCGGGGTAACGTCAAATGTACTTCTTTGTGAACCATTTTCTCGAAGCGATTGTTAAGAGGCCGTACACGAAATTTTGCAGATCTCGCTGATTTGCGTGATTTTAAAGACGTCATTTTACAGTTAAAATACAGTATTTATATAAGTTTTAATGCACAACATGAAAGACCATTTTAATTATGATCTAATGAATGAGCTACTTTTTTATTTTGCGTCGAGTTTATAATGCGAGAATTAGGTTGTTTTAAAAGATTTTTTAAAGCCACATATTTTTAATTTTTTTATTCAGGAAATGGATTGATTTTGAACAAGTTTATTTCTGTTGTTGTAATTTTGTGAATGAGAGTTTTATATAGCCGAAATCAAAAGCAACTCTTTGCCAATTTTCTCTAAAATTAGACTAAGTTAAATATTTTTTTACTAAAAAATTTTATATAAAAGTGGTAAAAAGTGATTCATACATTGTATAAACCACTTTCACAAAAATACATTGTAATTTTTCCATACCCTTTAGACGTTAAAACGAATCGTAAATAATTATGTGATATTCTAAACCTCTTACAGCAAAAATTCACAAACCAGTCGCCGGTTTTGGTCGATTAATCAAAATAACATAATAAAAATAAAAAAGTAGCTCATAAATCAGATCATAATTGAAATTATCTTTCATGTTTTGCATTATAACTTATAGAAATACAGTATTATAACTGTAAACGTCACGTAAATCAGCGAAATCGGCAAAATTTCGTGTACAGCCCCTTAAGTGTGCTCTCAGCAGTGACTATTATAATGTGGTTCATGATGTGTTGATTGTTGTTCGTTGCTCAAATAAGAGGAGCTCGTGGCTAAGTAATAACAGCCGCACGGGTCGATCCATCAGGTTAAGCTACGCTTGCCGGGGTCGGTCCGTGGATGGGTGACCATCTTTACATACCGAGACTCCTCCGTGCTTAAAGCACGTTAAGCCGTTGGTCCCGGCTGTCATTCGTGGATCTTTGACAGTCGTTACAGTCATCAGAAGCCCGAAAGTTTGACAACCAGTCTTACCAAGGGGTATCGTATTACCCAGTTAATTAGGCAGCCGCTCCATGTAAAAAACTGATATTCAGCAGCATCCCGGTTAGACTGGAAGCCGACCGCAACATAGTTGGGAAAAGGCAAGGCAGATTGATTGTTCGTTGCTCAAATCATGCGACTGGCACGTGACAGTCAACTGCGCACTGTGTAGCCGAATCTAACAACCAATTTCCTTTCACGCTACAAACTGCCGAAGCTAGGGTCGAATATACTAATTAAGTAGGTATCTAATATGTTTTTCGAACCTTTTACACCAATACAGCATGGTCCGTATTGGTTTAGTTTTTCTTCTAGATCGTTGTTTAACCTCTCACCTGGTTGTAAGCGACCCGATTTATTTACCTAGCTTGCAATCAAATCAAAGAACCTGCAAAGAAAAAAAAAGTAAAAACCGACTTCAAAACATAAAACGAATAAAATAACTTTAAAAATAAATTTACTTTAAAGAAAGTAAAAACCGACTTCAAAACCTAAAATTAATAAAATAACTTAAAAAAAAAAATTAACAGCGTCTGAAGTCGGCGTCGAGCTAAGGTGCATTGAAGAATGGAAGACAGCGACTTCAGAAGCTGTTAAGTTTTTTTTTTAATTATTTTATTCGTTTCTGGTTTTGAAGTCACTTTTTACTTTTTTAAAGTAAATTTATTTTTCCATTTTTAGTTAAATATACAATTAGGACAATTACGTGAGCACAAGACGAACGAAAAGAACAATCATCACAAAATCCGCTTAGAAATGTCGGAGAGACAGTTACATTTATGCCTATAACTTCATACATAAGAATAAATACTTAATGTTTTGTAAACTAAAACCTTCCTGAAAATATGTAGATTACGGTAGTAAAGAAACATTAAATTTGGTTCATCAGTTTTTGAGAAAATCGCGGACAAACAAACATACATACAGACATATGATAATAATAAGTAATGAATTAAGATACATGTAACTGTAACTGCAAGGCTGGGTTGCACTACAATAGTAGTAAGGTTTATGTCAAAATTGGTC
Organism: Cosmia pyralina; assembly: GCA_946251885.1. NCBI lineage: Eukaryota > Metazoa > Arthropoda > Insecta > Lepidoptera > Noctuidae > Cosmia > Cosmia pyralina. Next base: position 4,455,987 of record OX276348.1, on the reverse strand, counting down.
ACATTCCGATACGAACGCCCGCCACGAGCGGACGCACTCAACGCACAGCCAACCGACGCCAACTGAGCCATAATCGACTTCGCCACACAGGAGCCAGCAGCCGGAAGAAGAAACTGAGCGTCGACTACGGTCCGCCAGTGGAGCCCTACCTGCCGCCAGCGCCCCCTACTGTGCGCACACCCATCCACCGCGACGCGTTGCGAATAATAATAATTATCCTCGAACGGTTAAAAACGGTCATAAAAAAGGCGCGAAACCGGTTCGCGCCCGCGTAAATAAGATACTTGTGCGCGTAATTAATTAAACAGTGATAATAGTGTTTTAGTGACATTGTTCAAGTGACATTGCTAGTGACTTTGGACGGTTATCCAATTACGAAGAGTTAATTCTGACTTTGTAAGCAGAGACGCTTCGTGTTAATAATAAGTGATTTGTGTACTCGTTCCAGTGCGTGCCGCTAGGATTGAGTAGACACGTAAGTACAGGGGTTAATTACTCAACCAAGTGCTACCTGATCCAGAACCCTTAGGGTTACTCAATCCCATCAACTGACTATCTACACGACCACCCACCCACCTCCCTGTCGTATAGGCAGGGAGGGTAGACTTTACCCTCACCCCCGGGCTTAGCCCAGGGACCAGTTTCTTTGTTAGGCCCACGGTCAGCCACCACCACGATGGCTACCCCCGAGGCACTGTCCCTAATGTGGGAAATTTTCTCCAGCGACCCGTACATACGGGAGAAATATGGAGAGCGCATGGCAGCGCTAAACCTACTGCCAGTCGCCCCGGCCCCGATTCGGAAACCTATCCCGGATAGCCCCGAAAGCCCCACCAGCACGGGGACCCCCCCAAGCCCCGCCTTCTCTTTAGGCCCCCTGAGCCCGCCGAGTACCTACTCGTACTCTACCCCCCCGACCCCCACCCCTGTGGACGAAGACATGGAAGGATACAACTCCGCCATGTCCGACGCCGACGAGGCTACTCCCCCCACCGCTTCCACTTCTGCTACTGATGGCTTCACCACAGTAACAAATAAGAAGAACAAGCGCAAGGCCAAGGCCCGCTCGACCGACTCTCCTCCCCCACCTGCGAAGAAGCAGACCACCTTGCCCACCCCAAACAAGGGCACCCCCCAGGGCAGCCGCCCCTCATCCCCCAAGCCGGGCGCTCAGCCCGCGGCCCCCGCGGCGCCCAAGGCCCCGACCCCTCCCCCCCTTTACATACACTCGAAGGAGCTCTGGACCACAGTGTCCAAAGCTTGCGCCCAAGAGCGTATAAACTACACCCACGCCCGCCCTACGGCAGTGGGAATTAAGGTACAAGTACCTACTTCAGCTGACTTCCGTTCGCTTACCAGGATGCTCAAGGAACGTAAGGTGGAATTCCACACTTACGCCCTCCCAGAAGACAGATTATTCAGATGCGTTGTCAAGCGCATGCCGAATGAAATAACGATTGACGAGATCTCTGAAGATCTCAAGTCACAGGGCTTCCCGGTCGTGGAAGTGCACCGCATGCATCGCGGTCGCAACGGAGCCCCATACGATATGGTCATCGTTGTCACGGAGAATACTCCGGCCGGCAAGGCCATTTGCGACATTAAGTCGATTTGCTGCCTTTCCGGCATAAAGATAGAGCGTCCTCACGCTAATAAACTCCCCGGTCAATGCCACAACTGTCAGTTGTATGGCCATGCACAGCGCCATTGTTTCGCACGCCCTAGATGCGTGAAATGCCTTGGCGACCACGCTACGGCTGCCTGCACCCGCCCACGGGACATAGCCGATTGCACTGAACCACCTAGTTGCGTACTATGTGGAGAGGTTGGCCACCCCGCGAGCTATCGCGGGTGCCCTAAAGCCCCTCGGGCCAAACCGCAGCATAACAACAAGCTGCCCGGCCTCTCCCAACCGCAAAATAACATCGATCTTCGCCCACAGAGACCATCCCCGTGGAACCTGTTGAATAGTCAACAGGCTTTCCCGGCTCTGAGGCCCACTCAAATACCACCACAACCAGCTATTCCACAGCTGATGGCGCGCCCCATTGCGACCCCCCCAGGCATGTTGGCCCGTAAGCCAACATTCCAACCCCCCACCCCCGCGCAAACTATAGCCCCTCGCGCACCAGCGCACGGCCCCGCGACCACACCGGCCCCGTATAACCCCAGTACTTTTGAGGTACTTGCGAGGTTCTTTGACCCGGCCATCATTGCCCGTAGCAATGAACTCCACGCCAAACTACGCGCAGTAGAAGGCAACCTCCAGGCCACTATGGCATTAATGTCGGAATACGCCGACTTGTCCTCGTTCTTTATCAATTTTAAACCGTAATGCTCCCCCCAAACACGAGTAGCAGAGTCAAGCCTAGTTCCCTAAAAATAGGTTACTTCAATGCAAACAGCATAGCAGGTCAACGAGATGAGATCGCGACTTTCCTTCGCGATCATCAACTTGACCTATTCCTAATTCAAGAAACATTTTTAAAACCGTCACTACGGGTACCTAAAGTTGCTAACTATCGGGTTGTACGCAACGATAGGGCCGGTAGGCAAGGGGGTGGCACCCTCATATATTACAGGAATTCCCTACATTGCATGCCCATAGATACCCCTCCCCTTTCGCATATTGAGGCCTCTATATGTCGACTAGGTATGACCGGTCACCCATCCATCACCATAATATCGGCCTACATACCACCTGCAAGTAATATCATTGCCAGCTCGATTAGTATCGAGCCGGACATTAACACCCTAATGAGCTTAGATAGCACCGTCATTATGGCGGGCGATCTCAATGCTAAAAGCCCCATATGGAACTCTCGACTTTCCACCCCGAGAGGCAATGAGCTTGCTCGCTTGTCTGCCAAATACAGCTTCGACGTCATCGCCCCGATGACGCCTACTCACTATCCCAGTAACGTAAATTACAGCCCCGACATTCTCGATGTAGCGTTGCTAAAGAATATAACCTTAAGGTTACGTTCAATAGAAACCCTACAAGAACTTGACTCCGATCATAGACCAGTGATCCTAGCTTTAGCCCAACGTACAGGTCCCACAGATCCTGGTTGTCCCCCCCCCACTAAACTAGTTACCGACTGGCGCAAGGTAGAACATCGCCTAAAAGACGTCACGTCGACACACTTAGATAAAGTCCCTGAAAATCTAGAATCAGTTTCAGACGCACTAGGTGCAATCGACTCACTCACCAGTCACGTACAAGCGGCTGTGAGCGAAAGCTCACGGCGGGAACCAGCGTTGGATGGCCAGCGCTGGAAACTGCCAGCCGATGTACGTGCACTGCTGACTAAGAAGAATGCAGCCATCCGTGCCTATGACGCCTTCCCCGACGCCACCAACCGCGCTCGCATGCGTGAACTACAGCGTGCTGTAAAGTCACGCATAAGCGAGATGCGGGCGGAGCGATGGGACAAGCTCATGCGCACCATAGAGCCCTCCCATCATGCTTTTTGGCAACTTACCAAAGCACTAAAGTCCGATACGGTGACCGACATGCCTCCGCTCACACGTCCTAATCAAAGCGTAGCCTTCGATGACGCTGACAAGGCTGAATGCCTAGCCGACAGCCTAGAAGCTCAATGCTCGCCAAGCCTACTACCTGTAGACCTAGAACACTGCGACATAGTGGACGCAGAGGTTGAACGTAGATCCACCCTCCCCCCCCATGAGGACCCCGATAAACCCCTCCCCCCAGTGACCCCCGACGAGGTACTCTCACTAGTGAGAAACCTCAAATCCAGGAAAGCTCCTGGTGCCGACGGCATCACTAATAAAGTGGTGAAACTCTTCCCTGCCCCGTTAATTGTACTAATGACAGCTATTTTTAATGTTGCATTAAACAATAACCTCTTTCCACAATCGTGGAAAGAGGCCACAGTCATCGGCTTTCATAAGCCCGGCAAGCCCAAAGCTGACCCGTCCAGTTACCGGCCCATAAGTCTCCTCAGCACAATGGGGAAGATTTATGAACGTATAATCTTTAAAAGATTAATGGACTATGCCGAGTCCAATAAACTCATCCCCGACGAACAGTTTGGATTTCGAACCAAGCACTGCTGTGTCCGCCAAGTCCACCGAATTGTCGAGTACATAAGTACTGGATATCAAACGGGACGATTGACAGGCGCGCTCTTCTTTGATGTAGCGAAAGCATTCGACAAAGTCTGGCACAACGGCTTAATTTATAAGCTGTACCTACTTAAAGTGCCTGACCGTCTCGTACTCATCATACGGGACTACTTGTCGAATCGCACCTTTCGCTACCGCGTAGGAGAAGCCCTGTCCTCCCCCCACTTGATCCGAGCCGGCGTCCCTCAAGGATCCGTGCTATCCCCCCCCCTTTTTTCACTCTACACGAGTGACATACCCCGACATAGTAAGTGTCAGTTGGCCCTATTCGCCGACGACACAGCTATTTACTACTCGCACACAAATGCCAGTAGAATCTCTGACCAACTCCAATCGGCAGCCGACGCTCTCGAGCAATGGTTCCGTAAATGGCGGATAGAATTAAACCCGACCAAAAGTGCCGCCATACTTTTTACCAAGCGTGGTAAAAAAGCAAATGTGCAAACCCGCACCCGACCCATCTCTATGTCCGGTCAACCTATCCCATGGGATAAAAAGGTAAAATACCTAGGGGTTACCCTCGACAATCGTTTAAGTTTCGCCGAGCACGTAAAGATAGTACGTAACCGTGCTTCATTCGCGCTCGGTCGCCTTCACTCACTTCTCAATGCACGAAGTAAACTCGACCTTAAGTCAAAGGTACGAATTTACACTACGTGCATACGCCCTATTATGACGTATGCTTGTGTCGCGTTCGCGCACGCCAGACCGTCACTCATTAAGAAACTCCAAGTCCTCCAAAATCGATTCATGCGACGTGCCACGGGCTGCCCCTGGTACGTTCGTAACGATCAATTACATATCGATTTAAAATTGCCGACCATCAAGCATTTTATTAAAAATATTAGCAAACGCTATTTCGATTCTGCTACCACTCACACTAACCCACTAGTGGCAGCAGCTGCCAGATACACACCATCCCAAATATCACGCACACGTCGTCCTAAACACGTCCTATTAGATAAGGACGATGACATCACTCTCCTTCAAGAGAGTCTCAGATTAGCTCACCAAAACACAACACATGACCGACACCCTACCTTTAGGTACCGTACTCGACGGCGAGTACCAACGCGTAATAGTAGAGTTCAATGACCTCCCCGACCCTTGACCCCGCCCGCCCGCCCGCGCGGAGCGAGTAGTTTCAAAAATAATGTCCCTAATAATAATAATAAGACCGACACTTTCAAGTCCCCACTTGCTCAGTAGTCAGTAGCGCCCTAAGCCTAGGTTTGAGTCCCACTATGGGACGCCCTTAGCTGTGCTACTTAATAATTATTTTGCAAGGCGAGAGGCCCATCTGGCCCCGCCGATGCCCGGTTAAGCAACAGAGGCTCCCGGAGCCAATTGCGAAAAGGTCAGTACCAAAAAAAAAAAAAAAAAAAGTCAAAATTGGCAGTAACTGTAACGCTGACTTTAACGGTTACTGCGAAATGTGTTGTTGTATTCATCAGCTTAGTTAAAGTTATCAGGATAGGTACGCCTCTGACAGAAGTGACATATTAAAAATGACATATATTAAATATGACATAATAATATATGTCACTTCTGTCACCAACCACCACCATTAACCAGTTAAGGTTACAGTTAAAGTTATGATGTCAGTTAACAAATTGTCAAATGGAGCAACCTATTTTTTTTCTACAGGTACTTTAACTGAAGGTGCGATGTTTGTTATTGTTGAAGTAAGATGGTGCAACCCACCCTAAGTACCGAAAAAGACAAAGTGGGTATACGAATGAAAACCTTCTTCATAATATACCCGTCAGTTTCCTAGTGAAATCTTAAGGCCCTATGATCCGGCACTCGAACCGCGTACTGAACTGAAGTAGGCTCGCGAGTGGTTGCCTCGCGCATTTGGTAGGTATTTAAGCCCTTAATCAAAGATAGCAATTATTTTAATCATTTTATCACGACAAACTCAGCGAATTTATTTATTTATTTATATCCTCACTTACAACTATTTTTACAGGTGTAACCCAATGCAATAGTGAAGCAAACTTCAAAACTTATTATCTAAAACTTATTACATATATTATAATGTTATCCTTGTGAATTCACTCAGTGTACACGCAAAAACGTCTACCTAATAATTCGTCTAATTGTGCCAAGCAATGTTACTACCTGTTCATTTAAATAAAAATTAAGAAAAAAACGTCTGTTGTGTAGTTATGAGATTGATTAAACATTACGCAAAGGGGTAACTTTGGGATTTTTTTCGATCCAGCAAAGTAAAAATCTAATCGTGTTATTAATAGCGATTGGCTATCCGCCAGATCCTTAATAAGATATATCTTTTTTTCAGAATTTTATAACACTGTTTTGTTATGTTTCACATGGATTCAAAAAAGTAGCTAGTGCGGTCTCTGTCGGATCATAGCGCCTTAATAACTTTTTAACCCCTAATGAAAGTAATTACAGATATCGATCCTCAGTCAGCAAGCAAAGTGTGTTAATAATATTTTTACTACTTTCAAGCCCTTACTGCATACAATAATGTTTTCCTACGGACCCAGTAAAGCCTTATTAAAGCTAAATAACCGTCGTGTTAGTCACGCGATTATGGCGTGTGTAAATATACGTAGCTTTTCGTTATAATTGACACTAGAGGAGGCGAGGGGAAAAGGACCAGCTGGGTTTTTTCTTGGTCCATTTTTTGTTATATCATTATGTGGACTGGAAGGACCAAGTAATATTTTCTACGAATCGGAACTTTTTTTAGGGTTACCTGAAAAGGAAAAAACGAAACCCTTATAGGATCACTTCGTTGTCCGTCTGACTGTCTGTTTGTCAGTCTGTACGACGCGTGACGACGCGTGGAGATATCAAGTTGAAATTAATATCGAATACGAGCTCTAAAAAATCAAGCTTCTAAGTCAACGCAATATAAAATACCATTTATGCGACATATTTTGATACTCGCAAGTAAATCAAAACCTGTAGGGTACTTCCCCTGACCTAGAATAATGAAATTTGGCAAGAAGCAATGTCTCACAGCACAAGTAAAGGAAAAAGTCCGAAAATTACTCATTTGTAATTTTATCACATAACAAAATATTTTTTTGGGAATACAATGTTAAGTTTGTTTTTGGAATAAATTCTTTTCAATTACGGAACCCTTCATTGTGCGTGGTCCAACATGCATTTGGCTGGTTTTTTTTTTTGCCTTTCAAATTGTGGACTCGGTAACAGGATGCTATAATATTACCATGTTCTTACTTGCCATGAGCTATTCATGTCTTGAGTAAAAGTAACACAATATCACGGCTGCAATCTCCGAATGGTTAGGCAGAGGTGTACGTGTAAACCCACATATTGCCAGTGATTTTTAAGCCCCATGTAATAGGGGGAATCTATTGCCACCACCCGGGCTAAAATCTTAATGGAATTTTTAAATTAAAAAAATTCAACAACACTTTGCCCGACCTAGGAATCGAACTCAGGACCTCATGCTCAATAACACCGCTAGCGATCACTGGAGCAACGAGGCAGTCAAGATCAAAACTACTTTTTACCTTTGAAATTGTGGACTCGGTAACATGATAATATAGGTATTGTTACCATGTTCTTGCTTGCTATAACAAAAACAAAACAAAATATAACAAAAAAGCTCCATTAATTAATTATATATTAATCCATGGTAGTATTTTCGCTCAATGGTAATAAGGTCTATCTTTGGAGGAAGCCTTCACCTGTAGAGGGATTTTTGCAGAAGGAATTATAGGATATAGTATACTTAGGATTTAAATAATAATTAACGCACTAACACTAACTTAACATCTATGTTCTATGTTAGAGGATTTGATTTCCGCACTTCGTCCTTCATGGGGACCATTGTGCGTGACATAACTTAACATACAGAATATTACATAATTACTAACACTTAGTATAAGTTTCTATTTTTTAATTATTATTTTATTGTGTAAACTAAACAAAAAAAAGCCTTATATTTCTTGCCAACCTTACCTGGTTGGCAAGAAATAAAAGCCTTTTTTTAAATTTATTTTAAAACAAGGATCTAGAAATGCATGACGATTTTTAACTTTAGTTATTTATTAATCAATTCCATTGATCATTTTCTTCATTCTTCAAAGCCTTTTAACTATCAAACCATATAAGTAAGTGCTCTAGAAATTAAAGGAAGCTGTGAGTGCCCTTCACGAAAGAAGGAACACTTAAGCTATCGTTTGATGTGACCTTTCCTCGTGAAACGTTACAAACTGAACTTCCTTTTTTCTTCACAATATAGATAATATTATGAAACTTAATATTTTTTCCCAAATCTGTTTTGATATAACAAAAAATGCGTATTTTCTGATGACGTAGCCATTACATACTCCCTCACAGTGCAGTGATAAAAACTAGTAGGTAACTTAGCTTTGATAATAGATTAATTTAAAAAAGTTGCTTTGGAGTGTCTTGCGCGTTCTTCTCCATCAAGATCTACGTTTTGGAATGGGCAACTAGCTTCAACTTTCTGACTAACTGACAGACTCATTGAAAATTCAAAAGTTTGTGGCTTAAGAAACGCTTTGTGTTTAATAATAATAATGGGAAGAAAGTGTTCCTTCCAAAATGCACCGACCTTTCTAAATATTATAATCCAAAGAACGACTTAATTATACATTACCTATTATTATCATACGTGTGATATAATGAATGACTAACGTACGATTCATAGAGGCATACAATGGGCAGGCCCCACCAAATACATGTTTATGTCATAACCAGCCCAAATCTGTGGTTTGTAGCCACATAATTAAATCAACAACGAGTTTAAGCTCTATTTTTTGTTCTTCAAAGTTTATTTTTGTGTGAAAATATAGCAAAAAGGCTTAGTTTCATTTCATGTTCATTTATCTTTGTGACTCAACCGTCGCATAGTCAATTAAAAACTGACGGATAAAAAACAAACGTTGGTTTTTGCCGCTTGTGTGATGTGTCGCCTGGAGTGGATGAGGAAATGGTGTTATGGTTGCCATGGAAACGCCGGATTTTTGTATTTTTTTTTGGAGTTTCCAAGGTTCGTGAAAAATATACGATCGTCATTTTTTTTTATGTTAGGGGAACTTAGGCCGTAGCTGGGCACGGCTTGCAACTGACAGCTCACTTTTCCTTACTTTACGCAATTAAGTTAGGGTGAACGTAATTAAAATGTCATTCTGTCTATATCAACTTCAAATGACTGGCGCAAAGACAATGTTTTAATTTATGTTTAACTTTAATTGAATGTGCGAGTCTTCGTACATTTGCATGGTACGATGTCAGTCTGAAACTAATGTATTTTTACGAGCTGAGCTTTTAATGATTGTTTTCTTCCTTATTTGTTAGAGCTTTAAATTATTAATTACTATGAATTGAACCTAAAATAATCATTGTTCATCTAGAAATAGTAGTTTATTATACTGTTACATAATGAGGGGTATTCTAACACGTTTTTAATAGTATCACACGAGTGTTTTAATATCTAGCTATGTGCAGTTCATACTTTATCTACACTCATGCAATAGGTAACATATTTGTAAATAAAAAAACAAACTTGTTAGAGCTTTAAATTATTAATTACTATGAAATCAACCTAAAATAATCATTGTTCATCTAGAAATAGTAGTTTATGATACTGTTACATAATGAGGGGTATTATAACACGTTTTTAAAAGTATCACAGGAGTGTTTTAATACCTAGCTATGTGCAGTTCATACTTTATGTACACTCATGCAATAGGTAACATATTTATAAATAAAAAAACCAGTAAAATGTAAATAAACACAATAATGGCTCCGAAACCATCACAGACTATACATATAGACATAAGAAAAAGGGAAACAAAACCATCGTGACGTGGATTACGTTAATATGGTTACGGAGCTATCATCGGTCAACCACGCATGCGCCCTAGCGCGGGCCCCATCAAACCAATCTGCCAAGCTTTTTCCGAACTATGTTGGGGTCGGCTTACAGTCTAACCGGATGCAGCTGAATACCTTAGCGCCGTCCCCATATACAATGATAAAAAACGAATTGAAACCTCCTTGGTCGATCTGAAGTGTACTTTAATAGAACATTTTTTTTTTTTATAGTACTATGTTGTTAAGAAATCTGTATCATTATAAAACATTTTAACTTTATTGAAGTTGTTTATGCATAAAGTCTATCATTAGGGTGCTATATTTGAATTCATAATCAGAACTTTACGATATGAGTGTAAATAAACTTCATTTTCAGTTTCTTTATGTTAATCATGAAGTTATAAGGAGCTGTGAGGAGCTCGTGGCTAAATAGTAACAGCCGTACAGGTCGATCCATCAGGTCAAGCTGTGCTTGCCTGGGTTGGTCCGTGGATGGCTGACCATCTTTACACACCGAGACTCCTCCGTGCATCGGAAAGCACGTTAAGCCGTTGGTCCCAGCTGTCATTCGTGGATCTTTGACAGTCGTTACGAGTCGTCAGAAGCCCGAAAGTCTGACAACCAGTCTTACCAAGGGGTATCGTATTACCCAGTAATTGGGTTGTGGAGGTCAGATAAGCAGTCATTCCATATAAAATACTGGTATTTAGCTGCATGCGGTTAGACTGGAAGCCGACCCCAACATAGTTGGGAAAAGGCTAAGCAGACTTTAATCATGAAGTTATAAAATAAAATGACGTAATAAATATTGTAAGAAAGCTTATTAAATATTGTAATAATAAAGAGTTATTATCCAATTAAAATCTCCCCTCGTAACTGCATTATAATGATTTATATGATAAAACTGCGTTTCTCGCGTTATAAACAGGTAAACACTTAATTTTAATAAAACAAACAAATCATATTGTTACAGTATGTACCTACAATAAGTGTTCAGGTTCAGCAATGGAGACGAACTGATAATAGAAGCAGAAGTCCTTTTGCACAGAAGCGAATGAAGACTGTGTACATGTTTTTATACACGCACACACACACACCTGTTAAACTTTTAGTTTCAATACGTTCAACGTTCAAACGTGCTAAATTGATAACCTCTTTTTTAACAGACTTCAAAAAGGAGGAGGTTCTCAATTCGTCGGAACTTTTTTTATGTTCCCCGATTACTCGAAGATGGCGATTTGGATTTTTTTTTTTTTTTATTCGAGAGGGTATACATCACAGTTGGTCCCATATAAAATTGATTAACGTTGCTTTGGTAGTTTTTGAGTTAGCTTCAATAATACTTATTTTTCCCCACTTTTATATCCAGGATGATGTTCCAGTTTGTTTTGCAGGTAGTGGTATTAGAATTTGTGTGGGGTAGGTACCACAACTAAAAAGTGAAAAATAAAACTTTTTTCAAAAAAATACAACCGACTTCCAAAAACAACACTACAAAGTGAAAAATAACTTTAATTTCGGAAGTCGGTGGCAAAAAACGAAAATACATTTAACTAGACACCGACTTCCGAAATTACAGCTATTTTTCACTTTGTAGTGTTGTTTTTGGAAGTCGGTTGTAATTTTTTTTTAATGTTTTTTCGAAGTCGGTTAAAATCACAAATAAAAAAAACGTCAACAAAAAATATTCAAACTGAAACCACGAATGTCGTATCCATAATTTCTATCACCCGGCTGAACGTACAAAGATGGCGGTTTTGGTGTCCTTGAATTGTGTAAAGAGCAGTTTCATTAAAAAAATTAAAAATTAATTGCTTAGAGACTTTGAGATTTTATTGAATAGAGTATGCTTAAATGTTTGCTTATGTTGAGAGGATGACTGAAAGGTTACTAATAAAAGGTATTTATAAGGCAGATGTGAGTGGAAACGCCGGGAGGAAATGCCTTAGGAAGACATAATTATAGTGACTTTATTGGTGATGTTCTTTAGAAAGGTCAGGTGCGCATTACTAGCAACCGGCGTGCGTGTATGACCAGATGATGAACGAAAACGAGGCAAAGAGAGTAAGGACGGTAGCAGGTGGCGTTCTGTAGATTCTGTCTACCCCCGTGGGACGAAGGCGTGAGTTTAAGTATGTATTAATTGCTGAGAGCAGGAGTAGTTCCGACTTACCAGTTGTAGGTCGTGGGTTCGAACCACGACTACTTACTTACTTTGTGTAAATAATTTCATCACCATTGCTCTCAAAACGGTGAAGGAAAACTTCGTGAGGAAACCGGCATGTCCTAGAACCAAAAATTCGAAGACATGTGACATCTACCAATCCACACTGGGCCCACGAGGTGGGTTACAGCCCACTCGCTCTTGAAGAGAGGAGGCCTGTGTCCCAGCAGTGGGAACGTTACAGGCTGATTATGTTATGTCCAAGTATGTATTAAAAACTTATATTTCGTCGCTTGACATAATTAACCACTACAAAAACACCCACAAGATCTCATACTCACACACACATACACACACATACACACCCTCACACATACACACACATACACCTCAACACTCACACATACTTGAATAATACTAACACTAATATTAATATTAATATGCATTAGTAATGGTAATCGACACACTCATTTACTCTTGTATGTTTTTAGTTTTTACTCAATTTAAATTTTGGCCGATCACTGTCTCTTAAGATACAGGTTTCTTCCTAGTTTAAGAGACAGGGTTCACTATTTTTGTATGCATAGACCTTTTTTTTTTTTTTTTTGCATACCTATATGCTTGTTCTATTGTACTGATTTGTTTTTGAACTGTGTCTGTGTGTATTTATTTTGGAAAAATAAACAATTTATTTATTTATTATTTTCAAACAAGATAGTTTATTGCAATATAAACATAACCTAAACATAACAAAATTATATCCTAACATAACTAAAACTATTAAAAAACTAAAATATGGCATCGAAAAATTCCTCCGCATCGTTGTCGACTGGTAAAGTACCCAAGAGACTGGCGGCATACTAGAAATTTTGCGGACCGAGGCCTCCCATACGAATGGGAAGAGTAGCTTGTGCCCAAGCGCGGTCGTCCATGGCCACATTTAAGATCGAAGATAAAGTATGCCGGATAATTTGGTCCATTCTGTCTAAAAGGTGAATGTATGTATATGTGTATGTATTGATTGCTTAGTAAATTTTATCAATCTGGTCATCTCATTAAAAATCACTCTACATTTTTGAAAGGCTCATTCATCTCCCTTTCATCTAATTTTCCTTATCAAAAGCCAATTCGATGGTTACCTTTGATTCTTCCCCTCAAGTTTATGACAAAAAAAGGCAGCCCTAACGAATAATTTTACACCTTATTAATCTTTATGTAAGACTAACAGTATTATTGTATTCGCGATTTAGGTTATCCAATTGTTATTATTTGTGCCATGCAGTGACGTGTATCTGTCAGCTGTCATAGACACGTAAATAGTCTTGTATTTTTCGTCTGGTAACATTGACAGATACCCGTCACTAAAGTAGTGATCGACTAATTTAAGGAATATGGCTTGGCTGTTTGAAGTTGATACTTTTGCCACCATTATTTTTAATTCTGACGTTTTGATTTTTGCAACCGCGTGGCACTTGTGATTGAACTGTCGAACAGAGCGTGTATATTTTAGCTGAGAGAATTATATCGAAGATTATATAGATAATCGTTGTTTCATTTCTGAGTTGAGGTTGAGTTCCTACAACTCAGAAGTGGGATAAATACAGCACACCCACAAGTTTTGGAAAATATCAGTAAATATGGATCGTGACAGTAACCAATCGCATAGGAGCCGGTCTCGTTTTACTCCGGACATTGTGAGCATTAAACATAAGCGTCGCCGTGATAATGAAGCCAGTAAGGACCGATTGAGTAAGAAGAAACGTCGCGGGCGGCATAGAAGTACGCCTAACGGTTCGAATGACCAGGACGAGAGGAGTCGATCTCAAACACGGACTGACGGGCGGCGTCGACGAAGTCGGACACGTAGCCGCGAGGATGGGCATCGCTCGCGCCGAAGCCTGACGAAGAAGCGGAGTGAGCAGCTGCATAGAACTACGCCTAGCGATTCGAGTGACCAGGACGAGAGGAGTCGACCTCGAACACGGATTGAACGGCGGCGTCGACGAAGTCGGAAACGTAGCCGCGAGGATGAGCATCGCTCGCGCCGAAGCCTGACGAGGAAGCGGAGTGAGCAGCGGCATACCGGACGCCGTAGGCGGCCGTCTGACCGAAGTAGCTCATCAAACACCGCAGTAAGTGATGAACCACGCGGAAATATTCAGGTAAACAAATCTATGTTTGCTAACAGTGAGACTCAGTTATTTTTGAACGAGTTAATTAAATCTTTGTCGAACGCGAAGCCAGAAGGTAATAAGTTTCCTATGTTAGGTAACGTTATTCCTGAATTTGACCCCATGGTTAAGGGCCAGACGGTCCACATGTGGCTTAATAAGGTCGATGAATGTGCAAAGCTGTACCGTTGGGGTGATGATCAGGTTATACACTACGCGCTGCCCAGACTTGCAGGTGTTGCTCGTACATGGTACCAAGTCTTGCCTTCAATGTCATTTTCGTGGCCGGAGTGGAAAATCAAATTAATTGATTCCTTTCCTAGTAGTGACGATTATGCAGAATTACTTACCGAAATGTTAAATAAACGCGTGAAATACAATGATTCGTTAGAATTATATTATTATGAAAAATTAAATCTGTTAAATCGATGTGAGATTTTCGGGAAGCGTGCCGTTGATTGCTTGCTCTATGGCATTGAGGATCGTTCCTTGAGGCTTGGTGCTAAAGCAGCCAAGTGTCAAGAACCTGAAGAGGTACTCAATTACTTCCAGTCTATTAAACAAAGTCGCGATTTTGACAAATCTAAGATTAGCCAGGATAAAAAGACTTTACCATCAAGTAATACGAATTCGAATACTAGGCAGGTCGGTGGGAATGATTCAAAGTTATCTAGGCCACAATCTAGTGCATCTATTACTTGTTTTAACTGTAAAGTAGTAGGTCATTTTAGTAATAAGTGTACACAAAAGCTGCTGAGATGTAACATTTGTAAAAGGCTTGGACATGTAGCGATCGATTGCCCACAGCTGCCCAACGAAAAGAGTAAAGATACTTCTAGTATAGAAAAGAAAGTTATGAAAATCAATGTTGATGACACAAGTAATGATAAATATATGATCTCGCTAAAGGTTAACGGTATTATGGTTAAAGGGTATGTAGATTTAGGCAGCCAGTGCACATTGATACAATGTAGCGTAGCAAAATCATTAGGAGTTAGTTGGTCAGTAGGCGAATTACCCGTTATGAGAGGATTAGGTAATAATATCGTTGTACCAATAGGAATGGCGCATGTTAAAATAGATATTAATAATATCGTAGAGATGGTTGACGTTTATGTAGTTGAGGATGGCATAATTAAATATCCCGTTTTAGTTGGTCACAGTTTTACTGAAAAACCCGGAATCATTATTACAAAAACCACAAATTCTTTAATCTTTAGCAAGGAAGAGATTGAAAAAAATGCGGTTATTTGTTAAGGCGGATGTTGAAATTCAATCAAAACAAATGACTATGATTCCTGTGTTTTCCGATAGAAGCTACTCTGGGTCTGTTTATGTCAGGGGTTCATTAAGAGGTCCGCCTGGTAAGGAATTTTATTTATTGCCAGGTGAATACTATCTTGAAAACAGTCTTGGGGCACTTCTAGTCCAAAATTTTAGCGACAATTTACTTTTACTAAATAAAGATACATTGGTTAGTCGAGTTTACAGATCTGAAAAGGGTTTTGAAATCAACATGCTAGATTTTAGCAACCGTGATACGAGTTCCGATCTGAATTATGGCAGTCACTTATCTGATGATGAGATATTTAGATTGAAGTCTCTACTAAAGAGGTACGAGGGTTGTTTTTCCTCTTGTTTAGCGGATTTAGGGTATACTAACATAGTTCAGATGGAGATAGAATTGAATGACGCGAAGCCGGTGGTTTACCGTCCTTATAGACTCTCATATCCAGAACGTGAATTGGTTCGAACAATGGTACAAGAAATGATTGAAGCCGATATCGTTTGCGAGTCCAACTCACCCTATGCAAGTCCTATCCTTCTTGTGAAGAAGAAAACGGGTGAAAAGAGGCTCTGCGTCGATTACAGAGCCTTAAATAACAAGACTCGTAAAGAGCACTATCCTTTGCCGCTGATCGACGACCAATTAGATAGGTTGTCAGGCAATTCTCTTTTCATCAGTCTTGACCTTGCATCTGGGTATTACCAAATTCCAATCTCAGAGGGTTCACAAGAGCTCACGGCTTTTGTAACACCCGACGGTCAGTACCAGTATAAAAGAATGCCTTTTGGGTTAGCAAATGCTCCTTCAATTTTTCAAAGGGTAATGAATAAAGTTCTCTCTGACTTGAAATACGTTGTTATTTACATGGATGATATCCTAATTCCCGCTAGTACATTTAATGATGGTTTAACTCGTTTAGAGGAAGTTCTTCAGCATTTGGCTAATGCAGGGCTAACTCTCAAATTAAAGAAGTGTCATTTCTTCCAAAAGGAAATAGATTTTTTAGGGTTTTGTGTATCCGGAGATGGCATACGTCCCGGATCACGTAAAACAATTGCAATTTCCAATTTTCCTGTACCCAAAAACGTACATGATGTAAGACGTTTTATAGGACTTGCAAGTTTCTTTCGTCGATTCGTCAAAAACTTTGCAATAATAGCATGCCCATTAACGAATCTTTTAAAATCTAAATTTGAGTGGAAATGGACCGCAGAATGTATATCTGCTTTTAACACACTCAAAGAGAAACTCGTAGAACGACCTATTATAGCTTTGTTTGATGCGCGATTAGAGACTGAGTTACATACCGATGCATCAAAGATAGGCATCGCAGGCATTCTTATGCAACGCGGTAGTGACAGCCAGTTAAAACCTGTAGCCTACTACAGTCGGAAAAATTCAGAAGATGAGCAGAAACTCCACTCTTTTGATCTCGAGACGTTAGCTGTCGTTGCCTCTTTGAGTCGATTCCGTGTTTATTTGCTGGGATTACAATTTAAAATAGTAACAGACTGTAATGCCTTAAGAACAACTTTGACGAAGCGTGACCTCATACCTAGGATCGCGCGATGGTGGGTGCAGCTACAGGAGTACGACTGTACCATCGAATATAGGCCAGGATCACGTATGGCTCATGTGGATGCCCTGAGTCGTGCTCCGGTAGCTGAACACACTGACGATAATAATACACATATAATTGACGTATTGCAAGTAGAGACAACCGATTGGATTGCGACCGTACAGAGTAGCGACGAAGAAATAAAGCGAATTCGAGAAATTCTTCTCGACGATGAAACGAAATTCGTTGCCGATGTACGAAAGAATTATCAGCTGAAGGGTGACTACGTATACCGTATCTTAGATGATGGAATTCGTTGGGTGGTACCAAGGGGAGTTAGGTGGCAAGTTTTGCGCATGAACCACGACGACGTAGGGCATTTTGGCTTTGATAAAACGCTGAGTAGGTTAAAAGCAACATTTTGGTTTCCGAAGATGCGTCGATTCACAAAAAAATATGTATCATCATGCTTACAATGTGCACACCATAAAGCACCATCAGGCCAAAAAGAAGGGTTATTACACCCGATCCCAAAAATAGAAATCCCGTTCCATACATTGCATGCGGATCATCTCGGCCCGTTTGTTCGTTCTAGAAGGGGCAATATGTATATATTAGTTATTGTTGATTCATTCACAAAATTTGTTAACATACGTGCCGTGAAGGATACGAAAACGTCAACTGCAATCAAAATATTTCATGAGTACTTTAGTTACTTCGGTGCTCCGTCCAGACTAATTACAGACCGTGGTACTTGTTTTACTAGTGGGAAGTTCAAGGCGTTTATAGAAAAATTTAACATAAAACACATATTGAACGCGGTAGCTACTCCTAGAGCGAATGGGCAGGTCGAGAGGTTCAATCGAACTATATCTGATGCGTTGAGCACCAAATGTCATGGCAAAAATGAAAATACATGGGATGATTATGTAGGAGATATTCAGTTAGGTATGAATACAACTGTGAGTAAAGCGACAGGCAAGAGTCCCTCAGAACTATTATTCGGGTTTAAATTAATTTCGACATCAGAAAATATGTTGGGAGATGCGATTTCTGAAACAACTCAATTAGTTAGTGGCGATGACCTAATGCAACTGAGGTCCGATGCTAAAGAGAAAATCGATAGGGATCAGGAAAAGGCAAAGGCCAGGTTTGACAAGAATAGAAAGAAACCGAAGTCATACAATGTAGGAGATCTTGTTAGAATTGAGAGGACAGTCATTGACAAAGAACATATGGGTAAATCTAAAAAGCTTATACCAAAACTTCAGGGCCCGTACCGAATCGTAAAAGCTTTACCCAATGACAGATTCTTAGTAGAGGACACCCCGTTAACTAGGAAAGGAAACAAACGATACGAAAACATAGTAGCAGTTGATAAAATTCATCCTTGGCTTAATTTTAATGATTATTCCAGTGACGATGATAATAATGACAGTGAAACTGATAATGAATAATAAAATTAATTTTATAATGAATGAAATTTATGCAGTCATATTAAAATTAATGTATTTTGAAGTATTGTTCAATTTCTTATTACGTTACTATTGTTATTACAATGTAAGTATATATATAATGTGAGAATTAATATGATGATTGACCGTATTTTGTATAATTGTGCAATGTAATAACTATTTGATTGTCGACATGGAATTGATTGCGATTGAGGCTTAGGAATGATTCGTGCAGATAATGAATGGAACTGTGACTTAGTTCCGCACAGATTATGATCATAGATTGAAATAGTAATATGAGCACAGGCTACGAACAATCAGTACGGAAACGAATGGTATCAAGTAATTGGTATCGTACAGATGATTGTAGACCGTAGCAGACCGTGCAAGATGTGGTTTATTATGAGCATAAACTATGAGCAATTAGTGCAGAAACGAATGGTATCGAGTACAGATATCGCACAGATAATTGCATATCATAGTGGATCATGCAAGATACGAGATTTAGGTAAAAAAAAAAAAAAAAAAGGAATTGATAACATGTGATTTAATTATTGTATTAGAAAGTATGAGTTAATAATTATGTTACTAAATTAATATATAGATTTATTATTGTATACGTTCTAAAGTTTGTCTTCGAATACTTATTTTCTTGAAGTGAGAGGACTCACTTATTAAAGGATGGCCGAGTTGTAAGACTAACAGTATTATTGTATTCGCGATTTAGGTTATCCAATTGTTATTATTTGTGCCATGCAGTGACGTGTATCTGTCAGCTGTCATAGACACGTAAATAGTCTTGTATTTTTCGTCTGGTAACATTGACAGATACCCGTCACTAAAGTAGTGATCGACTAATTTAAGGAATATGGCTTGGCTGTTTGAAGTTGATACTTTTGCCACCATTATTTTTAATTCTGACGTTTTGATTTTTGCAACCGCGTGGCACTTGTGATTGAACTGTCGAACAGAGCGTGTATATTTTAGCTGAGAGAATTATATCGAAGATTATATAGATAATCGTTGTTTCATTTCTGAGTTGAGGTTGAGTTCCTACATTTAGTACACAGGATTTTCAAACAGCCTTCTTTTCCAGCTATAATCGCTACTCTCAATCAATATATTCACGTCATTATAAGGGTACCAAAAACCTACTAAAATGTTCCCAGATTTACAAGAATTGAGGTAAAGTTGTCCAACTTTTAGTGGTATTTTTTCAGGAGTTCAAATAATATTTTTTTAGGGGTGGCACGTATTTTTTCAAATGGATTTCGTTGGCGGTTTCAGTTCGGATTGGCTGTTAGGTAAATGGAAACTTAAATTGACATGCGAATGGTTTCACTGTCCAGTCAATTTTACTATGAAAATAGGATTATGAACCCGTATTGTGATTACTTTATTTCCTAAGCGACGGTTATAGGCGGCTAGAATTTTAAATTTTCGAAGAGCAACGCAATGACACTTAATTGCTAACCGTTAATCGTTGGTAAAAGCAATTTCTAGATTCTAGTATTGGAAATAATGCTCTTTGTTTCTCTATCCAAACAGAGGTAACATGGTATCATTATGTAGGTAGAAGTCAAACGCATATAGTATTAAAAAAAACCGGTCATGAACGAGTCAAACTCGCGCACCGAGAGTTCCGTTCCGAATTCTGAAAAAGTGTGCTATTCAGAGACATCGTTTTATTTTTCTGTAATCATTACATAATCTTCTATCACATAGATTAAATTCAGATTTTTCTCTATGCAAACTTCGGCGATAATTGCGGTATTTTTTTTTCATTTTTCGAAAAAAACGGTGCAAACAGTGCTCTTTCATATGATGCCCCACATGCCGTAGTAGCCCCACTTCGAATGTTTAAGACACCCTTTCAGCCCCTGTTGCAAAAAAAAAAAATTCTTTCTTATTTGAAAAATAGTTGTGCAAACGTCATCTAAAACTGTTACAAATTTCAAGTTGATAGCATTAGTAGTTTTTGAGATATCCAGATGTGACAGACGAACAGACAGACTGAATCGCACCATAAGGGTTCCTTTTTACAATTTTGGTATGGAACCCTAAAAATTTTGCTTTTATTTCAAAGCCATAAAGGTGGCCTTCGTAGTGCAGGCGCTACCACCACCTAGAAAACATCACAACCCTCAAACTTCCTTACACGTGAAAATAACATTCTATTTCATTCAGCCGGAACATATAATCCTTTTTTCGCTCGCAAAGCTTTTACATAGCAAAAAAACACGGTAATTCATTTGTCGTTGAATAATTGAATAAATCACGTTAATGGAACGGGTTTCAGCGAATGGATCTGTTTCCAAAATGGCTTTCGTTGCTGGATCATCTGTGAGGGGAGTGGTGGTGACAGCGGTGCGGTGGAATTAAGTTATTTAATAAGAGTTAAATATTACATTAGCTATTACTGTTTTCACACTGTGTAGTGTAACTAATTAGTAGCCCAGTTAGTATTCCTTTATTTCAATATAAAATACATTATCTGTACCGTCTACGGTACAGATAATGACGTGTACGGTTTGATGCTATGATGAAGCCTCCACAATGTTATACTGGCTGACATTCAATCATTTGTATATGGAATGTATTCTAGAAAGACTAGGATGACAGATAGATTCTGGTAGGGCTCCGCGTAGAACCAATTTAGTTAAGGAGTGTGAATTATAATTTATCGTCAAATACAGAGGGCATCAGCCCCGCATCACTCTATTTATGTAAATGAAATTGCTAAAATAAAAAAACCGGTCAAGTGCGAGTCGAACTCGCGCACGAAGGATTCCGTACCATTATCTATAAAAATGGCAAAAAAATCAGGCTTGTTGTATGGGAGCCCCCTTAAATATTTATTTGATTATGTTTTTTAGTATTTGTTGTTATAGCAGCAACAGATATACATCATCTATGAAAATATCAACTGTCACGTATGTTCGTGTATCACGATTCATTGGATACAGCCCGGTGACAGACGGACGGACAGCGGGGTCTTAGTAATAGGGTCCTGTGTTAGGTACCCTTTGGGTTCGGAACCCTAAAAAAATCAGCAATGGATGTTGAAATACTACGTAAAATATACGTTTGCTACACGGTGTGTTTTGTCACGATAACGATTGCGTGTGAGGTAATAAAACAAATCAGGTTTATTGGATTCCCATAAACTTCCTGAAATACTTTCATATACCGTTCATCTTAGTATAATATACTGAATTCACCCCATCAGTCTGCGGAGGGCTGTCCTTTACACCCTTTAAAGTATTTTATAGAATATACTAGCTTTTGCCCGTGGCTTCCCCCTCAAGGAGGTCGTTAATTATCCCATAGGAACATACTACCGGAATAAAAAGTATATGTATGAAGTATATATGAAATAGGACCCAAGCATATTCTTAAACAGCAGATGCAAATAATTCTGAGACCATTTGAGAGCTTCATTTGATAACTTAAGCAAAAAAACTACTTGAGGTCGAGCCGTGACAATAGGTGATCCACGTCGTCGTAAGCCATTTTTTTTTTTTTGCTAACTTGACCCCCGCGCAGCGGGTGACGTAATCAGTGGGCGCTCACTGGTTTTTTTTTACCGAGCGTGGGGCGCTCAAGCGGGTATGTTTTGTGTCAATTTGTAGTTCATATTACCTGCTGCTGGGATAAAAGTATCATAAGTATTAATCCAAGTTACAAACTATCTGTGTGCCACATTTCTTTCAAATCCGATCAGCTGTTTTTTCGTGATTGAGTAACAAACATCCAAACATACAAACTTTCACTTTTATAATATTAGTAGGATAGTATAAAAATATTATGACACGTTTTTCTTCTCGATGTCAGTGGGTTGCACTACAGTTAGTATAATATATGAAAAGTCAATAAAATAATAACTTTAGAACCGCTAACAGAGACTCCCCACAACATCTATCATTCACTAATTTCAAAGGCGAGCCATATCTCGTTACGTGCCAATACTCAGAGATATCAGTTCTAATAAACTTCTGAATATTATTATTATTTTGACAGGTGACACATCCTTAAATGAACGATATATCTTTATGAATATTATGTGTATTATACAGGGTGTAAGTGTGGCAATCTTTTAAGGGGTCATTTTTCAGGGGGTCATCTTTTAAGGGGTCATCATTATGAACAACTTTTACTATGGGACCCAACCTGAAATCGCGAAAAAAAAAATCAGCTGTTCAGTATATTTATGTTCGTATAATTCGACAAAATGTAGGGAACAGCAGATTTATTTTTTCCCGATTTCATCTTCGGTCCCATAGAGTAAAAGTTGTTCATAATGATGAGTACAATGACCCCTTGAAAGGTTGCCACTGTTTATATTTACTCTCTGTATTGTGTACACTTTGAATAATTTCGTAGAGATTTTGACAGAATAATTAAAACAGTTACACAGATCGATCTTCAAGGTTAAGCAACGCTTGCCGAGATGGTCCCCGGATTGGTGACCGTTCATAATATACTGGGACACTTCCGTGCCTCGGAACGCATGGTAAGCAGTTGGTCCCGGTTGTCATTTGTAGATTTTTGACAGTCGCAGTCGTTACAGGTAGTCAGAAGCCCGAAAGTCTGACATCCAGTCTCGCCAACATGGGTGTTACCCAATAATTGGGTTGTGGAGTTTAGATAGGCAGTCGCTCCATGTAAAATACTGGTATCCAGCTATATCCAGTTAGTCTGGAAGCCGACCCCCAACATAGTTGTGAAAAGGCTAGGTAGATTGACTTAATTACAATTAGTATTGAACGTTTATTTTAACTTTCTAAATAAAAAAAAATTAAAAAAAAAGAAACAAACATTAAAACAAAAAAAAAAAAACAAACATTGAAATAAACATTTTTTTTTTTAAATAAATAAATAAAAATAAATATTAAAACTCTTTATTCTTCTTCTATCGTTATATTTTACAGAGCTTATAAGTTCATAATAGCTTCCTAATTACAACATTGGTATATTGTTAAGAACCTCCCAAGCGATATCATTGGGATGCTAAAGTATTGGTATAAAAACCAATACAATTATGTAAGGTGGGCGGGTGTCCTGTCGGATGCATACGGGTTGGAGTGCGGTGTGAGGCAGGGGGGAATCAGCTCACCCAAGCTATTCAACCTGTATGTAGACGAGCTGGTCTGTGAGCTCAGCAATACCAATATCGGGTGCTCCATTAACGGGCACTGCTTCAATAACATCAGCTACGCGGATGATATGGTATTGCTGAGCCCATCGATCAGTGCACTTAGGAGGCTTCTTCGCATCTGTGAGGACTATGCGGTGGCTCACGGCCTCAGGTACAATGCGACCAAGAGCGAGTTACTGGTTTTCAAAGCGGGTAACAAATATTATGATACTGTCCCACCAGTCACCTTGGGGGGCACTCAGCTTTCCAGGGTCACGAAGTTCAAGTACCTGGGGCATTGGGTCACCGATAGTCTGTCCGACGATGTGGACATAGAGAGGGAACGCAGAGCATTGGCAGTTCGATGTAACATGCTGGCTCGTAGGTTTGCACGTTGTACTAGGGAAGTGAAAATTACACTCTTTAGAGCGTATTGCCAATCTATGTACACGTGTGCCCTATGGGTCAGCTATACAAAAAGCTCGTACAATGCTCTGCGAGTCCAGTACAATAACGCCTTTAGAGTTATGTTGGCGCTGCCGCGCTTTTGCAGTGCATCGGGGATGTTCGCGGAAAATGGCGTGCCAGATTTTTACGCACTGATGCGGACTCGGATAGCATCCCTGATGCGGCGAGTGCGCGACAGCTCCAACAGCTTGGTGGCTACACTAGCCGACAGGACAGACAGTCCATTGATGTGGCAATGGATGACCACTCATCGTGCGTCATTCCAATATTTTAAGTAAATTGTTTTAGTGTATTTTTAGTGTAGTTATGTGTGTTCATGTATTTATGTATGTTTTTTTGTGTATAAAATTGTATTGGGTGTTGTTTATGGACTTATGGTCTGAAATAAATGTATTATTATTATTATTATTTGTTGGTATACATTTTTGTATCTCGGCTGATCTGCCGGTTTTATAGGGTAACACGGGCCAAAGCCAATTATTATTATATGAATGAATATGTTCTTCTCATGACAACAATCTTCTGCCTACGTTTGTGAGACCAGTAGGCCAACCTCAATTCTTTTGTAGTAACAATGCACCCAGCATATTATGCCTAAAGCCGGTAAGCTTTTTGCCAACTATGTTGGGGTCGGCTTCCAGTCTAACCGGATGCAGCTGAATACCAATATTTTGCATGGAGCGACTGCCTATCTGACCTCCACAACCCAGTAACTGGGTAATACGATACCCCTTGGTAAGACTAGTTGTCAGACTTTCGGGCTTCTGACGACCCGTAACGATCTGTCAAAGATCCACGAATGACAGACGGGACCAACGGCTTAACGTGCTTTGCGAGGAAATGAGGAGTCTTGGTATGTAAAGATGGTCACCCATCCACGGATAACCTCGGCAAGCGTAGCGTAACTTGATGGATCGACCCGTGCGGCTGTTATTACTTAGCCAAGCCCGTAAAATACCAATAACACGAATTGATCATAGCACAGCCCTAAAGCTACCCATATATCACACTAAAGTACCCCAATTCTTGACACACCAGTTAATAAGCAATCGCAAAAACAATTAACTGTTAGTGATATCCATTGGTTTATTAATCCTAGAGAAATAAATACGGACAACGAGGCGTTTGGTATTAATATCTACTATCTACTGTACGTATAAATTAATCCGAGCCTTCAGTGGAGAATGTCGGACAATGGCGGAGGCGAATGTAGGACTAGACGAGAATAGGTAACCAGTTTATGTTGACACATCGAAGGGGTTTGTTTTTCGAAGTTATTTTTATACAGAGTCAAATTAAATTCGCTAGCGCAACTCTGCAGACGTGATGCGTATCGATATTTTATACAACACAAAATAAAAATAAAAATTGATGATATTTTTTTTTGGGGTCAATGACCGCTAGTATTATGGTTATTTGAAGTGTGAGTTGAGAAAATCTGTTTTATCGTGTTGAGATATCAATACTCATCACGTCTGTGAAGTTTACACAAAAAAAAAAACTGATATTTAAACCTACCGATTGATGACCCCAAAAAAAATCGAAATAATTTCTTTTTTGTTTTATCATAATTGGATATCGACACTCAATACTCAATATATTTATTTGCATTCCACAATGTTAACGTTTTCATTCAAAAATTTACATAATTCTGGATCATTGTGGACCCTGTCGGGCACAGCAAGGATAGGATAGGATAAGGGTAGGACAGAGGAAGAGGAGTAATATTGTATTAATAATTGGAAAAAGTAAAATATAAATTATTTCCTACTACTCACTTCCACTTTAAATTTATTATTTTTGCTATACATTATTCATTTATCATTAAAATATTCATTAATTTTATAATATTACATTTATGGATTAGGTATTGTTTTAGTTTATTTATAAATATATTAAATTTTTGTTTATTTTTAATTGCTTCTGGTAATTTATTATATATTTTTACTGACATTACTAAAGTGCTTGTTGAGTGCATTTTCAGCTTAGAGGTAGGTTTAGTACGATACCCACTACGTCTGCTGAGTTTCGCTATCTACTTTAATTTAACCCTTTATATTTTTGTTTTATTCAACCTGAACGTCTTATGGTCAATTACACTGATGAGATACATAATAAGTAATAATGACACAAAACAAGTATTATGCCACAAATAGTGGCAAACACAATATTAGCAACATAATACCTTATGATAAACCCATTCACTAAGGGTTAGTTTCACCGCCTATGATTAAGTTCCTATTATCTTACTTGGCAGATAATTTCATACAAATTCTGTTCCATTTTTGAATTTATTCGGTGGCTATTCGAACATCGTGAAATAGGCCCTCAGTCTTCTAGCAAATTGCTAGACATTCCAACAATATCACAAATGTTGGTGTTGATTCTTTTGTTTATTCATAGTTTAATGGGGTTGTAGGAGCTTCTGTTTGGCGTGGAGTCTTGGGTTCAATCCTGAGGTCTGGCAAAGTGTTATTGGGTTTTTCCATAAGGTATTTATCAGTTTTCCAATTTTTTTTGTGTTTCAATCAGTCAGGAACAAGTCCAAATCGTCACGCCAGCGTTTCTTAGGCCTGCCTCGGTGATGACCTCGCCTTGTGCCTCGTAGTCTTTAGATAACCACTGTGTGACGTTCCTGGCCGATCTATCCAAGTGCATTCTGTAACTATGGACAGGTTAAACATAAAAATAATAATTTTGTGCTCTCAATGTTCGCTAGGTGGCAGCACAGAGACGTCAGATCCGGACATCTGTCAAAAGTGTCAAAGTGACTATATTTGACTGAATGATCATCGTATATTTTATATTGTCATTGTGTGTTTTTTGTTGTCATTGTCGAAATGGAAGACCTCTTGTCAAAGTTGCGTCAACTGGTGGCGTGAAATTTCATGAAAAACCTCATTAGACCGCGATTGAGCCAATCTCAATCTCCATGACATTGGATTCTAATACAACTGGCACAATATAAGTGTAGGTACATTCAACCTTTAGAGTTAGTGAGGTAAATTGACCTATTGTGGTATAGTAATTTTTATTCTAGGTGCATCGTCTTCACATACGACATAATATTAATGTATACAAAATATTAGAGTAACGGTGGAGTTTCTTGCCCATTCTTCTCCATACAAAACTACCTTTCGGAAGAGGCGACTAGAATCTTTTTTTTGTAAATTTTGACGTTCAAAAGTGCCTTGTATTTGAAATAAATTATTTGACTTTGACTTTGAACAGCACATCAGTGGTAACATTTGTACTAAGAAGATCATCCTTACGACATAAAGGCGCTGTCAATGTCAATTTGTTACCACTGATTTGTGGAAGACTGTACTTATTGCACCTCCGTTTATGTTTTTGGGGATAAAAAAGTGGATTGTAATGAGGAAAAATAGAAACAACCCATTATAAAGTTAGCTGGTATTCAGAATCAAGGTCAGTAAGTCAAATTCAGAACATTTGATATTCCCTGATTTTCGAGTAACTAAATATATTGGTAGCTTTGTAGGTTGAGTTAGGTGGATATAAAGGTTGAAATTAGTTTGTTAGTTTGGTGGTGGTAAAATTTTATATATGGCTATGTGTAGTCTATGACAAAAAGCTATTCTGGATCTGATAATTTGCCATTTATTTGCTGCAAACTGTCTAAGATCGATGTGAATGGGTAAACTTTATTCACAGAATTTTATTTTATTTGATGAAAAATAATTAGTTAGGTATTTTTTAGACTTCGTATTTCAATGGAATTGCGTAGTACATTATGTGCGTGTATAATACAATTTATTTTTATTAGTGTGTTTATAAAACAATAAATTAATATTTTCAGAAAGTGTTTACTTAGTTCTAAGTAGGTACGTACTCCTATTTATTTTGTGTAGTACAATCACGAGCATAAATACGTTACGCAAAATTGATATAATATTTAGACCATTTGTAATTTAATTATATTTTTTTTGACATTTTTAATTTAATATGTACACAATTCTTGATTTTAGTACTTTCTTTTTGACATGGGAAATTAATTAATTTATTTATATTAAATTAAAATCATTTGTCACCAAAAATTGCATGCTGAATTTAATAGGCGAAATATGATGAACCTGTTATTTATGTGTTATAAAATCTGTAAAAAATCCATATTTCAGGCAAATAAATGAATCTATCTATCTATCTAATTCAAAAGCGATTTTCTCTTGTAATAACTATGAGAAAAGACCTTTAATATAATAGTATGGTTTCGAAAATACCATGTTCGTAACACTCTAAAATTTTCTATCTATACTTTAGGCGAAAATTAAATTTGAATCTTGCGTAAGTGTAAGCTATTTATGCTCTTGACTTTACACATTATACACACAGTTGTTCTAAATACGAGTTTACCTCAAAAAGGATTTCTCAAACAAAGAGATTACCTTTCGTATCCACACAAATCTGTCCCCAAGACAAATCCGAAGGTATCCACTTAATTTGTTGACCGTCTCCCTTAATACCGGGGCATAAACATCAAATATCTGGGCAGACGGCCCATAACCCGTGAAATTAAGCCTTACTCCCCTGCCAGCCTCTAATTCTTATCGTCGCTAAATTTTATCAGTTTATGACTTTATGGAGTGTGTCAAAGTGTTAAATTTTATTGAGAATCAATTTTATGGGTTCTCTCATTGTGTGTTTGATTAGTTTCAGTTTATAAGGCTTCATAATCAGAGGTTTTAATACTGAAAATAACTTTGTTTTGGGAAAATTAAGTGCGTAATGGAGTATTAGTTTTTAAGGAGCTATTTTAATTTCATTTCGTGGCCAAGCCGAAAATCAGCAGTATGTGAATTGTCGCCCGTCATTCGGCAAACTTCGTAAAGCTTGGCAATATCAGATGAACTTCAGGGTGAATCGGGTCCGCTAGTGGTTTCACTCAGCTGACTTAAAAGGTCGCGAAGTTGTTTTAAAGTTGTAAAGCGATGTTCTATTTTTCTTATTGTGTATTGAATTATCGTGTTTTATTTCTTTTAAAATCCATAATTTGCTCTTTTTCTCCCTAGGTGTAAAAAAAAACAAACAAGATTTCAGTGTACAGCGGAAATATTAATATTTTTTAATGTCTAAATCATTTTTGTTTTCGTTTTCAGCTGAAATCCATTTTCGGTCGGACTCTAAACACCAGTATAAGCTGTCCTCTAATTCTATTGAAACTCCGTACTATGCTAGGCCAGCTCAAGGTCACAGTGTTACCACAGACGTGCGTTCGACTGTACGTTAAACACAAGACCATATCAAGCAGAAGTGAAGAAAGAGAATATTGGTGACCCAGTGGTAACGGTCCCGACTTACGAGTTGTAGATCATGGGTTCTAACCCAGGCAGTTCCTTTACTTTGTGTAAATAATTCCATCACCTCTGCTCTCAAAATGGTGAGGAAAAACATCGTGAGGAAACCGGCATGTCCTAAAACCAAAAATTCGAAGACATGTGACGTCTACCAACCCGCAATAGGTCCGCGTGGTAGAAGAGAGGAGGTGCCCAGTAGTGGGAACATTACAGGCTGAGTATGCAAGAAATCTGTGAACGATAATTTTCATAGGTTACACAAAATAGAACGAAAATAGAGCACGAAAATCTAAAGATTATTATTATCTCTACATCAAAAACGATCTAGTAACACGTGTTTAACGGCAGTAGATATACATCTTTCTATAACTCAGGCCATAAAAAAAGCAATAAAATACGTGCAACACATGAAAATCACTCATAAATTCACTTAACACTTCCGTGCTCACCGAGATTTGGCATTCGGCAGAAAATCATAAAGTAAAGTACAATATTATAAAAGTCATAGCAAACTCGCGAACAAAGTTTGAGGTACACCTAAAATGTTTCTATTTTCGTGTGCATATTTTATTGGGATTTCGTATTCAAATCTTCCTTGAATCGGTGTAAAAAGGTTTTTACAACTGAACGGTTTAGCATAAATTGAAGTGAGTTGGAGATTGAGAAAGTAATGCAAAGTAAATGAATATGATTTATAGGTATAAAATCTAGTGCATTGATTGAGAAACTAAAATTTTATGTTTTCATTGAGAGAGTTGGTGAGCCTACATTTAAAAATCCTGAAGACTAAAATAAGAGTTAACTACACAATAAATAAATTATAATTTAAAAAAATAAAAAACAACCTTTAATAGCATTAAACAGAACTAAAAAGTAAAAAATAATTTTTTCAATGTAAAAATAAAGTGATTAACGAGAAAATTTATATCACTGTAAAAAAAAAGCGTGACGTGCTTTCGAATTACAGAGTTAGTGTAAGAATGTCGTACAAAGCACTCCACGCTTTTTTTACAATGACATTAATTTTCTCGTTGCTCACGTTTTAATCTCTTCACACAAAAAAGCGTATTAAAAAAAACATATTCAGTAATGCGGACTGCAGACAGAAGTGAAAATTTGACAGCACAACACGTCACATTAGCATGCCACGTGACGCGTGATGCGTGCCGCAAACTCATAACATTTTCCCCGACCAAAAAGATTAGACCTATACTACTGACAGATGTTCTACTGTCCATATAATAATTCATACAAAATTCGCAAATAAAATGCACTTTAAATTTTCCCGAATTTCCCAATTTTCCCGGCAATTTTCTCCAATTTTTCTCTTTCTAAGAACCTTTCACAAGCTTCAACAAATATTTGAAAAAAAAAAAATTGCCGAATTGGTCCAGCCGTACTCGAATTTTGCGCTCAACAGCAACTCATTTAGCCATTCATTTTTATTTATATACCTATAGATGTACTATTTAGATTAGACAAGAAAAATCAATTCAATTATATCTCCTTAATCTTTTACTCTAATAGTCTTAATTAACGAATAACATTCTCATATTCATGTGTAGGTAGAGGTAGAGGAGCTCGTGGCTAAGTAATAACAGCTGCACGGGTCAATCCATCAGGTCAAGCTGTGCTTGCCGGGGTCGGTTCGTGAATGGGTGGCCATCTTTACATACCGAGACTCCTCCGTGCCTCAGAAAGCACGTTAAGCCGTTGGTCCCGGCTGTCATTCGCGGATCTTTGACAGTCGTTACGGGTCGTCAGAAGCCCGAAAATCTGACAACTATTCTTACCAAATGGTATCATATTACCCAGTTACTAGGTTATGGAGGTCAGACAGGCAGTCGCTCCATGTAAAATACTGGTATTCAGCTGCATCCGGTTAGACTGGAAGCCGACCACAACATAGTTAGGAAAAGGCAGGTATAATAATGACAGTTAAATAATTTGGTTTTACAAAAATAAAATAAAGACGTAAAAATACGTAATCCGATCACCAAACGTAATAAATTCGTAACAAGACGTACAGAATTGAACTACAAAGTTGGAGTTTCCAAGTAGGACTGGGCCAGTGGACTTAAATTAAAATGTAACAATTTATGGTAAGACGCCTGCCATAAATTTAAGCTTCTAATTGGCTTTGCAGAGTTGCCGTAAACTCTTTTACAGCTCAATAGCTTGCTTTATTAAATACAGTGATCCGTTGCGGGTTTGCTTGAGTTTTTTTTTAGTGGATTAAGTAAAGCTCAAACTTAAACCTGGTTTAGATATTTGTACATAGGTATTAAAAAAACTGGCCAAGTACGAGTAGGACTTGGACAGGGGGTTCCATACCACCGTACAATTTTTAACAATACATATTTATTTAAAAAAAATACTTAAATATAAAAAAATACGTTTCCCTTTAATTTTTAACTTTATTTTATTTTTATGAAAATACTAAACAAAGAATATATTTCATCTTAAATTTTAACAATCGCAAAGATAACTTTATATGTCATAATGATACTGTAAATTACAAAGTTATTTTTTGCAGTTGCGGAAAGTCGCCCTATAAAGAAAACACTTCATGAATCGCCTTTTTTAGTATTACAGTATATTATTATGGTACATGTTACACAGAAGTTTTAAATTCCTAACTTGTTTAGTTGTTGCGTTGTAGTTGTTGTTCGTACAAAAATGATCTAAGACTTGACAACTTTTGCGGCCCCCTATTTCTTCTTTTTTGAATTAAAATAAAAAATATTTTTGTACTCTTCTCGATGAGCTCTAGACAATGCAATGACACATGCCAGGGTAAGAAAACAAAAATCAGAATCAAAAGTTTTGTTTTATTTTTATTATTTGTTGTAGCGGCAATAGAACACACTTCTGTGAAAATTTTAACTGTCTGCCTATTACGGTTCATGAGATACAGCCCGCTGACAGACAGATAGATGGACGGACGAATGGACAGCGGCGTCTTAGTAATAGGGCTCCGTTTGGCACCCTTCGGGTACGGAATCCTAAAAATTATTATCTTGAATATTCAAATTAATTGCTGTAGGGTGTAATATTTTTTTTAATGAAACCAGCTGTAAAAATCACGCCGTGGAATTTAGGTGAAGTGAGCTATCAATCTACCAGGTGCTAGTTATTGATACTATTGACAGCTAATTTCACGCACACGTTACCAAAGTTTTCACCATGAGAAATTTATAGAATAGAACGGTGTAACAGATCTAATCAGTATAAACGTTGTTGTTCTTGTTCAATGTATCTTACCACTAGCGCCATCTGCGCATAAAGCTGTAAACGGTTATTAATTACGATACTTTAATGAGGAATGTACGCTGCAAGTAAGCGTAGCAAACTCACTTTGTCAATTTCATTGATTGC
The DNA here is from genome assembly GCA_946251885.1 of Cosmia pyralina. Classification (NCBI taxonomy): domain Eukaryota; kingdom Metazoa; phylum Arthropoda; class Insecta; order Lepidoptera; family Noctuidae; genus Cosmia; species Cosmia pyralina. The sequence goes on along the minus strand of OX276348.1, from coordinate 4,423,052 downwards.
ATTGTAAATAGTTCACAATGTTGATACTAGATGTCGCTGTTCGCTTACGTCATTTTTGTGAATCGCGGTGTTAAGATCCTACGAGAGTTAACGACCCTCGCTACAAACTTTGCATACGTGTGAATGCTGGCCGGGGGCTTTAAGTCCTGGCCGGGGGCTTTAAGTTCGCTTAAAGAACCCACAGGAAACGCCCGGTTGAGCAGTCTCGACCCTTAGTGGTCAACTGCGAGATGTCATATATAAATAACTAATAACTAATGCTAATCAGGTCCCAGTTGCACGGATTAGCCCGTGGCCGAACCACACTGATCCATACAGTGCTTTTTATATCCGTGCGGACCGTATACTTTTAGTTTCTCTCTGTGTTTGCACAGGTAACCTAGCCGGCACCTGTGCGGACATAGGGGGAAGCCACCGCTGGACCGGGCGACGTCGTTGCCGAATATCGGCGATGCGACGTCGAGCTTAAAGCTCAGGCCGCCGTAGACTGGGAGGTACGAATAGACGCCACTACGGATAGCTGGCCGTCTGTCTTTAAACTATGCCGCCAGTTCACGAATACTCCAGTCCCGGTGCGCCCTCTGCAAAACAGCGACGGGGCGCTAAGATATTTAGCGGAGGACCGGGCGGAGGTCTTCGCCGAGCACCTGGAGCGTCAGTTCCAACCGAACTCGACTAACGACCACGAACATGTCGCAGCAGTCGAGCAACACCTGGAGGACTACTTCGCGGCGCTGATAGCTCCCGAAGAGGACCCTATTTTCTTCTCGCCTGGCGCAGTCAGACCCGCCATCCTAAATACGAAGCCCCGTAAGGCTCCTGGTGCTGACGGTATCACCAACACGGTGCTGCGCCGCCTGCCGTACCGTATGGTAGCGGCGCTGGCGCGCCTGTTCACGGCGATACTGCGCATGGGGGCTTTTCCCGCTTCGTGGAAGGAAGGGCGCGTCATAATGCTGCCCAAGGCGGGAAAGAACATACTGAAGCCGGAGAGCTATCGGCCGATCACTCTGTTGCCAACGGTCTCCAAGGTTTTCGAAGCACTCCTGCTGCGACATCTCCAACCCCACATCGCGCCGCGTCCGGAGCAATTCGGGTTCCGGGCGGAGCATAGCACGACGCTCCAGCTGTCGAGGGCACTGCACCTTCTCGCAGCTGCGATGAACAAGAAGGAGTATGCAGTGTCAGTATTCCTCGACATGGAGAAGGCCTTCGACCGTGTGTGGCACGACGGCCTGATCTACAAGTTGTCCACGTCGGGCGCGCCCCGTCGCGTCGTTAGAGTGGTCTCTGATTTTCTTTCCCACAGGACATTCCGAGTGGTGGTCGACGGCGCACTATCTAGCGCCAGCCCGGTGCTGGCGTACCTCAAGGTAGCTGCGTATCGCCTGCGTGTTACTCGCGATACACGGACAACATCCCCACAACGGAGGAGGCGACGCTCGCGCTGTATACTGACGACGCCGCGTACATCACCACTTCGCTAAATGCGGAGTACGCGGCGGTCAAAATGCAGCGCGCCCTTGACCTCCTTCCCGACTGGCTATCGAAGTAGCGGCTGTCGGTGAACGTGGGTAAGACGCAGGCGATGGTCTCCGGATCCGCGCGTCTACCACCACCACTGAGGCTACAAGGAGCCGACGTCAAGTGGTCGCCCCGGGTCAAGTACCTGGGGGTCACCATTGACCGTCGACTCACTATGGGGCCACACGTCCGCAATGTCACCGCACAGGGTAGGGTTGCCCGCAACCTGCTCAGGTCAATGCTCTCGTCCCGCCTCCCGCATCGGGTCAAGTTGGGCGTGTACAAGTCGTACGTGCGCCCAATCTTGACCTATGCTGCCCCCGCATGGTTCGCCCTCACGGGCAAGCCGAGCCGGCGATTGCTCCGCGCGCAGCAGAGTCTTGCGCTGCGGACGATCGTCGATGCGCCCCGTTTCGTGAGGAACGACGTGCTGCACCGCGACCTCGGGATTGAGAGCCTGGACGAGTTTGTAGGCCGACTGGCGAAGGGTATGTTCGCGCGTGCCGACGCGTCTGCTTGGTCACATGTCAAGCAGATAGCGCCCTGGCATACGCGCCCCCCCGACGCTAGACCCCTGCCCCGCGACTTGCTTGCGGACGATGACCCCATCACCGCTCCGGACTGACCTCCAAGTAGGCCGCTCCCGGCTACACGCGGTCCACTTGTGACACTAACGCTTCCACTACATATAACATACGCTGTCACGTGATGCGTGCTAGGATAACTTAGGCGTGTCACGTGACAAACCCCAGACATTCACCTCTAAACAGGCACTAGAACTCACACACGGGGGCGCTGCGCGGGCGGCCACTCGTGTACGACACCGGGTGACGTCACACAGTTCAATGTCACCCTCATACTCATGACACGGTCTCCCTACCCCGTGCCAGGCTTGGCTAGCTCTGAAAGTGGGGCGGGCGGGAGCCACTCACCCTATCCGTAGGAACGTCGAGTCCGTATCCCTGTCGCTGGTCGCCTTCTGCTGGGCTTCCCCCATGTAGGTGGGGGTTCCACCTGGTAGGGTTTGACCGCCGGGATACGGTGAAGAAAGCGGCAGTATGAATATGTCGTGACGAGCTTACGGACACAAATACAGACACCATCTTCATGGGCATGAAAATGCAGCACGCCCAACCTTCTATTCGCCAGTGGCGATCACGATGAGGGGCCCGTGGTTACGGGCCACCGTAAAGCGTCCGCGGACGGGGGGCTACGCCCCGGAGCCGCACGCCACGCCCCTTACAGGGCGCGAGTGCGACAACTCACTCGCACCCAGGTGCACATACGAGCTACATCATTAGAATAGTTACGTATGAGTCATAAGTATGTCATAAGTTACGACTCCTCGGCAAATTAGTTGTGCCGCCTTCTTCGACCAAGTGGGCGTGGTGTAGCTGGTGAAAACCTATTATAAGTACCTTTATCGCTATTATATTATGTAATCATCCATAACTTTTGGAAATTACACAATAAACCATCCTGTCAAAACCCTGGAGTGTTTTCATTCTGCCGGGACGAGTGACGTCATCGACTTCGAGTCAGCGCAACCCCCTTGCATCGGCAGTTTTCCAAACTAAAAACCTAAAAAGTCTTGTTAGGTTTGGCTAGCATATCTATTTTAACCGGTTGAATTTGGAAAATGAAATAAAAAGTTAGATCGAATTCCGGAAAAGTATAAATGGGCAAAGATTTTCAATACTGCAGAATTGTTAGTTCAATAGTTTCAGGAACAAATACTTTTTCAAATACATGGAACTTTTTATAAAAATTTCGATTGTGTTTTGTTTTTATTTCGTTACTGATACAGTGAAACAACTTTATTGCGATTTCATTGCTGTCAGAATCAAACATTTTAGTACTAGTGACTGCCTGCATGAAGTTATGAATTAATATTTCCTGCGTTATGCTGGACGTGAGAAAGAACATAGTATAGGTACCATCCTCTCTTCCTATACAACATCAGTTTTAGTAGATGCGAAACCCGAAACACGTGTCTAGTATTTTTATGTAGAGAATCTATGTACAAAATTTCAAAACTATATCATGAAAAATTACAAAGTTATACTTATAAGCTTGTTATGTTACCTGGTTGCCCGTACAAAAACATAATCACCACGCGGCGCCTGCTGTGCGCCCCTACCTAGTGCCGCTGTGGCCTGCAGTGACTTGTGTTCGTCGTGCGGTGTCCATAATTTTAACCTTTTTTAAAGAGTTTTGGGGCAAAATATAACACGATATAAAAATTATTGTTATCGATTCAGTTATTTATTCTGAACAAACTATATTCAGGTTTCGCATATACTATAAATAATGTTGTATAGGTTCCCTATTGTAAAAACGTGTGGAAATTAATGCTTATTATTACAGTCACAGAAATCGTTAAGAGAATATTGTCACCCTACGCCAATTTGCCGTGTTAAGTCGACGGTCGCACGGACGTATAAATATCGCGGCGATTTTATTTCGCGCACTGGATTTTCAACGCTCTGCTTAGCGCCGAGAGTTGAAAATCCAACAGTTGTTTTTTCGACGCGCTAGAATGCACTCTGTTGTTGTTAAATTGGATTCTCAACCCTCGGCTCAACAACGAGAGTTGAAAATCCAGTGCGCGATAAATTCCCGCCGCGATATTTTTATGTCCGAGCGTACGTCAGCATAGAGCCGTTTCATACAGCTGTCAAAGAATGAAAGTTGTGATTTGAATATATGGACAATTTAAGTAGGTAGTAAAGCATTATCATTTTTGCAACTTTACATTACATTACAGTATTGTAAAGGTTTTGTTGCATAAGTCAACCTTAAAATGTTACTGGCAGACATTCTATTATTCAAATATCGAATTACTATTGAAAAAAGTCGAAGCTTTCTTTTGTTTAATGGTAGCAGTCAGATTCTTTCTAGGGTTCCGCTAGGGAAGTCTCAAACTTAGTAATTAATAATAATAAATAGCTGGCCTCAGCCCTCCATCCTCCGGCTTACCTCTTTTATTCCGTAGCTAGCTTCCCCCTGTGAGGTTCGAGCTCTCACAGTACCTACAGTGCCTTTCAATGAAAAGGGAACATCTCACATCAGGATAAGTTGGACAAACAAACAAGCTCTTTGTCCTTTCCTGTACACTCAAAACTGTATAGTGACAGTTACACAGGCGAGCTCAATTTTATGCTTCATACTTGCCTACTGAAATACCTGTAATTAAGTTGTTATGAAAAGGTTGAAAGCAAGTCACAAAGCTGACATAGTACTATGTATTGTTATCATGCATTTTTAGCCGACTTAAAAAAAAGAAGGAGGTTCCCAATTCGACTGTGTTTTTTTTTTGTGGTGCTACGCGATTACTCCGCCACTAAAAAATTGATTTTGATGATTGTTTCTTTGTTTAGTAGGTCATGCTTCAGAGGTGGCCATATAAATTGTATTAATTTTGCTTGAGTGGTTTTTGAGTTAGCTACGATAATACGTATTTAATCCACTTTGTGAATCTTGATGGTGTTCAAATAGTTCCTGTCGCTGTCCTATATAGCAAGTAGTTGTACGAATTAGTGTGGGGAAGGTACCACAACAAAAAAGTGGAAAATAAAAATCTTTTTTACAAAAAAAAAAAAAAAAAACAACTGACTTCCAAATCACTACAAAGTGAGAAATAACTAACTTGAGAAATAATATCGAAAGTCGGTGGCAAAAAAATAAAATACAAATCTAAAGACACCGACTTCGACTTCCGAAACTAAAATAATTTTTTCACTTTGTAGTGTGTTTTTTGGAATTCGGTTGTTTTTTAGATATTTCTTTGGTTGTTTGTTAAAAGGTGCTCCCTCACCAGGACCATTCGCGTGTAATGTAACGTTACAGATTCGAGCATTACATTAGTGAGGGAGGAAAATCGACAGCGCGCACCTTGTAATGATAGGTCAATCTGCCTAGCCTTTTCCCAACTATGTTGGGGTCGGCTTACAGTCCAACCGGATGCAGCTGAATACCAGTATTTTACATGGAGCGACTGCCTATCTGACCTCTACAACCCAGTAACTGGGTAATACGTTACCCTTTGGTAAGACTGGTTGTCACACTTTCGGGCTTCTGACGACCCGTAACGACTGTCAAAGATCCACGAATGACAGCCGGGACCAACGGCTTAACGTGCTTTCCGAGGCACGGAGGAGTCTCGGTATGTAAAGATGGTCACCCATCCACGGTCCAACCCCGGCAAGCGTAGCTTAACCTGATGGATCGACCCGTGCGGCTGTAACTACTTAGCCACGAGCTCCTCTGAGTGAGCTAGTATAATAATAAATACTCACTACAACTTGTAACATCAATGCGCTTCACTTGTAATTAAATGTTACATTACACGCGAATGCTCGACAGTCAGGGAAGTAGTATTCTAACGTAATGCTCAATGTCGAATCTGTAGTGTTACATTACACGCGAATGCTCCTGGTGATGAGCACCTTAATAATAATCGGCACTTGTAATACTAATAAATTAATTTACTTCAGGTAAATAACACCCATTGCCAAACATAAATTAGAAATCATCTATTCTATCTATATGAATAAAACAACTTAATAATTTATAATTTATTTTTTGTCTAAATTATGTAATTCTTGTTTCAAATAATTGAATTGAACAGACGCGCCTACACTATTCACTATACAAAAAAAATGATTAGAATTTTAATAAATATCAAAGATACAGATATATAATATCTTCATCAATAAATTAAAACAATTTCAGATAATCAAAAACTACTACACTATTGACGAATATTTTAGCGATAAATTTCAACAACAATAAAAACTATTTTTTATATAATATCTACATTTTACTTTGTCTATAAATTTATTTTAAAATACTAAAATAATATTAATTTAAAAATGAATGTGCTAAACAGTGCACATTTAATAATAATAACATTCCACAAGACTCAATAAAATTGTAAATATTTGGTTTTTCGTGCAATATTATAATATAAAAAATATAAATATGACTTAAAACAAAATATATAAATACTTATATAAAATTTAAATACCATAAAATCAAATGTTACTATTATAATGATACTATTCTATTTTAATATTTATTTAACAAATAGCGCCTTCATCCTCTCTCCTATTAAAAATTAACTTTGCTGTGCCCGACAGGGTCCATAATTGATTCGATGTTTTAACATACCAACTATTATTATGTACACATTATGGAATGCAATAAAATATTGAGTATTGAGTATTAAAAAGAGAGCTCTTGAACTGACTGACTGACTGATTAATTGACTCATCAACGCCTAACCCAAACCCTTGGACCTAGAAAGGCACAGACGTTCCCTTTATAATGTAGACAAGGAATAAGGAAGGAATTCCCGGTAGTACGTTCCCGTGGGATATTTTCCGACATCCACGCGGGTGAAGCCGCTGGCAAAAGCTAGTATAAAATAAATCAAATAAAAATAAAATCAAATAAAATTAAATTTTAAAAAATTAAATTAAAATAAATCGAATAAAATTAAATCTAAATAAATAAATCATCCAATAAAAATAATTCCTTATCTCCGACACTGCTATAGCATGGTTGTAATGATTTTTCATATAGTTTGCGTTTTTGTACCCCCATCGCCATCAGTCGTGTCCGATTTCTGGGATGGAGTTTATATCTTTTTAGGGTTCCGTACCTCAAAAGGAAAAAAACTGTCTGTCTGTCTGTCTGTCTGTCCGTCTGTCACAGCCAATTTGCTCCGAATCTAATGAACCGATTAAGTTGAAATTTGGTACAGATATGAATTTCTGTGACTCAAACACGGACGGGTAAAGTAAATAAATGAATTTTGAATATAGGGGTCACTTTTGGGGGGCAAATAAGAAAAAAAAAAAGTTTCGCAAACTACACCATGTGGCATGTCAAATGAATGGCTTACTATGAGGGTCTCAAATATATTTTTTTTTATAATTTTAAAATAAATTGTTTTAAAGTTATTTAAGAAAATAGACAAAAGTTGACCATTCCCCCCCTTATCTCCGAAACTACTGAGCCTAAAATTTTGAAAAAAATACAGAAAATAGATCTTTACCTGTAAATTACAGGAAAGCCTATAAGAAGTCTGTGGTCTTAAAATAACATGGTAAATCTATCAATATTGTGAGTACAAACTTACATTTACAGTTGGAATGTATGGGAGAACATGTTTTTCAACTACAATGTTAAGTTTATTCTTTAGATAAATTCATCCCAACTACGGAACCCTTCATTGTGCGTGATCCGACACGCACTTGGCCGGTTTTTACCTAGTTAATGCTATTGTTGGTTTGTGTGTCCCTTGCCAAACCGCATTTCTAAGCTTTAGGATAGTTAACGTTGTCGAACCTATTGCTTTTGCGAGATTATCTAAAGACCTCAGATATCTCGGGTATTAGTGAGCTATCATGGTTTCTGTATGTGAAGAGATTTCAGTCCGACACTGTCCTAGAGTAGGAAATACAGGCTGATTTTATTAAGACTGCAGGCACAATGCGCTTAGACACAGTGCCAAGAATCTACCACAATGTTTGAAGATCGAATAAACAAATTGGGTTTTCGGTGTTAATACGTCATAATAGTATGGTGGTGAACTGGTGAAATTGTCACTGTGGTTTTATGATAATCTGGCAGTTTGAGTTCTTTATGCGGCCTTACCTAATGTCATTTCTTTGGTATTGGAGTTGAGCTACACGATTACTGTTTATATTAATATTGGTTCACTGCGCCATTTATTGAAGAAGTTGTGAATCGGGGAATAAATTGGGAATTTTGTCACTAGATGGCGTTGTTAGTTGAGCGACGGTTTCTGAATCTCGGTGTTAAGAATTTCCGTCGCTCAACTAGGACAGGATTATTAATTTTTTTTGGTGTGAACACGTGCTACGCGCTGGGTGTGCAGCTGCACGTAGCCGGCGAGGACATTGATATCTACGCGTGCACCTAAATTGTAAGCACCCAGCGTGGAACTCACAGCTCATGAACACCGAGGGGAGACGGCTCTTCGCGGACGCGGAAGCCTTCGGCTATACGGTGTCCGGCCCAGAGACGCCCACACACTATCCGGACGTCGCTACCTACATGCCGGACGTGCTGGACATCGTAGTCCACCGGGGGCTTAAGTGCCAGATCACCCAACAAGCGATAGACGACGAGTTACAATCGGACCACCAGCCTGTACTCGTCGTCCTATCGGGTATGCCGACCCGACTGAAGCCCATAGCGCCACGTCGTAAAACGGACTGGACTATGTTCCGGGAGAAGTTAGAGACCACCATACCGACTCGGCCTATCGTCACCTCCGCGGACGTGGACCAGACGGCGAATGATGTCACTGCTTGCATCCAAGACGCCTTAGAAGCGGCGACAACGACGCAGCCGCAGGGTCTACTACCGCCTCTGCCGACCCACATCAAAGCGATGATCGCCGTGAAGAGGCGCCTTCGCAAGCAGTGGCAAGAACTTAGATGCCCCACTTTGAAAACGCAGCTTAACCGTCTCGCGGAAAAGGTGAAGGACGAGCTCAGAGCTCAGGCCGCCGCGGACTGGGAGGTACGAATAGACGCCACCACGGACAGTTGGCCGTCTCTCTTCAAGTTATGCCGCCACTTTTCGAATACCCCAGCCCCGGTGCGCCCTCTGCAAAACAGCGACGGGGCGCTGAAATATGTAGCGGAGGACCGGGCAGAGGTCTTCGCCGAGCACCTGGAGCGTCAGTTCCAACCGAACCCGACCAGCGAACTCGAACATGTCGCAGCGGTCGAGCAACACCTTGGCGCCTACTTCGCGACGCCGATAGCTCCCGAAGAGGACCCAGTCTTCTTCTCGCCTGGTGCGGTCAGACGCGCCATCCTCAACACGAAGCCCCGTAAGGCCCCTGGGGCGGACGGTATCACCAACACAGTGCTGCGCCACCTGCCGTACCGTATGGTAGCGGCGCTGGCGCGCCTGTTTACGGGGATACTGCGCACGGGGGCTTTTCCCGCCTCGTGGAAGGAGGAGCGCGTTATTATGCTGCCCAAGGCGGGAAAGAACATCTTGAAGCCGGAGAGCTATCGGCCGATCACTCTCCTGCCGTCGATTTCCAAGGTGTTCGAAGCACTCCTGCTGCGACATCTCCAACCCCACATCGCGCCGCGTCCGGTGCAGTTCGGGTTTCGGGCGGAACATAGCACGACGCTCCAGCTGTCGAGGGTACTGCACCTTCTGGCGGCAACCGCAAACAAGAAGGAGTACGCAGTGTCAGTATTCCTCGACATGGAGAAGGCCTTCGACCGTGTATGGCACGACGGCCTTATCTATAAGTTGGCCACGTCGGACGCGCCCCGTCGCGTTGTTAGGGTGGTCTCTGATTTTCTCTCCCGCAGGACATTTCGAGTGGTGGTAGACGGCGCGCTATCTAGCGCCCGCCCGGTGCTGGCGGGCGTACCGCAGGGTAGCTGCGTATCGCCTGCGTGTTACTCGCGATACACGGACGACATCCCCACTACGGAGGATGCGACGCTCGCGCTGTATGCTGACGACGCCGCGTACATCACCACGGCCAAGCACGCGGCGCGCAAAATGCAGCGCGCCCTCGATCTCCTCCCCGACTGGCTGTCTAAGTGGCGGCTTTCGGTGAACGTGGGTAAGACGCAGGCGATGGTCTCAGGGGCCGCGCGTCTGCCACCACCACTGAGGCTACAGGGGGCCGACGTCAAGTGGTCGTCCCGGGTCAAGTACCTGGGGGTCACCATCGACCGTCGGCTCACTATGGGGCCACACGTCCGCAGTGTCGCCGCACAGGGCAGGGTCGCCCGCAACCTGCTCAAACCAGTGCTCTCGTCCCGCCTCCCGCATCGGGTCAAGTTGGGTGTGTACAAGTTGTACGTGCGCCCAATCTTGACCTATGCCGCCCCAGCATGGTTCGCCCTCACGAGCGAGGTGAACCGGAAGTTGCTCCGCACGCAGCAAAACTTTGCGTTGCGGACGATAGTCGACGCGCCCCGTTTCGTGAGGAACGACGTGCTCCACCGCGACCTCGGGATTGAGAGCCTGGATGATTTTGTGGGCCGCCTGGCGAAGGGAATGTTCGCGCGTGCCGACGCGTCTGCTTGGCCTCATGTCAAGCAGATAGCGCCCTGGCATACGCGCCCCCCTGACGCTAGGCCCCTTCCCCGCGACTTGCTTGCGGATGGTGACCCCATCTCCGCGCCGGATTGACCTCCAGGTGGGCCTCTCTCGGCTACACGCGGTCCACTTGTGACACTAACGCTTCCACTACAAATAACATACGCTGTCACGTGATGCGTGCTAGGATAATTTAGGCGTGTCACGTGACAAACCCCAGACATGCACCTCTATACAGGCACCAGAACTCACATACGAGGGCGCTGCGCGGGCGGCGACTCGTGAACGACGCCGGGTGACGCCACACAGTTCAATGTCACCCTCACACTCATGACACGGTCTCCCTACCCCGTGCCAGGCTCGGCTAGCTCTGAAAGTGGGGCGGGCGGGAGCCACTCACCCTATCCGTAGGAACGTCGAGTCCGTATCCCTGTCGCTGGTCGCCATCTGCTGGGCTTCCCCCATGTAGGTGGGGGTTCCACCTGGTAGGGGTAGGGGTACGGTGAAGAAAGCGGCAGTATGCATATGTCGTGACGAGCTTAGGGACACAAATAGAGACACTATTTCATGGGCGCGAAAATGCAGCGCGCCCAACCTTTTACTCGCCAGTGGCGAACTATGATGAGAGGCCCGTGGTTACGGGTCGCCGTACGGCATCCGCGGGAGGGGGGCTACGCCCCGAAACCGCAACGTCACGCCCCTTACGGGGCGTAGCGATATCCCACAGTTTTTGGTGTGAGCAGCAAGCACTGTGATTACTTTATTGTATTATACGCGCTTAGTACAAGTCAATTCCAGTGTTTTATTTAGCCACCCTCTCCAAGTCGACCTTCGTTCAATTACTGACAAATGCGTGTGCTGACTGGACAGGTCCACTTAAATGTGTTTAGTTCTTTCCTCAAAAGACTATCTCAGAAATTAGTCTGCATGGTCTTCATATGGCTTGACTAAGATAGTCTGGACTTTAAAAGAGACTGTGACCTCTGAGTTTATTTGGGTTTTTCTTCTCAATAGTCAGTTATGAAACCCGGAACTCGTCTAGTTTTATTTTAAAACATAATTTAGTTTTGAAGTATAAAAGTGGTTAGCTAATTTGCAGAAATAAATATCATTTATCATTTAACACTTAAGAGTCTGTTTGGCCCAACACAGACCGCTCTTAATTTATTTATTTATTTAACCATTTATGTACACACAGACAAACAGAAAGGAAGAGAAAAATACGTACAAAGGTGATGCTTATTTCAAAAGAAATCTCTTCCAGCATACCTGCGATAGGACAGAGTATAAGAAGAGATGTAGACAACGTGTGTAAGAGTAGAAGAGAAAATAAAATACATACCATCCAAAATAATTAACTCATTAACTAAAACATATTATATAATATATACTTAAATACATACAGCCTACTAAAATAAATATCACTAACTAACAACTATGACGATGTGGAAAGATAGTGTTCTTTCACTCTTCTTTAAAATACTGCAATAGTTTGGCAGTCCCTAAAGTCAGGCGGAAGTGAATTCCATAACCGAACCGCGTGAACAGTGAAGGAGTAGGAGTCAGTGGAGTGGGAAGGAGATTAAAGGAGGTTTCTAAGATGCGACCTGCAAGGCTTGTCAATAGGACGGGCGTAGGAAAACCGTTCCCGCAGATAGGAAGGCGTTTTAGGGTTGTGATGGATGTTAAATAGCACACATATATCCGAGAGTTCCTGCGAAGTCGAATAGGGAGCCACTTGAGTATCTTGCTAAAGTTAGAAACGTGGTCATACTTTTTAAGGTTAAAAACAAAATTAATACAGATATTTTGCAAACGCTCAAGTTTAATCAAAAGCTCCTCAGTGGCATCCAAATAACAGGCATCAGCGTAGTCAATAATGGGCTGAATGAGAGAGTAAAACGAGTTTTTAAAATTCAGTCTAAAAATCATTTTCTCACCAACAGTATTCAAACCTCTTCAGGTTTTAGTGCTTATGAAAATCTAAAGAAAACTCATGTTTAAAACATATCATATACAAGGAGTAAACGGCTCATTTATTACACCTATATAAACTAGGACTTCCCATGAGAGACATAAGCTTCACTAGTTTTACAGCCAAGCTTTACGTCCACGTATCGAAAGATTTTATACCCCTATTTTTAGTACTAAAATTTTATAGAATCTCACCGATACCCCTATTTTCCATGTTATCAAAGACTGGTAATAAATAAGCCGGAAATACCCCTTTTCTTTAAAGCTGTGGCATGCACAGACACGCTCGTACGTTAGCGAGGTTGATCCATATGGATATGGGTTATCCGCTGTAGCGAGGCCTCAATTTTAGTAAGCATGAGGTTATGTTGGCACAAGCCAATTTAATCGTTTATTTTGTGAATTAAAATGGACAAATGAAAACAGCAAAATAATGAGAAAGAAATGCTATGACCCGCAGCACAGAGCTGATTTTCAGTGGTCGCCCGAAAAAGACGTACGGAAATCAAGTCAGATTCAGTGATTTGTACATAAATAGGTAACAAAATGAAATAAACAGTACTTAGAATATATTGCAACTATACAAGCAATTATATGAATAAACTAGCTTTTGCCCGCGGCTTCGCTCGTGTGTAAATCGGAAATTATCACACACACACTCATGCATACACGCGCACTAACATACGCACTATCACTATGCGCGCGCTACTAAATTACCCAATATTATTATTATGTCGTTTATTTATTATATTTCTTATCTATTTACATTTTTAAATATTTCTTAAAAAAAGGAAATAAAAAACATTTAAAAATATAAAAAAATAGAGGTCCGCCGGTGTCGGGAGCAGGGTCCAAGCTACCGGTGGTTAGGGCTGCAGAGACAGGAACCTCCTCACAATGCGAGCCGTATCAAGGAGTACTGCCTTCTGAATCAAGCCCTTGATCCAACCGCCTAATGATAGCCTCGAGAGATGTTGTTCAAGGCTTTCGGCCATCAGGCCATTGGCCGTTACGACAATCGGCACAATGACAGCCGAGCTCACATTCCACATGTCAACAACCTCGTGAGCTAAGCCGAGATATTTTATTTGTTTCTCTTTCTCAGTTGAATATATTATTATTGTTTCCTTTATTTCCGAATGTAATGAACCGATTAAGTTGAAATTTGGTACAGATATGAATTTCTGTGACCCAAACACGGACGGGTTAAGTAAATAAATGAATTTTGAATATAGAGGTCACTTTTGGGGGGCAAAAAAAGAAAAAAAAAAAGTTTTGCAAACTACACCATGTGGCTTCTCAAATGAAATGGCTTACTATGAGGGTATCAAATGTATTTTTTTTTATAATTTTAAATTAAATTGTTTTAAAGTTATTTAAGAAAATAGACAAAAATTGACCATTCCCATATTATTATTATTATTATCATTTCTTTTCCTTTTTGTTTAATATATACTCCTTCTTTAAAATGGAGGATTTGTCTACTTATTTAAAAATTCATTATCATAATTCAATAACTTGTATACGACACTGTACTGTAGTTGAAGGGCGGAATGTCCTAGCACAAGCATTTATTTTGCTTAAAGGGTCATTCCTAAAGTATAAATGTAACTACTGTAAGTTATTGAAACAAACATTTTTATTTTTTTTATTTAATAAAAATTATCCTATGTCCGAACCCATGCCATGGCCTATCTGTTAAGGCGTGAAAAAGACAGACGTAACAAATAGACAGACAGACAAATAATAATCAAATAATCTCTTTAGGATTTCGTACCCGGAAGGTCCAAACGGAGCCCTATAACTGTCACTCGCGTGTCCGTCTGTCTGTCGTCTGTCACACAGGTTGTGCAGCCAAACGGTTGAAGCTACAATCTTAAAATTTTCACATTATAAGCATCATGTTGACCCAAAGCCATGCAACAAAAAAAAAAAAAAAAAAATGACCCACCCCATCGAGTGGGATATCGTTGTTTAGAGCTCGTTGAGTAGATAAATAGTATATTTTTTTGTTTTAAACAAAGGAATGTGAAGAAAACCACCGAAATCAGCTTTTTTTTTTTACAAAATTTTGTTCCGAAAATTTTTTTAACTTTGCATTGACCTATGAATTTGAAATTTGGTGCTAATGTTTATTACTACGTATATTTTACTAAAAACTACCAATATATTGATCAATCTGATTTTGTACGAAACCCGAAAGTGCGAAGTCCGACACGAACTGGGACGGTTACAGATTCATAAAACAGGTTTTAATTACTCTAAGCTCGCTTGCACCAAAAACAATAAATACAGTTAGCGCTGAACATGTTTTAAAATATCATTTCATCCCTCACAACTTCAAAATGGACAGAAATAGAATAATAAAATAAATAAATAAATAAATATGTTTGGACATATCACACAACGCCATCTAGCCCCAAGCTAAGCAACCTAATGCTTGTGTTATGGAACGAGATGGCTGATAAACTACTTATATACATTTTTTTTTTTTTTGTAAATACATACATATTATAGATAGAAAAACACCCAGACTCGGAACAAATACTTGTAGGTCGTACAAATATTTGTTCCGTGCGGGAATCGAACCCGCGACATGCTGCGCAGCAGTCAATCGCTCAACCACTGCGCCAACCGTGTCGTCAAAATGAAATGTTTATCTATATATTTGAATAAATATTTATTCCTTAATTTTTCATCATTGCACCTGTCACTGTTTGTCTCTGCATCACCCAAAGGTTGACTGGTAGAAAATGCTCATGGCATTAAGTCCGCCTCTGTACATTTGTGTGCTTGAAGTATTAAATAAATAATAATAAATAAATGTTTTAAATTCGTTTAGCACTCAACGTATTTAGTGATAGCGGCGTGCTAGTGGGCCTAAATGTCTAACTTAAAATTAATAATTTATTCATTTTAATAAGATCACCATTGACCCCGTAGCCCGTAAGTGATTATGTACGTATTAGCCAAGTTATTTTTATGTCTTTAAATTGTAATAACTTTTAACCGAGTGAACCGATTTTAATAAAATAAAGTCTAAATGTTATCTCTAGCTACGTACTATGACTATATTTTCAATCCTTTAAACCTCTTAAAAATAAATACACAAAAATATCAATATTAGTTGTGAATTTTGAAATCGTCCTCCTTGAAAAAACCCTGAAACACGTAATTCTTTATTTCTTACCAAAACCTTAAATTTTAATTTTTATATCCCTAACCTATAAAATTGTAGGTTTCCGTAAAAACTTTCATCCCCTATATATCCCTCTTTAGGATTATTTTTAAAACAAAAAGTAGCCCATGTCCTTCCTTATGATGCCATCTATCTCTTTGCTAAATTTTATCGAAAACCGCTCAGTGGTTAAGGTGTGAAAAGGTAACTTATATACAGACAGTTATTTATAATATTACTGCGGATTTACAATGAAAATTTTGTAAACAGGATAATTATTGTAATCACTTTTCAACTTCATAATAAGAAAAAAAAAATTAGCTAGATTAAGTCGACATAATTCCTATCTGATAATCTGACTACCCCTGAGATGAAATGGCGAAACAAACTCAGGGGTCAAAATCTTTTTTCAAAGTGCAAACATAATCTTGGGGAATCTTGGTCGGCTGAAACGGTCTTCTAAGAAAAGAATCACACAGATTTGAGTGGACCAGGGGCCGTACTATGACGTGAACATAGATCATGGATCCATCATGGTTCCAGAGCGTGAGAGAGAGACGAAGCTATATAAGACCTATAGCACCATCCTTTTTTCACAACGGAACCATGATGGATCCATGATCTTTTTTCATGTCATAGTACAGCCCCTGTCCAGTCAGTGCAAGCATTTGTCAGACTCGGTAATCGTATAGATAGATGAACTCCGTACTTAAGGAGCTCAATGACTCGACGAACAATAAAAAAGAATGAACATTTGGGTAGACCGCATAAAGTATTCAAACTGCCAGATTATATTAGCACCGAGTTTCAAGATAGCGCGTTAAAAATTTTCCTTGCTAACTTTGACACCCCCTAAAATATCCTCTGTGAGGGGTTGTTTTAAAAAACGAAAAGTGTCAACCTTCATTATTTACTAAGGCAAATATTGAAGAAAGATAAGATTTTTCGTTTAAAAAGTATCCCCTCTTTTCACCCCCACAGGGGTAGAATCTTGAAATTTCTATTCTATAACTTGATTCAAAGATTATTTATAAAATGTTTTGAGTAAATCAAACTGCGCAGTAAAAGGCTACCCTTAAAATTTAAATTCCCCTTAAATTACCCCTTTTTGCCCCCTTCAGGGTCGATTTTCAAAAAACCCAAAATCTTATTTATATTACTTTTATGTCAAAAATGTAAATACTGAGGTTCGAGTTAATCAGACTACGCTTTAAAATTCTTCTATACAAACTTTACCATCCCTAAACCCCCTTTGAGAGTAGTTCTGAAAAGGTAATGATAACAAACTTTATTACTTACTTAAAACTTAAGCAAGTATTAGTGCCAAGTTTCAAATTAATTAACCAAATGAGATTTTTCATGTAAATTCTATTTCCTGTTTTCACCCCCACAGGGGTGAAATTTTAAAAAAATCGTTGTGGATGTGTCCATAGCCTGACTCAATGATTATTTACACCAATTTTCGAGTTAATCAAGCCACGCAGTAAAATCGTCCCCTGTAAAATTTACTACCTCTTATCACCCCGTCAGAGGTAGATTTTCGAAAAACCTTGATACACATTATTCTTTATTTTTGGTTTTATGTATAAGTACTGAGTTTTGAGTTAATCGGATTGCGCGTTAAAATTTTCCCATACAAATTTTGACACCCCCCAATTCCCCTTTAGGGGGTAGTTTAGAAAAATAAAAAATTACAAAAATCATAATTTACTTAGATAAATATTCGTGTCAAATTTCAAGTTTATTAACTCAAGGAATAAGATTTTTCATACAAACAATATTCCCCCTTTTCACCCCCTTAAAAGTCGAATTTCCAAAAACCCCTTCTTAGCGGATGCCTAGGTCATAATAGCTATCTGTGTACGAAATTTCAGCCCAATCCGTTGAGTGGTTTGAGCTGTGTGTTGATAGATCAGTCAGACAGTCAGTCACTGTTTCCTTTTTAACCGACTTCAAAAAGGAGGAGGTTATCAATTCGTCGGAACCTTTTTTTTTTTTTTTTTTTTTTTTTTTTTTTGTTTTATGTATGTTCCCCGATTACTCGAAGATGGCTGGACCGATTTCGATTATTTTTTTTTTGTTTGAAAGGGTATACTTCCCAGGTGGTCCCATGATCATCAAGTCAGGATCTGATGATGGGATCCTGGAGAAATAGAGAGAACTCTTCCAATTTTATAGGCACACTTGAAGCGATTTGGATAGTTTTTGGAAGAGTACTTTCTTGGAGTGGTCCCATTTCAATTTGGTGAAGATCTGATGAAGAAGTTCTGAGATAGGCAACGGAACTCCTCAATAAATGATAGCAAATGGACTGGGATTGCTGAAATCTCATGTATGTTTATTGTTCACACCAGTTCATAACATAACATCACGCCAGTATGCTGTGAAGGGGTAAGCACATGTGAACCACTAAAAAGTGAAAAATAAAAACTTTTTTACAAAAAAATACAACCGACTTCCAAAAACAACACTACAAAGTGAAAAATAACTTTAATTTCGGAAGGCGGTGGCAAAAACGAAAATACATTTAATCAGACACCGACTTCCGAAATTAAAGTTATTTTTCACTTTGTAGTGTTGTTTTTGGAAGTCGGTTGTATTTTTTTGTAAAAAAGTTTTTATATTATATAGATTTTAATAAATAAATATGCGTAGGTACATTTTAGCATGGCATGGGCAGGATGGATGAAACAATAAAATAAAATGGTAGGTATTCAAATGTTTGGGCACGCCACAATTGCGACGATAAGTCCCCTCTTTGAGGAGTGGTTGGAGAGGCGCCACGGCGTCCTCACCTTCCGCCTGACGCAGGTCCTCACCGGACACGGTTGTTTCGGAAGGTTCCTGTTTCGGATAAGGCGGGAGGAAACGCCCAGGTGTCACCATTGTGTGGATCGCTCGGAGGAGACGGTGGAGCATACAGTGGAGGTCTGCCCGGCTTGGGCGGAGCACCGCCGTGTTCTCACGGAGGCAATCGGCGGTGGCGGTCTCTCGCGTCCAAACCTGGTCCAAGCCATGGTGCGGAGCGAGAGTACATGGGAGGCCGTCACCTCTTCTGCGAAGCAGTAATGCTCGCGAAGGAGGAAGCGGAACGCGTGAGGGAGAGGCAACAGCCGCGCCCTCGCGCCCCTAGCCGCCGTAGGAGACGCCCTGGGCGGCGGGAATCTATCGCCGATTCCCGGCCACCGTAGGCGCGGGCTTGCGGACGACGAGTAATGGGCAGCTCGCCGTCCGGTAAGGACCAGGCCCGGGTCGACGGCGCGTTGTGTTCCACGCGCGCCTCAAAGAGATGTCAGCAGTGACGGGGTCAATTGGGCCGATGCCGCCGGGGTCGCGGGTAGTTCGAAAGAGATACCGTGGCCCTGGCACGGGCAACTGAAGGAACATGGGTGGGTTTTAGTCAGTAAAAGTCTGACACGCCCTCCCGCTCTGCCCGGAGCGGGAGAAGTCAAGAAAAAAAAAAGGTATTCAAATGTTATTATACAATACATAGTTGTTTTAAATAATCAGCAAAGTATAATAAAGAGCACAAAGGAACCTCTGCCCGGTTTCTGAGTAATTCTTAAACAGAGTTTAAACTCTCAATAGTTATTGATTCGAAAACTTCTCTATTTAAGCGAATTCCTTCATTATGCTCGGTTTTTGATGTCCTCAGATAAACCTTCGAAAGCAATTCACTTGACTTTTAAGCTGTTCAGAAATACGATATCGAACTAATAATCACTTTTGAATAGATAAATTCCGTTCTGATGCTGCTCATGCCCGGTTTCTAAAGTTTTTTCCTCAGAAACCGGGCATGAGCAGTACAAACGAGATAGTCTTATGTATCTTAACATTTACCTACAGTATTCACACAAAACAAAGTACAATTTCCCAAATGAAACACGTACTACCATATTATTTAAATCGATCAAGATATTTGTAATTCATTACACACAGCCGCTGCAGCGCTGTGCATGCTAACCACTCGGTTAGACTAAATACGCTTTGCTTGGAATAGTTTTAGTAAGATTTTTCAATATCTACAACGTTGCTTGCAAAGGTTTGGGTTCTGGTTCCTTTCAGGGTAGTCTGTAACTCTTTAGGTTTGTTTATAGGGAAAAGAACTTTATTGTTTATAACATTGGTACGGAAATGTTTGAGAGGTTTATTTTTCCCTTTATCTACTACATACTCGTAGATTCTAAAAAAGAGGAAGTTTCAGAAATATTTGTAGCTGTTTCCTTGTTACAATAAAAAAACTTTTTTACAAAAAAATACAACCGACTTCCAAAAACAACACTACAAAGTGAAAAATAACTTTAATTTCGGAAGTCGGTGTCTAGTTAAATATATTTTCGTTTTTTGCCACCGACTTCCGAAATTAAAGTTATTTTTCACTTTGTAGTTTTGTTTTTGGAGGTCGGTTGTATTTTTTTGTAAAAAAAAAAATATATTTTACACTTTTTAGTTGTGTATCTACCCCAAACACAAATTCTAATACCACTACCTGCAAAACAAACTAGAACATCATCCATATAAAAGTGGGGGAAAAATACGTATTATTGAAGCTAACTCAAAAACTACCGAAGCAAAGTTAATCAATTTTATATGGGACCAACTGTGATGTAACATACCCTCTCGAATAAAAAAAAAAATCCAAATCGGTCCAGCCATCTTCGAGTAATCGGGGAACATACATAAGTTCCGACGAATTGAGAACCTCCTTCTTTTTGAAGTCGGTTAAAAATAGTTTAACCCAGAAGGTCAGTTTGAGAAAGATAGCGTCTTATTTTTAAAGTTCCAACACAACTAACAAAAATAGTCTAGGTACATACGACAGTTAATAGTTCTTTAAACAAGTGTGGCGACATGTCATTTGTTCGACATATCGTTGGATCGACAGGTCGCAACGTGATTTATGTAAGAGGTTTACCCTGATTGGCAATGCATAGCAAAATCTGCGGTAAGAGAGAAAAATTAACAAACGTGTCGTGTGTGTATTTATGTAATAATGAAGGTCAAAATAGCAAGGACTTTGACGACAAAAAACTAAAAGGGCTTTGGCTTAGATGGGTGACATACCGAGACCCCTCCGTGCCTCGGGAAGTACGTTAAGTCGTTGGTCCCGGTCCCGACTGTCATTCGTGGATCTTCGACAGTCGTTACGGGTCGTCAGAAGTCCGAACGTCTGACAACCAGTCTTACCAAGGGGTGTCGTATTATCCAGTTACTGGGTTGCTCAACCAGTTAGACTAGAAGCCGACCCCAACACAGTTGAGAAAAGGCAAGGCAGACTGATTTTAATAATTTTTGGGATTTTAATTTAAAGCGATTTCATTCGGAGCGTATTTTATGGTGTGCAAGAGGGTGTCACAAGAGCTTAAAATCTACTTAGCGATCACGTTTACAACTTTATTAAAAACAACACAACGATGATAAAGTACCTTCCAAACAATCTTGTTTATTACAAACATAAAATATCAAAAGAACTAAATCCGAAGATTACTTACAGCAGTATTACACTTTTAATTAAATTTTTAATAAACAGTTCTGAGGCGTTTCTGTTTTACTATCGTTACGGGAGTTTGCGCTAGCGCTGTGGTATGAAAAGGATTAGCTTATTTAAAATTACGGATTATGATTTTTAAAGCTGATTTTTGGAAATTAAATGTAATAATGTTGTTATGTTGTTGTTTGTTGTTGTTGTTGTTGCTGGTTGTTGTTGTATGTTGTTATGTAGTTGTTGTTGTCATAAACAAGTTTTCATTCTTTTTTAGGGTTCCGTACCTCAAAAGGAAAAAACGGAACCCTTATAGGATCACTTCGTTGTCCGTCTGTCTGTCTGTCATGACCCTTTTTCTCAGGAATGAGTGGAGGTATCAAGCTGACATTAATACGTAAGTCTATGTTCTCTTGGAGTCCTAAAAATCTCAAGCTTCTAAGTCAGCGCAATAAAAACATACTGCCATTTATGCGACATATTTTGATACTCGCAACTGTCGCAAGTAAATCAAAACCTATAGTGTACTTCCCGTTGACCTAGAATAATGAAATTTGGCAAGAAGCAAGGTAAAGGAAAAAGTCCGAAAATCGTTAATTTGTAGTCTCATGACATAAAAAAAATTGTTTTTAACCGACTTTATTAACCGACTTCAAAAAAAGGAGGTTCTGTATTCAACCCGTATGTATGTATGTATGTATGTTTGTTGGTCCGCGAAATTCTCAAAAACTAATGAACCAGTTTTGATGATTCTTTCACTGACGTGATCTACATGCTTTCAGGAAGGATTTAGTAGATAATACATTATGTAATTAGTATTATGTACAAAGTTATATGCATAAATATACTGTATCTCCGGCATGTCTAAGCCGATTTTGATGATTCTTCTTTTCGGTCGTCTTGGGCTTACTTATTAAATGTATTTGAATATTCAATTAAAAATGGAAAAATAATTTACTTTAAAAAAAGTAAAAACCAACTTCAAAAACCAAAAATGAATAAAATAACTTTCTTAAAACATTTAACAGCTTCTGAAGACGGTGTCTTTAGTCCTTCAATGCACTTTAGCTTGGCACCGACTTCAGAAGCTGTTAAGTTTTTTAAGAAAGTTATTTTATTATTTTTTGGTTTTTGAAGTCGGTTTTCACTTTTTTTATTGGAATAAATTCTTTTCAATTACGGAACCCTTCTTTGTGCGTGTTCCGATACTTGGCCGGTTTTTTTGTTTCTTTCTTTGTATTTTTCAACCAGTGTTTTGTCACAGCTTCATCTTTTATTACTAAAAGCTGATCTCGCATTGTGTAGGATTTCCTTACAATGAGAGGTCAGTGTAAACTGGAAATATATAGCTTGATGTGTAGCCGTGTGTACGACGCAATGCGTCACCTACAGATAAAATATTGAAACAGCCTACAATGATCTCATATTTTTTTATTTCAGATGCGGCCAAACACTCCAAAGTCTGGTGTCCAAACAGTAACACATTACCTACAAGCTCCTTGGCGACTAAAATAAGAATGTATGGTAAAAGTTCTTTCATAAACGAAGTATTTCACAATAAAACTACTAACAACGTGCATTTGATATTCCTAGTAGGTATTGTTACAGTAAATGCAACAAATGTTACATACTTTTTTTTTATCCTTTACTGACCCACAGCTGAGTAAAAGCCTTCTCACTCTCTTTCCACCTCTCTTTGTCCTGCCAAAGACCAATCTTTATTAAGGGGGATGCGCAGTGGTAGCACGCGAAATTCAATTTTGTTTGGGTTTTTGCTTCAATTTTTACTTCCATAAAACTTGTTTGGGGTTCCGTACCTCAAAAGGATAAAACGGAACCTTTAGATTTCGTGCAGATTCGTCGAACGAACGAAATCTAACGACTCTGCACGAAATTTTTATGTAAATACATATGTTCTATTCCCGCGTATCATATTTTGATCAATATACAACCTGATACGGACCTGCAAATTGCATAAAAGGCAAGTAAATTTGAATTTCGCGGGCTACCACAGCGCATCCTTCTTAAAGAAGTCCAGCTCATCCCGCCATCTCCGCCTGGGTCTGCCGCAATGTCGTTGCAGTTACCGTCAAATATTTTTTTTTTTTTTTTCAAATTAATCATTAAGATATTTTGATGTTACGGGATTACTTTAATTACAACATTCGATTTATGAAAAACTAATTTTATCCGGTGTGTAAATAAGGTTTTGCTGGTGTATCGATTGCTAAGGTATTATATGTATTGTTTTTAAGTTAAGAAAAACTTTTGATGCCTCCAAAAATCTATAACCTACAGATTTGTTCATAAGACGAAAGTTGCTATCAAACCTCTAGTAGTAGTCTTTACTTTTCGTTACTCCGTACAGCTGTCTCTAGTGTACAAAACTTTGTTTTCTTCCATAAAACACACGAAAGTACCATGTACCTAGCACCTAAAATACCTTTTTACGCGAAATAATCAGACATACGTAACATCGCAAGGCGCATGTATCAATACTAAGATCTTTTTTACAACACGCGTAGAATTTATTCGATATAATTTTCAATAAAACATTGGATATTTTTATTATCAAACAACCAACATCGAATGGATCCCTTACCAATGGTTGGAAATGACTTCATAGAAAGAAAAAATTAAGTAGTGCCAATTCGTATGATCAATGTAGAGCTTCAGAATCTGATACTTTTAAAGAAACTTCGCCCACGATGGAAATGTTTGTAGCAAAGCCGTTGTTTGTTCTCATCAAGGAGAAAAGAAGTGAAAATAAGAGCAAGTTACTGCTATTAACTTTCGAGATTAAAAAAAAATACTTTCAAAAAAGTAAAAATCGATTCAAAAACCTGAAATTAATAAAATAACTTTCTTAAAAAAATTAACAGCTTCTGAAGTCGGTGCCAAGCTAAGGTGCATTGAAGAATGAAAACACCGACTTCAGAAGCTGTTAAGTTTTATATTTTATTAATTTTAGGTTTTTGAAGTCGGTTTTTACTTTTTTACAATTATTACGAACGACATAAAGAATCATCAAAATCCGCAAAGAAATCCGGAGATACAGTACATTTATGCATATAGCTTCGTACATAAGAATAGTTACTTAATGTATTATATACTAAAACCTTCCTGAAAATATGTAGATCACGTTAGTGAAAGAATTATAAAAAAATGGTTCATTAGTTTTTGAGAAAATCGCGGACTTACAAACATACTCGTACAAACATAACATACGGGTTGAATACAGAACCTCCTTTTTTGAAGTTGGTTAAAAATGCGCAGCATTATCCTTATGTGCGTTAATTTATCATCGACCCGAGAAAAGCCTCTCCAATCGCACGACATTCATCTTAATTCACTGCAACTCTTATCCAGCTGTCCTGAGCTTTCAGCCTTACTTTTGCCGACTCGTGGTCTTCACTCAACTTACTCCACGTCCCAGTAATCGCGTCATGTGCGTTAATTACAACACACAAAATTACGTCACATGAAAAATAGCAAAATATTAAAATAGATAGGAGGAGGGGACGTGAAAAGTGATAGATTTAATGGAAATAATACAAGATTTATTGAGTTAAAAGGGATTTTAATTACAACAAATACTTCGGCACAATACATAAGAGCAGGCGAAAAGGGCAGAGAGAACGAGGACATGAAAGAACTGTCAATGTGACAGTTGACAGATGATTGCGTTCCGTTTACATTTCTAACTAAAAGTATGAAAACTATCACAAAAAGAAAGCACCTAATCATTTTCGTTAGTCTTTCACAACCATTGACGAAAACAAATTGTACTAAGCAGAGATGTTGAAACAAATACGATCGTAAATGCATGGAACGCGCTTTTTACGAGAGCACCGAATAATTTGGTATAAGTAATTCACTGCCAGTGGCTTCGTGTCGAGTTACGACCTGTATTCTAGTGTCGAAACGACTACCTATATCGAAATAAGGGATAGTATTTAGTAAGAGGTACCGTGTTTTTAAAAAAATTTAAAACTTTTAAAAAACATTCAACAGTTTTTTTTTAAACTATTTCCGTGCATCATTTTCAGGTCACCACTGAAAATCAGCATCTGCCACTATTCCTGTTCTGTGTTCGTGATTCAATCTGCCTAGCCTTTTCCCAACTATGTTGGGGTCGGCTTCCATTCTAACCGGATGCAGCTAAATACCAGTATTTTACGTGGAGAGACTGCCTATCCCTTTGGTAAGATTGGTTGTCAGACTTCCGGACTTCTGACGACCTGTAACGACTGTCAATGATCCACGAATGACAGCCGGGACCAACGGCTTAACGTGCTTTCCGAGGCACGGTGTGTATATTTCTGTGAATAAACACTTTTTCATTTTTTTTTTTTTTTTTTAAATGGTCATCCATCCCCGGACAAATCTCGGCAAGCGTAGCTTAATCTGCGGCTGTTATTACTTAGCCACAAGCTCCTCTTCTTCTTCCAGTTTTGTGCTCGTGATGTGTTGTGCTATTTTGTTTTTATTTTTTCTTTATTACTCGAGTTAATAATGTTTTTGTGTCCACATGTTTCTGTGATAAATAAACCTATTTATCTTTCTTTCTATTTTCCCGCAAGTAGATATTTATTATCATAAAAATTGAAGAAGGACTACTGACAAAATGTATTTTTTAAATGTTCGAGCGGGGAACTTATGGCTCCATTCATATTAATATTTTTCTGTCACCTAACAACAATGCTATGTTTAAGTTAAAAGGATAATACAGTTCTACGATTTAAGACATTTTAACTTAGTCTGAAATGGCAGTGCATTGAAAGAACTATTGGTTTTAATGACAACTTAAAAACACCTTTTATTGCCACCAAGTAGCATTGATGTGTTACAAATTTTTGCTTAGTCAAACGTGAGTAACATGCTTACACAGATTGGGGCGGGCCGCACCGCAACGCAACGCATTGAAAATGTGAGTAACAGGCTCACGCAGAGTGGG
Source organism: Cosmia pyralina (assembly GCA_946251885.1). Classification (NCBI taxonomy): domain Eukaryota; kingdom Metazoa; phylum Arthropoda; class Insecta; order Lepidoptera; family Noctuidae; genus Cosmia; species Cosmia pyralina. The sequence continues at coordinate 4,396,823 of OX276348.1, read as the reverse complement.
GTGGGCCGCACCGCAACGCAACGCAATGCAAACGTGCGTAACAGGCTTACGCAGATTTGGGCGAGCCGCGCCATAGCGCAACGTATTTCAAACGTGAGTAACAGGCTTACACCGATTGGGGCGGACCGCACCGCAACGTAAGGCATTGCTAACGTGAGTAACAGGCTTACACAGATTGGGCCGCACCGCAACGCAACGCAATGCAAACGTGCGTAACAGGGTTATGCAGATTTGGGCGGGCCATGCCATAACGCAACGCATTGCAAACGTGAGAAACAGGCTTACACAGATTGGGGCGGGCCGCAACGCAACGCAATGCAAAAATCCTCCTTCATCACTTTCGCACATGTTCTAGGAACCATCGCACACTTTTTTGTATAAAAATGCGTTGCGCTGCGGCCCGCTGTGGCTGTAATGTGCGCTTGGTTTTATAATATACTAGCTGCGTCCTGTGGTTTCACCCACATATGTCTCGATCCCCTGGGAATATCGGGATATAAAGATCCTATGTTCTAACCCAGATCATGGTCATCCATTCGCCAAATTTCATCCAAATCCGTTCTACCGTTTTCAGCGGAACAGCTAAGGATGATTTCTGAGAAACCAGAGTCTGTAGTGCTAGGGAGATTCATCTAGCTTCATGTGACGAGATGACATTGTGATAATTATTTTTGACATCAGTGATTTTATTATTTGTATTTTGTATAATAATTTATTTTTAGGAATGATGCAATACTAAACTATAGTTAAAATCTCGCTGCAGACTTAGTCATAAATCATAATCGGAGTAGGGATGTGCGCTAGTTGCGCGCGCTCAAGGCCATTATCGATAACAGAATCATTAAGGTTATCACGTAAACATACTGCATTCATTAAGTATGCAGGGTAGGTGTTTATATATTTAATATGCTTTGTAGTAAATTTGGTAATAAAATAAAAAAAAAATGTGTATTTATTTCTATCACCCAATTATAAATATATAAAACTATCGATATCACTCATCGACTCCAGTAATGCACAGGACTACGTGTGGGCGTGGCCTGCCCATAAGGCCCGTGAGTGGGAAAGAGAGCGAAACACTCGAATGATTTATGACCGAGTCTGCAGCGAGATTTCAACTATACTATAACATAGTTTTAAGACCTTTGTAACTAACAATTATGGTTATTATTTAGTCTGAATTATATGAATATAATTTATTTTTGTAGCGTGAAAACGTTACAAACATACAAACTCACTTTCGCATTAATAATGTTAGTTAGGATTACGAATAGGATTAGGATAGGATGTCTGTATACCAACCATTAACAAAAAATAAGGATACAAGTTATGCTCGGTCTTTGGTAATCTTTACTCTACCGGTCATGATTTCAATAACTGATATTATTATGACGATACTATATACGCCAACAAATTAATCAATCATCAGTACTCATTTTCTTAGAATATCCACAATATTATACTCGTTTTCTCCGAACCACTTAGAATATTGTAACTAATATTACTTTGAGAGTACACCATATTCCAAGTTCCAAGAACTGATAAAGATAGGTAGAAAGTAAATGAATAGAATATAATAACAATGGCGATGGACAGAGGGATCCGTACCTTCTTTTTTAACCGACTTCAAAAAGGAGGAGGTTCTCAATTCGTCGGAACCTTTTTTTTTTTAATTTTTTTTTTTTTTATGTATTTTCCCCGATTACTCGAAGATGGCTGGACCGATTTAGATTTTTTTTGTTTTATTCGAGAGGGTATACGTCACAGTTTGTCCCATATAAAATTGATTACCTTTGCTTCTGTAGTTTTTGAGTTAGCTTCAATAGTACGTATTTTTTCCTCACTTTTATGTGGATGATGTTCTAGTTTGTTTTGCAGGTAGTGGTATTACAATTTGTGTGGGGTAGGTACACAACTAAAAAGTGAAAAATAAAAACTTTTTTACAAAAAAATACAACCGACTTCCAAAAACAACACTACAAAGTGAAAAATAACTTTAATTTCGGAAGTCGGTGGCAAAAAACGAAAATACATTTAACTAAACACCGACTTTCGAAATTAAAGTTATTTTTCACTTTGTAGTGTTGTTTTTAGAAGTCGGTTGTATTTTTTTGTAAAAAAGTTTTTTTGTGTGAATGGGAAATCATCAAAATAAATGACTTCTCCCGCTCTGGGCGGAGCGAGAGGGCAAGTCAGACTTATAGTGACTAAAACCCGTACCCACAATATAAATTGCTGTTATCGAGTGATAGGATTTATATTCTTGGAAATCAGTAACATTCAATCAGCGATGACGCTACATAAAGCCAAAAAAGCGGCCAAGTGCGTGTCGGACCACACACAAAAAAGGGTTCCGTAGTTCAAAAGAATTTATTATTTATTATTATTTATTTATAATTAATTACAACGGCTTGCGCCAATGACAGTAATTAATAGGTAAAACTAAACATAAAACTAAACATAATTAACATAATTCAAAAACAAATAACAAGTCACAAGTCAGAGATCAAACATACTTAACAATAACTACAGGAAATAAAATAATATAAAACAGAATAAAGTGATAACAACATACTCGTACAACCTATTTACCTAACAAACATAGCTTTCACATAACATGAGACAGTTTGACATGATCACCTTGAGTGTGTCATTAAAGATGTCACATTCCGGGACTGTCTCCATTAAGGAGTTTAAAGCACCATGCATGCGACACAACGGGGATTGCGCGCGCGACAAAAACAAACTTAACATTGTAGTTGAAAAATATGTTCTCCCATACATTGATATACGTCACGGTCAATTCTCCAACTGCAAATTTATTTGTACTCCCAAAAATTTTTTCTCATGTGATAAAGTTACAAATTAACTTTTTTCGGACTTTGTCGTTTACTTGTGCTGTAAGACCTTGCTTGCCAAATTTTATGATTCTAAGTCAACGGTAAGTTACTTGCGAGTATCAAAATATTTCGCATAAATGGCCTTATCTTTATATTGCGATGACTTAGAAGCTTAATTTTTTAGAGCTCCAAGGGACTATATACTAATATCTGTTCTTCTCTGGTGTTCTTATCTGGGACTATTACGTATCTGTATATCTATACTAATATTATAAAGAAGTAAAATTTGTTTGTGTGTTTGTAAGTTTATATGTAGGGGGTAATATCCGAAACTAAAGATACAATTCTAAAAATTTTTTCACTGGTAGAAAGCTGCGTGATTACAAAAGCCTATTGATTTCGGCCAGGTACCTGGCCCAACCGCTCGGGCTTTTAAAGTAGACACCCTCTCTTTAAACCCTAGAGTGTTCCGGCCAGTCAAGGGGCCGAAATCAACAGGCTATTAGGGTATATCAATCAGTTTACTCCAACTACAAAAGCCCGAGTGACTCCGCCAGCGTGTGTTTGTCTCTTAGCCGATGTTCGCACGGACGTAAAAATATTGCTGTGGGATTTTATCGCGCACTGGATTTTCAACTCTTAGTGTTGAGCCGAGCTGCGAGAATCCAACCTAACAACAACAGAGTACATCCCAGCGCGTTGAAAAAACACACTTGGATTTTCAACTCTCGGCGCTAAGCAGAGCGTTGAAAATCCAGTGCGCGAAAAAAATCGGCGCGATATTTTTACGTCCGTGCGTACGTCGGCTTACAGGGAATTGTAGTGCAGGTATGTTTACTCTAAAACCCAGAGCGTTATGCGAAATTTAATGCACTAAGCAAGAGTCGATTTGCAGATCTTAAAACTCTTAAACAGTCACGATAAGGTGGGGATTAAAGTTAGGGTGTCTACTTTAAAAGCCCGAGCGGTTGGGCCAGGTATCTGGCCGAAATCAACAGGCTTTTGTAATCACGCGAGGGTGTCTCCTTTAAAAGCCCGAGTGGTTGGGCCAGGTATCTGGCCGAAATCAAGAGGCTTTTGTAATAACGCGTACAAAGCTACATTTTTACTGAGTGGTATATAGGCTATAAATTATATTTATATCATGCATATTAGCCCAGCTATCACAACTTTTGTCTAGCAAGTCGGAAAGAAATACCTCTTAAAACAGAATTATTTGCATGCGCTGCCTAAACAGTGGTTTAAAATTGAAAACAATGTATGGCAACCTGGTTCGTCTTAAATAATTCAACAAAAAAGTCCCCGACACCATATTTCTATCTTTTACATTTTATACTTCTTTTATTGTTTTAAATAACGGAATAACGGAACCCTTCATTGTGGGTGGTCCGACACGCACTTGGCCGGGTTTTGTTTATTGATAGGCTCACGCCTGATCACTATCTCACTTGATGGTAAGCGAAGATTTGTTCGACGATGGAACACGCTTGATCTCAGAAACAAATGCAGTTACAGCACGAATTCGAAACGCACTAGAACAATCGTGAATAAATTCCTCCTGTCAGTGTGCCGTCCGTCAACAAACTCGTTAGTGTTATCTCATTAGAGGGGAAACGTCACGAACAATCTAATTCTGAGGCTGTCCACGACTCACGGTGGAAGAGCGATGTGTGACGGACACACATTGTGGTCCGTGGGTAGCGAATTATTTAATGGTTTAACATATTTTAAGGGTTCCGTACTTCAATAGGAAAGAACTGAACCCTTATAGGATCACTTCGTTGTCCGTCTATCTATCTCTCAGAACGTCAGTCTGTCAAGACTCTTTTTCTCAGGAACGCGTAAAAGCATCAAGTTGAAATTAATATCAAACACGTAAGTCTATGGTCCCTTGGAGCTCTAAGTCAACGCAATAAAAAAATACGGCCACTTATGCGACATATTTTGATACTCGCAAGTAAATCAAAACCTATAAGGTGCTTCCCGTTGACTTACAATCCTGAAATTTGGCGAGAAGCAAGGTCTTATAGCACAAGTAAAGGAAAAAGTCCAAAAATTGATAATTTGTAAATTTTATCATATAAAAAAAATTGGATTTCGAACTATCAATTTGGAGAATTGACCGTTACGTTTAGCAATTTATGAGAGAACATATTTTTCAACTACAAAATTAAGTTTGTTATTGGGATAAATTATTTTTAACTACGGAACCCTTCATTGTGCGTGGTCCGACAAGCATTTGGCCGGTTTTTTTGAAATCCAGTTCTAGAAATCAAGTATTGCGATAAGTGACGCTTTTTCAATTAGTAATATTGATTAATTATTCAAAACAGCGAAATTAATCTGGTATTGTTATTTTGTGTGCCTTTTAGTTAGTCTGTTCTAAATAAATGTATTTTCTTTATTTCTTTCTTTAAATTGTTATGTGTATAATGCTAGAGTTTTCATGCCACATAATATGTGCTAGAGACAAAACACCTATTTTAGCCTAAGTAGTACAAGTAATAATCATTCCAAAGCTCCACTATCCAAAAGCTCACAAATCATCCCACTTACACCACTTTTGATTCATCTAGAAACGAACTCCGTGCTATTACAACCACTAAGGTCGAAAATACTTCACATTTTAGTACCTATTTAACATTTTTTTGCCTTATTTGAAACTCGTTGGCTTTTTCCATTGTTTTTTACTACTCGACTCTTTACCGACACTACTTTTGTTTCGCAATTTACCGATACCAGAGTGCTATTTTTTTTTAATGGGCAATTTTTTTTTTTTGTTGCGTTTTACTCCGTCACTGGCCGCAGCGCAGTCATTCATTTTGTTCGCGCGACGTTCTATTAAACTTGAAGTATGAATACAGGTGTGTGTAGAAGTTTGTTTTTTTTGTTTTGTTTTGTTTTGAAAGTTGGCAATACTGGTTAGGTTGAAACATTGTTAGTGTAATACTGTACAGCAGCAATATTTCTAGGTTTCTGAAACATTATTATTAAAGAGTTTTTGGGGTTCCGTACCTCAAAAGGATAAAACGGAACCCTTAGATTTTGTGCAGTTTCGTTGAACGAACGAAATCTAACGACTCTGCACGAAATCCAACTTAGAGAGATGTATTGATGATTTTTATGATTAAAATTATGTAAATACATATGTTTGATTGATTGATACATATATTGTGCCTCGGAAAGTACGTTAAGCCGTTGGTCCCGGCTGTCATTCGTGGATCTTTGACAGTCGTTACGGGTCGTCAGAAGCCCGAAAGTCTGACAACCAGTCCTTACCAAGGGGTATCGTATTACCCATTTACTGGGTTGTGGAGGTCAGATAGGCAGTCGCTCCATGTAAAATACTGGTATTCAGCTGCATCCGGTTAGACTGGGAGCCGACGCTAACATAGTTGGGAAAAGGCTAGGCAGATTGATTGACATATGTATGTTTGATTGCCGCGTGTCATATTTTGATCAAGATAGAACCTGACACGGACCTGCAAATTGCATAAAACGCAAGAAAATTTGAATTTCGCGGGCTACCACAGGGCATCCTCCTTAATGGTATGTTTCATGTTTGAAATAGATATTTCAAACATATTTAAAGATGATCTAATTACAATGGCATCGTAATTATGCATAAAATTAGGGTTTATATTAATACAATCCAATTACCGGAAAGCTATGTAATAAATACTGATGGTTCATAAAATAATTAATACTTAACCACCGAAATGTTATTAGTAAATTATTCAGAGTTAGTTCATTAATATTCATATATATGACCCACAATATTGAGATATATAAAATTATGTTTATAGTTTTAAAATAATTATTACTCCTGATAGTGTTATATTAGGTAATTATAATCCTGACTAATATTATAAATATGAAAGTGAGTTTGTTTGTTTGTTAGGCTTTCACGCTAAAACGGCTGAACGGATTTGGATAGAATTTAGAAAATTGGTAGACCATGACCTGGAATAGAACATAGGATACTTTTATCTCAGTTGTATTTTCCCGTGGGATAAGTTTCCGACCTTCACACGGGCGAAGCCGCGGACAAAAGCTAGTTTATTATATAAAAGTAAACACAGAACATAACTTATGAAAATCGTACCTAATTCAATAAATAGTTTACTTATTAGCGTCCAGACTTAACCTTATTAATTACTAGCTTTTGTACGCGGTTCTACCCGCTTGTAAGTCGGAAATAATCCCACGGGAACTATGGAGATAAAAAGTATCCTATCCTAATCCAGGTGTCTACCCTTGTGAAAAGTTTCATCAAAATCTGTTCAGTTTTTTTAGCGTGAAAGCTAACAAACAAACTCACTTTCACGTTTATAATATTAGTTAGGATTATAAACGTCTTTTATCGTCTTTTTTTTTAATGCATTTTAGCATTACGTTCCTATAGTTAATTAGAATAGAATAGAATAGAATAGTTTATTTCCATCACTAAATGTTACAAATGTCTCTTAGTCTAAGGATAATATGTGACAACAATGGGTGACATTAAACAAGAGAATACAAAATATAAAAATATAATATGCATATGATATGTATATGTATATATATATAATTGCTAATTCATTTAGTTTTTATAACATTAAGTAGTAGTTTTGCAAGGTTTTTAAGTCAAGACTAGACAGATTATATCTAATCATTCCATTTGGGTTCGAATTAATTGAATACAAACCACCTTCGATATTCAACTCCACTTTTTTTTTAATTTATTTAATCCTTAGTGATACAATTTTATCCCTTATATAACACCTGCCAAACTGCAGAGCAATTTGTCGGCAGTAGGTTCTCGTGGATTTTGCACGAATGTTTGCTTAATTACATATTCAAATTAAAATTAATTCCAAGTACTGAATAATTACTTAATAATATTCCGTGAATCCCTTTAGTTTTTCGAATCTTACCTATGCTTTTATATTTTCTTATACAGCGACGTCTCTCTCTTTCCTCTAATAATAAAACCTTACAAAAAGTTTCGCACATCCACGTCAAGTTAAGTGTTTTTTAAATGTGCGTTTCAGTCGGCCATTCGGCCAATGTGAATGGCAAAAATGCCAGTGCAATCGTTTCTAGTTCCTCTGTTGTCCGTGCCCACACGTGTCGCAGTAGGGTTGCCACATAAAAAAAAGTTTACGCGGATTTTTGAATATGACTTTTTGAATGGCAGCGGAGTTGGCAACTCTTTTTGCAGTGATTTGAAAATTTTTGGTATGTACTAACGGGGTTGAAGTTGTTTTTTTTTTGGACTGGTTTGAAAGTAATTTTTTATTTACATTTAGCAATAAATCATAAACTTTTTGACTTAAAAAACGCTAAGAATGTAGTAGGTACCTACTACCATCATAACACCTAATCGTGTTTGGTAAACAGATTATTTTTAACTAATTAATTTTAGCTGTTAGGCCCGGCGTCGCCCGGGTGAATTTCATAACTCTATCGACAGTGGATTAGGCGTGTGTTGTCTGTTTTCATACGAAAATATATTACAAAGTTTCCGACTTTTCAAAAAATGTGTCATACAAACCTTGTCCTGACAATTATTAGTAACAAAAAAAAGAATTAGCCAAATAGGTGCAACCGTTCTGAAGTGATGCGCTTACATACATTTGGCAATTGATTTTTATTTATAATTTTTTCACGGGATACGAGGGCCTTTTTAGGGTTCCGTACCCCAAAAGGAAAAAAACGAAACCCCTATAGGATCACTCGTGTGTCTGTCTGTCCGTCTGTCTCAGCCAATTTGCTCCGAATCTAATGGACCGATTATGTTGAAATTTGGTACACATATGAATTTTTGTAACCCAAACACGGACGTGTAACGGAAATGAATATTGAATATGGGAGTCATTTTTGAGGGCCAAATAAGGAAATAAAAAAAAAAGTTTTGCAAACTGCACCGTGTGATATATCAAATGCAAGGGTTTACTTTGAGGGTCTCAAACATATTTTTTTTTTAATAATTTTATAATAAATTGTTTCAGAGTTATTTAAGAAAATAGACGAAAATTGACAATTCCCCCCCTAATCTCCGAAACTACGAAGCCTAAAGTTTAAATAAAAATACAGAAAATAGTTCTATACCTATAGATTACAGGAAAACCTATAAGACGTTTATGGTCTTAAAATAACACTCTTAATATTTACATTTGCAAGTGGAATGTATGGCAGACCATGTTTTGCAACTACTATGTTAAGTTTGTTCTTGGGATAAATTCATCTCAACTACGGAACCCTCCATTGTACGTAGTCCGACACGCACATGGCTGGTTTTTTATTTGCCAGAACACTTTATTTATTTATTTATTCAATTGGTCTTATGAGCTAACAGACATGGGTTTTATAAGAAAGTTGAACCAAATTACAAGCAACGTCCCTTAAATATAGCACAAGAACCTTTTTATAATCAGCTTACAATGAAATTATTACGGTGTCCCTATTTTGTATACAGATTAGAATTTATGATGAGCGACCATTAAATATGGGTCGTAGCCTTGATATTATTTGTTACGTTATTAATGGTGGTATAATGTGCCATATTATCCTGAACTAGCTTCTGCTCACGAATTTGTCCGCGTAAAATTTCTTGTTTCCCCGACCCAACCCGTCGCATCGCATCAACTGCCCACGCTTTTACTTTTTTATTTTTGCTCAGCTTCTAAAGGTCATAGCGTGATGTTAAATAGCCTACAGCCTTCCTCAAGAACTGGACTATCACATGCAAACAGAATTTTTCATATTCGAATCGTGGTTCCAGAGATTAGCGCGTTCAAACAAACAAAAAAATAAAAACTTTTTTACAAAAAAATACAACCGACTTCCAAAAACAACACTACAAAGTGAAAAATAACTTTAATTTCGGAAGTCGGTGTCTGATTTAATGTATTTTTGTTTTTGCCACCGACTACCGAAATTAAAGTTATTTTTCACTTTGTAGTGTTGTTTTTGGAAGTCGGTTGTATTTTTTTGTAAAAAAGTTTTTATTTTTCACTTTTTAGTGGGTCTGTTTATAATTTGTATAAGTTACAATAGTCTAATGTCAATTGCTCATCACATGTTACAAAATATTGCTTTTCCCGATGCTGGGACGTTAATTGTTGAGGAGTTCTGCTGGTAAGAACCAGGAGAACTCCTCAACAACCACTCACCACACGCATTGTGTGACGAGCGGAAATTGCTTAGCAACCATATTAAAGTAATCGAATCGCAACCCGTGAAATATTTATCATTGAGTAATTCCGGTAGCCATCTGTGGTCTTCATCATCAGTTCCACTTCACCAAGTGGTGCTTTCCAAGAGCAAATACACGAGCTACTATAAAAAATACCCAAATCACTATAGGTGTGCCTATAATATTTGAAGAGTTCCTTCGATTTCTCCAGGATCCCATCATCAGAACTGGATTTTGACAAAAATGGGACCATTTGGGAAGTATACCCTTTCCAACAAAAAAATAATTTTTCAAATCGGTTGGTATGCGACGGAGTTATGCGCGAACAAACATAAAAAAAAAATAGAAACATCCGAATTGAGAACCTCCTCCTTTTTTAGAAGTCGGTTAAAAACACTTTTCAGCTTTTGTGAGTAATAATCTTCGTTCGTCAGGTAACAAGGAAATAACCAATTCTTTTGCAAAGCGTTGTCATTTTTACAATTTCTCTTTCATTATATACCTACATGAACTCACACTTTTTTCCCATGAGAGTAAGCAAAAATTCAGAACGTCACCTATTACGATCCATAAATATTCTTTTTGCTTCGTATACGTTCATACACCATCTGGTCATACACATATTCCGTGTGCAACTTCTTATTGATTACTTTGATGGTTTCTGAGGGTACCTACTAAAGGAAGACCCATTATCCTTCATGAAGGTTTACGGACGATAAAGACGATTTTAATTGATGGTATTTAGAAAGTAAGAAAAATGATTGATGTGACTCGCTAGTTTCGATTCTTCGATAGTTTAGTTGGTGATCTTCCTGTAGATCACCAACTAAACTAAAAACACAAAAAAAAAATTAAATAAAAAACAGAAAAACCTGTACGAGGCCAAAAGGACCCTATCTCATAATACATAAACAGTTAAAAATACAGCATCTTTCCACCAGTAAATTTTCTGATAGATGATGGTTTATGCAAAAGGCAAAATAGTATCTACCGAAGTGAAAATCTACGACGTTCCTTCTTATTTGCTCATTTATTATTTTTATGCAGACGAACAAAGACTTTTGTTATTTTCAAAACCTAGTATCTCGACTCTCATTAAAACCTTTGTCATTTTCTCATCACCATTTTCTTCTATATTACGGGTTAATTAAGCTTTAAACAGATCCGGACCCAGGTTGGCCGAAGCAAGGATAACCTGGTGGAGATTCCTAGAAGACTCCACCTTGGAAAGAAATTTGATGCTATTACACAAACGATGCCTGTCGTCTGCAAGTAATTTATTTAGCCTTCAATAATCTGTTAGCCTAGATTAGCCGAATTCCGGGCCGAGTAAATTTAGAATACCATTAACGCTCTAAGAAGAAGAATAAGCAGACCACTTACAAGCTGATAGGAAACGATGCCAGGACTCTAAGACTCGTGTGGATCGCCCGGAGGACACGGTGGAGCATACAGTGGAGGTCTGCCCGGCTTGGGCGGAGCACCGCCGTGTTCTCACGGAGGCGATCGGCGGCGGCGATCTCTCGCGTCCAAACCTGGTCCAGGCCATGGTGCGGAGCGAGAGTGCATGGGAAGCCGTCACCTCCTTCTGCGAAGCAGTAATGCTCGCGAAGGAGGAAGCGGAACGCGTGAGGGAGAGGCAACAGCCGCGCCCTCGCGCTCCTAGCCGCCGTAGGAGACGCCCTGGGCGGCGGGAATCGATTGCCGATTCCCGGCCACCGTAGGCGCGGGCTTGCGGACGACGAGTAATGGGCAGCTCGCCGTCCGGTAAGGACCAGGCCCGGGTCGACGGCGCGTTGTGTTCCACGCGCGCCTCAAAGAGATGTCAGCAGTGACGGGGTCAATTGGGCCGATGCCGCCGGGGTCGCGGGTAGTTCGAAAGAGATACCGTGGCCCTGGCACGGGCAGCTGAAGGAACATGGGTGGGTTTTAGTCAGTAAAAGTCTGACACGCCCTCCCGCCTCTGCCCAGAGCGGGAGAAGTCATTTGATGATTTCCCATCCACAAAAAAAAAAAAAAAAAAAAAAAAAGGGCTCTAAGACTCTATTTCACGATGTCCGAATAGCCACTACTTACCGAATAAATTCAAAAATGGAACAGAATTTGTATGAACTGCCAAGTAAGTTAATAGGAACTTAATTATAGGTGGTGAAACAGGCTCATTAATTTAATTAAATGTCTTAGAAGAAGTACTAAATATGCCTGTTATTGCATAGGCACCCTGCAAATTGCTGAGCAAATATGTTATATGGTGGGAATTCTTTCTCACAACGAGGTATATTACAATATTAATAACCATGTCCTTGTACACACGACTACACATCAAGCTATACATTACCAGTTTACACTGACCTCTCATTGTAAGGAAATCCTAAGGAAATGCGAGATCAGCTTATACTGGAAAAATATAGCTTTATCTGTAGCCGTGTGTACCACTATAATATAGGGTATAATACCCATGAGCTATGATTGCAAAAAAGATTATTCACTCATAAAAAAAATAAAAATGCCTTATTAGTCTAGTGATCGCAATCGCTACTGCTGAGGATGAAGTCCTGGGTTCAATTCCTGGATCGGGCAGTGTTATTGTGTTATAAAGTCACTTTTCGTATCTGTCTGTGTGGCCGCGTTGTTCTTCTAAACTGCGCAACGGATTTTGATGCAGTTTTCACTATCATTTAGAGAATTTATTCTGGAATGTTTATTTGTCAATCTACCTAGCCTTTTCCCAATTGTGTTGGGGTCGACTGGTATTCAGCTGCATCTGGTAAGACTAGAAAGTCTAACCAGATGCAGCTGAATACCAGTATTTTATATGGAGCGACTGCCTATCTGACCTCCGCAACCCACTAACTGGGTAATACGATACCCCTTGGTAAGGCTGGTTGTCAGACTTTCGGGCTTCTGACGACCCGTAACGACTGTCAAAGACCCACGAATGACAGCTGGGACCAACGGCTTAACGTGCTTTCCGAAGCACGGAGGAGTCTCGGTATGTAAAGATGGTCACTCATCCACGGACCGACCCCGGCAAGCGTAGCTTAACCTGATGGATCGACCCGTGCGGCTGTTATAACTTAGCCACGAGCTCCTGCTACTCCAACTAAACATTCCTCCTCCAGCTCCACGAGGAATGTTTATATGTATAATACATTAATATTTAACTTAGATATGATATAGAAACCTTCAGGTTTTGTCAAGTTGTAAAAACCGTGCGAAGCAGGGCCGGGTCTCCAGTATGACACCTAATAAAGAAATCTTGATATTTTGTCAAGTCTAAAAACCGTGCGAAGCAGGGCCGGGTCTCCAGTATGACACCTAATAAAGAAATCTTGATATTTTGTCAAGTCTAAAAACCGTGCGAAGCAGGGCCGGGTCTCCAGTATGACACCTAATAAAGAAATCTTGATATTTTGTCAAGTCTAAAAACCGTACGAAGCAGGGCCGGGTCTCCAGTATGACACCTAATAAAGAAATCTTGATATTTTGTCAAGTCTAAAAACCGTGCGAAGCAGGGCCGGGTCTCCAGTATGATACCTAATAAAGAAATCTTGATATTTTGTCAAGTCTAAAAACCATGCGAAGCAGGGCCGGGTCTCCAGTATGACACCTAATAAAGAAATCTTGATATTTTGTCAAGTCTAAAAACCGTGCGAAGCAGGGCCGGGTCTCCAGTATGATACCTAATAAAGAAATCTTGATATTTTGTCAAGTCTAAAAACCGTGCGAAGCAGGGCCGGGTCTCCAGTATGATACCTAATAAAGAAATCTTGATATTTTGTCAAGTCTAAAAACCGTGCGAAGCAGGGCCGGGTCTCCAGTATGATACCTAATAAAGAAATCTTGATATTTTGTCAAGTCTAAAAACCGTGCGAAGCAGGGCCGGGTCTCCAGTATGATACCTAATAAAGAAATCTTGATATTTTGTCAAGTCGTAAAAACCGTGCGAAGCAGGGCCGGGTCTCTAGTATGATACCTAATAAAGAAATCTTGATATTTTGTCAAGTCATAAAAACCGTGCGAAGAAGGGGCGAGTCGCTAGTCTATACTAATATTATAAAGAGGAAAGATTTTTTTGTTTGTTTGTTTGTACCGAATAGGCTCCGAAACTACTGGACCGATTGTAACCACTTTTTTACTAGTAGAAAGCTAATTTATCAGGAAGTAACAAAGGCTATAATTTATTTTCAAAACATTTAAAGATCCTTAAGAAAATTGCAATAATGTAACCCAAAGTAGCAAAATTTTGCCTATAAGATTCATTATTTGGCGTGCGCTGAGAAAACTATTGATGATACATAAAAATTATGTACTACATGATTAAAGTACTCATTATTACCTTCAAAAAAGTCCGCGAGGCAATTACTAATAAATTGGAAATTATTATTTCAATACATAACAGCCCCGCTGTTTCTGGAAACCCACCTTTACCCTTGCTAATCCACCACAAAAGTAGCATCAAAGTAATCCGATTTGTAACCGCGCGTACTGCTGCACCGCCGCCGTGATTGGAACTACACCCTTTTAAACAGCTTTCTACTGCTTCCTTCCTTCTACGGCTCTAGTCATTTTAAAATTCAGTGGTTTCTTTGCGAAATATATAATTTATGTGTAACTAGCTTTTGTCCGCGGCTTCGCTCGCGTTAGTTTAGAATTTAGCAATCAATTCGGGTTGTACTCTGCTTGTATAATAATAGAATTCAATCATGATTCGAAAAACACGTGGCGCCATCTATTGTCATAAGGAGGTTATTATTGTTTTCCTCGGGAACAGTACTTTTTTCGGGATAAAAGGTACAACGTATATGCAAAATTTCAGGATGATCGGTTCAGTGGTTTAGGCGTGAAAAGGTAACAAAAAACAAACAAACTTACTTTCGCATTTATAATATTAGTTAGGATTTAACAGTATACGAGTATTAAAATAAACGTAAAGCACTATTTTATAGAGATATCATTTAAATAGTTTTTTCACAACATTTTATCCTCCATGCCTCGGAAAGCACGTTAAGCCGTTGGTCCCGGCTGTCATTCGTAGATCTTTGACAGTCGTTACTGGTCGTCTGATGCCCGAAAGTCTGACAACCAGTTTTACCAAATGTAATAAGTCAGACAGGCAGTCGCTCCATCTCGCTTTTGCGTAGATGTGACGCATATTTTCCCCAAAACTTGCTTTTTACATTGCTTATTTTATTTTTTTTTGTCCTTTGCGTCATGTTTACCGCAAATAAACGTATTTTCTTTCTTTCTTCTTTCTTTCTAAAATACTTGTATTGAGCTGTATCCGCTTAGACTGGAAGCCGACCCCAATATAGTTGCGAAAAGGCTGAGCAGTTGATTATATTGGTATCGGGAAGCGTGCTCTGAAGAGATTTTTTTACTGTAGTATAATTCGTATTATGTTGTATTTCCTTAACATAAAAATGATCACTAAACTAATATACACTCCTACCAACTTATCTGTGAAATGGCGAAAATTGGAACTACGGCCGTCATGTTGAAATGTCTTCGACTGTGCCGACGCATGTAATTCAATTGTGTCGACGCATCGACGGTGGCGTCCTCTTTCAGTTCACAGATAAGTTGGTAGGACTGTAAATGTAAACGGAACGCTATCATCCGTCAATTGTCACTTTGACATTACTTTTATGTCCTCGTTTACTCTGTGGTTCACTGCTCTTATGTATTCTGCTGAAGTATATGTCTTAATTAAAATCCCTTTTAACTGTACTCAATCTCGTATTATTTTCATAAATTAAGCAACAATACCTCGAATTAGTTACGCACGATTTTTATGTCAAAATGCTGATCTTGTAAGATGGGATGGATACAAATATACCGCGATACCCAGCGTGAGTGTAGTTTTCCCGATCAGATAATGGCTCATCAGAAACACAATATAAATTAATATTGCCAGTGTAATAAGAAAATTAATTGTTTTTTGCCAGTATGCCTAGCTCTTTGGCTGGCTGTACCATCGGAACTATAAAAAAACAAAGGAGTGGGCCAAGAGTGTCAATTCCGTTTCCTTCTATATTGTGATATTTTTTATAATCTCATGCTATTCCAAAACCAGAATAGACCTTTCACAACAGTATTTTCCAAGACAAATACCGCCAACAAACAAATCCAAGACGATTATTAAGGCACGTCTCGATATAATTATAAGGTAGTATGACAGTGTCAAGAATATTCGCGTTATTAATATTCCAGTCATCGGCGTCCCCAGTCGGGACTGCGACTCCAATGTCAGCAATTAGACAGCGCGGGAGCGACAGCAACACAGCGAAGATATAATTAGTAAAGTAATTACTGTTGTTTGATCGAGAAAAGGTTTCCTGAATGTGGCTTGGTGACGAAATGGTTTGTTTGATACTTAATGTTTTCTTTTGTATTTCGGGACTTAGTGAAATGAAATGTACGTATACAATGCATATAAATACTTGATAATATAGAAGGTCTATCTATTCAGACACGAAATCTCTTAGGATTATTGTAGTCATCAATATGAACAACTTTTACTATGGAACCAAACATAAAATCGCAAAAAAAAAAATCAGCAGTTCGATGAGGTAAGCGAATATAATAAATTAATGTAGGGAGCTGTTTTTTTTCGCGATTTCAGGTTTGGGCCTATAGTAAAAGTTGTTCAGAGAGTTTTTAAGATTTCGTGTATGTTTAGATAGACCCTATATATATATATATATATGACGGCGCACGATATGGCGGCGGATTTAGTCGATTTATTGTAACACTTTTTAAAATGTTATAATCGATTATTTTCACTCTGTGATTTAGAATTTATTTCTATAGTGGTATTTTTCATTTAGAGCGGGTAACACCGAATGGGGTTGTGAGTGTCATAGTGACGGTGGGGATCAATTTGGAGGTTATCGTCGCGCAGAGTGCACACATAAATCCATTGGCTCTAAAAGCAAGTTTAAAAGTTATTGTGATTTGGCTTAATCAGTAATAATATTGTAATTTCATTAAAGTTTTATTGCGATATTTGTGAGTAAATTAAGTGCGTTATTTTGCGAGTATTAATTTATCAAATACCTACACGTACATGCCAATGATGGAGGACTGACGGAACAGCAGCGACAAGTGGGGTCTCAGCCCGATCCGTTATCCGATCTCTATGATTGTGTGTAAAAATTCTGCTAGAACTTCTATTTTTCTTAGCAATTTTAACTCGAATAATAATGCTAGCTTCGTTACATTTATATTGTCTATGAACAGGTAACTGTGTTAATGTATTTAATAATGTGTAATAATAAAAACCAAGCAAGCAAGCCGCTCGAACATTCTTCATATCATTGCTTCATATATATTGTATACAAAAGCTGTTGTAAACCTATCTCAATAAATAAATAAGTCTTTTAATATATTTTTTTTTATTTTGCGATCCAACGACACCACACATGCATATGAGCATTTTTTTTTCATACAAGTATTTTATCTCACGAAGCGGCACACTCCTTAGCTGTGTAATTTGCTAAAATTTAGTTAAGTAATTTGAATGTGAATAAAATTGTGATTACAAACTTGCAGTTGCAGAATTAACTGTGATATATATACTAATGTATGGGAGAAGATGTTTTTCAACTACACTTCTGGACACATCTTTTGGCCCACCTTGTATTTTCAGTTTCGTTTGGTCCTAGCTAAAATTTTATATTAGGTCGAGCAAAAAGTTTTTATGCAGTTTTGAACCTGGCACATTCACAATTTCATTCTCTTTTTTTGAATTTCGAACACAGAATTTAAGGAAACAAAAGACAATTTGGAGCCTGTTTGTTGATATCAAACAATCGAATACTAAGAAAACTTGGTTTTATTGGTTTACTTGGATTTAATTCTTGAAAAAGTGATTGATATCTTTGGTTTTGCAACAAACATTACTTATTCTTAACATTAAGGTGAGGTTCTATTAATAATCTATGGCTACTTCACCTGAAGTCGCCGCCCAAGCTGTGGCACTTATTCAGGCCGGACACAGCCAAAGAAACGTGAGTGCTCAACTTAATTTAAGTCGATCTGCGGTCCGAAATGTTTATCGGAGGTACCTAGAGACTGGCGGCTTTGTTCGTCGCCAAGGAAGGCCACGATCTCGGGTCACAACTGAAAGGCAGGATCGATTCATCGTGACGACCAGCTTGAGAAATCGTCACCTTACCTCTATTGAGATACAAAACCAACTTCGCGACTTCCACGGAGTATCTGTGAGCGCTCGAACTGTTCGGAGAAGGTTAAAAGAACGCGATATTGTACCACACAAGCCAGCTAATGGCCCCAAACTAACGCGAGCCCACCGAACAGCGCGCCTTCATTTCGCACGCAGTCATTTAAATTGGACACAGCAAGATTGGAGCCGTGTACTCTTTTCTGATGAGTCTAAAATTGTGTTACATGGCAATGATGGAAGGAAGAAGGTCTACCGACGTAAGGGAGAGCGTTTCGCACAATGCTGCTTTGAAGAGAGGGTTGCTTATGGCGGTGGCTCATGGACTGTCTGGGGCGGTATATCCGCGAGTGGCAAAACTCAACTTGAGGTTGTTACAGGACCACGGCTGCCAACATTAAATGCTGAAAGGTACATTCGTGAGTGCTTAGAACCTCACGTAATACCATACGCGGACTATGTGGGCCCAAATTTCCTTTTTATGCCTGATAATGCAAGAGCCCATGCGGCCGGCATCGTCAGGGAATATCTTCGGGATGTGAACATCACAGTTATGGACTGGCCAGCCAGAAGCCCAGACATGAACCCCATTGAGCACATGTGGGACGAGCTAAAAAGACGTGTTAGGGCTCGTCAGCCAGTTGCCCAGACGATGCAGGAGTTGAAAACTGCCATAGAAGAGGAATGGGACATGATCCCTCAAAATTTCATAGAGCGGTTGATAAACTCTATGCCTAATCGTATGAGAGCTGTGGTAGATGCCCATGGAGGCAACACGCGTTATTAAATTAAACCTTTATTTGATAAAACATGTTTTTTATTCAAAAATCAATTGCCTTTAACAAGGCGCATATCCGACTTGTTAGGCGTAGCTCCATGTCGTATGGTATTCTGAATTCAAATTTAAAACAATACGATCGAAAAAGATGGTAAAATGTATCAGGTTTAAAACTGCATCAAGAGTTTTTGTTCAATCTAGCAATCATATTTCGGTAGGGGCCATCGAAACCTAAACTCTAAGGTGGGCCAATAGATGTGTCCAGAAGTGTATAATACAATGTTAAGTTCGTTTTTGGGACAAATTCCTTTCAACTTCGGAACCCTTCATTGTGCGTGGTCCAACACGCACTTGGCCGGTTGTTTTGTTTCTGATTTAGGTTTTCTTCAACTTTAATCAAACTGACAAGGAATAACTACAGACACGTCCGATGTCCTACGTTAAAAAACAGTTGAATATTGTTTCGAAAAATTCGATTCTCACTAGTGAAACGTAAAATACTAAAATAAAAAAACTTTAATGATACAAAAACTATATATGATTTTTTAGCTTTATGTGTTTATTTAAGTATATGTTAATTTTTGCATTATACGTGTAATATTTAATATTTTAGTTTAAGACTTCACATTTCATATTTTTCTCTTCTTATTCTCACACACTATTGTCTACATTTCTTTTTCACTTCTCTTTCCACAGGTCTGCTGGAAGAAATTTCTTTAGAAATAAGCAGTACCTTTATACTCCAGTTATAAATTATGTTGTGTCTCTATGTATTTTCTGCGTGTACATAAATTGTAAAATAAATAAATAAAAACCTTTCAAACACACACCACACACACACACACCCACACCACACACCACACACCAACACACACACAACAAACACTACACCACACCAACACACCTTTCAAATACATTCTAAAGTATAATATGAGAGTAATCAATCTGCCTGCCTAGCCTTTTCCCAACTATGTTGGGGTCGGCTTCCAGTCTAACCGGATGCAGCTGAATACCATTATTTTACATGGAGCGACTGCCTATCTGACCTCCACAACCCAGTAACTGGATAATACGATACCACTTCGTAAGACTGGTTGTCAGACTTTCGGGCGTCTGACGACCCGTAACGACTGTCAAAGATCCACGAATGACAGCCGGGACCAACGGCTTAACGTGCTTTCCGAGGCACGGAGGAGTCTCGGTATGTAAAGATGGTCACCCATCCACTGACCAACCCCGGCAAGCGTAGCTTAACCTGATGGATCGATCCGTGCGGCTGTTATTGCTTAGCTCCTCAATATAATATGAGAGTAATCGGTAGAAATTTACTACTTTTCTCCATTTCGAAACTGACTATTATACTCGCAATATTTTAAGTATTTCCAAGAAACAGTTCTGCTGACGCTACACTTACAATAATTACACGTCTAGTCTGTGCCTAACGAGTGCCGTCACTCGTGGCGTGGCGTATACCTAATGTGTTTATTTTATGTAGGAGAGGGCACATAATGTGAATGAAAGCTGTTTTTTTTAATGTTCCTAGTTATTTAGTGGGTAAACAGAGGTGAAGGGTGATTTGGTGTTATTTACAGCAAGCCGGTATCGGTACCTTTTGCAAAATAATACAAGGTTTCGTGTCATTGGGGTCAAGTTCTATAGCATCTAATCATAAGCTGTTTTCTATAATAGATAAGATAAGATAGATAAGATATTTTATTTCGCAAATATGGGTACAGTACATGGTGTAAAAAAAAAAAAAAAAGCATAATTAAACAAGTTCAGCCACATTTTACCACTAGGCATGCGAAAGGTACAAGACCAACAACAAATAGAAAAATATGAAAGATTACAGGCACACACATTAAATTAAACAGTTTTCTTAATTCCAACATAGATGGGCATATTCATAACAAAAACACTTACACAAATGCATTTTCTTTTTCTGCTAAAAACTCTGAAATGTTGTAGTAGGCTTTATTAACTAGAAATGTACGTAGCTTCTTTTTAAATAAAGGTAAATTTAAAGATTTCCAAGATTTGGGTAACTTATTATAAATGAATGGACCCATGCAGAAGACACTTTTGCGCATGAGTGCAGTTTTTGCGGTTTGCATACATAATCGACTATTATCGCGCCTATTCCGAGGAGCTATGTCTGCAAGGCGTGTAAAACGATTTGGGTTGCTTTTTACGAAAACAGCTACTTCAAGAATGTAAAGGCAGGGTAAGGTTAATATTTTGAATTCTTTGAAGTACGGAACACAACTGTCGGTAGACTTTAATATTAACAGACGCTATCATAATATTTTTATTAACTTATTCACATTTAAATAAAGTATGTACAATCGGTGGTGGTGGTGGTGGGGGTGGTGGTGGCGGGGTATAAGCGTATGTTATTGTAATAATATGCTACTAAAAGGTTTAAATTATAGTGTTTTTATACCAACTTACGAATCATACACGGTTGTTTTAAATTAATATTTAAACGTGATAAAACAAAAATAAATTGATTTGATGTTTTTTTTTTTTGTGGGGTCATCGACCGCAGTTACTGTAGTCACTCGAAATATCAGTTTAAAAAATCTGTTTTTTTTTTTTGTGTAAACTTCACAGATGTGATGAGTATTTATATAAAAAACACGATCAGAAACCAAGAAAACAGTTTTTTTCAACTCATACTTCATTTAACAACTCTAACAGCGGCAGCGGTCGAAAAAAAAAACATCAAACCTTTTAATTTTTTGTTTTAACGTGTTTAAATATCGATTCTCATCGCGCTTACGGAGTTTAGCTAGCCAATTTAAAATAACTCTGTATATACTATAGGTGTTGTTATTAATAACACTAGTTAGCATCAAAATTGTGTTCAAATAGTGATTTTACTTAAAAAATCGTAAGAACAATTTTTTATAAGCTCAAATAAGTGGGCTATAAGTATAGCCGTAATAGGGATGTTTCCTGGAAAAAAAAAAGAAATTGTATTTAGTCCGTCAGTCACATAAAACAAAAATATTACTTAGGGCCTGTTTCACCACCTACGATTAAGTTCCGATTAACTTACTTGGCAGATAATTTCATACAAATTCTGTTCCATTTTTGAATTTATTCGGTGAGTAGTGGCTACTCGGACATCGTGAAATAAGGGCTTAGACACGTATTTTTTGCTTTATCATATTAATAAAAATTACTTAGATAAAACACATTACAGTTGGAGAGTGGGGCTCGCTACGGCATAACTATAACAAACTACGTATACAATCTAGCAAGGAGTGACGTCATGCCATATTTTAACTTAATGTATTGCTGTAATCTTTTAAATACGAAAAAAAAGAAAAAATACGTGTCTAATATTTTTTTATAACTTAAATGAACAAAAAAATTTTTATCATCCCTATTTATAGCCGTTTTTGTATGCGTCCAGGTACCTTAGACCGAAACATAGCCCTGGACTTAACTTAACTTTCAGATAATTATCTAGTCCTTTAGAAAAGTTTATTTAATTGAGTTTATATGTTGTAAAATTCTTGTTAATAGGTTGTGGAGGTCAGATAGGCAGTTGCTCCATGTAAAATACTGGTATTCAGCTGCATCCGGTTAGACTGGAAGTCGACCCCAACATAGTTGGGAAATTTATTTATTTATTTATTTATTCATAACAATTTTTACATTGTGTCGAATATTAGAAACAATTTTATAACTTAAAAAAAAAATACAAAAACAAAAAAAAAAAGAATAAAATAAAATACATGCCACTTAATTACAATGAGGAAGAGTAATAATAATAATAAAAGGCTAGGCAGATTGACATATCTTGTAAAATTCTTAGTTCGTTATTTTTGTAAATATAGTTTTGCCAACTAGCATTCAAGGCACATCACTACATTATAAGTAGGTAGGTACTTATTACGAATAATACCCAAAACAGAATAAATTCCTACAAAAATTTAAAGTCAAATGGACCGTTAGAATAAAACATTAAAACATTTAATACCCAGCTGTTATAATCGCGGGAAGGTTGCGGAAGTTTTCTCATTTGCGACCAGCGACCAGCGCTGCCTGGTGGTCGGTTGCAAAAACTTGTGCAATCATGTTGCGACCGACTTGCGGGAGAGGTTAGCACACATTCTTTATGGATCGAGGTGTTGAATAGAAATGCTTTGTAACATTGCTTTGTAAAATGGTAAAAATGTGAATGAATAATGAATAATGTACGCTCTAAAAAACTTTTTTACAAAAAAATACAACCGACTTCCAAAAACAACACTACAAAGTGAAAAATAACTTTAATTTCGGAAGTCGGTGTCTAGTTAAATGTATTTTCGTTTTTTGCCACCGACTTCCGAAACTAAAGTTATTTTTCACTTTGTAGTGTTGTTTTTGGAAGTCGGTTGTATTTTTTTGTAAAAAAGTTTTTATTTTTCACTTTTTAGTTGTGTACCTACCCCACACAAATTCAAATACCACTACCTGCAAAACAAACTAGAACATCATCCATATAAAAGTGGGGAAAAAATACGTATTATTGAAGCTAACTCAAAAACTACCAAAGCAAAGTCAATCAATTTTATATGGGACCAACTGTGATGTATACACTCTCGAACAAAATAAAAAAAATCCAAATCGGTCCAGTCATCTTCGAGTAATCGGGGAACATACATAAAAAAAAAAAAAGGTTCCTACGAATTGAGAACCTCCTCCTTTTTGAAGGCAGTTAAAAAACGTATTATTCGTGGTTCAAGTTTTTCTCATTGCACGGTAATCATTTAAAATAGCCAATAGACTCCTTAACCCTTAAAAAGTATCTGACACTCAAAAGAATGAGTATTTAATATAAAAATAAAAATGTTTATTTCATTTAAACAAATTGTCAACACACGAGTTGGAGATCACCTTTTAAGCAAGGAAATGCTTGTAGGGTAACTGCTTTAGTAATTAGCCACGCTTTAGTAACTGGCCATTCATAAAAAAAGAGGTAGAAACAAGGAGAAGAAGCAAGCTCATGAATGAAAAGGACGAAAAATATTGTTTTGGTCCTTTTCCTTCAAGAGCTTGCTTGCATCAGCTTGTTTTTACCTCTTTTTTAATGAGTGGCCAATTACTATAGCAGTTACCGTATTAGGTGACTCCGCCCTTCCATTTAATATAGTCACAGGTATGCAATTAATAAACAAAAAACAAAAGAAAAACCAAAATAATTTAAAAACAAAAACACAAAAAGGAGCGCATTTGTGTGTTGTATAATATAGTGTGTTTTTGAATGTATGTGTGTGTGAGTGAGAGGGTATGTGTGCGTGTGTAATGGTGTGAGCGTGGAATTGAGTTTATGAATTAATTTCATATAAACTTTAGGTTTCTGTTTGGGATTAGGTTAGGTTAGTCCTGCGACAATGTCTCGGGATCGGAGGAAGCCAGGTACAGGTTCCTCCACTAACAGTTTGGATACCATGGTCCTATTAATTTCAGGACAGTAATATTGATGGGAATCACGTTGTGTGTAGATTATAAATAAAATTATCATAATTACTACGATACCTTCTAAACGTTCTTAGGAATGTGCTCAGAACAACTAACAAACTGCATTTATTGTAAAATAACTGGAAAATAAAAATTTTAGACAAAAAAATTCAACACATCCATCATGACGTCGCGACATTTCAGACGATTTCTAGACGTCAGGCCGATTCTCAACTTTCATCATCTTTCTGCCCTTGTCCCTTGTTACTTGGAGTCAGTGCTCACTTGTATTATACAATAAAAAATATAGTATACAGGGTTTATCAGAAAGGTGTGTTCAAATTTAAGGGTGTGGTATAGACTCTATACCACACCCTTAAATTTTAACACACCATTCTGGGACCAACATCGTAATCGAGAAAAAATTATCAGCCGTCCCATAGATTTTGGGTCGTGTAGGTATTGAAGCTTTGTACGGGACAACTGATATTTTTTTTCTCGATTACGATATTGGTCCCATGGAGAAAGATGTTCATTTTGATGATCTATAGTAGGTCTATACTATAAAGGATAGGACATGGGACCAACATCGTAATCAAGAAAAAAATTATCAGCTGTCCCGTGCAAAGCTTCAATACCTACTCGACCCAAAATCTATGGGACGGCTGATAATTTTTTTTCGATTACGATGTTGGTCCCATGGAGAAAGTTGTTCAAGTTTTTGACCACACCTTTCTGATATACCCGTATAAATATCTATCCAAAACCTCCGACACCCACAAACAAATATAAAAAGAACAGTCACATAATACAATAGTTACGGACAGTCATCAAAACTGCGAGTGTACATAACTTTTCTCATTTGAAATCGCTACAAGATGAGATAACTTCAGAGCCACTGTTATATAACGCGGTTTTATTTCTAATGAGGTCAAATGCGCCACTCTTAAAGATGGTGGGTGTAGTGTTCGTTTAGTAGTATTTGAATTAGAATAGAATAGAATAGAATATTTATTTGCCAGAAACATGGTATGTTCACAAAGGTGTTCTTAACATTTCTTAGTGCTGCATGTCTCACCGTTATAACGGTATGCAAAAACAATTTACAATTACAATTATATCTAAACAATTACAATAATTACATTAATTTTCAATTTACATTATTTACTTTAATTTAAAAAAATAATACTGTTATTTCAATTATTTTAATATACCATCATATTCCATTTTTACCATTTTATTAAATAAAACAAAAACATTAACATATTATCACTTAAATTATTATTTATGCCTGTATTTTAATGCCAGATCAAGTGAATAAAATTTACAGGGACATTTTACAAAAAATTCGTGAATTGAGTAAAAAGATTCCTGCAACAACCACTTCCGTAGTGCCGAACAAAATTTTTTGAAGGGTAGTTGGGTAATTGGCTTCGGCAAAGCATTATAAATTAGGGGAGCCATGTAGATACAACTCTTTCTGAAGAGTTGCAACTTAGGAACAGGTATATCGAAATCTAAATGTGCAGCTTTCCTCTTATTTGTATTATCCCTTCGTTCAAATAATGCAAGATTGGATCTCAGAAACTTGGCAACTTCAAAGATAAATATGCAGGGTACAGTCAAAAGGTTATGTGACTTGAAAATAGGGCTACACGAATCAGACCATTTCATATTAAAAATTGCGCGGATACATTTTTTTTGAGCAATGAAAATTCGGTCTATTTCTGAGGAGTTTCCCCACACAACTATGCCGTAGCGAATTACTGAACAGACATAGGCATGGTACACCATTATGGAGGTTTCTCGCGACGTTACATTTTTGACCTTTCTTAGCGCAAAAACAAATTGGTTGATTTTCTTACAGAGTATCTCGATATGATTCTTCCATGTTAAGTGCTCATCAAGTGTTACCCCTAGAAACCTTGTGTTATGTACCTGCTTTACGCTAATATTATTATGTGCGACATGAAGATGGACAGGTTTACTTTTCCATGTTTTAAAGTGGAGTACGTTAGTTTTAGCAATATTTAATTTTAGCTTGTTAATATCTAACCATTTTATAATATCATTCAATGTTTGATTAATTTCAATTGCTGCTAAGCTTATGTTTATGTAAGGTTAGGGAAATTAATTCCGTTTATTAAAATTGTCATTCTTTGTTATAGTTCGTTGTATGAAATCGCTATAATACGACAAATTGAAGTAAGTTGTGAATTTGCTTAACAATTAATTTCCACAACACAATAACACAAACAACACACAACACAACACAAACACAATAAATAATATAAATATAAAATAATAAATAATAATAATAATATATAATATATATATATTATATTTTTAATAACACAATATACAGAAAAAGTTTTTAAGCAGTGCGCAAATTTTCGCAGGGTGTTCTACCCATGAATATGAACAATTTTTATTATGGGACCAAATCTGAAATCACGAAAAAAATCAGCTGTTTCATACAAAAGTTCAACCCTACTCAACCAAAAAGTGTGAAACAGCTGAATTTTTCTTCGTAATTTTAGAGTTGGTCCCATAGTGAAAACTGTTCATATTCATGGGATTTGCGCATTGCTTAAAAACTTTCTAACGTATTATTTATTAAAACTTTTCTGAAAGTATCACGTTAGATCACGTTAGTGAAAGAATCATTAAAATTGATGGTTTTTGAGAAACACACATACATACATACCGACGGCTCAAATATAGAACCTCTTTTTTTGAAGTCAGTTAAAAAATAATACCCTTTTAAGACTCCATTATGTGTTAACGTCGCTAAAACATTTACATCTTAATCTGATATTCCATTACAAAGCAGTATCGTTTTTCCCATTTAAGCCCAAAATAACCAACAATATTAGTCACAACATAACCCACTCACAACAACACACTGCTCACCCACTCAGTAAAGTGGCAACAATTAAAAACTTGCCCATCACCGTGCGGTGACGACTCACAACTTTGCCCGTGTAATCTCCATTTGTGGTCGCCATGTTGTTATAAACAAACTTCATGTTTTTAGCTCCCGTGTTTTAGGTATTTGTCCACTTTTGTACGTGGACGGGAATTGGGAAGTAAGTGGGTGCATTAGTACTGAAAGACGTTAGTTTTAATTGGAAATTGCCTGAGAAGTAGGTACTAAAAATTAAATGTAATAAGATCAAAATAGCTGTTCTAAAATAACACGTAGCAGTTGGCTACGCACGCGTAGCCAACTGCTACGGCGTAGCAAATGCGTAGTATTGTTTCAGGCTCCGTATCATTATAGGTGTAATCCCTTTTCTTTGGCCATATAATTCAATTAAACCACATACATCAATAAACTTACAGGTAACTAATCAATTACATTAATTACTAGTATTATAACACTCGCCTATTACCCAACCACATATTTAACCGAAATACGGTAAACATTTAATCCGATAACCCAAATTCCCTCTAACCAACAGGGAGTGAAACAGTAACGAAATTCTAAATTCAAACGCAGCCTGCCATATTGTTAATACGGTTCTAATTTCAAAATTTCAAATTCGACTAACATCGGCTATTCCCGGGCGACCGTTGAATAGTTCGGCTACACAGATGATTAATACGTAGATATTAATCAAAGCATTATTCTGGGCAAGGGATTATATTACCGAAACCGTTTTGTCCAGTTGGTTTCGGTCGACTGGTTGGCATGGTGTTTAGTAAATGCCACAGTTGAATGAGAGATGTATGTGAATGTTCGACTATTGTTAGACCAAAAATGAAAAAAGGAAATTAATTCTAAAATTAGGTTAATATTTATTTTCGGAGCTCCAAAATTGATGAGAATTTGTATCCATATAACCTGAGGTCTCAACAAGAATTCTGAATATAATCGCTAAAGATAACTTTTCAATTTACTTGTGTTTGTTTGGATTTAGTCCTGAAAAGAGATCCGAGAGTGGGTTTCTCAATTCATTAACTTCGTCAATGAACTTGGAAAATTGGGTTGAAGTTCCAGATTGTTATAGGCCGCTAAGTTTAGAAAACACGATTTGTAAATGGGTATAAATCCCTACGAATGAACGTGTTTTATGGGGATGAAAAAAAAAAGTCAGACATATTCTCGCTACCAAAAAACTTTGTCACTCGACAGTCGCCCAGCTCGCTGTACGAACATTCACAGATTATCCAGCCATTACGCGCGCAAACGTCAACACTCAAACATAAACAAGTTTAGGGCATACTGCTAATCATTTTATTCGTGCACCCTGTGGGTCAGTTGTGCTCAGCGGACACTCAATGCCCTTCGTGTACAATATAATAACGCTTTTAGGATGTTGTTGGGGCTGCTGAGATGTAGTGCGTCTGGTATGTTTATGGAGGCTCAGATTGACGGCTTTCATGTCATCATGAGAAAGAAAGCGGCCTCCATATTGCACCGTATCCATATAAGCTCCAAAAGGACGGTCTTTTTCATAGACACTGGAACGCACTCCAAAATAAAAAAAATAAAATCAAATAAATACACTATTTGATTTTAATTTGTTTATTTTTATTTTTGTGATTTACTTACATAGATTTTAAGTACTTACTAACACAAATATGGATGTTTTGTCTGCAATAAAGTTATTATTATAAACGGGACTTCATTTTATCTTAGCAGGAGTTCTGTCAGACTTTTTTTGTTCGTCCATGTTGATACCTAATGAATTAAGTATATTGTAGGACCTTCGATTTTGTACCCAAATCACTACCTGTGCACCTCATGATTTTATCATAAAATATAACATGCCCCATCTACTGAAGTGTTCAAAGACACACACACACACACACACACACACACACACACACACACACACACACACACACACACACTTCACACACACACACACTTCTGAGAACGTAAAAAACCGTGACCACCTAATGGGCTCAACTCAATCGACAAACAAAAAACAAACGAAAAAAAAACAAAACAAAAAAAAAAGAACACCAAATTACAAATCAATCGACGCGGAAAGAGGAATCATATTACCTAATTCTTATGCATTTAAAGCTAAATGCTATGTAGTTATAAAAACGAATAAAAGTCAAACGCCGCCCTTTCCCATTCAGCAGCTTCTTAAACAAAAAAAACGTGAGAACACAAATTGGCAAATAACAATAAAAGAAAAAAGACAGTGTTGGTAGGGAAATTTTTCGATTTTGTCAATGGTCCACGTGGTCATAACGGGCCTCCTAACATTGTGACTGAACGTTATTAAGATAGAGGCCACAAGTTAAGGTAAGGGTATAAACGTCCCGTATTTGGGCCAGCCCTGCTCTGCGAGCGGGGAATACAAATAGGACGGGGCTGGGACGGACTTAGGTTTACTGCGGGATTTTTTATTACTGGATAATTTATGTAAGCGTCGCGCGTCGTGTGTGTTTTAGTATGTTTCGTTTGGAGAATTCGTGAAAACTATTGTTCAACCAGCTTGTTAAAGCAGCAGAGGAGCTCGTGGCTAAGTAAAAACAGCGGCAGGGAGCGATCCATCAGGTTAAGCAACGCTTGCTGGAGTCGGTCCGTGGATGGGTGACCATCTTTATATACTGAGACCCCTCTGGCTGTCATTCGCAGATTTGACAGTCGTTACGGGTCGTCAGAATCCCGAAAGTCTGATAACTAGTCTTACAAGCGGTATCGTATTCGTATTACTGGGTAGTGGTCAGATAGGCAGTCGCTCCATGTAAAATACTGGTATTCAGCTACATCCGGTTAGATTGGAAGCCGACCCCAACATAGTTGGGAAAAGGCTTGGCAGATGATGATGTATGGTCAGTACCTGTTGGAAATGTTATGAGAAGATTGTTAACTGTAAATTTTTACCTTTAGTTATTGTGTTTTAGTTTTATTTGGTATCTTCAATTTTACCAATATAGCTCACATAACTCACAGTAGGAGTCTCAACAGACTACTATAACCCTTTTTGATTTCGACAGCTCTCCTAAAAAAATTATCACTGAAGACACTTCAGTCGCACACATAAAAATAAAACTATTCAGACGCTGAACTCCGGCCCTGCTTAAAGCCGACCGAGTCACGCGTATGTATGTAATATGACCCTAATAAATATCACTCGGTACACATATTTATATCACCCTGTATAAAGCTCCTACTGACGTATGTTGTCGATTCAATATACTATAATGTTTAAATTAACTTGTAAACGTTTGGTTCTAATGTAAACGCCGCATGTTCAGGCCGATTCTGGGTTGTAAGTCTAAATTGAGATGTACCGAAAACTGTATGTAGTTAAATTATGTAACGTTCATTTGTTTTCAGATATTGTTAAAGCATATCACTCTGAAAGTTGTTTTGTTGTGACCAAAAAAGACTAAGAGTGGGTTGCACCATCTTACTTTAACTATAACAAACATCGCACCTTCAGTTCGATGTTAGTTATAGTTTATGTTTAACCCCTGTAAAAGTTCCTGTTAGATAAAAAATAGGTTGTTCCATTTGACAATTTGTTAGCTGACGTCATAACTTTAACTGTAACCTTAACCGCCCACGCTTCGCTGGTGAAAGTTATTGTTAAATATCTGTCACTTCTGTCAGACGCGTCGAATGTCATGTCCCTGTTCCGAACTTTATGTTTTACATTTGACATGACGGTGCAACAGCAGATAGTCATTCTATGGTCATTTTAACTTTATCGGAAACTATTACCTAGCTCTGGGTGCAACCTACCCTTAGTGTGACTTTGTTTACTTGTGCGATGTTTACCTACAAAATATTTAACTTGTTATACATTTTTTAAATTACTCTGCTGATTCTTTGTTTTACAACAGGTCAAGCTAGTATACCGAGAGCAGTGGTAACGGCCCCAGCTTACGAGTTGCAGATCGTGGTTTCAAACCCAGACAGGCGCTTTACTTTGTGTAAATAATTTCATCACCACTGCTGTCAAACGGTGAAGGAAAAAACTGATTTTTAACCACAGAATAACTTTGTTCGTAATTCCGATACAACCTCACGGCTTTTAGTAAAAATATATTACACCTTTCCAAAAAACCTAGAAAACAAGGGCTGAGTCCGCGCACAAAATTCCAAAAATTAAAACAAGACGCTGGCCGGAATGCGCTCGCTGTCACCCGTTTTATCTGGTAACTCTCGTCCGTTGCGTTGTGCTGCGGTTTACGAAACTGGTGACTTCCGTCCGTTTCACGCGTGGGTGGACATGGAATGAGTGACATAAAAAGAGTCGTAAAGACCAAGGAGGTTGAATCGCTTCTAACCAAGTCAAATTAAATGATAACTGACAATGATATAGTTATTTGTTTCGGTACGAAAGATAAATATAACCCCGTTGCAAATTTTTTTTTCCAAATTGAGCCTCTGTGCTTTGTGCACTACAAAAGTACGGGACACACATTGTATTTGACACGGGAAATCAAATTATTGTGTGCGGCGCGCGTGCAACGCTCAAAAGTTTGTGACGCGCGCGTTGACAGTTGAGTTGCGTAACTGAATAACAGGGGCGTACGTTACCAGACGAGGCAGCTTTTGGGCGCTAATATAGGGTATATAGTTCTACAAAAAATGGGGCTATAATAACTAACTAATAGTCCTCTAAGTTTCTCGTGGAATAAGGGCAAGCGAATCATGAGTCTTATTTCTCCGTTACGGACGTAACCAACTATCTGAAAAGAAGTCTGTTCCGGAAGTTGCGTTAGAGTTCTTTATCTTCTTGTGGAATCTATGGTGAACTTGTTTAGTCGGTATCTCGGGGCATCATTGCAGTTCTTTTTTTTCCAGCAGAGTTTTGCTGTCTGAGTGTTTCAAGATATATATACTTTGTTTTTGTAGTTTATAGATAATTAGGAAAACAAAATTCAAAGTCATCCTTCTCCTGCCCTTATCCCAATTTATTGGGGTC
Organism: Cosmia pyralina; assembly: GCA_946251885.1. Taxonomy (NCBI): domain Eukaryota; kingdom Metazoa; phylum Arthropoda; class Insecta; order Lepidoptera; family Noctuidae; genus Cosmia; species Cosmia pyralina. The sequence goes on along the minus strand of OX276348.1, from coordinate 4,364,482 downwards.
GGCGTGGCATGTCTTTTTCTTCCATACTTCTCTATCAGTCGTCACTCGGTAGTCACTCCTTTTCTAGCTATATCACCTTTCACACAGTCCATTCATCGTTTCTTTGGTCTTGCCCTACTCGTAGAACCATCCACATTCATACTAGAAACTTTCATGACAAGATTTTCCACATTCCTCCCCATCACTTGTCCATACCGTGACAACCTATTTCAAACAAAGTTCAAAGTATTAGAATAAATAGGCTAGTGAGTAATATTTTAGTAATACTATATCAGCTTTCTCATACTTACTGTGAAATTCACAGCCTTAGGAAATATTGGAAATATAATAGCCCAGGAACAAAATCCCTAAAAGTCGAAAATTCAGCAATCATGATAGATTTTCGGCTTACCCAACTTTTTATGAGATATCAAAAATAACACTCATGTAGGTACTACTAATATAAAGCCTTCAAAAATCCAACGCGGCGGGGTCTACTAATTCGTTTTTTATGACGATCGTTAGACCCTTGGAAAATAAAATAAAAATCTAAAAGCATACAAAATTTTCGCTTGTCAAGAGGTCCTTAATGGTCCGTTATAATGACAGAGAGCGATTATACTCAGGTATTATGTCCAGGAAGTTACTCCGAAACGATTGGAATACGTAATTATGCTGTAAAAAATTAACCAGGAAGGAGTCTTATGTGATTTATAATAATTGGGAGCATCCTTTCATGTGAATTTATTTGGTTTCATTTTGGTCCCGAAAATAACCATTGATGATCACTGCCAACCAATATGGATGGTATTTAGCTGCATCTGGTTAGACTGGAAGCCGACCCAAATGTTGTTAGAAAAAGGCAAGATTAGTACTTGTGATTAGTACACTGATACGTGGATGGTACAAGGCCATTATTGCTTCCTCATTAATTTGTCGTTTACTAGCTGTTGCCCGCGGCTTCGCCCGCGTGGATGTCGGAAATTATCCCACGTTAACCTAATACCGGAAAAAAGTATCTTCTGTGTTAATCCAGGTTTTAAACTAGCTGTGTGCCAAATTTCATCCAAATGGGTTAAGCCGTTTTTGCGTGATTGAGTGACAAACATCCAAACATCTTCACAAACTGTCACATTTATAATGTTAAGTAGGATAAACACCACTCAATAATGTAGACCAAGACAATATTTATTTATTACAACTTTATGCACAAGTAAAAAAAATACCGTACAAAGGCGCACTTAATGCCTGAGGCATTTTCTACCCGTCAACCTTAAAATATTTCCTAAAATAACTTCTGCAGGAAGTCTATTTCACAAATAACTATACAATAACAGCGGATGCAAGTATAATAGAAAAAAAAAAACACCCATAAACACTAACGAAGGTTCAAAAATAGAAAGTCGTTGACCCAAGAATGTCGATAATCCTATCTCCTCTACTTCATCTAACATTTTTTTTATTTTCATGCCGCTTCATTCCATGGCTTATTCTATTTCCTCCATTTTTACAATTCGATCGTGTTTTGTTTTTTAGAGATGTTCAATTTGGACGGGTTTATTGGATGTGAATGTAATAGGTATGTATTGTGTTTAATATACTGATGCTGTGCCACGGTGTACAGTGTGCTAAATAGTTTCTCGTATAGAATTTAAATCTATTATTATCATCTATTTATTTTTTTTCTAATGTTTTCAGCCTTCAGCCATTCTGAAATTGGAGTTATTTTTAAGAATTTCAAAAACGGTCCTTCGAGCCGGATAAAAATTTTAGCTAAGAACAGTCTTCAAAGCCACCATAATAGCACGGCTCAACAAAATATTCTAATAAGTCTATCGGAAAAATCTTTAAAGACACCTTCCTCAGAGAATAAGGTCTTATTAAGTTACTGCTTCATAATAGAACAGCCGTCGAATAGATATTGCAGTACAAATCCAATTTTGTATCTCATTTGGGCTCAAAATAGCATAGCATAGAAACAGATTGGAGATTTAATCGAATACCAATTAATTGGTACCGTCTTACGAAGATACGGGTGAAATTGGCTCTGGATATCAAATTTGTTACTGAAATTGCATGCAGGAGAGACTTTAAGAACATTTGTATTATTCAGTGCAATTGGATACCAATTTACGTTACGGGTTTAGTGAAATAGAAGTTTAGTGATTGAATTGGCTTTGTTTTTCGTATATGATCCATGCGCCGTCAGTTGGGACTGGTCGTCTCTTACCTGCCATGGCTTATTTTTAATTTTAATTTAGTTGTTTTAGTTTTTATCTTTTTATTACGGACGCTTTTTAACGTGCACGTCTCTCTACATTGTTCTCACATGTATATTTTCAACATGAACGATGCAACCAATATTTTGTAAAAATATTATGATTTAAAAGAGTGTCCGTGGAGTTTCTTGCCCGTTCTTCTCCATAGGGATCTACTACGCTTTGGAATGGGCAACTAGCTTCATCTGACTCTGACTGACCGACCCATTGACAATTCAAAAGTGCCTGTAATTGGTTTATTTGAAATAAATGCTTTGAGTTTGTGTCTGAGTTTGAGATCAGTTAATAGTTTGTGACCAGTTGTAATTAATTAAGACGTCTGACTGGTGAGCGAGGGAACATGACTTTGAAATTCAGCCGTTGCCCAATTGAAGGTAAACATTAACAAGCATTTGATTAAGCTAAGACAAAGATTTAAAATAACACAATTTATCAAACAGACTTTTAAAAACATGTTAAATACTCTTTTTTACGCCCAACGATTTTTCACTTTTACAATACGGTCTACTGTTTATTGGCTTTGCTTTTACTGTCATATATTTCGTAAATTGAATACATACCTTAGATGTAGGCATGTCTTATTTTCACACTTGTACCCCATAATTCCTTCTTATGAGGTAATTTCGAGCAATACTCACTAAGGCCCCAGAGTACCCAAATCTATTATAACAGTAACGTGTTGGGTTTAATAATCACAACAGTCCCCGAAGTGACAAGTTGCTTGCACCTGTTTCACTTAATTGGTTTTGGAGGTGATAAACACTAATAAGTAGCCAATATACGACACAGGCTTAGGGATGAAGAAAACAAAGTTTTCTTCTTAAGGCTTGGGTACACATCGATTTGTGTAAGAGATTTTATGTAATTAATGGGGATGCGCTAAGGTAGTCCGCGAAATTAAAATTTTCTTACGTTTTTTACAATTTGCAGGGCAGTGTCAGGTTGTATGTTGATTAAAATATGATTCGCGGCCGTAACAAATATGGCTTTACTGAATTAAAATCACTAGAATCAGCAATCCAAATCTCATGATTTCATGAAATAGTCATTCAATAGGATAATATGATCTTAAAGAGTTGTATTGATGATTTTTATGATTATAATTCTTTAAATAAATATTTGATACGGCCGCGAATATTTAGATCAACATACAACATAATAGTGACTTGCAAATTGCAAAAAACGTAAGAAATTTTTAATTTCGGGGGCTACCCTGGCGCTTTCTCCTTAAGCATAGATTAAATCATCTTATTGATCGGCAGTATGGGAATCGAGTCATGGAATTGGGCCATGTTATGCGTAGGAATGAGGGAAGGAATGGCAATAAGAATAGGGGTACACTAAAGAAATGATGACAATTTGCGTGAAAGAGAATTATGTCTAGAAAATTGTTGGTGTGATGGCAATTGATAGAGATGAATGCAAGAACACAACGTGTTGCGCTAACCCCAAATTAATTAAGATAAGGGCAGAAGGATGATGATTGGTTTGAGCACCCCTAGTTGCAAGCGAGACATTTTTAGCTGAGCAACGTGGGTAGCTTAGGAAAGCTACTCACAGTTTCCGCCCGTATTCTACTAAAATCAGGTTCTAATTTATAAGTGTTCTGCTTCGGTTCATGGGTAAAAATATTCTTAGATTTTCTTTGATCTTTTCTTTGCAGTGCTCTCAGTTTGACCGAAAAAATTGTCGCGTCAAGGTCACGCACCATGTGACGTGACATTAATTCAAACAAAGCTGCCGATGTCTGTTCCAACTATTACTTATGTGAGCCTCTCCCATATTGCGACGACTCAGTTACATTATCCCTTTTTCGCGGACGCTACATTGTACGTAGCCGTCATTTTGTTTCTAGCTTCATCCACTGTTTGTTCTTCTGACGAGGGTCAGTTCATTAGATGTGCGCAGATTAATTATATCACGTATTGTTCGTTTGTGTGGTGTGTTTAATTCGTTAGAGCGAAATTAAATTTAAAAGAATTGGATGTGCGGTTTTCTAATTATGAATGGGTTTAATTTAGATTGGATTTAGCTTTTTGTGTTTTATTTTAACACTATTACGAAAACGTGGCTATGTCTGCTGTAGTGAATGTAACGTCAGTTTAGCTATTAGATTTTTGAATTAGAAAACAAGCTTGGCACATTTTCATGTTTTGTTTGTCATCATCAAATATTATAAATGCATAGTTCATTGGTAGGTATTAATTTATAAAAGTAGAGTTATTAAAAAACTTTTTTACAAAAAAATACAACCGACTTCCAAAAACAACACTACAAAGTGAAAAATAACTTTAATTTGGGAAGTCGGTGTCTGATTAAATGTATTTTCGTTTTTGCCACCGACTTCCGAAATTAAAGTTATTTTTCACTTTGTAGTGTTGTTTTTGGAAGTCGGTTGTATTTTTTTGTAAAAAAGTTTTTATTTTTCACTTTTTAGTGGGTCTGTTTATAATTTGTAAAGTTACAATAGTCTAATGTCAATTGCTCATCACATGTTACAAAATATTGCTTTTCCCGATGCTGGGACGTTAATTGTTGAGGAGTTCTGCTGGTAAGAACCAGGAGAACTCCTCAACAACCACTCATCACACGCATTGTGTGACGAGCGGAAATTGCTTAGCAACCATATTAAAGTAATCGAATCGCAACCCGTGAAATATTTATCATTGAGTAGTTCTGGTAGCCATCTGTGGTCTTCATCAGCAGTTCCAATTCACCATGTGGTGCTTTCCGAGAGCAAATGCACGAGCTACTATAAAAAATACCCAAATCGCTATAGGTGTGCCTATAATATTTGAAGAGTTCCTTCGATTTCTCCAGGATCCCATCATCAGAACTGGATTTTGACAAAAATGGGACTATTTGGGAAGTATACCCTTTCCAACAAAAAAATATTTTTTCAAATCGGTTGGCAAGCGACGGAGTTATGCGCGAACAAACATAAAAAAAAAAAAAAATAGAAACATCCGAATTGAGAACCTCCTCCTTTTTTAGAAGTCGGTTAAAAATGTACTAGAAAGCACTCCACGTCGACCATTTGTCCTTGATACGTGTGCAAATTCTCAAGTTACCCTCAGACCGATATCATGTACTAATTTATAAACCCAAAACCCCAGGGAGAGGGGAGGGGGGCTAGTTGCGAACCCCATAGGTTCACAACTACTGATGATGATTTTTTTCCATCGATTGATGTTTTTTACGTTTATATATATATGATATAAACTTATATACCTATTATATAAAGAATTTTTCCTTATGCACACATGGGGTGCAGTCGACACGTAAGTAGTCGGACGTCTTGAAGTTAGTGAAAATTACGTTGAAAGATTCCATTACAATAGATAGATACAGTTCAAGCTAATAAAAGCGTGTTAAAAAAGGAACGTTCAACACTATTTTCAAAAAATCTAAGTCCAAAATTCGCACTACATATAACATACCATAAAGCCGCGGCCACACCCTCCTACTCGCAATAAATCCAACGTTGTCGCGGACAGAAAAAGCTACCGCTGAACATTGTGTTATAATGGATTTATTAATTTCACGCCCCACGCCCCCATTTTATTGCTCGGTTGTGCTTCTTGCTTGATTAATAGATTATTATTTGTTTTTATTGCTCAGAAAACGGTTGAGATCACGTGGAGGAATTATTGTTATTGGGTTTCGGAAATCAGGGCAATTACAAATTGCGTACAATGTAAGCCTGTAGAAATCCACTGAGAAAATTAATAGGTTGCTGAGCTAAATAGGTAAAGATACCTTCATTATTATGTGATCGTTTTATGTAATGAAGACATCAGTATATCAGTATCATCAAGGTACTTAATAGATGATGGCGGATTTTATCTGTTTACTAGTATTGCTTAATTGTAAAGAAGGACCTTAATTGCGTAACACATTATCGATCGGAGTTGGTTTCATTCTGAAACAAATTGTCAATGCATTGCTTCATATGTTCGAAAAGTTTTCTGCTCGGGTGCAGTATCAAAAGTCCTACTAGATGTTTAGTTTGTTAGATGTGCAATATTTGGTGAATTTAAGTAATACAACCAATGATATTATACACAACATATGTTACGTTCAGAGTAACCGACGTTTAAATCTAGTCGTGACACGTGACACAGCGTTTGGCTATGACGCGCGGACTAAAGACAAACAAATATCCCAATTAGAAGGTTTTCGAGTCCTCAATACGCACGCGCAAAAACATATCTGCCTCTTTTTAACCGACTTCAAAAAGGAGGAGGTTCTCAATTCGTCGGAACCTTTTTTTTTTTTTTTTATTTTTTTTTTTTATGTATGTTCCCCGATTACTCGAAGATGGCTGGACCGATTTGGATTTTTTTTTGTTTTATTCGAGAGGGTATACATCACAGGTGGTCCCATATAAAATTGATTAACTTTGCTTCAGTAGTTTTTGAGTTAGCTTCAATAATACGTATTTTTTCCCCACTTTTATATGGATGATGTTCTAGTTTGTTTTGCAGATAGTAGTATTAGAATTTGTGTGGGGTAGGTACACAACTAAAAAGTGAAAAATAAAAACTTTTTTACAAAAAAATACAACCGACTTCCAAAAACAACACTACAAAGTGAAAAATAACTTTAATTTCGGAAGTCGGTGGCCGGTGGTGGTGGTGGTTGTATTTTTTTGTAAAAAAGTTTTTTTAGGGTTCCGTTCCGAAAATGGTAAAAAGGAAACCTTATTGTGCGACTCAGCCTGTCTGTCTGTCCGTCAGTCATAGCTGAATATCTCAAGAACCACTAATGCTATCAACTTGAAATTTGGAACAGTTTTAAATGACGTTTGCCCAACTATTTAGCAAATAAGAAAGAATTAAAAACTTTTTTTTTTGCAACAGGGACTGAAAGATGGTCTTAAAAATTCAAAGTGGGGCTACTAGGGCATGTGGGATATCATTTAAAAAAGCGCTGTTTGCACATTGGCAAACATTTTTTCTCTTTTTTTAAGCCCTATAGTTTTCGACTTTTGATGAAAAATGTAAAAAAATATCGTTCCCCCTTAACTCCGAAGTTTGAAAAATCTGAAATTATTCTATGTGACAGAAGTTTACGTAAAGATTATCGGAAAAATAAAACGATGTCTCTAAATAGCACACTTTTACAGAAATCGGAACGGAACCCTCGGTGCGCGGCTCCACTCGCTCTTGACCGGTTTTTTTTAATATAAGGTGCTATAAAAATTTCTGCCACGGCTTCAATGGGGGATAGTATTTTGTTTTTAGATTACAATAGTGAAGACATTTCGTACCCCGGAATAGTTAAACCAATTTGAGAAAATGAAGTAATTAAAATAAACATTTACTGTATTCTGCATAACGTGGTTCACAAACTTTGCGCTGCAAACACGCACATTTCATATTTCCTTAGTGTCGCTTCCATTTTTAGGGTTCCTTACCTCAAAACGAAAAAACGAAACCCTTATAGGATCACTTCGTTGTCTGTTTGTCTGTCTGTCTGTCAAGACCCTTTTTAGCGCGCAAGCTGTGTCGTTTCGTCAATAAAAACAATTGCTACCTCTTTCTAACTGTTCTTTGAATGAACACTAATTACTACGGGACGGTGTCATACAAACAAATAGATTCAAATTGTTTTGTATTAAAAAATTGATGACAATAAATCAATAATTTATCTACACTATTGTAATCTATGTACACAATACTGTCTCCCATTGCAGCCGTGGCAGATATTTTTATAGCGCCATATACATATAATATCGTTAAATACAACTCATTCTAAATTGCATTGCCCTTGAATGACAGAAAACATTAGGCACCCACTCTTTACATAAAACAAAATTAAAAGTCGCACATTAAACTTTTTATTCCTCGTTTTTGACATTACTTAACATGCGAGTAACCCATGAGACAACACAGCATTAACCAGGTCCTTTATCTAACAAAATCCCCTAGCCGTCTCATAACGGGTCATAATCACCCTGACGCAATAATATCTGTCTCTCAGTCCCCTGGCTAGCAGGGGAATGACAGGAGACGACACAACGTTCATCTCAGAACGAATTACTGTGTGGTGAGCGGAATATGAATGTGGAGGGTATTTGGAATATTTATGTGTGCCTCTGTTATGGTGTGAGTTTCTGTTTATGGTTGATTAAAAAATGTTTCACGTAGGGTCAAGTCGGGACTTGAGAAAAGTTTGGTGTTTTAGAAGTGGTTAGGATTATTCTATGACGGGATAGAATGCGTCATCACTATCTTTTAGTGTCCAACAATTAAGTAAACACGTTTTGCTTTATCTGTATTCGGTTTCTTTTTTTTTTGCAAAGAAAACATAATGATTACCTACTGAAAATATTAAAAATTTTGAGTTGACTTAGAAGCTTGATTTTTTTAGAGCTTCAAAGGAGCATAGTCCTACTTATTTGATATTAATTTCAATTTGACCCTTGAGAAAAAGGGTCTTGATAGACTGACAGACAGAAAACGAAGTGATCCTATAAGGGTTTCGTTTTATCCTTTTAAGGTAAGGAACCCTAAAAATGGAAGTGACACTAAGGAAATATAAAAATATGCGTGTTTTCAAACTATAGGACCAAACTTGGGCTTAGTTTGGTCCTTTCTCGCGCACCAAAGATAACGATCAAATTCGTTTTAGGCTCAGAATATATTTTAGACATTTTTACATCGCAAAAACGTGAGTGAGTTTTCCACGAACCTTAATTCAGACCTTTCAATATCGAAACTCAAAGCCTTTTATCTTTTCCAGGCCTGAAAATAAACTCATTACAAAGTGACATGAGAACCCGATTATAGAATTCACACGTGCAGAACCCGTTGTGACATTTTCTCCTTATTTTTGTAAGGTTTTATTGAATTTATTGGGAATGAGGTAATGGGGAGAGATGCTTCGTTGTGCCTTTATTTTATTTTTTTCTTTATGAACTCAAGTTTATTAGGGATATACGGTATTATTTCAGTTAGTATTGAAAGTGAAAGATGTAATAAAGTAATCCGAAAAATGAGTCAATACTTTTAGGACTTGAAGTTTTTTTTTATAATATCTCGTCACGGACTAGAAAAAAATGAAGGACTCCGCGCCACGCGAATCGAAAGTGAAGCACTGTACCGATCCAAGTGTGCGTGATTTAACAAAGACACCGTCGTGTCACGTAATGGCGGCCGGTCAGCATACTATGATGTAAATGTGTGCGTGAGGCGTGTTTGTACAAACGGCCCCGGCATACTTACTGTGCTCCACTATCGATACGCAAGGCGCGGAGTCCTTCTTTTTTTTCTAGTCCGTGTATCTCGTATAGAATACGTAGGTACCGATGGACCTCTTAAAAAAAACCTACGTGCTATGTAGATCTGGCTAAGGGTAACTAACCTCTTCAGATAAAAAAAGTTCTGGGAACCAAATCATAAAAATATTACAACCGATCTAATCATATATCTATCATCGACTATTGTATTCTTACCAAGACAGTTGCTTTGTGTAAACACTGTGTAAACTATTGATGATAACCACATCTGCTTCTACGCTAACTCCAACATAATTAATTAACTATGCCATAAACTTTAACTTGATAAAAAAGATACCATCACTTATAACTATTTAAAGGAGGCTGTCAAGCTACACTGGTGCCTCGAGCCTCAAGTAAAGTTAAACTGTCAAGGGACAACTCTTACAAGCTTAATTGCAATCAAATTAGACGAGCTCTGAGAAAAATGCCTTTTAAAAAGCGTCCAGTAAATAATGCTAAGCGTCGTAACAAGTTAATATTCATTGACCTGTAGTGAACCTAGTCCCCAGACTCTGTGAACTATCTTTTTTAACCAACGAAAAAAAAAGGAGGAGGTTCTCAATTCGACACGTATAATTTTTTTTCTTTTTTTATATGACCACGCATTTTTTGCAGACCATATTAAAATTTATTAACTTTGCTTGGGTAGTTTTTGAGTTAGCTTCAATAATACGTATTTTTTCCACACTTTCTTAAGGATGATGTTCTAGTTTGTTTTGCAGGTAGTGGTATTAGAATTTGTGTGGGGTAGGTACCACAACTAAAAAGTGAAAAATAAAAACTTTTTTACAAAAAAATACAACCGTCTTCCAAAAACAACACTACAAAGTGAAAAATAACTTTAATTTCGGAAGTCGGTGGCAAAAAACGAAAATACATTTAACCAGACACCGACTTCCGAAATTAAAGTTATTTTTCACTTTGTAGTGTTGTTTTTGGAAGTCGGTTGTATTTTTTTGTAAAAAAGGTTTCATTATGAACAGACTTCTTAAAAAAAGAAGAGGTTCTCAATTCGTCTGCATATTTTTATGTAATGTTCATCGATATTTTCGTCAATATTGTGGACTGATATTGAAAATTATTTTTTAATTTCTTAGAAAAAACTTGCGCGGTGGTCTCATGAAAATGTTAGGTATTAACTTTGCTTGGATAGTTTTTGAGTTAGCTTAAATAATGAGTATTGTTTCTGTTATTTACGAGTACATAGCAAGTAGTGGTATACGAATCTTGTGTAGGGCAGGTACCACAACTAAAAAGAGAAAAATAAACAATAACAAAAAAAAAAAAAAAAACCTGGTGTCTTTGGTTTTGTATTTTCGGTGTTTGCCACCGACGTTGGAAGTTGTTTTTTTTTTGTTGCCTGTAGATTTTCTCGCCGTCACATCAGGTCTGTGTGTGTTGGATCATTAAGTTCCCTTCAAAATGGTTGAGCTAATTGGTGCTGATCCATGCGTCATGTTCGTGAACGGGCGCCGTCAGTTGGGACTGGTCGTCTCTTAGCTGCCATGGCTTATTTTTTAATTTTAATATTTAATTTAGTTGTTTTAGTTTTTATCTTTTTATTACGGACGCTTTTTAACGTGCACGTCTTTCTACATTGTTCTCACATGTATATTTTCAACATGAATGATGTAACCAATATTTTGTAAAAATATTATGATTTAAAAGAGTCTCCGTGGAGTTTCTTGCCCGTTCTTCTCCATAGGGATCTACTACGCTTTGGAATGGGCAACTAGCTTCATCTTTCCTACTGACCGACCCATTGACAATTCAAAATTCAGTGCCTGTAATTGGTTTATTTGAAATAAATGCTTTGAGTTTAAGTTTGAGTTTGAATTGGTAGCTATTAATTTATAAAAGTAGAGTTATTATAAAAATGTACTAGAAAGCACTCCACGTCGACCTGTCATTTGTCCTTGATACGTGTGCAAATTCTCAAGTTACCCTCAGACCGATATCATGTACTAATTTATATACCCAAAACCCCAAGGAGAGGGGAGGGGGGCTAGTTGCGAACCCCATAGGTTCACAACTACTGATAATGATTTTTTTCCATCGATTGATGTTTTTTTACGTTTATATATATATGATATAAACTTATATACCTATTATATAAAGAATTTTTCCTTATGCACACATGGGGTGCAGTCGACACGTAAGCATTCGGACGTCTTGAAGTTAGTGAAAATTACGTTGAAAGATTCCATTAAAATAGATAGATACAGTTCAAGCTAATAAAAGCGTGTTAAAAAAGGAACATTCAACATTCATTCATTGTATAAGTATATATATATATATATATATATAAATTTATTAATGTATGTATATGTATATGGTACACCACGGACTACCTACAGAATTGTCTCTCCTTGTCCCCATACTCCATCCAAAGGTTGTCTGTAAAAGATCGCTTTTAGCGATAAGACCGCCCATTGTGTCACTCGTATGTAAAATTTCAACATTGTAAAATTGTAACCAGTAATTTAAATGGTGTGCATAATAAAGAGTATTCTATTCTATTCTATTCTATTCTATTCAACACTATTTTCAAAAAATCTAAGTTCGAAATTCGCACTACATATAACATACCATAAAGCCGCGGCCACACCCTCCTACTCGCAATAAATCCAACGTTGTCGCGGACAGAAAAAGCTACCGCTGAACATTGTGTTATAATGGATTTATTAATTTCACGCCCCACGCCCCCATTTTATTGCTCGGTTGTGCTTCTTGCTTGATTAATAGATTATTATTTGTTTTTATTGCTCAGAAAACGGTTGAGATCACGTGGAGGAATTATTGTTATTGGGTTTCGGAAATCAGGGCAATTACAAATTGCGTACAATTTAAGCCTGTAGAAATCCACTGAGAAAATTAATAGGTTGCTGAGCTAAATAGGTAAAGATACCTTCATTATTATGTGATCGTTTTATGTAATGAAGACATCAGTATCATCAAGGTACTTAATAGCTGATGGCGGATTTTATCTGTTTACTAGTATTGCTTAATTGTAAAGAAGGACCTTAATTGCGTAACACATTATCGATCGGAGTTGGTTTCATTTTGAAACAAATTGTCAATCCATTGCTTCATATGTTCGAAAAGTTTTCTGCTCGGGTGCAGTATCAAAAGTCCTACTAGATGTGTAGTTTGTTAGTTGTGCAATATTTGGTGAATTTAAGTAATACAACCAATGATATTATACACAAGATATGTTACGTTCATAGTAACCGACGTTTAAATCTAGTCGTGACACGTGACACAGCGTTTGGCTATGACGCGCGGACTAAAGATAAACAAATATCCCAATTAGAAGGTTTTCGAGTCCTCAATACGCACGCGCAAAAACATATCTGCCTCTTTTTAGGGTTCCGTTCCGAAAATGGTTAAAAGGAAACCTTATTGTGCGACTCAGTCTGTCTGTCTGTCCGTCAATCACAGCTGAATATCTCAAGAACTACTAATGCAATCAACTTGAAATTTGGAACAGTTTTAAATGACGTTTGCCCAACTATTTAGCAAATAAGAAAGAATTAATAACTTTTTTTTTTGCAACAGGGACTGAAAGGTCTTAAAAATTCAAAGTGGGGCTACTAGGGCATGTGGGATATCATTTAAAAAAGCGCTGTTTGCACATTGTCAAACATTTTTTCTCTTTTTTTAAGCCCTATAGTTTTCGACTTTTGATGAAAAATGTAAAAAAAACTTTTTTACAAAAAAATACAACCGACTTCAAAAAACAACACTACAAAGTGAAAAATAACATTAATTTCGGAAGTCGGTGTCTAGTTAAATGTATTTTCGTTTTTTGCCACCGACTTCCGAAATTAAAGTTATTTTTCACTTTGTAGTGTTGTTTTTGGAAGTCGGTTGTATTTTTTTGTAAAAAAGTTTTTATTTTTCACTTTTTAGTTGTGTACCTACCCCACACAAATTTTTACCACTATCTGCAAAACAAACTAGAACATCATCCATATAAAAGTCGGGAAAAAATACGTATTATTGAAGCTAACTCAAAAACTACCAAAGCAAAGTTAATCAATTTTATATGGGACCAACTGTGATGTATACCCTCTCGAATAAAACAAAAAAAATCCAAATCGGTCTAGCCATCTTCGAGTAATCGGGGAACATACATAAAAAAAAAATAAAAAAAAAAAAGGTTCCGACGAATTGAGAACCTCCTCCTTTTTGAAGTCGGTTAAAAAAATACTGTTCCCCCTTAACTCTGATGTTTGAAAAATCTGAAATTATTCTATGTGACAGAAGTTTACGTAAAGATTATCGGAAAAATAAAACGATGTCTCTAAATAGCCACTTTTACAGAAATCGGAACGGAACCCTCGGTGCGCGGCTCCACTCGCTCTTGACCGGTTTTTTTTAATATAAGGTGCTATAAAAATTTCTGCCACGGCTTCAATCGGGGATAGTATTGTGTTTTTAGATTACAATAGTGAAGACATTTCGTACCCCGGAATAGTTAAACCAATTTGAGAAAATGAAGTAATTAAAATAAACATTTACTGTATTCTGCATAACGTGGTTCACAAACTTTGCGCTGCAAACACGCACATTTTCATATTTCCTTAGTGTCGCTTCTATTTTTAGGATTCCTTACCTCAAAACGAAAAAACGAAACCCTTATAGGATCACTTCGTTGTCTGTTTGTCTGTCTGTCTGTCAAGACCCTTTTTAGCGCGCAAGCTGTGTCGTTTCGTCAATAAAAACAATTGCTACCTCTTTCTAACTGTTCTTTGAATGAACACTAATTACTACGGGACGGTTTCATACAAACAAATAGATTCAAATTGTTTTGTATTAAAAAATTGATGACAATAAATCAATAATTTATCTACACTATTGTAATCTATGTACACAATACTGTCTCCCATTGCAGCCGTGGCAGATATTTTTATAGCGCCATATATAATATCGTTAAATACAACTCATTCTAAATTACATTGCCCTTGAATGACAGAAAACATTAGGCACCCACTCTTTACATAAACAAAATTAAAAGTCGCATATTAAACTTTTTATTCCTCGTTTTTGACATTACTTAACATGCGAGTAACCCATGTGACAACACAGCATTAACCAGGTCCTTTATCTAACAAAATCCCCTGGCCGTCTCATAACGGGTCATAATCACCCTGACGCAATAATATCTGTCTCTCAGTCCCCTGGCTAGCAGGGGAGTGACAGGAGACGACACAACGTTCATCTCAGAACGAATTACTGTGTGGTGAGCGGAATATGAATGTGGAGGGTATTTGGAATATTTATGTGTGCCTCTGTTATGGTGTGAGTTTCTGTTAATGGTTGATTAAAAAATGTTTCACGTCGGGTCAAGTTGGGACTTGAGAAAAGTTTGGTGTTTTAGAAGTGGTGAGGATTATTCTATGACGGGATAGAATACGTCATCACTATCTTTTAGTGTCCAACAATTAATTAAACACGTTTTGTTTTATCTGTATTCGTTTTCTATTTTTTTGCAAAGAAAACATAATGATTACCTACTGAAAATATATTAAAAATTTTGAGTTGACTTAGAATCTTGATTTTTTTAGAGCTTCAAAGGAGCATAGTCCTACTTATTTGATATTAATTTCAATTTGACCCTTGAGAAAAAGGGTCTTGACAGACTGACGGACAGAAAACGAAGTGATCCTATAAGGGTTTCGTTTTATCCTTTTAAGGTAAGGAACCCTAAAAATGGAAGTGACACTAAGGAAATATAAAAATATGCGTGTTTTCAAACTATAGGACCAAACTTGGGCTTAGTTTGGTCCTTTCTCGCGCACCAAAGATAACGATCAAATTCGTTTTAGGCTCAGAATATATTTTAGACATTTTTACATCGCAAAAACGTGAGTGAGTTTTCCACGAACCTTAATTCAGACCTTTCAATATCGAAACTCAAAGCCTTTTATCTTTTCCAGGCCTGAAAATAAACTCATTACAAAGTGACATGAGAACCCGATTATAGAATTCACACGTGCAGAACCCGTTGTGACATTTTCTCCTTATTTTTGTAAGGTTTTATTGAATTTATTGGGAATGAGGTAATGGGGAGAGATGCTTCGTTGTGCCTTTATTTTATTTTTTTCTTTATGAACTCAAGTTTATTAGGGATATACGGTATTATTTCAGTTAGTATTGAAAGTGAAAGATGTAATAAAGTAATCCGAAAAATGAGTCAATACTTTTAGGACTTGAAGTTTTTTTTTATAATATCTCGTCACGGACTAGAAAAAAATGAAGGACTCCGCGCCACGCGAATCGAAAGTGAAGCACTGTACCGATCCAAGTGTGCGTGATTTAACAAAGACACCGTCGTGTCACGTAATGGCGGCCGGTCAGCATACTATGATGTAAATGTGTGCGTGAGGCGTGTTTGTACAAACGGCCCCGGCATACTTACTGTGCTCCACTATCGATACGCAAGGCGCGGAGTCCTTCTTTTTTTTCTAGTCCGTGTATCTCGTATAGAATACGTAGGTACCGATGGACCTCTTAAAAAAAACCTACGTGCTATGTAGATCTGGCTAAGGGTAACTAACCTCTTCAGATAAAAAAAGTTCTGGGAACCAAATCATAAAAATATTACAACCGATCTAATCATATATCTATCATCGACTATTGTATTCTTACCAAGACAGTTGCTTTGTGTAAACACTGTGTAAACTATTGATGATAACCACATCTGCTTCTACGCTAACTCCAACATAATTAATTAACTATGCCATAAACTTTAACTTGATAAAAAAGATACCATCACTTATAACTATTTAAAGGAGGCTGTCAAGCTACACTGGTGCCTCGAGCCTCAAGTAAAGTTAAACTGTCAAGGGACAACTCTTACAAGCTTAATTGCAATCAAATTAGACGAGCTCTGAGAAAAATGCCTTTTAAAAAGCGTCCAGTAAATAATGCTAAGCGTCGTAACAAGTTAATATTCATTGACCTGTAGTGAACCTAGTCCCCAGACTCTGTGAACTATCTTTTTTAACCAACGAAAAAAAAAGGAGGAGGTTCTCAATTCGACACGTATAATTTTTTTTCTTTTTTTATATGACCACGCATTTTTTGCAGACCATATTAAAATTTATTAACTTTGCTTGGGTAGTTTTTGAGTTAGCTTCAATAATACGTATTTTTTCCACACTTTCTTAAGGATGATGTTCTAGTTTGTTTTGCAGGTAGTGGTATTAGAATTTGTGTGGGGTAGGTACCACAACTAAAAAGTGAAAAATAAAAACTTTTTTACAAAAAAATACAACCGTCTTCCAAAAACAACACTACAAAGTGAAAAATAACTTTAATTTCGGAAGTCGGTGGCAAAAAACGAAAATACATTTAACCAGACACCGACTTCCGAAATTAAAGTTATTTTTCACTTTGTAGTGTTGTTTTTGGAAGTCGGTTGTATTTTTTTGTAAAAAAGGTTTCATTATGAACAGACTTCTTAAAAAAAGAAGAGGTTCTCAATTCGTCTGCATATTTTTATGTAATGTTCATCGATATTTTCGTCAATATTGTGGACTGATATTGAAAATTATTTTTTAATTTCATAGAAAAAACTTGCGCGGTGGTCTCATGAAAATGTTAGGTATTAACTTTGCTTGGATAGTTTTTGAGTTAGCTTAAATAATGAGTATTGTTTCTGTTATTTACGAGTACATAGCAAGTAGTGGTATACGAATCTTGTGTAGGGCAGGTACCACAACTAAAAAGACAAAAATAAATACTTATTAACAAAAAAAAAAAACCTGGTGTCTTTGGTTTTGTATTTTCGGTGTTTGCCACCGACGTTGGAAGTTTTTTTTTTTTGTTGCCTGTAGATTTTCTCACCGTCACATCAGGTCTATATAGCTTATGGAACTAATGGCCATAAAAATGGGCCAAATTTGCCATAATCACCGTGCCTAGGAAATTGTTTGATGGTCGCAAAAACGTTCCTATTTAAATGGTATATGACAAGCACGATTGTAGATGTAGAGTTAGCATTTTCATTACAAGTCAAAAAGTTCGAGGTTCCACCTTTTCTTAAATTAAATTCTTAGCCAATTGGTTTACTTGACAATGAACACCTTTGATACCAATAAGTATTTTGGTCCATTCGTATATCTTGATCCATTCACATCTTTATCTATCTTGTATGACTTAGTAACTTTGAATTTTCAAAAAATAAAGTCATTGAATCATGACAAGCGACGATAAAGCGATCGCTAAGTTTTCCCCGTCACGCCACCATGTTCCTCCTTCATTATCATACAAATTACAATTTGTTGTCTTTCCGTCTGCCTTCCTTCAAAACGACTTGTTGGCTCGCTGGTATTTTGAAAGCATTTTGTGAGGCTTTGTGCTATGATGAATATCGTTTTGGGTCTATTAGCTTGCTTTGATATGAATGCGGATCGGAGGGCCAGATATTTCCAAGTTATGGCTGGATTTGAAACAATATTTACGTGAGTATAATATTTTTGTAAACATAATAATTATGGCCACGGGTTCTTGTATTCGAATTGATATGTATGGTATTGAAAACAGTTATAACAGTATTAATCATACGATTTGTGCTATTAACATAAAACAAATCAATCGTAACCGCAATCAGCGTGCGTGTATGACCAGCACCCTAATTGCGTAACACATCATCAATCGGAGTTGGTTTCTTTTTGACAGTTTAACAACATTGCGTTATTTACGTTCGTTGTCGAGCAGACAAATTTATCGAACATATGAAGCAATGGATTAACAATTTGTTTCAATTTGTTTTGTTTGTTTCTTTTTGTTTGTTTGTTTTGTTGTTTGTTTGTTTTGTTGCTATACCTACATGATAAACTGCCCTGTATGGCCGTCTCCTAAGATATAGGACTACATAGTTTAGGAGACAGGGTTACATGATCTGTGTAGATTTATGTAGATAACCGTGTTTTGTTGTTTTGTACATCTGCTCTTGTGTACCTATCATGAATCTTGTGTGTGTAATAAATATTATTCTTATCCTTATTCCTAAAATGATTCAAATTCCGATTGATAATGTGTTACGCAAATAGGGTGCTGATGCGGACGAAAACGAAGCAAAGGAGTAGGTAAGGCTCGTAGCAGGAGACGCTCTATAATTTCTGCCTAATCCCATGGGAGAAAGGTGTGAATTTACGTTTGTGTGGAAATCAATGATAATTATGTCAGCTTAAGTCCACGTTACATGAGAGTACCACTTTTGTACATTGATGAATGATTAAGTACATTTCAATTAAAATAAAATTCATCACAGTAATAATACTTCACCTCAAAGCCAGAACATCAACGAGCATATTAAAACAGTTTTATTTGTTTAAAAATGGTCCTTACAGTCGTTACTCGCTACTGGCCGCAATTTGCAAAGTGGTGTCAATTCACAAAATTGACACTCAAGTCGTAATGTTTATTACGAGTATTGCCATGCGTAAACGTAAAACTCGTAATTTGCGAGTCGAATCGTAAATTGTAAGAAAAGTTGACCATCAGTGGATTTTATGGGTTATTTATTATTTTTGGCGATGCGCAACTGGATTTGAAGATAAATTACGATGTAACTTAAACACAGTTAAACAGCTAATAAAAAAAAAATACTGATTCGACTCGAGGAGCTCGTGGCTAAGTAATAACAGCCGTACGGGTCGATCCATCAGATTAAGCTACGCCTGCCGGGGTTGGTTCGTAGATGGGTGACCATCTTTACATACCGAGACTCCTCCGTGCCTCGGAAAGCACGTTTATCCGTTGGTCCCGGCTGTCATTCGTAGATCATTGACAGTCGTTACGGGTCGTCAGAAGCCTGAAAGTGTGATATCCAGTCTTACCAAGGGGTATCGTATTACCCAGTAATTGGGTTGTGGAGGTCAGATAGGCAGTCGCTCCATATAAAATACTGGTAATCGGCTGCATCCCGTTAGACTGGAAGCCAACCCCAACGTATTTGGAAAAAGGCTAGGCAGATTGATTGATTCCTAACTTTGTCCATTTACTGGACAGATTACCATAGTGATGATGATGATATTGATTTACGCTGCGGCTTGTGACGTAGGTACGAAAATCAGGGCAGAGACATCAGTCTGACCTGAATGAAAAGTCGAGCGGTTGAGAATGTTTTCATTGTTCACATCTCTATGAGAATAGCGAGTGGTAAACTCGGCTAGACCACTATTTGTTATAAACTCAAACTCAAAGGGTTTATTTCAAATAAACCACAGGCACTTTTGAATTTTCAAGGGATCGTTCAGACAGAAAGATGAAGCTAGTCGCCCATTTCAAAGCGTAGTAAGTACCTATGGAGAACAACGGGTAAGAAACTCCACGGACACTCTTTAAAATCAAAATCAATCTGCCTAGCCTTTTCCCAACTATGTTGGGGTCGGCTTTCAGTCTAACCGAATGCAGCTGAATACCAGTATTTTACATGGAGCGACTGCCTATCTGATCTCACAACCCAGTAACTGAGTAATACGATACCCCTTGGTAAGACTGGTTGTCAGACTTTCGGGTGTCTGACGACCCGTAACGACTGCCAAAGTTACACGAATGGCAGCCGGGACCAACGGCTTAACGTGCTTTCCAAGGCACTGAGGAGTCTCGGTATGTAAAGATGATCACCCATCTACGGACCGACCCCGGCAAGCGTAGCTTAATCTGATGGATCGACCCGTGCAGCTGTTATTACTTAGCCACGAGCTCCTCCTCCTTTTAATCAAAATATGGTTACAAAATATTGATTACATCATTCATGTTGAAATTATACATGTGAGAACGATGCAGGACGAAAAGCGGCCGTAATAAAATTTTTAAAATTAACAATTCAAAAATTAAAATAAGCCGTGGCAGCTATGATCAGTCTCTACTAACAGCGCCCGTTCACGAACACATGATACTATAAAGGCATGAGGAACAAGGTGTAAAGTTCACTCATCGTCCATAGAAAAGGGAGGATCCTGCGACCAGACGGGTGTTGCATCTGGTGGGCAACTGCCCGACGGTTGATGTTGGAATGTTCGCGCGTTATACTGTGCTTGCGCGATGCAGGATTTTGCGTGACGTCATTGTGATGCGTAGTTCGCATGCGGCGAGGCCGTCACAATATAATTTAGTTCACTTGCCATGCTACACCACGATATTGCAGGCCATGGCTCAAGGTAGCCTTGCCTTTCAAATTGAGATATTAGAACATAAAGATCGTTTCGATAAGGGTATAATATACACCATATTGTTTTGAGTTTTTCTTGGACATTACTGTCATCGATGAAACAAAACATCGTGAGGAAACCTTGACTTATTATAGTAATTAATTGTCATTAGTTTGAAATCGTCAAGCCGTTTTGAACCCAGCGGGATGATCAATGCTCTTGCTTTCTCGGTATAAGACCTACGCCTTTATCCTAAAGTGGAATAATAATAGGCAGCTATTTATTTGACATTTAAAATGTTTATTTATCTACGGAACATCCTTCTAAATCCTGTTCGTGTTTGACCCAATTTCGATTATACGGAATCAAATTATTGTGAAAGCCGAAGCCTTTTATGTATCCGTCCGGGGAAGTTGTAAAGGATTATGATTTTAGATGATGCCCTCCTTGCTTGCTTGATGTTATTATGTATTTTATTTCTTGCGTAATGCTAAAAATATTACATATTTTTCTCGTATTTATACTAATCCTGAAAACGTGGGAGCGATTACTTGTATCTATTTGTATATTCACGAGCATAAGTACCTTAAAGCTTCATTTATACGGTGCAAGTTTCTGAAACGCTCAGAAACAATAATCGCATGTCATAAAGCACGTTAAATTTTATTCCCATTCAAGAATTGCATGAAAGTGTAAACATGCGTGCGATTTCCATAAAATTACATACAATAATTGAATGCAAGTTTTGCCAGTCAATAAAATTGCATGCGACTTACACTAAGGCAATAAAATTGCAAGGCGATTGTTGTATGTAAGTTTTCCCTTATCTAAACACAGAGTTGCACGTCCTTGTACAATTTTATTGATTCAAGCATTACCTGTATTTGCGTTGCCAAATATTTCATTAAATTTTATTGAACTTCTTGTTTCGTTCGCTCATGTTTGAATGATGGAAAATGTTCATGCCAGAATTGAATGCAATTTTAATGTAAGTACGTGCATTTTATTTTACGTGCTATTTTTTTGTACGTGCTGTTTACACTTATACCAGTTTTGAATATTGTACGTATTGTTTAGACGGTGCCAGTGAATTGTCCTTCAATTGTATGGTATGCCACAGGCAATAAACTTGCACCGTGTAAATGGAGCTTTAGGCATGATTCAAAAGCGATTTTCTCCTGAAGTATTGTTAGATATTAATTGTATTACGATCATAATATTATCAAATCTATACTAATATGAAATGGGTCTTTTCTCAAAGTTACAAAAGTTATTTCACGTGAAAAACGCGTTTGTATTCTGTATAACATTGTAAGAATCTTAGTCAAGAATTTTACATTTTGTTTAAATTCTTAATCAATTTTCATTCATCAAGCACAATCCAAAATCACTTTATTCATTCATTTTATCCTACCAATCTACTAAAAGCAAACCCCAATACACTCTTTTGTCACAAACTGTTAAATATTAGGGGACATAATTAAAACAGACTGTAATTAATTAAAATAGCAAACTAAAATATTCCACGGATACATTGCCGACTAAATACTTTGTAATTACTTACATCGGCCCACGATTTCAATTGAAACCCCATGATATCCCATTCATAAAGCATACAAAAGTTCCAGCAATCAATTGACGCATTTACATATTAAAATACATGGAGCTGGGAAGGATGGACAGCATACATTAAACCCCTTATTCGTAAAAAACTAAAACGCTCTATAAACAGAAGGTTTTGTCAATTTCTGTCGAATTATGATTTGAGTTTGAAAGAAGAAGACAAAACACTTCTATAACTAAAATGGGTTTATAGAACGTTTTAATTTTATAAATAAGGGGGTGATATTTAAAAAAACGTTGGAATGAAGAAGTCGAGAGCGATTCTATTTCTACAATCGCTTTAAAGCTTCAAAGTGACATTGACATGATCACGTGACATTTCGATAACATGTCAACTCCATACATTTTTTTGGCTTTTCTACCTCTAGCGTCACCACTAGTCAAATGTTACTTTATCTAGGCCCTCCTTCTTCTTTTCGTGTCGATGGTAGTTTTTATATTAATAAAAATGGTGGTAGTTTTTGTTTTAATAGTCTGAAATAAACGATATTTTTTTTTATTCTGTTTCAATCCAGCACGCGTAGCATGACAACCATAGAAAAGAGTTTTGCAGAGTTATTCAGCAAGACAAAAATGACGTTTCCGTGTAGACAGTAAGACGGCAACGAAGTAGAAATAGTCAACTGCACTTTTTACGAAATTCACTTTTTTACATAATTCGACTCAGAATTCTTTGCTTGTCATAGGATTTTTTTTCTGTTGGACTCTCAATTCTGACTAATATTATGTCACATTTAAGTATAAAGACAATCTACACCAATGTTTCACACAAAGTGACGAACAATTATATTTTGGAAAAAATATATATTATGGCCTTAACCATTTCCCTGTTAATGCCCTATTAATTAAATGATGCAAAATAAAAGAAGATAGCTTTGTTCTTCTATTAATTATCACAATTTTATGTTGAAAACGCTCTCCTGTAACATGATTTTGTAGATAACCGTATATACTTTACGGACGTCGAGTAGAAAGTTTTCTACTGTCTATAGCATGGCGATTACAAAATGAAATTGTCTTCACTACCCTAGATAATTATCAGTTGTCAGTGCGATTTTGACAGCTTGGGATAAAAAACTGTCTTTCGAAATAATCTACATAGAAACGGACCTAGACAAAGATCGTTTCAAACGAAAGACAAAATGCCAGATTGTAGAAGACTTTCTACGGTGCGATGTCAAAAATGGAGAACAAAATTTCACTTTGTATAGAAAGAGACGTCTCTATTCTTCGTAGTGATAGAAGTGGTCACGCTACGCGTGCTGTTGGTGGCCCGTTGATTGCGGCATGAGTGGCGGTCATGAAGTCTTCTTTAGTGCAGGATAACGGGTACCTACTATAGACACTTCAGCATGTGGGCATGGTTCGGCACAGCCGGGCGGCGAAATCGAATATAAGATACATGCTTGGGAGAAAGCCGCTCGGCATAGCTCGATTTGTGCCGAACAGACCCGAACATGACCCAATGTGTGTAGATGCCAAGAAGAATTTGCCAATTGGCACGAGCCGAATTAATACGTGTAGGCTTTGTTGTTTAACTACCGAATGTAATGTCGCCGACCCGAACAAGTGTGTAGCAACATTGCAAAAATACTATAGTGCTACGTGCACGTGTGTTGTTGCGTCTGGGTTGTTAAATACCGGATAGCGATGTCTGGCACGACTGGGGTATTCAGACCTTAATGTCACATTTAGCTCAATAACGGCTCAGTATCACTACTAATCCTGTAGTGTAGACGGAATAGCCCGTACAAATCAACATAATATGTTGATTTGTACGGGCTATTCCGTCTACTATCTATTCCGTCTAATATTATCTATTCCGTCTAATATTATCATGATTGTGCTGTTTTCGTAAAGCTCGAGCAAAAAGTGGGAAGATGACCAACAATCCAACAAGTTGGCTGACAAGAGCCAACATGTTGGCTCATCGAATTTACTGTATGTGTCAAAAGTGCAGTCCATCGCCAATATTAAAAATGGTGGAGCTAATAACTCGTCGTGATTAACTTCTCTGTAATAAGTTGGCACAGTCGATTAGACCGCTCTTGTTTTTAATACGTATAATGACGCCACTATGGTTGATCTACGCGTATAGGTATATCTATTAGAGGGGTATTAGTCGTGATTTTGTGCATGATATTCCGGTAGAAAAGTTCTTGTTTGTTTTTAGTTAACAACATTGCACAACAAAAAATTATGTTGAAGCAAACGACGAGTTTTAAAATAAATTGATTGAGATTTCTAATGATAATGATGGCTGGTTCTTTGACATTGAATAGAAATAGTAACATTCAATTCATCTTCTCATCCTCTTGTACAATTAGTGCATTAAACAAAAAAAAAAATGTTTAATCAGTTTTGTGGTTGCGTTTACTTGGCTTCATTCCTTTCCTGAGGGTCGCAAGGAACGGATTATATCAAGAAGATGGAGTTATAAGCTTTCTCTTTAATTCCTGTCTTTACTCATATTGCTAATAATTCTTTATAACAATATTCTAATGTTTAATAAATAGGCTGAAAAGTAAGGATAGACTGAAAGGATAGTGAGCTATATCATATAATAGATAGTTCATGATATAGACACCAGGTCTTTCAAATCATATCCGCTGCAAATTTGAAGCCCCACCTACCTGCTCTTTAATGCACCGACAGCAAAAATCCCCATTTACCTTGCACACAACAAAAAATCACACATCTCCGTCGTTGTACGCCTAGCATGAACATCGACAGCTATCGGAAGTCGTCACAGCCGTGAACCAGGCAATATCCGGCGACGCGCTTTGACGGGCGGAACGGAGCCGACTCGTGCGACGTACAACGACGACGCGACGATGTATATTTGAGCTAGCAGCCAATATGTGACTAAGTTTTTGCTAAAATCGACGTCATTCACGTCATTTTAAGGTGTTTGTTGAAGGTTACCTTTTGGTAATACTAACCTAACCTGAGAATGTTGACAAATTCTCATTTATGTCTGCGAATGCAACAATTTGCCAGATTAATATAAAAACGCAGTGGCTGTCTACAGGTACATTAGAGTAGTGCTTTGGGAAAACAAAGTAGTCGTCTTTAGTATATAAAATGTAGTTTTGGTATCTTCGGTAGTATATCCTCAAACGTCTTTTTCTTTAATGTAAAAATGAGTTAAAGCAAAACTTGACCGTTATAATAATGCGTCCTTCCTAGAATCGTATGACAGATGCCTTAATTTCCCTACATTATAAGAAATTTGGCGCAGAAGTACCTATTGTTACAAATGTAGTGCGTGTGTACCCATATTGTAATTTGGAGTCTAATGAGATGCTTTGTAGATGTAATAGAGGTAGATGGGAATATAGGATCAAATGCGCACTAAAATGAATAACAGATAGGTACGAATATAAGTCTGAAATTGTCAACCCGTCTTGAGCAAGCGTAGTGGTGATCAATGCTCGTGCCTGCTCTGTATGAGACGAGGTTGTTGCCCTGCGGTGGAATAAAAGGCAGTTATTCGAGTTTATTGTAGTTAAAATTTTATGAGGAGTGAAATTAACACAAGCGTTAACTCAAAAGCGTTAAGTTTTTCTGCACAACATACCTTGCGCACCTTTCACTTTGCATCATGTATATTTGTTTTGTTTATTTTCGGCCAATCTTCATTCTAACGTTACATCTATCCATTATATTCAAAGACAAGGAAGATGTAATGTACATGTACAGGAGTTAACTCCCGTCGTGCGTTGGAGCTGACCATATACACATTTTTTTTTACAATTTATTTTTAGGTAAAAACGAAAACATTAATCAAATGCACAAATAGAGCTGGCAGTTATTGATATTAACCCTAAAATGATATTGCTAGTCGTAAAGTGTTTACTTTGCCCAGTTCACTGTCGATGGTCAGTCGCAATATCGTGGATTCCAAATTCATAAAGCGGGATTAACTATGTTTAGGGGCTGTCCGGTACACTATATTGGCAAGTGCGGGTTACTATTGAGCCGCCATATACATTTATGTGAAGCAAACAGGATCGTGACTGATATATTTTTGATTCAAGTTCTATTGATAGAGGCTTTGAGACGGGTCAATTTTGTATTTATTACCTGCGTGAGGGTTTGTATATTGGTGGTATTGGATTTGTAGATTCTTTCCCTACGTGTAATTTTTTTTAATGGGTCTAAACTAAACATAAAAATAATCCTGTATGCCTGTGGCGGCATCTACTTCACCACATGCAAACTACGCATCACTGACGTCACGCAAAATCCTGCATCGCGCAAGCAGAGTTTACCGCGCAACTGGCATATATACAACGTCCAACCTACCGGACATAACACCCGTCTGGTCGGAGCATCCTCCCTTTTCTATTGAGGATGAGTGAACTTGTAAAGTATGGAAATATACAGGATGAAGAGACAGCAAGAAAAGTATCATCAGATTTTCCTGAGAGAAACTGGTGTCGAACTTTTTCTAATAAATATGTTCATGATTACTCCAAAATTAAATGTAATGAAATGCAAGCATAATTTATTACAGTCCGCGAGGCCTAAGCTGAGCTTTGCATTTGTGTGAGTGCACATACGTAGATAGGTGTGACGTCCGGCCTAGAGTGCGACGCGTCCTTTGCTTGGTTTATTTAAACCGGTTTATACTGCTTTTTGGCAATCGGCCTGCGGCGCGGTGCGTCCCTCGCGCGACGCAACTCCACTTCTTTGGTGATCACTCACACAAATGCAAAGCTCAGCTTAGGCCTCGAGAACTGTACCTACATAGATATCATTATTGCCTTTATTTGGGATCAGAGTTCTTTTCTTCCTACCTGTACCTAATAACTACATAGATACCTACCTTGTAATAACCATGTTGTGTCCTGGTACGAATACCAGATTCGTATCAAAACAACAATTGACCCGACATCGTACTCCTCAAAGGGGAACAAAGAAACATCTTGACTCCTTGATTGAGGGACTGAACAGTTGTTGTTGGTCGCTGCTGTTTGTCCCTGTGTGCTTGACTTTAAATTGCCTTGACTAGACAGACGAGATGCTACGAGAAACTTTTGTGTTACAAAGTTTGGTAGATATAGATTAAGAGGCAAATCCCCGTATTGTTTGAATCTATGTGCAGCAATTTTCAATTTACAAATGGAAAAAGAGGCTAAAAATCGCTTATTTTTTTCTTAGAAGTAGTCTTTACTGAACAAGACTTATTTATTACTCGCTACGGCTTTGCTAGGGTAGCAAGATCGCTAAAAAAAACTTCACAGGATCACCCGCTGGGCTAATATGATGACTGCCTGAAAATTTCATCAAAATCGCTCCAGCCGCTTTGGAATCCATGGGGGACATACCTACATACATACGCACTATGATTTTTTTAGACAAAGATTAGATTATAAGGCTTTGTACAGCAGTGGTATTATAAAAGTTTCTAAAAAAATAGACAGATGAAAAGTGGAGAGATATCAAGCGACTCTTATTCAAAATAAATAAAAGTAAAAAAGACTAGAAATTGTTAAACTTTGTTTAACTTTCGCCAATTTATAATTTCTCCTAAAATAAAAATAATCGCGCATTAAAATATTCCGTCTTCCAACTTACTATAAAAAGGTAAAACTTACTATAAAATTCTTTGGCGGGGAGTGAACAATATTGCAAAGTCAAATCCTCTTGTATTACTTACACTTAGATAATATGTTTTACATTTAAGTACAAAAGATGTTCCACATGAAGTTCCTTTTAGGGTTCCTATCATGAACCGTGATAGGTAGATAGTTGATCACAGATTATGTATATTTTTATTGACGCTACAAGGAAAAAAAACCGGACAAGTGCGTGTCGGACCACGCACAATGAAGGGTTCCGTGGTTGAAAAGAATTTACCCCAAAAATAAACTTAACATTGTAATCCCAAATTTTTTTATATGATAAAATTACAAATTAACCATTTTCGGACTCTTTCCTTTACTTGTGCTATGAGACCTTGCTGCTTGCCAAATTTCATGATTCTAGGACAACGGGAAGTACGATATAGGTTTTGATTTATTTGCGAGTATCAAAATTATGTCACATAGATAACCGTATTTTTTTATTTTTAGAACTCCAAGGGATCATAGACCTACGTAGGTATTTGATATTGATTTGAACCACCTCCAACCGTTTCTTAGGAAAAGGAACTTGACAGACAGACAAACAGACAGACGGACAACGGAGTAATCCTATAGGGTTCCGTTTTTCCTTTTTGAGGTACGGAACCCTAAAAAATAGGCAGTCATGGTGACTACCGACAGAAGTGAAAACTTGACAGCGCTGCAACACGTCACATTAGCATGTTGGTGGCAACGGTGACGCGAACCCATAACATTTTCCCCTACCAAAATTGCTCATAAAAATCGCATACAAGAAACAAAATATTTTTTTGAAAAATGTAGTATTTTAAATATTTTACGGTGGTACGGAAGCCTACATGTACGAGTCAGACTTGCACTTGACCGGTTTTTTTTTGCAATTGCCATCGAATTTTTAGACTACAAAAAGTTGCCCGTTCATCCCCAACAACCAAACAGTGTTTGTAGCTCACTCTAAGATAAATAGCGCACAAGATCGATGTTTATTTGGGACACTTGTGAACCCGGTCCATTGTTACTACACGTATTGCCCTATTGACATACCCTTACGAAGTTAAGCTGGGCAAATATTAAATCGGCTCCGTTTTGTTTGTAAGCAGTGTATTCACGCACCCGACACGGGTCGGCCACTTTCATTCGCAAATATTCGTAACAAGGTGGCAATGTTTTTGAGCTTCTTAGGCTGAATGTACAATGGTGCAAGGAGCAGATAAATGTCTAAGAAAACAATAAACAATTGAATTCTACTAAATGCACGTGTATGCTCCAGTCCATTTCATTGAGTATAGGGTCACAGCGGATCGGAAATTTGTGTCACGATCAGAGGGGCATCTCAGTCTCAATCTGTCAAAAAATTTATAGCCTTTACCTGCATTTTTGACATTTGATTGTCGCTGCCATGAGATTACGACTTGAATTTGCATGTTTTTTAATAACAGCTGCACGGGTCAATCCATCAGGTTAAGTTACGCTTGCCGGGGTTGGTCCGTGGATGGGTGACCATCTATACATACCGAGACTCCTCCGTGCCTTGGAAAGCACGTTAAGCCGTTGGTCCCGGCTGTTATTCGTGGATCTTTGACAGTCGTTACGGGTCGTCAGAAGCCCGAATGTCTGACAACCAGTCTTACCAAGGGGTATCATATAACCCAGTTACTGGGTTGTAGAGGTCAGATAGGCAGTCACTCCATGTAAAATACTGGTATTCAGCTGCATCCGGTTAGACTGGAAGCCGACCCCAACATAGTTGGGAAAAGGCTAGGCAGATTGATATTGTTTATTTATCTCCACAAATTACCTTCTTACACTCTAGTTATACATATTAAGTTGACAGGTATTTGTATTTTCAGATCCGTCTAATCTGGCCAATATTTGTACCGTGTGTTACTACGTCAAAGTCACAAAACAGTCCAACCCTCTCGTGTTTTTGAATGAAAAAATTGGATCAGATTTGGCTGTTCAGATTTATCTTTCCATAATACGGTAAGGCACATTTTATTGTATTACATAATAATTTTAATCGCGGAATGTATGCCGCGCTTTGTTTGCTTACATTTCCGCTTCGAACGTCTTCGTCACTGCTCCTCTTTTGTACATAGAAACACTCCCCACCAATATGCAGTCCGCCTTACTTTTTCCTAAGATAATGCAAGAATTTTGTTTATATTTATTGCAGGTGTTTAATTAAGGGCTGTTTCTTCGCTTCTCAACATTATAGTTACCTATAGAGCAAGAAGGGCACTGAAATGTAATGGTAATTTTGTGTAGGGAATTTGGGAGATTGTATCAGACTGTAGTACCTGAAATACGGAATGAAATAATGGTTTCTAGGAAGACCTTTATTTACATTAATTTGTTTTTGTTTAACTTTACGCAAGGGTATGAGGGTGATGCTTATGCCTTATAAAATTAATCGGAACATTATTTTTTTTAGGGTTCCATACCTCAAAAGAAAAAGCGGAA
Organism: Cosmia pyralina; assembly: GCA_946251885.1. Taxonomy (NCBI): domain Eukaryota; kingdom Metazoa; phylum Arthropoda; class Insecta; order Lepidoptera; family Noctuidae; genus Cosmia; species Cosmia pyralina. Next base: position 4,334,076 of record OX276348.1, on the reverse strand, counting down.
CCCTTTTAGGATCACTTCGTTGTCTGTCTGTCTGTCAGTCTGTCAAGACCCTTTTTCTCAAGATCGCGTGAAGGTATCACGTTCAAATTAATATCAAATACGTTGGTCTATGTTCTCTTGGAGCTCTAAAAAAATAAACCTTCTTTAAAAATAATTTCGAAACTCGCAAGTACTCGTAAATTAAAATCTACAGGGTAGTTCCCGTTGACCTAGAATCAATAAATTTTGCAAGAAGCAAGGTCACAGCACAAGTAAAGGAAAAATTCTGAAAATCGTTAATTTGTCATTTTATCACATTATTAGGGTTACAAACTTAAATTTTCATTTGGAGAATTGACAGTGACGTGACGTATGTTATCAATATAAGGGAAAACATGTTTTACATAAGTTTGTTTTGGGGATAAACCCTTCATTGTGCGTAGTTCGATACGCACTTGGCCGGTTTTTTTTGTTATGACCAGTAATAATCTTGTTGTTATAATACCACTGATTGTCTGAATGTTGAGATTTTAAATTATATTCATATCTTTATTTGTATTACACAATGTTTAAAGATCTTACAAAGGCTTAAAGATAAGGTACAATTACGGACACTGTTGGCCACAGCAAAAAGTATACAATTATTTTTTAAATAAAAATATAATTACGGAACGTTTAACAATTTTTAAATATACTAGTATGTTATTAACTACAATTAAGTAAACTATAACAATTATTTATATCATTGAGATCAGTTATAGGCACAAACATCACATGTAAATATCTGTGTGGTCTACAGATTATTCCGGCTCTTAGTGCTTCTACTTGTGAAATTTGTAAAAATAGACTTTAACTACAATCAATCAATCTGCCTGCCTTTTCCCAACTATGTTGGGGTCGGCTTCCAGTCTAACCGGATGCAGCTGAATACCATTATTTTACATGGAGCGACTGCCTATCTGACCTCCACAACCCAGTAACTGGGTAATACAATACCCCTTGGTAAGACTATGGTTGTCACACTTTCGGGCTTCTGACGACCCGTAACGACTGTCAAAGATCCACGAATGACAGCCGGGACCAACGGCTTAACGTGCTTTCCGAGGCACGGAGGAGTCTCGGTATGTAAAGATGGTCACCCATACACTGACCAACCCCGGCAAGCATAGCTTAATCTCATGGATCGACCCGTGCGGCTGTTATTACTTAGCCACGAGCTCCTCCTAGACCTTTAACTGCAATAAAGGAGAAATTTATTAGAAATAAATAAAACAAAACGAAAACTTCCGTTCTTGATTTACATATAGCTGTGTATACTTTTGTCAAAATGAATTCGGCCTATGTCAACACAAAATCTAATAATCCCTGCTCAATTTTAAGTACAAAAATAAGTAAATACTTGATCCAATAGCAGAATTTAATATTGAGCATCCCAAGTGCCAGTCCAACTATATATATATTTCACTCTAGTCTAGTTTATACTTGTTTAAACAGAGTTCTAGCTTCGATATTAATAGCTGTGCGTGGTTATGATTTGAATAGTTCCGTATTGAAGACGTCCTCTAGTGCTATGATAGACGACAGTGGATAAGACCGAAAATGGTTTTAATTTCTTTGAGTTTCCTTCAAATTTTTTGCGTTTTCTAGTGAGTATAGTCAGCGTATAATATTGTTACTGGTAAGACATACCAACCTTCAAGAGAGAGTGTAATCCACCAAGCAGGCCCAGTACAAGTTAGTGCTGGTTTCCTCACGATGTTTTCCTTCACTATTTTTAACCGACTTCAAAAAAAGGAGGTTTCTCAATTATTATTTTTTTTGTGTGTTCGCAGATAACTTCGTCGTTTATGAACCGATTTTGATGATTCTTTTTTTGTTGAAAAGGAGATATTTCAAGGGTAGTACCATGATAAGGAAATCAGGATCTGACGATAGCATCTCAGAGAAATTGAGGGGAACCTTCAAATTTTATAGGCACACCTATAGCGATTTGGGTATTTTTTATAGTAACTTGTGCATTTGCTCCCGAAAAGCACCATTTGGTGAAGTGGAACTGATGAGGAAGACCACAGATGGCCATCGGAACTACTCAATAATACGTATTTCACGGGTTGTGATTCGATTATTGCTAAGCAATTTATGCTCGTCACAATACATATGTTGAAGTGGAGCTGATGGTGACTTCACCATCAGTTCTAGTTCTCCTGGTTCCTTACTGGGAGAACTCCTCAACAATTAAGGTCCTTGTATCGGGTAAAGCAATATTTTGTAAAAGGTGATGACACTAGGTTGACACTAGGCTATTGTAACTTAGATAAATTACGACTGACCCACTAAAAAGTGAAAAATAAAAATAATTTTTACAAAAAAAAAAAAAAAAAAAGGTTCTGATGAATTGAGAATCTTCTCCTTTTTGAAGTCGGCACATTCAAAGACACCGACTTCCGAAATTAAAGTTACTTTTCACTTTGTAGTATTTTCTTGGAAGTCGGTTGTTTTTTTTTTGTAAAAAAGTTTTTTTTATTAGTACCTGAATAAAACTAGAATGTGACCAGGAAATATCATACTCCTTTTAGGATTCCGTACCTCAAAAGGTAAAAACGGAACTTTTATAGGATCACTTCGTTGTCAGTCTGCCTGTCTGTCTGTCTGTCTGTCCAGACCCGTTTTCTCAGGAACGAGTGGAGGTATCAAATTAAAATTAATACCAAATACGGTCCCTTGGAGCTATAAAAAAATCAAGCTTCTAAGTCAACACAATAAAAAATACGGTGACATATTTTGTTACTCGCAAGTAAATCAAAACCTACAGGGTACTTCCTGTTGACGTAGAATCATAAAATTTGGAAAAAAGCAAGGTCTCACGTAAAGGAAAAGTCCAAAAACTGTTAATTTGTGGTTTTTTTACACAAAAAAAAAAATACTTAGTTTGTACGAATACAAAAAAATTACTGTGAGGTTATGTTATCAATGTATGGGAGAACATTTTTTTCAACTACAATGTTAAGTTTTTGTAATGCTTTTCAGATGCAGATTTAAAGTAATGTTTTCGTAAATAATAACTTATACCTAATTATTTAATTAAAATAACAAAATTATATCCTAAGAAGAGCTTGTGGCTAAGTCATAACAGCCACACGGGTTGATCCATCAGGTTAAGCTACGCCTGCCAGGGTTGTCCGTGGATGGGTAGCCATCTTTACATAGCAAGACTCCTCCGTGCCTCGGAAAGAACGTTAAGCCGTTGGTCCAGGCTGTCATTCGTGAATCTTTGACAGTCGTTACGGGTCGTCAGAAGCCCGAAAGTCTGACAATCAGTCTTACCAAGGGGTACCATATTACTGGGTCGCTCCATGTAAAATACTGGTATTCAGCTGCATCCGGTTAGATTGGAAGCCGACCCTAAAACAGTTGGGAAAAGGCTAGGCAGATTGATTGATTGAACAAAATTATATCCTAACTTAACTAAAACTATTCACAAACTAAACTAAGGTGTCGAAAAAATCATCCGCATCGCTGTTGACTGGTAATGTACCCAAGAGACTAGCGGCATTGCCAAGTTGTATGGCCTGTGGCCAAGGTAAACGTTTGTATTGGGATAAATTCTATTCAACTACGGAACCTTTCATTGCGCGTGATCCGACACGCACTTGACCGGTTTTTTGCAATAGAAATTGTTTACCATCGTACAAAGCTGCAGTAAGGTTACTCAAATATGCGCTCTGTCAGTTGTCAGTCACTCTGTGTTCACTGAGCAAATAAAAGTGAGCACAATAGTACACAAGCTAAAAAACCTGCGCGCAAAATAGTCGCTTTGATGTTTGCAATCTGAGTGTAATTGATACAGTCATTCCCCTAAGAATATACCTACTAGGATTAAAAGAATATAATTTATCAATGTACACCATAATATGATTTACAAATTCAAACGTACAGTCAACAAAAGAGATATCTAGGTAGGGTATAGTATAGTAGCCACGAGTATCCTAGGCCCGCAGATTGACGCGCTCAGCAGCACCATTTCATAGGCGTAACTTATGTTGTTAACTCATACAAAATCAATATGACACCTGACACGCACCAATCAGATCATTAATGTATAGGTTGAATAGCGTAGGCGAGCATAACCTCCCCTGCCTCACCCTGCACTCCAACCTATACGACCTAGAAAAAGCCTAAGGCGGCTTAAGGTGTCAAAAAACGCTCTGTGTTTAGAACATTGTACAGCCGTTTTTGTGTGACCGTCCACCGATTTCTTACAAAACAAAAGCTTTAGTCACATCCTCCAGTTTCCTTACCTAACAGTGTCTTCTAATATATTGGCTGGGTCCGTTGTCTGTTATCTCTGTTTATGTTCAAAGCACGCGCGGCGAGTCGGTATATTTTGAGATATTGCTGCCCGTAACATACATTATGTTGCTAATGATATCACATTAGTACTGAGTAGAAGAAATTGTTTTTGTATGTAGATTTTTAAAGATAGAGCTTCAGTGATGTCTATCATCATCATTTGCCTAGCCATTTCCCAACTATGTTAGGGTCTGCGTCAGCTTTACTGATGACCATCGAAAAAATATTAAAAGACGACCGCCTTAATTATTTAATGATTAACTAAATATATGGGATAGATTACTATTAGTATGTATGCATACCTGCTAGCTTGGGCCGACGGCCAATTTCCAGATATTATGTAATAAAGTTACGTAAAAATATTACTCATTTTTCTTAAAGTCTGACTGCTGATTTTTATTGTATGTTTTACAGAATATTGTTAATAATTGATGATCAATACTGTCAGACACTTCTCTTAAAATATCGCCACTAATTTGCCCGTATCGTGCAGAAATATTGTACGTAGTTTTTAGACGGTGCCAGATATTTTCCCTTTTTTTTTGTGGATGGGAAATCATCAAATGACTTGGGCGTATCAGACTTTTTCTGACTAAAACCCACCCGTGTTCCTTCAATTGACCGTGCCAGGGCCACGGTATCTCTTTCGAACTACCCGCGACCCCGGTGGCCAGATATTTGCCCTTCAATTTTATAGTATGCCACAGGCAATAAACTTGCGCCATGTAAATAGAGCTTAAATTTTGAAAAAATCTTCTAAAATGTTACATAATTTTCGATCAACTAAGCAATCATTTCCAAGATCTTTTGTCAGTATAAAGGTAAATTTAATGACTATAGAATTCCCTTTAATAATGGGAAAAGGAAGTTATATAGTTAAACAAACTCTTTCATCTCCTAATTCGTTTTATGTGTAAAGTAATATAAGCGTTTAATGTACTTGTGTCAAAGAATTACTGTTGTTAATCCAACTGGAAGGGACAAAAGAATATTTGACTTGACTCTCGAACAATCAGTGTTGTATTTCAGAAGTAGAATAAAGTTTACCTTATTGAAGAAAGGGCATAACTTTTTTAATAAAAGTCTCTAATTGCCAAAATTCTTGTTGAGTCTATTTCCCTACGTTTTGTTTTGTTCAGTAACAAAATCCGTCCGTGTTTTCTTCTTCTAATTGTAGGTACCTATTCCTATTATACCTTTCAAATATTTTAACAAAATGTTAAAACATTTAACATTATTACATTATATTACATTTATTTTATTTTTCATGTTTAATGAGTTAACTTTAGTTAACAACTTTGTACACACGTAGTTACCTTGACTGAGCGAGCGGAGCGTCTCTTCGTCAAGTCTAGCAAAATTTGCTTTCGGTGTACAGTTTGTTGCTACTCCTCTACAGGTCATATTTTACAACTGATCTGGACGAAACTTGGTATACAGGTTTTACGACTTTATAGATTTTTTTGTCGTCGGGGATTTTTTTTATTGGAGGGGTACTTCCTCCAAAAAGGGGCAAAAAGGGGGCTACTGGATATCTCCACCTTATGAGATCCGATTTCAATGGTTATTTTTTTATTTAAAAGGTAGTAATAGGTTTCATAACAATTTGGTGAAGTTCTGATGGCAATCTTCAGCGCGATGAGCAGAGCTCCTCAAAATGCAGTAAATTGCTCACTTTTAGATTTCTACCAGCGGAATCGGCCCTTTAACTACTAGGTAGGGATTGATGGAGCACCTGAGACCACCGTCTCATCACAAAACTAGAGAATTCTGAAATAATTATCAGAATTTTGTACTTTAAGTTGGTCTCATAAAAATTTGGTAAAGATCTGATGAAAAAAGAACATGGTAAATGTCTCATTTTAAATTAATTTAGTGGTATAATTATATATTAATTGTTGCAAAAAAGTTTATGCTCGTGAGGTCTACTGTTCGCAGAGCTACTAGTTATAACAAAAGCTGTAATTATAATTGATTCTTCAGAAAATGCTGGTATACCTGCTATATTTTTGCCATGTCACATCTAGCAACCAAATAAACCTACGATACTTATTGAGCACTCAAGAAAAGGTTGAAGCCGAAGTGAAAACACGGCACGCAACGTTAAACACGCTATCACGCGACCACCGACCACCGTGATCGCTTGATCACGCTCGCTGACACCACGTGAAGCAAAATGAGAGGAAAGTAGTAGAATTTATTTTAGTGTTTATCAGTGGAATCGCCCTCAATTTCATATTGTTTGTTTTTTTTTTTTTTGTTTTTAGTTAGCTGTAAGTTTTCCGAATAGAATAAGTGCTTAAACACACAAAAAGACTCCTTATTAAAAAAGCAAGGCACCTTTGCTCTGTTTTGGACATAAGCACTCCTATGTAGTTCCTTATTTATTGACAGGCAACCATAGACGAAAAAATGCAATACTACTTGGACGCTATGAAGTTTCTATTTATTGACAGGCAACCCTAGATGAAAAATGCAATACTTCATGAACGCTAAAGTAAAAAAATTGTTGGAAAGATTATAAGTGCTTAAAATACTCCTAATTAAAAAAGCACGGCACCTGCATTAAAAACAATTGAAGACACACTACACCTACTAAATCAGCTCGAACACCTACTACCATAATCTTTCTCTGCGCGTCGACAAAGCAAAGGACCGTTTATTTATAGGGTAATAACTGTTTCAGTAACGTTGCTTAAACCTGTAAAGCTATTCTGTTTTATATTAGCGCTTGATATAAATTACCTTGTGAACGTGAGTTTTTAACGTTGGCAACATTGGAGATATGGAAATGTGGTGTCAAGATGAAGATTTAAAAGTGAAGGTTGTTCAGTCGTATTTCACGGCAATGCGACAATTGTTTTGTCACGTTGAGGAAGTGAGAGAACGGGCAGCCCATTCTCTTTTTTAACCGACTTCAATAAATGAGGTTCTGTATTCGACCCGTATGTATGTATGTATGTGTGTATGTATATATGTGCGTATGTTTGTTTGTCCGCAATTTTCTCAAAAACTGATGAACCGATTGTGATGATTCTTTCACTAACGTAATCTACATATTTTCAAGAAGGTTTAAATATATAATACATTATGTATTTATTCTTATGTACAAATTTATATGCATAAATAAAAAAAAAAATAAAAAAAAAAAAAAAAAAAAAAAAAAAAATATTTATTTGACACTAGGAAATACATGTTGCAATCAAGTTAAAATAATAGCACACTAATGTATTGTAACAATCAGATCCTAACCCCCAAACTAGGCCTGGACCTGTATTTTGGGGGTCAGCGTTCAGCCATGGGTTCTATTTCCAATCTAACAGCATTTAAGAGGAGTGTCAGTAGAAGTTAACAGCCAAAGTTATTGCTATTTGGTAACACATATCGGTCAAAATAGCTTTCATTGGGTACAGAAGAAGGTAAAACACATAAAATATGTAGGGATTAAAATTAATTACAAAAAGAAAGTAAAAATGCAAAAAAAATATTTGTGTTTGATGTCTGTGAGTGTAATTATGAGAGTTGATGAGTTTATGTGTGTATGCGGTGGAAGTTTGTTGTGTGTGTGCAAGGGAGTGAGTGAGTGTCTGGTTTGGTTCGCACCTTTGAATGTGTGTAAGGACAGGAACAAGTAAGAATGGATGACAGTGTGTATGGGTTTTAGATATCATAATATTATGTTAGGAATGTGAATAAACTTTCAGTTTCGTGATAGTCCATCTTTTGGAGCCAGTCTGCTACTTTCCTTTTCATTTCCCGCCGGCACATTCCAGCTATGTTTAGCTTTTTATTTGCGAGATTGTAAAGTTTGCTGCTTAAGCTATTAAACTGGTGTTTGGCAAATGAGGTGCGGCAGGGTATAGTAGGGCATATGGAGGATTTACTACGCTTTTTTGGGTCGGGTAAGGGAACAATTCCTTGTTTTCTTTGGATGGATTTGAGCACATAGAGCTGGCGGACACTAAGGACTTTAAGTTCAGACAATAATTGTGAGGTGGGGAACCTGTACGGTTTCTTGGTCATAACCTTGAGCACAGCTCTCTGTGCTCGCTCCAATCCCAGCAGATAGGTCTTTGCTGCACCTCCCCACACGGTTATGCAGTATTGGATAATGGACTGACATAGGGCTAGGTAGACTAGTTTTAGATTTTCCAGTGTTGCAGAATCCCTTAGGGTCCTGAAAACATTTAAAAGTCGCCTAGTTCTGTTAATGATCGATCCAATCTGCCTGTCCCACCTCAGTCCATCATCCATCAGCACTCCCAAATATTTTGCCGATTCTACCCGAGAGATAACCTGGCAGGTACAATTGAGTCGGTTCTCGCAAGTATGAGCTGTTATGGAATAGTCAGGCAAGGGTTTAGTGTTGGGTCTCAAGGAAAAGGGTAGGAAATGTGTTTTGTTCAGGTTTAGTGTAAGGAGATTTAGTCTTAGCCATGTCATTATTTTGGAAAGGGAGTATTCAGCTCTATCCTTGACCACCTGCCAATTCTGTCCCCATATAAATACTGCTGTATCATCTGCATATGTATAAATTTTGGTGTATTGAAGCGACATTGCGCAGAGGTCATTAATATACACCAAAAACAACAAGGGTCCTAAAATACTCCCCTGTGGGACCCCAAAGAGGATTGTACGTTCCTCGCTAAGACAGTCGCCTATTTTTACACATTGCTTACGCTGGGAAAGATAGTCTTTAAATATATTTAAGACGGTGCCTCGTACTCCAATTCGTTCTAGCTTTGATAAGAGGATAGGGACAGAAACTGTATCAAACGCCTTGGAAAGATCTAGAAATATACATAGGCATCTATTTCTTTTGTCTAGGTTTTCCACTACTTGCTCTGTCAAATCCAAGACTGCGTTCTCTGTAGAGACACCTGATCTAAATCCGTACTGGTTGTCGGCTAACATTTTGAAGCGATTTAAAAAATGAATGAGCGATTTGTATAGAATTATCTCCAAGATCTTTGATAAGGCTGACAACACCGATATGGGCCTATAATTATTGACGCAGTCTCTGTCCCCACCCTTGTGAATCGGGTGTACAATAGCTTTTTTCAAAGCATCAGGAAACACGCCAGTAATAATAGCACGATTACAGATGTGCGTTATAGGTGGGATCAGTACCCGTCGGCACTCTCTGCATAAATGCACTGTATCTCCGGTGTTTCTAAGCGGATTTTGATGATTATGTCACTGTTATAAATGTCTTACCATGTATAATCGTGTAATGGAAATGAGCTTCGTAATTTATAGTTGTCATGGTGAATAGATAGATCCGCTGCGAAGTAGCCACAATGTTATTTTGACAGGATTATTTCATGCATTTGTTTAATCAGTTGCAACCCTGACAGCTTAATTAACCATTACTTTAGTGGCACCTTCTATCCTAACTAATATATTTACTAGTAGTTCTACGAACAATACCCCTCGCGAGCACAAGCTTTTTTGTAACAATTAATATACCACTTAAGTTAAGTAAAAATAACCACGTCATTTTAAAGTCCTTTAATTAATTTACCTTTCCAACTTAAAAAAAAACAGACTGCGGCTGTAGGTTACTAAAAAGCATAACTTAAGCTCAGGTAAGTAGTACTAACTCTCAATCTGCCTAGCCTTTTCCCAACTATGTTGGGGTCGGCTTCCAGTCTAACCGGATGCAGCTGAATACCAGTATTTTACATGGAGCGACTGCCTATCTGACCTCCACAACCCGGTAACTGGGTAATACGAGACCCCTTGGTAAGACTGGTTGTCAGACTTTCGGGCTTCTGACGACCCGTAACGACTGTTAAAGATCCACGAATGACAGCCAGGACCAACGGCTTAACGTGCTTTCCGAGGCACGGAGGAGTCTCGGTATGTAAAGATGGTCACCCATCCACGGACCAACCCCGGCAAGCGTAGCTTAACCTGATAGATCGACCCGGGCGGCTGTTATTACTTAGCCACGAGCTCCTAAGTAGTACTAACTCTAAGAAAGTTTAAAGCTGGCGGGCGGGACGGAGTCAGTTGGCAGGGTAACAGCAGTAGGTCACCTATAGCCCTTAAAGTAAAAGCTCTCGTATTACAGAATTCTGATAATTATTTCCAGAATTCTCTGGTTTAGTTTTCTCTAAAAATCTAAAAGAGAGCAAATTACCGCATTCTAAGGAGCTCTGCTCATCACGCCAAAGATTCCCATCAGAACTTCACCAAATTTTTATAAAACCAATTACTACCTTTCAAATAAAAAAATAACCATTGAAATCTAATCTCATAAGGCGGAGATATCCAGAGAGATATCCCCTAAAATCGAAAATCACTGTCGCCAAAAAAAATATACAAAGTCGTAAAACCTGTATGTATACCAAGTTTTGTCTAGATCGGTTGTAAACGACCTGTAGAGGAGTACCAACAAACTGACAGAGGAAAGCAAATTTTGCCAGTTGAAGCAGAGACGCTTGCTACGCTCGCTTTGCTCGCTCGGTCTATAAATACGAAAGGGAGTTTGTGTATTTGTGACGCTTTCACGCTAAAACGGCTGAACAGATTTGGACCTGGGTTGGGATATTTTTTATACCGGTAGTACGTTTCCGTGGGATAATTTCCGATCTCCACGCGGGCGAACCCGCAGGCAAAAGCTAGTTGTAAATAAAAATAATGTAATTTTAAATGAAAGAAGGAATTATACAACTCCGTTAATTTTATGATAAAATCAATGACACAATACTTAATGATAAATAGCTTTATTATAGCTAAATAAAAATAGGTAAAGATACAATATGCTTTCAAAAATTGATGCCAGGCAAAGTTAGTTTTACTAAATAACAACGTACCTATGTCAGATTATGAACCCGATTTCGTAAAGATCAAAATAACCTCACTATAGACAATCTATAAACCACCAAAAAGTTTGCAACATTAAAATGCAGCGACTGCATGTTAAGTGTTAAAAACTTTTGAAAAAAATTTATTTTATAAAAGTAAAAACCGACTTCAAAACTAGAAACGAATAAAATAACTTTCATAAAACACTTAACAGCTTCTGAAGTCGGTGTCAAGCTGTGTATTGAAAAATTGAAGACACCGACTTCAGAAGCTGTTAAGTGTTTTATGAAAGTTATTTTATTCGTTTTTGGTTTTGAAGTAGGTTTTTACTTTTTTCAAAGTAAATTTATATTTACATTTTTATTTGAATATACAGTTATATAAGTAGGTAATTATTTCATTCAACAAGGACAATATTTTGCAGAGCGTTCAAGAACGCATCTCACTCATCCTCCGTTGAAAAGGGAGGATCCTCCGACCAGACGGATATTATGTCTGGTGGGCAACTGCCCGACGATTCATGTCGGGACGGTAATTATATTATATTCTAGTTGCGCGGTAAATTCTGCATGCGCGATGCAGGATTTTGCGTGACGTCAGCGTGATGCGTATTTTGCATGTGGCAATGTAGATGCCGCCACATCACTCCCCTTTGAGACCGAAGGTCGATAATGGGCTTCACACATGAGTCTAAGCACGTATGGGAGATAAGAGCTGGTCTTACTCAAACATAATATTAAAAATCATGTCCATTGCTCAATGCACGAATACATTAGAAAATAAAAAGAAAGAGATCCTTGAAAATCTGTCCAAAGGCAAGGTAAACTGTTAACTTGGAATCCTCGGTAAGTGCGAGGAGCACACGTATAATATTATAACACAGTACCCGGTAATGTGTCGGTTTATACGCGCGTGATTGCAAATTCCATTACGTCTCATAAGCTTTTCCCCTACTCTTGTATAAAGTCACTTCATCTTCGTTAGTTTTTCTTGGAGTACTCGTATACACGGTTTAACTCACACGGATTAACACGATTTTATGTCTAATTTCGATCCAGAATACGACTCGGTGGTTTCTATGGTTTTCATAAAATTGCCAAGAATTGTATGTGGCAACACGCACTGGGCCCGCATGGTGGATTACGGCCTACTCCTTCTCATAGACAGGACGCCTGTGTTCCAGCAGTGGGAACGTTATAGGCTGTTATGTTTAATGTGTGGGCAAATTTTTGTGTGAGCTGTAATAAGCGCATACTGTGATTGTGAATCCGTTTCCCAAAAGTTGCGTCCAGGCAGTACGAGGCATGTGCTTCAAGTGGTAAGTCACGCATGTGACATTATGCCTTAGGCTGAGCCATCTGACGAATAAAAACTTTTTTAAGTCGGTTGTATTTTTTAGTAAAAAAGTTTTTATTTTTCACTTTTTAGTTGGGTACCTACCCCATACAAATTCTATTACCACTACCTGCAAAAGAAACTAGAACGTCATCCACATAAAAAGTGAGGAAAAATACGAATTATTGAAGCTAACTCAAAAACTACCCAAGCAAAATTAATACATTTTATATGGGACCAACTTTGAGGTTGGAACCTGTTGAATAAAACAAAAATTTATTAAATCAGACGACTTTGTAAAAAGTTCACACAAAACAAAAATATACATGTCGAATTGAGAGCCTCCTCCTTTTTTTTCGTCGCTTAAAAAAATGCATTTGGGCACAATTCTCACACTGTCTGGACGAACCTAGAGGTAGTAATAAAAAAAAAAGAGAAGTCCTGACTGACTGATTGACTGACTCATCAACACTCAGTCTTTAGACCTAGAAAGCAGAGGTTCCCTTTACAATGTAGACAAGGAATAGGGAAGGAATTCCCGGTAGTACGTTCCCGTGGAATATTTTCCGACATCCACGCGGGCGAATCCGCGCGGGAAGTGCTAGTTACATACCAGGCAAAGCATCGTGATTCACGAAACTTCAACTGAACAGCTGAAATTTATACATATTTCTTCGATCTTATCATTTGCCTAGCCTTTTCACAACAATGATGGGGTCAGCTTCCAAACTAAACGGATACAGCTTTTACATGGAGTGATTGCGTCCACAACCCACTTACTGGGAAATACGATACCCCTTGGTTAGACTGGTTGTCAGACTTTAAGGCTTCTGACAACCCTTTTTTTAAGGCGACTGTCAAAGATCCATGAATGACAGCCGGGACCAACGGCTTAACGTGCTTTCTGAGGCACGGAGGGTACGTAAATATGGTCACCAATCGACGTACCACGGACCAACCGCGGCAAGCGTAGCTTAACCTAATCGATCAACCCGTGCGGCTATTATTACTTCGCCACAGACCCCTTCGATCTACAACAATGTGTCGTTTTGCATCCTCATCTTTAAGGGTGTGGTATAGACTATCAAACCGAGCAACTTTTTCCATGGCAACAACATCGTAATTGCGAAAAAATAATCAGAAGTCCCATTCATTTGCGTCGAGTAGGTATTGAAGTTTTATATGGGATAGTTGAAAATTATTTCGTGATTACGATGTTGGTCTCATGGAGAAAGATGTTCGGTTTCATGTTCTGTATCACACCCTGAAATTTGACGAGGATGCAAAATGACATGTTGCCTAGATATATATAGCCAGTAAAAACAAACGGTTATGGAAATCACAACATACCTACGTAATTATTATTTTAGGACACCTTTTCATGACAGACACCGAAGCTGATTCTAAGCCCGTCTCCCCAAGTTTAACACATAGTAGGACATCCACTACGATTTGCATTGACAAAATTGCAAGCCCAATTGTGCTGACAATACCTTCATGATAGAGTAATCTGAGGACGTAGACATCACATTATGTCGCGGAATTAGATGCAGATTGGATGTTAGACCACAGTGTGATTATGTAAGGTAATACAAATACTTGAAATACAAATACAAATCTTTATTGCTGAACACAGTACATATTATATTTCAGATGTTAGTGAATGCGCAGTTCATTGTGTCCTACCAATTTAGGCATGCAAAATTTTCTACCACAAATGAAAATATACAATTAAATCAAATAAAAGATAGTCACCATTTCAATCAAAACAAAATAAATTAAATTAGTTTAGCGTGTACGTCATAGATTAACACAATAGCGTCAACACTTAAAATAATCACAAAATTAAAATAACTTAGTGTTATTGTTAGATGGAATTATTACAGAATGGGGCTAGATAGCCGGAAAAAGAAATATTATACACACACCCTTACACACACTTACACCCCCTCATACACACGCTCACTCTCACATGCACAGCTCCACGTCCACACACACAATTACACATGCACACTTCCATTACTACTCCGTTTATTATATTCCTTTATTCCTTGTGTAACTCTTAAAATGTCGATTGCACACCATGTGTACAGATAACAATAGAATTTCAATTGTGTCTGCTAATTAGCGCGCGACGGGTTAATCTTTAATTTGAAATAAATTGTACTTTTAAACCTATTTTTTGCCATGTATTCGATATAACCCACTTTTGGGAACGAAGTTCCTTATCGCGCGTTGTGAAAGGGGGCTAGACGGAAAAAATTCTCACGAAAAGTTGTAACGACACTTTTTGCTATAGTAAACTATTATAAGCTGTGCGACGTGCGCATGTTTCTCTGTCTCTCTCTCTTATAGAAAGATTAAGTTTATATTACATTATATTTGTTAATAATAAAAAAATATTATTATAACTTAAAAAAAAAAAATATTACAATTCCTTCACTAATTAATCGAAAGGAATTTCGTTCCATCCGGGTGTCCCTTGACACCTCTCAACTTTATTTACTTTAGTTTTTGTTATCATAGTGACAGCAGAACACTGACTCCTAAGTCACAGGATCTCCTAGTTTGGGAGTCAGGGTTTACTCTATTTGTATGACCTTTATTCATATTCATGCGATCTAGTTTTTAAGCATTGTTGAAGGTTTTTGTTTAAAATAAAGTTTTTTTTTATTATGGTAAAGATGATCCCATTATATTAAATGGTCAAGCTGATGATGTAAAAAAATATCATAAGTCAAAAGGATTTTAATTTGTTGAAGCTTGTAAGCGCTATTGTATAATACATAACTTACCTTTATAGATATTAGACTATAAGCTTTCGGAAGAAGAATAACTATATAAATAAATTCATGAAAACTGAAAAATATCTACTTAATAAAATCTAACCAAGATGTTTATTTATTTGAAACAAGTAACTATTTACACTAGGTACTAAATTAAATGACTAACTAAGTCAATCTGCCTAGCCTTTTCCCAACTATGTTGGGGTCGGCTTCCAGTATAACCGGATACAGCTGAATACCAGTATTTTACATGGAGCGACTGCCTATCTGACCTTCACAACCCAGTAACTGAGTAATACGATACCCCTTGGTAAGACTGGTTGTCAGTCTTTCGGGCTTCTGACGACCTGTAATGACTGTCAAAGTTCCAAGAATGACAGCCGGGATCAACGGCTTAACGTGCTTTCCGAGGCACGGAGGAGTCTCGGTATGTAAAGATGATCACCCATCCACGGAACAACCCCGGCAAGCGTAGCTTAACATGATGGATCAACTCATGCGGCTATTATTACTTAGCCACGAGCTCCTCTAAAAAATTAACTAATTAACTATACAAATAAATACAAAAATGAAAGGAAACTTTTAAGTATTCGTCCACATCGCTATCATCCGATAGTCGTGGTAGCATTACCACTTTGAATGGCAAAATAAAAAAACCGGCCAAGTGCGTGTCGGACCACGCACAATGAAGGGTTCCGTAGTTGGAATGAATTTATCTTAAGAACAAACTTAACATTGTAGTTGAAAAACATGTTCTCCCATACATTCAAACTGTAAATGTAAGTTTGTACTCACAATATTGATAGATTTACCATGTTATTTTAAGACCACAGACTTTTTATATAGGTTTTCCTGTAATCTACAGGTAAAGATCTATTTTCTGTATTTTTACCAAAATTTTAGGCTCAGTAGTTTCGGAGATAAGGAGGGAAAGGTCAATTTTCGTCTATTTTCTTAGATAACTTCAAAACAATTTATTTTAAAATTATAAAAAATATATATTTGAGACTCTCAGAGTAAGCCCTTTCATTTGACATGCCACATGGTGTAATTTGCAAAACTCTTTTTTTTAATTTTCTTATTTGCCCCCCAAAAGTGACCTCTATATTCAAAATTAATTTATTTACTTTACCCGTCCGTATTTGGGTCACAGAAATTCATATGTGTAACAAATTTCAACTTAATCGGTCTATTAGGTTCGGAGCAAATTGGCTGTGACATACGGACAGACAGACAGACAGACAGACAGACAGACAGACACACGAGTGATCCTATAAGGGTTCCGTTTTTTCCTTTTGAGGTACGGAACCCTAAAAATAAAATAAAATAATAGTAATCAATAAAATCCTAAATCCACTGACAGGCAATGCACAGCCTATGCCGCTGGGTCTAGAAGCATGAACGTTTTCACAAGAATACCTTAGACAACGAAGGTAAGCAACATAGAAGGATTTTTGAAAATTTACTCCCCTAAAGTTGTTGAAATGGGCTGAATAGGGGATGATAGTTTGTATGGAAGTTAGTCAATGTTTCCGCGGGAAATCCCATCGGGGACACGGTTTGTAATCACATAATTTGCCAAGTAAAAGCATTTGCATTTGAAATAGGGTGTCGTGTTTTCTTAAGTCAGTCTTTGCCATACTGTGTCCCGTACATAATTAGTTACTTTGCACATGCATGACCTGGTTAACATCTCGTATCTCGTATGCATGTCACACCTTTAGAAATTGTAGCTTTTGTCTATTCTTGGTAAATGAGACTTTTTAACGAAAACTTTTATCATGGATTTAGTAAGTACATAATTCAGGAGCTCACAACGTTGAAAGTTTTCGTAGGTTTACACAAAAAAATCTACTGCGCCATACATTTTCTACTAATTCTGCTGATTACAATTTATGGAGCAGCAGGTATTTAAGGTATTTATTTAAAAAAAAAACCGCTTACAGCTGTTTTTACGACTTCAAAAAAAGGAGGTTTCTCAATTCGACCGATATATATTATATTATATATTTTTTTTTATGTGTGTTCGCGGAAAACGTCGTCGTTTATGAAGCGATTTTTGTTGTAAAGGAGATATTCCAAGGGTAGTACCATGATAAGGAAACCAGGATCTAATGATAGCATCCCACAGAAATCGAGGGGAACCTTCAAATATTATAGGCACACCTATAGCGATTTGGCTATTTTTTTATAGTAACTCGTGCATTTGCTCCCGGAAAGCAGCACCATTCGGTGAAGTGAAACTGATGAGGAAGACCACAGATGGCCATCGGAACTGCTCAATAATTCGTATTTCACGGATTGCGATTCGATTATTACTAAGCAATTTATGCTCGTCACAATACATGCATATGTTGAAGTGGAGCTGATGGTGACTTCACCATCAGTTCCAGTTCTCCTGGTTCCTTACTGGGAGAACTCTTCAACAATTAACGTCCTTGTATCGGGAAAAGCAATATTTTATAAAAGGTGATGAGCAGTTGACATTAGGCTATTTTAACTTAGATAAATTACAGACTGACCCACTAAAAAGTGAAAAATAAAAAACTTTTTTACAAAAAAAAAAAAAACAACCGACTTCATAAAAAATCCCACAAAGTGAAAAATAATTTTAATTTCGGAAGTCGGTGGCAAAAAGCTGAAATACAGATCCAAAGACACCGACTTCCAAAATTAAAATTATTTTTCACTTTGTAGTATTTTTTTTGAAGTCGGTTGTTTTTTTTTTTTGTAAAAAAGTTTTTTTTTATTATACTGTCCATGGTAATAGTTTTTATGTAGGTAACTACACAGAAAGGCAAAGAATAACCTAACCATTTCTATTTCTAGTAAAATAACTAGATACTCTGAAAGATCAAAGAACACCACGTTCCCGAATATCTCGCAAACATTAAATAAAACAGCAAATAAGTTGACTATGGGCGTTTTCGGTCTTCAACCACAAAAACCAATTCTAACGAAACTGATACAGGTTCAAACATCCCATAACAAAAAAGGGACCTGCTAAAAATACATTGAAACAAAAACGTACGTGACTTGGAGTCAGTCATTGACGAATGGAACAAGAAGATAGATTGCTTGGTTGACAAACGATGGGGGACGCACGCAGAAACATTGCTCTTATTGAGTGGTTTGTTAAACTTTTGATTGCATGAAAAGAGAGCAGGAAGTCATGTATTATGGCTTTTTTTGTAAACTTATCGCTTGAAATTGTACACTGGAATTGTCACTTGGTACTTAATATGATCAGCTTAACTTTGTCTAAAAGTCATATTATTTTCAATTTCATGAATCATCATCTGCCTAGCCTTTTCCCAACTATGTTGGGGTCAGCTTACAGTCTTACTGGATGCAGCTGAATACCAGTATTTTACAAGGAGCTACTTTCAATTTCATGAACAATAGTCATTATTATTATAAATAACTAGCTCACTTTTCAGACGTTGTCTTGTCAAAATTGCAATTACGATTTTTCGGATGTTCTTTTTGGTTTTTCTTAAACCACCCCGGTATTGAAGTAAAAAATTCAAATCAGTCGAGAGATTTTCGAGTTTTTTCGAGACTAATGCACGGCAATTGATTTTTATATATCTAAATAAAGATATATAGATATCGCTGTTTTGCGAGAATATCGACGTACTTAATTCAAAATTCTGTCAAATTGAATACTTACAATATGCCAATCGATCATAAATCTTTTATATTTTATCATGAACAGAGACGCAATGCCGATAAATTTTCCTTTAATCAGTAAAATCAAGCCCTCAATAAATCATTTACATTTTACGGTACTTATGCATTTATAAAGAAATTTAAAAATGCCATTGTCTAAAATCAATCATTTTTAGTTCTGTCGATATTCTCGCAAACCAGCGATATGTAGTCATTATTTGCAGCTGTTATTTACCTACTGTAGTGATGGCCCCATCAGTCACGGGGTCAAATACCTACCTATTAGTTACGTAATCTTTTTCAATTCCCACGGGGATAAAATTAAACATTATAATCATCAAGTACAAAAACAACACTTAAATGTGTAATGTACATGAGAGCAAATAAATACAACACTAAACAGTCGAATAGTGTGTCCTAAGCAAATCCTTATTTAAAGTCTATCAGTAAATAGGTACCTATTTCAGAACTACCCATACAAATAATTTAGCTTAGGTACCAGGAGAGCATAGTAGCCATATAGTGCCGACTCTAAACCTCGTGTTCAATTGCCGATTTACGAATGACATGACTGCACACAATCTCACGTATCTGTTACCGAATTTATAGGTTTAGTCGAAATCCTTGCGGTATTAAGACGTACGGCCCTGACTCGTCTTGATTCGGCTTAAATCGGTTCATTTCGTAGTACAAGCCTCAACTGTCTCTTGCATTTGGTAGCAGTGCAATATCTTTGACTAATTTAATATCTGTCTTCAATAAATTATCTAGTCTGAGTATTTTACACGAAGGATGATATTTAACATAGACTCTAACCGAAACTACAAGTAGATATTTCTAATATAACCTATTTTTATTAGTTTTTCAACTAACGGAGACAATCTAAGGCTTAAAACTTAAGGGAGAAAATTTAAGGCCGCACCGGAGCCGCGCCGGAACCGCGTGTACATCGCGTTGATGCCGAATTTGTGCACACGGCTACATATCAAGCTTATGTTTCCAGTACAAGCTGATCTCGCATTGTATAGTATTCCGTACAATGAGAGGTCAGCTTATACTGGAAATGTATAGCTTGATATGTAGCCGTGTATACCGCATGTTTGTTCATGCGGTCCGGCGCCGGTGCAGCTGCGGCACGGCTGCGGCGTCATGCCTATTACACTGTTTGTCCACCGTACCGAGAACGGAACGTCAACGAGAAAAGAGATGACGGCGCCATAGTAAATGTATTGTCACTACTTCGGCGCTGTCATCTGTTTTCTCGTTGACGTCTCGTTCCTATTGCCGTAGACAAGTACTGTTAATGTAAATGTACTGTCGCTACATTGGCGCCGTCATCCGTTTTCTCGTTGACGTCCCGTTTCCGGTGCGGTAGACAAACAGTCTAACTGTACTTCGACGCCATTCTTTATATAGATAACACCTACCTATGAACTGGGTCCTACTTAGATGAATGCTGATAAGAAAATAACGTTAAAAATATAACGCTAAAACTAACAATTTCTAAGTTTTTCTTTCATTCCTCGCATAGAGGCCCTCAAGTTGCCCTCATAAACACTACAAGCGGTTTGTGGGCCAAGAAAAAAGGTACTGTTAACACGCAAAGTATGGGCAGTCCTTGAAAACTACTAGGTTTTATATAAGAGTCACTCAACGTGACATTATTGTAAAAATACACTTCTGGACACATCTATTGGCCCACCTTAGAGTTTAGGTTTCGATGGCCCCTACCGAAATATGATTGCTAGATTGAACAAAAACTGTTGATGCAGTTTTAAACCTGATACATTTTACCATCTTTTTCGATCGTATTGTTTTAAATTTGAATTCAGAATACCATACGACATGGAGCTACGCCTAACAAGTCGGATATGCGCCTTGTTAAAGGCAATTGATTTTTGAATAAAAAACATGTTTTATCAAATAAAAGTTTAATTTAATAACGCGTGTTGCCTCCATGGGCATCTACCACAGCTCTCATACGATTAGGCATAGAGTTTATCAACCGCTCTATGAAATTTTGAGGGATCATCTCCCATTCCTCTTCTATGGCAGTTTTCAACTCCTGCATCGTCTGGGCAACTGGCTGACGAGCCCTAACACGTCTTTTTAGCTCGTCCCACATGTGCTCAATGGGGTTCATGTCTGGGCTTCTGGCTGGCCAGTCCATAACTGTGATGTTCACATCCCGAAGATATTCCCTGACGATGCCGGCCGCATGGGCTCTTGCATTATCATGCATAAAAAGGAAATTTGGGCCCACATAGTCCGCGTATGGTATCACGTGAGGTTCTAAGCACTCACGAATGTACCTTTCAGCATTTAATGTTGGCAGCCGTGGTCCTGTAACAACCTCAAGTTGAGTTTTGCCGCTCGCGGATATACCGCCCCAGACAGTCCATGAGCCACCGCCATAAGCAACCCTCTCTTCAAAGCAGCATTGTGCGAAACGCTCTCCCTTACGTCGGTAGACCTTCTTCCTTCCATCATTGCCATGTAACACAATTTTAGACTCATCAAAAAAGAGTACACGGCTCCAATCTTGCTGTGTCCAATTTAAATGACTGCGTGCGAAATGAAGGCGCGCTGTTCGGTGGGCTCGCGTTAGTTTGGGGCCATTAGCTGGCTTGTGTGGTACCATATCGCGTTCTTTTAACCTTCTCCGAACAGTTCGAGCGCTCACAGATACTCCGTGGAAGTCGCGAAGTTGGTTTTGTATCTCAATGGAGGTAAGGTGACGATTTCTCAAGCTGGTCGTCACGATGAATCGATCCTGCCTTTTAGTTGTGACCCGAGATCGTGGCCTTCCTTGGCGACGAACAAAGCCGCCAGTCTCTAGGTACCTCCGATAAACATTTCGGACCGCAGATCGACTTAAATTAAGTTGAGCACTCACGTTTCTTTGGCTGTGTCCGGCCTGAATAAGTGCCACAGCTTGGGCGGCGACTTCAGGTGAAGTATCCATAGATTATTGATAGAACCTCACCTTAATGTTAAGAATAAGTAATGTTTGTTGCAAAACCAAAGATATCAATCACTTTTTCAAGAATTAAATCCAAGTAAACCAATAAAACCAAGTTTTCTTAGTATTCGATTGTTTGATATCAACAAACAGGCTCCAAATTGTCTTTTGTTTCTTTAAATTCTGTGTTCGAAATTCAAAAAAAGACTATTGAATGAAATTGTGAATGTGCCAGGTTCAAAACTGCATAAAAACTTTTTGCTCGACCTAATATAAAATTTTAGCTAGGACCAAACGAAACTGAAAATACAAGGTGGGCCAAAAGATGTGTCCAGAAGTGTATAACTGAATAAAATAATGTTCTTGATAAAAAGAACGAAGAAATTTTTAAACGTGAAAAAACTATTAAAATTGGAATTTTAACTACGCGCTGCGTAACAAACATCCTAGGAATATTACTGTATTTTATACGAAAAATTTAAAGGTCAACTTGAAGGAATAAGGGCCTACTTCACGATGTCCGAGTAGCCACTACTTACCGAATAAATTTTAAAGATGGAACCGATTTTGTATGAAATTATCTGCCCAGTAAGTTAATAGGAACTTAATCATAGGTGGTGAAACAGGCCGGAAACCAAATCCTCCAACATAGAACATAGAGTGAATATTTGAGACAGTTATTTTTTCTGCCGTGAAAGTTCTGCTAAAAAAATCCCACATACAACCACAAAATTAGACTTGTTCTTTGACCATTACTCGCTTGGAAGAGGCGTGACGTATACGACTTGAGTGTGAAGCCAAAAAGCCTTATGGCATGCTAAGCAAAGGCCATCCAACAGGAACCATATTGCTGAAGTTAGGTGGTAAAAAATACTGCTTCAAAATCACCACAGCTTCACATAGGAGCTGGCAATTTCAGTATTAGATGGAGAACCTCAATCTGCAATCTGCAAAGCCTTTTCCCAAATATGTTGGGGTCGGCTTCCAGTCTAACCCGATGTAGCTGAATAACAGTATTTTACATGGAGCGACTGCCTATCTGACCTCAACAACCCAGTAATTGGGTAATTCGATACCCCTTGGTACGACTGGTTGTCAGACATTCGGGCTTCTGACGACCCGTAACGACTGTCAAATATCCACGAATGACAGCCGGAACCAACGGCTTAACGTTCTTTCCGAGGCACGGAGGAGTCTCGATATGTAAAGATGGTCACGTATCCACTGACCAACCCCGGCAAGCGTAGGTTAACCTGGTGGATCGACCCGTGCGGCTGTTGTTACTTAGCCACGAGCTCCTCCATCTAATAAGATGGAGAACCTAATTCACATGAAAAAGTAAGAGTTGCTAATTTGTTGCCGGTACCTAATCACAAAGTTAGGCAAAATATATTTCCTGATTATATTATTTCCTTATCACTAAAGAAGTTATCTTAATTCTTGTAAGATGTTTATAAAAAAACGGCCAAGTGCGTGTCGGATCACGCACAATGAAGGGTTCCGTATTTGAAACGCATTTATTCCAAAAACAAACTTAACATTGTAATCTGAGAAAAAAAAAATTGTGGTGATAAAATTACAAATTAACTATTTTCGGACTTTTTCCTTTACTTTTTCCTTTTGTTGTGCTGTAAAACCTTGCTTCTTGCCAAATTTCATGATTCTAGGAAAACGGGAAGTACCCTGTAGGTTTTAATTTACTTGCGAGTATTTAAATTTGTCGCATAAATGGCCGATTTTTTTAGAGCTCCAAGGGACCATGGCCTACGTATTTGATATTTATTTTAACTTGATACCTCAACGCGTTCCTGAAATAAAGGGTCTTAGCAGACTGATAGACGACAGACAGTCGGATAACGAAGTGACAGTATAAGGGTTCCGTTTTATGCTTTTGAGGTACAGAACCCTAAAAACAGTCGCTCCATGTGTCGCCATTCGTCATAATGATTGATTATATGGGTATGTTGAAATAATGATGAGTTTTTTTTTTTTGTTCTTTTTGTACGACGACAAAGTTAGTGAGCTGTGTTGTGGTAGGTGGTCTTGGAAAATAAAATAAGTAAGTAATTACTCGTAATTTGCTAAGTGCATTCTTATGAATATATGAGGCAGACACATTTCAATGTGTTTGGTTTAGTGGTAGCAAGCGCTACTGCTGAGCATGATCCTGGGTTTGATTCCCAGGTGGAGCAAAGTATTATTGGGTTTTTCCGTCTGGTACTTCTCAGTAGCAGCCCGGAGTCTGAATTTGTGCCCAGTTGATGGCAACAGACTCGCCCCCTATTACATGGGACTTAAACTTATTCTTCATACCTTAAGTTTGAAAGTGGCGCCAGTGACAGAAAAGTTGAAAGGAAATCGTTAGGCTTGGTATGGGCATGTGATGAGGAGAGACGAAACGCATGTGACTAAAAGAGTGATGAATATACATGTTGATCGATGGAGATAAAGAGGAAGGCCAAAGAAAAGATGGATGGATTGTGTGAGGAATTATGAGAAAGAGCGATAGCGTGACGGTTGACAGGGGAGAATGGAAGAAGAAAACGTGTTGCGCCGACCCCAAGTTACATGGGTCATGGGCAAGAAGATGATGAGTTTTCTTCATACCTTGAGGGGCTCGTGGCTAAATAATAACAGCCGCACGAGTCGTTCGAAGGTTAAGCTACGCTTACCAAGGTCGGCCCGTGGATTGGTGACAATCAATGACATAGCGAGATGTGTCCATGCCTCGGAAAACACATTATAAGCATTGGTCGCTGCGGTCACTTGTAGGTCTTTCAGTCGATATGGGTAGTCAGAAACTCGAAAATCTGACATTCAGACATACCAAGGGGTATCGTATTACCCATTAACTGGATTTTGGTGGGCAGATAAGCAGTCGTTTCATGTAAAATACTGGTATTCAACTGCATCCAGTTAGACTGGAAGACCACAACAAAGTTGGGAAAAAGCTATGCAAATGATGAGTTTTCTTCATGCCTTTAGTTATTACAATCAATCTGCCTAACCTTTTCCCAACCATATTGGGGTCGTTTTCCAATCTAACTGGATGCAGCTGAATACCAATATTTTACATGGAGTGACTGCCTATCTGACCTCCACAACCCAATTACTGGCTAATATGCCGATACCCTTTGGTAACGACTGACAAAGATCCACGAATGACAGCCGAGACCAACGGCTTAGCGTTCTTTCCGAGGCACAGAGGAGTATCGATATGTAAAGATGGCTACGGACCAACACCGGCAAGCATAGCTTAACCTGATGGATAGATCCGTGCGGTTGTTAATACTTAGCCACGAGTTCCTCCGCTGCTAAAATGAACATTTAGTTTAATCGAAAGTTGTCTAATCACCGTTCTTGTTATACATACGTCAAATTAATCAGTTGTGAGGTTTATTCATATCAACACATATGTAATAATTAAATTAATAATGGATGCATTATAATTGATGCAAGTGTTATCAGTGTTTCTGTAACGTGCTTAATGAAACAATGCGTCTGATTGTATATGCCACCTCAAGATAATACGGTAAAGGTATGGCCATACATACTATTGTTTTGTAAAATATTTTAAACTAAAAAGTTATTGTAGCCTTTGTTTAAGATTATAAAATATACGTAAATACATAACATCACATCTATAGTACAGCCATATTATTTCGCCAGTTATGTTTAAGTCCTATGTAAAAGGGGGTGAGGTTAGGAGCTCGTGGCTAAGTAATAACAGCCGCACGGGTCGATCCATCAGGTTAAGATACGCTTGCCGGGGTCGGTCCATGGATGGGTGACCATCTTTACATACCGAGACTCCTCCGTGCCTCGGAAAGCACGTTAAGCCGTTGGTCCCGGCTGTCATTCGTGGATCTTTGACAGTCGTTACGGGTCGTCAGAAGCCCGAAATTCTGACAAACCAGTCTTACCAAGAGGTATCGTATTACCCAGTTAATGGGTTGTGGAGGTTAGATAGGCAGTCGCTCCATGTAAACATACTAGTATTCAGCTGCATCCGGTTAGACTGGAAGCCGACCTCAACATAGTTGGGAAAAGGTTAGGCAGATTGATTGTAATAGGTGGTGAGCCTATTGCCACCAACCAGGCACAAATCCAGGCTCCTTGAAGGAACACGGGTGGGTTTTAGTCAGTAAAAGTCTGACACGCCCTCCCGCTCTGCACAGAGCGGGAGAAGTCATTTGGTGATTACCCATCCCATCCACAAAAAAAAGGCTGCTACTAAGAAATTCCAGACGGAAAATTCACAAAAAGGATGGGTAGCACGATAGACTTGCCAAATGTCTTGATCGAATAAAAATAAATCGATTGTATAACCGTAAGGTTATTCAATCGATTTACACTCTACAGGCACATTTAACTCAAGTTACTAATATCGATATTGATTTATCTGAGGTAGCTAACAAGCCGAGTCAAGACGAAGAACTTTGACTTCAAGGTTTTATAATTGGCGGGCACTATAGTATCTTAAAATGAACATGGATAAAACGAAGGTCATGTCAAATGCCCATGTAACATCCACTCTCATGAAGATCTTAAATTTCTCTCATTTGAGCCAGCAGTGGTGGTCCAATGGTAACGGCCGCGACTTACGAGTTGTAGGTCGTAGGTTCGAATCCAAGATAGCGCTTTACTTTGTGTAAATTATTTCATCACCACTGCTCTCAAAACGGTGACTGTGAAAACATCGTGAGGAAACCTATGTTCTAGAACCAAAATTTGGAAACCATGTGACATCTACCAACCCGTACTGGGCCTGTGCGGTGGATTTCCGCCCGCTCCCTCTCACCAAGAGGAGACCTGTGTCCTAGCAGTGGGAACATTAGGCAAGCCTATAAATGCTGGTCTATAAATTTCTTGAAGAAAAACGATTTTGTACCACAGAAAACGGAATCGCCACGCCGCGTCGGCTGCGCCTTGTGACGACAGTACGGCTGTACTATGCGAGCGTTAGTTGTCGTTACCGCTTGAGGTATGTGACCGGTGAGATGGGGGAGGTAAACAAAGGCCAAGCTAACTTAGTCTGCCAATCTTGTCCATCGCGCTCCCCATCTCACCGCTCACATAGCTCAGGCGGTGACTACACCTTGCGTGCTGTTATGGGTCTCCACCGATTCGTCTTTAAAAAAAAAAACAATTATTTGATTTACGACGATAGTTATATTTTAGAATATCAAGGTTACAAATAACACGTAATTTAGGATACTCATATTTAGAATAACGCGTGAGACCCATGGGCAGACCCGTGTCTGCTAAGATGGTTGAGTGTCAACTGAGGACTCTAAAGAGTGCGTCTCCAGCCCGTCAAGTGCATAATAGCTGACAGCGCCGATGAGGCACTGATCTGGCATTAACCCTTACAGATTTAGAGTATAATAGTTCAATTGTAGCGCCTTCTTCTTCTTCATGTCGCTGGCACGACAGAAATCCAATGTTGTTGGCCCAAAACTTCGCCACTTCTACGGTGTTATCAGTGGCAGCGCAGAGGTCACCTATTTTGAGCACTGAACTTCTATCACGAAACTCCTTCAAAGCCATCACTTTCTATACGTCATCTGTGTTATAGTATGACTAAAGGTGACACGCTTGGTTTGTAAGGAGGCTTCTCCGTGCTCTGTACCTACAATCTGTGAAGTTTAGAATGATGTATACCTATTTACGAAAATATACATAAGTATCTGTAGCTCTGTTCTGAAATGGTCAGCATATTTAGGTGCTTCCAAATTCTCTCTACAATAGAGTGCTCTGACCACCATTTAGGCAGTACAACACGCTATCTTCCATTCAATTTCATGTTCATTTGATCGTATTTCCAACCGCTACAATGTGGCCATACCTTTGTATGGAGCGTCGAGATAAGCTTTCAATTATTCAATGCCTCTGACTGCATATTAATGTCAACGGACATTCAGGTAGAGATCCGTGCTGAGATTGTCATTGTATTGATTCGTGTGCCTAGTTGTAGAGATATCTGTATATGTGATGCAAATAGGGATAGGAAAGATTGGCGGATATTTGGATAATCTGCTATATTATTTATTTTTACTAAATGTTCGTGAATCGTTGATAAAGAGAAGCGTTTAGAAATTGCTAAAGCAAGGTTTGTGATTATTTCACAGAGCGGTATAAGAGTTTGATGTTTAATAATAAATATAGTGAAAATACAAACACATACATACATGCACATAGCGAAATATTCAGAACGTAGTTGAAAGTGTTGATTTTGCTGGCTACTCTTTTAGCTAAAAGTTAAGC
Source organism: Cosmia pyralina (assembly GCA_946251885.1). Taxonomy (NCBI): domain Eukaryota; kingdom Metazoa; phylum Arthropoda; class Insecta; order Lepidoptera; family Noctuidae; genus Cosmia; species Cosmia pyralina. The sequence goes on along the minus strand of OX276348.1, from coordinate 4,305,912 downwards.
TTTAACTTTAATTTTAAATATTAAAACTTCTGTGTGTAAGCATGTTATTGTTGATCAAGAACTTGTTTTGTAACTTGCTCACTTTTTTTAAATAAAAAAAATAATTTTTTTTTTTTTTTTTTGTATTAGTTCTATCTGCTATCAGCCGAACCCAATAACCTATCTGTCACCAGTTTTGGCATACTGGAGATAGAAAACCTATCTATCTATCTATGGTTTCAACGTCCCAATAATCTAAGACAGATTAAAACAAAAGAACAAGAACGAACGAAAGGAACGTAAGGACAGATAGAATTATATTGTCTATCATCAGTAGCGATCTGTCTTTTACTGACAGTAGGTTTATTGGGTTCGGCCGTAAATAAATAGTATTATATAACCGCGGATACTGGCATGTCACATCCCTATCAAGCACAGACTAATGCAAAGCTTGATACAGTCGTGATCGTTTTGTGAATACCGCAAATCTATTGCCGTAATTATAATATACTGGCTGTACCCACTACTTTTAAGTGTGTGTAATTAGATTAGTTATATATATGGAGGAGCTCGTGGCTAAGTAATAACAGCCGCACGGGTCGATCCATCAGGTTAAGCTACGCTTGCCGGGGTTGGTCCGTGGATGGGTGACCATCTTTACATACCGAGACTCCTCCGTGCCTCGGAAAGCACGTTAAGCCGTTGGTCCCAGCTGTCATTCGTGGATCTTTGACAGTCGTTACGGGTTGTCAGAAGCCCGAAAGTCTGACAATCAGTCTTACCAAGGGGTATCGTATTACCCAGTTAATTGGTTGTGGAGGTCAGATAGGCAGTCGCTCCATGTAAAATAATGGTATTCAGCTGCATCCGGTTAGACTGGAAGCCGACCCCAACATAGTTGGGAAAAGGCTAGGCAGATTGAATTAGATTAGTTATATATGTCAGTTAGGACAGTCACAAAATATACGTCGTACAGTACACTCGTCTTTCATTTAATTATGTTAATCCTGTCCCTCTACAGCTTCCTAGTATTTACTAAATCAAAGATTCCAAGATTCAAGGATTCCTAGAATATCAGATGAAAATATCTATGACTACCTGACCCTACAGACGTTGCTCTATCCTTTCAATCCATGAAAAAATCATTTTAAGTTTTCCCCGAATTTTCCAATTTTCAGGGCATTTGCCTAAAAACCTTATTCGGAATATTTATTATATAAACTAATACAAAAAAAAAACACAATTCGGTCTAGTCGTTCTCAAGTGATGCGCTTAGCAACAAACAGCTTTTAATTTTCAATTATTTAGAGAGATTTAAAATAAGAAAGCAACCGTTAATTGGAAAAGGCAGATGAAGGGACATTGATTTTTATCGTATCCAAAAAAATAGTAAGCTCGTGTTTGAAAACAACCATACTATTAGATTGTGAAGGTACAAATTATTAAAATTACTGAGAAATGACTAAGGAATAGATAAGAATAATGACTCTTATTGCCATAGAGTTAATGGATTTCTGTCAGAACACGTGGAACATACAGTGTGACTTACACGTGAAAGCGATTACCACACCTCGTTAGATGTTTTTGGTTATAAAAAGGACAATTTACCCATCATTCTGTTAGGCACGTAGATCAGAAGTCTATAATTATGTATGTATGATCATCATTCATTCATTCACTGATTGACAATTCACAGCCTAAACCCGGGTACAGAAGCATGTAATTTTGCAGAAGAGTTCTTTTTATAACAAGTATTAAGGCGGAAGCTCCAGGTAGCCCGCGAAATTAAAATTTTCTAACGTTTTTTGCAATTTGCAGGTCAGTATCAGGTTGTATGTTGATCTGAATATGATTCGCGACCGTAAAAAAACTGTATTTATAGAATTAAAATAATCATTAAAATCATCAATACAACTCTCTAAAATTCATGAATCCTAATTGTAAATACACATATATATATGTTACGGTTGTTAAAGATACTTTAATCAACAAACAACTGACTTGCAAATTGCAAAAAACGTAAGAAAATTTTAATTTTGCGGGCTACCTGGAGCTTGCCCCTTAAAGGAAGGATTTTTGAAAATTCATCCCCTAAAGGGGTTAAACCACTGGATCTAGAGACATGTAGCACAAAAGTTCCATATAACTTATAACGAAGGTGATAAGGAAGGATTTTTGAAAATTCACCCCCAAAAGGGGTTAAATAGGGGTGAAAGTTTTTATGCAGTCGTGCAAATTTCTTCACTATTCTGCATACAAATAAGGCAAGTCACACATTTCAGTCCATCCACTGATTTGCTAACACGCGCTCGATGTAAGATGGGATTGGTTGATAATTAACGTTTCAATTATCGTCGCGATTATCGGACATTACACCTGAATAGCGTGTTAGAGCAGGGATTGTGCCGTGACAGATCGTCAACTGTTGTGGATCAGCGTGTTAAGCGTGTCATCATCATAATTATTATTAACTAGCGACCCGCCCCTGTTTCGCACGGTTTTATGACATGACAAAATGTCAAGATTTCTTTATTATAAATGTATTTTATATCATCCGGAATTAAATCTCTTAATGATGTTGAAAACTGCATCAATATCCGTTGCTCATTTAAAAGAACAACACGGACACACACGGACACAAAAATTAGTTAAGAGGTAAAAGGGTACGGGAAAGTATTCCTGTTAACAATTTAATTGAAACATTAATTACTTAATGTACGGATAGGGATAATTGCGAAAACTCAACAACTTTAATACCGTTTGATGATGCGTCCTCACGTGCGCAGGTGACTGGGCATGCGGCGCAAGATGGAACGTGGGCCATTGTCTGTGGAGAGACGCGGCATATGCACCGGAGGTCTGAGTCATCCATGTAACCCCACTTGTGGAGATGTCTTTGCTGCAGCCGACTTGGGTACGAAGTCTACTTAAGGTTTTCCAAGTCGGCCATAGCAACTTGTGTCCGGATGGGAGGCTCTCTGATATTCAATAAAGGAATCAGGGGTTTATGCAGCTCTCGCCAAAGGTCGTATCTTGCTTTGGAGGCATTTTTAACGCTGCTGGACTCACGCAGCCAAGAAAACTATATCTAAGTAATAGAAATATTTCTAAGGTGGGATGTCAAAAATGAATAAAATAGGTAATGCCAAGAGATAAAAGTGGCTAAAGTAGTGGTGGTGGTGGTGTTGGTGGTGTGGTGATTAATCTTGTGTTATTGTTCTGGATTTTTTTTTAATTTATTTATTTTTTATTTTATTTAAGCTATGTGTAAAATTAAAAGCATGAGAGATAAATAAGCAATAAGAGTAGAGGAAGACCACAAAAATAATCTGGATGGATTATGTGAAAGTTGTTACTACCAGAAATTCAAGAAGAAAACCAGCATTTGCTTGTGTTAATCACACAAGCAAAAATCAAACCGTTACGTGTTATATGAATAGCTAATGTAATTGTTCTAGTTGCCTATGTTAGTGTTATTATTTAATTCGATCTCAAAAAAGGTCCTACATTTTACGATTTTCGAGGCTGTCTTGTTTCATGATATGTGAAAAAATGTTGCAAGGTCTGGGCGTCCTTAGCTGTTACAACTTTTCTTAACAAAAATTTTTGACGAATATTGGGCTAGTGCAAAATCTAGGGGAAAATTTACAAGTCCGTGATAAGGCCTGTCGTACTTTATGGATCGGAATGCTGGGCAGTGAAGAAAACGGATGAAAAAAAAATGCATGCAGCGGAGATGAGAATGTTGAGATGGATGTGTGGAGTGACGAGAATGGATAAAGTGAGAAATGAGTATATAAGAGAAAGTTTGAAAGTGGCGCCAGTGAAAGAAAAGTTGAAAGGAAATCGTTTGTCTTGGTATGGGCATGTAATGAGGAGAGACGAAACGAATGTGACTAAAAGAGTGATGAATGGAGAGGCGCTCATGGCTAAGTAATAACAGCCGCAAGGGTCATCCATCAGGTTAAGCTACGCTTGCCGGGGTTGTCCGTGAATGGGTGACCATCTTTACATATCGAGACTCCTCTGTGCCTCGGAAAGCACGTAAAGCCGTTGGTCCCGGCTGTCATTCGTGGATCTGTGACAGTCGTTACGGGTCGTCAGAAGCCCGAAAGTCTGACAACCAGTCTTACCAAGAGGTATCGTATTACCCAGTTAATGGGTTGTGGAGGTCAGATAGGCAGTCGCTCCATGTAAAATACTGGTATTCAGGTGCATCCGGTTAGACCGGAAGCCGACCCCAACATAGTTGGGAAAAGGCTAGGCAGATTGATGGACGGAGAGGCAGAGGAAGGCCAAAGAAAATATGGATGGATTGTGTGAGGAATGATATGAAAGAGAAGGGAGTGAATGATAGCGCGACGGTTGAAAGAGGAGAATGGAAGAAGAAAACGTGTTGCGCCGACCCCAAGAAATATGGGATAAGGGCAGGAAGATGATGATTGCGCTAGTGCAAAATCAATCCCAAGATCGTTGTATGAAGTATTAGAGAACTCTTACAAGAAACTGGAACTTCGATTTCTTTACAAGCATCAGATCACGCCTTCACGATACTAATTTACGAGGTCATATCGCCAGAAAAAAAAACATTTATAATCGTCTGCATCGGTCCGTAAGACGCGAAGATTTGATTCTGCTATAAAGTAAGTACCTACTTGGAAAAGACACACAAAATTTTAGAAGCATTGATTTTACGTAAGAATTATTTGAGAATTGTCTACGACAAACTATATGGTGTTGTAGCAGCTGTAACTCTTACAACGAAAAATACTTTTTTTTATGAAATTCAGACATAATAAAAAAATACTGATGCAAAAAACTTCACGAATACTCCAAACTAAACCATTTAACCTTTAATTTCACCTACAATTTAAATAAAAACCAACTATTTTTTCATAAACGTTCAAACCACGATTAAAACAACCTATTTATACGTATTAAAAAAACCTAATCCATAAAACCAGTTACAAAAGCACCCACGAGCCAAATTAAAAACTCACCACAAAATTTAATGAACTGGCTGGAAACAAAACAAAATAAAGTTTTTCAATACAAATATCAGAAATTCAGAACGGGATAGCGAATTCGAATATCCAATTACACCCACACTTCTGTAGGTGAGCCACTGAACTAAATTCAATTTTATAATGAGACATGTCCTTTTTAATTTAAGCCGCTCTATGTAAAATACTGCTATTCAGTTGTATCCGGTTAGACTGGAAGCCGACCCCAACATAGTTGGGAAAAGGCTGGCAGATGATGATGACACGTCTTTTTTAATTTAGGAATTCAGGAACTTCTGCGTTTGAATGACTCTTTTTAAATTTAATGGAAGTTCAGTGTGGTTTCTGGCATGCATAAGCTTAATCAGCCTATAATGTTCCCACTGCTGGGACACAGGCCTCCTCTCGGTAAGAGGATCCACCACTCGGGCCCAGTGCGGGTTGATAGAAGTCACATGTCTTCGAATTTTAGGTTCTAGAACATGCCGGTTTCCTCACGATGTAATCCTTCACCGTTTTAATGAGCAGTGGTGATGAAATAATCTTCACAAAGTAAAGTACCTGTCTGGGTTCAAAACTACGACCTTCAACTCGTAAGTCGCAGCTGATTCCACTGGGCCACTACTGGTTTCTGGCATAAACAGAACATAATATAGCTGTTACTGTATGGTATTTCAATAGCTCTTTTACTTCTCTTTAAAATGAGAGTTTGACTTGAAGGCTTGTGAAAGCATTCGCTGATGACGTGGGTGTCTAAGTAGAACAATTTTATCCAATTTAAGAGATGGTGAGACAGACGGGTGACGATTTAGCTCATCGTGCTATTCATCGTGCTATTGGAAACTCCTACGTTCGCAATTGACCGCTAACCGTTAAAATTTCGACCCCAACACGTTCAAGAAGAACTTTTTAATAAGATAACTCCACTTATAAATATAAAACTGGTCCTTTGACAACCTCTGACGCGTCGAGTGCACCCCATGTGTGCATAAAAAAAATCCTTTAAAATCCTTTGTAGGTATATAAGCTTATATATAATATATATAAACGTATGAAAACATCATCCGATGGAAAAAAAAACATCATTAGTAGTTGTGAACATATGGGGTTCGCAACTAGCCCCCCCCCCCCCCCCCCTCCCCTTGGGGTTTTGGGTTCATAAATTAGTACATAGAGCGCATTTTACGGGTTAAACGTAAAGTTAATTTTTAATATTATAAAAGCAAAGCGTTCTCGGTTTTCTCTTACCACTTTCATCTGTTAATTGGATCCACATTCTGTGGCCGATTACAGAATAATTGTAAGAGCAGATGTCTGACATTGTTGTGTGTTACTCTGCAATTATGTCAATTTGTGGCCGAGTGTGGGAAGGTTAGCGGATTAGAAGTATGATTGCCATGATGTGTTGGTAACCTGCTATGTGAACCAGCGGGGCAGTTGCGTAACTCGCTATCAATCGGAATCGGTTTCATTTTGACAGTTCAACAACATTCATTGCGTTATTTACGTTGTCGAGCTGACTAATTTTAAGCAATTCGAAAATTTAATAAAATAATAAGAATAATATTTATTACATAAGGAAGTGGTTACAAATTGTGTGAAGTCCCTGACACTTGTGCTAGGTGATTAACCTGTGTTACAAGAGCCGAGTAAATAATAGGTCTTTACCTATGAAATTGCCGTTTTGTAATGAAAAATTTAAATGAAAATATAATGAAAAAATTTAAACGATTTTTTTTCATGCATTTTTTATTTGTATTAATCGAAGTAATCACCCATGCAATCAATGCATCTTTGCCAACGCAGTGGCAGTTTATTGATGCCCTTCTTAAAGAAATCAGCTGGACGGGAGGCAACAAATTCTTCAAAGGCATTTTGTACTGCCTCTCGGGTATTGAATTTTTTTCCCGCCAAGAAGTTATCCAAATTCTGGAAAAAGTAGTAGTCTGTAGGCGCAAGGTCTGATGAGTAGGGCGGATGACGGAGAGCTTCCAACCCCAGTTCTTGCAACTTGGAGACCGTCTGCTGTGCAGTATGAGGTCGCACGTTGTCGTGCAGGAGCAGCGGAGACGAGCGATTGACCAATGCTGGTTGGAGATGTGCCAGCTTCTCCATCATTGTGTTCAGTTGTTCACAGTACACATCTGAAGTAATGCTCACCCCGTTTGGTAAGAAGCTGTGATGAATCACACCGGCGCTAGACCACCAAACAGTGACCATTACTTTTCTAGGGGTAAGTTTTCGTTTAGGGCATTGTTTAGGTGCTGAACCAGGATCCAACCAACTTGCTGAGCGCTTGCGGTTATCAAACAGAATCCATTTTTCATCGCAGGTAACAATGCGGTTCAAAATTCTTTCATTTGTGTGTCTGTTGAGCAGTGCAAGGCACGTCTCGACGCGTACTTCGCGCTGGCGATCATTGAGTTCGTGGGGCACCCATTTGTCAAGCTTTTTTACCTTGCCAATTTGACGCAAATGGACCAATATTGTTTTGACGCTAACGTCGAAAGCTGTTGCTAATTCAGCCGTAGATTGTGTATCATCAGCTTCCACAATCGCCTTTAATTCGTCATTGTCGACCAAAGTCTTCGGACGACCGCGAGGTTCATTTTTCAGGTCGAAATTTCCAGAACGGAAGCGAGCAAACCAACAACAAAGTGCGGTGCGTTGGTTTGTAGTGTTAGCTCCGTAAACGTCGTTGATGTTGCGTGCCGCTTGTGCCGCGTTGCTGCCACGACGGTACTCATATTCCATAATTAATCGAATTTTTAACGTATCCATGATGACGAAAAAGATTGAAATGCGATGAAAATGTAACACTAATCAATAAACAAATGACTACTTTTGGAAAAAAAATCCATGTTTTTAAAATAAAATTAATTTGAAATTAGAATTCTTAGCCAAACAAAAATTATTTTGATTTGAAATGGCCAGTACTGCAGAACGGCAATTTCATAGGTAAAGACCTAATACTATTGAAAACTTATGCAATAAGACTAACAATGCAAAAAAAAAGACTAAACTAATACAAAATAAATAAAAATGTTTAGAAAAATCCTGTAGTGGTGATTGTGTGTGTGTGAGCGTGTATTGTGCGTGAATTGGAAGCAATGAATTAGCTATTTGCTTCATAAATTGATTCAGATTCCGATTGATAGTGTGTTACGCAATTAGGGTGTTGAAGTTGGAATAAGATGTGACAGAGATTGTCCATGTCAGTGCAAAAAAAATGTCTACTGCTGAAACCGGTCAGACTGTGATCAAACGAAAGCTTTACACTGGACCTTAAGATCGATGAATATCTATAGATTATTTTGTCTTGAGTTCTATTACACAAATGCTTACCTACCTCACATGCGCAAATACTGAAACAACTGTCAGTGGTAGTAGTACGACAGATTAATACAGATGGGACACACCGCAGTTTAGGTATGAAGCTACAAGTACGCGGCGGGCTCATCTTACTGGTTCAATTCAGTGTGGGCTGCCGCGCACCGGCCGGCTCGCACGTTAGTTCGATACTCACTCACACGCCGCGTCGTAAAAGAAGACAATCCTAACGAGTCAGAAAGTATATTAGTTATGCGATAGAAAGAGAGGCAACTTAAAGGTGAATATAACTGTAGCTAATGAAGCGTAGTGCGATCTGAATTGTACTTTATTGTGTCGTAGCAAGAGTCACATTTTATTTAAATGATTTTGCGGAGTGTCCCATCTGTATTAATCTGTGACATTGGGAAGAAGATATTCCTGTGCTATTTCCTTTGGTACTCAAAAAAACATTAAAAAAATATATAGACCTTTGCATTATTTTTGTATCGTGAACATTTCATTGTATCCTGTATTCCTTTTCTAGGATACTAGGTCATATAGTCAAAAAACATATACTAAAATATTGAATCCCTATTCCATAAACCTATTATGGTACACGATAAAGAAAACGCACGTTTTTTCCAATATATCACCTTAATCTATGGTAGTACTAAATATTGTGTAGGTATTCAACTTGCCATTTTTTCTGTCAATGGACCAAATGTAAAAAAAAAAATATACATAATTATTTAAAATACGATATTGAATTTTTGAATAAAGTAAACCTGCGTTATGTAAGATAACATAAATAAAATAAATAAATAAAATCATTTTATTTCGGATAACTAAAGATTCATAAATTGTTAGTAACAGGATTAGAACTTACTATTGTTAGTAACTTAAGCTAAAGACAAATTAAAGACAAGAGACAGTTAATGACAAGACTGGACACAACGAGAAATGGACACTATGGTATCAGCCTTCTCACAAACTGTCCTATTATAGCAGAGGAAGTGTCTGCCGCTACAGCCGTCAGGATACTAATGCGACTGCCCCATTCTGCTCAGGAGTGAGGCCGTTTTTTGTGGAGAATCACATGAAAATCTGTATGGGTTACCGCGAACATTTCCGAGGCACTGCAATAACGAGGCAGTCGCGACAGCATCCTAAAAACATTATTGTATTGGACGCGTTGGACATCCAGCGGTCTTTTCGAATAGTTGACCCAACGATTACCAGTGTAAAAACTCTGACAACTGACCTGACCTTAATAATCCAAATAATAATATTACTTACTAACACTAGCTATAAGATATTACTAACACTACGGATCGTTTGTTGTCCGATTTAATAAAATTTTGATTTGATTTGATTTGATAAGCATTAAATTGCAAAATAAAAAAAAATATGTAACGTTTAACAGCACTGTAAAGATACTGCGGTATCTGCGTCAATTTTAAACATTCACGAGAAATTAAAATATTCATGGAGGGATGCAGTGCTCACTATGTGTAGGCTTTCCGTGGTGTAAAGTGCTAATTACTGCCGTCCGTAAGCTAAAATGCCGTTATCTCGCATCTGGTCGATTTTCGTTTTTCGATGCCACCATAATCAGAAAAAAAATCTCTATCTTTCTGTTTAAGCAGTATTTTTCTACTATTTAAGGATCCAGAAATAAAAAAAATAAAAACGCCGTTAAGTTGCCTTGTTTGATATGTTTACTACGCTAAAACGCAGGTAAGCAACATTACTAAACTAAAATGTGACTAAAGGCTTCTAACTTACATTTTAACTAGAATTTTGTCCATCAGTTGCATAACTAAAATGCCGTTAACAGAATTTCCTACTCTATTATGAGGTTAAGGTACTTTAACGGTTTTGTAGTTCTGCTTTGTTTCAAATTACAGTATTATAAATACAATGCTAAAAAGCCGTTAAATGTAAGTACTAGACAAAAATGTCGTTAATGCCACTTAACGGCATTTATGTGTAGTACTCAGATGTGTTTTTATTAAGAGATTTTGTTGTAAATACCCTATTAACGGCATTTTCAATATGAAATATAAATATTTTGCCTACGACGTAAATCACAAAAATGCAGTTATCCCACATTACTACACTAAAACGCGGTTATCTACCTTCGATCACTTGCCCTGCGGCCCCCCCGCGTCCTTTGATTGATGAAGCAGTGCGTCACAAAAGTTGGAAGGGGAAGGACGTGTCACTTTCCGCGCGTTCCCGCCAATTGTTACGATGGCAGGTAAAAACATTATTCATTTACTCTAATTATTTTTGCCTGTTTAGTAAACAATACATATGGGATGGAGATTAAGTAATTCTGTCGGTCCAAAAGGTTTTGGTCTCGTCACGCGAATAACTATTTTTTTTTGGTTTCGCATCATTTTAAATGTTATAATTATTTCTAAAGTTTTCATTTAAATGATATGAAGTATGTTACAATATTAATCTACATTAAATGCCGAAGGTAACTAACATATTTTACTGTATAAGGATCAATGCTATATTAGTCAAAATAGCTTCGCAAACAACCAATATTTTTTTATTAAAATTAAAAGATAAAAACTGTTACATTGAGTTAACCTGAGGAGATAGGCTCGTGATACCGCGGACTTTCTTTTTGTTTTATAGGTAGGTACTATTTATTGAAGATAGACTGTAGAGATTGTATAAGATACTTTATTTAACTTGTTACAGGCGCGCCGCAAATTCACAAAGATCCAAAAACATTTTAAACATGATTAAGAAGAAACATAGTACAAACACCAAAATTGAGCAAGTTGACTTTGAGACTTTTAGCAGAAGAAATAAAAGTCCTAATCCCGAACTAGAGCGTTTTGATGCGAATTACTATAACAGGCTATTCGATGACATTAAATATTTTTAAAAGTTTTGTGATACGCAAATTACTTATAATTCACATGTGCATTCATCGATCCTAAATAATTTGAGTAAAGATTTTAAAACTACTTCTTCTCCTGCTCAGAGCCATGATGCTTTACCAAGTCCAGATCAAGTTCAAATCGATTTAACCTGCAACGTAGTGATGCCGTTACAAGATCTCTCATTTAATGTAACTGAACCTAATGATATTAGTATTACAACGGAAAATACATCTACAATTTTGCAGTTAAACTTGCAATGTGATTTTGATTCCGACGACTCTGTGCGTGATAAAGATTATTGCCCATCTGATCCAAGTAGTGATTCAAGTATCGATTTTCAATCAGTTAAACCGAGTAGCCAGAAGTCTCAAGTGTTACAAGCAAACAGAAGATCTAAGAAAAAGGGTTCACAACACATTAGACCACCTGTGGTCACGAAAAGCTTTACTTCTGACGTTCTTGTCACTGTTCTTTTTATTCAAGAAAGCAGTACCTTGCGGTATAAACGCAGAAACTCAATAAATTTTCTTTGTGCTGTTAAAGATACGCCGGCGTTGCTACTTTCTCGAAACCGTAGGAACACTCCACTGGCAGATCAACGGAATCTGCACTACACAGTGTAGTTTCCTAAATTGAATGCGCGGTGGACCACAAGTGCTCATCACTGGCCGCCTTCATTGATATAGAAGGCGCCTTTGACAAAAGCATTTTCAACAGCATCAACATGGCACTCGACAGACATGGCATAGATTCAACACTGAGAGGCTGGATCACCAACTTGCTCAAAATGAGAGCTGTGCAAGTGACGGTGAACGATACTACAAGGGCCATCGTGGCAAAGGGCTGCCCGCAAGGTGGCGTCCTCTCTCCGCTTCTATGGAACCTGGTCGTAGACAGCCTCATCAAAACCCTCAATGACAAAGGATACTTTACTGTGGGCTATGCTGACGACATAACCATAGTAATAAATGGCACCCATGAAAATACCCTATGTAATCTCATGCGCCAAGCTTTGAAAATAGTAGAAGACTGGTGCAACAAACACCAACTATCGGTGAACCCTACAAAAACCGAGCTGATTCTCTTTACAAAAAAGAGGAAGCTGACTACATTACAACTACCGCGTTTCTTTGGAACTACCCTAAGCCTATCAACTGAAACCAAATACCTGGGCATCTTTTTGGACAAACAGCTGAATTGGACGAAACATACCAACTACATCATCACAAAAGCCAGTATATCCCTGTGGCAGTGCAAGCGACTGCTCGGCAGGAATTGGGGGATTAGCCCCAAGGTCACCTACTGGCTATACACCACAGTAATCCGGCCAATTATCACATACGGATCACTGGTCTGGTGGCCCAGGACAGACCTGAGTACAGCCCGAAAGGATCTTGAGAAACTGCAACGGTTCGCTTGTGTAGCAATAACTGGCTGCATTAGAACTACACCCACTGCTGCTCTACAGGCAATGCTTGGACTGCCGCCACTACACCTCATTGTGCGTGAAGAGGCGGCCCTAGCCGCCTTTAGACTCAGTTTAGCGGGAACACTGAGCAAGGACTCTAGAGTTAAGCACATACGCATACAAGAGGATGCGATCAGGTGACAACCAATGATGGCATCACCATGCGATAAAGCCCCGAAACAACACTGCTTTCAGAAGCATTATAATATAATACTCACGGAAGAACGGTGTGATTACTCAGGCCCGCAAGAGTTGAGAGTATACACCGATGGATCAAAGACCGACTCTGGAAACGGGGTCGGAGTCTTCTCATACGACCTTAACATTAACATATCCAGTCCGCTTGGAGTATTCAACACTGTCTACCAGGCGGAGTGTGTGGGCATCATACAAGCGTGTTATGCCATAGAAGCCAGGAGAGTTACGGATACCTATATACGAATACTCTCAGACAGTGCCTCAGTGCTCCAATCCCTACAGAAAAAAAACTTTACCTCGAAATTAATACTAGAATGTCACGATGCACTCGAACGAGTAGCGGTAACTAACCGCAACACAGTGACACTGCAATGGATAAAAGGACATAGCGGATCGCTTGGTAACGACGCAGCGGATGAACTTGCTAGGAGAGCATCCAGCATTCTGTCTGTGGATCTGAGCCAATCGTACCCATTCCCTTCAACCAGTTACGCAGGTGGCTACAGGAGTTCACCCATACACAAGCGGAGAGTTGGTGGTCCTCGACAGCAGGTTGCAGGCAGTCCAGGGAGGCCATCCCGTCCCTGTATGGTACGCTTACCAGGCGATTATTACGTCTGGACAGGAACGGGCTGCGCATGGTGACGGGGACCATCACTGGACACTGCTCATTAAACAAACACTTCCACACAATAGGAATAACGGACAGTCCTCTGTGCAGGGCCTGCATGGAGGCTGAGGAAACCGTTGCGCATGTGCTTTTTGAATGCACAGGCGTCACCCAGATTAGAACAGAAACTCTCGGAATATCCCGAACTTTCACAGACGTTCTTAACAAACCCGGAGATTTGATTAAATTCTAGAGGGAGGTGGGCTGGTTGGAAAAATCCCCGACGGCCGCCATGGCCCACGCACAATGGTCCACATGAAGGACTAAGTGCGGAAACCAAATCCTTTAACATAGAACATAGATATACCAGTTTCAAAGCTAAACGCCGTTACATTTTAACGTTTTATACTTAGCGGCATTTTAGCAATGTAGTCAACCTAAAAAAAAATGCTGGAAAAATATCCTTATGGTAAACTAGTCTTAAGAGTGACTAAGTAGCTATAGCTGCATTAAGGTTTAGCATAGTGATTGTTCTCGGAGTCGTAATGCTTAGCTATAACAACGTTAAAGTATTTTGCGGCATTATAGTTTAGTATTATAGAGATTTTTTTAAGCCTTTTAATTGTCAATAAAATTACATGAAAATCAAACACTAAAATGCCGTTAAGGTGTGCTTAGCGGCATTATAGTCGTGGTTGCTTATACTGTAAATCGTAAAAACACTAAACTAAAACGCAAAAAACCTATTTTTGTTAAGATTAAGCCATTGTTAAGAAATGAAAAGTATGGCTATTAGAACGCGCAAACTAGATCTATTTTATGACACCGGTAACTCTTGCCTATGAGTTATAATTAGGAAACGGCATCCATTTCTTATTTTTCCGCGCTTTTTTGTTCATAACTCGAAATGTGATTTTGTTGGATAACGGCATTATAGCTTGTGGACGGCAGATTAGCCTTAAGTGGCGACTATTACTTTATTCGTCGCTGTAACTAGTATTTTATTACTTACGTCGAAATTTGTACCTAAGTAGAATGTAGATGTATCACATCGTGTTCCGTTTTGCTCATTTAGGTACTGTGGCATAGAACACTAAGTTTTAGCGAGGGGCTTGTGGCTAAGTAATAACGAGCCGCACGGATCGATCGATCAGGTACGCTTGCCGTGGTCGGTCCGTGGATGGGTGACCATCTTTACATACCGAGAGCCCTCCATACCTTAGAAAGCACGTTAACCGTTGGTCCCAGCTGTCATTTTTGGATCTTTGACAGTAGTTATGGGTCGTCAGAAGCCCGAAAGTCTGACAACCAGTCTTACCAAGAGGGATCCTGTTTCCCACTAAGTGCGTTGTGGAGGTCAGTTAGACAGTCGCTCCATGTAAAATACGTGTATTCAGCTACATCTGGTTAGACTGGAAGCCGACCTCAATATAGTTGGGAAAGGGCTAGGCAGATTTATTTTGAGAACCTACACTAAGTTCGAGCATGTAAGCATTTTATGTATATTATTCTGTTATATTATTACCAACTTCTTAAACATTTAAACGAACACAGCATATACTCAAAACAATTCGAAAGTACTAAAAAAATATTGATTAATTTAATTTTAGAACGTTCAAATTGTTTTGTTATAAAAAAAAAAACATAGTGTTCTATGCCACAATACTCGTAGATTAGCAAAACGGTGATACATCTACATTCTACTTAGATAAACTAAAACTTGTCACGCAAATTACAACTACATCATTTCCCCATTTTTCTCCCTCAGATAAATATCAGAAAAAATATTCGCCGAAACCCAAACGCTGTTTCGGATAACAGGAAGAAATAACAGCGAAAATTACACAAAACCGATTATCAGAAAAACGCTACTAAATGTCTGGCGTACTGTACGGTACGCAAAGATCTCAAACTCGCAGTTTTTGTCGTAGGAGGCCCTTGTAGGCCGTTACGTTCTCGAGGCCTTTCTCCGTGTCAGGAGCCCTTCACTAATGGACCCTTGCCACTTTCAGCACTCCCGGTGCCCTTTTCCGAGGGAAAAAGTCGGAGTAAAGAGTGTGTTAGATACGTGAAGTTATGGAGATTTATTTACTGATGTTGAAAGAAAGAAAATATAATTTTATTTATTATGGTTTCTGTATGGCTAATTATCAGAAAAAGTTTATTGCCTGGTCTTCAAGGGCTTGAAGTAAATCCCTATGTCCACTGGTCTGATAGCGTCAAAGTCAAATCCTTAAGTTCATAAGAAGAATTTAAAAGTTATAGTTTTTACTACTGTAATATTTCTCATTTTTTTGGGTTTCGTACCCAAAGGGAAAAACGGAACCCTATTCTGTCTGTCCGTCTCTCACCAGGATGTATCTCATGAACCGTGATAGCTAGACAATTGAAATTGTCACACATGATGTATTTCTGTTGCCGCTATAACAACAAATAAAATTAACAGAATAAAATAAATATTTAAGGGGGCTCACATACAAAAAACGTGTTTTTTTTTTTTGCTCGTTTTTGCTCGATATTAATAACGGCAACAGGTAGACGCTTGAAATATTCACAGAATATTTAGTTATATATTCAATTTAAAAATAAATAATTAAATAAAAATATAACTTATATTTAAGGGGGGCTCCCATACAACAAACGTGATTTTTTTGCCGTTTTTATAGATACCGAACCGAACCGAACCGTTCGTGCGCGAGTCCGACTCGCACTTGGCCGGTTTTTTTAACACTTCCCTCATTTTCAGTACCAAAGAACCTATTTTGCTAACTCAAAGGACCAGTTACTTTCCTCTTTTTTATATATAAGCATATAAATAAATAGCGTGCAACGTCATGTAACTTTGAATTTTGTTCATAATAAATATTTTATTTGATAATGCCATGTAGAATGTTGCTGCACTTCATTAAATTATAAACAATGGTTGTGGGTCCTATTGTTAATATTACTGAAAATATATTTTGCCATTTTCAAACAAGGCTTTACTGTTTGTTTGTTTCAACCTGTTTTATTATTTTTATGCTGCGTTATTATTATTTTGTTAATTTAAAAGTAACTAAAAATGCTAAATAATTAATGAGTCAGAGTTTTTTCAATTCTACTAAATAATTATTAAGTCCTTCTTTTTTAAAGGCCAAAGGACACCAACCTTATACTGTCTATTTTTAGCAAGAGAAATAGCTACTTACACCTGCCTAGCCTTATCCCAACGATGTTGGGGATGGCTTCCAGTCTAACCGGATGCAGCTGAATACCAGTATTTTACATGGATCGACTGCCTATCTGACCTCCACAACCCAGTTACTGGGTAACACGATACCTTAATAAGACTGGTTGTCAGACTTTCGGGCTTCTGACGACCCGTAACGACTGTCAAAGATTCACGAATGACAGCCGGGACCAACGGCTTAACGTGCTTTCCGAGGCACGGAGAAATATTGGTATGTAAAGATGGTTACCCATCCACGGTCCAACCCCGGCAAGCGTAGCTTAACCTGATGGATCGACCCGTGCGGCTGTTATTACTTAGCCACGATTTCCTCCAAGAAAAATAGCTGCTTACATCAAAACTAATTATAATTAATTGAGTCTTACTCCTTCCTCAAAAGACAAAATTTCTGAGAATTAATATAAAGGAACCTGAACTTAAAATAATACTTTCTTCACTGTCCAACTACAAGGTAGGTGTAAAAGAAACTTGCAACAAAAGACGTCTTCAGCAAAGGGTACAATTCAAAAAGACAACACCAAATAAAGTTTTAACAAAGTGAAATAACCTAATATATAGTGTTACAAAGCCTTCGCTACTGTGACTACTTTTATACTGCCCTTACTAAGGGCTAAAGATCAAAGCTTGAAGATTTGTACTTTTAGTGAAGAAAAAATCTATTGCCGTTGATTTTTGCATAATTGTAGAAACCAAATAAAGGAACCTAAATGAACCTTTTTGGCGCAGCCGTGAGGCTTTCTTTCTTTCATTGGTAGAAACAGAATTTTTATACAGTTATACATTAAATACTAATTTTCACTCAATTTATTCAATTTTTAATAGGGATGTCCGTATTCAAATCGTCAAAAAAAGTGTCAGAGCAAAATGATATGAAAGCCGAAGATTCCTAACCTGGTTACAAAGGCGGTTAATAAGCGGCTGCCAATCGAACACAAACTCGAAACAAATATGTAGACAATTTGGACGCCATGATGGTTACAAAATACTGCTTCCTAGCGTTTTAAGCGTTAGATAAAAAAGTAGTGCAACCAACAGCAAAAATAATTTTAAAAATGGTCGGTGGCCAACCGATTCCAGCACTAGGGTGACGATCCAGTAACATGAAAACCTACCATAGAACCGATGACCGTTGAGGTTGAGGTCTTGAGCGGAGACCGCAAATAGAAAAACGTAAGGTAGGATGCCCTCAGGCAAGGTGGAGCGACGATCATCGCAGGGTGGCTAGTAACAGCTGGATGAGAGTTGTCGAGAATCAAGATCAATGGCGTGGGATCAGAGAGGCCTAATGCCAGCCAGCAATCGACTGCTTTATGTCTCGAAACAAACTCGATCAAACATTGTTCGAAGCAGCAAAAATGTTAACAAGCAAAGTCCAGTGGTACAGCCCCCGATATGTCCGCCCTCTAGTCGGTGTAAAGTTACTTCCGTCTCGGCTCACTTTGATCTTTGAGAGCAGTAATTAAATCGGCTTTTGTACGAACTTTCTAGTTTTTCAGATAAACGTGTCTACAGTGTATTTCGTTTTGGCATTAAGCTTCACAGTTTTAACGGAATTTAAGTTCGCTGTCAATTTTGTTAGAATTAATTTGATTTTGTTTCTGTGACAGCGTTAAGAAGGCTGGGTGTAGAAGATGAAAGTACTTACAAAACTAGTTTCTGATTCATCTATTTACTTTTTCTGTTGACAAATCTCAGAAAAGTTTATTTATCTGACTAGATCAAGTTAGTTTAACCAATTATTGTCGCTCACATGAGGTTTGTACCTACTCTTGAGTAAGTTTTTCAGAAATCGAAGGGGTTTGTAGTGCTACTGGAAAGGGTTTAAACCTAAGCTTATTCAACCTGCATTGTTCCCACTGCTGGGACAGAAACCTCTTCCCTTCGAGAGGGAATGGGCTGTAATCTACTACGCGGATTGGTAGATGTTACATGTCTTCGAATTTTTGGTTCTAGGACATGCCGGTTTCTTCTCGATGTTTTCCTTCACCGTTTTGAGAGCAGCGGTGATGAAATTATTTACACATAGTAAAACGCTTACCTGAGTTCGATCCCACGACTCGACTCGTAAGTCACCGTTACCACTGGACCACCACTGCTCTCAGCTCTGGCCCAAATTGTAAATCCAATGTTACTTACTAATAATGGGTTTCTTATTAAGTCCCCCACAACAAAACGTGTTGAATCAAAATCAAAAGTCATTGATTTAAATTAGACAGTCCACAAAAACGGCCGCATTTCACCACTTCGTATACAGGGCGCGCAAGTGCTAGTCACCACTTGAGGTATGTGAGCGGTAAGACGGGGAGGGTGCGATTGACAAGATTGGCAGACTGAGTTAGCTGGACCTTTGACTACCTCCCCGGTTTCACCGCTCTTGTATATGTATACCTTTTATTTATTTTTTTGTGGATGGGAAATCTTCAAATGACTTCTCCCGCTCTGGGCAGAGCGGGAGGGCGTGTCAGACTTTTGCTGACTAAAACCCACCCGTATTCCTTCAGATGGCCGTGCCAGGGCCACGGTATCTCTTTCGAACTACCCGCGACCCCGGTGGCATTGGCCCTATTGGACCCCGTCACTGCTGACATCTCTTTGAGGCGCGCGTGGAACACAACGCGCCATCGACCCAGGCCTGGTCCTTACCGGACGGCGAGCTGCCCTTTACTCGTCGTCCGCAAGCTCGCGCCTACGGTGGCCGGGAATCGGCGATAGATTCCCGCCGCCCAGGGCGTCTCCTGCGACGGCTAGGGGCGCGAGGGCGCGGCTGTTGCATCCCCCTCACGCGTTCCGCCTGCTCCTTCGCGAGCATTACTGCTTCGCAGAAGGAGGTGACGGCCTTCCATGCACTCTCGCTCCTAGTCCAGGCCATGGTGTGGACCATGGCCTGGACCAAGTTTGGACGCGATAGATCGCCGCCGCCGATCGCCTCCGTGAGAACATGGCAGCGCTCCGCCCAAGGCGGGCAGACATCCACTGTATGCTCCACCGTGTCCTCCGGGCGATCCACACAATGGTGACACCCGGGCGTTTCCTCCCGGCTTATCCGAAACAGGAACCTTCCGAAACAACCGTGTCCGGTGAGGACCTGCCTCAGGCGGAAGGTGAGAACGCCGTGGCGCCTCTCCAACCACTCCTCAAAGAGGGGACTTATCACCGCAATTGTGGCGTGCCCAGCACTGGGTTGCGACAATCGCACTCTCCAAGTCGCCGTGAGATCCCTCCGGATACCTCAGGCGGTGAATAGCACTTGCGCGCGCACTATAGTGCTTTAGCTGGGAATAAGAAATGGCGCAACAAACTCCTCAGCAGAATAAAACAGTAATTTTTTTTTTTTTTTTTGTATCTTTTTATTACAATCTGTCACTATGTATTAGGACATTAAGTAATTTGTATGTCTTGTTAGATGTCTTGCTAGGTATGCGTCCTGTGACACATCCTATTACTTTTAAAGCATAAAGCTAAGTTTGTTCGATGAGATCTTGAGGAATTTTGTGTTTTAGCCTGCGGGTTCCTTTTTCATCCATGAGGTGGTTTGCCAGGATGTTTGGGTGACAAGTAATTCTTTCTTTAAATGAGTTGATGTAGCTTTTTATTTCTTCCTTTACTGTCAGTATTTTCAAATCATGGTGTAGTGCTTCATTTGGTACAAACCATGGGTCGTTTGTGATTGTTCTTAGAAGCTTGTTCTGAAATCGCTGTATGATCTCTATGTTAGAGTGTGATGCTGTTCCCCATAGCTGAATGCCGAAGGTCCATATGGGCTTAATTATAGCTTTATATAAGAGGATTTTATTTTCCAGGTGTAATTGTGACTTTCGGCCAATTATCCAGTAGAACTTTCGGAATGTTAGTCCAAGTTGCTTCCGTTTCGTGAAAATGTGTTTTGTCCAAGTAAGACGTCTGTCGAGGTATACACCAAGGTATTTGACATGTTCAGCTTGAGGCACTTGTATTCCATTCAACTTTACTGGTGGCCAGGTATCTTTCTCTTAGTGAATGTGACATTTACTGACTTGGTCTCGTTGGCTTTTATCCTCCACTTTTTGAGCCAGTAATTAATATTATGATATTGTTACCTATTTTGACACCAATGAAATACGACAGACCGATTCGTTCGTCATGAATTTAACGACATTAATACAAGCCAATTTATTTAGCGACCCACCAAATATATTTGATCCCTAACAAATAAAATATCGGTGTCACAGCTCCCGTGAAATATCAAATAAATTATTCTGTGTGATCAATTATTTTAGTATGACTGAAAGATTAATTTATTTTGTTTCAAATTATACGTGAAATTAGTAGGCTTCCATTTTTTTTCTGGTAGATAACTTTTTATCAGTTGAAATGGGATTGGGGAGGCTTATACAGGGTGTAATTTTAATCACCATTATCCTCTTAAGGGATCGTTGTACTCATCATTATGAACAACTTTTAATAGGGGCCAAACAATTAATTACGTAAAAAAATTAGCAGTTCCCCACATTTATGTTCGCATAACTCGTCAAAATGTAGGGAACAACTGATTTTTTTTCGCGATTTCAGGTTTGATCCCATATTAAAAGTTGTTCATAATGATGAGTACACTAACCCATTATGAGGATAACGTGGGGATTTAATCATAATTAGAGCAATGTTAACCCAGTGGTCTTTTTTTCTTTTTTTTGTGGTGGAAATCATCAAATGACTTCTCCCGCTCTGGGCGGAGCGGGAGGGCGTGTCAGACTTTTACTGACTAAAACCCACCCGTGTTCCTTCAGTTGCCTGAGCCAGGGCTACGGTATCTCTTTCGAACAACCCGCGACCCCGGCGGCGTCGGCCCTATTGGACCCCGTCACTGCTGACATCTCTTTGAGGCGCGCGTGGAACCCAGTGGTCTTGAGTGAAGACCACAAATCGTCAAACGTAAGGTAGGACGCGCTCGGGCTAAGGAGCGCCGATCTTCGCAGGGTGGCTGGTAGCAGCTGGATGAGCGTTGCCTATGTCCAGCAGTGAACTGCTGTAGGCTGATGATGACGATGAACCCAGTAGTAACTGCCTCGACTTACCTTTGACTTCGGCAGGTGAGCTTTTTACATTTTTAGGGTTCCGTACCTCAAAAGGAAAAAACGGAACCCTTATAGGATCATTCGTGTGTCTGTCTGTCTGTCTGTGAATCTAATGGACTGATTAAGTTGAAATTTGGTACACATATGAATTTCTGTGACCCAAACTCGGACGGGTAAAGTAAATAAATGAATTTTGAATATAGAGGTCACTTTTGGGGGCCAAATAAAAATAAAAAATAAAAGTTTTGCAAACTACACCACATGGCATGTCAAATGAAAGGGCTTACTATGAGGGTCTCAAATATAGTTTTTTTATAATTTTAAAATAAATTGTTTTGAAGTTATTTAAGAAAATAGACGAAAATTGACCATTCTCCCCCCTTATCTCCGAAACTACTGAGCCTAAAATTTTGAAAAAAATACAGAAATTAGATCTTTACCTGCACATTACAGGAAAACCTATAAAAAGTCTGTGGTCTTAAAATAACATGGCAAATCTATCAATATTGTGAGTACAAACTTACAGTACAGTAAAGTACAGTTGGAATGTATGGAAGAACATGTTTTTCAACTACAATGTTAAGTTTGTTCTTAAGATAAATTCATCCCAACTACGGAACCCTTCATTGTGCGTGGTCCGACACGCACTTGGCCGGTTTTATTTTATTTGTTCATTATCGGTGCTTTAGAATGGCTAATGAATGGCATGGCCCTTAAAATTATGAACTAAAATTCGAAGAATAAAAAAAAAGTCTGCCTAGCCTTTTCCCAACTATGTTGGGGTCGGCTTCCAGTCTAACCGGATGCAGCTGAATACCAGTATTTTACATAAAGCAACTACCTACCTGACCTCCACAACCCAGTAACTAGGTAAAACGACACCCCTTGGTAAGACTGGTTGTCAGACTTTCGGGCTTCTGACGACCCGTAAAGACTGTCAAAGATCCACGAATGACAGCCGGGACCAATAGTTTAACGTGCTTTCGAGGCACGGAGGAGTCTCGGTATGTAAAGATGGTCACTCATACACGGACCATCCCCGACAAGCGTAGCTTAACCTGATGGATAGACCCTTGCGACTGTTATTACTTAGCCACGAGCTCTTCTCCACGAATTATCATTAAGGTTCAATTAAATATAATTAAACAGTGAAACCATAACAAAATAGCATTACAATACGACTTTTTCTAACGGTGCTTTTAATGTACCATATAAAATGGACAACACATTTCAGACTTCCTTTCAATAATACATAATACACTTGTTAAGGTCCCGTACGGTCTGCAAAATAAAATTGCAATAATGACACACTACTGGCAACAAATTCTGGGACTCGTGCTCAAAGCTAGGTAACATACGGGGGTCACACTGAAAGTTTTTAGAATAGGCCAGTAAAAAAAGCAGCCGATGAAAAAATTATGTAAATTTTGAATTAGGAACTCTTTGAGATTCTGTAGATGCGTATGTCATTTGTTTTTACAAATTGGCGGTAATTTAAAAAGTGTCTGTTGTGCGTCGAAATGGATTTGGCTAGAGAAAATTTTAGTTCAATGATTCAACTCACTCAACAAAAATTGAACAAAAATTGTCTTACTCAACAAAAATATTATGATAGACTTCGATTAGCATTTCATGATGAAGCCCCATACTGTGCCACTTTTTACAACTGGTTTAATGAGTTTAAGCGTGGTCGAAGCATACTCACTGATGATTCGCGAGAAGGAGGTCCTTCTACGGCGACTACTGAATATAACGTAAGTGCTGTGCGGCTAATAAACTTCACGGAAACTTCATCGATTATCCAAATACACTCACCCAAATCTTAGCTTTACTTGAAATTAAAATGCAAAGTTAAAAATACAACTTTGAACCCACAAATCGAAGCTATTTTCAATCCCTTGGCTTTCACGTGAGGTGCAATAGTTGTTGCTACATTGGTGACGTCCATGACGTCCATTCATCACGATTGTTGACGTCTATCCAACACGTATTGATTTTCTGAGTATCCCTGAGCTTCCCTTTGCACATTTTCACTATTTTTTCACGTGTTAGTACAATTTTTTTGTTAACCCTCCTACTGACCCGAGCTATACAGGATATCGAATCCCACGAACCACAGTCATACGGACGTATAAATTCACCCCTACACCCCATAGATAACCCTTCCGTGCTCATAAATTTAGGATAAATAATCTTAGTTAGGTATTAAGGGGCGCAGTGAGTTACTGGTTGTTGCTGTCAAAATACTGGGTAAATAGATTTTTTTGGTCTGAAGAACGGCCAGGGGGATAGTGGTAGATGTCCGTTCAAATGCCGGATGATGCCTTTAGTAAATCATGTTCTTCTTTCGTCTTGGCAAGATTAAGGATAAGATCTATGCTTAAATAATAATACCATTATAGAGGTATCAGGAACAGGCTGTAAAGTTTACTCCTGCTTCGTTGAAAAGGGAGGATCCTTCGACCAGACGGGTGATGGTGGGCTACTGCCTGACGGTTGATGTCGGGATGTTGTATACCTAATTGCCGGTTGTGCGGTAAACTCTGCTTGCACGATGCAGGATTTGTGTGACGTGAGATCTATGATGCGTAGTTTGTATTTGGCGTTGTAGATGCCGCCACATCACTCCCCTGCAGAGACCGGAGGTCGATAGTAGGCTGAGTCAGTACATATTTTGATGCTTGCCAGGGCCAGTTCTCGTTCCAGTGAGTCGGAACCTGGTGCCGCATAGTTCACGGTAAGTCGGAACTGTCTGCGGAGATTCCCCAGTGAGTCGGAGTGGCGTTGTGTTATGCTCAGGTGCGTCGGATGTGATACAGACCAGGAGAGGGTTGAAGGGCTCTGCTTGAAGACCGGCTGAAAGTGCCGTGTGTTATGCCAAGGTTGCTGTTGAGGCTGATGACTAGGAATGCACCTCCGCTATGTGATGGTGGTCAGGACGCCCATCAAAGCTGGCTGTGTGACTCGCCACTAGAAAGTTTTGAGGAAATGATGATGATTACGTCACGCCAAACTAATTGCTGATAGCTGCGCTGACGTTCATGTTCGGGGTCACCAGTTTAGAGGAAGGTATGAGGAACAGGAACTCAACCTCCATAGAAAAGGGAGGATCCTACAACCAGACGGGTGATGCCGGGCTAAGATAAGGTAATAAGATAATTTTATTCATTTCTCATCACAAATTTTGTTGTGGACAGGAAGTGCTAAATCTAGAAAATATAGGTAGCGTAAACATTTGTGAGAGACTGGTGCCCGAAAAAGGCATTAAATACCTGTGTTACGGGATGTTTTTATATATGCCAGATGCGCGGTAAACTCTGCTTGCGCG
This sequence comes from Cosmia pyralina, assembly GCA_946251885.1. NCBI lineage: Eukaryota > Metazoa > Arthropoda > Insecta > Lepidoptera > Noctuidae > Cosmia > Cosmia pyralina. The sequence continues at coordinate 4,280,831 of OX276348.1, read as the reverse complement.
ATGCAGGATTTGTGTGACGTCAGGTCTTTGATGCGTAGTTCGCTCCACCATCATCTTCAACCGTCGTGTCGGCAAGATTTCTATGAGGATTACTCATTTCGTGGTGAAAAGCATACGCAGTCAGAAAGGTAGATAGCCTCTCTGTCATAGGGAACTATCACTGTTACTGAAGGGGGTATCGCTTCTCGACAATGTATTTTTATTTAATTGTAAAAGTGTCCGAGTGTCATAAAAACTACTTTTATTTCGGACGGATAAAAATAGCCTATAAATTCATCAAGAGTAAGGTATTACTCTTGATGAATTTAGAGGCTATTTTGAGGCCGTCCGAAAGAAAAGTAGCGACATGACCTTCTTTGCTAGAATAAACATAATATAAATCACTCAAGAAATAATTTTATTATGTTGACAACTAGAGATATTTCTTCATTTTTATCGTGAATAAATAATAATATTGTCTCTCTCAAACAAAAATTCCCAAAAACAACACCAACATTAATATTATTAAATTTATGCCAATATTATTCATAACAATCTAATAAATATAAGTCGGTAAACAAACATACAAACATAATACGTTTCAATATGTGAACGAACAAGACGTGAACTTATTGTAGGCACAGATATTGTATTGATAATGTTTTCTGCGATTGTGATTATTTAGATAAAGCCATCGTAAATTATTTACCATCTGATCACAGTGGGCAAACAGTAACTTTTAAGTCTAAAACAACTTTGCAAAAAGTGCATATACAATTTAGACCAATAACAGCTGGCAAATTAAATAGATTCAATAGTGCCCTAGGTAATAGGTTAAATGTTCTGGGCCATAATATGGACGGAGCAAATAAACTATATGAGGATTTCTTTTCAGTAGTGCTCACTGAATTCAATAAAACTTTTGAAAAGAAAACAAAAAATATTTTCCCTAACTTTTTATTTAGTGACTGGGCAACTAGAGGTATTAGGATAAGTAGGGAAAGATTATTCGAATTGTATGGCCTTAAGCCTTACATTAACACTGTGACGTTCAACAGGTATGTTGCTACATATTCCAAAATTTTTAGAAATACTTGCAAAATAGCTAAAGCCCTGTATATTAGTAACAAGATCAAATCAGCAGAAAATAAAGTAAAAGCAGTGTGGAAAGTTATAAATAATGAAACTAATAGGAAAAAAATACGAAACACGGATTTTACATTGGAGACTTCTCATGGTGATATAAGCTCTAACTTAGAAGTAGCTCAAGAATTTGTACACTTCTTTACAAATATACCATCTAAAACGACGGAAGCTTTAAATTCCTCACCCGATGTCTCAATTGATTTATTAAGAGCGAACGTTCCAAGCTGCCCGGTTGAATTTCAATTTAAACATATAAACCCCATGGTAGTTAAAAAAGCTTTTCGGCACATTAAAATCAAATTGACCGAAGATCTATGGGGAATGTCTATCAAAGTTTGTACATCCATAATCGAGACTATAGCACCATACTTAGCATTAATATTTAATTTGTGTGTGGATGAAGGAGTCTTCCCGGATTTAATGAAATTTAGTAAGGTTATACCACTTTTTAAATCTGGGGACAGTAAACACACCAACAATTATAGACCAGTATCCGTGTTGCCGGTATTCAGCAAGGTATTCGAAAAGGTAATGCTCGATCAAATGCTTAATCATTTTAACACCAACCAAATCTTGCACGATCAGCAATTTGGTTTCACCAAAGGACGTTGCACGACTGACGCGGGTGCCACTTTATTAAAACACATATTTTCAGCGTGGGAGGAGGCCCAAGATGCCATAGGAATCTTTTGTGACCTCTCCAAGGCATTTGACTGCGTAAATCACGAAACCTTACTCTTGAAACTTGAGCATTACGGACTAGGTAAACTTGCGCTCAGTTTAGTAAAATCTTATTTAAATGATAGACAGCAACAAGTTCAAATAAATGGTGTCAATTCACTCGGTCTAAAAGTACAAATGGGTGTTCCACAGGGTTCGATATTGGGTCCTTTCCTCTTTTTAGTATATATTAATGATCTACCCCATTTATTAAAAAACCAACCACAAATGGTGTTATTTGCTGACGACACATCCTTAATTTTTAAGATAAATAGACGTGCATCAAATCTTGACGACGTAAATAACGCCCTACTGCAGATCCATAATTGGTTCACTGCTAATAATTTAGTATTAAATGGGAAAAAGACTAAATGTGTAAGATTTGCTTTACCAAATGTTAAAAGTACTGATTGTGACATAGTATTGAATAAAGAGAAACTAGAATTCGTCGATAAAACTGTTTTCCTGGGGATCACGCTCGACTCAAGGCTGCAATGGGGTCCGCATTTAACATCTCTTGCAGGACGGCTAAGTTCAGCAGCATATGCGGTGAGAAAAATCCGTCAATTCACTGATGTAGACACCGCAAGGATGGTCTATTTCAGTTACTTTCATAGTATTATGTCTTACGGTATTTTACTATGGGGACGGGCTGCAGACATAGAGTCTATTTTTATTCTGCAGAAAAGAGCCATCAGAGCAATATATGGCCTCCGCAGGCGCGATTCTCTAAGGGAACTGTTTAAAGATATTAACATCATGACGGTACCTTGTCAATATATCTACGAAAACATCATGTACGTAAGGAAAAATCTAAATCTTTTCGGTAAAAGAGGTGAAGGACACAATTATAGGACTAGAAATAGGGACCAATTAGTTCAACCAGGTTTCAGACTGGCTAAAGTAGACTCATCCTTCATGGGGTACTGTTTAAAATGTTATAATAAAATACCTCCCCACATACTCCAGCTGAATGAAAGGAAATTTAAATCTTGTATAAAACGCACACTATGCAGCCAGGCATATTATAAGTTGGGGGATTACATCGCTGACAAAAATGCTTGGCTGAATGCTTGTCCTGCTCCACAAGGACGCATTAATTAATTGATTAGCATTCGGATATATTGTTGGACCTGCTGAAGATTAAGATGAGAGAAAACTTTCTTTGCATTGTTTAGATTCAATCTCTTAGTATTATATAATTGCATAGCACGTGTGAGCACTATGTAGCTACTATTAAGCTACCTTTTACTGGGTACGTCTTTCACTGACTTGAGTGTGCCCTGGCGGTTGAGTATGTCATGCTCACTCAAATGTCTCGCTGATGGTGGCGTGTGTGTTGGATCATTAAGTTCCCTTCAAAATGGTTGAGCTAAATGGTGCTGATCCATGCGTCATGTTCGTGAACGGGCGCCGTCAGTTGGGACTGGTCGTCTCTTAGCTGCCATGGCTTATTTTTAATTTTAATATTTAATTTAGTTGTTTTAGTTATTATCTTTTTATTACGGACGCTTTTTAACGTGCACGTCTTTCTACATTGTTCTCACATGTATATTTTCAACTTGAACGATGTAACCAATATTTTGTAAAAATATTATGATTTAAAAGAGTGTCCGTGGAGTTTCTTGCCCGTTCTTCTCCATAGGGATCTACTACGCTTTGGAATGGGCAACTAGCTTCATCTTTCTGACTGACCGACCCATTGACAATTCAAAAGTGCCTGTAATTGGTTTATTTGAAATAAATGCTTTGAGTTTGAGTTTGAGTTTGAGTTGAGAGCAAATTGCTCGCAATATAATGTGCTATCATTTTGTACCAGTGTTTGTACATATTTGGTTGTGAATGGAGTCACAGAATAAGGGCCGGTTTCTTGATCCGTAGTTAACTCAACTAGTAACTAATGGTTGAATTTTGGCTAAATGTGAAGGCTAAACATGAATGAGTTAACTTGAATGTAGTTAGGCATGTTAACTAAATCCTGTTATAATTTAGTAACTAATGGCATTTTGGTAAACATAATTAGCCAAGAGGAGCTCGTGGCTAAGTAATAACAGTCGCACAGGTCGATCTATCAGGTTAAGCTACGCTTGCCGGGGTCGGTCCGAGGATGGGTGACCATCTTTACATACCGAGACTCCTCCGTGCTTTGGAAAGCACGTTAAGCCGTTGGTCCCGGCTGTCATTCGTGGATCTTTGACAGTCGTTACGGGTCGTCAGAAGCCCGAAAGTCTGACAACCAGTCTTACCAAGGAGTATCGTGTTACGCATTTAATGGGTTGTGGAGGTCAGATAGGCATTAGGAAATACTGGTATATTTTACATAGGGCGAATGCCTATCTGACCTCCACAACCCATTAACTGGGTAATACGATACCCCTTGATAAGGCTAAGACAGACCCGAAAGTCTGACAACCAGTCTTACCAAGGGGTATCGTATTACCTGTAACTGGGTTGTGGAGGTTAGATAGGCAGTCGCTCCATGTAAAATACTGGTATTCAGCTGCATCCGGTTAGACTGGAAGCCGACCCCAACATAGTTGGGAAAAGGCTAGGCAGATTGATTGTTATTTAGCCAAAATTAAACCATTAGTTACTATGTTTAACCATTGGTTGAGTTAATTACGGATCAAGAAACCGGCCCTAACACTGTTTGCCCACTGCACAACGTCAACGGGACGTCAACGAGAAACGAGATTATTCGAACCGAACTTGACGGCCCGGTGATGGCGTGCAGTGGACACGCGTCCATAGTAAATGTACTGTCCCTAATTCGACACCGTCATCTCGTTCTCGCTGACGTCCTGTTGACGGTGTGGTGTAAAATTGGCCTCACGCCCAGTTTCTGGAACAAAAATCAAAACGTTCTTTTTTTCGATAAAATTGTAAATGGACTTAATTATCAACAACCAGTTGGGTGACTTGACGTATGCTTAATTTTAACACGTCGATAATTTTTGTTCCAGAAACCAAGTATGAATCACACCGTTGTCATATATTTTTAACCGAATTCAAAAAGGAGGAGGTTCTCAATTCGTCGGAACCTTTTTTTTAATTATTTTTTTTATGTATGTTCCCCGATTACTCGAAGATGGCTAGACCGATTTGGTTTTTTTTGTTTTATTCGAGAGGGTATACATCACAGTTGGTCCCATAAAAAATTGATTAACTTTGCTTGGGTAGTTTTTGAGATACCTAGCTTCAATAATACGTATTCTTTCCCCACTTTTATAAGGATGATGTTCTAGTTTGTTTTGCAGGTAGTGGTATTAGAATTTGTGTGGGGTAGGTACACAACTAAAAAATGAAAAATAAAAACTTTTTTACAAAAGAATACAACCGACTTCCAAAAACAACACTACAAAGTGAAAAATAACTTAATTTCGGAAGTCGGTGGCAAAAAACAAAAATACATTTAACTAGACACCGACTTCCGAAATTAAAGATTTTTTTCACTTAGTAGTGTTGTTTTTGGAAGTCGGTTGTATTTTTTTGTACAAGTTTAAGTCCTAAATCAATGTCATTATATTTATTAGTAACAGCATATTTTTAGATATTCAGTGTCCACAATATGAAAGTCAGTACAGATATCTACATAAACGCATAGCTCTAAAAAAAAGTTAATTTAAAAAATCGGACTGCGTAAAAAGTGAACTTCAAAAAAGACAATAGATCGTTTGCCTCCAACTGCATGAGATTATATGAAGTCAAAATAAGTTATCTTGTTTTCATCATTTTTAAAGTTCACTTTTTACGCAGTCGGGTTTTTTGATTTTTAAATACTTTTTTTTATTTTACACTTTTTAGTTATATAGGATTATTTTTCTCTCACTGTATTAAGTAACGCTTTAGGTAATGCCCATCAAAATTATATTTCAAAGCAATAAAATTTTGGGTTTGTCACTCTGATTATTTTTAAAATCACACGTGAGAAGAAACTTTGTTCCTAACGGGGGTCCCCCGACTGCAACACGTTTTTTTTTTATAATTTCTCATTACAAATTACATTTAAACATATAAGTAACATAATTTGTGTATATTTTTGTTATCACCTTTTAAAACCCTTCATTTTGATACCCCACTTGATAGGATTGGGAGAATGTTTTTTTTTTGAACATACATTTTAGCGCCAAAAATGCGCCATTTTAATTTTTTATAATTTTAATATACCTGGTGCCACTCGCGCATTAAATACAAACCTAACGACATATCATTCATCAAAGTCGAAGAAGCGTTTAGGATACAGCAGGTCAGAATGGAACTGACATACATACATACAGATCAAAAACATAACCCTCCTTTTTCGCCTTCACCGCAGTCGGGTAAAAACATAAAACTATAATATTATCCATACCTTTTTCCAACTTTCATCATTTTTGTTAACTTTTTTCAACTTACCGAAGGCTTAGGATCGATGTCAACATTCGTTATTTGCAGCTTTTGTCAACTCACTGAAGGCTTAGGTCGATGTCAACATTCGTTATTTGTAGCTTAGGTCAACCTACAGAAAATCGCATAACAACATTATTTCGTTTTTTTCCTGCGTCAATCTTGCCAAACACTGCTTTTTTGATCACATTTGAATATTACCTTTTACAATCCAATATAACCTATGTACATTTTTAGTCCGACCCCAACATAGTTCGGAAAAAGGCTAGGCAGATTGATTATTGACTTAACCTGCAATTTATTTATTTGTGAAACACTTTATTGTGCACGACATAAAATAAAAACCGGCCAAGTGCGAATCCGTCTCGCACACGAGACAAACGGGCGGGGCTCCTATTTCTATCTGCAGGGTTTAAAGGAGCCTAACCAAACCGATCCTCGGGGTGTCCAATAATTATAATTTGTACAAGTTTTGATTTTTGGAGGAGCTCGTGGCTAAGTGATAACAGCCGCACGGGTCGATCCATCAGGTTAAGCTACGCTTGCCGGGGTTGGTCCGTGGATGGGTGACCATCTTTACATACCGAGACTCCTCCGTGCCTCGGAAAGCACGTTAAGCCGTTGGTCCCGGCTGTCATTAATGGATCTTTGACAGTCGTTACGGGTCGTCAGAAGCCCGAAAGTCTGACAACCAGTCTTACCAAGGGGTATCGTATTACCCAGTTACTGGGTTGTGGAGGTCAGATAGGCAGTCGCTCCATGTAAAATAATGGTATTCAGCTGCATCCGGTTAGACTGGAAGCCGACCCCAACATAGTTGGGAAAAGGCTAGGCGGATTGACAAGTTTTGATTTTCAATTAATTCACTAGTAGAGAAATAATACGTTTTTTAGATCCGCATTTGTTATTTTTGATGAACAGTTAGTATTTTTGATATAAAATTAATATTTTTGTTGTGATTATGGACAAAACTTGATGTATAAATAATGATTATTATTTGTACAAGTTTTGATATTCAATTAGTTAATTAGTAGTGCAATCATTGATTTGGTGTACATTTTAGATTATTCGATGTGCGTAATGATTTCTCGTATTTATTTACTCTATGTCATTTCAGTAAGCAGTACCAAAATCTGTACATACTCCAAAACGACACCAATGCTTGCCAAGTCCCACACATACACGGACATAATTTCCGACAGAGCTGCAAATCGACGTCGAACATTTTTTATTCGAACAGACAGTTTTGCTGTTTCGTGTCCGTTTCATTCTACTGAATGTATCTTTTATGAGTATTAAACTCACTTACTACTTATGTTTTCTTTTTTCTTTTGGAAAGTTGGAATTTTAAAACGTTTTCTGTTGGTGTTGTGGCTATTGGAGGTACTTTAGTAACGAGTTTATTGATGTATGTATAGATTGATGAATTTATTTATATGAAGAACTCGAGGGAGAACACCTGGTCTTTGGCATTATTGATGAAGTTCAGGTGCGTAGTACTCGCAAACGGTTTTAGTTAGTGTCTCTAATATTTGTAGACATACACACATTATAGAAATTATTTCTAGACCCAATTTCGTGAGTAAGTTCTGTTGTAGTTTGCCTAAATAAATCCTGGCTATATAACTAAATAAATAAAACACTGTAGGTACCTAATTTTATGATCGTGAGATTACTAAGAATAGGTAGGTACCTACAAGATCAAAAATATTTTTTATATCAACTAGAATCGTAAAGGTAACTTACAATATTAATCCTATAGTACGACAACATTCTCAGTCGCTCCATGTAAAATACTGGTACTCAGCTGCTTCTGGCTAGACTGGAAGCCGACCTCAACATAGTTGGGAAAAGGCTAGGCAGATGAGTACGACAACATTCTAAGGTTCTATCGTTTATCTTCGAAAAAACAGAACCTTGCCGAATTAAATGTGACTGGTCCACTGACCTCTAATATACAAGTACGCTGGACTTCATTATATCGATGTCAAAATAAAGACATTTGATTTTCGCCATTTTGGCACTGATAGTAATATATAGCCAACGTGAGCGTCCATGGAACTAATATTAAATTTATTTTTTGACATTTGACATTTTGACATTTTTTTTTTTTTTGACATTTGATTTTTTTTATTTTTTTTTGGAGCTCTTATTATACTGTGGCAGCTTATGCCGCTGCCTTTATGATAGGTAGTGAATTTTACAAAATGCTCATACTTTCATGATAAAAATATTCTAAATATCATGTAGTAAACACAAAATTCACAAAGCAAATCTTATTTCACGATTTAGACCTAGAACATTTGGAGACGCATCAAAACAACACGTCCACCATTTGCAACAATGTGTCAATTTTAGTTCCTGAGACGCTCGAGCGGGGCGCTTTGAATCGGCATAAAAATCAACTGTCATTTCTTATAGTATATTTAATCCAACGTACTTGTTTATTAGAGGTCAGTGGACTGGTCCAATAAGGGAGTGACGGAATCAGTGCATTAATCTATAATTGGGTGGGAATATAAATCAATTTCTATTGGTCGACAGTCACATTTTATTCGCTATATTTCGGTTTTTCCGAATATAAAGGATGGAACGTTGAACGTTGTCGTACTGTACCAATATACATATTTAGGTAGGTCCATAAAAAAAGCTGCCAAACAAACAATACCCCAATCATTTCTCACACAAACATAAAAATCGAATTACAAAACTATACATCGGTAAAATATCGAATAATCCGAAATCGAGTCACAAATCTTGTTAGGGACCACCGCAATCTAATACTTTGGACAAAATTTATGTTAACCGGATACCAATCACAGACATACCTTTATAAAATATTAGATACCCGTGTCAAACTCAATGCGATCTTTTTATTAGCTAGTTTCGGAAATTGGCTTAGCATGGCTACGGAAAATGTAAGGAATAAGTAATACGATGTAATTTTTTGTAAGAATCTGGACGGCTGCGCAAGAAAAGAAAATAAACGATGTTCGTTTTATGAAATAAAGATTTGCAAAAAAAAAAATATTTTCAAAATTCGTCGATTATTCATGTCATCCACTGCACTACACTGATCATTCAGGTTATGTCGTCCACTTCAGAAGGCTTCGAAAATAAGTAGTAGTTGGATTAGGTTAGGTTAACCAGCCGGGGATTGTGGAAGGCGCACAAGTTACCATGATCCCCGGCCCAAGTGTGGGAAGGGAACACCGGGGTGGTTTTTAGTCAGTAAGAATCTTACAGACCCCTCCGCCGGCCGCACGTCGGAGGACATCTATGAGGACTTTACACCCCGGAACAAAAAAAAGTAAGGTTGATATGGAATACCCCCACGGTCAACGCGCAAAAAAAAGTTTTCACTTAAAATTCTTTGCAAACTGTACCGTCTGACATATCAAAGGAAAGGGCTTGTTGTGAGGGTCTCAAATATATTTTTTATAACTTGAAAGTAAATGCTTGTAAAGTTATTTAAGAAAATAAATGAATTACCATTCTCCTTATCTCCGAAACTACTGAGCCTAAAATTTTGAAAATAATTTTGTGAATTCACTTACTTATAAATTACATCAAAACCTGTAAGAAGTAATATGGTCTTAAAATAACATGGTAAATCGCTCAATATTGTGCGTACAAACTTACATTTGCAGTTGGAATTTATGGGAGAACACGTATTTCAACTACAATGTTAAGTTTGTTCTTGGGATAAATTATTATCTTGGGATAAAAAACATGGTGTATAACAGCTTGACTCTTACCGAAAGGACTGACTGACACTGGCAAAATACAGAATTGTGTGGAAAAGGGAGAGGGAAGCCTTTGCCCAGCAGTGGGACAGTACAGACTAGTTATACAGATAGATAACATATTCATCCTACGGAACCCTCACCACACGAGTTCAACTCGCTGCAGCTCCTAGTCGGCGGCTCGAATTCGTTGGTGGCGTTGCTAACATGCATGCTATTTAGTTACTTTATTTATTTAAATAGTTTTATTTATTTAGTATTTATTTATTTAGTAATTTATTTAGTTTTTATGTATTTAGAGAAATAGACGATGATTTATAATGAAAACGAGCGCATAACATTTCATGAACAGATTTTTGGCCGTTTAGATAATATGAAAAAACTACTGGATGTATTTATTTAAAATTATTTGAATTATTCAATAAATTATATAGGTATGGTAAAGATTTTGCCATTTTCATACACCGGGAGACATTTTCGCCCAACGATGCGTTAAAATTAATTTTGAGATAGGGAAGTTTCGACGCTCATAACTTCCAAACCGAATTTTTTTTTTCCGATTCAGCTTCAATACGCTACATAACGACGAGAAAAATTTAAATAATTTTTAGTTTTGAACGTACACCGTCAAACAGACGAGTAATCACCAAACTACGTTTGTATGGAAGAATGAGCGACACACCGTTTATAATTAAAGGCGGGTAGTGTCAACCAAAGATATACTTTTACGGTGTTATTACAAAACGAGGTTTTTCTTCGTCATGGTTTAAACCATCGAGCCAGTTTTTGTAATATGAACCTAGCTTTGATAGAAATACAGTTCTTTATACAAAACTGACCACTTAGTCCGTACCAAGTTGTCAGTTTTGTAAAACTGACATCTTAACGTGTCAGAATAAAGCTCGAAATTCAAAAAAGGGTCCATGGTTTAAACCTGGGTTTGAAGATGAACCTTGTTTTGTAATAAGACGGTTAGTGTCAGAGCCTTTCAATCAATTGTGTTTAACGGTGTGTTATAGCCATTACTCTCACATTTTCTTTTGTTTTTTTTCATTCCACGCATCACATCAATCGACAATCAAATTCACCTCAAAAGAGATAAAAACCGATCAACATTCAATATTTTGTGTGCATGTTTTTCTTCAATTCTCGTTATTGGTAACAAATTTGCATTCATATTGGAAGTGGTCCATTCTATAATTTATGCAATTACCCAATGAATATAACATGAATGAGCGTGCGTGATGGCCTATGCCGTTTTAGAATGGACCACTGGGTTAAACTATTCGTATTGTGCTCCTTAATTTAGTTAGAGGCGGTCAGTTTGGGATGACGTAATTGATAACGATCTATGATTGTTCTTGTACTGTCTAATCAATGAGGAATTCATGCAAATACTGCTGCTACAGTGTGCCCACTACAACCGAAAACGCACATTTGTATCTAGTTTACTAGGTTGGAAAACGCCGAAAGTCTATCTGGTAAAAATTACCAACAGCCACCTAAGAGGCCGTAAACGAAATGTCGATTTCGCTGATTTAAGTGTTTTTACAGTTATAATACTGCATTTCTATAAGTTTTAATTCACAACATGAAAGACCATTTCAATTTGTTACGTATGTGTATCAGTCTTTATAAAATATATATTATCTGTGGTATTTCCGGATCCTGTTGTCTTGTCACCGACTCCGATCGCTCGTCATGCAATGGCTGAATACACGATACATAAAATAGTCTGGTCGTCTTATTTATTTATAATATCTGGCCACCCGTCGTAACATGGTGTCAGAAGATACAGAAGAAAAAGAAGTCACAAAAAACCACAAAAGTAAGTGCCGCAAACAGTCAAAAAAAAAAAAAAAAAAAATTTCGAGTAAAACGTCGCCGCGTGGTCCAGCCCTAAAATGCCGGAAAATAAAAACGCAAATAATACAAGTTATCCCCTGCCGCCGAGTAATTTCAGCTTAGATATCAACAACTCGAACATGCCATTGGCTTGGAGAAATTTCAACACAAGTCTAGAGATTTACATGATAGCCAACAATTTAGAAGAACAACCAGACAAACGAAAGGTAGCCATTTTACTACAAATCATAGGCCCAGACGCTCTTCAGATATTTTACTCGTTTAACATACAAATTGACAAGATCACCTATAAGGATTTACTCGCCAAATTTGAAGACTACTTCACACCACGTGTCAATATTTCCGTCGAAAGACATAAGCTGTTCAACAGAAAACAAGGTCCAGATGAAGAAATTGAGACATATGCCACGGATCTCAAGAATCTAAGTATCCAATGCAATTTTGAAGGTCTTGCCGATGATATAGTAAAGGACATATTCTCATGGAACTTAAATTCATCTTGCTCGTACATCAGAGAACGTATCCTGATCGAGAAACCATCAACATTTGATGCCGCCGTCAGTCTCGCTAAAACACTAAGAAATACTAGGTTACAGGCTAAAGCTTTATCAAGCCAAGAAGTAAGTGTCGTTGCCAGTCGTCAATCGCATCACAGTCGCCAAACACATCGTAGTCAAGAGAGTCGCAATCAAAAAAGTCACAGTCAAAGAAGTCACAGTCGTCAAAGAAGTCATAGCCGTCAAGAAAGTCAAAGTCATCAGTCTCAAACAAGTCAAAGTCGTCAATCAAGTAAAGCATCGTCCAGTCAAGAACCTCAATCCAAACAGTCAACCAAGAATTGTTCCAGATGTGGTCAAGTTCACCGAACAAAATGTCCAGCCATAGGAGTCATCTGTAACAACTGCCACAAGCCCAATCACTTTGCCAAGTGTTGCCGCAGCAAACATGTGAGATCCATAGAAGAAGAAGAAGAAAGTACGGGTACTGATACTTATTTTCTAAATAGTCTTTTCACTAATGAGATTTCTGTCAGCAAAAAAAACCCTTATCATACAACTTTGTCCATAAATAGTAAGAATGTAGACTTTTTACTTGATACAGGTGCTGACACTAACATTTTATCATTTAACTCTTATAAAAAACTTAATTTGCCATTGAGTAGTTTAAAGAAAAGTAGTCACAAACTATCAACCTTTAGCGGTGAAGTATTACCGACTGTAGGTCAATGCATTCTGTCTGTCACACATAACAACAAACTATACAATGTTAATTTCCACATTATAGATATACCCTGTAGGAATATTATTGGTCGCAACAGTTGTGAGAATTTAAAATTAGTTAAAAGAGTCCATAATGTCCAATTTCATGAGTCACTCAATGTATCACAGCTTGACAAATATAAAGATCTCTTCTCAGGAATAGGTTGTCTTAAAGATTATGAATGTCATTTGTCAATGAAGCCTGATGCTGTACCGTCTATAGATGCCTGTCGTAGAATTCCATTCAGTCTCTTAGAACAATTAAAAGAAGAATTAGCCATGTTAAAAAAAAATCAAATTATAGTCAAAGTCGAGGAACCTACTGAATGGGTAAGCTCAATTGTAATTGCATCAAAGAAAAATGGTAAACTACGCCTGTGCATTGATCCAAGAAAACTTAATAAAGCCATTATGCGTCCTCATTATCAATTTCCAATTATTGATGAAATTAAATCCAGCCTCTCTGGTTCACAATATTTCACTACCCTAGATGCAAACAAAGGTTTTTATATGCTAAAGTTAGATGAAGCTTCCTCAAAACTATGTACATTCATCACACCTCAAGGTAGATATAGATTCCTAAGACTTCCCTTCGGGATAAATGCAGCCCCAGAACTGTTTCATTCCATCATGACAAATAGATTCAGTGATATTCCAGGAGTCAAAATCATGATGGATGATTTCCTAATTTACGGTCAAACTAAACAAGAACATGATTTTAGGTTAAAACAAGTCTTAGATAGAGCTAGAGAAATAGGAATAAAATTTAATAAAGACAAGTCTAATATATGTAAAAGTGAAGTCAAGTACCTAGGACACATCTTTTCTAAAGATGGTGTGAGAGTTGATGAAAACAAAGTGAAAGCCATTTGCAGTATGCCACCACCAACAAATGTCACAGAATTACAAAGGTTTTTAGGTATGGTTACATACTTAGGCTCATACATAGAGAATTTGTCAGATAAAACTTCTAATTTAAGAACACTTCTGTCTAAAGATAATGAATGGTCTTGGCAAGAGAGACATAATGTAGAATTTAATGAATTAAAGGAATGTATAACAAAAGCCCCTGTCTTGACATATTATGATCAAAATAAACCAATTACACTGTCAGTTGATTCGTCTAAAGATGCCATGGGTGCAGTGATTTGCCATGATAAACACCCCATAGCATATGCTTCAGCTTCATTAAGCTCATGTCAACAGTCATACTCTCAGATTGAGAAAGAGCTGTTAGCAATCCTATTTGGTTGTACAAAGTTTCACCAATATGTCTATGGTCGCCACACTTTAGTTGAAACAGATCACAAACCAATAGTATCGCTGTATAAAAAACCAATTTATAACATTCCACCCCGTCTTCAAAGAATAATGCTAAGATTACAACCATATGACCTGAACGTAACTTACAAACCAGGTAAATATCTTTATGTAGCTGATACTCTGTCTAGAGCAGCTTTACCAGAACAGTCATTACATGATCTAGATTCTGATCTAGATTTACATGTCAATTTAGTCATTAGATCACTGTCAGTTAGTCCAAATAAACTTAAATCTATTCAAGAACAGACTTCCCAAGACAATGAATTGTCACTCTTAAGTAAATATTGCATAACAGGTTGGCCTGAACATAAAAAATTGCTTCCAGACATACTTAGGCCTTATTTTCCTTTAAAAACCGATATACATATAATTAATGGTATTGTCTTCAAAAACAACAGTGTCATTATACCAGTAGCCATGAGAAAAGACATTTTGAAACAGATACATGAAGGTCACCAAGGTATTCATAGTTGCCAAAGATTGGCAAGAAATCTAGTATACTGGCCCAATATGTACTCTGATATAGAAAAATATGTTAATAATTGTCATAACTGTCTCACTAACAGACGCAGCAATTCCAAAGAGTCACTACAGCCCCATGAGGTAAAACCAATCCCTTGGAATAAAGTCGGAGTTGATCTATTTGATTTCAATTCAAACAAGTATGTCATAGTCGTAGATTATTTTTCCCAATATGTCGAGCTTGTAAAGCTAGCAGGTGGTTCTACTAGTAAAATTGTCATTAGTCACCTAAAGTCTATATTTTCCAGACATGGAATACCCAACATTCTAATTTCAGACAATGGTCCCCCATTTAACTCAAAAGAGTTTAATCATTTTGCTTTAGATTGGCAAATACAACATATTACATCAAGTCCCTATTATCCACGGTCTAATGGTCTTGTAGAAAGAACCATAGCCACGGTTAAAAACATATTAAAGAAATGTCTTACTGATAATACAGACCCTCATCTAGGATTATTACAGTATAGGAATACACCTAAAGAAAATATGTATTCGCCTGCCCAATTACTAATGTCCAGGACACTCAGAACTAAACTTCCAGTCTTAGAACAAACTCTGAAACCTAAAATACCTAACTACAGGTCTCTAACAAATAAAACTCAAATAAAAGTGAACAAATCACAGATTTATTATAATAAACATACTAAACCGTTGTCTTCCCTAAACATTGGTGATAAAATTTACTTCCAGAAACAGCCAGACAGTATTTGGACACCTGGTACTGTGTCAGACATAGGTCCACAGCCTAGATCATATACTATTGTCTCCCCGGAAGGTACTTTTCGCCGTAATCGCCAACATATCCTACAGCCAAAACATTCACCAACTGAGTCCGCTCCTAGTAGAAGAAGTTCACTTCAATCCCCATCAGTTCCACTTGACACTGATCCACCGTCGCCTTCCAATATACTGCCGTCGTCATCTCCATCTAATTATCAATCTCCTTGTACAAGTAATCCTGTCCAAGAATCTGAAACAAAAACAAACACATCACATACACCAAATAAACAAACTCAACACACAACTTATTCTTCATTCGGTAGAGCAATAATAAAGCCCCGAAGATTTTGAAAATTGGTCTAGATTAAGTTCTTAATTTGTACTTAGTTTTAATTTAATATACTAAATGTATTGTTTGTTGTACAAGCATTGTCAAACCTAATTTTGTTTTGTTAGTAGCTGTCAAAACTTAGTTAAGTCAATTTGATAGACGTCACTGTCAGAACTGTCGCAATGTAAATGTCAGTCAAGTCAACTTGTCACTTCTTAGAGATGTTCCGTTCCACTTAGTCTACTAGTATATAAGAATTTCGTTAATGTTAAAAAAAAAAAAAAAAAAAAGAGTATACTTACGTACCATGTTCCACGTAATGATTCCATTTTCTTTTCTTAATAAGGGAGATGTTACGTATGTGTATCAGTCTTTATAAAATATATATTATCTGTGGTATTTCCGGATCCTGTTGTCTTGTCACCGACTCCGATCGCTCGTCATGCAATGGCTGAATACACGATACATAAAATAGTCTGGTCGTCTTATTTATTTATAATATCTGGCCACCCGTCGTAACACAATTATGATCTAATAATTTATGAGCTAGGTACTTTTATTTTTATTATTTAATTTTGATTAATCGACCTAAGCCGGTGACTAGTTTGTGCATTTTTCCTCTAAAAGGTGTAGAATATCACATATTTACGAATCGTTTTGACGTTTAAAGGGTTTAAAAAATATAACAGTTTATTTTTGTGACAGTTGTCTTTAAAATGTATGAATCACTTTTTAACACTTTCCAAACTTTAGACTACAGAAATATTTAACTTAGTCAAATTTTAGAAAATCTTGGCAAATAATTGTTTTTGATTTCGGCTACTTAGAGCTCTCGTTCATAAAATCAAAACAACATAAATAAACTTCAGTTCAAAATGAATTCAATTCCTTATAAAAAAAATAGCAAAAAATTAAAAAAAAATGGCATTAAAAAATCTTTTAAAACAACTTATTTCTCGCATTATAAACTCGACGCACAATAAAAAAGTAGCTCATTCATTAGATCATAATTGAAATAATCTTTCATGTTGTGCAATAAAACTTGTAAAAATACTGTATTTTAACTGTAAAATTACGGCTGTAAAATCACGCAAATCGACGAAATCAACAAAATTTCTTATACCGCATCTTAAGGTCCAGAAAAATGTTTCCAATCTAGGAAATCTTTTAACCAGCGGATAGAAACTATGCGGAAAAGTATCTTCTCTCTATAATTTCAGGCTCACGGCACAGCAAGCAAGCCGTGATTATAAAATACGAGCTATACCTAAGTTCGTGACGCTCCCAGGCCGGGGTAATACGATTAGACTCGACCTTAATAAGCTGAAAAAAAATTAAGTCAGTTGAGTGCTTGCGCACTGATCTGCACTTGAGCGCCCTCATAATTAAATCAGGGCGACGTCCAAGTAAATAATCTTGTAAGTTATTGATAACTAGCTGTAGCCTGCAGTTCCACTTGTATCTGTCCTAGAGAAACTACTTGATGTACCTGGATAAATAATACAGTAGACCGCACATCACTGGGAACACTTTCACCTTTTTTAGGGTTCCGTAACTTAAAACGAAAAAAAAACGGAACCCTTATAGGATCACTTCGTTATCCGTCTATCTGCCAGTCTGTCAAGACCCTTTTTCTCAGGAACACCTGGAGGTATCAAGTTGAAATTAATGTCAAATACGTAGGTCTATGGTCCCTTGGAGCTCAAAAAAAAAATCAAGCTTCTAAGTCAACGCAGTAATAAAATATGACCATCTAAGCGTCATATTTAGGGTACTTTCCGTTGGTCTAGAATCATGTTTGGCATGAAGCAAGGTCTCACCTCTCAAGTAAAGGAAAAAGTCCGAAAATCGTTAATTTGTAATTTTATCGCATAAAACATGATTTTCAGGGATTTCTAGTTTTTCAACTACATTGTTAAGTTTTGTTTTTCGGGTAAATTATTTTCAACTACGGAACCCTTCATTGTGCGTGGTCCGACACGCACTTGGCCGGTTTTTCTAACCACAACTGGGAAGCTCTTGACATTCATCTCACCTTATGGTAAGTGATGATCAGGCCAAAGGTGGAAGCGAGCTTCACCCGAAGTCCTCAACCACAGAGGCATTCCTACCTCTTACTGCCGAAACACAACAATGCTGCTATCATTGTTGTTGTGGCGACAGACTTAGATAAATAAGATGGTGGTAGCTAGCCAGGCGGACTTAAAACAAGCCCTACCACCTACCAAACCGAGCAGATTTTTTTTCCCCCTCTGGAATCGAACTTGGGACCTCTGGGTCTGAGGTGGCGGTAGTGGATGGTGGTGGTGGTGGTGGTGGGCGGTGGGTGGTGCGTGGTGAGGTGTGGTGGTGGTGGTGGTGGGTGTGGTGACCTTGCTGGCATAGGCGTCGTTATAAGGTGTTTCAATAGAATGCGAGGCCAGCTTGTACTGGTTTTGTTATCATTGACGTGCGGCCTATTGCACCCATTCTATAATATGAAAATAAAGACTAACTATAAGTAAGATGACGTAATCTTTTGCGAGCTAAAGCGTCTGGTGGAAAAAAACGCCGACGGCCTGGCGTGGTCTGATCTGTGAGAAAGCGGGCCGTGGGACCGCGGCATAATAATAGCAATAGGCTCGTCCCCTATTACATGGGACTTAGCATAACTGGCGAAATATGGGTGTACTAATGCTAACCCGGGATTCCTTCCAGCCAGCAGCAGCAGCCAGTACGGAGCCTTTCTGTGTGCCTATAAAAACCATTTCAGCTGTTTATGTGCTGTTGAGCAACATTCACACCCAAACATCTTCACTCCACATACAGTAGCCGCCAAACGTGGTGCTGATCCATGCGTCATGTTCGTGAACGGGCGCCGTCTCTTAGCTGCCATGGCTTATTTTTAATTTTAATATTTAATTAAGTTGTTTTAGTTTTTATCTTTTTATTACGGACGCTTTTTAACGTGCACGTCTTTCTACATTGTTCTCAAATGTATATTTTCAACATGAACGATGTAACCAATATTTTGTAAAAATATTATGATTTAAAAGAGTGTCCGTGGAGTTTCTTGCCCGTTCTTCTCCATAGGGATCTACTACGCTTTGGAATGGGCAACTAGCTTCATCTTTCTGACTGACCGACCCATTGACAATTCAAAAGTGCCTGTAATTGGTTTATTTGAAATAAATGCTTTGAGTTTGAGTTTGAAACAAGTTGTCAAATTTTAGGCGTGGAGGGGACGTCGTGATTGGTCGATCACGGTCGAATCACGCAACAGTATATCGCACTGCGTATCCCCACTTTTTTGACAACTTGCGTGGCGATAACTGTACTTTTATTCTGTTCACCTGCAATGTTATGTCTATTTGTTTGCAATAAACGTTAACTCTGTCACAATAATACACACAAATTTTACAATAACCGACTACATTTTCATTCAACTCCAAGATCAACAAGGGAATATAAACCATAAAACTCATTGAATACAAGAATAACAGTTAGAAATATTCAGCGCAGCTGCGGCGACGAACGAGTTCAAGATTTACATCTAAAACTTAAAATAAATAATGTTAACTCAAAGAGAACTCGTGAATGTTGGACTTAGTGAAAATTCACTAGAAACTGAAATATAGTGAGTTCCTACACTGTCTCAGTTCCTAGTATAAGCTTCTTGACTGCCTCCGCCGTCGGGAATATAAGGGTTACTGGTTGGGACGAGTCAGTCGAAACCATAGATATAAGAAAGAAGGTCGAAACTCATTATTCTCATAAAGTGGCTGATGCGCTGTTACGTACGCAATAAAGAATTTGAATTACATTCAATTCAAACCATGAAATATGTCATCCTTAGTGAGCCCAGAGATATAATTTAGGCATCAAACATCCTAATACATGCACATAAGATAACTTCACATAAGTTCGTACAACATAACAAGATGCCATGATTTGTTTCTGAGAGTTAAAAGCTACGATATTTTTTAAACACTGATGTACCCTTAAGCCTCAGGAGTCGGCATAGAAGCGGTCTTCCGTCAGGAAGTCGGGACGAAAAATTAGCAAAGGGCAAGGTAGTACAAGTATGGATTACTCTTCCATATACTAGGTCATAGATTTTATAGAAACTTCCTAACTAGCCTATTTTTTTCTAAATTTCCTAAATTTTTCTCACAAAAAAAAAAACCGTGACTTAACCGCTCAAACCCCGTATATTTCCTCACATATTCAAGGCTCGTGAGCTTGTTTGCTCGCATACTATAAGATATTTGCTCCACTACTTTTGTTACCCTGTATGAAGACGCGTGTATTGAACATAATATCTTGTTTGCTATTTTTATTTGAAATACAAAATGCTTAACATTTACAGGATTTTTTTTGCTGCTTGGCACTTGGGGTCGTCGTGTAATTGCTTCGAGTACGGGATGGGTAGATAGATGATTTGCTGGTAATGCTATTAGAGAGCTGTTTGATACAGCTACTAAAAATCATAGGTAAAGACAAAAATAATAAGGCAGGCTTTTTAAAATGAACTATAATATAATTTTTTTATATTGTGTTGCTGGAGAAAAATTTAAATCAAGTTATTACTCAGTTTATTAAGTAATAAGGTCTATTCCATGGGAAAAACTCCTAAAACCCTACTTTTCAATAGTAACTTCTATTTTGGTTACTGGAAAGTTGGATGGGAAGAAACCAGAGAAATAATCCCTATACGTTGGTAATTGAAGCAACACCTGGACACCAAGATCTCTAACACACCACAACTCGACAAAAATCGTCACAAACGGAGAGGAGATCGTAAAAAAGTTTAGTCTGACATAATATAATGACTTTTGGCAGTGACCAAAGTACAGAAGGAGGAGGAGAAACAATAGATTTGTGATTTTACAGCAGCAGTAGAAACGGTAATAGCCCAACGGTTAGAAACTCTGACTGGCGAGCGAAAGGCCTGGCTGCTGCACCCAGGATTGAATCCAGACGAGGGAACTCATCAGCGGTCAACAGCACAGACACAAAATTTAAATTATGATAGTCCGTTCTAAAGTCTACCATGACCTAGGTGCTGCACCCAGGGATGGCTCCAGACGAGGGAACTCCTCAACGGTCAACAGCACAAACACAAAATTTTATTTATTTATTAATTTAATCATAGGAGAAGCAACAGCTATAACAGATGGATAACAATTGTATATGAGACATAAAGCTAATTACAGGTTCTCACGGTTAAAAACAGAAAAAGTCGTGGAAAACTTCACGATTACTAACAAGCACGATAGAAAAAAATATGGAAGTATACATTTAAGGTACACTATGCACTTTAAAAATAAAAAAGTCAGCGTTCAGACGAGTGCGTGCTTCTTAGGTTTTGGTCGTAAATACAATGGGTTAAACGAGAACTCTTTACTCGCTCACACTATGTATGAGTTTTGCCTGTAGTTTGAAATGCAGTTTATGGAGGAAATCAGGACAGTCAATCTCGTTTGATATAATTTTTACCCGACTACGGCGAAGCGAAAAGGAGGGTTATGATTTTGACCGATATGTAATAATGTATGTATGTATGTTCATCTGTTCCCACATAACTTCTAAACTACTCATCATAATTTGACAAATGAGGTATCGTTGGAAGCGTCTTGATTGTCCGCTAGTTATAGGCTATGTGACGTCACATTAAATTGAATATGGCGCCCTCTAGAGGACATAAAGTCATGAACTAAAAACAACTTTTTTTTAATGATGCCGTGTTGGGTATCAAATAAAAGGGCTTAATTAGCACATTTTAACAATACATATATATTGTTAGCTATTACTCGCGGCTTTGCTTGCATGCACCCGATAATTGGGAATAATTTCTAAAATCACGGCTCAGATGTGACCCAAATATTTCTCTCCAAAACTACTCAAAATACATATAATATATATTAAGTGGGCCCGCAAATAGTTTATCACGAAATAATAACCACAAAATAATTTAAATAAAAACTAAGTTTAAAAACTAAAACCCGACTACCTACTGAAAAATCATACTCTATAAAGTATGAAACAAGAAAATATTCTCATCTGAAATTAGAAAAAGACAGACAAATTAAAAATCCGGAGTCACACGTCATGTAATCGAACAAATTACGTGTCCAAACAAATTACCCCTTGGCGACTCTCTGGAGTGCGTTAACAGACAGTATCATTGATCTCTAAAATCGCAATGCCGAGTGTTACCAATATATAAGATCATTATTTATAAGTTAACAAAGAACCTACGTTTTTATTTCATTTTCATTTCCACTTTGTATGTTTTATAATAGCGCCATCTATGTTACATGCCATGATCTAAAAATACTGCAGGCATTGAGTAACGGTTCCACTTTGTTGAAGCAGTTCGTAGCAGCGATATTTAAAGTTCAAGTTTGTTAGTTGTAAGTTCATTATTTCTACGACAAAGGCTATTTATATTTTTTTACAAACAGCGAATGTTCTGTTTTGTTTCACTATCGATCTATAACATGCAATCACGTCAAATATTTACTTATTCCGTATCTAGTTAATAAAACTCATATCCATTTATAAGTGGCACCTAATCTACGTACTTAGAGGTAAATAGTAGGTACTTTCGTGCAAGTACAATATCTTTATCATTACATAGTAAAAAAAAATGAAATCGCTTCCGCTGTCTGTTCGCTTAGATCTTTTAAACTACTCAACTGATTTTAATGCAGTTTTCAGCAGTAGATAGAGTGATTCAAGAGGAAGGTTCTTAAGAAGAGAAAAATCAGAAAAGTTGCCGGGAAAATTGGAAAATTTCGGAAAACTGAAAGAAAATAAATAAATTATTGGATACTGCTAGTATCCAATAATTGATTTATTTCACACATTTGACATGAAAGTCTAAACTATCTAAATGTTTTTATAGGTATTAAGCATTTTTTTTTTTTGAAATATAATCCCAATCTCAAATTCAACAATCACAAAAGTGTACTTATTCTATTCTTTTACTCATTGGGACTTCTAGGTCCTAAAAAGTGTACCTACTTACTAAAAATAAAGACCCATATATTTAGTCTTCTAAAAGATATAAGTGCTCTAGAACCAGCTACTCCCAGATCCAAAATAATTCAGAGCACTAACAAGTTAGCGACTACAAAAATTACGCTTAGCCTAAAAAGACTCTGACTCAGTGCCACTAACTCTTTTAAAAGAGTGCGCGACTAGGCGTTATTATCGCTCCGAGTCTAATTAGTACACAAGTTAGCGTAGCGTGCATCGAGTCAGCGAACTAAAACAAGGTCAGTTGCCGCGCGGCCAGCGACGTGAGCGAACGTGTATCATTATTTCCCCGTCGCGCGTCCACGCACGGAACAAAAACGTACCAAAGATGTCGACTCCGAAAGAAAAACAAGTGATGTTTGAAATTTTGGAGATGTACAAAAATATGCCCTATCTATGGGATAAGAACCACGCAGATTATAAGAATAAGTATATAAGAACTAGTGCCAAAGAAATACTGCTCGAGGTTTACAGAAAACTTGACGAAAACGCTAACATGCAAACGTTCACTAAAAAAATTCTGAATTTACGGACTAATTACTACAAAGAGCTACGTAAGGTTTGTTATTATAATTTCGTTGCTAAAACCTCAAATACCATATACACATTTTTTCTTGAGTTTCCTTTGAAGTATGTTCTTTTTTATTGCAGGTCAAAGAATCACTGGCAAATGATGCAGATGAGGGTGAAATATATGAGCCCACATTATGGTACTACAATGCCTTTACTTTTCTTGGTGATAATTCAAGCGAATTTTACCAGGTTAAGGCAAAGGATCCTTTAAAAAACGAGGTGAGTTCGTTTTATGATGAGAAAAAAACAATTCTTATCAAAACAAGTAATAGCGGATGCTTAACGTGTTGTTCACAGTACGCATTGCCGTGCCACCATGTTCGTTCTCCCCTCTCGCTCATACCACAGATTAATATAGATGGGACATTCCGCAGTTTAGGTATGCAGCTACAAGTACGCGGCGGGCTCATCTCACTGGGTCAATTCAGTGTCGGCTGCCGCGCACCGGCCGGCTCGCACGTTAGTTCGTTACTCACTCACGCGCTTCGTTGTAAAAGAAGGCAACCCTAACGAGTCAGAAGGTATAAGAGTTACGCGATAGAAAGAGAGGCAACTTATGTGTGAATATAACTGTAGGTAACGAAGGTTGTGCGACCTGAATTGCACTTTATTGCGTCGTAGCAAGAGTCGCTTTTTATTTAAATGATTTTGCGGAGTATCCCATCTGTATTCATCTGTGACAGTACGCATTGCCGTACCACCATCTTTGTTCTCCCCTCTCGCTCATACGTACATTTGTCTCGGTCTTACATACAGGCTTGCTTGAATACCAGTTCACTTAGGCGCTTCTTCCAGTAGATTCAGACGACTTAATTCAGTCAAGTGGAATAACGCCTTAAGCAGATTCAAACAAGGTCCCGATTCACGATTGAACGCTGAAAAGATTAAACATAATTTTAACTCTATCTGGGCCCGCTTGCAACACAAATCTACATAAATAAAAATAGAAGTCCTGACTAACTGACTGACTGACTCATCAACGCCCAGCCCAAACCCTTGAACCTAGACAGCTGAAATTTTGTACAGAGATTCCCTTTATAACGTAGACAAGGAATGAGGAAGGATTACCCGGTAGTAGTACGTTCCCGTGGGATAATTTCCGACATCCACGCAGACGTAGCCGCGGACAAAAGCTAGTTACTTACATTTACTGCTATATGAATTTAAAACACCGTTCTATTTATGGCAATCGTTTGATGACAAATACCTAAAATTTTACATTATTCCTTTAGCTTATAAAGTACTTTTGTATTCAGAGATTTGTGGTAAAGATTACTTTTATTTTACCTTCTTATTAATTAATATGTATAGTCAGCGGTAATAATATCGGGACAAGGAATATTTTAGAATGAACACAGAACACGACATCTGTCATTCTGACAAGAACTTAATCCAATTGAGATAAAGTTTAATTTTCTTAGATCGCTACTTCGGGGAAGAAAGGGCGTAAAAGCCAAAATAGCAACTTTACAGGGCAGCGAAAAAACGTTTTTTTTTTTTAAATTTTGGAAAATAACTTTTTTTGCAATAGAGTTAAATTCGAATGAATTGGTGATATTTACTTGCATTTAAGTGCTCTTTAATATCAAGAAGCTTAATTTTAAGTAGACCTTATGGTTTAGAAGATAGGATGGATTTACGACCCAAAATTTTAATAAAAATGGCTTTTACACCGTCTATAAATACGTACTATAGGACGTAAATCCACAAATATCTATAATGCTAACATACATCGTGTCGTATAAACCATCTTTAGACAGTGAAAAGGTCGTAATGACTGCACCACTTATAACAATTATCGTGAGTAAACCTACAATTATTATAATTTTGTAAGATTTAATGTGGTGAATATTGAAATTAAGGTGCATAGAAGCTCAAAATAATAGCATAATAATTATTATTATCTGATTTATCATAGTTCTATATTACAAAATTTATTATAACGAATTAGGTTACCTACCTGTTAAGTTAAATGCACACGATTCATGAATAGTGAAACAAAAGAAAAGATTTAATTGAATTGAACTTTGATTATTTACATTAATTTAAATTTTAAGTTAACTGTGATAAATAATTACTATCATCTAATATTAATTAATTAAGAAATAAATTAACTAAAATTGATAAAATAGTATAAAATAATGGTATGTTTGTAATTTATTCTACTAGGTAGGTATTGGTGTATTAAATAAATAAATTTAGTTAAGATGCAAATCAGTTTTATTCATTCATAAATCAAATCAAATTGACAATAATTAGTAATCTTCTTTTTTTTCTATTTCCTTTTCTGTTTTTTGTTTCGTTTTCTTACTTTTTTAATTTTATTGCTTGTAATCGTATTCTTCTTTATTTTTTTTATCTTTTACTTTCTTTTTATTCATCTTCTTTCTCTTCTTATATATTTTTTTCTTTTTCTTATTTGTTTAACCTTTTTTTTTAATTATAATTTGTAAAATAAATCTTTCTTCTACTTATTAATCATTCATGCATTATTCTAATGAAATTAAAATGTAGATAAGTACCCATTCATTCTAATTCCTCTACTACATCGTCTTCTTCGTCGGTATCTAGTAATTGGTCTACTACTGTTTTAAAATGAGGCAGCGACAAAAAATCTTGTTGGAACGGTCTGGGTATTGTGTGATTGTCACAAAGAAGTTTTAAATCGTTATATTTTGCAGTCGAAATTGGTAATCTGGCGTCATATAACTTACGCAACACAAATTCGTTTGATTTTTCAGCTTGGCAGTGATTATTAGTTGTATCTAAACAAATATTTTTATTCGCACTGTATTAATATTCAAACGGAACGTAAACAATAACAATCCGGTAAAGAAACTGCGATTGACAGACTGACAAGATTGGACACGTGGACTTCACTTGTGGTAAGTCGTGTACATGCAGGTTGCGATTGTGTTTGTGCGTGTGTCGTCGGCAGCGCGCGCGCTTTATTGGCTAAATAAATTATGTTTCTATCTCACTCCATTGTAAGACTGTTTAACGTACGCATAAGAGACAACGATAAATGACATGATTATCTCTCCGATTTTTAGACTAAAGAAATTGTTATTGTTACGATTTGAATGCTGTAACTCCAAGTTTTTATTTTTGTGCAAGGGCGTAAAAGCCAAATCATATTTAAATTGCCAAGTAAAAATGTCGTAAAAGTCATTACGTAATAAATATTGTATTTACGACCAAATATTCTTTCATACTATGGTGATACGCCCTTATTAATTTGAAATAATTAAATAATGTCATATACGTCAATTTTTTTTAATAAAAATGGTTTTGGTGAGAAAAAAATCATGGGGGTAAAAGCCATTTTTTTGGGAATATTGAAATTTTAAATATACAGATCGATAGAGCGTCGAAAACTAAACAAAGTTGCATTATTAACTCATTTTGGCCAAAAGTGGCTTTTACGCCCTTTCTTCCCCGAAGTAGCGAGATGTTGAGATCATTTTTAACCGACTTCAAAAAGGAGGAGGTTCTCAATTCGTCGGAACCTTTTTTTTTTATGCATGTTCCCCGATTACTCGAAGATGGCTAGACCGATTTGGATTTTTTTTGTTTTGTTCGAGAGTGTATACATCACAGTTGGTCCCATATAAAATTGATTAACTTTGCTTTGGTAGTTTTTGAGTTAGCTTCAATAATACGTATTTTTTCCCCACTTTATATGGATGATGTTCTAGTTTGTTTTGCAGGTAGTGGTATTTGAATTTGTGTGAGGTAGGTACACAACTAAAAAATGAAAAATAAAAACTTTTTTACAATAAAATACAACCGACTTCCAAAAACAACACTACAAAGTGAAAAATAACTAATTTATAAATAATTAAAAATAAATAATTAATTTCGGAAGTCGGTGGCAGAAAACGAAAATACATTTAACCAGACACCGACTTCCGAAATTAAAGTTATTTTTCACTTTGTAGTGTTGTTTTTGGAAGTCGGTTGTATTTTTTTGTAAAAAAGTTTTTATGAACAGTATGTTCGTCCCGAAATTTAAACGCTAACTGTACTAAAATTGGCAACAAACAAATCAATTAATATTTCATCAATATACGTCAATCGTTTTGGCGCTTAATGACCGTTGATGGATTTATTGCCGATATCTTTAAGTTCTAGTAATGCACAGGTGCGTTACTAAAAACTCAAAGATATCGGCAAATACTAAAAATTTACTATCGGCCCGCCCCGGTATTACTGAAACTCAAACATAACTGGTGATTTGTGGGTGTACTATACACCAGTTGGAGGATACAGGCGTAATGTTATCATTTCAGCTGAAAGTCCTCCACTGCTGGATATAAGCCTTCCCCAGGCACCGCCTAGCCGGATCTCTTCCGGGGATTCTTAGCAGCCCTTGCCTCAGCGTGGCCTTAAGCGCGTAGGTAGGCAAGCCGCCAGGCACTAGGAGCCATTTTTTCTTGGTGCTTGTAATTTTTTTTGCCCCAAAAAATAATTAATGTTAAATTATGTATGACTTATTGTGCAATAGCTTAACTAAATCTTTTTAGTTAATTTTAGACTATTTCACCCTCAATATCGGATGAAGAAGGAAGTTACCAAAACTCGGAGACATACAGCTCACCAGCAATCAAAAGGAGGAAATTCACAAATCCAATCGTTTACAAAAATATAAATGACAGCCTACAAACAGACACAGCTGCTGAGAAACCTCCACATATGAAAAACGAAGAGTGGGAGATATTCGGGAAGGCTATAGGCCTGCAATTACGAGATTTGGATAAGAAACAGTTGACGATAGCGCAGAAAATTATATCTGACGCAATTTATTACGCTAAGTTTGGGTTATTGTCTCAACAGACTTATGTTAATCTTGGAAATCCTCCGCCTTAATCTTTAGAGAAGTTTTTTGTTTAATAAAACAGTATTTTATGAAGTGTATTTGTTTTATTCGTGTCAATTCACCCATTGCTCCTACATTGCATCAGTCAGAACGTTGGATAGCATTACCTTCAGTGTCTAGACTTGGAATGTTAACTACGAATACTACTTTATTATTTACATTATAAACTATTTATAGCGCGTGTATTTGACTGTGAACACCTACCAACTACTGTATTTCAAATTGTTTCATTCGCTTGCATTGCTCATGTCTGCCAGCGGCAGTGCGTTACGATTTTTCGCAATTTGTTATGTCCGTAGATTGTTACATTTATATCGTGCTCAACTTACGAGTGTTTACGAAGGCGAATTTTCTTTGGTTAGTACTTACCTAGGCTACGTTGATATTGCATGCGAATCCTCTTGGTGTATTCTCCTGAAGAAAGTTTGCTGATGATACAGCCGCAGATACCTTTTGAAAGTTAAAAAAAAATAGATATGCCAAGCCAATAACTGTCCTTTGTTACACATAGGTCCCCCCACGTTGCTCGACTCGGTTGACATCCGGTTCTCCACTTTCGGCATTCAGTCTGTTCCAGCCGTTTTTTTAAGATTGTCAGTCCATTTAGCTGGAGGGCATCGTCCACTACGCTTGCTAATACATGCAATCAATCAGCCTAGCATTTTCCCAACTCTGTTAGGGTCGGCTTCGTCGACATGGAGCGACTGCCTATCTGACTTCCACAACCCATGCGTAATACGATATCCCTTGGTAAGACTGGTTCTCAGACTTTCGGGCTTCTGACGACCCGTAACGACAGTCAAAGATCCAAAAATGACAGCCGGGACCAACGGTTTAATATACTTTCCGAGGCACGGAGGACTCTCGGTATGTAAAGATGGCTACCTATCCACGGCCCAACCTTGGCAAGCCTGGGTCGACCCGTGCGACTATACAACATTGGAACAAATAAAAATTACTTACCTACTTACAGGTTCGCAGATAATTAAAACATCAATATTGGGAAGTATAAGTTATATTATAATAAAAGTTTATATAATTAAATTACAGCGTAAATTTTTCAGTAGGTACATAATATCTAGCATAGTGTACGAAATACATTTTTCACAATGTGAGCATATTTTTATCATGTTTAAGTACAATAGCTTACAGTAATTATCTTTCCTTAGTGAATGATCCAGTATCGGCCATACGTCAATTCTTCCCCTTAATTGAAGTATTACCCATACATTTTAATGAAGGTGATGTTATTTTTTAATTTATATATTTTTCATTTACATTTTCTTATGCTTTTCGCAGTTGTACATAGTTTATCTCAGAACTACTAAATGTACTCACATTTTGTGCGCATTGCATAAAATTTGGTCTAAGCATCAGAGGTGCAATGAAGTAACCTATGAAATAGTTATTACTTTTTTACTCTGTGTAAATTTCCCCGGTTTACACAGTGACAAGACTAATGATACTAAAGAACTCAGTAAGTAATGAAATCTTAACTTCGATTCACAACTCTCTCTCATAGAAATGGTTTAAAGAAAAGCTATTATCGCTCTTACGCTAAAATTTTAAAGTCTTATTTATAGTATAGAAAGCAGCATCGAAGCTTCCCACCATTTATTTAAAATATCCACCGTTCAAAATTCTGATCGCTCCCTTATGGAGGATGGTCCCCGTAAATAAATATTTAGTTCTACGATGCTTATTTTGTAAGCTAAAGTTTATTTCTAAGGCAGGGAGTAGAATCTAGCATATGTACTTACATGGGATACTGAAAAGAAGAAACCATTACGACTTATCTATTAGTAATCGACAATTTAAAACTATCAAACTACAAAAATGTTTGCCAAAAAGCTTACTTTTTTATTGCTAAAAAAGCTTTCGTAAGTAAACCTAATTCTTTTATTCTATGAATTGTTGAACTGTGCTCTACCTCTATTAAACGTGACTTATATTGGTTTGTGAATGTGATAATAATTATAACGTTAACATTACTTACTAATTTTGTGTTATAATTTTATCTTATTATCAAAATTATAATCATGTGAATCAAAATTTTATGTTATTTCTGAGGCACTTTCCAAGTGGCTGAATTTAACGACAGATATAGTGCGTATTATTGCTATAAAATGGATGAATATAAGCCTAATTACTTGTTGAACCATTGGTATAATATATCACAAATAATTTAAACGATGGACTGGTTTTTACAGTACTTTTATAATTTTCCTGTCAATCTCAAACGGATGTTTAGCATCATCACTTACATCATTCTTTAATAAAGCTCGTAGAACTTTTCGATCTTTATCTATTGTATCATCATTCTGTTCTTTAATATCAATTTACTGATTGTCATGTTCATTTTACACATCTGGTGCACGAATTTCGACGGTTACTGAAGTCGGTCCGGGTGTTGTCGGGGATCTAAGAGTAGCTGATCGCAGAGACGTGGCAGAATGTCCACTGCTGGCTCTAGACCCACGCCGGGACCCTGGAAGCAAAATATAATCTGTAAAGTCAATTTTGGAAATGGAAATGTTGAAGGCAAAGCATGCTTAGAGCATGATTTCGAAAAGGATCACATGCCGTGAAACGTAACCTTAGTTAATGGAGTAGACATCATAATTTTATGAGTGAGAAGCTATTAGGTACTTGAATCAATTTGAACTATGTATTCTAATAAGACCTTTTGCTAGAATGTAAAACTAAAAATGTGTATATTTGGACTAGGTATATTGTTTGGTTCCTCTTTTGCTTTAAAATGTTAGGAAATAGTAACAGAAATTCATGCAAGAATAACTTACATGTTTCTACGTTTCAATATGGTTTACTAATGGAAATAGACTCATAATGGTTTAGTTAATGTTTTGTTTAGAAACGCAACAATAGCTTGGCCAAAGCAGTATTTTATTTTGTTAGTTATTCTATAGCAGCAATCCAATTTAATTGGGCTAAGAAAATTTTCTAATGTTAAACCAAATGAAAAAATACTGACCTACCTAATAGAAACTACAATTTTCAATAAGAACGGGATTTTTTAGAGAGAGGAGATATGAAATCAAATAAAAAAACTGATACACCTAACTATATAATCGTACATACAGATTCAAACGGTGTGTTTGCTACATATTTTTTTCTGGAGCCGCATTATAACTTGTTAAAGTCATTATTTTCCAATGCAAGAGAGAGATAGACAGTTTCATCTCCTACAGACGAATATCACCATCTCTTATTCACAACGAAAGAATGATGGCTTTAGCACTTCATAATACGACCCCTGGTTGCTTAAATGCTAAAACAACACACTGAAACACAATATTGTGAGATCACTATGTAGTTGGCGTGAGAATATGTCATAAATATATTCTAGACTACGTAATTATAATTTGTATAGTGGAGGTGTATGTCGAAGTTGTAGAAGTTTTCTAAATTGAATACAAATTCAATAATGGTACTTCCTCAATTAAATTACCAAGAATATGCAGGACAAATATGATAAAGAAAGTGAATGTCACAAACTAGATATTTTTAAAAGAATCAAAAGGGTCGTACAAAAAATGACGCATACAAAATATACAGTAGATTTCAAGACGAAGAGTTAAATCTATTGCTTTTCTGTACTGAACCAGAAGTTCATTAGATAAATATGTACTAGTGCTACTCCTGACTATGGAGAGAGAATTACGAAAAGCAATTGCTGTCTTCTAAATTAAGATCTCTACGGATTTTATCTAAAAAGACAACCCTATATTTAAAGAAGATATTATGAATACGTGCGGTTTACCTACGTTATCTGAAACTATAAATAAAGAGCATAACAAGCAAAATGATAGTCGTATGTAACCTGAGG
Organism: Cosmia pyralina; assembly: GCA_946251885.1. NCBI lineage: Eukaryota > Metazoa > Arthropoda > Insecta > Lepidoptera > Noctuidae > Cosmia > Cosmia pyralina. Next base: position 4,248,508 of record OX276348.1, on the reverse strand, counting down.
GTTTTCGGTGTAGCTGATGACTTTGATGGTGGCGTGCTGCTGATATATGAAATAATCATGATTAGCATTGTCAGTGAACAGGGGAACGGGCAATGTAAATTCAAAGAGGATAATATTATTTCAAATTTTAAAATCATTGTGTTTCGTGTACAATGTAAGAGAAATGTGATTCCTAAAAGTGTAAAATGAGTTAAGTGGGATTTGTAATTGCATCAATTTGAAAGTCATCTAGATTTGGGTATTGAATAAAGTAACGTTAATGAAATTAAGTTATCTATACAAGTAAAGGTTAGAGGGCCCACAGTGTAAGTTAACTATCGGGGACTATTTTCAAATGTTTTTTGAGATACCTATAAAAGCTTTAAAGCTTTTTTTTTAACTTAATATGCAAATAAAAAGAAAAAATCTACGAATATGCCCGTTCCCCACAAATTGTGTATCAAAAGGAGTTTAGGAAAATACACCACATTTAGATAATCAAAGAACATTTATAATTGAAAATCTATCACATCATTATTTGGTGCAATAAACAAAAGACAGTCTGCTGCAAAAATAAAAGGCGAGGCTACTATTGCAAAAGTGTACTAAATAAATATTTATATTCAAGCCTCGATATATTTCTATTACTTCTGCAACTTACTGTAGGTACTAATAACATTTCAAAATAAAATAACAATCATAATCATAAGAAAAGTAAAAACACATCTTGTATCAGGAACTACTCTTATACCAACAAACGTAAAAATGGTGCCAAAAATTTACATCATTATCTGCATCTTATTCTATCCTACTATTATAATGTAAATGCAAAATACTGTTTGTAGATTTGCAATGGATCAACAGATTGACTTGATATTTTGCGTAGAGATAGTGAGTAGTAAATGCCTAGTTTATGTCATGAAGAACACATGCTACTTTTACCGGAAAATCCCCTGCACGGGAAAGGATTTGAAGGTAAAAAAGCTAGTAAGTAATAAAAAGTAGTTCCTTCATATATCACAAAAATAAAAACAATACACCTACATTCTAAGGATTTAATCATTTGGTATGGTCGGGTTTAGTACCTGGACTTGGTGAATGAGGTCTAAGCTCCTGCTGACTCGCCTGCCTTGAAGGGGGGCGAACACTAACACGGGAACCGCGGCGATCCTGAAATTGTGAAACAGAGACCATGGTCAGCTGGTCTAATCAAATGAGATACAATGTAGACTAGAGTAGACACAGCGAACAAAATTTTTGCGCAACATGTTCCAGAACAGCAGACGTCTCAGTTTACCTGAATACGCATACAACGTGGTTGTCACATTTGACATCCGCGGGACACATTTGAGTTTGTAATAGCCACTGATCTCTAATAATCAAATACGCTGGACTAAATATACTTTAAGAAATGACAGTTGATTTTTGTGCCGATTCAAAGCGCCCCCGCTCGAGCGTTTCAGGAACTAAAATTGACACATTGTTGCAAATGGCCGACGTGTTGTTTTGGTACGTCTCTAATTTTTTAGGTCTAAATCGTGAAATAAGATTTGTTTTGTAAATTTTGTATTTACTACGTGATATTTAGAACATTTTTATCATGAGAGTATGTGCATTTTGTAAAATTCGCTATTTTAAAGGCAGCTGAATAATCTTCCACAAGTAAATAAATTTCAAAGTCCCATTTGTAATATTAGTTCTATGGACGCTCACGTTGCTATAAGCGCCAAAATGGCGAAAATCAAATGTCTTCATTTTGACATCGATATTATGAAGTCCAGCGTACTTGTACGAGTATATTAGAGGTCAGTGGTAATACGAGTAGCTGACTGGACATCAACATGTTGCACAAAAATTTTGTTCGCTGTGTTTGCTGTAGTTTACATTGAACCTCAATGGTTCAATCTGTAAAAATCTGTAAAAAACTTAGTAAAGTGAGCCGTAATTCCAGCTGATGCTAGAGATTGACACTATTACACTAAGGGCCTATTTCACGATGTCCGAATAGCAACTACTCACCGAATAAATTCAAAAATGGAACAGAATTTGTATGAAATTATCTGCCAAGTAAGTTAATAAGAACTTAACAGGCCTTAAGCCTATTTCGCGACGTCCGAATAGCAGATACTCACCGAATAAATTCAAAAATGGAACAGAATTTGTATGAAATTATTTACCTAGTAAGTTAATAGGAACTTAATCGTAGTTGGTGAAGCAGGCCCTAACTATTAATAAAATAACACATATACTTCTGTATGTGTGTAAACTTAATATAATTTTTGCACGCCTGCTTGCAGGCAGTAGGTATACAATGACGCTTGGTTAATAAGATCTCACCTTTACGAAACAAAATATTTCTAGCAAATAAACTTTTGATTTGATTTGATTACACTCACTTTAACTGAGTTTTCACGGTGACATTTCAACTGAATAGATTTGCAGGTTTTACAAGCATTTAAAACTTTTTTCTTGATTTAAAACATTTTTATGATTTACCTTTGAACTATGTGTAAAAATTGAATCAAATAAAAAAATCATCTTCACAACAGATCTTTGAAATGTATCTTATTATTTTTGAAGCATTTTTTCGTTGTATAAAAACATGTTAGGTTTCTTCTTTTTTGTAATTTCCAAGTTAGCTAAAGGCTATGAAAAAATATTTGAAGTAGTAAGAATAGTTGGTATTATGGCCTTGATTAAATATTATTTACCTGTGAATGCAATAACTTGGAGTCTCTCAACAAGGATACGTTCATCAGTCGAGGGTTTGGCGTATTGAAGATCGTGCGGTTTTCCCTCCATCTCGCTCTGAAAATTTTAATTTGTATGTTTGAAATGTTTAAATAAACAGTGCAGTAAAACTTAACAAACTATTAAGAAGGCTGTCGCTTTTTGTACCTCTTTGTTTGAGACAAAATGCGACAGCCCTCTTAAGTTTCCTCTGTATTTTGATAATGTAATAATATTATTATACCTTTACTCGCGGATGATAGAAGTGATATGGATGAAACTCAATCAATTTCGAGTGAAAATCAAATGAATTTCAATCCCATTGGATTACAAAGCAGAAATCAGCAGCAATCAGTGTTGCCAACTTAGTAGATTTTCCACTAAAACAGGTGGTTCCAGCCCCCTTTTTAGTGGCGAAATATTGCTTTTAGTGGCTGGTAGATTTTTCTAGAGGTGTTACAGACTTCAGTTTCAATAACTGAAAATGTTTTACCCGACTACGGCGAAGCAAAAGGACGGTTATGATTTTGACCGGTATGTATGTATGTATTGACACTAGTAGCAGCAACCCGGAAAAAGCTCAGACTATTCTTAAATGAATGGTTCACCAACTAAATATTGACAAAGAAGTTTTACCTGCTAAACAGCCGAAGTACGACGCAGATGATCACAAACATGAGCGCCATGCCGACCAGGACTCCTATCATCGCAGGATCCAGAGTCCTCGTCGACTCCTCGACCGGCTTCACCGCTGGAAACAATTGTTAGATACTTTTAAATACATAAAACTAAAAACAGAAAAAAATGTAGTAGATTTTTGGGCCAAGTTGTGTTCTTTGGAGAACTCCTTGTTTAACATAGTTATTAATATGAAGTAATACGCTATTAATTGCCTAATTATCAATATACAACAAGTTTTTAAAGTTAATATGGTAATTGAATGTCACATCAGATTCTGTCTGTTAATAGAGTAAGATTATGGTTAGGTTAATCGAACGCTGATTTCCCTTTTGATAATCCAATTACATGAAATAGAGAAATGCTGCATGTTTTATGATGAAAACAAAGTGTTCTTGTTATACTTACATGTATCTCTACTATTATATTTACTAAGAAACGCTTTGTTCTAGCAAACACAAGACTCATCTAACATTCAAGAAATATGCAAAAAATTTAACGTGTTGGAACTCACAAGTGCAGATGACGGCGCCATCTACCGTCACCTCGGGAACCATCTCGAACTTGCAAGCACATCGCTCGTTCCTGCATTCTGTCTTGAAGTACACGTCCTCGCATTGTTCGTTAAACATGCATGTTTCATTGATGCTGGCAGCTGTAACGAAAAAATGTTTATTCCAATGTGAGTTTTGTTCGATATTATTTCGATAATGTTGGTGAAACTGATATATTTCAGCAGATGGGTACGATCACGCTGGAAAATGAACAGTTTTTCCAAAGGTTACTACATAAATAAGTAATTTACAAAATTATGACTACATATAATCGGGCAGCTGTTGCCGTTGTAATTCAGATAAGTAGAGAACAGGAAACTGCAAATTATGGTAATATTATATTCTAACCTCATATAAAAGTCACTGTTACTGGCTAAATCACTGTCTTAGAGGATACAATGGCAATTGGAACCCTACAACGACAAATACCTATAATATTCATGTAGCCTTTAATATCTACAGAGTAATAAAACGATATACTCGTGCGTACCACTGACATATTAATAATGAGCAGCTTATTAAGAGCCCATATATTACCACAGCTTTTTTATGCTCACGGATTGAGTGAGTGCGAGACTGAGTACGGTGCTAGGCGTAATGTTGTATATGATGAAAGTAATGGTTATTAAAAAAAAAAAAACATAAGAACTGCTTTATAGTTAGTTCAGTTAGTATGCAAAGTTTTATGATCTAATATGAAGTATTTTTTGAATACCAGTGATTTATTGATCGGTTTGGAGCTAACTTTGGAGTTTTTTCTGTCGAGAAAATTTTATGGAATCGTGTTTTGGTCAAACATAGTATTTAGAATTAATCCTCAACTTTACCATATATTTATTTCAAAATGAATGCTGCAGTATTTTCGCCATAACGGAGGATCATGCTGTCATTTGAGGTAGTATAGGCTCTTAACTAAATCAGAACCACAAGTTCCAAATAAATAACTCAAACCAAAGTCGCTACGTGGTACAGTGCAAACACCAAGAACTCCTAAAGTTAGAGCTCAAACACCTCGCTATAGGTAACCACCAACTAGCTTACCAAGCTGCCTGTTGCTCAGTCAGCATTCATAATTACCGTCAGAGTTATAAATACTTCCAAAAAAAAAAAACACTACAGTGTAAAAAAAAATACTTTTATTTTGGAAGTCGGCGGCAAACAACTAAAATATAGATCCAAAGGCACCATCGTCATCAGCCTAGCCTTTTCCCAACTATGTTGGGGTCGGCTTCTAGTCTAACCGGATGCAGCTGAATACCAGTATTTTAAATGACTACGTATCTGACCTCCACAATCCATTTACTGGGTAATATGGTAAGACTGTTTGTCACTTTCGGGCTTCTGACGACCCGCAACGATTGCCAAAGATCCAAGAATGACAGTCGCGACCAACGGCATATCGTGCTTTTCCGAGGCAAAGAGGGATCACAGTATAATAAACATGGTCACCCATCCACGTACCGACAGATCCAAAAGCACCTATTTCCGAAATTAAAATTATTTTTCTCTGTGTAGTGTTTTTTTTTTTTTTTGGAAGTCGTTAGTTTTTTTTTTCGGAAAAAGTTTTATTATTTAAGATTTGACAACTAGGACACACGTGTTGTTTTAGTAATCGCAAGCTAGTCTTCTGAGCATGAAGTCGAGTGTTCAACAACAACAACAACAACAACAACAATCAACAATCTTTCCAGCCAGGAGCCAGGTGGCCTATTACATGGGCAAGATGATGGTGATGAATAACACTTAATTTTCGAGCTATGCAGGCGTGATGTTATTGTTTTGTTTTCATCGAAATTCGAAACTTCATGGTAGATATCAATTACCTTGATTGAAACCGCGTTGTGATCTTTTCACATAAATAAAATAAAATAAGCCTTTATTGCTGGTTCTACAATGTTTACAAAATTATTTCTATATTATATCTATCATTTTTTCTAAAATATCGACGTTCAGTGCACTTTTTCTTTAAACAGCTTGTCCTTCAACCAAGGCCTCCTCTAAAGATTTCCACCTGCCTCTATCTCTCGCCCTCTGAATCCAGTCTGGACCAGCTATTCTTTTGACGTCGTCTTTCCAACGTTTCACTTGTCGTCCTTTGCTCCTTTGATCTTTTCTCATAATGACCCATAATTCAAACTCTGCTTTTGAAATAAAAGTAGGTAGTTTATTTTCTAATAATTATTTTGTGAAGAAGGTCTTACGATTGTAATTAACTCTGCCGCATCTTCGTTCTGCCGCGGCCATTAACGAGCCTCATTATAGGTTTCGTATTTTCATATTTTTATTTCAATTTTGTACTCCTTCTTGAGTTTCCTTCAAGTTTAGACTAGCAAGAAAATAATAACAACACGCATATTTTATTCGCAACAAAATAATCTCATATACTCCTAAATGCATTAGAAAACCTGCCACTGCACTTATTTTGAAACAAGACAAAATTAGGCCTGTAGAATAAATTTTAATGAGAGCAAATGACGGGAAATTCTGTTGTCGTACGGTCAGCAACAGAAGTCGGTTAACACTGCTACTTTTTGGCATCATCTAAATTAACATAAAATGATTCGATAAACTGCTTTTTTTCGTATAACTGTTAAGAGTTGTTGTACTTAAAATTGTAAGTACTTCTGTTCAGATTTGAATTAAATATTTCGCTTAATAATTAAGATTAAAAAACTGCAAGTGTTAATCGACTTTTGTTGCTCACTGTACTATAAAGAAAACTAGCTTACCTTCAGAGAAAAGGAATAAAGGATTTGACAAAACTATTTTCTTAATAGTGTGCGCACTGCTTAAGCATTAACTATTAGAACGCGTAACAACACAAAATCGAAGTTACACTTACATCATTTTCGTGTAAAAGTAAATGATACGAAAAGTCATATCCTAACATCGGAAAGTTTCTTGACCTGACCAAAGTAAGTTTCGACGTTGACCGATTATTACTTTCTTGAACCCTACCATAATGGTGACATATTGTCTAAGGAGGGATGCTGTGAAATTGCGACACTAGTTTCATCTGCCCTTAGAAGCTGTAATGTAATTTTGTGTTGATATAACTGAGTCCATTTTCTGGGCTGTAACGTTTTCGTTATCAACCTGAAAATATTTCATGAGGACTCCCATTTAAAGAATTTAGGGTCAAACCAAGGTTTTCACTCAGCCGACGTTTGTTTAGTAACTGTAGTTTTATTGTTCATTATTGAAATGAGATAAGAAACAACTAGAAATTTCACATGGATTTTGGTTAATTTTAAATTAATATTACACACTTTGATATGCTTGCTTAGTTGGTGCAAGCATGTCATCCTGTTGTTTCTGATGCACGTAATAAGTGTTGCTATAAATTGTAAATCCGTAATTGGCTGTAAGATTGGTTTTATCTATTTAAGTAAAATTGTTAAAGAGCTGTGGATTTTGTAATAAATAAATATTATCGATTCTTTGTTTAGTTTCAAGAGACTAATGTTATCATTGTAAAATTTCGATAAGCCGTTGCTTAGGTAACTTTTAGCATCGCTGAGATGCTTGAATATTTTACGATTCAATAAACTAGTCGACAATTTATGTTACGATCAAATGTTTGATTTAGACGATGTATTTCGTGATCCATTCATTCCATACGATAACAGCGACCGCATTAAATTCAGCTGAATAGTTTTCGTCTGTGATAGCTACTGATCCGATTATAGCGTGGTTTCCTTTGTGAGCTGACCGTATGAGACAAACTGAGCTTAGCCAAACTATTTCATTTTAAACAAATGCTCCTTCAAAATATATTTCAATTCAAAAAGGATTATAACGATCATAAACAAAATTATATTCTTTTTTAATTTTTTTTAATGACAAAAGGTAGGTCGCCCATCATTGTCTGCATAGCCTTTTCCAAACTTCGGCTTCCAGTCTTACCGGACCTAGCAGTTTACATAGAGCGACTGCCAATCTGACCTCTACGAGTTTGAGTTTGAGTTGCTCTTGTTTGAACCATATTTAATCAATCAATCTGCCTAGCCTTTTCCCAACTATGTTGGGGTCGGCTTCCAGTCGAACCGGATGCAGCTGAATACCAGTATTTTATATGGAGCGACTGCCTATCTGACCTCCACAACCCAGGGTAATACCCTTGGTAAGACTGGTTATCAGACTTTCGGGCTCCTGACGACCCGTAACGACTGTCATGTCAACCATGTTTACTATTTCGATATATTCAAGGCCATAATAAATTTAATTTAAGTGTGCGTTCATCATCAATTTGATCCATAAATTCCATCAATATTATTGGTTAGGTAGCAGGGGCTACATTCCAAATCGTAACCGAGGGTACAACAGAAAAGGAATCGTTGGAGTTCCTTCCTATGTTGAATAAAAGATTCGCCCCATCAACTAATGGAAAAGTTATTCATAGACTGCTTCCTGCCGAGTCTCAAGATTATTTCCAGTAATATAAATAAATGACATTGCCAATATCTCTTAGTTTCTTATGTAGCTTAAGCAGACTTTGTTGCTATCACTACTGGGACACAGGGCTCCTCTCTATAAGAGAGAGTGGTACTGCAATCTACAACGCGAGTCTTGTGCGGGTTGGTGGATGTCAAACATCTTTAAATTTTTGGTTTATTATTTCTATTATGTACAATCAATCTGCCTAGCCTTATCCCAACTATGTTGGGGTCGGCTTCTAGTCTAACCGGATGCAGCTGAATACCATTATTTTACATGGGGAGACTGCCTATCTGACCTCCACAACCCATTAACTGGGTAACACGATACCCCTTGGTAAGACTGATTGTCAGACTTTCGGGCTTCTGACGACCCATAACGACTGTCAAAGATCCACGAATGACAGTCGGGACCAACGGCTTTACGTGCTTTCCGGGGCACGGAGGAGTCTTGGTATGTAAAGATGGTCACCCACCCAAGGACTAACCCCGGCAAGCGTAGCTTAACCTGATGGATCGACCCGTGCGGCTGTTATTACTTAGCCACGAGCTCCTCTCCTATTTCTATTATGTACGTAGAATTTAAATCCACTAAGCTTAAGTGGGACTGGACCGAACATATCTGCCGCACGTCAGATAGCAAATAGGTTTAGGGAACCACCCAGTTAGTGGGTCCCACTAAACGTACGACGACATCGCGGCAGGTCGAGATGAAGATCAGATGAAGATGGCGGGACGAGCTTGACTCCTAACGAAAGGACTGGCTGACACTAGCAAAAGACAAAATTGTGTGAAAAAGAGAGAGGGAAGCCTTTGCCCTGGAGTGGGATAGTACAGACTAAATTAGATAAGATCTGACGTACAATTTTGGTATACAATACAGCGGATTCTATTTGTCTCTACGTCGTTATTGTGTGTAATTAATTTTCTATTATTTCAGGTATTCGTACCAGATCCATGTTATAGTTACCAGGCATGAGTCGTGAGCACAAACTTTAATCTTAAGCCTAACGAATCTTATTTCCTAGAACGGCTGAGGAGACACGGGTGGGAGCAATTAAATCAATATATGATCAAGCATATTTAAATACACTTTGACGAGGGCAGTTAAGGTTATGATGGAATTTGTGTGCTCACGATTCGTGCCCGCAAATATAACTTTTCTCATAATTTCAAGTTCTAAAGCTAAAAAAAACAATTGCATCTTATGCCTCTATTTCATTTCCCAGAACTTCGTTTTGATTTGGACTTCAATTTTCATCAGCAGAATCTACCGTTTGGATCTAAATGGAAATAGAACTTGCGATGTGGCATGAATATTAAATACTTTCCTTTGTGTTTTTCCATACGTGATGAGCAGAATTTGAAGCAGTTTTGCCTTCACCGGTTCAGACAGTAATGTAAACAGGATTACTAGTATTACTGAGAACTAACAAGTTGCTAAGTTACTAGTTGCAGTTTTAGTATAAGATAAGTTTCTGAGAGTTGAGAGAGGGCAAGGAAACTTTATCTTACTAACTTAGTTAAAGTGCTACTATGAATTTGCGTAGTTCAGTTTTCGCCTTTGTTTTCAACTTTGTTGCTGTCTGAACTATGGCTTATTGGTAGGTCGAGAACTTAGTTTGTTGCTTGTATTGGTACACTTTCGATGGGCATGTAAACAATGATGTCTACAATAGGGATGATGCCTTTTTTTTTGTTTTGTGTATGGGAAATCATCAAATGACTTCTCCCGCTCCGGGCAGAGCGGGAGGGTGTGTCAGACTTTTGCTGACTAAAACCCACCCATGTTCCTTCAGTTGCCCGTGCCAGGGCCACGGTATCTCTTTCGAAATACCCGCGACTTTTTTATTATCTGAATGATGGACTAAATAAAAAAGAAATTCTATTTAGTGCATCATTCTGACAATAAAAAAATATTAGACACGTATTTTTTGCTTTATCATATTAATAGAAAATGACATATAACACGCATTAAAGTTGCGGAGTGGGGGCTCGCTACGTCACTTGTACGTATAAAATCTAGCTACACGTGACGTCACGCGATGTTTTAACTCAATATATCGCCGTAATCTTTTAATTTTGTGAAAAAAGAAAAAATACGTGTAATATTTTCAAATTTTTTTAAGCTAAGATTTTTTTTTTTTTTAATTTTAAGTCATCGTCCCTATTAGACCTTTTTGTAATTTAGAGGGTTACCTGTCTGTACTAGGACTTTTTGCTATACATAGGAAAAATCTTGTCATATCATACCTTTTCACTGTGTTTCGATAGGTGCTCACTATCAAATTAGATGAAACTGATTTTATTTTTTTATAAAAAATTTTATTCTGTTATGTGAAATTTACTGCAGTTTTTTCACATAATTATGATAAAGCAGACCATAAGACACAACAGCAACACTAATACTCTATGAAGTGGATTAAGGGTGGGTGGTTTTAGGGGACCGATTTATGTAGCTTTTGCCCGCGGCTTCACCCGCGTAGATGTCGGGAAATATTTCACGGGAACGTACTACCGGGGTTAAAAGTACTCAGTTGTTAATCAGGTAAACAATGTCTTCTCAAACTGCGTATAATAGTATACGAGGAGCGGCGTGTGGATTGATATATGATTACTGGAGGATAAAAAATCCTAAAACCTAACAATAGTAACGTAATATAATATAATGGAACGGAAACTTACCAACTTGCATGTCAAAGAATGCAACTTTAAAGCAAAAATATAAATCCCCTTTATTTCCTGTCCCGTGGGATTTTAGAAAAAAATAGAACGTCACTTAACAGGTAAGTAACTTAGTACATTTATTTTTCTCTGAATGACTAAAGTGACTTTGGTAATTGCGAAAGTCAGGCTGAACGAACATGAGTTAGTAAGGATTTTTAACCCCTTTGGGATGATTTTCTTAAAATGCCAAAACACGTAATTCGTAATTTCTAAACAAAAGGCTTAACTCGTTAGATGCCTATTTATATACTCATGAACCCCATAGGCTCGTGCCAATGTGTGCTCGAATGTCAGCCGAACCCCATAGGTTCACAACTACTGTAAGCCCGCGGTCGCCATTGGATGATGGTATTTTACGTTCATAAAAAGATATATGATATAAGTTTATATACATAATATAGAAAGTTTTCTCCTTACGTATACTTGCTGTAAGTCTGTCGTTTGAGAAGACCAATTTTTTCTTTACAAATTTTCAATGATTTTCCACACACGCTGAATCACTGAATTTTTATATTTTTAACCAAAATGCTAAATACCAATTTTCATGGTTTAAACTACATAAATTACTATGTTTCATACAAACTTTCATCCCCTATTTTGCTCCCTTACGGATTGAATTTCGAAAAATCCTTCCATAATCCTTGTCTACATTATAAAGGGAACCTCTGTGCAAAATTTCAGCTTTCTAGGTCCAAGGGTTTGGGCTGGGCGTTGATGAGTCATTCAGTCAGTTAGGACTTTTCTTTTTGTTCATATAAATAGATAGATAAATGATCGAAAAATGCTGATTCTCAGCCTAGTTTGAATAAATAACTGTTGATTTTGACCAACACTATTACGCAAACATTACGCCCATGGAGCTACTCCGTGATTACGCCGAAAATTAAAGCGCTGCAAAGCCGCATCGTGGCTTTTCCGCCTAAAACTTTACAAGCATTCCCTTTCCCTACTTCATAAATTAAGCCTATATCCGGTTACCATGGTAACCGAACGCGGGCTCCAAGAGCGTGACGCGCCTCACTTGACTGCGAATGACTCAGAATCATAACGTGGACATTCAATGCCAGATCGATAGCCGTTTTAATGCTTTGCTGGTTTTGCTTTTAGTGTAATTTTATGCTGTGATATTTATTCGTAGGTGATTCGGTAATATTCTAACAATTGATCATAATCTGACTACGGGGTATTTTTCACGGGGAAATGATGGACAATGGAACGTACTTACTCATATTTATACAGGTTGAAATTGAATTCATAGGCAATATTTTAAGGGGTAGGGGGGGGGGGGGGGGTATGTACTCATAATTATGAACAACTTTTACTATGAGAACGAACCTGAAACCGCGAAAAAAAATCAGACATTCCTTACATTTTGACCAGTTATGCGAGCATAATGCATGGAACAGCTGATTTTCTTCGCGATTATGAAGTACAGCTAGTAGCGATTAGTAGTAGTAGTAGTATTTTTACCTACTCAAAAGTACTATCGTGTTATTATTGCATGACCATCATAAATAATTATTGTCAGTCATCAAAATAAATTGAAGAAGTTATTACAAACTAGAGTAGCATAAAATATTTCATATCAATAATCTCCCTAAAGATCTACCTAAATATGCCAAGAAAACTTAGACTTAAAACTAAACATGCGAAGGACTAATCCTTCGTTAAAGCGTCCCATTAACTAAGCCAAGGACGTCAGAGTACTGCATAATATTGGGAAGTGGACACGCGACGTACATTAGGACTGCAACATCGATCTGGGTTTTTCCTTTTATGACTACGCTATTTAGCTTAAGTGACAGCTGTGCTGATGGGGAGTTTGTTGCGCCACTTTTTCTTCTCAGCTAAAGCACTAGGAAGTGGTGAAGGGCGGGCGTTTTGTGGGGACTGTCTATGTAATTTTGACGTTCAGAAAGTGCTGATCCTCAGCCTAATTTGAATAAATGATTTTTGATTTTGATTTTCAGTTTGACAAACTTTTTTTTTTCAAAATCTGAGCTACACAAGTACACCGCTGGCCAAACAACTGATTTAAAAAAAAAAACGAGATAAGAAGGAAAAGCTTTCTATCAAGTGCACTGTTTACGTGAACTTTACACAAAACGTTTACTAGAAAATAGAAAGAAAGATACGGATTTAGTTTTTTTGACATAACATAGCGCCTGGGAGAGGCATATGTCCAGAAGTGGACTGCGATAGGCTGAGTTAATTGATTGAACGCCAAGTAAAAAGCAGTAAAATAATAGTAGGAAACAAAATCGGAAGTAAGTCGGGAGAAATGACCACCAACTTACCACATTGCTAGTACCTGATCCAGTTTTTAGAAACAAAGACGATTGTAATACCATTATTGATAAAATTGTGGCAACCCAAGGGCCTTCATAAAACATAAAAGTACCTTGTGATACACAGAAACGGATTACGAAATGGATAATCCGTTTTAATTATTGTTAGTAAAACAAAAGAAGAACAACAACTTTCAAATGAAACAAACAATGAAATCACAAACGATGGAACGTGAAACGACTGTACACTCTTTCTTGAAAGCTTATGTTCTGATAATTTATTTATGAATTGCTTGTCATACACAATAATAAATTGAAAGAATGGCACGATTCTAAAGACTTAAGTGGAACGATTCGTTTGGAAATATTTTTGTTATTAGTGTAATACCTAGTATCGGAGTTGATTTGTTTAATTTTATTGAAATAAATGCTTCGAGTTTGAGTTTGTAGCAATATTATGTATCTATGATACAACGCAGTATAAAACATTCTGATTCCTTTAGAGCGAGGATATTTCAACTAGAGCAATGGGATAATTGGCCAGCCGCTATGAACCCACGATCGCAAAATTCTTAAGCTGCGTCTACGCTAGGCGAGCATTTGATTCGTGCTCGTTTGTGCTCCGCCAACTGTCGGTTTTTTCACGAACACAAAGGGATTCGCATCGCGCTCGAGGACAGCGATCGTATTAGGTTCGTTGTAGGTAAGTCCACACTTGACGCTAGAACAACGACGCCTAGAACGGCTCTGCTCGTGCTCGGCTCATGCTCGGTTCGCCTAGCGTAGACGCAGCTTTACACATGAGCTATGCAGGATTTGATTTCGTCACATAGTAAATGTGCTTTATATACTCTTCGACCCAGTTCACAGGCCGTAGCACGAATGCACGCCGTAAACGTAACGTACGCACGGGTACAGATCAAGCTACAAATTTCCAGTATAAGCTGATCTCGCATTGTATAGGATTTCATTATAATGAGTGATCAGTGTAAACTGGAAATGTATAGCTTGATGATTAGCCGTGTGTACATTCGAACGATTTTTCAATCGAAAATACACCTAACCTACAAAATGTTGGTTTAAATTTTTGCGACAAGCACAATTAGTATCACCCAAAGATTTAGTGAATAAAGTCTTAGTACTAAGTATTGTGCGAAATGAGTACCATCAATCAACGATCAACGAGTTTTATCGATTTAAAATCGTTACAATTTACAACACTTTTAGCCGACGTTGCACGGACGTAAAAATATCGCGGGGGATTTTTGTCGCGCACTGCATTTTCAACGTTCTGCTTAGCGCCGAGAGTTGAAAACCCAATAGTGTAATTTTTCGTAGCGCTAGGATGCACTCTATTGTTGCTAGGTTCGATTCTCGAAGCTCGGCTCAACACCGAGAGCTGAAAATCCAGTGCGCGATAAAATCCTTTCGCGATATTTTTACGGCTGTGCGAATTTCGGCTTACTCCGCGAGCCCACTGAACTAAGGAATGATGATTAACTCCTATAGTGTTTTTATCTCTCGAAGCGACGCGCCCTTTACTTGAGGTAAGCAAGTGTACAAACACGCTGTGAATAAATGCGTGAAGACGAGTAGCGTCAGCACATAACACACCTACACACACCCCCTCACACACATACACACACACAAACCCTCACAGACTTCTAACTTCGCCATTGTCTCGGACGGTACCGAGAGCTCCTGCGCTTACACACACATTCACAGCGTGTTTGTACACTTGGTAACCACAAAAAAAGCGCGTGTCGCTCGTCACTTCGTGAGGTTAAAATACAATAGAAGGTACTTCACTATAAAGCTTCATGTACTATGAACAAAACTTAAGCATGCTCACTTAAGAAAATATTCCTGTGAGAGCGCAGCTAGTGACAAACGAACATTGTGCGATCGAGTCGTGAGCCGTGCATGCGATTATCGCCTTTGAGGTGATCATGCGGAACTTTGGCCCATAGTACACGAAGCCAGAGCCGCACCGGCGCCGGACCGCATGTTTGTGTATACGAATGAATCTTCCAAGCGCCGCACCGCAGTAACACCGGAGCCACTTGTACACCGCATTAATACCGTTATATACCTAGTAAAACAACGAGCATGCGACTCCGGCGACGTGTACATGAAGCACAATAGTGTTGAGGGTTTCGGGAAAAAGAAACGTGATTTCAAAAACGTATTAGCTAAAACTTCATTACCATAAACTTAGCGTTTGAAAGTGATTCATCTAGAATTCTAGATTACTTCTTGAAAATTCAATTACATGCACATTGTGAATGAATAATTTTAATGAAAGGGTTACACTTACTTCTACTTTTATTAATATTCTTAGAAAAGGTAATTTTATTAAGAATTATGACTTCATCGCCACATTAGTGTGAATACGGAGAATTTTAGTATTTATATGAACCAACACGTCTGTAACATGACTAATGAAGAAAGTGTTGATTTCATTTTATTGTTCAAGTTTTTTATAACGTCAATGCATATAGTTTTATCATTTAAACTGAGTTGCGAAATATCTAGTGCGGTAACTGATATAGCTCCAAAATCCAAATAAATATAAATTATTTATGAAGAATGTAACCATAATGACTTTAATTTAATACAGAAAGAATTCAAAGAAAAATTTTGTGTAGGTATTTGTCGTCGTTTTTTTAAGTATTTGATCTTACAGCTGAACTTGGAACCTTCAAAGAGAAAAATATCAAAGAAAAAGTTGACCTTTAAACTTTGGAGGAACCTACTTCAAAAGTAAAATTTCAAATTCTTTGAACCAAAATCTTTATTAGCTTTGTAAGGAAATTTTCAAGAGTGTGGGTGTATCCTCAGTTTTGGGAAAATGGAGGGTAATATCGGACTTTTACCAACGAAAACCCCACGTTTTTTCTGCCTCTACGATGGGTTATACTCGCGCAGGCTTCGCACATGCGACTGGAATGAGGAATCGGTTCCGCCAAGCTCTACCGGGCATAATCACTTTTTATTTGGCCTATTCTGCAACCTGTGGACGCACGGAACCGGAAAGTACGGCAGAAAAAAGAGAAGAGTGGGTGATTCCGGGCTGAAATCATGATCGTGTTGATTCTGCAACCACACAAATGGTCCACAATAATTCCCCAACAGAAAAAGACTTTGTACGCTAGCACGAACACGCTACGTAAACATAACTTCGAACGATTTTTGAATTGGAATTATTCATTTCACACTAATAAATGGATTTAGTTTGAAGACTTTATTCACGTTTATGGGAGATAAAAATATGGGGCTATTTACGCTTTTCGCATAATTTTAAACATAAATGCTATACGATAAAAATCATTCGAATTTACGTTACTTTTACTCCGCGCGTTCTTGTCAAAAACTGTGGGTTTCAACAACAAGAAAAAATATGGGATGATACTGTCTTAATATTAGGGCAATAAGTATACTTTGTACTTTATAATTTTTCTTTAAAATTCAAGGCAAGAAGTTAAAAAAGAAAGAAAAATAAATATCACGTGCAGGCACCACTGAAGAACTTTTAACTGACTTTTAGATCCAAACGTTAAAGTTTATTAGTCACAAACACAGGACTTGAGTCACTCTGTTATTCGTAACGACTTTCAACAAACAAATTGTGATGCAGAAGTTTTACACTAACAAAGCAAATGTACCTACATGAAGTATACGTTACGCTGCTGTTTTTAATCACAGCGCAGCGTCCTGTGATATATACGAGCATGTGTACATACAGACATGATAATTGATAATCCACAATTTATTTAAAAAAATATGAAGCTATTTAATTCTTTACATTTATTGTTATTATGTCGTGAGCTCTAGACCAAATCAGAGAGCCTGGACAAAGTGACATTCTATCAAGTGTACAATGTGAACATCCTCACTATTAATATTATAAATGCGAAAGTGAGTTCATTTGTTTGTTTGTTACGCTTTCACTCTAAAACAGCGGAACGAATTTGGATGAAATTTGGCACACGGGTAGACCATGACCTAAATTAGGACATAGGATACTTTTAATCCCGGAAGTAGGTTCTCGTGCGGTAATTTCCGACATGCATCTACATAAAAAATATGAGAATCCAAAATTTACTAAAAAAAACAAGATGCTACTTATTGTATTGTTATTTTATCCTAGGCAGACTGCTCTAGACCAGAGCAAATGGACAAAGTGACATCTATCAGCGATAACGATGAAAGATAAAATTCAAAAATGTACGGGACTGACATATGGCTACCGAAAACCTTATGTGAATCTTATTAACAGTCTCTTTGAAAGCGATTGCCACGTCTTTAGGGTCTCAGGTAATCGTAACACCTCGGTATTATTATCGTAGCTGCAAAATATAAAAAAAAATATTATAGGGGTATGAGGAACAGGGTGTAAAGTTCACTCATCCTCCACAGAAAAGGGAAGATCCTCTAATCAGACGGGTGTTGTGTCTGGTGGGTTACTGCCCGACGTTTGATGTCAGAATGTTCTATGCCAGTCGCGTGATAAGTTCTGATTGTACGATGCAGGATTTGTGTGACGTCAGGTCTTTGATGTGGCGTTGTAGATGCGGTCACAATACCGTTGAAATATTTTACTTCAGCAAAAGATTAAATGCTTACAAAAAAATTGTAAATACACACATCAAAAGTGTCTAGGGATCAAGCATTTTTATGCGGATTTCTTGAGATTGAGATGTGGCTTTGTAATAAATTTATGATTTTATAAATTTATATGGATCCTTTTTGGTGCATTTCATAATTTGAATCAGGAACTGTGAATCAAATTCGAGTAAAAGATGAAAATCAGCTGTCAATATTTTCTCTATAAAAACATACAACGCATTGAAGACATTATTAGTGCTACTGTTTCCCTACTACTGATTAAAACCAACGTTATTATGGAGCGGCGACGTCATTTAAGCAGGGAAGAAATGCTCAGAGCCGTGGGAATGATAGAAGCTGGTTCCCGGCAACGTACTGTGGCTTTAGCTCTGAATACAAGTCAGAGTGTTATCAGTCGACTTTGGACACGTTACCGAAGCACTGGTACCGTGGCTGAGCGCCATGGAGGACGGTATCGCTGCACCACACGGAGACAAGACCGATACATTCAAATCTTAACTCGAAGAGCTCCAACTATAACCGCCATGATGTTAGCCGTGAGGCTTCATCACTCTTCAGGGAACTTAATTAGCGACCAAACAGTCAGAAACCGCTTGCATGAAGTGAACCTTCATTCCCGAAGACCGCTACGGGTACCACCTATAGCAATGCACAATCGTAGGATTCGATATCAATGGGCTCTTGAACACAGAAATTGGGCAGAAGAACAATGGCGTTTCGTGTGCTTTTCTGATGAGTCTCGTTTTGGTATGAGACCGGATACAAGACGTATACGACACTGGAGAACCCCTGGACGCCAACAGCGATTAAAATCCTGCCAGGAAGTCCATCCTTATAGTGGTGGAACCATCATGGTATGGGCGGGTATTTGGATCGGCGGAAGAACTGAGTTGATTTGGATCAGAGGCAACCTCAACGGTCAAATTTATGCTGAGACGATTGTATCAGACGTCATCGTTCCTCTACAAGTGCAAATCGGTCCCTTATTTCAGTTAATGCATGATAATGCACGACCGCACACCGCAAGAGTTGTAAGACAGACTCTCGCCGCAGCTAACATCAATGTCCTGGCCTGGCCTGCTCAGTCGCCAGACTTGAACCCGATTGAGCATGCATGGGATATGCTACAGAGAAGAGCTCTGCCGAATATGGAGGGTATCCAGTCGCAAGAAGACCTTTTTTGTTGTTGCAACGAACATGGGCGGCCATTCCACAGCGTGATTTGGATGAACTCATTTTGAGTATGCCAAACCGATGTTCTTGTGTTGTTAGTGTTCGCGGTAGAAACACGGACTATTAATTGTTTAAGTTACCCAATAAAATTTTAAAGAAAACTGTTATTTCAGTCTTTTTTTCGAACTTTAATGTTAGTGGTTCAAATGTCAAAAATCCCTTTATTAGGAAAATGGCAAATTTCTTTATTAATGCAAAGGTGACTTGGTTTATCGTTACTGTGACAAACGAAAACACTTTATTTGATGAATCCTTAAAGAAAATTTTAATTAATATCAATCAGGAGAAAAGTTATTGCAAAAATATATGTTGATCCCTAGACACTTTTGATGTGTGTAGGTAAATCATTAATAATTTAATCAATAAATCATAAATTTTTACTGATCATTTAAGAGCATGAATTAAAAAAAATAAACACACGAAAAAGCTTATTTCAAAAGAGTGCTACAAGCTGAACTACCGTTTTCTTTTACACTATCAACAATTTAACACAAAATGAAGCATGGCAACACAAAAACCACGAAGTTATGTGCACAATTTATTCAAGAGAAAATACTGAGCTTACAATGTTTCCCATTACAGGGGACAGGAAAAAGCAATTGTATGAGCCTCCTGAGTCTGAATACCGTATTAAAAATGTACATGTTCATACCTCTCATATTGTCGGAAATATGGGATGTTTCTCTGTTACTCAGAAGAACTGTGTATACACTTGAATATGACATGTTTATTTTTTAATTCAGGATTTATATTAAGCTTGTATAGTTTTGTTATAAAAATACTAGGGGATTTGTTCGGAATATTTTGCAGACAAAGCTAGCCATTTTCCTCCTAGAGAAAGCTCACATGCGGAAAATTACGATAAACATTCCAAATAGGAAGCGCTAAAATTTGGAAGTTATCTTAACATAGTTATTTTACAACCTTTTCAGTGGCAGTCAAACAAAATAACCACGAATTAAAGTCGCATTGCCGTAAGCCGAATATCACGGCGATTTTTGGCGCGCACTGGATTTTCAACACTTTGTTTAGCGCCGAGAGTTAAAAATCCAACAGTGTGTTTTTTCGACGCGCTGGGATGCACTCCGTTGTTGTTAGGTTGGATTCTCAATGCTCGGGTCAACACTGAGAGTTGAAATTCCAGTGCGCGATAAAATCCCGCCGCAATATTTTTACGTCCGTGCGAACGTCGGCTAAATCTGCGTAAGATGTTTCAGTGAATCGACATAAATTTCTAAACGTAAACTTATATCCATTCCCAGTTCTGAGAATGTAACTGACCCACACAACGGTTTGTCTACCGATGGACGCGACGCACGCACAGCGGTCTAATCGATGCAGCCTTGTCTACCGCGTGAGGTCTCGATAGCAGAAACTCCAGACATCAGCTTTTTGACTAAGTATAAATAGTATTTTTATTTAGACGGTAATTAGTCTATAACGTTCCCAGTGCTGGAACATAGGCCTCTTCTATGTGAGAGGAAGTGGGCTATAAACCACCACGCAGGCCCTGTAGTGCTATTCTGTATCATCTCACCGTAATAACTCAGGTGATGTGAGCGTGAAGTGAGCCGTCATTCCCCCTTATGCTAGGGGTTGACACTATTGACAGCTCACTTTAAGATCACTTCACTCATGTTTTCACGGTGAGATATTTACAGAATAGCACTACAGTAGGTACAGGTTGATGGATGTCCCATGTCTTAGAATATTTTGGTTTTAGAACACGCCGGTTTCCTTCATAGATTTGAGAGAAGTGGCAATTAAATAAATTTAAGATAAGTGCCTGACTGGTTCGAAACCACGATCTACGACATATAAGTCGGGGGTGTTACCACTGGGCCACCGCTGCTCCTAATCAAAACATCGTTAGCTAATCAAACTACTCTTTTAATTAATATAATATATTTTGCATGGCTCCCTGGGCAGAAAATCACTATCAAAGTTTTTAATAAAGGCATCATCACCTAATTATGTTAAAAAAAAAACTAAAAAGTTTTTTTTAATAAATAAAGCTTTTTACAGTGTATTTGCATGATAAACTAAAATTTTTATGTTTAAACTTTATTTTTAAACTAGTTTTACTTTATCTTAATTCTTAATTTCATACTGTTTAATTCTTTTTTTTTTGTGTTTTGTTTTGTGTTCCTACTTTACAAGTTGGAAGGTAAAATATTTGGAAAATCCAAAAGTGCACGTCTCTGACACTTATAATTTTGCCTCTTATAATTTTTTCGGCAGTAAGTCGACGTTCGCACGGACGTAAAAATATCGCGGCGATTTTTTGTCGCGCACTGGATTTTAAACGCTCTGCTTAGCGCCGAGAATTGAAAACCCAATAGTGTGATTTTTCTTAGCGCTAGGATGCACTCTGTTATTGTTAGGTTGGATTATCAACGCTAGGCTCAACAACGAGAGTTGAAAATCCAGCGTGCGATAAAATTCCGCCGCGATTTTATTACGCCCGTGGGAACGGGGGCTTACTATGACTACATACAAAACAAAAAAAAATCCATACATAAGTCCAAGTGAATTTTTTTTCAAATTTATTTTTTTTTCTTCAAAGTAGCAGAACAAAATAAATGTTGGAATTGACGTGAGCACTACCTCAACCGCTTCACGTTATGAGGCGTGCAAATGGCGATCTATTGTTAATTGAATTTAGAACATCTGCATACAGTTTACCCACATTTTCAAATAAATGATTTTTAATTTTACTGTATTCGACAATGTACTCACGTTTCCCACATTTGTCCTTGTAGTTGCTGATTGGCACGTCGGGGTGGCACTGGCACGTCTTCTGTACGTCGTCACAGACCGCCTCCTGGAAGTGGCAGTCTTCGACCGTGGAGCACAGGTCACCGTACAGGCCCCGTCTTAGTGGGTCTGGAACGAGAAAGAGAAGAAAATATTAGAAGAGCCTTAGGCGTTAATTATATATTTTTAGGTATTTTACAAAAAAAAAAAAGGTATATAAGTAAAGATGTTACGAGGTCCCAACTAATAAATAAACAACCTTATTAGGTTCTCGCGTGGGTTCTATAAAAAGCAACCGAGGGATGATCAAGATAAAAAGTAAATGACCAATATTTTTCCACGGTTGTTCTAACAAACCGACAGATTAATATGTCTAGCTAATGTCGACGTGGCAGGAATATCATCCTTAAAATATTCCCTATGTACTGGCTTCTGTGACCACTTTTGTAAAACGGATCTGTGACCTCGCGCGTCACTAGTAAAAAAAGGTACTCATCAATAAAGGTTGAATGTCCGGAAAACAAGATATTATTATACCTAGACCATAATAACGAGTCATCATCATCGTCAAATCATCCAGATCCTGACTACTTTTAAGTAGGTAATTACAAGTTTTAATTAATTAACTAAAACACAGCTACGACTCAATCGTCGGACGGCCTACTAGGAAATAAGGCGTCAGTGTATACCGGCCTATTATTCAGGGCAAATTACGGTGCGTTCAGCGACTGCAGTGCGGTTCATTGCACCGCTATATTGATTACACAGTGCCATGCCATGGGAGGTAGATCGACACAATTGTCATAAGCCAGGCAAATTATTTCGTGCTAATTTTTCATAAACGAATTTGAATTAACCACATTATTTTAATTGAAAATTAAATTGTAATTAAAGTTTTATTTATGCATTAAATTATTTAAAAAATGTATCGCGCGAATTAATTTGTAAAAGTATTATATAGCTTTGCTTTTGTGAACGGGTTTTTTCTTTGTATAATTCAACGTGACTACTTTAGTCTCTGAAAACTAATTAATATACGTCTAGCCATGTTGTAAAATTAAGTCATGATATAAGTAATTAATTAGAATGTTTGTCCGTAAAATTAAAACAATATCTTTATTTTTTTAGGTTACGAGTATGTTTGTAACACAGCAACGATAACAATTCCAAACTAACAACGTAAATGAGCATAATTAACTTTGTTATCCTGTACTCGAAAAACTAAACTATTTGATAAAAAGTTACAATTAATTCAGTTCAGGACAGGACAGTTGTTACAATATAACTAATTTATATTCAACAAAATATGAACTCACAAATTATGAGCAGAAATCAACTTTAAATAAATAAAAAAATAAATAAATAATAAATTTACTGCACAAACAAAAATCACATTGCACTGCATGCATTCAGTTGATATAATCCAATATAAGTTTAACCTACGAGTACAATAATACTTTTGTATCACGTAAAATAATAAACGTCAATGTTTTCTCCGCAGTGGGAAAGTTCAATGTCTATCTGTTGACAAGAACGCTGTTATTCCATTTTTTCCTTTATGAATATTTAACTCAATCGAAGAAACAAGGCAATACTATCATAATAAAGTCGTCAAAGTCATGAAGGTCAAACATTTACTTTCTCAACATTCTAATTTATAAACTGAATATCATCATGAAGGGTCTGTTTCAGCAATTCAAATTGATTTGTTGGTAATATAGATGAACCTCATGGAACGGGTACGTATCAAAATCCCGAAAGTTCATAATACCCATGATTGAAATACCGACGTCCATAACACCGAAATTCAAAATACCGAAAGTTTTAAATGTCGATAGTATTATATCGAAACACAAAATACCGATGTTCAAATGCCCGAAAGGACGAAATCCCGAATGGATGAAATCCCGAATGGACGAAATACCGATGGATGAAATCCCAATGAGCGGCGACGTAGTCCCCGCGATTACTCATAGATGGGCACCCCGAGGTTAGGTTTGGTTAGGTTACTTTAAACCCTTTATACAGAGCTCCGCCAAGCGGGGCTTCGTCAACATAGGAGACAAGAGCGAGCGAAGGACACCCCGAGGTTAGATTTGGTAAGGTTACTTTCAACCCTTTACACAGAATTTCAACAATTTGACAATTCAATTTTTTGACAATTTCGGGATTTTAAACTTTCGGGCAAATGAACTTTCGGGATTTTAAACTTTCGACCAAACAACCATTCGGCGTTTCAATTTTCGGGATTTCGTCCATTGGTATTTTAAAATTCGGGATTTTGATACGTACCCCATGGAACACGGTGTAAAGTTCACTCATCCTCCATAAAAAAGGGAGGATCCTCCGACTAGACGGGTGTTGTGTCCGGTGGGCAACTGCCTGACGATTGATGTCGGGACCGCGGCACCGTGTATATTATGCTAGTTGCGCGGTAAACTCCGCTTGCGCGATGCAGGATTTTACATGACGTCAACGTCGAGTAGCAAAAAACAAACAAACAAGCAAACTACCTCCACGATTAATTTGGAACTTGGAACTGAATTCGAATTAAATTATCTGCCTAGTAATTAAACCAGAATTTACATAATTATTCCTAAGTAAACAAGTTATTGTCACAAGCACAAGTATTATGGGAGGTAAAACTGATGTTTTCAGAAAAGTCTGACTTTCACAACCAATGTGATGGCTCTTTAGGAGAAATTGCTGCAGGTGCTCTTTTTCTCTCCACTAAAAAAAATAAGTAAAATGGCTTTCAATTAAACTTTCTATGAGACAAGATTTTCCCATGCCTCGCAATGCTTTTTTTTTTTTTTTTTTTTTATTTCTTACTGGGACTGCTTTTGACCCCGATGACGCCTGATAGAAAGCGATGAATGAGGTCTATGATGGAACGAGCGTACCCAGAAGATGCCTGTTCACTTCTGATTCGAAGGGTTATATGGAAGGGAACACATTGTTCTCTTATCGGAATTTTTAATATAAATGACAAGATTTTTTATCATCTCGAATCGTTTTCTTTTAAGCGTATTATTGTTTCAAAGTCTTCTAGTAGGCTCGGTAGTTAACGAAGCCTTAAAAAGATTCAAACGAAGTACTCAGTCATAAATACAAATTGAACTGTTTGTAGCAATTACTATAAAACGAATGACGAGGCTTTCGTTTTATGGGAGACGAGGCTTTCGATTTGACTGCCAGACAAAATTAATCTGAGATGATTATTGCAAAAAAATGCAAAATCAGCTTTAAAAAGGGATAAGGGTTTAATTATCTTTAGAATACGGGCTTCAATGGCGAGTTAGAATCTTCAAAAAGAACCTTTGATCACATATCATTTTAAGTTGTCACCTAAGTACACATTGTGGAAAGCAAATAAGTTATTGCCTACTAATTTAGTTTATTCAGTTTCAATCAATCTGCCTAGCCTTTTCCCAACTATGTTGGGGTCGGCTTCCAGTCTAACCGGATGCAGCTGAATACCAGTATTTTACATGGAGCGACTGCCTATCTGACCTCCACAACCCATTAACTGGGTAATACGATACCTCTTGGTAAGACTGGTTGTCAGACTTTCGGGCTTCTGACGACCCGTAACGACTGTCAAAGATCCACGAATGACAGCCGGGACCAACGGCTTAACGTGCTTTCCGAGGCACGGAGGAGTCTCGATATGTAAAGATGTCACCCATCCACGGACAACCCCGGCAAGCGTAGCTTAACCTGATGGATCGACCCGTGCGGCTGTTATTACTTAGCCACGAGCTCCTCCAGTTTATTTAGTTTCATAACATGGTTTATGTGAAACATTGTTACAAAAAATCACCTAGAGGAAACCAAAGAGCAAACAAACAAAAACGCTTCTTTGAGATCTGAAAAGTGAACTTTTACCCGTATGGCTGACCAGAAAAAGAGCCCTTTGAATCAGAAACTACTTACTAACTTACTGTATAACGAGGGAGTACTAAGTAGTAGATGACGTGACAAAATATTACAAAATAAAAAATATTACAAAATAATACATCGAAGCACTTGAGTCGCTCCATGTAAAATACTGGTATTCAGCTGCATCCAGTTAGACTAGAAGCCGACCCCAACATAGTCGGGAAAAAGGCTAGGCAGATTAATTGATTGACATCGATGCATTTGAGTTTATGGTAAAGTTACCGAAATATAGGTCTCAAAAAATTGTCACAAGGTATGAAAAATTTATGCAATTGTCGATTCTGAAAAACTTACTTTTAGAATTTGCGTTTACTCAGAGACACTTCACTGTTGCACAGAACAGTCAGTAGTTATCTGCTACAGCTATTCATAAAAACCGGCCAAGTGCGAAACGGACTTCGCACATTTAGGGTTCCGTACCGAATCTGATTTATCAATATATTGGTATTTGTTACTAAAGTATACGTTATAATAAACATTATCACCAAACAAGTTCATAGGTCAATGGAAAGTTAAAAAATTCTTCGGAACAAAATTTGGTAAAAAAAGCTGACTTTGGTGGCTTCTCATTCCTTTGTCATCCAATATTTTTTAAAACAAAAAATACAATATTTATTTACTTAACAAGTTCTAAACAACGATACCCCAATCAATGGGGTAAGTAAATTTTTATTTTCACGCCCCCGTGTACAGCTAAAAACATTTAAAAATATTGTTTGTCAACTTTTATGGCATTAAGTCAACAAGATGCTTGTACTGTGAAAACTTGAAGTTTGTAGCTCCAACCGTTTGACTGTGAAACCTGTGTGACCGACGACGGACACATGAGTAACAGCAAAAGGGTTTCGCTTGAACCCTTTGTCTACGAAACCCTAAAAAGAGCTCATTCAATCACAAACTATGTAGGCACTGTGTAACGAGGGAGTAGTGACTACTAGTGGCGTGACAAGGCATTCTGTTTGATCGAAGCACTTCAGTTTACGGTGGAGTTAGACGTGAGCCACTATCGTGATTAGATTCGATCAAATGAGCAATGAAGTTTGTGGTGTAGGAAGTGTGTTGCGTAAGACATGTTTTCTCGATTAGGAATCGTAGGTACATCATTTTTATAATTACTAGCTGCGCCCCGCGGTTTCACCCGTGTAGACCGGGATAAAAAGTAGCTTATGTGTTAATACAGGGATCTAAGCTATCTATATACCAAATAACACACATCTAATATTAATGTGATATCTTTTGGCGCGTGGTAAAAATCAGAACGCCCGCCATCTTATTTTTAGGGTTCCGTACCTTAAAAGGAAAAAACGAATCCCTTATAGGATCACTTCGTTGTCCGTCTGTCTGTCTGTCAGTTTGTCAAGATCCTTTTTCTCAAGAACGCGTGCTATCCAAGCTGAAATTAATATTATTAGTACTTTCCTTTAACTTAAAATAGCTAGAAACAAGGTCTCACAGCACAAATAAAAGAAAAAGTCCGAAAATTGTAAATAAGTATGTAATTTTATCTCACATAAAAAAAAAATTTGGGATTACAATGTTTAGTTTAGTTTTGGGCTAAATTCTTTTCAACTACGGAACCCTTCATTTTGCGTGGTCTGACATGCACTTGACCGTTTTTTTTTTTCACAAAAAAATATTTTTAATTTATTAAAAATTTATTTCACAAAAAAATTGCACAAATGTTTACAAACAGCGCCTCCCCTGTCAACGTCAATCAAACGCCAAAACATTCTTGTAATATCTAAAGGGATAAAATATCTAAGGGGCAATTCCCGTATTTTTAACAAGTTCCCAAACCCATCTCAACGTCTCAATCAGTCAAAAATTGTAGCGTTTAGCTACATTTTTGACATTTGATTGTCACTGGCACGAGATTGCGACTTGAATTTGAACGTTTTTAGGTACGAGAATTGGCCTTCAGAGATCTAGTAATGTAATTAATATTCATGGGGACACCAATAAATATATCACGTAGAATTCCTCATATTTTTGGTGAGGCCTACGGATGATCCGTAAATATGTGCTAGTTATAAACTGTTCTTATGTAGACCAACCAGAGTTTATTGCTTGCGATTAAGAATAACGAGGCAGTAATAAAAACCTACACTCCTTTTTTATCCTTTTCTCCAATGACGGTGACGACAAACATTTTTTTTTTTTTTCTTCATGTAGGTATGGAGGAGCTCGTGGCTAAGTAATAACAGCCGCACGGGTCGATCCATCAGGTTAAGCTACGCTTGCCGGGGTTGTCCGTGGATGGGTGACCATCTTTACATATCGAGACTCCTCCGTGCCTCAGAAAGTACGTTAAGCCGTTGGTCCCGGCTGTCATTCGTGGATCTTTGACAGTCGTTACGGGTCGTCAGAAGCCCGAAAGTCTGACAACCAGTCTTATCAAGGGGTATCGTATTGCCCAGTTAATGGGTTGTGGAGGTCAGATAGGCAGTCGCTCACTGTAAAATATTGTTATTCAGCTGCATCCAGTTAGACTGGAAGCCGACCCCAAAATAGTTGGGAAAAGGCTAGGCAGATTGATTTAGGTATGTTATAAAAAATATTGGATATGTATTTTTTCTTTTTTTACGTACCTAATCAAAAGATTACGGCGATACATTGAATTATAACGTCACTCCTTGCTTTTATACGTAGAGAGATTTTATATGTAGTTTGTTATATTTGTGACGTAGCGAGCCACCACTCCCATTAGTAATTACTCCAGTAATTTTTTATTAATATGATAAAGCAAAAAATACGTGTCTAATATTGTTTTACTATCTGACTGACGGACTAAATAGAATTTCTTTTTTTTTACCCAGGAAATAACCCTAATAACTGGCAAAATCGAAATTCCTGAAAATCGCTGGTTACTGCATCGTTCTCACATGTAAAATTTCAACATGAATGATGTAATCATTATTTTGTAACCATATCTTGATTTAAAAGTGTCCGTGGAGTTTCTTGCCCGTTCTTCTCCATAGGTACCTACTATGCTTTGGAATGGGCGCCTAGCTTCATCTTTCTGACTGACCGACCCCTTGACAATTCAAAAGTGCCTGTAATAGGTTTAATTGAAATAAATGCTTTGAGTTTGAGTTTAACCAGTGATCGATTTACCGGAACTAAAAAAATTAAGTCGTGTTCAATCTACAATAAGAAATAATGCACATACCTAAATACCTTTCCACTTTCAATCAACATTGCACTGCCATCCTTTCGTGATCGACTCTTATGGAATCTTTTATTACTTCTCGTATAGGAAAACGTATCGATATCAAAGTCATGTCGACACAAAGTGATCCTGAGGCTTTACTACTGACTCACACACGTGCTTACTCTAAAACTCTGTGTAATACGACATAATCCCCTTCAAAGTGTGATACTATATCGATCACCTGTCAGTCTAGTGAAAGAGCTTCACATATTGAAAAACATATTCAAACTTATGTAAGTCACGTATACAAGATAGCGTTTATAAAAAGAATCTTACACAATCGCAACGTACCGCGCCTTTGAGAAATACACAGAGTTAAGAGGATGAAAGATTGTCAATCAATCTGTCTAGCCTTTTCCCAACTATGTTGGGGTCGGCTTCCAGTCTAACCGGATGCAGCTGAATACCATTATTTTACATGGAGCGACTACCCATCTGACCTCCACAACCCATTAACTGGGAAATACGATACCCCTTGGTAAGACTAATTGTCATGTTCACAAAATACAAAACTAGTGACAATGCTTAATGAAAATAACTGTGTGAGTATGTCGGTTGATGTAGCAATGCTTAGAGGAGGCGGATATCTAGCAGTAGAAAACTTTCAGCGGAATGATGATGATGAACTAACCGGTGGATGTAAGCTCAGCCGAACCCAGCTGTGGTAAGCAGAACGCTAGGTGCGTCGCGAGCGCAGCGGGCTGGGCCGCCACCCGCTTTGAGTGCTTGCCTCGCATGCCGCTCACAACACCCGCGACACATGTCAAATCAATCTGCCTAGCCTTTTCCCAACTATGTTGGGGTCGGCTTCCAGTCTAACCGAATGCAGCTGAATACCAGTATTTTACATGGAGCGACTGCCTATCTGACCTCCACAACCCACTAACTGGGTAGGTAATACGATAACCCTTGGGAAGGCTGGTTGTCAGACTTTCGGGCTTCTGACGACCCGTAACGACTGTCAAAGATCCACGAATGACAGCCGCGACCAACGGCTTAACGTGCTTTCCGAGGCACGGGGAATCACGGTATGTAAAGATGGTCATCCATCCACGGACCAACCCCGGCAAGCGTAGCTTAACCTGATGGAACGACCCGTGCGGCTGTTATTACTTTGCCACGAGCTCCTCGCACGACACCTGTCAATGTTTTATTATTATTGTTAACTAACCGGTGGATGTAAGCTCAGCCGAGCCGAGCTGTGGCAAGCTGAGCGCTAGCAGCGTCGCGAGCGCGGCGAGCGAGGCCGCCGCCCGCTTCGAGCGCTCGCCTCGCATGCCGCTCACAACACCCGCGTCACATGCCAATGAAATGCCTGCAAACAAAACAACAACTCGTTTACTGGAAGAGTTTGTTAGTGACGATTGTTGATGAGATAGCTTAAGGCATTACGAAAGGATTTAGTAGTACATACGGCTGCACATTAAGCTATATATTTCCAGTTTACACTGACCTCTCATTGTAAGGAAATCCTATGTGATCAGCTTATACTGAAAATGTATAGCTTGATACGCACGGCTACAGAGCCGTGCGTACCTACGTTTGAAGTAGACTAGTAATACTAACTGTACTACCCGTGGATCTAAATTATGTATGTACTGAATTGTAACAAGATACACATGGCTTAAAGACACAAAAACAAAAGAACAAAAGGATTTAGTAATAAGTGTAAAGTCTAGACTTGCAATCGTCTGCAAAGCATTGTTTTTTTTATATTATGAAATGTGTTGAGCATTGTAAGATCGCATAATAGAATTCGCTTTGACACATTTTATTTCACTTTTATTTAATTGACTAATTTTAATAAGTTTGTCCGTATATAAAAACTTTAAAAGTTTGCCTGGAAAAGATCGCAGAAAGCGATAAAGCCGCCCGTTGTATGTTTTGTAGTATTTTTTTTTTTTGCTATGTATTTTCTGTTGTACAATATCCTACTTAATATTATAAATGTGAAACTTTGTGAAGATGTTTGGATGTTTGTTACTCAATCACGCAAAAAACGGCTGAACGGATTTGGATGAAATTTGCCACACAGATAGTTTATAATCTGGATTAACACATTGGATACTTTTTATCCCGGTAGTAGGTTCCCGTGGGATAATTTCCGACATCCACGCGAGCGAAGCAGCGGGCAACATAAATAATCTGATATTATCCAAATCTTCATACCCTTTACGGATTTGTCAAGAATCCGGACAAAATCTCATATCTGTGCCAAACAACATACCCAAAAAACATCAATTTTGAAGTAGCTTATCGTGGTCTTAACAACACGTACCCAAACAAGATAAGCAAAGCGGAACCTTCCACCATCCGGAAAAAACGTTACGATAAAAAATACACCTTATTTTTACAGTCCCAAGACACCATATTTTGTCGAAAAATATCCACAAAACTTGTTCTCTTTCAGTACAAAATGTTGCTAAACACAGCAAAATGGGGGAAGGGTTTCAAAAACGTCTTACTGTCCTACATAATTGTATTGTCTCACCAAAGTAAGGATAATACAGCATCCTTTCGGTTCTTATGAAATAAGACTTGTTGGCATTTTGTGAGGGTTCTAGAAAACTAATATTCTAACTTTGGGACTGTCTGGGCTCATAGGAATTTTTGTATCGTTTTCTATTTTACTTTTTGCTGTCTTATTATTAAAATGCAAGTTATGAAAGGCTCTCGAAATCGTCACGTTTAGGTGAGAAGGTTACAGTTATTTGTTATCCAAATTAGAAATCTAGGAAAAGTTTATTACAATAAAGCGTGCGACTCTCACAGGTGACTTTACTGAAAAGGTAAGAATAAACGGCAATAATTTTAAATATTTTTATCAAAAGAACAGGATAAACTTGATTCATCTCAACATTTATAAAACATAATAATCACACTTAATATATCACACTAATATTCTACGAGTATAGGCAAAAATTTGTGAGTGTGTGTGTTTGTATGTTTGTTACTTCTTCACGCCCAAACGGCTAAACCGATTTGGATGAAATTTGTTATGTAGATAGCTTATACCCTGGATTAACACATAAACTACTTTTATCCCGGTCTACGCAAGTGAAACCGCGCTAGCAGCTAGTTATATAAATAAACGTAAACGGGCTTACAGTAGTTGTGATTGCTATGAGGTTCGGTTGACATTCGAGCGCACATTGGCATGAGCCTATGCGGTATCAAGCGACACTCAAGTAAATTTACCTTTACAGTTTTCCTGATAATGTGTGCCACAATGTTAATATGCCATCGCAAAAGCGGAAACACTGAACCTGCTTATACATCCCGCTGATAAAGAGGAAGTAAAATATAAGGTAAATTACCGATACCTCGTCTTCGCCTGTCACATCGAGGAACCAAGTCTTCTGAAGGAAATAGATTGCCGAGAGCTGTCGCAGATTATTACTGCGATCTATCATCATAGAGCTATGAGGCATTTGCGTCGTTCCTCTTTTCTCGAACGGGAAAATGGCATTATTGATGGGGAAATTATGAGAGAGCTGCGATGAGATGATAAGCGTTTGTTTGAATGTGTGTGTGTGTGCTATTCTGGCAAGTTAAATTTGAACATCACTCTAGTGATCGCACAATTTTAAAGCAGATTCATTTGCTAGGTACTTTTTTTTTATGGTGTGCATAAGAAAGATAGTAAAAGCTGTTTAGCTATGGCTGTACGTATTTATAACATATTACCATTGGAGCTTAAATTACAGAATAGCAGACTGTTTAATATTCCTTTATCTAAATGGCCAAATGATAATAATTTTTATAGCATTAAAGAATACCTTGAACGTAAGTTGTGTTAATCATTTTGCATGCTTTAGTATTAAGCAAAACATGTATGTCCTCAACCTTAAATCATGTACTTAAAACCTTTCTATACCATGTTTTATGCAAATAAATAAATAAAGAGTATTCTATCTATCTATCTATTTAAGTATCATCGTAAATTCATAGCTTGACGCGATTTAAAATGAGGTTTAGAAAATAAATCTAAATTTTTAATATGGTGTGGTGTGTCGTGACATGTTATGACGAATGCGTGAAAAATCAATGCATTTACTAATGGTAGTTTTATGTTATTATTGTGTAGATATGCTATTTTCAAATAGATATTGTCACGGTTGTCACAACACATCACGCCATAACTTTATTTTATGGCTAAACTCTACTGTGACTCAGCAAGCTTATAAGAACCAGAGCGTTGACTTTTAATGGATAGTGACATCTGAAACGTTTAATGCTGGTTGCCACGACAGACTAGCAACCGTATTGTCTTCCGGCCGTGTGTACTGTAGAGGTTTGTTGCATTGGTCAACCTTAGTATGTTACAGGCTGACATTCTATAATTCAAACATCGAAGTTTCTTTTGAATAAATAAAAACCGCCCAAGTGAGTGACGGGACATGCGCAGTAATAGTGCGAGCGTAAATATTATTAATTTAGAAATAATTATTGTTAAGAATGGTATGATTTTATACCTGTTTTACACAACTAACAACATTATACTGGGTGTCCGAGAAAGGTGTGGCCAAAATTAAGGGTGTGGTACAGACCATCAAACTGAACAACTTTCTCCCAGGGACCAACATCGTAATCGCGAAAAAAATATCAGTCGTCCCATACATTTGTTCGAGTAGGTATTGAGGTTTTGTATGGGATGACAGATTTTTGTTTCATGATTACGATGTTGGTCCCCGGGAGAAAGTTGTTCAGTTTGATGGTCTGTATCACACCCTTAACTTTGGCCACACCATTCTCAGACACACTGTATAAGTAATTTTTTTTATGGAATTGGTACGAATTTTTTACTGTTCCAAGTACATTTTACAGAACATAATGTAGAGTTCACAGTTTATTTTAACTTTTATTACTTAGAGCCCTAGCACAAACGCATGACGTAATCGTAACATAAATTCGAACGATATTTAAATAAAAAAAGTCGGGAGGTGTCATGTCGAGACACCCCACGAAGTTCCTTTAGCTGTATTATGTATTTATACAGAGCCATCTAGTTTAAATTGTCAAAACTTTTGATTTTTGTTTTCTAATACAAATCCATCTAGTATTGCTTGCTGAAACTGACGGCATAATGCTTTTTCGTTACGTCACAATTTCTGGCAATTTACACCTTCAAGCCGCAATTTATTACATGGGTTTAATATATTTCGTATTAAGTTACTCCATAAAACATCAGCTATCTGTCAGTGAAAGTCTTGTCAAAATTGGTTTAGCCGTTTTGGAGATTAGCTGGAACAGACAGACATATAGAAAGACAAAAATTTTGAAAACTATTTTTTTTTTGAGTAGCGTACATACTTTCTATGCATTTAGTAAAAAGCTGTTATTTTGACATTACAAACAGATACTTCAATTTTATTTATTTGTATGTATAATAGGTCGGGGAAAAAGTTCCTTCGCATTTTTTAAGAAAATTCAAAACATTTTTTAATATACATTATTTACATTTATCTAAAGTATGTAGGTACCATTTTGTTTGATAACTTTTTGCCATCTTGTAGGTAGGGACATGATCCCATTGCTATAGAAATTTTGGGACTTCTGATCAAAATACCGCGACAAGTGGTTTTGGCAGTCCTCTCGTGATGTTAACCTGACACTGCCTAAAGAATTCTGAAGAGACCGAAACAGGTGGAAATCTGAAGGTGCAAGGTCAGGACTATACGGCGGATGCATTAACACCTCCCAGCCAAACTCTCTTAGTGTTTGCTGAGTGGCTAAAGATGTGTGAGGTCTAGCGTTATCATGATGAAAAACCACACCCCTTCTGTTGATTAATTCCGGCCGCTTTTTCTCAACTTCTTGCTTTAATCTCATCAGTTGTTCGCAGTAGAGTTTAGAATCGATGGTCCTGCTCGATGGTAACAGCTCATAATGAATAATGCCCTTCCAATCCCACCACACACACAGCATCACCTTGTTGCGAGTTAACCCGGGTTTCGCCACAGTCTGTGAAACCTGACCGGCCTTTGACCACGACCTTTTTCGCACGTTCTTGTCGTACGTGATCCTCTTTTCATCACCAGTTATCAGCTTCTTCAAAAATGATTCGGTTTCACTATGTCGTAATAAAGAATCACAAATGAGTACACGGTTCATTAGGTTTCTTTCAGTGAGCTCGTGAGGTACCCAAATATCGAGCTTTTTTGTGTACCCAGTTTTTTTCAAATGCGCCAAAACTGTTTTGTGGTCAATTCCCAGTTCTTCAGCTACGTCGTAACTACTGATATACCGATCTTGCTCCACTTTTTCAAAAATTGCATCCATTTTATCCGTAATAGGGCGACCAGAGCGACGTGCATCTTTGACATCAAAATTTCCGGATTGAAAACGCTTAAACCAAATTGGTGCTACTCTCACAGACACTGCACTGGGTCTATAAACATTGCAAATTTTTTTCGCGGCTTGTGTTGCATTTTTACCTTTTTTGTAGTAAAATTTTAAAATGTATCGAATTTCTTCATTAGATTCACTCATCTTGACAGTACAAAAAATAAATGAAAATCACACATTTTCTTAATTTGAATTTGGAATTATGTTCTTTAAAATTTTAACTTTCAATGATACCAAAACCAGCCAGATACAAATAGTATAGCCAAAGAGATTTTATTTTAAGTTCATACATACTATAATGCGAAAAGACTTTTTCCCCAACCTAATATATTGCAATTACTGATGTCAGATAACCACTGAAAAGCTTTAATGGATTAAGGCACATCTATATAAATAAAAAGAGAAGTCCTGATTGACTGACTCATCAACGCCCAGCCCAAACCCTTGAACCTAGAACGCTAAAATTATGCACAGAGGTTCCCTTTATAATGTAGACAAGGAAGGATGTTCCGGTAGTACGTGCCCGTGGGATATTTTCCGATATGCATGCGGGCAAAAGCCAGTAGGTAATATCAGATATGGTCTTCATTCCTGACCAAACACTTAGCTTCGTGGTCAAAACCGCATGCAAAGTCCATCCATCCATTACCTTATTACATTTTCATTCAACGAGGTACTACACTAAATTGTTTGAACATTTAGAAACATAATTCTGGGTGTTATTCGCGCGCAAAAGCCACTAATTAAAACAGTGGTAAACAATTTAAACCATCCTTTTGTTTAATTACTGTGTTTACTGTAATTAAATAAATACTTGTTTGGCTTTTACTTTTGCTAAATGAAAAGCATACTATTCAATTAAAAGGTTTTAGATTACATAAACTGCGAGACTAGGTACTGACTTTAAACATTCATTTACTGGCAACATGACAAGTGTTAACGCCTTAATATAACTTAAGGTGGATGCGCTAAGGTGGCCCGCGAAATTCAAAATTTCTTACGTTTTTTGCAATTTGCAGGTCAGTGTCAGGTTTTATTTTAATTAAAATATGATTCGCGGCCGTAACTAATATGGCTTCACAGAATTAGAATCATTAGAATCAGCAAAACAAGTCCATAAGTTAGAATTGCCTTCAAATCTCATGATTTCATGAAATAGTCATTCAATAGGGTAATATGAACTTGGAGAGTTGTATTGACGATTTTTATGATTATAATTCATTCTATAAATAAATATTTGATACGGCCGCGAATTATTATTTAGATCAACATACAACCTGTATTATACTGTTTTGCAAATTGCAAAAGACGTGAGAAATTTTGAATTTCACGGGCTACCGCCTTCGCCTTATGTAAGATTAATAATACAAGAGAATAACGCAACTGTTAGTATAACCATGGCTTTATGATACATTAATACTTTTGCATCCGCAGTGGCGTGCACTCCATACATGCAAATAAGCTCTGCATACCCTGTAGTCCCCCCCAAACATACATGCCCCTCGAAATGATAAATAACTTTAACGCAAGAAAAATCATGGTATATCTATATTAATCTAACTTATTCGCTATCTCATTGTTTATAACGCGATTTACGCGCCATCTATTATTTTCATTTGAAACTAATTTCTTGAAGCGAGCGGCGACAACCGCGCAGGCAGCGCTCCCGGTGAGCATAAGCAGAACAAGGCCGTGCTTATTTTTCATACAACGCAACCCGTGTAGTACACAGCAATAGTGTGACTGTGTGCGTGAAAATGTATGCGTGTGTTTAAGTTCTGGAAGCACAGCTTATTTTGCAACCCGCCCAAATTGAGAAGCCGTAAAAGCACCGCTTAGTTGTTGATTACAGAGGGTTGACTTTTTTAGTCGGATTGACTAAGATTAGTTCGTATTATTTTGTAATTGTAAAGTTTTTACACGCTTTTATTCAACTTGCAATGTTTGTTTGTTTTTTCGCCATATTGTTTTGATTTGATTGTTTTTCTTGGCGCAAGTGATTGACTGTATATTATTATGTAATTATTTTAATCATTTGTTAAAAAATTAAAATTATATCTGTGAGACCTGTGCTGCCGAAGTGTGTTAAATAAATTAAAATCTGCCGCTTTTCGACGTTGTATTTTGAGGAAAAAGTTAAATTCATTGTAAACGGAAGGTGTGAACCCGGGTTTTATTTAACTCAAAAAAAAGTAATGCCTCTCGTTATTTTCATAGAAAAGTTTTGTGATACTTAATTATTACCTACTGGCAAAGATGTTGTGTATAACACAAACACATTGTATTTTATCCCTTGCTTTTTGTTTACAAATCAAGATAAAAATAATGTTTGGACCTTTATCGGATATTCAGATTAAAATATTTTAGATATTCGTTGTGGTCGCAAACAAACATCATGCGAAGCCAATGGCGCCGTGCGGTAAGAGTCAGTGTAAGATTAGGGTTAGGGTAGGTGAGGTCGGGTAAAACAAACGGTCGGGAAAAAAAAACTTAGGTACTAGTTTCAGCTTGTTCATGTTTTTTTTATTTTTATTTTAGACGTGCATACCCTGTCTGAAATCTCTGTGCACGCCACTGTGCATCCGGGCAACACTTCCTCTCTTCCGGGCTTGGCGGCTTGCACACAAGAAAGATTTTCTCAGTGTTTTTGTATTTCATTGTTGTTAGGATCTGATTGTTACAATTCATTAGTGTACTATTATTATAAATTGATTGCAACATGTATTTCCTAGTGTCAAATAAATATTTTTATTTAAAAAAAAAATCTAAATTAAATAATAAAAGAACAGATTCAGAACAAAATAGTGTTTATTATCAATCGGCCAATTTAAAAACAGTAACTAAGACGATATAACCTGGATGAGGCTGGCACAGGAGCGTGGGATTGGCACAAGAAAAGAGATGCCTATGCCCCACCAGTGGATGAATAAGAATTAGAAATTTACTTAGTCTTTAAGAAGAAATCTAAATTCTACAATAAAAATCAAATAGGTATAAAGAAAGAAAGAAAGAAAGAAAAATGCGTTTAAATGGCATTACAGCAAAAAAAAAAATACACCTTAAAATTATAAAAACATAAAACAAAGATTGTAATGCCAAAAGGGCCTCAGCTCAGCATATTGTCAGATGACAACACAAGGTGTACCACCTGACGCTGATTTTCAGCTGCAACCCACGAGTGCCATACGCTAGAATCTAAGGTTAGAATAATCTGAATAATTAACACAAGGAAAGAATAGATTTAAGAGAATTAATTAAAATGAAATGATGTGACATGCATGCATGTGTATTACCACACACCCAATATCAATATTACCACATTAAAATAATAAAATAATAATAAATCTATATCTAATAAATATTAAGCACCTACATAGCAAAATCATGAGACTGCATTACATGCATATAAACTACCAAAAGTATTTTGATGTGGTTTTATTAAAATTAAGAACACAAGACAATAATAATTGATTATAATAAAAAATAAAACTGATAAAATTGGTATTATAAAATTGATAAAAAATGATAAAATAATAAATTGCATTATATGGCGGATATGTCGGTTCGAACATTATCAAAATCTTTTTGCTGGTTTAATAAAAATTCTTTGAGTTTCAATTTGAAAGTCGCGTAACTTTTACTGTACTTTATGGGAGGAGGGATGTTGTTCCAGCATTTAGTAGAGATAGATAGATAGATAATTTTAGTAGAATAATTTAGATAGATAAATAATTTTTATAACTCTTGTCACCGGGGTGCCAGTTGTTTTAGAACCCAATGACTTGGCACGTGAGGATGGACCACCAGACGGAATAACCATAGCGCCTTGGAAGGTAGGAAGGCCTTTGGTGTGGAATGCCTTGCGCCATCCCATCTTCCTAGCACAGCGGGCTTTACTTGGGCGGCTGCTGCAGGTGCGGAAAACCTCATATGGCGCAAATACTCCAATCTTATTGGGTCTTATTTATGTTCGAGCCGTTTGGGGTTGAAACACTAGGGCCATGGGGGTCCGAATGCCCACTTGGTTTTTCAAGACATCGCCAAGCGGTTGGTTGACTCTTCGCGTGATCTCTGGCCTATTTTTTGGGCAAAGAATCAGCATTTACATACAACGTGGCAATGCTGCCAGCCTTTTGGGCACTTTTTCTGTTGACAGCGATGCGGATGAATTTTTTTGATGCCCGGTGATTATTTTCCCTCCTTTTTTATATACTTGTACATATTATTATTTTAAGACTGTTAGCTGTTTTAAGTATGTACCTAACATTATCTTGTAAATTTAATATTAAAAGAAAATAAATTGTAGATCCAAATGAGATAGAAGAATCAAGAAGTTACTTATACAACGTGTCGTTAAACACTCCTCAAATTTCAGGATATGACGCAGAACATCAAACCGAACAACTTTCTCCATGGGACCAAAATCGTAATCGCGAAAAAAATGTCAACTGTCCCATAGAAAACTTCAATACCTACTCGACGCAAATGTATGAAACGGCAGATTTTTTTTTTTTGCGATTAAAATGTTGGAGCCATGGAGAAAGTAGTTCGGTTTGATGGTCTATATACACCCTTAAATATGACGAGGATGCAAAACGACACGTTGTAGATCCAGCTGTGTGCCTATGCGCCGACCTCCCTAGCGGCGTCAGCGTTGTATGTTACGCTGACGACACGCTGGTCCTGGCGCAGGGGAGGTCGCACCAGGCGGCGGCTGAACTAGCGACACGCGGGGTTGCGACAATCGTAGAGAGGATCCGGCAGTTGGGACTCGAGGTGGCCCTGCACAAGTCCGAGGTCATGTGTTTTCATGGTCCTCGGAACGCGCCACCGTCGGGTTCCCAAATAACGGTAGGAGGGGTTCACATCGGAGTCGAGTCGACGATGAAGTACCTGGGACTCGTCCTCGACAGCCGGTGGAACTTCGTGGAGCATTTCCGACGTTTGGCTCCCAGACTGGAGCGGGCCGGGGCTGCCTTGAAGCGGCTCCTGCCCAATCTGGGGGGTCCAAACGCCTCCTGCCGGAGGCTTTACGCGGGGGTCGTGCGGTCCATGGCCCTTTACGGGGCACCGGTGTGGGCGCGTTCCCTGAGGCTGCGACCAGCCCGCCGGTTGAACGCGTCCCAGAAGGTCATGGCCATCCGGCTAGTCCGGGGATACCGCACGGTCTCCTATGAGGCGGCGTGCCTCCTTGCCGGATTACCGCCATGGGATCTGGAGGCAAAAGTCCTCGCGCACGTGTTGGAGTGGCGCGAGGAGGTGAAACGCCGGGGCGTAACTCCGCTGCCGCGAGAAATCACGGTACAGCGGACAGAGCTCCGGCGGGATCTCATGGCGACATGGAGAGTGCGATTGTCGCAACCCAGCGCTGGGCACGCCACAATTGCGGCGATAAGTCCCCTCTTTGAGGAGTGGTTGGAGAGGCGCCACGGCGTCCTCACCTTCCGCCTGACGCAGGTCCTCACCGGACACGGTTGTTTCGGGAGGTTCCTGTTTCGGATAAGGCGGGAGGAAACGCCCGGGTGTCACCATTGTGTGGATCGCCCGGAGGACACGGTGGAGCATACAGTGGAGGTCTGCCCGGCTTGGGCGGAGCACCGCCGTGTTCTCACGGAGGCGATCGGCGGCGGCGATCTCTCGCGTCCAAACCTGGTCCAGGCCATGGTGCGGAGCGAGAGTGCATGGGAAGCCGTCACCTCCTTCTGCGAAGCAGTAATGCTCGCGAAGAAGGAAGCGGAACGCGTGAGGGAGAGGCAACAGCCGCGCCCTCGCGCCCCTAGCCGCCGTAGGAGACGCCCTGGGCGGCGGGAATCGATTGCCGATTCCCGGCCACCGTAGGCGCGGGCTTGCGGACGACGAGTAATGGGCAGCTCGCCGTCCGGTAAGGACCAGGCCCGGGTCGACGGCGCGTAGTGTTCCACGCGCGCCTCAAAGAGATGTCAGCAGTGACGGGGTCAATTGGGCCGATGCCGCCGGGGTCGCGGGTAGTTCGAAAGAGATACCGTGGCCCTGGCACGGGCAGCTGAAGGAACATGGGTGGGTTTTAGTCAGTAAAAGTCTGACACGCCCTCCCGCCTCTGCCCAGAGCGGGAGAAGTCATTTGATGATTTCCCATCCACAAAAAAAAAAAAAAAAAAAAAACAAAAAAAAAAAAAAAAAAAAAAAGCTGTGTGCCTATGTTTAAGTCGATTCCCGTCTCGTAACATTAACTAAAACGGATAGTAAAATAATGAGACTGTGTGTGTGTTCTTAAGATTAATCTTAAGAACAGTCCAGTCCAGTTAATGACAGCCTCTCGAACATTCTCACTATTAATAGTCAGACTGTTCGAGAGGCTGTCATTACCACAAGCTGGTTAAGTACCTACCGGTAAAAGCGTGTTTGTTCGAAATAAAACATTTCCCTTAATCCTGCTTAGGCCAAGTGATCGATTAAACCTGTCAAATCGAGCAGCGGTCACCGTTTTAATATGTAGTGGCAAAAATAAAGATTGGTAGAGTTTTTATTTGTGGTTGCTTACTCATTAACAGAAATTGAAACAGAAAATCCATTTCATTTTTCTATTCAATAGGCCTTAGTCACATTCTTCTTTAGGTTGTTTTGCAATGTTAGTAATCTAAAAGTCCCAGGAAACAATAAGCCGATGTTCGCACAGACGTAAAAATATCGCGGCGATTTTATATCGCGCACTGAATTTTCAACGCTCTGCTTAACGCCGAGAGTTGAAAATCCAACAGTGTGTTTTTTCGACGTGCTAGAATGCACTCTGTTGTTGTTAAATTGGATTCTCAACGCTCGGCTCACCAACGAGAGTTAAAAATCCAGTGCGCGATAAAATCCCGTCGCGATATTTTTACGTCCGTGCGAACGTCTGCTAAGCCGATGTACGCACGGACGTAAATATATCGCGGCGGGATTTTATCACGCACTTCGAGAATCTGAGCCGACGTTCGCACGAACTTAAAAATATCGCGGCGGGATTTTATCGTGCACGGGATTTTCAACTCTCGTTGTTGAGCCGAGCGTTGAGAATCCAACTTTACAACAACAGAGAGCATTCGAGCGCGTCGAAAAAACACACTATTGAATTTTCAACTCTCGGTGCTAAGCAGAGCGTTGAAAATCCAGTGCGCGAAAAAAAATCGCCGCGATATTTTTACGTCCGTGCGAACGTCGGCTAACAGTGCATCCCAGCGCGTCAAAAAAACACACTGTTGGATTTTAACTCTCGGCACGGTGCAGAGCGCTGAAAATATAGTGCGCAAAAAACAATTTCCGCGATCTTTTTACGTCCACGCGATCGTGCTTATTATCATTCCATGGCAGGCCAAATAGTACTTTCGCTTAAAGATAACGCAAGAGCATTGAATATCTTGGTCCTGATTAGCTACCGGGTTTCTCACGACATTTTCTTTC
Organism: Cosmia pyralina; assembly: GCA_946251885.1. Lineage (NCBI taxonomy): Eukaryota > Metazoa > Arthropoda > Insecta > Lepidoptera > Noctuidae > Cosmia > Cosmia pyralina. Next base: position 4,205,580 of record OX276348.1, on the reverse strand, counting down.
ACCTTATGTCAGTGAAGTAACAAAACCGGCCAAGTGCGTGTCACGCACAATGAAGGGAAGAAAATGAAAAAATAATGAAGGAATAAATAATAATGAAGGGTTCCGGAGATGGGTTGAATTTATCCCAAGAACAAACGTAGCATTGTATTTGAAAAACATGCTCTCCCATAAATTCCAACTGCAAATGTAAGTTTATACGCGCAATAATGGGAGATTTTCCCATTTTATTTTAAGACCATAGACTTCATATAGGTTTTCCTGTAATATTAAGTATAGATCTATTTTCTGTATCTTTTTTCAACATACCTAGTTGTCCCATTAGATTCGAAGTAAATTGGATGTGAAAGACAGACAGAAAAACACACGAGTGTTTGTGTTCCATTTTTTCTATACGGGTTCCATTTTTTTCTTTTGTGGTACGGAACCCTAAAAAACTATTACAATGCTCAGTATCTGTTATTATAATGTACTGATCTAGGTAAGTTTAATTTAAATGAAATCCGAGTGCTCATCGAGTATTTCGGGACATCGCCAAACGGTTGGTCGACTCCACATGGAACCAGAGGGCTGGCCTATTTTTAGCTCAAAGAATTAGCATTGCCATCCAACGTGGCAATGCTGCCAGCCTTTTGGGCACGTTTCCCACTGACAGCGATGCGGTTGAATTTTTTGATGCCCTATGAGCTCTTCCCTTTTTTTTTATTTTTTTTTTACTATTATGTACTTGTACATAGTTTAAATAATTTAGTGTTAACTTGTATATTTTAATTCAGTTTTGTTTATAGTAGAGAAATAAAAAGATGTTTTGAATAAGTTAACTGAATACAACAATAAATAATATTTTACTCACCGATAAACCACTCACAAAATTAAAGGACTCCTCTGGGCTACACATCACAAATGCAAGAGAAAGCACATTCTCAAAATTGTGTCTCTTCTACCTTTCTTTTTTATATGGTCAACAGTTTAAGGGTCGTTTGTCTACCGAACGAGGGATTATCGCTGCCTTCGCCCTTACACCGACCGACATACGCCTACTCTTTACTCTTTTTGTGACAAAATACTCCCAACTAATAAGGCAGTCTTGGATTTAAGTAAGCCTTTATTCTTGAATTTTTTGTTGGGATTTACGTAACGAAAGTAGTGTCAGGAAATTCTTTAAGACGTTGCTAGAATAGACTTGATATTGTTATTTTTGGGGCTCAAGCAATATATTGGTTATTCTTTGTTCAAAATTAGAACAGCATGTGCGTTTCATATTTCTTTTGTTTTAAGTTCATCACAAAGATTAGTAGGTACGTAAGGGAAGGTTTTCTGTTATTACGCTTTGTTTGGAAGGAAAAGTTTTTGTAAGCGCTACTGACTTTTTCATGTAGGTATTATGGGCCAAAGTTCCGCATGATCACCTCAAAGGCGATAATCGCATGCACGGCTCTCGACTCGATCGCACAATGTTCGTTTGTGACTAGCTGCGCTCTCACAGGAATATTTTCTTAAGTGAGCATGCTTAAGTTTTGTCCATAGACGTACAGTACGACACAACATAGATGTAGCATATATTTGAAAATTTGCATTCAATCATTTCAATTTTACAAATGTATTTGGTTACTTTACAAGCTGATCCGTTTGCGTAAAGATCATTTTCGCCTGAAGCAGTAATGAAGATTGGTGATTTTGAAGGCGCACTCAGTTGGGATGGTGATCGGTTTTACGAATTTTGCCGATGCTACATCTAAGTTGTGACTGTACATGTTTTTATCTAGGGGTTCAAAAATATTGATTAGTTGATCGGAAGATCGAATATCAAAATCATGTTCTCAAGTCTCTTTTAATAATGTTGAACGAAACACCGGAAAAGGAGATGATGTAAAAAAGAATTCGGGTCCTCCAACGTTGCATGATCCAAAGAATGTGATTGATGTGCATATCTAGGTTTAAAGATTATTTACCTATTTATTCTAAAAGAATATACATTGCTCACGTTCACATAACTAGGGAAAAGTGTAGTCCGGTAGCTAATATAATAGTATTTTTTCTTACGTTTATATGTTAATAGTTTTGCGTTGCTAGTGGCGTGCTGTTTGAGTTTAGCTTTAAATAGGTATGTTAAAATTTACTTTAAAAAAAGTAAAAACCGACTTCAAAACCAAAAGCGAATAAAATAACTTTCATAAAACACTTAACAGCTTCTGAAATCGGTGTCAAGCTAAAGTACATTGAAGAATTGAAGACACCGAATTGAGAAGCTGTTAAGCGTTTTATGAAAGTTATTTTATTCGTTTTTGGTTTTGAAGTTGGTTTCCCCTATTTTAAAGTAAATTTATTTTTCCATTTTTAGTTGAATATACAATTACAAAAGTAGGTAAGCCCAAGTCGAACGAAAAGAAGAATCATCAAAATCCGCTTAGAAATGCCGGAAGAATAATTAGAACATAAGAATAATTACATAATGTATTATATATACTAAAACCTTCCTGAAAGTATGTACATTACGGTAGATAACGTTAGTGAAAGAATCATCAAAATTGGTTCATTAGTTTTTGAGAAAATCGCGGACAAACAAACGAACATACATACATACATACATATATACATACATACATACGGGTGAGAGGAGCTCGTGGCTAAGTAATAACAGCCGCACGGGTCGATCCATCAGGTTAAGCTACGCTTGCCGGGGTTGTCCGTGGATGGGTGACCATCTTTACATACCGAGACTCCTCCGTGCCTCGGAAAGCACGTTAAGCCGTTGGTCCCGGCTGTCATTCGTGGATCTTTGGCAGTCGTTACGGGTCGTCAGAAGCCCGAAAGTCTGACAATCAGTCTTACCAAGGGGTATCGTATTATCCAGTTAATGGGTTGTGGAGGTCAGATAGGCAGTCGCTCCATGTAAAATAATGGTATTCAGCTGCATCCGGTTAGACTGGAAGCCGACCCCAACATAGTTGGGAAAAGGCTATGTAGATTGACATACATACGGGTGAATACAGAACCTTCTTTTTTGATGTCGGTTAAAAAGAGGATGCGCTCCTGATGTCTGCCGGTAAATTATTATAAATTTTTCCTGCCATAATGCGTCCGTGGGGGGTGCGTCAATATCTATAGTATTGAACTTAATAGATACACGCTACGAGTCTAGTAGAGGAAAGAGATCATAATGATGTAATTCAAACACTTCCTCCATAATTCCTATATAATTCACGAAAAGTAACGTATATAAATAAACAAATCCCTTTCCCATACATTCCCTACACCTTAAGGGCTATAAAACACTCGAATCACGTACACAGACATACAAACATACCCAACAGCCGTTAGCCATAAAAATATTTATCCGGATACGTGAATTGGGCCCGAGTTTTCATCCGAAATAAGGGTGTCCACGTTTCTGCTCTGTTTATTTCGTACAATTAAGGACGCGCTTAAATAGTGGTTTTTATATCGTGATTTTTGTTTCGTTACAGAAATATTTCTGATTGGTTCGAAGGAGGTTGTACGAAGTCGTTTGGTTTATAGATCACGGAACAGTTACATCAGTATACTTATTAACGCGAGGCTAAACTTACACTTATAATTTATTATCACTGAAGTTGTTTTGTTTTGATTGTAAGTTAGATTACCCAATATTAAAATTCTACTTTTCTGTCTGTAATTCATATGGTGTAGGTACATAATTTGCGGTATTTTTTGGTATTTGTGGCTGGGGCAGACTGGATGCGGAAGGCGGAGGACAGGGTGTTGTGGCGCAACCTTGGAGAGGCCTATGTCCAGCAGTGGACTGCGATTGGCTGAGTTGATGAGGTACATAATTTTATTTTTTAAACAATGTTTGGTCAGACGTATGAATAATTTGTTAGACAACAGCAAAAGCCTCCTCATAAGCTTATTTTGTTTGTACATAATGTTTTGTTGTCTGTTTATTATTTTATTTTATTATTATTTTAATTTTATTAATTTAATTTATTTATTCTTACTTAGCTATTTCACATCATAAATACATGTAGATCAAAAGTAGATTGCCAAAATAGGTAGGTATCTAATTTCACAGCATTGACGCTTACATCGCTTGACGTTAATTTCATAATAAAGACTTCATCCCGAACTGACAGGCAATTACCACGGCGCTGGGGTAGGCATCCCCAATCAGCATAAATCACCCCTAAGGCCTGTTGCACACTGGCGGAATGTTTAATGCTTCTATGAAACTAGGGTCACCTACCTCTCTAGGATATTGCAAACACGTCTTATGTGTCACATAAATACTGGTACTGTATTGGTGTTTGGTAGGAGTAATATACAGTATGGAACCGACACTATGTGAAATAAATTAATCTACTAGCAATACTGGTCCATAAAATTATAGCAAAATTAAATGTTAAATTAAAAACCGTAAATTAAAAAAGTATTATTTTTGAAACAAAATAAATATCAAAATAAATTCAGTAAAAGTAATCACTATGTTTGGCCAACCAAGCTGGCCACCTGCGGTGCACCACAGTGCCCAATCCATTATTCGCCAAACAGGGTTTTTTTTTGTTCGCACACATGTTCAAGGATAAGTTCATTGACTCGTTGACCTAGTGATCCAATTCTACAGTGTTCAAATTTACTCAAAATTAAAACTCTACTTTTTGACCTAATTACTGGACCGATTTCGTTATTTTTTTGTATATTGTCAGCAAAGGTGATAATCTTGTATGTGGTTGGATTTATTGCTTAGATGTGAGCTTCATACTGTATGTTATCCGTAAAAAGGGAATTGTCGTGGTCAAAGACTTTTTTTACAGATAATAGGTCTTTACCTATGAAATTGCCGTTTTGTATGAAAAAATTTAAACGAATTTTTTTCATGCATTTTTTATTTGTATTAATCGAAGTAATCACCCATGCAATCAATGCATCTTTGCCAACGCAGTGGCAGTTTATTGATGCCCTTCTTAAAGAAATCAGCTGGACGGGAGGCAACAAATTCTTCAAAGGCATTTTGTACTGCCTCTCGGGTATTGAATTTTTTTCCCGCCAAGAAGTTATCCAAATTCTGGAAAAAGTAGTAGTCTGTAGGCGCAAGGTCTGGTGAGTAGGGCGGATGACGGAGAGCTTCCAACCCCAGTTCTTGCAACTTGGAGACCGTCTGCTGTGCAGTATGAGGTCGCGCGTTGTCGTGCAGGAGCAGCGGAGACGAGCGATTGACCAATGCTGGTTGGAGACGTGCCAGCTTCTCCATCATTGTGTTCAGTTCTTCACAATACACATCTGAAGTAATGCTCACCCCGTTTGGTAAGAAGCTGTGATGAATCACACCGGCGCTAGACCACCAAACAGTGACTATCACTTTTCTAGGGGTAAGTTTTCGTTTAGGGCATTGTTTAGGTGCTGAACCAGGATCCAACCAACTTGCTGAGCGCTTGCGGTTATTAAACAGAATCCATTTTTCATCGCAGGTAACAATGCGGTTCAAAATTCCTTCATTTGTGTGTCTGTTGAGCAGTGCAAGGCACGTCTCGACGCGTACTTCGCGCTGGCGATCATTGAGTTCGTGGGGCACCCATTTGTCAAGCTTTTTTACCTTGCCAATTTGACGCAAATGGACCAATATTGTTTTGACGCTAACGTCGAAAGCTGCTGCTAATTCAGCCGTAGATTATGTATCATCAGCTTCCACAATCGCCTTTAATTCGTCATTGTCGACCAAAGTCTTCGGACGACCGCGAGGTTCATTTTTCAGGTCGAAATTTCCAGAACGGAAGCGAGCAAACCAATAACAAGTGGTGCGTTGGTTTGTAGTGTTAGCTCCGTAAACGTCGTTGATGTTGCGTGCCGTTTGTGCCGCGTTGCTGCCACGACGGTACTCATATTCCATAATTACTCGAATTTTTAACGTATCCATGATGACGAAAAAGATTGAAATGCGATGAAAATGTAACACTAATCAATAAACAAATGACTACTTTTGGAAAAAAAAATCCGTTTTTAAAATAAAATTAATTTGAAATTAGAATTCTTAGCCAAACAAAAATTATTTTGATTTGAAATGGCTAGTACTGCAGAACGGCAATTTCATAGGTAAAGACCTAATATTAAATATTCACAATTATTTAAATAGAAACGGGGAACCTTCACGCCAAGTTTTCCGCAGAATATATGTCTATGAATATCTATTATACAAATAAAAATCAATTGCCGTGCGTTAGTTTCCCAAAACCTGGAAAATGGCTCGATCGATTTTGATGAAACTTTGATAAGTTGCTGGAGAAGGTTTCTAACAAAAAAAGGCATTACAACGCATAAAAAAATACATTAGCTAGATAAAATAAAATCATTTTTCATGTCTGTCTCTGTGACCACGTTGTTCTTCTAAACTACGCAACGGATTCTGATGCAGTTTTCACCATTAAAAAAAAATATTCCAGAAGGTTTATAACACACATAATAATAACGAAACCTCGATTTTTTGTTAAGTTTTAAAAACCATGAGAAGCATTACCAGCAACCAGCCCGGTCGTATGTAACCCCTCAGCCGGCACGCACGCTGATTTCTGAATTCCTTACTAACCGATGACATACTGACAGTTGCGCGTATTGGTGCGAAAGAGACGTAACGGTTGTTCTTTCTGTTTTTAAATTAGCTGTTATTACAAAAGTTTAGAACTCAGCAGAGCGATCAATTCAAAAAAAAGAAGATAAAAAAAAAATTGGAGATAGAAGACAATCGTTGTTTTAATATCAGTCACAGGCCAATTGCGTACCTCAATCACCATAAATTGTCCTTCCTGCGGGTATTAAACGTACTGCGCCACTCATCACCCACTCAGCATTGTCACCGCATAGCAATAGTTTCAATGCCAACTACGCTGGCCACATGCCAAGTGACGTCATCAAGTCTAGACGCGTACTACCATAACACGAGGAAACTCCCTGGAGAAACTGACTTGGCATATTTCTGACAAAGTACCCTGATTAAGTTACAGAGAACACGAACGCGCGAGGTGCACGTAACGTGAATTCGAACGATTTTTGAATCTTGTAGCATTTAGAAAGAAAGAAAATACATTTATTTAGCACATATTAAAAGGCACACAATAACAGAGGAGCTCGTGGCTAAGTAATAACAGCTGCACGGGTCGATCCATCAGGTTAAGCTACGCTTGCCGGGGTTGGTCCGTGGATGGGTGAACATCTTTAGATACCGAGACTTCTCCGTGACTCGGAAAGCACGTTAAGCCGTTGGTCCCGGCTGTAATTCGTGGATTTTTGACAATCGTTACGGGTCGTTAGAAGCCCGAAAGTTTGACAACCAGTCTTACCAAGGGGTATCGTAATACCTAGTCACTGGGTTGTGGAGATCAGATAGCCAGTCACTCCATGTAAAGTACTGGTATTCAGCTGCATCCGGTTAGACTGGAAGCCGACCCCAACGTAGTTGGGAAAAAGCTAGGCAGATATATAAAAGGCACACAATATAATTATACAGCAGAAGAAAAAAAAAAAAAAAGTGTAGTGCGATATAAGACATTAGCAGTAAAATGTGCCTCACGGCTGCGCGAAAAAGACCTAGTTCACCAAAAATACTAGACAACTAGTGCCTGACCCTGATTTTCTACTAGACTGAAATGTGAGGTGACGGATGTTAAAGGTTTAAACGAGAAGGCACTATAAGTATCACCCATAGATATGAATATGTCTTAAAACTAAATAAAAATTACGTGCAAATCGAGTCAGTTCCAACTTTAAAATCGTTCGAATTTACGTTACGTTTACTCCGCGCGTTTGTCCTAGGCCCACAGGGCTCTTTGCTGTCACGCCAAAGCCTGCACAGCGAAACATCTATTAAGGCCAATAAACTATTAGGTTAGGTCTTGTTGCCGACACAGGATGTAAATTGAAAACTTTTTTTTACAAAAAAATACAACCGACTTCCAAAAACAACACTACAAAGTGAAATTTAACTTTAATTTCGGAAGTCGGTGTCTAGTTAAATGTATTTTCGTTTTTTGCCACCGACTTCCGAAATTAAAGTTATTTTTCACTTTGTAGTGTTGTTTTTGGAAGTCGGTTGTAATTTTTTGTAAAAAAAGTTTTTATTTTTCACTTTTTAGTTGTGTACCTACCCCACACAAATTCTAATACCACTACCTGCAAAACAAACTAGAACATCATCCATATAAAAGTGGGGGAAAAATACGTATTATTGAAGCTAACTCAAAAACTACCAAAGCAAAGTTAATCAATTTTATATGGGACAAACTGTGATGTATACACTCTCGAACAAAACAAAAAAAATCCAAATCGGTCCAGCCATCTTCGAGTAATCGGGGAAGGTTCCGACGAATTGAGAACCTCCTCCTTTTTGAAGTCGGTTAAAAAAAAATACAGCGATAGTAATCTCTTTAAGCTTGCCTGTCAAGATAACAATCTTCGGGTTCAAACTAAACACTCATTGAAATAATATTGTTTTTAATTTTGCCCTGAATAAACCAGCCTATTCTTTTCCCACTGCTGGGCAAAGGCCTCTTCTCAAACAGAGAAGGCACGAGCATTGATCACCACGCTTGCTCAAGACGGGTTGGAGATTTCAAACTTGTATCTTTTGAAGTCGCTTCCGCTGGCTATTCGCTTAGATCTTTTAAACTTCTCAACGCATTTTAATGCAGTTTTCAGCAATAGATAAAGTGATTCAATAGGAAGGTTCTTAAGAAGAGAAAAATTTTAAAAGCTAGTTATCTATAAGTCCAGGTTTCCTCAGATGTTTTCCTTCACCGATGTCAGTAATATCCAAGATAAACACAGAAAGTACACTGACATTAAAAAGCCACATTGATACTCACCCGCGATTTGAACCCACAACTTCGTGCATTTTGCCATTAATTTGATCTAACTGTGTAGTTGAGAGCATTGGTGGTTCAGTGGTAACGGCTCCGACTTTAGTGTCGTAGGTTGTGGGTTCAAATCCGGCAGGCACATTACTTTTTGTAATTTATTTAATCACTACAGCTCTCAAAATGGTGAAGGAAAACATCGTGAGAAAACCGGTATGTCCTAGAACGAAAAAATGGAATACTTGTGACATCCCCAACCCACACTGTGCCCGCGTGGTGGATTATAGCCCACTCCCTTTCACAGAGAGGAAGCCTGTGTTCCAGCAGTGGGAACAATAGAGGCTGATTATGTGGCTGACGTGTAGTTACAATTCCCGCCTTAAACTACAATGTATTAATAGCATCCCAAAGTGGCCGCTACTAAGTCAATGCTAAATCGTGTAAAGCAAAAACCTCGCACCTAATCACAGCCTAAATTACTCCTCTAAACTTAGTCTACTGTAAACCCCGTTTAAAAGCTTCGAATTGTATTTATACAACAATCGATCGTGACCTATATCCGAGTTCCCCGCCATCCGGAAAATACAGGGTATAAACTCGATTAAACTTTAACGATTGTGAGTGTAAACAAGAATATCTTAGCACTGAAGTTTATACTGCCTTGCTGGTCTAGTGCAAGTTCTACAGCTAAGCATAAAGATTCGACTCCCGGGACGGGCAGTATTTTTGGTTTTTGCTACCTAGAATTTCTAAGTAGCAGCCCGAAGTCTCAAAATTCAAAAAACTCAAAGCATTTATTTCTATTAAACCAATTACAGACACTTTTGAATGGTCAAAGAGTCGGTCAGTTAGTCAGAAAGTTGAAGCTAGTTGCCCAGTTCCCAAACATAGATCTCTATGGAGAAAAACGGGGAAGAAACTCCACGGATACTTCTTTAAATCAAGATAAGTAAAACAACAGCCTGGGTACATTATTCTTGTTGCTTCTACATGTGAGTACAATGTAAAAAAAACCGGCCAAGTGCGTGTCGGACCACGCACAATGAAGGGTTCCGTAGTTGGGATGAATTTGTCTTAAGAACAAACTTAACATTGTAGTCGAAAAACATGTTCTCCCATACATTCCAACTGTAAATGTAAGTTTGTACTCACAATATTGATAGATTTACCATGTTATTTTAAGACCGTGATATGTAAAGATCTATTTTCTGTATTTTTTCAAAATTTTAGGCTTAGTAGTTTCGGAGATAAGGGGGGGGGGAATGGTCAATTTTCGTCTATTTTCTTAAATAACTTCAAAACAGTTTATTTTAAAATAAAAAAAATATATATTTGAGACCCTCATAGTACGTTCTTTCATTTGACATGCCACATGGTGTAGTTTGCAAAACTTTTTTTTAAATTTTCTTATTTGCCCCCCAAAAGTGACCTCTATATTCAAATTTAATTTATTTACTTTACCCGTCCGTGTTTGGGTCACAGAAATTCATATGTGTACCAAATTTCAACTTAATCGGTCCATTAGATTCGGAGCAAATTGGCTGTGACAGACGGACAGACAGACACACGAGTGTTCCTATAAGGGTTCCATTTTTTCCTTTTGAAGTATGGAACCCTAAAAATAAAAAAACTGTTCAAAATATAAGATTAAAAATATACCCTGGCAGATAAGAGATGGCCAGTCTCTATTGACGGCACCAGCTCTGGATTTGTGACCGGTTTATGGCATTAGAGGCTCGCCCCATAGTAATTAAAGGATTTAAACATAATTGGCGAAATGGGAGTGTACTACATGTATACATCTGCCTTATCCTTCGGGGAATAAACAGTGCCTAGTGATGTTAAGTACTGTGGGCTGCATCAATTGGGTACCACAGTTGTATTAAAGTTTTAATACAACTGGGGTACCCAATTGATGCAGCCTACTGTACATAAAGTTTCTTTAGACTTGAACTTTTATTAAAAGATGGTTTCAAAGAGACTATGGACTAAGAGAGTATGTGACGCTCACTCTAATGTCTCGCTGATGGTGGCGCGTGTTGGATCATTTAGCTAATCCATGCGTCAGGATCGTGAACAAGCGCTGTCAGTGAAGGCTGGGCATACCTTAGCGGCCACGGCTTATTTTAATTTAATTTAAATATTTGAATTGTTTTTTTAAGGACGCTTTTAACGTTCTGCATCGTTCTCACATGTAAAATTTCAACATGAATGATGTAACCATTATTTTGTAACCATATCTTGATTTATAAGAGTGTCCGTGGAGTTTCTTGCCCGTTCTTCTCCATAGGTACCTACTATGCTTTGGAATGGGCGCCTAGCTTCATCTTTCTGACTGACCGACCCCTTGACAATTCAAAAGTGCCTGTAGTTGGTTTTATTGAAATAAATGCTTTGAGTTTGAGTTTGAGTTTAAGTTTTGCAATTAAAACACTGTTAAGAATAAATTAAAAACCGTTTTTAAAAGAGAGCAACATTAGCTTATAGAATTCTAGAAGCCTTCAAATTCTTATAATCAAAGTACTTACTATAGAATTTATTTAAAAAAATAATGGCACTACACACCATATGTATGAAATATATAAAATAAAATAAAATAGTTTTATTTTCCTTGCATACTTATACCTTATTTTCTAACACTGCTTTAATTATTGACATTAATAACAAAAATAAAAAAAACTTTCACCTGCACATAGTCTACACATGAAAAACGCAATCGAGTACGTAAATAGAACGCACAAGAAAATTATTTACTGGCCCTGGATAAATAGTTCACACTATACAGCAGACAAACAGTATCAAAAGATAGATACTATTATAATAAAGGCACAATTAAATAGAAAAACTCTCGCGGGTAATCTAAATTCTGTGAAACGAGTCACAAACAGCACACGCGTTTTATGTTATTATGCGAATCGTATTTGTCCAGTGCACAAACAAGGATGCGATAAAGTGTTTAAAAATAGGTACAACAATATAAATATGATATGCTTTTATTTATTACCTCATAATGGCATTATCACTTTTGACAACAATTCCCAGTAAATTGAAACTTCATTGGTTGAAATACACCAATCGTCACATAGACAAAGATTTCTTGTAGTTTTATGACGTTTACTGGACCGGGTACGTTTTTCATTGACTTGAAAGTGCCCTGGCGTATAGTATGTCATGATCACTCAAATGTCTTGCTCTGTTCATTAAGTTCCCTTCAAAATGGTTGAGCTGAATGGTGCGGATCCATGTCTCATGTTCGTGAACGGGCGTCGTCAGTAGGGACTAGTCATCTCTTAGCTGCCATGGCTTAATTTAATTTAGTTTCATTTTTCAATTGTTTTTTATTTTTTTATTACGGACGCTTTTCTTTCTACATTGTTCTCAGCTCACAAGTTTATTTTGAACACGAATAACCAATATTTTAAAACAGTTAACACTACACAATTTCACTACACATAAATTTACTCATCCAAACACACACATACACACACACACACACACACACGCACACACGCACACACACACACACACTATACATATGGTAACGTATCTATGTCTATTCTATGTTTAACTATAGGTTTAATTATATTGCAAACTTTTGTTCTATTAAAACTTATATTAAAACAATGTAAAGATATGAAATTTATGTACAGAGTGGAAGGCGCTGACGGCTGTGACACAGTTCATACTACTACGGTCGTCAACGTATTCTCCTGTTTAATGTCACCCATTGCTGCCACATATTATCCTTAGATCAAGAGATATTTGTAACATTTAGTGATGGAAATATTCTATTCTATTCTATTTTGTAACAATATTTTTATTTCAAAGAGTGTCCGTGAAGTTTCTTACCCGTTCTTCTTCATATGAACCCGCTACGCTTTGGAATAGGCAACTAGCTTCATCTTTCTGACTGACCGACCCATTGACAATTCAAAAATGTCTTTAATTGGTTTACTTGAAATAAATGCTTTGAGTTTGAAGTGCAACTTACATTCAACCTTAGGTGGTAAAGCAATTACGAGGTCGACTATAACTACTTTTCTTTATACAGGATGTTAGGTTAAACGAGGGACATACTTTAACGAAGTGACTCATGAAAATGAACAACTTTTACCATGGAACTACCCCTGAAATATGAAAGAGAAAATCAGCTGTTCTCAACAAAGTGCAAAACCGCGATCAAAATGTACGAGACAGCAGATTATTTTTTTCATATTTGAGGGTTAGTTCCTTGGTAAAAGTTGTTCATTTTCATGAGTACTACACTCCGTTAAAGTATGTCCCTCGTTTAACCTAACACCCTGTATTGTTTTACTGAAAGTTGGAAACCTTGTGGTCAAATGCTCGCCAGGCAAACACTGCCGGCATACTCTATCTGTTGCTTTTTCAGTTTCAAGGGTAGAATGGGTTCCAGTAATATATAGGTATACAGGATGTACCAGAAAAGTGTGGTCAAATTTAAGGGTGACCAACAAACTGAGCAGATTTTTCCATTGGACCAACATCGTAATTCATCTTATGTTTGACCACACCTTTCTAGTACACCCTGTACCTACATAGTATAAAATAAAGAAGTTTTTCGTGTCTCTCTGTGTGACCACTTCGTTCTTTTAAACTGCACAATTGATTTTGATCGGTTTTCACCATCATTGAGAGCATTTTTTCCGTAAGATTTATGTGTTTATTACAATCAAATAAATAACGTGGAAATAGAAAAAATCTCGATGTTGAACATGACCTGTGGGGAAATTTCGTTACACACATAACATGAAAATCGATCGCAATAGCTTTCATTTTGACAACCAATGCTTCATAGATCTAAAAAGTTCGTCTGCTCAGCAACACAAATAACGCAATGAAGGTAGCTGAACTGTGAAAATAAAAGGCATTGTGATCGATTGTGATTTTATGTAGTTTATTACGCAATAACCCCGCTGATTGGAGACTTCAATAAAAATTGTTTCCATGAAAGTAATTGTTCATAAAGTTTACTATTATTATATCTTGATACACCTTGATACATATAAAACGTAAGTAGGCCACTCTAATGTCAATCCACAACTTTCAATTGTGAACACGTTCGCGACATGAACTTTTCTTATTGCGATAAGAAATATCACGCGATATTTCTTGCATACCTATGTACAGGTCTTATTATTTATAATTATTATATCTGATAACACATACATTGCATGTAAAATAGAACTCAATGGCACACTGTAATTGTTTTATTGCAGGGCAAAGGCCTCTGCTCAATGCTGTACTATGTTACCCGACTTTTTGTTCCGAGTAAGGGCGTTTGTCTACTGTAGCCATCACCGGGATGTCACCGAGACGAGATGACGGCGCCAAAGTAGCACTACATTAATTTACTATGGCCGAGTATCCACCACCATAGGTACGTCTGTCACTCGAGCGTCGTCATCCCGGCCGCCGAAGTTTCGAAGCATTCCCATGAGAGCACCTATTTTAAGAGCTATGTTCCCATCTAAGCACCAATCAATATTTTAACGTGGTGCTCAAAAGGGAACAATATCGGCACGACCGCTGGAACTCGGCCGAGATTGTAACGGGCCAATGTGCCGCCAATACAAAACTCGTCTGATCTTGTTCACGCATTGTCTGAATCATCGAGTTCGGTTGCAGTGGACAAACGAACACCATCACTGGGACGTCACGTTCGGTTCGAATAATCTCATTTCTCGGTGACGTTCCGGTGACGGTGGTGCTGGACAAACGACCTAACAATATAAAGTCGTAAAGAGTGCGTGTTTTGGGTGATGTCTTTTGTGGCTATTTACGTTGATAAAGTGCTGATTTTCAGCCCTGTTTATTTTAATGAATGAATTTTGAAGTAGATTTTAAATAGCGCCGACCACTAAGTTTTCTCACTCACTGCAAAGCCAGGCTGAAGAATTCACCATCTCAAGCCAAGCCATACCATCTTCCTACTGGGCACAGATTCAATAAATGATTGAGGGAGTACTGACTTAATGGCCACATACGACTGGAATGGAGCTTGGACTGTGGCCAACGTTGTACAGACTCTACAGTACAAAAGACGTTACGAGTTTCGTCTGCTGGACCAGCCATCAGCAGAATATTTCTTGGCACCAAAATAATATAAAATAATGCTTAGGATGCATAACTCCAACACACATAGTCATTTGGAATATTTTAAGAATGCAAGATGGGCAAGTAATGCTTTTAGCTATTAAATATTAGGTCTTTACCTATGAAATTGCCGTTCTGCAGTACTGGCCATTTCAAATCAAAATAATTTTTGTTTGGCTAAGAATTCTAATTTCAAATTAATTTTATTTTAAAAACATGGATTTTTTTTTCCAAAAGTAGTCATTTGTTTATTGATTAGTGTTACATTTTCATCGCATTTCAATCTTTTTCGTCATCATGGATACGTTAAAAATTCGAGTAATTATGGAATATGAGTACCATCGTGGCAGCAACGCGGCACAAGCGGCACGCAACATCAACGACGTTTACGGAGCTAACACTACAAACCAACGCACCACTTGTTATTGGTTTGCTCGCTTCCGTTCTGGAAATTTCGACCTGAAAAATGAATCTCGCAGTCGTCCGA
The DNA here is from genome assembly GCA_946251885.1 of Cosmia pyralina. Taxonomy (NCBI): domain Eukaryota; kingdom Metazoa; phylum Arthropoda; class Insecta; order Lepidoptera; family Noctuidae; genus Cosmia; species Cosmia pyralina. The sequence continues at coordinate 4,190,163 of OX276348.1, read as the reverse complement.
AGACTTTGGTCGACAATGACGAATTAAAGGCGATTGTGGAAGCTGATGATACACAATCTACGGCTGAATTAGCAGCAGCTTTCGACGTTAGCGTCAAAACAATATTGGTCCATTTGCGTCAAATTGCCAAGGTAAAAAAGCTTGACAAATGGGTGCCCCACGAACTCAATTATCGCCAGCGCGAAGTACGCGTCGAGACGTGCCTTGCACTGCTCAACAGACACACAAATGAAGGAATTTTGAACCGCATTGTTACCTGCGATGAAAAATGGATTCTGTTTGATAACCGCAAGCGCTCAGCAAGTTGGTTGGATCCTGGTTCAGCACCTAAACAATGCCCTAAACGATAACTTACCCCTAGAAAAGTGATGGTCACTGTTTGGTGGTCTAGCGCCGGTGTGATTCATCACAGCTTCTTACCAAACGGGGTGAGCATTACTTCAGATGTGTACTGTGAAGAACTGAACACAATGATGGAGAAGCTGGCACATCTCCAACCAGCATTGGTCAATCGCTCGTCTCCGCTGCTCCTGCACGACAACGCGCGACCTCATACTGTACAGCAGACGGTCTCCAAGTTGCAAGAACTGGGGTTGGAAGCTCTCCGTCATCCGCCCTACTCACCAGACCTTGCGCCTACAGACTACTACTTTTTCCAGAATTTGGATAACTTCTTGGCGGGAAAAAAATTCAATACCCGAGAGGCAGTACAAAATGCCTTTGAAGAATTTGTTGCCTCGCGTCCAGCTGATTTCTTTAAGAAGGGCATTAATAAACTGCCACTACGTTGGCAAAGATGCATTGATTGCATGGGTGATTACTTCGATTAATACAAATAAAAAATGCATGAAAAAAATTCGTTTAAATTTTTTCATACAAAACGGCAATTTCATAGGTAAAGACCTATTATTTCACTGTAAAAACTGAACTCATACTCAAACTCAAGACATATATTTCAATTAAACCAATTACAGACACTTTGGAATTGTTAGAGAGTCGGTCAGGAAGTTGAAGCCCAGTTCCAAAACGTAGATCTCTATGGAGAAGAACGGGCAAGAAACTCCACGGACACTCTTTTAAATCAAGATACGTAATACAACATCCTGGGTAGATTATTCTTGTTGCTTGTACATGTAAGAACAATGCAAAAAAAAAAAACATAAAAATAATTAAAAATATATTATTAAAGATAACCCCTGGCAGTTAAAAGATGACCAGTCTCAACTGATTAATAAGCTGAACTTAGTACTGTAATCATTTAAGACATTTTGAGGTCAGTACCTTTAGAAAGCCTTCGTTTATTTGACAATCAAAGCACAGTTGCTTTGATTGATAAATAAACGAAGACTTTATTTAATTATGAAAGTGCTGTGAGATACTTCATAGAAATTTAATAAATAGCTACCTAAGCTTTACCGATCTCAGCGAAAATGCCAATCAAAATTAAGTCCCGTTATAAAATCTCAGAATTCAACAAATAATTATTAAATTGAAAGCCATTTACTATTTATTTATGAACCCAATTAGAAAGCACTGACGGAGCAAAATAATATAACAGAATTTATTTTAATGAATAAAGTTTATAATAAGCAAAACGTCGTTATTCTATTTTCGAATGAATTTAAAATATACAGGCCTACTTAAAAACGTTCAAAAACAGTTTAGTAGGTTTGTTGTGAGTTTAATAAAGGGTAAGGCACTAAAATATCCGCTTTAAGATATTTACGAGTGCCGAATATTATGAAGTCTAGAATTTAACTAGGCTTTTCTCAATAGCTTAATCTACTTAAAATTGTTGCCTTAGTCTTCCGAGTTATTTTGTATTTTTTTACTATACAGGTTGTCCCAGAAATCAACGTCAAGACGAAAACTGGTGATAGGGCCAAGTCATGACAATTATCAGAAAAATCAAAAAATCGGAAAAACTGACACCCCTATGATATTGTTTCAAGCCCTGTGACTACAAATATTAACTTTTTTTCGATTTTTTTTTTTCTGTAATGTAACCATGAATAATCCTTCTGTAAATTACAGTTTAAAATTAAAACATAATCGGGATTACGTACTTATAGCTAGTATATAGACACTTTTATTTTTTTAACCTACGAAAAAAAGGAGGAGGTTCTCAATTCCACACGTATATAATTTTTTTTTATGTATGACCACGAATAACTTTTTACAGAGAAGTGCGATTTGAAAACTTTTTATTTTATTCGGGAACTATACCTCAAAGTTTAACATTGCTTTGGTAGTTTTTGGGCTTACTTCAATAATACGTTTTTTTCCCATTTCTATGTGGATGATGTCCTAATTTCTTTTGCAGATTGTGAGTGGTATTAGAATTTTTGTGGGGTAGGTACCACAGCTAAAAAAAAAAAAATTTCAAAAAAATACAACTGACTTCCAAAAACAACACTACAAAGTGAAAAATAACTTTTATTTCGGAAGTCGGTGGCAAAAAATGAAAATACACTTAAACAGACACCGACTTCCGAAATTAAAGTTATTTTTCACTTTGTAATGTTCTTTTTGGAAGTCGGTTGTATTTTTTGTAAAAAAGTTTTTATTTTAATGATACTCTGTACACAGTGATGAAGTAACCGTATTGCGAAGTAATTAGATCTAAATTAAAACAGACTCAAAAGAGTTTTTTTTTGTTTTTGTGGATGGGAAACCATCAAATGACTTCTCCCGCTCTGGGTGGAGCGGGAGGGCGTGTCAGACTTTTACTGACTAAAACCCACCCGTGTTCTTTCAGTTGCCCGTGCCAGGGCCACGGTATCACACCACACAAACCACACACACACCTCACACACACCCTATTGATTCTTTTTGTCTATATTAAATTTAATTTAATTAATGGAAATGTGTACCTTAGTTGGAAAGGGACTGGACCCCACGACACAGAGAATCCTAGTGTGGGGTCCAGAGAATTTGTATTTTTTGTACCGTGTTTCTTTTTTTCGTGAACTGAATAAAGTTTTTTTTTTTTTATCTCTTTCGAACTACCCGCGACCACGGCGGCATATATTGTTTGTTGGTATGAACCCTTCGTGTGCGAGTCCAACTCGCATTTACACGTCACATATCGTAGCGTACTATTGCCATCGATCATTCATATAGAAAAGGGAGGATCCTCCCACCAGACGGGTGCCGTCTGGAGGGCAACTGCCCTCAAAAGGGTTGACTGATGCGAATGATAATATTTTTACTAAACACACAACCCAATTACATTTTGTAAGACTTGGATATTCTACCGCAGAATTTAGAGTCATGCTGTGACAACAAGAAACAACAAGAAACAAGAAACAACAACAAGATCTAACAAGAAATATTTAGAAGAAGCCTCAACATACTCGTATGTGAGGCGTCAAACCCTTGAGAATTGTATGGAGCGATTAATATTATATATACGATAAACTGGAAGTATTCGAAGCTGTATTTACCTACATATTGGGAAATCATGCCAAGAGAATTTCCCTTGGGTATAATGAGCCGAATTAGGACAGTCTATATATGCTTTATTTTTCTCTATATGGCATATTATAAGTACGTTATATACTCTTGCCGAAAATTGTTTCTTTACGAATAGTAGGTAACATTGGCATGGTTGTTCGTGAGGGGTTTCACCAGTCAGTGGAAAATTCAGTTTGACCTATATGATTGTTAAAACTAAATTGAATATAACTAAAAACGTGCAAAAAGCATTGTCGTTTACGGCAGTGCTTTGTCATCTACAACTGCTTTGTCAGGTAGTTGCTGAAAATCAGCGCCGCTGACGATACGCTCGCCCGTCATTACGGCATTCTGCTGAGCAACGACCTTTTCTTGCACAGATACGACGCACGGATTAATTTGTTCTTATTGTTTTTGTTATTAAAGTATTATTTTTCCACTTTTGTTTTGGTTGCATGTTTGTTTTCATTTCCTAGTGTCACAACACAGAGCAGAGGCAATGTGGACTTATGTGGAGTTGTAAACTGTAAATTGTCTTTGGTCTCATATCAATCAAACTTGAATATGAGGCTTTTGCTTGCATTGCTTTTGAGTGTATTTTGTATTTTTTTTTTTCTAATGTGCGTTTTATTTGTGCAGAATAAACAAGTTTTATTTCTTTCCTCTACAATCCTCAATCCGAATTTTTTACTGACTGGTACTTTGAACTCTTGAGCTAGCTAGACGCTTTATTTCGTGGCTACTACTTTAAATCTCTGTATAAACTATTTTAACACGATTTCCTAGTACCGACCCTTAAACCACGTTTATAAATAAAGGGGATAATGTCCTTTTAACTGTATCCTTGCTATCCTGGTTCATTTCGATGCAAAAATATTTTAATACTTTTAATACTTATTAAAACTAACGAGTTTTGATAATCATTTTACAGAATAGAATATTACACAGCAATCCATCATTGCTTTTCGCATTCTCATCACAGTCGGACCCCGAAATATAATGTCAGTGAATTTCCTGAAGATTTATGACCAGTTAACTACAGTACCGTCAGTATCATTATTAAAAAATAATCAAGTTTGGGGCTGTTGCCTAATGTAGGGTGAAATGATTTATTGAAAAAGATTTTAGGCGTGATTGACTTTTTTTCCGCAACTTAGCATTTTCACTGATGTATTACTGTATAACAAAGTATAATGCTACTCATGGTGCAAACATCCCTGTAGCATTTCATGTAAAGCTCCGACCACACTAAGGCGAATTCCTCGCAAGATCCCATGGGACGCGATTGGGCGCGGGGATTGTATAGCCTTGCCGCATACAGACTTCTCGGTACAGTCACAAAACGCCGCCACCAAACTGCAGACTACAGCTTTCGTACATTTTATATGAACTCGCTGCACATGGATAACGCTGGTGGTCGCTACACGCCACGATACCACAAGTGTATGTCGCACACTTCCGCTGCTTAGTAGCCGCTCCAAGCTACAGGTATAGTTGCCGGCACGAGTCGTGAGCACAAACCTAACTGTAGTGTTTGTATCTATGCAATAGATATAATACATTGTCTCATGTACACCAGCAGAGTGGGTAGCTGTCAAACTGACAACTGGCGTTAGACGCGGTGCAGCTTGGACGTGTGCCTGCGCTCGTAGCTTGCTGTAGCGGTGAGCCAGTGTGGCAAGTATACTTATACATATAGTTAGTTAGTGTTGTGATAGTGATCACTACACTAACGAATCTTATTTCCTATCACGGCAAGTTGCACATGGACGGGAGCAATGAAATCAATATATTATCAAGCATATAGATACAAATAGAAACCGGAATACATGTGCACGCTGACGAGGGCAGTTAAAGTTAGAGCGGAATTTGTGCTCACGACTCGTGCCGGCAATTATAGCGCCGTTTTGTGGCCCGTGTGTGGCAAGCCTTAATGATTATAATACTATACTATAATAATATACTATAATATTATAACTAAGTAATCGAATTTAGTGCCAATTTGAACACCTCCGTACCTGGCATAATCTGATTCGCTTCAACTTGATCAGAGCTATAATCACACGCACACAAAAGATTATCTTTTCTGTGCTCACACGTCATAGTGAATGTCTGCTTTATAGATAATCATTCAGTGCAGTAGTAGAGTAGATAAAGTTTTATTTTTAATTTTTATCCTTTAATACTAGTAGTTCTGCGAGCGCCATCTAGCGGTGCACAGCAGCGCCATCTAATGATCTTATTGTAAAACTAACATTAATATTGGTTTTAAGAGGTTGAGCGTGCGGAGTGCACGCGTCAGGGGCGCCTCCCTTAAAAATGAGTCCATGTTTACACAAAAGTCGCCGCACGCACACAAGTAAAGTGTTGCAATAAGTATTTCCTCTCACACATTGAAATAATCACACTTTGTGGAGGGGCGTTCATTTTTAGAATGGTTTATCTCTAACAGGTTGTGCGTCGATGTATCTGCTACCCTGTATACTTTCACTAAACAATTTCATAAAATTTTTACCTACAACGCCCCCCTATAAATGTAATTCAAGCGAAAAAGATCCTTGTAGCACTTACAAAATAAAGCTATAACTGCAACTACCTAGTTAACAAGGCTTTAATTTAGAGCAGACAATTTTATAAAAAACAATAGAAAGACTAGATCCTTGAAAATTAAAACCGTGTTCTCAAGATTTTCAAGAAAATCTGATTTATGAGCTGTGAAATTCTTTTTAAGAAACAAGAGGCGGTTTCTTTTGAGAGCTGTCTGGAAAAGTAACGCTATGTAATAATAGGTCTTTACCTATGAAATTGCCGTTTTGTATGAAAAAATTTAAACGAATTTTTTTCATGCATTTTTATTTGTATTAATCGAAGTAATCACCCATGCAATCAATGCATCTTTGCCAACGCAGTGGCAGTTTATTGATGCTCTTCTTAAAGAAATCAGCTGGACGGGAGGCAACAAATTCTTCAAAGGCATTTTGTACTGCCTCTCGGGTATTGAATTTTTTTCCCGCCAAGAAGTTATCCAAATTCTGGAAAAAGTAGTATTCTGTAGGCGCAAGGTCTGGTGAGTAGGGCGGATGACGGAGAGCTTCCAACCCCAGTTCTTGTAACTTGGAGACCGTCTGCTGTGCAGTATGAGGTCGCGCGTTGTAGTGCAGGAGCAGCGGAGACGAGCGATTGACCAATGCTGGTTGGAGATGTGCCAGCTTCTCCATCATTGTGTTCAGTTCTTCACAGTACACATCTGAAGTAATGCTCACGCCGTTTGGTAAGAAGCTGTGATGAATCACACCGGCGCTAGACCACCAAACAGTGACCATCACTTTTCTAGGGGTAAGTTTTCGTTTAGGGCATTGTTTAGGTGCTGAACCAGGATCCAACCAACTTGCTGAGCGCTTGCGGTTATCAAACAGAATCCATTTTTCATCGCAGGTAACAATGCGGTTCAAAATTCCTTCATTTGTGTGTCTGTTGAGCAGTGCAAGGCACGTCTCGACGCGTACGAGTACTTCGCGCTGGCGATCATTGAGTTCGTGGGGCACCCATTTGTCAAGATTTTTTACCTTGCCAATTTAACGCAAATGGACCAATATTGTTTTGACGCTAACGTCGAAAGCTGCTGCTAATTCAGCCGTAGATTGTGTATCATCAGCTTCCACAATCGCCTTTAATTCGTCATTGTCGACCAAAGTCTTCGGACGACCGCGAGGTTCATTTTTCAGGTCGAAATTTCCAGAACGGAAGCGAGCAAACCAATAACAAGTGGTGCGTTGGTTTGTAGTGTTAGCTCCGTAAACGTCGTTGATGTTGCGTGCCGCTTGTGCCGCGTTGCTGCCACGACGGTACTCATATTCCATAATTACTCGAATTTTTAACGTATCCATGATTACGAAAAAGATTGAAATGCGATGAAAATGTAACACTAATCAATAAACAAATGACTACTTTTGGAAAAAAAAATCCATGTTTTTAAAATAAAATTAATTTGAAATTAGAATTCTTAGCCAAACAAAAATTATTTTGATTTGAAATGGCCAGTACTGCAGAACGGCAATTTCATAGGTAAAGACCTAATATAAATATATGCTATCTATACAGGGTTAGTTTTCAATAACCAGCCAAATTTTCACAGGGTGTTCTACCTGTGAATATGAACAACTTTTACTATGGGACCAACTTTAAAATCACGAAAAAAAAAAACAGTTGTTTCATACGAAAGTTCAATACCTACTCGACCAAAGTGTATGACACAACAGATTTTTTTTCGTGATTTCAAAGTTGGTCCCATACTGAAAGTTGTTCATAATCATGGGTAGAACACCCTGTGAAAATTTTGCACAGAGGTTCCCTTTTAGACAAAGGATAAGGAAGGATTTCCTGGTAGTACGTTCCCGTGGGATATTTTCCGATATTAATGCTGGCGAAGCCGCGGGCAAAAGCTAGATAAACATAATAATTATACAGAATATTAAAACTATAACATTTTCACTTTATCTATTTGCTTACTGTTCTTATAGGCTAGATTGTAGTTAATCATTAAGAACCTGATTCTTTTCTGACCGAGCAAGCGGAGCGTCTCTTCTTCAAGTTTGGCAAAATTTGCTTTTGTCTGTCAATTTGTTGCTACTTCTCTACAGGTCGTATTTTACAACCAATCTGAACGAAACTTACTTGGTATACAGGTTTTAAGACTTTATAGAATATTTTTTGTTGTAGGGGATTTTTGATTGGAGGCAAAAAGGAGGCTACTGGATATCTCCGCCTTATGAGATCCGATTTCAATGGTGCTTTTTTTTTTGAAAGGAAGTAACTTTAAATTGGTGTCATAATAATTTCGTGAAGGTGTGATGAGGGTCTTCGGCATGATGAGCAGAAATAGCTCCTCGAAATACAGTAAATTCCTCACTCATAGATTTCTACCCGTGAAATCGGCCTGGGACCACCTTCCATCACAAAACTAGAAAATTATGAAAATAATTATGAGAATTCTCTAAAACGAGGCTTTAATACATTCCACAATGTATATGCTTAAGTGGTAAGCATTATTTATAGAACAATCGTAAACCCTGTCGGGCACAGCAACAGAAGGATAGCAGAGAGAGATGACGACTTATCGTTTATCTTATAATCTAACTTATTCTAGAAACTTATAAAACAAAAAGAAAATGAAAAAAAAAATTGTATTTTACATGAGTTTTAAACTTTTGTCATGTTAGTCTGTAAGATATTTATTTAGTTTAGTTGCTGACCATACGTGACTGAGCAACTAATGACAAAGAATAATTATGTGTATTGCATCTATACACCTTCTTTGTATGTGAGCGTAACCGCTGTGGAGGGGCGTTCATTTTTAGAATGGTTTATCTCTACCATGGATCCAGTACTTACATGATTCTAGAAAAACCTGCGTTATAAATTTTCGTCGGTTATTAAAAAAAATATCATCATTTATCAGAATCATGTACTGAATCCATAAGGATTCTGGACCCCATCACCATTAACAGGGTATGCGTCGTTGTAACTGCCACCCTGTATTTAAAAGACAAAATGGCGATCACCACGCGCCGAAAGATCCCTTACAACTTCTACCAGTTAACAAATCACCATCAGATCAGAGGGTGTTATTATTCAAATACTTCATGGCATAATAATTCTTCTTTTATCATAAACTGAAAACCAAAATTACAACTCGAAAGAGTCATTAATCATTAAATAATCAAAGGTTATGGAAGGGCAACTACTACGAATTTCAGAGGTGAAGAAGGTTGTTCCTTTACATGTTATGAGTAAGTCAAGTATTATGGTAATGGCGTACTAAACTAAAAAAATAAGACGTGCATTACAGAGGTTGCTGCAAATTGAGAAATTACCTAAAATAACACGGAATTATTTATTTTTCTAAGCTCAAAATACGACGGGGTAATTTGTGTGTAATTTATTATTCTAAATCACATCATATTACAAAATCTTATACTAATGAAAATATTCACAGCTTAGTACTTATGGCTGATTTACATTTGCATTAGTTAGCGAAGTAGCGAGTTTAGTTCAAGTAGCAATTGGTTGTCCAAACATCAGTTCAAAAGTTTCAGTTCTTCATTGTAAAGTGTCACGTCTAAACGTCAAGGGACTTAAAATCGCTGGTATTGCACTAATGTAAATGATAATGTTGGCTGAAGCCAAGATTATTATTTGCAAAATCTTTTGCATTGAATTTCATTTGTAAATTTCTATATTTTAAAATATCTTCGGACCCTAGGGTCCCAGATCTTTGGAAGGCGTACGAAGGGCCGAAGCCAAATCGCAGAGGCCCCTTAGACAATTCTAAATGATGAGGAGGCACTAACCGACGATTATCCCTGTATATGCAGTATACAAGTGCACCCAAAGACAACCCCCGGTTGGTGCAGGATTATTGAAGAACATGGCAACAAAACATGGCTATGGGTTTGGGTGGCTGTGGACTGGTTACCTAGAACTATGGAAAAACTATGGCTCCTTGTTGACTAATGTTTTATATACTTACAATACACAGATAAAATGGCAGGGGGTGACTTGCATACTCAATAATGGGCCCCCGAAAACGGTCGCTAGCACATAGTGACGTAGCGACAAGAGGGCAACATGTCCTGAGGTGATTATGAGGAGTGGAGAGGTATTCCACGGCTATAAGGACAATCTCAGAAGTACGGTCAAGATCCCTACCAGCATCTTATTGCAATACTTCCTTCCTCCGAGCACTTTTGTTCTGGCGAATCTCCACGCAAGCCAGCCAATAAAGTTAAGAAAGAGGTGGGAGTACTGTTTGTCGTCATTGTTCACTACAGCCGGCCAATAAAGGCAAGCGAGAGGTGAGGAACAAGACTTCTCCCGGCAGATAGGGTCCGTGGGGTCGCTACTTCTTAAAAGCTCGCCACATGCTGCCCTGCTAGTTTCTGTATCTCTTTTGGTCTGGCTCCTCATTCTAGATCTGACCCGGCAAAGTAAACTGCCAGTACAGACCTACATAACAATTCGGAGCGCGCAAGCCCCACCACGCCGTTAATGTAGAGATACAACGGTATTATTATAATTTTTTAACCGACTTCAAAAAGGAGGAGGTTCTCAATTCGTCATGAATGTTCCCCGATTACTCGAAGATGGCTGGACCGATTTGGATTTTTTTTTTTTGTTCGAAAGGGTATACTTCCCAGGTGGTTCCATGATCATCAAGTCAGGATCTGATGATGGGATCCTGGAGAAATAGAGAGAACTCTTCCAATTTTATAGGCACACTTGAAGCGATTTGGATAGTTTTTGGAAGAGTACTTTCTTGGAGTGGTCCCATTTCAATTTGGTGAAGATCTGATGAAGAACTTCTGAGATAGGCAACGGAACTCCTCAATAAATGATAGCAAATGGACTGGGATTGCTGAAATCTCATGTCTGTTTGTTGTTCACACCAGTTCATAACATAACATCACGCCAGTACGCTGTGAAGGGGTAAGCACATGTAAACCACTAAAAAGTGAAAAATAAAAACTTTTTTACAAAAAAATACAACCGACTTCCAAAAACAACACTATAAAGTGAAAAATAACTTTAATTTCGGAAGTCGGTGGCAAAAACGAAAATACATTTAATCAGACACCGACTTCCGAAATTAAAGTTATTTTTCACTTTGTAGTGTTGTTTTTGGAAGTCGGTTGTAATTTTTTGTAAAAAAGTTTTTTTTCATAGCAGGTGGCGTTTTATAGTTTGTGCCTACCCCCATGGGAAAAAAAGGCGTGAGTTTGTGTATGTCTAAGTATGTAATTTCTATAAGATATTCAAATAAAGAGAGCGTTGAGGCTGCCATTAATAAAGTCATAATTTACAGAGTTAAAAACTAATCAAAATTACGCACAGGCAACCAGCAAGTAAGCAACACAACCCCAAAGAATCATTATAACATCTCACGTTTCCAAAAATACCTTTCATAAAAAGTAATGTCAGCTTATAAAAGATTAAAAAGGTTTTGGAATTTACTGCATTTCGCGCGGCCTGATATCGAATAGCCATTAGCTAAAACGATTTCGTCGAGTTCTCTTCAGTACAAGTTTACGAAGGTAAGTGTAGGAAGGTAAAGTATCTTTTGGGACTATAATAATGGTAAGCGAATTTTAATGGGAACCTTCGGTAATCATGTATGTAAGTTTTTTTTTTTCTTGGGAAAAGATTACCAAGTAATGTGAGGGACGGAACTTTGAATCCTAGTTTTTCTATTCCAAGAAAGTTCGTGTTAGGTTTACAAAGTGAATCATCATCTGCCTAGCCTTTTCCCAACTATGTTGGGGTCGGCTTCCAGTCTTACCGGATGCAGCTGAATACCAGTATTTTACATGGAGCGACTGCCTATCTGACCTCCACAACCCAGTAACTGGGTAATACGATACCCCTTGGTAAGACTGGTTGTCAGACTTTCGATCTTCTGACAACCCGTAACGACTGTCAAAGATCCACGAATGACAGCTGGGACCAACGGCTTAACGTGCTTTCCGAGGCACGGAGGAGTCTCGGTATGTAAAGATGGTCACCCATCCACGGACCAACCCCGGCAAGCGTAGCTTAACCTTGTCGATCGACCCATGCGGCTGTTATTACTTAGCCACGAGCTCCAAAGTGAATAAAGAAAGAAAATAAAGTCGGGACGTATTGTGGGACACCCGGTTGGAACGAAATTCCTTTCGTTGTTTAATATGTATTAGGTAATATAAAGCCATCTTGTATGGTCTTCATGTTTTAACACTTTGCGGGACAGTACTGACTTTTTCAAATTATGCGATAAGACAATAGTATTGCCCGAATTGGCCATACAAGTTACGATCGCTGCTATATCCGTAGCAAATTTCATAGCCGTAGAATCTTTGATAGACCGACCACGGGCATAACCATAGTGTGCGTGCGAGGACTCCCTAGAAAACGCACACATACCTTTATATTTTCAATGTGTGACTTTGTGCGTTTAATTGCTTCTATATACAGGGTTACTGGTAACTCGACCACTTCCTTGCAGGACGTCATAGTAGGGTTCAAATGCAACAAATTAAGCCACCAAATGTTCTACCGAAATTCAGTTTTTTTTTCGTAAATTTAATTTTTTCAGACAAAATTTACGAAAAATAAAATGTTTAATTAGTTATCTTTGCCAAATTTTAGGCATTTTTGAACTTTTAATTATTAGCGCAAAGGTCTGCTACTGCATCAGCTATATTACTAACTTAAATTCCAGAATAGTCGCGCCGTAAATAATTTTAAATTGGATCTTTCATATAAAAACTAAAAATCTAAGTAACTCAAAAAGTATTGAATTTCGGTAGAACATTTGGTGGCTTAATTTGTTGCATTTTAACCCTACAATGACATCCTGCAAGGAAGTGGTCGAGTTACCAGTAACCCTGTATATTATGAGAGACTGATGTGATACGACAGTAAAAACGGTTTTCCTTGTTCCTCTATACGAAATTTTACTGTATGGAGGCATGAGGAACAGGGTGTAAAGTTCACTCATCCTCCATTGAAAAGAGAGGATCCTCCGACCAGACGGGTATTGTGTCTGGTGGGCAACTGCCCGACGGTTGATGTCGGGACGTTGTACATATGCTAGTCGCGCGGTAAACTCTAATTGCACGAGGCAGGATTGCGTGACATCAGTGTGACGCGTAGTTCGTATGTGGCGATGTAGATTCCGCCAAAACTGTATTGCCCGTACTTCCGTTCAGAAGAGTTTAAACTTTTACGGTGGTGCCCTTATTCCGTACTGTCATTTTCAAACATCAAAAAATCTACTGCATCAAAAAACGTCCTGCGAGTTAAAAAAACAAAAACAAAATGTTAGATTTGTACGCACGGCTACAGATCAAGTTATAAATTTCCAGTATAAGCTGATCTCGCATTGTATAGGATTTCCTTACAATGAGAGGTCAGTGTAAACTGGAAATGTATAGCTTGATGTGTAGCCGCGTGTACCAGTCAACTGCCACCGCAAGCTGCGTTGAAGAACTTCGTTCTAATTGTTTGTTCCACACAAATAAAACGCACATTACTTAAAAAAGACAAAAGCACAGCATTGTTTAGTGAAGAACTTTTAGATAAGAGTACTTTTACATAGTTGAAACTAAAAGTTCTTTACTAAACAATGCTGGCCTTTTGTAACATGACTGAAGTCAGGTTTTAGTTTTAGATTATGTACTTACATATATTTATAAATTTTTGTTAGTCACAAGAAGTTATTAAAACTTTATAGCGTGGATCCAGTCAGACGTTTGGAGTACTAAAACTTAAGTCATTTAATGGGCACGACGTTCGGACCTGCCCAAGTGCACGTAAAACGTCGACTAACTTTTAAGTCCAGATGGCATGATCTATGGCAAGATAGAGGTCCTTGTACAAAAGCACGACGTTAACGTAACGTAAATTTGATCGATTTTTGAATCAAAAATCACATTGCATTTTGGTTTAATTTTTTGCGACAAGCCATAGATACTTGTATCAATGAAGTCTTAAAACTAAGTTATCATTATGTGGGCAACGACTATTAATTTGCAATTTTAAAATTGTTACAAATAACACTATGATTACTCTGCCCCTACGTACTAGCCTCACAGTTTTAGATTATATACATTTTTTTTTTTACTTTTTTACATTTATAGAGCAGTAGCCGCATGCTAACGGCCGATTTGTAATTCGTAGGTTCGAACTCAGACAGGCGCTTTACTTTGTGTAAATTATTTCATCACCACTGCTCTCAAAATAGTAAAGGAAAACATCGTGAGGAAACTGGCATGTCTTGGAACCAAATAATTCGAACACATGTGACATCTACCAACCGGCACTGGGCCCACGTGGTGGATTACGAACCTACGACCTACAACTCGCAAGTCGCGGCCGTTACCACTGGGCCATCACTGCTCTACTGGGCCACCACTAACTGCACTGCTGCTGAAAAACATATTAACGATGAATAAACAAAACACATAAAAACTCTCGTTCCAATACTCGCCAAAAAACATCCCTTGACAAGTTGTTGTTTTTCCTCCCAAACAAATTAAAATATAAATCGACCTGTTACCAAAAATACAACAAATAAGAACGCAACTCACTTCGAGCTTCGTGCTTCTCCTTGTCAAACATGATTAACATAAATACCTCGTCCTGGGCGACGAGATTCAGCGGGTGCTATAGCGGGCTTGATAGCGGGCACGAAGTATCAAACAAGAATGTTGCGTTTTTAAAGGATTGTTATTATTGTTCTCCTATTTATGTTTATCTGGGCTTGTTAGGCTGCATCGGTTGGCATAATCAAGTGAACGCCGGCTCTCGCACATGAGTAGCAACATTTATGTTGAACGATAGCAGTTTTACGCGGACGTGACGCATAATTTCCACATTTGTTTTTATTTTTTTTTTATTTTGTAGTTTATTTGTAATTGTATGCGTCATATTTGGCGCGACAAAATATATTTTCTTCTTCTTTCTATATTATGAAACCTCAATTTGCTTCCGTAGTGTAGTGCCTATTGTTTTACCATGTGAAAATAAGTACTTACCACCAATTCGCGATGCACTGTGGCCACCTAAAGGCCAAAAACTATCAAGATCTAGTTGTAGCCTCATCTCATTGACAATCAATGTCAAAAACCTATTCAATTTTTGACAGAAGTACGGAAATTGTCCCTTTGATCGCGCCCGCTACCGCCCTAGTGGCCGCGCGTTCACCCTGGACGAGACCAAACATAACCGCGTCAACTATAAGCATTGCAGAACTTGCATTGATTTTAATATTTCGTAGCTCCGCGGTCTGTGCGTGCCTCACGCACAAACTAATTATAATTTCTAAGACCGTTTATTGCGTACGTTCGCCGCGAATTAAATTAAACCTTGATTTTGTAGGGTAGAGTTTAATTTTTAATGTGACGGTTCCGGGTCTCGTTTGCATTTGTGTACGTAAATTTGGAGCTTGGTTGTGGCTGTAATAAAAGCTACGAGTACCTTTATTATAATTCGTATACGCTTTTAGTCAGAGTGTGAATTTGAAATCCCACCCCAAAATAATGAATATAATGTATAAGTTATGTGTTATTTACTTTTAAATTTTGACTATTTGTGTTATTAAATTTTCTCTTATGTAAGGAAGAGCTAGTTGATATAGTGTACGTGTAGTGAAAATATTAGCCTATAAACGTTCGCACGGGCGTAATAAAATCGCGGCGGGATTTTATTGCGCACTGGATTTTCAACTCTCGTTGTTGAGCCGAGCGTTGAGAATCCAACTTAACGGGAGGTTATCCGAATTTTACCTGTTTTAGAATCAATTTTAAATGGTCAAATTATTGTATTAAGGTTCTGAAAAAAATATATGCCATAGATACATCCTTGCTTGAGGGAAATTAACGGTTCAAAACACGATAAGTTGTAATTTCCTCGATGAAAAAAAAATCCAAAACATGGTCGATTTCAAAACCATTTTCTGTTTCATTTCCTAATTACAGCATAAAATTATATGAAAATTGCATGTACCATTAGGTAATCGTATTTCAGAGGGAATTTAACGGTTGGATTTTTGAGTTTAATAGATTTTTTTTAAATAAACTCAAAATTAGTCAATTTGGCTTAATCCGCTCGCGGTCAGAGTCCTGCGGGACGTCATCGAGGTTGGACCTGTGTCAAAATTTTTAAAAATTCGCTCTCCCTGCTGTTGTTCAAAAAAATTCAAACAAAAGACGAACACATTATATATGAAATTGCGACAGCTCAGAAAAAATATCTCGTAATTATATTATAGTTTTAATTCATAATATTGTTTTCGAAAATGTGATTATTTATATGTGGTATGATGACGTTTAATTGTCATCTTACGATAGTGCTAAGACACATTGCAAATTATTATCGATAAAATTATAGTCAAGCGCGAGTAGTTTATAATTTTTTATCGTGGTCCTTTATGAAGAAGTTTTAAAACACATTTTTCTAAGATTTTTCATCAGATTCATCCACATTAGTATTTTCACTCTCCATCGAACTGTCTTCACTACTAGTCTACTACCATATCCTACATAAATTACACATAATATAAATACAATGTGTCCGGTTGTCGGTTGGATACTAATAATAATCAACTTTCACTCTGGCAACAACAGTGAAAATTAGAAAAAAATAAAAATGTGCGGTCGGGGACCACCGTCAGGAATGAAGTTCCTTATAACGTATGATTTAAAACACAAACTCAAAATTTTCACATCCACCATCTTGAATTTTCATTTTGACTTCACTACCGGCTTTGGCTCCCTCGAAAACCATAAAAACGACACCCCATGATCAGTTTTGAGTACAAAAAGTCACAGTATACGATAAAATATCGTGTTCTATACATTCGAAAAATAGCGCTTTGTGAACGTAGCCATGGCTAGGCGGTAACCGTATCACTCAGTGCCCATGTTCGAAAGCAAGTTAGTCGATGACGTATCCTATTGTCGGTTTGAAACTTTTAACATATTGACACTTGCACTTTTGTTTAGGTAAATAGTCCTATGGGACGCCAATCCCACATGAGCGGGGCCGGTTAGACAATATACTAAATTAATTTTGATGTCGTAGAATAGTAGATTCGATAAATTATAGCTGTAGCAGTAGGTACATCCCTTGATAATAAAGTACGGCAATTGTTCCTTCATATGTAGTTGTCAATAATTACTGATCTTCATGAGCAGTGGTCAACATCAAAAACAAAAGAATATGTTTGCAGCATAAGCAAAACAGTACGACCATTTTTAGCCCATTCTAAAAAAGAAATTTTTTTTATTCAGTCACTAAAGGGGTTATAGGGGATGCAAGTTAGACACACAATATACTAAAACAACAGCCACATTTTATAAAACTTTCCTTTACAGTACGTTTGTAGTTGTGGTCTCTCTCAGTAGCCAAAATACACAGAGAGTTAGGACTGGTGACGCGGGAGCAAGCGATCGACGACGAAGCAGCTTGTCCTGAGGTCGAAACGCGCAGCCTTCAGTAGCAATTTCCCACTGCTTGCGAAGTTTTTCGTTTTTAGTGGATAAATAAACAAACGCTTGTTCGTGTCGTTCCTGCATAGGAACGACACGAACAGGAGTAATACCTAATGGCATAACACGAATACACTGAGTGATTCTTACAAATTATTTCTGACGAACCCGGCTATCGCTAAAAAATATAACTGTAGATTGTACACACGGGATTTCTCATTAACTGTCAGCTAACCATTAATAATAGGTCTTTACCTATGAAATTGCCGTTTTGTATGAAAAAATTTAAACGAATTTTTTTCATGCATTTTTTATTTGTATTAATCGAAGTAATCACCCATGCAATCAATGCATCTTTGCCAACGCAGTGGCAGTTTATTGATGCCCTTCTTAAAGAAATCAGCTGGACGGGAGGCAACAAATTCTTCAAAGGAATTTTGTACTGCCTTTCGGGTATTGAATTTTTTTCCCGCCAAGAAGTTATCCAAATTCTGGAAAAAGTAGTAGTCTGTAGGCGCAAGGTCTGGTGATTAGGGCGGATGACGGAGAGCTTCCAACCCCAGTTCTTGCAACTTGGAGACCGTCTGCTGTGCAGTATGAGGTCGCGTGTTGTCGTGCAGGAGCAGCGGAGACGAGCGATTGACCAATGCTGGTTGGAGATGTGCCAGCTTCTCCATCATTGTGTTCAGTTCTTCACAGTACACATCTGAAGTAATGCTCACCCCGTTTGGTAAGAAGCTGTGATGAATCACACCGGCGCTAGACCACCAAACAGTGACCATCACTTTTCTAGGGGTAAGTTTTCGTTTAGGGCATTGTTTAGGTGCTGAACCAGGATCCAACCAACTTGCTGAGCGCTTGCGGTTATCAAACAGAATCCATTTTTTATCGCAGGTAACGATGCGGTTCAAAATTCCTTCATTTGTGTGTCTGTTGAGCAGTGCAAGGCACGTCTCGACGCGTACTTCGCGCTGGCGATCATTGAGTTCGTGGGGCACCCATTTGTCAAGCTTTTTTACCTTGCCAATTTGACGCAAATGGACCAATATTGTTTTGACGCTAATGACGAAAGCTGCTGCTAATTCAGCCGTAGATTGTGTATCATCAGCTTCCACAATCGCCTTTAATTCGTCATTGTCGACCAAAGTCTTCGGACGACCGCGAGGTTCATTTTTCAGGTCGAAATTTCCAGAACGGAAGCGAGCAAACCAATAACAAGTGGTGCGTTGGTTTGTAGTGTTAGCTCCGTAAACGTCGTTGATGTTGCGTGCCGCTTGTGCCGCGTTGCTGCCACGACGGTACTCATATTCCATAATTACTCGATTTTTTAACGTATCCACGATGACGAAAAAGATTGAAATGCGATGAAAATGTAACACTAATCAATAAACAAATGACTACTTTTGGAAAAAAAAACCATGTTTTTAAAATAAAATTAATTTGAAATTAGAATTCTTAGCCAAACAAAAATTATTTTGATTTGAAATGGCCAGTACTGCAGAACGGCAATTTCATAGGTAAAGACCTAATATTTATTTTTATTATAGATATAGATGGTATAAGAGGCCTAAACTTTATGTTTTCTGTGAACGTTATGCGAACAATCAAATAACAGTAGGTATATAACAAAATATAAAAAAAATAATCGAAAAAAATATAACAGTTGAGAATCAAACTTTTAACAACGGGTTTGCAAAGCAGTCGTCGAACCGTTAAGCTATTTGGTTTGATGAAAGTTTACTAAAATAGCCGTTTAAAGGTTCAATCTGTAACTATCTGCTATATTCGTTTCCTACTCAGCCCAATGAATTAATGGAATAATTCGCTTTTACATTGTGTTTTAAAGTCACTTATATCGTCGTAGACAACGACCGATACCGATTATCAGCATTCTCCTGCCTTTATCCCAATTTTTTTTGGGGTCGATGCAACTTGTTTTTATCTTCCATACTTCTCTATTAGTCGTCATCTCAATAGTCATTCCCTTTCTAGCCACATCATCTTTCACACAGATCATCCATCGTTTCTTTGGTATTCCCTTACTCGTATAGTCATCCAGATTCATAATCAAAACATTCCAGACGACATTTTCTGCATTTCTCAGCATCACATGCCCATACCATGATAACCGATTTCCACACACGCCGATACCGATATCGGCACGATATCTACCGGCGAAGACAGTGCGGGGTGAGAGTAGCGGGCATTCTTTCAATTGAACAAACTTATTCAAACTGCCGCCGACTTAGTAGTGTGGTTGTTTGTCGTGTCGCGATGGTTATCGATATTCACCAATATCATGGGGCTGATAATAATTGTACCTATTGTTATCGAATCGTGTTGGTGTAGTTATCTGATAATGTGAAAACAAAACGACATTTTATGTAATAATCTTAGTTCACTCCACCGTAGACACCATAAAATGTAAACCTAAGGAAAAAAAATCGACCTAAGAAAAACTAATTAAGTTGATCAACTGCAAATATTTTACACTGTAGCATAGATTTTCCGCGAAATCGTCGGCAGCGCGTCGTAAATAAACACGTCGCGCTACATTTGGGGGAGGCGGAGGTAGCGTTTCAAAGGCCGACAGGCCCGAACAACCTGCCGTCGAAAAAACACACTGTTGGATTTTGCACTCTCGGCGCTAAGCAGAGCGTTGAAAATCGAGTGCGCTATAAAATCCCGCCGCGATTTTATTACGCCCGTGCGAACGTGAGTTAAGTAACGTTGTAATAAGTGAACACTGCACCACGCTCCGTCACTTAAACGTGGAGCGGCAGAGTAAGGCTGCTCTTCCACCAGAGATGTGCTATGCAGCTATGCTACGAGGATGTGAAAGCTAAGCTACGAAGCTATGTGACCGTTTCCACTAATGCTAAGCCGTGTAGCGGAGCGAGTAAGATGTGCTATGAAGTTGCGCCGCCGCGAGGTAGCTGTGCGAGGATGATGTGAAGCTCGAGCTATGCGATGCACCGACAGTAGGGAAGGCGCGGGGAGCGGCAGCTACACCACTCATGCATCCATAGCCCGCATCCTTCCATATAAGAAACATAGCTTAGTTGAGCCCGTTTCCACCAGTGCTATGCTATGTGGACCAATGAATATGATTGGTGGATATCAAACGCATCCATAGCAACGTAGCATTGAACATCTCTGGTAGAAAAGCATCCTTAACATTGTATCAGTTCATGCACCCGCGCGTAGATTGTTTGATATGGCCGCCCCGCGATACGCGACGGAGCGCGGTGCAGTGTGATAATCGCCTAATGTAAAAGATAGTATACTCGTAATTAATTTAATAAGTTGTGGGTCAGATGTTTCCTCTCTATTTATGGTGTCCACCTTGTATATACAACGTGTTGTTTTGCATCCTCGTCTTTCAGGGTGTGGTACAGAACATCACACCGAATAACTTTCTCCACGGGACCAACATCGTATTCGCTAAAAAAATTTCAACTGTTCCATAGAAAACTTCAATACCTATTTGACGCAAATAGATGGGACGGTTGATTATTTTTTCGCGATTACGATGTTGGTGTCATGGAGAAAGTTGTTCGGTTTGATGGTCTATACCACACCCTTAAATTTGACGAGGAAGCAAAACGACACGTTGTATACTGCTCGTGATTTGACTTAGAAATTTTCCCGTCTCTATCCTGCACTTGTAATTTTACGGTGCGACTAAGAAAGGAATAAAGTACATGCTATGTAACGTTTATAGCTGTCGACCTAAGCTAAGACAAATTATAAAGCTTATCTAATTGGGGTAAGCCTGGCAGACAAGCATAAGCTCCAGATATATATCTGTCTCATACAGTATGTCCCAGCTTTATATTAGTTTAAGTAGGTGTGAGTGAGAAAGATTGCTGCAATTTTCCAAACAAAGTTTCTGCTTTAATGCAGGTCACTTCGTATTCAAGGCTTTCCAGCAGATAATTTATTTATTTTCAACAAATATAATCATCTCTTGGTATTACATTATAAAACAAATTAGGAGCGGGTCTTCTCGCGATATTCCTTTTATTTTATTTTATTATACATTTTTTCTTTTTTTTTTTAAATTTTTCTTTTTTTTGTGTCTTAGTATGCCAAGCAGGACATGTATGTGTTGATAGCTACCGGTTTTCTTTGATATAATTAATGTGTCGTGAAATAGTAAAGATAAATAGCCAAACATTGAGCTAATACGGTAGTAATAACGATTATTAGTAACAAAACTGATTACTTGTGGTAATTTAACAAAAAGTTGACCAAATAACAATAAGACTAAGTAGGCAGGGATGTAAAAATATCGCGACGATTTTTTTTCGCGCCTTGGATTTTCAACGCTTTGCTTAGCGTCGAGAGTTGAAAATCCAACAGTGTGTTTTTTCGACGCGCTGGGATGCACTCTATTGTTGTTAGGTTGGATTCTCGAAGCTCGGCTCAACACCGAGAGTTGAAAATCCCGCCGCGATATCTTTACGTCCGTGCGAACGTCGGCTTAGGCTGGGTTGCACCATCTTACTTTAACAATATGTAACAAACATCGCATCTTCAGTTCGATGTTTGATTGTTAAAGTAATATGGTGCAACCCACCCTTGTTGAAGTTCCTGTTAGACAAAAAATAGGTTGTTCTATTTGACAATTTGTTAGCTGACGTCATAACTTTAACTGTAACCTTAACCGCCCACGCTTCGGTGGTTAAAGTTATTGTTAAATATCTGTCACTTCTGTCAGATGCGTCGAATGTCATGTCTC
Organism: Cosmia pyralina; assembly: GCA_946251885.1. NCBI lineage: Eukaryota > Metazoa > Arthropoda > Insecta > Lepidoptera > Noctuidae > Cosmia > Cosmia pyralina. Next base: position 4,167,939 of record OX276348.1, on the reverse strand, counting down.
TGCTCCGAACTATAACTATTACGTTTGACATGACGGTGTACTAGCAGGTAGTCATTCTATGGTCAAAATCTACCTACCTTTTCCCAACTATGTTGGGGTCGGCTTCCTGTCTAATCGGATGCAGCTGAATATCAGTATTTTACATGGAGTGACTGCCTATCTGACCTTCACAACTCAGTTCTGGGTAATACGATACCTACCCCTTAGTAAGACTGGTTGGCAGACTTTCGGGCTTCTGACGACCCGTAACGACTGTCAAAGATCCACGAATGACAACCGGGACCAACGGCTTAAGATGCTTTCTGAGGCACGGAGTGGTCTTGTTATGTAAAGATGGTCACCCATCCACGGACCATCCGCGGCAAACTTAGCTTAACTTGATCGATCGACCCGTGCGGCTGTTGTTCCTTAGCTTATAAAGCGTGACATGAATTATAATAAATTAGAACTTGCAAAGTTGTTAAGTCCCACGTGACATATTTACTATTTTACGATTCAAGGGTGTTAAACCCAATTTTGCACAGTATCATCTAGCAAAAATAAAATACCATAAATATAATTCAACGGTAACTCAGTATGTTAGACAAAATATGAAATATTACTAGTTATTTATGATACTAGTGCGGTAAGTTGGTTTTTTTCGTCTCGGGCTCACCATAGTCACGAGTTTGTAAATACCAATTTCCGGACGTGTGTCATACAATGTTTTTCAACACATTTGCGAGGAAACAGTACAATATGTAATGAGAATGATTTATAATATACTTCACACGTAATTCATTGAAATAAGCCATCACAACATTTTCAGACAATGATTGAGTATTTCTTTTAGTCTTCCATGCTATAAAATTATTGTAAATCATTAAATAGCGCTCTCGCGATTTTGGCAGCAAAAGATCGTTTTCTGCAATTTGCGCCTCATTGAGAATGGAGGAGTAGATTCCATATTAATATCAGATTTCTCCCTTGAACTCACATTATTATTTTGTGTGTATCAGTCGGAAAATTGCAACAATCTTTGACGTTTCTAATATGAAAATGGCGCGAATTTGCAAATAGCGCCACGTGCGCGTGGTGAAAATTAGAAGTACATCTTTCGTCTCATTTACTCTTTAGTATTAAAGTGATACAAACGTATTGAGCAAAAGCGCTTCCAAGGAGTTCGATCAGTCAGCTTATTTATTCTCGTAATGTGAAACTCCTTGGTGGAATCCTTATAATTATGTTTTATGTAAATTAAAAACACACCGTAAAGGATACGCACGGCGCTATACTACGGAGTATGCGGTAAAACAGGTAGGTACTTATTAGGTGAGAGTACCGTTCCGTTGTATGGTGCGTGATTTTTAACTTTTGAACAATGTATACAGGCTTCTTAAATGCATTTTTTGAGCAAATGTGTTGAAAAAAATATATTTAGCTATGTGCATACCTGAGATGTCACTTTTTAGAAGAAAAGAAAACAAAAGAAAAGAAAACAGAAGAAAATTAAGAATGATATTAACGAAATATAAAAAAAAAATTTTCAAAAAAATACAACCGACTTCCAAAAACAACTCTACAAAGTGAAAAATAACTTTAATTTCGGGAGTCGTTGTCTGGTTAAATGTATTTTCGGTTTTTGCCACCGACTTCCGAAATTAAAGTTATTTTTCACTTTGTAGTGTTGTTTTTGGAAGTCGGTTGTATTTTTTTGAATTTTTTTTTATATTCCGTTAATATCATTCTTAATTTTCTTCTGTTTTCTTTTCTTTTGTTTTCTTTTCTTCTGTTTTTGGAAGTCGGCTGTATTTTTTTGTAAAAACGTTTTTATTTTTCACTTTTTAGTTGTGGTACCTACCCCACACAAATTCTAATACCACTACCTGCAAAACAAACTAGAACATCATCCATATAAATGTGGGGAAAAAATACGTATTATTGAAGCTAACTCAAAAATTACCCAAGCAAATTAATCAATTTTATACGGGACCAACTGTGATGTATACCCTCTCGAATAAACCAAAAAAAATCCAAATCCGTCCAGCCATCTTCGAATAATCGGGGAACATACATAAAAAAAAAATAAAAAAAAAGGTTGCGACGAATTGAGAACCTCCATTTCGAAGTCGGTTAAAAAGAGCTATTATACCTTCTTGTTGGCTTTAACACAGTACCTAAATACTTTAATAACAGGTACCTTGTTGTACTTTAGTGGTAAAACGTTGACGTTTTATTATATTTAAACACAGCTTTCCCGAGAACAGATGCCGCCTTGTAATATTGTTTTAATATACCTACTGCGTTTGCCATAAAAAAGAAAAACGAGGCTTCGCATGAATATGTAACAGTTTTCAGGAAAATAAAGTTGTATTACAAAATTAAAATAGGTGCGTTTTATTACAAATGTATTGGAATTTTATAAGGCATATTTTACTATTATTAGTATCTATTATACTCATATATTTAATAGTTAAATACTATAAAATATTAAAAGGGTAGTAATTTCATGCTGATTAGTAAAGTAGTATGTCGTGATAGCCCAGTGGCTAGGCGCTAGGGGCTAGGTAGCTAGAGGGGGGTGGCTAGGGGTCGGAGGTGAGAGCGCGTGGAACGCCGTCGCCTCCTGCGAGGAAGTGATGGTCGCGAAGGAGGCGGCGGAAAGGGAGAGGAGGATACAACTTCCCTTCCAATCCGTAGCAGACGCACCGGGTGCTGGAGGGCGCGAAATGATCTCCAGCCGCTTTAGGATGAGACCTGGAGGCAATAGACTGAGGGAATTTGTTACCTGAACAGTGAAAGGCCCGAGACGGCGGCGCGCCGTGTTCCGCGCGCGCGACTCTAGAAGGATTGCGGCCGTATATGGCCGCTGAGGGTGACGGGGTCCGCATGAATTCATGCGGGCCGACACCTTTCCGGGGAAGCGTAACGAAATGCGCAAGCACTCCAGCACCCCGGCTAAAGGTAGCAGAAGAACACCATGTGGTTTTAGTCAGTAAAAGTCTGACAGACCCCTTCACCTGCCCCAGGGTGGAGGACATCATGAGGATTTCCACACGATAAAGAAAAAGGGCCTCGGAAGCTGTGAGTTCAAATTCGGGCAAGTACAACCGGGCAAGTACATTTTGTGGTCCGCTTCCAGTCTTACTGGATACAGCTGAATACCAGTATTTTACATGGAGTGACTGCCTATCTGGTCTCCACAACCGAGTTACTGGATAATACGACACCCCTTGCCCCTGGTAAGACTGGTTGTCAGACTTTCGGGCTTCTGACGACCCGTAAAAACTTTCAAAGACCCAAGAATGACAGCCGGCACCAACGGCTTAACGTGCTTTCCGAGGCACGAAGGGGTCTTGGTATGTAAAGATGGTCACCCATCCACGGACCAACTGCGGCAAGCGTACTGCACAAGCCCTTTCTCTTCCCATATATGAATGAGATAAAACAAAAAAAGTATTTAGTAAATATTTAGCAAACTCTAGTAAGACCTTCGGGCGATGACCATTATAATCCGCTGTTGTTACTTGAAAGTGTTAATTTAGAATATATCGATACCCACTTCATGTGTTTCACTAGTTAATTCAATTTAACTATGTATAAATAATAGTTACTTATTCACACACAAAACAAATATCACCACACATCTACAAATCAGCAAACAAAAATATAAAATAACACGTAAAACAATTGGAAACGTGCTAGATCCGAGCTCTCCTTTATATTCTATCCCATTAAACAAACATACACAGACAAAGTAAAGCCAGCTCGATTGAATTGTTCCAGCTTTGTCAATATTGACACGGAACTGCATACAAGGACTATATTTATTTGTGATATCTACATGGAATAAGTATAGGTGTAAAGATCACAAGTTTGTAATTTTTTAAGATAATGTGTCATGTTATTCAGTTTGATGAACTGCAAAGATAGAACGTGGTCAAGTTCCGATTGAATGACCTGCAGGCCAATACTCGTACCTAAAAACGTTCAAATTCAAGTCGCAATCTTATGCCAGCGACAATCAAATATCAAAAATGTAGGTAAACGTTATACAATTTTTGACAGATTGAGACTGAGATGAGATTGCGCACGTTGCTATAAATAGGAGATTTGCCCCTCTATTTCTTGTTCATCATACTTCTTTAGTCCCTCATATTTTATGGGCAAGTAAGTATGCAGTGGTGGCTCAGTGAAAGTGCGAGTTGTAGGTCGTGGTTACGAACACAAGCAGGTACTTTAGTATAACATGCACAATCAGCCTATAATGTTCCCACTGCTGGGACGAAGGCCTCCTCTCTTTGAGAGGGAGTGGGCTGTAATCTACCAAGCGGGCCCAGTGTGGGTTCGTAGATATTACATTTATCTTCAAATTATACTTTGTGTAAATTGTTTCATCACCTCTGCTCTTAAAACGGTGAAAGTAAAGATAACCGGCATGTCCTAGAACCAAAAATTCAAAGACATATGACATCCGCCATAATCACCACGTGGGCCCAGTGCGGCTGCACTAGGCCTGTGTCCCAGCAGTGGGAACGTTACAGGCTGATTATGCTATGGGCAAAAAACATGAGAATTTAATGCTATAGTAAAACTATTAGCCATTCAACAAAGGTTGACTACTTCTGAGGTTATTTGCAGGTACGCAACTTTAGGTTTAGCTTTGCTTGCCTTGGTCAAACAAAACGTGACCATTACTTAGCTCTCTGTTCATTGGAGAGCACGTTCCGTCTTCTATTGACAATCTTTACAGGCATTCGAAAACTTGAAAGTCTGACAACAGATTGATAAAGGTATCCTCCAGTAGGTATTGGACTGCCAGTCATTAGCGTGCTCATCGAATTCGATTGGTCTGAGAACCCGATCCCAAAGTGTTTGAGATTATACTACGATGATGATTAAAATGAACCTCGATTAATAATGAAGTTATTATAACATCGCCATTAATACGTCCATTCCCGAATGAAGACCCGTACAATGCTCATCATAAAAACATGTCATAATCTAGCTTAGCCAACGGATTAATGGTCTTAGTAAGGTTGAAATAAGGCATAAAATTATGATGTCTACATATCCACATAATCCCTTATTCTTTGACTAAAACCACCGGAATGAGGGAGGGTTGCTAACAACACATTCTTCAAAATTCTCTTTCACGTAACTTGAAACGTTTATAGGTATGTAAGGCACATACAATCTACCCACGTTATTAAATTACTAATGAACGCCGTGTGTTAATAAGAACGTGAACAATTGAATTAACCGACAAGGGTGACAATTAGCAGTTCCAAGCAAAGGTTTTATCATTTTGCAGTTATTTTTATTCAGTTTTCAGGACACAATTAACGAAGGTAATATTGTGGATTATATATTGATAATGACAGGTGCTGATCCCTTAAATACCTTCGTCACGGGTTTAGATAGAGTCGGTTTTCTGTCGATGTTTTGTTTGTAAGGTAACCCGCGCCGCAGAAAAACGTGTCTGTCAACAAGCTTCGCTTCCTTAGTGATCCATAATTATATCACTGACGACCGTGCCTACACAGTACACACGGTGAATAAACCGTAGTTTTTCACGGTTAGAAAAACTTGTGTGTACAAAGGGCCTTATACGGAGACATCGATGGACTGCTGAAGTTTATAAGTAAGTGTGGATATACAGGGTGGGTCAAAAAAATTTAACGAAACATAGCAACAGTTGGGGTTATTTGCAGTAAAAAAAAAAAAAAAAATATTTATTTGACACTAGGAAATACATGTTGCAATCAAGTTAAAATAATAGCACACTAATGTATAAAAAAAAATGATAAAAATAATTTAAAAAGATAAATAGGTAACAATAAGCCCATTGAAGAGTTCTTTACTCGGGATTTCGCTTTAAATTATTTCAGGATTTCAGGGTTTATCATGGCATACCTACCTAATTTCCATAACTCTTCTTTTTTTTTTCTTTTTTGATCTTCTTATTATAACACTGTATTTTAAATGTGGAAGCTTGTAATTAGCGATTGTCAGTTGTTATTTATTGTTACTATTTACGTGCATTAGTCTGTAAGCTTTCTTAATATTGTAAAAATAATAAATAAAATAATAAAAAGATATCGAAAAAAGTGCCAATACTCATAAATCACAGTACCTACCCACTGTCATAAAAGAACTTTTGTAGTGATGATAATTATAGAAGCAACTAAACACCGTTTATTGTTTTAAAATAGGCACCTATTTTACTCATAACTTTTAAGGAGATCAAGTTTGGGCTCTGACACACAGATATTTTTTAATGCAAATAACCCCAACTATTGCCTTATTTCGTTTGATCCACGATTTTTGACCCACAAAGAAAAGATAATATAAGATATGATAAGTCTCTTTGTAGGTATCTATTTGTTATATGGAATAGTGATATCTCCTGCAAATAATCGTGCTAAGATTTGGTAGGGTTAAAAGCTTGGGTTTTCTATAGGAAAGCGATTCCGTCATATTATAACGGCAAAATCTGTCGTTTTCACCAGAATTTGACATTAAGGTGTCAAAAAGTCTGTATTTGGACAGCAACTGTAGACAATGGTCACACATTGTCTGCTTTCTGAGGAAACGAAAGCTTATGGGGAAAAGGAAGGCCATTTCAAGGGATAAAATAAAAATTCACGACCTCTCCCCTATTTAGTAGTCACTGACTTTCGTAGTAAGTACTAAGAGTACCATTCTAACAAGTTTCTATAAAGGGACCAAAATCACTTGAAACTTGGTTTGTCTTGTAATGTTACCTAATTCAATGATATTGGTATTATAGACTATAATAAATGACGTTATTCCATTAGCAATTGACACGGAATTTGTATCATTATTTTCTATGTAATAATTATATATTCATACGTATCCAGTCACGGATATGAACATAGTTTGAAAACATATGGAAGTTCAGCCTTGCCGCACACGAGCCACGGCCTACAGCCACAAAACGCCGCCACCGAGCTGCGAACTACATTTTTCGTATATTTTATAATGAACTCGCCGCACATGGATAACGCTGTGGTGGTCGCTACTAGCGTTGCAAAACTTTGGAAGTATTCGCAATTATTCGCAAATATTCAAAAGAATACTTCGATTTGAAGGAATACTACTAGTAAAAACTTATTACGTAAGTACTTACTAAGTAGATGAAAAGAAATATTCGGAAGTTTTCAAATCGAATAATACTCAGATTTATGAATGAACGCGTATTTTTTTTTTTGGTACCTACTTGTGAGGTTTAAGGGTTTATGGGGTTCATTAAGGGGGGCCAAATTTTCATTATTTTTGCGATAGGACACACCGTATCGAGATATAAGCAAAAGAAAAAAAATAACTTTATTCGTTTTTATTCTTATACGTATATATTATTTTACTAAAAGGTAACATAACTCAAACTATTAAAAAACTAAAATATGGCGTCGAAAAATTCCTCCGCATCGCTGTCGACTGGTAAAGTACCCAAGAGACTGGCGGCATTGCCACGTTGTATGGCAATGCTAAGCCGCTGGCCAAGGTAAAAGCCAGCCCTTGGATCACGGCAAGTGTCAACCAGCCGTTTGGAGATTTCGTTGAACAAACTATGTGCACTCGGACCCCACGGCCCAAGGGTTTCAACCCCAAACGGCTCAAAAATATAATTACCGATAAGGTTATTATACTTCCGCCGCTTGAGGTTTTCCGCAGCGGCAGCAGCAGTGCCAGCACAGCACGCAGAGCCAGGAAGATGGGATGGCGCAAGAGTATCGACACACGTTGCGTCCCACACTAAAGGCCTTCCCAACTTCCATGGAAATAAAGACATGCCGTCCGGTCTCTTGCCATCGTCGCGTGCCAAGCCATTGGGTTCTAATACAGCTGGAACGCCGACGGTGACAAGGGCTCGTCGGATGATGTCATTGATGTTCGCGTGCCGTGCTAAGCGACCCGCACTTCGGCTGCAAGACAGGCCGTGGTGTCCGAGGCTGTTGACAACTTCGCCACAGTGACAGCGATGAGGAGAACAAGAAGGAGCTCCTAGTCGCAGGGAAGCAGCGAGGCGGAAAGTAGTGTCGTCGAACAAAGTGCCTATGTTCGACGACGGTAGTGCATGAAGCCACAGACCCGACTCCCACTTACCCACAGCCAGCAGACGCGCACGCTCCGCAGTAGTAGCAGACGTGTCAAGTAAATTGTTCTGTACTACTCTGCAGAGCGGCTCATCCCACCGTCTCTGGGAAAATGGATTGTCGGGTGGGTCTGAATTCGGGCAAGCGAGTCTCCAGGCATCTATAGCCTCGGTGAAACAAGGCACATCAAAATTAACCAGTGTGGAGGCTAAGATTTTCCTGATTAATTTATCTGTGCCGTGGACCGAAGATATGAATGCCGGTAAACTAATACTAGAAATTTTGCGGACGCCGACGCCTCCCATACGAATGGAAATAACTATTTTATAAACTCAGTAATCTACCTATGTATTTACCTCTCTATCACTTTCACACCTAAAGCGCATACAAAAACTTACTATGTAAGTACTAATCTAAGTAGATGAAAAGAAATATTCAGAAGTTTTCAGAAGTTTTCAAATCGAATAGTACTCAGATTTATGAATGAACGCGTAGTAACATAGTCTGGCATTAACGCCATCTAGCGGTGAATATCAAACTTTAATAGATAAGTACTCTATGCGTGACCGAACATGTACTTAGCTCGGCGAATAATTGCGAATACTACTCAAAACTTCCGAATGCTTCTGCGAATAATACGACGGGAATACTTTGGAATATTACTCTCCGGCAACGCTAGTCGCTACACGCCACCATAGGCCGCTTCTCGCTTCGTGTGGCCGCTACCGACCACGAAACGCTAACATTCACTTCGCTTTATTAACTTAGTTGGAGTCCATTATGAATTTGCTAGCAATGGGTTAATAAAAGTAGCAGCTACCGACCACTTGTGTCGACCATCGACCACAAGTTTAGTGTTTGTCGCACACTTAGTGGCCACTTCCAGCTACCGGTGGCGGCGTTTTGTGGCTGTAGCGTGTGCGTGTGGCCTGTGTGTGGCGAGGCTTAGTTAGTTAGAAAAACAGCGTTTTCAGCACGCTATAATAAATATGCTGGGCTTATAATGAATTAGTTTTCATTTTGTTGGTTTATTGAGTAGTCAGTAGAGCTGTGAGGGTAAAATGGTTTCAATCATGATTCATGCCGAAAAACTTCTGCTAATGCATTCAAGGACACTGAACGAAGCACAATAGACGCCTATAGGCGTTTAGTGTTCCTCAATGTTAATGTACAATCAATTTGCCTAGCCTTTTCCCAACTATGCTGGGGTCGGCTTCCAGTCTAACTAGATGCAGCTGAATACCAGTATTTTACATGGAGCGACTGCCTATCTGACCTCCACAACCCATTAACTGGGTAATACGATACCTCTTGGTAAGAGTTGTCAGACTTTCGGGCTTCTAACGACCCGTAACGACTGTCAAAGATCCAAGAATGACAGCCGGGACCAACGGCTTAACGTGCTTTCCGAGACACGGAGGAGTCTCGGTATGTAAAGATGGTCACCCATCCACGGACCGACCCCGACAAGCGTAGCTTAACCTGATGGATCGACCCGTGTGGCTGTTATTACTTAGGTTGGACCACCTAGATTATTTGACTTCATTTGTTTTAAAATGTGTTGTTATCGTAAACAATTTTAAGTATTACTTCACAGTGTTCCCAGTTACATGAATAATGTAAATTCAATTAAAGTAATTCAATCGCCCATTATAAGCAAATTGGGTTATAAGACTTATAAGCCTATATAAATAAAGAGGCTATAATACTTATCGTTTTATGACTTCCGCAATAAAGACAGCAGTTAATTCACTTACATTATTCATCAAATGAACCACCAAGAAGGACGCCAAAATTGCTCATCAGGAACATAACCACTATTAATAAACAGAAACCGACCAAGTGCGTGTCGGACCACGCGCAATGAAGGGTTCCGTAGTTGGGATGAATTTATCCCAAGAGCAAACTTAACACTGTAGTTGAAAAACATGGTCTCCCATATATTCCAACTGCAAATGTAGATTGGTTGACTATTACTCGTAAACTTGAAAAGCCTACTTAGCTGTGATAGTTTTCATTTTAACTTCGTTATACATACTACTAGCTGCGCTCCGCGGTATCACCTGCGTAGACCGAAATAAAAAGTAGCCTATGTGTTAATCCAGGGTATAAGCTATGTACATTCCAAATTTCATCCAAATCGGTCCAGCCGTTTGAGCGTGAAGAAGTAACAAACATACACACACACGCACTCACAAACTTTGGCCTTTATAATATTAGTGTGATAGTGTGACTACCGTGAATTTTTTCGTCCATCCAAAATTAACCGTTTAGTTGGCAGGGGGGACACACTTGACTCTAACAAAAATTAGCACTTTAAAGCTTAATATTTCAGAAATGGATGCCTAAATCGATTTTTTTTATAACAAACCCACAATATTTTTGAAAGACCCATCCAACAACACCCCACACGATGGGGTTGACGAGAAAAAAAAACATCCCCACCTCAGTTTACGTGTACAGAAGGTACCCTAAATTTTTTTTTTTTTATGATTTTATTTTACTACTTTATCGGCGTAATGAATTTGTATATCCATGCCAAATTATAGCTTTCTAGTACTAAGAGTCTCTGAGCTAACTTGCGGACGGACGGACAGACAGACGGACGGACATAGTGAAACTATAAGGGTTCTTTGTTGACTACGGAAACCTAAAAAAACGTGTAAAAATGTTAAGTAATAACAGCTGCACGGGTCGATCCATCAGGTTAAGCTACGCTTGCCGGGGTCGGTCCGTGGATAGGTGATCATCTTTACATACCGAGACTCCTCCGTGCCTCGGACAGCACGGTAAGCCGTTGGTCCCGGTTGTCATTCGTGGATCTTTGACAGCCGTTACGGGTCGTCAGAAGCCCGAAAGTCTGACAACCAGTCTTACCAAGGGGTATCGTATTACTTACCCAGTTACTAGGTTGTGGAGGTCAGGTAGGCAGTCGCTCCATGTAAAATACTGGTATTCAGCGGCATCCGGTTAGACTGAAAGCCGACCCCAACTTAGTTGGGAAAAGCCTAGGCAGATTGATTGTGCTCAGATAGTAATTTGTTCCAATACTAGCTTCTGCCTCTGCTTCTTCATCCACGTGAAATCTCTTGTTTTAACATAAAATATATCCTATGACACTCGGCAATAACGTAGCTTCCTATTAGTGAAAGAATTCTCGAAATCGGATCAGCAGTTCCGAAGAATACCCCTTACATAGAAACTAACAAATCTTCACATAATATTTTATCCAATAAAAACTTTTTTACAAAAAAATACAACCGACTTCCAAAAACAACACTACAAAGTGAAAAATAACTTTAATTTCGGAAGTCGGTGTCTAGTTAAATGTATTTTCGTTTTTGCCACCGACTTCCGAAATTAAAGTTATTTTTCACTTTGTAGTGTTGTTTTTGGAAGTCGGTTGTATTTTTTTGTAAAAAAGTTTTAATTTCTCGCTTTTTAGTGGGTCTTTTTATAATTTGTATAAGCTACAATAGTCTAATGTCAATTGCTCATCACATGTTACAAAATATTGCTTTTCCCGATGCTGGGTCGTTAACTATTGAGGAGTTCTGCTGGTAAGAACCAGGAGAACTCCTCAACAACCACTCACCACACGCATTGTGTGACGAGCGGAAATTGCTTAGCAACCATATTAAAGTAATCGAATCGCAACCCGTGAAATATTTATCATTGAGTAGTTCCGGTAGCCATCTGTAGTCTTCATCATCAGTTCCACTACACCAAGTGGTTTCCGAGAGCAAATGCACGAGCTACTATAAAAAATATCCAAATCGCCTATAATATTTGAAGAGTTCCTTCGATTTCTCCAGGATCCCATCATCAGAACTAGATTTTGACAAAAATGGGACCATTTGGGAAGTATACCCTTTCCAACAAAAAAATATTTTTTTAAATCGGTTGGCAAGCGACGGAGTTATGCGCGAACAAACATAAAAAAAAAAAAAAAAAAAAATAGAAACATCCGAATTGAGAACCTCCTCCTTTTTTAGCAGTCGGTTAAAAACCAAACTATAACTAGCTAACTATTATTTTTTAAGTATTTTAATTTGTTTTAGTGTTTAATTTTTTATTTTCTTTAAAAAAATTTAGTTATAGTGTCTTGCTTTCCTATAATTTAGATACATGCGAGATCTATATTATGACAAAGACGTTGGATTAATGCTGTGTATGTGTTTAGTTGGTAAGCCTTTATAAATAAACTAACTTCTGCCCGCGACTTCGTCCGCGTGAAATTTCTTGTTCCCCCGTCCCACCGCGACGAATCTCATCGCCTACCCGTGATTTTACTTCGTTTACCACTTTTTATTTTTACTCAGCCTCTAAGCGTCATAGTGTAATGTTAAATAGTCTTCCTCAAGAATTGAGCTATCAAATGCAAAAAGAACTTTTCAAATCAGACTGGTAGTTCAAGAGATTACCCCCTACATACAAACTTACAAACAAATTTTACCTGTTTGTAATATTAGTATAGATAAATAAATAACGCACAAGACTTCCTCAGTCCTGCCAAAAATATTAGTGACAGTATTGTCACTAATATTTTTGGCCGTATGGCTGACCAAACAATTTTCAAATGAAACAGAATTGGACCCCACGGCACCAAGGCTACTGGCCTACATCTTAGCGAGAAGCCACACGGTGACCCAAATTCATCCGCATGCAACATTGTCCTTTCACTAAAACCATTATTGGTTGTCTTGACACTACTGAAAGTTAAGTGCACTCTTGAAAAAAATCAAGATCGTATACAAAAGAAAGCAATTGGTCTCATTAGTTCCAAGGCATACCTCTTAACTACGCTGTTCTTAATTTTCCATATACACTGCGTGAAATCACACTTTTTTCAATCACCTCTTATTCTTCGGAATTTCCACGCTGAAATTCTTCAAGCGCCAACTTAAAATAAACTTTAGCTCAATAAAAATAAAGTTGTTTTTGTCTTGAAAGCTCCACGCATGCGTAGTTTTGTTACCGCAGTGCGCGGCGCCTGTAAGGCCCGACGACTGAGCGTGTGGACTCCCCATTACCCACAAAAAAAATATATTCCAACCATGTTTGCACATATATTTGTTCAAATGTATGGTCAATCGGAAACGGTTTAAGTATTTGGGCCAACGTTTGTCACGAAGTTTGACGTGTCGAAGTGTCATTGGACTTGGCTGCAGTGTTTAGCGAAGTTATTTCTGAGCTATGTGCTAGTGTATTTTCGTAATGGAACTATTAGAAAATACAATTAATTTCATAATGTATTGTCATTAAGTAAGGTTTTATTTAACTTGCCTTGTTTGGGTTACTATCCATGTAGTATACATACTAAACCGACATTGTTATATTATTAGTTATTACACTTTCGTTCTATCAAATCTGCGAGATTGCAGTAGAGTTTTAAACTGCGTTTAAGAAATGAAAGGAGGATCTTCATTTATTACGCAGACTAGCGACCCGCCCTTGCTTCGTACAATTTTAAGTTGTATATTAATGTATAGACCTTTCAGAATAAATTCTCAAAATGATGGTGAAAGCAGCTTTAAAACCCGTAGCGTAGTTTAGAAGAACAGCGTGGTCACACAGACAGACACGAAAAAGCGACTTTAATTTATAATATCCTGTCATGATTTTTTTTACAATATTATTTTAACAGTTAGGTATATAGTCTAATTCATTTTGGAGGATCTATTTTGAAATTCTCAGTCTTCGGATAAATAACTTTAAAATTAACACCCTCGAAGGGCGAAGCAAAGTGATTAAATTCATAATTGGAAACTAAATATTGAAACATCGAGGCGCACAGTTTAATATTGGTTCAACGAAATAGAAATACCATTTTTTTGTAGTACCTAAAGCAAACTGTAACAAGATATTAAGAAAACTATAAAAACAGCTTTTTCTAAATACGTTGTTCAATCCAAAAAGGAAATTATAATCACGAAGGCTTTTAGTATTCAAAAAGCTGTTGAAGAAATCTAAAAATAAACTCAATCTAATTTTACTTCCGATCTCGAGAATATTCTGTTATATACAGGTTCGGCAGTATTTGTTGAACAAGCAAACCGATCCGATGCAATTACATGGCACACACATTCGGCTTTCATTCGGCATCTACCCTCTCATCAAGTTCGGGTCGGCTCGGCACAATCGACCCAAATGTATGGAACAGCTGATAATTTTTTCTTGATTACAGTGTTGGTCCCATGGAGAAAGTTGTTCAGTTTGCTAGTCTGTACGACACCCTTAAATTTGACCACACCTTTTGGATACACGCTGTATTATGTGTAGGACCCCTTACATTTTCTTTTGCAACTTGTTGAAATAAGCTGACGTAATAATTAGGTTCAGAGATAATTGGAAGCGCTTTCGTTCAGCGCTTTGTCGCTTAATTATCAAATGCAAACGGAAGGCTTCTCAGAGTTCTAAAGATGCTAATGATATTCTTGTGTATCTAGGCAGAACACGTATTTGATAGGCTTATGGCAACCTAGCCGCTGAGCCTTGATTGCTTTTAATTTTATTTGACGTGCTGATGACGGGAAAGGAGTGCTGGTTAGATAATGTAACATTTAAGGGACGTTATGTGAAATGGAATCACTTATGAGTTTTCTTATTTAATTGTTTTTTTTTTTTTGTTTTTTTGTTTTCTTATTTCTTTTTAGTAGTCTTTAAATAAGAACGATTTTTAAAACAAAACTTGGTATTATTTTGCAACTCTAAAGAAACTAGAGACATTTGGGAGTTGGCATTTGACAGAAAAGTTGTCCTGAAAGATGACACTGACTTTTGTTTTTCGATAATCAATTGTTTTAGTTTTGGTCAGGAAAAGTAATTGTTTATCAAATTGACATAGGTACTACATCAATTTGCCGTGATAGCCATTTCATTTATAATTTGAATTATGGACAATAAAGGTGGAGTCAATTTGGTAAACAATAAGTAAGCCCTGCCTTAACCAACCACATCCACTCGTTTTTTTTTTTGTTTGTAATAAAACGTTATTTGTTGATGTGTCACTAAACCCTTCATAAAATTTACAGAGGATCAATGAGATAATATTATACCTATCAGTGATATGACCCAAATTTCTCCGTTTTATAAAACAATGCGCCAGATTTTTATCGTTTCACGCCAGTTACTACAGACAACGGAAGTTCATCAGACATTTATTTATTTCAGTTACAATCTGTTGTCTTTATTATCTATGGTCGGACTTATATTGTCATTTCTACTCTCATTTCGATGTCAAATGGGAACATTTTTGAACGAAATGACAGTTAAGAAGTCTCATTATATTACTGCAGCTAATTAAAAGTCCGAGCATACATGCTATCTTGTTAAGGGTGATGCGATAAGGTTGCCCACGAATTTCAAATGCTAATTTCAAATGCAAAGGACAGTGACCAGTTATATGTCGATCAAAATATGATTCGCGACCGTAACTTCTACGTATGTATAGACTTATCATTAGAATCATTAATACAACCCTCTTAGTTGTATTGAGGAGTCGTAAGGAGCATGGTGGCTCAGTGGTAACGGCCGCCTCTTACGAGTTGTAGGTCGTAGATTTAAACCCAGACAGCCGCTTTACTTTGTGTAAATTATTTCATCACCACTGCTTTTAAAACGGTGAAGAAAAACATCGTGAGGAAACCTGCAAGACTGAATGATTTTAATTCTATAGATACATATTTGTTCATCATCTGCTTAGCCTTTTCCCAACTATGTTGGAGTCGGCTTCCAGTCTAACCGGATGCAGCTGAATACCAGTATTTTACATGGAGCGACTGCCTATCTGACCTCCACAACCCAGTTACTGGGTAATACGATCCCCCTTGGTAAGACTGGTTGTCAGACTTTCGGGCTTCTGACGACCCGTAACGACTGTCAAAGATCCACGAATGACAGCCGGGACCAACGGCTTAACGTGCTTTCCGAGGCACGGAGGAGTCTCGGTATGTAAAGAATGGTCACCCATCCACTGACCAACCCCGGCAAGCGTAGCTTAACCTGATGGATCGACCCGTGCGGCTGTTATTACTTAGCCACGAGCTCCTAGATACATATTTGTTGCAGTCGCGAATATTAATCAACATACAACCTGAGACTGACTAGAAAATTATAAATCATTTAAGAAACTTTTAAGTTGACAGGCTCCCGTGTCGCTTTCGCCTTAAGGCGAGTACAGCTACCAACTAGCGCCACCATTGAGAAAAATATGTGAGCATAGGAAATTTTAAAATGTTCCTTATCTTCAGACTTATTATTTTTATCTCAATGCTGGCTGCTCTACTCGACTTAATAAGGTCTGTGAAGCTTTTCTGGTGATATCAACTTAGACCCTTCTCCTTATTTGTACCCTCATTAGTAACGATCGTAAAGTTCTGATAAAGTTGATGTCTTGACACTTGTCAGTAACGAGTTTACTTGCTAATGATATGGATAGGTACAAATGTTGAAATATCACGACTTGTATCAGGATCGATCTCCTTGATTCCTTTTGCCTGATTCCTAATAACTTACCTACGAGATCTTTTCATCCTTTAAAAGGCTTAGAATACCCTTCCATCCTTTAAATATGTATACAGGTAAAATACTGTCGGGATCTTTTCAAAGAACTTGGCATATCAAAATGTTACGATCGGCAAGAAAAATGATCGGATTTTTCATGTTAGAGACTGGAGATTATGAATGATACTAGGTACATATTGTTAGCATAGCATAGCATAATCAGCCAATAATGTTCCCACTGCTGGGATACAGGCCTCCCTTCGGTGAGAGTGTAAATAAAAATATGGAGGTTTTCAGTTGAACTGAAAACCTCCATATTTTTATTGAATTCCGCTGCTTCGTATCGATTCGACCAATCAAATGGGCTTCGTGTGTCCTACACAAGGTCAGTGATAGCAATATTTTAATACCTATAATTAGGAAATCAAACATGAAAATACTGTAACCTATTAAGTTTGTTTAGTCTGACGCTCAAACATTAGGGAAACGAGTTACGTCCACACTCGTGTGCTTTCGTACTCAACTTGAACTTTTTTGTCAGACATGTGTTTGACGCCATAGTGCATGCAATAACGCATGCGTCAAACTGGTTCTATCTACTACTTGTAGCATGCTGATACGGCTAATAAAAGCTGACGTTTCCAGTGAGACACGTGTTAAGGCGCAGTATTAGCTCAATATTCACAAAAATTGGTTTCTTGGATTGTCGAGTATGACGTAACGCAATGAAACTAACCGACGCAAAAAATACAATGGATAGAGAAGGGTTTAAAAAAAAAATTAACCGAATAGAATAGTAAAAAATAGTTTGATATTCCCAATAAAAAATTTGGAAGATTTTTTCTTTCTTCTTTTTTCGTTCGTTCTTCGTTTTCATTCTTTGTTTTAAGAATTTAATAGAATTAGCATTTTTTTAAACTTTAACCAGACAATAATTTAATCTATTGTGTATATTCTGAATAATCTAAAGAAAACCCGGAAAAGAAATGCACATTCGCAGCTTAGTCACATCTCGGCAACACAAATATTATTTTCAATTTTCAACGTTATTTCAAGCCAGCTAATAGTGACAACAGATTACGCGGTTGTGGGCCTTTTAAAATCGTAGTTATTCCGAGCCTTAAGACGCAAGATGAATTCATTAAATTGAAGACGAGAGCGTGGACTTACCTATTCATACATAACTTCACATCAGCAATATTCTTTATAAGCTTTTTTTTTTTTGTAGTAGGTACTCTCACATTTCGCCAATCAGATTTGCAAGTCCCATGCAATAGAGGGCGAGCCTATTGCCATCAACCGTTCATTAATTCTGGCTCCGGGCTGCTAGTGAGAATATCTTTAAGGGGGAAGCGCCAGGGTAGGCCACAAAATTCAAATTTTCTTACGTTTTTGAAAGAAAAGAACATAAAGAAAACTTTTTTACAAAAAAATACAACCGACTTCCAAAAACAACACTACAAAGTGAAAAATAACTTTAATTTCGGAAGTCGGTGTCTAGTTAAATGTATTTTCGTTTTTTGCCACCGACTTCCGAAATTAAAGTTATTTTTCACTTTGTAGTGTTGTTTTTGGAAGTCGGTTGTATTTTTTTGTAAAAAAGTTTTTATTTTTCACTTTTTAGTTGTGTAACTACCCCACACAAATTCTTATACCACTATCTGCAAAACAAACTAGAACATCATCCATATAAAAGTCGGGAAAAAATACGTATTATTGAAGCTAACTCAAAAACTACCAAAGCAAAGTTAATTAATTCTATATGGGACCAACTGTGATGTATACCCTCTCGAATAAAACAAAAAAAATCCAAATCGATCCAGCCATCTTCGAGTAAATTGAGAACCTCCTCCTTTTTGAAGTCGGTTAAAAATACGTTTATTTGCGGTAAATATGACGCAAAGAAATAATACTTTTGCAATTTGCAAGTCAGGATTATGTTATAATTATGTTGATTAAAGTATGATTCGCGACCGTAATATTCTATATTCAGAATTATAATCATTAGAGCGGTTGTTGATTAGTGGCGGTTGAGAGTATGTCATGCTCACTCAAATGTCTCGCTGGTGATGGCGTGTGTGTTATGGATCATTAAGTTCCCTTCAAAACGGTTGAGCTAATTGGTGCTGATCCATGCGGGTTGTTCTTCCCTTCAAAATGGTTGAGCTAATTGGTGCTGATCCATGCGGGTTGTTCTTGAACGGGCGCCGTCAGTTGGGACTGGTCGTCTTTTAGCTGCCATGGCTCATTTTTAATTTTAATTTTTAATTTAGTTGTTTTAGTTTTTATCTTTTTTTTTTACGGACGCTTTTTAACGGGCACATCTTTCTCGTTCTCACATGTATATTTTCAACATGAACGATGTAACCAATATTTTATAAAAATATTATGATTTAAAAGAGTGTCCGTAGTTTCTTGCCCGTTCTTCTCCATAGGGATCTACTACGCTTTGGAATGGGCATAGTTGCCCATCGTTTCATCTTTCTGACTGACCGACCCATTGACAATTCAAAAGTGCCTGTAATTGGTTTATTTGAAATAAATGCTTTGAGTTTGAGTTAGAATCAGAAGTATAATCTTCAAATGTCAATATTTGACATTTACAAGTCTTAGTAATCACTTCGTCTGGTTGTATTGATGACTTTAATTATTATAATTCTGTAAATGCGTACTTCTTAATGTCGCGAATCGTATTTTAATCAACGTACAACCTAATAATGACTTGCAAATTGCAAAAAACGTAAGAAAATTTGAATTTCACGGGCTCGCCTGACGCTTCCCCCTTAAGAAAAAACCCTAATAACAGTTTGTCCGATCCGGGGATTCGACCCAGAACCCAACCCTAAGCAGTCGAATCGAGTAAACGAGATCAATAAGGATATGTGAGACTATTCTTCATTTATTTCGTTTTCCTATACCTTCCGAATTTTCCTATTTTGTTAGTCCAGGGGGCTTACTATGAGCTCTTAAGGCGAGAATACACATGCCTGTAGCTTGTACAAAACTATGCAAGTAGCTGGCATGCCATTGTGAAATTCACCAATCAGAAGTTGTTATGTCACACGGCATGCAAGCTACATACATACTTTTGTTCAAGTTACAGGCATGTGTATTCTCGCCCTTATAGTAAGGCAGAAGTTGATCGGTTCTAGTGCGAGAGAGAGAAAGAGCACGACCTATAGCATCATCTTTTTCTCTCAACGGATCCATGATGTTTTTTCACGTCATAGTACAGCCCCGGATGTATAGAATGATAGCAATAATGAACTGTGAAAGGGCTTTAGAGGACCACAATTGAAACGTTTGTTATATGCGCAGGTATAGGCATATCTATGTGTTTTTTAGGCGTCATGGATGAAATTGAATTATTGGGCATCCTGTTAAGGGGTCATTGCACCCATCATCATGTACAACTTCTACTATGAGAACAAACCTGAAATCGTGAAAAAATACTGGTGTTCCCTACATTTATGTTCGCATAACTCGTCAAAATGTAAGGGAATAGCTGATTTTTTTTCATGATTTCAGGTTTGGTCCCATAGTAAAAGTAGTTCATAATGATGAGTACAATGAGCCCTTAAAGGTTTCCCATGAATTCAATAACATCCTGTATAATGTTATTTTATGGATAGATAGTAGGTACTCGTATGTTTTGTTATTAGACCAAAGATGAAGGCCTTTATTTTTGATAGTATTTACTCACCCAAACGAGAAGAGAAAGGTATATAAGGATTATAATGTAACAGAAGTCACATCGGAGAGGTTAGTAACATTTTTAAATAGGTAGGTATATGGCATTAGTAACATGTAATAGAAATTCTATCACCATAGTTTGCGGTATGATTTTCCTGTAACTAGTTTTAGTAACACAATGCCAAATAGTTCTGTTATACGCACCAACGTATAACTACATCAAATAACAACCCCATTAGGATAACATTACAAGGCCAATATTATAACATGAACGTATCGATAACCCACGATATTGGATGGAATCAGTGGTTATGCTACGATATCACTTAGGGCATGGTTTGTGTTGCGTAATATATACTTTGCATACTATCAAGTTTTTCTAAATGAACAGACAGCTGTGCTGCTGGGAAGTTTGTTGCGCCACTTCTTCTTCTCAGCTAAAGCACTAGGAAGTGGTGAAGGGCGGGCGTTTTGGGGGACTCTCTTATGTAATTTTGACGTTTGAAAAGTGTTGTTTCTCAGCCTAATTTGAATGAGTCAGTTTTCATTTTGATTTTTGGCATCAAGCCAATAAGATTGGTCCAATCGTTTTGCAGTATAGTTTTTTGTGATGTTACCATAGACTATTTCCCAAAATAGCAGCACTTAATCCAGGAACCGTAGAAAGAGGACAAAGAGGCCTTTGCCTGTAGTGAAAAGTTTATAATAATGATTAAACACTAGCTTTTTCCCGTGGCTGCACCCGCGTGGATGTCGGAAAATATCCCACGGGAACGTACCACCGTGAAATTCTTCCTTAATCCTTGTCTTCATTATAAAGGAAACCTCTGTGCAAAATTTCAGCTTTTTAGGTTCAAGGGTTTAGGCTGGGCGTTGATGACTTAGTCAGTGAGTCAGGACTTCTCTTTTTATTTATACGAGGGCTGCACTAAAAGTATCGGGAATGGAATATTTCCATTGTTCCTGTCATATTAAAATCTTTTTAATTGAAAACTCCTTGGTTTTAAAAATCGAATACCATTTATTTATTTAAAAAAAGATTCTCGGTCTTGTCACAAGGTTTTGTCAAACTTGTTTAGTCGTTGAGAAAATATGTAGAATTGACTCGAGAAAATTCAAGAGCGATGATTTATTATGACTTTCGCAGTGGTTTAACACAAAAACAGTGTGTTGACCGGATGATTTCTGCATTTGGTGATGAAGCCCCATCCAAAACCACAATTTATCGCTGGTTTGCTGAATTTCAACGTGGAC
The DNA here is from genome assembly GCA_946251885.1 of Cosmia pyralina. Lineage (NCBI taxonomy): Eukaryota > Metazoa > Arthropoda > Insecta > Lepidoptera > Noctuidae > Cosmia > Cosmia pyralina. Next base: position 4,146,388 of record OX276348.1, on the reverse strand, counting down.
GTACCAAGCTCAGTGATGATCCCCGTCAAGGTCGTCCAAAAACTGCAGTCACCCAAGAAAACGTTGATGCTGTGCGTATGCTGATTGAGGAAGATCGACATGTGACATACCGCGAAATTCAGGCAACTTAAGACATTCGCATAAGTCATATACAAATAATCTTGCATGAGCAATTAGATGTAAAAAAGTTGTTTTCCCGATGGATACCGCATTCGCTCTGTGAAGAGCAAAAAGCGGCTCGCGTTACTTGGTGCGTCAGAACTCTCGAAAGATTCCACGCAGGATCCTCAAATGCTGTATACAACATCGTATCAAGTGACGAATCCTGGATAAACGCGTACGAACCCGAAACAAAAAACCAGTCACGAGTTTGGGTGTTCGAAAATGAGTTAAAGCCAACAAAAACTGTTCGTTCACGGAGTGTTGCAAAAAAATGGTGGCTACGTTTGTCTCCAAAACCGGCCATGTTGCGACTATTCCTCTTGAGGGACAAAGAACGGTCAATGCAGAATGGTATGCTAGCATAGCATAGCATTTGTTTGCCACAGGTCGTTTCTGAACTCCGTAAAGAGAACTGCAACCGCCGCATCATCACGACACTGCGAGTTCTCACACCGCGCACAGAACAAAAGAGTTTTTAGAGCAAGAAAACATAGAAATATTAGACCATCCGCCGTACAGCCCCGACCTAAGCCCTAATAATTTCTATACTTTCCCTAAAATAAAGAATAAATTACGTGGTCAGAGATTTTCATCACCTGAAGAAGCTGTGGACGCCTACAAAACGGCCATTTTGGAGACCCCAACTTCAGAATGGAATGGTTCAATGATTGGTTCCATCGTATGGAAAACTGTGTCAAATTTCGCGGAGAATACTTCGAAAACCAATAAATACATTTTTAAATAGTAATGTTGTGTCACTTCCTTGATTCCCGAAATTTTCAGTGCCGCCCTCGTATTATTACTACTCGTATACAACTTTATTTTTAGTATGTGAGAAACCTGAATATAGTTTGTTCAGAATAAATAACTGAATCGATTCCAATAATTTTTATACCGTGTTATATTTTGCCCCAAAAATCTTTAAAAAAGGTTACAATATGAACACCGCGCGACGGACACAAGTCACTGCGGGTCATAGCGGCACTAGGCACGGGCGCACAGCGGGCCCCGCGTGGTGATCATGTTTTTATACGGATAACCAGGTAACATAACAAGCTTTTAGCTTTGTGATTTTTCATGATACAGTTTTGAAATTTTGTACATAGATTTTTTACATAAAAATAGACACGTGTTTCGGGTTTCGCATGTACTAAAACTGATGTTGTATAATTTGGGAGGTTATTAAGATCAGTTGAAAATTAACAGGAAATAATTAATATTTTCGGTGATTGGTAAAGCAGTGTGACAGTAAAACGTGAACAGTAATAAAAAGAAAATTAGACGATTATTTCATGTCAAAAACAAACAAAAAAAACTTTTTTACAAAAAAATACAACCGACTTCCAAAAACAACACAACAAAGTGAAAAATAACTTTAATTTCGGAAGTCGGTGTCTAGTTAAATGTATTTTCGTTTTTTGCCACCGACTTCCGAAATTAAAGTTATTTTTCACTTTGTAGTGTTGTTTTTGGAAGTCGGTTGTATTTTTTTGTAAAAAAGTTTTTATTTTTCACTTTTTAGTTGTGTACCTACCCCACACAAATTCAAATACCACTACCTGCAAAACAAAGTAGAACAACATCCATATAAAAGTGGGGAAAAAAATAAGTATTATTGAAGCTAACTCAAAAACTACCCAAGCAAAGTTAATCAATTTTATATGGGACCAACTGTGATGTATACCCTCTCGAACAAAACAAAAAAAAATCCAAATCGGTCCAGCCATCTTCGAGTAATCGGGGAAAATACATAAAAAAAAAAATAAAAAAAAAAAAGGTTCCGACGAATTGAGAACCTCCTCCTTTTTGAAGTCGGTTAAAAATACTCAAGTAGAATAAATGAATGGGCAGTAGAAATGTTGGAATAGGCGGTTAAATAAATAGTACGCTAGCTCATAAGTTAGGTTGGAACTGTGACCAACCACGCGCAAGCCGAATAGGTCGCAGTAACTAAGCTAGGGCACCCCGACCAAATGGTAATGTTAGAACTGGAGTCTATCGCGAGCGAGCCGAGCGAGCGCTACTTCCAAGTTAGATTTCTTACCGACTAATTCCGATTTGTTAAAGTTGCCGACACGTTAGTATCCGGTCAGTCATTTTACTGCTCAATTATATTTAATTACACATTTAAATATTTTTTATGACTAATTTTTATTTAGAATGCTCAGTTTTTACTGCCGAACGTGTTAACAAACATGCATTTTGTAATTTTTTATTTACCAATAAAACTATAATAAACAATTGCTGCTTTAAATCAGTGCCTTAGTGAAACAGCACAGGCCTATAATAATAATTACCTCATAGTGATATTGAATCATGGAGCAGAGGAGCTCGTGGCTGAGTAATAACAGCCGCACGGGTCGATCCATTAAGTTAAGCTACGCTTGTCGGGGTTGGTCCGTTGATGGGTGACCATCTTTACATACCGAGACTCCTCCGTGCTTCGGAAAGCACGTTAAGCCGTTGGTTCCGTCTGTCCTTTGTGAATCTTTGACCGTCGTTACGGGTCGTCAGAAGCCCGAAAGTCTGACAACCAGGCTTACCAGGGGGGGGGGGGGGGGGTATTACACAGTTACTTGATTATGGAGATCAGATAGGCAGTCGCTCCATGTAAAATACTGGTATTCAGCTGTATCCGGTTAGACTGGAATCCGACCCTAACATAGTTGGGAAAAGGCTAGGCAGATTGACTGTTATTGAATCATGGACACTTTAATAGACACCTGGACTAACACAATATAACACTTGGGGCGCTCGTAGCTAAGTTATAACAGCCACACGGGTCAAATGATCATTTTAAGCTGCGCTTGCTTGTTGGTCCGTGGATTGGTGACGATATTTACATACCGAGATCCCTCCGTGCCTCGGTAAGCACGTTAAGCTGTTGGTCCCGGCCTGTTTTTTATATTGCTATGGTCCCGGCTGTCATTCGTGGATCTTTGACAGTCGTTACGGGTTGCGAGAAACCCGAAAGTCTTGACAACCAGTCTTACCAAGGGGTATCGTAATACCCAGTAGCTGTATTGTGAGGCAGTCGCTCCATGTAAAATACTGGTATTCAGCTGCATCCTGTTAGACTTGTGGCGATGTAGACTCCGCCACATAGGGATGTGGCGGAGTCTACAGGGGAGTGCCCCTCCGGAGATCGGAAGTCGATAGTTGGCTGAGTCGTGTATCTTGCGATGCTTGCCAGATTCCAGTGAGTCAAAACCGGGTGCCGCTTAGTTCACGGTGAGTTGGAACTGTCTGCGGTGATACCCCAGTGAGTCGGGGTGGCGCTGCGTTATGCTCCAGTGAGTCGGAGTGTACAGCGCTGGGTTGAGGTTGAGGCTGAAGGTGATGACCAGGAATGCGCGTCCGCTGCATGCTGGTGGTCAGGATACCCGTTGAAGCCGTGGATGCTGGCTGGCTGTGTGACTCGACGCTCGAAAGCTTGAGGAAGAAATGCTGATGACGTCACGCTGAAGGAGTTGCACGAAGGCTGCGCTGCGTTCATGCTCGGGGTCACCAGTTTAGAGACATGAGGAACAGTGTGTAAAGTTCACTCATCCACCATAGAAAAAGGAGGATCCTCCGACCAGACGGGTATTGTGTCTGGTGGGCAGTGGCCCACCAGACACAACACCGGGCAGTGGGCACACGGGCTGTGACCCGACGGTTGATGTCGGGACGATGTATATATGCTGGTCGCGCGGTAAACTCTGATTGCGCGATGCAGGATTGCGTGACGTCAGTGTGACGCGTAGTTCGTATGTGGCGATGTAGACTCTGCCACAGACTGGAAGCCGGCCCCAACATAGTTAGGAAAAGGCTAGGCAGGTGATGAGATGACTTACACACTATAACACAAATCAGGAAAGTTTTCGTCAGTTTGTATTCCTAAGGAATCGTTATCTTCATAGAGAGAGAGAAGTCAGACATAGTCATCTAAAGTTTCTGATTCAAAGGACAGCTGTTGAAGAGTTCATCAAAGTAATTGCGTTTACTGATACTCGGGAACGTAATCTAAACTGTGTTGATGCGCCAAGTTTTAAGTGACAAAGTTGAAGCTCAAAGTTCGAGTACCCCAATGTTTTTATATTTTTTAAGAAATAATTTTAAAAATGTATTTAATATGGAAAAAAAATAATAACCGAAATACTTAGTTTATTATACAACTAGCTGACCCGACAGACGTTGTCCTGTCCAAATTTCAGTAATTCATACAAAATTCCCATAGAAAATGTACTTTCAGTTTTTCGAAATTTTCAAATTTTCCCGGCATCTTTTCCAATTTTTCTCTTCTTAAGAAACTTCTATCGCTGAAAACTGCATTAAAATCCGTTGAATTGCTTTAAAGATGTATGCGAAAAGACAGCGGAATTTAAGCGACTTCATTTTATACTATGTAAAGAAGAGAAACACATTAGGTAGTACAAGTGATTGTACAAGTGGAAGTAAAAATCAGGTTGAACAGCAAATAATATAATACACTTCTGGACACATCTATTGGCCCACCTTAGAGTTTAGGTTTCGATGGCCCCTACCGAAATATGATTGCTAGATTGAACAAAAACTGTTGATGCAGTTTTAAACCTCATACATTTTACCATCTTTTTCGATCGTATTGTTTTAAATTTGAATTCAGAATACCATACGACATGGAGCTACGCCTAACAAGTCGGATATGCGCCTTGTTAAAGGCAATTGATTTTTGAATAAAAAACATGTTTTATCAAATAAAGGTTTAATTTAATAACGCGTGTGCCTCCATGGGCATCCACCACAGCTCTCATACGATTAGGCATAGAGTTTATCAACCGCTCTATGAAATTTTGAGGGATCATCTCCCATTTCTCTTCTATGGCAGTTTTCAACTCCTGCATCGTCTGGGCAACCGGCTGACGAGCCCTAACACATCTTTTTAGCTCGTCCCACATGTGCTCAATGGGGTTCATGTCTGGGCTTCTGGCTGGCCAGTCCATAACTGTGATGTTCACATTCCGAAGATATTCCCTGACGATGCCGGCCGCATGAGCTCTTGCATTATCATGCATAAAAAGGAAATTTGGGCCCACATAGTCCGCGTATGGTATCACGTGAGGTTCTAAGCACTCACGAATGTACCTTTCAGCATTTAATGTTGGCAGCCGTGGTCCAGTAACAACCTCAAGTTGAGTTGTGCCGCTCGCGGATATACCGCCCCAGACAGTCCATGAGCCACCGCCATAAGCAACCCTCTCTTCAAAGCAGCATTGTGCGAAACGCTCTCCCTTACGTCGGTAGACCTTCTTCCTTCCATCATTGCCATGTAACACAATTTTAGACTCATCAGAAAAGAGTACACGGCTCCAATCTTGCTGTGTCCAATTTAAATGACTGCGTGCGAAATGAAGGCGCGCTGTTCGGTGGGCTCGCGTTAGTTTGGGGCCATTAGCTGGCTTGTGTGGTACCATATCGCGTTCTTTTAACCTTCTCCAAACAGTTCGAGCGCTCACAGATACTCCGTGGAAGTCGCGAAGTTGGTTTTGTATCTCAATGCAGGTAAGGTGACGATTTCTCAAGCTGGTCGTCACGATGAATCGATCCTGCCTTTCAGTTGTGACCCGAGATCGTGGCCTTCCTTGGCGACGAACAAAGCCGCCAGTCTCTAGGTACCTCCGATAAACATTTCGGACCGCAGATCGACTTAAATTAAGTTGAGCACTCACGTTTCTTTGGCTGTGTCCGGCCTGAATAAGTGCCACAGCTTGGGCGGCGACTTCAGGTGAAGTATCCATAGATTATTGATAAAACCTCACCTTAATGTTAAGAATAAGTAATGTTTGTTGCAAAACCAAAGATATCAATCACTTTTTCAAGAATTAAATCCAAGTAAACCAATAAAACCAAGTTTTCTTAGTATTCGATTGTTTGATATCAACAAACAGGCTCCAAATTGTCTTTTGTTTCTTTAAATTCTGTGTTCGAAATTCAAAAAAAGACTATTGAATGAAATTGTGAATGTGCCAGGTTCAAAACTGCATAAAAACTTTTTGCTCGACCTAATATAAAATTTTAGCTAGGACCAAACGAAACTGAAAATACAAGGTGGGCCAAAAGATGTGTCCAGAAGTGTATTATGTTTAATCATTACCAAGCCTACGTCCATCAATTAGTGTAGTTCACTCTAACTGAATCAGTTTGACGGTGCGAGCGGGATACAGCGATACAGGGCGCGGGGAAGGGGGGCGAAATATGAATTTTAGCTGAGGTATTACAGCTCTTAAAGGCTGCCGCAGACACGCGTGACGCGACGGTGCGACGCAATTCTGGTAGAACAATTTCCATGAAGTTTTCATTGAAATTATATACTAAAGTCGAATCGCGCTGTCGCATCGCACTTTTAGCAGGAGTCTTTAACCAAAACTTAAGCGGCCTTACTACAAAATATTGTTTTAAGTATTTTAGACTGCCTCGTCGAGCTAGTGGTAGTCCTGGGTTCGATGGAACCACTTTCCTTATCACCCGTCGCTTTTGTATAGCAGCTATTTTTTTTTGAGTAGAATAGAGCCTTTTTAATGTATTTTTGAAAACACCAAGTGCGCAAAAAAAATTGCCGAAAAAAAAAATTAAGGTCATTTTGAAACGTCTCGAAGGTCAAGGTCACATAAATATAAAATTTTTGCAGTAAGGCGTGGTCGACGAAGCCCCGCTTTGCGGGGCTCCCATTTCTGGGTGGTTTAAAAAAAAATAACCTAACCTGTCCGAGTCGGGGTGCCCCAAGTTCCGAGCTCGCTTCGCTCGCTCTTGCATCTTAAGTATTTAGTGTGATAGGTTGACATAAACTTTAATTTTTTTTTCTCAAAAACTAGTAGTTTGCGCAGTGTAATATTTTGCGAAAGTGTTTTGCTCGAAGACATCAACACACTATAAAATTGTGAAGTTTCGGACGCACGTGTGTTCAATTTTATTGTGTAACTAAGTTTGATTTTCTGAAACGTTAGATTTTTTTTCTCAAAAACTAGTTGTTTCCGCAGTGTAATATTTTGCGATATTTTGCGAAAGTGTTTTACTCGAAATCATCAACACGCTATAAAATTGTGAAGTTTCGGACGTGCGGGTGCTAAAGTACAGTGGAGCCGGTTCGATTTCCAGGTCGAGCAGATCCGAGTCTAGATCTGTGCCCGATTAATGGCAATAGGCTTCTGCCCAGCCCTTTAGGGAAACGAAGCGTGATATTATGTTATGTATTTTTGAATTTCGAGCCTTAGGGTGGGTTGCACTAAGGGCTAGGTTATAGTTTCCGTCAAAGTTAAAATGTACATAGAATGACTACACTCCTACCAACTTATCTGTGAAATGGCGAAAATTGGAACTACGGCCGTCATGTTGAAATTTCATTCGATTGTGCCGACGCATGTCATTCGATTGTGTCAACGCATCGACGGTGGCGTCCTCTTTCAGTTCACAGATAAGTTGGTAGGACTGTAGCTGCTGTTGCACCGTCGTATCAAATGTGAAAGATAAAGTTCAGAGCAGGGACATGACATTCGACGCGTCTGACAGAAGTGGTACAGATATTGAACAATAACTTTAACTAGCGAAGCGTGGGCGGTTAAGGTTACAGTTAAAGTTATGACGTCAACTAACAAATTGTCAAATGGAACGATCCATTTTTTGTCTAACAGGAACTTTAACATGGGTGGGCTGCACAATCTTACTTTAACTATAACAAACATCGAACTGAAGGTGCGATGTTTGTTATAGTTAAAGTAAGATGGTGCAACCCACCCAGTCTGATAAAGTTAAAGTTCTAATTGCAAAAACTGACGTTAAACCCAAGTCTAAGGTGTTAATTTTATATTAAGAACTTTACGTTTTTCGGAATAAAATTCAAAGTTCATTATTAACAGGCTCGAAGGTTATGGCTTGAACTAAATAAATTAATGTCTTCTTTATTAAGGCGGTTCCATACCTGCGCACGTGCACGAACCGTGCATACTAAACGTTTTGAACGGCTGTGAACGCATCATCAACGCGTGCTACATTAACTGATTTACTATGGACGCGATCGCGAATACTTCGCGAAACTATGAATATGTACACGTCGTGAATATTACAACCTTCCACGCGAACCACTCGCTCGCATTGTTCGTGCACGTGCGCAGGTGTGGATCCGGGTTTAAAGCGGGTCCACACCAGTGTACGCGAAGCGCTTGCGCACGAACCGTGCACGCTACACGCTTCGAACAGCTATGGACGCGTCATTAACGCGAGCTACATCAACTAATATAGACGCTTTCGCAAACAATATGTGCACGTCGTGAATATTACAAGTTGCACGCGAACCACTCGCTTATCGCTCGCGAACATGTCCAAAGGTGTCCATTGCCTTTACTATGTTCCTAAGATGCACGCGAACCACACTGTTCGTGCTCGTGTGCAGGTGTGGACTCGCCTTCAAGCCTCGTAAATATTTGCTGATAATATAGGCACTCTTTGCGTAACCTCGTGAATTCGCCTCATTCTCAGAAATGAATTGGGTAAAGCCTTTTCAGTCAGCAACGGTTATCATAAACAAAATTAATATAATCTATACAGAATCAGAGATCTTTAATAGCAGTCATAAACCCAAAAAGTTCGGGGTCGAGGACATTCAACGAGCTGGCTTCGTGCCAAAATATACAACCAAAGTGTCGCCCTCTTAAGATATTATGTTTTAAAAAGGTCGCTGGGTCTTAAATCAGATACGGTGGTCTAGATATGGAAGAGGAACATGATTACCTATAAAATTAGACTTTATACTGACCGTATACAGGGTGTAAATGAGAACAGTGGCAATCTTTTAAGGGGTCATTGTACTCATCATTATGAACTACTTTTACTATGGTACCAAAACTGAAATCAGCTGTTCAGTACATTTATGTTCGCATAATTCGTCAAAATGTAGGGAACAGCTGATTTTTTTCGCGATTTCAGGTTTGTCCCATAGTAAAAGTTGTTCATAATGATGAGTACAATGACCCTTAAAAGAATGCCACTGTTTACACTTACAACCTGTATAAATAAATAAGATGAAAACTTACGTTAAAATAAATTGCCCTAATTATAAGGACACAGAGCACGGAATCGCTGACTGCAGTACCTACCTAAATATATAAAATTCGTGGCGCAGAAAGTGCATTGAGCGCACAACTTCTGTCACGGACTTTCAAAGCCGTCAGTTTCTTTACGTCATTTAAGTCGCTATGCGAGTAAACGGTGACACGTTTGCTTGGTTTGCATGGAATAAAGTCACCACAATTCTCCTGCCCTTATCCCAATTTATTTGGGGTTGGCTCAACATGTCTTTTTAACCGACTTCAAAAAGGAGGAGGTTCTCAATTCGTCGGAACCTTTTTTTTTTTTTTTTATGTATGTTTCCCGATTACTCGAACATGGCTGGGCTGATTTGGATTTTTATTGTTTTATTCGAGAGGGTATCATCACAGTTGGTCCCATATAAAATTGATTAACTTTGCTTCGGTAGTTTTTGAGTTAGCTTCAATAATACGTATTTTTTCCCGACTTTTATATGGATGATGTTCTACTTTGTTTTGCAGATAGTGGTATTAGAATTTGTGTGGGGTAGGTACACAACTAAAAAGTGAATAATAAAAACTTTTTTACAAAAAAATACAACCGACTTCCAAAAACAACACTACAAAGTGAAAAATAACTTTAATTTCGGAAGTCGGTGGCAAAAAACGAAAATACATTTAACTAGACACTGACTTCCGAAATTAAAGTTATTTTTCACTTTGTAGTGTTGTTTTTGGAAGTCGGTTGTATTTTTTTGTAAAAAAGTTTTTTTAGGGTTCCGTAGTCAACAAGGAACCCTTATAGTTTCGCTATGTCCGTCCGTCTGTCCCTCTGCCCGTCCGCAGCTTATCTCAGAGACTCTTAGTACTAGAAAGCTATAGTTTGGCATGGATATACATAATCATCACGCCGACAAAGTGGTAAAATAAAATAATGATTTTTTTTCCATTCTTTTTTTGTTTTTCCTTTGTGAAGAGAGAAATAAATAAAGATTACTACGAATTTTATTATTATTTTTCCATGACACAGTCTTTTAAATCACTACCTAAGTATTTATTTCCAAAATAAGCCTTCTTTTTCATCGTACAGTCCTAATTCCCAGCGGAATAGCACATAAACCAAACGCCACTTGACTTAAGTACCGCAATGTGTTCGCGTTTCAAATATCACTACTACCATTTAAGTAAAACGAATTATTGTATTTCAGTGCCTCGATCGATCAGTGTTTATTTTTTTTTTTTTTCATTTTAAGGATTAATTAGGAAATTAAATTAGAATGTCAACTGTGGGTCACACTACTTGCCAACTTAATGTTTTTTGAGATTATAAAGATTTTTGATAAAAAGATGGTTTAGCTGACTGACATCGTGCGAGGGTTGAGAGATAGGTAAGGTTAATAAATAGCTCAAGATTGCTATTTTATCATATTTCTATATCCACCGATTTCGTGCACTCGGACAATCCTGGGTTTTCGTTCGAGCTCACTTGCATGCAATGGTCGTTCGAGTGGATAAACGTAATTTCATTTGGCGAATATATGGAATATTATATAAATTCAAGATGTCATCTTCTTAATTTTGACCAAGATTTGAAAGTATTATAATTATAATAATAGTCATTCATAATGGACTTAAAATTAATTGTACTTATTTAAGAGTGACATTTGAATATTTGCACATCATAAGTTGTGATAGAATGTTTAGTACTTAAACAAATATTAACACCATACTATGTAAAACTACATTCTTACAAATAAATAAATTTTGATTCTGATTCATTAAAAATGTTGGCTTTAAAATAACAGATACAATTTAACAATCCAAATATAAACAAGCATAGCATAAACAAACCAACAGCTAGTGAGAGAGCTAGAAACGAACTGGATAAAAATAAAGATTCTAGACGTGTTACCCTTTTAACTCGCTGAGTGGCAACACTTTATCGTGAAAAAGGTTAAGGGGTAGTCTACGCTGTCTATATCAGAAATTCATTCATAAAAAGGGTTCGGACAGACGGACGGGCAGCTTTATTTACTAGATTCGTAGCTACTGATTTGAAAATGAAAATGTCAGCAGATTATTTACTCTGGTGACATTTTCTGCAATGTTATTGTAGATACCGGAAGGATTAATACCCATATTCTAAGTCAAAACCTCATGATTTCCTCGACTTGACTTTTTTTTTTTTTTTTTTTTTTTTAATTTAACAAAAATTACACAAGAGTACTTCACAAATCTTCTGCCAAACTGCAGGACAATTTGTTGGCACAATACCTCACTTAGAAATTATGATATTCATAGTTGCAATTTTACTCCTCATCTCAAACAGTTACCTTAGTTCCGGTGAGTTTGAGTCTACCATAATTAAGTAATAAAACCCCGCGAGAAATCACGGTACAGCGGACAGAGCTCCGGCGGAATCTCATGGCGACATGGAGAGTGCGATTGTCGCAACCCAGCGCTGGGCACGCCACAATTGCGGCGATAAGTCCCCTCTTTGAGGAGTGGTTGGAGAGGCGCCACGGCGTCCTCACCTTCCCCCTGACGCAGGTCCTCACCGGACACGGTTGTTTAAGGAGGTTTCTGTTTCGGATAAGGCAGGAGGAAACGCCCGGGTGTCATCATTGTGTGAATCGCCCGGAGGACACGGTGGAGCATACAGTGGAGGTCTGCCCGGCTTGGGCGGAGCACCGCCGTGTTCTCACGGAGGCGATCGGCGGCGGCGATCTCTCGCGTCCAAACCTGGTCCAGGCCAAGCAGTAATGCTCGCGAAGGAGGAGGCGGAACACGTGAGGCAGAGGCAACAGCCGCGCCCTCGCGCTCCTAGCCGTCGCAGGAGACGCCCTGGGCGGCGGGAATCTATCGCCGATTCCCAGCCACCGTAGGCGCGGGCTTGCGGACGACGAGTAATGGGCAGCTCGCCGTCCGGTAAGGACCAGGCCCGAGTCGATGGCGCGTTGTGTTCCACGCGCGCCTCAAAGAGATGTCAGTAGTGACGGGGGCAAATTGGGCCGATGCCGCCGGGGTCGCGGGTAGTTCGAAAGAGATACCGTGGCCCTGGCACGGGCAACTGAAGTAACACGGGTGGGTTTTAGTCAGTAAAAGTCTGACACGCCCTCCCACTCTGCCCAGAGCGGGAGAAGTCATTTGATGATTTCCCATTTACAAAAAAATGTAATAGGGGGCGAGTCTATTGCCATCAACCGGCCACAAATCCAGACTCCGGGCTGCTACTGAGAAGTTTTAGATGCAAAATCACAATGCCATTTTGCCCGACCCGGGAATCGAACCCAGGACCTCATGCTCAGCAGTAGCGCTAGCGACCACTAGACTAACGAGGCAGTTGACCTTAATTTATTTGATCACTTGCTTTTGCCAGTGGCTTCGCCCGCGTGGATGTCGCAAATTATCCCACGGCAACTGTACATTTTTCCGGGATAAAAGGTAGCCTATGTGCTATTCCAGACTATAATCTATAATATCCTTGTACCAAATTTAATCCAGATCCGTTCAGCCGTTCTGGCGTGATTGAGTAACAAACATACATCTATCCATCCAAACTTTCGCATTTATAATATGAGTAGTAGTAAGATTTTTTGCAATTGTTGGTAGAACGGTGGTCTATCTTTAGCTAAACAATATAAAACACACAAAAATGGTCTAACTTTGTATAAACGATTAACACCATTCTACCCAACAGTTCAGCAGCTATTTATACGATTTAGACCATTAATAATTCAATCGATAACAGGTTACTAATCGGGTGGGTAGCCGCTAACCGTATCCGGTGTGAGATAACGTAATATCCGCCAGCTATCCGTCACTTCCGGTAAGCAAACATTCTGTAAATGACCAGTTATTTGGCCAAATATTTGGAGTGTGATTGTGACTGGATTTTTACGAAACCATTTTTTTGTAACGAATAGTAATATATTTTTGTAACATAAACGAGAGTCTATACAAGGTGTAATTTAAATAACGCAAAACCTCTTAAGGGGTCATAGTACCAAGGGGTACCAAGGGGTCAACTTTTACTATGCAATCAAACCTAAAATCGCAAAAAAAAACAGCATTCCCTAAATTTATGTTCGCATAACTCTTCAAAATGTACCTACCGTACAGCTGTTTCTTTTTTCGCGATTTCAGGTTTGGTCCCATAGTAAAAGTTGTTCATAATGATGAGTACAATGACCCATTACGAGGTTGTGCGTTTTTTAAGTTACACCTTGTATAAGAACTTGCTATTTTACAAATAAATACACTCAAGTACTTATCCATTTTTGATTTTGATTTATTCACATATTCACAAAATTTCTCATTTTTAATATTAGTGGAATAAATTGGAAAGTCGATTTCAGATAAACTAACTCAAAAGCTGTAGACTTTATCGAACAGATGGTCTCAATATCATTGAATTTCCATATCAGATTTTATTGATTTAGGATAGAAATGTATCAATTCTTGTTTCCATTTTATGTGATTAATTTATGTAAATTATTCGAGAATGGCTCTTCTCTGGGCTTGATTTTCAAATGTTTGCATAACGCCTTATATAATTAGACAAAATCTCTTCAACCTTCATTATCTACTTTGGGTGAGCTCTCGTTTACCGATAGAACTTTGAATGCACTTTAATGTTTGACATTGACATTGCCATTGCTAGACTTTAATATCATAATCCTAACAATTAGCGCTGGAGTATTGTGATAAACACATACTTAGGTACATACATACTTGTCTTTTTTCCCTTGGGCAGAAACTTCAGAACGCCACCTGCAGGTACGATTTTTACATAATGGAGTCTTGTAAGAATCTTAGCATTCTGTCAAGTTTGCTTTGTCTACGTTCATAAACGAAGATGTCCGGTATAATTTTAGTAAAAGTATTGATCTTATTTAAACATAATAAATAATCTCTTAGTTTTTATGATAAAGATAAATTGAAGGAGCGGGCCTTAATCAACCACGCGGGCCCGCAGTGCGGGTTGGTAAATGTCACATGTCTTCGAATTTCTAGTTCTAGGACATGCTAGTTCCTCACGATGTTTTCCTTCACCGTTTTAAGAGCGCTGGTGATGAAATAATTTACACAAAGTAGAGCGCCTGTCTGAGTTCAAACCTACTACCTATTATTCGTTCACGGCCATTACCACAGGGTCAAAAACATCGTAATTCACCTACTACAGTATTTACAGAGAATGGACAAAATCTTTGCCGTGACGAAAAAAGCAGTTACCATTTTAGTAATGTGTTATGAAATGAATTGAATTGTTAGAGTAATTATTCAGACCTTTAGATAAGAAATTTAAAAACTAGATTAATATTATAAAATTTTGTACAACTTCTTTATGCATGCGGAGTTTACCTGTAAGTGATTGTTGTACTGTTGCATATACATTTTTACAAGTTATCTATAAGAACCGTAGCCCGCTAAATTCAAATTTTCTAGCGTTTTATGCAATTTGCAGGTCCGTGTCAAGTTGTATCTTGATCAAAATATGAATCTTGATCATATTTTGATCAAGGTACAACCTGACACGGACCTGCAAATTGCATAAAACAATAAAGAATTTGAATTTCGCGGGCTACCACAGCGCATCCTCCTTAACATAAAGCTTGTGTAAACAATTGTTGGTGAATCAATAAAAATAAATAAATAAAGGAGCTGTAATACTGCCTATAGCATCTTGAATCTCAAAACATTATCGACATTTGCACCAACTGGATTATAGATCCAGTCCCCGAACAGCGTAATGTAATGCTGCGGTAAAACTTGAAGATATGACAAATTGCTAATGACCTTTCCAAGGGGCACGACAAAGTATTCCGGTACAATTTTCTCATATTAAGGTAAATTGAACTCTCAAAAATATTCACAATTCTATTTTCTGTTTCATGATTATAAATCCTTTTACGGAGGGTCGGGTTCTGAAATTAGGCTCGATACCGGTTTCTGGGAGTAGGTATATTTAGATAGCATTGGCATTTTCATCGAAACACTCGCAACAAAAATTGGAAGTTACCTTTCAGAAGTCGTATTTCCACTTTGCATTAATCGGTTGCAAAACTTTCGAGATTTGCAATTAAACTTAATGGTATAACTTCAGTTATTGAGACTGAGTGGCACTAGCAGTGTTCTCAGCAGATAATGGACAAAACTGATAATATTTCATTTTCCAACAAGTACAGGTAGATATTAAAATTAAAATATTACATTACATTTAAAATATTCTCCAAAAAAAAAAGAATTTAAATACATTTTTTATTGCCAAACTGGGCATAAAAATAGATCCATTTTATGCCGTTTAGCAATAAAAAATGTTACCATTGGTAAGCAAAACTATTCGTTTTTGTTTATATGAACCGTCGATGAATAAACAAAAATTCAATACATATGAAAATAACGAGAACTTTTGAAAGCTCATACTCGTGGATTCTAATTAAACTTTCATTCGTTCAAATATTATTAAAATAAAGTTATTGAACAGTATATTTTCAGCGAGTAAATGTATGTTATGAGAAAGGAGAATTATCTCGAATTTATTGTGGGTCAGAGATTATCATGGAAATCATTTTTCACTCCTTTTAAATTTTTTTCTTTGGAATTTTCCCTTTCATGTTCTGCTCATTTAATATTCTTACAATTCGTTCACCCTTCTGTAATGCAGATAGATTCGCCAATTACTTTGTCTTATTATTTATGTGGTTCTCTTTTTATTATTTTTATCTTTTATTATTTAAATCACAATTATAACACCGTTACAGACTCCAAGGCGATGTTATAAGTCACAATGTCTACACAAAATAAAAATAAAAAATACCAAAAGTAAAATTAAAAGAATTAGATACTATCAATTATAAACATAACAACGTTTATAATCAGACCTCTTTCAATTATGATTTATCTTGAATTTTTATTATTTTTTATCTTATTACATGTAGTATTTATACCTAAAGGCATACACACACACATGAAAATATCCACTTCCGACAGATCTGTTCAACTTAATAGGTGCTTATTATTCCTAAAGGCATACACACACACATGAAAATATCCACTTCCGACAGATCTGTCCAACTTAATAGGTGCTTATTATTCCTAAAGGCATACACACACACATGAAAATATCCACTTCCGACAGATCTGTCCAACTTAATATGTGCTTATTATTCCTAAAGGCATACACACACACATTAAAATATCCACTTCCGACAGATCTGTCCAAGTTAATAGGTGCTTATTATTCCTAAAGGTATACACACACACATTAAAATATCCACTTCCGACAGATCTGTCCAACTTAATATGTGCTTATTATTCCTATAGGCATACACACACAATTTTAAAATATCCACTTCCGACAGATCTGTCCAACTTAATAGGTGCGTATTATTCCTAGAGGCATACACACACACATTAAAATATCCACTTCCGACAGATCTGTCCAACTTAATAGGTGCTTATACCTACACGAAATCCCATCAGGGAGTGGTCACTCCGCACGTCATAGGAGCGTTAGTTTTAAGGCCCTAACAACCACACACGGTAAGGATTCTGGTGTCAGACCATATAGGCACACTTATAAGGGATCAAATTAAATTAGCAAGCAAAACTCCGCAGATGTGATGGGAACAAAATCTAAACTCTTAATTTCAAGTAACTGCAGCTGACTACGGGATCAACGACCGTTTCTCTCTTCTTTTTTCGATATTTTTTTTTTAGTTTTATCCTCACTAAGTTTTTCTACCTAATTTTATTTGACCCTGTATAGCGTAACTCGTGAGTTTGTAGTTGAGTTAAGCCCGAAAGTCTGACAAACAGTCTTACCAAGAGGTATTGTATTACCCAGTGACTGGGTTGTGGAGGTCAGGTAGGCAGTCGCTCCATGTAAAATACTGGTATTTAGCTGCATCCGAGTCTGGGTGTTTTTCTATCTATAATATGTATGTATTTACAAAAAAAAAAATGTATATAAGTAGTTTATCAGCCATCTCGTTACCATAACACAAGCATTAGGTTGCTTAGCTTGGGGCTAGATGGCGTTGTGTGATATGTCCAAACATATTTATTTATTTTATTTTTATTTATCCGGTTAGACTGGAAGCCGACCCCAACATAGTTGGGAAAAGGCTAGGCAGATATCGTAGCTCGTGACTAAAACTAAATCTTTATAAAGATTTAGTTTTAATACCTTCAACACACTTCATTTATGACTAAACATGACGCTATAAATTTTAAAATTATACCAGCTTTGAACTCGACAGTCATTACACCCATTAATTTAAGCATTCATTAGTGATAAACATATTTTATCTAACTTTAAACGGTGAAAACGGTACAAGGCAGTCCTTGGTACAAGATTGTGACATAAAATACATACCTACCTACTAATTTTATTAGTCTGAAGTTTGAACGTGCGCCTTAGAAACTCGGTCGATCAGAAAACGTAGATAGTGAAAAACGCAAGATATCGGCAACACATCGTGTTGGGTGTATAAGCAGAATAAAAATCCTACTAATATTATAAATGAGAAGGTTTGTATTTTTGGATGTTTGTTACTCAACCACGCAAAAACGCCTGAATTAATTTAGATGAAATTTGGCACACAGATAGTTTACCTGTACCCTAATTGTGTGACACACTATTAATCGGAATCTGAATAATTTTGAAGCAAATTGCTAATAAGTTGCTTCATTGTTCGAAAAATTTGTCAGCTCGACAACGTAAATAACACAATGAGTGTTGTTGAACTGTCAAAATGAAACCGATTCTGATTGATAGTGTGTTACGCAATTATTAGCAACTAGCCGTTGCCCGCAGCTTCGCCCGCGTGGATGTCGGAAATTATCCCACGGGAACAACTATCTGAGTGCCAAATTTCATTCAAATCGTTCAGCCGTTTTTGCGTGATTGAGTAACAAACATCCTAACATCGTCACAAACTTTTACATTTATAATATAGTAGGATTGCCCTACTGGGTTTACACGTAGAATAGTTTCATCCCGGTAGTACGTTCCCGCGTGTGATAATTTCCATTTAAACTTCCACGCAGGTGACGCCGCGGGCTAAATATAGAACAAAATAAAGGAAAGTCCAGAATGTAGGAAGTATGTCTCTTTTTCTGGCTCTTTAAATATCTGAATAGAACGAATGTTGAAGAATTCTAGAGATTCCAGTAACTGTGTTCGACCGTGATGTCTGTATTGCAAAATCTTTATATATTTCTTTCTCAGAGAAATTCATTTGTCTAAATAACTGGATAATCAGAACTGATACTGTTTATCAAATTCAAATTCAAATTCAAAAATTTTATTTCAAGCAAAGACTCATATAGGGTTAGTAACATTGTTCCTTAAAACTAAGTGTTAGTAAACAACACGAAACGATGGCACATGTAACTGATAGCAGTGGATTATATACGGACAGTCCACTCTGTCAGCAATCATTTTCAGAACCCTGTTAGGGCTAGCCATGACTCGAGCTACCATGGATGCTGCGCGCTTACGCATTGTTGTGTAAAAACAATCTACACGCGCCGCCGCAAACATCCCTGACGCACTACAACGCCATGTATGCGTGTCGGGCCACGCGCAGTAATAGGGTTCCGTAGTGCACGCCGCCGCCCGTCGTTATTCGAGTATAAATATTATTAATTTAGAAATCATTATTAATAAGAATGTTATGATTTTTTATTTTTTTTTATTTTTACATGGTTCATAAACTTATATTTTACTACCTGTTTTACGAATATTTATGGAATTTGTACGAAATTTTTACTGTTCCAAGTACATTTTACAAGTTGGTTGACTATTACTCGTAAACTTGAAAAGCCTACTTAGCTGTGATAGTTTTCCTTTTAACTTCGTTATATATACTACTACCGTAAATTTTTTCACCCATCCAAAATTAACTGTTTAGCTGGCAGGGGAGGGGACACTTGAATCTAACAAAAATTAGCACTTTAAAGCTTAATATTTTAGAAACGGATCCCTAAATCGAAAAATTGTTTTAACAAACCCACAATATTTTTGAAAGACCCATTCAACAACACACCACACCATGGGGTAGATGAGAAAAAAAACATGCCCATTTTACTTGTACACAGAAGGTAACTTACCCTAAAAAAAATTTTTTTTCATGATTTTATTTTACCATTTTGCCGGCGTGATGAATATGTATATCCATGCCAAATTATAGCTTTCTAGTACTTCTGAGCTAAGCTGCGGACGGACGGACAGACAGACAGACATAGCGAAACGATAAGGGTTCCTTGTTCACTACGGAACCATAAAAAAAAAAACAGTAGAATAAAAATATTATGTTTTGAAAGTCATCAGTAACCTAACCTAACCTAACCAAACATTTTCCGAATATATCGGAGTCTAAATCGAGATGCGGCTCAATATGGCACGGTCAATGCACTGCCTAGTTCCAGCATATTAAAGAGAGCGAATGCCAGCTGACCAACTACGTCGTACATAATTTTTAAGGAAGCAGAGTACATAGAAGACAAATGTACAGCATTAGGTCGTTGATACGATAGGTGGTCCGTACCAAAATTTATAGAGGCCATTTCGAAGCTCAAGCTGGAAAATTGAGTCTTTAACATTGCTCGAGTCTCTTCGAATAATTACTGTGATAAAAACGCTCGGAGGCGGAATAAATTACAGCCAGTGCAATTTTAAGCGTTTTCATCCGTTGGTACTTTAGACAATTGGTTAAAAAAGATTGGATTGAAAGAGGGAAAAGTTTTGTATTCAGAAAGCGTAATCTTCTTTTAAATAAAAACCAATTGCTGTTCATTAGTCTCGCTAAAACTCAAAAATGGCTCGACTGATTTGAATAATTATTTTTTTCTTTTGTTTGCTTTAATACAGGGGTGGTTTATAAGAAAAAAAAAATGGAAAAAAGAAATTGAAATGTTGACAGAACAATATTTGGCGGGTCAGCTAGTCTTTGATATAAAGATGAAAGACAAGTTTTACAATTAGTAAGATCTTTGAACGATTCGAAGCTCAAATTTTAATCTCAAAAAAAATGGTAAGGTGCACAATTATTGTGTAATTATGCATAATATGTAATGCAGTAAAGCATCAACATCTGCCTAGCCTTTTCCAAACTGTGTTGGGGTCGGCTTCCAGTGTAACCGGATGCAGCTGAATACCTGTATTTTACATGGAGCGACTGCCTATCTGACTACGATACCCCCTGATAAGACTAGTTGTCAGACTTTCCGGCTTCTGACGACCAATAACGACTGTCAAAGATCCACGAATGACAGCCGGGACCAACGGCTTAACGTGGTTTTCGAGGCACGGAGGGGTCTTGGTGTGTAAAGATGGTCACCCATCCACGGACCAACCACGGTAAACGTAGCTTAACCTGATCGATCGACCCGTGCGGCTGTTATTTCTTAGCCACAAGCCCACATCGTGTATTCCGAGTTTACAATATTTAAGTAAAACACACTCACAATGTAATGTAGTAATGCAATCAGTAATAAATATACACAAATATCACATTAACTTGTGAAATAACATCTAAAACTCACATTGCTTTCATAGACACCATGCATGTCTAATTGGTTCAGAATATGGCTTTGTAATTACTCGTAGGTATATTTTATGCGAAACCACGTTTTTTTTTTTTTGTAAAAAAGTTTTTTATTTTTCACTTTTTAGTGGGTCAGTTTGTAATTCATCTAATTTACAAGCCTAAATAATGTTAACTGCTCATCAACTTTTTACAAAATATTGCTTTTCCCGATGCAGGGACGTTAATTTGTGGAGGAGTTCTCCTGGTGAGAACCAGGAGAACTGGAGCTGATGGTGAAGTCACCGTCGGCTTCACTTCACCATAAATGCCTCTATACATTGTACGAGCATAAATTGCTTAGCGACCTTATTAAAGTAATTCAATCGCATCCCGTGAAATACTTAATATTGATTAATTTTGGTGGTCTTCATCATCAGTTTCACTTCGCTAAATTGTGATTTATGAGAGCAAATACACGATTTACTATACAAAAATACCCAAATCCATCCATGGGATCCTCACATCAGACATCAGAAGTGAAAAATAACTTTAATTTCGGAAGTGGGTGGCAAAAAACGAAAATACATTTAACACCGACACCGACACCGACTTCCGAAATTAAAGTTATTTTTCACTTTGTAGTGTTGTTTTTGGAAGTCGGTTGTATTTTTTTGTAAAAATGTTTTTTGAAAGTCAGTTAAACTCGTTAGACTCCGAAATCCAGATTGAAAGTAAGTGTCATTTAATATCAATATTCACTCTCACTCGCACTCTCTAATAATAGACCATCAAAACGCAATTTGGAAGATAAAGAAGAAATTATAATAAAGCTATACAAATCACTAATGGAAATTAGAAACCGTTTTCCTCTAAATATAATATCATAAAGATTGACAATATCTAAAGAGATAATAATAAACAAAACAGGAGGAGCTCGTGGCTAAGTAATAACAGCCGCACGGGTCGATCGACCAGGTTAAGCTACGCTTGCCGGGGTTGTCCGTGGATGGTTGACCATCTTTGCATATCCAGACTCCTCCGTGCTTCGGAAAGCACTGAGCTAACGGCTTAACGAAGCCGTTGGCCCCGGCTGTCATTCGTGGATCTTTGACAGTCGTCACGGATCGTCAGAAGCCCCAAAGTCTGACAACCAGTCTTACCAAGGGGTATCGTATTACCCAGTTACTGGGTTGTGGAGGTCAGATAAGCAGTTGCTCCGTGTAAAATACTGGTATTCAGCAGCATCCGGTTAGGCTGGAAGCCGATGCCACCATAGTTGGGAAATAGCTAGGCAGATGATAATAATAAACAAAACAGCAACGAGAGAGTAGTTTTCTTTAATAAACAAAGTTCTTGGAACTTTAATGAATTTTGATTAAGAAGATCTTTAGATGTTGTTGAACTAGCTAACGATTTACTTAAACATTAAAACAGACTCCTACCAGTTGATAAGAGAACTTGTGCACTTCATAATAAATGAAGTTTGATTAAGTTTTGTTGTAACGTATCGTTATTGGGTTCAGGTAGGTATGATGATATACCGAGCTTATCTCATCGGCTTCAGCGGCGTGATTATAATGCTATTGCGTAATTTAAAATGTTATTAATAATAATATTACGTAATAGACAGCCTTTGTGCTGCTGTAAAATGTGTGTTTAGTTATAGGTAAATGTACCTTTGTTATTGATGGAAAAGACCTACCTACAAGATATAAAATGATGTACGGGAGCTACATCTGCCAACAAACCGCTGTGCAGTTTGGCAGAAGTAAAACGTTTTATAATAAGATGTGACCACTAATAAACGCTTTTAATTTTTTTTTTCATAATTTTGTTAACATGGCGGGTAAAACCTGGATGAGGCTGGCATAGGATAGCTTCATTCTGCCAATCTTTTTATACCTGCAGCCTGTGGGCCAACTGTACGCAGCGAGTCGTGAGTACTCTGAGAGTTCAGTCTAATAATACCTTCAGGGGGCCAACCACCACTTCTTAAAACAGTATTATTTTAATGTTACTTCAGTGTGAGAAAGAGATGGAGCTATACAGGACGTCTAGCTCCATCTCTTTCCCACACTCATGTAAGATTAAAATAATACTGCTTTAAGAGGTGGTGGTCTAGCTCCAGGTTGTTGATGCGGCTGCCTCGCTGTTGCAGTGCGTCAGCGATGTTTGCAGAATCACAAGTTGATGGCTATCATGCTATACTTAGAAAAAGGGCAGCATCGTTGATGCGCAGAGTGAGAGACAGTCCTAAGGGCTACCTGGGGGTCATTACTGAACACATTGAGAGTCCTACCTGGAGGCACTGGATTCGCCTACATATAGGATAGTTATTATAGTTTTGTTTTTTATGTGTGTATTACTAACATAGTTCTTAAGTATCATTGTATTACTAACACTCTATGGACAACCTAGTCTGAATTAAATTATAAATAAATAATAAATAGGAACGTGGGCAAAAGAGAAGCCTATGCTCAACAGTGGGGAAAGTCGGGCTGTGGATGATGATGTTGTCGATAAAATAGCTGTCATTGTAATTAATTCGGATCTTGAGTTTATTATTGGGTACACGGACACAACCATAATCCTTTAACATAATACTCTAGCTTTTGCCTGCGGCTTCGTTAGTGTTAATTTAGAATTCGGCAATCAATTCGGGTTGTACTCTCCTATATAATTCAATCATGATCCGAAAGACACGTGGCGCCATCTATTATCATAAGAGCGTTATTGTTGTTTTCCTCAGGAACAGTACCTTTTTCGGGATGAAAGGTTCCCTATGTCTGTTTCTGTTCACCTGACAACGTATATGCAAAATTTCAGGATGATCCGTTCCGTGGTTTAGGCGTGAAAAGGTAACAAACAAACAAACTTACTTTCGCATTTATAATATTAGTTAGGATTTAAAATCAACTTTCGCTTTATTAAATGTCATCAATTATCGAGGAACTCGTGGCTAAGAAATAACAGCCGCATGGGCCGATCGATCGGGTTAAGCTACGCTTGCCGGGGTTGGTCAGTAGATGGGTGACCATCTTTATATATCGGGTCTCCTCCGTACCTCGGAAAGCACGTTAACAGTCGTGACGGGACGTCAGAAGCCCGAAAGTCTACAACCAGTCTTTAAGGGGTATCGTATTACCCAGTTACTGGGTTGTGGAGGTCAGATCGGCAGTCGCTCCACGTAAAATACTGGTATTCAGCTGCATCCGGTTAGACTGGAAGCCGACCCCAACATAGTTGGGAAAAGGCCAGGCAGAATGATTTAAAATCAATTTTCAACATTGTAGCGTTTTCCGAAAAATAAGCATCAGCACTTGAACGACAAAGTTATATAGATCATACAGGTTATAGAAGACTGAAAAATAGGAGATGGGAAACCATTCCATAGAACATGAAAATAAAGATTCGTTGGTTTGGAAAGCTTATGAATGAAGCACAAGACGCACAGCGGCTAAGACGATAAAGAAACTGCAATTATGACTTTGTATAGTAGTCTAACTTCTATGAACTTTGACCATTACATCATAACACATTTGTCGAAGTCAGTTGAACCCATTTTCGTAACAACCTTACTTATAGTTTCACAACTAAGTCTTGTCCAGCGACTTTTCCGAACTATCAACACGAACGTACTTTTTGTACTTTTCCATACCTGCCTCGCTTCGGCGCGAATCAGATTCTCTTATCTGCCGTGGTTTCTAAAGAAAATTACGCTCACTTTCTATGTGATCCGCATCTTAATGGAAAAAACCTGTTACGTTCGCAAAAGGTAGTGATGTTGTACAAATTGTATTTATCATATTTTTTTTTTGGTACAAAAATGGTTGATTACAAAAACTCACCGAGTTTACATTCAACGAAAAAATACAATACCGAACGTTGATTAAAATATGACAAACCATCACGTTATCCGAATAAGCTACTGGATATTCAACCCCTACCCCACGTAGCAATAAAAAATAACTCGTCAGCGAAACATTTTTATTTCACTCCTCTATCCAGTACTTTAAAAAAAAACAGTAAAATAAAAGCGTACATACGTAGGTACTTCAACCAGCTCGCTCCATGTAACATTTAAATGTAACGAATCAAAAAACAGGTCGAAAACTACGTGCCATGAATTCAGTAGCCCAAAAAACCGTGACGTTTATATTGTAAAAACTCTAAAGTTTTTCGTCTTTTTTCAGCTGGTCCTTCGAGGCGGGATCAGTTGGGAAACGTGACTGGAGTCCGCATGAGTAACTAACAATAGATACATTTGCCTGTAATGGTGTTCCGGAACATTTTACGACATATTTTTGAGTGGCTTTGTGGCTATTAACTGCAAAGGGAGGGTGAATGTGGGCCGAATTGCAATGTGGGTAAAATGGGGTATTTCAATTTGACGTATGGAAATAACGATTTACAAGGGTAACTTTAATGTGAGTCCAGAATATATTTTTTACGAGTATTGTGACAAAAGTGTTTCCCTTTCGGGACGTGTAGCTTTACTACCGTATTCAAGTTATTTTTTCGAAAATTCCTCGACTTTACTTAAATCGAGAGCGGTTCTTTATTGGAAAATATGTCTCGACCTGACACTTTTCCGACACCATTCCTTTATTAGAGGTGAACAAAACCACAGTCACCTCGAGGGACTTTTTATCTTATTTTCTGTTTCAATACAACTGAAATTACTAGTCGTCTCATAATGTTATCATTGAAGCAAGAGCCTGAGCTCTTGCTTCAGTGACACCGCATACATTTTTTTCTCTTAGGTATATACTGTTATATACCTAAGAGAAAAAAAAAAATGCGGTCAGGGGACCCCGTCATGGACGAAGTTCCTTCTCACGTTTGAAACAAAAACAAAATTTTCCCAGTGCCCATTTTGGATTTACGTTTTGATCTCACTACGACTTTAGCACCCTCGAAAACATTTGAAAATTTTTGTAGCCGCCATCTTGAATTTACATTTTAACTTCATTCCACCGGCTTTACCCTCAAAAACATATGTAAAATGAAAAAAATTGAAAATTTTCGTAGCCGCCATCTTGGATTTTCATTTTGACCAACTTCACACTTTCTCTCTCTCTCTCAAAAATTGTGAATTTGGTCAAAATGAAAATCCAAGATGGTGGCTGCGAAAATTGTTTAATAATAGAAGGACACAGAGAGAGACAGAGATAGTTGTATGGAGGGGCATAACGCTTTTGCGTTACGTGAAGATTTCTACCAGTTTACTCCTACGCGAGCCGCGATAAAAAACTTCGTTCCAAAAACTGTAACCTATCTAAGCAGTAACTTCCTTCAGCATTCCCTCAGGGCAAAAATAGGTTAGACTAGTTCTCAAAGGCGATGGCCCGATACTGTCAATACTGGAATACTATTGTAATCATTCAACACAAGATACAATAGTCAGACGCTTCAGTACTTATCTCCCTTGAGACGAACTTGAACAGAGTAAAGTGGCGAATACAGATAATAAGAAAAGACAGTAAAGAATTAATTTTAGCCTTTGTTCTTTCTTCATGATGAGTCTTCATTTAAAAATAATGCTGGTATATAAAAGAGATGTATATATTTCGAGGCAAAAGTAGGAGTAAGACGATAATGACGAAGAATTTAGGATAAAATACCGAAATGCGTTGACAAATATTTGGAAGAGAAGATTATTTTTCTGTACCCACAACAACGACCATTTTCAACCAAAAAAGAAAGAAGGTCATGCATCAGCTGCTTCATGCCCCGTGCAAGTTTTATGTGACTTAGAACTAATGGTACTTCTCGACAACAAGCTGCAAATGTACAGTTATTTTACACTGTTATTTTAAAAATTAATTTATTAGTAGAGAAATGAGATTTCCAGCTGAGATGTTACTGCAGTACGAGTAAATACGTAGTGGTCACTCGGGGAATGAGTCTTCGCTTACAACTGTCAGGGAAAATATTCTATGAGAGTAAAAACAAGCAGAAAATACTTGAAGTGCTTATTGCAATCAAAAATTTAAATTCCACGATACAACAAATGAATCCAGAAACCTTGATAATAAAACAAACGAATGTAAAGCCAAAAAATAACAATCAAACAATTGGTTCGCATCGAGTCAGTTTTCAGACACAATCATCGTGCAGTTCGCTGAAATTGGTTAATTTTCAGATATACAATGTGAATTGCAAATTAATTTTAACCAAATATATTCTAGGAGCTGTCAAATCCTGATTTAATTAATTCACCTGGGGCAGTAGCTGACGAACGGTCACATTTAGAATCATTTCATTAAAGTTCTGAAATAATTTTCGACATTGTTGAGATCGAAATTTAACGAATCAAACGGAGAATGTAAGGATCGTAGCAGGTTCTCGCGTCCAAACCTGGTCCAGGCCATGGTGTGGAGCAAGACTGCATGGGAGGCCGTCACCTCCTTCTGCGAAGTAGTATTGCTCGCGAAGGAGGAGGCGGAACGCGTGAGGGAGAGGCAACAGCCGCGTCCTCGCGCCCCTAGCCGCCGCAGGAGACGCCCTGGGCGGCGGGAATCTATCGCCGATTCCCGGCCACCGCAGACGCGGGCTTGCGGACGACGAGTAATGGGCAGCTCGCCGTCCGGTAAGGACCAGGCCCGGGTCGACGGCGCGTTGTGTTCCACGCGCGCCTCAAAGAGATGTCAGCAGTGACGGGGTCCAATAGGGCCGATGCCGCCGGGGTCGTGGGTAGTTCGAAAGAGATACCGTGGCCCTGGCACAGGCAACTGAAGGAACACGGGTGGGTTTTAGTTAGTAAAAGTCTGACGCGCCCTCCCGCTCTGTTGATTATTTCCCATCCACAAAAAAAAAGGATCGTAGCAGATGGTATCTGCAGTTTCTGCTTACTCCCATGGTAAGAAGGCGTGAGTTTATGTATGTATGTAAAAATGATCTAGTAACGATTCATCAGCTGACATCTTCATTTCTAAATTCAAAAGTTGAACGTAAAAATAAACAAACAAGACCTAATAACACCCAATTTCAAAGTTACTAAAACCAACTCCAACAAGGATATTGTTGTTTTCGAATAAAGTAAAATTAACAATATTGATGGAAAACCTGATTTCTGCGTATTTACAAAGAACGTTATTACTAAGCTCATTTCCACATAAATCCACCCTTCTGGTTTCAATATAAAAAACATCTTACGCAAAATGTAAATCACATTTTCTTAGACACAAACCGTTTTACGAATGTAAAAGATCAAAATATATCTTCAAAGAGAAAAACATCATCCAAGGTGAATTTCAAGACACTTGATAAAGGTAGGGTATACATGATTTTTAAATAAGCTGTTGCATACATCAACCTCTGGGTAAGATGGCTGTTCTCCCTGAGAAACCATTTCGTTGGCAAATATTTACCTACTCAGTCCAATACAGCCAACAAAGAATATAAGAACGAGAAAGGTTTCGATGATGTATTATATTACTTTGAAGTTGAAATGTTACATGAAAAGGAAGTAATTATCACACTTTTGAAAGAAGGCGGTATAATTAATTCAGAGAAAATCTTTGTTGAAATAGGTATTACCTTTCTTACAACGTAAGAATTGTTATAGTTTTAGAGAAGAAAGAAATCCTATTATTCGTTTAAATATTTGAAGTTAGGTGATTTCATTTTAGCATTATCACCATTATTCGTGACATCAGCACGCATATACGCAGCATATTTACTGTCTTAAATTGGAATGCCATATAGAAACTCTACTATTTCTATGCTGTTTCTGTCATCACTTTTAGTCCAAAACCTTTCATTCATTATCCAAATGATTCTACCAACTTTAGTGCTAACTAATCCTCATTCATTCCGTCTAACTTTTACCGCCAAATCGCTCAACCGCATCGCTAAATTACACAACTTTTGCTTTCGACATTTCTATTGCGGATATAAGGCGTGGCATTTGGCAATCCGTTTCCGTGACTCCCCTTTGCTTCGACACTTTCTTGTCATGGACGAATGGGGGCGCTTAAAATCACATCTGTCGTTGGAATATTGATTTAAAGTTTTTCTGCATCTATGTTTTGTGGATTCTGTAAATCATTTATGTCGTTGGGTGACTCAGTGAAATTAATTGTTAAGCAAAGTGCCTTATTAGGTTACGTAAGAATATTTGAATTTCGCGGGCTACGCTGCCGCTAAGCAAGTTAACATCCTACGTAAATTTGCCGTGTTACAGCCATATCACCCAACTGTCAAAAATTGACAATAGTGATTTGAAGATACTCTTAAATACATATTTGTTACGGTCACGAAACATACTTTAGTCAACAATCATTCTGTCTAGCCTTTTCCCAACTATGTGGGGGTCGGCTTCCAGTCTAACCGGATGCAGCTGAATACACAGAGCGACTGCCTATCTGACCTCCACAACCCGGTAACTGGGTAATACGATACCCCTTGGTACGACTGGTTGTCAGATTTTCGGGCTTCTGACGACCCGTAACGACTGTCAAAGATCCACGAATGACAGGCGGGGCCAACGGTTTAACGTGCTTTCCGACGCACGGAGGAGTCTTGGTATGTAAAGATAGTAACCGACCAACCCCGGCAAGAGTAGCTGAACCTGATGGATCGACCCGTGCGGCTGTTACTACTTAGCTACGAGCTCCTCCCTACACAAACATACTTTAGTCAACATACAACCTAATACCGACTTGAAAATTGCAAAAAAACGTAAGAAAATTTTAATTTCACGGGCTACCCCGGCGCTTTCGCCTAAACAATGAATTTCCCTGACTTTACAACATGTGCACTATTTTTATCTGTGTTTACTGACCGTAATTTTCTTTTATTTTTTTTTCATTTGAATTTCGCTTATAAAATTACCATTTATAACTTATCAAGCTCTAAACAGCTTATCATTAATTTTATTTATTATGTTCTTTGTGAATGAAATGCACGAAGTTTCTTTCTTTCTTTAGGTAAATCAATCAATCTGCCTAGCCTTTTCCCAACAATGTTGGGGTCGGCTTCCAGTCTAACCGGATGCAGCTGAATACCATGTTTTTACATGGAGCGACTGCCTATCTGACCTCCACAACCCATTAACTGGGTAATACGATACCCCTTGGTAAGACTGATTGTCAGACTTTCGGGCTTCTGACTACCCGTAACGACTGTCAAAGATCCACGAATGACAGCCGGGACCAACGGCTTAACGTGCTTTCCGAGGCACGGAGGAGTCTCGGTATTTAAAGATGGTCACCCATCCACGAACCAACCCCGGCAAGCGTAGCTTAACCTGATGGATCAACCCGTGCTGCTGCTACGTGCTGTACTTAGCCACGAGCTCCTCTTCTTTCTTTCTTTAGGTAATGTACTGAAAAATCCTTTAATAAACTCGAGAAGCGAGTCCTTTATAGACAATGGAAAACAACCAATATGCTCATAAAATAGAGGGAAATTAATTCAAATTGCTCATTCCGAAAATAGGTCAAGTGTACGTTGATACGTACACAATGGGTTCATTTTGTGCAGCTCTGCCTGCCGTTTAGTATGTGAAGCCTGCAGGGAAAAGAAATGTCACGCAAAAAAAAAGAAAAGCTAAAAGTTTAATTTGCTCATTGTACAGTAAAAGTCAAGTGAGGTTAACTGAGCACTTAAAGGTGACTCCTTACCTCGTAGATAATGGACTTAGGAGTTGTCATTATGTAGTTAGAAACTACAGCGATGTACAAACAACAGCACATTCAGGTTATACCAAACTGTCAAAATGATTTTAAACCTTAAAATGTTGATGGTTAAGTTCAAAATCGAATGAGAAAATTTGACAGTGATGTGTGGCAGTTTTTATACCTTTTTAGGAGTAGTTGCACATTTTCTCTGAATTTAGCTACAGAAGTTAAATACTTGGGTAGTACTTTACCGAATGCGCAATACGTACTGCGACAAAACTAACTTTCTTCAAATGTGTTCCAAGAGTGTTGAATTTCGGGGTAATTAGAAAAATAATGTACATGTGTGTGTGTGTGTGTGTGTGTGTGTGTGTGTGTGTGTGTGTGTGTGTGTGTGTGTAGCTTACAGTTATTTGGTAAGGTGAATGCGTAGTGGGTGCCCGCAAAATTCTAATTTTCTTTCGTTTTTTGCAAGTTGCAGGTCAGTGTCAGATTGTACGTTGATCAAAATATAATTCGCTTCTATAACAAATATGTAATTACATAATTATAACCATAAGAATCATCAATATATCGATCTAAGTTAGATTTGTTCCAAAATATCATGATTTCCGAAATCAAACTTAGAGAGAACAAATCTAACTTAAAGAGATGTATTGATGATTCTTATTATTATAATTATGTAAAAACATAGTTTGTTATAATCGCGAATCATATTTTGATCAAGATAAAACCGGACACTGACCTGCAAATTGCAAACAACGCAAGAAAAATTTAATTTCGCGGACTACCACTACTGATTACCCTTAACTAATGAGTAACTTAATCCATATATAAACCTCACGCTCCCATGGGGGTAAGCAGAAACAAGAGAATGCAGCATAGATCTCTTAAAATGTCGATTGCACACCATGTATGCGGATAACAATAAAATTTCTCTTGTGTCTGCTACCTACTCCTTAATTTACCTTATTCTTTCTTTTTTACCCCACAAAGGCAAACCCAACCAATCTAAGTTGCTCGCCCACCCCAATAACACCAACATTTTATTTTTCCCCGTGGAATTACCACCGACTCTACATTATACCAAGCAATTACGTATTAGGCGTAGATTAAAAATCCGTACAATTTACTAGCATGGTGAGGCATTGTCGTTTTTCTCTTAAACCGTGAACAATGGCCTGGTTTCATGGTATCGTGGTTGGCAGCGTGCCAGGGAAAAACGCATAATGTTACACGTTGTGCTGTGAATGTGTGGGTCGGTACGGGGGCGGCGACGCCGCGGAGCCGTCGTGATTTTGCAGAGGTTTTAATGTTTTATGTCAGTGTAAATTATTCGGAAGCATTAAATATTTGGAGTTTACTCCTTAAGAATAGATTTTAATATCCGCCCCCTTTCCATATATTTTATGAAGATTGAAATACAAGCGTTAACTCAAAAGCGTTGTTACGTTTTTCTATGCAACGTAAAACAAAACTATTGCCTTTACACATAAAGTTGCTTTTTATATTGCACTGATTGAAGAAACCCTGCCCCTATGGTCCTTTATTTTCGTGTAACAATAGAAAGTCGGAATGGCACAAAAAATAGGAGTAAACTCCTGTCGTGCACACTTTTGTTGGCAGATATCAGGTTGTCAGGGAAGGCAATTGCGTAGGCGAAATTAACACGCATCAGTAAGATTTAGTTACGTCTAAATGTGAGAAGAGGCGTTCACGAGTTCTCGGGGCTCGGGAAATCGGAAAACACATCCGTGTTAGCTAATAGTTCGCCTCGCGACCGTATGGTTCACTTACCAAAAATAAGATGGCCTGGTGCCGATATCAATTGTGAAAGTTTGTATGTTTGGATGTTTGTTAGTCAATCACGCAAAAATGGCTGAACGGATTTGGATGTTTCGATCCCGGTAGTACATTTCCATGGAATAATTTCGGACCTCCATGCGTACGAAGCCGCTGGCAAGAGCTAGTAACAATCAAATTAATTTCCCTGATCGTACATGATAGTCCTGTTTTTTGGAACAAAGTTCTTTATAGGACTTAGAAATCGTCACGTAACGAAAAAGCGCGTTCATACTTCAGTGGAATCCCTACAGTTGCAATCCTCAGTAAGAAGAAAAAATTATCAAATCTAGAATTATTTAGAGTTTGTATCTGGAACAAATTAATTACTCGAAATAACCCTTGCATTGCATTGTTGTGATGTACAAAGTTATATTTGTGATTGTGTATTCTGTCATCACCTTTTCTTTTGCCAATAAAACTTTTTGTATTTTTTTTTTTTTTTTTTGTATTTTTTTTTGTAAAAAACAACAGTCTCCGTAAGTCGAAGTTAGTAAAATATAATGACATCTTACTGGGAATTCCCCGAACTCGTAAAAATAAAATCTAAAAGGAATGTTTAGTGATTTTGTTCTATTTCGTCTTGAATGTTGAGACCATAATAGATGGCTCTGTATTAATACATAATACACAGCAAAAGGAACTTCGTTCCAACCGGGTGTCCCACAATACCTCCCGACTTTTTTCTAGGCATACCTTTTCCCGCCCTAGCTAATATTATACCATAGACATAAGAACAATGCTTTCAACCGATTGGGTTCTCCACGATCCATGAAAATTCAAATAACAAAACTCTCATAAATCATAGCAGGCGCGTACAAAAAATTAAAATCTGTATGTTTTCAAAAGCTGCACGGAGATGTCACCGTTGGAAAGTTATTGTTGGATGGTTTTGATTATAATTTTACAGTCACCATGGAATTATATTGAATGCTCGTAACAGTCATTATTTCAGGACATCACATCGGCAATCAATCAACTCAGCCAATCGCAGTCCACTGCTGGACATAGGCCTCTCCAAGGTTGCGCCACAACACCCTGTCCTCCGCCTTCCGCATCCAGTCTGCCCCAGCCACTTTCTTCAGGTCATCGGTCCATCTAGCTGGGGGGCGTCCCACACTACGCTTACGGATACGCGGTCTCCACTCTAGGACTCGTCTGCTCTACCGGCCATCGGTCCTTCGACAAACATGGCCAGCCCACTGCCACTTCAGTTTGCTTACTTTGAAAGCTATGTCAGTTACTCCGGTTCTTTTCCGGACAACTTCATTCCTGATTTTATCCTTCAAACACCACAACATCGGTAATGGGACGAATTAATTTAAAAAAAATAGCGTTTTAATGAGGTACTTAAGTTAAAGTTAAAATAAGTATAAGTTAAATGTTGTGGGTAGTATATTTGTAAAGTTCTAATTTTAAGACAACACTGTTTATGATTAGTATACTACTGTTTGTTTTCCCAAATGAAATAAATAAATATATAAATAAAGGTAGGTGCCGAATTTAGGAATGAAGTAAGATGGTATGATGCAATCTACTGAATCGCGTAATAAGAGGCATGGCAAAGCTATAATCTATAACTATATGTACTCGTATAGTCTAGTACTATAGAGGTCATTGACATTACCAAGTTATAGTCAGATGAATAATTAATTGTATATTTAAAATTTTAAATAATATGGCTGCTGTTGCTTATGGACAACGCTCAGGTTTTTCAATAATACTGTATAGCAAAACACAGAATGTATCCGAAAAAATGATATCGTAAGCAGTTTAGTAAAAAGAGTAAACTAAACTTATGAACTAAGAAAGTCGGAGATAACCTTAAAACATCCTGAAATAGACCACTGACACAAAAAATCGTATAGCTGAAAAACGCCACACATTCCGCCGCAGAAAGCTTCATTTTAACACACATAATATACCTGGAGCATTTTAAATTAAACACAGAAACTCACCGTGTCATTCCGGCGCACAAAGGGCTGTTTTTCACTAAGCTATCCAGGCTTGTGCCAAGCGGTATTGAATCTTATTCCCCTCTGCCACATGTGTCAAAATCGCTCGCACTTTTGCTCGAAACACTTGTCAAGGACGCGTCACTTGCAATTTTTTGGTAATTGCATTTTAGGTTCGATATTGATGAGCAATGGGGGAGTGCAATGCGGAATATTTTAGGGGGGACGTGGAAGCGGGTGCGGCCACTACCGTACGGCCGCGAACTACCCTGCTCGACTGAAATAGGGTTGGCCTACAGACGTTTGTCGGTAAAATATCGATAGTAAATTATCGGTAAGTCAGTGGCGGTAATTTTTGGTTATGGTGTTTACTGTAATTCTAATTTCAAACAGTTGGCCTTTTTGTGTTCATTATGGAACACATTCGAGACTGTTGGACACTATGAAATAGTTTACAAAATAATTAAAAACAGTTTTCAACTGTACAAAAACTCGTCGATTTTAAAAGATTGTTACCTTATGTTTACTTAATCATAACTAATAATACCTATTTCTGAAGAACTTTCAGAATTGTATTCCATTTAAACATATCCTATATTATGGATAATTTGAACGGGCATTTATAACAAGATTTAAATAAAGAGACTAATATTATATATTCCCGCATTCTGTTACAATCTCAGTCTAACGTAGGCTTACCTATTATTAATAGTTTAGAAATTATACTCACCATTCACAAATAAAACCACCAAGAATTATCGACATTTACTGCGTCACAGTTTTACCGTCCGCTTGCCATGTCCCGTCCCTATAAACGTTCCACACATGCGCAGTCGGCACAGACAGACAGACCCCAACGCTTGTGGTAAATAATACATTTCAGTCAACTGTGGCTCCACACTGCCACGCAAAACTATGTTTTTCTTTAAACTTTGTAGGTATAGAGTTTTTTAAAGTTGATAGTTCAGGTTTTGAGTCGCTAAAGCGATTTTCCAAGAGAATTATTTACGTTTTGAAGTTCTAGAATTACTTAGAGGCAAACTATAAGTAGCTTATTTCGGATATAATCAGAAAAAATAATCTAAATTGCCAAGTCTTGCTAATCTAAGAGTTACCAAACAATCTCCAAACGGCTTCTTGACACTTCCCTGCTAGCTGGGCTGGCTTTTACCTTGGCCAGAGGCTTAGCATTGGCATACAACCTGGCAATGCTGCCAGTCTCTTTGGTTCATTACCAGTCGACAGCGATGCGGAGGAATTTTTCGATCTCAGTAAGTGAAGATAATATACAAGGTGAAAGGGACTCTCCGCAGACTGATGGGTTGAATTTAGTATATCTTACTAAGATGACCGGAACATGAAATTATTTCAGAAACATTAGGGGAATCTAATAAATCTGATTTGTTTTATTACCTCACACGCAATGTATCGTTACTGTGGCAAAACGCACGTAGCAAATGGCAGCGGAGCAAGCCTTCCCCGCCATTTCATTCGTCGTTCGTTAGAGTATTTCAACATCCATTGCTGATTTTTTTATTTTATCAGTTTTATTTACATAAATGGAGTGCTGAATGTAATTTTATATTGAAATAAAGAAATCGTTACTGAAATAACGATAAAAATTAATAAAATTCTGAGAAATTTTTCGGTGGAATATGATTCAGAATAAGGAGCTAAATGCACACTGCTAGTTGCGGAGTGCTGTCCCTTACAACCTGTATTTTGATTTTAATACTTAGTTTATTAGTTAATTTTGTTACCTCAATATATCCTAATAATATACTCTTGTAAACTCCCTGACTATTCTCGTAAATTTATATCTTTTCTAAATATTATGCGCATTGGGGATTGATAGAAAAAAGTTTTTAACGTCAATCTTACAACAAACTGATCGAAATCAAAACTTCTCGCTTGTCACCCCGACACAATAATCGTTGGGCTATTTCTGCTTATTGAAATTGCTAGGCAATTTGTTCCGCCACTTCTTCGCCGCTAAAAAACTAAGAAGTTATGAAAGGCGGGCATTTTGGGGGACTGTCTTATGTAATTTTGATAATCAAAAAGTTCTGAAAAAAAGAAAAAAAAAAAAAAAGTGCAAAAGTGCTGTGCTAATTTGAATAAATAATGATTGATCTTACAAAAGCTACGTGAACTACAAACCCACGGCCTATTTCACGATGTCCGAATAGCCACTACTTACCGATTAAATTCAAAAATAGAACAGAATTTGTATGAAATCATATAACAAGTAAGTTAATAGGAACTTAATCGTAGGTGGTGAAACAGCCCGGGTGTCACCATTGTGTGGATCGCCCGGAGGACACGGTGGAGCATACAGTGGAGGTCTGCCCGGCTTGGGCGGAGCACCGCCGTGTTCTCACGGAGGCGATCGGCGGCGGCGATCTCTCGCGTCCAAACCTGGTCCAGGCCATGGTGCGGAGCGAGAGTGCATGGGAAGCCGTCACCTCCTTCTGCGAAGCAGTAATGCTCGCGAAGGAGGAAGCGGAACGCGTGAGGGAGAGGCAACAGCCGCGCCCTCGCGCCCCTAGCCGCCGTAGGAGACGCCCTGGGCGGCGGGAATCGATTGCCGATTCCCGGCCACCGTAGGCGCGGGCTTGCGGACGACGAGTAATGGGCAGCTCGCCGTCCGGTAAGGACCAGGCCCGGGTCGACGGCGCGTTGTGTTCCACGCGCGCCTCAAAGAGATGTCAGCAGTGACGGGGTCAATTGGGCCGATGCCGCCGGGGTCGCGGGTAGTTCGAAAGAGATACCGTGGCCCTGGCACGGGCAGCTGAAGGAACATGGGTGGGTTTTAGTCAGTAAAAGTCTGACACGCCCTCCCGCCTCTGCCCAGAGCGGGAGAAGTCATTTGATGATTTCCCATCCACAAAAAAAAAAAAAAAAAAAAAAAAAGGTGGTGAAACAGGCCTCTAGTCTAACCAACTATTCTATTATTACAAAAGTTAGTGCTCAAATGTGCTCCATTAATATGCGTTACTAATAAACAGGAACGTAAGTACTCCGGATGTAATTACATATTATGCCAAGTACACGACTGTTTTCTTGACAAGCTTGTTCTCGATGTTCTCGCCGCTTCCAAAGTTTGAGAGCGGCAAACATGTTCGCTGTCATTCTACGTGTTATCAATGGTTGAATTGGAAGTGCTAGATGAGTTTCGAAAGTTAAAACATTTACATAATTGAATAAGTACTGATACCGGTTGTAAAGTAAGTTAAGTCAAATTCAAGACCGTAGTCGATAAAATAGTACATACTTAAAGATTACATTTCAGTACATAAATTAATCTTTTCTCACTTACCTTATTATCTTGGTGGTGAAAGTCCTGTCACTTGTTTTAGTCGATTTTGAACAAACGGGACTTTTGAGTTCTATACGGAAACTGCTGAACATAAATGTATATGTCGTGGATTCTGAACGGAACGTCAAGTTGTACCGACTTGGGTGTGTTCGGAAACGGGGGTTGGCATCACTGTGCGAGCTGTCAATGTCATTTTGAGTTTGCGGGGGAAAATAACGGTGACAGATGACGGCTGTCATTCAAGGTTCCTGTACTTGACGTGGACTTCGTGATACGTAGTATCCCCTAAGTAGTCTGTGACTTCGTGAT
Source organism: Cosmia pyralina (assembly GCA_946251885.1). Taxonomy (NCBI): domain Eukaryota; kingdom Metazoa; phylum Arthropoda; class Insecta; order Lepidoptera; family Noctuidae; genus Cosmia; species Cosmia pyralina. The sequence continues at coordinate 4,108,597 of OX276348.1, read as the reverse complement.
TAGACACCGAACTGAACGGACATGCGCTGCCAAACTCGCCGCGTTCTGATACGAATCCAGTTCCATCCGATTCGTGTGTGCTACTTTTTAACTGATTGTTTGTTAAATCGATCTAATTACAACTGTAGAGTGCATATTGAGTCTTATTGGGTTACAACAATGGAAGACGACCAGTCTGGCAACGAACGCTGACATTCTCCTCCGACATATAGATACTAAAGCGTGTAATGTTATAGACTTAGAGATTTGAAATATGAAGTACAGTCGATCAAGCTATTTGATAAACAGGTGGTAAAGTTGCAACTACTTTTAAACAATTTTGTGAATGTGTTGAGTTCTTAGTCTATTTATTTACATCATTCTCAGCATCCTAATTGTGTAACACACTTTCTGTGACAAACGAAGGATTTTCATGGTACTTCCTATGCTCTACTGTACTGCTGAGCATGAGGTCCTGAGTTCGATTTCCGGGTCGGCTACATTGTTACTGGGTTATATTTGAAATTACTCAGCAGTTGTACAGAGTTTGGATTTGTGCCCGGTTGATGGCAATAGGCTCACCCCCTATTGCACAGGAACATAACTGGTGACATATGGGTTTACTATATAGGTGCATCTCTGCCTAACCGTTCGCGGGATACAGCGTGATGTTATGTTATGTAGTGATACTAATGATTCATATGTTTCAAACAACAACGCAAATAACGCAATAAATGTTGTTGAATTGTCAAAATTAAAGGCATTCCCATTCTAAGTGTGCTACGCTAATAATTACCCCACAGTATGCCTTAAATTTTATAAATTATTATTACTCACACATTAAAAATACATATTGGCAGTCGGAAAGATATTTATGGTGTTATAATAATTTACTCTAAAAACTTAAGGAGTATATAAGACCATCGAACTGAATAACTTTTACAATGGACCCAATTTTGAAATAGCGAAAAAAAAATCAGCTGTTCCGTACAATTTTGACGAGCTAAGCAAACATTAATGTAGAACAGCAGATTTTTTATAGTAAAATTTATTCGGTTCGATGTTCTAAAGCACTCCTTAAAGTTTTAACACCTTATATATTTAAGACTCCCTATATACTAGATAGCTTGTTCGACTGTATACATACCTACAATGAGTGTAATCGATACGCTCTACTATATATAATACTGTTTATAGTATAGCTCACTGGCTCCATAACACGTGTATATATGCAAATCGTTTCGCTCCACCAAACATTTGCTCAAGGCAGTGTGTCAAGTCTCCCTCTGTGATCACAACCACATTATGCAAGCAAGCATTCCCTAACACCGGCCAACGGTTAAACTTATAATAGGAGTCCTGTTCCAAAGTTCAGACATTACGAGTATAACATTTTTATAAAGATGTTATCATCTAGTTTTTGGGGTAAGAAAAGTTTTAGTTAGCTGACATTCAGACGGACGTAAAAATATCGCGGCGATTTTTTTTCGCGCACTGGATTTTCAATACTCTGCTTAGCGCCGAGAGTTGAAAATCCAACAGTGTGTTTTTTCGACGCGCTGAGATCCACTCTTGTTACGTTGGATTCTCAATGCTCGGCTCAACACCGAGAGTTGAAAATCCAGTGCGTGATAAAATCCCGCCGCGATATTTTTACGTCCGTGCAAACGTCGGCTTAGTCTGGAGCAATTTCAGATAAAGAAAACATATTCGGTAGGCTTAGCGTGATGATGTAACCAACTTCAGCTTTCGCAGTCACATCGACTTCACCCCGATGGGTACCAAAAAAACGCATTTTTTTTTTGTATTTTTTTAACCGACTTCCAAAAAAACTTTTTTACAAAAAAATACAACCGACTTCCAAAAACAACACTACAAAGTGAAAAACAACTTTAATTTCGGAAGTCGGTGTCTAGTTAAATGAATTTTTGTTTTTTGCCACCGACTTCCGAAATTAAAGTTATTTTTCACTTTGTAGTGTTGTTTTTGGAAGTCGGTTGTATTTTTTTGTAAAAAAGTTTTTATTTTTCACTTTTTAGTTGTGTACCTACCCCACACAAATTCTAATACCACTACCTGCAAAACAAACTAGAACATCATCCATATAAAAGTGGGGAAAAAATACGTATTATTGAAGCTAACTCAAAAACTACCAAAGTAAAGTTAATCAATTTTATATTGGACCAACTGTGATGTATACCGTCTCGAATAAAACAAAAAAAATCCAAATCGGTCCAGCCATCTTCGAGTAATCGGGGACGAATTGAGAACCTCCTCCTTTTTGAAGTCGATTAAAAAAGAGGAGATTCTCCATTCGAATATTTATATTTTTTTTATGTATGTTCGCGCATAATTCCGTCATATTATATATAGACGGATTTGTAACTATTTTTTTTTTTGTTTATAAGGGTATGCTCTTGAGAAGTCCCATTGTCATCAAGTCAGAATCTGATTTTACCTGTAGCGATTTGGGTATTTTTTATAGTAACTCGTGCCTTTGCTATTGAGAAGCACCATTTGGTGAAGTGGGGTGAAGATCGCAGACGGCTGTCGGAACTACTCAATTGCCTAAGTATTTCACGGGTTGCGATTCGATTACTTAAAAATATGATTGCTAAGCAATTTATGCTCGTAATAATGGATGTGGTGATGGTGACTTCACCATCAGCTTCAGTTCTCCTGGTTCTTATTAGAAGAACTCCTCAACAATTAACGACCCTGCATCGGGAAAAGCAATATTTTATAAAAGGTGACGAGTAATTGACATTAGGCTATTAAAACTTAGATCAATTACAATCTGACCCACTAAAAAGTGAAAAATAACTTTAATTTCGTAAGCCGATGGCAAAAAACTAAAATACAGTTCCAAAGACACCGACTTACGAAATTAAAGTATTGTGCCTCTCTAGAGAAAAAATCTGTTTACCCCTTCTTCACAACGGCACTGAACTTCCAAAACTTTCCGTTTACATAAGTGCAATGGTCAGAAAATTCATAGCTTTAAATAAGGTCTTGTAAGGGTGGGTTGCACCATCGTTTGTAAGGGTGGGCTAGGTTATAGTTTCCGTCAAAGTTAAAATGACCATAGAATGACTATCTGCTGTTGCACCGTTATGTCAAATGTAAAAGATAAAGTTCGGAGCAGGGACATGACATTCGACGCGTCTGACAGAAGTGACAGAAATTTAACAATAACTTTAACCAGCGAAGCGTGGGCGGTTAAAGTTACAGTTAAAGTTATGACGTCATCTAACAAATTGTCAAATGGAATAACCCATTTTTTTGCTAACAGGAACTTTAACAAGGGTGGATTGCACCATCTTACTTTAACTATAACAAACATCGAACTGAAGCTGCGATGTTTGTTATAGTTGAAGTAAGATGGTCCCCAACCCAGCCTAAGAAAGGCAGAATTCATTTCTTTCTACAACTTAAACACCAATCAGTTTATAAACTTATACCTTCAGGGTTACCAAAACACGTGTTTGTATCTTTTGCAATAAGTTTTCCTTCTTTTAGCAAGGTCCCACAAAACAGAGACCTCATTGGTACCTGTTCCCACCTACTGATATGATGCTACTGTTCATACAGCACCTCACCACCATTTCAGTTGTAGTTTTTTTAGTACACTGATTTGTCATGGTCATTTACCTTTAAATGACCATGTACTACAATGATGTTTTGTTAATTAAACAATTTGATTTGATTTGTTAAATAAAAATAAACAATTTGATTTGATTTGATTTTTTTATTTGAACTTCGCTGTATCTCTAGCTCTTTATTTCGGTTTCTAATTCGGTGCTTCGGATAATAATATACCTACCTATCGGGTAAGTATAGGTAGGTACTGCAGCAGAGCAATAACTACCAAAGTGATTCTTTAGCTTGATAATGTGCAGGTTATGGCATTCATTGCATTATGTGGTTGTGTGGTCGGAGGAGAACTCTCTGGTTCTGAACCCGCTCAAATCTAAATTTATGGTACTGGGCTCTAAGAAACAGGTTAGTGCAATACTGTCTGCCAACCCTGAGATAGTCATCATGGGAGAAAAAATTGAGAGAGTGGAGCAGACATGCAATCTGGGGTTAATTATGGATCCGGAGCTGCGCTTTGAGGCCCATGTGACAAATGTTCTCCGAAATTGTTTTTATAGGCTAAAGGTCTTATATGGTATACGGAAATACCTAAGCATATCTGTAAGGAAGCAACTTGTTGACAGTCTCATCCTATCCAAATTGAATTACTGTGACACAGTCTATGGGCCATGCTTGTTTTCCAGAACGGAACGTGTAATTCAACGTATCCAGAATGCCTGTGTTCGTTTTTGTGTTAATATCCCGCGAAGAAGTCATGTTACTCCATTCATTAATGAACTAAAATTATTGAAGATGGCTGCCAGGAGGAAGCTTCATTTAGCCAGCCTGTTATTTGGTATTGTAACAACTAAAAGACCTCACTATCTCTATGTAAAGCTTTCTTGGAAACAAAACCATCTAAAGAATAGTCTTCGCTCCATGGTATGCCCTCTGTCGGTGCCAATGCACAGAACTACAGCATTCAGGGGGTGTTTCAGGTATGCAGCCACACGCTGTTGGAATGATCTCCCACCACCAATGCGACGCCTGAAATCAATACAATCTTTCAAATTCCAACACAAAAAGTTACTCATACATGAACAAATGTCTCTCTAGTACTGCTTCACTGTAAGTACCTACCTCAGGTGTCATGGCCTGCAGGCTTTGGAGTGGGATCTTTAAGAGTGTGGGCTGCTTGGTGGTGCGCTCGTCTGTCCGTGTGGCTGTGCTGGGGTCTGTGTTTCGCTATTTCGCTATTTCAATTTATCCTTTTATGCATAGGAACGCCACATTTGTTTCTGTAATTTTCAGTTTAATCTAATTATTCAACTGGCACACTACGGTTTGTCAGGTAGCGTCTCTTGTTTGTATCATATCCTAATTTATATTTATCCTATCTAATTTAATTTATTTATTAGTAATATAATTCAATAGTCTCGATGCATGAATCCATATTTTATTTTAACTAACTAATTCTCACTTACCATTTCTTATTTGATCTCATTTGTGTGTCCGAGTCTTTGTCATCATTCACATCTAATACAAATTCATTTTACGTAGGAAATGCCTACTTAACCTTTAGCTGCCGACCTGGTCTAAACGTAGCACTTACACCGACGTGACGACTGAGAGACGTCAAACTTTAAGTACTGAAATAAAATATATATTTGCATGCTACATTTTTCTATTTTATACATTAAAAAGATTGGTGTTTGAGGTAACAAATAACAGAATAAAAAAAAATACACGCAGTTTTTCAGGCAAAATCAACATTTATTCGAGAGATCACAATTATTTGGCACTAAATTTTAAGGACTTACTTCAGTCTCGTTTTTCTCTAAAATTAAGTAATTAACAACAAATGAACTTAAAATATGTTATCTTCTATAAACTTTTATCAAAATAAAACATAAATCTTACTTCTTAGTTAAAAGATAAAAATAATGACAGCACTCGAATATGTGGTACATTCACTACGTACGTTTGCAGTCAATGCATATTTGTAGGCAGCATGTAAGGCACATTGGTTTCTTGCATTTGCAGCAACAGTACTTCGTTCGCCTTTTCAACCGACTGGGACAGATAGCACATGTCTTTCTAACACCTGGATCTGGATTCTGATAGGTTTTTGGTGGTGGAGGCTCGGGCATATCGGCGGGTCCAATAACTCGCTCGATATTTAGTCGCAATTCTCGTGGGATCCTATCATTGTAGACGCGTAATTTCATTTCCGGGAGGACTAATTCACGTGCCAGCAGGAGTAAAAATCGGCCACGACTAATGTCGCCCTTGTTTGTGCACTTGTTGTACAAAACATAAGTATTAACACCGCTCATATCTATTAACCTGTAAAACAAAGTCATAGGCCAACGTCGAGTTCTTCGAGAGCACGAGTAATTCGAGCATTTCTTGTCAACCTCATCCACCCCTCCTTTTGTCTTGTTATAGTCAATTATCATAATAGGCTTATTAGTTGCAGAATCAGTCTCTTTGATATGGTGCATAGACGACACCAGTAAAACAGCTTTTTTAGGCTTAGGCACGTAAGACAGAATAGTAATGTCTTTGGTGAATCCGTATAACGAAGAACCAACCACTCTATCTTTGTGAGGTTGAAATTCTGGTGGGATCTCCCTCTTGTTTTTCTTCATAGTGCCCAAGTAAGTAAATCCGCGATCTTTCAGTGCTTGCAGTAGTTCTATCGAGGTAAACCAGTTATCTGCTGTTATATTTCGGTTACAGCCCTCGATCCCTTTACAAAGATGTAGAACAGATTGTGTGGGAATTGAAAAGCGTTTCTCTGCATCACTTAGACCATTGCCATCAGATCCTGTGCCATAATATACGTAAGCATTGTATATATAAAAACTTTGGGCATCAACCAGCAGGAGAACTTTTAATCCATATTTATTTGGCTTGTTTGGCATATATATTCTAAATTTGCAGCGCCCTCTAAAAGCTACAAGCATTTCATCTATACAAATGTAAGGACCCAAAGTGTAATTTTTCTGGCAATTACTGATGAACTCATGAAATAACTCTGAAATAGCGGCAAGTTTGTCGTCTTTTAATCGTTCAGATCTTGTTTGAGTATCATCGAAACGCAAACAGTTTAACAAGACTAGAAATCTGTTTTTAGACATAACGCAGCGAAAAATATCCCGTCCTGTGCCATCTGTTGCAAAAATAAAGTCTGAATTTTCGTGATTTGATTGGAATACTGATGTATAAAACAATAGCCCAATTAAAGCCTTTACTTCTGTCTCATTCGTTGAGCCTAGTTCAGATCTGCTACTGTCTTTATACTTAGCCCTATAGCTATCTAGTTTCTTGTTTGTGTGAGTTACTATCATTTCAATAATGCGATCACTAAACATCAGTTTCCATAATTGCGTGAAAGATTCGAATTCAATCGGACTTACTTGAGATGGTGCATTGACAATATTGTGCGCGCGTACTCGACTTGTTCGGGATGGTTCCGCCGATGCCCATTTGTACCTATTCTTCCCGTAAAAGTAGCGCGGCAGCTCTCCTGTTGATTTTTCATTTGGCTCCTGGTCTGTTATAAGATCTTCACTACCCTGGTCGTTTCGCGTCTCTACTTCACTATACTGCTCCTCTCCGATCTCTTCAATTCTAGTCTCTGCTGCGCCATGCTGTTCCTCTCTGACCATTGTCTCTTCTTCGATCTGTTCTGTAATGTCCTGGCTTCCATGAGCTCGTACTTCGCTTTCTTGTTCTTCATTGTCGTGATTACGGTTGATTTCTCCGTGGTAAACTTCCTCAACATGGGGATACGCGACCTCAACATCATCCTCATCGGATTGTTCGGATTCTGTCTTGTGATCGCTCTCTAAAATAAAATCCGGATCGCCTACATCGTCGTCAAAATCACTATAGTTGTCGTCACTCTCGTTTATAAGATTTTCACATATCTCATTATCTTCTAAAGGCCTATTCTGTTTTCGCTGTTTCGGAGGTTTCTCGGGAACTGAACCGTCATCATTTGAAGGTTTTTTCCGCTCACTACACGTAATGTTTCTCCTTTTAGGCATTCTGCAATTAAAAGTATAATTTTAAAGCCGATGTGACGTCAATCAGACACTATAAGCTACCACACATGAATACCGAGGTGACGACCAAGAGACGTACGAAATTTAGTACATAAACACCGTACTTACGTCTGTGAGACGTCGATCGCTTCAATACGGAGACGTGTGCACTCGCCGCGGGCGCAGCGTCGACTGATGGCTTGCGACGCGGAGGGAGGAAGGTAGCGGGAAGGGCGACGCCAAAGGTGGCGTGATGTTAGAAATATTTCAAAATTAAAAGTTATGACGTCTGTGAGACGTATAGGTCGGTAGTTAAAGGTTAATCACCCAATACATCCTCTGTTACATAATTTCATCAAAATCAAAATGTTAATTGCATAATGCTACGCCATGTTTTAAATATTATGTAATATGTCTAATGTTTCCGGCCGCTGACAGCTGCGCGCACAGATAACGCATTCTGCGGCGTGGGAGTCGGTGCTGTCGCGGAGCGGAATGCGGGAATATTGTCATTTTCTGTATATTTTATCTATACCTTTAGAATTAACTTTATATTTTATTTATTTTTTAATTGCATTATTATTTGTTACATGCTGCACCGGTCGACGTCATCGCGTCAACGCCGGCTATCGCTGAAAACCAGCGCTGGGGCTCCGTTTCGCATGGGGTCGCGGCATTATGCTGAGCGGTAGCCGTTTTGCGTAGATGTGACGCATATTTTCCCCTAAACTTGCTTTTTACATTCTTATTTTATTTTGTTGTCCTTTGCGTCATGTTTACCGCAAATAAACGTATTTTCTTTCTTTCTTTCTTTCTTTCTATGTATTGTCTCCCAAATATTTCTAACTACGCTTTTTTTTTGCGCAATTATAAAGCCTTGTACGTATTAGGCCGGGATTCCATGAATGATGAGCCGAGACGAGCAGAGAGATGTGTTTCAAACAACCAATAGAATTTCGTTATTCACTCATCTCGTCTCCACTTAGCTTCAGTGGATACCACTGAGTGGAGATGTATCGTATTTGTATGGCGCGATCGAAGCGGAGATGTGAGGTGTGCCTTGCCAAGATTGAGCTGGGCGGCAGTACAAAGCGGAGATGTTAGCTGTGCCTCGCAAGCTGGCGACGCGCGACGGCGCGCAGCGGAGACGAGAAGAGATGTGAGCGGCATGCAGTGAGTGGAGCCGCTAGTTCCCCCCGCGTCACAACTCGCCAGCAGCTCAGTTCCGCTCTAGCCAGCACACATCTCCACTCCAGTCTAGCCAGTACGCAACTCCGCATAGCTTCGGTGGCTACACCCTAGCTGAAAAACATCTCTTCTCGTCTCCGCTTCGGACATCTCCGCACATCTTCGCTTTGGTGGAGTCCGGGCCTTAAGGTGGGTATCAGATGTTGCCTATCTGACGCATTTCTTTTATTAAATCAGATTGGATTACTTTGATGTCGACACATTTATGTACAAAACTATATTGACGAAGAAACATTGTCGCAAGGTGATCACTCATAGTTACAAAGTTTATCACAATAAAGACTTCCTTCCGTACTTCGACACCCAAAAGTTGGGAGCAAAAATACAAAAACATTATTTATGTTTCTCCGATATTAATGTAGCTCCAGATTCTTGGTATTTTCGACACGTACGAAGTATTTGGATCTCTTAATAATGATGTCGGGATACTTTGTTATTTCTTAACACGTTTGCTTTTACGTCGCATTAAGTTGGTTACAATGTGATTGCGTGAGTTGAAGTCCTGAGCATTTCCCCCGTAGTAATTTAGTTTTCCTGATAGACAGTACTTCGTATCAGGTTAGGCTTCCTTACTGTTCAACTTTGTATAAGGACAGAAGAACCGTATGAAGAACAGCATCTCTCTCTCTCTCTCTCTCTCTCTCTCTATTACTAATCTAATCATAACTCCAAAGATGGATCTTCACCCAATACCGACCTTATTATAGGTGACTAGTTTTTACCAGCGGCTTCACCCGCGTGTATGTCGGAAATTATCCCACGGGAACCTTCTACCGGGATGAAAAGTATCCTATGTCTAAAATATATGTATACCAAATTTCATCCAAATCCGTTCAGCCGTTTTTGCGTGATTGAGTAACAAACATCCAAACATACAAACTTTCACATTTATAATATTAGTAGGATTAGAAAAAAAAAGGTGTTGAAAAAAACAGGAAATTAGGTGATTTCTTATTTACACCAAAGTTGCACACGCGGCAGTGCTTTTCGCACGTTTTTAGTGACATTCAATTATTTTAATCAATCACGTACAAGGTTTATCCCCAATCCAATTTTTTTACTGACTGGTGAATTTCTTGAGACAGCCATACTTTTTTTACTGACTGGTGAATTTCTTGAGACAGCCATACTTTTTTTACTGACTGGTGAATTTCTTGAGACAGCCATACTTTTTTTACTGACTGGTGAATTTCATGAGACAGCTATACTTTTTTTTCGTGGCTACTACTTTAAGTTTTCGATATTTAAACTTATCCAAATCGCATTACACGATTTTCTAATCACTTACCATGTCACTGAACTTCCCCGGCTTACTTACAATGGCCAAAAAATTCATACCCTTTAAAAAGGTCTTGTAAAAAAGGGTGAACTCATTTCTTTCTACAACTTAATTACGTCTAATTTATGAAATTATACCTTCGGGGTTACCCTAATTAACTTGTAAGTGCTGATGGACTGTGACGTTGAACTTTGTAAGATTTATGATACTTTTCACGCTTTGTCCAGACGGTAGGCGATAGTTGGTAATATTTTCACGTAGTCTCATATTGACGAGAATAAAACATACAGGATGTAAGAGACAGCGCTCCGCAAACTAGCAGGATGCATTCAGTTCTTTATTTTGAATATTCCACCGGAAAATTTCTCAGGAAAATTTTCATTCATTTTATCGTTTTTAGGGTTTCGTACAAAAATGGGAAAAAGGAACCCTTATGGTGCGACTCAGTCTGTCTGTCTGTCCGTCTGTCATAGCTGGATACCTCAAGAACTACTAATCCTATCAACTTGAAATTTAGAACAGTTTTAGATGACGTTTGCCCAACTATTTTGCAAATAAGAAAGATTTTTTTTTTTGTAGCAGTTAGGTACTGAAACGGGGTCTTAAAAATTCGAAGTGGGGCTGCTATGGCATGTCATGTCATGTTTTAGCGCAGTGATTAGAGGACTACTAGACAAATTTTAAAAGTGTTTAATAAAAAATAAAATGATAGGAACCTAGACATACGTTTTCTTAAAATTTTAATAAAAAAAATTAATTGAATCGGCTCAGTTTTCGAGGAGAAAAAAGGGGAATACGAACCATCGATCTCGTCGGTCTGAGCTGCAGCTTTCCCTATTATCGCACTCTCTTATCACTGTTCGGGCACAGCGCGTCGGCATTAGGTTCTTCGTCGTAGGCCACCTCCCCTCTTAATGGATTCCCATAACGATCCTGAAATAATTTCATGTACCGGTCATCTTAGTAAGATATACTGAATTCACCCTATCAGTCAACGGAGGGCTGTCCCTTACACACTGCAGATACGTATGTACGCAAGGTACATCAGTAGTCGCCAGTTACAACTATGTCCCATGTAATAGTAGATGAAACTATCATTACCACTAATCGGGTACGAAATCACAGAACGAACGAAGACTCTGGACTATTACTTAGAATTCCCTTATCGACAGATCCAACAAAACTTTTCCTGACCCAGGGATTTAAGTAAGGACCCCACTATCAGCAGTCGCGCATACTTTGTCGTAGTAAACAAACAAAGTTCTACATCATAATCAGACATAATAATATTCAAATACAGGCCTAATACCGGCTTATTTGCTTAAAAGGAGGCTCCAATCACTAGTTGTTAAGATATTACTTGTAAAAATAATAAACCATTTTTTTTTTTTTTTTTTTAAATAGAATGTGACAGTGCCCAAAAAAAAATAAACATAATATTTTCCGATAGCCGTTAGACCGATAACGAAAGAACTAAACTCAAAAGTTTGAAAGATACAGTAAACCAACCTAAGGTCAAGTGCAAGTTTATTACACGGTGCAAGTTTATTGCCTGTGGCATACCATAAAATTGAAGCAACAATTGACTGGTACCGTCTAAACAACACGTACAATTGTTGCACGATACGGGCAAGTTAGTTGCCGTTCAATAATGGTATAGATACTGTAAACAGCGAGTACAGTAAAATTGCATCTTATATACATATTAAACTTTCGCGATTTGCACACATTATATACAAAAACTGAAAAGTACAAAAGGGCAAGGGGGGGGCTGAAGGGTACAGGTTACAAGTAGGTACCTGTTTACCTCGTAAAAAGTAATATCGCGAGAAGACCCGTTTTCAGTTTTTGTACACATTGTATTGTATATAAAAATGAATCCCTATTTCCCTTGGTCATCGCATCACGCGTGAACGGATGGACCAATTTCGCTAATTCTTTTTTTGTTGTGTTTATGATTTATGAACAAAAAAATTAAGAAAATTTCGCAGAAAATTGGAAAATTTCAGAAAAAACACTTAAACTTCACGCGTTTGCATTAGAATATTTATAGCCAAGATAGGACAACGTCGGTCGGGTCGGCTTGTGTACAATAAAATCGCATTTAATTGTGGCATGAAAATTTTCTATCATTTAAAGTCAAATTAAATTTTGAGAAGACGTTCAACGAATTGAATGAAATACAGGCAATATTTGAATCAATTGTAAAATAACGTACGTGTTTAGACGAGTTAAAACTTGCATACATTAACCCTTCATAGGAACATATGTACTTATGTATGTACCCAAAACCCCAGGGGGGGGGGGGGGTTAGTTGCGACCCCCATAGGTTCACAACTACTTAGGATGTTTTTTTTTCCATCGGGTGATGTTTTTTTACGTTTATATAATTATATAATACTAGCTGCGCCCCGCGGTTTCACCCGCGTGGACTGGGATAAAAAGTAGTCTATGTGTTAATACACACACACGCACACACACACTCACAAACATTCGCCTTTATAATATTAGTGCGATATAAGCTTCTATACCTATTATGTAAAGGATTTTAAAGGTTTTTGCTTATGCACACATAGGGTGCAATTGGCGCGTCAGAAGGCGCGTCGACTCGCAATAATTGCCTTGATATAAACGGAAGTTGTATGCAATTATTGAATGGCAAAACTTGCATTCAATTATTGTATGCCATGGAAATCGCAAGCGAGTAACCACTTGAACTTTACAGAAACTTGACCGTATAAAAGGGGTTTTAATGTATGCTGAAACCTTATTGCAGAAGATTAAATTACTACTATAGTACCAGCTAGGCAAAGGGTTAACAATTAGGAAGGGTTTCCAAAATAATGTTTACATTTGTAATGTGTGTTTGGTTAAAGGCAAACGCTTTGTTCTGAGCTTCAATGTTTATTTATGTGATTACTAATGGAATCGTAACCCTACCCTACACTTTGTATTTATGTAACAACTATCTACTATTACAGAAGGAGATAGAGAAACATCATTAGCCCCAAACTATTTGGTCTAGAGACCATAGAATAAGAATTTATAGAAGTGAAACTGCAGCTCCATACGTATTCTAAATGCCTACAGTCTCAGGCGTACATGTCATGACAATCTGTCATTTTCACCAGTATTTTGCATTAGGTCAAACCCCGCCCCCCAAAAATTTAAATCGCTAGATTTGCCCTCACCGTACTTAGTCACACGATAATGTGTCCATACTGGGAAGTGTGAGCTCACACGTTATTAAACAACGTTTCCGTGATAATCAAGTGAAGTCACTGCGTCATTGCGTGTCAGAGGTGTCAAAACGAAACAGAAATGCGACTTTCTTTTGACGCAGTAAGGCGAATTAAATCTTTACCGCTGTCATCATTTTCATGACATCCGTCACTGCGGCTGTTACAGTCCTACCAACTTGTCTGTGAACTGAAAGAGGACGGCACCGTCGATTCAGTGTTGCTAATTAATATAAGGTGCCCAAAATTGAGTAAGTTTTCAAGAAGGAAATTTCACATTCGTTTAATAATAATTACAGTTTTTACAAATTAAAAACAATGATACCTATATAAAAATAATAAAATAAATAAAAAGAATTTGATAATTTACAGTTACGTAGGTACGCTAACAGTTTAGTCTCTCAGCAATAAACAATGGCTTTCGGCCATATTTAAATTTATAAATTCAGCAATATCACGAAAAAACAACCAGAGAACTCGAATATAGTAGACACTGACAATCGAATGTCATTTCAACATGACGGCCGTAGTTCCAATTTTCGCCATTTCACAGATAAGTTGGTAAGAGTGTAGGTGCGGCCACCGTTCTTCAAGGAAACCGTAGCTTAGGCAATACCTAGGTGATTATTTTGACAGTAAAAGTGCAGGCACAAAGGAAACTACAAGGAGCTTATGACGCATGACCAAAATCGGTACTAACACCGCTATCACAATTTCTGTGACAGTTTCTTGTATTATGTTAACCAAACCAACAACGCCTTCATGTCAATGTAATTCAGGTGCCAAAAGCTCCTTGTAGCACTCTACATCAAATGATTATCGCATCTATACGCCTTTATTTTGTGATCTAGACGCATGTACTTTTCTATTTGACAGAGAAATGGTGCTAAGCTGCAGTGCTATTCTGTACAAATCTCACCGTGAAAACCTAGGTGAAGTGAGTTGTCATTCTACCTTATGCTAGGGATTGATACTACTGACAGCTAACTCCACGCTCACTTCACCTAAGTTTTCACGGTGAGATTTGTAGAGAATAGCACTGCTGGTGTCAACGTGAGACCAACATGACATGACCTGTCATCAAACATGTCGCCAACCCGTCTAGTTATAACAAAGAGATTAAAGATACTATAGAGAGGCTATCAAAAGAAATGTCATACAAAAACTGTTATCCCATGTTGCAGTGACGCCATCTAGCACTCATAAATAATAGGTCTTTACCTATGAAATTGCCGTTTTGTATGAAAAAATTTAAACGAATTTTTTTCATGCATTTTTTATTTGTATTAATCGAAGTAATTACCCATGCAATCAATGCATCTTTGCCAACGCAGTGGCAGTTTATTGATGCCCTTCTTAAAGAAATCAGCTGGACGGGAGGCAACAAATTCTTCAAAGGCATTTTTACTGCCTCTCGGGTATTGAATTTTTTTCCCGCCAAGAAGTTATCCAAATTCTGGAAAAAGTAGTCGTCTGTAGGCGCAAGGTCTGGTGAGTAGGGCGGATGACGGAGAGCTTCCAACCCCAGTTCTTGCAACTTGGAGACCGTCTGCTGTGCAGTATGAGGTCGCGCGTTGTCGTGCAGGAGCAGCGGAGACAAGCGATTGACCAATGCTGGTTGGAGATGTGCCAGCTTCTCCATCATTGTGTTCAGTTCTTCACAGTACACATCTGAAGTAATGCTCACCCCGTTTGGTTGAAGATGGAGGGTAGGACCTAATTATCAGCTGTGATTGTGCTCGTAATTAATGAATGACTAAAAATAATAAACAGTACTTAATCAGTTATCCGCACGTAAAAGTGAATAAAGACTCCTAAATAAGCAGTGACAGAGTTATCGTTGATAAAAAACACCGGTACGTAAACATTGAATAAAATTTAATAAACTCAGTGCTACAATTTATAACAGTGTAAACATCCCAACTTTAAGTCAACTGCCTACAAAACAAACGATCTACTTCTCGTTTTTAGACAAAGATAACAAAACAGTGATCAATCTAACTTATTGTTTCCGCAAAAAAAAAAAAAAAAAATCGTTTTTTATTCAAACACTGTATCTACGTGGGTGAAGTTATGATAAGGCAACGCCATCTACCTGAAACCTCATTAACCATTCACTAGTAATTGTTGCCACTGTTGTCATAGTGTTATCGGACTACAAAAATAACAAATAGGCAATTAATATTTGTAATAGCGACATTTATTATTAAAAGACGTACTTGCGAAAAAGAACCAATAAGATCGCAAAATTGGACACATCTTGCAATTGTACGAGTATCTTAACGGAAAACGAACCGACTTGTGTAATTACAAGTGGTTGCGAGTTCGAATCCGACACCTGCAAAGAGACACTTTTTGTGGTAATTTAAGTTTGCAAAACCATCATGGACTTCCTAGGAAACATAACATTTCGTCGCATACGTACTACATCGGAACCCAAAAATGTATCTAATGAAAGTATCTCTCAAACATTAAATGAGACTATTAATAGTATGCCGGGAATGTCCGAAGATGAAGAGGACACACAGACAAACATCCTTAAGGCTGAGATTGAGGACCTTAGATCCCAATTAAAAAGCGCGCATCAAGAAATAGAAATACTATCAATGGAAAATAGCTCCTTAAAGCAAAGTAACGCCGATTTAAGGAAGAAAAATGTCATGTATAAAAAAGTCACCAGTAGTCCGATAAAGAAATGGGTACAAACACCAAAAAGAAACAGAATTAGTCTTACAAACAAGGTGACCAGTAAACCACAGACTTTGGAAAGTTCGGACTGCCGCACGTCCACTGCTGAAGACCCTATTGAAAATTCAGTATCATCATTGCCAATTGTAAAGAGTAATCTATGTATTATTAGCAGTGAAACATCTAATCGATTTTACACAATTTGTCAAAGAACTAGGTTAAGTGATTGCAATATATGTCATTATCGTATGCCTAACTGTAGTCTAAAGCAACTGCTAGATAATATTGATAAGAAAGTACAAAACTTTACGTACTCGGACTACTGTGTAATTTATGTTGGGGAGGAAGATTTTAAAAAGACGCAAAATTACATAGAATTAATCACTTTTATTCGTAATAAAATACAACCTTTAACCCACACGAATTTCATAGTATGTCTGCCTACTTTTAAATATATGGAAAACAGAAATGTAATGTTTAACAGCAGAGTTGACATGTTTAATAACTTAATGTTCATGGACGTGGAAACATATAATTATGCGTATCTGCTGGACTCCAACTCGAACCTTCCATACACATATGACACATACAATCAACGGTTTGGTAGTTTGAATAAAAAAGGATTGAATATTGTGCTAACTGATTTGCAGGATCTCGTCCTAGATTTAAACTCAGCAAACACGTCTTCGGATGCTGGCTGTCCCCAAATAAATAATACGCCAACTGAAGTTCAACTTCAGGAAAATTCTCAGTTTTTTCTTTAGTTATTATTTGTATATTCTTCACCAAAACATAGCGGGACTTATTAATAAATCAGACTTATTGACGGTTAAACTAGAAGAGCTTTCTAATACTGGGATTAACATAGATATTGTCTGTATAACTGAACACTTTGTCGAAACTGGTTATGAAAATTTCATGCATATACCTAATTATTGCCTCGCTGCCTTCTTTTCAAGAGACGCTAAACGAGGAGGAGCGTGTATCTTTGTTCGAGCAGGATTACACTACAGAGAATTAACAGACATCTCAAAACATTCAGTGTCAGGTGTTATCGAATGCTGCGGCATAGAAATGATTTCTCATAATGTCATAATAATATGTGTGTACAGAATACCTAAACATAATTATAACATCTTGTATGATAAACTAGATGACGTATTACGCAAAGCCTGTTCATACTCGAATAAAAACGTAATTTTGACCGGCGATTTCAATATCGATATCCTGAAAAGAAATAAAATTACATACGAATTTGAATATTTTCTTCAACAATACAATCTTAAACTATCACTCTTTGAACCAACTAGATTAAGCAGTAAATCTTGCATTGATAATTTTGCACACTCATTTAGACGTGGATGTAAAGCGGATGTCATGGATTTAGTTCTTTCGGACCATACAGCACAATTATTAAAAATACCTACTAATAAAAAATGCACTCTAAAATACTGGAAAACTAAAAAACTTGACTTTTCAGCGTCTAACTTGGCTAAGTTTAAGGATTGCTTGAAGTGTCTATCTTTTTCGCAAGTTTATAAAGCAAAGGACGGTAACGAAGCATATGACAATTTTATAGATGAATTTTTACTTTTCTACCACTTATGTTTTCCAGTTAAAATTGTGAAGATTAATACCAATAAGAAAACGAAATGGTTGTCCCGTGGTGTAAAACTTTGCAGTAAAAAGCAGAGACAACTACTTTGGAACTATAGGCTGAAGCCTAATTTGGATAACAAAACTATTTTTAAAAAATATTCAAAACTTTACAGGCGTATTATAAAACTAACACAAAAAACACAAAATAATTATCACGTAAATACTGCCCAAAATAAATCAAAAGCTGCATGGCAAGTAATAAACAAATCGAAATATAATTTACCACAAGAGCCAATTTTATGTATTAATAATAATAATTTGACATTTTCACACCCACTTGACATAGCTAATGAATTTAATAAATATTTTATTGAAGTTATTGAAAATAATATGCAAACAAATAATGTATCGAATAATAAGCAACACCTAAAGGACAATGTTTCATGTCAATCCTTATTTATGCTACCAGTCACATGCGATGATATAATCAAAATTATTAACAGCCTTAAAAATACAAATACCGTTGGATTTGATAACATATCAACAAAGGTTATTAAAGAAGTTAAGGAGATAATAGCGCCGTTACTTTCGCATATAATAAATCTCTGTATTTCCGATGGTATATTTCCAACTCGTCTTAAAAAAGTAGTCATTAAGCCCCTATTCAAAAAAGACGATAGAACTGAATTAAAAAATTATAGGCCAATTGCAAAAATTCCTATATTTTCAAAAATCATTGAGAAAGTGATCTATAACAGTATATATGCCTATTTTGAAAAATTTAAACTATTTTGTAATGAACAAAAGGGATTTAGGAAAAATATTAATATAAACATGGCGTTATTTGACCTACTATCAAGTGTCCTAACATCTGTCGATAAGAAAAACAGGGTCTGCGCTATCTACACAGATATGACAAAGGCATTTGATTTTGTGGATCATAAAATTTTACTACAAAAACTATATAGTTATGGCATTAGAGGAAATATTCTTAAACTTATAGAATCTTACCTAAGTGATAGATTGCAATGTACAGAAATCACAAGAATATGTCCAGTAACTAAGTTGCAAAAAACATATACCTCGGCAGCAAGGCTGATCAAATATGGAGTTCCTCAGGGTAGCGTATTGGGACCCCTGTTATTTTTAATATATATTAATGACCTGCCGAAAATAACAGGGCACGAAATGGTACTTTTTGCTGATGATAGCACGGTTATTATAAAATGCAACAATCCTAATAATTACGAACTTGACATTAATGACACTCTCTCGAAAATAATTAATTGGCTTAAGGACAATAATCTTGTGATAAATCTAAATAAAACCAAAATTATGCATTTCCACCAGCGGCTTGTCAATATTCCAGTTAATGTCACCTATAATCAGTCTAGAATTGAAGAGGCTAGCATTGCAAAATTCTTGGGTATCTCTATAGACAGCAAACTAACCTGGAAACCACATCTGGAAGAAGTTTGCAAACGATTAAGCAGATCAGCGTATCTTCTATTTCAACTGTCAAAAAAAGTTAGTCCTGAAACACTCTTAACGGCTTATCATGGATTGGTAGCCTCGGTTTTGCGTTACGGTGTTGTTTTTTGGGGACAGTCAACAAACCGAGAACTTGTTTTTAAAATGCAAAAGAGATGCATACGGTCGATGTTTGGTTTAAGAAGGACTGACAGTTGCATCCCGTATTTTAAAAAATACAATATTTTAACTTTTCCTGCTTTGTACATGTTGGAAACTTGTTTGTTTGTAAAAAATAATCCCCACTTATTTAAAAAAATGGCTACAGTCAAGAAATTACCCATACGTGCTCAATATATGAATACATTATGCCATGTTAAATGTAAAACTGCATTGATGAAGAAAAGTTTCTTTGGTATTGCTCCCCAAGTTTTTAATAAAGTACCCGAGGCAATTAAATGTATGCCGTTACAAAAATTCAGAAACATTCTACAGAAGCTGCTACTTGAAAAATGCTATTACACATTAGACCAGTTTCTGAATGATAAATTTAATTAATCATAATTTTGGGATTATTATTATGTTATTATTTAATTATATTTTACTATAATGCAATTGTAAGTTTTAATAATAATAATCTCTGCTGACATTATATTTTTTTTTTATGACATTTAAACTATTTTAATTTAATTAATTTTGACGACTGTAATATTGTTGACATTGATTTATCTTTTGTACTATTTTTTAATTTTTTTCAATTTTATTTGCTGACATTGTTTTTTCTTTAAATTTAATTTTGATCATAGCATCACTATTTTGTATGCCTGTTGGCGGAACATAGGTTGGACCAAACAATATATATAAGATCACTGTACCCTGTGTTCACAAAATAAATGAATTTTGAATTTTGAATTTTTAAAAAGCTGAATTTCATAGGTAAAGACCTAATATATATACACTTTTACCGATATTAACCTTTGATTTATCAACGTCAGATAGTTTGACATATCTGAGAAAATTATTTAATTTATTTTAATACTATGTATTACAAAATAGTAACGAAAATAAACCGTTGCTGAATCGAATCATTTTATCACTACGAGGTTTGCAATACCTACCACAATGTACAATTCGGCATATTTTCTTTGAAAATAATTTTCTTTTGGTGGACACGAATGTCACTTGACATGCAGGCGTACCACACAAGACTGAGCGACTTTTGACCACTAGGACATCTTAGGATCAGATTACGATTTTGTTCGCTATGTCCCGTCTATTGTTAAGTAATATTTAATGTCTTTGAGTTATAAATCTTGTCACATCTATCCACATTCTACATACGATATTTTATTGTGTAGTATTTTTTAAAATTCTTTAATCTAACACGGTCACGTTCGCGTCATTTTAGTGCCACATCTAGTCTTCTTTGTAAAATGTATGTGTCATACTACGTTTGCCTAAAGACCCTGGCACACTCTAACAAGTTTTACACACCTCTACTACGTCTAAATTTTCTCCACTGATTCTTCAAAACTTGCTGGATAATATAAAATGATGATAATAGATCGTAATGAACGAAGACGCTTGAAATGACAGAGAAGGCAAATCACTCAAGACTCCGCATTTCCTTTAAAACAACCCGGACCTCCTGGTTTCCTACAGTGCCTCCACAGCCAAAATAACTTATTGATTGCCTGCGTTTGGCAGGCTATCAAGTCCTGCCACCACAATTCAATATGAACTTTAAGCTTTGAAAGTTAAAGTTTAATTCAGATTGGGGAAATGTTTCACAGTTATTAAGATGTTTCCGTTAAAAAGAAGTAAGTACCTAAACACGGCCTTAGAGGTTAAAGGGGAACGGTAAATTATGGGCTTGTTAAATTTTATTGGATCAGCCATTGATGGTTATTGCTTATCATTGCAAATCGAGTGGCGTAGCACAAATAGAACCGGTAGATTTCTTGGCAGAATAATGGTTTGGATAAAAGTCAGATTAAAAGTGTGTTAGGGCGCCTCGCTAGCCCCGCGATAATCTCCCGCTAAGATGGCGGCTTGGTATCCTATTCCTTTTGAAGATCTCGTATCTACTTATGCAACGATTGTGTGTGGTGGATGGGAAACGAAATGAGTACTACTGAGGCTACAATGCTGTTACTTATAAGAATTTTAATGAAACTTTAACAAGGTTTTACAGAAACAATAAATTAATATAAAACAGTTCAAACGTTCCATCCACTTGAATTCTCCATATTGGTGTACTAGTCACTCACTTCACTTTGTTGGCTCACATTCACACATTCACCCATTCACCGGAGGCGCCACCGTCAGCGCCGCATTCCGGCCAGTTGGAGCTTCACGCCGTCTTCGCTGTTTGGTGTTGGCAGACCAGTAAACAAAGTGTGTTAGAAACATCTTTGAATTTTTGAACGGTGCTGACATAGTCTTTCCATATGCACGTAAATAGTATTTATATACTCGTATTATATCAATGTATTATTTTCCTTACAACGTGACAAATAGTTGTGCCTTTCAATTTTCACAAAGCAAACACCCAGTAGGTATGGAAATGCAATTTTTCGAGTTTCTGGGGTTGTTTGTTCAAGGATTTGAAGGAAAAACTGCAGCGGACTCAAAACTTAAACTAATCTAAGTTTTGTGACCTTAGTCCGAATTTTTATACTTACTCGGTCGTGTTTACGTTAAAGTTAACTTACGTCCAATTGTATGGAATAAATTGTGTTTACCATTATAGTCACCAGACGGCGCGGCGGTCTGACGGATGTCTGACCGCTACGATTGGTCTGGCGCTTACAATAGTATTGAAATAGTTCCCTGAGTATCATTATTAAAAACTTAAGACTCACACTAACGTCACTAACTAAGATAACGTCATTTTTTGCGAGCTTTAAAGCGTCTGGCGGAAAAAACCGTCGACGGAAAGTGTCTGACAGTATTAATGATTAATTAGTAACAATATTTTGTAAAACATATATAAAATTCAGCAGACAGACTTTATGAAAAGTGAGTAATATTTTTTTCGTAATTTTAGTAGGTATCTGATACCTGAAAATTGGTCGTCGGCCCAAGCTAGCAGGTATGTGTAAAGTACATACTAACATTACTCTATCTATCCCATACATTTTGTTAATCAGAAAATAAGTAAAGTCTGGCGGCCCTGGGATCTTGCTCCATAATGTTTTTACTAACGGCAAATTTCGTGGGTTCGTTTAAAACTCAGTATAGGCAGGCACTCATTCGGAAAAAAGACCATTTCTGAATATCTATATTCGTTGTTTGTTTCTGCATAATAAATATACCTTAATATAATATAGGCTTTCCTCCCGGATCTCGCCGGTTTCCTTCAATAACGCGAATTTTATCTATGTAGGATTCCCCCGACATGCGACACCCTGAACAAACTTCAATAGTCTCAGGTAACTGATTATTCTCTAGAACCCTTTTATTACACCCACAGGCTGGTGGAAAAGGGTGTAAGGGTGTGTGGGGACCTTCGTACCTACTATTTTCGGTGAGGATCATAGAACAAACTTTTTAAGCGAAAGATTTTTTCTTGCTTGCCTTGCCTCCCATTTCTTTTAGTCATAATTTTATTATCACCATTCAATGCTGTAATATTTTTAAACTGTAATACAATGTGGTCCACAGCAGATATTTAAAATATGCAATGTAAGAAAAAGAAGAACTGAAATTAATTTAATTTCCATCACAGACCAGGGAATGCAATTAAAGTTATAATGCATTTTTTGACACGTACCACGAACGTTGCACATGAAATAATATTTTACATGTACAAACTGAATTGTTGAAACTGTCGGCTAGTCCTGTTTTTGAGCCAACACAATAGGATGCAATAAATTGGGAATGTGTGCCAAATAAGTTCTAGAAAAATCTAGCACAGCTAGTTGAGTAGATTTGTATGTCTGTTATTTATGTTTATTTGGCAATGCTACGTTTGTTTTCAATCAGGATTAGACGGAACCATTTAGCTTTAGGTTTTATCACCGACTAGCTGCGCCCGGCGGTTTCACCCGCGTAGACCGGGGATAAAAAGTAGCCTATGTGTCAATCCAGGGTATAAGCTATCTACATACCAAACATACAAAAATACAAAGACACACACACTCACAAACTTTCGCCTTTATAATATTAGTGTGATAGTGTGATATATTTTGGCGAACTGAGATCATGAAGTATCAAAAATATGTTCAATAGCGTAGACAGCCATGCTCTATATCTACTTTTCTATCTGATCTGATTAAGTTGATTTGGCAAGTAAAGAGTCAATTGACTAAAAATGTGATGAGCTGAAAAGTTCTCCATAGTTGGCAAGGCGGTGGCTGCTGGATATTATGTTATTCATTAATTATTCTCCTGCCCTTATCCTAATTTATTTGTGATCGGCGCAACATGTCCCTTTTTTCCATACTTCTCTATTAGTTGTCAACTCGGGAGTCGCCCCCTTTCTAGCCATATTATCTATCAAACAGTCCATTCATCGTTTTTTTGGTCTTCCTCTATTCATATAACCATCGAAATTTATGCTCAAATCTTTCCTGATGATATTTTCCTCATTCCTCCGCATCACATGCTCATACCATGACAACCGATTCCCGCATATATTGTGGTATTAATAAGAATGTTTTATTTTATTTTGCCAACGCTTGGGGGGCCGATGTCCAGCAGTGGACTGCTTTCGGCTGAAATGATGATGACCCTCAAAGAGGCTGTATCTTATGCAGAAACTCCACTTTTATTATTGTGTAAGGTTACTTGTATCACGACACTTAAAACATTCACAATTTTCCCAACAAGAAAACCAGCTCAACGTCCCAACGTTTGCCCTTTTCCCAATACCCTGAAATCAGCGAAAAACTGAGATTATACCTTCAACCCAATATTATTACGTATTCCTTAAGGAAATCCTTGGAAGAGGCGTCCCTTGTAAAATTAATATTCCTTCAATATTCCGGGTTCCCTTATATTAGAAAATATCTTCACATTCATCTCTCTCGCATTGTTTTGGGGTACGAATAGAATAATAAGTATGTCAGTAGGTATGTAGGTGCTATTATTATATTTAGCGTAACGTTTAATTTGCTAAAGGCTTGGTTTCCCAAGGAAGCAGTGAACCTTCACACAATAAAGCCGCTCGTCCACCGCCATCTATGCGCTTAGTTTTCGGTGGACGCACATGTATGAAAAACTGGCTTAAGAATACGAGCTGAACTAAACGAATTTAGTTTAACTGGCGGTGCACGATGTGCTTAGCGGCTGTCCAAACCAAATACAAAGCGTTTTCTACACTATATTGTCAAATACTTACTGATGAAAATGACAGATTTTCATGACGGCCGTTACAATATGACGGAATCGTTTTATAAAAAATCATAGCTTAACTCTTAAGGCATGTGTGATTGTCATCATGTTTATAAATTAATGTAATTATTATTTACCTACAAATAATTTATTTGAATTTAATAGAACAACAAAATAGCTTTAGGCTTGTTTGTCCTCCCAAAATACGGCGAAACTAAGTAGCTTTGTGTCCATCTTTTACCTATAGCATCTTTTTAATAGGAAAAAATACAGAGTAATATACGATACATGAAAACTGATATCATTTGTCCTGAAATCTGTTTTAGTTTACAGAACTATAGAAAAAAAAAAAAACTAAATCCAGATTTATTTATTCTAGTTTTTGCCATAATACTCCTACAATTTTCATTAAAAGTGTTCATAAAATATAGTTCTCTACAAAATAATAAGGAATGATTTCATGTCGTTACTTTTTTAGTCCAACCAATAGATTTTTTGTAAATAGGTAATTGCTTCATGTTTTGCAATAAATTATCAGCGTTTGTCATCGCGCTGCTATTTCTTTAGGAGAACAAGCCTTAATTTGCAGTGAAAAATTGATTTTTCTCTTGCGGGATTTCCAAAAAGATGCTCATCTATGGACTGCACTGCACTGACTGGACTGTTAATGAGTACTGTGAGGGCTCGAACCTCACAGCAGGAGATTTACTGAACTACTAAATAATACGAGAGGGACTCTAGTTATATGGGGCTGACGCTCTCTGTATTTTAAGCTTCAGATCAAAAATATACGTGTCGAATTGAGAACCTCCTCCTTTTTTTTTCGTCGGTTAATTATAAATCACACTCCTTAACTAAATTGGTTCTACGCGGAGCCCTCACCAGAATCTATCTGTCTTCCTATTCAGAAAACGAGGATCGTTTTCTTGATAGAAGACATTCCATATTTGAATGATTGAATGTCAGCCAGTATAATATTGTCAAGGCTTGATCAAAGCATCAAACCTTCACAGTACCTAGCTTTTTTTTTTTTTTTTTTTTGGATGGGAAATCATCAAATGACTTCTCCCGCTCTGGGCAGAGCCCCCGACCCCGTCACTGCTGACATCTCTTTGAGGCGCGCGTGGAACACAACGCGCCGTCGACCCGGGCCTGGTCCTTACCGGACGGCGAGCTGCCCATTACTCGTCGTCCGCAAGCCCGCGCCTACGGTGGCCGGGAATCGGCAATCGATTCCCGCCGCCCAGGGCGTCTCCTACGGTGGCTAGGGGCGCGAGGGCGCGGCTGTTGCCTCTCCCTCACGCGTTCCGCTTCCTCCTTCGCGAGCATTACTGCTTCGCAGAAGGAGGTGACGGCCTCCCATGCACTCTCGCTCCGCACCATGGCCTGGACCAGGTTTGGACGCGAGAGATCGCCGCCGCCGATCGCCTCCGTGAGAACACGGCGGTGCTCCGCCCAAGCTGGGCAGACCTCCACTGTATGCTCCACCGTGTCCTCCGGGCGATCTACACAATGGTGACACCCGGGCGTTTCCTCCCGCCTTATCCGAAACAGGAACCTCCCGAAACAACCGTGTCCGGTGAGGACCTGCGTCAGGCGGAAGGTGAGGACGCCGTGGCGCCTCTCCAACCACTCCTCAAAGAGGGGACTTATCGCCGCAATTGTGGCGTGCCCAGCGCTGGGTTGCGACAATCGCACTCTCCATGTCGCCATGAGATCCCGCCGGAGCTCTGTCCGCTGTACCGTAATTTCTCGGGGCAGCGGAGTTACGCCCCGGCGTTTCGCCTCTTCGCGCCACTCCCACACGTGCGCGAGGACTTTTGCCTCCAGATCCCATGGCGGTAATCCGGCAAGGAGGCACGCCGCCTCACAGGAGACCGTGCGGTATCCCCGGACTAGCCGGATGGCCATGACCCTCTGGGACGCGTTCAACCGGCGGGCTGGTCGCAGCCTCAGGGAACGCGCCCACACCGGTGCACAGTACCTAACTGAAAACATTTAAAATTAAATGGTCCCATTTTTTAAATCCGGCTGCTGCTAATATTTATTTTGATTCTGGCAAGTAATATTTAAAGGTTTGATGGTGAATTTAAATGAAATTGTTTATTCTGTAAATAAAGAATATCCAAATCACTTTTACACGTCATATTAAAAATAAAATATTTAAAAATAAACTAGATAAAGTCGACATTTCCTATCTGACTACCCTGAGAAGAAATGGCGAAACAAACTCAGGTGATGGCGAGCATACAGAAAGACAGCCCCATTTCACACACTCCAGCTGCTGAGCCGGAAAACGATCTTGTGAAATGAGCCTTAGATAGTAATATTCATAATACTGAAGCTATGAAAATTGCCTTTAAAAGCTATCAAAACAAGACAAAGCCATAAAAGCCACGATAAAACAAATCATATTAAAGTTCAAAGCGGGTTTTTGTTCGCAATAAAGTGCATGCTACCACGAACAGCCATTTTAAATAATTAATGCTGCATTCAGGAGTTTCCCTGTGGGAACCGGTCGACCAGTGGCTAGTGGCTGGTGAATCAATTATTTAATGCACGGAAGGTGACAGAAGGTTTTTATTGTGCTTTGAATTCGTTTTTGTTTAATTTGTAGTAAGGCTTTTTTGTGTTGAAATGGTGGAAGAGTTAAGGAAAAAAAGAATAGGTAATTGATAAAAAAAAGAATAAGTAATTGATAAAAAAAAGAACAGGTAATTGATAAAAAAAAAGAATAGGTAATTGATAAAAAAAATAGGCAATTGATAAAAAAAAGAATAGGTAATTGATAAAAAAAAGAATAGGTAATTGATAAAAAAAAGAATAGGTAATTGATAAAAAAAAATAATAGGCAATTGATAAAAAAAAGAATAGGCAATTGATAAAAAAAAAAGAATAGGCAATTGATAAAAAAAAAGAATAAGCAATTGATAAAAAAAAAGAATAGGCAATTGATCAAAGAAAACCGGCCAAGTGCTGAAATGATGATTATGATGATGAAAGAAAAATACGTACGTTTGATGAAGACATCGCTCGAGGAGCTCGTGGCTAAGTAATAACAGCCGCACGGGTCGATCCATCAGGTTAAGCTACGGTTGCCGGGGTGGGTGACCATACCGAGACTCCTCCGTGCCTCGGAAAGCACGTTAAGCCGTTGGTCTCTGCTGTCATTCGTGTATCTTTGACAGTCGTTACGGGTCGTCAGAAGCCCAAAAGCCCCAGGGTCGTATTACCCAGTTCACGGGTTGTGGAGATCAGATAGGCAGTCGCTCCATGTAAAATACTGGTATTCAGCTGCATCCGGTTAGACTGGAAGCCGACCTCAACATAGTTGGGAAAAGGCTAGGCAGATGATTGATGATGAAGACATCGCCTATGAGGTGAAAAAGCCGCAAAACTGTATTCTGTGAAATATGGTCTCCCTATTCTAAATGATTAAGTACCAAAAGGTAGATTATAACTTTAACTAGTGACCCGGTCCAGCTTTGCACGGATTTTACGACTTGACAAAACATGAAGGTTTCCATATTATATATAAGTTAAACATTAATGTATTATACATATAACCCTCCCGGAATAAATTCTCTAAATTATAGTGAAAACACAATCCGTTGCATAGTTTATAAGAACAACGCAGCCACACAGACAGACACGAAAAGCAACTTTATTTTATAAAAAATATAGATTTTTCAGTTTTGTCTCCGCTAAGATGGCCTCCGTTTTTTACATTACATAAGGATGTAATGTAAAAAACGGAGGCCATCTGAAGCCATCATCGGCTAAGGAGCCCGAATAATAAAGTCCTGTGATGTTCCACTGCAAACTTTTCTCATACAGACAAATGATGAGGATTGTACACCACGCATGTCAATGTTGTCACGATCATGACAATCATTTTCTCACAAAGGCAGTCAGTGATATCTAATGCTCGTTTTCACCAGCCATAAGTGACAATTAAATGGATCCTTAAATATCATTGCTCTGTTGGATTTTCAACTCTCGCCGCTGTTAAGCCTAGTGTTGAAAATCCAACAGTGCAGTTTTATTTAGGGATTAATTTAGGGTTGGTGAAAACGGGCATAACATTGCATAATTTAGAAGTAGCAACTAACATGATTTTAACATATCATCACGCCTTACCCACATTTAGTCAGTTAATATGATTATACAGTAAAAGTAAGAGTGCCTACCTAAGGGCCTTAGCTCATCTCAACAGCGAACCTGCAAAGCAGCGAAACTGCATGATGTTCCGCTGATGTTCCGATCGCTGCTATGGTTTTGCGGCGGAGGTGTGCTACGTGCGGGCCTTAATGGACATATGAAAATAAGTTAAAATAAATTAAAGGATGATAATTTACATGCTAATAATTTTATATTTAATAATTACCGAATCAGAGGTCAGATGTCACGAAAAATAACGCGGGTAGCACGTGCAAATGAAGGATAATTTGAATTAAAATAAATTAACGTTCCCAGAACTAGGCCGATGAAATTGGGTTAAAATTATTATTTCGCTTGCCTGCAATTCCGAATTTAACTTGACAGGTTTTAAATTTTACTGACAGCTTTATAAACCAATTTATTTTGCCCGCGGCTTCACCCGCGTGGATGCCAAAAAATATCCCACGGGAACGTACTACCGGGAAACCCTTTAGGTTCAAGAATTTGGGCTGGGCGTTGATGAGTCAGTCAGTCAGTCAATCAGGACTTTTCATTTTAACTGACGAAAAAAAAGGAGGAGGTTTTCAATTCGACACGTATATATATACACTTTTTTTTATGTATGCATAACTTTTTCAAGAGTCGTCCGATTTAAAAAAAAAATTGTATTATTCGAGAGGATATACCTCAAAGTTGGTCCCATATAAAATTGATTAACTTTGCTTGGGTAGTTTTTGAGTTAGCTTCATTATTACGTATTTTTTCCCCACTTTTATATGGATGATGTTCTAGTTTGTTTTGCAGGTAGTGGTATTAGAATTTGTGTGGGGTAGGTACCACAACAAAAAAGTGAAAAATATAAACTTTTTTACAAAAAAAATACAACCGACTTCCAAAAACAACACTATAAATTGAAAAATAACTTTAATTTCGGAAGTCGGTGCCAAAAAACGTAAAATACATTTAACCAGACACCGACTTCCAAAATTAAAGTTACTGTTCACTTTGTAGTGTTGTTTTTGAAAGTCGGTTGTATTTTTTTTGAAAAATAGTTTTTATTTAGATAGATCTATTCTATCCTGCATGGACTGCCTCATTAGTATAGTCGTCGCAAGCACTACTGCTGAGCATGAGGACCTGGTTTCGATTCCCAAGTCAGACAAAGCGTTATTGGATTTTTCCATATTATAATTTCTCAGTCAAATCAATCAATCGATCAACTCAGCCAATCGCAGTCCACTGCTGGACATAGGCCTCTCCAAGGTTGCGCCACAACACCCTGTCCTCCGCCTTCCGCATCCAGTCTGCCCCAGCTACTTTCTTCAGGTCATCGGTCCATCTAGCTAGGGGGCGTCCCACACTACGCTTACCGATACGCGGTCTCCACTCTAGGACTCGTCTGCTCCACCGGCCATCGGTCCTTCGACAAACATGGCCAGCCCACTGCCACTTTAGTTTGCTTACTTTGAAAGCTATGTCAGTTACTCCGGTTCTTTTCCGGATAACTTTATTCCTGATTTTATCCTTCAAAGAAACTCCGAGCATAGCCCGCTCCATAGCGCGCTGAGCGACCTTGATTTTGTGGACCAGCCCGACCGTCAGTGTCCACGTTTCAGCACCGTATGTCATAACGGGCAGGACGCACTGGTTGAAAACCTTAGTATTCAAACATTGCGGGATAGGTGACGAAAAGACTTGACGAATTTTTCCAAACGCTGCCCAACCCAACCGGATCCTTCTGTCGGCTTCTTTCTCAAAGTTGTGTCTACCGAGCTGGATGATTCGCCCTAGGTAGATGTCTACCTAGGGCAATTTCTCAGTAGCAGCTCGGAATCTGGATTTGTGCCAGGTTGATGGCAATAGGCTCGCCCCTTATTACATGGGAATTTACCATAACTGGCGAAATGCGGGAGTACTATAGTTACACCTCTGCCTAACCCTTTGAGGATTACAGGCGTGATATTACGTTGGTTTGATGTAAATAGAGAATACAAAAGGATACCCTTTTTTTACACCCGTTATACTATTATAGCTATGAACCAGAGTAACTATAACTGAATATACAACATCAGTTTTAGTATATGCGAAACCCGAAACACGTGTCTAGTATTTTTATGCAAAGAATCAATGTACAAAATTTCAAAACTGTATCATGAAAAAACAAAGTTATAAGCTTGTTATGTTATCTGGTTGTCCGTACAAAAACATGATCACCACGCGGCGCCCGCTGTGCACCCGTGCCTAGTGCCGCTATGACCTGCAGTGACTTGTGTTCGTCGCGAGGTGTCCCTATTGTAACTTTTTTTTTAAGATTTTTGGTACAAAATATAACACGGTATAAAAATTATTGGAATCGATTCAGTTATTTATTCTGAACAAATTAGATTCAGGTTTCGCATATACTAAAAATAATGTTGTATTAAGTTTCAAAGAAATGCATGAACAACGACCTACAAACAGAATAGTGCAGAATTTCGGCTCGATACATCGAGCGAAAACCGGCGCACGCGCGCGTACGTAGCTACGCGTAGACGCGACGTACCAACTTAAGGTGAACGACCACTGGTCCCCACCGGCCGCAACCGCACGCACGGCATGCAACGTATTTTGGTTTGCTTTGTATGAGTTCATATAGCCCTAGTACTGCTTCCACTATCGGCATGCACGCACCGAGCGCGATATATGAACAAAAAATGCGTTGTGTGCCAGTGACGTCACATAAATAAGTACACCGCGTGTATCACTCACTGTGTTGTTTTGTTTATAAAAGAGGTGAAAACCGACAAAAACATTGTAAAATGACTCACTTTTATTTCTATTAGTAGAAAGACATGAAGATTTGTTTATGTAATATGAAACATCGATAATATTCAAAGCAAAGAAGAGGTAATATCCGGATACAGTGGACGCATCCTATCAGAAAATCCGTTCAATACGTTGCGTGCCGTGCATGCGTTGCGGCCGGTGCGGCCCAGTGGACGTTCACCTTTATACGGTAATCTCTGTCAACAACAAGTAGTGCACTCGTGGGAGAGGCAACCTCACGCCCCTAGTCGCAGTAGGAGACGCCCTGGGCGGTGGAAATCTATAGCCGATTCCCGGCCACCGTAGGCGCGGGCTTGCGAACGACGAGTAATGGGCAGCTCGCCGTCCGGTAACGACCAGGCTAGGGTCGACGGCACGTTGTGTTCCACGCGCGCCTCAAAGAGATGTCAGCAGTGATGGAGTCCGATAGGGCCGATGCCCCCAGGGTCGCGAGTTGTTCGAAAGAGATACCTAACGTGGCCCTGGCATAGGCAACTGAAGGAACACGGGTGGGTTTTAGTCAGTAAAAGTCTGACACGCCGAGCTCCACCCAGGGCGGGAGAAGTCATTTAATGATTTCATCTCCAGAAAAAATAAAATTAAAAAAAAGTAGTGCACTTGCACTCGCCGTACGTGGAGCGTGTCTATATGAGCGTGCATTATAGCATATTGTATGGAGGCAACCTTCTGAACCTGTCTGTTTTGTGTATTACACCTGCCCCACAAAGGTTTCGTGCCGATTTATCACAGTCGACCGCCGATACTCGGGTCACGTGTTCGATTCCCGCTCTAGTACACACCGCCTATTTATATAGTGCAGAGATCGTAGTATACCCTAGTTCATGCTGTTGTGATTGATGTCTTTTCTAGCGCGCGTAAGTTATAAAAGGGAGGAAACTATTTATGTAGTGTTTTACAAAAGTACCGAAAAAGATAATTAATATTTGCTTTGTGAAAGAGCAGAACGTGGGCTATTATCATAGCAGATGGTCACACCTACAGAAAATAATCGGCCAAATGTGTGTTGGACCACGCACAACGAAGGATTCCGTAGTTGAAAATAATATATCCTAAAAACCAACTTAACATTGTAGTTGGAAAATTATAGAAATCTCAAAAAAAAATGTTTTCTGTACTAATATTATAAAGCTGAAGAGTTTGTTTGTTTGTTTGGTTGAACGCACTAATCTCAGGAACTACTGGTTCGAATTGAAAAATTCTTTTAGTGTTGGATAGCCTATTTATTGAGAAAGGCTATAGGCTATATAACATCACGCTACGACTAACAGGAGCGGAGCATCAATGAAAAATGTTGCAAAAACGGGGAAAATTTCTTCCTTTTGAGAGCTTCTGTTGCGTGCGCTGCGTAAACGGTTAAAGTTACGCAACAATTATGTATGACAGAAATGTTTTCTACGATAGCATATGTCTATCTTTTAAGGCTGGCTCACTATAATTGTTTTAATGGTTGTTTTAATCAAATTTGTTATAAAATAATGCATTATTTGCAAAGGTGTTTTCATAAACATGGTCCTGGTCCTTGTCCAAATAAATACGTTATTCATCACAAGTATTTAATTTTGAACTAAATTGCCTTTTACATCATTTCATTTCAATGAATATCTCCGGAGATATAACTGTTTAAATTAACTCCACAGCAAAAATAATGAGTGAAAGCAAGTTTTTTTGTTTGTAACGCTTTCACGCTAAAACGGCTGAACGGATTTGGATGAAATTTGTTACACGGGTAGACCATGACCTGGAAAAGGACATAGGCTACTTTTTATCGACATACGATGCGGGCAAAGCCGCGGGAGGAAGCTATGTAAGATAATAGGTTAGGTTAGGTGTTCTCAGTTATCAAGAATGCAATGCTGTACAATAATCATAACAACTTTTTTTTTAATCAATCTGGGTTTCACTTTGTGAGCCTGCAGCTGTACACACGGCTACACATCAAGCAATACATTTCCAGTTTACTCTGACCTCTCACTGTAAGGAGATTCTATACATGCGAAATCAGCTTATACTGGATATGGATTCTCCCAAGATGGTCACCTTTATTATGGTGAAGATCTGACAATTGAACTCCTCAATAACGTACAGTAGGTAAACGTACTGTGATTTGTTTACGTGCATACTGCATAGGCTCTATATCCCCTCCATATCCTAAGGGCATGTCTTCCCTACCATTACCGCGCCCCCCGGTCTACTCCTTAATATGCAATGGTCTCTGTTGCACCATGTAACATGAGGCAACAGGGGCTAGTGTGAATCTTTGGGTTCATTCGAGTGATCGAGTCTGGTTAAACCACGCTGGGATCGGTGCAATTCATTCATTCATTCATTCATGTACAGAAATCAAAGAAAATTACTGGTTAGTTACTATCCGTGGTCAACTCCCCTATGGGAGGGGGGCGTGAGTTTATGTATTATGTAAGTAATAACAAGCGCTTCTCGCCATCAAACTTGAAAGTTTGGCGAGTAAAATTGTTTAAGTTAAAAATTAATGTACTTACCTATGTTAGAAAAAAAAAAAAAACTAATGGACTTCGAAAATAAGTAGGTAAATAATAATAATAATAAAATATATTATATATTAAAAATTAAATAATAAAATAACGGCTGGCAACACCAACGTCAACAAACGTCTCGGAATTTGATTTTATAATATACAAATATTTTTACCGATTATCAACAATATTTTGAATTTTATAAGTGCTTTTAAGAAAACCCAACAATAAACCTACAATCCCTACAATCAATTCAATCCAAAAAGAGCATTTCGACATGAATAAAAAACTATCGAATAGGAGATGACATCTGTCATGTCATCTCCGAAAATAACATCAATGAAAAATTCCGAAAAAATATGTTGACAAGATCAGCCGCACGAAGAGCACGCCTACCACCTCCGGACTCTTCGCTCAGCTCCGCCTCGCCGCCGCCGGTACCCAGCTCCATTGTAAGCGCTGTGACAACACCGGCCGCGGTAGCTGCGTCGAGCTCGAGCGACGAGTATTTCTCCCCGCCCACGACGCCACCACCTGCTCGCCGACGGGGAGGACGCCGGCCGCCGGATGGCTTAGGACCTCGAGGCCCACCGGCCTCTGAAAGGGTCCCAGCTCCCGGCGGAAGTGTGCAGCGCATGAGATGGACCCCATCCATTAATGAGAACGTCATGCGCTCATACTATGGGGCTACAGAGGGAGGAAACAATCTGACCGCGTACCGTGTTCGGATGCTCTCTCTTTTTCAGGTGCTTGAGCCAGCTATCAACGTTTCGGCACAACGACTATCGGATCAAGTGCGGGTCATCCAGCGTAATCATATGTTGGATGACACTGTACTTGATCGCCTGCGAATTGAAATGCAGAGTAGCCATGTCATTGCCCCCCCGCCGTCGCAGACTAATATAGTACCACCACAGTCCGACATAAACCAAGTTGACGAGGGAAGTGATGACAGGGCTACAAACGTAAGTACCCAGTGCAATGAAGAATTGAGGAGTGCTTTGGAAGGTGCGATTCTGGAATACCGATTCATGTCTCCCGAACTTAGACCACGCTTACCTCGTTTGCCCATGCATAACAAAAATAGGGCGCTTGTGGCGGCTCTGGATTCGCAGTTGTCAAACTATTTTGATGACTGCGAAGACCTCACCGATACTCATTCGATTCTGTACTGCGCGGCTGTAGCGGCATGTCGTGTAGCTCACGTCAAATTTGCTAATGACTCTAGAGCTACACGACCGAAACCAGCCGTACCAGCTTGGCAGTGCAGAATTGAACGCCGTATTGGTGGGGCCAGAGCGCTCATCGGCAAACTAACCTGCTTCAGGGAGGGCAATACTCGCCCTAGAGTGATGCGCTTTGTGAGGCGGGCGTTCTCAGGGACTGATGTCAGCCCTCAGGACTATATGTCCCGTGTCACAGAGCGCATCGACTTCCTGAAGCAGAAAATCTATGCATGGGCAAACCGTATTCGTAGGTATAAGCGGCGAGTGGACCGATACACTCAGAATCACACCTTCCAGAGTGATGAAAGGTGGGTTTATAGGGGTTGGGAGCGATCGGACCAAGGTGTGACTGACACGCGCCTGCCGGATGATGATGCCATGTGTTCTTTCTGGCGTAGTATCTGGTCGGTGCCTGTCAGTCACACCGAAGGTGATTGGGCTCGGGAAGTCGAGCGAGCCTGCGATCCAATACCAGAAATGGGGGCTATTACCATCTGTCCCCAAGATGTAGCTCGTGCAGTCCGTCCGTTGCCTAACTGGAAGTCTCCAGGGCAGGACGGACTGCACAACTTCTGGATCAAATGGTTTCTTGGATCGCACGCTCGCTTGGCAGCTCAGTACCAGTCTGCCTTAGAATCTGGTTCGCTACCCCAGTTCCTAACGACAGGAGTTACCCACCTGCTCCATAAATCGGGTAGCACCGCGGAACCCAAAAATTATAGACCGATCACGTGTTTACCGACGGTCTATAAAGTTCTTACATCTATTTTGAGAGCTAAAATTAACAAACATATAGACACCAACTCCGTCATGTCTGCCTCTCAAAATGGATGTAGGAATGGGTCCCGTGGTACTAAGGAGCTACTCCTCATTGATATGGCCATAAGCCAACAGGTTCGTCGTTCCCGAAAGGATCTATCGACATGTTGGATAGATTATAAGAAGGCCTATGACTCAGTGCCACATACATGGCTCATGAGGGTGCTGGAGTTGTATAAAGTAGATGCAACTCTGCGCACCTTCCTGATGTCGTGTATGGGGCAATGGAGGACAGTCCTTCGCTATCCAGGATGTCGAAATATCCAGAGGAATAGCGAACCGATAAGGATCGAGCGAGGCATATTTCAGGGCGATAGTTTGAGTCCGCTTTGGTTTTGCTTAGCCTTGAATCCTCTAAGCACACTGCTGGAGGATTCAGGTCTAGGCTATCGGTTGAGGAGAGGTGGTCAGGTTATATCCCACCTCCTCTACATGGATGACCTAAAACTCTTTGCCCCCAACAATTTGCAACTGATGGAGCTACTGAAAGTAACTGAAACTTTCAGTAGCGCCATCAGGATGGAATTTGGTGTAGACAAATGTGCGGTCATGCATGTAAAGCGAGGGGAGATTGTGGAATCCGTGGGAACGCAACTCCCGGATTCCATAAACCTTAGAACCCTCTCCGCATCCGAAACCTATAAGTATTTGGGTATGTCGGAAGCGTTGGGCATCAACGTTGCTGACATGAAGCAATCGTTGAAGGAGCGCTTCCTTGGCCGCCTGAAGAAAGTATTTAATAGTCTTTTATCAGGCGGAAACAAGGTGCGTGCCTTCAACGGTTGGGTCATGCCGGTTTTGATGTACTCTTTCGGCGTACTCAAATGGACTCAGACTGAACTCGACGCCCTGGATCGGAGGGTCCGTACGCTGTTGACTGCATATCGAATGCATCACCCACGGTCATCGGTAATGAGACTGTATATCCCGCGAAAGTGTGGAGGCCGAGGCTTTTTAAACGCTAAGACTCTCCACAATCGCGAGATATGCAGTCTCAGGGAATATTTCCTAGAAGCCGACGTGGGGATGCATCGAGATGTGGTCGCGGTGGACAAGGGCCTCACTCCGCTCTCCTTGGCTAAAGAGAACTGGCGCAAACCTGTAGTGCTTGACACTAACGATCGCAGGGAGGTATGGCAGAGTAAGGAGCTTCACGGGCGCTTTTTCCGGGCCCTACATGGACCTGATGTAGATTTGCTAGCGTCCGTAACCTGGCTGCGTTCCGGTGACCTCTTTGGAGAAACCGAAGGTTTTGTCTGTGCAATTATGGACGAAGTTATCATGACGAACAATTACCGGAGATTTATTGTGAAAGACGGAACGGTTGACATCTGTCGGGCATGCCACCGACCGGGAGAATCAATTCGACACATTATCTCTGGGTGTTCTCGTCTAGCTAACGAAGAGTACTTGCATAGACACAACCTTGTAGCCAGGATTATCCATCAGCAACTTGCTCTTAAATACAGCCTTGTGGAATTGGAAGTGCCGTACTACAGGTATGTGCCCGACCCAGTTCTCGAAAAAGGAAATATCACATTGTACTGGGATCGATCCATCATCACTGACAGGACTATTGCAGCCAATAAGCCTGATATAGTGGTGGTGGATCGAATAGAGCGGCGCGCAATGATTATTGACATAACAGTCCCACATGACGGGAACCTCGTGAAAGCCGAGAAAGATAAACAAATCAAGTATCTTGACTTGGCTCGCGAGGTTGTCGACATGTGGGATGTGGACTCAGCAATCATTGTGCCGATAGTTGTATCAGCCAATGGTTTAATTGCCAAGAGCCTCAACCAACACCTAAGGAGGCTCTCATTAGGTGGCTGGATCAAGGGCTTGATTCAGAAAGCAGTACTTCTGGACACGGCCCGCATTGTTAGGAGGTTCCTCTCTCTGGAGTCCTGACCGCCGGTAGCTTGGACCCTGTTCCTGATACCGGTGGGCTACTATTTTTTATATTTTTAAATGTTTTTTATATATTTTTTAAGAAATATTTAAAAATGTATTTGATAAGAAGAAAAATTAATAAACGAAATAATAATAATAAACCATTTATTTCAGGCGACACGGCCCATAGATAAATACCTTAACCTAAACATACATATTTGAA
The DNA here is from genome assembly GCA_946251885.1 of Cosmia pyralina. Classification (NCBI taxonomy): domain Eukaryota; kingdom Metazoa; phylum Arthropoda; class Insecta; order Lepidoptera; family Noctuidae; genus Cosmia; species Cosmia pyralina. The sequence goes on along the minus strand of OX276348.1, from coordinate 4,070,487 downwards.
TATAAACAAAACTTGTGTTAATAAAATAGGCTTAGACTATGTTAGTAGCACTCCTCTTTGCACTAGCTTGACCTTAAGTGCTGCCCTGTGGAACTTGTCCGCGGAAGCGACGGAACACCACGTCATGCGGCCAAAAGTCTTCCTCCATGACGAGGGGCAGATAACAGTTCGGTACACGCACCACAAACGCCTTGAAGTTGACGTTGCGGCGCGACTCCAGTAACTGCACCCTCGGCGTGTACCTAGTCTTCTGGCGCACGTACTCCACGATGTCCTCCGCCTTAGTGGTGTAGTGCAGGCGGGAGATGTACACCGGTGTATTCGGCTTTGCGGCACGCAAGCTCACTTCGGGCAACCCACCAAAAAAAAAAACCAAAATACCTACATACCCCATGGAACTCCTCATCGACGAGCAGTACACATTATTGTGAATGGTTAATCGTACGGAAGATGAAGCACTGTAGGTTCAGTATTTGTTCAGTATCAATTCAAAGAAGTAGGTACAGTGGGCTGCATCAATAAAGCAGGAACCTATGACGGAATATCTGTGAATCACAGATATATTAAGAGATGTTAAAATAATTTGTAATAACATGTGGAAAGTACACTTTGATAAAAGATCTGAAGAGAAGGGTATATGGTACAGGACAATTCAGTCGGAGCCACAAAGGATTCCTTGGTTCTCTGAAGCAAAGATAAACAGACAATTGTTAATAACAAGCATGCGCCTGCGATCCGGGCACATTCCATTGAATGCGTTCGGGCATCTGATGAAGGTGGTGGATACCCCAAACTGTCAGGTCTGTAATATGAGGGAGGACACTTACCACGCTTTGGTGGAGTGTGGCCGGGTTGGGGCAGAACGAAGAAATCTAGAATTGGAAGCAGGATTTAGATTAAGGGATGTTGGAATGTGTAATTGGATTTTGTATAATCCGACATCCCAATTAACCAGCGCTGGGGCTCCGTTTCGCATGAAGTCGCGGCATTATGCTGAGCGGTAGCCGTTTTGCGTAGATGTGACGCATATTTTCCCCAAAACTTGTTCTATAAATTGTTATTTTATTTTGTTGTCCTTTGCGTCATGTTTACCGCAAATAAACGTATTTTCTTTCTTTCTTTCTAATTAGCTATTAAATTATATTACTTGATTGTTAAATTAATTAAGTTAAGAGCTTAGTCATTACCTGTTTCACATTTATATTGTTAAATTACGAGGCTGGCATAATCCCATAGCGATTAAAGCCTTTTCCAAATAATGATATAAAAAAAAAAATAGGGTACCCCAGTTGTATTAAAATTTTAATGCAACTGGGGTACCCAATTGATGTAGCCCACTGTACACGAATTAGGTAGTGTGAGGTAGGTAAGTATAATAGGCGCCACGAAAGATGAGACTTGACGAGCGCCGTACCGCGCCTCCCGCGCTGCGCGATGACGCCCGGTTTCTTTCCGTCTTTACCTCATACCGCTAAAGAGAATATCGTCTACTGTGCATGTCAAAGCACGTGGTGTGTCAAGTCTCATCTTTAGTGGCACGTGTTGTACACACGTCTACATATCAAGCAATACATTTCCAGTATAAACTGATATCGCTTTGTATAGGATTTCCGTACAATGAGAGGTCCGCTTGTACTGGGAATGTATAGCTTAATATGTAGCCGTGTGTATCATAATGCAAAAAACGTTTAATTAATAGTATTTATTAAAGACCGTTACAGTTTCGGTAATTTCTTGCCAAGTACTTCCCAAACTAAAGTTATTTTGCACTTTGTAGTGTTTTTTTATGGAAATAAAAAAACACTATGAAGTGTAAAAAAAACTTATTACAAAAACAACAAAACTGACTTGCGTAAGTTTTTTTTTTAACGATGGGCACATAAATAAAATACGGTAGGTATTTGAAAGTGGGGGTATGGTAAGGTACAAAATGTTCGATAAGGGGGTGTCATCTTCATAGCTTCCGAGGGCGCTGCTGGGCCGAAAATCAGAAAATTATTAGGCCATAACCAGAGATGGATAAATGGATGGAATGGATGGATGGATGGATCGACGGATGGAATAGATGGATGGATGGAATGGATTGATGGATAGATGGATGGGTGGATGGGTGGATGGATAGATGGATGGATGAATGGATGGATATCCATCAATCCATCCATAAATGGGTTGCTTTTCAGTTTACACGGACAACCGTAGGTCAAACATCGTTAACAGAGAAGCATTTTCTTAATTAAAACAAATTTTTAAGAAATTTATTAATATTATATGTTTGGATCTCCAACGAAGGTAAATAGAATAGAAATCACAGTAATATTATATTGATAATTTCATAGTTGTTTTGCGAGTTCTCTTGGGAAATTTTCAACAGCGCTCTTAAAGCGTGATCCTTCTTCACCATGATAACACTTCAGCACACTCCGACAGACGGGCAGTCGATTTATTGAGTACGGCAGGTGCACAGTCAATGAGCAGGTGCCTTGATATTTATTTATTTTTAAAAATCAAAGTGACACTTCGTCGCTTTGACATTATAAACCACAGTGACTACATTCAAAAGGGCTGAGGTAGAGAACCCCAGGAATGAAGAATCTTCCGATGTTCCTGGTGGGAAGTAGTGCTTCCCGCACTCCTTCTACTAGATATTGAGTTCTAGTTGAGTATATTGAGTACTAGATATTGAGTTTCTTGCCCTTTGACACATATTGTGATATATTTTTTATTTTATTATAATCTAGCTGTGCCCGCGACTTCGTTCACGTGCATGTCGGAAAAGAATAATGTGTACCTTAGATAAGGTATAGGGATATCCTTTAAAACTCCTCCAATGAAAATGAAGAATCTTCCGATTTTGCCTGGTGGGAACTGTGCTTCTATTCTTTTCCGACATGCACGCGAACGAAGTCGCGGGCACAGCTAGTTTATAATATAATAATAAATATATCACAATATGTGTCAAAGGGCAGGAAACTCAATATCTAAGTATAACTGTAATAATGAACTTTATTTTATTATAGTTTGTTTTTCTACTTATTTTTCTTTCTTTACAATGTTGAATATAGGGTGATTATTTATAAAGGTCAGCCACGCAGCAACAGTTTACACGCACGATCAATGACGTTGCGCACGATTACATAAGACGTACTAACGTCATGCAAATACCTTACTTTTTTGAGGCGAAAGGGTAGGTACTGTGAGGGGTCGTACCCCACAGGGGGCTGTAGCAACTCTACAATTTAAGAGGGTTCTGCATACCTACTCTTACTTATACCTAAAACCACAGAATAATAATGTTACAGTAGTACATCTTCATAGAAAACGCCGAAACGACGCGGTTTGAAACAGTGTATTGACCCCCGTTCGCACGGGCGTAATAAAATCGCGGCTAGATTTTATAGCGTACTGGATTTTCAACTCTCGTTGTTGAGCCGAGCGTTGAGAACCCAACTTAACAATAACAGAGTACATTCGAGCGCGTCGAAAAAACACACTGTTGGATTTTGCACTCTCGGCGCTAAGCAGAGGGTTGAAAATCCAGTGCGCTATAAAATCCCGCCGCGATTTTATTACGCCCGTGCTTACGGGGGTTAAGGCAACAGTTCGAGTACACGGCAGTTACCACGGACGGACGCGGATTAAAGGTCGTAGCTCACTAAGGCCGGGGCCGCACTGGTACGGCGACAGCGACGCGGCGCCGCGCTGCAGTGCGGCCATCGACATTGAGTTTGTTTTCACGAAATCGCCATCGCGTCGCAGTCGCCGTACCAGTGCGGTCCTGGCCTTACACGACCCGCTCCAACGCCGCTCCCGCACTGCGCACAACACCGCCTTAAACGGAGGTGTATGATATCGATAGAGTAGTACGATGTCGCTTACATCGCGCTGTCTGCTAATTTGTGTTGTCAATGTAAAGTATGTCAACAGAGGACGCCCTGAAGCTCACATCTCAATGAACATTATTTTGCCGTGTGGGAGCGTATACCGAGCAGCCGTAGATAATAATAATTCAAAGTCACTGCCCGGACGTACTACTGTAACTTTATTATTCTGTGCTAAAACTCACCTAACCTTGGTTTTTTTTTGGCTAAAACGAAAAACTGCTCTCATAAAGATCATGCAGTGAAAAGGGGCAGTGAAAAGTTAATGAAGAAGGTTGCACTTTTGAAAACTCACCCCAATCCTTCCAAAACTGCTTCACACATATCTTTACTTTGGGGAAGTCGAAATGTACTAAAATAACAGCCACATTTTATAAAATTCCCTCGACCCCCGACCCACCACGTCGCATCGCATCGCCCACTTGCGCTATTACTTCGTCTTCGCTTAGCGTTCTTTCTGACTTTTTTCCTTTTGTTCGGCTGCTAAGGGTCGTAGTGTAACATATAACTATCCTCAAACATTGGGCTATCAAATACAAAAAGAATTTTTAAAATCCGTGGTTCCAGAGATTAGCGCGTTTAAATAAATAAACTCTTCAGCTTTATTATATTAGTATAGATTTATTCAGGTGTTTTCTAGACTCAGTGAAAACGAACATAAATTTCTGGAACATAAAAAAAAACTTAATACCGTTCCCATGCTTTTCACCGCCATCTAGAATGAAAATGAAGAACTTACGTAAAAAGTATTTGCTAAAGAATATAGATGGCAGTACCACCATCGTGTACGCACAGACGTTTGGCGTGATAGGAATGAAACGTAGTACCACGAGAGATAAGCAGATGGCACTATGAGACAGTAAAATAATGAATGGTTTTTTGGAATAAACACCTAAACATCAACATGGCCTCTTAGGGATCCTACACACGTTTCAGTATTCAGTACATAATTCTGGACCCCCTGCGTTGAAATTGTTCCTCGGATAAAATTGTATCGGGCCAGCTCTATTGTTTAAAAAATACTTCCGAATTGAAAGAGTGTGTAGCACCCCGTATGGAGATGAAGTGAGAATTGTTTTTTTTTCTTTTTTATTTTCAGTTAAGAACAGAAATTTTTTATTAACATAAAACCAATTCGATAACAAATAAAATGATAGAATTCTTCGACTCCTGCGCAACTTAGTTATAAGAGTCTATTTGAGAGAGTATTGTAAACTATTTGAACAGTAGAAAGCAACTTACGAATATCGACTCGTTCGCTTCGAGCCTTGTTTGTACAATCAAATCAAAATATTTTATTTCACATAAACTTATGCAACTAAGGGTACTTACATAAAGAAGCTACATACAGAAGGAACTATTGCCAAACTTTCTTGTCTTCAACGTAGTCTTTAATCTAATAATATTCGTTTTAGGGTGTCGTACCTCAAAAGGAAAAACGGAACCCTTATAGGATCACTCGTGTCTGTCTGTCCGTCTGTCACAGTCAAATTGCTCCTAATCTAATGGACCGATTAAGTTGAAATTTGGTAGGTACACATATGAATCTCTGTGTTTCAAACACGGACGGGTAAAGTAAATAAATAAATTTTGAATATGGGGGTCACTTTTGGGGGACAAATAAAGAAAAAAAAAAGTTTTGCAAACTATACTGTGTGACATATCAAATGAAAGAACTTACTATGGGTCTCAAATATATATTTTTTTATAATTTTGAAATAAATTATTCTAAAATTATTTAAGAAAATAGACGAAAATTTACCATTCCCCTTATCTCCTAACTACTGAGCCAAAAATTTTGAAAACTAATACAAAAAATAGATTTTTACCTGCAGATTACAGGAAAACTTAAAAGAAGTCTGTGGTCTTAAAATGCCATGGTAAATCTCTCAATATTATGAGTACAAACTTACATTTAAAATTAAAATTTTAAATTTGTAAAATGAAAATTGAATCTACATCAGCTGCCGATCCTTAAAGCAGAACGGCGTATGACATAGAATAGATTACCTACCTCTTCACTATTATGGTTTTAAAAAAATACTTAAGATTCCCCCCGGGATCGGGAAATTTTAATTTCCCGATCCCGGGAATATAAGGCCAGGAATCCCGGGAATCCCGGGAATGACAATTCTGTTAAAAAAATTAAGTTGAAGCTTTTCACGCAATGTTTGTATCTACATTTATGTTAAGCGATATAATGGTCACAGCGAGCCCTGGTGGTGTGACAACAGTGCGGCGCGGAACGAAAGCAGAAAATTGAAAAATATAGTAAATAGGTACCTATATACTCGTATTATATTTTCCGATTTTCTTTTATTTATAATTTATTTAGAATTTACGGACCAAACTTGAAATCGCGAAAAAAAATCTGCTGCTCCCTACATTTTGATGAGTTTGATGTAGATAAATGTACTGAACAGCAGATTTTTTTTTCACGATTTCAGGTTCGGTCCCTTATTAAAAGTTGTTCATAATGATGAGTACAATGACCCCTTAAGAGGTTGTTGGTGTTTTACCAATAACCCTGTATATATTAACTGCGATTAGTCGCTAAAAATTGTTTACATCTATTTAGGCCGTATCAAAATAATCAATGTAAGAAATACAGTGATTAGATTTTAAAAAACCTGTTATCTCACAAAACTCGTTAACTTTTGATAAAAAAATAGAGCAATTGACTTAATTGACTATTAAGGGGGTATTTGCATAATATTTCATCATTCTCTTGATAATAAGTTTACTGTAATTTTCCCTACATTAATCAACGTTTACGACTCGTTAGGTAGCCTTCTGGACATTTGATAATTAAGACTTATTTTATAAATAAAAGCCGTTTGCGGTTGAAACACTAGTCTAGGGCCATGGGGTCCGAGAGCCCACTTGGTTTATCAAGACATTGCTAAGCGCTTGGTCGACTCTTCATGTGACCAGAGGGCCTATTTTTTTGCCAAAGAATTAGCATGGTCATAGAACGAGACAATGCTGCCAGCCTTTTGGGCACTTTTCCTGTTGACAGCGATGCGGACGGGTGCGGGGGGGGGGGGGGGGGGGGGGGGGATGCGGGTTTGTGCAAAGTTTGCTTCATTTTATTTACTTCATTTTGTAGTAGGTACCCACCCGACGACTAAGTAATAACAGCCGCACGGGTCGATCCATCAGGTTAAGTTACGCTTGCCGGGGTTGGTCAGTGGATGGGTGACCATCTTTACATACCGAGACTGCTCAGTGCCTCGGAAAGCACGTTAAGCCGTTGGTCCCGGCTGTCATTCGTGGATCTTTGACAGTCGTTACGGGTCGTCAGAAGCCCGAAAGTCTGACAACCAGTCTTAGCAAGGGGTATCGTATTACCCAGTTACTGGGTTGTGGAGGTCAGATAGGCAGTCGCTCCATGTAAAATAATGGTATTCAGCTGCATCCGGTTAGATTGGAAGCCGATCCCAACATAGTTGGGAAATGGCTAGGTAGGTTGGATTGACTTCTTTTTCTTCTTCTACTAATAAATATTCAATTTATTGAAGTATTTTAATAATATTGTAATTAAATATTTTGGCTTTGGACTCTTACGTAGAGCTGCGATGATGAGCGATTTCAACACAGAGTTGACTCGAAGTTTCAGATTTTATAATGGAATTCTATGATACGACACTGATCTATAAGAAATTAAAAACATAGTCTGCAGATATCTAACATACGACTAGCTGTCTCAATTCGAGAGAACTATAGGTAATTCTGGTAATTCTCGCTTCTGCACCACAGTTGTTACAACTAGCGCAGGAGTCAGAGAATTCTATCATTTGTTGTATAGACGTCAGCACATCAAGCCACCCGAAACTGAAAAATTTTCCCAAACAACCTTGAACCTAATGCTTTAGCCATAAAGATGAAAATCTATTAAAGAAATTTGACAGATTGTAGTAGCTTGATGTGCTGGCGTCTGTTCATAAATATATTTTGTATTGAATAACCAGGAATATAAATAAACATAAAAACATTTATTTCATAAACAAGAGGTACAGTCTGTTACAAAGTAGGTTGACAACTTAGGATTAGTATACATCTGAGATAAGTAGATAACAATATAACTTTACGATCTGATGTCCTAGCTAGGTTACTTAGTAGCCAGTATCAAGGACAATCAGCGCTCATTTCCGGAAAATAAGATAAAAAAAAAAATGTTTAGATAATTAACTCTTATGTAGGTAAAACACTCAACAAAAAAAAAAAAAAAAAAAAAAATTAAATTAAAAAATAAATAAATAAATTAAAAAAAAAATAAAAACAAAAAAAAAAAAAATAATAAAAAAAAATAAAAAAAAAAAATATTTTATTTATTTGGGACAAAAAGCTGTTATTGTAATATATAACTGCATTAACAAAGTAGTTATTATACAGTCGAAAAAACGTATAACCCACACTATTGTCCACGAAATAATATCGGAGTATGATTGATAACGAACGTGTGCAAGCAATAAAGGTTAAACTCGCAAAGCATCTCTTAATACATTTCAGAAACCTCGTTAAAGCCCCAACGACCGAGATCTCGGATTTTAACAAAAATATTCGTTCAATCAGCTGAAACACATCTCCTCTGATTAAGGGCAGGCAATGCTTTCAACTAAATTAGATGTAATAGAATTACATTGAGAATGTAATATAAACACATTTTGAATAGACTAGACGAGTGTCTTTCATTTGTTAAAAGCCTTGTATCAACATAAAAAATAAGAAAACTGAACATTCTAGAGAAAAGCTACAACCCAGACCTGCATGCTATTAGACTAAGTACATGAAATACGATTATTTCGTTACTGAAGTGCATTTATAGAACACTTCAATTGATTGCAGAAATGTTCCTAATGTCTAAATAGAAAAGGTACGTTTAACATTTGGTAGAAATTCATGTTGCCTTTTGCAATAACGATACTTTCATTCCAAGAGCTATTATTAATTAAGAGCTATTAATTACTTATACAGGGTGTATCAGTGAAGTGTGTGACCGAATTTAAGGGTGTGGCACAGACTATCAAATTGAACAACTTTCTCCATGGGACCAACATCGTAATTGGGAAAAAAATGTCAACTGTCCCATAGAAAACTTCAATACCTACTCGACTCAAATGTTTGGGACGGCTGATTATTTTTTCGCGATTACGATGTTTGTGCCATAGAAAAAGTTGTTCGGGTTTATGGTCTTTACCACACCCTTAAATTTGACGAGGATACAATTGACGTTTTAGAAAAAGGTAATTTTTGACGTTTTAAAAAATGTAATGTATGCGAGTGGGTCTTCCGCGATTGTCAATAATTACATTTTTTTTTTTACTTTTATAAAGTTAGTATCACGGTTGGAGATACTTTATTCACAATCTAGCCTACTCGCTAATAAATAATTTAATTATTACATTAATTAATTTCAATCAATCAATCAACTCAGCCAATCGCAGTCCACTGCTGGACATAGGCCTCTCCAAGGTTGCGCCACAACACCCTGTCCTCCGCCTTCCGCATCCAGTCTGCCCCAGCCACTTTCTTCAGGTCATCGGTCCATCTAGCTAGGGGGCGTCCCACACATTAATTAATTTAAATCCAATTATTTCTTCTAAATTAATGTCCATAATTTATTAGTTACAAGCTTGACTTTTTTGGAGCTCCAATGGACCATAGATCTACGTATTTGATATTAATTTTACAGACAGACAGACAGACGGACAACGAAGTGATCCTATAGAGGTTCCGTTTTCTTTTTGAGTTACGGAACCCTAAAAACAATTTCATTCATAATAATAATGCATTATATGTATGTAATAATTTGATTATTTTAATGCCAAGAGTTCAATAAATCAAATACTAAAAAAAATTGCACCTAAATCACCTTACTCTAACAATAATAATATTAAAAGACGTACAAAAAAGAGTTTAAACAAGAGTTGCGAGGGAAATTCCGTAATGGCCAATGTAACGCTTGATTTACCTAACATAATCCACCTAGATGAACTTAAAAAAGATAACGAGCTATTATTACCTGTTGTGCAGGACAAAAATATTTGCACACCATAATTTAATGGTAGAATGTAAAAGGTCCATTTTAGTTTTAAGATCTAAATACATACATTGGTGCCGATTCTGTTGTGCACAAACTAAACTTAATTTAGGCTATTGCTAACTTTTTCTCTCTATTATGACAAGAAAGGGACGGAAGTAAATTAGAGCTGTCAAATTAGTTAGAAATAATTTTCCCATAGACATTTAAACGACACGTAAAAACATGTCGACTAAAAACACGGTGAAGCGCAAGGCGTGAACTAGTTTGACATCTCCAACTTAGTTCATAGCTATAAAGAAAGAAAGAAAGAAAGAAAAATATTTTATTTGGGACACGCACAGGAAATACAGTTAAAAAAGAGCATATAAAAGTAACAAAATAAACATTAAAAAGCAAAAAAACAAAAAAAAGAAATCAGAATAAAAAAAAAAAGAGACCTGTGCGAGGCCAAAAAGGCTCCCATCTCAGCATAAAGCTGCGATATTTAAAAAATAAATACCGCAACGCTGGTATTCTGATAGGGCCTGTGTGATGCCACGGACATACCCACGGATATCAATTAAAAATAGCAAGGGGAATAAAATCAAATAAAATAAAATACAAATACTAGAATACTTGAAAAGAAAAAAACAAAAACCGTCAATAAGGTGTAAAGATCGACTCACGCTTGACGCCCGACGGTCCAACCTCACTTGTCTATGCTATAGACTATTGTCTATATTTATGACAAGCGATGAGACCATGCATGAGACGCGGGCGCAGGCGACTGGCTGTCAATGTGCATTAATGTAAAAAAGGAAGTAAAGTCACACAAATAAACAAAGAGTGAATAATAAATACGACAAGAAAATGGTGCAAATAAATAATATAAAGTATTGTTGAGTGTATAACTGAATGTGTTGTGTTGTGTAAGTCGGAAGAAAAAAGAAAAACAATCAATCACCGAGTGAAAAAACAAAGCGTTCAAATATAGCCGTCCTTTTCTCGCGCTGCCTGTTAGTAAAAGATAGCGATTCTCTAATTTTAGTTTAGTGCGTTCACAAGAGAATCGGCACCATTGTACAACCTACATTCTAGAAAATAAATGAATTTGAATTTGATAAATATTTCATGTTATTTCATTATTTTGTTCAAAAAAAAAAATACAAATTTCGCAACAAATTTGAGAATTAATAAAATCGTTCCTTTTTTCTTTATTTACCAAAAAGTCTTGTAAAGCCGGCGTTACTTACCCGAATAATCAACAAAAGTAAGTAACGGTCAGGTTAATAGGCTGTGAAAGGCCGTAACAGGCTATTTCTGGTTCACCGTTTTTCTAAGGGTCCCTTAACGTTTCGATCGGAATAATAGAAAAAACAGTTGGCTGTATACAGGACCATGTTTTTAAGTAATTGCGTGTTGGGTTTTGTTACTCGGTGAAATAGAGTGAAGGGAATTGTGAGAGGAAATATTATTTTAAATTTGAGTGCAAGTAATTTACTAACGTTTTTAAAACACTGCGAGATTTTCCAATTCGAGAGAATTTTAATCACTTTTGAATCTTGCGAAAGTGTAAGGTGTATATGACCTTACACTTTTGCAAGATTTAAAAGTGATTTTGTCCTATTATGAAATAGGTCTTCTCTCAAAATTGCAATTTTTAATTCACTAGAAAAACGCGTTTGAACTTTGCGTAACTGTAAGGTGACATTACCTTCTTAAATTCTGTCTCGAATATTACCTAGTCTGTGGTAGTCACGACAGGTTGTAAATCAAGCAAATCTGGTTGTTGATCAACCTTACAATAATCATACTTCATACTGTCCCTAGTATCCATGGTTACTGTAGTAGGTAACCCAAGTTTCTTTAAGGTCGAGCAGGCTGGAAAAATAAGAGTTTTTGAAGGAGGCTTACGAACACAATCCAACTGAGGCTCAAGGATCCTACGCCAATTAAAAGAACTCTAATGACATTATAACAACTAAACTAATTGGACCATTAGAATCTCATTACCATTATCCTCCTAAACTCTAGAGAAAAGTCTAGAAGCTCTTCAACTTCAGTGACGTCATTATTTGAGAGGGCAAGGTGAGCTGATTGATTAAACTCGTCTCATTAAGTCTTCTATGTGATTGGTTTAACAACTTTTAGCTTAGGGAGCTTTCTGTAAGTTTCGGTTTCATTCGGGATAACGAACGCGTTTTTGTATTTATCGTAATATATATTTTTTTACATGGAAGTTCGTAACTGGCACTGTGTCGACTTCAAAAGTTGATGGTTATGGAACATAGAAGTGTTTAATGAATAAAAAACCGGCCAAGTGCGTGTCGGACCCCGTACAATGAAGGGTTCAGCAGCCGGTCTATTCTGTAAAAATCTCACCGTGAAAACATAGGTGAAGTGATCTAAATGTGAACTGTCAATAGTGTGTTGACACTATTCATTCCACCGCCGTCATTCCACCTGATGCTAGGGGTTGCCCTAGCATCAGGTGGAATGACGGCTCACTTCACGCTCACTCCACCTAAATGATCACGGTGAGATGTTTACAGAATAGCACTACTGTAGTTGAAAAGAATTTATCCCAAAATAAACTTACCATACTAGTTGGAAAACATGTTCTTCCATACATTGATACAAGTATACGTCACGGTTAATCCTCAAACTGCAAATTTAAATTTGTAATCAGAAAAATTCATTTCATGTGATAAGATGCCCCTCAAGTTAAAGGGGAAATTTTATAAGTCCGTGATAAGGCCTGTCGTACTTTATGGATCGGAATGCGGGGCAGTGAAGAAGACGAATGAAAAAAAAATTGCATGCAGCGGAGATGAGAATGTTGAGATGGATGTGTGGAGTGACGAGAATGGATAAAGTGAGAAATGAGTATATAAGAGGAAGTTTGAAAGTGGCGCCAGTGACAGAAAATTTGAAAGAAAATCGTTTGTCTTGGTATGGACATGTGATGACGAGAGACGAAACACATGTGACTAAAAGAGTGATGAATATACATGTTGATGGATGGAGAGGCAGAGGAAGGCCAAAGAATAGATGGATGGATTGTGTGAGGAATGATATGAAAGAGAAGGGAGTGAATGATAGCGTGACGGTTGACAGGGGAGAATGGAAGAAGAAAACGTGTTGCGTTGACCTCACGTAACAAGGGTTTGGGGCAGGAAGATGATGATGTGATACAATTAAAATTAACTTTGATATTTGGACTTTTTCCTTTATTTGTGCTGTGGGACCTTGCTTCTTACCAACTTTCATGATTCTAGGTCAATGGGAAGTACTATGGGCCAAAGTTCCGCATGATCACCTCAAAGACGATAATCGCATGCACGGCTCGCGACTCGATCGCACAATGTTCATTTTTCACTTGCTGCGCTCTCACAGGAATATTTTCTTAAGTGAGCATGCATAAGTTTTGTCCATAGTACCTACCCGAGTATCAAAATATGTCGCATAAATGGCCGTATCTTTTTATTGCGTGTATTGTGTGTTATGTGGTATTAATTTTAACTTGATTACTCATGGTCCAGTCTATGTAATCTGTTAATAGTTGTTTTTGATTTTTTTTTATTTATAGGTAACTACAATTCAGTGATTCGGTTGTTTGTCGTTTAGTTTTATTTCATCGTGCAAAAAGAACGTCTTCTTCGTGATACATTAAATTTCTAAACAAGAATATCCATGTCAAACGGAATCTTCTTTTAATATAATCGTTGAGAAATGCTGCTGAAATTGAAGCGGAAAATTCGCTTCAGTGGAAACTCGGTACAAATGCAGCTTTGTGCAGAAACCTTTGTGGAACAGAATATCTAGTCGCGTAGGTATGTATGCACAATAGGATAATTTCTCGTAGTTTTCTTTATTTTTTTATAATAATAATTGCTTTATTTTCAGGCAACTTAGGCACATAGATAAAATACACAAAATAATAAACTAATACCTACCTACACGTAAAGTTGGGAAGGTTTTTTTTTTCTCGTCTGCCCCATAGCGTAGCGTGGTTGGGTCTTTCAAAAATATTGCGGCTTTGTGAAAACAATTTTTCGATTTAGGGATCCGTTTCTGAAATACACTTCTGGACACATCTTTTGGCCCACCTTGTATTTTCAGTTTCGTTTGGTCCTAGCTAAAATTTTATATTAGGTCGAGCAAAAAGTTTTTATGCAGTTTTGAACCTGGCACATTCACAATTTCATTCAATAGTCTTTTTTTGAATTTCGAACACAGAATTTAAAGAAACAAAAGACAATTTGGAGCCTGTTTGTTGATATCAAACAATCGAATACTAAGAAAACTTGGTTTTATTGGTTTACTTGGATTTAATTCTTGAAAAAGTGATTGATATCTTTGGTTTTGCAACAAACATTACTTATTCTTAACATTAAGGTGAGGTTCTATCAATAATCTATGGATACTTCACCTGAAGTCGCCGCCCAAGCTGTGGCACTTATTCAGGCCGGACACAGCCAAAGAAACGTGAGTGCTCAACTTAATTTAAGTCGATCTGCGGTCCGAAATGTTTATCGGAGGTACCTAGAGACTGGCGGCTTTGTTCGTCGCCAAGGAAGGCCACGATCTCGGGTCACAACTGAAAGGCAGGATCGATTCATCGTGACGACCAGCTTGAGAAATCGTCACCTTACCTCCATTGAGATACAAAACCAACTTCGCGACTTCCACGGAGTATCTGTGAGCGCTCGAACTGTTCGGAGAAGGTTAAAAGAACGCGATATGGTACCACACAAGCCAGCTAATGGCCCCAAACTAACGTGAGCCCACCGAACAGCGCGCCTTCATTTCGCACGCAGTCATTTAAATTGGACACAGCAAGATTGGAGCCGTGTACTCTTTTCTGATGAGTCTAAAATTGTGTTACATGGCAATGATGGAAGGAAGAAGGTCTACCGACGTAAAGGAGAGCGTTTCGCACAATGCTGCTTTGAAGAGAGGGTTGCTTATGGCGGTGGCTCATGGACTGTCTGGGGCGGTATATCCGCGAGCGGCAAAACTCAACTTGAGGTTGTTACAGGACCACGGCTGCCAACATTAAATGCTGAAAGGTACATTCGTGAGTGCTTAGAACCTCACGTGATACCATACGCGGACTATGTGGGCCCAAATTTCCTTTTTATGCATGATAATGCAAGAGCCCATGCGGCCGGCATCGTCAGGGAATATCTTCGGGATGTGAACATCACAGTTATGGACTGGCCAGCCAGAAGCCCAGACATGAACCCCATTGAGCACATGTGGGACGAGCTAAAAAGACGTGTTAGGGCTCGTCAGCCAGTTGCCCAGACGATGCAGGAGTTGAAAACTGCCATAGAAGAGGAAAGGGAGATGATCCCTTAAAATTTCATAGAGCGGTTGATAAACTCTATGCCTAATCGTATGAGAGCTGTGGTAGATGGCCATGGAGGCAACACGCGTTATTAAATTAAACCTTTATTTGATAAAACATGTTTTTTATTCAAAAATCAATTGCCTTTAACAAGGCGCATATCCGACTTGTTAGGCGTAGCTCCATGTCGTATGGTATTCTGAATTCAAATTTAAAACAATACGATCGAAAAAGATGGTAAAATGTATCAGGTTTAAAACTGCATCAACAGTTTTTGTTCAATCTAGCAATCATATTTCGGTAGGGGCCATCGAAACCTAAACTCTAAGGTGGGCCAATAGATGTGTCCAGAAGTGTATTAAGCTTTAAAGTGCTAATTTTTGTTAAAGTCAAGTAATCCCCCCCCCCCCCCCCCCCAGCCAGCTAAACGGTTAGTTTTGTATGGGTGAAAATTCACGGTTGTAGTATGTATAACGAAGTTAAAAGGAAAACTATCACAGCTACATAAGGCTTTTCAAGTTTACGAGTAATATTAAAATATTCATGAAACAAAAAAAGCCCTCTTCTTAGTCCGCATTATTGTGCAACTACAGAACCCTATTACTGCGCGTGGCCCGACACGCACTTGGCCGCTTTTTATCTGAGATTTCATTAAAAAAAATCCCATTTTATAACGAAATGACAGTAGAATTGTCATTTTACTGCAGCTAAATAAAAGTCCACTCTTAGTTTCGCCATATTTTACGGAGAGAGTCAAAGCTTAAGAATACTCTTGGTGGCAGAACTGGAATTGGAAAAAGTGACCAGAAAGGTTGTTGTTTATTATGGATATCCGAACGCAAATCGGTCGTGCCATAGTGACAGCATGCTACGTTTGGCCTTGATTACTGTTTGTTTTTAGGATTCCGTACCCGAAGTGTCCAAACGGAGCAATATTGCTGTCACTCACGTGTCCGTCTGTCCGTCGTCTGTCACACAGATTTTACACCTAAATGGTTAAAGCTACAGTCTTCAAATGTTTACAGTCTAAGCATCTTGTTGACCCTAAGCAAAACACAAATTGTCAAAAAATATTTATAAATATATATATATACGAGGCTCTCATACCGCCAAAAAAAAAAAAAAAATTGACTTGCCCCATTAAGTGTGGTATCGTTATTTAGAACTTATTATGGTAATAAATATTGTATTTTTTATTTTAAAAAATACTGAAAAACAAAGGATTGAGAAGCCACCAAAGTCAGTTTTTTTTTAAACAAAATTTTATTTCAAAGAATTTTTTAACATCCCTATTAAACTTGAAATTTGGTGATAATGTTTATTATTATGTATATTTTACTAACAAATACCAGTAGATTGATTAATCAGATTTGGTACGGAACCCTAAATGTGCAAAGTCCGACACGCAATTGGCCGGTTATTTTTTTATTTTTGACATACAAAACTATTCAAATCGGTCAAACCGTTATTGAGTTATAGCGAGTTTAGCGAGACTAGCGAACAGAACTGTAATTAATTTTTAAATATTATTAAAAAAAAGATTACATTGCAGAAGACTATTGAAAGAACAACATGGATTTATTTACTCGCCAAAACAGTTGGTTAGAAACACATAAACTTTCCAACCATTTATTTCACTTTAGCGTACATGAAGTATTGCATTTTATCGTCTACGGTTGCTTGTCAATTAATAAAGAACTTCTTAGGCGTGCTTATGTCAAAAGTAAAATAAATTGTTGGAAACAGTACCTACGTACCCAAAATTCTGTATTCTATACATGTATAAAACCTGATGAATACGAATGTCACCACAACAATCCGTTTGAGGACATTACAGATGCACTTTGTACAAGTTGTGACGTCACCGTCGCTACGTTTGCTCGAGGGGATATCCAGTGAAAAATTAATGCAGTCGTTTCTCTCAACTCTAGTCTCACAGGACGGATGTAGGATGAATTCATCTCAGTATAAATAGTCACAGGGGTTAGGCGACTGAGTCCGGTAAGAGAGGAAAAGCAACTCATTCATTGGCATTACTTGAAAAAATGTAAAATAAAAAACTTTTTTGCAGTTTTTTTGGAAGTCGGTTGATTTTTTTTTGTAAAAAAGTTTTTATTTTTCACTTTTTAGTGGGTCAGTTTGCAATTTATCTAAGTTACAATAGCATAATGTCAACTGCTCATCACCTGTTACAAAATATTTCTTTTCCCGATGTAGGGATGTTAACTGTTGAGGAGTTCTCCTAGTAAAAACCAGGACAACTGGAGCTGATGGTGAAGTCACCATCAGCTCCACTTTTCCATATGCATTGTGACGGACGAGCATAAATTGGTAATCGAGTCACAACCCGTGAATGAAATACTTATTATTGAGTAGTTCCGATGGCCATATGTGGTCTCCAGCAACAGTAGTGCTATTCTGTAAATACATCACCGTGAAAACATAAGTGAAGTGATCTTAAAGTGAGCTGTCAATAGTTTCAACCCCTAGCATTATGTGGAATGACGGCTCACTTCACGCTCACTTCACCCGAGTTATCACGGTGAGATGTTTACAGAATAGCACTACAGTTCAACTTCACCAAATGGCACTTTTAAAGAACAAATGCACAAAATACTCGTACTATAAATAAAAAATACCCAAATCTCTATAGTGCCTATAAGATTTGAGGGTTTCCCTCGATTTCCATGGTATCCCCTCATTAGATTCTGACTTGATGACAATGGGATCACTTCAAGAGCTTACACTATCAAATAAAAAAAAAAAATCAAAATCGTCCACAATTGACGGAGAAATCGGTGTACAGACATAAAAATAATATCTATACATTTACGCGACGAATTGATAACCTCCACTTTTTTTTTCAAAAGTCGGTTAGTAAAAAAAAACAAATGCATTAACTGCATGACGAACTGTTCCATATTTTTGCTCTGATACTCGTAAACTAAGGGCCGATTTGTCAATAGTCAGATAACTTTTATTTTACTTACATTATAAAAAAAAATACACAAAGTCGAACATATTATAATAACCTCCTCCTTTTTGGATGTTGGTTAAAAATGGCGGCAGTTGGGACAATAATTGTTTATCGGAACCGAGCCAGCCCCGTCATTTTGTTTGTTTTGAACCAAAATAATCACTTCACAATATTAATTATACAGGGTTACTGGTAACTCGACGTATTCCTTGCAGGACGTCATAGTAGGGTTAAAATGCAGCAAATTAGGCCACCAAATGTTCTACCGAAATTCAGTAGTTTTTGAGTTAATTCGATTTTTAGCTTTTTTATGAAAAATCCCAGATTAAATCATTTGGAGCCAATTTAAAAATGATTTACGGCGCGACTGTACTGAAATTTAAATTAACATCATAGCTGACGCCGTAGCAGATCCTTGTTACTAATTCAAAGTTCAAAAATGCCAAAAACTTTGGCAAATATCACTAAAGAAACATTTAGTTTTTTGTGAATTTTGCTATTACTTCATACAAAATGTTGTCTAGTGAAAATAAAAATTACTACGCCTGATGTACAAATTACTAGGAAAATATCCTTGTCTTATCAGCTATTCAGAAAGGTATGATTGTCAATACTTTTGCATGTGTGACAGGGAAAGAATGAGTTTTATGAGGAGCAGGTAAAATTGCGAGACGGTCAACCTATTGTTTCATATTCGTATTATTCGTAGTTTTTACCTGCGCTTGAACCCCAAACACTCGGCAAGCTTTGTGATTGGTCACTATTGTTCTCCCGGCATGACACGGGGTGCGACTTTACAAAATCTGGTCGTCAGAGTCAGTTAGTTTCAACTCTACGTCGCGCAAGCTCGTGTTTTGTTATCTGGCTATTTCCTTAACTGATACTGCGTATCTTGCTCTTGTGCTGTGCTGTGCCTTCATAAGTGCTGACTATGGCTGCATATTCTAACCTTGAATACGCTGACATAATGTACTGTTACGGACTTAGTGACGGTAACGCTGCTCAGGCGCGGAGAGAATATCAACTTCGTTTTCCCAACCGCCGACTCCCACACGTTAGTGTTTTTGGATCGACTTATCGGCGATTATCTGAAACTGGCAGCGTCCAAAGAAGCAGGCAAATTGACACTGGTCGTTCTCGGAGATACACGGCTGAGGACGAAGAGCTGATTCTTCAACGTTTTATTGACGACCCCAACATATCGACAAACATCGTAGCGCGTGAGCTTGCTATGTCACAGTGGAAAGTCTGGTCTGTAGTTCACTTATCAGGCCGACATCCATACCACTATCAACCTGTCCAGTCATTAGAAGAGGGAGATCCGCCAAGACGGCTTGAATTTTGTCGTTTTATGCTAAATGCCGACGCCGAAAGCGAAAACTTTTTAAAAAACATTCTGTGGACCGATGAGTCATGTTTTGACCGTGATGGTATCACAAATTACCACAACTTACATTACTGGGCACCGAAGGCAGAAGCAAATCCTAAGAAACTGAAACCAACCGCATCCCAGCGTAGATTCTCGCTTAATGTTTGGATGGGTATTATCGACGACAAATTAATTGGCCCACATTTTTTACCCCAAACATTAAATGGGGAACTTTATGAAGATTTCCTAAGAAATCATTTAACACCACTGCTCACGGATGTACCGGAAGACAGAAGAGCAAACATGATGTATCAACATGACGGATGTCCAGCCCACTTCCGAATCACAATTCGACAATTGCTGGATGAAACCTACCCAAACCGATGGATAGGGCGCGGTGGGCCAATTCCGTGGCCTGCACGTAGCCCTGATCTTACGCCACTAGACTTTTACGTCTGGGGTCATATGAAAGACCTAGTTTATGTGACCCCAGTAAATTCAATTGAAGAACTAAGGGAGAGAATAAGAGATGCAGCGGACCAGATGAGGGCAACAATCACATCAAGAATCACAAAAACTGAAGTGAGGAAGCGAATAAGAACGTGTATTAGAAACCGAGGGCAGCACATCGAACAAGACGTGTGAAAGTGTAGTAAAAGTTTTTAAACTGATATTTTATTATTAAAAATAATGCTAATATTCACGAAATAGTTTTATTGATTTTCCGAATAATCACCTTTTTGTGAGACGCACATAATGTAGTCCTTAACTTTGTATTAACTTTCATACCTTTCTGAATAGCTGATAAGACAAGGATATTTTCGTAGTAATTTGTACATCAGACGTAGTAATTTTTTTTTTCACTAGACAACATTTTGTATGAAGTAATAGCAAAATTCACAAAAAAACTAAATGTTTCTTTAGTGATATTTGCCAAAGTTTTTGGCATTTTTGAACTTTGAATTATTAACAAGGATCTGCTACGGCGTCAGCTATGATGTTAACTTAAATTTCAGTACAGTCGCGCCGTAAATCATTTTTAAATTGGCTCCAAATGATTTAATCTGGGATTTTTCATAGAAAAGCTAAAAATCGAATTAACTCAAAAACTACTGAATTTCGGTAGAACATTTGGTGGCCTAATTTGCTGCATTTTAACCCTACTATGACGTCCTGCAAGGAATACGTCGAGTTACCAGTAACCCTGTACTATTTGGCCACTAGATCAGCACGACATTCATGTGTACTTTCTGAGTTTATCTTGGACATTACTGACATCGGTGAAGGAAAACATCGTGAGGAAACCTGGACTTTTAGTTAACTAGTTTTTGCCCGCGGCTTTGCCCGCGTGGATGTCGGAAAATATGCCACAGGAAGAAAAATATTCAGATAGCTTCTGCCCGCGACTTCGTTCGTGTGAAATTTCTTTTACCCCTGACCCACACTATTACTTCGTTTTCGCTTAGCATTCTTTCTGATTTTTTTTTTCTTTTTGCTCGGCACCTAAGAGTCCTAGAGTGATGTTAAATATGCCTATAGCCTTCCTTAATTGGGTTATCAAATGCAAAAATAATTATTAAAGTCCGCCTTTTAGTTCCAGAGATTAGCGCGTTCAAACAAACAAAAAAAGTGTGTGTCAGCTCCGACGCACGACTGCAGCTTACTTCTGTTTTTTATGCGATTCCGAGTTTCTGACTTTCAATTTTTGGTCATTTCTGTCGGGCTGGATTTCTTCAATGCATCAATGCCATACAAAAAGCAACTTTAAGCTGTAGAGGTACTCGTCGTCATCCCTCTTACCCCACCTCTCACCCCTCCCTCTAATCCCCCTCTCTCCCCCCTCACCCCCTAACCCCCTCTCACCTCCCTCCCCTTCGCACCCCTTTCACCCTCCCTATCATCCCCCTCACCCTCTCCATCCCCCTCCCTATCACCCCCCTCACCACATCTCCTTGCTAACCTCCCCTTCCCCTGTCAACTCCTCTCACACCCCCTTCACCGCTTTCTCCTCCCCCTCTACCGTCAACAACTCCTCCCCTGCCCCTTTCCCTTCCCCACACACCCTCCCCCCTCACTACGCCATCCTATCCCTCTCCCCTTCCCTTCATTATCCTTCCCTGCCCCCCTCCCTTCTGGAGGAAAACTATCGATAAAAAACTTTATTACTTGCTTAAGCAAGTATTTGTGCCAAGTTTCAAGTTAAATAACCAAGTGATTAAGATTTTTCATGTTAACTATATTCCACGTTTTCAACCCCACAGGGGTGGAATTTTAAAAAATCGTTTGGGATATTGCCGTAACTTGACGGAAAGTTATTACACCAATTTTCGAGTTAATCAAGCCCCGCAGTAAAACCTGCCCTGTAAAATTTACTACCCCTTTTAACCTCCCTGGGGTAAATTATCGAAAACCCTAATACACGTTATTCTTCATTTTTGGTCTCAAGTATAAATACTGAGTTTCGAGTTAATCGGACCGCACCTTAAAATTCCTCCATACAAACTTTGACACATCATCATCATTTGTAGTTTTCCTAAACAACCCCCTCAGGAGAGGGGGTTGTTTAGGAAAACTACAAATCCGAAGGTTTTGTCTGTGCAATTATGGACGAAGTTATCATGACGAACAATTACCGGAGATTTATTGTGAAAGACGGAACGGTTGACATCTGTCGGGCATGCCACCGACCGGGAGAATCAATTCGACACATTATCTCTGGGTGTTCTCGTCTAGCTAACGAAGAGTACTTGCATAGACACAACCTTGTAGCCAGATAAGATAAACTTTTTACAAAACCTTCGGTTTCTCCAAAGAGGTCACCGGAACGCAGCCAGGCTACGGACGCTAGCAAATCTACATCAGGTCCATGTAGGGCCCGGAAAAAGCGCCCGTGAAGTTCCTTACTCTGCCATACCTCCCTGCGATCGTTAGTGTCAAGCACTACAGGTTTGCGCCAGTTCTCTTTAGCCAAGGAGAGCGGAGTGAGGCCCTTGTCCACCGCGACCACATCTCGATGCATCCCCACGTCGGCTTCTAGGAAATATTCCCTGAGACTGCATATCTCGCGATTGTGGAGAGTCTTAGCGTTTAAAAAGCCTCGGCCTCCACACTTTCGCGGGATATACAGTCTCATTACCGATGACCGTGGGTGATGCATTCGATATGCAGTCAACAGCGTACGGACCCTCCGATCCAGGGCGTCGAGTTCAGTCTGAGTCCATTTGAGTACGCCGAAAGAGTACATCAAAACCGGCATGACCCAACCGTTGAAGGCACGCACCTTGTTTCCGCCTGATAAAAGACTATTAAATACTTTCTTCAGGCGGCCAAGGAAGCGCTCCTTCAACGATTGCTTCATGTCAGCAACGTTGATGCCCAACGCTTCCGACATACCCAAATACTTATAGGTTTCGGATGCGGAGAGGGTTCTAAGGTTTATGGAATCCGGGAGTTGCGTTCCCACGGATTCCACAATCTCCCCTCGCTTTACATGCATGACCGCACATTTGTCTACACCAAATTCCATCCTGATGGCGCTACTGAAAGTTTCAGTTACTTTCAGTAGCTCCATCAGTTGCAAATTGTTGGGGGCAAAGAGTTTTAGGTCATCCATGTAGAGGAGGTGGGATATAACCTGACCACCTCTCCTCAACCGATAGCCTAGACCTGAATCCTCCAGCAGTGTGCTTAGAGGATTCAAGGCTAAGCAAAACCAAAGCGGACTCAAACTATCGCCCTGAAATATGCCTCGCTCGATCCTTATCGGTTCGCTATTCCTCTGGATATTTCGACATCCTGGATAGCGAAGGACTGTCCTCCATTGCCCCATACACGACATCAGGAAGGTGCGCAGAGTTGCATCTACTTTATACAACTCCAGCACCCTCATGAGCCATGTATGTGGCACCGAGTCATAGGCCTTCTTATAATCTATCCAACATGTCGATAGATCCTTTCGGGAACGACGAACCTGTTGGCTTATGGCCATATCAATGAGGAGTAGCTCCTTAGTACCGCGGGACCCATTCCTACATCCATTTTGAGAGGCAGACATGACGGAGTTGGTGTCTATATGTTTGTTAATTTTAGCTCTCAAAATAGATGTAAGAACTTTATAGACCGTCGGTAAACACGTGATCGGTCTATAATTTTTGGGTTCCGCGGTGCTACCCGATTTATGGAGCAGGTGGGTAACTCCTGTCGTTAGGAACTGGGGTAGCGAACCAGATTCTAAGGCAGACTGGTACTGAGCTGCCAAGCGAGCGTGCGATCCAAGAAACCATTTGATCCAGAAGTTGTGCAGTCCGTCCTGCCCTGGAGACTTCCAGTTAGGCAACGGACGGACTGCACGAGCTACATCTTGGGGACAGATGGTAATAGCCCCCATTTCTGGTATTGGATCGCAGGCTCGCTCGACTTCCCGAGCCCAATCACCTTCGGTGTGACTGACAGGCACCGACCAGATACTACGCCAGAAAGAACACATGGCATCATCATTATTATTATTATTTTTTTTTTTATGTATGTTCCCCGATTACTCGAATATGGCTGGACCGATTTGGATTATTTTTTTTTTGTTTGAAAGGGTATACTTCCCAGGTGGTCCCATGATCATCAAGTCAGGATCTGATGATGGGATCCTGGAGAAATAGAGAGAACTCTTCCAATTTTATAGGCACACTTGAAGCGATTTGGATAGTTTTTGGAAGAGTACTTTCTTGGAGTGGTCCTATTTCAATTTGGTGAAGATCTGATGAAGAACTTCTGAGATAGGCAACGGAACTCCTCAATAAATGATAGCAAATGTACTGGGATTGCTGAAATCTTATGTCTGTTTGTTGTTTACACCAGTTCATAACATAACATCACGCCAGTACGCTGTGAAGGGGTAAGCACATGTGAACCACTAAAAAGTGAAAAATAAAAACTTTTTTACAAAAAAATACAACCGACTTCCAAAAACAACACTACAAAGTGAAAAATAACTTTAATTTCGGAAGTCGGTGGCAAAAAATGAAACTAAAAAGAAACCAAAGACACCGACTTCCGAAATTAAAGTTATTTTTCACTTTGTAGTGTTGTTTTTGGAAGTCGGTTGTATTTTTTTGTAAAAAAGTTTTATGAAACTTTTTTTAACAAACGCAAACACAAAGTATTTTGTACAGCCATTTTAGAATTGTAAAAGGAGACGCTCTGTCAGAAATGTGAAAGCTAATAGCCCATTTCAAAACCTTGTAGGTTCCTAGATTTTCCCAAATGTTGGTGTCAGCTTCCAGTCTATCCGGATGCAGCTGAATACCAGTATTTTATATTGAGCTACTGCCTATCTGACCTCCACAACCCAGTAACTGGGTAATACGATACCCCTTGGTAAAACTGGTTGTCAGACTTTCGAGCTTCTGACGACCCGTAACGACTGTCAAAGATCCACGAATGACAGCCGGGACCAACGGCTTAACGTGTATTCCGGGTCACGGAGGAGTCTTGGTATGTAAAGATGGTCACCCACGGACCAACCCCGGCAAGCGTAGCTTAACCTGATGGATTGACCCGTGCGGCTGTTAATACTTAGCCATGAGCTCCTCTACCTATCTAATGCTAGTGATGTAAAACATCATAATAGGTAGTCATGTCCTGATTTAGGTTCAGTGTTGATTCTTTCATCGAGCCATCAGAGGCCCTTTCACTTGGGAGCTCGAGCCGTGGAAAACTTTAAACAGATTCCGCACTCAGGTCGGTCGCAGCAAAGACAGCAGTGTATATGGCTCATCTTTCATCTTGCACCGCATGCACTGCATGCACGTCTGCAAGTGCGGTGCAATGCACTTGCAGACGTGCATGCTGGAATCTCTAGACCCAGCGGTTTAGGCTGTGCGTTGCTATGTCACCCAGTTAGTCAGTTTACCATTTTTATATGTATAGATAGATGTAAGTCTGAAACCGCCAACCCGTCTTGAGCAAGCGTGGCAATGCTCATATTATGCCTTCTCTGTATGAGAAGAGGTCTTTGCCCTGCAATGAAATTAATAAAAAGTAACTCTTTGACAGCGACGATAATATTAGAGGCAAAACCTAGGCCTAAATTAGGTTATGTTTTCGGGAGTTATTTTCATAAGTGGAACATGGCGAAGAGGTATTAATAAAGCATAAGCTACGTGGCCTTTATCAGTATTCATGAATTATGCTGTCGATTTCCAGTTTCTAATGATGTTTATGACTAGCGATTCGAAATGGACATCCTTTGCTTTTATGAAACTTTTTTTAACAAACGCAAACACAAAGTATTTTGTACAGCCATTTTAGAATTGTAAAAGGAGACGATCTGTCAGAAATGTGAAAGCTAATAGCCCATTTCAAAACCTTGTAGGTTCCTAGATTTTCCCAAATGTTGGTGTCAGCTTCCAGTCTATCCGGATGCAGCTGAATACCAG
This sequence comes from Cosmia pyralina, assembly GCA_946251885.1. Taxonomy (NCBI): domain Eukaryota; kingdom Metazoa; phylum Arthropoda; class Insecta; order Lepidoptera; family Noctuidae; genus Cosmia; species Cosmia pyralina. Next base: position 4,044,454 of record OX276348.1, on the reverse strand, counting down.
TATTTTATATTGAGCTACTGCCTATCTGACCTCCACAACCCAGTAACTGGGTAATACGATACCCCTTGGTAAAACTGGTTGTCAGACTTTCGAGCTTCTGACGGCCCGTAACGACTCTACGTTTTAAATGATTTAATTGACAGCTTTAGGAAAGCGTAGGAAACTGAATGTAGGTTAAATTAACATACCTACACCTACGGATATTATAAGACCAAGGTTTAAAATAATTATTTTCTATCTCTAATCATTTCATTTCATTATTTAAAATATTCCTTAGTACTTTATGGTGGTGTTGTAGTTTTCAATTAATATTTTTGTTATATACAGGGTGAAATTGAATTCATGGGCAATATTTTAAGGGCTCATTGTACTCATCATTATGAACATTTTTTGCTATGGTAACAAACCTGAGATCGCGAAAAAAAACAGCTGTTCCATACATTTATGTTCGCATAACTCGTCAAAATGTAGGGAACAGCTGTTTTATTTTCGTGATTTCAGGTTTGGTCCCATAGTGAAAGTTGTTCATAATAATGAGTACAATGACCTCTTGAAAGGTTGCCCATGAATTCAATTCCTTCCTGTAGAAATTACACTGCGAATAATTTAAAGTCATGAAGATTAATTGTTTGTCAAATTGATCACCAACATAAATTGTCCGTCTAAGAAAAGAAAGAATGAAAATAAAATTATTCGACCTAAGTTAAGGCACACAAAAAAAAACCGGTCAAGAGCGAGTCGGACTCGTGCACCGAGTGTTCCGTATCATCGTTATATGCAAGTTTTAGGGTTCCGTACCTCAAAAGGAAAAACGGAACCCTTATAGGATCACTCGTGTGTCTGTCTGTCTGTCTGTCCGTCTGTCACAGCCAGTTTGTTCCGAATCTACTGGACCAAAGTACACATATGAATTTCTGTAACCCAAACACGGACGGGTAAAGTAAATAAATTAAAATTGAATACAGAGGTCACTTTTGGGGGGCAAATAAGAAAATAATAAAAAAAAAGTTTTGCAAACTACACCATGTGGCCAATAAAATGAAAGGGGTTACTATGAGGGTCTCAAATATATTTATTTTATAATTTTAAAATAAATTGCTTTTAAGTTATTTAAGAAAATAGACGAAAATTGACCATTACCCCCCCCCCCCTTATCTCCGAAACTACTGAGCCTAAAATTTTGAAAAAATACAGAAAATAGATCTTTAGCTGTAGATTACAGGAAAACCTATAAAAAGTCTGTGGTCTTAAAATAACATGGTAAATCTATCAATATTGTGAGTACAAACTTATATTTACAGTTGGAATGTTTGGGTGAACATGTTTTTCAACTACAATGTTAAGTTTGTTCTTAAGATAAATTCATCCCAACTACGGAACCCTTCATTGTGCGTGGTCCGACACGCACTTGGCCGGTTTTTTGTTAATGATTTCTGAAAAACTGTGCTATTTAGAGACATCGTTTTATTTTTCATGTAATCTATACATAAACTTCTATCACATAGAATAATTTCAGATTTTTCTCTATGCAAACTTCGGGGATAAGGGGGGAGCGGTATTTTTTTTACCATTTTTCATCAAAAAAAAATTTCGAGAATGTGTAAATAGTGTTCTTTCATATGTTACCCCACATGCCCCAGAAGCCCTACTTCGAATTTTTAAGACTCCCTTTCAGTCCCTTTTGCAAAAAAAAACATACATATTTTTATTTCTTTCTTATTTGCAAAATAGTTGGGCAAACGTCATCTAAAAATGTTTCAAATTTCATGTTGATAGCATTAGTAGTTCTTGAGATATCCAGCTGTGACAGACGGATAAACAGACAGACTGAGTCACACCATAAGGGTTTCTTTTTACCATTTTGGTACGGAACCCTAAAAAGAAAAACTTTGAAACAGTAATACTGTGTGCCCACGAAATAACCCAGTTCAGCATAATGCCAGACAACTAGTACCCAACTCTAGTTTTCAACTGGACCGTATGTTACGAGGTCTTACGGAAGCAGAAATGGCTCTAAAACGTCATATTGACGGAAGATGTCAATTTAATAAACATATAATTTCCCTGACTGTATCTATGTCTTCCATTAAAGTTTCATTTACTTAAAGCATTGAGTAGTTTTGATATCTAAGCAAAGATCTAAGTAAATGATGGATGACCAAAGTTATGCTAACTTAAACTTTAGGGCCCAGCAATGATAAATTATAGTGCTGAATAATCTTTGGAGTCCAAGATATGATAACTAAGGAAAGTTGGAGGATCAACTTTGTTAAGATGTGGTTTTTGAACGAAATCCTTATCAAACGCGCGGTTTCCGACACAAAGTTCTTGTCACAGAACCGGTCGAAGTCAGTGTTTGGGAGAGGCCTATTTTCATTTTATTTTATAAGGGAAAACAAACAGTAGTTTAATAAAAATAAATAGAAATAACAAATATACTCCCCACTACATTTTCCACAGATTACAATCAACTTAAAATATTTAAAAACTGATGGCAAACGTTAACTGTAGTCAGGGCAAAATCAACCATAATAACAAAAAAATAAATTGCTAAGCAGTGGACGTCTTTCGGTTGAAATGATGAAGTTCTATCATAACTTGCAGAGTAAGCAAACTGAAAAGTCAGAAGGCTGGCTATGTTTGTCGAAGGACCAACGACCATATGCTATATGGTCGTTGCGAAGGACCGATGGCTGGTGCAGCAGACGAGTCCAGGAGTGGATGGAGACCATGTATCGGCAAGCGCTGTATGGGACGCCCCTCAGATGGACCGAAGCGCCAGGGTAGCCCGCGAAATTCAAAATTTCTTAGGTTTTTTTGCAATTTCCAAGTCAGTATTGGTTGTATGTTGATCTAAATATGATTCGCGGCCGTATCAAATATCTATGTATACAATTATAATCATAAAAATCATCAATACAACTCTCTAAGTTCATATTACCCTATTCAATAACTATTTCATGAAATTATGAGATTTGAGCTAGTTCTAACTTATAGAGTTGTATTCTAATGATTATAATTATATAAAGCCATATCAGTTACGGCCGTGAATCATATTTTTATAACCTGCAAATTGCAAAATTTTAATTTCGCGGCCTACCTTAGCGCATCCCCTTAAAAAGGTGGCTGGGACAGACTGGATGCGGACGGTGGAGTACAAGGTATTGCATATGTAATATTAACTGTGGAATTGTGACGCAGTCTGGGAGAAGCATATGTCCTGCAGTGGACTGAGATAGGCTGAGTTTATTGAAGATGTAGTCAAATATTATTGGGTGGAAATCGTTCTGGAACCCTTCATGGTAATACATAATTATGTTGTGTTGTTGTTATGTTGTTGTTTGTAATGTTGTGGGTAGTATATTTGTAAAGTTCTAATTTTAAGACAACACTGTTTATGATTAGTATACTACTGTTTGTTTTCCCAAATGAAATAAAGAAATAAAGAAATATGTATTTAGGGCATCACAGGTACGTTACCATCCCAGAGAATGTAGATCTGAAATGTCACATATCCCTGCGACTATTTATTGTAGGTACACTGGTTCATCGAGGCACCCTTCCCATCAAACAAGGATACAGCAGCGTCACTATCATCATCTGCTTAGCCTTTTCCCAACTATGTTGGGGTCGGCTTCCAGTCTAACCGGATGCAGCTGAATACCAGTATTTTACATGGAGCGACTGCCTATCTGACCTCCACAACCCAGTTACTGGGTAATACGATACCCCTTGGTAAGACTGGTTGTCAGACTTTCGGGCTTCTGACGACCCGTAACGACTGTCAAACTATAGTATATTATTACCAAAATAATATCTATATTTAAAAGAACCGCAGCAATATTATTTAAAAATAAACTCTGTAACTAAAAAAAAATATAATAAACTTCCAGCATTTATTTTTCCGCAGAACTAGCGAGATAAAAATAAAATGAACTGAATTTAATATCCCTGAAAGTAATTTTCATACTTCCAGTGTTGGAGATTGTTTTGATCTCCGTAAACTTTCTCATTGTGCTGAAGTACGGTAGAGATGAATGTACTTGGATGCTGGATGTTGTGATAATAACCAGATAAAGTAATATCCTTCGTAGTTATATCCTTGATAATATTTTCTATAGTATTCCTATTCTATTTACCTATAAAGAGTATGCTGGAATGGTTTGGTCATGTTGGGAGGATGAATGAAGAGGTATTTATTTACAAGGCAGATATGTGTGGATGCCCTATTGCACCTTATTGGTGATGTTCTTCAAAAAAATCAGGTGCGTGGTGCGTACTACTCGCAACCGGCGCCGGCGTGTGTGTTTGACCAGATGTATGAGCGTAAATGAACCAAAAGGAGTACGAAAGGATCGTAGCAGGTGGCGTTCTGAGGTTTTTTACTTACCCCCATGGGAAGAAGGCGTGAGTTGAGGAGCTCGTGGCTAAATAATAACAGCGTCACGGGTCGATCCATCAGGTTAAGCTACACTTGCTGGGGTTGGTTCGTGGATGGGTGATCATCTTTACATACCGAGACTCCTCCGTGCCTCGGAAAACTCAAACTCAAACTCAAAACTCAAAGCATTTATTTCAATTAAACCAATTACAGGCACTTTTGAATTGTCAAGGGGTCGGTCAGTCAGAAAGATGAAGCTAGGCGCCCATTCCAAAGCATAGTTGGTACCTATGGAGAAGAACGGGCAAGAAACTCCACGGACACTCTTTTAAATCAAGATATGGTTACAAAATAATGGTTACATCATTCATGTTGAAATTTCATATGTGAGAACGATGCAGAACGTTAAAAGCGTCCTTAAAAAAAAACAATTCAAATATTTAAATTAAATTAAAATAAGCCCTGACCGCTAAGGTATGCCCAGCCTTCACTGACAGCGCTTATTCACGAACCTGACGCATGGATTGGCTAAATGATCCAACACGCGCCACCATCAGCGAGACATTAGTGTGAGCGTCACATACTCTCAGTCGCCAGGGCACATTCAAGTCAAACAAAGACGTACCCAGTAAATGGTAGCTTTAGAGTATGTACATAGTACTCACACATGTGCTATGCAATTATATAATACAAAGGAGATTGAGTCTATACAATGCAATGGTAGTATGAAAGCACGTTAAGCCGTTGGTCCCGGCTGTCATTCGTAGATCTTTGACAGTCGTTACGGGTTGTCAGAAGCCCGAAAGTCTGACAACCAGTCCTACCAAGGGGTATCGTAAGGGCGCACTGAAAATTTCGAGAATCAAGGAAGTGACACAACATTACTATTTAAAAATGTATTTATTGCTTTTCGAAGTATTCTCCGCGAAATTTGACATATTTTTCCATACGATGGAACCAATCATTGAAGCAACCATTCCATTCGGATGTTGGGGTCTCCAAAATGGCCGTTTTGTAGGCGTCCACAGCTTCTTCAGGTGATGAAAATCTCTGACCACGCAATTTATTCTTTATTTTAGGGAAAGTATAGAAATTACTAGGGCTTATGTCAGGGCTGTACGGCGGATGGTCTAATAATTCTGTTTTCTTGCTCTAAAAACTCTTTTGTTCTGTGCGCGGTGTGAGAACTCGCATTGTCGTAATGGAGGATGATGCGGCGGTTGCAGTTCTCTTTACGGAGTTCAGAAACGACCTGTGGCAAACAAATGCTAGCATACCATTCTGCATTAACCGTTCTTTGTCCCTCAAGAGGAATAGTCGCAACATGGCCGGTTTTGGAGACAAACGTGGCCACCATTTTTTTTGCAACACTCCGTGAACGAACAATTTTTGTTGGCTTTAATTCATTTTCGAACACCCAAACTCGTGACTGGTTTTTTGTTTCGGGTTCGTACGCGTAGGTATATCCAGGATTCGTCACCTGATACGATGCTGTATACAGCATTTTAGGATCCTGCGTGGAATCTTTCGAGAGTTCTGACGCACCAAGTAACGCGAGCCGCTTTTTGCTCTTAACAGAGCGAATGCGGTATCCATCGGGAAAACCACTTTTTTACACCTAATTGTTCATGCAGGATTATTTGTATTTGACTCATGCCAATGTCTAAAGTTGCCTGAATTTCGCGGTATGTCACATGTCGATCTTCCTCAATCAGCTTACCCACAGCATCAACGTTTTCTTGGGTGACTGCACTTTTTGGATGACCTTGACGGGGATCATCACTGAGCTTGACATGTCCACGTTGAAATTCAGCAAATCAGCGATAAATTGTGGTTTTGGATGGGGCTGCATCACCAAATGCAGAAATCATCCGGTCAGCACACTGTTTTTGTGTTAAACCACTTCGAAAGTCATAATAAATCATCGCTCTTGAATTTTCTCGAGTCAATTCCATTTTCTCAACGACTAAACAAGTTTGACAAAACCTTGTGACAAGACCGAGAATCTTTTTTTAAATACTCGTAAATATGTTAAGTATTCGATTTTTAAAACCAAGGAGTTTTCAATCAAAAAGATTTTAATATGACAGGAACAATGGAAATATTCCATTCCCGATACTTTTAGTGCAGCCTATGTATTACCCAGTCACTGGGTTGTGGAGGTCAGATAGGCAGTCGCTCCATGTATAATCCTGGTATTCAGCTGCATCCGGTTAGACTGGAAGCTGACCCCCACATAGTTGGGAAAAGGCTGGGCAGATTGATTGATGGGAAGAAGGTGTGAGTGTATGTATGTATAAATTGCATGCTTTATTGGTCTTTTGTAATTAAATCACACCTCTAAAGAATGAAAGGGCTGAAAATCATATAGCCAAGACTTCAGCCAAGATTACAACTATCAAAAAATTATAAGAATCGGGCAATATTTTTCAGTACTTTATCTTGAGATCTAGATGCATTCCTATAGAGAAATATCAAGCATTAGCATCTGCCCGCGACTTTGTCCGCGTGAAATTTATTGTATTCTCGACCTAACGCATCGCATCGTATTGCCCACTCGCACTGTTACTTCGTTTTCGCTTAGCGTTCATTCTGACATTTTTTCTTTTTGTTCGGTAGATTCTTTCAAATCCGACTGGTAGTTTCAGAGATTAGCGCGTTCAAACAAACAAACTCTTCAGCTTTATTAGTATAGAAGATTCTAGAAGTTTTTTTCGATGTCGTCAAGAAAGTTCTTGATTGTACCTAAATTAAAATATCAAAAATAATACTTCTATTCATCTATATATATTCCAAAGCTACATACCTACCATTCCCAGAATCATTGCTCACCCACGCTAACTTACAATAACTTCCTTCATTACTTTGGTTGGCAACAAACAAAACCAATTATAATAAGCCATATACAACAACAAGAAACAATACAAAACCATACAAAACTCCTAACTGCACAAGTTATAAACGCCATGACGTTTAAGAACAGAAACAAAATGATAAATGTACTAACTTTTACATCATGTTCCTTTGTTTGTTAATTTAAAAACTAAGTTAAGTAATCTTTATTCTTACACTTCTAAGTGAAGAAACTGTCTAGATAGGTGCATGGATGCAATATTTCAACATTCTCTTGGGATCTAAGGCTGTTGTAATAAGAATAATAGTGGAAATATTTAAGTGATCCTCTTAAAATGATGGACATTAATGAACCTATTTTTAACCTTCTGACCTTTTCTCACAGTTGGTTACAGTAACTAAGCTAGGGTACCCCAAAAAAACGGGTTAGGTTATGTTACACCGACTACACCTCACTCACCTCGTGAGCTACCTTATCCTGCTGCCTAATTCCTGAATCTCCCTCCTAAGAAAACACTGTAGCCATTACTAGATGATGAGTTCCTGCCTTATCCTGCTGCCTAATTCCTGAAACTCTGTCCTAAGGAAACACTGTAGCCATTGCAATATGATGAGTTCCTGCCTTATCCTGCTGTCTAATTCCTGAAACTCTCTCCTAAGGAAACACTGTAGCCATTGCAAGATGATGAGTTCCTGCCTTATCCTGCTGCCTGATTCCTGAAACTCTCTCCTAAGGAAACACTGTAGCCATTGCAAGATGATGAGTTCCTGCCTTATCCTGCTGCCTAATTCCTGAAACTCTCTCCTAGGGAACACTGTAGCCATTGCAAGATGATGAGTTCCTGCCTTATCCTGCTGCCTAATTCCTGAAACTCTCTCCTAGGGAACACTGTAGCCATTGCAAGATGATGAGTTCCTGCCTTATCCTGCTGCCTAATTCCTGAAACTCTGTCCTAACGAAACACTGTAGCCATTGCAAGATGATGAGTTCCTGCCTTATCCTGCTGCCTAACTCCTGAAACTCTGTCCTAACGAAACACTGTAGCCATTACAAGATGATGAGTTCCTGCCTTATGCTGCTGCCTAATTCCTGAAACTCTGTCCTAAGAAAACACTGTAGCCATTACTAGATGATGAGTTCCTGCCTTATCCTGCTGCCTAATTCCTGAAACTCTGTCCTAAGGAAACACTGTAGCCATTGCAAGATGATGAGTTCCTGCCTTATCCTGCTGCCTAATTCCTGAAACTCTGTCCTAAGGAAACACTGTAGCCATTGCAATATGATGAGTTCCTGCCTTATCCTGCTGTCTAATTCCTGAAACTCTCTCCTAAGGAAACACTGTAGCCATTGCAAGATGATGAGTTCCTGCCTTATCCTGCTGCCTGATTCCTGAAACTCTCTCCTAAGGAAACACTGTAGCCATTGCAAGATGATGAGTTCCTGCCTTATCCTGCTGCCTAATTCCTGAAACTCTCTCCTAGGGAACACTGTAGCCATTGCAAGATGATGAGTTCCTGCCTTATCCTGCTGCCTAATTCCTGAAACTCTTTCCTAGGGAACACTGTAGCCATTGCAAGATGATGAGTTCCTGCCTTATCCTGCTGCCTAATTCCTGAAACTCTCTCCTAAGGAACACTGTAGCCATTGCAAGATGATGAGTTCCTGCCTTATCCTGCTGCCTAACTCTGAAACTCTGTCCTAACGAAACACTGTAGCCATTGCAAGATGATGAGTTCCTGCTTTATCCTGCTGCCTAATTCCTGAAACTCTCTCCTAAGGAAACACTGTAGCCATTGCAAGATGATGAGTTCCTGCCTTATCCTGCTGCCTAATTCCTTAAACTCTCACCTAAGGGACACTGTAGCCATTGCAATATGATGAGTTCCTGCCTTATCCTGCTGCCTAATTCCTGAAACTCTCTCCTAAGGAAACACTGTAGCCATTGCAAGATGATGAGTTCCTGCCTTATCCTGCTGCCTAATTCCTGAAACTCTCTCCTAGGGAACACTGTAGCCATTGCAAGATGATGAGTACCTGCCTTATCCTGCTGCCTAATACCTGAAACTTTCTCCTAAGGAAACACTGTAGCCATTGCAAGATGATGAGTTCCTGCCTTATCCTGCTGCCTAATTCCTGAAACTCACCTAAGAAACACTGTAGCCATTGCAATATGATGAGTTCCTGCCTTATCCTGCTATCTGATTCCTGAAACTCTCTCCTAAGGAAACATTGTAGCCATTGCAAGATGATGAGTTCCTGCCTTATCCTGCTGCCTAATTCCTGAAACTCTCTCCTAGGGAACACTGTAGCCATTGCAAGATGATGAGTTCCTGCCTTATCCTGCTGCCTAATTCCTGAAACTCTCTCCTAAGGAACACTGTAGCCATTGCAAGATGATGAGTACCTGCCTTATCCTGCTGCCTAATACCTGAAACTTTCTCCTAAGGAAAACACTGTAGCCATTGCAAGATGATGAGTTCCTGCCTTATCCTGCTGCCTAATTCCTGAAACTTACCTAAGAAACACTGTAGCCATTGCAATATGATGAGTTCCTGCCTTATTCTGCTGTCTCATTCCTGAAACTCTCTCCTAAGGAAACATTGTAGCCATCGTAAGATGATGAGTTCCTGCCTTATCCTGCTGCCTAATTCCTGAAACTCTCTCCTAGGGAACACTGTAGCCGTTGCAAGATGATAAGTTCCTGCGTTATCCTGCTGCCTAATTCCTGAAACTCTCTCCTAAGGAAACACTGTATCCATTGCAAGATGATGAGTTCCTGCCTTATCCTGCTGCCTAATTCCTGAATCTCTCTCCTAAGGAAACACTGTATCCATTGCAAGATGATGAGTTCCTGCCTTATCCTGCTACCTAATTCCTGAATCTCTCTCCTAAGGAAACACTGTAGCCATTGCAAGATGATGAGTTCCTGCCTTATCCTGAAGCCTTATTCCTGAAACTCTCCCCTAAGGAAACACTGTAGCCATTGCAAGTTGACGAGTTCCTGCCTTATCCTGCTGCCTAATTCCTGAAACTCTTTCCTAAGGAAACACTGTAGCCATTGAAAGTCGACAGCAAGATGATGAGTCCCATCCTCCTGTAAAAAAAAAGGTTTTTCTTTACCTGGAATCGAACCAAAAACGCCAAGACCCAAATCTTTCTACCAACTACTACACCACCCTATTAAAATTCTAATCACCAGTAAACGAATAATCAAATTACCATTTTAACAACTCCACTAACTGCTCACTAATTAATTCAACAGCCTTCCTTAAGATTATGATGCAACATCTCAGTTCGTTGCTCTATCTTCTAAGTTATAAACAAATCGTAAATCAAATAAACATAATTAGATACAGTTTACATTGTTGTTTAGGGTTCTTCTGGGGGAAATGGCAGTATTATGCGATGGACTATTTTGGGGAGGTTTATCTTTAAATTATGCATGTTTGTTCTCGATTTAGTGTGGTCGTAGCATATATTTTGGGACGGCAAGCCTGGTAAGATTTTCTCAGTTAAACAAGGATCTCTTCATAGTTTGGATGTCTCGTGAGCATATAACAAGGCGTAACCTAAATAACGCACTACCTCTTAAAGAGCCATTGTACTCATTATTATGAACAACTTTGACTATGAGAGCAAAGTTGAAATCTCGAAAAAAAAATTTGCTGTTCCCTACATTTGTTTTTTCCGATACTAAAAGTTTGGGGTTGGTCCCATACTAAACGTTGTTCATAGTGATGAGTTCAAAGACCCCTTAAGAGGTTGTGCGTTATTAAAGCCACACCTTGTAGAGGACGTCTGAGATCTCCAGTGGCTTGCATCCTGTGCTTAGCCAGCGCGCTTTACTGGGAGACTAAAAAATTGTAACGCCTCCGAGCTAAGAATGGCAACTAAAAACGTAGGCAACCACGAGCAACTCTTGTTCATACCGGTATCCATAGGAACTAGCTGGGGATATATCTACGAAGCAAAATGATAATCCGATTTTCTCGCAAAGAATCTGATGTTTGGAATAAAATTGTGAAAAATAATGTAAAAATTCGCACTTTACCAAAGAAAGAGTTTCCTTAATTATGTCATTAGAAGGCGATTGTTGCACAGGAAATAATAAACAATTGACACAAAAAAGAGATCTTAACAGTCTGCTTCATGTCAATCTGGAATTCAATGGGTAACTATTTGTAAAATAAGGTAAACACTTTGAATGTCCTTTTTTCCTAGTCACGAAAGTTCGAAGGATTTTTGCGTATTGTCTTTCTCGCTGCTGCGTTGTGGTTACCTGAAAATACTAGATGATTGTATAGTTAGTTGCTGTTGGTCGTTATGGCTTAATAAATATTTTGGGATAGTAAATTAACACATGAAACAGAAACACATGAAACAAAGACACAAAACACATGAAACACACATGACATGAAACATGGACATGAAATTAATAGAAGCACGCCGAAGTCGAATGATGATGATATTAATAGGATATACGATTTAAACAAGGGGCTTGAGGCTAAATAATAACAGCCACACGGGTCGATCGATCAGGTTAAGCTACGCTTGCAGCAGCGGTTGGTCCGTGGATGGGTGACCATATTTACATACCAAAAGCTCTCCGTGCCTCGGTGCCAGTCGTTACGGGTCGTCAGAAACCCGAAAGTCTGACAACCAGTCTTACCAAAGGGTATCGTATTACCCAGTAACTGGTTTGTGGAGGTCAGATAGGTAGTCGCTCCATGTAAAGTACTGGTATTTAGCTGAAGGCTGGTCATACCTTAGCAGCCACGGCTTATTTTAATTTAATTTAAATATTTGAATTGTTTTTTTTTTTAAGGACGCTTTTAACGTTCTGCATCGTTCTCACATGTAAAATTTCAACATGAATGATGTAACCATTATTTTGTAACCATATCTTGATTTAAAAGAGTGTCCGTGGAGTTTCTTGCCCGTTCTTCTCCATAGGTACCTACTATGCTTTGGAATGGGCACCTAGCTTCATCTTTTTGACACCGACCCCTTGACAATTCAAAAGTGCCTGTAATTGGTTTAATTGAAATAAATGCTTTGAGTTTGAGTTTGAGTTTTTTTGAGCTGCGTCCGGTGAGACTGGAAGCCGATCCCAAGATAGTTGGGAAAAGGCTAGGCAGATGATGATACGCATCGGTTTAAACGATTACGCTTTGTAGACATGGATGGCACCGAAGCAAAGGCGTGCCAATAATTACAATCAACTTTCCTTTCATATCACGATTGACGAATAATCGCAATATGATGAATATTCATCTTTCATCTTTTTCGAGTTCCGAACAAAAGGTGAAAAGGAACCCTTATGGTGCGACTCAGTCTGTCTGTCCGTCTGTCACAGCTGGATATCTCAAGAACTACTAATGCTATCAACTTTAAATTTGGAACAGTTTTACATGTAAAACTGTTGCCCAACTAATTTACAAATAAGAAAGAAATATATTTTTTTTTGCAACAGGGACAGGGGGTCTTAAAAAATCGAAGTGGGGTTACTAGGGCATGTGGGATATCATATGAAAGAGCGCTGTTTGCACATTCTCAAACATTTTTTTTAGGCCACATAGTTTTCGACTTTTGATGGAAAATGTAAAAAAAATATACCGTTCCTCCCCTTATCTCCGAAGTTAGTATAGAGAAAAATCAGAAATTATTCTATGTGATAGAAGTTTATGTAACAACTAAAAAGTGAAAAATAAAAACTTCTTTACAAAAAAGTACAACCGACTTCCAAAAACAACACTACAAAGTGAAAAATAACTTTAATTTCGGAAGTCGGTGTCTGGTTAAATGTATTTTCGGTTTTTGCCACCGACTTCCGAAATTAAAGTTATTTTTCACTTCACACAAATTCTAATACCACTACCTGCAAAACAAACTAGAACATCATCCATATAAAAGTGGGGAAAAAATACGTATTATTGAAGCTAACTCAAAAACTACCTAAGCAAAGTTATTCAATTTTATATAGGACCAACTGTGATGTATACCCTCTCGAATAAAAGAAAAAAAAATCCAAATCGGTCTAGCCACCTTCGAGTAATCGGGGAACATACATAAAAAAAAAATAAAAAAAAAGGTTCCGACGAATTGAGAACCTCCTCCTTTTTGAAGTCGGTTAAAAAAAAAGGTTCCAACGAATTGAGAACCTCCCCCTTTTTGAAGTCGGTTAAAAATTATGATGATTACAGGAAACATAAAACGAAGTCTCTAAATAGGACACTTTTTCAGATATCATCAACAAAAATTACATAGTACGGAACCCTCGGTGCGCGAGTCCGACTCGCTTTTGACCGGTTTTTTTTGTTGGTTCGTTCGTTTTTTTTTTACTTTTCGTTTATGTTATGTTTTGTGTTGATTATTTTTATACAGAACCATATTAATATCCTCATAATAATACTGATAAGACATGTTGCATATGCATTGAATTCTAGACGTCACGTTGACAAATAATAAATTAATATCAATACAAATTACAATGATTTCTTACTTTTATACAAAGCTGTATAATAAACAATGTATTTGTAATCTTATTATTAATCTATATATTATACCTTGTGTAATTAACTAATTACCTACCTATAATAAAATTGCTTGTGTGTTTAGTCATGGAAATTAAGTGTTAAGCAAATTATGAACTGTCTAAGTGTCAGTTGTGATTTGGAAATATGGACAACTTAAGTTGGTAGTTCAATTTGCTTAACAATTAATTTCCCTGACTTTACATGTCATCTAAGAAGCTGCATTTCGGCATGCTGGATCAATCTTGCTCAGTTTAATTGAGGTTAAGTGGCGCTTAGATCAATTTACAATTCGGTTATACTGAATGACGTTTTTACCGTCTTGAAAAAAATTGGCTATAATAGGTGAATGGAGTAGAAGCCTAGATACCTATGCTTTTTTATTTTTTTTCAAAAAAATTAAAAAAAATCGAAACCCAAGCAATCGAGCAATCGAGTCCTAAGCAGGGTGCATTTATGATTTGAATTTCGATACATACTTTTTAACGATTTTTTTTTTTTCTAAATTTATGTTTTTATTGTTCTAGTGTGAAAAGTTTCCTTCGAATTTGTGTATTTATTGATACTTTGATCAATTTCTGTCTAAGCTATTAAAAAAATACTAGGTATGCCATAGGCTTCTACTCCTTTCACCTAATATATCCCTTATGTGCCTATGTCACACCTATTCAAATAAAAAAAAGTTGACAAAAAGTAAACAAACACAAAATGGCTCCGAAGCCATAGTAACGTAGATTACGTTGGTTACGGAGCTATCATCGGTCAACCGCGCATGCGCCCTAGCGCGAACCTACTATACAATGATAAAAATCGAATTGAAAACTCCTTGGTTGATACGAAGTGTACTTTATTAGAAAAAAGTTATTTTATACGAGTAGCACTAAACAAACTATAATATATCGTATTAAAGCTTTTTAACTTTATTTGAGTTTTACATGCTCTGTCATTATGGTACTACTTTTTATTTAATTCATAATTAGAACTGTTCTAGTTCTAATTATGAATTTTATCTACCATGAAATTAATTTTGCTGTATTAGGTAAACCGACCTACCAAAACATAAAAATAGGCTGAAAAAAAAGAAGCCCCCCTTAATGTAATTTAACATAATTTTTAAGTAGGTACCTGTACTAACATAACTATGGATCATTGTGTCTGACATAAATAAATAAATAAATAATGTGGACACGAGGATGAAATTGTTAGGCCAGTGGATTTCTTTAGTACGTACTGATAGTTGGGTGACTGAACTTTGAAAAAATAGTTATTATAGAACACAAATCATTTAATTAAAAAAGTTACAGAAATAGCCAGGATGCGTAAGCATACAAAATTACATATTCATAAATGGCTAATGATATCACCATGAGAATTATTGTTTAAACACACTTTACATAACACGTTCTCTTATGAAAGTAATTAAGATGTTGCATCATGTCCTATTAGTTCATTAACATGGAGAACTTATTTTAAACACCGTAGCGACAATATACTGTTCCCGTTCCTTATGTTGTGGTCGTTAAGATGTAAATATGTGCTATTTTATTGAGGTAGGCAATTTTTAATGAGCTAATGACGTCTATCTTTCCCAGCAAACACGGGCGCAGTATTTGTAGACTTGTCGGCAGCCTACGATATCGTTAACATTCAACGGTTGTTGTGGAAGATTACCAACTTAACAGAGGATCCAAAGTTTACTCGAATTCTAGAACTCCTCAGTAACCGTCCATTTCAAGTGAATCTTCTTGATGATAAAAGTAGAAAAACGTACCCAAAATAATGGTTTGCCTCAGGGTAGTTTACTGGCCCCTCTGCTGTTTAACATCTACACCAATTATCATCCAGTGAGCTCAAATACAATCCGCTTTCTGTACGCAGACGACCTGGCAATAACATATCAAAACTCAGTCATGCGCCTTTCACCTTCGAAACAGACAAACGAACACTCCATATCTCATGGCAAGGGGTTCCAATCACCCACAGTACTCACCCAAAGTATCTCGGTATCACTTTAGATAAGGCTCTTATCTGCCACTGGTCAAGGTAGGTAGACTAACTGTCAAAAACTAATCAGCAGTAGGTACGAGGTTTTGGTCATCTTATTACACTCGAGGATGCATCATATTTGTGCAAAGCACGGCATCTTCGTTGCGCGCCGTTTAGTTATGGTAAGGTGTCTTTGATTTATCCTTTTTTACCAAACGGAACCCTATCACTAAGCCTCCGCTGTCCGTCCGTCTGTCTTTCAGCCGGCTGTATCTCATGAATCGTAACAGACAGACAGTTGAAATCTCAGATTGTGTATTTCTATTAACGCTATAACAACACATAATAAAAATAAAATTAAGTTAAGAATTCAAGGGTGTCCCCATACAAGAATCGTGTGTTTTGAAACTGAAGTATGTTTTTAAAATACCTAAGTATGTAGAAGTGTTCAATGTGTGTCGGGTGGTACGGAACCCTTTATGTGCGATTCCGACTCGCACTTGGCCGGTTTTTAGTGAAGCCTTTAGATTTATGGTGAACTATTTCTCTTGTAATACGTACAAAAGTTTGCTTGACACTCGTGGACCGTATGTAATGCATGGACCCCAGTATAATTTACAAAAAGAAGTCAGTATTTTGGTTAGCCAGGTCATCGGAGAGAAAAATGGCGTTTGGGACTGGTTGACTATCAACCTGCAGCGATCAGACCGGGAGTCGGGCCCGAAAATCAGGGTAGCCCGCGAAATTCAAATTTTCAAGGTTTTGCAATTTGCAAGTCGGTATGAGGTTGTATGTTGAGTATGATCCGCGACCGTAACAAATATGTATTTACAAAATTTTAGTTGTAGTTGGGTGTTAGTTTATAAATTTCTTTTGTATTTCAATTATTTTGGGCTCATCATCATTGGAAATTCAATAAATTATTTTGGGATCATTGGAAATTTGATACCTATGATTTGTTAAAGCAGCCTCCTACATTACATTTTAGAAGGTGTTATAGAAAACACTAAAGAGTGAAAAATTATTGATTTATTCTCTTTTATGATATACCTATGTACCACCACCACCACCACCACCTGTGGAACCACATACCATTTCCAATGACACCTCGTTTGTCAAAATATGACGAGCAGTTTAGGAGTTATGAGCTAACAGATGAACATACATACATAGCCTGTTAAAATCATAACCCTCCTTTGGCTTTGCTGTAGTCGGTTAAAAAGACCCGTAAGGACGTCATACTACCTACTACGATAATTTGTTGTGTTTATACGTAAACAAAATTGTCGAACACGGTTCGCTACAATTAATCAGATACGATTAATTAGTAATTACACTAATTACATTTAAACCAAAGAAGTTCTTAACCATGACTCATTATAATTGCCAAACATATTTTTTAATAACAATAATATTAGTTTTGTAGGTCCATGCGTCATGTTCGTGATCGGGCGCCGTCAGTTGGGACCGGTCGTCTCTTAGCTGTCACTGCTCATTTTTAATTTTTAATTCAGTTATTTTTAGTTTTTATCTTTTTATTATGTACGCTTTTAACGTGCACGTCTTTCTAGATTGTTCTTACAAGTATATTTTCAACATGAACGATGTAGGTAACTAATATTTTGTAAAAATATTTTGATTTAAAAGAGTGTCCGTGGAGTTTCTTGCCCGTTCTTCTCCATAGGCACCTGTTTCGCTTTGGAATGGGCGCCTAGCTTCATCTTTCTGACTGACCGACCCCTTGACAATTCAAAAGTGACTGTAATTGGTTTATCCATACTTAATATTATAAATTCTAAAGTAACTTTGTCTGTCTGTATATCGGTTGATATAGTAGGGGATGAAAGTTTTATGGGAAACCCATCATTTCTTAAGTTAGGGATATGAAAATTCAAATTTATGCTTTTGATATATGAAAAAACCTTCCCCGAAGGGGGTAAACTAGGGGTTGATTTTAAAATTCACATATAATATCAAAAATTTTGTGTATCTCTTTTTAAGAGATGTAAGATTGGAAATGTAGTCATAGTTCACATAGTCAGTAGTGTAACTTAAAGTAACATTTAGGCTTAATTTTTTTTTGAGGATTTATTGTCGCTATCAAGTTGCCTTCAAATGCATGCAAGTTGGTAATTTTCCGTTCCGTACTATTGTTAGGTTTTAGGATTTATTGTGCTCCAGCAGTCATATTATATCACTATTCGTCTATTATAAGTAGTGCGAGAAGACTTTGTTTACTTGGATTAACACTTATGATACTTTTAATCCCCGTAGTACGTTCTCGTGGGATATTTTCCGACATCTACGCGAGCGAAACCGCGGGAAAAAGCTAGTTTGAAATAAATGTTTTGAGTTGAGTAGGAAACGGCAGATTTTTTTTTTAATAACCGACGAATAATTTCAACGCCGGGTGTCCAGAATTATGTACTGAATCCATGGTACTGAACAGGTTTCTCGTCGATGTTTCTGCCACCCTGTTTAATAAGACTAGTTAAACAAGGGACAAACTCAAGGATTATGATAATGCTCAAATGTGACGAACAAAAAACATAAAAAAAAACAAAAAAAAAAAACAAAAACCGGTCAAGTGCGAGTCGGACTCGCGCACGAAGGGTTCCGTACCATTATTTATCAAAAGGCAAAATAATCACGTTTGTTGAATGGGAGCCTCCCCTTAAATATTTGTTTTATGTTAATTTAATGATTTATTTTTAAAATGAATATTACCTGTTACCGTTATCAATATCGAGCAAAAAAAAAATCACGTTTGTAGAATGGGAGCCCCATAAATATTAATTTTATTCTGTTTTTTAGTATTTGTTGTTATAGCGGCAACATAAATACATCATCTGTGAAAAATTCAATTGTCTAACTAACACGGTTCATGTGACAGACGGACGGACAGCGGAGTCTTAATAATAGGGTCCCGTTTTATCCTGTGGCTACGGAACTCTAATAACAGAAATTGCTACTAAAATAAAACTTGTGCGCATGGGAACAAGGTAGGTAGGTAGGTATTAATGGTTATTATAATAATTGACACCATACGTCAATTTTATTGCTGTATTATAGCCATTCCCACGGAATAAATATTAGTACTAATTATTGCATACAACTGTAGGCTCCATTTCCACCAAACGGAAAAATTCACGCGGACGCTCGAGCAATTTTTTAATTTTTACTGAATAAGTAACTGTATTAATGTTGACTTTTGAGAGGAGCTCGTGGCTAAGTAATAACAGCCGCACGGGTAGATCCATCAGGTTAAGCTACGGCTGCCGGGGTTGGTCCGTGGATGGGTGACCATCTTTACATACCGAGACTCCTCCGTGCCTCGGAAAGCACGTTAAGCCGTTGGTCCCGGCTGTCATTCGTGGATCTTTGACAGTCGTTACGAGTCGTCAGAAGCCCGAAAGTCTGACAATCAGGTTTACCAAGGGGTATCGTATTACCCAGTTAATGGGTTGTGGATAGGGAACGCAGTCTCGTACGAGATTTCCGCCTAGCGAGATCTCGCGAGACTCAAAACCCAGTCTCGCGAGATCTCACAAATTACGGGATCTCGCGAGATTGGGAGAATCGCAATTAAATCATATGCAAATGCTTGTTTTAAGAACTAGTAATTGACATGATATGTAATTAAATAGAAACTGCGTTGCTTAGTTATAAAAATAATGTATGTTTTATTTTAAAAATCAACAGAGTACTTATTATTTTGTCTCTAACTCTAATAACATTTGTTTATGTCTATAATTATTATACCTACTGTAGCTAATCAGTTCAATATTGGTAACAAAACAATAATTATCTATATTTAGTCTTTTGTAAATTATTACTTTAGTTTCAATAATTAAGAGTAATAGGAACATTACTTATGGTAAATAAATACAACAAAACAAAAACTTAACTTCACAAGTTCTTAAATAAATGTTGTGAGATCGTATTAATCAAATAAAAGAAGTTTAAAGTAGAAGTCAGATGAAGTTATCAAGGTACGGAAAGGCAAGTTAGTTTGTCTGAAAATGGCTTCTCAAAAAACACATCATGTCGAGAGTATCATCTGACAGACGACTTCTGATTTTGCATACCAAATACGCTGCTGCTGAAAAAGTTCGTCACGCTGCATTTGTCGATCTCGTTATCTCGCGAGATCTCGTACGAAATTTGACGAGATACAATCTCGTAAAATATGGCCGGGATCTCGGCGAGACGAGATTGCATTCCCTAGTTGTGGAGGTCAGATAGGCACTCGCTTCATGTAAAATAATGGTATTCAGCTGCATCCGGTTAGACTGGAAGCCGACCCCAACATAGTTGGGAAAAGGCTACGCAGATTGATTAATGTCGACTTTTGCTTCAAGCATGAAATTCGACGCAGACACGAAGCGTGACGTCTGCGTCGAATTTTATATGACGCAGCTTGTTTATGTTTTTTTACATATAGCATCTGCAAGGATCTTCCGTTTAGTGGAAACTAACCACATAGCGAGAACCCATCCACATTTTAATCTGTTCGTATTTTTTTTTACACACGATAATATAGTTATACATTACATTTAGAATTAGACTCAAATATTAAATTAAATCGAAAAATGTAATTTAATCAAAACGGTGAAGGAAAACATCTTATGGAAATCGGCATGTCCTAAACCAAAACTTTGAAGACATGTGACATCCCCAACCCGCACTGGGCCCGCGTGGTGGATTACAGCCCACTCCCCCTCACTGAGAGGAGGCCTGTGTCCCAGCAGTGGGAACGGTATAGGCTGATTATGTATGTAATGTGTTAATGTGTTCCTCGCTGTACCAGTCAGCCTGTATAAAAAACTAACGCTTTATGAGACAACACGACATAGTAACTACGCCATCGTAAAGTTGTTTTTAGACAACTATGTCAGCATTTTTTTGTTTAATGTATGACTTAACTAAAATTTAAAACAAGTTTAGAATATACGGAAGATAAAAACTAGGCCAATAGTTTCAAATACACACGGTCATGGCAAACGGGGTGCTAAAAATTATAAATTAAAAACAAAATTTTCCGTAAGAAGTTACAGAATGATCCAGAAGAAAATGATAAAACAAAACACAACATTATCACAAAGAAAAACTACGTCTTCTTGCAGTTCGCCACATTAATGTCAGGTAAATTAACAACAAGCAAAGAAAGATCTTTGAAATCCTTTTTAATTACCTACCTTCTTTCTTTTCCCTAAAATTTTATTATTAAGTTAGTACCTGCACAAGGTCAAATTAAATTAATTAGCAAAACTCCGCAGACGCATCGATATTTAAACACGACAAAATAAAAATAAAAATTATTTGATGATTTTATTTTAGGTCAATGATCGCTAGTAGTGTTGTTGAGGAGCTTGTGGCTAAGTAATAACAGCCGCACGGGTCGATCCATCAGGTTAAGCTACGCTTGCCGGGGTTGTCCGTGGATGGGCGACCATCTTTACATACCGAGATTCCTCCGTGCCTCGGAAAGCACGTTAAGCCGTTAGTCCCGGCTGTCATTCGTGGATCTTTGACAGTCGTTACGGGTCGTCAGAAGCCTGAAAGTCTGACAACCAGTCTTACCAAAGGGTATCGTATTACCCAGTTACTGGGTTGTGGAAGTCAGATAGGCAGTCGCTCCATGTAAAATACTGGTATTCAGCTGCATCCGGTTAGATTGGAAGCCGACCCCAACATAGTTGGGAAAAGGCTAGGCAGATTGATTGATCGCTAGTAGTGTTGTTACTTGAAGTATGAGACGATAGAATCTGTTTAATCGTATTGAGTTATTGATGTAAACCTACCCATCACCTCTGTGAATTTTATACAAAAAAAAACATATTTTTATTTTAAGTGAATACACTACCGGTTGATGACCCATAAAAAATACATAATCTAATTAATTTCTTTTTTGTTTTATCATGTTTAGATACCGATACCCATCACCTCTTCCAAACTTCGTTTTTCATCAGTTGTCGGTTTTCTATCATATTCATATTCATTTATTTGCATTCCACAAAGTAAACTAAGGTGTTAACAAAAGGCTTAGAGCTAAGAGCCGCTGTAGACCCTGTCAGGGCACAGCAACAATTATTGTTTGTTACATATAATACTAAAGTTACAGATCTAAATCGTAGAAACTAAAATTAAAATAAAATAAAATTATTCATGAAAATTGAATTCGCATAAAAAGTTAATAACAATAATGTAAATAGTTCTATTGTTGGTAAGTAGGTAGCTATTTTCTTAAAATAATATTAAATTACATTTAAATAAAGTTAGAATTACTTAGGTAATATTTTTACAAACACACACAACATTTTTTTAACATTTTTTTTTTTATTTATTTATTTATTTATTTATTTTTACAAACACTTATTTATAAGAGATCACATTTTAGGATTGCAAATTATTATAAAGAGATCAGTTTTACTTGAACCTATTACAATTAGAGACAATTTATAGATTAGTGGGTAACATTTTATAATTTACTTATTGTGTATTTAGTAGTCATGTTATGTTTAATTAAATAATCTTCTTGATAAATATTTTTTTAAACTTTTCGCACTAAAAAATATCAGTTGCCCTTTGCACTTGGTGCAGACCGGACCAACTCTACATACTTCGAAGTCGATTGAGACGTTTACACGAAGTTTGCCGAGAGACTTTAGGAAAATAGTTGTAGGTACTGTATATCAATCGACAAATCTATCGCAATATTTCAAGGACTTGTGAGATAACAAAAGAAATACTTTCTGCTAGAATTTGATCTCAAGATCAGGCCTACATCTTTGGTAAAAAGGTATTCGAGATTTGGTCCGCATTTCGAATACAATAGATTTTACAGAAGACCTATTTTACAATCATGGGATGCTGACAAAGATAGCTTTTATATCCTTGAAGGAATTTAGATCTTCAGGTCTAATATTCCTTTTATCTTTGTAGGTGTAATCTGATGAAAACTAATCCATTGTCTTCGTAGAATTCCGAAGTTTTACAAATGTTTAATTATCAATAAGATCTTGATTTAGGAAAAATCTGTATTATCAATAATAATATTCTAAGATTGACGATGAAGTTTAGTGGCGAAAGCATTGTATTTTAGCACAATCCATAATATACTTACATAAATTCATACATAGGTATAGTTTTTTGCATTTCACGAGATCGAAATAATTTAAACACGCAGTAGTTATTTACAACGACTACACTAAAAATTAAAATAAAAGAATAATATTTTATTAATATATTATCACCAAGGAAAGATGGATGGGTTGTGTGAGGAATTAAATGAAAGAGAAAGGAAATTAATGATAGCATGACGGTGGACAGGGAAGAATGGAAGCAGAAATGTGTTGCGCTGACCCCAAGTAACATGGAACAAGGCCAGGAAGATGGTGAGATGCTGGTCATAATTTCGAACCCACACTCCACTCTCCCATCGGCCGTCATTCGTTTGTTCCGGCTGTCATTCGTGGATATTTGACAGTCGTTACGGGTCGTCAGAAGCCCGAAAGACTGACAACCAGTCTTACCAAGGGTTATCGTGTTACCCAGTAACTCGGTTGTGGTGGTCAGATAGGCAGTTAATCCATGTAAATACTGGTATTCAGCTGCATCCGGTTAAACTGGAAGGCGACCCCAACGTATTTGGGAAAATGCTAGGCAGATGATAACCTATTAATAAAAAGGTTATTTTATCCCTTCGTCTGTGGCGCTAACCCGAGCGGCGCGCGTGAAATATACCTTAATCTGTGTAAAAGCCGGAGCGGCTCGATTGTCAGTGTCTGAACATACATTACAATTACTAATACATTACAAGTCAAAACTACACTAATCCATACATAATCTGTTAGCTAATTTAATAACGATTCCAACGACATAACTTGTAGGGAGCGCGGGACCACCCAGAAGTACCGACACAGATGCGGCGTTTCGCGCAATATACGCGCCACAGATGATCGGTAATTGCGCCAACACATACTGCTTAGCAAAGAGAACGAGTGTGTGTCAGATTACTACAAACAAAGCACTTTCCAAGTTCATGGTTGGATAGTATCGATAGCAAAAGAGTAGATAGTTTAAATCCAAGGTCATATGTATAAGTTGTTTTACATAATCGTAATAAGTTATACACAGTTGCAATGCGCTGTTGAGTCATCGAATACCTAATTACCTATCTGTACTATATACACTTCTGGACACATCTATTGGCCCACCTTAGAGTTTAGGTTTCGATGGCCCCTACCGAAATATGATTGCTAGATTGAACAAAAACTGTTGATGCAGTTTTAAACCTGATACATTTTACCATCTTTTTACATCGTATTGTTTTAAATTTGAATTCAGAATACCATACGACATGGAGCTACGCCTAACAAGTCGGATATGCGCCTTGTTAAAGGCAATTTATTTTTGAATAAAAAACATGTTTTATCAAATAAAGGTTTAATTTAATAACGCGTGTTGCCTCCATGGGCATCTACCACAGCTCTCATACGATTAGGCATAGAGTTTATCAACCGCTCTATGAAATTTTGAGGGATCATCTCCCATTCCTCTTCTATGGCAGTTTTCAACTCCTGCATCGTCTGGGCAACTGGCTGACGAGCCCTAACACGTCTTTTTAGCTCGTCCCACATGTGCTCAATGGGGTTCATGTCTGGGCTTCTGGCTGGCCAGTCCATAACTGTGATGTTCACATCCCGAAGATATTCCCTGACGATGCCGGCCGCATGGGCTCTTGCATTATCATGCATAAAAAGGAAATTTGGGCCCACATAGTCCGCGTATGGTATCACGTGAGGTTCTAAGCACTCACGAATGTACCTTTCAGCATTTAATGTTGGCAGCCGTGGTCCTGTAACAACCTCAAGTTGAGTTTTGCCGCTCGCGGATATACCGCCCCAGACAGTCCATGAGCCACCGCCATAAGCAACCCTCTCTTCAAAGCAGCATTGTGCGAAACGCTCTCCCTTACGTCGGTAGACCTTCTTCCTTCCATCATTGCCATGTAACACAATTTTAGACTCATCAGAAAAGAGTACACGGCTCCAATCTTGCTGTGTCCAATTTAAATGACTGCGTGCGAAATGAAGGCGCGCTGTTCGGTGGGCTCGCGTTAGTTTGGGGCCATTAGCTGGCTTGTGTGGTACCATATCGCGTTATTTTAACCTTCTCCGAACAGTTCGAGCGCTCACAGATACTCCGTGGAAGTCGCGAAGTTGGTTTTGTATCTCAATGGAGGTAAGGTGACGATTTCTCAAGCTGGTCGTCACGATGAATCGATCCTGCCTTTCAGTTGTGACCCGAGATCGTGGCCTTCCTTGGCGACGAACAAAGCCGCCAGTCTCTAGGTACCTCCGATAAACATTTCAGACCGCAGATCGACTTAAATTAAGTTGAGCACTCACGTTTCTTTGGCTGTGTCCGGCCTGAATAAGTGCCACAGCTTGGGCGGTGACTTCAGGTGAAGTATCCATAGATTATTGATAGAACCTCACCTTAATGTTAAGAATAAGTAATGTTTGTTGCAAAACCAAAGATATCAATCACTTTTTCAAGAATTAAATCCAAGTAAACCAATAAAACCAAGTTTTCTTAGTATTCGATTGTTTGATATCAACAAACAGGCTCCAAATTGTCTTTTGTTTCTTTAAATTCTGTGTTCGAAATTCAAAAAAAGACTATTGAATGAAATTGTGAATGTGCCAGGTTCAAAACTGCATAAAAACTTTTTGCTCGACCTAATATAAAATTTTAGCTAGGACCAAACGAAACTGAAAATACAAGGTGGGCCAAAAGATGTGTCCAGAAGTGTATATTTATAATAATTAATAATTTAAAGCTGAAGAGTTTGCTTGTTTAGTTGAACGCGTTAATCTCAGGAACTACTGGTTCGAATTGAAAAATTCTTTTATTGTTAGATAGCCCATTTGTCGAGGAAGACTATAGGTTATATAACATCAAGCTACAACCAATAGGAGCCGAGAAAAAAGAAAAAAGTCAAAAAGAACATTAAGAGAAAACGAAGTAAATAGCTCGGGCAGGCGATGCGATGCAACGGGGTGGGTCGGGGGGAACAAGAAATTTAACGCGTACAAAGTCACGGACAGAAGCTATTAGCTAATATACTCGTAGCATGTATATTTGTTGACGTGACAACAGAGAGATTTTGACACATGTTTTAATTAGATTCTCTTTGTACTAAGTTTTTTCTTTGTGGTAAAAAAATTAGCTAGACAGCAAGGTTTGGCACTAACATGTAACTTAGTATCGAGGCTGACAGGCCAAGGTGCGCTAGATATGATTTGTCTTGTGTAACTTTACTTTTGGAGACTGACATTTAATAAAAAACCGGCTAAGTGCATGTCGGACCACGCACAATGAAATGTTCCGTAGTTGGGATAAATTTTTAACAAAAACAAACTTTACATTGTTGTTGAAATACATGCTCTCCCATACATCGATATATTTATGTCTCGGTCAATTCTCCAACTGTAAATGCAACTTTGTATTCACAAAAGAAAAAAATGTGATAAAATTACGATTATGATTTTCGGACTTGTCCCTTTACTTGTGCTGTGAGATCTTTCGTGATTCTAGATCAACGGGAAGTACCAAGGTTTTGATTTATTTTCGTGTATCAAAATATTTCGCTTATTATGGCCTTTTTTTTATTGCGTCGATTTAGAAGGTAGCTTGATATTTTTAAAGCTCCAATGGACCATATACCTACGTATTTATTTGTTATTAATTTCAACTTGATATTTCAACGCGTTCTGAGAAAAAAGGTCTTGGCCGACTGACAGACAGACAGACGGATAGCGAAATGATCCTATAAGGGTTCCGTTTTTCGTTTTGAGCTACGGAACCCTAAAAAAGTCGATAGGTGACGGAAAAACGAAGTTCAAACAATATTTTTATAGACATACGCTTGCTATTACAGAAACACACATACTATTGCAAAAGTGTCGTGACGATCGAAACTTACACTTTTCTAGCTAGCTCTCATTCATTCATTTCATTCATTCTGTGTGAACGTGCGATAAGGAACGTTCTGTTGTCATTTAAGTGTGACTCTTAATTTATAGAGAGCAGGTGGTGGCTCAATGGTAACGGCTGCGACTTACGAGTTGTAGATCGTGGGTACAAAACTTTACTTTAAGTAAATTTTTCCATCACCATTGCTCTCAAAACGGTGAAGGAAAACATAGTGAGGAAACCGGCATGTCCTAGAACCAAAAAATTTCGAAGACATGTGACATCCACCAACCCGCACTGGGCCTGCGTGGTCGATTATGGCCCACTCCCTCTCACAGAAAGTGGAGGTCTGTGTCCCAGCAGTGGGCTGATTCTGCTTAGTTTATAGACGTTACTACGTCATACATGCAAATTTCAAAATATTTTTAGTAAAGTTGAGATTGTTTTGTTTTTAAACCAACATAAGATTGATTTTGACGACCTTCGCTCCGTTTTGTAACACCGCCCGGCCGGCGTTTTTGCAATTTTGCCTTTTTATTAGCAGTCGACAGCGATGTGGAGGAATTTTTCGACGCCATATTTATTTCATAGTTTTAGTTAGGTTATTATTTATTTATTAATTATAATGATTTAAACAACCTATAAACTAAGCCCCACAAAACCATGGCACTAGTTTGACTGTGGGCTCAGGCGAGTCTTCATACACAATTTACAACTTTATACTAACTTAGGTAGCACCGTAGTTAACATGTTTCTAAATAATATCCTTTAATTTATTTCTAAATCTGTTTACATTGACTTCGCTCCTTATGTCTGCCGGCAGACTATTCAATAGATATGGTATTCGTTTTTTAGTTTTCTGTCACCAAAGTAATTGGTGACTCTGGGTACCTTGAATTTGCCGGCAG
This sequence comes from Cosmia pyralina, assembly GCA_946251885.1. Lineage (NCBI taxonomy): Eukaryota > Metazoa > Arthropoda > Insecta > Lepidoptera > Noctuidae > Cosmia > Cosmia pyralina. The sequence continues at coordinate 4,016,809 of OX276348.1, read as the reverse complement.
CCACAGATCGTGTATTATGAGTTAAGTTATGCACTTGGGCACCATGGTGGTTTACTGCTAGAAGACATTTATGCTTAGTAACTGATCGGTAGGATTTTACAAATTTTAAATAGCTTCTAAAAAAAAATCTTAAAAGCTTCTAAAATTTTAAGTAGCTTTTAGTTTTTAGGTTAGGGTATTATATTTTTTACTAAATTATTTATATTTTGTATTAATAATGATTAAATAAATTATAAACAGTTTAAGAAACGTGTCTAGAAATAGAAAAAGAAAAACAATCTATTCATATAAAAATTTACATTTTATTAGTCTCATTTTTACAAAAATAACCCGAGAGACGTTGTTTTGTCCAAATTACAACAATTCATAAAAAAAATCCTATAGAAAAAGAACGCTCAGTTGTACCCGAATTTGAAAATGTTACGGGAAACTTTTTCAATTTTTCTTTACGTAAGAAACTAATCCGGCCAATTACAAACATTAAAAAAAACCGGCCAAGTGCGTGTCGGACCACGCATAATGAAGGGTTCCGTAGATGGGATGAATTTATGTTAAGAACAAACTTAACATTGTAGTTGAAAAACATGTTCTCCCATACATTCCAACTGTAAATGTAAGTTTGTACTCACAATATTGATAGATTTACCAAGTTATTTTAAGACCACAGAATGTTTATAGGTTTTCCTGTAATGTTAATGTACAGGTAAAGATCTATTTTCTGTATTTTTTTCAAAGTTTTAGGCTCAGTAGTTTCGGAGATAAGGGAAGGGGGGGGGGGTCAATTTTCGTCTATTTTCTTAAATAACTTTAAAACAATTTATTTTAAAATTATAAAAAAAAAATATTTTTGAGACCTTCATAGTAAGCCCTTTCATATGATATACCACATGGTGTAGTTTGCAAAACTTTTTTATTTTATTTTCTTATTTACCCCCCAAAAGTGATCTCTATATTCAAAATTTATTTATTAACTTTACCCGTCCGTGTTTGGGTCACATAAATTCATATGTGTACCAAATTTCAACTTAATCGGTCCATTAGATTCGGAGCAAATTGGCTGTGACAGACGGACAGACAGACAGACAGACATACGAGTGATCCTATAAGGGTTCCGTTTTTTCCTTTTGAGGTACGGAACCTTAAAAATAGACAAATTTGTCCATCAACATTTCTTAAACGACCCATAAAATATAATGTAAATAAATAAACATAATTATAACGAATGTCAACATTTTCTTATAATAAATAATATTATTATTATTTTAAAATATGATCATATACATATTTTCAAAAGTCAGAAATACGAGTATTTTATTACTAGCACTTCCCCCGCAGCTTCGCCCGCGCTTAAGTCGGAAAATATCCCACAGGAACGTTCTACCGGGAATTCTTTCCTTATTCCTTGTCTATATTATAAAGGGAACCTCTGTGCAAAATTTCAGCTTTCTAGGTCCAAGGGCTTGGGCTGGGAGTTGATGAGTCAGTCAATCAGTCAGTCAGTCAGGACTTCTCTTTTTATTTATGTAGAAGATAGATAAAACCGACAAGGCAGCACCACTATTATACTATTATTTTATTCTTATATTGGTAAATTATAGAAAACTTGCTTTTGCCCGCGGCTTCGCCCGCGTGGAAGTCGGAAATAACCCCACAGGCAGATAGCCAGGATAAAAAGTATCCTATGTCCTAACCCAGCTTATGGTCTATCTGTGTGCTCATCTAAATCCGATCAGCCGTTATGGCGTGAAAAGGTAACAGACAGATATACACTTCAATATTAGTAGGTATGTATGTAGGCTGTATTTATAAATAAAAGAAGCGGGTTACCGCTCCTTTTTTTTCTTTTTATGCTCTAATTGGAGATGCTAGAGTAGGACGTATCTTGAATTAGTATATTTACTCATATTTTTTTTTTTTTAATAAGGATAATATTGAGTAATATATTATAATATGATACTGTTGCGATTTTTTATGTTCTTAGTTTTTATAATGCTATTAATTTTGTTTATCTGCTTTGATCTCTTCTGGTAGTCCAAGGCTTCCCATTCATTAGGTATAACCGTTATCATAACAGTTTTATTTTAAAGTAACATTTTTGCCATAACCAATTTTGGTTAAACTACCCCCTCAATTTAATCTTATGTAATTCACAATAAAGCCATTTTCACAGCTTTGTATTCAGGGTGAAATTTTAATGGTTGTTTTTCTCTTAAAGGGTCATTGTATTCATCAATATGAACTACTATTACTATGGGACCAAACCTGAAATCGCGAAAATAAAATCAGCTCTTCCCTGCATTTTGACGAGTTTGATGTAAATAAATGTACTGAACAGCTGATTTATTTTTCGCGATTTCAGGTTTGGTCCCACAGTAAAAGTTGTTCATAATGATGAGTACAATGACCCTTTAAGAGGAAAACAACCATTAAAAGTTCACCCTGTATGTCGCAGTAAGATGGTTGTAGCCGTGATATAGTTTTTTACTGGGAATGGTCTATTAAAAGCTTGTTCACTACTTCACTCTGAAATGGCGCGCCCCACTGTGCTACATAATTATGTTGTTGTATTGTGTGTATGTGTGTGTGTGTGTGTTGTTGTGTTGTTGTGTTGTCTTATCTACATATTATTATGCTTATCTTAACCAATAACCCCACGTTTATCATCATCTGCCTAGCCTTTTCCCAACTATGTTGGGGTCGGCTTCCAGACTAACCGGATGCAGCTGAATACCAGTATTTTACGTGGAGTGACTGCCTATCTGACCTCCACAACCCTGTAACTGGGTAATACGATACGCCTCGGAAAGACTGGTTGTCAGACTTTCGGGTTTCTGACGACCCGTAACGACTGTCAAAGGTCTACGAATGACAGCCGGGACCAACGGCTTAACGTGCTTTCCGAGGCACGGAGGAGACCCAATATGTAAAGAGGGTCACCCATGACCAACCCCGGCAAGCGTAGCTTAACCTGATGGATCGACCCATGCGGCTGTTATAACTTAGCCAGAAGCTCCTAATAACCCCACGATTATCTACATGTTAAAATAATGTCAGGTATAATTTATCAATGTGTGCTTTTACATATCCAAACAAGAAATGCATTTAACATAAAGGGTTAGAGGTGATATTGCCAAAATGATAACCTGTAATTACATGAACTTTTAAATACTCACAATCGGTCACTGTACTTTTGACTTGATAGTACTAATAGGTACAGAGGATTATCAGTCATTACTGGCGTGGAGTGGTATCGTGTTTTTTTTTTAATAATTGGCTTCTTTATTTTGTATCAGCATGAACTGTACAATACCTAAGTTTAGACAACCTCGTTATTACTTTACCACTTTCGACAAAAACTTCCAATAAATTTAAACTTCACTACGGTTGAAACTACATAACTGTCACATTAATTTATTAACGGTATAAGTGGCCACACTTAGCCGACGTTCGCACGGACGTAAAAATATTGCGGCGACTTTTTTTGCGCGCAATGACTTTTCAACGCTCTACTTAGCGCATAGAGTTGACAATCCAACAGTGTATTTTTCGACGCACTAGAATGCACTCTGTTGTTGTTAGGTTGGATTGTCGAAGCTCGGCTCAACACCGAGAGTTGAAAATCCAGTGCGCGATAAAATGCCGCCGCGATATTTTTACGTCCATGCGCACGTCGGCTTACTGCGAGCTCAACTATTTTAAAAAGTACCATCGACTCGAAAAGAAAAAGAAGATTGGTTTTAATTTAACAAGAAATAACCCATCATGACGCCTTGTGTCCCCGAAGGGTTGAGCAGAGATGTTATAATACACCCACATTTCGCCAGATAGATTTTAAGTCCCATGTAATAAGGGGCGAGCCTTTTGCCATCAACCGGGCACAAATCCGGCCACCGGACTGCTAGAAAAACCCAATAACACGATGCCCAACCTGAAAATTGAACCCAGGATCTCATGCTCAGCAAAAGCACTTGCGATCACTAGACCAACGAGGCAGTTTTTGTTATTGGTTTTAAATTTAAACAAAAATCAGACCTTGGCGTTTTATGACTTTTATCCTTAGGGTGGTAAAGTAGTTACGAGGTCAACTATACATCGGATAGTCTAGTTCATTTCGTACTCAAAATATACCTTAATCAGTCAATAACGTGACAGTGGATCTACCTAGTAGAGAAGATCCTAGGGCAGCTAGACCTTACTTATTTTCTGATTAACATAATGTATGGGATAGAGTATTGCTAAAATGTACTTGGGGTCGAAACGCTCGGGTCATGGGGCCCGAGTACGCGTCTAATTTTTAAGGAAATTTCTCGCCGACTGGTCGAGACTTCACGTGACCAGAGGGCTGGCTCGTTCTTTGGCCAAAGAATTAGCATTGCCATTCAACGTGGCAATGCTGCCAGTCTTCTGGGCACGTTTCCGGATGACATCGATGCGGACGAGTACTTCAACGCCTAGGTGTCCTTTTGTTTTGTATTTATTTGTATAGTTAGTTAGTTAGTAATTTACTTTAGTACCTAGTGTATATAGTGGTAATTTGTATAATGTTTGAATGTACATATTATATAAGACACAGTTAATTGTGTCTGTAGTTTTTAATGAATAGGGATTAGAGAGGTCATATTTCTCTCGAACAATCTATTAAAACTACGATAACTCAATAAAAATAAAACTATACTGAATCTTTTATCAGTTACCGTTAGATAATGACTTGACCGATTGTTGTGAATGTTACGTAATATTTTTATTTGTGTTCCTAATATTGTTGTTGATAAAACTAGCTTAACAGTTCTTAGCCCTCAGTTAAGTGGTCAATAATTATAGTAGCTCAATCCCATAATCGAGCCTTGCGTAGCACGATAAGAATCACAACGCCTTGAGTTATAAATGCATTTTTCAAACATATCTAAAGATAAAACGAGAGGGGCTTGTGGCTAAGTAATAACAGCCGCACGGGTCGCTCGATCAGGTTAAGCTACGCTTGCCGCGATTGATCCTTGGGTGGGTGACCATCTTTACGAGTACATAATCAAGACCCCTCCGTGCCTCGGAAAACACATTAAGCCGTTGGTCCCGGCTTTCATTCGTGAATCTTTGATAGCCGTTACGAGCTGTTAGAAAATCGAAACCAGTCTTACCAAGGTGTAATATCGTATTATCCAGTACCTGGGTTGTGGAGGTCGGATAGGCACTCGCTTCGTGTAACATACTGGTATTCAGCTGCATCCACTTAGACTGGAAGCTGACCCGTGCCGACCCACTGCTTGGTATTTTGTTTAAATATTTGGGTGATTTTCTGCAACTGCTAAAAATAACCTTGTAATTCACAGTATCATTAATAAATATAAAGTTATCTTTGCGATTGTTAAACATATATGGTACGGAACCCTTTATATGCGAGTCCGACTCGCACTTGACCGATTTTTTCTTACCCAGGCATTATCCCTATTGTGCCCGGTTCGTGGCAATAGGCTCGCTCTCTAATACATACTTGGGACTTATACATAACTATACTCCATTTACATTAAGATTAGACATTTAAACAAACCTTTTTTACAGTCCGTTCAACCGATTTTGACTTCTATTGCGTTGTTTAGTTACGGTGGCATGACAAATAAAACAGCTGCAGTAAACAGTTGGTATTGCAACCACTTTTTTACCTTTAATGCCATCCTTAAGCCTGCGGAATAGAAGTCAAAATCGGTTGAACGGACTGTAAAAAGGTTTGTTTAAATGTCTAATCTTAGTGTAAATAGAGTATAGCTAAATGTGATTGTACTTTGGTATATCTTTGTACTCTTCCAGGATTACAGACAAGATGTTGTGTTATGTAGTAAATATGTATATCACTTTTAATAAAGGGATACGCTTTAGTTCGTAATCTTTATCAAAACCGTGAAATCTTAACAATAAAACTAACAGTTTTCCTGTGTACTTCAATAAAATAAATGCAAATAAAACTTGCCTTTATTGCGTTCATCGCTGCCTTGCAATCTGTTCAAACAGACCTGTTGCATACAAAAGCAGCAATGGCTATATTTCTTTACAGGTTTTCCCCACAATGACAAGCGTATTTGTGGATTAGTAAGTAAAGGTAATCATGACTGTTAATTTTTATAGATATTATTATATTAGTTCAGATAAATATTAAAATCGTGACAATGCTAAAGGATGTGGTTAAAATAGGGAAAAATATAGCACTGAAGATTCTTTAGAAATCTTACTTAGGTAAGAGATCCCGAGAAATTGGTTTGTGGTTCATCTGAGCAAAAAATAAGATAGCTAAGTCGTGATTATCTTATTTTTTGCAACGATAACGAAGATACGTTATAAAAGTCTCAGTAAGTATGTACATAGGTACATACTTACTGAGACTTTTTTTTTTGAGACTGAGACCAAAAAATAAAAGGGTAGTTAGGTCTATACCTAACTACCCTTTTATTTTTTGGTCTCAGTCTTTTGGATGGGAAATCATCAATGACTCTCCCGCTCTATGTGGAGCGGGAGGGCGTGTCAGACTTTTACTGACTAAAACCCACCCGTGTTCCTTCAGTTGCCTGTGCCAGAGCCACGGTATCTCTTTCGAACAACCCGCGACCCTGGCAGGCATCGGCCCTATTGGACCCCGTCACTGCTGACATCTCTTTGAGGCGCGCGTGGAAGACAACGCGCCGTCGACCCGGGCCTGGTCCTTACCGGACTACCCATTGCTCACCGTTCGCAAGCCCGCGCCTTAACCTCCGTGATCCGTTGATCCGTGAGGCTGTTATTACTTAGCCACGAGCTCGTATTTATTATTTTTTAATTCAATAATCCAGGATAAAAAGTAGCATTAAGTAAAAGTATGTCCTTCTCCAGGTCCCAGGCTAACTACTGTCAAAATTAACGCTCTTTTCAGTGGTTTAGGCGTGGAAAGGTAACAGACGGATAGTCAGATAGAGTTACTTTCGCGTTAGTATGGAAATATGTTTTTTTTTTTCTGGCTGCGTTATAATATAAAATAGCTTCTGCCCGCGACTTCGTTGGCGTGAAATTTCTTGTTCCCCCGACCTACCCTGTCGCATCGCATTGAGTGTCCGCGCTATTACTTCGTTTTTGCTTAGCGTTCTTTCTTAATTTTGTTTCTTTTTGCTCGGCTCCTAAGGGCCCTTTAGTGATGTTAAGTAGCTTAAGCCTTCTGTTGGCCTCAACGCACAGAACTGCTGCTTTCCGTGGAAGCTTTAAATTCGCTGCCTCTCGCTGCTGGAACGATTTGCCACCGCCGTTTCGTGCTATAAAAACAGTTGGTACTTTTAGTATTAAATATAAGCAACACTTGTTACGAATACAAAAGGAAACCAGTCTCTGATAGTCTAAACTCACCCTGGGTCTGCACGTAGTTGGTATTGGTGACCTTAGCGGAGTCTTGTGTTCCTAGCAGCATGTTTAACTTTGAACGCTTTGTTTTTTCACTCGGTGATTGATTATTTTTTTTTTTTTCTTCCGACTTACACAACACAACACATTCAGTTATACACTCAACAATACTTTATATTATTTATTTGCACCATTTTCTTGTCGTATTTATTATTCACTCTTTGTTTTATTTGTGTGACTTTACTTCCTTTTTTACATTAATGCACATTGACAGCCAGTCGCCTGCGCCCGCGTCTCATGCATTGCATGGTCTCATCGCTTGTCATAAATATAGACAATAGTCTATAGCATAGACAAGTGAGGTTGGACCGTCGGGCGTCAAGCGTGAGTCGATCTTTACACCTTATTGACGGTTTTTGTTTTTTTCTTTTCAAGTATTCTAGTATTTGTATTTTATTTTATTTGATTTTATTCCCCTTGCTATTTTTAATTGATATCCGTGGGTATGTCCGTGGCATCACACAGGCCCTATCAGAATACCAGCGTTGCGGTATTTATTTTTTAAATATCGCAGCTTTATGCTGAGATGGGAGCCTTTTTGGCCTCGCACAGGTCTCTTTTTTTTTATTCTGATTTGTTTTTTTTGTTTTTTTGCTTTTTAATGTTTATTTTGTTACTTTTATATGCTCTTTTTTAACTGTATTTCCTGTGCGTGTCCCAAATAAAATATTTTTCTTTCTTTCTTTCTTAAAGTCTTTCTCAAGAACTCGATTTTTTTAATCCAGCAGTTCCAGAGATTAGCGCATTCAAACAAACAAAAAATACAAGCCCTCCAGGTTTACGTATATAGATAAGAAGCAATAGGAAATTTTTACGTCAATTAATTACATTTACATTATTCGGAAAAATAATGAATGCTTTTTAGAGGGCAACAGCAACAGGGTGTAAAGTTCACTCATCCTCTATTGAAAATGGAGGATTCTCCGAGGAGATGGGTGCCGTATCTGATGGGCAACTGCCCACGACGACTGACGATTCTGCGTGACGTCAGTGTGATGCGTATTTCGTATGTGGTGAAGTAGATGTCGCCACATCTCTAAGTTTTCCAGTGACCTTAATTTTGTTACTTATCTATTTATTTAAAATGATGATAACGCGACTTGAATCTAATTTAGTTTATGGAAATTTAATTAAGTAATTAATGCAATAAAATTTGCTGAAACGGCTGTGTAAACATTCGATTAAAACAGCCATATTAGGTAAGGTCAAGGAGCGATAGTGTTATGACATTTTCGAATAAAAGCGCTTTACTTTGTGTAAATTATTTCCTCACGATGTTTTCCTTCTGGTTTTGAGAGCAGTTCTAAAAGCGAGAAGAAAAACATCGTGAGGAAACCTGCATGCACTAGTACCGAAAATTCGAAGACATTTCCCAGCAGTGGAAACATTATAGACTGATTATGCTAACAGAATATCAAATTTTGACTCGATCAGACCTATGGAAGATGCTTACATCCATTCATCAAATATAAAATAGCAGATAATATTCATGAATCATAAGCTAAGAACAACCTCGATCAAATCCCCGTTCAAAAAAAAACAAAAAAACATCAAAATCGGTTCAGCCGTTTGGGAGCTACGATGCCACAGAGATACAGATACACACGTTAAACTTATAAACCCCTCTTTTTCCGTCGGGGCCGCGGGGGGGGGGGGGGGGGGGGGGAATTGATGCATAATAAATAATGTAATTTGTCAGTAGCTGCCTGGAGTTTAAACAATATGATTATATGTTGCTCTCTCACCTCAACTAACAAATTAATGTTTTATAATAGTCAAGTTAATATTTTACATTTTCAGTTACGTTTTTAAGATTGGTCGCAGAAACGTACATATAAACGTCTATAAAACGCGAAAAGAGCCCGAATTATACGACATTAATATCGTTTACTAGTTACATAGAAGTCAGCCAATGACCATTGAACGTTACATACAAGTTAAGTAAAAGTACAAAGACCGACTTTTCGGTCCAATACTGGTTGTGATAAGACCCTTATGTGACTGCTTAAGTCATATTGCAGTTATAATGACGTTGTACAGTGTCAAACAATACGATTCAACGACAACCGTTTTAATTCACGTTTTTAACATTGTGCGTGTATGAAAGAATAAGAGAAAAAGCAAATGAAGTTAATTTCTATAATTACAAAATATCCATACTGTACCTTCATTATTTAAATTAGTGTTATATAATACTAGTTGTGATAGGTAATCCTTCAGGTAACTTTAGTTTTATGACAATGTATATATGTGTTGTTGTCAAGTTTTTAATGCCCTCCCCTATTTCTTTGTGATTCAAGGGTTTTAGATAATTATTCAAAATATGTTTTCATAATAAATCTCCAACCATCTTGTCTAAGTTATATGGCGACCGCTATAATACACTAATATAACAAAAAGGTCGCATATACTTTTCTTTGAGACCATGACGCTCCGGCCATTTTCAGTTGACTTTAGATTTCCTTTATAATTACTTTCATTTTAATTAAATCACTTTTGAATGACAAAACAAAATAGGAATGGTTTAATTAAAGTGTGGGTTTGACCTTTAAAGGATTTAAAAGTCTACTTAAAGTTATGTATTACCGTTGAAATTTAATATTTTAGTCTCATACAAGTCTTAGTTAGTCTTCCATACGACTAAAACAGTTTTGTTATATATAAAGGTAATGCACAAACGTTTAAGCGGTGTTTTAATTATATAAAATACAGCTACAGTTCACGTTTGCTAATAGCTTGTTGTAAAGTTCTAATTTTAAGACAATACTGTTTATGATTAGTATACTACTGTTTGTTTTCCCAAATGAAATAAATAAATAAAAGTTATTGAAAACCTTTTGTTTAACTGAAATATTTATATGACCAAAAGATTGTCTAATAAACGTAACGGCTGACACCATTGTACAACGTCGTATAAATTAATCCTGAAAATGTTTACTCAACATATGCACTGACACTATTATACGACGTCGTACAAGTTAGTCCTGAAAACGTTTACTGAACATATACACTGCTTCCATTATACGACGTCGTATAAGTTAGTCCTGAAAACGTTTACTCAACTTTATAATAAGACATTACAGTCAGGCAACTGAAACATCGTAAGATGAACGTCTATTAAACGTAATAGTTAACTAAATACCACTATATAACCGTTTTATAACATGAAATCTTATAAGACGGGAATTATACGACGTTTTTGCTAGTTAGGACGTTATTAAGATTCAATTAAAATGACAAGAAAGGACGTACAGACCAATTTATTACTATATCACTTTTTTTTATGAAAAAAAGGGAGTTTATACGCGACATTTATACAAAAGCTATGTTTGAAGAGTTACATAATTAAATTACCTGTGCAAGAAACATTAAATATTATAATATGAATGTAGGTATAACAGACTTTTTGCTGCTACAGTAGTTTCAACAGATTATGAGAATTTTATTTTGGATAAAACATTTTTATTTGGTTCAATATAATTTTATCAGTAGTATTATCATAAGCTGTGCCTCGGAAAGTACACACAGCAGCTGTAGGTCAAGTTACTACAAACTGTCAAAATTTCTCATTCGATTGTGAACTTAACCGTAAGCATTTTAAGGTATAAATTCATTTGAAGAAATTCGATAGTTTGGTATAACCTTAGGTTGACATTTGTATATCTTTGACAGTGTCTATATGGGTAGTCAGAAGCCCGAAAATCCGACAGCCAGTCATACCAAGTATAATAAATTATGGTACCCAGTAACTGAGTTGTGGAAGCCAGATAAGCAGTCGCTCCATGTGAAATACTGGTATTCATCTGCATTCAGTCAGACTGAAAGCTGACCACAACATGGTTGGGAAAAGGAAGGCAGTTATTATTACAGTATCATAAACAATTCCTGTGAATGCTTACTTGGATGAAAAACAAAAAAAAAAACAATAAATAATAAAGTAAAATATGACTGAACTGGTTTTATTGAGTATGAGTGCAATGTGATATCTTCACATTAGTGTAAAAATAACTTATATAAAATTATTTAATTGCATAAACTTTATAAATAACCTGTAACTACTTCTTTTTCATTTTTAAAATACGTTCGGTATGTTTTTTATTTTAAAAAAGATGAATAAAGGAAAAAAAAACATATTTGTAAACAGATTCCGAATACTAACCGCTTATTAATCAACCATATTGACGATAAATTATTACACGTGTAGTTTCTAAAATAAGATTTTATAATAAACAGTCATCGTATTGATATTTTTTTAAATAAATTACATATCAAGGTTTTGCAAATACTGAATGCAATAACAACAATCTAAGTGGGTACACGTTTTTACTGTTCTGTACCTACTATATATATATTAATTGTTTTGTATTATCAATATTATAATTGGACAGCATAAACGCTTGGCAGCATAAACTTGGGTAACTTATAGACCTATAAAGATACTTGAGTACCTACAACTTTTTCTTTTCTTTCTTGGACATAATAAAACATACATTAAAATTAATTTTACACAAAACAATAACCATCATTATCATCATTTCAGCCGAAAGACGTCCACAGCTGGACAAAGTCCTCACCAAAGCACCACAACTTCGACCGCCATTGTACCTACCTACTTAAAATTATATAAAAAACTAAAAAGTCTGCAATTATACTGCCAATAATAAAAAGCAAAACAAGATTTACTAGTGTTACTAAAATAAACGAAATAAAACATGATAAAGCGAGATAAAAGTTGCATAACAGACAGGATCAGTATTATTTTGTTGTAATATCGGAAAGTAAACACGACGTGTGACATATTCACATACCTCCCGGTACGTGTGGTGTTATTAATACTTTACGCTAAACTCTTTAGTGAGAACCGCGGTCGAAAAGACCTGGGAGTTATTTTAGTTTAGTTTTAGTCGTTTTTAGACGTGAATTCATAACTATAAAATATAATATGCTACGTTTAATAATAAATGATAGTATAATTCAATACTTCCACCTCCTGTATTTTAGGGTTCTGTACCTCAAAAGGAAAAAAACGGAACTCTTAAAGAATTACATCGTTGCCCGTCTGTCTTTCTGTCAAGACCCTTTTTCTCAGGAACGCGTGAAGATATCAAGTTGAAATTAATATCAAACACGTAGGTGTACAGCCTCTTAGAGCTCTAAAAAAATACAGCTTCTAAGTCAACGCAATAAAAAAATACGGCCATTAATGCGACACATTTTGACAATCGCAAGTAAATCAAACCTTAGGTTAGGTACTTTCCGTTGATCTAGAATCAACAAATTTGGCAAGAAGCAAGGTCTCACAGCAAAGTATAGGAAAAAGTCCAAAAATTTATAATTTAAAGTTTTATCACATTTTTTTTGTGATTACAAACTTAAGTTTGCAGTTGGAGAATTGACCGTGGTGTATATCAATGTATGGAAGAACATGTTTTTCAACTACATTGTTAGGTTTGTTTTTGAGATAAATTCTTTTCAACTATGGAACCCTTAATTGTGCGAGGAACAAGCACTTGGCTGGTATTTTTTGGTAAACACAGCAAAATAAATATTGGTTACTTTTCTGTAATTTAGAAGAGACAGGGAAGTAATTACCAACAAGCCGGTACAGTGTTATATTTATTCGAAATTGGAAGAACAATATAAAACGTTGATAATTTTTTTTTTTTGTTTGACATCGCAATCGTTTTTTAATTAATAATGTTACTTCGACAGTTAAATTGCTATTACGTGAACTGTTTGACCTACTAACATAATGTGCTTCACAATTAATATGTACATTGCTTTATATTGCTGGACATAATTATTTTATTTATAACAATGAGTTCATTTAAAATAAAAAATATTGGCGGGTCTCTATAGAACCACAGATAAATTAACCTATTTATAATGTCTCTTATTATGTTTTTGCCATCTCAAAAGAGTAGGCATAAAATTACGCACAGTGAAGACAAAATACCAAAAAAAAACAAAATACCAAAAACGAAAAAAACGAACAAAAAAAAAATCCTGTAGGCCGTAAAGACCAACTCAAAGAAGTGTTAAGTACTTAGCATCGCGGTGGCTATTAATACAAATGCGACCTACTCCGGCTGACTGTTTGCATTCGATTCTTACCGCGAGTGCACGCACGATCGATATATCGCTCGATCGCAATTCGTATTCGTCTTCGTATTATTTTAAATTCGGGGCAGTATTGAATAGTGCCGCTGTATAGGGTTGGGACTTATAAGGTAGTGCGGGACACAGTGCCTTGTTTTAGTGGTTGCTAATTAATTCAGTGAAGACGTCTCTTTTAATTTTCATTGTAAGTTTTATTCATTTTATTTTTTGTTGTTTTGTTTATGGAATGGTGTTTTATAGAAGTAAGCCAACAAAGTTGATAAGATACGTTCAGATAGTGCATGTCACATTTATTTTTATTAAATTATTATTATAATTCAATAACTGGAGCGCTCAGTATTGTAACCTAATATTTTTCTAATAAAAAGACTAAACATTTTAATAAATTATCTTCATGTGTGGGTAGTTTGGATTGTAACACTTCTTCGAATTAGATTAGTGTTATTTATAATTTTATCCGTGTCGTTGACTCTTAATTTATTGTTTGCGTGATTGGAGTTGTTGATAAACCCATAGGTACAAAGAAAAACATTTCATAGAATGAATTAAATACTTGCTTAGTAAATTATGTGTAAGTCATGTACCTACCCACAGTGTGTTTCTTATGGCAAACTTGACTTGTAATCTTAAAAGGTTAGCCAAATGGTTATCAAATTAACTAATGTGTTATTGATATTCTGGATATATTTTAAAACAAATCATACGTAGGTACTAGGATTTCTCTAACTGAATCGCGATTTTTAATGAAGCATTTTAAAATTTACAAAACACGACCAACTTTTAAATTACTGATAAAAGAATAGAATAGAATAGAATAGAATACTCTTTATTATGCACACCATTTAAATTATAACCATTATATACCATTACCATTACCATTTTATTATTACCATTTATTATTATTTTTCTTTGGCTTATCTCGGGACCCTGGGGTCCCGGACCTGTGGAAGGCGTACGAGGGGCCGAAGCCAACTCGCAGAGGCCCCTTAGACAATTTTAAATGACGAGGAGGCACCAGCCGACGATTATCCCTGTATGCACTATGCAAGTGCACCCAAGGACAACCCCCGGTTGGTGCAGGACTATTGCAGAACATGGAAACAAAACACATTGGGCCTATGGGTTTGGGTGGCTACATGGATTGGGTACCTTGAACTATGGAAGAACTATGTCCCCTGTCTGACCAATGTTATATAATATACACAGATAAATTGGCAGGGGGTGACTTGCACACTCAATAATGGGCCCCTGGAAACGGTCGCTAGCACATAGTGACGTAGCGACAAGGGGCAACATGTCCTGAGGAGCTTGAGGAGTGGAGAGGTATTCCACGGCTCTCAGAACAATCCCAGAGCCCGGAAGATGGTCAAGATCCCTACAAGCACTTACTGGAATACTTCCTTCCTCCGAGCACGTTTGCTCTTGCGAATCTCCACTCAAGCCGGCCAATAAAGGCAAGAATGAGGTGGGAGCTCTGTTCCCGTCATTGTTCACTCCAGCCGGCCAATAACGGCAAGCTAGAGGTGAAGAACAAGACTTCTCCCGGGAAATAGGGTCCGTGGGGTCGCTACTGCCCAACAGCTCGCCACATGCTGCCCTGCGGGTTCACGTATCTCTCTTGGTCTGGCTCCTCACCCTAGACCTGTTTCGGCAAAGTAAACTCCACCGGCACAGACCCAGAGTTCGGAGCGCGCAAGCCCCACCACGACGTCAACGTAGAGATACAGCGGTGGGGTTATTATTATTATTATTATTTTATTTTTATTATTTTATTTTTTTTATTATTACTTATTTTCTTTATTGTTTAAAAAGATAATTTCGGCGTAAAACATATCAGAATTAAAAAAAATCTGTATTGTAAATACACATACATAAACTCACGCCTTTTTCTCATGGGGGTAGGCAGAAACTACAGAACGTCACCTGCTACGATCCTTACATACACCAAATAATAGTCGCAATTTAACATAAACTCATTCAATATGACCGTTAGGACTAGTCAATCTGAGACAAGAATGACCCGCACCCTAATTGCGTAATGCACTGCCCATCGGAATCTGAATCATTTTTCATATTGCTAATTCATTGCTTCATATGTTCGAAAAATTTGTCTGCTCAACAACGTAAATAACGCAATGAATGTTGTTGAACTGTGAAAATGAAACCGATTCCGACCGATAGTGTGTTACGCAATTAAGGTGCCGGACGTGGCACATTTATTTTATAACAAAACAAATATTATTACAATATAAATAAACCATTATTATTTCACTGATAGCATTCTGCGTAATATACATTTTTTTGCGCTCACTATTCATATTGTATGTCACATAACTGATACGAGTATTAGCAATCTTGTTGGTATTTGATATTGACAAGACTAAAAATAAATTAACCTACAAGGCATAAATAGAAATGAACCCAAAAAAAGGCAGTCAAACCAGATACCCACAAGGTATGTATTTTAAGTGGCATTTTTAGGCAGGTGTCTAAAACTACTTGGAGTTTTTTATTTAGTTTATTTTTATTATTTTAGTTACAAAATACATAAAGTTTATTTTACTGTTAATAATAACAGTAATAACCCCACCGCTGTGTCTCTACGTTGACGTCGTGTTGGGGTTTGCGCGCTCCAAACTGTAGATATGTGCCAGTAGAGTTTACTTTGCCGGACCAGGTCTAAGATGAGGAGCCAGACCAAGAGAGTTAGAGAACCCGCAGGACAGCATGTGGCGAGCTGTTGGGCAGTAGTGACCCCACGGACCCTATCTCCCGGGAGAAGGTTTTTTCTTCCCCTCTGGCTGCCTTTATTGGCCGGCTCGAGTAAACAATGACGAGGAACAATGCTCCCACTTCTTTCTTGCCTTTATTGGCTGGCTTGAGTGGAGATTCGCAAGAGCAAAAGGGCTCGGAGGAAGGAAGTATTCCAGTAAGATGTTGGTAGGGATCTTGAATGCCTCTCCTCTCCTCAAGCACCTCAGGACATGTTGCCCCTTGTCGCTACGTCACTATGTGCTAGCAACCGTTTCCAGGGGCCCATTATTGAGTGTACAAGTCACCCCCTGCCAATTTATCTGTGTATATTATATAACATTGGTCAGGCAGGGGACATAGTTCTTCCATAGTTCAAGGTACCCAATCCACTACAGCCACCCATAGCCGAAAATGTTTTGTTTCCATGTTCTGCAATAGTCTTGCACCAACCGGGGGTTGTCCTTGGGTGCACTTGCATAGTGCATACAGAGTTAATCGTCGGCTGGTGCCTTCTCGTCATTTAAAATTGTCTAAGGGGCCTCTGCGAGTTGGCTTCGGCCCATCGTACGCCTTCCAAAGGTCAGGGTCCCGAGATATGTCAAAGACAAATAACAATAATAATATGGTGGTTGTTTTGAATGTCATAATAACAAAGTTTGGAACATGGTTTGGAAAAAACAAAAAAATATCATGTTATTTTGAGAATATAATAAAACTGTGAAATACGAGATAAACCTGTTAGATAAGATCATAATCTTGTATGTTTTGATCACGGATATCTATGGTTTTGATTCATTTTAATCATGCTAAAGTGGATAGTACGTACCTACCGACATATTAATATTTTTTTTAAACATCCGTATAAGCACAAACATCACGCTGTATGGTACGGTCCTCGAAACGATTGTCAATTTTTACGTGATTGTTACCTACTTACACATTGATGCGCAAATTGATCGTCTACCAAATTCAATTGAAGCGATTGACAATATTACTACAATTTCAATTGGTTGCAATTAAATATTTGCATATATTTTGCTCGTAAGTATATCACTCAGTCACCCCTTATACCGCTATGGGGTATGAAGGATTTAGAAGTTGGGCCACAAAAGCCCAAAGCTTTTGATACAGTATCGAACCTATACGTACAGTCAGGGAAGTTATTGTTCATCAAATTGACACACTTCGTCAACTTGACTTGTTATGGCCATTCAAAGATTGACAGTTGTGATTTGAGTAAACAGACAATTTAAGTTGGTAGGTACTCAATTTCAAACTCAAACTCAAAGCATTTATTTCAAATAAACCAGGCAAACAGGCACTTTTGAACTATCAAGGGGTCGGTCAGTCGGAAAGATGAAGCTATAGTTGCTCATTCCAAAGCGTACTAGGTACCTATGGAGTAGAACGGGCAAGAAAATCTACGGACACTCTTTTAAATGAAAATATTGTTACAAAATATGCGTTAAAATATTCATGTTGAAATTATACATCATGTGAGAACGATTAACAATTATTTCCCTGACTGTACGTAGCAACTGCAGCGACTAAGTTTTACGATATTTACCTTTTATTAAAAACTAAGGACAACTAGAACACTGAAAAACTGACCCGGTAATTGATACTTGAACTTCACGCCTAGAAAGAGAAACGCCGCTTACAACAACCACGTTTTTTCTACGAAGCCATTTTAAATTGATGTCATTAACAACAAATGACATGACGTGTTGATCTAGTTTAATCGTTTGCGAACGGTAAACAAAACACAATAGAAGTTTTATTTGAGAGTTTTTCTTTTATGGAGTTAAATTGATCGAAGTTTATAATTGATTCAACAATTGTAACAAGACCACAAAACAACTTGATTAATTAAATTTGCATTTTAATACAACGAGTCTTGAATAATTCACGAGTAGTAGAAAGTGAATACAAAGCGTACGTATTGTTATTTTTTCAAATGTCTTCATTCCATGTTCAGTCGGGGAATGTAAAGATTCAGCAGCTCCGAAACTCGCCGCGTACAAAACATACTTAACACTTATTAACTACATATCACACAGCACACGAACACACCACTCGTAACACCACATAACACTTATCTCACTTATCATTCATCACACTGACTCACATTTTGACAATACTACACTCCACAGGTAGTTGTAGAACTTAATTTTGTTATACCCACCTACTTTTTTATTTTTTGGTTATTTTTCTTTTGGTATTTTAATATTTTTTTTGTTTGCTGCATGCATCCCTTACTTTTATTGTATTAATTAAGCATATATAATGAGAGAGTGCCTTGACTTCCATAATACAAGTCCTACTTAGTTTGGAAGTCAAGAGTTCATTTCCGTGTACGTTTTTTTAATATGCAATAAACTTTTTTATTTTTTTTATTTTTATTTTATTTATTTATAGCTTTCTATGCAGCATAGTGAGGTAACGTCATATTTTCCAACTGTTTACGTTCGTAATGTTGGCAGTAAGTATATAACTACCATTATAAATCTTGTGGATGTAAACATAGATATGGGTGCCTAACAATTACTGGCCTAAGAGATTCTCACGAATAATATTTGATAAGTAATTTTTATACTAACGTCTGCGATCTTTACAAAAATAGGAGTATAGAAAAGCATAAACCACGGACTAGAAAAAAAAGAATGACTCCGTGCCACGCATATCGAAAGTGAAGCAGAGTAAGTATGCCGGGACAATTTGTACAAACATGCGCCTCACGCACACATTTACATCTTAGTATGCCGACCGGCCGCCATTACGTGACACGACGGCGACGGCAACTTTGTCAAATCACGCACACAGATCGGTACGGTGCTTCACTTTCGATACGCGTGGCGCGGAGTCCTTCTTTTTTTTCTAGTCCGTGGCATAAACATTATTATGTTATAAAATTTTATAGTTTCTAGGTACAGATTAGCTTGATTATAATTGATCAATTTTGTCGTATCGTAGAAAAATATTCGTTGATTGATAAATTATGTTGTTTGACTACAAAACATGCTAATTAATTTTGCCAATGAATATTGTCGAACAATTACGTTTTATGAGCAAACTTATTGTAAGTTTTTAGATTTAGATGCTGCTAACTATAGATAGTTTACTGAAAAATATTTTTATTTATTTATTTATTAAAACTTTATGCACAAGTAAAAAAAATACCGTACAAAGGCGGACTTAATGCCTGAGGCATTTTCTACCAGCCAACCTTACCATTTGTCAATAATTTATGATCAGTCGGCAGTCATATAATATGGCAAAACTCACTTTAGGCTTATTACTTAATTGCCATTGGTGACCTCAGACTAAATAAAAAACCCGGACAAAATGCTGCGAATAACAAAATGAAGCATGCGCAAAAGTACACCTCACTCTGTGCATACACGCTCACACGCACATATTTATACCATATTACTTAAACTACACCTCACTAAGTGCACACATGTTTACGAAACCCGAAACGTGAGGCCTCACGTCACTGTTGACAGTGCTATGTCTTGGTTTTTTATTTAGTCTGAGTTGGTGACTTTAAAAACTACACTTACTTGAAACAAATTAGTATAATAACTAAGACCTATGTTCTATTATTATGACTATAGAAAAACTTTTTTACAAAAAAGTACAACCGACTTCCAAAAACAACACTACAAAGTGAAAAATAACTTTAATTTCGGAAGTCGGTGTCTAGTTAAATGTATTTTCGTTTTTTGCCACCGACTTCCGAAATTAAAGTTATTTTTCACTTTGTAGTGTTGTTTTTGGAAGTCGGTTGTATTTTTTTGTAAAAAAGTTTTTATTTTTCACTTTTTATTTGTGTACCTACCCCACACAAATTCTAATACCACTATCTGCAAAACAAACTAGAACATCATCCATATAAAAGTGGGGTAAAAATACGTATTATTGAAGCTAACTCAAAAACTACCCAAGCAAAGTTAATCAATTTTATATGGGACCAACTGTGATGTATACCCTCTCGAATAAAACAAAAAAAAAAATCCAAATCGGTCCAGCCATCTTCGAGTAATCGGGGAACATACAACGAATTGAGAACTTCCTCCTTTTTGAAGTCGGTTAAAAAGGGAGGATGAGTGAACTGTAAACCCTGTTCCTCATGCCTTTAAACTTCTTACCCAACGCTGATATTATTATGTACTCTCTGCCTATATGCCTTCTAACTACTTGTGCTTCCGTAATCTTACTGTGCTTCTCTTTGTGTTTCTCAGCTTCTGTTCTTCGAACTTTATATGTGTGTACGTGTGTGGAAACTTTGGAAATTATACCCAACTAGTAAACATCATACCGGCTTTCATTCATCACTTATACGTACCCACTTAAGTAGTGTTTCAATTAATTGGAAAAAAAGTAATAAATAGGACCATGTCAATTAAAGTGTTGCAATTATTTATATTGTGTGAAGAACAGCTACAATTTTACCAGCTAAAGTAAACAAAGACGTCTTAAAAAAAAGAACCACCTGTTTTTTTAGTAGATTTTAAATACTACAAATGAGGATCAACCGGTTGCTAGGTTCATCAGCATCCATAGATCCATCATCCATCCCACTGCTGGGTATAGACCTGTCTTAACTTGTGCCAATCCCCATGCTCCTGTGCTGGCTTCATCCAGGTTTTTATGTTTATGGCAACAATGTCGTTTACGCATCTCACCGCCGCCGCCGCCGGAAGACCAACACATCTTTTTCCAGTCTTTGCACGCCGCTCGGTCACAGCTGTATGTACTCCACCTGCGCCACTGCCACTGCGTCTAGCTCCTGCCAACCTCCATTTCAGTTCCATAACTCGATTTCCAATATCGAAGAACTGTGTGTATCTTCGGATTTCGAGGTTTGGAACTCGTTCTACTAGCCAAGAATGCCAAACATGGAACGCTCCATGGCTCACTGTGCAATTCTCAGCCAAACAAAGCCTCCTGTGTGAGCGTCCACGTCTTAGCACCGTTGCTAGGCTACTCCACCACATTTGAGAGGCTAATGTCCGGTAGTATGTGTGTGTGTGTGTGTGTGTGGCTATTTGATTGATAGATTGTACCGAACTTGTTTCATAACGATTTCGCCACAATTTCGTCAAAACACGCTTATTTTAACGTGACAATAAGTTATCTGACCACAACAAAATAATAATTATCTTTATCATTATTTTGAACCATTAATTAGAACGATGTTATAAACAAAAATGTATGGATCACTGAGTCGATTAAAAATTAAATTAAGTATACTTTTGGTCTCGGACCAAAGTCGCGGGTTTTGATATAACAAAGTTGTTTAGGTAAGTACCTACCTACTTGCTTTGTAATATTTATCTTAGTATGTTCGTTTCAGTAGTTAAGTTAATGCCTTTATTCAGGTGTATCATCAACTCGTCAATCATAGTAAATGCCTAACCATGTACCTACCAACAGTATTGTACAGTCACAGCCAAAATATGTACCTTAATTAGTCGTATCTGCTTATTACAAGATAGTCTGCTTATCCGACTCAGCATTTACCGTAGAATGATATTCTGCCATCTTCCTTACATTATGTCAGACAGAACTGAAGAGACTGAGACACAAAAAAAAAAGTTTTACATTTCATAAAATGGCCATCAGGCCTTTAAAAAATTTTTAGGTCGAAGTCAACTCGACATTAGTGAAAAAATTTGTATGCTTTTCTAATCTTTGTTAACACGTATTTAAATTATAGTTTTCTATTCAATAGTCTGCGCAGTGCCATAGCCTCAGATCAACAAAAAAAGGAAGATGGAGCGCTGCGAACATCAAAAGTGAAGCCACCTTTTTATCTATGTGTGTGGCAGTTGTTAAATTGTTTCCCTATAATTTGGGGAATGATATATATATTTTGTATGGGTAAGATATCATTTATTTTGTGTAATCGAATGGGTAAATTTTAAATCGTATTAATATGGCAACTCTCATACTTTATATCCATAGAAATATAAAAAACAGGAGAAGTGGCATGGGGGCGTGTTTGTGTCCACGCGTTATGCGCACGCTGTGCCTTTACTCGCCAAATGGCCGTCTCCGCGAACTAGTACGCTTTCGACCGTGGTCACGATAAATTATAAAAATGCCGTGTTCTTCAGTGGTTTCCTGCAAAAACCGAAGTGATATTAAAAATTTCGTATCTCACGGAATCACTTACCATATGTAATTAAAAGTATTTTACTGTATTTATCTTTAAAATCATAAAAAACAACAAATCGTAAAATATTTCTTGCTTTTACTACGTTATTTTTGTTTTCAAATATCGCAGCGGCTGTACTATTTTTGCAGCAAATACATTGCTCCTTAACCACTACCTTAAGTATGTCGCTAAGCGACTGGACAAGCAATGTAAAAATAACAAAACGATACTTTATTTACGCGGAGCGTCGCATAGTACAGCCGCTGTGTCTTGCGGCGAGATAGTGATGAGGTTAAGATCCACTAAAGTAGGCTATCGATAATAATGTCGATTGCCCAGCGAATATTATATTGCTATTATAGTTTATTTTTCAATTTGTCAACCGTTTTAGCCCGGTTGGAACACTTGAAAAGATGACGTTTAAGTACGGTTGGAAAACCTTTGAGAATGTAAAATAATCTTTTTTACTGTTTTTGATTATTTTACCTAGTTGAGAAATGCATAACCAACGGTCGTAAAGTAAGTTTATTAATGTTTAGGTGGAGTGTTTTAGGGTTTAAATTATCGCATCTTCGTGCTATTTCCTTACTTTTTTTTGGTTTTGGTATTTTACTTCCGCTAAAGTCTTTAACTATGCACCACAAGATTCGAATGCGTTGTAGTAATCGGTATGGTTCAGATAAAATATTAGTGATTTTTGCTTAAAATAAGTCAACATATTCATGCTATTTATTTGTTATGCATGAGTATGGCATGTGTTTGTTTTCATATATTTAACTATTTCTTAACTAAGGGTTTTTTTTTAATAACAAAAGCCTATTCGCCTGTTGCCTGCTACCTGCTTACTCATCGTGAGGTTAAGAAGTATAGACCGCGCGGAACTAGTTGATCGCGCCTTAGGTATGTGAGCGGTGGGATGGAGGAGCGGGGGCGCATTACTCAGTACGTGCGTTGCGAACCGCCGCCTCACCCCTGTCTCAGCGGCCAACTAGTTCCTATAGACTATAGACTATAGCTTAAGATACTTATTATGTAAATGATAAATAAGTTCATAAAGTACCTTTTTAGCTTCCCAAAAGATACAAATACAAAAAAATAATGGATTGATGCCACAGGAAGGCCACCTAACTGGTTCCCAAAAAAATGTAGCAACATATGCTCAATTCACTTTAAGGCAGAAATGTTCCAGCCTCTAAAGAAAACTCGCAGGCTTTTTGAATGGGCAATCCCAAAATTAAGAGTACGTCAAGTACTGAACAAATACCTCCACTTTACAGGTCAGTGAGTAAACACATCATAACAGGGTTCAACAATTCCTATGGTTTTACAGCCTAAACCAACTTAACCGGATTGTTTTAATTTATTGATTCGTGTTTTTTTTTTTAATATACATTTTTTTTTTAATTTAAAATATATAATACTTTCTGGACATATCATTTTTTATTTTATTTTCAGGACCCCAAATTTTTCTTGTACAGTAATAAATGGAAGTATCGATAACTTTCCGATTTAGTCAATCACTAGCGTATATGTAAAATAAATTGCTTTTTGCACAACACAATAATAGCGCCAGATGTTTTTGTGTGAGTAATTTGTACGGTGCATGGTAAATGCACGCTGTGTGTGACGAGTTAAGGTTTATAATTGATTGTGTAGTATGTTCTGATTTATGAATTGCAAGTGTGTGCGCGACTTTGTATCTATTGCTTTTAGTGAACTACATGTGTAGTAGTGGCGCGGTGGTGGGGCCAACCTAGCGACATCGGGTTCTGATACATTTTCAACTACCGGGCATATCTCCTTCTTTCATATATCTATGTTTATATCACTGCTTTCATTCGTTGAGGTTTTTTATTCCAAGTCTTAACCTAAAACTCATAGTTTATTTAATCAAAAAAAAAAACGATATTATTTCAAGTACTTACAAGTGAAAAGTGATTCCGTGACGCTTTTTATTTTATGTAATTTGCTATTGTTTTTACAAGTTTTCACTACACAGGAAGTCATAATTCTATTTTTTTAACTATGTTAACTAGACAATGGCGCCGATTCTCTTGTGAACGCACTAAACTAAAATTAGAGAATCGCTATCTTTTACTAACAGGCAGCGCGAGAAAAGGACGGCTATAGCTATGAACTAAGTTGGAGACGTCAAACTAGTTCACGCCTTGCGCTTCACGGTGTTTTTTAGTCGGCATGTTTTTACGTGTCGTCTAAATGTCTATGGAAAAATTAGTTCTAACTAATTTGACAGCTCTAATTTGCTTCCGTTCCTTTCTTGTCATAATAGAGAGAAAAAGTTAGCAACAGCCTAAATTAAGTTTAGTTTGTGCACAACAGAATCGGCACCAATGACTCGTCATCATGACATGGTTAGTTTAGTTGTATGTGTACGCATGAGCGTGGATTTTACTTGCAGGACCACGGTTTTGTAGCTTCACTTTTGATGTTCGCGGCGCTCCATCTTCCTTTTTTTGTTGATCGGAAGCCATAGCTTCAAAAGTTTATAAAAAGATATGTAGGTACTTTATGGTTTATTTGAAAAAATTTAAGTTATTCTCAATTCAGTATTACAAGTAAGAATATCCTAGCATCTAATCCTACCTGAGGGTTGCAGAACCTCCTTGCTAGAAAATTACGCACACTTAAATCAACTGTCCGTATCCCAGCAGTGCTATCCCTAATAGCATAGTATCACACAGATACACAGCGTCAGTCACACCGTGTCACACTGTGCTGCAGCAATCAGGCTGGAAACTCGGATGATATCGCGTATCGCGTTTGTTGTGCAATTATCATTGTAGTGTTCTTGTTTAGTGTTTTTGTGAGGCTGCGCTTTGTTTTATGTGGTACAGTGACAGCTGGTGTCAGCTTTTGAAGACGTTATCCTTCTGGCTAAGACCTAGCGATACTGGTTTAAGTCCAATGATAATGTTGCATATAGCGAGTGGCATCTCTTTTAGAAATGGGTGATGATGAGTGACTGTCATGGAAATGGTCTATTAGGGATGATGAAAAACTTTTTTTGTCCGTTATGTAGTATATTAAAAAATATTGGGCAAGTATTTTTTTTTTTTTTCGTAATAAAAAGATGACGGCGATACATTGAATTCAAATGTGTCATGACGTCACTTCTTGCTAGATTTTATACGTAGTTTGTTATAGTTGTGACGTAGCGAGTCGCCACTGAACTTTAATGCGTTTAATTAAGTCATTTTTTATTAATATAATAAACTAAAAAATACGTGTCTAATGTTTTTTTATTATTTGACTGACGGACTACAAAAAAAAATCTTTTTTTTTTACCCAGGCATCATCCCAATTATGTGTCCTGACTTGATAAAGGAAAGAATTTGAAACTGACGTATATATAAAAGACTTGACTGTACATGAGCATATTATTTTAAAGAAGAGTTTTCCAATATCAATTTACTTTAAGTAAGTACCCTACCTATATAACTCAATGTAGGTAAAAGAACTTACTTCCCGTGGATATCGTAAAAGAAAGCAATTGTTGGCATTGGCCCGGTTGATGGCAATAGGCTCGCCTCCTGTTACATGGGACTTAAGAGGATACATCGAAGCGTGGTTTAGCTTGATGTGTAAGTGAAATGGTGTTATGGCTGTCTAGTTTGACTAAATGCGCTTCGTTTAAATGTAAATTTATGACAAAATGCTATCTTACTTAAATAGTTAATAGTTTTTAGTTTAGTAAGTTCTTATTATATATAATGCAAGCAATACTGCACAATAAGAAACTCTTTACGTAGTATATAATCGTAAAAAACAGAAAATAGACGGTGCTAGTTGGAATTTGTTTCTATCAAAAAAAAAATCAAATCATGTTTCAGTTTTAGTACGGTAGTAGGCAATTTAGGGCTGATTGTTCAATAGTCAGATAATTTTTATCAGAGGAATAAATATGGCGGTTTGACAGCTTTTGTATGGAAAATATGTCAAACTCTCACATTTATTCTTCAGGTAAAAGTTATCAACCTATTGAACAATCAGCCCTTAGTCAAATAACACATAAGTAATTCAAATTCAAATTCATTTATTGCTGTGATTTTTGGTACATTTTACATGAGATCTTAATAATAAATAATGTAATAAGTAATGGAAAATCCAAATGATTTAACCATATACATTTGGTTATAAAGGAATTTTAAAAACACAAAATTTATCGATGTATCCCCCATATATTAAGAGCCCATACTACCTCAACTGTTTATCTCGGTCGCACGATACTGCTCGCGGACCGAGTGCGGTACTGGGCGCCGATAGTTTAGGTAATTGCTTTTTACGGTGAAAATAATGGTAATTTGAAAAAATAAAAAACATAAGACTTGCTTGCACACACAGCACACACACTCAAATACTCTCGCGCACAAACATACAAATATACCCTCGCGCAAAATTAGAAATTAGAAATAAGAACCGCTATTATGTATCATAAAACCTTGTGTGCTTTTTTATTACGGGAGGACACTGGCCCCTGCAACACAGTTTTAACTAGTGCAGGAGTCAGAGAATTCCATATCTGGTGTACCATCTGTTTTATGACAGTAAATATATATATATTTTTTTTAATTTAATTTTTTTGCTTTATAGTTAGTTCGGTTAGTATGCAAAGTTTCATGATCTATCTTGAAGTATTTTTTTAATACCGGTTTATTGTTCGGTTTGGAGGTAACTTTGAATTTTTTTTCTATCGAGAAAATTTTATGGAATCGTGTTTTCGTCAAACATAGTACAAAAAAATACAACCGACTTCCAAAAACAACACTACAAAGTGAAAAACAACTTTAATTTCGGAAGTCGGTGTCGGTGTCGGTGTTAAATGTATTTTCGTTTTTTGCCACCGACTTCCGAAATTAAAGTTATTTTTCACTTTGTAGTGTTGTTTTTGGAAGTCGGTTGTATTTTTTTGTAAAAAAGTTTTTATTTTTCACTTTTTAGTTGTGTACCTACCCCACACAAATTCTAATACCACTATCTGCAAAACAAACTAGAACATCATCCATATAAAAGTGGGGAAAAAATACGTATTATTGAAGCTAACTCAAAAACTACCAAAGAAAAGTTAATTAATTTTATATGGGACCAACTGTGATGTATACCCTCTCGAATAAAACAAAAAAAATCCAAATCGGTCCAGCCATCTTCGAGTAATCGGGGAACATACATAAAAAAAAAATAAAAAAAAAAAGGTTTCGACGAATTGAGAACCTCCTCCTTTTTGAAGTCGGTTAAAAATTAATCCTCAACTTTACCATATATTTATTTTGAAATTGATGCTGTATTATTTTCGGCGTAACGGAGGATCATGCTAAGCCATTTTGAGGTAATATAGGCTCTTAAATGTAACTGGTGAAATGTGGGTCCGTGCCTCGGAAAGCACGTTAAGCCGTTGGTCCCGGCTGTCATTCGTGGATCTTTGTCAGACGTTACGGGTCGTCAGAAGCCCGAAAGTCTGACAACCAGTCTTACCAAGGGGTATCGTATTACCTTGAAACTGGGTTGTGGAGGTCAGATAAGAAGTCGCTCCATATAAAATACTGGTATTCAGCTGCAACCGGTTAGACTGGAAGCCGACCCCAACATAGTTGGGAAAAGGCTGGGCAGATTGATTGAAATGTGGGTGTACTTTATTTATAATAGGTACATCTCTGCCTAACCCTTCGCAAAATACAGGCGTGATGTGTGTAATAGAATTTTCTCAACTTGGCCAACAAGTATTGTAAAGCTCTGCAAATATCATAGATAAGTTTTTCAACAAACATTGCAATAAAACAATATAATTTTCTTACACAATTTAATGTCGTATCAAGATATAATTGAAATGATAATGAAAACAATCAAAGTTTGTTTACGTAACGACAAATCAAGGCTTACTACGATTTTATTACATTGAGGAGCTCGTGGCTGAGTAATAACAGCCGCACGGGTCGATCCATCAGGTTAAGCTATACTTGTCGGGGTTGGTCACTGGATGGGTGACCATCTTTACATACCGAGACCATCCGTGCCTCGGAAAGCACGTTAAGACATTGGTCCCGGCTGTCATTCGTGGATCTTTGACAGTCGTTACGGGTCGCCAGAAGCCCGAAAGTCTGACAACCAGTCTTACCAAGGGGTATCGTATTACCCAGTTACTGGGTGTGGAGGTCAGATAAGCAGTCGCTCTATGTAAAATACTGGTATTCAGCTGCATCCGGTAAGACTGGAAGCCGACCCCAACATAGTTGGGAAAAGGCTAGGCAGATTGATTGATTGACATGTCGCAGCCGACTAGCTTAATTCGCCTTTCAGTTAACAGACTAGCTTTTTAACTAAACGGTGCCGTCCAACTAGCGGCCTAAATGATATTCAATTTATAGGTTAGGTTGGAAGTTGAAACTGTAACCAACCACGCGCGAGCCGAATCGATCGCAGTTTATAGTTACTGCAACCAATTCGGCTTGGAGCACCCCGACTATTGGGTTAGGTTAGAACTGTGACCAACCGCACGCGCTGAGCGATCAAAGCGAACGGTGCCGTGGCAGCGGCCGGCGAGCGCTAATTCTAAACGGCTAATTTTATAAAACTATACTCCATTTACAATAAGATAGAGATAGATAGATAGAGATATAAGATTAGACATTTAAACAAACCTTTTTTTCAGTCCGTTCAACCGATTTTAACTTCTATTGCGTAGGCTTAAGGATGGCATTAAAGGCAAAAAAGTGGTTACTGTACCAACTGTTTACTGCAGCTGCCATTTTTCATGCCACCAACGTAATAGAAGTCAAAATCGGTTGAACGGACTGTAAAAAAGGTTTGTTGAAATGTCTAATCTTATTGCAAATGGAATATGTGACATAGGTACTTAGTAGCTATAAATAGGTATCTACAATTTTTTTTTCTGTTTAAGACCGCTTTCATTTTTCGTACCGTTACCACAGTAAAATAATCTTACAGTAGTTTGTCTTCTTAGAAAACAGCCGAAACGACGCGCCTAATTAAACCAATTGTTTTGCTCTACTTATGTCAGTTTTTTATTAAGAGCAGTTAACTGTTATTGTATTCTTATCGCATGAACCGTATTATACGAGGGCGGGTCAATAAGTCCGTGACTTTTTGATTTTTCCGTCTCTTAATTGAAATGGCAACACTGCTCCCGTCAACAGTCATCTGTCAGATGACTCCTGTCAAAAATTGAACAAGCTGTGACATTTAGTTTGTTTTTGACAGCCGTTAATATCAGACTACCGCGTTGACTGAGAAGAAAATGGAAAAAAGTGAATTTCGTGTGCTCATTAAGCATTATTTTTTGCGGAAAAAATCCATTACGCAAACCAAGGCTAAGCTTGATAAATATTATGGGGACTCTGCACCATCCATTTCCATGGTAAAAAAGTGGTTTACTGAATTCCGATGTGGCCGTACCAGCACGGAAAATGCCGAACGTTCTGGACGCCCAGTTGAGGTCTCCACATCCGAAACAGTTGAAAAAATCCACGATATGGTTTTAGCCGATCGGCGATTAAAAGTGAGAGAGATTGTGGAAGCCATAGGCATCTCGCATGGCTCAGTGGTTTCAATTTTAAACGATCATTTGGGTATGAGAAAGCTTTCCGCAAGATGGGTGCCGCGTTTGCTCACAATCGACCACAAACGCAAACGTGTGACAATTTCGCAGGAATGTTTGGCGTTGTTCAATCGCAATATGAACGAGTTTTTGCGCCGTTTCGTAACCGTGGACGAAACGTGGATCCACCACAACACACCGGAGACCAAACAGCAGTCAAAACAGTGGGTTTCTCGGGGTGAATCGGCGCCAAAGAAGGCAAAGGTGGGTTTGTCAGCCAACAAAGTCATGGCGACTGTTTTTTGGGATGCACGCGGTATTATCCACATTGACTACCTTCAAAAAGGAAAAACAATCAATGGCGAATATTACAGCAACTTATTGGGTCGATTCGATGAGGCATTGAAAGAAAAGCGACCGCACTTGGCCAAGAAAAAAGTCCTTTTCCATCAGGACAATGCACGGGTGCA
Organism: Cosmia pyralina; assembly: GCA_946251885.1. Lineage (NCBI taxonomy): Eukaryota > Metazoa > Arthropoda > Insecta > Lepidoptera > Noctuidae > Cosmia > Cosmia pyralina. The sequence goes on along the minus strand of OX276348.1, from coordinate 3,986,319 downwards.
CACATGTGCAGTTTCTATGGCAAAAATCCATGAATTGGGCTACGAATTGCTCCCTCATCCGGCCTATTCTCCCGATCTAGCCCCGTGTGACTACTTCTTGTTCCCAAACTTAAAGAAATGGCTCGGTGGAAAGAGATTTGCCTCCAACGACGAAGTCATCTCACAAACAAATGCCTATTTTAAAGACCTCGACAAATCATATTTTTCGGAAGGGATAAAAAAATTGGAGAAACGTTGGGCTAAGTGTATAGAGCTCAAAGGAGACTACGTTGAAAAATAAAATAACTTTTTATCTAAAAATTTGTGTTTCATTTAAAAAGTCACGGACTTATTGACCCACCCTCGTACAATGTGGAGACGACATTACGACTATAATTTTTGGAAGTTTAATTTGTTTGTCAAAACTTTAATTTGTGGAAGCTTTTAAATGGCTTTTGTAAGTGATATTGTACATAAATAATCTATATAGATATTAGACTGTAAGCTTTCCAAAGAATAAATAAATAAACGAAAAGGCTAGCAATAGTCTTATGCATCAGCATAACGGTATTTTGGAACTGTCAAATAAATCCTAGCATCGAAATTAAAAAAGTGTTTTTTTTAAACATAGAAAATAGCACTGATGTTCTGGCTTTTGGCTATCAGCCGACTAGATATTAAGCTATTGGATAATATTTTATTGAATTTTCGTGTGCAGACTGTGAACGTCACTAATAAAACGAAGTTTAATTTTGTGTCGTATTGTGGTCTCTACTTTGTATATGAAATGTGTATGACCTTTAATATTAAGAGCCTATTTATCATTAAAATAAAATTCTACTGACTAGCTATAGTGACAAATCTATAGGATATTTTCGTGTACAGACTGGGAACGTCAGATAGGTATAAGAACGAGGTTTAATTTATTTTGGTGTTATGGTCTCCATCTTGTATGAAATGTGTTTGACCTTTAATATTAAGAGTATATTTATCATTAAAATAAAATTCTGCTCTGAAAAATAATAATAATCTATGGAAAATTTATGTAAGTTGATCGTAGTAGGTACTTCGGTTGTTAGTTCTCTATTACGATGATTCTCGTGGCTTGAGCAAATATGTTCTGTAATTAGGGTAAACACTTTCTCAGGGTCAAAATATATGGTCCAAGGAAATTACCGAGAGATAAATAAATATTTCTTTGCATGGAATTACCTCGTAGATAATTTATCTGTGTTTTGAATGGGTACTTATCTAATCTGTACATTCTACTTTGCAGGTTACTTCGACTTATTTAAAAAAAAAATCTTTTGTTTTGAATACCTACTACACACACACACACTCACTTTTTTTTTACTTACGTCAATGTAAACTAAGTCAGAAATATCTTTGAAGAATTGAGGGTATGTTTCTGTAGCAAATAAAATTGACAGCTCATTTCAAACCATTTAATGTTTACATTGTTGAACATAGTTTATTATTTGGATAACCGCGTATTCTAAACTGAAAACCGTTTGTAAATCTTTAATGAATGAATACAATAATATCTAAGAATTAAAACGTTAACATCTGAAGATTTTTTTTTTGTCTTATTAAGTTATTAGGGTAATAATTCTACTACCTTATTATTTTCCGACTACCTACATATTGCTAAAACTTTGAATACAAATGACGCATGACAATGACAATGACGCATCCACTTTGTGGGAAACATTGAGATAGGAATTTGTTTGAAAATTGTTTAATATATTTGTCCTTGTCTATCTACCAAAGGAAACGACCTTTATGGTATGAAAAGATGAACTTCAAACAGATTTACTGCGAAAAATACACGCTTATAAACTAAAAATAATCCAAGAAACATGTCTTGGCATGAGATCAACGGAATTAAATATGGACGTTCGCCGTACTGCCGAATATAGTGTGATAGTCTATATGTGATTTTAGGTCATATTTATGTAAGGATCAGAATTATGTGCTTGCATAGAATTTCAATATTACGTAACATAGGTAAATAACTTACCCTGTATATTGTATTTGGATACCAGCTGTGTCCCGCCAAATAATTCACATTCCAATTTTCAACCTCCCGTTTGACCCAGGCGTCGAGTTGCAAATGACCTTTTCGTAGCGATGTATTTTATGTATTTTTCCCTCAATATTACCGTAACGATAAGATGACCATAATCACCGGGTATGTGGGTTTTCATATCTGAATATAACACGTATTTAGAATCAAAAGTAATTTTTTCAAACTAGGCTGAGAATCAGCACTTTTGGAACGTCAACATTACCTAAGACAGTGCCCCAAAACGCCCGCCCTTCACCACTTCCTAGTGCTTTAGTTGGGAAGAAGAAGTGTCGCAGCAAATACCTCAGCATTATACAAACTATAGGTACCTATTCAGAGCTCAATGATAAAAACTCAGTAAAAAGTAGTTGCAGCTCTTAAATTATTATCAAAGTGTCATAAAAGGTTAATGATTACTTTGGCTAACTAATAACAGCCGCACGGGTCGATCCATCAGGTTAAGCTATGTTTGCCGGGGTTGGTCCATGGATGGGTGACCATCTTTACATACCGAGACTCCTCCGTGCCTCGGAAACTACGTTAAGCCATTGGTCCCGGCTGTCATTCGTGGACCTTTGACAGTCGTTGTTACGGGTCGTCAGAAACCCGAAAGTCTGACAACAAGACTTACCAAGGGGTATCGTCGTATTACCCAGTTACTGGGTTGTGGCGGTCAGATAGACAGTCACTCCATGTGAGTATTCAGCTGCATCCAGTTAGACTGGATGACGACCAAACATAGCTGGGAAAAGGCTAGGCAGAACGATCAGATTGATTACGTATATTATTTACTAGTTTTAGCCCGCGGCTTCGCCCACGTGGATGTGAGGAAATATCCCACGGGGTTGTACTACCGGGAATTCCTTCCTTATTCCTTGTCTACATTATAAAGGGAACCTTTGTGCAAAATCCGGTTTCTAGGTCCAAGGGTTTGGGCTGGGCGTTGATGAGTCAGTCAATCAGTCAGGACTTCTCTTTTTATTTATATAGATTACATATTATGCATCAATATTATTTATATTATGCATCAGTAATATACCTCATGTAATACAAATTTTGGGTCTTGAACCTTAAAATCAAAGGTTATCAGCACATAGGTATCTTCTCTATAAAACGGTAATAAATATGAGTAACATTAAATATAATACGACACTGTTTTGTACAGAATTTGGAGTATATCAACGCAATTTTATAATATTTTCATAATCGTTTCTCGGTAACAGCCCGGAGACTGGCTTTGCACCCAGTCTTAGAAATCATGATAATCCATTGACGTAACTAAGCCCTTGTTTGATCTAACAAAGATGGCTACTTCTAGCTTAAGGACGCTGTTACACAAAAGTATGTTTATTAAAGAAAATGCTTTACGTTCTTAAAATATTTTTTGGCCAAACTGTTGATAGATGTGCATGGTACGATTCTTAACTATAAATATAATTTTAGATAAGTACAGATTCTCAATAAATGTACCGAAGTGAAAATTATTACTTCGGTACATTTATTGAGATAATGAACTTATCTAAAATTATATTTATAGTTTACAATAGCACCATGCACAACTATCAACAATTCGGCCAAAAAACATTTTAAGAATGCAAAGCATTTTATTTAATAAACATACTTTTGTGTAAAAAAGTGATGATTTGACTACCCATTTGTAACAGCGTCCTTAAAAAAGCTTAGTAATATTAAAATGTATAGGGACTCGTAGCAGTTGGCGTTCTGTACTTTCTGTCTACGCTTAGGGAGGAAGGCGTGAGTTTATGTATATTAAATGCTGGTTGACAGCTTTCTGTAGTCCTAAGACCTGTCATTGATTTAACTTAATTTGCCCAGCCTTTTCCCAACTATGTTGGGGCCGGCTTCCAGTCTAACCGGATGCAGCTAAATACCAGTATTTTTACATGAAGCGACTGCCTACCTGACCTCCACAACCCATTTACTGGGTAATACGATACCCCTTAGTAAGACTGGTTGTCAAACTTTCGGGCTTCTGACGACCCGTAACGACTGTCAAAGATCCACGAAAGACAGCCGGGACCAACGGTTTAACGTGCTTTCCGAGGCACGGAGGAGTCTCGGTATGTAAAGATGGTCACTCATCTACTGACCAACCCCGGCAAGCGTAGCTTATCCTGATGGTTCGACCCGTGTGGCTGTTATTACTTATCCACGAGCTCCTCCATTGATCTAATTAAAGCAATGATTTAGTCTGTCTCACAGCAGTTGCCTCTACGCGTACTTGATCATGCCCTTCAGCTTCCTGAACGAGAACTATCTTACCTATGTATAGTACATTCATTTGTATCGTTATGGCTATGTACTGACTTGTTTATGATATTACACTTATTATGTTTATACGGATATGGAGCTAATAATATCTTCATTGTCGGCCTTACTTCCGTATGTGCGATATATCTGCTTACTGGATTGTTTATAGAAGATGTTTAGAATGCACTTCCCTTAGAATGAGATCAATGGTTTTAGGAAACACGTAAAACAATTATAATAAAACTAGCGACCCGCCCCTGCTTCGCACGGTTTTTACGGCTTGCCAAACAGGGAAATTTCTTTATTGTGTGTAAGTTTATTATTAATTGATTATAAATATAAGTGTTTCGGAATAAATTCTCTAAATAATGGTGCAAAGCGGATTATAATCCGTTGCGTAGTTTAGAAGAATAACAACGCGCTCACACAGACAGTCACGCCAGATAGTGTCTTTCATGAATAGACAAGTGAAGGAAGTCGACATTTTAGTCCAAAATACTTGGAAGACCTACTGAGCTTCCAAGTACTTAACTATTTTACCCCCTTAAAGAACACATGAAAGGTAGTCTTCATCGACATGTGCATCCTGCCTGTCCTTACCTACGGTGCACATATTGGTCACATTAGTGAACAACAGAAGCCCAAACTCAGTAGAGGCGGGCAATGGAGCGCAGCATATTAGGCGTCAAGCGTACAGACTGAGTTAGAAACATCACCATACGTTCCATGACTCAAGTAGCAGATGTTGGAGAAAAAACAACCAGGCTGAAGTGGGAATGGGCCAAACACGTCGCACGAATGCACCCAGAGAGATGGGCAAAGATTGTAACTCACTAGTCGCCTGAGGGAAGATATTACTGTCGAAGTAGACCACGGCGAAGATGGTCTGACGATCTGATAAGGTTTACAGGGTCAACATGGCCAGAGATCGCACAATACAGGGAGATTTGGAAGGAAAAAGGGGAGGCCTTTGCCCAGCAGTGGTACACAATATAGGCTAACAAAAAAAAAAAAATAGTTATAGATACAATCTATGTACATTTTAAAAGTTCTTAGCTACAATTGTTATGGTGTACGTTAAAGAGTACGCAATGAGGGTTTTTATTCATAAAAACCTGATATAGTCTTCCATTTCGACAATGAATATAGTATGATGACGTCCATCATTATTTTCATTCATTCGTTCAACATTCAATTACGACTAAAAAAAAAGAGGCCGGTCAATGGCGAGTCTGACTCGCACACCGAGGGTTACGTTCCGATTCCTGAAAAAGTATGCTATTTAGAGACTTCGTTTTATTTTTCCTGTATTTTTTACGTAAATTGCAATCACATAGAATAATTTCTGATTTTTCTCTATGCAAACTTCGGATTTTTAAGTCCCTGTTGCAAAAAAAAAATGTTTTATTTGCAAAATAGTTGGGCAAATGTTTCTAAAACTGTTCCAAATTTCAAGTTGATATCAATTCTTGAGATATATCCAGCTATGACAGACGGACAGACAGACTGATTCGCACCATAAGGGTTCTTTTTACCATTTTGGTATGGAATCTTAAAAACAGGCGCTTTGACACTTTTGACAGGTGCCCGGACCTGACGTCTCAGTGCTGCCACCTATTGTACGTTATTTCAGAAAAACCTTAGTTGACTGCTCCGGTGGTTTAGTGGTCGCAAGTAAAATTACTCTGCCTACTCCTTTGGAAAATAGGTAGGCTTGATGTGTGTTGTGATGATTTTATACGTTTCAATTAAATTAATAGGTTCACTAGGTCTTTTGCGCAATCATTAAACGTGACTTAAATTAGGCATTCATTCATTGAGTATTGGAAAAGATACGAAGGTCAATCAACTTTAAAACATTTTTGGGTTCAATTTTTATTAGAGCATATTATCACGCCTGTATTATCCAAAGGGTAAGGCAGAGGTGTACCTGTTAATACACTTCTGGACACATCTATTGGCCCACCTTAGAGTTTAGGTTTCGATGGCCCCTACCGAAATATGATTGCTAGATTGAACAAAAACTGTTGATGCAGTTTTAAACCTGATACATTTTACCATCTTTTTCGATCGTATTGTTTTAAATTTGAATTCAGAATACCATACGACATGGAGCTACGCCTAACAAGTCGGATATGCGCCTTGTTAAAGGCAATTGATTTTTGAATAAATAACATGTTTTATCAAATAAAGGTTTAATTTAATAACGCGTGTTGCCTCCATGGGCATCTACCACAGCTCTCATACGATTAGGCATAGAGTTTATCAACCGCTCTATGAAATTTTGAGGGATCATCTCCCATTCCTCTTCTATGGCAGTTTTCAACTCCTGCATCGTCTGGGCAACTGGCTGACGAGCCCTAACACGTCTTTTTAGCTCGTCCCACATGTGCTCAATGGGGTTCATGTCTGGGCTTCTGGCTGGCCAGTCCATAACTGTGATGTTCACATCCCGAAGATATTCCCTGACGATGCCGGCCGCATGGGCTCTTGCATTATCATGCATAAAAAGGAAATTTGGGCCCACATAGTCCGCGTATGGTATCACGTGAGGTTCTAAGCACTCACGAATGTACCTTTCAGCATTTAATGTTGGCAGCCGTGGTCCTGTAACAACCTCAAGTTGAGTTTTGCCGCTCGCGGATATACCGCCCCAGACAGTCCATGAGCCACCGCCATAAGCAACCCTCTCTTCAAAGCAGCATTGTGCGAAACGCTCTCCCTTACGTCGGTAGACCTTCTTCCTTCCATCATTGCCATGTAACACAATTTTAGACTCATCAGAAAAGAGTACACGGCTCCAATCTTGCTGTGTCCAATTTAAATGACTGCGTGCGAAATGAAGGCGCGCTGTTCGGTGGGCTCGCGTTAGTTTGGGGCCATTAGCTGGCTTGTGTGGTACCATATCGCGTTCTTTTAACCTTCTCCGAACAGTTCGAGCGCTCACAGATACTCCGTGGAAGTCGCGAAGTTGGTTTTGTATCTCAATGGAGGTAAGGTGACGATTTCTCAAGCTGGTCGTCACGATGAATCGATCCTGCCTTTCAGTTGTGACCCGAGATCGTGGCCTTCCTTGGCGACGAACAAAGCCGCCAGTCTCTAGGTACCTCCGATAAACATTTCGGACCGCAGATCGACTTAAATTAAGTTGAGCACTCACGTTTCTTTGGCTGTGTCCGGCCTGAATAAGTGCCACAGCTTGGGCGGCGACTTCAGGTGAAGTATCCATAGATTATTGATAGAACCTCACCTTAATGTTAAGAATAAGTAATGTTTGTTGCAAAACCAAAGATATCAATCACTTTTTCAAGAATTAAATCCAAGTAAACCAATAAAACCAAGTTTTCTTAGTATTCGATTGTTTGATATCAACAAACAGGCTCCAAATTGTCTTTTGTTTCTTTAAATTCTGTGTTCGAAATTCAAAAAAAGACTATTGAATGAAATTGTGAATGTGCCAGGTTCAAAACTGCATAAAAACTTTTTGCTCGACCTAATATAAAATTTTAGCTAGGACCAAACGAAACTGAAAATACAAGGTGGGCCAAAAGATGTGTCCAGAAGTGTAGTACACACATTTTGCCTGTAATAGGGGGCGAGCGTATTGCCATCATCATTATTTCAGCCGAAAGACGTCCACTGCTGGACATAGGCGATTGCCATCAACCGGGCACAAATCAAGACTCCGGGATGCTACTGAGGAATTCCAGATGGAAAATCTCAATAACACTTTGTCTGACCCGGGAATTGGACCTTGGACCTCACGCTCAGCTAGCACTTGCCATCGCTAGACCAACGAAGCAGTCTACTAATTTTATCATACTGGATAACAGATATCATAGGTCATGTTTGACAAACCTATAAATAGTATGGAAAAGTCAGTACTGAAAAACCTTTTTTATACCGACTTATGTATGAGCTGTGTCTCCTCCGCATGTGTTTTCGAAACATTACACAAAAACATCGTAACAAAGAGGCGTGGCCTTACACATTTGTGTAAGCAGACACAATGTTTTTGTCTTCCGAGCTGCATGGAAAACATTCCCCGCGCGGGGGAAGCGGGGAAGGGTTAGTTTCATTTTCAACTGCCGCACGCGCCGCGTACATCTGTTGTCAAACTGATAGCACGTCTTCCTCGTGGACATCTATAGAAAATGTGATTTGAATACGCAAGAGACAGCTTGTGTATGAAAATAAATATTTATGTGTAAGGATTTTTGTGTAATGTTTGGAAAAAAAAACGCGCAGGAAACACGACTTTACAATGCGACAATCGCCATTTTGTGTTCCAAAGACCCTATACTACAAGAAACACCTAATGTACTAAACGTGAAGACAAATTCAATTGTTACTAATCAGAATAGGTCAAACTTGTTGATACCCGGTTCAAATAATTTATCTTTGTCGTGGAATATTTTTTTTATTTCACACAGTTCCGAGTTTACTTCAGTGATAATTAATAAATAAACAACTTTTAATTGCATAATAATAACCTCTTTTACATTGAGGAATCACGTACGTTGGGTAACTGACAAGCACGTGGTGACAGTGTGGAGTAAAAAAATAGTAATAATTATTAATAATTTCTTAAGTTACCAATTAGTAACTTAATCTTAATGGTTATCGGCCAGGGCAACTTGTAAATACATTAACCCATCCCTGATAATGAGATATAATTTAATGAGTGTCGCGCGACCCCCATGGGGGCCGTGTCGACGCGTGTGGACGCGTGTGGTGTACATAGGACCTTAGGCCTAGCACGCACTACCGTGCGTTTTTTTACCGCAAAATCGTTGTAGTTTGGAATGTCATAGAAGTGCGCGTATTGCAAGAAATAAAAACGCATGTGGTTAATTCACAGTGGGCCTCCGGCTGCAAACTTGTTGTAGGCCCACACCCACTGTCTATTTTTTCGTAAGATATAAAGATATCAAGGCCGTCAACCAAAACTGTTTGAATACGATAAACGTGCATTTTTGCACCAGCAGTCCGCGGACTGATAAAAGTCGTAGATATCGTACGGCAGAAATAACGCATCACAATCCACCGCACCGTAGTGCAAAGTTAGGACCTAACTGCGTTTTTAGGGTTCCATACCTGAAAAGGAAAAAACGGAACCCTTATAGGATCACTCGTGTGTCTGTCTGTCTGTTCGTCTGTCACAGCCATTTTGCTCCGAATCTAATGGACCGATTAAGTTGAAATTTGGTACACATATGAATTCCTGTGACCCAAACACGGATGGGTAAAGTAAATAAATGAATTTTGAATATAGAGGTCACTTTTGGGGGGCAAATAAGAAAATTAAAAAAAAAAGTTTTGCAAACTACACCATGTGGCATGTCAAATGAAAGGGCTATGAGGGTCACAAATATATATTTTTTTTTATAATTTTAAAATAAATTGTTTTGAAGTTATTTAAGAAAATAGACGAAAATTGACCATTCCCCCCCCTTATCTCTGAAACTACTGAGCCTAAAATTTTGAAAAAAAAATACAGAAAATAGATCTTTACCTGTAGATTACAGGAAAATCTATAAGAAGGATGCTGTAACTTTGACGCAACTGCTTTGAGCTGTTCATTGATAGTGTGGTGAACATTCATAACTTATGTAATTAGTTATAAGCTGTTGAGTTTCCTAATAAATAAATAAGTCTCTGGTCTTAAAATAACATGGTAAATCTATCAATATTGTGAGTACAAACTTACATTTACAGTTGGAATGTATGGGAGAACATGTTTTTCAACTACAATGTTATGTTTGTTCTTAAGATAAATTCATCCCAACTACGGAACCCTTCATTGTGCGTGGTCCGACACGCACTTGGCCAGTTTTTACTACTACGGATCAGTATTACATAATAAGAGATTAGAAAGAAGATTAGAAATACTAGCCTTTTACTGTTCCACTGCAGGGCAAAGGCTTCTTCTTATACAGAGAAGGCACGAACATTGATCACCACGCTTGCTCAAGACGGGTTGGCGATATTAGACTTACATTAACTATAAGTCCAGGTTTCCTCACGATGTTTTCCTTCACCGATGTCAGTAATGTCCAAGATAAACTCAGATAAGTAGGTGTATATGAATTGAAAGAATTACATTAGTAGATATTAGCCGGGGTTTGAACCATAGATGAACGGTTCCCTACAAAATGGTTGAGCTGGATGGTGCTGATCCACGCGTCATGTTCGTGAACGGGCGCCGTCACTTGAGACTGGTCATCTCATTACTGCCAAGGCTTATTTTTAATTTTGACTTGTTTTTAAGTATTTTTTATTTTTTTTTACATTGTTCTCACATGTAGAAGCAACAAAAGTAATGTACCCAGGATGTTGTATAGTATTATATCTTGATTTAAAAGAGTGTCCGTGGAGTTTCTTGCCCGTTCTTCTTTATTGAGATCTACGTTTTGGAATGGGCACCTAGCTTCAACTTTCTGACTAACTGACCGACTCTTTGACAATTCAAAAGTGCCTGATAATAGTTTAATTAAAATAAATGCTTCGTGTTTAAACCCACAACTTCATTTCAATTTTTGTTTGCTTTAGAAGACCTTAATTCCGAGTTTAGCTCTCGTATCTACACACTTTTTCCATACTAATAACTTTTTAATAGTTTTGTTTTTATAAATAGATACCACGTTCTAAAATAAGATTAAGGATATTATTAGTAAGTACCTATAATTAGTGTGTAAGCAAAATATATAAATAATTATTCATGTTTTGCGGTTTGACCTATGTGTTAATTGATTCGTATTTTCCCAACTATTTTACAACTCGAAAGATGTCTAAACCGCAAAATTTTAATGACAATAATAAATTATGACTGACAAGGGTCAAAACAATAATGAAATATGTTTTTAGAATCCTTTTTTGAAAACTCTTTTACACGATACCAAAAACGATAAATTATGATAATAAAACCTTTTTATCTCCTAATATTGAAGTAACCACAAATAAATGAAAAAAAAGAGACATAGACATTATGCCTAATTTTAAATTCCTACGTTGCAAGATCTGGAGAAAAACCTCTGTGACAGACGGACAAAAAATTGATGTTAAAAAAATTAAATTAAAACATTTTTGTTTTTATTTTCAGATAGTGTTCGTACAAGATGGCGGACTTTTCCTTCGCCAACGCGACAGAGGAGAATGGGCTCTCCGACTTGGTCAGTGACCATTTGAAGGGGATCGGACGAATGTTCTACCTTCACTCACCTAAGGAAACAATGTTTGAAAGAAAGGAGGATGTACCTAATTTTTTTAGACAGGTGAGGTTTCTTTTGTTTTTCTTTTGTTTTATTAATAAGTTGGCTAATTTGACCAAAGTCTGATATTCTTATCCTTGGAATAAAATTGATGACTGACAGTTTTTGTACGGAGAAACTGTCAAAAATTCAAAATTTATTCGATGTAAAGTAAGTAAAGAACGTAATCAAAGCAAAGAGAGTATGTAAAATGCGGTTCCTAGAGAACAAAGAGTGTCCGCTTGACAAGCTCGAGAATTTTACGTGCTTTTCAAGCAATTTTGACCGTCTAAAACGAACCTTGATGCGCTTTACAAGCAAACTGCGTGCTTGATAATGCTTGATGATAGATTATAGTTTTTTGAGCGCAGAAGCTTGACAACCATACTTGACCGTCAAGCCTCGTCAAGCATGTTTGTCAAGCTATTTTAACCGTCTAGGGTTCGCATAAGCCTCGTAGCAGGTAGTGTTCTGTAGTTTCAGCCTACTCCCATGAGAAAAAGGCGTAAGAATGTAATTAAAAATACAACAAAACTGATATGAAACCCTTCAATCTGCCTAGCCTTTTCCCAACTATGTTGGGCTCGGCTTCCAGTCTAACCGGATGCAGCTGAATACCAGTATTTTACATGGGGCGACTGCCTATCTGACCTCCACAACCCGTTAACTGGGTAATACGATACCCCTTGGTAAGACTGATTGTCAGACTTTCGGGCTTCTGACGACCCGTAACGACTGTCAAAGATCCACGAATGACAGCCGGGACCAACGGCTTAACGTGCTTTCCGAGGCACGGAGGAGTCTCGGTATGTAAAGATGGTCACCCATCCACGGACCAACCCCGGCAAGCGTAGCTTAACCTGATAGATCGACCCGTGCGGCTGTTATTACTTAGCCACGAGCTCCTCGAGATATGAAACCCTTATGTTTCTAAAATACACAGTTTTCTTTGGTAATCTAGGGACAAAACATAGGCTTCATGACAAGGAATGAACCATGTAAAAACAATGCAGCTGTTTTTTAAAGTACCTATGCTATCTAATATTGGAAAATCTGATTTACCACAAATCAATTCAAAAGGTCATTGACCAACTTATCATTAAAAAAAAAAATAATAGCTTTGACTCCTTTATTGCCATTCAAAAATAACCTTTAACTCAAACGTTATAGACTACAAAACCTAATTACGATTGCAAAATTTTCTTCTCAAATATTCGTGTCACAATATCATCAAGGCAATGTTTCTTAATATTTGATTTGTATGATTATTCTATTTCTGTTGAAGTTGTACTTGACATGTTGACATTAATTTCTCGAGTTTGACTTTCGCTATTGAGGTTAGTCTTCTGTCTCATGTTACCTTGTCATATTCTCTAAATTAACAAAACCAACCGATGTTACAGAATAAAATACGAATATACAAGTTATAACTTAAATAACGTACAACCTCTTAAGGTGTCTTAGTACTCATCATTATGACCAACTTTTACTATACATAGTGAAATTTTAATCGTTTTAATCCTCTTAAGGGGTCATTGTACTCATCATTATGAACAACTTTTACTATGGGACCAAACCTGAAATCGCAAAAAAAAAATCAGCTGCTCCCTACATATTGAAGAGTTAAATGTAAGTAGATAAATGTACTGAACAGCTGATTTTTTTTTTGCGATTTCAGGTTTGGTCCCATAGTAAAAGTTGTTCATAATGATGAGTACAATGACCCCTTAAGAGGATTAAAACGATTAAAATTTCACCCTGTAGAACCAAATCTGAAATCTCGAATAAAAAAAAATCTGCTCTTCCCTACATTTTGACGAGCTAAGCGAAAATAAATCCTCAAAATCTGAAAATTATATCCCTAAGATAACAATCCGCACGACTGCATAGAATTTCTTGAATCATAGCTAAGAACACTTTCGATCAAGTCACCTTTCAAACAAAAAAAATCTAAATCGGTTCAGTCGTTTGGTAGCTATGATGCGACAGACAGATACACGCGTTAAACTTATAACACCCCTCTGTTTCCGTCGGGGGTTAAAAAGATTTGGAAAACAAGACATCTGCTCACAGTTTTTACAAAAGAAACATTTTTCTCCTTATTTTACGATACAAACGTGATAAAACTAAATGTTTGTTCATTCCATGTCTTTCAAAGCGAATGCCTTCAAAGCCTCGCTTTTTATTGTTGAAGAACAATTACTTAAACGCGATTCGAATAAATTTAATCCTATTGGTGCTTTATAGATAATTTATTTCTGGTTTATCGATCTGTATTTTATTTATGTGTGAAGAATTTTAAACGGTTTTTGTTTATAGGAAGACATAGTTCTCGTAGGTGCCTAAATAAGTATATCATCAAGTAGCTCCTTGAATTTAAAATAAGAGACAATGAGTTTAACATTATTTTTGTTCTATGCTACATCCAACCAATGTACAAATAAACATAATAAACATGACGACAAGGATGTATGTATAATCAACGCAATGTAAGAAGTCCGTTTGGACGTTTCTTATTATACTTACATGCCGCGATAACTTTGTATGAACGTCTACGTTAAGAAATCGAAAAATGAAATTCGTAAACCTAATTAATTACTATGTTATCCATACATTATAACAATGAGTATCATTCGTAAGCACCAAGTTTCACTTTATATTGGAAAAATGCACTCAAAAACACGAATTAATCGTTGATTCCGACAGGACGTTATTACAATGTCATGACTTAAGGCTCGTTGGCGTAGTGCTGAGACCGTTCTAAGCCGGTTTTTGACCAAATAAAATCGATGTTCTAAAAAATCGATACATTTACAAACGTTAATTTAGAAAAGAGAGAAACGTATAATTATTGTATTATTAAATCTTTAAACATAAAAACAAAATCTGATCAACTATATTTTTAGCTTTATTTTGATATTTAATCAATATTAGGTACGCCACAGTGTGCATAATATACAAACTTTTCGAAAGAAATCAATATATCGGGTTTTAGTTTATGTCTTGATTTGGCTTTGAAACTCGCCTAAATTTAAACTTAGTTGGGATTTATGTACTCGTAATAACTGTTATATATTACAAACTCGTACGTGTAATAAAACGATTTGCCTCGAGAATCAGTTTTAAGCAATGTAGATAAACATGTCGATTACAAACTCTAAGTATGATAAATCGATATGTCTCGAGAATCGGTTTTTAAAGTAACCGAATTTTTTTCCCGTCACTACACAAAGTATATCGACAGCTGTCCAAAGGGACTTCTTAGATTGCGTTGATTATAGGTACAGTACGGTCAGCAACAGATGTCGGTTAACACTGCAACTTTTTGACATCATCTAAATTAACACAAAATGATTCGATAAACTGCTTTTTTTTGTTTAACTGTTAAGAGTTAATGTTCTTAAAATTTTAAGTACTTCTTTTCCGATTTGAATTAAATATTTCGCTTAATAATTATGATTAAAAAACTGCAAGTGTTAATCGACTTTTGTTGCTGATTGTACAACCACGTTCAAAGGTTACTTCGTTTATTTTGGGAAAAACCGAAATATAGCGAATAAAATGTGACTACCGACCAATCGAAATTGATATACAGGGTGTACCACAAAAGGTACCCAGACACGGGGTCGTCTGGCGTCCATGTGCTGGTTTGGTCCCTGGGGTGGTCACAGCGTACAATGTGTTCTGGTGCGTCGGTAATGGGGGGTACTCCTCAGAGGAGGGTCCGGTGACGGACAGCCGTGGGTGGCAGCTTCGCGTATTAGTGCTAACGCGTGCTCGAGTTCGGGAGCCATAAAATTTTTGTGGGATGGAGTCCGACATAACTGCACTATCTCCCCGTGGTAGTGAAGTATGCATGAGCATTCCTCCACGCAAAAAAAAGGGAAAGGTGTAGTCAAATTCAAGGGTGTGGTACAGTCCATCAATCTGAACAACTTTCTCTATGGGACCAACTTCTTAATCGCGAAAAAATAATCAACCATCCCATACGTTTGGCACGAGTAGGTATTGAAGTTTTGTATAGGAGAGTTGATTACTTTTTTAGCGATTACGATGTTGGTCGCATGGAGAAAGTTTGGTGGTCTGTACCGCACCCTTAAATTTGACCACACCTTTCTGGGACACCTGTATATCCTTACCTAAATTATTATAGATCGACGCACTAATTCCGTCACTCCCCTATTGGACCAGTCGCATTTAATTCGGCAAAGTTCGGTTTTTTCCGCAGACCAAAAGTTCCACAACCTGTCAACGTTGTCGAACTGCAACGTCCTGTTACAAAAAGGTACCTTACAATGCAATTACTGTTTGGCCAAAGCTTCTGCAATATTAAATCCAAACAAAGTAAGTACAGTAAAACTATTTTCTTAATGTCCCTCGGCAAACTTCGTGTTTCGTCAGTCGTCGGATTTCTATCAGTTGCCCTTTGCACTTGGCGTAAATCTAAATGATACTGCCATTAATGTCAAAACTGAAAAATCATTAACACTAATAGAAGTTCTTGCAAACATTAAACTAATAACAGAAAAAGATCATAAACTTAATAAGTTAATATACATGATATATCTTTACGATTCTTGCTGTTGCAATGGTTACAAGACCGAGGGAATACGATATATCAACATTTACTACGTCTTGGGAATCGAATAGGTAAAATGATATAGGCATACACAGGTGTGGTTAACGATATTACTTTACCTTCCCCACCGATTTTGGTGTGGTTACTAAAGCCGGAATTACACAATTCACGTTTGGTCTTCCAATTTGGATGAAACAACCAAACTGAGAGCAGTGTGAAGTCTGTGAAGCAGCGATAACGACACCGACTTATGGCCTTGTAAGTCGTAGGACTGAACCCAGGCAGAAATGCACTTTGTGTGTTATATATGCGCTGAAGGCACACATTGCTATTAAACCGGACTAAGCTACTAAAACTAAAAATTCAATAACATGATTAAATTGAGCTGGATAGGTTCCGTCAAAACTAGGAAGAGGATGCGCTGGCTCACGAAAGATGGAAGAATTGCCGGAAGGCCTTTACCCGGGAGTGGAACAGAGTAGGCGAGTAAAAAAATGTGAAATGCATCTCTTGGGTTCACTCGTAGACGCCATTCATCACTTTCTACGGCGTTAGGATAATGTCCCACACCCTCTCACGGAGATGAGGCCTGAGCCCTGCATTGGGCCATAATTATACAGTGTGAATCAGAAAGGTGTGGTTGAATTTAAGGATGTGGCACACACACAACTCTCTCAGTCTCTCATTTTCATACGCCAAATACGCGCATTGTCGTGGAGTTGCGGATACCAACCCGTATTACCTAAGGGTGTGGCACAGCAGACCATCAAACTGAACAACTTTCTCCATAGGACCAACATCGTAATCGAGAAAAAATAATCAGCGCATCCCATAAAAGATAGTGGGCAAAAATGTATGGGAGTTTGTCCAAACGTCGCCAAGGATGAATCATATACCAAATGACAGGTCGAGTAGGTATTGAAGCTTTGTACGGGACAACAATTTTTTTTTCTCGATTACGATGTTAGTCCCATGGAGAAAGTTGTTCAGTTTGATGGTCTGTACCACACCCTTACATTTGACCACACCTTATTTATACAATCTGTATAGGCTGATAATGACGTTATGTTGGATGATACATTTTTTATTCATTGTAAAAACCGCGCCTTTCAATTAAAGTGGATCAATTTGGTTGAACCGTGTAATATTGCCGTAAGTCAACTAGAAGGAAGGGTGTAGCTATTGCGATTTGTATTTGCATTAAGGGGGTGGTCTCAGTCAATCAATGTTTTATATCTTTCGTCTGAAGGTTATTGTACTTTACTTAAGGTTATGTATCTACTTACTTACCTATAACAACAACACATACACCTACAGTTGCCAACTTGTGCCTTTTTTGTCATACTTTTAATTTTCATCCTTTTATTTTATTTTTACAATTATAGGAAAGCGTACGGACTAATACACGTAAATAGTATCAAAAAATAAAAACTGACAATCGCTAATTACAAGCTTCCACATTTATATTACAATATTATGGAAATATTATTATTATATCTTTTATTTCATAGCTTTTTACAACAAACATCGACTTACATACATTATCAATACGCTGACTCATTTTAAACGGAAGGCCCTGTCTCGGTCTCCTGTGATACAGTTTTTATTTAACTAGTACAGGATTCAGGTGATCTTTTCCACTAAAGTTAATTACTGTATTGTATTGTTTTTGCTTTGCAATAGCTGGCGGAATCAATCAAATCAAAGCAATGCAAATCAAAGCAATCTGTAACACTGTTTTTGGAACAATAAGAATGATTACTATTATAAAAATGGAACAAGTTCTGTAAATAAACAAATACCTAATTATATTATAGTTAAAATCTCGCTGCAGACTTGGTCATAAATCATAATCGGAGTAGGGATGTGCGCTAGTTGCGCGCGCTCAAGGCCATTATCGATAACAGCTATCGTTAGCTGATGTCGAGAAGTTAGTCGATGAAGCCATTTCCAATGTCTCCATTGAAAATTGGCAAAAATGTGTGGAACATGCAGAATTGCTGCAAGATGAAGACTTAAGAAAAGCACATTTATGCGAAGAGTTCATCATTCATGTGGAGTCATCACTCAGACGAAGAATTTTAATTTTCTATTTTTAGTTTTATATAAACGTTCTTTTGTTTATATATTTAATATGCTGTGTAGTAAATTTGGTAATAAAATAAAAAAAATGTGTATTTATTTCTATCACCCATTTATAAATATATAAAACTATCGATATCACTCATGGACTGCAGTAATGCACAGGACTACGTATGGGCGTAGCCTGCTGAGTGGGAAAGAGAGCGAAACACTCGAATGATTTATGACCGAGTCTGCAGCGAGATTTTAACTATACTATAGCTAGATGGAAATTCTCAGCTAAGTAGGCTTATACAGTCTATCTTCAATCTTATGTATTTAGATTAGTAGGTAATCAATTATAAACCTAAATTTTGTTTTATTTACAGTCATGGCCATACTTCTTCATCTTCATGATCCTGGAACACATAGTCCTCAGGCTAAAGGGAAAGCCAGGCATCAGACTAAACGATGGCATCACCAGCATATCACATGGAATCTTGCAGGAGAGTGGAAGGTAAGATCTTTTCACCTAGCCTATAACCGCGAGCTCACGGTTATTTTTTATTTTTAGTTTACTAGCTTCTGCCCATCTGCCCACGACTTTCTCCGGGTGAAACTTAATTTAACATAAAATATATCTTAAGACACTCGGAAATACTGTAGCTTCCTATTGATGAATTAAGTTTCGGGACCGTATCAGTAGTTTCGAAGAGTACCCCCTACATACAAACTTACAAATTATACCTCTTTAAATGTATTATAATGTTATTATTTAAAATCAAAGTCAAATCATTTATTTCAAATAGACACATAAAAGGCACTTTTGAACGTCAAACTTTACAAAACCATAGAATTGATTCTATTTGCCCCTTCCAAAAGGTAGTATTGTATGGAGAAGAATGGGCAAGAAGCTCCACCGTAACTCTTTTAAAATTGTTTTAAAATATTTTGTAAACATTAAGTTTATTAGTGATATAAACTTAATGCTAACCCGCCAGACGTTTTCCTGTCTAAATTTCAATTTCTTTTTTCCTATTTTTTTTTTTCTTTTAAACCACCCCAGTGAAGAGGAGAATAAAACAAAAAAAAAACAAATCGGTCAAGCCGTTCTCAAGTTATGGCCTGATCAAGGGAAATAGGGATTCATTTTTATACAAGATGTAAGTGTAAACAGTGGCAATCTTTTAAGGGGTCATTGTACTCATCGTTATGAACAACTTTTACTATGGACCAAACCTGAAATCACGAAAAAAAATCAGCTGTTCCCTACATTTTGACGAATAATTATGTACTGACGAGCAGATTTTTTTTTCGCGATTTCGGGTTTGGTCCCATAATAAAAGTTGTTCATAATGATGAGTACAATGAACCCTTAAAAGATTGCCACTGTTTACACTACAACCTGTAGGTATATAGATTATTATATAATACACTTCTGGACACATCTATTTGGCCCACCTTAGAGTTTAGGTTTCGATGGCCCCTACCGAAATATGATTGCTAGATTGAACAAAAACTCTTGATGCAGTTTTAAACCTGATACATTTTACCATCTTTTTCGATGGTATTGTTTTAAATTTGAATTCAGAATACCATACGACATGGAGCTACGCCTAACAAGTCGGATATGCGCCTTGTTAAAGGCAATTGATTTTTGAATAAAAAACATGTTTTATCAAATAAAGGTTTAATTTAATAACGCGTGTTGCCTCCATGGGCATCTACCACAGCTCTCATACGATTAGGCATAGAGTTTATCAACCGCTCTATGAAATTTTGAGGGATCATCTCCCATTCCTCTTCTATGGCAGTTTTCAACTCCTGCATCGTCTGGGCAACTGGCTGACGAGCCCTAACACGTCTTTTTAGCTCGTCCCACATGTGCTCAATGGGGTTCATGTCTGGGCTTCTGGCTGGCCAGTCCATAACTGTGATGTTCACATCCCGAAGATATTCCCTGACGATGCCGGCCGCATGGGCTCTTGCATTATCATGCATAAAAAGGAAATTTGGGCCCACATAGTCCGCGTATGGTATCACGTGAGGTTCTAAGCACTCACGAATGTACCTTTCAGCATTTAATGTTGGCAGCCGTGGTCCTGTAACAACCTCAAGTTGAGTTTTGCCGCTCGCGGATATACCGCCCCAGACAGTCCATGAGCCACCGCCATAAGCAACCCTCTCTTCAAAGCAGCATTGTGCGAAACGCTCTCCCTTACGTCGGTAGACCTTCTTCCTTCCATCATTGCTATGTAACACAATTTTAGACTCATCAGAAAAGAGTACACGGCTCCAATCTTGCTGTGTCCAATTTAAATGACTGCGTGCGAAATGAAGGCGCGCTGTTCGGTGGGCTCGCGTTAGATTGGGGCCATTAGCTGGCTTGTGTGGTACCATATCGCGTTCTTTTAACCTTCTCCGAACAGTTCGAGCGCTCACAGATACTCCGTGGAAGTCGCGAAGTTGGTTTTGTATCTCAATGGAGGTAAGGTGACGATTTCTCAAGCTGGTCGTCACGATGAATCGATCCTGCCTTTCAGTTGTGACCCGAGATCGTGGCCTTCCTTGGCGACGAACAAAGCCGCCAGTCCCTAGGTACCTCCGATAAACATTTCGGACCGCAGATCGACTTAAATTAAGTTGAGCACTCACGTTTCTTTGGCTGTGTCCGGCCTGAATAAGTGCCACAGCTTGGGCGGCGACTTCAGGTGAAGTATCCATAGATTATTGATAGAACCTCACCTTAATGTTAAGAATAAGTAATGTTTGTTGCAAAACCAAAGATATCAATCACTTTTTCAAGAATTAAATCCAAGTAAACCAATAAAACCAAGTTTTCTTAGTATTCGATTGTTTGATATCAACAAACAGGCTCCAAATTGTCTTTTGTTTCTTTAAATTCTGTGTTCGAAATTCAAAAAAAGACTATTGAATGAAATTGTGAATGTGCCAGGTTCAAAACTGCATAAAAACTTTTTGCTCGACCTAATATAAAATTTTAGCTAGGACCAAACGAAACTGAAAATACAAGGTGGGCCAAAAGATGTGTCCAGAAGTGTATTATCTATCACTCTTCTAACAGCGTGACAGATATTGAAGAATGTCAATGTTTCCAGATAGGTAATAAAAATACCCCTGCCAGCTTAGCATTGTCATAAAAACAAGCAGTTAAAAGATCAAAGACATCGCTACTAATACGAGTATGTCCCTTTTATGGTTATTGTAACTCAAGTATAATATCAATTTGTTGAACATAAATGTAAAACTGCAAAAGCTTTTGAATGTATACGGGTCTTTATGTACCGGATTTAGCAAACCGCAACTAAGCATTTCCCACTGGCAACTTGCCATAGTACTATCGGAGAAACGAACATCAGGGGCCGTACTATGACGTGAAAAAAGATCATGGATCCATCATGGTTCCGTTGAGAAAAAAGGATGGTGCTATAGGTTGTATATAGCTCCATGGTGCTGATCCATGCGTCATGTTCGTGAACGGGCGCCGTCAGTTGGGACTGGTCGTCTCTTAGCTGCCATGGCTTATTTTTAATTTTAATATTTAATTTAGTTGTTTTAGTTATTATCTTTTTATTACGGACGCTTTTTAACGTGCACGTCTTTCTACATTGTTCTCACATGTATATTTTCAACTTGAACGATGTTACCAATATTTTGTAAAAATATTATGATTTAAAAGAGTGTCCGTGGAGTTTCTTGCCCGTTCTTCTCCATAGGGATCTACTACGCTTTGGAATGGGCAACTAGCTTCATCTTTCTGACTGACCGACCCATTGACAATTCAAAAGTGCTTGTAATTGGTTTATTTGAAATAAATGCTTTGAGTTTGAGTTTGAGTTTGCTCCGTCTCTCTCTCACACTGGAACCATGATGGATCTATGATCTTTTTTTCACGTCATAGTACGGCCCCTGTACACTCACCGTAAGGACTATTCTTGTTTGCAGCGCTCGGCCGCTATATTAACGCTTGCTAGCAGTTGTGGTCATCGAATGCACGAGATTTTGTTTTCAAATTGGTCAGACGTAGTTTCCTCGATAGTAGCTATTGTAGTTTGCTTTGGGATTATCTTTATTGCAACACTAGCACTTCCCGCGTGGCTTTGCCCGCGTAGATGTCGGAAAATATCCTACGGGAACAAAAATCCTTCCTTATTCCTTGTCTACATTATAAAGGAAACCTCTGTGCAAAATTTCAGCTTTCTAGGTCCAATGGTTTGGGCTGGGCGTTGATGAGTCAGTCAGTCAGTCAGTCAGTCAAGACTTTTCTTTCACTCGCGTAGACCGGGATAAAAAGCAGCCTATGTGTTATCCAGGGTATAAGCTATCTATATACCAAATTTCATTCAAATCGGCCCAGCCGTTTGAGCGTGAAGAAGTAACAAACATACACACACACGCACACACACACACACACACTCACAAACTTTCGCCTTTATAATATTAGTGTGTTGTGATAAGATAAGGATTATTACACCACCTATATTCTTGCCCTGGTCAGCAGCAGTACTTATTATTAATTATAAAGCTATTGTGACTGGCTTTTAGTCCCCAGGGAAATCGTTGAAGCTTTTGAACCGTTGGCAAAGTGTAAAAGAGTTTTCTGCTAGTAAAATTACAGTTGGCAACAACATTTCCGAATTAATTCTATCCAAAGGCGATTCCCCTATTAATTGTGTTCTAGTCTAATCAAATAAAAATAATATACAAAATCGTTTATCTAAGACGCATATTAGACGTGTTAGGAGAGGCTCCTAACACGTCTAATATGCGTCCTTTGAGTAAACAATGCATCGCATTGTAGTATTACCTATACTAACTGTGAGTACTACAAAATAATTGATAAATTAAATATTAAAAAATTAAATTAATAAATGAAGTTACTAACAATAGAACCATAATTTGCAATTTTTTGTCAACCTATTATTATTGTTCAAACTTACTGAAAAAGCCTGTAATTTCCCTAGAGATTTGCCATTTGTTTTTAGTAATATACCCACATTGTGTTTGTAGTACAATGATTTTTCATTAGTGCTGACACCAACGATTCACCTCTTTCTGTAATATAATATTTTTAATTGGAAAATTATTTTTATGAACCGTTAATGTGTTTTTTTCTGAAATAAAATTTATTTTTGTATTTATTATAATTTATTTTATTATAACTTTCAGATTATTATGGCGTGGAGCGGAGTCATTCTTATATACGTGGATATACGCTAACTTTAGGCTAGTGGAGTTGCCTTGGAACAGTGCTGTGACGTGGTACGCCGCTGCATTAGGCGTCGACTTCTGCTACTATTGGATGCACAGAGCTTGTCACGGTAAGCATACCTTTAAAATAACGTTTACTGAAGACTAAGCTATGACACGGTGCAAGTTTCTGGAACGTTCACGAGCAATAATCGCATGTTCAACTTTATTCCCATTCATGAATTGAATGAATTCAGTACATGATTCTGGACCCCGTTGAAATTATTCGTCGGTTATTAGATAGTTTTGAGGCTATCATGCGCAAAAGAATGGCATCCCTAATGCGTAGAATACGTGAAAGCTCCAATAGCATCCTGAAGATTATTGTGGAGAGGCCAGACTGCCCCTTTCTGATGCACTGGTCCCATAGACATAGCTGTGGGCCCGGTGCTGCGGAAAGATATTTAAATTCATATTTTATGTAGAGGTTATGGAGATATTTTAGTTTATTTTTATTTTATATTTTGATTTAATTGGATTTGGATTTAATTTAAATTTAACTTTGATTTAATTGTCTTGATTTTTAATTTAATTTTTATTTGATGTAAATTTGATTTTGATTGATTTTTTATTGTGATTTTGATTTTAATATTGATTTTAGTTTTGATATGATTTAAATTTAATTTTGATTGATTTTTTATTGTGATTTTGATTTTAATATTGATTTTAATTTTGATTTTATTTAAATTTAATTTTGAATGATTTTTATTATGATTTTGAGATTAATATTGATTTTACTTTTGATTTTAAGTTTTAATTTTAACTTTGATTGTGATTTTAACACTAACTTGGTTTGTAACTTCTAATACTAACCAAATACAATATGGATGATTTCCAAATTAAAAAAATCAGCAGTTTCCTACAAAAGTTCAATACCTACGCAGTCAAAATGTATGGAACAGCAATTTATATTTTTAATAACCTATGAAAAATTTCAACGCAGGGGTCTAGAATGGAAATGTCCAGGCGCGACGATGTCCCACTGTATGTCTATAAATTAAAGATACTATAACACAGGTCCTTAGAGTCAAACAAATTCCTGATCTCAACATTGTTTAAACTGCTTAGATTAGTAGTATAAAAGTTTTTAACTCTTTTAAATAATACACCGACAACTCGAATATGCTGTATTAATTTGGAATCCTATTTATCAAAAATACATAGAGCTTGGAAAATGTACAGCGTAAATTTCTCAAAGCCCTGCGTTACGCTGCCCCCACGACTTTACTTCCTCTAATTCACGCCAAAGTAAGTTGAACTGTTAAATTTAAAGTCTAGACGCCTTTTCCTAGAAATTATGTTTCTTTATGACTTGTGTAATAGCAGGTATGATTGCATAGATCTCACTAATAAGTTAAGCTACGTTGTTCCGAGCACTGTCATTGCACGACAGGTGCGCGCAGTCCGCTTTTTGCCGTTTCCTCCTGCCGCACTAACGCTGGAGTTCGCGCACCTCTTCGTCGCAAACTGTGTTCGGATATTTTGATTTGTTTACATTGTCTGGTAATAAGTTTAGAAGCTCGTTGGTAAAATTAATTAGAGAGTCAGATTTTTAAAACAATAATTGTAGTTTTGATTTGTTTAAAAAAAAAATGTTTTTTTTTCTCTTTCTCTTCACTTTAGAATTTTCTTTAGATTTTTAAGTTTCACTCGTGTGCAAACAGTTCACTAACAACTATGTAGTATTTAAGATGTGGATAACGCCGTGAGCTACACATTTGTAATCTCTTTTTTTTCTCACTACTTGTTTGTTATGATATTTGTGTAACTGTTTGTTTTCCCGAAATAAATAAATAAAAATAAATAAATAAATAAATTACAATCTCCTTAATTCATAATTATTTCTATCTTTTACAGAGGTTCACATTCTATGGGCACAGCATCAAGTACACCACACGTCAGAGGACTTCAACATGGGTGTCGGAATACGGCAGTCTATGCTGCAAGGATGGTGTGGATTTGTAAGTTTCTCTCTATAATTTAGTTTAAATACTATTTCCGTCTTATTACGAAACGGATTCTTTATTGTATACTTCGTACTCGTTATTATAATAAATTTCATTCAGAGCACGGTAAAGTTCTGAAAATTGATAAATTTGCCAGGGTCTTGGGTTGTTCGAAAGAGTTGCCGTGGCCCTGGCACAGGCAACTGAAAGAACACGGGTGGGTTTTAGTCAGTAAAAGTCTGACACGCCCTTCCGCTCCACCCAGAGTGGGAGAAGTCATTTGATGGTTTCCCACCCCAAAAAAAAAAACCAGCCAAGTGCGTGTCGGACAACGCACAATGAAGGGTTCCGAAAAGAATTTGTCCCAAAAACAAACTTAACGTTGTAGTTGAAAAGCATGTTCTTTCAAACATTGATATAGGTCACGGTCAATTCTCCAACTACAAATTTAAGTTTGTAATCCCAAAAAAAAAATTTTATGGCATAAAATTACAAATTAACTATTTTCAGACTTTTTCCTTTACTTGTGCTGTGAGACCTTGCTTTTACCTGCCCTGCTTTTTTTGCTTGTTTTTTTTTTGATTCTAAGTCAACGGGAAATACCTTATAGGTTTTGATTTACTTGCGAGAATCAAAATATGTCGCATAAATGGCCGTATTTAGTCAACGCAATAAAAGCGTTGACTTAGAAGCTTAATTTTTTAGAGCTTCAAGAGACCATAGCATAAACCTACGTATTTGATATTAACTTCAACTTTATACCTCCACGCGCTCCTGAGAAAAAGGGTCTTGACAGACTGACAGATAGTAAGACGAACAGATGGACAACGAAGTGATCCTATATGGGTTCCGTTTTTTCTGTTGAGGCACGGAACCCTAAAAAGACATGGGATTGACGTCAGTTTGTTTTAGAACTTTAACTTTATAGAAAAATTGATCGAAACTCAAAAATGGTTCTTTTTACATATCTAAGCGATCAATTTACAGCTAATACGTATTTAGATACAAAGAAATACGTATTCTCGCCCAGTGTACAAAACAGAATAATTTCTTAACCATCACAATTTATCTTCTCCATAAAAACTTGAAATAATCATGACCATTGCTATTAAATCAACAACATTCAGCTCTCTTAAGGTAACTTCAGATTTATCAATACTTGAGTTACGTTTGTCTCAAAAGGTTTTGGTTCACTTAACGTAGATAACTAAGTAAGCTTTGTATAGAAGAAGAATACATTTAATCTTCAGGTGTAATTGACGTCATTAAAATCGTCACGACAAATCGTGTCGTCAGACCTAAAGTCTTACGACTTTACAATCGTCTTAAAGCTTTTAGCGTTTTACTCATTGTATATTTATAAACCTCTCAAACTTGGCAGTCCCGATCATTTTGTTTTATATTTTCCTATGGTCTCTGTCATTTGGTCATAAATAATACAGAAGGAAAGTTGATGCCACTAAAACTTGGTGAAGGATCGTGACAGTGAATATATTAAGGCATCGTCGTATTAACACTGTGGGTAGGTATGTACATAGGCTTTATAGGCAGAAGTTTTTAACGGCATTTGTAGTAAGAGCTGTTTGATATTAGGTAGTAGGGTTTCTAAAAAGTTATAAGTTCTACAAATATCTTTCAAAATAATATATATTAAGAAGAGTTTAAAAATAAGTCCTTTGAAAAGACGAACGTATTGTTTATTTATTTTATTTATTTATTTAAAGGTACTCCAACGACTTGTTCACTAATACATATTAAGTATATAAAAGAACTTATAAGTATACATATTATTATGGTGAATTCGTCACTTACAGAAGTACACAGCTTAAACACAATTATAAAATATACACAAATTATAAGATGGACATGTTAAAAGTTATTAAAAAAAAAAAAAAAAACAAGAGGACATCATAAAAACTAAAACATCAATTTACGTATTACACAAACAGATTCATTATATACAATACTTAAATAGGTTGAAGAGTTGAACATGACAGATAGCGGTGTTTAAAAAAAAACTGATTAATTTGGTACGTAAAAGTTCTACGTCATAAAATACCATTGAAAGAACTTGACTTCACAACATACAACGGCATTTGAAAAAGGAATGAGCTCAGAATTATTTAACGATCTCATTCGCAAGACAGAGCGGGATAGAGGGTGATGGAGTGCTTCTAACCTGACCTCATATAATATGAATGTAGAAGCTACGGATAAAGCTGTAGTATATTACAGTGGGTTCTTACTGACTTATAATATGCACAAGTTATCAGAATCTCAGAACCTTAATTTTACCTAACTGTATTCTCTGTCGATCGGCCTCCTAGAGACCGCGTAACCATAGAAATTTAATTATGTCTGATGACTGACAGTTGAAGGTTTTAGTAAAATTGCCGTACAATATTTACTGCACACAATTAAACTTACACTGCTACTATATTTACATATTAATATTACACCATCCAAAAAGTCTTTGTGAATTCGTGGCATTCTTTTTTCTGCAGAATCAGCTCTATATGAAATATATAAGGTGCTATAAAAATATCTGCCACGTTTTCAATGGGAGGTAGCATTGAGTATAGATTACAATAGTGAAGAAATTTCGTAACCCGGAATAATTAAATCAATTTGAGAAAATAAAGTAATTTAGTAAACATTTACTTTATTCTGGATAAAGTGGTTCACGAACTACGCGCGGTATGTCGCTTCGTCAGGGAAAACAATGGCTGCCTCTTTCTAACTGTTCTGGGAATGAACACTTATTACTACGGGACGGTTTCATACAAATGACTGAATTCTGCACATTTTTTGTAAGAAAAAAATTATGACATAAGATCAATAATTTACCTTTACTATTGTAAGACATGTACACAATACTGTTTCCTATTGCAGCCGTGGCAGATATTTTTATAGCATCTTGTATAATTATAGGTACTCTATATAGGCACATACATGCGAAATTATATTTTTTAAAGTTCCCTTTGAAAACTGAATTATTACAGATATTTATTAGCTTACTGAATAAGGGAGTACAGGTTCTTATATTTAATTTGAATTTGATTGCAAAAGTTACAGTACCATACACTGACTCCTGTAACTCAGGTACCACCAATGTTACTCCATTTTTTAAGTCAATAAAACATTTTTTATTTTAAATTGCGAGTCTTTGGTCAATTGCCAAATCCATCAATGGACTACTCAACAGAAAAATCTTGTGTCTTTCTTTAACTCAGTCTATCCTTTCTCTCTTCAGGCTTTCTACCTCCCACTGGCACTGGTGATCCCTCCAGCTCAATTCGTGATGCACCACCAGTTCAGCTACCTGTACATGTTCTGGATCCATACTGAGGCTATCAAGAGTCTTGGGCCGCTGGAGTATATCCTTAATACTCCGAGCCATCACAGAGTTCACCATGGTCAGTCAAAATTTAAAAGTAATAATAAAAAAAAAAACCTTTATTTCGGATACGCAACATCCATATGGGTTAGTAAGCAAAACGAAAAACAAAAAGATAACTTATACCTATGTTAGTAAACTTGTAATCTATTTTAGCGACTAGGCATGCATTAATTTTTTTGAAATGCATCTTCGGACAACAATCAATCTGCCTAGCCTTTTCCCAATTACGTTGGGGTTGGCTTCCAGTCTAACCAGATGCAGCTGAATACTAGAATTTTACATGGAGCGACTGCCTATCTGACCTCCACAACCCAGTTACTGGGTAATACGATACGGGGGTACCTTTGGTAAGACTGGTTGTCAGACTTTCGGGCTTCTGAGAATCCGTAACATCTGTCAAAGATCCACGAATGACAGCCGGGACCAACGGTTTAACGTGCTTAACGTAGAAGCTGACCCCAACATAGTTGGGAAAAGGCTAGGCAGATGACGTGCATAATACACTGCAGGCAATACAAAACGGCCACTTTGTCTCCACGAAACATTCAGCTCATCCTATTTATCTGCAACCTTACTTAAAGCGAGTAGTGCCGCTTACTAGCGTTTTGCCACCATTGAGAAAAAGAGTCATAAGTCTGGAGATATGGAACATTTTGAAATTTCCTATGCTCACATCTTTAGTCAGATAAGAAAGAGTTTAATGAGAGAAAAAAATCAACAGTAAACCTCCTAGGTGCGAAGCCTTAGCTGTTAACGCCAAAAATCGCCGTGTGTGCTGCGTAGAAAATTTCAAAATGTTCCATATCTCCAGACTTATGATTTTTTTCTCAAGGGTGGCGATAGTTGGCGGCACTACTCGTCTTAAATTGTCATTGAACATAGCCCGCTGAGCGTAGTGAAATCATATCCAGTACGAGATTATCTTTCCGTTTGATATTTTATTCATTTTCTATATGCAGGCAGCAACAAGTACTGCTTGGATGTGAACTACGGTGGAGTGCTCATCATCTGGGACCGTCTGTTTGGCACCTTCAGACCAGAGACTGACAAGATCGAGATCGTCTACGGCCTCATCTACAATCAGCCTTCTTTCAACCCGCTGTACTTGCAGGTATTTATTTGAACCAAATTATTATTTATTTAATAGAATACATATACATTAAAATGTTTATCATCATCATCCGCATTCTCCTGTCCTCAACCCAATTTATTTGGGGTCAACGTAACATGTCCCTTTCTTCCATACTTCTCTGTTACTCGTCATCTCGGTAGTCACTCCTTTACTAGCAATATCATCTTTCACACAATCCATCCATCATTTCTTTGGTCTTGCCCTATTCTTATAACCATCGACATTCATACTCAAAACTTTCCTCACGACATTTTCCTCATTCCTCCGCATCATATGCCCATACCATGTCAACCGATTCCCGCACAACTTTTCAGCCACCACACCAGTGCCACTTTCAGACTTCATTCATTCGCATTAAAATGCTTATAATAGGTACAATATTTAACACAACTAACTATATACACTAGGTACTAAATTATTATTTATGTTTATCAATGTTTGTAATGTATACGTATTTTTGATAGTGACGCTTTTCACTGTTTGTTCATTTTTAGGGTTCCGTACCTCAAAAGGTAAAACGGAACCCTTATAGGATCACTTCGTTGTCCGTCTGTCTTGTCTGTCTGTCAGTCCGTCAAGACCCTTTTTCTCAGGAACGCGTGGAGGTATAAAGTTGAAATTAATATCAAAACGTAAGTTTATGGTCTTTTGGAGTCCTAAAAACCTCAAGCTTCTAAGTCAGCGCAATAAAAATATACGGCCATTTTGCGACACATTTTGACACTCGCAACTGTCGCAAGTAAATCAAAACCTATAGGGTACTTCCCGTTGACCTAGAATAATGAAATTTGATAAGAAGCAAGGTCTCACAGCACAAGTAAAGGAAAAAGTCAGAACAATGTTAATTTGTAGTTTTAAGACAAATTTTTTTTGGGATCCATTGTTAAGTTTGTTTTTGGGATAAGTTCTTTTCAACTACGGAACCCTTCATTGTGCGTGTTCCGACACGCACTTGGTTGGTTTTTGTCTTTCATTCGGCATCTTACACTCGAAATTAAAGGTCTGAACACGAAATTAATCAAAAGTAAAAACGAATTTATTAGTGAACCGATCCAATTATGTTTTACTGTGGCTCTCGTTATCTTTCTCTCTGCCGAATAATCTAAAACTGAAATGAAAGGAGCAGATACTTGTAGATGAACGTTTATTTCTTTGTTTGTTTTGTAAAAATATTTTTCTTTCTTTCTTTCTTTTATAAGCTAAGACGAGTAGGAAAAACAGAATAAAAAAACAGACCAGCCAAATCAGTGCTACGCTAGTTAGTGCTAGTGTTAGTGTTAGTGCTAGTGCGTTAGTGCTAGTGTATCATTGTGTGTGTACGTGCTTTCAAATGTACATAAAAATATAAATTATGAAGTATCATTATTAATACAACCAAGTTATTTACTTTTACGAACATACGATTCTACAATGTGATAATAAATATCAATCAACTCATGCATCACTAAACTATAGGTAACGTTCCGACTGTAGTTTAATCAACTGTTTAATAGTTGCAGTGTTCCGTAATGATTCCATTATCCAACATAAATTATTATCATCATTCACTGAAATAAACGTTAAGGCGAGTATACCTGCTAAGCGCCACCATTTAAAAATTAATAAGTCTGGAGATATGGAACATTTTGAAATTTTCTATGCTCACATTTTTAGTCAGATGAGGTAGAATTTAATGAGAAAAAAATCAACACTAAACCTCATAGGTTCGAAGCCTTAGCAGTTAACGCCAAAAGCGGCCATTTGTTACGTTAACTTTTGCATAGGAAATTTCAAAATGTTCCATATCTCCAGACTAATGAATTTTTTTCTCAGTATTGACGCTGTTAGCAGCTAAACTGGCCTTAAGCTACAAATTTATGCTTTTCAAATATTAAACCTAAAACTTGAGTTACCTACATGTAACACGAATGATTACCATTTTGTATAGCGTTTCAGTATATCTTTGTAACAGCAAATAATTAATTCATTAGGTGTTGAATTCATAGTTTCGTTCCGTTCATCTTGAAAACTTATCAGTAGGACACCGTAGAACACACGCCACACATTATACCTAATGGAAAAATCCATAGGAAAAGCTCATAATAGTAATTTATTATCATAATAATCCACCAAGCTTGATAAATGGGATTTACCGTAATAGATAATACTTAGCGCTAAATTAGGACAAACAACCACTGTTAATAATCCTTTAGTCAACCTACATAACCCGAGCTGGCCTATTTAAATATGCTGGAATACAAAAGATCGATGACATCACCTAACCTATACTTAGAAATGTGGTGGGGAAAAAGTAATGCCGTAGTATGAATTGTCTGACATTTGATTGGAAAAAAAAATTGTCTCTGTTTTCACGGAAAGTTTATTTAAAGGTATAAAATTTACAAGTCGAAAAAATGATATCGGCCAGCTCCAGTGTGGATGCACATTTGTGCTCGTTTCATTTTCAATTGTTACTCGCAAAGCATCCGCCAAAGACCCCTAAAAATACCCTAGACAATTTCAGACTCCAGTACCGACCCCTCCTCCTGATCCAATTAGATCTTCGGTAAATCAAGGTACAGATACGAGTGAGGTCCCTCCCACCCGAATATTCGTAGCCCTGTATGATTACGATGCCCGTACCGATGAGGATCTTAGTTTTAGAAAAGGGGAACATTTAGAAATCTTAAATGATACACAAGGTGACTGGTGGTTAGCTAGAAGCAAGAAGACAAAACAAGAAGGCTACATTCCATCGAATTATGTCGCTCGCCTGCAGTCCATAGAGGCCGAACCATGGTACTTCCGCAAAAAGCATTCGCCAAATTGGTGATTTCTACTTCAATGTTAGTTTTCACGACTTGCAAGGTTTGTGGTTTGTTGTGGTAAACGTGAGATTACAAAAAGCCCCAAAGAAAGAAGTCTGGCGCCATCAGATCTGGCGTTCTGGCCGGCCAGTTCAAATTGCCAAAACGGGAGATCACACGACCCGGAAATTGGAGTTTAAAAATCTCCATCGCTGCAAGAACTGCTTGTATGTATAGTTTCATTACATTGTCAACTAATTCTCTATTTGTCTACAACATAATTACGTATCAAATTACAATGACATTATGACACCAATTGCAAAAATTATGGCATATTCACGTCATTATGATATTACTTTTGCGCCACCTTATGTTTACCCTAAATACATCAAAAATATTTAATTCTTTAATCGGTACTGAACAAAACACCGCCGAACGTATAAATAATAAACATTTATTTATATTAAATTCTGAACATGCTCACATCTCGTGGGATAAACAGAACACTGCAATTAACCTCGGAAAATGGAGCAAGACAGCAAAAAGTTGAACTTTACATGGGATTATAAAGATGTGGTTACACAGAGCGGGATTTTGATCCCTTTGTAGTTGTACCAATATACTAAGGCGAAGTAATATGGCCGAGCCTTTGTGTAATAAGGTAGTTTGCAGACTGATATCTTTTCGTGGCGAATAAGATACCACAGTTAAAATAAATAAATAAAATAAATAATAAGTTTATTGTACAAGGAGGTACACATTAGCAGATACACTAAACATGGTAGTACAAGTGGTAGTCAAAGCCAGGTTGAACAGCTGGCTCCTGGACTAAATAAAAAGATACTTGTATCTCAGGAGCCAAAGTTCCTCTTAAACATTGAAAATTACAACTAAATGCAATCAGTCTCAGTAATTACTATGAATTTAAATTTGTGAACATTAACATAATTCTATGCAAATATTTAAATTGAAAGAAAAATTACAATTTGAAAGAATACACGGCCTACACATATTACAGAAAACATCCCAACGACACAGAAGACACTCCAACGATCACCCCACGAATACCTTTCTCAAGTAATCATAAGGCGACCGCTAGAATATCCTCGGTATCGCCGTAAGACAAATTCTGCAACTAAGTAGTTAGCTTTGCTTTCAGCAATTCTTCTAAAGACTTTTACAAAAGGCAACTAAATGAATATTTTATAAGAAAAAAATTAAATCGAAAATTGTTTTTTTTATTGTTTTTAAGATTACAAAAAAAATGTATATTTTTTATTATTACTTTTTATATATAATTATTTGACATTTTAAAACGTGCTTATTATAGGTCAGCCACTTATGACGAGGTTCGGAACTGTCTCTCCTCAACACAGGTTATTTTGTAAACTATCTAGGAGAACAGTACGGCACCCACTAACTAGATTAAGTAACTATGCTTGTGCTTTATACATTACCTACCTTACCATGTAATCTAGTCCTTGTTGAACAATAAATATATTATTATCACATAATACTAGCACTTCCCGTGCGGCTTCACCCGCGTGGATGTCGGAAAATATCCCACAGGAACAAAAATCCCTCCGTCGTATTCCTTGTCTAAAGGGAACCTCTGTACACAATTTCAGCATTCTTGGTCCAAGGATTTGGGCTGGGCGTAGATGACTCAGTCAGTCAGTCAGTCAGGACTTTTCTATATATATATTCTCGTTGAATTCAACTATACCATGAGGTTCAAGCTTGAGGTTTGCTAGCGAGCAATGGAGCGCAGCATTTTTAGAGTCAGATGAATGGACCGTGTTAGGAATACAGTGCTGCGCTCCAAAACAAAAACCTATGACATCACCCAAAAAGCAGCCAAACTGGAGTGGGACTGGACTGGGCACGATTACCGTATGTCGAACGAGTCATGCGCCAAATCTACCACCATGTGGGTCCCAAAAAACGTCCGTCGACATCGAGGCCAGGAGAAGATGATGAGACGAGCTTGACGCGTACAGACAGGATTGGTCCACACCAGCTCAAGACAGAAAGGAGTGGAAAAGAGAAAGGGAGGCCTGTGCCCTGCAGTGAGACAACACAGGCTAAAAATAAAAATAAAATAATAAATATGGTTTATGGTGTAGTTGCTTATAATATTACACTTATAATTCAATCTGCCCAGCCTTTTCCCAACTATGTTGGGGTCGGCTTCCAGTTTAACCAGATGCAGATGAATATCAGTATTTTACATGGAGCGACTGCCTATATGACCTCCACCACCCAGTAACTGGGTAATACGATACCCCTTGGCAAGACTGGTTGTCAGACTTTCAGGCTTCTGACGACTCGTAACGACTGTCAAAGATCCACGAATGACAGCCGGGACCAACGGCTTAACGTGCATTCCGAGGCACGGAGGAGTCTCATTAAGTAAAGATGGTCACCCATCCACTGACCAACCCCGGCAAGCGTAGCTTAACCTGATGAATCGACCCATGCGGCTGTTATTACTTAGCCACGAGCTCTTCTTTATTATTGATCATAATTATTCAGTTAATATTTTCTTTACCGCCATTATTGCTCGCTATTTTTCTACAGGCGCAAATATATTATAGCGTTGTAAGAAAGAGGTCTAATAACTGAACGCGCCTTAATGAATGTACGTAAATCGTTAATATAAGGTTTTGAGGCTTGTCATGACAACGGTTGCCAACAGAAAATAAACATAAATAGAATAATACCGTGTAATAAGGCTGGTAATCTTGCTTGTTCTATTATAATACTTTAAAGTTGGGACATGTCTGTATCATTACATTATTTGGCTGGTTACATTAAACAAATGTGGAGTTTAGTGAGAAAATTTTATTATATAGAGGAGCTCGTGGCTAAGTAGGTAATAACTGCCGCACGGGTCAATCCATCAGGGTAAGCTACGCTTGCCGGGGTCGGTTCGTGGATGGGTGACCATCTTTACATACCGAGACTTCTCCGTGCCTCGGAAAGCACGTTAAGCCCGGCTGTCATTCTTAGATCTTTAACAGTCGTTACGGGTCGTCAGGAGCCCGAAAGTCTGACAACCAGTCTCACCAAGGGGTATCGTATTACCCAGTTAATGGGTTGTGGAGGTCAGATAGGCAGTCGCTCCATGTTAAATACTGGTATTCAGCTACATCCGGTTAGACTGGAAGCCGACTCCAACATAGTTGGGAAAAGGCTAGGCAGATTGATTGAGTGAGAAAATTTTATAAAAATATTAACGTTTGCTAGCAAAGCGAATATTAGAGTGACGGCTGACAGGGGAGAACGGAAGAAAAAACGTGTTGCGTTGACCCTAAGTAGGCTCCTACAAACAGACGCGACACGCGATATAATCGCGCCTGTTTGAAGTAACCTTAACGTGGGACAAGAGCAGGAAGATTTTATTCTTTTATTTATTTAAATGCCTTGAAACTCATTACCAGGTCTTAACATAATGCGATAGCCAAGTCACTCACACACCCAAAATTAAAATTAAAGCACAAAATACATCTCAAGATCATAAAGATCTTTGTTTGTAATAATTAAAGATGATCCTAGCAAAGCATACTTAGCTGCTTTTTTACAATTTTTAAATAAAGCTTGTTGTGTACAAGGTCACTTACAATCCCACGGCGTGTTTTGTATAGGCTAACAATCTTCTCGAAAAGAAATTAGAAAATTAGAAATAGAAATCATATTTTTTTTTTCTTTTTTGTTTCTTGTAGGTAAACAGATATTGTATTATGGTTATTTTGATGAAAGTCCCGATACATAAAAGTCCAGTGAAAGTCAGTGTTCAATAGGCCACCCTTTCACGCGATTCTATTAGGGTTCCGTAACAAAATGGTAAAAAGGAACCCTTATGGTGTAACTCAGTCTGTCTGTCACAGCTGGATATCTCAAGCACTACTAATGCTATCAATTTTAAATTTGGAACTATTTTAGATTACGTTTGCCCAACTATTTTGCATATAAGAAAGAAATAAAAATATATATATTTTTTTTTGCAACAGGGTCTTAAAAATTCAAAGTGGAGCTAATTCTCAAACATTTTTTTCCTTATTGTAGGCAGCATAGTTTTAGAATTTTGATGAAATATATTCAAAAATAATACCATCCCCCCCCCCCCCTCTTCCGAAGTTTGCATAGAACAAAATCTGAAATTATTCTATTTTTAATTAGTTTATGTATACTCGTAGATTGTAGGAAAAATAAAAAGATGTATCTAAATAGCATGGTTTTTCAGAAATCATCAACAAAAATGACATATAAATGATGGTATGGAACCCTCGGTGCGCGAGTCCGACTCGCTCTTGTTGACGGGTTTTTTTTTTTTTTTTTCTTCTAATACTGGCTAGTCCCTTTGGTAGGAGAAGTCACGCTCGTCTTGCCATCTTCAGCTTTTTCGCATTTTCATCCTTGTTTTTAAGATATATTTTAATCTAATAAACAGCCTGTACTGTCCCCCTGCAGGGTAAAAAGTGTCGGCCAGTCTTGTAATAATATTTTTTTAATAATACTCGTATATTATTTTATTTATGTTTTGTTAATAACCTCACCGATTATTTTCAGGCTTTCTACAACAACTACGTATTCGAGAAGTTCCGTAAGCTGGACACCTGGGAGAACAAGCTGAAGGCCATCGTCTGGGGACCCAGCTGGGAACCGGGAACCGCTCGACTGGGAGATGAAGACATGAAGGTAGATGTAAGTATTTATTGTGGGAGCCATTGCATGGCTTTTGAGTTGAATTGTTTTCATCTATTAAGTTTCGAGCTATGTCAATTTGATGCAATTGAAATTGTTATAAAAAACAAATTCAATTTCTAAAAACTGATAATGTTTGTATCTTCTTAGGTGTAAGATGTAACTTACCATATACCCATCATTATGAACAGCTTGTACTCAATCAATCTGCCTATCCCAAATATGTTGGGGTCGGCTTCCACTCAGCGACTTTTTTTTTTTTTTTTTGACGCTGCATCCCCGCTCGTGGGGGACGAGACGGGGTATGTGGGACTCCTGTCGGAATGACAGTATGTATACCCACTAAAACTCAGCAGTGTTCCCACATGGCCGTGATGGGAGGGCCATGGGAAACCGGCTCAGCCTTTACTTCCACAACCCTCCCGGCGCATGCCCGCCTAGCTGGCGGGCCTCGCATGCCCACCCGGATGGGGGGCTACGGGAATGACCGGGAACACCTGGCCATTCCCGTCCGACACTGGTGGGGGCCTGTGCAATACAGGCAAGGATGCCCCCACACCCGTTGCCTGCTGGCCCCCACCTGGGAGGAGTCGTCTGCTCCGACCCCTCCTCCGCCTTCGGAGCGGCGCCACGTGAGGGTCGTTCTCCCGCGCGCGCTCCGCCGCCTGCCCAATTTCGGCCGCAGAGGATAGGGAGAGCAGCCAACGTTATACCGACACTCCTCTTCCCCTGCGGCCCCACCGCGTCCGCCATCAAACGGTGGCGGCCCCGTCAAGGCCGCGGAAGGTAGGGAGAGCGGCGCACCGCAATACCGGCACTCCTCTCCCGCCGCGGCCTCCAATCCTCAGCCGCGATGCCTCCCATAAGACACCGCGGCCCGCCTCAGTTGCGGTGTCGCCCATACGGCCACCGCAACCTACCCGCTGGCCGCTACGTCGTCGGCTTATCGGCAAAAGCCCTGACGAGCGGCCCCCGCCTCGGGTTCCGCTTCGCTTCACCGTGGGTGACCAAGCCACAGCTACTGAGCCCCCCCGCCTCGACAATGCGGAAACCCTCCGGGGGGGTCCAGTCAGCAACTGCCTTAACCTCCACAACCCAGTAACTGGGTAATACGATACCTTATATGATAAGACTGGTTGTCCGCCTTTCGGGCTTTTGACAACCCGTAACGACTGTCAAAGATCCACGAATCACAGCTGGGCTTAACGTGCTTTTCGAGGCACGGAGGAGTCTCGGTACCTATGTAAAGATGGTCACCCATCCACAGACCCACGCCGGTAAGCTTAGCTTAACCTGATGGGTCGACCTGTTCGGCTGTTATTACTAAGCCATGAGCTCCTTTATGAACAGCTTTTACTATGGGACCAAATAAAAAAAAAACAGCTGTTCCCTACATTTTGACGAGTTGTGCAAACATAAAATGCATTTTTTTTTTTGCGATTTCAGGTTTGTCTGGTTTAGTAAAAGTTGTTTATGAGTACAATGACCCTTTAAGAGTTTGTGTGTTATTTAAGTTACACCTTGTATAAGTACATTGCATGACTGAGGGGAACCCATTCCCAACAAGGTTCCAGCACCAGCATTAACTTGCGTTGAAAAACTGCACTATCAGTAATAATTTAAAATTATAATAGTATAGTAATAAGCCTTCAAAAATAGTTTTATCACATTTTTAGACGTACGACAATCACTAATATCAAAGAAAAAAAAATTGAATGACTGTTTGACAGTCGCCTTTTTTATCTTCAACGTCCTCACTCCAGCAGGATTGATGCTGTCAAAATGTCCAGATGTTCTGAGCTCTCAACATTGTTCATAAATGCTCGAAGCTTCCAGGAATACCTAAAAACATCCTTTGTCGCCCAGACTGACAATATGTCGAGGGGAGCTGAAAAGAAATATGTTGGATACTGTTCTAAGAAAGACCTTTGGTATGTTTTTACGAAATTGAAGAAGGTTTACGTACATACTGGACGTCGATACTAAACAAACAGATCATCCTTAACTTACTCGTCTTTACTAATTGCTTAAGACGCAGATATATACCAATTGCCCAAAGATATAAAAATAATTCACGTATTGTTATCTTTTACAACTATTGTGTTCAGTACATAAGAAAATGAATGGCGTCAGACATAACTTTACAAATTAATTACACTATGTAATTAATACATATTCTAAAAAAACTTTTTTACAAAAAAAATACAACCGACTTCCAAAAACAACTACAAAGTGAAAAATAACTTTAATTTTGGAAGTCGGTGTCTAGTTAAATGTATTTTCGTTTTTTGCCACCGACTTCCGAAATTAAAGTTATTTTTCACTTTGTAGTTGTTTTTGGAAGTCGGTTGTATTTTTTTTGTAAAAAAGTTTTTATTTTTCACTTTTTAGTTGTGGAACCTACCCCACACAAATTCTAATACCACTACCTGCAAAACAAAGTACTCGTAGAACATCATCCATATAAAAGTAGGCAAAAAATACGTATCATTGAAGCTAACTCAAAAACTACCAAAGCAAAGTTAATAAATTTTATATGGGACCAACTGTGATGTATACCCTCTCGAATAAAACCAAAACAATCCAAATCGGTCCAGCCATCTTCGAGTAATCGGGGAACATACATAAAAAAAAAAAAAAAAAAAAAAAAAAAAAGGTTCCGACGAATTGATAACCTCCTCCTTTTTGAAGTCGGTTAAAAAGTACACATATTAAGTTATTAGGGAAATGCTCTAATACCTATAAATAAAAAGAGAAGTACTGACTGACTGATTAACTGACTCATCAACGCCCAGCCCAAACCCTTGGACCTAAAAAGCTGAAATTATGCACAGATGTTCTCTTTATAATGTAGACAAGGAATAAGGAAGGAATTCCCGTTAGTACGTTCCCGTGGGATATTTTCCGACATCCATGCGGGCGAAGCCGCGCGGGAAGTGCTAGTTTAACATAATATTTTTTCTAAATCTTTAACACTACTCGTTTAGACGTAATGTTCAGTTTAAAATAATTAAAAGACGTTTATCGTCGCACTTATCAGTTAGATTGCGTATTGATCCTAGTTTGATGTCCATAAATTAGGAGTCAAAGATAAGCCTTAGGCTGAAAATTACCTTAGTGGGTTTCTGAACTGAAATTAAAATAAACTATTTATTTTGCAAAGATATTGGGGTCACTTTAACGCGTCATGTTTTTAAATAAAAAAATGCTAGAAGGGTGAAAGAAGTTGTTATGTAATAATCTTGAAATAATTTGTGTATATAAGAAGAAACTAAACATGGAAAATAATATAATTTATTTTTATTATTTCATTTCATTAAACTAGCATGACATTCTCTTTTACATTCATCATTTAATTGTGATATTCTTGTTTATTAAACACAATAGTTATAAAAGATTCTAACAAGTGAACTATTTTTATAGTTTTAGGCATGAAATTATTCTATACCTACTCTTTAGACAGGGTTTAATAAATAGTTGCGTGCCCTCAAGCCTCCCTTAACGGCACTATATAACATCACAAGGGAATGCCGAAGTAATTTTATCGAACTGCGAGACCGTCGATAAGTACTAACATTTAAAATTTAAATTCGGCCTCCAAGAAGATTTAAATTTAAATCGAATTATTTAAATTCAATGAATTTGCATGCAATACATAACTAAAAGAAAATATACATATACCCTATTATTTCCGTAAGTTATGGGTCGGCAATCGTGTTATGGGTTTTTGGTAAGTTTATACAGAAAACTTAAAGTAGGTACAGACGCTAGCACATCAAGCTACTAAAGTCTGTCAAATTTCTTTAATAGATTTTCATTTTTATTGCTAAAGCATTAGGTTCAAGGATGATTGGGAAAATTTGACAGTTTCGGGTGGCTTGACCTGCTGGCGTCTGTACCCAGTAGCCACGAAATAAAACATCTGGCTAGCTCAAGAGTTTCACCAGTCAGTAAAAAAATCGGATTCAGGATAAACATTGTAAATGATTGTTAAAAAATATTGAATGTCACTAAAAAGTGCAAAAATCACTGCGTATTTTGATAACTTTGGCGTTGATAAAAAGTCACCTATTTAATATTATAATACTTCAATAGAAACAACACAGAACAGTGAACCCATTGATTTTTTTTTTACATAATAACAAAAACAACACAAAAAATTCTACCTCATTTGACTAAAAATGTGAGCATAGAACATTTCAAAAATTTCCATATCTCGAGACTAATTTTATTCTCAATGGTGGCGCTAGTTAGCAGCTCTAGCCGTAAAGGTCTAAACGAAGTTTTTAACGCCTACTATTTGACATAATTTGACTCCAATATTACAATGATGAAAGAACAAAAAATACAAGGAATATCAATCCTTTCCTCGCTTGAACCGAAAATTACTGAACGCGTTTTAGTGGTAAACGAATTTAAAACATTGTTCTGTTTCTATCAATATTTTGAAGATGACAAAGATAAATATATTTTTAAAATGTTTAAAAGATTTATTGAAAAGATTACATGGCAATTCTTTTGGAAAAAATCCGATAAAACTCAGAAGTAATAGTGAATTATATTCATAAAACCTAGCTCGTGGCTAAGTAAGAACAGCCGTACGGGTAGATCCATCAGGTTAAGCTACGCTTGCCGGGGTTGGCCCGTAGATGGGTGACCACCGTTACATACCGAGACTCCTCCGTGTCTCGGAAAGCACGTTAAGTCATTGGTCCCCGCTATCATTCGTGGATTTTCGACAGTCTTTACGGGTCGTCAGAAGCGTGAAAGTCTAACAACCAGTCTTACCAAGGGGTATCGTATTACCCAGTCACTGGGTTGTGGAGGTCAGATAGTTAATAGCTCCATGTAAAATACTGGTATTCAGCTGCATCCGGTAAGACTGGAAGCCAACCCCAACTTAGTTTGGAAAAGACTAGGCAGATGATTCATCTTTACCTATAAAAAACTAAGTTTTCATGGGATGTCGGAAAAAAAAAATTATAAAGTTAGGTATGAAAGATTAATATTAATAGGCTATATAAAAGAAAAGGTATCCAATAGGAATCTTAAGTCTAAATGTACACGCCTTCGTCACTGCTCCTCACCGCATATTATCTTGGGCATACTCAACCAATTTCAACTTGAACGGAGCCCTTGATCTATTTTATTAGGTCTAAACACGCCAAGGCCACTGAAATAAATTCTCCATGTCTAAAATTAGTTCTAGAAGCATTAAAAACAGCCACCAAGAGACATTATCCGTCTAGCCTTTCCCAACTATGTTGTGGTCGGCTTCGGAGCAGCTGATGTCACTATTTTATATGGAGTGTCTGCCTATCTGACCACCACAACACAGTTACTGTGTACACGATACCCGTTGAAAATACTGGTTTTCAGTACTTCTAATAATTGTTATTATTATTTTATTAACTTTATTTACTTTATAATTTTTGAACTTGGAATTATATTATCACTCAATTTGTACGCCTTTCTAGGCAAAACATGCTGAAACTTCTTTTTTTTGTAATCATTCCAACTGATTGTAAACCTACACGTGTTTTTGACAAATAAATATATCTTATCTTATCTTATCTAATTTTTGCTTTCACGAGTGTTGATACTAAAATGAACATCTAGCGCACCCTTGGTAGCCCACCCTGCTCCTACAGTACCCGACCGTGGCACATCGAGGCACATTGTAGCACATCGAGGCACATCGAGTTTTCGGAATATCTCGTCTCTGTCACTCATACCCATGTGGTAGTCTCTAAAGCTTGATTTTTCATTAATGCTCGAGTACTATACAGCTAAGCTAGCGAA
This sequence comes from Cosmia pyralina, assembly GCA_946251885.1. Classification (NCBI taxonomy): domain Eukaryota; kingdom Metazoa; phylum Arthropoda; class Insecta; order Lepidoptera; family Noctuidae; genus Cosmia; species Cosmia pyralina. The sequence goes on along the minus strand of OX276348.1, from coordinate 3,943,067 downwards.
GTGCAGTCACGAGCACTAACATGTATACACTTAGCAAAATTCAAAAGCGATTTGGTCGTGGAATAACGATTGGATCTTTGAGGTAAGGCCTATTTCATGATTGTATGTAGGGTTCCATACTTCTATGTTCATAATATCATAAAATTACAATCAATGTAACATGAGAAAACGACTTTTAAAAGTGGCGCAGTGTATACTTATTAGTGCTATTAGTGCTCGTCGACTGTACGCAGTTTCAATAAAATAACTTAAAATTTGTTGGGGTAAAACGTGGAGTTGAATGTGCCTTGCTAACTAGCCAATTATGATAACCTCAGCATGAGCTATTATTTTATAATTCGTGTCGACATGAGAGGTAATGGTTGTAGAAGTTACTAAGAAGTTCTTTTGTTTGCAGGTGGAGAACAGAGATAAGTACGACGTGCAGTTACCTGCTTGGTGCAACTTCTACCTCGTGGCACATTACACTATTGTGCTGTATGGATTCTTCGAGCTGGCTTCTAGACATATGGTGAGTTTTTATTTAATTATTTATATCCTCACTTACAACTATTTTTACAGGTGTAACCCAATGCAATAATAAAAAAAAAAAAAAAAAAAAAAATGTTTATTTCAATTACAAAGTGCTTTGTCACAAATGTATTGGAGATCTCCTTTTAAGCAATAGTTGCTTGTGTTAGGAGACTCCGCTCTTCCGCTAGGATTTTAACTACAAATTGCAATTGAAAACATGATAAACAAGAAAGAAAAATAAAAAACCTAAATTAATAAACATTTTACGAAGAAAAAGGTAACAATGCGCGTGTATGTGTGGTGTAAACAAGTGAGTGTGAGTGTATGAGAGTGTGAGGATGTATACTGTTTGAATTAAAAATTCAAATATTTAGCACGACTATAGAATAAAAATTAAGTGTTAGTATAAGTATTAAGTTAAAATTTAAGTCTAAGTTTAAGACTAAGTTAGCCCTACGACGGAGTCTTGGGATCGGAAGAAGTCTATTACAACTCCTTCCACTAACAATATAAAAAACACATCTATAGTAATAAACTATTGAAGAGTAGATACAATAGACTCAATATCATCGTATGTGCTGGACTTAAGCCATTCGGTAAACACTTTTTTACAGTCTCAATAAGTCGCAATAGTGAAGCAAACTTAAAAACTTATTATCTAAAACTTATTACATATAATGTTATCCTTGTGAATTCACTCAGTGTACACGCAAAAACGTCTACCTCCTCTGCTACAAGGTTAAGGGTACGAAGCTCCCGCGTCAGGGGCGTCTCATTTAACAGATTGGTGCGGCCACGAGGTATAGCAAGCAGCTGAGGCCGCCGTCGCCGCCACACATATCTGTCGGGCACACTCAAACACACCTGCCCTAATATGTCGGCGTTATGTATCTTGCCTCTAATTACTTTAAATAAATAAGAGGCAAGTGCGAACTCACGCCTAACTCTCAGCTCATTGTATCCAACCATGCCTAATATAAACAAGGTTGGATACATAAGCGGGTAAAAAGGATATACTCCATAGAGCCTCAAATATAAAAATCTAACAAATTTATTTTGTATTCGCTCCACCATGAGACTATATTTAGTCTCATGTGGGGCCCAGATGACTGCGTTGCATTCTAATTGGCTTCTCACCAAAGTGTTATATAATGCGATAACCGCCGTAATATTTGTGAAACCACGAACAGTACGCATAATAAACCCCAAATTTCTGTAGGCCTTTTTACATCACTTGACTATGTGATCACGAAACGCTAGCAGTTGTTCTTGCATCATTTATTACCTAATTTATCAGTGTCTCGTTAGTCTTTGGTTTGTTTCATTTTGGTCGTCAGCATTCAATCTACTACATAGATCTTATAACTGACAAAATGGCGGTGTACTCTATATTCACATAATGAACATGTTCAATACTTTATGATTAATTTTAACTTGCACCCATCTACGTATTATTACAAACATTTGAATGAAGACAGTTCGATAAGGTGACATGCACCCAGTAGATAGTGTGAGAAAGGAATGTGTTTGCAAAGTGCAAATTTTTGCTCCTTGACGGGACAGCACTGCCTACCCCTTTGGGAATAGAATAAGAAACTTTATGTTATAAGTTTTTATCTCCTCGCTATGAGATGATCTTGAGTAAGCTTCGTGTCACTGGATCCATCAATACAGTAGGTACACAGACGCATTTCCACACGATCGGGTTGAAATCTCGTCTACACGACACGGCTTGTTTATATATGATACACAAACACAAAGCTGGAATCTTGTTGCAGTATCTGTACGATCAATTTATATACATATAGGTTATATCAATATATACTGATGTCGAATCAAATGCTCGGATTAATATTTTGTATCATAAAAACGTACATAATATATTTGGATTTCGTCCCAATTACGTTTTTTTGCTATAGTTGTCGCGTTTTAGCATGACAATAGCGGTCATTGCCCTTTCCCTAAAATCTCTCCATAGGAAACCAAACAATAAACTATGTATGATTTTTCGTTATTGTAACATGTTGAAGATCACCACAGACGTTAACGGACTTTATTTAAGTTTTTGAAAGAAAAAATGCTAGAAAATGTTGGTAGGTCAATAACCGGTATTGTCATGCTAAAACGCCACAACTATTGTGATCTATTTTCTTGAGATCAGGTAACGCAATATTTATGAAGTCTAAGCTGCGGCTATATTTTATTCAGTATCACTTTATCACATTCCCCGTTAGCACCATACTTTTTTGAAAGCACTAACGTGTCACGATCACGTCTCGCTGACTTTCAACGATACATCTAACTTCACTTTGCAGCGACATTTTCTGACGTCCTTTCAGTTGCGTTAAAAATATCGACTATTATATTTATTCTATTGATTTGTGAAGAGAAAAAACAAAGATAGAAAAAGTATTTATTGATACTCGCACACACTCCGAAAAACAAACAAAAAAAAAACACAAAACAAAACAACAGAAAATACAAAAAGCACACCGAAACACAAAATATTCCAAAAACAAAAAACACTCCGAGAGAAAACATTCCGATGAAAAGCGTTAGTTTTTCGGAGAAAAATATTTTCTCAGTTTCTTTTCTACATCAAGACGTCGTCACCTTGCTACAGGAGTTAGAAAATACATTGTTGCTGCTTGCAAAAGGCATTCAGTAACAATGATTTGTCTCTATAATACTGTTCGAAAATCAGTCAAACCGAACTACGTAACCTGTATGCTTATCTTATCCAATCAGAACCCCTGGAGTAACAACATAACAGATTAATAAGCTCACCTCTAGGCACAAATTAATGACTATCACGTTTCTACCACAAAATAAATAGGTACAGAAAGTTGGCTCCTTACAACGAGACAAAAGAAGGGTGTCTATTGTGAGTGCAATTCGACTCGTTGAAATGACAGCATAATCAGTCTATAATGTTCCCATTGCTGGGATACAGAGCTCCTCCCTTCGAGAGGGTGTGGGCTGTAATCCACCACGCGGGTCCAGTGCGGGTTGGTAGACGTCACATGTCTTCGAATTTTTGGTTCTAAGACATGTCGGTTTCCTCAAGATGTTTTCCTTCACCGTTTTGAGAGCAGTCGTGATGAAATTACGTAAAGCAAAGAAAGAAAGAAAGATAGAAAATGCGTTTAATTGGCATTACAGCAAAAAAATAAATAAATACACCTTAAAATTATAAAAAACATAAATACACCTTAAAATTATAAAAAAAACATAAAACAAAGATTGTAATGCCAAAAGGGCCTCAGCTCAGCATATTGTCAGATGACAACACAAGGTGTACCACCTGACGCTGATTTTCAGCTGCAACCCACGAGTGCCATACGCTAGAATCTAAGGTTAGAATAATCTAAATCAAAGAAATGGCAATCATGTGTTTGATAGTCTGAGATCTCTGTTCGTATAATGTGTACGTATAAAATATGTCACAGCCCACACTAGTTTTAATTTAGCCGTTCAACTAGCGGCCTGAATTATATTCAATTAAAGGTTAGGTTGAAACTGTGATCAACTACGCGCGAGCCGAATTGATCGTAGTAACTAATTCGGAACACCCTGACCAAATAGGTTAGATTAGGTTAGAACTGTGACCAATTTTGTGCGAGCCGAGCAAACGAAGCGAGCGATGGTGCGGCAGCGGCCGGGCACTACTTCCAACGACTAGGCGATTAATTAAACGGCTAATTAAACCATTTGGCTGCGACATTCGCCGTCTTATTACAAAACAAGGTTCATCTTCAAACCCAAGTTTAAACCATGGACCCTTTTTTGAATTTCGAACTTTATTCCGACACATTAAATTGTCAGTTTTACAAAACTAACAACTTAGTACCGGACTAAGTTGTCAGTTTTGTATAAAGTACTGTATTTCTATCACAGCTAGGTTCTTATTACAAAAACTGGCTCGACAGAAGAAAAATCTTGTTTTGTAATTAGACCGATATGCCTATGTGTGCGTGCGCCAATGTATGGAGCCGACCTTCTGTACCTATCTATTTTGTGTTCTATTCTACCCACACTAAATCTTTCTCATAACATCGTGAAATTGGAGCGCAGTCGTAAACAAATATTAGTATGTACCACCCCTGTATCATGGTACGTTTATGTAGGGAAAGATGTGAATTTCACCTTGACTTGCTGTTATTGAAAACATTATTGACTATAGTGAGATGTGCCTCGAACAGACGCGCCAGAGCAAACGTTACACAAAAATTAAAAACACTCTTTTCGCTCATAATATTAATTTTAGTTTGATTCAAATTTTATTCAACAAACTTATCAAACAATAGAAATATTTTTTAACGTAAATGACTAACTAACTAACTATACAAATAAATACAAAACAAAAGGACACTTAGGCGTCGAAGTACTCGTCCGCATCGATGTCATCCGGAAACGTGCCCAGAAGACTGGCAGCATTGCCACGTTGAATGGCAATGCTAATTCTTTGGCCAAAGAACGAGCCAGCCCTCTGGTCACGTGAAGCCTCGACCAGTCGGCGAGAAATTTCCTTAAAAAGTAGACGCGCACTCGGGCCCCATGACCCGAGCGTTTCGACCCCAAACGGCTCAAAACTGTAGTTACCTATAAGGTTACAGTATTTGCGCCGCTTGAGGGTCTCAGCAGCCGCAGCAGCGGCGCCAGCACAGCACGTCGTGCTTGGAACATGAGATGGCGCAAGGGTGTCGACACAAGTTGCGTCCCACACCAGAGGCCTACCCATCTTCCAAGGCAACAACGTCATGCCATCTGGTCTCTTCCCATCGTCACGTACCAAGCCGTTTGGTTCTAATACCGCTGGTACGCCGGCGGTAACAAGAGCTCGACGAATAATGTCGTTGATGCTGGCGTGCCGTGCTATGCGACCTGCGCTCCTGTAGCAGGACAAGCCATGGTGCCCGAGACTGTCGACAGCGTCACCGCAGTGACACCGATGCGGAGCAACACAAGGTGCGCCCAAGCGGAGACACGTAGCGAGCCGAAACGATGAGTCATCCATCATAGTACCTATGGTGGATGACGGGAGCGCCTGAAGCCACAAGCCTGACTCCCATTCTCCCACAGCCAGCAGACGGGCACGCTCAACAGTATTAAAAGACGTGTTTAATAGGGTATTCCGTATAATACTGCAGAGCGGCACGTCCCACAGTTTCTGGGAGGACGGGTTGTCAGGCAAATCCGTATTGGGACAAGCCATTTTCCAAGCGTTCAACGCATCGGTCAAAAACGGTACCTCAAAATCGACCAGTGAGGAAGATAAAATTTTCCTGGTTAATTTATCGGTACTGTGGACCGAGGAGAGGAACGCCGGTAAACTAATACTTGAAATTTTGCGGACGCCGAGACCACCCAGGCGGATGGGAAGAGTAGCTTGCTGCCACGCTCGGTCGTCCAGGGCCACATTTAGGATAGAAGTTAGTGTGTTTCTAATAATTTGGTCTACTTTTTCTAAAAGTTGTGGATGCTTCCAAAGATGGGAGGAGCGAAGGCTATATGTGAATTTTGGTCCAAAGCAACAGTATCGAATGAGTGTGAAGGCCGAATGAATATTAATTTTGTAAAGTCGTTCCGAGACATCATGAAAATTTTGTATTTTCTCCTCAATAAACGTTGGAAAGGATTCGTCAAAAATTGGGGATCCCAGGAGGTGATGAGAGTTTCTTTCCATAATTTTGATATTTGGTGCTATTGTATTAAATTTTGATATGGTAGTCTGTCTGTCAGTGGTTTGGGGAAGATAAATTTCACATTTTGAGAGGTTAAGGTCTAGGCCAATGGAACTGAATTTTTCTTTTAAAAAAACTAAATCTTTTAAGACTGTGTCTACATCACCTCCTAGGGTTCCGTCATCCAAATACCAAACGTTGAATTTAGAATTTAATTGACGAATAATTGGATTTATTGCCAAACTAAAAATGACTGGCCCAAGAGGGTCACCCTGTTGACATCCAACGGCTGATTTCAAAAGGTTGTCTTTATAAAGTAATTTAGAGGGGTGCCTATAACATTGATAAAGAAAACTGTAAATTTTGGGTATTTCTTTTTGAACTTCTGTCAACAAGGTGTCCCTGTTTACGGAATTGAAAGCGTTCTTAATGTCAACCTTAAGGATGACCTCACCTTTACCGCTATTGATGTAAGTGGATAATGCATGTACCGCAGCCTCACAGCCCCCTTTAGACCCGAAGCCCAGCTGTAGGGGCTGGAATTTGCTGGCCAGTGTTTCGCTGTAGAAAGCACAGCAAATTTTGGCTGCGATACGACGATAAGTGAGCCCTACGGCAATGGGACGAATGCCGCCATCCTTCATGCGCAGGGCACATAGATTTGCCCCATACAAGATATCAATGACGGCTTCGTTCACATTGCCGGAGAGCATGAGATTAATGAGGGCCGTTAGCTCCTCCAAAAGGGACTCACCAGCCTCACCGGCGCCTGAACACATTAAGTCCTTCAGGTGTTGAGGTGTCAGGCCGTCGAGGTCGCCGGCGGAGCCACTTCGAAAGGAGCACACGGCCGCATACACTTGTTGTGCTGTAATTACAAGTGAGTTGGATTCCAGATCGGGTGGGTCAGGAAAGGAGAGATCATCTGCCGGGGTAGGGTGTTTGCTCTCCAGAGCTGTAAGTGTCTCTGGAGAGTACGGCGCAACCACATCGCTACTAAAGATGATCCTAGCTGCACCTCTGATATCACCCTCGCCTAGTTTAGACTCCACATAGTGCAATAAACCTCTTTGGGGAAGGTGTGCTGTTAATTTAGGGTCGAAACTTTGAGCCGAAATGTTGCAATTATCCTTGATTTGTGATGTTAAAGTTTTTTTATTTGCCAAATTCTTTTGCACATGTAGAATCCTAAACGGGAAGGTTAGTAATTGCCCCCAAGCACTCTGAGAGTTCTCTCTGGCGGCGAGGCGGATACAACGCGTAAACTTAAAGCTACGGATGGTCTCGCGCCACGAGGAACTCTCTTTAAGACTGGAGTTGAAGTTTTCAATTTTGCAAGCGTTTTCCAAAAGGGTTGAGAGGGGGAAACAGGTGTTAGGGAAGTGGGTATGGTAGGGCATGATGAAGGCACATTGTGGGATTTGTGTTTCTTACCAAAATGTACCTTCAAGCCTCGTTCACCCTTAAAAAAGCGTGCTTGGGGACAATGAGGGCATCTCACTAGGACATCCAGCGACGTGGCAGGTTGACTGGCGCTTCGTACAGCGTCGCTACCGTCGTCATTGTTTAACATAGAAAAAATTGTAAAAACTTACACGATTTTTCCTTAAAAATAGCACATAATATAAATAGAAACTAAAATAAAATAACAACAACAAAAAGACACATAAAAAAGAATTGACAGTTTGTCCGATGACAGCGGCGCAGTCGCGCTGGGGGCCTGGGGCGCCGCGCCGCCGTATGTCAAGTTGGCGCAGCCCAGGTAACCGTTGCCGTGAGACAGCGTCGTCGAATAAATATGGTCGATTTTAGTATTATTAAGTATTAATTTTCCATGGTTAGTCAATCTTTGAATCTTAAAAAGTCCACTTGGATCAGCAATCGCCAGAAATGCTAGTATGACTGAAATCCTTAGCTTGATATTAGCTTTTCAGAAGCCGGACGTAAGTTTCTTCAGCCAACTCACAATAAAAAAAAAAAATCGCAATATAAATTGTAGTATGGCGTTATTGACGTCGACAGACCAAATTATTATTATTTATTTATTTACTTAAGAAAGTTTTCAATTTACATTATTTTTTTATAATTTTTTTTTTTATAATACACTTCTGGACACATCTTTTGGCCCACCTTGTATTTTCAGTTTCGTTTGGTCCTAGCTAAAATTTTATATTAGGTCGAGCAAAAAGTTTTTATGCAGTTTTGAACCTGGCACATTCACAATTTCATTCAATAGTCTTTTTTTGAATTTCGAACACAGAATTTAAAGAAACAAAAGACAATTTGGAGCCTGTTTGTTGATATCAAACAATCGAATACTAAGAAAACTTGGTTTTATTGGTTTACTTGGATTTAATTCTTGAAAAAGTGATTGATATCTTTGGTTTTGCAACAAACATTACTTATTCTTAACATTAAGGTGAGGTTCTATCAATAATCTATGGATACTTCACCTGAAGTCGCCGCCCAAGCTGTGGCACTTATTCAGGCCGGACACAGCCAAAGAAACGTGAGTGCTCAACTTAATTTAAGTCGATCTGCGGTCTGAAATGTTTATCGGAGGTACCTAGAGACTGGCGGCTTTGTTCGTCGCCAAGGAAGGCCACGATCTCGGGTCACAACTGAAAGGCAGGATCGATTCATCGCGACGACCAGCTTGAGAAATCGTCACCTTATCTCCATTGAGATACAAAACCAACTTCGCGACTTCCACGGAGTATCTGTGAGCGCTCGAACTGTTCGGAGAAGGTTAAAAGAACGCGATATGGTACCACACAAGCCAGCTAATGGCCCCAAACTAACGCGAGCCCACCGAACAGCGCGCCTTCATTTCGCACGCAGTCATTTAAATTGGACACAGCAAGATTGGAGCCGTGTACTCTTTTCTCATGAGTCTAAAATTGTGTTACATGGTAATGATGGAAGGAAGAAGGTCTACCGACGTAAGGGAGAGCGTTTCGCACAATGCTGCTTTGAAGAGAGGGTTGCTTATGGCGGTGGCTCATGGACTGTCTGGGGCGGTATATCCGCGAGCGGCAAAACTCAACTTGAGGTTGTTACAGGACCACGGCTGCCAACATTAAATGCTGAAAGGTACATTCGTGAGTGCTTAGAACCTCACTTGATACCATACGCGGACTATGTGGGCCCAAATTTCCTTTTTATGCATGATAATGCAAGAGCCCATGCGGCCGGCATCGTCAGGGAATATCTTCGGGATGTGAACATCACAGTTATGGACTGGCCAGTCAGAAGCCCAGACATGAACCCCATTGAGCACATGTGGGACGAGCTAAAAAGACGCGTTAGGGCTCGTCAGCCAGTTGCCCAGACGATGCAGGAGTTGAAAACTGCCATAGAAGAGGAATGGGAGATGATCCCTCAAAATTTCATAGAGCGGTTGATAAACTCTATGCCTAATCGTATGAGAGCTGTGGTAGATGCCCATGGAGTCAACACGCGTTATTAAATTAAACCTTTATTTGATAAAACATGTTTTTTATTCAAAAATCAATTGCCTTTAACAAGGCGCATATCCGACTTGTTAGGCGTAGCTCCATGTCGTATGGTATTCTGAATTCAAATTTAAAACAATACGATCGAAAAAGATGGTAAAATGTATCAGGTTTAAAACTGCATCAACAGTTTTTGTTCAATCTAGCAATCATATTTCGGTAGGGGCTATCGAAACCTAAACTCTAAGGTGGGCCAATAGATGTGTCCAGAAGTGTATATAATAATAATATTAATTTAGTTTTTAGGCCTTTTGACACATGTAGAAGTCATACTTGTTTTGTTGATTTGTTTCCAATATCGATCTCTTCCTTCCGAAATAGATTCATAACATATAAATTAAGACACACTCACGCACACACACACATACACACACATACTCACATACCTATGCAAACACCCACACGCACATAATACATTCGCTCGTACCTACACATATTCACATGTTTAACCTATTATTCTAGTTTGTTTTTTATTATTCTATCTCCTGTGTTTAGTATAAATTCTAGAACGCTATCGTCCTTTTCCTGAGGTGGGCGTTAATTCCTACGACACAGTATTTTGCTAATGTAGGTATTATCGCACTAAATGTTTTTGTCATACTGTGTTTTTGTTCAATAAAGAATTTTATTTATTTATTTATTTTATTTTATACTAATTGTGCTTTTGACAAAAATTTAAACCAAAATGCTACAGGGTAGCTGTTGTATTTTCGATTCAAAAATCATTTCAATTTACGTCACGTTTATGGCGTGCGTTCGTGGTAGGGCCTCAGATCTGCTACACAGCTAAGGGCAGAGCAGATAAGGGCCTGTTTCACCTCCTACGATTAAGTTCCTAATAACTTACTTGGCAGATAATTTCATACAAATTCTGTTCCATTTTTGAATTTATTCGGTACCTACCTACCCAACGTTCCCAGATAAAATTGAATTATTTCTTTCTTATACAGTAATTTTAAAGTTATTCTTTGTAAGAATTGTTATTGTATGAGCTATAAATAGAATATACAAGTAATACGGAGATTTTCACTCAATTTTACTTTGAAAGGTAACTTCCACATAATAAATCCGTATACTTTTGCATCATATTAGCATTAATCCTAATTGTTGAAGGAAAGACAACTTTCTATCTCCGCATTAAAACAACAAAGCAAGAACAATTTCTCCAGCTTACGTCACGTTTTATGATAAAACTCCAGCGATAAGCGAGGCTAAGAGAAACTACGTAAAATATTTAAATGGAGGAGGAGCTCATGGCTAAGTAATAACAGCCGTACGGATCGATCCATCAGGTTAAACTATGCTTGCAGGGGTTGCCCCGTGGATGGATTACCATCTATACATACCGAGACTCCTCCGTGCCTCGGAAAGCACGTTAAGCCGTTGGTCCCGGCTGTCATTCGTGGAACTTTGACAGTCGTTGCGGGTCGTCAGATGCCCGAAAGTCTGACAACCAGTCTTACCAAGGGGTATCGTATTACCCATCAGTCACTGTGTTGTGGAGGTCAGATAGGCAGTCGCTCCATTTAAAATACTGGTATTCAGCTGCATCCGGTTAGACTGGAAGCCGACCCCAACATAGTTGGGAAAAGGTCAGGCAGATTGATTGACGTAAAATATTTAAATGGATTATTTTAAGCCACTTTTCAGTAAAGAGCTGATTTTGCAGAAGCGAAATACGCATGGCTTTGAAAATTCATAAAAGCATTCAAGCACGTCATGTAAAACTACACGCTGAAACAGCTTGTCAGATTATTTTATGTAACGGAGTTGAACGTTCACCATAAAAAGAAAAAAAGTCAATCAATCTGCCTAGCCTTTTCCCAATTATTTTGGGTTCGGCTTCCAGTCTAACCGAATGCAAGTGAATACTACTGGTATTCAGCTTTTACATGGAACGACTGCCTATCGGACATCCATAACCCAGGAACAGGGTAACAGGATATCCCTTAGTAAGACTTAATGTCAGACTTTCGAAAACGAAAAAAACTAAATAAATTAACATTGAACTCATCTAGTTCTCATAATCTCGTATCAATACAGACAGTAATAATGTTTCTGCTAATACGAAAGAATTAATGTTCTCAAAAATGACTAGATTAATTACCTAGTTGTAATTAATGTAGTCAATTTCGAGAACACTTAATTCTGGACCTGAAAATTGGTGGAAAAGCCGTTCGGTCACGTGCCGTTGAAATCAGTGCTCTGAGTGGAATACCCCGGGTAAATTCTGGTCACATTAATATGTCATTAACTCTTAAAATGTCGATTGTACACCATTTATTTATTTATTTATTTATTTAAAGTCATACATACAGCTATCATTACAGTAACCCAATGCGATAGTGTAGGAAAAAAATAATAAGATAATTACAAATACATTTCAATTAAAAAATTATACAATAAATTCAATTCAAATTAACGTCAATAAAAAAACAAAACAATACAATACATTTATCAATTTTATACATTCAACTCATTTCACCATAACATAAAACGTGTAATGTAACTTTTGCGAACTCGCTCAGTGAACAAGAGAGTACATCTATTTTATGAGCAACCAGGTTCAGTGTGCGCAATGTCCGCGAAAGCGGGGCCTTGGCCATTAGATTGGTGCGACCGCGTGGCAGTGCGAACAAATCGGGCCGTCTACGACGCTGTACGTACCCATTGGGCACGTACAAACCTATCTCCTGTAACACCCCCGGATTGTTGGTGTTACCTCGGAACACTCCAAGGACATACGATGCCAACGCTAGATCCCTTCTCGTCTCCAACTTGTTGTATCCCACCATGCCTAAAACAAACAAGGTAGGATACATCAAGGGATACAGGGGGTATACCCCATACAGTCGGAGGTACATGTAACGCGTAAATTTATTTTGTATTCGCTCCAGCATGAGACTATATTTCGCCTCATGTGGGGCCCACACAGCTGCGTTACCCTCCAACTGACTCCTAATTAGCGCGTCGTACAATGCCGAGATGGCCTTAATATTCGTGAATGGTGCTGCTCTGCGAAGTACGAAACCCAACCGTTTGTATGCCTTTTTACAAACGTTCACGACCATGTGTACAGATAACAATAGAATTTCAATTGTGTCTGCTAATTGGCGCGCGACGGGTTAAAATTGGTTCCTGATGACTAGTTTTTAAAATTAATAACTTTTTTACAAAAAATACAACCGACTTCCAAAAACAACACTACAAAGTGAAAAATAACTTTAATTTCGGAAGTCGGTGTCTGGTTAAATGTATTTTCGTTTTTTGCTACCGACTTCTGAAATTAAAGTTATTTTTCACTTTGTGGTGTTGTTTTTGGAAGTCAGTTGTATTTTTTTGTAAAAAAGTTTTTATTTTTCACTTTTTAGTTGTGGTACCTACCCCACACAAATTCTAATACCACTACCTGCAAAACAAACTAGAACATCATCCATATAGAAGTGGGGAAAAAATACGTATTATTGAAGCTAACTCAAAAACTACCAAAGCAAAGTTAATCAATTTTATATGGGACCAACTTTGATGTATACCCTCTCGAATAAAATAAAAAAAATCCAAATCGGTCAAGGCATCTTTGAGTAATCGGGGAACATACATAAAAAAAAAGAAAAAAAAAGGTTCCGACGAATTGAGAACCTCCTCCTTTTTGAAGTCGGTTAAAAAGAAGGATTTCAAATCTTACACTACGTCTTGTTCATAAGTAATTCTATTAAGACCCGTATGATACGAATCTTGATCTTCTTAGCCCGTTAATTACTTAAACAGATAATGTTACTTCAATAGGTACTAAGAAGATTAAGGGAAGGGAAGGGAAGGGAAGGGATTGCGAGATACAGAGTGTTGAGACACATTATATAAAATTAGCAAACCTTTCCTAACAGCAGGATTTTATTAGTCATCTGGGGTTTATGCATTAAAAGCTGGTCTTAATGGAAGATCCAGATTTAAAGGAGAATGGCGGTAATTACTCTACAACCCATCGGTTTCACTCGGCTGATATAAAATATAAAACATTTATATTTAATAAACCTGTAAACTCGGAAATAATATTCTATGTCAAAAATGTAAACAAAGAAGTGTCAGTGTAAAAGTGACGTTTCAGGGGTATTCAACATTTTCCTAGTCATTCTAATTATTTGATTTTGATATTTTGAAAACGTAAAATACAACAAGGCAAAACTTAACAACAAATATACCTGAGAGGGACACATTCAAGCACGACAAATGACAGAAACCGAATAATATACTTACTTTACGCCGAATGACCAAAACAAAATGGCGACCAGTAGGGATGCCCAACTTGAACCGATCGCAATATTATTTACGATTTTTTTAACGAATCGAAAACATTTTAACAATAAATGAAAGTCCAATAATGTTTAGAGCTTCTGCCTCATTTCCAGTAACAAAAAAAAAAAAAAAATTTTTTTTCACGTTTTTATTGCAAAAAGTTATAGTAATATTTTATTCTTTTAGTTAATTTATAGCTGAAAACTGTGTGCAATATTATATTTTACTTGTTTAAGAATGTCTACAATTTTAACACTATATATAGGACTTACCGATAAACTACACAATTGAGGTTATTATTTTAAATTGGCATCACCTCTAATTACATTTTTGATCTCTAATTTCATTTTCGAGTCTAAATAGTAAACCTTTCTCATTTTTATAAACAAATCCATCAGTTGGTCTAGCAGTATGAAAAACAAAGCAATGCAAAGCAATAAATAAACTGATAAACGAAACTGCTTTTATTTGTAAAATAAACAGGGCATTACGGAAACGTCGTATATAATAAATCCTTGTTTAATTAGAAATTGTTATCTAATATAAACAGACTTAGCAGTCTCTGAAATCGGAACGACGATTTCGAACGATTAACTATAGCATTATTTAACGTTCTATTATTTTGTTAAATCATTTTTAACCGACTTCAAAAAGGAGGAGGTTCTCAATTCGTCGGAACCTTTTTTTTTATGATGTTCCCCGATTACTCGAAGATGGCTGGACCGATTTGGATTTTTTTTTGTTTTATTTGAGAGGGTTCACACACACATCACAGTTGGTCCCATATACTCGTAAAATTGATTAACTTTGTTTTGGTAGTTTTTGAGTTAGCTTCAATAATACGTATTTTTTCCCCATTTTATATGGATGATGTTCTAGTTTGTTTTGCAGGTAGTGGTATTAGAATTTGTGTTTGGGGTAGATACACAACTAAAAAGTGAAAAATAAAAACTTTTTTACAAAAAAATACAACCGACTTCCAAAAACAACACTACAAAGTGAAAAATAACTTTAATTTCGGAAGTCGGTGGCAAAAAACGAAAATACATTTAACTAGACACCGACTTCCGAAATTAAAGTTATTTTTCACTTTGTAGTGTTGTTTTTGGAAGTCGGTTGTATTTTTTACAAAAAAATAAATGTAATGTAAATGTAATAATGTAAGTTTGTACTCACAATATTGAGAGGTTTACCATATTGTTTTAAGACCACAGACTTCTTATAAGTTTTCCTGTAATTTTCAGATAAAGATCTATTTTCTGTATTTTTTTCAAAGTTTTAGGCTCGGTAGTTTCGGAGATAAGAGGGGGAATGGTCAATTTTCGCCTATTTCCTTAAATAACTTTAAAACAATTTATTTTAAAATTATGAAAAAAAATATATTTGTGACTCATCGTAAGTCCCTTCATTTGATATGTAACACGGTATAGTTTGCAAAACTTTTTTTTAAATTTTCTTATTTGCCCCCCAAAAGTGACCCCCATATTCAAAATTCATTTATTTATTTTACCTGTCCGTGTTTATGTCACAGAAATTCATATGTGTACCAAATTTCAGCTTAATTGGTCCATTAGATTCGGAGCAAATTGGCTGTGACAGACGGACAGACAGACAGACAGATAGACAGACAGAGAGACACACGAGTGATCCTATAAGGGTATATGCAGTTGAAAATGTTAAAATGATGAATTTCTTAAATTAGTAACTGTATCACAAAGTACTCATTCAAAAGGGAACAACATTGAACCACAATAAAAATATAAAATTAGTTTAGACCACAGACAAACAAAGTAGCCAGCAATAATCAAAATAATATAGTAACAGCTAAAAACTTTACAGACACAAAACCAAATGATTCCAGACTAACAAGTTTCAAAACCGACTATCTTACTTTATATTTTACGACGTATATCGGGACATATTATGTCCAGATAAATGTGATACGTCGTAAAATTTTAGATGAGACCTTCTACTCTGTGAAATTCTATTCAAATTGCTGTAAAGCTCAGCATATTATCTTTCGAAACATTAAGTTAAATCTGTAGACGTTTAGGTTGAAACAAAGATGATTGTAGAGGTTAGGGTCTCACAGAAACACTTAAACAGTAATTGCTTATGAACAATTTCTATCTCTGTATCCGACACGCCGGTACTAAAACAAGGCTTTGTAGATTACTCTCCAGTTTATTACACATTAAATGTAGATTTACTCTTTATCTTCGTAGATTACAGGGTACAACTAAAGCAACAGATACTTAAATTATCTATTCCATTATATTTTATTCTTTAGAACTTATCTATTCTTAGTTCCATCATCAAATAGATCTTTACTACAATAATTATCTTTCAAATCATATCTCGATTCGTCTAGCAGACCATTGGGTTTGAATATCAAAAGTTTTAAGTTGAATATAGTATTATCTGCGTTTCACCCCATAGCTATAACTATGTTGTCTTATTCGAAAGTTAATGTACTGTTCGTGTGGCTGTTTTTTTAACAAACCTTTTCTTTCTCTTCTAGGGTATGACACCTATCTCAGTGCTGATCTGCGTGCTCTACGTCATCGCTTCACTCACCATCATTGGAATGGCGTTTGACAACTCCAAGCACGCCCCTCTCTTGGAGGTTATACGGTGCTCTGCCCTCGCTTTCCTCACCAGGAGTGTCACCATTGCCAGTCCAGCATTTGCCACGGCGTTACAAACCTTCTTCGTGGCTTCTGCCATGTTCTGGTGCCTGAATATCTTGAAGTTCTTGGAGATCAAGAAGACGAGGAAGGTGGATTAAAGGCTGATGCTCACGACTGATTTTTCGGGTGTCATTGATGGAATGACTTATGCGATTTAGATGGAAGACGTTGGTATACAGAAACTACATTTTGTGAACTGAGAAAAGAAATGTTTCGATTTAATTCAGATTTTTCAACGAGCATAATATAGTTAAATTTTAATATAGTTTTCTCAAAGTAGACGTTGGATCCGAGCTGTATTCCAGAGCAAAGGCAAGCAGCAGTTACTTTGGATTGGATATTTAATAGCTTCGTGATTTATATTGCTTTTCAAACTAGTTCCTGTTTACTTTTCATCTAGTTGCGAATGACCTAGGAAATGTTAGATAAGTGCCTATAAATGTACAAATTATGCAACAAAATAAGCCAATTTATGCCTTAACATTGAAAATAATGATAGAATATTTTACATACAGTTTATTGTACCTACTGTTGCGAATTCCACTGTTTCACATAAATTGGATAGTGTTTTGATGGAGTTACTAATAACTCATTTGTTTGTGATTCTATCCATTACTTGTCATTTCAATAAACATTGATAACTAACGATACTTAATTGAAACTATTATTGAATACTAACAGAGTAATCAATAGTAGTTTCAATTAAGTATCGTAATGTTCAATGTAATAATTTCCATTATTAGGTTTCTAGAAAGTTATAGCAACAAAATTATAAGCCTTCCAAAATAAATAGACTAAGGATATTTGATAACTTGTTCTGAAAATCGTTTTTACAAAAGTGCAGCTTGCAGCAATTGATATAATGTATTGCGTTTTTAAGAAAACAAACTGTAAAATAACTTCGTCTCGCTTCGGTTGTAGCTACTACCTTCTTATTTTTTCTGACCTAAATTGTACATCGTGCCACTTATAGTCAACTGCACGTCAGTAGTACGACTTTAGCTACAAGAACCACCATAAAGCTACGGTTTTCTAGAAGAGCGGTTTAGCGACCATCATGAAAATCTGTCATTTTTACCAGTATTTGACAATGTCAAAAAATGCTCAAAACTTGGATTCACTGCTTTCTTAGAGAAACCAAAGCTTTACCTGCTACGACGGAAAGCTGTCAATGGTGCCGATTCTGTTGTGCACAAACTAAACTTAATTTAGGCTGTTGCTAACTTTTTCTCTCTATTATGACAAGAAAGGGACGGAAGTAAATTAGAGCTGTCAAATTAGTTAGAACTAATTTTTCCATAGACATTTAGACGACACGTAAAAACATGTCGACTAAAAACACGGTGAATCGCAAGGTGTGAACTAGTTTGACATCTCCAACTTAGTTCATAGCTGTAGCCGTCCTTTTCTCGCGCTGCCTGTTAGTAAAAGATAGCGATTCTCTAATTTTAGTTTAGTGCGTTCACAAGAGAAACGGCACCAATGTCAAAATTATTGTCATAAACGGGTGGTTATTTGGTCTATACTAACCTACCTTATAATATAATTCTCATTATGGGAATCTTTCACTCCGAACGCGATCAAAATCGCGCAATTACCGTAGTTTCTAAGGGACTTTTGAACAAGTCGAGCGACTTAGTTATATCTTTGCTAAGTACGCTAATGTAGCCACAGCTAATAATGTGGTTTTGAACGCATTTCAAACGTTCAATTTCATAATGTTTTTTTTTACTTACATGCTATGTTCCTTTCTATAAGAAGTATTATTTATTTATTTATGCTGGTACTTCGAACATAGTTGCCTTTTCAACAGTAAATTTTAAATGAAAATGTATGAACTGGAAAATAAAACTTGGCAGCCTGCTGTGCTCTTAAATTAGATGCAAATGAATATTTAATTCGTAAAAGTATTCGTGCCCACAGCCACTTTTTTTAATTATGAAAATGTATGTGTTCAACTGTAAGCCCAAACAAATATTTAAAAAAAATATGAATGTGAACAAAACAACGAACATAATTACTATATTTTTTAATGTTTTTATAATAATGTTATAATCTTTTATAGGTAGTCATATTTTGTACAATAATCATTTAAATTAATTATAATAAAAAATAAACACTTTTATATTGTTACGAGAAAACACCAAATAATTAGAATTCATAAGATAATTATACCTTAATTAAGTTAATCATAATTTTGTGAGTGTACAGCTGATTTGTATGAAAATAATTAATTCATAATTAATTATTTCAAGTCGCCTTAGCATTTTAATAGTTTATAAAGTATTGATATGTTGTTTAAAGTAACTATTGATAACTTGTTTGTTACGAATTTATTGAATACAATTTTTTAAAGCAATACTGCCTTTTTTTTTTGTGTAGCTTCTTTTGACTTCTGAAACATTTACTGCAAAACCTGGCCCTTCCAAACACATTTCAGTACAACTAAGCACAAAGAATATCATAAGTTCCACCAGCATTTTCAGACAGATTAGTGATCAAAGTTCATCGATGTCAATAATCCATTTTTATGAGATCCATCAAATAAGGAGAAACTACTTGTACGGCCTCATCAACCGCACATTTACTTTGCAAACGCAGCAACCTACTTGGATGTCATGCGTCACAAACATTAGACTAAACATCGAGTCAGACAATAACTGTTAAACCATTCAAGAGAAAGAATCGCTACCTACCACTTTAACTTGTTAACATTCTACATCTTAATATAACGTTTAATTCAACTTGTGGTTCTCTCCGTGTACTCGAGGAGCTCGTGGCTAAGTAATAACAGCCGCACGGGTCGATCCATCTGGTTAAGCTACTCTTGCGGGGGTCGGTCCGTGGATGGGTGACCATCTTTACATACCGTGACTCCTCCGTGCCTCGGAAAACACGTTAAGCCGTTGGTCCCGGTTGTCATTTGTGGATCTTTGACAGTCGTTACGGGTCGCTCCATGTAAAATACTGGTATTCAGCTGCATCCGGATAGACTGGAAGCCGACCCCAACATAGTTGGGAAAAGGCTAGGCAGATTGATTGGTTCTTTCTGTGTACTCCATAACTCAACCAACATCAACAAAGTGGTAGTGTACGGTGCCTGCAACCATTGGCTCCTACACTACTCATATTTAACACAATACCTACCCAGAAATGATTATTATTCACATTTTCTAACCTTAACTACATAACAAAAGTACTTCACATAAGTGGATGGTATAATCACAAGATCTCTAACACTATCAGGCCCGTTGTACACGGTACAGTTTATTTACAGACGGCGCTATTAGCCGCACCGTAGAACAATCATGTGAGCTTGCATATGATAAGGCAAACCACAGGACGACGCATACGGCGACGACGCCGTACCGTAGTGCCGCCGTGTCTGTAAACAAGCTTCCATAGTGTTCCATACAATACTGACGACCGTGCCTACACACGGCAAAAAAAAACAACAACGAGTGTGTACATTAGGCCTTTAGGTCCTTTGTGTGAATCATCAGTGAGTAGCCAGAAGTCTTAGCACTTGTAGATATTCCAATAGTGGCGAATAGTGGCTCATAAACGACGCGACTTACTAACACGTTATTAACAAGTTAGTGATTTTTTTGCTTGGTGTACGAACCGCCATTGAAATATTAGTGCTGTGACATTGTGGATCCTCATTGCTAATTTGAGTTTGTACTAGTTACTTTTGAGTTGCATCGTGGACGACCGGCCTTTGGCCCATTGTACATAAATGTTTTTCGTGTCATAAACTACGGATTATTCGCCGTGTGGCACGGTCGTCAGTATTTTAAGGATCACTACGGAAGCTTGTTGACAGACACGTTTTTTCTACGGCACGGTTGGTACGCTGCTGCCGTACCGTAAAGAAACCGTACCGTGTACAAAGGGCCTAACAATATCTGCAGTAACTGTTGGCTCCCGTGTAGGTAATATCAAAAGACTATAAAATTAATCTAGACTCACAAGCAGAAAGTACTACTGTGTCAATACTAGTTACAGTCAGGGAAATTAAATGTTAAGCAAATTGACACGCTACGTGAAGATGCTATGTTATAGCCTTTCGTACAACTGTCAAAGTATGACAGCTGTGATTTAAAAAAACGGATAATTAAAGTTATGTAGCTAGTGCATTTAAGAATTGATGACACAAACTTCAGAAGCTGTTGAAGTGTTTTATGAAAGTTATTTTATTCGTTTTTTTGGTTTTGAAGTCGGTTTTGACTTTTTTTAAAGTATTTTTATCTTTTAATTTTAAGTTTAATATGCTCGTACAATTACATAATTAGGAACGAGTAAGCCCAAGTCGAACAAGAAGAATCATCAAAATCCGTTTAGAAATGCCGGAGATACAGTGCATAAATGCATATAACTTCGTACATAAGAATAATTACATAATGTATTATATATTCACACCTTCCTGAAAGTATGTAGATCACGATAGCGAAATAATCATCAAAATTGATTCAAAAGTTTTTGAGAAAATTGCGGACAAACAAACATACATACATACATACATACGGGTCGAATACAGAACCTCCTTTTTTGAAGTCGTTTAAAAATGGTAGTCAATTTGCATAACAATTGAATTCCCTGACTTTACATGTGTCCAATGACTATGAACATATTAGGTTGGGGAAAAAGTCTTTTCGCATTATAGTATGTATGAACTTAAAATAAAACCTCTGTGGCTATACTATTTGTATCTGGCTGGTTTTGGTATCATTGAAAGTTTAAATTTTAAAGAACATAATTCCAAATTCAAATTATGAATATGTGTGATTTTCATTTGTTTTTCGTACTGTCAAGATGAGTGAATCTAATGAAGAAATTCGATACATTTTAAAATTTTACTACAAAAAAGGTAAAAATGCAACGCAAGCCGCGAAAAAAATTTGCGATGTTTATGGACCCAGTGCAGTGTCTGTGAGAGTAGCACAAATTTGGTTTAAGCGTTTTCAATCCGGAAATTTTGATGTCAAAGATGCACGTCGCTCTGGTCGCCCTATTACGGATAAAATGGATGCCATTTTTGAAAAAAAGGAGCAAGATCGGCATATCAGTAGTTACGACGTAGCTGAAGAACTGGGAATTGACCACAAAACAGTTTTGGCGCATTTGAAAAAAACTGGGTACACAAGAAAGCTCGATATTTGGGTACCTCACGAGCTCACTGAAAGAAACCTAATCAACCGTGTACTCATTTGTGATTCTTTATTACGACGTAATGAAACCGAACCATTTTTGAAGAAGCTGATAACTGGTGATGAAAAGTGGATCACGTGCGACAGGAACGTGCGAAAAAAGTCATGGTCAAAGGCCGGTCAGGCTTCACAGACTGTGGCGAAACCCGGGTTAACTCGCAACAAGGCGATGCTGTGTGTGTGGTGGGATTGGAAGGGCATTATTCATTATGAGCTGTTACCACCAGGCAGGACCATGGATTCTGAACTCTACTGCGAACAGATTGATGAGATTGATTGATGATTGAGATTTGATGAGATTAAAGCAAGAAGTTGAGAGAAAGCGGCCGGAATTAATCAACAGAAGGGGTGTGGTTTTTCATCATGATAACGCTAGACCTCACACATCTTTAGCCACTCAGCAAAAATTAAGAGAGTTTGGCTGGGAGGTGTTAATGCATCCGCCGTATAGTCCTGACCTTGCACCTTCAGATTTCCACCTGTTCCGGTCTCTTCAGAATTCTTTAGGCAGTGTCAGGTTAACATCACGAGAGGACTGCCAAAACCACTTGTCGCGGTATTTTGATCAGAAGTCCCAAAATTTCTATAGCAATGGGACCATGTCCCTACCTACAAGATGGCAAAAAGTTATCGAACAAAATGGTACCTACATACTTTAGATAAATGTAAAAAATGTATATTAAAAAATATTTTACATTTTCTTAAAAAATACGAAGAAACTTTTTCCCCGACCTATTATATACCTACTTACATTGTCCGATTATACAATCGTCCCAATTACTGTCCTAACCCCTACGTAATTATGTTCATATTCGCTCGTTGAAGAGTTTTTCCTAACAGTGTTAGCTGACGCGACGTTCGCACGGACGTTAAAATATCGCGCACTGGATTTTCAACTCTCGTTGTTGAGCCGAGCATTGAGAATCAAACTTAACAACAACAGAGTGCATTCTAGCGCGTCGAGAAAACACACTGTTGGATTTTCAACTCTCGACGCTAAGCAGAGCGTTGAAAATCCAGTGCACGAAACAAAATCATTGCGATATTTTTACGTCCGCGTGCGAACGTCGATTTCTATAGGTACTTTCTAGTACCGATGTATCTCGTTAACATACTGTTATCCCACGTTTATACCGTTTCCTTTTACCTTTTCATATAATAGCTATCTTTTGAAATATCCCTCGTTCACCCACTTGTGTTATAATTATAACAAATGATTTTTAAATTCAAGAACACTGTTAATTGGACATTATTTTATTAATCTTTTGTGTTTTAGTGAAATAGAAATTGTAAAATATTATGAGTTCTACGTTATTTACAGTAAAATATGGAAAATTAAATGGTTTATGATAAAATAAGATTGTTTTTATTCATCTTATTGTTTAATAAATTATGATTTTTCAGTTGAATTATGCATTCAAAATTACAAAGTACTTACAGTACAACTATTTTCTTAATGTCCCTCGGCAAACTTCATGTTTCGTCAGTCGTCGGATTTCTATCAGTTGCCCTTTGCACTTGTGCAGACCGGATACAGAAAGCCTTTGCACAACATGACCGGTTTGCTAATACAAATAATATAGGCGTTATACTAATGCGGGTAGAACTTAGATAATAAAATTATATAGGCGTCATACTAATGCGGGTAGATCTTAGATAGTAAATTTTTTAATTTAATGGTCAATTGAATGCATGTTACAAACTGTTTGAAGCGTTTTCGTTTTCACTCGTGTTCGATTAATCAAGTTCTAAATAATGTCAGAATCAGAAGATAGAAAAATGCAAGTGTTTAAATTGAAACCATGACCTTGGACGGTTAGGTTCCTTTAAACCCTGCAGATAGAAATAGGAGCCCCGCGCAGCGGGGCTCCGTCGACCAGCTGACGGAACCCTTAACCCTAGACGGTTGACATCACGGGGAGTTAGGTTCGAAATGTATTGATATTTTAAAATTACATCTAGCAACTTTTGATCAGTCGTTCATTTGATGTCACATACATTGGGATTATAAATTTTTTCTAAATAAAACATTTGTTCATTTAAATTTTGTTATTTCGTTTATTGTTCTTTTGAAATTTTCTCGAGAAATTTTTGATTTTCTAATATGCAACCAAGTTTGCCGAGGGACATTAAGAAAATAGTTGTACTGTACTTACCTCTAATTACCTAAGTATTTATTTTCTAGGTAGGTACATACTTATATTGTTTATTCGTGTTCACAATTATTGCTGTCTAAGTGTCTATCACTAGATAAAAGTGTCTTCTTTCGAAGGTGCGTCACTAAGTTACAATGAGGGTTGTCATGAAAATTCACGCCACCAGTTGGCGACACTTTAACAAGAGGTCTTCATTCATTCGTTCATCGTTCAGTCATGATTTAAGAAAATAATAGGCGCTTTGACACTGTTGACAGGTGCCCGGACCTGCCGGTCGATTCTTTAAAAATCTCACCGTGAAAACTTAGGTGAAGTGAGTTTGTTTTTGGTAGGAATTGACACTATTGACAGCTCACTCCACGCTCACTTCACCTAAGTATTCACGGTGAGATGGTTATACAGAATCGCACTGCTGATGTGTCCGTGCCGCCACCTAATGAACGTCATTTAGAAAACCCTCATTCAATATTATGTTAAAGAATACCCACTTTCTTCAGGTTAAGGACGCTGTTACAAATGGGTAGTCAAATCATTACTTTTATACACAAAAGTATGTTTATTAAATAAAATGCTTTGCATTCCTAAAATGTTTTTAAGCCGAATTGTTGATAGATGTGCAAGGTACGATTCTGAAATATAAATATAATTTTGGATAGGTACATTTTCTCATTAAATGTACCAAAGTATAAATTTTCAATTCGGTACATTTATTGACAAAATGTACCTATCTAAATAATACAATAAGAAATAATAATAATAATTCGGTCAAAAACATTTTAAGAATGCAAAGCATTTTATTTAATAAACATACTTTTGTGTATAAAAGTAATGATTTGACTACCCATTTGTAACAGCGTCCTTAATGATCCATTTTCCAGTAAGCACTTAACGCCACCGTTTTTCTCAATCAAAAACTCATCTGCACCAACACCCATTCGTTCTACAATGGGCTTATTATACTTCACTCGTCTACCTTATATAAATTCAAAATAAATACCTTTTTCAGGTACGTTCAATAAAATGGTACATGACAAACACCCAGCCCATTTAACTCTAAATGTTACGCACCATTGCTCTGCAAAAACACGGATAGAAACAGTGCTATTTTAGGGGGAAGCAAAAGATTCAGGGGTGAATAACTCAACCTGTTAAAAAAACACAACGTATCAATGTTTAAGGGCGGAAATACACTTGCTTGTTGCTGGTACAAAACTATGCAAGTAGCTGGCATGCTATTGTGACATGGACCAATCAGAAGTTGTTATGGCACACGGTATGCTTGCATAGTTTTGTACGCACGGCCACAGATCAAGCTATAAATTTCCAGTATAAGGTGATCTCGCATTGTTTACGATTTCCTTACAATGAGAGGTCAGTGCAAACTGGAAATGTATAGCTTGATGTGTAGCCGTGTGTACCGGCTACAGAAATGTGTATTTTCGCCCTTACTCACAATTTTTATTAAACAAGAAACGTTTTTCAGTATTGGAACAAATTCTGTGACAGACCGTTTTATATAGGTATTGTTTGAAAACTAAAAAATGTTCTACAGCTCTGGCTGCTTTGAAAACCATTGCTTAATCAAATTGAAATTCTGGTTGGAAAGTATTACTTTAAACCAATCAATCTGCCTAGCCTTTTCCCAACTATGTTGGCTACTACTTGGCTTCCAGTCTAACCGGATGCAGCTGAATACTAGTATTTTACATGGAGCGCTTGCTTACCTGACCTCCACAACCCAGTAACTGAGTTGACCCCAGACTTTCGGGCTTCTGACAACCCGTAACGACTGTCAAAGATCCACGAGTGACAGCCGGAACCAACGGCTTAACATGCTTTCCGAGGCATTGAGGAGTCTCGGTATGTAAAGATGATCACCCATCCATGGATCAACACCGGTAAGCGTAGCTGAACCTGATGGATCGACCCGTGTGGCTGTTAAATACTTTAAACCGATTTCACTCATTCTTTTACCGGAATTGGCTGCTGGATTCATAACTGAACTCAAATAATTGAATCTGTCTGAACGGCTCAGTACACCCGCCATACCAGAACTGATAAAAACGGAATTCATAAATCCGTATTCATATATGTATATTTTATTTACCTTTATGAAATTGTAAACCAATAGAAACTTCAAACAATCAATTACCTGTTCTGTTAATCGAATCAACCAATTTGTTGTTTCAATGAATAAATCTGTTGATTGAATCAGTAAATACTCGTAGGTTCGTTGAAGTGTTATTGGTGGATCGACTTAAGCCGATAACGTTGATAACGTAACTGAATTTTATAGATAAACTATAAGTAAATAAACAGAATCTCCATAGATCTCCACAGAGGAGCTCGTGGGTAGAGAGGAGCTCGTGGCTAAGCAGCCGCACGGGTCGATCCATCAGGTTAAGCTACACTTGCCGGGGTTGTTCCATAGATGGGTGACCATCTTCACATACCGAGACTCCTCCGTGCCTCGGAAAGCACGATAAGTTGTTGGTCTTGGCTGTCATTCGTGGATCTTTGACAGTCGTTACGGATCGTCAGAAGCTCGAAAGTGACAACCATGTCTTACCAAGGGGTATCGTATTACCCATTAACTGGGTTTTGGAGGTCAGATAGGCAGTCGCTCCATGTAAAATCCTGGTATTCAGTTGCATCCGGTTAGACTAGACGCCGACCCCAACATATTAGTTGGGGAAACAAACTCAAACTTCAAACTTTTCTTTTGCTGTGCCCGATAGGGTCCAAGATTGTTTCAACAAATGTCTACTTACCACCTAAGAATATACATTGTGGAATGCAATAAATGATTGAGTATTGAAAAGACTAGGCAGATTGAAGCAGAATCTCCACGTGTAAAGCAGCATTCCTATGTTTCAGTACTGGTCACCATGCTTAGTCAAGGCGGATTAGTAAACAAACCAAACCAAACAATAAACAAACAAACAAACTCAAACAAACAAACTCAACTCAATCAAACTTATATTGATTAAAAAGTCCAGGTTTCCACACGATGTTTCCCTTCACCAGGGGCCAAGTCTACTACTCGTATTTTCAACATGATTGGTCATTATGAAAACCTTACTATGGGCAACGCCATTACCATTGCGTAAAGTTGAGCGTCCACTGGTCCGCGCCGGCCGCAACACACGCACAGCACGTGACGGATTTCGGTTTATTTGTATGAATTCATGTAGCACTGTGTCCACTACCGCTAATGCCCGACTTTTAATTTCTTCATACAAAAAAAAACAAAATCCGTGGCTTGCTGTGGTGTGTGTTGCGGCCGGCGCGGACCAATAGACGCTCAGCTTTAATCTCTAATGGCGTATCAGTGGTCAAAGTAATAAAAAAAATACGACTTGTCATTTTATTCGAGATTATCAATTCCAATTGAGTATCGGTGTCACGGATCGGAAATCATAATGACGTTTTTCAATAAGGAGATTACCATAATATTGATAAAATTTACAATTACGGTGCCATTGATCGGCCATTCCGACACAATTGTGTTAGACTTGGCCTCCTGCTAGCATGCGGAATGTACCTATTATTATAATTATAATAAATTATTTATTGAGACTAATAAGTTTTGTTACAAATAAATATTCATAGATAACATTATATTTCATCTTTGTCTGTAAAGTCGACGACACACGAGCCATCATCTTCCTCACAGTTACAATCATTGACCTATTTTGTAGACCGAAGTGATGGAGTTATACAGGATGCTCCATCTCTTACCCACAGCGAAGTAAGTTTTAAATAATACTAGCTTTTAGCCCGCGGCTTTGCTCGTATTAATTTAGAATTTGACAATCAATTCGGGTTGTACCTACTGTGCTTTTAACTTGTATTATTACAATTCAATCATGATTCAAAAGACACTTGGCGCCATCTATTGTCATAAGAATGTTATTGTTGTTTTCCTCGGGAACAGTAATTTTTTTCGGGATGAAAGGTATCCTATGTCCCGTTTCTGTACACTGACAGCGTATATGTAACATTTCAGGATGATCGGTTCAGTGGTTTAGGCGTGAAAAGGTAACAAACAATTAAACTTACTTTCGCATTTAAAATAGTGAGTATAGTTAGTATTCTTAAAACAGTTGGGGCCTCTGCAAAATAAATAAACCTATGAATGATTTTGAACTTCGACTTTACTAGACTTCACAATGCCAACATTGTTTCCTTCAAGAACTTTCGCAAACAGGGTTTGGTAAACAACTAAGCATAAACCTTAAGAATAACAAGAAAGAACGTGTGACAACGTCAACAGGAAAGTTGTTTATAACATAATACGCTTACAAATTTCGAGGACTTGAAATTTTCTCGTAAACTTTGTTTTTAATTGTACTAATTTAAGGCTTAATTGTCCTCCGTGAAATACGGTGAAACTAAGTAACAATAACTATAGCAACTTCTAATCTGGATCTACCTCTCTACTTAACGCGTAACCGTTATAGAAACAATTATTTATGTCCAAAGTGTAAATATTACCTTAATTTTAAGTATTACATATAAATAAATATTAAATAAGTGCAGTGACTAAGTTAAGTAGTGATTAAAACCTGTTAAATAACATTAAACCAGAAAACAATAATGCAAAAAACTAACCGATAAAAACTATAAGTGTTGGTTTGAGTTAAAAACTAATGTTGAATAAAACGCGTAAGTGACATCTATATGTATCACGGCGCTTACGTCCTTATGGTCGCGATATTTCAAGTGAGTTACTACTTAAAGCCGCTCAGCGCTTCAAGTAATCCACAGCTTTATTTTGCTTTGCACCGCTAGACACCGCATGTTCTGAGAGTTGCTGTAAACGCTGCATTATCAAAACTCAAATTTTGAATAGTACTGATAACATGTCAACAAAAAGCTGCGCTGGGGTTTGAACGATTATAAAAGCGTAGAATCGATAGAATGCATGCAATGTTCCTCAACACGAAAACCAATCATTCATCTAACTAATAAACATCCTGACAGAGTTGTGGACAGGCACGTCACAATCATGGATGGAGATAACATAACCCACAAAAAACGTAGAGTGTCAATTTCCCTATGCGAATCAAATTCATCGCTATTTGACACAACTATTTTGAGTCTACCAAATACGTCTTTACCAAATAATAATGAGACGGAGAATCTGTTGAACGACCGAATTAGTAAACTAACAGCCGAACTACAAAGTGCAAATGAGGAAATTGAACATATACTTTGTGAAAACACTAGATTAAAATCAGACTTAGAAAAGTCAAACAAGACATAGACTTATACAAAAAAATAGGAATGTATGATTCTAATAAATGCCTTACTCCTCAGTCTGGTAGGAAAAATAAGAACAAATTGAAGCAAACTTTAAGCAAACTTTAAGCAATGTATCCACACCGCTGAATTTTACTCCTACAGCCAAAACATCATCGGGGTTATCATTTTGTGGGGAGAAGGTTACCTGTATCAGCAGCAGTCCTATTTTAGCCTGCGAAAGCATTCATAACAGTCCTACTAAAAAAACTAACAAAGAATCTTCGAATTCTGTTCACAGGTTGCAATTAAAAGAAGAAATAGTAGGAAAGAAGGTAATAATAATTGCAGATCAACAGGAAAGAGGATTTCAGAACACACTTCAAGATTTAATTGGGCCAGAATACGTTGTAACTTGTTTTTATAAGCCACAAGCCCAAATGTCAGATGTGGTGGCTTCCATAAAAAGTGAATTGTACCAAAAGCTAACTGATAATGATTTTGTAATTATACTAGGAGGAATTAATGACACAAGCCCATACAAATTACTAACAAGCCTACATAGTTTTTTCAAGTCTCATAAGGATACAAATATCTTGATAAGTGAAGTTCCTTTCAATAAATCATTAAGTGAACAAAAATTAAATTATGAAATGCGATTTGTTTGTTGTAAACTCAATAACGTTACGTATGTGGATATGAACTACAGTGCATTCCGGCCATATAAAAATAATTGCACAGAGTATAAAAAATGTCGTCATCTACTAAAAGAAATATTAAAAGTTGACTATACCTTTAAAATAAGTATACTGCTGATCTGGACAATAGAAAACATGATGTACTGGACGGGCGTGATCGTTGGACACGGTCCCAGTTGCTATCCGGCTCGTAGGGACCAGAAAATGTGCGGAGCGGGCCGGGGTCGTAGGACACGTAGAAGGAGTGTGTAATGCCTATCCAGGTGTATCCCTGCTTGAGGTTAGGCCTCCTAGTCCAAACGGCGCTGACGTCCTGTACCTATAGGCTCAGGATAACTGCAGACTGGCGACCAGTAGCTATGTGTGAAGTCTTGACGGGGAAGGGTTTCTTGATGATGAAATAATAACAGCGATTTTGATAAGTCTTCAGGTGATTTCAGGAGACGATTTGCGTAACTCTTCAGGAACAGAACGATGAATAGGTACCATGCCGATGGCTACGATTCTATGTTTTCGCTTGCGCGCTAAGGTACCTCGAAACTTTACCTTAACGAGAACCGCGAACCGTCTCCTGATTTCGAGTTTATTTTTATTTCAAAATTTTTACAAATGTGCTTATTAGCAGCTGAAAAATGGCTATAATAACATCATATTATACACCGTTACAATCGTCATTAGATTGTCCAGCGATTGAGACACCTGCATTTCCTGTAACTATATTCGCTGAAAAGATTTCAGCGTGTAAATACAAAAATGTTAATTGTTTTGATTTTAAATTATTTTTCAAACTATTTTATTCGATAACCAAAGAAGATATTTCAACGGGGTAAGCAGGTATCTCAAGCTGGTCTAATGACCTAAAAAACTATGAAAAATTCATGATTACATCTATATTTTTCAGGGCGTGACAGGCCCTGAAAACCTAAATTGCTAGAACGAGTCACCAAAAAACAGCAAATTAAAGTTTCCGACCCCTATAAATCCAATCAAGTAGGCTTTTCAGGACTATAATGGTACGTCCAGGGCTAGGTCTCGGTCTAGGGTACCTGGACGCACCAATTAAACTATAATTTCGGCTATGTAGCCCACTTAATTGGAGTTTATAGGGGTGGTACTCACGTTTTCCTTAGGAAACACTATTTTTCACTGTTTTTTAACTATAAAACACTATTTAAACTGATTTTACTGTTATTTTCACTAAATTAAGCTATAAACAACTGTTTGGTGACGCATCGTAGCGAACAAAAACGTAGCTCATTCGCGACTCGGTACGTTATACGATGGCGGTCCCTCCGCCACTTGCGCTAGCGTGCGCCAGATAGGGTCTCGCAGCTGACACTATGGAAACGCCTAACTTTTCATGTTTTTGATGATGCGTCGTCGCGAACATCTCTCCCGCCGTGCAGCGCTGTGACGACTCGTAGCGGCGTCGGCGCGGCGCTGCATCTTCTCCGGTGAGCGACGACTGTAGCCACGGCGCTCGCTGCTGCGACGCCCGCCGCCACGACGCTCTGCCGTCGCGACGCTCGCCGCCACGATGCTCTGCCGTCGCGACGCTCGCCGCCACGACGCTCGCCGCCACGACGCTCTGCCGTCGCGACGCTCGCTGCTACTTCGGTAATGGGACGAGTTTCTTCACCGGACGCATCAAGGTGCCGCCGGCAGTGCGCACCTCAGCGATCCGGACTTCTCCGTCGGCCCCGGGGAATATGGTGACTATGCGGCCTCGCGGCCACGTGTTTCGAGGCAGCTGGCCGTCTGCGATGAGCACGGGGTCGCCCACCTGTAGTCCGGGTCCGCGGCTATGCGGCTCCCGCCGGTTTTGAAGCTCCGGCAGGTATTCTCTGACCCAGCGACGCCAGAACATGTCGGCGAGTATCTGTGTTCGACGCCATAGCCTCTTACTGTTTGCGTCTTCCTCGGAGAACACGCCGGGTGATGGTAATCGCGCCGACCCACCAAGTAGAAAGTGGTTCGGTGTGATTGACTCGTCGTCTTCGCTGTCCACGGATACGTGCGTCAGCGGTCGGCTGTTTACTGTGTACTCTGCCTCACACAACAGTGTGGACAGCACCTCTTCGTGTGGGTGCTTTTCTGTGAGCACAGTATATAGTGCGGACTTCACACAGCGCACTAGACGCTCCCAGGCGCCTCCCATGAATGGCGCCGATGGCGTTATAAAGCGCCACACGATGCCTCGACGACTGGCCTCCTCTCGGAAGGCGTCTCGGAGCTCCTTGTCGGCCCCGTGCATGTTGGTGCCGTTGTCGGAGTGTATTTCGGTTGGGCAGCCTCGACGAGCAGCGAATCGGCGCAGCGCCTGTATAGCGGAGTCTGCGCTGAGGCTAGCGGCGATCTCGAGGTGGACGGCTCTGGTGGTGAGACACGTGAACAGAGCTACGTATCTCTTCTGATGTTGACGACCGACGGTGACTGATAGCGGGCCGAAATAATCTAGCCCGGTGTATGTGAACGGCCTCTGATGATGCGCGAGGCGCGTCTTCGGATGATCGCCGGTCGCCGGAACGGGTGCTTGGGCCTTGCGAATTCGACACTGTAGGCACTGTGCTACCACCTTCTTCACTGTTGGTCGCATCTTGACGACCCAGTAATGCTGCCGTACTTCGTTAATTGTGAGTTCTGTCCCACTATGCTGTAGACTGCGATGTGTCCAGTCTATGTACATCTGTGTGATGTGATGGTCACCGTGTAATATCGGTGGACGTTTCACATCATCGGTGATCTCGTTGGTCGCCGCTATACGGCTTCTTAGTCGTATTACGTTGTCTACGATTTCTATTTGCAGCGGCCGCAGTCGACTATCTTTTCCTAGTGTCTTCTGTTCTCGGAGTCTGGCTATTTCTGCTGCAAATGACTGTTGCTGCGCGACTTGTACGAGTATCTTCTCTGCTTGATGGAGAAATTCAGCTTCTATAATCTGTTTCTTAGCCGTTTCTGATGGCTTCGACGTTCGTTTCTGTGCGGCGTCTATATTTTCTATGAGTTGCGTGCTGTTTGAAACCCATTTTCTTAGTTCAAACTTCGCCTGTTGGTGAATTTTCTTCACCGCTGTTGCGATATGTGTCGCGTCTTCTACTGTCTTGTAGCTATCGAGGTAATCATCGTTATAATGATTCTGTATATTGGCTTCCAGTGCTTCTGGATGCTCTTCTGTATGCCTTCTCGCGTTCCAATTATTCGCGTAAATGGCCGTGCACGGCGAGCTTGCCGCGCCGAATATTATGGACGTCATGCGGTACTCTTCGGGTGCCTTCTCATCGTATCTCTTTTGGATGAGTGAGTCCATCTGTTCTGTGTATCTGTCTCGAAGAGCCGGTTTGCTATCGAGCTTCTTTTCTATTGAGACGAGCCTTTTGAGTGCTGTCCCGTAACTATCTGGCATTTCTATGTTTTCATTTTTCCACAGCATGGCTGTTTCTATGTGTCCATCTTCTAGTTGTTGAGTGTGACGAGTCAAGATATCTTCTGCTTTCTTCTCGGGATCGGAGTCTGGTCGTCTCGGATTGATAACCAGCGATTCTATAGCGAAGAATTCACGAAGCTGTTCATTTAGATCTTCATCGCTAGCTGTAAGTCGGTTGACGTAATGCACCTGCTGACCCAGTATTCTAGTGTGCGCGCCGTGAAGTGTCCAGCCCAGTGTGGTTAGCGACGCAACAGGCTGGTGTTTCGGTCCTATTCGAATCTCACTGGCCAATAATAAGTGCCAGTTATCTTGACCGATGAGTATCTTCGGTGCGCCTGTGTCGTAAATCAGCTGTTGCCTGAGGTCATCTAGATGTTTGCAATGTGCAACGTCCTCTTCGCTGACTGTCTGCGGTGCGAGGTTGAGCTTCGGTATGGTGCGCGCTCTGAATGGCACCCTATTCTTCAGCTGGCTTGCGAGAGTTACGGTGATTCTTCGAGAACGAGGAGTGTCGATTGTGGTGTTTCCGATCGCACCTATCTTCAGAGGGTCGATATGGCCCTCCGCTCCGACTTGCTTCGATATTTCTTCGTCGATCAAGGAAACGGTAGATCCATCATCGAGAAGTGCGAATGTAGAAGCTTCTCCCGCCGGTCCTATGACTCGAACCGGTACTATTTTGAGGTAGGCGTGACTTGATGTTGATCTTGAGCTGGCCACCGTTTCCTGAGCTTCCTCCTTCTGTTCTGAAGCGTCGGGCTTCTCGACATCCGTCGCTGCTGGCTTCTTGTTGTAGTGAAGAAGCCGATGATGCGTGGCTATACATCCCTTGACGTCACACTTCTTCGCTTTGCATGTGTGACCATTGCGACGGCTTCGCAGGCATCGGAAACAGAGATTGAGTTTCTTCGCGAGTTCCCATCTCTCGTCACTGGATCCCTCTTTGAACTTCTTGCAATCAGAAGCATAGTGTCCCTCCTTATCGCAGATACGGCATTTATTGGCTGTGTTGTCTGTAGCTGCGTGAGTTCTCTGTATGACACGCTTGGAGGATGTCGCTTCAACAGGGCTGATGTTCTCTGGCGGGGCGAAGGCGCTGCAGAAACGAGCTTGCTCGGTGATGAAGTCGCTGAAGAGTGAGAGATCTGGAAGCGACTGATACTTCTCGGTATATGTTCGGTACCACTGTACACGCAGGGAGTTCGGCATCTTCTCTGTCAGTAATCGCATCAGCTCAGCATTGATCAAGTAATGTTCTTTCTTCAGTGCGCGCAGAGTGACTACGCCGCTTCTGACTCGACTTGCGAAGTTGCAGATATCTTTTGGTGATTCGCTGCAGCGCGGCAACCCACGTAGCCTGTCTGTTTCAGCTTGAGCGATTGAGTCTGGACGGCCGAATTGCAGCTCGAGTTCCCTCATGATGTCATCAGGTCTGGCATTTCCAATGAGTTCTGAGCTCACTGTTTCCAACGCACGTCCACGCAGGCTTCTTCGGAGTCTTGCTGTGTTCTCAACATCATTGAAGTATGTTCTTGTTGTTTCATAGATGGCACGAAATGAAAGCCATTCTGTATGTGCTCCACTGAAGTTCGGTAAGGTCATGATGGCCTTTGACGCCGAGGGCTGGTTCGATGTCCACTGTTCTGTTTTCCTGTCGGCGAGCGACGCTATAGCGGACGTCAACTCCGTTATGAAAGGACGGAGTGAGTCTTTCCCCTTGGTGTCTTCTATTGCTTCTTTGGAGGGCACTGTGTTGTTTCTCACTTCATTTACTGTAGGATTCGATTGCGTCTGGAGGCCCACTATAATATCGGCAACCACAGGGGGGGGCTGTTGCACACGGCTTCTATTTCTATAGTCCCCCTCGGCGGCGTTGTCCCCTTTCGGCGGCTCTGGTTCTGGTGCCTTTTCAATCCAGGAACGCACGTACTCATTGTTTGAGCTTCTATCATCCATATATTCGCCGTCGGAGTCTTCTTCCTCGGCTTTTTGAAGTGCTATTTGAGCAAGTTCCAACTTAATCTTCAATAAGTCTTCACGCGCTCTTGAAATTTTTCTGTTTGACCGCGTCTTTCTATTCGTAGTCGACGGCGGCTTGTTCTGTTCGGTACGGGCGTCACCCCGGGTAGTCATCGGCATGGTTCGGCGGTGTTCCTGTTCTGATTCTTTTTCTATTCTCGGCTGTACTGTTCTGTTTACTGTTTCATCTGAAGTTCCCTCCGACTGGGTTCCCTCTCCTGAAATATACGGCTGCTCTTCAGACTGTGCTCGTACAGGCAGATCTTCTCCCTCCCGGGGGGCGGGGCGCTGCTCGGTTCCTTCGACGGTGGACGGTGATCGTGGTGGTTGCTCATGACGGATGCCCGTAGTACTGCGTTCTCTGCCCACCTCCATCGTCGAGGATTCTGGTGCTCTGCCTTGTGATCTTGTAAACCTCATTATGGATCTTCAGTCTTCGCAACGAATCTTCAAACTTGAATTGTGTGATAAGGTTTCAGTGATAAATCTTCAGTCTTCGAGCTTGACTCTTCAATCTTGAATCTTCTATAATAAATCTTCAGAGCATATCTTCAGTCTTGAATCTTCTATAATAAATCTTCAGAGATCTATCTTCATTCTTCAGTCTTGAATCTTCTATAATAAATCTTCAGGAATAAATCTTCAGGGATCTATCTTCATTCTTCACAGGAACAGATGATCCCAGCCGCAGCTATACGGCTCGCAAGGACCAGAAAATGTACGCGGCGGGCCGGGGTCGTAGCTGGTCCCAGTTGCTATCCGGCTCGTAAGGACCAGAAAATGTACTGGACGGGCGTGATCGTTGGACACGGTCCCAGTTGCTATCCGGCTCGTAGGGACCAGAAAATGTGCGGAGCGGGCCGGGGTCGTAGGACACGTAGAAGGAGTGTGTAATGCCTATCCAGGTGTATCCCTGCTTGAGGTTAGGCCTCCTAGTCC
The DNA here is from genome assembly GCA_946251885.1 of Cosmia pyralina. Taxonomy (NCBI): domain Eukaryota; kingdom Metazoa; phylum Arthropoda; class Insecta; order Lepidoptera; family Noctuidae; genus Cosmia; species Cosmia pyralina. The sequence goes on along the minus strand of OX276348.1, from coordinate 3,906,679 downwards.
AAACGGCGCTGACGTCCTGTACCTATAGGCTCAGGATAACTGCAGACTGGCGACCAGTAGCTATGTGTGAAGTCTTGACGGGGAAGGGTTTCTTGATGATGAAATAATAACAGCGATTTTGATAAGTCTTCAGGTGATTTCAGGAGACGATTTGCGTAACTCTTCAGGAACAGAACGATGAATAGGTACCATGCCGATGGCTACGATTCTATGTTTTCGCTTGCGCGCTAAGGTACCTCGAAACTTTACCTTAACGAGAACCGCGAACCGTCTCCTGATTTCGAGTTTATTTTTATTTCAAAATTTTTACAAATGTGCTTATTAGCAGCTGAAAAATGGCTATAATAACATCATATTATACACCGTTACAATCGTCATTAGATTGTCCAGCGATTGAGACACCTGCATTTCCTGTAACTATATTCGCTGAAAAGATTTCAGCGTGTAAATACAAAAATGTTAATTGTTTTGATTTTAAATTATTTTTCAAACTATTAAGATATTTCAACGGGGTAAGCAGGTATCTCAAGCTGGTCTAATGACCTAAAAAACTATGAAAAATTCATGATTACATCTATATTTTTCAGGGCGTGACAGGCCCTGAAAACCTAAATTGCTAGAACGAGTCACCAAAAAACAGCAAATTAAAGTTTCCGACCCCTATAAATCCAATCAAGTAGGCTTTTCAGGACTATAATGGTACGTCCAAGGCTAGGTCTCGGTCTAGGGTACCTGGACGCACCAATTAAACTATAATTTCGGCTATGTAGCCCACTTAATTGGAGTTTATAGGGGTGGTACTCACGTTTTCCTTAGGAAACACTATTTTTCACTGTTTTTTAACTATAAAACACTATTTAAACTGATTTTACTGTTATTTTCACTAAATTAAGCTATAAACAACTGTTTGGTGACGCATCGTAGCGAACAAAAACGTAGCTCATTCGCGACTCGGTACGTTATACGATGGCGGTCCCTCCGCCACTTGCGCTAGCGTGCGCCAGATAGGGTCTCGCAGCTGACACTATGGAAACGCCTAACTTTTCATGTTTTTGATGATGCGTCGTCGCGAACACATGATAATGCTCATCATGTATGATAGGGGTAGTCAAACGGAACCACATAATGATAGTATAAGTAATAATGAATATATTGTAAATACAAGTATTAGCTTGCCTGGCACAACAGTACCGCCCAGATTTTTTCGTGTTTAATAGTATATATATTCTGCATCAAAATATAAATGGACTTTTGAGCAAACAGGACATATTTATGGTTTCGTTAGACCACCTAGTTTGTAATGGAAAAACTGCTGATGTACTGTGCTTTTCTGAACATAATATGATTGATTCTGATCTTGAACTTCTACGTATGCATAATTATACTCTGGCTGCTTACTTCGCCCGTAAGACTAGGCACGGTGGCACATGTGCCACAAATGCATGCATTTTAATAAGAAATGGACTAAAATTTAAATCTATTGATGTAGTTGCTAAACATAGCATATCAAACATAATTGAGTGTTGTGCTGTGGAGTTTGCTGAACTTAAAATTGTGATAATATGCATCTATAGAATCCCGAATGGTACAGAAGTAAAAAATAGGTTTGATACGTTTATTAGCATTTTAAATACCATACTCCAAATGTATTCATTTAATTCGAACAAAAAATTGATTATATGTGGAGATTTTAACATAGATCTTTTAAAAAAAACGAAATATTCAGAACAATTTAAGCATTTGCTAACTGGATTTAACCTTAAAATTCAAATAAAAGTTCCCACGCGTTTAAGTAGTGGTACCTGTATTGCACCTGTCTTAAGCTATCTCGTAAATTTGTGCATATCAAGCGGCACATTTCCTGATCAATTAAAAATTACAGTCATAAAGCCTATTTTCAAGAAAGTTAACGTTGAGAATATGAGGAGTTACCGACCAATAGCACTAGTGCCAATATTATCAAAAGTTTTTGAGAAGGTGGTCTCTAATGCTTTAAATCAGTACTTTGAGAAAAATAACTTATTCACTGATAAGCAAAAAGGTTTTAGGAAAGGCAAGTCCATTAATATGGCCATTTGATTTTTTGAACATAGTTACATCTAGAGTAGATATAAGGTTGCCAGTACTGGCTCTATACATGGACATGTCAAAGGCATTCGACTACGTAGACCATAAAATTCTGCTTCAAAAATTAAACTCTTATGGCATAAGAGGCAATGTCTATAGCTTTTTCCCGAATCCTACCTTAAAAATAGAAAACAATTTACAGTTATTAATAGAGTATGTGATAGGACTAAAAACGAAATTTATTATGAATCTAATGTTAGAAGCGTGGCGTATGGAGTACCTCAAGGGAGTGTCCTTGGACCTCCATTATTCATTATTTATATATACGACTTGCCTACAGCAACTAATTACCGCATGACAATGTTTGCGGATGATAGTACTGTAATTTTTGACAGTAATAACACTGATAAACTAGAATCTGACATTAACAATAATATTGAATCCATAAATAATTGGTTAGAGTATAATAATTCGAAAATAAATTTAAGTAAAACCGTAATCATGCAATTTGGACAAAGAACAAATAAATTAAACCTTAATATTAATCACAATGGTGTAAGTATCAATGATACAAACACCACAAAATTTCTAGTAATACATATAGAGAATACATTGACATGGGGTGTTCAAATCGAGTAAGTATGTAGTAAGTTGAACTAATATTCATATTCATTAAACATGTTAAGGAGAACTGTAGGTGAATCAACATTACTAACCGCATATCATGGACTAGTTGCATCATGTTAAGATATGGTATAATTTTTTGGGATAATGCAACTGGAAAAGAAACTGCATTTATGGCACAAAAACGGTGTATCCGAGCCATCTGTAATATACAAAAGACCGACAGTTGTAAACCTCATTTTAAAAAAAATTAAATATTAACTTTACCGTCCGTGTACATCTACGAAACTGCCCTTTTTGTCAGGCGCAACATGTCTAAGCTTTCACAAGTGAGTAGCCTGCGCAGGGCCGGTATGCTACAATTGGTTCCAAATAAAACTGCGTTATTTCAGAAAAGCATATTTGCAATGGCCCCAAAGGTTTATAATAAACTACCAAAGTGTATCAAATCAGCAGATAACATTAATGTATTTAAAAAGAGGTTATTCCTATTTCTTATCAAGACGACATATACTCTACTGAGGAATTCCTTAATGACCGAATATAGAATATTTTTATTTTTATGTGTGATTATAATAATGGGACTTTATGTATATGTTGACTGACATTCTAATTGTGTAATGTAATGCTTTTATCTGACGTTTCCTTCTGTTTATTTTAATTGTAATTATGATTATTATTGATATTATTAATTTAACACCTACTATATATACCTACTATATATGTTCACAAATAAATAAATTGAAATTGAATCTTTTTGATAGGAAAAAATACACGGTAATCTACGTAACATAAGAAGTGAATTCATTTGTCCTGAAATCTATTTATTTATTTATTTTTTAATCACACACATACCTACACAAGTTATAATAACATAAGAATTAGCCGTGGGCCCCAAACTAGGCACAGCCTGTATCTTGGTGGCCCAATAATTAGTAAAAACAGATTGAGATGCCGAACGTTCAAAGTGACACAGCACAGCCGGACAAGTAACAGTAGTTATTAGGTAATGGAAATTGCGATTTAAAAATAAATAAATAGTATAGTACCTATAGTTTATGAACAAAAAAAAAACTAAAACCAAGTCTATTTTTTCTAATTACTACCATTATTACTCCTACAATTTTGATTAAGTGTTCATAAATGTATAAAGTTCTCTAAATACCGCCATTTTTCATACCGCTGTTAAACCCGCGATGGTTTGTGTGGTATGTTTAAAGCTTAACTAATGTGTGTAAATTGTATTTGAATAATAAAAAAAAAATAACGAATGATTTAATGTCATTACTTTTTTAGTCCAATCAATAGATTTTTGTAAATTGATAATTGCTTCATATTTTGCAATAAATTACCAGCGTTGTGTCATCGCGCTTCTCTTTCTTTTCAATGCAGTCCGACAGTGACCACGCTTTTTACGGAGCACAAGCCTTAATTACAGAATCTTGTTGCGTGAATTTTGTGTTCTGGCTTTCGGTTGAACGTTCTAACAATGTGGAATTAAGATTTAGGTTACTTGGTTGTTAAGATAAATCGCTACCAATGTTCGAGAAAGCATTTACTTAGTTCACTATAGTTAGTTAGTTCACAATATTGTTTACCAACACAAGTTCACCAGAACAGAAACAGCCACAGTATACTCGTATTTCCTTACTCAAACAATTGTACGTCGACTTTATGAAACGCAAACATAATTTACTTTGCGTACAAATCACGATATATAAATAAACAAACATAGTTTCAGAAGCAATGCTGTTTGCGTATATGTACGCAACAATTTATTAAAATGGGAGAACTTTGTGATTCGTTTTGGTTTGAGGGTGGGGATCAAACGTGGGTAACGTTTGATCCCCACCCTCAAACCAAATTTGTGGTGTGATTTGCGTCGCTCAAACCAGTGGTTCCTAAAGTTGACTGACCGCGACCCCCTAACAAAAACTTCCGAATTCAGGACTCACCTCTTGGCTGACATGGAGGGAAAAAACCTGTCAAGAGCGAGTCAGACTCGTGCACCGAGGGTTCCGTACCATCATTTATATTTAATTTTGATTGATGATTTCTGAAAAAGTGTGCTAATTAGAGACATCGTTTTATTTTTCCTGTATCTTTATGAACTTCTATCACATAGAATAGTTTCAGATTTTTCTCTATGCAAACTTCGGAGATAGGGGGAACGGTATTTTTTTTAACATTTTTCATGAAAAGTCGAAAACTAATGCGGTCTAAAAAAAGAAAAAAAAATGTTTGAGAATGTGGAAACAGCGATCTTCCATATGATACCATATGCTCTCGCAGCCCCATTTCAAATTTTTAAGACCCCCTTTCAATCCCTGTTGCAAAAAAAAAATATATATATTTTTATTTCTTTCTTATTTGCAAACGTCATCTAAAACTGTTCCAAATTTCAAGTTGATAGTATTAGTAGTTCTTGAAATATCTATCTGTAACAGACAGACAGACAGACAGACTGAGTCACATCATAAGGGTTCCTTTTTACCATTTTGGTACGGAACCTTAAAAAGAGGCATATTTATATGAATGAAAGACTGTTCAAATAAGAAAAAAACGTTCACTTACAGCCAAAAATTGTAATAAATAAATTTTAAATAAATAAATAAAAGGTTTATTCACAATAAAGATACAGAAACACACTTAAAATGTACATTACATTACAGTTCATATAATGCAAAATCTGTATAAAAACATATAAACCCTGTCTCATAGACTAGGATAGCCTGTATTCTAAAAGACAGTGTTCGGCCAAATAATTGTTTTAAATAATTAATACAAGAAATAAACGGTGTTGATGCTTTCTTAAAGCTTCAGTAATTTTGTTATGTGTAAGTGAAAGAAAAGTTATGTATGTATGGTGTGTGTTATGTTATGTATGTATGGTGTGTGTAATGTTATGTATGTATGATGTGTGTTATGTATGTGTGAGTTAAATGGAATGTAGTGTTATGTTTGAGTTTATAATTGGGGAATATAAGTGCCTAACTGTGTACGTTTTAGAGTAAAGGCTGTAAGACTGCTACTGCCTAGGTGTTGGATTACTAGGTGATGTATGTAAGCAAAGAGTCCGTGTAGGCATAGTCCTTTTGTAGTAGCCACTCTGTTACTATGGATTTTATTTTGTATGTGTTATGTACAATGATACTTAATTAAATACAATGAGTGGTATTCCAATGAGAAGGATGTATCTGTTTCCTATTTTTTGTCAATATAGCTTTAAATATAGCATCAATTTCAATTTTAGTTACTTTTAATCGACAGGAGTTCGATAAGTTCAATTTATTTTGGTATTTAGTTTTAACATTAATCATGACTGAAAACATTTTTTTAAGGCCCACCAACCATTCACTCCCAAAGTTTGAGAAATGCTGAAGTAGAGGATTAATTATTGTCAGATTTTGCATCGATTATGGCGTTAACTGCAAAAATGCATGTAACAGAATGTTTAAGCCGACGTTCACACAGACGTAAAAATATCGCGGCGATTTTTTTCGCGCACTGGATTTTCAACGCTCTGCTTAGCGCCGAGACTTGAAAATCCAACAGTGTGTTTTTTCGACGCGCTGGGATTTACTCTGTTGTTGTTAGGTTGAATTCTCGAAGCTCGGCTCAACACGGAGAGTTGAAAATCCAGTGCCCGATAAAATCCCGCCGCGATATTTTTACGTCCGTACGAATGTCGGCTAAGTGTCAAAGTTTTTTTTTCTTTTTTTTTTCTTTTCGGCGAACGCGAAGTTGAACGGCATATATCACTATGTCTACTTTACTCTAATCCATCCATAACTGTATATTTTCAGGCATATTGCTTATCAAGAACAGTTTTGTTTGACAAAGAAACTTTAAAGGTTCCAAAATAGTAGTCGTAACTATTAACTAGTATTTCTAGTTAACAGTTACGAGTATGCGTTAGTACGCTCATTCATCATTCATTCATTTCTCATTCATCTTCTCAACGTGATCCAAGCAACTGCTTGGATCACGTTGAGAAGATGAATGAGAGATGACTAACAAATGGTATTTACAAGGCAGATGTACGTGGAAACGAGAGAGGTGGAGAGGACGCCCTAGAAAGACATATTATTGGTGATATTCTTCAGAAAGGTCAGGTGCGTGGTACTCGCAACCAGCGTGCGTTTAAAACCAGATTTAGGAACGTAAACGAAGCAAAAGAAGCATGTAAGGATTGGAGTGGCATTCTGTCGGTTCTACCTTCCCCCAGAAGAAGGTGTGAGTTTATGTATGTATCTACTTTTTTTTTTTTTTTTGTGGATTGGAAATCATCAAATGACTTTTCCCGCTCTGGGCAGAGCGGGAGGGCGTGTCAACTTTTACTGACTAAAACCCACCCATGTTCTTCAGTTGCCCGTGCCAGGGCCACGGAATCTCTTTCGAACTACCCGCGACCCCGGCGGCATCGGCCCAATTGACCCCGTCACTGCTGACATCTCTTTGAGGCGCGCGTGGAACACAACGCGCCGTCGACCCGGGCCTGGTCCTTACCGGACGGCGAGCTGCCCATTACTCGTCGTCCGCATGTATGTATCTACTGGAAGCCTCCGCACTCAGTAGGTACTTCATGACATATTCCAAGGATAACTTACCATCGTCTTCTGCCATGAGTTTAGTTTTTAATCCGCTGTATTTTGCGTGAAGTCCAGCTATTATTTTCGACACCGTTAAACTCTCTCTCAAATCCCCAAACTCGCAGGTATTGCCGAGGTTAATAACCTTTTGAAAAAACTCTTCCAGTCTAGTGTTATTTTGAGTAATTGTAAAGAATTCGTTTCTTTGAATGGTTAGGCTTTTCCTTGGGGCGAAATATTTTTGGAATTTCTCGATAACTTCTGATAAAGTTTCTTCTTCGCTACAGTTAAATTAATTGTAGATCCGTATGCCTTGTTCACCGATGTAATTGAGTAGTATGCTTATCTTTCTTTTATCCTTGGATTCATCCAATCCAGTGGCTGAAAGGTATATCTCAAATCTTTGCTTGTATGACTTGAAATTTTCAGATAGGTTGCCTTCGAATTCCATAGCGCGGAGTGGTGGGCTGAATGCACCTGACACCATATTTGTGTACTCCTTCTCCATGGCTGTATATAATAAAATATATGTTCTCACGATATATGTTTATTTCTTGTTTTTACATAGTTGCGTTGCTTCCCAAAGAGTAACTGTGTAACGGCTAACAACGGCTTTTCTTCTTGACAGTTGTCGTGAGCTAGCCATAGACAATAGTCGGTAAAACCCATAAACAGTATGTAGTTACGAATAGTACAAGTAGTAACAGTGAACACGTTTTGTTCAAAACATCATTGAATTAAAGTACGTTTTCTTTGAATAATAACGTTCTAGATATTATGCATTGTACACACAGCTACACATCAAGCTATACATTTCCAGTTTACACTGACCTCTCATTGTAAGTAAATCCTAGACAATGCGAGACCAACTTATACTGGAAATATACAGCTTGATCTGTAGCCGTACATAGGTATCCGTGGTTATATGTAGGTTCACATCCATTTTAAAAGAAATACGACGCCATCATCGGCCTTTTCCCAACTATTTTTGGGTCGGCTTCCAGTCTAACCGGACGCAGCTGAATACCAGTATTTTACATGGAGCAACTGTCTATCTGACCTCCACAACCCAGCTACTGATTAATACAATACTCCTTAGTAAGACTGGTAACGACTAGCAAAGATCCACGAATGACAGCCGGGACCAAAAGCGTGCTATCCGAGGCATGGAGAGGTCTCGGTATCTAAAGACGCTCACCCATCCACGGACCAACCACGGCAAGCGTAGCTTAACCTGATCGATCGACCCGTGTGGCTGTTATTACTTAGCCACGAGCCCTTTTAATGACACGAACCTAAAAAGAAGCACGACGTATTGTCTGAAATACCGATAGCTTCATAGCATCTTACAAAGCCTTAAAAGACCCGATAAACGTGATTACCATCTCATCAAAAAGGTAATCTCAGTAAAATTAATAATGTTCTTACAGAAACAAAAGACTCATTTTAATGTAAGAGTAATTATGTAAGACGAAAACAAAAAAAAACTTCATTTCGATTGTGCTTTCCAAAAATAAAAACATTCTTTTCGCACACAAGAATTAAATAGTTAATCAAATTAAATGGATAACGTATTTCTTAAAAAGTAAAATACACTTTAAAAAATCTACAACAAAATCTTTATGAAAATAATAAAATGAAAAAGAAAATTGCCATTGAATAAAAGTAAGAAATGCTTTTCTTATTTTTTTTTTAATGAAAATTTTCTTTTTCATTCTATAAAACCGAATGTCCAGTTTATGCTTAATTTGGACTTTCGGTTTAGTGAATAATATCTTAATATTGAGTAGTTTTTCTAACAATAATAAATATTGTTCTATAAACACCTTTGTTTCAATACGTACAGTTAGCAAGAAAAGTCGATTAACACTTGCAGTTTTTTAATCTTAATTATTAAGTGAAATATTTAATGCAAATTGGAACAGAAGTACTTATAATTTTAAGAACGTTAACGAAAAAAAAGCAGTTTATCTAATCATTTTGTGTTAATTTAGATGATGTCAAAAAGTAGCAGTGTTAACCGACTTCTGTTGTTGACCGTACAAAATATTATATTTGTTATACAGACTGGATTTTTAAGACGGAGCTATTTATAAGGGAACATTAACCGTTGTAGCTACTACAACAGGCTTAGGAGACCGACTGTCCTTAACTTTTTGAGAAATTTTGATACGCATTCACAGATTTTGAAAAAATAGTCACACATGCAATTTTTGCGATTTCTGTCATACGTGCGCTACGTATGACAGCAATCGTAAAAAAATCCACTCATTTCATACGCAGCGCAGTTTATTGAGCATAATTCTAAGTAGTGGAATCTCACTTCCAACGAAATGTATGGGAAAAGTTTATTACGATTTCTGCCTTTTCTCGTACACACGGCTACACATCAAGCTATACATTTCCAGTTTACACTGACCTCTCATTGTAAGGAAATCCTATACAATGTGAGATCAGCTTGTACTGGAAATGTATAGCTTGATCTGTAGCCGTGCGTACACAAACCTCAGTTAGGTCGACAGAATTTTTTGATCCTTAAAATAAACTGTAGTGCTATTCTGTAAATATCTCACCGTGAACACATAGGTGAAGTGAGCTTAAAGTGAGCAGTCAATAGTGTCAATCCCTAGCATCGGGTGGAATGACAGCTCACTTCACTTAAGTTATCACGGTGAGATGTTTACAGAATAGCATGGCAGGAGAGGAATTGGCATCAAAAAAGTTTTTGTGAAAATTGCCCATTGTCTTGCTGACTGTAAATAAAAATAATTATAAATTTCTCAAAAAGTTAAGGACAGTCGATCTCCTAAGACAGTTTTCCTGTAGCTAAGCTGTATAAGGTACCTACACTTACCCCATCTAAAAAATCAACCCTGTACTTACATCTTCTGGCTGAAGTTTTCCCTCAGTAGCTCGAGAGCCTCCGAACTTACACCACGCGACGCGTCGTCGTCGGCTTACCTCGTCAGTTGAGCTTTCGTACTTATTATTCGAAATTCAAAAATAGTGTTTCATTATTTTTCCTGTAATAAAAAGTGTGTATCAGTTGAATTTTGAATTAGGAATAATAGTGTTTTGTTTGTGAAGTTGTGTGTGCGCTGCAAGTTAGTAATTGAGGTAAGTTTTAGTTTTAAATGAGTTTTATTTTAAACCTGAAAATGTATTTTGTGAATAAAAGTGTATTTTTTTTCCATTCTTACTAAATATTTTGTTGCGTGGGTTGAAACTGTTTACAGCTATAAATAACTTAATTTTGACGTTGTTATTTCAAGCCTCTTGATAACACGTTTTCAATTTGTTTCATCTTCTTTAATAGTTAACTGGGGATCTTCTTTTTTAGTAAGTACTACCAACTCACCCCTGCTTCGTACGGTTTTTAAGACTAGTTAAAACATCAAGATTTCTTTATCATATTTATGAAAGTATTATACACACAAACCTTCCGGAATAAATTCTCTTAATCATTGTAAAAACCGCATCAAAATCCGTTGCGTGGTTAAGAAGAATCGGTCACAAGATAAACACGTAAAGCGACTTTAATTTATAATATATCAATCAATCTGCCTAGCCTTTTCCCTACTATGTTGGGGTCGGCTTCCAATCTAACCGGATACAACTGAATACCAATATTTTACATGGAGCGACTGCCTATCTGACCTCCACAACCCAGTAACTAGGTAATACGATACCCCTTGGTAAGACTGGTTTTTAATCTTTAATTAAAAAAAAAAACAAAATATTGCCTGTTTTATTCATTTTTAATAAAAAATACACTTTAAAGTTAAAAAGTGGTGAAACTAGAAGAAAACAAAAAAATTTTTTTTTTAATATCCAGGGGGCCAGGGCCAAATAAATTAGGGCTGAGTAAGTAGCAGATGACCCCACCTATCCACCATTTTTCGTATGTTCAACGTTCTGTCAAACACCCTGTAAAAATAAATGAAAAATTAACATGGAATAGAACAACAGAATAGAATACTCTTTATTATGCACATCATTCAAATTACAGGTATCGATGTTGAAATTTTATAGGTGACACAATGGGCGGTCTTATCGCTAATAGCGATCTTTTACAGACAACCTTTGAACAACATAACACACACAACACATAGCATTAATATTAAATTAAAATTTAGGTCAATAGTCATGCGATTCAACAAAAATAGAATAGATTCAGTGAGTCTTCAGAACGATTTATCTTTTAAAAATTCATTTACATTATAATAGGCTTTTTCTGTCTGTAATTTTTTTAACTGCATTTAATTTTTTAGTACAGTTATGGATATTATTATAAATTATTGGCGCTCTGCATACAAGGCGCTGTAATACAGTAGCGCTGTCTTAGCTGGCTGAACACGAATTTTACTATTATCCCGGCAATTACGTATTATAATGTCCGATATTCATGGAAACGAATGGGGGTTGCCTAAAGCCCAATTTATCATGATGCTACTTTCTTGCTTCAACTTATTGTATGTTACTGGCAATTAAATTGCACTGCGTAAAATATGCTTCAAATAGAAAATTTGCCATCGTTGACCACATCAAGTCACTTAAGACGCAGATATATGCCAAAGGCCTTGAGTGATAGCTGGCGTGTTCTGTGCAGAGCTCACGCAACGCGTCGTACGTCCACCCAGTAATAGGACTCGCCCATCAAGGTGCACTGTCCCAAATTAGACGCATCTTTAATTTATTAAACACGTAGGTATGTTAAAAGGTTAATAATTAAATTATCTTTAAAAGGTTTCATAAAAGCTCGCTTGATAGTTTTTGCGATGAGGAGGAGCTCGTGGCTAAGTAATAACAGCCGCACGAGTCGATCCATCAGGTTAAGCTACGCTTGCCGGGGTCGGTCCGTGGATGGGTGACCATCTTTACATACCGAGACTCCTCCGTGCCTCGGAAAGCACGTTTAGCCGTTGGTCCCAGCGGTCATTCGTGGATCTTTGTCAGTCGTTACGGGTCGTCAGAAGCCCGAAAGTCTGACCAGTCTTACCAGGGGGTATCGTATTACCCAGTTAATGGGTTGTGGAGGTCAGATAGAAAATACTGGTATTCAGCTGCATCCGGTTAGACTGGAAGCCGACCCCAACATAGTTGGGAAAAGGCTAGGCAGATTGATAGTTTTTGCGTGATTTTCGATCCGCGTTAGACATAATTTTGCGAATATTATAAATTTAATCTACTAGCTTTTGCCAGTGGCTCCGCCTGCGTTGATGTCGGAAAATATCCCACGGGGTTGTACTACCGGGAATTCCTTCCTTATTCCTTGTCTACATTATAAAGGGAACCTCTGTGCACAATTTCAGCTTTAGGTTCAAGGTTTTGAGCTGAGTCAGTCAATCAATCAGTTAGTCAGGACTTCTCATTTTATTTGTATAGATATAGATAATATTCACTTATTAAATTATTAAGAGTATTACTTTTAATTATTTTTCAAATCATTAACACTACTTGTTTAGACATGATCTTCAGTTTAAAATTGTTAAATGTTGTTTATCGTCGCCTTAAAAGCTTACTTTAAGGCAATTTGCCATCGTCGACTACATCACTTAACTTCAGGTGAAAAAATTTTCGATAGCGAGCCTTTCCCTTAAAACTTAGCTGATACTTACTAAGCTCTTAGAACCTAATTATGCTTTTGATAACTTGAACCTAATTAGTTATCATCATTCTCTTGCCCATAAGGGCTAAGGGCACTAATTAGGTTTAAGTAGGTTAGGAATAACCGTAACCTACTTGAACCTAATTAGTGCCGAAGCAAATGTTTTTTCGCCAAAGAGTAAACTTGTTTGAATAAACAGGAAGAAAAATAAGAAAAACACAAGAAACAAGAATATCTACTACAAGAAAAAAAAACACAATGGCGTGTTAGACGGTGAAAATAAACTAGATTATGTATCTTCTTCCGAAATCACCAGACTCAATTGTTTACACAGTTATTTCCCTAACGCGATGACGGCTAATTAACGTAAAAATTATAATTAAATAAGGTATGTACTATTGGCCAAACTTCCGCGCACCTTTAAGGCAATAATCGCATATCACGGCGCATGACTCGAGCACCCGATCCATGCGTTATGAGTACCAATAGGTTGCGCGTTTGTTTTTGATTTGATTTGTTGCTAATGTTTGTTGTTATGTTTTGTTACACGTTCTGTACTCACAAATGTATAATGTCGCTAATTAGGCGTAACCAGGAAGGGGTGTGGTCTGTCACTAGCTGCGCCTTTGCAGAAATATTTACTAAACTGAGCATGCTTGAGTTTTACCTGCAGTACCTATCATGTATATTCCAGTGTGTAGTACTCGCAACCGCGTGCGTGTAAGACCTGATGTATGAACGTAAACTAAGTATAAGGAATATGCAAGGATCGTAGCAGGTGTCATTCTAATTTCTGCCTAACCCCATGGGAAGAAGGCCTACATTCCAGAACAAAACAACAATTTCATGGTTATTATAAAAGATTAACAATAGAACAAAAAAGTCTCTGGAAAATACTATTTCTTTATTTACCACTGTTATGAATTACAAAAAAAAAAAAAATATTGCTGTAACAAAAATATCGAAACAGTATTTCCAATAAGTAGCAAGTAATGCCCAGTAAGTACATCAGTTGGTCTGAAGTTCTGATACGTAAAAAAACCGGACAAGTGTGAGACGGACTCGCACACGAACGGTTCCGTACCATAAATGTTTAACAATCGCAAAGAGAACTTTATATTTATTGATAATTATTTATTAATGATACTGTGAATTACAGGGTTATTTTTTCAGTTGCAGAAAATCGCTCATGTTTAAACAGAATACCTTATAAATCGGCGTTTTTAGTATTTGTTGAATAAAAACAGTATATGGTACTTACATGATATACAAAAGTTTCAAAACCCTAACTTGTTTAATTGTTGCGATAGAGCTCGTAAAAAATGGTCTAAAATATAAAACTTCTGCGGCCCCTATTACTTCATTTTTGAAGATAAAAAAAAAATAAAAATATATTTGTACTCTACTCGATGAGTTCTTGACAATGATACAAATTCAAATTTTCAAATTCAAATTCAAATTCTTTATTGCGAACTAAGTGTATAACTTTGAAGATGTTAACAATAGTAGGTTCTTAGAACTTAGTTGCCTGTTAAGGCATTGCAATTTAAATTGTTATAAATATTTAAAAACATAGGTATACGTAGATACTCAGTATTATAGTTATACAATTTACATTATACCCCACATGCTAGGATATATTTTTTTCAATGAAAAGTTTGTTGTATGGAGACCCCCTTCAATTTTTAATTTAATTTATATTTTATTATTTGATGTTATAGCTGAAATATAAATACACATTCTTTGAAAATTTCATTTCTCTACCTATTACGGTTCATGAGATACAGCCCTGTGACAGACAGACGGACGGACAGCGCAGGCTTAGTAATAAGGTTCCGTTTGTACCACAGAAATCTAAATAGTGCCTTATTATTTAGATTTCTGTGGTTTGTACTCTTCGGGTACGGAACCCTAACAACGAAGAGATCAAATATTTAGCGAAATGAAAGAACAAGCTTTTTGTGTCCATTTATTTTTGTCTTTGCTTTTAAAAGATATAACTGTAATTTGGGTTTTATGTATCTTACTAGGTCAAAAGAAAATATATTTACTGCCAAGAGACAACAATATATATTGTGTTAATTATAACCTACTATTAAATCGATTTCAGACTGATGTGTGAAAGAAATGATTAAAGATGAGAATCCTCCTATTATTATCATAAACGTGAAAGTTTGTATGTTTGTTATTCAATCACGTAAAACCGGTTGAACGGATTTGGATGAAATTTTACACACAGATTTTTTATAACCTTTGTATCCCGGATGTACGTTCCAGTGGGATAACTTTTGACCTACACACGGGTAAAAGCTAGTTTTCACATAAAAAAATACCCCATTCCAACAAGAGCTTTCCATCAGAGCTTCTCGATCAAACACTGTTTGCCAATAAGACCGTTCTTTATCCCATATTGCCAAATGCGTTTATTTGTTCTTTTTTTGAAACATGTTAAACTATTGGCATTCTTTCATATAGAGAGCACTGACTCTTTAATATAAGCTGTAGTCTATAGTCCAACTACCGAAACATTATTGCCATCATTCCGAACGAGTTCACTAACTAAACCAACACTTCACATGTGAGCTCATAACCTTTTATCACTCTATAGTCTGGTCTAGCTATTGGTGCCGATTCTCTTGTCACAAATGCCTCTAAACTAGACTAAAAATCACTAAAATTTAGTTTACTCCTGTCAAACGACGATTTCCCATTCTGAAATTGACTAAAGTGAAACAACTTAACTATATTTTAGTTTGACAGGACTAAGATTGTACGGAGTTATTAGTTTAGTGAAAATGGCAATTTTGCTATTCTGAATTTGACTGTTTTCACATGGTTTTCACCTAAAATTTTAATTGTCAAACTAAATCAGACTATGTTTAATCGCGATTAAAAAGGTGTGGAATAAAATTAGTTGACATGAACTAAAATTCACACAGAGACCTTGACTTCGGATGCAAAAACAGTAGTGTATTTTTTTCTTTTCTTTTGCATATATCTCGAAAACGGTGAGTCCTATCGCAAAAATAATGAAAATTTGGCCCCCCTTTATAAAACTCATGAACCCCTATGACTCAACATGTAGGCACCAAAAAAAAATTACCAAAAAAAAAATTGTACCAAAAAAAAAAGGTACCAAAAATAAAGGTACCTACATTCCATATAAAACACGTTGAAGCTGCGCCCCTCCAGCTCTAAAAGATATTTGACCCGGTAACGACAGCGATGTCGGTGAACAAAATATGACAAGCCTGTCACTTCATAGTGATTTCGTTAGTTCCAATTAAGGCCACCGGGTCAAATATTATATACTACAGGCACTATACCACGCGGAGTCACGATTGTCAAACTCGATTTTAGGTATGTCAAAATTGTTATTAAATTTAGAGGTTTTTTTTTGCAGAATAGCTCTAAGATTCTCATAGCAAAAAGTAAGGAATTTTAGTGATAGTTTAGTTAGTTTAGTTCGGTGTACAACAGAATCGGCACCATTGGTGCCGATTCTCTTGTGAACGCACTAAACTAAAATTAGAGAATCGCTATCTTTTACTAACAGGCAGCGCGAGAAAAGGACGGCTATATCTATGAACTAAGTTGGAGATGTCAAACTAGTTCACGCCTTGCGCTTCACCGTGTTTTTTAGTCGACATGTTTTTACGTGTCGTCTAAATGTCTATGAAAAAATTAGTTCTAACTAATTTGACAGCTCTAATTTACTTCCGTCCCTTTCTTGTCATAATAGAGAGAAAAAGTTAGCAATAGCCTAAATTAAGTTTAGTTTGTGCACAACAGAATCGGCACCATTGTCAGTTTTATAATAAAGAGCTCCAACATTGTGTTTGCATTTCACATGACGTCACAAAGTTAATGTGGACAGTCTACTTAATTTTAGATTTCAGTGTTAGTGGAAAGACTTGATACGTTGTTACTTTGTTTTGAACTTTCATAATAGGGATGTTTACTGGGTAAAAAAAAAAATTCTATTTAGTCCGTCAGTCAGATAATAAAAAAATATTAGACACGTATTTTTTGCTTTAGATGTCATATTCATATTTTTAATCATATTTTTAATTTTAATATTTAATTTAGTTGTTTTAGTTTTTATCTTTTTATTACGGACGCTTTTTAACGTGCACGTCTTTCTACATTGTTCTCACATGTATATTTTCAACATGAATGATGTAACCAATATTTTGTAAAAATATTATGATTTAAAAGAGTGTCCGTGGAGTTTCTTGCCCGTTCTTCTCCATAGGGATCTACTACGCTTTGGAATGGGCAACTAGCTTCATCTTTCTGACTGACCGACCCATTGACAATTCAAAAGTGCCTGTAATTGGTTTATTTGAAATAAATGCTTTGAGTTTGAGTTTGAGTTTATTAATCCTCGCTACGTCACTTCGATGTATAAAATCTAGCTAGGCGTGACGTCATTTTTGATTACGTACAAAAAATAAAAATTACGTGTCCAATATTTTTTAATAATATATAGGACGGAAAAATGTTTTGTCATCATCCATATTGCATTAAACGCTCGGTTTCAAGAGGTAGGTAAACTTTTTCATTCGTTATGTAGGTAGTGCCAAAGGGCTTGTGGCTAAGTAATAACAGCCGCAAGGGTCGATCGATCAGGTTAAGCTACGCTTGCAGCCTTTGGTCCGTGGATGGGTGACCATCTTTACATACCCCCTGTAACGAATCTACTAATCTAATAAAACAAAAGGGAAAAATAGACTTGAAACAAAATATAATTTCAAAGGAAAAATAAAAAAAGACAGAATTATATTAAAAAAAACACCTCCCTACCTATATACACACTCTCAGATTTTTGTAAATAACGAAGCTTGAATTTGGCACCAGGCCAGGCCAGATGTCAGGCCTCGTCAGCTCCGAGGCCTGATAATCCGAAGCAGCGTGGGTGGGTCTCTCCAGAAATGATGGTGTTTTCAAGATATCTTCACAGACACCGTCTCAAAAAATAGATATAGTCTAACTTTTTGACGCAGAAGTTTCCCTCTTGGAAATCAGATTCGAAAAAGCCCCTGGGAATGTGGCACGCCCCCCGTACCCCTCCGTGTTTCGGAAAGCACGTTAAACCGTTGGTCCCGGCTATCATTCGTGGACCATTGACAGTTGTTACGGGTCGTCAGAAGCCAGAAAGTATGACATCCAGTCGTACCATGGGGTATCGCATTACCCAGTAACTGGGTTGTGGAGGTCCGGTAGGCAGTCACTCCATGTAAAATACTGGTATTCAGCTGCATCCTGTTAAAAGTTACATTGTTGTGAAAAGGCTAGAATAGAATAGAATAGAATAGAATACTCTTTATTATGCACACCATTTAAATTACTGTTACAATTGGCTGTTGTTGTTGTTTGGCTAGGCGGATGATATAAGTAGTGCAAAAAAAAACCAATAATTAATGTATTTTTAAAGACTGATGTGAACTCTTTAACTCTGAACTCTAGGAGATTTTCCTCTCTCAAGCGTACCTTACCTTATATTGCGCCTGCGTTTTATAGAAAAGGTAGGTATGTTTTAGAAACAGTATCATTGATAAACATTCAGCGTCCCTTAAAAAGATTTTAGGCTTAGGAGACACTAGTTACTAATTCTTATCCATTTTTATAAACAAAAAAAGAAAAAAAAACCCTATAACATTCTTAACAACAAACACCGTTAGGTACAATTCTTTTGTAATAAATCTTCCATGAGACAGTTCGTTACTGTCAATTCTGGAGGGCAAGATGAAACCTTTTTCTTCGAATTAGTTAGTTTCTACGAAACCTATAAATAATAAATAAGGTTCAGAGTTATTTCATCGCTACACGAAAATAATATTACACACATATATAATTATTACACACCTACACAATCCTAAAATAAAAATCTAATAACACCAGGCAGCAATCTCGTGGTTGAAGCCGCGTGTTTGTTGGAAAAAAGTTGAGAAACAGTTTCGTAACATTATTTTATCGTGTAAAACGGAACATAAACATGTTGCCAGCAACATATATTATTTTCTGAAGCAATTTTGTTTCACGTTGAATACGGGGGTAATCTTTTTGTATTTTGGTAAATAGATTAAAACCATTGAATACATAAAGCCGTGTCTCCTGCGCGTGTTTTTTTTCGAAACGTTACCCAAAAACATCACAACAAAGAGGTGTGGCCTTACACATTTGTGTATGCAATCGCGATGTTTTTGTTTTCCGAGCTGCATGGAAAACATTCCCCACGCGAAGAAAAAAAAGTGCACATCATTTGTTAAACTGTTAGCGCGTCTTACTTGTCAGTACTCATTACGACATCTACACAAAATGTGTAACCAAAAATATTTGAATACGCAGGAGACAGCTTGTGTATGAAAAATAAATGCTTATGTGTAATGTTTCGCAAAAAAGCGCGCAGGAGACACGGCTTAGCGGAAAGACTTATGATATATTCATATTATGGCAAACTAAAAAACTTGTCAAGCAGGTGGAGCCACATTCGCAACTAGTAATAAACACAAACTCAAACGTACTTACACTGAGTAACGAAGACAAAGATTTCGAACATACATTTGCTTTACAAACGCAAATACTGACAGTAAACTACGTTACTGAGACAGTTTAAGATCATAATTATATATTACTAGCTGTGCCCCACGATTTCACCCGCGTATTCCGGGATAAAAAAGTAGCCTATGTGTTCATCTACATACCAAATTTCATCCAAATCCAGCTGTTTCATCGTGAAGAAGTAACAAACATACAAGCACACACAAACTTTCGCCTGTATAATATTAGTGTGATATTTGCAGATGTAAATAGAAATGTACTGTAATCTTTTACCGTAGACAAAAGTTTTAGATTTTGGATAATAACGCCCATTGTGTGTCACCCAGTTCAAAATGCCTACATTTATACCTGTAATTTTTATGATGTACTGTGGGCTGCATCAATTGGGTACCCTAGTTTTATTAAAGTTTTAATACAACTGGGGTACCCAATTGATGCAGCCTACTGTACATAAAAAAGAGTATTCTATCGTTTCGCTTCCATAGAAAAGTTCTGAATTGGATAACAAGTAACTTTGATATTTGCGTAGAAATGCAAAACGGCTTTCAAAATACATTTAACCTGACCTGCTTGCATACAAAGCTGATTCAACCGACACAGAAACTTGCGCCGCATGTCGTCTGTTTGTTAGTAAATTCAGCGGTTTGCTTTCACGAATTCTATGACACCCTAATACGGACAGACTGCACAAAGTGGATAGTTTCTACTTTGTAACATAGAGGACCATTGAGGAGAGAAAGCTTGACGAATTCAAGCTAAAATATTGAAAACGTTATTTTATTATGCAAGCAAGTAATGTATACATTTTATTAATTTTGTTAATTTGCTTATAGTAAATAGGTAATGTAAACGGTACTTATTTAAATGTAATATAAACATAACCTAAAAATAACAAAATTATATTCTAACATTACTAAAACTATTCACAAACAAAAACAAGGTGTCAAAAAAATCATCCGCATCGCTGTCGACTGGTAATGTATCCAAGAGGCTGACGGCATTGCCACGTTGTTTGGGCCAAGGTAAAAGCCACCCCTTGGGTCACGGGAAGTGTCAACCAGCCGTTTCGAGATATCCTTAAAGAGACCATGAGCAATCGGACTCCACGGCTCGAGGGTTTAGATGAATAGGTGGGTTTCCTTAGGTAGAGTTTATTATACAAATAAACACTTCTTTCAACCATCAAGTATTAGTAATAATGGTTCATAATGTTTTGAAAATATTCATTTTCTCATCCCATTTAACATAAAATCGTATTAAAACTAAAATATACATACAAAGAAGCCATAAGTGACTTCGCACTGAGAATTTGTTCAGCGTAGCTTCGCGTAGCAGCGTAGCGTAGGCGTGCACAGCATAGCAATCGCTTAGCGGCCACGTAGACACCTGTAGAGGCCTCGTAGGCAACCGTAGAGGCATTGTAGGCGTCCGCAGAGGTCGTGTGCCCGAAGACATCCGCTCACATAGATAATCCGTAGACTCCGCATACCATGCGCATATAATATTATATTATCTCCGACAAACACCTACACTGATATTATATAACAGCCAAAGCAAAACCTCCCTTATTATGTCTGTCAGTAAGTACTCTTTACAACAACCTTTCTTATCACACCATTGTTTCATTAGCCTCTTATTATTACAACGTAAGAGACAAGGATCTCATATATTATAGAAAATTACCTAAGGAAATATGGCTCAGTAAGAAGTGGTTCTTAAAATATCTTCATAATAAAATATTAAAGGGTCGCATCTTCAGGGTTTATGGGGTATTAACGCTAAGTAAACGGTTGATCCGGCTTTTAGTTGGGGAGCTGGGTATTGAGGGTGGGGAACGCATAAAATTTAGTATCCCTCATGAAATAGGTAATATTCTTGAGATCTTCAGCAGTTCTTTGGTGTATTGACAGTATATTAGTTGTTTGTAGCTCTTCACACTTAGTTATATTTACTGACTCCCATCTTTATCATAATTTGTAAATAAATTGTGCTACTGGTAATTATTAATATTGATTTAACCTTATCAAATAGGAATTAAAGAGTGAGCTGAACTTTTTAGAATGTTTTGCAAATAACTGTTCTTACTTTTAGAAAAAGACTACGTGTATTAAGTTCTCATATTATTATTACCTACCTAACATTAAACCCAAAAATAAATAATTATTTTCTCATAATAAGTTTAAGTATCAAATTGTTGACACTTACAACTTAGAAAGGTCACCAGCTGTTATTATTTTGATATTAGAATAAATAGGATACATGTACACTACAATTATAAATGTAAAAAAACAATCTTGGATAATCGAAATCACAGAACAGACATTATGTTCTGTGTTTGAAATAGACTAAACAAATTAGGCAATCATTCAGATTATGATGAAAGTGTGTTACGCAATTAGGGTGCTAATGATATTCAAGCTACTGAACCACTAATACGCATATTATAATAATATATATAATTTGAGATTTTAACATGCATATGTTTGTGTTTTCCAAATCAAGGTGTCACTGAAAACACTACTAAAATAACGGTTAAAATTGATAGTTTATTTCATATCCGGGTACATCCATAGACAGGTGTTTTTCAAAGTCAAGCACGTTCGCGACGACCAATCAGCGTAAAGTATGAAGTCTAAGATGGCTGCCATTTCCATGAGTTATCGCGAGAACTCATGGAAATGGCAGCCATCATAAACAATGAAGTCGGCAAGTTCATAGTGCTAGTTTATATCAAACAACGGTATGTGCATACTTTAATCCGATTTTTTAGCTTTATCCGTTATATAGATATTATTTTTATTTCTATTCTAATAAACACCATCTCCTACACGAGTGATTGTTTAAAAAAAAACCTGCCAAGTGCGTGTCGGAACACGCACAATGAAGGGTTCCGTAGTTGAAAAGAATTTATTCCAAAAACAAACTTAACAATGGATCCCAAATTTTTTTATTTTATTTTATAAAACTACAAATTAACAATTTTAGGACTTTTTCCTTTATTTGTGATGGGAAACCTTGCTTCTTGCCAAATTTCATTATTCTAGGTCAACGGGAAGTACCCTGTAGGTTTTAATTCACTTGCGACAGTTGCGAGTAACAAAATGTGTCGCAAATTGGCCGTATGTTTTTATTGCGTTGACTTAGAAGCTTGAGTTTTTTAGGACTCCAAAAGACTATAGACCTACGTAGGTATTTGATATTAATTTCAACTGGATACCTTTACGCGTTCCTGAGAAAAAGGGTCTTGACAGACTGATAGACGGACAACGAAGTGATCCTATAAGGGTTCCGTTTTTTTCCTTTTGAGGTACAGAACCCTAAAAACCTCGTAACTTAATAATGTATAGCCAAAACCATATTTCTTCCATTTCCCATATTTCACTTAAAGTGGACATACCGGGTTTTGATATTTAACTACACTTATTTATACCTGTAAGTCATCGTCAAAAAAAGAAGAAAAAATCGCGTCAAAAAGATATAAAACATCCTCCAGTGTTGAAGCTACCTTCTACTTCTAGTTAAAAAAAATTAAAACACTACAAACTTTCACAATACAGAAATAAATATTTCCTGCTTTCGTTTCACAAGAATATCTTTAGGCTATGTTTAAACCGTATCTACACTTCTAATGCACTCAATAAATCCATGTTCCACTGTTCATCTGAGCTGTCTACGAACTGGAACAATGCAAAACTTTAACATTGTAACAGTTGTAGTTAAACTAAAGTAAACTCGGGGCCAAACAAGCTAGTTAATTGTTAACTACTTTTATTTTGTAAATCATGGGAAACAGACCGTCTTTTGTTTTTATACTGTGTACGTTATTATGCGACCCATGCTTACATTCGTCAATCGCTTACACATTCCTTTTTTTGATACTGAAACACACATATAAAATCTACTGCGTATTCCACTATCGCATCCCTTTGGTCGTAAAAAACCAAAGCAAAAAAAAATCGATGATATTGGTGTGTTTTTGTTTTCAAACGAAAAATGCAATGAACGTCGAACAAAATTCCAATCAGACTATTGGTGTTCACTGACCACAGACTGACAGACCAGCACCCTAATTGCGTAATAGTCTTTTAATAACAATCCAAGGATTTTGAAGGAAATAAAAAGTCAATCTGCTCGTGGCTAAGTAATAACAGCCGCACGGGTCGACCCATCAGGTTAAGCTACGCCTGCCGGGGTCGGTCCGTGGATGGGTGACCATCTTTACATACCGAGGCTCCTCCGTGCCTCGGAAAGCACGTTAAGCCGTTGGTCCCGGCGGTCATTCGTGGATCTTTGACAGTCGTTACGGGTCGTCAGAAGCCCGAAAGTCTGAAACCCAGCCTTACCAAAGGGTTTCTATCATATTACCCATTTAATGGGTTGTGAATTGGTTGTGGAGGTCAGATAGGCAGTCGCTCCATGTAAAATACTGGTATTTAGCTGCATCTGGTTAGACTGGACGCCGAACCCAACATAATTGGGAAAAGGCAGGCAGATTGATTTTGACTTTATTAGCCTCTTTCCAAGTATTCGATTCGAAACCATACTGCGTATCTATCTTTATAAATAAATGCTTTTCTATTTAAAGGAACGAGAAAAACTGTTATATTTACTTTACTAAAGTTTATTTCTTGTTACTCCTAACTAGCTCCTGCCCGTGACTTCCATCCGCGTGGAAGTCAACTATACCATAAAACATATCCAATGGCTCTCGGAAATAGAGCAGCTTTCTATAAGAGATAGGTTTTTGGAACGAAGTTCTGCGGTAGGAGTAAATTGATAGAAATTGTCAGGTAACGGAAAAGAGAAAAGAGCCCTCCATACAACTTTCTCTCTCTCTCTCTCTTTCTATTTAATATAATATAAAGATACACAGAGAGAGACAAAGTGTGAATTCGTTCAAAATTTAAATCCTAGATGGCGGCTGTGAAAAATTTCAATTTATTAATTATGGGTGTCGTTTTCATTGTTTTCGAGGGTGTTAAAGCCGACAGTGACGTTAAAAGTAAATCCAAGATGGCGGCTGTGAAAATTTTCAAATTTTCTGTCATGGGTTTCGTTTTATTTGAACTTCGTTTTTGCGGGGTCCTACGACCGCACACATTTTTAGTTATCGGATCAGTACTTCCAGAGATAACTTCTTACAAACAAACTGTTTAACCTGTTCATAATAATTATAAGAATTTTACATGTGTTACAGTCATTTTAACATTTGAGCTGATGTGACTGAATAATTTGGTTAAGTTAGTTGTTTGCTTAGAGTGCATACCGTCAACATTTTGCATAATGTTGCAGAAGTTTAATCAGTCCTTAAATACAATGTACGACATGTAAAGTAGGTTGGAAAATTATGTCGCCGGGGTCGCGGGTTATTCGAAAGAGATACCGTAGCCCTGGCACAGGAAACTGAAGGAACACGGGTGGGTTTTAATCAGTAAAAGACTGACACGCCCTCCTGCTCCACCCAGAGCGAGACAAGTCATTTGATGATTTCCCATCCACAAAAAAAAAAGGTTGGAAAATTATGCCACTAAAAGGTTGATGTGAAATGTTGCAAACCTTACGAGATACAAAAAGAAACTTAAAATTTTCCGTGACAGACTTATTAAATCTATCTCCATAAGTACCAGAAGTCATTATCTGTACCATCCATTTCATCATCTGCTTAGTCTTTTCCCAACTATGTAGGGGTCGACTTCCAGTAGCTGAATACCTTTTTTTTTGTGGATGGGAAATCATCAAATAACTTCTCCCGCTCTGTGCGGAGCGGGAGGGCGTGTCAGACTTTTACTGACTAAAACCCACCCGTGCTACTTCAGTTGCCTGTGCCAGGGTCACGGTATCTCTTTCGAACAACCCGCGACCCTGGCAGGAGTAGCTGAATACCTGAATTTTACATGGAGCGACTGCCTATCTCCACAAAATCCAGTTACTGGGTAACCCGACTCACAAAAATTCTATAGGTTAAAAAGATAAGATTATTGTGTCTGTTCCAATGGTATTTCCATTGGAACAGACACAATAATCTTATCAAAAACAAATTGAAACCAATTCATCAACACTATACTTGGCAACAAAATCGTCTGCATTTTTTATCAAAAGACCTCACCATTAATGGCTTACTTAACAAATTTGTCACGGCAATACGTGACGTCGGCAGGTGCTTCGGAAGATAAATTGTTGAACACATTAGCAGCGTGCATAGCGTGCTTAGGTAAAGCTTGGTATTCAGTGCGCGAATGGCGTGGTGCGGCCACGAAGATAGATGAGGCAGAAGGCAGTGTAAATCGGTTGTTGATGAATGATGAAGTGGGACTTGAGAGGAAATAGTCAAGTTATATTTTGTGATTATTTTTGAGAATAACTCCTACATATTTCATCATCACCTGCCCAGCCTTACGGTTATTACTTAGCCACGAGCTCCTCACTCCAACATATTTATGAGATACTTATTTTAGTTTTGTTTCTAAAATAGCAAGTTGTCTATGTTATAACTACCTTTGGTTTTGCAGATGTCTTTATGCGGTATTGGTCATGTATCATTAAGTGAGCATAAAGCATTAAGATTTTTTTGGGTCATTTGACCCAAATAAATTGGCTCATTTGAGTCGATTTTAATGTAATTTATCCGAAAGATAAATCTGTACCAGCAAAAGGAGATTTCTTCTTCGAAACTCTCTTTTGGTATACTCGGATACGTTTTATTCGCCATAAAATCTTACCATAGTTTCAATATTAAATTTTGTTACGCCATAGTCACATACAGGGCATACAGTGGCCCCAAATAAAATAACTTAACTACACTTCGTCGTTTCGAAAATCAAAAGAAGTAGGTTCTGTGCCAAAAACTTTATCAAGCACGTTTATCTACCTACTTTCCCAACGTAAATATAAATAGCTGAACACAATCACAGTGCATCGGCACCCACAGCGAATTGGAAACATTCATTGTGTTGGCATCGCATATCTTCAAACATTTTTTTTTTTAATTAATTTTTTTTTTCATTATTTTTTTATTTGTAAGGTTCATTAAAAAAACCTCAAGCGACAATGCACGTTTGCTGTGCAATCAATGACCAACCACGTAAGATTAAAATAACAATGCTGCAAGGGGCGGTGGTAGGCCCCCTGGAATTTCAGCTGTGCGACCCACCTTCTGGACTGGCTAATCTTATTACAATGACATGAATTCAATATAATTCGATCTGACACTATAAAGTTAGTCTGCTATTAAATCAACTGAAAGATAATACGCCCGCCCATCTAGGTACAAATTATTAATAAACAGTAATTTAGTAGCTCTACATCTGAGTTAAGATTACTCTCATTTGCTTCTAAACTATAAAGCATATAATAGGTATATTTTACTATTAATGTACCATCGGTGAGTTGCACAAAACAACATTATTTTGATGGAGACTTTAAATTAATGCTGTCACTTTCTTTTTTATACATAATATAAGGGAACTCCATTAAACTAAAATTCGTTTCTGCAACTGGCTGTATAAAAAACTTTTTTACAAAAAAATACAACCGACTTCCAAAAACAACACTACAAAGTGAAAAATAACTTTAATTTCGGAAGTCGGTGTCTGATTAAATGTCTTTTTGTTTTTGCCACCGACTTCCGAAATTAAAGTTATTTTTCACTTTGTAGTGTTGTTTTTGGAAGTCGGTTGTATTTTTTTGTAAAAAAGTTTTTATTTTTCACTTTTTAGTGGGTCTGTTTATAATTTGTATAAGTTACAATAGTTTAATGTCAATTGCTCATCACATGTTACAAAATATTGCTTTTCCCGATGCTGGGACGTTAATTGTTGAGGAGTTCTGCTGGTAAGAACCAGGAGAACTCCTCAACAACCACTCACCACACGCATTGTGTGACGAGCGGAAATTGCTTAGCAACCATATTAAAGTAATCGAATCGCAACCCGTGAAATATTTATCATTGAGTAGTTCCGGTAGCCATCTGTGGTCTTCATCATCAGTTCCACTTCACCAAGTGGTGCTTTCCAAGAGCAAATGCACGAGCTACTATAAAAAATACCCAAAACGCTATAGGTGTGCCTATAATATTTGAAGAGTTCCTTCGATTTCTCCAGGATCCCATCATCAGAACTGGATTTTGACAAAAATGGGACCATTTGGAAAGTATACCCTTTCCAACAAAAAAATATTTTTTCAAATCGGTTGGCAAGCAACGGAGTTATGCGCGAACAAACATAAAAAAAAAAAAATAGAAACATCCGAATTGAGAACCTCCTCCTTTTTAGAAGTCGGTTAAAAATTGAAAATCATTATAGGACTTAGTAAAGCAATCAATCAATCTGCCTAGCCTTAGCCCAACTATGTTGGGATCGGCTTCCAGTCTAATCGGATGCAGCTGAATACCAGTATTTCACATTTAGCGACTGCCTATTTGAACTCCACAACCCAGTTACTGGGTAACACGATACCCCTTGGTAAGACTGGTCGTCAGACTATTAGGCTTCTGACTATCCGTAACGACTGTCAAAGATCTATGAATGACAGCCGGGATTAATCCTTGCTGGCATTCGGGACTTACCTTAGAGTATCGTGTTAGTAACTGGGTTGTGAAGGTCAGATAGGCAGTCGCTCCATATAAAATACGGGTATTCAGCTGCATCTAGTTAGACTGGAAGCCGATCCTAACATAAAATATTTAGTTGGGAAAAGGCTAGGCAGATTTATTGATTGATTGGTATTTTTACTAAGTCCTAAAATGGTTTAACGTGCTTTCCGAGGCATCGAGGAGTCTCGGTATGAAATCGATAGTCACCCATCCATGGACCGATCTTGGCAAGCGTAGCATAACCTGATCGATCTACCGTAATCTTGAAAAACTGACCTTGACCTTGAAGAAGGCTGTTATTATTTAGCCTAGAGCCCATCTTAGAACTTAGAAAACATAAATCTAATAAAACAAAGCAACTGCTTCAAACTCTTGGAGCTAAAACGTGATATGTACGAGTAATTAAATAGCTGTCACATCTGATTTGCAGACATGAAACCTACCCTCATTTGCATTAAAATGTCTAGACTTAAGCTTAGTATTAAAAGGGTTAAAAATAATTTTCTAAAAGAACAAAAATCTATTTCAATAGATTTTTGTTCTTTTAGAAAATTATTTTAAATTATTATTTGTTTTGAGTACCTAGTTATGTAAACAGTTTCATACAACTCCTTTTTTATTTTTCTTGAGCTTGATTTTGTCTCAAAAGTATCATTATTTTGGACTGTCTTACGAGTATTGCATAAGATTTTGTTTCATATTTCAGAATTCCTATTGTTTTATCTGACTTTTTTAAATCTAATTCTGTTCTCCACTGAATTTTCCTCTATCGGTATTGCTTCAATGGAAAAAAGTAATGGACATTCTTTTACTTAATAAAATATCTGTAGACTAAGAATATTTATTTTCGTTCGAATACATATTAGCATAGCATTTTTTCATTAGGCTTTTTGAAGTAATATTTGTTTTTTAACATGGCGCCGTCTACCAAGCTATTTTTTTGGTGCCAATTAATCTTGGCATGTGTGACTAATACAGTCTGCTTTTTTTAACAAACGAGTACTGAGTTATCTCTCTCGCACATTTCCGATATTGACAGAGTGAGATGGGTCATCGGTCGGGGTGGGGCCAACGCGTTTGTTTTGTTTTGAAATTGTTAAGGCCCGTTCATATTGAATACTTCTAAAATTTACTGTACAGGAGACATGTTCGCCATAACACACGCACAGACAATATCGTCTGGTTCACTCACCAAAACACATGCGACGCGCAGGTAGTCGACGGCTCAACAGATTGTACATGTAACTACAGCGTTTGATTTTGTGTGGAACGGGCTTTATGTTGATTACGTGGACCAAAAGCAACGCAGTCAAAATTTTCGGTACTCTTTTGTAAAAAAAAACAGGCTATAGTATTAAGAAAGTTCAAGTTATCATCTCCATGTCCACACTTACCACCCGCTGATTTAAGAACCCAACTCTTATCTTCGTATGCAGCGACTGAAGAAAATAAGATAAAATGTATCGAAACGCTCACGTACTTACGTGAGCGTTTCGATACATTTTATCTTATTTTCTTCAGTCGCAGTCGCATCCAGTTGGATGCGACAATATAATGTGCTTTATACAAGGTGGAGACTACAATAATACAATCTATGGAACTAAAAATCAATAGGCATGTTGACAAATTTTTTTGTCCATCTTGTAGATTATTAAAAAATATTGGACACGATTTTTTTCTTTTTTGCGTAATCAAAAAGATTACGGCGATACATTGAGTTAAAATGTCGCATGACGTCACTCATTGCTAGATTTTATGCGTAGTATAATTATGACGTAGTGAGCCACCACTCCCCAACATTGATGCGTTTTATCTAAGTAAATTTTTAGGGTTCCATACCTCAAAAGGAAAAAATGGAACCCTTAATAATAATAGTATCACTTCGTTGTCCGTCTGTCTGTCTGTCTAGACCCTTTTTCTCAGGAACACATGGAGGTATCAAGCTGAAATTAATATCAAATACGTAGGTCTATGGCCCCTTGAAGCTCTAAAAAATGAAGCTTCTAAGTCAACGCAGTAAAACATTACGGACATTTATGCGACATATTTTGATACTCGCAAGTAAACCAAAAACTCGTACTTCCCGGTGACATAGAATAAATGTTTAATTAATTTATATCTTACTAGCTAAGAAATAGAACTTAAACATTATTAGACTACTTAAATAAATTAAATAATAACAGAAGCGCTCTTACTCCTCTCTCCTACTATGCTGTGCCCGACAGGGTCCATAATTGTGTCATTAATTTTAAGCTTACCAACTGTTTTACATTATGGAATGCAATAAAGAATTGAGAATTGAGAAATGCATGCAATGATATTATATGTAAAAAGACGTAGATAGGTTACCGACCTAACATTCGGTGTTCAAAAACGGCACAATTTCGTACGATTAGATGACATGTGGAAGTAGGACGGCATGTCTTAATTATCGGGTGCGAAAAAGAGACAAGACGACGAAAATGTGGCTAATTAGCCAGATTTTGACGTGCCACTTGCGGAGCGTGTGTAACCTATCTACCTCTTTCTACATATAATATCATTGAATGCATGGAAATAGTCTCCACCATTTGTCGTTTCTAACACACTAACATTTCTGTAATAATTATTGATTGACAATATATTTTTATATAATTTGCATGAATTTTCGACATAAAGTAATGTTAGTATTTAATTTATTTGCCTTTTATTACTAATGCATATCATCATCTTCCTGCCCTTATCCCATATTACTTGGGGTCGGCGCAACACGCTTTCTTCTTCCATTCTCCCCTGTCAACCTTCACGCTATCATTCAGTCCCTCCTCTTTCATATAATTCCTCACACAATCCATCCATCTTTTTTTTGGCCTTCCTCTGCCTCTCCATCCATCAACATGTATATTCATCGCTCTTTTAGTCACATGCGTTTCGTCTCTCCTCATTACATGCCCATACCAAGACAAACGATTTCCTTTTAACTTTTCTGTCACTGGCGCCACTTTCAAACTTCCTCTTCTAAACTCATTTCTCACTTTACCCATTCTAATAAATAAATAAATAAATAAATATGTTTGGACATATCACAAACGCCATCTAGCCCCAAGCTAAGCAACCTAATGCTTGTGTTATGGTAACGAGATGGCTGATAAACTACTTATATACATTTTTTTTTTTTTTTGTAAATACATACATATTATAGATAGAAAAACACCCAGACTCGGAACAAATACTTGTAGGTCGTACAAATATTTGTTCCGTGCGGGAATCGAACCCGCGACATGCTGCGCAGCAGTCAATCGCTCAACCACTGCGCCAACCGTGTCGTCATTCTCGTCACTCCACACATCCATCTCAACATCCTCATCTCCACTGCATGCAATACTAATGCATAACTAACATAATAATTATGTAGACTGCTGAGCTTAAAAATTTTGGGTCTTACCACAAAACTTTTAACTTGTTCAACACGTATCTAACGTCAGTTTATACTTAAATATCATGTTAAACAGTTGTTTAGCCTAAACAACTTATAAACAAAGTTTTGTGTTAATACGGGTTATGTTTAAAATAAGAACAATAAATTATGTCTTTATCTTTATCTGCTTTATTTATTTGTTGATATGACGAAGATCAACCGTTACAGACTTCAAAGACATCAAGTGACTCAATTCGTGTCAATATAATTAAGTAAACAAAGATGGATGGCACTGCGGGCGTCGTTTGATTTCCTGAAGCTCAAAACATTTGAGGGAAACTTCATCAAAATTCCTTTGTTCATTCTAAATAGAGATTGATTGATAAATAAGGGTTTTTGAGAAACATAGAAACCAACAGTAGAATTCATTGTTTAAATGTACTTACCTACTTTTTTTTCAGTTTTACTATAAGTTATTTTAATAGCAACTTACAAACTATTTAATTAATATAAAAAAAAACAATTTAAGACGGAGAAAAGAGATCGCTGAAAGCGATAAGGCCGCCAATTTAAATATTTTGAAGTGTTTGATTTATTTCTTGTTATGTATTTTTGTGGTATACAATAAAGTGTAGGTATACATAATAAATAAATAAATAAATATAAGTAATATTTAAAAAAATATCGCGTCCCAAAATTCCTCCGCAGTTCAAGTTGATCTTGACAATAACGCCCTTATAACAATTAAGAGATAAGTTTTCGTGTGGAAAAGTGCAACATCAAGAATAATGGAAAAATACTTTAACCGAATTTTCTTGCCTACAGAAATGTAGAAATTGTGAATTCTTAACTAAAATATTTTATTCTATCCGAGTAGGCAATTGGTACGTATACAAGTAGGCCCTACTATTGAAATTCATTTCAACATAATCCGACCTACATGTCTCCAGGCACCCAATTACAGCATTGAAAGTATAAAAAGAGGCCTCATTGTTAGGAATACTTACAAAACCTTACCTTGTCAGTAAAATATTTTGTGTTCATTCTCTGTTTACAATGGTACTATCACAAAGCATGACTAAGGACATATCCTTGTCAAGAGATTGAAGCACATTTTATTTGGCCATATTTTTTTTTTTTTGTTATTTTGCCTTGGCTGCCTACTTTTTTGTTATTTTGTCGGGCTAAGTGTTATTAGGTTTTCCATTAGGAATTTCTCAGGCTCGGAGTCTGGATTTGTGCCCGGTTGATGGCAATAAGCTCGCCCCCTATCACATGGGACTTAAACATGACTGACGAAAAGTGGGTGTTCTTCAAGTACACATCTGCCAAACCCTCCGGGAATTACAGGTGTGATGCTATGTTTATTCTTTTACTGAAAATGTGCCATAAAATAAATACAGTGACGTATTAATAGCTACTGTCTCAATAGCCCAGAATTTGTGGAACGTATACTCGTACACTACTAAATACGATTGTGCATTTTACCTTGGTTCTCCGGGTCAGAAATGAGTCGCTGTCAAATTGTTGCTGCGCATCGTTTGAGGTCAGGACATATTCCGCTAAACAACTTTGCTTTTCTCATGCAAAAATCGGACTCTCCTAACTGTGAGGTGTGTGGTAAAAAAGAAGATGTACAGCATGTTTTGGTGGAATGTGTCCGTTAACTCTTTGAAACTGTCGGTAATGGATGTTGGAATATTCCATGGTATTTTAGCTAAGCCTACTTCTGAAGCGGCAAAAATATTATATACTTTTTTTATTAAATAAATAGTAAATTAGATTAAGTTAAGTTCTGTGAGACTAAGATTAGTTTAATTAATTTAAGAGTAAGTTATAATTTGTAAAAGCACG
Source organism: Cosmia pyralina (assembly GCA_946251885.1). Classification (NCBI taxonomy): domain Eukaryota; kingdom Metazoa; phylum Arthropoda; class Insecta; order Lepidoptera; family Noctuidae; genus Cosmia; species Cosmia pyralina. The sequence continues at coordinate 3,873,383 of OX276348.1, read as the reverse complement.
ATGGGATTGACATCGTTGCATATGTGTACAAAAATCCCTTAAATAAATAAAGATTAAAAAAAATAATAATAATTCCATAACTAAATATGTATGGATAAAGGTAACTGTCATTCTCATGCCGCTGACTCCCGCCACCGACACATTATAGTGTCGTGTTGTATCGTGACGCGGGATACACCAATCAAACGAATCTGGACTACGTCAAATCAAAACGAGTTTTGATTAGCAGTGTTAGCCAATCAAAACTCGTTTTGATTTGACGTAGCCCTGACGCACTGACGTCAGAAGGCGTCACGACACGACACAACACAGTAATATGAATCCGGCTTTAGGGTTTCTTTGGAAATCCTTAGATCTGAAATAACAAAAAGAGAGCCAATAGCTCGCAACTTTCTTTTTGTACAGACGCCAGCAGGTCAAGCCACCCGAAACTGTCAAATTTTCCCAATCAACCATAAACCTAATGCTTTAGCGATAAAGATGAAAATCTATTAAAGAAATTTGACAGATTGTAGTAGTAGCTTGATGTGCCTGAACCTAACGCATCGTTAGCCTTTCAAGAGTTTACTCTTCATTAGAACTAACTGGTTGTTTTAAAGTGGAGCAGTGGTGGCCTAGGTTCGAACCCAGACAGGAGCTTTACTTTGTGTAAATTATATATCATCACCACTGCTCTCAATACGGTGAAGGAAAACATCGTGAGGAAACTGGCATGTCCTACGACCAGCGACGTATAGCATCCTGTCTGGCATTAATGCTGAAACGAACCTTTTTGGCGCAGCCGTGACGCACATACTATTGTTGTTAAAACATTATTTTCACTTTGTTTTTTTTTTCTTTTGTTTCTTGTGTTTCACGAACTGTGTCCAAATAAACGTTTTTCTTTCTTTCTTTTAGTACCAAAAATTCGAAGACGTGTGACATCTGCCAACCCGCACTGGGCCCGCGTGGTTGATCACGTCCCAGCAGTGGGAACATAATAAGCTGATTATGTGATTGTTACAATGATTTAAAATAGAATGTATAATACTCATGTACCAATTTGATCATTTATCTAGATTAGATAAACAATTAGGTCATTCCAGATGAGTTAACAATCGATCCAATACGAGCTATTGTTTTAATTAAACAATGTTGCTGTTCACTTATTACATCGGTGAACAGGGGCTGTTCCATGACGTGAAAAAGATCGTGGATCCATCATGGTTCCAGTGAGAGAGAGAGAGAGAGACGGAGCTATATACAATTTTTAGCACCATCCTTTTTTCTCAACGGAATCATGATGGATCCATGATGCCCATTGCCAACTGTATATGAAATGGGTATATACACTTCTGGACACATCTTTTGGCCCACCTTGTATTTTCAGTTTCGTTCGGTCCTAGCTAAAATTTTATATTAGGTCGAGCAAAAAGTTTTTATGCAGTTTTGAACCTGGCACATTCACAATTTCATTCAATAGTCTTTTTTTGAATTTCGAACACAGAATTTAAAGAAACAAAAGACAATTTGGAGCCTGTTTGTTGATATCAAACAATCGAATACTAAGAAAACTTGGTTTTATTGGTTTACTTGGATTTAATTCTTGAAAAAGTGATTGAAATCTTTGGTTTTGCAACAAACATTACTTATTCTTAACATTAAGGTGAGGTTCTATCAATAATCTATGGATACTTCACCTGAAGTCGCCGCCCAAGCTGTGGCACTTATTCAGGCCGGACACAGCCAAAGAAACGTGAGTGCTCAACTTAATTTAAGTCGATCTGCGGTCCGAAATGTTTATCGGAGGTACCTAGAGACTGGCGGCTTTGTTCGTCGCCAAGGAAGGCCACGATCTCGGGTCACAACTGAAAGGCAGGATCGATTCATCGTGACGACCAGCTTGAGAAATCGTCACCTTACCTCCATTGAGATACAAAACCAACTTCGCGACTTCCACGGAGTATCTGTGAGCGCTCGAACTGTTCGGAGAAGGTTAAAAGAACGCGATATGGTACCACACAAGCCAGCTAATGGCCCCAAACTAACGCGAGCCCACCGAACAGCGCGCCTTCATTTCGCACGCAGTCATTTAAATTGGACACAGCAAGATTGGAGCCGTGTACTCTTTTCTGATGAGTCTAAAATTGTGTTACATGGCAATGATGGAAGGAAGAAGGTCTACCGACGTAAGGGAGAGCGTTTCGCACAATGCTGCTTTGAAGAGAGGGTTGCTTATGGCGGTGGCTCATGGACTGTCTGGGGCGGTATATCCGCGAGTGGCAAAACTCAACTTGAGGTTGTTACAGGACCACGGCTGCCAACATTAAATGCTGAAAGGTACATTCGTGAGTGCTTAGAACCTCACGTGATACCATACGCGGACTATGTGGGCCCAAATTTCCTTTTTATGCATGATAATGCAAGAGCCCATGCGGCCGGCATCGTCAAGGAATATCTTCGGGATGTGAACATCACAGTTATGGACTGGCCAGCCAGAAGCCCAGACATGAACCCCATTGAGCACATGTGGGACGAGCTAAAAAGACGTGTTAGGGCTCGTCAGCCAGTTGCCCAGACGATGCAGGAGTTGAAAACTGCCATAGAAGAGGAATGGGAGATGATCCCTCAAAATTTCATAGAGCGGTTGATAAACTCTATGCCTAATCGTATGAGAGCTGTGGTAGATGCCCATGGAGGCAACACGCATTATTAAATTAAACCTTTATTTGATAAAACATGTTTTTTATTCAAAAATCAATTGCCTTTAACAAGGCGCATATCCGACTTGTTAGGCGTAGCTCCATGTCGTATGGTATTCTGAATTCAAATTTAAAACAATACGATCGAAAAAGATGGTAAAATGTATCAGGTTTAAACCTGCATCAACAGTTTTTGTTCAATCTAGCAATCATATTTCGGTAGGGGCCATCGAAACCTAAACTCTAAGGTGGGCCAATAGATGTGTCCAGAAGTGTATGTTATAATAATTATTATACAGGGTTTCTGATTATTTGACCTATTCTTTGCAGGACGTGATAGTAGGTTTAAAATGCAACAAATTAGGCCACCAAATATTCTATCGAAATTCAATAGCTTTTGAGTTAGTTATATTTTTAGTTTTTTTCTAACAATAAAATTCAAAAATGATTTACGGCGCGACTTTACTGGAATTTAAATTATTATCATAGCTGATGTCGCAGCAGATCTTTGTTAATAATTAAAACTTCGGCAAAGATTATTAATTAAACAATTAAACAGGCTTTATGAAAATAAAGAAAAATATAAAATTTATGAAAATAATCATAAGAACCGTACCAAAATTTCATTCCGTTATTTGAATTAATTAAAAGCTAAAATCGAATAAATTAAAATAAGGCGAAGCATTATTATTACAATGTCGAGAAAACGAAACTGTGTTTTTGGCAGAAACGAGTAGGTAATGATAAAAAAAAATGTTCCCCATTTTTTAGAGCCAGGTAATTGGAAAAGGTTATTGAAAGAAACCCGGTTAATTTTCGTGCGAAGTAATCATAAAATTGATTAGACTCTGGGGGGAATCAAGTCACACCCCAATGAGATAACCTTTTCCTCAGGTTATAAGGCAATAATTAATCAATTCAATTTCAGAGAAAAGTATTGGATAAAAATACGTTTATGTTGTCTGTATTTATCAAACAATGAGAAAGGTTGGTAGGTAATGTTCGTATGTCATCATGATGCCAGAAAAAGAAACAAATTTCTTATCATTGGAAAATAATTGAACGAGGAGCTCGTCGCTAAGTAATAACAGCCGCGTACCCCGACCCAAACCGACCTGATGGATCGACATCCATCAGGTCGGTTTGGGTCGGGGTACGCTTGCCGGGGTCGTTCCGTGGATCATCTTTACATACCGAGACTCCTCCGTGCCTCGGAAAGAACGTTAAGCCGTTGGTCCCGGCTGTCATTCGTGGATCTTTGACAGTCGTTACGGGTCGTCAGAAGCCCGAAAGTCTGACAACCAGTCTTACCCAGGGGTATCGTATTACCCAGTTAATGGGTTGTGGAGGTCAAATAGGCAGTCGCTCCATGTAAAATACTGGTATTCAGCTGTATCCGGTTAGACTGGAAGCCGACTCTAACATAGTTGGAAAAAGACTAGGAAGATTGATTGAGGAAAATAATTGAATCTGAAAATTGTATACAATTCGACGCAGAATTAAACCATTCTGTTTTAATCGTGAGAATTAATTTAAATAATACTAGTACGAGTAATAATTGTCTACGCTTTAAAACAAATATTTTTATTTGCAAAGCTGACACAGTACCCGCTCTTAAAAGTTACTCAGCATACCTGCTCTCTATAACTTCAATAAAAACTACTAACTTCTGCCCGCGACTTCATCTGCGTAAAATTTCTTGTCTTCGACCTACCCCGTCGCATCGCATCACCTGCCCACGCTATTACCTACTTAGTTTTTGCTTAACGTTCTTTCTTTTTTATTTTTGATCGGATACTAAGGGCTTTAGCGTAATGTTAAATAGCCTATACCTTCCTCAAGAACTGGGCTATCAAATGCAAAAAGAACTTTTCAAATCCGACGGGTGGTTCCAGAGATTAGTGCGTTCAAACAAACAAATAAAAAAGTTGAGAGGTGTCAAGGGACACCCGGATGAAACGAAGTTCCTTTCGATTAATTATTGAAGGAATTGTAATAATTTTTTTTTAAGTTATAATAATATTTTTTTTATTATTAACAAATATAATGTAATATAAACGTAATCTTTCTATAAGAGAGAGAGAGAGACAGACAGAGAAACATGCGCACGTCGCACAGCTTACAATAGCTTACTATAGCAAAAAGTGTCGTTACAACTTTTCGTGAGAATTTTTTCCGTCTAGCCCCCTTTCACAACGCGCGATAAACTCTTCAGCTCTATTATTAGTACGAATAATAGATTATAGATAGGTATAGATGTAACTGTATAGATACTCATCTCCAACACGTTACAGTATTTTTTCTCTCACGCACTTTACTTGTGGTAACCAAGTCGTCAGTACTATTATTTATTCTGTAACCAAGTGTACAAACACGCTGTGAAGACAACTAGCGTCAGCACGTAACACACACATGCACACACACACTTCCGACTTCGCCCGTGTCTCGGACGGTAGGTACCGGTAGCTCCTGCACTTTCACAATACATTCACAGCGTGTCTCTTTATTTGGAAATCACAAGGAATGCGTGTGTTACTTCGTCAGATAAAAATACTATAGCGTTAATAGCGTCCTTATTAGTGCTGAAACATAATATTATATCAGAGAAATGTTTACTGACATAATTTTGCCGCAAGGCACACGCTTCCTTGCCTACCTACGGAAATTAGACATTTATCTTGATACACAGTTATTATCGTGAATAATTTCTTATTAAGCGAATGTAAGCACAAGTTATCACCCATCTAATTAGCGAGAGAAAACCGAAATCTTCGAGGTAATATTTTCTTGTAGGACCAGGGATTCTTCGTAATATTGTTGGAGAATTAAGTGTTTCTGGTGAGGAGGGCTTGTGCCTGAGTAATAACCGCCAGACGGGTCGATCGACCAAGTTAAGCTACGCTTGCCGCGGTTGGTCCCTGGATGGCTGACCATATTTATATATCAAGACCCCTTCGTGCCTCCGAAAGCACGTCAAGTTGGTCCCGGTTGTCATTTTTGGATCTTTGTCAGTCATTACGGGACTTTAGAAGCCCGAAAGTCTGACAACCAGTCTTACCAAGTGGCAAGGTAACCTGGATTGTGGAGGTCAGATAGGCAGTCGCTTCATGTAAAATACTTGTATTATTATTATTTTTGCTTATTTGATTAAACACACTAGCAGCTAATTAGGTGATGCGTGTGTATCAAATAGCTTCAGTCACAACATTTTCCGGGAGCCTATTCCATGCATTTACAACTCGGTTAGACAAGAATTGCTTCAAAGGCTTTTCTTTTGATGAATTTTCCCATAACTTTAGGGAATGCCCACGCAAATGTTTGTTTGTTTTGTAAGTATATTGTGTGTCTCAATGAGTCCGCCCCTTTGTTTACGCTGTTCCAGTGTGATAAGGCCAAGGTCTTTGAGGCGCTGTATGCAGCTGCATCCGGTAAGACTGGAAAAGGAAAAGGCTAGGCAGATGATGAAATTAGTGTTTCTGGTAAAGAATCTTACCATAGAATTCGTAGAAGCCGACCCAAGAATAATTTATGTCAAGAGTGTATGTTTGTTTTGAAACTCCTCAACCAAATCTTTTGTGAAGCACTTCAATTAGCAGCTCTTTGCTTATTACTTATTCGTAGGCTCTTTGTGGTTTTGAATCAATTAAAATTTTAAAGCATGGTCCTAGACTTTTATAATAATAATAATTAAATCTCCGTCAGCGTCTGAGTTCTCTTCTGCCCACAACCCGATAACCTTTTCGAAGACCTCATCCATAACGGCGAGAAAGAGGTTAAACAGAAAAAAAAATTTTTTTTTGGACGGCATTTACCTTACCTTACCGCGTCCCCACATAAGGTTTAAATACTTTCATTCAATAACGAATTTCTTTTCTTTGTATCAGTTAGTTACTAAATAATAAATCATCTACTCATTTAGGGAACAAGGAAAACTCTTCTCACGAAATTACCGACCATTTTCTTGCAAGGTACCAAAACTCTCATCTCGCCAATATAGAAAAAAAGACCGGCTAAGTGCGTGTCGGACCACGCACAATGAAGGGTTCCGTAGTTGGGATGAATTTATCCCAAAAAAAACACTTAACATAGTAGTTGAAAAGGTAGGTAGGCCTTTGGTGTGGGATGCAACGTGTATTGACACCCTTGCGCCATCCCATCTACCTAGCACGGTGGGCGGTGCTGGGGCGGCTGCTGCGGGTGCGGAAAACCTCAAACGGCGCAAATACTCTAATCTTATTGGGACTTATATGATTGAGCCGTTTGGGGTTGAAACACTAGGGCCATGGGGACCGAGTGCCCTTTTAGTTTTTCGGGACATCGCAAAGCGGTTGGTCGACTCTACACGTGACCAAAGGGCTGGCCTATTTTTTGGCCAAAGAATTAGCATTGCCATACAACGTGGCAATGCTGCCAGCCTTTTGGGCACTTTTCCTGTCGACAGCGGTGCGGACGAATTTTTTGATGCCCTATGATTATTTCCCCTCTTTTTTTATATACTTGTACATATTTTTTGTTTTTAAGATTGTTAGATTTTAAATTTTGTAAATATTCATGGATAATAAAAGTACTAATAGTGTAGTTGAAAAACATGTTAGTGTAGTTTCATCACATACAAAACAAAAATATGTAATTAAACTACTAATTTACGATTTTCGGACTTTTCCCTTTGCTTGTGCCGTGAGACCTTACTTCTTGCCAAATTTCATGATTCTAGGTCAACGGGAGGGAAGTTACCTATAGGTTTTGATTTGTTTGAGAGCATCAACATTTCGCTTAGATGGCCGTATTTTATTATCGCGTTGACTTAGAAGCTTGATTTTTTAGAGCTTTAAGAGACCGTAGACCCAATGATGCGTTACCCGCGCTTAAGCAAAGTAAATAAATAAATAATTGCCCGACTTGAGATTAGTCGCTTGATTTTTTAGGACTCCAAGGGACCATAGACTTACGTATTTGATATTAATTTCAAATACATACCTCTACGCATTCCAGAGAAAAGGGTCTTGATAGACTGACAGACAGACGGACAACGAAGTGATCCTACTTATAATGGTTCCGTTTTTTCCTTTTGAGGTACGGAACCCTAAAAACTAATGTCCAACACAGAATTATCTCTTCGACAAAAACCTGTCGCTTTCCATTAGTTCTTATTTGGTTCCATTAGTGTATTGGCACACTGTTATCAAGTAGGTAGCAACGGCTAATGGATGTCAATTAATATGGGTATACAATAGTAAACAGACTGACTGATAAAACGAGAGACAATAATTTGTTAGTCGACGTTTGCACGGACGTAAAAATATCGCGGTAATTTTGTTTCGCGCACTGGATTTTCAACGCTCTACTTAGTGCCGAGAGTTGAAAATCCAACAGTGTTTTTTCGACGCGCCAAAAGCACTCTGTTGTTGTTAGGTTGGATTCTCAATGCTCGGCTTAATAACGAGAGTTGAAAATCCAGTGCGCGATATTTTTACGTCCATGCGAAAGTCGGCTAAGTCCGGTTGTCGAGAGAATTCGTTCTTGACACTTGTCATTTTCATACTACCGAATGTGTTTTGCGAATTTGATCCTTATTGCTACTAGAAATTGTCCAATTGACAAAAAAAAATTGAAAAAAAAAAAATACTAACTTCAGTTGTACACTAACACTTAACTTAAAACCATGCAACGTTACAACAATGGAAAAGAGTGTTTTCGATGAACTCTGGCACCCAAAGTAAGATTTAACTTGTGTTTAGGATGCCAGCGTCCTCGCCTAAGATTTGAACATAAAGCAATAGTTGTAAGACGAGCACAGTACCTAATCAAATTACAATATAATATACTAAACTAACTAGATAAAGCAGCTATGGTGTGGCCTATTTGTGTACCTATGTATGAGTGTTTGTATGAGTGTGAGTCACTTTACGTCTTCACGTCCCTTGTTTGACCAGTCAACGCGTAAATGCGACGTTTAATAAAGTGATCAGTTCACGTAAGCAAATAGCTTTATATAACGAAGTTAGTTTGTCCAATTGATTGGTCGGTATACCTTTGTATGTGCAGTTTCCTAGTGACCATTTACTTCATTGTACTATTAATTAATTGAATGACATTTTCAGCTTCACAAACGTACTTTGTTGACCATGCACTTCTCATGGCCGATTTCTATGAATTCCGGACCGTTATTGATTAAATTAAAGCCTCTTGAGTCTTGTATCTTGACCAATAATGAAGCAAAGACCTCATAGCTTTGCTTATTAAACCCTCCAATATGGAAATAGCTATCACAGGTAAAATTAGCTTACGAATCTATATTTTATATGCCCAGTTTGGCAATAAAAAATGCTACCATTGGTAAGCAAAACGATTCGTTTTTGTTTTTAGGAACCGAGCATTAAACATTTTGCTGTGGTAATTGCGATCATAATTTAGCTGGCTGATAAGACCTTCTGGTTTGTCTGTGGGGCCGCAATGACAGCCGTGCATTGCAATTATGCTGTTGGTCCCGGCTGCATTCATTGATCTTTGACAGTCGTTACGGGTAGTCAGATGCCCAAAAGTCAGACAACCAGGCTTACTAAGGGGTATTGTGTTACCCAGTAACTGGTTTGTGGAGGTCTGATAGGCAGTCACTTCATATAAAATACTGGTATTCAGCTGCACCCGGTTTGAATGGAAGCCGACCCCAACAGAGTTGGGAAAAAACTAGGCAGATTGATTTTGTGTGTTTAAACATTAAAACGTCGCCATATGAACTTATTCGTAACTCAAACTCAAACTCAAAGCATTTATTTCAAATAAACTAATTACAGGCACTTTTGAATTGTCAATGGGTCGGTCAGTCAAAAAAATGAAGCTAGTTGCCCATTCCAAAGCGTAGTAGGTCCCTATGGAGAAGAACGGGCAAGAAACTCCACGGACACTCTTTTAACTCATAATATTTTTATAAAATATTGGTTACATCGTTCATGTTGAAAATATACATGTGAGAACAATGTAGAAAGACGTGCACGTTAAAAAGCGTCCGTAATAAAAAGATAAAAACTGAAACAACTAAATTAAATATTAAAATTAAAAATAAACCATGGCAGCTAAGAGACGACCAGTCCCAACTGACGGCGCCCGTTCACGAACATGACGCATGGATCAGCACCAATTAGCAGAACCATTTTGGGAACTTAATGATCCAACACACACGCCACCACCAGCGAGAACTAAAAACGCTTTGGCAAATAGATAGATGACCACCGATAATTAATTTATTATAACGATAGCTCTGTAGGTTAATTTGTCCGTACCAACCTATTAGGGCATTAAAGCACAGTATATAGGTTATATAACACCATTAATTTAGTTACCTTTCTACTTTGTTAGTCGTATGTGTATTCCTATGTATTAGCAATTTATTTATGAAAATGGCATCCATATATCTCTCGTAGGTGATTTCTTTATGTGTGCTTTTGTATTTAATTTATAATGTGATAATGGAAATGGATTTTGTGAAAGGCATGGGTGTGTGCTGAATACATTAACGTCAAGATAAGTAATGTTACATTACGAAATTATGTTTGTTTTTACCGTTGGAAATGTTTTTCTTTTTCATGTGGTTTAATGTAGGTCTGTAATGTAATATCATTAACCGACTTCAAAAAAGGAGGTTCTGTATTCGACCCGAATGTATGGATGTATGTTTGTTTGTCCGCGATTTTCTCAAAAACTCTTGAACCAATTTTGATGATTCTTTCGCTAACGTAATCTATGTACTTTCAGAAAGGTTTTAGTATATAATAGATTATGTAATTATTCTTATGTACGAAGTTATATGCATAAATGTACTGTATCTCCGGCATTTCTAAGCCGATTTTTGATGATTATTCTTTTCGTTCGTCTTGGACTTACTTATGTAAATGTATATTCAACTAAAAAAACTTCCAAAAAAATACTACAAAGTGAAAAATAATTTTAATTTCGGAAGTCGGTGTCTTTGGATCTGTATGTTAGCTTTTTGCTACCGACTTCCGAAATTAAAGTTATTTTTCACTTTGTAGTATTTTTTTGGAAGTCGATTCTTTTTTTTTTTGTAAAATAGTTTTTTATTTCAAGTTAAACACTTGAGCTTACTCTCAGAAATAATTCTTTCAAGAATAATCGAATAAGATAAGAATACCTGGAAACATGCTGGTCCTGCTTCATAGTCTAGACCTAATCAAACTGATTGCTAATTAAATTGTATAATTTATTATTTTTATGACATTGATTTTACATTCTGTGATTACCTACTTTAATACTTGTTAATATTTTAGGAAAATCGTATACTTTTACAATATTTGTAAATAATTATGTGAGCACCATGTGTGTGTGTATCACTTCGTTAATTTATGTCATCATTACTTATTTTTTCTTTTTTCTTTTTTTAAATATTCTAAAACAGTTTGAATAGAGTAACGATGGAGTTTCTTGCCCATTATTCTCCATATGAAACTCCCTACCGACTAGAATCTTCTATCTTCCATTTTTTGATAAATATTGACGTTCAAAGGTGTCTTTTATGTGCATATTTGAAATAAACGATTTGTCTTTGATTTTGTTCTTTTCTGGAATATCAGTTTTTATATAAAACTTGAGATTGAGATTAATACATTCATACAGTACATAAATTCACGCCTTCTTACCATGGGAGTAGGCAGAAACTACAGAACGCCACCCGCTACGATCCATAACGTCATATTAAGACTAATCTTAGGGAAAAAATCTTTTCAAAAACATTCAGAAACTAAATACCCTATGACTGTCATTGGACCATGAATAATCACCGACAGTGTATAAAAGGTCGAATGTATAGAGACTGGTTACCCATCTATCCGACTGAGCGCGGCAAGCGCAGCTTAACCTTGCTAATAGATCAATAAATGTGGTTGTGATTTAGCTACGAGCTCCCTTGATGTCTAACTTAATTAGTATATTAGGCATTCATCGTTCGCAACAGTGTTAATTAAATTGTTAGCTACCTCAAACCGCACAGTTGGTAACTTGTGTAGATGAAAGTTATTAATTTAGAGTTTACAGCAATGTGTGGATAAGTTAGCTCGTAATACGTCACTGTATGGGGCAAAGTTCAAGTAACTTGCTCGGCTTAGAAATTCATTTTAACTTTTAAGTTTCCTACGCTGATTGTTTTTAGGATAGGATTTTTGGAAGGTTAAAGCTTTTAAATTAAGCTTTCTGAGGGCCACTTGCGCGCTAAGCTATAACTCGGAGTTAAGAGCTAACTCAAGGTTAATTAAAAAATTCATCTTGCGCCACCAAGAGTTAGTGGTAAACCTAGAGTTAAACTTTTAAATATTTAACCCGCCTATTTTGAAGAGTTAAGTCTGGGTTAGTGAAAGTAATGTCAAAATAAATTGACGTTTGAGGTCCCTGATAACTTATTTTGTATTTTTGTTCCACGTAAGTGTAGATTCGGTACTATATCAGCAGGCAATGAATTAATCTAGAAATAAATCATATAATAAAAAACTTAAAAATATTTTTTCATCTGACGTTTTTGTCAATCAATAAACTTAATCTTCATTGAAACGACATACGTATTGTATGTGGTTTCCATGGAGATTTATTACAATACGATCAAAATGAAATAATATCATAATATCATGTTATAACATTCAAAGGCAAGAAAGTATTACGTATCGGAATGTAGAGTTAAAGAGATGGGTATACAATTTCCGTTCATTCATTTTTGATCGGATTACTTAATGGGGCAAAGACATTGCAAATAATAATTCTTTATTTCAAAAATTGACAGCTTTGTCACAGACATGACATTAATAATTTAGAACATAGAGAAGTCTTAAACATAGGTCCCCTGGCTCCCAAAATAGGTTCATACCTGGGACTTGGGAGTCAGTAAATTCTACAGCAATGTTCCCAACTCAAAAAACACTAATGCCAGATTAACTAACCCGGTGTTACTTTTTAGTGGCGCAACGTGTAATAATAGTTAAAATATTAATTATACAACTCCAGAGTTAATAAACTCTCTCATTATTCATTTAACCCAACTAAACGTGCAAGTGGGCCTAGATTTGAACAGGCTCACATGCGGTGAATGAGACGCAATATAAGTTTTATTGTTATGACGGTTATAGCCCCTTTAACTACAAGAGGAACCACGATGATCCGATGTCAAAATCGTTCTGTCTGTGAATCGGACCCCAGCGGTCCGGTTCTTAAAGTTCGAAGAAAATTATTTGAGGCTCTTTTTAGTAGATAAGTATATTTTGTTCTATTGAGGCAATGTTATAGAAAAGTTCTTGTATTTAGGGAAAGCCAGGGAAATTCATTGTTTACCAAATTAACTACCAACTAAAATTATTGACCGAGTGAGCGAAGCGTCTCTGCTTCAAGTCTGGCAAAATTTGCTTTCCTCTGTCAGTTTGTTGATACTCCTCTACAGGTCGTATTTTACAACAGATCTGGATGAAACTTGGTATACAAGTTTTACGACTTTATAGAATATTTTTGTCGTCGGGGATTTTTGATTAGAGAGGGAATTCCTTCAAAAAGGGGCTACTGGATATATCCGCCATATGACATCCGATTTCGGTGGTGTTTTTTTTTTTATTTGAAAGGATAGGTAGTAACTTTAAATTGATCTCACAAAAATTAGGTGAAGATCTGACTAGGATCTTTGGCGTGATGAGCAGAATAGCTCATCAAAATGCAGTAAATTGCTCACTTTTGGATTTCTACCAGTGGATTTGGCCCTTTAACTACTAGGTAGGGATTGGTGGAGCACCTGTGACTACTTTCTCATCACAAAACTAGAGAATTCTGAAAATAATGTCAGAATTCTCTAAAACGAGGCTTTAAAACTAATATTAATGTTAATTTTCACAATAAGATCTATAGGTGATACTGTTGTTACCCTGCCAACCGCCTCCGTCCCGCCCGCCAGCTTTAAACTTTCATAGACTTAGGGCTTATTTCACGATGTCCGAGTAGCCACTACTCACCGAATAAATTCAAAAATGGAACAGAATTTGTATGAAATTATCGGCCAAGTAAGTTAATCGGAACTTAATCGTAGGTGGTGAAACATGCCCTTAGTACTACTTACCTGGGGTTATTGGATAGGTATTATCTATTAATTATAAAATTTTAAATTGACATGGTTATATTCACTACTAAAGTTATTTAAAACGGGATATTTACCATGTTTTAAAAAACAAGAAACATGGAAAATATCCCGTTTTAAATAACTTTAGTGGTATATTAATTGTTGCCAAAAAGTTTGTGCTCACGAAGCCTAAAGTTCGCAGAAGTACTAGTCATTATCATTATTTAGAATCAAATAATAACTGTCATTCTTTGACAGTTGTATAAGATGTCTTTAACATGCCAAATTGAGCAGCTCGCGGCTAAATAATAACAGCCGCACGGGTCGATCCATCAGGTTAAGCTACGCTTGCCGGGGTTGGTCAGTGGATGGGTGACCATCTTTACATACCGAGACTCCTCCGAGCCTCGGAAAGCATGTTAAGCCGCTGGTCCCGGCTGTCATTCGTGGATCTTTGACAGACGTTAGAAGCCCGAAAGTCTGAGTCTGAAGGGTATCTATCGTATTACCCAATTACTGGGTTGTGGAGGTCAGTTAGGCAGACGCTCCATGTAAAATACTGGTATTTAGCTGTATCCGGTTAGACTGGAAGCCGACCCCAACAGATGGAAAAACGTTAGGCAGATGATAATGGCAAATTGACGTAGTGTGTCAATTTGAGTAACACATTTTTTTTTTCTGACTGTACAAATGTCCAGTAGGTGTTATGCTTATTTGAAAATATAATATATATCAGCTTGGTGCTTATAGACCAGACAAATGTTGAAGATTCATTTAATATGTTGCCTCTTACGAAAAGTACTTATTATTTGGTTTGCTCCAAATAATTAATTGGTGAGCTCTTCGTTTTCGTTACAAAATCTTAATACCGATTAATTTATAATAAAAACCACAGTAAGATAGTTCTTGTTGCTGATACTGTCAACCCAAGAAAAAAAACCAGACAGGCATACACCCACGAAAAGAAAAGAGACCATTAATTTTTAACCGACCCTCACTGCCTGTCCTTATCGTAAAAATACACTCTTTTTAATTGACACTTAATCTTAAAGGAAACTGCTGATAAGTGCCTTTCATCTTTTATTCTTCCTCTATTTTTAGAAATCTATAAGGAAGCTTGTTTGTATAAACGGAGGAATCAATTGAATGACAAAATCAATAAAGCCGTCTTTTTAACAAGTGTTTGCCGAATCCTCTGACAAACTGGAGCACAGTACAGTGAATTATTGCCGCTTTTTCCTCGCAGTTTAATAATAGTCGAGTATTTTTCAATGCTTTTACAAAGTAACAGAAACTAATTGATTGATAAAAATTACTCAGATTATATTGAACTTCATTTGTCGTGAAAAGCGGGACTGCGATATTCTCGGCGATAAGTCACAGTCCAGGAATGTGAAGCCTGCTTTGGGTGGAATCCCGACGAGTCTCTCGAACACATAATATGTTACAAGTGTTGTGATGCGTTTTACGAGATAATTTGGAAAGAACGCGTTACCGTAACTGACTTGGAAATCTCTAAATAGACTTCGAACCCTAGTCGGCCAGAGCAAAGAGAATCTCCACAGATGGGGGCTATGGACGGGTCAGATCTCAAATGCGTATGCAGTATATCCCCACAGATAATAGCCCACCTTCCATCTTGCGCCGCATGCCGTCACGTCACCTCAATCTGCCTAGCCTTTTCCCAACTATGTTGGGGTCGGCTTCCAGTCTAACCGGATGCAGCTGAATACCAGTATTTTACATGGAGCGACTGCCTCCTGACCTCCACAATCCAATAGCTGGGTAATACGATACCCCTCGGTAAGACTGGTTGTCAGACTTTCGGGTTTCTGACGACCCGTAATGACTGTCAAAGATCGACGAATGACAGCCGGAACTAACGGCTTAACGTGCTTTCCGAGGCACGGAGGAGTCTCGGTATGTAAAGATGGCCACCCATCCACGGACCGACCCCGGCAATAGCTTTACCTGATGGATCGACCCGTGCGATTGTTTTTACTTAGCCACGAGCTCCTCATGCCGTCACCTGTGCACTTAATAATAATCTAATGACTGCGTCAGTGAACGGAGTTTGCACAGCTGAATCTTTGGGCCAAATATGTTTGAACTTTTCGCCATTGATACCTACGCTATGAAGAAGAAGCGGGTTGGTCTCTTCAAAAAGCTTCGAACTTAATTTCTTATACCATCGAAAGCTGCTGCTAATTCAGCCGTAGATTGTGTATCATCAGCTTCCACAATCGCCTTTAATTCGTCATTGTCGACCAAAGTCTTCGGACGACCGCGAGGTTCATTTTTCAGGTCGAATTTTCCAGAACGGAAGTGAGCAAACCAATAACAAGTGGTGCGTTGGTTTGTAGTGTTAGCTCCGTAAACGTCGTTGATGTT
Organism: Cosmia pyralina; assembly: GCA_946251885.1. Lineage (NCBI taxonomy): Eukaryota > Metazoa > Arthropoda > Insecta > Lepidoptera > Noctuidae > Cosmia > Cosmia pyralina. The sequence goes on along the minus strand of OX276348.1, from coordinate 3,857,213 downwards.
GCGTGCCGCTTGTGCCGCGTTGCTGCCACGACGGTACTCATATTCCATAATTACTCGAATTTTTAACGTATCCATGATGACGAAAAAGATTGAAATGCGATGAAAATGTAACACTAATCAATAAACAAATGACTACTTTTGGAGAAAAAATCCATGTTTTTAAAATAAAATTAATTTGAAATTAGAATTCTTAGCCAAAGAAAAATTATTTTGATTTGAAATGGCCAGTACTGCAGAACGGCAATTTCATAGGTAAAGACCTAATAGAATCGTTAAAAAAATCGTAAATAATATTCCGTTATCCTAATAATCGATTCAAGTTGGGCGTTCCTAGTGGTCGCCATTTTGTTTTAGTCATTCGACATAGAGGAAAGTAATACTGTCATTCGGTTTCTACCGTTTCTCGCGATTGAATGTGTCCCTCTGAGTTTTTATTAGTTGATAAGTTTTTCTTTGTAGTATTTTACGTTTTCAAAATTTCTAAATCAAATAATTAGAATGACTAAGGAAATGTTGAGTACCCCTGAAACGTCACTTTGACAATGACATTTCTTTGTTTACATTTTTGATCTCGAATTTCATTTCCGAGAGTGGTGTAGCACAACCTATAACAGACTGATCTCATTGACCTGATTACTTGCTTGTCGTGTCACGTTCAGTAATGAACCTATAACATAATTAATTACAACGTATATGATTCTTGATTGCTTTAATTAGTTTGCCTTGATTAAATCATACGTTTATTACCTACAATATACCAGAGTTGCGATTCCCGTATTTTTAACAACGTTCGCAATCTCATCTCAGTCTCAATTTGTCAAAAATTGTATAGCGTTTACCTACATTTTTGACATTTGATTGTCGCTGGCATGAGATTGCGACTTGAATTAGAACGTTTTAAGGTGAAAGCGCCAGGGTAACCCGCGAAATTCAAATTTTCTTACGGTTTTTGCAATTCGCAGGTCAGTATCAGGTTGTATGTTGATCCGAATATGATTCGCGTCCATAACAAATCTGTATTTAAAAAATTATAGTCATCAAAATCATCGATATAGCTCTCCGAGTTCATATAATCCTAATGGATGACTATTTCATGAAATATTGACATTTGAGGATTATAATAACTTAAGGAGTGGTATTACTAATTTTAATGATTATATTTCTGTAAATATACATTTGTTACAGTCGCGAATCATACTTTAATCAACATACACCCAGACACTTTTTTTTTTTTTTTTTTTTTTGTGGATGGGAAATCATCAAATGACTTCTCCCGCTCTGGGCAGAGCGGGAGGGCGTGTCAGACTTTTACTGACTAAAACCCACCCATGTTCCTTCAGCTGCCCGTGCCAGGGCCACGGTATCTCTTTCGAACTACCCGCGACCCCGGCGGCATCGGCCCAATTGACCCCGTCACTGCTGACATCTCTTTGAGGCGCGCGTGGAACACAACGCGCCACCCACACACCCAGACACTGAGCTGCAAATTGCAAAAAAAGTAAGAAAATTTGAATTTCGCGGGCTACCTTAGCGCATCCCCCTTAAGTTAAAATGATTAGCTTTCTGATTTCCATGTCACTGCCACAGCCTCGTCAAGAGTTACATTTGAGCATGTGGTCCTGGGTTCGATTCCCGGGTTTTACAAAGTGTTATTGGGTTTCTCCATCAGAAATTTTGCAGTAGCAGCCTGGTGTCTGGATTTGTGCGGGGTTGATGGCAATAGGCTCACCCCCTATTACATGGGACTTAAAATTAACTAGCGAAATGAGGGTTGACTATAGATACACCTCTGTCTAACCCTTCGTGATATACAGGCGTGATGTACTGTGACCCTATTAAACGAGGACACAATAATTTTAATTTATTTTCTTACTAATGTCAATATGTATAATGATACACACCGACATTAGTAAGAAAAGAAATAAAAATTGTTATAAATTGTCTTAGTTTAGTGTACGTACGGCTACAGATCAAACTATAACTTTCCAGTATAAGCTGATCTCGCATTGTATAAGATTCCCTTACAATGAGAGGTCAGTGTATAAACTGGAAATGTATAGCTTGATGTGTAGCCGTGTGTACGTTATGTGGTTGTGCTTTTTTTAAATAAGTAAAAGTCAATTAGCATGGTCAGGAGAAAATATTAGACACGTATTTCTTGCTTTATCATATTAATAAAAAATTACTTAGATAGGACGCATTAAAGTTGGGGAGTGAAGGTTCGCTACGTCATAACTACGTATACAATCTACATAGGTCGTAATCGTCATGCCATATTTTAACTCAATGTATCGCCGTAATCTTTTGATTACGAAAAAAAAGAAAAAATGCGTGTCAAATATTTTTTAAAAACCTACAAGACGGAAAAAAAATGTTTAGTTATCATCTCTATTCCTATGAATAATCTTATTTCGTTTACTCTCACGATCCCGTACTAAAAATAACCAACGAAATAACCAACTTTATGAGGTAAAGTAATATAAATGAGTTCGCTAAGTGCCGTAGGGTTAATACGAGTTAGGGTTTATTTATTATTCATCCGAAGGACCCTTTGTTAAACAGTTATTATAATTTACTTAATTCGGTTGACGTTTTAAATATAAATTAATCAATCTGCCTAGCCTTTTCCCAACTATGTTGGGGTCGGCTTCCAGTCTAACCGGATGCAGCTGAATACCATTATTGTACATGGACCGACTGCCTATCTGACCTCCACAATCCAGTAACTGGGTAATACGATACCCCTTTGGTAAGACTGGTTGTCAGACTTTCGGGTTTCTGACGACCCGTAACGACTGTCAAAGATTCACGAATGACAGCCGGGACCAACGGCTTAACGTGCTTTCCGAGAAACTGTGGAGTCTCGGTGTGTAAAGATGGTCACCCATCCACTGACCAACCCCGGCAAGCGTAGCTTAACCTGATGGATCGACCCGTGCGGCTGGATCGATCCATCCATTAAATATAAATTAATATAAATCTATTATTAGATATTTTGTTATTCAAAAGGAAGTACGAGTAGGTATGATTTGCAAGGTATGCGGTATGCGTACGCCTCGGCCTACGCGTTCTTGTGTAGGGTATTTCATTTCAGGGAATATGAAAAATTCCTATTTTATATTAGGCATCTCCAAAACCACACCCATAACAATATAGCACATAGGGGCTAAAACCTCAAAGTAACGCCCGACGTCGATGGAGCCATTTTCGCGGGTGCAATTATGGTGGCTAAAATTTTTTCAGTGACGTCATTAACGCAACGCATATGAGATTGAGATATTTTTAACTTTGACCACGTTCATCAATATTGGTAATTTCTCATCAGTGTATTGCGTTTTATGTCGTTCTTTTTAAATTCATACAAATAAATAAGATTGTAGTGTCTTTTTGTAGTGTTAAAATAACAGCTAAAAAAATTGTTGAGCTCCTTAAGTTTTGAGTTGAGCTGCACGATTACTGACAAATGCGTGCACTGACTGGACAGGTCCACTCCATCTGTGTGATTCTTTCCTCTAAAGACCAATTCAGACACGTTTTTAAAAATATGATTGACGTGTTAAAGTGTTTGTACAAACCTACTTACAGAAATAAAATCATTTATCAGCTTTTTACTAGATGCATAATAATATAAAAGTATATACGATATAGTCTGTCTGTCTGTTTGTTCCGGCTAATCTCCGAAACGTGGACCAATTTTGACGGAACTTTTACTGACTGATAGCTGATGTTATAAGGGGTAAGAAACTATTTTATTTTAGAAAAATATTTAGGTTTCCGTGCAAAAAAATAAAACCCATGAAATTGTAAACTAAATCCGATTTAAATAGAGATGTGGATGTCATCCATACGGGTGAAGCTGCGGGCAACAGCAACTAAATAAATAAATCCATATTCAACCAAATTCCTAAACGCGTATATCGAAAATCTTCTTTACTGTTACTTTGCTAATTGTTAACATTTTATGGCTTTTTAAAATAATGTAGGTATGGGATTTTACTAATGAAAAATACAGCATAGGCATCGAGTGATTTACTCGTATCACACAGAACTAGCCCAGTCCCATGCTGTCCTAGTCTGGTGCACTATGACTATCGTTCGACAACTGAATATTTGAAACGTATTGAATTTTAAATGGCCACTGGCTGGATACGGTGAAAAACTGAGTCACATTTTGTTTTTATTCTTTACTAGCTTTTGCCCGAGGCTTCGCCCGCATGGATGTCGGAAATTATCCCACGGGAACCTACTGCCGGGATAAATTTCATTCAAATCCATTCAGCCGTTTTTGCGTGATTGAGTAACAAACATCCAAACATACAAACTTTCACATTTATAATAGGGCACATCATTTTTAGGGCTAGCTGCGCCCCGCGGCTTCACCCGCGTAAACCGGGATAAAAAGTAGCCTAAGTACTAATCCAGGGTAAAAGCTGTCTACGTACCAAATTTCATCCAAATCAGTCCAGCCGTTTGAGCGTGAAGAAGTAACAAACGCACACGCACACACTCACTAACTTTCACCTTTATAATATTAGGTCTTTACCTATGAAATTGCCGTTCTGCAGTACTGGCTATTTCAAATCAAAATAATTTTTGTTTGGCTAAGAATTCTAATTTCAAATTAATTTTATTTTAAAAACATGGATTTTTTTTTCCAAAAGTAGTCATTTGTTTATTGATTAGTGTTACATTTTCATCGCATTTCAATCTTTTTCGTCATCATGGATACGTTAAAAATTCGAGTAATTATGGAATATGAGTACCGTCGTGGCAGCAACGCGGCACAAGCGGCACGCAACATCAACGACGTTTACGGAGCTAACACTACAAACCAACGCACCACTTGTTATTGGTTTGCTCGCTTCCGTTCTGGAAATTTCGACCTGAAAAATGAACCTCGCGGTCGTCCGAAGACTTTGGTCGACAATGACGAATTAAAGGCGATTGTGGAAGCTGATGATACACAATCTACGGCTGAATTAGCAGCAGCTTTCAACGTTAGCGTCAAAACAATATTGGTCCATTTGCGTCAAATTGGCAAGGTAAAAAAGCTTGACAAATGGGTGCTCCACGAACTCAATGACCGCCAGCGCGAAGTACGCGTCGAGACGTGCCTTGCACTGCTCAACAGACACACAAATGAAGGAATTTTGAACCGCATTGTTACCTGCGATGAAAAATAGATTCTGTTTGATAACCGCAAGCGCTCAGCAAGTTGGTTGGATCCTGATTCAGCACCTAAACAATGCCCTAAACGAAAACTTACCCCTAGAAAAGTGATGGTCACTGTTTGGTGGTCTAGATTCATCGCCTACAGACTACTACTTTTTCCAGAATTTGGATAACTTCTTGGCGGGAAAAAAAATCAATACCCGAGAGGCAGTACCAAATGCCTTTGAAGAATTTGTTGCCTCCCGTCCAGTTGATTTCTTTAAGAAGGGCATCAATAAACTGCCACTGCGTTGGCAAAGATGCATTGATTGCATGGGTGATTACTTCGATTAATACAAATAAAAAATGCATGAAAAAAATTCGTTTAAATTTTTTCATACAAAACGGCAATTTCATAGGTAAAGACCTATTATTAGTGTAGCAATTGACTGTGGTAGATTTCCAATCTTTGTATTAGGAAAAACTTTCGGTACCTATCTCGGTTCACTCGTGCAAAGCGATGGCGAAGTAGATCGGATGGTTAGGCATAGGATTAACACTGGATGGATGAAATGGCGGCAGGTCACGGGAACAATCTGCAACTCCCGCATTCCCCTTAAAGTTAAGGGGAAGATATCTAAAACAATGGTTAGACCTGCTGTCTTGTATGGATCAGAATGTTGGGCCACAAAAGGGATGAATGAAAAGCAATTACATGCAGCTGAGATGAGAATGCTAAGAGGGATGTGTGGTGTTACACGAATGGATAGAATAAGAAATGAGTACATAAGAGAAAGTCTGAAAGTGGCACCGGTAACTGAAAAGTTGTGCGGAAATCGGTTGTCATGGTATGGGCATGTGATGCGGAGGAGTGAGGAAAATGTCGTGAGGAAAGTTTTGAGTATGAATGTCGATGGCTATAAGAGTACGGGAAGACCAAAGAAACGATGGATGGATTGTGTGAAAGATGACATGGCTAGAAACGGGGTGACTACCGTGATGACGAATAATAGAGAAGTATGGAAAAAAGGACTTAGTGCGCTGACCCCAAATAGATTGGGATAAGGGCAGGAGAATGATGTATTAGGAAAAAGTTTTTTTTTTTTTTACTGACCTTAACTAATCTGTATTATGTGATCTCCATCCCTAAGAATTATGGCTATATTTTCCCTCAACCTTAATATGTATTTAACAAAAACATAAACACAGACAGATAAAACCACAGAACAGATAATTATCTTTTCTGTGGATAAAACTGTCCAATAAATATAAATACATTTAAACATAAATAGACTAGGTATCTCGTTTTCCACGATATCTATATTTCGCAACAATACAGTAATGACAGAACCCGTATCAGGGAACACATTCATCTGTCTGCCTGTCTACTTATATCTCGAATATTGTTGTGAAAAGTTTTTAAAGCAGCATTTCTTTGAAATGTATGACTTTAACCGTTTCATATTTTTATGATGCTGATTTATATCACATTCAAACATTTATTTTGGTTCAAATGCACAATTCTTAAAATTTTTAACTTATCCCACGGGAACGTACTATTGGGATGAAAAGTATAATATTATATCGTCATCAACCTGTATACAAAGCTTTATTGAAATCCAGTCAGATAAAAGGCAACAGACAGTCAGAACAACAGACCAACCGACAGACAGACACATTGATTTACTTTCACATTTTAATTTTTTTTTAAATTTTTCACTTTCGCATTTTTAATAATATTATATGTACAGGGTTATTGGTAAAATTCAAAATTGTTAGTTATATTGTATTTAAGCATTTTAAATAAAAAAATTGTATTCAAACTGAATGACAAAAAAATATATATTTGGTATTTTGGTATGTTTGGCTTCGATAATTTTATTGTTAGTCTGGAAATAATGTTATGCGTAGGAGATGTTGAAAGCAACTGTTGTATGTTTTCTTGATTTAAAATAGACATAATTCTATATGTGTCGTCTGTCGGATATCTTTTCTAAGAAAATAATTTTATTTTGCTATCCCTAGGTATTTTAAAGAAAATTACCACAGCAGCTGGAAATCGGATAGATATCGAGTACAATAATTTTAGTCGTTAGTAAAATATCCACTCTTCAAAAGCAACGACTGATTTTACACAAAGAAGACTATCTCATATATACAAAGCTAAGCAATTACTCATAGTTAACTTGTGATTTAAATAATAGGTCTTTACCTATGAAATTGCCGTTTTGTATGAAAAAATTTAAACGAATTTTTTTCATGCATTTTTTATTTTTATTAATCGAATTAATCACCCATGCAATCAATGCATCTTTGCCAACGCAGTGGCAGTTTATTGATGCCCTTCTTAAAGAAATCAGCTGGACGGGAGGCAACAAATTCTTCAAAGGCATTTTGTACTGCCTCTCGGGTATTGAATTTTTTCCCGCCAAGAAGTTATCCAAATTCTGGAAAAAGTAGTAGTCTGTAGGCGCAAGGTCTGGTGAGTAGGTCGGATGACGGAGAGCTTCCAACCCCAGTTCTTGCAACTTGGAGACCGTCTGCTGTGCAGTATGAGGTCGCGCGTTGTCGTGCAGGAGCAGCGGAGACGAGTGATTGACCAATGCTGGTTGAAGATTTATTTATTTATTTATTTATTTATATATACTTTATTGTACACCACAAAAATACATAACAAAAAAAAAGACACAAACTACAAAATATACAATGGGCAATGGGAAGATGTGCCAGCTTCTCCATCATTGTGTTCAGTTCTTCACAGTACACATCTGAAGTAATGCTCACCCCGTTTGGTAAGAAGCTATGATGAATCACACCGGCGCTAGACCACCAAACAGTGACCATCACTTTTCTAGGGGTAAGTTTTCGTTTAGGGCATTGTTTAGGTGCTGAACCAGGATCCAACCAACTTGCTGAGCGCTTGCGGCTATCAAACAGAATTCATTTTTCATCGCAGGTAACAATGCGGTTCAAAATTCCTTCATTTGTGTGTCTGTTGAGCAGTGCAAGGCACGTCTCGACGCGTACTTCGCGCTGGCGATCATTGAGTTCGTGGGGCACCCATTTGTCAAGCTTTTTTACCTTGCCTATTTGACGCAAATGGACCAATATTGTTTTGACGCTAACGTCGAAAGCTGCTGCTAATTCAGCCGTAGATTTTGTATCATCAGCTTCCACAATAGCCTTTAATTCGTCATTGTCGACCAAAGTCTTCGGACGACCGCGAGGTTCATTTTTCAGGTCGAAATTTCCTGAACGGAAGCGAGCAAACCAATAACAAGTGGTGCGTTGGTTTGTAGTGTTAGCTCCGTAAACGTCGTTGATGTTGCATGCCGCTTGTGCCGCGTTGCTGCCACGACAGTACTCATATTCCATAATTATTCGAATTTTTAACGTATCCATGATGACGAAAAAGATTGAAATGCGATGAAAATGTAACACTAATCAATAAACAAATGACTACTTTTGGAAAAAAAATCCATGTTTTTAAAATAACATTAATTTGAAATTAGAATTCTTAGCCAAACAAAAATTATTTTGATTTGAAATGGCCAGTACTGCAGAACGGCAATTTCATAGGTAAAGACCTAATATTTTTGTGTCCTGTTTAGCCATAGATATATGAAAGAAGGAGATATGCCCGGTAGTTGAAAATGTATCAGAACCCGATGTCGCTAGGTTGGCCCCACCACCGCGCCACTACTACACATGTAGTTCAATAAAAGCAATAGATACAAAGTCGCGCACACACTTGCAATTCATAAATCAGAACATACTACACAATCAATTATAAACCTTAACTCGTCACACACAGCGTGCATTTACCATGCACCGTACAACTTACTCACACAAAAACATCTGGCGCTATTATTGTGTTGTGCAAAAAGCAATTTATTTTACATATACGCTAGTGATTGACTAAAGCGGAAAGTTATCGATACTTCCATTTATTAGTACAAGAAAATTTTGGGGTCCTGAAAATAAAATAAAAAATGATATGTCCAGAAAGTATTATATATTTTAAATTTAAAAAAAATGTATATTAAAAAAAAACACAAATCGATAAATTAAAACAATCCGGTTAAGTTGGTTTAGGCTGTGAAACCATAGGAATTGTTGAACCCTGTTATGATGTGTTTACTGACTGACCTGTAAAGTGGAGGTATTTGTTCAGTACTTGACGTAGGTACTCTTAATTTTGGGATTGCCCATTCAAAAAGCCTGTTTTCTTTAGAGGCTCGAGTTTTCTTAAAGTAAATTGAGCATATGGTGCTATAATTTGTTGGGAACCAGTTAGGTGGCCTTCCTGTGGCATCAATCCATTCTTTTTTTGTATTTGTATCTTTTGGGAAGCTAAAAAGGTACTATAAGAACTTATTTATCATTTACATAATAAGTATCTTAAGCTATAGTCTATAGTCTAGGAACTAGTTGACCGCTGAGACAGGGGTGAGGCGGCGGTTCGCAACGCACGTACTGAGTAATGCGCCCCCGCTCCTCCATCCCACCGCTCACATACCGGCGCGGTCAACTAGTTCCGCGCGGTCTATACTTCTTAACCTCACGATGAGTAAGCAGGTAGCAGGCAACAGGCGAATAGGCTTTTGTTATTAAAAAAAACCCTTAGTTAAGAAATAGTTAAATATATGAAAACAAACACATGCCATACTCATGCATAACAAATAAATAGCATGAATATGTTGACTTATATTAAGCAAAAATCACTTATATTTTATCTGAACCATACCGATTACTACAACGCATTCGAATCTTGTGGTGCATAGTTAAAGACTTTAGCGGAAGTAAAATACCAAAACCAAAAAAAAGTAAGGAAATAGCACAAAGATGCGATAATTTAAACCCAAAAACACTCCAAAAAACGTAAACTAACTAAAAAAAAAAAAAAAAAAAAAACTTACTTTACGACCGTTGGTTATGCATTTCTCAACTAGGTAAAATAATCAAAAACAGTAAAAAAGATTATTTTACATTCTCAAAGGTTTTCCAACCGTACTTAAACGTCATCTTTTCAAGTGTTCCAACAGGGCTAAAACGGTTGACAAATTGAAAAATAAACTATAATAGCAATATAATATTCGTTGGGCAATCGACATTATTATCGATAGCCTACTTTAGTGGATCTTAACCTCATCACTATCTCGCCGCAAGACACAGCGGCTGTACTATGCGACGCTCCGCGTAAATGAAGTATCGTTTTGTTATTTTTACATTGCTTGTCCAGTCGCTTAGCGACATACTTAAGACAGTGGTTAAGGAGCAATGTATTTGCTGCAAAAATAGTACAACCGCTGCGATATTTGAAAACAAAAATAACGTAGTAAAAGAAAGAAATATTTTACGATTTGTTGTTTTTTATGATTTTAAAGATAAATACAGTAAAATACTTTTACTTACATATGGTAAGTGATTCCGTGAGATACGAAGTTTTTATTTTCACTTCGGTTTTTGCAGCAAACCACTGAACAACACGGCATTTTTATAATTTATCGTGACCACGGTCGAAAGCGTACTAGTTCGCGGAAACGGCCATTTGGCGAGTAAAGGCACAGCGTGCGCATAACGCGTGGACACAGACACGCCTCCATGCCACTTCTCCTGTTTTTTATATTTCTATGTGTTTAGCCTATAATATTTCCACTGCTGAGGCACAGGCCTCCTCTCTGTGAGAAGGGAGTGGACCATAATCCACCACGCGGGCCCAGTGCTAATGGTAGATGTCACATCTCTTCGAATTTTTGATTCTTGGACATGCTGATTTCCTCACGTTGATTCCATCCCCGTTTTGACAGCAGGCGGTGATGAAATAATTTACATAAAGTAAAGCTCTTCACTGGGTTCGAACCCATGATGTACAACTCGTAAGCTCAGATTTTTTGTTGATCTGAGCTCGTAAGTCAGGGCCGTTACAACCAGGCTACCACTTCCTTTATTCGGTATTTATTTAATAAGTTTTAAAACACCAATTTGTATAATTTTGAAAAGCAAGTTGTATGAGATAGCGATCCTTCCATGCCTTATATAATATGGATGCCAAACTTGGTCTCTACGCAGAAGAAAATGGAGAAAAGCATATTGGGAATTAAATTGTCCGACAAAATGTAATTTTTTAGTATAATGAGGAAATAAAGAGGAAAACTAAAAATGACTGACGTAGTAGAGAGAATAAAAGTCTGAAAAGGAAATGGGCGGAACATATCTGCAGAATGGAAAACTAAAGATGGACAAAGAAAATCATAGAATGGGTACCTAGATACGGAAAAGAAAACGAGGAAGGCCGCGGAAGCGCTGGGAAGATATATTAAAGGAAAGATGTGGACCAGACTAGAGGACACAAGCCATAGGGAAAAATGAAGAAAGTTAGAGGAGGCCTACGCCGCGCCGCAGAGGTGACTTCCATAAATAAATAATTTCACGTGCATGCCAACATTAATCATAATTTTTAATCCTTACATATTTCTACCTATAATTTGCTTACAAAAATTAAGAATAATAAACAATAATAATATTATTATGAATGATAATGAAATGTAAAAATAATTTGATATGATAAAATACTTCATAAAATACTACATAAAAAATGAGTACATAAGAGGAAGTTTGAAAGTGGCACCGGTGACTGAAAAGTTGTGCGGAAATCGGTTGTCATGGTTTGGGCATGTCATGCGGAGGAATGAGGAAAATGTCGTGAGGAAAGTTTTGAGTATGAATGTCGATGGCTATAAGAGTAGGGGAAGGCCAAAGAAACGATGGATGGACTGTGTGAAAGATGATATGGTTAGGATGGGGGTAACTACCGAGATGACGACTAATAGAGAAGTTTGGAATAAAAAGGACATGTTGCGCCGACCCCAAATAGATTGAGCAGGAAAATGATGATGTGATATTATAAAATAATGTCAATAATTTTTCATTCAGTAATAATTAAAAAACCACATTAGTAAACCGATTATTAATATCTCAGTTAAACTTTTAACCAATGGATAATGGTTGAAAGTTGAATTTCAAACAAATTGACTTTTCGGTGAACTGATATCGGTTAAATGAATATCGATAATCCGAAGTGGATTGTTTCCATCAATTATTTTAAATGAAAACATTTAAATCGGTTTTTTCTACGTACCAGACATTCGATTTCACATTTAATTATAAACTCGACGCAGTACAAAAACTCAGCCAAGGCGTATCAAACCACGCAAAGTGAACGGATGCGTAGTTGTAATGAATATTTATGCGTACACAGTCGTGTTTATCCCCAGCAAGAAAAGTTTGTATTTAATATTAAAAAAAAAAAAAAACTTTGGATAACAATCACTGTGGTTTGAACCGAAAAGATCACGTATCTCTATAATCTTTGTAATCTTTAATTTAAAAGATGATGTTTCTGATCCAATAATACCCCACAAGCTTATGAGCATCATTTTTTTTTCAACCCATAGTTTAAAAGATTCTAAGTATTCTTAGCTGTTTCTTGATGTCAAATAATTGTCCATACATACCAGCATATTATGAGGTGCTTACAGCTGCAAGTATTTGCAATCGATATCAACAAAAGTCGATTAACACTTGCAGTTTTTTAATATTAATTATTAATTGAAATATTTGATTTAAATCGGAACAGAATTACTTAAAATTTTAAGATCATTAACTCTTAACAGTTAATAAAAAAAGCAGTTTATCGAAACATTTTGTGTTAATTTAGATGATATGAATAGGAGTGTTAAACGACTTTTGTTGCTGACCGTACACATTATTTTCATTACATTGAAAACGTCTTAATTCAGACATCCTTTGTTATACTATACGACTCAAGATAGTTTACTGACAACTCTAAATCCGAAAACGTCTCTCCGATCAATCCATCTTCTGGAGACAGCTTCTACGACATCCACAGATAATGAAAGAAAGAGTAACCGAACAGACAAACTGGAATATAACTTTTCGTAATATTTCAAAACGGAAAACACCAGAAGTAGCAAAATCATTTCTATTATTTATTCTTCCCGAATAATCATAACAAAGAATTTGTAAATTGGCCATCATTATTTTTCTTTATACAATCAATCTGCCTAGCCTTTTCCCAACTATGTTGGGGTCGGTTTCTAGTCTAACCGGATGCAGCTGAATACCAGTATTTTACATAGAGCGGCTGCCTATCCGTCACAACCCATTAACTGGGTAATACGATACCCCTTGGTAAGACTGGTTGTCAGACTTTCGGGCTTCTAACGACCCGTAACTACTGTCATCCATCCACGAATGACAGCCGGGACCAATGGCTTAACGTGCTTTCCGAAGCATGGAGGAGTCTCGGTATGTAGAGATGGTCACCCATCCACGGACCGACCCCGGCAAGCGTAGCTTAACCTGATGGATCGACCCGTGCGGCTGTTATTACTTAGCCACGAGCTCCTTTATTTACCTCCATTATTTTACTTTATACTACTGATAACAGTATCACGAATTCGCGATCTTAAAACAAAAGCATTGTTGTCGTAAAGGCTATCAAGAAAGCAATAGACTTTTTATTGTAGGGCTTATAAAGTAATAAATAGTTGCCTGAGGCTGCCTCTGACCCGCCTTTGTACCGACTTTTAATAAATTCACAAAAGAGGCCTATAGATAATTTTTTTTTCTTTTCTTTAGCGGCAAGTACCTTCTCGTTGAGATGAAAATGCAAACTCATGAATGTGGTGGTGAAAAGTTCTAAATTCAAAATTCAAACATATTTCTTTTAAAAGCTGACTTGGACTTTTGTTGGGAAGTTAAGCACGTAGAGGTTGAATAGCAGAACGTTATCCTACTGATGACCAGCCGATCTGTATTCAGTAAAAATCGCACTGAGAGATTTTTTTATTTCCTTTCCAAATTGTGTTTATGGCCAGACTCAAACGTTGAAAGAATACTTTGTGATGTAGTTCTTTCGTCAATGACCTATAAATTGTTACGGCTGAGTTATTTAGCTGCTCGTAAATATTGTGATAACCTTAAAGGATACTGCCACTGTCATCACATTCGGGGTTATTAGTAATCGTGCCTTCTTTTCATGATACTGTTGGCATTATTGTATCTTGCGTTGTGGTAAAATATGCTTTTGTTAAGACGCAGTTATATGCCAACGGCCTTGAGTGGTTAGCTTGCGTGCTCTGTGCAGAGCTCACGCAACGCGTCAAACGTCCCCCCAGTAATAGGACTCGTCCATCAAGGAGCGCTGGTTGCATTAATTTTATTGTATGCTATAGGGCAAGAAACTTGAAACTGAAACTTGAAACTATTTGAAAAAATATTTTTGCATTTGATAGCCCAGTTCTTGCATAGACTATTTATCACCACGTTAGGACCATTGGAGGCCAAGAAAAAAGAAATAAAAGTTAGAAAGAACGCTTATCGAAAAGTAAAAACGAAGTAATAAAACGGGCAAGCGATGCGATGCGACGGAGTGGGTCGTGGGAACAAGAAATATCACGCGGACAAAGTTACGGGCAGAAACTATATTAATATAAAAGAGCGTGATGATCAGATACTCACCTGATGATTGCTTTTGGTTAGGACGCGGGGTTCCTCGTTTACATAATCTTTCATTCTTTTACTTACGAAAAGCTTTAATCTTTTGGGGATTGTAATCAAAAATACTTTTATCTGAATGTCAATTTATAAGATTATACCTATTCTTGGCAAGTAAGAGTTAAAGATATTTTCGATAGACTGAACATTATTTATTTTTGCGAAAAAATCGAAAGTAATAAAGTGTTTTTAAGCCACAATGGACCTTTCGTGTATTTTTTATTCCTAACTTTCAATTTCTTTCAAAAGAAAAATGTCACAAAAATAGAATAGAATAGAATAGAATCATTTTATTTCGGACACACAATATCCATATAGTGTTAGTAACATACAAAAATAACTTATTGCCTAGTGGTAGTAAAAATCAGCCTCCTCACAAACTGCTGCACAATCGGAGAGCCGATGCTCTCGGCTACAGTTTTCAGGATGCTGTTCCGACTGCCCCTCACTGTCCTCAGTAGCGACGCTGTTTTCTTGCGTATAAGTGCATGGAAGCCGTCGGTGCGGGCTTGCGCAAACATGGCCGACGCACTACAGCAACGAGGCAGCCTCAACAACATCCTGAAAGCATTATTATATTGGACGCGCAGGACATCCAACGATCTCTTAGTGCAATTGACCCATAGACTGCCCGTGTACAGACTTTGGCAATAAGCCTTAAAAAGCGTTACTTTAACTTGTTCTGTACACCGCGCAAATCTACGGGCCAACATATTGCTCCGGACCGCTAGAGCCCTGCGCTCCCTCTCAATGTCCACATCGTCCTTGAAAATAAAACCTTTTTATAAAATAATATTGGGTTTTTCGGAACATTCAGTTTTTTTTTAAGTCTTTATAAGTTCATGGAATAATTAAAGAATTTCAAAAATCTATTTTGTGTACATTTCTACAAGATAGAAAATTTGTAATACTTTCCTTACCACACTATTAAAAGGCTGTCAAGCACAGTTACTCTTCGTATTAGGTACCTATTCTTAGTAACTCACAGCCCATTATTTTATTAGGTATGTAGGTACAGACAACAAAAAGGAGAGGAGCTCGTGGCTAAGTAATAACAGCCACACGGGTCGATCCATCAGGTTAAGCTACGCTTGCCGGGGTTGGCCGTGGATGGGTGACCATCTTTACATACCGAGACTCCTCCGTGCCTCGGAAAGCACGTTAAGCCGTTGGTCCCGGCTGTCATTCGCGGATCTTTGACAGTCGTTACGGGTCGTCAGAAGCCCGAAAGTCTGACAATCAGTCTTACCAAGGGGTATCGTATTACCCAGTTAATGGGTTGTGGAGGTCAGATAAGCTGTCGCTCCATGTAAAATAATGGTATTCAGCTGCATCCGGTTAGACTGGAAGCCGACCCCAACATAGTTGTGAAAAGGCTAGGCAGATTGATTGTACAGACAACAAAAAAGATATCTAGGCAGGGTATACTAACATATTTGTATGTGTATTGCTTCATGTTCAATTTCGTGTTACAATTACAACATAACAATTTTTGTTGGTGTGTTACAATTTAGGAGTACTGCAAAACAAAGTAATATATATAAAATTGAACATGAAGCAATACATCAAATATGTTAGTCTGTCCTGCCTAGATATCTCTTTTGTTATCTGTACCTAGTATGACAGGTAGGACAAATTTTAGATCATCACCATCTGCCTAGCCTTTTCCCAATTATGTTGTCGGATTCCAGTCTAACCGGATGCAGCTGAATACCAGTATTTTACATGGAGCGACTGCATAACTGACCTCTACTAACCACTTACTGGATAATTTAATACGATACGATACTGGGATGTAACTTGTAGATGTAACAAGTAATATCTACAAACATACTAAACGTCAGAAGTTTCCAGTAATGTGGGTTACATTTTGCCAGTTATGTATGTTGAAGTTCCATGTACTAGGGCCGAGCCTATTGCCACCAATTAGGCACAAATCCAGACTCCGGGCTGGCACTGACAAATTCCTGATGTAAAAATCTTATAAAGCTCAAATCACTAGCTGAATGGCTTGTATGTATTCATACCGTACCTATGAGCTATTTCTATACAAGGTAAATTTTATGGACTTCTAAAGAGTTATTTTTTCTTTTTCTTCTAATTATGTACTGCTCATAGTTTTGTATATCACCCTGAAGTCCCGTCTCAAAAATTCAAACTGTAGGTATAGATCGTGGTGACATGAGAGAAAAGAATGTTTAATACTACTTTTGCCCGCAGCTTCGTACAGGAGGTGTATGTCGGAACATATTCCACGGGAAAGTACTACCTGAATTAAAAGTACCATAAGTGTTAATCCAGATTATAAACTATCTGTGTGGCAAATTTCATCTAAATCAGTTTCATCAGTTCAGCTGTTTTTGCGCCAATCTGGGGCATACATCCAGACAAACGGACAAACATTCCAAAAATTATTGGCATCAGACTCGTTCCCACACCACGTAGCATTGACTTTTTTTTTTGAAAAATATTTAATGTAGAGATTTTATTATATGTAGGTATAGATTCCGCCCACGACATAAGGGTGACACGTAAATTCTTTTTACATTTCAATCATGCATTCGAACCGTAATTGCTATCGACATTTTATTATTAAATCTCGTTCCAATCAAGTATTTAATACCCGAAATAATCAGAATTGGTTCCGTTCAATATTCAATGGGTCTGATTTTTTGATAACTCCTTCCGACGCGGTTTTATATCCATTTAATTTAGTATTTCATTGGAGATACCACGTAATATGCAGGCTGTTAGGTTAAACGAGGACATACTTTATCGGAGTGTAGTACTCATAAAAATGGACAACTTTTACTATGAAACTAACCCTGAAATATGAAAAAGAAAATCAGCTGTTCTCTACAAAGTCCAAAACATACGAGTACGTGATCAAAATGTTACGAGACAGCAGATTTTTTTTTTTTCATATTTCATGTTAAAAGTTGTTCATGTTCATGAGTACTGCACACTCCGTTAAAGTATGTCCCTCGTTTAACCTAACACCCTGTATGTCTGCTAGGCTAGTGAATTGTGAATCCTTGTTAACTTTGTAGATTAAAATCAACTGATTGATGCTCAACTGTTGTCTTCAAGATACAGTTCTTAGTTTATTGTCGATACTATACCTACTCGGTAATTTTATTATGACTGAAGTAACACGTAAACTGAAATGACACTGAATTACAAATACCGGGAGATGTCCTAGAAGGCATATAGTGACCTTATAGGTGATGTTCTTCAGAAAGGTCAAGCGCGAAAGCGTTTTGAAACCGACGGGCGTAAACAAAGCAAAAGGAGTATGTAAACATCGGAGCAGGTGGCGTTCTAATAGTTTATGCCTACCCTCATGAGAAGTAACTCACTAACTTTGGATTAGTGTTATGCTACAGGCATTAAACTTTATTGTCATTTCAATCTTTATAATATAACTAGTTGAGCCGCCAGACGTTGTCCTGTCAAAATTTCAATTTCTTTTGTGTTCCTATTTTTTTTTCTTTTAAACCACCCCAGTAAAGAGGAGAATAAAACAAAAAAAAATATTCAAATCAGTCCAGCCGTTCTCGCATGTTAGCTAGACAAACGAACAGTAATTGTTCTATATGTTGCAACAAAAAATATGAAAAAATATAATCCATTCTTAACGCAATAACAAAATA
The DNA here is from genome assembly GCA_946251885.1 of Cosmia pyralina. Taxonomy (NCBI): domain Eukaryota; kingdom Metazoa; phylum Arthropoda; class Insecta; order Lepidoptera; family Noctuidae; genus Cosmia; species Cosmia pyralina. The sequence goes on along the minus strand of OX276348.1, from coordinate 3,838,827 downwards.
AAATCAGAATCACAGTTGTAGTTTTATCTACATTTAAAAAAAAAGGTGCAACTATAAAAAAAATAATATTCGCTTCAAAATCAAACAACCGGTAAAGCTTGAAATCGTATTTCCCTACGAACAATGAATATTCGAAATATTTCATGCGAGAGATTCATTCAGCAATATAGAATAAGCTCATTGATTCAAATTATGAGCAATAAAGCAATGGAACGTGGACACCATTGTGAAACAATGCAATGACTCTACTAGGTATAGCAATACCTTTGAGGGTGCAATTAGTGATTTGAAGGACAAAAACGAGACACAAAAAACTTTTTTACAAAAAAATACAACCGACTTCCAAAAACAACACTACAAAGTGAAAAATAACTTTTATTTCGGAAGTCGGTGTCTGATTAAATGTATTTTCGTTTTTGCCACCGACTTCCGAAATTAAAGTTATTTTTCACTTTGTAGTGTTGTTTTTGGAAGTCGGTTGTATTTTTTTGTAAAAAAGTTTTTATTTTTCACTTTGTAGTGGTTCACATGTGTTTACCCCTTCACAGCATACTGGCGTGATGTTATATTATGAACTGGTGTGAACAACAAACAGACATGAGATTTCAGCAATCCCAGTCCATTTGCTATCATTTATTGAGGAGTTCCGTTGCCTATCTCAGAAGTTCTTCATCAGATCTTCTCCAAATTGAAATGGGACCACTCCAAGAAAGTACTCTTCCAAAAACTATCCAAATCGCTTCATGTGTGCCTATAAAATTGGAAGAGTTCTCTCTATTTCTCCAGGATCCCATCATCAGATCCTGACTTGATGATCATGGGACCACCTGGGAAGTATACCCTTTCAAACAAAAAAAAAATAATCCAAATCGGTCCAGCCATCTTCGAGTAATCGGGGAACATACATAAAAAAAAAAATAAAAAAAAAATAAAAAAAAAAGGTTCCGACGAATTGATAACCTCCTCCTTTTTGAAGTCGGTTAAAAAGAAGTTTTATTGTTATTATACTGCTATGGCCGTATAGTGTCCTTCAATGCATTAAAAAAGCCTCCACAAGCACAGAATAAATTGCCACAAGCGACGATATACAGAGTGTTTGGAAGCTGAGTGGAAAGGCTAAAGGAGCTTGTCAATAGTTGACACCATTTAGAGTATTTTCATTGAGCCATACATCCTTAGACGAAGTATGTTCTTTTATTTTTAACTGCAAACTTTTAGTATTTTTTTTTAAATAACCTAATTTCTATTTTTTCAAATTTTAAAAGTCAAAAGTCAAGTCAAGATATACATATCAAGTTTAAATGGGGCACTAGTAACTGTAAGAAAATGGGTTATTTAAAAAAAAATAGCACTTAAAATTTAAAAAACCTACGTCGTCTAAGCATGTCTTAGACCACGTAGGTTTTTTTAAATATTATTGCATGCAAATTGCATGTCTCAAAATGCTCAACATTGTGTCAACTGTCACCCCCTTAAAGCTTTGCACCCAGCTTCTAAATGGCCTGTATTTATTGAATCGACATCGACTTGAATTCATTTGACTGTCTACTTTTTTTTTTTTTTTTATCTTTATTTAAAGAGCTTTTTCGCTAAATGCGAATATGACACTCTATAGGTATACAAAAGGTTAACATTCATTTAAATTAGTACCTACATTTTACAGCTAAATTCTGGGTCTGTTCTTCAAGGCGAACTTAACCATATTTATTATAGGGATTATATTATCTGATAACGGGTTTGATAGGTTTATGTTATGCGCGCCAATTTGTGTTCTGAGCGATTGATTCCGGACACATCTTATCAAAATATGATATGTGTCCTCATCTTCGTTACACGTATTGCAAACAGGTGATGTTAACTTTTTCATCATGAAACCGAATGTCTACTTTTTATTCGATTATAATAATTCCATAATTCTGTATCAGTGTGTGGCTACAATTAAGTACCACTGGGTACATTATACTGATACAGTATTGTGTTGTGTGTGTGTGGCTTTGTTGTTTTGTGGCATTGATACATACAATTTTTTCAACTACGAATACTCGTAAGTATATATTTTAAGGAAGTCGAATGATTGTAGACAATTAAATGTATTCATCTTTTTCAGGCTGACATATTCATGAATCCCATCCATGGAGATTCCCTTTACTACGGCTGACTTGGGTTCGTAGTCTATTTCAGGGATTTCCAAGTCAGCCACGGTAACGCGTGCCCAGGTGTAAGGCTCTCAGATGGCTCCATAAAACTATCAGGGGGCTTAAGCAAATCTCACCAGAAATACGTCTTGCTGTAGAGGCGTAGCCGTTAGCTGGACCTACGCGCTCGAGAAAACTTTTATGGCTTTTAAGCCTCTGAGGCACTGAGATGTAGTTGTGCATCTAACTAACAAATATTTTCACCCCAGCATGTGAGGTATTTTCTTAGGATAGTTCGTGCCGATGAGAAAAAAATCAATCTGCCTAGCCTTTTCCCAACTATGTTGGGGTCGGCTTCCAGTCTAACCGGATGCAGCTGAATACCATTATTTTACATGGAGCGACTGCCTATCTGACCTCCACAACCCATTAACTGGGTAATACGATACCCCTTGGTAAGACTGATTGTCAGACTTTCGGGCTTCTGACGACCCGTAACGACTGTCAAAGATCCACGAATGACAGCCGGGACCAACGGCTTAACGTGCTTTCCGAGGCACGGAGGAGTCTCGGTATGTAAAGATGGTCACCCATCTACGGACCAACCCCGGCAAGCGTAGCTTAACCTGATGGTTCGACCCGTACGGCCTTTATTAATTAGTCACGAGCTCCTCCTATATAATAGACAAATCAATAAATGGTCAAATGATATTTATATATAGGTAACCTGATGGATCGACCCGTGTGGCTGTTATTCGTGCCGATGAGAGAGGATACGAAAAATTATCTTTGAAGGCAATACTAACAAATCTTTATCATCAACATCTACCTGCCTAGCCTTTTCCCAATTACGTTGGGTCGGCTACCAGTCTGACCTGATGCAGCTCAATACCAGTATTTTACATGAAGCGACTGCTTAACTGACCTCCAGAATCCAGTAACTGGGTAATACGATACCCCTTTGTAAGATTGGTTGTCAGACTTTCGGTTTCTGACGATGAAAGATTCAAGAATGACGGCCGGGACCAACGGCTTAAAGGGCTTTCGAAGGCACGGCGGAGAGTCTCGGTATGTAGAGTTGGTCGCCCATCTACAGACCGACCGCGGCAAGTGTAGCTTAACCTGAACGATCAACCCGTGCGGCTGTTATTACTTAGCCACAAGCTTCCCAAAACAATACTTATAAATACGAAGAAGTTTTTTTTTTGCTCTTCATGCTAATAATATGTAGGCATAACCTTTTCAACATAATATGTACAAAAGGGTTAGCTACGACAAAAAGGTTATCTTAGCATGAAGATAACAAAATAAACTTCTTTAATTTCTTTGAATTTTCTGAAAGTTTTACTTGCCAAGGCACACACAGTTGCAAGGCAAGTTATGACACATACACTCGCTATGTCCTCGTGCGCCTGTAAGGAAAATCTTAGCAAATTATACCTATTTGAAATTATTTTCATTACGTAGAGATAAACCATTCTAAAAATGAATGCCCCTCCACAGCGGTTACGCTCACATGCAAAGAAGGTGTATAGACGTAATACACATAATTGGTATTTGTCATTGGTTGCTCAGTCACCGGCGAGTACGGTCAGCAACTAAACTAAATAACAAACTAAGATACATAAAAATATACACAAAAAAATTGTTTTTAGGGTTCCGTACCTCAAAAGGAAAAATCGGAACCCTTATAGGATCACTTCGTTGTCCGTCTGTCTGTCTGTCTGTCAGTCTGTCAAGACCCTTTTTCTCAGGAACGCGTAGAGGTATCAAGTTGAAATTAATATCAAATACGTAAGTCTATGGTCTCTTGGAGTCCTAAAAAACTCAAGCTTTTAAGGCAACGCAATAAAAACATACGGCCATTTATGCGACATATTTTGATACTCGCAAGTAAATCAAAACCTATAGGGTACTTCCCGTTGTCCTAGAATCATGAAATTTGGCAAGAAGCAAGGTCACCCAGCACAAGTAAAGGAAAAAGTCCGAAAATTGTTAATAAGTAATTTTATGACATAAAAAAAAATTTTTTTGGTATTCATTGTTAAGTTCGTTTTTGGGATAAATTCTTTTCAACTTTGGAACCCTGCATTGTGCGTGTTCCGACACGCACTTGGCCGGTTTTTTTTTGCGCAAACGGTATCTACCCGACTTGCTCAAACGTCAAACAGCCGGATTTGTCAGCCAACTAGTGTATAAATGACAGGAACGCGCGACAGAGCGAACGTGTCGTTCCATACAATGCGCATGCTCCCCGCCGTACGATGTTGTTACCTGGACTGATCGCACGATTAGTTGACCATTAAGTTCGGCGACGAGTCCATGTTGACAGTAAAGTCGCCGCACGCACACAAGTCAAGTGTTGCAATGAGTATTTCCTCTCACACATTGAAATAATCACGTTTTGTGGAGGGGCGTTCATTTTGGAATGGTTCATCGCTACCTAAGTACTAAACTCGCTGCAAAATAATAGGTCCCTTTTGACAGTCCATATCGTTTCATATGCCGAAGACAGACAAACAAAGCGGGACAAAGAGGGACACCCTCATGTCAAATCGGACTTCTTAGATTGACCAAACTTTAGTGTAATACATAGCTAGAGTATTTTGTGGGCTTTTTAACGGACGAAAAAAAAGGAGGAGGTTCTTAATTCGACACGTGTTTTTTTTTTAAAGTAAGACCACGCATAACTGTTTACAGGGTCGACCGATTTGAAAAATTTTTATTTTATTCGAGAGGGTATACATCAAAGTTGGTCCCATATAAAATTGATTAACTTTGTTATGGTAGTTTTTGAGTTAACTGCAATAACAAGTATTTTTTTCCTACTTTTTTATGGATGATGTTCTAGTTTGTTTTGCAGGTAGTGGTATTAGAATTTGTGTGGGGTAGGTACCACATCTAAAAAGTGAAAAATAAAAACTTTTTTACAAAAAAAATACAACCGACTTCCAAAAACAACACTACAAAGTGAAAATAACTTTAATTTCAGAAATCGGTGGCAAAAAACGAACATACATTTAACCAGACACCGACTTCCGAAATTAAAGTTATTTTTCACTTTGTAGTGTTGTTGGAAGTCGGTTATATTTTTTTGTAAAAAAGTTTTTTATCAAACATACTTCTCCCATAAGTACCTACTTAGTGCTTTTATTTTCAGGCCAGACAGGGGTATCGACTGATCTCTTTCGCTGAATATATTATTCTACAGCCTAAAGGTGATTTAGAGTCAGAGCTATCGCTAAGGGGCAACATTTTATTCCAATAAATGAGCCTTAAGGTACCATTGGGTATAAAACGTGTAATAAATTGGCTATTGTCTTAACGAAGGTTTTATAAAGCTGTCAAAGTAAAATTCTTGGTCTAGTTTAGGTTTATCTATGTAATTTTGTCTTTTGACATCAATTTATTCGATCGTTCCTCCTTATTTCCCCGTCACATGCTCAATGTACACTTATGAACCCCATAGGTTCATGTCAATGAGTGCTCGAATGTCAACCAACCCCAAAGGTTCACAACTACTATTATCCCGCGGTCGCCATCGGATGATGGTATTTTATGTTTCTATATACATCATAATAATATATTAGGTCTTTACCTATGAAATTGCCGTTCTGCAGTACTGGCCATTTCAAATCAAAATAATTTTTGTTTGGCTAAGAATTCTAATTTCAAATTAATTTTATTTTAAAAACATGGATTTTTTATTTCCAAAAGTAGTCATTTGTTTATTGATTAGTGTTACATTTTCATCGCATTTCAATCTTTTTCGTCATCATGGATACGTTAAAAATTCGAGTAATTATGGAATATGAGTACCGTCGTGGCAGCAACGTGGCACAAGCGGCACGCAACATCAACGACGTTTACGGAGCTAACACTCCAAACCATCGCACCACTTGTTATTGGTTTGCTCGCTTCCGTTCTGGAAATTTCGACCTGAAAAATGAACCTCGCGGTCGTCCGAAGACTTTGGTCGACAATGACGAATTAAAGGCGATTGCGGAAGCTGATGATACACAATCTACTGCTGAATTAGCAGCAGCTTTCGACGTTAGCGTCAAAACAATATTGGTCCATTTGCGTCAAATTGGCAAGGTAAAAAAGCTTGACAAATGGGTGCCCCACGAACTCAATGATCGCCAGCGCGAAGTACTCGTCGAGACGTGCCTTGCACTGCTCAACAGTCACACAAATAAAGGAATTTTGAACCGCATTGTTACCTGCGATGAAAAATGGATTCTGTTTGATAACCGCAAGCGCTCAGCAAGTTGGTTGGATCCCGGTTCAGCACCTAAACAATGCCCTAAACGAAAACTTACCCCTAGAAAAGTGATGGCCACTGTTTGGTGGTCTAGCGCCGGTGTGATTCATCACAGCTTCTTACCAAACGGGGTGAGCATTACTTCAGATGTGTACTGTGAAGAACTGAACACAATGATGGAGAAGCTGGCACATCTCCAACCAGCATTGGTCAATCGCTCGTCTCCGCTGCTCCTGCACGACAACGCGCGACCTCATACTGCACAGCAGACGGTCTCCAAGTTGCAAGAACTGGGGTTGGAAGCTCTCCGTCATCCGCCCTACTCACCAGACCTTGCGCCTACAGACTACTACTTTTTCCAGAATTTGGATAACTTCTTGGCGGGAAAAAAATTCAATACCCGAGAGGCAGTACAAAATGCCTTTGAAGAATTTGTTGCCTCCCGTCCAGCTGATTTCTTTAAGAAGGGCATCAATAAACTGCCACTGCGTTGGCAAAGATGCATTGATTGCATGGGTGATTACTTCGATTAATACAAATAAAAAATGCATAAAAAAAATTCGTTTAAATTTTTTCATACAAAACGGCAATTTCATAGGTAAAGACCTAATATATACGTTTATACAAAGTGGAACTGGAACTACGACATTAAATTAAAACGAGCACAGTACTAGTCCATCGAAACATTTTAAAACACGAAGATTAGTAGTTAATGGAAAATTCAAAAATTGCAATTTTCAAACAAAATAAATAGCAGAATCAACTGCATAAAAAGTAAACACGCTTTATCTACGAAACGTCACTGACCTGTTGCGCGGCGCGGTGCCGGACGCAGGAGGGGGGGGGGGGGGTCTGGGGGGGGCGTAGGTAGGTAGTAAATGGGTCCCACATGACAGTCCACCGGCAGGCGGTCATTCATAAAAACTGTCAAAAACTGTTTAAATCAGCGGCATAAACTCTCTAAATTGCACGTTGTTAGTTAAAAGATCACTGATTGAATAATTAATCACATAATATCACATCACAATCAGAATTTACATCATCAATAGTCAAATTTTCAGTGTCCACCGTTGTGCATTATGCACAAGCGATATCGTCTTATTAAATTTTTACGGACTCGTCTTAACAAGTCCCCATCTGCCATTCTTTTAAGTTTGTCGAAGGCATTAATTATTTTATTTTTTAAATCGTCCACAGTATTCACTTCTCGTGCATACACCTCGTTTTTTACGGCCCCCCACAAAATGAAATCTCTCTCTCGATATGTACGCAATGCTAAAGCCGCATTTTGGTTACAATCTCCGTACGTAAGTACCATATCGGTGTACTTGGCAGCTGTGTACCTTATTTGAGGCAAAATTAAACTACAAAACTTATTAAATGCCTAATTAACTAACTAATATTACTCTAACACTTAACAATAACCTATGCACTAATCCAACTATCATAAATCGTCTTTAGTCACAATAACAACTAGGTAAAACTGTTTCATAAAATCACGACAATGCGCGCGCGGCTCGTCTTGGGATAAAAACAGTAGATTTGTGCTCTCCTCAAAGGGCACCGCTATGCACTGACTGACATAGTTACCGAGTAATACAGAGTTCGGGACTTTTTGCCGAAAAAATTCCGCTCACACACACATTCGAAATTTTCTATGCACCACTAATGCATAATTTGCGTAAGTAAATATTTCTTTTTCTTTCATTGTAGTTTTTTGTGGGAATGGGTGGGACGCGTCAGAACAGAATGGAATCGTATGACACCTTTCTCTGTCTTTCAAGCATATTGAGACGTAGATAATAGAATCGTACGTTTTGCACAGGTTCTTGACCTCACAATGTTTACCTATTATTACGGACTCAGATCTACATCATGTTGAAACATAAGAAAATTAAAAATAATTTCCTGTGGCTAAAGTATTGATTGGATTTGATTGATTTTTTGTATACGGGTAAAGAACATGATACTCTTTACGTGGTTTAAAGAAATGTCAATCGACCTGCTCCACCTTGTATACATATTATATAAAGGTTTCTCCTTACACACCCCATGTGTGCGTCTGACATTTAAGGAGGTAACAGTTATGCCAAACTTAATCCCCGAAAAACGTATAGTTAATATGAAGGTTATACTTTTTTTTTTTCGTGGATGGGAAATCATCAAATGACTTCTCCCGCTCTGGGCAGAGCGGGAGGGCGTGTCAGACTTTTACTGTCTAAAACCCACCCATGTTCCTTCAGTTGCCCGTGCCAGGGCCACGGTATCTCTTTCGAACTACCCGCGACCCCGGCGGCATAGGCCCAATTGACCCCGTCACTGCTGACATCTCTTTGAGGAGCGCGTTGAACACAATGCGCCGTCGACCTCCTTACCGGACGGCGAGCTGCCCATTACTCGTCGTCCGCAAGCCCGCGCCTACGGTGGCCGGGAATCGGCGATCGATTCTCGCCGCCCAGGGCGTCTCCTACGGCAGCTAGGGGCGCGAGGGCGCGGCTGTTGCCTCTCCCTCACGCGTTCCGCTTCCTCCTTCGCGAACATTACTGCTTCGCAGAAGGAGGTGACGGCTTCCCATGCACTCTCGCTCCGCACCATGGCTTGGACCAGGTTTGGACGCGAGAGATCGCCGCCGCCGATCGCCTCCGTGAGAACACGGCGGTGCTCCGCCCAAGCCGGGTAGACCTCCACTGATGAAGGTTATACTGGTTGCTACTTAAGGCGATACCCCAAGCAAAACCTTGCGACAGTGCGTTGCTCAGAGGCTATTCACTCAATAATTAAGGGCCCATTTTCACGATGTCCGAGTAGCCACTACTTACCGAATAAAAAAAATACAACCGAATTGAGAACCTCCTCTTTTTTTTGAAGTCGGTTAAAAAAAATGGAACAGATTTTGTATAAAATTATCTGCCAAGTAAGTTAATAGGAACCTAAGCCCTAACAGGCCCTGAGGGCCAGTTTCACCACCTACGATTAAGTTCCGATTAACTTACTTGGCAGATAATTTCATACAAATTCTGTTCCATTTTTGAATTTATTCGGTGAGTAGTGGCTATTTTCACTTCGTGAAACAGTAGTGCTATTCTGTAAACATCTCACCGTGATAACTTAAGTGAAGTGAGCGTGAAGTGAGCCGTCATTCCACCTGATGCTAGGGATTGACACTATTGACAGTTCACTTTAAGATCTCTTCACCTAAGTTGTCACGGTGAGATTTTTACAGAATAGACCGGCAGGCCCATCTTATTATCACATTGCACGTTCTTATTTGTTTTTATGTGCCATAAATACATAAAATAAATAAGAATGTGCAATGTAAAATACTGGTATTCAGCTGCATCCGGTATGACTGGAAGCCGACCCCAAAATAGTTGGGAAAAAGCTGGGCAGGTGGTGATGTTATGTTATTCATGTTTGAATTTCTTAGGGCCTATTTCACGATGTCCAAATAGCCACTACTCAAGGAATAAATTCAAAAATGGAACAGAATTTGTAGGAAATTATCTGCCAAGTAAGTTAATAAGAACTTAATCGTAGGTAGTGAAACAGCCCGGGTGTCACCATTGTGTGGATCGCCCGGAGGACACGGTGGAGCATACAGTGGAGGTCTGCCCGGCTTGGGCGGAGCACCGCCGTGTTCTCACGGAGGCGATCGGCGGCGGCGATCTCTCGCGTCCAAACCTGGTCCAGGCCATGGTGCGGAGCGAGAGTGCATGGGAAGCCGTCACCTCCTTTTGCGAAGCAGTAATGCTCGCGAAGGAGGAAGCGGAACGCGTGAGGGAGAGGCAACAGCCGCGCCCTCGCGCCCCTAGCCGCCGTAGGAGACGCCCTGGGCGGCGGGAATCGATTGCCGATTCCCGGCCACCGTAGGCGCGGGCTTGCGGACGACGAGTAATGGGCAGCTCGCCGTCCGGTAAGGACCAGGCCCGGGTCGACGGCGCGTTGTGTTCCACGCGCGCCTCAAAGAGATGTCAGCAGTGACGGGGTCAATTGGGCCTATGCCGCCGGGGTCGCGGGTAGTTCGAAAGAGATACCGTGGCCCTGGCACGGGCAGCTGAAGGAACATGGGTGGGTTTTAGTCAGTAAAAGTCTGACACGCCCTCCCGCTCTGCCCAGAGCGGGAGAAGTCATTTGATGATTTCCCATCCACAAAAAAAAAAAAAAAAAAAAAAAAAGGTAGTGAAACAGGCCCTTAATGTTTAGTGAAAATTAATTATGAATGTATAGTGTAATTACCTAAGATTAATTTACCAAGAGAGACTGTAATTAATTCTACAAGGTTGGATCACCCTAGTAGAGCGTATGCTAAACATAATCCATAGTAATAGTCAGTCAGTCAGATAGTCGGACCCGATAGACGTTGTCCAGTGTAAGTTTAAGAATCCGTTTGAAAAAAGGACGTCCAATTTTGCCTGAATTTGAATTTCCAATTTTTCTGTTCTTAAAAACTTAATTCAGCCTGTTACGAACATTTCAAAGCCAAATTGATCCATGCGTACACAAGTGATGCGCTTACCAATGAACAGTATTTTATTTATATTGACCGAGCGAGCGAAGCTTCTCTGCTTCAAGTCTGGCAAAATTTGCTTTCGTCTGTCAGTTTGTTCGGTCTATTCTGTAAAAATCTCACCGTGTTAACTTAGGTGAAGTGAGCTGTCAGTAGTGTCAACCCCTAGTGTAGTAGTAAATGTGACAACTCACTGCTCACTTCGCCTAAGTTATCACGGTGAGATTTATACAAAATAGCGCTGCAGGTCGTATTTTACAACCGATCTGGACGAAACTTGGTACACAGGTTTTACGACTTTATAGATTTTTTTTACTGTCGAGAATTTTTGATTGTCTTCCTCCAAAAAGGAGCAAAAAGGGGGCAACTGAATATGTAGTATAGTAGTAAATGTGACAACTCACTGCTCACTTCGCCTAAGTTATCACGGTGAGATTTATACAAAATAGCGCTGCAGGTCGTATTTTACAACCGATCTGGACGAAACTTGGTACACAGGTTTTACGACTTTATAGATTTTTTTTACTGTCGAGAATTTTTGATTGTCTTCCTCCAAAAAGGAGCAAAAAGGGGGCAACTGAATATGTCCGCCTTATAAGATCCGACTTCGAAGGTTTTTTTTTTATTTAAAAAGTAGTAACTTTAAATTGCTTTCACAAAAATTTGGTGAAGATCTGATGAGGATCTTCGGTGTGAAGAGAAGAATAGCTTCTCAAAATGCAGTCAATCAATCACTTTCAGATTTCTACTAGTGGAATCGGCCCTTTAACTACCTACTAGCCTAGCAGTACTAGATAGGGATCGCTGGAGTACCTGGAACCACCTTCTAATTAAAAAAAACTAGAGAATTCTGAAAATAACTATCAGAATTCTCTAAACTAAATAACTTTAGTAGTATATTAATTGCTGCAAAAAAGTTTGTGTGAGGTCTACTGTTCGCAGAACTGTTAGCTTTATAGGCAGCTGTTGTTGGCAACGGCTGTCGCCCGCGGCTTTAACAGCGTGGATGTCAATGCTTCCCTATTTTAATTGGATTTTGTTTACAATTTCATGGATTTTAACTTTTTTGCGCGGAACCCTAATTCTTTTTCTAAAATAAACGCCTACGTTACTTCTTATAATAAGAGTTATCTGCCAGTGAAAGTTCCGTCAAAATCGGTCTAGCCGTTTCGGAGATTAGCCAGAACAAACAGACACACAGACAGTTTTTTTTTTAATAGATTTTTTTTATCATTACAAACAGACACATTATTTATTTGTAATATTATGTATGTATAGTTTTACAGAAATAAATAATTTATATTTATCAGTAGTAACAGAGCTCTTTGTGTTTTTTCTCAGCTCTCTTTCTCAAACTGTTCTACTCAGTGTAATTGTTGTGCTCAGTGTTGATGTGTTCCGGTTTGAACGGTATGAATGCTGCCGGTATATTTACACTTTAGGCCTCTGCCTCGAATTTCGCGGGCAGCGGGGCGGCGGCGGCGGCGGCGCGTCTCGCATTGTCCCGCCCCGCTACCGCGCCGCTGTTTTCGAGGTCCGGTCCATTTGTTTTTATGCATAAAATCCTGTCAATCCCGCGCCGCCGCCGCTGCTGCCCCGCTGCCGCCCCGCTGCCGCCCCGCTGCCGCCCCGCTGCCGCTCCGCTGCCGCTCCGCTGCCGCCCCGCTTCCTCCCCGCTGCCGCCCCGCTGTTCGCGAAATTCGAGGCAGCGCCTGACACACATGTTAACCGCTTGATCGCCTGGGCGAGATAGCTGTAGTCGCCTTGTACGTCTCTTGGGCCACATTTAATTTTGTGGCACGGACGTTCAACCGCAAAAAGTTTATCGCAACAAATTAGGGTCCGACGCTCAAGTACCAACACTGGGTTGGAAACACACCTGCGTTGCCGCTAGGTGATAATAACCGCCTGCTTGTTTGCCAAACTATCATCATCTGCCTAGCCTTTTCCCAACGATGTTGTGGTCAGCTTCCAGTATAACCGGATGCAGCTGAATACCAGTATGGTACATGGAGCGACTGCCTATCTGACCTCAACAAACCAATTACTGGGTAATACGATACCCCTTGGTAAGACTGGTTGTCAGATTTTGGGACTTCTGACGATCCGTAACACTGTCAAAGATCCACGAATGACAGTCTTTTTTTTTTTTTTTTGACGCTGGGAAAAATGCATTACGCATACCCACCCGTCGGGGGACGGGTGGGGTATGTGGGACTCCCCGGTAAATCCCGTTTTACCCACTAAACGACCCAGCGGCGCTCCCGCATCGCCGTGACGGGAGGGTCATGGGAAACTGGCTCAGCCTTTACATCCACAACCCTCCCGGCGCATGCCCGCCTAGCTGGCGGGCCCCGCTTGCACCCCAGCAGGTTGAGGGGCTACGGGAATGGCCGGGAGCACCTGACCATTCCCGTCCGGCACTGGTGGAGGTCCGTGCGATACAGGCAAGGGTGCCCCCGCACCCGTTGCCTGCTGGCCTCCACCTGGGAGGAGTCGTCTGCTCCGACCCCTCCTCCGCCTGCGGAGCGGCGCCGCGAGAGGATCGTCTTCCCGCGCGCGCTCCGCCGCCTCCTTCTGGGACATGACGTGTTCGCAGAAGGAGGCGACCGCCGCCCAGGACCTCTCATCCACCAGCATGGCGTTAACCACGCCGGGGAGCGAGAGGTCCGGTCCTATCACCGCGACCAGATCGCGGCGCGTCTCGGACCACGACGGGCACGACCCGAGGGTGTGCTGCGCCGTGTCCTCCGCCGCGCCGCAACCGTGGCACGACGGCGACGAATGACAGTCTGGACCAACTGCTTTAACGTGCTTTCCGAGGTACGGAGGGGTCTTGGTATGTAATGATGGTCATCTTTCCACGGACCTCAGAAAGCGTAGCTTAACCTGATCGATCGACCCGTGCGGGTTGTTATTACTTAAATAGCCACAAGCCCCTTGTTTGCCAAATACAATACTTAATCGATTTCTTTTTTTCCTTTTCAGATGCTGATCTTCCAGCTTGGTGTTTGCATCCAGTGAATTTCTTCAAACAGCAGATCTGAACCCAGCACATATGAAGCGCAAACTATGCAGGACATCGTTTAACTGTGAAGACATGGAGGAGCTTAATGTGGTAAAAAATATTTTACATTACCACGGACTAGAAAAAAAAAGGACTCCGCGCCACGCGTATCGAAAGTGAAGCACCTACCGATCTGTGTGCGTGATTTGACAGAGACGCCGTCATGTCACGTAATGGCGGCCGCCAAGCCGGTCGGCATACTATGATGTAAATGTGTGCGTGAGGCGCATGTTTGTACAAACGGCCCCGACATACTTACTGTGCTTCACTTTCGATATGCGTGGCGCGGAGTCCTTCTTTTTTTTCTAGTCCGTGTATATTACCTACTTCTTTTATTTTAAATTGTGTTTAGTTAGCCTGTCGTAATGGAAGAGGCATTATAAGTGGCAGTATCTTTGTTTTGTAGTTGAAGTGACACTACTGACGTGCGGTTGAACAGTCAGCGCACTCTGGATAATCAGCCGCACAATCAACCTTATCGACTGACTATAATTTTTGCACTCTAACATGGTGCGGGTGACATTTGACGAACTGTTCCTTTTCACTCTTGAACGTTATCGCGATTTACAATCATGATTTAATATTTTAGCTGCACCCTAAATATCATAATCGTAAAATACGGATTCAATAATAACTGTAGTATTAAGGGCTGATTTTTCAATAGGTACATAACTTTTATCTGAAGAATAAATGCGACAGTTTGACATATTTTCTATACAAAAGCTGTCAAACCGCCATATTTATTCCTCAGATAAAAATTATCTGACTATTGAACAATCGGCCCTAAATAAATTATCCTGCCAAAATGTTATTGTCTACAAATAAAATCAAATTTAAAGAAAAATGAAGCAAATTGATAGGCGTGTAACGTAACGCCATAGACATGTTTAGTGATGTGATGTATTGCTATTTTTTTTTATCGATAGTCGATATTTTTATAGAAAAAGAAGTATACTGTATGTATTTTTGTTAGACATCTATAGAGTTAAATTAGCCGAAAAAATTATACCATAAAAAAAAATATCGGTAGTGCTTTGAATGTGATTTTTTAATGTTCTGTATTAAATACATATTTTAAAATAAATTTCATAATAATATGAAATATCAAATACATTTTTAAAATTATTAGAAGAACGAGATTTTAGCTGTAAGAATCGTTATCGATAAAATTGAATCGTGCATATTGTCACTGACCTAGTCATGCCATACTGACATGTGTCACCCGCACCATGCTAGAGCGCAAAAATTATAATCTTTACATAAGTACATACATAAACTAACGCCTTCTTCCCATGGTGGTAAGCAGAAACTACAGAACGTCACCTTACATACTCC
The DNA here is from genome assembly GCA_946251885.1 of Cosmia pyralina. Taxonomy (NCBI): domain Eukaryota; kingdom Metazoa; phylum Arthropoda; class Insecta; order Lepidoptera; family Noctuidae; genus Cosmia; species Cosmia pyralina. Next base: position 3,823,519 of record OX276348.1, on the reverse strand, counting down.
TTTTTATGTACGGCTCATACCAGAAGTGGAGAAGTATGAATGAATGAATAAAATGCACCGATCCCAGCGTGGTTTGACCAGTCTCGATTACTCGAATGAACCCAAAGATTCACGTTACATACAGAGACCATTGATCAAAGAGTAGACCGGGGCGCGCGATAATTGTAGAGAAGATGTTCCCTTAGGATGTGGAAAGATTATTAAGTATAGTGACGTAGAACAAGTAACCCAATAATATCTTCTTCATTACTCCGCTCTTTTATCACAAACCATAAGTTTACGTAATTAATTAACCAGAATCAGAACACTCGATATTGATCAACATGGTCGCTGCTTGAATGTAGTATTTATTTAGGACCCGTAGCTTCAATTGTGACGGTGAGAGTCGACCACTCTTTACAAAGCAAATGTGTGAATTTCGTGATTAGATCCTTCGTTAGTGGATTCCGAATAATAAGTAGATTATGTTTCCCTGAATTATGTTACACAATGAATTTAATATAAATTTACTTTAAAAAAAGTAAAAACTGACTTTAAAACCTAAAACGAATAAAATAACTTTCATAAAAAACTTAACAGCTTCTGAAGTCGGTGTCAAGCTAAGGTGCATTGAACCTTGGTGATTGGGGTCGTCTTGGCGGTGTCTCTAGACATCGCCAATGCCTTTAATACCCTGCCCTGGAGTTGCATCAGGGAGGCACTCCGGTATCACCGGGTGCCTACCTACCTCCGTCGAGTGGTCGAGGCCTATTTGACGGACAGGGCCGTCATCTACCCCGGTCATCAAGGAGAGTGGAACCGGCGAGAGATGTCGTGCGGTGTCCCACAGGGATCTGTCCTGGGGCCACATCTGTGGGACATCGGGTACGACTGGGTGCTGCGCGCCGACCTCCCTAGCGGCGTCAGCGTTGTATGTTACGCTGACGACACGCTGGTCCTGGCGCAAGGGAGGTCGCACCAGGCGGCGGCCGAACTAGCGACACGCGGGGTTGCGACAATAGTAGAGAGGATCCGGCAGTTGGGACTCGAGGTGGCCCTGCACAAGTCCGAGGTCATGTGTTTTCATGGTCCTCGGAACGTGCCACCGTCGGGTTCCCAAATAACGGTAGGAGGGGTTCACATCGGGGTTGAGTCGACGATGAAGTACCTGGGACTCGTCCTCGACAGCCGGTGGAACTTCGTGGAGCACTTCCGACGTTTGGCTCCCAGACTGGAGCGGGCTGGGGCTGCCTTGAAGCGGCTCCTGCCCAATCTGGGGGGTCCAAACGCCTCCTGCCGGAGGCTTTACGCGGGGGTCGTGCGGTCCATGGCCCTTTACGGAGCGCCGGTGTGGGCGCGTTCCCTGAGGCTGCGACCGGCCCGCCGGTTGAACGCGTCCCAGAGGGTCATGGCCATCCGGCTAGTCCGGGGATACCGCACTGTCTCCTGTGAGGCGGCGAGCCTCCTTGCCGGATTACCGCCATGGGACCTGGAGGCAAAAGTCCTCGCGCACGTGTGGGAGTGGCGCGAGGAGACGAAACGCCGGGGCGTAACTCCGCTGCCGCGAGAAATCACGGTACAGCGGACAGAGCTCCGGCGGGATCTCATGGCGGCATGGAGAGTGCGATTGTCGCAACCCAGCGCTGGGCACGCCACAATTGCGGCGATAAGTCCCCTCTTTGAGGAGTGGTTGGAGAGGCGCCACGGCGTCCTCACCTTCCGCCTGACGCAGGTCCTCACCGGACACGGTTGTTTCGGGAGGTTCCTGTTTCGGATAAGGCGGGAGGAAACGCCCGGGTGTCACCATTGTGTGGATCGCCCGGAGGACACGGTGGAGCATACAGTGGAGGTCTGCCCGGCTTGGGCGGAGCACCGCCGTGTTCTCACGGAGGCGATCGGCGGCGGCGATCTCTCGCGTCCAAACCTGGTCCAGGCCATGGTGCGGAGCGAGAGCGCATGGGAGGCTGTCACCTCCTTCTGCGAAGCAGTAATGCTCGCGAAGGAGGAAGCGGAACGCGTGAGGGAGAGGCAACAGCCGCGCCCTCGCGCCCCTAGCCGCCGTAGGAGACGCCCTGGGCGGCGGGAATCGATAGCCGATTCCCGGCCACCGTAGGCGCGGGCTTGCGGACGACGAGTAATGGGCAGCTCGCCGTTCGGTAAGGACCAGGCCCGGGTCGACGGCGCGTTGTGTTCCACGCGCGCCTCAAAGAGATGTCAGCAGTGACGGGGTCAATTGGGCCGATGCCGCCGGGGTCGCGGGTAGTTCGAAAGAGATACCGTGGCCCTGGCACGGGCAACTGAAGGAACATGGGTGGGTTTTAGTCAGTAAAAGTCTGACACGCCCTCCCGCTCTGCCCAGAGCGGGAGAAGTCATTTGATGATTTCCCATCCACAAAAAAAAAAAAAAAAAAAAAAAAGGTGCATTGAAGAATGGAAGACACCGACATCAGAAGCTGTTAAGTTTTTTATGAAAGTTATTTTATACGTTTTAGGTTTTGAAGTCGGTTTTTACTTTTTTTAAAGTAAATTTATTTTTCCATTTTTAGTTGAATATACAATTAGGACAATTACATGAGCCCAAGACGAACGAAAAGAAGAGTCATCACAAAATCAGCTTAGAAATGTCGGAGATATAGTAAATTTATGCATATAACTTCGTACATAAGAGTAATTACCTAATGTATTATATACTAAAACCTTCCGGAAAGTATGTAGATTACGATAGTGAAGAATCATCAAAATTGATTTATTAGTTTTTGAGAAAATCGCAGACAAACAAACATACATACATACATACATACGGGTCGAAACAGAACCTCCTTTTTTGAAGGCGGTTAAAAATAAGGTAATCGGGTCGGTACTTAGGTATCTTTAAGAGGACCAGAATATACCGTAATTTTCAAGGTGTACCTATATTGTGAGATACGTGACCAAATCTTTGGTAATTGTAAAGTCTGCTTAGACCCACTTGCACAACACATCACTAAAAGTCTATTCAAGACATCGTTCTGTCTCTGTGGCCAACTCGTATGAATACTTTTTTGGCCACCTTTTCATTTGGCGCCAAATTCCGCCAAGTTCCACTATTTAGTTAAAATGTGGCAAATTTGTTATCCTAAAGTTCCTATACGGATTGAAAAACGACCCAATTTTTTTCAACAAATCGATTAGTACGAGTAATTAATGTCATTTACGACTACCCGTTACGACTGTCAAAGATCTATGAATGCCAGCCGGGATCAACAGCTTAACGTGCTTTCCGAGGCACGGTGGAGCCTCGGTATGTAATTTATGGTCCCATCCAGGGACTGAACTCGGCAAGCGTAGCTTCCTGTGTGGCTGGTATTATTTATCCAGGAGATCCGTACTTAGCGACAGAGATAGAAAAATATTTTAAATTCGTTTAGCCCTAAATCGCCTCGAGACCAAAATACTCAGAAAATGCTTTTCAATTTGTTGGACTATTGCAAGACTGGTTCTTGCAGGTAATTGATGGCGCGGAAGCAGAAACAGAACCCCGGTGGGTTCCCGCATTGTCGAGGCGGGGGGGCTCAGTAGCCGTGGCTTGGTCACCCACGGTGAAGCGAAGAGGAACCCGAGGAGGGGCCGCTCGTCAGGGCTTTTCCTGATAAGCCGACGACGTAGCGGCCAACGGGTAGGTTGCGGTGGCCGCTTGGGCGACACCGCAACTGAGGCGGGCTGCGGTGTCTTTTTGGAGGCATCGCGGCTGAGGGTTGGAGGCCGCGGCGGGAGAGGAGTGCCGGTATTGCGGTGCGCCGCTCTCCCTACCTTCCGCGGCCTTGACGGGGCCGCCACCGTTGATGGCGGACGCGGTGGGGCCGCAGGGGAGGAGGAGTGTCGGTATGACGTTGGCCGCTCTCCCTATCCTCTGCGGCCGAAATTTGGCAGGCGGCGGGGCCAATGACCTGACCCGTCGCAGGGGGACCAAGGGTGCCCAGGCACGGGGTCGTCTGGCGTCCATGTGCTGGTTTGGTCCCACGGGTGGTCTCGGCGTGCAAGGTGTTCTGGTGCGCCGGTGATGGAGAGTAGGTACTCCCCAGAGGAGGGTCCGGTGACGGACAGCCGTGGCGGGCTCGCGGATGAGTGCTAACGCGTGCCCGTGTTCCCGCCATTAAGCGGCAGAGGAGGACACCGTGGAGTTTTAGTGGGTTAGAGTCCCACATAACTGCACTATCTCCCCGTGGTAGTGCAGTATGCATGAGCATTTCTCCACGTTAAAAAAAAAAAAAAAAAAAAAAAAGGCTGGCGATACGTGAATGGAGCGGATTTTTATTGTTTACTAGCTGACCCAACAGACGTTGTCCTATCTTGGTTATGGTTGGTTGTTGTATATTCTTATGTAAACGCGTGAAGTTAAAATGTTTTTTCTGAAATTTTCCTATTTTCTGCAAAATTTTCTTAATTTTTTTTTTTTCATAAGAACTTTCTCCTGACAATCATAAACACAACAAAAAAATAATTAGAATTGTTCCATCCGTTCACGCATGATGCGATGACCAAGGGAAATAGATTTTTATATACATATATAGATTGCAGACTAGACTGAGCGAATGGTTTGACATAAGGAACAGGAAAAAATTATAGATAAAAAAATTTGTTTGTTGGAGTTGCCAACACAATTTATAAATTATTTATTTATTTATACTTCTCGCAGACAATCAAAAAGCCAACACAAAGGCGGACTTAGGCATTCTCTACTAGTCAACCAATTGTGGTGAAGAGATAAGATGCAGCTGCTTTTGTTGAGAGGAGATAATAATAATAAAAAAAACCAGTCAAGTACGTGTCGGACCACGCACAATGAAGGGTTCCTTAGTAGGGATGAATTTATTAATCCCAAGAACAAACTTAACATTGTAGTTGAAAAACATTTTCTCCCATACATTCCAACTGAAAATGTAAGTTTGTACTCACAATATTGACATATTTACCATGTTATTTTAAGACCACAGACTTCTTATAGGTTTTCCTGTAAAGGTCTATTATCTGTATTTTTTTTCAAAATTTTAGGCTCTATAGTTTCGGAGATAAGGGGGGGGGGGGGGAATGGTCAATTTTCGTCTATTTTCTTAAATAACTTTAACACAATATAATTTTAATATAAAAAAAAAAATATTTGAGACTCATAGTAAGTCCTTTCATTTGATATGTCACACGGTATAGTTTGCAAAACTTTTTTTTTAATTTTCTTATTTGCCCCCCAAAAGTCACCCCCATATTAAAATTAATTTCTTTACTTTTCCTGTCCGTATTTGGGTCATACAAATTCATATGTGTACCATTTTTCAACTTAATTGGTCCATTAGATTCGGAGCAAATTGGCTGTGACAGACGGATAGACAGACAGACACGCAAGTGATCCTATAAGGGTTCCGTTTTTTTCTTTCGAGGTACGGAACCCTAAAAAGATAAAATTAGAACACATACACACACACACACACCTACACACACAACACACACACGTACACTTGTTTCATGAAATAGGTAATAGGTTATAAACTTATATTAGTACACAATACACAATACTTTAACTACGAGTACACTACTATTTTTTTTATACACAATACTATGTATAATATATTTCAGCCTTTCCAGCAAGTTGTTGGCATCGGCCAGGACTTGGAGCGAGTTTTAATATTAGATTCTGTACTGTCATTACAAAGGAAATTACAAGATATTGAAATTTTCAAAACCCGGTCCGCTGTTATGAATATTAAATGGACGGGGAAGAAAGCGTGTTTAATAAATTACTTTTCTTGGAAACAGGTAACCGAGTTAAGCGTAAGGCATCCATAAATTTCATTTTATTATGTAAGAGTCGTAAGTCATAATCTCAGAAGTAAGGGAGTATTTTACTTTTGGCTCGTACAATATACGGAAGTAACATGACCACACCCATAGACGTATGAAAAAAGATGGACTCCGCGCGACACATATCGAAAGTGAAGCACATAAAGGACCGTTTGTACAAACATGCACCTCACGCACACATTTACATCATAGTATGCCGACCGCCATTACGTGACATGACGGCGTCTTTGTCAAATCACGCACACATAGATCGGTACAGTGCTTCACTTTCGATACTCGTGGCGCGGAGTCCTCCTTTTTTTATATGTCTATGACCACACCATTAAAATGTCCCGGCTTTAGTTGCCCACTTTAAACTTTGACCCACAATTCGTTTTTCTCCTGCACTGCTACTCAGTTCACTCAACTGGCCGACGCCAAAGGCTCGCTGCAGAATCACTTTAACCCACTTTAAGGGGGATGCGCTGTGGTAGACCGCGAAATAATTTTTTTTTTTTTGGGTTTTTTGCAATTTGCTTGTTCTTGTCAGGTTGTATCTTTATCAAAATATGATACGCGGCCATAAAACATATGTCCTATGGCCTATCAGACGATGAGAGTAAGGAAAGAGATAGTGCACCCGTGTCTGCGCACATACATGAGCACTATTATTTTTAGCTAAGGAACAAAAAGGATTTAGACAGAACAAAGGTATTAACCTTGCTATATATGATTTTTTGGAAATCATAGCGTCTAATGTCGACAGGCGAATACCGATCTGCGGCATCTTTATGGACATGACACAGGCTTTTGATCACGTGGTGCATGACATCCTATTATGTAAGCTTGAGACTTATGGCATAAGAGGCAACATCTTACAATTAATTGAAACATACCTCAAAAACCGCACTCAGTATACACAAATTAATAGACTTAATGTTGTAACTAAGATGGAGGAGACATACCTATCAAAAGGACGTAAAATACAATATGGTGTCCCACAAGGAGGTATATTGAGTTCACTACTCTTTATAATTTACATAAATGACCTTCCAAACGCGAACTCAAACCCAATGACACTGTTTGCTGACGACAGCACTGTTGCAATTAAATGTAATGACAGAATATCTTACGAGCATGACATAAGCAGTAGCCTAAATGCAATCATCCAATGGTTAGACAGCAATAATCTGAAAGCGAACATTGCAAAAACTAAAATAATCCATTTTAATCAGCGTATGAATGCAGCTATGCCTCAGATTACCTATAAGGGCGAACCCGTATCTGAAGTGCAAACAACAAAATTTCTTGGTCTTACAGTGGATAACAAATTAAAATGGAAAGCCCAGATTGAAATATTAAACAAAAGAATCAATAAATCAGTTTATGCGCAACATGAGTTAAAGAAGATTGCAAATATTAATACATTATTAACTGCATATCATGGTTTGGTTGCTTCAGTTCTGAGGTTTGGTGTGATTTTCTGGGGAAATTCGACTGATATTGAGTTAATTTTCAAAGCACAAAAACGATGCATAAGGGCTATGTTTGGGCTTCAAATGATCGAAACATGTAAACCGTTGTTCCAGGAGTACAAAATTTTAACTCTCCCAAGTCTATATATCTATGAGATCTCAGTATTTGTTAAGACCAATAAAGAATTATTTACGTTAGCCTCAGAAGTGAATAATAGGCAACAACGTGAAGCATTCCGCCTCTATGTCCGCCGAACATATACCGCTTTATTGCACAAAAGTGTGTTTCATATGGCTCCTGTAATTTTCAATAAATTACCTAAAGAAATAAGGGCAATGAATACTGCCTTATTTAAGAAAACTTTAAAGAGCCTGTTAGTTAATAAAAGTTACTACAACTTAAACGACTTCCTAAATGATAATTTTTCCAAACATAAGACCTCACAGTGACATCAAATAATAACAATTCATAAGCATGTATCTCTAAATATTGTAATAATTCTAGGAATGACATTGAAATAATCTAAATATTACTATTATTATATAAATAATTAACTTGTATGACATTGCATTAATATCTTATAATATTTTATGATTGTTTTTATTTATTTGTTGATTTAATTTTATGATTTTTGTTTATTTTTTAAATTCTATGATTGTATACATTTTTGCATGCCTTACGGTAGAATCACTTGAAACCTGTAAATTTCTATAACACCATTGTAACAGTGTTTTCAGCAAAAATAAATGACTATGACTATGACTATGACTATGATATCTCCCGCGCCGATGGCAAGTCTCTGATGAGAACTGAGATTGCCCGCTAGGCCGCTGTGGCCGAAATTCGGTCTGGAACGACTTTGCTTTCAACTCAAGTTGCCAATATAGTCCTATATTGGCAAATTGAGAGTACAAAAATATATGTAAATGTATTTTTTTATCTTCAAAAATGAAGAAATTGTGTGCCGTTTATAAAGTTGTCAGTTTTAGACCATTTTGCACGGGCTGTATAGAAACAACTAAACTAGTTAGAAACATGTGTATATCATGTACCATAAACTGTATTTAATTAGCTTAATACTAAAAAACGCCAATTCATAAGGTATTTTGTTTAATTAAGAGCGCTTTTCTGGAACTGCAAAAAATAACTTTGTAATTCACAGAATTATTATGAAATATAAAGTTACCTTTGAGATTGTTAAAATTTAAGATAAAAAATATTTTTTGTTTATCATTTTCGTTTAACATCTGAAATAAAAAAAAAACTGAAAACGGAACCCTCAGTGCGCGAGTCCAACTCGCACTTGGCCGGTTTTTTTTTATATCGGCTGTGAACTAAAATTTTTGAATTGTTTTGTCTATGCATCACCCTAAGTTTGACTGGTAGAAAATGTCTCAGGCGTTAAGTCCGCCTTTGTACAGTATTTTTTTACTTGTTAATAAAGTTTTAATAAATAAATAAATATATAAAATTGTAGCATGATTTACTTAGATTACTTATATTAGCACTGTTAGGCTCGTTGAGACAATGCTCTCCTTACACAAACCGAACCCTTGATTCATAAACGCGTCATCAAAACCAAAAGCGGCCAAGTTCGAGTTGGACAAGTTCAGGGTTCCGTATCTTCAAAAAAAAAAAAACACGAAAGGCAAGTCATGCTGGGCAGGACAGTAATTGTAATTTAAAAATAAAAAATATTGAATAAAAAAAATATTTTAATAATTCACAGATATTGTAACAAGTGAATGTTAAAAGCTAATTAATAATTTAAATAATTACGTTATTTTTGTTTTTAAACAAAAATACATATTCTGGCAGTCATTTAAACTAGTCATAAAAAACATTACAAGCAAACTATTCATGATTACATAAAAAACAATAAAAGACTAATTAAATAATATCATTACATAAAAAATAAGAAAAATAACACGTAGGATTAATTTAAACTGGCCATATAAAATAAAAACAGAATGAGCAATGGATCTTTGACAGTCGTTACGTGTTGACAGAAGCTCGAAAATGTGACAACCTTACCAAGGGGTATCTTACTACCCGTAACTGGGTTATGGAGGCCAGATAGGCAGTCGCTCCATGTAAAATACTGGTATCTAGCTGCATCCGGTTAGACTGGAAGCCGACTCCAATATAGTTGGGAAAAACCAGATGCTGATGATGATAATGACGATCAATGATTCATCCTGTATGTTATGTCAGGTGACAGTTATTTCTGACAAACGTTACTTATCACGTAGTTTGGTTTAATAATATTTATGTTACTGTCTCTATCTTGCACTTGTAGGTTGGTAGATTTATAAATAAAGATGGGCACTCACAGTCAGTCCATCGCGCCAAATGGCGTGATGTACATCTAAAATTTGATCGTGAGTGTCGATTCTTCAATTCATATTTTGGCGCGACGTCAGTCCACGGATTTTCCGTGCGCACCGTAATCCATAACCCCACGCCGTTTGGCGTCGCGCCATTTGTCCGTGTGTGCGAAAACCGTGGGCCGTCATCACGATACGTGGCATACGATTATGCTTCTTATTTACATGGCAATACGAATCAATTTTCGCAAGTATTTTAGTATTTTGACGCCGCCCATCCAATTGATTTAATCCAAATGGACTGACCGTGAGTGCCCACTAATTTTTGGCGTACATCCACCTGATTTCATCCATTTGATTTAATCCAAATGGACTGACCTTGAGTGCCCAGTTTATACGCCGTTTGGCGTCGCGCTATTTGTCCGTAAGTGCGAAAACCGTGGGTCACGGCGTGGTGACATCACGATACGTGGCATACGATTATGCTTCTTATTTACAAGGCAACACGAATCAATCTTCGCAAGTATTTTAGTATTTTGACGCCGCCCATCCATTTGATTTGATCCAAATGGACTGACCGTGAGTGCCCAGCTTTACAGGAATACTGCTCAGTCAAATTACGTTGATCAATCTCGGTTAATAAAATCTGAAAAATGCTGGGCAAAGAATTTTCCCTTTACACAGTATTATTTACATACAAAACACACAGCCAGTGAATGTGTTTCATCTACATACAAAGGAAACAATGTGAAAACGACCAAAAGAGCGACTTGCACGTCCAACATCAACAATGCACAGTGGTGTAGTGTCCTGCCGTTTTGAGTCGCGCACGGATGGGCAGCACGGAAGGATAATGTCTGCTGCTTCACCAATAATACATCTAAATATATTATAAAAGAAGAAACTAACTGATTGACTGACTGACTGACTGACTGACATATCAACGCACAGCCCAAACCGCTGGGTCTAGAGCTAGAGATTCCAAATTTGGCACGTAGGTTCCTTATGTGGTCTAGGGGTGCACTAAGAAAGGATTATACAAAATTCACCCCCTAAGGGCAATCCCTTCCAAACGGGGGTCAAAAGTTTGTATGAAAAATCTTATTCCTTGAGTTAATAGAGTTGAAACTTGACACGAATATATATCGAAGTAAATTATAAAGTTTTTCATTTTTAGTTTTCCTAAACTACCCCCTAAAGAAGGATTGGAAGGTGTCAAAGTTTGTATGGAGTAATTTTAACACGCGGTCCTATTAACTCGAAATTCAGTATTTATACTTAAGACCAAAAATGAACAATAACGTGTATGAGGGTTTTTCGAAAATCAACCCCTAAGGGGGTGAAGAGGGGTAGCCAATTTTACAGGGCAGGTTTTTCTGCGGGGCTTGATTAACTCGAAAATTGGTGTAAATAATCTTTCAGTTAAGTTACGGATATATCCCAAACGGGTTTTTTAAATTCCACCTCTATAGGGGTGAAAACATGGAATATAGTTTATATGAAAATTCTTATTAATTTGGTTAATTAACTTGAAACTTGGCACAAATACTTGCCTAAGCAAGTAATAAAGTTTGTCACTAATAGTTTTTCCTCCAGAGGGAAGGGTAGAGGGGGAGGCGGGAAGGGGGATGGAGGTATTGAGGAGGAAAAGGGTAAGGGGAGAGGGAAGGGAGGGGTGGTGAGGAAAGAGAAGGGATAGGTGGGTGTAATGAGGGGGATGGAGGTAAAGAGGGGGAGTGGGGGACGGGAGAAGTTGGTGAGGGTAGACGAGGAGGGGAAACCGGTGAAGGGGATAAGTGAGAGGGGGATGGGGAGGTTAGCGGGAAGGGGATGTGATGAGTGGGGTAAGAGGGCGAGGGGATGAGAGAGGTGAGAGGGGTTGGGAAGGAGAGAGGGAAGGAGAGGAGGGGTGAAAGGGGGGTTAGAGGGAGAGGGGAGGGGTGAGAGGGGTATGATCAGGGGGGTATACGAGTGCCTTTACATTTTAAAGTTGCTTTTTTTATAGCACTGATTCATTGAAGAGAGATTGACTTGAGACTTTCAACTGATTGATTGGAGAGCCCCGAGAGAGAGAGAGGGATAGGAGGGTGTACTGAGTGGGGGGTATGGAGAGAGGAGTGAGAGGGAGGGGAAGAGTTGGCGAGGATAGTGTGGGAGGGGAAAACGATAAAGAGGGTGTGAGAGGGAGTGAAAGGGAAAGGGGCGGGGCGGAGGGAAAATGATGTGATGAGGGGGTGCGAAGGAGGGGAGGATGGGGAGGGGGTGAGATGTGACGATGAGGGGATAATAGGGGAAGGTGAGAGGGGTGGGAAGGGGCCCTCCCCTTTCCACCAGGGTTAGAGGGAGATTGGGTGAGAGGTAGGGTGAGGGGGGGGGGGGGCGACGAGTGCCTTTACACTGACGAATGCCTTAAAATTGCTTTTTGTTTATCATTGATGCACTGAAGAAACCCAGCCCGATAGAAATTACAGAAAAATAGGAAGTCAGGAACTCGGGATGGCACACAAAACAGGAGTAAACTCCAGTCGTGCGTTGGAGCTGACACACACATTTTTTTTTTTGTTTGAACAACCTTCAAGGATCAAAGTTCAAGGATCAACGCGACAATATCAAATAAGCTTTTAAATTAATGCTACGGGCTGCTCATCTTCTCCCCCTTGTTCTTTTTTCTCTTGTTCTACACTCTGTTCTTTTTCTACTTGAGTTTGAGCCTCATGTCTTACAGGGTGACCTGAAGCCACATCTCTAATTTCCTCCTCAATTCTTGCATAATGCATTTTCACCATATTCTCGTCAGCATTCAAAGCAGTTCGTCTTTCTTTTCCCTCAGCAAGACTAGATTCCCATCGGAACTTCCTTTTATACGGATTATTTCTGACCATATGTGATGCAGTTTTTCGTATGTATTGATAGTCTTCCAGATAGCCTTTTTTAAAGGCTTCTCTATTTTCAGAAAAAATACTCTGCTTTGGTGCAGTTGCCTTCTCTATAGCCTCAGGGAAAAGTATAGCAACAGTATCATTAAAAATTGCTTTTTGGCTTTTCATGATTTCCAACATTCGTCTTTCTTTCTCTAAGCGCTGTATTTCTAATTCTCTCAAAGGTTTTTCGTGTTCTATTAACAATGCTCTGTTGATTCTTTTCTTTACTGCAATTGTTTTTTCTATTAGTTTCTGTATAGTTTTTTGCCATTTCTCTTCTGGGCCAACAGTTTTCAATTTCTCCAATCTCTTTGCTTCAATTTCATCTTCGAGCTGTTTCTCCATTTCTTCCTTTTTCCTACGCTTTTCTTCTTCTTTTTCAGCAAAAAGCAAGCCTTCTTTTCTTTTTATTTCAAGTAATACTTGAGGATTTTTTTTAATGAACGCGTCTTGCCATGCTATAAAAGAATTTTTAACTTTTAACTCTCTCACAATCATAGCCTCCATGCGAACTAAGTAGCTTGGATTTCCTAACATAAATATCGGAGGATTTAAAAACATTCTGAAGGAACCGTTAGTATCACTCACTCCGATTATATTTTTGGTCAGTGGCAAAGTATGAAGGCTAACGCCGGTGAGCATTGACCCTGAAAGTGTTTGCACAGAAATAGGTTTATCACTTTTTAGCAATAGATCCCAGGTTTCAAGACCCCCTTCAGAATTAGCAATAAACAGTATACTAGGTTTATACTGTGACCATGCCCCGTCAGTTAAAAGGTAAGGACGCTTCTTCCAAATTAATGGTCGACCCAATAATTTGTCAGACCAAATTGCAAATATTTTACCACCTACTGTCAATGTTAAAGAATCAATCATAGGATTTTTATGAGTAGTGACTACATTACCATCATGTATATAACTTTTGGATGTAATACTTGCATTCTCCGAATTCACTGCTACACCTGTATTAAAATCATGGCCTTCCCAAGTTGCTCGAACTACAGCACCGTGATGCGAACCAAAATAATAAATTGTATTCATGTCGTCTTCATTTTGTTTTAAAATTTCACACGAAAAATATTTTCTACCAGTGCTGGTATTTTTTGGAGTATGAACATATTGTACGCTTGGAGGAGTCATAGCAAAACTTTGTATGGAATATGTGTAAGCAACATCTGGTGGACTTAACATAATTTTGTAGCACGGCTGTAAAATACGATCTAATATTTTAAAAGGTGAAACATCAGTTAACAACGCTGAAGGCCGCCGCGGAACCCTCTTTGATTTCTTCACTTTCTTACCTTCAACAAATCCTATGTTATCAACTGACATATTCCATACCAAAAAATTTCCTTCAACTCCAGTAGAAATAAATTGCAGCGAGAATTTGCCATGCTCAGTAGGCAACATTTTTCCAGTAGGTGTAACACAAAAATTAGGTGACACCCATTTAATAGCAGTAACTGTATGAAAATGACAATTTTTTAGACTACTACAAACAGTAACACTTACTACCGCTATGTCGTGGACAGGTTTCATCCACGTCATGTGAGCGTTCATAGCAATTCGATATTTTTCTCTTTTTTCGCTCAGAAGTTCGATTTTTTCGACATTTTCTAGCTTATTTGTTAAATCCCATATCACTATTTGTCCACTTATTAAACCACCGACCAAAATATTTTCATTAAAAGGACAAAATGAAAGAACCTTGACTTCTCGGGGTGACTCCAAATACAGTTTTGGTATTAAGCTGTCTATATGACTCCATATCAAAACAGGGTTTAAACCATAGACAGCCCTTTGAATTGGGTCTTGGCGTGAGACCGTAGGTATCTGCATGACAGCTGGATGAGCATCAGAGTATGAAATAGCTACAATACCAGACCACATCGGATGAAATGCTGCGCAGGAGACAAATTTGTCTTTAGCCCTTACATCTGCAAAACAAACATATTCTTCAAAAGCCATGGTACCAAGTGCGTCATCCCGATGTATTTGGTTAGCGAGATTTGGATAATCGTTATAGTACATATCCATTACTGCGTTGAGTTCTATCATAGACATAAATTCACTTTCTCGTGATGTAACGATACTATTGATCAGTTTTATATACGACGGTCGTCGCGTACGTCTTAGTGCAGCTCTGTATGAAGCCAGTCCTACTTCGTCAAGTGGTAGTTTTTGCTCTATATCTTCGTCATCTGAACTTTTGTCTTCATCATCCTCATTAGCTTGACTAGCGTCACCGCCACCTACATAATCTGCCATCTTACCTAAAGAGTCTGCAATTGATTGTGTCCATATATTTTTTGGATATCTAAGCTGAGTTTGAGCAGTTCTGTGTACAACTGCTGGAGTAATTTGAGATCCACAATCTATTCTTCGTCGCATAACAGTATTGAACTTCTGTCTGAATGGTTTTAACTCTATAAAGCCGTCCCTGACGGAGTTAGTATCCCTAATATAGAACTTATCAGGTTCATATTCAGTGGGAAACTTGGCCTTTACTTCTAACTCCATTAAAGTTCTTGTATTGACGGGTTCCAGTTCATTAATTTCCCAATCACTTCCCAAATTTATCCAGGGTCTAGGTTTCTTTTGAACAGCTTTTTCCAATTTTTTTTCTTGCCTTCTAATAAATCTGTCAGATTGCTGCTTGCAATGATCCCTGGCTTCTGTCGTACAGCATATGTAAAAGTCGTCAGTGTTACTGGATTCGTCTACTATGTAACCAATGAGCACGTCTGCTTCGCTATATTCCTCTATCTCCTTTCGTATTGGAAAAAATTCAGACGTTTCACCACCTAAGAAAATTGATTCTATAATTTTTTCCTTGCTTACGTATGTCCAAGGATACTGCGCATAGACGTGAACTCCTATTACTGCCTCTATTAGGATCTGTGTTTCTTCACTTATAGTTATTTTATGTACGCCTTCCACTTCATATTTCGGAATGAACCTCTTTCTGCGGGGTTGAGGCTGCGTGTCGTAAGACGACATCTTAGTGTTGTGGATTTGCACTGCAACCACTTAATGTAATTATGAATGTAAACTTCAATTATAATACGGTTTTTGTGACTACAATTCAATGGTGGGTCACCAATGTTTTTGACCACAGTATTCTATTGTCTATTAAAATAACCTTTTGACACTGAACGTTACGATTATGACAGAAATATTATTTTGTTAAGGCTCGTGTACACGTTTTCACAAGCCCCTTTCAAAATAGTATGGATTAGAAAATAATAGTTCTCAAGAAAGTAAAATTTCAATCCATACTTTACGAGAATATCACTTTTATATTTTACTAAGTGAATTCATATTTTTATGCTCGTGACTGAGCTGATTTCATGCGACAACTTTAATCTCCTTTCGTTTTTTCCGTATTTGAGGAAAGAACCTCATCTCGTGTGAATGGACCATTATACACACAAAAACAATCGGGTCTAATGTAAACACTGGTCGCGGCGCCGGCCTCGATTTATCGTCGTGTGATTCCGCGTCAGCAGTTTCGTCGCCAGCGCAACCGTCGATTGCTGAGCCTGCAGTGCACCCCGCCCTCGCGCCTCGTAGCCCCGCGCCCTTCGCCGCGGCTCCTCCGCGCAGCGCCGCCCGAGCTCCTCGCTCCGTCCCGCTGCCAGTGTCTGCAGCCCTAGCGAAACCACTTCCACAGAATTTCGCCAGCGTCACCGCGAGCGTCCCTGGCGCTCCAAGGATGAAGCCTATGCCTGGAAAGGCGTCGAACAAGGCTGATAATGATGAGGGTTTCGTGACGGTGCACAGGAGGAAGCGCCGTCCGCGAGTTAATAAGAACCGTTGCGGCAAAGCTCCTGCGGAGCCCGAAGTGAGCTTGCGTGCCGCAAAGCCGAATACACCGGTGTATATCTCCCGCCTGCACTACACCACTAAGGCGGAGGACATCGTGGAGTACGTGCGCCAGAAGACTAGGTACACGCCGAGGGTGCAGTTACTGGAGTCGCGCCGCAACGTCAACTTCAAGGCGTTTGTGGTGCGTGTACCGAACTGTTACCTGCCCTTCGTCATGGAGGAAGACTTTTGGCCGCAGGACGTGGTGTTCCGTCGCTTCCGCGGACAAGTTCCACAGGGCAGCACTTAAAGTCAAGCTAGTGCAAAGAGGAGTGCTACTAACATAGTCTTAAGCCTATTTTATTAACACAAGTTTTTGTTTATATTCAAATATGTATTTTTAGGTTAAGGTATTTATCTATGGGCCGTGTCGCCTGAAATAAATGGTTTATTATTATTTCCTTTATTTCATTTATGTACATATATTTCACATTTTTAAATATTTTTTATAAAAACATGAAATAAAAAAAAACATTTAAAAATATAAAACATAGTAGCCCACCGGTATCGGGAACAGGGTCCAAGCTACCGGCGGTCAGGGCTCCAGAGAGAGGAACCTCCTAACAATGCGCGCCGTGTCCAGAAGTACCGCTCTCTGAATCAGGCCCTTAATCCAGCTGCCCAACGAGAGCCTCCTTAGATGTTGGTCGAGGCTCTTGGCGATTAAGCCATTGGCTGATACAACTATCGGCACAATGATCGCTGAGTCCACATCCCACATGTCGACAACCTCGCGAGCCAAGTCAAGATACTTGATTTGTTTATCTTTCTCGGCTTTCACGAGGTTCCCGTCATGCGGGACCGTTATGTCAATAATCATTGTGCGCCGCTCTGTTCGATCCACCACCACTATATCAGGCTTATTGGCAACAATAGTCCTGTCAGTGATGATGGATCGATCCCAGTACAATGTGATATTTCCATTTTCGAGAACTGGGTCGGGCACATACCTATAGTACGGCACTTCCGATTCCGCAAGGTTGTATTTCAGTGCAAGTTGCTGATGGATAATCCTGGCTACAAGGTTGTGTCTATGCAAGTACTCTTCGTTAGCAAGACGAGAACACCCGGAGATAATGTGTCGGATTGATTCTCCCGGACGGTGGCATGCCCGACAGATGTCAACCGTGCCATCTTTCACAATATATTTCCGGTAGTTGTTCGTCATCATAACTTCGTCCATAATTGCACAGACAAAACCTTCGGTTTCCCCAAAGAGGTCACCGGAACGCAGCCAGGCTACGGACGCTAACAAATCTACGTCGGGTCCATGTAGGGCCCGGAAAAAGCGTCCGTGAAGCTCCTTACTCTGCCATACCTCCCTGCGATCGTTAGTGTCAAGCACTACAGGTTTGCGCCAGTTCTCTTTAGCCAAGGAGAGCGGAGTGAGGCCGTTGTCCACCGCGACCACATCTCGATGCATCCCCACATCGGCTTCTAGGAAATATTCCCTGAGACTGCATATCTCGCGGTTGTGGAGAGTCTTAGCGTTTAAAAAGCCTCGGCCTCCACACTTTCGCGGGATATACAGTCTCATTACCGATGACCGTGGGTGATGCATTCGATATGCAGTCAACAGCGTACGGACCCTCCGATCCAGGGCGTCGAGTTCCGTCTGAGTCCATTTGAGTACGCCGAAAGAGTACATCAAAACCGGCATGACCCAACCGTTGAAGGCACGCACCTTGTTTCCGCCTGATAGAAGACTATTAAATACTTTCTTCAGGCGGCCAAAGAAGCGCTCCTTCAACGATTGCTTCATGTCAGTAACATTGATGCCCAACGCTTCCGACATACCCAAATACTTATAGGTTTCGGGTGCGGAGAGGGCTCTAAGGTTTATGGAATCCGAGAGTTGGGTTCCCACGGATTCCACAATCTCTCCTCGCTTTACATGCATGACCGCACATTTGTCCACACCAAATTCCATCCTGATGGCGCTACTGAATGTTTCAGTTACTTTCAGTAGCTCCATCAGTTGCAAATTGTTGGGGGCAAAGAGTTTTAGGTCATCCATGTAGAGGAGGTGGGATATAACCTGACCACCTCTCCGCAGCCGATATCCTAGACCTGAATCCTCCAGCAGTGTGCTTAGAGGATTCAAGGCTAAGCAGAACCAAAGCGGACTCAAACTATCGCCCTGAAATATGCCCCGCTCGATCCTTATCGGCTCGCTGTTCCTCTGGATATTTCGACATCCTGGATAGCGAAGGACCGTCCTCCATTGCCCCATACACGACATCAGGAAGGTGCGCAGAGTTGCATCTACTTTATACAACTCCAGCACCCTCATGAGCCATGTATGTGGCACCGAGTCATAGGCCTTCTTATAGTCTATCCAACATGTCGACAGATCGTTTCGGAAACGACGAACCTGTTGGCTAATGGCCATATCAATGAGGAGTAGCTCCTTAGTACCACGGGACCCATTCCTACATCCATTTTGAGAGGCAGACATGATGGAGTTGGTGTCTATATGTTCGTTAATTTTAGCTCTCAAAATGGATGTAAGAACTTTATAGACCGTCGGTAGACAAGTGATCGGTCTATAATTTTTGGGCTCCGCAGTACTACCTGATTTATGGAGCAGGTGGGTTATTCCTGTCGTTAGGAACTGGGGCAGCGACCCTGAATGTAAGGCTGACTGGAACTGGGATGCCAAGCGGGCGTGCGACCTTTGTAACCACTTTATCCAAAAGTTGTGCAGTCCGTCCGGTCCTGGAGACTTCCAGTTAGGTAACGGACGGACTGCACGAGCTACATCTTGGGGACAGATGGTAATAGCCCCCATTTCTGGTATTGGATCGCAGGCTCGCTCGACCTCCCGAGCCCAATCACCTTCGGTGTGACTGACAGGCACCGACCAGATACTGCGCCAGAAAGAACACATGGCATCATCATCTGGCAGGCGCGTGTCAGTCACACCTTGATCCGGTCGCTCCCAACCCCTATAAACCCACCTTTCATCGCTCTGGAAGTTGCGATTCTGAGTGTATCTGTCCACTCGCCGCTTATACCTACGAATACGGTTTGCCCATGCATAGACTTTCTGCTTCAGGAAGTCGATGCGCTCTGTGACGCGGGACATATAGTCCTGAGCGCTAACATTAGTCCCTGAGAACGCCCGCCTCACAAAGCGCATCACTCTAGGACGAGTATTGCCCTCCCTGAAGCAGGTTAGTTTGCCGATGAGTGCTCTGGCCCCACCAATACGGCGCTCAATTCTGCACTGCCAAGCTGGTACGGATGGTTTCGGTCGTGTAGCTCTAGAATCATTAGCAAATTTGACGTGAGCTACACGACATGCCGCTACAGCCGCGCAGTACAGAATCGAATGAGTATCAGTGAGGTCTTCGCAGTCATCAAAATAGTTTGACAACTGCGAATCCAGAGCCGCCACAAGCGCCCTATTTTTGTTATGCATGGGCAAACGAGGTAAGCGTAGTCTAAGTTCGGGAGACAAGAAACGATATTCCCGAATCGCATCTTCCAAAGCACTCCTCAATTCTTCATTGCACTGGGTACTTACGTTTGTAGCCCTGTCATCACTTCCTTCGTCAACTTGGTTTGTGTCAGACTGTGGTGGTACTATATTAGTCTGCGACGGCGGGGGGGCAATGACATGGCTACTCTGCATTTCAATTCGCAGGCGATCTAGTACAGTGTCATCCAACATATGATTACGCTGGATGACCCGCACTTGATCCGACAGTCGTTGTGCCGAAACGTTGACAGCTGGCTCAAGCACCTGAAAAAGAGAGAGCATCCGAACACGGTACGCGGTCAGATTGTTTCCTCCCTCTGTAGCCCCATAGTATGAGCGCATGACGTTCTCATTAATGGATGGGGTCCATCTCATGCGCTGCACACTTCCGCCGGGAGCTGGGACCCTTTCAGAGGCCGGTGGGCCTCGAGATCCTAAGCCATCCGGCGGCCGGCGTCCTCCCCGTCGGCGAGCAGGTGGTGGCGTCGTGGGCGGGGAGAAATATTCGTCGCTCGAGCTCGACGCAGCTACCGCGGCCGGTGTCGTCACAGCGCTTACAATGGGGCTGGGTACCGGCGGCGGCGAGGCGGAGCTGAGCGACGAGTCCGGAGGTGGTGGGCGTGCTCTTCGTGCGGCTGATCTTGTCAACATTTATTTAGTTTCATCCTTAGTTTTCATTATCATCATTTCATTTTGTTTGTTGGAGGTGACATGACAGATGTCACCTCCGATTCGGCATTATTTTAGAATTATATTATGGTTTAAATAGGTTGATTGTTTCAGTATTTTTTAGGTTGTATCTTGATTTTGATGACTTCTGCATTTACTTGGGTTTCTTATAAAATGAAAAACTGTGTCTAAAATAAATAAAACTAAGATAATTATGAAACCAATTTTTTTTGGCTTGTTGACGTTAGTGTTGCCAGCTTATTATTTATTATTATTATTTCCTTTATTTAAATATTATATACATATAAATTATATTTTTAAATATTAGAATATAAAAAATATAAAAACATTTAAAAATATAAAAAATAGTAGCCCACCGATATCGGGAACAGGGTCCAAGCTACCGGTGGTCAGGGCTGCTGAGAGAGGAACCTCCTAACGATACGCGCCGTGTCCAGAAGTACCGCTTTCTGAATCAAGCCCTTGATCCAGCTGCCTAACGAGAGCCTCCTCAGGTGTTGATCGAGGCTCTTAGCTATTATGCCATTGGCCGTCACGACTATCGGCACAATGATTGCTGTATCCACATCCCACATGTCGACAACCTCGTGAGCCAGGTCAAGATACTTGATCTGCTTATCTTTTTCAGCTTTCACGAGGTTCTCGTCATGTGGGACCGCTATATCAATAATCATTGTGCGACGCTCTAATCGATCTATCACCACTATATCTGGCTTATTGGCAACAATAGTCCTGTCAGTGATGATAGATCGATCCCAATACAACGTGATATTGCCATTTTCGAGAACTGGGTCGGGCACATACCTATAGTACGGTACTTCCGATTCCACAAGACTGTATTTCAGAGCAAGTTGTTGGTGGATAATCCTGGCTACAAGGTTGTGCCTATGCAAGTAGTCTCCGTTAGCCAGACGAGAACAGCCAGAAATAATGTGACGGATTGATTCCCCCGGACGGTGGCATGCCCGACAGATGTCCACCGTGCCATCTTTCACAATATATTTCCGGTAGTTGTTCGTCATCATAACTTCATCCATAATCGCAAAGACAAAACCTTCGGTTTCCCCAAAGAGATCACCGAATCGCAACCAGGATACGGACGCTAAGAGGTCTACATCGGGCCCATGTAGGACTCGGTAAAAACGCCCGTGAAGCTCTTTGCTCTGCCATACCTCCCTGCGGTCATTAGTATCTAATACCATAGGTTTGCGCCAGTTCTCGTTAGCTAAGGAGAGCGGGGTGAGGCCCTTGTCTACTGAGACCACATCTCGGTGCATCCCCACGTCGGCTTCTAGGAAATATTCCCTGAGACTGCATATCTCGCGGTTGTGGAGAGTCTTAGCGTTTAAAAAGCCTCGGCCTCCACACTTTCGCGGGATATACAGTCTCATTACCGATGACCGTGGGTGATGCATTCGATATGCAGTCAACAGCGTACGGACCCTCCGATCCAGGGCGTCGAGTTCCGTCTGAGTCCATTTGAGTACGCCGAAAGAGTACATCAAAACCGGCATGACCCAACCGTTAAAGGCACGCACTTTGTTTCCGCCTGATAGAAGACTATTAAATACTTTCTTCAGGCGGCCAAAGAAGCGCTCCTTCAACGATTGCTTCATGTCAGTAACATTGATGCCCAACGCTTCCGACATACCCAAATACTTATAGGTTTCGGGTGCGGAGAGGGCTCTAAGGTTTATGGAATCCGAGAGTTGGGTTCCCACGGATTCCACAATCTCTCCTCGCTTTACATGCATGATCGCACATTTGTCCACACCAAATTCCATCCTGATGGCGCTACTGAATGTTTCAGTTACTTTCAGTAGCTCCATCAGTTGCAAATTGTTGGGGGCAAAGAGTTTTAGGTCATCCATGTAGAGGAGGTGGGATATAACCTGACCACCTCTCCGCAGCCGATATCCTAGACCTGAATCCTCCAGCAGTGTGCTTAGAGGATTCAAGGCTAAGCAGAACCAAAGCGGACTCAAACTATCGCCCTGAAATATGCCTCGCTCGATCCTTATCGGTTCGCTGTTCCTCTGGATATTTCGACATCCTGGATAGCGAAGGACCGTCCTCCATTGCCCCATACACGACATCAGGAAGGTGCGCAGAGTTGCATCTACTTTATACAACTCCAGCACCCTCATGAGCCATGTATGTGGCACCGAGTCATAGGCCTTCTTATAGTCTATCCAACATGTCGACAGATCCTTTCGGGAACGCCGAACCTGTTGGCTAATGGCCATATCAATGAGGAGTAGCTCCTTAGTACCACGGGACCCATTCCTACATCCATTTTGAGAGGCAGACATGATGGAGTTGGTGTCTATATGTTCGTTAATTTTAGCTCTCAAAATGGATGTAAGAACTTTATAGACCGTCGGTAGACAAGTGATCGGTCTATAATTTTTGGGTTCCGCAGTACTACCTGATTTATGGAGCAGGTGGGTTATTCCTGTCGTTAGGAACTGGGGCAGCGACCCTGACTGTAAGGCTGACTGGAACTGGGATGCCAAGCGGGCATGCGACCTTTGGAACCATTTTATCCAAAAGTTGTGCAGCCCGTCCGGCCCTGGAGATTTCCAGTTAGGTAACGGACGGACTGCACGAGCTACATCTTGGGGACTGATGGTAAGTGCCCCCATTTGTGGTATTTGATCGCACGTTCGCTCGACCTCCCTAGTCCAATCACCTTCGGTGTGATTGACAGGCATCGACCAAATGTTTCGCCAGAATGAACACATGGCGTCATCATCCGGTGGGTGCGTGTCAGCCACACCTTGGTCCGGTCGCTGCCAAGCCCTATAGACCCGCCTTTCATCGCTCTGGAATGTGCGATTCTGAGTGTACCGCTCCACTCTCCGCCTGTACCGACGAATACGGTTTGCCCATGCACAGATCTTCTGTTTCAGGAAGTCGATACGCTCTGTGACGTAAGTCAAATAATCTTGAGAACTAATTGCCGTCCCCAAGAACGCCCGCCTCACAAAGCGCATCACTCTAGGGCGATTATTGCCCTGCCTGAAACAGATTAGCTTGCCGATGAGTGCTCTAGCCTCACCTATACGACGCTCAATCCTGCACTGCCAAGCTGGTACAGCTGGTTTTGGTCGTGGAACTCTGTCACTGTTAGGAAATTTAACATGAGCTACACGACATGCCGCTACAGCTGCACAGTACAAGATCGAGTGGGTATCGGCGAGGTCTTTGCTGTCATCAAAACAATTTGACAGCTGCGAGTCTAGAGCACACACCAACGCCTTGTTTTTCTTGTGCATGGGCAAACGAGGTAAACGTGGTCTAAGTCCAGGTGAAGTGGAACGGAACTCCCGGAAAGCATCTTCCAAAGCGCTCCTCAATTGTACATTGCATTGGAAACTCACGGATATAGCCTCGCTATCATGCTCTTCACCAACGTGGTCGGGTCGCGGTGAAGCGCTTGGTGAATTTTGCAGTTGCACCGTGACCAGTGGCGAAACAGGCGTAACAAGGTTATTCCGTGATTCGAGACGTAGTCGATCAAGTACGACGTCATCCAGCATATGGTTACGCTGGATGACCCGCACCTGATCCGATAGTCGTTGCGCCGACACGTTGATAGCTGGCTCAAGCACCTGAAACAGAGAGAGCATCCGACCACGGTACGCAGTCAAGTTACTTCCCCCCTCTGTAGCCCCAAAGTATGCGCGCATGACATTTTCGTTGACAGTTTGTGTCCACCTCATGCGCTGCACACTTCCACCGGGAGCGGGGACCCTATCAGAGGCCGGTGGGCCTCGAGGTCCTAAACTGGCCGGTGGTCGGCCTCTTCCACGCCGACGTACTGGTGGTGGTGTCGTCGGTGGTGAAAAGTATTCGTCGCTCGAGCTCGACGCAACTGCAGCGATCGGTATCACTTGACTCACATCTGGATCAAGTTCCGGCAACTGCGAGGCGGAGCTGAGCGACGAACCCGAAGATGTTGGGTGTGTGTTATGTAGCAGCTGTCGCGTCCGACTTCTCGTCAGCATTGTAATATTAAATTCTCCGTGTCATAGTTTTCTTCTTCTTATTGTTGTATATATTGGTTTTTATGCCAAAATCGGGTTGGTACGAATGTTGTAGAAACCATTGTAGAAACACATATTGTTTATAATATAACATTGTTGTATAAACAGTTTAAAAATCCAAAATAAAATTATAAAATGCACGGAGAAAATATTTTTCAACCGTCAGCTTGACAGTCGGACCACAGATTATTATTATTATTATTATAACACCAGTATTTCCATGAAAACAAAAGAGTTTCTATTCGTTGAAACGTTCGACCACGAGATGGACTGAATTAAAAGCCAGCGCATTAAGGTGGCTCCCCATGCATAATGTTTACGCCACAGATTAGTAATATGTAGCAAGCTAGTTTACGCACGTGCTGGAATGACATTGACAGAGAGATGCTGTTGGTAAACATTTGAAAAAAAGTTTTGTGAATGTGAAATTGTATTTAAAAACTTTTTACACTTCGTAGTGTTTTCTTTGGGAGTCGGTTGTTTTTTTTTTTTTTTTTTTTGTAAAAGGTTTTTATTTTTCACTTTTTAGTGGTACCTTTCCCACACAAATTCGAATACCGCTGTGCAAAATAAATTAGAGCATCATTCACATAAACCATGTGGGATAAATACGTATTCAATTATTTAAACTAACTCAAAAGCCACTCATCAGAATTTGAAGATATTTATTTCTAAGCGACCATCTCAGGAGTATACCATTTCAAATTAAAACTTTGCAAGTAGGCAAACATACGTCGCGCTAAGCCATGTCAGAAGTTTAGAAGGCGTAGTTTTATGTTGACGGAGATAAGGAGGCTACGAAATCTGACTTCTGACAATCGAGGCCACACATAACATACAACTCAAGTAGCGCAATTTAAAGTGGCACCTAATTACCATTAAAATCATTTATAGCCAGAGTGCACCTCATAAAAATTCTAATGAGCCCAAACACGGTTAGAATACATTGTTTTATTACTGAGTTTTATTACAGATCTGTTCAATGGTACCATTTTCATCAGAACCATTTATTTAAAGCTTCGTCATAGTCGCTTAATTATCTTAATCGAGATATCTTATCGCCACCCGTGAAAGGCTTATTATTGTTGTTAAGTTCCCGTGGCCATCTGTGGTCTTCTTCATCAGTTCCACTTCACCAGATAATACTTTCTGAATGCAAATGCTTGATTTGTTGATGAAAATACCAAATTCTCTATATGTACGCCTATAATTTTTGAGGAGTTTCCTCAATTCCTCATGGATCCCATCATCAGAACTGGATTTTGAAAATAAAAAATAAGTTTAAAAACTAAAACCCGACTACTGAAAAATCACGCTCTAAAAAGTATGAAACAAGAAAATATTCTCATCTGAAGTTAGAAAAAGACAGACAAATTAAAAATCCGGAGTCACACGTAATCGGTTCGATTTCCTGACTCCGGATTTTTAATTTATCTGTTTCATACTTTTTAGAGCGTGATTTTTCAGTAGTCGGATTTTAGTTTTTAAACTTATTTTTTATTTAAATTATTTCGGGGTGCTTTACAATTCCGTGATAAAGTATTTGCAGAGCCACTTTACATTTCTAAAGAATAATAATTATTATACATGTATTTTGGGTAGGTATGATGTGAAAATATGTTTGGCTCACATCTGACGCGTAATTTTATAGAAATCATTCCCAATTATCGGGTGCATGCAAGCAAACCCGCGAGCAATAGCTAACAATATACAAGGTTGATATGAGCGAGAGGCATTAAATTAAACCACATATACTTTGTATCATTTTCAGCCTCTACATTAAAAATCTGATAAATAGAAGCAACAGTTTAGTCACAGCATTATTTTTTAGTTTTTTCTTTGTTGAAACACGACGATCTGCCATAACAGCTGACTAAGTATGTTGTTGAAAATTCTGTCGTTTAAAGGTGTATGACCCTAAATAACTATGCGTAGGTAACAACGCATAGTTATCTAGGGTCACGCACCTTAAAACGACAGAATTTTTAACGCGACGTTGCCGTTTTGTTACGCACGTCAGTGGAAATGTCAACAAATGATGTTTACTTATAATTAGATCATTAAGCTATATTATTTGTTCGAAAAAGTTTTTTCTTATTTTTCTTCTAAACATTTTTTAACAGTTCCGAGTTAACACTATGCATCACTATGTATATGTGGTTTAATTTAATGCCTCTCGCTCATATCAACCTTGTATATATTTTTGAAATGTGCTAATTAAGCCCTTTCATTTCATACCCATCACGGCATGATTAAAATATTTTTTTTTTAGTTCATCACTGTATGTCCTCTAGAGGGCGTCATATTCAATTCAATGTGACGTCACATAGTCTATAACCAGCGGACAATCAAGACGCTTCTAATAATACCTCATTTGTCAAATTATGATAAGAAGTTTAGAAGTTATGAGGGAACAGATGAACATACATACATACCGGTCAAAATCATAACCCTACTCTTTGCTTCGCCGTAGTCGGGTAAAAATGGGATCATTGTGGAAGTACATTACCTTTAAAATAAAAAAAGTATTTTCCAAATCGGTTTATAAATGACGAAGATCAGAGGTAACAAACATAAAAAATTACTGAAATCACATGAATTTCATCTTTTCCAAATTCATGCCAAGTGCAATTCGCCGAAAGGCTCCATTTAAGTTGTGCAGCAGACTCACAGTGACTCGTAATCTTTCTCAGAGGGCTTATACTATGAGCTCTTTTATGAGGACAGAAGTTGAACTGCCCTGCTTTTTGTACTACGACATTTTATTAGCAGGCCTGCAGCGGGCTTGTTGCATTGACGTTTATGAAAACCGTAATTTTTTTTTTTATAAACATTCAATCGAGGTCAATTTACACTATGATTTTGACAGTGATGCAAATAGATAACTGTAAAAGGACTGTAGTGAAGCTAAAGTACAATTAGATGTCTTTGAAAGCTTAAGGTCGGACTTTTAATTATCTGCAGTAAAATAATACTACTGTCATTTCGTTGTAAAATGGGAACATTTTTCGAAATGACAGATAAGCACTGTCATTTTACTTATTACTTATCTATGATTTTACTGCAGCTAATTAAAAGTCGAAGCATAGTTAGGACCGCTTGCACCACAAATCGCATATTGCGTTTAACGCTAAACATAGCACTAAAAAATAATTCTGTGTCTGTCATCTTCATAATTGACTGGAACAGAAAGAGGTTTTAAATTCGTTTACCGCTAAACATTTTATGTTATTATATGGTGCAAGCGGGCCAATTGAAAATAAGAATAGATTTTATAAAACGATTATAATTTGTAAAATGGAAACTGAACAGAAATTCACTAACTTTACAAATGATTTCAGCCGAAAGACGTACATTGCTGGACATAGGTCTCCCCCTAGCACCGCCACTTCGACTGATTCTGTGCTTCCCGCACGTGGATTCATAGCACCCCTTGCCTCACCGTGGCCTTGACCGCTACCATAGCCAATGGTAGGCGGGCCGCCGGGCACTAGGGACGATTTTTTCTTGGTGCTTGTAGTTTGGGGGGGGGGGGGGGGGGAAGGTGTGTTGCCATAATCGCCACGCTTGGCAGGCGGATTGGCGATCGCACTATAGTTTTTAAAGTGCATAGAGAACACTGCCCATTCTCTAGTAAGTCCCTTAGTTGCCTTTTACGTCACCCACGGGAAGAAATAGGGGAGCGGAGTAGTGCTATTCTATATGTCCGACACCACACGGAACCTCTCGAGAAGAAGTAGGGGAAGTTCACAAATTATAAAGTTTAAATATTTGATAACTTCTATAATTAACAACCAAGAAAAAACATATTCAAATAAAACAGTAAGAGTGTTGTAAATAGAACAGTAAGAATATTGTAAATAGAAAACACGAGCCTATGAGTACTAAAAAATAAAGATACTAAAAACAATAATAAAAAAATCTTATTTATGAAAAGTGATAAACACTGGTTACAAAAAAATGTAGTTATGATTACTTATCAATAACAGAAATAAAAGATATTAATACCTATAAGTAACTGAATAACGTATCGACATTATAACTAGTTCTGCAAATAAGTTCTAAGATACTTCAATAGACTCTTCGTCTTCTTCTTCTTCTATTTGATTCTTAGGCAGTCCTTGTACAGGTCTCGATGCCTGGTCTACTCCTCCTGATTCCTCCCGAATTCTTGAACAATGCATTTTCACGATATTTTCGTTAGCATTCAGAGCAGCCCGTCTTTCTTTACCTTCAGAAAGAGTGGCATCCCATCTGAACTCTACCCGATACGGATTTTTTTTCACTTTTTTCGATGCAGTTTTTTTTGTGTGTTTGTATTCATCCAGATATTGTTTTTTCAGTGCTTCTTTATTATCTGAAAGCAGACTCTTCTTTGGTTTCGGTGGTTTCTTTATAGCTTCGGGAAAAAGAATAGCAACAGTGTCATTAAAAATAGTTTTTTGGTTTTTCATGATTTCCAGCATTCGTCTTTCTTTCTCTAAACGCTGTGATTCTAATTCTCTCAATGGTTTTTCGTGTTCTATTAGCAATGCTCTGTTGATTCTTTTCTTAACTGCAATTGTTTTTTCTATTAATTTTTGTATGATTTTTTGCCATCTCTCTTCTGGACCGACAAATTTCAATTTTTCTAATCTCCTTGCTTCGACTTCTTCATCATGCTTTTTTCCCAATTCTTCCCTCTGCTTACGCTTTTCTTCCTCTTTCTCAGCTAGAAGCATACCTTCTTTCCTTATTATTTCTTCTAACACGTGAGGATATTTTTTTATGAAATTGTCTTGCCAAGTAATAAAAGATTGCATTACCTTTAACTCTCTCGCAATCATAGCCTCCATACGCACTTTATAGCTCGGATTTTCCAACATAAATATTGGTGGATTTATAAACATTCTAAAAGAGCCCTTAACATCACTCACTCCGATTATATTTTTGGTCAATGGCAAAGTATGAAGACTAAAACCGGTGAGCATGGTCCCTGAAAGTGTTTGTACAGAAATGGGTTGGTCGCTTCTTAACAGCAGATCCCAGGTTTCAAGACCCCCTTCGGCATTAGCTATAAAAAGTATACTAGGTTTATACTGTGACCATGCTCCGTCCGTCAAACGGTAAGGACGCTTCTTCCAAATGATTGGTCGTCCCAACAATTTGTCAGACCAAATGGCAAATATTTTACCACCTACTGTCAATGTTACTGAATCAACTAGAGGATTTTTATGAGTGGCGACTATAGAACCATCATGTATTTTACAGCGAAATGTTATATCAGCATACTCAGAATTCACTGCTTCGCCAGTGTTAAACTCATGGCCTTCCCAAGTAGCTCGTGTTACAGTACCGTGTTGCGAACCGAAATAAAAAATTGAATTTATGTCTTCTTCTTTTTGTTCTAAAACTTCACAAATAAAATATTTTCTGCCGGTGCCGTTATTTTTTGGAGTATAAACATATTTAACACTTGGAGGGGTCATACCAAAAGTCTGTATCGAATATGTCCAGATTTGACCTGCTTCACCTAATATAATTTTGTAGCATGGCTGTAAAATATGATCTAATATTTTGAAAGGTGAAACGTCAGTAAGCAACCCTGATGGTCTTCGCGCAATCCTTTTAGATTTCTTTACTTTCTTGTCTTCAACGAATCCTGTATTGTCAACTGACATATTCCATACCAAAATACTTCCGTTTGGAGAAGTAGATAAAAACTGTAACGACAATTTGTTATTTGGTGTAGGAATTGTTTTTCCCGTAGGAGTTACTATAAAATTCGGTGACATCCATTTGATAGCAGATACTGAATTTAAATGACAATACTGTAAACTGCTACAAACAGTAGCATTTACCACCGCTCTATCTTCCACAGACTTCATCCATTCCATATGAGCGTTCATCGCTATTCGATATTTTTCTCTCGTTTCAGTCAAAGTTTCAATCTTTTCGACATTTTCGAGCTTATTTGTTAAATCCCATATCACTATTTGTCCACTAACTAAACCACCAACTAGAATATTTTCATTAAAAGGGCAAAATGAAAGAACCTTGACTTCACGAGGTGCTTCCAAATACAGTTTTGGTACTAAGCTGTCTATATGACTCCAAATTAAAACAGGGTTTAAACCATAGACAGCTCTTTGTATTGGGTCCTGGCGTATTGTTGTATGTGTCTTTATTACAGTTGGAGAGCTATCGGCGTACGAAATAGCTACAATACCAGACCACATTGGATGAAATTCTGCGCAGGATACAAACTTGTCTTTAGCCCTTACGTCTGTGAAACAAACATACTCTTCAAAAGTCATGGTACCAAGTGTATTAGTATGTATTTTGTTGGCGAGATTTGGATAGTCGTTACAATACATATCCATTACTGCGTTGAGTTTTATTATGGACTCTATTTCACTTTGTCGCGATGTGACGTAACTATTGATCATTTTTATATAAGATGGTCGACGCATACGTGTCAACGCAGCTTTATATGTAGCTACTCCCACTTCATCAAGTGGTTGCTTGTGTAGTTTATCTTCGTTATCAGAACTTATATCCCCATCATCCACGTTTTCCGGGCCTTCTTGACTAGCATCACCGCCACCTTCGATATCTTCCATCTGACCTAATACGTCTGCAATGGATTGTGTCCACATATTTTTTGGAAAAGTAAGCTGAGTTTGTGCAACTCTATCTGCAAATGCTGGAGTAATCTGAGATCCACAATCAACCCGTCGTCGGTAAACATTATTGTACTTCTCTTTGTATGGTATCAACTCTATAGAACCATCTCTGATAGAGTATGTATCTCTAACATCAAATTTTCCAGGTTCATTTTCCATGGGGAACTTGGTTTTTATTTCTATCTCGATTAAATCTCTTGTATTGATTGGTACCAGTTCAATAATTTCTACATCACTTCCCAAACTTTTCCAGGGTTTAGGTTTTTTTTGAACAGCTTTTTCTAATTTTTTCTCCTGCCTTCTAATGAATTTGTCAGATTGTTGCTTGCAGTGATCCCTGGCTTCTGATGTACAACATACATAAAAGTCATCAGTGTTGGTTAAATCATCTACTATGTAACCAATGAAAACCTCTTCTTCCCTGTATTCTTCAAGTTGCTCACAAATTGGAAAAAAATCTGACAATTCGCCGCCCATGTCTATTGATTCCATGATTTTCGCTTTGCTTACATATTTCCAAGGATACTGGGCATAAACATGAGTTCCTACAACTGTTTCTGTATGCATCTGTGTTTCTTCTCCTAGAGTAACTTTGTATACCCCTTCAACTTCATATTTTGGAATGAACCTCTTTCTACGAGGTGTCTGTGTGCTTATCTTCGACATCTTAGTTTCTTCTGTTTGTACTGCAACCAAACAACGTATTGTTGAATGTAAAATTCCATTTTTATTATAATCTCGATGGTTATTTACAGTTATTTGTATTTTTTGTGTCAAGTCATGACGTTTGTTACGTTGACATGCCACTTATTTTCTTTTAATTACGACCTGTCTGTTGATGAAAGCAAAAGAGTTTATATTCATGTGCAACTTTCGTGTGAATTTTATTTTTTTAGCCTAGATTATTTAGTACCTAAACCAGATTTTTTGCGATCAAAGTACCTTTAATTTACGATTTAACCTGACAAAGCGCTTCAGTGCGGATAGTATCGCAGTAGATCGGACTTACACTAGAGTTTATAATTTTTTTTTATCAAAAGTGCAGTTCAGTTTGTGCCGACACGAAGATAGAAGAAATCTTTATTTATCACGTGCCTGACGTCCATTTATTTAATATACACTCATTATTTATTAAAATGTGTCAGTTATTTTAACATCCTTTGTCTCAAAACTGTCTACAATGTTAACTTTATAACCCTTATCATACTCAAAGTGTCAGAGTGGTATTCTCATGGGGTATCCCGACATCTGTCTCTCGACTTCAACCCGATACCTTTGGAGCAGCTGCTTGGGTTAGCAGTCATGAAAGTGGCTTCGAATTTATTATTATAATATACCAAATGAATTATTTGTGAAACTAAACGCCGACTACTATAACTCTATTCAATTTGATCTGAGTCAAATCTAGTTGGTTGTTATAATTTACGTCAATTGAAACCCAAAAAATTTTTTTAATCAGGCCACTTACTTTTAAATTACATCATTTATATTTACTTTTAAATTTTCAAGGAATCGGTTCGTTAGTCAGAAAGATGAAATTAATAGTTGCCTATTCCAACACAAAGATCTCTATGGAGAAGAACGGGCAAGAAACTCTATGCATAGAACAACCAACCACAACTGAAAAGCTGCTAAAAATAAAGTACTTACTCAGGTTTTCTGCGGTAGGTATAAACTCATAATGACTGATAATTATTAAGCGGTTTCCGAGTTTAGAACACAACTGCTCAAGTAATTAAAGAATGGTGAAACTATTGAACCGTGACAGTTAATTTGTGTCCCATAATATGGGAAACTATGGTGCATAGACTTGGTATTTTACTAATATTCAGAAGTCCAAACTCAAGTTCTGCCAACAAGCAATGAAACGCAGTATACTAGGCATTAAATTAACGGATCATGTTCGAAACACAATACTGCGCTCCAAAACAAAGACAGCTGACGTGGCTTAAAAGGCTTCCCAAATTAAATGGAACTGAGCAGGATATCTCTGCCGGACAGACTGTGGGCTCAAATAACACAAAACTGGTGCCCGGGGACGGAAAGACAAGGTCGCGGCAGACTACGTAGGAGATGGCGGGACGAGCTGGATAGATTCCGTCAAAACTGGGAAAAGGACGCGCGGGCTCGCGCAAGATGGAAGGAGTGGAGGGAGGCCTCTACCCAGGAGTGGGACAGAGTAGGCTAGTAAAAAAAAACCGGCCAAGTGCGTGTCAGAACACGCGCAATGAAGGGTTCCGTAGTTGGGATGAATTATTCCAAGAACAAACTTAACTCTCTTAATCTACAGATAAAGATCTATTTTCTTTATTTTTTTCAAAGTTTTGGGCTCAGTAGTTTCGGAGATAAGGGGGGGAATAGTCAATTTTCGTCTATTTTTTTAAATAACTTTAAAACAATTTACTTTAAATTTATAAAAAAAATATATTTGAGACCCTCATAGTAAGTTCTTTCATTTGATATGTAACACGGTATAGTTTGCAAAACTTTTTTTTTAATTTTCTTATTTACCCCCAAAAGTGACCCCCATATTCAAAATTAATTTATTTACTTTATCTGTCCGTGTTTGGGTCACAGAAATTCATATGTGTACTAAACTTCAACTTAATCGGTCCATTAGATTCGGAGCAAATTGGCTGTGACAGACGGACAGACAGACAGACACACGAGTGATCTTATAAGGGTTCCGTTTTATCCTTTTGAGGTACGGAACCCTAAAAATGGGATCAATATTAAACGCGGGATTACATTATATATATTTTTTTTATCGTATTTGAATGATTCATATAGATTGAAGGTATGTCGGAAAAGCTTACTGTAATGTACATATTAGATGGTAGCGACTAGCGAGCCTGCATGTCTAAGTTCTATGTATGTTTGTACAACTAAGCTTTATTTACCTGCTTGCACCAGAGTTTCATGTTGTTTTTCTTCTTGAATTGGTGTTTTCTTAGCCTCTTCTTCATCTTCAGCGTAACTGGTCTCTGAGGAAGAATTACGACGTGGTATTGGCTGTGGTTCCTCTTCACTGTCTTCCGATTCCTCGAACATTTTGTAAAAAATTTAAAGCCTGTAAACAAAAAATAGCCATAATATTTTAATTTTTGGAGTAGGTCCCCGATTTCTATCTTTTAATTTAATTTGCGAGCAATGTCGCAATTCGAATATTTTATTTTTCTTTTCACAAACTTCTACTATATAATTATATTCTGTTATATTGCCGAGTTTGAACAAAACATTTTTTTTTTAAACAACATTAATTCGTATTTTGAGCCAGATCCAGTAGCCCAAATAACATTTAATTTTAAAACGAAAAATCTCCATCATATTTCCCCAAGATAAAGTTTCACTTTCCAAGAAATGTTGTATCAGTCGGATTAAAACAAAGTGATTTTTTAAATGTTTCCTGTCAAAAGTTTTTTTCTTTCAAAGTTCTGGGACCCGCATCACTTCTAAAAACATTCAAGGGAAGAAAATTACAAATTGTAGGCACTTTTTAAATCTAAAAGATGTGTTTCTTTCCTGAAATTTTCAGACGTTTTTAATAACGACAAGATTGAAAAATGTTTTTTGTTGTTTTGTTTTGAATTTTCTACGTTTATCTTGAACATTACAATATATATCCGGACATGACTGACATCAGTGAAGAAAAACATTGTGAGGATGGGCTTTTGCTCAAGAAAACCTTGATAAAATTATGTCCTAATCCAGGTCAAGGTCTACCCATGTGCTAAATTTCATCCAAACCCGTTCAGCCGTTTTAGTGTGAAAGCGTAACCAACAAACTCACTTTCGCATTTATACTATCAGTTAATAACATAACTTCACGCCTGTATTTCGCGAAAGGTTGGACAGAGGTGCACCTATAATACACCCACATTTCGTGAGTTATGTTTTATGTTGTTGTTTGTTGTTGTATGTGTGGTGTTGTTTATAGTTATTATAAGTCTGAAATCACCACCAACCTACCTTGAGCTTGCGTGATGAGATATGCTCGTATCTTTTCTGTATGAGAAGAGCCCTTTGCCCTCCAGTGATACAATAATAGGCTAATACTATTAATATTATTATTTTATTGTACCTACCTATTGTAATTTTTATGGAGTGTCTGTAGTATTTGTGTAATTTGTTGATTATTGTGTTTCTTGGATAAAATAAATACTTATAATAATATTATTAAAAATCATGTCGTTGGTAAAAAAAAAAAACTCCGCTTACTAAAATAAATACTTACCAAGTCTAGACGAGTTTCAAAACCACAAATTGCTCTATCGACGTAATTATTTATGCTCTAGAAGCTAATTACATATTATATAGACACGACTGGTCAAAGCTAATAGGTATTTGTAAATAAGAACAGTGTTTGAGAGACTTTCAAAGTTTTATTGTTACTAGCTATTGCCCGCGGCTTTTCTCGCGTGGATGTCGGAAAATACCCCACGGGAACGTACTACCGGGATTAAAAGTACCCTATGTAAGCAATGTATTAATTCCATAATACATTGTTTTCATATACGTCTATTATTATTGGTTTACGCTGTGAACGCCAATAAAGCTCACAGTCAGCATGATATTTTCCGACTTCTTCAACAATCATCGTCATATTTTAGCCAATTTACACAAAATTTTATTGAATCATACACTTAAACCTTCCTCATGAATCACTCCGTCCAATGTTATAAACTGTATGAAAATCCGTTTAGAAGTTTTTGAGTTTATCGCGTTCAGTCAGACAGACAGACAGACGCGGCGGATACTGTTTTATAACGTACGAATTTAGTGATGTTAAATAAATAAGTGGTTGCTTCGGTAACAAGCGGTTGCTTTGGTAAAATGGCGGTACACGCATGCGTGAAAAACGTGCCTGGTACTAAGAGGTACCAAATACTGACGGATAGTAGAAAACCTGCTATAAAAAGCTACCAAGGGTTATATTTTTGGGGTGATAATAAATTTTTGGAGTTGTAGTTTGGGGGCTTGTGGCTAAGTAGTAACAATCTTACTGGTCGAACGATTAGGTTAAGTTACGCTTGCCGCGGTTGGTCCGTGGATGGGTCTCTTCATACCAAGATCTTTACATACCAAGACTCCTTCGTGCCTCGGAAAGCACGTTAAGTCTTTGATCCCGGCTGTCATTCGTAGATCTTTGACAGTCGTTACGAGTCGTCAGAAGCCCGAAAGTCTGACAACCAGTCTTACCAAGGGGTATCGTATTACCCAGTAACTGGGTTGTGGAGGTCAGGCAGTCGCTTCATGATGAATAAACGTTTGTAGTTTATTACAGATTCCATGAAAATTCCGTTTTTTTAATCTTTTCCGTGAAAAAGTAATAATCTGCGTTCACACTAGAATTTTAATGTTTTGCTACAAAATTGTTAATTTATGTAAGCACTTAGTAAGACAACATATAGCATGGTTTGCCTTACAGTAAAAATTTCAAGATTAAATAGTTATTATGATGCCAATACGATGGACTAGCAATGTGTCAATAGGTTCACAGATTTATTTACCTACAACAGATTTTGAGCTTCACAAGCTGTTGGCTCTTAGCCAAACTGTGTCAATTCTAGGAGAAGTTTATATTCATTTTGTCATACCATAATGTAGATCAGCCATAGGAATGAAAAAGCCTTGAAGTCCGCAGTGGTCGCCAGGAATCAGATCAAAAGAGAACAAATCTAACTTAGAGAGATATATTGAAGATTCTCATGGTTTTATTTATCCTATGCACTGTGACGGCCATTTTGTTTTTTGTGGGCTTTTGTGTGAGAGTATTTCTGGGTGGTCTCGCTTTCGCTCGCTTATTTCTGGGTGTTAGCGTTGTTGGTTTGTTTTAGAGACTTGACATGCATGACTTGACATGGATGCCATTTTTGAAAACGTGGAGCAAGATCGGCATATCAGTAGTTACGACGTAGCTGAAGAATTAGAAATTAACCACAAAACAGTTTTGGCGCATTTGAAAGAACTGGATACACAAAAAAGCTCGATATTTGGGTACCTCACGAGCTCACTGAAAGAAACCTAATGAGCCGTGTACTCATTTGTGATTCTTTATTACGACGTAATGAAACCGAACCATTTTTGAAGAAGCTGATAACTGGTAATGAAAAGTGGATCCCGTACGACAAGAACGTGCGAAAAAGGTCGTGGTCAAAGACCGGTCAGGCTTCACAGACTGTGGCGAAACCCGGGTTAGCTCGCAACAAGGCGATGCTGTGTGTGTGGTGGGATTGGAAGAGCATTATTCATTATGAGCTTTTACCACCAGGCAGGACCATCGATTCTGAACTCTACTGCGAACAAATGATGAGATTAAAGCAAGAAGTTGACAGAAAACGGCCGGAATTAATCAACAGAAGGGGTGTGGTTTTTCATCATGATAACGCTAGACCTCACACATCTTTAGCCACTCAGCAAAAATTAAGAGAGTTTGGCTGGGAGGTGTTAATGCATCCGCCGTATAGTCCTGACCTTGCACCTTCAGATTTCCACCTGTTTCGGTCTCTTCAGAATTCTTTAGGCAGTGTCAGGTTAACATCACGAGAGGACTGCCAAAATCATTTGTCGCGGTATTTTGATCAGAAGTCCCAAAATTTCTATAGCAATGGGATCATGTCCCTACCTACAAGATGGCAAAAAGTTATCGAACAAAATGGTACCTACATACTTTAGATAAATGTAAATAATGTATATTAAAAAATGTTTTGAATTTTCTTAAAAAATGCGAAGAAACTTTTTCCCCAACCTATTATGTTGGGGTCGGCTTCCAGTCCAACTGGATTCAGCTAAATACCAGTATTTTACATGGAGCGACTGCCTATCTGACCTCCACAACCCGGTAATTGGGTAACGATACCCTTTGGTAAGACTGGTTGTCAGACTTTCGGGCTTCTGACGACCCGTAACGACTGTCACAGATCCACGAATGACAGCTGGGACCAACGGCTTAACGTGCTTTCCGAGGCACGGAGGAGTCTCGGTATGTAAAGATGGTCACCCATCCACGGACCGACCCGGCAAGCGTAGCTTAACCTGATAGATCGACCCGTGTGGCTGTTATTACTTAGCCACGAGCTCCTCCACGAGGGTTGATAAAGATAGCAAAAGTTATTCATGAGTACAATGCTCTCTTTTAAAAATTAGGATAGATTTTTTTGTCAAAAAATTAATCTGCCTAGTTTTTTCTCAACTATGCTGGGGTCTGCTTCCAGTCCAACTGGATTCAGCTGAATACCAGTATTTTACATGGAGTGACTGCTTGTCTGACCTACACGACCCAGACTGGAGTACGATACCCTTTGGTAAGACTGGTTGTCAGACTATCGGGCTTGTGATGACCCGTAACGACTGTCAAAGATCCACGAATTACATCCGGGACCAACGGCTTAACGTGCTTTCCGAGGCTCGGAGGAGTCTTGGTATGTAAAGATGGTTACCATCCACGCACCAACCCCGGCAAGCGTATCTTAACCTGATGGATCGACCCGTGTGGCTGATATTACTTAGCCACGAGCTCCTCAGGACAGATTCTGTTGTATGCTAAAAATTTTTTCGTCATTAACACACCCTAGACAGAGAGCTAACAACCACGTTTCAATGAACAAAATATGCAACTAAATTCTCCAGTGAATCTTTTTTAATACCCTTTAAACATTTTAAAACCTCCCACCGAGCCATATAATCTGGATTGTCGAGGAAA
The DNA here is from genome assembly GCA_946251885.1 of Cosmia pyralina. Lineage (NCBI taxonomy): Eukaryota > Metazoa > Arthropoda > Insecta > Lepidoptera > Noctuidae > Cosmia > Cosmia pyralina. Next base: position 3,784,548 of record OX276348.1, on the reverse strand, counting down.
GGCTCAAGCTATGCTCAAACTGATAAATTGTTTCAGACTGCTCTATCCCGACGGAAGGAGTCCGCGGCTCCATTGACGGGGGAGAGGGAGAGCACAATATTTCGTCACGGGTTCGGATACCCTCTCGCCCTGGTGTTAAGACTACGGGTATTACAGGTGAGTGGTAGTTAAAGTATTAGCAGCATTTGGTTAAGACCTCACACAGACAGTTGCGACGCGACGGCGCGGCGCGACGCTGGATTTGAATTGTTCTACCAGAGTCGCGTCGTATCTGTCTATGGGAGCCATAGAAATATAAAAAACAGGAGAAGTGGCATGGAGGCGTGTCTGTGTCCACGCGTTATGCGCACGCTGTGCCTTTACTCGCCAAATGGCCGTTTCCGCGAACTAGTACGCTTTCGACCGTGGTCACGATAAATTATAAAAATGCCGTGTTGTTCAGTGGTTTGCTGCAAAAACCGAAGTGATAATAAAAACTTCGTATCTCACGGAATCACTTACCATATGTAAGTAAAAGTATTTTACTGTATTTATCTTTAAAATCATAAAAAACAACAAATCGTAAAATATTTCTATCTTTTACTACGTTATTTTTGTTTTCAAATATCGCAGCGGTTGTACTATTTTTGCAGCAAATACATTGCTCCTTAACCACTGTCTTAAGTATGTCGCTAAGCAACTGGACAAGCAATGTAAAAATAACAAAACGATACTTCATTTACGCGGAGCGTCGCATAGTACAGCCGCTGTGTCTTGCGGCGAGAGTGATGAGAAGATCCACTAAAGTAGGCTATCGATAATAATGTCGATTGCCCAACGAATATTATATTGCTATTATAGTTTATTTTTCAATTTGTCAACCGTTTTAGCCCTGTTGGAACACTTGAAAAGATGACGTTTAAGTACGGTTGGAAAACCTTTGAGAATGTAAAATAATCTTTTTTACTGTTTTTGATTATTTTACCTAGTTGAGAAATGCATAACCAACGGTCGTAAAGTAAGTTTTTTTTTTTTTTTTAGTTAGTTTAGTTTTTTGGAGTGTTTTTGGGTTTAAATTATCGCATTTTTGTGCTATTTCCTTACTTTTTTTTGGTTTTGGTATTTTACTTCCGCTAAAGTCTTTAACTATGCACCACAAGATTCGAATGCGTTGTAGTAATCGGTATGGTTCAGATAAAATATTAGTGATTTTTGCTTAAAATAAGTCAACATATTCATGCTATTTATTTGTTATGCATGAGTATGGCATGTGTTTGTTTTCATATATTTAACTATTTCTTAACTAAGGGTTTTTTTTTAATAACAAAAGCCTATTCGCCTGTTGCCTGCTACCTGCTTACTCATCGTGAGGTTAAGAAGTATAGACCGCGCGGAACTAGTTGACCGCGCCGGTATGTGAGCGGTGGGATGGAGGAGCGGGGGCGCATTACTCAGTACGTGCGTTGCGAACCGCCGCCTCACCCCTGTCTCAGCGGCCAACTAGTTCCTAGACTATAGACTATAGCTTAAGATACTTATTATGTAAATGATAAATAAGTTCTTATAGTACCTTTTTAGCTTCCCAAAAGATACAAATACAAAAAAAGAATGGATTGATGCCACAGGAAGGCCACCTAACTGGTTCCCAACAAATTATAGCACCATATGCTCAATTTACTTTAAGAAAACTCGAGCCTCTAAAGAAAACAGGCTTTTTGAATGGGCAATCCCAAAATTAAGAGTACCTACGTCAAGTACTGAACAAATACCTCCACTTTACAGGTCAGTCAGTAAACACATCATAACAGGGTTCAACAATTCCTATGGTTTCACAGCCTAAACCAACTTAACCGGATTGTTTTAATTTATCGATTCGTGTTTTTTTTTAATATACATTTTTTTTAAATTTATAATATATAATACTTTCTGGACATATCATTTTTTATTTTATTTTCAGGACCCCAAATTTTTCATGTACTAATAAATGGAAGTATCGATAACTTTCCGATTTAGTCAATCACTAGCGTATATGTAAAATAAATTGCTTTTTGCACAACACAATAATAGCGCCAGATGTTTTTGTGTGAGTAAGTTGTACGGTGCATGGTAAATGCACGCTGTGTGTGACGAGTTAAGGTTTATAATTGATTGTGTAGTATGTTCTGATTTATGAATTGCAAGTGTGTGCGCGACTTTGTATCTATTGCTTTTATTGAACTACATGTGTAGTAGTGGCGCGGTGGTGGGGCCAACCTAGCGACATCGGGTTCTGATACATTTTCAACTACCGGGCATATCTCCTTCTTTCATATATCTATGATGGGAGCCTTTACTGATCGAAAGCGCGGCTGCTGTCCTTTAGGCCGAGGCTACAGCAGTCAGCGATTTGCGATGCGACTGGAAGAGCGGAACGAGATAAACATGGTATGGATACATTATAAGCATAAATATATTCGGCGATTTTGCTGATAATTATGTTGATGTAGCCGATGCCGTGAATACAGTAATGTTGTTCCTTTCGCTTATAGAAATCAAAGATCGCTAGTTATATTTGATGTACGGTGTAGCCTTATACGTGAGCATTCAATTATTTGTTTTAATCACTCATGTGTCGCAGGTCGCGTCGCGGCTTGATGTAGCCTCAGCCTTAGTCCTAGACAAAGTAACATTCAATTAAGTAGAGATGACGCTAGTAGAAAAGCAAAATTAAAGCCAAAAAATGTATGGGGTTGACATAAGCTATCGAAATGTCACGTAATCATGTTAATGTCACTTTGAAGCTGTAGCGATTGTAGAAATAGAATCGCTCCGAAGTGAATGTCATTTGTGTAGGCCCTCTGATTTTTCTATTAGGGTATATTTTATTCAGATTTAAAATAATAATATGTACATGGTATATAAAAAAGGAGGGGAAAGGATCATAGGACACCAAAAAATTCGTCCGCATCGCTGTCAACATGAAAAGTGCCCAAAAGGCTGGCAGCATTGCCACGTTGTATGGCAATGCTGATTCCCCTCTGGTCACGTGAGGAGTCGACCAACCATTTAGCGATGTCTTGAAAAACCAAGTGTGCACTCGGACTCCATGGCTCTAGTGTTTCAACCCCAAACGGCACGAAAATATAACTTCCAAAAATATTTAAATATTTTCGCCGTTTGAGGTTTTCCGCACTTCAATTTGGTTAATAGTAACCATCTATATCTATCTATATAAATAAAAAGAGAAGTCCTGACTGACTGACTCATTAACGCCCAGCCCAAACCCTTGAACCTAGAAAGTTGAAATTTTTCACAGAGGTTCCCTTTATAATGTAGACAAGGAATAAGGAAGGACTTCGCGGTAGTACGTTCCCGTGGGATATTTTCCGACATAAACGCGGACAAAGCCGCTGGCAAAAGCTAAAAAAAAATAATAGGTATAATAATATGTAGGCTATTAATAGGTATAATTCAAAATAGGATAGGCTCTAAGCCACCTCTCTTGTCGTAGGTTTTCTAATTGCCTTGCATGATAAGGGATTAGGTATATCAAGAGGATATACATTCTACTTGTTAGCAATTTCGTCGAGTTTCCAAATTGCCAGAATCACTTTGTTTTGCTGACGAAAATAGTGGCAACAGATTATTGTTATTACCAATTTTATTTTGCCAGGAACATATTTTTATCTATTTTGTCAATGACGACATTTTGTACAAATATTTCGTTTGCATTAACGTTCAAACCTGCTTCTTTAGGAATAAACATGATGGATGACGTCGAATGATGAGGCTCAGAGGCTGTGTCGGCAAGACATCTCGGTAGATCCGGACTCATGAAAGGCCAACTTTCTTCTTTCGTCCGTTTTGTTAAATGATCTGTCTTCCTGTTATTGATCTGTGTCCTGGCCCTGGAGTCTTAATTTGGGGTAGAGGTCCATAAAAAGGAAAAGACATTTTCTCGATGTGTTTTTTTTTTTTTTTACGAGTGTAAGTACCTTTTTTATTATAACCTGATCACCAGTCTGTTGATCATTGTGATCGTTTAAGAACCCGGAAACAGCTAGGATTTAAAAAAGCGGCCAAGTGCGAGTCGGACTCGCCTATGAAGGGTTCCGTAGCAGCAAGTAACATACTATAAAAGTTCTTGTAGTTCGTTGTAATTTTGATCAATGTTTTAATAATTGAGTTGATTGAGTGAAAGGTAAATTGCGGTTTACGATTGATGACGTATTAAAAAAACTACTTACTAGATCTCATTCAAACCAATTTTCGGTGGAAGTTTACATGAAAATGTACATCATATATTTTTTTTAGTTTTATCATTCTCTTATTTTAGAAGTTACAGGCGGGGGGATACATTTTATCACTTTGAAATTGTCTCTCGCGCAAACTAATCAGTTTATAAAAAAAATATATCAAAAACCTCAATATCATTTTTGAAGACCTATCCATAGATACCCCACACGTATGGGTTTGATGAAAAAAAATTTTGAGTCTCAGTTCTAAGTATGGGGAACCCCCAAAATTTATTGTTTTTTTTTTCTATTTTTGTGTGAAAATCTTAACGCGGTTTACAGAATTCATCTCCTTACCAAGTTTTAACAGTATAGTTCTTATAGTTTCGGAAAAAAGTGGTTGTGACATACGGACGGACAGACAGACATGACGAATCCATAAGGGTTCCGTTTTTTGCCATTTGGCTACGGAACCCTAAAAAGGAATTTAAGTAGCTTAATCTTATTCTTAAACTCCAAATCATTTACTTATTCAAATTAATCTGACTATACCTTTTGAAGAGCTACGAAAGACAGCCACTAAAACACGCACTTTGTAGCACTTCCATACATACTGCTCATACTGGAAACAAATGGCGCATTACATCACAAATCAAACGTACCAGTCTCCTGGCACCTATCAAAGCCTTTTTCTGCAAAAAAAAAATGTCCCGACAGCGTTTGCAATCGACAAATCGATATTAATACACAAAGCGATGAGCTGCGAAATGAAATCGTCGTCTCTTCAACTACTTATTACGGGAAAAACTTTTCTCTTTACTTACTAAGTTTTTGTATAGTTGTTAATAGCAACGAGATAACTACTTAGACAGTTGGAACAAAGTTTTCTTTCTAGCAATGAAGACGGTTTTATTAAAAAGGTATAATATCTTGTATTTTTAACCAATTTAAAAAAAAAAACCCGTACCTCAAATGGAAAAAACGGAACCCATATAGGATCACCAGTGTGTCTGTCTGCCTGTCCGTCTATCACAGTCAATTTTCTCCGTATCTAATAGACTGATTAAGTTGAAATTTGGTACAAATATGAATTTCTGTGATTCAAATACGGATGTATAACGTAAATAAATGAATTTTCAAGATGGGGTCACTAATGTTATCAAACACGCGTTCCTGAGAAAATGGGTTTTGACAGACTGACAGACAGACGGAGAACGAAGTGATCCCATAAGGGTTCCGTTTTTTTTTTTAGGTACCTACGGAACCCTAAAAAGGTGTAAAGAAGCCAATTTCAAAAGAAGAACGTATAATCATCGTTCACGCTGGCAATGAAAAAGGGTTTGTTCCAGGTGCACTGATGTCGCACCAATGTATTGATAGTGACGGCGATTACCATAAAGAAATCAATGCCGATCGATACCAAAATTGGCTGCGTAGTTTTAATACCAAATCTACCAGCTAATAGTGTTTTTGTAATAGATAATGCACCATACCATAATAAATAAAAGTCCTAAAGTAAAGAGTTTAAGATTTTAATAATATTAAGTAATAATAATAAAGACTCGCCAGCCCCCACAGTCAAACTATTGACATGGTTTTGTGGGGCTTATTATATTTATAAGCTAAGTAAATAATTGTAATAAAATAAATAAATAAATAATAATTATCAGTTAAACCCCGAACTCAAACACTACTGAACAACAAATTATAGCTTGGTTGTAGCAACATGACGTTCCTCATAAAGCAAACTCACTGAAGATCGATATAAATGACATTGTAAAAAAAACATAAAGAAAGATTCTCAGAGTTTGCTATTGATCGCATTATGGAAGAACATGGCCATACCAGCCATACAATTTTACGAATGCCACCATCCGGATTTTAATCCAATTGAAAATATTTGGTATCAAATGAAAGGATACGTAGCTATCAAAAATGTTGCAATGAATGTGACAACAATCAAATAAATTTATATTGGAAAAATCAATATGATTGGCCCGGAAGAATGGAATGCAATAAAATGTGAGGACGAATATAGAAAATTTGAACAAATGTTATAATCACGCATGGATTTTTTTTATTAAATAGCTGTTCGGACAGTGACGAAAGTGTTCATTACATCGCTAGTGAACATACTGACACAGCTACATCAGATGAAGAAATTTTCTGACTGAATTGTTAAGATTAATAACCGGATAAATATTTATATATTAGGTCTTTACCTATGAAATTGCCGTTCTGCAGTACTGGCCATTTCAAATCAAAATAATTTTTGTTTGGCTAAGAATTCTAATTTCAAATTAATTTTATATTTAATATTAAAAACATGGATTTTTTTTTCCAGAAGTAGTCATTTGTTTATTGATTAGTGTTACATTTTCATCGCATTTCAATCTTTTTCGTCATCATGGATACGTTAAAAATTCGAGTAATTATGGAATATGAGTACCGTCGTGGCAGCAACGCGGCACAAGCGGCACACAACATCAACGACGTTTACGGAGCTAACACTACAAACCAACGCACCACTTGTTATTGGTTTGCTCGCTTCCGTTCTGGAAATTTCGACCTGAAAATGAACCTCGCGGTCGTCCGAAGACTTTGGTCGACAATGACGAATTAAAGGCGATTGTGGAAGCTGATGATACACAATCTACGGCTGAATTAGCAGCAGCTTTCGACGTTAGCGTCAAAACAATATTGGTCCATTTGCGTCAAATTGGCAAGGTAAAAAAGCTTGACAAATGGGTGCCCCACGAACTCTATGATCGCCAGCGCGAAGTACGCGTTGAGACGTGCCTTGCACTGCTCAACAGACACACAAATGAAGGAATTTTGAACCGCATTGTTACCTGCGATGAAAAATCGATTCTGTTTGATAACCGCAAGCGCTCAGCAAGTTGGTTGGATCCTGGTTCAGCACCTAAACAATGCCCTAAACGAAAACTTACCCCTAGAAAAGTGATGGTCACTGTTTGGTGGTCTAGCGCCGGTGTGATTCATCACAGCTTCTTACCAAACGGGGTGAGCATTACTTCAGATGTGTACTGTGAAGAACTGAACACAATGATGGAGAAGCTGGCACATCTCCAACCAGCATTGGTCAATCGCTCGTCTCCGCTGCTCCTGCACGACAACGCGCGACCTCATACTGCACAGCAGACGGTCTCCAAGTTGCAAGAACTGGGGTTGGAAGCTCTCCGTCATCTGCCCTACTCACCAGACCTTGCGCCTACAGACTACTACTTTTTCCAGAATTTGGATAACTTCTTGGCGGGAAAAAAATTCAATACCCGAGAGGCAGTACAAAATGCCTTTGAAGAATTTGTTGCCTCCCGTCCAGCTGATTTCTTTAAGAAGGGCATCAATAAACTGCCACTGCGTTGGCAAAGATGCATTGATTGCATGGGTGATTACTTCGATTAATACAAATAAAAAATGCATGAAAAAAATTCGTTTAAATTTTTTCATACAAAACGGCAATTTCATAGGTAAAGACCTATTATAACATACGAGTAAGAACCTCCTCTTTTTTGGAAATGGGTTGAATAATTATTTTATTTTGTTTATATTTCATTATTTCCGTGGTATACTTACTATACATAATGTTAAAAAGGAGTAAATGTTATTATAAATACAGAACCTCCTATTTTGAAGTCGGTTAGAAGGAAAATAGTTTTACGGCCCTATATAGTTCACACGGAAATCAAAACAACAATAAAGTACTTAGTTCTAAATTCAAATTATTAAACACGATAAATCTAATAGTTGATGGACATGGAAATTAGCATTCGTTTGTATTCGGAAATGTGATGATTGCCGAGGGACATTAGGTAAGTAAATAGTTGTACTGTATGTTAAATATAAATTAATGTTTAGTAACACAGAGATCAATACAAACAAAGCCCATATTTTGATCTAAAATTGAAATAGATATATCAAATACACATTTTCTCTCGAGGAGCGTCAATATTGAAGAATTGAAGCCGTCGGGATAACAAGTTATTACTGTGAAACATAAAAATATTTCGTATTGTTTCCATGAGAACCTGAGACGCTGTATTTTGATCATTTGATACAGTGAGATCAAACTGTCAGCGACAAAGGTATGAGAAAATGTTTACGTTCACTCTGTCTGAAAATTGTATCTTATTTCCATGTCGGTTGACGTAAAATGTGACTGAAAGCATACAGTTAATTTTCTCATCATGCCATGACGGCTATAAGGCTTATCCACTAGGCCCAGTTTCCGAATACTGGGCATACTGGGCCGTCCAAGCTCACGTCAGAGCATGTTCCTGAACACTGAAAGCTTGAACTGTCTGGAGCCCGGAAACATTGAAAGCTCGAACTATCTGGAGCCCGGAAACATCAGGTCATACGTAAAGTTTACAACAATGATATGCTTACTAATATTATAAATGCGAAAGTGAATTTGTTTGCTTGTTTGTTAAGCTTTCACGCCAAAACGGCTTAACGGATTTGGATGAAATTTGCCACAAATATTGACCATGACCTGGCTAAGGACGTAGCTACTTTTCATCCTGGATTGCAGACGAAGCCGCGGGTAACAGCAAGTTATACATAAAAAAGAGGCGGATATATTTCAAGCGCGCAACTTGAGGACACGAAAATGTCCTAATTGGGACGTTATGTCTTTAGGCCGCGCGTCACGTGTCACGACTAGATTTTAAATGTTGGTTACTATGAACGGAACATAGTTATCATATGCATAATATCATTGGTTTATAAACAATCTTTTACAACACACTTTACCTGACATACAGAGGCCGCCCTGTCTAGGAGCCCGGGCCTTTCCCCAGCGGTGGGACATAATACAAAAAGATTCCGGTAAATAATTATATTGGCTCTTAAGATAATTAATTAAACCACAATCTATCGAACATTTACATCGCTGACACTACAGAAATGCGACTGACTTGTTTAATAAATCAATTTAAAACTACCAGACAGAACCAAGAAGATTGCTCATTAGAAATAGAAGTCTTTCAAGTTATAGTCAATAAAAGGTTCGGAATTATATTGATTGATCAATTGCTTGCCAAGTGCCAGGCAATTATATCTCAAACATTGAATATTCATGGTTCAGACGACTTCAAAGAGACTGAAATATCTTGTGTTATTAATATTAAATGGGGCAAAATTCTGCGCTAACAGTGAAATGCAAAATGTCGCTAGATTTAAGTGGGAACGGACTATGAATGGACGGGTTACTTCCGATTTTACTGAATAAAATATTGGATTTTAATGACCATGTTATTCAATGTCCATGTTGGGAGGGGCTCATGACTATAATAACAGCCAAACGGTCCGGGTCGATCAAAGGTTTAAGCTATGCTTGTTAAGGTTGGTCCGTGGATGGGTGACCATCCATTTCCTATCGAGACCCCTCCGTGCCTCAGAAAGCACGGCCGTTGATCCCGGCTGTCGTTTGGAGATCTTTGTCAGTCGTTACGGTACTTTCCCCCAAAATCCAACCAGCCTTACTAAGGTACCCCTTGGTACGATACCTCGTATTACCCAGTAACTAGGATGTGGAGGACAGGGCAGTTGCTCCATATAAAATACTGGTATTCAGCTGCATCCGGTTAGACTGGAAGCCGAGCCCAATATAGTTGGGGAAAGGCGCTGTTTAAATTTTATTTTCGGTGCTTAATAAATTTTGACAGTTTCCTATTTAACAAAAACTCAAAAACCTGTTTTATTTAATAGCTTTTAAAACACCTTAGGTGAAAAGAGTATGGCCCATTATTAATGAAGGTATTTATTCACTTAATTTTACGTTAATTAAGAAGGCTTTTCAGGTGTTCCAATTACACGAAAAAAGTGTTTAAAATGTCAGCATTTCTAATTAGTAACGGCAGGCATTTTGGTTGGTAAATAGGCTGACGTCGTTGGCTACCTAATTGAGAGTGGTTAATTTGTATTAACCACTTAGTTGTCTAAAAGGCACCGATATTATACATACTGTGCTTCAACAATTTGCCATTACTTTGCCATCCACATAGATGAAATTCTAATATCTCATACGCCTGTTATTTCACCAACATCCAAACTTATAATACCGGTCACTCACGTTCGCACGAATACGCGAACCCACAAGTGTAGGACGACATTTGCATTTGATTATGTAAAGTTTTCGCTGTATTTTTTCCACATGCGTGCAAACAATCGTACAATGTAAGAATGTTTGCGCGCATGCGAGTGACCGGTACCCTAATTGCGTAACACATTATCAATCGGAGTTGGTTTCATATTGAAACAAATTGCTAATCCATTGATTCACATGTTCGAAAAATTTGTCTGCTCGACAACGTAAATTACGCAATGAATGTTGTTGAACTGTCAAAATGAAACCAACTCCGATTGATAATGTGTTACGCAATTAGGGTGCAGGATAAGACACTGAAATAATTCGTCATCAGCACTAGCCAGTGCTAGAGCGTTCTCAGACGAGTAAAAAATAATTTAGCAACGAACCTACGTACTCGTATCGTTCTATCCACAGAACATCTGTTCTTTATCTAAAGAGGTCTCTCTCGTCTAAAGAATATCTTTCTAAATCTCCTCTATAGAAGATAAAGAGTCCTCTTTGTCTGTTCTGTGGTTCTATCCATGCGTCACATGAGATCGTAGCATGAGATGGATACCCAGACTCAGACAAGATGTCATAGCCATCCATTTGAAACATATGTGGAACCTCGCTATTTCACAATGATTGATTGCTCCATCTACTGGATGTATGTACCTACACATTGAGATACTCGTACAATGACGTATTTCATTGCTTACAGAATGCTCTATATGACGTCACGTTGATCTAGAATACATAATTAGTTCAGGTCACGTGTCACGTCCTAGTTTAGCGATTGGATGAACAAAGTCATAAAAATTGCAACACGAATACAATACCACATTAAGGGCTAATTTGACCAAAGTCGGATATCTTTTATTCGTGGAATAAAATTGACGACTGACAGTTTTTGTTTGGAGAAACTGTCAAAAATTCAAAATTTAATCGAAGAATAAGACTTATGCTGGGTATAAATGTTTGGTCGAATTCACTCTAAATAATATTATATTCAACATAATTGGGCAAAAGTGGGTGTTCTTTTGCCTTACCCTTCGGGGATTACAAGGTTAATATTATGTCAAGTCTACAAATAATTCAAGTACTTAATCAACTCAAGACCACTAAAAATTCAAAAATATGGCCTTATATAACTTTCTTTCTTCTTCTTTCTTTCTTTTTCTTTATTTTTTTCTTTCTTTTTTATTTTTCTTTCTTTTTCTTTTGAACTTTTCTTTTTCTCTGGAAATCTTACACACGTTGTCTACATCAGTTTTTTTTTTACTTACTTTTTAACCGACTTCAAAAAGGAGGAGGTTCTCAATTCGTCGGAACCTTTTTTTTTTATTTTTTTTTTTATGTATGTTCCCCGATTACTCGAAGATGGCTGGACCGATTTGGATTTTTTTTGTTTTATTCGAGAGGGTACATTACAGTTGGTCCCATATAAAATTGATTAACTTTGCTTCGGTAGTTTTTGAGTTAGCTTCAATAATACGTATTTTTTCCTCACTTTTATATGGATGATGTTCTAATACAACCGACTTCCAAAAACAACACTTCAAAGTGAAAAATAACTTTAATTTCGGAAGTCGGTGGCAAAAACGAAAATACATTTAACTAGACACCGACTTCCGAAATTAAAGTTATTTTTCACTTTGTAGTGTTGTTTCTGGAAGTCCGTTGTATTTTTTTGTAAAATGTTTTTTTACTCTGTCCTACCGCACGTATGCTGGAAGAGATTTCTTTTGAAATAAGCAACACCTTTGTACGTATTTTTCTGTTCCTTCCTGTTTGTCTGTTTATTTGTGTGTACATAAATTGTTAAATAAATAAATATTTAAACTTTACGAGTATCAAACTAAACCTTACCAAAATGAAATTACCTACTTTTCAGATGGGTTTTCTCTTCACGTTATATTGAAGACCACGAATTGGATTAACGCTCAATCGGATTACGGCCAATCGTCAAACAAACGTGTCTTGTAAAAAGCCAATGAAGTCCCCACTATGTCGGCTTGTAAAAGAAAAAAATAAGGCGATGCTCTTCTTACTTTGTGCTATCGGGTTCCGTATTAATAATCAATTCTGTTTTCGAGAACGCATTATGTAGTGTCCTTACTTTGACGCTAAACCTTAGTATGATGTGTTCGCGGACGAATTGAACACGATCGTTGAGATGACAATATGACTGGAGTTTTATGAGAGTGTATGAATGTTTTCTAAAGATTTATCCATACAAATAAATAAAATTGAAGTGTCTGTTTATAATGTTAAAATAACAGCTTTTGACTAAATGCGTATGCAAGTATATATGGTACTTACTCATTACAAAAAAAAAAACAGTTTTTAAAATTTTTGTCTGTCTGCCTGCTCCGACTAATCTCCAAAACGGCTGGACCGATTTGGACGGGACTTTCACTTGCAGGTATCTGATGTTATAAGTAAAATGGTGGTGTTAAAAGTAATAAAACCCATGAAATTGTGAACAAAAACTCGAATATGAAAAATTCTTTTTGCATTTGGTAGCCCAACTCTCGAAGATGGTTATGGGCTATTTAACATCACGCGAGCAAAAAGAAAAAAAGTCTGAAAGAATGCTAAGCGAAAAGGAAGTAATAGCGCGGGCGGGCGATGCAACGCGGCGGGTTGGCGGACGAGGGAGTTTTATTAAAATGCGGCTGTTTATTATATTGTTTATCTTAAGAATCCCATGCGAACGAAGTCATGGGGCATAGCTAGTAAATATATAAATTGTTATCGATGACCACCAAAAATGAACCCTGGAATAATCCAATGTCCAGCCGCGACGATTGTGCGATTTGGTGGCGTACCAATTCACATAACACCTGAAGGCAATCATAAGCAAGCAATCTCTTGTATAATAGCATAGCACATGTGTGAGCACTATGTAGCTATTATAAAGCTACCTTTTACTTGGTACCTCTTTCATTGACTGGAATGTGCCCTGGCGGTTGAGAGTATGTCATGCTCACTCAAATGTCTCGCTGGTGGTACCGTGTGTGTTGGATCATTAAGTTCCCTTCAAAATGGAGCTGAATGGACGAGGGCCGTCAGTAGGGTCTGGTCATCTCTTACCTGCTACGGCTTATTTTAATTTGTCTTTTGTTTTTATCTTTTTTTTACGGACGTTTTTAACGTGCGCGTCTTTCTACATTATTCTCACAAGCATAATTTAAAAATTAATGATGTAACCAATATTTTCATATAGAAGAGTTTCCATGGAGTTTCTTGCCCGATCTTCTCCATAGGAACCTTAAAGCTTCATCTTTCTGACTGACCGACCCCTTGACAATTCAAAAGTGCCTGTCATTGTTTTTGAAATAAATGCTTTTACAGTCCTACCAACTTATCTGTGAACTGAAAGAGGACGCCACCGTCGATGCGTCAACACAATCAAATGACATGCGTCGGCACAATCGAAGACGTTTCAACCAACAAGACGGCCGTAGTTCCAATTTTCGCCATTTTACCATGATTTCACAGATAATTCAAATAACAATATCAATCAATCAATCAATTCAAGATAACAATCAAATGACATGCGTCGGCACAATCGAAGACGTTTCAACCAACATGACGGCCGTAGTTCCAATTTTCGCCATTTTACCATGATTTCACAGGTAAGTTGGTAGGAGTGTAGTTTGAGTTTAAATCTAGAATGACAAATAATTCCTTGACGCAGCCACCATCATTCGACATATATCCAACCATCATGTTTGTGAACAAAATTATTTACGTTACCTAGCTATAAGTAGTTATGGCTTTACGTTGTTAGCTAGTTTCGGACTTATCCGAACCGAAGCCGTAATTCATGAATACGTCAGACGGCCTATGCATACCTTCATTAATACTAGCTGACCTGACAAACGTTGTCCTGTCCAAACAATAAATCATACAATATTCCCATAGAAATTGCACTTTTAGTTTTCCCAAATTTTCCAATTCTTCGGGCAACTTTTCCAATTTATCTCTTCATAAGAACCTTCCTCGGACTTCAAAGAATATTTATAAAGAAATAGCTGAATTGATTGGTCCAGCCGTTCTCGAGTTTTACGCTTAGCGACACATTCAGCCACTTATTTTTTAACCCCCGGCGCAAAAAGAGGGGTGTTATAAGTTTAGGTATTTACAGGTTATGAGACTAGCTTCATATTTACGGAACCGTAACCCTAACCCAGAACGATTGAGGGCGAAACGGATTATTTCTCTTCGCATTGTGGCTCGCCCAAGCAATAAAGTTGAGCAATAAGTACCTACTACCAGCGCTGCTCGAAAAAAAGTTGTTAATATTGCCTTTGGTTTCCGAGCCCGTCCGTTTACAGCTGAAACTCACCAAAACGCTTAAGTTTTTTTTTCTCATCTCGTTGTAACTGATGGGTACTAGGCTTTAAAGCTGTCTTATTAATCTTTGAAATACAACAGTTTTTGAGTTGAAGGATAAACACATAGTTTCTGTAAAAAAAAAAACAATAGAAAGCAATATTTTCGATATTCGAGGTGTAAAAAAACGATAGACGTATCTCTGGTTTTGAATTTATATTTAAATATAAATACATTGTTATTTGCCTAAATTTCTATCAAATATATGTGTATAGGCTCCATTTCACGGGTACTCACGTTTGTGGCACATATGTGACTTGAGTCACTGAAGTACACCACCTGCCTGCTCATCATCTGAATAGTCACTACACTTTCACCTTGACACTAGTGGATCACTATGTCCCAACTGGCTGAAATATTATCTGCACAAAAGAGCCTTGAAGAGATTTTCACACGGAAAATGGAGGCACTGGAAGCTCAGATTCAGTGCGCTGGGCCAGCCAAGGATACCGTGGCAAGGGTGGCTGAAGAATTCCGGACCTTCAGGGAGCTTATTTTCAGCATGCTTGGCTTGCTCCGGACTCAGATCAACGAGTGTGCGAAGCAGCTCGACGGGTTGGAGACAAGACATAGGCGGAAAGCACTGATGTTTCAGGGTGTTGCCGAAGTTAACAGTGAAGACACCACTGCAGTCGTCCTGGATGTTATCACCAATAAGCTGGCCCTCAAGAGCTTTTCTGCATCTTCCATAAAGGTCTGTCACAGACTTGGCACTGCCAATAAAGACCATCACAGGCCCATACTCGTGAGATTTTCCGGCTACGATGACAAATCAGTGGTCTGGAAAGCTAAGACGCGCTTGAAGGGAACATCCATCTCAGTCAAGGAGTTCTTGACAAGGGTTCGGCAATCCATCTTTGGGAAAGCACGTCTCCATTTCGGAATGCGGTCGTGTTGGACTCAGGACGGTGTTATCGTTCTGAAGGCCTATGACGGAAGTAGACATAAAGTTTCTTCATTGGATGAACTCAATTCTCTGCTTGCCAAGTTTCCAAAGGTCCAAGGTGCAGGAGATAGCCTGCAAAACAGAACGGGTGAATAATGGTATCATGTTGTCACTTACTAGATAATAATTTGCATGAAATTGTTATTGCGGAATTACTTACTTACAGCTATTATTTCTTTGTTTGTGTTCTTAGTAGTCCCTATAGTAGTTATGTCATTTCCTCATAATCTCTTGTGAATTTAAGCGGTACACTGTAGAGAATAATTTACCCTCAACATGTTTTCTTTTAATTTACCCTTTTCAATTTTATTTTTAGGTTAATAAATACGTCTATGTCAAATTATCTAATTGTCAATGTCAAATTACAATCACAAGTTGAAAAGTCCACAGATTATCTTTAAGTATGACAAGAAGGGTTTGAAGATTGACGTAATGTTCTTTTAATCTCGTCATAATTTAGTATTTTTACCGTAATATTTTATTCGTGTAAACTTGTTTTGTTTTTTTCTGTTTATCATGATATTTTTATTACTATTTTATTCCGCATGATAGTCTCACTGTTTTGTTATTATGTTTCTGCTGTGTGTGTTATGTTTCTGTGGTGTGTGTCTATCCACTGAGCACTACTTGTTTTTATCTTGTAACTAGTTTACGAAATGATTACAATTAGATGATGTTGTGAGCTGGCGGGTGGTGCAGATATGCAAACGTCGTACCAGTCGGTCGTGTAGTATTTTTAGCGTTGTATATAATTATTTATTTATACATATTTATTTTATTTACTTATATTTATGACATCTGATAACGATTCTTTTTATTCTGCCAACGAATCTAGTGCCTCTTCCAGCAATGAAAGTTTTACTTCTTTTACAGACACCTTGAGTGTTCTTTTACGCCGAAATTTCAGCCTAAATTCTGGCCGGCTATTTAACGTGTGCCACATCAATGCTCAGAGCATTCCCAGTCACTACAACGAACTGTACGACACGTTTTTCGACAACAACGTTCACGCCGTCCTGATTTCCGAGACTTGGCTCAAACCTGACCTACTTTCAACTACTTACCCACTTCCTGGTTTCGTTCTTCTTCGCAATGACCGGATCGGGAAGAGAGGGGGTGGTGTAGCCATCTACCTTCGCGATAATTTCCCTTTTAAAATTCTAGCTTCTTCTTCTTCCAATGAATCCGCAGAGTTTCTTTTCCTCGAGGTTTGTGTCAAAGGAGCCAAAACCGTCCTTGGCGTTGTTTACTGTCCCCCTTCCATTGATTACTTCACTGAATTCGAATCAGTACTTGAATCTTTGGGTTCGGAGTATACACATCACATTGTTATGGGAGATTTTAATACCAACCTCCTTGCCCTTAACTCCCATCGGTCCCATAAACTTCTGCATCTAATCGAGTCAGCCAGTCTGCATGTTTTGCCTCTCCAACCTACTCATCATAATATGGTCAGTGATGATACTTGGCTTGACCTGATCCTCACCTCTAATCCTTCCCTAGTTTCCTCACATGGTCAACACGATGCTCCTGGCTTTTCCCATCATGATCTTATTTTCTTATCTTATGTCCTTAAACCCCCTAAACCTAAACCAACGTTCCAGTACAGGCGTGCCTTTGCGCGTATGAATAGCGAGAGGCTTCAACAAGATGCGTCCAATATTGACTGGTCACCCTTGGAAGCAGCTGCTTCAGTTGACGAAAAAGTCAGATTGTTCAACGATGTTGTGGTCAAGCTATACGACAACCATGCCCCTTACAAGAAAATCAAGTTGAAGCGTCCACCTGCGCCTTGGATGAACAGGGGAGTTCGGATGGCAATGCGACGGAGGGACCGCGCATTTCGGAAATTCAGAAAGGATCGCTCGGAGGACAATTGGGCCTTCTTTAAGGCTGCTAGGAATCGGTGTAATCAGATGATACGCAACGCTAAACGCCGCCACATCCTGAATAATATCACTTCTTCTTCTCCTGCTGATATTTGGAAGTTCCTTGGAACATTGGGTATCGGTAAATCGCGACATTTGGACCTTCCTAGCACAATTGGTTTGGACGATCTAAATCGGCATTTCTCTACTGTTCCCACTCTAGATAGTCTAACCAAATATCAAACCCTTAACTACCTTGCGGGTCTGTCGCGTCCAAACATTAACCCCTTTGTCTTCACCCCAGTCGACCCGGGAGAGATCAAAAAGATTATCCTATCCATTAAATCCAAAGCAGTGGGCTGTGATGATATCAGCCGTCATATGATTGTAGCGGCTCTTGATCATCTTCTCCCTGCAATATCCCACATCATAAACTTCTCCCTTTACACTGGTGTTTTCCCTTCCCTGTGGCGTAAAGCCCTTGTTCGGCCACTGCCTAAGATACCCAATCCCTCTCTTCCTAGTCACTTTCGTCCAATTTCCATCCTTCCCTTTCTGTCTAAAGTGCTCGAGGCCAGTGTTCATAAACAATTCTCCCACTTTATTCACCGCAACTCCCTTATCAGTGCATTTCAATCCGGTTTCAGGCCCGGGCACAGTACCGTTTCAGCTCTCCTTAAAGTGACTGACGACATTAGGCGGGGAATGGAAGACACTAAAGCTACAGTTTTGGTGTTAGTAGACTTCTCCAATGCTTTTAATACCGTCAGTCACGAAATCCTTTTATCCATCCTTTCCTATCTTATGGTCTCTCCGGAGGTATTGGAATGGTTTGCCTCTTATCTTCAGGGGCGTCAGCAGTCTGTTCGTGCTGGAGACTCTTCGTCGAGTTGGCATGATCTTGCAGCTGGCGTCCCTCAAGGCGGTATATTATCTCCTCTTTTGTTTTCCATTTTTATTAATCTCATTACCACCGAGCTTCGGGCTGCGTATCATCTTTATGCTGACGATTTGCAGCTTTACTGCCAGGCAAGTGTTGACAACATATCCGATGCGATTGACGAGCTGAACCGGGATCTAAGTGTGGTTAAAAGCTGGTCTGATCGATTTGGAGTGGCGGTTAATCCTATCAAGTGTCAGGCTATCATTGTAGGGAGCCCCCACAGTATGAGAAAGCTGAATGACTTAACTGTGCCACCTGTAATGTTTGACAACGCAGTCATCCCGTTTAGCTCCAATGTTAAGGATCTGGGTCTGCATGTCGACACTTGTCTTGACTGGCGAAAGCAGGTCACGACTGTAAGTAAGAAAGTCACCGGAACGTTGAGGTCGCTCTATCGCTTGAAAAACCTTCTTCCATCACACATAAAGGCCATGCTTGTACAGTCCCTAATCTTTCCCATAATAGACTATGGTGATGTGTGTTATTATGACCTGAATGCAGATCTCCTCAATAAACTTGATCGCCTTCTAAATAACTGCATTCGATTCGTCTTCAATCTTCGTAAGTATGATCATGTGTCTGCGCACCGATTGCTTTTAAAATGGTTACCCATACGTCAGCGCAGAGAGCTGAGGGCTCTGTCTATGTTGTATTCCATACTAAATAAGCCTACTTCTCCTTCTTATCTGACTTCCCATGTTCAATACTTGTGCTCTGCCCATAGTAGAAATCTTCGTTCAACCAACAATCGTCTTCTACGATGTCCTTCTCACCGCTCTGGTTTTATTCATTCTTCTTTCTTTGTCCAGGCGGTATTTCTTTGGAATGCGCTCCCTCTGAACATCAGGATGGCAACCAGTCAGCTATCGTTCAAAATGAAGGCTCGTGAACATATTCGTATAAAGTTGGCAGAATCACTTCAGCGCTGATTCTTGCTGGATTCTTTTTCTCCTCTACCTATCGTTATTTCTCTTGACAAAGTTTATTCTGTTTATATGTATGTATATATAATATGTATTTATTTATTAGTATTTATTCTTTTTCGAATTATCTATCCCTTATGCTGCACCTGCCATGTTTTCTCTCTGCATCACCCTAAGGTTGACTGGTAGAAAATGCCTCAGGCATTAAGTCCGCCTTTGTACAGTATTTTTTTACTTGTGCATAAAGTTTTAATAAATAAATAAATAAATAAATAATATTTTTATCACAGAAAATACTTTTTTTTTATAAATTACATTTTCCTTACATAAGTGGATCAAAGCACACAATTAGACTTCTGAGGTCTGTCTTAGCATGACCTAAGATTGATCAAAGCGCTATTAACAGCTGTTTAACAGCATTACATCAATGCTGTTAAACAGCACTGAATCTCTAATGTGTACAGGAATTTGATTTAGTAAATTGGGTATTATGAAAGAAGTGGTACGCCTGCCATAAAAGTTATTTTTGCGTGGCACTTGAAATGTGTTTAATTTGGCTTGTCGTTTATTTACGTCATAATTTACTGTGTGTGTTTACTGTGTTTTTTTTACTGTCTTGACGAAAAGTCCTCCAATGTTCTTTAATGGTTGAGAGTTGAACTGCTGAATGAGCATAGAATAATATATAATTATAATACTATACATTAAACTTTGGTGACGGTTACCTAAAATAAGTTTACTGAATGTTTCTTGTCTGTTCTCATGTAAGTGGCGTTTTTGTCTTTTATGAGAATAAAATGATATAAACCTAATTTAACTGGAACTTTTAGAACAGGCAATTTTAGAATATTCATGCTAATCAACATAAACATAATGGTATCATGGGAATATGCGAAGAAGAAGACGTCTATCTGTTGTTATAGATAACCTTCTAAGGATTAAGATATAATAGGTTGGGGAAAAAGTTTCTTCGCATTTTTTAAGAAAATTCAAAACATTTTTTAATATACATTATTTACATTTATCTAAAGTATGTAGGTATCATTTTGTTCGATAACTTTTTGCCATCTTGTAGGTAGGGACATGATCCCATTGCTATAGAAATTTTGGGACTTCTGATCAAAATACCGCGACAAGTGGTTTTGGCAGTCCTCTCGTGATGTTAACCTGACACTGCCTAAAGAATCTGAATGGACCGAAACAGGTAGAAATCTGAAGGTGCAAGGTCAGGACTATACGGCAGATGCATTAACACCTCCCAGCCAAACTCTCTTAATTTTTGCTGAGTGGCTAAAGATGTGTGAGGTCTAGCGTTATTATGATGAAAAACCACACCCCTTCTGTTAATTAATTCCGGCCACTTTCTCTCAACTTCTAGCTTTAATCTCATCAGTTGTTCGCAGTAGAGTTCAGAATCGATGGTCCTGCCTGGTAGTAACAGCTCATAATGAATAATACCCTTCCAATCCCACCACACACACAGCATCACCTTGTTGCGAGTTAAACCGGGTTTCGCCACAGTCTGTGAAGCCTGACCGGCCTTTGACCACGACCTTTTTCACACGTTCTTGTCGTACGTGATCCACTTTTCATCACCAGTTAGTAGCTTCTTCAAAAATGGTTCGGTTTCATTACGTCGTAATAAAGAATCACAAATGAGTACACGGTTCATTAGGTTTCTTTCAGTGAGCTCGTGAGGTACCCAAATATCAAGCTTTTTTGTGTACCCAGTTTTTTTCAAATGCGCCAAAACTGTTTTGTGGTCAATTCCCAGTTCTTCAGCTACGTTGTAACTACTAATATGCCGATCTTGCTCCACTTTTTCAAAAATGGCGTCCATTTTATCCGTAATAGGGCGACCAGAGCGTCGTGCATCTTTGGCATCAAAATTTCCGGATTGAAAACGCTTAAACCAAATTTGTGCTACTCTCACAGACACTGCACTGGGTCCATAAACATCGCAAATTTTTTTCGCGGCATGCGTTGCATTTTTACCTTTTTTGTAGTAGACTTTTAAAATGTATCGAATTTCTTCATTAGATTCACTCATCTTGACAGTACGAAAAACAAATGAAAATCACACTTTTTCCTAATTTGAATTTGGAATTATGTTCTTTAAAATTTAAACTTTCAATGATACCAAAACCAGCTCGATACAAATAGTATAGACAAAGATATTTTATTTTAAGTTCATACATACTATAATGCGAAAAGACTTTTTCCCCAACCTAATATTATCGGGCGACAGAAGCAGTAGGTTATTGACTTTATTCTGTGGCGGCATCTACATCGCCACATACGAACTACGTTACTACGCATCACAATGACATGACGTCACGCAAATCCTGCATCGCGCAATTAGAGTTTACCGCGCAACTAGCATAAATATACAACGTCCCGACATCAACCGTCGGGCAGTTCCCCACCAGACACGACACCCGTCTGGTCAGACGATCCTCCCTTTTCGATGGAGGATGAGTGTACTGTACACCCTGTTCCTCATGCCTCTATAATTCCGTTCTTGTGCGTGTTGTAATTGACATATTTATTTGGAAAAAGAATAAGTCAATATACATATAATTAAATACATTTTATTCATCCCTCTTACATTTTAAATATAAGCTGTTATCATGAGAACCAGTTTGATAAATAGTTATTATAGCTTATCTATTAGGTTTTAGGGAACTCCGGATATTTCCGGAAGGGTTCCGGGAACCCTAAAAACGATGAGTAGACTGTGTGAAAAATGATGAGGCTAGAAAAGGGGTGACTACTGAGATGACAACTAATAGAGAAGTATGGAAACCGTTTCAAGGTTTCCGAAAAACAGAACCCTTGGAACGGTTTCACTTCGTTGTCCGTCTGTCTATCTGTCAGTCTGTCATAACCCTTTTTCTGAGAAACGCGTGGAGGTATCAAATTGAAATTAATATCAAATACTTAAGTCTACGGTCCCTTGAAGTCCTAATAAAAACAAGCTTCTAAGTGAACGCAATAAAAAAATACGGCCATTTATGCGACATATATTATTTTGATACTCACAAGTAAATCAAAACCTATAGGGTACTTCCCGTTGTCCTAGAATCATGAAATTTGACAAGATGCAAGGTATCACAGCACAAGTAAAAGAAAAAGTCCGAAAATTGTTAATTTGTAATTTATTCCGTGAATTTTTTTTTTTTATATTCGTTTTTGGGATAATTTGGGAGGAGATAATGTGGGAGTAGCTCGTGGCTAAGTAATAACAGCCCGACGAGTCGATCCATCAGGTTAAGCTACGCTTGCCGGGGTTGGTCCGTGGATGGGTGACCATCTTTACATAGCGAGACTCCTCCGTGCCTCGGAAAGCACATTAAGCCGTTGGTCCCGGCTGTCATTCGTGGATCTTTGACAGTCGTTACGGGTCGTCAGAAGCCCGAAAGTCTGACAATCAGTCTTACCAAGGGGTATCGTATTACCCAGTTAATGGGTTGTGGAGGTCAGATAGGCAGTCGCTCCATGTAAAATAATGATATTCAGCTGCATCCGGTTAAACTGGAAGCCGACCCCAACATAGTTGGGAAAAGGCTAGGCAGATTGATTTTTGTTTTTGAGATAATTTCACGCACTTGGCCTGTTTTTTTTGTCTTCCCCTACTCTTCTAGCCATCGACATTCACACTCAAAACTTTCCTCACGACATTTTCCTCATTCCTCCGCATCATATCATACCATAAAAAAATCCTACATACAACCACAAAATCAAACCATGATCAACAAAATCAGAGTAATTCCTAGTATCAAGTAATTGCCACCGATGGCCTTCGGCAGCCTCACCCTGGTACCCAGCAATCCTATTAAGATATTAGTTCCAGTCCAATTTGTGCCAGTTCCATTGTTCTCTTTACTATGCAGGTTGGGGCTAATCAATAGATGCCTCCCTACCAACCGATACCTGTGCTGAATTAGAGATGAATGAGGTAAACCTGTACAATGACGGTAGGTACCGCATTGTAACATTTAGTAAGGACTGAGTGTTTCATTCAAAAGACTCGGTCATAATATATTGTTCAAATATATTGTTCTAAAGTAACAGAATTCACTATGTTTGTGTTAATTTAAGCTATGTATTACATTAGTACCTACTATACCGACGAAGATACAATCTGTGAAGTTTTAACTAATAAAGTTACAGTTACAGTTTTTGTGTTAAGTTTGTTTTTTTGTGCTATAATGATAAAAAGCACGATGGGGTTGACATATATGTCTAGATAAAAACCCCAAATCAAATAAAGAGAAAAAAAAGAAAAAAAAAGTTTTAACTAACAGCGGCTGGCAATATATTATACTATACTTCTATACTAATATTAGGTGTAAAAGGTAGTATGCAGAAATCTGAAACTTACTAAGTCCATTATTCTGGATTAAAATTCCGGTGAGATTTTCCAGAATTATGGATTTCCCGGGACTGGAATTTTGCAAAAATTTAATTTGAAAAACTAAAACATGGCATCGAAAAATTCCTCCACATCGTTGTCGAGTGGTGAAGTACCCAAGAGACTGGCGGCATTGCCACGTTGTATGGCAATGCTAAGCCTCTGGCCAAGGTAAAAGCCAGCCCTTGGGTCATGGGAAGTGTCAACCAGTGGCTTGGAGATTTCATTGAATAAACCATGAGCACTCGGACCCCACGGCCCAAGGGTAAAAAAAAGGCGTAAACGGCTCGAAAATATAATTACCGATAAGGTTATTATACTTTCGCCGCTTGAGGTTTTCCGCAGCCGCAGTAGCAGTGCTTTACCACTCGACAACGATGTGGAGGAATTTTTCGATGCCATGTTTTAGTTTTTTAATAGTTTTAGGATATAATTTTGTTATTTTTAGGTTATGTTTATATTACATTTAAATAAATGATATAAAAAAAAAAAATTGAAAATATTTTTTTACCGACGAAAAAAGGAGGAGGTTCTCAAGTCAACACATATATTTTTTTGTTATGTGTGACCAGGACCACGCATAACTTTTTACAGAGTAGTCCAATTTGATTTTTTTTTGGTTTACGTGAAAAATAAAAACTTTTACAAAAAAATAAAACCGACTTCCAAAAACAACCCCACAAAATGAAAATTAAGTTTAGTTTCGGAAGTCGGGGGCAAAAAAAACTGGTCAAGAGCGAGTCGGACTCGCCCACCGCGGGTTCCGTAACACCATTTATATGTAATTTTTGATGATTTCGGAAAAACTGTGCTGTTTAGAGACATCGTTTTATTTTTCCTGTAATCTATACATAAACATCTATCACACAAATCAACTTATTCTTTGTAATAGAATAATTTTAGATTTTTCTCTATGCAAACTTCGGAGATAAGGGGGGGACTGTACTTTTTTTTTTGAATTTTTCATCAAAAGTTGAAAACTATGCGGCCTAAAAAAAAGAAAAAAAAAATCTTTGAGAATGTGCAAACAGCGTTCTTTCATATGATATCTCACATGCTCTAGTAGCCCCACTTCAAACTATTAAAACCCCCTTTCAGTCCCTGTTGAAAAAAAAAAAACATATATATTTTTATTTCTTTCTTATTTGCAAAATAGTTGGGCAAACGTCATCTAAAACTGATCCAAATTTCAAGTTGATAGCATTAGTAGTTCTTGAGATATCTAGCTGTTACAGACGGACAGACAGACTGAGTCACACCATAAGGGTTCCTTTTTACTATATTGGGACGGAACCCTAAAAACGAAAATACATTTAGCCAGACACCGACTTCTGAAATTAAAGTTATTTTTCACTTTGTAGTTTTGTTTTTGGAAGTCGGTTGTATTTTGTAAAAAGTTTTTTTTAACATTATACTCGTTTACAGATAGTATGCGGCATATCAGCAATGGTGATGGGCAGCGTTGCCTTCATAGAGGAGAGACAGAAGTTCAACATGGGGCTCGGGATCCCAGCTGGAGGAATCAGCGTTTTAGCTGCAGGTAAAACATTTATAAACACAACCTTTATTACGACTTTAGAGGGCCTCAAAGCTACGTCCGGTAATCTTTGGATTACTCGAAATTCGAACGGTCAGCGGAGGTTACAGTAAAGTTCAATGTGTACTTGGCACCAACGTTTAATATTTATATGGCGGAGTAGATTCTGAGAGTTTTAATGTCAGTAGCAAGCGTATTCATGACATGACTCGATAATGATTTTTCATGACAAATCTATTAACCACCATGTCAGGATAACACCATCAGCAAGAAATAAAACTAACATAAATTCACAAAACTTTAAAAAAAACGGCCAAGTGCGTGTCGGACCACACACAATGAAGGGTTCCGTAGTTGAAAAGAATTAATCCCACTTTTTCCTTTACTTGCGCTGTGAGACCTTGCTTCTAGCCAAATTTCATTATTATTCTAGGTCAACGGGAAGTAGCCTATAGGTTTTGATTAACTTGCGAGTATCAAAATATGTAGCATAAATGGCCGTATTTTTTATTGCGCTGACATAGAAGCTAGATCTTTTTAGAACTCCAAAGGGCCATAGCCTTGCATATTTGATATTCATTTCAATTGATACCTCGACGCATTTCTGAGAAAAAGGGTCTTGACAGACTGACAGACTTGAAAATATTTTTTTATGTGCTAGAATTACAAATGAACAATTTTCGGACTTATTCCTTTACTTGTGCTGTGAGACTTTGCATCTTGCCAAATTTCATGATTCTAGGACAACGGGAAGTACCCTATAGGTTTTGATTTACTTACGAGTATTAAAATATGTCGCATAAATGGCCGTATTTTTTTATTGCGTTGACTTAGAAGCTTGATTTTTTTAGAACTCTAACGGACCATAGTATTTGATATTAATTCCAACTTGATACTTCCACGCGTTCCTTAGAAAAAGTCTTGACAGACAGACAACGAAGTGATCCTATAAGGGTTCCATTTTTTCCTATTGAGGTACAGAACCCTAAAAATACTCATACAGGCTCGGATGGAACAGTCGACATTAGTGAAGGATGTCGACTCAGGGCGGAGGCCGAACAACGTCTTGCACGTTAAAGGTGGCGCTCACAGAACCAGTCAAGCGGTTTAGACAAGCGTGGTGGGTTAATTTTATAAGCCCCTACTCTCTCATAACAATTTTTTTTATAATTTAGTTATTTTATTTTAAATTGTTATTAACCAACGACTAGTTTACCTAGTTAGGACGTGCTTGTTAAAAACAATCTGCGCGATACAAACTTTTTGAACAGTTAATTACAAAGTTAAATGAATATTGGGACTCCATGTTTGAAATAAAATTTAACTTTCGTTCGTGGATACGCGTGTATATACGTTAAAGCGGGTTTAGACCATAGGAGCAAATGCTTATTCTGTTTCATTATTCCATTCTATCAAATACATTTTGAGTGAATAAAGAACCCAAGAAATAATAATAATAAAAAAGGTTCCGACGAATTGAGAACCTCCTCCTTTTTGAAGTCGGTTAATAACATCTAAAGAGGCTCTCGTTGGGCGGCTGGATTGAGGGCCTGACTCAGAAAGCGGTACTTCTAGACACGGCGCGCATTGTTAGGAGGTTCCTCTCTCTGGAGCTCTGACCGCCGGTAGCTTGGACCCTGTTCCCGGTACCGGTGGGCTACTATAGTTTATATTTTTAAATATTTTTATATTCTAATATTTAAAAATGTAATTTGTATGTATATATTAAAGAAAAGGCAATAATAATAAAAAAAAAAATAGAATAATATTAATATTTGAATAGTTTTATTTCGAACACAATATCCATATAGTGTTAGTAACATACAAATTAGTAAAAATCAACCTCCGCACAAACTGCTGTACAATCGGAGAGCCGAAGCTCTCGGCTACAGTTTTCAGGATGCTGTTTTGACTGCCCCTCGCTCGTCTCAGTAACGACTCAGTTTTTTTGCGTATAATTAATGCATTCTTTCGTTGTTCTATCTTTACATACAAAATCATCAAGAAAACCGAAAAAAGTAAGTTTAAAAACTACATCCCGACTACTGAAAAATCACGCTCTAAAAAGTATGAAAATACTCTCATCTGAAAATAGAAAAAGACAGACAAATTAAAACTCCGAAGTGACACGTCATGTCATAAATCGAACAGATTACGTGTGACTCCGGATTTTTAATTTGTCTATCTTTTTCTAATTTCAGATGAGAATATTTTCTTGTTTCATACTTTTTAGAGCGCGATTTTTCAGTAGTCGCGTTTTAGTTTTTAAACTTTCTTTTTATTTAAATTATTTTGGGGTTATAATTTCGGGTTAAAATATTTGCAGAGCAATTTTGCATTTTTAAAGACGAACAATTATAATTATTATAATTACGTCGTATTAATGGGAATACCGACTAAGTACCGATTTTTGCAAAACTGTGTTAATAATGCAGTTTTTCTTAAAAAAAACGTGAACAATCTAATGGTAAAACCCACTTTGCAATATAATGCATGCCTACTTAAAAAGACAGTGAATGGGAATAACCACTAAAATAGGTCTTTTCATAAAAATTCAAGCAATTATTACAAAATATTCTCGTTTTTTATTTTATATCTTCGATTAAAAAGTATTATCCTAATATATCTCTTTTTCATGCTGAACGTTTCTTTGGTACCCAGTTTGTTAATCTACACGCAAAATATACTAACTATCAGGAGTTATTTGTTTTTGACTTTAGTAAAATTTTTTAAGCAGAACTCAAATATAGAATGAATTCATACTTAACCGAAATAGTACTTTTTACTTGACGATAATTTAGTAAATTCTGAAATAGAATGGCAATTCATATTAACTTGTATTAGCAGTTTTTACCATTAGAATCGACTATTTTTTTTTGTCCCAAATAAACTACAGGGAAAACCGACTACCTCGACTTATCGTGTTTTTGCACTGATTTATTCGACGCGTACGTATACGTAGTCGTAATACAACTGCGCTTGCAAGCACGTTGCTCTGTGTTATTTGTTTTAAAAGTGAAACACCAGGTTAATCATGAGTTCTTTGGAGGGATAACTACTTTCTGAACCGCCGTACAAAAGTAAGTACAATAAATAAAAGTACACAACAAATTATTAGTTGATAGTAATTTTGAGGTTATAAAACGGGAATAAGGTTAAAAATGTTTTTGTATCGATGTGTTATTCCGATCATTATTACGTAGTGATCTTTTTCATCTCAACGTAATCATTTATGGTTGGTTTTTTTTTTTTTGATAATTGACAATTATTGTGTTGGATGGTAACTGCCCGGCTGAGACGTGTCCTGTTCAGTGTTCAGTTTCGTTATGTGTTAAGTATTCATTTCCGTTAGCTCGGAAGTGTTATGAAGATTAAAGTTTTGACATCACCCCAATTCTTCCCGTGGGTGTCGTATGAGGCAGATTTATCAGAGAACAGGTAGCAGCATCCTCTGCGCAATATCCTACTCGATCGCCTACCCAGCTACCTAAGCCGACGTTCGCACGGACGTAAAAATATCGCGGCGGGATTTTATCGCGCACTGGATTTTCAACTCTCGTTGTTGAGCTGAGCGTTGAGAATCCAACTTAACAATAACAGAGTGCATTCTAGCGCGTCGAAAAAACACTTTTGGATTTTCAACTCTCGGCGCTAAGCAGTGTTGAAAATAGAATGCGCGAAAAAAAATCGTCGCGTTATGTTTACGTCGTTGTAAAATGCCTATGTCCAGCAGTGGTATTTTACAGGCTGTAGTAGTATGATGAATAATGATGATGGACGTAAATATGACGCACTGTTTTTATTTTCTTTATTTATTTTTTCTTATTTAAGATTATTCAACTGAAAGGCAAGAAGCTAATGATGCCGAGGATGATGATTATTTTAATATCTCAAGCGTATGATGATTTTTTGACCCAATCTGGAATAAACAGCAGTGTTAGACCGAATGAAGGAGATAAGTACTTACCTTGACTACTATAGAGATAGGTTAATTTTGTGGGTTTGTCAAGTTGATGATTAACAATATTAATTATTTGCAGGCACAGTATCTTCGGAACAACATTTTGACGATCGGATGGCGGATGAATTGAAAAAAAAAATGGAAATTATTCATGCAGAAGTTTCTACGACACTAAGCTTGAGGAACGAGGGCAACATAGACTATTGTAACGATTTAATTGCTTTAGAGGATTTAATAGGTCCTATCGCTTGTTTCACACAAAATTTTAGGGACATAACCGTAGTTTCAGAAGAAATTTTGAACCCCGTTGCTTCAGTGCAACTGATGCATTCTGTAGGATACAATGAATCTGGTGACGGTCAACTATCTATACAAGCTGAGGATAACCATGACAATGATCTTAGTGATGCTTCAATGATATCAACTACCATTCTTATGGATATCTTCGATCGTGCTGCTGCAATTGTAAAGAATCGAGAAGAAGAATTATGTTATATAAAAACATTATTAACAGAGATGTTTGACCGTGTGTGGAAAACTTTAAAACCACGCAGTCGTTGGCGTGTTCCAGATCCGAGTTCATGGAAAGTTAATATAGCTGAAAAAAGGCGAGCTGATGGTTTACCTTACGTCATTAAAAAAAAGTGTAGAGATCCAAAACTACCTAAACCTGTTGATTGTACGATATGCAAATTTAAATGTACTTCCTACATAACTGAAGATGATCGCATTATGCTTTGTCGAGAGTACTGGCACTGGGATTTTCCATCAAAGAAAAATTTTTTGTTAAAATTTATTGAAGTACAACCAATAAAGAGTATTAAAGTCAACAGAAATCGCACAAGTTGTGCAAGCAGGTCGAACACGAAAAAATATTTCTTTATAATTAAAGAAGAAAGAAGGCAAATCTGTCTAAATTTCTTTAGAAAAACTCTGTGCATTTCGGTTTCCGTTATTACAGAAGCCATAAATAATCGGAATCATTTGGGACTTTACGCACTTAAAGAAGATCCGCGTGGACGTCAGGCACCTCCTAACAAAATGCCAAATGAAAAAATACAGAAAGTGCGAAATCATATTAATTCATTTCCTAAAATGGAAAGTCATTACGTTCGGAAAACTATTCGACGTGAGTACTTGGACTCTAACCGGTCCTTGGCAAAAATGTACAAGCTTTACATTGATGATTGTAAGAGAAGACAAACTGATCCAGTTTCAGAGCCCATTTATCGTAAAGTGTTTGGTACAGAATTTAATTTAGATTTGTTTCCAAAAAAAGACTAGTGTCTTATTTGTACAAAATATGAACGCACAAAAGCTGAAGGTAATCCTAGCTTTCAGAATGAACATGAAGACCACATCGCCAGAAAAGAAGCTTGCAATGAGGAAAAAAGAAAAGACAAGGAAAGAGCAAACAAGGAGAATAAATTCATTTCAGCTACATTTGATCTACAGTCCATTTTACAAATACCTAGTGGCGAAGTGGGTCTTTTATATTATTTCCGAAAACTAACAGTTCATAATTTATGTATCTATGAAAATGTTTTGCCGAATGAAGCCTATTGCTTTCCGTGGACTGAGCTAAACGGAAAGAAGGGTAGTTCGGAAATCGATTCGAATTTGTTTATGTACTTGTCTGAGTATGTACCTCTCTATGTTGAAGAGGTGGCTTTTTTTTTCGGACACCTGCGGAGGGCAGAACCGAAATCAGTATGTCGCTTCATTACTATTTTGGCATGTCATCAAAGTCATCGAGCACAAGTTCCTAGAGAGTGGGCACTCATATGGACATGGACTCAATGCACAGCAGTATATTCAATGACAGAGTGGATTAATATTTTTCGTCGGGCAAGATCTTCAAAGAAAACAAATAACAAGATCCAGAAGCCATACAATGTGCGAGAATTGAAATTTAGCAAGTTCAAAGACTTAAAAAAATTAGCAGCGAGTGTGATGGGAAAGAAAATATCAAAGAATGCAGAAGGAAACCGTGTACTTTGGCTAAAAATAAAAAGAATTAAATATGTGAAAGGCGAAATGAAATTTTATTATAATTATGATATGTCAGAAAACTTTTTCTTTATAGACCTCGCACTTACAAATTCCAATCAAGCCAACTTTGATTTAGATCCACCAGTACATCACTACTTGACCCGAAAAAGGTAGATGCGTGCTGACGATGCATTTATTCAAAACGTTAGAACAATTGAACCTCAATTTTCTGCCGAGTTGATACAACTGTACCGCAAGCGTCTGCCAATTACTAAAGCAAAAAAAGCGTATTTGCTAAAACTATGTTCCAAAAGAGTAATCCCAGAGGAGTACCATGACTGGTATGAGAAAATGGAGACCGAAGATACCGTCGATCGATTACCAGATGCTACTGTGTCTGATGAAGTTACCTCGGATGAAGAGTAAGGATGGACGGAGGCAGGAAATGTTCAAGGAGAAGGATAATTATTATAAATTTCACGCATCTAAGAACGTTGATTAAGATTTTTTAGTTCTCTTTCTTTTTTTTAAGTTTTAGGTCTATGTTGTTTGTAGGTACGTTTTCGCGCTTCTGTCTGTGCCTACAATTTACGGAACACAACTTTTTTAAATAATAAAAATTAAAAATTTATTCTTACTTTTTGGTTTCATTTCTGAGTAGTTTAACAACAAAATTAATAAAACACCCTCCCACATACATTGCGCTGACAAAAAACAGACTAATATTGTCATACATTAATTAGTAAAGTCAAGAAAATTATAATCGACGTTTTTGTTCAATAATTAGTTCAACTATAAATTAATATATATTCTTGTTACTAGACGGGTAAAACCAACTAAAATTTCCGTTTTTTACAAATAATTAGATTTATGCCGGTTTTATAAATGTACCTCAATTATTATTAACTATTAAATAATTCTAGGCCAATCTAAACAGTAGATAACACTTTGAGAGAAGCCACATTTAATTAAATATTCATGTTTTAAGATTATACAGGTAAAACCAACTAATTGGGGGGTTTTACGATTTTTTTTCCGTTTTCTGATATTAGTATAGACTTGCAGAACACAATATTTAGTGATCTGAAATGATAAATAATTGTTCTAAATATAATTTGGACACAACGTACGTTAATTTAATTCATCGGCGATTTTCTTTATCTAACTTTCAAAATGCAATACCTTGTTTTGATATTTTGGGCATTTAGTCGGTTTTCCCATTAATACGACGATTATATATATTGTGGGTAGGTAGATTTGGAGAGAAAATATGTTTGACTCGCATCTGAGCCGTGATTTTCGAAATTATTCCCAATTATCGGGTGCATGCAAACAAAACCGCGAGCAATAGCTAACAATATATATTAGGTTGGGGAAAAAGTCTTTTCGCATTATAGTATGTATGAACTTAAAATAAAATATCTTTGGCTATACTATTTGTATCTGGCTGGTTTTGGTACCATTGAAAATTTAAATTTTAAAGAACATAATTCCAATTTCAAATTAGGAAAAAGTGTGATTTTCATTTGTTTTTCGTACTGTCAAGATGAGTGAATCTAATGAAGAAATTCGATACATTTTAAAAGTTTACTACAAAAAAGGTAAAAATGCAACGCAAGCCGCGAAAAAAATTTGCGATGTTTATGGACCCAGTGCAGTGTCTGTGAGAGTAGCACAAATTTGTTTTAAGCGTTTGCAATCCGGAAATTTTGATGCCAAAGATGCACGACGCTCTGGTCGCCCTATTACGGATAAAATGGATGCCATTTTTGAAATAGTGGAGCAAGATCGGCATATCTGTAGTTACAACGTAGCTGAAGAACTGGGAATTGACCATAAAACAGTTTTGGCGCATTTGAATAAAACTGGGTACACAAAAAAGCACGATATTTGGGTACCTCACGAGCTCACTGAAAGAAACCTAATGATCCGTGTACTCATTTGTGATTCTTTATTACGACGTAATGAAACCGAACCATTTTGCAGAAGCTACTAACTGGTGATGAAAAGTGGATCACGTACGACAAGAACGTGCGAAAAAGGTCTTGGTCAAAGGCCGGTCAGGCTTCACAGACTGTGGCGAAACCCATGTTAACTCGCAACAAGGTGATGCTGTGTGTGTGGTTGGATTGGAAGGGCATTATTAATTATGAGCTGTTACCACCAGGCAGGACCATCGATTCTGAACTCTACTGCGAACAACTGATGAGATTAAAGCAAGAAGTTGAGAGAATGCGGCCGGAATTAATCAACAGAAGGGGTGTGGTTTTTCATCATGATAACGCTAGACCTCACACATCTTTAGCCACTCAGCAAAAATTAAGAGAGTTTGGCTGGGAGGTGTTAATGCATCCGCCGTATAGTCCTGACCTTGCACCTTCAGATTTCCACCTGTTTCGGTCTCTTCTGATTCTTTGGGCAGTGTCAGGTTAACATCACGAGAGGACTGCCAAAACCACTTGTCGCGGTATTTTGATCAGAAATCCCAAAATTTCTATAGCAATGGGATCATGTCCCTACCTACAAGATGGCAAAAAGTTATCGAACAAAATGGTACCTACATACTTTAGATAAATGTAAATAATGTATATTAAAAAATGCTTTGAATTTTCTTAAAAAATGCGAAGAAACTTTTTCCCCAACCTATTATATATATATTTTTGAAATGTGCTAATTAAGCCCTTTCTTCTGACACGGCATCATTAAAAAAGATTTATTTTTTAGTTCATGGCTTTATGTCCTCTAGAGGGCGCTATATTCAATTAAGTGTGACGTCACTTAGCCTTTAACCAGCGGACAATCAAGACGCTTCCAAAGATACCTCATTTGTCAAATGATATTATGATAAGTACTTTAGAAGTTATGAGGGAACAGATGAACATACATACATACATACCGATCAAAATCATAACCCTCCCTTTTGTTTCGCCGTAGTCGGTTAAAAATGAATGCTCTTTTCTTGCTATGGTTCTATGTTCGTTTGGTCTAAATCGACCTTTATATTGCAAAGTTTTTCTTAGTCCCATATCATAGAGCCATAATATGCCATTGGCTGGGTATAAAATAATATACTACGACTTACTAGTCTACTAGAAAAATAAAAATAAAAGAACTAACAGGTGAAATATAATGAAATACCAGTAACATATTAAATTGCCAATTGGGCCTTGTTGTAAGCTACAACGACCTTCACTAATAATGATGGATCCCATTATTTCGCCAGCTACCGAAATATAATACTGACCTTTTAGTAGTGTACCCGGTAAAATCAAGGCTGGTCGTAATAGGAAATTGTGGATGGAATTACGAGAGAGCCCACATTACTTCGTGATTGCTAACGTAACCAAGATAGTTGGAGAGATACTTGAGAAAACTTAAAGGAGGGTTATTCAACTCTGTTGAGCTGTTTATGAAAGTAGCAAACCAAAATGGGTGTAATACCCTATTACAACTTATTAAGCCACAAAAAAAAAAACACAAAATTTTTATTCAATCAATAAGTGCCATAAAAATGCATTCAAATTTTACATTTTCAAACTTCGCGCGTAATTTAACGAAAACGTTGAACGCAGTGAACGTATTGCTCTGTGGTCATGACGTCAGTTGGCTGTGTAAACAAACAATCTTTATACGCTGATCAGTTGACAGTTGACATTGACACTTTTTAATTTACACAGCCGTATGACGAAATAACATGGCGGCTACTTTCACGGTGTTAGAAAACAGATTAAAAAACTGAAATTTTTGAATTGATTTTTAAAATTTATATTGTTACTTTATGAAGAAAAACTTACATTTTCCGACTGCGTTTTGCCTAAGCTATCTAAATAATATATTTTTAGATGTTTTCCCATATACAGTAAAATACCGTAGTGAAACCAACTGAAAAGTCACACAAAACAACATTTACTGTGGGACCAAACCTGAAAACGCGAAACAAATCAGCTGCTCCATACATTTATGTTCACATAACTCGAATGTTAAGCTAATCTTAGCAACACAGCATGATTGTGATAGCAACTATTATTTTCTTTTTTTTTTCTTTCATCACTTCAACACTTTTATCCTTGAGTTAAAATGTGGACGATGGTGTGGGTTACATGATTATTAAATCTTAGTTTAAGTATTTCCCTGTATTCAGCATGTCGTTCTGTTTTTTGTCGCTAATAAATAAAATAACTCGACAAAATTGAGGGGAAAACTGATTTTTGTAGAGGTTTTCAGTTATTTAAATTATAACCTATAACCATAAACAACCCACACCATTAACATCTTTAACCGTTTTCTAGTGGTAACCAGCTTTTTGAGTCATATTTAGGTTGGTTACAAAATATGGTACTAACGACGCTTAGTTTGTGGCTCACTGAACATGTGTATGTTGTATTCTTACTTTTTGATGAATAAACATTATTATTATGTTAAATACCATCCTTTATACCTTTACAATAACTGGACCCATTTCCCACAGCGGTCTCGATCCACACATCACGAGGTTGGAGTGCAATGTCAGGCGTAGCGGG
Source organism: Cosmia pyralina (assembly GCA_946251885.1). Taxonomy (NCBI): domain Eukaryota; kingdom Metazoa; phylum Arthropoda; class Insecta; order Lepidoptera; family Noctuidae; genus Cosmia; species Cosmia pyralina. The sequence continues at coordinate 3,748,756 of OX276348.1, read as the reverse complement.
AGCGGGAGCGGGCGCGGCAAGCGTGCTGTGGGCAGCCGCGGCGTGTTTGTTGGTAGCCCTCGTCGTGCAATGCTGCAGAACTATCCTGGATCCGCCTGGCATTGATCATGGGTGAGTTGCTTTATAAATCGTTATGAAAAATAATCCTATTGCAAGACAAGAGTATTGATTTGTGTTGTCAAAAATATCAATAAATTTATTGTAAATTATCAATAATAAAAATATTTAATCGTAAAGTACTCATAAATTCGACCAAACCTGGGACTAAACCTGAAATCGCAAAAAAAAAAATCGCTGTTCCCTACATTAATTTGTTTTCTCGTAACTCGTCAAAATGTTGGGAACAGCTGATTTTGTTTTTCGCGTATTCAGGTTTGGTCCCATAGTAAAACTTTTTCATAATGATGAGTACAATGACGGGGATTAAAATTACACCCAGTATAAGAGGAAGTCGGAAAGTGACACCGGTGACTGAAAAGATGTGTGGGAATCAGTTGTCATGATATGGGCATGTGATGCGGAGGAATGAGGAAAATATCGTCGGAAAAGTTTTGAGTATTATTGTGGATGGCTAAACAAGTAGGGGAAGACCAAAGAAACGATGGATGAACTGTGTGCAAGATAATATGGCTAGAAAGGGACTGACTACCGAGATGACGACTAATAGAGAATTATAGAGGAAAAGACATATTGCGCCGACCCCAAATAAATAGGATAAGAATCCTACCTACCTACCTACCTACTAATTGTGCCTGCCGCTTATAAAACCAAAATGCTATAGGATAGTAGTATTTTCGATTCAAAATTCATTTCAATGTATGCATTCGTGTTAGGGCCTCGGAAGCCATAGATGTCAGTCAAAATATATTACGAATAATTCGTCTTAAGGAGGATGCACTGTAGTAGCCCGCGAAATTCAAATTTTCTTGCGTTTTATGCAATTTGCAGGTCCGTGTCAGATTGTATCTTGATCAAAATATGATACGCGGCAATAAAACAAATGCATTTACGTAATTTTAACCATAAAAATCAACCTGACACGGACCTGCAAATTGCAAAAAAAAAACCAAAAAAAATAATGTCGCGGGCTACCACAGCGCATCCCCCTTAAAGTGGGAATTAATGCAAACAAAAGGACATAATATTAGTTTGCATGCCAAAGTAAATGTTTGCATTTGATTAACAATATCCGAGTAAAAATTCAAAATTCAAAATTCATTTATTTTGTGAACACAGGGTACAGTGATCTTATATATATTGTTTGGTCCAACCTATGTTCCGCCAACAGGCATACAAAATAGTGATGCTATGATCAAAATTAAATTTAAAGAAAAAACAATGTCAGCAAATAAAATTGAAAAAAAATAAAAAATAGTACAAAAGATAAATCAATGTCAACAATAATGTAGTAAATCAGAAATCTATCAGTTGTTTACGACTAGGCTATAAGGAATTTCTAGGAATCATGTTTTAAGTATATGAATTCTCTCATTCTCACGCCAGTTGAGCCATTTCTGAAAATCTGAATTCTCTTCTTAGGTAATTACTGGAATACCAAATTACCTGAACTCAAACAAATTCATAAACGGACCCAAACATTCCTTGAAAATTATATTACTCACCAAATGAGATACAGAGACAAGACACTGATGAAATATTCATTATCCTAGCAAAGCAAACAACTTTAGATATTTATGTAACAAAATATTTGCAAATTAACATCACTATGATTATTTGGAAACTAGCTTTTGCCAACGGCTTCGCCCGCGTGGATGTCGGAAAATATCCCACGGGAATGTACTACCGGGAATTTCTTCCTTATTCCTTGTCTACATTATAAAGGGAACCTTTGTGCAAAATTTCAGCTTTCTAGGTTCAAGGGTTTGGGCTGGGTGTTGATGAGTCAGTCAGTCAGTCTTCTCAGGTCGTCAGGACTTCTCTCTTTATTTATATAGATGAACGAAAAAAAACTCGTACGTTAATCTTTTTAAGCCGGTAGGTACCGGCAAGTATCGCCGAATCTATCTCATCTCATTCGTCACTTCTTTCTGCCACGTTATCGTTTTCCTGCGTGTGCTAACCTTTCTGTCTGTCTTCCAGTGACGGCCCCACCGAAGACGACACGACACCAGCTTCCCGCGATTTAGTGGTGATCGCTTGTGTGCAAATCGCGCTCGCTGCCGCTACGCTACTCAGCGCAGCGTTTTGCGCGCGCATTGACTGCGGGACATGACGGGAACCACAGCGCACGCTCACACGAAGACGAGTGAGTGAGGCGCCTGCGCTGCCTGCTGCCGCGCCCGCTACAGCGGACGCTGTGATCGCACCCGAAGAAGTTATAGTCGAAAGAGAGGGCAGTCGGGTGGCCTGGCTTATATAAATATTTGCATTGGAATTTGATGGTGGAATATAATTTTAGGGTGTGTGATGGAGGTGAATTGAAGGATTCTATTTTTGGATAATGTTCGTAATTGTTACCTTTATGATGATAACGAGACAGTGTGTGAATTAAAAGTAATTACGAGTACCGATGCTATAGAAACGATGATGATTGTTATATTATAGAAACTCATCATGAGCCTACGAAATGTTGTAATTATTTAAATAAAATTTCTTTACAAAATCACTGTGTAAAAAATAATATTAACAAGATGGAATTTATCGTATAAAATTAAAAGGGTTTATAAATAGACGCTCTTTTGGGGCAGAGTGTTGAGTTAATCCAACATTCCAGTTCGAATTTAACGTGAAATTGCGTTCATGTTGTGTAGCCCGGGTTTACATTTAATTTCCTGTGTTAACACGCAATTTTGTTGCTGAATTTTGATGATCCACTGTTATTTCAGGTGTGCAAATACGTTAAATGTACTTATTTTAAAGCAACTAGTAGTCACGGTTAATGCCTAGTGAGCAATTTAAGGGCTCTTTCAATTTAGACGTTTCGTGTCGGACCGCTGCGCTGCGATGCCGAAGCGGAGCGTTTGTCGTGTTGCGCACGAACGGTCGTTTGTTTTCATACACGTGGTGTTTGTGACGTTGCCGTCCTGTTGTCGAGCGTTCGCGATTTCGACGCCGCACTGTTGCCGCACCGCTTCAGCACCGCAGCGGTCCGAAACGAAACGTCTAAATTAAAAGCGCCCTAACATTTGCGTTATAACACGATTCAACAGAAAATAAAAATCAAAAATTTCAAACTTTAATAATTACTTTTGAGATTTGAACACCATAAGAATTTTAGTAAAGTTCATGTTCCAAGTTTTGAAATTCACCTGTAAATAGCTTATAAAAACAAAAAATAGTCCTTATCAGCCTAGATCTACATTTTTCAGTAACAAAAATATCGAGTAATATATACCAGAAGATGTCCCCCAGGGCACGATAATTTGATCCAACACGACGATCAAGTTAGGCGTAAACAAAAATATATGAGACAAGTAAGATTTCTCTTTTTCTCTGAATTGAATGTTTATTGCTACTCCGAAAAGAATATCATAAATCATTTTTACCAAGTTATGTTGACATATTCTTCGGTACCAACATACATAGATAAACTCACGCGATTATCCCATGGGGGTAAACAGAAACTACAGAACGCCAAATGTTCCAAATCCCCACGTACTTCTTTTGCTTCGTTTACGTTCCTAAGTCATCTGCTCATACACGCACGCTGGTTACGAGTATTACGTGGTCTTTCTGAAGACCATCATCAATAACGTCACTGTAATTATAATTATGTCCTAGGGCGTCTACTTCCGGCATTTTCACTCACATCTGTCTTGTTACCTTTTGTTAGTCACCTTTCATTCTCGTGGAGGAGCTCGTGGGTAAGTAATAACAGCCGCACGGGTCGATCCATCAGGTTAAGCTACGCTTGCCGGGGTCGGTCCGTGGATGGGTGACCATCTTTATATACCGAGACTCTTCCGTGCCTCGGAAAGCACGTTAAGCCGTTGGTCCCGGCTGTCATTCGTGGATCTTTGACAGCCGTTACGGGTCGTCAGAAGCCCGAAAGTCTGACAACCAGCCTTACCAAGGGGTATCGTATTACCCAGTAAATGGTTTGTGGAGGTCAGATAGGCAGTCGCTCCATGTAAAATAATGGTATTCAGCTGCATCTGGTTAGACTGGAAGCCGAGCCCAACATAATTTGGAAAAGGCTAGGCAGATTGATTGAAAGAAAAAAAAAAGAAAGAAAACCTGTTTATTCTGCACAAACAAAACGCACATTATAAAAAATTAAATAAAAGAGAGAGAGATAGTCACCTTTTATTAATTCTCTCAATATACTCTTTTCAATTGACCCACATTTCGCCAGTTATTGTAATAGAGGGCGAGGCTATTGCCATCAACCGGACACATATCCACTTCTCCGAGTTGCGACTGAGAAATTCGTGATGGAAAAACCCTGTAAGACCTTGCACAACCCGGAATTCGAACCCAGAACCTCATGCTCAGCAATAGCGCTTGCAACCACTAGACCAACGAGGTAGTTAATTAAGTCATGATCAAAATTGCATTAACCAACGCTGTTCTAGGCATTGCTAAGATACAGCACTCCTTAAATAATAAAGCTACAGAAATACGAAATTGGGAAGATGGCGTGAGTTTATGTATTTGTGTATGTAAATACGAAATCAGCTCAACTTTTATAAAGACGAGGTTAATGAGAGAGCTCTTAGTTTTGACGCGTGAAATTTTAACGAGCGGCAATTAGGTAGGATTTTAAAAAGTACCTAGTTCCTCTTTCCTTCGTTCAGATTTATGCTTAACATCATAATCTTTTTACAATCTGCCTAGCCTTTTCCCAACTATATTGGGGTCGGCTTCCAGTCTAACCGGATGCAGCCGAATACCAGTATTTTATATGGAGCGACTGCCTATCTGACCTCCACAACCCAATTACTGGGTAATACGATACCCCTTGGTAAGACTGGTTGTCAGACTTTCGGGCTTCTGACGACCCGTAACGACTGTCAAAGATCCACGAATGACAGCCGGGACCAACGGCTTAACGTGCTTTCCGAGGCACGGAGGAGTCTCGGTATGTAAAGATGGTCACCCATCTACGGACCAACCCCGGCAAGCGTAGCTTAACCTGATGGATCGACCCGTACGGCCTTTATTAATTAGCCATGAGCTCCTCATATCATAATCTTTTTACAGCAATTTTTAATACTTTGTGCTTTTGTGGTATTGCGTGGCTCTTTTATTTTCATTTTTAATCGACGAAAAAAAGGGGGAGGTCAACTTATAACTTTTACAGAGTCCGATTTGAACGATTCTTATTTCATTCGGGAGGGGATACCTCGAAATTAAATTGGTCCTTTGTAAAATTTAGTAATTTTTTTTTGGGTAGTTTTTGAGTTAGCTTCAATAATACGTATTTTTCCCAATAAGTCTATGTGGATGATGATTTAATTTATTTTTCAGATAGTGGTATTCGAATTTGTGTGGATAGGTACCACAACTAAAGTAAAAAATATAAACTTTTTTACGATAAATAACAACCGTTTTCTGAAAAAAATCACTACAAAGTGTATAAACAACTTTAATTTCATAAGTCGGTGGTAAGAAACGAAAATATATTACTAAACCAAAGGCACCGACTTCCAAAAATAAAGTTATATTTCATTTTGTATTGTTTTGTTTGGAAGTCGGTTGTTTATTTTTTTGTAAAAAAGTTTTTTATACAATAATATCAGAAAATCGATGTTTTTGGTTAGAATCAAAAAGAAGTTCTAATAACCCGTATTAGGGCTTTAATGTATGTCATTTTCTTAAAATCTTAGCCCATTTTAAAAAAGCTTCTAACTCATCGCAAATTCTACCAATATGTATGTCACTTTTTCACCTATGACCCTATCCTATATGACCCTATCTTCATGTTTAACAGTAATGTTATTGTGCGTCACAAGCATAATAATAATAATAATAAACTGGCAACACCAACGTCAACAGTCACAAGTCTCGAAAATTGGACCCGATCATTTTTATTAATTTTAACCATATTTAAACCGTTGTAATCATTTCTGACGATATTTTACATTCATTTATCAGTACTTATAAAAAACATAACATACCGCATTCGAAATAGACCAATAACATGAACCAAAAACTACTGAAAAGGAGATGACATGACAGGTGTCATGATGAATAAAACAAACAAAATTAAAGGATGAAAATATAGAAAAATGTTGACAAGATCAGCCGCACGAAGAGCACGCCCACCACCTCCGGACTCGTCGCTCAGCTCCGCCTCGCCGCCGCCGGTACCCAGCCCCATTGTAAGCGCTGTGACGACACCGGCCGCGGTAGCTGCGTCGAGCTCGAGCGACGAGTATTTCTCCCCGCCCACGACGCCACCACCTGCTCGCCGTCGGGGAGGACGCCGGCCGCCGGATGGCTTAGGACCTCGAGGCCCACCGGCCTCTGAAAGGGTCCCAGCTCCCGGCGGAAGTGTGCAGCGCATGAGATGGACGCCATCCATTAATGAGAACGTCATGCGCTCATACTATGGGGCTACAGAGGGAGGAAATAATCTGACCGCGTACCGTGTTCGGATGCTCTCTCTTTTTCAGGTGCTTGAACCAGCTGTCAACGTTTCGGCACAACGACTGTCGGATCAGGTGCGGGTTATCCAGCGTAATCATATGTTGGATGACACTGTACTTGATCGCCTGCGAATTGAAATGCAGAGTAGCCATGTCATTGCCCCCCCGCCGTCGCAGACTAATATAATACCACCACAGTCTGAAACAAACCGAGTTGACGAGGGAAGTGATGACAGGGCTACAAACGTAAGTACCCAGTGCAATGAAGAATTGAGGAGTGCTTTGGAAGATGCGATTCGGGAATATCGTTTCTTGTCTCCCGAACTTAGACCACGCTTACCTCGTTTGCCCATGCATAACAAAAATAGGGCGCTTGTGGCGGCTCTGGATTCGCAGTTGTCAAACTATTTTGATGACTGCGAAGACCTCACCGATACTCATTCGATTCTGTACTGCGCGGCTGTAGCGGCATGTCGTGTAGCTCACGTCAAATTTGCTAATGATTCTAGAGCTACACGACCGAAACCATCCGTACCAGCTTGGCAGTGCAGAATTGAGCGGCGTATTGGTGGGGCCAGAGCACTCATCGGCAAACTAACCTGCTTCAGGGAGGGCAATACTCGTCCTAGAGTGATGCGCTTTGTGAGGCGGGCGTTCTCAGGGACTGATGTCAGCCCTCAGGACTATTATGTCCCGTGTCACAGAGCGCATCGATTTCCTGAAGCAGAAAGTCTATGCATGGGCAAACCGTATTCGTAGGTATAAGCGGCGAGTGGAACGATACACTCAGAATCGCACCTTCCAGAGCGATGAAAGGTGGGTTTATAGGGGTTGGGAGCGACCGGACCAAGGTGTGACTGACACGCGCCTGCCAGATGATGATGCCATGTGTTCTTTCTGGCGCAGTATCTGGTCGGTGCCTGTCAGTCACACCGAAGGTGATTGGGCTCGGGAGGTCGAGCGAACCTGCGATCCAATACCAGAAATGGGGGCTATTACCATCTGTCCCCAAGATGTAGCTCGTGCAGTCCGTCCGTTACCTAACTGGAAGTCTCCAGGACCGGACGGACTGCACAACTTTTGGATAAAGTGGTTACAAAGGTCGCACGCCCGCTTGGCATCCCAGTTCCAGTCAGCCTTACATTCAGGGTCGCTGCCCCAGTTCCTAACGACAGGAATAACCCACCTGCTCCATAAATCAGGTAGTACTGCGGAGCCCAAAAATTATAGACCGATCACTTGTCTACCGACGGTCTATAAAGTTCTTACATCCATTTTGAGAGCTAAAATTAACGAACATATAGACACCAACTCCATCATGTCTGCCTCTCAAAATGGATGTAGGAATGGGTCCCGTGGCACTAAGGAGCTACTCCTCATTGATATGGCCATTAGCCAACAGGTTCGTCGTTCCCGAAAGGATCTGTCGACATGTTGGATAGACTATAAGAAGGCCTATGACTCGGTGCCACATACATGGCTCATGAGGGTGCTGGAGTTGTATAAAGTAGATGCAACTCTGCGCACCTTCCTGATGTCGTGTATGGGGCAATGGAGGACGGTCCTTCGCTATCCAGGATGTCGAAATATCCAGAGGAACAGCGAGCCGATAAGGATCGAGCGAGGCATATTTCAGGGCGATAGTTTGAGTCCGCTTTGGTTCTGCTTAGCCTTGAATCCTCTAAGCACACTGCTGGAGGATTCAGGTCTAGGATATCGGCTGCGGAGAGGTGGTCAGGTTATATCCCACCTCCTCTACATGGATGACCTAAAACTCTTTGCCCCCAACAATTTGCAACTGATGGAGCTACTGAAAGTAACTGAAACATTCAGTAGCGCCATCAGGATGGAATTTGGTGTGGACAAATGTGCGGTCATGCATGTAAAGCGAGGAGAGATTGTGGAATCCGTGGGAACCCAACTCTCGGATTCCATAAACCTTAGAGCCCTCTCCGCACCCGAAACCTATAAGTATTTGGGTATGTCGGAAGCGTTGGGCATCAATGTTACTGACATGAAGCAATCGTTGAAGGAGCGCTTCTTTGGCCGCCTGAAGAAAGTATTTAATAGTCTTCTATCAGGCGGAAACAAGGTGCGTGCCTTCAACGGTTGGGTCATGCCGGTTTTGATGTACTCTTTCGGCGTACTCAAATGGACTCAGACGGAACTCGACGCCCTGGATCGGAGGGTCCGTACGCTGTTGACTGCATATCGAATGCATCACCCACGTTCATCGGTAATGAGACTGTATATCCCGCGAAAATGTGGAGGCCGAGGCTTTTTAAACGCTAAGACTCTCCACAACCGCGAGATATGCAGTCTCAGGGAATATTTCCTAGAAGCCGATGTGGGGATGCATCGAGATGTGGTCGCGGTGGACAAGGGCCTCACTCCGCTCTCCTTGGCTAAAGAGAACTGGCGCAAACCTGTAGTGCTTGACACTAACGATCGCAGGGAGGTATGGCAGAGTAAGGAGCTTCACGGACGCTTTTTCCGGGCCCTACATGGACCCGACGTAGATTTGTTAGCGTCCGTAGCCTGGCTGCGTTCCGGTGACCTCTTTGGGGAAACCGAAGGTTTTGTCTGTGCAATTATGGACGAAGTTATGATGACGAACAACTACCGGAAATATATTGTGAAAGACGGCACGGTTGACATCTGTCGGGCATGCCACCGTCCGGGAGAATCAATCCGACACATTATCTCCGGGTGTTCTCGTCTTGCTAACGAAGAGTACTTGCATAGACACAACCTTGTAGCCAGGATTATCCATCAGCAACTTGCACTGAAATACAACCTTGCGGAATCGGAAGTGCCGTACTATAGGTATGTGCCCGACCCAGTTCTCGAAAATGGAAATATCACATTGTACTGGGATCGATCCATCATCACTGACAGGACTATTGTTGCCAATAAGCCTGATATAGTGGTGGTGGATCGAATAGAGCGGCGCACAATGATTATTGACATAACGGTCCCGCATGACGGGAACCTCGTGAAAGCCGAGAAAGATAAACAAATCAAGTATCTTGACTTGGCTCGCGAGGTTGTCGACATGTGGGATGTGGACTCAGCGATCATTGTGCCGATAGTCGTATCAGCCAATGGCTTAATCGCCAAGAGCCTCGACCAACATCTAAGGAGGCTCTCGTTGGGCAGCTGGATTAAGGGCCTGATTCAGAGAGCGGTACTTCTGGACACGGCGCGCATTGTTAGGAGGTTCCTCTCTCTGGAGCCCTGACCGCCGGTAGCTTGGACCCTGTTCCCGATACCGGTGGGCTACTATGTTTTATATTTTTAAATGTTTTTTTTTTTTTTATTTCATGTTTTTATAAAAAATATTTAAAAATGTGAAATATATGTACATAAATGAAATAAAGGAAATAATAATAACTTTATTTCGGACAAAAACATCCATAATTGTGTTAGTGAGTACTTAAGATCTATGTTAATATAGGCTGACTGGTAATTAGTGACCGATACTAAAACACATGATTGTACTCATGATAACAAACAACTTTTACTATGGGACCAAACCTGAAATCGCGAAAAAAAATCAGCTGTTCCCTACATTTATGTTGACATTACTCGTCATACTGTAGGGAGCAGCTGATTTTTTTTTTCGCGATTTCTGGTTTGGTCCTATAGTAAAAGTTGTTTGTTATCATGAGCACAATCATGTGTTTTAGTATCGGTCACTATTTACCAGTCACATATCACAATAAAATAAAAACAAATTAAGATTACACAATTGATTCAACTCAACCAACCAAACCAAACAACCAACCTTACCAAACATCAAAAGCGTTTTTCTCGTGAAATAAAAATTGTAACTTTGAGAATGAGACCTATTTCATAATAGTATGGTTTCGTTAATACCTACTATAATTGAAACACCATAAAAAATCTATCAATACTTTATGAGGAAAATCGCTTAAAAATCGCAGGATTCTTAAGCGATTTTAAATAAGCAACACGCAGTACCTACATTGAAAATATAAAAGTAAAAGAAAATATAATAAACTAGCTTTTGCCCGCGGCTTCGCCCACATTTATTATAAATATGTATAAACCTTCCTCTTCCACCGCCGCTGCATCAAAATTCGTTGCGTAGTTTTAAAGATCTAAGCATGCATAGGGACAGACAGACAGCGGGAGGCGACTTTGTTTTGTACTACGTAGTGAAGAACGTAGGTATCGTAGGTAGCACGGCGTTCTGCAATTATACCTACGTTCTTCTTTAAAATGTGTCGGCACGAGTCGTGAGCACAAACTCTACTCTTAAACCAAACGAATCTTATGTCTTATCACAGCAGATTGCACATGGATGGGAACAATGAAATCAATATATTATCAAGCATATTTATTTGCAGATAGAAAAGAGCTGTACTCACGATCGAACCGGCAATTATACCAATTATAAAACCACTAAAGAGAATGGATGAATTTCTAGGTGATTATCAACAACTGCTGTTATCTTTCATCCGTAACAATCTCTCAGACAGCCTCACAATAGGCGCTTTGTGTTCATCCGAACAGTGCGTGAAACAACGAAGGAAATTATGAAACATTTTCTGTGAAAACTTGTTCATAATAATGTTCTACATTTATTATTGTTTTCAGTCTGTTGTTTAGTTAACTTGATAATTGTTAGTTATTAATAGTTATTAAGTTCGATTTTAGATTGCGATGTTATAATATAAATTTCAGATGTATTTCCGTGTCAGTAGTAATACAAATAAAAGAGGAGCTTGTGGCTAAGTAATAACAGCCGCACGGGTTGATCCATCAGGTTAAGCTACGCTTGCCGGGGTTGTCCGTGGATGGGTGACCATCTTTACATACCGAGACTCCTCCGTGCCTCGGAAAGCACGTTAAGCCGTTGGTCCTGGCTGTCATTCGTGGATCTTTGACAGTCGTTACGGGTCGTCAGAAGCCCGAAAGTCTGACAACCAGTCTTAGCCAAAGGGGTATCGTATTACCCAGTTACTGGGTTGTGGAGGTCAGATAGGCAGTCGCTCCATGTAAAATACTGGTATTCAGCTGCATCCGGTTAGACTGGAAGCCGACCGCAACATAGTTGGGAAAAGGCTAGGCAGATTGATTGAGTAATACAAATAAAACAGTTTTCTATTATATCAAATACAAAGATTTAGCGTTACTTATAGAGTAGTTCGATATGTTTAGTATAATTATTATGATATATTATAATAATAAAAAATGTACAAATATTTTCTTAACGATCTTGTAAATAATGTAAAATATTTCAAAAGATTATGTATGTAGTTAGAAAAGTAGCTATAGTTTATTCTAGGATTATTGTAGAAGATATAATATTTGGAACGTGTGTCAAAACTATCACTTTTCTATATTAAAATAAATCATTGGATACAGTTTACGATTTTTTTTTTATAATATGCTCACGAACCTACACACACACACACCCCCACACACACACACACAGATCCATACACGTACACACATCACACATGCACACTCACCCATGCACCCCATACACACATGTACACACACGCAAATGCGCTCGCGCACTAATTGCCTTTATTAAATGTAACTTGTAAAAATAAAATTATAGTAATACAATTAGAGGGGATCGCCACTGTTACTCCTTAATACAGACATACACTAACCACTTTGTAAAAGATGTTACATGTACTACAATCTGTTTATATATAAATAAAGATTTATTATTATTTCGTTTATTCATTTTTGTTCTTATAAAATATATTTTTAAATATTTCTTAAAAAATATATAAAAAACATTTAAAAATATAAAAAATCACCACCACCGGTATCGGGAACAGGGTCCAAGCTATTGGATTAGCCCGTGGCCCAGTCCACACACATCCATAGTGTGTAGTTTTACCTGTGCGGACCGCATCATTTTGTTTTCTCTCTGTGTTTGCACGGGTTACCGAACCGGCACCTGTGTAGACACAGGGGGAAGCCACCAGTGCGCCCGGTGAGCGAGCTCACCCCGGCGGTCGCGGGGGCTACGCCCAAGACAACATGCCGAAACCCGGCAAGCGCGGCTCGTTGGGCCGCGATGCCGGGGACCAAGAAAACCCGCCGGTGCTGGACCGGGCGACGTCGTTGCCGAATATCGGCGATGCGGCGTCCGGTCCGCTGCCGGCTGGGCAGCAGCAAGAGAAGAAGAGGTTTGAAGAAGGAAGAGGAGGGGGGAGATCGGGCGCCGCTGTAGCTGCCGGCCCATCGACGACACCGGCGCCAGCGCGCGGTGCGCCCCTACCGTCGTCGGGCCGTCACCAACAGGCGGTACCGATCCGCCCGGCCGCGTTCCGCCCGGTGCCCACTCAGGCGCCGGGGTCTGCCGCGAACCCCGGTCGTGCGCCGTATGCGCACGTCGCGGCGCCGCTCGCGCGCGATTCCGCCGCGATGCGCGCGCCCGCGCCCGCCGCGCGCGCCGCCGCGCCTGCCGCGCCCGCCGCGCCCGCCGCGCGCGCCGCGCCCGCCGCTCGCGCCGCTGCGCCCGCTGCGCCCGCCGCGCGCGCCGCCGCGTCGTCCGCGTACTCCGCGCCGACCGCATCAGCCGTGCGCTCTCGCGCTTCCCATGAGCGCTCCGCCGCGCCACCGCCGCGCTTCGCGTCGCCGCCGGCGCCCATGGCGCCGCCTTCGCGCACCGCCGCGCCCGGTCCCCGCTTCTCGCTGGCGGGTCCGGCAAGCGCGGCGAAAGTGAAAAGTGTCGGTGGTGTAGTGAGCGATGTGAAAGTGTTGTGTTCGCCAAGGGCGCCCGAGTCACCGGCGCCCCCTCGCACCTCGGCCTACGATTCGCCCGCCGGTCTTTCGGCATGCTCATCTCGCGCGGGATCGAGCATGTCGTTGGCATCGGTGGGTTCGGCCGCGTCCGGTCCCGGCGACGTGTCACCTGATACGACGCCGCGATCCGGCCAGCGGCCCACCGTGGGAGCGGGACAGCACCCAATGACGACGGCACCTTCGCAGCAGGTGGGGTTCGGTTATGAATTTAACCTGGAGCCCCGCCCCCAGCGTAAGGTGCCAAGAAGACGGAGCTCGTCGGAGTCCGGTACGGCGGAGGGAGGAAAGCGGGCCTGCCTCGAGGCGCCGGCGTCGCCGACGTTTGCAGACGCGGCTCGCCGCTCGCCACCGCGTTCTCCGACACCCACGGAGATGACTACTGGGGTAAGTGGTTCTCATGTACCCCCTACCCCCGCTGTGTCAACTGCACCCCCTGCTACCGTCCCTGGCACTGCAACAGCGACGAAGCAGGTAAAGAAGCCGCGATACCCACCGCTGGTAGTTGAGAAGCTACCTAACTGGGCCGCTCATTTCCGGGCCATCGCCGCCAAGCTGGGCCGGCCGCCCAATGCTCGCCCATATGGGGCGGGAGTCAGGTTCACTCCTGGCTCCGAGGACGAGTACCGGCTGGTCCAGCGGTACCTGACGGACCTGGAGAAGGAGAGCGGCGTGTCTTGGTTCGCCTACTCGCTGCCAGCGGAGAAGAACTTGAAGATTGCCATACGGGGCCTGCCAGCGGACACAGCCCCCGAGGAGATAGAGGAGGAACTCCGGACGATGGGATACCAGCCGGAGTATGTGCGCCACATCAAGGGGGCGCAGGGAAGACCCGGCTGCGTGTTCCACGCAATACTTAAGAAGACTCCAGATGTCCGGAAAATCTATGACACCTCCGTGTTCATGTACATGCGGGGTGTCAAGATTGAGGCTTGGCGGGGGAAACGTGGGCCCGCCCAGTGTCACCGCTGCCAACAATTTCGCCATAGCTCTCATCAGTGCCATCGCCCGCTCGCTTGTGTGCGGTGCGGGGGCGGACACGCGGCACGAGACTGCGAGCGCCCGCGGGACGAAGCGGCCACCTGCGCGAACTGCGGTGGGCCGCACCCCGCGTGCAATATCAAGTGCCCCGTGTTCCAGCGAGAAATCCGGAACAAGCGAGCGGGGACCGCCGCCATCACGGCCGCCTCACGCCGGCCTACGGTGGCCACCGAGAGGCCACAAGTGATGCCAGAAGAGGCTCAAGGCGCGTCGCTGATGGCGGCGGCCAACGGGCCCACGGAGAGAAGCCAAGCCACCTCCTCGGGGCGGAGGAGGAAGAAGAGACGTGGGGGAAAGGGTAAAGGCAAGAAGCCAAACCCCCCCCCCACCACGGCGACACAGGAGGAAATCCCGGAGGCCACCCCTGCCTTGAACAGGGCGCAGGTTGTGAAAGGGAGCGTGCCTACCACTAGCGACGGCACGGCGCAGCGGACGGAGCGTAAACAAGAACAGCTTGAAAAAAAGACGAGTGGTGGCGCTGCCGGCGCTAAAACCACAGCAGCGACCGCAACGCAGAAACAGAAGGAATTCACAACCTGCGCCATCAAACTATTGATGGACCTGATAAAGGCCATTAGGCAGGGGAAAGATGCAGAGACGGTCATCCTTGATGGCCTGGCCACTTTACTAACCCTCTATCATGGCTAGGTCATTGAGGGTGATCCACTGGAACGCCCGCGGCCTTCGGGAAAAGGTCGCCCCCCTCCGCCATCTCCTTCGGGACCAGAATATCGACGTGGCGCTCATAAGCGAGACGTTCCTGGGGCCTGAGGACAGGATAAGGTTCCCGGGATATCTCGTTTATAGAAAGGACGAAAGGTCGGCACTGAACATCCGCTACCGTGGTCTGGCGGTGCTGGTGAGGCGAAGAGTCGTCCATCAGGAAATCCCCTTGCCGTCACTCAGCACTTTTTACGCGCTGGGTGTGCAGCTGCATATAGCCGGCGAGGACCTAAACTTGTACGCCTGCTATAAGCCGCCCGCGGCCCGTTTGGACCTGTCTGAGCTGCGGGCCCTTATCAGCACATCACAGAACGCGACCATCCTCGCCGGTGACTTAAATTGCAAGCACTCAGCGTGGAATTCATACATTACGAATACCGAGGGGAGACGGCTCTTCGCGGACGCGGAAGCCTTCGGCTACACGGTGTCCGGCCCGGAGACGCCGACCCACTACCCGGAGAACAACACCTACATGCCGGACGTGCTGGACATCGTAGTCCACCGAGAGCTACAATGCCAGATCACCCAACAAGTGATAGACGACGAGTTACAGTCAGACCATCAGCCAGTACTCGTCGTCTTATCGGGTGTGCCGACCCGACTCAAGCCTGTAGCGCCACGTCGATTAACGGACTGGACTACATTCCATGAGAAGTTAGAGGCCACCACGCCGACTCGGCCTATTGTTACCTCCGCGGACGTAGACCAGACGGCGAGTGACGTCACTGCTTGCATCCAGAGCGCCTTGGAAGCGGCGACTACAACGCTGCCGCAGGGGAGAGGGCTATTGCCGCCCCTGCCGACCCACCTTAGAGCCATGATCGCCGTGAAGAGGCGTCTTCGCAAGCAGTGGCAACAACTGAGATGCCCCACATTGCGCGCGCAACTCAATCGTCTCGCGGAGAGGGTTAAGGCCGAGCTCAAGGCTCAGGCCGCCGCGGACTGGGAGGAACGCATTGACGCCACCACTGATAGCTGGCCGTCACTATTTAAATTATGCCGCCAGCTGACGAATACCCCAGCCCCGGTGCGCCCTCTGCTCAACAGCGACGGGGCGCTTAGATATGTAGCGGAGGACCGGGCGGAGGTCTTCGCCGAGCATCTGGAGCGTCAGTTCCAACCGAACCCGACCAGCGATCACGAACATGTCGCAGCGGTCGAGCAACATCTTGGAGCCTACTTCGCGACGCCGATAGCTCCCGAAGAAGATCCCGTTTTCTTCTCGCCGGGTGCGGTCAGACGCGCCATCCTTAACACGAAGCCCCGTAAGGCCCCTGGTGCGGACGGTATCACCAACGCAGTGCTGCGCCACCTGCCGTACCGTACGGTAGCGGCGCTGGCGCGCCTGTTTACGGGGATACTGCGCACGGGGGTTTTTCCCGCTGCGTGGAAGGAGGGGCGCGTTATTATGCTGCCCAAGGCGGGAAAGAACGTCCTGAAGCCGGAGAGCTATCGGCCGATCACTCTCCTGCCGTCGATCTCCAAGGTGTTCGAAGCACTCCTGCTGCGACATCTCCAACCCCACATTGCGCCGCGTCCGGAGCAGTTCGGGTTTCGGGCGGAACATAGCACGACGCTTCAGCTGTCGAGGGTACTGCACCTTCTGGCGGCAACCGCAAACAAGAAGGAGTACGCAGTGTCAGTATTCCTCGACATGGAGAAGGCCTTCGACCGTGTATGGCACGACGGCCTTATTTATAAACTGTCCACTTCGGACGCGCCCCGTCGCGTTGTTAGGGTGGTCTCTAATTTTCTCTCCCACAGGACTTTTCGTGTGGTGGTAGACGGCGCGCTATCTAGCGCCCGCCCGGTGCTGGCGGGCGTACCGCAGGGTAGCTGCGTATCGCCTGCGTGTTACTCACGATACACGGACGACATCCCCACTACGGGAGAAGCGACGCTCGCGCTGTATGCTGACGACGCCGCGTATATCACCACTTCGCTGAATGCGAAACACGCGGCGCGCAAAATGCAGCGCGCCCTCGATCTCCTCCCCGACTGGCTGGCTAAGTGGCGGCTGTCGGTGAACGTGGGTAAGACGCAGGCGATGGTCTCCGGGGCCGCGCGTCTGCCACCACCCCTGAGGCTACTAGGGGCCGACGTCGAGTGGTCGTCCCGGGTCAAGTACCTGGGGGTCACCATCGACCGTCGGCTCACTATGGGGCCACACGTCCGCAGTGTCGCCGCACAGGGTAGGGTCGCCCGCAACCTGCTCAAACCAGTGCTCTCGTCCCGCCTCCCGCATCGGGTCAAGTTGGGTGTGTACAAGTTGTACGTGCGCCCAATCTTGACCTATGCCGCCCCAGCATGGTTCGCCCTCACGAGTGAGGTGAACCGGAAGTTGCTCCGCACGCAACAGAACTTTGCGTTGCGGACGATTGTCGACGCGCCCCGCTTCGTGAGGAACGACGTGCTCCACCGCGACCTCGGGATTGAGAGCCTGGATGAGTTTGTGGGCCGCCTGGCGAAGGGAATGTTCGCGCGTGCCGACGCGTCTGCTTGGCCTCATGTCAAGCAGATAGCGCCCTGGCATACGCGCCCCCCTGACGCTAGGCCCCTGCCCCGCGACTTGCTCGCGGACGGTGACCCCATCTCCGCGCCGGATTGACCTCCAGGTGGGCCGCTCCCGGCTACACGCGGTCCACTTGTGACACCTACGCTTCCACTACATATAACATACGCTGTCACGTGATGCGTGCTAGGATAATTTAGGCGTGTCACGTGACAAACCCCAGACATGCACCTCTAAACAGGCACCAGAACTCACATACGAGGGCGCTGCGCGGGCGGCGACTCGTAAACGACGCCGGGTGACGCCACACAGTTCAATGTCACCCTCACACTCATGACACGGTCTCCCTACCCCGTGCCAGGCTCGGCTAGCTCTGAAAGTGGGGCGGGCGGGAGCCACTCACCCTATCCGTAGGAACGTCGAGTCCGTATCCCTGTCGCTGGTCGCCATCTGCTGGGCTTCCCCCATGTAGGTGGGGGTTCCACCTGGTAGGGGTTGACCGCCGGGGTACGGTGAAGAAAGCGGCAGTATGCATATGTCGTGACGAGCTTACGGACACAGATAGAGACACTATTTTCATGGGCGCGAAAATGCAGCGCGTCCAACCCTTTACTCGCCAGTGGCGAAACAAGATGAGAGGCCCGTGGTTACGGGTCGCCGTACGGCATCCGCGGGAGGGGGGCTTCGCCCCGAAACCGCTACGTCACGCCCCTTACGGGGCGTAGCGACATCCCACGTTTTAGTCCTGTCAGTGATGATGGATCGATCCCAGTACAATGTGATATTTCCATTTTCAAGAACAGGAAATTTATTATTATTATTATTCATATTGCAGCTATTAACGCCGCAATGATATCTTCATGAAACCATGAATAATTAATAAGTTATAAGAGTTGGAAGTTGAAAGTTGCAAGATCATCAAGAAATGTTAAAACAATCTGTGGGAACTCAGTAACTCATGCCTAACATATGCAGTAGCAGTAATGCCTTTTAATAGGTACAGTCAGCAACAAAAGTCGATTAACAGTTGAGTTTTCTAAATCTTAATTATTGAGAAAATTACGTCATTAAAATCAGAACAGATGTCAATAAATCTGCCTAGCCTTTTCCCAACTATGTTGGGGTCGGCTTTGAGTCTAACCGGATGCAGCTGAATACCAGTATTTTACATGGAGCGACTGCCTATCTGACCTCCACAACCCCGTAACTGGGTAATACGATACCCCTTGGTAAGACTGGTTGTCAGACTTTCGGGCTTCTGACGACCCGTAACGACTGTCAAAGATCCATGAATAACAGCCGGGACCAACGGCTTAACGTGCTTTCCGAGGCACGGAAGAGTCTTGGTATGTAAAGATGGACATCCATCCACGGACAACCCCGGCAAGCGTAGCTTAACCTGATGGATCGACCCATGCGGCTGTTATTACTTAGCCACAAGCTCCTCTCAATCAGAATAGTTGTAAATTTAAAAAAAAATAACATAAATTTCTGGTAAATACCAGTGTCCGATACACACGCTCTGAATAAGTATGGTGGTTGGGACGGTTAAATTAAAATATTTTATTTGTTATTTTTATCGTAATATAAATTTAAATTAATTACCGACTAATATAGTTTATAAGCTTCTGATGTTGTTACTAACCATAATTGGATCATGTTATCTGACAAATAAATATATGAATTTGAATAAAGACATATAGTTTTAGTGTCAACATGTTTATGTTATCAATAAACTTTTTTACTTTTACTTTTTAAATTAATTCTTATATAATAAATAAAATGCGAAAAAGCAGATTATCATATAATTTTGTGTTAATTTAGATGATGTCAAAAATTAGCAGTGTTAACCGACTTCTGTTGCTGACCGTACCATTTTAATACGTTTTATGTCAGCCAGAAGTGCTATTCGATTTTGTCACTGGTAACCTATACTGGCAAAAAATGCGTGTAATATCCTGATTGATAGCTCTCGATTTACCGTTTGTCTATTTGGGCAAGTTTTAGATTCGGCTGATCCTATTTCAACACTATTTTATATAAACTTGACGTTATATCAGAGACTGTAAGGTTTAAATTCAACTAACTTCCCATAAAGGAAAACATGAATGAGGTTTTGACGCCACGGGGTTTCAATTTGTTATATTTATAAGGATATTCATAACGTTTTGGGTGTTTTCATACGGAAAAAAGTGTCGATCGAATTCTTTACGCCTGCCATGCTCATTTTACGAACGTTTGACTCTCGTTTGATTTTTTATCTTTATGACGCGATGTGCAAGTAATTTGATGGTTTATTATTTTTATCTAACTAACCATATCAAAACAGCAGCTATTATTATCAATTTATTTGCGGAAAATTGTTTCACCTCATGTAACGCGATAAAAGGGCGCCCTATAGGTATCGTAAATTTAGTCAGTCATAGCTTGTCTAATATTTCATCGTTCGTTTACTAAAATGAATGTCGTGGCACTGACAGGTTGAGCTCGGGACACAATAGAAAGAGCTTATTGCCAATTATTAAACTGGCGATTTAAAATTCGCGCTCGTTGCAATGCCGTACCTACACAGAATATAAACCGCACGAAAAAAATCGCGAGAATAAAATTCGCAGTGCGTGCTAGGCCTAACTATCGAATTTTTTTTCAGTTTGGCAGATCGTTTATTTCTTATAGATTGAAACGACTAAACATAGTTCGATTTTCACTAATAATATTTTTTCTTAGTAAGTTTGTTTTAAAGCCTGTTCCTCTCTTCCCTTCCACTGCAATTCTGGTAAGCCAAAATCTACAGCGACGCCCATCCAGAGAAGTGCCGAGATCATGAAGCTCGGCGAGTCCCTGAGAAATGATTAAAATATAACCATAAGCTTTACGACGTAATTAAAAGTATAAAACTCAACCTGTTAACAATGTAAACAGAGGTGGAATGGTTAACAAACTTAATACCCCATTAACCTAGCCGCCATAGCCGTGCGTCGACATAACTTCGTATAGCAAACTTGTGTTACCACAAAATAGATTAGTACAGAAGTACAGCTACACCCAAAGAGTGAAAACCCATGCACCTTCAGTTCGATGTTTGTTATAGTTAAAGTAAGATGTGTTGAAAAAGAGTGGGAATATCCTCCTGGTGGTATGAGGACTAAACAACTCGTATAACTTTTAACAATGGTGGACTGTATTATGATATTCAACATGGATAGCAAAAAGAAACTGTAAATAGATTGACAATGGCGAGAGATTAACGTAAGTATGTACGTGGTCGCTCAGTAGCACGGACGATGACGCAGTAGCGAGCCGGCCGGTGCGCGCCCGCTGCTCGAGGGCCCCTCCGCGACCGCAGCCTCCGCCCGCAGTCGCCCGGCGCGGCGTGATATTCTCGACAGGGCAGGGCAGGGCAGGGCAGGCGGGAGGAAACGCCCGGGTATCACCATTGCGTGGATCGCCCGGAGGACACGGTGGAGCATACAGTAAAGGTCTGCCCGGCTTGGGCGAAGCACCGCCGTGTTCTCACGGAGGCGATCGGCGGCGGCGATCTCTCGCGTTCAAACCTGGTCCAGGCCATGGTGCGGAGCGAGAGTGCATGGGAAGCCGTCACCTCCTTTTGCGAATCAGTAATGCTCGCGAAGGAGGAAGCGGAACGCGTGAGGGAGAGGCAACAGCCGCGCCCTCGCGCCCCTAGCCGCCGCAGGAGACGCCCTGGGCGGCGGGAATCGATTGCCGATTCCCGGCCACCGTAGGCGCGGGCTTGCGGACGACGAGTAATGGGCAGCTCGCCGTCCGGTAAGGACCAGGCCCGGGTCAACGGCGCGTTGTGTTCCACGCGCGCCTCAAAGAGATGTCAGCAGTGACGGGGTCAATTGGGCCGATGCCGCCGGGGTCGCGGGTAGTTCGAAAGAGATACCGTGGCCCTGGCACGGGCAGCTGAAGGAGCATGGGTGGGTTTTAGTCAGTAAAAGTCTGACACGCCCTCCCGCTCTGCCCAGAGCGGGAGAAGTCATTTGATGATTTCCCATCCACAAAAAAAAAAAAAAGGGGCAACCTACCCTTGTTAAAGTTCCTGTTAGACAAAAAATGGATTGTTACATTTGATAATTTTAACTGTAACCTTAACCGTCCAAGCTTCGCTGGTGAAAGTAATTGTTAAATATCTGTCACTTCTGTCAGACGCGTCGAATGTCATGTCTCTGCTCCAAACTTTATCTTTTAAATTTGACATGATGGTGCAACAGCAGATAGTCATTCTATGGTCATTTTAACCTTGACGGAAACTATAACCTAGCCGTTGGTGCAACCCACCCTTAGACACGCGTGTACGTGCAGCTTATGCAAATGCACCCGCGACTAGCATTTGTTTGTCATCATTTTAAATCGCATAAAAAATCTGCTGCTCCATACATCTATGTTCGCATAGCTCGACAAAATGTATGGAGCAGCAGATTTTTATTGCGTTTTCTCGCTTGCTTGCATCATAGAAGTTGTTCATAACGATGTAGTTTATTGACGCTTTTACCCCGCGTCCTAATAGAAAGCGACTGCGCGACCATTGCAAGTTCGCGCGAAAGTTGTTCGTACGACCTAGCGATAAAAAGGTGGTCCTTATTGAAATTCGTGCGAATAAAATATTTGATTACTAATTCGCAAGAACTTAGTTCGCGATCAAACATACTGATACCAAACAGGTGGCTTAACTGACATTCGCGCGAAAGTCACAAAGGTTTCGCTGTTGATTTTTCTATCGACTCAGCAAGGTAAAAAAGTGTAAAAAGAGTGCGTTTCTTGGACAAAGATAATGTGACTTATTGACGCGAATACGCGATGCAACCATCCATCCTCGACGATTGCTAAGCCGCTGATAGACTTGAGTATGCACTTGTAATGAACATTCTAACGGATATTAAAATAAAGCGAGCATTCTAGCAAGTGTTCTAGCGAGCATTCTAGCAAAACGGCTGTAATTTTTCTTCGCGCTTTTTGCCAAGCCGAGCGATTTTGTCATTGTGCGTCTCCGCTCACACCTCCACTTCCATTTCTAAGACGAAACAGATTAGTTTGTCACCATCTTCTATCTTTCTTTTTATTATTTTTCATATAACCCATAAGTAGGTATCTATGCAGTACACGCGACCTTCAAGTATGATATCTTCGTGAAGAATACATTTTTGACGAGCATTTACTAGAGCGTTCACTAGAATGATCGTGAAAATATTCGTAGCTACGTTTGGCTCTGTGCTTGGCTTTGTTCGTTGTTCAGTTCGACAAATTTAAAAACGGCGAACGCTCGATGTTCTTCAAGTTCAAGTGAATGCTCAGGTTTATCAACAATCAATCTGCCTAGCCTTTTCCCAACTATGTTGGGGTTAGCTTCCAGTCTAACCAGATGCAGCTGAATACTAGTATTTTACATGGAGCGACTGGCTATCTGACCTCCACAACCCATTATCTGGGTAATACGATACCCCTTGGTAAGACTGGTGGTTAGACTTTCGGGTTTCTGACGACCCGTAATGACTGTCAAAGATCCATGAATGACAGCCGGGACCGATGACATTGTGCTGGTTGCCGAGAGTGGTTTAGAGGTCCAGAGCAGATTAGAGGTGTGGTGGAAAAGACTGGAGACCGTTGGCCTGAGAGTAAGTCGGACCAAAACAGAGTATTTGTTTTGTGATTTTGGCGGTCTCTCCGGTCCTGTGCCCATATATCTTGCCGGAACGCCTTTACCGATCTGATCGGAATGCTGGGCAGTGAAGAAGACGGATGAAAAAAAATTGCATGCAGCGGAGATGAGAATGTTGAGATGGATGTGTGGAGTGACGAGAAAGGATAAAGTGAGAAATGAGTATATAAGAGGAAGTTTGAAAGTGGCGCCAGTGACAGAAAAGATGAAAGGAAATCGTTTGTCTTGGTATGGGCATGTAATGTGGAGAGACGAAACGCATGTGACTAAAAGAGTGATGAATATACATGTTGATGGATGGAGAGGCAGAGGAAGGCCTAAGAAAAGATGGATGGATTGTGTGAGGAATGATATGAAAGAGAAGGGAGTGAATGACAGCGTGACGGTTGACAGGGGAGGATGGAAGAAGAAAACGTGTTGCGCCAACCCCAAGTAATATGGGATAAGGGCAGGAAGATGATGATGACGCGCTAAGGACGCTATTTAAGGTCTATAAAAAGTATAGAATAAAAAACAAAATTGATTTTCTGACTTTTTCTGTTCTGCTATTTTGTTTTAAATTATAATGGCAATATTGTACATTAGAAATGCATAAAGCAATGACAACTTTATTTTTTTTTTTGTTTTTTTTTTTGTTATGTGTTTTTTTGCTTTTGGATATTTTAGTGTTTAGTAGTTTTTGTTAGTTGTTTTTTAGTAGTTTTTTTAGTTTTATTTTAAATTAAATAAACTTAAATAATAATGGTTAGACATTTAAATATAGCATAAAATGCCAAAACGCTCAGGTCATGGGGCCCGAGTGCGCGTTTTCTTTTTAAGGACTCTCCGACTGGTCGAGACTTCACTTGACCAGAGGGCTGGCTCGTTCTTTGGCCAAAGAATTAGCATTGCCATTGAGTACGTTTCCGGATGACATTGATGCGGACGAGTACTTTGACGGTTAAGTGTCCTTTTGTTTTTGTATTTATTTGTATAGTTAGTTAGTTAGTCATTCAATTTAGTACCTAGTGTAAATAGTGTTAACTTTTATGTTGTAAATAAATATACAGGTATGAAGCATAAAATGTTAAATTAAAATCTCGATTATGATTGTAAATGTAATGCTTGGCTTCCCTGGCATCAGTGGGATGACACTGACAGCTCACTCCACGCAAGTTTTCACGGTGAGATTTTTACAGAATCGACATACTGGTAAATAAATGGTCATTGCAGACGGGGGGCCTTGGCGGTCCTCCAATAACAATTTTGTATATTAGCAATGCATAAAGCAATGACAATTTTATTTTTTTTTTTTTGTTTTTCTCTGTTGTGTGTTTTTTTGCTTTTGGTGATTTTAGTGTTTAGTAGTTTTTTTAGTAGTTTTTTTAGTTTTGTTTTTTTTAGTTAGGGAAATTTCACTCATTTACTAATGACTAACCTTTCGATTTGTATACAGATTAACTGATACAAATTGTTTCAGTTTTTCTAAATTATTCAGTTACGCGTATCTTTTGCATAGTCTCAACTTTGTTCTTCAATCGGCTGATCAAGTTCTTAAAGAATTAGGTTTTTTTTTTAATTTGAATGTTTTTTTACAGTCGGGAACCAGGAGTGATCATGCATTATAACTATTTTGTTTCGTTCATAATATACATAAACCCTTTGGTTGTACTAACTAGTTTTAGTTTAAATTTACAAAATCAACCGATGTTGTAGAGGATTTGACTTCACGTTCCGATTAACTTATATTGGCAATAAAGTCCACAGTCACGAGAGCGAAGCCGCGGGCACAGCTAGTTCAAGAATAAAATAATTAAAATAAGCCGTGACAGCTAAGAGGTCCCAACAGGTCCCAACTGACGGCGCCCTGTTCACGAACATGACGCATGAATCAGCACCATTCAGCTCAACCATTTTGAAGGAAACTAAATGATACGAAACACGCGCGACATCAGCGACAGATTTGAGTGAGCAATTGTGCATGACATATTCTCAGCTGCCAGGACACTTTCAATCAATCAATGGTCAATTATATGGTCAATGAGAGACATAATAACCAAGTAAATGGTAGATCTATAGTACAATAACTTTATTACAAAAAAAAAAAAAACTGACTTTCAAAAAAAATACTACTTACAAAGTGAAAAATAACTTTAATTTTGGAAGTCGGTATCTTTGGATATGTATTTTAGTTTTTTGCTACCGACTTCCGAAATTAAGGTTATTTTTCACTTTGTAGTATTTTTTTGGAAGTCGTTTTTTTTTTTTTGTGAAAAAGTGTTTTAGTTTACCTAGTCAGTTTGACAAAACAAACAGTCAATCAGTTTGTCAGTTTTTTTTTTGTTTGTTGTTTTATGTTACGAAATTATTATTAATTGTTTTTTATTTATTTTACGATACCATAGTGTCAACTGCTCATCACCTTTTACAAAATATTACATTTTCCGATGCAGAGACGGTAATTGTTGAGGAAATCTCGGAGTAAGAACCAAGAGAACTTTTATCAGCGATGTAATACGATATAATGCGAATACCTACTCATAATATGCATGCATAGTATACTTTTGATATACCGTACCGTACACCAATTTTATTCATGTTGGTGTTAATTATTCGTAATGTATTTTTTAATAAGCAATTTAATTGCGAATTTAAATTAATTATCACGGGCTTTCAATTATATATAACGGAAGAAAATGGCAATCTTGTTAGAAATAATTAACTTTGTAAATCATGAGGATTTCGCAAGTAGCGCTGTTGTTCTCCCTCATAATGCTGCTCGCCATTGTTGCTGCTTTTCCATATTGGCCTTCGGGTTCGAATGATTCCTACTTATAACTAATGATACATGATACTAATGATTCTTACTTGTATTGTTGATGTTAAATTTATCAACGTATTGTATTGTGTATTGTTGTATTGTTGATGTTTATTTATTGTTTAATTTAACATCAACAATACTCGTATAAGTAGGAATTTTTGCATTCACTCATTCACTCATAGTTAATTAATTACAAGCCGTATGCCTGATGTTATTTCTCATATTATTTTCACTTTTTTTTTTTCTTTTGTTTTTGTGTTTCACGACCTGTGTCCAAATAAACGTTTTTCTTTATTCTTTCTTTCTCATCGGCAAAAATATCATACTTCCATAGTGTAAACTTTCATCTCCCATTTAACCATAAATACATTTTCAAAAATCCTTCCTGAGCCTGACCTTCTTATACAACATGTCTGACCTTCTTATACAACATGTTCCAGAATTAATCGCGGAAAAAAAATCTGCTGTTCCCTACCTTTTGACGAGTTATCTAAATCACACTAATAATATAGAGGCGAAAGTTTGTGAGTGTGTATGTTTGTTCCTTCTTCACACTCAAACAGCTGGACCGATTAGGATGAAATTTGGTTTGTAGATAGCTTATTCTCTGGATTAACACATAAGCTACTTTTTATCTCGGTCTACGCGGGTGAAACCGCGGGGCGCAGCTAGTCAGGTAATAAAAATGACGTTGGCAATTTCAGGCCTATTTCTATCTACCTGCATTTAGCAAAATATTTGAAAATTTAATACTCAAGCTATCATAATTTAAACAGCAGCATTTTGACAGCTTCATGATGAACAATATGGCTTCACAAAAGATCGTTTGACTACACACACATTTAACGCACGGGAGAACTCGCAAAAGGCTGTTGGAGTTTTCTGTAATCTCTCCAAAGTTTTTATGCGAACATAAATGTAGGGAACAGCAAATTTTTTTCGCGATTTCAGGTTTGGTCCCGTATTAAAAGTTGTTCATAATATTGAGTACAATTACCCCATAAGAAATTGTGCGTTAATTTCAGGACATGTTGTATAAGGATGCAAAATTTCATGCTTCTACATTAGACTCAGCTGTTTAGAGTTTGCGTTGTGTGTCAAATAAATTTGAATTTTTTATAAACCCCTTCCTTCCTCTTTTCCTGAACTTACTTGTCAATGTGTCTGACAAGCGACATGGTGACCCCAAAAGGATATGTAGGCAAAGGTGTGTAAATAGCAAACATTTTGCCAGCTATAAATTCCCAGGCAAAAAAGAGCCTATTGCCATCAACTGGACATAAATCCATTGCCCGCGAAATTCAAATTTTCTTACGTTTTTTTGCAATTTGCATTAACCCAATGTTAGGTTGTATGTTGATTAAAATAGATTAAGATAGATTTGACCTCAAATTCCAAGATTTTATGAAATCATGAGATTTGAGGTTAATTCGGTGTATTGTTTTTTTCTTTTCTTTATTTAATTAAAGAAGGTTTTAATCTAGACAGTTTATGCCACCGTCATCGTTACAAATCGACATTTTAAACTTAATTTTAATTTTTTTAACAAATGTATGAGACGGCTGATATTTTTTTTCGATTACGATATTGGTCCCATGGAGAAAGTTGTTCAGTTTGATGGTCTGTACCACACCCTTAAGTTTGAACACACCTTTCTGATACACCCTGTACGTGCGTTTTGTTTTTATTTAAAGCATTAGGTATCTTGTTTGGATTTATAAAAATAAAGATAACAACAACAACAATATAACATTCATGGAACTTATTTTAGTACAACCTACCTACCTGCTTACGTTTTTGGTAGAAAGAGACGAAGTAATCGTATTTCAATAAGTGCAAAGAAAAGAGCATGACATTTTAGTGTAGGTATTTGACAAAAAAAATATATATATATAATATTTTGTACCTAAAACTCAAACTCAAAGCATTTATTTCAAATAAACCAATTACATGCACTTTTGAATTGTCAATGGGTCGGTCAGTCAGAAAGATGAACCTAGTTGCCCATTCCAAAGTGTAGTAGATCCCTATGGAGAAGATCGGGCAAGAAACTCCACGGACACTCTTTTAAATCATAATATTTTTACAAAATATTGGTTACATCGTTCATGTTGAAAATATACATGTGAGAACAATGTAGAAAGACGTGCACGTTAAAAAGCGTCCGTAATAAAAAGATAAAAACTAAAACAATTAAATTAAATATTAAAATTAAAAAATAAGCCATGGCAGCTAAAAGACGACCAGTCCCAACTGACGGCGCCCGTTCACGAACATGACGCATGGATCAGCACTAATTAGCTCAACCATTTTGAAGGGAATTTAATGATCCAACACACACGCCACCACCAGCGAGACATTTGAGTGAGCATGACATACTCTCAACCGCCAGGGCACACTCAAGTCAGTGAATCACGTACCCAGTAAAGGTAGCTTAATAGTAGCTACATAGTGCTCACACATGTGTGTAAATACAATTATTGTGAACTAAGGCATCTACATTCAAATTCATCTGATCTGACTAAATCCAAAACTTGTGAGGCCTTCAAGATAGATCGCCCTCGTCAGCAGGACTGATTACGTATCTACTATTAGAACTAAATTGTTAAAACTAAACTATTCAATCGCTTCGTATAATGGGCACGCATCCATCAGACCGATCGGATCAAATTTGTCGCTTCAAATTGATCTCTCCACGTATGGTAGCCGAAATTGATAACCATAATTTTACCCTAGATTTATAGTTAGTTAGTTTACTTGTTTTTAATTGTTACCTAAATGGAAGAAGTCACTGGCTCCTCAAATACAAGTTCTGTAACCTAGCTCTGGTGCCAGGGTCTCAAATTTTTCTGTAACCTATTTTTGCCAAAAAATAATTTATTATTTATTTATTTATAGTGTCTTTGCACAAACGTATCGTATTTAAATTAGTTTTGTTTTATTTCTTAATCATTTGTTGCTCTGTCATAGTATAGTAGTTTACTATCATATCATATTACTCAGTGGCACGCCTGTATTCCCCAAAATGGAGGTAAGTATAAGGTTGATAGGATTAACAGGGCACAAATATACTCGTACGTACAGAATCTGGGCTATTACTAAGATATTCCACGCTCAAAAGGCACACTCGTGATTACTATACCCGTTGGTCTACAACAACTCGTTAGTTATTATTAACACTACGCAACGCCTAAATAGAAGCGCACAACCGCAAGTTAACAATACAGTAGTGCAATAATATTTTGATATTCAATAAGGTGTCGTCTAGTGTTAGTGAAAACGGGTATACCCGTTTTCACGTTCTTCAAATAGTCTTATAAGACTATTTAAATGATGCAGTCTCCTAAATATCTATTATAGTCCGGCCGTCAAGAGAATGAGTTGTTGACACTTGTCAGTTTCATATTAATGAATACGTGGTTTGCGAATTAGATCCTTATTATAACTAGAAATTGTCCAACTGACAGGTGTCAGTACGTCGATTTTGTAAAACTCAAACAACAACTCGCATCTCACATCGCTATTCACTCTCACTCGTAAAATAGATGCTTTTTATTTGACACTTTGAATCGGGTTCGAGTGCGAAGTGAGCGTCGAAGTGAACGTCGAAGTGACGGGGGAATTACTGTACTGAATGCCACTTCTTACGTCATCTCATACTTTATCTGTCAAAATCTTACGTTCAATTTAGTTCAACTCGCTGACACGCTCGAAAGGGTAGCGCTAGTGTAAACTCGAATTATCAACCGAGTTTTTAGAATGCCCATCAAGAAACTCACAGCGAATTCAGATTCGAAGTTTAGAATGAGGTCTTACAGAATCACACGGCAGGAACGTACTCTGTCGACGTTTGGACTGTAAAAGTACCTCTTACTCCTACGGCGTGAATTTTTGATATGTTTGTGCTCAAACACACTTCAATGTATTACTTCTACATTTCCAATTACAAGTTTTTTCTGCTGTTTTAAATACTTGTAGTGTAATCTTAGTGGAAACAAATTGATTTTCCCTTCTAACAGTCATGAATTTCTTATCAATTTATTAAGTGTATAAATATTAGTGAAAGTATGTATAAATATCGTATTTCAATGGTGTGGTGGTGGTGTGGTGTGGTGTGGCATATATGTAGAAATGAAGGTTTTTAAATTTGTGGCTTTATCTTCTTTGATAATGGTACACTCCGATGTCAAGGCTTTTTTATACGATTTATTTTCAACAAAATCTGATCCTCACGGTAAGTAAAATAACAACTCATGCTTTCTTATTTTAGCAGAGTTGATGTGATTTGCAGGAGAACCAAGGTAACTGACATAGCCACAAGAATTGCCAACTTGAGGGGCAGTGGGCAGGGCTCGTTGCTCGCAGAACAAATTTCCGATGTGGCCGAAAGGTTCTGGAGTGGCGTCCGGGTACCGGAAAACGTAGTGTTGGAAGGCCTTTCACAAGGTAGACCGATGACCTTGTGAATGGCGGAGGAATCCACTGGATGTGGAAAGCACAGAACCGGTTGAAGTGGCGGTGCTTGAGGGTGGCCTATGTCTAGCTGTGGACGTCTTTCAGCTGTAATCATGATGATGATGATGTGATTCGAAGGATATGTGATGATGTGAAGTTAAAGGCGCAAGAGAAGTTCCAGTTTTGTCTCTGCGATGCACGACGTTAGGTACGCACCTACGATGCCACTAGTGCTGTAGATGTTCATAAGTGGTGGTAGATGTTCATAATTTATATTTTTTGTAGCTGTTTATTGCAGAAATGACGCTGACTGCATAAGAGACATTGATCCACCTTGCTTTTGCATTCATATGCAACATGTATGTGGATGTCAGCAGTATGGGGTTGGAACCATGCATCAGGACATTAAAAAACGTAACGACCTGGTTACTACAAATGCTCCAGTTCTCGAAGTTCCTGAAGGATGCTCCAGGAAAGCCAAAAAGTCAATGAAAACTAAGAAACCAAAGAAACCTTACAATCACTATATTGAGGATGACATGATAAGATACATGGAAAAATAATTTTTCGAAATAATTGATTTCCTATACTTAGAATTTTTAATTTATACGTATTTTTGGAACGAAGTTCTTTAACGCGGCTTGCGGTAGAAGTAAACTGATAGACCATCACGTAATGAAAAAGCATTATGCCCGAAAAAGTCAGTTTCAAATGTCAAAAGTTTTTGTTTTTTAATACAGAGCCATCTAACATAAGTTTTTAGCAAGCTAAAAACTTGAGACCATACTAGATTGCTCTTTATTAATACATAATATATAGCGAAAGGAACTTCGTCCCAACCGGGTGTCCCACGACACCTACCGACTTTTTTTATACTCATGATACTATTAGTTTGAAAAATTTTGTGTGATAATAAGAAATATAAATTTCGAAAGAATTTCGTTTCATTTAAGTACGTACCCATGTAACTGGAACCTTGCCGCTTCCAAGAGTATTATGACAGGGCTGAAAAAAATTCAAAGACTACTCAACCAGTATCCTCTGTTTTAATATAGGTATAGCACGTAAGTTTTAAGCAAATGGAATAAAAAGAGAGAAATAAGTAGGCGTTTCTCTAGTTTTCAACTGGAACACCTCAAGCAAGTATTAGCGACTTCCAGTCCTGCATATACCACCTCGACTCGGTAATCATTCTTAAGTAAACATTCTTAAAGTCAATATTTTAGTATTAATTATTATGAAATTGTTCAGCCAAATGTTTGATTTATTCTCGGTGTTTAAAATAATCACAATTAAAGCTGATTTCAGACGACGCTATACTATTGTGCTATAAAGTATAGCAAAGAAGGACCTAATGCTATACTATATAGCATGACGTTCACATACGCGATATTATCGCAAGCTCAGTCGACCGCGATCTTTGAAGAGTGTGCACAGTTGCACAGCACACATCACGATCGACGCAATGGATTTAATACTGGATAGTCTTGAAAGCTCATCAAGCGATGATGACAAGATGACAAGATGGCGGCGCGCGATATAACATAGCATGAACTCTGCGCATCGCACCAATTTATAGCGTATAGCAAGCCAATAATATATAGTACAGTACAATGTGAACGTGTCCATAACAATGTATGGTGCGCGATATTGTTGTGCTATGAGCTATATACTATATGCTATTATATTATAGCGTAGTCTGAAATCAGCTTGATGAATATCCATTATGGCGCTTTCACGTTGCCAGCTTCCGGCGCACCAAGTATTAAGTTTAAATTAATGATTGCTTAAGATTATTGATTTAGGTACTTCATTTCATTGATTTCTTTGTTAATAATTGTCATTTAATTTTACTCATTATAATAAGTGGTGCAAACAAAATATTAAGTTATTAGTGAAATCTATAAAAGCGGATGTGTTAGGCAGTTCGAGTCAGTCGTGTTGTAACCATCACCAAGTGGAGCCGTAAGTGGAAACTCTGTCCAATTGTAGTACATCGTTTGTATTCCTGACTGTGCCCACCGTTTCACACAAGGCTCCGATCTATTCTCCCTGCTGCCAATAACGATGTTTCTTTACAACAGCGGGTTAACGATTCTATTTTTCGGAATAAATCCAACGACTGCTAGCATTCAAACTTGATGATGTTCCATGGCATTTAATTTGACGCCACTTTAAATGCCACTGACTCGAAAGTTAGCTTCATTTGAAGACAACAAAATGGTTTTGATTTCGGAAGAATGTTTTTTTTCAAGGCCATGATGAGCAAGCATGCTGTCATTTGCCAATGAACCCGATGCCGCAATTTTTAAAATGATTGGGGCAATGTGGAGCATCACTCATACCTGGGGTCAACCACCACGTCATAAAGCAATATTATTTTAATATTACTTCATAGTGAAAACGAGATTTATTTATTTATTTATTAGGTACACCAACACACAGACATACACATACTTACAGATAATATAATACAGAGCAATAATATAATAAAATTACTGGTACACACAGCATTCACATCAAAACAACAACGTAATTAACTTAAATAAAAAACTTATGAACACATAATATATAACACAATTCAAAATTCAAAATAGTAGTTTCAATTAAAGTACGATTATTAATTCCAGTCAGTAAAATGACAAGTGCAACTGTCACTGATTTTTTTTTTTTTTTTTTTTTTAAATTTACCCCGAAGGGAAGGCTATAGTCTTTCAACCATATTGCCTACTCTTACGTCCAAGTATTTTCTTTCGTGATAAGTTTTAACAATAATGTCTTTCGTATTTTTCATATTTATTTACTTAGTTTTCATAATCTGTTTATAGTAAGTCCATGAAACATTCGACATATCCATTTTTGTCAAATCCAAGGTAACTAAACGTCATTTTAGATTTCTATGTCAAGTCAAACGACTTGAACATACAATACATCCTAAATGTCAAATTGAAACTAGCTTCTCCTCAAAAACAACCTACAAAATACTAAGTTATGAACAACAATTTTAACAAAGGTTAAATTTAAATTAAATGTATTATACAATTAATATACATTAAAAAACACGAAATGTAACCTAAATATCATTTACAGTCTCTGTTAAAAATTTGTACAAATATATATAAGTTGAGGCATTCATAAGTAGCTCCTGAATGCATTGCGGGACCCTATCAGGTTTTTTATAAATTTTTAGAAGCTCATCAGACAACACAAGGCGCTGAATGTTGAAAGACGAACACTCAAAGAAGATGTGATGCAAAAATTGAACTTTTTGTGATTGACAATACTCACAATATGGAGAGTTAACCATTTTAAGACGATGAAGATGATAATTTAAACGACAATGACCAAAACGCATACGACAAATAAATGAATAAAACTTTCTATTTATAAAACTGCTATTTCTGCAAAACCAAGGTGTGGAGTTTATTTGTTTATCTAGAAATGCATACCAACTGCCTTTATTTTCAATCTGTGTGGACTGGTATGAATGTCTCCCCCACGATTGACACATACGCTGTCTTAAAAGACTAACAGCGTCTGTATGCGGTATGGAAACATTCATATCAGCATCAGTATTTGGAATTAGTTCACCTAGATCAACAATCTTTTTGGCCAGATAATCAGCCTTTTCATTTCCTGCAACACCAATGTGTGAAGGCACCCAAACAAAACTAACTTCAATATTGAATTGAGACAGTTCAATCCATAGTTCTTTTATTAGATAGATTAAGTAGTTAGTGTTAGCATGTAATTTATTATTCGCTAGATTTTTCAGAACACTCATGCTGTCACTTACTACAACCCACTTTCTATGACCTGATTTGCAATTTTTTATATGTTTCAAATCACTCAAAATAGCAACAGCTTCAGCTGTAAAAATACTGGCATTTTTATCAATTTTTCGACCAAGACCTATATTTGAGGTTGGCTCAAAAATAGCGAAAGACACTGCACTATCATTTTTGGAACCATCACTATACACAAATTTATGATCTGACCACTCTGACAACAGTGCATTAACTTCCTCTTTTGAGGACAGGTCCTTTTTATTTTTCATAATTATATTTATGTCTGGAAATTTTGCATTATAAGTTCCTTGATAACAAGGCAGAATATAAGATGATCGATAAATGTTTATATTTTTAATGAAATTTATGAAACTATGAATATCCTGTAACATATAAAATGGCTTTACACCTAATCTAGAATTGGAATGCAACAAATT
This sequence comes from Cosmia pyralina, assembly GCA_946251885.1. Taxonomy (NCBI): domain Eukaryota; kingdom Metazoa; phylum Arthropoda; class Insecta; order Lepidoptera; family Noctuidae; genus Cosmia; species Cosmia pyralina. Next base: position 3,713,977 of record OX276348.1, on the reverse strand, counting down.
GTCCAAGAGACTATTATTAGTTACACTAAAAAGTTTTAGTATAAATCTTTCTTTTAAATAATCACATCGGATTCTTAATGGTGGAACATTACATTCAATCTGCATTGCATTTATAGGAGTACTTCTGAATGCCCCAGTGATAACACGCAAGCATTTATTTTGCAGGACATCTAGACTATATACAATTTTGGTATCTACAGCAAAACAGTAAAAACCATATTCAAAGTGACTACGAACTAAAGATTTGTACAACAATAGCAAACTTTTTGGGTCTGCACCCCAGTATGTACCAGATAATGATTTCAATATATTAAAACCTTTATTTGCTTTATTAATTATATGTTTGGTATAATTATTCCAGGTTAAATTATATGAAAAAAGGACCCCTAAAAATTTGACTTCATGTGAATTGGGCAATGCACAATTGTTATATTGTACGGGAGGCATATTATGTCACTGTTTACCAAACACAACCACTTTGGACTTTGATGGATTGACATTCAGATCAAGGTAAGAGAAATATTTACACAGATTTGACAAGGCATCATTGACTATATGAACAACCTGTGATAAATTGGTTCCAGAAGCATAAACAACTAAATCATCTGCAAATTGTAAATTTTTAACTTGAGACCCTAAAATTAAATTTAATCTACGTATATACAATATAAATAATAAAGGAGATAGTATACCTCCTTGACAAACTCCCTTCGAAGCAAGTCTAGGACCATAAAGATGTCTATTAAATTTAACAAATACTTTTCTGTTGCTCAGAAAATTTCTGATCCATATTATAATTTTTCCAGGAATCCCTGTTTGTAGTTCATGGCATAAAATGTCTATATTTACACTATTAAAAGCCCCAGCCACATCGAAGAATACTCCAACCAAATTATTATTGGCCACTAAAGAGTTATGTATATCCAGCTGCAATTGACAGACACTTTCCCTAGCAGACCGATTTCTACGAAAACCAAATTGATTAGAAGGTAGAATATGATTTTTTTCAACATAAAACTCTAACCGCTGCTTCAACAGTTGCTCAAATAATTTACCAACACAAGAAGTAAGTGCTATGGGGCGGTAAGAATCGGGACATAATTTGGGTTTTTCTGGTTTTTAAATTGGTACAAGACAATCCACTTTCCACTTTTGAGGTATAATATTATGTTCCCATAAAATATTCAGGACTTCTAAGAATATTTTTACACCAGAAGTGCTAAGTTTTTTAAATAATATGTATGGCATTCCATCAAGACCATAAGTAGTGTCTCTTCGGGAGGAGATGGCAGATATTAATTCACTGATTGTAAAAGGATTAAGTAAAAAACTATGGCTGGAGTTAGTACTGTCATCAAACGAAGAACTTGGGGTATGTGACACGAAATCTGGAGTGTATTTCTTCAAAAAATCAAAAATCCATGTGTCATTTTCATGATTGTTAAAATTATATGTTTTGTTATATTTGCGCATGAATTTCCATATGATAGATATTGGCGTGCATCTGTTGAAAGTTTCGCATAGAGACATCCAACTTTTTTGACGTTCTGTTTTTATAATTAATTTTTTAAGTGCTCGTAGTCTTTTAAATTGAATATAAGTTTCTTCTGATGGATTATTTTTAAAATTTATGTAAGCCGTTTTGAAATTTGACACGACCTCTGTACACTTTTGATTCCACCAAGGAAGGGCAGTTCTACTAATCCTTTTTGTAGGATTGCTGGTATTTTTATTGACCTTACAATTTGGAATGGAATTAGCAGCAGCTGTATGTAAAATTGTACAAAAATGATGATATGAATCGAGAGGACATACATTAACTGTTTTGAAATCAAGTAATAATTCATCCACATTATTACTATACATTTGCCAATCTACCATTTTGTAATTTGGATAGGTCGGCAAATGTTCAGTACTTGAACAATCTCCACAGGAATCATTATTTTGACTATTACTAATCACTAATTTTATAATTACAGGGATGTGATAACTACTACCAAGAGGACTATCATGTACTTGCCATTCACAATTAAGTGCCAATGATGAAGAAACCAAAGACAAATCCAGTGCATTAGGACGCCATGTTAGAGAGCCAACAGTTGTTGCCTGACCATTATTAAGCAAAATTAAATTATTTTCGTCAATGACTTCTAAGACATTTCGACCACGTGGAGAGTCAGAACCACAACCCCAAGATGTGTGATGAGCATTAAAGTCCCCAGCAAATATGAAAGGACCAGGAATAGACTTCACCAATGAATCAAAGTTATCCTTACTGAAAGCTGGATTAGAATTTAAGGGACTATAGAAACTGACTATACTCATCTCCTTATTATTAACTGTGATTTTTACACAAATATTTTGTAAAGAATTGTCGTAATAAGTGTTAATTTTATTATAAACAATACTTTTATGAATTATTAGGGCAACTCCGTTGTGTTTGTTACCACAATCATTCCTTTCAATATTGTATTTTTTTATATTAAAATTTTGATTCGATTTAAACCATGTTTCACTAATTATTGCAATGTGAATATTGTGTGTGTAGAGGAAATTGGTAAATAAATGTTTGTTGCTATTAAGACTTTGTGCATTCCATTGCATTATGTTTAAATTTGATATACCCATTATGGAGGTGAAGGAATTTTATTACTTAAAGTTTTTTTTAAAACCTCTTTAATTGATGATGTGTTTATAGGGACATCTTTATTACTAACTATTTTGGTAATTGTTTCTACTAATATATTTATAAATTTATCGGATTTCATTAAGTTATTAATTTGTACATCTATATTTTTTGCTGTTAAAGCTGGAAAAGTATTAATATTAAAAAGATCAGAGTATGTGGCACTTTTTGACTTTATTTTATTTTCTTCAATTTTTTGTTTTTATATAGGACAAGATGAGGAGATAGCTATGTGATCGCCCTTGCAATTTGCACACTTAGCATCTTTTGGGTTGACTAGACAATTCTTAAAATTATGATTTAATGTACAAATTGAACAAACCTCGCTATTGCGACAAAATTTGGCAATATGTCCATACCGAAGGCACTTTAAACATTGCTTTACCGGTGGGACATATTTGCTTACCTCGTGGCGCCATGAGTCTAGATAAACATATGGAGGAAGAATGGTGGAAGCGAAGGTAACAGGAACTGCCTGCGTTGGAATAAATTCAACGCCGCCAAAACCCTTTACCCTGCGCATGAAGCGCCTGACCTGTATTACATTTTTCGAGCTACCAATCAATGAAAAAATTTCCTTATTGCCCATGTCGACAGGGACTGAAGTGAGTACCCCAGTTACCTCTGTGTCTGCGGCAGGGATGGATGCTCTTAATGTTAACTGTTCCAATAATTTTTTATTTTTTATAAACATATTAGCATTATTCGGCAAATCAAATGTGATGCCGACTTTGTATTTATTGATGGAGCGCAAATGCATGACACCTGAGACTCCATGCTCACGTATTCCTTTAGATAAAGCCATACGGTCTCTATCGCTAAATGGTTTATTTTCTTCCAAGTGGTTTAAGAATACAACCAACTCTTTTTGACTGGTATCTTCTGGGTAGTAGCGAGTGTATCCCTTTACATTAAAAATTTTATATTTTTCCTTCGGGTCCTTGTCAGCAATAGAATCCTTGTAGGATAAGCAAGTTACCGCCGATTCCGCTGAGTCAGAATCGGTGGCTAATACCTGATGGGGATCCGGAGGCGGTTCCCCCTCCTTACTTTTTCTCTTCTTAACCATTCTAATTAATAACTAACATTTAACACTAACTATTAATAAATAATTACAGAGATATTATGCAATGTACAAATAAAATATTTTGAAATCAAAAAAGCGCGCCTTAACCCTATCACGTTTTCCCGCCTTTTTCAGTCACTGATACAAAAAAGGGTGACCCGCTACAATAGTGATGTTCGGCAATCAATAGACTTAGACATTTAGTCATGCTTTATTTTATTAGGTATCAAAGCATTTTTTTTTTATTGTAAATATTTAATACATACCGTATTAAATAATAGGATTTTAGAAATATGGACCTTACCAGCATATTAAAATTTCTCACTACAACATTATTACAATAGCTGGGAAAAAATGTATAAAGAGATTCAGAGGAATTAACACTAGAAAGTCGGGAAAATACAAGTAATTTTATACGTTTTTATTCATTACGGTTGCTATTGATTCCGACTCCGATTCTGAATCGGTATATTCAGAATCGAAATCGGAATCAGTTACATTTATAATGAATGAATCCACATATTCATCTATGATGTGGTCGAGTTGACACATTTTGTCTTCGACTTTTATGGCATGGTTGATGAACTGTCTCCAATTTTCAGGTGTCACTTCCTTCAGGCCTTCTTCAAATAATTTTTTTACGTCTTTTATTTTAAAAGTTTTATTGTTCCTGGCGACGTACCCCTTTGCTTGAGCCCAAACAAACTCTATTGGGTTGAGCTCACAGTGATAAGGGGGCAGACGCAGGATTGTGACACCGTATTCAGTGGCCAACTCTTCCACAGCATAGCGTTCATAATTAGATTTTTGTAATTTTACTATTTCTATTAATTGAGCCTTTATCATTGTAGGTTGATATTGAATTTGTTTTTCATCCCACCACTGAATAATATCAGCCTTCCGCCAGTTTGAAGTGGGGATACGCTCGACTTTTCTTGAATGGTACGGTGCGTTATCTAATACCAGCACCGCATTTGGCTTTAAATTTGGCAAAATGCTTTTAAGCCATTCCTCAAAATACTCCGAGTTCATTTCTTCATGATAGTCCATACTATTTTTCTTCGATTCAAAAATAAGTAGACTCTACACATAACATACACCTGTTGCGTGGCGCGTGCTAGGATAATTTAAGAGTGTCGCGTAGCAAACATCAGACATTCACCCTTATACAGGCGCATAAAAACACACGCGAAGGCGCAGCATGGGCGTACGATTCGCGTAGACACCGGGTGGCGTCACACAGTACAATGCCACCCACACACCCATGACACGGTCTCCCTACCCCGTGCCAGGCTCGACTAGCTCTGAAAGTGGGGCGGGCGGGAGCCACTTACCCTTTCTGTAGGAACGTCGAGACCGTATACCTGTCGCTGGTTGCCTGCTGGTGGGCTTCTCTCATATAAGTGAGAGTTCCACCTGGTAGGGGTTGACCGCCGGGATACGGTGAAGAAAACGGCGCTGACTAGCAGCGTCGTGGCGTGCCTACAGACACAAATAATAGCAACTACACACAGGGACGCGCCTAGTCGCGTCCCTTCATCTCCTAGCCGTGGTAGGCAAACAAAATGAGGGGCCCGTATTACGGGCTAACGTATGGCGTCCGCGGGAGGGGGGCCATGCCCCGTGACCGCTTGGAAGACGGCCGCGATATCCCGCATTAGGAAGTACATTCTTATACTAGCGAGCCACTAGTACACAATTCTAATTGTGACACGTATCTCACCTAAATCACAATAACAAAACTTTATAATGTTAACTTTTAATAATTTTGTTGTTAAATTAAATTAATTTTGAGTTAAGAGTGTTGGCTCCGTACGGCATTTGTTACTTTTTATGGTTGTACACGATTAGAATAAGATCTTATTGTATGCACTTTGTAAAATTATGTTAATTAAAGACTTTTAAAATCAATCAAATCAATCCGTACGGCATTTCATACAAACTTTCAAGTCCTTTCGAAATGAATGAACCGATTTTAATGAAACTTCATACGCATAAGCAGGATACATAGGTCTAAAAAGTTAGTTAAAAACATTTTCGAAAAATAGTGTTGCAGCTAAATTCGACCGATTTTAAATATTTCATAGAAACAGAGATTTCCAATTATCTTTTTTTAAATAAGACATTTCGAAAATGTTTTTAACTAACTTTTTAGACCTATGTATCCTGCTTATGAGTAGGTATAAAGTTTAATTAAAATCGCTTCAAAAAAAAATAAAAAAGGACTTGACAGTTTATATGTGTACGGTGCAACCGCACATTCACCAAATTCATCAGTTTACGCCACACATTTAATAATTAGTTCAGTTCACATTCGGACCGCGTCATAACAACACCTCATTTTATCATTAGTTAAGGTCGTGGACTCAATACACGTATCTAGTGAAATACATAGTTTCATTCGATATCCTATCAATCTGTAAAAGGCGTACGGTGAAAACCGTACATCTTTAGTGGTCCTTCGAGCATTGCTACCAGTGGCTATAAAGACTTAGAGACTAACAAGTGTCTCACTCAGGATCAACAAGGATCCGTAAACTATCAGATGGTGAGTGTAGTGATATCAGACTTAGAGACTAACAAGTGTCTCACTCAAGATTAACAAGGATCCATTAACTATCAGATGTTGAGTGTAGTGATATCAGACTTAGAGACTAACAAGTGTCTCACTCAAGATTAACAAGGATCCATAAACTATCAGGTGTTGAGTGTAGTGATATCAGACTTAGAGACTAACAAGTGTCTCACTCAAGATTAACAAGGATCCATAAACTATCAGGTGTTGAGTGTAGTGATATCAGACTTAGAGACTAACAAGTGTCTCACTCAGGATCAACAAGGATCCGTAATCTATCAGATGTTGAGTGTAGTGATATCAGACTAAGAGACTAACAAGTGTCTCACTCAAGATTAACAAGGATCCGTAAACTATCAGGTGTTGAGTGTAGTGATATCAGACTTAGAGACTAACAAGTGTCTCACTAAGAATCAACAAGGATCCTAAATTACTATCTGGTGCAGAGTGTGGTGATTTCAAAATGGGAGACTAACAAGTGTCTCAGGGTCAACAAGGATCCCTAAACTATCTGGTGCAGCACTCTCTCATTTCTCCCATTTTGAAATCACCACACTTGGTGATTTCAAAATGGGAGAAATGATGGATGGTGATGGGGATGGGGAATGGGATGGTGGGATGGGGATGGGGGAAATGTCGTACGGAGCCAACGCTCTTAAACTATTGATTTTCTTTTAAAATAATGGGGAATGGAAACCCTCTAGATCACGTTGACCTTGTAAAAAGCAGGTCTCCTTCAACAATACTTCAATCTAGCCACCCTCTTGCCGAAAGATAGGTAGTATTTATTTACTAGAAACCAATGTGATTTGCGTGTGGCATTATTTTCAAGATAGTTATATGTCATGGGGCGTCTCTTTTACATACGTATGTAGGTAGTATGTCTTGGCCTTGTCCCTGGCGTTCCCAGATTATCATAAGATTCTTTTGTTTCTATTTTTTTTAAATCTGGCACTATGTGTTAGGACATTTAGTATTTTTTATGACGTGTTAGAGATCCTGCTTGGTATGCGTGCTACGATACATCAAGAAAATTTTAATCACCAATCTTATTGCGAAGCATGATTATCAACATTGCCATTTATTTCTTCATTGTATGCAAGCAGGCAAAGGGTTGTTTTTTTAAGACCTAAAAGTTTTTTTTACAGAGGATAAATTAAGTGGATTTTTTAAATTCATATTTTGAGATAAGTTTGAATGAAAAATTCCGTTTGAGTTGAAGTCTAGATTCAATAACACAACACAGAAAATCACAAATTACAAAGGCGATTACATAACTCCATGCCAAGAATCACTGAGGGCTGAATTAACCTAAAATGGTATCTACTTACAACATAATGAAAAGAAACCTAAATTCTAAGAAAAAGGTCCATCCATTTACTTTGTCTCTATTTAACCATTAAAAATAAATTCACCTAAATAATATTCTGTCCCCAGAATTTCCACGAAATCTTTATTTGAAAAATAAATGGGTACACCCCGAGGCGAGGACTATCTCTAATCACCCCTTATTTGTACCCGTTGCTTAAAAGGCTTTCATTTGAAGTTCTCATTAAAAACGTGTTTTTGGCTGATATACTTCCTGCGCTTATCGCCAGTTCAGCATTTGTATTTGTGGTCATGGTGGCAGTCTCCTTGACAATATTATCCTCAATATTATAAGGGCCAAGGTATCAATACATATCTAGTTGTGGTACTACCCCACACAAGTTCGAATACCACTACCTGCAAAAGAAATGAGAACATCATCGACATAAAAAGTAGGAATAAAATACGTATTATTGAAGCTAACTCAAAAACTGCTCAAGCAAAGTTAATAAATTTTACTTGGGGCCAATTTCAAGGCTTACCGTCCTGAATAAAATAAGAATCTTTTAAATCGGACCACTCTATAAAAAGTTATGCGTGGTCATGAATAAAACAAAAACTAAGTTCAAAAACTAAAACCCGACTACTGAAAAATTTTAATTAATAATATTTACCTCCATTTTTACTTATTATTAACAATTCAAACATATTTATTTATTTAAACAATATAACATATGTACTCGGACATATTTGTAATGTGCTCATCAAGACCTTTCTTTTGATACCAAACATGTCATTATTATCTCGATTTATTTTTTTTCGTGATCAGAAATTTACGTGTAAAGTCCACTATATTAAATTTAGGGAAAATTTATATAGCCTATGTCACCCGGGTCATTATTACGAATCTATTGATACGTCATTCATTAAAATTGGTTCAGTAATTTTTGGTACTACGGTGGAACACACGTAAATACATACTTATATACATACATACTAACATACATAGACTGCTAAAATAATAACCCTTTCTTTTGGCTTTACCGTAGTCGGGTTAAAAATTTACGTGTCGACTTGAGAACCTCCTCCTTTTTTATCCGTTAAAAAAGAATGATGCTGCTTATAAATATTGTGCGAAAAAAAATTTTTTTTCTTTTTTTTTTTTTTTTTTTATATTGTGTGTCACTGTATAATTATGAACTTCGTTAGTTTATAATCTATCAGTATTATTTCCATTAGATTATAAACTGTTGAAAAATAAATTGTGAACTGACCATTTACAATTTAACGCATTATTTTTCGATAGATTATATATAATCTATCCGTGGAAAACCGACAAATTAATTGTAAACAAATAAATAAATAATAAGTTTATTGAAGGAGACAACGCCCTTCGTTGACCCTTACGTCCAAATCCATTCATTGGATGTGAGGTGCTTCATAAGTGATTGGGGACAGTGGCACTGCTTGGGGCCACGGTTCATCACTGCACAGCGGCATGGGTAGGTTTGGTTGCATTCGCCGTCGCTGATGCAGAAGGTGGCTGAAAATGAATAAATAAAAACAAATTTTTGGATCGAAGGAAGAAATTGTGACGTAACGAAAAAAAAAATGTAACATTTATTAGTTATGGATGCAAAAATGTCATTTAAATTAATTCTAATCAACAAATCTTGTAAGTGATCTATAACTAATAGCCTCCCTATTAGTCCATCCATAACTAATAAATGTTACATTTTTTAAAAAGTCGGGAGGTATCGTGGGATTTTTCGTACATACATTATCAAGATATACATTTCCAGTATAAGCTGACACGTCATTGTTCGGAAATCCTAGATACAATGCGAGATCCGCATAAACTGGAAATGTATAGCTTGATGTATAGGCGTGTGTACTCTTTTCTCATGCTCACTCAAATGTCTCGCTGATGGTGGCGTGTGTGTTGGATCATTAAGTTCCCTTCAAAATGGTTGAGCTAAATGGTGCTGATCCATGCGTCATGTTCGTGAACGGGCGCCGTCAGTTGGGACTGGTCGTCTCTTAGCTGCCATGGCTTATTTTTAATTTTAATATTTAATTTAGTTGTTTTAGTTATTATCTTTTTATTACGGACGCTTTTTAACGTGCACGTCTTTCTACATTGTTCTCACATGTATATTTTCAACTTGAACGATGTAACCAATATTTTGTAAAAATATTATGATTTAAAAGAGTGTCCGTGGAGTTTCTTGCCCGTTCTTCTCCATAGGGATCTACTACGCTTTGGAATGGGCAACTAGCTTCATCTTTCTGACTGACCGACCCATTGACAATTCAAAAGTGCCTGTAATTGGTTTATTTGAAATAAATGCTTTGAGTTTGAGTTTGAGTTTGAGTTTGAGTTTGTCAGCCTGTTACTTTTTCATGGCTAAACTGCTGATCCGAATTAGATGAGCGACGAGATATTTAGTTTAAACCTGTGAAAGGACCAATTTTTTTTTTATTAATCAAAACGTTTATAGTGACAGCGTTATTAATATGTACTTACGACCGAGATCCTTAGTCCAGAATAAAAGTGGGTCATTTGTTTTCAAGTCCTCAGCTGCAATACTGTTTTTCAGTGTCATGCAGGTGAATACCAGCGCGACTGTTAGGTACCTCATTATTCAGTAAAATAACAATTTAGATGAAATAAATATTTCACAGCAATTTAGAGCGTGAAATCAGGCATATAATTTGATTTAATATAAGACTTGTCACTGAAAAAAACAATGGGTATAGGTAGCCACATAATTATATTAAATTGATTATTTAACACACTTGTTCAGGTTACTTAGTAACTACACCTCCTAATTAGGCAACATAAGGTCGTGTCCTTACCGAAAGCGATTGTTAAGCAAATACGCGAACGTCGCGCTCGTTTATATGACTTTACTCGCGCGGTCAACAAAGTCGCGTTTGTACGTCATAATTAAAGATCGAATATTCGAATGCATATTTACCTAGTTGAGGTGTTGGTTATTATGGAATGCAAAAATCCCGGTATTCTGGGATCGAAAAATTTAGAGTTCTAATTATAAAATCAAATGTTAGTATATTTACTTACGTACAGGTGTGAGCTAATATGGAATGAACTTTTCTATCGATCGTAAAAATCTGGCGATTCTGGAATTGAAAAATTGAGTAATTCTTGACTATAGAATCAAATGCTATTTATTTATTTATTTATTCAATTGGTCTTACGAGCTAACAGACATACCATCCAAAACGCTCATATGATTAGCTTACAATTCAATTGTGGCTACACACACTCGTCTCCTTATACAATAGATTTTCTAAAAATAGCAATAATGCCCATGTCTATAAATAATGGGTGCCTGCCGTTTTGCCAAAAAGATTTTGACAAAATTTCATTACCCAAACAAATTTTAGCAACCTTTTTTTATACCATTGCAATATTTCGAATGATTTTAGTGCGCATATTTTCATTTGGTCAAATTTTTACTTGGCAAAATATTACTAAGTATAATGTTATTATGGAATTTGGTCTTTAATCAAATGATTTATTACAGCAAACAATCTTCAGACAATAAACGTTTGGTGAAATGATTTGTGAAGACAAAAAATATTAAAGCAAAAATAAGATTTTTAGACATTTGACTTGCTGGTTAAATTTGATGTCTTTTGCGTACTTCTTTGTAAGTTTTTGTGCTTGAATTTGTCTGAAACAAGTCAAATTTATGGTTACTTGATATTAGTTTATTTATGGAAGTAGTTAGAGTAGGTTAATTATTTAAAAAAAAATGGTTAGGTTAGGTTAGGTTAAAACTGTGACCTCCTACGCACGAGCCGAGCGAGCGAAGCGAGCGGTGCCGCGGTAGCGGCCGGCGAGTGCTAGACACGACTTGCATTAATAGAAAAAAATATATTGTTTTTAGTAGGTTAACCGGAACTCAACAATTTAGATTAGGTTAATTTCTTCTTTAAAAAAAATGGGTAGGTTAGGTTAGGTTAAAACTGTGACCTCCTACGCACGAGCCGAGCGAGCGAAGCGAGCGGTGCCGCGGCAGCGGCCGGCGAGTGCCAGAAACGACTTGCATTAATAGAAAAAAGAGATATATTGTTTTTAGTAGGTTACCCGGAACTGAATTGTATAGATTAGGTTAATTACTTATTTTAAAAAAATGGTTAGGTTAGGTTAGGTTAAAACTGTGACCTACTACCTACTGTGCCAGGAACGACTACATTATATATTAGGTCTTTACCTACGAAATTGCCGTTCTGCAGTACTGGCCATTTCAAATCAAAATAATTTTTGTTTGGCTACGAATTCTAATTTAAATTAATTTTAATTTAAAAACATGGATTTTTTTTTTCCAAAAGTAGTCATTTGTTTATTGATTAGTGTTACATTTTCATCGCATTTCAATCTTTTCCGTCATCATGGATACGTTAAAAATTCGAGTAATTATGGAATATGAGTACCTACCGTCGTGGCAGCAACGCGGCACAAGCGGCACGCAACATCAACGACGTTTACGGAGCTAACACTACAAACCAACGCACCATGTGTTATTGGTTTGCTCGCTTCCGTTCTGGAAATTTCGACCTGAAAAATGAACCTCGCGGTCGTCCGAAAACTTTGGTCGACAACGACGAATTAAAGGCGATTGTGGAAGCTGATGATACACAATCTACGGCTGAATTAGCAGCAGCTTTCGACGTTAGCGTCAAAACAATATTGGTCCATTTGCGTCAAATTGGCAAGGTAAAAAAGCTTGACAAATGGGTGCCCCACGAACTCAATGATCACCAGCGCGAAATACGCGTCGAGACGTGCCTTGCACTGCTCAACAGACACACAAATGAAGGAATTTTGAACCGCATTGTAACCTGCGATGAAAAATGGATTCTGTTTGATAACCGCAAGCGCTCAGCCAGTTGGTTGGATCCTGATTCAGCACCTAAACAATGCCCTAAACGAAAACTTACCCCTAGAAAAGTGATGGTCACTGTTTGGTGGTCTAGCGCCGGTGTGATTCATCACAGCTTCTTACCGAACGGGGTGAGCATTACTTCAGATGTGTACTGTGAAGAACTGAACACAATGATGGAGAAGCTGGCACATCTCCAACCAGCATTGGTCAATCGCTCGTCTCCGCTGCTCCTGCACGACAACGCGCGACCTCATACTGCACAGCAGACGGTCTCCAAGTTGCAAGAACTGGGGTTGGAAGCTCTCCGTCATCCGCCCTACTCACCAGACCTTGCGCCTACAGACTACTACTTTTTCCAGAATTTGGATAACTTCTTGGCGGGAAAAAAATTCAATACCCGAGAGGCAGTACAAAATGCCTTTGAAGAATTTGTTGCCTCCCGTCCAGCTGATTTCTTTAAGAAGGGCATCAATAAACTGCCACTGCGTTGGCAAAGATGTACTGATTGCATGGGTGATTACTTCGATTAATACAAATAAAAAATGCATGAAAAAAATTCGTTTAAATTTTTTCATACAAAACGGCAATTTCATAGGTAAAGACCTATTATAATACATAACATTATTGACTAAATGTGTATTTCATAAAAATTCAATTGATCGTCGGTCAATCGTTTGTATATTAGTATTACCTATAAATAAATATCATTTGACCATTTATTGATTTGTCTGTTATATAGGAGGAGCTCGTGGCTAATTAATAAAGGCCGTACGGGTCGAACCATCAGGTTAAGCTACGCTTGCCGGGGTTGGTCCGTAGATGGGTGACCATCTTTACATACCGAGACTCCTCCGTGCCTCGGAAAGCACGTTAAGCCGTTGGTCCCGGCTGTCATTCGTGGATCTTTGACAGTCGTTACGGGTCGTCAGAAGCCCGAAAGTCTGACAACCAGTCTTACCAAGGGGTATCGTATTACCCAGTAATTGGGTTGTGGAGGTCAGATAGGCAGTCGCTCTATATAAAATACTGGTATTCGGCTGCATCCGGTTAGACTGGAAGCCGACCCCAACATAGTTGGGAAAAGGCTAGGCAGATTGATTTGATTTGTCTTTTATATAGATTACTGGACTGTACGTACAGGTCCGGCAACATTGTATGTTGCTGTACCTGTACATACAGTCCATTCTGTATATGCTATACATCCAGTATAAGCGAACCTCTCATTGTACGGAAATCATATGCAATGCGAGATCTGCTTATACTGTAAATGATAGGTTTTTAGAGGTATGAGGAACAGGGTCCATAGAAAAGGGAGGATCCTCCGACCTGACGGGTGTTGTGTCTGGTGGGCAACTGCTCGACGATTGTATATACAGGGTGTTTGGCAGAACGTTACATATATATAACATACGAAAATGGTGGATAGGTGGGGTCATCTGCTACTTACTCATCCCTAATTTATTTGGCCCTGGCCCCCTGGATATTTAAAAAAAAAAAATCTTGCTTTCTTCTAGTTTCACCACTTTCTTAACTTTAAAGTGTATTTTTTATTACAAAACCTACTGTTCTGGCAGCTGCTCGTTTCTGATGGCGATTCGTTTTCTGGTAGGGGCGCAGTTTTTAACTTAGCCTAACCTACTTTTCTAGTAGCTAGTCGTTTCTGACGGGGTCGCAGTTCTAACCTAACCTACTATTCTGGTAGCAGCTCCTGATGGCGATTCGTTTTAAAAATAATTGAAAGATTCATCATCACCTTGCAGAAAACAGTTGATTTTAATCATTATGTGGTTTTTATTTCTCTGTAAGAAGCTAGCAAACAAGCATACACCATGCATGCAGCAAGTATGCAACATGCTTAATATATTTTGATTAATTAATGTATTGGCCCGTTGACGGATGTCCAAATCTTATCCAAGTTGCCTTCTCTTCGATTTATAGACGGTTCGCAATGCTTTTGCCCATTAAGGTCAGTTACGCAGACGTAACTGGCGAATTTTCGTAGGCAATCACTTTGTGTCTCGCAGGAAATTGAATAATCATCTGAAAATGTATATTATTAACTAATTAGCGCAGACCCTTAAAAATCTGTAATAAATCGGCTACTCAATCGGTTAAATGCAATTTAGGGTTAGATTAAATAAATGTTGGTTAATCAAAGTTGGACCCGTTTCAGTCCGTTCCCACTTGCTGGATGTCAGATCCGTTTTTTCACAGATGTCAAATATAATTTAGTTGGAGAAATTATTGGGGTGGACCTTAGAGCAGTGGTGCCCCAATGGTAACGGCCCCGACTTACAAATTGTAGGTAGTTGGTTCGAACCCAGGCAGTGCACTTTTTTTTGTGAAAATATTATAATTTCATCACTACTGCTCTCAAAACGGTGAAGGAAAACATTTGAGGAAACCGGCATGTCCTAGAACCAAAAATGTTAAGACATGTGCCATCTACCAACCCGCACTGGTCCTGCGCGGTAGATTGTAATCTACCACGCAGGACCAGTGCGGGTCTCGCTCTCGAAGAGAGGCCCGCAATGAGAAGCGACACGTCACTGCGCGCACTTTATAAGAGATATATACACTACAGAACTTGTGTTACCTATATTTTAGTAAGACAATAATAATGATGTTACAAAATGATTATGTCATGAAACGCCACACATTGCGTAATGCTGGGTCGCGGTGCGCCACATGGCGCCTTTTTTTGTGAACCTGTTCATATAGTCTTTATTGTTTACTAGCTTCTGCCTGCGACTTCGTCCACGTGAAATTTCTTGTTCCTCCGAGCCCCTAACCCCCTCGCATCGCATCGCCTGCCCGAGCTGCTAGGTACTTCGTTTTCGCCTAATGTTCTTTCTGGCTTTTTTTCTTTTTGCTCGGTACCTAAGGTTTCTAGCGTGATATTAAATATACCTATAGCCTTCCTTAAGAATTGGGCTATCAAATGCAAAAAGAATTTTTCAAATCCGACGGATAATTCCAGAGATTAGCGTGTTGAAACATACAAACTCTTCAGCTTAATTATTAGTATAGATTTGATTACCATTAAAAAAATTATAGTGAGCCAACCTTCGTTTACGCAGTGCACGCAACGGAAGCTCTCAAAAGGAATAAACTTTACCCGTTTTTGCAACATTGGTCGTATCGTGATGTTATATAGCCTATAGCCTTCCTCGACACATGAGCTATTTAACACAAAAAAAAAAAAAACAATTCAAACCAGTAGTTTCTGAGATTAGCGCGGTCAACCGAACGAACAAGCAAACAAACTCTTCAGCTTTATAATGTTATTATTAGTATAGATCGAAAATATAATAATTTAAATAACCATAGTTACTTCGGTGCGGCGGCGCGTGCGGCGGTGCGCGGCGGTTAGATGATCTCAGGTTGTATGTAATTACAACATTATTTTGGACCAGTTATTTTAATGTTAGTGATTTTTTTTCGAAAAGAAAATAAATCTTATAATAGGTAACTATAATTACCGTTCGAAGCTTGGTTCACAGCAGCTACATGAGCCACCAGCATCACGAACGTGAACAACATTGCCACTTGCAACAACTTCATGATGACAAACAGTACTAACAAATGATCTAAATATTTCTTGCTGCAAAACCAACTATTTATTGTACAAGTGATTACCCAATGAAAAATTTAATTGATTTTTGTGCATAGTAAATGCTTTATTAAATTAAATTAGTTAAGCTCTTTTACACAATGCAATCTCCTTTTACATAATAAACCGGTCAAGTGCGTATTCGACCAGGCACAATGAAATGGTTCCGTAGTTGGGATTAATATAGGAGGAGCTCGTGGCTAAGTAATAACAGCTGCACGGATTGATCCATCAGGTTAAGCTATGCTTGCCGGGGTTGGTCCGTGGATGGGTGACCATCTTTACATACCGAGACTCCTCCGTGCCTCAGAAAGCACGTTAAGTCGTTGGTCCCGGCTTTCATTCGTGGATCTTTGACAGTCGTTACGGGTTGTCAGAAGCCCGAAAGTCTGACAACCACTCTTTCCAAGGGGTATCGTCTTACCCAGTCACTGGGTTGTGGAGGTCAGATAGGCAGTCGCTTCATGCAAAATGCTGGTATTCAGCTGCATCCAGTTAGACTGGAAGCCAACCCCAACATAGTTGGGAAAAGGCTAGGCAGATTGAGTTGAAATTAATATATCCCAAGAACAAACCTAATATTGTAGTTGAAAAACATGTTCTCTCATTGGCACAGCAATATACGTCACGGTCAATTTTCCAACTGCAAATGTAAGTTTGTTATCGCAAAAAATATTGATTTAATATATGTGATAAAATTACAAATTAACGATTTTCGGACTTTTCCTTTACTTGTGCTGTGAGACCTTGGTTCTTGCCAAATTTTATGATTCTAGATCAACGGATAGACGGATGAGCCTACAGGATGCACCAGGACACATGGGCCAGGGTCGCCACGCAGTGGGTCCTGTGGGTGGTGGGACTTGAGAGAGCTCAGAGATCGCTATTAAAAGTGATGTTATTTAAGCCTTTTAGGTTTCCAACCGAAAGTCTTTACCTAACTACTGGCCTTCTAACGGTTCGAAAACTTTACGTTCTTCAAATTACATTGAAAAAACATAAATCTCTCACGTTCGAACCCGTGAAGCGACAAGGGAGAAGAAAATATAAAATTCCTAATGCCCCTGTTAAATCAACATTTGCTAAGAGACAATACGCTAGGCAATCCTCTGACTTATATAAGTTAATAAATCTGGAATTAAACATTTAGCCACTTTCATGTCGAGACTGCAAAAACGCCCTGACTGAATGGCTAATGTCCAAAACTTAGGATGAGATTGAGAATTTAGTCCAAGCGATAAATTTATAAATACTAACATCTCCGGTTAATATCTTTTGAGAAATTCTCCCTCTCTTATTGATGTAACTATTACATTAAGTAGGTACATCATTTATGCTATTCATATATTAGGTACTATCGTTAAACACACGTACATACACATCCACATACACGCAAACATACCCCCCCTCACATACCCACACACACACACACACACCCACACACACACAAACTCAACAGCGCGTCTATGAATAACTGATTTTTACTTTGTTTTCTTTTTCTGTGTATTTTTTATTTGTATAACTTTTTACTATAACCATAATCTAATGTCTACTAAATAGCTTACACTGTAACTAGTGGAAGGGCGGAATTTTCCTAACACAACTAAAAACTTTTACTTAAATGGAAATTCCCTAAATAATATATTATGTAACACATTTGTAAGTTTTCATATAAACATTTATTTATTTATTTATTTTATTTTGGGTGCCTGAAGGCGGGCATCGTCACCCAGGTAGGCATCAGGCTGCGGGCGCAAAACAAGCGGCGAGGAGCTGCGGCCCGAACGGGTCGATGGCGACGACGGTACAAAATTGTTCCGCCTGGAAGTACCTAATAGTTTTTGATTTATTTGCAATCAAAATTCATTATGTTGTAAAAGTGGCCGTATTTTTTTATTGCGTTGCCTTAGAAGCTTGATTTTTTTAGAGCTCCAAGGGACCGTAGGCCTACGTATTTGATATTAATTCCAAGTTGATACCTCGACGCGTTCCTGAAAAAAAGGGTCTTGACAGGCATACGGACGGACAGCGAAGTGATCCTATAAGGGTTCTGATTTTTGCTTTTGATGTGCGGAACCCTAACAATTAACAATAATAAATTGCCTTTTAAGATTTGTAAGCATCTTTTTATACGCGGGTTAGATTACCAGTTTGAATGCAAATCTTGACATGATATAATTGCACTGCACGTGAATGTTTAAGCCAAGGCAATTATGTTTAAGAGATTAATGCTTGTAATTGCTTTCACAATTATCTAATGCCATACCGAGACTCCTCCGTACTTCGGAAAGCACGTTAAGCCGTTGGTCCTGGCTGTCATTCGTGGATCTTTAACAGTCGTTACGGGACGTCAGAAGTCTGAAAGTCTGACAACCAATCTTACCAAGGGGTATCGTATTACCCAGTTAGGTACTGAGTTGTGGAGGTCAGATAGGCAGTCGCTCCATGTAAAATACTAGTATTCAGCTGCATCCGGTTAGAATGGAAGCCGACCCCAACATAGTTGGGAAAAGGCTAGGCAGATTGACATAAGTAAGACATTAAAATACAGATGAAACCTTCCTTTTATAATAGTCATGATTAACACAACACACGTTTCATTAACTGTTCTGTTCTCTATTAACTTGTTTCAAGTCCGAGCACGCACGAGCAGCAACTATTTTTAGCAACTTATATACATTGGAAGCGTCGCTGAGCACCATCATTTTGTGGTAAATGAACTTTTGTTTGCAACGGCCGTAGTATCCAGGTTGGATTAAAGCAACTCCAAAACAATGCAAGTCTTCCCTGAAACAAAACAAATCATAATTTGAATAATTTTGAAATCACAGACGAAGTTTTGTTCCATAAGGGTCCGGTCTTCGGGTCGGATCTTTGTATCACATCTGCATCTCAAACTCAAACCTGCTGCTCTAACCATGTACTTTTGAATTGTCAAAGAGTCGATTAGTTAGTCAGAAAGTTGAAGTTCATTGCCATTCTAAAACGTAGATCTCAATGGAGAAGAACGGGCAAGAAACTCCACGGACACTCTTTTAAATCAAGATATTACAAAATCCTAGGTACATTATTCTTGTTGCTTCTGTATGCGAGATTAGTGTAAAAAAACCGGTGAAGTGCGTGTCGGACCACGCACAGGGTTCCGTAGTTGAATGGAATTTACCCCAAAAACAAACTTAACGTTGTAGTTGAAAAACATATTCTCCCATACATTGATAAACGTCACCGTCAATTAATTCTCAAACGTTTTGCATGCTTGTAATCCCAAAAAAACATTTTTTTTAGTGATAAAATTACAAATTAACTTTTTCGGGAATTATTCCTTTACTGGTGCTGTGAGACCTTGCTTCTTGCCAAATTTCATGATAGGTTTTGATTTACTTGCGAGTTTCAGAATGTCAAATAAATGTCCGTATTTTTTTATTGCGTTGACTTAGAAGCTTGATTTTTTAGAGCTCCAAGGGACTATAAACCTACGTATTCAATATTAATTTTAACTTGATACCTCCACACGTTCCTGAGAAAAAGGGTCTTGACAAACTGATAGACAGACAGACGGAAAACGAAGTGATCCTATAAGGGTTCCGTTTTTCTTTTTGAGTTACGGAACCCTAAAAACATGAAAACAATTCAAAATATAAGATAAAAATAAGCCCTGGCAGATGACCAGCCTAAACTGACGGCGCCCGTTCACGAACATGAATCGTGGATCAGCACCATCCAGCTCAACCATTTTAAGGAACCGAATGTTCCAACACACGTGCCACCATAAGCGAAACTTTTAAGTGAGCATGACATAATTATTTCTGTGAATATGGAACGAATAAGGTACTAATAATAATAATAATAACCTTCCTTCCTTCACCTTCCTGATGTCGTGTATGGGGCAATGGAGGACGGTCCTTCGCTATCCAGGATGTCTAAATATCCAGAGGAACAGCGAGCCGATAAGGATCGAGCGAGGCATATTTCAGGGCGATAGTTTGAGTCCGCTTTGGTTCTGCTTAGCCTTGAATCCTCTAAGCACATTGCTGGAGGATTCAGGTCTAGGCTATCGGCTGAGGAGAGGTGGTCAGGTTATATCCCACCTCCTCTACATGGATGACCTAAAACTCTTTGCCCCCAACAATTTGCAACTGATGGAGTAACTGAAACTTTCAGTAGCGCCATCAGGATGGAATTTCGTGTAGACAAATGTGCGGCCATGCATGTAAAGCGAGGGGAGATTGTGGAATCCGTGGGAACCCAACTCTCGGATTCCATAAACCTTAGAACCCTCTCCGCATCCGAAACCTATAAGTATTTGGGTATGTCGGAAGCGTTGGGCATCAACGTTGCTGACATGAAGCAATCATTGAAGGAGCGCTTCTTTGGCCGCCTGAAGAAAGTATTTAACAGTCTTTTATCAGGCGGAAACAAGGTGCGTGCCTTCAACGGTTGGGTCATGCCGGTTTTGATGTACTCTTTTGGCGTACTCAAATGGACTCAGACTGAACTCGACGCCCTGGATCGGAGTGTCCGTACGCTGTTGACTGCATATCGAATGCATCACCCACGGTCATCGGTAATGAGACTGTATATCCCACGAAAGTGTGAAGGCCGAGGCTTTTTAAACGCTAAGACTCTCCACAACCGCGAGATATGCAGTCTCAGGGAATATTTCCTAGAAGCAGACGTGGGGATGCATCGAGATGTGGTCGCGATGGACAAGGGCCTCACTCCGCTCTCCTTGGCTGAAGAGAACTGGCGCAAACCTGTAGTGCTTGACACTAACGATCGCAGGGAGGTATGGCAGAGTAAGGAGCTTCACGGACGCTTCTTCCGGGCTCTACATGGACCTGATGTAGATTTGCTAGCGTCCGTAGCCTGGCTGCGTTCCGGTGACCTCTTTGGGGAAACCGAAGGTTTTGTCTGTGCAATTATGGATGAAGTTATCATGGCGAACTATTACCGGAGATTTATTGTGAAAGACGCAACGGTTGACATCTGTCGGGCAAGCCACCGACCGGGAGAAACAATTCGACACATTATCTCTGGGTGTTTGCGTCTAGCTAACGAAGAGTACTTGCATAGATACAACCTTGTAGCCAGGATTATCCATCAGAAACTTGCTCTTAAATACAGCCTTGTGGAATTGGGAGTGCCGTACTACAGGTATGTGCCCGACCCAGTTCTCGAAAATGGAAATATCACATTGTACTGGGATCGATCCATCATCACTGACAGGACTATTGTTGCCAATAAGCCTGATATAGTGGTGGTGGATCGAATAGAGCGGCGCGCAATGATTATTAACATAACAGTCCCACATGACGGGAACCTCGTGAAAGCCGAGAAAGATAAACAAATCAAGTATCTTGACTTGGCTCGCGAGGTTGTCGACATGTGGGATGTGGACTGAGCAATCATTGTGCCGATAGTTGTATCAGCCAATGGTTTGATTGCCAAGAGCCTCAACCAACATCTAAGGAGGCTCTCGTTAGGTGGCTGGATCAAGGGCTTGATTCAGAAAGCAGTACTTCTGGATACGGCCCGCATTGTTAGGAGGTTCCTCTCTCTGGAGTCCTGACCGCCGGTAGCTTGGACCCTGTTCCTGATACCGGTGGGCTACTATTTTTTATATTTTTAAATGTTTTTACTTATATATTTTTTAAGAAATATATAAAAATGTATTTGATAAGAAAAAAAAATAATAAACGAAATAATAATAATGTCATGCCGGTTTTGATGTAATCTTTCGGCGTACTCAAATGGACTCAGACGGAACTCGACGCCCTGGATCGGAGGGTCCATACCCTGTAGACTGCATATCGAATGCATCACCCACGGTCATCGGTAATGAGACTGTATGTCCCGCGAAAGTGGAGGCCGAGGCTTTTTAAACGCTAAGACTCTCCACAACCGCGAGATATGCAGTCTCAGGGAACATTTCCTAGAAGCCGACGTGGGGATGCATCGAGATGTGGTTACGGTGGACAAGGGTCTCACCCCGTTCTCCTTGGCTAAAGAGAACTGGCGCAAACCTGTAGTGCTTGACACTAACGATCGCAGGGAGGTATGGCAGAGTAAGGAGCTTCACGGACGCTTTTTCCGAGCCCTACATGGACCCGATGTAGATTTGTTAGCGTCCGTAGCCTGGCTGCGTTCCGGTGACCTCTTTGGGGAAACCGAAGGTTTTGTCTGTGCAATTATGGATGAAGTTATGATGACGAATAACTACCGGAAATATATTGTGAAAGACAGCACGGTTGACATCTGTCGGGCATGTCACCGTCCGGGAGAATCAATCCGACACATTATCTCCGGGTGTTCTCGTCTAGCTAACGAAGAGTACTTGCATAGACACAACCTTGTAGCCAGGATAATCCATCAGCAACTTGCGCTAAAATACAGCCTTGTGGAATCGGAAGTGCCGTACTATAGGTACTCGTATGTGCCCGACCCAGTTCTCGAAAATGGAAATATCACATTGTACTGGGATCGATCCATCATCACTGACAGGACTATTGTTGCCAATAAGTTGTTTGTTAATATTGTAGTCTAGCTATCATAACTTCTTTTCTCAAAAACATGGGTAGATACTAGGTACACGGTTAAAAACCGACATAGAACACAACAATGTTTAGTTTCAAATAAGAAGCTTTCGAAAAAAGTATTTCGTTATGTATGTATAGTTTTTATCCAACGTGCTGCTGCAATGGCGACATTAATTCAACATTCGTATACGGTTCCGCATTTTCGTTCTATAAAGATATTTTGATTTCATTAAACGTTATTATTTATTGATTTATTTACGATTTTCTTAAATAGCATTTTGGAGCAACCTGCAGCGCAGAGATGAAAATTGAAACGAAAGAGAAAGAAAAGGCCACGCCACTCGAGTTTTTTTTCCATGAAGCTACTTAATAGCTTAACAATAGCTGATTCAGAACAATAGAAAAACGATGAACATAAAAAAACGGTGTTGGTCATTATTGTTTCATTATTTAGTTTGTTTTAATATTTTTTTTTTTTTTCAATTTACGGATTATTTTATCTTATTTTAATTTTTATGATTATTGGCCACTAGCCCTACCCGCGTGTTGAAGGCATGTCGCGATGCCGGAAACATGTTGTACAAACAATAATTTGAAATCACTTAATGTCCACCGGACCCAAATTCTCTTTCAAAACGAATTTTCCTGATTGTTATAAAAATGTTTGGTCACCCTATTAGAAAGGGATAAACAGCCTCTGTATGACATATCTCTCTCTGCTCGTGTTTTTGGTACGAGAGCTCAGTCCAGTTTATATATTAGGTCCATGGCTTACAATATCACTATAGTGTCCTCGTGACATTACAATGTCACTAAAACCAGGCCGTTATAGTGTAAGAGATGAAGTCGATTGACACTCTACCGTTTAATTATAATATTAGTAGTGAAATTGTAATATCACGGCTTTGACAATATACCTGCGACATATGTACAATCAAAGGTGTTACATTAATATTTAACTTAGTAATATAGAAACCATCATGTTTTGTCAAGTCGTAAAAACCGTACGGAGCCTCTGCTTCGTACGGTTTTTTGTTCGCTGGGTCGCTAGTTTAAAATAAAAGTTTAGATTTTGAGTTTGATTAAATTTTTGTTGGATTATTACTTGTACAGTGTTACCGTGGCTGTTCAACTTGTTAATGGATTACATGAAAGATTTGAAAGAATGAGTGCGGATTGAGGATGAATGAGTTGCCTGTCAAATGCCTACTCTACTCAGATAATGAAGTTCTACTTGCATCGTCAGCAGAACAGTTGCAAGACGTGGTGACTATGATGGCTGAAGCTGAAAGATGAAAGGGATGAATTAAATGTGAATAGAAAGAAGGTTATGGTGTTTGAAAGAGAAGAGGATATGTCATTATGTGATGTAAAAATAAATGGTAATGAATGAATGAGTTTGAGTCTGTTTAAAAAACATGGAAAGATTGATGAAGATGTAGAAAGGAGAGTGAATGCGGGAAATAAAGGGAAGGAAAACTGAAAACTTGCGAAGCGCTTTTGGTGTAAATATGAATGATGATGATGATGCTGAGGAATGATGTGGTAAGGCAATGTTGCGTTGCGTTAAAAGAAGATGTAGTGAAAAAATTAAATCAAAATATTGCTACAAACTCCCGGTTACATCATTCATATTGAAAATATACATGTATTCGAGTCGCGACCTAAGTAGTATTGACTATTGGGATGGCTACTAAAAACACTGAGTTTAACTTGCTAAAAACAATTTATTATATAACGATTAAAAGGCTATGCTAAAATGATGGCTAATGACAATGAGGCGAATGCACCCGGTTGCTGTCCGAATATGCACTGTTGTCGGCGCGCGCTCTACACGGCCTTATTGATTCGCTAGATCAGCAATAGGGTGTTCTAATAACATCGAACAACATGTGAGAATAGAATTGATTGGTGTCCAGTCCATAGTAAATGCTATTATTTAATACAATTAGTTCGAGTTAATTTAATTTGAATCAGATTAGATCTATAATTTGACTACTGTGAACATTAAAGTACGTGAATGTAGCATATCAATGATAAACATTTATATGCTACACATTATGACTAATCTGATTTAACGAGGAAACTAATCAATTCCATTGTACATTAGGTATACCTATGCCCCATAAATAGCTCCTGAATGCAACAAATAATAGGAATTAAACTAGAACAGTTCACTGGCTCAATCATCATGAAGTTCTTACAAGTCGCGCTGTTGTTCACGTTTATGTTGCTGGTGGTTCCAGTACCTGCAGCTGGCGATTACACTCCGCCTGGTAACAGTCTTTAATTTTTATTGATTTTTTAATAGTAGAATCTATCAAATTGCGTATCAGGCACGCACTATTTAGATTTCCGTGGTATTAACGTAGATAAAGAAGGTATAATTGCTTTACCGCTTTTGACAACAACTCCAAGAAAATTTAAACTTCACAAAGATTCCAACTATCTAACTATCACATAGACAAATAAGCGTTGTCGTTTTGTGACGTGCAAGTGACATTTAACTTAAGGGAAAACGCGACAGGGTAGCCAGCCTCAAACTGAAGACATCTCCAATCCTCCTCAATCCATGTGCATCCCTAGAAAAGAAAACAGTGATGATTACAAAGTGTATGAAGTAAATACTAACTTAAAAACATACTTACCGTCGTCGCCCAGTCGTCTGTCAGCGAAAAACCACTTACCCTTTTGATAGACACTGGAGCCTCCTTGTGTATCCTAAAGAAATCATGCCTAATCAAACCTCCTGAATTAAGAGTTGATGTTATCAGAATAAAAGGCATAGACTCAAAGGACCCGATTACGAGTCACGGTACCCTTACTCTAGACCTAAGTCTATCCCCTGGATACATAGTATTACATAGATTTCACATATTTGATAACCTAGGCTTTCTTTATGATGGTATTATAGGTAATGACCTATAATACCATCATATAAAATTATCATTCATCATCCATCTTACACTATAGAACCACGAACCGAAACCATCATAGAATGTTTAGTTCAAAACCCAGAAGTTAAAGAGGGTATAATTTTGGACGGACTGCAAGGTATACACTGCTATGTCTATCTAGACGATATTGTTATATACTCCTACGACCTCACATCCCATGTCCAGAAATTATCCTACACATTTGACAGATTGAGGAAAATCAACCTCAAACTGCAACCAGACAAGTGCGAGTTTCTCCGCAAAGAAGTTACTTAACTTGGCCATACTATTAGTGAAGCAGGCTTAAAACCTAACCCCGAGAAAATAAAAGCTGTAAGCGAATTCCCTGTCCCAAAATGCGCAAAAGACGTAAAATCATTCTTAGGGTACAACCTTCTTAGGACACCAACCCTAAGAATGATTTTACGTCTTTTGCTAGCTTAGAAAAATCGTGTAGGAAGCGACGATAATAGGACTTATCGTCGCT
This sequence comes from Cosmia pyralina, assembly GCA_946251885.1. Classification (NCBI taxonomy): domain Eukaryota; kingdom Metazoa; phylum Arthropoda; class Insecta; order Lepidoptera; family Noctuidae; genus Cosmia; species Cosmia pyralina. The sequence goes on along the minus strand of OX276348.1, from coordinate 3,687,854 downwards.
TCCTACACGATTTTTCTAAGCTAGCCAAACCTCTTACATCCTAGTTAAAAAAGGATATACCATTTGACTGGACTAATAGTCAACAACTTGCTTTTGAAACATTAAAAACTAATTTAACTTCAGCACCCGTCTTAATATACCCCGATTTTACTAAACCTTTCATCCTGACGTGTGATGCGTCAAATTACGCTATTTCAGCAATTCTCTCTCAAGGCGAGGTAGGAAAGGACCGCCCAGTCGCGTTTGTCTCATGCACATTAAAAAAGCTGAAACTAATTACAGCGTAACCGAAAAAGAATGACTGGCAATTATTTTTGGAACAAAAATATTTCGCCCATATCTTTATGGCCACAAATTTAAAATTTTAACTTATCATAGACCACTTAGGTGGCTATTAAATTGCAAACAACCAGGCTCCAAACTAGTAAGATGGAGATTAAGACTTGAGGAATTCGACTATGAGATCGAATATAAAAAGGGTAAGATCAACAGCAACGCTGATGCTCTTTCCCGCTACCCCGTAAAATCCATTAGCTTACCAAACACTGCTCACGTACTTACCGACAAAGTACCACCAGTGAGTATTCCACCTCCACCTCAACAGCCGGAAATTCCTCCTGCTAATCCTGAAAGTCCCGGAATACCTGAAATTCCCGACTTACCTGAATTTGTAGACTTACCTGAAAACGTTGAGTTACCCGATGACCTCGAACTCCCTGAAGATTTTGACATCCCAACACCACCTGAAGTCCAAAATGACGACGACGGTTATACTAAATGCCTGAAAGAAATAAACAACAAATTAAATCAATTTGATACTATAATTCATGAACATAGTGAAAACTTATTAAAAACAAAATTAAAAACTATTATTATACCGACTTCCATTGACCTCGACGAGTCAAATCACTATATTTCGGAAGTCATTGATAATCTTCCGGAACCACAAGATATCCTAAAAGAAGAAAGAACATTACATTCCTTCCTCTCTTTCGAAAATAATAATGTTAAATTTTACTTCCTTTTCGTAAAAGTCTATCACTTCGATCAATGTAAATATGAAGATATTTTTTTAGGAGCCTCAAAAATCTAAAACTTGAATTAAGTAATTAATAAAAATACAACTGAATTCGCTACGACGGACTTCCGTAATCCATTCGACTCGCATAGTTTTATGAAAATTCGTAATATAATTACATACCTATTTCATTCTACTTCAATCCCAGCCCATATTTTCAAAAATACCATAATTTACCCTTCTCCAACGGAAATTACTAAAATCCTAAAAGAGAACCACGATATTCCCATATTAGGTCATTTGGGCTCAAATAGAATGTTAAGTAGAATCCAGGAGAAATATTATTGGCGCAATATGCGCAGAGATGTCGAAAACTATGTCCGAAAATGTGATCAATGCCAAACCAATAAAGCATTGCGTAGAACCAATCGAGCCCCTATGCAGATCACAACTACATCTACGCAACCTTTTGAACGCGTGTCACTTGACATTGTCGGACCGTTGCCCGAATCAGGCACGGCCAAGCTCAGGTTCATTTTAACAATTCAGGACGACCTCACGAAATTCTCTGCTGGCTATCCTATTCGAAATGCTACGGCAGAAGAAACTGCTGTTTGATCCATTTCATATCCCAATTTGGTATCCCCAAGACTATTCTCTCAGACCAGGGAACCAATTTCACAGCAGATCTATTTAAACAAACTTGTAACTTTTTGAAAATCAAACAGTTATGGTCCAGCCCCTATCATCCACAAACTCAAGGTGCTTTAGAAAGAAGTCATGCGACTCTAAAAGAATACTTAAAATCTTTCGTCGATGACAATCAAAATGACTGGCCGAGATATGTTTACACGGCAATGTTAACCTATAACACCAAAATCCATTGCACCACAAATTATACACCATATGAATTAATAATCGGTTGCAAACCATTTATACCCACTTCTATTTATGATACGGCACTAGAACCTACATACCCTAGTTATGTCCGTATACTCCAACAAAGAATGAAACTCTCCAGAGAGAAAGCTGTAGAAAACATAGTTAAATCTAAAATTACATCAAAAGACTATTATGATAGAAAAACCAGACCTATGAAATATAAAACAGGCGATATGGTGTATATCAAACACCACCCGCGACAAAATAAAGCCCTGTTGCCTATCTGAAAAGGCCCATATAAAGTGATAAAAATTAATGGCAACAATACTTTGGCCCTTCTCGATAATCGCCGCCACGTTAAGTATCACTATGACGAATTAAAGTTGGCGGAAATAACTAACACTTAGTTCTTAATCTAGTATTACGCATATATCTTTAAAACCTAGTTTTAACTTAATTATAAAAAAATATATGTCATTAGTTAAACATTTTGTCCTATATATATTTTACACAATATCTACATTCCTGTATTATATATTTGCATATATAAAACCCCACATAGACAGCATAAATAATGTTTTAAAAAGTTCCACACTTTTGTGTCGAGCAAATACAGTACTTAAGGAATCCGAATGTACATATATGTACATACTGCAGCCTCTGGCTTTGCGACTTATTGATATTCTAAAAGACTACAGTGCCTTATCTCATTTAACATCTGGGCGAGAAAAGAGATCCGCCTGGTTAGCAGGAGTTGGCTCTCTTTTCAAACAAGTCATTGGAACAATGGATGAAGACAATGCCTCAAGATAACGCTATTCAAATCCTAAATAGTAATAATATTAATATTGCATCTATTTTAAAGGATAACATAATTGTAACGAGCACGGCTCTTTCCCGCTATAACGACACTCTTAAAACTATAAACACAAACGAAGTCCGTTTGAATGACGCTATTATTAATCTATCTAGCACTTTTAGTAACCTGTCTATCATATCTGATAAGCTGTATATAAAATCAAAAATGAACGATGTTACTGAACTATCATCTTGCCTACTTACCTTGTCATTTAAATTAGACGACCTTGTAAATGCAATGTTATTCGCTAAAACTCTACATCCGTCAGTTATGACACCTAATCAATTGTATAATGAGCTAATAGATAATGTTAGAAAATTACTTAATTATGAAAAATTGTCTTTAGACTTAGACTTAGATAATACTCATGCTTTAATTGACATATTATATTCAAATTGTCTTGTTATTTCGCAAACAATAAGTTAGTCTTTGTAATTAAAGTTCCTCTTGTACACTCTTTTGAGTTAGATCTGTTTAAGGCTATTTCGGTACCTATACCGCACAACATAGATAAACCAAACTCCTATGCTATGATAGTGCCATCTTGTAATTATATTGGCATTAGTAATGATAAACTAACATATACCTGTAAAAGTGATCTAAAATCATCTGTTGAACCCGTAAATAGAGTTTATATTTGTGATGATGTGAACACACTCTTAATTCCAGAAACGCCAACCTGTGAAACCGATATACTAACAAAAATTGTTACGGAAATACCTAAATACTGTCAAACTAAGTTAATGTATGGTCAGATAGATATTTGGCAAGAATTGCAAGGTAACAGATGGATATTTGTCCAATCTGAACCGACTAAACTTTCTATCTAGCGTAAATCTGATTTAATAGAGTTGAAAATATTAGGTAAGTACTGGTATACTTAATATTCCACCTAATTGTACCGCTTATTGTAGAAACAAACAACTATTTGGTAGAAACAACATTGACATAAATGTTAAAAATATAGTTTCCGATTTTAATCTAATTAATGAAGCCTGTTGTAATCTAGAAAAGTTTAATAAATCAAAACCCAATTTGTTATTTTCTAAATTGTCGAATATAGACTTAGACAAAGTACCTAGAATTATTAATAATCAAATATTGTCAGATGATGATAAAATTATAAATAATCCTAGCCCTAACCTAATTGAATATAGTTCTCATTATCCACTTTTAACTTACTTTGTAATCATTTTAATTTTAATCTTTACTACTTATAAACTTTGTAAGAAGTTTGGGAAATATTTTGACTACAAAAGAAAGCCCGACTCACAGGACAATAACAACTTAGATAACGATCCGGAACCTGAAACAATTCCTCTTCCAAGGTTAAGAATAAATTCGTAACTTTCCATGAAAACCGTAAAGTTCCTCTTAAAGGGGGGGTTGTTACATCCCCAGAATGCACCCATTATTGCCTAATAAGTGCCACGTCATCGTCCTGATCGAGACCTAGTGCATTAGTCAGATAATAGGGTCAGTTCGGGTTAAGACTCTTACCGGATAGGTCGCATGTCAAAATATTGACCGTTTCCCATCATAATGTGATTTTTAATCAATATAATCATTTAGCTCAAATATTTTTTTTTTTCAAAAGGGATTATAAAATCGTGTCCTAACAATAGTACTAGTACCATGTTCATGTCCACCAAACCACCACCACTCACCACACCACCCATTAAAAATGGCCCACCCATCAAGACGAATCAAACTCGACGCGGTTGTGTCACTTAAACACCGAGTTCCTATGGCCATTTTCCAGCTCCATCATCAGACCCTAGTTACCATCTAGCACCAAAGTACTCATCAAGATGAATCATACGTTCCCAAACTCGACGCGGTTGTGTCGCTTAATTACCGAGTTCCTATGGCCATTTTCCAGCTCCATCATCAGACCCTGGTTACCATCGAGCACCAAAGTACTCGTCAAGACGAATCATACGAGCCCAAACTCGATGGGGTTGTGTCGTTTAATTACTGAGTTCCTATGGCCATCTTCCAGCTCCATCATCAGACCCATGTTACCATCTAGCACCAAAGTACTCGTCAAGACGAATCATAAGAGCCCAAACTCGATGGGGTTGTGTCATTTGATTATTGAGTTCCTATGGCCATATTCCAAGACGGATCAAACGAGTCCAAACTCGATGGGGTTGTGTCGTTTAACTACCGACCACCTTCCGGTTGCATCATCAAATCAGCTCTATGTCATAATAATTTTGCGTTGTCATCCAATTTACACATGCATGCAAAATTTCAGCTCAATCGGTAACCGGGACGTGGATCAAATTCTACTTGGAAGACTACTTTACAGACAAACATTGGGACAGGTGAAACTTCAAATTTCAGCGCGAAGTCAAACAGATACAAGTAAGTACGAGTAGTACTCGTATCGAAATCCAAAGACAAGCCGGGGTCAATGTAGTGTTTACGTACGTACGAATGATAATAACATAATAGCGCAGGGAGAATAGTCTACTATACAAACATAACATAACGATAAAGGCTGCAAAGTGCATGTGTGTGCGTAAACGTCTTCCCTCCGCACCGCGCGGGGGGAACATTATTGAGTGATATGCACGATATTCATAGGACAAACGAGCGCGTAAAAAAATACGAGAAGGCATTTGGACAAAAGAGTTTTATGAAAAAACCACTGCATAAATCAATTACAAATAAAGTTTGTTGAAATCTTCGACAATTGAGCTTTATCGGTGATGATTTTGTTTGGAGATTTTACACTTCTTTTATTACTTATTTACGCCCAAATTAGCGTTAAATTTAGCGAGAAATCTAATCTTTGTTGGCTCATAAGTTTTTAATGGCTTTTTATTTTACTATTATGTTTCCTTAAAGACAATATTAATAATGAGACAAAACGATATCATGTTTAACTTTGGATGCATAATGTCAAACAGTGGAGTAAAACCCCCCTGAAATTTGTATAGAAAAAATGTCGTAAAGTTCAACCTTAAGCGTTCTTTCTGACTTTTTTACTTTTTGCTCGGCACCTAAGAGTTCTAGAGTGATGTTAAATATGCCTATAGCCTTCCTAATTGAGCTATCAAATGCAAAAATATTTTTTTAAAGTCCGACTGGTAATTAGCGCGTTCAAACAAACAATAAAACAGCTGCGATGCACGTCAGCAACGACTGGAGTTTACTCCTGTTTTTTTTTTGCCGTTCCAAGTTTCTACTTTTCGGTCATTTCTGTCGGGCTGGGTTTCTTTAATGAATCAGTGCTAAGCAACTTTAAGGTGTAAAGGCACTTGTAAGTCTACGGTCTTTTGGAACTCTAAAAATATCAAGCTTTTAGGTCAACGCAATAATTTTATTGCGTTGACCTAAAAGCTTGATATTTTGACACTCGCAAATAAATCAAAACCGTGCTGTACTTCCCGTTGTCCTAGAATCATGAAACCATGAAATCAAGAAGCACACACACATAGCACAAGTAAAGGAAAAATTACGAAAGTCATTAATTTGTAAATAAAAAATTAAAAAAAATGCGATTACAAACTTACATTTGCAGTTGGAGAATTGACCGTAACGTATACCGATGTATGGGAGAACATGTTTTTCAACTACAATTTTAAGTGTGAATATATCCATCCCAACTATAGAACCCTTCATTGTGCGTTGTCCGATACGCACTTGTCTGGTTATTTTGTGAAGGAGATTGCATCGTGTAAATGCAGCTTGACGAATCTCACTTAATAAAGCATTTACTATGGACGCTAATCAATTCAATTTTTCATTGGATAATAGCTTGTACTATAAATAGCTGCTAAACGCAATAAACATTCAGAACATTTCACTAGCTCAGCAGTGTTACTGATTGTCATCATGAAGTTACAAGTCGTGCTGTTGTTCACGTTAGTGGTGCTGGTGGCTTATGTGGCTGGAGGTAATATTATAGTAATTATTTTAATAATAATTTTCTTTTAACATTATAACAGATCCAAAATCTATATATATATATATATACAGAGTGGATACGACAATACGACAATAAATGAAAATACGAGCAGAACCAATGTATAGCAGTTTATAGGAATTATCAAATAAATCCTAACATTGAAATTAAAAAAATGACTTTTTCTAACAAACTAAATAGCTTAAAAATGTAAACAAAATAGAACACCATTTTTAAATATTAGGTTATGAAATTGCCGTTCTGCAGTACTGGCCATTTCAAATCAAAATAATTTTTGTTTGGCTAAGAATTCTAATTTCAAATTATTTTTTTTTTAAAAACATGGATTTTTTTTTCCAAAAGTAGTCATTTGTTTATTGATTAGTGTTACATTTTCATCGCATTTCAATCTTTTTCGTCATCATGGATACGTTAAAAATTCGAGTAATTATGGAATATGAGTACCGTCGTGGCAGCAACGCGGCACAACAAACCAACACACTACAAACCAACGCACCACTTGTTATTGGTTTGCTCGCTTCCGTTCTGGAAATTTCGACCTGAAAAATGAACCTCGCGGTCGTCCGAAGACTTTGGTCGACAATGACGAATTAAAGGCGATTGTGGAAGCTGATGATACACAATCTACGGCTGAATTAGCAGCAGCTTTCGACGTTAGCGTCAAAACAATATTGGTCCATTTGCGTCAAATTGGCAAGGTAAAAAAGCTTGACAAATGGGTGCCCCACGAACTCAATGATCGCCAGCGCGAAGTACGCGTCGAGACGTGCCTTGCACTGCTCAACAGACACACAAATGAAGGAATTTTGAACCGCATTGTTACCTGCGATGAAAAATGGATTCTGTTTGATAACCGCAAGCGCTCAGCAAGTTGGTTGGATCCTGGTTCAGCACCTAAACAATGCCCTAAACGAAAACTTACCCCTAGAAAAGTGATTGTCACTGTTTGGTGGTCTAGCGCCGGTGTGATTCATCACAGCTTCTTACCAAACGGGGTGAGCATTACTTCAGATGTGTACTGTGAAGAACTGAACACAATGATGGAGAAGCTGGTACATCTCCAACCAGCATTGGTCAATCGCTCGTCTCCGCTGCTCCTGCACGATAACGCGCGACCTCATACTGCACAGCAGACGGTCTCCAAGTTGCAAGAACTGGGGTTGGAAGCTCTCCGTCATCCGCCCTACTCACCAGACCTTGCGCCTACAGACTACTACTTTTTCCAGAATTTGGATAACTTCTTGGCGGGAAAAAAATTCAATACCCGAGAGGCAGTACAAAATGCCTTTGAAGAATTTGTTGCCTCCCGTCCAGCTGATTTCTTTAAGAAGGGCATCAATAAACTGCCACTGCGTTGGCAAAGATGCATTGATTGCATGGGTGATTACTTCGATTAATACAAATAAAAAATGCATGAAAAAAATTCGTTTCAATTTTTCCATACCAAACGGCAATTTCATAGGTAAAGACCTATTATTTTAACACAGCTGGCGACTGGGGCACTGACCGACCCAACACACCATTGTTTGTGACGATTTTTTGCAAGTTTGGGTTGTTATTGTTTCGGCGAGAAAGCGACGTAGAAATAAAGGAACTATCGTCTTCATACGTATCTCTTTCGCACATTCACAATTTTCGATTGACAAAAGTGAGTAGATGTAACTTCCGTATGCATTATTTTCTTATCTAATTCTGATGACACGCTTTATGGCTCCTATGCCTCTGGTATAAGGTACAACATGCATTAATTCCCATATTGAAGTAGCTGGCAACATGTGTGTGAAGAATATTGCAATGTCTTTAACCTTCTTGTTTTTAGGCGAGGCTGGTCTAATATCTGTATTATCAGATACATCATGTTGAAAATCTTGAAAATGAAAAATATTGTCCTGTGACTAAACTATTAGTTAAATTGAATTGAATTTTTGTACGCAGATTGGGTAAGTGATTAGGTATACGAAGTTTAATTTATTTATTTATTTATTTAGGCTAGCCAACAATTGTTTACACTAAACATTTAAAAATTTTTGCTAACAATACTTACATTTATAAGTGCAACAATTACTTATAGGCTAGCACAACATGCACCATTTATGGTTTTACATAATAAAGAAAAAGTGAAAAAGGATATAAATTACAATTATTAAAGCTATTAATATTTTTAAACAATAATAAAAACAAACATTTCATTGTAAATAATAAAAAATAAAAAATTTACATAAAAACAAAATAGATTGATAACATTAATAAATTAAATTAAATTAAACTAATAATAAAAATCTCATAAAATCACATCATCTAATAATTCTACTTACATTACCTTGAATCCTAATCATTACAAAAATAACATTATTATATCATTGGTGGTGAGTGTAGTGCTCAATAATTATTTTATAAAATTAATTAATTGTTGTCGTATCCACTCTGTATACTATACAGGGTGTCCAAGAACCTGGCGTCCAACTGGATTCCCACGATGCCCCAAGTTCTAACAGTACTCAGAAAAATATTTTAAAAAATCCACCCCATGTACTTACAGAATTATACTGATTTCAAAAAAAAAGGGGAAATGAGCACCCTGTGACATACTTTTGAATGCTGTGACTGCTAATGCTGATAATTTCGATATTTCTTGGAGGTTTTGTAATCTAGGGTATTGCTGTGTCTAAATAGAATGTAAAAATAAAGTACTTATTGTACCATTTTAAAATAAAATATTATTTTAACTAAAGGTGATATGGAAAACTATTGAATTTCGCAACTTTGACCGACTGTAGTGTAAAAAAAATGTACCAAAATAGTATGGCAAGTGACGTCAAATTTTGACGCGTTTATTCCTCTTTTTAAAAAGGTATAATACTTACACATTAATTTGAAAAAAAAAAATTTGATAATATTTTTACTCAACAACCCAATTTTTACGAAGTGCCTACCTACTAACGGTAACTGTCGGACCCTTTCTTATCTTAGAAACTGTTATGTTACTACTATTATTTACTTCGGTTCCAAGAGTGAGCAAGAAGGAAATACACACAGGTAGATGGGTTCCCAGTAGAATAAAAGCAAAGAATGTTAGTTTAAAGATATTTTATTACAATAAATGTTCAAAATGTTGACCACCCGCGGCAATACAAGCTCTCACTCTCCTTAAAAAGGACCGCTTTATGTTTCGCGAGTAACTTTTTTGACGTATCACCTGCACTGCTTGTGTTATCTTCTCACGAAGGTCAGCGATGTCATTAATGGGCTTCGCATAAACGAGCTCCTTCATAGTTCCCCAGAAAAAAAAATCCAGCGGATTTAAGTCAGGTGAGCGGGCTGGCCACGGGATTGTTCCTGATCGCCCAATCCACCTGTTCGGGTATTGCTCGTCCAAAAACTCTCTAACGGATACGCGAAAATGTGCTGGACAGCCGTCGTGTTGGAACCACATATCTGGTGGGGTCTCTTCTAGTAAGTTTGGCAAATCATTTTGAAGAAAATTTAAATATGATTCGCCAGTCAAATTCTCGGGCATCTCAAATGGACCAATAATATTCCCACAGAGAATACCGGTCCACATGTTCACTTTGAACCGGTACTGGGATCTATCTTCTCGCATCAAGTGCGGATTTTCCACATGCCACTCGTGCAAGTTGTGTAGGTTCATGTAGCCATCCTTCTTAAATGTTGATTCATCTGACCACAAAATTTTGTCGATACAGTTTTCGTCTTCTCGATGTTTTTGCAGGATTGTTTCACAAAACGCGACTCGGCTCGGATAGTCTCGAGGTAAAAGACTTTGCACTCGCTGTACGTGGTACGGATGATATTCTTCTTTTTGGAGAATACTGTGTGCTGTGCTCTTCAGTATCCCCGTATCAGCTTCTATTCCTCGCACAGAGATGCTTGGATTTGCCGACACCGCCTCTAAAACTTCATCGCGTATGAAGTCATTTACGGGTCGTCCTTCACCAGCTACTTGATTGGGGAACCGCCCGTCACATAGTGATCTGTGCACATTAATGAAAACTCGATGGTCGGGATATCGCGTAGCCCTCGGATACCTTTCTCTGTAAAGTCTCGCTGCAGCTCGTCCATTACCTCTACATTCTCCATAAATGTAGTGCATATTTGCGTATTCTTGCGGAGTGTAGGTCGCCATGGTAGCACACACAAAACACAAACTGTCCAAACACAGGCAAAGGTCGTCGTAAAGAGTTCGTTTCAAAGTCCAGAGCACAAAGAGTAATCGAGTCCAATAAACAAAGCTTTAAATCGTAGTACGTGATCAATGGTAACAATAAGAGAGAGGTGCGTAGTAACGGCAGGAGGCAGTGACGCGTACTGACCGTACTGTTATCCTAAATAGCACGATCCCAGATAGCGTCACTATCTATCTCACTCGCACCTCTAACCTTTTTCTCCCTCACTCTTACCTGAATAATGGGGTACCATAAAGAAGAACCAGCAAATCGCAAAGATAGTTTCTGTCTTGCTCCCTCCTGTTGTAATAACGAATCACTATGGTGAGATGCATGCACATACCGTCCCTTACGGTCTAACCTGTTTTTTGAGAGGCCTGTTGTTATTTTTATGAGCATACAATAGTAATTCTTTAGAGGTTAGATTCAATTCGTCGTAAATTTTTCTTTCTAAGAATTCTGTTAGACATCGTAAAAATTGGGTTGTTGAGTAAAAATATTATCAAAAATTTTTTTTTTCAAATTAATGTGTAAGTATTATACCTTTTTAAAAAGAGGAATAAACGCGTCAAAATTTGACGTCACTTGCCATACTATTTTGGTACATTTTTTTTACACTACAGTCGGTCAAAGTTGCGAAATTCAATAGTTTTCCATATCACCTTTAGTTAAAATAATATTTTATTTTAAAATGGTACAATAAGTACATTATTTTTACATTCTATTTAGACACAGCAATACCCTAGATTACAAAACCTCCAAGAAATATCGAAATTATCAGCATTAGCAGTCACAGCATTCAAAAGTATGTCACAGGGTGCTCATTTCCCCTTTTTTTTTGAAATCAGTATAATTCTGTAAGTACATGGGGTGGATTTTTTAAAATATTTTTCTGAGTACTGTTAGAACTTGGGGCATCGTGGGAATCCAGTTGGACGCCAGGTTCTTGGACACCCTGTATATAATAATATAATAATAATATATATATATATATATATGAAAGCGAAAGGTTACTCATTCATTCATTCACTCACCGATTAAACACGACGTACGAAGATGGAATTTAACACAAAGGTAGATTATGAGTAGTAGACGTCAGTTAAGAAAGGATTTTAGGAAACTCGTCCTTTAAGGGATAAAATAGGGGGTGAAAGTTTGTATGAAATTTTTTATTCCTTGCGTTAATAAACTTGAAACTTGCCAAGAATATTTACTTAAGTAAATTATGATTTTTGTAATTTTTTGTTTTTCAAAACTATCCCCTAATTGGGGAATTGGGGGGGAGTCAAAGTTTGTATGGAGGAATTTTATGGAGCGGTGAGAGGGGTGGTGAGGAGGATGATAGAGGAGAGTGAGGGGGGAGAGTGAGAGGGGTGGGAAGGGGAAGGGGGTGCGAAGTGGGTTAGAGGGAGAGGAGAAGGGGTGAGAGGGAATTAGAGGTGAGGTGAGAGGGTCGAGACGAGTGCCTTTACACCTTAAACTTACTTTTTGTATAGCATTGATTAATTGAAAAAAACCTAGCCCGACAGAAATGACCGAAAAATAAAAAATTGGAAACTCGGAACGGCACATAAAACAGAGTAAACTCCAGTCATGCGTTGGAGCTGACACACACGTTTTTTTGTTTGGTTGAACGCGCTAATCTCTAGAACTACTAGTCGGACTTTAATAATTATTTTTGCATATGATAGCCCAATCTTAAGGAAGGCTATAGGCATATTTAACATAACTCTAGGATTTTTAGGTGCCGAGTAAAAAGAAAAAAGTCAGAAACAATGCTAAGCGAAAACGACGTAATAGTGCGGGCATTCAATGCGATGTGACGTGGTGGGTGGGTCGGGGGAACAAGAAATTTCACGCGGACGAAGTCGGGGGCAAAAGCTATCTCAATATATAAAAAGAAAAGTCCTGACTGACTGACTGACTCATCAACGCCCAGCCCAAATCCATATACCTATGAAGTTTAGACCTATAAATTTATAATTTATTATAATGCTAAAATTTTGCACAGAGGTTCCCTTTATAATGTAGACAAGGAATAAGGAAGGATTTTTGTTCCCGTGGGATATTTTCCGACATCCACGCGGGCGAAACCGCGGGCAAAAGCTAGAGTCGTGCGTCGGAGCTGACAAACACAAACTTTTTTAGGGTTCCGTACCTCAAAAGGAAAAAACGGAACCCTTATAGGATCACTTCTTTGTCCGTCTGTCTGTCTGTCTGTCAGTCTGTCAAGTCCTTTTTTCTCAAGAACGCGTGGAGGTATCAAGTTGAACTTAATATCAAATACGTAATTCTATGGTCCCTTGGAGTCCTAAAAAATCAAGCTTCTCAGTCAACGCAATAAAAATATACGGTCATTTATGCGACATAGTTTGATACTCACAAATAAATCAAAACCTATGGGGTACTTCCCATTGACCTAGACTAATGAAATTTGGCAAGAAGCACAGGGGTGGAATTTAAAAAAAACGTTTGGAATATTTCCGTAACTTGACTGAAACATCAGTTAGGTACACCATTTTTGAGTTAATCAAGCCCCGCTGTAATACCTGCCCTGTAAAATTGACTACCCCTTTCCACCCCCTTAGCGGTATATTTTCGAAAAGCCCTGATACACGTTATTCTTCATTTTTGATCATCCCAAGTATAAATACTAAATTTCGAGTTAATCGGACCGCTCGTTAAAATTACTCCATACAAACTTTGACACCCCCCATATCCCTTTTTAGGGGGTAGTTTAGGAAAACTAAAAATAACAAACTTTATAATTTACTTAAAGAAATGTTCGTGCCAAGTTTCAACTCTATTAACTCAAGGAATAACATTATTCATACAAACTTTGGACCCCCGTTTCAACCCTTTAGAGGGTGAATTTTAAAAAATCCTTTCTTAGTGCACCCCTAGACCTCGGAACTTACGTGCCAAATTTGCAATCTCTAGACCCAGCGGTTTGGGCTGTGCGTTGATATGTCAGTCAGTCAGTCAGTCAGTTTCTTCTTTTTTTAGATTTAGATGATTATGTTTGCATATTTTTGTCAATCCTGATATTTACTATTCTTCTACGTTTAAGACCATTGTTATGAAAGGAGGAGGCGTAACGCTTGAGGGAGAAGCAACAGCCGCGCCCTCGCGCCCCTAGCCGCCGCAGGAGACGCCCAGGGCGGCGGGAATCTATCGCTGATTCCCGGCCACTGTAGGCGCGGGCTTGCGGACGACGAGTCATGGGCAGCTCGCCGTCCGGTAAGGACCAGGCCCGGGTCGACGGCGCGTTGTTTTCCACGCGCGCCTCAAAAAGATGTCAGCAGTGACGGGGTCCAATAGGGCCGATGCCGCCGGGGTCGCGGGTAGTTCGAAAGAGATACCGTGGCCCTGGCACGGGCAACTGAAGGAACACGGGTGGGTTTTAGTCAGTAAAAGTCTGACACGCCCTCCCGCTCCGCTCAGAGTGGGAGAATTGATGATTTCCCATCCACATAGAAAAAAAATAATAATAATTGGGGTGAAGAGGGGTAGTCAATTTTACAGGGCAAGTTTTACTGTGGGTCTTGATTAACTCGAAAATTGGTGGTAATATCTTTCAGTCGAGTTACGGAAATTTTCCCAAGCGGTTTTTTTAAATTCCACCCTTGTGGGGGTGAAAACAGGGAATATGGTTTATATGAAATATCTTATTCATTTAGTTAATTTACTTGAAACTTGGCACCAATACTTGCCTAAGCAAGTAATAAAATATTTAATAAAAATATTAAAAATATTATAAATATTTATAATATTTGTCATTCTTAGTTTTTCCTGCAGAGGGAAGGGTAAAGGGTGAGGGGAGCAGGGGAGGGGGTGGTGAGGAGGGAAAGGGGGAAGGAGAGGGGGTACTGAGGAGGGCAAGGAGGAAGGGGAGGGTATGGTGATGAGGGAGAAGGAGAGGAGGGAGAAGGGGAGGATGATCAAGGGAGGAGGAGAGGTATAGGAGGGTGTGAGGGAGAAGAAGGTGGAGAGGGGTAAGAAGGGGAGAAGGGGATTTGGTGTGGAGAGAGGGGAAACCGATGAAGGGGGAGGTTAGCTGGAAGGAGATGTGGTGAGGGGTAAGACCCCCTCTTACCCCCCTAAGTAAGAGGGATAGGGGGATGGAGATGGGGATGGGGATGAGGAGGGTGAGGGGGTGAGAGGGGGTGGTGAGGGGTTGAAAGGGGTGAGAGGGGATGGTGAGAGGCGGGATGGAGAGAGGGGTGAGAGGGGGGGGGGGGAGGTTAAGGGGGTTAGAGGGAGAGGAGGAAGTGTGAGTAGGGGGTTAAAAAGACAGGGAGAGGGTTAGAGGGGGGAGCGACGAGGGCCTTTACACCTTAAAGTTGCTTTTTATATAGCACTGATTCATTAAAGAGAGACTAAGTTGAGACTTTTGACTGATAGATTGGAGAGCGGGAAGAGGTTTAGAGGGATAGTAGTAAGAGGGGAGGGTGTAGTGAGTGGGGAGGGTATGGAGAGGGGTGAGCGGGAGGGGAGGAGTTGGCGAGGGTAGAGGGGGAGGGGAAAGCGGTGAAGGGGGTGTGAGAGGGTGTAAAACGGGGAGGGGGAGGTTAGCGGGAAGGGGATATGTTGAGGGGGAGAGAAGGAAAGGGAATGGGGAGGGTAAGGGGTGAAAGAGGGCGGTTAGGGGATGATAGGGGATGTGAGAGGGGAGGGAAGGGGAGGGAAGGGGAGGGTTAGAGAGAGAGGAGAAGGGGTGAGAGCGGACTTAGAAGGAGACGGGCAGGGATGGCGAGTGCCTTTCAGAAGTGACCGAAAAATAGAAAGTCGGCACAAAAAACAGGAGTAAACTCCATTCTGCGTCGGAGCACACATACTTATTTTGTTTGTTTGAACGCGCTTATCTCTGGAATTACCAGGCGGACATTAATAATTACTTTTGCATTTGATAGCCCAATTTTTAAGGAAGGTTATACGTATATTTAACATCACTCTAGGACTGATAGGTGCCGAGAAAAAATAAAAAAAGACAGAAAGAACGCTAAGCAAAAACGAAATAATACCGTGGGCAGGCAATGCGATGCGACGGGGTGGGTCTAGGGAACAAGAAATTTCAGCAGGAAGGAATTTCAGAATTTTGGCAGAAGCTATCTATCTATATAAATAAAAAGAGAAGTCCTGACTGACTGACTGACTGATTGACTGACTCACTCATCAACGCCCAGCCCTTACCCTTGGACCTAGAAAGCTAAAATTTTGCACAGAGGTTCCCTTTATAATGAAGGCAAGGAATAAGGAAGGATTTCCCAGTAGTACGTTTCCGTGGGATATTTCCCGACATACACGCGGGTGAAGATTTCAGATACACCACTTTCAACAACCGATTTCAGCAAATATTGCCCTTTTAGTACATTCTTGTTCAAAGTTGACCCAAAAAAAAGGTTTAATTATTTAAAGCCATCATCTCGTTGAATCAAGAAAAATATCGAAAAAGAAATTACTCGAAATCTACAAAAAATCGTTGAACATATATGGGGGTTAAATCAATAGGTATGGTACTTTGCTATCAGCTCGCATTCGCTTGACGCCATAAAAGAAACACCCTTTATAGATTTACCATGTTATTTTAAGACCATAGACTTCTAGGTTTTCCTGTATTCTCTAGGTAAAGAACTATTTTCTGCATTTTTTTTTTAATTTTAGGTTCAGTAGTTTCGGCGCTAAGGGGGGTAATGGTCAATTTTCGTCTATTTTCTTAAATAACTTTAAAACTATTTATTTGAAAATTATAAAAAAAAGATATATATATTTGAGATCCTCACAATAGTCCTTTCATTTAATATGACACGCGGTACAGTTTGTAAAACTTTTATTTTAATTTTTCTTATTTGCCCCCCATAAGTGACCCTCATATTCAAAATTCATTTGTTTACGTTACACGTCCGTGTTTCGGTCACAGAAATTCATGTGTGTACCAAATTTCAACTTAATCGGTTCATTAGATTCGGAGCAAATTGGCTGCGACAGACGGACAGACAGACAGACACACGAGTGATCCTCTAAGGGTTGCGTTTTTTTCGTTATTAGGTACGGAACCCTAAAAATTACTTAAATTAGCTATTTAAAGCTTATATTGTCAAAGTTCCTAACGAGTGGTTTATGAATGCCCTCAGAATACAATACAATAACATTTTTAGGGCACTGTTGCGGCTCTCGCTTTCTTATATTGCTTCAGGTATGTTTGCAGACGCGTATATAAATGATTAGCAAACATGCAGTATTATGCAAACATGCAGAAGAAAACCGCGTCAGTCTTGAAAACTGTGCGGGGGAGTAGCAACAGCATCCTGAAAATTATAGCAAATAGGTTGGACGCAGGAGTGTTCAATCGGTTCATTAATCAATATGTGAGAGATGCGGGTTGATGACTCGACATTATTTCTATACGTACTAAATACTTTTAAGTGTTTTTTTTTTGTAACAATATTATGGGCCTTGGTTGTCTGAAAATAAAATATTCTTATTTTTATTATAGCGTCATTTGGCTCGCCCTGCAATACTTCCAGTGAATGTCCACCCGGTGTAAGCTGCAGTCGTCCGTTTGGGATTATTGATCCCAAATTCCGCACCTACTGTCTAAGAATCACCATCATCTAAGCACCATGAAGACATACAACTTTAACCTCTGACAGCAGCTATCCTTAGGGCAAGAATACACATGCCTGTATCTTACACATGTACGAGCTACGCTGTACATTGACCTTTGTAGTAGTTTGTACGTCACACTCATTATGCAAATCAATATTGTTTAGCTGTGCATCTCTGTAATAGCATTTAAGTGTAATATTTGTGTAATTATATTCAGTAGCAATAAATCCATCAAAGGACTCGTTCGTCTACTCATTTACATAACATTCTACATAACATAACATAACAAGTACATAACATTATCACTGTTGGGAGTTTCGCCCCAACAAAAGTATGCAAGTAGCTTGCATGCAGCAAACGAACAGCAACCTTATTGTAACAAGAACGATGATAACTGTAATTTTGACATTCTTTTTGTTTTTTGTGTTTCACGAACTGTGTCCAAATAAACGTTTTTCTGTCTTTCTTTCTTTAAAATAACTATGAAAGAACTGTACAATAAAATGTTGCATAAAGTTAAGACAAGCATAAACGTCAGAAACTGTATGGTACCATTGACGTAAATCATTAGGTACTTCATTTTAAGTAACATCTATAATTTATACACACGGCTACACATCAAGCTATACATTTCCAGTTTACACTGACCTCTGATTGTAAGGAAATCCTATACAATGCGAGATCAGTTTATACTGGAAATGTATAGCTTGATCTGTAGCCGTGCGTACAATGTTTTTTTTTTACCCTTTAGATGTAAATTATGTACTAATTTTTGAACTCAAAACCCCAGGGGGAGGGGGGGGGGGGTTAGTTGCGAACCCCAGCAGTCGACACGGAAGGAGTTAAGCTCAGCCACACTGGGAACGAAGCTAAGTTCGTTCGTTCACCTTTGCTCATGGACAGTTAGTATACGGTTCACACCGTGAACTATGAACCGAAGTATGAAAAGACGCAGTAGCTATGTTGCAGCCAACTACCTTAATTATCCGTTTAGTTAACCGCCTAGCATTTGGACTTCCAAAGGCTAGGCGGTTTATTAAGTGCTCGCCGATAGCTGCCGCGGCACTGCTCGCTTCGCTCGCTCGGCTCGCGCGCGGTTAGTTACAGTTCTAACCTTTATTTTATTTTTTTGACGCTGGGAAAAATGCATTACGCATACCCACCCATCGGGGGACGGGTGGGGTATGTGGGGCTCCCCGGTAAATCCGGTATACCCACTAAACGACCCAGCGGCGCTCCCGCATCGCCGTGACGGGAGGGTCATGGGAAACTGGCTCAGCCTTTACATCCACAACCCTCCCGGCGCATGCCCGCCTAGCTGGCGGGCCCCACATGCCCCCCAGGCTGGGGGGTTACGGGAATGACCGGAAACACCTGGCCGTTCCCGTCCGACACTAGTGGGGGCCTGTGCAATACAGGCAAGGATGCCCCCCACACCCGTTGCCTGCTGGCCTCCACCTGGGAGGAGTCGGAGATGACTATCAACCTCTTCCCCTGCGGCCCCACCGCGTCCGCCATCAAACGGTGGCGGCCCCGTCAAGGCCGCGGAAGGTAGGGAGAGCGGCGCACCGTAATACCTGCACTCCTCTCCCGCCGCGGCCTCCAATCCTCAGCCGCGATGCCTCCCATAAGACACCACAACCTACCCGCTGGCCGCTACGTCGTCGGCTTATCGGCAAAAGCCCTGACGAGCGGCCCCCGCCTCGGGTTCCTCTTCGTTTCACCGTGGGTGACCAAGCCACGGCTACTGAGCCCCCCCGCCTCGACAATGCGGGAACCCTCCGGGGTGGGAAATAAACTCTGCCGAAGCAGAGTATTTCAAAAATGCATAAGACTCATTTGAGTGTTCCCCTCCACGGAAATCTTTAGTAAAAGGCGAAAGATTTATACGTTTTGAAGGGAAATCTAACCTAACTTAACCCATTTGGTCGGGATGCCCTGGCTTAGTTACTGCGATAAATTCGGCTTTTGCGTGGTTGGTCACAGTTCCAACCTAACCTATAATTGAATGCCATTCGCTAGTTGAAAGGCGCCGTTTAAACGACTAATTAAACCAGTTGCCAGTATGGCCTGCGCTCAATACAATGTCTGTGACATTTTTACAAATGTTTACCAACTCCTATCAATTTCATTTAGGCGCCTTAAGCTCCTTGCAGCATTAATGGGATTATTGTTCAGTGAGTATCACTTTCACCACAGAATAATAATGTTACAGCAGTTTATCTTCACAGAAAGCGGACGAAATGACGCGCTTCGAAATCTCAGTATATACCAGTGGGCAACAGTTCGAGTGCGCAGCAGTAACGCACTGACGAACGCGTATTTATCTACCGAGCGGCCGTAGGGTGATTAATTCAAGGTCACTGCCCAGATGAACTACTGTAGCTTTATTATTCTGTGCTCTAAGCCAACGTTCGCACGAAAGTAAAAATGTCGCGGCGGGATTTTATCGCGCACTGGATTTTCAACTCTCGTTGTTGAGCCGAGCGCTGAGAATCCAACTTAACAACAACAGAGTGCATTCTAGCGCGTTGATAAAACACACTGTTGGATTTTCAACTCTCGGCGCTAAGCAGAGCGTTGAAAATCCAGTGCGCGAAATAAAATCGCCGCGATATTTTTAAGTCCGTGCGAACGTCGACTAACTGTCCAAGGATTTCCGTGTGATATAGGCAATATTGCACGGCAATTATCTAACTGTTGAGACTGCTTAGCAAAGATTTAAAGTGTTAGTTAGGTATCTCGTATTATTATGCCCAATGTATTATTCAACAAATCTGAAATTTATAATTTATAAATGATTAAATTGCCTGGTTATTGAAAGTCTATATTATGATTAGAGGGAATTATATTAGGAAAAAAATTAAACGCCTATAAAATCACTGAAATCGTTCAGTTTCGACTTGATCAACTCACTAAAAAAAAAAAAACCGGCCAAGTGCGTGTCGGACCACAAACAATGAAGGGTTCCGTAGTTGAGATGAATTTATCTTAAGAACAAACTTAACATTGTAGTTGATAAACATGTTCTCCCATACATTCCAACTGTAAATGTAAGTTTGTACTCACAATATTGATAGATTTACCATGTTATTTTAAGACCACAGACTTCTTATAGGTTTTCCTGTAATCTACAGGTAAAGATCTATTTTCTGTATTTTTTTCAAAAGTTTAGGCTCAGTAGTTTCGGAGATAAGGGGGGGGGATGGTTAATTTTAGAATAGAATAGAATAGAATACTCTTTATTATGCAATTTTCGTCTATTTTCTTAAATAACTTTAAAACAATTTATTTTAAAATTATAAAAAAAAAATATTTGTGACCCTCATAGTAACCCCTTTTATTTGACATGCCACATGGTGTAGTTCCCAAAACTTTTTTTTTAATTTTCTTCTTTGCCCCCCAAAAGTGACCTCTATATTCAAAATTAATTTATTTACTTTACCCGTCCGTGTTTGGGTCACAGAAATTCATATGTGTACCAAATTTCAACTTAATAGGTCCATTAGATTCGGAGCAAATTGGCTGTGACAGACGGACGGACAGACAGACAGAAACACGAGTGATCCTATAAGGGTTCCATTTTTTTCCTTTTGAGGTACGGAACCCTAAAAAATGTTATGAATGTCATAAAGTACCTACAATGAGTCCAAGAGGTCTATAGAACTTTGACTCATGTAGTAAAGTCGTATTATAAGCATGCCTGCCGTTGCCGTATCAGTTTACTGCTGTTTTTTTACTGATAACTATAACCATTCTTCAAAACGTCATGGCTTCTGCTGACTTTTTGGGTATGTTAATCACATCACACTAATACATCACATTATAAAGGCGAGTTTGTGACTGTGTGTATGTGCGTGTTTGTATGTTTGTTGCTTCTTCACGCTCAAACGGCTGGACCGATTTGGATGAAATTTAGTATGTAGATAGCTTATACCCTGGATTAACACATAGGCTACTTTTTATCCCGGTCTACGTGGGTGAAACCACGGGGCGCAGCTGGTTAGAAATAAAACACAATTAAAACAGAAAGTAAATGACTTATTTAGTATTCCAATGCAGTTAATTTTATTTCTTTATTATAATTTTTTGTCTCCAAGAAACCAATGCTTTGAAATTTTTTGACAAAAAGAAGTTAATAAAACTCAAAGAAGCGTTGGTTAGACCACACGATCTACTGTATCCTGTACTCTCAAATCTACCCTGATTCTGGTCTCTGGTGACTAGAGTGATGTGGTTTTAGTAGTAGTAGTACTAATACATCGACATATACCGGGGTCATCTTCGTTACCGGTAAAGTAACGACGTCTCCTCGTCTGAATAGCAATTCATTACTGTAAAATTTATAAATATAAATTCAACTACACACATCAAAAGTGTCTAGGGATCAAGCATTTTTATGCGGATTTCTTGAGATTGAGATGTGGCTTTGTAATAAATTTATGATTTTATAAATTTATATGGATCCTTTTTGGTGCATTTCATAATTTGAATCAGGAACTGTGAATCAAATTCGAGTAAAAGATGAAAATCAGCTGTCAATATTTTCCCTATAAAAACATACAACGCATTGAAGACATTATTAGTGCTACTGTTTCCCTACTACTGATTAAAACCAACGTTATTATGGAGCGGCGACGTCATTTAAGCAGGGAAGAAATGCTCAGAGCCGTGGGAATGATAGAAGCTGGTTCCCGGCAACGTACTGTGGCTTTAGCTCTGAATACAAGTCAGAGTGTTATCAGTCGACTTTGGACACGTTACCGAAGCACTGGTACCGTGGCTGAGCGCCATGGAGGACGGTATCGCTGCACCACATGGAGACAAGACCGATACATTCAAATCTTAACTCGAAGAGCTCCAACTATAACCGCCATGATGTTAGCCGTGAGGCTTCATCACTCTTCAGAAAACTTAATTAGCGACCAAACAGTCAGAAACCGCTTGCATGAAGTGAACCTTCATTCCCGAAGACCGCTACGGGTACCACCTATAGCAATGCACAATCGTAGGATTCGATATCAATGGGCTCTTGAACACAGAAATTGGGCAGAAGAACAATGGCGTTTCGTGTGCTTTTCTGATGAGTCTCGTTTTGGTATGAGACCGGATACAAGACGTATACGACACTGGAGAACCCCTGGACGCCAACAGCGATTAAAATCCTGCCAGGAAGTCCATCCTTATAGTGGTGGAACCATCATGGTATGGGCGGGTATTTGGATCGGCGGAAGAACTGAGTTGATTTGGATCAGAGGCAACCTCAACGCTCAAATTTATGCTGAGACGATTGTATCAGACGTCATCGTTCCTCTACAAGTGCAAATCGGTCCCTTATTTCAGTTAATGCATGATAATGCACGACCGCACACCGCAAGAGTTGTAAGACAGACTCTCGCCGCAGCTAACATCAATGTCCTGCCCTGGCCTGCTCAGTCGCCAGACTTGAACCCGATTGAGCATGCATGGGATATGCTACAGAGAAGAGCTCTGCCGAATATGGAGGGTATCCAGTCGCAAGAAGACCTTTTTTTGTTGTTGCAACGAACATGGGCGGCCATTCCACAGCGTGATTTGGATGAACTCATTTTGAGTATGCCAAACCGATGTTCTTGTGTTGTTAGTGTTCGCGGTAGAAACACGGATTATTAATTGTTTAAGTTACCCAATAAAATTTTAAAGAAAACTGTTATTTCAGTCTTTTTTTCGAACTTTAATGTTAGTGGTTCAAATGTCAAAAATCCCTTTATTAGGAAAATGGCAAATTTCTTTATTAATGCAAAGGTGACTTGGTTTATCGTTACTGTGACAAACGAAAACACTTTATTTGATGAATCCTTAAAGAAAATTTTAATTAATATCAATCAGGAGAAAAGTTATTGCAAAAATATATGTTGATCCCTAGACACTTTTGATGTGTGTATGTAGGTTTTATTTTCTGAAATATAAGTACATTATGGCCTCCACACACACAGGCCTCCTCTCGGCGAGAGGGAATGGGCTGTAAGCCACCACGGGGGCCCAGTGCAGGTTAGTAGATGTCACATGTCTACGAATTTTTGGTTCTAGGGCATGCCGGTTTCCTCACGATGTTTTCCTTCACCGTTTTGAGAGGAGTGGTGATAAAATAATTAACACAAAGTAAAGCGCCTGTCGGGGTTCGAACCTACGAGCTACAAGTCGTAAGTCGCGGCCATTACCACTGGGCCACCACTGCTCTCTCTCTCTCTATACAACACCAGTTTTAGTATATGCGAAACCCGAAACACGTGTCTAGTATTTTTATGCAAAGAATCTATGTACAAAATTTCAAAACTGTATCATGAAAAATCACAAAGTTATAAGCTTGTTATGTTACCTAGTTGTCCGTACAAAAACATGATCACCACGCGGCGCCCGCTGTGCGCCCGTACCTAGTGCCGCTATGACCTGCAGTGACGTGTTTGTCGCGCGGTGTCCATATTGTAACCTTTTTTAAAGATTTTCGGGGCAAAATATACCACGGTATAAAAATTATTGGAATCGATTCAGTTATTTATTCTGAACCAACTATATTCAGGTTTCGCATATACTAAAATAATACCAAATTTATATAATTATGTAGGATAGGTATTTAATTGTATAGGTACCAAAAAAAAACTATTCTCAAAAACGCTAAAGATCTTTAATACTCGTAACTACAATGTTTTAAAAGCTACCAAGGTATAACCTAGCTTTGCTAAATGATTTTTTAACACAGTATGGGCAAAGGGGCGCAGGTCGACATCGTTTATACGGACTATAGTAAAGCGTTTGACAGAATTGATCATGACTTACTTAAAGCAAAACTATTTAACATCGGTATTACAGGTGACTTACTTCGCTGGTTTTCGTCTTACTTGGATAACAGGTCTCAAGCTGTAGTTGTCAGCAACTACATTTCGAGCTGGGTTTCGGTTCCCAGTCGTGTTCCTCAAGGTTCCCTGATGGGCCCGTTACTCTTCATTATTTACGTAAACGATATTGACACGTGTTTCCATAACTCTAACCTTCTTTGTTTTGCTGATGATATGAAGATATTTTCTTCTATATCATCACTTAGTGATATGGATGCTCCCCAATCTGACCTATCAAGACTTGATGAATACTGTCGCGTCAATAAATTAGACCTAAACCCTACTAAATGTTCCGTAATTTCGTTTAGCAAAAAACGTTTTCCCCTTCATACCGCCTATAAGCTGAAAGGTCAGCTACTGCAGAGATGTGGCGGTGTTCGTGACCTGGGCGTATATCATGACTCTAAACTTCAGTTTAATGTTCACGTTGAGCAAATAGTGGCTAAAGCATCCAAAGCATTAGGTTTTGTTATGAGACTAGCAGCGTGTTTTAAGAAAGTAAAAACTATTAAGATATTGTATTGGTAATTTGTGAGAAGTCATTTAGAATATGCTTCACAAATTTGGAACCCGCGTTATGGCGTGCACATTGATCGCATAGAGGGTGTGCAAAAAAAATTTGTTCGGTTTCTGTGCTATCGTTTGCGCATACCATACCACAGTTGTGAATATTTGGATCTCTGCAGGAAATTTCACCTACAACCACTTACTAACCGTCGTCGATTGGCAGATTGTACATTTTTGCTCAAAATTGTATCAAATGAGGTGGACTGTCCGCAGCTTTTACGTAAGCTGTATTTTAATGTTCCCCAGCGAACTCTCAGATTTAATCCTCCTATATCTATTCCATTGTCTTCTTCCAACTACAAAACTCATATTTAGTGCGAGTGAGTAAAGACTTTAATGACCTATGCAAGCAGTTCTCTTTTGACTTGTTTTCAACCGAAGGCTCAAGCGTACGCAATAGGCTGAATCTGGAATTTTTCAAAATTAATTCTTAGTGTTAATAATAGTTCTGTTTCTTATTTTATTTTTTAGTAATCGATTCCTTATGTTTGGCGGTGCCGATTTGTCGATTGGTGCTCATCTTTTCTTGATGTCTTGTCGTATGTAAGATCTCTTATTATAATTACTGTATAGCTAGCCGTGAAAACCTGTAATTGGCTTCATGATTCTTATTTCAGTATATTTATTGTTTATAAGTTAAGCTGTTGGTTTTCTACATGTTAAGTAAATAAATAATTAATAACTACAGTCAGAATCCAGTAGTAGAATCGTTGTAGAGAGGCTCGTCGGCCTCACAACCAAAAAAAAAGAAACATTCTTTCGAGTGAAGCGTATGATGTCAGCTTGACAGCCGCAGCCGCCGCCGGCCCCGGCAGTCAATCGTAGATCTGTGACACTAATCAGAAGCTCGAAACTCTGACAACCAGTTTTAGGCTGCTTGTCCACCAGAGATGTGCTCTGTGCAGCTATGCTGCGAGGATGTGATAACTAAGCTACGAAACTATCTGACCGTTTCCACTAATACTAAGCCGTTTAGCGAAGCCAGCCAGTAAGAGGTGCTATGCAGAAGCGCAGCTCGAGCTATGCGATGCATCGACAGTAGAGAAGGCACGGGGAGCGGCCGATACACCACTCGCGCATTCTTAGCTCCCATCCATAGCACGCATCCTTCCATATAAGAAACATAGCTTAGTTGAGCCCGTTTCCACCAGTGCTATGCTATGTGGACCAATAAATATGATTGGAGGATATCAAACGCATCCATAGCAACGTAGCATAGCACATCTCTGGTGGAAAAGCAGCCTAACGCTAGGAAGTGATGAAATCCGGGCGTTTAGAGGAGCTGTCTTATGTGATTTTGAAGATGAAAAAGTGCTGAGTTTTTTCCTGAAAGGCAAAGACGTGTGACAGTCAGACAAATGTCGTGATAAAAATCTTATTTTTTAACAAAAAATGCATGTTTTTGTTGAAATATGATGTTTTTGATAATAAAACGTTTTTATGTTAATAAAAAAATCCATAATATAAAGATTTGATTGATAAAAATAGGATTTCAAAAAGTGGTAGGTTTGGTGTACCTCTGGTAGATTTCTGTGAGCAACACTGAAAACTATTGTATTGCCACTCTATCGACACACCACCGACACACTACTGAGACACCACTGAAACGCCACTGAAGTTTTTACAGAATACCAAATTTGCAACAGTGGCGAAACAATGTCTGTAGTGTGTCGATAGAGTGTCAGTGGCGTGTTGCTTCGTGGCAAGTTACAGAATTGGGCCAAGATTATGTCTGGACTTCAAAAGAGACTGTGACCTCTGAGTTTGTTTCGGCCTTTCTTCTCAGTGCAGTCAGATAGAAAATGCCGACCTCGTCTGGTTTTTATTAAAAATATGATTGACGTGTAAAAGTATTTGTACAAACCTACTTACAGAAATAAAACCATTTATCATTTTATACCTTCGATCGAGTCGTTATCATAATTATAGCCACGAGATCCTCTCCATTGATTAATTAATGAAAACAGGCATATATTTGATGCACCTTATTAAGTCTCAGAGAGGGCGAAAGAAAGATGTAAATAGGTAGGTGGGTAAATAAGAAAAGCCAACTTACTTTATCATTTTATTTATTGTTCATCCAACTCCTTCATTGGAAGACCCGCAGATTGATGTTAATCAGCAAACATTAAAAAAAAATACAAAAAAAAGTTGAGAGGTGTCAAGGGACACCCGGATGGAACGAAGTTCCTTTCGATTAATTAGTGAAGGAATTGTAATAATTTTTTTTTTTTAAGTTATAATAATATTTTTTTTTATTAATAACAAATATAATGTAATATAAACTTAATCTTTCTATAAGAGAGAGAGAGAGAGACAGACAGAGAAACATGCGCACGTCGCACAGCTTACAATAGCTTACTATAGCAAAAAGTGTCGTTACAACTTTTCGTGAGAATTTTTTCCGTCTAGCCCCCTTCACAACGCGCGATAAGAACTTCGTTCCAAAAAAAACAATTTGGCAAGCTTGTACTAACTGTACGTTTAACCGACTTTCAGGTCGAGGTTAGTAAACGTTGCATAGCACGTACTTTGGCTCAGCAGTGACAGCAATAGTCCTGTCACTGTCGCACAACTGCGAAACAACAAGTGCAAGATAGAGACACATAATAGTAAAACTACATGCTATGTAACGTTTAATCTCAGCTTATGGATGGAAGCTGTAATGCCTAGCCTATGCTATGGCAGTGTTCCTATGCAGTAGCAGTGCTTTAGGCCATCAGTTCCTAGCCCACAAAAGCAATCATCAGTGATATAATGGCAATCCGAGTGTGCAGAACAGAGGTTGTAGGCTTGCGGAGCTGAAATATACAAGATTTTTACATTAAAAACCTCCCTGAATAAATAAATAAACAATAGTGTGTACAGCCAGCAACAAAAGTCGAAAAACACTTGCAGTTTTTTAATCATAATTATTAAGCGAAAATTTAATACAAATCGGAACGAAAAAAAAGTAGTTTAACGAATCATTTTGTGTTAATTTAGATGTCAAAAAGTAGCAGTGTTATCCGATTTCTATTGCTGACCGTACCATAGCATAATAATAGCCTATAATTCCCACTGCCGGGACACAGGCCTCCTCTCTGTGAGAGGGAGTGGGCTGTAATCTACCAAGCGGGCCCAGTGCGGGTTGGTAGATGTTACATGTCTTTGAATTTTTGGTTCTTGGACATGCCAGGTTTCCTCACGATGTTTTCCTTCACCGTTTTGAGAGCAATGGTGATGAAATTATTTACACAAAGTAAAGAACCTGTCTGGGTTCGAACCCACGACCTACAACTCGTAAGTCGCGGCCGTTACCACTGGGCCACCACTTTTCACATAGTAAAGTAGCATAATCAGCAAAAACGATCCCACTGCGGGGACACAGGACTCCTGTCAGTGAGGCGGGCGCGCGGAACCAGTGCGGTTCGATGGAGAATTTTTGGTTCTAATACTTCCTGTTTCCTCACGATGTTTTCTTCACCGTTTTGAAAATAATGTTGATTTATTGTGTAGGTAAATGTAATTTTTGTTGAAATCGTGTCTAAAACAGATTTACCCTTGAACACACACAATAATGGACATGAAGGTATCAATTTATCTAGACGAAACAAAGTATGAGTACATTTTTTTACCAACAACATGTTCAAACAAAGTAAACAACAGTATAAATACATACATAACGTAACATCACTTCTTGTTACACCCTATTTTGCCAATTACGTTTGAGTTCCATTTATCGCGGGAAAGCCTTTTGCCATCAATTAGGCACAAATCCAGACTCCGGGCTGCTACTGACAGATTTTACAACACTCTGCAAGACCCGGGAACCGAACCCAGGACCTCAAGCTCAGCAGTAGCGCTTGTGACCACTTAACCAACGAGGTAGTCAAAAGTTGTCCGAAAATGTTGTTTCGATTATTTACAATAGGTGGAAGTCTCACAATAACCAAGCAAACTCAATTTCAAACTCTAGGCTACAAGTTATAACAGGCAAATCCAAATGATCGCACCAAATGGCTACACTTGCGATCCCAAATGAGAAAACCAAAATGTTCTAACAATCTGTCAATCATTACTATTATTATTATTTATCACACATTTAAAACCCACGGGGATTGAACGCTTTTTTTTTGTTCCGGTTTGGAAAATCCTCATGGATGACCTCCGCCCTGTTTCTGTCAGACTCTTACTGACTAAGAACTATCCCTTCCCACACTTGGACCGGGGATCATGGGAACTGGTGCGGCTTCCACAATCCCCAATTGCTGGCCACCTCAGGTCCGCGGGGGGAGTGAGATGTAAGACTCCCCCCGTGACGCCCAATAGAGGCGCGCGTGGAACACTACGCGCCGCCACCTCGGATCCTGGTGGATGGGGAGCGGTGGACGAGGATTGAACCCAGAACAACAGCTTATCAGTCACATTCCAACCACGAGATCAACGAGGCCGTCAAATAAAACAAACATTAGGTAAGTACTTACGTGAGGTAGCTCGGGGATCAACCGATATCAGGTTAAAGGCAGCAACATTAGCAACCAGAACAACGGTAAACAATAAAACGACTAATAAAAACCTCATGATGAAGAAAGAGCGTATCTGCTAACTTACTGTAGAGTAGATACATGAGTTTTTGCCACAGATATTTATATGCGAAAAAAACATGATCATATTAATATATAAATTGATTATAAATGCGTCGAACTAAACTCTAGATCAAAATTGAAATTGGATTAGCTGGTACGTGATTAGGGTTCTACTAGACTGCGGTTGTCGATCAACGACATATTTTGCGATGATGTTTAGAAATGTATGGGAGATATTTAGAGGTGATCAATTGGAAAAAAACTGTAGCGTTGTAGCTTGTAGTCAACGCGGTATTGTCGACGACATTGATTGTCTTGCCGATATTGGCGGACGACACAGCAGTGCTATTCTGTACAAATCTCACCGTGAAAACCTAGGTGAAGTGAGTTGTCATTCTACCTTATGCTAGGGATTGACACTACTGACAGCTAACTCCACACTCACTTCACCTAAGTTTTCACGGTGAGATTTGTAGAGAATAGCACTGCAGTACGGAGTGAAGCAGTAGTGCTATTCTGTAAATATCTCACCGTGAAAACATTAGTGAAGTGATCTTAAAGTGAGCTGTCAATAGTGTCAACCCCCAGCATCAGGTGGAATGACGGCTCACTTCACCTGAGTTATCACGGTGAGATGTTTACAGAATAGCACTACTGATTCGCGGGGGAAGTGACATGGGTAGGCGCTTGCCCTCGCCGCACCACATCGCCTGCACTACTCAGTTTACATTTCGTTGCAACAAGACGTCTTGTAATAATTTAAAACAATAACGTTATTGTTTTAAATTATTTAACTTGTCTGTAAGCCGACGTTCACACGGACGTAAAAATATCGCGGCGGGATTTTTTAGCGCACTGGATTTTCAACTCTCGTTATTGAGCCGAGCGTTGAGAATCCAACTTAACAACAACAGAGTGCATTCTAGCGCGTCGAAAAAACACACTGTTGGATTTTCAACTCTCGGCGCAAAGCAGAGTGTTGAAAATCCAGTGCGCGAAATAAAATCGCCGTGGTATTTTTACGTCCGTGCGAACGTCGACTTAGAGCCATCAAGAACTGTAAAACCTCTTTTCTAGAGCTGAATCTTCTTATCATCTTATTTTACTATAATATAGTTATGATATAATATAATAATGCTAAAAATGGGGGACCTGGAGTTCTAAAATACAGGCCTAGGCTTGGTTTAGACTCCAGATCTCCGAGAAATTACAAAAATCTGTCAAAATACTGTCAACTTTATAAGTAACCAGTATTCTAAGGGCTGATTTTTCAATAGTCACATATTTTTTATCTGAAGAATAAATATGACAGTTTGACATATTTTCTGTACAAAAGCTGTCAAACAGCCATATTTATTCCACAAATAAAGTTATCTGACGATTGAAAAATTAGGCCTAAAAAGGTAATTTGTGTGAGATAAATAAACATAATTTTTTATTTTTTTGTTTTTTCTTATAAGTGACATCTCAAGTCATAAAAAAGCTAAAATAAATATTTTATAATATTTTAATTATTTGTTTGCTTAGGTCTAACAATGTCAAAGTTTCAATATGACGTCATCACCTTGATAGAACTAGCACAATCAAAGTCCTGTTTGTGGGACAAAACTCACGAAGACACTAAAATTAACTAATTAATTAACTCTACCTTATGGAATCGCGGGGCGATTGAATTTTTTACTGGCGCAACATTGGTCCGGGACAGCAACTTATGGACGTTTTTTATTGCGGTTATCACATTTGACAGCTTTTTTTTTTTTTTTTGTGGATGGGAAATCATCAAATGCTCCCGCTCTGGGCAGAGCGGGAGGGCGTGTCAGACTTTTACTGACTAAAACCCACCCGTGTTCCTTCAGTTCATTATCTTTAGATTGGGACCATAAAATGTAGTGCAAAAATTTTATTCGCGGTGTCTGCTCTAGTTTATATTGAACCTCAATGGGCGCAACGCGTCTGTTTGATACTGCTGTGGCATACTGAATGCTAACGGTTACTTCGTGTCACATACCGATATCGTCCCGATATCGTCGGACGATATCGCTGTCGTCCGAGCTGACGATGTGTCGTTGTCGTTATCGACGCAGTGTGAAAACGGCCAACACATGTCTTAATGTGATTAAATAAAATAAAAACTTAGAAAGTACAAATAAATAATATAAAAATAAAATACTCTGTTCTAAATTGTTTTAATATTATTGTTCTTCAAACATTACTGAAAACCGCTACGAAATAAAAGCGCTGTCAAAGTCAAATTGTTATCATGGACGTGTGGTACATTAATGGACCCTTTACATTGTGTAGTACGTACTATAACATTTTATCTAGCAATTGTTGGTGTAACGTGTGCTTTTATCTCTACGCCTTTCTTAAGCTAGGGTTTCCTAAGAAAGCGGTTCCGTCATTTTATAACGGCCGTCTTGAAAATCTCTCACTTTTACCAGTATTTGACATAACATCAAATACCGCTACCCAAAGATTAAAACCGCAATATTTGCCCTCACCGTACTCAGTCACAATAAAAAGTGTCCATACTAAAAAAAGTGAGCTCACATATTATTGAATAGCGTTTCCATGACAATCAAGTAAAATCATTGTGTGTCAAAGGAGTCAAAACAAACAGAAATGCGACTATAATTTGACGCAGTAGGGCGAATCTAACGATTTAAATCTTTTGTCATTGCCACCATTTTCATAACACCCGTCACTGCGGCCTTTAGTCACCACTCTTCTAGGAAACCGTAGCATATGACTACAAAATTATCTAGACAAAGCCTGACTGAACATTGATTGAAGCAGGGGCGTGAAAATGTACGAGTGACAATGATAGGATAGGAATGTTGCCAGACAAAATATTTTTACCCATACATTACAACTAATCGACTTCAACCAAAATAAAGCATGCTTTTGAATTTATTATCTATAGACACACACCTACATAATTTATCAGAAAGCAATGTAACAAAATAACATTCATTATTACTTTGTCAATAAGTCATAAGTCATTTAATCATTTGTTAACATAGGTACAATAATAGTTGTTAAAAAAAATATATACAAGCGCGCTATGCTATACCAGAAGGCGTACAAATATTTATAGATGGCATTTAAACATAATTTATTAATAAGTTACATAATTAAAACAATTTAATTTCTCAAAAATAAAATAAGAAAATATTAATGTCAAAAGGAAAAAAAAAAATATGATAATAAGTTTACTACATCAATAATCAATATAAACAAAAAAAGTGAGAAAAAAAAATAATAATATAACAATTCAAATAATACAAAAATGTCACGTGTTAAAAAGAAAAAGACATAATCACAGTCAACGAGTACCAAGTAACTAAAGTAAAAAAAAAAAAAAAAAAAAAAAAAACAGTCATTGCAATTTGTCTGCCAAAAACTCTGAAATGTCGTAATACGCTTTATTCAACAGTAAACATTTAAGCTTTTTCTTGAATAAGTTTATGTTTAATTCTTTAATTGAACTAGGAATGTGATTGAATATGATTGGTGCCATACAAAAAACACTTTTTCGCATCAATGCTGTATGGGACCTTTTTACGCACAAGTTATTGTTCTGTGGACGAGTTCGTTTGTGATAAAATGATATTCTAGTATTCAATTAGTATATAAAACTCAAATGTTTGTTCTTGAGGGTTCGTCTAGATAATTTTATAGTCTAAGAAGCCCATGCACTCGCATCGCCTGACGCCGTCATTTTGTAGCTCGCAGAAGCATTCATGATCCACCACATGGCAATGTTCATGAACACGGCATTCGTCAGCTGGAAAAAATAAGATTGTATGATTATTTCGTTTTACTATGAGCATGCTAGTAGATACAGCTACCGCCAATGAGTTCTATTGCTACGTACTGCCTATGTCTAGCAGTAGACATCATATTTTGGCCGACATTGGATTTTACTGGTCATACCACATCATCATCATTCTCCTGCCTTTATCCCAATTTATTTGGATTGGCGCAACATGTCCCCCCTTTTTAGAAATATCATCTTTGACACAGTCCATCCATCGTTTCTTTGGTATTCTTCTACTTTTAATCATACTCAAAACTTTCCTCACGACATTTTCTTCAATCTTCCGCATTACATGCCAATAACATGACAACCGATTTCCACACAACTTTTCAGTCACCGGTGCTACTTTCAGACTTCCTCTTACCATACCACATATTAGGACAAACAAAGTGTAGTTTTTTAGAACACAATTCATTTAACCACGGATTCAAACCTTGGCTTCGGTAGCACAAGTTCAAGAAAATTCAGCCTGCTAAACAATCCACTAGTCAACCAGAATACGAGCATAACCTGAATGCCTTCGAAGCAGGAGAGAACGGGCATATATTGTTAATCCTGTTGATCCTGATCAGGATAATGGGACAACATTTTGAAATTATTATATTGTCTTCGAGCCCTGATATGTGTGCAAAATTTCGAATTAATCTGACGATTTAGAGTGGGTAAAAATTGAGTTCAAAGATTCCGTTATATACAAACATATACAGGGTGTGGCGTAAATAGTGGTCCAACGTGAAGGGGTCGATACACCGTATAATTAGCTATCACATACCACAATTTGAACCATTTTTCTCCAGTCTCAGAATAAAATATTTTATATTATTAGTTGAAAAATTTACACCTTGCTTTACTAATTTGGCTGTATTTTCTATAAATGACATTATTTTTTAATTTTACTTTTTGTTTATAACTGTGAAATGCATGTGCTATCATATGCAAATGTAAAAATAATTACTATAAAGCAAGTTGCCAATTTAAAAAAAAATTGTATTCCGAGACCTAGGAAAAAAATTGGTTCAAATTGTGATATGTGATAGCTGAATATACGGTGTATCGACCCCTTAACGTTGGACTACTAATTACGCCACACTCTGTATACAGGTGAAGCTAATAAAAGCGTATTAAAAACTTACAAGGATCTACCAATAACTTTTTCAGTTTGTTATTGGTAGATCCTTGGAGGAGCTCGTGGCTAAGTAATAACAGCCGCACGGGTCGATCCATCAGGTTAAGCTACGCTTGCCGGGGGTTGGTCCGTGGATGGGTGACCATCTTTACATACCGAGACTCCTCCGTGCCTCGGAAAGCACGTTAAGCCATTGGTCCCGGCTGTCATTCGTGGATCTTTGACAGTCGTTACGGGTCGTCAGAAGCCCGAAAGTCTGACAATCAGTCTTACCAAGGGGTATCGTATTACCCAGTTAATGGGTTGTGGAGGTCAGATAGGCAGTCGCTACATGTAAAATAATGGTATTCAGCTGCATCCGGTTAGACTGGAAGCCGACCCCAACATAGTTGGGAAAAGGCTAGGCAGATTGATTGTGCAGCATAAACCATTACCACAACAGTAAACAGTAGAGCCACTAGCAAACACCTCATGACGTTTACCAACTGCCAAATGACTGAGCAATTCCATTATTGACCATAATTATTTTTAATAAGAAACTTCCATTCATATAATTGATTATTAATGCGTCGATCTTTGTTCTGAATTGTTGTTAAAATTCAACTAGCTGCAACGCATGATTTTACTTGTCTGAAAATCTGAGTCAAAAGAGTGGCCTATACTTTAGTCGACACCTTCAGGTAAACGCAAATCAGCAAATGGTAGTAGTGTCACGTGAGTGTCACGAGTGTCAGACGGCAGTGTCACTCTCAGCATTCCCTAGGAGTAGGAGATCGCTACCAGACTACGCAGGACGCTATAGTTACCGTACACTTCTCCAGTGCAGGTAGGGGGGGTCTCTCAGCTACCCATTACATTGGATGTGTAGCAGCTTTCTCTACTAATAAGCATACAACATGACCAAAACATTGACATAAAGTTTTTTTTTTTTTTATTGACCTTTCTTCACAAACCGAAAGTCAACCAAACTAATAATTATGTGGAATTAATTGAGCAGCGGTGGCCCAATGGCAACCGCCGTGACTTATGAGTTATAGGTCGTAGGTTCCAACCCTGACAGGCACTTTACTTTGTGTAAATAATGTCATCACCACTGCTCTCAAAACGGTGAAGGAAAACATCGTGAGGAAACCTTGAACACATGAGACACCTACCAACCCGCACTGGGCCAGCGTGGTAGCGTGGGCCCACTCTTTCTCGAAGAGAGGAGGCCTGTGTCCCAGCAGTGGGAACATAGGCTATGTGGAATTAATATTGGTCGGTGTAAAATGTGATCTAATTATCGAAACGATCAAAATTACAACACTACTTGTCGGTAACTACACATACTCGTACATAGGCATACAAATAAATAAACCTATTTCCAATAATTGCTCTAAGTATTTTTATAAATAAATAGTCGCGATAACAAACTTACCGTTACATTTCCGTTTGAAAATCAACTGTGTAGCAATTAGAAAATACATAATAAATTAATGAATTACTCCCGCTCCGCCCAGAGCTGGAGAAGTCATTTGATGATTACCCATCCACAAAAAAAAAAAAAAAAAAAAAAAGGCCATAGTCTTTCCATAGTCCTAGATAAGCAGTTCACTTTAGCCACCCAAACCCATAGTCCAATATCTTTATTTCCATATCCTGCTCAAATGGACCAATATTGTTTTGACGCTAACGTCGAAAGCTGCTGCTAATTCAGCCGTAGATTGTTTATCATCAGCTTCCACAATCGCCTTTAATTCGTCATTGTCGACCAAAGTCTTCGGACGACCGCGAGGTTCATTTTTCAGGTCGAAATTTCCAGAACGGAAGCGAGCAAACCAATAACAAGTGGTGCGTTGGTTTGTAGTGTTAGCTCCGTAAACGTCGTTGATGTTGCGTGCCGCTTGTGCCGCGTTGCTGCCACGACGGTACTAATATTCCATAATTACTCGAATTTTTAACGTATCCATGATGACGAAAAAGATTGAAATGCGATGAAAATGTAACACTAATCAATAAACAAATGACTACTTTTGGAAAAAAAAAATCCATGTTTTTAAAATAAAATTGATTTGAAATTAGAATTCTTAGCCAAACAAAAATTATTTTGATTTGAAATGGCCAGTACTGCAGAACGGCAATTTCATAGGTAAAGACCTATTATTTCACATTATAGACTCACATGTTCCAACATTTTCCTAATGTTAAATACACTAATAAAATTAAAAACTAAAATAGCCTACAAATAATTTTGATGTAGAAAAACACTCTGTTATATCCAATTTAATTGTTCACAGGGAGAAGATCCATGAAATCAATAGCCCGAAAAATTCTAATACCACGAAATGTTTTTGTCCCAAATGGCGTCCATTTTTCGCACCAAGCCGAAGGGGCTTAATGGATGGTATCGAATTATCGTTATGTTCGAAATACTTTTTCACAACAATTCTAGGGCCTCTCGAATTTTCCTCAATAATGTCAAGGTCTGGATATTCAGTAATAATACTTTATTTACGTTTTTTGGAATTATTATTTATGAAGCCGTGTCTGATTGCTGGGTATCGGGTTTTTAAGAAGTGGTTTTGGTGTTTTATTTGAGTTACGGTTTATGGCACATTTTGAAATGTAATCAGAATCGTTCCCTCGCTTGTGTTTTGTTTTTTAAAGTTTGGCTTTG
Source organism: Cosmia pyralina (assembly GCA_946251885.1). Taxonomy (NCBI): domain Eukaryota; kingdom Metazoa; phylum Arthropoda; class Insecta; order Lepidoptera; family Noctuidae; genus Cosmia; species Cosmia pyralina. The sequence continues at coordinate 3,650,753 of OX276348.1, read as the reverse complement.
GAGCCGAGTTTTTTGACCCATTTTGTCTGTGTTCTTTGTTAGGTACCTACCTGAAAGACTTTATACTCAATGAGATGAGGCAGATCAAGGATAATAATGATAAAGTTCGGTTTTGTAATGGCATAGATGGGTTCCCTCTATCTGGCAGAATCTTGATGCTCCGAAATTTATTTGGCATAACACACTTGGCATAATCTTCTTTAAACGATTTTTTTAAGGCATAAAAATTATTTAATATAATTATCGTTTGGCCGAATGTTTATATGTCCGAATTTACAATGGCATACTTTTAAGATGGCTGAATTTTATTTGGCATAATTACCTTTGGCAAAGTTAAAATTCCGCATAATTTCTATTAGCATAACGTTTGTTCAGAGCGATGATTATTTGGTACAATTTCACTTGGCATACTATGAAGATGGCAGAATTTCATTTGGAATAATTTTATTAGGCATATTGCCATTTCTATAAAATGGGATCCTGCCATTTTGCCGAAAAGATTTTGACAAAAATTTACTACCCAAACAAATTTTAGCAACCTTTTTTATACCAATGTAATATTTGGAATGATTTTAGTACGCACATTTTCATTTGGTCAAATTTTTACTTGACAGAATATTACCAAGGATTATGTCATTAAGGCATTTGGTCTTTAATCAAATGATTGATTACAGCAAACCGTGCAGCAAACAATCTTCAAACAATAAACGTTTGGTCTTTTGGTCAAATGATTTGTTATGCTATAAAATATCTAGGTTAGGTTAGGTTAAAACGACGATTCTGAGTGTGAACTTTCTGCGATATTATGATGGTTCAACTTTTTAATTATTATGGATATGAAATTTATGCCAAAAGATGATTCTGACTTACAAAATTATGAGTTTTGAATGTATGATAAATGAGTGTATGCCTAACGATTTTCTGCGAAATGAAGTTTATGCTATCAGCTGTTATGCAAAATAATATTATGCCATAAAAAGTTCTGCTATAAAGGGTAGGCCCCGGCATGGATAGCATTTTCGAAACAATGAAGCTGATAATATGATGATAGCATTCAATTAAAGGTGTGCAATGGGCTCGTGGCTAAGTAATAACAGCCACACGAGTCGATCCATCAGGTTAAGCTACGCTTAGGGTTTGTCCGTGGATGTGAGATCATCTTTACATACCGAGACTCCTCCGTACCTCGTACAGCACGGTTGGTCCCGGCTGTCATTCGTGGATCCTCGTTACCTACGGGTCGTCAGAAACCCGAAACTCTGACAACCAATCTTATCAAGGGGTATCGTGTTACTCAGTTACTGGAAGCCGACCCCAACATAGATAGGAAAAGGCTAGGCAGATTGATTGAGATATATCACATGATTCTCTTCTGTTAATTTCAATACAGGTCATCTGCCTAGCCTTTTCCCAACTATGTAGGGGTCGGCTTCCAGTCCAACCAGATGCAGCTGAATACCAGTATTTAACATGGAGCGACTGCCTATCTGACCTCCATAACCCAGTAACTGGGTAACGACCCAACCCGACCCGTAACGACTTTCAATGACTGATCCACGAATGACAGCCTGGCCCAACGGCTTAACGAGCTTTCCGAGGCACGGAGAAGTCTCGGTATGTAAAGATGATCACCCATCCACGGACTAACCCCGGAAAGCGTAGCTTAACTTGATGGATCGACCCGTGCAGCTGTTATTACCTAACCACAAGCTCCTGTTTAATTTTTTAATTTCAATACAGGAACGGTGTCAAAACTCATTTTCTAGAGACGCAAAGAGAATATTTTATCGATGAACAACTCCACAACCTTTTACAGTTGTCTCCAGCAAATACTCGTACATCTGACAACGACGATAGGATAAAAGCTAGTTCAAAGAAAATAACCTCCTTTTTCAATAGTACATAGCTAACAAGGACGTTTATTTACTTGTACTCGTACGTCTTGACAAGTAGCTTTTAAAACAGTCTGGAGAGAAAACCAGTATATTTGGCTGTTTGTGTTGTCCACAGTTGAATATAAAGCTTACCAAAAAAAAAACTATCCCATTTCGTAATTTCCATAACACGTTGTTTATTTTCTTTTTTAACCGACAAAAAAACGGAGGAAGTTCTCAATTCGACACGTATACAGGGTGTCCAAGAACCTGGCGTCCAACTGGATTCCCACGATGCCCCAAGTTCTAACAGTACTCAGAAAAATATTTTAAAAAATCCACCCCATGTACTTACAGAATTATACTGATTTCAAAAAAAAAGGGGAAATGAGCACCCTGTGACATACTTTTGAATGCTGTGACTGCTAATGCTGATAATTTCGATATTTCTTGGAGGTTTTGTAATCTAGGGTATTGCTGTGTCTAAATAGAATGTAAAAATAATGTACTTATTGTACCATTTTAAAATAAAATATTATTTTAACTAAAGGTGATATGGAAAACTATTGAATTTCGCAACTTTGACCGACTGTAGTGTAAAAAAAATGTACCAAAATAGTATGGCAAGTGACGTCAAATTTTGACGCGTTTATTCCTCTTTTTAAAAAGGTATAATACTTACACATTAATTTGAAAAAAAAAATTTTTGATAATATTTTTACTCAACAACCCAATTTTTACGATGTCTAACAGAATTCTTAGAAAGAAAAATTTACGACGAATTGAATCTAACCTCTAAAGAATTACTATTGTATGCTCATAAAAATAACAACAGGCCTCTCAAAAAACAGGTTAGACCGTAAGGGACGGTATGTGCATGCATCTCACCATAGTGATTCGTTATTACAACAGGAGGGAGCAAGACAGAAACTATCTTTGCGATTTGCTGGTTCTTCTTTATGGTACCCCATTATTCAGGTAAGAGTGAGGGAGAAAAAGGTTAGAGGTGCGAGTGAGATAGATAGTGACGCTATCTGGGATCGTGCTATTTAGGATAACAGTACGGTCAGTACGCGTCACTGCCTCCTGCCGTTACTACGCACCTCTCTCTTATTGTTACCATTGATCACGTACTACGATTTAAAGCTTTGTTTATTGGACTCGATTACTCTTTGTGCTCTGGACTTTGAAACGAACTCTTTACGACGACCTTTGCCTGTGTTTGGACAGTTTGTGTTTTGTGTGTGCTACCATGGCGACCTACACTCCGCAAGAATACGCAAATATGCACTACATTTATGGAGAATGTAGAGGTAATGGACGAGCTGCAGCGAGACTTTACAGAGAAAGGTATCCGAGGGCTACGCGATATCCCGACCATCGAGTTTTCATTAATGTGCACAGATCACTATGTGACGGGCGGTTCCCCAATCAAGTAGCTGGTGAAGGACGACCCGTAAATGACTTCATACGCGATGAAGTTTTAGAGGCGGTGTCGGCAAATCCAAGCATCTCTGTGCGAGGAATAGAAGCTGATACGGGGATACTGAAGAGCACAGCACACAGTATTCTCCAAAAAGAAGAATATCATCCGTACCACGTACAGCGAGTGCAAAGTCTTTTACCTCGAGACTATCCGAGCCGAGTCGCGTTTTGTGAAACAATCCTGCAAAAACATCGAGAAGACGAAAACTGTATCGACAAAATTTTGTGGTCAGATGAATCAACATTTAAGAAGGATGGCTACATGAACCTACACAACTTGCACGAGTGGCATGTGGAAAATCCGCACTTGATGCGAGAAGATAGATCCCAGTACCGGTTCAAAGTGAACATGTGGACCGGTATTCTCTGTGGGAATATTATTGGTCCATTTGAGATGCCCGAGAATTTGACTGGCGAATCATATTTAAATTTTCTTCAAAATGATTTGCCAAACTTACTAGAAGAGACCCCACCAGATATGTGGTTCCAACACGACGGCTGTCCAGCACATTTTCGCGTATCCGTTAGAGAGTTTTTGGACGAGCAATACCCGAACAGGTGGATTGGGCGATCAGGAACAATCCCGTGGCCAGCCCGCTCACCTGACTTAAATCCGCTGGATTTTTTTTTCTGGGGAACTATGAAGGAGCTCGTTTATGCGAAGCCCATTAATGACATCGCTGACCTTCGTGAGAAGATAACACAAGCAGTGCAGGTGATACGTCAAAAAAGTTACTCGCGAAACATAAAGCGGTCCTTTTTAAGGAGAGTGAGAGCTTGTATTGCCGCGGGTGGTCAACATTTTGAACATTTATTGTAATAAAATATCTTTAAACTAACATTCTTTGCTTTTATTCTACTGGGAACCCATCTACCTGTGTGTATTTCCTTCTTGCTCACTCTTGGAACCGAAGTAAATAATAGTAGTAACATAACAGTTTCTAAGATAAGAAAGGGTCCGACAGTTACCGTTAGTAGGTAGGCACTTCGTAAAAATTGGGTTGTTGAGTAAAAATATTATCAAATTTTTTTTTTTCAAATTAATGTGTAAGTATTATACCTTTTTAAAAAGAGGAATAAACGCGTCAAAATTTGACGTCACTTGCCATACTATTTTGGTACATTTTTTTTACACTACAGTCGGTCAAAGTTGCGAAATTCAATAGTTTTCCATATCACCTTTAGTTAAAATAATATTTTATTTTAAAATGGTACAATAAGTACTTTATTTTTACATTCTATTTAGACACAGCAATACCCTAGATTACAAAACCTCCAAGAAATATCGAAATTATCAGCATTAGCAGTCACAGCATTCAAAAGTATGTCACAGGGTGCTCATTTCCCCTTTTTTTTTGAAATCAGTATAATTCTGTAAGTACATGGGGTGGATTTTTTAAAATATTTTTCTGAGTACTGTTAGAACTTGGGGCATCGTGGGAATCCAGTTGGACGCCAGGTTCTTGGACACCCTGTATATATTTTTTTTTATGTATGACCACGCATAACTTTTTACAGAGTCGTCCGATTTGAAAGTTTGAGGATATATCTCAAAGTTGGTCCCATATAAAATTTATTAACCTTTCTGGGGTAGTTTTTGAGTTAGCAACAATATTACGTATTTTTAACCGACTTCAAAAAGGAGGAGGTTCTCAATTCGTCGGAACCTTTTTTTTTTTTATTTTATTTTTTTTTTTTTATGTATGTTCCCCGATTACTCGAAGATGGCTAGACTGATTTGGTTTTTTTTTTGTTTTATTCGAGAGGGTATACATCACAGTTGGTCCCATATAAAATTGATTAACTTTGCTTTGGTGGTTTTTGAGTTAGCTTCATACGTATTTTTTTCCTTCACCGTTTTGAGAGCAGTGGTGATAAAATAATTAACACAAAGTAAAGCGCCTGTCTGGGTTCGAACCTACGACCTATAGCTCGTAAGTCACGGCCGTTACCACCACAGCTCTCCAGAAAAAATAAAGGTTGCTGTTACACCAGAAAAAAAACTAAAACAAAAAAATTGTACCTACAAAAAGTATTTACGATTCAAGCTGTAATACCTTCAGCCGCTGAAAAACTAATTAAGTCGTAAAATCCAGGTTCTCCTAAACAAGAAAGACCTCTTAAACATTCAACCTTGATACGAATTCAGCTCACTTCCCAACTCAATAGGGCGTAAAAATCTCATCGACGTACATCAAAAACTTTCTCTGAACATGAAACCAGTGGATCTCAAACTTTCAAATAGCTTTGTTCCGTGAATTTGACCGCGACCCGAGAACTACCGAAGACTTACGAGCACTTACGAAGCCGGAAGTCTTGATGGATGATGAATTTTCTTGATCTACGCCTTCGTGTTTCATTGAGCGGAAAGATCCTCTAAAAGTTTTCTCGGTAATTCTTGAGACAAAGGAATTAAAATTTTAATTTGTTTATGTTTTTGTTTGATTTTGTAAAGAGGAATGTTAGGAAAGTAAGAGATTTATTTTTATTAAATATCTCTATTATATGAAAATACTCTTGAATTTTACTATTTTATTTTTTAACAGAAACTAAAAATTAAACAATTCACAATGGCATGTATTTAATTGAACCTCAAATAATTCCTATTTTGCTTTCCTAAAAATATTATTGAAAATTATAATAGAATATACTGGATTACGCCTCTTTTTGTGAACCTTAATTCCTATTTTGGGACCCAAAAGTACTAAATAGCCAAGTAATTACGACAAAATTGAACCTAGCGCTCGCCGGCCGCTACCGCGCATGGTCTAACCTTTCTTTTTTTTTTTTGTTCTGGGTTGGAAAATCCTCTGAATGTCCTCCGCCCTGGGGTGAGATGAGGGGTCTATCAAACTCTTACTGACTCAAAAGCGCCCCAGTGTTCCCTTCTCACACTTGGACCGGGGATCATGGGAAGTCGTGCGGCTTCCATGATCCCCGGTTGGGGCGGCGCCCGCATTTGCGGGCCACCTCAGGTCCTCGGGGGGAGTGAGTTATAGGATTGCCCCTGCAACTTCCAATAGGTGCGTGCATGGGACACTATGCGCCACCGCCTCAGGTCTTGCTGGATGGGGGATGCCAGACGTCCCCTAGTCCGCCGTCGCTACGAACCTGTTTACTGTGGCTAGAAGAGGGCGTAGTCCGCCCTCCGCCGACACCCAGTCCTCCTGCTGCGGGTCGGGAGAGTGGTCTCGATCTTCCTGTCCTTTTCCGAAGCCTCGTTATCACATAATTTCAACATGAATGATGTAACCAATATTTTGTAAGCATATTTTAATTTAAAAGAGTGTCCGTTTCTTGCCCGTTCTTCTCCATGGGTACCTGCTGCGCTTTGGAATGGGCGACTAGCTTCATCTTTCTGACTGACCGGCCCCTTCAAATTCTCCGTAATTGGTTTATTTGAAATAAATGCTTTAAATTTGAGTTTGTTTCACAGGAGGATATCACCGTATTTCACGACACGGTGACTCGGACTTCTGATACGAGGGCAAGGCCCGGTTCCTCTCATGCGGCACGGCCAGTGTATGCCGCGCTGAGTCCCCCAGACAATGGACGCAGTGATGGCACCAAGCGTCCGGCTCCATGTTTATGCGACACAAGTACTTCCCGAAGCAGCCATGCCCCGAGAGCACCTCCGTCGCTCGAAATGACAGGGAGCCGTACCTTCTCCCGAGCCATTTGCCACGCATTGGCTGGATCGCCTCGATGGTAGTGAGGCCGGCAGTAGGGCGCAGAAGCCTCTCCCGCCTTTCCGTCATCAGGCCCTCGCGGAGCTGTGACCAGTACGATGCTCGACCTCTCGCTGCATAGGCCTACCGCTCCGTGTTTGCGCCTCCCTGCGCCATCGGTAGATGGAGGTGCCCTAGCTTAGTTACTGCAACCAATTCAGCTCGCGCGTGATTGGTCAAAGTTCTAACCTAACCTAACCAGTTTGATCAGGGTATTGTAGCACTTTCAAGGACACTGAAGGAAACGCAATAGAAGTTTTACTGTTATGACGTCTAAGGGCGTTTAGTGTCCTTGAAAGCGCAAACTTAGTTCCTGCTATCAACTGTGAGAAAAGGTCATAAATTGAAAAAGTGCCTCATTCAAAAAGTGTGTGTCATTAGAAGCCCAAAAAGTTTTTAGAGGATCATTGTTTAAAAAGTGTTCATCATTAGAAGGTACTTAAATAAGTTTTTAGAGGATTAGTAAAATACTTTCCATTCACAATCAAACAAGTTTTGGCTTATAGATTAGAAGACCTTTAAAGTGTTTTTGAAATTATCAGTAATTACAAGTTTGGTTTAAGTAAAAAACTTTTTTTTAATAACTTTGACAGCCATAGTACTACAAAAAACGTACTGTCTTTATTCAGGCTATTCTTCACAATTTTCTTCAGCATAACGAGATTGTTTCAGTGTCATATCTTGCGAAAGCGCCGTCTTCCTAATGATGCCTATTTCAAAGTAATCCGGACACGCCTTAAGATTTATACTTTTTCATTTTGTAAAATTTTGTTGCTTTTGACTTTCTTCTTTTTATGTTTACGAACTTTATGGCTTTATGCTGGCAATGTCGGGAAAATAAACGTTTATCAAATTGACTACCAACTTAAATTATTGTCCTTAATAAATTAAAATTACAAATGTCATTCTTTGACTGTTGTATGAAATGGCTTTATCACGGCAAATTGGCATAGTGTGTCAATTTGATGAACTATTAATTTCCCTGACCGTATCTATCATTATGAACAACATCATCTGCCTAGGTCAGATAGGTAGTCACTCCATGTAAGATACTGAGCATCATTATTCCCGTAATATCGCGCTAGTCAATCTACATGAACAATTTAAGGCGCAGTCCGCATATTCTTTTGTATTCGGTAGGTGACGTCGTTGACAATTGGTAAATCCTGTATGGTCCGTCCCATTTTGCCTATAGCTGTATTAACCTGCATCCAGTTAGACTGGAAACAGACCCAAATATCGTTGCGAAAAGGCTAGCAGATGGTGATGATTGAAGAGAACCGGGATTAATTTATTGTTGTTGGTGAATTTAACACCCTATACACGAGTATAGGGGGTTTAATTCGAATTACATATATTTACTTAGGTATTAAAAATCATCATTATCAACCTAGAGCAGTCCACTGCTGGACATAGGCCTCTCCAATTGCACGCCATTCAGCTCAATTCTCGGCAACTCTCATCCAGCTGCTAAGTACCAGCCACCCTGCGAAGATCGTCGCTCCACCTATCCTGAGGGCTTCCCACCTTACGTTTGTCGATTCGCGGTCTCCACTCAAGAACTCGTCTACCCCAACGGTCATCGGTTCTACGGCTAATATGGCCGGCCCATTGCCACATAAGTTTGATTATTCTGTGAGCTATGTCGACAACTTTGGTTCTCTGCTGGATTCGATCCCTCACAGAGTCTTCAAGCATAGCCCGTTCCATTCCTCGCCAACCACCAACCGTACCGTGAGTGTCCATGTTTCGGCTCCGTAAGTCATAACAGGCAGGACGCACTGATTGAAGGTCTTCGACTTTAGGCTCTGTAGAGTACGCAACGAGAAGACTCGATGAAGCTTCCCAAACGCTGCCTCGTCGCGAAGTAAAGAAACTTAAATGAAATTTTCTTTATCTAGATTTTCTAGTTCGTCAAGAAACTTTGCAAACTTTCATGTTTTATAATATTCAAAACTCAGGCAGACAGGCAAAGTATGTAAAGCCTGAACTACGAATATTAATAGGTTTCCTTAGAAATTGCTAACTGACGTGAAAATTTTCACAGATTCTGTAAAATGTTTTGCAAATACAAAGTTATGTTGGACAGGTAAGTTAGGACACAGTTACTTACATAATTACATGTAAAGTTTGGCCTAAGTTACAAAGTTTACAATATTACGTGATTTTTAAATGATTTGGACAGACACGAAAAGTATAGCTATGTAAAAGAGCCTTTTTCACCACCCTACGACTAAGTTCCTATTAACTTACTTGGCAGATAATTTCATACCTAATGGCCTATTTCACGATGTCCGAATAGCCACTATTCACGGAATAAATTCAAAAATGGCCCAGAATTTGTATAAAATTATCTGCCAAGTAAGTTAATAGGAACTTAATCGTAGGTGGTGAAACAGGCCCATTTTGTTCCATTTTTGAATTTTTTCGATGAGTAAAGCTGCAAACACATTATGGGACGCATCCGTAAGCCGCGGCTGACAGTCGCGGCTTATTTGTAGGTATCTGTATGGTACATTTAACACTACACTGTGCAAACTATCGGTCGTAAGTCGCGGACGTGACCTTGGGCTGTCCTTGAGCGTTCAGACGTCTGGTGTAAATCTGGCCGGCTGGTGTTTGTTTCAGCCGCTGACGTCCACCGACGACAGTGCGAACGAGGTTCGGGACGCGTCCGCGGACGATTCAGGAGTCATAAGCAAACCGAATGCACGCAGGCACATTAAATTGATTTGCATTCATTCTTAAATAAATATTCTGTAACGTTTCTCATCCCTTAATAAATCTGTATACACTGTGTGGAAATCACCAAACTTGGGACGTCTTACATTTTTCATGGACCCAAATGCTTCTTTTTATTCTTTTCGGTGGGCAACAAGTAGCAGCAGTTTCCACTAATTCAATAAATCCGATCTCCTTGTCGCTACTCGACATGGTTGTCACGTCGACAATTTTGAAATGAATAAATAAAAAATAAATAAAAATATCCGAAGATCCAGGCCGTCTCCGTGCACACTCATCGGTCGCGACTATCAGTCGTGGCTTACAGATGCATCCGATAATGTGTTCCCAGCTTTAGTAAGTAAGTAAGTATTTATTTGCATAAAACATGGTATAAATGGTGTTACAATAATTTACAATAAAGATCTTACATGTTTTGCCAGAATTGTACTTAGCATGCATGCATGATGTGTTCACTTAATACTAACATGAGAATTTGTTATCCATAAATTCTTTAAGACTATAGACATTTTTTGAGTTTAACCAGTCAAACAAACAAGGACATCGGGAATACAAAATCTAAAAAGTTAATTACAAAATGTTTACAAGGCAAGATTCTAAGTTCAAATATAATGTTCAATTTAAACCTGCACATGGTTCCAATATTTGATTCCAATATTCCATTGATCAAAACCAGACCCATATCAGATCAGAGTGCCATATTCTCACTTTATCCTCCTTATTACGAACTTACGTACAAAAATTCCCTTCTCTTGAAAAGGCGGGGAAGATTAATCGTGTGTCAATCATAGTGAGCGATCAATGCTTGACGTTTTGAGTAAGTATTCATGTAAGCTAAGCTATTAAAGGATTCCATCCATACTTTTACTGTAGAAAGAGAATTCAATTCTTTCACGTTATATTTTCTTGAATTGAAAGACTTGTTAGAGAACCCTTTTGTATCCTTTATAATAATATCAACCCCTTTTCTTTAAATATTTAAATAAGAAAATAGTATGCAACATTTATAAAAACCGCGTTTCAGCATATTCAAATTACATAATACAGCGCAGATCCCCGTGAAATTGTTTGCCACATTGACATGATAGGCATACTCACTATGAGATGTGACTACACCTCAAATTGTTTTAACAGCATAAAGCCGTGTCTCCTGCGCGTCTTTTTGCGAAACATTACATAAAAAACATTACCTACACATAAGCATGTATTTTCATACACAAGCTGTCTCCTGCGTATTCAAATATTTTTAGGTACACATTTTGTGTAGAAGTCGTGATGAATTCCGACGAGGGAGACGTGCTATCAGTTTGACAACAGATATACGCGGTGCGCGCGGCAGTTGAAAATGAAACAAACCCTTCACCTCTTTCACCGCGCGGGCAATGTTTTCCATGCAGCTCGGAAAACAAAAACATCGCGTTTGCATACACAAATGTGTATGGCCACGCCTCTTCGTTTCGACGTTTTTGTGTAATGTTTTGCAAAAACACGTGCAGGAGACACAGCTTTACGCTACCCTAGTATATAAATAATTTCAAGAAGGGCGAAGTTGACGCCAAAAGTGAGTAGATAAGTAAGCAGCAGGTAGGTATTGACTTGAAGAGCTTTTAAAGTAGTGCATGGGCCGCGTAGACCCCTCGTAGACGCCGCGTAGACCCCGTGTAGAGGTCGCTTGAACGTTTAAATAATACGCCGTGCTTGTCACTGTTACGTGCGTGTACGTTGAGGTATAATATTGAGTAATTGGTTCCCCTTGTATCTACCGAACTGTAACTCTAGAATAAACTTCGACAGTAACTAGTACAAAATTAGTTTAATAATAAGTAAGGAATTTAATGAAATTGTGAAATATTCGTTAAAATGCAGTGTTTGTTAACAGCATCAGCCTATAATGTTCCCATTGCTGGGACACAGGCCTCCTCTCTGTGAGAGGGAGTGGGCTGTAATCCATCACGCGGGCTCAGTGCGGTTTGGTAGATATCACATGTCTTCGAATTTTTCATACATACGCAGACATACTCCTTTTGTCTCGTTTACGTTCATGCATATGGTCATTCCTACACGCCTTGTGAGTATTGCGCACCTGACCTTTCTGAAGAACATTACCAATAAGGTCACTATATGTCTTCCAAGGGCGTCCCCACCCGGGCGATATGCCGGTTTCCTCACGATGTTTTCACCGTTTTGATAGCAGTGGTGATGAAATAATCTACACAAAGTAAAGCGCCTGTCAGGGTTCGACCCTAAGACCTAATTCTTAAGTCGCGACCGTTACCACTGGGCGACTACTTCTCTCTTGTTAACCTTGCTTTATCTAGAATTCAACAGTTCACTTTGACAGTTATTATTTTAAACAGTTGTATTTCTTTGCCCAACTCTGCGATTAATAGCAGCGAGGAATTATTCCGATCTGTCACCCGGCTGGGGGACAGATCGGAACAAAAAGTTTGATCTGTCCCCCTGTTAGGAACGAGGGGAAAGTTCGAACTATACATGAACTTTTTCCTACTTTGTTCGAACTTTTTTTTTCCTATCTGTCCCCCTATCAGTGACACATGTGATGACAGATGAAACTTTTTATTCCCGTTTGTCCCCCATAGAATTTAATATATCAATTGTTAAGTTATATTAAATAAAAGATCATTGGGTTTATAATTATCTGTATTTAAATAAATTTCTAATATTTCTTTTGTTTTTCTATCAATCAGCCACAGTCCCATAGGTAGATAAAAACCTAAGACGTCACAAATCTTATTCTTCTCTTCTCGTTCCACATACTATTGTCTACATTTCTTTTTCATTTCTCCTTTCGCAAGTCTGCTGGAAAAAATTTTAACTACTAAGCAGTACCTTTAAGCTCAATGCTTATAATGACGTATCTGTATCTATTTTACTGTGTGTACATAAATAATAAAATAAATATAAAAATAATAAAACAGTTTTCAAAGGAATCCTCATAATTTTTTTTATTCCGAGTTAGAATACTCGTATATTATGTCGTTGTGCCAAATTTATGTCTTGTAAATCCTTTCATTATACTGAATACATATTCGACTAAAATAAATACTGTACGATATTATTATCGTACTTTTATTTGCACAGAACTTCGGGTACAGTTTAATTAATGTTAAGCTATTGAAAAACTACGGGGTAATAATAAGAGCAGCAGTGGTCTGATAGTACTAAATATATTCGTGGTGATTACTTTACAAGCAAGTGACAAGTAAAAACATAAACAAGTCCGTAACTACGCTTATTTAAAATTTGGTGACAGACATGTGTAAAAGATTATTCACACATGCCAGTGCATTTATATATGCGACCTCCAATACGCCCCCTTAATCTATTACATATGCGTATGATTACTTCTGTACTTGTCAGTACTCGGTACATAAAACTAAATAAATCACTAACACTTCTATGTCCGACTGTACTACGCTGTACCCAAAAGTAGAGTACAAAAACAGAAGAAATCCAACAAAATAAAGCATGCATAACGAAACTAAATTTAGAAAATTATCTATTACACAAAACACTTATAGAAAACATAAAACATCAAAACATCAACTACTCATCCACCCCCTTAATAGAATAATTTGACAGGGATAAATCCTTTAAAAATTCTCTAAGTTTCGGACTGTGAACACTTTTAGTTAAGATGTCCGCTACCATCTTATCAGTTGACATGTACTTTATTTCAACTTTGTTAGCCAGTACACACTCCCGAATAAAATGATACTTGATATCTATGTGCTTTGTTCTATTATGCATCATTTTGTTAGCTGCAATTTTATGCGCCGACTGATTGTCATTATGAATTACTACCGCTTTACTATCCACAGCTGTCAAACTGTTTAGTAAACTACGTAAATAAAGAGCTTCCTTCGAAGCTTGACTCAATCCTACGTACTCTGCCTCTGTGGAGGACAAGGATACCGTCGCTTGCTTCCTACTCTCCCATGATACTATATTTTTACCAATCTTGAAAATTAACCCTGTGAAAGACTTTCTATCTAGTGCCCCTCCCCAATCTGCATCAACATAGCCTCGTAAATCTAAATCCCCCGACTTCCTAAAAGTGAGACAAAGGTTAGACGTGCCCTTCAAATACCTTAAGACCCGTTTGGCACATTTAAAGTGTATTTCATCATAACACGAATTAAATTGTGAAAGTACACTTACCGCATGTGCTATATCTGGTCGCGTATTACATGCCAAATAGTTTAGACACCCTATTAAGCTTTGATATGGCAGATCGCTATGGGAATTTGTCGATCTTACTAATTTCATTCCGACTTCCATTGGAGTTGAAACTGGCTTAGCGTCTGTCATGTTAAAGTCATTCAATATGTCCGAAATGAACTGTTCCTGATCTAGACAAATAACATCTTTATCTCTTCTCAGCCTCATGCCTAAAACATGCCTAGCCGCACCTAAATCTTTCACTTTAAACTTGTCAAGCAAACTGGTTTTTAATTTTTGCTTTTCTTGTTCACAATTTCCAAAAATAAAAAGATCATCTACATAAATAACGACAATTAACTTCTTATTATTTTTAAGTTGCTTTTGATACAAACACGGTTCTATTTTTGATTGCACAAAACCTAAATTCAACATCTCTTTGTCCAATTCCTTGAACCAAGCATTCGAAGCTTGTTTCAATCCATACAAAGAACGCTGCAGCTTACATACCCTGGGCCCATAACCTATTGAAAAACTACGGGGTAATAATAAGAGCAGCAGTGGTCTGATAGTACTAAATATATTCGTGGTGATTACTTTACAAGCAAGTGACAAGTAAAAACATAAACAAGTCCGTAACTACGCTTATTTAAAATTTGGTGACAGACATGTGTAAAAGATTATTCACACATGCCAGTGCATTTATATATGCGACCTCCAATATAAGCACTTTGTTAGTTTTGCCTTTCTGTGTTAAGAGACTAAAATGGTTACAAAATTATGAAGACGGGTCATACAAATATTAGTTTTTTTTTTTTTTTTATAAAATAATTTATCTATTCTATTTCAATTTATAGAAAATGAAGGCTGTTATTAGTCGGAGGTTGCATTAATTACCTCAGCAAAGTTAACCAGATTTTGTAGAATATCATCAACTTATTTTCCAGGCTTGAGGGCTGTCGCATTTTGTCTCTCGCTCACACGGTACAAAATGTTAAATGAAAAGATGTTTTTTTTTTTAAATGTAATCAATTGTAGTTCGCCAATTGATAACATTTTTCAAAAAAACATCTTTAATTTGATATGTAATGATTAAAAATACATTTCTATTGTGTAATATCTACCAAACTCAGCTCCATAAGTTAGTTAGTAATTATGATCTGTTTTTAAAAATGTGTTTTTAGTAATAACCTATTAAATATATTTTTTTATTAGTTCGTCAATTGATTACATTTTTAAAAAGCATCGTTTCATAAATGTGGTCCCGTGTGAGCGAGAGTGAAAGTCTTCAGAGCCAAGTTTTATTTTTGTTTTTTTCTAAATTCCGACTTCAGCGAAAGTTTTCTACCTACGATAGATGCAAGAACACACATCTTCATTATTTCTATATAGTCAGGTACTGACAAAAGTACACACATGGAAAACATTTGCATTCCGTTTGGAAATGTGCCTCTTCCTATGTAGGTACAGTGTAACACCTGTATTGTTTTGAGTAGGTATACAAATTTTATGAGGCAGCTCGTTTACGGGCATAATCTAGTGATAGAAATTTGAATGAACTGCACTTTTGGGTTTACAAATGGTCTTGCCTCTATGGTTGGCTAAAATTGGAGTAGGGATATTTCTCCTTGCTGTGTATTTTTAACCAATTTCAAAAAAAGGAGGTTACTCAATTCGACCGTATATATATATACGTGTTACGTGTTACGTGTGTTCGCGGATAACTTCGTCGTTTATGAACCGATTTTTATGATTCTTATTTTGTTGGTTTCCTTATCATGCTACTACCCTTGGGATATCCCAAGGGTATCCCACCGGGATACCCGGAGGGTCGGTGGTAGGGTAACCACGATCTGATGATGGCATCCTAGAGAAATCGAGGGGAACCTTCAAATTTTATAGGCACACCTATAGCAATTTGGGTATTTTTTATACTCGTGTATTTGCTCCCGGAAAGCACCATTTAGTGAAGTGGAACTGATGAGGAAGACCAGAGATGGCCATCGGAACTACTCAATAATACGTATTTCACGGGTTGCGATTCGATTATTGCTAAGCAATTTATGCTCGTCACAATACATATGTTGAAATGGAGCTGATGGTGACTTCACCATCAGTTCCAGTTCTCCTGGTTCCTTACTGGGAGAACTTCTCAACAATTAATGTCCTTGTATCGGGAAAAGCAATATTTTGTAAAAGGTGATGAGCAGTTGACATTAGGCTATTGTAACTTAGATGAATTACAGACTGACCCACTAAAAAGTGAAAAATAAAAAACTTTTTTACAAAAAAAAAAATAACCGACTTCCAAAAAAATACTACAAAGTGAAAAATAATTTTAATTTTGGAATTCGGTGGCAGAAAGCTAAAATACAGATCCAAAGATACCGACTTCCGAAATTAAAGTTATTTTTCACTTATTGGTATTTTTTTGGAAGTCGGTTGTTTTTTTTTTTTTTTTTGTAAAAAAGTTTTTTATATCACGTAAATTTAACATTTTAACGCAAATGCCCGCTCCCACCACAATCCGCACGCTTCTGGCGGGAACGCCTCTCTTACCCGCTCGGCCAATAACGACGAGCTTCTAGAAGATTCTAGAAGCTTCTCTAATAAAAACAAATGACGCACAGGCTTGTCGTTGAATTTAGTGAGGTGTCTGTCAACCGTTAACTAGGCTGTGTACATTTTAGATATTTTAAAAAAAAATTATCTTCGCCCCGAATCCTATTATTGTTGAATATAGCACTTACATAATGATAATTTGTGATCTACGGCTTACAAATGTTATAAAAAAGGCAACATTATAAAAAAACTACAAATATTTCTGGCACCCCTTTATAATCTCAAATATTGAAGTTCTCGCATCCAAGCTACACAAAAAATTACTTGGAATTTCCACCAACATAAATATCGTGCCTGCAAACTAACTCGGCCCCAGGGAAACTCTTAATATCATTGTATTCCACAATACACGAGTACACGACCAATTCCTGGCTTTTTGTGTCCCTCTGTGAGCCACGCAGATAAATGACGTCAGTACCGGGTGAGAGAGCCCCAGGGGGCTATTAGGAGGGATATGTGCGTCAGTGGAGCTGTTTGAGCTGATGTTATGAAGCTCCAAGAACTCACAAAGGTTCAAATGTTGAAAGGATCGTTCAACATTATTCATCGGTATATAATTTAAAAGATTTCACCCTTTATCTCACCACTTAGGACAGTGTTTAATGATAATTTTGCATGCCTGTATTGGTGCAACACAGTGGACTGCGCATTCACTTGACATCTAGAAATGTATGATTATGTAATGGGTTGAACAATAAAAATTTGAATTTGAATTTGAACTTCTTCCAACAAATATTGTTTAAATAACATCCTCTTGAGTGTCGTATGAACCCTATAAATTCGCAACTACTGTCAGCCCGTTGTCGCTATTGGATGATGATATTTTACGTTTACACTTTGAGCGTTTTTTTTGTTATGAACCTATGCGGTATCATGCCATACTCAAGGGAATTTTACATAAACAGTCATCGATGAAAATTCTCTCGAGGAGCTTGTAGATAAGTAATAACAGCCGCACGGGTCGATCCATCAAGTTAAGCTACGCTTGCCGGGGTTGGTCCGTGGATGGGTGACCATCTTTACATACCGAGGCTCCTCCGTACCTCGGAAAACACGTTAAACCGTCGGTCCCGGTTGTCATTCATGGATCTTTGACAGTCGTAACGGGTCTTCAGAAGCCCGAAAGTCTGACAAGCAGTCTTACCAAGGGGTATCATATCACCCAGTTACCGGGTTGTGAAGGTCAGATAGGCAGTCGCTCCATGTAAAATACTGGTATTCAGCTGCATCTGGTTAGACTAGAAGCCGACCCCCAACATAGTTGGGAAAAGGCTAGGCAGATTGATCATCGACGAAAATTCAGGTCATAAATTTAAACTCATCTTAAAACTAGAATGTACGGTTTAATTTAAGTATTCAAATTATCAAATCGAACCACTAAATTTTAAAGTGGCACTACAAATTGGCATCCACCCATTGGTACGTTTTGATCTATTTGTCTACACTTTCATGAGATACTTTTTGAATAGACTATAATTTTATAAATAACTAGTGTTTTAGCTGAAACACTTTTTTTATTTCTTAACGCATGCAACACGCAATTTTTAAGGGCCTGTATTACCTCAGATTGCGAAAATTGCCTTATAATGAATGGCTGTAGTTTCAACAGTTCTGCAGTATTCACTTTGTAATTAATATACAGTAAAGATGAGGACTACTGCTAGGTATCATAGGCTGCGAATCACGATTCCATGCAATTTTCTCGATACAAAGAGATCTTAAAGTTACCTCTAAACCGTACAATAAATGGAGAAAATCCTGAATCCTTCTTTTAAGGCCATCATGTCCTGGATATCGACGGTTAAGAATCAATACTGTCTATCTCAATAAAGTTAACTTTACAGGAGGCCTCAGTAGGCCAAGCCAAATTAAACTTTAAACCTACCTGCATTATAAAGTGAAAAACGTAAAAAACTGAGATAGACACTATTGGTTCTTAACCGTCGATATGTTTTGCTATAAAAGTCTGTACATAATTATTTCTTGAACTGTTAAGGAAATCCCATGCTTCTATATTTAATTATTAATTTCTGTGATCCAAACACGGTTGTGTAATGTAAATAACGTTTGTTCCCATTCCCACTTGTTCTACTAAACAGTTATATGGTGGAACTAATGGGATTTTTTTTTCTCAATAGGGCTACGATATTAGGTGTTACAAAATAGTAGAACTAATGGACTTCTTTATTCCTAGTTGTCCTAATTGTTCCATTCCACAGTTCTACGGTAGAACTAATGGGAGTTTTGGTTCTCACCAGTACTACGTTTCGATTTATTCCCGAATATTAGAGTTAGTGAAACTTCTACTTCCAAGTAGTTCTACTCTAAGAAATGCATTACCAAATATACTAGTTTTGCCTCACATCAGGTTTAAAGTTGACTCAAAATATTATTGGACACCTAAATAAAACACTGTTAGTTAAATTATACATTGTTTATGAAAAAAAAATTATAGTAACATGGAATATAATAATATATTTATGTTTTTGAATGAAATACTTTTTGTTTTATTATTTTTTTACGAAATTAGTTAATTTCCTTTTATTCCATATTACACTTAATAATTCAATAACATTTTTTTTTTAAGTATACAGGAAACAAACGAAATAAATTACCAACATATTCCTCATAATGTCAATGTCACTTTAATGATCTTTTCATAGACAATGTATAATTTAATTATTTATCAGTGTTTTATTTAGTTATCCAATAATATTTAAGTTTACTTTAAACCTTTGAGGCAAAACTAGTACCGGGGTCGCCGGTAGTTCGAAAGAGATACCGTGGCCCTGGCACGGGCAACTGAAGGAACACAGGTGGGTTTTAGTCAGTAAAAGTCTGACACGCCCTCCCGCTCTGCCCACAGCGGGATAAGTCATTTGATGATTTCCCATCCACAAAAAAAAAAAGGCATAACTAGCAAATTTGGTAACACATTTCTTAGAGTAGAACTACTTGGAAGCAAAAGTTTCACTATTCGGGAATAAATCCACAGGTAACACTAGTGAGAACCAAAACTCCCATTGGTTCTACCGTAGAACTGTGGAATAGAAGAACAGAGATACGCAATAGCCCTGCGGGTCGCGAGGATCAGAAAAATGATATGGTTCACTAATCGCCACCTGGTTAAAATTAATTAATTAATAGTTACCTGGGTGTGTGGTCAGCTAGAGATTAAGTAAAGGGCACGTGCTCCTCTACATATAGGGCTATTGCGTATCTCTGTTGACAGCTCATAGTGATGATCACTTGGCAAGGTGTTTAACGATTAACTGTCAAACAGTTTCGTATCGGCTATCTTCAGTGACTAACTAGTGTTAGAATTTAGTTAAAATAAGATGGGCTACTGATTTTTGAAAGTGTACTAATCTGTTAGCTATTGTTGTGCGGATATGATACAGTAATATGGTAATATCTACGTTGGAAATGATTATCATCTTATACCGCTAGATGGCGATACTTTTGGTATGGCTACGATCCATTTATTTTATTAATCATTGATTTTACAGTTAACGTTATGCATTAATTAATTCCCGTATTTTATGTAACGTTAAATCGAATATTTAAAATAATTTTAGAATTGTTTTAATGATACTGTTTTACCAAACGAGGTGGCGCGCTACATCCGTTCCCCACTCTTGATGGTTGCCGGCGTAGCGCGTTAGCTCATGGGTCAGTCTCATAGAGTATAGTTATAGATTGGGAATAGAGAACCCACTCCGGATTTTTTCTGCAACCTTCTAAATGTCATTTGAAGCGCCACCTGGTATCGTCCTCCTAAGTTAATCGGCATATAGGTATATATATTTATATATACATATTCAGATATTCTATTTATACTTACGGCCGGTTTCTTGATCCGTAGTTAGCTCAACCAATAATAAAATAAAATAAAAATAAAATAAAAAAATAAAAAAGCCTTTTATTTCTTGCAGTTTGCCTTAGAATACATTTCCAATTAAATATCTATAAAAAAATATTATTATTACAAATTAAAGTTGTTCTCATTAAATTACTTCTATTACAATTATTACAAATAAATATTAACATCTAAATTAATTAAAATTTATAATTACGGAATTCTTATGTCTAATTTATTATTTTGCAAGAACCCCTCTCAGGTGAAGGCCTCCTCCAGAGATTGCCAATTGTCCCTGTCCCTTGCTACTGTCGTCCAGTCTCGTCCGGCTATGCGAGTGATGTCGTCTACCCAGCGTGCAAGTGGTCTGCCTATCCTCCTCTGTCCTGCTGGTCCCGGCCAAACTGTCGCATGTAGTGTCCACCTTTGGTCTGCTGTTCTGGCTACGTGGCCTGCCCATTTCCATTTTTGTTTCTGTGCGTAGGTCACAACATCTATTACTTTAGTCTTCTCACGGATTGTACTATGTGGTATTCTCTGTACTTTTTTTATTTTCATGAAACTTCTTTCCATACCTCTCTGGCAAGTTCTAATTTTGTTTTTTATTTTGTGTGTAAATTTCCAGGTTTGACTCGCGTATGTCAGACAAGGTATAAGACATGAGTTCATTAGTCTTTGCTTAATTTTTGTAGGATATTTACCTTTGAGCACTTCCTTGTAACACCAAAATTTATTCCACGTTTTTTGAACTCTTCTTTCCACTTCTTGATCATTATTAGAAGCCTGAAATGATATTTGTTTCCCTAGGTATATATAGCTGTCCACATATTCCAGTTGGGTATCGCCTAATTTTACAGGTGTTTTCTCATTATTCGTCATAATTTTGGTCTTGCTTTGGTTGACTTCTAGGCCGACTTTCTTACTAGCTCTATGTAGAGTACTAATCATGTGTTCCAGGTCTTTGTGTGTATCGGACAGGAGAACAATGTCGTCAGCAAATCTGAGATGTGAGAGGCGTTTGTTGTTGATGTGTATGCCAGAATTTGACCAGTCTAGTTTGCTTATAACTGACTCTAACACCGCTATAAAAAGTCTCGGTGACAGCGGATCGCCTTGCCTTGCTCCTCTTTTAATTTCTATTGGTGGTCCTGTGTTCTCCAGTCGTATACGGCTTTGACTATTTTCATAGAGGTTCTTCAGTACATTGATGTAGGTTATGTTCACGTTTTGAGCCAATAGTGTTTGCCAGATAGATAAGTGTGATATAGTATCAAAAGCTTTTTGATAATCTATGAACGCTATGTAGAGTGGTCTTTGAAATTCTTGGTATTTTTCAACTATTTGTTCCAATGTGTGGATGTGGTCTATTGTACTGAAACCTCTTCGAAAACCTGCTTGCTCTATGGGTTGACTAGCATCTAGTATAACATCTTGGGGAGGAGCCGCTAAAACTCACCTACTAAAACTAGAGAGAGCCCAAAGAGCCATATTAAAAGTAAGTTCTTTCCTTCCGATACGATTCCCTACGTTTGATCTTTATCAGCGATGTAAGGTACTGACAGTTAGACAACTTTTTATTCTACTGACAGTTACTAAGAAGCACTCAGAACTTTCTTACGACCCCAAAACAATGTCAGGTAAGAGGAGAACTACTGATGTCTGCACGACAAATAGATATAAGCTCAGTCTGGCACATAATTTTTACGGTTTCCTGGGTCCATATTTATATAATAATATGAACAAGCAGCTATTAATTTATCCTCTTTCTAGGGCAGAGTGCAAGAGAAAGGTTTGTTCTTGGCTTCAAGGCATTGATTACAGTGCAACAGAACGTTTATTAAAACCCTTAAGGTAACGTTTGACAGCATGGAACGATTAACAATTAACACACACGTACTCATCACACCATCACCTACACTCTCACCGATACACACACACCCACACATACTCATCCCCAAATCAACATTATTAAGTCACTTTTGCCACCAGATTTGTTTTACTTTAGTTTATAATTATCCATTTTTATTTTTTAATTTTTGTTATTACTAATTTGTAAAAGTATTTCATTATGTACAACCTGTATGTTAATTTAATGCAGTCATAGGCCGTTAGTGACTGGTCCGATGGAGGGTAAGCCTGGTGATCTGTAATACAGGTTTTACCTACAACAGACACCAGTCTCTATTAAGTGTTACCTTGACTTTGTACTGTGTTTGTGATTATGAGAGAACAATAAAGAATATTATTATTATTATAGTATTTGACCAATTCTTTTCTCAATGACGGAAGAGAATAACTTATATAAAGATGGTAATAAGCTGATAGGACGATAGTTAGAAATGTCTTTTGGGTCTCCTTTTTTGTAGAGTAATATAATATTCGATTCAGACCACTGTTGGGGAGTAGATGCAGTTGAAATTATGTGGTTAAACAACTTCGTTAAAGGTGTTACAAGTAATGGGTGGCCAATTTTTATAGCTTCGTTAGTGATTTTGTCAGGGCCAGGGCTTTTTTCGTCTTTCATCTTCTTTATTTGTTTAATTACCTCTTTTTCTGTAATTTGTTCTATCTCTTCATGATTTCCTTTTTCAGTTATATTTCCATAGTTTAGTGAATGGTCCTGAGTAGAGCTACTATATAATTTTTTGTAATACGTCGTTGCAATGTCTAGTATCTCGACTCTATTGTTACATGTTTTCTGTTGGCTCTTCAGCCCTTCTATCCAAGACTTATGTGTGCGTAATTCTTTATAGGCCCTTTTTAAGCTGCCGGTGGCGTTCATGTGTCTCTCTATTGTGCGTGCTCTATAATTTTCGTAGTCTTTTTTGATACATTTACTTATTAGCTTGTACAGCGCTTTAAGCTCGTTTTTCATGCTTCTAGTTTTCGGTTTTGCATTTTGAAGTTCGTGCCTGCGCCTTATTAATCGCTTAGTGTTTTCTGATATTATTGTAGTAGCTTTACTTTCAGTATTAGACGAAGACTGTGCTTTCCTTAGACTGATTTCAATTATGTTGATCAATTTATCATAATATTCCTGTACTGTGTAGTTTGAGCGGTCTTCTAGGAGCATTAGTAAGTTTTCATGAAGACTCACTAAATAGATTGATATTTGCTCTTCAGATTTCAGTGAACATGTTGGATTTTTGTTATAGCCTGATCGGCTTCTTTTGGGCATTTGAATTTTTATTTTAGCTCTTACAGGTCTATGGTCTGATGGAAATTTTATGTTTAGGACTTCGATGTTTTCAAAACTCTTCGGAAAGTTTGATAAGAAAAAATCAATCTCTGTTTTAGTATTTCCATCGGGTGACTTCCAAGTCCATTTATCTCTCGATTTCTTTTTAAAATAGGTATTCAGGATTGACAATTTATGTTCGTAAGCAAACTCAATTAATTTTTCACCTCTGTCGTTTCTTATTCCATAGCCATATTTCTTCATTATTAAGTATTCTTCGGGTCTAGGTATTCCTATCCTCGCGTTGAAATCTCCCATTAGTATAATTTTTTTGTCGCCTGAAAGTAATAAAGCTTTGTCTAAAGTTTCATAAAATAGCTCTATAACTTTTTCATCTGAATTTGCTGTCGGAGCATAAGCTTGAATTATGGCAAGTTCAATGTCTCTAATTTTAAGCATTAGTAGGGAGACCCGCTCTGATAAACCTATTATTGCCTCTATGTATTTTTTTAAATATTTTTTTATAATGAAGCCGACCCCATAGAGTCCTGCAGTTTCTCCAACAAAGTGAAAAATAAAATCATCATATTCTTGAATTGAATTTCCAACTCTTCTTATTTCTGATAAGCCAATAACATCATATTTTGTATTTTCCAAGGCATTCAAAAGCTCTACTAGTCGTTCGTAGGATGAAAGAGTTTTAACATTGTAGGTTATAACATGTAGTGTGTCTGTATTTTTCTTTGGAGGGTATTGGTCGGGGACTCCCTCGGTGACCAGCCTTATCGGGAGCCTAGGAGGGGTTGGTGCCAGCTATTCCTGAATATTTTCAGTACTCTCAGTGTTTGTAGAGTTCTTGGGAGCGAATTTGTTTTCTGGTACTGTATCTTTTTTAGTTTGGGATAGATAGGAGTCCAGAGTCTTGTTTTTTTTTGGAGTGTTCGATGAGATTAAGTGGTTAATCTTTGATTTTGGTAGAGCTTCAGGGGATCGACTTTGCTTGCGTTTATTGTTTCGTATTTTTTGTTGTATTTCTTTCCCGTTTCTTTCTGTCTTTGTAATAATTTTATCATATTTAAGAAAAACATTTTCTCCATTTTCTTTTCTTACTCTTAATTCTTCTTGAAGTTGCTTTCTTTTATTTAGAATTTTTGTGGGAAAGTCCTCTTTCACATAAATGTTTAATCCTTTTAGAGTGTACCTTTTTTTCATTACTTCGATTTTTCTGCCCATATTTGTCAGGGACAAAACAATTGGCCTGATTTTATCGCTTTTTTTGCCTATCCTATGCAAATGATCTATTTCTTGCTTTGTAAAAGACTCTACTCCCATTGTCTTTGTAATTATATTCAGTACGCATTTTTCTAAATCTTGATAATTATTTTCTCGTTCTTCTACTCCGAAGAAAAGGATATTTTTCTTCTTTACCTGTTCCTCTAGCTTGTCAATGACCTTTTGCTGTTCTTCAAGTTTATTTTCTAGTAGTTCAGTTTTCGTTTCTAAAACGCAGAACTTATCATTAATGTTTTTATTTATTTCTTCAACTATTGTCTTTTTCATTGAGCGCATTTCCTTTTTCTGGTCTTCTAAGTTGGTCTGAATGTCCGTAAGCTTTTTCATTATTTCATCCATAGTATAAAATTTCTTTAATTATTTTTTCTTTGTTGCAACTCCCTCTTGTGTGCAGTAGCGGAACCTTAGGTATAGGTAAGCGTAATGGTTCGACTCAATGACGTCGGTGGGTCGATGAGTAGTGGTGGAAGTTTCGCTACTTGCCGCTAGATGGCGCTGATCCTATTTTTCTTTGTTGTGACGTGGTGACTCAAAGAATTTGGAATTAACGATCACATAACCAATAATCCGATGACAATCTTCTATAATTCACAGGTATTTTTCGGTGATCACTTGCACTAACCTTCTGTGGATGACGAAACAGCGTTTTTAGGATTTCAATGACACTGTAACACTTGTAATTGACGTGGATTTAGTGGTTGAAGGTCCAGAATGATTTTTTCGTGTTTACGTATTTATTTCTGAATGTTTCACTTTGCCTTCAATTCTTCACCAGGTTTAACACGTTTTCTTCGAAAATCAATTGTTGTTTTGCTGAAATTTGCACTATTTATATTTTTAAATCGGTTAAATACACTGAGCTAATGTTGACAGGAGCACGCCAGCGCCCTCTCCAGCGCTCAACCAATAGTTATTTTTAACTATTGGTTGAGTTAAATACGGATCAAAAAACCGGTCATTAGAGTGTTTGTTCATGCCTACAAAGTACTTTAAAAATATACACTTGATACGGATCTGTAGCAAATAATTATTAAGCATTTTATTTTTAAGCATTTATTTCAATTAAACCAATTACAGGCACTTAATAATAGCGTCTTTTCGCAAGTAAACCACAAACACAATCACAAATACAACAATAATAGGCTATATCGCAAATTACACAAAATGATAGCGTCTGTATCGCAATTAATACTGATAGCGTCTTTTCGCAAGTTAGGTGAACACATGAAACGAAAGGAGCAAAGCTCAACTCACTGACTAATTCACATAAAACACTTCTCGGCGGATAAGTAAACACTCAAATCAACGCAGGTCAGCAGCTTACTTAGAGAAATTAGACAAAATGGACGAAAACTAACTACAAAACAGCTTACGCGTAAATTGTAGGTAGGCGCCATATTATGAAGTTCCAATTCAAATTTCTATTGGCATTTTGCATCATTATTGCCATACAAAAATATAATTATAGAACACTAAAACATTTCTGATCATTGAATTATATTATTTATTTACATTATTAATTGTTGATACTCATCATACAAAATAAAACTAATTAAATATTTTTTAAATTCCCATTTAAAGTGATATTTGATCGAAATTACTTTTTTGATGAAAGCACTCTATTGTAAATTAAACGTACTAAATAGTTTGCGCAGACGCTAGCGGATGGCGCTTTTCTCCAAATTTTTACTGAAATTTTGTCTACTATAGAAGTGACCAGCCCCTGGTCAGTCTGTTACTAGCTGTGCTGCAAGCAAGTGAAATAATTCAAGTATTACGTGTGCCTAAAAGTGAGTTTGAACGGAGCAGGGCTCACATTTCAGAAGTGGCATAAAGTTGGTTGGTCATACCAGCCGATTATATCCAGGCCTACGTAAGTAAGTTTGGTCGTTCTGAATTGAAATTGTCAAAAGGTAAGACCTTGAGTTAATTTATTTTTATTTGTACTCTTGAGGTACATAATTAATCTTTATTTTATGTGAGATGTATTTGTGGCATAAGACCCACCTGACCGTGACATAAAATAATGTTGTACTTTTGTCTTCGCCAAGCCAAGCAAACGGTTTTTTTTTTTGTTTGTTCCTCTTCTTGATTTGCTTAAATGCTGTTATCTAATTCTGTTTTTGAGTTTTATATTAAAGTGTCCTACATAACGATTTCTCTTTAAAAAAAATAATACCCGTCTGTTTAATGTATAAATATAATTAATATGGAACTCGCTTCGAAATTGGACACGTAAAAGTACAAAACAACTGTAGACTGGGTTACAGTATACTCGGCGGTTATTTTAATGTGTTTTCCAGATGAATCCGTGCAATTATTGCTGCATGCGGACGCTGTCCGCTGAAAAAAGAGCAACTGCTGCCGCTGGCTGCTGCGCCACGGGTTGCTGTTCCACTGGTAAAAATGGTGATTTTAAGGCAGTAGCGACTTGTACCACTAGTGAAAATATGTTGTTGGTGGTTTCGAGGCAGTAGCGACTTGTACCACTAGTAAAAATATGTTGTTGGTGGTTTCAAGGCAGTAGCGACTTGTACCACTGGTAAAAATATGTTGTTGGTGGTTTCAAGGTAGTAGCGACTTGTACCGCCCTAGTGGTTTCAAGGTAGTAGCGACTTGTACCACTAGTAAAAATATGTTGTTGGTGGTTTCAAGGTAGTAGCGACTTGTACCACTAGTAAAAATATGTTGTTGGTGGTTTCAAGGTAGTAGCGACTTGTACCACTAGTAAAAATATGTTGTTGGTGGTTTCAAGATAGTAGCAACTTGTGCCACTTGTAGACGATACGTGTTTTTTTTATTGACTGTAGTTTGTCATGCACAACATTACATAAATAACATGTTGGTGGTTTCAAGGTAGTAACAACTTGTACCACTAGTAGACGATACGTGTTTATTTATTGACTTAACTTTGTCATGCACAACATTACATAAGTAAGATGTTGGTGGTTTCAAGGTAGTAGCAACTTGTACCACTAGTAGACGATACGTGTTTATTTATTGACATAACTTTGTCGTGCACAACATAACATAAATAAGATGTTGGTGGTTTCAAGGTAGTAGCAACTTGTACCACTAGTAGACGATACGTGTTTATTTATTGACTTAACTTTGTCATGCACAACATTACATAATTAAGATGTTGGTGGTTTCAAGGAAGTAGCAACTTGTACCACTACTAGTGAAAAATTCTGATAATAATTACAGTTGTAATTGTTTTAAGTAAGTAGTTGACTTGGGTCTTCAAATGTTACATGTATGTAATTATGATTGTTGTACATAAAAACCATTCGATTCGATTCGATCAACAAAGTACGAATTAATGTAAACTGTAAGTCACCAAGGCTGATCACAACAGGAATCAGAAAATCATGTAGACTCACAAATTATTTAGAAAAATGTCAAATTATTAAACGGGAACACAACGGCTTTCCTATGGGAAAATGACTAATTTAGCAGCATTTAAATTGATAAACAATGTAATTGATAATTTAGATAAACGCATACCAGTCACACGTCATCAACGATCATCGATCATCTTTTGACTTTGTCAACTACGATTTATTAATACAAAAATGCAATAACTACGGAATTAGAGGAATAGTTATTGATTGGCTAGCTATTTATCTAACCGTCAACAAAAAGGTAGAATTAAACGAAAATAACGAGTCCACATCATACAGTTCTGAATATAGTCAAACTAAATCAAGAGTACCCCAAGGAAGCATACTTGGTCGATTACTTTTCCTCATTTATATCTACGATTTACCTACAGTTTTACAACAACAATGCATACTTTTGCTGACGATATCGGTAATAGTAACAAATGATAGTAAATCAGAAACAAGTTATGAAAAACACTTTAGTGAAACTGTACACCAAGTATTAAAATGGCTCGAAACAATTATCTCTGTGCAAATTTAAATAAAACCAAATACATAAATAATCGAAACTATAATAAAAAAATAAATAAATAAATGAAGAGAAGCATTTAAAGTTAATTGTCAAGGACAACAGATTAATGAAGTTGGTGAATACAAATTACTTGGACTTATTCTAGACCAGCATTGTAATTTGGAAATTACAAATACAACATGTCTGCAAGACACTAAACCAATTTATATTTGCTCTTAAACATTTAAAATATACCGCGAGTGAAACTGTGGCACTTACTGCTTACCACGGATATGTTTCCTCTTTACTCAGGTATGGGCTCCTACTCTGAGGAAACTCGACGAATATAATTGATGCTTTCCTCGTACAAAAAAATGCCTAGGAGCAAGCAATATGCAGTATCAGTCCTTTAACATCCTGCAGACCTCCAAGCTGGTTAACATGCGACTTGCATTCAAAATATACCCGTCGAGAACCAACACGGCTAAGAATTCCTTCACATTATGCACATGCTCATTATGTCATAAAAATAGCTTTATCACTGCAATTAAAATCTTAAATAATTCAAAATAAATGAAGAAACTTCTTCTCAAACACTTTAAATCCAAAGTATACAAATGGCTTATTGGTAATTAATTGTTTTTACAAATTAATGTGTTTTTTTAAAGTTTATAAATTTAACATGTTTTAATATTTATGCCAGTCCATGGCAAAGCATGTAATTAATGTACCGTGTTTTAAAGCAATTAAATATATTATATTCTATTCGTATAATACGCGAGGACGCGTAAATTATGCGGATGGCCGAATGTTAGAATTTAGTTAAAATAAGATGGGCTACTGATTTTTGAAAGTATACTAATCTGTTAGCTATTGTTGTGCGGATATGATACAGTAATATGGTAATATCTACGTTGGAAATGATTATCATCTTATACCGCTAGATGGCGTTACTTTTGGTATGGCTACGATCCATTTATTTTATTAATCATTGATTTTACAGTTAACGTTATGCATTAATTAATTCCCGTATTTTATGTAACGTTAAATCGAATATTTCAAATAATTTTAGAATTGTTTTAATGATACTGTTTTACCAAACGAGGTGGCGCGCTACATCCGTTCCCCACTCTTGATGGTTGCCGGCGTAGCGCGTTAGCTCATGGGTCAGTCTGTTACTAGCTGTGCTGCAAGCAAGTGAAATAATTCAAGTATTACGTGTGCCTAAAAGTGAGTTTGAACGGAGCAGGGCTCACACTAGGATGACGTCACAAACACCGAGTATCGCTGATAGCCATAGGGCGTCGAGGTGTTCATCTTTAATTTTCTAACCATGGTAATACAAAAGAGACAAGTACTTCCGTGGTTGCAACAGCTCTACAATAGTTCTCATCGTCTCGCGTTCATATTTTCGAAGATAGACGATGATTGCCGAAGCGCATACTTTTGGTTGGCCGTCTGTACGTACGAGACCAACCTCGGAAAATAAGCTAAATTATAAATTCCCATCAGGGAAGGCGTGATGTTATGTTGTGTGTTAAATTATAAATTAATTAGCTAAACTTTCAAAATATTTTCATTTACCTTTCCAGAAGACCTCGATTCTAATAGTACTTTTAAATCGATTTGCAATATTTCGTAAAATAATATATATTATAGGTTTAATCAATTATTATCAAGCCTAGTCCATAAACAGCATAGTTCACCCTAACTGAATCTGTTTGACGGTGCGAGTGAGATAGAGTGATACCCGGCGCGGGGAAGTGGGGGCGAAATATGAATTTGAGCTGAGGTATTACAAGCTCTTAATCGCTGTTTTCATTACGTTATTATCAAAGTGCCCCGTGTGGTTTCAGTCACTCATCCGCTTATTACAACAAAAATTTGATGTGATACGGCTGTTCTTGGTGTGATCCTGCCGATCTATTTTGTAAAAATCTCACCATGAAAACTTAAGTAAAGTATCTTGAAATGAACTCAGTAAAGAAAAGAAAGAAATAAAAAGTATTTATTTTTTAATCCAATAGTGTCAATCCCTAGCATCAGGTGGAAAGAGAGCTTACTTCACAAAAGTTTTCACGGGGAGATTAAAACTTGCAAAACAGACCGGCTGATCACTTGACAACACAGATTTAGAAAAACGAATTTTACCTATACGAACCCAGTGATAAACATTTGCTAAATTATTAAAGACGCTACGCAAACAGTCTATTAAAAAAATATAACCCATCCAAATCTAATTCTGGACAAGAGAATCCTCCTTCCACTTCACTGTGTCTCGCAAGTCGGAATGACAATTATTTCCGCTTGTCAACTTACTCGGAATTCGCTTTAAGACGTCGACGTCAAAAGATGCACAGATTACAATAAAGAAAAATCCAATTTCCTTACTACGAGCGTTCTGGATCAAACGAATATTTTATTTAAAGAGTTGTATGTGTTATGTGTATGTTCTTAGAAATGGGACGAGACGTGTTTCTAGACTGTGTGCCTTCGTGCAATAAACTCAAAGCATTTATTTCAATTAAACCAATTAGCCGACGTTCGCACGGACGTAAAAATATCGCGGCGGGATTTTATCGCGCACTCGATTTTCAACTCTCGGTGTTAAGCCTTGCATTAAGAATCCAACCTAACTACAACAGAGTGCATCCCAGCGCAGCGCGTCGAAAAAACACAGTGTTGGATTTTCAACCCTCGGCGCCGAGCAGAGGTAGAAAATCCAGTGCGCGAAAAAAAATCGCCGCGATATATTTACGTCCGTGTGAACGTCGGCTTACAAGTACTTTTGAATTTTCAAGGAGTCGTTCTGTCAGAAAGATAAAGCTAGTTGCCCATTTCGAAGCATAGTGGGTTCAAAGGACTACAAACTCCACGGACACTCTTTTAAATCAAAATATTGAATTTACTTATAAAATATAAGTTAGCCATAATTCATGTAGAAATTATACATGTGAGAACGATGTAGAATGACGTGCACGTCAAAAGCGTCCGGTAATAAAAATATTTAAAAATCAATTTAAAAAACTATAAGCCGTGGCTGCTAAGAGATGAATGACTGCGCCCCTTCACAAACACGACGTATAGATTAGCATCATTCAGCTCAATTATTTTGAAGAGAACATAACAATGTATTGTATAGTCTGTTGAAGAAAGAAAAATTATTTTATTATTTCATTACTACTAGCGACCCGGCCCTGCTTCGCACTGTATTTACCACAGAACAGATAAAGAGAAATTAGGAACTATTTCCTTTCTAATCTCTTTATCTATTCTGTGGTATCTTGACAAAACATGAAGGTTTCTATATTACAGTCCTACCAACATATCTGTGAACTGAAAGAGGACGGCACCGTCGATTCAGTGTTGCTAATTAATATAAGTTGCCCAAAATTGAGTAAGTTTACAAGAAGGAAATTTCACATTAGACATAATCGTTTAATAAGAATTACAGTTTTTACAAATTAAAAACAATGATACCTATATAAAAATAATAAAATAACATGACGGCCGTAGTTCCAATTTTCGCCATTTCACAGATAAATTGGTAGGAGTGTAAGGTATATATTACAACGCCTCGTTGGTCTAGTGCTCGCAAGCGCTACTGCTGAGCATGAGGTCCTGGGTTCGATTCCCAGATCGGGCAAGGTGTTATTGGGGTTTTCCATTAGGAATTTCTCAGCAGCAGTCCGGAGTCTAGATTAGTGCCCGGTTGATGGCAATAGGATCACCCCCTATTACATGGGACTTTAACATTACTGGTAAAAATGTGGGTGTACAATAAGTACACCTCCACCTAACCCTTCGGGTATTACAGACGATGTTATGAAAGCAAAAAAGGGTACAAATATTCCGGTGTGACATGCCAGTCATTATAACATTGACAGAGTTAAATGGGTGCATATTCAAAAATATTGTCTTTTTGTCTCTTATCCTTGCATTGACATCCACAATTAATTCATCATTCTCCTGCCCTTATCCCAATATATTTGGGGTCGGCGCAACATGTCCTTTTTTTCCATACTTCTCTATTATTCGTCATCTCGGTAGTCACCCCCTTTCTAGCCATGTCATCTTTCACACAATCCATCCATCGTTTTTTTGGTCTTCCCCTACTCTTATAGCCATCGACATTCATACTCAAAATTTTCCTCACGACATTTTCCTCACTCCTCCGCATCACATGCCCATACCATGACAACTGGTTTCCGCACAACTTTTCAGTCACCGGTGCCACTTTCAGACTTCCTCTTATGTACTCATTTCTTATTCTATCCATTCGTGTAACACCACACATCCCTCTTAGCATTCTCATCTCAGCTGCATGCAATTGCTTTTCATTCATCCCTTTTGTGGCCCAACATTCTGATCCATACAAGACAGCAGGTCTAACCATTGTTTTATGTCTTCCCCTTAAGTTTAAGGGGATCGAGGGAGTCGCAGATTGTTCCCGTGACCTGCCGCCATTTCATCCATCCAGTGTTAATCCTATGCTTAACCGTTCGATCTGCTTCGCACTCGCTTTGCACGTTTGACATCCACAATTAATTTTTTAATTAAAATCATTCAAATTCAAATTCATTTATGTGAACACAGGGTACCTATAGAAGGTGTTATAAATAACACATTTTAACCGAGCTGAGTCCCGCCAAAAGGCATACAAAATATCAAAGGCGTTTTAGAAACTAAAAAGTCAGTACAATCACTAAAAATGTCAAATCAAATAAAGTAAAAAGAACCAAAAAATACAAAATAAAATAATAAGGTCACTAATTCATGATTCGAAACTTTATGTAAAACTCAACCATTTGTATTCACTAAGCGTAAGTACCTACTTCTATCTTCCTGAGATCTTTCCTCACAGAGCAAAGAAACATCCTGAATCATAATCGCTTCTTTAAATAAGCGAGTCCCACAATTTTGTCACACAATTTCATTCTATTGAATAATATTTTACGTAAAGGATAAGCGTTTTCATTTTTGTTTACCCTAAAAAACCCTTCTTTGTGATTCAATTTCGGGGTCATGGGTCGAAAAATGTCGCTTGCCTGGACCGAAAAAGGGTGGCGTAATGCAGTAAATGTGGGATGAAAACTATGTTATGAAGTAAAAAAAAATACATATCGTATTCATCTCGTGTGATCTCCGGAAAAAATTACAACCAACTAAAATAAATTTTGTGCTATTGTGTGTGTTGTAATGTACTATCATTGCAAATAACATCAGCAGTCAAATTTGGTTATTACCTAGATCTTTATATTACTTAGTTTTTATATCAATGGTTGTAGCACAGTACAGTAGATACATCATGTTTTTATACTGTGATTGTAGCGTGTTGCGTCCGCCATTTTGTCAGTGGACTACAAATAGTTCAGAAGTGACAAAATACTGGACGCGACATAGTTGGTCTCATCTTTTTCATTAGTGTACAACAGTGCGAAGCCCGGGCGGGTATGTAGTAATAAATAAAAATTTACTTTAAAAAAAGTTGAAAACCGACTTCAAAACCTAAAACGAATAAAACAACTTTCATAAAAACACTTAATAGCTTCTGAAGTCGGTATCTTCAATTCTTCAATGCACTTTAGCTTGACACCGACTTCAGAAGCTGTTAAGTGTTTTTATGAAAGTTATTTTATTCGTTTTTGGTTTTGAATTCAGTTTTTACTTTTTTTAAAGTAAATTTATTTTTCCATTTTTAGTTGAATATATACACGACGAACGAAAAGAAGTATCATCAAAATCGTCTTAGAAATGCCGGAGATACAGTACATTTATGCATATAACTTCATACATAAGAATAATTACACAATGTATTATTATATTATATACTAAAACCTTCCTAAAAGTATGTAGATCACGATAGTGAAAGAATCATCAAAATTGGTTCATTCGTTTTAGAGAAAATCGCGGACAAACAAACATACATACATACATACATACATACGGGTCGAATACAGAACCTCCTTTTTTGAAGTTGGTTAAAAATAGCTGCTCATTCTTTCAGCACAGCCAGTTTTAATCAACAAAGTTGCCCTGTTGAATGCTCCAACATGTTTTTGAACAAAAGAGATAAGTTTTAGAAATCATTATCAAAGGTTTTTCCAGACGAGCACGCTTTTTGTCAGACTGAAGAAGTTTCGATTCATTCAAATGGAATCACTTGTGATGTTGTACAAAGTCAAAAGTTTGCTTCTTTGAAGGATTTTTCTTTAAAATTTAAGACGAAAAGTTTAGATTAAGTATTATTGGATTTGAGTGAACAATTTTGGATTCCATCAATCTCGGTACATGTAGGGTATAGACAGACAAAGTGGGTTTTACTGTTCTGAAAAACCAGCCAAATGCGAGTCGGACCACGCACAATGAAGGGTTCCGTAGGCACTTAGTTGAAAATATATTTTTTTTTTTTTTGTGATAAAGATATAAATTAACGATATTCGGAAATTTTCCTTTACTTGTGCTGTGAGACCTTGCTTGTTAAATTTCATGATTCTAGGTCAACGGGAAGATAGGTTTGAGGCTCAGAATACAGAAAGACTGTATTCTGTGGTTTGAGGTTTTGATTTATTTGCGAATATCAATTTATGTCGCATAAATGGCCGTATTTTTTTATTACGTTAACTCAGAAGCTTGATTTTTTAGAGCTTGAAAGGATTCTAACCTTACGTATTTGATATTAATTTCAGCTTGATACCTCCACGTGTTCCTGAGAAAAAGGACACACAGACAAACAGACAACCAAGTGATCATGTAAGGGTTCCGTTTTTCCTTTTGAGGTACGGAACTCTAAAAATTATCAGAAGCAGCCCGGAATTTGGATTTCTGCTTGTATTTCTAAACGATGATCCCCTAGGGGACTACAATCCCGATGTTTATTTTCCTAGTAAACAATTTTCTAGTACATTCTGGCATTCAAAATTAGTTAAGAAACTAACCATGCTAAATTAAAAATAATAGGTACTCCCTTAGAAACGCACCGCTATCGCCAATTTCATTATTCGTCTCTTACCCCAGAACTGGTCTTATTAAGTTAAATATTATCAAAAGATGTAAATATGAAACCATTTGCATGAATATTCAGCCTATTTGGTCTGAATATTCATAATTACATAACATTTGTAGTTTAAGCCTCGTGCTACCAAGCTTAGACCACAGTATTCTGTGTCTACCTGTCCTAAGTTTTGCCACGGAATAATACATTTACAGTAGTTTATCTGGGCCACAGAACAGATAAAGAGATCTATCTTTCTGTGATCTGGGCAGTGACCTTGAATTAATTACCTACAGCCGCTCGGTAGATAAATACGCGTCCGTCTGTGTGCTGCGCACTCGAACTGTTGTCTACTGGATATGCAACGTGTCGCTGCAATGACGACATTCATTTGACACGCGTATACGGTTCCGCGTTTTCTTTTTATAAAGATATTATAATTTCACTAAGCGTTATTATTTATTGATTTATTTACAATTTTCTAAAATAGCATCTTGGAGCAACCTGTTGCGCAGAGATGAAATTTTATAAAATGGAAACGAACGAGAGAAAAAAAAGTCACGCCACTCGTTTTTTTCTGGGGGTTTTGCAAAAAAATCATTTATGAAGGTACTCACAGAGATCATATTTATTTTTTCGAGTTATGGAGGCAAAATATGTACCGAAATGGGTTGTAGGGGGATTTCGACTTGGACAACTTTTTTTTCAAGTTTTGGAGGTTTTCGACTTGTCGTGGTACGATTAAAGAGGTTATACTGTATTAATATTTATGTATCTCTTTTACTTACATAGCACGTATAATCTTTTGTACGTTTCTTGAGCGAGAAAATCGTTCATAGCTAGTCGCTTCCTCGTCGATGTTGGGACAGGTGCCTAAAGTGGGTTTTATTTTTCAATCTATCTGTGCCTTTTCAGAATAAACAAAGAAAATACCTTATAGGATGAAAGGGTTCTAAAACATAAATTTAAATAAATCTTACTGACCCGTCGCTCGTAAGGTCGTGACTCGTGAGACCCTCAAAACGGGGCGAATTCTAAATTTTACTTGAAGGGGCAAATAGTGCCTACGCCCAATCCAATAGATGATATAATATGACTAGACAATGTTTAAAGAGGACTGTCTGAATAAATTAACAACAATTTCATAAATGTTTAATGTAAATCATGAGCCTTAATATAAACGCCTACTTAAAGTTGGAGGCACTGGGTTTTCCTCCCCACACACACAATGACCGATGATACTAGAATAGAATAATAGAATAATAGAACCAGCGCAAATACCTAGAGGCCAACGTGCTTCATGGTATCGTTCATAATCATTTTGATGCCATTGATCTGACGAGCAGGCTGTGTTATTCTGTCCCCCGTACTGTTCATGTGCGTCAGGTTCGTGCACGTACTCTGTTCGCGTTAAATCCTTGTCGTACAAACTCTGGCTTACGTTGCCCTATCCATAGAATGTTGGAATCCTATAATTCAAATTTCATTGATGTAGATATATTTGCATGCTCGAAAAATAAATTTAAATCTAATATTATAAAATTCTTATCTTAATTGTTAAATCCTATTATTATTATTTATTTACTGCATATTTTAAGTAAATGAAATTGTTGTTGTTTTTAATCTGTTTTGGCTTTGTAGCTATAGCTAGCACTACAGTAACCTATTTTATACCTAATTATGTCAAAATGTTTGTTAATTTTGGTAATACCCGTCTAGTGGCAATCACTGATCCATAATTATGTTTATCTGCGGATAATGCAGTGGACTGCAGCATTGCTACTTAAAGTTTTGTTAACCTTACGTGCTATGTATATGTTGTAGTTGTTTATTATCCCTTAATAAATAAAATAAAATAAAATAAAATAAAATACTATCCTCTTGCGGGTGGATACATACACATTTGTTCATGGCATCTGGCTTCCATCCATCACAGTGAACATTGTAGGTGCAGTATCTTATTCCTAAAAATAAATAGGCATTTGATGTAATTAACTATTTAAGCAAAGTTGGAACTCTAGTCTTGAAATATTTTTTTATACAACGTGTCGTTTTGCATCCTCGTTAAATTTAAGGATATGGTATAGACAATCAAACCGAACAACTTTTTCCATGGCACCAACATCGTAATCGCGAAAAAATTTTCAGCTGTCCCATAGAAAACTTCAATGCACGTCGCTAATGTATGGGACGGCCAATTATTTTTTCGTGATTACGATGTTGGTGCCATGGAAAAAGTTGTTCGGTTTGATTGTCTCTACCACATCCTTAAATTTAACGAAGATGCAAAACGACACGTTGTATAACCTGCGTATTTTTTGAAAAAGATCGTAAAAGACATCTACATATGTATATACATTCATCTTTTCAAAAATAATGACTAGGTATTTTGGAAAGTACAATAATTTACTTTACGTATATCTCTGTACGTACATTATTAACGCTAAATAAAATATGTAAACCCAAGTAAGCTTGATTCAGAAAGTTTTAATTCTAATTCTGAACATAAAAACCATTTTGAAAAATAAACAAACCAGGCTGCTGTTCACCCTTATAGGCTAGTAAACATATAAAAAATATACATTTAATTATTATTATAATAATAATAATATTTGTTTATTGTTCAAATAAGACTAGATTACATGGCAAAGTAATGTACAAAGGTAATGTGGCACAAGCATAAAGTTTCTAATCTACTTAGTGGATGCCGTACTCTTCTCCTAGTTAAGTTACAAAATAACCTGTGTTTAGGAGAAACAGTTCCGATCTCCGTCATAAATGGTTGACCTCTAAAATAGCACGTGTTACCTACATATGTTAATTACAACAAAAAATAAACAAAAAAAACTTGAAATCTAAAAGACAAATTAATCAATTTAAAATTAAAAAGAAAAAAAAATGTTCAGTTTGTTGGTGTGGTGAGTACTTTGTTAGTGTGGTCAGCGTTTCGTTAATTAATGTAGGTAGTGTATGATGCATGTATTTGTTGCATTCATTCAAACAAATTAAAAAAAAATCAAATTCAAATTATTTATTTTTGTAGAAAACACTGTTAAAATGGTGTTATTAAATGTACAGTCGACAAAAGAGATATCTAGGCAGGGTAGAGTAACATATTTGTATGTGAGTTGCTTCATGTTCAATTTTATATATATATTACTTTGTTTTTGCAATACTCCTATATTGTAACACACTAACACAAAATTGTATTTATTGGTCAAGCTGAGTGTAAAGTCTTGGCTACTGTCCCTCAATTACGACGAAACAGAGCAAATTTTATAAACTTTTTCGTAATATAAATTCTAGCCTATGAGAGGCACTTGTTGGATTATTAACGATTGTTCGTATTTATGGAGAATAATTAAGTAATTGAATACTTTATTGATAATCTTATTACGAACGTCAGTGTCACTCTGTCAGAATGAATGATGACAGTGACGTTCGGAAACGTTCCATTTCAGTAACATTTGAATAAACTTGATAAACGTAAATTAATGGTTCACGAATATAATAATTAATGTTATACTTATAATATAAATGATATTGATCCTATTAATCAAAACAAAGTCATAGAACGTCAGCTATCACTTTGAAGATGATAGTGACGTTCGGAAACGTTACATTTCAGTGATATTTTATTAAACGTAAATTAATGTTTTATATGTAGAAATGTACATATTGTTATTTGCATTTCTTTGATTGATATTTCATAGACAGATGTATTTTATATTAATTGTTTATATTGCGACTTAAAATACTCGTATTACCAACAACGATTGTAGAGTTGTCGCACAATAGACAATTATGGTGGCTACTGATAATCAAGATTATACTTGATTATAATAACAATACTGTAAATGAATAAGTAATAATTAATATGATATTAATAATGTTTCTCATGATTTTACATTGCAATTTCTATGTACCAAGTTATTTCTAAATAACTTGTAACAATAGTCATGACCTGTGATTGGCAGAAATAAATCATGACCCTTGATTGGTTGAAACTAATATCGTAACAGATCTTACTTCTAGATTATAAATAAACAATAACTGTATTCCTAAATGATCCCTTAATGTTTTAAAACAGTCTCACAATATGTGATTTGTTAATTAATACCTATTTTAGAAGTTATTTGGCAATTATGTATAACCATCTGTGATTGGTCCAAAATGGCGCCAAGAGGTGGGAATACTTTGTACCTAGTAGGTAGGTACCAGTAATATTTAAAAACTATAAAAGACGGGACTACCCCGAATTAGGGGAACTCGTTATGCTAGCTGT
The DNA here is from genome assembly GCA_946251885.1 of Cosmia pyralina. Lineage (NCBI taxonomy): Eukaryota > Metazoa > Arthropoda > Insecta > Lepidoptera > Noctuidae > Cosmia > Cosmia pyralina. Next base: position 3,610,617 of record OX276348.1, on the reverse strand, counting down.
CGTACGGTAAAGACCCTCTGGTGTCTGCCGTAAATATAAAGCTGCTAAGGAGGTCCTATCATCCAAGTCTTTTTGGTTACAACTGTTAAACGGTACAGACAGACCATGAGTGGTGTCCCATGTCCGTAATTATTAAGTTGCTAAAAGTTATAATACGTCATTGGCTATGCCAATGTAAAACACCACGCTGCATAGCAGAAGTTCTGTGTAAAATGGATTCTCTTGGATCTTGTGAAAGATCGAACTACAATGTTCATGTAAGTTGATTGATAATATTATATCTTGATTATTGTTGATAACTATGTTGTTCTGTATGTGTTATAATACGACTAATATTGCTCATGATATTGTGCAAATTCCTATCTATTGTTATAGTTGCTAACTTTGAGAAAAATGATCTATGATGATCTGATCTATATTTATAAGGTAATGTGATACCTAATTGAGACTGATCCTAATGTAAAAATGTATGGATAAAATACTAAAGTTCCCATGGAGTTTCTTGTCCGTTCTTCTCCATGTCTACCTAGTTTTGCGAACGGACAAATAGCTTTCTTAGATAAATAATTATTGACAAGCCTAATTGAAATAATAAATACCTAGTCTTGTCTTTCTGTGCTTTTCTTCATGAAACCCTTTCCTTACACACCATGTTCATAACTAGTTTCATACACAGTAAATAACTAATAATCATCTTGACATACAAAGCTTTTAATTAAGTGGATATATATATATACCTATAAGGTTAGTGTACAATCCACTTTCTAACACACTCAACTTCACCCTTTACTCGCGATCCCAGTCAACCTTTCCTGTACAATCAATTTCAATTTACACACATACTCACATACTTCAAGCACACATCCACACACACACACACACACACACAATCACCACTATAGGCTTTTTCAAAATTTTTTTGTATTAGTTTAGTCTTATTATTATTTTTCATTGTTTGTCTTATTGCATAAGTTTTCAATTGTATTTATTCCCGGGAGAGGGCACTGGCTCTTGTAACACAGGTTAATCACCTAGCACAAGTGTCAGGGACTTCACACTATTTGTAATTCACTTTCTTATGTAATAAAGATTATTATTATTATTTTTTGTCTTTGGTTTATCTCGGGACCCTGGGCTCCCGGACCTTTGGAAGGCGTACGAGGGGCCGAAGCCAACTCGCAGAGGCCCCTTAGACAATTTTAAATGACGAGGAGGCACCAGCCGACGATTATCCCTGTATGCACTATGCAAGTGCACCCAAGGACAACCCCCGGTTGGTGCAGGACTATTGCAGAACATGGAAACAAAACACATTGGGCCTATGGGTTTGGGTGGCTACATGGATTGGGTACCTTGAACTATGGAAGAACTATGTCCCCTGCCTGACCAATGTTATATAATATACACAGATAAATTGGCAGGGGGTGACTTGCACACTCAATAATAATAATAATAATAATAAATAATAAACCATTTATTTCAGGCGACACGGCCCATAGATAAATACCTTAACCTAAAAATACATATTTGAATATAAACAAAAACTTGTGTTAATAAAATAGGCTTAAGACTATGTTAGTAGCACTCCTCTTTGCACTAGCTTGACTTTAAGTGCTGCCCTGTGGAACTTGTCCGCGGAAGCGACGGAACACCACGTCCTGCGGCCAAAAGTCTTCCTCCATGACGAAGGGCAGGTAACAGTTCGGTACACGCACCACAAACGCCTTGAAGTTGACGTTGCGGCGCGACTCCAGTAACTGCACCCTCGGCGTGTACCTAGTCTTCTGGCGCACGTACTCCACGATGTCCTCCGCCTTAGTGGTGTAGTGCAGGCGGGAGATATACACCGGTGTATTCGGCTTTGCGGCACGCAAGCTCACTTCGGGCTCCGCAGGAGCTTTGCCGCAACGGTTCTTATTAACTCGCGGACGGCGCTTCCTCCTGTGCACCGTCACGAAACCCTCATCATTATCAGCCTTGTTCGACGCCTTTCCAGGCATAGGCTTCATCCTTGGAGCGCCAGGGACGCTCGCGGTGACGCTGGCGAAATTCTGTGGAAGTGGTTTCGCTAGGGCTGCAGACACTGGCAGCGGGACGGAGCGAGGAGCTCGGGCGGCGCTGCACGGAGGAGCCGCGGCGACGGGCGCGGGGCTACGAGGCGCGAGGGCGGGGTGCACTGCAGGCTCAGCAATCGACGGTTGCGCTGGCGACGAAACTGCTGACGCGGAATCACACGACGATAAATCGAGGCCGGGGCCGCGACCAGTGTTTACATTAGACGCATCGACAGGTGACCTAATTACCGTCACACTGTTGCGCAACTCGCTAACTTCTTTGCGCAAATCGGCGGTGGTGTTTTGGGAGGCATCTAATTTCGTTAGCACATCCGCGAGACTGGCCTTCAGAAAGACAATGTCCTGCAGAAGGCTCGTTACATCGACGTGGTCGAAGGTGACGGGAGGAAGCTTGTGTAGCTCCTTCGCCACAAACGTCGGCACGTCGTCGGGGTCGGTCTCCTTGAACAGCGTGATTATATCTTGCAGGCTTCTCTTAGTCCCGTCACGCCGGCGGGACACCATCTGGTCGCGCTTGTTCAGCGCAGTAAACAACAACAGCTTGGCAGCAGCTATGTCATCCTCACTGAAGTTCGTCGCGCAGATCTGGACAGCAGACACCTCGTCCATCACATCCAGCTTCTGCTGCAGGAACGCCAGCAGCTCATTAACCACAAGTTCATTACTCATGGTGAGTTAATTACGTGCGACAGCTTGCGCCGCGCTAATCGATATAAAGAATATGCAAACGCGTCCGCATCGAAACGCGGTGCATGTGAGACTGCTACTGCTGAATAATGGGCCCCCGGAAACGGTCGCTAGCACATAGTGACGTAGCGACAAGGGGCAACATGTCCTGAGGTGCTTGAGGAGTGGAGAGGTATTCCACGGCTCTCAGAACAATCGCAGAGCCCGGAAGATGGTCAAGATCCCTACAAGCACTTACTGGAATACTTCCTTCCTCCGAGCACGTTTGCTCTTGCGAATCTCCACTCAAGCCGGCCAATAAAGGCAAGAATGAGGTGGGAGCTCTGTTCCCGTCAGTGTTCACTCCAGCCGGCCAATAAAGGCAAGCCAGAGGTGAAGAACAAGACTTCTCCCGGAAAATAGGGTCCGTGGGGTCGCTACTGCCCAACATCTCGCCACATGCTGCCCTGCGGGTTCACGTATCTCTCTTGGTCTGGCTCCTCACCCTAGACCTGTTTCGGCAAAGTAAACTCCACCGGCACAGACCCAGAGTTCGGAGCGCGCAAGCCCCACCACGGCGTCAACGTAGAGATACGGCGGTGGGGAATTATTATTATTATTTTTAATTATTATTGTCACGAAAATGATTATGAAGCAATTCACATACAAATATGTTAGTGTACCCTGCCTAGATATCTCTTTTATTGACTGTACATGGCTCAAGTGATTCTACCGTAAGGCATGCAAAATGTATACAATCATGGTTTATCAAAATTAAGATTGACATTAAACAAAATCATTGATCATTCATTCTAAAGTTTGTTAAGACATACATAAAAGCTGTGCGTGTAGGTGGTATTGTGCGGATTAGGCCTTTGCGGCGTTTGGAGATTATTTTGAAAGGTGTCCGTCGATTTTGTAGAAGAACAATAAATATGTAGAATATATTGTTGCCTTACATTAAGGCGAGTTAAGTTGCTAACAGCTCCACCTTTGAGAAAAAATATAAAAAGTCAGGAGATATGGAACATTTTGTCCTATACAAAAAAAGGCCGTTTTTGGCTTAACTGCTATAACTTCGAACCTAGGAGGTTTGGTGTTGTTTTTTTTTAATACAAGAAATTCTACGTTCACTGACTAAAAATGTGTACATAGGAAACTTCAAAATGTTCCATTACCCCCTGAATTATTAGTTTTTCAATGGTGGCGCTGCCGGTTTGCAGCCCTGTACGCTACATGATTAGTAAAGTTCAAGAATTGGAGAGAGTTTCGGCCTGAACGTAGCCTCTTTTAGCATAGCTTTGTGTGCGACGTCCTTATTATGATATTTACCTCTTTTAGAAAGGATTTGTTTGTTGATGTTGAAACAGTGTTGAAAGTTATTAGAAAACTGCTTAAATAAAGTCAAAGTTGTAATTTACCTGAATCTGCTCGTCTCGTCAAAAGCGCAGGTTCAGGGTATCTGATTCCCTGCATTTGCAATGCTACCAATGCATCTGAAAGTTAATTTTCTGTTGTTTTTTTTTATATCTGTGAGAAATCATCTGAGTATTCTATTTATTTAAATGTCTATTGTTTAGACACTCACACATTCTCTTATAATAAGGTGATTTGCGCACTAGTAGCCCGCAAAATTCAAATTTTGTTACGTTTTTTGCAATTTGCAGGTCAGTGTCAGGTTGTATGTTGATAAAAATATGATACGCGGCTATAACAAATATGTATTTACATCATTTTAACCACAAACATCATCAATACATCTTTCTAAGTTAGATTTCTTGCATATTCGTCTAATTTCCGAAACCAGTCCAATCCGCAGGAAATCTAACTTAGAAAGATGTATTGATGATTTTTGTGGTTAAAATGATGTAAATACATATTTATTATAGCCGCGTATCATATTTTTATCAACATACAATCTTTTTTTATTTCAAAACTCTGACTTAGATAGTTAAGGAGAAATTGCAATTTTAAAAGTGTGGTATTAAATTTGGAAGGCCAGTGTATTTATGCTAGTGACGTGCCTACTAACAAGTCATTCATTTTCTTAATAATCCATAGCATCCTTTTAAATTGCTAGCAGACGATTTACCTGGATCTTCCAAATCTTTTCGTCTCATTAAAACCACAGGTCCTGGGTAGCGCATCCCCTGCATTTGTAATGATGACAACATATCTGAAAGTAAATTAACATTCTATATAAACTTAAAAGTCAATGATTTTGTACGTGTAAAATTATTGTAACATACAAGGTGTAATTTAAATAACGCACAACCTCATAATGGATCTTCATTAATGTTCGCATAACTTATCAAAATGTAAGGAACAGCAGATTTTTTATCGTGATTTCAGCTTTGGAGCTTTTGATAATAAAAGTTTTTCGGGACATCGCCATGCGGTTGGTCGACTCTACACGGGACCAGAGGGCTGGCCTATTTTTAGCCCAAAGAATTAGCATTGCTATCCAACGTGGCAATGCTGCCAGCCTTTTGGGCACTTTTCCCATTGACAGCGATGTGGACGAATTTTTTGATGCCCTATGAGCTCTTCCCCTTTTTATTTTATATTATATACATGTACATAATGTATATATATTTTAGTGTTAGGTTGTACATTGTAATTAAGGTAAATAATTATGTTATCTATAAATAAAATCCCTACACTTACCTATACCTTACCTATACCTTGTAGCTACAAGGTGTAACTACAATTCATAGGACATGCCGGTTTCCTCACGATGTTTTCCTTCACCGTTTTGAGAGCAGTGGTGATGAAATAATTTACACAAAGTAAAGCACCTGCCTGGGTTCGAACCTACGACCTACAACTCGTAAGTCGCGACCGTTACCACTGGGCCACCACTGCTCCATAAAGAACATAAAGATGGTAGGCTAACCAGGTGTTTATTACACCTGGACAGAAACGGCCTGCGTCTGGTGACGGGGACCATCACAGGACACTGCTCACTAAACAAACACTTTCACACAATAGGCATATCGGACAGTCCTCTGTGTAGGGCTTGCATGGAGGCTGAGGAAACCGTTGTGCATGTGATCTTTGAATGTACAGGCATTACTCAGATTAGGACAGAAACCCTCGGGGCACCCAGATATTTCACAGATGTTCTCAAAAGACCAGGAGACCTGATTAACTTCTGGAGGGAGGTGGGCTGGTTGGAATAACCACCCATAGCCGCCATGGCCCATGCACAATGGTCCATTTGAAGGATTAATGTCCAGTTTCTGAGGTTTTTAAACGGAGTTTATCCATTCGCTAGGTAGTGATTATTGGTTCAATATCTTGTTTCTGAATACTTCTTCAAGAAAGAATTTAGCTTAAAAGTCGAGTAAATTACTATCGAGGGCTTATCTGAGGACCTCAAAAACTGAGTGTAAGGTAGGAATTGGCTTAAATATTATAGATAATTTTGTTGAATCAATAGCTGTTGAGAGTTTAAATTCCGTTTAAGAATTCTTCAGAAACCAGGCATTAGTGCGGAAACCAAACGTTCTAACATAGAATAATAGTAAGCTAACCTGCCTATTAAAAAGTCTGTAAGATCATAATAAGCCGAGGTTACTAACCTTAAAAAAAAAACAAATAAAATTTTCCGTTTTTATTCTATTCTATTATGAAAATACAGAAAATATATTAATTATTTAATTTATTACGCTCACGGCGTTCTCGCTCATCAATCAAGTTATGCTCCTGGCATCTACATTGTCCGATAATGCTGTCATCATATGGGAACACACAGTCGCATGGAGGGTGGTCCTCATTTGAACATTGATATTTGACAGTGCAGTAGCGAGCTGGAAACAAACAGTTTTTTCAAATACCTATTGTGTTTGTTATCAAGTATTTTGGATTTTAATAGTGATGTATGGAATAGGTTTTCCAACTACTAAGAAATCTAAATAGCAAATAAGCGAAAACGAAGGGGGTTTGTCTTTCATAAAACCTGGTGAAAATCTCTAAGACGAGGTTTTTATACTTATATTTTTAAAAAACATTTAAATCTGGCAAAACACATCATCATCTGCCTAGTCTTTTTCAACTATGTTGGGGTTGTCTTCCAGTCTAACCGGATGCAGCTGAATACCAGTATTTTACATGGAGCGGCTGCCTATCTGATCTCCATAACCCAGTTACTGGGTACGATACCCCTTCGTAAGATTAGTTGTCAGACTTTTAGGCTCTGACGACCCGTAACGACTGTCAAAGATCCACGAATGACAGCATTACTTAACCAACAAGGATTCCAAATAGCAAATTAGCGAACATGAAGACATACATACATGACAAATACACATCATTATCATACATACACTACATGACATACTCTAGCAGACTCTTAGAAGTAGCAAAATTATTTTTTGTTGTGGAGTTTGTCTTGCCTAAAACGTGCTTAAAATCTCTGAGACGAGATTTTTACATATTTTTATTTTTTTTTTTTTTTTTGGCAAAACACAAAATAAGATAAAATTTCACAATACTGCCACAGAATAGATCAGTAGCTTTAGTGAGAGTTTTTATACTTACTCGATCGCGTTAGCTTACGTCAATTTGTATGGCATAATTGTGTTTCCCATTATAGTCACCAGACGGCGCTTATTCAGTTTCAGTACAAATTGAAGTTTTCGAGTAAGTATAAAAACTCGCACTAAGGCCTCGTAATAAAATGTCACGTCATGTGTGTGTAATCGTTGTGTTACATACCTTATGTTAAAACTATTGAATTAAATATAAAACACTTTATCAACATGAAAACGACGTTCAAAATTGAAAAGGTCACTAACTGAGGAACTATCGCGGTGAGGGAGTTACGATTTAATATTGCTAACAACTAACACACTGTAATCCAATTTTTTTTATGCTACCCTACATTATCCCTCTGTTGAGCAAAGGCCTCCCCAAATTCTGCCTTTTTCCCGGGCCACCTCAATCTAACCCTTGTGATACGCGTCTAGATCGTCTCGCCACATCTTCCTGGGCTGGCCTCAGCGGCGCCATCCATCCTCAGGCACCACCGTGTGGAGACTGTTGCCCAGCGGTCACTTTGCATGCGGCTGACATGACCCGCACAATCCCATTTTAGCTTGGCAGCTTTTTTACCTACGTCTAGGATCCCCGTTACTGGAGACTCTGTTACGACCACCCTGAGAGATGCGGAGAACCGAACGAAGGTCGTGGCCTTTCAGGGACTTACTTTATTACTGAAGATCGTGTACCTTTAGTAATAAAGTACGCGACCAAGAAGAAGGATCCCCGTTTCGGGTCCCCAAGAAAATATGCAATTCCGTTGCAGGAACTAAATGCATATTTTTTGCGTTTGGGATCCTCCAAAAATATCCGCTCATACGGTTTCGGTGTGAATCGGGTCCGTGAGATTTTAAATATTTTTTTATTATTAACGTTGTTCCATCACTATTAAGTAATTTTTTTACTATTACTTAATAGTGATGGAACAACGTTAATAATAAAAAAATATTTTCCCGGTATAGAACCCATACCACGCACAATATTAGGCAAATTACTCACGGACGAACCGTATGAGGGGATATGTAAACTAACCTGTGCGAGCGCCCGAAAGAAAATCAAGAAAATAAAGTTGTAATCGGTCACATTTCAAACAAAATAAAACTAGTTATTGAAAAAGCTAGAAGAGATCGCGAGAAAAAAATTAAGAAATTAAATCTACATAGTACCAACCGTTTGCAGACTCCACTATCACCAAGACAGCTAAAAGAAATAGGACAGACTGCAAACCTTGCAAGCACTTCATGATCACAACACTAAATGTAAAACGCTAGTTTTGTCCCTGATATTATATACCAGAACGATTTGCCATGAAAATTGATTATAACGCATTTTACAAATCATTTGGAATCAATGTAAAAAAAGCAACAAACAAATTCTATTCTTGTAGCGACAACATAGGCGGATATAAAGATCTTGACATGCTGAAATTAAAATTTCGGATTGTTTTTAAGTTAGAGATAGACTTCAAACGCCTTGCTTCGATAATCTTTTTAGGGTTTCGTACCTTAAATGGAAAAAACGGAACCCTTATAGGATCACTTCGTTGTTCATCTTGTTTGTTTATTTTTACTCGACTACGGCAAAGCCAAAAGGAAGGGTTATGATTTTAGCAGTTTAAGTATGTAAGTATATGTATGTATATAAGTACCTATGTATTTACGTGTGTTCAACCGTAGCGCCCAAATTACTGAACTGATTTTAATGAATGAGGTATCAATAGATTTGTAATAATGGTCCGGATGACATAGGCTATATAAATTTTCCTTTTTAATATGGTGGACTTTGCACGTAAATTTCTGACCATGAAAAAATTAAATTGAGATAATAATGACATGTTTGGTAGCAAAAGAAAGGTCTTGATAAGCACATTACAAATATGTATATTGTATGTTATATTGCTTAAGTAAATAAATATGTTTAAATTGTTAATAATAAGTAAAAGTGGAGGTAAATAATATTAATTTAATTGGTTACAGACCGACCGCGGCGAGCGTGATTTTTCAGTAGTCAGGCTTTCGTTTTTGAACTTACTTTTTATTGGGGTAAATTCACCCCAACTTCCGTAGTTGTATCAGTTGGTAATGTTAAGTGGTCATAGTGAATTAGGGCCCAGGTTAGCTACAGCTTTAAAGAACCATGTTTATTTGGCCTTTTCATGTCTTAAACAAATTTAACTTCTTAGCTAATTTATACTTTGTTTTAATCAGAAGCCTTTCGATTAAGTTTGTTAACAAAGTTCCGTCATTTTGCAAGTTTCAATTAAGATTATAGAATATAGAATTAAATTAAGTTAGATATAGAATACCTACATGGCAGTGGTAGACATTACATCGTTAACAAATATTTGAGTCCTTTGAATCAAAAGCGGCGGCATTTTGACTAAATAGTGGCAATGAAAGAAAAGTGCCTTCAGTTAATAATCTTTATATGTATGTATTTATTACTAATCTGTGACTTTTGAGTGGATTTTCTGTTTTTTTTTTTTTTTTTTTATATGAGTACGACTACCGCGGACTTGGTGGTCCGCGCCTTTTTTTATTGTTGTATTTTATTTGTGTTTTTTTAAAATCTATGGTACAATCATAAACTCCTCTCTCGGACACTTCCTAGTTCCTAGTTAGAAGGTATGGTTTCCGCACTTAGTCCTTCATGCGGACCATTGTGCGTGGGCCATAGCGGCCTTCGGGGGGGAGTGGGGGGTTATTCCAACCAACCCACCTGTTTCCAGAAGTCGATCAAGTCTCCAAGTCTGTTCAAAACATCTGCGAAAGATCTGGGTGTTCCAAGAGTTTTAGTTCTAATCTGGGTGACGCCTGTGCAATCAAAAAGCACATGCGTTACGGTTTCCTCAGCCTCCAGGCAGGCCCTGCACAGAGGACTGTCCGTTATTCCCATTGTGTGGAAGTGTTTGTTTAGTGAGCAGTGTCCTGTGATAGTTCCCGTCACCAGGCGCAAACTATGCCTGTCCAGGCGTAACAGACGTCTGGTTAGCTTGCCATCTATAGATGGCATGGCCTCCCTAGACTGCCTGCATCCTGGTGTCGAGGACCACCAACTCTCCGCCTGTGTATGAGTGGACTCCTGTAGCCACCTGCGTAACTGGTTGAAGGGGATGGGTACAATTGGTTCAGGTCCACAGACTGACGTGCTAGATGCTCTCCTAGCTAAATCGTCAGCTGCGTCGTTACCCAGTGATCCGCTGTGTCCTTTTATCCATTGCAGTGTCACAGTATTGCGGTTAGATACCGCTATACGCTCCAGTGCAATGTGACATTCTAGTGTAAGTCTCGAGGAGATGTGTTTTCTCTGTAAGGATTGGAGTACGGAGGCACTGTCGGAGAGTATACGTATACGAGTATCCGTAACTCTCCTTGCCTCTATGGCGTAAGCCGCTTGAATAATACCCACACACTCTGCCTGGTAGACAGTGTTGAACATTCCCAGCGAGCTGGATATGTTAATGTTAAGGTCGTATGAGAAGACTCCGACTCCGGTTCCGGAATCGGTCTTGGATCCGTCGGTGTATACTCTCAGCTCTTGCGGGCCTGAGTAGTCACACCGTTCTTCTGTGAGTATTATGTTATAGTTCTTTTGAAAGTAGTGTTGTTTCGGTGCTCTATCGCATGGTGACGCCATCATTGGTTGTCGTTTGATCGCGTCCTCCTTTATGCGAGTATGCTTGATTCTAGAATCATTACTCAAGGTTCCTGCTATATGGAGCCTAAAGGCAGCCAGGGCTGCCTCCTCCCGCACGATAAGATGCAGTGGCGGCAATCCCAGCATTACCTGTAGTGCGGCCGTGGGTGCCGTTCTTATGCAACTAGTGATCGCTACGCATGCGAACCGCTGCAGCTTTTCGAGATCTCTACGGGCTGTGCTCAAGTCTGTCCTGGGCCACCAGACTAGTGAGCCATATGTGATGATTGGTCTGATATAGCCAGTAAGCCAAGTTGGTATAGCCAGTAAGTGACCTTGGGGCCGATCCCCCAATTCCTGCCGAGCAAACGCTTGCATTGCCACAGGGATATACTGGCTTTTGTGATGATGTAGTTGGTATGTTTAGCCCAATTCAGCTGTTTGTCCAAAAAGATGCCCAGGTATTTGGTTTCAGTTGATAGGCTTAGGGTAGTTCCAAAGAAACGTGGTAGTTGTAATGTTGACAGCTTCCTCTTTTTTGTGAAGAGAATCAGCTCGGTTTTTGTGGGATTCACTGATAGTTTGTGTTTGCTGCACCAGTCCTCTACTATTTTCAAAGCTTGGCGCGTAAGATTACATAAGGTGTTTTCGTGGGTGCCATTTATTATTATGGTTAAATCATCGGCGTAGCCTACGGTGTAATATCCTTTGTCATTGAGGGTTTTAATGAGGCTGTCAACAACCAGGTTCCATAACAGCGGAGAAAGGACTCCCCCTTGCGGGCATCCCTTTGCCACAATGGCCCTTGTGCTGTCGTTCACTGTTACCTGCACAGCTCTTAATTTGAGCATGTTGGTGATCCAACCTCTTAGTGTCAAGTCTATGCCATGTCTGTCGAGGGCCATGTTGATGCTGTCAAACATGGTTTTGTCAAAGGCGCCCTCTATATCAATGAAGGCAGCCAATGATGAGCATTTGTGGTCCACTGCGCATTCAATTTTGGATACTACACTGTGCAGTGCAGTTTCAGTTGATCTGCCAGTGGAGTATGCATGCTGTTGTTTGTGGAGTGGTTTTACCCGAAGAGGTCCATCACGGATATACCTGTCACAGAGTCTCTCGAGAGTTTTCAGTAAAAATGATGTGAGGCTTATAGGTCTATAAGCCTTAGGTTGTGTATAGTCGGGTTTTCCAGGTTTGGGTATAAAGATGACTTTCACTTCGCGCCATGCAAGGGGTGTGTATCTGAGTGCAATGCAGGCTCGATATATCTCTAACAGCCATGGTGTCAAAAGATCCCCTCCCCACTGCAGTAAGGCTGGGAAAATGCCATCCAGTCCTGCAGCCTTATATGGCTGAAAGGAGTCGATAGCCCACTTTATCCGGTCTTTTGTTACTATGTTGTGTGCTCTAGACCAATCTTGCTCCGTTGGGGTCCATTCCGATTCACCCTCCCACGTCCTGTCCTCTAAGAGTCTACAGTCTGGAAAGTGGGTCTCAAGAAGGACCTTGCTAGTTTCTTGGTCGGTCGTTGTGTATGAATTATCGGGTTTTTTCAGCGCGCCAAGAGTTCGGTCCTGATCGGTTGATAGGATCTTTCTTACCCTTGCGGCTTCATTATTTGTCTCAATTGATTCGCAGAATCTCCGCCAGGCGGTTCTCCTGGCATTTCTGATCTGCTTCTTGTATTTGTATTGTGTCTCTTTGTATATCTCCCAGTCATCCGGGAGTCTAGTGTTTTTTGCTCTGTTGAATTGTCTACGTAATGCATCTCTGAGTTTACTAAGTTCAGCATTCCACCAGGGGTTTCTCTCACCCTTGGTTTGTGGCTCTCTTAGTTTACAGCATGCATAGTATGCTTCGATTAGGTATTCTGATAATTTTGTCACGGTATATTCCAGTTGTGCCTGGTCTCTTATGGTTACCTGTGATAAGTGTCTAACTAGTAGTGAGGCTAGGAGCTGTTTAAACCTGGGGACATCAGTGCGCCGCGGGTTTCGCCTCGATGTGGGTTTCCTTGTGTTGGTTGTTAGTGTAAAGCGGATCCTTCTATGATCTGAGCAAGAAGGCTCGTCCGACACGTGCCAGTTTGCAATAAAATTAGCCGCGTTTTCTGTAGCGAGTGTTAAGTCAATTATTGTCTGACCTCGAGCTGTGACCCAAGTGGGTTCTGAGCCGCGGTTTACAATGTTAAGATTAGTAGAGAATAAATAAGTGGATAATACCTCTCCTCTGGGGTTCGATGCGTCGCTGCCCCAGAGTGAATGGTGGGCATTTGAATCGGTGCAAATGATGAGGTCCAATTTTGCGTGCTCGCAGTGCTGCACCAGGTCGGCCATCTCCTTCGGAGGACACTCAGCATCCTCCCCCGGCATGTAGACCGAGGCCAGTACAACATCTGGTATATCGCCTACAGTATTGAGCCTGATAGCTGTCAGGTCTCTGGAACAGAACACTTACACTCTCGGACACTTACTCTAATCTTAAAATCTACGTGAATCCATCCATTTTTTATATATTTTTTTTTTTGTTTTTTTTTTCCATACATATACACATGCTCATGATTAATATATATATTTTCCATGCAAATTTTTTTTTTTCACAGGCATTACAATTTATTACTATCATATGTTATCTTATTACTACGTTATTATTTTACACAATTATTTAGGACTTATTTCTGTTACTTTACAAAACTGATTAGCACTTATTTTTACACAATTACACAATTATTTATGGATTTTCTGTTAAAGATAGCCAATTAGCCATCTCAGATATACTCATATATGGAGATTAAAGGTACGTCAGATAGTATTAAATGAGTGTTGCCTTATTCACAGTTCGTCGTTTTTATCAAAAACGTCAGTTAGCCGGATTTGATTCCGGATTGAGACTAGTATCATTAAACAGGGAGAAAAAAGGGGAATACGTTAGTGTGGAATGAACACCAGCAACCACGTGACCGCGTTTCCTCTTAGGACCTTAGCACACCTCCGTCGCGAAACCGAGAAACCGCAACATCATGCGACTCAGTTGAATTGAACTACTGTGGTTTCGCTGCTATGGTTTTGCGGCGGAGGTGTGCTAGTAGCGGAACATCATGCGAGTCAGTTGAATTGACCTACTGCGGTATCGCTGCTATGGTTAGGTGGCGGAGGTGTGCTAGTAGCGGAACATCATGCGACTCAGTTGAATTGAACTACTGCGGTATCGCTCATATGGTTAGGCGGCGGAGGTGTGGTAGTAGCGGAACATCACGCGACTCAGTTGAATTGAACTACTGCGGTATCGCTAGTATGGTTAGGCGGCGGAGGTGTGCTAGTAGCGGAACATCATGCGAGTCAGTCGAGTTGAACTACTGCGGTATCGCTGCTATGGTTAGGCAGCGGAGGTGTGCTAGTAGCGGAACATCACGCGACCCAGTTGAATTGAACTACTGCGGTATCGCTGCTATGGTTAGGCAGCGGAGGTGTGCTAGTAGCGGAACATCATGCGAGTCAGTTAAATTGAACTACTGCGGTATCGCTGCTATGGTTAGGCGGCGAAGGTATGCTAGTAGCGGAACATCACGCAACTCAGTTGAATTGAGCTACTGCGGTATCGCTGCTGTGGTTAGGCAGCGGAGGTATGCTAGTAGCGGAACATCACGTGACTCAATTGAATTGAGCTAATGCGGTATCGCTGTTATGGTTAGGCGGCGGAGGTATGCTAGTAGCGGAACATCATGCGACTCAGTTGAATTGAACTACTGCGATATCGCTGCTATGGTTAGGCGGCGGAGGTATGCTAGTAGCGGAACATCATGCGACTCAGTTGAATTGAATTACTGCGGTATCGCTGCTATGGTTAGGCGGCGGAGGTATGCTAGTAGCGGAACATCATGTGACTCAGTTAAATTGAGCTACTGCGGTATCGCTGCTATGCTTAAGCGGCGGAGGTGTGCTAGTAGCGGAACATCATGCGACTCAGTTGAATTGAACTACTGTGTACTTAACACTGTTGTTGAAAAACATGGTCTCCCATACATTCCAACTGAAAATTTAAGTTGGTTGGCTATTACTCTTAAACTTGAAAAGCCTACTTAGCTGTGATAGTTTTCCTTTTAACTTCGTTATATATACTACTACCGTGAATTTTTTCACCCATCAAAAACTAACCGTTTAGGTGGCAGGGGCACTTGACTCTAACAAAAATTAGCACTTTAAAGCTTAATATTTCAGAAACGCATCCCTAAATCGAAAAATTGTTTTAAAAAATCCATAATATTTTTGAAAGACCCATTCAATAATACCCCACACCATGGGGTGGGCGAGAAAAAAAAAACCTCCCCACTTTACGTGTACAGAAGGTAGCTTAAACAAATTTTTTTTTCAAGATTTTATTTAACCACTGTCGGCGTGATGATATGTATATCCACGGACGGACAGATGGACAGACGGACGGCTTGCCGGGATGTGTGACCATCTTTACATACCGATACTCTTCCATGCTTCGAAAAGCACGTTAAGACGTTAGTCCCTGCTGTCATTCGTGGCTCTTTGACAGTTGTTACGTATCGTCAGAAGCCCGAAACTCTGACAACCAGTCATACCAAGGGGTATCGTATTACCCAGTTAATGGGTTGTGGAGGTCAGATAGGCAGTCGCTCCATATAAAATACTGGTATTCTGCTGCATCCGGTTAGACTGGAAGCCGACCCCAACATAGTTGAGAAAAGGCTAGGCAGATTGATTGACTTGTTCAGTTTCTTCATAAGTAATTTAGAATCAAATTGTAGGTACTTTAGAGAGCAGTGGTGGCTGGTGGCACAGTGGTAACGGCCGCGACTTACGAGTTGCAGGTCGTAGGTTCGAGCCCTTATTTTTGGAACGGGAGGGCATGTCAGACTTTTACTGACTAAAACCCACCTGTGTTACTTCACATCATGTGTGTTCGTCATCGCGTCGACGCCGGCTATCGCTGAAAACCAGCGCTGGGGCTCCGTTTCGCATGGGGTCGCGGCATTATGCTGAGTGGTAGCCGTTTTGCGTAGATGTGATGCATATTTTCCCCAAAACTTGCTTTTTACTTTGTCTATTTTATTTTGTTGTCCTTTGCGTCATGTTTACCGCAAATAAACGTATTTTCTTTCTTTCTTTCTTTTTCTTTCTTTACTTCAGTTGCCCGTGCCAGGGCCACGGTATCTCTTTCGAATTACCCGCGACCCCGGCGGCATCGGCCCTATTGGACCCCGTCACTGCTGACAATTCTTTGAGGCGCGCGTGGAACACAAAGCGCCGTCGACCCGGGCCTGGTCCTTACCGGACGGCGAGTTTAGGTTCGAACCCTGACAGCGTTTTACTTTGTGTAAAATTTTCAACACCGCTACTCTCAAAACGGTGAAGGAAAACATCGTGGGGAATCCGGCGACATGTCCTATAACCAAAAATCAGAACTTCACCCGCACGGGGCTCGCGTGGTGGCCCACTCCCTCTCACAGAGAGTGAGAACATTATAGGCTGATTATGCTTTAGACGCAGTGTCTTCTCGTTACTCCACTGCTCCATTGTCCACTCTGTTGAATCATACTTTCTTGAATCTTACTCTTTAGGGATACGAGAAGAAAGAAAGGAAAGAAAATGCGGAAGAAAGGGTTCCGTAGTTCGGATGAATTTATCCCCAAAAACACAGTCAATTCTCCAACGGCAAATGTGGGTTTGTATAATCGCAAAAACAAATTGTATGTGATAAAAATACAAATTAACGATTTTCGGACTTTTTCCTTTACTTGTGCTGTGAGATCGTATTTGCTTCTTGCCAAATTTCATGATTATAGATCAACGGGAAGTACCCAATACTTTATAGGTTTCATTAATTTGCGAGTATAAAAATATTTCGAATTTTTTTATTGCGTTGACTTAGAAGCTTGATTTTTTAGAGCTCCAAGAGACCGAAGACCTTGCTATTAATTTCAACATGATACCTTCACGCGTTCCTGGGTCTTGAAAGACAGACGGCCGGACAACGATGTGATCCTATAAGGGTTCCGTTTTTCCTTTTGACGTACGGAACCCTAAATATCATATACTGTAACACTAAAGCCAAAAGCCTAGTATTCGAAAGAAAGAATGCCACTCGGAAGCTATAATATTGTATCAGCTTTTTCGGAATTTTTCAGAGTCCTACTTGCAAGCAGGCGAATGACCGCAGTGTGATGCATGTTCCATGCAAATTAATGGTTCCATGTCCTCAACGTAAATGGCTACATGTAGTGAGCAAAGGTTTATTGCACCGATTTGTCCAAAAAGCCGATGCAACCATTTCGACGGCAGCAAAGTACCTACAAAGAGTTAACTCCTCTTTCCATTCCAAGGTTGCCTGGAAGAGATCGAAGAAAGCGACAAAGCCGCCGATTCTATAATTTGTAGTGTTTGATCACGGACTAAGAAAAAAAGAAGGACTCCACGCCACGCGTGTCGAAAGTGAAGCACAGTAATGGCTAACCGTTTGTACAAACACGCCTAACGCACACATTTACATCATAGTCTACCGACCGGCCGCCATTACGTGACACGACGGCCGGTCTTTGTCAAATCACGCACATATAGATCGGTACGGTGCTTCACTTTCGCGTGACGCGTGGCGCGGAGTCCTTTTTTTTCTAGTCCGTGATTTATGTATTTTTGTGGCGTAAGTACAATAAAGTCTAAATAAATAAATACCACGCAGTCGAGATAACCAAAAGTCACCAGCTACATTTTGATACTAAACTCAACGTAACAATGGACACATTAACTGTTTTGTCAACACTTGCTGACGCAATATTGGTTCAGTACTCGAGAGGCACACTCGACATTGTCAGCCTGAACCTGACCAAACAAGGCCGGAGTAACACAGACACGCCTATTGGACATGTGAAACTATCGCCCATTCGCCTTTGAATTCAGGAATAGACTTTACTAAGCACACAGTAGGTACCCTAATTCCGTAACACACTTTCAATCACATTCCAAAAGATTTTGAAGGAAATTGCTAATCCTTTGCTTCATATGGTTGAATATTCGTATGCTCAACAACGTAAATAATGCAATGAATATTGTTGAAGTAACCTAATGAAAGGCATTGCCATTGTAAACGTTTTGCGCAATTACACCGCAGGTTCAAGCTATATTCTTTTACGTTTTTTATCTGTCTCGATTGTAAAGTAAAGTATTGTTGTATTGCAAAGGGACAAAGGGTGATTTGGGTTATAAACTTAGGTATAAGGTTTGCACTAGTTTAATTATTGCATAAAATAATTATTAATGTCATTTTCAGGGTTCCGTACTAAAATGGTAAAAAGAAACCCTTATCATGCGACTCAGTGTGTCTGTCTGTCTGTCTATCTGTCCGCCTGTCACAGCTGGATATCTCAAGAACTACTAATGCCATCAACTTGAAATTTGGAACAGTTTTAGATGACGTTCGCCCAACTATTTTGCAAATAAGAAAGAAATATATATAGGGTGACTGGTAATTAGTGACCGATACTAAAACACATGATTGTACTCATGATAACAAACAACTTTTACTATGGGACCAAACCTGAAATCTCGATTGGAATCTGTTTCATTTAGGCCGTTCAACAACATTCATTGCATTATTTACTTTGTTAAGCAGACAAATTTTTCGAACATAATGAAGCAATGGATTAGCAATTTGTTTTTTAACCGACGAAAAAAAAAGGAGGAGGTTCTCAATTCGACACGTATATTTTTTTTTTTTTATTTAACCATTCAATGTTTCATAACGATTCTGTCATAGACTAATGTTGCTAGGTTACGGTTGTTGACTAGAGATATGTCATTCAATAAAATATTACCATCAGGAATTAATATGCTTTAATTCATATCCTTATTCATATCTAATAGATTCAAATTCCGATTGGTAGTGCGTTACGCAATTAGGATGCTGATACTGACCAGCAAATTTCAAAAAAAGTAAGAAAACTTGAATTTCGCGGGCTACCCTAACGCTTTCGCCTTAAAAGTAAATTGAAACATAACATTGAATTAGCACTAATGACTTCTAAAAATTGCTTTTCTTACCGCGCTTTTCCCAAAGTACCGCATAAAAGATAAATATACGTTTCAGTAAGTACTACCATAACATAAAACAAACTTATCCAAGTTTATCTTGTAACTTAAAGTTGATAAAAACTCAAGGGTCACGTCGTTTACATGTTGTTTATAAGTATATAATTTCGGAAAATATAACCTAGAGTAAAGAAAATTAGACGAAAATTTACCATTACCCCCCCCCCCCTTATCTCCGAAACTATTGAGCCTAGAATTTTGAATAAATACAGAAAATAGATCTTTTTTTTCTTTTTCTTTTTTCTTTGTAGATTACAGGAAAACCTATAAGAAGTCTGTGGTCTTAAAATAACATGATAAATCTCTCAATTTGTGAGTACAAACTTACATTTACAGTTCAGTTTGTTCGAATTGTTGTTCTTGGGTTAAATTCATCCCAACTACGGAACCCTTCATTGTGCGTGGTCCGACACGCACTTGGCTGGTTTTTTTTACAATGACATTAATTTTCTCGTTAATTCACTCTTATATTGAAAATTTTATTTTTTACTTTTTAGTTCAGTTTAATGGTATTAAGGCTAGTTTCTTAAACTATAATTTATTCTACAGAAAAACCCGTTGATAATCTTACACGTAATCACATTAATTGTCCCTAACCTAGTTAATTTTCCTTAGACACTGTTGAGTGACAACCTACTGAGCATTGTGTCCCTAATGTGATTGCTTCAACATTTGACATGTAAATTGCTAGTAATGTAATTAGAACAGAATTCAGGACCAGAAGAAGTGTTTAGATTACGTAGTAAACAGGTTTCTATACTAATACTAGCTTTTACCCGCGGCTTCGCCCGCGTGGATGTCGGAAAATATCCCACGGGAACGTCCTACTGGGAATTCCTTCCTTATTCCTTGTCTACATTATAAAGGGAACCTTTGCGCAAAATTTCAGCTTTCTAGGTTCAAGGGTTTGGGCTGGGCGTTGATGAGTCAGTCAATCAATCAGTCAGTCAGTCAGGACCTCTCTTTTTATTTATATAGATTATAAAGCTGAAGAGTTTTATTGTTTGTTTGGATGAACGCAGTAATCTCAGGAACTACTGGTATTCCAATTGAAATCATCTATACTAATATTATAAAGCTGAAGAGATTGTTTGAATGCACTAATCTCAGGAACCGCTGCGCTGGTCCTAGGGTGCCCCTCCCGGCGTTTCCTTAATAATAAGAACGTAATTTTGTTGTAACTTGTTATTTAATATTGTTTCTTCTTTTGCATTGAATCATAACATGAAAAGAGCTGATGATGTAGGAAGCAGCATAAGCAGTTGTAAAAGAGCTGATGATGTAGGAAGCAGCATAAGCAGTTAAAAAAGAGCTGATGACGTAGGAAGCAGCATAAGCAGTTAAAAAAGAGCTGATGACGTAGGAAGCAGCATAAGCAGTTAAAAAAGAGCTGATGACGTAGGAAGTAGCATAAGCAGTTAAAAAAGAGCTGATGACGTAGGAAGCAGCATAAGCAGTTGGAAAAGTCGGTGGGGCTGACTGCCTAGGATACACCCGTCGTATTTTAATTTATTGTGACTTACACGGTCAGACACTATACGGACATAGATGCGCAAACTCATCTTCTGCCTAGCCGTTTTCCAACTATGTTGAGGTCGGCTTCCAGTCTAACCAGATGCAGCTGAATACCAGTATGTTACATGGAGTGACTGCCTGCCTAACCTGACCTCCACATCCCAGTTACTGAGTAATGCGATACCCCTTGTTAAGACTGGTTGTCAGGCTTCCTGGCTTCTAACGACCCGTAACGAATGTCAAAATTCCACGAATGACAGCCGGGACCAACGGCTTAACGTGCTTTCCGAGGCACGGAGGAGTCTCGGTATGTAAAGATTTTTTTTTTTTTTTTTTTTTTGACGCTGAGAAATGCTTTATGCATCCCCGCTCGTGGGGGACGAGACGGGGTAT
This sequence comes from Cosmia pyralina, assembly GCA_946251885.1. Lineage (NCBI taxonomy): Eukaryota > Metazoa > Arthropoda > Insecta > Lepidoptera > Noctuidae > Cosmia > Cosmia pyralina. The sequence goes on along the minus strand of OX276348.1, from coordinate 3,589,676 downwards.
GTGGGACTCCTGTCGGAATGACAGTATACCCACTAAAACTCAGCAGTGTTCCCACATCGCCGTGATGGGAGGGTCATGGGAAACCGGCTCAGCCTTTACGTCCACAACCCTCCCGGCGCATGCCCGCCTAGCTGGCGGGCCCCGCGTGCCCCCCCGGATGGGGGGCTACGGGAATGACCGGGAACACCTGGCCATTCCCGTCCGACACTGGTGGGGGCCTGTGCAATACAGGCAAGGATGCCCCCACACCCGTTGCCTGCTGGCCCCCACCTGGGAGGAGTCGTCTGAACCGACCCCTCCTCCGCCTTCGGAGCGGCGCCGCGTGAGGGTCGTCCTCCCGCGCGCGCTCCGCCGCCATTTCGGCCGCAGAGGATAGGGAGAGTGGCCGACGTCATACCGACACTCCTCTTCCCCTGCGGCCCCACCGCGTCCGCCATCAAACGGTGGCGGCCCCGTCAAGGCCGCGGAAGGTAGGGAGAGCGGCGCACCGCAATACCGGCACTCCTCTCCCGCCGCGGCCTCCAATCCCCAGCCGCGATGCCTCCCATAAGACACCGCGGCCCGCCTCAGTTGCGGTGTCGCCCATACGGCCACCGCAACCTACCCGCTGGCCGCTACGTCGTCGGCTTATCGGCAAAAGCCCTGACGAGCGGCCCCCGCATGGGTTCCTCTTCGCTTCACCGTGGGTGACCAAGCCACGGCTACTGAGCCCCCCCGCCTCGACAATGCGGGAACCCTCCGGGGGGGTGTAAAGATGGTCCAACCCCAGCAAGCTTAGCTTATAACCTGATGGATCGACCAGTGCGGCTGTTATTACTTAGCCACGAGCTCTTAGATGCGCAAAACGGTTACCATGAATTCTGCAGATTATTCTAGGTCAATTAGCGTTGAAATTTTTCGTCAGCTGAAACAGCAGATTTTTTTTAACCGACGAAATATTTGTTTCAACTCTGGTGGGTCTTGAATCGTGTGCTAAATTCATGATTACAGTTTGCGCGATGACATATCCCTTACACCCTGCATGATTGAGGTTAGGTTTATATAAACTTTATTATCAACAAGCTGACCCGGCAAACGTTTTCCTGTCAAAATTTCAATTTCTTTTTTTCCTATTTTTTTTTTCTTTTAAACCACCCCAGTAAAGACGAGAATAAATACAAAAAAAAATATTCAAATCGGTAAAGCCGTTCTCGAGTTTTAGCGAGACAAACGAACAGCAATTGATTTTTATATATATATAGCTAAAGACATAATGTCACTTACTTGAGAACAATACTAAAACATACATAAATTACACAAAGTGCCTCGTCATCAGTTACAAACTAGATACCGATCCCATCATGCCTCTATTTCTCCAGAAGTGCAGATAGATCCCGAATTTTGAACTCATTGAAAGAGTGTATATTTCATAAACTAGAGGATATTCTATTATAAAGTTGTGTTCCTTCAAACAGTGAAGGAAAACATCGTGAGGAAACCGGCATGTCCTAGAACCAAAAATTCACGCCAACCAACCCGCATTGGGCCTGCGTGGTGGATTACAGCCCACTCCCTCTCACCGAGAGGAGGCCTGTGTCCCATCAGTGGGAACATTATAGGCTGATTATGCTCCTTCAAAAGTAGGTAAGCATTTTATCATAATATCATATCGCAGCGTTTGCTATCACAGATTTACAGTAGGCTAGATACCGCATGTTCATTAGATAGTATGAAAACCGAGCGTGTCATCTTTTTGTACCTACGACAACTTCACCCCAGCCATTCAGTGATGTGCTCAACGTAAACAGAATCGCTTCAATCGCTAAGCGTCAGTGAACTAACAGACTTTTTAGGGTTCCGTAGCCAAATGGCACAAAACGGAACCCTTATGCATTTGTTAGATAAATGTAGTATTATGTGTCTAATATTTAATAATAAATACTTGAGATTACCTTGATTCCGGAAGTTAGTTCGGTTGTGATTAAAATCATCGAATCATTGTAAAACAACCTTTAGATTATTAGAATAACTGTTTGTTGGATATTGACATCTGTCACATTTACGAAGCTTGAAACCAATGTAGAAGTATCTAATTTGATTAGTTATTGTGTTTACGAAATATACCACTCTTAACTTGTCATAATCGTACAGATGTTATTACTATAAATAATTAAATAATATTTGATAGTAACTGTAGTATATCTTAGAATTTATATTGCTATTTTAATATAACAGGTTGTTTGAAACGATTGATACTATACTGTCAGTTGATGGGAAGGGATAAATGGAAGGGGTGGTAGGATATAAAAAGGATTGTAATGACATTCTCGAGGCAGTTGCTCAGTGGATGTTCAAGTGGCTAGTGCTAGTGCCGTTGTGATGTGAAATATATCTACCAGGTGTCATGTAAGTTACGTAATTTCATATTATACCTTAAATATTGTTATTATGTTGCTATTATTCTGAGTGATAGAATTAACTGTTTGAGATAAGTATAAATTGTGGAAATATAAGAAATGTGTTGATAGAATACTATAATACTGTTTCCATGGAGTTTCTTGTCCTTCTTCTCCATGAAGACCTAGTTTTGCGAACGGACAATAGCTTTCTCATTAAAGATGAATAATTATTGACAAGCCTAATTGAAATAATAAATATCTAGCTTTGTCTTTCTGTGCTTTTCTTTATGAAATCCTTCCCTTACACACCATGTTCATAATACTTTCATACACAATAAATAACCAATAACCATTCTGACATTTAAGGTTTGCTATTAGCGTAGTAGCTATATATATGCTTATAAGTGCTCAGTCTCACATAACATATTTCTAATGAATTTTATTTTGCTATTTTCATGATCAACGTTGGAGCAATCGTGTTCTGCTGGAAACCATTGGTAACGGCGGGTCGTTGACTCAACCCTCGTCATAACGATGAAAACGTGCTGAGAATTGTATGGTCGAAAAAAAAATGCAAGTTTTCACGGAAAGTTAATTTAAGATTTTAAAAAATGGCTTTGGAGGAAACTTTATAAAATTGAAGTTGGTAATGTCATAAAGTAAATGGAACATAATTGTATTTTTATATTATGAAAGAAATAGCGAATATCACATAACTTGCTGATAAACAAATATGACATTTTTCACTTTCAAAATGCTAGTATTGTTATAGTTTTGTCGGAACTGATCTGAGTTTCTTGATAATTTTGATTTGGCTTATTATTATAACCTTTTACTAAAAAGTAAGGTACCAACAGAGTGACCATATTAAATATTTGCAATTATTTAATAGAAAATGTAATAAGGATGATCAATACAATTTGCAATAATATTGTCAGGTTGACCGAGCGGTATATTGTTTTGATTACTTATTTAATTAATACAAAAAGAGCTTGTCTTGACTGTTGTCTGGCATTCACTGACTGCGGGTGATTGAGCTTCACCGACGGCGGGTGTTTGGCCACATACAGTAAGATGTGATTAAGTTTCACACTATTGTTTTTGTATAATGATAATTATCTTGTACTTCGAGATCGAAATACATGTTAGTATGGCCGTATTAGATAATTGTAATTAGCTGACTGTGACTATGACTGTGAGTGTTTCCGCTGGTCGGTCATTTGCTTGGTGCAAGTCTATCCCACTAGCAGCGGGTGGAGGGGACTTGACACGTCTAGGCAATTGGCAACACAAAACAAAAATGACAATGACGATGACAAAACCAAAGTAAATTACAATTGTAGAAAAACGGTATCTAATGTACTTCGAGAGCGAAGTACTTGTCAGTATGGCCGTGTTAGATAAATGTAGTATTATGTGTCTAATATTTAATAATAAATACTTGAGATTACCTTGATTCCGGAAGTTAGTTCGGTTGTGATTAAAATCATCGAATCATTGTAAAACAACCTTTAGATTATTAGAATAACTGTTTGTTGGATATTGACATCTGTCACATTTACGAAGCTTGAAACCAATGTAGAAGTATCTAATTTGATTAGTTATTGTGTTTACGAAATATACCACTCTTAACTTGTCATAATCGTACAGATGTTATTACTATAAATAATTAAATAATATTTGATAGTAACTGTAGTATATCTTAGAATTTATATTGCTATTTTAATATAACAGGTTGTTTGAAACGATTGATACTATACTGTCAGTTGATGGGAAGGGATAAATGGAAGGGGTGGTAGGATATAAAAAGGATTGTAATGACATTCTCGAGGCAGTTGCTCAGTGGATGTTCAAGTGGCTAGTGCTAGTGCCGTTGTGATGTGAAATATATCTACCAGGTGTCATGTAAGTTACGTAATTTCATATTATACCTTAAATATTGTTATTATGTTGCTATTATTCTGAGTGATAGAATTAACTGTTTGAGATAAGTATAAATTGTGGAAATATAAGAAATGTGTTGATAGAATACTATAATACTGTTTCCATGGAGTTTCTTGTCCTTCTTCTCCATGAAGACCTAGTTTTGCGAACGGACAATAGCTTTCTCATTAAAGATGAATAATTATTGACAAGCCTAATTGAAATAATAAATATCTAGCTTTGTCTTTCTGTGCTTTTCTTTATGAAATCCTTCCCTTACACACCATGTTCATAATACTTTCATACACAATAAATAACCAATAACCATTCTGACATTTAAGGTTTGCTATTAGCGTAGTAGCTATATATATGCTTATAATTATATATTATATCAAATCTAACACATTCGTCATGTCTGTCTGTCTGTCTGTCTGTCCGTCCGTATGTCACAGCCACTTTTTTCCGAAACTATAAGAACTATACTGTTGAAACTTGGTAAGTAGATGTATTCTGTGAACCACATTAAGATTTTCACACAAAAATAGAAAAAAAAAACAAGAAATTTTGGGGGTTCCCCATACTTAGAACTGAAACTCAAAAATTTTTTTTTCATCAAACCCATTCGTATGGGGTATCTATGGATAGGTCTTCAAAAATGATGAGGTTTCTAATATATTTTTTTTCTAAACTGAAGTTTGCGCGAGAGACACTTCCAAAGTGGTAAAATGTGTGCCCCCCCCCCCCCCCCTGTAACTTCTAAAATAAGAGAATGATAAAACTAAAAAAAATATATGATGTACATTACCATGTAAACTTTCACCGAAAATTGTTTTGAACGAGATCTAGTAAGTAGTTTTTTTTAATAAGTCATAAATCGGTCTATTATTAAAACATCAATCAAAGTTACAACGAACTATAAGAACTTTTATATTATGTTACTTGCTGCTACGGAACCCTACATGGGCGAGTCCGACTCGCACTTCGCCGCTTTTTTTTAAATCATCGACGACACAACTCGCCACACTGCTGGCGCGATCGTACACAGACTAAAGGAGTAGCGCGTCAAGTTTGTGCACAGCACAAACATGCCAGGCACGCTCGGTCGGATGGCTTGTGGTATCTAGTGCTACACTATGACATGATATGCACTTGCATAGTGCAACCGATCTTCCAAAGATCAATATGCTGTAAAATTCAGGGATCAGCTAGGAGTGGTATCGTACCACACGAGTATAGTCGTGTCTGAAAGGGGCTCAACCGTGCTTTAATAAGATTAAATACTTAATGCTTGTAGGAGAGGCGACAAGCGGAAATATTTCAATAGAAAAAGCAAAAACAGAATTCATGTATTTTCCTGTCTTCTTAGCATGACAATCAATTCGGGATGGGTTTTACTGCTTTGTGCAGCAATTCAAAATTAATGGTGATAGGATTTCCACGAAAAAACCTTTGACTACTGACTTTTTTGACTACTATCTAACTGAAAGAAGAAAGAAAAGAAAAATATTTTATTTGGGACACGCACAGGAAATACAGTTAAAAAAGAGCATATAAAAGTAACAAAATAAACATTAAAAAGCAAAAAAACAAAAAAAAAGAAATCAGAATAAAAAAAAGAGACCTGTGCGAGGCCAAAAAGGCTCCCATCTCAGCATAAAGCTGCGATATTTAAAAAATAAATACCGCAACGCTGGTATTCTGATAGGGCCTGTGTGATGCCACGGACATACCCACGGATATCAATTAAAAATAGCAAGGGGAATAAAATCAAATAAAATAAAATAAAATACAAATACTAGAATACTTGAAAAGAAAAAAACAAAAACCGTCAATAAGGTGTAAAGATCGACTCACGCTTGACGCCCGACGGTCCAACCTCACTTGTCTATGCTATAGACTATTGTCTATATTTATGACAAGCGATGAGACCATGCATGAGACGCGGGCGCAGGCGACTGGCTGTCAATGTGCATTAATGTAAAAAAGGAAGTAAAGTCACATAAATAAAACAAAGACTGAATAATAAATACGACAAGAAAATGGTGCAAATAAATAATATAAAGTATTGTTGAGTGTATAACTGAATGTGTTGTGTTGTGTAAGTCGGAAGAAAAAAAAAAAAATAATCAATCACCGAGTGAAAAAACAAAGCGTTCAAAGTTAAACATGCTGCTAGGAACACAAGACTCCGCTAAGGTCACCAATACCAACTACGTGCAGACCCAGGGTGAGTTTAGACTATCAGAGACTGGTTTCCTTTTGTATTCGTAACAAGTGTTGCTTATATTTAATACTAAAAGTACCAACTGTTTTTATAGCACGAAACGGCGGTGGCAAATCGTTCCAGCAGCGAGAGGCAGCGAATTTAAAGCTTCCACGGAAAGCAGCAGTTCTGTGCGTTGAGGCCAACAGAAGGTAAGATGATGCTCTTGTTTTAATTTTATTTATATCTCGTGACCAAGTCAATTTTTGATACAAATATTCTGGTTTTTTTGTGAGAATGGTGCCAAAGAGTAGGGTAGCCAGATGAAGCTTTCTGCGATCTGACATTCTCATCAAATTACCCTTATTTAAAAATGGTGTTATATGAGATCGGGGAGGGACATTGAAACAAAATCTTGCACAGGCATTCTGCACTCGCTGGATCAACTTTTCGGTCCTACCAAGAATGCACGCACCATACACAGTGTCAGCGTAGTTCAGCTTGGATAAAACAAGTGACTCACATAGCATGACACGCATATCCACACTTATGTACGGCCGTACACGGTACAAAAGCTTAAGACGGTAAAAGCAGTTGCGCACAGCCTCCATGATATGTGTCTCAAAATGCAGGTGCTCATCAAATACCACACCAAGATTACGGGCTTCTTGCACCCTATCAATAGAACACCCATCAACCTTCAAATCCAGACTGTATCCCAACATTTTATTTAGGAAGTCTCTTGATCCCATTACAATGTACTTGGACTTAACTGGGTTCAGAACCAAAGAGTTTCTTCTTGACCATGCTGAAATCCTATCTAAATCCTCATTCATTCTTTTTACAGCTTCAGCAGACTCCTGAGGGCGGAATGAGATATACATCTGAAGATCATCAGCATATAGGTGGAACTTGGTGTTGACCAGACAATTAATGATGTCTGCACTGTACAGAATGAAAAGAAGAGGACCAAGGATCGATCCCTGTGGTACGCCCCGGGTCACCCACCTTTGACTAGAGGACACAACATCTCCATCACTGTCATTTGTCACCTGGACAAACTGAGAACGGTTACTCAGGTAACTCTGAAACCATAGGACTGTTTCAGGCTGACATCCGTAGAAGGACAGCTTGGAGAGGAGAAGGGAGGTATTAATTGAGTCAAAGGCACGCGAAAAATCCAGCAGCACAAGCATGGTACCCATGCCCTTGTCCCTGGCTTCGAGGATGTTTCCAACCACGTCAAGAAGAGCTGTGGCAGTGCTGTGCCCCTTACGAAATCCTGATTGAGCCATAGGCAAAAACTGCTTTTACTCTTTGCTAAATTGTTTATTTAGCAAAAGTGTAAAAGCAGTTAGTTTGAACTAAGTGCTAACTCAAGAGTTAATGAAAATATACTGGGTTATTGGAAATATGTTTGCAATCTACAAAGAGGATTCATAAGGTGTCATTGGATTGCGAACGACGAGAAGTCATTTGCAACCCAATGACCCCTTATGACTCCTATGCAAATGTCAACCATTTTTTTTTCCAGAAATCGACCGTTATAATCAAGAAACCTGCTCAAAATGATGAAAATTGTAACGATTTGTAGTACTGATTCAAAAACTATTAAAGATAATTAATCATTTATGGTTGATTATTATTTACTGAAGTGTTAACAAGCAGATAATAATAAATGATAATTTTAAAAAAATCACGCATTGGTTTTTTTTTATAAATTCTCAAAGTTGTATACCGCAGATATCTTCAAAAAAACATAAAATGTCAAATTACTCAAAAATGGTTGACATTCCCGTAAGGGTCATAAGGGGCAATTTGGTTGCAAATGACCTACTCCTACCGACCAATAATCTTGTATACATATAACACTCATTAAAAAACTCCAAATAATTTCTCAATAAAAATCAACTCATCCTGCTGCTTCAGTTATACCTATATTTAAGATTTATGATAATTGATAATTATTTGAATCTAACATGAAAAGCAACAATATATCCTCTCCAACTTTACCAAAACAGTTCTCAAAATGACAGCCGCACTCCAAACCGCTGCCGCTTCTAACTTAGCGACTTGAGCATCAGTCATCTCCTCTATTCCCCTTGCATTATCTCTTAATTGGAACCCGGTACCACCAAATAGATAGGTACAGAAGTCCGGCAAGACTAAGGAGGAGGAGGACGAAGACTAAGGAGACAAAACGAGTGCAGTTAACTAGGCACCTCGCTGGAATGCGGCCCCGTACTCTGAACAGGGGCCGTGTTATGAACAATTATTAATGCCATCAGTTTTCCAGTGCCAGAGAGAGATGGAGCTATACATGACCAATAGCACCATTCTTTTTTCGCAACGGAATCATGATGGCGTTAATACTTCATATAAGGACCCAGTAATGTATGGGTGACGTCATAGCGCCAAGAGCCTGTTAAGGTGTCAAATTTTGTCAATGTCAGGTTGTATCATTGGTTTAATCTTGATCAAAATATGATTAGCGATTATAACAAATATGTATTTACATAATTATAATCATAAGAATCATCAATACATCTCTCTAAGTTAGATCTAAAAAAAGTCGCTAATCATATTTTGATCAAGAAACAACCTGAAAAGAAAATTTTAATTTCATGGGCTACCTTTGCGCATTCATGCGTTGTAGACGCGTACGTACGGCGCGGCGGCGGCGGCGGCGCTGGCGCTGTCAGTCGAATGCCAATCGCGAGTACGCTTGCACTCGTGGCTATAGGTGAAGCGCGTCTATGTATGCGTGTGTTTTCGCTCGTTGAGTAGAGCTGACCTTCTACACCTTTCTACTTTGTGCCGGTACCGGTACTCAACACGCTAATATAGCGAAAGCCACAAGAATAGCCAGCTATAAAATTATCTTATTACTGAGGACATGTGTTGTATGTAATAAGTGATAATGTAATTCTTAATGTAATAATATATACGTTTATTTTCTCTACACAAGTTGTGAATTTAAGGCGCTATGACCCGACAGAGACCACGCGTACTAGTTTTTTGAATCCATGGGAAACATAAAAAACAGTGTCATAAAATTCTGAAAAAAAGATATATCTTATATCCGGATAATCAATCGCTTAGATTTACTTTGCTGGATAGAAAAAAATCCCAAAGTTACCCCTTCTCGTAATGTTTTAATCAATCTCATAGCTACAAAATAGAAGTTTTTTTTTCTTATTTTTTATTATAATGAAAAGGTAGTAAGGTTGTTTAGCACAATTCGCTGAGTTTGTCGTGATAAAATGACTAAAATAATTACTATGTTTAAATACCTACCAAATAAATGCGCGAGGCAACCACTCGCGAGCCTACTTCAGTTCAGTACGCGGCTCGAGCGCCGGATCATAGGGCCTTAAGGCTAATCTCTGACACTAGTGCACGAACAAGAAGCTAACTTTATGAGGGGCTTGAAGTACCTACTCCAAGCCCCTCATAAAGTTAGCTTCTTGTATGTAGCAATGAATTTCCCTGACTTTACTTGGGAAAACGTTATACTTTTTTAACCGACTTCAAAAAGGAGGAGGTTCTCAATTCGTCGGAACCCTTTATTAACCGACTTCAAAAAGGAGGAGGTTATCAATTCGTTGGGACCTTTTTTTTTTTTTTTTTTTTTTCTTTTTTTTTTATGTATGTTTCCCGATTACTCGAAGATGGCTGGACCGATTTGAATTTGAGGGTATACATCACAATTGGTCCCATATAAAATTGATTAACTTTGCTTCGGTAGTTTTTGAGTTAGCCTCAATAATACGTATTTTTGGTATTAGAATTTGTGTGGGGTAGGTACACAACTAAAAAGTGAAAAATAAAAACTTTTTTACAAAAAAATACAACCGACTTCCAAAAACAACACTACAAAGTGAAAAATAACTTTAATTTCGGAAGTCGGTGGCAAAAAACGAAAATAGGTACATTTAACTAGACACCGACTTCCGAAATTAAAGTTATTTTTCACTTTGTAGTGTTGTTTTTGGAAGTCGGTTGTATTTTCAAACTCATAACATCAAACTACAAATCTTGGGCTTTGTAGTAGCATCGTTTTCATGCGAGAGGCACGTTCATCAGCGACACAGCAATATCTTGACATGTGTCGCAATATCATCAGCTTCTGCCGTAAATATAAAACATTTATACGTTCCTTGTCTCGGCATTTTTTATATTAATAATTTAGTGCGTTATATGCTTTCTTGTAGGACGGAAAATGGTCGGAGAATATTACAGGTACACACGGCTACACATCAAGCTATAAAGGAGACGGGGATTCGTAGGCCAAATTGTAATAAGTTGAGGTATGGTTTAAAAAAAAGGTTATATGTTTCTATTTCCATATGCAAAAATTAACCCAATTTACCATCTGGAAAATGAGAAATCCAAAAATTAAGTTTAGGTTACGATAAAATGGAATATCGATTAAATTATAATCGAATAGCGTGGAGTTAGACTTGTCATTATGGATTCTACGACTAGCCTACCGATTGCATATTGGTTTGGCACCATGGATCGTTGTGTAAATTGTGACAAACCGACTAGAGGCTGTAGTTTACTTTGTCGTCGAGCTTCAAACTTCAAAAATCAGTTGTTAAGCATAGATGTTACGGTATTACGTAACCTCACTTTTACTAAATCTCTTTTAGCTCGGCTCTCAGACCGCCAAAATCCGCAAAATGTTCAGTGATGGTTTGATAATATAGTAGCTATCAATTGACACCAATTTCATCTTTTTACAACCCAGGCACAACCCTGGCCCATGGTTCTATGGCAAAGTATCAGTGTCCTTTCCACCTTTACAGTGACCTCTCACTGTAAGGAATTCCTACACAATGTGAGGTCAGCTTATACTGGAAAATTATAGCTTGGTCTGTAGCCGTGCGTGCGTACCTTATCTTACCTTAGTAGGGTTTTTGATGATAAAGTTAAAATTTAATTGATGAAAAGTGAAGAAGTGCTTCGCTTCAATTAATAATAAGTAATTGATATTTTGTGTTACCTTTTGCGAGGATCATTATTACTCACGGTAACTCGAAATTCTTCCTATAAATTGGTTTTACTAAATAAAGGAAGCGTTCCATACGAATATGAACCTTATTCTTATGCGCTTATATTCATATGTTCATATTTAGATAGGTAAGCGAAAGTGTGCAAGCGTTTCATTCAAATATGAACATTAATGGTACCGAATAATATTTTTATTCGTATGCGGCTCTTACTTTAATTAGCAAAGTAAAGTCACAGTGCGGTCTGCGGCCTCCAAGACTGTACGACCAACTTAATTTCGTGAAGTTTCGTATAGAAAATGAGAAAAAGGAAAAAAAAGAAAAGAGACGAGGGTACAAAAACTATTACTACAAATCAAGCCCTTCCCGCGATAGCATCGCTCCTTAATTTATACTACACCTATTAATAATACTAAACCCTATTTCACCCTCACAAGAAAAAAGTAATAGGGTTTCCTGTATCCTAAGCGAATATTTCCATTTGCACTGTATCGTAAGTTCGTGACGTCATATATTCGCGTGCCGAAAAGTATCGTGGGCTTATCTATTTTATTTTATTTAAAAGTTAATGCGGACACGTGGTTGTTGGGTTTAATTCCAATCGGAGGCGTAATTATATAAATTTTACAAAACAAAAAATATATAGGTAAGTATAAAACATATAATTACGCCAAAAATAAAACGGCGACATGGCAATGGTAGATTATATTACTATAGATGCTTCTGATAATATACAAGGTGTAATTTAAATAAGTGGGTCATTGTACTCATCAACAGCAACAACTTTTACTATGTGACCAAACCGAAAACGCGAAAAAAAATCAGCTGTTCCCTACATTTTGACGAGTTATGCAAACCTTTTTTTTTTTTTTTTTTGTGGATGGGAAATCATCAAATGACTTCTCCCGCTCTGGGCAGAGCGGGGGGCGTGTCAGACTTTTACTGACTAAAACCCACCCATGATCCTTCAGTTGCCCGTGCCAGGGCCACGGTATCTCTTTCGAACTACCCGCGACCCCGGCGGCATTGGCCCAATTGACCCCGTCACTGCTGACATCTCTTTGAGGCTCGCGTGGAACACAACGCGCCGTCGACCCGGGCCTGGTCCTTACCGGACGGCGAGCTGCCAATTACTCGTCGTCCGCAAGCCCGCGCCTACGGTAGCCGGGAATCGGCAATCGATTCCCGCCGCCCAGGGCGTCTCCTACGGCGGCTAGGGGCGCGAGGGCGCGGCTGTTGCCTCTCCCTCACGCGTTCCGCTTCCTCCTTCGCGAGCATTACTGCTTCGCAGAAGGAGGTGACGGCTTCCTATGCACTCTCGCTCCGCACCATGGCCTGGACCAGGTTTGGACGCGAGAGATCGCCGCCGCCGATCGCCTCCGAGGAGTTATGCAAACCTAACGTAAGGAACAGCATATTTTTTTTAGTCTATAGCCATCGCCGCCCGGGATGGCAATCCTCCTTTTCATCCTTACATATCTTATTTTGGTCTAGTAGTCCCAAGCGCTTCTGCTAAACATTGGGAATTTGAATTCCATTCTCAGGTCGTGAATGATTCTCAAAGGGTTATTGGGTTTTTCCATCAGGAATTTGTCGGTAGCAGCCCGGAGTCTGAATTCGTGCCCGGTTGATGGCAACAGGCTCGCCCCCTATTATTATGGTTCTTAAAAATAAATGGCGAAGTGTGGGTGTACTACATTTTGACGAGTTTGATGTAGATAAATGTACTGAACAGCTGATTTATTTCGCGATTTCAGGTTTGGTCGCGTAGTAATAGTTGTTCATAATGATGAGTACAATGACCCCTTACGTGCCATCAATTCTGGGACATGTTGTATAGGTACACTTCTGCCTAACGCCCTGAGGAAGTACACACGTGATGTTATGTTTATTTATTTAATTCCTTTATTTCAGTATTATATACGTATAAATTATATTTTTAAATATTAGATTATAAAAAATGTAAAAACATTTAAAAATATAAAAAATAGTAGCCCACCGATATCGGGAACAGGGTCCAAGCTACCGGTGGTCAGGGCTGCTGAGAGAGGAACCTCCTAACGATACGCGCCGTGTCCAGAAGTACAGTCTGAATCAAGCCCTTGATCCAGCTGCCTAACGAGAGCCTCCTCAGGTGTTGATCGAGGCTCTTGGCTATTATGCCATTGGCCGTCACGACTATCGGCACAACGATTGCTGTATCCACATCCTTATTATTTATTAGGCTCTTCAACAATGCGTAGGTATACTATTACTTTACAATTTGTACATTGCAAACTTAAGTCTAAGCGCCTCATTACTTAAAGCTATTCAATCTGCCTAGCCTTTTCCCAACTATGTTGGGGTCGGCTTCCAGTCTAACCGGATGCAGCTGAATACCAGTATTTTACATGGAGCGACTGCCTATCTGACCTCTATAACCCAGTAACAGGGTAATACCACAGTCTATACATCATACAGTCGTCCGACGAAGCCGTCTAGACAGGGCAATAGTGCGGGGTATGAGGGGCGAGACGCGGGAAGCGCGAGACCGAGCTGCATACTTCCACCGTGTTAGAAGCTCGGTACATAATTTTCAGGGCTATCGTGTTGATTTTATCATTGTTTTAATTTATTATTATTATTTAATTTATGTACACAGAAAAAATACAGAGAAACGACATAGTAACATTTGAGGGTAGCAGGACACTTACGTGAAAGACATTTCCGCGAAAGATACTTGCGCGAAAAGACATTTCCGCGAATGGACGTTTGCGCGCAAGACACTTGCTCGAAAGACACTTGCGCGACATTTGCGTCAGGACAGTTGCAAGAAAAAGTTGCGGAAATGAGATTTCTTCATAAATCATCACGCTTGTATTCTTTCAAAGGGTTGGGCAGTGATGTACAGTACATTCTTAGTTTTTTTTTTCTTATTTATTTAGACAGAAAAATACATTTGAGTGCCTACTTATTTTATTAAGTTTTTTTTCTAATTATCTTATTATTTTTTTATCTTAGTTTATTTTTTTTTTTTTGACATGGGTCATTTTCATGGTTTTTGAGGTCGCTGCAAAAGAATAGTGGGGTCAAAATGAAAATCCAAGATGGCGGCAGCGATAATTTTCAAATTTTTCGTCATGGGTGTCAGTTTCATGGTTCTTGAGGTCGCTGAGAACGATAATGAGGTCAAAATAAAAATCCGAGATGGCGGCTGCGAAAACTATCAAAGTTTTCGTCATGGGTGTCATTTTCATGGTTCTTGAGGTCGCTGAAAACAATAATTAGGTCAAAATAAAAATCCAAGATGGCGGCTGCGAAAGTTTTAAAATTTTTCGTCATGGGTATCGTTTCCATGGTTTTCGAGGACGGTAAAGCCGATAGTGAGGTCCAAATCAAAATCCAAGATGGCGACTGTGAAACATTCAATTTTTTTGTCAAAATCCATTTTGATTTTGAGCTCATCGGCTTAAGCGTCCTCGAAAACCATGGAAACGATACCCATGACGAAAAATTTGAAAATTTTCTCAGCCGCCATCTTGAATTTTGATTTTAACCCCGATATCAAAAACTATGAGAATGACATCCATGTTGAAAAAAAAAATAAACTAAAAAGAAAAATAATAAAATAATTAGAAAAAAAAAACTTAAGAAACAAGCAGGCACTCAAATGTCGTTTATAATAATAATAATGTTGATGACGATGTTGATCTCAAATAAACAAATTAATTAATTAATATCGTTTACTTGGGACAACCCTTGCTGTTGTGACAACGTCTAGACGTTGTCGGCATTTACCACGAGATCAAAGGCGTCGTCCTACTGTATGTGTTTATACTGTGGTAATACCATACCCCTTAGTAAGACTGGTTGTCAGACTTTCGGGCTTCTGACGACCCGTAACGACTGTCAAAGATCCACGAATGACAGCTGGGACCAACGGCTTAACGTGCTTTCCGAGGCACGGGAGGGTCTTGGTATGTACAGATGGTCACCCATCCATGACCAACCCCGGCAAGCGTAGCTTAACCTGATGGATCGACCCGTGCGGCTGTTATTACTTAGCCACGAGGTCCTCTTTAGCGCAGATAATAACACAATTAATGAATTAAAACAAGTAATACATACATAGTTTAGATAAAAATACAACTTATAGGTGAATATAACTGTAGGTAATGAAGCTTCGTGCGTCCTGAATTGCACTTTATTGTGTCGTAGCAAGAGTCACGTTTTATTTAAATAATTTTGCGGAGTGTCCCATCTGTATTAATCTGTGCTTATACGTGCGTCTTATTTATGTTATCAATGTGTTCTGGTCCCGACACGGCCACGGTACCAAACAAGTTATAAAACTAATTTACTTCGGGATCCAATACCATTGTTTGTAAGCTTTTAATGAAAATAACCGATCAAGAGCGAGTCGAACTCGCGCACCGAGGGTTGCGTTCCAATTTCTGAAAAAGTGTGCTAATTAGAGACATCGTTTTATTTTTCCTGTAATCTTTACATAAACTTCTATCACATAGAATAATTTCCGATTTTTCTGTATGCAAACTTCTGAGATAAGGGGGAACGGTATTTTTTTTACATTTTTCTTTAAAAATGTTTGAGAATGTGCAAACAGTGCTCTTTCAAATGATATCCCACATGCCCTAGTAGCCCCACTTAGAATTTTAAAGACCCTGTTGGAAAAAAAAAATATTTCTTATTTGCAAAATAGTTGGACAGACAAACTGAGTCGCACCATAAGGGTTTCTTTTTACCATTTTGGTACGGAACCCTAAAAAGTGTCCACTTAAATTGTTTTCCTGTTCAAATACGACATGACAGGCTGGTTTCACTTTGTTTTTCCGGAAAGTCGTAGTTATTTTTGTTTTAATTTTAATGTTTTAAAGGTCAGCTATGTTTTTAAATTTGCTGTAAGATTTTTGTATCTCTATGTGCGACAGGAACAGCGGGTTGTAATTGCATAACAGACTAAAGTTGCAATCGCTTTCATTTTGACAGTTCAACAATATTCATTGCGTTATTTACGTTGTTGAGTAGGCAATTTTTTCGAACATATGAAGCAATGGATTAGCAATATCCTTCAACATCATTCAGATTTTGATTGAAAGTGTGTTACGCAAGGTAATGGTTGGGTTTGCCCTTACCTACATGCTGAAGTGTTTGAAATCACATTTTTGACTAAAATGGTAGCAAATGGAAGTACTAGACATCTTTTACAAATTATATTTCATTTGACGTTCATTGATCATGGTTATGATGCTGTACGGTATATGCAATAACAAATTTAATTGTACTGAGCTCACAAATGGATTGTGTTACGTAGTACCTAGAACTGTTATTCGGCGAGAGGTGCGCGTACCTCAACTATTCTACACTGCGCGATGTAGAACGAAGGCTGGGGTGCGAGCCCCTGTCCGCCGACTTTTAGAAACCTATAACTCACAATTCATTGGTTTTGATATTTTCGCGTTGCCGCAATCTAAATTTAAAAGACTGGTTTCACAATCTCTTGCAAGTCGCCAATAAGACGGTTGCTTATGTCATCCGCTTTCTTCGATTCGTCGGTATAATTATAGTGTTTTTCTTATAAATATATACTTTTTATTATTTTCTTATTTAACATGCGTTCGCTGTCATACTTCAATGTTATTTCGTGGACAATAGTGTGGGTTATACGTTTTTTTCGATTGTTTAATTTAACTACTTTGTTAATGCTGTAATGTATAACTGTTTTTTGTCCCAAATAAATAAAATAAAATAAAAAATAAAATAAAATATGCAAAAATAAAACTTTGTTAACAAATGAAAATAATATAATATTGCGATAAGAGCAGGAGGAGAATGATGATGAATATAATACTAAAAAAATATATACCGTATGGAACCGACACCATGTGAAAGAAATTAAACTACTGGTAATACTGGTCCACAGAAGTGTAGCAAAATTAAATGTTAAATTAAAAACCGTAAATTAAAAAAGTTATTTTTTTAAACAAAGTAAATTCAGTAAAAGTAATCACTCTGTTTAGACAACCGAGCTGGCCACCTGTGGTGCACCACAGTGCCCAATCCATTGTTCGCCAAACAGGGTTTTTTTGTTCGCACACATGTTCAAGGATTCAAGTTCATTGCCTCATTGACAAAGTAGAGTTTTAATTTGAACACTGTACAATTGGACCTAGTGACAGTATTCAAATTTACTCAAAATTAAAACTCTACTTTTTGACCTATTACTGGACCGATTTCGTAATTTTTTTGTATATCGTCAGCAAAGGCGATATCAACTATGTGGTTGGATTTATTGCATAGATGTGAGTTCCATACCGTACATACGCGACGAATTGAGAACCTCCTCCTTTTTTTGAAGTCAGTTAAACATTCTCAAGTTCCAATTACGAATACAAGATTATACAGGGTGTAAGGGAGAGCCCCTCGCAGACAGGTAGGATGAATTCAGTATATCATACTAAGATGACCGGTATATGAAATTATTTCAGGAACGTTATGAGAATCCATTAAACCTGATTTGTTTGTGGTTTTGTACACAAATTGGAGCGTCTGTTACTGGTTGATAGGGGTAGGTAATAGGTGAGTTCGATGAACTCTGTAGCTAGGCAGAAAGTGAACAGCTGATTTCACGCGTCGTTTTTTTACATAAATGGAGTGCTGCGTACAGAGAATGTAATTTTATATTGGAATAGAGGAATAGTAGGTAACTAAAAAACCAATATAAAAAATTAAAACTTTTCCTGAGAAATTTTGCGGTGAAATATACAAAATAAGGAGCTGAATGCACCCTGTTAGTTTGCGGAGGGCTGTCCCTTACACCGGGTATAATTCGCAATAAAACCACTCAACAGCTTTTTAAATCCTAATAACAATCTTCAGATGGGGTGAATGCAATATAGTTTATTTACGAACAAAAAAAAATCTAATATTATCTGGAGTTAAAATTCTCAGAGCAGCGTGAATCTTCTTCATAATCTCGAGATTCAAATCTCGTTTAATATTAACCGAATAATGCCCGTTATGTAAACGGCTGTCTTATCTTAAAATTCTTTTCACAAGAAAGAAGAGTGTTTTCTAAACAAATTGCCTTATACCATTTAAAAAAGAGCTCCCCTAGAACGAAACATCATCGGCACAAAAAGTATTGTTATATTTGTTGTTAAATCCAGTGTAGGAAAACCCATTTGACTGAAAGCATTATGAATTAAAAGAGGTCAAAGAATACTGGATTTTAGAGTAAGTAATTTCACTCCAAGCATACACGAATCTTACATGTTTACTGAGGAATGTTCGTATTGCCTATTTTCAGTGAAAAAAAATATTCATAGGAAAAGTATTGAAATACTTCAGTTTTGTCTGAAGGATTGTTTCAAGTTTTGTGTAGAGATATTGAATAACTTTCTGCTTAGGACTTTTGTATTTCGAATTTCGATTGAATTCTTTCCTTATTGTGATTGAAGAGATGCTAGATTTACGTCGGTAACGTTCTCATTGTTTTTATTTCTGTAAATGCTACCTCAAAATAAATCTGCCTGCGTTTTCCCAATTATTTTGGGGTTGGCTTCCAGGCTAACCGGAATCAGTATTTTACATGAAGCGACTGCCTATCTAACCTCCATAACCCAGTCACTGGGTAACACGATACCCCTTGATAAGACTTTTGTCAGACTTTTTGGCTTCTCACTACTTGTAGCGACTGGCAAAGATCTACAAATGACAGCCGGGACCAACAGAGGCACGGAGCGGACACAAGCATAGCTTAACCTTCAATATAGACATCAAAGACATTTCAAAGAAGTACATAAGGTTATCAAACATACTGCTAACTTCCTAGCAATTTATCATCCAGGTTGCATGGACAAAATACCTAGAATATTATCTAGTCTCTGTTTAGACTTGTTACCTAGAATATATTGCAGAAATGTTGGTATTCGTTTGAACGCGGCTAGAACTAGCCACATACCAAATAGTTATATAACATTCTCACTACGTTGGTAATCTGATTCAAAGTTCATCTCTTCAGAACTGGACAGTCAAATACATAGTTGTTGCATAGTTGTTAGCAGTAAATAAGGACGCTTTTGCTCCACCCGAGGGTGTAGGAAATTTTTATAATTTTTTTTTTTTTTTGGGATTACAATGATAAGTTGTTTTTGGGATAAATTCTTTTCAACTACGAAACCCTTCATTGTGCGTGGTCCGACACGCACTGGCTGGTTTATTAAGGTTCCGTACCTCAAAAGGAAAAAACGGAACCCATATAGGATCACTTCGTTGTCTGTCTGTCTGTCTGTCAGTCTGTCAATACCCTTTTGTTCAAGAACGCGTGGAGGTATGAAGCTAAAGTTAATATCATGTGTCAAATACGTAGGTCTATGGTCTCTTGGATTTCTAAAAATACCAAGCTTCTAAGTCATTGCAATAGAAAAACGTCTATTTATGCGACATATTTTGACAGCTACCTACTCGCAATTAAATCAGAACCTATAAGGTACTTCCCGTTGACCTAGAATCATGAAATTTGACATGAAGCAAGGTCTCACAGAACAAATAAGGAAAAAAAATATTTTCCATATACTTACCTATCTAAACCGGAACCCGAGTAACCGACATTGCTTGCAAAGTAAGCAAACTGAAGTTGAGACACAACAATTATTTCATTTTATTTATAACTAGCTGGGCCTGCGGTTTCACCCGCGTAGATCGGAATAAAAAGTAGCCTATGTATTAATCTGTTAGATTGGAAATAGAACCCATGGCTGAACGCTGACCCCCAAAATACAGGTCCAGGCCTAGTTTGGGAGTTAGGATCTGATTGTTACAATACATTAGTGTGCTATTATTATAACTTGATTGCAACATGTATTTCCTAGTGTCAAATAAATATTTTTATTTTATTTATTATTAATCCAGGGTATAAGCTATCTGTACCTATACCAAATTTTATCCAAATCGGTTCAGCCGTTTGAGCGTGAAGAAGTAACAAACATTCACAATCTTTCGCCTGTATAATAATAGGTCTTTACCTATGAAATTGCAGTTTTGTATGAAAAAATTTAAACGAATTTTTTTCATGCATTTTTTATTTGTATTAATCGAAGTAATCACCCATGCAATCAATGCATCTTTGCCAAGGCAGTGGCAGTTTATTGATGCCCTTCTTAAAGAAATCAGCTGGACGGGAGGCAACAAATTCTTCAAAGGCATTTTGTACTGCCTCTCGGGTATTGAATTTTTTTCCCGCCAAGAAGTTATCCAAATTCTGGAAAAAGTAGTAGTCTGTAGGCGCAAGGTCTGGTGAGTAGGGCGGATGACGGAGAGCTTCCAACCCCAGTTCTTGCAACTTGGAGACCGTCTGTTGTGCAGTATGAGGTCGCGCGATGTCGTGCAGGAGCAGCGGAGACGAGCGATTGACCAATGTTGGTTAGAGATGTGCCAGCTTCTCCATCATTGTGTTCAGTTCTTCACAGTACACATCTGAAGTAATGCTCACCCCGTTTGGTAAGAAGCTGTGATGAATCACACCGGCGCTAGACCACCAAACTGTGACCATCACTTTTCTAGGGGTAAGTTTTCGTTTAGGGCATTGTTTAGGTGCTGAACCAGGATCCAACCAACTTGCTGAGCGCTTGCGGTTATCAAACAGAATCCATTTTTCATCGCAGGTAACAATGCTGTTCAAAATTCCTTCATTTGTGTGTCTGTTGAGCAGTGCAAGGCACGTCTCGACGCGTACTTCGCGCTGGCGATCATTGAGTTCGTGGGGCACCCATTTGTCAAGCTTTTTTACCTTGCCAATTTGACGCAAATGGACCAATATTGTTTTGACGCTAACATCGAAAGCTGCTGCTAATTCAGCCGTAGATTGTGTATCATCAGCTTCCACAATCGCCTTTAATTCGTCATTGTCGACCAAAGTCTTCGGACGACCGCGAGGTTCATTTTTCAGGTCGAAATTTCCAGAGCGGAAGCGAGCAAACCAATAACAAGTGGTGCGTTGGTTTGTAGTGTTAGCTCCGTAAACGTCGTTGATGTTGCGTGCCGCTTGTGCCGCGTTGCTGCCACGACGGTACCGTCGAAATTCGAGTAATTATGGAATATGAGTACTCATATTCCATAATTACTCGAATTTTTAACGTATCCATGATGACGAAAAAGATTGAAATGCGATGAAAATTTAACACTAATCAATAAACAAACGACTACTTTTGGAAAAAAAATCCATGTTTTTAAAATAAAATTAATTTGAAATTAGATTTCTTAGCCAAACAAAAATTATTTTGATTTGAAATGGCCAGTACTGCAGAACGGCAATTTCATAGGTAAAGACCTAATATTAGTGTGATGATGGTCACACTCGATTGCTGCTTTAAAAAAAAAACAATTGAATTTCAATCGGCCACTGACCAATTCCACTAGCACACAGACTTCTAGCAATATTCCAGGCACACTTATACCTGGACTACCCAATAACCATAGTTCTAACATAAAAATAGGTCACCCCATTTCCCCCTTCTCCTGGGTGGAATAAGGATAGGTCGGAAGGTGCTTAGATGGGCAGTCCAAGTAGCTGATAACATCTTATAGCGATCACAAATCCACCTTCGCGCCGTTGTGATTACAACTTTATCCCTTCGATTTTATTAGAGGGAGGGAGGTTTCAGAGATTTCACGCCACGTCCCCAAAGGAATAGGCCGCGGAGTACGGTACACTCACATTTTGCCAGTTATGTAAAACTAGCGACCCGGCCCTGCTTCGCAAGGTTTTTACGACTTGACAAAACATGAAGGTTTATATATTATACATAAGTTAAATATTAATGTATAATACATATAAACCTTCCGGAATAAATTCTCTAAATTATAGTCGAAACTGCATCAAAATCCGTTGCGTAGTTTAGAAGAAAAACGCGGCCACACAGACCGACACGAAAAGCGACTTTATTTTATAATAAGTATAGATATACGAGTAGAAGTTCGGGATATAGATACTAGACTTACACGGTATTGGAGGACCCCCGGACACCAATAACGTTTAAAATTGTGCCAGGAAGACCATGTCGATCAAAAGTTTGTCGTCCAATTGTTTGTCGTGAAAACAATCAGTCGCACTAAAGTATGTCGAGCTGAAGTCACAGCTGAAGTGCTGTCGCACCACTGATGGTCGACATATCGGACTGTCGCCCTAACATTTATTGAACATTTGTTTGTCGCAACAATGATACGGAGCCGAAAAATCCATAAGCAAAAATCGCGTAAAGCCTTTATTAATGCAAAAGGAGAGAGTATTTCGTCGATCTACACATATGAAAACATTTTTATTTAATGATTATGATTTTTTTAATGATTGTTTTCATTAGTACATACACCAGCGATACACTTATATCTGGAATATTCTATTTTTACTTGGAAAATTGTTTTTGTGAACCGTAAATTGTTTTTTCTGTTTTTTTTTTTATTCATCTAAATAGACATTTTTTTTTTTTATTACAATAAGGCAATAAAATATTTTTTTTTAAATGCCTTTATCGCTGGACACTTTCGATGTGCGTATTTGTGTATCATCATCATCATTCTCCTGCCCTTATCCCAATCTATTTGGGATCGACGCAACATGTCCTTCTTTTCCACACTTCTCTATTAGTCGTCATCTTGACACCATGACAACCGATTTCCGTACGTATTTATGTATGATTTCACTATTTACATAAAGGAGACTAGGTGTACACAAAATTACGTCCTACTGATAAAGCAATCTTTAAGTTGACATAAAAAAATAAACGTGTGAATCACACACATGTGGTGTGTGATTCAACCATTTTCGTGCCGAAAATCGAAGATCGAAAATAGGAGAAAGCTGCTGGCAAAGTTACAAAAATAACAGTTTTACGAAGCTCGGTACATAGACCTGCATTAATTGAGTACCCCTTACGCACACAAATTGTTTAGAAAGGGGATTACAGATTAATAAAGGCCTTCGGCCTAGCTCTGTGTTTCTGAATTTCAGGGAGAGACCTTTGATAAAACACAACGTGGCATACAAATGTGTATTTTCACTGAATAAGCAAAATACATTGTTTTTGTAATAGGTATACACTAAATAGATAAGTGTTCACTACCAAAATGCTTGTTTTTTATAAAAACTTTTTTACAAAAAAATACAACCGACTTCCAAAAACAACACTACAGAGTGAAAAATAACTTTAATTTCGGAAGTCGGTGTCTAGTTAAATGTATTTTCGTTTTTTGCCACCGACTTCCGAAATTAAAGTTATTTTTCACTTTGTAGTGTTGTTTTTGGAAGTCGGTTGTATTTTTTTTGTAAAAAAGTTTTTATTTTTCACTTTTTAGTTGTTGTACCTACCCCACACAAATTTTAATACCACTACCTGCAATACAAACTAGAACATCATCCATATAAAAGTGGGGAAAAAATACGTATTAGCTAGTTCAAAAACTACCCAAGCAAAGATAATCAATTTTATATGGGACCAACTTTGATGTATACCCTCTTCTAATAAAATAAAAAAATTTCAAATCGGACTACTCTGTAAAAAGTTATGCGTGGTCATACATAAAAAAAAAATTTAAAAAAAACATACGTGTCGAATTGAGAACCTCCTCCTTTTTTTTCGTCGGTTAAAAATACTATCATTTAAGTATGACTTCATTATTTATACAGGGTGTATCAAAAAGGTGTGGTCAAAAGGGTGTGGTACATACTATCAAACTAAACACCACCATGGATGTTCTCCATGGGACGAACATCGTAATCGAGAAAAAGTTATCAGCGGTCCCATACATTTAGTCAAGTAAGTATTGAAGTAAAACTAAAATAAAAATAAAAAATAAAAAAGTTTATTGCATATTAAAAAAACGTACACGGAAATGAACTCTTGACTTCCAAACTAAGTAGGACTTGTATTATGGAAGTCAAGGCGCTCTCTCATTATATATGCTTAATTAATACAATAAAAGTAAGGGATGCATGCAGCAAACAAAAAAAAAAAAAATACCAAAAGAAAAATAACCAAAAAATAAAAAAGTAGGTAGGTATAACAAAATTAAGTTCTACAACTACCTGTGGAGTGTAGTATTGTCAAAATGTGAGTCAGTGTGATGAATGATAAGTGAGATTAGTGTTATGTGGTGTTACGAGTGGTGTGTTCGTGTGCTGTGTGATATGTAGTTAATAAGTGTTAAGTATGTTCTGTACGCGGCGAGTTTCGTGGGGTGTGTCATAATATGAGGCGTTTTGTACAGATGAGTATGCGTGAGAGTCTGTGGTTTGGAATGTGTATGTGTATGTACAATAGTCAAGGTGGCTTAAGTAATTTTTCAACTTCTTCATAATTTAAGCTCATTAACCATTCGGTCATACATGTCTTGACATTAGATTTAGTAAGTTGGAAGATTTGGAGCATTTTATGACTAACATTGTACAAAAGAATGGATGTGACATTATAATGTCTCCGCGCTAATGCAGTAAGTTTTTCAACTGATATTTATTTTCTCGAATACGATGTTGGTCCCATGGAGAAAGTTGTTCAGCTTGATGGTCTGTACCACACCTTTAAATTTGACTACACTTTTCTGGTACACCATATATAAAGTAGGTATACAAGAAATCACGTGCTTTGCACACCGATTGATAAAGTAATCTTGACAGTTGCAATAAAAAAATAAACGTGATAATCACACACAACACATCCACAACACACACAGAAACGGAATATGGTACTGTTATAGATAAAACACAACGTAATACTGTCTGTCCATTATAACGCTTTGTAATTTCAAGAAACATTTTAGCCAACAGAACTACATAATTTCTAACTAAGCCATTTTTAATGTTGGTCTCAGATTCTTTGCTGTTTTCCTTAAGCACCTTCAAACATTTGAACACTTCTTTGATTGTAATGTGTGGCACGGGACTTTGAATATGTGTTCAAAGCTTGAAGAAAGATTTGCAATTTGCCATGCGGTATCGGTTTTT
Organism: Cosmia pyralina; assembly: GCA_946251885.1. NCBI lineage: Eukaryota > Metazoa > Arthropoda > Insecta > Lepidoptera > Noctuidae > Cosmia > Cosmia pyralina. The sequence goes on along the minus strand of OX276348.1, from coordinate 3,564,164 downwards.
AGCGCACATCAAAGTGCTCAAAGTTGTAATCTGTTCAAATGTTTGCGTAGCCTGCCACACTTGAGCAAAGTTCAGTTGCGCGTGACCGTAGCTGTGGCGAATGGTCGTTCGCGGTAGGAAGTTTCGTTTATGACTGCGTTTCTTTCTATTACGATACATTTCACACACCCATTCGCGCCTTCTCGGATGTTTTGGTAGGTTTTGCACATGTAATAAATAATTACTCGTACAAGCACTTAAATAATAAATACATACCGCGTCCACAAAATCTTCGTCCATCTTGTTTGTCGTCTACCAGCATACTGGGGAGAAAAATGTTCGCAAAGTATGTCTGGCAGGCTGCGACAATATCTGTTCAAATGTGTTTTCAAAGTCTTCAAAGAAGTTTTCAAATGTTTGAAGCTGTATCTGGCGCCGGCTTTAGAATAATTTCAAAACCCGTCATTCGCAGAACCCGAAATAAATTAATTAAACCCTCAAAATTCCTTAAAACATCCCGTCTTCTAACAATATTAGCGGCTTTCAAACGAAGAGCAACTAACAAAGTTCCTGTTTGTAACATTAGTTGGAACAGCTCAAGTACAGAACTGACCCCCGTGGGGTTCAATCCAATCTGCTTGCACGTAATTACGGAGTTCGCGGCGAACAAAATAAACAGGGAAGAACAAACACATCCTGTATTGTTCACGTAGAGTTCGTTCGGTTCGGTAGTTTAGTCACTAATGTGGTTGGAAGTTTGAAATAGAAGTTGTGCACGGCTCGTGGCTGAAAAAAAGTGCAGATAAATAGCGCTGGTCGAGGCCAGCCTGTGGATGGGTGACCATTACTTCCATAAAGACTCTTGAGCTAGTTTTGAAGGCTTTGTTTTAATCACAAAGCTTGCCAATTCTCATTGTGATTGCACATTGTTTCACAATATGACGCGTTAATTACTTCCTCTCACCAAGCAAAGCCATGGTGAGTTTACAAAATAATAAACAATCATCTTTATGTTACCCAAATATACCATTTTTTAAGATAAACTTGATAAATTAATCTTTAATGGCGCCAGTACTAAACTCCGTTATTGTTTTAATCCTATATTAAATATTGGCTTATGGCTAAGTGATAACAGCAAGCGCACGGGTCGATCGATCAGGTTAAGCTACGCTTGCTGCGGTTGGTCCGTGGATGGGTGACCATCTTTACATACCGAGACTCCTCCATGCCCCGGAAAGCACGTTAAGCCGTTGGTCCCAGCTGTCATTCGTGGATCTTTGACGGTCGTTGCGGATCATCAGAAGCCCGAAAGTCTGACAACCAGTCTTACCAAGGGGGATCGTATTACCCAGTAACTGGGTTGTGGCGGTCAGATATGCAGTCGCTCCATGTAAAATACTGGTATTCAGCTGCATCCGATTAGACTGGAAGCCGACCCCAACATAGTTGGGAATAGGCTAGGCAGATGAGAATTATCCTCAGTTACTTGTATAATCTACGCCTCCAACCTTTTCACTTGCCCGACAGTTTACAAAAATCCTGAAAACATTGTAAAAAAAACTTTTTTACAAAAAAATACAACCGACTTCCAAAAACAACACTACAAAGTGAAAAATAACTTTAATTTCGGAAGTCGGTGTCTGATTAAATGTATTTTCGTTTTTGCCACCGACTTCCGAAATTAAAGTTATTTTTCACTTTGTAGTGTTGTTTTTGGAAGTCGGTTGTATTTTTTTGTAAAAAAGTTTTTATTTTTCACTTTTTAGTGGTTCACATGTGCTTACCCCTTCACAGCGTACTGGCGTGATGTTATGTTATGAACTGGTGTGAACAACAAACAGACATGAGATTTCAGCAATCCCAGTCCATTTGCTATCATTTATTGAGGAGTTCCGTTGCCTATCTCAGAAGTTCTTCATCAGATCTTCACCAAATTGAAATGGGACCACTCCAAGAAAGTACTCTTCCAAAAACTATCCAAATCGCTTCAAGTGTGCCTATAAAATTGGAAGAGTTCTCTCTATTTCTCCAGGATCCCATCATCAGATCCTGACTTGATGATCATGGGACCACCTGGGAAGTATACCCTTTCAAACAAAAAAAAAATAATCCAAATCGGTCCAGCCATCTTCGAGTAATCGGGGAACATACATAAAAAAAAAAAATAAAAAAAAAAAAAAATAAAAAAAAAAAAGGTTCCGACGAATTGATAACCTCCTCCTTTTTGAAGTCGGTTAAAAATATAAATTAATATTAAACGTGAATAAATCTGGGTCGTTACGGATTTAGAATATGAGCACAAATTTGTAAATAAAATGTGCCTACAGTGTACCTATACGCTGTATAAATAATGAGCCGCGCTTAATTTGTAGGGCCTGCTACACTGTCGAGCAATTAAATGATATTGATTTAGTGAGCTTCTAATTTGTTGAGAACAATTTTCCAACCGCTTTCATTTACAAATTAAATAGCATTTTTGGTGTTCTGTAAATTATATACTTATCTTGTCTGACATTTTATGTTTGTCGAAAATATACCTTTTACAGTGTCTATATGGCCGATAATAAGGAACATCGTTTTTTAGGGTTCCTCAAAACCTCAAAAGTAAAAACGGAACCCTTATAGGATCACTTCGTTTTCTGTCTGTCTGTTAGTCTATCAAGACCCTTTTTCTCAGGAACGTCTGGAGGAATCAAGTTGAAATTAATACCAATTACGTAAGTCTATAGTCCCATATACCTCTAAAAAATCAAGCCTCTAAGCTAACGCAATAAAATACTTTTATGCGACATATTTTGATATTCGCAAGTAAATCAAAACCTATAAGGTACTTACCGTTGACCTGGAATCATTAATTTTTCGTTCCGGGTGATTTCATCACCCGCATTCATCGCATGAGTGGATAAAACTATTTCCGTTCCTTTACCTAACCATTGTTTACAGTTCATAAGAAATTAATATCACGTCTTAAGAAAGTACACAGGAATTATGAAGATTATTGTGTCTACGTCAGCTTATAAAACGGGGAAACTCAACGGTGAAGCCACTGTTGCTTACCATTATCATGTACCGGCAGGTTGAATGGAAAAGTGAAATATTAGGTTTAAGCTGACGTACGTTAAATAAACAGACATTTATGTGTAGGTAATACCTATTTCGAGACTTTACAAAAAAATAAATAGAAGCGTAGTTCCCTAAACTTCAGGCTACGTTCACACGGCGCTTTTTTCAATTGTATATCGTTTCTTATATATTTCTATGCTAGTGCTGTACACTTCTGTAAGTGACGAATTCACAATACCTAACACTGTATGTTATTTTAGTTTGTGTATGTTTTAGTAAGTCGATGAAGTGCACTATCAAATAAATAAATATCGGATACGACATTTTATCGTGTACAGTGTATTAAGAGCTTAAATAGAATATTAAAAACTAAAAGTTCTTAAAAATCTTCCCACATACCAATAAAAAATATCACTCCTAGATATTTGAGAAATATCATAACTTTTCTTATCGTATAAGGTGCGCGGCAGTGCCACTGCATTTTGTTTCTATTGTTTCGTTCACTTTCTTTTGTCGCTTATTTTGTATACGATATTTTATCGTGTAAGAGCGATTTTTGTATCAAATACTAAAAGTTATTCACAGAGACAATACGATGAAAAGCGTAGATATTCGAGAAAAAATCTGCCCTCATACAAATCGAAATATTCCACTACTATTCGAGAAATGTCGTAAAGATTTTTATCGTATACGGTACGCGGTTATACAGTGCCGCTTTTGTTTCTATTGTTCCGTTCATAAGGACAACTGACATACTGCCTTTGCTTATGTACGTGTAAATTTCGTACCGAGTATCACCGTGTGAACAGCTATACTGTATTCGAGAAAACAGTTCCTATATACGTGAAAATATCGTACCGAATGGCCTACGTCTGAATACTCTGAACGTAGCTTTACACTATTCTCATCTTTATACAAGCACAAGCAATCCCAAAAAAATAGCTCATGACGTGGTTGTTAATAAGAAGAAAGAAAAGAAAGAAAACACGTTTATTTGAGGTAAAGATAACAGAGCCAACAAAAATAAAAAAATAAACAATTTAAATTAATCTAGTATTTCTCGCACCTTCCCGGTCCGTACCAACTGATTGGTTACCTAATCTTATTGATAAAGGTTAACCGATCAGCAAGTACCTAGGTACGGCCGGACAAACAGTAAAGACTCTTTTATTGCACTTGCAGCTCCATTTTGTTTTCTCTGTAACAAAGTCAACACCAATAACAAAGTTGTCAAGCTAAATGTCATATAAAACATGTTAACTGTTTGTTGTCAAGAATCAGCTGGAAACGTGATAAGATAAGGCAGACTCTTATTTGTCTTACCGATATAGAATGTCGTCAGACTACGCTCGTAAAGACTTTGTAAAAAGGTCAGTTTTTTTTTTATGTAGATTTTAAAAGTGTCATAACCAAATATCATAAAATGACGATGGTTTAATAAATAGTCCCATGTACTCGTAATTTGGGCAAACATGTTGCCATCAATCGGGCAGAAATGAAACTAACTGGCGAAATTTGGGCGTACACGGCTGCTTACCATTCGAGAAATACAGATGTGAATGTCAATCAATCTGCCTAGCCTTTTCCCAACTATGTTGGGGTCGGCTTCCAGTCTAACCGGATGCAGCCGAATACCAGTATTTTACATGGAGCGACTGCCTATCTGACCTCCACAACCCATTAACTGGGTAATACGATACCTCTTGGTAAGACTGGTTGTCAGACTTTCGGGCTTCTGACGACCCGTAACGACTGTCAAAGATCCACGAATGACAGCCGGGACCAACGGCTTAACGTGCTTTCCGAGGCACGGAGGAGTCTCGATATGTAAAGATGGTCACCCATCCACGGACAACCCCGGCAAGCGTAACTTAACCTGATGGATCGACCCGTGCGGCTGTTATTACTTAGCCACGAGCTCCTCACAGATGTGAATGTATGTTATGTTAATTATAATAAGAACAGACGAACTTACATACATACATACATACCGGTCAAAATCATATCCCTCCTTTTTGCTTCGCCGTAGTCAGGTAATAAAAATAGTCAACACATTTTTCTGTCTATAAACGAGTATCGTCGTGAAAAAATCATCATGGATATCATTGGCAAGTGAGAGCAGTGGTGGCCCAGTGGCAACGGCCCCGACTTACAAGTTGTAGGTCGTGGGTTGGAACCCAAGCACGCGCTTTACTTTGTGTAAATAATTTCATCACCGCTGCTCTTAAAACGGTGAAGGAAAACATCGTGAGGAAACCGGCATGTCCTAGAACCAAAAATTCAAAGACATGTGACATCTACCAACCCGCACTGGCCCACTTACAGCCCACTACCTCTCTCTGTCCTAGCAATGGTAACATTATAGGCTGATTATGCATCTGGCAAGAACCGAGGATTATTCCTACGGCTGTTCCTCCTGGTAACATGAGTCGGGAAACTAGAATATAGGTACTCGCACATGCTCCATGCCCTCCGTCCTTCCAGCAGGAAGGACGGAGGGCATGTAGCATGTGCGACTCGAAACTAGCAAGTTTCGAGTTACAAAAGGAAGCATTGCTAATGAAAGTTCTTATTGAAATTAATTTTCCCCTTAATCACAAATCCAACACTAAACAACAACTGAAAAATTAACTTTTATCACAAAGGTTTACTTCATCATTAATCACAGACTTAATTGAGTTTAAAACTCGGCCACTATCACTCTCTCTTGAAAGTACATTTATGTACATTGCCGCATGCTGCGGTAACTAGTAAAAAACATCTCTGATCAACTGGAAATTGGATTTAAAACCTTCCAGTATTTAATAATTAAATACCTACCTACCGGTATTCAAGGGTTACTCGACTTGTTGTTGTTGTCAATTGTAATGGTGAAAGTCTAGTACATGGATGTGATTTGTGAGAAAATCACCTAAAACTGCTAAGAATTTGACATTGCAACCGTTTCAGTAGGAAAGTATTTATTTTTAAACGACTTCAAAAAAAGGAGGTTTCTCAATTCGACCGTATAAATTTTTTAACTTTTTTTTTATGTGTATTCGCGGAGAACTTCGTCGTTTATGAACCAATTTTGATGATTCTTTTTTTTTTTTTTTTTTGGCAAGGAAATATTCCAAGGGTGGTACCATGATAAGGAAACCAGGATTTCATGATGGCATCCCAGAGAAATCGAGGGGAACCTTCAAATATTATAGGCACACCTATAGCGATTTCGGTATTTTTTATAGTAACTCGTGCATTTGCTCCCGGAAAGCACCATTCGGTGAAGTGGAACTGATGAGGAAGACCACATATGGCCATCGGAACTACTCAATAATTCGTATTTCACGGATTGCGATTCGATTATTACCAAGCAATTTATGCTCGTCACAATACATATGTTGAAGTGGAGCTGGTGACTTCACCATTAGTTCCAGTTCTCCTGGTTCCTTACTGGGAGAACTCTTCAACAATTAACGTCCTTGTATCGGGAAAAGCAATATTTTATAAAAGGTGATGAGCAGGTGACATTAGGCTATTTTAACTTAGATAAATTACAGGCTGACCCACTAAAAAGTGAAAAATAAAAAACTTTTTTACAAAAAAAAACAACCGACTTCAAAAAAAATACTACAAAGTGAAAAATAATTTTAATTTCGGAAGTCGGTGGCAAAAAGCTAAAATACAGATCCAAAGACACCGACTTCCGAAATTAAAATTATTTTTTACTTTGTAGTATTTTTTTTGAAGTTGGTTGTTTTGTTTTAGTAAAAAAGTTTTTTTTTTCAAAGAAAATATTACTACTATTTTTTTTAAACCTTCAGTGACTTAACTAATGTGGTTATTTTTTTATGCTGTACCAATTTTTCTGCTCGCCACTCCACAGTAAATCTTGAGAGGCCATTACTGCGATACTTTTAGTATACACTGGCGGCCGTATTTATTGGCAAACATAATATTAAAACCTTGAGCACGAATTGTAATGTCCCAAACAGAAAATATGGAGCTTTATTATCTCGGAAAGTTAATACAAGTATAATCCCTAACTTATAAATGTTACTCATTAGTTTTATGAGAAAGTTTCCTTAATCCTGCGGATAAGGTCGTCTTTGGTAATACCTTTTAAGAGGAGTTAGTGATACATTAATAATTCTATGTGTTTAATAAACGTTAGTACCTAGTTTGTTTTATAAGTACGTATTAATTATGGATACATTTATAATATTGTATTATTTGTTTGTATGTATCTACCAAGCACTGTCACTGCATAGCTTCATCATCTCTCTCCTTAAAAAGATTTATAAAAGCAACATTTTAACAACTCAGTCCTACCCTTGCTTGATTGCGTGCTATCAGCTAAGCACGAAATAGCCAAGTAAAGGGCTGAGAACAGACCGGTAGTGCTATTCTGTAAATATCTCACCGTGAAAACATAAGTGAAGTGGTCTTAATATGAGCTGTCAATAGTGTCAACCCCTAGCATCAGGTGGGATGACGGCTCACTTCACGCTCACTGCACCTAAGTTATCACGGTGAGATGTTTACAGAATAGCACTAAAGCTCCCATTACTTATTCACGTACGGTCTTCAGCCCCATTCGTTATTCACAGCTGTGGCTGTAAATTGTACCCGACATGTACCACCGTCCCTCAGAGTTGAGAGTCTATAAAGGGTACAATAATTCAATACAATTGGGTGAGTGGATGAACACTTGAACAGAAACCAAATAAACTCTGTAAATAGCACGATAATAATCACGGAAACTAGTGTTTTCTTCTGACAGGTGTACAATAATTAATCGATTCGCTGCACCAGAAAATAGATCAACGCATCGATTTTTCCTACATTTCTATAGAATCTATCTATCAAATAAAAAGAGAAGTCCTGACTGACTGACTCATCAACGCCCAGCTCAAACCCTTGAACCTAGAAAGCTGAAATTTTGTACAGATGTTCCCTTTATAATGTAGACAAGGAATAAGGAAGGATTTCCCGGTAGCGCGTTCCCGTGGAATATTTTCCGACATCCGCGCGGGCGAAGGTGCGCGGGAAGTGCTAGGCAAAAATAAAACAAGTAAATAATATTTATTTAAGTTACGGAAGAATGGAGTCTCCTAACACTAATTTGGAAAGGAGGTTCAATCACTAGTTGTTATAAGGTATTTACGTATTAAAATAATTAACCATTTTTAATTATTTTATATTTTTAATTTTAAAAGTATAAAATTGAAAGCATCTAATTGTACACACGGCTACACATCAAGCTATACATTTCCAGTTTACACTGACCTCTCACTGTAAGAAAATCCTATACAATGCGAGTCAGCTTATACTGGAAATGTATAGCTTGATCTGTAGCCGTGTGTACGAGGTAGGTATTTACTTTGAAAAACTGTGTGACAAAATCAAGTAGGTACTTAGCTTATAATATCTTGGATATCTAGTTTCCCCTTCCAAGCCACGCCAAAAAACGACAATATCAACCCACACTTCCCGCCGCCAATCTACCGAAACTTAGAACCAATAAAGTTGTCAAAACTTATTCCAAACGAGATCATCAAAGAAGTCAAACTAATCCAATTTATGAAGAGTACGACACTCTAAACCGAGGCTTAACTCTTAACGACGCCCTCAAGTGCCCTCACCCCTTTCGAGGGGTATCGACAGGCTCGTTTTGTTGGCCACATATTATGTAAATACAGTCCCAAGTATTCGTAAGTGACCATTAAATTGAGGTTGGAAGGACGGAGAGACATTTTAAGGAGGAACGGAAAGCATACTGTATACACATGCTGACTGGTTTTTACGCGAGGGATATATTGAAGGAGGCATTCATATTTTTGGCCTAACCTAGACCAAGGTTGTAGTACGGATTACTCTCTGCCTCATAAAAACTATTCCGCAAATGCATATTTTGCAAGATAGGTTTTCATTATGGTTTTTTTTTGCGATGTTTTCATAACAAGTGAGCATAAATTAACATGTCCTTTTGTTTTTGTGTGGCTTTTTTTTTTTTTTTTTTTGTGGATGGGAAATCATCAAATGACTTCTCCCGCTCTGGGCAGAGCGGGAGGGCGTGTCAGACTTTTACTGACTAAAACCCACCCATGATCCTTCAGTTGCCCGTGCCAGGGCCACGGTATCTCTTTCGAACTACCCGCGACCCCGCACTTACACTAGGCTACAACTAAATTAATGCTTAAATGCATGCTGCTGGATTTTCTACTTTCGACGCAGAGCCAAGCGCTGAAAATTATACAACGTACCTTTGTTGAGGCATTCAATTAGGTGTCGCCTAGTGTTAGTGAAAACGGGCATAAGTCTTGAGTGCGACATAAACTGGCACAGGCGGTACACTCGTGTATTCCATTTCGCAATTGTCAGACTAGAAGACTTGGCAAATGTATGTGTTCGTACTAGTGAAACTGTTAACTAGTTGGCAATATTATGAGAGTTTCTGAGAAATTCTGAGATATACTTGTGGATGTAAATCATAGAGATGTTCTTCGACGGTTTAGTTGTGAAACTAACTTAGTTTACGTGTGAACTTCTGTTGCTAAAGGAACAAAAACATATTAAATAAATTAGTAAACACGTCATATAATATAACGAGGCAAAAGGAGTATATAAGGATCGTAGCAGGTAGCGTTCTGTAGTTTCTGCCTACCCCCATGGGAAGAAGGCGTGAGTTTATATAAGTATGTTATAATAATATATAACTTTCAACATCTATATACCTACATCATAGTTTCCGCTTCCTTGTTGGCCCAATTAAAAGCTGCAAATAAATCTACACCTTCAGATAGGGTATAAATTATACCAAAATAAGTTAGTTCCTACAGAAACTTAGTTTGCAAGCAAAACATCTGAACATTGCCGAAGTACTCACAATTAGTACAAGACGGAAATTAACAATGATCTCGAACTTTGTCAAGTCTAAACTAAGTGTTAGCTGTGAAGCTACCTTATACAGGTTCAAATATTAATTGTTGTTTTCCTCTAAAAGGGTCATTGTACTCATCATTGTGAACAACTTTTACGATGGGACCAAACCTGCAATCGCGATAAAAATATTATTGGTCAAAAACCAACGACCATCTCAACACAAATTGTTTTTTTTTGCCCTGAATAGAACATCTGTTAAAAACTGACAAAATATTCTAGTAGAAGCCCCTTGTGACGTTTAGAAGTAAGCTTGTAACGTTGTAACCTTGTACCCGTTTCAAAAATAATAACAAATTGATGTAGGTAATCACATATTTCAAATATACAGTAACATACTTCGAGATTAAAGAAATATTTGTCTTTAATTTCGAAAGGAAACACCGTAGCTTCGTCGATACCAGAAAAAGGCACAGCGCCGTTCCTAAAGCAAACACACAAATGTTTACATAAGGTACAAATCATAAATGTTGCATTGAAGAAAAACCAACATCAATAAATACATTGGAGTAGGTACTTCGATCTTTGACCGGAACATGAATTTCCCAGGAGAAAAGTTTTCAAGTTACAGCTGAAGTAAAAATTTTGAGGAACTAGCAGCGAAGTCTTGGACTTGAAATTTTATTTTGAAGTTGTAAAGTTCTTTTTACGAGAGTATTCGGATTAAGAGAGAAAGAAAATTTATGTAATAATAAAAACTTTGTTTTGTATATCGATGTTTTGCTCATTAGCGAATACTTATGAAACCACAAACCGCAAATCCTGTCCATTACCACAAATAAGCCGAGTTTATTTATTTAAAACTGTAGTTTCTGAAAGCTATAATAAGACTGGAATAGATTTGTTCTAAGATGTCATGATTTCGTCACAGACACAATTAACTGTGTCTGGGGGATATTTGACCGCTACGATTGATCTGGCTGCTTACAAATACTATTGAAATAGTTATATTATAATTATATTTATTTATTGCACAATGTACACACAGTTACAGGCTTTGCTTACAACTAATGAGTACATAACCCCGTTGGGGCGCGGCAAGATAACTTAAAACTAGAATATTGTGTCTGTAACATTATTAATTAGAACATATGTTTACATTAAGTCTATAATTTTATTACATTATTAAATATTTATACTAAATTGTATTGTATTATATTATCATTATATTCTGTTATTAGGTATTACATTTATAGTTTAATTATAATCTGTAATCTATTATTATCTAGTAGGTATTATCACATAATTATATAAAGTTTAGGAACTTTCACAAACATACATTTAACTTGTATATTATTAATTAAACTTATATCTAGCTTTACATCGTAGTTCCCTGAGTATCATTCAATAAAAATTAGGACTGAAACCATAAGTAAGATGACGTAATTTTCTGCGAGTTTTAAAGCGTCTGGTGGAAAAACCGCCGACGGGAAGAGTCTGACAGTATTGATTATTAATTTATTAACAATATTCTGTAAAACATACATAAAAATCAGCAGTCAGACTTTAAGAAAAGTGAGTAATATTTTTACGTAACTTTAGTTACAAAAATTGGCCGTCGGCCCAAGCGTGCAAGGTATGCATACGTTCAAAATACATATAACACTACTCTATCCCATACATATTGATAATCAGAAAATAAGTAATGTCTGGCGGCCCTGGGATCTTGGACTACCTTGTAGTTAATCACAGATTACTTAATAATGCACGACCTACATACATTCATAAACTCACGCCCTCCTCCCATGGGTAGGCAAAAACTACAGAATAATGATACTTAGGCACCTACTCTAAAAGATGTAAATTTATTTCTCGATAAAGGTACAATCCTCGTTATCGTGACATACTCGTAAACTAGGTACTTAATTTTGATTTTAACATAACTTTTCTTAATTTAGGGTTTTGTCTTACCATGTCTATTTTATTAAATACTTTTGGCACTAAATATTTTGAAGTCCCCATAGTCAATTGTTATTCTCGGTTGAACCAGTCTTTTCTCTCTTAGTGCTGATTTTCTTGTATTATATTTATTTTTAACAGGTATTCTAGACTCATCACTAAAATAGTGCTCTAGGCTTATCAAATATTCGACTTTCTTTATCTACTGTTGTATTTGCATAAGTGTTTAAACTATAAACAGTGTGATAATAAAAGATACACAATCATTATTAACTACTTTATAACATTACTATTTATAGCTACTATTTACATCAAGCCTAGAGGTTATTCCGGCCAGACTATTCTGATGGTTGCAAAATTTTATTTTGAGAGCTCTCGTAATATTTATTTTTCTTACATATATACATATTTTCAACCATGTGGAAATCTTACAGTACCTAAGAATTTTCCTGCTCCATATGTATCTATAGTACATACTCGAAAATATTATCTACTTAAACAAATATTATTCCAGAGATTAAAAGAACGAAGAAAGTCGTATAAACTAAAAACATTCGTTTAATCATGTCTAGTGAATGCGCTTTTACGGAAGAACGTCAGAAGAGTTGACAACAAATAAACACGAGGATTACATATCACTATGAACACATCCACCAGAGAGTGATAGATGCTTATTCTAAAAATAAGCATACTTATACAGAAGCCATATAAAGGGAATATATCTCGCGAAATTACCCACCGTATAAATCATAATTATGGAAATTTACCTAATCTCCATCATATGTTAAACTACTCTCGCGTCAAAGATTAGACAATATTTATTTAAGAAAGCCTTCGACAAACCACAATAATTACATATTTAGCATGATATCTTCACAAATAATATCACCGACATAATAAAAGACGAGACCGAAATTTGTTTAATCAGTTTAATAAAGTTTGTTGAAGACGACACACCAAGGGAAACGTAAATAAAAATGGCTGCAAAAAATACTGTAGCAGATATAGAAAACAAAATGGAAAAGGCAAAAGAAACTGTTGATTATGATGACCTCATATCGTTCGCTGGTGAATGTGGCCGTTACCAATGGCTCCTTTTCTTCTCTACGTTTCCCTTCTACGCCTTTGGAACCTTCGTGTACTTCTCTCAGATGTTCATGACAGAAGTTTCGCCCAACCACTGGTGCAGGATCCCCGAGTTAGAAAACTTAACTGCTATACAACGAAGGGATCTTGGTGTGCCCAAAGATGAGAACGCAAGATTTGGCTATTCACAATGTAAGATGTATGAAGCCAACTGGACCGAAGTGTTAGCAATGGGACGAACGCCTGATCCGACGTGGAATACAGTGCCGTGTCAATATGGATGGGAATTCAACAAAACAGAAATACCATACCCTACTATTTCAAGCGACTTGGAATGGGTGTGCGACAAGAACAGTTATCAAGCTACGGCTCAATCAATATTCTTCGTTGGCTCCATAGTAGGTGGATTTCTTATTGGATGGATCGCTGATCGGTTCGGGAGAGTGCCAGCTGCTGTAATCAGCAATCTTATCGGCTGTGTTGGTGGTTTTTCTAGTACTTATGCTCAAAACTTGACTCAGTTTGCTGCAGCCAGATTTGTTATGGGTATGGCTTATGATAACTGCATGATTATGGCGTACCTTCTTATATTAGAATATGTCGCTCCTAAATACAGAACTATATTAGCAAACTTATCCTTTGCTACATTTTACTCTCTATTTGTGACTGTGCTGCCCTGGCTGATGCTCGCTTGCGGCCACTGGAAAACTATTTCTCTAGTCACTAGTTTGCCATTAGCCTTAGCTTTAATAACACCATTTTACTTACCAGAAAGTCCAAGATGGTTGTTATCAAAAGGCCGCATTGATGAAGCTGTAAATAAAGTTCTTGTGATCGGCCGAATTAATAAAAAGGAAATACCACCGAAAGTCATCGAACAATTTAAACTATCAGCAATGAATGCGAAAGAAGAACAATCTGAGAGTTGTTTAGAGATACTAAAGAGGCCAGTCATTAGAAAAATGTTTATTCTAGTATGTATTGAATTCATGTGCTGTACTATTGTTTTTGATGGACTGGTAAGGAGTATAGGACAATTAGACTTCGACTTTTTCATGTCCTTCTCATTGGTGTCCTTTACTGAATGTCCATCGATGATCATTGTGGCCTTTGTTATGGACCGCTTTGGTAGAAGGTGGTTGACGATCGTCGTGATGACCATAAGCTGTATATTCTGTGTACTTACAGTATTTTCTAGTGGTATACAAACAGTGATATTTGCAGTGGTCGCCAGGTTCGCTGTTAATATGTCGTATAGTGCATCTATGCAGTGGGCTGCTGAGATTTTACCTACATCAGTAAGAGGATCAGGAGTGTCAATCGTACATATTTGTGGATACGTAGCCACAGTGCTATCGCCATACATTGTGTACTTGAAAGTTTATATTTACTGGCTGCCATTAGTGGTAATAGGCTCTATTGCCGGATTGGGTGCTTTGGTCGCTCTTGGGTTACCTGAGACTGCGCGAAAGGACATGCCACATACATTCGATGACGCAGAGGAACTTGCGAAGAACCAGCGACTTTGGACGCTACCGTTTTTGGAGTTCAGAAAAAAGAAAAAAGGTGAAGTTAACGAAAGTTTTGAATCCGAATTGTGAAGTGTATTCTGTTGGCATGTGTCAGTCAATCAATCAATCAATCAATCATTATGAACAACTTTTACTATGTGACCAAACCTGAAATCGAGAAAAAAAATCAGCATTTATGTTTGTATAACTCGTCAAAATGTAGGGAATAGCTGATTTTTTTCGTGATTTCAGTTTAGGTCCTATAGTAAAAGTTGTTCATATTGACCCCTTAAAAGGAAGACTGTGTTTATTTACACTCTGTATTTAAATCAGCGTTAAGAAGTCGACTTTTATCAAATTATTAATAGAAAATGCCAACACCTATTGGTTAATTTATTAAAATTGTAAACGTAAGATGTCTTTACAGAGGAATTTACCTTACGAAGACGGAGGAATAATAGAAGCTAAAGTTGCAATATTATATCTGAGCTGTTTTGATAGCTAAGTTGTTTTGTTTTCATAGCTAAGTAATTCTTTTTGTGAATCTTTCTATCACACACCAACTGCCCATCTATTCCTAGTATAGTACTGTTCAGACAGCCTCACTAACAAGCTTACTAAGTGGCGTTTTACCAGGTTTTGCATGAGAAAAACGAGATCACGATCTTTCTTCAAAATAAGACATTAAAATCTGAACCAATATAAAAAATTCACAGCCATTTGAAAACGGAACACCTTTTTTATTCTAATCTGAGGGTAGATATAAAATCGTACCACTCGTCAATTCCCGTGTGACCCGAACGGTTCAATATTCAATCAGGTTCCGCAGATGTGACGTGAATAAGTAATGCTCAGACCAATATAGCTGTTAATGGAAGGTTAGGAGAAGAAACGGATAAGTATTTCTGGTTTTTGCTAAGTGGCTGAATTTTAATTAGTTACGTTACCTTAACTCTTAACTACCTACCCCTTATTTCGGTCACGTAACTAACTACCCACGGTCTGTGTGAGAGCGCCGCGCGTCGGACAATATAAAAAAAATAATATGTTTATTTAACTCCACAAATTACATTCCTATATTTCCTAAAATACTATAGACATTAAGTTGACAGATATTTAAACAATTATGTATTAATTAGACTTATATTATTATTTAAAGATATACAACATCAGTTTTAGTATATGCGAAACCCGAAACACGTGTCTAGTATTTTTATGTAAAGAATCTATGTACAAAATTTCAAAACTGCGTCATGAAAAATCACAACGTTATAAGCTTGTTATGTTACCTGGTTGTCCGTAAAAAAAAACATGATTACCACGCGGCGCCCGCTGTGCTCCGTGCCTAGTGCCGCTATGACCTGCCGTGAATTGCGTTCGTCGCTCGGTGTCCATATTGTAACCTTTTTAAATATTTTTGGGGCAAAATATAACACGGTATAAAAATTATTGGAATCGATTCAGTTACTTATTCTGAACAAACTATATTCAGGTTTCGCATATACTAAAAATAATGTTGTATATTGATCAAGAAAAAAACTTAAAGAGCCTGCTTCACCTCCTACGATTAAGTTCCTATTAACTTACTTGGCAGATAATTTCATGCAAATTCTGTTCCAGTTTTAACCGGCTTCAAAAAGGAGGAGGTTCTCAATTCGTCGGAACCTTTTTTTTTTTTTTTTTTTTTTTAAGATGTTTTGAAGATGGCTAGACAGATTTGGATTTTTTTTTGTTTTATTCGAGAGGGTATACATCACAGTTGGTCCCATATAAAATTGATTAACTTTGCTTTGGTAGTTTTTGAGTTAGCTTCAATATTACGTATTTTTTCCTCACTTTTATATGGATGATGTTCTAGTTTGTTTTGCAGGTAGTGGTATTAGAATTTGTGTGGGGTAGGTACACAACTAAAAAGTGAAAAATAAAAACTTTTTTACAAAAAAATACAACCGACTTCCAAAAACAACACTACAAAGTGAAAAATAACTTTAATTTCGGAAGTCAGTGGCAAAAAATGAAAATACATTTAACTAGACACCGACTTTCGAAATTAAAGTTATTTTTCACTTTGTAGTGTTGTTTTTGGAAGTCGGTTGTATTTTTTTGTAAAAAAGTTTTTTAATTTATTCAGTGTGTAGTGGCTATTCGGACATCGTGAATTAGGCCCTAAGAAATACTTCTAATACAAATTAACAAGTTGGACATTACAACTAATTGGTTCCGACAAGCTCATTACTGTCTCTCATTGGCAATAGGATTACCGATTTAGGGGAGAAAGTTACTAAAAGAAAGTACTTTCGGGATTTGGCGAAGTGAACAGAAATGTATCGAGTATAGGCGAAGTTAATAAGCGTGGCGAAAAAGGAAAAAGTATCTCCTGAGCCACAAGACACACGATGCTTAGTTTATGGCTCACCGAACATTATCATCTGCCTAGCTTTTTCCCAACTATGTTGGGGTCGGCTTCCAGTCTAACCGGATGCAACTGAATACCAGTATTTTACATGGAGTGACTGCCCCTTAGTTAGTAAGGGGCATCGTACCCCTTAGGCACTGAGGCTTAGTAAGACTGGGTGTCAGACTTTCGGGCTCCTGACGACCCGTAACGACTGTCAAAGATCCACGATAGACAGCCGGGACCAACGGCTTAACGTGCTTTCCGAGGCGCGGGGGTATGTATAGATGGTCACCCATCCACGGACTAACCGCGGCTAGCGTAGCATAACGTGATCGATCGACCCGTGCGGCTGTTATTACTTAGCCACGAGCCCCTGTGGCTCATCGAATATGAGTATACGTTATTATTTCTTGAAGAAAATGCTTAGGTATAAGAATATGATAATTATATATTCTTGCGCCATCCCACCTTCCTAGTACAGTGGGCTGTGCTGGTGCGGCTGCTGCAGGTGCGGAAAACCTCAAACGGCGAAAATATTCAAATATTTTTGGGAGTTATATTTTCGAGCCGTTTGTGATTGAAACACTAGGGCCATGGGGTCCGAGTGCACACTTGGTTTTTCAAGACATCGCTAAATGGTTGGTCGACTCCTCACGTGACCAGAGGGCTGGCCTATTTTTTGGCCAAAGAATCAGCATTGCCATACAACGTGGCAATGCTGCCAGCCTTTTGGGCACTTTTCCTGTAGACAGCGATGCGGACAAGTTTTTTGATCCCTATGATCCTTCCCCCTCCTTTTTTATATACCATATAAAGGGATTACATATTATTTTTATGTTAACTATACTTGCCTTATTTTCTGGATTTATTCGTGTGGCGACTATTCAAAACCGTGAATCTTGAGTCTGAGTTGATGTCGATTTGAAAGCTATTGTCAAAACTCGTTCAATTGATCTATACCGGATGACTTTTTTTACCGTCTTGAAAAAAATAGGGTATATTAGGTGAACGGAGTAGAAGCGTATGGCATACCTACATAGTTTTTTTTTTTTTTAATAGTTTAGTCAGAAAAAAATATCTAAGTATCAATAAATACTACAAATTCGTTGTAAACTTATCATTTTAGAACAATAAAAACATAAATTTTGAAGAAAAATAATAAATCCTTTAAAAATATCGAAATTCAAATCACATGTAACCTGCATTTTGATTTGAATTTTGATTTTTTTTAATAAAAAAAAAAATAAAAAAAAACTAGATATGCCATAGGCTTCTACTCCGTTCACCGAATATACCCTATTTTTTTCGAGACGGTAAAAAAATTCATCCAGTATAAATAAAAAGAGAAGTACTGGACGACTGACTGATTGTCTGACTCATCAACGGTCAGCCCTTGGACCTAGAAAGCTGAAATTTTGCAAAGAGGTTCCCTTTATAATGTAGACAGGGAATAAGGAAGGATTTCCCTGTAATACGTTCCCATGGGTTTATTTCCCGACATGCACGCGGGCGAAGCCGCAGCCGGGGGCAAAAGCTAAAAAAAAATATGCTAAGTACCAAGTGCTTATTGCTTTGTTATATTGCTTATTAGCTTAAGGGTTTGTCGCGATAAGTTTTTTCCCACTTTGAAAGTAATGAGGAGTTTTGGAGGCTGTTTTCTGCAAATTTTAATAATAATAATTCTCGTACTTACGAGTATAACTTAAAATAATTCTCCACCGGTTCAAATAAATATTTTTTGAATGTTTCTAATACAAAATTTATTTTTGTGGTTTATAAACAATATACAAGTTAACACTATTTACACTAGGTACTAAAGTAAATGACTAACTAACTAACTATACAAATAAATATAAAACAAAAGGACACTTAGGCGTCGAAGTACTCGTCCGCAAAAAAAAAACGTATTAAAAAATTTTGCAATCAGCGTTTTTCAAGGAAAACAACTAAAATAAATAGTGTTGGGTAATTTTAACATCATGATTAAAGAAATACCGGAAAAATTTACGAAAGCTCTCACAGAACCGCTCTGAAAATATCCTAAACTTCGCCATTTCACTTCAGTGTCTCGCCTTAACTTAAACTACACAAAGTTTAAATTAATTTCTATTATTCTTCACCCTCGTATTTTTCTTGTATTTTCTCAACACATCAGACTTTTATGCTATTACAGTACATTTTCCCTCCATTCTCGACAGAGTAAAGCAATAAAAATTGCCTTAAATGACTCGAGATTCTGACAAATGGGTGCCATCTCTCAGACGTTGCTCTTAATCCTGGTCTTATAGCTCAGGAAATAAGGGTCATAGTTCAATGGTTTGTTGACTGTTTTAGAATGAATTTGCCGGCGTTGAAGCCTCTTGTATCCTATAAAATGGTTGAAGCGTTGTATGAGTGGGTATCCTCATTGGAATGTTTTTTTTTGCAGTAAATCATCCAGATTTTTTTTTTTTATGTTGGAGGAAAATGTCACTGACATTAACACATTAACTTGACTTATAGTGAATGGTAATTGACTAAAGACGGGTTTTCACTATACGAGTACTCTTGGACAGAGTCTACTCAGATGACTACTCGGACGCTACTCGTAGCGTGTAAACACGTGATCCGGGCGTACTCGGACACCGGCATCCTATCAAAGTGGACTCGGGCGCGGTTACTATTTTCCCAAGTTCACTTGGATCATTTTAAAAAAAAAAAATGGCGCCAACTAAGAAAATGAAGAATGAACGTCTTAAAATCCATTTCCGGATACAAATTTTTCGCTTGCTTTGATTTTTTTTCCTTTCATGATTTTGAACTTTAGCGATTAACATATCTGCTACAACTGCTGTACCTCAAAGACAAAGACATTTATTCGTCGGATATGGTAGCAACAAAGTTGGTATATAAAATAGTTGTGTTCAGGACACATCCGCCGCTAAAAGTTGCATACGAATATTTATAATAATATGTTCACATGGGCATAAAACCTAACTTATAAACTACATATACAGATACTCTACAAATAATATAGAACACTTAAAACTATAGACATAGAGACACATTAATTATTATTCTCTGGTACATAGGAACCTACAATTTAAAATAAACAATAAAAACACAACAATAACTTAAACAAACAACCTAGCAACAACCTAATTATAAAACTAAATAAATTAAATTTAACCCATAAAATAAAAAAAAAACTTATAGAGTATAAAAGTTGTTTTGATTAAGCCATGTTTTTAATTCTTTTTTGTAACAATTAAATGGCAGTTCTCATATTAATTTTGGAATGTGGTTGTAAATTTTTATGGACATAAGGTAGCTGTTTCTATAGTGGAGAGTGCTCCTCGCAGCAGCTGATCAGTCGTCATCTTTATGCCTACAAGGAGACAAAATTAAATGCTACTTTGACGCTAAACTCGTAAAGTGTCAACCAAATTCTGAGTGGACTCCTATATGCTCTTGCTCGTTTGTGCGGACTCGGTCCGAGAGTACTCTTATAGTGAAAGCAATCTGCCTAGCCTTTTCCCAACTATGTTGGGGTCGGCTTCCAGTCTAACCGGATGCAGCTGAATACCAGTATTTTAAATGGAGCGACTGCCTATCTGACCTCCACAACCCAGTAACTGGGTAATACAATACCCCTTGATAAAACTGGTTGTCAGACTTTCGGGCTTCTGACGACCCGTAACGACTGTCAAAGATCCACGAATGACAGCCGGGACCAACGGCTTAACGTGCTTTCCGAGGCACGGAGGAGTCTCGGTATGTAAAGACGGTCACCCATCCACGGACCAACCTCGGCAAACGTAGCTTAACCTGATGGATCGACCCGTGCGGCTGTTATTACTTAGCCACGAGTCCCTCCTATAGTGAAAACTCGGCTTAAAATAATTGTTATACGGTTGGGTGTGTAAAGATTTTGTGTATCACTGCAAGACGTATCAATTTGACAATGTTATTTATTTATTTATCCTCCCACTGGAACGCCATACAGCAATTGCACCAACGCAGCAAAAAATTACTTCATGTGCTGTTTTCCCATCCATCCTATGGAGCCGGTGGACGTCGAATGGTTCGACGATGGATCACGCGATGTCAAGTCTCAATAGTGCACACATTATTTGCGATTTTTATACATTAAAATTTAAAAAGCTAATTTTTTTATGTGTCACCATCATCCTGTTTGACAGATGACCGAATTACAGTCCTACCAACTTATCTGTGAACTGAAAGAGGACGCCACCGTCGATGCGTCGACACAATCGAATGACATGCGTCGGCACAATCGAATACATTTCAACATGACACATTTAATTAGTTAGTCTTTTATTTTATTTTGTATTTTATTTTGTACCTTGTTGTGAAAGAGCGGAGTCTCCTAATACAGGCATTGTTTGCTTACAAGGAGGCTCCAATCACTAATTGTGTTTTTTTATTTATTATGGTTACGAAATAAATAATTTTTAATTTTTTTTTTTTTTTTTTTTTTAATGACGGCCGTAGTTCCAATTTTCGCCATTTCACAGATAAGTTGGTAGGAGTGTAACCGTGCGTTTGCTGGCGAAACATCCAGTTAAAAACATGTTGATATCTCTGTCAGATACATTGATAGAAATAAAGATAGCAATATGTTTTTATGCAATGTTTCGCCAGTGCAAACGCGCGGTTATTGTACGCTTTAATAATTTCTACCCTGACGGTATTATTGTGGACGTCCACGTCCTTATAATGTATGGAAATACGTGCACGTTATAACGTTATCGTAGACGGAAATTTAAAAGCGTCTTCATCTGTGTTATCGTGATATCGTGACGTCTACGATACCAGTAGTGCTATTCTGTAAATATCTCACCGTGAAAACATAAGTGAAGTGATCTTAAAGTGAGCTGTCAATAGTGTCAACCCCTAGCATTATGTGGAATGACGGCTCACTTCACGCTCACTTCACCTGAGTTATCACGGCGAGATGTTTACAGAATAACAGCGCTGATATCGTCACGTTGGAAGTTATTAAAGCACACAATCAGTTTATAACTTTATAACCCTACAAAATTCGGCCTGCCTAATAGAAAGAAAGAAAGAAAGAAAATACGTTTATTTGCGGTAAACATGACGCAAAGGACAACAAAATAAAATAAGAATGTAAAAAGCAAGTTTAGGGGAAAATATGCGTCACATCTACGCAAAAAATATAAATAATATAAAAATATAATAAATAATGATGCATGATTTTATTTCTGTAAGTAGGGTTTGTAGCACAGAACAGATAAAAGAGGTTTTGTCTGTTCTGTGGTTTGTACAAACACTTACATGTCAATCATATTTTTTAAAACTAGATGAGGCCGGCGTTTTATATCTAACTCTAGCTAGTCCAAGACGTATCGTGTTACCATCATTGACATATACAACGTGTCGTTTTGCATCCTCGTCAAATTTGGGTGTGGTAACCGAACAACTTTTTCCATGGCACCAACATCGTAATCGCGAAAAAATAATCAGCCGGCCCATACATTTGCGTCGAGTAGGTAATGAAGTTTTCTATGGGACAGTTGAATTTTTTTTCGCGAATATGACGTTGCTCCCATGGAGAAAGTTATTCGGTTTGATGTTCTGTACCACACCCTGTTGACGAGGATGCAAAACGACACGTTGTATATTACCGTGGTTGTGAAAGGTCAGTTAGGCAATCGCTCCAAGTAAAATACTGGTATCCAGCTGCATCTGCATAGATTGGAAGACGACCCTAACATAGTTTGGGAAAAAGCTAAGCAGATGTTGATGGACTCTAGAAAAGACACAAACACGTCATGACAAAATTATATAGAAACATTTGCAAATATTTGCATGACCTTCGTTGTTTTTCAACTACAATGTTAAGTTTGTTTTGGGATAAATTCATCCCTACTACGGAACCCTTCATTGTGCGTGGTCCGGCATCTCCCAAGCTTAGCCACCACGACCCACGATACACAGACTTGGCAATGAATTGCTTTCGTAGGATTAATCCGACAAATAGTTTCGTGTCCATTTCGTCAGGGTCATATATTCGCAAATATCAACCTCGAGAAAGTCCCCCCCCCCCCCCCCCCCCCCCACCCTAAAGACCAAAGACCTATTGAATATCCCTCTTTTTTGTACACACGGCTACACATCAAGCTATACATTTCCAGTTTACACTGACCTCTCATTCTAAGGAAATCCTATACAATGCGAGATCAGCTTATACTGGAAATTTATAGCTTGATCTGTAGTCATGCGTACCTATTTAGTTTTCGATTCACTATGCCAAGCGCGGGGCACGACAACTGTTATGAAGTCGGGCGGTTATAAGGTAGGTACTAATTATTCGCTACGTATGTACAACGGTCAGCACATCAAGCTACTCCAAACTGTCAAAGTTTCCCAATTGAATATGAACCTTATTCCTTTGCAATACAGTTGAAAATCTATCAAAGAAATTTGACAGATTGGGGTAGCTTGATGTGCTGGCCTCCTATCGGTAACGCAATGTATTGTAGTCACATCGCACCCTTCCTTATAGACTTACCGTGACAGATGGCTTTACCTGTTTTTAGATCAGTAAACACGTTCAATGTTATGATGATAAATATACTTACTCGTACATTTGTACTTCCTTACGATGTTTTCTTTCATTGTTTGTTGTTAGTCTATCAGACATGAATGGGTTAATATGTCCTTGGAATAGTCGCCTTATCTTGTTACTAATGATGTTATTTCTCAATTCTCAATTCTTTATTGCATTCCATAATGTAAAACAGTTGGTAAGCTTAAAATTAATGACACAATTATGGACCCTGTCGGGCACAGCATAGTAGGAGAGAGGAGGAAGAGCGCTTCTTTTGTGTTTAGTATTATTTATTTATTCTGATAATTGTATTTTTATTTCATTAAGTACTACTTTTCCTTTTATTATTTAATTTATTTTAGTAGTTTAATAATAATGTTAAGGCTTTATTTCTTATATCTATTTATATCCAAGCAATAACCGTAGACTTCAATTCGTACATCGCTACAGTCTATCTTGAAATTGTCAGTGCGCGTAACCCATGCGTTTTTAGGGTGCCGTACCTCAAAAGGAAAAACGGAACCCTTATAGGATCACTCGTATATCTGTCTGTCTGTCCGTCTAGCCAATTTGCTCCGAATCTAATGGACCGATTAAATTTAAATTTGGTACACGTATGAATTTCTGTGACCCAAACACGGACGGGTAAAGTAAATAAATGAATTTTGAATATGGGGGCCATATTTGGGGGGCAAATAAGAAAATTAAAAAAAGTTTTGCAAACTATACCTTGTGTCTCAAATATATCTTTTTTATAATTTTAAAATAAATTGTTTTAAAGTTATTTAAAAAAAAAATTGACGAAAATTGACCATTCCCGCCCCTCCCCCCCCTTATCTCTGAAACTACTGAACCTAAAATTTTGAAAAAAAATACAGAAAATAGATCTTTCCCAGTAGATCATAGGAAAACCTATAAGAAGTCTGTCGTCTTAAAATAACATGGTAAATCTATCAATATTGTGAATACATACTTACATTTACAGTTGGAATGTATGGGAGAACATGTTTTTCAACTACAATGTTAAGTCTGTACTTTGGATAAATTCATCCCAACTACGGAACCCTTCATTGTGCGTGGTCCGACACGCACTTGGCCGGTTTTTTTTTTTTGTATGTATAACCCACTAGCTAGCCATCTAAGTTGGTAAGTTGAGGTTAGCGTATATGATGTTATGTATATACTCGTAGCTGTGTGACCCTCATCACCCAATAAGATAGTAGGCGATACTGTTAAAATAACATTAATCAACCAACCTCAATTTACAACGGTCATTTCAAGGAAAGAAATAGCCAAATCACAGTACACCGAGCACTTAACCACAATCAAATGGCTTCCCTTATCTTTACTAATAAATTCGGATGTCCATCCGTCAGTCAACAGACGCTATTATATAGGGACATTTTCGCCTCGTTCGTGTGACAGCGCCCGTGAAATATGGGCCATTCAACGTCCAGAATTTAAAATATGGCGCGGCCTTTCCCTATTGTAGAAAAATGCCAAAGAATGCGTTGTCAGCTTCATTCGATTTTCTGAAGGAGTTTAAAAAGGTCCTCGCGTGTTTGATGGCACCAAGGAAAATATATTTTCTTTTATACGTTATAAACAAAACTAAGAACGGGTCTTCTCGCGATAATCCTTTTTACGAGGTAAACAGGTACCTACTTGTTTCCCGACGTTTCGACCGCCTTGCACCGATCGTGGTCACGGGAGGACTGATGACAGCTCAGCGACGTCTTCGTAAAGTGCGGGTATTGGCATCTAAGAAAGAAAGAAAAGAAAGAAAAACGTTTATTTGGACACACTTCGTGAAACACAAAAACAAAAGAAAAAAAAATAATTAAAATAATGTTTTAAAACAAAACCCACCCACACTTGGTCTTCACAATTTTTATTATTGTCACTGTCGGTACTTCTACACACAACACTAATGACGTCTACACACTGGCGGACCTCGTCAGACGACCGGCGTTGCTTGCCGTCCTCCCGTGACCAGGAGCTGCAAGGCGGTCGAAACATCGGGAAACAAGTAGGTACATGTTTATCTCGTAAAAAGGAATATCGCGAGAAGACCCGTTCTTAGTTTTCTTTTATACGACCGGCTTTCAGATGGAATACTTTCTGAAGTCGGTGCTAATGTAAACACTGTAGCACCGTTGCGTTATAGTCTTCATTCATCATCTTCCTGCCCTTATCCCATATTACTTGGGGTCGGCACAACATTCACTCCCTTCTCTTTCATAACACTCCTCACACAATCCATCCATCTTTTCTTTAGCCTTCCTCTGCCTCTCCATCCATCAACATATATATTCATCACTCTTTTCGTCACATGCGTTTCGTCTCTCCTCATCACATGCCCATACCAAGACAAACGATTTCCTTTCAACTTTTCTGTCACTGGCGCCACTTTCAAACTTCCTCCTTTAGACTCATTTCTTACTTTATCCATTCTCGTCACTCCACACATCCATCTCAACATTCTCATCTCCGCTGCATGCAATTTTTTTTCATCCGTCTTCTTCACTGCCCAGCATTCCGATCCATAAAGTACGACAGGCCTTATCACGGACTTGTAAATTTTCCCCTTTAAGTAAGTTGAGGGGCATCCGTGGGTTGCAAGTTGTTCCTGTAACCTGTCGCCATTTCATCCATCCTGAGTTGATCCGGTGCGTTACGTCTCGGTCTACTTCGCCGTTATAGTCTTCATTATCGTTCGTCGTTGTTGTCGGTTTGTTGTTTTAAGTTATTTTCAAGTATTATTTTCTTTCTTATGAATATAAAGCGTCAAACTTCGGAAGATTCCTCATATAACATAGGTACATTTTATTCAGAATTCTCAGCTTTTGATAACACCTAAGGCCTTATGATCCGCCGCTCGAGCCGCGTACTGAACTGAAGTAGGCTCGCGAGTGCTTGCCTCGCGCATTTGGTAGGTATTTAAACATATTAGGTCTTTACCTATGAAATAGCCGTTCTGCAGTACTGGCCATTTCAAATCAAAATAATTTTTGTTTGGCTAAGAATTCTAATTTCAAATTAATTTTATTTTAAAAACATGGATTTTTTTTTCCAAAAGTAGTCATTTGTTTATTGATTAGTGTTACATTTTCATCGCATTTCAATCTTTTTCGTCATCATGGATACGTTAAAAATTCGAGTAATTATGGAATATGAGTACCGTCGTGGCAGCAACGCGGCACAAGCGGCACGCAACATCAACGACGTTTACGGAGCTAACACTACAAACTAACGCACCACTTGTTATTGGTTTGCTCGCTTCCGTTCTGGAAATTTCGACCTGAAAAATGAACCTCGCGGTCGTCCGAAGACTTTGGTCGACAGTGACGAATTAAAGGCGATTGTGGAAGCTGATGATACACAATCTACGGCTGAATTAGCAGCAGCTTTCGACGTTAGCGTCAAAACAATATTGGTCCATTTGCGTCAAATTGGCAAGGTAAAAAAGCTTGACAAATGGGTGCCCCACGAACTCAATGATCGCCAGCGCGAAGCACGCGTCGAGACGTGCCTTGCACTGCTCAACAGACACACAAATGAAAGAATTTTGAACCGCATTGTTACCTGCGATGAAAAATGGATTCTGTTTGATAACCGCAAGCGCTCAGCAAGTTGGTTGGATCCTGGTTCAGCACCTAAACAATGCCCTAAACGAAAACTTACCCCTAGAAAAGTGATGGTCACTGTTTGGTGGTCTAGCGCCGGTGTGATTCATCACAGCTTCTTACCAAACGGGGTGAGCATTACTTCAGATGTGTACTGTGAAGAACTGAACACAATGATGGAGAAGCCGGCACATCTCCAACCAGCATTGGTCAATCGCTCGTCTCCGCTGCTCCTGCACGACAACGCGCGACCTCATACTGCACAGCAGACGGTCTCCAAGTTGCAAGAACTGGGGTTGGAAGCTCTCCGTCATCCGCCCTACTCACCAGACCTTGCGCCTACAGACTACTACTTTGTCCAGAATTTGGATAACTTCTTGGCGGGAAAAAAATTCAATATTTATATAATTCAATATTTGAAGAATTTGTTGCCTCCCGTCCAGCTGATTTCTTTAAGAAGGGCATCAATAAACTGCCACTGCGTTGGCAAAGATGCATTGATTGCATGGGTGATTACTTCAATTAATACAAATAAAAAATGCATGAAAAAAATTCGTTTAAATTTTTTTATACAAAACGGCAATTTCATAGGTAAAGACCTATTAGTAATTATTTTAATAATTTTATCACAATAAACAATCTTACTACCTTTTATTTTTTAGAAAAAATAAAAAAAAAGTCTGTTTTATTAAACATTACGAAAAGTGATAACTTTGAGATTTTTTTTATCAAAGTGAAGCTAATTGTGTTATTAAAAGCGATTGGCTATCTGCCAGATCCTTAAATAAGTTATAATTATCTCATTTTTTAAAAGAATTTTATACTGAACACTGTCTTTTTATGTTTCCCATGGATTCAAAAAACTAATAAGCGCGGTCTCTGACGGGTCATAGCGCCTTAAATTAAAACTCATAACCCGAATAATAACTTATTCCGTCCAAAAAGACGGAATAGAATTTAAATTCTCAACAAATTTTACTCCCAACTCTCACTTCTCTGATATTCCCGAGGCGGTCGTTAGATTCGCACTCAAAGCGTAACGATGTTGATAATTCCATCCATCTTTGTTAAAATAACACCCCTTAGCTCTCATAGATTATTCCGCTTTTTCATAGCATTTTCTTAGTGTATGGACCCTAGTGTCTTATTAAACTTTTCTGATTATTTTCTCTTTTTTTCTTTTTAGGGTTCCGTACCAAAATGGTAAAAAGGAACCCTTATGGTGCAACTCAGTTTGTCTGTCTGTCCGTCTGTCACAGCTGGATATCTCAAGAACTACTAATGCTATCAACTTGAAATTTGGAACAGTTTTAGATGACAATGCCCCTATTTTGCAAATAAGAATTTTTTTTTTTTGCAACAGGGATTTCTTTCTTTCTTAAAAATTAGAAGTGGGGCTACTATGTGGGGTATCATATGAAAGACCGCTGTTTGCACATTCTCAAACATTTTTTTTTAGGCCGCATAGTTTTCGACTTTAGATGAAAAATGTAAAAAAAAAATACCGTTCCCATCCCCTTATCTCCGAAGTTTGCATAGAGAAACCTGAAATTATTGTATGTGATAGAAGTTTATGTAAAGATTACAGAAAAAATAAAACGATGTCTATAAATATCACACTTTTTCAAAAATTGGAACGGAACCCTTGGTGCGCGAGTCGGACTCGTTCTTGAAAGGTTTTTTTTTCTGATTTCTGTCTGTCTGTATCATCATTTAGGTCATTTTATATTTTGAGGGCCTTCGATTCGCCTCGTTACGCAATTACTTGCAACCATTTGTAAGTCAAACGTAAATGTTTGATCTAACTTTTTGGTAAAGTACTCGTACCTATACTTACTGAATACGACCTAAGTATGTTAACTTTTTTGGAAGCTTCAACTTCAAGCAATTCAACTTTTGACAAGCTTTTTCATATTTTCTGCGGAGTGAGGTTTGAGAAAAAAAATCATAACTAAAGTTAACAAATAAATAAGGAAAAAAAAAAGTGTTTATTAAAATAAACACTTTTTTTTTCCTTAAAAGTGTTTATTAAAATAAACACTTTTTTTTCCTTATTTATTTGTTTATTAATTATGAACACTTAATTATTTGCCTTAATTACAATGTACAAGCTTACACTAATATATATATATATATATATATATATATATATATTATGTACAAGTATGTAATAAAAAGGGGAAGAGCTCATAGGGCATCAAAAAATTCGTCCACATCGCTGTCAATGGGAAAAGTGTCCAAAAGGCTGGCAGCATTGCCACGTTGGATGGCAATGCTAATTCTTTGGGCTAAAATAGGCTAGCCCTCTGGTCCCGTATAGAGTCGACCAACCGCTTGGCGATGTCCCGAAAAACTCGATGAGCACTCGGATCCTAAGGCCCTAGAAATTCCATTTATTTCTATTGAACCAATTACAGGCACTTTTGAATTTCAAGGAGTCGGTCATTTACTCTCAAATAGCTCTTAAATAAGAGTAGTCTTGTTTTCAAATAATTTAGTTAATATTGTGTTATTATCTGCGCATAATGTAGTGCATGCTGTGCTTTTCTAAAGGTAATGAGGCGCTTAGACTTAAGTTTGTGATGTACAAATTGTAAAGTAAGTAACAGTGTACTAATTGTTGAAGATCTTATAAATAAATAGTCTCAACTGCAACAACATTTTCTTTTTTAACCGACTTCAAAAAAGGAGGTTCCATATTCGACCCGTATGTATGTATGTATGTATTTCTGTATGTATGTATGTATGTATGTTTGTTTGTTTGTCCGCGATTTTCTCAAAAACTAATGAACCAATTTTAATGAAACTTTCACTAACGTGATCTACATACTTTCTGGAAGGTTTTCGTATATTTAATTATGTAATTATTCTTTTGTACGAAGTTATATGCCTAAAGGCACTGTGTGTCTCCGGCATTTCTAAGCGGATTTTGATGATTCTTCTTTTCGTTCAACTTAGGCTTCCATACTTATGTAATTGTATATTCAACTAAAAACATAAAAATAAATTTACTTTAAAAAAAAGTAAAACGCGACTTCAAAACCAAAAACGAATAGAATAACTTTCATAAAACAGCTTCTGAAGTCGGTGTCTTCAATTCTTTAATGCACTTTAGCTTGACACCGACTTCAGAAGCTGTTAAGTGTTCTATGAAAATTATTTTATTCGTTTTTGGTTTTGAAGTCGGTTTTTACTTTTTTTTAAGTAAATTTTATTTAATCATTAATACCTATAAATAAAAAGAAAAGTCCCGACTGATTGACTGACTCATCAACGCCCCGCCCAAATCCTTGGACCTAGAAAGCTGAAATCTTGCACAGAGGTTCCCTTTATAATGTAGACAAGGAATAAGGAAGGATTTTTGTTCCCTTGGGATATTTTCTGACATTCACGTGGACAGTGCTAGTCCGATATAATATTACTTATTTCAAGGTCCAAACGCCTGTTATAGTACAGAAATCTAACAAATACCATCGTCCAACATCTGGTATCCCAACTATTGGTGCGCGCGTGCCCGTATTAGACCCGCTTCATTAACTACGTGTTGGGGATTATTCGAGAAGGAATCTTTCATTCCACCAATATTAGGAACATTCTGAACTGGGTAACTATACTTTAGAACATAGTTTACTCATAAATAATTATGGTATTTTTAAATATGACAAAAAAACTTTTTTACAAAAAAAAAACAACCGACTTCCAAAAAAAAGACTACAAAGTGAAAAATAACTTTGATTTCGGAAGTCGGTGTCTTTGGTCTGTATTTTAGTTTTTTACCACTGACTTCTGAAATCATAGTACATTTTGATTCAAGTGGAGAATTTTTTTTATTGCATTCGAGGCGGAATTAACACCCGAGCCGTAGGCGAGGTTGTTTTTGAGCCGAGAACTGCAATAATAAATGTCCACGTGTATCAAACGACGTTTTTCAATACACTTTTGAAGAAATAAAATAACGAAAAATATTTTTTTCATTAATTATTACGAAACTATGATTAAAATTTTCTTTTTTTTCCGCGCTTTGCTTTCGCCAGGTTGAAGGAAAAGCAAAGATATAAAGCCGATAAACAGCCTAAAATGAAAAATAGAAAATTCAAATATTTTTGAGTTTAGAACACAAATAAATGGTAATTTGTTCATAAACGTTTTTTTTTTATTGAAATAATCATGGTTTTTGATGATATTCTATTTATAAACATTATTTAAATATTTAAAAAATATTAACGCCGTAAAGACGCATAGGTATCTTTTTGCCGATATTAAACAAAAACATTCACCTCCGAATAGAGACGGTCAGAGAAGAAAGAAGAGAGAGAGGAGAGAGAAAGAGATTGTAAGAGAGTAATAATTTATCTTTTTCTTTTTAAATCACTAGACTTACCTATTGCTATTGATTATTTAACTCATGTAATACGCACCGTGTATCTTGCCATGTGTCAGACAGTCATCTCGTATTAGGTGGAGCTGCGGAAACTATCTCAAACCTCTGGAAGCAGCTCAGAGAGCCATCCTTTAGGTTGCTTTCCGGCCAACGTTCTACCCAACCTAATCTTTATAAAAAATGGAATATCCTCACGCTTTGGCAAACATTTCATTCTCAACATTTTATTACAACAATACACAAAAACTCCTTTTACACAAACTCAATCTTCACTTAGGCGAAAGAACGAAATTTGCAAAGTACCCTTCACACGCTTTCCTTTCACTACCCTGGGCCATTTTTAACCAACTTCAAAAAAAAGGAGGTTGTGTGTAATATTATTGGAACTGCTATATTTTCTCAAATGATAATCTATTAGGGCTTCCAAACAAATATACATTTTTTTATAGACGTATGTAGTATGTATGTTATTCCACGCATTTCTCCGAAACTGTTGATCAGATTGTGACCATTTTTTTTATTGGCTTACATTTACCTACTTTAACTTAGGGAACAGTGCAAGTTTCATCAAAATCGGGAACTACTTATTACAAACAAATATTCTAGTTTGAACTTAAAACTAAAAATAAAAATTAAGCCGACCTCAAAAAGAAATTAATTCAAAGTTATGAAATAACTTTAATTTCCGAAGTCGGTGGCAAAAAACTATAATGCAGATCCCAAGACACCGACATCCGAAATTAAAGTTATTTCATAATTCTGAGTAAATTTCTTTTTGGAGTCGGTGTAATTTTTTTTTAATTACTTTTTAGTATAACAAAATAAACAAAATACATGAATACTCTTACGAAATATTTAAAAAAAACAGATGACATTCTTTCTGACCAGTTTAAACTACGACGACACTGAATATTTGCTTATTCACAATCGTAGTGACAACAACACACCTCCGACGAAGCCCGAGCTGCATACGAAGTTCGGCGAACTACTTAAGCAACTCGGGCTCTCGTCGGACGACTGCGTGATGTATAGACTGCGGTAACACTCCGTATCTAAACTCAAACTCTTTCCGTTCCGTTTACACACACACCACACCTACATCATAAAACACACGTACACCTACAACACAAAACACATACTAACACTTAGTATAAGTTATCATACGTTTGCACCTAAGTCCTAAGCAGTCTCTATTATAAATGTTGTACTCCTTCTGTGGGAACCTGAGCTGACGAACCTGAATACAGGTTGCCATGTAACCTAGCTAGGACGCCAGATTCAATTCCGTTAATTGTTACTCTCTTTACGATTTATACCAGAATTGTAAAATATATATATATATTTGTCGGATCCGGTGAATAGTACGGACGCGTAACGAATCGCAGGCGCGCCATAGGTGACATCACGTGAGGTGCCCACGCCTACAGCGCGTTTCTACAGAGTCGTGATGTTTTAACCTGATGGCGAGAAGAACAGTCTAGTGTTGGATCGCATCGGAGTAACATCGGGGTTACTACGCCACGGAACTGTATTCGATTCGTTGTGCTTAGTGATTGTGTTAGATTGTGATTTTAAACACCGTGTATCGCACCCAGTGTGTTCTCATTGCACGAAACCCATCTTCTGCCCACATGTCTGTCTAAATCTAACTGAGTAAATCCTGACGTTCCGACATATTTATTGTAACAGATTGCACACACGGCTACACATCAAACTGTACATTTCTAGTTTACACTGACCTCTCATTGTAACGAAAACCTATACAATGCGAGATCAGCTTTTATACTGGAAATGTATAGTAAAATTATTAATTATTTTCGAAAACTAACTTTAATATGGGCGGAGGGAGTTTTGGTATTTTTGTCGGAGAAAATACGAAATTCCTTCCAAAAATGAATTTCTGATTCATCATGCAAAGCGCTATTATTTTGATTTGTGTGCATGCCAATCTTCTTCCAACATTGTACTTACCAGCTTTATAATAACAGGGGTGACCGGTGCGAAGAAACCAAAACTAGACACACGAAGAACAAAACAAGAAGATGCAATAACAACCGAGCAAACGAAAAAAGACAAATCAGACTCGAAAGTAATCCGGACAACTACACAACACGGACAATGGTCCAAACCTGCCCCTAATTTTCAAGAGCCTTACTATAAGTGTGATCAGCGTAGTTTTAATCAAGAAAAAAATATATACAACATACTCGCACACAAATTGCTGAAAAATCTTACATGTGTGATGTCTGTCAACGTAGTTTTAGTGAAAAGGGTAATTTAATTTAAGTGTGATATTTGTGAGTGTAGTTTTAGTAAAAATAATGATTTAAAAAATCATATTCCTATACACTCTGGTGAAAAACTTTTTAAGTGCAATTTATGTCAGCGTAGTTTTAATCAAAAGTGCAATTTATCAAATCATATTCGTATACACGCTGGACAAAAATCTTAAAAGTATAATTAAAAATTAAGAAAATTAAAAAATTAAAAATTATTTATTGTCATAAAACAGATGGTACACTAGATATGGAATTTAATTAATTTAAATAATGCAGCGTAGTTTTAGTCAAAAGGGTGATTTATCAACTCATATTATACGCACTGGTGAAAAACCCTATAAATGTGACTTATGTCAGCGTAGTTTTAGTCAAAAGAGTACTTTAACAAGACATTTTCATAAACACACTGGTGAAAAACCTTATAAGTGTGGTGTATGTCAGCGTAGTTTTACTCTAAAGGGTTATTTAACACAGCATATTCGTGCACACACTGGTGAAAAACTTTTTAAGTGTGATGTATGTCAGCGTAGTTTTAATCACAAGAATATTTTAACAAAACATTTTCGTATACACACTGGTGAAAAACCTCTTAAATAATGAGCGTAGTTTTTTAGTGTTAAGGTATCATTTTTGAACACACTTTCGAAAAATCTTTCAAATGTAACTAACTTTAAAACTTCGAACTTTAAAACATTTAAACGGCACATTGTTAATCACACTTTTCAATCAATTGTAAATATAGTAATGGCTGAATGGCCTGTTAAACTGATTTGTTTTATTACGATTAATTCTCTCCTTGATTATGTCTTCAAGACTTAGGGCCTGTTCACACGTACCACAACCACAATACACCACATCGCAGAGACTAAATGTGGACAAGCAGTGCAAGGTGGTCCCTCCATAGGTCATAACTGCAGAAAGTCTACTGTCAAATTCCCATTATTTAATTACACATAACCATCCACCGATAAACAAGCTGTCTGAGGATATAAATATGTCACCCATTTTACTTAATTATCATTTACTGGCTTTTGCCCGCGGCTTTGCCCGCGTGGATGTAGGGAAATATCCCACGGGAACGTACTAGCGGGAATTCCTTCCTTATTCCTTGGCTACTTGTTAAAATTTCAGCTTTCTAGGTCCAAGGGTTAGGGCCGGGCGTTGAAGAGTCAGTCAATCAGTCAGTCAGTCAGGACTTCTCTTTTTATTTATATAGATAGATAGCTTCTGCCAAAATTCTGAAATTCCGTGCTGCTTGATGCATTGCTTGCCCACGCTATTATTTCGTTTTTGCTTAGCGTTCTTTCTGTCTTTTTTTCTTTTTGCTCGGCACCTAAGAGTCCTCAGTACCCCCTCCCCTTCCCCCTTTCCCTCCTCACCGCCCCCTCCCCTGCTCCCCTCACCACCCTTCTCTCTGGAGGAAAAACTATGAATGACTTTTATTACTTACTTATGCAAGTATTTGTGGCAGGTTTCAAGTTAATTAGAAATTAATAAGATATTTCATATAAACCATATTCCCTGTTTTCACCCCCACAAGGGTGGAATTAAAAAAAAAACCGCTTTAGATATTTCCGAAACTTGACTGGAAGATTATTACTACCAATTTTCGAGTTAATCAAGCCCCACAGTAAAACTTGCCCTGTAAAATTGACTACCCTTCTTCCCCCCTTAGGGGTAGATTTTTAAAAAACCCTGTAACTCGTTATTCTTCATTTTTAATCTCAAGTATAAATACTGAATTTCGAGTTAATCGGACCGCGCGTTAAAATTACTGGTAGTTTAGGAAAACTAAAAATTACAAACTTTATAATTTACTTAGATAAATATTTGTGCCAAGTTTCAAGTCTATTAACTCAAGGAATAAGATTTTTCATACAAACTTTGGACCCCCATTTCACCCCCTTAGAGGGTGAATTTTGAAAAACCTTTCTTAGTGCACCCCTAGACCCCATAAGGAACGTACGTGCCAAATTTGGAATCTCTAGACCCAGCGGTTTGGGCTGTGCGTTGATATGTCAGTCAGTCAGTTTCTTCTTTTATATATTTAGATATTTTGACCTCCGAAGTGAAAGCATCATTACATTTACACTCGCCGAACTCAAACTCAAACTCAAAGCATTCATTTCAAATAAACCAATTACAGGCACTTTTGAATTATCAATGGGTCGATCAGTCAGAAAGATGAAGCTAGTTGCCCATTCCAAAGCGTAGTAGATCCCTATGGAGAAGAACGGGCAAGAAACTCCACAGACACTCTTATCAATCAAAATATTTTTACAAAATATTGGTTACATCGTTCTTGTTGAAAATATACATGTGAGAACAATGTAGAAAGGCGTGCACGTTAAAAAGCGTCCGTAATAAAAAGATAAAAACTAAAACAACTAAATTAAAAATAAGTCATGGCAGCTAAGAGACGACCAGTCCCAACTGGCGACGCCCGTTCACGAAAATGACGCATGGATCAGCACCAATTAGCTCAACCATTTTGAAGGGAACTTAATGATCCAACACACACGCCACCACCAGCGAGACATTTGAGTGAGCATGACATACTCTTAACCGCCAGGGCACATTCAACTCGGTGAAAGACGTACCCAGTAAAAGGTAGCTTAATAGTAGCTACATAGTGCTCCCACATGTGCTATGCAATTATATATTATTAAGAGATTGAATTTAAACAATGCAAAGAAACTATTCTCTCTTCTTAATTTTCAGCAGCTCCAACAATATTTTCGAATGCTAATCAATTAGTTAATGCGTCCTTGTGGAGCAGGACAAGCATTCAGCCAAGCATTTTTGTCAGCGATGTAATCCCCCAACTTATAATATGCCTGGCTGCATAGTGTGCGCTTTATACAAGATTTAAATTTCGTTTCATTCAGTCGATATCAGTGAATCATCCATACTAGTTTGTGTAATTGTGATTTCTTACAATTGTTTTGTTTGTGTCATGGATTTCTGAACACAAGTATGTTTTCACTATTTAGGGCCGATTTTTCAATCGTCAGATAACTTTTACTTGAGGAATAAATATGGCGGTTTGACATATTGTCAAAACAAAACCACAAAAACAAAATCTGTCAAAACATCAAACATATTCCTCAGATAAAAGTTATCTGACTATTGAAAAATCGGCCCTTACTTGTATTTTTTACTTTTATTTGTTTTTTTTTTAAGTGGTACGCCACACAAAATTTACAGTAAGTATATTTTTACATTACAATTGACTTTACGTAGACCTACAAAATTTTGCGAACATAATCAAACATGTTCACCCACTTCAAACTAAACATTCAACTGTCTATTTTGAAAATAGAAAGTTTTATCTGCGGCTGTGGCTACTAGCACGGTCTACGAATCATGCATTAATTTTTTAAATTTTCTTTTCAGCTTCTTTGATTAAATGTACCTTTTCAAGGTTGCGGCTGCAGTAGTATTCCTTACGTCCTCAAATGTCTACTCTCTATTACTTTGCCTACTAGAGAGAGGTGGTGAAAATAAAATCGAACTCCAATTTCTCAGCCAAAAAGACGAACGAAGCTAAGTTATCCCAGGTCTCGTGCGACGACACTGCGTTCAACTTTTAATTCTACCTAGCCTTGCTCCAACTTACAAAGTTTGACTTCTCGGGGCAGCATTTAAATTCTAAGATGAGTTTAAAAGTTTTGAATATTCTCAGTAGGGCACCGGAGTTCACGATCGATTTTAAGGTGAGGGTCCACTTGACAATGTTAGTTTATGGTATAAGTACGTTAGTACTATTATTTATTCTATGGTATTAGTATTAGGTCTTTACCTATGAAATTGCCGTTCTGCAGTACTGGCCATTTCAAATCAAAATAATTTTTGTTTGGCTAAGAATTCTAATTTCAAATTAATTTTATTTTAAAAACATGGATTTTTTTTTCCAAAAGTAGTCATTTGTTTATTGATCAGTGTTACATTTTCATCGCATTTCAATCTTTTTCGTCATCATGGATACGTTAAAAATTCGAGTAATTATGGAATATGAGTACCGTCGTGGCAGCAACGCGGCACAAGCGGCACGCAACATTAACGACGTTTACGGAGCTAACACTACAAACCAACGCAGCACTTGTTATTGGTTTGCTCGCTTCCGTTCTGGAAATTTCGACCTGAAAAATGAACCTCGCGGTCGTCCGAAGACTTTGGTCGACAATGACGAATTAAGGCGATTGTGGAAGCTGATGATACACAATCTACGGCTGGTTTAGCAGCAGCTTTCGACGTTAGCGTCAAAACAATATTGGTCCATTTGCGTCAAATTGGCAAGGTAAAAAAGCTTGACAAATGGGTGCCCCACGAACTCAATGATCGCCAGCGCGAAGTACGCGTCGAGTCGTGCCTTGCACTGCTCAACAGACACACAAATGAAGGAATTTTGAACCGCATTGTTACCTGCGATGAAAAATGGATTCTGTTTGATAACCGCAAGCGCTCAGCAAGTTGGTTGGATCCTGGTTCAGCACCTAAACAATGCCCTAAACGAAAACTTACCCCTAGAAAAGTGATGGTCACTGTTTGGTGATCTAGCGCCGGTGTGATTCATCACAGCTTCTTACCAAACGGGGTGAGCATTACTTCAGATGTGTACTGTGGAGAACTGAACACAATGATGGAGAAGCTGGCACATCTCCAACCAGCATTGGTCCATCGGTCGTCTCCGCTGCTCCTGCACGACAACGCGCGACCTCATACTGCACAGCAGACGGTCTCCAAGTTGCAAGAACTGGGGTTGGAAGCTCTCCGTCATCCGCCCTACTCACCAGACCTTGCGCCTATAGACTACTACTTTTTCCAGAATTTGGATAACTTCTTCGCGGGAAAAAAATTCAATACCCGAGAGGCAGTACAAAATGCCTTTGAAGAATTTGTTGCCTCCCGTCCAGCTGATTTCTTTAAGAAGGGCATCAATAAACTGCCACTGCGTTGGCAAAGATGCATTGATTGCATGGGTGATTACTTCGATTAATACAAATAAAAAATGCATGAAAAAAAATCGTTTGAATTTTTTCATACAAAACGGCAATTTCATAGGTAAAGACCTATTATATGGTATTAGTTAACTGTTAATACTTAGCCACGAGCTCCTCACACACTAGTGTGAGGAGCTCGTGGCTAAGTAATAACAGCTGCACGGGTCGATCCCTCAGGTTAAGCTACGCTTGCCGGGGTTGTTCCGTGGATGGGTTTACATATCGCGACTCCTCCGTGCCTCGGAAAGCACGTAAAGACGTTGGTCCCGGCTGTCATTCGTGGATCTTTGACAGTCGTTACGGGTTGTCAGAAGCCCGAAAGTCTGACAACCAGTCTTATCAAGGGGTATCGTATTACCCAGTTACTGGGTTGTGGAGGTCAGATAGGCAGTCGCTCCATGTAAAATAATGGTATTCAGCTGCATCCGATTAGACTGGAAGCCGACCCCAACATAGTTGGGAAAAGGCTAGGCAGATTGATTGATTTTTTTTTTTGGTATTAGTAATATTAGAAGCGGTTGTCGCATGAATACGCGATCATCGCGTTAACTGTCGGCCATAATTCCTTGTAGTACTGGTGGGTAGTCACTTTCATATCACTGATCTGTTTGCCAGGAGGTAAACATACCAAATTAGTCCAATACATAAAAAGTTCCTAGCTAATGAAACTTTTACATACTACTGCGAAAAATGGCAAAACATTTTAATGTAGGTATGTTGTGTCATTGGAACATGTACATTTTTTCTCTTCATTTGTTGGTACATTACGTTCGTCTTCGTATCCCATCTCATACATAACATTAAACAAATCTTATCCACCTCGTGTAAACTCTCCAATGATTCCTGGAGACAACAAACAACAACAAACCTCGTTGACCTTTCGTCCGATTGATTTATGATTCGAGTTTCGACTCATTACAGCGTGGAGTCCTTGTTATTGTCCACTCGAGATTTTACCAGGAAATGTGATTTTATATTTAATTGTTGGCTGGTTATGTTGGTGTACTTCTGGTCCTACAAGGTAGCTTCACATTTTTATTTTTAATTAGCGACCCATCCCTGTTTCCCACGACTTGACAATACATGGATATATTATAATGATGAAGCTTGATGGAGCTTTTGCCAGCGGCTTCGCCCACGTGGATGTCGGTAAATCATCATCATCTGCCCAGCCTTTTCCCAACTATGTTGGGGTCGGCTTCCAGTCTAACCGGATGCAGCTAAATACCAGTATTTTACATGGAGCGACTGCCTATCTGACCTCCACAACCCAGTAACTGGGTAATACGATACCCCTTGGTAAGACTGGTTATCAGACTTTCAGGCTTCTGACGACCCGTAACGACTGTCAAAGATCAACGAATGACAGCCGGGACCAACGGCTTAACGTGCTTTCCGAGGCACGGAGGAGTCTCGGTATGTAAAGATGGTCACCCATCCACGGACCAACCCCGGCAAGCGTAGATGGATGTCGGAAAATATCCCACGGGAATGTACTAACGGGAAATTCTTCCTTATTCCTTGTCTACATTATAAAGGAAACCTCTGTGTAAAATTTCAGCTTTCTAGGTTCAAGGGTTTGGGCTGGGCGTTGATGAGTCAGTCAGTCAGTCAGGACTTCTCTTTTTATTTATATAGATTATACACATAAAACTTTTGGAATAATAAATTATGGTGAAAACCGCCTTCAAATCCGTTGAGCAGTTTAGAGGAACAAAGCGATCAACAGTAGGTACAGTTAAAGAAGATAAGTATAAGATGTTACTTTATTTTGCAACAAAATATGGAGGTTCTTTCGTGTCGCGAACACACAATATCACAGAACACTATTACTCCTAGCGGAGACAATATGCAAAGCGAGCATGCATCTAGCTGGTTTTGTAGTTGATTTGTTGAGACTCATCTACCTCCTCAGCTACACTTAGCAAAGTTAATATTTTATTCATCATATCAAATCAGACAAACATTAATAAAAGTCAGTTGCTGAAAAAGCTCGTAATTTTCATTTTTGTATGAATATTGTCGTTCCAACACACGCGCTATAAGCTATAAACTGTGTCAACGGTTTCGTATAAAAAAATGCACAACCACGAAATTGGGGATCCGCATTTATGCGCCAGTTTCCCTAATTGATATTGCGCATAGGATAATTGATATCACCTGCTGAGCCAATCTTTTTTAAAGCCCGTGTTTCAGGTTAGGCCCGTGTATTAGGTTTGTAAGAAATAACAGCGCAAATTACCTGAATGATGGCCACGCTGAAAATAAATTTCGTTCATGTCGTCTTAAACTAATGTTATTATAAAGAGATAAAATTGATTGTATTGAATCTCTTGAGATCGTGGCTAAGTAATAACAGCCTCACGGGTCGATCCGTCAGGTTAAGCTACGCTTGCCGGGGTTGTTCCGTGGATGGGTGACCATCTTTACATACCGAGACTCCTCCGTGCCTCGGAAAGCACGTAAAGACGTTGGTCCCGGCTGATATTCGTGGATCTTTGACAGTCGTTACGTCAGAAGCCCGAAAGTCTGACAACCAGTCTTATCAAGGGGTATCGTATTACCCTGTTACTGGGTTATGGCGTTCAGATAGGCAGTCGCTCCATGTAAAATACTGGTATTCAGCTGCATCCGGTTAGACTGGGAGCCGACCCCAACATAGTTGGGAAAAGGCTAGGCAGATTGTATTGGATCTCTTAAAGTGGTACTGATTGTTTATAAGAGGTACAGTACCTACGGCCGAAATATCTTGGCAAGTCTGAACTTAGGCACTATGAACTTTCGCGCATGTTCTCTCATTCACACTCGCCTCATGTCACCATTTGGTTCCTAAAAAATGTTACTGCGCGGCCTTCTGCGCGAAGTTCGGACTTGCCAAGATAAATCGGCCATACCGTAATCTCCAGAGATTACGAAAGATTTTTTTATTCAGGTAAGTAAATACTTCTGGAAGTAAACAATCTTTCACAGATAGAAAGCTATACTATTGTAGAGTGCTATAGAAATAATTACATTTCTTCTACGCGAACAAAGTCTCGGGCAGATAAGCCAGTTAGCTAATAAATTGAACATCGATATGCCGCAGCCAATTAGCTTTCAGCTCAGCCTAGCCTTTTAACTAAACGGCGGCCGTTCAACTAGCGGCCTGAATGATATTCAATTACCTATAGGTTAGGTTGGAATCGTGACCAATCACGCGCGAGTCGAATTGGTCGCAGTAACTAACAGATCAAACGGGTTAAGTTAGGTTAGAACGGTGACTGGTGACTAACCGCGTGCGAGCCGGGTGAGCGAAGCGAGCAGTTCCATGCAGCGGCCTGCGAGCACTACTTCAAGAATATTTACCACCTTTGTATTACCGGATTTATAGCAAATAAATGACTGACTTTGACTTTGATATAATACACAGGGGATGCTCCTGGGCAATTTTCTTGCCTTACTTTCTTCCTAACCGTTAATCACACCCAACAGGCGATGAAAAGCTTCTTTACATTTCACCTTCCTTTCCTTCGTGGGTTGCACTATCTGTATCAAGGTGAAATGTAAAGAATAAAATCCTTATCCACAGATAGTGCAACCCACGAAGACGCGCGTTTGAGTGTTATCGGTACACACTAATTACCGTGTACTGATTACAGTGTGTACCGATAACACTCAAACATCGGCTGAAGCTTGCACACATATACTATAAACTGTTAGGAGGAATAGTGGGGCGCGTCTTCGTGGATTGCACTATCTGTAATAATCTAACATCTATTCATGTCAATGAATGGGTTGATAACGAAGAGTTTCGATCAACACAGCACGATCAACAGCTGTCGCTCGCGACCGAATTTCGGTCACGGCAGCCATTCAATCTCAACGGAGACTAGCCAAATACGCAGGAGATAGGAGTGCACAAATGTGAATGCTAGAAAGATCTGGACAGTGGACACGGCACGCAGAGAAGGTTTCTCTGTGTCTCTAACCACTGTTAGCTTTGTGACTTGCCACCTCGCTGCGCATGCGTATTATCCTTACTTATTATAAATAGGTCTGCCTTCTGTTACCTATTCACGCCTAAAAGACTGAACCGATCGTTATGAAATTACGGATAGACACAGGCGTCCTCTCACCGAGAAAAGGCTTGTGTCCCAGCAGTGGGAATATTATAGGCTGATTATGATGAGGTAGCCTAGAACCTGAAGAATGACTTAAGCTACTTTTCATCCTGTATAGTTATTTGTCATCCTCATAATCTGTCTAGCCGAGAGGAGAGCTCGCTGGTTTACAAAATCTGCCTGCCTTTTCCCAAGTCTTCTATATTGGGGCCGACTTCCAGTCTAACTGGATGCAGCTGAATACCAGTATTTTATATGGAGCGACTGCCTCTGACCTCCACAATCCAGTTACGGGTTAATCCAAGTACGGTACCTCTTGCTAAGACTGGGTTGTCAGATTTTCGGCATTCTGACGACCCGTAATGACTATCAAAGATCCAAGAATGACAGGTGGGATTAACGGCTTAACCTACTTTCCGAGGCACGGGGGGTTTCCCCCGGGACCACCCATCCAAGGGCCGACCGTGGCAAGCGTAGCTTAACCTGTATCTTAATATATAAAACAAAGTCTGGTTTGTTCGAACACTTATAACTCGAGAAAAGCTGGACTGATTTGCATGGTTTTTGATTTGTTGTATTTGTCTCCGTCCTGAATAGCAGAATAACTACTAAAAACATTCGAAAATTGACGAAAAAAAAATTAAGAAATTAATTTTCTCACAGGTACATGCAATTTGGGCAGGGCAATGTCTGTCGGGAATCTTTCATTCTATTTCCAAATTAATTTTATAATCAGTTCTTCATTTGTTTTCCTGCCGTTCGATTTATTGAAATTTTGACAGGACGTCTGGCGGGTCAGCTATGTAGTATTCTAAAATAAAAATCAATTGCCGATATTCATACTCAAGACAATTTTTTTTTCAAATTAATTGGCTTCAATTAATCTTTTTCATATTTTTACTTTTTTACTTCAAATTAATTTCGCATTTTTTACTTTGAGCAAAATATCATAAGTAGTAAAATTCTTAAAATATAAATTAAGTTTTTCTACACAATTCAAA
The DNA here is from genome assembly GCA_946251885.1 of Cosmia pyralina. Lineage (NCBI taxonomy): Eukaryota > Metazoa > Arthropoda > Insecta > Lepidoptera > Noctuidae > Cosmia > Cosmia pyralina. The sequence continues at coordinate 3,520,340 of OX276348.1, read as the reverse complement.
ATGTTCTCAGCTTGCGCCTTCAGGAAAACCGCGCGTTTACATTAGAATATTCATAGCTAAGACAGAACAGCGTCTGTCGGGTCAGCTAGTATTTGTACAAAAAACAAAACACACGCAGATGAAGCAACAGCTCCAACCACAAAACATATTTATAGCTACCGGACAGTAAAGAAAAACATTTTATGTCAGAATAACATAATAACATTTACTTTCAGTTACTGTTTGCATATCATTTCCCTGCGGGACCCAACCAGCCGCGTATTTATTCAGGCCCGAGCTATCGTGTTGGTACTTGGCGCACTAATGAGTCCTACTAGACTCTTGTCCACTGAATAAAACCCGGATTAAGTACGGTCAGCAGAAACGTTTGGATATGGAAATTTTTGTTTTGCTCAGGTATTTCATTCATGGTTATTTTTAGATGGGCATAGTAAGGATGCCAGGGTTTCTATAGGTAGGTACCTTCAGTTGGATGAAATTAAGAATAACACTTATTTAAAGGTCGTGAACCATAAAAAATTCATTTTCACTGCCAAGTACTAAGCATTAGTTAAGGGGGAAGTGGCTAAGTAATAACAGCCGCACGGATCGATGTATCAGGTTAGCTACGCTTGCCGCGGTTGGTCCGTGGATTGGTGACCATCTATACATACCAAGACCCCTCCGTGCCTCGGAAAGCACGTTAAGCCGTTGGTCCCGGCTGTCATTCGTGGATCTTTGATAGTCGTTACGGGTCGTCAGGAGCCCGAAAGTCTGACAACCAGTCTTACCAACGGGTATTGTATTACCCAGTTACTGGGTTGTGGAGGTCAAATAGGCAGTCGCTTCGTGTAAAATACTGGTATTCAGCTGCATCCGGTTAGACTGGAAGCCGACCCCAAAATCGTTTGAAAAAGGCTAGGCAGATGACTAAGCATAAGCTAAGCATATATTACTATCTGTCTCTGAGAATATACTTCCAAGTCTACTAACGTGTGAGCTACAATCAGCACGTGTGACTAGCAGATATGTGAACCCACTGCACAAAGGTCAGTATTCAATAGCGACTGCCCTCTACGTAAATAATAATAGTTCTCGTCTCTTTTTGCACCCCGTACACGTCATTCAGTATACACATACAGTATGCCCTCATTACGATCCATTATGGCACATATCCAACTAAAATCAATAGTAGACGCCTACAACCTACATAATATTGACGACGAGTTCTGTATGCCATCAAGTTTATACTAATTTATGAATACATTCTGAATGTGATTGGTGCTTTTGAATGTATTATCTTAGTGACGTCTTTGAACATCGAAGGGAGTATGCTCTTAAAAAATCAAGACATATTAAAAAAACAGCCTTTATTACTCAGGGCAGAGTTAAATCAATAGCCATTTTCTATGTTGGGGTTGGCTTCCAGTCTAACCGTATGTGAATACCAGTATTTTACATAGAGCGACTGGCTATCTGACCTCCACAACCCAGTTACTGGGTAACACCCCTTGGTAAACTCAGGGCAGAGATCTTTTCATAGAAGAGAATTAACGAACGAAACGAAACGAAAATTTGTCTTTCTCTTTGTCTTTGAACATTAGTCAACACGCCTTCTCAATTTGTGTTGGCAACTTTACACTATTTCATCGAAAATTCTTTACAATTTTTTGCTTTATCCGAAATCAATAGCATAGGTAGATAGGTAGAGAAAAATGAGTTTAACCCCAGATTATATCCGCAATCCTACAATAGTATTCGATATGTCCATCTATCTGACAGCTTTCATATGTATCCAAATCCAACACGTACAAATGTTTGGTGTTTCATTATTCATGCTAATTTTGGACTTCAAAGCTGATCCCCTCAGGAATCCACATTTAGTCACTAGTTCATATATCAGTGGCCAATTCCATGTACACAGCTACAAGTATCTTTAGCCGCACGAATGAAGTTGTCAGGCGCTGCCTGTTGGTAAATATTTGTGCATGAAATGAATTCAAAAAAAAAAACAAGATGGCGGTGTTAATTTCGCGCCTAAAGAACCTTGTATCGCTATAGACTACACTCTAATAAATGTCATGTTTTTTTGCAGACCTTACGTCCGCTCATTAGCACCGACTAAATACGACGCCTCCGTTGTGTCACTCGCGTTAATTTACCCTGCACGTAGCGTGTCACTCACGTCACGTCACGTTATTGCGTCACTCACTACAGTTGAAATGGAATTATCATGTTAATTATGACGTTTTGTATTTTGTATTACAGGCACTCTCTTATTAATACTACTGGGAATCTTTTACTTTAGAGAGTAGGTACCTACTGCTGTTGTTTCTCTTGTAGATACGTCACTGTCAGTCATTACTTCGGTTTAAAGAAATTTATTTCTCATAAGAACTTACAGTTCACTTATAATGAGATACAAAGTAGTAAGTGTGATGATACATTACAATACAATTCCTCCAGAGTACCTATTGGAAGTTATAGTGTACGTACATGCTTCTTAAGCTTATTCTTAAATGAATTCATATTATCGCACTCTTTAATATCGTCCGGCAATCCATTGTACAGCTGTGCTCCTTCAAATAATATGGTCTTTCTACCGTAATTAGTGCGTACGCTGGTGACTTCAAGTTTGTTTCTATATCTATTTCTCAGGCTTTAAGACATTGTTTTTTTCTTTAGTTGTATGTTAGTTTGTATTGAGTTTGTAGTTATGTTTTTAATAAGAATGCAAGTGTAGTAAATGTATATTACTTCATTAGTCATTGTTAGTCAAGAACATCTCACTCAGGTTCACGACAAGCAGCAATGCGATTAAATAAGAATGCCAACATGCCTTAAGACTTCCACAATGCTTCGACGCCACGCGACGTTCTTATATTATCGCCTTTTCACTGGAAAATTTTGATAATCTTCACTTGCGAATTTAATACCCACGTCTATCCGCGCCACGTTCCCTACCACGGTGGATTAAAAAGGATATTTCACGTCAATTAAAACATTTTGCTAAACGGATTAACTCTAATGAAAATGTCAAAGGATAATTAGATGAGCGTGGGTGTTTGCTTGGCAGCGGTCTGTATCTCATGAACCGTAATAGATAGTCAGTTGAAATTTTCACAGATTATGTATTTCTATTGCCGCCTATAACAAAAAAAATTAAAAATAAAATAAAGTTAAAAATTAAACGATACAATAAACTTTTGATTGTGAATTTTTTTTTTACCCTGGCATGTGGTCATTGTCTAGTACTCATCGAGTAGAGTACAAATATAATTATTATTTATTTTTTATCTTCAAAAATTAAAAAATAGGGGGCCGCAAAAGTTGTCAGTTTTAGACCATTTTTGTACGAGCTCTAAATGTTTTTGTGCAGTTTGCCAGGAGCAATGGAGCGAAAAAGCCATTCATGGAGTCAGGTTAAGAACACAGTGCTGCGCTCTAAAACACAAATCGTCGTCCAAGCAGCTAAGCTAAAAGTGGAACTGGGCTGGACCTTCTGCCGCTTATCGAATGAGTCATGGGCCAATTCTACCACAATGTGGCTTCCAGAAAACGTCCGGTGACTTCGAGGCACACTCAGGAGAAGATGGCAGGACGAGCTTGACGCCTACAGACAGAATTGGTCCACACTAGCTCAAGAAAGAGAGGAGTGGAAAGGAGAAAGGGGGCATACCTTTCTCCTTTCCACTCCTATGCCCTGCAGTGGGACAGCATACTTAGTCTAAAAATAAAATAATGTATTGTATACCTAGCTAAGGTAAACCCAGAAAGAGAACTCATACAGTATCTATTGATACCCGCGACAGCATACGAAACCTCCAATTAAGCAATATGTCTAGCTAGGTACTCGTACATCTTAAAGTTACAAGACACATTAGCAGGTAATACACATAAGTACTTACCCATATTTAACTTCGATGAGTATGTAAATAACTCCATTTAACATCTGAATCGTCAGAAGTTTGTGGGAGCTTCAATTTTCCGCGAATTTGCTTTCACACGTAAGGATAACGCTCCAATAAGTTGTGGAAGGTTTTCTCACTAATATTATGTGAGTTTATCGAGTTTTCCCTTGAGAGAATCTTTACTAAAGCTTCGATGAGGTAGGCTTTGGCAATACCTCCACTATATATTATTGTAGGTACATAATTATTATAAATATACCTCCATCAATGATACAGATGGTTTTCCTGATGTGATAAGTAAGATGAAAAGAAGAAAATCATGTAAGTACACATTTCGATTCGGAAGTACTCGTATTTATTGACCCGAAGCAATTTCTTATACTTACTCTAAATATAGCTGTATTCTGCACGCCGATTGGCAAACTCCGTTCGGCTTTCGGTATCTTCCTTCGCTGAATTGGCATGAAATGACACGTTAATGGGATAATAAGTATCTACATAATTATATGTATTTGCTAACCAGCACCCTAATTGCGTAACACACTTTCAATCGGAATCGGTTTCAATTTTAACGTTCAACAACATTCATTGCGTTAATTACGTTGTTGAGCAGACAAATTATTCGGACAATTTGCTTCAAAATGATTCAAATTCCGATTGATAGTATGTTTACGCAATTAGGGTGCTGAACAACTAACAAGCCATATTGGAACCAATAATATTGTGATAGTTAAGGCAAAGAACTCAAGGAGCGATTTCCGCCCGCATCCGCCACGGTTGCGGGCCCGCAGCTTCTGTATAATGCAGATATATTATGTAAAATATTAAAGCACAACTCACGACGCAGTTACGCACGCGGTGTGCACGGTTGTTTGCGGTTCCCGCTGCACCGGCGGGCAACTAGTAGAATCGCGCGGGCCGCGGTCACCCGCAGCCTCGGCGGGTGGCGCCCGCGCGCTCTGCGATCGGTTGGCGGGCGACCGCGGGGGCCGGCGGGGGACGGGTACAGAAATCTAACGCTATTTTGCACCAGTGACTTGTGGCATCGAGACATGTTTGTGCATGTTTAAAATTAAACAAACATTATAAAATGGATATTGAAATCTAACTTCTAATTACTTTGGTGCCGTTACAACCGCCCGTCTTGCGGTCATCGCCCGCCACGTCTGCGGGCGATGATTGCAACCGCAACGGCTGCGTAACCGCTCAAATAACCGGTCTCGTGAGTTTAGAAATAAAATCGCAGTTCCACCACCGCGGCGGTTGCGGGTGAAAATCGCTCCGTGAGTTCTTAGCCTAATAAGTCGGATAGACATCACTGTGTCGTGTCATGTCATCGGTGTCATACATCCAATCAAAACTCAGATTGTTTTGATGAGCCAACCGTGCATCATGACACGGGACATCAGCCAGTGTGAACCTACCATTATCATGTTGATAATAGAGCCACCAACGTTTTGAATTTGTAGCAGGTGGCGTTCTGTAGGTTCTGCCTACCCCATGAGAAAAAGGCTTGAGTTTGTATATGTATGTATGTTTAGGTTAAGCTATAGAGTGATTAGATAAGTCAACTGCATCTGCATGCAACAATTCATTTTTGGAATGAAGTTCGGTAAGGCGGCTTGCGGTAGGAGTTGACTGGGAGAAATCGTCACGTAAGGAAAAAGCGTTATGCTCCCTCCATGCGACTTCCTCTCTCTCTCTCTCTCTCTTTCTATTATATACGAGTGTTTGTGTGCGTATGGAGCTCGTGGCTAAGTAATAACAGCCGCACGGGTCGATCCATCAGGTTAAGCTACGCTTGCCGGGGTTGGTCCGTGGATGGGTGACCATCTTTACATACCGAGACTCCTCCGTGCCTCGGAAAGCACGTTAAGCCGTTGGTCCCGGCTGTCATTCGTGGATCTTTGACAGTCGTTACGGGTCGTCAGAAGCCCGAAAGTCTGACAATCAGTCTTACCAAGGGGTATCGTATTACCCAGTTAATGGGTTGTGGAGGTCAGATAGGCAGTCGCTCCATGTAAAATAATGGTATTCAGCTACATCCGGTTAGACTGGAAGCCGACCCCAACATAGTTGGGAAAAGGCTAGGCAGATTGATTGTTTGTGTGCGTATGACACAATACGAAACGTTTCAAATGCTCTGTTTTATTTACCATGACACCAAGGTTGGTTAGCTGTTTGCTAGCAGCAAGCAGCAGTAGCAGAGCAGGTACCTACTACAGTTTTCAACACATACTAAACATAACATCACTCACACTCAACAGGCACGGTGTCTACATCTCTATAATTTTATTACCTATCATTGTTTAATTTTAAATGATGACGAAATAAGACAAGTGGCAGGCGTCACATGTAGGGAATGCAATCTCGTCTCGCCGAGATCCCGATCTCGCGAGATCCCGGCCATATTTTACGAGATTGTATCTCGTCAAATTTCGTACGAGATCTCGCGAGATAACGAGATCGACAAATGCAGCGTGACGAGTTTTTTCAGCAGCAGGGTATTTGGCATGCAAAATCAGAAGTCGTCTGTCAGATGATACACTCGACATGATATGTTTTTTGAGAAGCCATTTTCAGACAAACTAACTTGCCTTTTCGTACCTTGATAACTTCATCTGACTTCTACTTTAAACTTCTTTTATTTGATTAAAACGATCTCACAACATTTATTTAAGAACTTGTGAAGTTAAGTTTTTGTTTTGCTGTATTTATTTACCATAAGTAAAGTTCCTATTACTCTTAATTATTGAAACTAAAGTAATAATTTACAAAAGACTAAATATAGATAATTATTGTTTTGTTACCAATATTGTAAGAATTTGAACTGATTAGCTACAGTAGGTATAATAATTATAGACATAAACAAATGTTATTAGAGTTAGAGACAAAATATTAAGTACTCTGTTGATTTTTAGAATAAAACTTACATTATTTTTATAACTAAGCAACGCAGTTTCTATTTAATTACATATCATGTCAATTACTAGTTCTTAAAACAAGCATTTGCATATGTTTTAATTGCGATTCTCCCAATCTCGCGAGATCCCGTAATTTGCGAGATCTCGCGAGACTGGATTTTGAGTCTCGCGAGATCTCGCTAGGCGGAAATCTCGTACGAGATTGCATTCCCTAGTTACATGGAACAGAGTGGCTCAAGAAAGACATGAGTGGAAAAGCTTGGAGGAGACCTTTATCAACTGGCAAACAGATCTACAGAAAATAAGTAAACTTCAAATGAGACTAGATTAAGGTTTACATTAAATTTAAGTTTTCTATATATTTTTGTCATAAAGTTGTAATATGGAACTGAATAAAAGGCTATATAATTATTATTATTTTAAAATGTCTTTGATATATCTCAAGACCCTGGGGTCCCGGACCTTCGGAAGAAGTACGAGGGGCCGAAACCAACTCGCAGAGGCCCCTTAGACAATTTTAAATTATGAGGAGGCACCAGCCGACGATTATCCCTGTACACACTATGCAAGTTATTATTTATTTATTATTATTATGTTCCAGCACCACGCAAAAGCTACCGAATAGATTTTGCATAATATCACACTAATATTATAAAGGCGACAGTTTGTGAATTTGTGGAAGTGTGTACTTATGTGTGTTTGTGTTTGTATGTTTGTTACTCCTTCACGCTCAAACGTCTAGACCGATTTGTATGAAATTTGGTATGTAGTTAGCTTATACCCTGGATTAACAAATAAACTACTTTTTATCCCGGCCTACACGGGTGAAACCGCGGGGTGCAGCTAGTTCTCTATAAGTCTGGTGTATCACGCTATTTGCTATGGGGGATGAGCATTATGTTCGTATTCTTCTATAAATAAATAAATAAATAAAATAAATAAATATGTTTGGACATATCACACATATAGTTTAGCGCAAATTGTATAAGACGAGCCAATAATATTGCAGATAGCTACAGATTTAAACAACTAAATTATTTATTATCACGCTATTATTACCTTTATGGAGCTGAGCAGTCAATCATAACAAAAGGGTGGATTTTTGAGATGAGTCAATGGAAATAGGGCTTAGGAGATCACATCGATCGATCGATTCGATCCAAATGTGTTTAGTTTTCTATTGCGAAACTCATAATTTCTCAACTGCAGCTTACAATCGAGTCAACCCTATCGAATTAAGAAGGATGTGCTGTGGTAGCCCGCGAAATTGAAATTTTCTTGCGTTTTATGCAATTTGCAGGTCCGTGTCAGGTTGTATCTTGATCAAAATATGATACGCGGGAATAAAACATATGTATTTATATAATTTTAACCATGAAAATCATCAATACATCTCTATAAGTTAGAATTCGTGCATAGTCGTTAGATTTCGTTCGTTCGAAGAATCTGCACGAAATCTAACTTAGAGAGATGTATTGATGATTTTCATCGTTAAAATTATATAAATACATATGTTTTATTGTCGCGTATCATATTTTGATCAAGATACAACTTGACACGGACCTGCGAATTGCAAAAAACCCAAAAAAAAATGAATTTCGCGGGCTACCGCAGCGCATCCCCTTTAAACAGGAATCGTTCAAATAGGGTTTTTCAGTAAAAAGTTATGCTTGGTCATAAATAAAAAATAAAAAATGCGTCGACTTAGAACTTCGTCCTTTTTTTGACAATTTATCAATAGGTATGTGGACCCCACTGAAGCTTGATACGAGACGAGGCTTTATAAGCGAGGACTACCACATTCCGGGGCATTTTTCGATCATGAATTCCGTGAGGGAAACATTTCCGCGACAAGAGGTCAAACTATACCTACTGATTGACTCGGGGTCCCTGTGCTGACGATACCGACCCGTGCGTGCTTCATTGGATTTGTTAGGCCTCAGCGCTGACGAGGCCTGATATCTGGCCTGCCCTGGTACCGTATTTTAACTTTTTAACCGACTGCAGCGAAGCCCAAAAAGAGGGTTTAGTGTTATTAAAAATCTGAGAGTGTGTGTTAGGTAGGGAAGTGTTTTTTTACTATAATTTGTATTTCTTATCTTATTTTCCTAAATTATATTTTGTTTACGAGTCTATTCCCCTTTTATTTTATTAGAACAATAGATTCGTTACAAGCTTAGTATCTATCTTCAGGATTAAATTCTTCGCCCTTTAATAACACATTAGTTTTCACCTGCCTGACGTGAGGTAGCGTAAACTTAGCGCATTTGTTTTTTTTTTTATTAAGAAGTAAATTAATAACATTAGACCAGTGAACTACTTTCAGAAACCATAAATATTACATAATGAAACCAGAAACCATTAATGTTAAAAATCCGTTTCAAGCCCTTCCCACTTGCTGGGTGTCCGATCCGTTTTTTTTAACAGATGTCAAATTTAATAACATTCTGTTGGAGATTGTCGGGGCCGATATGCAACAAGAAGTGGGAACGAGGTGTCTGGGTTCACAAATGAAGCGACACGTTGCTGCGCAACTTTATAATTATAAGAGGTACCTATACAAGATTATGAACATGTTTGTCATTATGTTACCTACATTTCAGTGAGATGATAATATGTAACAAGATGCGTATGTCATAGTAAGTACGCTAAACAATGCGTAACGCTGCGTCGCGATGCGACGCGCTGCGCCTCGTTGTGAACCTGCACTAATTATAGTTTTCTTATTGTTTATTTATAAGATAATATGTAACAAGATGCGTATGTCATAGTAAGTACGCTAAACAATGCGTAACGCTGCGTCGCGATGCGACGCGCTGCGCCTCGTTGTGAACCTGCCCTAATTATAGTTTTCTTATTGTTTATTTATAAGATAATATGTAACAAGATGCGTATGTCATAGTAAGTACGCTAAACAATGCGTAACGCTGCGTCGCGATGCGACGCGCTGCGCCTCGTTGTGAACCTGCCCTAATTATAGTTTTCTTATTGTTTATTTATAAGATAATATGTAACAAGATGCGTATGTCATAGTAAGTACGCTAAACAATGCGTAACGCTGCGTCGCGATGCGACGCGCTGCGCCTCGTTGTGAACCTGCCCTAATTATAGTTTTCTTATTGTTTATTTATAAGATAATATGTAACAAGATGCGTATGTCATAGTAAGTACGCTAAACAATGCGTAACGCTGCGTCGCGATGCGCCGCGCTGCGCATCGTTGTGAACCTGCCCTAATTATAGTTTTCTTATTGTTTATTTATAAGATAATATGTAACAAGATGCGTATGTCATAGTAAGTACGCTAAACAATGCGTAACGCTGCGTCGCGATGCGACGCGATGCGCCTCGTTGTGAACCTGCCCTAATTATAGTTTTCTTATTGTTTATTTATAAGATAATATGTAACAAGATGCGTATGTCATAGTAAGTACGCTAAACAATGCGTAACGCTGCGTCGCGATGCGCCGCGCTGCGCCTCGTTGTGAACCTGCCCTAATTATAGTTTTCTTATTGTTTATTTATAAGATAATATGTAACAAGATGCGTATGTCATAGTAAGTACGCTAAACAATGCGTAACGCTGCGTCGCGATGCGACGTGCTGCGCCTCGTTGTGAACCTGCCCTAATTATAATTTTCTTATTGTTTATTTATAAGATAATATGTAACAAGATGCGTATGTCATAGTAAGTACGCTAAACAATGCGTAACGCTGCGTCGCGATGCGACGCGCTGCGCCTCGTTGTGAACCTGCCCTAATTATAGTTTTCTTATTGTTTATTTATAAGATAATAATTTAAATAACCATAATTGCTTCAGCAGTTTGATGGTATCAGGACAACATTATTTTGGATCTGTTATAATGTTAAAAGAAAAGAATTATTAAAATAATGACTATAACCATAAGCCACCAGCAACACGAACGTGAACAACAACACGACTTGTAACTTCATGATGACAATCAGTAACACTGCTGAGCTAGTGAAATGTTCTGAGTGCTTATTGCGTTTAGCAGCTATTTATAGTACAAGCTATTATCCAATGAAAAATTGAATTGATTAGCGTCCATAGTAAATGCTTTATTAAGTGAGATTCGTCAAGCTGCATTTACACGATGCAATCTCCTTCACAAAATAACCAGCCAAGTGCGTATCGGACAACGCACAATGAAGGGTTCCGTAGTTGGGATGGATTTATCCCGAGAACACAACATTGCAGTTGAAAAACATGTTCTTTCAAACAACGATAGACGTCACGGTCAATTCTCCAACTGCATGTAAGTTTGTAATCGCAAAATTTTTTTTTTTTTGTGATGAAATTACTTGCAAATTAATGACTTTCGCACTTGTTCCTTTACTTGTGCTGTGTGTGTGTGCTTCTTGCCAAATTTCATGATTCCAGGACAACGGGGATTACCCAGTACGGAACGGTTTTTATTTATTGGCGAGTGTCAAGATATGTCGCATAATTTAATGGCCGTATTATTTTATTGCGTTGACCTAAAATCTTGATATTTTTAGAGTTCCAAAAGACCGTAGACCTATGATTAATATCAATTAATATCAAAATGTTACGCGTTCCTGAGAAAAAGGGTTTCGACAGACAGACAGCAAAGTGATCCTATAAGGGTTCCGTTTTTTCCTTTTGAGGTACGGACGGAACCTAAAAATTAACAATAATATCACTTTAAGATTTGTAAGCAACTGTTTATATGCTGATTCGATACCATAAATGACCATGACCAGTTCTGCTCTAATCACGTCCAGACAATTTATATTTATTTATTTAAATAAACATAACCTAAAAATAACAACATTGTATCCTAACATAACTAAAATTATTAAAAAACTAATATATGGCATCGAAAAGTCCTCCGCATCGTTGTCGACTGGTAACCCCAAGACTAGCGGCAAGTACCCAAGTAGCGGCAAGTAAGTACCCAAGAGACTGGCGGCATTGCCACGTTGTATGGCAATGCTAAGCCTCTGGCCAAGGTAAAAGCCAGCCCTTGGGTCATGGGAAGTGTCAACCAGCCGCTTGGAGATTTCGTTGAATAAACCATGAACACTCGGACCCCACGGCCCAAGGGTTTCAACCCCAAACGGCTCGAAAATATAATTACCGATAAGGTATACTTTCGCCGTTTGAGGTTTTCCGCAGCCGCAGCAGCAGTGCCAGCACAGCACGCCGAGCCAGGAAGATGGGATGGCGCAAGAGTAGCGACGCACTTTGCGTCCCACACTAAAGGCCTACCCACTTTCCATGGAAATAAAGACATGACTTTACCACTTAATTCAAACTAGAAGATTTATTCCGTTCTAATACCAACAAACTAATACCACTGCCCACTGGTATTTGTTTGAACTCGTATTTATTTTTTATTCCGAAAGGATACCAACTCTTGAAGTAATTTTTAATGTGCGAACGAATATCAAACAAAATATCTAGGTGTTATGGTCGACCAAAACCTATCTTGTTATCCTCACCTTGAACAGGTCAATAACAGGATAAGAAAATTAAGCTGGATTTTTAAGACCCTAAGGTATATTGTTCCAAAAGTTGTACTTACTAGTACGAATAACCCGAGACACCTACCGCCTTAATGAAATCTACATAGCTTTGGTGCATGATTGAACTGATGTTCTGACGTACTGCATCCCCACTTGGGGTGGTGCAGCAAAAACTAAATTCATTGATCTTGAGCGGGGTCAACGTGCTCTAATTAAGATGATGTACGAGAAACATGAGATTTTCTACCCAACACCTCTACCAAATTAGCAACGTATTATCGGTGAGAAAGCTATACATTATTAGAACTATAATTAAAAAACACAAATCCCTTCCTTATGACCCTAACTTAAATTTAAAAAAAAGAAAAGACTTAGTAGCAGATGTTCCCCAAACCAAAACTAAATTTGCTAGTACCCAATTTAAAAAACGGCAATTTAGCTTTATAACAAATGTAATAAGGAAACTTACGTATACAATAAAAAACTAAATGAATGTAAAAAAAATTTAGCTCAATGGATAAAACCGCTTAATTATGAGGAAACAGAGGCATTATTGTTATAAATATAATATGCTAACAGTATCCTAAGGCTCAATCTCATTCGCTCATGATATAGGTACTCCCACAGAACAGATATCTTTTCTGTGGGTACTCCCACCCACACACATAATGACATAACACACACATACCTCACATTCAAACACAACTCTGATTACAACAACCCAATCACAATTACACACAATCACACACAACTACACTATTACTAACATTTTGAATTCTGAAAGCACTTATTAGCCTAACTTATAAACTATCCATAGTTTTCGTAGATTAGATTCCTTTATTATATATTTTTTATTATTGTTTTAAATAAACAAGTTTATAGTTAATACCAACAATGTATGGAAGAGCGGAGTCTCCTAATACAGGCTTTATTAGCTTAAAAGAAGGCTCCAATCACTACCTAGGTAAGAAAACTTGTTAAAACTAATAAACATTTTTTCATTTTCATTTTCATACCAACAACTTGATTTTGATACAGTCAGCTCAGTCAAACCTATTAAATTTGTTTTATAAATATAATAAAATCAAATTTGTTTTCTAATATTTTTATATGATCGTAATAATGTTAAGACTTCCAAATTCACTTCATTCCAATATTTCTACAAAGGTACAGGTAAAAGTAGTTTAACTGAATCATCTTGCTCATTTTTCCGACACGCACTTGGCCGGTTTTTTTTTAATCGTTTCGTCGACTAACCCCCACAAAAATTCTATCTTATTTGATAACACATTATACGTTTTATTCAACCATCATCTTCCTGCCCTTATCCCATTTTACGTGGGGTCGGCGCAACACGTTTTCTTCTTCCAATCTCCCCTGTCAACCGTCACGCTATCATTCACTCTCTTCTCTTTCATATAATTCCTCACACAATCCATCCATCTTTTCTTTGGCCTTCCTCTGCCTCTCCATCCATCAACATGTATATTCATCACTCTTTTCGTCACATGCGTTTCGTCTCTCGTTATCACAAGCCCATACCAAGACAAACGATTTCCTTTCAACTTTTCTGTCACTGGCGCCACTTTCAAACTTCCTCTTATATACTCATTTCTCACTTTATCCATTCTCGTCACTCCACACATCCATCTCAACATTCTCATCTCCGCTGCATGCAACTTTTTTTCATCCGTCTTCTTCACTGCCCAGCATTCCGATCCATAAAGTACGACAGGCCTTATCACGGACTTGTAAATTTTCCCCATCAACTTGAGGGGCATCCGTGGGTCGCAAGTTGTTCCTGTAACCTGTCGCCATTTCATCCATCCTGAGTTGATCCGTTGTGTTATGTCTCGGTCTACTTCGCCATCCCCTTGGACAAGCGACCCAAGGTACCGAGGTATACGTTTTATTCAACCAACCAACATAAATAATAATCATGATTGTATGTAACCACAAACTCGTGCATTATTCAGTATGAACAACAAAGCAAGTTACTCGCGCCAGTAGCTGTACTCTACGTCAGCGGCGTAACACTGTCTACTGTGTTGATAGACAACCGGGAGAGAACATACAAGTATATTTCAAAGGCTGACATGGCTGGCTGATATGTCAGTCTTTAAAAAAAATATACTTGTGTGTTCTCTTGAATTTTATAAAAGCACTTATGATAATAGATGTAGTATAATATTATTGGAAAAGGTCGATCCTACACAATCAAAATTAAAAAAGAAATATGCCCAAGAAAGCTTGATTGTTTATCTTGGGAGTGCTCTAAATAAATATTTCGATTTGTTTATATAAATCAGTAAAAACCTTGTCTCTGCAAAGGATGTTTCATAAACTTTACTTTTGCACATGTTTTGATGTATCAAAGATATAATAATTTATAAAAATGTCCTAGGTACAACTGGACCTTCTACTTTGGGGTGCTCAATTCAATTTATTATGTTTCATACAGTAATAAACCAAAAATAATTCCGTAAACCAGAGAGTTACTGATAATTTTTCGTCCGAAATTATATTTTTTATATATGAATAAATAATCTAAATTCAAACAAAAAGTATTTAATAACTAAGGTTACTAAATTACTTTGCTTGAAAAAATAGTCTTTTTAAAAGTAGAATAGTATTTTAATCAATTGTTGTATGCAGTGCTAAAATCATTGTAAATCTCGGGACACGCGGTCTTTAACTTTAGACGCCGACGCATCGCAATATGTAGCAATTTAGCAGTTGTAATTACTTTTATTTAGTCATATAATTATAAATTTTTTGTTTAAAGTGTGAAATTTGAATTTATGAAAAAATCACGGTCAAAATGTAATAGCGCCCTTAAATGAAGATCTTGGACTAGCTATAGGTACCTATTGATTGCAGGATGTTGACTGCTTTTAACAAGCAAAAAATTATAACTTACAAAATAATTACAGTAGATAGCTTCATTACAAAATCTATCAAGAACAAACTGAAGGGACGGAGACCACGAATACTCCCCTGGCTCACACCACAGTCACCTCGATTTGAGGTCTTTAATTTATTGGTTTAATGTGGGCCGATCCCGGCGGCACTGCGATGCCGGGCCGACCCGCGACGGGAGTGGAGCGAGCCCCGAACATCCCGTCAGCTTACAAAAATCAGTTTAATATACTGGTCCCTCAGTGAGGGAACTTTCAGATATTAAGCTGAAAAGAACAGATACTACACTTTGATCTTAGCCAAAAGGCCGAGAAGCGATACCGTAGTAGAGTTCGCGAGGGGGGTTAGTCAGTCGCGGAGAATCTTAACACCGCGATTCAAGATTGCGCATCATATGTACAGCGCCATCTATCGAGGCCCTGTCAAACCAAACGTTCGTTGCAGATGATGTGGTTGGCATTGAGTGAGTCATCCTCATCGGCTATGTGAGTTGTTATCTTTATCAACAATATTCCATAATTTAACAATTATAACAAAACTAAATAGCAGACTTAGCTCCTTTAAATTTGTAAATCAGATCGCTTTCAGCTGACTTATAAAATTAAAATATTGTATGAACTTGTCTTGGATCTCGTTTACCAATAGTTTGTGTCCTAATTCCTAAAGCCATGTTAGTAGTAAGTACGTTTTGTTTAACTTTTGCTACAGGATCCTTTTAAACGGATTATTTTGTCTTTCTGTTGTACTATTCTTCTGCTATAAGTAGACTTATAATATTCAACACGGTTCTCTGCTACACATACATATGCTTCTCCCAAGCTTAGCCACAATACACAATCGTTCGTCTTGGCAACACAACACAATTTCTTTATTATAATTATTCGCTACGTTACCACCGATGACGCAATGTATTGTAGTCACATCGCACCCTTCCTTATAGACTTACCGTAACAGATGGTTTTACCTGTTTATGATCAGTAAACACGTTTATTGTTATGATTTATAAACACGTGTACTTCCTTATGATGTTTTCTTTCATTGTTTGTTGTATTTGTAACGGAAATGAATGGGATACTGTTATATCTTTAGAATAATCTCATCTGTTATTAACTCCTTAGAGGCCAACTGCACCCCACCATTCGGCCAAAATACATTTTAAGAATAAAATAAAAAAAAATAAAAAAAAATCATTTAATTCAGGCAAAAACCCATAAGTGTTACATGATAAAATATAATTTCACAATACTGCCCCATAACACATCGGAATAAATTAAATGAATGGACGAATACAAATTGAAAAGGGTCAGAGAATAAAATAAAATAAAATGTCAATGCAATTCAAATAAACAAAGATGTCAACAAAACAATAATACAAAATTACAAAATTGTCAGTCACACAATTAAAAATTTAAATTTTACATTAAAACGTCTTTAAATGTCAATAAAACACGTCATTATGTTTCTTTCAAAACACAATAACACTTTGAAGAAAGCATCTCAATTATTGCCTTATACAGGGTGTTTGGTGCATCGTTTGCCAAATTGAATTGGCCGAAAGAAGAGGTCATTTGCTATCGCTTCAGGCTCAAGTACTCATTTATGGCCACACCGGTTTTTTTATTACAACTTTCTAATTTTTATTTTGAAAAAATCCAAAACTCAGCATTAAAGCTTAAATTAAAAAAAAGTTTTAAGTGTAGTCGTCAAATTTCATTTTTATTTACATATGTACTGTTGTATGGCTCTATCAA
The DNA here is from genome assembly GCA_946251885.1 of Cosmia pyralina. Lineage (NCBI taxonomy): Eukaryota > Metazoa > Arthropoda > Insecta > Lepidoptera > Noctuidae > Cosmia > Cosmia pyralina. The sequence continues at coordinate 3,503,345 of OX276348.1, read as the reverse complement.
ATTTAAAATTACTTGCCAGTTACATCTAGTTTTTTTTTTAATAAATCACAAAGTTTTTGGAAAAATAAAAAATGAACTTAAAACTCAACTTTAAATAGCTATAAAAAAAAAACTAAAAGCGATCGGGATCTTCGAATTATTTTAAAAAGTTCTCTAGTCTATCCCCTTTCCAACGGTATGCAATGTGTTAAAAAACTCTTTTAATATCTTTAATAATTAGCTAAATGTGTAGTCGAGACACATCAGGCTGATATTGGATATTACGTTTAAAACACTAGTTTTCGCATAAATTACATGCTATTAGTAGATAGATACTGTTATCTCACGTCTTACGTAGTCTCTTATCTCGTTCTTACATAGGGAACTTTCCTCGAAATTGAAAAAAAAATACATTATTACAAAAATAATCATTTATTAATAAGTAATTTAATTACATACTAATCTTACAAGTCTTGTTCAAACTGTCTACCACTATTGCGTATGCACGCGCGACATCTTCGTCTTATCTCAACTGTAGTGGTGCGTAAACGCATTTCTGCTTTGATCGTCATGAAAGCCGCCTCAATGCGTTGGACTAAATCATCTCTTGTCTCAACTTCCGTGGCGTAGACGAGTTCTTTGGCCCGTCCCCAGACGTAAAAATCCAACGGAGTTAAGTCTGGAGAACGTGGAGGCCAAGGAATAGGGCCATCCCTCATCATTCAAGTACTCCCTGACGGTTATTCTCCAATGAGCGGGACAACCGTCATGTTGGAAAACAAAAGACCTGTCTTCACTGAAAATTGGCAAATCAGCTAATAATAAGGGCAACTCTGTTTGCAGAAATTCTAATTCTTGTAAGATTAGTATGTAATTAAATTACTTATTAATAAATGATTATTTTTGTAATAATGTATTTTTTTTTCAATTTCGAGGAAAGTTCCCTATGTAAGAACGAGATAAGAGACTACGTAAGACGTGAGATAACAGTATCTATCTACTAATACCATGTAATTTATGCGAAAACTAGTGTTTTAAACGTAATATCCAATATCAGCCTGATGTGTCTCGACTACACATTTAGCTAATTATTAAAGATATTAAAAGAGTTTTTTAACACATTACATACCGTTGGAAAGGGGATAGACTAGAAAACTTTTTAAAATAATTCGAAGATCCCGATCGCTTTTAGTTTTTTTTTTATAGCTATTTAAAGTTGAGTTTTAAGTTCATTTTTTATTTTTCCAAAAACTTTGTGATTTATTAAAAAAAAACTAGATGTAACTGGCAAGTAATTTTAAATTTGATAGAGCCATACAACAGTACATATGTAAATAAAAATGAAATTTGACGACTACACTTAAAACTTTTTTTTAATTTAAGCTTTAATGCTGAGTTTTGGATTTTTTCAAAATAAAAATTAGAAAGTTGTAATAAAAAAACCGGTGTGGCCAAAAATGAGTACTTGAGCCTGAAGCGATAGCAAATGACCTCTTCTTTCGGCCAATTCAATTTGGCAAACGATGCACCAAACACCCTGTATACTATAAATAGTTAAGATATACGTACTTACATTCCCTTTTAGTTACCTGTGTTCTTTCAACATGTAAGAAATGTCGCGGTGACTATGGTCTCAGCGAGCTTGAGTTGTCACTGTCAAGTGTCATTCATAGCGTCTAAATTTTTGCCGCCAATGTATACGTAAAATATTTTCGCTCGATAATTTTAATCGAAAATGAGTAAAGTTTCAGTTAAAACTTTATTAAAAGTGAATAAGAATAGTGCTTGTGGTAAGTGATATATAGTGTTACGCTGATCGTGAGTCAGCGAAGTGCCGGAGTGGAGATCGATACCTCAAAATATATACATGGTCGCCAGTGCCTTTGGAGAGCAACCGTTTGTATTTCGATTCTCCTATGTGCTGTAATGGGGAAGAACGCTCTTCCCACCGGCTAAAACCAGGGTAATGAGATCGAAATGATTTCCTGTAAGACCGACCTACTCTATGCACTTACCTACAACCGAATGAGTACTAAGAGTAGCCAAGTAAGTGTTAAGTTTCTGCTAACATGACACAATTTCCACATTATATCACCAAACCTTACTAAGACGACCCACTGACCTTACTCAGACACATTATCAATAAACTTCTAACCTGCTTCTTGCTATTATTTACATTAGAAGCGCATTGTTGTTTTCTAAACAACCCGGTTGTGTCTAACTAAATAGACAGAAATATTACAACTTAAAGATTTCAGTGCAAATTATGATAATTAGGTAGTAATTCCTAAAGCAAATGCAGAATGTCTAAAGGAGCTAAAGCTATTCAAGCAGTTTTTGACATTCAACCATGAAAAGTTATAATCCGTTATAAGAAAACCTTACATTTATGCTCACTCACCCCATGTGTTTCACACAGTGCATTAGAAGTAAATGAGTACTTATGCCACTCAACAAAACTAAATCCTACTATTTAGCCCCCGCGGAGGGAGTTTTGGCTGGGATTTCTAATGAAGGTCTAGAGCAGGCAGAGCTACCTGCTAAAGTAAGGTCTACAGGGACTTGTTATTTGGGCAGCAACCTACCCACTACAATTGTATCCTACTTTCCCTTTCGGAAGTCCAAACACTCCCATCGAGAAGTGTATTTAAATTACAATTTTATTGTTTATGCTTGCAGGTGGTATGCAATTGTTACTTTCATTGTAACAAAAGATAAGTTAGTTTTTTAAATCACTTTAAAATAATTATTTGTATATATTTACTATTTCTGGTTAAGCTGTGTACTTTTTAAGTGACAAACTCACCACACTAATAAAATAAAGTTCTTTTGTAATATGTTATTAATGCATAAGTTGTTGGAGTACCTATATATAAATAAATAAATTAATTAAAGAGGTTCAGCACCTCTTATGAACTCTAATCTGCAATTAGAACATTAAAATACTACTAAATAAAGTTTACATCAAGTTTTATAGGTACTTAACTAATAAGCAGTACTAAATAAAAAAAAATATAATTTAAAATGGTATACTGTATATTTTTTCTATATTTTGTAATAATTATGGAAATCTTATAATTATGAGCAGGATCATAAGTGCTCTATCAAAATTAGAAATGGAACAAATACAGCCACCAAACAATTTAAAACTGACAAGATATTATTTAGAGCAGGAATAGTTCTTTGATTATTTTAAAAACATGATAAATTGGATCATAGCAACAATAACTAGGCCAAGATTCATAATTTTGACAAGATTCAGGCTGCCTAAGGAACCATGTAAAAGCTTGGGAATGAAAGACTGCAAACCTGTTTCTGTTCCTGAAGATCATAACAGGAAATGAAATACTGAAAATATTAACATTCAATACAATTCTACTTTGAGCTATATATATTAAGTAATAAAGCTACTAGTTCAAATAATTAATACAAATTAAATCCATAATAGTCTATGCAGAAATCTAAGATTATGATCATAATCAAATAGCCTATTGTTTACACTCTGTTATTACTAAAAAGTAAGACGGAAGCAATGATATGTTAATGAAGGGAAATTGTTCACACGAGTTGACAGAACACCCTTTTGACATTTCTTCAGTGCCCTGGTTATGTGAAGCGGTGGGCAACTGAATGACAGAGAATTTGAGAGCCTGTGGTATCTGCATTCTTGTTTATTTAGTTTACATAATTTCCTACTGGTCCACTAGGAAAAGATGCATTTTTTATTTCTGTCCCGGAGACTCTGGGTCCTAACAAAGCTTGGGTGACGAGTGAATTTCCTAAGTCAATTCTAAACCTCAATCAGGAGCTACAATATGTAGGCCTTCTTTTGAGCACTGCTACCAATCACAAGGCCCGGCCTGCAGGCAAGGTTGAAAGGAAGATAATAATATCAACACTTTGTTCCCTGAAACAAGTTCATAGTTCATTAACACAAAAATGTTGTTATCCCTGTATGGGAATGCTTGTTGCCAGACAAATATTTGAGAAGGGCAGACCAGGACAAATGGAAAAAGGTTGCCCCGCTGGTTTGCATAGAGTTAATGTGGTGGCCAGAGGCTACTGATAGACCACAGCTCAGTTCACTTACACAGGGGTAGAGTAACCCACTTCCTGTCCACACTTTCCGTGGAGGAAGGGTAAGGAGCCTACATGAACGGGCTAATATATTCATGCAAAGGGAGTCCAAAGGATGTCTTTAAAATATCGCTTTTAGTGATAAGACTGCCCATTGTGTCACCCTAGTGGTAAGGTGTACATAATAAAGAATATTCTATTATATCCTACTCTAGTCAGGAACTTGACCAAACCAGAAAAAATTGTACTTGAACTTGCGAGAGATGTTTGCCATATATGCAGTATTGCCAAAAAGCCAGTTTTCAGAGTGCACATATTAGATTCAGAGTTCAATCTGACAACAGACCATTTGTCGCACATTTAAGATGAGCGAGGGATACGTCCCCTAGCGTTTCTGAACCTAATTTGCAAGATGGAAGTTAGCAGATTAGCTGAACACTCTGTTAGCGGTTTACCTCCCGGGGAGGTTAAAAGTGTAACAACGGGTTAGCCGACCGCTTATCTAGGAACAGACCAGCAGAAGTGGCTCCTGTTGCTCCAGGCCCCAGGCCTCGGAGGCCATGTTACAAAGTGGGGCGTCCCCGGCGTCGACGTTTTCACGTCAGATAAGTCGGCCGTTTGTGCGACAGTACGTCATATGGGACTCAAATAATGGCTTGGCAAGCTTCTGCGATGCTTTCAGTCAGAGGTGACAGCATCAACTAGCATGGGTTTTCCTTCGCCCGACTTAAGAGAGAGTGCTCAGTCATGTGAACTCGGAAATGGGACGGGGACGTACTATGTAGAAATCGCCCCATACTGAACCCAATGTGACTGGCTCCCGTATTTGGAGACGAGGCCTCGGAGAGTCAGTACCAGTATAAGATCTATGTAAGATCGTCTTAGACCTGATAAGCTGCAACTCCTACCCTGGAAAGTTGGGGGGGGGAGGGGGGCAATCGGGTTGCAAGGCTTGGTAGACAAGAACCTTGCTAAAGTGTAATTGGAGATAATCTACAGTAATTACTTATAAAGCTCCTATTCAGAGGTGAATGTCATAGTGTAGAGTGCATGGCATTAGTCCTAAATAATCTGATCCCAATTTATTTATATTTACGCATAAAGCACATAATTATGGTACCAACCAACAGATGTTAGATCTAAACAGTTTTGTGTCCATTGTTTCAAAAGCATTATCCTTAGCTAAACCACTACCCAGAAAGTCATGAAATGAAATTAATTCCAGAATGATGAGGCTGCCAGAAGAGTTTTACATACTCTAATATTGTAAGTCACAGCTTTTAAATGTTGAATAACAGTGCGACCAAGGTGTGGTTCAATCAAGAAGTTTACTTAAAATCTACCATAATCGTTGTTGATTTTGATTTACAATAACGTGTGTGGCTAAGCTTGCTTGAAATATTTTTAAACAGACCTAAGTTACGAAAAGCCTTCTGGAGGTACATAAAGTAGTCTGTGGTAGCCTTCGGGAGGCTGACTGGAGAATAGTTCATCAAATGAAATTAAACTGGAAGAGCCACTAGGCTTACAGAATTATTACTTTTGTAAAGTAGTAAAGGAGATGGTTACCTCTCAAGATAATTTAGAATGACCAGCCTATAAGATTCCCACTTTTGGGACAAAGGTCACCTCTCTGTGAGAGAATAGGGTTTATCATTATGATAATTATTAATTCCCTATGAAAATATTTATAATATTTATTAAATATATTTGTGTAGAGGTACATGATTCACATTTCAAGACATTTTAATTGATAAATGAAGAGACTTATACTAGAATTCCTTCTTAGATCATTTACATGTGTCTACTACTTAGACTAATCTGTTGACCAAAGTACTTAGTGTAAAGAAGGGTCCTAAATATATTTTAGTTTCAATGGAATTTTAACTGTGTCATGAATGACATTGATTTTGTTTTTCCACATCTTTATAAAATTATGAGATTCAGAAATATTTGTTGATTGATCTCATAACTTCCAAGTACTCATATCCAACATTAGCTAACTTGTGTTAATTAAGTATATGAGTGATCCAATTATCCTTTAGTAATGAGATTATGATTTTAATTCAGTTTTAGATCTTATTGATTTTGGATTACCATTAAAGCTTGATAATTCATGTTCACCTTAAATAAGGTACTTAAATAGATTTGATTCAACTGTCGACCAACCTCATAGAGGTTGGTAACAATAATATAGTGATTTAATTGTGTCTCATACATAGCATGACAGTTGAACGTTTCTAATAACATTTTATGGAATTTGTTCATTTTTGCAGTTTCTAGGATAAATAGATGGAAAACTTGTAATTATTTATTTGAACATTTAATGAATACATATAGACCGTAATATTCGTTCATTCCATATATATATAATTCACATAGCGTCTACATCCTTCAGGTATTCTTTCACCAGCAGATATCAAACAGGTCTTCAAAGTGTTATTGTGTTTTGAAAGAAACATAATAGAAATGTTTTGCATTAAAACAAAACAGTTATTATGTTATGAAAAACACAATAACACTCGAGTAAGGCGCTTGCTGTTGAATTTTGAAGACTTCTATGAATGACACTTGACAGTGACAACTCAAGCTCGCTGAGACCATAGTCACCGCGACATTTCTTACATGTTGAAAGAACATCTCATCTGTGGATAACGTCTTGAGTAGTGTATTTGTTACTTTTATTGCAAGTTATATTTTGTATGCCTACTGTGTAATATACTGCTGTTTGTTATTCCTATCAGATAAAATAAAATAAAATAAAATAAACACAGGTAACTAAAAGGGAATGTAAGTACGTATATCTTAACTATTTATAGTATATAAGGCAATAATTGAGATGCTTTCTTCAAAGTGTTATTGTGTTTTTCATAACATAATAACTGTTTTGTTTTAATGCAAAACATTTCTATTATAAAAATATATGCCAAGGTCAATAAAATGTAGGCGCCCCCTGGCTACAGATGTCTGTCACAGCATTGTCTAATATAGGGGCAGTCATATCGCTCTGCTATCATCACCAGGACAGTATTGGAGCTGGCCCGCACCCTGCGCACTAAGGACGCACACCGCTTGCGCATGGTGGCGTGAAAACAGTCGGTGCGTGCTTCCGCAAACATGCCCGTACCCGCTGCAGAAGCGGGGTAGCCCCAACACCGCCCTGAATGCGTTGTTATATTGGACGCGGAGGGCGTTATAGCTCGCTTGTATGTAGAATGCAAAGCATTTTATTTAATAAACATACTTTTGTGTAAAAAAGTAATGATTTGGCTACCCATTTGTAACAGCATCCATAATGATGTTATATATAGAAATCATAACCGTAGACCAATTCCATACATCTATGTCTTGGAATTATCAATGCGCGTAACCCGTGCTATTTTTTTGTATGTTTTCCACTAGCTAGCCATATGTGTTAGTAACTTTTTATGGATATATTATGTATCTACCTACAGCTGTCTTATTATCGCCACCCAATAAGATAGTAGGCGATTTGTTACAGTAACATCATTCAACGAATCTCAATTTACAACGGTCACTTCAAGAAAAAAAATAGCCAAATCACAGTAGGACCGAGCACTAAACTACAATGGCTTCCCTTATCATTCCTATTAAATTCCGATGTCGATCCATCAATCAATAAATGCCTATTTTCGCCTCGTTCGTGTGACAGCGCCCGTGAATTAGGGGCCATTCAACGTCCAAAATTTAAAATATGGCGCGGCCTTTCCCTATTGTAGAATAACGCGAGGAATGCATTGTCAGCTTCATTCATTTTTCTGAGGGAATTTAAAAAAAAAGGTTTTCGCGTGCCTTTCAGATGAAGGTTTCTGAAGCTGGTGAAAAATTATTAGAATATTATTATTATTACCCATGTGACCATTGTTTTGTTATTGTATTTTCAAGTAATAGTATTCTCTTTCTCTTTACGATTACAAATAAATAATTAATCAATATCAAGCCTCAGATTTCATACAACGTATTACATTAGGTAGGTTCTATACTAATACTTTTTTTTTATTAAAAGGATGATGACTTAATTTTTTTTTTTGTCCGTCATTTAGGTTATTAAAAAATATTGGACACGTATTTTTATTACTCGACAGCGCCAGAAGAAGGGTTATGTTTTTCGAGAGTATGTATGTATGTATGTATAATTGTTTGGCACGCTCTGCGGCCTGAACGGCTCGATGGATTTTAGCTTGAGAGGTGTCGTTAGATTTGTATTTACTGTAAGAGTGACACTTAGTATATTCAAAATAAAATAAAACAAAATGGCGGATTTTTGGCGCCAAATTGTCTTAAAAAAAAATATTTTTCTCAGAACCTTTCGAGTAGGGTATCAAAATAAAGGGTTTTAAAAGGTGATAACAAAGATATAAACAACTTATATGGTTAAAAGTAATTCGAAGTGACAAATCGTAAAAAACATTTACCAAGAACTAAATCCCCTGGGAAATGTTGCGTAATCTTAATGTATTTGTGTGTCATGTGTATATAGGTTAGTATACAAACTCATTAAATAATAAAACTAAAAAATAAAAAATAAAATAATTAAAAAAATTAAAAAACCCGACTGCTGTAAAAAACTTAAGTTAAATAAACTGAAAAGCTAAAAACAAGCCCATTTTAAATTAAATTGGAAGCAGGCGGGACCCATTTAAAAATACACACATCAAAAGTGTCTAGGGATCAAGCATTTTTATGCGGATTTCTTGAGATTGAGATGTGGCTTTGTAATAAATTTATGATTTTATAAATTTATATGGATCCTTTTTGGTGCATTTCATAATTTGAATCAGGAACTGTGAATCAAATTCGAGTAAAAGATGAAAATCAGCTGTCAATATTTTCCCTATAAAAACATACAACGCATTGAAGACATTATTAGTGCTACTGTTTCCCTACTACTGATTAAAACCAACGTTATTATGGAGCGGCGACGTCATTTAAGCAGGGAAGAAATGCTCAGAGCCGTGGGAATGATAGAAGCTGGTTCCCGGCAACGTACTGTGGCTTTAGCTCTGAATACAAGTCAGAGTGTTATCAGTCGACTTTGGACACGTTACCGAAGCACTGGTACCGTGGCTGAGCGCCATGGAGGACGGTATCGCTGCACCACACGGAGACAAGACCGATACATTCAAATCTTAACTCGAAGAGCTCCAACTATAACCGCCATGATGTTAGCCGTGAGGCTTCATCACTCTTCAGGGAACTTAATTAGCGACCAAACAGTCAGAAACCGCTTGCATGAAGTGAACCTTCATTCCCGAAGACCGCTACGGGTACCACCTATAGCAATGCACAATCGTAGGATTCGATATCAATGGGCTCTTGAACACAGAAATTGGGCAGAAGAACAATGGCGTTTCGTGTGCTTTTCTGATGAGTCTCGTTTTGGTATGAGACCGGATACAAGACGTATACGACACTGGAGAACCCCTGGACGCCAACAGCGATTAAAATCCTGCCAGGAAGTCCATCCTTATAGTGGTGGAACCATCATGGTATGGGCGGGTATTTGGATCGGCGGAAGAACTGAGTTGATTTGGATCAGAGGCAACCTCAACGCTCAAATTTATGCTGAGACGATTGTATCAGACGTCATCGTTCCTCTACAAGTGCAAATCGGTCCCTTATTTCAGTTAATGCATGATAATGCACGACCGCACACCGCAAGAGTTGTAAGACAGACTCTCGCCGCAGCTAACATCAATGTCCTGCCCTGGCCTGCTCAGTCGCCAGACTTGAACCCGATTGAGCATGCATGGGATATGCTACAGAGAAGAGCTCTGCCGAATATGGAGGGTATCCAGTCGCAAGAAGACCTTTTTTTGTTGTTGCAACGAACATGGGCGGCCATTCCACAGCGTGATTTGGATGAACTCATTTTGAGTATGCCAAACCGATGTTCTTGTGTTGTTAGTGTTCGCGGTAGAAACACGGATTATTAATTGTTTAAGTTACCCAATAAAATTTTAAAGAAAACTGTTATTTCAGTCTTTTTTTCGAACTTTAATGTTAGTGGTTCAAATGTCAAAAATCCCTTTATTAGGAAAATGGCAAATTTCTTTATTAATGCAAAGGTGACTTGGTTTATCGTTACTGTGACAAACGAAAACACTTTATTTGATGAATCCTTAAAGAAAATTTTAATTAATATCAATCAGGAGAAAAGTTATTGCAAAAATATATGTTGATCCCTAGACACTTTTGATGTGTGTATAATAAAAATGGTATGGGTCCCTCCTGCTTCCAACATTTATTTAATTTAAAATGGGCTTGTTTTTATCTTTTAAGTTTTTTTAACTTGAGTTTTTTACAGCAGTCGGGTTTTTAATTTTGTTAATTACTTTTTTTTATTGCTATTTTTACGTAATCAAAAGAATACGGCAATACATTGAGTTAAAATGTGGCATGAAGTCACCCTTTTATTTTTTTACGTACCTAGTTGTATTGTGACATAGCGAGCCCCCACTCCGGGAACTTTAACGCATTTTATTTAAGTTATTTTTTATTAATATGATAAAGCAAAAAATACGTGTCTAATATTTTTTTTAATATCTGTCTGACTGACTAAATAGTTTTTTTTTTATTATCCAGGGCCGGCAGTCTCGACATTCGCTACGTTCTCATAGCGACTTGAAATCGCTCGCTAAGTCCTAATTACATGCTCTGTGGTCCTAATGAGCTCCCCTAGACGGGCAAATGGTAATAGTTCGGTTTTATCAAAGACAATTATTGGCCACTTCAAAATCTTCTTTAATAACGAGGAAAATTGGAGATCATGATTTAATAAAAATAATTGTTTTTCTTGAAAATTGGAAATTCATTACGTAAACCTTATCTTGAAAACATTATTTTTCATGGAAATTCATAGGAAGCCATAGTAACTTGTCAAATATCTATGGACATAAAAATTTGCCTCCTTGCAACACTAAGTCGGTGTCATAGACAACCAATAAGTACCTACTCGTATATCTACCCGATTTAAATTAGGTACTTTCAATACTATCTTTGATCCACTTCGCGTTCAAAATATTGTTTTGTTTTGTTCTTCAATAAGTAGGTACTATTTCTTATAAAATAAAATGACTGGAGGAAGAGAAGCAGATGCAGCTGCAGGCCCGGGTCCGAGCGGCGTCAAGTAAGTACCCGACCTCAAACTACAACACCTTTTTTCTAATCTAATTTGTCGGTTCATTATTGATCGCTTTTTCTATTGACTATTCTAGTCAAACCATAGCCAGTTGAACTCAATGAGTCAAATAATGTTAAGATTTTGAAAAATTGGTTCTAGTTTATTTAAATATTTCAGGCGTAAGCGTTCACCGCGTGTTACGAGTGGCCAAACAGATGCGCTCTTATCCGTTTTAGAGGCCCGGCCATACCCGCAAATTTATCGACCTGCAGGGCCGGGATAATTTTGACGCGGGCTGGAAGGAGGTTGTGTGCAGCCGTGTGTACCTATTATTTCAATATTATAATTATAGCTTAATTCATTGTTTTAGTTTAAAAAGTGAGCTTTTATGTTATATTGCCGAGTTAGTTGTTGTTGTAATTTATTGTATTTTTTGTCAGTTTAAAGATATAATCTATATACACTTCTGGACACATCTATTGGCCCACCTTAGAGTTTAGGTTTCGATGGCCCCTACCGAAATATGATTGCTAGATTGAACAAAAACTGTTGATGCAGTTTTAAACCTGATACATTTTACCATCTTTTTCGATCGTATTGTTTTAAATTTGAATTCAGAATACCATACGACATGGAGCTACGCCTAACAAGTCGGATATGCGCCTTGTTAAAGGCAATTGATTTTTGAATAAAAAACATGTTTTATCAAATAAAGGTTTAATTTAATAACGCGTGTTGCCTCCATGGGCATCTACCACAGCTCTCATACGATTAGGCATAGAGTTTATCAACCGCTCTATGAAATTTTGAGGGATCATCTCCCATTCCTCTTCTATGGCAGTTTTCAACTCCTGCATCGTCTGGGCAACTGGCTGACGAGCCCTAACACGTCTTTTTAGCTCGTCCCACATGTGCTCAATGGGGTTCATGTCTGGGCTTCTGGCTGGCCAGTCCATAACTGTGATGTTCACATCCCGAAGATATTCCCTGACGATGCCGGCCGCATGGGCTCTTGCATTATCATGCATAAAAAGGAAATTTGGGCCCACATAGTCCGCGTATGGTATCACGTGAGGTTCTAAGCACTCACGAATGTACCTTTCAGCATTTAATGTTGGCAGCCGTGGTCCTGTAACAACCTCAAGTTGAGTTTTGCCGCGGATATACCGCCCCAGACAGTCCATGAGCCACCGCCATAAGCAACCCTCTCTTCAAAGTAGCATTGTGCGAAACGCTCTCCCTTACGTCGGTAGACCTTCTTCCTTCCATCATTGCCATGTAACACAATTTTAGACTCATCAGAAAAGAGTATACGGCTCCAATCTTGCTGTGTCCAATTTAAATGACTGCGTGCGAAATGAAGGCGCGCTGTTCGGTAGGCTCGCGTTAGTTTGGGGCCATTAGCTGGCTTGTATGGTACCATATCGCGTTCTTTTAACCTTCTGCGAACAGTTCGAGCGCTCACAGATACTCCGTGGAAGTCGCGAAGTTGGTTTTGTATCTCAATGGAGGTAAGGTGACGATTTCTCAAGCAGGTCATCACGATGAATCGATCCTGCCTTTCAGTTGTGACCCGAGATCGTGGCCTTCCTTGGTGACGAACAAAGCCGCCAGTCTCTAGGTACCTCCGATAAACATTTCGGACCGCAGATCTACTTAAATTAAGTTGAGCACTCACGTTTCTTTGGCTGTGTCCGGCCTGAATAAGTGCCACAGCTTGGGCGGCGACTTCAGGTGAAGTATCCATAGATTATTGATAGAACCTCACCTTAATGTTAAGAATAAGTAATGTTTGTTGCAAAACCAAAGATATCAATCACTTTTTCAAGAATTAAATCCAAGTAAACCAATAAAACCAAGTTCGATATTCGATTGTTTGATATCAACAAACAGGCTCCAAATTGTCTTTTGTTTCTTTAAATTCTGTGTTCGAAATTCAAAAAAAGACTATTGAATGAAATTGTGAATGTGCCAGGTTCAAAACTGCATAAAAACTTTTTGCTCGACCTAATATAAAATTTTAGCTAGGACCAAACGAAACTGAAAATACAAGGTGGGCCAAAAGATGTGTCCAGAAGTGTATATTACTTAAAGTAACATTTCTGCCGATTTCTATTTTTTTATTAGAGATTTAAATGGTGATAAAAAACATCGAAAAAATCGATATATCGTTCATATTCTCAATTTCGATGTTTTTAAAATCGATGTTTTACTTTTGAAAATATTGATGAGTAGGGATGCACATTGCTCATGAAAAACATCGATATTAGTATCGATGTTTTTTATGAGCGATGTTCATCCCTACTCGACACGGCACCCGCGACAGAGCACCGCGACTATCGCTTTGTGGCCTCGTCAATGCGCTTGTCTGTGTGGGTGTGCCGTTTCGACCCTTTGTACGTAGTTTCCCTACTATCCATATTTATATTGTGATGGTACCTACGAGAAACATTAATTTAAACCAAAACTGAGAGGTACTACGAATAGTTATTCATAAGTTTAGGCATTTTTTTTTCAGTATTATCCAACATTGAATTGTAACAATGTAACATTTTTCTTCAATTATAAATTTATAATATAAAACACATCTTTTTTTAACCTTTTTTTACTTAATTAGTTTTAAAATTATTTCTTTTATTGTCAAACGAGTATTTATTTATGAAACCGTCATATAGTCATGTGGTTTATCTTTCATTCCGAGGTTAACCATATTTAAGTTGATGTAGTATCTGAAGTTGGTTGGATAAATAAATAAATTCATTTATATCAGGTTAATAATACCCATTGCCAAACACACATGCATTAAAAATCATATAAAATAAAAAAGATGAAATAAAATTAAATATTAATTAAATAAAAGCCCTACATGTAGTCTTGGCCTTATTGTGATATAATGGTCACGGAGCAAAATGTTATCAAACGGACGTGACCGATCTTCCCATTTTATATTTCCCTTCTTTTTGCTGATGATCTCAAACTGATTCGTGTTGTAAAGGATATTGCTGATCATGATACACTGCAGCGTGATTTAGATAGGGTCACTGAATGGAGTCACAAAAATAAATTATACTTCAATGTGGCGAAATGCTCAGTGCTATCATACACCAGAGCGCACACCCCGCGTCACCATCAGTACCTCATGGAGAGTAAACCGCTGCAGCGTGTCATGGAGGTCAAAGATCTGGGTGTTTGCTTCACTGCGGATCTGCAGTTTAGGAAACATGTTGTTGTGGTTTGCAAAAAGGCATACCGCAACCTTGGGTTTCTTTTACGACAAGCGAGTCAGTTTACTAGTATAAGTGCATTAAAGGCTTTGTATGAAGCACTGGTAAAGAGCCACCTACAGTACAACGCGGCTATTTGGAGTCCTAGTGAGGCCAAATACAGTTTCATGCTAGAGCGGATACAAAACAAATATGTTAGGTTCATGTATAAAAAGTTATTTGGAGTGTATCCGGGATACCCGCTATTGTATCCTACCTTATTTATCTTGGGCATGGTAGGCTATACAAAATTAGAAATTAAGCGTGAACTTGCACTAGCCACATACCTGTTCAATATTATAAGAGGAAAAATATCTAATATAGACATTCTGCAGTCGATTATGTTGTGCGTGCCCAACGAGTATGTAAAGAGGCGCCGGCGGCCGCAGCTGCTGGTGGTGCCGAAAGCGCGCACCAATCTTCTCCGTCGTGCTCCGCTAACGCGTGCGTTGTGCACTCTCAACACGGTAGCTATGAGCTTGGACCTCTTCTCTTGTACACTGAACGACTTTACTATAGTAACCTCTAGACTGCTATGTTATCCAGATCTGCCTGTGTATTGTTATAGTTAGTAAGTAAGTACCTAGTTTTAATATTTTGTTCAGTTTTCTTTTGTTTTGTACCACTCTATCAATTTAGGTTAGCCTGTAAAGATAGGATGTGATGTTAAATAAATAAATAATAAATAAATAAATAAATATTCAAAATTAAATTTTGACGTACTTACGGCTACAGATCAAGCTATACATTTCCATTATAAGCTGATCTCACATTGTGTAGGATTTCCTTATAATGAGAGGTCTGTGTAAACTGGAAAGTTTATCTTGATGTGTAGTCGTGTGTACACATTTACCTACGTTTATTATCAAATGTATATAACGTTCATCATCTGAAATTAGTTAAATTATGAAAATTAACCTGAACTAGATTTTTTATATGGCGATCGGTGTACGTAAAGCATGCTGTAACCATTTCAAAAACTAAAATAGTCTTTGTAGATAATGAAATGGCAGTTTTAGTCGTGGCCAAACCGACATTTCCGGCTGGCACCTTGTAAATCAAATTATAATGAAATGAGCATAAAACTTTCCTAAATTATTTATTCAACAAACTTATCAAACAGTAGAAATATTTTTTAACGTAAATGACTAACTAACTAACTATACAAATAAATACAAAACAAAAGGACACTTAGGCGTCGAAGTACTCGTCCGCATAAAACTTGAATTAAAAACTACCTGCGACGATCGGCGACTAGAGTATTTCAAACGATGACAAAAAACCCATGCTACCCTAGTACAAAAAATTGTCAAAATCGCTTGAAACATCGAGTAAATTAAGTGGGGCCAAAAACTGCCACCTTGTAGTTAAAAATGGTATATCGTTTGAATCAAACACAGGGGACACTGGGACAGCCCAAAAGTGAAGGGTAAACTTATTTTTGAAAACGCTCAAATACATATTCTGATTGCCGCGTATCATATTATTATCAACATACAACATACTGACCTGCAAATTGCAAAAAACGGAAGAAAATTTGAATTTCGCGGGCTACTACTGCTCAATCACCTTAAAATTTGAGAACTTTATAATTAATAATAAAATTAATTATTGTTTTTCTTGAAAATTATAGTGAATATGTAAACCTTATCTTGGAAACACTATTTTTCATGGTTCAAGGTTCAAACTAATAAGTAGCAATAACTTTAAATTGTTAAATATCTAAGGATTTAGAAATTTGCCTCCTTGCAACATTACTATTCTAATAGCAAGCAAGTATCACTGTCAGTGTCAAGGTGAAATCTATAGTTTGTTTTTTATAGTTGTCTTTGGAAACTCAATATTTTGAATAGTATTATTTTCGTATTTTCCTAATAATTGTTTCATTAGTAACAAATAACTTGTCAGCAAATTATATTGCTCGGCTAACACATTTCTGGCTTAAGCGGCGACCTCACTGCATTTATAGTTTCTCATTATAGTACATAATAGCTGCGTAATGATACTTGGGGATTTGTATGGATTGGGATTCTACAGAAAGTTATCCCTAACAAGGGTGTCTGAAGACTGGGAGGCAGCATGAAGTAAGAAGCGGTCCACACCTCAGAAGGCCACATAGCTTGGAGGAGATGTAATATATTGAAGGCACGACGTAGAAGAAAACATGTTGAAATAAATGAATAGTGAAAGTTTAAAATTTCATGTGAAAGATTTTACAATAGGTATGCAACATGCCTCGTGTAAAGTGTCTAGAATGTGTAAACTAGGAGATGATTGTGATAATGGAGATTTAATAAAGTTGAAAACATGATTTGTGGCTGTCATTTATTTTTCAATAAAATAGAATACAATATTTATTTACATTTGAAACTGAAATCAGTTTTTACAGTTGTGAGGAATCCATGTACATTCTAGCTAATATAGCATGCAAATTTAGTACATTTAAACAAATTACAAAAACTAAATTTCAATTAAGTTAACTTATCCGCTATGAAATCTTGTACAGAATAATAAAAACTGTTAGCTGTTTTCTAAATTCCTACAAGGTAGGTCTTTATTATTGTTAGGTATTTTATTATAAATTACAGGTGCCATACAGATACCTAACTAATATTTTTTCTTGAGTATAGAAGTTGAGAATACCGTGCACAAAAATTTCTGATATTGAGATCTCAAACAAAACTACTAAACAATGAAACTAGACAATGTGGTACAGAACCACATTGTCTAGTTTAATTTGAGGTAGAAAATTAAAATGTTTATAGGTTTTACAAATGCGGCTACTTCCAGGTTGTAAAGTATCAAACAATGGTACCTAGGCATAAGGCAACCAATATTGCCGGCAGATTTACTCTTTTTGATAAATTATGCAGCTTATAAAAGAATAAATAAGTATAACAATTGTATGAAAAGTTAAGTAGGTAAGTATCAAATTATATTGACAGTAGTAAGTCTAAACAAAACATTAGAGATGTGAGCACACTTAAATGTTATGAATGGCTTGAACCACTATGTACCTACTTACACTTTTACAATAATGTCCTCTGGCTGTGACTTCCACATTAACTGGGTGTTAATTAAGATCCCTAAAAATTAACATTCACTTTTTCTACTTGACTAGTGTACTTAATTTACATTAATTACTCATGGATACCCGTTGGCAAGTGCATGATTTTGGTTTTTGGAGATTTATAATTAAATTATTACTTTCAATCCACTATATTAAACTCCTGAGTGCATTGTTATTTTCATGTGGATAGGTCTGCAACATGTGTCGTATAAACAGTGCCTAGATCTAGATTATTAGAATGTGTGAACTTAGGAGATGATTGTCATACTTTATAGAGATTAAATAAAGTTAAAACATGATTTAGGTACGGTTGTGTGTTATTTATTTATACACGAAAAATAGCACGATTCTCACCCTTTAAAGAGATTAATATAATAAATGAACGAATGCTATGAATATCGGCGACGCTTTCGCACTTAGTATGTTGAGTATATTCCGAACCTATAAGTGGACGTAAAAGCCTCATCGGTACAAACCCATCTTCGAGCCCGATCCGTATAATTTATGTTTGTATTGACTTAAAAACCAAAACATTTGGTAAGTACCTATAGTTTACAATTCGCTACCAACCGAATCACTTAGCGGGCTCTCAAAATTGGTCGCTAACTGTAGTCGTACACATTACGAAAATCATAGAGATTCGGTTAAATATAGATGACAATCGATAACTTTGAGTTTCAAGGCTACCAAATATCGTGACATCCGGATCGTTAGGACTTTGCTACTAACACGTGATTTTTGTGGTGGGTCGTAGTCAATTATTTTGACGACGAAACGCTGCAGTTTTCCATAAAACGAAAATCAGTCGTCAAAACGGTCCTCGTCGCAACTGCTTTGAAACTGAAAATGATTGTTTCATGCTCGTCAAACCATTTTGGCTATCTAGGGACCCCATTACGACTTAGCGAGCGATTTCAGTCGTTCAGGAGTCTCTACGAATGTCGAGACTACCGGCCCAGGCATCATCCGTATTCTAGAATTACAATATTAACAGCTTTTATACATTTAACACTTAAGTTAAAACTCATAAATAACCAGAATAATCACTTATTCCGTCCAAAAAGGCAGATTATAATTTATATTCTCAACAGATTTTACAGATCACTGACACAGCTCAGATATTTAAGATAAATTCCCGAGGCGGTCGTTAGATTCGCACGATGTTGAATATTCCATCCATATTTTAATGTGTGTGTCCTTAGCTCTCCTAGATTATTCCACTTAGATTTGTTACTACGTTGAGAGTTAATTTTCCAGATTTCTTGTAGCAGCTTTATGTAAGGATTTTCTTATTATATCTGTAACTTAGTGTACAGTCAACAAAAGAGATATCTAGGCAGGGTATACTAACATATTTGTATGTGAATTGCTTCATTTTCAATTTCGTGACAATATACAATTTTGTGTTGGTGTGTTACAATGGGAGTATTGCAAAAACAAAGTAATATAATAGGTCTTTACCTATGAAATTGCCGTTTTGTATGAAAAAATTTAAACGAATTTTTTTCATGCATTTTTTATTTGTATTAATCGAAGTAATCACCCATGCAATCAATGCATCTTTGCCAACGCAGTGGCAGTTTATTGATGCCCTTCTTAAAGAAATCAGCTGGACGGGAGGCAACAAATTCTTCAAAGGCATTTTGTACTGCCTCTCGGGTATTGAATTTTTTTTCCGCCAAGAAGTTATCCAAATTCTGGAAAAAGTAGTAGTCTGTAGGCGCAAGGTCTGGTGAGTAGGGCGGATGACGGAGAGCTTCCAACCCCAGTTCTTGCAACTTGGAGACCGTCTGCTGTGTAGTATGAGGTCGCGCGTTGTCGTGCAGGAGCAGCGGAGACGAGCGATTGACCAATGCTGGTTGGAGATGTGCCAGCTTGTCCATCATTGTGTTCAGTTCTTCACAGTACACATCTGAAGTAATGCTCACCCCGTTTGGTAAGAAGCTGTGATGAATCACACCGGCGCTAGACCACCAAACAGTGACCATCACTTTTCTAGGGGTAAGTTTTCGTTTAGGGCATTGTTTAGGTGCTGAACCAGGATCCAACCAACTTGCTGAGCGCTTGCGGTTATCAAACAGAATCCATTTTTCATCGTAGGTAACAATGCGGTTCAAAATTCCTTCATTTGTGTGTCTGTTGAGCAGTGCAAGGCACGTCTCGACGCGTACTTCGCGCTGGCGATTATTGAGTTCGTGGGGCACCCATTTGTCAAGCTTTTTTACCTTGCCAATTTGACGCAAGTGGACCAATATTGTTTTGACGCTAACGTCGAAAGCTGCTGCTAATTCAGCCGTAGATTGTGTATCATCAGCTTCCACAATCGCCTTTAATTCGTCATTGTCGACCAAAGTCTTCGGACGACCGCGAGGTTCATTTTTCAGGTCGTAATTTCCAGAACGGAAGCGAGCAAACCAATAACAAGTGGTGCGTTGGTTTGAAGTGTTAGCTCCGTAAACGTCGTTGATTTTGCGTGCCGCTTGTGTCGCGTTGCTGCCACGACGGTACTCATATTCCATAATTACTCGAATTTTTAACGTATCCATGATGACGAAAAAGATTGAAATGCGATGAAAATGTAACACTAATCAATAAACAAATGACTACTTTTGGAAAAAAAAATCCATGTTTTTAAAATAAAATTAATTTGAAATTAGAATTCTTAGCCAAACAAAAATTATTTTGATTTGAAATGGCCAGTACTGCAGAACGGCAATTTCATAGGTAAAGACCTAATATATAAAATTGAACATGAAGCAATTCACATACAAATATACCCACCCTACCCTGCCTAGATATCTCTTTTGTTGACTGTACCTAAATCTTAGTATCATATTAAAATTATCTGATTTTTTTACCCTTAAACTATAAGTATCTGAGAAAATAGTTAAATTTATATTGTGAGTGTTTGCATTGGTTCAATGTGAACCAATGTAGATGAACCAATATGTGTGCTACTCGTACTGCCTAAAAAATATTAAAAAGTTAAGCCAGGCGTTTATCCCGCCCCCTTTTTGTGCGAACGCGTACCTACCGCGTTTAAATTCGCCTCACATCAATCTTACCTAGCCTTTTCCCAACTATGTTGGAGTCGACTTCCAGACGAACTGGATGCAGCTGAACACCAGTATTTTATATGGAGCGACTGCCTATCTGACCTCCACAACCCAGCTACTGGATAATTATAACACCGCACATGAGATTTAACAACTGAATAGGCTTTCGGAAAAGAAAGAGAGACGTCCGTCTCTCTTTCTTTTACGACCGACACAACACTTGGAATTATTTTCTCCCTAATATTGGTAATCTCCTGGACGCTAATACCCATGTAGGTAGATACTACCTAACTCAATTTATCAGTCATGTCGTCAACAACGAGCGCCAACCATCGATTGTCCAAATCAATATCCGTCAATCGAATCAACTACAAAACATTTCAACAAAGCATCGAGTCCCACATAAAGCAGGAATCAACAACATTTGGGTTCAGTCGTTCTGCTCTTAAATAATTCATGAAAGGCTACTCAAACTCAATGTTCGGTGTCTGAATATTGTAACGGGTGGTTACGGATTCAACCGGCTAATGCCTGTACTCGCCCGGTTCACAAAGGAATTGTCAGCGTTCATAAAACGGACAGAATTCAGCAAAATGTTGACGAGAACTGCGAAATTTTATTTTATTTGTGATTCTGTTTATGGTCGAGTTGTCGATTTCATTTTGTGTGAGTGTGTATTTTTCGAAACGTTTTGCTTTTTGAGAACACTAATTCCATTCCTACTTGCTGCTACTTGTTGATTTTGTTAATAATAATAAAAGGCTTGGTCCTGGATTTGGTCCAATAGGTACTTATTTTGCAATCTTAGTAGTGATTATTTTTCAATTGTAACTTCTATTATTTTACTAGAAGGATGAACTTACAAACAACTCCTGGCGAACTCTAGCTAAAACTGAGATTAATAACGCCAGCCAGATGATGATTTTACATTAAAGTTCTCTCAACAGTTAGGTACAACTTTCCATTGCACTGACTTCAAATTGAAGTTAACTCCGGTGAACTTAACTTTGCGCTGCACTAACATTCAAAACAATTCAACAAACTTTATATGAAGTAGAATAACTGAAAATAAAACCCCGAAAGAATAGTTCCAGACATATATCCATTGAGTGAAAACCCAGCGATAATGGAAATTCAATAAGCGCCAGAGAATCTAAATGACCGTCCCGATTCAACTATTGTTTGGCTGATCGGTCCGTGCCAATTTGATTGTGCTATCTAGAAGATTTATATCGTCTATTTTCGACCTTTTTACAATGGATTTCCAATTCATTTAGAATACAACGCGTGTGCCCGATATTATAAGTTTTCTCATCGGCAAAAATGACCAACTTCCATTGAAACTTATCATCAAAATTACATCTTTGTTTTTTTTTTTTTTTGTTTTGGGGAATGGCATCTCGCAGATCAACCTAGGAGGTTGTCGGCTGCCTAACCGGACTTTCCTGTGAGTGCCTCAAAAAATTAAGGCCTCCAGGCGGGGCAACTTATAAACCAAGAGACTATACACGCTAAGGGCATTCCGTGTGGGGTAAGGACCGCGGCTGAGGGCGTCGCTGAGGGAGGCCAGCAAGGGACAGGTTGGATGGGATTAAATCTTCTAGTGCTCACATTTCGGACCCAGCAATTTAGGTTGTGCGTTGTCTGTCAGTGAGTGAATGAACTTATAAGAAAGATTTAGCAGTTGTGCTTTCTGTTTTCAGGTCATTGGTACCAGCAACGGGTTGTACACACAGTTCCACGACCGAGGCATCCATGTAATCATCATTCAATTCAACATCATCATAATTTTTCCCGCATGTTATAAGACTGCCACAGTTGTAGTCTGACTGCTCACAGATGTTCTGACTTCAGGGTATCTGGAACTTCTATTCTTCTTATATCGTATCGGCATCATCAATATAAGAATAGTCCATGTGAGAATAGATATTGGTGCCGATTCTCTTGTGAACGCACTAAACTAAAATTAGAGAATCGCTATCTTTTACTAACAGGCAGCGCGAGAAAAGGACGGCTATAGATATGAACTAAGTTGGAGATGTCAAACTAGTTCACGCCTTGCGCTTCACCGTGTTTTTAATCGACATGTTTTTACGTGTCGTCTAAATGTCTATGGAAAAATTAGTTTTAACTAATTTGACAGCTCTAATTTACTTCCGTCCCTTTCTTGTCATAATAGAGAGAAAAAGTTAGCAATAGCCTAAATTAAGTTTAGTTTGTGCACAACAGAATCGGCACCATTGACAACTTTAGGCAAGTTGGTGGCGGGGCTGCTGTCCAGGGTGCGCCTTATGTAGGTACGGTCAGCAACAGAAGTCGGTTAACACTACTACTTTTTTACATCATCTAAATTAACACAAAATAATTCTATAAAGTGATTTTTTTTCGTTTAACTGTTAAGAGTTCTTAAAATTTTAAGTACTTCTGTTCCGACTTGAATTAAATATTTCGCTTAATAATTAAGATTAAAAAACTGCAAGTGTTAATCGACTCTTGTTGCTGACTGTACTAAGGCCGTTTGTCCACCGTGTGTAAGGCCGTTTGTCCACCGCCATGTCAACGGGACGTCAAAGAGAACGAGATGACGGCGCCGAAGTTGCGATACATACATTTACTATGGCCGCGTGTCCGCCGCAGACCACCACCATGACGTCACGTTCGGTTCGAATAATCTCGTTTCTCGTTGATGCCCCGTTGACGTTGTGCGGTGAACAAACAGTGTAAAATATTGCCTTAAATCACGCAGGCTGGTAGAAAAATTACTCTGGTTGCATTCAATCACTCAAGAGAATTTAGAATTTGTTTCAAAATATGCGACGATTGTCTTTATAAAAGAACAGATAAGTGATCGGCACGTAAAAGTCAGCACGTCCTCTTGAAGTAAATAGCGAAAACTCAGTATTTAATTTTGCTTCTTATTTTCTTATGTAGTGCCTGCCCAATATAGATTAGGTACCCCACATTGGTCCTACCTATACAGTCAGCAACAAAAGTACTTACCTAAATTAACAGTTTTTTTTTTAATGTTATTTCGGCATTGAGCAAAATATTTTATCATAAAATCGAAACTCAAACCTGTTAAATTTAAGGAATATTAACTCAGCTATTATAAATGAAAAGCATCAACATCACGCGGCACGCCTGTAATCCCCGAAGGGAAGAGGGGAGGGAGGGGCAGAGGTGTATGGAGAGCTGCCACCCCTCCAGGTTGGCAGCGTGCATATCCGGGCTACGGGTATAACATCGATATCTCCGGGTCAGACCGGGTGACAGTGAAGCGACAGCCGACCATCACGGCGAGGGGCGCGGACGAAGATAGACTACGACGAGACCCAAAAATTAAACCAAGTATTTCCTCAGTTCGTATAATCCAATCATTCAACATTTGTCAGTTGATTTAAGATGGGTTCAGTTATTCAAAGTCACCTCAACCTTCACCGAACGGTCGAAAATAATTGGCAAAAAAATTACAATCCCTATCAATGCTTCCGTACGTAGAATCCGTTTGGAAATTTGTCGTCCGACGATCAAAACTGCTTGTCAGTGGACACGGTGAAGGCAGAGTTATTTGTAAAGATTAATTACAATATGAATTGCCAAGATTGTTTCAAGTTTTTGAATAAACCTGAGCAGGAAAAGATAATAAAACAATCCCTCCAGAGTCACACTAATATTATAAAGGCGAAAGTGAGTGTGTGTGTATGTGTGTGTGTTTGTATGTTTGTTACTTCTTCACGCTCAAACGGCTAGACCGATTTGGATGAAATTTCGTATGTAGATAGTTTATACCCTGAATTAACACATAAGCTACATTTTATAGACGTCTACGCGGCTGAAACCGCGGGGCGCAGCTAGTAAGACGTAGTTTGGTACAATTCAGCCTAGCACTAGCTAGGTTATTTAAATGTAAAAAAATACATTACTTACTCTATATTAAATAAATAAATCATAAGTACCAACCTACTTAAAAAAAAAAAAATATTTTAATTTTTTTTTTAAACCCAGCCAAGTGCGTGTCGGACCACGCACAATGAAGGGTTCCGTAGTTGGGTTGAATTTATCCCAAGAACAAACTTAACATTGTAGTTGAAAAACACGTTCTCCCATACATTCCAACTGCAAATGTAAGTTTGTACGCACAATAATGAGAGGCTTACCATGTTATTTTAAGGACTTCTCATTCATACATTTTCCTGTAATTGATAGGTAAAGAAGTATTTTCAGTATTTTTTTTTTCAAAATTTTAGGCTCAGTACCTACTTAGTTTCGGAGAAAAGGGGCGGGAATGATAAATCTGTATAAATAAAAAGAGAATGTCCTGACTGACTGACTGATTGACTGACTCATCAACGCCCAGCCCAAACCATTGGACATAGAAAGCTGAAATTTTGCACAGAGGTTCCTTTTATTACGTAGACAAGGAATAAGGAAGTAATTCCTGGTAGTACGTTCCCGTGGTATATGGTTTCGGACATTCACGCGGGCGAAGCCGCTGGCTTAAGCTAGTTTTTGTATATTTTCTTAAATAACTTCGACCAACGAGGCAGTAAAAACATTTAATTATTATTTTCCCAAAACATTATTGTTTTAATAAGGATGATAAAATATGTAGGTACCTAAAAGTGACTGTCAATTGACTTCAGTTGCTACCGTACCGTACAATACTTAGAACCTAATTATTGCCACATTCGCTCGCGCGTCAAAGCTAAGTAATTACAGTCGCACGTGTCGATCGATCAGGTTAAGCTACGCTTCCCGCGGTTGGTTCGTGGATGGGTGACAATCTTTACAAACCTACCAAGACCCCTCCGTGCCTCGGAAAGCACGTTAAGCCGTTGGTCCCGGCTGTCATTCGTGGATCATTGACAGTCGTTACGGGTCGTCAGAAGACTGAAAGTCTCTGACAACCAGTCTTAACAAGGGGTATTAGGTATCGTATTACCCAGGGCTCCACTGTACTTTAACACCCGCGCGTCCGAAACTTCACAATTTTATAGCGTGATGTCTTCGAGTAAAACACTCGTTTTTAACCGATTTCAAAAAGGAGGAGGTTCTCAATTCGTCGGAAGCTTTTTTTTTTTATGTATGTTCCCCGATTACTCGAAGATGGCTGGACCGATTTGGATTTTTTTTGTTTTGTTCGAGAGGGTCACAGTTGGTCCCATATAAAATTGATTAACTTTGCTTGGGTAGTTTTTGAGTTAGCTTCAATAATACGTATTTTTTCCCCACTTTTATATGGATGATGTTCTAGTTTGTTTTGCAGGTAGTGGTGTTTGAATTTGTGTGGGGTAGGTACCACAACTAAAAAGTGAAAAATAAAAACTTTTTTACAAAAAAATACAACCGACTTCCAAAAACAACACTACAAAGTGAAAAATAACTTTAATTTCGGAAGTCGGGGGCAAAAAACGAAAATACATTTAACCAGACACCGACTTCCGAAATAAAGTTATTTTTCACTTGGTAGTGTTGTTTTTTGTGTTCTTTTTTTATGTCAACCTATTACACAGTACACTAAACACTTAGGATGCAAGAGCGGGCGAAGCGAGCTCGGGACTTGGGGCACCCCGACTCCGCCATCCCCTTTGTGGTTATTTTTTTTTTTTAACTACCCAGAAATAGGAGCCCCGCTAAGCGGGGCTCCGTCGACCACGCCTTAACTCTTAAAATGTCGATTGCACACCATGTGTACAGATAACAATAGAATTTCAATTGTGTCTGCTAATT
The DNA here is from genome assembly GCA_946251885.1 of Cosmia pyralina. Taxonomy (NCBI): domain Eukaryota; kingdom Metazoa; phylum Arthropoda; class Insecta; order Lepidoptera; family Noctuidae; genus Cosmia; species Cosmia pyralina. Next base: position 3,477,026 of record OX276348.1, on the reverse strand, counting down.
AGCGCGCGACGGGTTAATATAAAATTTCTATATTCATTTATCCTCTTTTTTTTGCGGTGCCTATAATTTTGCCTATAACTTTGGGGTTGTCAAAAATACACTAAAAAGGGTCCCAAAAAAGAATATCTACTATATAAAAGCGACGGGTGTTAAAGTACAGTGGCTCCTTACCCAGTCACTGGGTTATGGAGGTCAGATAGGCAGTCGCTCCATGTAAAATACTGGTATTCAGCTGCATCCGGTTAGACGTGAAGCTGACCCCAACATAGTTGGGAAAAGGCTAGGCAGAAGAAGTATTAAACAGGCAACAAACCCACTACCATAATAACGCAAGAATTTCCTCAAGCAATAAAATGAAATGAAAAGCCATTTTCAGCCCCGAAAATCAACTCAAGGAAATGGTTTGTGCTCTGAAATTACAGTACTTTTGGACAATGGGCTATATTTAATACTCAAGTCCTTCGTGTCATTCTCAGATGTATTTTACTATAGGGAATTCCGGGTTATTTGACCCGAGATGGTCTGGGCGGATGTAGCCCGTATAATAACGTTATGATTGTATCTTTTGACCGTTTAGATCTCCGGTCCTAGATACAAGAGTTGGAGCTTGTAGCCTTAATGAGTAGGTACTTAAAGGCAGTCGTGACTATTGCCTTGCCTTCAGTTTGAGAGGTTGAAGCCGATCCTCATTTGTTTTATTATCTCATTTGTCTAGTCTTTCAACAATGTTCCACGGCGCCTCTTCACAATCGACGGTCATAGACGATTACCTGAATAATTAAACTATACCACTGGATGGATTTCGATAAAATTTGCCATGGAGATAGATGGCATCCTGGGGTAGGGCGTAGGCTACTTTTAACTCGACTACGGCGAATCAAAAAGGAGGGTTATGATTTTGACCGGTATGTATGTATGTATGTCTACCATACATTATATGTTCATTTGTTCCCTCATAACTTCTAAACTAAAGTATCATAATTTGACAAATCAGGTATCGTTGGAAGCGTCTTGATTGTCTGCTGGTTATAGGCTAAGTGACGTCATATTAAATTGAATATGGCGCCCTCTAGAGGACATAAAGTCATGAGGTAAAAACATTTTTTTTTTAATGATGCCGTGTTGGGTATCAAATGAAAGAACTTAATTTAGCACATTTCCAAAATATATATTTGTTAGCCATTGCTCGCGGCTTTGCTTGCATGCACCCGATAATTGGGAATCATTTCTAAAATCACGCCTCAGATGTGAGCCAAACGTTTCTCCCCAAACCTACCCAAAATACATATAAAAATATAATAATTTAGTCTTCTTTAAAATTGTGAAGTGGCTCTGCAAATACTTTATCACGACATTATAACCTAAAACAATTTAAATAAAAAGTATGTTTAAAAACTAAAACTCGACTACTGAAAAATCACGCTCTAAAAAGTATGAAACAAGAAAATATTCTCATCTGAAATTAGAAAAATATAGACAAATTAAAAATCCGGAGTCACACGTCATGTAGGTATAAATCGAATAGATTACGTGTAACTTAGAATTTTTAATTTGTGTCTTTTTCTAATTTCAGATGAGAATATTTTCTTGTTTCATACTTTTAGAGAGTGATTTTTCAGTATTCGGGTTGTTTTTAAACTTACTTTTTTTGTCTCAAAATAATCCTAAAGAGGGGGTTCCATATTTCATTTCGAAACATGATAATTCGATTATTATTATATCGAACACGATGTTGAAAATTCAGTTGTGCGATGTTTTATGTTTTTTTTTTACGGGGATAGTCACATGGTGGTGGTGGGGTGGTGAGCATGAGCTCCTCGGTTCGATTCCCAGGTGTGGCAAAGTATTATTGGGTTATTCCATAACAAGTTTCTCAATCCCCGGAGTCTGAATTTGTGCTTCGTTAGTGACAATAGGCTCGCCCCCTATTACATGGGACTTGAACATATCTGGCCAAATGTGGGTGTACTATACCTCCCCCTCCCCCTTCCCCCTCCCTCTCCCCTTCCCCCTCGTCTGCCTAACCTATAGGATTCAAGTGTGATGAGTGTGGTGATACGTGAATATCAATTAAGTACTGTTATTCATAATATTAAGGAAGTCACTAGTGACGCCAGTTCACAGTTAATATTTATTCAATGCATCAATACTAAAGTTAAAATCATTGAATGGTAAACTACACCCTAATTTCGCAACACAATTACAATCTGAATGATTTTGAAGCATATCGCTAATCCATTGCTTCATATGTTCGAAAAACTTTTCTGCTCAACAACGTAAATATCGCAATGAATGTTGTTGTAGTGTCAAAATGAAAACCCATTCCTACTATAAGTGTATTACGCAATTACCCCGCTAGACTTGGAACGCATCGGAACCTCAGTCCACAAGTAAAGCGCAAACTTAGTTACCTGCGCCTGACGTCTCTCGTGCACACAAACACAATCAAATATCTTCCGACATCGCTGAGTACTTGCTGTACGACGGGAAACATACGGGGCTCGGGCTGCGAAATAAGCGTTGCAGGAAATTGCTCGAGCAAATTGGGATGCATTCGCTTATCTGGTGTTCGTTGACGTCGCGTTTACACCACGTAGACGCTGCACTACTTACCGTCTGTCTGTAGACATGATTGTATCGACACTTACGTCGTGTTTGAGCAGCATAGGTATTCGTTCCATAAATCATCGCTAATTGCGCAGGGTGGCTCTCACCAGCCTCCTGGTTTAAATTTTCAGCCGTGGGACATTACAGCCGCGGCGGGACTCAGCGCGCCGCATTAAAAATAGGGATATGCCCGGATAACAAAAAAAGAATTTCTATTTACACGAATTTTATTTTTTATTTTTTTGAATTTTTATTAGACACGTGTTTTTTTCTTTATCATATTAATAAAATATGATAAGTAGAGCTTGGGGGGGGGCTCGCTACGTCACAATTCAGTATACTTAAAATCTACCTAGGCGTGACGTCATGCCATATTTTAACTCAATGTATCGCCGTAGTCTTATGATTACTTACGTAAAAAAAAAAAAAAATACGTGTCCAATATTTTTTTAATAATTTTAGTCATCATCCCTAATGCGCCAAAGCACATTAGGAGTCGCGTGATCACGTCGGGACCGCATCGCAATAATTATTTCAGGCAGATTTATATTTCGAATTAGAATTTGAACTTTATGCAGTCCAGTGCATTGAAAGGCTTCGCGTGTGTGTGTGTCTATGAGATGTTACAGACGGGCCCATAGAAATATAAAAAACAGAAATATAAAAACTTCTTTCATATATCTATGGACGGGCCGCATCGCAACGCATAACAGCGGCTGCAAAAATACGCCTGCCGAGCGATCCGCCTGTAGTGTGCGGTATCTCAAACAAAATGTAGTACGAAACTGATGAAGGCGGATTTTTGCAATGCGTTGCGCTGCGATGCAGTCCGCCCTAATTTGCTCCAGCCTTTAGGGCAACAAACTATAGGTACCCGAGTCGCTTTAGCTTGGCAATGCGGGTCATTAACTCACCTACATTTTCTAGCATTCTTTATTTAAAAAACTGAAATAAAGTCCGTTAACGTCCTACTGAATCAATAAATCTATAGTGATCTTCAACATGTTCCAATAACGAAAATCCGTACATAGTTTATTATTGGGGAAAGGGCAATGACCGCTATGACCATGATAAAGCGACTCGGGTATAGCGAGTTTTTGTTAGCTTATATTATTGAATTATTTAATAATCTTGACTACTGAAGTGAACCTAATTTTATGGCATAGGTAACTTCGCCTTGCCCCCGAGCTGGCACATTGCTGAACTCTGCTCACCCAGCACACAGATCTGGATATCTTCCATGATAAGCCGTATCAAGTTTGTAAATATATGTACGAGTATTTGTTTCTAAGTAAATAGTATCGTAAGTTAGTATAAGTTTTTTTGTTGTATTTGTTTTCCTATTGAAGAAGATTGGGAATATCCTCCTGTATGTATTATTGATATTCTTTAGGGAAAACAAGTACAAACGGACAATAGATTGACTATGGCGAGTGATTTATGTATATGAGTACGTGGCCGCTCAGTAGCACGGACGATGACGCAGTGGCGAGCCGGCCGGTGCGCGCCCGCTGCTCGAGGGCCCCTCCGCGACCGCAACCTCCGCCCGCAGTCGCCCGGCGCGGCGTGATGTTCTCGACACCTATTTTTAGTTTTTAGCTAAGTACTAGACTATAAGTGATTTGGTCGTAAGCACTGTAAACTTATGTTTTAAATAAATAAACGTACCTAACTATTTTCTATTTCTATGACGCACACGCTCATCATTTCGTCCCTTATGTTTCCAACAAGGAAATTCTCGGTTGAATGCCGTGTATACCTCCGCGGTGCGCCTCGCTTTGTGGCTGGAAACAGCTGAATATAAACGTTATAATTTGCTCGAGTGAGCCTTTGTGGCCTCTATGTTAGCTTATCTCGTTCACAATCTTGTAATTTCCGGTGGCAGATGAAATGATTACTATTCAGGAGTTACGTTGGTACATAGCTACACAAGTATGGCCGACGTAGTAAATGCTTTATCACTTTTCGACAACAATTCCCACTAAATTAAAACTTCACTGCACTGTACTGCTATCTAAGTGCCAATTTCACCAATGATCAGCATATCTAAACTGCGTTCCAAAGCCGTCGGTGTCATAATTCCACAACACTGATAGCTCTTGAAAGCTGTCGGAAGTAGTTCCGATCGCGTTCACTTTCATTGGTGATCCACCCATAATGTATGTCACATAGACACAAAGACCTTGTCATTGGGTAAGTATGAAGTTTATCGTATGACGGTAAATCAATTAAACGAGCAGGCAGACCATTCAGAAAATGTAAAATAAAAAAAATTGTAAATGTCAATCTTTTTCGGAATCGAACCCGTGACCGCGCAGAATCCCATCGCTCATCCACTGCGACGACCGAACCACTACAATACATTATTGTACGTACATTTGTATCCATTGCTACCTATATTATTCTATTTAAGGGAAGGGAAGAAGTAATGTAGAAAATATAATATTCGTTTTATTCAACACAGGATCGACATAATAATTAGACTTAAATGAAAAATTCATAATTAAGATATTACAGCTGATATCTAAAAACTCAAACTACAGGGTCCGATTTACAACTGTCTGTAACTACGATTGACATAATAGTTATTAAGTAATACGCCTCTTTGCGAGAAAAACGTGACATTACGGAAAAGGTGTTTTTTTTTTTAATTATTACTCGATAATTTACTGTTCTTATAGTAGAATCTTTTAAGTTTACTAAATAACTCATATAACGTAAAAACACATTTAATTTACTTTTCATATTTTTAACGCCTCCTGTGATATGGTATTTTTCTCGCGATACATTTCCGATTGCCATTTTAATTATTTAAAGAGTTTTAAAAACAAGCCACTCAGACAGCGACAGCACCCCACGCTCCCTTCTTACGAATGGAGTGAACGATCATCGAGGGCTGATGGTAGGTCTACCACCGCCCGCCTCACGCTCAGGGCACCGCGCCACGTCTCATCAACGTGACTTGTGAGGACTCACATAGTGTGAAAGTCTCGAGAAGAGCTTACTTTAGAAATGATCCTATGAAGTAAGGTCTTAATTCGTATTGGAAAAATCGAGGAGCGTCATTCAGCCGCGGAGAATCATAACACCGCGATGTAGAAATCGGCGTCATCGGCACAGCGCCATCTAGTAGAACGTTTAGGAGTTACCGATTATTATAACTATAAATAGAATGATGATGTCGTAGCGGCGATAAATTATTTTCGTTGGTCTTTTAATAGTAAAAGACCAACGAAAATAATTTATCGCCGAAACTCGAAAAAAACTTTAGCAAATCACTTCAATGATAGCATTGAAGTGATTTGCTAAAGTTTTTTCGAGTTTAGAATGTCCTATAAAATTTTTTGTACCTGTTGCATGCTGCTTAACCATATTTACCTACTAATCTAACCGTAGATATCCTAAACAGATTTAAAAAAAAAACTTGTAATCCAGATTATAAATAATAATAATACATATAAACGCTTTGACTAGGTACCTAGCATAGAAATATAAAATCTATGGTACCTACTAATTAATCACAATGTTTTTTTAAACTACTACTTATTAACCGACTTCAAAAAAGGAGGAGGTTCTCAATTCGGTTTTTTTTTATGTTTGGTACCTCAGAACTCCGTCATTTATAAACCGATTTGGAAAATTATTTTTTTTATTTGAAAGGATATACTTCCAGATTGGTCCCATTTTTATCAAAATCCAGTTCTGATCATGGGATCCTTGAGGAATTGAGGGAACTTCTCAAAAATTATATGCATACCTACATATAGCGATTTTGGTATTTTCATCAACAAATCAAGCATTTGCATTCAGAAAGTAGGATCTGGTGAAGTGGAACTGATGAAGAAGACCACAGATGGCCACGGGAACTTCTCAACGATGATAAGTATTTCACGGGTAGCGATAAGATATATCGATTAAGATAGTTAAGCGACTATGACGAAGCTTTAAATAAATGGTTCTGATGAAAATGGTACCATGGAACCGATCTGATGAAGAAGCCGGAAAGTAGGCACTGGAACTCAGTAACAAAATAATGTATTCTAGCCGTGTTTGGGCTTATTGGAATTGTCATGAGGTGCACTTTGGCTATAAATGATTTTAATGGTAATTATATGCCGCTCTTAAGTTGTATTTTATATGTGGCCTTGATTGTCAGAAGTCAGATTTCGTAGCCTCGTTATCTCCCGTCAACATAAAACCGCCTTCCAAACTTCTGACACAGCTTAGCGTTACGTATATTTGCCATTTGCAAAGTATTTATTTGAAATGGTCGCATATCTTCAAGTTCTGATGAGTGGGTTTTGAGTTAGCTTCAATAATTTAATACGTATTTTTCCCACACAGATGTGAATGATGCTCTAATTTATTTTGCAGAGTGGTATTCGAATTTGTGTGGGGTAGGCACTACTAAAGGAGGAGGAGCTCGTGGCTCAGTAATAACAGCCGCACGGGTCGATCCATCAGGTAATACGCTTCGCTAGCCGGGGTTAGTCCGTGGATGGGTGACCATTTTTACATACCAAAACTCCTCCGTGCCTCGGAAAGCATCAAAGCACGTTAAGCCGTTGGTCCCGGCTGTCATTCGTGGATCTTTGACAGTCTTTACGGGTCGTCAGAAGCCCGAAAGTCCGACAACCGTCAGTCTTACCTAGGGGTATCGTATTACCCAGTTACTGGGTTGTGGAGGTCAGATAGGCAGTCGCTCCATGTAAAATACTGGTATTCAGCTGCATCCGGTTAGACTAGAAGCCGACCCCAACATAGTTGGGAAAAGGCTAGGCAGATTGTAGACACCACTAAAAAGTGAAAAATGAAAACTTCACAAAAAAAAAAACAACCGACTCCCAAAAAAAAAACACTACAAAGTGAAAAATAACTTTAATTTCGGAAGTCGGTGGCAAAAAATGAAATTAAAAAAACCAAAGACACTGACTTCCGAAATTAAAGTTATTTGTCACTTTGTAATGTTTTTTTGGGAGTCGGTTGTTTTTTTTTTTTTTTTTTTTGTAAAAAGTTTTTTCATTTAATACCAGAGGTTAAAAATTTCAGTCACTTGGGTTTAGGTACGATTAGAAAGCCATTCCACAATACAAAATTATGAAGGTATTTTTCATAGTGTCAACTAGCGTATTATAAATCGACGCCTCAACGTTAAAACAAAAAATATCATGGATGGTGTGGAAAAGGTAACAGATAGACAGTTACCTACTTTCGCATTTAAATTTTAATCGACCATCCTCTGGAATTATTTATGAACAAATGCGAGTGGCCCGTAACATCTTCAAGGCTCGGCTAAAATGGTGCCAAAAAAACCAGGAGCAAATAAAGATGGATATGATAGCAAAAGCAAGAGCAGCAAATAATTTCGCTAAGTTTTGGAAGTCCACGAGTAGGCTTGATATTAGGCCTGGCCTCTCTGTGAATGTCGGTGGAAGGAGTGAACCGGGGGAGATTGCAAATATGTTCAAGGAGCATTTTACAGTGCAATCTCCTCTGGGTCCCTCTGTTGATATGATCAATGCTGGGCCTGAAATTCAGGGAGTGCAGCCATTAATGTTCTTTTCAGCCAAACAAGTTGCGGCTGTAATTAAAAATATGAGCAGAGGCAAATCTCCCGGACATGATGGGCTCAGTATTGAACATTTCAAGTTTGCTGGGGTTCATCTGCCAAGGGTTTTGTCGGTGTTTTATTCCATGTGCTTAAGTCACTCTTACTTGCCGGCAGAACTAATGAAAACACTGGTGGTTCCCATAATTAAGAATAGGACGGGTGACATATCAGATAAGTCAAACTATCGACCTATATCTCTCGCAACCACAGTGGCAAAAGTGCTGGACGGTATGATTGATTCTAGCTTGAGGGAATGTCTTTCCGTGCATGACTCACAGTTCGGGTTTCAAGCTGGACTGTCAACGGAAAGTGCCATAGTAAGTCTCAAACATACGGTCCAGTATTACACTGATCGTAAAACGCCGGTATACGCCTGTTTTCTGGATCTCTCCAGAGCCTTCGATCTGGTAAATTATGATGTACTCTGGAGTGAGCTTGAGGATAGGGGTGTACCGACAGGAGTCCTTAGGATCCTACAGTATTGGTATGGGAATCAAGAAAATGTTGTAAAGTGGTCCAATGCACTTTCTGAGACATACCGGTTGAAATGCGGTGTGAGACAGGGTGGTTTGACATCCCCTAGGCTATTTTGTACATACATGGATGGCCTAATTGTGGACCTCAGCAATATGCGGGTCGGATGTAGCGTCCATGGTGTGAAAATAAATAGTATCAGCTACGCTGATGACATGGCGTTGCTGGCGCCGACGGCAGGTGCCGTGAATGAAATGCTGAGGGTCTGTCAGGCATATGCTGCCTCACACGGGCTTGTTTATAATGTTAAAAAGTGCGAATACATTGTCTTTGGGGCCGGCGGTAAATGCCCTGACACTATACCTAACATTACCCTAAACGGCTTGAGCGTCAAAAGAGTGACAAAATTCAAATATCTAGGGCATTTCCTCGCTGACGATCTTAGGGACAATGTTGATATTGAAAGGGAGCGTAGGGCATTGGCGGTCCGAGGTAACATGTTGGCCCGAAGATTCGCTCGGTGTAGCAATCTAGTGAAAGTAACACTTTTTAAGGCATATTGCCAGTGCTTTTACACGGGGAATCTTTGGGTCAACTATACCAAAAGAACGCTGGATGACCTACGCGTACAATATAATAATATTTTTAGGATGCTGTTGGGACTGCCACGATGGTGCAGCGCTTCTACCATGTTTGCGCAAAACCGAACTGACGGCTTCCACGCCGTCATTCGCAAGAAAACCGCGTCGCTGTTGTCAAGGTTGCGGGCGAGTGGCAACAGCATTCTTAAAACTCTCCAATTATTATAAGTTTTGTGAGAAGGACAATCACTAAGCATTAATTTGGGGATGTCCTTTTCACAACGCTATTTATTCTGTTTTGTTTAGTTTTATTTTTCTATTATATTTTAACAACTAACACTAGTAATAAGTTATAATATTGTTTACTAACACGTTGGATCTTTGTTTTCCGAAGAATAAAGAATATTATTATTATTATTAAATTTAAAATGTCGTTATGGACATTTAACCCTAACGACATTTGAAATTTAAATGCGAAAGTAACTGTCTATGTTACCTTTTTTTTTTTTTTTATGTTTCCAGACTAGTTCCGCCAACGTAATTGGCGCCTATTTTATATCTATGTCTCATCCATACAAGTTCTCGCGTGCATGCCTCTCGTACTTCCATGCTTCATACTTTATCTTTCTTTTATCCATCATCATATATTCAGTGGGTGGGACTCCCACTTATTACCTACTTCTCTATTTATCTATATTATTCTTTATTCACTTCATTTTTCGGGGAAATAACTTTTTACACATTTCCTTTTTGTTTTTACTTCTTATATAAACTTAGCTTATATACCTTATAGCTTATAGCTATGTTACCTTTTCACACCTAATAGGTAAACCACTGAACCGATCGTTATTAAATTTGACAATTGACAATCAGGTAGGTAGATTTTTTCAATTCGGTTCTACCTAAAACTTGTCGAGCAGCTTAATTTTTTCGAGCTCACCACTTAGCGAAGTTACGCTTAAACTCCGTTTCAAGTCAAAAGTAGTCAGGCAATCACTATTTTCAGTCTAACCTATACCTACATCTTGCTAACGCAATTCCGTCCAATATCAAATCTCCGTCGTTTCCAAATCCAATAATCTCGTAGATTTGGGGACTCATTACTCACTGTCCTTGTCCTTTAACTTAGGTAGGTATCTATCTGAAAATTTCTAAGATTACGACTAATTTAAAAGGCTTCATTCGGGTAGTAGGAGCTCGTGGCTAAGTAATAACAGCCGCACGGATCGATCCGTCAGGTTAAGCTACGCTTGCCGGAGTTGGTCCGTGAATGGGTGACCATCTTTACATACCGAGACTCCTCCGTGCCTCGGAAAGCACGTTAAGCCGTTGGTCCCGGCTGTCATTCGTGGATCTTTGGCAGTCGTTACGGGTTGTCAGAAGCCCGAAAGTCTGACAATCAGTCTTACCAAGGGGTATCGTATTACCCAGTTAACGGGTAGTGGAGGTAAGATAGGCAGTCGCTCCATGTAAAACACTGGTATTCAGCTGCATCCGGTTAGACTGGAAGCCGACCCCAACATAGTTGGTAAAAGGCTAGGCAGATTGAGGTACATTCGGGTTCCCAATACACTATCGTGTAACCTTGTACTTACCTCAGTTTCCTGCAAAAACTGATAGTTTTCTCCTGTATTGATCGTTATTTCTCCTGACAACGTTTATTCTGTTTATATAACTAATAGGTCTTTACCTATGAAATTGCCGTTTTGTATGAAAAATTTAAAATAATTTTTTTCATGCATTTTTTATTTGTATTAATCGCAGTAATCACCCATGCAATCAATGCATCTTTGCCAACGCAGTGGCAGTTTATTGATGCCCTTCTTAAAGCAATCAGCTGGACGGGAGGCAACAAATTCTTCAAAGGCATTTTGTACTGCCTCTCGGGTATTGAATTTTTTTCCCGCCAAGAAGTTATCCAAATTCTGGAAAAAGTAGTAGTCTGTAGGCGCAAGGTCTGGTGAGTAGGGCGGATGACGGAGAGCTTCCAACCCCAGTTCTTGCAACTTGGAGACCGTCTGCTGTGCAGTATGAGGTCGCGCGTTGTCTTGCAGGAGCAGCGGAGACGAGCGATTGACCAATGCTGGTTGGAGATGTGCCAGCTTCTCCATCGTTGTGTTCAGTTCTTCACAGTACACATCTGAAGTAATGCTCACCCCGTTTGGTGAGAAGCTGTGATGAATCACACCGGCGCTAGACCACCAAACAGTGACCATCACTTTTCTAGGGGTAAGTTTTCGTTTAGGGCATTGTTTAGGTGCTGAACCAGGATCCAACCAACTTGCTGAGCGCTTGCGGTTATCAAACAGAATCCATTTTTCATTGCAGGTAACAATGCGGTTCAAAATTCCTTCATTTGTGTGTCTGTTGAGCAGTGCAAGGCACGTCTCGACGCGTACTTCGCGCTGGCGATCATTGAGTTCGTGGGGCACCCATTTGTCAAGCTTTTTTACCTTGCCAATTTGACGCAAATGGACCAATCTTGTTTTGACGCTAACGTCGAAAGCTGCTGCTAATTCAGCCGTAGATTGTGTATCATCAGCTTCCACAATCGCCTTTAATTCGTCATTGTCGACCAAAGTCTTCGGACGACCGCGAGGTTCATTTTTCAGGTCGAAATTTCCAGAACGGAAGCGAGCAAACCAATAACAAGTGGTGCGTTGGTTAATAGTGTTAGCTCCGTAAACGTCGTTGATGTTGCGTGCCGCTTGTGCCGCGTTGCTGCCACGACGGTACTCATATTCCATAATTACTCGAATTTTTAACGTATCCATGATGACGAAAAAGATTGAAATGCGATGAAAATGTAACACTAATCAATAAACAAATGACTACTTTTGGAAAAATAATCCTTGTTTTTAAAATAAAATTAATTTGAAATTAGAATTCTTAGCCATACAAAAATTATTTTGATTTGAAATGGCCAGTACTGCAGAACGGCAATTTCATAGGTAAAGACCTAATATGTACTTATTTATTCTTGTATTTTATACTTATTTTCGTGTTATCTATCCCTTATGTTGCACCTGCCACGTTCTCTCTGCATCACTGGTAGAAAATGCCCTAAATAAATAAATATCGCTTCACTACCGCTACCGAAGAAATTATGTTATCAGCAGGGGAGTGACCACTTTATATTCTTATTTAGTAACTGTGATTTGGGGTAGTTGATAGTCAATAAAACAATGAAACTACGTCCTTATCATTTTATTCTCACAAGAAAAAACGTTAACGGATCTCTTAAAAATTACAATAACGAAAGAATTATCCACAGCTAACAAACGCATAGCTGCATAATACGATATATTTACAATTAAGCTCTTTGGCTTCTAAAAAGAATTTACAAAAAAAAAACTTTAAAAAATCTTAATAATCTTGCGGATCAAGAAACGCAACATAACATAATTTAAAATTATTAATAAAATTTCAACAGAGGACTTAAATAAAATAATGTTAAAATACACTATACAAAGTGCCCAGGAATTCTAATGTGATTTTTATACAAATGTGTCGAATACTGCGTCGGTAAACGATTTTAATCACTAAATGTACAAACAGAACTTATTTCTTTTTTACTTTCCGTAAAATTAAAATCAATTAATTTTCTAATATAAGTAACATTTACAAGACATGAAACGCTTTAAGTGAAACGAATAAGTAAGTAATATTAAAATTTAGATTTAATTGTACAAAGCCCTCTTAGAGATAGCCAAGAATGTTCTCACTGTAATGTTCAAAATATACAATCCAACCCGTGGCCTGAGCAACGAAATATTTGAAAATGTATGATTTTGACACCCAACCAGACGGTTAAGACTACAGGCGCATTCACAGCCGATTAATATAAATATAATATTAGAGAAAAATGGTCATAATCTAAAATCCCTTGAATTGGGTTCGCACTTATGTCAGGCCAAAGATATCTTCAGGCCACGGCTAAAACAGGCTGTACCACAATTTCCAAACAAAACTATTTTCTTTAATAAACTCTCCTAAAAACTTGCTGAGGAAGACTGACATTCCAATTGCATGAATGCAACACGTATTTAATTGTTCTTTTTTTAAACAAACAATAATTTACGGGTCAGAGAGCAACAACACTAAGGATTTTTGAAGTGGAAACTTCCTTAGGCGTGTTGAGCGATTTCGATATGCGACATGCTATGCATAGTTTTACGTTTAAGTTTTCACTGCTGTCGGCAGTACCCATGACCACCTGGTATTAGTTTTTTAACACCTGGACTGCACCAATCCTATGTATTTTAATTAGAGTACCATATTTATGTAAGTAGTATAATATTAAACAGTTACAATGAATTGTGATTCCAAAATCGAGTACAATAAGATATTAAAATACGAATCCATTCAGTACCAAGTAGTTGAATAATTCGGTACCTATACCAGTCCTCACTCAGGCCAAAAAATCATAAAATCCAATTATAACCGATATCAAAATAAACAGAAAGAAAGCACAAACATCTAAAAGATTTATTCTAAAAAACGCGATAATATTACAATGAAGTACTTTACAAATTGGAAACATTGACAATAGTCCAGGAGCTTGTGATGCATGTATTTTTTTTTAAGTGTACTCTAACTCCTGGCCTATAGTCGTGAAGCGTACTACCTAAGAGTAGGCACAGAAGGATCAGTACATTTTGGTTTATTAAGGGAGACCTTAAGTATATCACATCGACTATTTAGCCCTTGGGGTGCTGAATAATTTACAAATTGGAATGTTAATTGTCCGTGATTCGATAACTTTGATTTGAATGTTTATTTAGCAGTGGCGTTTTATTATGTCGACTTTAAAGTTTTAGTAGTCGTTTTGTAACATTTTTGTTTTAAAACAAAAATGTTGCGCAGTACTAGAGATACACACTGATACTAACTTGACTCTATCTCTCTCTCTTCTCTTGTACTTGTTGATTTACGTATTTAAATAAGCATCTTTCTAGAGTAAAATTACAAAAAATATTGAACTAAAGAATTGTAAATGTGCAGTATGTGTTAAGACTTCATAGAAAAAAATAACACTTACTTATTAAAATCTGTGTAAATTGTTTGTCGACAGTTTCTGCACTAAAATTGATATAAAAGATCATTTTATACTCTAACGGATCCGATGATACGCTTTGAACACAACAATAGATGGTCAATTGTTTCTTATAAGTCAACTAGAATGATTACCGGTATCAGTTAAAGAACCACGGACGCCACACCCAAAGGCTCTAGGGTAAAGCATGAGAAATTACCACTAAATTATTATCCTATACCCTAAATAGCATTGAGCTGAGATCTCGCTTCTAAACGATTAGTATAACATCTATGCTAAACTGTGACTTTATGTGGAAACTTGGTTATAAGTACCGGGGGGGGGTTAGATCACTGAGGTAAGCTTGATATGGTTTTTGTAAGCTGCGAGTGAACTGTCACAATGTTACTATATTCAAATAAATATTTATATAATCATCTTTAATTCAGACACAGCATAATCAGCCTATAATGTTCCCACTACTGGGATACAGACCTCCTCTCGGTGAGAGGGAGTGGGCTATAATCTACCACGCGAGCCTTTGCGGGTTGGTAAATGTTACACGTCTTCAAATTTTTGGTTCTAGGACATGCCGGTTTCCTCACGATGTTTTCCTTCACCGTATTGAGAGCAGCGGTGATATAATTTACACAAAGTAAAGCGCCAGTCAGAATTCGAACCCACGACCTACAACTCTGCTCTCTTCAGGCACACTAAGATGCATCCACACCATAGTTACTTTTTGTTTTGTTATCCGTTGTTGCCCAGTAACACTTGCAAACATTGAGTAACTTCGGTGTGGATGCACCTTTAGTCATAATTAGTTAGGTTAGCTTTGATGTCCAGATGTCATTTTAACCCATCAACTATAGGCTTTTTACCATGTGAAAACCAGACTTCAATATCCACCCTGGTGGTAACACAACCAGAACTTAGTCAAAATCCATTGATTGCTACTCCATCCCCAGTGTCTACAATAACCATATAAACTTTGCTCTGCAGTTATCTTTCACAGATATATGCTTGTTCATAATCCTATATTAAAACTTCGACTATACGAATTTAGCTGACATCCGAATACATCCAAACCACTTAAACGTTTGACGAATACAAGTAAATCAGCACTTGTAATATCATCAATCCGTAGATCCGGTGTTAGTAAAATCCGTAAAGTCTCAGCCTCGGTACTTATTTGGTACTAACTCCGCAACGCCACGTAGACTAGTTGATCTAGATATAATTACGTATGCTTGTTAGCATATTGGCTATCATACAGTCGTCCGACGAAGCCCGAGCTGCATACGAAGTTCGGCGAACTACGTAAGCAGCTCGGGCTCTCGTCGGACGACTGTATGATGTATTATAAACTGTTCTATTATATTACTTCGGTAGCACACTAACTGTAACACTATTGTAACAATAGACATTTAGCTGATATCGATAAGAAAATAAAGTGTACAGAATATTATATTTTACTATAGACAGCTTTGCAGTACAGTTGAAATGAATGCTATGTGAAAATTATGGGAAAAATTCAAAATATTATGTTGTAAAATTGTTGACATTGCGTGTAAATATATATATATATATTTAAATTGAAAATGAAAAGTTCCTAAAATGCAATTGGTACCTACACTACGCAACTAGAAAAAAATTGTATTAAAAATTTGAACTATTAACACCGGATATGTAAAACTGTAATACGTAATGAAAGAAATTACAGATTGGCAGAAAACACTTATTAACATTTCGACGCGACACCAACTCTCGAAATTACGTGTGCATAAGGAAATGAGTTTTCACAGAATATAATAAAGTGCTTTTTAGATTGTCGCGCTATCGTTAGTTCCGCTATCCACCGATAGGAGCGCTAGTGAGCTGCCATTTTGTTCTGCAAGCTAATAAGTGTTTTGAGCCAAAAGTTCCTCTGCCTAGTGAACTAAGCATGAAGACACTAGAAAACGTACAGAATTTCAATTACACTAACAATTTGTCTAATTTAATTAACTTTTTAAATTGACAGACACGGAATTTTAACTAATTTCGCGAAGTTTTTTTTTTTTTCTATTTAAGAACCAGAGATTACGTCAAATAATGTATCGTCAGTCGTGTGTAATATGTAGGTATACGTTTGACATATTAATAGACTACATGTATTATACAAAAAAATGTGTGCACCGCAGCTTTGTAAGTACACTGTACAAATAAGTAGTAACTTACATAACTTTGAAATAAATTAACGACCTATTTGTCGTATCAAATTAAATGCCTTCTTCATGGCAATTAAAATACTAATATTTTAATAAATAATCTTCCTCACATTAATCAATTTTGCTTAAAAACAAATTTGGTAATAAGAAAAAAAAAACGAAGAAACTTTTGCTTTAGTAAGCGATCCTCAAAATACTAAAAGTACTAAAATATTTTGTCAATAAATAACCAACAATTTTAAATAACTTACGAAACTGCAGCACACACGCGAATCAAGTATAAATATACCATAACGGTAACAACGTTCAGTCACAATATCAACATTTATTCAAAACCGACAATTAGATTTAGAAAAAACCGTATTACACTACGCTACCGCATTTTCCATTCGTTAGCGATAGATTTGGCCCTAAAGATGGCCGCCCTAGAGTGTTGTGTGCAAAGCTGGCAACACTGACATTGTGATCATACCCGTTCATGTATTGGTTGTTCTGTAAGCCAATCAGGAGTTCGACAAGGGCTTTGCTCGCACTTTGAGCGTTTAGCAACTCAAAGACGATGCAATTGCATTCTGGTTCTGGGTTCTTAAGTGAGCTTTTAGTGCTTGAATTGGAGCTTGTCGAGTTGGTTGCTGAGCTGGGTGTTGAGCTGTGCGGGGGGTTGGGGTGCAGGGGGCAGGTGAGCTGGAGAGTCTTGGGGTACTGTGTGGGGATGCCGGAGAGATGGTTTGCGGCTGCTCGCGCGTAGAACACGCAGGTATGGCCGTCCGCGTCCGGGTAGTTTGGGTTGCCGTTGTGCTGTGGACAGAGTTTTGGTAAATTAGCTTTTGTTGAAAACTGGCTTGTATATTTTATATTATACACTTGCGTGCAATAAAATCAATCCACCTCATTCTCTTCGATTTGAAACAAGATAATTCAACAAGCTTAATTAACAAAAACCTAATTTATTGTGTACTAAACCTTCCTGAATGTATGAAGATTACGTTAGTAAAAAAAATATCTTAACTGATTCATAACTTATTGAGAAAAGCGCGATCTCAATAACATACAGATCGATTGAAGAACCTCCGTTTTTTACATGTCGGTAAAAAAATCAAGTTAAATGATCAATAAACGAACAGTAATAAACAAAATTAAGCTTATATCAACTTCACTGACAAAAAAAAGTCACGCAGCTTTTTCAAACAAAAGTGAGTGATAAAAATATCTGAAGAATCGAGTCGATCTTGTCAAGAATATTGCTTTTATCAAAATAAAGGGTATGTAAAAAATAAACTTTATCTTACCTACCTTCATATAATATAAAACAATTAAAATATACATTAACATCTTTGACCTATCATCTTTCAAATAGAGATCATGGGGTGGGCCAATTTTTTTGCACGCAAGTGTATATCATCCACACGCTAAGAAAAAACCCATGTTGGAGCCTTTTAATCAATACATACCCATATAAGTAGCTGTGCAGCCGCCAGATGTCCGGCCGCGGCCGCCGCGCGCAGCGCCAGCGCGCGCTCGTGCGGCGCGGGCGCGCGCGGCGGCGGCACGGCAAGCGCACGCGCCAAAGCAGCCACCCCGCCGCGCGCGCCCGCTGTACGCAGAGCCTCGATCCCAGTGGCGACGACTTCACTGCTTAGGAAGGCGCAACGTTCATATTTTAGGCGGATCCACCTGAAGGTAAGAAGAAATAAAACAACCATGTATTTATGTATGACGCAGGGCAATTATTTCATGGCACTGTGAGCCACCTCAAAACGTGTAGTCACTAAATGGGGTTGTTTACAGGAAAGTCTCGCCGCGAGAGAGCGCTGTGTGTTTGTCACTTGTCAGTCATCTTGAAGATTGTACGAGCCAAGAATGCTCATAGAGCAAAAGTACGTTTAGCCGTTTAAGTTAATACTTATTAACATAACTTCAGTCGTAACTAAAGCTCCGTCACCGTCACTAAACCCGGATTTTTAATTAGCTGCATTAAAATGACACTTCTAATGTCATTTTTCTGGCAGAACTTCCAGACAGTGAAGTTCCTACTATTATTTTGAAATCAGAACATAAAAAAGCCCTTACCTCTCTTTTTCCTCTCGACTAGATGTGGCCATAGGTTTCACGTGACCTCTGAAGTCGGCCTCCCATATTGAATTCGCGAGATCATTGCCCAAAGATACCATAACACTCACGTGGCTCAACCTGGAATATCAAAATAAACATCAAATTAAAAAACGCAGTCAAAGGAGACAGTTGGACTACAACAGCAGGAAAGGCAACTGCCTTTCCTTGGGCTACAACTGCCGAAGAGGAAGATTGGATAAGTAAAGTTATTCAGATTGGATAAATAAACATATTCAATCTCATTTTATCCATCCTTCAAAACAATAGGGATGATGCCTGGGAAAAAAAAATATAATTAGTCCGTCAGTCAGATAATTATTAAAATACGCTACGTCATAACTATAAGAAGCTACGTATAAAATCTAGCAAGGAACGACGTCACGCCACATTTAAACTCGCCGTAATCTTTTGATTACGTAAAAAAAGGAAAAAATACGTGTCCAACATTTTTTAATCTAAATGACGTACAAAAAAGTTTTTATTCATCATCCTGTGCTGTGTTTACTTTTTTACTGTTTCGAAGGTTTTATCAGTATGACCATAGATATATGAAAGAAGGAGATATGCCCGGTAGTTGAAAATGTATCAGAACCCGATGTCGCTAGGTTGGCCCCACCACCGCGCCACTACTACACATGTAGTTCACTAAAAGCAATAGATACAAAGTCGCGCACACACTTGCAATTCATAAATCAGAACATACTACACAATCAATTATAAACCTTAACTCGTCACACACAGCGTGCATTTACCATGCACCGTACAACTTACTCACACAAAAACATCTGGCGCTATTATTGTGTTGTGCAAAAAGCAATTTATTTTACATATACGCTAGTGATTGACTAAATCGGAAAGTTATCGATACTTCCATTTATTACTGTACAAGAAAAATTTGGGGTCCTGAAAATAAAATAAAAAATGATATGTCCAGAAAGTATTATATATTTTAAATTTAAAAAAAATGTATATTAAAAAAAAAAACACGAATCAATAAATTAAAACAATCCGGTTAAGTTGGTTTAGGCTGTGAAACCATAGGAATTGTTGAACCCTGTTATGATGTGTTTACTCACTGACCTGTAAAGTGGAGGTATTTGTTCAGTACTTGACGTACTCTTAATTTTGGGATTGCCCATTCAAAAAGCCTGCGAGTTTTCTTTAGAGGCTGGAACATTTCTGCCTTAAAGTGAATTGAGCATATGGTGCTACATTTTGTTGGGAACCAGTTAGGTGGCCTTCCTGTGGCATCAATCCATTATTTTTTTGTATTTGTATCTTTTGGGAAGCTAAAAAGGTACTTTATGAACTTATTTATCATTTACATAATAAGTATCTTAACTACTACTAGTTGGCCGCTGAGACAGGGGTGAGGCGGCGGTTCGCAACGCACGTACTGAGTAATGCGCCCCCGCTCCTCCATCCCACCGCTCACATACCTAAGGCGCGGTCAACTAGTTCCGCGCGGTCTATACTTCTTAACCTCACGATGAGTAAGCAGGTAGCAGGCAACAGGCGAATAGCCTTTTGTTATTAAAAAAAAACCCTTAGTTAAGAAATAGTTAAATATATGAAAACAAACACATGCCATACTCATGCATAACAAATAAATAGCATGAATATGTTGACTTATTTTAAGCAAAAATCACTAATATTTTATCTGAACCATACCGATTACTACAACGCATTCGAATCTTGTGGTGCATAGTTAAAGACTTTAGCGGAAGTAAAATACCAAAACCAAAAAAAAGTAAGGAAATAGCACGAAGATGCGATAATTTAAACCCTAAACCACTCCACCTAAACATTAATAAACTTACTTTACGACCGTTGGTTATGCATTTCTCAACTAGGTAAAATAATCAAAAACAGTAAAAAAGATTATTTTACATTCTCAAAGGTTTTCCAACCGTACTTAAACGTCATCTTTTCAAGTGTTCCAACCGGGCTAAAACGGTTGACAAATTGAAAAATAAACTATAATAGCAATATAATATTCGCTGGGCAATCGACATTATTATCGATAGCCTACTTTAGTGGATCTTAACCTCATCACTATCTCGCCGCAAGACACAGCGGCTGTACTATGCGACGCTCCGCGTAAATAAAGTATCGTTTTGTTATTTTTACATTGCTTGTCCAGTCGCTTAGCGACATACTTAAGGTAGTGGTTAAGGAGCAATGTATTTGCTGCAAAAATAGTACAGCCGCTGCGATATTTGAAAACAAAAATAACGTAGTAAAAGCAAGAAATATTTTACGATTTGTTGTTTTTTATGATTTTAAAGATAAATACAGTAAAATACTTTTAATTACATATGGTAAGTGATTCCGTGAGATACGAAGTTTTTAATATCATTTCGGTTTTTGCAGGAAACCACTGAAGAACACGGCATTTTTATAATTTATCGTGACCACGGTCGAAAGCGTACTAGTTCGCGGAGACGGCTATTTGGCGAGTAAAGGCACAGCGTGCGCATAACGCGTGGACACAAACACGCCCCCATGCCACTTCTCCTGTTTTTTATATTTCTATGAGTATGACCAACCCGCACTCGGCCCGCATGGTGGATCAGCCCACTCCCTCTCAAAGTGAGGAAGCCCGAGTCCTAGCAGTGAGAACATTACAGGCTGATTATGCTTATAGAAACAGTTCTAAAAGTATAAGACTCACGGCCACTCATCGAGATCCAGCGAGCGCACTCGCGATATGTGCGAGCCGAGGTTCCTGTGTATGCCCGAGCACTCGATGCAGATCAGCACGCCCAGGTTCAAACTCGCCCAGTCTGGATCTGTAATAGAATACATGTATGAGTGTTAACGATGGACTACTTTTTTAAACTTTTTTTTTTTACCAAAGAAAACTATTTTATTACAAAACTAGCTATGCTCGCGACTTCGTTCGCGTAGATGTCAGAAAACCACTTCCCTATTTGAATCGGATTTTGTTCACAATTTCATTGGTTTTCATTATTTTGCGCGGAACCCTAATTCTTTTTCTAAAATAAAAGTCTAAGCCTATGTTACTCCTTATCTGCCAGTGAAAGTCCTGTCAAAATCGGTCCAGCCGTTTCGGAGATACGCCGGAAGGAATAGACAGACAAAAGTTTTAAACATTGTTTTTTTGTTACGAGTACAAGTACCTTACATACAAATGCATATTTATATGCATTAAAAAAGCTGTAATTTTGACATTATAAACAAACACTTCACTTTTATTTATTTGTTTAGATTAATAAATGTTTTGGTGTATTAGATTTTTACTATGAAATCTCTAAATATTAGTGGGAAAGTTCAATAAACTCATTAGAGTAATAGCTATGCGTCGCGAGTTCGACACTCGCATCGAATATATTTTTCTACAAATATAATCATTTGCATATTATTCTAGATGTTTGAGTATGTAAAATATGTGTCAACTTTATACCTAATATAAATCCTAGTGCTTTGAAGAGAGATTGAAAAAAAATCAAGATGATACAACTACTACATAACACTCCGGCCGTCGAGAGAATGCCTTCCTGATACCTGTGTGTGTGATACCTGATAATTGACAGGTCAATTGGACAATTTCTACTAACTAATAAGGATCAAATTCGCAAAACACATTGGTTAGTATAAAACTGGCAGTTGTCACGAAAGCGTTTTCTCAACGGTCGGTCTGTAAAGTTCACTATTCAACCTATGCCTTTATAGATCCAAGCCAGACTGTATCAAAATGTAGTAGACCTTTATAGATAGCAGTAATATACCTGCAGCGCCACAATCACAGCATTTGTCATTGCCGTTCACTCTACGTATGTAGTAGGTAGCTCGCACGTCGCCCGTCGAGTTGGCTCCCGTCGGCATCGGTTGTCGGGACGTCTGGAGGAAAAACATCGAATTTTAATTATACTGACAGGAGATCAAACTGCAGATGACGGGGACACACTGGACGTGGAGAGCGGAGAACCGGGTGTTGTATTGTAGCATCACTTGAGAGAGGCATCGGCCTCTTCAGCAGTGAACTCATAACTGTAAGGGGCTAATGATGTTATGTGTTTGTATTTCCCTGTAAACAGTGCAGCTTGAATTGCTGATTCTACATATAATTCCAGAATAAAGGGACAAAAGGATGCTTTGGAGTGCATTAGTATTTATTTAATTAAGATGAGATAATAAAAATGAGTCTTTTTATCACGTTCCTGCACCTTTTAGTTAGGGCCTTAGCACATCTCCGGCGCGAAACCATAGCAGCGATTCCGCAGTAGGCCAATTCAACTGACTCGCATGATGTTCCGCAACTTGAGTAGCGGAACTTCATGCGGTTTCGCGGGGGGGTGTGCTAAGGCCCTTAATGTGATTATGTTCTCTTTGGGAAATTCATTTTTCCTAGGAAAATAAGCAGTAATTGACACATTTCTAAATTCAGTGGCTGCGCATTATCTGTCAGTAAGCCAACGTACGCACGGACGTAAAAATATCGCGGCAGGATTTTATCGTGCACTGGATTTTCAACTCTCGCTGTTGAGCCGAGCGTCCAACATAACAACAACAGAGTGCATTCTAGCACGTCGAAAAAACAAACTGTTGGATTTTCATCTTTCGGCGCTAAGCAGAACGTTGAAAATCCAGTGCGCGAAACAAAATCGCCGCGATATTTCTACGTCCGTGCGAACGCTGACTAAGCCACGGAATTTATTTTACGTATACAGGGTGTGTCAGAAAGGTGTGGTACAGAACATCAAACTGAACAACTTTCTTCATGAGACCAACATTGTAATCGTGAAAACAATATCAGCTGTCCTTTACATTTGGGTCAAGTAGGTATTGAATTTTTGTCACAGTCTAAACATCATTACAGTCGTCCGATGAAGCCCGAGCTGCATACGAAGTTCGGCGAACTACGTAAGCAGCTCGGGCTCTCGTCGGATGACTGCATGATGTCACTGTGGTTTTGTATAGGACAGCTGATAATTTTTTCTCGATTACGATGTTTATCCCATGGAGAAAGTTGTTCAGTTAATTTTGACCATACCTTTCTGATACAACCTGAATAGTATAGAAAATAGATGTATAGTTGTCTCACCCGGCCCTGCAGCGACGCCAGTATCTGCGCCTCCACCGCGGCGACCCAGGCGTCGCGCTCGGCCGCCGCGGCACCCACGGCCGCGCTGCCGCTGCCGGTGCCGCACACCTCCCAGCGCCAGCGCTTGCCGTCCAGGCTCACTATTGTGAACTCGCATGATGTGGCGTATTCGCCTTCTGGAATGGGACAATGGAATAGTGTTCTATGACGTGAAATTATACATAATACTAGTAGTTCTGCGGAACAGTAGCGCTCGCGAGCACAAAGTTTTTTGCAACAATTAAACCACTAAAGGACTAAAGTTATTTAAAACGGGATATTTTACCATGTTTATTTTTTCATCAGATCTTCACCAAATTTTTATGAGACCAACAACTACAACAACAACAACTCAACAACAAACAACTCAACAACAACAACAACAACTCAACTTAAAATAACTACCTTTCATATAAAAAAAGAACCATCGAAATCGGGTCCGGAGATATCCAGTAGCCCTCTTTTTGGAGGAAGTACCCCTCCGATCAAAAATCCCCGACGACAAAAAAAATCTATAAAGTCGTAAAACCTGTATACCAAGTTTCGTCCAAATCGATTGGAAAATACGACACTGACTTGAGTGTGCCCTGGCGGTTGAGAGTATGTCATGCTCACTCAAATGTCTCGCTGATGGTGGCGTGTGTGTTGGATCATTAAGTTCCCTTCAAAATGGTTGAGCTAAATGGTGCTGATCCATGCGTCATGTTCGTGAACGGGCGCCGTCAGTTGGGACTGGTCGTCTCTTAGCTGCCATGGCTTATTTTTAATTTTAATATTTAATTTAGTTGTTTTAGTTATTATCTTTTTATTACGGACGCTTTTTAACGTGCACGTCTTTCTACATTGTTCTCACATGTATATTTTCAACTTGAACGATGTAACCAATATTTTGTAAAAATATTATGATTTAAAAGAGTGTCCGTGGAGTTTCTTGCCCGTTCTTCTCCATAGGGATCTACTACGCTTTGGAATGGGCAACTAGCTTCATCTTTCTGACTGACCGACCCATTGACAATTCAAAAGTGCCTGTAATTGGTTTATTTGAAATAAATGCTTTGAGTTTGAGTTTGAGTTTGAGTTCGACCTGTAGAGGAGTAGCAACAAACTGACAGACGAAAGCAAATTTTGCCAAACTTGAAGCACAGACGCTTCACTCGCTTCGCTCATTCGGTCAATAGACAACACCAAGCTTTTATTCCCCAAAGCATTAGGCAGAGGCGTAAGTACCTAATTCACCAACATTTCGCCTGTTATATCCTGCCCGAACTGCGAATTGGTCCCAGTGACCCCATGCTCAGCAGTGGCGCTAATGACCATTAAATCAACAAGGCAATCAGTCAATCTATAGCTATACTAATAATAAAGATGAAGAGTTTGTTTGTTTGTATGTTTGAACGCGCTAATCTCTGGAACTGTCAGATTATATTTGAAAAAAATCTTTTTGCATTTGATAGCCCAAATCTTGAAGAAGGTTATAGGATATATAACATCACGCTATGACCTTTAGGAGCCGAGCAAAAAGAAAAAAAAGTCAGAAAGAACGCTAAGCAAAAACGAAGTAATAGCGCGGGCGGGCAATGCGATGCGACGGGGTGGGTCGGGGGAATAAGAAAATTTACGCGAACGAAGGCGCAGACAGATGCTAGCAAATAATAATAAAGATTTATTGGTCCAACTAGAAGCATTTTACTGGCAAGGTAATGTAATATTAGGCTCAAAGACCGAAAACGCGAGCGAAAAAACCGCTCACAACGCGTTGTGGCTCTTTTGATACTCGACCACAACGCGTTCTGGCTAGGAAGAAATGCCACGACCCGTTCTGAGCCTTTTTAATGCAACTACTACACGAAGGACAGGATGTAATGGAAATAGTCGACGTTCATTGAATACTGCATTGACGTGACGTGTGTCCGGATTTAGTCAAAGGCGCTGATGCCGAAAACAGGGATGACATGACTTGAGCAACTTCTGGAGTGAGGTGGGCTGGTTGGTGTAACCCCCGAGGGCCGCCATGGCCCACGCACAATGGTCCACATGAAGGACTAAGTGCGGAAAATC
Organism: Cosmia pyralina; assembly: GCA_946251885.1. Lineage (NCBI taxonomy): Eukaryota > Metazoa > Arthropoda > Insecta > Lepidoptera > Noctuidae > Cosmia > Cosmia pyralina. Next base: position 3,451,231 of record OX276348.1, on the reverse strand, counting down.
CTCTAATATAGAACAGGGATGACATGATTTTTTCCAAATTTTTCGTCATGGGTGTGGATTTCATTTCGGAGGAGCTTGTGGCTAAGTAACAACAGCCGCACGGGTCGATCCATCAGGTTAAGCTACGCTTGCCAGGGTTGTCCGTGGATGGGTGACCATCTTTACATACCGAGACTCCTCCGTGCCTCGGAAAGTTAAGCCGTTGGTCCCGGCTGTCATTCGTGGATCTCTGACAGTCGTTACGGGTCGTCAGAAGCCCGAAAGTCTGACAACCAGTCTTACCAAGGGGTATCGTATTACCCAGTAACTGGGTTGTGGAGGTCAGATAGGCAGTCGCTCCATGTAAAATACTGGTATTCAGCTGCATCCGGTTAGACTGGAAGCCGACCCCAACATAGTTGGGTAAAGGCTGGGCAGATTGGTGTGGATTTCATGGCTTTCGAGAGTGCTGACGCCGACAATGATGTGACAATGAAAACCAGACTGCACAAAACTCAAATCACGTACCTTCATCCCCATCCTTCTTAACGCCGCTGCTCTTCATCCGCCGATGTCTTTTCTTGACATGCGGCGTGTCTTTGTCTTGTCCGTTAGTAGAGCCGACCTCCGCCTCAGAGGCGAGGGACTGCCGGCTGGTGGCGGGCTCCTTCATCGTGTCAAATGCTGACATTAGGGCTTTGTCTGTCGCGCGGGTTGGTTTGTCTTTGTAGCCTGCAAAGAGAGGGTTTGAAGTTAGTCTTTTGTTTTTAAAAGTAGGTTGTAGTTTGGTGTTTATTTCAGTTCTGGATAAGAGAGACTTATTCTCTACAAGCCCTATAACTATCAATCTGCCCAGCCTTTTCCCATCTATGTGGGGTCTGCTTCCAGTCTTACCGGATGCAGCTGAATACCAGTATTTTATATGGAGTGACTGCCTATTTGACCTCCACAACCCAATAACCGGGTATTACGATACCCCTTGCCCGTGGTAAGACTGGTTATCAGACTTTCGGGCTTCGGACGACTCGTAACGACTGTCAAAGATTCACTAAACAGCCAGGACCAACGGTTTAACGTGCTTTCCGAGGCACGGAGGAGTCTCGGACCAACCCCGGCAAGCGTAGTTTAACCTGATGGATCGACCCGTGCGGCTGTTATTACTTAGCGACGAGCTCCTCCTCTCCTCTACAAGTCCAACTGTGGGCAAAAATCTATATAAATAAAAAGAGAAGTCCTGACTGACTGACTGATTGACTGACTCATCAATTCCCAGCCCAAACCCTTGGACCTAGAAAGCTGAAATTTTGCACAGAGGTTCCCTATATAACGTAGACAAGGAATAAGGAAGGAATTCCCGGTAGTACGTTCCCGTGGGATATTTTCCGACATAAACGCGGGCGAAGCCGCTGGCAAATGCTAGTTAGACATATTGCATCTAGCAGATGGGTAGCAGAGCAACATTCTTGTGCGCTATCCAGTACCCATCTTCTTGTCACAGTCACTTAGAATATAATTCTCACACAGATAAACCATAAGTTGCGTATTACTCACCGAGAGACAGTCCTCCAATACTATCATGTATATCTAAACTGCTGTACCCGTTGTACCCCGGCACGGTCGTGATGATGGACTTGGAGCCGCGCGGCTTCTGTCCCGGGACTTTGACCGTCACGTACTGAAGAGATATCTCTTTGCCGTTCACGTCTTCCATATAGTCCTAGAAATGGTTAATGATAATGTTACAGTAAGGTAAGATTTGTCTTCTATTTACGAGTATATGTGCCTAGGACTAAGTCGACGTTCGCACGGACGTAAAAATATCGCGGCAATTTTATTTCGCGCACTGGATTTTCAACGCTCTGCTTAGCGCCGAGAGTTGAAAATCAATAGTGTGTTTTTTCGACGCGCTAGAATGCACTCTGTTGTTGTTAAGTTGGATTCTCAACGCTCGGCTCAACAACGAGAGTTGAAAATCCAGTGCGCGATAAAATGCCGCCGCGATATTTTTATGTCCGTGCGAACGTCGGCTAACTGTAATAAACACGAATTAGGAATAGAATTAAAAGTATTTTTATCTCACGACGCGACACGCGCTTTACTTGTGTTTACCAAGTGTACAAACACGCTGTGAATGTAATGTGTAAGCAGGTGCTCTCGGTACCGTCCGAGAAAGTAGCGAAGTCGGAAGTGTATGTGTGTGTTATGTGCTGACGCTACTCGTCTTCACGCACACATTGACAGCGTGTTTGTAGACTTAGTAAACACAAGTAAGGCGCGTGGCGCTTTATGAGATCTAAATACTATACTACAAGTATTTTTTGTTAAATAACATTCTGAATATTATTATATCAGGTTTTTAATAATGCAGAATTGATTATGAAATTGGACTGGTTTTAAAAATATTTGTTTTTTTCCACAATTAACAACACTCTTCTTACAGAATTCTGGTAAAAACAACCTCAAATAAATTAAATTGTAGACCAAAACCCTGATTTTGAAAAATGTCTTAGAGAAAATCCCAACTTACATGCAAACTAGGATGGTACGTCAGCCTCCCATCATCGCACAACGTCACATATTTCTTCTTCCACTCCTTATTTAGAGCCTTACTGCTCTTCTTGTACAAATACCCCTGCTTCAAAGGAATTGCTCTGCCAGACCCGAGCTCTCCATTCTTAAGTCTATCATCCCCCTTTTTTGAGGGCGTAAAGAGATTCGATCTCCTTCGAGACTTTCTCGACGTCGTCGGAGTTGATGACGGCGTTGGCAAATCCTTAGAATCTTTCGGTGGCTGTAAGTTATCAAGACAATGTGGCGCAGTGAATTTCACATTGTTATTCTCCGTTGCTATGGAAACCAGGCCTGACGAGGAGCCATGGCTGCCGAGCGAGTTGCCCCATCGTGATGACGTGTCGGAACCATTCGTGCTGTGTATTTCAACGACATGTGTTGAGGAGATTCCGCTGCTATTTGAGGATGCGTCGAAGGATTGCGCGCCTCTGTGTAAGTGGTGGGATGAGGCTGAGAGTGTGTGGTGTCCTCGTGGTAGGGAGTCCTGAAACATATACGAATGAAATTAAAATAATACTTAGTAAGTTTAGCCTCCACGAGTGGCGATACTCGAACGCAAGACTGGCGTACACTAGACTCACAGCGCCGCTAGTACGTAGATGAATGAATGGCTAATATTGTAACCGATGAAGAGCTATTGTCATAAATAGTTTGTGCTGATACAAGAAGTGTTTGGACATCAGTGGAAGTACGATGATTATGTTGTTCTACAACGCTTAAAACTTGAAGATATGAAATGTATGTCAAGCAACTCACACTGCTCAATAAATGTTTTGTACGAGTGTATCTCAATGTCAAAAGCTGTGTTGTGTAGGTAGGTTGATAGCACCATTTTCATTTAAGGGCAAAATTACTCGTATAGCTTCCTACGGATATGTATATGGAAATTAGATACTGAGTCAGACATTTCCATATGAAAAAGCGTTACAAAACATCGATATGAACCGATTAAGGTGTTTTACAGTTTGAATGGCCTTGCCCTATTCGAATCGAATAAATAAACTAAATGCACAGCAAATTCTGTAACAAGAGGTACCTATTCGGGCAAACTATAGATGCACTATGCATTCAATTGTTGAGGATAATGTGTTCACAAACTGTAAAAAAAAAATGTTTTTTTTTTCTAATTCAATATTAATGTATGATCATGATCAATCATATTATTATCATCATACTATCAACTATTTGTTGTTAAAATGTATATATGTTATGGACCAGGTGATTAATGCGGGCATTATTAATAATGTACGAGCATTATGAATAATGTCTAGCTCTATCGGGCTAAGAGATTAATTACTATCTTAACTTCATTATTTATCACATTGCACGGTCATTATTATATTCCTACATGACAATTGGGCAATTTGATAATAAAGCTAAATTTGACGCCGTGCGAGGGCGGGGAGGGAAGCACGCATGGAGTGACACGCTTTGACCAATCAGAGACCGCCATTTCTATAAAACAAAGATATGTTGAGAAATTTTTGTTTTAAATTTAATATGTTTTATGTTATATTGTTAATATGACTTTACTTAAGTTTTAAACGCAAAAACTAGTGGATTCTTAATGTAGAAGTCCTTGATAATTAATCCAAATAATGAGTCTGATTATTTAAATGGTTTAATATTTAGTTTATTTTAAGTTAAATGACAATAACAATAAAAAAATAGTAATTACATATGTTTGTATTAATCTGTTCAAAAGGTGATGGACAATATGTATAATGCCCGGTCAATTTGATTATTTGAATAATTATTATCAAATTGCACTCTCATATTGGGCATTTTTCATAATGACCGGGCATTATGTATAATGCTCAATTTATCACTTGGTCCATAACATAATATATTTTTTTTATTTGTAGCCCAGAGGGTTTATGCTGAAAATCAGCGCTTAGCAAATGCTGACGTTTGAACCATTTGCTACCATTATAGTTTTATGTATGTACTTGTACAGTAGATGAAATTCTGGAGACAATAAACGTATAACCTATAACGTTTCAATGACTCCTAAGTGAGTGTTATACAGCTCAGTAAAGTGACATCTATTCAACCGTTAAGGCATTATTGATTGACAAACATACAAACAGTCTTTGAAGTGAAGACGAGATAATTATATTTACATTATTTACCACTTTCTTAAGCTAAAGTCTATGATTCACTATTAAATAAAAGCAAAACGGTAGCATTGTTGTCAATAGACGTCACAAGACAATACAAATATAGAACAATAAGTCATTGTCAGCCTATTTTAGGAAATGAACGTCATTCAGTGATCCTCAAAAGAGATATTTAATAGAATCGATTAAAATGTATTTCATTGAATGATTGAAGTTAATTTGAATGGCTGTATGCAAGTTTGTATGAGTCAATCGTTTTGTGTGATGCATCGCGAATTGAGATGCAGTTGTGCCGTTGTGCGTAGTTAAAAGTTTACCTTTGTTCTGACTGCGCTTAAGAGCTACGTGGCCTCAAAAAGTATTCGAAAAAGTTTTTTTCCCTAGCCTGCTATCCCACTAATGGGCGCAAAGGCCTTGATTAAGTTTACTGTTTAAAATGTAAAGTAAGTACCGAGATTAATTTATTTTGAACAGAAAAAATAGGCTTTGTGAAAAAATCGCTTTTGAGTTGTAGCCTTTGCGTTCCATTTTTTCAGGAAAAACTATCCTCTTGCTATTATTCATCGAATTTTAATGTAAAGCCTGTCTATCTATTAAAATACTATGATTGTAATTGTCTTTGTTTTATTTAATACCTTTGGCCATCAGTCGTGTTCTTGAAGGGCAGCCAATAACCAGGAAATCAATTGATAACAATTAAAGGGTATGTGTATGTGTGCAGAGAATAATTATTTTTAAGTACTCGAATAATATCCTTGAATAATATCCTTAATCTTAGCCTTGTGAGGTGAGCAGGCAGACAATAAATACAAAGAAGTTAATTTTCAGGGTTCTGTAACTCGAAGCAAGTTTTGATTATTCGATAAAACTTTTATTTATTATCTACTGAATGTTTATTCAAAAACTAAGTCAATCGCGTTAATAAATAGGAAGGATTCAAAGTAAACATAACAAATCAAATATAAATAAATAAATAAATAAATAAATATGTTTGGACATATCACACAACGCCATCTAGCCCCAAGCTAAGCAACCTAATGCTTGTGTTATGGTAACGAGATGGCTGATAAACTACTTATATACATTTTTTTTTTGTAAATACATACATATTATAGATAGAAAAACACCCAGACTCGGAACAAATACTAGCCCATTCAGTATGAATCTACATAAAAACGGTAAACATTTCACTCGATCCATGTTTTCGTTTACGCAAACATGGACCGAGTGCGCAGAATTATAAAACTGATATTCGATATTATTATTTTTCGATCAGTTTGTAGATCCCTATAAACACGCGACGCGAATCGCACACGACACAAAGGCACCACGGGTTTGTGAAGAGAGCACAGCGCTGTGACTTTCGCGTGCGATTCGCGTCGCGTGTCGCGCCTGTTTGTTTGCCATGGTGTATAAAAGGATCAAATATCGTAAGTACTTGCTATAAAATTGTGTGATCCTTAGGGGAAGACTGGCTCAATGAGCCAGCCTAGTGCCCTAGCGTTTCCTAGTTTGAATCGGTATCATCTGCCTAGCCTTTTCCCAAGTATGTTGGGGTCGGCTTCCAGTCTAACCGGAGGCAGCTGAATACCATTATTTTACATGGAGCGACTGCCTGCCTCCACAAACCAGTTACTTTGTAATACGATAAGACCCTTGGTAATTTCTTTAATTAACACGGTTAAAAACCAATTACAATTATTGTAATTATAACTAAAGGCAGAGATATACCTACACAGAAAGAAAATATAAAATTATAAAGCAATAAAAATTAGCAATAGGTACAGTACTTCTGAAATGCCAATAATATCTTCATCTATTCATCCGCAAACAGGTCATTTGTTGGAATAAAAATCCAAGAGATCATTAAGTGCGGCCAGAGTGCGAGGTACTGGGGACTTTGCACGCGCAACGGTGCGACATGGGGGCACAGCAAACAGCCTGTGCTCTGCGAGAATGTCATAGCGAAACATTTAGATGAATTAAATTCCATCTTATTGTCTAGGCTCCACTTGTATATTATCGCACTTGTCTTGTCTTGCTGCAGTATCAAACAGTGACGCTCGGAGTTTATTTCAAGGTACAGCTTCAGGTTATCAGCATAGGTATATTAGACATCTTGCATGACGGAGAACTTGGGGAAGATCATTTACCATGATAAAAATAAGAAAGGCCCCAAAATTGAGCCCTGACGAACTCCGGAACCAGCATCGTAGGTGCCTGATTCGTACATACCGAGTCTAACGAACTGCTGGGCGATCACGTAGATAGCCTGCGAAGAAACGTAGTAGAGATGGAGCGAAACCTATTTTGCTAAGTTTCATCAGCAGCGTGTCGTTGTTAACTCTATCGAACGCCTTCCGAAAGTCAAAATAAATTACGTCTACCTGACGCCCGCGGTCCAAGCTAGAGGATATAAAATCAACTAGTGTCAGGAGATTCGTATCAACTAACCTCTTACTTCTAAAACAGTGCTGCTCATTACATAAATATTTGTTAACTTGCTCGTATTTATGGCTTTGTGAAGGATGTTCTCAAAGACCTTCACCGGGTAAGATAGATAAAATTGCGATAGGGCGGTAATTCGACTGGTTGTCAGACTTTCGGGCTTCTGACGACTCGTAATGATTGTCAAAGATCCACGAATGACAGCCGGGACCAACGGCATAAGGTGCTTTCCGGGGCACGGAGTCGGTATGTAAAGATGATCACCCATCCACGGACCAACAGCGGCAAGCGCAGCTTTATCTGAACGATCGACCCGTGCGTCTGTTATTAATTAGCCACGAGCCCCTCTAGTACTGAGTCCTATAAGACAAAATATAGGACTTGCTGCACTAGAAATATTTCAGCTAAGTATTATCTTTAAATTAAATAACACGTAAAAAAATACAATAAATAAGTACCTTATCTAATAATATTCAGATTTCTGTACCTAATCAAAACAAGATTGTAAGTAATATGATTGTCTTTCTACCTACACGCCTTTAGTAACCTTGAAATGCCAAGGAACTAGTTTTACTAAAATATGATCAGTAATATTTGAGTTATGTCCAATAAATACTCTACCACATGTTATACACACCTTAGCTAGATGGTGCTAAATTATATGAATAAAGTGTCAATAAAGAAGCGTTCTAACTAACACATAACAACATCACGCCTGTAATCCCCGAAGGGTTAGGCAGAGCTGTACTTAGTACACCCACATTTCGCCAGTTATATTAAAGTCCCATGTGATAGGGGGCGAGCCTATTGCCATCATCCGGGCACAAAACCAGTCTCCAGGCTGCTACTGACAAATTCCTGATGGAAAAGCCCAATAACACTTTCCCCGACCTGGGAATCGAACCCAGGACCTCATGCTCAGCAGTAGCGCTTGCGACCACTAGATCAACGAGGCAATCCTAATCCTAACTACTAAAAACGCGAAAGTGAGTTTGTTTTGTTTGCAACGCTTTCACACTAAATCGGTTCAACGGATTTGTATGAAATTTGACACAAGGGTATTGGGTAGATCATAACCTCGATTAGGACATTGGATACTTTTTATCCCGGTATTATGTTCCCGTGGGATAATTTCTGACCTCCAAAAAGATAAATAAAAATATAAATAATAAATGCAGGTATAATTATATCACATTAGTTGGGGTAAAGACTTGGTCCTCGGGGTCGCGAGTTCGTATCCTGCATGGAGGCTATAATATGCTATGCGTATAATACGCGATGTTAGCTTTGAGTCGGGATGTTTATGCATATGGTTTATATGTGCATATTGACCTACTCGTAATTAGCATAGACATAATCATACTATCCTTAGCAGATCTCAATGTGAGAACGCGATAGTCCACTGTATCGCGTTGTTGAAAAAAATATTATTTGTAGGTAGGTACTTAGTAGGTAGTAGTTTTACACACACCGCAAACAGTGTAAGTACACATTGTGGAAAGCAATAAATGATTGAGTATTGAATTAAAACTTATTCAAGCGGAAATTGTTCGGAAATAAACTGACACGTTTGGACTGTACAGACAGATCTTTTATCGCAAATATGATACGAAAATTGAATAGAAAGATTACGTGAGAGACAAAATTGGAAGCTTTCACTCAACTTCGAAGTAGTACAGTCACCTACTTAATATTACGCAATAAGATTAAACACTGATATCATAAGATTAGATTTATCATCATGTTTATTAGTACATCTACTCCGAGTGACCGAATCAATACGTCATACTACCTAGTACTTTCTTGTTATGCGAATAAGAGAAAAATAGAAAATTGTTTATTATCCAGGTAATACAGTAAACAGGTTCACACCAAGTTGACACGACATGAGTAGCTTAAATTTAATATACGAGTAGATTTTAATTTTGATTTTATGTTTTAATTTTAACTTTGATTGTGATTATAGTTTGTAAGTTCTAATACTAACCAAATACAATATGGATGATTTCCGAAATAAAAGATTGAATTGAATTAAAATATTACCTACATTATTTATTTTGTTTTCTGAGTAGCAACTCTTACATACGGTGTCTACATCTCTTTTTATCTACTTTCATATCGCAGGTATGCTAGAAGCCCCTCATCACCTTTGTACGTATTTTTCTGTTTCTTTCTTCTTGTCTGTTTATATGTGTGACATAAACTGTTAAATAAATACCTAAATAAAAATAAATGAAGAAAACCTGCCTTGTAAGAAAAAAAAGAAAAAATGCCTTGTAACTAAATATAACTTTCACTATTTCATCTTACAAAGTATTATTTACCATAACATAATCAGCCTATAATGTTCCCACTGCTGGGGCACAGGCCTCCTCTCTGTGAGAGGGAGTGGTCCGTAATCCACCACGCGAGCCCATGCTGATTGGTAGATGTCACATGTCTTCGAATTTTTGGTTCTAGAACATTCCGGTTTCCTCACAATGTTTTCCTTCAACGTTTTGAGAGCAGTGGTGATGAAACAATTTATACAAAGCAAAGCGCCTGTCTGGGTTCGAACCTACGACCTACAACTCGTAAGTCGCGGCCGTTCCCTTTGGGCCACCACTGCTCCGTTGTGACCCCCAAACTATCTTTCTATCTGTAACTGTCTGTATCTTGGGATACAGGGTACGAATTCCAGGATATTCCGATTATTATCACACTAATATTATACAGGCGAAAGTTTGTGAGTGTTTGTATGTTTGTTACTGCTTCACGCTCAAACGGCTGGACCAGTTTTGATAAAATTTGGCATGCAGGTAGCTGACACCCTGGATTTACACATACGGTACTTTTTATCCAGGTCTACGCAGGAGAAACCGCGGGACGCAGTTAGTTTGGAAAATAAAGAAAAAGCGATTTATATCCTGCTGTGATCACTTTTAATATCTTAAGTAGCTATGTTGTATACTATAGGAAAAACATCATCAAGAGAGTGATTATGGCAATTTCCCCTTTGGTCTTTAATTACAGTGCTCACTGGGATTTCCATGTTCACCAGTAAAGATTGCGGATTATGAATCGTCGACCCCGTGGTGTTTTATGATGTGTTCAAGCAGGAATAGTTCCCAGTAATGTTCATAATTTTCTGGTAGGTAAGTACAGGAACCTATGCGGAAATCCTGCTGAAGGGTTCTTTGCTCTGAGTCAGGGGATCTACACTCCAAGTCCGTCAACGAATATTCGGGCCCGTCCGAAAGTCGTTGATCCGTCAAAACAAGTGATAAATTAAATTTTTCGGATGGGCAAAATCACAGCGGATTCGGGATTAGGTACAACTGTCAAATTGCTTTGTCATTAATTCTTAGTTCAGGCCCGGAGAACTAATCTAAGGGTGCGTGTTCACTGACGCGGAGCTGGGCGGAGCGGAGCGGAGACGTGCAGAAATCTTCCAATCACAGACAAGAGACGCGATTAGGATTTCAACCATTATGATTGGTCGAATTCTGCTCGTCTCTGCTCCGCTCTGCTCAGCTCCGCGTCCGTGGAAACGCACCCTTATGTCCGTAAGTGACACGGAGTAGGAAACGCCCGTAACTTCGGGCGAAACTACAGATTTCGTGATAAGGTAGTCCCCTGCCACAAAACCAACTATTTTGGTTGGTCATTTTAATTTAAGCATATAGTACAGCTGCGCCTGTATGTCTGCCTATCCCTTATGCCCTACCAACATTGAATGCGTAACACATCACTCAATGTCCCTAAGTGCTGGATTAAGATAAGATATTAGGTAGGTACTAGTAACACATGAAAGCAAACATTCGCCACCATTATATTTAGTTGTCAATACAGATTATTTAGCGATAGTATACAGGTGATAAGCGGCGGCAATGGCGTATTTGCTTTCTTTTTAGGAAATGGGCATCCAACTCCTATTTTCTTCTGTTTTAATGTAATCTGGGGCCTATCCCTCTCTAAGGAGTTCAACTAATCCTGCCATCTCCAGGGCCTTGTGTTATTTTCCCACTACAAGCCTCTATTTTCACCTACAAAGGTCCTAGCTTAATGGCATACAGGTATTATCCAAGGCAAGCCTAGTTCCATATTAATCTGGCAATTTCTTATCAACGTACCAACATTAAATCAGAAATATAAATGTATAGAAAACATTGATCAAACTTAAATTGTACCTAGGGCTTCAAAACCCGTCAGCTGACAGGTTTTTCAAAATACATTAAAAAGCCTTTTTAGGAGGAGCTTGTGGCTAAGTAATAACAGCCGCACGGGTCGATCCATCAGGTTAAGCTACGCTTGCCGGGTTGTCCGTGGATGGGTGACCATCTTTACATACCAAGACTCCTCCGTGCCTCGGAAAGCACGTTAAGCCGTTGGTTCCAGCTGTCATTCGTGGAAGTCAGACAACCAGTCTTACCAAGGGGTATCGTATTACCCAGTTACTGGGTTGTGGAGGTCAGATAGGCAGTCGCTCCATGTAAAATACTGGTATTCAGCTGCATCCGGTTAGACTGGAAGCTGACCCTAACATAGTTGGGAAAAGGCTAGGCAGATTGATTAAAAAACTTTTTACAAAAAAAAACATCAGACTTCCAAAAAAAACAACGTGTCGGTGTCTTTGGATGTGTATTTTAGTTTTTTGGCACCAACTTCCGAAATTAAAGTTATTTTTCACTTTGTAGTGTTTTTTGTTGAAGTCGGTTTTTTTTTGTAAAAAAGTTTTTATTTTTAACTTCTTAGTACTTACCTAACTCACATCAATTACTAATTAATATACCCACTACTTGCTATGTAAACAACAGTGACAGGAAGTTAGATTAGAACATCGTCAAGATACACAAAGTGGATTAAATACGTATTATCAAAGCCAACTCAAAAACTACCCAAGCAAATTTATATAGAACCACCTCTGAAGTATGATCTACCAAACAAAAAAATAATCATTAAAATCAAATCATAATTGGCTTAAAACAATCGAATTGAGTACCTCCTTCTTTTTTTGAAGTCGGTTAAAATTACTTACAAAAGAAATCTTAATTTTAAAATTACTAGCTACTAGGCGATTGCTTCACAAAAATCTTTGAACTCTCAGTAGAGCATAAATATACTGAATTAAACTATTAAATGGAAATAATAAGGCGCGAACATAATTGTCTAGGTATTAAAATACAATAAATTGTGATTAGAAACAAGAGTTTCCTTCAAAATATTGTGTCATCCATGAAAGATAATTTTAGACACCTGTCCAGCTGTCAGAGCAGCTGTTGTTTTTTTTTCGATAATTATTTCATTAAAAAATCATTCATATTCATTAAGTAATAATATTATTATTTTTTTTTAAGTTTTTTTTTATTACAAAAAAACATATTTTCTTTCTTTCTTTCTTTTCTTTTTTTTTTCTTTATTAAGTCAGCGAGGCCGCTCTAGTCGCCCGGACATTCATCTGGCTAAAAAAAGTTTGTGAAATGACACAAAAGACCATTCTCCAGACCATTCTGTATTGCCTAGCTTCAATAAAATAACAGTTTGAATATGACAACATGACATAAAATGTTCTGTTTGTTTGTAGTGAATGAAAAAGACAATTTGATAAATTAAATTAAATTATTGATTGAGAGAAAAGCCCTAGTATGCATACAAATATAACAAGATGATATTCTAAGCATAAAGAAAAAATTACACAGTCATCTCATGGTCCATATGAATGTAAATTATAGTGCCCATGACCACACATAAAAATCTTGTGCAACAAAGGAAAAAAATATTGGTAGGACTGGAAGTCAACTCCAACATAGTTAGTAGGCACATAAATGTATGACTTAACCTCCCTCGCGCTAAACACTGGCTGCAGCTAAACCTACATGATAAACTGCCCTGTGTGGCCTAACACTGTCTCCTAAGATACAGGACTAGTTTAGGAGACAGGGTTACATGATCTGTGTAGATGTATGTAGATATCCGTGTTTTGTTGTTTTGTACATCTGCTCTTGTGTACCTATCATGAATCTTGTGTGTGTAATAAATATTATTCTTATTAGTTAGAGCAAGGCTATTGAAGTGATGACAATAGGAGAAATGTATCAATTTCAAGTGTTATCATTTTGTTGCTTTTTTATATTTTTGAATAAAAAAGATAATAACATTTCCAATCATAGTATGAGACCGGAAGCAGAATTATCAATCTTATTGATTAACAAATCTTTAAGTTGTGTATGAATCACATTATGTTGTGTTGTTATGTTCTACTACAGATAAATGTAGTCAGAAAACGAAGAAGAAACAATTTATGGTATTTACTGAATTCTCTAATTTATCACAGTATTGTCTTGTCTACATATCCTTCAGCTATATGCTATAACTCTTTGTACATAAGTACCTACATTATTTTAATCATTCATTCCTCATGAGATTTACAGTGGTGCCGATTCTCTTGTGAACGCACTAAACTAAAATTAGAGAATCGCTATCTTTTACTAACAGGCAGCGCGAGAAAAGGACGGCTATAGCTATGAACTAAGTTGGAGATGTCAAACTAGTTCACGCCTTGCGCTTCACCGTGTTTTTTAGTCGACATGTTTTTACGTGTCGTCTAAATGTCTATGGAAAAATTAGTTCTAACTAATTTGACAGCTCTAATTTACTTCCGTCCCTTTCTTGTCATAATAGAGAGAAAAAGTTAGCAATAGCCTAAATTAAGTTTAGTTTGTGCACAACAGAATCGGCACCAATGTTATTGTTTGAAAAGACAGGTAAAGTACTTTTGTGATAATACTGGTTGTTTGTTTGCTTACATTATTATTCCTCTAAGTTTGTTTCCCTGTTTAAAAGTTTGAGCGAAGCTAATGTAAACACCAATGGATAAACAAAATCTAATGTTTTTATATTTTAAAGGGTAAAAGTACAAAATTAAATACACATACCAACTGTGGAAAAAACACTATACATTATTAACTGTTTCAAGGTGAACCATCAACAATATTTTGTTTTTGAATGCAGCCATTTCTTCTGTTAAAAGCAATGAGTTAAACTGTTTATTTGCCCTAATCAAAGATTAACCACAGTAAAAAAAAAAACAAATGTATTGACATCTCAATTAACTGTATTGATTTATAAATAACAGAAATATCTGTCACACTTTTCTTGTAGGTACCAAAGAGATTGCAAAAACACATCCAATGTTAAAACAAAAATAATTTTAAATCACTAATGTTTGCCTCTACATAGTAATGTGTGAATAGTAAAGAAATGATTATTGAATTGGCTGGCTAAATACTGTCAAAACTGGCCATATGTTTTGAACAGAAAAAATAATGCACACATGCTATTTTTTTTTTTGTCTTTGAGATTAAGGCATGTGTATAAAGTGTCACACATTGTACATTGTATGGTGCATGACCTCTGTAAGTACTGAAGTTTATCATTACTGCCTTTTTGCTCCTTAATTCAGTTTAATGATGATTTATGGTTATTTGTTCTAGTGGTACCAATGCAATGATATAATAGGATGTCCTATTGTGTAATATTCAAGATGGGAAGGATTATACTGTGAAGTAACATGTGGTATTTGAGTCCTAACTAAAAATAGTTGGCACATTTCTTTCTGTGAGTTCTTGCATTATTTTTATTTGTAATTTTTTATGTAGTAGGTACCTATTTGGATAAATATGATAATAAAATGCATTTTTTTTGAGTAGGTACTTAGATACCAGGTACTTTTCTGACATCGTGAAATTGCTAATGGCATCGTGAAAAAAACAAAGTTGTTTTACCGAATATAGTCGAACGCTAGGAAGTAATAGTACAACAATTACCTTGTAAAGGAATGTTGAGTGGTTGTGGCTTGGCGAATTCACTAACGGCTGTGGAGTCACAGGCCTGGAACCTCCAGACAAGCATTGGGACGAAGCCGACAATCTAGTCCCCACAATCTTCTGACACGCTGCAAAACAAAATAATCACTAATATAATCACCACCACACTCAAAACTTTCACAATTTCGATATCCAAAAAGCACGACAACTAGATCCAAACGGTTAATCGAACAATAACATTTTCACGCACATTCAAATTTAGACGATTTCCTACGATCGCGTTCCTCCGCTCTTTGTATGTTGTAGCACGAACTGCGACGCCTCAAACTCGATATAGGCGACATGTTAGACTTGAAAATAAGTGTTCTCTCCATCCTTCCATTCAGGATAAGATTGAAAATAATCGTAATATTCACACAAACGACGCTTTAAAAACGTCAAAAAAAATGTAAACAATGCGATGTCGCGCCGACGAACGAACGAGAACGAACTAAACGACCGCGCGGCTGGGGGCCGGTGTTGCCACTGCGTACACTAGAACACCCCGCACAAGCGAAACGAGATCCACGGACGAGCTAATAAGAAGTACGCTTGTAGCCTCATCACATCGTAGCATCACGCGAGACGATGTGATCGATCGTAAAAAATCTCTATTATGTAATTTTATAACTCTCTATCGATCTCAATCAGTAGGATAATCGATACGGCTAATATCATTAACGGATAGGTACCAATGCTTTGAAATTGACAGAATCCTTATTCGTATGTAGCAAATTGATATCTACGTTCATCAGATACGTAGGTAGATTATTCTCAACATGATAACATTTTCACGTGTATTATATCGGTCGAGCGTTTTGACATATTTCCGATTGATAAAAAATTAAAAGACAGCAAAACATCAAGTGTGTCACTTGATGTTTTAAAAATTGTCTTTCCATTATTTTCAAGTATTTTGGAAAAATATAATAAACCTAATATATAAATATAATAAATAGATTTAGCGTTTCGCCTTGCTTTATCACTGTTTTGTTATTATAGTCTTCAATAAGCTCAATATTTTATTTTAAATTTTAGATCATAGTTCAAAACAGCAATTGATCTTGACAAAATAATCCTAAAGACCCATTTTCGCAAAAGCAAATTCTGTCAAATGTAAATAACAATTCTATTTATTTAAATTAGCAACGGTAGAAACATTCCAAAAACAGTGTTGTAGAAAAAACCGAGTAAGCTGACATCATCCGACATAAATATTCGATGTTAGTTTAAAATCGTTACACTTACCGTCTTGGAAGACTCGTTCCACGTTCAGACCGTACGTAGCGCAAGTCTCATAGTATGAACATCTTCGCAGCTCATTCGACAGCTTGCGAGCGCGGTTGTCGTCTACCACGCGTGGACTACTTTCACTTATGGCATCTGGAAGAGCAACCAATCATTTAATAGGAAATACGTCTATCGGACGCGTGTACGTAATTATGTAAATTGACTGTGTAACATATTTCTTTCATAGGATTTTTTTTTGATAATCACAGTTGATGTTTGTATTTTTTAACTAAGTAATATAATGTCAAATTAATACTATTACTACTATACTACTAGTAGTAGTAGTTATTATTATTATTTTTACTGTATTACATACAGCTACCGTTCTAAAAAGGTTTGAATTAGTAATAATTATGTTTCTAGTAGGTATAGGTAGTTAGTAGTATCCTACGTTAGTTATATTTCAGAAATTTCCGATACGGTACCTACACCAGTGGACACAATATTTGTTAATATATACATATACTTCATTTACAGCATTCGACAGTTACTGTGTAATATTGTTGGAATTACTGCACTATAGAGTTATTTTTTTAATGTAAATGGTAAATAGATTACCTACATTGTTTGGTATTTACTGTGAAAGAACTGAGTTTATTATACGTGTATATCGAAATAACGAAAGGGTGATAACCGTTATTTTTCTAATGTTATAGTTATAATAAATGGAGTAAGAATAGAATTGATTTTCAAAAACATCTTCCAAACAAAATCATTTTAAAATCATCTTCTTCATCTGATCTTCGCTTTAAACATCTTTCTTATATAAGTACGTAGAAAAACAAGGAAAATTCTATCATTATCACGTAAACAAAAAATTAAAGCAGGAAAATCCAATCAAATGCAATCATTTATCATTAAAATTATGAGCGTTACTAAAACCACGGATAAGTTAATAGAAACCTAAGATAAGATAATGAAATGGAGCAATATCGGGAGCAAGGTGAAAACCTCAATAAACCCACCTTGAGTTCCGACCAATATGATCGGAATCTCTGCGGAATTCCTATAATGGGACATTTTGTTGAAGTAGTTTGACACCGTATTATAGCTGATCTCGTTGTCCAAGCTGAACACGAAGATTACGGCGTCCACCCAAGCCGTAAACTGTAACAAAAGATAAACCTGTTATAAAGATATTGCCCAACAAATTTCTGATAAAAGTATACAATTTTAGAATCAATTTCCTCCGACATTTTATCGGATTTAATTTATTAAGCGGAAACGTATCTTTATTGACGTTCCTCTTTTACAAGAATCAAAGCTATATTGCATATTTTATACACTGAGTCGATTATGGATTTATGAATATAAATACCGTCACCTCGAGCCTCCCACGAGACCTTGGTTTGGTCATGAAAATCAATAATATTATAAGACGTATGATTGGACGGATTTCTTCGACATTTGGAAATAATAGTAATTTAGCTAAACGTCGAAGTTTTGTTCTGACAATCCATCTTGTTTCATGCATTGTTTTTGTTTTGTGTGTTTGTTTGTTTCATCGTACCAGAACAGCATACGGCTAGCGCAACAAACTGCATTAAAGTAATCCAATATTCTTATGACAAGAAAGACCCTAACATACAGTAACCCCATTGCGAAATATATTGTAGAGAAAAAACCGCGCCCTAGACGGGGACCCATAATAATTACGTGGGGTAATTTCGTGCAGTCGTAGGGGTTTAAAACGGAAGGGTTATATGATACTTGCGTCTGCAAACATAACGCATGTGGTATGGACAAGGTAATTATTGTATAATGTTATACCTTTTAGCATTCGTAATGATGAAAGGAGCGTAATGAATGATATAATTGAAAACGTGTGCAGAAAAGTGTCCTAAATTATTTGACAGCTTCCAAAGATTTAATTTGGTTTGACAATTATAAAGTTTTTTGTTGCATTTTTGTGAATTCGTATTTAGATACATAAGATTAAGAATTTCGCAAGATAGTAGGTAGTTACAAACATAACAACGCCACTTTCTTTAAACACCGTCGCTATGTATTACTTAACTCATTAGTATGTAACTGTGACAATAGTGTTTGTCTAATCTACATAATTTTGGCGAACCATTGAAACGTAAAATATGTATCTATTATCATGTACAGTAGACAGTGCAAAATGTATGACTAACTCAGCTTCCACTTGAATGAAGATGCGTGCGTGGGAGGGTGTCACCCCTTTCCTCTGAACAACAATCGACGGCTGAGGAGCGTCATCCGGCGGCAGAGTGCGTGACGATGACATGAGAGGAAAAACCTTGGAAAAACTATTGCACCCTCTACAGAACAAATTCCTTTGTCTTAACGGAAACCCATTTTGTATAGTTTAAAAATACAGCACTTAGCACTTCATAAGATCCATTGTTATAGCAGGACAAGACAAAAATAGCGCTTAATTTCCTCGCCTCAACGCCTAGAAAAGGGAAAAAATACATCGTCGTTTCATTTAATAGTTGTATTATTCCTAAGGCATTAACTGTAATGCTGTATAAAATACAAATCAATTGCTGAATAAGCAAGAAACTCACGGATAATTCAGTACAGACGTCCGCATTTATTAATAAACAAAAGAACTTTTATCATTATGTCGGTCTATCTTATCAAAATATCAGGAACAGATAGCTGAATCGGAATAACGAATGCGCACGCTAATCGAGGCCTTATTGAATGAGATGTTTATTTCTATAAACGTCTAACGAATAAAGGCTCCTACAAACAGGCGCGACATGCGACGCGAATCGCGCGCGTCACAAAGGCACCGCTCGCGCTCGTCGCGCTATACGCGGTGCCTTTGTGTCGCGTTGCGAATCGCGTGACGTGTCGCGCCTGTTTGTAGGAGCCTTAAAGGATTATGAGTATATTACATGTCATACTGAAATCATAGCCGTGAAATTTGGAAGCGAAGGTTGTTACGCCGGACCCGCAAAATATGTATGTGAAATACTTTATATGATGCGTGAAATTGTATTGCTGATGATATAAATTTGACACACATAAACCTAATATTACAATATTTTGCACGAAAGAACTTTATACATTCGCGTAAAAATATACCTACTGTTCTAAATATGTTTATAAGATACGTATAACATTGCTATTAAAATTACTATGGTGCAGGAAATTGGTTTAAGTGCAAAGTAACATGAAATTTCACACAGGTTACATCCATGTATTTTAAACAGAATATTCCAGTCAATTCAGGAAAAGATTATGAAAAAATAAACTTTGTTCTATAATAAAACTCTTACCGATTCATGGACAAGTCACTGGCTTATTTGAGCATATCACATGCTATATTTCACAGTTTTAAACTTTATCAGTCATTTTAAAACTATAATAGTGCAATGACATTTAAAAAAAGTTGATCGGTTAAAGCGTCACGTTGTATCCAGGGCGGCGCGCTAGTGGCGACTGGGCGGGCGGGCGGCTCTTAGCTTGGGCGGCGAAGCCTTCGTTTATTTCCATTTCCCTCCCTCACCCTGTCCGCTCTTTACAAAAAGAGACAGAAACATTGAATGCAACTTCAATGCAACCCCTGCAAGCCTTTATTCCTGGCGTCCGATGTTAGGATTAGCATTACTGAGATAGTTGAAATAAGAACGATTAGAAAATAATGAAGTCATCAGGTAGTGAAGTTATAAATACTATTCTAAATGACGATTCTTGTTTTTGTTTTCCAGGTAGGTATATGGCCGGTTGCAGATTACTATAATCGAGATTTGTATGACATAATGTGGTATTGTAAATGAAGTTAGAAGCGTCAGCAATAGCAACAATCAATTTTAAACGTCACCGCTTATAATCAATACGACCTACTATGGCAGAAGACACCACTAGGAAGGTACAACTATTTACGTTTGAAATCCATTGATTGTACAGTGACTTTAGCTAGCAATCTAATTAATGAACTTTTTAACACCTAGTAATATTACCACATTGTATACCTACATAAATTCAGAACAAGGAGACTTTGTAATGACAAAAATAAGCTGAAAAGCTACATCATCCAATTATGAATTATAGAAGACTATTATAGATTAACCGCACTATAATACTCTTCATTGTATAATCCTATGTATAAATTTTCTTGGTAAAGGACTCTAGGGTTGTGGGTGAATGGACTGTGAGGGCCAAGTTTCTAAACCTTGAGCCTCAGACGGCCAAAGTTCAAGCCGTATCGGTTGAATACCCGTACTGTTGCAAGGTCAGCCAGTGATAAAAAAATAATAATAATCAGTTGGGATTGTTGTTTGAAAAGCGTAATAAAAATTAATGGAACATAATTATGGATTTAGGTTCATTTTTATTTTAAAAATGCTCGACTACTTTTTTAATGTATAATATAAACTATATAAGAACTACACTCTATCTAAAATGCACTTTCATCTTCACTGCCACCGCGCCGTGGGCACGGGGAAGCGAAACTACGAGGAAGTAATCGAACGCAACTCGATTCGAGTAGAACTTGTGCGTGCAGTGACTGTGTGTCGTCGCCCACTGCGCAATAAAATTACCCCGGAATGTGGCTAAAAAATTACTAGGCAAAGAAAAACAGCCATGTAGCCAACAATTACCACAAGATTACTTATTTTTATAATTTCCATTACATGCTTCTCATCGATTGAACGTAAAATGATGTTTTAAAGACATAACACGTATAAGTAAAGTCCATTAAAACACCTAAGTAGGCTAAATGGCACTTTTTCCAATAAATACATTTCAAACAACAAAACACATTAGAGAAACGGCGACAGGAAGCAGCTAGTGCTGGGTACGACATTATAGTTATTAGAACATTTTCGCTATGGTTCCGCTCATATCTCGCATTATCTTTTGAGGCCAATGAACCAGAAAAAGCTTTTTGTACATCCGCAAATCATTATGATAACATATCCGGTTTAAAAAAGATATGCATTGTGATGCAAATTCTACTTACTAACCCCGACGTAGTGGGTATGTTTGTTATTAATGTTTATACAGACTACGTTTTGTGTGTTTTAGGTACTCATCACGCTAAATAGGTATCAATATCAAAATCCATAGCCATAGCTTGTATTGTTTAACTTTTCCACATTCTAAACCCACGAGACGGCTCGACAGCTCTTGTACTACAACAATGTACTACAACTACGTACAATTCGAACCATACCAAGTACCTTCCAAACAGGTTTACGTGTCCCCTCAAAGCCGGGGTACTGAAGACGAACAATAGGCTCTATCAATGTAGGGCTGGCGAACGTGCTATTTGCCCAAATTCAGTCTAGAAAGGGCCTGTCTGTCCCTATGTAAAGCTAAATAGGATGCAAGGATGATGCCAATTTTCAATACGAAAAGTAAGGTAATAAGTTACAGAAATGTTTAAACGAATTGGGTACAACGGTTTAGATTTACAACAAACACGCAAATTCAGATATATTATATCAATCAGAATAGCAATAACATTAAAATTAAAACCACTGTTAAAACTTTTTTTTTTGAACACGCATTCTTCGTTAAAATCACGGACTACGCCTACTTCCGTCAGCCCTACAAAAACACCGAGTTAGTTATACTTTAGTTTTTTTTTTTTCGAAGCATGAATAGGAGAGTGAATAGCGCCGGCCAGGTAACCCGATCTAGAGACGTGACCCGCTCTCGCCGACATTGTTCGTGCCATACGATACTTTTGCTGGACCGCGCATAAATCACTATACTTCGCGTCATGGTTGGTGAAATGTATAGCCGCCTCACAATTTGTAACTGATATAGGATATTTTTATTTCCCCGAGGGGCCCGTGATCTGTCATTGCAGTAGTCTAGCTTCTTCATGAGCAAAAGATGATATATTGAATGATTGTAGCCCACGTTAAAGAGTTATATAATAAGATTGCAGTAAACATTCCAGTCTGCACATCAATTTTTTCTGCCCTCAGGTCCTTACACCCGTAGTCCCGAGCTTCAAAAGAGTAATTACCTCTGCTAGTACAAAGTTGGATGAACGTTGAACGCCCTTTAAAGAGGTTACCGACAACTAAACTTGAGACATATTCCATAGAATAAATTTGTATTACGCACGAGATAAGGGTCAAAACATTGTGAAACCTTTCGTCAAATGCATATTTATCTTTATTTGGTCCAGGGTTGTTGAACTTTAGCTGCATAGGTACTATTTTTGGGTCAGCTAATGACAAAAATATTACGATCTTTGATACTGCAGACAAATGCTAGTAGATATGGAGTCTCTATGCAGCAATGGGAATGAAAGGAAAAATGACACGCGATGTTTTGGAAGACAAAACTTAAATGGGTTATTGTCACGATTATTGGCAATGGGCCAGCTTTAAAAAACTTTTGCAATAAACTGGCGTGGCTTCTGGATGTGGATTTTAGCTGAGCAAATTACCGTGCCAGTAGATAAGTATTGAGTATTACGTTGACTTTTCTAGTACAGTGCTATCGTTAACAAATGCTCGCTCCAGTCATTGTGTTTCATTTCATTAATTATGTTAAGATCAATGATGCTGACCAACTTTCCTATTCAAATGTCTCGCAAAATGGACGTTACGTCCATTTATTTTTTACAACTGTCTACCCTACAATGATTGTACAGCAAGTATAGCAACACCACGACAAATGAACCAATAATGGCTTTGATCCTATTCATAGAGCAAAGGAAACGTGACTGCGTGTAACTTTGTGGCTCATTACTACAGAGTATTATCAACTAGATATCATGGAAAACCGGCAAACTAAAAGTAGGTAGTTAAAGGCAACAAATAACAATAACATTTCTATTAGCACAACGTATTCAATATACATACATACCTACATAAATTAATTGTATAACATGCAATTAGTGGAATTTTTTGTGGTCCAATTTAGTTTGCTTGTGCAATTATCGTAATTATTTTCATACCCAGTTCTAATTGTACAAAGTAAATATTACCGGTTGAAATTTTTCATACCCTAACAAAATGTGAATATAACCATAAAAATAAAGCGTCAAGAACAAATTGATGGTCTACATTTAAAATAACATTATTCTCCCCTTTTTATCGCAACAGGATTGCTACGAAAACACGTGTAGAAAGTTAAATTAACTGTTTCGTATAAAATCTTAGGGTAATTAATGTAAATAGAGTTTATTTCCTGGGCTAAACCTAACACACACAACAGGGGTCGCCGCCAACGAAACAAGAAAATTACGACCTAATTAAAGAACCCCATACTAATTAAATTGTCCACAACGACTTAATGTACGTTCTCGAAAGCATTTGCGGTCCAAAAAACGTTTTAAGCAATTTTCAACCTTACTTTTATTGCAATAAAACTGGCCGTGTTAAGGAAATGAATTAGAAGATTTATTTAGACTAGTTTCAAAGCGACACCACAGGCGCCACATCGATCAGAAGAATTAGAAGTAACTGCTGAAGTGTTGACACATATATTAATTTTGAATGCTAAAATAGTGTAAGAACACGATTTAATAAATATCCCCTAAAATGGGGTAATTTTCAAAGCTTGACAACATTTTTCTATCCAAGAAAAATTAGTGAATGAACAATTTGTGCGTTCCAAAAAAAAAATTTTTTTTCGTTTATTTTAAGGTAAAGGATCCACATATCAGAACTTGATTTCATTAAAATATAATATAAACAATGTTTGATTTAAATAAAATGTTCGAAGGTATAAATGTGCAACACTAAAAACACAAAATGTGCAGTTTTATCGAGCATTTCAAATTTCATGCCGAAAAAACCATAAAACCATTGAATTCGTTGTCGTTTTTATTCAAAGCTAGCGCATACCTTCTAGGTATACCTAATGGTCTAAAAACGACCGTGATAGTGTCTACGCTTCAATGTTTCCGTGCAATATTCGTTTTAAAATGATAGTGAGATGAGAGCTCATATGTTTCGTTTTATTAGCTTTTCAACCGATTCTTTTGGTAGACGAGCGTAACATTTTATGGTATTCCTTTAAGGAAACGACATTTTTCCCCTCTTGAGTCTTTATCCCTTTTAATAGAATCCATGTTTTCTTTTAAAAAATCCATGTTTGAAAAAAATAATAGTCATAGAAACTGCCGACTGAAGCGTTTTTTGCTTTGGATTTTGTTATCTATGAATGTTATTAAACTAATCAATCATATCAAAAAAGGTTTCTTGTTTCCGGCAAGGTCGGTCTACCCCTTCCCTGCCTGTGGGTGCCGTAAAAAGCGCCTAAGAGATTAGTCAAACGAAAGAGCAGGAAGCTGGCATCAGCGTCCTCCTGTCTACCAATAACAACAAACGGAGATCGAATCGCTAATCCCCCTGTCAAGTGTGGATGAAGTGACATGTACGATTTGTCTACTCTAACTTGACTCTAACGATCACAGAAAACGGCGAATGAAGGTTTGGATTGTGACTTCATTCCGAAAAGAAGTAAATAGTTCCACGACTATCACACCTCTACATAATGTAGATAGGGTATTACAGATATGCAAATTCTAGCTCTCTTCATGGTCCTATTTACGTAAGCATCACGTAAAAGCCGGTTGCACGTGACCAATAACACCTCATTTATAAAACATTAGGTATGCTTATCTACATTGGCTACTAACACATTATTAAGTCTATTTATGTAGGTACTTGGAATACCTTAGCTTTGTTACTCGACTGTTAGCCATTAGAACAGGTTTAAAACACAAAGAAATAGGTACAAGTTAAGTTCACACTTTTGAAACGAATGTAACATTGTATTTAAGTGTTTAAATTAAATCGCCTATAAGCTTTTGGTTGGTGGTTTGCTAGAATTTGCTCTGGGATTGAAAAATTAACAACCACTCTCTGGCTGTTCTGAGTTATTCAAGAAACAGCGAATCATAAACTTGAAAAGTCCTATTTGCTTTACTCTAAGTTTTCAATGAATGGTGTACCAATTTAAAGTCATCTTTTAGGAACGCTACATTTCACATAAAGAAAATACAGAGAAAACTTCATGTACAATATTATTGAGACTGCATCAAAGTTTCACGAAGGAAGTCTCATCGAGTTACCTTCATGAAAGTTTCGTAGGAAATATATGGGTTGATATCGAAGAGGGTGAAATGAATAAATTAGATAACATTAAATGTAATTGCCGCCAATTTCTTATGGAACAATCTCGCTGATCAATTTTGGGAGGAACTTCTAGCTATTACTTATATTAGAAACAAATGTGGGGATGGAGAAGCTGGCATTCAATATAATTTGTGTAAGACACCACTTCTCGGGTCGTAATTGGAGATACGACATAAAATAATTGCATAATTACCTGTGCGCTGGTAATTAACACAGCTGCTATCAACAACTTTGCGGAATTGGTTTTACGTCAATACGTAACTATGCAAGGAAAATATGAAAATACTCTTTACAATGAAAGTTTATTGCCATTTTCA
The DNA here is from genome assembly GCA_946251885.1 of Cosmia pyralina. Lineage (NCBI taxonomy): Eukaryota > Metazoa > Arthropoda > Insecta > Lepidoptera > Noctuidae > Cosmia > Cosmia pyralina. The sequence continues at coordinate 3,425,573 of OX276348.1, read as the reverse complement.
TGTAATATTATTTTTTCCAATGAAAAGTGTTTACTTATTTTTCCAACATAACTGGGGAAATGTGGGTGTACCTACTATAGGTAGGTACACCTCTGTCCAACCCGTCGGGAAAACAAGGCGTGATGTTATGTGTCGTTTATCCAATTCTTACATAGAATTCAAAGAATAAATTAAAATAACATCAGCTACGTCTACTATCAAAGTCTGCTTTGCACTTAAAAAAAATCAGTTCTTTGAACTTCCTTCATTGAGATTCAGAACACATATGAAGCCTCGAAATCTGGTGTAGCTCATCTCCAAATATTTGACCTTCAGTACAGACAAGCTTGCAAGTCGATCGCTGTGCGTGACCTATGAGATCAACGCACTTTCAATGTGAAGTAACGGTGTCTCTTGAGGCCGAACTATTATGAAGGCCATTTCAAATATATTGACATTTAACAACTCATTGATTTATGGCTCCGTGGCTTTTCTTTCTGTATGAAACCATTTCCTGTAGGGGTAGTATTTAAACGCACATCAAAAATTACCAACTTTTCCCAACAGAATACGTAGGTACATCAAAAATACTGTTTGCACATCAAAATTTGCACGTTTAAATAAATTAAACTTAACGTCAGGTCGACGGAGCCCCGCGCTCCTATTTCTGTCTGCAGGGTTTAAAGGAACCTAACCAAACCAAACCTAACCTCGGGGTGCCTCGGGGTGCCCAATAATTATTATTTGTACAATTTTTGATATTCAGTTAGTTAACTAGTAGTGAAATAATTAATTTTTTAGATGCGCATTTATTATTTTTGATGAACAGTTAGTATTTTTGATATGTAATTAATATTTTTGTTGTAACTTTGGACAAAAATTGATGTATAATAAATAATGATTATTATACGTGCAAATTTTGATGTGTAAACAGTATTTTTGATGTACGTATTCTGTTGGCAAAAGTTGGTAATTTTTGATGTGCGTTTAAATACTACCCATTTAATATTTTTCTGATGTGCGATTAATAATTTCCCTTTCCTGTAGTTGGTGCGAGTGTATTACTTGTAATTTGTGGTTGCAGTGATTTTAGTTATAATAAGATTGTTTTAAATTTATTGCTTAGCAAGAAAGTAAAATTGAAGTGATATTTTCTTAACATTTCGCGGTAAATCATGTGGTAGGTATTCTACAGCTACTGTCTACAGGTAGGTACTTAGTAACAGTAACCAAATATTAAATAGACATGCGGTTGCGTGTACCTTAGTTAAACCACAAGACTTCGGAATAATACTGGTAGATTGAATTATTCACACAAATTAGCATATTCCTAGAAAATTATTTCTAACATTATAATCAAGCACAAGTTCCCTACTGAGGTATAACTCTTCTCCAAGAGGTAAACAACTTCACGTGAGCAACACACACAATTTTGTAATTTGTACGTACACAGTGTGCCTCTTCAAAGTATTTCCATTTTTGCACAGGCGAAGTCCCTGTGGAGTGTATTTGTATGTAAACTTCGATCAATAATAGCACTAGATACAGGATCAGGAACAAAAATAAGTCGCTGTAGTGGCCACGTTTACACACACATAAACATTTACATGTGTTACTACGAAATATAGAAAAAAGTTTTATAATATTTACAACTTCAATTCATTATAAACCTTAACAATCAAACATAAAGTTTAATTACGATTGCAAAATATTTATATTTAAGTCCTTCTATCATCGGAGAAAGGTAAAAGCAATAAATTAAAAATGTCGCTTGAAAATAATATGTCATTTTTATAATAAGTACAAAAATATTTATTCTAAAGTGTACTTAAAACTTAAGCAATAAGGTTAAAAACATTTTGTTGAAAATTTTGTGCTTACTCTATTTTGGAACTAGACATAGTTCTTGGTATTTACATTTCAATGCTCAGAACACAGTAAGTATTGAAAGATGTAGAGTAGCAGAATAATAATATATTTTTTAGGCCAAGGTTCGTTTTATATGGTAGCAAATATTTTTGACCGATTTTTAAAAGTAGAAGGAGTAAATTAGTACAATAGTTATTTTAATTTTGATTATTAATTTGATAATTAATTATTTTAATAAAAATATTAAAACAAATTGTTGAATTTTTACAAGGTTTATATATTTCTTCTCCTCTTTCTTTCGCGACAAAAGATACCCATTCTGCATTGCGAAATGGGTCACTAGGAAATCTACAAACAAAAACAACATATAAAGTAACAATACTACTCCATGCATTTCCCTGTTCCCGAACAGTCGATGTTTGAAATAAGACCACAAAAGTATTTGTGTTTTTATTTTTCGGGCCGTTTTTGAAGCGCTTATCGGGAATCTAGTACTATTATTGATCGAAGTATGTAAATAATAAATACATAAAACTTATTTACGATTCACACAGGTGCAGGTAACACGCGCTGCTGGGTCCGAATTTATGAATACATTCCGTCGATAGGGCTTTTATTCATTATTAAAAAATATTGCAAGCGTGCATAGCTTTCAACATTTTTACGAATCTCACACTTAGTAGTAAATAAAGGTGTATTTAAAAAAACTATAATATTTCATGTAAATAGCTAAAGATGTTAATCTGCTTGAAACCGTGCAATGAAGGAGCATTAAGTACGGTCTGCAAAACATACTCCATAATAGAAAACTGGCAAACGATGTTTACAAGGAAATTAAAGAGGAAAATAAAAGGAAACATTTTGGAAAACTCGGGCGTTGCGCGGCGCTGAAGGCAGTAACTTTAATAAAGTTAAAAAGTTCAAAGTGCCGGCGGAAGAGCGCGCGGTTCTACTTATTTGCACGTTTAAGCTCCAGGCTCCTTCTGCTGTTTACTTTCAAGTAACCATCTGATCACCAACTATTAGTTCTCGTGATAAACTTATAATGGATCTCTTATTAACGTCCAATAATTTGTTCCTTACGTAGTCAAAGGTTTCATAGAACCTAAAATTCCAAGTTTCAAAGTACTTATTTTTGGTTTGTATGATAGCCAAATGAGATGCGTTTAATTCAAAATAACATTTCATTTAACAAAATAATCTGGCACTATTATTTTGGCATGTCCGTAATTCATAAAAGGTTGCATTTAAGCTACAGCCTGAATTAAATAACAAGCTTTGAAAGCCTCGACAAAGGTGTTAAAAGCTTTTATGGAGTAAAAGGGTAAAGGTACCAGCAGCTATATTTATTTTATGGTCACAACTGGTTGCACTACAGCGAAAATATCATGCCTGCTTCTTACACATCATAAATCTAGCATGAAACGTATGAATTTAACGCTAGACTACCAAACATTTTACATAATCATGCTGTTTTAACGTGTTTATTATGTCTAAGCAAACAAAGAACTAGACGACTAATTTATTATTCAAGTTCTTTTTATATTTGTTTTACGAAACGACAGACAGTGTTATTTACCTTAACTTTCGCGCAACCATTATGCAGTAACTACATAATTCTTAGCTATTAACAAGGAGCAATTATAAACAGACGATACTCTTTGAACGACGCATTTATCAAGAATTAAGTAATTGCTTACTTAATTTCGTTGTTCACGAACTTAGTAATTTGTGCAATTAATTTAGTTTAATTTGATGCACCTAATGCTCTAATTAAATTTAGAGCTTTTACAGCTAATCTACATCAGAATAAGTTCCAGCAGTTACACATGTTTAATGTATCTAACAGCCTATCAAACGTATTGTCCGCATGACGATTGACAGGTTTATAATTAGCTACCAAACCCCGCTCTACAGCTTTGTATACAAAAGTGGCGACGCCATGGCGCCACACGCGATCCCACCCTTCCGACTACAAGTACTTTCACCCTACGTAATTCAACCCTATGGACAAATGTCAGTTGATGACAGATAATATAGGACTCCAATCATTCGGTCTTTCATTCAGTTCTAATTACAGGTTGTTTTCCGATCCATTATTTTATTCAGGCTGGCTCAGCGTGTATCATTTGTGCTGTTTGTATCCTTTGCAGACTAGTCTACCGCCCTTTCTTTGATGTGGCTTCCGTACATAATACTGCCGCAATTTTTAGTTTCTTCATTAGTTTATTAGATGCAAGGCAACAGGGGCAATGGAGTTGCATTTTGATATTTGAATATTGTAGGAGAACTTTTGATCACCTATTTGCCAAGGTTAGTCCGTGGATAGGTGACCATCTTTACATACCAAGGTCCAAGCCCCTCCGTGCCTCGGGAATCACGTGGTCCGGGCTGTCATTCGTGGATCTTTGTCAGTCGTTAGGTACCTACGGATCGTCAGAAGCCCGATAGTCTATCAACCAGTCTTACTGAGGGGTATCGTATTACCCAGTAACTGGGTTGTGGAGGTCAGATAGGCAGTCGCTCCGTAAAATACTGGTAGGTATTCAGCTGCATCCAGTTACGACTGGAAGCCGACCCAACATCGTTGGGAAAAGGCTAGCAGATGATAAAAGCGGTTACCTATATACTGGTATATAGGTAACCGTCCCCTTGCAAATACAACAAGTCCTAAAAAAGAATATAGCACATAACATGACAAAACGACCAGCATACTGGCTGTTTGATTTTGTTTTGTGGCTTTGCCATTTATTGTTCCCTCGCTTTCGCACGAGTCTCGTCTAAAAAGGGAACACAATACCTCTATTCTTTGTTTGGTCCCCCCTACGTCCCTTTGACCTCATAATTATGCAGCAACTTTAGCTATCTCACTGCATACTTTATCTGCTTCATGTTCATTCAATAAGGTATGTGGACGTCATTTATCATACAGGGATTCAGAGGGACCTGTGAGAGGGACAGCCGTTTATGGGCAATGTTGTCATCTGCAGTATTTTGTGATTCACAATTTTTAATCATAGCTTAACACACAACTCTATGATGCTTGTGGTTTATGGTCTTTATTAAAAAAAAAAAACCTCATAACATTTCCACTAGAGAAAAGGAAAACCCCAATTTACCAAAGTGATTCCCAAAAACTTTTATATCATTACGGTGAAGGCATTACTCTCGAAGGCAATAGTGCCCAGCTTTTTCAAAGCGTGGACATGAAAATTCATGAGAATCAAGCGAAGAGCAGTTCCGGGAAGCTAATATCGTACATAAACTATAAGTAGGTATCAAGTAGGTGTTTTTTATTTCCTACAACACAAATATGTAGGTATAAACAAGTCAAATAAAGCAAAGGGTTTGAATTCGATTTCTACAACATCGATGCAACATAAATCTGACATCCCCTAATCGATTAACTTTCAAACTCGATAACTCGAAGTTTTTATTAAATGGCAACAATTTGTCGACGGGGCGCCAAACTGTCGCGCGTCGCCGAACGACGACCATCTTGATCAAAAAACCCGCCATGGAACCTTTAAAATTATACTACTAAGGTCTATTATCATACGGTGTTATCGGTGTAGTTTATTGACATGGGTTTAGATTTTAACGGAAGTGGTATTTTCTGTGCATTCGCTTCGGAACGATTCTATTTCTACTATCGCTTTAAAGCTTCAAAGTGACATTTCGATAACTTATGTCAGCCCCATGCATTTTTTTTTTTCTTCTAGCGTTATCGCTAATCGAATATACTTTGCCTTGGCCCTCAGGAAAGAAATAAGTACATAAATCATTAACTTTTATTGCTTAGAGAGCAAGTACCTAGATTTTTACAAAAGTCAGAAATTTTTTATCCGAAAAATAAAAGTAGCATCTGAAAAAACTGTTAAAAAAAAAATCACAGGATAAGACATACCTATAGGTACTAAGCTTATGTAAAAGTTTGGTCGAATTTCCCTTTAGTGGATATTAACAAAACATTTTCTCTTATGGTCAGTTTGTTTCGCTATGTCTCGATATAAAATCACTATTCAAAAAAACTATCGCAAATGCCGCATCCAGCGTTTCCAACCGCTTTTCAATCCACGTTAAAATCCAGAGGGCTAAAGTTTTTCCATCGTACTTTCCGTCAATTAGCGAGGGGAATAATTTGATCGAGAATTTCCTGTCTACTGTTTTGTCGTGGAACGTGGCTAAACGAACCAGGTAAAAGTGCTTGTTTTTAGATGGTTATAAAATAAAAAAAATAATGATTTTCTAGTAGCTCGTCGTCGAGATTGTTTATCGTCAAGATTTTCTAGTTTTAAATGGAATGTTACGTGGGTAATCAAATACATCTAATGAGTGTACACATTTTTACCCATTTTGGGTCTCATAGTATCCCATGTGGTCCCATGAGCCTCGGTCTGTATTAGTCCTTATCTAGGCTCTTTTCCTTATTTTTGATGAGTTAGTAGTCTCCATCGAGTTCGATGTCAATTCCTTGAGACAATGATATACGTGTTTCTGTGACAAATACCTAAACCTATTTTTCTTTATTTTCTTTACTATCAGATATTTGGCACGGAACTAGACACATATAGGTTGTCCCAAAACAACGTCAAGCCGGAAACGGGTGATAGACAAATTAGTGACAGTTAAGTAACAGAAAAATATTTAAAAATCATAGTCGGTACTAATAAAAAAATAGGCAAAAAAAAAAACAAGAAAATTACACCATGTGATGATTATACAAGTAAAGATTTGTAGTCATAGTAGGTGACTACAAATCTTTACTTTTCTTATGTTTTTACGGTTCCGTACCTCAAAAGGAAAAAACGGAACCCACATAGGATCACTCGTGTCAGTCTGTCTGTCCGTCTGTCACAGCCAATTTGCTCCGAATCTAATGGACCGATTAAGTTAAAATTTGGTAGGTACACATATGAATTTCTGTGACCCAAACTCGGACGGGTAAAGTAAATAAATGAATTTTGTATATAGAGGTCACTTTTGGGGGGCAAATAAGAAATTAAAAAAAAAAGTTTTGCAAACTACACCATGTGGCATATCAAATGAAAGGGGTTACTATGAGGGTTTCAAATATATTTTTTTTATAATTTTAAAATAAATTGTTTTAAAGTTAATTAAGAAAATAGACGAAAATTGTCCATTCCCCCCCTTATCTCCGAAACTACTGAGCCTAAAATTTTGAAAAAAATACAGAAAATAGATCTTTACCCGTAGATTACAGGAAAACTTATAAGAAGTCTGTGGTCTAAAAATAACATGGTAAATCTATCAATATTTTGAGTACAAACTTACATTTACAGTTGGAATGTATGGGAGAACATGTTTTTCAACTACAATGATAAGTTTGTTCTTAAGATAAATTCATTCCAACTACGGAACCCTTCATTGTGCGTGGTCCGACACGCACTTGGCCGGTGTTTTTTGTGATATAACCCTGAATAACCCTTCTGTAAAATTCAGTCCAAAATTAAAACACAACAGCCATATCACGTTTTTGCCCAACTAGTCGCTCACCAAACTTAAACTGACTGTACTGGAAAAAAAAAAACTTAAAAAAAGTACTAGATTATTTTTAACCGACTTCAAAAAGGAGGAGGTTATCAATTCGTCGGAACCTTTTTTTTTTTTTTTTTTTTTTTTATTTTTTTTTTTATGTATGTTCCCCGATTACTCGAAGATGGCTGGACCGATTTGGATTGTTTTTGTTTTATTCGAGAGGGTATACATCACAGTTGGTCCCATATAAAATTTATTAACTTTGCTTTGGTAGTTTTTGAGTTAGCTTCAATAATACGTATTTTTTCCCAACTTTTATATGGATGATGTTCTACGAGTACTTTGTTTTGCAGGTAGTGGTATTAGAATTTGTGTGGGGTAGGTTCCACAACTAAAAAGTGAAAAATAAAAACTTTTTTACAAAAAAAATACAACCGACTTCCAAAAACAACTACAAAGTGAAAAATAACTTTAATTTCGGAAGTCGGTGGCAAAAAACGAAAATACATTTAACTAGACACCGACTTCCAAAATTAAAGTTATTTTTCACTTTGTAGTTGTTTTTGGAAGTCGGTTGTATTTTTTTTGTAAAAAAGTTTTTTTAAATATTTTTGTGTTAACTGTCATTAACTTGCCTATCACCCGTTTCCAGCTTGACATTGATTTTTGGACACCCACCTATGTTGTTTTTGTTATACCTACCTATTTACTTATAATCACTACTACTACCTACTATTTATTTTATCCGAAAACTTTCTCAATTTAGTTTCAGGGCTTACCGAGTTCATTCAAGCTCCTAATTAATTTGTTCTTTGAAAACATTTGTTTGAGGTTCTCCTTGCCTCGGGCAACGAACCTACGTCAGACAAAACATCCCTCGATTCATGTTAGTCAGTAAATATTACAGAGACATCTGATATCTACCTACCATGTTTTTCTTGTTACCGAATAAACATTTATGTGATAAGGATGAAAATATATTCAATTTTCTTTAGATTATCTTATTCTTATACTATACAGGGTGAATTTTTCAAGGGATGGGGATGGATGGGCAATTTCGAAACCATAGAAATATATATATATCTTATATCTATGTTCGAAACTATGAGGAATATTGTAATGCTGAATGCAGTCCAATCCTTGAGACGTCAAATCCAGCTATACATATATTGAAAACAATGGTCATCATTTTGAGCAATTAATCAAGGTACCTAGGTATAGGCACAGGCATAGATATGTACAATTGCAGCTTGCAAGCAAAATAGTTTCAAAATTGGAAAGGCCCTAGAGTTTGTCGATGGTACATTCACTATAGTGGAGGCTAGGAAAGCAACCTTCAAATTCCCCCAATTCCTGGAATTAAGTCTACGATGAATAACCCCGTATTTACTAAGGCTAACGCAATTCTAACTTCAATACGACCACACCTAGTAATAACTTATTCATCAAGCTTACCCCGCGAAATTTTCTAACCTTTATGAATAACTCAAGAAGCTAATCTATGTTTCATAAACCCTGGTTTATAAAGGCGACGATAAGCGACTTTTAATAATTATTTACTAGAGATCACGTAGAAACGAGTAGTGTTAATAATTTGGAAAAAATATATGGTAAATTAGACCATTTTCTTAATAACTTAATATGTGAACATTTTAGATTATGTTTATATTACATAGTATAATTAATTTGTAAAGTTATGTCTAACGCGGACAAAAAACTGAGAATCACGCAATAACTATCAAGCGTATTTTTATGAAACCTTCACCTTAATTATTTATGTTTTATTATACGTGTTTGAATATACTTAATATTATACCTTTTGTTTTAACTTTACATAGTATAACAACGGATTTTAATGCAGTTTTCAGCAATAGATAGAGTGATTCAAGAGGAAGGTTCTTAAGACGAGAAAAATTGGAAAAGTTGCCGGGAAAATTGGAAAATTTCGGAAAACTTAAAGTACATTTTCTATGGGAATTTTTTATGAATAATTGAAATTTGGACAGGACAACGTCTGACGGGTCAGCTACTGTGTAATAAATTAATAATGCGTCTAATTTGGGACAGGGTTCCTTGATGGGAGAGTCCTATTGCTGGCTGGACGTACGACGCGTTGCGTGAGCTCAGCACAGGACACGCAAGCTAACCGCTCAAGGCCATTGGCTTAGATTTGCGTCTTAATATAACAGTAAAGGATACAGTAACTATAAGAGATTTTAATGTAATGTGTTGAAGGGTTATAGTTATGTATTCTATTACGTGTAGGTTGATGTTTGATTTATTTTACACTAACTTCTGCCCCCGAGTTCATCCGCGTGAAATTTCTTGTCCCCCGCGCTATTACTTCGCTTTCGCTTAGCGTTATTTCTAACTTTTTTTAATTTTGCTGGGCTCATAAGGGTCCTAGCGTGATGTTAAATAGCTTTCCTCAAGGCCGTCAAAATAATGTAAAATATTTTAAATCAGCTTAGTATTTTAAGAGTTTATCAAAAAAAAAACAAATTTTTCTCTTTATAATACCTATTAAGACTTACTTTAGATTTAAGTAAGTAGGTAGGCACGCACGATGTTGGACTTTTGGAAGTAGAAATTACTTCTTTCTTCGTCAATTCAAAAATAAGGCGGGTGTTCCATAGGCAGTCGCGATACCACGTATTGGTAAATATTTACAAAAGCATGAGATAGATTCTTGAACTTCTGACTCGAGGAGAAGCAACACCAGGGAATAACTTAAACACCCCCCACGTTCTCTTCTAGCTTTTCGCCAAAGTCATCCTAAAAAAATAGTCAAGATCAATATGATTTTAGAATCAAATAAATCTGTAGTGCAGCCATGCAAAACACACCAAACATACCACCAACGGATTTATCTACAACAAATATGTACAGAATGTAGGTACTACAAAGGTGTGGTCAAATTTAAGGGTCTGGTATAGACCATCAAACTGAACAACTTTCTCGATGGGACCAACATCCTAATCGTGAAAAAATAATCAGTCGTCCCATACATTTGTTCCCATACAGTTGATAAATTTTTCGCGATTACGATGTTGGTCCCATGGAGAAAGTTGTTCAGTTTGATGGTCTGTACCACACTTTTCTGGTACACCCTGAATAATATTCGAAGAACTTACATAAAAGGTAGGTAGCCCAGTTGTACACATTTCCCAGTTTTCCTTTTAAAAGCCTGCGATCTAATTTTCTAGGACGATGGTCCGTTATGCTCAAGCTGATGCGATGAGAGCGCAAGTAGGACGAGTCTGCTAGAACTAGCGTGACGTGCATTGTGTGACGACATAAGTAAGGAACTTATGTAAGGACTCTTACACCGCGCGTCAGCCTTACGTGGTAGCTCATAGAGGTGTTATTATATTTACTACAGCACCTTGGCTGAGCTACAGTTTCCTAGAAGAGCGGTGGCCGTCACTAACGGCCGAAGTGATGGCAGACATGAAAATGCCGGCAGTGGCGAAGATTTAAATCGTTAGATTCGCCCTACCGCGTCATAATCACAAGATAGTCACATTTCTGTTTCGTTTTGACACTTCTGACAAACAATGACGCAGTAATTATCATGGAAATGTAATGTCAGCTCACTCTCTTCAGTATAGAAATTTTTTCTTGTGACTAAGTACGGTGAGGGCAAATCTAGCGATTTAAATCTTTGGACAGTGAGGTTTGACATAATGACAAATACTGGTGAAAATTACAGATTTTCATGACGGCCGTTATACTATACTATAGTACACTTAGAACGAGTTTGGATGGCTAAAAGATTAGAGGAAGACCAAAGAAAAGATGGATGGATTGCGTGGAAGATATTATGGCTAGAAAATCGGTGGAAACTGCCATGACTGATGATAATAAAGATCTACGGAAGAAGATTGTTGCGTACATTGCGCCGACCTTAAATAAAAAGGGCATAAAAATCATCACCAAGGAAGTACAGACGCCAGCACATCAAGCTACTACAATCTGTCAAATTTCTAGATAGATTTTCATCTTTATCGCTAAAGCATTAGGTTCAAGGTTGATTGGGAAAATTTGACAGTTTCGGGTGGCTTGACCTGCTGGCGTCTGTACCTGGGTAGGTAAAACTCAATTTTAAGACATAATTACGACTTTTCAAACTTTGTATTATAGGTACAAGCAGGATAAAAACAATTTCTCAAAATAGACTTGGTACCAACTTGGAAAATATTATGATGAAATTGGCACTGGCCATATTTCCGAACTTTTAAATGTGTAACAAGGGACTCCACGATTTAAAATTAGAACAACAATTGCTGGAACACGCGTGACGTTTCGCCTTTCGCCACTCAAGCACAGATTCAAATTTTAAGTTCCAAGTGCTAGTATAAAGTGCAATTTAGCTTGAAATGAGCTCATTTCTATTTTCAGCTACCATTTTCCGACCCTCACTTTGAATATGGGTATCTGATGCAACGGCACTCAATGCAACTAGGTCACAGCAATTACTCGAAGGACAATAGCGGGCAGGATACGCTTGACGAAACAATCTGCGTTTCTCAGGATATGTGACGTCATAATACAGTACAGACAAAGCCTTTTGGTTTCAAGTGCTTGGCTGGTTTAATCTGTTGGAAGCTGGAGGAGATGTAAAGGGTTACCAACATAAGTTGGTACTTTACGGTGGCGCTGCCTGCTAAGGAAAATGCCAGGAATACGTCAAATCCAGTACATTTGAATTTAGTTCTTAATTTTGCCGTCTGCCAAGTTAAACCTGTTACTACGGTCGAAGCCCGCAGCTACTGTTTGAGCTTTGTTAAGGCACAAAGTAAATACGAATTTGATTACTTTGTTTAATTTTGGTTAATTATTTGTAGGTTTGGGTTCTTGGTAACTGACTATAACTCTAGGCTTATTGATCTCCTTTAAACGTGAGTTATGTACTTACTTAGTTGTGAAATAGCCTTTTCGCTATCAGCTGTTATCAATATTATTATCGATAGCCATGACATTTTTTGAGATAAGTTGAAAAAACATGCATTGTGCTAATGGGGTAAATGGAATATCGATCAGTCTGTTATTAGAGCTTCAAAAATAATATATCTTTATGGAAATTCTATATTTCTAATCGGTTTGTTTTTCTTACAGAATACTTAGTTTAATGTTCAAATTGTTTAATCAAGCATTCTATTGATCTGCTAATTGAGCAGTTTCAAGCTGTAACTATCTTACTCGACCACTAACTCTAGAAGTCTAGACCACAAATGTAAATCAGCCTTTACATTTGTTTAGTTCAAATAATCAAGTAGCAAGACAAAATCTGACACTATTGGACTTACGGTTGGTTGGACACATCTCAGTCTCACACATCCAACCAGCCGTAAGTCTAAAAGTGTCAGCTTTTCATTATGAAGTGACACGTATAGACGTCAATTTTCTATCCAAATCTTTTCTGTGGTAAGGAACTAAGGATATACTCGTACCTCACTACTTAACTAATCATCATCATCATAATTTCAGCCGAAAGACGTTCATAGGCCTCCCCCAAGCACCGCCACATCGACCGGTTCTGTGTTTCCCGCACCCTACAAAATATGTAAATCAGCCAGCTATCCAGTTTACATTCGAACTTAATCATTTCCACGTAAACACAGATAATACCATCACAAGTAGAGCAATTAAAAACTCTTTGCGGAACTTGCCTGAGCGGTTGCTTCCGAGTTCCCAGCTGAAATGGGGCAAGCGGGCAAGCGGCAGAGAACGAACAATGCAAGGCTTTTCCAATTTCAAACTATTAGAAAGACTCGGAATGGGCACAGGATCGGCTGAGCGTAGTGTGGAGTGCATTATGGACTCGCGGCAACAGGGCAAGGTATGTTTCTGTTGAATGTGCTACGGGAACGTGGACTGGGAATAAGCGAACATGGGATTGAAAAAGGAATATCTAGGGCATAGTAATGAATGAACTAGTAATTGAATAACCTATTTGTTGTTTAAGGTGAGTAGTGCTGCCAACTAGCGCCAAAATTGGGAAAAAAATCAGAAGTCTGGAGATATGGAACATTTAAAAATTTTCTATGCTCACATTTTTAGTCAGATGACGTAGAATCCGTTTTTGGCGATAACTGCTGCTTCTGCTGGCATCGAACCTAGGAGGTTTAGTGTTGATTTTTTTGGCCTCACCTGACCTACCTCACCTGACTAAAAATGTGAGAGTAGGAAATTTCAAAATGTTCCATATCATTTTTTTCTCAATGGTTTCGCTAGTTGGCGTTTCTATACTCACCTTACGAGTATGTTGGCAAGGTCTCGTGAATCTTAGAATCCAAATAACCAAACTGACAATGTGTTGTTTGCGAGGCCTTGTCTTTACTTTACCTAATATTTATTGGCCTAAGCGCTATAAGTAAGTAAGTAGGTAGATACTTATTTATGTACTTACTTTTCATCATAATAACCCTGGAAGTTGAAACAATTCAACATGACCTCGAAAATTCATACAGTAAAAAACTCAACATAGATAGAATAAAAACAAAACCTTCAATTTACACGAGCATGTTTCAGTTTCAGTAAAACCGATCGATGATTGGATTCCGTATCGCAGGGACACTCATCTGAAAGTTTATATTTTTATTTTGTCCACGTTCGTATAATACTAGACCAATTTGTATCAAATTACTGTGGGCGAGGTGCTGATGTATGGCGCGTGCCGGGGTAGGGGGACCATGTATCAGTGTTTCATTGCTGAAAATGTCCTAAATGTGAAGTTGGTCAACTTACAGGGCTCCTGAAAACGGAGGCCCGTGCGTAATTTATTAATTAACCATGATTATACCTTCTGCCAGATAGCCGTACACTCCTACCAACTTATCTGTGAAATGGTGAAAATTGGAACTACGGCCGTCATGTTGAAATGTCATTCGATTGTGCCGACGCATGGCATTTGATTGTGTCGAGTGTCGACGCATCGACGGTGCCGTCCTCTTTTAGTTCACAGATAAGTTGGTAGGACTGTACAACATTAGTCATTGACGCCTTCTACCAATTTATTCCATTCATTCCAAATCGATACGAAAAAACAAAACACGATCAAAAAACGTTAGAGGCGTCCTTGACTCTTGCACGTGGCATGTTTTTTTTTTGTTATTTTAAGAACATTTTTTTTGTTGTCGTTGTAATTCAAGGCTGTTGTAATAGGCGTTTTTGTTGTTTGAATGTTATGGTGAAATAAATACCCGTGGTGTAACTATATTTTTTGGCAATAGTAGACACTGTTGACCACAGACCAGATAAAATTATCTGTTCTGTGCTGTTGACTGTGCCATTTTTCTACACCACTATTTTTTAATTAAATACAAATCGAGTGACATTTTGGGATATAAATAAACGCTAATAACTTTGCTGTTTATGAATATTATTTATTGAGACTTTACTTAAATAGGGTGACGGTAATTAGTGACCGATACTTAAACACATGATTGTACTCATGATAACAAACAACTTTTACTATGGGACCAAACCTGAAATCGCGAAAAAAAAATCAGCTCCCTATACATTCATGTTCGCATAACTCGGCAAAATGTAGGGAGCAGCTGATTTTTTTTCGTGATTTCAGGTTTGGTCCATAAAATTCAACATAAAGGTGTGTCGACACGACGTCCGAAGACTGTACCACAATTGGTCACAACACAGGGGACGCGTGCGACTATATTTAGAAGACGTTATATTGGGACAATCAGGTTGCGGGCTTGCGGGTCAATCCGACCTAATGTGATGACGTCACTGCGACGGCAGCGGAAGGGTTAGATAACGCGTCAGTGCGTGCTCGTAAATCTAAGTGATCGAGGGTTGAGTCTTAGGATTTGAAGGTCTTTAGCTGGTTTCGTTTAGATGTATTTTAAGGTTTTGACGAGGGTGTGGTTGAAAAGAGGTGTGCTCCTTGTGGGCTTAGTAGAAATGTTGCAGACTTAATTACTTAGTTAGAACCTCGGGGTTTGGAGGATTGGATATTAAGCCAATCAATCTGCCTGCCTAGCCTTTTCCCAACTATATTGGGGTCGGCTTCCAGTCTAACCGGATGCAGCTGAATACCAGTATTTTCCATGGAGCGACTGCCTATCTGACCTGCACAACCCAGTAACTGGGTAATTCGATACCCCTTGGTAAGACTGGTGGTCAGGCTTTCGGGCATCTGACGACCCGTAATGACTGTCAAAGATCCACGAATGACAGCCGGGACCAATGTCTTAACGTACTTTCTGAGGCATGGAGGAGTGTCGGTATGTAAAGATGGTCACATATCCACGGACCGACCCCGGCAAGCGTAGCTTAACCTGATGGATCGACCCGTGCGGCTATTATTACTTAGGCCCGAGCTCCTCTTATATAATACATTAAACCAATTAAGAATTAATAGCCCATAATAGACTGATAAGAAACCACTTACCTACACCAGAATTAAATACAAATAAAGGCAAAACACTGCCAATGTACACACGGCTACACATCAAGCTATACATTACCAGTATACACTGACCTCTCATTGTAAGAATATCCTATACAATGCGAGATCAGCTTATACTGGAATATTATAGCTTGATCTGTAGCCGTGCGTACACTTTATTCAAGTTTTGAAAGGATAATTTTCAATCGCCCTACCAATGTTTCGCACAGGTCGATAGCATAACAGTTATCAAGTAATTATTTAACTTAACCATTATTTTTTAGACTAATGGTTAAGGCCTCGCCTCTCATGCACGAGGTTCTGGGTTCAAATCCGGGCAAGTACCAATGTGACTTTTTTCAATTCCTATCATGTACTTTCCGAGTTTATCTTGGATATTACTGACATCGGTAATAATAATAATAATAATAATAATAAAAATGTTTATTCATCTCCACAAATTACACATTATATACGAGAACAATCTTAAAGTTAAATATACAGGTTGACAGTTACGTAAATGTAATTTGTGGGAGATCTGGAGTCTAAACTAAGCCTAGGCCTGTACTATAGAACTCCAGGCCCCCCATCACATAATATTTTATGCAAATTATAAGTCAGCGAGTAGGTACATGTTAAATGTGTGTATGGTGTATGTGGTGTATGATGGTGTTTGTGTGTGTGTGTGTGTGTGTGAATGTTTCAATATACATGCTATGCATGCTATATTTATTTATATATATATATATATATATGTTATACAAACATAAAACTACCTTGCCACTTCAATAATTTTTTCAGTTTCGTAATAATTTAATCTTAATAGCCATTTTTTAATTTTATTTTTACATTCATTTTTATTGCAATTGGATATAGAAATTATCTTATTTAGTTTATTAAATAGCTTATTTCCTCTGTAAGGGAAAAATCTTTGTGCAAAATGAGTATTTACATGGATGGACTCACATATATCATAATTTCTTCTTGTGGTGGCTATGCGTTGTTTTCTTGCCCCCGATATGTTAGGAAGTTTAAGTAGAACGGTAAGTAATATGTAGAGCTGTCGTACTGAAAGCACTTGAGATTCTTCGTACTGTTTAGAGGTAGGGTATAAACGAGGCTTAGAGAAGCTTACTTTTAAAATAAGTCTTTGAGCTCTTTCTAACGTTATCAGTTTTGTTTTGCAAGCACCACCCCATGTAGTGATGCAATAACTTAGAACTGACTGTACCAAAGCCTCGTATACCAACCGTATAGTTTGCTTCTCTGCCACACCACGAAGCTCTCTAAAAATGTAAGTAAGTTTACGAATTCGCTGTGATAGAGACTGTATATGGTTTTCAAATGTTAAGTTGGCATCTATTTCAATTCCAAGATATTTTATGCATTTAATAGATTTTATGACAGAACAGCTGCAGTTGAGGGCTGGAGGAAAATTACATTTATGCGCAATTATGTTTGATGTTAGGTTATTTACGTCCGTACGCTTATGAATAGAAAAAATAATGTATTTAGTTTTATCTTCGTTTATAGTGAGAGAATATGTTGAAAGCCAGTGACATACTGTATTAAAACCTTCCTGTGCCAGCTCAAACAATTCGTTATATGAGTCTGAGAAGAATGTAAGGGCAGTATCATCTGCATACGCGGAAATACGGCAGTTTTTAATTTTTAGGGAGCAGAGTTCATTGATGTAGCAGAGAAACAACGTAGGCCCTAATACGCTGCCTTGAGGCACTCCGAATTCTATTGATGCTTTGTCACTAATATGATCGCCAATTTTTACGTACTGGCTTCTATTTTTTAAATAATCCGTAAGTAATTTCAGCGGTGTACCCCTGATGCCATGATTTTCTAGCGTTTGCACAAGCCGGGGAACAGAGACAGTGTCAAATGCCTTTGCCAGGTCGAGGAAAATTGTTAGGCATTTGTTTTTGTTATCCATTTTGTTAACCAAATAGTTGACAAGGTCAAGCACTGCGTTGTTGGTTGAACGACCTGTCCTAAAGCCGTATTGTGAGTCCGAGAGTATATTCCCGTCTTCTAAGTATTTGGTTAATCTATTATTAATTAATCGCTCAAATAATTTAGATAATGTTGTTAGTATTGCTATTGGTCTATAGTTATTGACACTGCCCCTGTCTCCCACCTTATGAATCGGGTGCACTACAGCTATTTTCAGAGCATCTGGGAATATCCCAGCATCAAAACATCGGTTAATTAAATTGGTAAGAACAGGTGCTATTGATTTAGAGATGTGCTTTAAAACATTAGCATTGATCTGGTCCCATCCAGGAGAACAGTCACTTTTTAATGCTTTGATAGTTCTTTCAACTTCTTCATTATCGGTCGGTAGGAGGACGAAAGATTTTAAAGGTGAAGGATAATTATCATTTTTAAAATTAGGTAAATGAGTGGGTATCATGTCTGATAGTTTTTTTCCAATGTTTGTAAAATATTTATTAATTTTATTGACTGCATCTTTAGGGTTATTTTCAGCCGCCAGTAATTGCAATGGCAACTGTTTTTGATTATTGCTATTAATTATTTCTTTAATGGTAGTCCATAGCTTTTTTGAATTATTTTTAGATAATAGTAGTTGATCTTGTTCGTACTGCTTTTTAAGTTTCTTAAGTAGATTATTACAGTAGTTTCTGTACCTTAAGTATGAAATTTTTAGGATGACGTCATTATCATTTGTTTTTAATTTTTTATGCATCCTATCTCTAGTGCGGATACAACGTAACATACCGGCGGTTATCCAGGGTTTAATTATACATTTATTTCTAGGAATTAAGCGGCGTATAGAATTATTTGCTATCATTCATCGGTGAAGTAAAACCATCGTGAGGAAACCTGGACTATCACACTTATATAATAATGAGTACACGGTTCATTAGGTTTCTTTCAGTGAGCTCGTGAGGTACCCAAATATCGAGCTTTTTTGTGTACCCAGTTTTTTTCAAATGCGCCAAAACTGTTTTGTGGTCAATTCCCAGTTCTTCAGCTACGTCGTAACTACTGACATGCCGATCTTGCTCCATAATATAATATATTATAATTTTATAATTATAATATTATAATTTATTTATAATTATAACATTATAATTATAATCACACTAATAATATTATAAAGGCGAAAGTTGGTGAGTGTGTATGTGTGTTTGTATGTTTGTTACTTCTTCACGCTCAAACGGCTGGACCGATTTGGATAAAATTTGGCATGTACATAGCTAATATCCTGGATTAACACATAGGCTACTTTTTATCCCGGTCTACGCGGGTGAAACCGCGGGACGCAGCTAGTAGTTAATACAAGTCTGAAATCTCCAACCCGGCTTGAGCAAGCGTGGTGATCAATGCTCGTGCCTTCTCTGTATGAGAAGAGGCTTTTGCGCTGCAGTGGGACAGTAAAAGGCTGGTATTATTATTATATTATTATTATTACACCTAAACTATCCTACCTGCCACCGAGTAGCCTTCATAAAACAATCATAGAAACAATACAAACTAATCACAATCGGTAGCGAATCGAATGAACCATCGCGTTGCCGTCCGTCGTCGCCACTCGACTCAATTAAAACAATAATGGGACTAGCTGCTTGAATAGATTGCCTTGTTTTGTCAACGGGGTCTTGTTCTGTTATGGCATAGGTTGTGGTGAAATATAGATCTAGGTTTTGCTATGGCTAAATGTGTAATGGACCTATACTCCATTTTACAATAAGATTAGACATATAAACAAACTTTTTTTACAGTCCGTTCAACCGATTTTGGCCTCTATTGCGTTGGTGGCATGACAAATGGCAGCTGCAGTAAACAGTTGGTATTGTAACTACTTTTTTGCCGTTAATGCCATCCTTAAGCCTACGGAATAGAAGACAAAATCGGTTGAACAGAGTGTAAAAAAGGTTTGTTTAAATGTCTACTCTTATTGTAAATGGAGTATAAATTAAGCGTAGTTTTGCTGATTCTGTAATATTATAAGAGAGAGGTGAAAGGTGGTCTACTAATCTATACAAATAAATAAAATTCAAGTGACTGTTTGTGATGTCAAAATAACACGTTTTTACTAAATGCATAATTATGAAAGTACTAGCCGTTGCCCGCGGCGTCGCCCGCGTGGATGTCGGAAATTATCCCACGGGAACCTGCTACCGGGATAAAAAGTATCCTAGGTACTAATCCAGGTTATGAACTATCTGTGTGCCCAATTTCATCCAAATCCGTTCAGTCGTTTTTGCGTGATCGAGTAACAAACATCCAAACATTTTCACTAAATTTCAAATTTATAATATTAGTAGGATCCTACGGCACTTATAAAAAAAAAAAACGATCTTTAAAATTTTTATCTGTCTGTCTGTTTGTTCCGGCTAATCTCCGAAATGCATGGCCCGATTTTGACGGGACTTTCACTGGCAGATAACTGATATTACAAGGAGTAACTTGTCTCTTTTATTTTAGAAAAAGAATTTAGGTTTCACGCAATAAATTAAAACCCACGAAATTGTGAAAAAAAAAAGTGAATAGGAAAGTAGAAATAACTTCATCTACTAGCAGCATCAAAGTTCATCAAACATGGCTGCAAATTGAAAATCTAAATATAAAATATTGCAAACCCACGCTTCAGATTCTACATTTATAGTTGCACTTTGCAGTAAGTAACTTTGTTAGTTTATCGGCTGAAAATAGGATCCTGGGAGTTTTCTATTTCTGGCGTAGGTAATCTTTTTACGGCAACAACTATAAAGGAGGTTGTTTGGGTCCCTTGGTTGGTCGAGACTCGAGGATGATAAAAAACTTAAAATTCGAAGCTTTTTATAATGTAGATTAAGAGTCTGTTTCACCACCTACGATTAAGTTCCTATTAAATTACTTGACAGATCATACAAATTCTGTTCCATTTTTGAATTTGTTCGGTGAGTAGTGGCTACTCGGACATCGTGAAATACGAGTAGGCCCTTACATGAACAAGATAATTATACACTGCAACAAGGATATTTGGCTGCCGAATGACGTTAACAGGGTGGCGGCTGTTGGTAAACATTTGTGCAATTATTTGTTTGGAAATGTCATGTCAAACGTATTCTAAATACAAGATGGCGTCGTTTTCGATTTTGATCACGCGCCAAAAGTGCTATACAGGTGTATCAGAAAAGTGTGGTCTAAGTGTTGTACAGACCATGAAACTGAACAACTTCTACCATGGGATTAGCATCATAATTGAGAAAAAAATATCAGCTGTTCCTTACAAACCTTCAATACATAAGTACTCGACCCAAATGCATGGAACGGCTGATAATTTTTTGTCGATTACAAGGTTGGTCCCATGGAGAAAGTTGTTCAGTTTGATGGTGTGTACCACACCCTTAAGTTTGACCACACCTTTCTGATACACCCTGTATAACAGGTGCTGTACCGACCTCAGAGGCGGATTTGCAGTCTTGGCCGCCCTAGGCCCCAGGCCATGTAGTAAAAATAGGTACCAGCCGCCCCTTTCTCAGCACCCATCTTATAGACTGCATAATGAATTTACTGTATTGCCAACTTTTATCGAAATCGAGTTACTGATTTTTTTTTTCGCGATTTCAGGTTTGGTTCCACAGTAAAAGTTGTTCATAATGATGAGTACAGTGACCCCTTAAGAGGATATTGGTCAATAACCCTGTATATACGAGTGATTTAGGAAGATTATTGTTATACGATGCGGTGCAGTGCGGCCCGCCATAACGTGCGCGAGTCTTTAGAATATTTAGGTACTTTCAGTTATTTCATGTTACATCAGTTTTTTGTCAGATTGGCCGCCCTAGGCCCGGGCCTAATGTCTTAGGGCAAATCCGCCTCTGACCTACCTACTAAATCTATGAGTATGTTCTCCATAAAACTTTACAGCATACATTTACTCATATTTGGAATTTTGTAACCATCTCCACCGTGGGTAAATCCATATCCCCTTCCCTATTTACAGTCAAAACATTCTAAGACTAGGAAAAAAAACAAGCTACACCTATAGAAACTCCAGCTACGCAACTCGTAGTAAAAACTCAATGTATTCGTAAATATCGTAAACCCGCTAAGCGGCTTGTAAATTCGATACGACAAGCTCGTAAAAGCTCACGCTTTTGTATTTATATATGTTTAGTAAATAGGAACGTACTGTATTGTATACTATATAAAATGTAACGTCTATTAACCAGTACCCTCGTTTTATAGCGCAAATCGATAGGAGCATCCTGGACTGGAGGCAGAGGGTGCGGCTACATTGTTGCGTGCGGCACGGGAATTTGGGATGCACTTTGACGTATAAGCATTCTTTTGTAAGTAAATTAAGTTCGTAAAAAAAATAAGGTCTATTAGGACCTTTCAGATAATAAATCAGACAAAGGAACTGTGTATTTTCGTGATGTAAAAATACCACAATACCCTTTAGAACTTCAGCGGTAAATATATTGGATGTGTAGGTAACTGGCTAGAATGATTTTAATGACTAATCTGTAAAAAACTTTTTTACAAAAAAATACAACCGACTTCCAAAAACAACACTACAAAGTGAAAAATAACTTTAATTTCGGAAGTCGGTGTCTAGTTAAATGTATTTTCGTTTTTTGCCACCGACTTCCGAAATTAAAGTTATTTTTCACTTTGTAGTGTTGTTTTTGGAAGTCGGTTGTATTTTTTTGTAAAAAAGTTTTTATTTTTCACTTTTTAGTTGTGGTACCTACCCCACACAAATTCTAATACCACTACCTGCAAAACAAACTAGAACATCATCCACATAAAAGTGGGGAAAAAATACGTATTATTGAAGCTAACTCAAAAATTACCAAAGCAAAGTTAGGTAATCAATTTTATATGGGACCTACTGTGATGTATACCCTCTTGAATAAAACAAAAAAAATCCAAATCGGTCTAGCCATCTTCGAGTAATCAAAGGTTCCGACGAATTGAGAACCTCCTCCTTTTTGAAGTCGGTTAATAAACACAGTGAACTCCTACGAAAATAATGGTAGGTATTATATTTTTTAAAGTCTCCTTCAAAAACTAGAGCGTCACCCTTATTTTGAGCCAAACTGCAAACATTTTCCCAGGTGCACTTGCCTGCACTTCCCGTGCCACAAAACCACGGACCCACACCAACACAACAAGAGTAGGTCACATGTCAATCTGTTTCGAAATACATGTTGAAAAGCTTGACTGCCGACTCCTGTAGCTACAACATAGATGAGTACCTCTAGATGCCACATCGTCAATCGTTGCTCACACGCGAGTTCACGCGACGTTCATTGTCTTGAATATTTTATTGAAATTCTATCGATTTATGTCGAAGCTTGCCTGAAGTCGTTGTTTTTCAGTCAAATGAAATTAACTGTATACAAAGTTGTTTACGTACTTAGATGTTTTTGTTAGAGACGCGAATATAATTGAAATTGGATTGTTTTATCAACGAAGGACGATGGAACGTACCTCCTTGTACTTATACACTATTGTATATAAAGATCGTAGCGTATATAGCATGCATAGGTATCTAATACCTATTGTGCTTACCTGTAAAAATTGTGACACTAGACGATAGATAAAATCAAGGTATTTTTGTATTCCAGGAACAATCCACAGAACTCCGGTTCCAAATCACCAATCCCAAACTACGCAGGACAAGATTTACTTCAATAAGGAAATTAACTTTTCGATGGACACGGCTGAATAAACAGTTACAACAAGAAGGCTGCTAGAGATATACAAGAAACAGGAAGCGGATAGCAGCGAGACCTCAGACGATGTTTTTGGTAATAACAACGTATAATACAGCATAGCTGTGACATAAAGAGTCAAAAACGAAGTTTAACCGGCAAAAGATTCACCGGAGAAGCTGGACTTGAAGCAACAAGGCAACAGCGTCATAAAAAGCCTATCCATATTATATCACCCGTCTCTCCACTATTCCAAGGCTTACTTTACGGTGCATACTGGGTATGGCTCTTTATCCCCTCCATATCCTAAGGGCATGTCTTCCCTACCATTACCGCGCCCCCCGGTCTACTCACTGATATACAATGGCCTCTGTTGCACCATGTAACATGAGGCAATAGGGTCTAGTGTGAATCTCTGGGTTCATTCGTGCAATCGAGTCTGGTTAAACCACGCTGGGGTCGGTGCAATTCATTCATTCATTCATTCCAATATTATAAGTGTTTACAATTTGAAAACGTATTGCGCCGACCGACTCCAAGTGAGTGTTGTATTGTTGGTGAGTTGGTGAGCCTATTAAATAAATAAATAAGGTTCATGTAGTTACCGTTTCTTGCCATAATTTAAGTTTCCAAGTTTCTTTCTGAAGGTTTATTAGGATTCTTCAGAAGGCTGGTCGAGGTTACTTGTTAAACCAAAATCTATGGATGACAGTACAATTACTATTACTAAGTACCTATTCTACACTTCAGTATCTAGGTAGGTAAGTATTGATTGGTAATAAAAAGGTCAATGCCCGCTTGTAAACGTAACAATGAAGTGCTACTTATTTACTACACAATTATAATTGGTTACGGGTAATTACGATTCGCTTATTTAGATAACGTTATCAGTAACTACCCACTGTTCATTGTAAAATATCGATTACTTTTAAATCTGCGATTATTTTATTGTCTGTGGATTCTACGGTTTTGGCCAAGTGTTTAGATTTCAACTATACTGAAGGCCAGTAGTGCTGCCAACTATTGCCACTATTGAGAAAAAAATAATAAGTCTGGAGATATGGAACATTTTGAAATTTCCGCTTCGAACCTAGGAGATTTAGTGTTGATTTTTTTGATGCAAAAAAATTCTACCTCATCTGACTAAAAATGTGATCATAGGAAATTTCAAAATGTTTCTTAGCTCGACTTATGATTTTTTCTCACTGGTGGCGCTAGTTGGCAGCACGATACGGATTCCTAGAAGAGCGGTCGCAGTTTCCGTTGTCATGAAAATGATAAAAGCGACAATAAGGCTTGTCCTCCGTAAAATACGGAGAAACTAAGTAACTTTTTGTCCATCTTTTACAGTAACTATAGCATATTTTTGATAGGATAAAATACACAGTAATCTAAAATACAGAAGTGATTTCATTTGCCCTGAAATCTATTTTAGTTTATAGAACTAAATAAAAAAAAAACTAAAATCAGGTCTATTATTTCTATTTTTGACCATAATACTCCTACAATTTTCTAAAATACGGTTCTAATAAGGAATGATTTCATGTCGTTACTTTTCTAGTCCAATCAATCGATTTTTTGTAAACAGATAATTGCTTCATATTTTGCAATAAATTATCGGCGTTGTGTCATCGCGCTTCTCTTTCTTTTCTATGCAGTCCGACAGTGACCGCAATTTAGGTCCTCCCGCCCTACCACGTCAAAAGATAGTCGCATTTCTGTTTCGTTTTGACATCTCTGACAAGCAATAATGCAGTGACTTCACTTGATTATCATGGAAACGCTGTGTAATAATGTGTGAGCTCACTCTTCTCAGTATGGACACTTTTTCTTGTGAGTTGTAACTAAGGAGGTACTACGGTGAGTGCAAATCTAGTGATTTAATTTGCAACATCATTGACATCAGTAAAAAATCACGAAGTAGTATATGACGAATCTTAATTTCAGTTTGTTTTTTTTTTGCTCTAAGGGTTAGTACACACCGAGACGCGACGCGACGCTGCGCAAAATCGAACATAATTTACTACAAAATAAGGTACACTACGGCCGATTTATCTTAGCAGGTCCGAACACAGGCACTAAGAAGTTTCGCGCATGTCCTCTCACTCACACTCGCCTCATGTCACCATTTGGTTCCTAAAAAAATTTACTGCGCAGCCTCTGCGCGAAGTTCGGACCTGCCAAATAAGTCGGCCGTACTGTATACGCGCTGCGCAGCACTGCGCATCTCAGCGTACTTCGACATGCGCAGGCGCTTGCACTAAAATTGTACCTTTAGTAAGTAAATAAGTTCGAAATTGTTTTGTTATCTTAAAAATTACGCGTCGCGTCGCATCTCGGTGTGAACTGATCTTTAGATTCAAAAGTCATTCATATTGTCAATTTAATAAAAGTCGAGCAGTGCGCAGTAGGTACCTAGAATTAGATTAATTACATCTGCTAGCAATGTTGTTTTTTTTTTTACCATAATAATTGAAAACTGATAATTACCTTGACAAAAACAACATCTTACAAAAGGTTTAGCCAGAAACATAATATAATAATAGTTTCTTACTTAGTATGACTAGACTACAACAACTAACCTGCATTTCTGGCGAGCCCCCTTCATCCCGTATTAGTAGAAGGTAGCTATGGCCGTCGATTATCACTTCCTTTTTGAAGCGACCACCTGAAACAATGAAAAACTTGTTAGACAAATAACCAGCTATGAGAATTTTCAACCCTTCCGTCCGACCTAGTAACATCACATTAACTCTTAAAATGTCGATTGCACACCATGTGTACAGATAACAATAGAATTTCAATTGTGTCTGCTAATTAGCGCGCGACGGGTTAAATCACCAATGTGACTCCATGACGTAAAAATTAAAATAAAGTAAGTAATGCCTACTAAGGTAACTGTCTGATCATAGAAAAAGCAAATAGCTGCTTTTTACGTTGAGAAAATTAGAAGCAATAAAGTAACTGGAAGCATTCAACTACACAGAGAAATTAAAGAGCATCTGCTAAATAGGGAACTATCTCTGTCAAGCAAAACCCACACAAAATGGTGAAAACGTTTTTATCATCTATTCAGCATCCCACGTTTCTAATAGGACCTATAATATTGTTCAATGTTCACCTCCAGAGAACTAATAAAACAGCAAGTATTCATTATGATACACAGTATCCAAGAATAAGTAAATTTCTACCAGGTCTTTATAGTCTTTCAGTATGTCTTTGTGATAATGATCGAGTTTCGAATATGTGGGTGAAGGAGAATAAATAGCACATGCAGTCCTACGCCACTAATCAAACCCTCGAAGATCGCAATCAGTCAATCAGTGCAATAACGCCCTCGGTAGTTCGTTGAACTTTCCAAATGTTAATGTTCCTACTGGTAGTGCCATCTAGTGGCGTTATAAAAAAATTGAAGAGTGATACCGGCTGGTGCTGCCATCTAGGTTACGCTAAATGAACTGTATTTATTGCTATCTACAAGTTTGCGTAGTTCCGCTACTCGACGCTAGATGACGTAGTTATCTGTTTGGGTTTTATTTAATACGTTTAAGACAGTAAAGTTGACTAGATGTTGTTTTAATAAATTAAATAGTATTACGCACCTTCAGGACTTTCTTCTTGCATATACGCCCCAGTTAAGTACCGATGGACTAGAGCCGATTTCCCACTGTCCGGTGAACCCAAAACTCCAACCCGAAGTTCTGTTACACCTCGTGACGACGTCCATTCTTGGCTATTCACGAATGAATCTGTAAAGACAGATAACAAAAGGTTATTATTTTTCCGTTTACACATAATTTTATGGTTTAGTAGTTAAAATAAATGAAAACGTCTGGCATTGCCATCTAGTGGCAGTGAAGAGAAACACGTTT
This sequence comes from Cosmia pyralina, assembly GCA_946251885.1. Taxonomy (NCBI): domain Eukaryota; kingdom Metazoa; phylum Arthropoda; class Insecta; order Lepidoptera; family Noctuidae; genus Cosmia; species Cosmia pyralina. The sequence continues at coordinate 3,398,253 of OX276348.1, read as the reverse complement.
TCGCTACAAGATAATAGATGGCGCTAACAACGAACTCTGTGTTCTCTAAAACATATTTCATTAATTTATTTTTTGAAATAGGAATTCCGTGTTTTATTAATGCAGAATACAATATAAGTTATTATGAGAATTACATTAGCATTGATGCTAATGTAATTCTCATAGTAACTTCACACAAACATGACCACAAAAATTGATCACTGAGGAAGCAGGAAGCAAGTTATCAGAGACATTTTACAAGAAGTTAAATAACTTTATTCTAACAAAATAAATTTATTTAAATGATATTCATGTAACGAAGCAACTTTCACTGGTATCCCATTACTTCCTGGATACGGTCAGAATGTTAGATAAACCGAGGAATGGAACCAGTTCTGTCATTGTACCAATCAACCGTGAACGAACGTAACTTCAGACCGGTTTGTATAATTATTTACACTAATAAATTATTGTAATTAAGTAATGCACTGTTATCTCATATTCGCTAATCCATTAGCTGATTAACCTAAATTAATATGGTAATTTGATTAGTGAAAAATTAAGTAGTTAGCATATAGATTATGTAGGTAAGAACGGTGTGTCTTGTCTGTTACAAATTAGATTCATCTTGCATTACATAACATTATGAAGGGGGATGTAGTGGTTTTAGAATGTCATAGTCGTAATGCCCGCGCCACACTAACGTCAACGCCAAAGCCCATTATAGCCATAAACATCGCGGTAGTTAAATTCGGTCAAGATTCGGTCAAATTATCGCGGTATATGGTGGCTACACCTACGGCCAACGACCTTCATCGCGATAATCAATGGCATATCCCATTAATGTGGCCGCGACATAAGGAGATGTTGGAAAGACATCATGGCAAGCTGTCAGCCACAGGTTGCCTCGCCTCACAGCCGAGTTCAAGAGGTTTCTGAGCAACACTGCAATCAGCAATCCACCTGTCAAGTCTCATTGGCAAGGTCCCTAAGATTTAGTAGATATATCTATATATTCCTAGGTAATCAGAAGAATTTCTTAATAGAGTTAAATCGGCAATGTTAAGCGTAATATACTCAATAGTATCACAGTATAAATGTATAGACTGTGATAGTATCGTCGAATTGTTTTGAAAACAAAAGTAGCATTACAACAAACGATGGATGTTATGGTTTCAATGTAAAGCAATTTAGTACTAGGTATAACGTACCTATCTGTTTTCACATTAAGTCACGATTTTGTTCTAGACAAACTGTTAGATTAGGTAAGTACCTAAGCCGCCGGGGTCGCGGGTAGTTCGAAAGAGATACCGTGGCCCTGGCACGGGCAGTTGAACGGGCGGTGGGTTTTAGTCAGTAAAAGTCTGACACTAGTGTTGCCCAAATTCAGTCTTGGTCTTGCAGTCTTGGTCTTGTTCTTGCGTTTTTGCAAGACCAAGACCAAGAACAAGACCGCGTATTTTTAGCAAGACCAAGACCAAGACTGACCGTGCAAGACTTGAGCAAGAACAAGACATAGCCTGCAAGACTCTTGCGTCTTGCAGCTAGGACTTAGCGCTATTTCACTGAGTAGTTGGGTGTAACAGTTCGGTGTATAAGTAGGTACGCTTAGGAATTCTATGAGACGCAAAAAACTGTATCAAAGAATATGAAAAACTGGACCTATGCGCATTACGACTAATACCATAAACATAGCGAATAAAAAAATATCTATTAAAATCAAACTGAGTGCATGCATAGTTATGTTTTAACCATCGGCACTTTGATAATGCGGCATCAAAGGTTTTGTACTTACTTCTCAAAGAAATTTGCCGCTTTTCGGAAGTACATGGTTATGATACACGCGCCGGCGGCTTCTTTTGAAATCTAAAACAATCGTTGCCGCCACGCCGAAATCATAACATTTGACACTATTTGATTGCCGCCATAGGGCGTATGTATACTCATGCAAAATAATTTCCTAGTAGAGTACCTACAGGTGTTCCAAAGAATAAATAAGTTTCAGAGTGCTTAGAATGAAAATGAATACATTATACTGATCACGCAAGTAGTATTATGATTAGGATAAAATGGTAAGGATAGGTAGTAGATGTCATATTAATTCATTCTAGTAAGTATATATTATAATATTGATTACTTATATGGTTTTAAACTAATTACTTAGGTACTATTATTGTACATTTAGTCATTATATTTCTTAAGTTTTTACAAGAAAAAATAGCAAAAAAGTGTTCAAATATCACCCGTTTAATAAATATTGTAGCCACTTTTAAATATACTTAAAACGTGTAAAAAAAATCTACAAAACTAATAAAATAATATGAAAAGCGTAGGTACTTACCTACTAATAAAATAAAAAGCCTGCGATAAGAGTTTTGTATTACTTACCAGCCCGAATATCTCTGAGAGAAATGATGAGAGTAAGTATTTACTGGCTGTGCCCGCGACTTCGTCCACGAGGAATAGTAACTTTGGAGGTATAGTGACGTTCAGGACTTATTTATTTATTTTAAAACTTCTGTCATCAAACATACAAACGAACTCTTCAGCTTTATAATATTAGTATAGATGTACGTCAAAACATTCACTTATATGTAAAGAATAGTGATTGGCACTAATTCTATTTTATTCACGCGTCGTGTCTGTACAAGTAGGTAATATTTAGTGTGTGTTTGTACGCCGCACGCGGCATTGTTTGATTTGCGGCGGCATCCTTTTCATAGAGCCGGCACGTAAATAAATGATAAATCGTAAAACTCTTTTATTAAATTTCTTATAAGTTGAGGGTTCAATCTCTTTCTAGACAGATAAGTATTGTTCTTTAAAATACAGTCAAGTTATTGTAATTAATTTGTTTTTTTACATGTTTTAGCAAATGTAAGCTTATAAATCATAAATGTTTATTAAGAAACAGTTACTTCCATGGAAAACGACATATAGGTCAGTTGATTTTTCGAATTTCTTATCAAATCTTCAGTTATTTATTAATCTGCTTGATCTTTACCATGGCTATGTTAATTCAAGCTCACAATGTTCCAATTCTAATACGTTTTTCTAAGATTTAAAGTAAACTTTAATAAATAGTAATAGACTAATAGGTAATTGCAAGACTTGCAAGACTCTTGCTGCAAGACCAAGACTGGGACCGCAAGACCAAGACCAAGACCAAGACCAGGTGTATTGGCGCAAGACCAAGACCAAGACTGGCTAAGTCTCGTCTTGTTCTTGCATTTGGGCAACACTATCTGACACGCCCTCCCGCTCTGCCTAGAGCGGGAGAAGTCATTTGATGATTTCCCATCCACAAAAAAAAAAAAAGGTAAGTACCTAAGTACATCATTTCATAGTTTTCGTAATATAATTTTTAAAGAAACAAAGAAAAATGTATTATTTGGGACACGCACAGGAAATACAGACAGTAAAAAAGGAATGTTTAAATTAACAAAATCTGGTCTGAGGGTAGATGACAAACTTACGTGGAAGCTACACATCGAACATGTAAAAACAAAATTAATGTCATTACTAGCATCACTACATAAAATTGCAAATTGTATTCCACGGAAAATACGTACTATTATATACAACTCATTAGTAAAATCACACCTCGAGTATCTTATCGAAATATGGGGATCTGCCGCGAAAACTATCCTGATGCCTTTGCAAAGAACCCAAAACAAAATTATTAAAACCCTATATCATTATCACTATCTGACTCCGACTAAAATAATATTTGAAAAAACTAAATTATTAAATCTCACACAACTATACACATACGGCACCTGCATTCTAATTAAAAAAATCACCACAAACAGCATACAATCCAATTTACAATTACACAAAAAAACCATATCATACAACCTAAGAAATAAAAATAAACTACAACGAAGACAAGCTCGTACTAAATATGGTGAAAAAACCATATTGTTCGAGGGAGCACAGCTGTATAATGACCTGCCAAATGACGTAAAAGATTGTAACAACATTAACTCATTCAAAGTGAAACTAAAAAATTATATTCAACAAATGTAGTCATACCATATCAATTAATGTTAGCAACTTCTTACCTACCTATTATTTATTTATATAACTTCACCAACACGCACCTGAGGCAAAATGTATTTATTTAGATTTAAGCAATAACTTTGTATCTCATTGTAAGTGAACCTATGTATTGTTCTTATGAGAATAAATTCTTTAAACCTAAAATGAACATTAAGTACTTCAGGTAAGAAGCGGTCGGTGACGAACCCAAAAAAAAAACATCAAATCTTTTTTAAATTTTATTTTATCATGTTTAGATATCGATACCACGTCAGCAGAGTTTCGCTAGCTAATTTAATTTGACCCTGTATAATATAAGGATATTAACATTCATTCATATCTACTTGTGTCTACTGCTCAAAAGGTGACCAGTATGGAAGGACCAATTTGTACGCTCTGTTCGGACCGTATGCTTCCAACATGTAAGATTCGCCCGCGTTCCAAACCGGGGACACAATTTTGCACGACAGTTTGATCAGCAGTCGAAACCGCACAGATCCATCCGCGGTTTGGAACGCAGTCCACAGAACCGTGGTCCAAACTGTAGGTACGTGTAAAGCCCGCTAATGTGAAACAATAAAATCAGCTACTCGAGAGACATATAAAGAAAAGAAAGAAAGAAAGAAAGAAAAAAAATATTTATTGTGACTCGCACAGGAAGATCACCAACTAAACTAAAAAAATAATAATAAAAGTTTAAAAACAAATAAAAATACAAACTTAATTAAAAAACAGAAAGTACTGTACGAGGCCAAAAGGCTATCTCAGCATGATGCTGCGACATTTAAAACAAGTGTCGCAGCGCTGGTATTCTGATAGGGCCCGCTGTGTTGTCACGGGCAGATATACAAAAATACATAATCATATCAATCATAAATTATAATGACCGCCACGCCTTCCGAAGAACACGCCATAAAAGACAGAAGAAACAATAAAACTGCAATAAAATGTTATTTTCTATAAGTTTCTTCTACCATAAAACGTTTTGCGCGTGCCTGAAACGCAATGGATGTCCGATAACATTTGTCACAGTGTGGCCACGAAATTAGATGGTTCAATGCATAAGCGGTAGCGGTATCGAGACTGATAGATAGATATGTTGGACGTCGGATCCTCTACATAGTGTCTGATATACCTAGGTACTGTGGGCGTAGATTGGGATACCTACGGTTAAACTAGAGAAATCACTCGTTATTGTAACGTCCACACTGTAATTGTTATCGAGTCAACTACAGGGACATTACACTACAGAATGAACACTGATCAGTTCCCAGGCAGTAGCTGGTGTCGCGACCGGGTCTAAGCGAACACCGTCCATTCAATCCATGGTCCATAGCCGACACCATACCCCCTACACTCCGTTCAACGTTAAACAAAGCTTTGTGTCTCGTTTGTAAGTGCATAATCATGAAAGATCCGACAGATAGAATACTTTTTATTATGTATACCATAAAATGAGGAGCTCGTGGCTAAGTAATAACAGCCGCACGGGTCGATCCATCAGGTTAAGCTACGCTTGCCGGGGTCGGACCGTGGATGGGTGACCATCTTTACATACCGAGACTCCTCCGTGCCTCGGAAAGCACGTTAAGCCGTTGGTCCCGGTTGTCATTCGTGGATCTTTGACAGTCGTTACGGGTCGTCAGAAGCCCGAAAGTCTGACAACCAGTCTTATCAAGGGGTATCGTATTACGCAGTTAATGGGTTGTGGAGGTCAGATAGGCAGTCGCTCCATGTAAAATACTGGTGTTCAGCTGCATCCGGTTAGACTGGAAGCCTGCCCCAACATAGTTGGGAAAAGGCTAGGCAGATTGATATACTTATAATATATACACCATAAAAATTACAGATTTAATGTAGAGATTTTACATAGGATGACACAACAGGCGGTCTTATCGCTAAAACCAAGCAATGATTCTTTCTTCATGGGAACTATAAGGTGTATACCTTATAGTTCCCATGATTGATTCATGTGATTGTATAATCAAATAAGTCGCACTACTTACTTCTATAAAAGCTCCCGCAGACAGGCACGACGCGACAGTGTGAGGCGATTCTGATAGAAAAATCTCCATGAAGTTTTCATAGAAATTCTTCTATTAGAATAGCGTCGCGCCTGTATGCGGTAGCCATTATCGATTGCTGTGGAATTTTGATAATTATATGTGTATCCTAAAAATAGTGGGTGTAGAGGACTCTTCAGCGTTTTTAGGCACATTCGGTTCATCATTTCTTTCAATACTATTTCATTTTACATTTTTGGTAGTTGTATGCATTGAATATCGCTTGTTCCCTAGCTTATCATAGACAAATCGATAAAAACTTCCATGTTGCGACTTCTCCCGCATCGAATCCATAAAGGAACTTGATGTGAATATCTTAGACCATAACATTGCAACATTCTTCTACAATGTCCAAGTTATTTGCAACCATTGGTTTGAGTTGAGGTCCGTCATGATGTCTTGGCGTCGGCGAGTAAATCGTCAGTACTATTAGAAAAATTCATAAATACTAAATCATATTTTACTAAATAGTTCTGTAATTTCTGAGTTTATCTTGGACATTACTGAAATCGATGAAGGAAGAACATCGTGAGGAAACCTGGACTTGTAGTTAATATAAGTCTGAAATCTCCAACCCGTCTTGAGCAAGCGTGGTGATCAATGCTCGTGCCTTCTGTGTATGAGAAGAGGCCGTTGCCCAGCAGTGGGACAATAATAAGCTGATATGAATAAAATTATGTGACTACAGTAGAGTAAGGTGTCATACATACATAATCTCACGCCTTCTTCCCATGGGGGTAGGCAGAAACTACAGAACGCCACCTGCTACGATCCTTACATACTTCTTTTGCCTCGCTAACGTTCATACATCTGGTCATACACGCACGCCGGTTGCGGGTACTGCGCACCTGACCTTTCTGAAGAACATCACCAATAAGGTCACTATAATATGTCTTCTTAGGGCGTCCCCTCCCGGCATTTCCACTCACATCTCATCTAAGATGCCATGTTGTGTAAAATAACTAAAAACCAAATTATCACTGATGTTTCTGCATGTAGTAGTGATTATTTATTATTAATTATATAGGTATTTAGTTTGTGAAAACTCTTTGATTTTCATTTATTGCGATTGTAAAATTCGTTGGCCAGCGGGGCAATTGCGTAACACATTATCAATCGGAGTTGGTTTCATTTTGACAGTTCAATAACATTTATTGCATTATTTACGTTGTCGAGCAGACAAATTTTTCGAACATATGAAGCAATGGATTAGTAATTTGCTTCAAAATGATTCAGATTCCTATTGATAATGTGTTACGCAATTAGGGTGCAGTTTAGGTACAGCGGCCTATGCCGCCGGGGTCGGGGGTAGTTCGAAAGAGATACCGTGGCCCTGGCACGGGCAGCTGAAGGAACATGGGTGGGTTTTAGTCAGTAAAAGTCTGACACGCCCTCCCGCTCCGCCCAGAGCGGGAGAAGTCATTTGATGATTTAAGGCCGTAGTACGAGACATGAAATAAACAATTCAGAACGGAAGAACCACGTAAAACCTTTGATTTACAATTCGCAAAAGAAACAGGGCAGTTAAAAACTAGTTAGTATTCATTCAAACCTCACAATAGTCAAAAAACAAAAATCAAACAAAATAAAAGTCTTCAAAAGGCTTTTTACGACATGTTTACAAGCAAAGGAATGGCCATCATTAACGCATGGTGCCGTACTAAATTAAGTACCTACTTTTATTACTAACCAGACACCGATAAATCAGTTTTGGGTAAGGGGTCCTTTAGACCCACGTATGCAGGGTTAAATTAACATTCATGGGACGGCCCATGGGGTTTTACGGCGTCGTCAATGTGTGAAACGAGAGCTTAATCGTGTTCTTTGGCACTTGAAATTATAGGGCTTCTTTGAAGGGCTTGAATCAAAGTGCGACATGACTTTTAATATGTAGTTTTGAATTATATGAAAATAGTTTTTGTTCATGCAACAAAATTTGCACAAACATAATAAATTATATTTTATGGATCTGTCGGTCTTTGTGTTCATGTTCTATGGGACAATTATTATAGTGTCCAGCGTGTCCTGTTGTCTGCAAGTTACAGGAGTGGATGGACGATACTGAAGGTGCCAAACACGTAGCCAAATTCTGAGCTGATTGTACGAGTATTTAGATTTCCATCGAGGACATGCTAAGAAGAATATTTTTATAATCCACCGAGAGATCATCATCTGCCCAGCCTTTTTCCAACTATGTTGGGGTCGGCTTCTAGACTACCGGATGCAGCTGAATACCAGTATTTTACATGGAGCAACTGCCTTCTGACCTGCACAACCCAGTTACTGTACTGGGTAATACGATACCCCTTGGTAAGAGTGGTTGTCAGACTTTCGGGCTTCCGACGACCCGTAACGACTGTCAAAGATCCATGAATGACAGCCGGGACCAACGGCTTAATGCGTTCCGAGGCACGGAGGAGTCTTGGTATGTGAAGATCGTCATCCACGGACCAACCGCGGCAAGCGTAGCTTAACCTGATCGATCGAACCGTGCGGCTGTTATTACTTAGTTCAAGTCCCTCCACCGAGAGATATAATCCACCGAGAGATACGATCCTAAAATGTTTAAAACATTACAAACACAGACAAAGTCACAGGGCTAGAGCATGAAAAAGAAACTTGAGAAAAAAACCAAAAAGAAAAGAAGTTAGTCTTTTTCACCCGTAAGAAAACTTGTCAGCTCCGTTTATGGAACGTTCAAGAGCAATAATCGCAAGCCATAAAGCACGTTATTTTTTTTTTTGCCATTCAAGAATTGTATGCAAGAGTTTACAAGTTTGCGATTCCATAATGGCATACAAAATAATTAGATGCAAGTTTTGCCATTCATTAAAATCGCATTCGACTTAATTGTACGTGTTGTATCGGTATGGTGGCGGTTAATTGCCCTTCAATTTTATGGTATGCCGCAGGCAATAAACATGTGCCGTGTAAATGGAGCTATAAATAGAAATACTTATTGTTTCCATTTTTATTAATTTTCAAATGAAGCTTTCCTACTTTCCACTTACAAAGTCTCGCAAAACAAAGGATTTTTCTCTAAAGGTTCTTTGAAACAATATTATTTTAATCTCGTTTCGTTTTATTAAAACAGAATGGCGACGCGACGTCTATTTAGCTCGGCCAAACTTAAAAAAACCGGCCAAGTGAGTGTCGGACCACGCACAATGAAGGGTTCCGTAGTTGGGATGAATTTATCTTAAGAACAAACTTAACATTGTAGTTGAAAAACATGTTCTCCCATACATTCCAACTGTAAATGTAAGTTTGTACTCACAATATGATAGATTTACCATGTTATTTTAAGACCACAGACTTCTTATAGGTTTTCTTGTAATCTACAGGTAAAGATCTATTTTCTGTATTTTTTTTCAAAATTTTAGACTCGGTAGTTTCGGAGATAAGGGCGGGGGGGGGGGGATGGTAAATTTTCGTCTATTTTCTTAAATAACTTTAAAAAAAAATATTTTAAAATTATAAAAAAAAAATATATTTGAGACCCTAATAGTAAGCCTTTTCATTTGACATGCCACATGGTGTAGTTTGCAAAACTTTTTTTTAATTTTCTTATTTGCCCCCAATAGTGACCTCTATATTCCAAATTCATTTATTCAAACTCAAACTCAAACTCAAAGCATTTATTTCAAATAAACCAATTACAGGCACTTTTGAATTGTCAATGGGTCGGTCAGTCAGAAAGATGAAGCTAGTTGCCCATTCCAAAGCGTAGTAGATCCCTATGGAGAAGAACGGGCAAGAAACTCCACGGACACTCTTTTAAATCATAATATTTTTACAAAATATTGGTTACATTGTTCAAGTTGAAAATATACATGTGAGAACAATGTAGAAAGACGTGCACGTTAAAAAGCGTCCGTAATAAAAAGATAATAACTAAAACAACTAAATTAAATATTAAAATTAAAAATAAGCCATGGCAGCTAAGAGACGACCAGTCCCAACTGACGGCGCCCGTTCACGAACATGACGCATGGATCAGCACCATTTAGCTCAACCATTTTGAAGGGAACTTAATGATCCAACACACACGCCACCATCAGCGAGACATTTGAGTGAGCATGACATACTCTCAACCGCCAGGGCACACTCAAGTCAGTGAAAGACGTACCCAGTAAAAGGTAGCTTAATAGTAGCTACATAGTGCTCACACGTGCTATGCAATTATATAATACTAAGAGATTGAATCTAAACAATGCAAAGAAAGTTTTCTCTCATCTTAATCTTCAGCAGGTCCAACAATATATCCGAATGCTAATCAATTAATTAATGCGTCCTTGTGGAGCAGGACAAGCATTCAGCCAAGCATTTTTGTCAGCGATGTAATCCCCCAACTTATAATATGCCCGGCTGCATAGTGTGCGTTTTATACAAGATTTAAATTTCCTTTCATTCAGCTGGAGTATGTGGGGAGGTATTTTATTATAACATTTTAAACAGTACCCCATGAAGGATGAGTCTACTTTAGCCAGTCTGAAACCTGGTTGAACTAATTGGTCCCTATTTCTAGTCCTATAATTGTGTCCTTCACCTCTTTTACCGAAAAGATTTAGATTTTTCCTTACGTACATGATGTTTTCGTAGATATATTGACAAGGTACCGTCATGATGTTAATATCTTTAAACAGTTCCCTTAGAGAATCGCGCCTGCGGAGGCCATATATTGCTCTGATGGCTCTTTTCTGCAGAATAAATTATTATTTACTTTACCCGTCCGTGTTTGGGTCACAGAAATTCATATGTGTACCAAATTTCAACTTAATCGGTCCATTAGATTCGCAGCAAATTGACTGTGTCAGACGGACAGACAGACACGGGAGTGATCCTATAAGGGTTCCGTTTTTTTCCTTTTGAGGTACGGAACCCTAAAAAGTAATTTAGGTAAAGAAAGAACAATAAGCATAGAACAGTTCTGTTCTGAAAAGTTAATGATGGCTTACCGTAAACAGCTAGGAGCTATAAGTGTAGGTACTACAGACATCATACTATAGTTACCTTCATGTCTTAAAACGCTGGTCAAATCTTTGATCAGTGAACCTGCACACAAAGGTGATATAATTGATAATTGTTTGAGCAAAAAACTTTTTTACAAAAAAATACAACCGACTTCCAAAAACAACACTACAAAGTGAAAAATAACTTTAATTTCGAAAGTCGGTGTCTAGTTAAATGTATTTTCGTTTTTTGCCACCGACTTCCGAAATTAAAGTTATTTTTCACTTTGTAGTGTTGTTTTTGGAAGTCGGTTGTATTTTTTTGTGAAAAAAGTTTTTATTTTTCACTTTTTAGTTGTGTACCTACCCCACACAAATTCTAATACCACTACCTGCAAAACAAACTAGAACATCATCCATATAAAAGTGAGGAAAAAATACGTATTATTGAAGCTAACTCAAAAACTACCAAAGCAAAGTTAATCAATTTTATATGGGACCAACTGTGATGTATACCCTCTCGAATAAAACAAAAAAAAATCCAAATCGGTCTAGCCATCTTCGAGTAATCGGGGAACATACATAAAAAAAAAATAAAAAAAAAGGTTCCGACGAATTGAGAACCTCCTCCTTTTTGAAATCGGTTAAAAATGTGAAAGCCGCAGGAATCCGACGGATGCGAGAAGCACAGAACCGCGGGGCAATTGCGTAACACTATCAATCGGAATCAGTTTAATTTTGACATAAAACAATGAATGTTGTTGATATGTCAAAATGAAACCGATACATTGTAGAGCAGACAAATTTTTCAAACATAATATGAAGCAACGAATTAGCATTTTGCTTCAAAATGATTCAGATTCCGATCTATAGTGTGTTACGCAATTATAAAATAAAAAAAAATAAAAAAAAAATTATTGCATATTAAAAAAGAAAAATTATGGTGCCAGTCGAAGTGGTGGTGCTTGGGCTCCCCGCCTATATCCAGCAGTGCACGTTTTTCGGCTGATGACTAATATGACATGTTAAAAACCTGGGTTTAGGTTTGTTGCTATTACTTAGCCAGCTTTAATAAAAGTATATGATTCCTAGTACCAGACATTTTTAAATTAATTATTTGACCTTACCTACCCAAATCTGTTGTTAATTGGAGAGACACACGAAAAGCGTTATGATTGGTGACCTTGACCCCGCCCACAGTGACGTGACGACACGCCTACGTAACGAATTAACAGCAAGTCAAATACACGAGTATTTTGATAAAGACAATGACGTAGGCGGCTTTAAAATAATGAAGCCATTGGTGACAAAGTTAACGCTAAACTAGCCATAAAATGCTAATTCATAATCATTAGTATTAGTGACGATCTTAATTGATTAGGGATCAGAAAGGAAATAATTCAACAGGACTGCATTAAGTTTACGAACAACTCCAACAGCGTCATATTACGAATCTCGACAGTGTTCTATGTTAGAGGATTTGGTTTCCGCACTTAGTCCTTCATGTGGACCATTGTGCCTGGGCCATGGCAGCCGTCGGCGGTTATTCCAACCAGCCCACCTCATTCCAGAAGTTAATCAAGTCTCATGGTCTGGTAAGAACATCTGTGAAAGATTTGGGTGTTCCGAGGGTTTCTGTTTTAATCTGGCTGACGCCTGTGCATTCAAAGAGCACGTGCGTCAGGGTTTCCTCAGCCTCTAGGCAAGTCCTGCACAGAGGACTGTCCGTTATTCCTATTGTGTGGAAGTGTTTGTTTAGTGAGCAGTGTCCTGTGACCCTTCATCAGGAATCTCGACAGTATTCTTTCGAGACAGTTTGGAATTATGTTTAGAAGGGCGATATTCAAGAATGGATATGATAAAATAATATGTTGCACATTGTACATAGCCTCCAGAAGAAACTTTAAACTCTGAATAAATCTATTTAGGATTCCTATCCCTTTAATTAGTTCGTCCAAATGATCCACGTCGTTATCGTGTTATACATTAGTTTGTCTTTCTCCATCTGCCTTCTTCAGTCCATATAAACTTTAGTCAAATCTAATCTTTTTACTCTGTTTACCCCTTTAGTTAATTCACTGTCACTCCTCTGTAGGGAGGGGGAAGGGGGAACGCGTTGTACCGTGCGATGGGAAGCGTCGGAGCATATGTGTGGCTTCTTTCCGTCGTCAAATGACTTGTGAGTTGTCACCGGCGGGAATATGGCTTTTAATTTTACTTTTTGAATGGGATATTGCTGGTTTTGTTGGTGACGTCATAGCTTTTAGGAGTAGTAGCTTTTGCGAGCCATTTATTTACTTTTAGGTTCATTAAATTTGGGTTGATGCCTTACAGATGGTGATTGATTGTTTCCAAAGTAAAAACTAGTTTTTTAGGGCTAAGAATCTAAGTGGACAGTTTAATGTGTAGGAAAATGGCAAGTGTATCTAATTTATCTACAGGCCAGAAGTTCTCTCCTGCCTGCCAACGGAACTATAGTTATTGCTTGAATCTACTATAGCCTTTTAAATTATCATAACTTACAGCTTAGCTAATCATAGAGTAATGAACAAAGCCCACACGCAAGACAACATTAAAAGAATACCAGAATATCCAAATCTACAATACTTGGTCAAATTAAATTAGCTAGCGAAACTCTGCAGGGTATCGATATCTAAACACGACAAAATAAAAAAGAAAAAAGATTAATTTGATGATTTTTGTTTGGGGTCAATGACCACTAACGTTACTTGAAGTGTGAGTTGATAAAATCTGTTTTACCGTGTTGAGATATCGATACCCTCACGTCTATGAAGTTTACATGAAAAAAAAAAAGGTTTTTAAACTGATATTTTAAGTGGCGGTCAAAAAATAAATCATCAAATTAATTTATTTTTTGTTTTATCATGTCACATCTGCGGGGTTTCGCTAGCTAATATAATTTGACCCTGTAAATGATAACCGACAGCAATACCATCACAAAATAAACATTAGCAAACACAACCCACAAAATCTCTGATCAAGTAACTCTATACTCTATCTATAGCTTCCGATAGATTAGCAGTGTTAAGTTTCTGTAAACTATGTATAGAGCACACCAAATGCTAAGAGCTTTCAGTGGGAGGATTAGATTACTCAACAGCTAGATGTTAGCTTAGATGGAACCTGATCCACAGTTGCCATGGTAACGGCATGTGCGAATTGGATCAGTCTGATAGTGTTAGATGGGATCGGAAATGGGAAAGGTTTACACACGTTCTTGTTGTATCTAAATGTAGTTTTAAGTCTATAAAGATGAATGTATTAAAATACATAATAAGTAGAAATATTGATAATGGAGAACAGTAAAGAAATAGTAATCTGATCATTACCACAGAACAGCTATAAGTGGTTGTATCTGTTATGTTATCATTACCAGCACCCTAATTGCATAACACATTATCAATCGGAATTTGAATCAATTTGAAACAAATTGCTAATCCATTGCTTCATGTTCGAAAAATTTGTTTGCTCCACAACGTAAATAACGCAATGAATTTGAACTGTAATGAAACCAACTCCGATTGACAACGTGTTACGCAATTAGGGTGCAGGTTCGTGTTTTTCTGTGTTTTATTAACAGCTAAAATATATGGTTAGCAGCTGTAACCATATTTTTCTTTAATTCTCCTAACTATGGACTCAATTTAAAATTATTTCCATCTTCAAGTGAAAAGAGACGTTCCGCCATGTCAAATATATCAGACCCATTTCCGACGGATTTAAATAAAAAATCTGTTGAGATGTCCGAAAACTGTTTCTTGACAAATTTATTGACACCACTCCCAAACCAATTCTATCATCTTTAACTTCCTCAAATTAGGATCCAAAATCGGATGGACTGTACGATTTTCAAATGCAAAATGTTATTTGTATAGTCTATTCATCTATTGTATTCACAGATATAAATCCCGCTTTGGCCTGTATTTGTTAAAGAACAGCGATGTGAATGGAGAGGACATCTGCCTATCCAAGTAGAATTTACTACTAATTCCTTGTGTTATTTTTTTTTGAGTGGACACACGCTGTTCTCGTTATTTGGGCATTCTTTGAAGCACGCTCTGGACCGCCTACGGCCCTACGGTATTAAAATAAAGAGTATTAGAAGTAATTGTATGGTAAGACTTTTGAGTTGACAATGTGCAATGGTAATGATATTCTTTGATGCAGTAAGCATGCTGTCAGCAATTAATTCTCAAATTTTAATGCAAGTCACCTGCACTATATCTGCAAAATATGGCAGACATTCAAGAGATTAAGAGTCCATGTAAAAAGAAGAAAAAAAAAAAGAAAACACGTTAATTTGCGGTAAACATAATTAATAAAAATCATCAAAAATCCTGTGATGATCTTGATGGTCATGTAGTAAGAGCTTCTGATAAAGGAAAAAAGGGAGAGGAAACTGAAATCGCCAACACTGACTAGGCAAGCGGGCTAATCAATGCTTGTTTCTTCTCTATGTCGGAAGAATTTACCCAGCACGAGGACAAATGTAAAAGCTCTTAATTTTAATTATATTCATAATAGTAATAGCATAAAGTCGACAATCAAAAGACGAATTAACTTTTCTAGTAACCTTTACTTTAGAATGATAGCCAACAATTTTATCTCAAAAGAATTCTCCCAGAAAATTTAAATAAAGAATTCTATGGACAAAGGTTCATGTCCACCCACCTGACAGACCCTGGCCATTGTTACGACGGGTGGCCAGATATTATAAATAAATAAGACGACCAGACTATTTTATGTATCGTGTATTCAGCCATTGCATGACGAGCGATCGGAGTCGGTGACAAGACAACAGGATCCGGAAATACCACAGATAATATATATTTTATAAAGACTGATACACATACGTAACATCTCCCTTATTAAGAAAAGAAAATGGAATCATTACGTGGAACATGGTACGTAAGTATACTCTTTTTTTTTTTTTTTTTTTTTTTTTTTTAACATTAACAAAATTCTTATATACTAGTAGACTAAGTGGAACGGAACATCTCTAAGAAGTGACAAGTTGACTTGACTGACATTTACATTGCGACAGTTCTGACAGTGACGTCTATCAAATTGACTTAACTAAGTTTTGACAGCTACTAACAAAACAAAATTAGGTTTGACAATGCTTGTACAACAAACAATACATTTAGTATATTAAATTAAAACTAAGTACAAATTAAGAACTTAATCTAGACCAATTTTCAAAATCTTCGGGGCTTTATTATTGCTCTACCGAATGAAGAATAAGTTGTGTGTTGAGTTTGTTTATTTGGTGTATGTGATGTGTTTGTTTTTGTTTCAGATTCTTGGACAGGATTACTTGTACAAGGAGATTGATAATTAGATGGAGATGACGACGGCAGTATATTGGAAGGCGACGGTGGATCAGTGTCAAGTGGAACTGATGGGGATTGAAGTGAACTTCTTCTACTAGGAGCGGACTCAGTTGGTGAATGTTTTGGCTGTAGGATATGTTGGCGATTACGGCGAAAAGTACCTTCCGGGGAGACAATAGTATATGATCTAGGCTGTGGACCTATGTCTGACACAGTACCAGGTGTCCAAATACTGTCTGGCTGTTTCTGGAAGTAAATTTTATCACCAATGTTTAGGGAAGACAACGGTTTAGTATGTTTATTATAATAAATCTGTGATTTGTTCACTTTTATTTGAGTTTTATTTGTTAGAGACCTGTAGTTAGGTATTTTAGGTTTCAGAGTTTGTTCTAAGACTGGAAGTTTAGTTCTGAGTGTCCTGGACATTAGTAATTGGGCAGGCGAATACATATTTTCTTTAGGTGTATTCCTATACTGTAATAATCCTAGATGAGGGTCTGTATTATCAGTAAGACATTTCTTTAATATGTTTTTAACCGTGGCTATGGTTCTTTCTACAAGACCATTAGACCGTGGATAATAGGGACTTGATGTAATATGTTGTATTTGCCAATCTAAAGCAAAATGATTAAACTCTTTTGAGTTAAATGGGGGACCATTGTCTGAAATTAGAATGTTGGGTATTCCATGTCTGGAAAATATAGACTTTAGGTGACTAATGACAATTTTACTAGTAGAACCACCTGCTAGCTTTACAAGCTCGACATATTGGGAAAAATAATCTACGACTATGACATACTTGTTTGAATTGAAATCAAATAGATCAACTCCGACTTTATTCCAAGGGATTGGTTTTACCTCATGGGGCTGTAGTGACTCTTTGGAATTGCTGCGTCTGTTAGTGAGACAGTTATGACAATTATTAACATATTTTTCTATATCAGAGTACATATTGGGCCAGTATACTAGATTTCTTGCCAATCTTTGGCAACTATGAATACCTTGGTGACCTTCATGTATCTGTTTCAAAATGTCTTTTCTCATGGCTACTGGTATAATGACACTGTTGTTTTTGAAGACAATACCATTAATTATATGTATATCGGTTTTTAAAGGAAAATAAGGCCTAAGTATGTCTGGAAGCAATTTTTTATGTTCAGGCCAACCTGTTATGCAATATTTACTTAAGAGTGACAATTCATTGTCTTGGGAAGTCTGTTCTTGAATAGATTTAAGTTTATTTGGACTAACTGACAGTGATCTAATGACTAAATTGACATGTAAATCTAGATCAGAATCTAGATCATGTAATGACTGTTCTGGTAAAGCTGCTCTAGACAGAGTATCAGCTACATAAAGATATTTACCTGGTTTGTAAGTTACGTTCAGGTCATATGGTTGTAATCTTAGCATTATTCTTTGAAGACGGGGTGGAATGTTATAAATTGGTTTTTTATACAGCAATACTATTGGTTTGTGATCTGTTTCAACCAAAGTGTGGCGACCATAGACATATTGGTGAAACTTTGTACAACCAAATAGGATTGCTAACAGCTCTTTCTCAATCTGAGAGTATGACTGTTGACATGAGCTTAATGAAGCTGAAGCATATGCTATGGGGTGTTTATCATGGCAAATCACTGCACCCATGGCATCTTTAGACGAATCAACTGACAGTGTAATTGGTTTATTTTGATCATAATATGTCAAGACAGGGGCTTTTGTTATACATTCCTTTAATTCATTAAATTCTACATTATGTCTCTCTTGCCAAGACCATTCATTATCTTTAGACAGAAGTGTTCTTAAATTAGAAGTTTTATCTGACAAATTCTCTATGTATGAGCCTAAGTATGTAACCATACCTAAAAACCTTTGTAATTCTGTGACATTTGTTGGTGGTGGCATACTGCAAATGGCTTTCACTTTGTTTTCATCAACTCTCACACCATCTTTAGAAAAGATGTGTCCTAGGTACTTGACTTCACTTTTACATATATTAGACTTGTCTTTATTAAATTTTATTCCTATTTCTCTAGCTCTATCTAAGACTTGTTTTAACCTAAAATCATGTTCTTGTTTAGTTTGACCGTAAATTAGAAAATCATCCATCATGATTTTGACTCCTGGAATATCACTGAATCTATTTGTCATGATGGAATGAAACAGTTCTGGGGCTGCATTTATCCCGAAGGGAAGTCTTAGGAATCTATATCTACCTTGAGGTGTGATGAATGTACATAGTTTTGAGGAAGCTTCATCCAACTTTAGCATATAAAAACCTTTGTTTGCATCTAGGGTAGTGAAATATTGTGAACCAGAGAGGCTGGATTTAATTTCATCAATAATTGGAAATTGATAATGAGGACGCATAATGGCTTTATTAAGTTTTCTTGGATCAATGCACAGGCGTAGTTTACCATTTTTCTTTGATGCAATTACAATTGAGCTTACCCATTCAGTAGGTTCCTCGACTTTGACTATAATTTGATTTTTTTTTAACATGGCTAATTCTTCTTTTAATTGTTCTAAGAGACTGAATGGAATTCTACGACAGGCATCTATAGACGGTACAGCATCAGGCTTCATTGACAAATGACATTCATAATCTTTAAGACAACCTATTCCTGAGAAGAGATCTTTATATTTGTCAAGCTGTGATACATTGAGTGACTCATGAAATTGGACATTATGGACTCTTTTAACTAATTTTAAATTCTCACAACTGTTGCGACCAATAATATTCCTACAGGGTATATCTATAATGTGGAAATTAACATTGTATAGTTTGTTGTTATGTGTGACAGACAGAATGCATTGACCTACAGTCGGTAATACTTCACCGCTAAAGGTTGATAGTTTGTGACTACTTTTCTTTAAACTACTCAATGGCAAATTAAGTTTTTTATAAGAGTTAAATGATAAAATGTTAGTGTCAGCACCTGTATCAAGTAAAAAGTCTACATTCTTACTATTTATGGACAAAGTTGTATGATAAGGGTTTTTTTTGCTGACAGAAATCTCATTAGTGAAAAGACTATTTAGAAAATAAGTATCAGTACCCGTACTTTCTTCTTCTTCTTCTATGGATCTCACATGTTTGCTGCGGCAACACTTGGCAAAGTGATTGGGCTTGTGGCAGTTGTTACAGATGACTCCTATGGCTGGACATTTTGTTCGGTGAACTTGACCACATCTGGAACAATTCTTGGTTGACTGTTTGGATTGAGGTTCTTGACTGGACGATGCTTTACTTGATTGACGACTTTGACTTGTTTGAGACTGATGACTTTGACTTTCTTGACGGCTATGACTTCTTTGACGACTGTGACTTCTTTGACTGTGACTTTTTTGATTGCGACTCTCTTGACTACGATGTGTTTGGCGACTGTGATGCGATTGACGACTGGCAACGACACTTACTTCTTGGCTTGATAAAGCTTTAGCCTGTAACCTAGTATTTCTTAGTGTTTTAGCGAGACTGACGGCGGCATCAAATGTTGATGGTTTCTCGATCAGGATACGTTCTCTGATGTACGAGCAAGATGAATTTAAGTTCCATGAGAATATGTCCTTTACTATATCATCGGCAAGACCTTCAAAATTGCATTGGATACTTAGATTCTTGAGATCCGTGGCATATGTCTCAATTTCTTCATCTGGACCTTGTTTTCTGTTGAACAGCTTATGTCTTTCGACGGAAATATTGACACGTGGTGTGAAGTAGTCTTCAAATTTGGCGAGTAAATCCTTATAGGTGATCTTGTCAATTTGTATGTTAAACGAGTAAAATATCTGAAGAGCGTCTGGGCCTATGATTTGTAGTAAAATGGCTACCTTTCGTTTGTCTGGTTGTTCTTCTAAATTGTTGGCTATCATGTAAATCTCTAGACTTGTGTTGAAATTTCTCCAAGCCAATGGCATGTTCGAGTTGTTGATATCTAAGCTGAAATTACTCGGCGGCAGGGGATAACTTGTATTATTTGCGTTTTTATTTTCCGGCATTTTAGGGCTGGACCACGCGGCGACGTTTTACTCGAAATTTTTTTTTTTTTTTTTTTTTTTGACTGTTTGCGGCACTTACTTTTGTGGTTTTTTGTGACTTCTTTTTCTTCTGTATCTTCTGACACCATGTTACGACGGGTGGCCAGATATTATAAATAAATAAGACGACCAGACTATTTTATGTATCGTGTATTCAGCCATTGCATGACGAGCGATCGGAGTCGGTGACAAGACAACAGGATCCGGAAATACCACAGATAATATATATTTTATAAAGACTGATACACATACGTAACAGCCATGATGCCAAAGGTCGGAACAGAAGTCAAGCGGAAACAATGAACTCAGACACCCAAGGGTATAAAACAGTGGGTAGATATGGTAGAGTCAGGATGAATGTAAGTGGACATTGTAGAATTAAAAGGGTGGAACTTGAGCGATGTAAAGATACAAAATATAGAGTTACTTGTAACCGAGTTGAAAATAAAACGAAAAATTATATCAGGTTAAGTTTACATGTAAATTAAGTATATCCTAGATAATATAGCATCCCACTTCCTAGAGTGGGGTCTAGTCGCTATTGTAAATTACACAGAAGTTGTAATGTACTTGATTCATACATATTGGAATTAATAGTATCATCTTTTTAATTATGAATGAATAGAGAATGGAAAGAAGATAGAACTGACGCCTGATAGGGAGATATGAAAGAATTGAAGAGGTACTTAACATATAGATAAGAAAAGAAGTGAAACAGAATAGACTAATTTGGAAAGAGATTTAATCTAGGAATATGATCGTCACTGCGAGTTACAATTCATAGTTTTACTATATATTAAGCTTATGGCGCCTACCTTACAAAAGGTATCTCTAAACAGTTTGTACGTAGGAGTTTATAACAAAGATCAAGGAGATCCTTCGGGCAGGAATTTTCAATGATAATATTATTTTATCATTCCAAGTGTTTGTAATTCCTAAAGAGCAGAGATGTGTGTTTTGTGTACATGGCATTAATTAGCTGTTAAGAACATAGAAAATGATTCTATGTTTATTTATAAATCATGTTTTTGTGTATAGTGAATTATCCTAATACTGGGCTATTTAAGACGAACTAGCAGTGCCCCGCAGTTTCACCCACGTAAGTCTCGAACCAGTAAGAATATGGAGATAAAAAGTAGTATATGTATTAATCCAGGTTATAAACTATGTCGGGACGTCAGGATTTACTCAGTTAGATTTAGACAGACACGTGGGCAGAAGATGGGTTTGGTGCAATGAAAACACACTGGGTGCGATACACGGTGTTTAAAATCACAATCTAACACAATCACTAAGCACAACGAATCGAATACAGTACCGTGGCGTAGTAACCCCGATGTTGCTCCGATGCGATCTGACACTAGACTGTTCTTCTTGCCATCAGGTTAAAACATCACGACTCTGTAGAAGCGCGCTGTAGGCGTGGGCACCTCACGTGATGTCGCCAGTGGCGCGCTTGCGATTCGTTACGCGTCCGTACTATTGACCGGATCCGACAACTATATGTGTGCCAAATTTAATCAAAATCCGTTTTGTAGGTTTTGCGTGAAAGGATAACAAACATCAATCCATCTTCACAAACTTTCGCATTTAAATATTAGTAGGATAGTAGGATGCATTATTTTGTATTTTTTTTAAGACGAAACCAAATTATTTAAATTTTAGGTGATGGCTACACTGACGAAAAGTGGTGTAAGAGTTTTCCTTTTATATAAAACTTACGTATTCTTCCTGTATCTGATTATTACAGCACTCAGCAGCACCAAGGTCCGCAATCACAATCATATTTAATACAAAACGCAACGAAGCGATCCAATCATTGCATATCCGGACATTCGAACATTAAAAACTGTCATGGCCGCCAAACCATTGACATTTTCTTCTTATTTCCCCAACTTAACCTTAATCTCTCAAAGTACCTACCTACAAATGCATTAAAATAACCGGCCTAGTGCGTGTCGGACCATGCACAACGAAGGGTTCTGTAGTTGAAAACAATTTATCCCAAAAACAAACTTAACATTGTAGTTGAAAAACATATTATCCTATACGTCACAGTCAATTCTCTAACTGCAAAATTAAGTTTGTAAACCCCAAAAAAAATTATGTGTTAAAATTACATATTAACAATTTTCAGACTTCCCTTTACTTGTGATGTGAGACCTTGCTTCTTGTCAAATTTCATGATTCTAGATCATCGGGAAGTACCTACCTTATAGGTTTTGATTTTCTTGCGAGTATCAAAATATGTCGCATAAAAAAAACTTTTTCACAAAAAAATACAACCGACTTCCAAAAACAACACTACAAAGTGAAAAATAACTTTAATTTCGGAAGTCGGTGTCTGATTAAATGTATTTTTGTTTTTGCCACCGACTTCCGAAATTAAAGTTATTTTTCACTTTGTAGTGTTGTTTTTGGAAGTCGGTTGTATTTTTTTGTGAAAAAGTTTTTATTTTTCACTTTTTAGTGGGTCTGTTTATAATTTGTATAAGTTTCAATAGTTAAATGTCAATTGCTCATCACATGTTACAAAATATTGCTTTTCCCGATGCTGGGACGTTAATTGTTGAGGAGTTCTGCTGGTAAGAACCAGGAGAACTCCTCAACAACCACTCACCACACGCATTGTGTGACGAGCGGAAATTGCTTAGTAACCATATTAAAGTAATCGAATCGCAACCCGTGAAATATTTATCATTGAGTAGTTCCGGTAGCCATCTGTGGTCTTCATCATCAGTTCCACTTCACCAAGTGGTGCTTTCCGAGAGCAAATGCACGAGCTACTATAAAAAATACCCAAATCGCTATAGGTGTGCCTATAATATTTGAAGAGTTCCTTCGATTTCTCCAGGATCCCATCATCAGAACTGGATTTTGACAAAAATGGGACCATTTGGGAAGTATACCCTTTCCAACAAAAAAATATTTTTTCAAATCGGTTGGCAAGCGACGGAGTTATGCGCGAACAAACATAAAAAAAAAAAAAATAGAAACATCCGAATTGAGAACCTCCTCCTTTTTTAGAAGTCGGTTAATGACCGTATCTTTTTAATGCGTTTACTAAGAAACTTAGTTGAGGGGCTTGTGGCTAAGTAATAAGTAACAGCCACATGGGTCGATCGATCAGGTTAAGCTACGCTTGCCACGGTTGGTCCGTGTATGGGTGACCATCTTTACATACCAAGACCCCTCCGTGCTTCGGAAAGCACATGGTCCCGGCTGTCATTGTGGATCTCTGACAGTCAGCCGACCCCAGCATAGTTGGGAAAAGGCTAGGCAGATGATGATACTGAGAAGCTTTATTTTTTTTGGAGCTCCAAGGGACCATAGACTTACGTATTTGATATTAATTTCAACTTGATACCTCCACGCGTTCCTGAGAAAAAGGGTCATGAGCATGACAGGCTGACAGACAGAAAGACGGACAACGAAGTGATCCTATAATGGTCCCATTTTTTCCTTTTGAGGTACGGAACCCTAAAAACTATTGTTTTCCAACCTTTACAGCACAATGGTGCGTGACTGTAGCGGCCTTGTTTCCACTACCACATTTATGTCTCAATGTCATAGAGTAGATAAATGACGACTACAACGGCAGTAAGTCATTCAATTGTGTTAAGAATTCAGTTGATTGCGATCTCATTAGACACTGATTTGGATATGATGTGGAATATTGTATGTCAATATTGTGCTGGGTTGTTAATTTGTCTTAATTGATGACGTAACTGTTAAGTGTCGATTGTTGAACTTGGGTACATTATTTGCATCGATATCCGCTGTAGTAGAATGTGTCGCATCTCATGCATGAGCATCAATATATTTTTTTTTAGTTTGACACATACAGGAAGAATTACAACTAGTACAATACTCCTAGTTGTAGTTCTTCCGTTGTACTTTAACTATCTTTCAACTATAGAAACATTGATCCTTTATTAGCAGTATTTCGTTCAGAAGTCACGTGTATGCCAATAAAGCTTCACTTCTGAGGCCGTACTATGACGTGAAAAAGATCATGAAAGATGATTTGACGATTTGTTTTTTTTTTTTTGTTATTTTTCTTTCTTTCTTTTTTCGTTGAGAAAAAAGTATGAGGTGGTCGTATATAGCTCCGTCTCTCTCTCACACTGGAACCATAATGGATCCATGATCTTTTTTTCATAGTACGGCCCCTGAATTAAATATATTCTATATTATGAATGGATAATCATGCAATCGCCCATAAGTCAGGATTTTATTCATTCATTCTTCATTAACACAAATTCACAACTAACTACCCGTCAGACGCCTATTTATATACTTTGAACCCCATAGGTTCATGTCAATGTGTGCTCGAATGTCAACCGAACCCCATAGGTTCACAACTACTTTCAGCCCGCGGTCGCTATCGGATGATGGAATTTTACGTTTATTTAAATGTGATATACGTTTATATATAAGTACCACACTATCACACTAATATTAAAAAGGCGAAAGTTTGTGTGTGTGTGTGTTTGTTACTTCTTGACGCTCAAACGGCTGGACCGATTTGGATGAAATTTGGTATGTAGATTGCTTATTCTCTGAATTAACACATTGGCTACTTTTTATCCCGGCCTACGCGGGTGAAACCGCGGGACTCAGCTAGTATTATATAAAGGTTTCTCCTCGCGTACACTTGGTGTACGTCTGACGTTTTAGGAGGTATAATACAGCCATATATAAGCCAGCGTTATAACAGCTATTTACTTCATGTAATCGTCCTTCTGCAAACATCACTTACGCCTTTACATCACACGTCGGGCGCGCATGCGCAGGCGCCGCACAGTTGCCTCTTAAATTAAGTTGCTTTAATACAATTAGTGTTGACTAACATGTGATGGTATGGTTGTCAACTTTGGATTTCATGAAAAAAATAATAGTTAATTCTAATTTTCAGTTTCCCCTGAAATTCAGACATAACATGTTCTGGATGTATTAGGTTGGGGAAAAAGTCTTTTCGCATTATAGTATGTATGAACTTAAAATAAAATCTCTTTGGCTATACTATTTGTATCTGACTGGTTTTGGTATCATTGAAAGTTGAAATTTTAAAGAACATAATTCCAAATTCAAATTAGGAAAATGTGTGATTTTAATTTGTTTTTCGTACTGTCAAGATGAGTGAATCTAATGAAGAAATTCGATACATTTTAAAATTTTACTACAAAAAAGGTAAAAATGCAACGCAAGCCGCGAAAAAAATTTGCGATGTTTATGGACCCAGTGCAGGGTCTGTGAGAGTAGCACAAATTTGGTTTAAGCATTTTCAATCTGGAAATTTTGATGTCAAAGATGCACGTCGCTCTGGTCGCCCTATTACGGATAAAATGGATGCTATTTTTGAAAAAGTGGAGCAAGATCGGCATATCAGTAGTTACGACGTAGCTGAAGAACTGGGAATTGACCACAAAACAGTTTTGTCGCATTTGAAAAAAACTGGATACACAAAAAAGCTCGATATTTGGGTACCTCACGAGCTCACTGAAAGAAACCTAATGAACCGTGTACTCATTTGTGATTCTTTATTACGACGTAATGAAACCGAACCATTTTTGAAGAAGCTGATAACTGGTGATGAAAAGTAAATCACGTACGACAAGAACATGCGAAAAAGGTCGTGGTCAAAGGCCGGTCAGGCTTCACAGACTGTGGCGAAACCCGGGTTAACTCGCACCAAGGTGATGCTGTGTGTGTGTTGGGATTGGAAGGTCATTATTCATTATGAGCTGTTACCACCAGGCAGGACCATCGATTCTGAACTCTATTGCGAAACACTGATGAGATTAAAGCAAGAAGTTGAGAGAAAGCGGCCGGAATTAATCAACAGAAGGGGTGTGGTTTTTCATCATGATAACGGTAGACCTCACACATCTTTAGCCACTCAGCAAAAATTAAGAGAGTTTGGCTGGGAGGTGTTAATGCATCCGCCGTATAGTCCTGACCTTGCACCTTCAGATTTCCACCTGTTTCGGTCTCTTCAGAATTCTTAAGGTAGTGTCAGGTTAACATCACGAGAGGACTGCCAAAACCACTTGTCGCGGTATTTTGATCAGAAGTCCCAAAATTTCTATAGCAATAGGATCATGTCCCTACCTACAAGATGGCAAAAAGTTATCGAACAAAATGGTACCTGTATACTTTAGATAAATGTAAATAATGTATATTAAAAAATGTTTTGAATTTTCTTAAAAAATGCGAAGAAACTTTTTCCCCAACCTATTATTTAGTGTAAATACGATAAGAAAAATTACAAAGTCCAGTTTATTAACATATCGTCCGCCAGTAAAAAGGTGTAATACCTCTCACCAAAAACCTTTGACTGGTTGAGAGAGGTTTTCATGTTCCTAGAATCTAGAACACAAGCTTAACATAACAAGAGGTGAGTATGTTATGGTAAGTCTAGGTTTCCATAGATGTTCGAGACACGAAGGTGTATTCTTGATGGATGGTTATGCCTCAAGACTCTAAACCAGGCTTAGAAATAGCGCCAACTACAAGCTGTTATGACTACATTTTATAGAAATATTTCAATAACCATTGTTAAAGATTTTGTTTTAGAATAGAACTAGCGACTGTTGACACCTCGCAACACGTATTGCTTTAAAAACTTTCGTTAGTGATAGTGAAAATTGTTGCTGGGGAGTTTGTTTTGCGACGCTTCAGCCCGGTTTCCACCGCAAGCGGATCGGACCCATTAAGGACTTCGTTTAACTCGCAAGAGTAAACTGCATACTATTGCACTATTTGTTAGTGGAAATACAAGTATGCAGTTTTACTCTTGCGAGTTAAACGGAGTCCTTAATGGGTCCGCTCCGCTCGTGGTGGAAACCGGGCTTTCTTCTTCTCAGCTAAAACACTAGAAAGTGGTGAAGGGCGGGCGTTTTGGGGGCGTCTTATGTAAGTCTGACTTTCAAAAAGTGCTAATTCTCAGCCTAACTTGAGTAAATGACTTTAGATTGAATTTTTGAGTTTGATGCAGTCATTTTCGAGATTTGGCAGGAGATACAGACAAAAACCAAAAGTCGGAAAAAATCCATCATATAATTATTAGAAAAGTTTGTAAATATCTAGCTTAAAAGTAGCTTTGAGGTACTTTACAATTTTCATGTTGCGACAGTAGCGACAATGAAGCCATACCTAATATTTTCACAAGTTCTACAAAGTTTATTTTATAAAACCATAATGATATTGCCCACAATCACGATGGCCAGCATAATTAAGTAAAATTAAAATTAAGTATACTTAATAGTTTTCTACAATTTTGAAACAATTTTATTTAAAAGCCTTGTTGAAAACGTTTCGAGGTTGTTGCCAGTTATCCTTGACCCGACATGTTCAGTCTCGTTTTCATGCTAATTTCTATTTTCTTGTTTGAAATAAAAGTAAACGAGCATGTATGTCGCTTTTAATAAATATTACAAGGTAAGGAATGTATGTATTACTTAATGATAAGGCCCCCATATTTATAAACGTTGCTTTAAATAAATAATGATTAGCGTCTGTTTAACCATACCTACATTAAAAAAAAAAAACAAACAAAAAAAAAATAACGCAACGAACGCAATGTTGCTTAAATGTAAATTTAAACATGGCAATATCAGAAAGGTTTTTGCCAAAGATTTAAAGGAAAATACTTCTCATAAATTATAATAAATTTTAATAAATCAACTTAGCAACGAAGCCGACAACCCTATTTTAAAAGACCATAACAAACTTACAACTACAATCAAATCAAGGGAAATCAAACCTTACTTCTCACACAACATGAAATAACAAGCCGCAATTAACTTAGTGATCAAGTTAGTTCTAAAAATAGCGAGTATATGGACTAATGAGCGCAATTTTGCGTTAAATCGCTCTGAGATGTAGCTTTAAAAGGAACTGTCACCGTTAGCGCAATGCTGTGCTAAGTTGTATGATTATGAAATACTGTACTTCATATTTTGTACCTATGATGAGGTATACCATAGAAAGTTATGAAAATTGTGTGTGGTAGGACAATTGTAATAAAGGAGAATCAATAGTTCTACGAATTCGTAGCAAGGCGTAGTAAGGCGTAGCACGGCGTAGCAAGAAATATTTTATACTTCGAAGATTTTTTGGGAGTTTTCATTTTTGGTTGCTTCTAAGATACTATGTTGTCCTATGTGGTTGTATGTTGCTATATAATATGTATATAAGTGACATAAAACAACTGTCATTTTTGACTTTTAAAAACCGAATATGATTTGGGGATATTCGTAATAATTTCTCTTGAATATAAAATGGAAAAAAATGTCCGACTTATGGGAACAGAAAGTTTATAACTTGTACCGCTCGCATCCCTTGAATCACCCGGCGCCACATGTCGCCTGAACGCTGATTAATTGACGCAAGCGCATCCGATAGTGTTGCAAATGCTTCTCTGGTGTTAGGATACAAAGTAATAATGGTTGATGAGACATGTAAAAGTAAAATTGGAAACTTTCAACTTCTTTGGTGATTTAAATAAATAAAAAATAACTTGCAAGAACGAATGACAAAATACTGAGTTGAAATCAATTTTAAAGGTTTAGGTACTATTATTAAAAAAGATTTAGCGACTGGAAATAACACTATCGATTTAATTTATCGATATTTTTATGAAGTAATGTAATGTAATTCCAAAAACGTTTTATTGTACCTAATTTAGTGAGAGGATTGATCCATTATCGACATCTCTATTATTGTATCCATATTTTTCAAAGTAAGATCTTAATAATTTCATCTCTCAAATAATAAATAACAATTAATCAGTAAAAGCAAACAACACAATACAAAGTAAAATGATTTACTTTGAAATAAACGCAATATTATAATACAATCACGCGAGCAGTTATTACGAACGATGACTAACTAGACCGCTCCTGTGGACTAGGCTAGATTTAAAGATAGTACTATATTGTATGTAGTCAGGCTATATGTTACCGGCTGGTTGTATGTTACTGTGTTTTCAGGCATTTGTAGTCATCATCTGCCTAGCCTTTTCCAACTATGTTAGGGTCGGCTTCCAGTCTAACCGGATGCAATTGAATATCAGTATTTTACATGGAGCGACTGCCTATCTGACCTCCAACTCTGTAACACTGGTTGTCAAACTTTCGGGCTTCTGACGACTCGTAACACCTGTCGAAGATCCATGAATGACAGCCGGGATCAACGGCTTAACGTGCTTTCAGAGGCACGGAGGGATCTTGGTATATAAAGATGGCCAACCATCCACGGACCAACCGCCCCTGATCGATCGACCCGTGCCGCTGTTATTTCTTAGTCACAAGCGTAGAAAAGGTCTTTTAAGCAAAAGTAACGGTTCTCTACATGTAGTACAGTGCATCTGACAGTTCTTCCAGGTGTCATCTTTAATGAGATTTGCTGCAGTTAGTCAGAAGCCCGAAAGACTGAAGATTTATATATTTTTAAAGTATTATTAGTTAGCTTCTGTCTAATGAGTGTCGCTCTGTTATTCAATCAAAACTCTGAATCTCCGTAATTAAAGTTACTCAAAGCATCTAATTATCACTTGCAAAGCAATTTGGTCTATATTTCTCTCACTGACCGATACTTAACTAGCAATAGGAAACTGCCTCAATTTTTTTCTAAAATACCCAAAAACCAGTAGGCAACACGAAAAAGTTCTTCCTTTCTTAGAGTTGTGGTTTATAGTTTCGAATCATCAGAAAAACCACTTACGGTACATCGGAATGGTACTCGTTTTGTATAAGATGTATTCAATGATAGAAAAAAGGGGTTGGGTAAAAAGAGTTCTTATTATGTTTTGCGTAATGTTCAGCGAAGCGTGAAATGAGCTGATGTCGCGAGAAAGTCGTTGTCGTT
Source organism: Cosmia pyralina (assembly GCA_946251885.1). Classification (NCBI taxonomy): domain Eukaryota; kingdom Metazoa; phylum Arthropoda; class Insecta; order Lepidoptera; family Noctuidae; genus Cosmia; species Cosmia pyralina. The sequence goes on along the minus strand of OX276348.1, from coordinate 3,367,947 downwards.
GTAAGGTAATAAAATAGATAACAATTTGATTTTTGTAGGAAACACATTACAGCTAGACTTTAACATATTCGGATTTTGCAAATTTTCATTAATTTCTAGGATTACCTGTTATTTGCTGTTATTCTGTACTTTAAAATCCGCTTTGATATTGAATATGAATATAGACGATATTTTTTCAAATGACGCAATCTACAATTTTGTAAAAAATATATTTATCTCGATGATGAAACTTCAAATGACTCAGAGGATCAAAAAGGAAATGCTCCACAGCTGTATTTACGCACGAAAATCCATTTAAAACGAGACGTGACTTCTAACTTCTAATAAAAAATCGTCACGCTCTATTTTATCGATACCAAAGAAACCACTAAGATGACGAACCCATCCTTAACATTAGAGGCATACTCTAACTAAACTTTGCAACTGACGCAACGCAAGTGTGCTCAAAATAATTAAATTAAATCTTCAATATCGTCCGTTCCTTCGTGCTTTGTTCTTTCAGCATCTGCTCCAGTTTACCTGGAGAACATCTGCCCACAAATAATGTGGCATTGAGCCCTTCGCGAATAGATTAAAGAAGCTTTGTGTGAAGGCAAACCCTAATCTTAAGTAGTGGTGGTACATTTCGGATAATAATATTATCGATAGTTTTGGCGAATTTTTTTATGATCTGTAAAATGTGAGGTTTGGTTTGGTAGTCCTTGAAATAAAGTAAGACAATTTAAAAATATACCTAATTAATATCACGTTCTGTCTGTATGACTCTTGTATTGATGACTAATATAATTACAATATTTTAGTGTAAATAAGTAATCAGCCGATATTATTTTATGAATTACGTGTGGATGAAATAACAATAGACAGCTATTATTAGTTTCATATCACTATCGTACTATTTACGATAAGGTCGATAAGATAGAAAACTAATTTATGATTCTTTATGGCGACATATTCAAAGTCACTGATAGTGATGAGTATCGCGGGGTATTGAACTAGACTATCTTTTATCGATAGATAAAATGAGGAAGTGGAGTAGTGTTACAAGATAAGGTTGAGTAGGTATATGTTTGTTTTGTGTTCTCGTGGGCTACTAACATTTCTAAACAGTGTACTTATCCGCAGATAAAATGCGATGTTTCTTGTTATTTTGTGCAAAATAGAATACACAATGGCAGTACCCTAAATTATCAATGGGTATAAGGCATTGTTTGTCATAGAAAGAAAATACAAACACTTTCTATCGATACTTTTACGTACAATTAAACTGTATCCCGTCCCTAAAACCACTCCTTACTCTTCCAAACATTTCAAACCATAATTACATGTTTCCTGATACGTAAATTTCGCGATCATTATTAAACAATTTACCGGCGGTTACCATGGCAACGCCCACCATTTCAAACAGGCCTTTCTGCTTACCCTGTGTTTAACAAGTGAAAGATCTGTTTATGTTTATGATGCAAATAATTCTTTTATGACGTTAATTGATTTAGAATTATGACAGATGACTCGTTGATGTGAATGCATGGGAATGAGAGACGTGAGAGTGGACGGGATTGTATTCCGCCTTCTGTGAATGCTGTTTTTGTCACTCATGCTAATTTGCTGAAAAGAGAACTTTATTTTCTTGAGCTTAATTCCAGTCAACAGCTTTATTGATTACCTATACAAGGTTTATTTTAATAATGATTTATGTGGTCGCTGGTCTAACGGTAGCAAGTGCTAGTGCTGAGCATGAGGTCCTGTGTTCGTTACCCGGGTCGGGCGAAGTGTTATTAGGTTTTTACATCTGGAATTTGCCAGTCGGAGTCTGGATTTGATGACAATAGGCACTTGAAATCAATCTGCCTGGCCTTTTCCCAACTATGTTGGGGTAGGCTTCCAGTCTAACCGGATGCAGCTGAATACCTGTATTTTACATGGAGCGACTGCCTATCTGATCTCCACAACCCAGTAACTGGGTAATACGATACCCCTTGGTAAGACTTTCGGGCTTCTGACGACCCATAACGACTGTCAAAGATCCACGAATGACAGCCGGGATCAACGGCTTAACGTGCTTTCCGAGGCACGGACGAGTCTCGGTATGTAAAGATGGTCACCGATCCACGGACCAACCCCGGCAAGCTTAGCTCAACCTGACGGATCGACCCGTGCGGCTGTTATCACTTAGCCACGAGCTCTTCTAATTAATAGTATTTTCGCCCTTACCACATGGGACTTAATATTGTGGGTGTAGGTACTGTAGGCGTACCTCAACGTAACCCTTCCGCGGAATACAGGGGTGATGTTACGTTTGTGGTTAATTTGATTTTTATCATCGTGTCTTTGAAGTAAAATATCAATTTCATTAGTTCTGAATAAATAATAAGAATTATAAAACATAGCTACCTTATGGATAACACAGGAAACTGTTTTTAATTGCCATTATAATTTTATTTTATTTATTTATTTATTTATTTCCAATACACGTATTAATTATGTACAATTGGTTTTAGCCACACAACGAAAACCTCTCAGGGCTTATCTGTGTGCTGGCATTTTATTTCCACTAGCCGAGGGAATAAACTGGCTACTAATTTAAATATCCAGCTATACATTACCATTATAAGCTGATCTCGCATTGTATAGGATTTCCGTACAATGAGAGGTCAAGCTTATACCGAAAATGTATGGCTTGATATGTAGCCGTCTGTACACTGATGTAAAGAAGGATAAGTTAATTCTGAATATTGCTAAGCTCTCGAACCATGTAAGTCGGATTTTGCCGACAGAAAAACAGTATAAAAAAATGATATATGAAAATTTTTGGATTCTGAAAAACTTTATAAAAGATTCTACTACATACAGCAAAAAAAAAAAACAGTACGATGAACCTTTCTATATAAAACTCAAAATAATCTGAGAAAATAAATTGAGAATTATTTTTTAGTCACTGAAGCATAATAATTGGGCTGTCGACCCCAAAGTTCTAATATTAGTGAGTATGTTGATACGAAATAATATAGAAAATAGTTTATGGCCTAGAAATCTTGTAAAGTAGTTACCTACTGTATTTGCGTCATTGATATCAAATCGTGATTTGACTCATTCATCTATCTGATGAGGGATGATACACCGACATCAAACTAAATGAATTCGTAGAAAATCAAATAAATCTATAATAAGTACCATTCGGCTTTTCACAATGTTTTAATTATTTGCTTCGTGACCATGGACTAAACAACCATCATTATTCTCCTGGCCTTATCCCTCGGCGCAACATGTATTTTTCTTCCATACTTCTCTGTTAGTAGGTGACCATCTTTACATACCAAGACTCCTCCGTGCCTCGGAAAGCACGTTAAGCCGTTGGTCCCGGCTGTCATTCGTGGATCTTAGACAGTCGTTACGGGTTGTCAGAAGCCCGAAAGTCTGACAATCAGTCTTACCAAGGGGTATCGTGTTACCCTGTTAATGGGTTGTGGAGGTCAGATAGGCAGTCGCTCCATGTTAAATACCGGTATTCCGCTGCATCCGGTTAGACTGGAAGCCGACCCCAACATAGTTGGGAAAAGGCTAGGCAGATTGATATATTGACTTCTCTGTTAGTCGTCATCTCGGTAGTCACCACTTTTCTAGTCGTATCATCTTTCACACAGTCCACCCATAGTTTCTTTGGTCTTCCCCTACTCTTATAGCCGTCCGCATTCATACTCAAAATGTTGCTGGCAAAATTTTCCTCATTCGTCCGCATCATATGCCCGTACCATGGACTAAGCAACCAAGCCTTGAAAATTAAACACATTTTCGCGGTTTCTAAAACCCCATGGCAACAAACACCTAAACAGAAAATGTTAAGCACGCCACCAAAAAACAACAACACAAAAATAGGGTTGCGCCACCGAAAATAAAATATCGATAGCGCAATCGAATCGCGATTTACGATTCAGCTCGTGCGGCGCGGCTAAACAATGGCTTCCGTTTCCTGCCCGCCACGTGCGCCTGCGCACCGAAACGACCGAAATTCGTATATGGAATTCTCTTAATTGGACGAGATAAATATCGAATTAGGGAAATGTTTATAAATGTGTGTTTTTAATTTGAGTTGTTTATCACTTTAAAATTGATTTAAGAGGTAGTTTTGTAGTTATGTAGTAAAAGTTATTTAAGGGTTATCCTATAATGTCTGTATTTAAAAACAATATGTGTGTTTTGTGAAGTTTCGTTTGCACAACAATATCTTAGTCTATTTTCTGTCTGGCAGGAAAATGTGCAAACCATATCAAATATAGCATCGTCATGGAAAAATATGAAATACACAAATTACGCAATACGAATGCCGATATTATTTTTCAGAACTCGTAAATTACCGCAGTAGTTTTATTTTGAGATGAAATAATAATATTATCTTGGAAGATATTATGCGTTTTGAATATCGTTTGATTTTTACGACTTGCTGAGAGCTCGTGCCAAATGTGCCAATATTATTTGTTTAAAAAAAAAACAAAAATCCGTATCTCTATTTTAGATTTAATGTTAACACATAAACGCTGATATTAGATTATTGAAATAAATATTGGCGCGGGCATCCGCAGAAATAGCCTCATAATAACGTTTTTTTTTTCGTTTTTTTTTTTTGAAACTGCTCCTAATCTATACTAATATTATAAAGCTGAAGAGTTTGTTTGGTTGAACGCGCTAATCTCAGGAACTACAGCTATATAACACCACGCTACGACCAGCATCGGAGCATCAATGAAAAATTATTCCTTTTGAGAGCTTCCGTTGCGTGCGCTGCGTAAACGGGTTAAAGTTACGCAAAAATCATGTCTGACGGAATTGTTCCTCTTAAAAAGTAAACAAAAAAAATCCGCAATAGCATATGTCTATCTTTTAAGGTTGGCTCACTATATCTTTTTTAATGGTAATCAAATCTATACTAATAATAAAGCTGTAGTGTTTGTTTGTTTCAACGCGCTAATCTCTGGAACTAACAGTCGGATTTGAAAAATTCTTTTTGCATTTGATAGCCCAGTTCTTGAGGAAGGCTATAGGCTATTTAACATCACGCTAGGACCCACAGGAGCCGAGGAAAAAGATAAAAGTCAGAAAGAACACTAAGCGAAAACGAAGTAATAGCTCGGCAGGCGATGCACGGGGTGGGTCGGGGGAACAATAAATTTCACGCGGACGAAGTCGCGGACAGATTGACAAGGGCAAATGCAACTAAGGCTTCCAGACTTATTAATCAGTTCTTATTTCTAATTCTAATTTTGTAATTTCTGCATGCTCAAAAAAAAAAAAATTAAATTATCGTGTTCATTGAAGTTTTAGTTGTATAAAAATATAATGTAATAATTGGGAGAAGGCGCTGAAATCTGACATACAGGTTCTTACCTAGTTTGGGTTTCAGAGGCTTCATATTTTTGTAACTCAAACTTATTTCAATAAAGATTTTATTATTTATTTTTTAATTAATATTTTATTACCAAAAATAGATGCTACAAGTTTTGCTTAGTGTGAAACGTAAGTAGTACGCGGATCTAAAGAACAGTGTCGCTTGAATAGATTTCCATTCATCTTTTTCCATTTCAACAGACAATGTATGAGAATCGAACTGATTTGTATTGTGTTACTGCTTGTTATGTACTCGTTACCTCTGTTATTCGATTTTTTTTTACCACTGTTGCACATATTATTTCTAAGTAATTTAATAATGAGTGAGATGCAAGTGCATTTTTTTAAATCCGATTGTCTGATGTCTGTCAAAAAGAAAAACTGAAAAATAAGGCGTAATGAATCCTAAAATAAGCGAGATAACATTTTTAACATTCAGAAAAACTATTGATAAGGAAACTATAATTTATTAACTCGACTGCCGAAGACGCGGATCTACGCGAGGCACAATAGCTTTTTAATTGTTTCTGTAATTACGGCATTCAAACGGTTAAGATCATAGACGTATAAAAAAAGGCGGACAGATTCTCGCTAACAAAAAACTGTGTCTATTGGAGTCAGCCAGCTCGCTGTACCTACCTACAGGCACGCACACATTCACACATCAGTCAACCATTCGTAATATGGTAACGTATTCGTAATATGATAAGGTATATAATATAAGGTAAAGATACAGCATGTCTTGTGAAATGTGTGCGTACAGCCTGGCCTGTAGGTACCGCGAGCTGGCTGACTCCGATAGACACAGTTTTTTATTAGCGAGAATCTGTCCGCCTTTTTTATACGTCTATGGTTAAGATACTAAATTAGATTATAAATTATCAATAGAAATGCCTGCTATTGTTATACAGATTTCTAAAATAAGTATCGATAGTTCTAGTAACATCGACAAATATGTCAACAGCATGATACATCTCTATTTATGTATCAGTGAAATCACACCTGACTCTATTTCTATTACATACAGCAATACGTGTAGAAGTACATAAATATCGTTATGTATACAGTACATAGGGGCTGTAATCTGTATGTATAGGTACCTATATGTTAATACCGCTCGATATCCCGCTTCATTTGTCGGTTGCATCTGAGTTAGGGTTGGCAAGCAATCTTTTTATATTAAAGAGGCTAAAGCCGGGATTAATAACAGCAGGATGTTAATAAGATTATATTAAAAAAAGTGAAGAAGAATATGGTTATGCATTTGTTTTGGGATGGGGTGCTGTTTCAGAGAATCTTATTGAAAATTTTGCTGAATGTTATCATGTCACAGGAGTGTTCACAATAACTAATACATAGGTAATGTGTAAACCACATAGATCCCGGCTAAGGCTTTGGCTTACATTCGCGTCCCTCTTTATTACCCGGAAATTGGTAAAATCCACTCATGAACACAAGCCTCACTCATCCATCAGACATCGTCACTCACTCACTTCATGTACTGAGAAATAATATATATCCAACTAAGTATTATTGTCATCTTCCTGTTCTCCAATACCATCATATTGATGTTCAACAAAAACATCAAGTGTTCCATGTTTCTAAAAAGGAGGCCATTGCGATTATTAATAAAAAAAACTTTTTTACAGAAAAAAAAACTGACTTCGAAAAAAACTACAAAGTGAAAAATAACTTTAATTTCGGAAGTAGGTGTTTTTGGATCTGTATTTTAGTTTTTTTGACCACCGACCTCCAAAATTAAAGTTATTTTTCAGTTTGTAGCGTTTTTTTTTGTAACAAAGTTTTTTATTTTTCATTTTTTAGTTATGGTACGTACTCCAATGGTGGCTACCGATTCGTTAACCACTACTTGCTATGTAAACAACAGTAACAGGAAGTATTATCTACTTATAACATCATCTAGATACACAAAATGCATTAAAGGACATTAATAAATAAATAAATAATACGTATTATCGAAGCCATTCGAAGCTAGCACAAAAAGTATCCAACCAAAGTTAATAAAATTTGTATGTGACCACCGCGCAAGCTTCCTCTACCAAATGAAAAAAGAATTTTTAAAATCGGTCCATAATTGACGAAAATAAAAACATACAAACAGATGAACATATAAAATTGCAAGCCCTCAAAGAACACGACGACAAGGAAGGGATTTCCATTTCTCTCTTTTCTTTTCCATGTTATCTGAAATACATTGATTGTATCCTGTCACTTATGCCATGTAAGATAAATTATACGCATTGCCTAGTTCATAACACGATCATCTACAAATGTTAGAATATTCTAGAACTTATCGTAGGTGTCACCCCTGATTTCCTGTACTTTCAGTATCCGCCGTGCGTTTATTTGCTTTCATATCGACGACGGGACGGCTTGCGTAACGTTAAAGCACTAGAATGCGTCAATTTGCAATGCAGTTCTGTTAGTGTAATAATATGCAGTAGGGTACGGCCCCAGCGAGATGAAGTTCTATTTTCAAATATCATTGTTGAAAGTTGACAGGTAGATTTAGAAAGAAGGTAGATTTGAAGCACATTCTTCTTTAAACTCTGACTATTGATTAATTTATATTTTTATGGTGTACATAATAAAAAGTATTCTATTCTTAACTCCTCGCTTCTACTAATTTGTGAAGGATCGAGAGACAAATAGTAAAACTTTGTAACAATTTCACCAAATTGAACGCGATCAGCATATTTTCTAAACTGCGTCCAAGAACTGTCAGTGTCAATATTCCACAACAATAATGACATACTGACAGCTCTTGAACGCGGTTAGAGGTACTGATCGCATTCAGTTTCATTGGTGGATTGGTGTTTAAGCTGCACGAGAAACTAGCATCTTCATTGTATGCCATTCAGTTCATCTAATTCACATTTGTCATTCACATAATTCAACTCCTGAAAGCCAACTTCCCCCATATCACTTTAAAGGCTAGTAAAGAAACTTTAACACTCAACATAAAACTCTTTAACAGAACCACGAGAGCAAAACTCTCTAAAGACTAAACACATCTTGAAGACCTTACAACAGAAAGTTATGACTTACGACCAATTTCCTAGCTTCAGAAACTTAACGAGTTTCTATTGTAGTTATAAAAAGGGACTGTGCAACTGGGTCGCCTGTCATGGCGACACCGACCTCTGTGCTTCGCAAATGGCTTTTCCGATTGCACTATACGCCGCTAGTGCTGGTAAAATGTGTCGAGGATAGCATTCCCGTTACGGTTTTGTATTAAATTCTAATGATACGGTTTGTTGTTATGCTTATTGTTTTGTTTTGCTGGTTCATATTCATACGTTCTATTGTTTATTCTTTACGTAAGGACTAAGAAAATTAAGGAAACTCATTTACTCAAATTGACGTGTTTAAATAGCGATTCGAAATCGTTTCCGTGATTGTGATTATTAGGTTTTTCTTCATGTGAGTACTTAGATGCAAATCAGAATGATCGAAAGTTCACTGTTAACCAGAAGAAGAAGTAAATTAGCATTTTCTAAACTTTTAGTACACGTCACATCCCTAATACCAGCGTATACATAGTTATCTAATGTACGTTTCAATCCCGATATTTCCATTATAGTTGTGCAGCACTATTTGCGACCTATTTTCTCTTCTCTCGGTTTTAAAGTTTTCAAAATTGGAACGGCTCTATTCCGTTAGATCGGCTGGATGGATTGCTTCTTTTTTAAAGTTCATGCTCGACTAGTTTTTATTTCTAAACGTTTTCATTGCTGTACCGTTAACGTTCGATTTTTAAGATGACAGATTCTCGTCAGATTTGACAATTTGTAACGGGTTACTTCAAATGATTATTCTTTCTTTACTTCAATTCGATTTAAATTATTTTTAAATCGATAAAACGCGCGTTAAATCTAAAGGTTATTATGTAACTAATTGGATGATTTGTGTACTAATATAAAAGTTTTTACTGGTTATTTCGAATTGGAATCGAATGGAAGAGCCATTGAAAATAATTTGGTAATTTGATTTAATTTAACAATCGAATGCTTGATTTGTGACAGAAATTAAATATAAATAATGTAATGACATCATGCTGATTTCCATTTAAATTTTAAACAAGCTAAGATACAAAACAAACAAACATATAGAAAAGTTCAATAGTTATCACATTTATAAAACTTGGTGTCTTGTAACTGGATGTCCTACCGCGAAGTTGTTTTTTTTTTTAATTTTAAACACAAATTTTCTTTCTTGTTTACATATTAATTGCAGCCCGGAGTCTGGATTTGTGCTCGGTTGATGGCAATAGCTTCGCCCCCTATTTCGTGGGACTTAGCCGACGTTCGCATGGACGTAAAAATATCGCGGCGGAATTTTATCGCGCACTGGATTTTGAACTCTCGGTGTTGACCCGTGCATTGAGAATCCAACAGAGTGCATCCCAGCGCGTCGAAAAAATACACTGCTGGATTTTCAACTCTCGGCGTTAAGCAAAGCGTTGAAAATCCTTAATGCGATAAAAAATCGCTGCGATATTTTTACGTACGTGCGAACGTGTCAGCTTAAACAGAACTGGCGAAACACCTTCGGGGAAACAGACGTGGTGTTATGTGTGTCTGTTAAACAGACGCCAGCAGATCAAGCCACCCGAAACTGTCAAATTTTCTCAATCAACCTTGAACCTAATGCTTTAGCAATAAAGATGAAAATCTATTAAAGAAATTGACAGATTGTAGTAGCTTGATGTGCTGGCGTCTGTACATTGCATGTTGATAAACAGTCTTTACTGTATTGCATTGTTTACAAACACACAACAGTGAACAACAACGTTTTAATACAGGGCTTTGACAGAGTATATCAATGCTTTAGGTACTACAATAGTAATAAAGGCTCACGTTTCGAACGCTGCACCTAGAATGACAATGCAAGCTGAGGTCAAAATCAATGTCGCACATGACTCACATCACTAGTTTGTACACTCGATATGACGAATGTTGTAGATTTTACCGATTACATCACTGCGATTAAGTTGAGTCGACGCGCCGGTTTGTTTATGTACAAGTTTTTTTGAAGTAGTATAATTGCAACGTAGTTTGCTTTATAGCGAGATAAAACTTGGAACACACATCAGATAGGTAAGAACTCGATGTTTTTATGATTTAATTTTATTGATCAACTAATGCTAGTTCAATTTATTACAGGACACAATTTAATCATATGATACAATTGCAGTATTTTTTTTTTTTTTTGGATTGACTGGCATCATTTTGTAAAATATTAAGTAAGTAATATTATATCGATAACTCTTCGTTCCAACCTTCCCCGCTGAATACAAACTAGAGCTGTGCTGTGATTACATTGAGTGTCAATATTGTCAAGTGCCCGTGACTGACAGCCAGTAGAGAGAAGCGGGTTGAGACTTGAGAGTGTTGCACATGAAAAGGCATGAGATTTATATTTCGCAAACCTATTTTATAAACTCATCATCATCTGCCTAGCCTTTTCCCAACTATGTTGGGGTCGGCTTCCAGTCTAACCGAATACAGCTGGATACCAGTATTTCACATGGAGCGACTGCCTATCTGACCTCCATAACCCAGTTACTGCGTAATATTTCTTCTGTACTGTGTACTGGGTACGTAACGACTGTCAAAGATTTACGTATGACAGCTGGGACCAACGTGAAAAATGACTATGTATGTAGGTAGAGCTTGTACCGCAAGGTAGCAATTTGCGTGCCAAACGTGTAAATATAGTGCAGGCACGTAGGAAGGTACTGGATCTGTTCTTGATTAAATACATTTGAACAAAATTCCCACAGACAGTGAAGAGCTTCGCACCCAAGGCACAAGCTTACCTGAACATCTTTACCTAAGATCCACGTACGTGAGATATTTGATCCGGATATTGATCCCAGGAGTGTCGTGCCCATCCGGACTTCACTGCAATATGTTGCAGAACCTTTTCAATAACGTAAGCCCCCTCGCGCTGACCCCAATAAATTGTTAGACGCACTCGTCTTGGCAGGAAGAGATCAAAGTGAAGGGAGGAAGCGATTGTTAAGCGGAAAAGCTGGCTGAATAGTATTCAAAAAGTTTTTATTACCTGACGTGTCTGACGTTTATCTCATCATCATCATCATCTTCCTGCCCTTATCCCATGTTACGTGGGGTCGGCGCAACACGATTTCTTCATCCATTCTCCCCTGTCAACAGTCACGCTCTCATTCACTCCCTTCTCTTTCATATCATTCCTCACACAATCCATCCATCATTTCTATGGCTTTCCAAAGTGTAAGGTGCAGTTCTAATAGAATCAATTTAGCCTGAATTACACGGTGCAATTTAATTGCCTGTGGCATACCATGAGGTCCGTAATACACATGCCTGTTGTACAAAACTATGCAAGTAGCTTTCATGCCATCGTGGCAACCAATCAAAGAAGCTATTATGGTGCATTCAAAATTCAAATCAAAAGTAATTTTGTTCTAACTAGGCTGAGAATCAGCACTTTTCGAACGTCAAAATTACATAAGACAGTCCCCCAAAACGCCAGTCCTTCACCACTTCCTAGTGCAAGCTGGGAAGAAGAAGTGGCGCAACGAACTCCCCAGCAGCACAGCTGTCTATTTAGAAAAATTTGATTCTATACAATAGTAAGCAAAATAATTTACATTACGCTACACAAAACAGAAATTGAATTATATGCCTTGTTCTATGTTAGAGGATTTGTTTCCGCACTTAGTCCTTCATGTGGCCCGTTGTGCATAGGCCATGGCGACCGTCAGGGGTTACTCCAACCAGCCCACCTCTCTCAAAAGTTAATCATGTTTCCTGGTCTGTTAAGAACATCTGTGAAAGATCCGGGTGTTTCGAGGGTTTCTGTTCTAATCTGGGTGACGCCTGTGCATTCAAATAGCACGTGCTTAACGGTTTCTTCAGCCTCCATGCAAGTCCTGAACAGATGATCCGTTATTCGTATAGTGTGGAAGTGTTTGTTTAGTGAGCAGTGTTCTGTGATGGTCCCCGTCACCAGACGCAGGCCGTTCCTGTCCAGGCGTAATAATCGCCTGGTTGGCCTACCATCTAGAGATAGCATAGCCTCCCTAGACTGCCTGCAGTCAGGTGTCGAGGACCACCAACATATTATATGCCATAATATGCATTGGTATGCAAGCTATTTGCATAGTTTTGTACAAGCTACGAGTACAAGCCTAAGTTGTATTACAGGCCTAAGTTGAAGCAATAATAAAAGTTGCATCGTCTAAACAGTATTTAGACGATGCAAGTCATTTGTAGCTTCAGTTTTATTGTACCTATCCCTATATAAATGAGATTTTATATATGTGGTCATCGCTCGACTGCGTGCACTGTGGTCATAGAAATTATCAATGGAGTGCATCGCGTGCGATTGACTATTACTTAATTTTTATCATGTATGTTTGATCAGACATTCTGACGTCCTAACCTAAGTTCGCGCGACATAGCGTTGGCAGAGAGAATAATGGCAGAAAGTCCTTGGCAACACCAATTTTCCTATATAACATTGTCTTAATCATTATGTTAACGGAATGGTGATCTCAATATGTTGTTTCTAGTATTGTAGGATAAAAGTGGGATCTGTCCCACTTTTCCGGCCCTAGGAGGATAGACACCACATAATTCAAATTGTAACTTGTACCACAGTCCTCCGACGAAGCCCGAGCTGCATACGAAGTTCTGAGAACTATGTAAGCAGTTTGGGCTGTCGTCGGACGACTGTATGATGTACAGACTGTGCTTGTACTGTCATCGCAGTTAAGAGTGATACTAAGGTTGAGACGTGTTCTTTGCTTTTATGTATTAATAATAACTGTGATAATAGAACGTTTAAAAGTCACCATTTGCATTATGGGGCGCCTATCCTCCTAGGGCATCTATCCCACTTTTACCCTAGCTATTGATAAATACTTACACTAAATCTTTAAGGTTTCAAATCGAACATTATTAATTTACGTGCTTTTCCAAATTTTCTGAATCTAATTGCCTTTAGTCAATTTGTAGCTCTGTTAACGTTTTAGGGATTTAAAAACGCGATCTCTCATACAGTATATCATGTACAATTCATATCGCTATTCATTCGCCGCCTCTGCCTCTCATAACTTGTGTTGATGCAACAGTTTCCCGTGTAAGCCGACATTAAATGAATTTATTATGAGCACGGCGCGCGAAACTTTTGCAATTTCGATAGTGTCTTATGTTCCCTAATAGTCAAGTTTTTATTCTCTTACTGTTTGTCTTAGTTGGGACTTTGGAAGAATGAAGTTTGGGTAGAAATAAGGTTGAATATCAATGATATTATTTATTACTAGATTCTGCCCGCGACTTCGTCCGCGTGGTAGTCAACTGTACTATAAAACATACCCTATGACACTCAGCAATAGTATAGCTTTCGGCCAGTGAAATAATTTTTGAAAACGGATCAGCACTTTCAGAGATTACCTCCTACATCCAAACTTTACCTCTTTATAAATAGGAAATGTAGTATAGAATAGACGGATAGTTTTTGGGCGCTTTTGGGTCTTTTGCTGGAGTAAGGTATTAAGCTACAGTTTCCTAGAAGAACGATGGCCGTCATGAAAATGATGACAGTGGCAAAGATTCAAATCGTTAGATTCGCCCTACCGCGTCAAAAGATAGTCGCACTTCTGTTTCGGTTTGACACCTCTAACACATAATGACGTAGTGACTTGACTTGATTGTCGTGTAAACGCTGTTTAATAACTGTGTGAATTAACTCTTCTCAGTATGAACACTTTTTCACGTGACTAAGTACAGTGAAGGCAAATTTAGCGATATAAATCTTAGGGGGCGGGGTTTGAAAATGACAGATTTTCACAACGACCGTTATAATATGACGGAACCGCTATTCTAAGAAACCAAAGCTTTAATGAAGAATAAAATGGCTTGGAACAATTGGGCTGGACAAGTACCACCAGACTAACTTTTTTCTATCATCGGTTTCGGATCTATATTAATAAGCTAAAGAGTTTATTTTTTTTGTTTCTTTGTATGTTTAAATTTTTTTATGCATTTGGTAGCCCAATTCTTGAGGCAGGCTATTTAACATTACGCTACGACGTTTAGGAGCCAAGCAAAGAGAAATAAGTCAGAAAGAACGCTAAGCGAAAACGAAGTAATAGCGCGCGAGCAGGTGATGCGATGCGACGGGGTGGGTTGTGGGGTACAAGAAATTTCACGCGGACGCAGTCGCGGGCAGAAGCTAGTTACAGATATAGCTGTTATATGTTGTCTTGTAAAAAGTAGGTAAATAACTAATAGCCAGTAGAGCACATTTCTAAAGCAAACAGATCACGTATCAGCTAATCGATTTGAGCAGTTGCCAGATTCTTTGACATTTGCTATCTGTTGTTTTGGGAGCAGTCCTAGGTGACAGGACTTTTTCATTTCACCTTTTTTTTATGCACGTGTTTTTGTGACAGTAACATAGTATTTATTTCTTTCTTTTATCGTCTAATTTGAACACCCTTAGTCTATTTCTACCTAACACATTAGAATGTATGATTTTTGATCACGACAGGGTATACGAGTATTGTATTATTTTATAGTTTACTTAGCATAGTAATTAAGTTTTAGCATAGTAATAACAATTAAAAAAAACCGGCCAAGTGCTTGTCGGTCGGGGCACGCATAATGCTGTCCGCAGTTGAAAATAATTTAAATTCCAAAAACAAACTTAACATTGTAGTTGAAAAACATGTTTGTACGTACGTGTATGTAGATGTACGTGTATATATACATACTTACATTGTAATATGTCTCGGTCAACTATTCAATTGCCAAGTTTGTAATCCCAAATTTTTTTTTTTAATGTGACAAATGAACGATTTTATTTTCTTTACTTGTGCTGTGAGACCTTGCTTCTTGCCAAATTTCATGATTCTAGGTCAACGGGAAGCGCCCTATAGGTTTTGATTTACTTGCGAGTATCAAAATATGTCACATAAATGGCCGTATTTTTTTAATACTTTGACTTAGAAGCTTGACTTTTTTAGGGCTCCAACTTACCATAGACCTACGTCTTTGATAGTAATTCCAACTCGATACTTCCACCCGTTCCTGAGAAAAGGGGTCTAGACAGACTGACAGACAGACATACGGACGAACAACGAAGTGATCCTATAAGGGTTCCGTTTTTTGGTTTTGAGGTACGGAATCCTAAAACCATACAGATTTTGAATAAATAAATAATAACCTAATTACTTTATGGAATTTTCCTTTTTCGTGAGATTAGCAACTAACCTGGTTTTTTTTTTTTAAATCTAATTTTGTTTAGGGGCTTTTATCAAAGATATGTCAGCCCCAAACGAACCTGGTGTCAGAGCTTTTATGCCGCCCATGGGAATCTGAGTTGGCTTTGGCTTTTTATGGAATTGCTTCAGCAACAAACACCGCTACATTAAGCCGCTAACAGCCCCATAACAATAATCCAGACCATTACCCCCAACAAGAACAGTCTCCATAACCATTCAGCGAAATTGGGAGAGAAATACTAGAGGTGGAAGAAGTCAATTTAAATTCAAGGTTGGCGCTAAAGGGGTGCGCCAGTGAGCGAGGAACTGGACTGGATCCAATGGCCTGTTCTGACACTTCTGACCCAATTCCCCCCATATTAGGTCACTGGCTCCAATGGGCAATTTGCATTTATATTGGATAGCTTTTACCTGCCATGCTGTTCATGTTTATTGGTTTATGGTTTTAGTGTAAATTATTATAGTGGGTGGCTTTGTTCTTTT
This sequence comes from Cosmia pyralina, assembly GCA_946251885.1. Taxonomy (NCBI): domain Eukaryota; kingdom Metazoa; phylum Arthropoda; class Insecta; order Lepidoptera; family Noctuidae; genus Cosmia; species Cosmia pyralina. The sequence continues at coordinate 3,351,788 of OX276348.1, read as the reverse complement.
GTTTTGTATTTTATCATTATAAACGTTGCTCTAAAGCTGAGCGTCCACTGGTCCGCGCCGGCCGCAACGCACGCACGGCACGCAACGGATTTTGGTTTGTTTGTATGAAGAAATGAATAGAATAGAATAGGTCTTTATTTGCTTCGAATGTAGGTACATAAAAATAAGTTTTTAAATTATATAGGATCCATGTACATTCTGCCTTAATATAGCATGCAAATGTAATACAAAGTAGAGGTCAATAAAGAGATTACAAAAAAATATCATTCAAGAAATCCTGTACAGAATAATAACATTTATCTACAAGTAATTCTGTAAACCGTTTTTTAAATTTTTGCAACGGTACGTTTTTAATTTCGTCAGGTATTATATTAACGGCGGTACCGGTAGTGGACGCAGTGCTATATGAATTCATACAAAGCAAACCGAAATCCGTTGCGTGCCGTGCGTGCGTTGCGGCCGGCGCGGACCAGTGGACGCTTACCTTAATTAGTAGCTGTAATCAATGGTTTTATTGCCACAGTAAACAAATGCTGTCACGTTTGGCAAACAGATTGACAATTAATCAATAATGTAGTTGCCAATCTTCTGTTTTATTTCACGCAATGACTTTGGGGTGTAGGGGCCATCTTGCTTGAGAAATCCTTCAAACAGGCGCGACACGTGACACAAAGGCAGCGCTTGTCGCGCGACTTGCGATGCCTTTGTGTCGCGTGCGATTCGCGTCGCGTGTCGCGTTTGTTTATAGGAGCCTTTACGTTGACTATCAGTATTTGTTTCAACCAAATCATATTTCTGCAATATTATTTATCTCGTAATAGACGTTAATACTATTATATATTCTGTGGTAATAGGTATGTCTAGCTATCAAATGCACCAATGAGAGCAAATATAGGTTTTAATCAAAGTTGTTTGTATTTGGACGGGGTCCAACAGAGATGCGGGTGTAGGCAAACACTCTTTAAACTAATCTTAGGTAGGTAGGTACTGAAATTGTGCACAATATAATTATAGAATATATTTATTTCACTAAAATTACATTCAGGTGAAATGAAATTCCTGGACCTCACACTAGGATTCCGTGTGTTGTAAGATTCAGGCTCCTTCGTCCCGTTAACATTTTTTTTTCTAACAAGTTTCTTCAGAAAACTGGGACATTGTTGTCAACCCAATCTCACATTGATGTATAAATTAGGAAAATAAGGTTCGCGCTCCTCGACGTGGACCGCATAAATTGTGTTAACGCACACAATTGACTTCAATCGAACTGGCGTTTGTGTAGCACATGTGTAGCAGATTAAGTAAAATTACCGTATTCGTCTAAATAAGCAGCAACAATGCCTTTATGTGTTTTCAAAATGCGCACAAATAGTTGAAAAACTAAAATCAAGTTCCATGGGATTACTTGTCACTCGTAGGTACAGCCAAAAATGTAAATTTTTTGAAAATTATAATAATATTTAATGTTTGCTTTGCCATGTTTCTGAGAGAGAGATATAGACATGTAATGTCATTCATAATCGTAAACATCCAGCGGCTAACGCGGTTTCGCTTGCACGACAGTGCCGGCTCCTATCTTTGTCCTTGTCTATCGGTAGCTGTAGGTTTGCGACTGTAATTACAGATGTGCGAGTTTCGGTGCATGCGTAGTCGTGCGCCGAGTCCAGGTTTAGTGATTGCGATGTTAGCGCGTAACATATCTTCCTCTAATATATCAATGCAATCTCAATGAGCTTTACCATCGATACGACTTCGTCCGTAGAGTGGAAATGAAGGGGGGTTTATATAATAAAACTAGTGTCGTGAAACAGTAGCTCGACTGTTCTGTTTCGGTCTGTAGCTAACTAACAACCGGTTCTTTAAAAGCTGATAAATTCAACTAACGCGTTGTCTAGAAAATACTTTTAATATGAAACAACAAATCACTTCCCAAGCTAACTCAACAGCTGGAGTGCCATTATGATTATGACTTAGTATCTTTAATTTCCAAGGAGTAGACATACCTGTCATGTTATTTTATATATTTCTATTATCTATTTATTTATATTCTCTTCAGTCGCTTTTAGCACCAGATGTAAAATCCGATGGCAAGCCATCTAGCCAGACTTACACAGAAATAAGATTTGGCAGACTATCTTTGGCATGTCAAATTGAGATGAGGTGATGGGTTGATGATGTATCATTTCAAACGCACGTTATACCTACTTAACGTGCATTTGTGAGGGTATTCTATTCTTCAAAATAGTTTATCTTAACAACAAAATTGACCAAAGTCGGATATCTTTTATCCGTTGAATAAAATTGACGACTGACAGTTTTTGCACGGAGAAACTGTCAAAAATTCAAAACTTATTCGAAGGCGAAGACTTAACTGGGTATAAAAGTTTGGTCGAATTCATATTCTATTCTTCAAAGTAGTTTATCTTAACAACAAAATTGACCAAAGTCGGATATCTTTTATCCGTTGAATAAAATTGACGACTGACCGTTTTTGCACGGAGAAACTGTCAAAAATTCAAAACTTATTCGAAGGCGAAGACTTAACTGGGTATAAAAGTTTGGTCGAATTCACCCTTCATTCAAAACAATGATAAACTAGGCAATAATAATATTTATTCCCACGCATGAGACGGACGACAAAATAATTTGTAATTTTAAAAATAGAAAAAAGACGTTTTGACTCGAACGTTTCACCGAGGTCGTGTCGTCGCGTCGTGGATTTTATATATTTTTTTCATTTCATGACCAAGGCTCAATTTGATTAAGGCAAAAACAAAAAGTTTGCTTGATACAAGCAAAAAAAATTTAATATGAACACAAAGATAACATATTTGCTTCGTGAACAGCAAAAGATTCAAGTGTTGTAGAATTTTTAGAATACAAATCTAGCCATTCAGTCTTATGTTAACTTGTTTTGTAATTTTGTAGTATAAACTATGCATATTATTGGTACGTATGTAATAATCTGCAATTCTGCAGCATCTTTAAGTTCAGAAGTCTAAACACGTGATTCACTTGGCGCATCTGCAAGTATTTATTTGTGAGAAAAGATCTCTGTATGAAAAACATGTTGCTGAAGATAATAAAATGTCCATTCTATAGTTACATATTGTCAACCGTTTGCCAAAATTCCACAATTCCTCCCATTAAATCTATTAATAAAATTGCATTTAGTACTTTGCACTATGAAGTTGACTACTTAACAAGAATTTATTAAATAGTTTTGTTTGTAACTTTGACAATCTAACTATGACAATTTAAAACTGCCATGAAAGGATGACAATAAATTACAAAAAAAAGAAACAGTTCCTTTTTTAAATGTACCTCATAGTCTCATTCACTGCCTGAAACTATAAAAATACACATTTGCATAGAATTTTTGTTCGATAATTACTTAAGTAAACGGGGATATTCCATTCAGAAAAAGACAAATAACTACTAAACCGATATAAAAGAACTCATTAAGTGGTAAGTCGTTGTTTTTAAAAAGGGTCAAGTTTAATTGGTTTTGTAACGTCAAGTGTGACATTTAGGTTGGCACGCGCTAGCCAGGTGCATTTTAGTATAATTAGTGATGTCCGTTGACGGAAATAGTTTTAGTCGATTTTAAATTAGTAACTATTTTTATTACGTGCGTCGATTTTATTCTGTTTACTAAAATAAAGTCTTTATATAGCAATTAAAATTATTTTATGGCATTTAATTGTTTTTAAAGTATTTAAACTTCTCTTACTTTTTCCGTTAGTGTTTGTGTAGGTATGGTGTATGGTGTAGGTAGGGTTTTGAAAATTGTAGTGAATTCGTAGTAGGTAAGTAGGAGTACATAATGTAGGTATTCGCTTTGCTTAATTGTTATTTAACCGCAGAATATAATGTCAATTAAAGAACTGTGTAAACAATGTAATCACCTTAGCGTTTATTTATGGAATGTCGATTTAGTAAGAATACATATTTACCTATATAATTTATCGCTATGGTTGTGTGGTCAGGTGGCTATTAATTTAAAAAGGTTTTTTTGAATTTAAATGAAACTTTAATTTTGTTAGGTAAACCATTCCACCACGGCTTAGCAGCCATTTACTTTCTTCATCGAATCCATCTTCAGACATATCAAATTAATTGCAAACATGGATTTATTAATTAAATTAACAGATTAAACTTTTACAGCTCACACCGGCTTGCATTGTACAAGCGGTCATTGCATGTCTGCCCTCCAATTAACTTTACATAAAAAGATTTTATCGCTGAACGCATCGATCTAAAACTTAATCAAGCTTGAACGCAACGCAACTGATAAACGTGCAACAGTTTAGAAATATTCACGTTATCTGTGGACTGAGCCCTTGCATTCATTAGTTAGATTTACTCGATTTTCAGTGACATCGTTTCTTAATCGAATTTATTTTTTATAGCATCCGGAAGTGCTCGATCTTCGAGCAATCGGAGACTGTCTTCTTAATCTGCTTCAGTTGACTTGCAACTTGCAACCCTTATAATAATATACACGTTGTTGCTCATATATTTAATGACCAACTTAGTTCTCTTATGCTTTTTATTAATCATCCGAAGAAAAACAGAATATCACCGTTCATGCGTGCTGGTTTTGAAATGTTATATATCTGCTTTTGCAAATAAATTCAAAGGAATGCTGTAATACGATATATGACTTTTATTGAGGCAGAAAGGAGGATACGTCGATAGGAGGTGTCGTCGTGCTAAAATACGATGCTACGATGAAATTATGGGAATCATGTCAAGAAAATACAACATAACAGTATCAATAAACAATCAGGCTTGGGAGCACAAACAAGACCAAAGGCCACATGTGACCTATAAAAGACGCATACATGAAGAACATATGCTTTTTTGTATAATTGTTGAATATAAAAAATATTGTCAATTGCGCACTAAAGATCAAAAGAACAATGTAAACAGCAGACATTGCAGAAACCTTGAGACTTATAGATACGTTAAAGATTGTACAAGACTACGAAACAGTTGCAATAAGAATCTGTTGATATGTATCAGGCAGTTCAATTAAAATGTTAAGGTGAACTCGGTTAGCTGCGGAGATAAAAACAAAATAAACGAGAGTAGGTACCTAATTGGTATGCAGAGCAACCTTCTATTTCATTGGTTTCTCTACAATACGATTTTTTTGTAACAGCACCCAAGAATTCATTTGTAATGTAACAAGCGTGAAATAGATTTAATCACTTCAAATGCTTTTTGATTATGTAGACCGGATTTAAATCATCTAGATTTGATCAAACTGTTTTGGCTTCTGTCCTACAAATCACTTAATTTATATGTAGCCCAACAAAATAGGACACGGCCGGTAACAATGGTCTCATCTACTAAAACAAGGAGGTAACTATGATCATTTTTATGGCCAGTGACCATTTAAAATATGACATAGAAGCACATGTAACAATGCTTAATGATGTCACGTATAATGACGTTGAGTTGTGACGATAAGGTCTTGAAATGACCACACGTAATATGAAAGCTCTGGAGGAAAATTAAATTGCTAAGAAAAAGGTAAGTCAATTGAATAGTAAGTACATTGTGTATTGTATCGTTGGAATTGTATAAAGGTAACTTATTTGTTTTGGATTATAATGGATTTTTCATATACGTCACAATTTTTTTTTGTAATTCTTGTTAGCAGAGCAGAAAGAGGTAATAAATGATAATTATAGTTAAACATACTGCAAATATTTTCAAAGTTTCAAGATGCAAATATTGTCGTTCAAACATCAAACATGAACTCATTACGACAATAACAGTAATTTAACGGAAGAATAATCTAAACAATAAACATTGAATTAAAAATTACGCAGTATTGCAAAATATGTTCGTGCTATGAATAATTCAATCTGAAATGGTTTTCTAATCATCGGCAACTGTTAGAAACTATGTCTATCTGAAATCATTTTGCAAATACTCAACCTGATATTATAGCAAAATCAATGGTTGGGTGGTAATGGATGAGTTTATGTTAGCAAAGCCATTATTGATGATGATTTTTTAATTACTGTACAATGTCATTAGTAGAGCAAAGCAAGTTCGTTTGAGTAAAATTGCAGCTGTTATTATCTTAACGAGCAGTGTACAGTAAATCGTGACTATTTTGGTCCAATTATTTGGGTAAAAACAGTAAAAAGCTTCTCAAAATGACTTGAATAATTTTGGTTCAAAACTTGAGCCATACTTCATTTGTATTCTAAAATATTAGACGTATCGTATGCGTCAGTAAAAATCTTACACAATATCTATCTAAAACCAATAAAAGGACTATTAAAATAAAATTAATACCATGGTGATAAAACGTAAAGGAGTCATAATTCTAAGACTACACATATTCATGTTGAGCGAACATCTGTATCAATATCAAGAAATAAAATAAAATGGAAAAGAATCATACGCTACCACTCACCGGATTTCCTCTTTTCGTTCACTAGTACCAACGACTTGGTCCTCTTCACCCGTAAAGAGCGTCGTCGAATAGACCTCATCAATGCCTCGGGCATCCTCGAGAACCTCGGAGAGTCCACTCTCTTTTCCGGCATGAAAAAATTCTTCACCGCTAGCATTGTCATTTTCAACTAGTTCCACTTCCCGCACTTTTAACTAAATAATTTAATCGATTACACGAATCCCATCTCTATTTCAATTAACTCACTTATCTCGATCAATGTCGTTCGATTAATAAACAAAAAAAAACCGTGACTAATCCATTTTTCTAGTCGAGTTTCAAGGTCAGCGAATTCACATCAATTAGTAAGTTATAGACAGCACTAGTTAACGGTTCCTTTTTGGTATGAACGTCACTATTGTTTGTTCTCATCACTATTCCGAATGCGGAGTATCCTGTTTGCCTATTCGGTAGTCGTATTAATTTTAGGGGAGGCGCGGTACGTCCGTCCGTGGACAAAGCGCGCGGCGTACTGGGCTCAGAGTGGCTAGGTGTCGTTGGAGGGGGCCTGCCTTGCGGCTTTGCGAATGTTATCTATCTTATCAGAATTTACCTAGTCTTCATACAATAAGGTCATAAAATTTACCGTAAGTTGATAACCGCGAACAAGGCCGTGTTCTGGATGAATGGAGTCTGTAGCTGACTCATTAATTCTGATGGATTTCCCGTATTAGCCAAATTTGTATATAATGTAAAATATCCTCCACATTTTGGCTCTACATACACTACAGCATTGCTTACGTTGCTGACTGCTGGAAATGGACTAACCACAATCTAACGAATGTATTTTAATGTACCTATGATGGCTTGAAATAATTCCACTTGAAACAGACACTTTCTCAAGAAGTCGAATTATAAAAACATGAACACATGTGATCAGTAATAGTATAAGTAAGACTGCGGAATTAAGATATATCAGCAGAAGACAAATGGTAAGTAATACGGAAGGTCAAATGAAAAACGGAAATCGAATTATCCTTTTAAACATCCACTTCCGATCATCACTGGTAGTAAACAAACCGTACCCACTCCATACTTTAAATATCGATATGAATCACGCACCTGCATACATTATCCTCATTCTAGTTTCCTTTCAGGGTGGTCAGACAGTACCGCGTCTTATCCATATACATACACTTCCTGTGTCACTTATAGTTCCATATGAGGAATGGATGGATTACTCACGATTTTATTCTTAGCCTGAGCAGAACCTTAAGCAATCAATCAAAGGCAACCATTGAGTCTTTTTTGCTGGGTCTTCAATATAGAAATGATAGCATGGATGCAGTAAGAGTTTAAAATATAAAGAGCAATGAAGGAAATTTTAAAATGTCTTAAAATTCTTCTGTGAATTAGCAAAACATACAACATAAAAAATATGCGCAGTAAGAATAATATGTTGACTTTGCAAAGGCTTTGCAGGCTTAACCATTTGTCTGCGATGCCGCATGAAGACTTAGCAGAGTTAATTGAAAGATAAATGTAGTTTTGGACTCGCGGCAGAAATAAACCTGAGAGAGGTTTATTTGTGGACGAAAGACCCAAACTTAGTCTTAGAAGTGATTTTAATGAAGATGGATAGAAAAGTCGCATCTGTAATCTAGTGTATTTTGGTTGCAATCCTTACAAGCTTTGTTCACATGGTAGAGATAAACGCATTTTTGAGTATACCAGCGTTCTGCGCTGCAATGAACATACCAACTGATGCTGGCAAATTAAGCCTTGAAACAGGAATGTGCACTCATAATTCCTCTCATTCACGCCAATTTGGCGTTTTATACCCCCACGCTAACCGCTGTAAGACCCGCCTTATTTAGCTTCTGAGTATTGAGTTTGCTGTTTGAGTCATACCCGAAAATATTTTCATCTGGGATGAAAACTATTTGATGTTTGCAACTGGTCAGATTTGCATGTATTGTAAGACTATTGAAATTACAAGTTATTAGCTTTTGTCCGCGGCATCGCCCGCGTGAATGTCGGAAAATATCCCACGGGAACGTATTACCGGGAAATCCTTCCTTATTCCTTGTCTACATTATAAAAGGAACCTCTGTGTAAAATTTCAGCTTTCTAGGTTCAAGGGTTTGGGCTGGGCGGTGATGAGTCTATCAGTCAGTCCAGTCAGTCAGGACTTTTATTTTTATTTATATAGAAGATTTTAAGGTTCTTAGAGTTCATTCTACTCTAAAATTACAAGCAAAATCTCAATATTTTCGACTTCTGAAACATTGAGAGAAAGAAAGATAGATTTATTTAAATTGGAGAAATAGACTGACACATCGGGGCTTACCATCTCCATATTCAGTTTCTTAGATTCTATCTAACTTAGGTACACGCACAACGGCCCGAATTATTAGAATCACAAGTGCGGTCGACAAGGGAGTCCACTTACAATGTACATACATACGTCAATCTTACTTAACAATTATTAAAGTTGATGTAACTCCAACCTGTTAAATGGGGCTGTCTCGACGGAACGGCAGCAGGGTGTGGATGTGGAGCTATGTCACAAACTATGCTCTACCTCCTATCCTGCCCTCTGTGTCTCAAAACACGCAGCCAAAGAGATCTCCGCGCTGCCACCGATGACGCCGTGGAACTAGCGAAGTTACCAACAAGATCTAAAACACAGTCGTGCAGCCACTCGAAGAAGAAGTTGATTCCGGGTTAAGTATAGTTGTATGTGACACGTTTTCTGATACACCGATGGCCATAAAAAAATGAAAACAGAATTTCCGTCAGTCTGCTAAATTAAAATATGCATACAAGTGGTAATAATTGGCCTACATTCATCATCATTAGGTTAAAGCGGGCATTCCGTTCATTTAACATTTGTGCCGCGCCTAGATCGAACCCACTCCCTCCATTGTAGCTTCTGTGCTAATTAATTAATTTACTAAACTTTTTGCTGTTTTAACCCTGAAGAGATTTATATTTTATTGTTTGTTGGGAAGAGAGATTGTTCCTTATGAGTAATTGAGTAGTACCTATTTGTCTTAGGCATCAGCTCATTGTAAGAACACATTTTATCATCAGTTATTCAGCTAAATAGTTTCGTAACTAATATCAGTGATTGTACTAGAACAAATTATTTAAGATAAAGACGAGTTCCAAATGTAGTCGAAAATTCGCAAATATTCAAACAACGCTAAAGTGTCGGCTTTCAAGATTAATCCTCTAAAATTTAAATGGTAATGGCGACATTAACATCTTGGCAGCTCAGTGTTTCCAAGATATATACGGTACCCGGTTTTAACCTGAGATCATGCTTAAGATCATATTCCGTGAATTGCTCCAGAGTGGAGGATGCCTTAAATTGTTTGCTGTATGTAGCTAGAACGCTTTTGTGATGAAAACATGTATGTAATTGTAGCAAGATCAAAGCTGTTCGTTTTCTAAGATAACAATATTATTCAAATAAAAATAAACAGTAATTTTTCAACAATAATGAAGGTTCAAAGCTACGAATTGACACAATAAAACTGTAGTAGCAGCTGAAAATACCGATAAAAATCCATGGAATTCTTTATAAGATACGTATGAAATTAAATATTTGCGCCTTTTAGGAAAATTGCTTTTGTATTCATGAATTCCTTCAGGGCACTTATTCAAATTATCGAAATGTAAACTGAAATAATTTTATACCTTTGTAATAATACAATATTATTGTTCCTAACTTTGTAAGGTTCAACGAGTAAATGAGTAAATGTTTAATATCTAAAATCACATTTATGAATATGGGTTAATCAGATACAATTAGTGCCCATTCAAGGTTTTGCAGAATTGATAATGGATTCTCAAAACTGTTTGTTCATAGCAATTTACAATTGAATCATAATCCTTTTCTAATGCGTTTTTGTCGAAACAAAATTCATTCTTAGTATGAAATGATAATGAAAATGAATTTGAATATTTCTGTAAATGAAGATATCGAATCCTTTACTGAGGAATCTATCTAAGCAGCCATTTCAACCATACAAAGTATAAAACATGTTGGGTGAAGATAAATGTTATATTGCTGAAACGTGTTGTAAGCAGCAAAACATCTGCATTATTTTATTTGTAACGACGGGCTGATAACTCAACTCGTTTTTACCAGTTTTACCCAAGATAACAATGTTCAAACTGCAAAACTTACACTACTGTTACATTAAACAAATGTGAAAGAATACACAAAAGTAAAACTAAACAAATTAACTTTACCATTCATGATTTTTTTGTCAAACAACAAATGTTGTGGAAAATTCTCTTTAAAAAAAAATCAGGAAACGACTACGCGTCGGGCCCAGAAAGAGATGACGGGATGAGCATCGCAGTAGACCGGGAAAAGTGGAAAGAGTGAAGGGAGGCATTTGCCCTGCAGTGGGACAACACAGACTTATAATAATCAAGCAATTAGCATTCAAAGTAAATAATAAATCTTTATAAAGCGCTACATCGCTTTATTTACAAAATTCAACAGAGAATCGTGCAAATTCTTATCGCTACATCGTAGTTGCACGTTGCGGTTCACGTTTTGCATCAACCACCATTACAGCCTGACCTTCCAACCTCTCTTTTGTTTTCTCAAAATGGAACCAACAACGAAAGAACTATGTGTTTCGAGATGTCTTGCTAAATTGGACAATGCCGTGCTTCAGCTTTGTATTCTAACAGAGATTTATTTTTAGTGCGATGTTTAGAGGCAAATATACTGCGAAGATTTTGAAAGAATATATTCGAGAACCAAAAAGTATGCAACGTTATTTTTATTTTATACATAGTATCAAAACTATCAAATAACATGAGCTTGGCGAAATGCTATTGTGTATGTACGGTGAAGTAAACACAGTAAACAAAGACACGTAAATTAATTGCACTATAAAACTAGCAAACGGTACTAAAATTAACTTGTAATATAACCCGTATATACCTAACTCGTTTGCCACCATTACAGCAAAAACTAACATCACAAGACAATTATCATTAACCTGTTGAAGAGACTAAAATAGTAGCAATAAAGTTATTTCTGTATCAACAAAAGTGCTTGTAGTGAGCTCTGTAATAAGTAAGTTATACCTACCAGCCTCTTCTATGTGAATTCGGAAAGTCGATGCGGATGTCTGCTGCTTGTTTCCTTGTATGCTATGTAAGCATAATTTATGCTACTCCTGTAGTATACATAGTTATTTTTACACTAATTAGTGTTGTAGTTAACTGCAAAACTAATCTCAGTTTTGATCTCAGTGATGGACGTGTTTATTTTTAGCATCGAAGAACCCGGCCTGTCTATAACTTGAAGCAACATCCCAGATACTTTCTGCATTTTTTTATCAAGAGCTCCATTAGCTTGACCGTTACATTTTCTTCTTTATAATCAAAGATTTGATTTATCTGCTTGATATAGAATCTTGCTAATTGGAATATATGCAAAGAATATCATTATTTTGAAACTATGATCAACTATTAAAAATAATCATAATTTAAGATAATATTTACATCCCCACCCTTTTTCTATGTACATGTACATACTATTAACTATGCTTAACTATTGCAAAACAAGATAAGTGTACCTTTGTGACTAGTACAAATTGTAAGTCAACTAAAGAAAATGCTTTACCGTACTGCTTAGAAGGGCAAAGATCAGTGCAAGAGATTGTTAGACTCATTGCAGCTCTGTGATCTTTAACCTATCGTCATGGCTTTGAGTTGCCAACGTCATTAATGCTGTTGCTTGCAACTCTTTACATTTTATTGGAACGAAACAAATAGTTTTCTTTCTAAGCTAGTTTGAGTTTGCTATGTATGCCACTAGGTATTCATGATAGTATTTATCTTCGTCTCCATCATGCACGATATTCTTTTCAAGTATTGCGTCAAAGTCGTTTTCCTCAAAGCTAAAAATAAAATCTGTATCCCCATACCAACAGGAGCCATTGCATATACGTCAAACCTGTCTGTTTAATTGTAGGCTCAATTAATTCAGGTCGTTTTGGGAATGCTGTTCTCGCCCACGACAAAGTAGGACCGGGAATAGAACCGGTTGAATCCTCCACGAGATAGGAGCTTCCTTTAATAATTTGTCCAGATGATAAGACTTGGCAGGCGAAGGAAGAATAGAGATAGGTTGTTGAGGTACTGGCTTTCTAATGTATTAGGTTGTTTTTAGAAGATTAAAACATAGGGTTATACTGTCTATGAAAAATCTACTAAGAAAAACAACAACACAGAAAAGTTACAAACGAGTTTAGAACAGTTGAACTTTACAAATAGTTCAGATTCTAATGATAGAAAACTATGACTCGATTATAATATAATTTCAATTAGTGAAAAGGGAAACCCAGCAACAGGGATATTTCACTCCAATTAACCCGAGAATAAACAAAAAGCTTCGAATTGAATAACAACGAAATAGGATACCAAACCCAGCTCTGTTCTGAAGATCTAGTTAACATTTCAAACGAAAACAACTAAATGCTAACCAGCCAACCCTCATTAGGCGAACTGGTGAACTAAAACTGACTTCTAAATTAAGGGTAAACTGCTTTCAAAGCAACTAAAGACTGAAAAACAATTAATTTGTCTGAAAATAGAGGTTTTATTATATAAAAGGGTTTAAATAGACGATAGACTTTTACACAATCAGTTTTCGCGTTTGAAAAGACACTTTGTTCGTCATTCCGTCACGAATTATCAATCAATCTTTATTTGTGAACATAGGTATACATAAAACGTCTTAAATATACATATTATTGTAGTCAAGTGTGTGTGTGTGTTGTGTGTGTATTGTTGTTGTTATTGTTGTGTTGTGTGTCGTGTTCTACCAATAAAAATGGTGTACAAATAGTAACTTCTTTATCATATTATAAAAAATAAAAAAAATATGCATGTCCATATCAATCGTTTCTTCTGTATTCATGTTTAAAAGAATTTAATATTCATCAACAGTTTTTTTTATTATCTTCATGTATTGTTTTGTAGCTATTACATATAGCTTAGTTATCATGGATTTTAAAATTTAACTGTTGTTTGTCATATTTTATGTTTACCAACCCTTAGTGCTCGAGACAAAAATTATTTATTACTAGACCCAACTAAAATACCAATTTAACAAAAACTCCAGTCTTTCTATTTGTTTGGCCGAGCCATAACAAAGCCACAGGGTAGACCCGCCTTGCCTATAAAATGAACGGGTTCGAAACTTGGATAATTGATATCATGATTTCAGATGGAAATTGCTTTGAAGATAGAAGAAAAACATGGTGTATTATTTTATCCTTGCAGCCATTTGTGATGTTTATTTGGGGTTGCTAGAAGGTAAAAGGTTTCAGTGTTATTTATAAGCTTCATTCTAAGTATGCTATTTAGAGCAAGTACGCAATATTGTTTTTATGCAATTTTCCGTTTCAAGTAATCCTACTAATATTATAAATGCGAAAGTTTGTGAAGATGTTTGGATGTTTGCTACTCAATCACGCAAAAACGGCTGAACGGATTTGGATGAAATTTATCCCACAGATAGTTTATAACCTGGATTAATACATCTTTTATCCCGGCAGTAGGTTCCCGTCGGATAATTTCCGACATCCACTCGGGCGAAGCCACGGGTAACAGCTAGTGGGTAATAAAACTTGCGCTACGATTAGGGTAACACAGGTTATGTTACCTATCACTTCTCATCGGTGTTTCTGCATTGGACACTAATAAAAAGCGAAAATAATAGTCACAGGAATGACTGGCATTCAAACAGCTGTTACCCTCAAACGTATTCTAATCTGGCTTTTATGCAACTGTCCACTAAAATGAAATTAAGACATAAGACCTCATACCTGTGTGTCCACCCACAGTAATACTAATAACCCAGCCAAATTATATTGTATTCACCACGTCTCACTCAAAGTAGGATGTTATATTAATGTCTAATTTAAACAGCGCAGGAACCAGAATGGAACCTTGTGGCATTCCGTGTAGGTAGGGCAAGTATACAGATACAGTCTCATTTAGAACTAGCGCAAAGAGTGGAGGTGTATGATCTTGGCTATAGTTGACATAAAAGGCAAAGAAAAGATGGTATTTGGAAGAATACGGTATTTTACTCTAGATGAGAAAAAATCTATAAATATATTATTTAGATAGCTTAGGCAAAAAGCAGTCGGAAAATTTAGTTTTAGTTCATAAAATAACAATATAAATTTTAAAATTCAATTCAAAGTTTTCAGTTTATTTAATCTGTTTTCTAACACCATGAAAGTAGCCGCCATGTTATTTCGTCATACGGCTGTTTAAATTAAAAAGTGTCAATGTCAACTGATCAGCGTATAAAAAGTGCTTGTTTACTCAGCCAACTGACGTCATGACCACAGAGCAATATGGCGTCCACTGCCTCCAGCGTTTTCGCGCGAAATTTGATAATGTAAAATTTAAATGCATTTTTATGGCACTTATCGATTGAATAAAAATTTTGTGTTAGTGGCTTATTAGCACTATATAATTATATTGAGACACTTCAAAAATGAATGTAATACCCTATTATAAATGGATGTTAAGAAGCAATTAGTAACAAGTATTAAGTTATTGACTAATAATAAACCGTCCTACATCTTCCTTTTGGTTCCATGCTCTAACAATAACATGCATGTGACCATTTTTACGAAAAATGACGAGGTTTTTTACACCTCTGCAATGAGTAAGTAACGACTTTATAGCGTTCCTAAATATTTCTGTCTAAGTGTCTCATTTGAGACATAAACGGACAGGCATTATGAGCTTTGTGTCATATTAGACACAATAGTCCACAGCTTGCAATCTGAATATTATGTTCTAAGAAGTTGGCCTAACTGACTTGCCTTGAGCTAATTTATTTGCAAATTGTTTTAACAAAGATGTCCTCCACTTGCGTGGGGGTACAAATATCATGGATTATGAAGGTAAAATATCAGTATAAATGGAATATCGAATGGATAAGCCTCGGGCGTTGGTAACGATACGCCTACACACCACAATGTAAGAAGAATTGATGGTTGAATTATTTTTATTATTTCTGTAGTTAACTTTGTCCTCTCTTTGGGAAGGTCAGGTTAACAAAAGTATGTTTAAGTAGTTCTTTTGTGATCATTTTTCGAACACAAAACAAGAAGTTTTTTTTAGTATTGGCCCTTAAAGGTTTCAAGAAAAAAGTAATATAAATGTTTGTGACCATCAACAGTAACTTAAGAGGCACTGCGGCATCCTGTACTTTCTGTCAAACAATTTTCAACACTAATTGCGTGAAAGAAAGAAAGAAATAGTATTTATTGAGACTAGTACAGGAAGATCACAAATCGACGTGTCATCGGACATCGGATTTCTAGGATTTCCAGTAACAAACCTGTATTTTCTAATAAAGCTTTCTAATCTAATAGAAGACGATCTCCCCATAATGACACGATGAAAGTATTACCTGAAACAATAATAGAAAATGTTTTAAATTAAATTTTCATTTAAATCCCATTAGTACACCATCAAACCACCATACAAGGCATTACGACATCGTAAACCGAATAATAGAAACATCTACGAATCTCAAATAGACATAAGAATTTTATAAACTTGGTCATGTATTTTTTACAAAGGATTTTATTGTACGACTGTGGCCACAGAAGGCAATGAAAGATTTTACGATGCAAAGGGACGTAGAGATAAATTTTAGAGACATAAAAAGTCCCTTTCGATAGAAATTAGGGAAACCGTCGGCGATTCTGAGTGCTATGGCTATTAATGTAAAATGCACTTTCAGATGAAGACATAAAGCATGTTGTTGGGAAGCTATTTAAATAAGCAACTTTGGCGAACTTAAAATTAAATTCAGCTTGCGGTTATTCTTGTATTGAACCTGATTGTAGATAGTACTAATATCTCGATTTTATGGCTTCTGAATTCTGATGATATTGATGACATTATACGCATTCACGTTGTAATAGTAATTTTAATTACATTAGAAATGAATTTAATTACGATTTTTAGTCTGACTCTCCTAAATGTGGTTGACCTTACGTCAATCACATTTGCTATTAGAAGCATAAAACAATTTCCTTTCGGAATACACCTGTATTATTAGCTACACTTTTAGTCTTATTGTCCGCCCACGAATACTCTTGGTCATGGCCGTATACAAAGTAATGCAAATAGCCCTATAAACATTGGCGAACATCGAAGACAAGTAAAACTGGTAGATAATAGCTGAGCAAATGATGGACTGAGAAGAAAATCACAGTGTAGTCGTAAAGTTTATATGCATTACCCTGAATAAGGCTTCCTAGTATTATAATGGGATTATGTTTGAGGTGAAGAGCCGGACCTTGAAACAGATTATGGTGAGTGAGATGTGTGGAACGAATTAGAGTTTGAATGCTATGAATTTCAAATATATAATTGCCAATTGGGTAGGTAAGTAGTTAAGTAACGTTTAAATAGACAATGATGATTTTATTTAATTCGGATAAATGTTCCAGATACATTTCAGGGTTGGCTGATTGTGTATGTGAGATTTATGTTAGTATAAACATCTGTTCTGTGGTATAAACGCACCCACGATACAGAAGTAGTTCTTAGTGCAGAACAACCCGGGATACTCAAATAAATTGTAATTGAATTTAATTCTGCATTTTACTTCAGCTTTGCTTTTCTATCCACTTCTCTGATTGACCCACGTTATAATAATTATTTCTGAACCAAAATTTGCATGTTTTCATTTTTCTGCCTTTACTTGCTCCTTTACAACTTTTCAGTGCTCATCATCTGCTTTTTCCCCAACTGTTTTGGGGTCGGCTTCCAGTCTTACCGAATGAAGCTAAATACCAGTATTTTGACATGGAGCGACTGCCTATCTGACGTCCACAACTCGTCTGGTTAATACGATACCCCTTGGTAAGACTGGTTGTCAGACTTTCGGGCTTCTGACGAACAGTAACGACTGTAAAAGATTTAAGAATGACAGCCGGAACCAACGGCTTAGCGTGCTTTGCTTTCCAAGGCACGGAGGGGTCTTGGTATGTAAAGATGGTCAGCCATTCTCGGACCAACCGGGGCAAGCTTGATCGGCCCTTGCGACTGTTATTACTTAGCCACAAGCCAACTTTTCAGTCCTATTGTGTGTAATTGCAATGGCCTGTAACCTATGAAACTAACATCAAACAAGAACTTAGCAGACATTAACTAGGTATTGTCCGTGAAGTTCGCCATTTTGTCGTACATTCCCACGCGTCAGGGTCGAGAGATTACCATCATCTTCGTAATGCCAGGCATTAACCGTGTAATGTGGACATAACCAACTGCTGTAGGGAAGTGTAACGATGTGACAACATTAGACTGAGGAACGTCGTTTAGAATTTGCTGTGCTTAATTTAATGTTGTTTGTTATTCCTTTTATGAATTAGGGAAACCATCAAGTATTTGGACAGAAGGTTAAAAGCGTCCAGAATTTAACAGATTGTCTACATAAGTGAGTAGGTTCGGGAGAGCTGAGAAAGTAGGTAAGGACTTTAAAATTTATAGGCATGTTCGCTCTTTTAACTATATAGGATCATGCATCATCAACTCTACATATTACTATTTTGTCTTTCATACATGTTTCAGATGTGGAGATTCAGGGCCAAAAAATCTAGCTTTACAATTTTTAAATTTTTATTTTCAAACGAGATAATATTTACATAACATAATACGCTAATCAATCTGCCTAGCCTTTTCCATGTTGGGGTCGGCTCCCAGTGAATCGGATGCAGCTGAATACCAGTATTTTACATGGAGCGACTGCCTATCTGGCCTCCACAACCCAGTAACTGGGTAATACGATACCCCTTGGTAAGACTGGTTGTCAGACTTTCGGGCTTCTGACAACCCGTAATGACTGTCAAAGATCCACGAATGACAGCCGGGACCAACGGCTTAAGCCGTTGGTCCCGGCTGTCATCACGGTCACACGACGACGACACACGACGGTGACACGACGGTCGGATCGGTGTCACGTTAACGTGCTTTGCGAGGCACGGAGGAGTCTCGGTATGTAAAGATGGTCACCCATCCACGGACCGACCGTACCAAGCGTAGCTAACCTAGCCACGAGCTCCTAACATAACATATACGCTAAGAGACTTAAAATAATAATAATATGTACATGTTTAAAAAAAAAAGGCGCCGCCCAGGCAGGCCCAGGAAGAGGTAGCGAGGCGATCTAGACGCGTACCGCAAGGGTTGGATCGAGGTGGCCCTGGAAAAGGATGCTTGGAAGGATTTGGTGGAGGCTTTTGCTCAGCAGTGCGACAGTGTAGGCTAATATAAAAAAATATATATAAAAAAAGGAGGGCAAAGAATTATATGGCATCAAAAAATTCGTCTGCATCGCTGTCAACAGGAAAAGTGCCCAAAAGGCTGGCATCATTTGACTTTGATAAGCAAGCCCCATTTCAAACTCTGCAAACCATGAAGGTAAAACAAAAGTGTACGTCGAAAATAGAGACCCGAGCCAAAAACACGTTAGCCAAATTCAGCCAACCGACCTACTTCGCAGGTTTGAGAACAAAATTATTAATTTCAACGTGACAAGGGTAGTCGACGGCGACACAGGTTTTTACTCAGCCTAATGACACCTGCATTTATTATTAAACTTGAGTTTCAAAAAGTTTTATTTCTTTGACTTTGGTGATGAAGGTCGATTTGACTTGATGCAAGGAAATGAGAGAGAGGTGGCTTTTTAAACTTAGCAGCGAGTTGCAGAAGTTTATCAGTGATGATGACTTGACTGATTGGTTTATATAGAAACTATATAGCTTTGGAACGCGTGCATATCGGAAATTATCCCACGGGAACGGGATAAAATATATGTCCTAACACACATGTGCTAAATTTTATCCAAATCCGTTCAACCGTTTTAGCGTGAAAGCGTAATAACCAAACACTTTCGCATTTATAATATTAAATAGGAATAGGATTAGGATAGTTAGGATTACGATTAGGATTGGTAGACTAAAAGTCCCTATAAATAAAATAGTTCCTTCTCTGTGTAAAAAAACTTTACTCTACTTTTGGGGCAGTCGGAGAAAACTGCCCTTGTCTTGCTCTGGCACAAACAACAAGAATGTATCATGTGGTAGCATAGGGATGATGCCTGGGTAAAAAAAATAAATTCTATTTAGTCCGTCAGTCAGATAATAAAAAAATATTAGACACGTATTTTTTGCTTTATCATATTAATAGAAAACGACTTCTAGAACACGCATTAAAGTAGGGGAGTGGGGGCTCGCTACGTCACTTGTACGTACAAAATCTAGCTACACGTGACGTCACGCGATGTTTTAACTCAATGTATCGCTGTAATCTTTTGATTTTGTAAAAAAAGAAAAAATACGTGTCAAATATTTTCTAATAAACTACATGACGGACAAAAGAAAAATGTTTAGTCATCCTCCTTCAGACATCAGAGCTTCTAAATAAAAGAATTATATCTTCACTGCTGAATATTCTTCGGATATAAACTGGCAGTGATATCGCTAATCAACTTAGTACCGTGCCAAATTCGACGCCCATAACAATTTAATGCTTCTAACATTCGAGACGTGTTACAGAACGATTGAATAGTGATGAAGAATGTCGTGTGAGAGATTACATCGACTGGGAACAGTAATATAAGATCGAACAAGTTGATGATTATTAGATTACAGAAGCAAGTCAACTTGATAGCGTCGAGCTAACTTATCTGTGAATGTTTAGCGTTGAGAGTTGGTATTGAAGATCTAGTTTCAGGTTGTAGACGTTCAAAGGTGGGAAACAACGAGCTACCATAAAGTGACAACAATTATGCAACACTGTATTGTTTGTTCATGGTTTAATGTAAATGCCAATGATGACTACAGTTTCACGTAGTATGTTTATGGGTCTAACTACAATAAGTCGACGTTCGCACGGTGTACATCCACCCTTAACAATCGTCACGTAAGGCCGCAACACTGTTAAAAGTGTGACAGTACATGAAATATATGACAAGTTACAGGAACCTACTAAGACTTACAAGCCTAACAGTCCCTACGACCCTAAGCCCTATAAGCCCTACAGCCCTAACCTATCATTTACATAATATGTGATAAATAAATATAAAAATAATTTCAGGATGTCTGCACCTTGCGACCTAAGGTTACAGACGGATAGTGGACAGAATTCCAGGTTCGGGAAGGGTACACTCACTACCAGTCCCGCAGACTCACGAGACCGATCAGAGATGGCTAAAGGTGTCTTGGCCACAGTGAGGGGTAATGAGACAAGAATATAAAATTAAAATCTGATTTATTTACATTATGTTACCGTTTATATACTATTTTCTCTTAACACATACTATTATACAAAATCTTTGTGTTTTAGGCGTATAAGATGCAACCAATCGGGCCGCGCGAGTGCTGATTCAATGTCCAAAGGTAACATTGAACACACGGACGTAAAAATATCGCGACGATTTTATTTCGCGCACTGGATTTTCAACGCTCTGCTTAGCGCCGAGAGTTGAAAATCCATTAATGTGTTTATTTCGACGCGCTAGAATTGTTCATAAAAAAAAAAACCGTTTTGTATGGAGATGCATACGCAACCGATCAGCTCGGAAAGCTGAACGAGTGCGTTCAGCTTTCCGCGTCGTTCCAAACAAAACTGTTTTTTTTTTCTATGGACTAAAGCTGAATTGAGCTGTGGTTAGTCCCTAATAGTGTCTGAAAAGATGATGAAAGTAAGTGACCACATGATTCCGAGACAGCATGACGGCATGAGTAACGGCAAATGGCTAATGCTAAACCGTATTGAAACGATTAGAACGCTGGCTGGCGGGGCTAAATCTCACTTTAGGCGGCTGTTCAAGGCGAGTATACTCGTACTTAGTCTTTGAATATCGGTGCTTCACGGAGCCCCGTCGCCCGCGTATGGACCCTCTATCAAATATTTCTATGGCATGTAATAAAAGTTGCGTTTTGTAAAAATTAATTATTATCTAAATATTATAAAACAAAGTCGGATTATTTACACTATTTATAACTCAAGAACAGCTGGACTGATTTCTACGATGTTAGGTTTGTTGGATCTCTGCCCCGAATAGCAGAATAACTAGGTATTAAAACATAGGAAAAATTCACAAAAAAAAAAAAAATATGAAGAAAATTTATTTCCTCATACATGGACAGGGCAATGTCTGTCGGGTCAAATAGTTTTAAAATAAAAACCAGAATTGTAAGATAAGTGATTTACCAATGTTATCGTCGTCAAGCCGTGAAAATATCACTTGTAGTTAAGCAGTAGGTAGCGAATTTAAAGTTGAAAACAACCTCATTTCAACTTTTTTTCGTATGGTATATAATGTTGCTTAAAATGTTCAAATGCTCAGATTGAAGTATACTTACATATTATATAATAATATGTCATGGATTCAGAACGGAACGTCAAGTTGAACTGACTTGGGTGTGTTCGGAAATGGGGGTTGGCATCACTGTGCGAGCTGTCAATGTCATTTTGAGTTTGCGGGGGAAAATAACGGTGACAGATGACGGCTATCATTCAAGGTACATGGTAGGGGGGTACTTGAAAGAGGACTTCGTGTAGCTTGCTACATAATACTAATCTGTGACTTCGTAATTACACACCGAACTGAACGGGCGTGCACTACCAACCTCGCCGCGTTCCGATACGAATCCAGTTCCATCCGATTCGTGTGTGCTACTTTATAACCGATTGTTTGTTAAATCGATCTAATTAAAACTGTAGAGTGCATATTGAGTCTTATTTCGGCTACAACAATAGACGACGACCAGTCCGGTAACGAACGCTGACATTGTCCTCCGACATATATTTTTTCTGGAATTTTCTGTAGGCTCAGTTAAAAGCATTAGGTTCTTAAAAACGACTGTTTCACGACTATACTCGCCTTAATGCACCATAAGAAAATTAAAAATAACACCAACTTTCTTCCTCACCAAAAAATCAACATTAAAATGATTGCTGCTACTTGTAAATCGAATCGGTATCCCACATTACGCGCGAACGATAATCGCATAATAAATAATCGAATCGATCGAAAGTCATCCACTTGTGACTAATATGGGGGATATTCGATCGTAAATTGTATCTAGTTTTGGATCGTAAAGCAATCGGGCCTCGGCGATATGTGGCGTATTGATATTTATAGGAAAGGGGAACAATTTTTTGGATCGACTTTTGGTTCAAAAGATACAATGAATACGGTTACCGATATCAATCTTTTACGGTTAAATTGTTTTGTATGTCTTACGACACTTCGACTTACTTTTAGGTTTATAAAGGAGTTATTTTTTCTTATGGGGAATATAAGAAAACTCGCAATTTGAAATCACAAATAGTGAGCTAGCGTATACAGGCTTACAGGGTCAAACTAAATTAGGTAGCGAAACTCCGCAGACGTGATGGGTGGGTAATAGATGATCGATATTTAAACAAGATAAAACAAAAAAGAAATTAATTTGATGATGTTTTTTCTGATGTCATCAACCGCCGCCGGTAGAAATCAGTTTAAAAATCAGTTTTTTTTTAAGTAAACTTCATGGGTATCTTGAACATATTAAAACAGATTTTATCAACTCACACTTCAAGTAACAACATTACCAGCGGTCATTGACCCCAAAAATAAATCATCAAATTTTTTTAAATTTTATTTTGTCCTGTTTAGATAAACAGGACAAAATCAATCTGCCTAGCCTTTTCCCAACTATGTTTGGGGTCGGCTTCCAGTCTAACCGGATGCAGCTGAATACCAGTATTTTACATGGAGCGACTGCCTATCTGACCTCCACAACCCATTAACTGGGTAATACGATACCCCTTGGTAAGACTGGATGTCAGACTTTCTGGCTTCTGACTACCCGTAACGACTGTCAAAGATCCGCGAATGACAGCCGGGACCAACGGCTTAACGTGCTTTCCGAGGCACGGAGGAGTCTCGGTATGTAAAGATGGTCACCCATCCACGGACAACCCCGGCAAGCGTAGCTTAACCTGATGGATCGACCCGTGCGGCTGTTATTACTTAGCCACGAGCTCCCATAAACAGGACAAAATAAAATTTAAAAAAATTTGATGCAGATGTGATGTGTATGAATATCTATCCATACACATCACATCTGCGGAGTTTCGCTTGCTAATTTAATTTGACCCTGTGGTGAACAACGTTCGCAACTTCACCTGATAGTGCGGGCGGCCGCCGCACGATTACTTACCCCATCGAGTTACTGGAAAATACCACATTCCGCGAAAAGTAGACCTAAAATAGGTAGGAAAAAGTTTGGTCTGCCGGGGCTCAGCTTGGAGGATCCGTGGCAGTGCGAAGGTAAGCTACCCACTTTGGACCATCATTTTACCTCATGTGGTTACTGAACGAAACCTTTTTTGTTGGTTTTAGTTTTATGATGAGAAAATGCAACAGGCTCCCATCACAATTTTGGAAATGTACAGACAACAGCACATCAGGTGCCAAACCAAACCAAACTGTCAAACTGTCACTGGTGGTCATACCAAATTGTCAAATTTCTCCAAATGATTTTAAACCTTAAAATGTTATTGATTAAGTTCAAAATCGAATGAGAAAAGTTCAAGTTACCTGCTGCTGTGTGTACCAAAATAATAGCAAAATATTTAGCAGGCTCGCAGTACCTAATTAGCACTATTCTACTATCTTTGCCAGCAGCAATACAAATAAAGCAAGGGAACAGCATTTTTGTTGCATGAAATATTATGACTATAATAATTATACATTTTCGGGGTGCTGATTTTAGATCTGAAGTCAGATTTTTTGTAACAGCTGTCTATTTTAATGCTAAAGCAGTAGTCCGCCATCATGTGGGCATAACAGTTACCCTGGTACCGCCCCTTCATAGTCCGAATATCTTGATGAAGCCATTCCCCTTGGTCTTCACTCAGATCAAGATTTTCAGGGAAACGGTCCAAATGGCTGTGGAGGAAGTGTACCTTGATGCTGCTGTATCTCAAAAACTAGAGATAAATTGAGGGTAGATTTGGAATTAGCGATCACGAATTAGTAAACAGTAGCCATAAAATTCCATGCAATAAAAAAAGTCAAGTTTTGTTCCCTTGAGAATTAAATAAATAAATAAATAAATATGTTTGGACATATCACACAACGCCATCTAGCCCCAAGCTAAGCAACCTAATGCTTGTGTTATGGTAACGAGATGGCTGATAAACTACTTATATACATTTTTTTTTTTTGTAAATACATACATATTATAGATAGAAAAACACCCAGACTCGGAACAAATACTTGTAGGTCGTGCAAATATTTGTTCCGTGCGGGAATCGAACCCGCGACATGCTGCGCAGCAGTCAATCGCTCAACCACTGCGCCAACCGTGTCGTCAAAAAAAAATTAAAAAAAATTATTATAGGCTCTCTCTATACACAAAAGTTTTATAGTTCCTGGCCACATTATCCCAGTAGATCTGGCCAGTACCGGTATTTCCACTGACAGCACTTGGACATCTGCCCAACCCATAAGGGTTAAATAGCGTGAACAACAATTTTAGGAGGCCAGTGACGTAAATGTAAAAGTCAACAAACTCATAAAAAAGATGGTCAATTCAAACATTTATTCGAAAAGATGTAGGCCATTTATTTGTGCATTTTATAAGAGACAAATTCGTAAAATGAACACCGATAGAATCTCCGATTTTGAGGAGTAGAGCTCCAATATATATAAATAATAAAAAGAGAAGTACCGACTGAGTCAGACTCAGCAACGCCCCAGCCCATACCCTTGAAACTAGAAAGCTTAAATTTTGAACAGCGGTTCCCTTTATAATGTAGACGAATAAAGAAGAAGAAAGGAGGAAGAAAGGAGGAAGAAAGGAGGAAGAAAGGAGGAAGAAAGAAGGAATAAAGAAGGATTTCCCGGTAGCACGTTCCCGTGGGATATTTTCCGTCATACACGCGGGCTACCTATCATTAGGTGGATATGGATATCATCCAATTCTGTTACTAAGGTAAGTACTCAAAATATGCCTGGACGTAGAAAGGTCCATAATACTTAGACCATAGGTTAGGGCGAGGTATAAGCTGATATACTTTATGACACCAAATTCAATGATCAGATTATGAGCATGTGTGTCTGTCTGCGTATCAAATAATACAGTTACCAGCTATCAAGGTAAAATAAACCACCACTGGCAATCATCAGGTTTTCCGATCTGGGTATACATGCCAAGAGAGCTTAAGAACCACAGTCAAGCACGATTAGTGGAAACTACTTCTTCCAATCTGAGTATGAGTCTCTACAGGGACGTATCAATATTACAAGCTACAATAAAAGATGATGGAGCCATTATTGTAAATATTTGTTTTTTTTTATTAGTAGTATTATCTTAAATGAACGTGCAGCCTTACGCCTGTGATATCTTGAGTCCCCATTTCTTCAGAACAAAACTCTAAACCTTCAAATGTAGTTCGACACTTGTTTGAATATTCGAATGTCAGCCAGCATTACATAAGGTTGTCCATCATATGAAACCTTCACACGAGCTACGCCCAACCTTGCCCGACTACCAAAGCCAAAACATCAAAAACCACAGCATAACACGATAAGGTGGTTAAGGTGAGTATAGCTGCTAACTAGCGCCACCATTGAGAAAAATATTATTTATTTATTTATTTATATATACTTTATTGTACACCACAAAAATACAAATAAAATAATAATAAGTCTGGAGATAAGGAACATTTTGAAATTTCCTATGCTCACATTTTTAGTCAGATGAGGTAGAATTTTTGCATCAAAAAAATCAACACTAAAAACGGCCGTTTTTACGTTAACTGCTATAACTTCGAACCTAGGAGGTTTGGCGTTAACTACTATAACTTTGAACCTAGGAGGTTTGGCGTTAACTACTATAACTTTGAACCTAGGAGGTTTGGCGTTAACTACTATAACTTTGAACCTAGGAGGTTTGGCGTTAACTG
The DNA here is from genome assembly GCA_946251885.1 of Cosmia pyralina. Taxonomy (NCBI): domain Eukaryota; kingdom Metazoa; phylum Arthropoda; class Insecta; order Lepidoptera; family Noctuidae; genus Cosmia; species Cosmia pyralina. The sequence continues at coordinate 3,325,324 of OX276348.1, read as the reverse complement.
CTATAACTTTGAACCTAGGAGGTTTGGCGTTAACTGCTATAACTTTGAACCTAGGAGGTTTGGCGTTAACTGCTATAACTTTGAACCTAGGAGGTTTGGCGTTAACTGCTATAACTTTGAACCCAGAAGGTTTGGCGTTAACTGCTATAAAAAGTCAACACTCAGCAGTTACGCCAAACCTCCTAGATACAAAGGTATCAGCAGTTACGCCAAACCTCCTAGATACAAAGGTATCTAGGAGGTTTGGCGTAACTGCTATAGCTTCGAACCTAGGAGGTTTAGTGTTGATTTTTTTGATACGAAAAATTCTACCTATCTGACTAACAATGTGAGCATAGGAAAGTTCTAAAAATGTTCCTCCATACTTATTCATTTTTCAATGGTGGCGCTACCGCTAGTCGCCTTAACAATCTAGGTAGCCTATGACGCAATCCTAGAGTGAATAACCTCATAAATAAAGCAGGGTGTATACGATATGATCCTGATCTAAATACCGAATAGCACGTGTTATATGAAATTGAACTACACTAAACCCACGGATAATGTTTCCTATTAACCTGTGTTGACTTGCTGGCAATTTAATACCGGTTGATATATGGGCTCGGGAAAGTTTTAGGGTTTTCTCGGATGTTTGCTGTTTTTAATTGAGGGCTAAAAATATTTAAGGGAAGTAAAGGGTTGTTTTTGGTGACGTCAAAAACCCAAATGTTAATTTGGTTGATGGCATTTTGTAGATTTCAATGGGGAAGGGAACTGTCAAAATGGCGCTGTTGTAGCTAGTTCCCAACAAAAGCTAATAATTCATGGCGTGGGATGGTTTTATTTTATTTTTGCGAAAATAACGCGTTGTTGTGTTGCTAAATACTCCTAAATTGGAGTATTGTGGATTAAAGCTATTCGTAGATTAAAAAAAAAAAAACAAACGATTCATTTTGAAGAAAGTGATCACGAGTAAATATTTAAGGTTTTTAATTCCGACACTTTCCATGTCAAATACTAATAAATAAATGTCAAATTTATTATAGGACTTGGGGACCTAGCTATGATCACGCCATCTACAATTAGCTTTATCCGACCTTCCCACTGGGGAGTTTTCTTCTGACGATTGTTTCTAAAGTGGGCTTGTCGTAAACGCTTTTAAAGATATATAGATAATGCTTTCTTATATAGCAGAATATAAGCAGACGTCACCTTGATGTATGAGGTTGCTATACATGATATTTGTTAGACAAATCACGAATTTACAACACGAAGGATATAAACAAAGAAGTTTTACGTATACTTTTTAGAACTCCGTAGAAGTCAGCGCTATTTTCTTGAAGATTTTTGCATTGTAAACACACCTTGAGCAAAGTAACAAGACACTGACCATCCTCTGACGTCACTAAAACCAAAAATATATTTATTTTAAGAATCGCGAAAACGAAAATGGGTCACCGACATCCCAAGGTGATGCATTTAGGCGGAGTAAACATTAGACCAATGGTTCCCAACATGCGGACTGACCTCGCTTGATAGTTATCCATAGGGATTTCTAACATACACTCCATGCCTGTAATCCTCGAAGGGTTAGGCAGAGGTGTACCTAAAGTACACCCACATTTCACCAGTTATGTTTAAGTCCCATGTAATAAAGGCGAGCCTATTGCCATCAACCGGGCGTATATCCAGTCTCCAGGCTACTACTGACTAATTCCTGATGGAAAACCCAATATCACTTTGCTCGACCTGGGAATCGAATCCAGGACCTCAGCAGTAGCGCTTGCAACCACTAGACCAACGAGGCAAGGAAATATAATAATTGAGTAAAGTATCAAATAAAAGAATTAGGGTTCAGCTGTGTTTGACCATACTGAGCTGTCAGCTGCGGCACATAAAGCATCTTACTATGTCATTATGAAATCGATAGACTAAACATTTTTGGATACAAAGGTGTGTCATTTATTCAAATTCTTACGAACAACGTCAGGTTACTTAAAATGCTAGGAGATATTGGGCTTGCAAATAAACAGTTTAAAATAACATAAAAGAAAATGTTGACCACCTCTGAATCAAACCACTCAATCAAATTAAAAATATCATTGAAAAATATTTTGAAAGCTTTGCGGAAAACATAAAAATATTTAGAATGAAACACAGCATGTTTGTGCGATCTGGTGAGATACTCGTACATGAGAAAACAACATTGATTGAAACAACTGTTTATCGTAATATAGTGCGAAATTATTGAGGAAAAGTTAGTGTTGAGAAGCAAATGGCTTATTATGTAGTGTTATCAAGGCTATCCTGTCATTTAACCGAAAATTAATTTACTTTTCACTTGACAAACAGCTGCCCGGAACGGAACTAGTTAGGTTAGGTTAAATATTTTTACTCGCAATAAATGTTAGGTTAGAACTGCGACTCCCTACGCACGAGCCGAGCGAGCAAAGTGAGCGTGCCGCGTAGCGGTCGGCGAGTGCCAAAAACGACTAGCTAGAATAGAGTATATAGATATAGAAAAATAAAAATATGCAAAACTACTGTCATGATCACTTTGTGACGGGTTTACAAAATTTTTTACAAAAAGATATTTAGTACAAACGTGATTTTTCCAAACAAATCTAAATATGAAATGAAAAATGTATAAATGATAAAATATCATGTGAAAAATGTAAAGCGAAGCATTATGTTTGTAAAGGGAGTGTTGTAAAATAATATGCGAGAGTGAGTGCAAAATAAAACATTTGCGGAATAAGTTATTAATTTGTGAAATGAATAGTATACATACAAAACGTTGGTTGTACCTAAACTAAAAGTTTGTCAACTGTGTTTTGTGAAACATTAGTGAACCATTAAAGCAAGACCCACGTCCCTCCATAATGTTATTAGAAACTTTCGATGAAATTTTAGCGCTAATTTTCCCACTTATTCTGTAACTAAATATTTCAAACGTTCAAGTTTGAGAGGTGCGGTAACTCGAACTAAAGTTGCAAACTATAACGACTTCGCCTGTAAGAGTACTTGGAAGCTAATAAGTTGGAAACTTAATTGACACTTGAAGTTGTTACTTTGAGTGCGTTCTTTTGAATGGAATTGTTAAATGAATTTAAAATTTCAGTTAACTGGACATCTTTTCATGAGACTTCTTTTTCGTTCTTCATTCCTTTGCTTGAAGGAAAGCCATACTTAGTTGGGCGAAGCAGTCCTTAAATACTCTTCGTCAATTCGATTTCCCTGATAATTATTTTTTCGCGATATATTGCGAGCTATACGAGGATAAAAAGGTTAGTCAGTTATGGGTGAATTCGACCGAACTTTTATACCCAGTAAAATCTAAAAAAAAAACAAAAAATAAAGTAAAAAAAAATCTAGTAAATCTTGCCTTAATCTTTAAATAAATTTATTCATTTATTTATATATACTTTATTGTATACCAGAAAATACATAGATAAGTTACACAAATAGACACATAAATTTAACATACATAAATTTTGAATTTTTGACAGTTTCTCCATACAAAAACTAGCAGTCGGCAATTTTATTTCACGGATAAAAGATATTCGACTTTTAATATTAGCCCTAAAAAAATTTGAGGCTTACTGTCCTAGGTCCAGGTTTAACTAAAGTACCGTCACTCGTCCAAGCTCTTACTTAAAAGTTAAAATCACTGAAGGCAATACAGAAATTACAACCACGTGTCTTAAAATACCACCATAAACTATCATTATAAGAATCTATTACAGCCACAAGACACCCAATTACTTCGAACAACATGTTTTAACAGTTGAGAATAACTTATAATTTACGAGTTTCGATATAAACCCTAATCTACATGAGCCGTGCAATACCGTAGGTGGTCGGCACCCGAACTGTTGTCTCCACTGAAGCGTAACAGTTTTCTCGGTCTGATGCTCGAGGAACCAGGGTATATTATGGCTGAAAATATTTGTGTATGGGCTAAGTCACATGCGAAAGGGACACTGAATATTGCTGGAGAAGAACTGTAGCCCCATAGTGAAGAAAACCTGATTGGACTGGATGTTGTTTGTGAATCTTTGTGAGAAAACAGACTATGCCAAAATGTTGCATCCATCGAAGACCATAATAAGACCAGTCGATTTTCACGTTCGTTAGCTCTTTTATTATATTGTAATCGGCTGTCATTGTTGCCATACTATTGTCAGCACTTTTTCTATTTGGCGTGTCGATGGCAAAATAACACAGAATATATACTTTTTAAATTTGTTTACCCCAAAATTCAGCAATGTTAATACTGTTTGCTGACGCAGCCATTAAGTCCTCACGTGTGCAGGTGACAATGCGGCGCAAGATGGAAGGTGGGCCATTGTCTGTGGAGAGACTCCGCATACGCATATAAATATAACGCATAAATATATTGTCAGCACTGAAAGATTGCTAATGCTACCTGACTTATGCAATCCTACAATTACATGTAGGTATGGGCACTACATCTATAATATCAGAATTATTATACCAGATTCCCTCCACTTTTATCTCTCATGTATCTTTGGGAGTCTGTGTGTTCTTAACAGGGCTATATTTACTCCAACTTCGGTCATAACATGGACAGCACCCAAAACAGCGCCAGATGTGACAAAACAGTTATAGGCAACACACCCTCACTCCGACCCCCAATTTGTATATAATTGATTCAAATATTATTTTAAATTGCCGACCGTGCTTGATTGATATCGGAAGAACACATCAAAACATAGTCTTTAGGAGGGCAAAAACTTACTGTTTGAAACAAAAAAATATGGATGGGACGATATTGGTCTATCATTAGACTAATAAATAATTGGCATGGTATGAATTGTAGGTTATTATAGAGATATTTCCACTTGAGGAATACTGTTATTTATTTTATTACTAGAGCGATGAATTGTTGTGAAAGGTAGGTGCAAAGTTTATTATACCAGGTGTGTGGAACCACTACTTGCTGTTATGGCACTATCACAAACTTTATTGAAACTTAAATATCAGTTCATATGAAATGATATCTAAGTCCTCAGTCCTGTTCCACTCAGTCATATAGTGAGTGGAACAGGACTGAGGCGAGAGAGTGGTGGAGTTAAAGTGGATTGTATTTTGATAATTATTTTGGTAGTTGTCAATGTGACAATATTCGTTAATGGAACTCTACCATATCAGTATCGGAAATCTGTTCCCAGGTTGCATTGGTTTTCATCCTCACATTCATAAGAAGAGAAGTGAATATACGGGACTTTGGCCTTGAGCGATGACCAACCACAAAGATTGTAACTAATGGGACGTCACTAATCCATCATACATTTGTCCAATAGCTGATTTCGCCGGACATCTGATTTAATATGAAATTATCCTACAAGAACATAACCTCTGATCACAGTGAAAGTCTTGAGTTCTAGAAATTTTCACTTCCTCAATGATCAGTAGAAATAATGGAAAGTGGTCTGTTTGCACAATTATACGTCGTGGAAGCGTGACATCGAATATTGCGGGAAATTACGAGGCGCGGGACATGTATTATGTATGCTGTGAGGACTGTGGTTAAGGTAGATTGAAATTTCATGTTGTGTACTATGTCTTTTAGTCTTTTTTCCGTGTGGAAATCTGTGTCATATACGGTAGGCTGCACGTTAGTGTTAACAAAACCAGTATAAGTTGATCTCTCAGTGTTATTTTTTTAATGTCAACATGCATCCAGTGCAGTCTTTGTCATTGGCCACTCTGGGCAAGTGCCCAGGGCCCCACGATCTATGGGGAAAGTTAAGAAATTCTCAGACAGGGTGCCAAAATTTTCGAGCTCGCTACTTCGGTCATAGAGTACATCCTACGTTTTTTTATTTCCCAAACTTTTCTGCATATGCGACAATATAACTACTATTTTTGTATGAATGGTCTAAAAAAATCCTAACCTATCCGAGACGGGGGTGCTATAAACTTCAAACTCGCTCTTGCATCATGCATTCTCCATAGTGCCCAGGGCTTCCAATAGCTTAAAGACGGCCCTGCCTGCATCACCCCATTGCTGGGCCTCTCCCCCTGTCTTTTAGCTCTTTCGATTCAGATCTAATTTGAACCGTCGTTGTTTTCACTAGCTCGTCCCGCCGTCTCCTAAGTGATCTTAAGCTGGCCACTTATTCTTTTGAAGCTCCGTACTATGTTAGGCCAGCTCTAAGTACCATTGAATTGTAGCCTACTGAACCTTCCGTTTGGGGAAGTGGATTTGTTGCACAGTTTGCACTCCTAGATGATAAAACTAGTCTGTAGTCGTTATCAGTTCTTTATGATTGGATCACATCTCATATATTGCACTGCAGAGTCTGAAGTTCGTGACTAGTACGCGTAAGCGCTTACTTTGAGGAAGTCTGATAGTGATGAATGTTTCTGACAACACAGTCACAGCGGCAACCATCTGAATTTAACCCAAATACTAGGTTTCGTATTGATAACACAAATTAGACCGCTCTGTGGTGGCGGTCCGGCTTTCAGGTCTGTGGCGACAACGGTATGACAGCGGCTGTGACAGGCGGATTAATAATGTTCTCACCGTTCACCGGGTCTGGAAAGGGATTAGTTGAGTCCTCATTCATATTATCAGTCAGTATTTCAAAATCACTTCCCTGGAATATTTTCAGGAAAAATTAACGTCTTCCAAAAACATTCTTCTCCTTAACACACGAAAGTTTACTCGAAAATTATTTGAAAAAGAAATATGTACAGAGCAATCCATCAAATCAATATCAGATATGACAAGCTCCTCAGTGATGGAGACATTACATTGCCCCACGGAGGGGACCCTCTTGCCTCAAAAAACCGAGAGTGCAGTTAATGTTATAAAATGTTGGGGACAGAGTTGTGGGTGGGTAAAAAACGTAGGTAATTGAAATGGCTTTGGGTTCCTTAATAAGATTTAGTTTGAAAAGAAAAAGGAGACCTGCCCATGGGCTCGCCTTAACGAACTTACTCGTATCTTTTCAACCAATAGGTGGCCTTTAGAACTAGTTAACGCACTATCCAGCAGATGAATCAGAATGTAGAAAATATTAGTCAGAAAAGTTAACTGAGACTGAGCTGGTGAAACACGCCATAAAAGGGTTTATTAGCAAATAAGGTATTGTCGATTACGTTTATATTTCTTTTGCTACTGTTTCTGTTTCTCCACTACCTAAGTATTTGGGTTTCTTCAATGCCAGCATATACCCATATGTATTCTGATTCAGCGTCTGATTAATTCCTACGCTAGCATACATTATATTGTTTGTATGTTTACCTTTCATGTACGCACGGCTATAGATCAAACTATACATTTCCAGATTACACTGACCTCTCATTGTAAGGAAATCCTATACAATGCGAGATCAGCTTTTACTGGAATTGTATAGCTTGATCTGTAGCCGTGTGTACAGTATTTTTTATCTCACGAAGCGACGCGCTTTACTTGTGGTTACTAAGTGTGTGAAAGCGCAAGAGCTCTCGGTACCGTCCGAGACAATGGCGAAGTCATAAGTGTGCGTTTGTGTGGTATGTGCCGACGCTACTCGTCTTGACGCACACATTCACAGCGTTTAGTACACTTAGTAAACACAAGTCAAGTGCGTGTCGAATCGTGAGATAAAAATACTATAAATTAACGTCTGTATAGATCTGCGAAACTATATTAACATTATCTAACACACCTTTGTAACATTTTATTGGATTCTATGATACCCACAGCTTATCAGGACAGGTTGTGCTCCAAGCCAAAAACTACAGAATTTAATTTAAGGTTCTTCCATTCTTGTCTATCTTACGGAACCCAAATTATTTCCCTCTAAACCCTCTCAAAAGCACGTGCTGCACTCCCTAACTATTATGTAAGCAAAATGTCAAATCAGAGGCCCGTGTGAAGCCGATGTGGTTTCATTATGTTCACGCTGCATGGGGTGCAAGGGTATCGTTAGAATTAGAAGTCTTTAAGTCGAGGTAAAACGGGATTGCGAATATCATAGTTGCAGAGACTTGATTCAAAAAGGTTTTTACGTCCTAAAATCGCAGGATTCAACTACTAGATAATTTTATTACCACTGGAAAATCATTGCATTCTTTTTTTATACGTTATTTGGTTTTACCTATAGGATTTTAGAACTGGCCTATAAATCTAGCGGTTGAGTGCGATCGAGAATACGTTGAAAACTAGTTGATTAAATAACCTAGATATACCAAAATAATGTAAGATAATTAGTAATCTGTAGTCGGTACGAACTTTATTTGAATCCCTCTATTAACTTGTTATTTCACCAGTGGTAATTCGCTGATGTAATCCTTATTTACATACCTATGCAAATTGTAAGCTTGGTACACAAATACTTTCAATTTATTATGATACGCAATTGACGATCGCTACGATCGCCAATTGCTTAACATAATAAATTAAATTACTTATGCAAAAATAAGTAGACTGATTTAGCTACATAGTATTTGTATGATAGTTCATTTTCTGACTTGTAGGGCGAATTTCACCAATAAAATTGAACGCGATCAGCACACAAACATCTAAGCGCTGTCAGTATAATTATTTTCTTTGGAATATCGACACTGACAGCTCTTGAACTCGGTTTAGATGTGCTGATCGTGTTCAGTTTCATTGGTGAAATCCGCACTTAGTCGTTGATATAAGCGAACAGGCTATTTGTCACGGTTATACTCGACTTGTTTTTTAGGAAATTTATTAAATTACTTATGCAAAAATAAGTAGACTGATTTAGCTACATAGTATTTGTATGATAGTTCATTTTCTGACTTGTAGGGCGAATTTCACCAATAAAATTGAACGCGATCAGCACACAAACATCTAAGCGCTGTCAGTATAATTATTTTCTTTGGAATATCGACACTGACAGCTCTTGAACTCGGTTTAGATGTGCTGATCGTGTTCAGTTTCATTGGTGAAATCCGCACTTAGTCGTTGATATAAGCGAACAGGCTATTTGTCACGGTTATACTCGACTTGTTTTTTAGGAAATTTAGAGTTTTTATTAGGAAAAGGCAACACAGAGGGGCGATGAGAAATACAGAACTTTAGAAATACAGGTCTTTACCCAGCAGTGCAGCACAATAGTCATAACGTGGAACAGAAATAGTGCTATCACAAATAAACAACATCACATACATCATTATAGCCAAATCAAACAGCACTATAAACAGACATGGAATCAGTAATTTGCCAAACATCAATACGTGCTAACTAAATATGAATACTGCAAAAGCGGTGGTGATAAAATCAATAGTGTGTAACATGGTTAACGCGTCGGTAGTCGCCACATACGTGCCAGTGCACATGGCAATACTATTACAGGGTGGTGTAGGGTCAGCAGAATTGTAAATAGTGTTAGCGATTGAAATAGAAGTACATAAACTAGTTCGTGTTATCGCAAGTGAAGTCTTTATTAGTAAAGAGAGTAAAAGGGACTGTTTTAGATGGATGCTGAGACTTGAAAGATACATTGACGCTTCTGCCTGACCTGTACTTTCTTGCGGGCACAAAGATCTTGCTGTGGTAAAAAGGTCAGCAAGGTTAGTCTGATAGACTGCCCGGGAATACTCCGAGCATATTGTAGAAGGACCCATCGTCAATCGTTGGGGCTACAATACTATCGTGAGCAAGTACAGTCTCAACAAACATATGTTCTAAAGGGCTCTTTTTGTCTGCTCATTGCCCGATAGAATCTGCGTGTTTGATACACCTTGGACCATTCGATAATGGTCAAATGTGTATGCTATTTTGGATCTTTGTTTTCAATTAATTAATTATCGTTTTCTGTGCAATAGTCTATTCAATGCCGTAGCTTTAAAAGGCATGAGATGTCCTGACTTGATAAAGGAAATGAAAACTGATGAACATATAAAAGACAGTGACTGTTGGTTGTTGCTGTTGTTTATAAATGTCACAACCAACTGGTTTAATTAGCCTTTGGAAGTAGTGCTCGCCAGCCGCTGCCGTGGCTCCTCTTGCTACGCTCGCTCGACTCGCACGCGATTGGTCACAGGTCTAACCCAACTTAACCTATTTGGTCGGGGTCCCTGCATGCTAATTGCGTAACCACTATCAATCGCAATCGGTGTCATTTTGACAGTTCAACAGCATTCATTGCGTTGTTTACGGTGCTGAGAGGACAAATTTTTCGAACTAATGAAGCGGGATTAGCAATTTGCTTCAAAATTATTCAGATTCCGATCGATAGTGTGTTACGCAATTAAGGTGCTGGCTTAGTTACTGTGATCAATTCGGCTCGCGTGTGATTGGTCACAGTTCCAACCAAACCTATAGTTGAATATTATTCAGGCCGCTAGTTGAACGTCCGCCGTTTAGTTAAACGGCTAGGCTGTTAACTAAACGGCTAATTAATCCAGTAGGCTGTGACATATAAATCAGAATTTTCAGCATTTAACAAAAAAGACAATAACCCGCTATAGTTTTAGTCAGTTAGCTTTGTTTTCATTAGCAGAAGGTTCATCCCTTCTCGTTTAAACCTAGTTATTCATTCAAACTCAAAGCATTTATTTCAAATAAACCAATTACAGGCACTTTTGAATTGTCAATGGGTCGGTCAGTCAGAAAGATGAAACTAGTTGCCCACTCCAAAGCGTAGTAGATCCCTATGGAGAAGAACGGGCAAGAAACTCCACGGACACTCTTTTAAATCATAATATTTTTACAAAATATTGGTTACATCGTTCATGTTGAAAATATACATGTGAGAACAATCTAGAAACACGTGCACGTTAAAAATCGTCCGTAATAAAACAATAAAAACTAAAACAACTAAATTAAATATTAAAATTAAAAATAAGCCATGGCAGCTAAGAGACGACCAGTTCCGACTGACGGCTCCCGTTCACGAACATGACGCATGGATCAGCCACCAATTAGCTCAACCATTTTGAAGGGAACTTAATGATCCAACACACACGCCACCACCAGCGAGACATTTGAGTGAGCATGACATACTCTCAACCGCCAGGGCACATTCAAGTCAGTGAAAGACGTATCCAGTAAAAGGTAGCTTAATAAGCTACATAGTGCTCACACATTATACAACCCATTTGCTTTTAATTAATTAATGGACTCAACCATAAAAAAGAGGTGAGCTCTATACCACTATTAATAGGTATAGAATAAAATGCACGTGCATCCATGCGTTTGTCCTTGACAGTTCTAGCTAGCTAGCTTACTAAACACATAGATACTGTGATACGTAATGAGGAAACACAAATCGTATGCAAAAATCTGTAGAAGAGTAAATAGTTGAGGCGGTTTTATTTATACTTGATGGATGTTTATTTTTAAACGTAATTGTATGCATAATTTATTGTTGAAGTGTAATACCTACATAATGTGTTAGGTACTATTATTTATTCTGTCGGCACAATACGTGCCACGAAACTACTTGAAACACGACGTAGTTTGACTTGCGCAGTAGATTATAATTCTCTGATTCTGATTATTCTGATTTATATACTTCATCGGTTTAGGTAATTAAATAAAGGTAAACAAAAAAAAAAACACGTTTCTGGTTAACCTGTCACTTCTGTTGTATAGCTACGACGTGCCTTATTATTTAGATTTGTGTGGCTACGACACAGTTATTGTACTCTTCAATGTATAACGTTGCTAAATCGAAGAGTACAACTGTGTCGTAGCATGACGACTGAAGTGACAGGTATTACGTTTAGTCGGTTGACTGAGACTAAGACACGTGTTTTTTTTTGTTTACCTTTATTTAGTTACCTAAACCGATGGAGTATAGGTCTCTTTAGCGATATGAGGTCTGAGACAGGAAGGGACCGGGTGTCATCGGGGCTGCGGAAAGAGAGCGGGAGGCGCGATACTGCGCTCTTCAAGTCTCATCTTTCGTGGCACGCATTGTACACAAGGATGAGTGTCTTTACAAGGCGAGTGATGAACCTGTGTTAGAGTGGCCATTTATTGTAAAGAAGAAGGGTTATTTTCTTATACATATTGGTAAAATATCTCTGTACATAAGTGTTTACCTATCGTTATTTAAATATAAAGTTTTACGCAATGGGTCAGGTAGACTGTAAGTCGATGTTCGCATGGACGTAAAAATATCGCGGAGATTTTTTTTCGCGCACTGGATTCTCAACGCTCGGCTCAACAACGAGAGTTGAAAATCCAGTGCGCGATAAAATCCCACCGCAATATTTTTACGTCCGTGCGAACGTAGTATAATAGTAGCTATTTAGTTCTTCACATCAATCACAACATGCTATAAAACAACACGTATACAGGGTCACATTACATTAGCTAGCGAAACTCCGCAGATAAACATGATAAAACAAAAAATGAATACATTTGAATGTTTTTTTGGGTCATCATCTGCTGGTATTGTAGTCACTAAAATTACAGTTTAGTTTTTTTTTTTTGTGTAAACTTCACAGATGTGATGGGTATCGATATCTCAATACGATAAAACAGATTTACTAACTACCTCTAGCGGTCATTGACCCCAAAAAAATAAACAAATCTTTTTTTTTATTTTGTGGAGTTTTGATATCGATACCCCATCACGTCTGCAAAGTTTCGCTAGCTAATTTAGTTTGACACTATTTATTTAGGTACCTAATAATCCAAAATCAAATACCATTCACGAAAATCTAACCCTCTTAAAATAAATATCACACAATAGTACATTAAGGGGGTGGACACAATCGATTGGCTTGGCGTAGCGCGTAGCGTGAGACGTCGTATCATTGTGGGGGTGTGAATATGACTGATGATCGTAGATATTGACAGATATGAGAAATGAAGGAAGTTAATTTAGTTACCTTGCTTTTGTGAGGCTGAGTTGGAGATCTTGTGAGAAAATAGCGGTAAATTGATATCGTTCAGGGTTTTGTTTGCTTTATAGTTTAAAGGATACTGTCTTTAGATTGTAAGAGAGCAACTAGAATAATGTTCTTACGCCCAATACTATTGTTTTATCGAATTAATCATATGAGAATATGAGATGAAGCCTGCTATGTAATGGTGTATCCGTACGAAAGTTCAAAAGTGGAACAGCATAGAATCTGAAAGAATAAAAGTTGTTGATATTAGTGAAATTACTGGAAAGTATGACATTGCTACCTCTCTTCCACAAGTAAAATGTGGGTGTTTCAACTCGGACGTCTGGTAAAAATTGGATTCAAATGCACAGTCATTGATTGAGATTGTGTACCCGTGTGCTAAACAATCAATAGTGCTCTGCTTTATTTATTATATTATTAGGTATAAGTACTAATTTCTTCATCTTCATTCGAAATAAAGATTAAATTATTTATTTAGCTAAAAATCATGATGATTTTACATAAAAATAAGAGCCCTTTATTCTATAAAGACGTAGTAGCTAGTACCTACACATTTACACAATACACCTTTTACCGTTTTAAAAAGAATACGCCACACAATATTAATGATACGCCGAATCGTATCATTGCACAATTTCGCTACATTTGTGTCAGCGTCGCTGTTGTGTCCTGGGATTTAGATTAATGATACGATACCATATAAATATTGGAAAGTCAAACTTAATGGAAGTTGAAAAGTGATTTATCACTTGCATACATTATTGCCATTTTTAATTGTGTTATTTTTGGCTTTCGGGGTTAAGAGAGTTCGAAATCAGAGCAGTTAACGTGATTTTGCGCTTTATCGAATAAAAATTGTGTTAAAATAGGTGTGAAAATTACGCAGCCGGGTGGACGGAAAGAAGTAGCCTAAAAAACTAAATCATGTCGTGAGGCGAGACATAATAATAAGCCAAGTCGAGTGATTGATTACAGTACCTATAACAAAAAGGTGCCTAAGCCAGTGGTCTAGAAAAGCGCAATCATGAATCTCAATAAGCAGGGATTCTACTATTAAATCTATGAGATCCATTAGCTTAATACTTTTTACACGACTGCGAAAGGAGTGTAATGTTTGCAGGGTTGATGTATGTTTGTATGTGAGTTTCTTTATTCCACCATAACTTTGAAATGTCTGAACAGATTTGGATGTATGGGGTATCGTTAGAATCCTTACATCATCCCGAGTGACACTGGCTATAATTTTGAAAAAAATCAATACGGCGGCAGTATGGTTCCATTTTGAAAAGTGAAAAAAAAAATTCATAAATTTTTACACGACTGCCCAAAGGAGTGTAATGTTTTCAGGGTTGATGTATGTTTGTATGTCAGTTTCATTATTCCTAATTATTCTTAAACTTCTTTCCAGAATAAGGTCCTTAGTTTTGTAGCAAAGACTAATAGGTTCTCGTAGAGTAGAATGGGCATGTGGTGGCAATTACTTAAATCAAATTTCTGACACCAATTAATTGAACGGATTCGGATCGGAACGGATCTTTCCAACACACTACTCACACACATTAAACTGTAACAATAAACAAAGTTAATCCTTGTTTGCTGAAAACATCGTGAGGCATGTCCTAGAACCAAAAATTCGAAGACATGTTGTGACATCTATCACCCCGCACTGGGCCCGCGTGGTAGGTTACGGACCACTCCCTCTCACCGAGAGGAGGCCTGTGTCCCAGCAGTGGGAACATTAGAGGCTGTTTATGCTTATGCTCAATCCTTGTTTATACAGTCAGCAAAAACTAATCCCAACAGAGCGTTACAATACAATTTTAACCAATAACCATAAACGGAGATTAACTATAATACTAACCGCAAATGTCAATATTTCTCATCACTCATAACGACATGACGTTACAAACGTCAAACTTGAATTTGACATTTGAAAGGGGGCCCAACAATGAGACCCTAATTAAAATGTATTTAGAAAAGTAATCCGTATAAAAACAAGATGTCTACCTCGTGAAACACGCGAAAACATGGACTCAGTTACCCTTCAAATATATAATGAATATTTGCATAAGATTTGCAATGGTAACTGTAGACAAGACGTGGATTGGGATGAGGCCAAATTAAAAATGTACTTAGGACATTAGCGTGTAAAGTTCAATTTTGATTGTTTCTTTTTTTGCTAAGATGAGACATAAACTTCAAGGCACAAAGTTTAACTAATTGGAACCGACGGATCCTATTGTGTTATATTACTTGAAGGCTAATATTGGCAGTAAAGTTATTGCTTGTGTGAAACATGAACAAAATAGAATGCTTGATGGTAATTCAAGCTGAAAACATAACTAAAACACTCGAGAAATAAATTAGGAAGCCCACAAAAATCACGATCACGTGTGGAACAAAAACAATAACACTTATTAAAGTATTTTTAAACTTTAATAACGGATCAGGGTAAAATATGGATTTTTGGCTTAAACAATTATTTTACAAAACAAACTATTTTATCAAAAAGTTGCACCGAAAACCATAACAATCGGATTATCATCCCACAGAATGACATCTCTATTGTAGGGAAAATACAAAAAATACTTAAACATATAAATAATAAAAACGAAACCACGACTAAAATAAGATCCCACAAAATCCGCACAAATAAGTAAAAAACATTATTTCGATTTCGTTTTGGAAAAAAATTGGACAGACCCTAAAATTGCAAGATGGGGACACACCCGATATATTTTTTATGCAATCCAAGAAGGGTACAAAATAAAGTTGCAATTTCAAGACGTTGCGATTGGACAGACATCGCTAGGGGTGACACCCAAGAGTGAAGGGCGGAACGTGTAAGGGTAAATGTAGGGTCTGTGAAAAGATTATTAATTTTTGAAGATGTGGCCGGGGGATAAAGTCTAAGAATTTATTTGGGTGTAACTGGATCTAGACTAAGTAATCTAATATAATGATATCTATCTATATAACTATAAAGTGAAGTCCTGACTCATCAACGCCCAGCCCAAACCCTTGGACTTAGAAAGCTGAAATTTTGCACAGAGGTTTCCTTTGTAACGTAGACAAGGAATAAGGAAGGAATTACCGGTAGTACGTTCCCGTGGGATATTTTCCGAAATCCGCGCGGGCGCAGCCGCTGGCAAAAGCTAGTTATTAATACGTATTATGTAGCCATGTTTAAAAGGAGTAATAAATTATTGAATAGGTATAATACAATAACGTAAAGTAACTAAGTATCTTGGCTCATGTTACTCATTGTGTAAAACACATAAAACACCTTGCTCATAAAACATTTCTGAAGAATACAAACAAATTGTCGGAGTTAGTAAAAGCAATATCAAGAAACCCAAGAGTAATCTAGGCATAACAATGAAGTAATTGGAGATTAAAATGCCACTTACAACAATTACAACGCTACTAACACATTTACATTTTTTTACTTTCAAGTTCAAACACAATAAATAATTTCACGTAATCATCACAATAAAAGGAAGCAAGAAGACGCCAAAGAAAAAAAAGAAAAGAAATCTCAACTTAATTTGAATTTTAATCCTTTTCTCCAAAGAAAACAATAGGCGTAATAAATCAAAATATTTTACTATAACAATGACGTCACGGCATGCGCGTACGACGATGTACAATAAGATTCCTCAATATCAATGACATTACACGGCGTTATCAAAGGCGTTTGAACAAATTTATGAGCCGTAAAACCCATTACAATTATTCGTACACAATAAATCATAGGAAACATATGGTTGTTCTTTGGTAACAGTATAATTTCTCGCTACTAAGATTTGGTTATGGGTCGTTGGGTAAATTGATAGAATCGGATGATGCAAAAACGTCTGTGTCGCTCGGTGTTTTATATTACCCCAATCTGTGATCGAACGAAGATTTAGTCATGGATAGTATTAAAATGTCAAGTTGAATGAGCCGCATATATACATCCGTGATTGCTAGTTAAAAAGTGTAGCTAAAGATGCTATCACAGCGCGACAAAAAGCCGCCAAGTTCTACAGTGAATCCGTTGCAAACAAGACAAGAAGAAAACGAAAAATAAATCCACACTCTAGAACACAGTAAGCAGAAAAAACTCATCATTGACCCAAAACCTTTGGAGCTTCAATCATAACACGTCAAAAATGACGTCTTCACAAAACTGCAAGATGCAACGGACTGCAAACAATTGACAATAGGACTGCCGACAAACATGAAAACCAGACAGATGTTGGAGCCAAGATTTACTTGAAAATAGGAATAATCGGCGTGCGACTCGACTTCCGTGTTGGAAGACCGGTTCTTAGTGTTAAAAATAATGTTAACATTCAACAATTGGCCACTTGGGAACATTTGGATTGTGAGAAAAATGTGTAGTCAGAGACGGATGCCTATTTGTTTTATTTTGAAGCGTAAGTCTTAAATTGTATAGATTTGTCAAAGGTTTTGTAGAGCTCAGACTCGAATCCGACGGATTTTAAATTTTAATGAGGTAAAATGACGAAGCATAAGAAAACTAAAATACATAGCTTTTTTGGAGTCAACTTAAAACATAGAATATCAGAAGAAGGTGCAGTAGTAATGTAAGTACAAAAACTAAGTGTGTGAAATATCCAAGATAAAAGATGATTGTATCAATCAGGTTATTAATACTTTTATCGTTGTACCGCTACACAATACTCACAACTGTTTCAATCTACGTCATCCACAATCACTAGTTATGCAAAGGGTTCAAGAGATCGCAAGTTCTTTCAATTTCTTTGACAGGTTTCACAATCAATTTCTATGCAGTGACCTTAAAATGCCATTCCGTAATCTAATATTTAGCAATATGATTATCGATAATGCTATTAAGATTACAATCCAACCAGTTTGATCTAAACAAGATAATAATGTTCAACAAAGGAACTTTCTCAACTAACAAAATGTTTTGAACGTTATGAAATGCCATTGTTGACCTAAGGGTTGCACCCTTTCTTGTCTTACTATCCTTTCTCGTCATAGATTGTCATGACAATGTCAGAATTTGCAACGTGACAAGTCATGTCAGAGTAGAAATGCAGTTTGATGAGGTTCGAATGAATGCAGCGGAGAGTGGTTCGTTCACACGACCCGGTTGTCGATCAACTCGAGTATCGGTTACTTCCCTAATGGGGTCTGCAGCTTCAAACAAAGGTAAGTACAGGTGGAATGTCTGGCGTTAAATGTAATAACAATTTTATATTGAACGTGCAATTCGAAGAGCAGTGTGACATCGGTATGTTCTTACTCGCATTCAATATTGAAAGGGGCAATAGTGAGACTTTCACGCTGTCAATGCCGATACAATCTAAGTAACGTACAAAAGAGATTGAGAAAAGAATCAAGAGTTGTTTTGCTACTGCATTCTACATATACACAGTATCAATAGTATCAAATTGCCAAAGTTATGGAAACCATAGCAAAATTATCAGTTGTGTCTAATCAAGGCAATGTTTTGCGCTGAAGCCTTACACTCACTTTTAAGGATTCATTGCGCAAATTCGCAATATTTCTATTAGCAGAACAAATTTTCCCTTTCGTAAGTATCTCAGGGCCCAGGGACATCCGATATGCATAAGATATTGTACTCAAAACTTTTCTCACACAACCACAAAAACAAATTTTTAATTCTACAAAAAAAAAGTATGTTTAAAGTCTTCCCTTCAAATGCATTTTTCTCAAAACAACATGCAAATAGTCCATACGCAATAAACACACCCAAACTTCGCTCCCCATTTCCATACTATATCAAAATCTATTCAGAAATCTGTCACCTCATCAAATACTTGTGTTCCCTTGTTTCCAAAAATATTATTTGAACAAATGCTCCGATATTCAAGACTGTAATATACTTTTGCATTGACAAACTTATTGGTAGGATCTAAAATTAGACTATGCTCTTTACCACCTTGAGTTAGGGATACAATTTCCTTCTCTAGGAATGCATCAACTGTTGGTGTTATTTGATCTAATAAATCGCTAGATAAAGTAGGGGGCTTGCAGTATTCAATGGTGCTATCAACTGAAGAAAAATAGCCCAAATCGTAAATATTGTAACGTTATAGTTTGGCGTTTCCCTCGCTCGGGGAAGTTTGTTGGAGATCGTATTTTATGTTTGCATTTCATTATAAGTTTGGACCGATAAATAAACGGAAATATTATGTTTCCAAACCACAGTAGCTACCAATGTGAATTTATTAACTTAAGATTTACATTTGGCAGAAGTTGCATCGTTTGTAGTAATAGTTTTATAAACGTTAATTTTGAATGACTAGTTCCAAATACATGTTATTTTTTCAGAGCTGAAACAAATAAAGCATCCATGCTGTTCACTGTAAGTCTCCCCAACTTTGAAATTAAACCAAATCACTATCAAACTAAATGAAATTGAAGAAACATTCTGGGAATGTTAACTCGTGTGAATTTATGGAGTTTGAGACATTCGCAATAACGTTGAAGTATTTGAAGGACTATTAGGTACTAAATACTCAGGGGTCTTATCTTACAAAACTTTCGCAAGACGAGACAATATATTGCATGATTAATTTTGGTTCTGATCATGAAAACGTTTAAGAATTTCTTGGCTTCTTCTTCTCCGTAGGAATATATGCTTAGGAAAAGGCTACAATTTGTTTATCTGACAGACTATAATATAAATGCAACTAGATGCGTCGGATAATCGGAAATGTAATAATTTTTTTAACGATGTTATTCCGCTTTTTCAACTTCCTCTTCAGCACGGATATTGTTCCTTTAAACCGAAAGGCAAATAGATACACAGATGCAGTTCCGTATTACAATATCTCTATTATATTAACTGCATTAGAAAGGATTAAAGCAACAAAAAGGATCAAACCAATTGTCTAACATAGCTTTGGGGCACTACAAAAATGTTAACTGACGCATAAGAGATTTTTACGCCAACTGTCTATGGATGCGGCTTTTAAGGGTGCAGCCCTAAGCGAAACTAACGCAAGCTAAGCATGGGACAACATGTCATAACTCATAAGCCTCTATTAATTTAAATTTGGAACAAGTTGTCTATCTCTAAGTACAGTTAGTCTATTCTTCTATTGTCAATGTTTTGTTAAAAACAGGATTTGGATCTAAAGAGGTCATGGTCATTTTCTATGGTGTCCCTGTCCACGAAGGTTAGCTTGTTTTGTCTATTTTTTACGAAGCGAAACTAAAAAGTTTGAATCAAGAATAAAAACGTCGTGGATGGAGAAACCAGAGCAATGGTAAAAACTCAAGTATGGCGTAATAATGGTGTAGGGAATTATTAGGATTTTGTAATGCTAACTTACCTAGTCATTGTGTGCCGTTGAATACCAAATATAAGGCGAAGTTTCCCATTACTTTTCCTTATTAAAATCCCAAGCACTATGGAAACAAGATTAGGAAGTAAACGAATATGCTGCGATTGTGGAAAAAAACAAAATTCTCTTGATAATTCTGATTACTTACCTACTTAATAAAATACTACAGGAAACGAAAAGTTAACTACTCAGCTAATATTAATTATCACAGTTGCATTATATGATGCAAATAACAAACTTAACAGATTTGAACATGACACGGCGCATATAGCTAAACAAATTAATAATTCCCTTATAGCTGATCTCGATTCAAGTAATAATTCTTATTAGTATTACCACGTGAAGTGTATGAATGTTGAACAAGCCGCTAAACTTGTTCGCATAACGAATAATGATAATGATCCCGCATTTATAATGATATATTTTATTAGAGTATTGTAAGTCGAACAAGACGGAGTGAATAATTCCTTAGAGAAGGGTTGTGGAGATTTGGCAGATGGTAACTGAACTTTACATTTTAAAACGTACATGGTATTAATTGAATTTCAAGGAAAGGTAGGCAAGCTAATTACTTTGGTAATCTTAGTTTGTTAGTAAAGTCCAATGAGACTTATAAGAATGACACGATTAATAATAATCTAATTGAGGTCTTATAAGATTGTTCGAAATCATATAATCCAACAAGAGTCGTTGTGAGTTTGTGAGTACATAATTCTGATTATCATATACTTAAGCCTTGTGAATCAATGTTATCATCTGTTTTCCTTTTCACCCAGAAAAGCTAAAGATTTCTTGATTGTTTCAAATGTTACTGATAGTAATTTAAAATTAGTGACCTCGCTAATGACGCTTCACTTTCTTAAAGCTGAAATACTTTTAATCTTTGCTATTAAGGATTCTGATTCAAGTTCTCACTACTAAAGGCATCGCATATAATTAATCCCGAATTCCGCGGAAATCGTGAATAATGTAAAAAAAATCATTGAAGGTGCCGCCATCACGCCCCAAATCTCAAACCACGTACCGTATCCTAAGCCACAGTACCTAACAGAACGAGTATCTTATAATCCGGCTAGTTAGCGCACCCAATTTGCGCCCGCCAAGGGTCGCTGCGTACGCGCAACGATTGTTCCCATTCATTGAACAAAGCATAAAAAATATGTCAAACTTGCACTGGCATGGAACGGTCAAATTGTGATTTATCTTGATATAAAAAGGGCGAGAAGAATTGAGTGCTTCTTGTGTTGGGAATTGGAAGATGTAGAATAGCCGACTGAATTTCGGTTGCATGCTTTGATGTAAACAGGATATCATTGGTATGCTATGCTCCCCTTTGTCTAAAAGTAAAAATGTGAAGCGTCATCTGCAAAAAAGCTTTTTACTGATAACAGCAGTTAGGATAACGATTTACTCGACGAATTGAGTAGTATTATTAGTAGTAGTTATTGAGTAGTTCCGATGACCATTTATGTGGTCTTCATCATCAGTTCCACTTCACCAAGTGGTACTTTCCGAGAGCAAATGTACGACTTACTATAAAAAATACCTAAATCTCTATAGAGTGCCTATAAAACTTGAGGGTTTCCCTCGATTTCCATGGGATCCCCTCATCAGATTTTGAGTTGGTGACAATGGGTCCACCTCGAGAACACACCCTTTCAAATAAAAAAAAAAAGAATTTTCAAAATCGGACCATAATTGACGGAGAAATCGAAAACCTCCTCCTTTTTTGAAGTTGGTTAAAAATGTAATAAATTGAAAAATACGTTATTCTTACGTCATAACAGTATAGTCGGATCCACTATTTCAACCTCTCTACTATCGCTCCGATAGCCGTGATCGTCTAGTGGTTAGGACCCTACGTTGTGGCCGTAGTAACCCAGGTTCGAATCCTGGTCACGGCAGTGTTTAACACTGTCATGGCGGAGAATAGTTTTTGCATTTTTAGATGACTTTTAATGAATTATACAAATAAACCAACATAACGAAAGAATTATTGTTTTTTTTTTTGTATGTATAGTTAGTTAGTTAATTTACTAGTACCTAGTGTAAACAGTTATGTAATAATTATGTAATCATTAAAATGTTAATAATAAGAAGACGCGTGATGAACGATTAAGTTCTTATTAACTTACATAGCAGATAATTTCATACAAATTCTGTTCCATTTTGGAATTTATTCGGTAAGTAGTGGCTGGTGTGTAGTAGTGGTGGTGGTGGTGGTGACATTATGAAATAGTTTTTGAAAGTTGAAAATTATTAACCCTGCAGGACTGAGATAATGATACAGCTTATAGTGACCCCTAGTGAGCGGTAGCTGAACTACGGATGCTGAAGTAGAATTCAAAAGCAATAACAGATGGCGCTGTTCAATTAATTGGTTTAATACTAAATAGATGGCGCAAAAAGTTTTTTGCTACTCGACACTAGATGGCTCTTAAACTGGTCGACTCGCTGTTCTAAAAGTCGAAACTAGATGGCGCTACACGATCATTAAGCGCGTTACAAGGTAGTGGTCGCAGACAAGTTACGAAAGTTTTCGCCGCATCTGTGTTGTACTTTAGAGATGGGGATTTCGAATACAATTTGCTATAATGTGATTTGTTAACCACAACATGCTGCTAAGTAAGAGGTTTTGTTCCATTGTTTTGAAGGCAAGCATACTTCCGTGTTTTTTATGTTATGTGGTGTGGATATTTTATGTGTAAGTAAGTATATAGTTTAATTCAAACAAAACTTTTTGTTTAAGTACTTTTATCCTACTTAAAAAATCCTACATAAACATGTACTAAATAAAGCCTTTTAAGTACTATCTTCACATCCAGCAAAAAAAAAAAAATCACGATAATACTTCACTTGAGACACCTCCATAAAAAAACTTCACAGAACCAAGGACAGGATGAAGTGAAGATGTTTCACAATCATTTATCATGACATTAGCTGACTTATATTGTAGAAATACGAGATAAGAGTGCGTTGTACGAATCTTACTATTATTATTTGCGATCTTGAGTACGCATTGCAGTTACGTAATTTACATCAACAAGGAGTTGCTTATCGAGCTGTTGACAGATGGTACCTAAACAGAAAAAAAAGGCAGAGCAAGAAGATCATGAACCAAGAAGAAAAGAAAATAGTTGAAGTTTGATGTGGGAATGAAGAAAGAAGTAGGTATCGGATAGTGTTCTATCACCATCAGCATCTTTATAGAAACGCAGAAAATGCGAAACACTTAAAATTTTGGATGGGTGGATGCCAGTACGTAAGCAATTGTTGTCTGGCAGTTGTTTCCAGTATGCGTCCCAATTTGGAAGAAAAAGCTGCAGGGTCGTACAGTATGGTCGCAGATTGAGAAGCGAGTTAGCTAGTTGTGAAAGACTAATTGTCTTTTGACCTAGTATCTGTGCCTAGTATGCCGAGCGGGGGCTTGGGACTATCTAGCTAGAGATGTAGTGCTACAAGGATTATTGTAGCGCTTGAGTGACATTGACAGGAGGGTTGTTGGGAAAATGTTGTGAAATGGTCGCTGTCATTTTGTATTGACAAAACAAGATGGCGGCGCTAGTTCTGATTTTGGCTATGCGCCAAAATAACCTTGTTCTATATTGTACTAGCTTGCGCCCGCGTAGTATGTCGATAAAAAGTAGCGTATGGCCTTTCCCAGGGTTCAAAGTATCCCCATACCAAATTCCATCAAAATAGGTTCAGCCGTTTAGCCGTGAAAGCGGAACAAACAAAAAATACAAAAAATCAAATCTTTTGTCATCTTAATCCTAACTAATATTATAAATGCGAAAGTGAGTTTGTTTGTTTGTTTGTTTGTAACGCTTTCACGCGAAAACGGGTGAACGGATTTGCATGAAATTTGACACATGGGTAGACCATGACCTGGAATAGGACATAGGATGCTTTTTATCTACCGGGATTCGTTCCATTGGGATAATTTCCGACCTCCACGCGGACGAACCCGCGGGCAAAAGCTTCAGATGGAATAAGACTTTATAGACTAGGATTGTGTGACGATGGCAGCATACGCTGCATAGGTACAAGATAGATACTTATTTGGCGTGTCGTCTAAGAATAGACCACTCAGTCATTCCTTAGAGGCGACAAAGTGATTCTATCAAAGGATTCGAAATCACGTCATGTATGTCACACTCATACAATGTCTTACTTTTTTAGAATCTTGATCTGCATCAATATTTGGAATGCCCTGGCATTATAAGTATCCTTTTAACGCAGAGAAATTAATTGTTTATCAAACTGACTACACCAACATAAATTGTCCGTAAATTCTAATCACAACTGTCATCTTAAGGACGCTGTTACAAATGGTTAGTCAAATCAAAACTTTTTTAAACAAAAGTATGTTTATTAAATAAAATGCTTTAAATTCTTAAAATGTTTTTTGGCCAAACGGTTGATAGATGTGCATGGTACGATTCTGAACTACCTATAAATATAATTTTAGACAGTACAGTTTCTCAATAATTGTACCGGAGTGAAAATTTTTACTTTGGTACATTTATTGAGAAAATGTACCTATTTAAAATTATATTTATAGTTCAGAATCGTAACATGCAAATCTATCTACAGTTTGGGCAAAAAAAAATTTAAGAATGTGAAGCATTTTATTTAATAAACATACTTTTGTGTAAAAAAGTAATGATTTGACTACCCATTTGTAACAGCGTCCTTAAGACAGATGTATGAAATCACTATAATTATATAATATATTTAGTCTTGAGTATCAACTCAAGACTAAATAAAACGGTCTGAGACTTATACGGCAAATTGGCGTAGTGTGCATTTTCTTTCCGACCAGCACCATAATTTGCGTAACACACTAACAATCGGAAACTGAATCATTTTGAAACAATTTGCTAATCCATTATTTCATGTTCCAAAAATTTGTCTGCTCGACAACGTAAATAACGCAATGAATGTTGTTGAACTGTCAAAATGAAACCGATTCCGATTAAAAGTGTGCATTTATAATCGTTACGTTTTTTCTTCAATCTTAATTTGGATTTTTAACATATCCCTGTATTCCCCGAAGGATTAAGGAGAGGAGACACCCACATTTTATTGGATTTCTTACGCCATCACGATACGGATAATATGGCTTCTTATTGATCACTTAATACACCACGAACAAAGTGCATTATGTAGATAAGATGACACACTGACACCTTTTAACATTTTTAATTAATAATAGCGTGTTTGTTATCTATTGTTATTGCGTGTTTTGTTCCAAAGAATGGTTTTGTAGCGCCATTTGATCGTTGGCATCATAATAATTGACATTATTGAGAAGATAATAATAGCTTAGGTTAAGGCAATAATTTTCGGAGTTCCTTGGCTAATTTTATTTAAAAAAATTAAAGAATATTTATACAGGATGTTTGGAAGCTGGGTGCAAAGCAATAAAGGGGCGATAATACCTACTGATAGACTATGGGCCAAAGTTCCGCATGATCACCTCAAAGGCGATAATCGCATAGCACAGCTCACGACTCGATCTCACAATGTTCGTTTATCACTAACTGCGCTCTCACAGGAATATTTTCTTTAGTGCATGCTTAAGTTTTGTCTTAGACGAAGCATTTTAAAAAAATTTTGCCCCAGTTTAAGTTGAAAATTATGTTATTTTGTACTAAAGTTTGTAGTTAAAAATAGGTAATATAAAAGTTCTTGTAGTTCGTTGTAACTTTGATCGATGTTTTAATAATACACCGATTTATGACGTATTAAAAAAAAACTACTTACTAGATCTCGTTCAAACCAATTTTCGGTGGTAATTTACATGGTAATGTAATTACATCATATATTTTTTTTGTTTTATCATTCTCTTATTATAAAGAGGGGGGGCACACACATTTTACCACTTTGGAATTGTCTCTCGCTCAAACTATTCAGTTTAGAATGATAAAAAAAATGGTAAAAATGATATTAGAAACCTCAATATCATTTTTGAAGACCTATCCATAGATATTTATTGTTTTTTTTTTTCTATTTTTGTGTGAAAATCCTAATGCGATTCACAGAATACATCTACTTACCAAGTTTCAACAGTATAGTTGTTATAGTTTCAGAAAAAGTGGCTGTGACGTACCGACGGGCAGACAGACAGACAGACAGACACGACGAATCCATAAGGGTTCCGTTTTTTGCCATTTGACTACGGAACCCTAAAAAGACATGTATGGGTCAAAGTGCTCTAAATGGTGTGAACTATCAGTACTATCTCCCCCTTTTAAGGTTTTGCACCCAGCTTCCAAACGCCCTGTTTATTCATTTATCGATATTGACAACCTCGTTCCATTCGCTGCTTATAAAAAGGTTTTCTACTAAAATATAAATAGAATCTTTGGATATTCATTTAAAATTTCATTTCACGTCTTTTTGTTTTAAAAAATATATGTCCTTATGACATAATGTCAATCCATTTAATTCTAAGGTTCGCCCCCAGGTCAGGAAAGGTAATTGGGGTGTTCCGTTCAAAAATTCTCACTTTCGACCGTGATTGGTACTGTGAAAGGTTTCGCCCCCAATCACAACCCTGCTTAACCCTCGGAGATAGAGGGTGTGACGGTGTAACATATCAATCGATATTTTATCACGTTTTGTATTTGATTTTTTTATGAATTCGAACACAAAACGGTATTCTAATTCAGATCGGTATCTAGATGATAAGAAGCAGTCTTATGGAGAACGTAACAAGATTATAACTAATCGAGAATTTGTATAACATTGGTTTACATGAATGTTGGACAGTGCCCTATCATGATTCCTCCCTGTTAGGTTTTCAGAGAACATTCTAGGCCGCTGCAAACACAATCTAGCGAAATGGGGGATTATTGACCCAACCGACACTCAGTCTGAATGCGGTGTTCCTGACCAAACCATGTCCCATAATTATGTTGCAGTATCCAACCAAAGTGCGTATCACTTCTGAGAACCTAAAAAAACGCCACTGATGTCGCGATTTGCGTGGCCACCTGCTATGCCCAACTTATAAACATGATATCTACAAAATTTTTACCTTTGCCATCGACTCGAAAAAAAGAAGAACAGAATGATCTGTGGTAACCATAGAGATAAGTAACATGCTTGACAAAGGCCAGCGTTATAATTACGATGACAAACTCTCCTTTGACCGATTATTGTTGAGATTGTGGCGACCTCTACATCACCACATGGGAACTATACATCACACTGACGTCACACAAAATCCTGCATCGCGCAATCAGAGTTTACCGCGCGACTAGCATATATACAATGTCACCAGACACAACACCCGTCTGGTCGGAGGATCCTGCCTTTTTTATGGAGGATGAGTGAATTTTACACCCTGGTCCTCATACCTCTATAAAATTATTGGAGTTTCTATGTCCAGAGTGGAAGTTTACATATCTAGAGGAACTGGTTATTTTAGTGATAATACTGATGGTTGTATTGACATACAGACCAACACTGGTACGAATCAAAGTAGCGTACGTCAAACCAAGCATGTGCGAAAAAAACAACAACAATCCGAAGGAACCCTACATGTAAGAGTATCTCATAAAAAATCCCTATACTTTACTGTACCCATTACTTTGATTTACGCAACAAAGAAACAATCTGCCCGGGCAAGGTAAATACTGCATAAATTATGCGTAATCGCCGCGTATGCCTTACATACTTAATGTTGTTCGGAATTGGATCGCCTACCTTGCTATATTGTTCAGCGGCCAGCCAATGAACCATAGGGATCTTCATCTAAAGAGTAACTTAAACATGAGAAGTCTATTTTAAGTTAGAAGGTGAACAACTGAACAGCCATGCTTAAGTACAAATAAAATTCGACCAAAATAGAGTATGATAGTTCCAAAAGGCGAAAGGTCTACGATAGGGATCTTCATTAAAAGAAAGAGTACCTTAACGCTTAAACATAATATTCTAATTTGTTGATGCACATGGTTTTGTAAAAGGCGATAGGTCGACGTCAGTCAACGCCAAAAGAAAAGACGACCCCATCTTGCTATTTACATAAAAGTATCGGTATTAGGGATTATGTACGTAGGTAAATAACAACAAAATGATATCCTAACTTTACTAAAACTATTCACAAACTAAAATCATCACCTGCCAAACTAAAATATGGCGTCGAAAAATTCATCTGCTGTCGACTGATATAAAATAATGCACCCAAGAGACTGGCGGCATTGAAACATTCAATGAGCTTAGCCTCTGGCCAAGGTAAAAGCCAGCCCTTGCGTCATTAGAATGAACTGGGATCACCAATCCTCCGACTTAAGTGATTCGGATGATTAGGAATAGTAATTTCTCTCTTACTGTCGTCGTATGTGCACGAACACGCCTAAGCTCATGTCGTAGTGAAAATATAAGCCATCAAGCAACGTGCTATCTACCAGTCTGACTGATTGAACACAATTAGCTAGACTGTTCGTTAAAAATTTATAGGAGGTTCCTGTTCATCAGTGAACGTTTCATGTCCTGATATTATAATGATTATAAGGACATATGGTATACCAAAGCCACATCAAATTAAGCGAGCGCTGTCCAACATTGGAACCTATAATTACAATGTATTTCAGTGGCTGGTTCCACTGTGTAGCCGTAATTGTGCTGAACTATGGCAGCCCACGGCAAGTTTGTATTAGTAGCTACACTGTCATTATACTGTGATGGTGGAAAATGACATTGTTGGGTTTCTAAACCGAATATAGCGGCGGTAAAATTATGTTTACAGCGTCGTTGGTAAGGTTTAGCTTGTGGGTTGTACCTTTCAACATTCCTGGCTTCGACGTCCTACACTAACATACTGGTATAGGAAAACTTGACGTCATGTTTAGAGAGTTTTTCAAAATTAGTCTCTCTGTACTTGTATGTAAGTGTTGTTATCTCGTATCAGAGTACTAAGCGCCACTCTTTCTT
Source organism: Cosmia pyralina (assembly GCA_946251885.1). Classification (NCBI taxonomy): domain Eukaryota; kingdom Metazoa; phylum Arthropoda; class Insecta; order Lepidoptera; family Noctuidae; genus Cosmia; species Cosmia pyralina. The sequence continues at coordinate 3,296,198 of OX276348.1, read as the reverse complement.
CCCTTCTAAGTTTTGGCACTCTGACTCTTACTGATATCCAATACATTAAAATATGGTACCTACTTATTCAATAGCACCATACGTCACACTGATTTTATTCAATATAAGGTCGGGGTCGTGACGTGATGACAGTGCTGGTTCATACAACAAACGATGATTACCTGCAACAAAAGAAAAATGTTTTAAAAATAAAATTCCACAGAAAAGAGCAACGATAAGCCTATTTTGTTTTAATTGAAAAAAAGAACACATTCAAATTTAAAAATAATAAAACGCTTTTTAATAACTGGCCGAAAGTAAAAATTTAATTGAAAGCCGGTCTCAGGGAAATGTTTTCGAAACAAAATTATATTTGTGGTCGACAAAAATGTGTGGGTTGTGGCGGCTTGTATCCCATCGGTACCAGCGTACGTCACATTTTAGCACGAAACCACGTTGACCTACTTTAGGGGGTTAAAAAGGGTATTAGAATCCTTTGAATTTCTTGAAGTTAGAATTTCGAAAATGTCAACTGCCTTAGGTATTTTCAAATTTCGATAGGCTTTTTTTTTCTGGGCCATTTTCAAAAGTTTAGATACGCGGAAAACGGTAAGCACTTTGTTATCAAAGGCAAACTGTATAAGAACGCACCAGCCAATATTGTGACACGGTAATTGCGTTACACCAATCGTTACAAACATACCTACAATAAGGATGTTTCCTGGGTGAAAAAAAAAAAAGAAATTATGTTTAGTCCGTCAGTCAGATAATAAAAAAATATTAGACATTTTGCTTTAATAAAAAAATACTTAGATAAAACGCATAAAAGTTGGGGAGTGGCGGCTCGCTACTTAGCAACTAAAACAAACTACGTATTAAATCTAGCAAAGAGTGACGTCATACCACATTTTAAATCAATGTACCGCCAAAATCTTCTGATTACGTAAAAAAAGAAAAAATACGTGTCCAATTTTTTTTAATAATCTACAGGCCATTGCAAAAAAAAGGTGCGGTAACGTTAAGTTTGAGTAGTGGAGCCTCCTCTAGAGAGAGGAGAGAGAGTGGGAGCTCGAGAGAGTAACCTGACTTATATATTTTTACCACCACATGAATATCTGCCTTATGTTTAATACTCATAGCTTAGGAAAGCATAATCGCCTATAACCTATGCACTGTGACGGCCATTTTGTTTTTTGACATCGGACCGTCGTGGTCCCTCTCGCGGTTAGGAGGATAATGTTCCCACTGGGCTGGCACTGGGACACAAGACTCCTTTCTGAGAGAGGGTGTAGGCTGAAATCTACCCCGCGAGCTCAGTGCGGATTGGTAGATGTCACATGTCTTCGAATTTTTGGTTCTAGAACATGCCGGTTTAATACATAGTTACATACATTATCTCACGCCGTCTTCCCACGGGGGTAGGCAGACACTTCAGGACGCCACCTGCTACGATCCTTACCCTTTAGCCTCGTTTACGTTCATACATCTGGTCATTCTCGCACGCCGGTTGCGAGTGCTACATACCTGATACCGGGTTCCTCACGAGCAATACGGTTTTGAGAGTAGTGTGAATTAAACACAGTAACGCGCCTGTCTGGGTTCGATCCCACGACCTACAACTCGTACGTCAGGGCAGTTACCATTGAGCAACCACTGCTCTCAATGCCAATACTCGCCACTATTGAAAATCCCTTCTTCTGAAAGACACACAAATGCTCACATAAACACGTAACACACAGGTACAGTCAGCAACAAAAGTCGGTTAACACTTCAGTTTTTTAAATCTGAATTATTGGTCAAGATATTTAATTAAAATCGGAACAGAAGTAAAATAATTTAAAAATCTACTAGACTTAGGTATTTTAGGAAAAAAGGAGATAATCAAATCATTTTGTATTAATTTACGTGATGTGTAAAAGTAGCAGCGTTAATCGACTTATGTTGCTGACCGTACGTATCCTACCTACATACATTTCAGACAACATTCTGTTGTCTACAACACAGCAACACAGACGAGGCATGCCACCGTACATCTGTTGCCTGGTGAACACACGGTTTATTTGCATATTAATTTTGAACGCTCGAATTTTGGGTAACCGCATGTTTGAATGTATAGGGATGTATAGGTTATATGGATATAGATAGGTAGGTATAGGTTGGTGATGAGGGTTTTGTATACAAAATATGTGTACATAATTATAGGGTTATGTCAATCCTTAAAGGAAAAATCGGGAATTTCCTTCAGCTAGGTTTATTTAACTAGCTTTTGCCCGCGGCTTCGCCCGCCTGGATGTCGGAAAATGTCCCACGGGAACGTGCTACCAGGAAATCTTTCCTTATTCCTTGTCTACATTATAAAATAGAAACTCTGTGCAAAATTTCAGGTTTGTAGGTTCAAGGGTTTGGGCAGGGCGTTATTGAGTCAATCAGTCAGTCAGGATTTCTCTTTTTATTTATACAGATAGATAGATGATGGTGTGCTTTAAAAAAAACACCAGGAGTGATGAGCAGTTAGTCATTATATAAGAAAAAGAAGGAGAGAGTCAGCACCCTAATTGCGTAACACAATAATTATCGGATTTTGAATAATTTTGAAACAAATTGCTAATCCATTGCTTCATATGTTCGAAAAATGTGTCTGCTCGACAACGTAAATAACGCAATGAATGTTGTTGAACTGTCAAACTGAAACCAACTCCGATTGATAATGTGTTACGCAATTAGGGTGTAGGTTTATGAAAAATTCGCTAGTGTGCCATGTGAAGTTTCTAACTATGAATTGAAATTATTTCGAAAGTAGCCATAATTAATGTCGGAATTTCGGATAATTTGTATTGTTGATCAAGTCTACGTATGGATTGGCATGACAAAAGATCCTTTCATGATACAATAATACGAATAATCTATATGTGTTGGCGCTCATGATATCTCCCTGTATCACACAAAGCACGGATTTCAGTTGAATGGAGATGAAATTCAGTATTTGTAATATTAGATTTCAGTACTGTTATTACTATATTTTAATAGCCTGATCAGTAATTCTAATAATTATTTAAGTACCTATTTCTGGGTTAAAAATTAGTACATAAAGTAAAAATTCGAGTTAACAAAATGGAGTTGCCCGTAGTCTGGATTTGTGCCCAGATGGCAATAAACTCGCCCCTGTTACATGGAACATAACTGGCAAAATATGGGTGTACTACCTATAGGTACAGCTCTGCTTAACCCTTCGGGGAATACAGCCGTGATGTTCTGTTATGTATTCAAAATAGAGTTAGAAAACCACAATTAACATCCTATTAAACTCGACGAGTTGTAGTTCGTAGGTTCGAACCCAGACAGGCGCTTTACTTTGTGTAGAACCAAAAATTCGAAGACATGTGACATCTACCAACCCGCACTGGGCCCGGGTGGTGGATTACGGCCCACTCCTTCTCATAGAGAGGAGCCCTGTGTCCCAGCAGTGGGAACGTTTTAGGCTGATTATAACTCATCATCATCAGCCTTGTCCAATGCTGGACATAAGCCTCTCAAATTGCACTCCAAGATCACTTATAAAACCATTACATTTAGGTAAGTGAAAAACTAATAAAAGCAAACCAAAACGGCATAACTAAAAAGTTTCCTTCATCCGAATAGAAACAAATAAAATCGCCAGAAACTCATAACAATCCAATCTTTGGCGGATCAAAGAAACACCTGCTTTGCGATTTCATATCAAGAAAGGATAAATTTATTCAATTTCGTTCGAAACGGCCCTTACTGCCACCCTTATGAGCTTTTGATAACTAAATATTTTTACTGTTACTGAAATGTACGTTTCTATTTCGCTGATGAAATTGGTATTTCGGTTTGCTAAGGCTAGAAAAGCTAGGTTGTTTGTTCAGGCTAACTTTCATATCTTACTTATAAAGGCTCGTAACGTAATTTGAGATTTATTTGTAAAGCCATTTGGTAATTGTATTTGTTAGATCTTTCTTTGTATGAGTATTTTCTGAAGATACAATTCTGTGGGGAACGTAAATTGTAAAAAGTATCTCTACATTTTTCTAAATTTTCAAAGGCTGTCCACAATTTTCTTGTAAGTATCAATTGATAAGATATAGAAATTAACCTTTTCATAGCTGAAAATGGTTTGTTCTCTTTTTTTTTTCTAATATACTATGTTCAATCAATCAATCAATCTGCCTAGCCTTTTCCCAATTATGTTGGGGTCGGCTTCCAGATGCAGCTGAATAACAGTATTTTATATGGACCAACTGCCTATCTAACCTCCACAACCCATTAACTGGGTAATACGATACCCCTTGGTAAGGCTGGTTGTCAGACTTTCGGGCTTCTGACGACCCGTAACGACTGTCAAAGATCCACGAATGACAGCCGGGACCAACGGCTTAACGTGCTTTCCGAGGCACGGATGAGACTCGGTATGCAAAGATGGTTACCCATCGTCACGGACCGACCCTGGCAAGCGTAGCTTAATCTGATGGATCAACCCGTGCGGCTGTTATTACTTAGCCACGAGCTCCTCTATGTTCTATTCTATGCATGTATCTATTATATGTATATATGTATTATACTATGTTCTATTCTCAAATTGTGTAAAGAAACACAACCTAATAAACTTTAAGATTTTCATCAACTAAAATATTCTAAAATGGCGTCATTACTACCAACACACCATTCCGAAGAAACAATCACATACACACTCCCCTTCATAAAATCCCATGAAATTTTCCCCATTCACATTGAATTCAGAACATGCAGGCAATTATATCATCCCCAGAATATTACATGCAAATTGTATGAGTGCGTTACTGGGGTATTTCCCTACGGGTGGGAGTCTTTGCCTGTTTAGGGGCTAAAGGCCGTAAGGTTAACTGTGTATGGGGCAGAAAGGGAAACTACGATGTGAAAAGGTGATTTTTTGCTCTGTTTTGGGGAAATAAGGAGGTGTTTATATAGTGTAGTTATGTTTGAAGATGTCATTTTTGAAAGTAATCTACTATGATAATATTTTGCAGGTACTTACAAAACTTCGTCTCCGCTCTGTCAAATCGGTTTTGGCGTAAAAACTTAACAATTACTTATGTTAAGTAAAGATAACAACATGCATGAAGAACTCTGATCCCCTTATCTGTTATCCCAGACTGGAGCCATGAAACATCATTTATTATTAAATCGGTTATGGATAGTCTCAGATTTTAGAATAGGAGGATGATACTTAGAGGAGACGATCAAATTATTTAAATAATAATTATAATCTTTAAATAGGGGCTCGTGGCTCAGTTATAACAGCCGCACGGGTCGATCAATCAGGTTAGGCTACGCTTACCGTGGTCGGTCAGTGGATGGGTGGCCATCTTAACATAGCGAGACCATCGGTTAAACCGTTGATTTCGGCTGTCATTCGTAGATCTTTAACAGTCGTTACGGGTATTCAAAGGGCCCAAAAGTTTGTCAACCAGTCTTACCTAAGGGGTATCGTGTCACCCAGTAACTGGGTTGTGGTGGTCATATAGGCAGTCGCTCCATGCAATATACTGGTATTCAGCTGCAGCCGCCTAGCCGGTTAGACTGGAAGCCGACCCCAACATTAGTTGGAAAAAGGCTAGGCTAGGATTTGCCCTCGAGATAATAAGAAAGAATAATCAAATATTGTTAAGGAGCTCGTGGCTAAGTAATAACAGCCGCACGGGTCGATCCATCAGGTTAAGCTACGCTTGCCGGGGTTGGTCAGTGGATGGGTGACCATCTTTACATACCGAGACTCCTCCGTGCCTCGGAAAGCACGTTAAGCCGTTAGTTCCGGCTGTCATTCGTGGATCTTTGACAGTCGTTACGGGTCCTCAGAAGCCCGAAAGTCTGACAACCAGTCTTACCAAGGGATATCGTATTACCCAGTTACTGGGTTGTGGAGGTCAGATAGGCAGTCGCTCCATGTAAAATACTGGTATTCAGCTGCATCCGGTTAGACTGGAAGCCGACCCCAACATAGTTGGGAAAAGGCTAGGCAGATTGATTGAACCAAATATTATTAATTTCATAAAATGTTTATTCCGCTGATAAACTTTTCACTTTTATGAAATTAATCAATCAATCTCACAAATGAGAGCATTCACAAGAATTTGGTACATAGCTACATTATTTATTTATTTTAACTGAAGTACTGAAACTGCTACCCAAAAGCCAGGGATTGTATTTTGGGAGTCATTCCTCAGACGTGGAGCATTACGTACTAGAGAATTGTATCACAAACTTTTCCGCTTTATTGTTTTGATTTTTGTATTTTACTTTGATTTGGTTTTTATCTTTTACCTATAAGTATATGATTTATAATTGTTATGCTGAACTCGTTCACATTTACGATATATGTTAACATTCCGTGTGGTAGGACCCTGGTGATCTGCTATACAGGTATTCCTAGTGCAGACACCAGTCTCTCACAAACTTTGTCATATAATTTTTAAGCTTTTTATTTTAATTTATTTATAATTTTATTTGTTTGTGAAGAGAAAATAAATTATTTTTGAATTTGTATCAACGTGAATGTCGTGACGTAAATTATTATTAACTAGCGACCCGGCCCAGCTTCACACGGTTTTCATGACTTGAAGAAATATGAAGGTTTCTATAATTATGTGTATATATAAGTTAAATATTAATGTATTATATGTACGAGTATGTATATTGTATGTACTGTGTGTTGTGTGTATTGTACTGTGTGTGTATTGTTTGTTTGTATGTATTATTACCTTACGGAATAAATTCTCTAAATGATAGTGAAAACCACAACAAAATCCGTTGCGTAGTTTAGAAGAACAACGCGGACACACAGACAGACACGAAAAGCGACTTTATTTTATAATAAGTTTAGAAGTATAATAGTTAGTGCGTACTTGTACTTGTTCATTAATGTCTGTCATTAAATAGTGTGCATAATAAAGAGTATTCTATTCTATTCTATTCTTGTGAGTGTGGGTGCGAGCGTACGTTTACGTGTGTTTGTGTGTGGGTGTGCAAGTGATTACATAATTTCTAAATGTAATAGTTTTGAATCAAAGTGAAATGAGATGGAATACCAAAACTATGAATAGAGCAAAATGGTCAAAGGAATACAGACTAGCTAACATATCCATTGACCAATACAAAGCCGAAGCAAGCTTTCATTAGCAAATCAGACGCCCAAACACTATTGTACGTCTATAGTAAGATGTGCTGTAAAGCCTATCTGTTTGTCCAGTGTGTTTATCAACAAAGAGATCCGTTTATACAGGTCGCAGGTTTGCATTATTGTATTAAGGTGGATCCGCAGTGGAAGACCGCGAAATTCAAATATTCTTGTTTTTTTTTGCAATAGGGATGTTGACTAAACAGTTTTTTTTATTCCATCAGGTAAAAAAAAAATAGATTATCAAAAAATTTTGGACACGTATTTTTTTATTTCTTTTTACATAATCAAAAGATTACGGCGATACATTGAATTAAAATATGGCATGACGTCACGCCTAGCCCAAACGCCCAAACTTTAATGCGTGTTATCTAAATTATTTTTCATTATTATGGTAAAGCAAAAAGACGTGTCTAATAATTTTATATTAACTGACTGACGGACTAAATAGAATTTCTTTTTTTTTTTACCCAGGCATCATCTTTATTTGCAGGTTTGTCAGGTTGTAACTTGATCAAAATATGATTCGCGACTCTTAATAAATATGAAATCAGATCTAAAGACAGCAAATCTAACTTATGTATTATATTATATATAATATAACAGATGTATTGATTAATATTATGGTTATAATTATATAAATACATACTTGTTATAATTGCGAAACATATTTTGATCAAGATACAACCTGACACTGACCTGCAAATTGCAAAAAACGCAAGAAAGTTTGAATTTCGCGAGCTTCCACTGCGGATCCACCTTAAATGCGGTTTCGACGGGTTCGTGGCACTGTAGCGGTTGTAGGACAATGTGCCAGTAACAAGATTACGTATCGAGGTAGGCTGACTATCTGGACTTCAAGGTGTCCTTCGAGCTTAACAGAATTGTGTCTGTAAAACCATGCTTTTAAAAATACAACCGACTTCCAAAAACAACACTACAAAGTGAAAAATAACTTTAATTTCGGAAGTCGGTGTCTGGTTAAATGTATTTTCGTTTTTTGCCACCGACTTCCGAAATTAAAGTTATTTTTCACTTTGTAGTGGTTTTTGGAAGTCGGTTGTATTTTTTTGTAAAAAAGTTTTTATTTTTCACTTTTTAGTTGTGGTACCTACCCCACACAAATTCTAATACCACTACCTGCAAAACAAACTAGAACATCATCCATATAAAAGTGGGGAAAAAATACGTATTATTGAAGCTAACTCAAAAACTACCCAAGCAAAGTTAATCAATTTTATATGGGACCAACTTTGATGTATACCCTCTCGAATAAAATATTTTTTTTTTCAAATCGGACGACTCTGTAAAAAGTTATGCGTGGTCATACATAAAAAAAAAAATATATATACGTGTCGAATTGAGAACCTCCTCCTTTTTTTTCGTCGGTTAAAAAAGGGAAGTCCTGATAGACTGATTGACTGACTCATCAACGCCCAGCCTAACCTAACCTAACCCTTGGACCTAAAAAGCTGAAATTTTAACAAGTAGACAAGGAATAAGGAAGGAATTCCTGGTGGTACGTTCCCGTGGGATATTTCCCGACATCCACACGGGCGAAGCCGCGGGCAAGAGCTAGTTTATTATAATTTTAATGGGCTTGGTACTCAAACCATACGTCTTTGTGGATACGGTCTACCCTATTGTAGCGATGAGCCATCTGCATGTTACAATTTTACTAAGGCAATATTTTGTAGAATGTTTCCTACTACATTTCAGAGCATCCAAGCCTTGCACATTGTTTACAACTCTGAGCCTATAATTTCACCACCGCCCATCAAATCGTACCACAGCACTGCTGCTTCGTGTCAGAAATGTAAATGGCAGGTCGTAGTATTTACATGTGTAAATTATTTCACAAGAACCTGATAATAAACCAGCAGTAATTAAAGTTGTTAAACATTTCTAAACAGTTAAGAGTTTAATTATGGAAATGGCTGAAATTAAAACACTAAACGTTGGTTGCATAAATAAATGTTAGTACCTACAGTTGACAGTTCGTAAACAATAGTATTTCCAGTAATGATACTTTGATAGCCTTTTATAGCCTCTACGACAACTGTAATTTATTTTCCATTAATTTTACCATATAGAAGGGTTCCGGAAAAACGCTTACAAATCTCTGTAATTATGGCAAACTTTAGACATAACGTTTTGAAATAAATTGACTGTAATTGTTGGTGATAAAGAATATTTTTATTATTCAGGATTTATTTTTATTTGATGTTTATTTGTTTCCGTGACAAAAAGGGAATAGACTATTTGTTTGTTTAGAAATAAAAGTGTTTTATTCTCCTCTATAATAGTTTTACGGTTTCTGAAGCAGTTGGAATTGAATGAGTAGACGGTATTACAGGAATTAACGTCGGTTTGTTCATTAACAAGCTTGAGCTTGATAATGAGCATTGCAGTTTTTTTTTTTCATTTTATTCCTAGTCCGAGTTCCTTGTATCTTTGTTAGAACCTAGAACCTAGAGCAACATAACCGGTATAGTGCATTATGTATTTAACAATGGGAAATTAATAATCACACACCAGAAAAATATTCTTACAGCAAATACTTTACATCTAATAATCTACATGTAGACCAAATCAATGATAGCACTACTAATTAACTTATTGAATATCAAAACTTGTACAAATAATAATCATTATTTATACTTCAATTTTTGTCGAAAGTCATAACAAAAATACTAATATAAACTTATTCGTTAGCTAATTGAATATCAAAACTTGTACAAATTATAATTATTGGGCACCCTGCAACAAATGCCAACTTTCTCCCGAAATTCAGTAATATTTTTTTGTAATTTTTGTCTAAGAAAAACATAAAATACGAAAAATTAAATGTTGAATTAGTGATCTTTGCCAAAGTTTTAGGCATTTTTCAACTTTTAATTTTTAGCAAAGATCTGTTTTGGCATCAGCTATGATAATAACATAACTTCTAGTAAAGTCGCGCCATAAATCATTTTTGAAAGGTATTTTGCATAAAAAAACTAAAAACGTAACTATTTCAAAAACTAATGAATTTCGGTAGAACATTTGGTGGCTTAATTTATTTCATTTTAACCCTACAGAACCTTAACAATTCGCTATACTGATTGGCTACTATCCCATCACGAGCAGCGGCACGCATCTCGTTGTTGGCTATAGGTAAGTACTGCAACCTTCATGGTCCGATGCACCTGTAGGTACAACATGCGTGACCCATGTGATTAGGATGGTATAGTATCTAAAGCTGGGCACTCACGGTCAGTCCATTGGATTTATTTATTTATTTATTTATTTATTTATTCATAACAATTTTTACATTGTGTCGAATATTAGAAACAATTTTATAACTTAAAAAAAATACAAAAACAAAAAAAAAAGAATAAAATAAAATACATGCCACTTAATTACAATGAGGAAGAGTAATAATAATAATAAATAAATGTCATTTAAGTAAGTAGAATAATAATGCTACAAATAATTAAATATAGGCAATGTCAGATATCCAAAGTCAATTACTTACATAAATGTCGTGAATGTAAATGAACAATAAAAGATTTTTAGACTAATAATAACAGAAATAATAATCATAGTAAATTTCTAGTATAATATGTATGTTTACAATTTAAATGTCATTAATAGAATAATAGCAGCCTTCCAGTAGATAACGCTTCAATTTAGTTTTGAAGTCCCTTTTGTAAAGTGATAATTTTATATCAACGGGAAGTTTATTGAAGATTTTCACTGACATGTGGCAGGTACCGTGTTCGACTATATTAAGTTTAGGAATATTAGTGTTTTTAAAATCTTTTCTTCTCGTGCTCTCTCTAAGCTTTCTTTCCTCTTCAGTCTCATATTGATGTACATATTTAGAAAAATGTGTTAGGAACACCATTACGTATAGGGAAGGTACAGTGAGAATATTCAAATTTACAAAGTGTCTCTTACAAGATTCCTGCTGACGAATGCAAACCATGGTGCGAATGACCCTTTTTTGTAATACAAATGCTCTCTGTATATTATAATCGTAGCTGCCTCCCCAGCATAAGATGCTGTATCGTAACCTTGACTCGATTAACGCGTAATAGACTTTTTTTAACTGTATAATGTCAATATCATTTCGTAGGCTTCTCAGTACATAACATGCTGAGCTGATGGAGTTTTTTAAACTTTCAAGTTCTGGTTTCCAATTTAAATAACAATCAACATTTACTCCTAAAAACTTTACTGCCTCTACCATGCTGACATGGACTCCATCCAAAGCACAATTTAGGTGACTTCTATTTTTGGAAGTGGTACGAAATAGCATTAAGTTGGTTTTACTAGCGTTCACTTTAAGTCCGTTGATAGTAAACCAATTATGAAATACCTCTAAAGCTTCATTTACGCGCAAATTAAGAGATTGAATGTTATCTGCTGAAATGATAGCATTCGTATCGTCTGCAAATACCACTAACTTTGAATGTTTCCCTAAAATATTTTCCACATAATCTATTACATCGTTAATAAATAAATATAATAAAGAGAATAGGACCCAATATAGATCCCTGAGGAACCCCTACACTTGTGTTTTTTAATTTAGACCTAATATCTTGCTGATGAAATGCATTGTCAGAAACATTCCTCCCATTCTTATTTTCAACGCGAATCAGTTGTTTTACTTCCACGAACATTTTTCTATTTTTTAAATAAGATGTCAGAAGTTGTATAGCTTTGCCTCTCACACCATAATGCTCAAGCTTAATTAACAACAGGTCGTGGTTTATCAAGTCAAAAGCAGAACTTAGATCTAAAAAGAGACCGGCTACCATTTTCTTTGAATTTAGTTTACTTCTGACCTCCATAAGTAGTGCATCAATAGCATCTTGCGTTCCTACGCCAGATTGATAACCAAACTGTTTATAATTTAAAACCCTGTTCCTGTTTAAATGTGTAATTAGTCTAGCTTTTATTAACTTTTCGAAAATCTTTGATAAGGTTGGCAAGAGAGATATAGGTCTATACATTTTAGGATCCTGAGTAGAGCCTTTTTTGTGGACTGGGATCACCTTGGCTATTTTCAGTTGATCAGGAAAAATACTGTTCCTGAAGCAATTGTTATAAAAATTTTTTAGAGGTTCTGCTAAAATATCTATGTTATCTTTAAATATCATTATAGGTAATTCATCAAAACCGCACGATGACTTACATTCCATTTTATTTATTAATTTAACTATCTCACTAGTTGTGACGGGTTCCCAAGTAATTTCTTTATCTACTCTTTTTGTACTTTGCTGTAATCATTTTAATGCCGAATTGCTTCTTATGCTTTTAGTGATGTTTATATTTGTGTTTTCTGCAAACTGTTTTGCAAACATATTGGCAACTTCAGTAGGCTCTGTCACGAGTTTATTGCCTTCTCTTAACATTATATTTTTATGTTTTTTTTTGTTATGTTCCTATGCTTATTGATGATTTTCCATATATCCCTAGAAACATTTTTAGAACGCGATATTTGAGACTGCACTGCTATTTTTTTTGCTTTTTTAATTATTTTCCTGTATAAACTTATATATGTATTTCCATAATTTGTAACGCTTCCATGAACGTTAGAATTTTTGCTTGTAACTAGAAATCGCTTCATTTTACTAGACATCTTAATGCCCTGTGTAACCCATGCTAAGGAAGACCGTTCTGAATTTATCTGTCTGGTTTTACTTTTAAAAGCTGTCTTAAATGTGACGTTAAGCTTTTTAACAAACTCGTTGATGCCTAAAATGCTCCAGTCTTGTTTTAACAGTAATTGTCTAAATACATTTTTATTTTTTACACTGAGTATTCTTTTTCTTACATACACTTCTGGACACATCTTTTGGCCCACCTTGTATTTTCAGTTTCGTTTGGTCCTAGCTAAAATTTTATATTAGGTCGAGCAAAAAGTTTTTATGCAGTTTTGAACCTGGCACATTCACAATTTCATTCAATAGTCTTTTTTTGAATTTCGAACACAGAATTTAAAGAAACAAAACACAATTTGGAGCCTGTTTGTTGATATCAAACAATCGAATACTAAGAAAACTTGGTTTTATTGGTTTACTTGGATTTAATTCTTGAAAAAGTGATTGATATCTTTGGTTTTGCAACAAACATTACTTATTCTTAACATTAAGGTGAGGTTCTATCAATAATCTATGGATACTTCACCTGAAGTCGCCGCCCAAGCTGTGGCACTTATTCAGGCCGGACACAGCCAAAGAAACGTGAGTGCTCAACTTAATTTAAGTCGATCTGCGGTCCGCAATGTTTATCGGAGGTACCTAGAGACTGGCGGCTTTGTTCGTCGCCAAGGAAGGCCACGATCTCGGGTCACAACTGAAAGGCAGGATCGATTCATCGTGACGACCAGCTTGAGAAATCGTCACCTTACCTCCATTGAGATACAAAACCAACTTCGCGACTTCCACGGAGTATCTGTGAGCGCTCGAACTGTTCGGAGAAGGTTAAAAGAACGCGATATGGTACCACACAAGCCAACTAATGGCCCCAAACTAACGCGAGCCCACCGAACAGCGCGCCTTCATTTCGCACGCAGTCATTTAAATTGGACACAGCAAGACTGGAGCCGTGTACTCTTTTCTGATGAGTCTAAAATTGTGTTACATGGCAATGATGGAAGGAAGAAGGTCTACCGACGTAAGGGAGACCGTTTCGCACAATGCTGCTTTGAAGAGAGGGTTGCTTATGGCGGTGGCTCATGGACTGTCTGGGGCGGTATATCCGCGAGCGGCAAAACTCAACTTGAGGTTGTTACAGGACCACGGCTGCCAACATTAAATGCTGAAAGGTACATTCGTGAGTGCTTAGAACCTCACGTGATACCATACGCGGACTATGTGGGCCCAAATTTCCTTTTTATGCATGATAATGCAAGAGCCCATGCGGCCGGCATCGTCAGGGAATATCTTCGGGATGTGAACATCACAGTTATGGACTGGCCAGCCAGAAGCCCAGACATGAACCCCATTGAGCACATGTGGGACGAACTAAAAAGACGTGTTAGGGCTCGTCAGCCAGTTGCCCAGACGATGCAGGAGTTGAAAACTGCCATAGAAGAGGAATGGGAGATGATCCCTCAAAATTTCATAGAGCGGTTGATAAACTCTATGCCTAATCGTATGAGAGCTGTGGTAGATGCCCATGGAGGCAACACGCGTTATTAAATTAAACCTTTATTTGATAAAACATGTTTTTTATTCAAAAATCAATTGCCTTTAACAAGGAGCATATCCGACTTGTTAGGCGTAGCTCCATGTCGTATGGTATTCTGAATTCAAATTTAAAACAATACGATCGAAAAAGATGGTAAAATGTATCAGGTTTAAAACTGCATCAACAGTTTTTGTTCAATCTAGCAATCATATTTCGGTAGGGGCCATTGAAACCTAAACTCTAAGGTGGGCCAATAGATGTGTCCAGAAGTGTATATTGCTGGTTTTTTATGTTTGTTATATTGATTACTTGGCATCGTTAAACAGCACAGTAAACCCGCGTGCCCATCAGCTAACCCGTTATGGTCAACATTACAGGATATTATATGATCATTTACAGTGTTGGTAAATATATTATCGATGCACGATTCAGCATTATTCCTTATAAAGGTTATGGTGTTTATAAGAGCTCTAAAATTATAACAAGTCATAAGATTAATAAAATCATTTTTCTTATTATTTTCGGCTAGTAGATTTATATTAAAATCACCACAAACACAACAGTTATATTTAAAAAGATGTTCGAGTAATTGTTCTAGACTGTTCATAAAAATTGACAGGTTTTTATCGTAAGGGCTACGGTAAACACAACATATACACACACCAGTGGCTTTATCCTTTACAGCACAAACCTCGAAAGATTCCTCCTTGCATAATTTTTTTGCTATCTTTAACTCCTCGAAATCTCTATCTTTTCTTGCGAGTATGACTGTACCTCCTCTTTGCTTCTTTGTTCTGGTATTGTAAGATGCTACTTTATAATCGTTGAGATTTAACAAGTTAATTAAATTATCATTAAGAAAATGCTCGCTAACACATAAGTAATGGAATCTATTTTGTAGACTTTCTAAGTATAACTCAAACTCATCTATTTTATTATTCAATCCACATAGGTTTTGATGAAAGATATTTAATTGTTCATCTGTCAGGCTACTATTTTTTACACTATTTATTATAGTATGACTATCAGCACTAATTTTATTACAATTCAATTGCCTACAGGATGCATTATTTGTCAAGAAAAAACTCGTTTAACGACAATCTTGTAGAATCTAAGCTATTATTATTATTATAATTTTGTAATTGTTTCATATCACCTATCAATACATCATCACCAGTCTGTGAGCTTTGGCTTTTAGTTTTAACAATATTGACACTCGAGTCTAATCCAGTTTTTTTGTTATAATAATTAGAACTACCGTAAAAAGATAAAAACCGTTTGTTATAGTCTAGTTGATCTAATAATGAATTAATTTTATAACATAATGAGGACACATTATAACATTTTTTGAGAAAATAACATTCTTTAGTCTGACTACAAATTAAATCTAACATTCCATTCAATTTTATCTCATTGGAGCAGATGTTTTTATTCACACCTAATACAATTACAGGACAAGGCACTGATTTTAAAAACAAACATAATTCTGTTGTCATTTTTAAGGTATTGTCATCGTTTTGTCCAATAAATATTATCAATTTATCGTCAGCTTTAATGTCAAATAGTTTTACGCTTGTTAAGATTTCCTGTGTGGAGGCATTCGTTTTAACTATAGAGTTAAACTGATAAGCGTTATAGGGGTTACTAAACCTAGATTTTGTCAACTGTGATGATAGTCCACTGCATTGACTACCTCCAATTATAAATGCCCTTTTGTTACACTTATTTTTAGTATTAAGTTTCACGTTTCCTGTGTTTTTTGTCGTCTTAGATTCTTTATTTTCTGTATCCGTCTGCGAAGCAGTACTTCTTTTCTCACACGTATTTACTCGAAGATGTGTGCGTTTTGAAGATTGGCTAGTAGTCAATTCCTTGTTTAATTGCTGCAAGGGGATTAATGGGCTTTCATTTAGTTCTTGAGGAGAGACCCGAAAACTGTCTGTAAGTCGACGTCGTACACTTTTCTTATTGCTGCTGGATATATTTTGTCTAAAAGTCTTTAGTGGGCTTCTACATAACTGTTTGAGAATGGCCAATTCTTGATTCATGTTTGCAATCGTTTTTTTAAGTTCTAAATTTTCTAAAATAATATTTTCCATTTCACTTTGAGTACTTTCTAAATTTGATTTTAATTGTTTAATTTCATCTTTCATTTCCGCCATGTAAGTTGAGCATATGTTGGTGGATAAATCAAGGCTTCTACCTAATCACACATCACAGGAAATTGGGCTAGTATTGCTTTGATCAAGGAGTTCCATAGACCTTGATTTAATCATTTGATGTCTCCGTAACGTAACATTGTTTACTTCTTCCATGTCAGTAATTTAATTTTGTTTTTGATTGTAGGTAAATGCTAAAATCGAACGTTTGAACCGAATGGGACTATACCGTTCTTAGAAATGTTGAAGAAACATCCACAAAAAGTCACTGCGCCACTGAGATTCGAACCGGCGCTAACTGTCGCTCAAGTCGACTGTGTTGACCTTGCCGCCAACTGAACATTAGTAATCTTCGTCGAAATAAGTTATGACAATGTTTAACATCGGGTGAGCGACTTGCTTGTCATTTGTTGAGGTCCAAAGGTCAGTTTTGAATCAGGCAAAATGTATCCGTGTTTTATTTGTTCAACGGATTTTTTCGGAGTAATATTTAAAATTACACTCACTTGTTCATGTTATTTCCTTGAACTTTTTTGCTGATTTCTTCAATTGGGTCTATAATATGTTGTAGTGTAATAATATTATAGAAAACTTCACTAATTTAGCTGTTATATTTCACTTGATATTTTTAGTCATATCTGGTATTAATTATAGAAATATTTGATCACAAACATTATAGAATGGGAGTCACGCAACACTGAATCATAATCTTCACATATACTTTATAAGAAATGAGTTTTACTATTTTAAAATTATTTTTGTACACGGAGCTAATGTTTACTTGTTCTGACGTTTACGTTGATTAAATCAAATTGATATACGCCAGTAGTTTATGGGCACTCACGGTCAGTCCGTTTGGATTAAATCAAATGGATGTACGCCAGTAGTTTATGGGCACTCACGATCAGTGCATTTGGATTAAATCAAATGGATGTACGCCAGTAGTTTATGGGCACTCACGGTCAGTCCATTTGGATTAAATCAAATGGATGTACGCCAGTAGTTTATGGGTACTCACGGTCAGTCCATTTGGATTAAATCAGATGGATGAAATCAAATGGATGTACGCCAGTAGTTTATGGGCACTCACGGTCAGTCCATTTGGATTAAATCAAATTGATGTACGCCAGTAGTTTATAGGCACTCACGGTCAGTCCATTTGGATTAAATCAAATGGATGAACGCCAGTAGTTTATGGGCACTCACGGTCAGTGCATTTGGATTAAATCAAATGGATGTACGCCAGTAGTTTATGGGTACTCACGGTCAGTCCATTTGGATTAAATCAAATGGATGGGCGCCGCCAAATTCAATTTTATTTTATCACGTTACCACCATACCGGGTGTTTATTTTCTGGACTGTGAAGTAAAGGCTCCTACAAATAATCGCGATATAATCACGCGCGAGTCATAGGCACCGCTCGTCGCGCGACACGCGGTGCCTTTGTGTCGCGCGCGATTTATCGCGTGTCGCGCCTGTTTGAAGGAGCTTTAAAAGACATAGGTACTCACCTACATAGGTACAGATACCGTGTAACTTCTTGTTTCATTTCAATATTATTGTGTTACAGCATGATTGACATTATTTATTCCGTTTCAGGAAGGATATTCACATCTCTACTCACACGTCACACACTTGAGGGATATATACAGAGTTATTAAGACCATGCATTTTAAGAACGTTAAAATAACTGATTTACTTTTACATTCAGGAGGATAATATGCTCAGTATATACAATACAACTATTTTTTTTATGTCGTCCGTTCTGCACCAAGTGCAAAGGGCAACTGATAGAAATCCGACGACTGACGAAACACGAATTTTTCCGAGGGACACTAAGAAAATAGTTTTACTGTATTGTAGTACCTACCTAGATGCTTTTACCAGGTAGAAGGGTATCCCAAACTCTTAGGACTAAAGTCCTATACACATGAAAAGAAAATGCTCTAGGTACTAAAAAATTGAGGTTTAGTTAAAGACCAGAAAAGGGATTAATAATAAGATGACAGCTGATAGAGATATTTGGAACAATAAAACATATTGCGCTGATCCTAAAAGAACTGGGGCCAGGGTTGGAGGATGATGAAAACAATCTAATAATAATACGAGTAATACTTACTAATAATAAAGCTGAAGTGTTTGTTTGAACGCGCTAACCTCTGGAACCAGCAGTCAGATTTGATAAATTATTTTTGCATTTGATAGCCCGATTTTTGAGGTAGGCTATAAGCTATAGGCGTTAAAATCACGTATGACCTTTAGGAGCCGAGCAAAATGAAAAAGTCAGAAAGAACGCTAAGGAAAACGAAGTAATAGAGCGGGTGGGCAATGCGATGCGACGGGGTGGGACAGGCGAACAAGAAATTTCACGCGAAGTAGCGGGCAGAAGCCATTGCTTCTGCCCGCTACTTCGCGTGAAATTTAGCTTCTGCCATTGCAGAAGCTAGTATCATATATTTTCCTAGTAAATTCTGTCAGTAAGACCGAGACAGAAGATAGAGTTTACGGTGAAGCTGTGGTAAGGCAAACTAAGTAGGTCATTATGATCAGCCTCTGAGCTCCTCTGAGCGCAAATTTGCTAATAACAGGTTTGTGTGTTACCTACAAACCTATTATACACTTCTGGACACATCTTTTGGCCCACCTTGTATTTTCAGTTTCGTTTGGTCCTAGCTAAAATTTTATATTAGGTCGAGCAAAAAGTTTTTATGCAGTTTTGAACCTGGCACATTCACAATTTCATTCAATAGTCTTTTTTTGAATTTCGAACACAGAATTTAAAGAAACAAAAGATAATTTGGAGCCTGTTGGTTGATATCAAACAATCGAATACTAAGAAAACTTGGTTTTATTGGTTTACTTGGATTTAATTCTTGAAAAAGTGATTGATATCTTTGGTTTTGCAACAAACATTACTTATTCTTAACATTAAGGTGAGGTTCTATCAATAATCTATGGATACTTCACCTGAAGTCGCCGCCCAAGCTGTGGCACTTATTCAGGCCGGACACAGCCAAAGAAACGTGAGTGCTCAAATTAATTTAAGTCGATCTGCGGTCCGAAATGTTTATCGGAGGTACCTAGAGACTGGCGGCTTTGTTCGTCGCCAAGGAAGGCCACGATCTCGGGTCACAACTGAAAGGCAGGATCGATTCATCGTGACGACCAGCTTGAGAAATCGTCACCTTACCTCCATTGAGATACAAAACCAACTTCGCGACTTCCACGGAGTATCTGTGAGCGCTCGAACTGTTCGGAGAAGGTTAAAAGAACGCGATATGGTACCACACAAGCCAGCTAATGGCCCCAAACTAACGCGAGCCCACCGAACAGCGCGCCTTCATTTCGCACGCAGTCATTTAAATTGGACACAGCAAGATTGGAGCCGTGTACTCTTTTCTGATGATTCTAAAATTGTGTTACATGGCAATGATGGAAGGAAGAAGGTCTACCGACGTAAGGGAGAGCGTTTCGCACAATGCTGCTTTGAAGAGAGGGTTGCTTATGGCGGTGGCTCATGGACTGTCTGGGGCGGTATATCCGCGAGCGGCAAAACTCAACTTGAGGTTGTTACAGGACCACGGCTGCCAACATTAAATGCTGAAAGGTACATTCGTGAGTGCTTAGAACCTCACGTGAGACCATACGCGGACTATGTGGGCCCAAATTTCCTTTTTATGCATGATAATGCAAGAGCCCATGCGGCCGGCATCGTCAGGGAATATCTTCGGGATGTGAACATTACAGTTATGGACTGGCTAGCCAGAAGCCCAGACATGAACCCTATTGAGCATATGTGGGACGAGCTAAAAAGACGTGTTAGGGCTCGTCAGCCAGTTGCCCAGACGATGCAGGAGTTGAAAACTGCCATAGAAGAGGAATGGGAGATGATCCCTCAAAATTTCATAGAGCGGTTGATAAACTCTATGCCTAATCGTATGAGAGCTGTGGTAGATGCCCATGGAGGCAACACGCGTTATTAAATTAAACCTTTATTTGATAAAACATGTTTTTTATTCAAAAATCAATTGCCTTTAACATGGCGCATATCCGACTTGTTAGGCGTAGCTCCATGTCGTATGGTATTCTGAATTCAAATTTAAAACAATACGATCGAAAAAGATGGTAAAATGTATCAGGTTTAAAACTGCATCAACAGTTTTTGTTCAATCTAGCAATCATATTTCGGTAGGGGCCATCGAAACCTAAACTCTAAGGTGGGCCAATAGATGTGTCCAGAAGTGTATTATCTTACTCATCATTGTAGTAACGATGTAGATTTCTGTACGTGACTAGGCTAGACGTACTTACTACTCGTAACAATTTAACAGACGAACGGACTCTGACAATTACGACAAGTGTAGGTATCCTGTTAAAATAATTAACAGTTTCCTTTACTTACAACTAATAACTTTACTAATTAGACGCGTTGTAATACAATATAGTTTCTTTGTGTAGGAGCACACTAAGACTTGTTTTTCGGTGTGTTATTAATATTACTAAGGATTAATAAATTATACCCGAAATTGAAGGCAGAGCACTCTCAGGACTTTGAAACTGTTATTTATTATATTCTAATTTGGTTGGAATCATAAAAATTACCTATCCCTAAAGCTCGCTGTCAATGAAATTATGAATTCACTGCAGAATACGAGCCATTGACATGTCAGCAGCACTTTCTGGACATCATTCCTTAGTCGCTCATTAAGCTCATTGCGAGTGTTAGAAGGATACCACTACAACTTATTTTTTACCTGATGCGGAGGAATGAGGAAAATGTCGTGAGGAAAGTTTTGAGTATGAATGTAAGGCTATACATAAGTGTAGAGGAAGACTAAAGAAACGGTGGATGGATTGTGTGAAAGATGATAAAGCTAAAAAGGAGGTGACTACCGAGATGAAGACTACAGATATTTGGCATGTCGCGCCGACCGACCCCAGATAATTTGGGATAAGGGCAGGAGAATGATGATAACGTGACAGAATTAAACCATCTACAGGTACTTAATCCATTTAAAAGTGAAACTCTTGAAAAATACACTAAAATTTATATCTTGTATCAACAACTTTATAAAGATCCGAACGCTTGCAAAGGTTGCGGGTTCGAACGATCCCATTTGTTCCATTTACCATATGATTGCGCCCCGGCGCCGATCGCACAATGCTGCGGAATTATGTGAAACGTATTTTAGATTCAGGCTTCGTTAGCACTCTATTGCGTTACCTACTTACTTACGGAATTGTCGGGGAAGGGGAATTGGTATGCATTAGGTTATGGTTCATTAATACTGGGATTTGGTATGATAAATTATTGGATGAGTTTAGAAGAATAATGGTGACGGTGATTAGGAAATGTTTCATAGACCGAAATAGTAAGACTCAAATATAATCTAAGAACCGATACTGAAGAAAAAACTTGTATCTTTAGAAACATTTTCAGTAAACTTAAAAGCCTTTATGCTTTCTAATAAACAACAGAACTTATGTCACATAAAGACAACACAACTTCGGATTCCAAAACCCAGTATTACAGTATCACAAGAAGAAAAATAACAAAATAAACATTCTTACAAAACCGAAGTCTGCGAAGAAAAATAACGAAATTTTTCAGGTGCGTTATCTTGGAGAAGGGAAATCTCACAAAGGAGATAGTCTCCAACAAATAACAATTACTTACTGGAGTTGAAGAAGGGAGAACAGAGCGCCCGCGCCCGTGTCAATGTCGACTTCGATGCGAAGGCTTATTCTGAAGAACGATACTGAAACGTTATATTTTAGTTTTTGAGATGCTATGGCTCGTTTTTCAAGACTCACATAACATCCTAATAAATAATGTTTAGACTTTAAAAGAGACCATGACTTCTGAGTTTGAGTCAGCTATGAAATGCTGGCGCCATTTACATAGTTTTAAAATATTGACGTGTAAAAGTATCGTGTGTGGTCGTGTAAATTAGATGTTTATTTTTGTAGGTAGATCTTTTAAATCTATTTACAAAAATAAACATTTCATTCCAAAGGGTTTTGTTTTTTTGGCGTTGGCGACTGTCAAATATTTGGGGCATGTTTGGAAAGTATCAAAAATGTTAAAAAGTTGTTATTGTTATTGTTACAATGCTTCTTTTTCGTAGGTACTGTATTGTGCTGCAGTCCATAGAAATTTGAAATAGATTCACAGATTTCTTTAGATATACGGAACCGGCTGATTGAAAACTGAACACCAGAGATAAAAGTTAATAATTTTAAACAAACCTACCCTTACTTATAATTAAAAACTGATCAAGCGCCAGCAGCATACCATCAAACAATATTCCAAGAGTTAATTAGATTTCAGCCCTACTGTTTAGGCTGTCAATTGTGGCTCATTACTACGGTGACAATGCTCTTAGTTCTATCGTGATCAATCTTCAAAGTGAACGTTAACGGGTCTCCCTTTCATATGAAATACACGACACCCTATCTCTACTGAGAATCTGTGGGGTGCATCAGATATTATAAACTTCTTCTTCCCGTGTCGATGATTTAAACTTTGTCCAGTATGGGGACCTGCATAGATATTCACATACGCTTGGATTCGATTTCGATTCGGAAAGTCGTATGTCTATCTCGCTCGCTTTCGTAATGCCAAATAAAGACAGACATACGACTTGACGAATCGAAATCGATTCGCAGCGTTTGTGAATAGCTATGCTGGACAGCTAAAATTATAATAAGTAAATGAAGCTACCTTTTCTAGCACATAGCGATGAAAAGACTCAAGTTACCTAAGGCGGCGTCCCGGTGTACCGGAACGCGTGGTCGAGCCGACAGAGGGCGCCTTCCGGTTTTCCGAACAAAAAGTGACACATGAACGCGACGATGGCTTTTGGTTAGGACGCGGGGTAATACGAGTACTTTAAATAGTGATGTGAAAGTTTTAAGTTCGAATGTAGAAGTAAAAGCTAAAGATACTCTCGAAAAAAATGCTGGCCGTTTCTACTAGAAACTTAGTATTCAAATAGTCTTTGTTAATATTTATCATAATCCATCTTCAAAGAGGACGTTAATGGAACCCTTTCATGAACGACACACGACACCCTATCTTTACTGAGAATCTGTGGGGTGCATCAAATAAATATAAGAAGCAAATAGGTACCTCTTGAAGCTACTGCGCTACCTCAGAGCTCTTATCGACAAAAACACTCAAGTTACTACATTAAATATGAAATGAGAAAGTTATAAGGCAGCATAAAGTAAAAGCTTAAAAAAAGTAGAAATTTTCGAAAAAAAAATGGTCATCTCTACTAGCATCGATAAAATCATCGGTTGTTTATAAGAAAAACAACCGTTAAGTCTACATTTTTATCTAGTTTATTCATAAGAGTAAACTTCTAAACTGACTTCGTAAAAATTTAAAAGTTTTTCAGCACGAAAATTATCGACATAAAATGGTACCTCCCTATCACCCCTGAACGATAAGGTATCTTCGATGAGCCTCCAAAATTACGGCGTGTCTGAAATTAAATGTAAATACTTACCTAAAAAAATGAGTTCCCTTTGTGTACCGTAAATGTTGTTAGGACCGATGTTAATTAAAGATAGCTGTTAACCGCGAAGGATGTGCCGATTAGGGGGTGAATGCGGGTTGAAATGCTTGTTTCAGTTATTTGATGTCGTTTTTATAAGTATGCCTTTTGGGGCTTGTGTATCGTGTTATTCAGTAACTGGGTTGTGGAGGTCAGATGTGCAGTCGCTTCATATAAAAAATTGGTATTCAGCTGCATCTGGTTAGCCGACACCAAAAATAGTTCCTAGGGAGATGAATGGGGCTTGTGTAATCGGAGGAATATTTTTGGCCATCTTTTTCATAAATAAGGACAAGCAAGTTGTACTCGTAGACAGTCGTAGAAGCGAGACTTTCATCCATACTTTTCAGTAAAGACAATGTTTTTCCTAACTACGCAATGGTCTTGGCGTACGCAAAAACAAAAGTTTTACTTCCCTTAGCGTGCTGTTTTAGCTTTGATGTTTGGAACAAAAATAGAGCAGACTAAAAAGTGATTTCCGTTGAGGAAATGTATATAGCTTGAGACATCCCTTTTTATTTTTTTTTGGGATGGGAAATCATCAAATGAATTCTCCCGCTCTGGGTGGAGCGGGAGACCACTTTCAGTTGCCTGTGCCAGGGCCACGGTAACTCTTTCGTACAACCCAGGTTGAAAAATCCTGCAATTAAGTGGACTGCAAATCTGAAGAAAGCGACGGGGCCGGTAGACGAGATGAGAAACCAGGCATTACCTATAGCACAAATTGAGATAGGCCATGTCCAGTAGTCAAATCCAAAGATCTGTAAGTTTGAAATAAGAGAATACATTTCCGGAATATCCATAACCAGCTTTTCACCTCACCTAATTATAGACGTAAGAACTTTAGGATATCCCACACATTATCTTGATCAAGTAGGTAACAACAAGTGTAATCCTTATCCCAAATATCCACCCAACTAATTCGAAGCCGGCGATAGCTTCATTACCTGTCCAATCAGACGCTGGGGCCCCGGGCAATTTGCCGATTGATAGGATTCCTACTCCCGCTCATTAACTTCACGAGCGCCTTGATTTGTAGCGACATCTAACGGCGAGTAGACGAAGCGTTAATTATATTTCTTGACTAATAGATGGCGGGAGTATCCTTTTTGTTCATGCAATAACGTGAGAATTTTGCATGATTGTGATGAAAAGGCTGTTGTTTAATTATTGATTTGATTCCAATGGATAGGTACGTTGAAGATTCTGAAAATAATTTTATCTTAATCGAAACATTAAAATTCATAAAGCATAATTCTATCGCGAATAAAAATTGCAATACAGTTAAAATTAAGTAACGATGTTTTTACTTGTCCCTCGCGGCTGCCATGGCAACCCTTCGCTCGCAGTTTATTTTTACGACGTGCGGGGGAAGATTGCTACTGAAGTACTGAACTGATACACCCACGGTGCGTTGTTGAGACGCAGGTTGGAGGGGAATTACAACTCTATTGAATAATGTTGCGGTATAATCAGCCATCAGGTAGTTAGGCTTAGGCGGGACCGCGGCATCCAGATGATGAAAGACCGGGTGGTATGAAGCTGTGTTGAGAGTGGTTACCAATTTATTGCAATGTAGGTAAAATCTAGTTGATTTTTTAAGGTTTCGTACCTTTTTTTAGGGTTCCGTACCTCAAAAGGAAAAACGGAACCCTTATAGGATCACTTCGTTGTCCGTCTGTCTGTCTGTCAGTCTGTCAAGACCCTTTTTTTTCAGGAACGCGTGGAGGTATCATGTTGAAATTACTATCAAATACGTTGGTCTATGGTCCCTTGGAGTTCTAAAAAAATGTTCTTAACTAACTTTTAAGACCTATGTATCCTGCTTATGCATATGAAGTTTCATTAAAATCGATTCATTCATTTCGATAAAAAAGGACTTGAAATTTTGTATGAAATGCCGTGCGGAGCCAACGCTCTTAACAATTTGGTGCATTAGCAAATACCAAATGCTACAATTTCCTATTACCTGTCCCAATTATCTCATAGCATAACCACGTTATTTCAAACCCTAAGGCATACAGTATATATATTACCCCATAGCATAACCACATTATTTCAAACCCTAAGGCATTCAGTATCTATATTACCCAATAGCATAACCACATTATTTCAAACCCTAAGGCATACGGTATCTATATTACCCCATAACATAACCACATTATTTCAAACCCTAAGGCATACAGTATCTATATTACCCAATAGTATAACCACATTATTTCAAACCCTAAGGCATTCAGTATCTATATTACCCAATAGCATAACCACATTATTTCAAACCCTAAGGCATACAGTACCTATAGTGCTAACCAAAACTATGAGCCACCTTACCCTGAGGCGTACAACTAAATGCAATTTTACACTATGTTCACACTATCAAAATTCACAGCATGTCCGCCTCATAAAGGGGAAAACATACGGGCGCATTTTGAGGGCGGTTGTTCCGCGAAATTCGATTAAGTGTGTTGAAGTTTATTGGGTAAGAGAGGAAGCATAGTGTTGAATCTGTACAAGTTTTAAGAGTTAAATAGGTCAGTAGTAGTACTTGAAATTGCTCGCGGTCTTTTAACTGAACTTTATTGCGTTGTCTAGACAGTACACTTAGCAATTTCATAAAAGCTTTAAAATTAAGTTTGCGTTTGGTGTACTGCATACAAAATCGATGTGCTGTTCTGATAAAGTTAATCTGATTGAAATACTTAGTGGTTTAGTTCGAGTGCTAACTTGATTTAAATAAATAAATAAATATGTTTGGACATATCACACAACGCCATCTAGCCCCAAGCTAAGCAACCTAATGCTTGTGTTATGGTAACGAGATGGCTGATAAACTACTTATATACATTTTTTTTTGTAAATACATACATATTATAGATAGAAAAACACCCAGACTCGGAACAAATACTTGTAGGTCGTACAAATATTTGTTCCGTGCGGGAATCGAACCCGCGACATGCTGCGCAGCAGTCAATCGCTCAACCACTGCGCCAACCGTGTCGTCAATTTTTCATACGTGTTTTGTTTAATACAAAGGTAATGCTTCTATTTTACTTTAGACTAAAGAAAATCCTGCCAGATCTAATGCCAGCTTCAGAGATGACAGCCTTTATCGAGATTTTATTAAAATCAGAATCCAAACATAACAACAAAATAAGTAATGAGCAATCAAATTCCCAGGCTTTGGCTGCTAAATAAATCAGAAATTCATAAGGTGTCGAAAGGAAATCGGTTTCCAGACCCTTACATTGAAAATGTATTTTTTACATCCCTAAACCCACAACAGTTCCGTCCAACCTCCCGTCTCGTATAGTTACACATTTGGGTCTATCCAATTTCCCTGGACGTAGGGTTGCACGTTTAGTTTTACACGGCGACAATGGCGTCCGCGACGTCCCTATTTCTATCCCTATTGTCCGTCAGGTTCTGAGCGGGACACCTCGGTTGAGCCGTGAGGTGTGGCGCAAGGTATAGGCGGAAGCGAGTTTTATTTTAAAAGGAGATAGGATAGAAGTGCGTGGAGCTACGAGTATAATCGAAGAACTGAGATGATGAATACCGGTTTCATTTAGATTTAAACTTTTGCCGTGGTTTTATGCTGTCTTAAAGGATAGATCACGCACTCATTTGCCTATAATTCATGATTGATTACAATCATGACGACAATAGGCAAACGCGTACCTAACTGACAAAAATTCAATGATTTGCTTTGTGATAGCTGATCATCAAAGATATCTTTAAATATAACCGCCTTTGTGGTCTAGTGGTACGACCACCTGTCCTGTTAGAGGTAAAATAGGCGGTTCCTCTGCAGTTGAGGATTCCGGATGAAGCTCCCACCATCGACCTTATCATCACTTACCATCAGGTGAGATGAAGGCACTAAACAACGCCCATAGACGTCATAACAATAAAACTTCTATTGTGTCTCGTTCAGTGTATCGCAAAGTATTAAATACCACGCCGCTAGACTTTCTTACCTTGCACCACGGCTACTCCATCAAGGCTTGCGGGGATCCGTATTTGGGGATCTATCGCCGTCCCCGAGATAAGACAGCGTGATGTCCGCCACAACTGAATGCTGTTTGTTATGGCAATTCTTATAAGTAAAACTCAAGAGAGTGAGAGGAAAAATGGGACGATACCATCTGATTTTGTTGAGGGGGACGAGATTATGAGATCTTTAATTATCACTTTACTTTTGTATGTTTGATGTACATGGTTTTGTGGTCAGCGTCTCCAAGGACTAGCTAAATTGTCACGCTTGAGGTTTAATTTAAAAAAAAAAAGTTTATTAGTGGCGACATCCTTATTACAAAAGGTTTTACTTCTGCCAAACTGCACTTCAGTTACGAAAAAGAAACCCTGCGAGAGACCATGCACGGTAGCCATGCACTAATAGCGCTAACTAGCTAATCATAGACATTTTAGTCAAATTCGTGCCTTCTCTTTCTAGAAGGGAGTTTTAGCCTGTTTATATTCTATAGCTTCTGCCCGCGACTTCGTCCGCGTAAAATTTCTTGTCCCCCCGATCCACCCCGTCGCATTGCATCGCCTGCTCGCGCTATTACTTCGTTTTCGCTTAGCGTTCTTTCTGACTTTTGCTCAGCTGCTAAGGGTTCCAGCGTGATGTTAATAGCCCTTCATCAAAAAATAGGCTATCAAATGCAAACATATTTTTTCAAATTCAACTGGCAGTTTTAGAGGACATGCAGACAAAAAAAAAACATACGCTTCAGCTTTATTATTACAGGTATAGATGGCAAAGAAGGTAAGCACTTACCTATCCAACCAACCAACCAACCAATCAACATGTCACAAACAGAATCGGAAACATTATACAAAATTAAATGTTTTACTTACAACAATCTGTATCGCAACCCCATTTTAATTTAAATCTCTTAAAAGAGAGAATATTCAATTTAAAACTTTTAATCAGATGCAAATCCCGTCTTTAATTTTGTCTGTTGTGCAAAGGAAAGTTCTTAAGAACCGGGTTATGGTAAGTTTGCACGCTACGTTGGTTCGGGCTTTGTGTTGTTATAGGGAATAGATATGGTGTCTTATACATGTAGACAAGGGTTTTTGTATCGCAATGTGTGTCATGGAATACATACATGTTGGTTCAAGCTGAAGAGCAATAGAAAACTTTGTTTGTTCATTTCTTATTCACACACGGAGGTATTTACATTTTATATCAATCAGTACATTTTTATGGTCCTTTTCCTGAAAATATTAGTCTACTAGCTTTTCGCCGCGACTTAGCCCGCGTGGTAGTCGTGGATTACCCCACGGGAATGTATTACCGGGATAAAAAGTATGTCCTATGTCCTAACTCAGATCATGGCCTACCTGTGTGCCAAATTTCATCGAAGTTCGTTCAGCGCGTAAGGCGTGAAGAGGTTACAGACAAAAAGAAGATGAAGCTTGTGAAACCAATACTGAAGAAGTGCGTTTTGGAAATTCAAGCTAAAATGCACTTTATTAAGGTAAAAATACGTACCTAATGATGCTTCTACTTATGGTCATCGATAATTCTGTATTTTTAAAATTTCAATTAACCAAATGTATATCGTTAATTCATTTGGATTTTCTATATGTGTTATTTGACTATTCTCCTACTGTACTAGAACCGAAACATGATTACTAGAAACATTTTCGACACAAAAAAAATCCAAAGTAACACCGTCTATTTTCTGTATTTTACGATTATACGTGAACAGTTAAAATTTATATCGAAGGTATTTAAATATGTTAAGAACTTACTAAGCTAAAAATTGATTTAATTATAGCATTTTGTCATAAATGTACATTTAAACGAAGCGTGTTTAAATACCGGTGCGCGTGAGAGTCTTCTATCTCGCGTGTCAAACTAGACAGCCATAACGCCATTACACTTACACACAGAGCCAAACCACGCTTCGATATATCCTCTTAAATACCGTCAAGAAAACATACTCTAAAAACAAGTCAATAAAAGACAAAGTTCAGCTTCACCCAGTATACTATCTGCACCGCAAGTTATCTACCACCACGACAGTCCCTTTATATCGTTGTCAGATGTTTACCCTAATGAATCGTCTTGTTTTGTTTTCACTGCTTCGCTTATGTAAGACACGACTTCGGCTGGTTTTACCAGAGGGAAATGAAACGCTGTTTACGAAAACAGTCAACGAACAAGACTATCTTATTGACTTAGTGCTTTAATTCCCACTTCAAAAAGAGGTACCTACTTATGAATGTTTGTAGTAAAAGCTTGAAAGAAAATTAAATTCTTAAAGAATAATTTTATGTGATTCTTCTGAGCCTATTCTTTAATTCATTATAATAAACCAAGATTTTTTATTGATCTCTGAAAACAGGAAAAAGTTTAAGTACGGTTTTAACAATCACTGTTTTCAGAATTCAATCTAGGTCCCGACCAGAGTAAAACACAGTCAGGAAATATCAGAAGTAATAATTAAAATAAATGCAAAAAGTAACTGAACATGTCATGACATTTAAGAGCTTTCGAGGCAAATTGCATGTCCAGCCGAGTGCGTTAGTTTAACGTTTACCCCATCGGCTTAACTTTCAGAGTTAATTGAATTTACGTGCACCCCATCATACAGTCTAGGTGCTACAGTTCGGAATTCAAATGGTGGTGTTCGATCTGTATTGAAGTATTCTTCTTATTCTCTCTTCTTCTTTACCTTGGCCAGCGGCTTAGCATTGCCATACAACGTGGCAATGCCGCCAGTCTCTTGGGTACTTTACCAGTCGACAGCGATGCGGAGGAATTTTTCGACGCCATATTTTAGTTTTTTAATAGTTTTAGTTATGTTACCTTTTAGTAAAATAATGTTTTTACTTAGTATTCTTTATCTGTTTTACAAAATGCATTTATATGTAATTTTGACAGTCTTCTCGACTTTTACATAACAATTTTGTCAGAGTTAAGCAATTAGTGAAATCTGCTGTCTAACTTATTTATTTGATAATTGATTAATGATTTACAGACCACACGAGTCACGACGAAATGCGTAGCAAAAGGGATTAACGCGTAGCGTACGCGCAGAATCGTAGCAAAAGTCGTAGCAACGTAGCCGTTGCTACGACTTTCAGCTTCGTAGCATAAGGGTAGGTGCGTAGCAAAAGATGTAGATACGTAGCAAAAATTGTAGGCAATAAGGAACTCGTAGTAACGCTGCTAAATGCATAGAAAAATATAATACAAAAGGTGCACACAAACATTATTAAAGATGTAGAATCGTAGAAACAAAGAAAAAAACACGAAAAGTTA
Organism: Cosmia pyralina; assembly: GCA_946251885.1. Lineage (NCBI taxonomy): Eukaryota > Metazoa > Arthropoda > Insecta > Lepidoptera > Noctuidae > Cosmia > Cosmia pyralina. The sequence continues at coordinate 3,264,865 of OX276348.1, read as the reverse complement.
AAAACGACTCATTTTCCTTTTACTAGTCCATCGGCTTCCACTCATAAAATAACCCATTAGGCTAACTTTCGAAAATGTACTTCTTCAAACTCAATAAAATCCGATGGCATGAAATACCAACCCTTGAAAATTCGTATTTAATTAAAGCGTCACCCTGGGGACACATTATCGTCACGTACCTCCCCGAATGGGCCATAAATTTATATGATTCATCTAATACGACTTGTTTCATATGTCCCGTTTCGACCCACAATATTATTGTTTTGATTTTAATGGCGGTTAGAATATTAATTCGGAATTGAATGTAGAAAGTTATAAAATACTTTAAAATACCATTTTATGGTTAAAATAATTTATTGGTGCGATTGGGTTTGTTTTTGCAACTTTTCACAGCGAGGTATGCTGAAAACTTTTTATTTATTTTTTATTTTACTATATTTGTGTACACACAGTAAAATAGCAGATCGGAAAGCACGTTAAGCCGATTGGTCCCAGTTGTCATTTGTAGATTTTTGACAGTCGTTACAGGTCGTCAGAAGCCCGAAAGTCTGACAACCAGTCTTACTTAAGGGTATCGTATTACCCAGTAACTGGGTTGTGGAGTTCAGATAGGCATTCGCTCCATGTAAAATACTGGTATTCAGCTGCATCCGGTTAGACTGGAAGGCGACCCCAACATGGTTGTGAAAAAAGCTAGGATGACAGTAAAATAGCACAGAAATATCGTTTTCCCAATGTCAGATTAATACAGATGGGACACTTCGCAAAATCATTTAAATAAAAAGCGATTCTTGCTAAGACACAATAAAGTGCAATTCAGGTCGCACAACGCTCATTACCTACAAGTTGCCTCTCTTTCTATCGCGTAACTCTTATACCTTCTGACTCGTTAGGGTTGTCTTCTTATATGACGCGGCGCGCGAGTGCACAGAAAAGATAAAGAGGTCTCTCTCTCTCTCATCTCTTTATCTGTTCTGTGCGCGAGTGAGTATCGGACTAACGTGCGAGCCGGCCGGTGCGCGGCAGCCCACACTGAATTGACCCAGTGAGATGAGCCCGCCGCGTACTTGTAGCTTCATACCTAAACTGCGGAGTGTCCCATCTGCATTATTTTGTGCCAATGTTACCGTTTTCTACCATAGAAGCATTAATTTTTCTCATAATTTCTTAAAAGGTTGGTTCTTTGAACGATTCAGTCCAAGTTGAAAATCGAATTCTTTAAAATATTATATTAACCAACAGGTACCAATAATAATATGTAATATTATCGCATCAATTAACGGTAGTAGGTACACGCATAACATACATTTGTGTCACATTATGTAAACATATACAGTTTTAAAGTGGTCAACATGTAAATGTAGTAAAAAAAAATGTGTAATCTTTTTAATAAACCTGTCACAACGATTGTATTAGTAACGGATGAGCAGTTCATTGACTACCGACAATGGAATGACTATTTCCTCCTGTTGACGTCTGTTTTTTCGCGAAAAAATAATCAGCTGACTGGCTTTATTACCCGGATGGGACGAAACCTTAAGATATATTTATTTGCTCAAATACAATACAATAATAGATACCGGCCAAGTGCGAGTCGTACTCGCGCACCAACCCAAAATTTATTGTTTTTTTTTCTATTTTTGTGTGAAAATCTTAATGCAGTTCACAGAATAGATGTAAGTACTTACCAAGTTTCAACAGTATAGTTCTTATAGTTTAGGAAAAAAGTGGCTGTGACATACGGACGAACAGAGAGACAGACATGACGAATCCATAAGGGTTCCGTTTTTTGCCATTTGGCTACGGAACCCTAAAAACCCCTATGGGGGGATCCTTTTTAATTTTTTTACTTTATTTTATTTTAATTTATAGCAGCAATAGAAATACACAATCTGTGAAAATTTCAACTTTCTACCTATTACATGTTGATGAGATACAGCCCGCTGACAGACGGATGGACGGACGGACAGCAGGGGCTTAGTAATAGGGTTTCGTTTGGCACCCTTCGGGCACGTAGTCGCTTATCGTACTCGACGCGATCCAGCGTCACCGACCCGAGTGACTCGAGCGACTCTTTCTGACCAGTGAATGAAACTGAACCATCACGAGTATAGTTTCGTTCACTGTTCAGAAAGAGCGCTAAGTGCATCTAATAAAACAATTAACAGACCGTACGCTGTTATTTTACCTCTGACAGCTCTGACAGCAGCAACCCAACAGCAACTTTATTGCAACGAAAATAAAGATCACTGTGATTTTGACAGACTTGTCAGTGGTAGCAACCCAAAAGCAACCTTATTGTATCCACAATAAAGATTATTGTGATTTTGACAATGATGCAAAATCAGAGGAACATAATAACTATGAACAGTCTGACACAAATGTATATGTTTTTACTAGGCCATATTTATATTGGTTTGAATCCGATCCTTTGAGCCGAGAAAGCCTCTGTTCTCATTAGGTCATATAATTATGATTTCTGAGGCCCTATTCCAAATTAGTCTTCATTATTCAACAAAACAACAACAAAAACCTATCACTCTATTACAAAACCCAATTAGAATTTCAATTATCCTCACAAATATAGGAAATAAATCTAAAAGAAATACGGGTACGAGTCCACCATAGCGGCAGGTGCAATCGCTATGGCAATAAATTGTGGACCTTATAATACACCCCTCGTTTACCAATCTCGCATATTTCCCGGGGTTTTAGGGATCCGTACTTAAAGTTGCCAGCGGGACCCTATTACTAAGGCTCCGCTGTCCGTTCGTCTGTCACAGCGCTGTATCTTTTGAACCGTAATAGTAGACACTTGAAATTTTCACAGAGTGTACCTACTACTATAATATAACAACAAATAATAAAGTAAAATTAAAGGGAAAGAAAGAAACAAGAAACGTGTTTCTTTCGATGGTACCTACGGAACCCATTGTGTGCTAGTACGATACGCACATGGCCGCTTTTTTGTCTACCCCCTGACGGTACCATGTTGTAAGTAGAACATTGTATATTTTTCCCGAATTAAGGTAATTTCTCGTCTCATGATCCAATTTGAATTAAGATGTTAGGGTCGGAGAGTTTTGTGCGAATTTTCGCAACGGTTGCTCGAATTTAGGGAGACAGATGAGGTTCGTTACATCTTCAGGTAGTGCAGAAGGACTATCAGTAAATTATTTTTGTTGGTGCTGAATATAACCCTAGGAGATCAGCGATAGAACTAATACTTACATGGAAGAAATTAAATTAGATTTATTTATTAACAGGCTCACCAACAATTGTAAACACTTATACAAACAACTTAAAATTATATATACCAAATTATTTTATGTTTTATTTAATGGAGTAGTAAATTATGTACAACATTATTTTTAGTATATGCGAAACCTGAATATGGTTTGTTCAGAATAAATAACTGAATCGATTCCAATAATTTTTATACCGTGTTATATTTTGCCCCAAAAATCTTATAAAAGGTTACAATATGGACACCGAGCGACGAACACAATTCACGGCAGATCATAGCGGCACTAGGCACGGGCGCACAGCGGGCGCCGCGTGGTGATCATGTTTTGTACGTACAACCAGGTAACATAACAAGCTTATAACTTTGTGATTTTTATGATACAGTTTTGAAATTTTGTACATAGATTCTTTACATAATACTAGACACGTGTTTCGGGTTTCGCATATACTAAAACTGATGTTGTATAAATATGAAATGTATCTATTGCGAGAGTAGGTAGTTAGATGAGCAACAAACAGTCGGCTGTAGAACTGGTAATGAAACAGTTTTATAAGTAGAAGTCTGCGGTTCGATCTGCTTTAAATAATAAGTCAGCAACGGTTACGTTCGTCATACTAGTTTTTTTTTATATTACTCTTTGGGGTTTCCCGACCTATAAAATTACTAAAATTGTGGTGATGCATTCCTTATCAAAGGCCGTAATGCGACATATAAGGACCGAATGACGCTTTACTTAAATGTTCAGTGCTATTTTTATTTAGTGAGACTAAAAACCAGCACCCTAATGCGTATCACACTGTCAATCGGAGTTGGTTTCATTTTGACAGTTCAACAACATTCATTACGTTATTTACGTTGTCGAGCAGACAAATTTTTCGAACATATGAAGCAATGGATTAGCAATTTGCTTCAAAATGATTCAGATTCCGATTCCCGATAATGTGTTACGCAATTAGGGCGCCCCGGCTTGTCCAGAAATATCGCATTTAAAATTCTGTCATTCTGTCGCTGGTTTTCAAACGATTGACATAAACATAACTATGTTTTAAATACTTTTAGCGCTAAACTCATTTAAGCGTAGGCTAAGTTCATTTAGTTTCGCTCATACTTCGGTTCACACTGCGAACTATGAACTGAAATATGAAAAAGAATTTTCAAAATCGGTTCACAATTGACGAAAATATCGATGAACATATAAAAAGAAAATACAAACAGACGAACATTATATATTATTATATTGTAGGGCAGTAGGTTAAGTTTATTAACGAAGTGGTTAAGAAATATTGTTACTAACATATTCAGTCCATTGTTACGTGTAAATATATTAACAACCTCTTCCTTTTTTGAAGTCGGTTAAAAAGACGCGGTAGCTACACGAGTGAAGCTAAACGAATTTAGCTTTGTTTCGCTTCGTTCTCAGTGTAGCCTGCGCTTTAGTGATTAGTAGTGCACGCGGGCCTAAATATACGCTACATATTTCTTTTCAAATCTCCTATAAAACCTAAAATGAATTTCCCTCGAAAAACTCTCCTTAATCTTTTTATTGCCCAATCTAATTATACTAACAGTCGTTTATCTTGAGGAGTTAAAAACGTACAATATGCCATAAAGACTGCCATAAATCAGGCACGAGGCAAGAGGTAGCCCCTTTGTGGCACTCCCTTCCACTGGAGTGTGACGCCCTCCGAAAGTGATTCAATGGCGATCGGACCTGCATATATGGGATATATGAATTTTTAATAAATTGTATCAACTGAAAAAGGTTTTTAAAGTGATTTATCTTGAAAGGGACACTATATTCAACTAAATGAAGATTTATTATCTGTGACAAAAAGTAGTACGTGGAAGTTCATTTCCAAACTTCAAATCCTAAGTATAGCTAACAGAATAAGCAAGCTGAAGTAGCAGCGGGCCGGCCATATTATCCGTAGAACCGATGACCGTTGGGATAGACGTGTTCTTGAGTAGAGACCCCGAATCGGCAAACGTTAGGTAGGACGCCCTCAGGCTAGGTGGAGCGACGATCTTCGCAATTGCAGAGGCCTATGTCCAGCAGTGGAATGCTATGTGCTGATGATGTTGATGATGATGAAATGCCAAATAGAACCCAGAAGAACTAATGACCTAACGCTAAGACCCATCATCCACGATGCTATTCAAAAGTAATATGTTACAAACTCCAATCACCAATGAGTAGCCAGAATGTCACAGCACTACTATTCCATCTGCCATTGGGCCTAATCTTACTACTACATAAATCCGAAAGTTCGGATGGATGGATGTTTGTTACTCAATCACACCAGAACGGCAGAACGGATCTGGATGAAATTTGGCACAGAGATAAATTATAGTGTGGAATAGCACATAGGCTACTTTTTATTCCGGAAAATATACGGTTCCCGTGGGTCAATTTCCGAAATCTACGCGGGGGAAGCCGCTGGTAAAAACTAGTAAAACATTTTGTATGCGAGAACAAAAACAGCACAATTACCGAGAACTAGAAGGCAAATAATCTTTATTACAATACAAAAAAACTAATTGAAAGACAAAATATAGAAGAGTCCACCCATAACACAGAAGTCTTCAAACAAACTATCTCCTTCGGATACTCGAGCACTCGTTAGGTAAAACAGTTTCCATATAAAATTCAATATTTATGGAGTGGCGCGCCTCGGTGATATATTTGCAAGTGGGTTCAACAGACAACTGAAGGGTATGGTTTTACCTTGGACGTGTTTTTTTCGCGTTGTTGTGTTTTTATTAACCCCCGACGGAAACAGAGGGGTGTTATAAGTTTAACGTGTTTTAAGTTTATCTGTGTATCTGTATGTGGCATCATAGTTCCCAAAAAACTGAACCGATTTAGGTTTTTTGTTTTGTTTGAAAGGTCACTTGATCGAGAGTGTGCTTGAGTGAGCTATGATTCAAGAAAATCTATTCAGCCGTTTGAAGATTATCAGCTCTTCTCTGCACAGGTCTGATCGAGTCAAAAAGTATTCTGTTACATCAATGATATTAGAATAACATTGAACCTTGAATTAATGTTGCAGCATTACCTGGAATTTGCAGAATACCCAACTTTCTCACCAACCTACAGCAGAAGTATAGTGTTTTGGCTCATTTAAATTGTCTCAATGAAAAAAAGGTTATAAATAGATGCAATCAGGGTCTGATGATGGAGTGGCAAAAAAATGAGGATAAATTTGTATCGGGGGTTTTTAAAATTTAAAGTGTAACTTGTTTTATTTATTTATTTAGGCTAGCCAACAATTGTTTACACTAAACATTTAAAATTTTTTGCTAACAATACTTACATTTATAAGTGCAACAATTACTTATAGGCTAGCACAACATGCACCATTTATGGTTTTACATAATAAAGAAAAATTGAAAAAGGATATAAATTACAATTATTAAAGCTATTAATATTTTTTGCTAAACAATAATAAAAATTAAATTAAATTAAAATAATAATAAAAATCTCATAAAATCACATCATCTAATAATTCTACTTACACTACATTGAATCCTATCATCATTACAAAAATAACATTAACTAGCGAGATCATTGGTGGTGAGTGTAGTGCTTAATAATTATTTTATAAAATTCTCCCATACTGTCATGATTTATATTATGCACCATATGATTTATATTATATGATTTATATTTATATGATTATTTATATTTATTATTTATATGATTTATATTTATATTATGCACCATTTATGGTTTTACATAATAAAGAAAAATTGAAAAAGGATATAAATTACAATTATTAAAGCTATTAATATTTTTCGGTAATTAATGCTAAACAATAATAAAAATTAAATTAAAATAATAATAAAAATCTCATAAAATCACATCATCTAATAATTCAACTTACATTACATTGAATCCTATCATCATTACAAAAATAACATTAACTAGCGAGATCATTGGTGGTGAGTGTAGTGCTTAATAATTATTTTATAAAATTCTCCCATACTGTCATGATTTATATCAGTAAGATCACTGCAACTGTTTATAGTTTTACACAGGCGTGAAATCGGCGAGTTAGCACCCAGAACCGTTCTGCGCAATGGTGGGCATAGCGGTGTGATAGGATTTCGCGGATATCGGGCTGGGGCACGAAACTTTAGGAGACTCAGAAGGATTTGGCAGTCAATTTTATTTCTAAGCAACTTATAGAGAAACAAGGCATCAATAACTTCTCTTCGAGTTTTGAAGTATTATGTTATGAAATTTTGTGAGGGCTTATGACTTTCGTTGGTCAGAGAACTAGTTTTCCCAATTTTTCTCTATGGAGTTGAGACGTAGACAATCCTAGCAAGACAAAGACAGAGGATAGACGTATTCGAAATGTGGTGCTGAAGGCGGATGCTCCGAATACCATGGACAGCCAAACGCACAAATGTGACTGTCCTTTCCCAACTCATGTCAAGACCCGATTGTCTACAGTTTGCCTACAGCGAATTTCGACCACATAATGCAAAGGGGAGATAGCAGCCTTGAAACGCTGGTTATTATTGGCAATACTGATGGAAGGAGAGCACCAATACGATGGTCCGATCAAGTAAAAGAAGCTACGTACTTAAGCAAATTTCAGCAGGTAATGACTTTGGACCGGAATCGATGGAGTCAGATTGTCCGCTTAAAGGAGTCCAGTGACCACGATCCTCAGTAATGAGGGAAAGATTGAAGAAAAAGAGATGACTTCAGTTTCATTTAAAAACTTTAATCGTATTTGTGATGAGACGGCTAATTGTTTAACATCATCAGCGCGACTAATATTCCTATTTAATGGAGTCACAATTGTTTGAAAATATTGTAACTGATTCCCTATCTTTATTAGAAGCTCCTTGGAACATTTAAATCCGAACATATCTAAACAAACACCTAGACATAAAACCTCTAGCATTTTATAATTATTCAAACTAATATATCATCATCTTCCTGCCCTTATCACCATGTTACGTGGGGACGGCGCAACACGTTTTCTTCTTCCGTTCTCCCCTGTCAACCGTCACACTATCATTCACTCCCTTCTCTTTCATATCATTCCTTACACAATCCATCCAACATTTTACTGGCCTTCCTCTCCCTCTCCATCCATCAATATGTATTTTCATCACTCTTTTAGTCACGTGCGTTTCGTTCCTTCTCATCACATGCCCATACCAAGCCAAACGATTTCCTTCATGATTCGATCTTTAATAAACTCTTATTAAAGATCGAATCATGAAGGAAATCGTTTGAGCACAATAGTAGGAAACATGCATGTCGTAGAAAAGCCAAGCTGATCCGACTTTGGATTTAAAATGAATACGTATGGAAATAAAAAACAATCAATTCTATTTGCTAGTTGAGCTATTCTCTAGCCTCGATCCACTGACACGTATCATTCAATTATAGAAGAATATTGAACGCGTTAGCATGTAACGAATACCTTCCAACATTCCTAACGTAGATGTGTTATAAACAACAAAACATCACGCCTGTATGTATACCCGAAGGGCTAGGCAGAGGTGTACCTGTAGTAACCAGCGCTGGGGCTCCGTTTCGCATGGGGTCGCGGCATTATGCTGAGCGGTAGCCGTTTTGCGTAGATGTGACGCATATTTTCCCCAAAACTTGCTTTTTACATTGTTTATTTTATTTTTTTGTCCTTTGCGTCATGTTTACCGCAAATAAACGTATTTTCTTTCTTTCTTTCTTTTACATCCACTTTTCGTCAGTTATGTTTAAGTCCCATGTAATGGGGGGGCGAATCCATTACCATCAATCGGGTACAATTCCAGATGGAAAAACCCAGCAATACTTTGCCCGAGCTTGGAATCGAACTCAGGACCTCATCATGCTCAGCAGTAGCGCTTGCGACCACTAAACCAACGAGGTAGGTAGTATTTACTTCTTCTTCTTACCAAAATATAGGCATCACTCTTTTGACGCTATAGTCACAGTTCACGACGCAATCAAAATGGTATCAGAGACAGTTTTCTAGGCCAGAGGCGAAATCGTGGCTGGTCTTTATTTACTCTGGAATGTTATGGTTTCAGCTTTCAGTGACTGGAACCGCGTCGATTAGATGAGGAACAGAGTGTAGATTATGTTACTGTACCTAGAAACTTCGTGATAAGCGGAAACCGGACCTTAAGGCAAAACCACCAGGGTAGCCCCCGAAATTAAAATTTTCATAAGTTTTTTGCAATTTGCAGGTCAGTATCAGGTTGTATGTTAAACTGAATATGATTCGCGACCGTAAAAATCTATATTTTTAGAATTATCATTAAAATCATCAATACAACTCTCTAATTTCTTATTACTCTATTGAATGACTATTTCATGAGATCTTGACATTTGAGGATTATACTAACTTAAGGGAGTTGTATTACTGATTCTAATGATTATAATTTGTACATATTTTTACGGTTGCGATTTATGCTTTAATCAACATACACCCAGACACTGAACTGAAAATACTGACGATAGGCTCGTCCGACGTCACGGCATTTTGCTGAACAACGACCTATTCTTGCGCAGGTACGAGTACGACGCACGGATTAATTTGTTCTTGTTATTTTTGTTATAAAAGTATTATTTTTCCACTGCAATTCGGATTTGTTTTTGTTTTGATTGTTGTCACAGACTACATAGAGTTACTAACCTATACAGGGCGTCCCACGGCTATGCCACATGGAGGGAAAGTACCTTGAATATTGTAGATGGAACATTTTACTGAAAGAAGACATTATTTGAATTTAAAAAAACAATTTAAACTGCATTCATAGATATTTAAATAATTACATGGTTGAACCGGAAATCGAACCCATGATCGAACCATGTTACATGAGAAAAATAATCATCCTGTAGCTTTATCATACCGATCGAAAGGCTTCATCATATGGATTATTTTTTGCTAAATAACATATTGTCACAAATAAAAGGAAGATCATGAATTTTAACATTTTTCATTTTTTAATTTCAACAAAAGAGTGCGATTTTGTATTCAACAAGGAGGGACTCATTTTGAGCTTTTAATAAATTTATTAATTTTGTATTAAAAATGTTAAAATTCATGGTCTTCCTTTTATTTGTGACACTATGTTATTTAGCAAAACATTATCCTTTGATGAAGCCTTTCGATCGGTATGATAAAGCTACAGGATGATTACTTTTCTCATGTAACCGGTTCGATTTCCGGTTCAACCATGTAATTATTTAAATATCTATGAATGCAGTTTAAATTGTTTTTTAAATTAAAATAATGTCTTCTTTCAGTAAAATGTTCCATCTACAATACTCAAGGTACTTTCCCTCCATGTGGCATATCCGTGGGACGCCCTGTATACAAATGTACTCTGTGGATACTAATATACGTATATTATTGTTGTCATTTCTCATTTCCCAGAGTGTCACAACCTGTCACAACATAGAGCAGAGGCAATGTAGAGTTGTAAATTGAAAATTGTCTTTGGTCTGACACCCATCAACCCTCACATCAACCAATGTACAAAATTGACAACTTGGGTATGAGGCTTTTGCTTACATTGCATGTGTGTATGTGTACTTTGTCATTTTTTATTTTATTTTTTCTAATGTACGTTTTATTTGTGTAGAATAAACAATTTTTCTTTCTTTTTCCTTTCAAATTGCAAAATCCTTAAAAAAATTAATTTCGCGGGCTACGTAAGTGCTTCCCCCTTAATACCACTAGAGCCACCAGTTTTATTGCCAGGTAACATTTGGCTACTATGCTAGCTCTCGCCCAATATATTCGTGTATAGGCGCGGGCCTGCGGACGACGAGTAATGGGCAGCTCGCCGTCCGGTAAGGACAAAGCCCGGGTCGACGGCGCGTTGTGTTCCACGCGCGCCTCAAAGAGATGTCAGCAGTGCGGGGTCCAATAGGGCCGATGCCGCCGGGGTCGCGGGTAGTTTGAAAGAGATACCGTGGCCCTGGCACAAGTAACTGAAGGAACACGGGTGGGTTTTAGTCAGTAAAAGTCTGATACGCGCTCCCGCTCCGCCCAGAGCGGGAAAAGTCATTTGATGATTTCCCATCCACAAAAAAAAAGGTAGGCTTTAGATCGCTTCGCACTCCCCAAGCCAAAAACCCACTCCCAAAAGTACGTACATACAAGCAAATAAATTTATTTTTAAAATTCGATTACCATATATTACATCGTACGAATTCGTAGCGAATCGTACATAACAACGGTGAACAAATCGCTCAAACTGAATAGGTAATGAGCCTCGTCTGGCAATATTTTTTATTTTACATCGACAATTTAATAAGCCTCTTTGTGTGCACTCCCCTCTACTGTAGGATGGTGAATATTGTATCATTGTAGCTATTAAAGTGTCTATTATGAATTCTTGTTTGAATTTATTCGAGTTCTTCTTTTTGTAGGTATGGCCAGCACTAAGCAAGCTTATCAATATAATATACTAGCTTTTACCTGCGGCTTCGCCCGCGTGGAGTCCGTAAATTACCCCACGGCAACGTACTACCGGGTTAAAAAGTATCTTATGTCCTAACCCAGGTTATGGTCTACCTGTGTGCCAAATTTACTCGAAATCTATGTTTAGTAAGATCTTTGAGATAAAAATCTAAGTTCAAAGCAAGGTAAATTCACTGACGGCCGTCTAATTCCTGGAAGACGAATGACCAAACAATCCGTACTGAATCCAGCTCACTAATAAGATTAGTGGGCCGAAATTGATCCAGGGCTAAGCCGATTTAACCCGAATAGCTATGGCCTGCAACTATTGGGTGACGCTAATTCGATGAAAGAGTCCACTTCGTAAACGTTTGCTTATGTCAAGAAGTTGCTTGAGGGATTGAGATGATATTGTTTGCTGTCTAAAGCTACGGTATCCTAGAAGAGCGGTGGCCGCCACTAACGGCTGCAGTGACTGACGGCTGTCATGAAAATGATAGCAGTGGCAAAGATTTAAATCGTTAGATTCGCACTACCGCGTCAATAGTTTGACACCTCTAACACAATGACGCAGTGACTACACTTGATTGTCATGGAAACGCTATTTAATAATGCGTGAGCTCACTCTTCTCAGTATGGACACTTTTTCTTATGACTAAGTACGGTGAGGGCAAATCTAGCGATTTAAATCTTTGGGCAGCAGGACCGCTTTCCTAGGAAAGCTTAAGAATAGGGCTTGTTGCTGTAGCAACTGTTCATCATCTAAAGGGATGTCGCTTTATAAACGTACAAAGACATGATTTTAGAAGCAGATAGCAAAGGGCGTCTCAAGGAAATGGCTTTTTTTGGACGTATTAACCAGACTGATTCAAAATCAATCAATCTGCCTAGCCTTTTCCCAACTATGTTGAAATCGGCTTCCAGTCTAACCGGTTGCAGCTGAATACCAGTATTTTACATGGAGCCACTGCCTATCTGACCTCCACAACCCATTAACTGGGTAATACGATACCCCTTGATAAGACTGGTTGTCAGACTTTCGGGCTTCTGACAACCCGTAACGACTGTCAAAGATCCACGAATGACAGCCGAGACCAACGACTTAACGTGCTTTCCGAGGCACGGAGAAGTCTCGGTATGTAAATATGGTCACCCATCCACGGACCGACCCCGGCAAGCGTAGCTTAACCGGATGGATCGACCCGTGCAGCTATTATTACTTAGCCACGAGCTCCAGACTGATTCAAAATCAATATTTGAAAAATCAAAATTGAATCATCATTTACATGTATCATCCGTTCAGTTTGTATGTGCTTTATTGCTATGGGTAAGTGATAGGTTCTTCATTCTTCACATAGCATTTATATTATATTATTTATTACTCAATATGTCTGGCACGTGGCATTTAATAAACAAACGAAATTTGAATTACGAGTACTTACACGCAATTATTATCTTTAAGACAGAGGTCTAACAGTTCCACATTACTAATGGAAAGCATTAAGTGGCTATTTTGCATAATGTATCAGTAAAAGTCTATACTTACGTGGCTCAACGTCGTATTGCAAATCATGTTAATAAAGTAAAGTAATTTGCACCCGGAAGCGGAAACGTTGCTTACCTGAAACAGAATGAAAACAAATTGAGTTTTTTCAAACAAGAGTAAAATAAAAGAAGATTTTACAGTTGATGCAAAAGGCTCTAATTAGCTACATTATACAAACATGGTTTGCTTCTTAAAGGAAATTATAAAAAATACTCGACATCAATCCTTCGTCAGCTACCAGGAAAACATGAAGCATCACAGTTTAATAATCGCAAATGAAGACAAATGAGCAATAGACTTAACAGGGCTTCAGGTTTATTGCCATTGTTGATGATATTTGTCAAAAATAATTAATCACTGTAAGGGACAAAGGAGGCATTTGACAGACGATTCATTTTAGGAAGTAAAGCGGTACAGGTGCGCGGATCCTGTTGGGCACACAAACAGCGGGTAAAATATTTTAGAGTTCAGGATTTACAGGTACAAATTACCGGCGAACAATTTGGCTGGCCAAAACAAAGAAAAGGCAAAATTATAAACTGATGCCAGAAAAAAAAGAAAATCTGAGAAGTAATTGGTAATTTAATGATACTCTGTACAGTCAGTAACAAAAGTCGATTACCAATACAGTTTTTTAAATCTTAATTACTGAGCAAGATACTTAATTAAAATCGGAACAGAAGTAAAATTTAAAGATCTACTAGACTTTTAGGTATTTTAGGAAAAAAGGAGATAATTAAATCATTTTGCACTAATTTACATGATGTGTTAAAAGTAGCAGTGTTAATCGACTTATGTTGCTGACCGTACCTTAAACAAAAATGAAGAACTAACCCTACGACCCTACTACGTGGAATCGGCATGGATGTGAATACACGAAGATATTCAAACTCAAACTCAAAGCATTTATTTCAATTAAACCAATTACAGGCACTTTTGAATTGTCAAGGGGTCGGTCAGTCAGAAAGATGAAGCTAGGCGCCCATTCCAAAGCATAGTAGGTACCTATGGAGAAGAACGGGCAAGAAACTCCACGGACACTCTTTTAAATCAAGATATGGTTACAAAATAATGGTTACATAATTCAAGTTGAAAAAATCAGCGTCAGGTGGTACACCTTGTGTTGTCATCTGACAATATGCTGAGCTGAGGCCCTTTTGGCATTACAATCTTTGTTTTATGTTTTTTATAATTTTAAGGTGTATTTATGTTTTTTATAATTTTAAGGTGTATTTATTTATTTTTTTGCTGTAATGCCAATTAAACGCATTTTTCTTTCTTTCTTTGAAATTTTACATGTAAGAACGATGCAGAACGTTAAAAGCGTCCTTAAAAAAAACAATTCAAATATTTAAATTAAATTAAAATAAGCCGTGGCCGCTAAGGTATGACCAGCCTTCACTGACAGCGCTTGTTCACGAACCTGACGCATGGATTAGCTAAATGATCCAACACGCGCCACCATCAGCGAGACATTAGAGTAATAGAAGCAACAGTAGGTGCTCTCTGACCAATCATGGTGGACTGGCGTGAACTATTTAATTTTCGTATTATTCATACCAATACTACTAAGATTGAAGACAACTCAACAATCTAAGAACATAAAATTCACCAATAAGCTCACCATTCTCCTCTTCGCAATACCCTAACTAACGCAAGTGATAAGTCAGAGGCAATGATTGGAAAAGAGCTGAAATATCTCGATTTGTCTTCTCAAGTGGACTGTTTGTCAAGCAATACCCTCTCGGCGGCAGTGGCCACTGTTTTATTGTGTTCACTACAGGATATTACACGAGGTTGTCCTTTAGTCGGTGCTGTCTGAGATTAACTTGAAAATGAAAAAGTTTTATTGGCGTATGTGGGTGAAACTCTGGCGAAGCGAGTGTAACCTGGCTACGATAGCTCTCAATGATAAAATGCACAAATTAATTAATTAATTTTCATTGTGATAATCAGTACGTAGACCTCAGTGTTTTGTTGATCGCAGCCTGTTTTAATTACTGAACAGTCAGAGTCCATCACTTTTACTTGCCTTATGAATAGAGTTGGCAAAGATTTAGGGGCTTCCAATAATTACGTGAAGCATTTAGTGGGGGACGGGATCGAGCCAAATCTCACCCAATCTCACGTGGGGGAGAGGGGGTCTCGGCAAATATCATGTAATTTTTTTTCCGCAATAAACAGTGTAAAATTTGAGAAAACTCGGTAAACATAATTTGCACAATGATTTTTTATGATAAATAAAAAATAATTAAGCAAATTATGTTTATTATTTGGCATGGGTATATTAATCACACCGACAAAGTGGTAAAATAAAATGTTGAAAAAAATTTTTGTAGGTTACCTCCCTTACACGTAGTGTTTATTTAAATAAATCCAACCAACTGAGACAACATCACGTGAGATTAGGGGGGAGGGGGTCGAGCCAATACGACATCTCACCAAGGGGGGAGGGGGGGTCGAAAAATCGTCAAAATCCACTCACGTAATTAATGGACGCCCCCTTACCAGAACCAATACCCGTTTAAGGGAATTAACGTTATTATAAAACAGGACTTCCAGTGAAAACTATGTTGAAAGGAAAAACCTCAAATGAATATTAAAAATTTTAATTGAATCATGAAAGCTTTTGAGAGAAATGAATACATCAACAAATTAATTAAATGAGTTATCCATTCGGCATTCGTTCCAAGAATATGCTCGTTCTAGCAACGGATCGAACCTTTTACCTCCATCGGTAGTTAACTCCTCATCTCTCACGGATTCTCTTGTCTCCCCAGCTTGCATCACTCAACAAAATTAACAGAATGTATTACAAGTATAAATACCTATTTAAATGTAGCATAAAGAGTTCAATTTGTTTCTTCACCCTTGATTAGGGTTGCCACAGATGGATGTTTTACTTTTGTTTAAGTCAGGTTTTTTGCACATGTTGCATTGGAAGAACCTACCTAACCTACCTTTCTTAGATTCTGGAACAGTTCTACGACATTCGCTTTCCGATGAACGATACGCCGATAGAACGACTAAGTTTTGAGAGTTTTTAGACCAATGAAACGAAAATTCCTTTCCTTTAATTTCGTAAGTCGGTGTCTGGTTAAATGTATTTTCGTTTTTTGCCACCGACATCCGAAATTAAAGTTATTTTTTACTTTGCAGTGTTGTTTTTGGAAGTTGGTTGTATTTTTTTGTAAAAAAGTTTTTATTTTTCACTTTTTAGTTGTGGTACCTACCCCACACAAATTCTAATACCACTACCTGCAAAACAAACTAGAACATCATCCATATAAAAGTGGGGAAAAAATACGTATTATTGAAGCTAACTCAAAAACTACCCCAGAAAAGTTAATCAATTTTATATGGGACCAACTTTTATGTATACCCTCTCAAATAAAACAATTTTTTTTTCAAATCGGACGACTCTGTAAAAAGCTATGCGTGGTCATACATTAAAAAAAAAAACGTGTCGAATTGAGAACCTCCTTCTTTTTTTTTCATCGTTTAAAAAGGCCATCCAAACGACCTTTTTTCATGAAAGAAGATAGTTAGGCGTGTAGATTTATTGGCATCTAGAAGTGACGCAAATGACCAGCAATGAAAATTAAATTAACAAATCATTAAATGGATTAGTCTATGTTAGGGTCGGCTTCCAGTCTAACTGGAACTGGTCTAACATAGTTGGGAAAAAGCTTGGCAGATGATGATTATGCGACAAATCTTAATACATCGGTCATCGATCAACATAGTACTGATGATGAAAGGCTGTCGCACAGATACGAAGCAGAGCCATGATCGCAGCGTCAGCCATTTTCCCATTGATATTTTTCCTCTTTTTAACCAGGCAGCCCTACTCAGTATTAACCCCCCACTCTCCTAATAGCGAGGAAGAGTGATAAAACAGCAGTAAAAGTGGAGCAATCGGAATTATTCCAATAGATTGTGAAGAGAAAACAGATATTATGGGGGTATCATTCCACTTCACGATCTTTGTTTTGTAAGCTATGAGTACTTCAACTCGATCGTCATTATAGCATTGATTTGTTATCGTAGATATATAAATATATATCTTGTTTTTATAATATCAGTTCCTACGTATTCAGTTGGACAGCTATCATTTCTATACCATTGCACACAGTGTTTTGGACTATCCTATGGTAGTCAACCTCAAATAGATGTATGCATCAACAAGACATTCATTTTCTATTGATTGTCTACAATTTGTGTTCCATTATATCTAATCAATGTGTAACTACAATTACGTACCCAATGTGTAATATGTTTTGTCATTTGTACAATTTTTTTTTTCTAATGCTGTCCCTCTCCTGGGCAGAGGCCTCCCTCCACTCTTTCCATCTTTCGTGAGCCCACGCGTCCACTTTGCGGTTTTGACGGCCCCTATCCAGTACAACATTACGGAACAAAAATTTAAGGCAAATAAATTACCTACCTAATTGTTGTCAATGTATACATCTTTTTGAGACCGATTGTACAATTTTTCGTAACAAGTAATAAAACATATTTGTTTACTTGTGATTGAAATAAAGCTGAACAATACAAAATTTCAATGAATGGTTCAGTCTTGGTTCTGAAGGCCACTTTTCGTACCTAAAAACGTTCAAATTCAAGTCGCAATCTCATGCCAGCTACAATCAAATGTCAAAAATTTTGGTAAACGCTATACATTTTTGACAGATTGAGACTGAGATGAGATTTCGAACGTTATTAAAAATACGGGAATTGTCCCACTGACCTTTGACCTCAAGTTTAGAACTCCAGAAACCGCTTTCTTTTGAAAATAGTCTCGTCTACAAGATGTTCAATATAGAACGTAGTAAACAGACTATAAATAAATTGTGTTCTAAATTGAGAGAAGCTTTAATTTGAGATCGAAAGGGGTAAGACAAATAATTACGCAATTTCAATCTTTAATTGTCAATGGAATGGAAACCGGGAATGATGAATCACAGAGCTCACAGAGCCGATTAACAGATTATGACAAATCAACTAAATGAAACCTGGCACCACTCTGTAGTACGAAAGGTTTGAAAGCACCTTCAACTTTAATGACAGTGTACAACGCTCCGAGTCTAAAACGGCTAAAATTTATTAAAGCTGCCACTATTCATATTCATATTTAACCTATTGACCGCTTGGTTTTATATATCAATTGCCGTGCCCCAGCGCCCAGCTAATAAATCGACTAATAAATATTATCGCTTAATAAGTATTATCTACGACGAATAGGGTCATACAGTGAAAAAAAAACAAATAAAAAAAGTAATTAAAAAAATTAAAAAACCCGACTACGGTAAAAAACTTAACTTAAACTAAACTTAAAAAAAAAAACTGAAAAGCTAAAAACAAGCCCATTTTAAATTAAATAAATGTTGGAAGCAGGCGGGAATAATTTAAAAATATAATAAAAATGGTATATGGGTCCCTCCTGCTTCCAACATTTATTTAATTTAAAATGGGCTTGTTTTTAAGTTTTTTACCGCAGCCGGGTTTTTTAATTTTTTTAATTACTTTTTTTATTTAATCTTTTTAGTTTACAAATGTGAATTAAAGATTTCGCAAAGGATTTAGTTCTTGGTACGTGATTTTTACGGTTTGTCACTTTGAATTACTTTTAACCATTAAGTTGTTCATATTTTTGACTCTCGAAAAACATAACCCTCCTTTAGCGCAGTCGGGTAAAAAGTAACCCTATGTCTCCCTATGTATTTTAATGTGTGTACATAAATAATAAAATAAATAAATAACATAGGTTCTCAGTCGTATAAGTATAAATATAACGACTGAGGCGGCACGGGCACGAACACATTTTGTCGTATTAGGGTGCTTTCAATTTAGACGTTTCGTGTCGGACCGCTGCGGTGCCGAAGCGATGCGTTTGTCGTATTGTGCACGGACGGTCGTTTGTTTTCATACAAAGCGCGCGGTGCGGCAACAGTGCGGCCTCGAAATCTCGAACGCTCGACAACACGTGTATGAAAACAAACGACCGTCCGTGCGCAACACGACAAACGCACCGCTTCGGCATCGCAGCGCAGCGATCCGACACGAAACGTCTAAATTGAAAGCGCGCGGTTGCGGTCAATAGGTTATATTGTGTTTTTGACAACAAGAATCATAAAAAAATTGGACTACCTACTCAGGAACTCAAACTCAAACTTAAACCTACCTACTCAGCACACTCGATATTATTTAAAAGTAGTTGCAAGTTAGACGCCTGAGCAAACGATGAACAATTTGTCCGCGGACAAATTGGAATCTTATTGAAATCCTGGGAGTCTAGTTGTCCTACGTGTGCTTTTGCATAGTTTACCAATAGATTATATCCTCGCGGAAAAATTGTCCAGCATCTGCTCAGCGGCTTAAAATGTTCAGCTGGATCGCAATTCTGTAGATAGGTACTTTCTTCTTTCTATTCCTATAAAATTCCACTCACGCACTCCTTTCACTCACATGAATTATTCTCAACCAATAGGTAAATAAAACTTCCATTCAAATCCAGCGTTAGGTAAACATAATGTTATTTCTATAGCTTCATATATTAACGCTATTATTATACCGGGTACCGTCTGAGTGCCGATACGTGACCGCGCATATTTCAAGCGTTTGCTGAAACACGTTTCAATTTTCACGAGATTTTCATGAAAATATACGGGTTTCTTCATAATCATGGTGATTTGGTGGCGTTTTGATGAGTGGGTTTTACCTGAGTTCGGTGGTGTGTTATATTATATGATGAGGATTTTGTTTTTTTTTCCTTGTTTATTTTGTAAGTGAGAGAGGTCGAATTGAAAATGTTGAGAGGTTACCATGCCTACCACCAGGCATTGCATGGTAACAACAAGCTTAAGTAGAGGTCTTTATTTACAAAATCTCGTTTCTCTAAGAAAATTTTAATAGGCCGTTGCGCGTTGGTCCTAATGCTCGTACTTATAGTAATCTTTAATAGCCTATACTATCTCAAATGGCTTAGCAAGATCCTCCGTTATGTCGAAAATACTGCAGCATTAATCCTACTAATATTATAAATGTGAAAGTTTGTATGTTTGGATGTTTGTTACTCAATCACGCAAAAACGGCTGAACGGATTTGGATGAAATTTGGTATAAAGATAGTTTATAACCTGAATTAAGACATAGGATACTTTTCATCCCGGTAGAAGGTTCCCGTGGGATAATTAACGACATACACGCGGGCGAAGCCGCTGGCAAAAGCTAGTTTTGAAATAAATATATGGAAATGTTGAGGATTAATGTTATATGTTTGACGAAAACACGATTCCATAAAATTTTCTAGATAGGTAAAGAAATCCAAAATGACCTCCTAACCGAACAATAAACCGCTGGCATTAAAAATACTTCAAATTAGATCATGAACTTTTGCATACTAACTGAACTAACTACTCGTATAAAGCAGGTCTTATATTTTTTATTCTTTTCAAATTACCTACCATTATTTTCACAACAGAACTCTTATAACTGTTGTGTGATTTTCCATTTAAAAATCAATTACTGAAACTATCGGCGCCCAGCACCGCACTCAGTCTCGCTCTCATTCAGTCCGCGAGCAGTATCGTGCGAGCGAGATAAAAAGCTGAGGTAGTATGGGCTCTAACAAACGTTACGTGATAAACCCAAAAATCTTACTGAGCTGGTAGGTATATAACTCGTAATTGGTGTCCAGCCATTTTCATTAGATGTAGGCAGTTACATAGTAATACTTTGTAATCATAGAAAACATTCACTCCATTCATCAAAACACCGTCCATTTTCTTAAGAGGAAACCCATGTTTTTACCAGAAAGTGTCACATAAAACGATACTAAATTACATTTGCGCAAGGGGCCAGTATTATTTACTGCTGTAATAGCACACACAGTCACACACTACTGCTGGCAAAAGGACCAATGTGGTTTGATGAAGACTGGTGGCAGGAGGTAAGTCTTTGGAGGCATTTGTACAATAAAGGTCAGTCTTTGAAAGTCAAATCATTTATTTCAAATAAGCACATAAACGGCACTTTTGAACGCCCAATTTAAAAACAAAAAGAACTGATTCTAGTCGTCCTTTCCAAAAAGTAGTTTCGTGTGGAGAAGGATGGGCAAGAAACTCCACCGTTACTCTTTTAAAATGTTTTACAATATTATGTACACATCAATTATATAATTAAATGTGAAGACGATGCACCTAACATAAAATTAGTAAACCACAATAGGTAAAAATAATTAAAAATAAGTACATAATTATTTTCCAGGCGACTATTTGCTACTAAAAAAAAATAACTTGGCAGAGATTAAATATTTTAGCAATATTAGATTCAATGAGCTTCAAAAGCTTTTTTGTTTTTACTGTTATTATTCCTTTAGACAATAATTTCAGATGCAAGAGGGAGCTCTGGACTTGGGCACCCCGACTTAGAAGACGATGCACCTAGTTATTTTTAGGGTTCCGTACCTCAAAAGGCAAAAACGGCCCTTAACCCGCAACTAGGCAGTTAATAATGTGACAGTCTGATCAGCTCTATTGTTTGCCTTCCCAATTTCGCAGTCTTGCATTTTGTACTCTCATCTCTCTTATACTTTTAAGAACAGCTATGCCATAGTTAAAATATTAGCTAGTCACCAAGGTGGTAGCAGGGCTTACTACCCACGTTGCGCAGGACCTTCCTTGTGGCCATAATGTAGCCTACGGACGTCAGACAGACGGTTGGTTGGAAAAGGATCAATATGCTTTTGGCCAGGTTGCTTATGATACCTACCTAACTTGACATAAGCAATAGCATATTATAGTGAAGAAACAACATTGTTTACAGTAGTACCCATTGTGTAACCGCCGCTCAATCGTCGCTTACGTGTGTATTAGCTGGCGGGCGCTAATTTTATCGCAGTGCCCCTAATACTTTGTTCTAATTGGATTGTGTGACAGCCCAGTAATGCGAACTAGAATTTTCCGGAAGACCTTGACAATTGTTTGTTTATCGTTTCCATCGTTTAACTTTGAACGTTAGTGATCCGGTGATTAATTATTGAATACATGCGATGGTAAGTTTTGTTTGGAGCAGTGGTGGCCCAGTGGTAACGGCCCCGACTTACGAGTTGTAGTTCGTGGGTTCGAATCCAGACAGACGCTTTACTTTGTGTAAATAATTTCAGCACCACTGCTTCAAAACGGTGAAGGAAAACATCGTGAACCAAAAATTCGAAGACATGTTGACTGTGAGTTCTACTAACTGGGCACGCGTGGTAGATTATAGCCATTGGGACCATTATTGGCTGGGACTACTAGTTTTGTTTTGCTGTACCTACTTTGTAACACCAATTTTAATACTAAACAAAGTGGCAATCTATCAGCGCTAACGATGATCGAAAAGTCGAAAATGTATTGGATATGCAAAAGCTCCCGAAAAGCTTAGAACAATCCTGTTGAAAGTCGTCGTAGAAATACGAAACACTTTGATGGCTACTATCACCATGTCTATGCGCTCTGATGTTTAAATCTGCAGCAATGGACATGTTCCGTCTTATTACAAAACAAGGTTCATCTTCAAACCCAGGTTTAAACCATGGACCCTTTTTTGAATTTCGAACTTTATTCCGACACATTAAGATGTCAGTTTTACAAACTGACAACTTAGTACCGGACTAAATTGCCAGTTTTGTATAAAGAACTGTATTTCTATCACAGCTAGGTTCTTATTACAAAAACTGGCTCTATGGTTTAAACCATGACAGAAGAAAACCTCGTTTTGTAATAAGACCGGTTCAGTTTTCACACTTCGTCTAACAGATGAATCCATTAAAAAAGTTTTTTACAAGCGACTTCCAAAAAAAACTGCAAAGTGAAAAATAACTTTAATTGCGGAAATCGGTGTCTTTGGATCTGTATTTTAGTTTTTTGCCACCGACTTCCGAAATAAAAGTTATTTTTCACTTTGCAGTTTTTTGCGTAGGTATATTTGTTAAACATTCAGACACAATATAAATTGTTATTGAATAAATGAAATGAAATGAAAAAAATTAAATGAAATAAAATTTTTGGGAAGTCGGTTTCTCTCGATTTCCATGGGATGCCCTCATCAGATTCTGACTTGGTGACAATGGGACTACCTATAGAGAGCATATCCTATCAAATAAAAAAAGAATTTTCAAAATCGGTCCACAATTGACGGAGAAATCGGTGTACATACATAAAAAAAATATATATATTATACATATACGCGACGAATTGATAACCTCCTCTTTTTTTTGAAAAGTCGGTTAAAACTATGTCTAGCTATGCACAGCGTCCAGCCCAAACTCGAGCTGTCATCATAGATTTCCGTCCAAATTTTCTGGGCCCATATTTCGTGTACGGCCAACGCTGCCAGTCTAAAACGGCTAAAATTTACTAAAGCTGCCACGACAGTTCATCCTCCACCACTTTAGATGATAGACTTTCGTACAGTCAAATAAGCTATTACACATACAGTCAATAATATCCATCTTTCCATTACGTACACCCAGTAACTGGGTTGTGGAGGTCAGATAAGCAGTTACTCCTTGTAAAATACTGGTATTCAGCTAGACATGATAAGACTGGAAGCCGACCCCAAAATAGTCGGGAAAAGGCTAGGCAGATGATGACTGCGACTAGTATAACATTGTTCTGACAAAAACCAACAGTTTAGCTTACAAGTCCAACCCACCAATTTACTCCCACTTAACGGAACCGATAACACGAAAATCAATTTCAACTGATGACCGTTGAGGTGGACGTGTTCTTGAGTGGAGACCGTGAATTAGCAAAGCCCTCAGGGTAGGTGGAGCGACGATCTTCGCAGGGTGGCTGGTAGCAGCTGGAAGAGAGTTGTTAAGGATCGAGCTGAACGGCGTGCACAATTGGGGAGGCCTATGTCCAGCAGTGGACTGCTGTAGGAGGATGATGATGTGTGAGTAATAACTTTTTAAACTTATGGCACACTTCTATCTATCTGGCTATCGCTGAAAACCAGCGCTGGGGCTCCGTTTCGCATGGGGTCGCGGCATTATGCTGAGCGGTAGCCGTTTTTCGTAGATGTGACGCATATTTTCCCCGAAACTTGCTTTTTACTTTGTTTATTTTATTTTGTTGTCCTTTGCGTCATGTTTACCGCAAATAAACGTATTTTCTTTCTAAACGTATTTCTTCTTTCTTTACTTGAGAGAGTATCTAATGTAACAGCATTGACTACCCAGCACATTCACAACATTGTTTAAAAGTAGCTGCAAGTCAGCTGCCTGTATACTAAATAGCTTGTTCGACTGTACATAAAGCCCACTACACTCGCTTGGGAGCGGAACGTCATGTGCGCAAGATTAATGTAAATCCAAACACTGGCAGTCTAATTTGCATGCTGATCGGGAAGAGAAACAAAGACTTACACACTCCGTTGGGATAGTAAATGAAGGAATGACGTGTTGGTACATACGGCTACATATCAAGCTATATATTTCCAGTATAAGCTGATCTCGCATTGTATAGGATTTCCATACAATGAGAGATCAGCTTATACTGGAGATTGTATAGCTTGATATGTAGCCGTGTGTACCCTGGTTTGCCAATGAACATGCTTGTATTCCAGGAGGGCGTAAGCAGAGGTTGGTTTATTGGTGTACCGTCGTGCAAGTAAATCCCATGTAATAGGGGGCGAGTGCGATTACTATTAACCAGGCACAATTCCAGACTATGGGCTGCAACCAATAATCTCCTAATGGAAAAACAAGACAGGTAATTCCTACTATACTCGACCCGAGTATCAAACCCAGGACCCCACGCTCAACTGTCATATCAGTGATCACTCTAGATCATTGACGTAGTCGAATGCGTTGATCAGCAGCGCATAAGGTAAGAGGTAAGATAAGTCTTTATTTCATCATCATCTCCTTAGCCTTTTCCCAATTATGTTGGGGTCGGCTTCCAGTCTAACCGGATGCATCTGAATACCAGTATTTTACATGGAGCGACAGCCTATCTGACCTCCACAACCCAGTTACTGGGTAATACGATACGCCTTGTTAAGACTGGTTTTCAGACTCGGGCTTCTGACGACCCGTAACGACTGTCAAAGATCCGCGAATGACAACCGGGACCAACGGCCTAACGTGCTTTTCGAGGCACGGAGAGTCTCGGTATGTAAAGATGGTCACCCATCCACGGGACCAACCCCGGCAAGCGTAGCTTAACCTGATGGATCGACCCGTGCGGCTGTTATTACTTAGCCATAGATAAGTCTTTATTTGCCAACAAGGTATATATGTTACAGTCTGGTTTTGATTTATAATGCCACATGTTATAGGCAGAATATAAATTGCATGCAAAATCTATACATACGTAATATAAAATAAAGTCGCTTTTCGTGTCTGTCTGTGTGGTCGCGTTGTTCTTCTAAACTCCCAAACAGATTTTGATGCGGTTTTCAGTATCATTTAGAGAATTTATTCCGGTAAGTTTACATGTATAATACATTAATATTTAACTTATACCTATATAAGTTAAGTTAAGTTTTAAAACCTACTATAAATTGTAATCTGTGGAGACCGTAGTGGGTAGCATAATTGTTAAATGTAATATTTAAGTTATTTTGTCTATTTGTTATTGTGCTACTGTTTGTTTTCCCTAAATAAATAAATATATAATATAGAAACCTTCATGTTTTCAAACTCAATGTATCAAACTCCCAAACAGATTTTGATGCGGTTTTCAGTATCATTTAGAGAATTTATTCCGGTAAGTTTACATTGTTTTGTCAAGGCGTAAAAACCGTGCGAAGCAGGACCCTAATTGCGTAACTAACTTTAATCGGAATCGGTTTCGTTTTGACATTTTACACAATACGAGTATTCATTGCGTACGGTGTTGAGAAAACAAATTTTTCGAACATTACGAAGCAATGGCTTAGCAATTTGCTTCAAAATGATTCAGATTCCGAACGATAGTGTGTTACACCATTAGGATACAGGTCGCTGGTAATTAATAATCAAGTTAAAGGTTCAGAACTATAAAATTTCGGAAGCCGGTGGCAAAAAACGAAAATATTAAACCAAAAACACCGACTTCCGAAATTAAAGTCATTTTTTACTTTGTAGTGGTTCTTTTGGAAGTGGTTGTATTTTTTCGTAAAAAAGTTTTTATGTTTTCAAATATTCGATGGAGTCCGAGGAAGAGAAAAATTGGAAAAGTTGCCAGGAAAATTTGAAAATTCGGGAAAACTGAAAGTGCATTTTCTATGGGAATTTTGTATGAATTATTGAGATTTGAACAGAATTACGTCTGTGGGGTCAGCTGGTCATACATAAATATAAACTGCCTACATGTTACCATCACATGGCAATGAAAACATAGTTGATTCATTTCGATACAAATGTCATACCTACATACAGTTTTGTTGTGGTGCTAGTTCCGAAGAAAAAGTCAATAATATCGAAGAGAGAAGATAGCGACAGCAAAATTGTGTAGTGTACCTACTCGAGCACTATCTAGATTCTAGTCCAGACACAGAATACATACAAGTACAAGTGTCCAGACTAGAGTGAAGTGACACTTACTTGTTGTCCAGTGTCCACTCCAACTTTCAGTGCTATTCATGGAACTTATAGTTACAGCAAAATTACAAAAAATACGAGGCGATGGCTAATTTTAAACTAATAATAAAAAACCAGCGAAGTATGTGTCGGACCACGCGCAATGAAGGGTTCTGTAGTTGGGATGAATTTATCTCAAAAACAAATTTAACATTGCAGTTGAGAACCATGTTCACCATACATCGATATACGTCACGGTCAATTCTCCAACTGTAAATGTTAGTTTGTAATCGTAAAAAAATATGTATTCAAACTCAAAGCATTTATTTCAATTAAACCAATTACAGGCACTTTTGAATTGTCAAGGGGTCGGTAAGTCAGAAAGATGAAGCTAGGCGGCCATTCCAAAGCATAGTAGGTACCTATGGAGAAGAACGGGCAAGAAACTCCACGGACACTCTTTTAAATCAAGATATGGTTACAAAATAATGGTTACATCATTCATGTTGAAATTTTACATGAGAGAACGAACGTTAAAAGCGTCCTTAAAAAAAAAACAATTCAAATATTTAAATTAAATTAAAATAAGCCGTGGCCGCTAGGGTATGACCAGCCAGTATATTATAAAAATACAAATGATCGATTTTCAGACAATTTCCTTTAGGTAGGTACTAGTGTTGTGAGACCTTGCTTCTTGGCACGGGAAGAATATAGTATTTACAGGTTTTTTTTTAGGTTTTGATTTATTTGCGAGTATCAAAATATGTCGCATAAATGGCCGAATTTTTTAATTGCGGTGACTTAGAAGCTTGATTTTTTTAGAGCTCCAAGAAACCGTAGACCTTCGTATTTGATATTAATTTCAACTTTATACCTGCACGCGTACCTAAGAAAAAGGGTCTTGACAGACTGATAGACAGACGGACAACGAAGTAATCCTATAAGGGTTCCGTTTTTCCTTTTGAGGTACGGAACCCTAAAAATGCGAACATGTTCTGTATAAAACTGGAAAAAACATTATTAATAATATTCAACCAACTCTTACACTATACAATTATACTCAAGTGAAAATGATTTATTACCTCACTTCATAAAATGATAAACATAATGCCAACAAACGCACGCGCGTTGTTTACTTTATGGAAATGAATTTCCACTTGAGTTTTCTACAAGCTTCAAGTGACTTTCAACCCCATACTTAGGTAGGTAGTTATTCATAGTATTTGTCTCCTAAAGTTTTGGTTTCTTAAGAAAGCGGTGAATGGTCACACAATAAGGGTGCGTATCCACTGACGCGGAGCTGGGCAGAGTGGAGAGGAGCGTGAATTGACCAATCACTCGTGCTCGAAATCTTCACTCCGTATCAGTGGAAACAGTGTAAGTGAAGCGGAGCGAACTTTCAACTAAAATATATGAACATGCGGCCCCGAGCCGGACGGAGCGGAGTCGAGCAGGGCGGTCCGACCAATCACAGCAGTGCTCGAAATCTCCACTTTCCGCTCCGCTTCAGTGAAACACTTGCCACTTTTCACTGCTATTCTCGCTCCGCTCCACCCAGCTCTGCGTCAGTGGAAGCGCACCCTAACGGCTGTCCAAATGCTGAGCGTTTTGTAAGAAATATACTGTTGAAATTGGCAGAATTTTAATGATTGATGGCTTTTATAATATGACGCAACCGCTTTCCTAGGAAACCAAAGCATCAGACTTGACACATTCCTCTAAAAACATAGTCAAGCGATTCTGCTATTCAGCAATAATGCGGCTGCACAGAGCTTGACGGCTATTTTCAACAACAACTAAAAAAAAAAACTGGCCAAGTGCGTCTCGGACCACGCACAATGAAGGGTCCCGTAGTTGAAAAGTATTTATTCCAAAAACAAACTTAATACAGTACCTAGTCCAAAAAAAAAAATATGTGATAAAATTACAAATAAACAATTTTCGGACTTTTTCCTTTACTTATGCTGTGAGACCTAGCTTCTTGCCAAATTTTATTATTCTAGGTCAACGGGAAGTAGGTACCCTATACATGTCCTCGCGAGATCAAAATATGTCGCATAAATGCCCGTGTTCTTTATTGCGTTGACTTAGAAGATCGATTTTTTTAGAACTCCAAGGGACCATGGACGAGTAAACATACGTATTTGATATTAATTTCAACTTGATACCTCCACGCGTTCCTGAGAAAAAGGGTCTTGACAGACAGACACACGGACAACCAAGTGATCGTATAAGGGTTCCGCCTTATCCTTTTGAAGTACGGAACCCTAAAAATATGGAAGATTTTCTGCAAAATGATTTTGCACTAAAATTCATTTAAACACACAAGGAATAAGCTCCTCTACGAAAAATTTTCTTGGTATCATTGTTTACCTTTTCTGCAAAACAATTTGGCGTCGACTATACCCCGAACCCAACTACCCACTTCAGAGAGCAGATTTTCATCCACAATAACCCAACCCGGTTCACAACACGTCACGGTAAGATTAATGTTAACCCAAACACTAACAGGATATTAAGTTTCGTCCGTCCGTCCGACTCCGTCGGCTCGGACACCGGGGTTTGAATTCTGATTGTACTTCGTACTTTAATAATGCAAGAGGGACTTTGATGGTGGGTTTCTATGTGAAACCATTCCTGTTTATTGCTGTGCAAAGCGGAGATAATTCTTGTTGGGATCGTCGGATAGATTTCATTGTCAGGAAGTTTGAGCTGTGAAGAGTAGCGCTCAGTTGGTGGAAAATGACAAACTGTTAGATATACTATCGTGTGCATAGTATCCCTACATTTGTACACATCACGTCTCTTGTACTTTGAGGCTTTGGGCCGATGCCTGCCGGGGTCGCGGGTTGTTCGAAAGAGATATGATACCGTGGCCCTTGCACATAGCATAGCAGGCAACTGAAAGAACACGGGTGGGTTTTAGTCAGTAAAACACACTGACACGCCCTCCTGTAGTGCTATTCTGTAAATATTTCACCGTGAAAACTTAGGTGAAGTGATCTTAAAGTGAGCTGTCAATAATAACAATCCCTAGCATCAGATGGAATGACAGTTCATTTTAAGCTCACTTCACCCAAGTTTTCACGGTGAGATTTTTACAGAATAGACCGGCTGCTCCGCCCAGAGCGGGAGACTGACGTCTCCCGCTCTGATGATTTCCCATCCACAATAAAAAAAAAAGAAAGAAGTTTGTGCAGTGAAGAGTGGGCGCTCAGTTGGTGGAGAATGACAAACTGTTAGATGTACTATCGTGTGCAAAGTATCCCTACACTAGTACTTAACAAATCACCTCTTTTGTACTTTTGATGACATTAAACGCTACTGATGCTGCGATTAACGTGAGCAGTGGGCACCTCCTGACCTCAAAAATGTAAGTAGAAGGAGTAAAAGCTTTTCATCAGATAGTATCGTTATCATCTCAACAAATGAGAATGCAATGCAATGCCGCCAGTCTCTTGGGTACTTTACCAGTCGACAGCGATGCGGAGGAATTTTTCGACGCCATATTTTAGTTTTTTAAGTAAGTACCTATATAAAAAAAGAGAAAAAAAGAAATGAGAACGCATAAGTATAATAATGGACATGTCTACAAATAATAGTCGGAACTGTATAAAGTATTATTCTGAATTCGCACAAAGTTAGAAACTGCGGACAAACTTTACAGTATCGGAGAGCATAGGTTGAACGTAAAACTGAGAAAATAATGGACACCCTTTATCAACCGGAGCGGAACAAAATCAATAGGGCGCAAGTCGTGGGTATAGTATCAAGAGTAAAATAACGTTCTAAAATAATTAATGAACACGAGCTTTGTCAAGACGAGCTGATATCATGAGCGTGGTATAGTGTGTCACGTAGAAAATTATTATGTAGCCGTCTATGTGGCAAGTATTATGTATACGTTCGTATGTGAGGAGCTCGTGGCTAAGTAATAACAGCTGTACGGGTCGATCCATCAGGTTAAGCTACGCTTGCCGAGGTTGGTCCGTGGATGGGAGAATATCTTTACATCCCGAGACTCCTCCGTGCCTCGGAAAGCACGTTAAGCCGTTAGTCCCGGCTGTCATTCGTGGATCTTTGACAGTCGTTACGGGTCGTCAGAAGCCCGAAAGTCTGACAACCAGTCTTACCAAGGGGTATCGTATTAACCAGTTACTGGGTTGTGTAGGTCAGATAGGCCATCGCTCCTATTAAAATACTGGTATTCAGCTGCATCCGGTTAGACTGGAAGCCGACCCCAACATAGTAGTTTAGTTGGGAAAAGGCTAGGCAAATTGATTGTATACGTTCGTATGTTTCTAAGCCATACATGGAGAGGACAATTTGAAAAGGCGAAACTGTGTCAGTTTAACCGGAGCAGATGCGTGAACACACATGAAAAAGTGAAACTGATTTGTTTCAACCATTTTATTCAAGAAGTGGTTCCTTCCAACCGTTTTTTACGGTGATCCAGGAATGAAAAACTCACTGTAAGTCAACTACTACCCGACAGTTATTTTGGTCGATTCTTCCTGTGACCAGAGGGTTGGCCTATTTTTAGGCCAAAGAATCAGCATTGCCATCTAACGTGGCAATACTGCCAGCCTTTTGGGGATTTTTCCCATTGACAGCGATGCAGGCATTGGACATAGTTATTAAGACTTTTGTTACTAACAAATCTGACATGGAAGAGTACAGGGAAAGAATGATCTAAGTCACCCTAAAACTCTTTTTGAGTTAGTAACGCCATCTTGTTCGCAATACGCTAAGCTTGCTTACCTCAAAATATGAAAAGGGCAAAAACGTTCATAGTCCCGAAAAAATGTCTTTAATATTTCGGCCTAAAAGTTATTAGTGATCATAGTCCCTTGATTAAAATGTGAAAACGATCATAGTCATACGACATTGATCGTTTATACAAGTTTTCGAACGAATTTCTAAACGTCAAGAAGACAGTTGACGTTTCGTGTTATTCGTATTTTTCTCAACAACTGTTTTGTACAAAATTTGCGCCGATCAGTTAATTTATAAGGATTTAAGTCATGTCTGAAAGTGAATGTAGTTTGGATGATGCTGTGGACAATAGCACATTTTCAACATGACTTTGATCATTGTTTCAATTTATTTTTGTGTGTTAATTAAGATATTAATAAAATATAATCTATATAACTACTATTTTTTTCTTTTTTATGTATAAAACAATATCCTAAATATATCAGTAGTCATCCTTGTATAAAAAAAAATTAATGTGTTACATTTATTAATTAAACACAAGTCTATAAAGTTAAAAAACAGTATTTCTAACAATTAGCGTAAAGTGACTTTGATCATTCTTTTCCTGTGCTCTTCTATTGTATAATTAATTTTGTTATGGGCTAATTTGTCTGAAATAAATTGATTATATTTTATTTTTATTTTTATTTATTGGGCTAGGCGCCCCGTTGCGCACGCACAAAAAAATGGTCGGGGGCGTCGCGCGGGGGAGCCGCGCGTGTGAGTGGTTATTTGCGGTAAACAATAAACATGACGCAAAAAAAAACACAACAAAAAGAACAAGTCGGGGGAAAATATGCGTCACATCCACGCAAAACGGCCATCGCTCAGCATAGTGCTGCGACCCCATGCAAGACAAGAGCCTCAGCGCTGGTTTTCAGCGACAGCCTGCGTTGACGTGATGACGTCAACCGGTGCAGTATAAAATTAAAAATAAAAATAAAATAAAAATTGAGATAAAATTAACACAGTAAGAAATAAATGTATATTACATGATACATTTATTTCTTATTTTGTTAATTTTGTCTTCTCCATGACTTCAAAGATAGGGAAAATGTACGACGCAAAGTAAATTAATTAAAATATACGCGCAAGACGTATAAGTAAATTGGAAGTTCATATACCTGCTGAATAAAGAGCTCTCAATTAGGTAAATACTTCTAAAGAGTGCCGTAATTAAAAGGCTTCTAAGCGAACATATCATGGAGAAAGGTAAAGTTTGGCATCATAATAAGAATATCTTTCAAAGTAATTAGTTTCGTGTGGAAAGAATGTTTTCAAAAATAATAATGGACGCGTAAATGTTTGACGACAATATCACCACTTGTCCATGCCTCGCTCTCTAGTTTATATCAATGTGTGCGCAGTAAGTACACACAGCAGCAGGTCAAGCTACTACAAACAAATCTAAACAAACAAAAGAAAAAGAAGAAGAAAGAAGAGAAATCTACAAAAATCAAATTTTCTCATTCGATTTTGATTTGGTTTTTTTTTTTTTTTTTTTCCTTTTGTTGTAACCTATTAGAACAGTTCAATTTTACTTTTAGTTAATCCGATCGTCTTTATTTCATCATATACTTTGCGTTCTTTGGTATTTTTAACATTACGGCCATTCTATGGTGGCTTTTAAAGCCTCTAGTAATTACCTACTAGAGCCAGAGATTAAGATATCTAATTAGCCCAGTAATAAAGAATACGATAAAAGTGTTGAATAGATCGGTAAAGCTTTACCGGAAGACATATCGTTAGAAGGCCTCCCACAAGATGGACAGATGACCTGATGAAAGCCGCAGGAATCCGCTGGATGAGAGAAGCACAGAACCCCGGTCGAAGTGACGATGCTTGGGGGAGGCCAAGTCCAGAAGTGAAGAAATGATGATAATGAGTTAAGGCTTTCGGAAACCAAAGCACTCTCAAAGAGAAGGGACGTGGCAAAAAACAAAAGGTACCAGTCAAAGGTAATTTAAAATCGATTAAAAAGAAAATACTAACACCGACGGGAGACTGTCGGATAACGTCATCTCCGGTCTAGTGGTAACAGCTACAATATGGCCGACGTTCGCGCTTTTTTTCTTTTTCCACACATCGCATTTGTAATAGTTAAGTTGTAGTAGTCCCTTAATAAAAATGATGATTATCAATTTGGTCCTTTTGTACCAATTTTTTTCGAAATGATTAAGATTGTATAAAAACCGAGAAAAAAAACTTCCGCAAAAAATGTTATTTAATTGAAGACACTGAGACATACATTTGGAAATGCAAGGAAATTGAGAGTACAAATAGACAAACGAGCTGTACCATGGCTTAGAGGTGTTGCGCTTTCAAACTTTGCGTTTATTGCTAATCGCTGCCAATGCACCTCGTAATAATCATGTCTTAAAATCTGTTCTCTTTGCAAAAGGATCAGCCGGTCTATTCTGTAAAAGTCTCATCGTGAAAACTTGGGTGAAGTGAGCTTAAAATTAACTGTCATTTCATCTGACGCTAGGGATTGTCACTATTGACAGCTCACTTTAAGTTCACTTCACCTAAGTTTTCACGGCAGAATAGCACTGCAGTAATAGACATGCATAACAGCCCAAGTTTGACCAAATTCTGTTGAGGTTTAATTTAGATTATTGCAGATTTATAGTCCAGAATTCCAGATCTGGTTATTTGGGTTGGTCATAATGAAAAATGGTTATGCTAAATAGCACTTAATAGTTAAACGCTATCACATCACACATAAAGCATTCATGATTGTAGTACCCATCCACTCACAGTACTCAAACCTTACCCTACAATTACCTACTTAAAACGCTGCTCACTGAAACCCAAAAGACCTTATTAAAACTACAAGTACGGAACCCACAGTAATGTAAATGACGCCATCTTGTGGGTAGCAAATAAAACTAGAGGTGGCCGCAAAAGTCCCGGAGCACTGCGATGACACAAATGTACGAAATACTTAGCGCGCGCTGGAGTGAAAAATATTTTCAAATTTCATTTCACACGGTCTGGGTTTATTTGATTTTTCTACGTCTGTGAGGTCATTCAGGTCACACGAATGCGAGAGAATACTTACTAATGAATAAATTTCATTTTCAAAGTGTGGAATTTTAGATGAATTCTTTTTAACTTCGAGATAGCCAGAGCAGTGTTCAACACTGGTCTGGATTTCTCGAAGTCCTAAAGTAGAAATGCTTTACTTTTAATGAAGGCTCGACCGAAGTAGTCCATCCAGGAACCCCATGTTCATCAGTTAGTCTTTAGACCAGACATACGACTGACCAAAAACAAAATTCCGCGTCAATACCTCTTAAAAATCCACTAACCTCCCACACATAAGAGGGTTTAACCCCCCGTGACATATAAACACGAAAATGTCGAAAGAGGGAAGCTAAAAAAATCCAGATGGCGTTCGGTCGTTGAGACCGCAGGAGCAACGTGGCGGACACATTAACACGAGTAGGGGGGCAACACTTAGTTGCGAGTTTTCACGGAAAACACTTGAATTTTCACACGACCCCCGTTACCCCAGTGACGTAATTGAAGCGAAGGTAGAGGCATGAGCGGAAGCGATTTTAAGTAAGTATTATTCGAATGATGCAAAAGTCAAACAGTGTACAGTGTATTGTCTAAACAAATTATGTGTTTACTTACTGTCTGAGATAACGCAAGGACACTAAGCGTATACAAACGTCTTTTGGCTTTCGTACTGTATATTATCAGACAGGATACAGAATATACAACAGCAGCTACGTAACGGTCATCACAGCACAGCGGTCTATTAGTGACCACTCTTCCGTAATAGAATATGACCATATCATAACATTTATTTCGCTAAGTATATCCGTTGAACGAGATGGTGATCCAGATAATCATGAAACCAACATCCATAGGGCAAGTTAAAAAAAAAAAAAAAAATTGGGAATTTGGGGGGATTTTTTTTTAAAAAGAATCCGACATTTAATACTTTCCGGTTTCAAGCACTTAGTTCGTGATTAGCTCCTCAAATGTAAAACAATGTTCGCTATCTCATGAACAAAGACCACTACCTAAGTCTTGCATGCCGCGAACCGGACCCGACACCGACGCGTTCCTTACTTTCTAACAGTATTAGAAGAAAGACTAACTTAATTGAAAAAGGCACAATCGTATGTGCTTTCCACTTTACTGCTCCCAGGAACTTGGCTTCGTGTGGTGGTTTAATGGTTTTACTACAGATTACCTAATAGGTTTTATTGAGTTTCGTTGGTAGTTTTCCTCATTATGGCAATGCGAATTAAAAATATGATGCTCGCTTTACCCTGCCTATTATACTACGGCCGAAATCTTGGCGAGCCTATCTTGGTGAGTCCGAACATCGCGCAGAAGGCTGTGCAGTAACATTTTTTAGGAACCAAATGGTGACATGAGGCGAGTGTGAGTGAGAGAACATGCGGGAAAGTTCTTAGTGCCTAAGTTCAGACTTGCCAAGATATTTCGGCCGTAGTATACATGGGCACAGAATAAATAATAGTACTAGTCGCTGTCTTTGGTTTTGTATTTTCGTCTTTTACCACCGACTTCCGAAATTAAAGTTATTTTTCACTTTGTAGTGTTTTTTTTGGAGGAGCTCGTGGCTAAGTAATAACAGCCGCACGGGTCGATCCATCAGGTTAAGCTACGCTTGCCGGGGTTGGTCCGTGGATGGGTGACCATCTTTACATACCGAGACTCTCCGTGCTTCGGAAAGCACGTTAAGCCGTTGGTCCCGGCTGTCATTCGTGGATCTTTGACAGTCGTTACGGGTCGTCAGAAGCCCGAAAGTCTGACAATCAGTTTTACTAAGGGGTATCGTATTACCCAGTAACTGGGTTGTGGAGGTCAGATAGGCAGTCGCTCCATGTAAAATACTGGTATTCAGCTGCATCTGGTTGGACTGGAAGCCGACCCCAACATAGTTGGGAAAAGGCTAAGCAGATGATGATGATGTAGTGTTTTTTTTGGAATTCGGTTGTATCTTTTTTGTACAAGAGATTTTTATTTCTCACTTTTTAGTTGTGGTACCTACTCCACACAAATTCGAATACCACCAGTGGGAAAAATTACGTATTATTGAAGCTAACTTAAAAACTACCCAAGCAAAGTTAATAAATTGTACATGGGACCAATTTCGAGGTATTACCCTCCTGAATAAAATAAGAATCTTTCAAATAAGCGTAAATAAGTAAAAAGTAAAGCGTGGTCAGATACAAAAAAAATATATACATACGCGTTGACTTGAGAACCTCCTCCTTTTGTTTCGTCGGTTAACAAAATAGCCGTAAAGACCACGCAATTCTATTTTCCTAGAACTCCGTATTAAGTGACTGAAACAAATTATTTTATCTTTGCTTTTATAATTAGTTCAGCAGACTAAAGAACACAGTCCATGTTGAAATATTCAGAATTCAGAGTAACAGCTGTTGTAGGTAAGAAAATTCAGTATTTATGATCCAATAATAATTTGATTTATAACACTAAAGCCTTAGTAATTTTGCGCTACCTGAAAATTTAAGCTTAACTAGAAATACAATAAGCCAATTAAGTTGAGAAATAACAAGTTGTAATCTAATGCTGTTAATAACTAAGTGTGGTGTTACTGAGTAATTATAAGTAAGTTACATTAATCCTGTGTATTTTTGTAAGATTACAGGTACGCAACAGCAGCAGTTCTTAGATCATTTTTTTTTAGAACAAACTTTTCGATGTAGTAATGATAGCTTCTGCCCGCGACTTCGTCCGCATCTGGTCTGCGTGAAATATGTCCTCGGCAATACTGTAGCTTCCTATTAGAATTTTCGGAATCAGATCAGTAGTTCCCAAGATTACCCCCTACATACAAACTCACAAATTTTACCTCTTTATAATATTAATATATTTAGGGCTAATTTGACCAAAGTCGAATATCTTTTATTCGTGGAATAAAATTGACGACTGACAGTTTATGTATGGAGAAACTGTCAAAAATTCAAAATTTAATCGAAGAATAAGACTTATGCTGGGTATAAATGTTTGGTCGAATTCACTCTTAGAAGTATAGATAACAAACAGAATAAATGGGATATCAGTTGCAATGACGCAGTCTTTCTTTTCAAAGTACCACGTGTATAAGTGATTGATATCGTGATTGGCTAATAAGTTGTAGTTAAAATACAGTAGTGTGATGTGGTACATATCAAAGTAAAGAGACAATGGAACAGATATATCAGGAATGTGAAAGTGAAAGGTACGAAGGGCCGGGAAAGACCACTATCGCGATTAAATACAATGTGAACTTTCCACGGTAGTGCAGTAACACGACAGCTATAGGTAACACAAGCCGCGGGAATAAGCTAGTATAATAGGTCTTTACCTATGAAATTGCCGTTTTGTATGAAAAAATTTAAACAAATTTTTTTCATGCATTTTTTATTTGTATTAATCGAAGTAATCACCCATGCAATCAATGCATCTTTGCCAACGCAGTGGCAGTTTATTGATGCCCTTCTTAAAGAAATCAGCTGGACGGGAGGCAACAAATTCTTCAAAGGCATTTTGTACTGCCTCTCGGGTATTGAATTTTTTTCCCGCCAAGAAGTTATCCAAATTCTGGAAAAAGTAGTAGTCTGTAGGCGCAAGGTCTGGTGAATAGGGCGGATGACGGAGAGCTTTCAACCCCAGTTCTTGCAACTTGGAGACCGTCTGCTGTGCAGTATGAGGTCGTGCGTTGTCGTGCAGGAGCAGCGGAGACGAGCGATTGACCAATGCTGGTTGGAGATGTGCCAGCTTCTCCATCATTGTGTTCAGTTCTTCACAGTACACATCTGAAGTAATGCTCACCCCGTTTGGTAAGAAGCTGTGATGAATCACACCGGCGCTAGACCACCAAACAGTGACCGTCACTTTTCTAGGGGTAAGTTTTCGTTTAGGGCATTGTTTAGGTGCTGAACCAGGATCCAACCAACTTGCTGAGCGCTTGCGGTTATCAAACAGAATCCATTTTTCATCGCAGGTAACAATGCGGTTCAAAATTCCTTCATTTGTGTGTCTGTTGAGCAGTGCAAGGCACGTCTCGACGCGTACTTCGCGCTAGCGATCATTGAGTTCGAGGGGCACCCATTTGTCAAGCTTTTTTACCTTGCCAATTTGACGCAAATGGACCAATATTGTTTTGACGCTAACGTCGAAAGCTGCTGCTAATTCAGCCGTAGATTGTGTATCATCAGCTTCCACAATCGCCTTTAATTCGTCATTGTCGACCAAAGTCTTCGGACGACCGCGAGGTTCATTTTTCAGGTCGAAATTTCCAGAACGGAAGCGAGCAAACCAATAAATAACAAGTGGTGCGTTGGTTTGTAGTGTTAGCTTCGTAAACGTCGTTGATGTTGCGTGCCGCTTGTGCCGCGTTGCTGCCACGACGGTACTCATATTTCATAATTACTCGAATTTTTAACGTATCCATGATGACGAAAAAGATTGAAATGCGATGAAATGTAACACTAATCAATAAACAAATGACTACCTTTGGAAATAAAAATCCATGTTTTTAAAATAAAATTAATTTGAAATTAGAATTCTTAGCCAAACAAAAATTATTTTGATTTGAAATGGCCAGTACTGCAGAACGGCAATTTCATAGGTAAAGACCTAATATAATACTGAGACATTGTGAAGCAACACGCTTCAATTGTTGCCTGTCGTTCAATATCTGCCTAGTCTTTTTCCAACTGCGTTGGAGTCGGCTTCTAGTCTAACCCGATGCAGCTGAATTTTATATGGAGTCACTGCCATTCTGACTTCCACAACCCAGTTACCATGTACGATACTCCTTGTTAAGACTGGTTGTCAGACTTTCGGGCTTCTGACGACCCGTAACGACTGTCAAAGATCTACGATGACAGCCGGGACCAAGGGCAAAGCACCAAAGTTCAGAACACCCAAAAGACCAAAGTGAAGATTTTAGATTTAATTTAAGGTACCCCGCGTTTCTAAGGACCAGCTATTGACTTGAGAAATGCTCCATTTTCTCGAACCCCCAAGGCAAATAACATAAAACGATTTAATTAAATAATATAACGCATATTTACTTAAATATCCCTCCTGTACTGTTAAATAAATATTTCAAAGGGCAAATTATTTTCCTTAGAGAAGGGACGAGGTTGCCAAGGTAATTACGTAATTTGCCATTTTAGGTACAAATCGGGGTTGAATGCAGAAGAATGGAGATTTTTTTTACCTTTTAATTAATTATGAGGAAAATATCTTGTTTCAGATTTGCTTATCGAAAAATCTGGTAGATTTAAGAAAACATTTTTGTTTAGCCTCCGTTAACTACTAAGGGCTGATTTTTCCAACGCCAGATTATCCGAGAATTAACTTTGAATTTTCGACAGGTTTTCTGTAGAAAAACTGTTAGACGTCAATTTTATTCCACAGATAAAATATAATACATTATGTATCAGACTTTGGAAAAATCAGTCCTAAATTGCGAATGTCTTTTGTTTCATGCAAAGATTTGTAAGAGTATAGCTTTGATAAACCTCCTAAATTATGAACAAAGTAGACAGTGTCATTTGAGGACATTTGAATATGTCTGGAAGCGTGGACAGCATACGACGACGTTATATCTGAATAAATAGGCAAAGCTTCGCACGAACAACCTGAGGGGCAATTCCCGTATTTTTATAACAACGTTCGCAATCTCATCTCAGTCTCAATCTGTCAAAATTGTATAGAGTTTGCCTACATTTTTGACATTTGAGTGTCGCTGGCTGACATTGCGACTTGAATTTGAACGTTTTTAATTACGAGAATTGGCCCTCTGATATTTCTAGCTTCATTCACGTTTCTAAAAGAGTCCTGATACAAATTGATGGCCAGAAAGAAAAATATACGAGGCACGGTCTTTATTTTGCTATTTCAAAGAGTACCTATTGAAGGTAGAGGAGAAATGTTTATGTACATTTTTATACATAAGGTTTCTTTCGCTAATTACTTTATGAAGACTTAATAAGTTAAGTTAATTAACTTTAATACATATTTGTACTCCGTTAGCGGCAAAACAAGTGATCTCTTTACCTATTTTATCTCCAACACTATTTGACCTACCTAAGTCTTACAAAATAAAGTTGTTGACTTTCACTATAAGAAGGCTGCCATTTTGTCACCTCTCGCTCAGACGCGAACAAATTTTTAAGATTGATAAA
The DNA here is from genome assembly GCA_946251885.1 of Cosmia pyralina. NCBI lineage: Eukaryota > Metazoa > Arthropoda > Insecta > Lepidoptera > Noctuidae > Cosmia > Cosmia pyralina. The sequence continues at coordinate 3,224,134 of OX276348.1, read as the reverse complement.
TGATAAGATGCTTTTTTAAAAAAAATAATCAATTAAAGGACTAGGAAATAATGTGAATTTAATTTCCATCTTTTCATTTGACATTCTTAAAAATTTGGTCCTGTGTGAGCGAAAGAGGTGAAAATTGCGACAGCCCTCTTAAAATCTTATTCTGATAGGTAGGTAAATAAAAAGATAAAAAACTTCTTTACAAAAAAATACAACCGACTTCCAAAAACAACACTATAAAGTGAAAAATAACTTTAATTTCGGAAGTAGGTGCCTGATTAAATGTATTTTCGTTTTTTGCAACCGACTTCCGAAATTAAAGTTGTTTGGAAGTCGGTTGTATTTTTTTTTGTAGTTTTTATTTTTCACTTTTTAGTTGTGGTACCTACCTACCCATCTGGTTAATCAATTTTCTATGGGACCAACTTTGACGTAGAGCCTCTCGAATAAAACATTTTTTTTTCAAATCGGACGACTGTAAAAAGTTATGAGTGGTCATACATTAAAAAAAAAAAAAAAAAACGTGTCGGTCGAATTGAGAACCCCTTTTTTTTCGTCGGTTAAAAAGTAAAGTTTTGGAGGAGTGCCGCACTTATGAAAAATGGATTTTTTTTTTCAGTACAATATTTCGTGAATTTGAAGAACCAAGGTTATCATGGCAACTAATAAATAAGGATAACTAAAGAATCCTATTATTAAAACACCCATGTCACACGAAAATAAATATACCTTACACAAATACATTTACGTTACGTAAATCTACGTCTTATTCTACAATAGACAGAATCTTACCCGACTCAACAAATACATTGAAATCGAGCCAAGATGCCGTAGTCACGAACAATGCCGAAAGACCTGCACACGATCCTATTTGAATGTTAGCCGAACATGCCACATACCCTGACAACTCCCAATAGGACCAACTCAAAGGTATTGTGACGACATTATTTTATTGTGCTGGTTGGAAGGTATTCTCTCTTCTCTGTCGAGACTGTCATGGTATTGGCATTACTTTTGGAGACTTGCAAAGACTAATGTGCCTATTTTCAACAAAATGAACGAAAAGAAAGCATGGAGCAACGTGTGAGGAAACTTTGAAGGCCTCTGCCCAGGATGTGTCAGAATGGCTTAGCAAAAAAGTTTGCTATCATGGACACAACTGTCAAAAATGTTACACTAACAATCCTTCTTCTAATAGGTAATTACTTAAGGTTCTTATAATAGTTATTTCATAAAGTAGGTATAATACATCAATCTGCCTAGCCTTTTCCCAACTATGTTGAGGTCGGCTTCTAGTCTAACCGGATGCAGCTGAATACCAGTATTTTACACGGAACGACTGCCTATCTGACCTCCACAACCCAGTTACTGGGTATTACGATACCCCTTGGTAAGACTGGTTGTCAGACTTTCGGGCTTCTGACGACCCCTAACGACTGTCAAAGATCCATGAATGACAACCGGGACCAACGGCCTAACGTGCTTTCCGAGGCACGGAGGAGTTTTGGTATGTAAAGATGGTCACCCATCCACGAACCAACCCCGGCAAGCGTAGCTTAACCTGATGGATCGACCCGTGCAGCTGTTATTACTTAGCCACGGCCATGGCGTAGCTTATAAATACATGGTAGGTATTCATAATTAAAAACGCCAAGTTAGTATCTTCTGTAAATAATAATAACCGTGGTAGCGTGGTTCTTCAACTAATTACGAAGCGTTAATGGTTTATCAAGAAAAGATATTAGTAGTTTATAACACTGTTACATAATGAGGGGTATTAAACACGAGAGGCTCGGTTTTTAATAGTCTCTCACGAGTATTTTAATACTTAATAAGTTATGTGCAGTTTCATACACTACTTTATCTATACTCATGCAATAGGTTAGGTAAGGTTTAAAGAATTTTATTCTCATAAGAACTTACATAACAGTTCACTTAAAATGAGATACAAAGTGCTTACATCTACGTAAAATAAATTATCATATTTGCCTCTGGGGTGTTGGTGACGTTAGTAGGTACCTATTTATAAATAAAAATCAAAGTTAGCGAAAAGTAAACAAACCGACTAATCCGACTATTATAGACATACGAAAAAGTGAAAGAGAACCATCGTGACGTGGATTACGTTACCATGGTTACGGAGTTATCATCGGTCAACCGCGCATGCGCCCTAGCGCGGTCCCCATATACAATGATAAAAATCGAATTGAAAACTCCTTGGTCGATCCGAAGTGTATTTTAATAGAAAAAAAGTAACTCTATAGCATTATCTTGTTAAGAAATCTGTGTCATAATAAAACTTTTTATTTCAGTTGTACAGACGCCAGTACATCAAGCTACTACAATCTGTCAAATTTCTATCATAGATTTTCATCTTTATCGCTAAAGCATTAGGTTCAAGGTTGATTGGGAAAATTTTACAGTTTCGGTTGGCTTGACCTGCTGGCGTCTGTACATAAGTCTGTCATTATACTCGTCACAAAATAATACGTCCCTTTTGACAGCCCATATCGTTTCATATGCCAAAGAGAGACAAACATAGCGGGACAAAGAGGGACACCCTCATGTCAAAACGGGCCTCTTATTTTTTGACAACTATAGAGGGTACTATTTTTGAAATCAGAACTTTACGATATGAGTGTAGATAAAAACTTTTCTTATAATCGGAAAAAAAATGGTCCTCGGACTCTTAACGATAGCTTTTCTTGTTTTGTTTACTGAAGCGATTATTATTGCAGATGTAGACCGATTGACTATTCATTGGGTTCATGTCTTTGACAAATCAGTTATATCTGTGAAAGAGTTTATCTCGGGTACTAGGTACATAATTATTTCTGTCGCCTAGCAATGTACTGTTTATTTGAATATCATTTGAACCCAGTCCCTCGGCTGTTGCGTTCTTTGTAGAGCGTATTTAGTAGAAGTCTCTTTTTCATTTTCATTGCTCAACTGTTTAAATGGAGAAAATTCATCTAAAACAAATTTAAATAAACCAGTGCTCTTTTCCTCCTCTCCTAGTACATGGAGCGTGAAATTTTCAGTGACCTCTTTATCATTGTCCACATAGGAACTATTTCGTGACTACCCTCGTTATTCCCCTGCTAATGTACTACATTTGTCACTGTGTTGGTCAAACGTTCTAGTTTTCAGCTCGTTTCTGTAAAACGAGGTTTAATGTTCACACCTTTATTTTATGGGAGAGTAGTTTTCTGAGTTGTAGCAAAAGATTAGAGTTAGAAGAATGAATCTATTTTTGATATGGTAGGTTCTAGAAATATTGTTCTATCATTAAATCTACATGTTCTTAAGAGGGCTGTCGCATTTGTCACCTCTCTCGCTCAAACGGGACCAAATTTTTAAGAATGTTAAATGAAAAGATGCTTTTTTGAAAAATGTTATCAATTAAAGGACTAGTGAAGAAAAAAAGTTTATTTCATATATCTTATTTGGCTTACATTGAATGGCGAGGAGTCCACATTTAGACATACAAAATGCCTGTAGTTGAAGGCTCCGCTCTTCCCTTACATTAGAAACGTACGAGTACAAATAGGAATATGTATAAAGAAACAAAGAAAGGAAAAAATAAAAATCCCAACAATTTCTACGAGTGTATGTGTGAGGGTGTATGTGTGCGTGTGCGAGAGTTTTTGAGTGTACATGAGTGACTAAATAAGCAAATAACATCACTCTAATAATATTTATTAATAAGTCACACGTTGCAAAAGTAACTCTATGTCATAACAATTTAAACTGTGATGCCATATTATTAATTCTTTTTTACATTCATAATTTATTTTATCATAAATATATATTTAAATATATATTACTAGTAAATAATGTTAATGTAATAGGTAACTATTAAAAACACATTTTTATTTTGGCATTTATTTAACTCATCTCAAAAACAGATAGTACTTTTTGAACTGCGTTTAATAATATAGATAACACAATAGAAATGTGTTTTAAAAATTAGGGACCTATTAAATTAACATTATTTACTAGTCCTTTAATTCCATTGTTCATTTTTCAAAATAGCATATTTTCATTTATCAATCTTAAAAATTTGATCCCGTGTGAGCGAGAAAGGTGACAGAATGCGACAGCTCTCTTAAACAGAGAAGCACAAAATCAATTCCAAAACTCACTAAAACTATACCATCTAACTTTTAAGCGTACAAACTTCGGTCCAAGTCGTATCAAATTTTGAAGTTTTATAGAATTTTCAACACTATGATGCTATAAATCTGGTTCGAAGATAGTTGTGAAGCTGAGCATGTAGGAGTATTCTCTCGTATGCTCTTGTATGTTGAGAGTTTGTTCCTCCAACAATATACTAAGTTGTCCGTGGAATTCGGTGTCAGATTTGTTGAGACATGTTTGTTAGAATAATATAAGTTCTAGTTTATATTTTGATACTGCTGAGATTCTTGTATTATATGTAGCTTAGTGTGTTCCTCGTTTAATATATCTTGGTCAAGTGTTAGTTTCTTGGTAATATTTTACTGAAATTATACACTTCTGGACACATCTTTTGGCCCACCTTGTATTTTCAGTTTCGTTTGGTCCTAGCTAAAATTTTATATTAGGTCGAGCAAAAAGTTTTTATGCAGTTTTGAACCTGGCACATTCACAATTTCATTCAATAGTCTTTTTTGGAATTTCGAACACAGAATTTAAAGAAACAAAATACAATTTGGAGCCTGTTTGTTGATATCAAACAATCGAATACTAAGAAAACTTGGTTTTATTGGTTTACTTGGATTTAATTCTTGAAAAAGTGATTGATATCTTTGGTTTTGCAACAAACATTACTTATTCTTAACATTAAGGTGAGGTTCTATCAATAATCTATGGATACTTTACCTGAAGTCGCCGCCCAAGCTGTGGCACTTATTCAGGCCGGACACAGCCAAAGAAACGTGAGTGCTCAACTTAATTTAAGTCGATCTGCGGTCCGAAATGTTTATCGGAGGTACCTAGAGACTGGCGGCTTTGTTCGTCGCCAAGGAAGGCCACGATCTCGGGTCACAACTGAAAGGCAGGATCGATTCATCGTGACGACCAGCTTGAGAAATCGTCACCTTACCTCCATTGAGATACAAAACCAACTTCGCGACTTCCACGGAATATCTGTGAGCGCTGGAACTGTTCGGAGAAGGTTAAAAGAACGCGATATGGTACCACACAAGCCAGCTAATGGCCCCAAACTAACGCGAGCCCACCAAACAGCGCGCCTTCATTTCGCACGCAGTCATTTAAATTGGACACAGCAAGATTGGAGCCGTGTACTCTTTTCTGATGAGTCTAAAATTGTGTTACATGGCAATGATGGAAGGAAGAAGGTCTACCGACGTAAGGGAGAGCGTTTCGCACAATGCTGCTTTGAAGAGAGGGTTGCTTATGGCGGTGGCTCATGGACTGTCTGGGGCGGTATATCCGCGAGCGGCAAAACTCAACTTGAGGTTGTTACAGGACCACGGCTGCCAACATTAAATGCTGAAATGTACATTCGTGAGTGCTTAGAACCTCACGTGATACCATACGCGGACTATGTGGGCCCAAATTTCCTTTTTATGCATGATAATGCAAGAGCCCATGCGGCCGGCATCGTCAGGGAATATCTTCGGGATGTGAACATCACAGTTATGGACTGGTCAGCCAGAAGCCCAGACATGAACCCCATTGAGCACATGTGGGACGAGCTAAAAAGACGTGTTAGGGCTCGTCAGCCAGTTGCCCAGACGATGCAGGAGTTGAAAACTGCCATAGAAGAGGAATGGGAGATGATCCCTCAAAATTTCATAGAGCGGTTGATAAACTCTATGCCTAATCGTATGAGAGCTGTGGTAGATGCCCATGGAGGCAACACGCGTTATTAAATTAAACCTTTATTTGATAAAACATGTTTTTTATTCAAAAATCAATTGCCTTTAACAAGGCGCATATCCGACTTGTTAGGCGTAGCTCCATGTCGTATGGTATTCTGAATTCAAATTTAAAACAATACGATCGAAAAAGATGGTAAAATGTATCAGGTTTAAAACTGCATCAACAGTTTTTGTTCAATCTAGCAATCATATTTCGGTAGGGGCCATCGAAACCTAAACTCTAAGGTGGGCCAATAGATGTGTCCAGAAGTGTATAAGGGTGGCAGGGGTCACCAATGCGCAACATATTACCATGGATTCAGTACTTACATGATTCTGGACACCCCTACGTTGAAATTTTTCGTCGGTTATAAAAAAAATAACTTCCATACATTTTGACCGCGTAGGTACCTATTGCACTTTTGTATGAAACAGCATTTTTTTTTAAAATAACGGACGAAAATTTTCAACGTAAGGAGGTCTAGGATCAAGACTTAAGCTCTTTTGTTTTGTAGAATCTAGATTTAGATTATTCTCATTAAGCTTTCAACTAACTTACAAAGGGAGGAGTCCTATCCAATACTTTCACTATGTAGACGTAGAATAGTTTACATTATTCAAAGCACTATCGTAAGCTTATTTTGCCATATCCTAGAGACCAAACTGCATTGTTTAGCAGAGTTCCTTCAGAATAATAAGCAAATAACCCCATTTATACGGTCCTACATACAGCAACAGTATTTGAACGTATTTTGAATCCATTTTCATTCATAGCAACACTGGTATTAAAATGGAGTGGCAATACCGGCGATCCGCATAGGAGCATGCAGATTGCCTCGTAGACGATCACATTTTTCAATTTGTTCTCCAGTATATGGTATTGTGAAGTCTGGCTTGAATCGCTAGCGCTACTGTGATTTATAAATACGTTAGTGGGATTGTTGCCTTTTTTGCGATTGGTTGGTTGTTTATAAAGTTTTACTTTCATGTGATTTTATTTAATTACATACCAAGACAACCGGGACTAACAGCTAAGTGTGCTTTCCAAGACACGGAGGGTTGCCTCGGAAAGCACGTTAAGCCGTTGGTCCCGGCTGCCATTTGTGGATCTTTGCCAATCGGTACGGCTCGTCAGAAGCCCGAAAGTCTGACAACCAGTCTTAACAAGGAGTATCGTACATGGTAACTGGGTTGTGGAAGTCAGAATGGCAGTGACTCCATATAAAATTGTTGCACACGCAACACGCTTCAATCGTTGCCTGTCGTTCAATATCTGCCTAGTCTTTTCCCAACTATGTTGGAGTCGGCTTCTAGTCTAACCCGATGCAGCTGAATTTTATATGGAGTCACTGCCATTCTGACTTCCACAACCCAGTTACCATGTACGATACTCCTTGTTAAGACTGGTTGTCAGACTTTCGGGCTTCTGACGAGCCGTACCGATTGGCAAAGATCCACAAATGGCAGCCGGGACCAACGGCTTAACGTGCTTTCCGAGGCAACCCTCCGTGTCTTGGAAAGCACACTTAGCTGTTAGTCCCGGTTGTCTTGGTATGTAATTAAATAAAATCACACAAGCCGCGGGAATAAGCTAGTATATAAATACTAGCTTATTCCCGCGGCTTGTGTTACCTATAGCTGTCCTGTTACTGCACTAGCGTGGAAAGTTCACATTGTATTTAATCGCGATAGTGGTCTTTCCCGGCCCTTCGTACCTTTCACTTTCACATTCCTGATATATCTCATCTGCCTAGCCATTTCCCAACTATGGTTGAGATAGTTGGGAAAAGATAGGCAGATGATGACTAACATCATTAGGGTTCCGTACCAACATTTTAATAAAAAGGAAACCTTATGGTGCGACTCAGTCTGTCTGTCTGTCTGTCCGTCTGTCACAGTTGGATATCTCAAGAACTACTAATACTATCAACTTGAAATTTGGAACAGTTTTAGATGACTTTTCCTTAACTATTTTGCAAATAAGAAAAAAACCATATTTTTTTTAGTTTTTTTTTTTTTGCAACAGGGACTGAAAGGGGGTTTTAAAAAAATTCGAGGGATTACTAGGGCATGTGGGGTATCATTGAAAGAGCGCTGTTTGCAGGGGGGCACCTTATCTCCGAAGTTTGCATAGAGAAAAATCTGAAATTATTCTATGTGATAGTAGTTTATGTAAAGATTACAGGAAAAATAAAGCGATATCTCTAAATAGCACACTTTTTCAGAAATCGGAGCAGAACCCTCTGTGCGCGAGTCCGACGAGCTCTTGACCGGTTTTATTAAATGCACTTTATTGATCGCTAATCGAATAGAAATGACAATGAAATGTGCTTGGACTGAAAAGAACGGCATTTCCATAAACTGACGAACGGTCATGTCATTTACAATCATTGGCATTCCCATTTCAAAAATGGTGTATATACACGGTGCACATAAACTGCACAAGTTGAGGCACCTGTGCAGGTAAAATGTATTGCACGGGTCCAGTGACTTCGCGCTGCATGTGTAGCCCGAACCTTTACATATTCAAATTACTTACAAGCCAAGCTACTTAATGTAATCCTTGGCAACTGCTTACCTTTTGATTTTGTCAAAGTAACTAAACAGATATCGATAAGTTATCAGTCCTTACGTTGAAGTCCGCGCCCTAGTGCATCTCTCATAATCCAACCTACCGAATCCAATTTCAGGATGTAACAGAGTATTTTTCCTCCGTCCAGGATCCACTTTTGGTCGACCTAGAATGACCTAGATGGTCTTTACGTCTAGTTAACGATTCAAAGCCGGGCTTGTTACCGCTAGATCAATTTTGTATGAAGGCTGGAGTACGTTGAGTCTAGAGATATGCAGTGAATTTATAGGAATACTGTGTAGTATGCAATGAGATTTGAGATTATCTATATGTAAATCATATCCAATTATCTTCATTTATTTATTTATTTATTGATAAAGGTACACCACGGCAACAAAGTACCTACTATAGGTAACAATAGCCTCGGACTTACACAGTCGTCAATTACAGGTTAACCAGCATTTTCAGTAATAGGTGATAACCAGAGGTCGGAATAGATAGAGTACATTCACCTTAACTTCGAGGATGGAAGCAATACAGAGTGGATAATACCTCCTCTAAAATACCGGAATCATCATTAAATATGTCAAGAGGATTGGGTAGCAACAATCTCCTACTTAGTGAAGCAAACATGGTGGTCAATTCCGGACTGCCTTATTGTCTCGTACTAACTGTAAACTGTATTTGTAGTAGTAGCTGGTAGGAAATAGTGTAAAATTTATCTGCGTAACACACTAACAGTAGCAATGGCTTTCATTTTGACAGTTCATCAACATTCATTGCGTTATTTACGTTGTTGAGTATGCAAATTTTTCGAACATATGAAGCGATGGATTAGCAATATCCTTCAAAATAATTCAGATTGTGATTGAAAATATGTTACGCAATTAGGGTGCCGATCAATGAAAAGGTTTATTAACGAGTACCTACTCAATACAGTCAAGTTGGTCAAGTATATAGGTAGGTACTGATGATAATATATATTACTAAGTCCGAAGGGCGTAAATGCGTCAATAAAAACAACGTAGTCAATTCGTAAAGATAAATTGGAGGGAAGTCAGGTCAAAATACTAGTTAACCTACAAATTGGGCTGCATTTAATTAATGAAGCAGTAGATGGACAAAGCCGATTAGAGACCACCAGCGTATCAATCAATTGACGCAGTGCATGATTGATTGATATTAATTAAATCTCTGACGTCACTCCAATCAGATATCGGTTAATGGATCCGAAATGTGCATCGTATATAGACTTGGATATAGGCCAAATTAATGAAGGACATAAACCTAGGTAGGTACTATAATCAGGTCATTTGAAGGAACAAAGCCTCAACACGAGGGCTTTGTTCCTTCAAATGACTTGATTTTCTACGGCAATTAAGTGAAAATCGCAAGAGGTGACTACAGTTGTTGATTGTCTATTGCAGGAAAACCATTAAGTTTCTTCACAAAAAAAATAAAGGAAGTAAGTAAGAACAGGATTGACCTCAGAGAAAAATCGATAAAATTGTAAAAGTAAAAAAAGTTAATGCCAAAGTAGAAACGACACTTGAAACAGCGTAAGAAAAGAAAACAAATAAAACGGCTTCAAACTGACTTTAAACGACCAGAAGTCTTCTAAACGACTGCAACGACCTTCAAACTCCCGCCCTTACCCATTAACCTAATAAACCATGAAAGACACACAGACGAAAAACGCTTATCAAACAAGCCATTAAAGATTCAAACACCGATATTTAAAAAAAGAACATCGCAGATGACGTCATAATATTACACGGTACAGTTGGTCCCCTTTTACGGTACGACGGATGCCATGAATGTCGAAAAGGCGGGACATTCGACGGTCTGTAGGGAAAGGGTAACTGCAGATCTTTATGGATGTATAGAGGTGGAGTATCGACGTGAGGCGGGATTTCGTGATGTTGGTAATTTGATCTTGGATGCTGGCTGGTGTGTTTCAGATATAGCTCTGAGACCCAACATCTAGAAAAGGCAGTTAAAAACGCAACGCCAAACAAGTGACTTCTCAGCGTAATTGTCTACACTTGAGTATTTATTAATTGACTCTGCTTGGAACTCAGCGAAACGTGGGAATTCTAATTGATTGCCTCAATTATTAATAGTGTTAAAGGCTTACTTTTGTCGACACTTTTGGCACAATTAGTCACTTTACAGTATCAACCATCAGTCTTCTAATCATTAATTGTAAGTACACACATCAAAAGTGTCTAGGGATCAAGCATTTTTATGCGGATTTCTTGAGATTGAGATGTGGCTTTGTAATAAATTTATGATTTTATAAATTTATATGGATCCTTTTTGGTGCATTTCATAATTTGAATCAGGAACTGTGAATCAAATTCGAGTAAAAGATGAAAATCAGCTGTCAATATTTTCCCTATAAAAACATACAACGCATTGAAGACATTATTAGTGCTACTGTTTCCCTACTACTGATTAAAACCAACGTTATTATGGAGCGGCGACGTCATTTAAGCAGGGAAGAAATGCTCAGAGCCGTGGGAATGATAGAAGCTGGTTCCCGGCAACGTACTGTGGCTTTAGCTCTGAATACAAGTCAGAGTGTTATCAGTCGACTTTGGACACGTTACCGAAGCACTGGTACCGTGGCTGAGCGCCATGGAGGACGGTATCGCTGCACCACACGGAGACAAGACCGATACATTCAAATCTTAACTCGAAGAGCTCCAACTATAACCGCCATGATGTTAGCCGTGAGGCTTCATCACTCTTCAGGGAACTTAATTAGCGACCAAACAGTCAGAAACCGCTTGCATGAAGTGAACCTTCATTCCCGAAGACCGCTACGGGTACCACCTATAGCAATGCACAATCGTAGGATTCGATATCAATGGGCTCTTGAACACAGAAATTGGGCAGAAGAACAATGGCGTTTCGTGTGCTTTTCTGATGAGTCTCGTTTTGGTATGAGACCGGATACAAGACGTATACGACACTGGAGAACCCCTGGACGCCAACAGCGATTAAAATCCTGCCAGGAAGTCCATCCTTATAGTGGTGAAACCATCATGGTATGGGCGGGTATTTGGATCGGCGGAAGAACTGAGTTGATTTGGATCAGAGGCAACCTCAACGCTCAAATTTATGCTGAGACGATTGTATCAGACGTCATCGTTCCTCTACAAGTGCAAATCGGTCCCTTATTTCAGTTAATGCATGATAATGCACGACCGCACACCGCAAGAGTTGTAAGACAGACTCTCGCCGCAGCTAACATCAATGTCCTGCCCTGGCCTGCTCAGTCGCCAGACTTGAACCCGATTGAGCATGCATGGGATATGCTACAGAGAAGAGCTCTGCCGAATATGGAGGGTATCCAGTCGCAAGAAGACCTTTTTTTGTTGTTGCAACGAACATGGGCGGCCATTCCACAGCGTGATTTGGATGAACTCATTTTGAGTATGCCAAACCGATGTTCTTGTGTTGTTAGTGTTCGCGGTAGAAACACGGATTATTAATTGTTTAAGTTACCCAATAAAATTTTAAAGAAAACTGTTATTTCAGTCTTTTTTTCGAACTTTAATGTTAGTGGTTCAAATGTCAAAAATCCCTTTATTAGGAAAATGGCAAATTTCTTTATTAATGCAAAGGTGACTTGGTTTATCGTTACTGTGACAAACGAAAACACTTTATTTGATGAATCCTTAAAGAAAATTTTAATTAATATCAATCAGGAGAAAAGTTATTGCAAAAATATATGTTGATCCCTAGACACTTTTGATGTGTGTATATCAAGAAGACGCATCTTCAGCAGCTGACGGTTCTGGCAGAAAACATTATTCATAGAAAAGAAAAATGAATGTTTGAAAACAGCGATAATATCGCAACGCTGTCGTGTTGGGTAAGGAGGAAGCATTAATTAATGTCAGTTCAAGTCAAACTCTTACATTTATTGGCCTATTAACATCGTCTATTAATCAAAGCTGACTTATTATTGGCCTAATGATAAGTTGGGCTGTATTATTCCAGTTTTATTAAATAATTTGGGTATCAAAAATTATTCTACTGCCTTACAAATTATTCCAATAAGTTGGCTACTACTAAGCATGTTGACAAATCGCTCCTTAAGTTTCTGAGTTGAGCTGCACGATTACTGACACATGCTTGCACTGACGAGACAGGTCCACTCAAACCTGTACCACCTACATGGCTAATTCCTTGAAAAACCATTTTAGACGCTAATCTGCAAAGTCCTCACATGATCTGACCAAGAAAATGGCTCGACTTTAAAATATACTGACCTCGGAGTTCTCCAGAGTAGTCCGATAGAAAACACCGAACTCATTTAGTTAAAAAAAAACACGTGTTTGTACATTATTGTACAAGTCTTCTTACAGAAAAAAATATCTATAATTTATCATTTAAATGACATTCTTGCACAAATACGAAAACAACACTACCTACCAAAACATTACAAAGTCGTATGTCCCAGGACAAATACTGACAGTATTGGCATGCTACAACCCAGGATATCTCATCGTCCTGGGACGTAGAGGCACATCATCCTTCGCTCGTTTATTTCATATTCAACGTACTCGTCCAGTATTTGGGTCATATTTGAAATAGTCGCGAGCTGAATGGGCTTTGATGGCAGAATAGCTGAAAGGGCGATCTCATATTGCATACGCGAATTCGCAGGTGAACGCGTGCTGAATGGAGATTTATGAAGCGGATTTGTTGTGAATATTCCTGTGAATTAGAGAAAAAATATACAGACTGAATTGAATGTGTGAAGTTTTATGGAAACAAAATATTAGAAAGTTTGTAACAGCATTCAAAAGGTTGGCATTTTTTATGAGGCATGGACACAATAATACAATTCAGGGATGGTTCATTTTGACCCAGCTGGAATATAATAACTTCAATTCTGGAAGCCACAATCCAGTTCAGTGGAATTTGGCTTATTAAATTAATACGAAGTCACGACTTCGCTATCAAAAGTTCTCATCACGCCTATTAGGATCTTCCAGAACATGAGAAAGACTAAACGCAAATGTAGGTAACGCTTGTTAAATCATGATATGATTTTCTCGGAAGATAAATGCATGAAACTCATGTTAATTACGTGAGCTTTGACAAATTGCTCAAAGCACAGAACGGTTTTCTAGAAGTGATGCTTTTCAACATTATAGGAAAATACATCATCTAGATAAAACAGCAAAAGGATGTTTAAATTCAGATAAAATAGTAAACAAATTGCCGTGACTCACACAAAAATAAATAAAAGAACATCCCAAACGGTAACTAAGTGAACAAAAAAACGATGAAACAGACGAATTTACTACATTGAGTGAATTATTGCTACATGTAGTAACGCTTGTGCAAGTTCCTACAAAAACGGTACAATTAATAGACACGAAAGTTCATCTATTTTGAACTTTATTCCTTCGTTATAAGGCTCTGTAATCATGATAATGACATGATGTCAGCTTTACGGATGCCACCGCCATTGTTATGCATATTACATGTCTATAGCATTCACTGGTGGACTAAACGTGGAGATAGAAATGAACGGTCCTGTCTGGATGAGCTTAGATTTTCTATTTTGATTTGACTGTTACTTTTCTCGCATTTGGCAATGAAACGAAAATAGAACCCAAGATGCTTCAAAGATTTAAGAATCAATAGTTGAAAACGAGTTTCTATTGTGTTCGTAGTCGATTCTGTAGCAATCTAAAACTACTTACCTACATTCTACATCAATTTTTCAAACCGGCATGTAACTCGTGTTTCCGAGTTCAATTTACGAGAACCTTATGTAGAGGCTCGGGCGAAAGAATGTAGCAAGATTTATTCGAATGTAATTTTCTTCGTAAAAATTTAAACATTTAAAAGAAAAATTCGAACAAATTCGAAAAAATGCCATTTTAATACATACGTAATAAAATTTTAATACACGCATCACGAACGCGAAGCCGCCTTCTTTACATATGCAGATACTTTACTTAATTGATACAGAACAACTTTTAAAATTATCGCCCTAAAGATATTTTTACACCAGTAGCAGTTCTTTCCAACAAAAGCAGGTGTCGATTTCATATTTGTAATAAGCAAGATATTAAAAAAAAACCAAACGACGTGGAGGAGAAAATCCCGGGATTAAGTTTCACGAGTTCTCTTAAGAACTGATTAATTGAAAGATTGGAAACCAGCGGGGCCATAAAGAATTCAAGATTTATTGGGAAAGTAGTTATCAAAACGGTGCTCAAATTGAAAATGCGGATTTGCTGTTAACCGTGCAAGAAATTGATTGAGATATTTTAAAGCTGTATTATCCTTCTTTGAAGTTTTTAAAATATTGCTAGCAATATTAAACCAACATTAGACCATTCACTGATGCCTGAATTTAATTATCAACCAAAGCAAAGATCGCACACGGAATGATAATAAATTCATTTGCATTTGCTTTTCTTCATTTGTTTCTCCATCAAACAGTGCCGGTACTGAAACTAATTCACGAATTTCATTGTCAAAGTTCTTTCTATTTTCTCGTTTCAAGTTTTTTGCTTATTCGTATACGTGTACTCATTCCATTTACCGACTCCACTTGCTGTACATTGGTGTCCACACAGTTTAAAAGGCACCGGTGCACGTTGAGTTTTAATGACACGGGCGTGCGTTGTCATTTTACAACATTTAATGGATGCGCGATCGATACACACACCGCTAAAAAGGTAGAAAAAACTGTTCTTGTTGCAAAAAGCGTTACAAACTTTCATGTGTTCTTTTTTCAATTGAAGTTTATTGAAATTCTGTGGAACGGTGCTGCCTGGAGAATTTGTGAAGTTATGCGGCTGATCGTCTATCGGTCTATGAAGAGGCCTGCTGTGTATGTCTACGTCATGGCAGAGGGATTTAAAAAATCCTGTATTTTTTTGCCCATAAAGCTACGTGCTGCGCTTTGTATTTACAGGATATTGTGAAAGCCAGCAATCTAACCACTGAACTGTCTTAGTCTGAGAGCGGATTTTTACATTAACACCAGGAAGAAGTGTCTAGAATTATATTGATCACAGGTTTTAGAAACAAGCTAGGAGAAAGAAAAGAGAGATCCTTAAAAGTAGCCTTAAAAAAAAATAGAATATCAGCATCACTATCATCATATTTCCGCCGAAAGACGTCCACTGCTGGACATAGTCCTCCCTTAAGCTCCGTTAGAATATTAATGTTATCTAATACTCCTGCATTTAAAATTACTAAACGTTACTGTAGGTAATGTAAAACCCAGAAGCCCTAAACCCAGAAGCCAATAAATAGTTGAAAGAAAATAAAAGGGATATGAACGGTTACGTGTAAGGAAAAAAAGAAAGTGCGATATAAACTGATGGGATCGTTTTGTATGCAACGTGTTGTGAATTTTTAAACAGAAAACCGCGTAGTTTTGATCTATTTCGTAGAACCACGGAGCTTTTTGTACGAATGTTGTTTGCGTTGAAGTTGTGGTGAACTAAGTGATTGCTTCGCTATATGTTCGGAATTTCGGTACCTGGAATACATCTAACATCGCTGTGCTTTATTTCCAACAGTCCACATTTAAGACCAGATTGGCGAAATACGTACCTAAATATGATTTTAAAATTATGCTCTGTTAACTTTCGAAATAACAACGGGAAAATGGATGATATTATGGAAACGACCATTCGTGTTATCTCGACCTTTCATGTTTAAATCTGTCTGTTTTTATAGCTGATATTATTCGGATCCTTTACAACATTTTGATGCCTAACTGAATTCCGTTAATTTATTTTATATTCAACGCTCATTTTTATTTCATTTTTAATTTCTGAAACCACAACGTTATTTGAAATAACTTTGGAGCTTAAATCCCTGGTCACTCGTTTCATTATCATTGCGAAACTTTCAGGAATTTCACCGAAAAACCGCAAGAACTCCACTGGACATTTTATAAATTGACTGTCAAAGTAAAGAACAGTTTATTTATCGAGCTATGGCATTTTATATTGGAGTGCCGAAACTAATGGGTTCCAGCGGACTATCGGAATTCCTTTGAAACAATTTGGGACCCTTCGGACTGAAACTTGAGAAATGTAAGCATGAATTTACTAACCATTGTTTTATAGTTGCACTTTTATTTTTGTTACTAAAGTATCTGTTTTTTTAATGGAAGGGAATTTAATGTAGTTCTGAAAGCTGTTGGGCATTAAAAAAAAAACAAAATATTATGTGGAAGATTAAATACACTAAGTTTAAATGATAAGCCACTGTGATTGCCTTCGCCATTTTGCCATATTCATAAAAAACGCCAAGATTTTGCGATGGAGATTAGATCTGAGCAAAAGCGTATTACTGTACCCTTCATTACAATATTTTATGATCACCAATTCGATTACCGAACTCACAATGTCAGTGGCCAGCACTGAACATTTACGGCATGCTCTAGTAATAATAATCACTATTTTTTAATATTAGGTCTTTACCTATGAAATTGCCGTTCTGCAGTACTGGCCATTTCAAATCAAAATAATTTTTGTTTGGCTAAGAATTATAATTTTAAATTAATTTTATTTTAAAAACATGGATTCTTTTTTCCAAAAGTAGTCATTTGTTTATTGATTAGTGTTACATTTTCATCGCATTTCAATCTTTTTCGTCATCATGGATACGTTAAAAATTCGAGTAATTATGGAATATGAGTACCGTCGTGGCAGCAACGCGGCACAAGCGGCACGCAACATCAACGACGTTTACGGAGCTAACACTACAAACCAACGCACCACTTGTTATTGGTTTGCTCGCTTCCGTTCTGGAAATTTCGACCTGAAAAATGAACCTCGCGGTCGTCCGAAGACTTTGGTCGACAATGACGAATTAAAGGCGATTGTGGAAGCTGATGATACACAATCTACGGCTGAATTAGCAGCAGCTTTCGACGTTAGCGTCAAAACAATATTGGTCCATTTGCCTCAAATTGGCAAGGTAAAACAGCTTGACAAATGGGTGCCCCACGAACTCAATGATCGCCAGCGCGAAGTACGCGTCGAGACGTGCCTTGCACTGCTCAACAGACACACAAATGAAGGAATTTTGAACCGCATTGTTACCTGCGATGAAAAATGGATTCTGATTGATAACCGCAATCGCTCAGCAATTTGGTTGGATCCTGGTTCAACACCTAAACAATGCCCTAAACGAAAACTTACCCCTAGAAAAGTGATGGTCACTGTTTGGTGGTCTAGCGCCGGTGTGATTCATCACAGCTTCTTACCAAACGGGGTGAGCATTACTTCAGATGTGTACTGTGAAGAACTGAACACAATGATGGAGAAGCTGGCACATCTCCAACCAGCATTGGTCAATCGCTCGTCTCCGCTGCTCCTGCACGACAACGCGCGACCTCATACTGCACAGCAGACGGTCTCCAAGTTGCAAGAACTGGGGTTGGAAGCTCTCCGTCATCCGCCTTACTCACCAGACCTTGCGCCTACGGACTACTACTTTTTCCAGAATTTGGATAACTTCTTGGCGGGAAAAAAATTCAATACCCGAGAGGCAGTACAAAATGCCTTTGAAGAATTTGTTGCCTCCCGTCCAGCTGATTTCTTTAAGAAGGGCATCAATAAACTGCCACTGCGTTGGCAAAGATGCATTGATTGCATGGGTGATTACTTCGATTAATACAAATAAAAAATGCATGAAAAAAATTCGTTTAAATTTTTTCATACAAAACGGCAATTTCATAGGTAAAGACCTATTATAAAAAAGTTAAAGAATGATAGTTATCATTTGAATATGCGTACAGTTTAAGTTGGTAGGCAATTTGATTATTAATTAATTTCTCTGACATTATAATTATAATTTATTTTTTTTGGAACGAATTTCTTTAACGTGACTTGCGGTTGGAATAACCTGATAGAGGTCGATATCGTAACGTACCGAACGAAAAAGTTTTTGTTTTTTATTACAGATCCATCTAGTACTCGTATAAGTTTTTAGCTTCTAAAAACTTATACTAGATGGTTCTGTATTAATACATAATATACAACGAAAGGACCTTCGTCCCAACCAGGTGTCCCACGACACCTTCCGACTTTTTTTTTATATTGTTCTTTACCTAACCTAGTTATGTAAGTATGTGTGGAACATTTTAGTTTGTAAATTGCTCTGTACAACGGCTTGGGATTCTATTATATAATTTTATGCTGGTTGTGCACGTAAACTTAAAAAGAAAATGTTCTCGTGAAGAGAAATACAGTGGTTTATCAAACTATGTAAAGCCAGGAGTAACTTGAGATATTAATTACCACACCTACTAACATTTTTATTACCTCAGTGAATTACTTAAAGCGTAAATACACGGTTTATTTGGAGATGGCAACAAACATGCAGACTGTGGTTACACAAACTGAAGGTGCTGCACGGATTTACTTGAATATTTGATGTTGGTTTATATATGAATTTGGAATGCAGGTTGTAAATTTTTGCTAATTATTATGGGATATTTGTTACAGTACTAGTTTGTTCTTAAATTATGACTGTTGCTGTTTATATTTTATCGAAGTGAAATATATTTCAATTTAGTTAAGAAAGGAAACTTCAAGAAAAGATTCTTTACAATTAAAGTTAGGTACAGTCGTTTTTAGGGTTCCGTACCTCAAAAGGAAAAACGAAACCCTTATAGGATCACTCGTGTGTCTGGCGGTCTGTCCGCCTGTCACAGCAACAGAAATCTAAATAATAAATTACTGTGGTCACAGCCAATTTGCTCCGAATCTAGTTGAAATTTGGTACTCATATGAACTTCTGTGACCCAAACACGAATGGGTAAAGTAAATAAATGAATTTTGAATAAGGGGGTCACTTTTGGGGGGCAAATAAGAAAAAAAAATCAGTTTTGCAAACTATACCTTGTGACATATCAAATGAAAGAAGGGCTTACTTACTAAATTTTTTTAGTTATTTAAAAAAAAAACAAGAAAATTGACCATTCCCCCCCCTTATCTCCGAAACTAGGTACTGAGCCTAAAATTTTGAAAAAAAAAAAATACAGAAAACAGTTCTTTACCTGTAGATTACAGGAAAACCTGTAAGAAATCTGTGGTCTTAAAATAACATGGTAAATCTCTAAATATTGTGAGTACAAACTTACATTTACAGTTGGAATGTATGGGAGAACATGTTTTTCTACTACAATTTTAAGTTTGTTGTTTGTTTAATTCAGCCCAACTACGGAACCCTTCATTGTGCATGGTCGAACATGCACTTGGCTCGTTTTTTTTTAAGTACTGACTTTTCTAGAGATATCGCAAGACATCCAAGAATGAAAACCAAATCTACCTAATTTATTCTGTACTACAGTAAAAAGAGCCTTTCCAAAAAGTTTTCTCAGTTAAAATTATTAAAACCATTGAAAATACTCAAACCATTAACCACAAAGCACGTCCAAAATAAACATACAAGGAACTTTTAATAAACGAAGTGCAAGTATAAGAGAATAAATGTCGCTCATTACGTGGGCCCACGTTGGGCGCCATAAAACCTCTCATCATATTGATGGAGTTTTTGATGACGTCACATAAACGTAACAGCCTAACTTTGTTTATTCCTACCATGGTACACCGTAAAGCGTAATGAATCGGGAGTGGGATCCTCTATCAATACATATTAAGCCCTAAGCTTAATTAAATCTTGTTTAATGTTTACTGTAATAGGTGCTTATATAAAGTTTGTTGATGCGAATTTTGATGGTTATGGTTTCGGATTAAAATGGCCACTGAATTATAGAAGAGGCAGGTATCTTATTTCGGTTCAAACATTTTTCTATCTGACACGAAAAGTATCTCATAACCTCCACGTATCACGTACCTAGCTCTTTTTCTGCCAAATATTGACAAAATCAAGTCCATACTACAAACAAACAGACTGATTCACTTAGGGATGATGAATAAACATTTTTTTTGTCCGTTGTGTGGATTATTAAAAAAATATTGGGCACGTATTTTTTACGTAATCAAAAGATTACGGCGATACACTGAGTTAAAATGTGTCATGACGTCACTCCTTGCTAGATCTTATACGTAGTTTGTTATAGTTGTGACGTAGTGAGCCCTCCCCAACTTTAAAGCATTTTATCTTGGGATTTTTTTTAATAATATGATGATAAAGCAAAAAATACTTATCTAATATTTTTTTATTATCTGATTGACGGACTAAATAGAATTTCTTTTTTTTAATCAGGCATCATCCCTATTGTGTTTATTAAAGAAAGAAATAAACAGAGTACTAGCTCACACGGGCAATATAAAACAAAATTCTTAAAACGAGAAAATATAAACCGTGAAAACTAGATAAAACAGTTCAGTTAATCTAAATACCATAAATATGAGAGAAAGCGTGCTAAGAAGTTAATAAAGATAAATAAATTATAACTGAAAATGTGTGGGTGTTCATAATCTTGTCTGGGAATGAAGATAGAATATTACAAAAAGATACCTAGCCGGGTTTAGATTGAAAATTAAACAATACTTTAAAATTATTTCTAATAACATAACCGGAGGGACTTAGCCGGAGTCTAGACGAATAAATAAGAGAAAATGGTGCGTCTGTGTGTTAAAATAAATTTGAATAGCACTAACGAATACATTCTAATTGTACTCATAACTATAGTCTTTCTTGCTCAAGAGATGATTAAAAGTTATTTCAATGATGCCACTGTAATGCACACAATAGTTTCAAGCTGTGGAAACAAACAGTTACATTGGTCACCAGGTAGAAAATAAACTCGTTTTTGAAGTAGAAAATAATGATGCTACTGTAGACCAAATCATAGTGCAAAACAGAAAAGTAGCAGAAAAGCCAGACCAGAGGTAAAGGATTGCACAGATTCTGTGTGTAAACGTAGACATCGTGGTTCAGTCACCAGTATTTCATAAATCTAGTATTAGCACAGTGTAAATAATGGCCGGAGACAAAGTCAATTACGCTGCAGTTATTCTAATTTCCCATGGGAGCAACGAGTTTACTTGAAATATTACGAACCACTCAACATTTTATTCAGTCTGTTTTTCTTTTGAATATTTCTGAGTGACTTTGGTTAACATTAAAAATCTTAAGGCACAGTTATTGTTGGAAAAGAAAAGAAAGAAGACGATGCTAATGTAACGGTTGAGCATGTTTTAGGCCTCATAAACAATGTTCTAAGAATTTAGTAGGAGTTGTAGAAAAGATATTGCTTCATCTAAGAAAGCTTAAGGAAGGCTATCAATAGGTACACTTACTTAATTTATTTTTCAGTGATAAGATAGTGCTGGCTCCAGCAGTATTTTATTCTTGTATCCATTGCCAAGAATAACAATAGTAAGTAATTCATTTTCATTTGCCTGTTTGTCTCAATAATTGTCTGTGAGTGCCGAAAACGACGATATATTTTGTGCCAATACTTCGATGAAACAAAAAGGATGTGAATTTACGCTTGACCTAGATTTATAGTTATTATTGCCCATATAAAATAAAACTAGTAGACTATCTATCTATCATGTAAAGTTAGTAGAAAGGGGGCAATAGAGAAATACCTATGTCTAAAATAATGTTCCTTTAATTTTTTTTTTTAACAATTAAGATTAAACACATCCTATCTTATTTTTTTGTTACCAACCTTCTTTCGTTTCCAACTTTACAAGTTTACAAACGAAACCTTCCAATTCTTGAGCATGAGATAATTATAATCGCTTAAATCCTGGACATATTGCTTCCATATCCCGTGAAATAACAAAAGCACGGGTGTTTTCGTAATCATAATATATTTTCTTACCCAAAGTCAGCGATATGATAATATGGGGACAACTTAAGCGTTTGCCTCTTTACCTGGAACAAAGGGAAAAATTTCATTATTATTAGTCTGTATAGGTAGAAAATGTAATAAAGATATTGTCGTACGCTTTTACTTTTAGACATTTATGTAATGTTCTATATTAAATCGCTTTAGCTTTCGTTTTTTCGCTTTTATATGGAAAAGCAAGAATTCATGTAGGTAATTTTACATTATTGTGTTACCTAATTAGTCAATGACAGAATCAGATGTTTTGAATACATACGAGCTCGTGCAGACAATAAACTTAACCACTTCATAGTGTCAATAGTGCCTATTGTTTATCGCAAAACTGTTATCAAAGCACACATCTTAAGTAAAAAACCAATATCAATAGTCAGTAGACTGCATGAATGGGTAAAATAAGCGAAGAATGAAAACAGAGATAAGTCCTAATGTTGTTGAAATACAAAATGGAAAACAAGTTCATAGTGATGTAATCATCGATATTAAGAGCAAGCAATAAATCAGAACCTACAATAAACCGGGTACTGAACAAAGTTTATACAAAGAAACTTAAATCATCTTGCAGCGAGCGTGGACCGTGAGATTCAATGACTGCACCAATAAAAGCGAAATGAAATCCGGTTCAATGGGATTTTATAGAATTTCAAGACTTTAACTCTTGATAGAATTCTTCTTTATGTTCTGTATTTCATTGTTTGAGAAATTTTGGCCGTGCTTTACACGTGGATCTGGTATTTGTTCATTTATTTCGTTCGTACAATTTGAATAAAATAATTAAGAATTTTAGTATATGCATTATGTAATATTGTTGCACTGGAAGGGTGGTGAACTGAAGATATAATTTTGGATCAGTGAAACGTAAATCGGTACACCCATATTATCAATAATAAAGAGAGTAACGGAGCTAAAATTAAACAAATTGTCTGTAGTAAATACGAACATAGTTTATTTCTCATATAATCCTTAATCTGACTCCACATCAATAAACTACAACTTGACACATTTGCACATACAGTACAAAACTACAAACGGTTCAAACCATCGTAAACAACACATAAGCGTGAAATGTAAACTGTGATTCCAAACGAAATGGACTGTAGTTAGTACACCCCTGGAGACAGATCTATTATCGTTTGGCACAAGTTAGGAGCGATTGTTTCCTGTTCACTAACTTCATAGTTTGGGGGCCTAAATGAAGGTTTCATCTATGTAAACGAGAATCGCCTTATTGTGTTGCGTTGGTATTTAATGTTGTCCTTGTTTTGTTAAGGTTGAGTAAACTTGATTGTAACTATGGTCGTCTTAAATCTACTTAACTTATATTAGTTAGTGCTAACGTCACTGATTGGACCTTCGTTCACTTGTTCTTTCCAGTAACTTTATTATATCATTCTCTTGTCCTTATCCCAATTGAATTGGGGTCGGCGCAATATGTGTTTTTCTTCCATTCTTCTCTATTAAGTCATTTCTAGTAACTGTGAATGCTCTTGAATTGCTGTATGATTACAGCATTACCATAAAGTTAGCAATACCCAGAAAGCTTATCTGGACCATTTTTCTTTTCATTTGCATTAGCATCCACAGTGCATAACGATAGTTAACTTGTTATTACTTCTTATCAACTATGCATAAATCTGCATCTTTATTCACAACTGTCGCTGTTTTTGTTTACGTCAGTTCTTATTTACTTTACACACGGATAAACTTTAATACTGCATCGTATCGCCCCACTACAATTTCTGTTTTAATACAGAATTTGCATTTTGATGTTGACATAACATAGCAGCTGCATAAAGGGAAACTATACAGAGATATACAAAAGCTATTAAATTAAATGAAACAAACGAACATTATATTGTTTCTTATTTCAAAATTCTCGCCAATAATGACAACGCGACTTGACCATAAAAATGTTCGCTGAAAAGAGGTTGCAAGTGACCGCACGGCGTACGCTAAATTAAACGTTTGCATTTTGCATTCTGCGGCCAACGTTCGTCGTGGACAGACGCGGAGACCGTTGACTTTTTAATTACAGTTATAATTAAAATGCACGTCACGCCGTGTGAGCTCCGTTGTGCACCGGAAAATTGAATGTACAAATTAGAAAAAAAAAAGACCACCCCTTGCTCTTTCATGTTATTTTCTACGTGAATTGTGATTTCGGTTTCATTTTCTCGCTTAGCGGTTTGTCTGAGTTTCGAGTTTTTGTCTGCGATGCAAAATAGTATATTAAAATGGAAGCTGAAAGAGAAATCATTTACGAGGATTATACTGTAAGAAATGAAACATGCTGATTATGGCACGAGGATTGCTTGTAATAGTGGAAAATGTAATCATATATAGTAAGTAGAAGTAGAAATACCAAATATTATGAAAGCCTTCGTAAACATGCTACAATATACTGTGGTCTAACACACATTATATGGGAACTACAAAACACTCAATAGTAGTATTCAATTTGACGATATTCGCGATAACATTATTACGATTTGTACTCGTATGTCATTGTTTTGGATAATGTTAAATAATTTCCAAATTCCCTTGGAGACGATACCATTTTTTTTATCCATCAGACATCTATCTATCATTACAGGATTTTTTCATCATAGCATTTTGCTTTCGTTTATAAATCTGCCTGCCGCGTAATAAAATGTAATATTGATGCAACGAATACGAACTGGAAAAGGACAAACTTCAGAAAATGTATCAAAATTTTTTTGTGTATCGAAAACGCGTAGGTCCATACAAAGTAACCTACAACTAAATCCGATAAAAATGAAGCAACACATAAGCTCTATAATAATCCCAAACACATTAAGCGCCTGATCACAAAATTCAATTTCAGTAAAGACACCTCTATACCCTTTTCTTTCCCAAAGAATACCGAAGAAAATAAAAGCAACAAAGGACACGATGATATTACTTAAGTAACGGAAAGTTTCACCTCGAATTGAATTTCAGAGTATACAGGCTAGACTAATAATGGGGGGGGGGGGGAGTAAACCGAATCCATGGGACCCCTCATGCACGCGTGTGGGATCAAAAGAACGGCTGTATTATATTGAAAATCTTCAGAAAGCCGAGATTGGGTTTTAAAATTTTCATTAAGTTTTCCCAGGCTGTTTTCTTCTTCTATACAACGCAGCTGGGTCTTTTAAATTTTGAATACTTCAGTGAGGTAAGTTTCTGTTCAACTTTATTGTATGCAGTGCATCGTTAGCTTTAAAAGCACCTATAATTTAGAAGAATGGGTCTGTTGTCTGCTCTGGCCACATTTGGTGTAGAAATGAAGTTTTGTAAAGACGAATAAAGAAATATTACTAAAACAAATGTTTCCATTTTTGTTTGTTTTTCACTTTTAATAAACTTGATAACCGCAAAGATTTTATAGGCTTTGCTATGATTTATTCTATGTTTTATGTTACAGGAACCAGCTATACTGCAAAATCTTTTTCTATTTTCTCGGTCTACTGGGATCAGGCCTTTGACATAGATTACCAAAACCACAAAATAATTGTGTCCTCAGTCCCCAAATAGAGTAGACACGAACCTCACGAATATAATCACCGCTAAGGGTTGTACAAAAGCCTAATATAAATCATATAGTGCTACAATGTGTGGAAAGTTTACCTCATAAATAACGGTTTGCTGTGGCCAGTAGCCGCTTTTAGATAAATTTCAGTAAGTAGCAACATATTTTAGCCGGCACATATATCATGGCTGAGATGTTTTTAGTTTGTATGGAGTGGGATTAAACTGGAGTTATATATGTTGAGAGTTATTTAGTAGTTTTTGTTGGAGTAATTCAATGGACATTATTAATTTCGTTCTGAGATATCAAGAAAGGTATATATTTATATACGCTGCGTTAAAAGCAAGCAACTCATGTCCATGAGTATTGATTTTTTAAACTAAAGCATATACATATGTAGGCAGTAAGTTCAGATTGGAACGTGCCAAGAACAGTAGCATTAAAAATAAAGTACAAGTTCGGTGTCTTTCAAAAGAACTTAATAGAAGGATTTCTACATCGTTTAGCTTTTGTTTAAACAACTTAAAGCCTTTTGCGAGACTAATGATAACACAAACAAATTAGGGACTTAAAACTTTTCTCTTGACTTCTTTTTCTAGGAAATACAAGGAAAAGTAATCAGGCTAATGAAGCGACAGTTTCCTTCCTATAAATGTTGATGTGTAGAGTTTTTGAGCAGGTCTTCAAATGAGGGTGAAATGGTGGTTTGATTCTTCCGAAGCCTTAAGTTTTTTAATGTGCGCCCCAGTCACGGATTTAGGCACATGAGTTTTTTTATACGGTATAAAATATTGACATTGGCATCCCTTTATATTCTGGAATCAGTAATGTTTGTTAGAAATAATAATAACTTATTTTCGAAAATAACCTAAAAACTAGGTATATTTTGTTCGACGCTACCAATGACGTATTTTATGTACAGGAATGAACATTACTGCTCTAAAACACAGAAATAAGTTCACAAAATACAAGCAAGTTCTACTTCTCAACACACAAACACAATACAATTTAATTAATCTCTCAAAAATACAGTCGGACGTATTCGCTAGCGTTAGCGCAAACAAAGCGTTAGAATACGTCAGATCAAATGTCATATTATGTGCCAGCAGGGATTTAGGGATGTGATCGATAAATGGCCAATTAACCTTAGATACAAAAATATAAGTACAAATTATATTCTATTCTAGTTGTTTTTAATTAATGTAGAATCGGCAAAGTATAGATACTTTAAAAAATCAAGGTTATTTAATCACAGCATGTGAAACGGAACATCATGTCATATAAAGGGAGTAAAAGAATATCCATACTTTTTTACTTAAAATTAAATTCCCTGTTCAAATATCAAATCCCTGATGCGTAATGTCGTAAAAAATTATGAAAATAATTACTATAAAGTATTGGTCTTGATGCGTGACACTTTTTGGTACCACTTTTGGTCATTCTCCTTTAAGATGAAGAATATTCTTCGATTAGTTTTTTTCATAAAAATAAAATAAAGTTAAAATTAAAGCGGGTCCCCATAAAAGGAATGTGTTATTTTTAAATTCAAGTATATAAAAAAAAAATGTGTTAAATTTCGAGTGCGAGTCCGACTCTTACTTGGCGATTTCCACACAACTTTTCAGTCACCGCGCCGCGCCGGTGCCACTTTCAGACTTCCACTTATTATTATATTTTTTATGCTATCCATTCGTGTATTCTAACACAGAAATACTTTGATAACACCATGATCACACAGATCATGTCATCAATGTATGTCATGTGTATCATGTATCAAGTCTACAACAGGTGAGTGCTGCTTTATCTAATTTTTGGGGTCCAACCCAACAGTCCACTGTTTTATACACTGCCTCCCTTCATATCCTTTGATATCTGTGCCAGTTTGTACCGACCTATCTTCATAAGTATCTATCTCATTAACCTAATACTTACATATGTAATTACTATACTTTGTATTCTATACCATACTAAACCTTAATTAACTGGCAGGCAGGCTCATGAATACATTAATTTGTTGAGCAAACCTTCACAAGTAAGTAGTAACTGATTATAATTACAATAGGGATAATGACTAAAATTTCTTTTGTCCGTCATGTAGTTTATTAAAAAAATACTGGACACGTATTTTCTTTTTTTACGTAATCAAGAGATTACGGCGATACATTAAGTTAAAATGTGGCATGACGTCATGCCTTGCTAGACTTTATTCGTAGTTGTGACGTAGCGAACCCCCAGTCCCCAACTTTAAGGCGACGTTGTAGTAATTTTCAAGTTTTTTGAACCTGTTTATTTCTAACTAAATGTAAATATAGCGCAAAATAAAATTCATATTAACAAAATTGAACATACAGTCAAGCGCTGTCTAAAGACGGAAACATGATTACTACTGATTGGCTCGATAAAAAAAATCGCAAAGATGACTCTAAATCGATATTTCAAACGTATGTCTTAGTAAAAAATTCTATTAGGAAACCATGTAAATAACATATCTATAGCTTTAATATTTTCTAGCGCTTGGTAAGATGATTTTTTAAAGTGGTTATTTATTTAGAAATAAACTCAAAATTAGTATATCAGGCTAAATCGGCTCGCGCTTAGAGTCACTTACGAGTCCTGCGGGACGTCGTCGAGGGTGGACCTGTGTCAAAAATTTTAAAAATTCGCTCTCGCAGCCGTTGTTCAAAAAAATCAAATAAAAGAAGAACACATTATAATAGGAAATTGCGATAGCTCAGAAAAAATATCTCGTAATTATATTATACTTTTAATTCATAATATTGTTTTCGAAAATGTGATTACTTCTACGTGATATGATGACGTTTAATTGTCATCTTACAATAGTGATAGACACATTACAAATTATTATTGATAAAATTATAGTCAAGTGTGTTTTATCTAAGTCATTCTTTATTAATATGATACAGCAAAAAATACGTGTCTAATATTTTTTTAATATCTGACTGACGGACTAAATAAATTCTTTTTTTTTATTCAGGCGTCATCCCTATTGTTGAATAAGATTCAGTTAATGGCTATTCAATTTTTTAAGACGTTTCGATCCATAATAGGATTTGGACATGGCAAAGAATGTTTGTGTGAAGGTTTGCACTTTGCAAGTATACTGTTAGTGTTAGTGCATAGAAAGGAACACACTGGAAACTTTTCTTAGCAGAATCTATGTGAGTTGTGGTGATGTAATGCCATATCAAGCTTTGAACAACTTAGAGGACACCATGTACTTTATGTTTCTGAAAAAACTGAAAGTTAAAACGAGTTTTAGGAATATTACTCATTATTTATTTATATTACAAAGAAGAAGCTCGTGGTTAAGTAATAACAGCCGCATGGGTCGATCCATCAGGTTAAGCTACGTTTGCCGGGGTTGGTCAGTGAATGGGTGACTATCTTTACATACCGAGACTCCTTCGTGCCTCGGAAAGCACGTTAAGCCGTTCAAAAATCAAAATCAAATCAAAATCATTTATTTGCATAAATAAGGTAGTGAAGGTTGGTAATATGGTTATGGTGGTGTGGTTGGTCCCGGCTGTCATTCGTGGATCTTTTACAGTCGTTACGGGTCGTCAGAAGCCCGAAAGTCTGACAACCAGTCTTACCAAGGGGTATCGTATTACCCAGTTACTGGGTTGTGGAGGTCAGATAGGCAGTCGCTTCATGTAAAATACTGGTATTCCGCTGCATCCGGTTAGACAGGAAGCCGACCCCAACATAGTTGGGAAAAGGCTAGGCAGATTTGTTGACTCATTATTTATTCCTTGCTAAGCCCACATCATTACCTAAAGGTATCCCACGTCGTCATAAAGGCTCGGGTCATCGAACCTCGTGATGTGGGCCTGAGAATGCCAATCGCTAAGCCACCTATAAGGTTAGCTTCCTGCACACAATAGAATAATTCGCGATGGTATGACCGTACTAGGAAGCTTCGTATATTTTTACATGAAAATAGCGGTTTGGTGATTAACATCTTTGTCATCGGAGTTCTTGTACATGCGGTAGTCTTTGTAATTTTGTTGGTTATAAATTACTATGGATTCTGGTCCATCAAGTGTGATAACTGTCGTTGGTTATTAACGTGCTGCACGTGCCACTCTTGTATCTATCCGCCGATCATTCATTCACTTGACGACATTCTCGTAATAATTAATTATGATTTAATTTTCACGTATTCGCATGCAACGGAAAATCTGTGGTTCAAAACCTTATAGCAGAAAATCTGCTCAAATGCATTTTACACTGGCCCAGAACAGCATGAATGAGCAAAAAAAAAAAAAAAATAAAGTGTATTCATTCAATTAATCTCATGAAATCAATCAGTTTCAGTTTGAGCGGGTATATCGAAAAGATTGGAAGCTAAGTAAAAAGCAAGTTTTACCTTTTTGGGTGGTCGATTGCCATCTTTGGATGCTGTACCTTTAGTTGTCGAGGAGTTTACGGCTTTGTCGGTAATTTTAAACACTAAAAGTGGACAGAGTTTAACGTCTTGTACTTAGGCCTCTAGTACTTGTAAATTTTATTGCTGTCTGGCTGTTACATATACGACGTTTTAACCTCCTTGTTCACAAACTTATTGTTGCTCGTTTTGGACATCAAAGTGAGCATTTTAAGCACTTCGTTTGGGCGTTTCGTTCGTGTTTAATAACTGTGGGTGGACAGTGTTACAACTGCTCTGTTTATGAGTGGGGAGGTGGTTTCTGACAAAACAGATATCAACACTGTTCTTCTTGTAATGACTGGTCTTAATAAAAATGTGTAGTCAGACTTGTAAGAAAAGTGAGTAATATTTTTACGTAACTTCAGTACTTAATACTTGAAAATTGGCCGTCGGCCCAAGCTAGCAGGTATGCCTACGTTCAAAGTACAAAGATACTAACACTACTCTATTCCATACATTTTGTTAATCAGAAAATAAGTAAGGTCTGAGGGCCCTGGGATCTTCTCTATAATAATACGTATAAAAAATCGGACCGATCGCGTATTCGCGTGACGATCACTTTCTATTTGGACAGGGCAGATCTTTATAAAACTAAACAACTGTTTGTACAAAACTAAAAAAGGATATGACCATCACTCCAACATACGTCATTGACTCCAACCATGTTTATAATACAAAAAAGGTTGTTTTGGCCCAAAGCTCTACTGACCCACTAAAACGCAAGACCCCATCCAGTACAAATTTCAAGAGCCCCAGACACCCTATTAAATCTTGAACGCAGACTCGGTGTAATCCGACGAAATTAGTTATTCAAAAGTAATTTACATGCAGTGTCCGTTGTCCCGTATTAATAGTAATGTTTGTTAGAGAACTGGTTTACTGCTAAGTTGTAGGTCAGATTGTATTTTGAGGATTTATGCTCTGTTATTATTCATGTTTCTTTGGGTAAGGTCCTTTGAAGAATTAGGTGTAAGGATTTTTGATTAAAGTGGGATTATTTTGTAACTGTTTCAGCAGTTTATTTATTTGTATTGTAAGCTTGGATTTCTATATGGATCTAACGTGACTCAATAAGTGTAATTCTTGAAACATCCACATATTCTTTTGCCAAAAGTGCCCGGTTAAGCAAGAATTCAGATTGAAAGTCGAACTGTTAAGAAAGCAGACCCTTTACGCAAGGAAATCAAAGAGCACTCCATATAAATAATGTACAGGATACGAAAATTAATATTCCAGAATTCCAATCGAGAGCAGACGAAAACACTTTCAATTCGCTCCAATCAAAAGAACCAGTAAAATCGAACTCAATAGTACCACGTCTCAATTGAAGCAAGTACTGGCATTAAGCAAGTTAGATGGATCATGGATCCGGACTCCGGAGCTAACGTCTACTCGCGCTGATGTGCTGGGATTGCTCCGAGAACTGAATTGTTGACGCATAGTGGTAAGTGGAGAGTTTGCGAACTTTGTTCTAGAATAAACGGTTCACAGTGTTCACACTAGGTGCAGGAAGTGTTGTGTGCTTGAAGTCAACGAGATGCTTGTGCAAATGTAGGTGTTGCTGTTAAGCAACATGCTTCGTTCGTCACGCTGTTTCCATCTTCGTGCCACACACAAGACTTCTGTCTTGTGTGTGACTAAGACCGTATGGGATAAGATCGTCTAATTTTAATATACTTACCTACATTATGATGATAGAGATGATGATTCCTTAGAAGATGTAGTGACAAAAATTGAAAAGAGTATGCTTAGATGGTTTGGTCATGTTGAGAGGAAGAATGAAAGGCGACTCACAATAGGTATTTACAAGGCAGATGTGAGTGGAAACGCCGGGAGGAGACGCCATAGGAAGAAATATGGTGACCATTTTTTTAGTGGCCTTACTACAACAACTTAATCATGAGGATACTGAAAGCTTACTTACCAGCTATAGCAATAACCTTACAAAATACAAATCTACTTACATCATCATCAGAAATAAATACGTTTTCTCGTATACTTACACTTTATCATTCTCAAGTCTGAAAGTTACATTTAAGTCACATAATATATTTTTTTTAAAGTTTTTGTCGGTTTTGGTATTTTTAATATTTACTTAGACTAAGAACTAAATCTGGAAATGAGGAAAATGTCGTTAGGAAAGTTTTGAGTATGAATGTCGATGGTTATAAGAGTAGGGGAAAACCTAAGAAACGATGGATAGATTGTGTGAAAGATGACATGGCTAGAAAGGGGGTGACTACCGAGATGACGACTAATAGAGAAGTATGGAAAAAAGGGACATGTTACGCCGACCCCAAATAGATTGGAATAAGGGCAGGAGAATGATGATGGACGAAGAACTAAATCTACAATAAAATTTTGTAGATTTAGTTCTTTGTTAGTTGTAGGGCCTATTGACAATGCACCATCAACAGACCAAAATTGTTTGACATCACTAAAAACAATACCCAAACTATCAGTAAACTCCAAATCACACACCGAATTCATTTAATGCCAGAGCCGGTCCATTGGCTTAATAGCCATACAATTAGCAGCGCCATCAACAAATCAAACAGATGATAATACGATCGCGGCCATTACTGCCTGATTACTGCGATCAGGGTAATTGTGCACTCGTAACGTTTGAACACGCCTTAATGTCGGGACATTTGCAAGGCTGTTTGTCATAAGCTCGGTGAATGATGTTTAAATGGATTGTATGACCGATTTGAAGGGTGTTTTAGTATTGTTGTCCCCATAAAGCCAACTCTTCACTGCTTCCAAGTATTCGTTAGCAGAATGAAGCTTCAACACCACAGTCCGGCAAAAAAGTCTAGAAACGGAACTAATTTTTAATCTTTGTCAGTGTTGTTTCAGTCCGTGTTTTATCAGGCAACAAATGTGCGTGACAACGATTAGATTTATTTAAAATTAACAATACTATCTAAAGTTCTGTCTGAAAAGTGGTTTTTAGGGTTTCGTACCTCAAAAGGAAAAAAAACGATACCCTTATAGGATCACTCGCGTGTCTGTCTGTCTGTCCGTCTGTTACAGTCAATTTGCTCCGAATCTAATGGACCGATTAACTTGAAATTTGGTACACATATTTTCTGTGACCCAAATACGGACGAGTAAAGTAAATAAATGAATTTTGAATATGGGGTTCACTTTTGGGGGGCAAATAAGTAAATAAAAAAAAAGTTTTGCAAACTATACCGTGTGACATATCAAATGAAAGGGCTTACTATGAGAGTCTCAAATATATATTTGTTTTAATTTTAAAATAAATTGTTTTAGTTATTTAATAAAATGGACGAATATTGACCGTTCCTCTCCCCTTATCTCCGAAACTACTTAGCCTAAAATTTTGAAAAAAAAAAACAGAAAATAGATTTTTACCTATAGATTACAGAAAAACCTATAAGAAGTCTGTGGTCTTAAAATAACACGGTAAAGCTCTCGATATTGTGAGTACAAACTTACATTTACAGTTGGAATGTATGGGAGAACATGTTTTTCGACTATAATGTTAAGTTTGTTTTGGGATAAATTCAACTCAACTACGGAATCCTTCATTGTGCGTGGTTCGACAGGCACTTGGCCGGTTTTCAAAGTTTAATTTTTATAATGTATGGCTAGTGGCGCCCCCATTTTTTCTACTCTTTTGTGTCGAGCTGTACACAGCTTTCTGCAGCAGCTTTAGTGCCATTTGTCAGGTTCTGTTATACACAGTAGGTCATCCACCACGAGGTCTAGGTACTTGCTTATGGGTACTTATTTAATTCATGGCGTCCGTCGCCTGATCTCTCATTTAACACAACATGGGCTAAACCTAATTACCCATCGAAAATTCATGGTGGATCGACACGAGTCATTACCATAATTACCATTACGGTATCGGATGGAATCGATTATATAATCGAATGGGGCGATGACCGTAACCCTATCTCGGTCATTCGACCTTATCATCGTATCTCATGGTGAATGATCGTAATGGGGTGTAAGTATTTATGGGCTCGACATAGGTTTGGCTTCATTGACATTGGGGTCGTAGCATTCATTGAGCGTAGGTGAACTATTCATTACAATATCGTGAGGTAGTAGCAGGCTGTGTTTCTTCAAATCTTTTTGAAAGAGATTTCCATGAAGATGGAGCTTATCACGGTCCTACTTAACTTTATCTTCTTCAAAGATACGCCATAACATTCGATTCTTTTCCCTTCATAACGGATATCCTCATCCTAATTTGACCCCTGCCAAGAAAAATCCCCTGATTAATGATAGGAATAAGAATAGTCAGTTTCGTTCAGTTGGTGAAAGATTTTGAATGCTTTAGCCTAAGATTATCTACATGGTATCTTCTGGGATCAGATAAAATCGAGTGCTCCTTGGAAAGCATTTTTGCAGTCCATTATTATTAATTATTTTTAAAACCCTAATAAATCATACTCTCCTAGTACCGAAGCATGTTTGCCACTCATAATGCGATTACGCGACATGATTCGGTTACATAACACACTTGTTGCATCACTCCGTACTCCAGACGCAGTTGGATTAGACTTCATACTGACTACGCAAGGGTAGTCAGTATGGAGGCTAAGCCAATAAGATATGTGAGAGAATGTCAGAAGTAACCTAGGTCTAAAAATAGTTATGTAATATGGTCCTCCCGAAATACTTCAAAATTGAGGGCGGAAAGAGCAGCTGCCTGGCGACAAAGGTTTTCAGGCCACGCGTGGGCCTTGTCAAGGCACTTTTGTTGCTTATTATTTGGTTGTATGATTTTGACTGTGCTTCAGATAAGAACTAATTTCGGAATTGCCAAGTCATCATCTGCCTAACCTTTTCCCAACAACGTTGGGGTCGGCAGACAGTCTAACCGGATGCAGCTGAATACCAGTATTTTACATAGAGTGACTGCCTATCCGAACTCCACCGAGATAGGCAGTCACTCTATGTAAAATACTGGTATTCAGCTGCATCCGGTTCGACTGTTTGCCGAAGAGAAGATGGTCGCCGGATGGGCTGCTATATGATGTATTGCAAAAACAAGATGGCGGAGTACCTAAGTTCTGATTTTTGACACGTGCCAAACGATCCTTTTAGTCTTTTAAGGCCATGCTGCCAGTGTTATTTTATTAACTAGAGCTGGTCATTCCCTACTGCTTTTCCTCTGCATCCCACCGCATTTGAATCATGGGTTCGTAACTTCATACAGACAATATTTTCATATTACATATCGATATTGTTCCGAGCATTGACCGCGTAACCCGATCGTCTCGATCAGCGGACCTTATCATCGATTCTCACGCTCTTTGGCTCTGGACTGACGTGGGTTGTGCTATTAATAGAGAGCTGCTTATGTTTATGTAGAGCTTTTAAAAGTGAAGCGAGCAGGGGTATTGTGTGACGTCATTTTAAAGAACCTGGAATTTATAGGTATAGGTAATACGGGCATAGGTAATTTTGCGTATGGAATTATAGATAGGTATTCAAAAAAATTAAAGCGTATCCTACAAAAAACCTGTCAAAAAGAAACTTTTAACAAACGAATGCGTGATCGTGTATAGTTGTCGGCACAAGTCGTGAGCACAAACTGTACTCTAAACCTAACGAATCTTATTTCCTATCACGGCAGATTGCACACGGGCGGGAGCAATGAAATAAATAAATTATCAAGCATATTTAGATACAGATAGAAAACAGAATAAAAGAGCACGCTGATGAGGGCAGTTAAAGTTAAGGTGGAATTTGTGCTCATGACTCGTGCCGGCAATTTTAAGTGTGGCGTCATTTAGAAAACTGGAAGTCATACAGTGGTTATCCACCGCGCCGGGAACAGTAGACGTTGACACGGACACAAACGGTCGCAAATCGCAATAAGAGATTATGCTGATATTTTATTATGATCTTGAAAATGAGTCGAATAAAACCTTTCCATACGTTGACAAAACATAGTTACCTTAAGAAACGTCAAAGGCGCTGGTTTATACAGGGTGTTTGGTGCATCGTTTGCCAAATTGAATTGGCCGAAAGAAGAGGTCATTTGCTATCGCTTCAGGCTCAAGTACTCATTTTTGGCCACACCGGTTTTTTTATTACAACTTTCTAATTTTTATTTTGAAAAAATCCAAAACTCAGCATTAAAGCTTAAATTAAAAAAAAGTTTTAAGTGTAGTCGTCAAATTTCATTTTTATTTACATATGTACTGTTGTATGGCTCTATCAAATTTAAAATTACTTGCCAGTTACATCTAGTTTTTTTTTAATAAATCACAAAGTTTTTGGAAAAATAAAAAATGAACTTAAAACTCAACTTTAAATAGCTATAAAAAAAAAACTAAAAGCGATCGGGATCTTCGAATTATTTTAAAAAGTTCTCTAGTCTATCCCCTTTCCAACGGTATGCAATGTGTTTAAAAAATGTTTCAGTAAGTTCATTCCAGAGACGATTTAGTGTGAACGTTTGGGCAGGAGTCATTGCAAATCATGTAATTGGACCACACTACTTACCTGACAACCTGAACGGGGATAATTACTTAGAATTTCTGCAAACAGAGTTGCCCTTATTATTAGCTGATTTGCCAATTTTCAGTGAAGACAGGTCTTTTGTTTTCCAACATGACGGTTGTCCCGCTCATTGGAGAATAACCGTCAGGGAGTACTTGAATGATGCATTCCCGGACTCATGGATTGGGAGGGATGGCCCTATTCCTTGGCCTCCACGTTCTCCAGACTTAACTCCGTTGGATTTTTACGTCTGGGGACGGGCCAAAGAACTCGTCTACGCCACGGAAGTTGAGACAAGAGATGATTTAGTCCAACGCATTGAGGCGGCTTTCATGACGATCAAAGCAGAAATGCGTTTACGCACCACTACAGTTGAGATAAGACGAAGATGTCGCGCGTGCATACGCAATAGTGGTAGACAGTTTGAACAAGACTTGTAAGATTAGTATGTAATTAAATTACTTATTAATAAATGATTATTTTTGTAATAATGTATTTTTTTTTCAATTTCGAGGAAAGTTCCCTATGTAAGAACGAGATAAGAGACTACGTAAGACGTGAGATAACAGTATCTATCTACTAATAGCATGTAATTTATGCGAAAACTAGTGTTTTAAACGTAATATCCAATATCAGCCTGCTGTGTCTCGACTACACATTTAGCTAATTATTAAAGATATTAAAAGAGTTTTTTAACACATTACATACCGTTGGAAAGGGGACAGACTAGAGAACTTTTTAAAATAATTCGAAGATCCTGATCGCTTTTATTTTTTTTTTTATAGCTATTTAAAGTTGAGTTTTAAGTTCATTTTTTATTTTTCCAAAAACTTTGTGATTTATTAAAAAAAAACTAGATGTTACTTGCAAGTAATTTTAAATTTGATAGAGCCATACAACAGTACATATGTAAATAAAAATGAAATTTGAAGACTACACTTAAAACTTTTTTTTAATTTAAGCTTTAATGCTGAGTTTTGGATTTTTTCAAAATAAAAATTAGAAAGTTGTAATAAAAAAACCGGTGTGGCCAAAAATGAGTACTTGAGCCTGAAGCGATAGCAAATGACCTCTTCTTTCGGCCAATTCAATTTGGCAAACGATGCACCAAACACCCTGTATAATCCCCAAAACAGTCGGCATATTTAAACAAGGGAGCAGCCCTAATGTTATGCCCAAAGCAAAACACACTAAAGAATGTATAAAAATAAAAATATTTAAAAGAAAACTTTTCCAACTCCCGAATCCAATTAAAGTCGCAAAAATGTTCAAAGGAAGTAAATAAAAATCGTTTAGAGCACGTACGAATCCCTTTTTCGACAAATCCTTAAATCCCTCTAACGTATTAGGCGTCGCCTTAATATTTCATGAGTGTTTTTAATGTTCAAATCCTTTGGGGATTAAATGAGAATAAACAACATCCCCTTTGAAGCTTAAGATCTTAAAGTTGTTAAGGCGATGCTCATAAATAAATATGGCTCCTGTGCACAGCGAGCGGAATATAGGAAGTATGCAACTTCTCAGGATCTCCAGTGAGATAATGGAGAACTATCTTATGAACTAAATTATTATCATTGTAATTTTCTTAGCCGTTTCTGCTGTGATAACAAAGCAATGTCAAATTAAGTTTAGGACGTCCCTGAAAAATTTATAAAATTCATAATATTTTATTTCCTACAATCCTATATGGGCCCTTATGAGACGTCAGAAGCTAGTACACGGTTCCAGTTGGTCGTTTCCTATGGAGAAGAATCGGCAAGAAACTCCATGGTTACTCTTTTAACTCTTAAAATGTCGATTGCACACCATGTGTACAGATAACAATAGAATTTCAATTGTGTCTGCTAATTAGCGCTCGACGGGTTAAATAACAATTGGCTTTTACAATGTTGTCAAAAGTGACATCTACATCGCCACTTGCGAACTGAGCATCACACTGACGTCACGCAAAATCCTGCATCGCGCAAGCAGAGTTTAGCGCGCGACTAGTATATATATTAACAAAGTCCCGACATCAATCGTCGGGCAGAAGCTCACCAGAAACAACACCCGTCTGGTGGGTCACCCTGTTTCTCATACCTCTATAGGCCTAATAATATATTTTGGCTGTAAAAACTTTTTAGCTGGCTAATATTCTGTGCCCATAGTGTTTTATGATTACTTACTTTAACTGTAATTTTACACACTAAAGTACCATCTTTCCATAAAAGCAACTCCACCATTTTATAACTCCACCTCCTACATATTATACAACTTTATAAAGACACAAGTTGACGTCATGACGCTGACGTCATATTAGTAGCAAGGTAACGACAACTTCAGTAATAAGCTTCATAGTAAGCCGCGCCGTGCTTTCCTTTTAACTTTACGTGTGTTCGTTGTACGACAGTTAGCTTACAAAGCAACTTTGCGCATGATTCGTGTGGTTTACTAGGAATACCACTCCGTCTTTCGCTGGTCGCAAAAGTTAAAGGAATTTTGCTTGGATAAAGAAGGTAGGTTGTGCTCGACGTAGAGGGAATGATTCATGTTCTTCTATGCGACAGACGTCAACATTGTACAAACACCAATATGTCTGAAAATTGTGAAGATTGTATAATTTTAAAGTCTAAAGCGTCCACGCCATGGTAGAAACCGCTCACTTTGTTGTTTCTTCTATTTTGGCGGACGTGTATCTCATTCCTACTAATATGCTATTTTTCCACATAGAGGGAGTCATAGGCCGTAAGCTTAGCTAACTGGTCGTCGGATATGGAAGAAAAATATTCTAACAATAGCGTCTTATGCTCAATTTCTGCAGTATAGCAAGGTCTGCTACCAGTCTATAAAACACGATCGAAAATTAAACCGAACTACTCTTAACAAACGAATAGGTGATCGTGTATGTGGTTATAAGTACAGAAGAACCTTCCTCTCTGCACTTCGAGTAATCCTTTAATCCCTTCTACACCTTAGGGAAGACTGGACCGATATTCAAAGCAAAAACAAACAACCCATATACGCATCTGCATAATTAAACAGCTACTCCGAAAAACGTAATACCGTGATCACTACCAGTGACAACACAAACGTAGCCAAACTTGTACATTATTAATCACGTAAGTAGCCTAACTAACAGTTCCCTTGCACAAACAATTAGGATCAAAAGCTTCACTACAAACAACGCGAAGTCTGAAGAAAAGACTACCTCACCTAAATGATTGCAGTGGTATAGGGAACGGATTTGAAAAGCTGCACACACACAGCTTTTCAGAGTTTACAGTTGACCGATGGACGCGCAAGTTTTAATTACGCTATACACAGAAAAAGGACAGGATTGTTTTTAATTGTTCTATGATAAACTATTTCTATTTTAACACGCTTTTATTAGCTTCACCTGTATGTATGTTTGTATGTAAAGGAATCTTTGAACTCGATTTTTACCCACTTTAAATGGTCAGATTAATTCGAAATTTTGCACACGTAATAGGGCCCGATGACAATACAATAATTTAAAAATCTTGTCCCATTATCTTGATCAGGATCATCATAATTAATGATTTGTCTAAAAAATTTAAAAATAAATTAGTTTAAAAACTAAACAACACGTTTTAGTACCATTAAACTGAACTAAAAAGTAAAAATTATTTTTTTCAATACAAGAATATAGTGATTAACGAGAAAATTAATGTCATTGTAAAAAAAAAAAGCGCGGGGTGCTTTGTATGACATTCTTACACTAACTCTGTATTTCGAAAGCACCCCAAGCATTTTTTTTACAGTGACATTAATTTTCTCGTTAATCAATTTATTCTATTATATTGAAAAAAAAAAATATCTTTTACTTTTTACTTCAGTTTAATGGTATTAAAGCGTGTTGTGTTTAGTTTTTAAAGTATAATTAATTTATCGATAAAAACTGCAATACACAACACTTGAGAGCAATTGATGACGCGTCCAGGCTTTTCGCAGTTTTAACCAAACAGCAAGGGGTGTAGTTGCTCTTAAAAATAGATTTGCATCGCTCTCTACTACAATTTATATTAGGTAGAAACATGATTTTGGCTGTCATTCCCATCCCATCGTTCTCTCAGCCCTTTCGTATTCCTCAAAAAAAAAAGAAACAAATCAAAATTGTTTTTGGGTTTGTTTTTTGTTTATTGTTTTTTGTTTATTTGTATGTTTGTTTTTCCTCGTAGACCTTCTGCATCTGTCTATTGATTGCTTGTACTGTACATCAACCGGTCTCCGAAACTTCGCTCCGGGCAATGTGTCTAACGTTAACAAAAGCTTAGCTTCACAGTTTGATGCTCTGTTCTTGAGACCAAAGTTATAATGACTTGGGTAATACTACACACTTAATAGTCTAGTAATCCTTGAGACAGAGAAGTACCAGATGTTTTGTTTTGTCACTCTTTACCAGAATGCGAAAGTTTCGATGCTCGTTTACACAATAAGATACATACGTTATTATTGTGACCGGTTGGAGTTGGATAAAGGTAAAATCTATTCACAACTCAATAATGAATATGGTTGAAGTGGCGGTGCTTGTGGGAGTCATATGTCCAGCAGTGGACGTCTTTCGGCTGAAATGAATGAATGATGGACATGGATTTAATAAATCGTCACTATTCCAGGAAACCGGGTTTTTAATCATGTAGATTCAAGCTTGAAGAGAGATGAAAATGTGTATGGATGTAGAAACCATTCGTACACACTACAGCTGTTAATGTTACTGCAAACTGTCAAATTTTCTCATTCGATTTTGAATTTAACTATCAATATTTTAAGGTTTAAAATCATTTTGAGTAATTTGACAGTTTGGTAGGTATAACCTGATGTGATGTTGTCAGTACATTATCCATATTGTAAAAAAAGATCCATGTGAAACTTTTTAAATTTAAAACCGAAGAATGAATTAAAAACATATATTTATAATATTCTATTGTCTAGTCATTGCTGACCTTTAAGATTACAGAAATAAAGCCATAGAAAACTCTGTCACTACACAACATTCGAGCAAAACATCCCTAACACAGTTTCTCTCATAACCAATATGTCCCTACAAAAGCTATCGACCGCAGGTAAGTCTCATTAGGCAGGTAATAGAAATAACATTAGCTATCTACACTATATGGCATAACACAGACGGTCCACAGAGTAACTAATTTCCCAAGTTGGACATTGTTGCACTGGTCGATACGGAAACTAAACGCGTTAATTAATATCATAGATGGGTTATGTCCTAGTCGGCAAACTTGTTCCACTGTATTATAGCATTGGTGATATGTTTCGAAGTGGCTAGGTAACTATTACGGGCTATATTTGCTGTGTAGTTAGTTGGTTTATCTAATTTAATGGATAAATCTGAATGTAAAATATTAACGTTGATATAGTTAATATTCTATTGCAAAGCATAGTATTGGTGTGCTTGATGTCTAGCTACGTGGCTCTATCTATTTTCTTAATAAAAAATTGTCAATGTTTTTTTCTAGATTTGTAGTATACTGACGTTTCAGGTGGGTTGCAATCCCCCTTCCTTTAACGTCCTTTATAGCTTGCACTATAAGATATTACTGGCGACCCCGAGCTGTCATGAGTTATGCATTTTTCATTCTTGAATCGCTAGACCAATATTGCTGTCTGCTGTCTAGCCACCTTTGGTATAACTGTCATAGTTGTTTATAGCAATATTTACTTCAAAAGTTTTTAAATCATGCCATATTTTTTTAAATTTCAGTAAAAGTGATTTTACATTATGGTCTAATAAGATGCCAGCAAAAAAAAGGTAGGCACCTAAATATAATTATATAGCCTCACGATATCCAATACAATCCACATAATCCGCCCAAAATCATTAAAGAAAAATAAACCAAAAATATAATATTCCCTTCATTTTCGTCGTCCCTTCACCTGTTACTGACAACAAAAGGGGAGAGGTCATCAAAGAAACAATAATAGACTTACCGATAAAGAACAGAGTCAAAACAGACCCTTATTACGTTTCACGGGGAACAGAATTGTCGAACGAATGGATACGGACACCGAATGTTTCTATTCGTGACATCTCGGCATTTGAGCCCCGGGAATTATGCGGGGAAATTATCCCGACATTTGATAGGGATAATAGAGGCCATGGCAACGAGTTTATTGAGTTCTGCCTGTTACAATAATATGTCTGTTTACTAAATGCTGATGTTGATTTTCAATCGGTTGTGGGTTTGTAATATTGTTGTTGTGAAATAAACGATGGGAGTCATTAATTTGGTATTTGCATTCAACGGTTACTTTGTGATTCGGTGGGGAGCATTTTAATTCATTCGGTCTTTGCTTTGTGGTTTAAAGCTTGACATAAACGGATGTGTTTAACTTAATCAATGTAATGTGTAGGAACGTTTTAATTATGTACCTTGCTGTTTTAAAGGAAAATATCGTGAGGAAATCTCGCTAGGATGTTTGAAATGGTGGTGGATGATGGCTATCAATCGCGGTTTTTTCTAAAGAAGACCACAAAGCGAATACTTATTATGGGATGGTATTGGCATCGACTTATTTTGATATTTTACTTTATACCAGATGTATGAACGTAAACGAAGAAAAAGGACTATGTAAGGATCGTAGCAGGTGGCATTCTGTAGTTTCTGCCTACCCGCAATGGGAGGAAAGCGTGAAATATGTATCATTAATATTTTCTCATCCCAATTCTTGGGAACTTGTAACATCGCTACAACAGCTTTCAACTTAGTAATGGTTGAAATGGTTATAATCCTTAGTTATTTCCCAAAACGCCGGGGGCTTATTCAAAGGCGGGCTACGCTAAGCTGTGACGTCAGACTCCATGAAATGTTTTGATGAAAATTTGATCCGGGACCGAACGTGTTAATAAATGAACACGTTATTATATAGAATTAGCACGTGATTGGAAGATAGCAATGGTACCAAGATGGCGGCCATAACGTTAATTAGAACGGAAAGTCATATCTTAGCATAAACATGGCATAATCATCAGCCTATAATGTTCCCACTGCTGGGACACAGGCCTGCTCTCTATGAGAAGAGTGCGCCACAATCCACCACGCGGGTCCAGTGCGGGTTGGCGGATGTCACATGTCTTTGAATTTTTTGAACGATGTTTTCCTTCACCGTTTTGAGAGCAATGGTGAAGAAATAATTTACACAAAGTAAAGGGCCTGTCTGGGATCGAACCTACGACAGACATCACGTAAGTCCGTTGCCACTGGGGCATCACTGTTCTACCTACCTTATACCTTTGTTTGAGCAAATTTCCAAGATTTTAATTAGTTTACATGGCTTCAGGCTTATACAACAGTAAAATAATATTTCATAGAACTAGCGTGGCCTAATTACCAAAATATGCGGTTATTATTTCCATAAGAACCCCAATAGCTCTGACAACCTGCAGTTAATTATTCTTAGAAGAAAGACTAATAGAGCATTTAGACCTGTCGCCATATTTACCCAACTGCAAAGGTTTGGGCTTGATAAAAAATAAATTGTTAAGGCGACGCTAACCGACTTTTAATGATTTTAAACTGAAGATCACGTCTAAACGAGTAGTAGAACTAAATGATTTGAAAAAAAAAAAAAATATAAGTTACATTAGGGCATTTTCTTAATAACTTGAAATGAGTTTTTTTTTATATTTTTCTTATATTAGGTACATAGTGTACTTAAATAAATTGTAAAGTTATGTCTAACGCGAATAAAAAAACTAAGAATCACGTAAAAGCTATCATGCGTATTTTATAAAACCTTTTTAAAGATAATTTAATTATTTTTTTTTTTTTGTAAGTACCTTTTTCTTTTGTTTAATAAATTAATAATGCGTCTAAATTAATAAACTTGGGACAGTGCTCCTTGATGGGAGAGTCCTATTACTGGGTGGACCTAAGACGCGTTGCGTTGCGAGAGCTCAGCAGTCAGCACAGAACACGCAAGCTAATCAGTCAAGGCCGTTGGCATGTAACTGCGTCTTAAGCCCACTTTACGTTCCGAGAAATGTTATGAGATAGACTGTAGAAAAAAAAAAATATTTTCGTAAGTAGGTT
This sequence comes from Cosmia pyralina, assembly GCA_946251885.1. Classification (NCBI taxonomy): domain Eukaryota; kingdom Metazoa; phylum Arthropoda; class Insecta; order Lepidoptera; family Noctuidae; genus Cosmia; species Cosmia pyralina. The sequence goes on along the minus strand of OX276348.1, from coordinate 3,179,351 downwards.
TGTTTTGTATAAACACATCAAAAATAAATTGTTTTAAAACTAAATTAATTCGGTTTTTCCTATCTGACCGCATTAAGAAGAGAGGCCGAATGCCGAAACAAACAAGTCACAGTCTCTTTCACGCACGCGACACAAAGGCACCGCTCGTTGCGCGACACGCGGTGCCTTAGTGTCGCGTGTCAGACATATCTTGGTCAGATAATGTGAGGACGATGTAGATTAGTATCTAAAATGGTCTTTTGAGAACAGAATTGAGATGCAAATAAATTAAAAACTTGCACTATATTTAACTAAACACTATCTTATTCTTCCTACTCCCAGCAAATACTAAGTTACCTACCCACACGTCTTATTCCAAAATAGTTAAATATTATTAGTAATATTTAACTATTTTGGACATTTTTTTTTTGGATATTTTTTTTTGGGTTAACGTAGAGAACATACTGCCAACATAATAACAGTATAAGTTTATTTATTAAACTATAATGTTGGTGTTTTACGCGTGCACCTTGCTGGGACCAAAATTGTGCTGCACACAGGAAATTGCATACTACACTCAATATTGTGGAGAAAATCAACGAGCCAATGTTGAGGGTTATGGCGAAATAGTTAATTGAGAGGCTGATTATGTATTTAGTATGGATTAAAATTTGTTTCTGCATGTGGCTAACTGGATAAACTATCTCCATAAAATTGTGAGAACGGTTAGCGAAAGCCTTTTTTTTTGTGGATGGGAAATCATCAATTGACTTCTCCCGCTCTGGGCGGAGCGGGAGGGCGTGTCAGACTTTTACCGACTAAAACCCACCCATGTTCCTTCAGTTGCCCGTGCCAGGGCCACGGTATCTGTTTCGAACTACCCGCGACCCCGGCGGCATCGGCCCTATTGGACCCCGTCACTGCTGACATCTCTTTGAGGCGCGCGTGGAACACAACGCGCCGTGACCCGGGCCTGGTCCTTACCGGACGGCGAGCTGCCCATTACTCGTCGTTCGCAAGCCCGTGCCTACGGTGGCCAGGAATCGGCGATAGATTCCCGCCGCCCAGGGCGTCTCCTGCGGCGGCTAGGGGCGCGAAGGCGCGGCTGTTGCCTCTCCCTCACGCGTTCCGCTTCCTCCTTCGCGAGCATTACTGCTTCGCAGAAGGAGATGACGGCCTCCCATGCACTCTCGCTCCGCACCATGGCCTGGACCAGATTTGGCCGCGAGAGATCGCCGGCGCCGATCGCCTCCGTGAGAACACGGCGGCGGTGCTCCGCCCAAGCCGGGCAGACCTCCACTGTATGCTCCACCGTGTCCTCCGGGCGATCCAAACAATGGTGACACCCGGGCGTTTCCTCCCGCCTTATCCGAAACAGGAACTTCCCGAAACAACCGTGTCCGAGGACCTGCGTGAGGCGGAAGGTGAGGACGCCGTGGCGCCTCTCCAACCACTCCTCAAAGAGGGGACTTATCGCCGCAATTGTGGCGTGCCCAGCGCTGGGTTGCGACAATCGCACTCTCTATGTCGCCATGAGCTCCCGCCGGATCTCTGTCCGCTGTACCGTGATTTCTAAGATCAGTCAGTCAGTTTTTTGCTTATGGCTATGATCAAAATGTAGTTAGCGAAAGCCTAACATTTAAAACTGCAAAGGTTCTCGACAAAAGACTACATTGTCTTCGTGGTAGCTCAACTGGCAGATAGATGGGCTCAGATTTAGAAGTAAAAGAGGCTTTTCAAAACAAAAAAAAAAATGTAAATATCAGAAAACTTGGATTTCGTTGCAAATTCTTTTAATCTTTGCCTTGGTATTCGTCTTTAAACATAACTGGCGGAATATGGGTATACCATATTTCTATGGGGTTTGTATAGGTACACCTCTGCCTAGTCTTTTGGGGAAATCAGGCGTTATGTTAAGAGTTATGTGGGAGATTAATAGCTTAAAAGCTAATGCTAAGCTTGGAATAGTTTGAGTGGCTTCAAGACTTCACAGTGTGACTTTCAAGAATTCTTAGTGCGTCTGCGTTCACCGAAAGTTAGTAATCAAATCCACATATTTCATGCGGTACATTACGAGACCTAACAATTGGGCAGCAATCTCAACTCCAATCTGCTTCTTTTGAATTCGATGGTAATTAAATGTATTATGTTAAATGAGTTAGGCCCAGTTTTTAAGTCCTCAAAACTGTAGGACTCCGACTCCAATTCACTTTCTACCTACTCAACTTAAAGACTGTAAGTTTACTACAAAGAATTAAATATTATTAACTTCAACTCACAACAAATTAAACAACACGATGTCCCACGTGCAAAGTACCAAAATTACGTTCAGCTATAAACGAGAAATTCAGTAAAACAGGATATTGCAGGCGACGGCCAATATTCTGTGGGATACTAAACTTATATTAAAGCTGTGTTTGCACGGGGACAGTCGTTAACTGGGTTATTAATGCGGGTTTTGCTGTGGTCGCGTATTGTCGATTTAAATTGTTTAGGTGTTAAAATATAAAGGTTTAATATTGTAGTTTTATGTGGGGATAGGAGATGAGACCCTACTTTGGGATTTTATTAGGATGAAGGTGAAATTGGTTATGCATTATGCAGCAGTATTATTTTCACTGATCCTAATTCCTACCACAGATGAGCAGTGGTGGCCCAGTGGTAACCGCCCCGACTTAGTTGCCCCGCCCCGAGTTGTATTTCGTGGGTTCGTTCGAACCCAAGCAGGCACTTTACTTTGTGTAAATTATTTCATCACCACTGCTCTCAAAACGCTGAAGGAAAACATCGTGAGGAAACCGGCATGTCCTAGAACCAAAAATTCGAAGACAAGTTACATTCACCAACCCGCACCGGGCCAGCGTGGTGGATTATGGCACACTGTCTCTCACAAAAAGAAGAGGCCTGTGAGCCAGCAATGGGAACATTATAGGCTGATTATGCTTGCACAGTTAGAATATTTTAGCTAAACGCTAAATACAAATAATATAATTAAGTAAATAACCTATCTTCTCACCTAAAACCAAGCATTCCAACTCATCCAATATTTAGTCAAACTAAACAACAAAATATGAAGTTGCCGGAAGGCGGGGAACTTTGTCACCCGCTAACACCAGGCTCTCAACGCTAGTGAAACAAAGAGGAACAAAACAACAACTTTGCCAAACATTTTGCAAACAAAAACACCTGTAATTGTAAACTGGCAGAGTTTGTGCAGAAAGACTTGCCAACATCCTATTAAGCGAGTAGCACGCTGCGTTAGAACCTGGATTTAGAAACTGAAACTAAAAATTCAAGTCCCTATTTCGAATGATTCGAAGTTTGAATTTGTGTGTTGTTTTTTGAATACAAATCACTGCTATCATTCGTTTCGGATTGGCTAGCGTTGATTTATCTGTACCTGGCGGAAGCTTCCACGTGACCATTTTCGTTCGTTCAGGAACTGGACGCCATTAACTTGTTCCATGTATGACTTTTCGCGGTATATTTGAACTATAGACGGTGTTCAATTGCACTCATGGCTATTTAAAGGGCACAACACTCCAACTAATAATAGGTCTTTACCTATGAAATTGCCGTTTTGTATGAAAAAATTTAAACGAATTTTTTTCATGCATTTTTTATTTGTATTAATCGAAGTAATCACCCATGCAATCAATGCATCTTTGCCAACGCAGTGGCAGTTTATTGATGCCCTTCTTAAAGAAATCAGCTGGACGGGAGGCAACAAATTCTTCAAAGGCATTTTGTACTGCCTCTCGGGTATTGAATTTTTTTCCCGCCAAGAAGTTATCCAAATTCTGGAAAAAGTAGTAGTCTGTAGGCGCAAGGTCTGGTGAGTAGGGCGGATGACGGAGAGCTTCCAACCCCAGTTCTTGCAACTTGGAGACCGTCTGCTGTGCAGTATGAGGTCGCGCGTTGTCGTGCAGGAGCAGCAGAGACGAGTGATTGACCAATGCTGGTTGGAGATGTGCCAGCTTCTCCATCATTGTGTTCAGTTCTTCACAGTACACATCTGAAGTAATGCTCACCCCGTTTGGTAAGAAGCTGTGATGAATCACACCGGCGCTAGACCACCAAACAGTGACCATCACTTTTCTAGGGGTAAGTTTTCGTTTAGGGCATTGTTTAGGTGCTGAACCAGGATCCAACCAACTTGCTGAGCGCTTGCGGTTATCAAACAGAATCCATATTTCATCGCAGGTAACAATGCGGTTCAAAATTCCTTCATTTGTGTGTCTGTTGAGCAGTGCAAGGCACGTCTCGACGCGTACTTCGCGCTGGCGATCATTGAGTTCGTGGGGCACCCATTTGTCAAGCTTTTTTACCTTGCCAATTTGACGCAAATGGACCAATATTGTTTTGACGCTAACGTCGAAAGCTGCTGCTAATTCAGCCGTAGATTGTGTATCATCAGCTTCCACAATCGCCTTTAATTCGTCATTGTCGACCAAAGTCTTCGGACGACCGCGAGGTGTTCATTTTTCAGGTCGAAATTTCCAGAACGGAAGCGAGCAAACCAATAACAAGTGGTGCGTTGGTTTGTAGTGTTAGCTCCGTAAACGTCGTTGATGTTGCGTGCCGCTTGTGCCGCGTTGCTGCCACGACGGTACTCATATTCCATAATTACTCGAATTTTTAAGTATCCATGATGACGAAAAAGATTGAAATGCGATGAAAATGTAACACTAATCCATAAACAAATGACTACTTTTGGAAAAAAAAAATCTATGTTTTTAAAATAAAATTAATTTGAAATTAGAATTCTTAGCCAAACAAAAATTATTTTGATTTGAAATGGCCAGTACTGCAGAACGGCAATTTCATAGGTAAAGACCTAATATTATATCAAACGTCAATATTAGGTCTTTACCTATGAAATTGCCGTTCCGCAGTACTGGCCATTTCAAATCAAAATAATTTTTGTTTGGCTAAGAATTCTAATTTCAAATTAATTTGATTTTATAAACATGGATTTTTTTTCCCAAAAGTAGTCATTTGTTTATTGATTAGTGTTACATTTTCATCGCATTTCAATCTTTTTCGTCATCATGGATATGTTAATAATTCGAGTAATTATGGAATATGAGTACCGTCGTGGCAGCAACGCGGCACAAGCGGCACGCAACATCAACGACGTTTACTGAGCTAACACTACAAACCAACGCACCACTTGTTATTGGTTTGCTCGCTTCCGTTCTGGAAATTTCGACCTGAAAAATGAACTCGCGGTCGTCCCAAGACTTTGGTCGACAATGACGAATTAAAGGCGATTGTGGAAGCTGATGATACACAATCTACGGCTGAATTAGCAGCAGCTTTCAACGTTACGTCAAAACAATATTGGTCCATTTGCGTCAAATTAGCAAGGTAAAAAAGCTTGACAAATGGGTGCCCCACGAACTCAATGATCGCCAGCGCGAAGTACGCGTCGAGACGTGCCTTGCACTGCTCAACAGACATACAAATGAAGGAATTTTGAACCGCATTGTTACCTGTGATGAAAAATGGATTCTGTTTGATAACCGCAAGCGCTCAGCAAGTTGGTTGGATCCTGGTTCAGCACCTAAACCATGCCCTAAACGAAAACTTACCCCTAGAAAAGTCATGGTCACTGTTTGGTGGTCTAGCGCCGGTGTGATTCATCACAGCTTCTTACCAAACGGGGTGAGCATTACTTCAGATGTGTACTGTGAAGAACTGAACACAATGATGGAGAAGCTGGCACATCTCCAACCAGCATTGGTCAATCGCTCGTCTCCGCTGCTCCTGCACGACAACGCGCGACCTCATACTGCACAGCAGACGGTCTCCAAGTTGCAAGAACTGGGGTTGGAAGCTCTCCGTCATCCGCCCTACTCACCAGACCTTGCGCCTACAGACTACTACTTTTTCCAGAATTTGGATAACTTCTTGGCGGGAAAAAAATTCAATACCCGAGAGGCAGTACAAAATGCCTTTGAAGAATTTGTTGCCTCCCGTCCAGCTGATTTCTTTAAGAAGGGCATCAATAAACTGCCACTGCGTTGGCAAAGATGCATTGATTGCATGGGTGATTACTTTGATTAATACAAATAAAAAATGCATGAAAAAAATCCGTTTAAATTTTTTCATACAAAACGGCAATTTCATAGGTAAAGACCTATTATTTCCAACTTAATACAAAATATCGTCCACTTGCCCGGCACAAAAGCAGTGTGTTCGAAATGCCAAAACGAGACAATGTTATACAAACTGCAACGCAAAAAAGAGAGCAAGCATCAAAACCCTTCATAAGTGTCACCTGTAAATAATCAACCCAGAAACACCTTTAAGGGTAAGACAATAAAATCACCCCGTTTTATCACCAGTCTGTAACCACCCGAAGCACGGGGTTCCTAATGGTTGTTCGCTGTTTACCTCAGGACAAAAGCCCGGAACCACGCTAAATATTTTATAATATTTGTTTAATGTGCCCAGCAGCTATTTAAGGGAATCCATACTTTATGTTCCTCATTATAATATTAACTTTTGTAACAGAGAAGTTGCGGGTTTATACAAAATTCTTGAGAGTGAAATGAAAACAATACATCACATTATTGAAACTTTTAGAAAATATAGGTACTCAGAACTGATATCTGGATCTGGACAGCCAAAACGAATTAAAAAGTCATAAAAGATTTACGTTGCAATAGAAATGTAACCATAATGTGATAGAATTAAGGTTTTTAATCCCAAAATATGCTCTAACCCTTAAAGTGGCTAATGTTTACCCGCATAAAGACTAAGAAAGGGGTTCTGAACAGGGTTGTTAAGGAAGGTGCTTTCGGTGACGATATGGTGTAAAGGTAAGATATTGGAGTAATTATGGCTTGTGTATTAAGTACTTAACGGCAGGTTGTTCGGGCCTGTAGGCCTTTAAAACGCTACCTCCGCCTCCCCCAAATGCAGCGCGACGTGTTTATTTACGACGCGCCGCCGACGATTTCGCAGAAAATCCATGCCACAGTGTAAAATATTTGCAGTTGATTAACTTAATTAGTTTTTCTTAGGTCGATATTTATTCCTTAGGTTTACATTTTATGGTGTCTACGGTGGAGTGAACTAAGATGATTACATAAAATGTCGTGAACTTGTTTTCACATTATCAGATAACGATACCAACACGATTCGATAGCGATAGGTTCAATTATTACCGGCCCCATGATATTGTTGAATATCGATGACCATCGCGACTCGACAAACAAGCACACTACTATGTATCGACGTCTCGAAGCCGGCAGTGCGAAAAATTTTGCTCAAGTGAAAGAATGCCCGCTACTCTCACCCCGCACTGTCTTCGCCGGTGGATATCGTGCCGATATCGGTGTCGGTGTATGTGGAAACCGGTTACAATGTTATGGGCATGTGATGCGGAGAATGAAGAAAATGTCGTCTGGAATGTTTTGATTATGAATCTGGATGGCTATACGAGTAAGAGAAGACCAAAGAAACGATGGATGATCTGTGTGAAAGATGATATGGCTAGAAAGGGAGTGACTACCGTGATAACAACTAAGTAACAGAGAAGTATGGAAGATAAAAACAAGTTGTATCGACCCGAAAAAAAATGGGATAAGGGCAGGAGAATGTAGATGATCGGTGCCTGTCGTTGACTACGACGATATAGGTGACAATAAAACACAATGTAAAAGCGAATTATTCCATTACTTCACTGGGCGGAGCAGGAAACGAATATAGCACATAGTTTCAGATTTAACCTTTAAATGATTATCATCGCGCTAAATCTTTATGGAGTTAAGGCTTAGCGGATGGAAGGATGTCAATCGTGATATAATAATAACATAAGAACGGCTATTTTAGTCAACATTCATACAAGCAAATAGCTTAGTGGTTCGACGACTTCTTTGCACACCGGTGGTTAAAAGTTCAATTCTCAACTGTTGATATTTTTTTCGATTCTTTTTTTACATTTTGTTAAACTGTTATTTGATAGTTCGTAGAACGTACACAGAATCCATGAAGTTTATTCCTTTTAAATCATCTACGGTTATAATAAAAATAAATATCATTGGTTAGCTGACAGTATTAATGAGAAATCCCGTGTGTACAATCTACTGTTATATTTTTTAGCGATAGCCGGGTTCGCCAGGAATAATCTGTAAGAATCACTCAGTGTATCACTGTTGTGCCATTATGTATTAAATACAGGTATGGCACGAACAGGCGTTTACGAGTATTTATTCACTAAAAACGAAAAACAAGCAATGGAAAATTGCTACTGAAGGCTGCGGGTTTCGAACTTAGGACGAGCTGCTTCTCAAACGGACGACTCTCTGTATATTTTGGCTGCTGAGACCACAACTACAAACGTACTGTACAGAAAATTTTTATAAAATATGGCTGTTGTTTTAGTATATTGTGAAGTCGCGGGCGGAAGCTAGTTAGAGATAAACATGATTTTGAGGTAGTAAGGTGAAAGTTTCAAATTGCAATGGTTCTACTGGGTATCAAAAAGTCACGCAAAAGTTAATGTTAATAGAAATTTAATTTTTTCTTTAAAAAAAGATCTCTTTTGCAAAATTTCATGCTTCTAGCCCAGCGATTTAGGCTGTGGATTGTCTGTCAGTGAATATAAGAATTTTATCAAGTTGACAAGCCGTGTGCCCGATGGTATTTCCCATCGACATAAATGGTGAATTTTCATCCCCTATTTAACCCCTTTAGTGACTGAATGAAAAAAAACATTAAGATTTTTATTAAGTACGGGCTAAAAATGGTCGTACTGCTTTGCTTCTGCTGTAACCATATTCTTTTGTTTTTGATGTCGACCACTGCTCATAAAGATAAGTAAATATTGACAACTACATATGAAGGAACAATTGCCGTACTTTATTGTCAAGGGACGTACCTACTGCTACAGCTATAATTTATCGAATCTACTATTCTAAGACATCAAAATTAATTTAGTGTATTTTTTAACCGGCCCCGCTCATGTCGGATTGCCATCCCTTAGGACAATAGTCATAGTTTTTAGGCTAATAAGCCTAAAAAAAAATTGCAAGTATCAATATGTTAAAAGTTACAAACCAACAAACATACGATAGGTACGTCATCGACTAACTTGCTTTGGAACATGGACACCGAGTGATAGGTACGGTTACCGCCTAACTAGGCTACGTTCACACGGCGCTATTTTTCAAGTGTATAGAATACGATATTTTATCGTATACAGTGACTTTTTGTACTAAAAACTGAAAGTTTGTTCACACAGCTAAAACGATACAAGAAAATAATCTTTTCGATCGACAATTTTTATCGTGTTCATGCATTAGGTCATGTTAGTATAGCACTTTTGTTTGAAACAGCTCGACGAAATTCTCTGGCAGAAAATCGTCACGTAACGAAAAAACGTTTAAATGCCCCCTACATGCGACTTTGTCTCTTTATCTCTTTCTATTATATCTTGAAAGAGACAAAGAGAGAGAGGACAAAACGACGACAGACGAGAACGGAGAGGGGGAAAATTTTCGAATTTTACTTTTTTCATGGTTTTCGAGGGAGCCAAGCCGGTAGTGGAATTAAATTGAAAATTCAAGATGGCGGCTGTGAAAATTTTGTGTTTGTGTTTTAAATCATACGTTAGAAGGAACTTCATTCCTGACGGTGGTCCCCGACCGCACATTTTTATTTTTTTCTAATTTTCATTGTTGTTGCCAGAGTGAAAGTTGATTATATTAGTATCCAACCGACAACCGGATACATTGTATTTATACATATTATGTGTAATTAATGTAGGATATGGTAGTAGCGAAGACAATTCGATGGAGACTGAAATAGTAATATGGATGAATCTGATGAAAAAATCTTAGAAAAATGTGTTTTAAAACTTCTTCATAAAGGACCACGATAAAAAATTATAAACTACTCGCGCTTGACTATAATTTTATCGATAATAATTTGCAATGTGTCTTAACACTATCGTAAGATGACAGTTAAACGTCATCATACCACATATAAATAATCACATTTTCGAAAACGATATTATGAATTAAAACTATAATATAATTACGAGATATTTTTTCTGAGCTGTCGCAATTTCATATCTAATGTGTTCCTCTTTTATTTGAATTTTTTGAACAACTGCAGAGAGAGCGAATTTTTAAAAATTTTGACACAGGTCCAACCTCCATGACGTCCCGCAGGACTCTGATCGCGAGCGGATTTAGCCAAATTGACTAATTTTGAGTTTATTTAAAAAAAATCTATTAAACTCAAAAATCCAACCGTTAAATTCCCTCCGAAATACGATTACCTCATGATACATGCAATTTTCATATAATTTTATGCTGTAATTAGGAAATGAAACGGAAAATGGTTTTGAAATCGACCATGTTTCGGATTTTTTTTTCATCGAGGAAAGTACAACTAATCGTGTTTTGAACCGTTAATTTCCCTCAAGCAAGGATGTATCTATGGCATATATTTTTTTCAGGACCTTAATACACTAATTTGACCATTTAAAATTGATTCTAAAACAGGAAAATTCGGATAACCTCCCGTTAATTCATTTTCATGACGATCCATAAGTGGCGGTCCACGGAGGTGCAGAACTCTCAAATCACCGTAGTAGGTTAAATTAATTGATGTAATGAATAGAATACTCTTTATTATGCACACCATTTAAAATACAGGTATGAATGTTGAAATTTTAAATAGGGTGACACAATGGGCGGTCTTACGCTAAAAGCGATCTTTTACAGACTACCTTTGGATGGAGTATGGGGATAAGGAGAAACAATTCTGCAGATAGCCCGTGGTGTACCATATACATATACAACATATACATACATTAATATATATACCTATACTTATACAATAATAAACATGAAACAAGAGCAAGGAACTATATAATAATGATGTTTAAAGAGAGAGGAAGTGTTTTAATGTGTGTGTGTGTGTTTTTGTGTGTTTGTGTGTGTAATGTGTAGATGAATCATATCTTCTTCTCCATAGGGACCTAGTACGCTTTGGAATGGGCAACTAGCTTCATCTTTCTGACTGACCGACCCATTGACAATTCAAAAGTGCCTGTAATTGGTTTATTTGAAATAAATGCATTGAGTTTGAGTTTTATCAACTCGAAATTAATCATAGCTGGAAAAATGTCTCATAATCAACTAAAACTTCAGAGAATTGGTAGATTGGTGGAGACTGGTGGTAGGTTCTTCTCTTTTTTTTTTTTGTGGATGGGAAATCATCCCCCGCTCTGGGCAGAGCGGGAGAGCGTGTCAGACTTTTACTGACTAAAACCCACCCATGCTCCTTCAGATGCCCGTGTCAGGGCCACGGTATCTCTTTCGAACTACCTGCGACCCCGGCAGCTTCGGCCCTATTGGACCCCGTCACTGCTGACATCTCTTTGAGGCGCGCGTGGAACACAACGCGCCGTCGACCCGGGCCTGGTCCTTACCGGACGGCGAGCTGCCCATTACTCGTCGTCCGTAAGCCCGCGCCTAGGGCGTCTCCTACGGCAGCTAGGGGCGCGAGGGCGCGGCTGTTACCTCTCCCTCACGCGTTCCGCTTCCACCTTCGCGAGCATTACTGCTTCGCAGAAGGAGGTGACGGCTTCCCATGCACTCTCGCTCCGCACCATGGCCTGTACCAGGTTTGGACGCGAGAGATCGCCGCCGCCGATCGCCTCCGTGAGAACACGGCGGTGCTCCGCCCAAGCCGGGCAGACCTCCACTGTATGCTCCACCGTGTCCTCCGGGTGATCCACACAATGGTGACATCCGGGCGTTTCCTCCCGCCTTATCCGAAACCCTCCCGCCTTATCCGAAACTCTTGGGGCACCCTTAGACATACATAATCAGCCTTTAACGTTCCCACTGTTGGGACACAGGCCTCCTCTCTGCGAGAGGGAGTGGGACATAATCCACCACGCGGGCCCAGTGCGGTTGGTAAGGTCTTCGAATTTTTGGTTCTAGGATATACCGGTTTACTCAAGATGTTTTCCTTCACCGTTTTGAGAGCAGTGGTGATGAAATTATTTACACAAAGTAAAACGCCTGCCTGGGTTTGAACTTTGAACCAACGACCTACAACTTGTAAGTCGGGGCCGTTACCACTGGGGCACTGCTCCATAGACACAGAATTGGTATAATTCTTTTATTTGAATTGAACATTTTACTTCTTCATAATTTCCACGGGATCGTTAATGCAACATGGAGTCTTTCTTACATCACCCCTCTTGAAGGGTTTGAAAAATTGCCTTAATATTTTTTGTATGAAAACCGTTCCCTTTAATTATGTCCCCCAGCTTCAAAGTTACCAGTTTACCTTTATTAAAGGTAAAGTTTGTTTGTTTTATTAACACTAATTTTGTTAATTACGTTATTAAGGTAATTTGTAGGCAGGTAAATCATGTCCTGTAATTTTATAAATCAGAAAATGGCGAACCTTACTATTTTGTTTGCAAAAAACCTAGTTCACCAAACCGTACTAAAATGGTAAAAAGGAACCCTTATGGTGCGACTCAGTCTGTCTGTCACAGCTGGATATCACAAGAACTACTAATGCTATCAACTTGAGGAACAGTTTTAGATGACGTTTGCCCAACAACGACTGAAAGGCGGTCTTAAAAATTCGAAGTGGGGCTACTAGGGTACGTGTGGGGTATCATAGGAAAGAGCGCTGTTTGCACATTCTCAAATATTTGTTTTCTTTTTTTTAGACCGCATAGTTTTCGACTTTTGATGATGAAAAATGTAAGAAAAAACACCGTTCCCCTTATAATATTCTTCTTATCTCTGAAGTTTGCATATCATAGAGAAAAGTCTGAAATTATTCTATGTGATAAAAGTTTAAATAGCACACTTTTTCAGAAATCGGAACGGAACCCTCGGTGCGCGAGTCCGACTCACTCTTGACCGGTTTTCTGATCTTGTAATCTATAACGGGCCGGTAATTTTGAAAAAAGTTCCTTTCCTAGTCAGTTATAGTGTTTCAGTTGTTAATGCTTTTCATCAGACAATTTATTATTCTTAGTAGCAAGTGCAGTTACTCCGAAGTTTGTAGTCTTTTTTTTTAGATGAAACACCTATTTAACAAGATCTATTTCTATACTAATATAATAAACCTATAGATTTTGTTTGTATCTTTGTTTGTACGCGCTATACTCTGGAACTACCAGTCCGATTTGAAAAAATATTTTTGCATTTGATAGACCAATTCCTGAGGAAGGTATAGGCTATTTAACATCACGCTACGACGCTTAGGAGCCGAGCGAAAAGAAAAAAGAACGCTAAGCGAAAACGAAGTAGGTAATAGCGCGAACGGGCGATGCGATGCGACGCGGTGGGTAGATGGGTGGAAGTTAGCTTAACAATATAATACCAGAATAAGGTTACTTCTGCAAACAAGTTTTGGTTCAACATTGATATTACAACCCCTATAATTTCAGCCACAAACTCATTAGCCTCCCTCGTGTTTTATTAAGAATCCGAAATCGCTCGTAAAATTAGTTTTAATGTTCGTATACCGTATAATGGCCATAAACTAATTTATGGAGGATGATGTAGCTAGAATGGTAAGGTCTGTGGGTTTACTCAATCATAACACGGAGGGTGGCACTATGATTCATCGATGGTTTTCTACAAAACTGCTGTATCAGTTTTCATGCAATTAGTGACGAACTATTTTTCATGTAGGTATTGATACCATCGAAACATAGTTACATACGGTACAAGGGTTCTATTCAGGAGTTTATCGTATTATAATATAATGAAGGAGCTCGTGGCTAAGTAATAACAGCCACACGGGTCGATCCATCAGGTTAAGCTACGCTTGCCGGGGTTGGTCAGAGGATAGGTGACCATCTTTACATACCGAGACTCCTCCGTTCCTCGTAAAGCACGTTAAGCCGTTGGTCCCAGCTGTCATTCGTGGATCTTTGACAGTCGTTACGGGTCGTCAGAAGCCCCAAAGTCTGACAACCAGTCTTACCAAGGGGTATCGTATAACCCAGTTACTGAGTCGTGGAGGTCAGATAGGCAGTCGCTCCATGTAAAATACTGGTATTCAGCTGCATCCGGTTAGACTGGAAGCCGACCCCAACATACTTGGGAAAAGGCTAAGCAGATTGAATATAATAGTTAGGTCGTTAGTTCTAGGCTGAATTTTGAGTTTCAAATTTGTCTTTTTGAAAGAAGATTTCTCCTTCATTAGAACGTTGAGTGATTTTTGGTGGGCAAAATCTTAAGGGTTCGAGTCACCGACATGCTAATGTTTACAGTATATGTAGCTATAATGACCACTGCTATTTCATAGTTTTAAGTTTTCACTTTTGTCGGCAGTCCTGACTGCTTATTTTTATTAACAAAAGTGACTGCAACTCACTAACGTGAAACGCTTCTACAAAAAATAATAACAAACAAGAAATGGAAATAACTGGAAACGTCAACGTTACCAGTCACAGTTCGATTGAACACGAAAGGACATGTTTATCATCGGAACGCATCGAATCAACTGCCGTTCAGCGTCGCGGGAAGGTAATGTTGGGGCTAGGACAACAGCGAGATTTCTACGAGGTTTTTTGAAACGAATAAGTTTGTTTGTGCGCTTGAAATCCGCGGGTTGATTGCGCAACATACATAAAATGGCAATCGATCGCAAAGGGTGGCAGCATTATGCTGAGCGATGGCCGTTTTGCGCGGATTTGTTGCATATTTTCCCCCGTCTTGTTCTTTTCGTGTGTGTTCTTTCTTTGCGGGTAGCACGACACTTGCGCGAAAGACATTTGCCCTGCTCAACCCTTTGAAAGTAAACAGTCATGAAGTTATGAAGAAATCTCATTTTCGCAACTTTTTCGCGCTAGTGGATTTGTGCAAGTGTCTTTCGCGCAAGTATCTTACGCAAATGTCCATGCGCGCAAAAGTCCATTCGCGCAAAAGTCCAGTCGCGGAAATGTCTTTTCGCGCAAGTGGGTTCGCGCAAGTGTCCCAGAGCCTTCTTTACGTCAAATAAACATTCTTTTTTTTCTTTTCTTTCATTCTTTCATTTTGACAGTTCAGCCACGTTCATTGCTTTATTAACGTTGTTGCGCAGACGATTTTTTAAAATCTTATCCTGAACCTTTCTGCAGATAAGCCTAGACTTGATAGGACAGGTTTAAACCAAGGTATAATTAGTTTTTTGTAATAAGACTGTAAAGTTATTAAGCAATGGATAGTGCTGCGTAATTAGGATGCGTACCTAGCACATAATAAACCTGTAATGATTTCAGTGCTGGGTTTCAAATCTCCTCTCAATGGGTGCTTGCTTAAAGAAGCCGGTAAAGACAAGTCGGTGTTAAACTTATGATTAATTAATTAATTTATTTATTTAAGGATTACCTTTATTTATTTATTAGAGGAGATCGTGTCTAAGTAATAACAGCTGCAGGGGTCGATCCATCAGGTTAAGCTACGCTTGCCGGGGTTGTCCGTGGATGGGTGACTATCTTTACATATCGAGACTCCTCCATGCCTCGGAAAGCACGTTAAGCCGTTGGTCCCGGCTGTCATTCGTGGATCTTTGACAGTCGTTACGGGTCGTCAGAAGCCCGAAAGTCTGACAACCAGTCTTACCAGAATTACGCAGTTAATGGGTTGTGGAGGTCAGATAGGCAGTCGCTCCATGTAAAATACTGGTATTCAGCTGCATCCAGTCAGACTGGAAGACGACCCCAACATAGTTGGGAAAAGGCTAGGCAGATTGATTGATTTAAGGATTACCAACGAGATACATTACAAATTATCATTTACAGTAATAAAACTTGCGCAACAAATACATTATCCTGTAATGCATGCTCAATTGCAGGTAACCACAGCTTATACATTATCGAGTACGCATGCTCTGAATACATAAAAAAAAGACAATATAAGTACATGCTATTACAAATATTTAAATACTAATAAATAATAGGTAAATAAAATTGCATCCATACAATACAATAAAACCAATTTCAATATTAGGTCTTTACCTATGAAATTGCCGTTCTGCAGTACTGGTCATTTCAAATCAAATTAATTTTATTTTAAAAACATGGATTTTTTTTTTTCCAAAAGTAGTCATTTGTTTCTTGATTAGTGTTACATTTTCATCGCATTTCAATCTTTTTCGTCATCATGGATACGTTAAAAATTCGAGTAATTATGGAATATGAGTACCGTCGTGGCAGCAACGCGGCACAAGCGGCACGCAACATCAACGACGTTTACGGAGCTAACACTACAAACCAACGCACCACTTGTTATTGGTTTGCTCGCTTCCGTTCTGGAAATTTCGACCTGAAAAATGAACCTCGCGGTCGTCCGAAGACTTTGGTCGACAATGACGAATTAAAGGCGATTGTGGAAGCTGATGATACACAATCTACGGCTGAATTAGCAGCTGCTTTCGACGTTAGCGTCAAAACAATATTGGTCCATTTGCGTCAAATTGGCAAGGTAAAAAAGCATATATATATATTATGATTAAATTATTGGAATGATAAGTCAAATGTCCTCTAACCGAAAGAAATTAATAAAATTATGTAAGCGTTTCTTTTCGAAGATTAACTTGCAGTGGTCCGTAAGTACTGGGAGTCGGGGCCGAAACCCCGCTTCTTTATGCATGCATCCTATGAGAGCGAGGGGGCCGTGAATATGGTAGAAGCGTACGCTTGTCTCGTGGCCCCCACCTTGTCGTCAACACCACACCCTTCTGTCATCTTTCAATCGTCTCTATTCACGTTTGAACATTAAATAGATGTTCCAATAAGGTAATTATTTACTGAAGTAAACAGCGTGTTTGTAGAGTTTGGCTAGGGCAATATTGGGGTGGTTATTTCAATCACCCAAATACTGCGCAGGGACTTGTTCTACAAGTCTATTAAAGAATCAATCAATCTGCCTAGCCTTTTCCCAACTATGTTCGGGTCGACTTCCAGTCTAACCGGGTGCAGCTGAATACCAGTATTTTACATGGAGCGACTGCCTATCTGACCTACACACCACAGTAACTGGGTAATACGATACCCCTTGGTAAGACTGGTTGTCAGACTTTCGGGCTTCTGACGACCCGTAACTACTGTCAAAGATCCACGAATGACAGCCGGGACTAACGGCTTAACGTGCTTTCCGAGGCACGGAGGAGTCTCGGTATGTAAAGAATGGTCACCCATCCACTGACCAACCCCGGCAAGCGTAGCTTAACCTGATGTATCGACCCGTGCGGCTGTTATTACTTAGCCACGAGCTCCTCCAAGTCTATTAAAGAATGCTATAGCACAAAAACTGGCCAAGTGCGTGTCGGACCACGCACAATGAAGGGTTCCGTAGTTAAGATGAATTTATCCCAAGACCAAAGTTAACATTGTAGTTGAAAAACATGTTCTCCCATACATTCCAACTGTAAATGTAAGTTTGTACTCACAATATTGATAGATTTACCATGTTATTTTAAGACCACAGACTTCTTATAGGTTTTCCTGTAATCTACAGGTAAAGATCAATTTTCTGTGTTTTATTCAAAATTTTAGGCTCAGTAGTTTCGGAGATAAGGGGGGGGGGGGGGGGCAATGGTCAATTTTCGTCTATTTTCTTAAATAACTTTAAAACAATTTATTTTAAAATTATAAAAAATATATATTTGAGATCCTCATAGTAAGCCCTTTCATTTGACATATCACACGGTGTAGTTTGCAAAACTTTTTTTTATTTTTCTTATTTGTCCCCCAAAAGTGACCCCCATATTTAAATTTCATTTATTTACTTTACCCGTCCGTGTTTGGGTCATAGAAATACATATGTGTACCTAATTTCAACTTAATAGGTTCATTAGATTCGGAGCAAATTGGCTGTGACAGACGGACAGACAGACAGACAGACACACGAGTGATCCTATAAGGGTTCCGTTTTTTACTTTTGAGGTACGGAACCCTAAAAACTGCTAAAACTATACTTGATAAATGCTTTAATGTATTAAAAAGACCGGCCAAGTGCGTGTCGGACCACGCACAATGAAGGGTTCCTTAGTTAAGATGAATTTGTCCCAAAAATAAACTTAACATTGTGGTTAAGTTATATACTTGTACATATATTTTAGTGTTAGCTTGCATATTGTAATTAAGATTTCTTTTTTAAAACAATCAAAAAACAAACATTGTATTGAAAAACATGTTCTCCCATACTTTCATCACGGTCAATTCTCCAACTGTTAATGTAAGCTTGAAATCGCAAAAAAAATGCGAAAAGAATTATGCGATAAAACTACAAATTAACAATTTTCGGACTTTTTTCCTTTATTTGTGCTGTAAGACCTTGTTTCTTGCCAAATTTACGCCAGCAGGAAGTACCCTATGGGTTTTGATTTATGTACATATTTGCGAATATCAAAATATGTCATAGAAATGTATTTTTTCCGATAGGACTGGAAGCCGACCCCAACATAGTTGGGAAAAGGCTAGTCAGATGAAATGGCCGTATTTTTTTATTGCATTGACTTAGAAAGTTGATTTTTTGTAGAGCTCAAAGGGACCGTAGACCTAAGTATTTGATATTAATTTCAACTTGATATTACCACGTGTTCCTAACATAAAAAGGTCTTGACAGACTGACAGACAGATAGACGGACAACGAAGTGATCCTATAAGGGTTCCGTTTTTTCCTTTTGAGGTACGGAACCCTAAAAATGTTCTCAAACCGAAATCTTTAAATCCATTTTGTTCAAAACTAATAACGCTCCCGAGTACTCCTGACTTTCAAATAAATCCCACGCAAATTATGTGCTAGTTTTAAGTAGGTACCTGTTTGAGTTAGGTACTAATTAATCAAGACTAGACGGTTAGTACAGTGAACACAGAGTCATTTTGAGAGGTCTAAGTTCATTGGCCCATCAGTTCTGTAATGAAAAATTGAACTTTCTTCTCATAACCAAAGCCTCCGACCAAACAAACTGTGTGGGAGCTCCACCAGCTGATTCAACTCTGTTTTTCTCCCTACATAAAAAAGAAAACATGATAACCGAATCACGGCTCTTTACCATTAAAAATAGCAATGCGAAACATCGTGCGTTTCCACTAGAGCGAGCACAAGGGTGGGTAGACATTGGCTTTGTTAGGTAAACGCACATATTGTGAGGAAAATCACGCACCCTATACGGAATATATCTGATTTCGGTTACCTCAAGGCTTTTTTGCGTTTTCGAAACCAGTTGCTAACGTCAAATTTTTAGGTGTTGAGTTTTTCTTGTTTTGTGTTGTGTTCCGTTTGGATTCCATGATGATTAAAACGGTAGCTTTTTTTAGGTAGGTAATACGGGCTGGTATCCGCAACTTCACGTCAATGCGTGTATTTTGCGTACGGTAGCTTTTATTAATGACTAGCCTTTGCCAGCGGCTTCGCCCGCATGGGTGTCGGAAAATATCCCACGGGAACGTACTACCGGGAATACCTTCCTTATTCCTTGTCTACATTATAAAGGGGACATCAGTGCAAACTTTCAGCTTTCTAGGTCCAAGGGTTTGGGCTGGGCGTTGATGAGTCAGTCAATCAGTCAGGCAGTCAGGACTTCTCTTTTTATTTATATAGATGATTTTAAACAAATCCGTTTTTATTAAAACTCTGGTTTTTAACTGATCATTGTAGCTTTGACATAAAATTGAAACACAAATCGGGTAGTAGATTCGTTACGTTTAGTTGCATAAGTATTACCTTGTATTCATAATTATACCTTCGGTTAACGAATCCCAAAGCCAGCGTAAAAATAATACTTAACCTCTAAATTAATCATAAAGTTCATAAACCCGAAGCAGACCTTAAAACTTCCAGAGCGACAGAGGGTTCAAAAAAACCTTTAAAGCTTGAAAAACTTAAATCATTAGCGTGGCTACAACGAGACCGGCCAGACAGCCGGTTCTGTTAGCTTTCAAAACAATTTACATTGAGTTTCAGTTTCAAGTGGCCGGTGGAATATTTCGATGAGAAAAATGAACTGTTGCATAGTTCGTAGGAAATATTTACTGGCCATTACTCGTTGTTTTGAGGGAAATGCGAACCCTGACTATATAGATGAGAAATATAAATGAAATGAGTTGCCTGGCAAATGCCTTCTCTACGCAGATGATCAAGTTCTACATGCATCGTCAGCAGAACAGTTGCAAGACGTGGTGACTGTGATGGATGCAGCGTATAAGATGAAAGGGATGAATATAATAAGAATGCTCAATTTTGACATGTTAATTTTTTTTTTTTTTTGTAATAATCTTGACATGTATTTTTTTTTTCTCTCAAATTTCGTCATTTAATTTTATATTTTTATTTTTATCTCGTTTAGACCTAGTTATTAATTGAAGGAGCACACTTAATGGAACCTTTTTAATAATGTAATATAAATTGTTTATGTGTATCCTTTGTTGGAGATCCCAAATAAATAAATAAATATAAATGTAAATAAGATGAAGGTCATGGTGTATGAAATGGAAGAGGATGTATCGATGTGTAATGTGAAAATAAATGATAAGAGTGAGCAAGTAAGTGAGTTTGTATATTTGGGGAGGCTGTTTACAAGGGATGGAAAGATTGATGAAGATGTGGAAAGGAGAGTAAATGCGAGTAAATAAAGAGAATGAATGGTGTGAAACATTCGGTTGTGACCAACCAGTTGATGTCCAAGAAGGCTCGACTGGCTGTTCAGAGTGGTGTGCTGACCTACGCTTATGTATGGAAGTGAATGTTGGGTGTGGCAAAAGAAGCATGAAAGTAGAATAAATGCTGTGGAAATGCGTTCCTTGCGAAGCATGTGTTGGTGTGACTATGTAATATATGATAGGCTGATGAATGATTTGCTAAGGCAACGAGTGCGGTTTAAAAGAAGATGTAGTGACAAAAATTTAAAAGAATATGCTTAGATGGTTTAGTTATGTTGAGAGGATGAATGAAAGGCGACTAACAAGGCAGATGTCTGTGGAAACGCCGGGAGGGGATGCCCTAGAAAGAATATAGTGACTTTATTGGTTATGTTCTTCAGAAAGGTTAGGTTCGTAGTAGTCGCAACCGGCGTGCGTGTATGACTAAATATTATGAACGTAAACGAGACAAAAGTATTATGTAAGGATCATAGCACGTGGCGTTCTGTAGTTTCTGCCCACCCCTATGGGAAGAAAGCGTGAGTATATGTATGTATGTATATAAACGAAAGTACAGGGTTGGAAAATATAAATTAAAAAAAAATGAAATTGGCGCCCAACGTAGTATTTTGATAGGTGTGATATCGATAGGAATGTATGATGACACAAGCTTACGATACGGTACCACTCGTAAAATGACTGTAGCACTTATAATATGCGGGGCAAGTCATCTGTGCCAGAGAGAGAGAGCAATTAATCGATCTTTTTCACACTTCAACCTTTACACATAATAGAAACACCCCGCACTTCTAAATTCGGAAACACGGTAGGTAATTCTATACCGGAATATTAAAAAAGATAGGTACTTATATCCTGTGAGAGGCACAGGATACAGCCAGTTTTCAGCTGAAAAACATTTTTCATAATCTGAAAACGGCGGTAAGTACGAGCATTTCAGCACCGCATTACGAGAAGATATGAAAGGCGTATTATTTTTAATCCCGCCATTCAGTGGCCCGATTCAGCTCGAAATATTTTTTAATGAAAGTTATTTCTGCAGTCTGTTATTTTAGAACAGGATTTTTTGGAAGTTGTTTGTTTTGAACGTTTAACCCGTCGCGAGCCAATTAGCGGACACAATAGAAATTTTATTGTTATCTGCACACATGGTCGAAATGGGGCTTTACCACATTTGTTGCTTGCCGTAGTGACGGCGCTCGTGCTCGTGTCATGGGCAAGTGAGAAGTTTTATACAGGTCTCCCAAAGTGATAATGCACATAGAAATCTTCGTCACTGTTCGGCAACGGTCGTATTCCCCGAGCGTCGGAAGACGATATGTATATAGAGTGGTTAAGTGCATTTTCTTCATGTATAATTTAGTAGAATTATATGTTTTGTGCTAGAGGAGATAAATATTGATTTATCAGTAACGAAATTTTATTCGATAATTCCATGTAAGTAAATAGCGAGGAAAACCACAAAATTGCGAATATGCTAAATCTTTGTTGGATTGATTTACTTCGAAAATTTTATACTACTTTTCAAGTGTCTTACTGAAGCTGGTGTAATGATGGAAGAAAAGAAGGTTTAAATAACACAAGGTTTATATTAGAAGAAGAAAAAATGGTTTTCAAACACAGGTTTACATTAAAATCTTAGAAATCTAATCATTAAGATCTCAGTTCAAAAGTACTTACAGCACTGATAATTCCAGAATAATATTACAATTACAAAAAATTTAATCAGAATCAGAGAGGATCTCTATTCCTGACATCGTAGATTCATCAGAACTTTCATTATGCTCTTGTTCATTTTCACTTTCCCCACTGCTATTACCTGTGTAAATAATCATTTCATCGGAAAAACTATCGATTCTTGGGTCAAATTTTCTATATTCATCTTCGCATTTAACAGCATGATCACAAACTTTTTTCCATTCTTCTGGTCCTATATTATTGATTTTTTCTAATATAGCATCTTTAACTGACGTGACAGTCATTGCAATATTTTTTTTGGCTACGTGGTGCTTTATTTGGGACCAAATATTTTCAATGGGGTTAAAATCGGGATGATATGGTGGCAATCGTATAATTTTATGCCCATGTTCCTCCATTATACGGTCAATGGCAAATTCTGTGTATTTTTCTTTATGTCTTTTTATAATTTCATACAAATCGGGTTTCAGTTTCTTTGGGTCATGCGGAATGTTGTGTTGTTGTAACCAAGCTATCATTTGTGGTTTAGGTGTGTTTGAGTTTGGTGGTTTCACAGACAGCTGATTATGATATGGGGCGTTGTCAATTACCAACACACTATTAGGAGGCAAGTTGGGAATCAATTGATTGCGTAGCCAAGTTTGATATCGTTCCGCGTTTATTTCTCTATGATAGTCACCTTCTGAGTCGACACATTTATGTAACATTAGAGCCCCTGGGACGAAGCCTTTTTCATTGCCTGCGTGTACAATAATTATTCGCTCACCTTTGGAAATGGGTTGTTTGATACCTTTTTTGCTGCTATCTTGCCAAGTTTTACCCTTAGTATGTGATGTATGCACGTATGACTCGTCCATAAACACTATGTTTCTACCAGAATTCCTCAGCTGTTGTATTTCTCTGAGATATTTGATCCTTTTTAAACGTATATCATGCTTTTCCATAAGTAACCGTCTGTTATTATCAGTTTTCAGAAACCTAAACCCCATTTCTTTCAAGATCAGCCTTAAAGTCTCTGCACAGCCTTTGAAACTAATAGCTTCGATCAACTTTTTTCTCAAATTATTTACAGTTGGGAGTTCTTTGAGCGTCAACTGAAAATTGTATATCATATTACGAATAACACAGTAGTCGAAATCATCAAGTCCCAGCCGAAATCTACTTTTAGGTTTTCCTTTTTTCGGTGAGGAAAATTTCATTGATTGATTCTGTTTTTTTTCGTTTAAGATATTACTCAAAGTTCGTCGTGAAATTCCTGTAGCTTTTGTAACACGGTCCTGATTTTTTCTAAAATAACCATCATGGTCTCTTTCGAAAACATTGGCTTCATTTAAGAAATAAAGGTACACATTAAATACCATTTGTCGTGCTTGTGACCTAAGCGGCTTTCCACGTTTAAATTTATCCATTCTGGAAGAATTCGTCTGAAAGAAAATGGTATGGGCAGAGTTACGCATATTTTTATTTATTTGTTGTATTATTGCATTATGTACTAATATTCTTTATAATATTATTTATTCCTATATCTATTTGTTTATTTATGCATGTGTATCTTTCTATTAAATTTATATAAGCCTAAATCTAATTTTTAATATGTTTTTTCGACTACCTAATATGTATTTAACGTAGGTACTTACTTTTAATTTTTGAATATTAAAAAAACGTGAAAAATGTTAGTTTACCTATTTTACCAAATAAACTATTTAAATTTGAATAAGATAATTAAAGTTGAAATTAAATTCACATTTGAAAACAAAACCAAGAAGGGTGTGTAATAGCAGCTCTATATAATTCCACACAGAGAGAACACGTGCAGTCACCACCAATATATAAAGACGACTGACGGACCTTTGACTGACAGGCGACCGCCGCCGACCGCCCGAATTGTTTTCGATTGTGCACACATGATATTGACTCCTATTTCTTTCGAACAAGGTGCAAAATGCAAGTGCATTGTTTAGGGCTCTTACGATTCAATGATTCGGGTGTTTCCGGGAATACGACAATTAGCGAAGATCTGCATGTGCATTATTAATTTGGGAGTACTGCATTGATGTCGGTAATTATAGTGCTTATACTTTTTATGCAGTAGGTTACTTAATTATTCTATTGTCTAATATGTAATTTCCCCTCTTCTGATACATGACTTTATAACGTTTATAGTAGGTTTCAAAAAAAAAAAAAAACTATAAAACCTGTCAATTTCGACAAGGCCTCGGAATTCTTATGTTATTGAGTTCCAGTAAGCATACAATACAACACAATTAATTACTAGCACAATTAATAAGGGAGGTATCAACTGGGTAACAAGAGCGGTAATCAAGCGGCCGAAGGGAAGTGCTTATACTTTTTATGCAGTAGGTTACTTAATTATTCTATTGTCTAATATGTAATTTCCCCTCTTCTGATACATGACTTTATAACGTTTATAGTAGGTTTCAAAAAAAAAAAAAAACTATAAAACCTGTCAATTTCGACAAGGCCTCGGAATTCTTATGTTATTGAGTTCCAGTAAGCATACAATACAACACAATTAATTACTAGCACAATTAATAAGGGAGGTATCAACTGGGTAACAAGAGCGGTAATCAAGCGGCCGAAGGGACCCGCTATGAATGTTAAAATGCTTCGCTCGCTACAATTCCATCATCATTCTTTTATTTTCTTCGTAGTTTTTAAATTGGTGCTATTTGTGGCAGCAGTGCTTAACGGTCATTTTGACTCGTATTGTCATTAGTGCGCCATTTTGTTGCATTACTTGGAGTATGCGTGTTCTAAAATTTGTGTACAATTTTGTCATTGGGTTTTTCTATCAGGAATTTATCGATAGCAGCCCTGAGTCTGGATTTCAGCCCGGTTGATGGCAATAATAGGATCGCCCCCTATTACATGGGTCTTAACTGGCGAAATTTTGGTTTAAATAAATAAATAATAAATAAATAAACATTATAGTTGAAAAACATTTTCTCACATACATCGATATACACGTCACGGTCAATTATCCATTTGCAAATGTAGTTTGTAATCCCAACAAAATATTTTTGTAAATATATGTAAGTAGATAAAACTACAGATTAACTATTTTCGGACTTCCTTTACTTGTGCTGTGAGACCTTGCTTCTTGCCAAATTTCATGATTAGCTCAACGGGAAATAGGTACGCTATAGGTTTTGATTTATTTGAGAGTATCAAAATATGTCGCATAAATGGCCATATTTTTTGATTGTCGACTTCGAAGATTGATTTTACAGCTGTAAGGGACCGTAGACCTACGTATTTGATATTAATTTCAACTACATACCTCCACGCTTTCCTGAGGAAAAGGGTCTTGACAGACAGACAGACAGACGGACAACGAAGTGATCCTATAAGGGTTCCGTTTTTTCCTTTGGAACCTTAAAATTGAGCCAATTATGTATTACATTGTAAATAGCTTCACAAATCAGTTAAGTAAGTAATGTGGTTTTCATATTCTTTGTACTCTCACTTGTTGTCAAACCTTCTCCAGTCGAATATTAAACCCCTTATCATTTTCAAATTCAAATTCAAATTCATTTATTCGTGTGATTTTTGGTACATGAGATCTTAATATTAATTAATAGTTCCTCAAAAAATCTACCTTAAAGGTGTACACGCTTTCACGTAATTATTATAAAAAAAAGAATAAGTAATCAATCTAATAAAATAAAATAATTACAACAAAACACAACATAACTTAAGTCAGAAAAAAAAACAAGCAAAACATTAACAATTGAGTACACGTAAATAAATAATTAATGGAATTTAAGATAATAATGCATTGTCAAAATTAAATAAATATGAATGTCAAATAACTTACAATTTATCATTAAGGAATTCGTCAATAGTATAATAACATTTTTCTAATAATAGATGTCTTAATTTGTTTTTAAATTGAATAATATTTAAGTCCTTAATTTCATTTGGTAATTTATTAAATATTTTTGGGGCCATGCAAAGTATGCTTTTGTGCATCAAGTTTGTTGGTCGAACGCATAATTCATGTCTATATACGTGTCTAATCATTCTATAGCTATGTTCAGATGCTTTTCTGAATAGATGCATGTTCTTTTTAACAAATAAAGCAGTCTCAAATATGTACAAGCAAGGTAAAGTCATTATTTTTAACAATATAAAATAAGGTTTACAGCTATCAGTTATTTTTATACCAGTAATAGCTCTAATGCATCTTTTTTGCGATTTAAACACCATGTCCTTATTGCAGGAGTTACCCCAAAACATGACTCCGTAGCGTAGAATAGAGTCGACATATCCATAGTATGCAGTGACTGCCGCTGCTTGATTGACTACTTTCTTTAGTTTATTCAAATTTCTTCCATAAAGCTTATAAAATATTCCTTACAAAATATTATTACCAGTTTATCGGATGACGAGCAAGAGCAGTAAACATCGGAATATTGAATTACGGAGCTATTCCGACAAACATCCTGACGATGCAGCAGGAGACCTCAAAAGAGTATGAAAGGAAAATTCAGATTTCCCCGAACATATATTGACATTAAAAGGCTTTGTACATAAGAATAATGCAAAACATGCCCGCTTCCACGAACGTGGTAAAAGAGTACAAATATTAGATACAGAGAATAGCAACTGTACTCTGAATTTTTGAAAAGATTGTAATATTAAGAATTTTTCGGATAATTTCATGGAACAATTTCTGCTGAGAGGCTTTGTAAATGAAAACGTGGAGAATGTTAAAATAGAAATAGCTAGCGAAGTAGCGACTTATTTAAGAGAATGTTTTAATATGTTGCCGCATATTTCCTAGGATATAAATGTAAGGTGCTTGCGTAGGTAACATGGCGTTTTATTATGACGTCACAACATGCTTAAAATATCTAAAGTGCACGTATTTGTCATGAAGTTTTGAGATACACAGTTTGATATATCATCAAATACTGCAATAAATGATTTAATTTAATTTGTGTGCAACAATAAAATGAAAAAACGATCGTTTTCTTTTGTTTTGGAGTTAAAAAGTTAGAGCTCAGAAAGGTCGATTGACATTTTGCGGCGTCCATAAACAAAGATCTTATTATCCTAACATGTTCCTTTCCTGATAAAGACAAGTGATAGCGGTCTTTGCATCTAAATAAGTCCTAACACGCGATCTCATAAAATATCGATACTGGGTTAAGCCAGGAGCTAATAAAGCCACGAATTCAAGATAGCAACAGTTTGGCAACACACCATACATAAGTAAGCAACTTTTTGCCGTGTTTCTAGCAGGCAACATCTCAAGGACTAAGACTGAGAGGCCATATCTCCAGCAAAATGACCTTCCTTTATAAAATATTCAAACGCTAGAAGGACGGAATTCTTAAAAATAATTATTATTACGCAGTAAAGGCAAGATCGTAGGAAAACATTACCGGAGGTAATGCCGAAATTTTTATTTCAATAAATATGGCGTCATTGCTCGAGATCAAACAAAAAAGAGAAAAAGCGTTGGTCCTTGAATTTGATAAGGAAAACCGTTTCAAAGGACTTTGGTTATTCATGAACCTTCGGAGGTTAACATAAATAATAACTTTCTGTACAGTAAGAAATTATTTCCTTTTAAACTATTGCTTTGGAATTTACAGCATATAACATGTTTATTAATTAAACAACATATTAGTACATAGTAAAATAAAACGAACCTTTGTAAAAATTTCTTCACATTGATTTTCGTTTAAAATACCAAAAAAAAAACATGAAATTAAAACCAACTATGAGTACATTGAATTCAACCATGCAAATAACGTAACCGTTTTAACCCTTTACAAAATATTGATATTGAGGGACTTTGTTAAATGTAAAACGCCGGTTCTTTGCCCTGCAATTTTGAATTTTAATCTCTGAACTGTAATGTTTATTTTCGATTGTTAACAGCCCCGTCGATCGCGTAACTTGTTTAATTTAGGCCCGACGCACCTTTGTGTGATAATAAAATAAAAAAGTTTTTCCCTACATTCGCCCAATACCCGGCGATAGCGCGTCAAAGAGAATTTTTGATGGCGAATTTGATTAAAATGTGTGCGCAAGAAAAATAAAGAGTTTTAGAAGAAAAAGGGCAATATTTGCCCTATTTGATTGAGTTGTTCGTTATTGATGCGTTCGATATACCCGGTTTTTGTGGAGGATGAACATCAATTATTACAACATGAAAAGCTTTGCCTTAAATTCAAAATAGCATGCCTACCTATTAAGCGATCAGAAACATTAATGGACAAGTTCACATATATACAGATACAAGCATTAGTCGGAACTGATGTTTGCACATCGAAATTCAAACCTATAGCATAATTAATCCTGAATATTGAATCAAATAGCATTGAAAATGGCTTTCGAAAGCCCGTCTCCTCTTGAGCCACTTACCAATGCTAATTTTGGCTTTTAGTTCCATTTGCAAATGTAAGTTAGTTGACAGGGGATCAATCTATGATAGTTTCGTTGGCTGTCCCAACCGCATCATTCTACCTTTATGCGATAATGTGTGGCATCCCTCAAGGGTCTATAATTGGACCAGATTTCTTTGTAATGCATATTAATTTGGTTTAATGTTTATGTATAAGGTGCAAATGTGATCGTGAGATTTGTTTGTATTGTGTGTTTGTTTTGGTAATGAAACCAGCTTAGTTCGAACCTAAACTAAGAAAGAACTGATCAATAATAATTAAAAGTTTCAATAATTAGGTAGCTAAGTTCCTACATAACGATCAAAATGAGAATTTCCAGCATATGTTTTGAAGCTCCCTACATCGTATTTCCAATACAATTTAATTCCTAGTACCAGTCCAACCACTAAGCTTTTAAGCACTAGTGCAGTATGCAGCATCATTTATAAAACACAGTAACTAACTAAGAACAAAACTAAACAGTGATAAATCTTCGTTTTGCACACAATTATTCTCGTCTGGTACACGACTTATGTTTCAATGTCTGCCTTCAGTTGGAGCTCGCACTTCATTTGTTCCTGTCGAAAACACCTAGCTAGCTAAAGTGTTTGTTTTTAAAACGATCTGCAAGAGGGCTATTATTGCTCCTATACTTCCTATTTTATCTCTGAAGAGGAGCTTCGTTTCGTGTAGAACTGTCTGAGAGTAAAAGGAGCTTTATTTATTAATTGAACGCGAGAGTTTCAATATATCGGTTGTGGTCTTTGACAGTTTAGTTTTAGATGAACCTTGGACAGCTCATTTTGTCATCATCATATCATCGTCATGTTTCATCACACATTTCATCACATCACACATTATAGTATCTTGGTGCCTTTAATTAAAAAGGTGGTAGTTAATTATGTTGTATACTGCATGTGATTCATTTCAATCAATAGCTGAAAATCGTATTCATTTCGTAGTATAATTAAGAGCTGTCACAATTTAACTACACGCAACCAGATTAATACGACACAGACATGTTGTTTTGGTATCCAACGAAATTCAAATTACCAAAATGGTTTGCTCACAAAACAGAAATGCGATACAACATACAACAGCCGCCGAATCTCGATCATTAGCTCCGAAATCGAGTAACTATGTTCATAGACAAAACGTTACCCGTTTGATGGTAGACCACAAATTTCATCACGGACACATTGTAGGTTAGGCTGAAGGCACATTGTGGGGTTGTCGCATTACGACGGACCTTTTACTACTCTTTAAGGGTAATTAGTTTGCGACCTTCCTGATTCAAAGGGATGAATGCAGTGTTTTACATCAATAGTTTCTAAACTCTGATTTTTAATTTGCTAGACCAAAATGACAGAGCCTGCGATCGACCTTTTTTTGTCATTTTGACATTTTATCATGTTATGTCATTTTAGTCTAGTCTAGCAAATTACACATCAGTCTATATATTAAGTTAGGTTTGTGAGTAAATGTAGGCAGCAATTGAAAACCTGTAATAAATCAAGTAGCGTTCGTGTCACATTTGGCAAGAAAGGAAGAAAACTTTTCGTAAAAGTTTTGAGTGGGGATGTTCTTTCCTAAATGGTTTGTCTTCAGTTATTATTCAGTTGGTTGTTTGTAATCTTCGCAGTATTTACCGTTATGTTGATTTATTTCTTTATTGTTTAGTACTTCAAAACTGCTTTACCTGAAAAGAGAGAAAGTGATTTTAATAACGATAACGTTGAATTAGCACTCGGGTCCGAGTGCTAATAGTAGCAGGTAAGGCAGGTAGTAGTTGTAGGTAATCCGAAATACATTTAATAAGTAAGAATCATCAGCGAGTTTCCTTTTTTTTTAAGTTTAACAAATAGGAAACTCATTACGAATTTCTGTTTAGTTTTCCAATAAAAGGATTAAGAAAAGATTTTAATTAGCCAATTTTGTTATTATTATTAGAATCTTTTTAAGAATTTCTGGCCTTTTAGGACTCGTCAATAATTAATCCAATGCATTAAATAAAGTAAAGAAACCAGCCCAAAAACCACAACACCTTTACAAAAATATACTGGTACGTTATACCACAGTATCTATTACAGTAATGGAAACCCATATTGCTTCAGCACGCCAATAAACCGTCCTGTGACACTAAACCTTATGAGCCGGGTCCCTGAATTATCTACGACAGCCGTAAACTTTGTTTCGTCATGCGCTGTGTATTGTCCTTTATTTTCTACTTTTCGTGGTCAGAAATATTTTTATTGAATTTAGTAGAAACACTCTACTAGGATAGAGGTTCATTTTCAAGATTGGAGGTTTCAGGATAGTGCTCCAAAAATATGTTCAGGCAAGAATTTTATTGGATTTGGTGTTTAAGTTATTCTTAGTCTGACCAGTATTTTTAGAAGAAATGAAGTTTTTATAACTAAAACGAAAATAAAAAGATACGGCGGTACATACTTTCATGTTAGATCTTTTTGTGTTTCAGAGAAATGAAGCTGTTTTTATTATATTATACAATTTTACTTAGTTTTTGTCTTTTTTGTTGGATATATTGGTATAAAAGGCTTTGACATTTACTCGGAAAAAATCTAGAATGTCGTATGAGCCATTTCTACTTCGATACATTTCGGCGCAAACCGGTAGTATCTGGTCGAATCCGCCGCAAATTGGATTGGACCGCACTGGCGTACCGCGACTTTTGCATCGTAACTTTTATTTATTTTCTACTCTACACGGGTAGCACTATGATTTTTACATGCCGTCAGAATTTTGTAGAAAATTCAACGTGTCGCTGAATTTGTTTAGCTCAAAATAAAATCTTGTAAGAATGTTTCATTCTGGCTTTAAATATCATATTCTTACAAATATCAAGAAACATTACAAGCTTCAGTATATTGAAGTTCTCTGCAAAATCTGTGCCCTTCAGTGTCATGAAAGTGTCATAGATGAGTCTATTGCTCATAAAACCCTGATGGACGCTGTACATAAAACAAAGCGAAGCCATAGATCTCTTCTTGCCGAGCCTGGCAGTTAGAGATACATACATAAATCCCTGAGACTGTTACTGATGCATCGCAGAGTACATTTAAATTACCTTGGAATGCACTAATCTATCATGTCCTGATGTAGTACGCTTTAGCAATGGCATATGAGTCTGTTGTAATATTGATATGAATGCAATGTTAGATATTGTAAGTACCTGTATTACTCAGTTGGTATAATATATTACATATATAATAAACAAAGTCGTGTTAGTTATACCATTTATAATTCAAGAACGGCTGGACCAATTTTTAAGATTTTTGTGTTTTTGGATTTGTCTTCGTCCGGAATAGGATACCTAATAATAAGTATTAAAACAAAAAAATTCACAAAAAAAAAAAATATGAAGAAATTTCATTTTACATGTGACCTCAATAACCCAGTTACTGGGTAAAAAACGATACTCCTTGGTAAGACTGGTTGTTAGACTTTCGGGCTTCTGATGTAACGACTGTCAAATATGCACGAATGACAGCCGGGACCAACGGCTTAGCTTGCTTTCCGAACACAGGGCAACGTCTGTCGGGAATCTTTCATTCTATTTGGAATTCCAATTTAATTTTATATACAGCATATATTTAAAAAAAAATTAGTCAATCATTTGTTTTCCCGCAGTTCGATTTTTCTTTGAAATCGACGTTTCTGTAACCATGGAAAAATCGAAATAGTGCCCTATTTTCGAATACGAGTTCCGTCGTGGCACCAACGCAGCGCAGACATCACGCAATGTTAACGACGTGTATGGACGAAATACTGCAAGTGAACGTACGGTACGTTTTTGGTTTGATCGCTTCCGTTCTGGAAATTTTTATCTCAAAAATGAGCCCCGGGGAAAAATTTCAAAACCAATGAGGCGGCGAAAACTTCTTTAAAGAATTCATCGATTCCCATCCCCAGGATTTCTATAGCAGAGGCATCAACGAACTTTCATTAAAATGACAATGTTTCTTTTAAAAACATTTTTTTGATTTTTTCTAATAGTGTAAAACGACAATTTCATAGGTAAAGAGGGATTCATTCTTATATGTTAGGACATATAAGAATGAATCCCTCTTTCCCTAGGTCACGCCATACCTGAGAACGGCTTGACCGATTTGAATATTTTTTTTTTGTTTTATTCTCCTCTTTATTGGGGTGGTTTAGAAGAAAAAGAAATAGGAAAAAAAAGAAATTGAAATTTTGACAGGACAACGTCTGGCGGGTCAGCTAGTTAGGAAATAATCTTTGCTTCACTCATTTAAAGCTTACATTACATAATTCTTTGTAGGTACTTGAAAATGATAAAATATCAACTAAAATAAAATATTATTTAATTTTTATAGTTTATCCAGAAGCAGCACTTGTCCAACAGTTTACTTCTACATATTTTGTATACAATGACAAGCATCTCCGAAACAACAATTTTCAGAATTTCGCATAGAAAACCTCATTTTATTCTGAAAAAGAATAAGCACGAAAAACTTATTAGTTTTTCGTGCTTATTCTTTTACCAGCTATTGCTGGTTCAGACAAAACTCGTGGTCGAGTGAAATTCTAGCCGCGCTTTCCTCTTTAACATCGCTCCGTCTCCAGTTTGTATCATTTTAAGATATTTTATTACCTTCCCCGTCTGCGTCAGTTTCACGTCACGTTTCACGTAAAATTTAATTTGTCACAAATATGCGGTAACTTTATATGCTGACAAAGAGGTATGAAAAGTTCCCGGTTAAAATTCAGGACCCCTTTTTTGCTGTCGTCGGGGCAAAGTGATCGGTGGCTTTTATTTCTATTTTCAAGAATGGGTAATATGTTTCCAGCCGTAATCAAATCTACAACGAAACGGTTTTAAAATTAATTTGTTATGCGGTCGTTTCGTGAGAAATTTCGCAACGGTACCTTGGTTTTGGGATTTTAAATCCTTAATGGATTAGAATCGAGCTTTTCGGCTGAACGTTCGGGCAACAGCGATGCGTCGTTGTGTACGCCATTATCAAACTGTGTATTTTAATAAATTCCTAAACAGAAAAGTAATTCAATTTCGGTATCATTTCAGAAAACATCGTGTAGGTACTAAATTTTTTCCTGATGAGATAAACCTCTAGAACATTCCACAACTAATTTCACCGCTTTCTGTTCCACTAACAAAACAATAAGTTATTTCAAATAATTTGCTAACAAAAACAGGACAATAGCGTCAGATGAACTGCTAAGACTGTCCAGAATAGGTCAGCGTATTGTTCCCTTGCCCTTTGATAGGATTATTGTCAAACGCCTTTGTCTACCGTACCTTTGTAAAGTTTACGCTGTGAATGGCCGCCATTGTTAATTAAGGTACGAAAGGTACGAATTTAGGCAGTTTTGATGGCAGGAGAGCCGAAACTGATGTCGGCAGGACCTTTTTAAACGTGTTTCAAACAAGGCGCTCAACTCGATACGGATGATGCGAAAGCGTTGATGTTTAAAAGGTAGTCCTTTGATGTTGCTAATTTGTTAAGGGATTTAGAAAATGAATGAAACAATACCGACTTCCGAAATTTCTATTTGAGACTCCTGACGTTCGTCACTCAAACGCTGAAAAAGCTTTTATACATGAAATTAAAATCCAAGCAAAAAGGCAGAAGTGTAATAAAATTACACGAGCTGTTTTTCAGTGTCAGGATAATTTAACATAATCCGGGAAAGTACTGGAATGGAAATAAAACGGTCGGAGTGATATGTATTACAGTAAGTTCATCAAAGGAAATGGATAATGGTCACCACGGATTCGTAGCTAATACGCCTATACAACGTGCCGCTGCAATCACGACATTACTTGACACGCGTATACGGTTCCGCGTTTTCGTTTTCTAGAGATATTTTAAATTCATTAAACGTTATTATTTATTGATTTATTTAGAATTTTCTAAAATAGCATCTCGGTTGGAGCAACCTGTAGTGCAGAGATGAAATTAAAACGAATAAGAAAAAATAGGTTTTGAATTTTTTTCGGGGGTTTTGCAAAAAATTCATTCATGAAGCTACTCACAGCTGGGTCAGAACAATAGACAAACGATGAACAAAAAAAAGGTGTCGGTCAACAAATTTTACCAGCTGAATAACAATAGCTGAATAGCAATAGCTTCATGAATGAGTCGTTTGCATAGAGTGATCCTAATTTTGGTTATTATTTTATTATTCAGTTTGTTTAAAATTATTTTTTTTTCAATTAATTACTTATTTTATCTTATTATAATTTTTATGATTACAGACCACTAGCCCTACCTGTGTCTTTAATTAATGTCACTATAGCGGCGGCACGTTGTATATAATTCATGTTTTATTTCAGAGGCGTTTATCACTACTGACAATCTAAACTATTAATAAAGCTGAAGAGTTTGTTTTTTTGTATGTTTGAACGCGCTAATCTCTGGAACTACCAGTCGGATTTGAAATATTCTTTTTGCATTTGATAGTCCAATTCTTGATGAAGAATTCTCTATTAAACATCACGCTAAGATCTTTAGGAGCCGAGTAAAAAGAAAAAAAAAGTTTGAAAGAACGCTAGGCAAAAACGAAGTAATAGCGCGGGCAGGCGATGCGATGCGAGTGATGCGACAGGGTGGGTCGGAGGGCAAAAAAATTAACGCGGACGAAGTCGCGGGCAGTTAAGTTTCAAACTAGTAACATATAAGAGAGGAACCAGTGAGAAGTAAGCAGAGACACTTACATATGACGACATTATTATTTGACGACACGGTTGGCGCAGTGGTTGAGCGA
Source organism: Cosmia pyralina (assembly GCA_946251885.1). Lineage (NCBI taxonomy): Eukaryota > Metazoa > Arthropoda > Insecta > Lepidoptera > Noctuidae > Cosmia > Cosmia pyralina. The sequence continues at coordinate 3,143,837 of OX276348.1, read as the reverse complement.
TTGACTGCTGCGCAGCATGTCGCGGGTTCGATTCCCGCACGGAACAAATATTTGTACGACCTACAAGTATTTGTTCCGAGTCTGGGTGTTTTTCTATCTATAATATGTATGTATTTAAAAAAAAAAAAAAAAAATGTATATAAGTAGTTTATCAGCCATCTCGTTACCATAACACAAGCATTAGGTTGCTTAGCTTGGGGCTAGATGGCGTTGTGTGATATGTCCAAACATATTTATTATTATTATTTATTATTATTATATGCTGAAAAGGAGATGGAGAAGATTGAAAATAACAGCCAAGTCCAAGTTAAGTCAAGATCGCATGCTGGATAGGTGTTATACTATTTCCTTTCGTTGATTCATGTGTCATCAGATAGTTAATGACAGGAAGCTCAACAACTAGAGCACTAAAACAAATTGCATTAACGAAAACTAAACAATAATCAGCCTGTAACGTTTTCGCTGCTGGGACACAGGCTTCCTCTCTGCGAAAAGGCGTGTACGCACGAACGAACAAGAACATGGTGAACACGAACATCGAACACACTGTTCGTATGTGCGTACCACTAACGAACATCAAACGCTGTGGCGATCCAATTTCGTTGTTCTGTGTGGACGGTATTCGGAGTAATTTGATGCAATCGTACCGAATTTGGGGGATGAGCGCGCGGCCGGCGGCGCTGCGCCCACTTCCAACGGCGAATCCATGGCGACTAAAGAGAGCGGTGCTGTTGAGCGCGAACACAAGTCGAACTGGGTTCGTATGGTGTTTGTGTTCACTTTGCTAATTTAAGTCCACACGTACGAACCAAATGTTCCGTGTTCGTGTTCAACATGTTTTTATTTGCTCGTGCGTACACGCCTTAAAGGGAGTGCGCCATAATCATAAAAAAAAATTTAGTCATCTGCCCTATTCAATGATATATTTCGGGCTATTGGGTATTGGATCAGAAATTCCAATGTTGATTACATTTTATATGTATGCGGCCAGCGTACATTGATTCGTGTTGGTAGCAGCATTCAATGGCAACAATATTAACATGTCGTGGAATGTGCTATTGTAATCATTTAGATTGTAATTAGCTTTGTCATGGGTTTGTGAATGTTTAGTGTGAACAAGGAGGTAAATGCCAGTGTCCAAAACAATGTTCTGTTGTTAAAACAAATAGTCTAACGGCGAAAAAAGGTGAAACAAAGGCTCATTTGTTTATTGATGCATTCGCGGCGCACCCTGTCATTCTGTCACACCCTAATTTATAAATCCATACACTAAGCTATTCTCGCAAAGCTGGAAGCCGTTCTTGAAAGGGAATCTGTTATGATGCAAAGCTCATCGATGATGTTAAGGCATGTTATACAAATATGACTTAAACGGCTTACCAGAATTAACTTCAAACAATATAATTTTCGCGTTTATACTAATTACTTGATTACGTGCAGGAGCTCGTGGCTAAGTAATAACAGCCGCACGGGTCGGTCCATCAGGTTATGCTACGCTTGCCGGGGTTGGTCAGTGGATGGGTGATTTTTACATACCGAGACCCCGTCGTGCCTGGGAAAGCACGTTATGCTGTTGGTCCCGGCTGTCATTCGTGGATCTTTGACAGTCGTTACGGGTCGTCAGAAGATCAACAACAACCAGTCAGTCTAGACTGACTGTCTGCCTGTGACTGGTTGTCAGTCTGACAACCAGTCTTACCAAGGGATATCTTATTACCCAGTTACTGGGTTATGGAGGTCAGATAAAATACTGGTATTCAGTTGCAACTGGTTAGACTGGAAGCCGACCCCAACATTGTTGGGAAAAGGCTGGGCAGATTGACTAATTACGTGATTAAGTTGCACACAATTAACAATAACTATGATTACATCAGAGATAAGTTAAACACACAGCTAGGACACGCCACACTGAACAATTAATTAAACGGAACAATATTTAACCTATCCCCATAATTAAGGTTTAGCGGATTACGTGTTTCATTATGGTAATTATCAACTAACCGCTTCCTGAACATCGGAACAGTTCCCATGTAAGCCGTTATTTATTAGCCTTTACATTAAGGCTATAAAATTATTTTAACGCTAGCTTTTATATTTATATGAGAATGGTAGGTTCAGACTGTTATTTTAATGGCTAATTAAATTATTTTTACGTGAATATGTTTTTTTTATGTGAATTAATAGTCAAAGAGTCGGTGACTTTTATGCTATTTTGCGTAAAAAAAATAGCTTTGCCGCCGGAATCGGAAGTCTGCAGTGCAGGAAGATTCATCCAGCTGCATGGCCGCATGTGACGAGTTGACACTATAATTTTTCACATGAGTGTTTCTATAATTTGAATTATTTGAATTATGCAATATAACATAGTTTTATACTTAACTATTTACTAGTAGAGTACGTAACTAACAATTTATTATGGGCAAATAATAAGTCTGAAAGTACGAAGTTACAATAAATAACGAAAAAAACTTTTTTACAAAAAATAACAATCGACTTCCAAAAAAAAGACACAAAGTGAAAAATAACTTTAATTTCGGAAGTCGCTGTCTTTGGTTTCTAATAAGCGAAACTAAAGGAGGTGGTTCTCAAGTTGACAAGTAGCTATATTTTTTTTTTTAAATATACGTGTATACTTGAGAGTCTCCACCTTTTTTTTCGTCGGTTAAAATTGTATTATTGTTCAGTATTAGTAGGTATAATCAGCAGAATAAAAAGGTGGGATACATATAGACGACCTTAGCGACGGGTTTGGTTGCATTAATAGCGTATCAAAAAAAAAACACATCAACTTTTACGTCAACTACGCAAAAGGCTTCTTGTACTAAAACAAATGACAACCGCTTCACTTTTTAAAAGCGTAAAAAATAATACTCAATACGGGTGTCAGACACTTTATTGCCATTAACATGTCTGCTAAACTTTTGCTTGACGTTAAAAAGAAAAAGAAAAAAAAAATCATCTGTCAAACCGCCACACTAAACTTGTCCCGACGTAAATTAAAAAGTTCACACTTCGCCATCCACTCACTTATGGAATATCCGTATTCTGTTTTATGTAGACGTTATAATTTTATGAAATATTAAATTGAATTAGGTAGGTATGGGGTGTGTGTGATTGATTTACCGTGTATTTCGGAAGAAATTATAAATGTTTAGGAATGGTAAACGTTTATGGTGGTCAGTCAATCTGCCTAGCCTTTTCCCAACTATGTTGGGGTCGGCTTCCAGTCTAACCGGATGCAGCTGAATACCATTATTTTACATGGAGCGACTGCCTATCTGACCTCCAGAACCCATTAACTGGGTAATACGATATCCCTTGGTAAGACTGATTGTCAGACTTTCGGCCTTCTGACGACCCGTAACGACTGTCAAAGATCCACGAATGACAGCCGGGACCAACGGCTTAACGTGCTTTCCGAGGCACGGAGGAGTCTCGGTATGTAAAGATGGTCACCCATCCACGGACCAACCCCGGCAAGCGTAGCTTAACCTGATGGATCGACCCGTGCGGCTGTTATTACTTAGCCACGAGCTCCTTATGGTGGTCAGTGTGAATTGGATAAAAAAAGGTTTTTTTTAAAAAAATCACTCAGTTTGATTGTAGAGTATAGATTGACATTCGTATAAAAAAAAAATTAAAGGCCTGACTTAAAAACAGTAGGTAGGTAATACCTTCTCATAGTAGTTACTTACCTATTCCATCTGTCAATTAGCGCTTTCAAGGACATCGAGACACCATAGAAGTTTTATTGTTATGGCTGCTGCAGTAACTGCGTTACACACATAAAATAACAATCGATCGCAATGCCTTTCATTTTGACAGTTCAGCCACGGTCATTGCTTTATTTAGGTGTTGAGCAGACGAATTTTACAAACCTGATGTAACAATGGATCTCAAATGGAAGGTGTTGGTATCGTGTGTAACGCAATACCCCAGGATTCAGAGTGGATTGAAATAGATTATTTATTTGCGTTAAAGGGGATGCGCTGTGGTAGACCGCGAAATTATTTTTTTTTTTTGGGTTTTTTGCAATTCGCAGGTCCGTGTGAGGTTGTATCTTGATCACAATATGATACGCGGCAATAAAACATTTGCCTATATTTAATTTTAACCATGAAAATCATAAATACATCTCTCTAAGTTAGATTTCGTGCAGAGTCGTTAGATTTCGTTCGTTCGATGAATCTGCACGAAATCCAACTTAGAGAGATGTATTGATGATTTTTATGATTCATGTAAATACATAGGTGTGCCGTGCGTGGTGTGTCGTGCCGGGTATCATATTTTGATCAAGATACAACCTGACACGGACCTGCAAATTGCATAAAACGCAAGAAAATTTGAATCTAACGATTATAATAGAAATGTTTTGCATTAAAACAAAACAGTTATTATGTTATGAAAAACACAATAATACTCTCGTTTGAAGAAAGCATCTCAATTCTTGCCTTATATACTATAAATAGTTAAGATATACGTACTTACATTCCCTTTTAGTTACCTGTGTTCTTTCAACATGTAAGAAATCTTGCGGTGACTATGGTCTTAGCGAGCTAGAGTTGTCACTGTCAAGTGTCATTCATAGAAGTCTTCAAAATTCAACAGCAAGCGCCTTACTCGAGTATTATTGTGTTTTTCATAACATAATAACTGTTTTGTTTTAATTCAAAACATTTCTATTATGTTTCCTTCAAAACACAATAATACTCTCGTTTGAAGACCTGTTTGATATCTGCTGGTGAAAGAATACCTGAAGGATGTAGACGCTATGTGAATTATAATATTATAATGGAATGATCGAATATTTCGGTCTGTAGGTATTCATTAAATATTCAAATAAATAATAAGAGTTTTCCATCTATTTATCCTAGAAACTGCAAAAATTAACAAATCCCATGAAATGTTATAGAAACGTTCAACTGTCATGCTATGAGACACAATTTAATCACTATATTGTTGTTACCAACCTCTTTGAGGTTGGTCGACAGTTGAAGCAAATCTATTTATTTACCTTATTTAAGGTGAACATGAATTATCAAGCTTTAAAGATAATCTAAAATCAATGAGATTACACAATAATAAGATTAGATTAGAATAAGATTTAGAACTGAATTAAAATAATAATCTCATTACTAAAGGATCATTGGATCACTCATATCCTTAACACAAGTTTAGGTAAGTAATATAGTTAGAAGTTATGAGATCAATCAAAAGTACAAATATTTCTGAATCTCATATTTTTTAATAAATGTGGAAAAAACTAAATCAATGTCATTCTTAACACAGTTAAAATTCCATTGAAACTGAAAAACATTTAGTTGGTCAACAGATTAGACACATTGTAAATGATCTAAGAAAGGATTCTAGTACAAGTCTCTTCATTTATCAATTAAAATGACTTGAAATGTGAATCATATACCTACCTACACAAACATATTGAAATATTTTCGTAGGGAATTAATAATTATCCTAATGATAAACTCTATTCTCTCACAGAGAGGTGACCTTTATCCCAAAAAAGGGAACCTTATAGGCTGGTCATTCTAACTTATCATGAGAGATAACCATCTCCTTTACTACTTTACAAAAGTAATAATTCTGTAAGCCTAGTGGCTCTTACAGTTTAATTTCATTCGATGAACTATTCTCCAGTCAGCCTCCCGAAGGCTACCACATACTACCTTATGTTACTTCCAGGAGGCTTCTAGTATCTTAGTCTGTCAAAAAATGTTTCAAGCAAGCTTAGCCACACCTGTTATTGTAAATCTAACAACGATTAGGGTAGATTTTAAGTAAACATCTTGATCTTCAGTGTCTTTGAACCACACCTTGGTTGCACTATTATTCAACATCTAAAAGCAATGAGATATCTTATAATATTAGGGTAAGTATGTAAAACTCTTCTGGCAGCCTCATCATTTTGGCATTCATTTCATTTCATGACTTTCTGGGTAGTGGTTTAGCTAAGGATAATGCTTTTGAAACAATGGACACAAAACTGTTTAGATCTAACATCAGTTGGTTGGTACCATAATTATATGCTTTATGCATAAAAATAAATTAATTGGGATCAGATTATTTAGGACTAATGCCATGCACTCTACACTATGACATTCACCATTCACCTCTGAATAGGAGCTTTATAAGTAATTAGTGTCTCCAATTACACTTTAGCATGTTTCTTATTCTACCCTACCAACCCTTGCAACCTGTTTGCCCCCCCCCCCCCCCTTCAACTTTCCAGGGTAGGAGTTGCAACTTATCAGGTTTAAGACGATTTTACATAGATCTTGTACTGGTACTGACTCTCCGAGGCCTCTCGTCGCCAAGTACGGGAACCAGTCACACTGGGTTCAGTGTGGGGCGATTTTTACATAGTACGTCGACGTCCCATTTCCGAGTTCACAAGAGTGAGCACTCGCTCTTAAATTGGACGAAGTAAAAACCAATAGTAGTTGATGCTGTCACCTCTGACTGAAATCGCATCGCAGAAGCTTGCCAAGCCATCATTTGAGTCCCATGTGACGGTCTGTCGCACAAACGGCCGACTTATCTGACGTGAAAACGTCGACGCCGGGGACGCCCCACTTTGTAACATGGCCTCCGAGGCCTGGGACCTGGAGCAACAGGAGCCATTTCGGCTGGTCTGTTCCTAGACAAGCGGTCGGCTAAGCCGTTATAACACTTTTAACCTCCCCGGGAGGTATCCTTCGCCCATCTTAAATGTGCGACAAATGGTCTGTTGTCGGATTGAACTATAATATGTGCACTCTGAAGACTGGCTTTTTGGCAATACTGCATATATGGCAAACATCTCTCGCAAGTTCGAGTGCCATTTTTTCTGGTTTGGTCAAGTTCCTGACTAGAGTAAGGTAGAATGGAATATTCTTTATTATGTACTCCTTACTACTAGGGTGACACAATGGGCAGTCTTATCACTAAAAGCAATATTTTAAAGACATCCCTTGGATGAATAGAGTAGCCCGTTCATGTAGGCTCCTTACCTTTCCTCTACGGCAAGTGTGGACAGGAAGTTGGTTACTCTACCCCTGTGTCAAGGAACTGAGCTGTGGTCTATCAGTAGTCTCTGGCCACCACATTAACTGTTGACAAACCAGCAGGCAACCTGTTTTCATTTGTCCTGGTCTGCCTTTCTCAAATATTTGTCTAGCGACAAGTATTCCCATACAGGGATAACAATATTTTGGTGTTAATGGAGTATGAACTTGTTTCAGGGAACAGAGTGTTGATTATTTTCCTTTCAACCTTGCCTGCAGGCCGTTCCTTGTGATTGGTAGCAGTGCTCAAAAGAAGGCCTACATATTTTAACTCCTGATTGAGGTTTAGAATTGACTTAGGAAATTCACTCATCACCCAAGCTTTGTTAGGACCCACAATCTCCAAGACAGGCATCAAAAATGCAACTTTTCCTAGTGGACCAGTAGAAAATTATCTAAACTAAAGAAATGTCAAAAGGGTGTTCTGTCAATTCGTGAGTCGTGTGAACTATTTCTCTTCATTAGCATATCATTGCTTCCGTTTTACTTTTTAGTAATAACAGAGTGTAAACATTAGGTTATTTGATTATAATCATAATCATAGAAATCCGCATAGATTATTATGGGTTTAATTTGTATCATTATTTTAACTAGTAGCTTTACTACTTAATATCTCAAAATAGAATTTTATTGAATGTTAATATTTTCAGTATTTATTTTCCTGTTGTAATCTTCAGGAACAGGTTTGCAGTCTTTCATTCCCAAGCCTTTACATGGTTCCTTAGGCAATAGGCAGCCTGAATATTATCAAAAGTATGAATCTTGGCCTACTTATTATTGCTATGATTTGGCCTATTTATCATGTTTTTAAAATAATCAAAGAACTACTTATTTAACCAGCTCTAAATAATATCTTGTCAGTTTTAAATTGTTTAGTGGCTGTATTTGTTGCATTTCTAATTTTGATAGAGCAATTATGATCCTGATGGTCCTGCTCATAACTATAAGATTTCCATAATTATTACAAAACACAGCAAAAAAAAAAAAAAGAAAAAAAAAAAAAAATAACATTATAAATTATAATGTTGTTATATTTAGCACTTCTTATTAGTTAAGTACCTATAAAACTTGATGTCACTTTTAATTAGTAAGTAATTTTAATGTTCTAATTGCAGATTAGAGTTCATAAGAGGTGCTGAACCTCTTTAATTAATTAATTTATACAGGTACTCCAATGACTTATTCATTAATAACATATTACATAAGAACTTATATTTTATTAGTGTGGTGAATTTGACACTTAAAAAAGTACACAGCTTAAACAGAAATAGAAAATATATACAAATTAGAAGAATTATTTTAAAATGATTTAAAAATCTTTTGTTACAATGAAAGTAACAATTGCATACCACCAGCGAGCATAAACAATTGTAATTTAAATACACTTCCGGATGGGAGTGTTCGGACTTCCGAAAGGGAAAGTAGGATACAATCCTAATGGGTAGGTTGCTGCCCAATTAACAAGTCCCTTTAGACCTTACTTTAGCAGCTAGCTCAGTCTGCTCTAGACCTACATTAGAAATCCCAGCCAAAACTCCCTCCGCGGGGGCTAAATTGTAGGATTTAGTTTTGTTTAGTGGCATAAGTACTCATTTACTTCTAATGCAGTGTTTGAAACACATGGGGTGAGTGAGCATAAATGTAAGGTTTTCTTATAACGGATTGCTTTTCATGGTGGAATGTCAAAAACTGCTTGAGTAGCTTTAGCTCCTCTAGACATTCTGCATTTGCTTTAGGAATTACTACCTAATCATCATAATTTACACTGAAATTTTTAAGTTGTAATATTTCTGTCTATTTAGTTAGACACATCCGGGTTGTTTAGAAAACAACAATGCGCTTCTAAAGTAAATAATTAGCAAGAAGCAGGTTAGAAGTTTATTGATAATAATGTGTCTGAGTAAGGTTAGTGATATAATGTGGAAATTGTGTCATGTTAACAGAAACTTAACACTTACTTGACTACTCATCAACTCATTCAATTTGTAGGTAAGTGCATAGAGAAGGCCGGTCTTACAGGAAATAGTTTCGATCTCATTACCCTGTTTTTCGCCGGTGGGAAGAGCGTTCTTCCCCATTAGGCGACTTAGGAGAACCGAAAAACAAACGGTTGCTCTCGAGAAGGCACTGGCGACTATGTATAAATTGTGAGCTATCGATCTCCACTTCGGCACTTCGCTGACTCACGATCAGCGTAACACTATATATCACTTACCACAAGCACTATTTTTATTCACTTTTAATAAAGTTTTAACTGAAACTTTACTCATTTTCGATGAAAATTATCGAGCGAAAATATTTTACGTATACATTGGCGGCAAAAATTTAGACGCTATGAATGACACTTGACAGTGACAACTCTAGCTCGCTAAGACCATAGTCACCGCAAGATTTCTTACATGTTGAAAGAACACAGGTAACTAAAAGGGAATGTAAGTACGTATATCTTAACTATTTATAGTATATAAGGCAAGAATTGAGATGCTTTCTTCAAACGAGAGTATTATTGTGTTTTGAAGGAAACATAATAACAAACATTTGATTTATGATTGCATTTTACATATAATACATATATAAGTACCGAGTTTACAAATAATTACCCGCACTGTTATTTCACATGAACAAACAAGAGACTACGGGTAATTAATTAATATTTTGTATAAACAGCATTTGCACCACTATTTACCTAAAATAATAATGGTTTATTGCCAACGATTTGCGAGCGCACATAATTATTATAAACAGCACAGTTCATTCATGTCTAATAAATTGATATCTGTAGTTTAAACGAAACCACTGTACCTACCTAAGCAATTCCTGATTTAAATCAACCTGCCTAGCCTTTTTCCAACTATGTTGGGATCGTATTCTAGTCTAACTGGATGCAGCTGAATACCTGCAGTTTATTTTACAGGGAGCTATTGCCTGGCCTCCACAACACAGTTACTGAGTAACACGATACCCGGTAAGCCTGTTTGTCAGACTTTTGGGCTTCTGAGTATAACGACTGTCAAAGCTCTACGAATGACAGCCGGGACCAACGGCTTAACGTGCTTTGCACGGAGGGGTCTCTCGGTGTTATACAAAAGGATGGTCACCCATCCACGAACCGACCGTGGCAAGCGTAGCTTAACCACTCAAATACCGGAATTACAGAAACAATTAAAAAGCCATTGTGTCTCGCCCGATATCGCGACCTCATTAAAAGGGACTCAATCATACCTTCGATCAACCCGTGCCATATTTAGACCCACGCAAATAGTAAAATAATTGAAGATGCATTGAAAAGACATGATACTTGTTATAATGTAAGTTTTCAATGACAAAAATGATGATGAACGTAGAGAATGTCAGGGTAAAGGAATGGTTACCCGTCATCCTCTATGGATAAGAAACCAAACCACACATCGGAATTATAGTAAAACTCAAGACCATTAAAAAAATAGTCCCATAATCGTAAACCGGGCAAGTACCAATGTGGCTTTATAAATTAATTTAGTTTCTGAGTTTATCTTGGACATTACTGACTTCGGTGAAGGAAAAACATCGTGAGGAAACCTGAAATTATAGTTTTAATACTCGTATAAGTCTAAAATCGCCAAGCTTGGTGCAATGCTCGTGCCTTCTCTGTTTGAGAAGAGGCCTGTGCCCTGCAGTGGGTGGGTGGCGTACTATAATATTATAATCGTAAACCCACATCGTTATATTCGCTCTTCCTTGATAAAACTTAAGTCCAATACCAGCTCATCAAGTGCGAAGTCAATAAAACAGTCTTCTTAGCACTCAAAAGCACTTGAAGTGGAACATAAACAAAGCATTCGTACCACGCACCAGTCCATAAATTAAAAGCTCTTTATTCGCTTCCAATCGTATCTGATCCGACGTTCATATATTTTATCCGGACGCCGAGTGAATGCTAAGCGACTTCGGAAGTATTCGGGGCTGATCGGATGTCGCGAAAAGTGTTTGGCAATGATGAAGATCTATTTAGTTTAGGTTAGGTTTTATTTACTTAGAAATGGTTACTTCTTGGTGACAAAAACTAGGATTGGTGAAAGAATCTGCTACGAGTACCAGTCCATATTCGTCAAACGCTGGGAATTCCAACAATACTTAGGTAGTAGGTACCTGCTATGGGTTTGGTGGGGTAAATACTTTTTGTTATTAGTAAGATTGAGCGAGATTGTTAATAGGAGTGAATGTATAGAAGATAGAAGAGCTTCTGATGTAATAAACCGGAAATAAACGCTAAAGGACGCCCTCGAAGTGGGCAATATTTTTTTTACTCCATTCTTCGGCCACAATACTGTCAACGTTATGACAAAATCTTCCATTTTATTTTTATGAACTCATCATCACAAAAATAAGTTTGTTTACCTGCACGTTGCCAGAGTACATTATGTTCGGCCGTTGAATTAAATCCAACCGTCCAAGCTTTTCTGTAAAGATTATGACTAGGCTAAGACGGCATGGACTTTAAGTATCCAAAAACAATTAGATATTTATGGATACAGTATGAAAGTGACCAGAAAATGTCATAGTATAAGTTGCCTCTATGATAAGATGAACAGACTTAAGTATAGACAAATGAAGGAGTCTGCCAAGAAAGAGTGTCAAGAAGTAAAACATTAGAAGAAGAACAATTTTTAATGTGTGGCGGTTTTAGACACAGAAATCTAAATAATAAGGCACTGTGCCTTATTATTTAGATTTCTGTGGTTTTAGATGACAAGTTACACGACTTTCGCATAAGCATAGCATAATCAGCCTATAATGTTTCCACTGCTGGGACACAGGCCTCCCCTCGCTGAGAGGGGGTATGTAACTTTTGATATAATATAATAACAAATGTGATGATCACAAGACCTAATTTCATTTTTTTTTTTATAAACGATCAAATGATATAATGACTTATTGATATAATTTCATTTTACCTAATTTAAGGTATAATGAACAGTTTATATAATGCACATTTGAAAAATATTCAAATATAATATTCAGTTGCTATAATATTCAAAATCTATAAGTCACGTTTAATATAATTTGGAAATGTCTACTTTCATTTTTGCAAAAACTGATTAGATTTTAAAGGCCTGCAATAATTAAAAAAAAATTCGATGTGGCGACAACATAACTATATACCGGCTGGGGCACCCCGACTTTACGTAGTCTTTTGCCTCCTACCCTAGAGTATAAACCGGAGGCGCGGATGGAGAGCAACCCCCGCCCGCTGTAACAAAGCATAGGTACCCGTGCGAGCCGTAGCGGCTGAGGGCCACGTTGGCCCCGTGCGGGATGGTAGATGTAACATGTCTTCGAATTTTTGGTTCTAGGACTTGCCGGTTTCCTCATGAATTCATGATGTTTTCCTTCACCGTTTCTAAAGCAGTGGTGATGAAATAACTTAAAACACAAAGTAAAGCACACTCGTAAGTCATGGCCGTTACAGCTGGGCCACCACTGCTCTTTATCAACTTATCATGCTTTAATTTGCTAAGTATTAAAAAAAATGCTCCCAACCGAATTTCGGCCATATCTCAACGGAGAATAGCCAAGTACGACCAAACACAGGTGGACTCTTTGCTCTTTGACTCTCATAGTCCGATGGAAAGGCAATCTGACACGACCGGGAAGAGATCAGGCGTAGGAACAACGGCTTTACGTGCAATCCGAGGCACGGGGGCTTCACACTACAAAACTCCAGACTGCTACTGAGAAATTACTAATGAAAAATCCCAATAACACTTTGCCCAATCCGAGAATCGAACCCAGGACCCCACGCTCAGTAGTCCCACTGACGATGACGACCACAAGACCAACGAGGCAGCGAAATTTGCTTTAATACGATGCTAAATAGTCCATGATTTACGCTAGGTCCTTAGTTACACAGGACCTTCAAATAAATCTAAATAAAAGCTATTGAACTATGTGCTGTCCAGGCGCGTCAATTTTGCCGTACTTTAAATGCTAATGTATGACATTGAGGTAGGTCGCGAAGGCGTTCACACCTCTTTTATGCTTGATATTATAAAGCTATTATCGTTTATTGAACCCCGTCAATAAAGGCGTAATATCTTAACACCAGATAGCTTTTAGAATGAAAATGAAGATTGTCAGGGACGATCTCTCTACTATCGCATTTGACATGTAAATATTTTTTATTTCAAAATTCGTAAGTTTTCCCATGGTGGTGGTGGTTTTCCCATGTCGGTCTTAGTTGTTCATGCAAAAGTGAAAAGACAGCTAAAGCCAATCAACAAAGTAAGTTTGAAAGTCCAGGTTAATCAGTTAATTGAGGATACACCTCACCTTTACAATAGATTGTGTATTTAATCACCATAATTACCCAAGCTTTTCATACAATTTCTATAATAACAACAGATATTATCTGCAGCTCACGCACTCATTATATGATGACGTCACTGGCGCACGCGCGGCTTTCCCGGACGCAATTTGTGTGTGAAGCTAAGCCCCCTATCTCACGCTCGAATAAGTACCACGTGCCAGTTGCACAATATCCAGCTCTGAAGTTTGTTTTGTGGCAATGCAGCGGCTTAATTGCATGTGTCAACCTATTATCACTGTAAACATAGGTTGTTTTACTATAATAATGAGTGATTTCCTGAAGTACCTACAGGAGGATGTTAATATAAGTGCAAGCGCTATTCATGGTTTTCAGACTAAGTATTTATTTCTGACATTAGGAGTCAGTTGAACTTTTTTTACAATCCGTTCAATCAATTTTGACTTCTATTACGTTGGTGGCATGACAAATGACAACTGCAGTAAACAGTTGGTATTGTAACCAGTTTTTTGCCTTTAATGCCATCCTTAAGCCTACGGAATAGAAGTCAAGATCGGTTGAAAGGACTGTAAAAATGGTTTGATTAAATGTCTATTCTTATTGTAAATGGAGTATAAATCGGGCACTTCCATAAAATAATGGTTATCTGTAGTTCGTATTATTGCTTGAAGACACGAATAGACCTTTAAGTTTAATTGTAATAGGTAAGCACAGTAATAAAATATAGAAGGCATTGCCAACAGCTGTTGACGCACATGCTGCGCACGCTACTGCTGACATGATCACATGTCACACGAAACCTATAACTGTACAACATATTAATTTAGATATTGAATTTGTGACAGTTTAAACACCTATCTCCATTATCTAACATTCTTATCTATCGCTTGTAACAACTTACATACTTAACCCATAAATCAAACAACTCATACACAACAATTATGAGTTTCTTGAACGCCCATAAAAGCAAAATGATTTATGAACAAACAAAACACATTTTTATGAACATCCATCTAAGCCACTCACGTACAAAATCCTTGTATTAAGAACAAAACGAAACATCCATATTTCATTATTTAACGGATCTCTTTGAAACTCCGTTAAAGACTTCCAAAAGTTTCTAAAGTCATCGATCAATTTTGGCCATTTCCTCCAAAACAAACATTTTAGAGGATCGATCTGGCAAACATAGAGTAGGGAAGTTGTGGTTCTTGTCAAACGTGATTGATGTCAATATTTAGTGTGATTAGATTTGCAGTGTTCAAAGTTATTTATAAAATTAATCACCGTTGATGTTTGAAGCTACTATTGTACAAATTGGAACAGCACTCTAATTGCGTAACACACTATCACAAGCGGAATCGGTTTCATATAGAATAGAATAGAATAGAATAGAATACTCTTTATTATGTACTCCATTTAAATTACAGGTTACAATGTTACAATATTGAAATTTTACATAGAGTGACACAATGGGCGGTCTTATCGCTAAAAGAGATCTTTTACAGACAACCTTTGGATGGAGTATGGGGACAAGGAGAGACAATTCTGTAGGTACACATATACAGTTCACCAACATTCTCTGCGTTATTTAAGGTGTTGAGAAGACAAATTTTTTGAACATCGAAGCAATGGATTAACAATTTGCTTCAAAATGACTCAGATTCCGATCGATAGTGTGTTACGCAATTAGGGTGCAGTTCATGCGAATCCATTTCACATAATTTGGTAACTTCCTACTTGCAAATACGTGCAACCTTTAAAAACCACAACATTCTCATGATTTGTGTTTGAATGGAAACACGATAACGCTGGTAAGGTCGTTACAAAGTTCTTAGAAACGAAAATGCATTCTGAAAACTTACAACTAACCATAAAAAGTCACGTCCTCGCTGAGTCAAGTATATAAATTAATTCAAATTACTTATTATAACGCCCCAAAAACTCCAATCAAAATAAAACGGGCTATTAAACTTTGCGATGAATAACACTAATTCCTTAACACTTAAACGACAAACGTTTTACGATGGCCGATACGTTCTTATCGGATTTATACAGTTTTTAACTCTTTCAGAAAGTTCCTTTTACGTTTCACAGCATTTTCAATCGTCAGTATTTGTCGTTTATGGGACATTATGTAAAACTCATTTAGTGTTTATTACTGCCCCATAACATCAAAGCTGATGGGTTCTTTTGGGGAATTTTCAGCTGTTTACGTCGAGGGATAGTAGATAGGGAAATTATGGGGTGACAAATTGATATCTGTCTGGCATAAATGCTGAAATGAACCTTTTTGGCGCAGCCGTGAGACACAAACTATTGTTGTCAAAACATTATTTTCATTTTTTTTTCTTTTGTTTTTTGTGTTTAACGAACTGTGTCCAAATAAACGTTTTTCTTTGTTTCTTTCTTTTCTGATAGGGTCGGTAGTGGTACTGATCGATCATGTAGTTACAGAAGAATTCATGTTTTTTGTTCCAATATTTTCGCATATTACTTTTAAGTAGTGACCATGAAAGATCAAGAAAGACTGGGTTTCTTTCTATAATTGGTTTTATTACTTACACTTTTCTCAATTAGAAGTACGAACTACTCCAATCTATTACTACGTGACGTGATAAAAACACGTTCCTACGGCTAAATGAAAACAAACTGTAGACGGTACAGACTGTATGTTTTAATCCGGGCAAACTTGAAGATGATGATATCGGATTTGGCCCTAAACTAACATTCCAAAAGGGACTCGTTGACGTTGTAAGCAGGATCTATTTGATTATGTTAGTGTTAGCATATTTGACTGAGCAATTTGTGAATTGAATTTGGCTAGACACGAGGATGATGACGCTTTCATTCTCCAATCACCAAGGTAGCTGAGAAGCATAGTCACTTAACATTATCTAATAACATAAGATTGAGATTATGTCAAATTAAATTAGCTAGTGAAACTTCGAAGACGTGATGTGTATCGAAATCTAAACACGACAAAATAAAAAAGATTTGATTATTGTTTTGGTATTGTTGTTACTTGAGAGGAGCTCGTGGCTAAGTAATAACAGCCACACGACTCGATCCATCAGGTTAAGCTACGCTAGCCGGGGTCGGTCCGTGGATGGGTGACCATCTTTACATACCGAGTCTTGTCCATGCCTCGGAAAGCACGTTAAGCCGTTAGTCCCGGCGGTGGATCTTGAACAGTCGTTACGGATCGTCAGAAGCCCGAAAGACTGACAACCAGTCTTACCAAGGGGTATCGTATTACCCAATTACTGAGTTGTGGAGGTCAGATAGGCAGTCGCTCCATGTAAAATACTGGTATTCAGCTGCATCCGGTTAGACTGGAAGCCGACCTCAACTAGTTGGGAAAAGGCTAGGCAGATTGTTGTTACTTGAAGTGTGAGTTGATAAAACCTGTTCTATCTTGTTGAGATATTGATGTTGATACCTATCATGTCTGTGAAGTTTACTAAAAAAACTGGTTTGTAAACTGCTATTTTAAGTGACTACACTACCGGCGGTTGATGACCCCAAAAAAAACATCACATTACTTTATTTTTTGTTTAATCATGTTTGTTTGTTTATGTTTGTTTTTTGTTTTTCTGCGGAGTTTCGCTAGCTAATTTAATTTGAACCCATAAAGGACGCGCAATGATGCAACACATCGAGTGTTACAATAAGTTACAAACATACTGTAACTGTACATGACCGACAGAGAGGACGGTATACAAAGCCCAACTTTGGGTGCAGTTTTATTTATAATTGAATTTCCCAACTTCAAGTCCTAACATTCACTTAAAGGTGAACAGAACTAAAACTCCTCGACAATTAAATGCGATGTGAACCAGCCAGAATCGGGTTAATAGACATGAAAGGTGAGCGGCTGACATTTTGTTCCAACGTTCGTTCGTTCGCGAAGGTCTTAAGGAATATCTCTACCATTTCAACGGTACGCAGAATCGATGTTCATGTCAAAAACCTTCAGAATTGCGTGGCTAAAGGTTTATTTGTTTTACTGTATTCAGTTTTCTCTTTTTCATCAAACTGCCATTTGGTGGTAGGCAACGGCTGGGTCCAGCCAAGGTAAACTTGTATTTTTTTTTAAGATTGCTTGATGATGAGGGGCTCGTGGCTAAGTAATAACAGCCGCAGGAGTCGATTCATCAGGTTAAGTTACGCTTGCCGGGGTTGGTCAGTGGATGGGTGACCATCTTTACATACCGAGACTCCTCCGTGCCTCGGAAGACACGTTAAGCCGTTGGTCCCGCCTGTCATTCGTGGATCTTTGACAGTCGTTACGGGTCGTCAGAAGCCTGAAAGTCTGACAACCAGCCTTACCAAGGGGTATCGTATTACCCTGTTACTGGGTTGTGGAGGTCAGATAGGTAATCGCTCCATGTAAAATACTGGTATTCAGCTGCATACGGTTAGACTGGAAGCCGACCCCAACATAGTTGGGAAAAGGCTAGGCAGATTGATTGCTTGATGATGTTTCAACAAGATGTAGGATTATTGTTTTCACTAAAGGCAGTACAAAACCTAGCGTTCAAATATCTTTGTCTGTGGTAGATAGATATGGCGCTAGTAAAGAGTCCATTTGAGAGAACTGCTTTTAGCAGTAAACCAAAGAGATGGGCGGAAGGAAACAGATTTAACTAAACATTAACTTAATGTGAAATGCCCAAAAATTACATCTAAATCAACCAGTTTCACCCAGATATTTCTCAGACCTTAGCAAGCACACATGATAGTATAAAACCAGTGGTCTCATATCCACACAATAGTAATTTTCTCCGCGCATGCCTTGACCTACTTGAGGCGAATGAAGTCCCGTGGGAGGCCACTAGTGGATGCCGTGAAAACGTGGGAGCCATCCATCTTACTATCGGGCTTAAGGAATCCCTAATATATTCTTAAAGACTGTTTTTAAAGTAACCGATTTTCTTCATCCATCATTATTATTTATTGGCATGAGCACAGAAATTCTATTAACCCTATTTGGAATTACCACACCCCGTCAACAGTCACTGCTAGCGTTAATTGTGACATCGCAGCCATGAACAATACCATAAATATAAGCAGCCTATAATGTTCCCACTGCTGGGACACAGGCCCCCTCTCTATGAGAGGGAGTCAGGGAACAAGAACATCAATCAATCTGCGTAGCCTTTTCCCAACTATGTTGGGGACGGCTCCCAGTCTAACCGGATGCAGCTGAATACCATTAAGTATTTTACATGGAGCAATTGCCTATCTGACCTCCACAACCCATTAACTGGGTAATACGATACCCCTTGGTAAGACTGGTTGTCAGACTTTCGGGCTTCTGACGATCCGTAACGACTGTTCAAGATCCACGAATGCCGGCCGGGACTAACGGCTTAACGTGCTTTCCGAGGCATGGAGGAGTCTCGGTATGTAAAGATGGTCACCCATCCACGGACCGACCCCGGCTAGCGTAGCTTAACCTGATGGATCGACTCGTGCGGCTGTTATTACTTAGCCACGAGCTCCTCGTCAGGTCAGTCAGGGAACAAGAACATGCCAAGCATAAAATTACTGTCTACATGCTTCATAGATTTAGGTGTTAAACAAATCATGGTGTTATCGTCAGTCAATTTTCTGTCTAGAAAGGTCCTTTAAATCTTCATGTGCACAAATCACGTATACGTATACATTGATACCGTGAATATCTTCGATCAAAGCAAATACTCACACGGCTCGAGAATTGCACCCGGACGTTCTGCCGGACATTCCGATATTATGGTGTCTCACTTAATGCAGTACTTAGTAATTAAATGTCATCATTAGGGCCAGTGTGTTACTGTGGGTACTGAGCTTTAATCGACATCGACATACTGTTCCTCGTACTAATATCGCTTGGGAGATCCGTTTACTTTACTGTTACACCATGAAACATAACACTTTCGAAAGTCTTACTTTGGCAAACCTAGATATGAGTGTCTTTTTCTTGAATGATAGTACCTAGGTACCTTGATATTTGTTATTAGTTACTCTCGGTATTTTATAGTAAACATTTTGTATAGTACATGACACTCAACTTGTCATCAAACATTTATATCTGTTGGACAGAAAATGGTAAATATTTTAAAGCAAAAATATTTCGCACTCGTTTCATAATGACTGTGCTGTAAAACATGTTGAAGATTGATAGAATGGCTGGCGCCAAACATTTCAGGGACAACGTAGGTATTTTCAGAAATAACAAAAATTAAAGAAAATAAAGATTTTGCTAGTAGGTAATATCATTAATCACACAACTTGAGAAGGAGTTTGCAGCTCGGTGACACTGACTTTCTAAATAATAATTTCCTTTACTAATCTTGACACTTAATTAAAACTATCACTTAATACGGATGTACGTCATTCCAGTTCACACCACACAGGAAGATCCAAACAAGCATTAACGAATTAACATGATGTTATTGAACTTCGCACTAAAAATAATAACTCCACTCGTCAGAATTGGCGTTAAGAGTCCATTGGAACCGTGCCAATGCCAACTTCAAGTATTACAGCGCTTCGCACATTTCACGCGACAAATCGAGTGTTAAACGATAGGAAGCTTTAAGCGGCTGCATTGTGTTTTTGTTTGCAAACTTCTGTCACACGTTCAAGAGTCGTCCGTGACTTGATTTTTTGGTCTCTAATACGGTGTTTGTAGCAGAGGATTGTTGCTTTTCAAGCCATTTTCAAGACTACTGGACTGAAATGCAGGAATGGCTTAAAAAGATTTCATGAAGATCAGCTGCAGTCTGCAGTCAAGAGCCGTGCTTGAGTAGTGAGGAAGACTAAGGCCTTTTCCAAGCAGATTAAGGCAAGTAGTGCTGCCAACTAGCGCCACCATTGAGAAAAAAAATCATATGGTGGCGCTAGTTGGCAGCACTACTCGCCTTAAGAGGCCTTTTTAATGTTATAAAGACAATCAATATAATTCTGTTGATTCAAGTGTGTAACATACGATCAAGGACGCATTTTTCTGACTTCCTTATTGCCATATAAAACGCCATGCAGTAACATCACGAATCAAATTTTATGATAGTAATAAGATCCACAAATAGTTATACTTTCATCACAGTAGTAAGTTTTCGACATCTCACTGAAGCCATACTCCAGTGAGTTTATGTTTCTGGGAACATCGCAAGTTATTTTTGATCGCAAACGGAAAGACGAACTATCTGTTTATATCCTTGGGATATGGAATGAGTTATTACTTCCTTGGATAGCAACCCCGAGGAAGATAAAATAATAGGAAATGTTGAATCCTGAAACATGACTATTCTATTATTGAAAGGTGTTCAATTTTGCTGCGTTTGGTACCTCAATCAATTTGCCTAGCCTTTTCCCAACTATGTTGCTTGGGGTCAGGATTCAGTCTAACTGGATGCAGCTGAATACCAGTAGGTATTTTACATGGAGCGACTGCCTATCTGACCTCCACAACCCAGTTACTGGGTAAGATGATACCCCTTGGTAAGACTGGTTGTTAGACTTTCGAGCTTCTGACGACCCGTAACGACTGTTTAAGATCCAAAAATGACAGCTGCTGCTGGTATGTACATATTTGTGGTAATTAAAAAGAGCTAGATATTTCTTAAGCTAAACCGTTTTCATGTGGAGGTTCAGGTCAAAACTCGGAAACATTAATCTTATAAAACAGTGCAAAGACTTTACAATCCGAAATTACCATGCAAAGTGGTTTATCCGTTTCGGAGAAAAGATCTAAAAAAGGCGTGATCGCGCTTTGTAGTTAATGATACGATCGTAGATCTTGTCATAATGATACTGCTTAGAATTCTACTCATACAAAGCATTTGCACGTAAGGCGAGGTTATACTTTTTTGCGTCTTCCAGTCATGTACTTACTTGGCTTTGCTTCATGGAGTTGGTTACGCGTAGTTTATTTAAGTTAAATTCATCTTCTCAGCAAATATTTTCCCAGTAACCTTGCCATAAACATTGCCTATCTTGCCAGTATTATTGCCATAAGAAAACACGGCCCTGAAGAGACGGATTGTAATCGCAGTCTTTATTTGCTGACAAGTCACTCTGCTACCTACTCACCCTCTTCTGACGTTATCTCTATGTCACTTTTTATGACTCTTAGTATGTAGTTTTTCTGCGCAACCCACTTCTGACTAAGATAGAGACAAGACACAAGACTATTGCTTTTTATGATCTCAATGGATCTCATATTATTATGTATAATTATGGTGTTCCCAGTCCTCTCTGATCTGACCTCAGCTTTTAATTAGTAGCATCTTGCGACATCCTCGAAAGAGATTACGTGGCTTATTATTAGCCTGACAAAACATGGCACTATGCCACAATAGACTTACACTAATTAGATTCTTACCACGGTCCTACCCTTTAGCCTCTACGTTGGGGTCAGCTTTTAGCCCAGCCAGAGGTATTTTCTACCAGCCTGGCAGCGAGCTAACAAGATTAAACTAATTAACTAAGCAGTAAAAAAAGAAGAACAGTAGTTGTTTATTACTTGTTTAAAACTAGAGTAAACGTTCACAGCTAGTCAAGATAATATTTTTAAGCTCGTAAAGTTGAGTGCTCAAGGCGTGAATTAATTAACTCGGACTCGTAACTATTTTAAAACTTGAAATCTTTTAATTAGTCGAACGGAACCCTCTTACTGTAAGAAAGTTGTTAAACCGATCCCTTTCCGTATTGCATTGAGTTATTTTAGATCTGTAAGTGGAAAAGAAAACTTGTATTATTGTTATTGGATATGATAGTTTTGCCTTGTAGGCTCTTAAATTCTTTTGGGATATTGCACAGTGGGTCTGTGTTGCACGAAAAAGGTCGTCCTATTATTACCAAGCTCTCGAAATGGTCCATCATAATATCTGTGATTGGTGGAATCGGATCATTTTCGATTGTAGGGTGCCATTACACTGAAAAAAACTTTTTTCGTTGCCAATTGAAATAAATACTCTCTCGGACGAACATTATTACCTTGACACTTTTCACAAAGTTAGCAATACTTGGGACCCAGCTTATCCCCCAATGAAAAAACGTGAAGTTACGAGCCAACTTAGGCTATAAACACAGTCTCAATTGCAACAGTTTGGCAACAGTTGATAAAATCGACTGTTCTTCCGCCAAGTTTCTTTGTTAGTTTCTAAGACAAATATTAGTTTAGTGATTTCAAAAAGAAGTGTAAAGTGGAGTTTCTTCTGTGTCTGACATAAACTGGGCGATATAAAGATCCAAAGTTTAAAGCAAAATTTTTTTATAAGCAAACCCTTTCAGTTTTACATCTGAATAATGAAAACATGGTAAAAAGCTTTGTACGAGCGGTTGGCAGAAAATAATGATAAGAAAAATAGAAGAAGAAGAAGAAAAAGAAGAAGAAGAGAAGGAGGGAAGGAAGGAGGGAGGGGAGGAGAAGTTAATAAAATTATTTTTATTTTTTTTATTTTTTTTTAATGATAACTATTAACAAAACATCCATTTTCATTAATTAACAAAATCGACCATCACTCTACACGACCAATTTATCCATATATGACACAGACAGTTTGGACCACCAAGCAACAGGAGCAACTTTTGCAACATTCCAGAGCTTGATAGATAGTTGGACAGTTGAAGATTGTTGTGGTACAGAATATTAATAAATATCAGCCAACATGTCTACCGGGCATTTGTTACGTATGACAACTTCGGGACACAACGGTATTTTAGTTTTGACGAAGGTTTATTTCGGCCACAGAACAGATAAAGAGATTAGAAAGGAAATAGTTCCTGATTTGTACTAGAACGCGTGTCGCCGCTTGTCCCCCACTCTGTAACTCCACTACAAGCAAGAGACCAATACGTACGCGCATTACGCACACAAATAAACCACACGCATTTAGATCGCGAGTTTGCTATTGGTTCTCACACTAACGCAAACACTGCGCTTGACGTACACTCACACACGCGCAAAAGCAATGTATTTCTCATATACATTACGGCTTGCATTGATCGATATTGATATCGATAAAATATACTCGTACTATATTTTTTTTACTTTAAGTTTTGCAATATTTCACTTTAATTTCGGGAGGGAGGACGGAGTATGAATAGTGTGGACTTCCTATAAACATACATAATTTAAAAAATGTCAAATTAAGGGGGACCATCCGATATTGCTGTGAAATTCAAATTTTCTTTATATTTTCGCTAATTGCAGCTCAGTTTTACGTCATAATTATGTTAAGTTGTTCTAGATGTTGATTGCACCTTGTAACCATAATATATTTGCTAAAAATAATTAAAATCATGTCAATAATAATTATCAAAAATCATCATGTTGCTCAAAAAAACATGTTTTATTTTTCGGAAATAATTATATTTTTGAGTATAGTAAACCTAGAAAAGTGTACTTACGACTTTGATGAATACTGACTAACCAACTACTGACTAACTACTGATTGAGTAACCGTTACGGGCGCAAATCGCGTTTTCAATAACAAAGCTGCAATTTGCAAGAATCCAAAAAACTAATTTCACGGCCTTATTGAATGTTTTCCATCAGACACCCGAAAAAAAAACAAATAAAAACACCCGAATTGAGAACCTCTTCCTTTTTAAGACGTCGGTTAAAAACAGTCCAACAGTGTGTTTTCTTGACGCGCTGGGATACGCTCTGTTGGATTCTCAATGCTTGGTTCAATACCGAGAGTTGGAAACCAAGTGCGCGAAAAAAAAAATCGCCCGTACGAACCGGGCTGAGTCCGCGATAAACGTCATTAATGCGTACAAAGACAAGGGCAAAGCTAGTAAGTAAATAAATGTCAGAAGTTATAAATACTAGAATATTTTAATATTGAACAATAGTTTAAACTCAATTTAAATGCCGATTTTATTATTGTCCCTGAAATAATACGTATTTATTAAGTAACATGCGCTTGCTATCTTTCAAATTCGAATTTTTCAAAATAAAGTGCAATCTATAATTAATATATTTTCCTATAATAGCTTTAGTTAGGTCTGTAACATGACTCAGTAGGATATAACCCAACCTGATGATTACTAATGTTGCTAAATAATCCAGTTCCGACGAAGCTGCGCAAAATCTTCGTTGTTATGTAATCATTTACTTAAAATGTTAAGAGCAAATTGTGCTATATTTAGTAGGTATCCATTCGATTCTACCAGTTGCCTCAATCCATAGTTTTCATGTGTCTGGATCTGTTGGAAACCTAAAAATAACATTTAAAATGTATGGTTTCATCATAAATGGCTAACATCAGACCAAATTTTAGACGAAAAACCCACTCAGAAACTAAATTGGTAACCCACAATAAAGAATAATTGGTGGTAATAAACAAAGTTATTTTAATTTTAATATTACTGTCAATAATCATTTGTATACATACACACAATATCGACATTGATTACAACTTGGTACAACCCTATCGATACGCATGGATTTCGCGGAATTCAAGCGTTGGCTCGGCGACGCGACTTTCGCAGTGAACGCAACATATTGCGCGATCGCTCACGAAGTACAAGATGGTACCCATGCATTGCAAGCAATGTATAACTGTTCATCTGTTTGCGATAGTATCGCTTTTATCTACAAACTACATAATACTATTGTAATAATTACAAATAACACTTGTATTTTAAGGTTTTTGGACTTACCGGTGAAAAGAAATCCCTTGTAGGGCTACACTACACCACTTGCTACTTTTCCGACACGTTATAACAGCGCAACAGGGCATAATCCTTTTTTTTAGCGGAGCTTCGTACGTTGTCACAGTGAGAGCGCGATTACTGGCCGGTAAAACAAATTTCGACTGAACTTAGTGTGTCTACACATACATGCGGCGCGCCTGCCCCGCCCACAAGGCCCTTCTAACCTCTTTATCTTTTCTGTGATTTCGGCCATGTTTCAATTTCTAACAGTTTGTAGTTGGAACACCAAAACATTATGTTTTGGCTTAAAGTTTGTGTGCATAAGCCGGGTACACATTCGTACCTTCTGACCAATATTATTCGTGAGTTATATTTTAAACCGACCGACATTTTTCTATGTTTATGTCCACTTTATATTACGCTGTAGCTCCCCTCTTACGACACCCAGGGGAAGAAAGAGGATGACCTACTTTGAGCTAAGTGCTACACAGCGTTTGAAACTTATGCATTAGAAAATTCCTTACTCCCATCATGTAGGACTTTACATGCATTTAATATCACCATCATCTGGCATGTCCCCGTTCGTTTCATTTAAAAGCGAGATGATAGGTACACACTTTGGAACCGACTGAACTTGCACAGAGGTATTTAATTAAGCTTCCTCTAAATTTGGGGCAGCATTAACATGGCGCCCCCGGGCATGGGATCTATCTTTTGTAGTCTTGTTAGCTTAGGTGAAGCAAATGTGTATTTTGGCCGTACAACAGTGAAAATTGTGCAGGTACAGCATAGATTTTGGTGTGATAACTCTTTTGAAAGGGAATTAAGGTTGTAGAATTTAGCGGGAATATTCATTACGTCTATGTTGTTAAAAGGCGGAATATTTTGATGAAAGCTCTCACATAGGAATGCTTCGCGAAAATAATTAAAATTCTCGTTTGTTAAACAAGCAGAACAGTTTTTCGATAAAATATTTTGCGTTACCAAGTTTTAGTCAGGAATTTTACTCTACCAATACATGGGAAATTTTGCAAAAGGTTTTAAATTCGTGGTAGTTTTGAATGACTTCATAGCCATTGAAACATTTGCCAATATTTTAAATCTGCTGAAGCTATCAGAGAAAATGATGCCGAAAGTAATTCAAAACTATCTTGTTGAATATTTCTGTAATTTACAAAAATTCAACTCAGAAAATATAATGTAGGTATTATGAACACACGAGCAAGGGAAACGTTCCTATATTTAAGCCAAGAAAGCTCTTCGTATTAAGACCATTCTTAAATTTCAGAGAATCCTCGTCAATCATCTTCATTGTTTTATTTTTGGTCTTAACCTAGGAATGAAAGGAATAGAAATTTTAAGAGCTTTTTCAGGGAATATCAGTTTGAACTCAAGCAGATAGGAAATGTAAGGCCATCAAACGTATCTTCTTCCTTGTAGATACTGAAGAATACCTCTGAATTCTGTTCAAAGTGAATGTTCCCGTTTTAGAACATAAATATGTGCTTGAGGCCTTTGTCTGTGTCTAAAAATAACATTCAATAATAAAATTCTGTCAGACCATTCTTTGTACGTTTTATTATTTTCGTCTTGACATTATTAGGTCAAAATTTTCGGATTAAAAGAAACCAGTCCAATGGTTTCTGAAGTACTTCTTCAAGGACAAATTGAGACATGTGTGTAAATCTGAAGAGCGCGACCTATTTTTCTAAAACTGAGTCAACGTCTAAGAATTCTGTTTCTTGTTCATGTGACTGTTTATTCTCTAATTGAAGTCCCGCCAATTTAGGGTTAAACGGGCAAATAGTGACGTCACCAGCAAAGTTACATGTGGTGCGTCTATTTTTAGGGCCCTACTCTATTAAGGAAGTGTTCCTATTCTTGATGCGCTTGAGTGTGGAACAATCATTGCCGTTAGAATGAGTTGATTAAAATTGCTCAATTTTGTAAGCTATTTCCGAAGCGACATAAAATAGTAATGATATATTAAAAGTAATACAGTATGATATATTAACAATATACAAGGAGCTGTGTACAGATTATGACAGGTTATTAAATTAAATCTTAAATTAAAGGAATAAGACCGTTTTTCCCACCAAACATCTTCCAATTTTACTAAAACAGTCTAGGATAAATAAATTGCAGGAAATGCCTAATCTGTGACACTTTTTGGTTCATAATAATTTTAATTCATATTCCTTTCGGGGTATCAAACGGGTGAGTCAAAAAGATAAGCCTTTTGAAATATGCAGGAGGAGATAAAGAGTTGAGTATTTTTCGTAATTTGTTTAACGTTTTTATCTTTTACGCTATCAATATTTTATGCTAAGCTTTTGAATGCTAATTTTAGAAACATTTCAGCTTTTTGTTCTACTTTAACTCCATGTTACGAGTGAAGATGCTCCAGTTTGCAGCTCATTGCATGAATTATGAGAGCAACTATGAGTTTTGGAATAATCCATCTCTTGCCGGTTTTTAAAACTTTTAGAGATTCTCGAAAGTTTTGTTGGAGCAGTTAGTTCACTATTTATAGTAGGTATGAAGAATAGCTTTGTCTATTACCTACTTGTGTCTACTTAGGGAGAATATCCTGGATGAAAGGTGTTTTTTTTATATACAATTATGTTTGCTAATAATGTTTATTACAGCTTTAATGTGGCCATATATAGCTTGGAGCATATTGATCAGTATTCTTGACTTCTCTTTCATAGCATACAATTTATAAGAAGGATTCAAATCTTGATTATCTTTTCTCCGATTATGATAATTATGGTGGGTGCCTAAACCATTCCCTAAGCGATTATTAATTTTGTTTCCACATTCCTTCACCAGTTTTCACATACTAGCAAGAAACAATATTAACTCATTAACATTCTATTGTTGAGTATATTATCGATGTATGAGGTATATTATGAGGTCAATGGCCGCAGATAAGTTTGAACGAGTTAATCTGTGCTCGTAAATCACCTCTATTAGGTAAACAGGAGATAAGAAAAGCTAAACAAACATATAAGCTTGTGCAATGGATATTATCTAACAAATATTATGTAGTTTTACTCCTTGTTGGTCCAGCCAGTCTTCACAAGCGCGAATGCCGAGTGATCCTGGGATCTTTTTGAACTTTCCATTTGGAATTCCACAGTCGCAGTTCAAAATCTGGATATGTGCCCGGATATGGCAATCGGCCCCCCAATAATATCATCTTCCTGCCCTTATCCCACATAACTTGGGGTCGGCGCAACACGTTTTCTTCTTCCATTCTCTCCTGTCAACCGTCACGCTATCATACACTCCCATCTCTTTCATATTATTCCTCACACAATCCATCCATTTTTTCTTTGGCCTTCCTCTGCCCCTCCATCCATCAACATGTATCATCACTATTTTAATCACATGCGTTTCGTTTCTCCTCATCACATGCCCATACCAAGCCAAAACGTTTCCGTTCAACTTTTCTGTCACTGGCGCTACTTTCAAACTTCCTCTTATATACTCATTTCTTACTTTAAATCCACTGTCGTCACTCCACACATCCATCTCAACATTCTCATCTCCGCTGCATGCAATCTTTTTTCCTCCGTCTTCTTCACTGCCCCTTAATAATATATGACAAAAATATAGCTGACGAAATGTGGGTGTAACAAACACTTTTGGCTAACTCTTCGGGGAATACAGGCGTGGTGGTGAATATTATGGGTTAGTTTGTAAGCTTGCTTGGAACTGGCTAATTACTAGACCACACAGAAGCTTAGCCTTAGGAACAGAGTTAGTGCAGAGAAATTATACTTAGTTTAGTTACACAAAGCGTTGTGGTGGTGTTACTTAGAGGTCTAATTACGAGAGAGAGAGAGAGAGAGAGAGAGAGAGAGAGAGAGGTTATAATTACGTAAGAACATATCCTTAGCACTTTAACCCACTCATTGATTTTAAGTTTTCTGGATCGCGAAGTATTTTATTGCCAGAGGACAGTACCGACCTACTTATAGACCCACTTTCTCATCTTACAAGTTCTTAATGACTTTTAAATAGCTTCCATCATTCACAACTCGACCCAAATACTTGGTCTACAATAAAAATTGTGAACGCCATTTATTAACCGACTTCAAAAAGGAGGAGGTTATCAATTCGTCGGAATCTTTTTTTTTTTTTTTTATTTTTTTTTTTTATTTTTTTTTTTTATGTATGTTCCCCGATTACTCGAAGATGGCTGGACCGATTTGGATTATTTTTTTTTTGTTTGAAAGGGTATACTTCCCAGGTGGTCCCATGATCATCAAGTCAGGATCTGATGATGGGATCCTGGAGAAATAGAGAGAACTCTTCCAATTTTATAGGCACACTTGAAGCGATTTGGATAGTCTTTGGAAGAGTACTTTCTTGGAGTGGTCCCATTTCAATTTGGTGAAGATCTGATGAAGAACTTCTGAGATAGGCAACGGAACTCCTCAATAAATGATAGCAAATGGACTGGGATTGCTGAAATCTCATGTCTGTTTGTTGTTCACACCAGTTCATAACATAACATCACGCCAGTACGCTGTGAAGGGGTAAGCACATGTGAACCACTAAAAAGTGATAAATAAAAACTTTTTTACAAAAAAATACAACCGACTTCCAAAAACAACACTACAAACTGAAAAATAACTTTAATTTCGGAAGTCGGTGGCAAAAAACGAAAACACATTTAACTGGACACCGACTTCCGAAATTAAAGTTATTTTTCAGTTTGTAGTGTTGTTTTTGGAAGTCGGTTGTATTTTTTTGTAAAAAAGTTTTTATAACACAAGTTGTCCGTTAAAAATATCAACAAAATTTTGCTATCAAACTGTCACATTAACTAACGAGATGTTTTTTCTTCACAATTTAATGGAATGGCGTATCTTTTATGTCATGCCGGCCTTTTGGTTTTAATTATTTATACTTTTGAAGCCTTTTTCCAAGTTGCGGTCGGCATCCAGTCTAACTAGATACTTAATATAAGACCTCTACAAGCCAATTATCAAATAACAGTATTCTAAGGTCAGATCAGTTGTGACCAACCGGGACTAGTGGTTTAACTTGCGCTTGACTTCGCGAAGGCCGAAGTGATCTCGATGTGTAAAAAAAGGTCTCCCATCTATAGACTGACCACAGCACGCACAGCTTAACCTTATAAAACCAAACCAATCCGCGAGGGTGAGAACTTGGCCCATAACTATGTAAATTAATATAGGTATGCGAATTCATACAATAATGGCTCCTCAGTGATAGCAAGTGATATTACCCTGTTTCCAATACGTTGAAGTTGCGATAACATTTTATCGAAATGATGTGAAATTAAATTGCAATATTTACTTCGCAACGGAAGCTGCATCCAAAGTCTAGATAATAACTCTCGGCAAACGTACAGACCTAACTGCAAAGACCACTGCGCCAATTTACACGTAAAGGTAGCAAGCCAGCAAGGGGTAGTTTAGTAAGCAATTAGCACTTTGAATTTACTTATTGTGCTAACTACCTTGACTTTACTGTTGCACTAAACATTGCATTAAGAGAGTGCTGGCAGACAGCACTAGTATACAAGGAGACTTATCATCTCATAACATAAAAATGTAGCATTTATTACATAATTTATCATTTCTGTATTTTTCCAAGGGTTATATGCAAATCTTTGGTGCACCCACATTTCACCAAGTAGGTTTTCGACCCAAGTATGTAACAGGGGGCTAGCGTTTTGGCAGTAGCCGGGTACGAATCCTGTATCAAGCGAGATTCTAAGAATTTTCTAATGGTGAATCTAATAACACTTAAGATCTGTGACACTGCCCGACCCCTCAGCGTAGGACCCTGTCCGGGGATTGATCAGTCAACAAGATCCTACGGCGAGCATTCGCACTGGAGACCAGGCCAACAAGCCAATGTTTATTAAACTTTTGTAATTCTTTTGTATTATGGGGCTATGTAGCACATATGTTAACAATGAACCCAACAACGCAACTCCCATCAAATTTGGGCAATCTCGGAACATTAGTAAGCAGAAACACAGTAAATTATAAAAATTGCTGCTTTGGCAACTGTATCAGTTTTTACGGAGTTCTAAAAAAGGTGTTCTTTTTGCTGATCCAATTTCAAAGCTTCCAGTGTATGAGACAGTAAAACATGATTTTATAAAGCAAAAATATTTTCATAAACCATTAACACAAAATTCAGAGATAATTTCTATATTCAGACAGCCCATATCACTAAAAAAAAAACAATACGCCTCCAACAATGAGAACAAAAGTAACATAAAATATGATTTGCTCACATTCAAATGGAGTCTCGGACAGAAATTAGTTATAAAAAAATAAACACCAACAAACACGAGTTCAGTATTCCACATTTTATTGTACTAAAGAGAAATATTCCAGCGTAGAACAATGAAATCTGTGGAGAAGTTTCACACAATAACAAAAACATTTTAATTGTTCGTAATATTGCTCTTAACATTGAGAATAATAACAATAGGAAATGAGGACAGTATTGAAAGCGACAGTCCAACAAAACGTGAAAATGAGAGTCCTGTGAAAAAACACACAATATACACTTATTTAGTGAAAGTGGTTAATACCTAATTAGCGGGTAGGTGAAGATTTTGCGGTCAAACATTGTTCACACAAGGTTTTATCTCGGTGATCTGAAAATGAAAAAGCACCCATTGCTGCAGTGTTAGAACCGCACTGCATTATTTCGCGATTTTAGATAGCACTATGTGACAGTTTTAGTAGAGTCGCGATTTACTATAGTGCGTTTATGGAAAGCTGCGTGGCGCAAACGCGGTTTATGCGAGTTTTCTATAAATACGGTGCGCTTGCGTCGCTCTATTGTTCATTTTGTCAATGAAATACCGTTACGCTACGGTATATGGACTTTTAAAGGATACAGTGAACGTAGCTCATCAATTAGTCGTCTCCTTCATAGTTGAACCTGTCCTGAATTAGGTATTCACCCATTATGCGCATGAGTTCTCTTGCTTCCTTTATAAGATTTTTGGTCATCTGGCAAGAGTAGGAATATCATTCTACATTTTCTGGCAATTTAACGCTAGCGATGAAGCTGCTAGTAAAAGTTTTAAACTGATTAAAACATGTAACCGTAGTAGCAATCTGTGTTGCTAAAAAACATTTTTACAATAAAAATACAACCGACTTCCAAAAACAACTACAAAGTGAAAAAGTCGGTGTCTAGGTAAATGTATTTTCGATTTTTGCCACCGACTTCCGAAATTAAAGTTATTTTTCACTTTGTAGTTGTTTTTGGAAGTCGGTTGTATTTTTTTTGTAAAAATGTTTTTATTTTTCACTTTTTAGTTGTGGAACCTACCCCACACAAATTCTAATACCACTACCTGCAAAACAAAGTACTCGTAGAACATCATCCATATAAAAGTGGGGAAAAAATACGTATCATTGAAGCTAACTCAAAAACTACCAAAGCAAAGTTAATAAATTTTATATGGGACCAACTGTGATGTATACCCTCTCGAATAAAACAAAAACAATCCAAATCGGTCCAGCCATCTTCGAGTAATCGGGGAACATACATAAACGAATTGATAACCTCCTCCTTTTTGAAGTCGGTTAAAAACAATAAAGTTACCTAATCTGATTACTTTGGCTAAATTAGTATTTAACCAACGCATAGTATAATTAGCAACAGATTGTAATACAACTGTGTACTTCCAGTCCCTAATCGAATAGTACTTATATCCGGTCCAGACTAAATATGAAACACAACATCATCATCATCTGCCTAGCCTTTTCCGAACTATGTTGGGGTCGCCTTCCAGTATAACCGGATGCAGCTGAATACCAGTATTTTACGTGGAGCGACTGCCTATCTGACCTTCATAACCGAGTTACTGGGTAACACGATACCCCTTGGTAAGACTGGTTGCCAGACTTTCAGGCTTCTGACGACCCGTAAAGACTGTCATAGATCCACGAATGATAGCTGGGACCAACGGCTTAACGTGCTTTCCAAGGCACGGAGGGGTCTTGATATGTAAAGATGGTCACCCATCCATACGCGACAAGCGTAGCTTAACCTCATCGATCGACTCGTGTGGCTGTTATTACTTAGTCACAAGCTCCTCTCAAATATGAAACACACCAAAAATAAATAATCGTTCTACGATAGAAATAAGAAAATTCTTTGTAGACATAAATTATAAATGAACTTTAGGAGATTCTGATCCACATTTAAAAGATTTGGTCATACAAAGGGATTTACTTGATAATTCAAAGGGCCATTTTCTCTTTGTGTCAAAGGGCAGGAATTCAGAATAAGTAAAGCCAGAGTATACTATGCTTACACGTTAAATTTTACGAATGCCTCAGCCCAGATTCTTTGTTTTACCTAGCCGAAGTGTAATCCTATCATGATATAATTCTTTTACGCAATAGGCACTTAGGCTATTTATCATGTCGGTTCGATGCTTTTAGAGGACCAAAGTTTTGATAGTGCTTCGTTTTCTATCGTATCTTGAACTGCAATTAAGAGCTTTATCGTAACTCTGTTGATGCTTTTTAAAAACAAGTAGATAATTAAAATTCAACCAACTCGGATACCTAACAACATTGTCCAAAATGTCTCCCAATTTTCCGCTTTACCACCACCAAATATTTCACCAAAACCGTTTTCCACCAGCTGGCTCCGTGTCATTAATCCCGAAAAACAATTCTTCAAATGCAACACACACAAAACACTGTGCCTTACCATC
The DNA here is from genome assembly GCA_946251885.1 of Cosmia pyralina. Taxonomy (NCBI): domain Eukaryota; kingdom Metazoa; phylum Arthropoda; class Insecta; order Lepidoptera; family Noctuidae; genus Cosmia; species Cosmia pyralina. The sequence continues at coordinate 3,110,077 of OX276348.1, read as the reverse complement.
TGTTATGATCTTACCTCAGTGGTCTGCCAAGTGTGAAATGGCAGTGTACCGTTGCGGCAGCAGATGTAACGGTGATAAACGATTAAATAAAAAGAAGTCTAAATAACACTATCGCACATTGGTATTACGGTATAGCGAATTTATAAATCTACTCGCGTTTGGACTGATGACACAACTTGGGCAGGTGATATTAATAGTACAAATATTTAAGGTAAGACAGCATTGTGTATGTTTTCTGTATCATATCATTAAACTAGAAAAGGTACACATTAGGGAAAGCATTTAACAAGGAAGAAAGCAAAAACAGATATTAAACAGTTGTCCAATCTCACATCACATTTCACGAACATAAATAATAAGTATAATGCTACTTGAAAATAAAAAAAGAAAACTCTTCCTAGACTTAGCATTAGAGTTCACAAAAGAGCGTTGTTTATTATCATCGTAAAATTCTATGATATTTTGGAAACATTTTCCGTAGCGCAAGTAATACTAGCATAAAATACGTGGATATAGTTTGAACTGCATGCAACATATTGGGTGTTGCAAAGGTAATGGTGCATAAGTAAAACGTGCCGCTTGGAAACCAGCTCGTTCCGTTACTGCAGAGACTTCTAACTAAGTTTACTGTACTGTCGCAAAGGAATATTTTTGACTTGCAGAATCATACTTCGAGATAGATATTATTTAGGCGACGATTTAACTGGAGGTTAAAAATATTATTCTTAACCAAAATTTAAATTATGGCAATAAATAAGTAGGCAATTACTTGACAACATCTTTTGATACTCCAAGCAAAAGCAGTATGACGTCTTTGTATAGTGATTATGACGCGAAGTGAAATTACGGGTAGCTGTAATTTCCAAACCATATAACTTTAGCCCCGCTGTTATTGCTGAACAATATTTTCACGTCGAGTATTAAGTATTATGGAGATTTAAAATAAGCTGCTGTATTATGATGAGCATCAGTAATGTCATGTTTACACTGGGTTTTAGAATTTCAAATAATTAGCTATTTTCTAATAGAGGGATTATAAATCTGTTTGCACACAAACACTATTGTGGATGAATTCGACCAAACTTTTACGATCCAGTCTTAATCTTCGAATACATTTTGAATCAATGTCAGTCGTTAGTTTTATTCCACGGGTAAAAGATATATCCGACTTTGGTAAAATTAGCCCTACCTAGAGAAATTTTATTTTCTAGTTTATTTTGTTTATTGTCGGGGTCCACGAGCAGAATTGTTAAAAAATACATCCTCACATGGCACTGGCACGCAAACTTTTATTGTTTTTGTTTTAATTTCTTAAATTAATTAAGGAGATCTAGTCTCAGGCAAAATGGCGTGAGCTTCTAATACAGCCACGTTAGTTACAAGAGTCAACTAAGATAGGTCAATGAGGTGTTCGTAGGTGTTTAGCAAATTATCATCACGTGCGCAATGTGGCCGATTTGAGATTCACTCATTAACATCACAAGGTCATAGACACCCACTACTTGGTATCCCATAAACAGTGTGTTATCGCTAGCAGAGGTAGTTATTGGCGGAAACGCTAATTATAATGAGGTGCTTATCACTTCCTCATTCATAGTCTTGTATCAAAAGTAATACAAAACTTGCTATATATACATATACACCTAAGCCATTAGAATCAATCAGTCACGAACAGAAGAAACTTAAAATTTGCAACGGCCATTACTTACTTAAATGTACAAATAACCAAATAGATTAAGCTAAACTGTCTTAATGTTTGCACGAATTCGCAATATCTGTTGATTGTTTATTGTAGAACTCATTCAAATTGCCAAGATGGACTAGCTGTTTCTTTAATTAATCTAAATAACATTGTTCTACAAGCCAATACACAGTTTGCAAACCAAACTGCTAAATACGACACACAGTCCTCAGTCATTGACTATGTCGGCAAAAGAACAAACTATATTTGGAGCTGAACTTGTGTGGTCGACCGTACCACAAAATGCGAAAACACGTGGGAAGGACCGGAATCATGTCCTTTAGTTCCAGCGTAATACAGTGTAGATTCGCCTCCGGGTTTTTGCCAAGTGTAAATGTACCATGGTAGGATATGAATAAAGTTTAAAGTGTCTTATAATCTTAGTAGTGTTTATTAACAGTAACCTATACGTTTTCTGGAATTATGGATGAGTAGAAGGGCACGCCTACGAGGTAAGGTCTTGTGAGATGCAAACAATAAAATATTTGTTTTACCCTGACGAAGTTCTTAGTCGGATGCGGAGTACACTTATTGCGTATAGTCGTTATGTAACTTGGTTTAAGTACGACACGCGCGTATACTGTAACAAGGTATTATGAGGAAAATACGATTCAATTGTGTTTTTTTATTCAAGGATAAGTATTATGGTTATTTAAATGCATAGTTTATAGGATAGCTCTTTACTAATGAATTGACAGGTAAAACGTCTAAAATCAGACCCACTACGTTGACTGATTCTTAATACTGGCTATGTTATTATAAATCGACAGGAATAAGAGCACAATAATATTTCCATTGTTGAACACCGCTTATAAATCTAAACAAACAAAAACTTTACCTCGTATGTTAACAGAAACCAGCTGTTTACTTGTAAACGTATTTAAACCGAGAAACCAAGTTTACATTTATACAACAACTTGTTAATGAATAACACTAAATACATGATTAGTAAGCGATTTGCGGTTTGCCTCACGCGTCCAAATGTGGAATAATCATTTTTAGCGATAAAACACATGTTTCAATGATGGTCAACAAAAACTTGTAACATCTGTCCGTAGAAACGAAAATAATTGGCGTGTCAAACATGTTTGGAAAACTGGTGTGAAGAACAGACATGTGCAAGAAATCGCGATTTTTATGGGAGTAACAAAATTGTTAATTGAAACTGGTTTGAGTAATAGTTTCTCTGGTGGTGCAACTATTGACATTAATGACATGATTTGAAGACTTTGTTTTCAATTAGTGGAAGATCATTATCACGTTTTACTATTTTACAGTATTTTTCCATCTACCAGTTCTGGACAAAATCATTATCAACTTTAAAAAATCTAAGAAATCTCAATAGCTCAATAGGTAATTAGGTACGTTTTATCTGAAGAAACTTTTTCTAACTCGTAACAACCCATTACCGATGTTAATTGCCTTTCCGATACGACGACCGATTCCTCTTACATCTAGTAGCAAGTGCCAGTAATAGCTGTCTCTTTAAATTTTTATAGAGTCTTGAAAACGTTTCCAGATCTGACCAAATCAGCATCAAATGAATATAAACATAAAATCATAATTTTCTACCGACCGACGCGACGTAAGTATTTCAAGAAAAGTTAGTTTAAAGGAGGATGAGGTGAGAATAACGTAGTAGAAGAGATCTGTAATAGAGCCTTTGTGTATTATCTAGAATGCTTTCAAAGAAACCTACGCTAAATGCAAACATTACATTCACAAACCAACCATTGGTAACCGTAGGAACGTCAATTCAATGGTAATACTGGAAACATTCTAAATCGACGGTTCCCAAATCCATCAAATCAGCGGTAAATTAATAAAAAAACATCATTATAACGAGCGGCAACTACAACCGCTGAAAATTGTTATCTTTACAGACAGCAACATCATGCTGTATTGAGAGATTATCGTAATAAGTACCTAATCTAAAGCAGAAACACAAACACAAGAAAATGACAGTACATTCTCTGGACAGCGAATCTTAATCCAACATAGTCATATGATCGATGAAAAAACGCAAGTTTTCTAAACATCTCATCATAATTAACACTTCACATGATGCGTGAACGTGTAAACTGTAATTTAGTTCATCTCGTTCCAGTAAAAAACTGTATGTGTGTACTGTGTATATAACAGTCAATCAGTGGAAGCAAAAAGTACAAATTGGTTAATAATTCATCACGAAGAGTTCGTTACACCGAATGGCATGGCGTAGGTCCCGGCTTCAGTGGAAACGTATGATGTGAGGCTTGGAGGATTCTGCATTATATTAGATTTTTACTTGAGGCAGGTCGCAATTAAACGTTTTTAGAACTTTTAAAATATATTTAAGTACTTAGTAGGCTTACAGTTGATATCTAACACATGCTAAGAGATGATTAGTCAATTATTGTTGCGCGCTTAGAAACCTGCCCCTTTTACTTCATAATATTTGATCATTTGTGTCACAGGACAACCAAAATTGTTTTAGAGATAAAGTTGAAGGCAAGGCAATAAAACCGAAGCAAAAATAAAGATTACTGAATGTTAATTTCGAAAAAAGCTTCGGAAAAACCAATCTATGCCATTTCCATAACTTTAAATACGGATAAGAAAGAATAGCATAATATTTAAATTACATTGCAAAAATGGTAAACCAAACTGCAGCGATTGCTAATACGATTATGTAAATACTGTTTAAAATAAAAGCACCCAAAGCTCACGTTAGTTCGAAGATTACGATAGTACAGATACCAGTAAGTTTGACCTACATCTTAGTGTTACAGTAGCCCATATTTATATTTTAATTAACTACTTAATAGTTCATTACGAAATGAAAACAAAGCAGCATAAATTGTACAATGCAGTGTGATTGCAGAGCTAATATTTCCATTGTGTTGATGGAATAGAAAAAGCTTTTTTTCAGACTATATCTATGACGATTGTTTAATAATCTGTCAGTATCGATAGTATCTTATAACACGAATGTCGTACCATACAAATAAGCCCTGAAGGGTAAGCCCAATATACAGTAGCCTATTTGTTTATGTAACTCAGTTCGTTGTTTGTATTACAGTATGCCATTATTCTAGTAGGTCCCATGTGATAGGGGAGAATGTATCCACATTTATTGGACACGGTTCCAATCATGGACATGCAGGTATCTTTATTTTGTATCGATTTATTACATTTGGGGTAGCATCAGTTTTGGCAGCGGACGTTTTGTTTGTGCTTATGTGTGCTGTAACTCCTAATTATATTGACGGAAACGCTGAAGAGAACGCACAAATGCAATTCCATTAATAAACCATAAAGGACGCTATTTCATTAATAGTTGGATGAATCAAAGTCTGCAAAATAACATCCAAACAATCCGAATTCCACGGAACCCTTCAACTACTAAAAAGCATTGCTATTTTTATTATTTTTCACATTGACACTCGTATCGAACACGACTGTGCAAATATATTGTGCATTATTGATTGGTCGATATCACCCGCTGAAGCGGGGACTTTTTAATCAGTCACACAATCTAAAAAATCCCTTTGCAATAAAATTCCATCCTGCTTTTGATCTACATTCGATGTCCACTCTCATTTTTTAATATTTGCCTCGTATTTATCCAATAGAGGTAAAAAAATGTTTCCTATGCTTTGTGAGCGTTATTAACTTGCCTTTATTGTTGTTTCAAATAAAAGCAAAACAAACCCACACGTGGGTAGAAAAAGGATTTTTGCTGTAGTCTTGTATGCAAATTTATTATGATTATGTAAATATATTTTCAATGAAAATGTTAGTGAACCTCTTGTTTGAACGAGGCAGTCGGCGTTGCCGCCTGTTCAATAATCATTGTTCAGGGAACAAGCTTGTATTAAAATACCTAGTTAGTCTGTAGTTAGGTGTTTGAAAATGTTCAGACGTGCTCTTTTGTTATTCAGTGCGGTTAGATCAACAAAATGTTTTACTTCATCTTTTCATTCTTCGATCGATCACGATTATGCAATTTTTTTGTTCCCAACCAAACAAATACTTATATCCACAAAAGCGTTTATTTAAGTTGACTTCAAGTCTCCAACATCAAATTTAAAAAAATATTGCTTTCAGCAAAATCTTAATACAATTTTATTTCAGGTCTTAATCGAACATTTCTATACAAATCAAAGTCATTCAAACTTTAGCTAGAGCAAAGTTGTGTAGTGTTGACCGTGACGTGGCCTTGAATTTTGTTTGTCCATAACATTGTATTACAAACTGGTTTTCGTCGCCGGTGTTATAGTAACCAGTACTTATGTTGTGTATTAATCAACATGCAATTGTATGTGCTCAATCTAATTAACGTATGACAGGTTGATTATATGGATGTAAAGCTGATCGATTTCAGTAAGAGTAAGAATAACTATTAATTTATTATTTTTGACGACACGGTTGGCGCAGTGGTTGAGCGATTGACTGCTGCGCAGCATGTCGCGGGTTCGATTCCCGCACGGAACAAATATTTGTACGACCTACAAGTATTTGTTCCGAGTCTGGGTGTTTTTCTATCTATAATATGTATGTATTTACAAAAAAAAAAAATGTATATAAGTAGTTTATCAGCCATCTCGTTACCATAACACAAGCATTAGGTTGCTTAGCTTGGGGCTAGATGGCGTTGTGTGATATGTCCAAACATATTTATATTTATATTATATTTATATTTATATTATTAATCAGTTTAATAATCGTCATAACCTAAGGTGCACAGACTTAGTCTTTGACTAACATCCAGAAGTCAAAACTCAACCAACGAGTAATGGAGCGCAGTATACTAGGGATCGTGTTCGAAACACAATACTGCGCTCCGAAACAAAGATAATTCATGTGGCTTAAAAGGCTGCTAATTGTGGGCCCAGATAACACAGAACTGGTGACCCGAGACAGTGAGGCGGGGCCGCGGCAGGCCACGTAGGAGATGGCGGAATGAACTGGACAGATTCCGCCAAAACTGGAAGGAGGACGCGCGGGTTTACGAACGGTGGAAATAATGGAGAGAGGCCTTTGCCCATGAGTGGAACAGCGCAGGCTAACAAAAAAAAAAAAACGTTTTCAGAATAACATTACATTCCAAAGACACATTGTTAGTAATTATACTTATAAAGTTATAAGTAACTAAGTAAAATTATTAATAATTCTGGTGGTTCCAGAATAATACAGAACTTGGTATTGGAGAAATATATTTCTCCAATACCAAGTTCACCATGATGTGTCATACTCAGAACGTCAACAGCTGTTTTGTCTTCTCTAAACATATTGGGTCATCAGTGGCGCACCCTGGTATGCTGATTCCTCCTGATCCTCCTCCTGATTCCTCCTCCTCTTGATTGGTTATTATCCGTTCTCACATAACGATCGTCAAGTTTTTCTAGTATGTAATGTTTTCTGGCTAATAGATTTTGTTCTTTCGTTTCAAATCTGGATATTCTACAATTTAGCAGTACGTACCAGCAGTAAGAATTCGTTCTATTCCTAGTCGACACTCAATTTCAACTTTACAGTTCCGCGACCCATAATTGGTTCCCGGATTTATGCATGTGAGCGAACACATTACAGTCGCAATGGAATGTCTTAGAATGTTATAACTTTCAGTGCTCAAAGACTTTGATTATGAGAACTGGCGTAAAGGCACAAATATGCACATTCCGCGATACATTCAATTCAACACTCATGCATTGATACTGGGTGCAATACGGAACTTGCTAGACGACTGTTATACCTACTCGTTGGATTTTATTATATTATAAACAGTAAGTAAGGAAACTTGTAGCTTTATTATATATTAATGTCTGTTCAGACATTAATATATTTAACGACTCCTATTTTGAGTGCAACACACATGTAACAATATCTGTATTATATGATCTATAAGTAAGTAGAATCAGACATGGGTTGTCGTTGACAATTATTTCGAGATTACTTGCAGATATATGTTCCTATTCTTCATCCGACAGTTAAACCTATATGAAGTATTATACTGAACTAATTAGCGCCTTTCAAGATACTCTACAACTGTTCCTTGAATTTGAAAATTAAACCCCAGATAAGCACTGGATCCCTCAGAAAATTATTTTGTATTGAAAGTTAAATTAAGCGAGTAAGCAAAGCATTTACAACTTGAATGAAAGAACTTAACTGACGTGCAAACGTCAAACAAGAATCTAAATAACTTCAAAGGCACATTGAAGAGAGTTTACTGAAATCTTGGAGAATTAATTTCCTTTCAGATTAATCCTTGTCTAATTTACCCGAATATTCTATTGAGGCAGATGAAGATGACAAACCAAATGGTAATACTAACCACACTGAAGACATGAAACAAGAAGCATCTAACAATAGATTGTTTAGTTTTGTTTTTGCTTTTATTATGGTTAATGTGTCTTTGTTAATTCTTCCTTCCATAGACAAGGTGTCATAACGTAATCTGAGAGATGCATGTAAAATATTTCAAGCATATTATGGTATTGCAGAAAAAGCGGCGTTATCACCGCAAAATAAATCATCATTCTGCGGTTTCTCATTCTCATCATCAAATAGCCTTTTCTTCTCTGACGACGTACACCATTCAAAAACAAAACATAGTATTTAATTAAAATTAATTGCTACAGCCAAAACATAATTAGATTCCAACTTTATTGTTAGCAGTGACATTTGACATTAATTAGTTATTTGCACGTCAGCCACCGGGGGGAGGGGGAGGGGGGGGGGGGATCGTATCCACCTTCGCTAAGGAGATTAATGATGCAGTGGAATGTTCAATATGAAATCAAAATTTATTGGGAGAATTCAGCTGGTTCTGGCTCAAATAATAACTGAGATAAATTGATTGGGAAGCAATCGAAATACTAAGGTGCTCTGATTAAGGTGCTGAGAACATTTTGAAATTTCTTATGCTCACATTTTTACTCAGATGTGTTAGAATTTTTTGCATCAAAAAATCAACAATAAGACGTTCGAAGCCTTAGCAGTTAACGCCAAAAGCGGGTGTTTTTGGCGTTAATTGCTAAGGTTGTGAGCCTAAGAGATTTCAAAATGTTCCATATCTCCAGGCTTATTATTTTTTTCTCAATGGTGGCGCTATTGGCAGCATTACTCGCCTTAAAACACAAATCTGAACAGGTGTTTCATTAGATCAAAAATAATATAGAATGTTCATGTTATTTGTAGTATTTAATTAAGAAAATGGTAAAAGATATGAACCTCCTTCCTTGTTTGTCCGTAGTAGTATTTTCCTCATAATTCCACTGCTCTTACTGAATAAATGATATTCTATTCAGTCCCATAAATAAAAACAGCTCGAGGTTTAGTTTCAAGAGAACTTTAGACTACTAGCTCTTGCCAGCGAATTCGCCCGCGTGGATGTTGGAAATTATCCCACGGGAAAGTACTACCGGGATAAAAAAAGTAGCCTATGTGCTGTTCCAGACTGTAATCTAACTCTGTGTCAATTTTTATCCAGATCCGTTCAGCCGTTCTGCCGTGATTATCAAACATCCATCCATCCAAACTTTCGCATTTATAATTTTAGTAGGATAGTAGGTTAGTAGGATATTCCGTTCTATAGTTCAAGAGTCAAAATAATAAATTCCAAACTTAAGCCAAAAGACACAAAGAACTGCTATTGGAAAAATGGTTTCTAGTTAAAATTTTAAAACAGCTCTCGTGCAAAAATTACCTTACTTACATGACCTACTTTTGTATCCAAGTTTTCGAAGTGAATTCCCCTGCTGGCTCTCAGCCAAGCGTTTATTTAATTAAAAAATCTGTTTCGTATTGAAGTGTTGGTGTAAAGTAGCCGTCTAATGGCAAACCGTAAGGTAATTTCGACACACGTTGGATTTTTAAAGCGGATTTTGTGAAAACTGCTCTAATCCCAATTTCCGTTATGTTCATCTCTAGGAGTATTTCTGTCTACAGCTTTTCAAATCCTGTGCGGGTATGTCCGGATTCAACGAATCAAGTAGTGGGGAAGTGTTCGACGAAAAATGTGAGGCATTTACTGGCTGTCCCATATCTTCAGGTTTATGTGAAGTGAAAATATTTTCCAGATTTGAATGTTTGAGTGAATGAGATTTCATTTTATTCTCGAACTTACGAGTACACATGGGTAATCCATAATATTGGAACTCTGGAATAGGTAAATAAAATGCATTTATATGCAGCTTTTCCTTAGCATCAAAATATACAGTGACATACTCGTATTAGGTAGGTAAGTAAAGGTTCATATCATCGGTCTTTTCAACTCCTCTCAGTTGATTACCTCGCAACATCAATGCACTCAGATACTCTTCGAGATCAACTCAACGTCAGCTTATAGACGCCAAAGGGCACTTGTTGAAATCTGCTCAATAACGTCGAACAATCGAGATATTTTAGAACTGGAGTTGTTAATAAATTTATTATTACAAAGGATTGTTTTTAATAGGATTGGCAATTACTAATATGTTATTAAACAAGCTTGGTAAGGTTATTTAATTTATATTTTTAACTAACATTTACTTGAATAGAAACCTACTACAATAACTTCAGTAATGTAATAATTAATGAGCTAACAAATTACAAAATTAACATTCAATGGTTCAAAAAAACGCAAAACATTCCTATCTACAAGGAACTTTAGTAACTAACTACAAAAAACCACTGAAGGATAGTTTTGCAAAAGAAAATGCTTTAATACAAATTCCAGGACATCTGTCTAGATCTACAACATTTCATACTTAATTGTGATTAACTCCAAAGCCACTTGTTTGTAACAGCTAGACATTTTAATCCAAAGAGGAGTATTTTACCTTGTTATGACATTAATACGGTACCTACTATTGTTTCAGCCCAGTCTATTTATGAGTGCTCCCGCTCCCGCAGCCGTGATGCAGTCTAGAGCTAAATGTCAAGATCGTGGTCAGACGAAAATTGTAGACGGTACGGAGGTCGAGGCATTTTCTATTATTTATTTATTTGAAAAGATAAAGTGCAAGATGGATATTATGAAGTTTTTTTTATCATAGTTCGAAGTATGGAGGAAAGCACATTGAAAAACGTTTTATTGTATGAGTCATGTATCGTACATGGCTCACGCGCATTGCATAGATCAGCACAAATTATAGTGTAACGCGACAGTACACATTCAGCGTTCATAGCCAGCTGTACTCATTGACACAATACCCATATTGCATTAGATACGTCGTAGTTAAATACACACATCAAAAGTGTCTAGGGATCAACATATATTTTTGCAATAACTTTTCTCCTGATTGATATTAATTAAAATTTTCTTTAAGGATTCATCAAATAAAGTGTTTTCGTTTGTCACAGTAACGATAAACCAAGTCACCTTTGCATTAATAAAGAAATTTGCCATTTTCCTAATAAAGGGATTTTTGACATTTGAACCACTAACATTAAAGTTCGAAAAAAAGACTGAAATAACAGTTTTCTTTAAAATTTTATTGGGTAACTTAAACAATTAATAATCCGTGTTTCTACCGCGAACACTAACAACACAAGAACATCGGTTTGGCATACTCAAAATGAGTTCATCCAAATCACGCTGTGGAATGGCCGCCCATGTTCGTTGCAACAACAAAAAAAGGTCTTCTTGCGACTGGATACCCTCCAGATTCGGCAGAGCTCTTCTCTGTAGCATATCCCATGCATGCTCAATCGGGTTCAAGTCTGGCGACTGAGCAGGCCAGGGCAGGACATTGATGTTAGCTGCGGCGAGAGTCTGTCTTACAACTCTTGCGGTGTGCGGTCGTGCATTATCATGCATTAACTGAAATAAGGGACCGATTTGCACTTGTAGAGGAACGATGACGTCTGATACAATCGTCTCAGCATAAATTTGAGCGTTGAGGTTGCCTCTGATCCAAATCAACTCAGTTCTTCCGCCGATCCAAATACCCGCCCATACCATGATGGTTCCACCACTATAAGGATGGACTTCCTGGCAGGATTTTAATCGCTGTTGGCGTCCAGGGGTTCTCCAGTGTCGTATACGTCTTGTATCCGGTCTCATACCAAAACGAGACTCATCAGAAAAGCACACGAAACGCCATTGTTCTTCTGCCCAATTTCTGTGTTCAAGAGCCCATTGATATCGAATCCTACGATTGTGCATTGCTATAGGTGGTACCCGTAGCGGTCTTCGGGAATGAAGGTTCACTTCATGCAAGCGGTTTCTGACTGTTTGGTCGCTAATTAAGTTCCCTGAAGAGTGATGAAGCCTCACGGCTAACATCATGGCGGTTATAGTTGGAGCTCTTATCAGCTCTTCGAGTTAAGATTTGAATGTATCGGTCTTGTCTCCGTGTGGTGCAGCGATACCGTCCTCCATGGCGCTCAGCCACGGTACCAGTGCTTCGGTAACGTGTCCAAAGTCGACTGATAACACTCTGACTTGTATTCAGAGCTAAAGCCACAGTACGTTGCCGGGAACCAGCTTCTATCATTCCCACGGCTCTGAGCATTTCTTCCCTGCTTAAATGACGTCGCCGCTCCATAATAACGTTGGTTTTAATCAGTAGTAGGGAAACAGTAGCACTAATAATGTCTTCAATGCGTTGTATGTTTTTATAGGGAAAATATTGACAGCTGATTTTCATCTTTTACTCGAATTTGATTCACAGTTCCTGATTCAAATTATGAAATGCACCAAAAAGGATCCATATAAATTTATAAAATCATAAATTTATTACAAAGCCACATCTCAATCTCAAGAAATCCGCATAAAAATGCTTGATCCCTAGACACTTTTGATGTGTGTAGTTCTCTACAAAATAAGAAGGAATGATTTCATGTCATTGCTTTTTTAATCCAATTAATAGATTTTTGTAAATACACACATCAAAAGTGTCTAGGGATCAAGCATTTTTATGCGGATTTCTTGAGATTGAGATGTGGCTTTGTAATAAATTTATGATTTTATAAATTTATATGGATCCTTTTTGGTGCATTTCATAATTTGAATCAGGAACTGTGAATCAAATTCGAGTAAAAGATGAAAATCAGCTGTCAATATTTTCCCTATAAAAACATACAACGCATTGAAGACATTATTAGTGCTACTGTTTCCCTACTACTGATTAAAACCAACGTTATTATGGAGCGGCGACGTCATTTAAGCAGGGAAGAAATGCTCAGAGCCGTGGGAATGATAGAAGCTGGTTCCCGGCAACGTACTGTGGCTTTAGCTCTGAATACAAGTCAGAGTGTTATCAGTCGACTTTGGACACGTTACCGAAGCACTGGTACCGTGGCTGAGCGCCATGGAGGACGGTATCGCTGCACCACACGGAGACAAGACCGATACATTCAAATCTTAACTCGAAGAGCTGATAAGAGCTCCAACTATAACCGCCATGATGTTAGCCGTGAGGCTTCATCACTCTTCAGGGAACTTAATTAGCGACCAAACAGTCAGAAACCGCTTGCATGAAGTGAACCTTCATTCCCGAAGACCGCTACGGGTACCACCTATAGCAATGCACAATCGTAGGATTCGATATCAATGGGCTCTTGAACACAGAAATTGGGCAGAAGAACAATGGCGTTTCGTGTGCTTTTCTGATGAGTCTCGTTTTGGTATGAGACCGGATACAAGACGTATACGACACTGGAGAACCCCTGGACGCCAACAGCGATTAAAATCCTGCCAGGAAGTCCATCCTTATAGTGGTGGAACCATCATGGTATGGGCGGGTATTTGGATCGGCGGAAGAACTGAGTTGATTTGGATCAGAGGCAACCTCAACGCTCAAATTTATGCTGAGACGATTGTATCAGACGTCATCGTTCCTCTACAAGTGCAAATCGGTCCCTTATTTCAGTTAATGCATGATAATGCACGACCGCACACCGCAAGAGTTGTAAGACAGACTCTCGCCGCAGCTAACATCAATGTCCTGCCCTGGCCTGCTCAGTCGCCAGACTTGAACCCGATTGAGCATGCATGGGATATGCTACAGAGAAGAGCTCTGCCGAATATGGAGGGTATCCAGTCGCAAGAAGACCTTTTTTTGTTGTTGCAACGAACATGGGCGGCCATTCCACAGCGTGATTTGGATGAACTCATTTTGAGTATGCCAAACCGATGTTCTTGTGTTGTTAGTGTTCGCGGTAGAAACACGGATTATTAATTGTTTAAGTTACCCAATAAAATTTTAAAGAAAACTGTTATTTCAGTCTTTTTTTCGAACTTTAATGTTAGTGGTTCAAATGTCAAAAATCCCTTTATTAGGAAAATGGCAAATTTCTTTATTAATGCAAAGGTGACTTGGTTTATCGTTACTGTGACAAACGAAAACACTTTATTTGATGAATCCTTAAAGAAAATTTTAATTAATATCAATCAGGAGAAAAGTTATTGCAAAAATATATGTTGATCCCTAGACACTTTTGATGTGTGTATATTCAATAAGTCATCATCTTTAGTTATCAGTCCTTCAAGCCGAATATGTAAATTTTTAAATGCATTAAAATAGCCTTCACTGGGCTGAGGGCATAGATAAAGAATATTATATTATATCTATATTCTATCAGAGATAGCAACGATGGAAAAGACAAAAATGTATTGACAAGCTACCGACAAGCTTTTATCAATCCTGTTGAATGTTGTTGCAGAAATGATACGTTGAAAGCGATGGCCAATTGCCTAAGCCCTAAGGGTATTACTGTACCTCTTCCACCTTGTTGACCAGCTAACATTTTTTTCCAACGTATGAGCTATTTCTTATTTTATTTATTTATTTATGTCAGACACAATGATCCATAGTTATGTTAGTACAGGTACCTACTTAAAAATTATGTTAGTAACAACAAAATAAAATACAAGCCACATTAATACTATTATAACTAAAATTGAATTACTTATAATCAATTTGTAAAATAATCTTAATAAAATCACAAAAAATATTTAAAACACATAAGTACATTACAAATTTAAAATAATATCAATTTAATCAAGAAATTCATAATATTAAAAATAAAAATAATAATTAAATGGAAATATAATTAAACAATAATCATTTAATAAATGGTGACGAACTGGCATGCAGGTGCATCCACCTCTCGAACAGCACCGAGTCCCACCGCTCGGACAATACGCTCAGGATACTGTTAGTGCTGCATCGGAAGCGACTTAGTAGCGAGGCGCTCCGTTTCCTAATAATAGCATAAAAGAGATCGGTTTGCGCCTGCGCGAACATTGTTGAAGCGCTGCAAAACCGCGGCAGCCCTAGCAGCACCCTAAACGCAATGTTGTACTGTACGCGTAAGGCACTGTATACTCGCTGCACATAGTTGGCCCATAGGCTGCACGTATTTCTTATGCCTACATAATTTTATTTTGAGCCAGTACGAGAGAAGTAGTACATTTTGGCAACCATTTCAGAAAATTCCAGCATAAAGATAAAATACTGTCTTTTAAGATACTGGCCACCTAGGGGTTTATATTTTTGTTTATCTGCAATCGCTTCTAATCGAGTTAAACAGCGGCGGGCCAGGTCAAACTTGTACCGCGCCGGAGCTGGATATAAACAACGACGACTGGGCCGACCACGTCCTGGACACTGCTGAGAAGGAAGAAGAAAAAAAGAAGAAATGAGTCGAGAAAGCAGTTTAACCTTTGACCCCGCCAAAAGATTCACCGGTGAAGCTGGATCAGAACCAACCTGTCGGCGACGTCTTTAAAAGATGCCCATCCATATATAGATAAATGTCAACAGTCTCTCGACAATTAGTTCCACTGCCTATTTTAGGATGCATATTCGGTACGGCTCTAATAATCCCTCCATTCGTTATGGGCATTGGACACGTCTTCCCTACCTTTATCGCGCCCCCTGGTCTACTCCTTGATATGCAATGGTCTCTATTGCACCATGAAACATGAGGCTATAGTTCATTCGAGTAATCGAGTAGGTATGATCAAACCACGCTTGTGTCATTGCATTTCATTCATTCATTCATTCTTTCATTAATAGATTTTTGTTTGTTTGACAAACAATTATGTAGAATTATTATTAATCAACCAAAGCTAATTATAGTAATCTTGGTACAATAAAAAAAGAGCTATCGCAATTAACAGTTTCCTTCTGAATCATAATATTGAAAGGAAATGGCCGGATAAGCGTGCCAATGATAAGCGAATAATATTTACAATATTTTTTTATTAAAATAAGTGAATGGCAATGATACGGATATTTTTACCAATAAACTATTATTTTCTGTTAGCGTTGATTGTTTCAACGTGGAAACACTTCATCCGATTATAATGAGATTATCTACATATTTCTGCGTAACAATTATTTGCTAGAATAAAAATAACATCGATTCGCACCGATCAAGGAAAATCCAAGAATGTATTAAGTTCTCGCGTAATTGCCTTCTCAAGAAAATAATAATAATAAATAAATATGTTTGGACATATCACACAACGCCATCTAGCCCCAAGCTAAGCAACCTAATGCTTGTGTTATGGTAACGAGATGGCTGATAAACTACTTATATACATTTTTTTTTTTTTGTAAATACATACATATTATAGATAGAAAAACACCCAGACTCGGAACAAATACTTGTAGGTCGTACAAATATTTGTTCCGTGCGGGAATCGAACCCGCGACATGCTGCGCAGCAGTCAATCGCTCAACCACTGCGCCAACCGTGTCGTCAATAGGTTACCAGTACTAATTACCTTCACGATACAACGGATCTAATTGAACTAGCTGCTTAGGATCAATCAATCAGGCACGGACTCAATGCCCTAGAAAGTAATTCCATAGTTAGAATAAAACTTTTGCCACTAGAAGGGACAAACTAACTAATAAAGGAAAAAAAATCTTAAAACTACTCGTCCCACAAGCAAAAAAACCAGGGTAGCATAAGCCACTAAGTATAATTGGCCCATCGTCAACGTCGAGTGCATTATTCAAATTTTTCAAGGGTGCGCTGGCAAGCTGCCGACACTTATCAGACGATGCCTGATGCTTGCTACCGACTGCCGACATAACACCGCCGCCGCAACGAAACACACTTGCCAAGTTAAATGTCAAGATCGTGATTGCCAAGGCTTTTTCGAGGCCAAGCTGTCTAGAGATAAAATTGTAAATGTTACGCTTATTGTTTCATGGATTCGTTTTTGTACTCGTATGTACATATTATGTATTTGCTAATCGCTTTGGCAGACAATGAGTATCATACTTCCGATTGTTTTCTCAAACAAATACTCAGTGTTAAGAGATACCGATAGACGTCCCGATTTCCCATCCAATGAACGAGGGATTTACTCTGTGAGATGAACGTGGAAAAAATATATACGTTGGGTTTTAACTCCACATATTGGAATAATCTGGCCAGATTATCTCTGAAATTGAAAATGTTCAAGTGTTTTTTCACCTGAAAGAAACTTACATGCAGATTCTGCTGCAGTAGCGTAAATAGGTAGGGTAGGGCGGGGCTAATAGTCCCAATTTTCACTCTAAGACCCATAAGTCTCAAAATCAAGTACTTACTGTCAAAAAAATATGTTGCATGGAACCTTACACAATTCAGCTTAACACTCAAATAGTCAGAAGTGTGAATATTCATTTGATTTCCGAAAACTTTAGTAACAAATGCAAAATGGAATTCTGTACTTTTTACCCCGCTCACGGGGTAAAAAGTCCACGGTTTGGGGTAAGAAGTCCATACACCCTAATGGCTAGCTAATTAGGTATTTATGGTCATTTATTAGGGTAAATCAAAATGCATTATTTTAAAATCAATATTTAATAATATTTCTATTTATTAAAATATCATATATTGATATTTTAATAAATAGAAATAATCAACATAATCTTAATAATTAAGTATAATCAACATAAAATTCCAACTTAAAAACAATTAAACAAAACGAATTAAACAAATTAAAAACAATTAATTATAAACAGTAACAAAATCAGTAATTTGTTATAATGGCAGTAATTTCAAATCTTAATTTATAATCAGCTATTTGGAATCTGCCTAATCTTCATCGCTATCGCAATTAAGACAGATAAAGTTCAAATTTGAATTAAAACACACACATCGTTCATGTGCCCAACCTTTGCAAATTGAACATTGAATCCACTGCTCTCCTGACTTGCTTTCTGAATAAGATTCGCAGCATATAATGCAAAAATACTCTTCATCATCAGAGGAAGGTAACGGGCTATTTTCTTTTAAAATTTTCTTCTTTACTGTCATTTTCTTCTTATTTTCTTTAGTTTTTCTAATTTTACTCTTGTTTTGTTCTTTCTCTAACTCATTTTTTTCAGGAGTGTCAGTTAAAATAGTGGCTTTGCGACGTTTTCTGGTGTTTGAGGTTTTACGGGGTCCGGCTTTGGGCAGAGGTAGAACGGCTATAGGGGAAAATGCTGCTTTAGATGTTGAAGGTTGAGGAGATATTGCTCGTTGTTGTTGTATGCTCGATTGTGCTGGCTGAGTTTGCCCTATATGACTCGATTGTGCAAGCTGAGTTTCCTCAGACTCATTTATAAGTGGAGGTATATTTTCAGTGTTATTAACATCACTGGGACGATCTGTAACATTACTTGGAGCGTAGTCTGCATCTGTGAATATTTCGCGATTAAATGGAGAAACACCTGATGCCTTAAACCCTTTGATAATATTAACAGGTGAAAGAGCCATGGGCAATGCAGTGCGGACCAGTGACGGGATGTCATATATTGACATGGTTTTTCCTGCATTATTTCTCATCCATGAATCTTGAGCTCCAGACAAATAAGTCTTGAACGGACCAAAAACAGACACATCGAGAGGCTGTAACTTGTGTGAGCAGTGGGGAGGAAAAGATAGCATAACTACACCGTTTTCCTTTGCCAAATCGAGGGTCTTGACACACAAATGTGAAGAATGATTATCCAGTAGAAGAAGAATCGGAGTGTCTTTTGAAGGTCTTACATGGCGGATAAAATGTTGAATGAAGCAATAAAACTCTTCATCTGTGATCCACCCACTTGGATTTGCTTTTCCAATACAGTCTGGAGGACCATCACGAACGAAGTGATCATGATAATTTTTTCTCGGAAAGATAAACATTGGAGGAATGTGAGAGCCTGTAGCCGAGACTGCTACTACAACAGTGACATTAGTGCCTCTTTCTCCAGATGTAACAGAGCCAACGTTACGTTTGCCTTTTGCAGCAACTATTTTAGAAGGTTTTAATACAGTTGAAACCCCAGTTTCATCAACATTCCAGATAGAAGAGGCTTGAAATTTATACCTGTCTATAACTTCAGCTAATTTTTCGAAATAGTTTTGAACGTTGGTACGGTTGAATGAAGTGGCTCTACTGAGACTCGTAGCTTCGGGTTTTCGGATAGACAAAGAAGAGTTTCTTTTTAGAAAAGCAGTCATCCAGTCTTTACCCGCCATTTTTTTTTCTTGCCAGGAATCGGGTACAGCAATTGAGAACTTAATAGCACAATCGTAAGCTAAGCGACGCACCTCTTTAGGCCCCAGACCATGAAACATTTGAGCAAGCATAAGCAAATAATCGCATAAACTCTTCTCTTGATCCTTAGTAAAAACTTGCCGTGTAGGAAGGTATCCAAAACAGATGTTACCTGGGTCTTTCTTCAATCGTGCAATAAACCTTTTAAGAGAATTCCTGCAGATGTCGTAATCTTTCGCAGCTTGGCATAGTTTCTTCTCACCTTTATTGACCTCATCCGCAGCCAATTTCATAATATGCAGTGGCGTAGTCCCTCTATCTGTCCTTCTTTTATAATTACGCATTCTATAAAATAAAAAATACACTGTTTATTAAACATATCACTGCAATAAAACATATGGGGTAAAAAGTCCTCTCGCGGGGCAAGAAGTCCCATCGGTGTACTTCTTGCCCCATACCTACGTCCAGTGATTTGCAAGGTTATAAAATAAAAACGGTTAACAACAAGAACATTTCATTACCATGCATTACTTACGGATACAATAAGACTGTAATATGAACTTACCTTAATCTTTTCTTTACATTCAGTGTGGATCTATAAAAGAAACGAGAACAAACACTTTTTTTACTTTTGGGCGCGAAAAAATTCCGATAGCCGTGTTACTCGCATACGCGCTCCGCGACGACTGGCGGCTCGCGGCTTCGTCGTCGCCCCTCACCCCGCTCCAGATCACGTAGACTGTCTGTTTCTAGCGCGGTTAGATACCGTGATATGTATGTTGGGACTTCTTACCCGCCGGACTTCTAGCCCCGCCCTACCCTACTCGTATCCAATTTTAACATAAGTTTTGGGCTTCTTCATAATATGCAAAATAATAAGACTTCGTATCTAAGAGCACTGCAGTGACCCATTTCGCGAGTTGCCTCTTAGTTATAACAGTGCAGAAATAAGCAACTGATTCATTTCAGAGTTCTCCAGTCCCAGGTGAGCAAATAGCTTCATCTATTTTATATTGTTGAGCACTGATTGCATTTTCTGACCTACATTTCGCTGGTTGCATTGCTTGAGGCGTTCAATTGTAGCACTTGATGAAGGAAATGGATAAGGACCGACTATACACCAGGGAAGAAAATTTTCCAAAAAAGCTTTTGTGAGTTGTCTGTTCAGAATTTGCAGACCCGATATTAAGTTAAAACGTAGTAGAAGTGGTTCATTTTAGCAGTGGATTTCGATGGTATTATGAAATGGTGTATTGATTGAAGACAAAAAAAAATGTTACCATCGTTCAAAATTAAAGAAAAGGAATGAATTGAAAATAGATCTAGCTTGATTATGGAAACTTGTCCATGACGTAACATCTGTTAACAAAAGACTTCAAGTTGTTCAATAGCCGGACGAGTTAATTCCTGAAATAGTCGTTAGAATAATTCTTATTACTTCTGGAGTTTGTACAATAATACTTTTACATTCACTGTTCCGACTTGACAAGCTGATAGTTGTTTTACTTTCATTTCGGAATTAGCATAGAATATTATAAAGGATTTGAATAAAAGGTCCAGTACTTTAATTACTTTCTTGTTTCAAGTTACCCCGGACAAGCGCCTGACGTATTCCAAGACTGTTATTTAGATCATATTTGTAATACTTGGCATAACTCCACGTTATGCGAGATATTAAACTATGCTGTATAATAACAGAATTCCTTTGATTACCAGTGCACAGTTTTGACCTTAATTTGCTATAGAATATCTTGTAAATGCTATACATTTTGCGAATGTAGGACAGCGAACTTAGA
The DNA here is from genome assembly GCA_946251885.1 of Cosmia pyralina. Lineage (NCBI taxonomy): Eukaryota > Metazoa > Arthropoda > Insecta > Lepidoptera > Noctuidae > Cosmia > Cosmia pyralina. The sequence continues at coordinate 3,089,094 of OX276348.1, read as the reverse complement.
GTTGAGGCGGCGCAAGTTAGCATTTAATAAAGTGGGAAGACTTGGGAGGAACGGACCCTGGCAGAGAGCCAGGATAGCGTTAGGAAGATGAGGTTTAAGTAGAACAAAAATGATGGACAGCATCCGGAGATGATACATACTAGGAGAACATAGAGCAATAAGTACTTAGTCGAGATAATGGTGTTTAGGTTTAGGCGAATAAATCTTTATTTGGCAATCGGCATGAGGATATATTTATATCATCGGTCGAATGGCCAATCCTGGATTTCCTGTCATATCCGCAAAACAACGGTGCGATAATATCGTGACTCGTGGGGATATTTTCATAATAACAAAGCTTGCCACGTGGATTGCAGTGAGCTGTTTTCCATATTTAGCTGTTGAACCCGACCCACAAAAAAAAAACCGGCCAAGTGCGTGTTCGACCACGCACAATGAAGGGTTCCGTAGTTGGGATGAATTTATCTTAAGAACAAACTTAACATTGTAGTTGAAAAACATGTTCTCCCATACATTCCAACTGTAAATGTAAGTTTGTACTCACAATATTGATAGATTTACCATGTTATTTTAAGACCACAGACTTCTTATAGGTTTTCCTGTAATCTCCAGGTAAAGATCTATTTTCTGTATTTTTTTCAAAATTTTAGGCTCAGTAGTTACGGAGATAAGGGGGGGGGGGGGGGGGGAATGGTCAATTTTCGTCTATTTTCTTAAATAACTTTAAAACAATTTATTTTAAAATTATAAAAAAAAATTTATTTGAGACCCTCATAGTACCTAAGCCTTTTCATTTGACATGCCACATGGAGTAGTTTGCAAAACTTTTTTTTTTAATTTTCTTGTTTGCCCCCCAAAAGTGACCTCTATATTCCCAAATTAATTTATTTACTTTACCCGTCTGTGTTTGGGTCACAGAAATTCATAAGTGTACCAAATTTCAACTTAATCGGTCCATTAGATTCGGAGCAAATTGGCTGTGACAGACGGACAGACAGACAGACAGACACACGAGTGATCCTATAAGGGTTCCGTTTTTCCTTTTGAGGTACGGAACCCTAAAAATGTATAAAGATGCCGAAAATCCACGAAAATGTAATGGCAAAAAACAGCATTGGGTGTCAAGATTTTTTACCACGCAACTCGATGAAAATTACTCTGTTTATTATCTTACTACTAAATAATCAATCAAATGAGCAGTGGTAACCCAGTGGTAACGGCTCCGACTTACGAGTTGTAGGTCGTGGGTTCGTATTCGAACTCAGGCAGGCGCTTTACTTTATGTAATTTATTTCATCACCACTACTCTCAAAATGGTGAAGCAAAACATCTGGAGGAAACAGGCATGTCCTAGAACCAAAAATCCGAAGATATGTGTCACCTACCCATCCGCACTTGGCCCGCGTGGTGGATTACGACCCACTCCCTGTCACAGAGAGGAGGCCTGTATCCCAGCAGTGGAAACGTTATAGATAAGCTGAATGCTAAATAATCAGTCTATTTACTCGCCATATCTCACATTACCACATAAAATTAAACACAAATAAGGGAATAAATCACGTTTAACATATCTCTAATTGCCACTTTATTGATTTGAAATCAGTGTTTCTAAAAATAACCGGTCATTCTGACAGGTCGGGCTGCTCGTAAATCGTTAACCTAGAAATAAACAGTCTAGCTGAGATAGGTCGGTCTTTCGGTCAACAGAACTGTTATAGCATCCATCAGTCTTCGAATTAGTAATGAACATTCTAGATTAAAGACATTCGCATGTTGATAGAGAATGAATGTCTTGTGCCTTAAAGGACCAATTAGTTGGCTGTATGGTTTACAATTACATACAGATAGTGCAATCCACGAAGACGCGCCCCACTATTCCTCCTAACCGTTTATAGTAATGTCTGCAAGCTTCCGCCAATGTTTGAGTGTTATCGGTACACACTAATTATCGTGTACTAACTACAGTGTGTACCGATAGGCGTGTCTTCGTGGATTGCACTATCTGTACTTATTGCCCCTTTTTTGGCAATGGTAGGATAATTACTTTCTTCGTTGTTAAGGCGCTGAAAACACTAGTGTCTCAGATCTGGGGCCTAAAGGCTCCAACAAACAGACGCGACACGCGATATAATCGCGCGCGACATAAAGGCATCGCTCGTCACGCGACACGCTGTGCCTTTGTGTCGCGTGCGATTATATCGCGTGTCGCCTGTTTGTAGGAGCCTTAATTCTACTTTAAACGTTTCAATGATCTTGCTATTGCGTGTTTTTGATCACAATTTTCTTCTGCTATATTTTTGTGTTTCGCTAAACTCCTTCAACTTGACGTTTTGTAACATGGCTTTTGCTCTTATTCTACGCCACTTACCTTGTCTTTATCAATGTCATTAGGATGAACCACAGGAGGCTTTAAATTTTTCGTTCATACCTATTTAATGTGAGAAAAAAGACACGTTAATGCTTGCGTAATAGGTAACACCCACGGCTGAACTTGAGCCTACCGGCTCCCTGCTTACTTGTGAACCGTTTGGGCCTTTACTAAAATCACCGTGCTTCGTAGAGTAGCATGTTGTTAGAGTACTAGACAAGGACACCATCGTCTTTTCTGTAGACACCTTTTTCCACTTTTTGTGACACCAATTAGGTTCGCCTATTAGGTGCCGCAAAAAGTGGCAGGTAGTAGCTATTATTTTTTTTTTGGAGAAACACTCAATATTGAAACAATGAAATAGGTATTGAATTAGGAAGAAACTTAACAAACAAAACTGTTTCTCTACACGTAACATTACTTACTTGAAAATTGATAACCAACACTACGTCTGCTCTTAAAATGATAATATTAACCAACACTACGTCTGCTCTTAAAATGATAATATTTAAGTATATTATTATCACCTTCAATACACTAAGTAGGTACCGGCCACAGATATAGATAGACAGAGGTCTATCTTTACCTATCTGTGGTACCGGCTTACACTACAATAACTATTAAAGAACTTAACCTGCAAACCTTGACATTGACAGTTGACACACAGTTGCCAAGTTTCTCAGCGAATTAACACGAGGAAATCCGCCTTGTAAAAACTGGATGCCATCAACTAAGGACCGGGTTTGCGTCGATGTCGTAAAAAGCGGAGAAAGTATAGCATTCCTATATATTAACATACACACTTCCTACGTAGGTACTTAAAGGTGTATTGGTATGTGAATGCTTATTGGCGGTGTCGGATTGTTATCAAATAGTGTTCCATTCGCAGTTTTGATTTCTGAATTTTGTTAAGTGAGTATTCATTTCATTGTGCAATGTTGTCGGTACCTATGTGTATAACGAGATTCCCAGTTTTCAAGCCCTTCCAAGTAACACAGATAGCGTATACGGCAGGTAAACGGGTATATTGATGTCAAACTGATTTCTAATATTGAGGTTGTCATTTGTTTTGGCTTCACGCAAACCGTTAGTGGAATTCCAAATTGAAATTCGTAACACTGTTTACCAACTATGCTGAATGAAATACGAATAAATACTGGGTAACAGCTTGTACCTACCGTATCCGTACTCTACTCGTGATAATCGTAAATACAAGCTGCGCATTATTAAGTTATATCCAACGTGATTTATCTAAGTATAAACAACTCAGTCGCCCGTAGAAACCGCACGATAACATGTAAACAATCAACCAGAACTAACCTTCTATGGCCACGACGTGGTCCCTTATCTGCTGGGCCAGCAATGGATCAGGTACCAACTCCACAAGGTCGTAAAGAGCGTAGATAGAAGGATGCACGCTTTCAAATCTCTGTATCTCCTGTCGTATGGACAGGGAAGTGTTGAGACACGCCTGGGTATGCTGCCGGCTACACATCGCGCCTCTGTAGCCCAGCATTGGGCCGGTAAACTTCGACTATCACAACACTACACTGGACGATGCATTCTACCAACGCTTGCTGAGCGACCCGTCGCTCATCGCGTTCAAAACTTTATTAAAAATCACTATTCCGTTTACCAACGTGCATTCAACAAGCGTAGTACACAATAAACACTTTACACTGTGATTGTATTGGTTATGATTGTGATGTAAATAAAGTAAACAACCAATCAACGCGTGTCGCGATGACAGCGGCGCGAGTCAACCACCCTGGCGGCGGCCATTACCGAACTGTGGCGTTCCGCGTCCGCGTGTGGCCGAAGGGGAGTTGTCAAAATGTAGGCAAGCTGTGTGACAGCGCAGTCTATTGAACACAAGCTGCAACTATTCAGAAGAGCGTCACTGAAAGGAATTTAGTATTGCGTGATTGTGATAGATGGCGCTGTTTAATATTAGTAAAACTTTTCTTGCAATAAATTTATTTTTACGGTTTATTTAATTTAATTACCAGAAGCGGAAATGGGGTTGTGCAGTGGAAATGGGCATGTGATGCGGAATGAGGAAAATATCGTGAGGAAAGATGGCTTTAAGAGTAGGGGAAGACCAAAGAAACGATGGATGGACCGGACTGTGTAAAAGATGACATGGCTAGAAAGGGGGTGACTACCGAGATGACCACTAATTAGAGAAGGAAAATAGATTGGGATAAGGGCAGGAGAATGGTCAACATCAACTTTGCTGGCAATATTAAAAAAATAGAATTACTATGAGGGTTTTGCTTACATTGCAAGTGTGTACTTTGTAATTTTTTTTCTAATGTGCGTTTTGTTTGTGCAGAATAAACAAGTTTTCTCTCCTTTTTTTTCTTTTCTTTCTTTTTACTACTTAATATAAAACCCAGTCCTCCGCCGCGCCGCGTCTGTATGTTCGCGATGATCTTCAAAAACTACTGAACAGATTTTCATACGGTTTTCACCCATGGACGGTTTAGGTGGAATTAGACGGATTCACTTAAGTGTAAGTATTTCAATTTAATCCATGTTTATTAGTTGAAATATGTGTGACGATGATTGTTGAAGATGACTGGGAGGGTTACTGGCGTGGGCGTTACGATAATACGTTTCCTTGGGTTTATTTCCGACATCCACGTGGGCGAAGCCGCGGGCAAAAGCTAGTAGAACCATAATTTAGCATTCGCAGCGTCGCCGTCGGTAGTAGTGATATTCGTAGTGAAAAAAGCAAATCAAAACCGGCTGTGTTATAGGGTACTTCCCGTTGACCTAGAATCAAGGAATTTGGCAAGAAGCAAGGTCTCACAGCACAAGTAAAGGAAAAGGTCCGAAAATAGTTTATTTGTAATTTTATCACATAAAAAAATCTATTTTTAGGCTTACAGCAGTTGGAGAATTGACCGTTACGTATATCAATAGTCGTAGGTATATGGTAGAACATGTTTTTTCAACTAAGTACAGTGTTAAGTTTGTTTTTGGGGTAAATTTTTTTCAACTATCTTCCTACGGAACGTGGTCCGACACGCACTTGGCCGGTTTTTTTTTTTAATAATTTGCTTTTTAAAGAGTAGGTAAGTATTACAATTAATTATATTGAGGGATAATAGCGTAACACACTATCAATAGGAATCGATTCTGTTGAACTGTCAAAATGAAACCGATTCGATTCCGATTCGGTTGAGTGTTGTTACACTCATTGCGTTATTTAGGTTGACGAGCAGACAAATTTTTCGAACATATGAAGCAATGAATTAGCAATTTGCTTCAAAATGATTCAGATTCCGATTGATAGATTACGTAATTAGGGTGCTGGCTCCTAAGAATCTGGGTCGGCTTCAAAAAATAACTTTATCAAGTGGAAGTAATTCAATACATGCATACACAAATTGGCCAGGTATGCTGATGCTCTAAAAACGTTCATTTGGTCCATTTATCAACAATTTCGCTGCATCCTCATTTGCAGCATGTTTTGTTCAAATTATAACACCTACACGAACGGCGGTTGTTGGGGGTCAAGCTGATTAGCGAATATATTCAATTAATGAACATCTACGAGTAGGTACTTACTGTAGGGGACCCTTCTGCCTTCTAATTACAGGCGTGATGTTATGTATGTAATGTTATGAACAACAACCTATAGGTAATTGACAAAAAGGACGTATAGGTACGTCTGTTTCAAATCTGCAAAAAGAACCTAATAAAGTGCGGGAGGTCAACTTAGCTACCAAGAGTGCATTTACCTAACGCCCGCCGTACACACAGCACGCCCGTTATGCCTGAAGGCTTTTATTTAGAATTGACTTTGGAATTGGCTTTGGTTTTTTGGCTTTTTTTATTGATTTTTTTTTTCACTTTATTCATTGATTTTTATTTTGAATTTACATGGTGCAAGTTTATTGCCAGTAGCATACCATAAAATTTAAGGGCAATTAACTGGCACCATCTAAACAACATGTTCAATATTGTTGCACGATACGGGCAATTTAGTTGCCGTTCAAAACTGGTATAGGTTAAAAAGCACGTACAATAAAATTGCACGTACAGTAAAATCGCACATACAATAAAATCGCACATACAATAAAATCGCACATACAATAAAATCGCATTCAATTCGGGCATTTTAATAGCATTAAATTTTTTTATCATTCAAACATGAGCGAACGAAACAAGGCGTCTAATAAAATATAATATTTGGCAGCGAAAATATAGGTAGTACTTGAATCAATTGTACAAGGACGTGCAACTCTGTGTTTGGATGAGGAAACTTGCATGCAATATTCACCTGGCAATTTTATTGCCTTGGTGTAAGGCGCATGCAGTTTTATTGAATGGCAAAACTTATATCAATTATTGTAGTTTTTATTTCTGCTTGAGTATGTTTTCGTTGTTTTTTGTCGGTATATCGACGTGCGCGAGCTGACAATGACAAGTAATTTAATTTAATGTTGTATATTATTTTGCAAAATATTGTATACTAGCTGCTACCCGCGACTTCGTCCGCGTGAAATTTCTTGCTCCCCGACCCACCCCGTCGCATAGCATTGGCTGCCCGCGCTATTACTTCGCTTTCGCTTAGCGTTCTTTCTGACTTTTTTTCTCTAAGTTCGCCACGTAAAGGTCCTAGAGTGATGTTAAATATGCCTTCTTATAGCCTTCCTTTAGATTTGGGCTATAAAATGCAAAAAGATTTTTAAAAGTCCGACTGGTAAGTAGTTCCAGAGATTAGCACGTTCGTTCATCGCATCCCCTTCCCGGTAACCTCTCCCTCCCCCTCTCACCCACTCTCACACCCCTTTCACCACATCCCATTCCCCCTCTCTTTCACATCACCCCTCCCCTCCCCTCACCTCTCCCCTCCCCCTCACCCCTCACCTACCCTTTCTCTCCTCACCAACCCCTGCCCCTATCCTCCTCCCCTCTCCCTCCTCACCACCCATCCCCTCCTTCTCCCCCTCACCCACCCCCTCCTCTTTCCAAGGGGAAAGGGGAGGGCCCCTTTGACCCTCCCACCCAGGGTAGTTTTGAAAAACTATGAATGACAAACTTTATTACTTAGGCAAGAATCTGTGCCTAGTTTCAAGTTAATTAACCAAATTAATAAGATTGTTCATATAAACTGCACCCTAATTGCGTAACACATTATCAATCGGAGTTGGTTTCATTTTGACAGTTCAACAACATTCATTGCGTTATTTACGTTGTCGAGCAGACAAATTTTTCGAACATATGAAGCAATGGATTAGCAATTTGTTTCAAAATGAAACCAACTCCGATCCATAATGTGTTACGTAATTAGGGTGCTGTATTCCCTGTTTTCATGCCCACAGGAGGGGTATTTTAAAAAATCGTTTCGGATGTTTCCTTATATATGACTGAAAGATTATTTTTACCAATTTTCGAGTTAATCAAGCCCCGCAGTAAAATCCTCTCCTGAAAAATTTACTACCCTTTTCACCCCCTTATGGGTAGATTTTCGAAAAGCCCTGATACATTTTATTCTTAATTTTTGATCTCAAGTCACGAATAAAAATACAAAGTTTCGAGGTAATCGCGGCGCGGCAGCGCGTCGTCGAACGGAACGCGTATGGCTTTTTTATTTTCGTTATAACTTCGAAATTAAATGTCCAATTCGAATGAATTAAAAAGTATTTTACTGCTACATAAATACGCTTGATGATGAAACTATTTATTTGAATAAGAATTAATACTACGATAGGAATGTAACCAACTTTTGTTTATACCGGCGATCTAATTAAATTTTAGAATACAAAAGGTGCTATTGTGACTTAATTACGATAGCTAGATACATTGCCTCGCGGACTTTTTTGAAGGTACTTTACTTTATTCATGTAGTACATACTTTTTATGTATCATCAATAGATTTCTCAGCGCACGCCAAATAATGAATTTTATAGGTAAATTTTTTCTACTTTGGGTTACATTATTGCAATTTTCTTAAGGATCTCTAAATTTTTTGAAAATAAATTATAGCTTATGTTACTTCCTGATAAATTAGTTTTCTACTGGTGAAAAATGGTTACAATCGGACCAGTAGTTTCGGAGCCTATTCGGTACAAACAAACAAACAAAACAATCTTTTCTCTTTATAATATTAGTAGTATAGTAAACTCACTCAAATAAGTGATAGTCCTAATTTCGTGATAGTCTGTTTCGTTAAGTTAAAAAAGTTAACAAAGGTTTCGATTATTAGCTATAAGTCGTCTTAAGTAAGTTTATTATCCTTTTTTTTTTTTTTTTTTTTTTTTTTTTTTTTTTTTTTTTTTTTGTGGATGGGAAATCATCAAATGACTTCTCCCGCTCTGGGCAGAGGCGGGAGGGCGTGTCAGACTTTTACTGACTAAAACCCACCCATGTTCCTTCAGCTGCCCGTGCCAGGGCCACGGTATCTCTTTCGAACTACCCGCGACCCCGGCGGCATCGGCCCAATTGACCCCGTCACTGCTGACATCTCTTTGAGGCGCGCGTGGAACACAACGCGCCGTCGACCCGGGCCTGGTCCTTACCGGACGGCGAGCTGCCCATTACTCGTCGTCCGCAAGCCCGCGCCTACGGTGGCCGGGAATCGGCAATCGATTCCCGCCGCCCAGGGCGTCTCCTACGGCGGCTAGGGGCGCGAGGGCGCGGCTGTTGCCTCTCCCTCACGCGTTCCGCTTCCTCCTTCGCGAGCATTACTGCTTCGCAGAAGGAGGTGACGGCTTCCCATGCACTCTCGCTCCGCACCATGGCCTGGACCAGGTTTGGACGCGAGAGATCGCCGCGGCCGATCGCCTCCGTGAGAACACGGCGGTGCTCCGCCCAAGCCGGGCAGACCTCCACTGTATGCTCCACCGTGTCCTCCGGGCGATCCACACAATGGTGACACCCGGGCGTTTCCTCCCGCCTTATCCGAAACAGGAACCTCCCGAAACAACCGTGTCCGGTGAGGACCTGCGTCAGGCGGAAGGTGAGGACGCCGTGGCGCCTCTCCAACCACTCCTCAAAGAGGGGACTTATCGCCGCAATTGTGGCGTGCCCAGCGCTGGGTTGCGACAATCGCACTCTCCATGCCGCCATGAGATCCCGCCGGAGCTCTGTCCGCTGTACCGTGATTTCTCGCGGCAGCGGAGTTACGCCCCGGCGTTTCACCTCCTCGCGCCACTCCCACACGTGCGCGAGGACTTTTGCCTCCAGATCCCATGGCGGTAATCCGGCAAGGAGGCACGCCGCCTCACAGGAGACCGTGCGGTATCCCCGGACTAGCCGGATGGCCATGACCCTCTGGGACGCGTTCAACCGGCGGGCTGGTCGCAGCCTCAGGGAACGCGCCCACACCGGTGCCCCGTAAAGGGCCATGGACCGCACGACCCCCGCGTAAAGCCTCCGGCAGGAGGCGTTTGGACCCCCCAGATTGGGCAGGAGCCGCTTCAAGGCAGCCCCGGCCCGCTCCAGTCTGGGAGCCAAACGTCGGAAGTGCTCCACGAAGTTCCACCGGCTGTCGAGGACGAGTCCCAGGTACTTCATCGTCGACTCAACCCCGATGTGAACCCCTCCTACCGTTATTTGGGAACCCGACGGTGGCGCGTTCCGAGGACCATGAAAACACATGACCTCGGACTTGTGCAGGGCCACCTCGAGTCCCAACTGCCGGATCCTCTCTACGATTGTCGCAACCCCGCGTGTCGCTAGTTCAGCCGCCGCCTGGTGCGACCTCCCCTGCGCCAGGACCAGCGTGTCGTCAGCGTAACATACAACGCTGACGCCGCTAGGGAGGTCGGCGCGCAGCACCCAGTCGTACCCGATGTCCCACAGATGTGGCCCCAGGACCGATCCCTGTGGGACACCACACGACATCTCTCGCCGGTTCCACTCTCCCTGATGACCGGGGTAGATGACGGCCCTGTCCGTCAAATAGGCCTCGACCACTCGACGGAGGTGGGTTGGCACCCGGTGATACCGGAGTGCCTCCCTGATGCAACTCCAGGGCAGGGTATTGAAGGCGTTGGCGATGTCTAGAGACACCGCCAAGACGACCCCACCCCGGGCCACAGCATCCCCCGTCGTGAGGGCTCGCACGCGCATGATGGCGTCCACCGTAGAGCGCCCCCTGCGGAAGCCAAACTGGCTCTCCGCCAAATCCGGCCCCTCCTGCACCAGCCACCCGGCGAGGCGGTCTGCAATGACTCTTTCAAAGAGCTTGCCCACCTCGTCGAGCAGCACGATGGGCCGGTAAGCGGACGGAGAGTCCGCAGGGCGCCCCGGCTTCTTAATGAGGACCAGTTTCCCTGTCTTCCAACGAAGTGGGAACTGGCCCCTCTCCAAGCATGCGCTTAGGAGCCCCCCTAGTCGAGGCCCGAGAGCCCCAAAGGCCAGAACCCAAGCTCTTCCTGGCAAGCCGTCGGGTCCTGGGGCGGTATTTTTGGCACTCAGCCTACGTACCGCCGCTCTCAGCTCTACCTCGGTCACTTCCGGGGCATCGTCGTCGTCGTCGGTGATGTGGTCCGCATCGGGCACCGCAGGAGGCGGAGCCATGGGCGGGGGAGTATGTTCCCCTCGCGAAGGGAACAGAGCGCTCACCACGTCCTCCACGAGCTGCGGCCGGAGACTCTGCGTCAGCGGGGGAGCCCATGGGCGGAGTTTATCCCGCACCATTTTGTAGGGGCGTCCCCACGGGTCTCTGTTCAGAGTCCCCAGCGACTCCTCGCGAGCCAGACCCCTGGCCCGCGAGATCTCCGCTCGGAGGGCGGTCTTCGCCGCTCTGTACCCCTCGTACAGCTCCGCCTGAATGGCTTCCGTATCCGGTGGGCGGATACGGAGCCTGCGGTGCCTGGTGTACCGGTGCCGCGCAGCAACGCACGCCTCGCGCAGAGCCGTCAGCTCCGGCGACCACCAGTACACCTGGCGCCAAGCGCGTCCGGGCTGGACCCGGGGCATTGCCACGTCACATATTTCGGACATGGCCTCCCGGAACCACTCCGCCTCGTCGTTGATGTCAGCAGGCCTGTCCGGTGGTGACACCCAGGCCTGCACGATCGAGGCTTCCAGGAGGAGCTCCCGGTCCAGCTGCTTCAGCGCCCACCGCGGACCACTCGGGGCCTGTCGGACCGGCGCGCTCGAGGTCTGGGCGGAGACATCAAACCGAATGTACCGGTGATCGGAATAGGTCTCCACCCCCTCCATGACGCGCCAGTCAACAACATGCGGCAACAGAGCGGGGCTGGCAAACGAGATGTCCACCACTGATTCGCCCCGCATCCGCACACATGTGGGGACAGAACCCCGGTTTAGGACGACCAGGCCTGTCTCCAGAGCCCAGTCCTCCACCATCCTGCCCCGTGTGTCCGTATACCGGGAACCCCAAGCCATATTCTTGGCGTTGAAGTCCCCGAGGACGAGCACGGGAAGGGAACAGAACCCGACAACGACGGTTTTCAACTCCGCAAGGGAGTTGTGGAACTCGGCGAGAGTTCGGTTCGGGGAGAAGTATACCCCTACCACGACAATCTCCCCGAACCGTGCTGCAACGCAACCCTGTCCTCTCTTAACAGCTTCGAGGGACAGAGTACCGGCGGCGGCCGACGAAATGAGGGTCACTGAGCCGCTCAGGTCCTCCACCCAGTAATCACTGGGCGGGACAAAGTACGGCTCAGCGACCACGGCGATGTTAATCGACCACTGCGCCATGCTCTGGAGCAACAGATCCTGAGCTGAGGCGCAGTGGTTGATGTTCGCCTGGAGGAGGCGTAATGGAGCCATTACTGACATTCCATTTCACCCCCTCCCTGAGCCCCCTGTGTGGGTCCTGCCGCAGTGGGTACGGCGACGACGGCAGTGGAGGCGGCAACGGCGACGGCTGTGGCGGCGGCCGCGGCAGTGACGGCGGTGGTAGAGGGCTTGCCCCTGCTCCGGGCTTTAGTGGATGGACCACAGCCCTTGCTTCCAGCCCGGTGATCGGCCGGCTTGCCAGCAGCCGCACATAAATAGCAGTGCGGCGTGGCATTGCACGAGCCGGCCTTGTGACCGGGCTGACCACAACGGAAGCAATGACTGCTGCGGTCCACCTCCGAGGTGCATTTAACTCCGACGTGGTTGCCCACTTGGCAACGGAAGCACCTCAGAGGTCTGGGTTCCAGCAATTTCACCCGCGTGGAATCCCAGCCCACCCGGAACCTTCGGCCCTCCCCAGCTATCTTTTGGGCCGCCGACACGGGGCAGCTCACCGTAACAGCTCGCATCCCCGTGGAGTCAAGACGGAAGGTGCCTACCCTCACCTGTTCGAAGGCGCACCCCCCAGTCTTGACCACGGCGGCCACCACCTCTCCCTCCGTCACTGAGTCATCCAGACCCAGGATGCGCATGTCAGCGCACTTGGCGGGTCTGGACACTCGGGCCACGTCCGCATCTAAGGACGCCCTGAGCCTTTCGGCCAGAGCGTCAGCGGTCGGGCCACTGGCCGCACCGGGGATCTCCAGCATCCGAGCCCCAGTCGCAGTGACCTTTACCCGGATGCCATCTACAACCCCGAGCTCCTCAAGGTTCACCGCCGCCCTCGCCTTGGTGAGCACGTCGCGGTAGGACACTCCCTTCTTCTCCGCTTCCGGCTGTAGTGTGATCACTACAGCTGCGGACTTCGGGGCATGTAACCTCGCCGCGACGTTTCGCTCTTTGCGCCGCCGCCGCCTCTCTTTTCGTTTGGCCGCCCTTGCTGCCTTACCCGCCTTCTTCTTCTCCCCGGCTACCTGCCATTCGGCGTCAGCCGGAAGAGATTTAGGAGGCGGGGGCAGCCGCGTCGCCGCCACGGCCACGGCTGGGGCATTTGCAGGTGCCTTTTCGGGCACAGTTACGCTCTTCGCTGGCCCCGCCGATCCTGGTTTGGCCGTGGCAGCCATGGCGGCATACGAAGCCGCTTTTGGCTGGCCCGAGGCCGGCCGGCTCGCCGCTAGCGGGGGCCGCAGGACAATGCCCTCCAGGACGGAGAAACGCCTGTTGAGGGCAGCCAGTTCATTCCGCACCAGGGCCAGAACCCGGTCCTCAGCAGGCTCGGGCCCACCCTGCCCCTGCTGCAACCCGCCCTGTGAACCATCCCGGGGGCCGGCTCCTCGGAGCCCGGCCAGGTCCGCTCGGAGCTTCTCGTTCTCCTTTCGGAGAAGCTCCATGGCGGCTGTCAAGCGGGCGACCTCCGCCCGCATCTCGGACAAGCCGTCCGTCGGAGGCCCCTGTAGCAATGCCTCCGCTGCCGCCATGATGGAAGCCTTGGCTGCGGGTATGGCCTTGTCTTTAGAGGACTGAGTCCTCTTCAAGGCCACACCCTCGATTGCCGCCACAAGTTTATTATCCTAATTATTGTAAAAGAAAGACTGCTTTATGTTCCTAATTCAAATAAAAATGAAGATTTTACTAAAGTAGGTATCTAAGTTTTATCACATATTTTGTTTTATCACGAAATTGGATGAGTTCACCCTATGCTAAGTATTGTGCTGACAATCATAAACAGCGAATAGGTAGGTTTATCTATTTCAAACAAGAACAATTACATAAATTACATACACTTTTTAACTTGTCCGCATTGTTTATGTTAGCACTAAGCGAAGATTGAAACATTTGACGGTTTGATAGTTGTCATTTCGAATGACATAGCTTTATTTTATAAATTAATCGCTCGGTGTCGTATTCTGTATTAGTCATTCTGATTTTAACCGAATACCTACATCAGTACCATCTGAATGAAAGTCATTAAATTACACGATAGGTTATCAATTATTATTTATTAAAAGTTTAGACGTAATACCCGACTGGCAACTGTAATTATGTCACAAAATAAAGGTGTGTTAAATATTGTTTAAAATTTTTTTGATTACGGTTTTAAAATTAATTTTTAAAAGATCGATTCACGAGCACGGGATTCGATATGTGAATCGAATAAAAATCGATTTAAAGGAAAACATCGTTCATCTTTATGGCCACCAAAATAAAAAGTTAGGAATTACCGTTAGGAAATTTACAGGAATATTGTTTTTGAATTACGTATTTACTGTGTTGTAGGTACGATGGTAGAAGGAAGGTGGTGGGTGGAAGATTACTATGTAGATAATAATTAGCTACAAAGTAATTTTCTACAAAAGGACAACTACATAAAAAACCAACAAGTGTGTAAATGATACGTGACAATGCAAGCACGTATCTAAATATTTCGTTAAATTTTGATACCTAGACCAATGTAATTAAATTGTAGCTAGTTCACAAGTATAATCAAAGTTTAGGAAAAGTCAGTACTTAATAATATTTTGAAAACAAAAAATAAACATGCGGAACCTTTTATTCAGAAATACCAGGAGTAAGAGGTTTATTTTTACTTTCAAATGGTTCGCTGACACCGATCAGCTGACTTAGTGCTAGTGATGTATTTATTTCAATTTGAAAAGTTCGGTTTCTGGTATCAATGTATTAAAAATTCTCATAACTTCCGAACGTATAGAGATAGGATTAAAAATCCCTTCCAATATCGTTTCATACCATCCAAAGAAGCCGTGCCTTTGGTATGTATTATACCCTTTCCGTTACACCCTGTAGATAGTATAGACAATCAAGTTTTTCTAACTTACCTACCAGACCTTACCAGACAGTATGCTCTGGACAGTTTGTTCCGACACTTCTCCTTCCCAGCACTAGGAAGTGGTGAAGGGCGGGCGTTATGGTGGACTATAAAGTAATTATGACGTTCGACAAGAGCTCATTCTCAGCCTAGTTTGATATTATCATTATGACTTTTGATTTGATTTGATTTGACTTAATCCCTTCGCCGCTGAGGTACTTTCGGAAAAAAATTCTCTAGCCTATATTAATAGTACCCAAGTAGGCCACTGCAAACACAATTTGGTTATGGGGGATAATCGATCATTATCACACCCAGTGTGAGTACTGTAGTACTGTGCTCTTGATAAAACTGTGGCCAAGTGAGTCATGGTTTTGCCCACTTGGTTATGGGCATGACGAGAGCCAAGTGCCTCTCCAGCTCCACCAGCAATTTGATAATCTAAAGATCGTCACAGATGCCACCTGCTGGGACCAGGAACGGATTCGAAAAGAAGATGCATTGACTTGCATTTGCATGCCCTACTTCGATACTACACGCGTATGTTAGCAAATCAAATCAAAAATAATATAAAATTATTAGGCTGAAACCAGCACTCCTTCATAGTCACCAGATAATCAGAAATTGGTGTACAACTTCACACCCAAAGTATACGAGTATATGGTGGGTGGGGAACGAACTTTTGAAGGGCAATTACCTTGCTTGTCAATCCACGCCATATCTGTTGGGTTATTTCCCAGAAGAGAACAATGACCATTTCTGAGTCAGAATAAGTAACCAATTACCGACGTAAGAAGACATAATAGTGACCGTATTGATGATGTTCTTCAGAAAGGTCAGGTAACCTACTCGCAACCGGCGCGGCGCGGGGAGGCGGCGTGCGTGTATGATGTACTTATGTAATCGAGGCAAAAGGAGTATGGGATCGTCGCAGGTGGCGTTCTGTAGTTTCTGCCTACCGCCATGAGACGAATCTATCCATGTAGTATGTAAGTAACCAATCAATCTGCCTAGCCTTTTTCGTTAGGATTTTTTGTTGGGGTCGGCTTCCAGTCTAACCGGATGCAGCTGAATACCAGTATTTTACATGAAGCGACTGCCTATCTGACCTGCACAACCCAGTTACTGTACCTACTGGGTAATACCATACCACTTGTAAGACTGGTTGTCAGACTTTCGGGCTTCTGACGACCCGTAACGACTGTCAAAGATCCACGAATGACAGCCGGGACCAACGGCTTAACGTGCTTCCCAAGGCACGGAGGAGTCTCGGTATGATCCTTACTGGCTGTCGGACTTTCGGGCTTTCGACGATCCGTAACGACTGTCATAGATCCACGTATGACTCGGTATGTATAGATGATCACCCATCCACGGACCAACCCCGGCAAGCGTAGCTTAACGTGACGGATCGACCCGTGCGGCTGTTATTACTTAGCCACGAGCTCCTCCAGTATGTAAGTATCCAATTAGTATGAAAATCCAATTAGGTATTTGCATAGTAATTGTTTACAATTACACCACGGATACACAGTTTCCTCCACTATTTAGTATTTACTATAAATAAATACTTATAAATAATACACACAGCCCATCTGTATAAGTAGCGCCTTCCTCTTGTTTGTAAACTGTAGTCTCAAGTCTCAAGGTTGAGCTGCATCAAGTTACCGCACTGTTATCTCAGGTAATTGCCTGAAATAATATAAATACCGGTACAATCTACATACCTACACTGTTTTCTGTATGTAGGAACTGTCAGGTCCTACATAGAGTAGAGCAGAATAGGTAAATCAACAGGCTTTTGTAATCACGCAGGATCTGTCTAGTCAGACTTTCATTTGGATCTGTCCACATGAAAATCTGACTTCTGAATCATGTTGGGCCCCAAAATCGATCAATCAACAATTGCAGTCCACAGCTGACCCTGTATCTGCTTCCGGGCATTACGATAAGTAGGTACCACACCAGATTCTCATTAGGACAGAATAATGATGAGCTCAGAAAGAGGAGCTTGTGGCTAAATATTAAGCCACAGGTGTCGATCCATCAGGTTAAGCTGCGCTTGCCGGGGTTGGTCCGTGGATGGCTGACCATCTATACATACCGAGTCATACGTGGATCTATGACAGTCGTTACGGATCGTCAAAAGCCCGAAAGTCCGACAGCCAGTAAGGATCGTATTACCCAGTTACTGGGTTGTGGAGGTCAGTATGTAAAATACTAGTATTCAGCTGCATCGGATTAGACTGGAAGCCAACCCCAACATAGTTGGGAAAAGGCTAGACAGATTTAATTATGGGCTCAGAAATCAGTCAACCCAGCCTATCGCAGTCCACTGAAAGAATGTACGAAAGAAAATATGGTCAGATGAAACAGATGATGATGATGTACAGATTGAGATTTGATTTCTTTTTTTTTATACATTTGTTTTTTTTTGTCTCAAAGGCACTACACCACCCGCTTCTCCGCCTTCCACATACAGTCTTTCCCAGCCAACTTTTTACGATCATCGAAAAATGCACTCGTCCAAATCACTCAACGCAGTCTCTATAAATATATAATATTTCGTTTTTGCAAGGACAGTTTCAATATCAATCAATCATCATAATTTTGTAAAGCGAGCCCCTAAAACTTCATTGGTGGTTACGACCGCTTATTGCTGTTCATTTAAGGCTCCTACACACTATGCCGGCGGCACAGCTGGCGGGTTAATGCCGTGCTATTAGCTTTTACCTGCGGCTTCGCCCGCATGGAAGTCGGAAATTATCCCAAGAGAACGAACTACCGTGGAAAAAAGTATCCTATGTCCAAACTCAGGTCACCTGTGTGCCTAAATTTCATTCAAAATTGTGTGCAGCCGGTCCGGTGAGTAAAGCTGCTAACGGGCAGCGCCACCATTAAAAATGTTCCATATCTCCAGACTAATAAGTCTGGAGATAGTCTGGATATGGAACATTTTGCTGAGCACAAATTTTTAGCCAGATGAGGTGGAATTTTTTGTATAAAATAAATCAACAATAAACCTCCTAGGTTCGAAGTTATAGCAGATAACGCCAAAAACAAAATTCTATAACATCTGACTAAAAATGTGTGCATATGAAATTTCAAAATGTTCTCTATAACTCCCGACTTATTTTTTTTTTTTAGTTAGTTTTTCTTAGTGGCTTTACTCGCCTTTAGGCGTGAAAAGGTAACAGAAAGACAGACACATAGACGGATAATAGTTCCTTTCTCATTATAGATTACTGCTGTGGACTCGTTGGTTCTCCAACAGTCGTGGTCTATGCCAGCAAAAGTTCGGATATGCTAAACAATAATAAAGAAAAAAGAATATCAGACAACAAAGTAAATTATTATTACACTTCTGGACACATCTATTGGCCCACCTTAGAGTTTAGGTTTCGATGGCCCCTACCGAAATATGATTGCTAGATTGAACAAAAACTGTTGATGCAGTTTTAAACCTGATACATTTTACCATCTTTTTCGATCGTATTGTTTTAAATTTGAATTCAGAATACCATACGACATGGAGCTACGCCTAACAAGTCGGATATGCGCCTTGTTAAGGGCAATTGATTTTTGAATAAAAAACATGTTTTATCAAATAAAGGTTTAATTTAATAACGCGTGTTGCCTCCATGGGCATCTACCACAGCTCTCATACGATTAGGCATAGAGTTTATCAACCGCTCTATGAAATTTTGAGGGATCATCTCCCATTCCTCTTCTATGGCAGTTTTCAACTCCTGCATCGTCTGGGCAACTGGCTGACGAGCCCTAACACGTCTTTTTAGCTCGTCCCACATGTGCTCAATGGGGTTCATGTCTGGGCTTCTGGCTGGCCAGTCCATAACTGTGATGTTCACATCCCGAAGATATTCCCTGACGATGCCGGCCGCATGGGCTCTTGCATTATCATGCATAAAAAGGAAATTTGGGCCCACATAGTCCGCGTATGGTATCACGTGAGGTTCTAAGCACTCACGAATGTACCTTTCAGCATTTAATGTTGGCAGCCGTGGTCCTGTAACAACCTCAAGATGAGTTTTGCCGCTCGCGGATATACCGCCCCAGACAGTCCATGAGCCACCGCCATAAGCAACCCTCTCCTCAAAGCAGCATTGTGCGAAACGCTCTCCCTTACGTCGGTAGACCTTCTTCCTTCCATCATTGCCATGTAACACAATTTTAGACTCATCAGAAAAGAGTACACGGCTCCAATCTTGCTGTGTCCAATTTAAATGACTGCGTGCGAAATGAAGGCGCGCTGTTCGATGGGCTCGCGTTAGTTTGGGGCCATTAGCTGGCTTGTGTGGTACCATATCGCTTTCTTTTAACCTTCTTCGAACAGTTCGAGCGCTCACAGATACTCCGTGGAAGTCGCGAAGTTGGTTTTGTATCTCAATGGAGGTAAGGTGACGATTTCTCAAGCTGGTCGTCACGATGAATCGATCCTGCCTTTCAGTTGTGACCCGAGATCGTGGCCTTCCTTGGCGACGAACAAAGCCGCCAGTCTCTAGGTACCTCCGATAAACATTTCGGACCGCAGATCGACTTAAATTAAGTTGAGCACTCACGTTTCTTTGGCTGTGTCCGGCCTGAATAAGTGCCACAGCTTGGGCGGCGACTTCAGGTGAAGTATCCATAGATTATTGATAGAACCTCACCTTAATGTTAAGAATAAGTAATGTTTGTTGCAAAACCAAAGATATCAATCACTTTTTCAAGAATTAAATCCAAGTAAACCAATAAAACCAAGTTTTCTTAGTATTCGATTGTTTGATATCAACAAACAGGCTCCAAATTGTCTTTTGTTTCTTTAAATTCTGTGTTCGAAATTCAAAAACAGACTATTGAATGAAATTGTGAATGTGCCAGGTTCAAAACTGCATAAAAACTTTTTGCTCGACCTAATATAAAATTTTTGCTAGGACCAAACGAAACTGAAAATACAAGGTGGGCCAAAAGATGTGTCCAGAAGTTATAAATAATATGTAGAAATTATAAACGAATTATGATAGAGTGAAATCATACTCCACACATCCACATGTCCAAGAAAATATTTTTTCAATATGATTTGTTTATTTACATTCAGGGAACGGCGCCCTATGCTCTTACTTAAACACAATTCAGTCGTGTCTTTGTTATGAAAACAACTCGTGCTAGACGGCTACAACCAAGGAATAAAAACATGATCATTGCAAGTCCTAGCCCTGACCGAGTTTGTGTAATGTACTCGTTTCTCCCATGTAGGTACGTCTCTTTGATTTTAGTCCTGGATCTCTAAAGCTTTGGAAGGATCAACTTTTACCGATCTATTTATTATATGCGTAGTCATTTTTTGGGAGGTATTTTCATTTTCAAGCTTAATTCAAATTCAAATTAAAAAAAAAAAAAAAAAAAATATTTCGAGCAAATACTCATATAGGGTTAGTAACATTGTTCCTTAAAACTAAGTGTTAGTAAACAACACGAAACGATGGCACATGTAACTGACGGCAGTGGATTATATACGGACAGTCCACTGTCAGCAATCATTTTCAGAACCCTGTTAGGGCTAGCCATGACTCGAGCTACCATGGATGCTGCGCGCTTGCGCATTATTGTGTGTTGTGTTTTTTGTGTAATATTTTGGAGATTTAAGTCTTATTTTGAAAAAAAAAACTAGCTACTTATTGCCCACAACATCGGTTACATAGAAAGTTCAACCCCTTTTTTAAACTATTTAGCGGTCAATTTTCGAAAAGGCTTTTCTTATATACCTCTTCCCTTTGTAAAACATTTTTAATACCTATATTGCAAATAAAGTTAATTCAATAGTCGGTTAATTCGGTCCCATTATGACTTTATTCGCCCCGTTAGACCATTGTTTTTCGGGTAGAGTATTCAGAAATCCTATTTTGGTGCACCTCTATGCTCTCAGGAACTTTTTTTCCTCTAGGCATGTTTATATAAAAAGCGGTTTAGGCTGTGGCTTATCTGTCAATTAGCCACAGAATTGTTTAACTAAATAGATAGATGATAGCGTAGTGTTCCACATTCCACGTAGATCTCTGAATGATAAAAGTATGCTGGCAACATCTTTAGTATCGTCATCATCTCGTTATCATCCCGCGCATGTAAAATTCAATGAAGAGAAATAGGTTATAATATAGCGCTCGTGGGCGATGAACTACTATACTGTCATTATGTAATATCGCAATCTAAGAATACGTTTCTTCTTTGTATGGCTAGAAAAGTTAATGCGCGGTGAAAAAACTCTTGATGTCTGCTCCATAAGAAACTTTTTGGTCATAGTTTATGGGTGCTACTGGACGAAAATAAAAGAAAATCATCGGCTTCTTATTTCAAATTTCAGCCAGTATCAATTCAAATCTATCAACACCGACCAGCATCAATTCAACTGTCTCTCAACTGCCGAATTCGTTCCATAATCAAATACCTATTACGATGCCTATTGAATGTAATGTCGACATGTTTATTTTCCAAATAGCAAAACTTCATGTTCATTTCCCAACGTTACATTATCATAATATATATTTTTTTAATAGCATGTCACTTATTGAAACTTTCATTCTCGATCAGACAACAGTGACAATCGGACTGTCGCGTCGAGCGGTCGCGTCGCGCGCGGTATAAAGTGCTGTGATACACATGTAATTGGTAACAACTAACAAGTCGTCATGTCAAAACTCAAGGTAATATTGATAGTAAGCGTGCGAAACTCGCAAAAAAACTTAATGATAACAACCTTGAAATATTATCTCGTGTTGATGCATTTTTAATCGTAGTTTAAAGTTAATCAAATCGTTACAGCTGCTTTGATTATGTGTGACAGAGGTTTTATTTCACGGCCAGGATTTGGTTTTTTTTCTGTTATCGTCCGTTTACGGTATGTTGACACATCTATAATGTTTGTTTCTGAAACATTTGAGAGATCATTTCAGAGTTTACTCGTCAATGTTTTCATTTCGCTGTGTATGATTAAAATTGTTTGGTGCTGGCAGGTAAAGTGGGTCGAGTATTTTTTTTTAAGCATGTAAATATATAAGTAAATAAAATATGTGTTAAAAATACAAAGTGCTCTTACATTATCATGATTAGTTGCTTATGCACTACAATCAATGATTACTTCTTGTCAAACCAAATAGATGTCCGTATGTTTTTAACAAACAATGCAGGTCTTTGATGAGATTTTCTTTTGTGTTCTGAAAAACTTTGTCTCGGTCGGATCTAGGTAATACAAGCCTCTGGAAACAGGATTTCTTTAAATGCATAGCTACGTACAATAACAAAAAACAACACCAAAATCAAGTTTAAGAAACAGAACAACATCTGATAAATCAAAACAAAAATGAAATACCTACTCTGTAAAATAACATAAACTTATAGAAACACAACAAAAGTCCTTAATAAAAAATAAAAAGAACATAAATGACACGCACACAACAACACATCTTAATTCACCGTTTAGGCGGTTGACGTCCATTGTAGCAATTTATAAGGAGACTGGACGTTTACGTGCTTGATAGAGCGTTTAGGAACTGTTGACCATAGAGACTCGATGCTTAGAGACTTTTACAGAACGTGACAGTTACTTACCAAAGCCATAACAAAGCAGTGACGAATGCGTTTCTTTATTTTTCCTCATTATGCATATTTATGCAATGCATGACCATCTCAGTTTATTTTTGTAGTCAGCTTGATAATAAAATTGGTTATTAGTAGTAGGTGACTAGTGTTCTGTAATAAGCCCAATTAATAGATTTTCGTTGTGATGTTTCTAAACTTTTCGCGTCGTAAGACTGCTACGAGGATTCATCACATCATCATCGGATTGAAGTCTACTGTTATTAGTCTTTTATTTATTAGTATTTTTAATATTAGTTAAGTACCTAAGTATTAAGCATTTTTGTGTCCTATTTTTTTTTCCCTGTAAGAATAATAATAGGTCTTTACCTATGAAATTGCCGTTTTGTATGAAAAAATTTAAACGAATTTTTTTCATGCATTTTTTATTTGTATTAATCGAAGTAATCATCCATGCAATCAATGCATCTTTGCCAACGCAGTGGCAGTTTATTGATGCCCTTCTTAAAGAAATCAGCTGGACGGGAGGCAACAAATTCTTCAAAGGCATTTTGTACTGCCTCTCGGGTATTGAATTTTTTTCCCGCCAAGAAGTTATCCAAATTCTGGAAAAAGTAGTAGTCTGTATGCGCAAGGTCTGGTGAGTAGGGCGGATGACGGAGAGCTTCCAACCCCAGTTCTTGCAACTTGGAGACCGTCTGCTGTGCAGTATGAGGTCGCGCGTTGTCGTGCAGGAGCAGCGGAGACGAGCGATTGACCAATGCTGGTTGGAGATGTGAGCTTCTCCATCATTGTGTTCAGTTCTTCACAGTACACATCTGAAGTAATGCTCACCCCGTTTGGTAAGAAGCTGTGATGAATCACACCGGCGCTAGACCACCAAACAGTGACCATCACTTTTCTAGGGGTAAGTTTTCGTTTAGGGCATTGTTTAGGTGCTGAACCAGGATCCAACCAACTTGCTGAGCGCTTGCGGTTATCCAACAGAATCCATTTTTCATCGCAGGTAACAATGCGGTTCAAAATTCCTTCATTTGTGTGTCTGTTGAGCAATGCAAGTCACGTCTTGACGCGTACTTCGCGCTGGCGATCATTGAGTTCGTGGGGCACCCATTTGTCAAGCTTTTTTACCTTGCCAATTTGACGCAAATGGACCAATATTGTTTTGACGCTAACGTCGAAAGCTGCTGCTAATTCAGCCGTAGATTGTGTATCATCAGCTTCCACAATCGCCTTTAATTCGTCATTGTTGACCAAAGTCTTCGGACGACCGCGAGGTTCATTTTTCAGGTCGAAATTTCCAGAACGGAACCGAGCAAACCAATAACAAGTGGTGCGTTGGTTTGTAGTGTTAGCTCCGTAAACGTCGTTGATGTTGCGTGCCGCTTGTGCCGCGTTGCTGCCACGACGGTACTCATATTCCATAATTACTCGAATTTTTAACGTATCCATGATGACGAAAAAGATTGAAATGCGATGAAAATGTAACACTAATCAATAAATAAATGACTAATTTTGGAAAAAAAAATCCATGTTTTTAAAATAAAATTAATTTGAAATTAGAATTCTTAGCCAAACAAAAATTATTTTGATTTGAAATGGCCAGTACTGCAGAACGGCAATTTCATAGGTAAAGACCTAATATCTCCTCTTTTAAATAATTTGTCTAGAGATTAAATAGAGCCATCAACTGGGTGAGAGCCTGGTGATCCGTCACACGTTACGGTATCCTAGAATGGACTCCAGTCTCACACAACGGTTCATGTTTTATGCATTTTGTTAAACTGATTATTCTTGTCTCTGTATTTTTATACCTACGTATGTGAACCTTTGTGTAGAGAGAGACTATTATTATTATTTAACAAGAGCGGTCTGCTGCTCTCTTCACCATCTTAACTTTATCCCTTAAGAACGCTGTTACAAATGGGTAGTCAAATCATTACTTTTTTACACAAAAGTATGTTTATTAAATAAAATGTTTTACATTCTTAAAATTTTTTTTGCCCAAACTGTCGATAGATGTGTATGATACGATTCTGAACTATAAATATAATTTTAAATGGCTACATTTTCTCAATATATGTACCGAAGTAAAAATTTTCACTCCGGTACAATTATTGAGAACCTATCTAAAATTATATTTATAGTTCAGAATCGTACCATGCACATTTATCGACCGTTTGGCCAAAAAACTTTTTAAGAATGTAAAGCATTTTATTTAATAAACATACTTTTGTGTAAAAAAGTATTGATTTGACTAATCATTTGTAACAGCGTCCTTAAGGCCCACTCATAAAAAATGGACCGCCAGTTTTTATGAGTAGACCGCATGCCGGTGGACTGCCGGCGGGCTGTAGGTATAATGTGTCAACCCATTCAATCAACTCAGCCTATCGCACTCCACTGCTGGACATAAGCTTCTCCCAAACTACGCCACACTACGCTACCCTTTAGTCACACAAAATAATTTATAGATTTTAAAAACAAACTGCTTTACTTTTTTTTATCAGTTAATAGATCATACACTAACTAGATGAAAAGTGATTTACATCTCCTATGATCATCATCTCTGTCGAAAAACATAGGGCTTTAAGAGCTTCTCTAAAAATTGCCACTGCGACCGGTTCTGTCATAGAACAGATTTATCTGTTCTGTGGGTTCTCCACTGCCCGCATCTCGCAAAATCCCGCAATCTTCTCTAACCATCCTCCCAATAGCTACATGCAGAACCTAAGAGATGAAGTTGAAAAGGTGTCATCAAGTGCAAGTAGTCTCACGAGGAACGTATTTAATATATTACTGACAATACGTACGATATATTTGTCAATAAATTCTAAAATTTCACGACATACTCGTAAATCTATGAACTAAAACTATGAAAAAAACTTGTAAAATTATCGAATTGTCGGATTATCGCTTGTTGATTTTATTGAATAGGGCCAGGCTTTCATAATTTCTAAAACTGTGAAAGGGGATTGGAAAATAGAACGCTAAAGAAAATCTCTACCCATGTTAGACACTGAATATGGCCGATGTCAGTCCACAGTTCTGCGTCTGTCGTTTATATGTTTACCGGTTTGTAAGTACTTACATGGTAATAATATGGTGGATTATGTTATTATAATTACATAATAATGCCGTATAATTGTGGTCAAGATTATTGTTTGTTTTGAGTATTCACTTGTGATACCTATGTATTTTTACGAAACCCTGTGCATTTGTTAAATGAGAAATTGATAATAGTACATTTTGATCACAGTGGAGAATTTTTGTTATTGCATTCGCGAGCCGTAGGCGAGGTTGTTTTTGAGCCGAGAACTGCAACAACAAATATCCACGTGTATCAAACAACGTTTTTCAATACACTTTTGAAGAAATAAAATAAAATAACGAAAAATATTTTTGTCATGAATTATTAGGAAACTATGACTGAAATTTTCTTTTTTTTCCGCGCTTTGCTTTCGACAAGTTGAAGGAGAAGCAAAGGTATGAAGCCGATAAACAGCCTAATATGAAAAATAGAAAATTAAAATATTTTTGAGTTGACACAAATAAATGTTAATTTGTTCATAAACGTTTTTTTTTTATTGTAATAATCATGGTTTTTGATGATATTCTATTTATAAACATTATTTAAATATTCAAAAAATATTAACGCCGCAAAGACGCATATCTCTTTGCCGAGATTTAAAAAATCATTCACCTCCGAATAGAGACGGTGTGAATAGAGGCATTGAACCAATTTGGACTAAGTATAATAAGTAAAACTGTCTGTGGCAATTTTTATTCCCGCGCACGTGTTGGAAAATGAAAAATCGCACGTGTGTGAAATACATTGCATTGTGAAGCTAATCGTAGTGTGATATGGACCAGTTTTCGAGGAAGTGTATTGAAAATTATATTTATTTCTTTAGGTAGGTGTACCTAACTGGTATAGGCAAGTTAAATTTTACTATTAAAACTTCATTCACAGTGATTTAATGCCTGAGGCATTTTCTACCAGTCAATCTTAGGGTGAAGCAGAGACAATACATGGTAGGTGCAACATAAGGGATGGATAACTTGAAAATATATAACTATAAAATACAAAAATAAATACGTACACATATAATAATATAAATAATAAACTTTGTCACGGGTACTAACATGGTACTAACGATCGGTAGAGAAAACGAATCCAGCAATTCAGCGCTGGGAGGATTCTGCTAACTTCTTAGTATTACTCACGAGTGCCTTCTGTATTCACATTTTATTTTATTTTATTTATTTATTCATAACAATTTTTACATTATGTCGAATATTAGAAACAATTTTATAACTTCAAAATACAAAAAAAAAAATAATAAAATACCTGCCACTTAATTACTATGAGGAAGAATAATAATAATAATAAATAAATGTCATTTAAATAACTAGAATAATAATGCTACAAATAATTAAATATAGGCAATGTCAGATATCCACTGTCAATTACTTACATAAATGTCGTGAATGTAAATGAACAATAAAAGATTTTTAGACTAATTAAAAAACTAATTAGACCAACTAAATAAAATTTCTAGTATAATATGTATGTTTACAATTTAAATGTCATTAATAGAATAATAGCAGCCTTCCAGTAGGTAACGCTTCAATTTAGTTTTGAAGTCCCTTTTGTAAAGTGATAATTTTATATCAACGGGAAGTTTATTGAAGATTTTCACTGACATGTGGCAGGTACCGTGTTCGACTATATTAAGTTTAGGAATATTAGTGTTTTTAAAATCTTTTCTTCTCGTACTCTCTCTAAGCTTTCTTTCCTCTTCAGTCTCATATTGATGTACATATTTAGAAAAATGTGTTAGGAGCACCATTATGTTTATGGAAGGTACAGTTTATGTAAGGAAGTTTATGGAAGGTAATAGTTTTGAAATAGGTAGGTGAATGTTAAGCCGTTACAGTTACAGCTGACTTTCTATTCTCCAAAAAACTTTTTTACAAAAAAATACAACCGACTTCCAAAAACAACACTACAAAGTGAAAAATAACTTTAATTTCGGAAGTCGGTGGCAAAAAACGAAAATACATTTAACTAGACACCGACTTCCGAAATTAAAGTTATTTTTCACTTTGTAGTGTTGTTTTTGGAAGTCCGTTGTATTTTTTTGTAAAAAAGTTTTTATTTTTCACTTTTTAGTTGTGTACCTACCCCACACAAATTCTAATACCACTACCTGCAAAACAAACTAGAACATCATCCATATAAAAGTGGGGAAAAAATACGTATTATTGAAGCTAACTCAAAAACTACCAAAGCAAAGTTAATCAATTTTATATGGGACCAACTGTGATGTATACCATCTCGAATAAAACAAAAAAAAAAATCCAAATCGAATCTTCGAGTAATCGGGAACTTACATAAAAAAAAAATAAAAAAAAAAAAAAGGTTCCGACAAATTGAGAACCTCCTCCTTTTTGAAGTCGGTTAAAAAGGAAAGGCAATATTGTAGAACATTTTCCTATTCTTGCCGATAGTTCATACCATGGTAGGTATACATATAAGAAGCGGTTTTGAGTCAGTTATAATTTTCAATACGATTCCAATTATCGTGCTACTGATTTCTCTTTACACAATATTGTAATCAATCCCAAGACCACACGTTCTGCAACCACAATAATGTATTTAATTTCGAACAATATATTTTCTTTTGAATTATGATAATACGTGCCCAAAATGTAAGAAATTTTCTATCTGATTTCGAGGACAA
This sequence comes from Cosmia pyralina, assembly GCA_946251885.1. Lineage (NCBI taxonomy): Eukaryota > Metazoa > Arthropoda > Insecta > Lepidoptera > Noctuidae > Cosmia > Cosmia pyralina. The sequence goes on along the minus strand of OX276348.1, from coordinate 3,060,788 downwards.
GGTCCACGTGTAACTTACTTTAATTTTAGTCAAAATTGGCAGACGATCCTTAAGTTCTCCATATTTCCTTAACAAAGGACTTTGGGCAATTTATATCCCAGTAAATTACAAACTTTAATACGGGCAAACCTGCGGGCAAAGCTGGTCAACTTATAGTTACATCGTAATAGACTCTGCTGAGCAGAGTCTATTACGCAGAGGTTTGTGAAATCCCTCTTGTTCAAGTTCGGACTGAAAGTTTCAATTGAAAACGACGAACTTTCATGGAACCAGCATTGGCTTTCAGATTGTTATAACTTTTGTAAGGCTTCATTTTAAGGTTGGGCGAACAGATATTGTTATGTCCATAATTACGTTAGTTACTTGTTGTTAGTAATTAACTGTTTATTTATTTTACTTTGATGGTCCTAGTTTATCATTTGTGACTTTGAGTTATAGCTATATGTAAGTGGGCACAAGCTTTTTTTTTTTAATTTAATGATTTTTATTTCGGAACAAATAATCCATTTATGACTGGAAGCTTTTATTTAAGAATTAAGTTCTGTTTAAGTTATTAGTTTTTATTTCTGCTTGAGTACCTATAGATTTCATATGGAAAATAATTTCATTTCGTTTTGCGTTGCGTAATGTAAATTATTTTGCATATCTACTATTGTATAAAATCGATCGGGTCGATCCATCAGGTTAAGCTACGCTTACCGGGGTTGGTCCGTGGATGGGTGACCATCTTTACATACCGAGACTCCTCCGTGCCTCGGAAAGCACGTTAAGCCGTTGGTCCTGGCTGTCATTCGTGGATCTTTGACAGTCGTTACGGGTCGTCAGAAGCCCGAAAGTCTGACAATCAGTCTTACCATGTGGTATCGTATTACCCAGTTCATGGGTTGTGGAGGTCAGATAGGCAGTCGCTCCATGTAAAATAATGGTATTCAGCTGCATCCGGTTAGACTGGAAGCCGACCCCAACATAGTTGGGAAAAGGCTAAGGCAGATTGATACTATTGTAAAAATATTTTTTTTCTAACTGAACAGACGGCTATGCTGCTGGGTAGTTTGTTATGCCACTTCTTTCCAGCTAAAGCACTATAGGAAGTGGTGAAGGGTGGCTGAGCTACAAGAGCTCATTTTTAACAAAATACTTTTTTATTTTTTTTTATGTTAATACCTATTAAACCTTAACCGATTAATTGTTCAAAATGATGACCATTGTTTTCAATAAATAGCTGGATTCGACGCCTCAAGGATTGTACTGCATTCAGCGTTACAATATTCCTCATAGTTTCGATTTTGGCAATCCACGCCACTTGAAAGTTTCACCCTGTATATAATTATATTCTATTCATTTATATTATATAGGTATCACCTTTCTGTGCATTCAGCCCTACACCTTTCCTACTTATCACATTTCCTTACACAAAATATTCACACGCTTACACACATTACACACACACCACGCATACTAACCCTAGAATAAGAAATAATCATTAATTAGTGTAATCTGTCTTTTGACTGGTTTTACACAACTTACCGCATTTGTGTACGAGTGCATAATTCTAATTAAATATAACTACCTCCGAAAGGGTGGAGATCTAGTGTCCTGAATACAGGCCTTACGTATACGTAATACAGATTCAGGACACTAGGTCTCTAGGTCAGTATTATATGGCCTGTATTTATGTTGTGTTTGTGTGTGTAATATAATTAAAAATATTATTGTGTTCTTGATCAAATTTTGAAACTGTAGGTACTTTTATATTGTGGTGAGAAATAAATCTTTATGTTATCTTGTATTGAACTCATTTCGATTAGGTAAAATTATCATTTACTATTTATTTTTTCGACTCACATCTTCGTAAATTGATGAGCTCATCAATGAGAGCTTCTTTCGAATTTAAAACTTGCCGGGGAACCCCGAAATGAGCAAACCCGTAAACAATTAGGGGCTTAAATATTACGATCGTCAGTTACCTACAATCATACTGGATTCAATCTGCCTAGCTTTTCCCAACTACGATGGGGTTGGCTTCCAGTCTAACCAGATGCAGCTGAATACCAGTATTTTATATGGAGCGACTGCCTATCTGACCTCCACAACCCAATTACTGGGTAATACACAATACGATACCCCTTGGTGAGACTGGTTGTCAGACTTTCGGGCTTCTGACGACCCGTAACGACTTACAAATATCCACGAATGACAGCCGGGACCAACAGCTTAACATGCTTTCCGAGGCACGGAGGAGTCTCGGTATGTAAAGATGGTCCCATCCACGGACCAACCCCGGCAAACGTAGCTTAACCTGGTGGATCGATCCATACGGCTGTTGTTACTTAGCCACGAGCTCCTGGATAAACAGAATCAAACTAGATTAAACCGTGCAAATGACAGCAGTCATAATGTAACTCCCTCGGTTCTGCCAATGTAATCCGTGCGTGGTCAAATCTTCTATAAACATAAATTATTAGCTGTTATTATTTTGGACAACCAATCACATGAGGTTCGGCAGTGAATTTACTAATCGGAGATTTGATAGAGCTTATTGTGAAAGGACACTGGGTAAAATTTTGAATGGATCGTTTTTTAGTCTTGGCTGCTTTAGCCCGTCCCTTTTTCACTGTTTCTTATCGTAAAATGTTTATTCACCATTATGTTAATAATCAAGCATTTTAACTCAAAAACCTTATACGCAACCTTAGAATAATCAGGTTCAGATTAAACTTAATCAATGAGATACCACGAATAAATTCGCATTAGATAAGGTTCAGAGTAGAAAGTTGTACCCGCAATATTATTGTACCTTTTTGTATTGGGAACACTGCGTAAACGTAATCATGTACTATTTATTTATATGAAGTTTAGCAGTGGCGGATTTGCAGTCTTGGCCGCCCTAGGCCCCAGGCCATGTAGCACGGCCATAGATCAAGCTATACATTTCCAGCATAAGCTGATCTCGATTGTATAGGATTTCCTTACAATGAGACGTCAGTGTAAATTGGAAATGTATAGCTTGATGTGTAGCCGTGTGTACCAGCCGCCCCTTTCTCAGCACCCATCGTATACCTAGATTAAATAATGAATTTACTGGATTGCCAAGTTTTATCGAAATCGATTCAGAAATTTAATTAACTTTAATATCAGCTACTTAGTTACTGATTTTTTTCGCTATTTCAGGTTTGCTCCCATAATAAAAGTTGTTCATAATGATGAGTTCAGTGACCCCTTAAGAGGATATTGGTCAATAACCAGTAAATCTGTATATTTAGATGTAGGAAAGTAATTTAGGAAGATTATTGTAATACGATGCGGTGCACTGCGACCCGCCATAATGTGCGTGAGCCTTTAGAATATTTACGTATACTTTCAGTTATTTCTGTTATCATTAGAGATTTTTTGTCAGATTGGCCACCCCTAATATCTAGCCGCCCTAGGCCCGGGTCTACTGGGCCTTAGGGCAAATCCGCCACTGGAGTTTAGACTAACACACTTATCTTTGGGTGTCAGTAAACATCAGAAGATCGTCAAATCCTGTTTACTTCTGTTTTTCGCCACACGCATAGATAAGTATGTCGTTTGTACAATAGCATGTATAGATCTAATCTGCATGTAAATACATATGTGACTATTTGATGTCTCTATTTAAATCTGTGTACAATGCAGATTCACAATGCAGCGGGACGGGTCGGTAGGTCGGTACCTTGATGTATGTACTTACTTAGAACTATACAGGCAACCGTTTGAAGGATAAAAGGCCCTAATGTTATTATTTTACATAAAAACACATAATAACACCACGCCTGTAATCCCCGAAGGGTTAGGCAGGTAATATATATATATATATAGGTACACCACCGACAGCCGCCCACATTTCGCCAGTTATATTTAAGGCGCGGTATTAGCTCAATATTCACAAACATTGGTTTCTTGGATTGTCGAGTATGACGTAACGCAATGAAACTATCCGACGCAAAAAATACGGTGGACAGAGAAGGGTTTAAAGAAAAATTTTAACTGAATAGAATAGTAAGAAATAGTTTGATATGCCCAATAAAAAATTTGGAAGTTGCTCCACAAAAATAAACTTTGGCGTCGAACATCTTTGTATTTTCACCGCACGGGTCGATCCATCAGGTTAAGCTACGCTTGCCGGGGTCGGTCCGTGAATGGGTGACCATATTTACATACCGAGACTCCTCCGTGCCTCGGAAAGCACGTTAAGCCATTGGTCCTGGCTGTCATTCGTGGATCTTTGATAGTCGTTACGGGTCGTCAGAAGCCCGAAAGTCTGACAACCAGTCTTACCAAGGGGTATCGTATTACCTAGTTAATGGGTTGTGGAGGTCAGATAGGCAGTTGCTCCATGTAAAATACTAGTATTCAGCTGCATCCGGTTAGAATGGAAGCCGACCCCAAGATAGTTGGGAAAAGCCTAGGCTAGGATTGATTAATCTCTGTATTTTCACCAATAACGACATTCTTTTTTTTTTAAGAATTTAATAGAATTAGCATTTTTTTTAAATCTTTAACCAGACAATTATTTAATTTATTGTGTATATTCTGAATTATCTAAAGAAAACCCGGAAAATAAATGCACATTCGCAGCTTAGTCACATCTCGGCAACACAATTATTATTTTCAATTTTCAACCTTATTTCATGCCAGCTAATGGTGACAATAGATTACGCGGTTGTGTGCCGTTTAAAATCGTAGTCAGATGTAATAGGCGGCGAGCGGCGAGCCTATTATTGCCATCAACCAGGCCCAAATTCAGACTCCGGTCTGCTACCGAGAAATTCCTGTTGGTAAACCTAATAATGTGGGGCCACACCAACGGGAAATGCCGTTGATTATCGTGACGATAGACGCAGGCCGTAGGTGTAGCCACAACTTATCGCGATAATTTAACAACGGCATACACATTGGTGATTGACGTTCGCCAAATTGAACCACGACCACCATTGACCTCCACCATTCACCACCACCACCACCACCACCATCACCACAACCACCATCACCACCATCGTCACCATTATCGTTACTTTTTTTTTTTTTGTGGATGGGAAATCATCAGCAGAGTGGAAGGGCGTGTCAGACTTTTACTGACTTAAACCCACCCGTGTTCCTTCAGTTGCCTGTGCCAGGGCCACGGTATCTCTTTCGAACTACCCGCGACCTCGGCGGCATCGGCCCTATTGGACCCCGTCACTGCTGACATCTCTTTGAGGCGCGCGTGGAACACAACGCGCCGTTGACCCGGGCCTGGTCCTTACCAGACGGCGAGCTGCCCATTACTCGTCGTCCGCAAGCCCGCGCCTACGCGTACGCTCACGCATTCCGCCTCCTCCTTCGCGAGCATTACTGCTTCGCAGGAGGAGGTGACGGCCTCCCATGCACTCTCGCTCTGCACCATGGCCTGGACCAGGTTTGGACGCAAGAGGTCGCCGCCGCCGGTCGCCTCCGTGAGAACACGACGGTGCTCCGCCCAAGCCGGGCAGACCTCCACTGTATGCTCCACCGTGTCCTCCGGGCGATCCACACAATCGTGACACCCGGGCATTTCCTCCCGCCTTATCCGAAACAGGAACCTCCCGAAGCACCCATGTCCGGTGAGGACCTGCGTCAGGCGGAAGGTGAGGACGCCGTGGCTCCTCTCCAACCACTCCTCAAAGAGGGGACTTATCGCCACAATTGTTGCGTGCCCAGCGCTGGGTTGCGACAATCGCACTCTCCATGTCGCCATGAGATCCCGCCGGAGCTCTGTCCGCTGTACCATGATTTCTCGCGGAAGCGGAGTTACGCGTTTTCGCCTCCTCGCGCCACTCCCACACGTGCGCGAGGACTTTTGCCTCCAGATCCCATGGCAGTAATCCGGCAAGGAGGCTCGCCGCCTCTCAGGAGACCGTGCGGTATCCCCGGACTAGCCGGATGGCCATGACCCTCTGGGACGCGTTCAACCGGCGGGCTGGTCGCAGCCTCAGGGAACGCGCCCACACCGGTGCTCCGTAAAGGGCCATGGACCGCACAACCCCCGCGTAAAGCCTCCGGCAGGAGGCGTTTGGACCCCCCAGATTGGGCAGGAGCCGCTTCAAGGCAGCCCCGGCCCGCTAATTATCGTTACGTCAATCAGCAATGTGATGCCGTTGTAAAATTATCGCGATACGTTGTGGCTACACCTACGGCCTACGTCCTTCATCGCGATAATCAACTGCATATCCCGTTGATGTGGCCCCGACATAACAAAAGGTACATTTTGTTATTGGGTTTTTCCATCAGGAATTTCTCACAAATTCACAAATTCTATTGTACAACGTCTGTTCCAAGTAACGCAACAAAATGGCACCCTTACATAGAGCAACACAGCCTCCGGCGCCGCGCCGATGTTGCTCTATGCACCCTAATGACAATACGAATCAAAATTACCGTTAGACACTGCCACAAAAGAACCTATAGTAAACCCACTTTTCGCCAGTTATGTACCATGTAATAGGAGTAGGAGGCGAGCCTTCTGCTATCAACCACCGCTTTTGACGTTATGGAAAAACCCAATAACACCTTGCCTCATTGGTCGTTTATTTTTAACTCATCATCTTCCTAGCCTTTTTCCAACTATGTTGGGGTCGACTTCCGGTCTAACCGGATGCAGCTGAATACCAGTATTTTACATGGAGCGACTGCTACAGGTTGGTTTGGTTTGCGTTTGGTTACAGGCAGGCATGTGAACATTGAAGGGCAAGTAATATTAGTTTTTGTTGAACTATAGAATAAAAATAAAATTAAACAAAGTGCCCAAGTTTTGGAGGTTGCCGCCGGGGTCGCGGGTTGTTCGGCAGAGATACCGTGGCCCTGGCACAGGCAACTGAAGGAACAAGGGTGGGTTTTAGTCAGTAACAGTCCACGCCCTCCCGCTCCGCCCAGAGCGGGAGAAGTCATTTGATGATTTGCCATCCACAAAAAAAAAAAAAGTTATGGATGTTGGTAAGAAATTTAAGTTACCTATAGCTTTTGTATCCGAATATGGTGGAGTATTTAGGAATGTTAGGAGTACCACCAGTGATTGATCTCCCATTTAAATGGATTAGGGTATAGGACCCTTTATCACTACAGGGTTTTCGGATAGACAAGACAAGCGTCACTACCGTCAGAGAAATATTAAAATTATGCTCATCTCGTGCATTGTCTCTGGATATGAAACTTCAGAGGTAAATACTTCAATGAAAACGCTGCCTGCACCGATAGAGCCTCGTGGATGACATTCATAAGAACATGATTATTCAAATACTTAAATACTACAATAACTTAATTAGTCACCTCGTGAATCAGTTGTGAACTTGGGATGTCCACAAATGTGCCAAGAATTGTATTGTTCACAAATGAGATTCCAATCAGGTGCTTGTCATTCTGAACTTGTTTAGATTATTCGAGGAAAATTTTTTGTCGTTGTTCTATAATGATGGGCTACGACCTACTTGTACAACATTGTACTTACAAAGGCCGCACTATGATGACAAAGTAGGTACTAGCAACTGCAAGTCATCAGTAATGCTTCATTTACACGGTGCAAGCTTATTGCCTGTGGCATAACATACAACTGAGTCATCATCATCTGGCACCTTCTAAACAACACGTATAATTGTTGCACGGTACGGGCTAGTTAGCTGCCGTTCAAAACTGGTATAGTTGTAATCAACACGTATACAATATTGTTGCACGATACGGGCAAGTAAGCTGCCGTTCAAAACTGGTGATAGGTGTAAACCACACGTACAATATTGTTGCACGATATGGGCAAGTAAGCTGCCGTTCAAAACTGGTTTAATTAGGTGTAAACAACACGTACATTATTGTTGCACGATACGGGCAAGTTAGCTGCCGTTCAAAACTGGTATAGGTGTAAACCACACGTACAATACTGTTGCACGATATGGGCAAGTAAGCTGCCGTTCAAAACTGGTTTAATTAGGTGTAAACAACACGTACATTATTGTTGCACGATACGGGCAAGTTAGCTGCCGTTCATAACTGGTATAGGTGTTAACAGCACGTACAATAAAATCGAACGTACAATAAAATCACATTCAATTCAATCATTCAAACAACTTAAAAATAATCTTGAAAATCATGTTCAATTAGGTTTTAATTTAATATTTGGCATCGCAGATAGGGGCAATACTTGAATCAATTGTACAAGAACGTGCAACTCGGTGAAGGCAAAACTTGCATGCAATTATTTTATGTCATTTTATGGAAATCAAAGACGCATAAGTGTCGTTGTTCTGGTTTCAAAAAAAGTGTCTTCGTAAAGTCAATACTAACGTAATTTCATATACTTCAATGTGGCACAAACAAGTTTTATCCTTTACTAGCACTTCCCGCGCGGCTTCGTCCGCGTGGATGTCGGAAAATATTCCAAAAAAAAAACACTACAAAGTGAAAAATACTTTAAAAGTTGGTGGCAAAAAATGAAAATTACATACAAAACCAAAGACACCGAAATTAAAGCTATTTTTCACTTTGCAATGTTTTTTTTGGAAGTCGTTTATTTGAAACGAGGAAAGCAGCTACCCTGTATATGGAAGCGACCTCCTAATCTCATATTCATGTTTTTGGCAGAACAGAAAAAGAAGAAATAAATATTATACATAATACTTAGAAAATAATAAAAATACGTTACATGTTGCGCAGGCCCCAAATAAATAGGATAAGGGCAGGAGAATGAAGACATACAACGAGACGACAGAACACAACACACAACAACAACACAACTCACAATTCATTGATTTTGATATTTTCGCGCTGCCACAATCTAAATTTAAAAGACTGGTTTCACAATCTCTTGCAAGTCACCAATAAGTTGGTTACTTATGTCATCCGCTTTCTTCGATTCGTCGGTATAATTATAGTGTTTTTCTTCTAAATATGTACATTTTATTATTTTCTTCTTATTTAGCATGCGTTCGTTATCGTTCTCCGATGTTATTTCGTGGACAATAATGTGGGCTAAACGTTTTTTCGACTGTATTATAACTACTTTGTTAATGCTGTAATGTATAACTGTTTTTTGTCCCAATTAGATAAAATAAAATAAATAAACAACTAGTCTGAAAGTAGATGCTTTAAAATAATAAGTAATACATAATACAATATCAAAGTCCTGCTGAAATTAAAAGAAAATGAGAAAGTTTACCAAGTAACAATGTTTAAAGCCCTTTACATCACTCTGGGGCACGATCGAACGCGACCACGAACCCTGAAAGGCGATTATGCGCCATTTAATGTTAGAAAAACACAATTAAATGCTAGTTTATTATTATTGTGTGCTGCTTTCACTTTGTTGATTTCGACATGAAAATGGGGTGAAGTCATGAAAATAGTATGTTTAGTTTATTAGCGATAAGACGTTTATTTACAGGATTTATAGTACTCATAACGTGGCTTTCATACAGGCGAATAAACTTGACATTTACTTCTTTATTTAGCCTTTTCGTCGACTAATTAACTTTTCCACAAGGAGTTTAGATATTAATTCGATTATTATTTTGTCCTTCTAAAAGAAATCGATTACTAAATCACACTAATATTATAACTATAGGCGAAAGTTTATGTGTGTGTGTTTGTATGTTTGTTACTTCTTCACGCTCAAACGGCTGGACCAATTTTGATGAAATTTGGTATGGAGGTAGCTGACACCCTGGATTAACACATAGTATGTCTACGCGGGTTAAACCGCGGGGCACAGCTAGTTTATTAAATAAAAGTCTAGATATTAAATAACCAACTAAAATTTTAATTACACTAAGAATAATTAAACTATGATCATGAAAAAAAAAATTGTTTTATTAAAGGAGATGCTCCATTTTGTAAATTATAATTAAAAACCAATTTTCCTGTCTTTATTTCATATTAAAGAGATTCATGCTGAACTTTACTCAAAGCACTCAAATTCATCAGTGGCCAGTGTAGTCACCGCGAAATTCCACACAATAAACGGTGGGCCTGTTCGCTATCCTTAAAAACTGATACATGGCCGTTACAAAAAACACTGAGTCGAGATCAACTGTATTAATTGTCACAATCAACGAACGACGCACAATTTTTGAATCGCTACATCTCCAAACTCACACTTGAATGGGAGGTTATTTACGACCGAGAAACTATACAAGGCCGTATTTGTAAATCACTCGAATGGTTTGGAGTGACGGAGTATGTTTTTCAATTTTCTCTTTTATACAGAGTGTAAGTGTAAACAGTGGCAATCTTTTAAGGGGTCATTGTACTCATCATTATGAACAACTTTTACTATGGGACCAAACCTGAAATCGCGAAAAAAAACAGCTGTTCCCTATATTTTGACGAATAGTGCGATTTTTTATTTTTTTTTTAAATTCATTTACTGCAATAACAATACAGCGATGTTTCTTAAATATAAACTCGCCAAACTTTTACGTTTGATGGCGAGACGCGCTCTTTTACATTAATCAAAAAAAAAAAAAAAACAATGAACCACCTTACGTACACACAGCAGCAGGTCAAGCTACTACAAACTATCAAATTTTCTCATTCGACTTTGAATTTAACTATCAACATTTTAAGGTTTAAAATCATTTAGAAAAATTCGACAGCTCGGCACAACCCGATGTGCCGCTGTCTGTACATACCTACTACTTATATAATTATCCTTTTATAGCTTAATCAATACAATGTTTTAGTTCTGTTTACTATCCTGTATAATGTTTTTTTAATTTTGTTTTAAGTGATCCTTTACTAATTTTTACTTCTTCTCTTAATAAATCTATTTTGTTAAACACTTTAGGTACCAAATACTTAGATGTTCTCTTACCATAATAATTTGTATGTGAATATAAATGTACTGAGCAGCTGTTTTTTTTTTCGCGTCTTCAGGTTTGGTTCCATAGTAAAAGTTGTTCATAATGATGAGTACAATGAACCCTTAAAAGATTGCCACTGTTTACACTTACACCCTCCCCTGTTCCCCCTTGTTCCCTGTCTCCCTTACCTGTTTTCTCTTAGGCTATTTCTGACTGAAAAAAACTGAGTTGGCAGCTTGTTGCCAACTCAGTTTCATTATGGCTGAGCTTTATCGTTCTCAGTTATTTCCTAAAAACAATTGTATTATTATCAGCCGTTTTTGTGCCACTGCACGGCAAAGGCCTCCCTTGCTTCCTTTTGTGTCCCACTGCACGGCAAAGGGCTCCCTTCCCTCCTTATGTATCCCACTGCATGGCAAAGGGCTCCCTTCCCTCCTTTTGTGTCCCACTGCACGGCAAAGGGCTCCATTCCCTCCTTTTGTGTCCCATTTCATGGCAAAGGGCTCCCTTCCCTCCTTTTGTGTCCCACTGCATGGCAAAGGGCTCCCTTCCCTGCTTTTGTGTCCTACTGCATGGCAAAAGGCTCCCTTCCCTCCTTTTGTGTCCCACTGCACGGCAAATGGCTCCCTTCCCTCCTTTTGTGTCCCACTGCACGGCAAAGGCCTCCCTTACCTCCTTTTGTATCCCAATGGACGGCAAAGGCCTCCCTTACCTCCTTTTGTATCCCAATGGACGGCAAAGGCCTCCCTTACCTCCTTTTGTATACCATTATACGGCAAAGGCCTTCCTTACCTCCTTTCACTTATCCCTATCTACTTCTGTATGTGGCCAATCTTTATGAAAACAGTCGAGTTCGTCACGCCATCACTATATCCTACAAACAATGTTCTTTATTATTCAATCTTAGTTTAAACATTATTGTGCTTATACAATATTAGTTCTGTAATGCAAAAACACGAACACATCCTGAAATCCTGAAAGCCTATCACATTCCACTGCCACTCGTAACGGACATTTTGAGTCGAGAGTTGAATCAATCGCTCGCGATTCGTAAATAAGACGTTTACGATAGATGACTCGATACGACCGATTCAGTAATTGAACTCCACATCTATATAATTTGGACTATTAAAGAATTGCTTCGCGAACAGTTTGGTATGAAACAATTTAGTGTAGTAGACTAAAATTCAGTTTTAGCTGAACGAAGCTAAAAATAAACGTTATTGTGTCGTCTGTGGGAATTCGAATGTTGTATGTTTTGTAAAATGATGAACTAGAGTTGATAATCTGTTGAAGGCTGTGAGAATAATGTCTACTAAGTTGTGACTTTAATTATTGACGTTAAATGCTGATTTAGATTCGTTGAACACAATAATAATCATGATTGTACTCAAATGACTCAACTTGAGTTTTAATTAAGTATCTCAAACGACAATATTGTTACTTTGAATTTAACCTCAAGATTGCTAAAAGAAACTATAGCTTCGAATTAATTTAATTATACTAACTTTAGGCTTCGGCTGAAGGAAAATGATCCAATTAGGTTAAAGTAGGTCTAGCCCATCCCTAATGGTCGTTTGTAGAAAAAGGTCTTTCGTGATAACAGTGTTTTATAAAAGACCTATAGAGATTCTTCTATATGAATTCAGCGAGCCTACGTAATACGAGTAGCTATAGCTACCTACTTAGTACCTACATTCATTGCAATTTGAATTATGCTAAGTATGCAAACGCAAGGTATTATAATTATGTTGACTAAGAATTATGTAGAACACAGTGAGGAAATAGACAGTGATGCAAAATCATGATCAAGTACATATTTAACAGGGCCTATAAATGCGATAGGATTAAATATCAATCGACACAGAATCAATCTGCCTAGCCTTTTCCCTACTATGTTGAGGTCGGCTTCCAGTCTAACCGGATGCAGCTGAATACCAGTATTTTACATGGAGCGACTGCCTATCTGATCTCCACAACCCAATGACTGGGTAATACGATACCCCTTAGTAAGACTGGTTGTCAGACTTTCGGGCTTCTGACGACCCGTAACGACTGTCAAAGATCCACGAATGACAACCGGGATCAACGGCTTAACGTGCTTTCCGAGGCACGGAGGAGTCTCGGTATGTAAAGATGGTCACCCATTCACGGACCAACCCCGGCAAAGCTTAACCTGATAGATCGACCCGTGCAGCTGCTATTACTTAGCCAGGAGCTCCTCCACATCAATATCAATCGACACACATAGGCACAAAAAAGAAGGAGAATTTCTTTTGAAACACGCACTTTTACTATGGAACCGAAGCTGAAATCGCGAAAAAAAAATCAGCAGTTCCGTACATTTATGCTCGCATAACTCAGAAAACTTTTTTTTTAAATTTGGTTCCATAGTAAAAGTTGTTCATAATGATGAGTACAATAACGCCTTAAAAGGATAACGGTGTTTACACTTACACCCTGTAGTACTGACAGCCTCATTGGTCTAGTGGTCGCAAGCGCTACTGCTGAGCATGAGGTCCTGGGTTCGATTCCCGGGTCGGACAAGGTGTTATCGGGTTTTTCTATCTGAAATTTCTCAGTAGCAGCCTGGAGTCTGGATTTGTGCCCGGTTGATGGCAATAGGCTCGCCCTCTATTACATGGGACTTAATCATGACTGGCGAAATCTGGGTGTACGTGCACCTCTGCCCAACCCTTCGGGGAATACGGGGTCCGTACGTTTTGCCTCCGGTTTCGATTGCCCTCGTTCGTTTTACACGCGATTTTGTTTAGTTACGATAAATTTAATTCAAAGCTATTTATGATTAAATTTACTAGCACACACAAAAGTGCTTTTACTAAAATAATAAAATATTGAATGTTTAATAAATAAATAAATAAAATAAAATAAAATAACCTTTATTTCGGACAAGTAACATCCATAGTGGGTTAGTACACAGAAATCTTATCACTATGTTAGTAAAGCTTAATATTAAATATCTATTTAGCAACAGTATTATTCTGAGAGATACATCTCTTAATAATGCTATGCATTATCGAAGAGTCATATCTCCCAGCATCGAGATATGTCTCCCAGCTATGATTTTCAGGATGGAGTTGGGGCTGGCCCGCACTCTGCAGAGCAATGAGGCAGATTTCTGTCTAATGATGGCATGGAAGCCATCAACGTGACTCTGCGAATGCCTGCTATGAAAATAATTTCCAATAATTATGAACATAACGTAAAACAATGGTTTGGTAAGTACACAGGATCAAATGAGTACAAGTCACAATTCAGCAGTGATAGCCTAGTGGTGTGCCCGTCGGTTTGCAAAGTCATGGGTCTCGAGTTCGAACCCAAACCCAGTCACGCATTTCTGATTTTACTTACCGGTGCCATTTGTTATTAATTTGTTTATTATTTTGTTTTATAATTCACCATTATTATGCTTAAAACAAAGATTTTCGCTCCAATTAACGTGAAATTAGTGTCGTGGCTGCATTGCTCGTAGGTACTCGTGCTCACGGTTCATATAGTCTATACGAGTATGAACTTGTATAAGTTTGCTCTATCTTTTTAACGCTAAGATTGTTATCAGTAACCGGTTTCAGTTCAGGTAAGAGCTACACAATAGAAAGAAACAAACTACCCTTCGTTGCTTCCGTGCGGTGTTCATTTTTGGGCCATTTTTACATGCCTATAAATTTAAAATTAGCATTTTAGTCTACGTAGTCTTTCATTGTTTAACCAATACATATTTATTAACAACCTATAAATAAATCATAAATGTATCGTTAACATACACGCATAAATAATATGATTAAATTCATTAAACATTTTTGCTGTCAACAGTACTTAGTCCAAAGGAAGTCAAATCTGACAAAAAAATATTGATACCTATACAATTTATTCGAATCGGGTGCAAAACGAACGGGGTTAATAGAAACTATAGGGGCAAAACGAACGAACCCGGAATACAGGCGTGACGTATGTTATATCTTCATAATCAACACATGAAAACAATGACCGTTCAAACTATGGCGTCCTAATGCCCAACAGTCTGCCATACCCCATTACTGCTGCCAATTATGAGCCGAGGATTAAACAAACAAATCGTTTATGGGCAGCATTAATCTTTACGCTTCAATGAAAGATATCGTCATAATTACTTGCTTAATGGTCTATAAAGAGAGGAGTTTTATTAGCGTGGGTGACGCGTGGATGGAGTCAAGTTGTAGCTTCCTTGAAGCAAACAGCGGTGTTGATAATGGCGCTGAGATTTAAGTGGCAGCGTCGATCTTTGCAAAACCTGCAATACTGTAGTACTATTTATGAAATTCCACGTAAAACCCTTAATCCCCTTATACACTGGTCATCAAAAAAATCGACCCACCTGCGTTTTTACCGCACATCACGTTTTTCTTAGGCAAAACCAAACAAAATGTTCTAGTACTGAAATGTTTTATTTAACTTGTTTATTTACACCAATTTAATCACAATTTAAACTTCAAAATGTTTTTTTTTAAAGAATTTTGATTTAAAAATCAAAATCCTTAATTTTACACCATTTTTTGATTAATTTTAAAAACGCTGTAGTTTTTTTGTCATAAGTGTTATGTACACAATTGTTTCAAATTAATATTGCGTATTCCCTCCTCTTGCTCGAATGACGGCCTGCATTCGCCGTTTTAACGACCTTATCAAGATTTTGATAGTCTCTTGAGGGATTCGGGCCCATTCTTCCGTAATGGCGGTTTCCAGGTCTCCTAATGTTGTCGGGGCTGGATTACGGGCTCTAACCTTTTGTTTTAGGGTGTCCCACATATGCTCTATCGGGTTAAGATCGGGGCTTCTTGCTGGCCAGGACATAACCCGAATGCCGACCTCTTCAAGGTAATCGGTGGTGATGTGCGCTACGTGTGGTCGTGCATTATCATGCATTAATTCAAAGTTCTCACCAATATAGCCGGCACATGGTCTTCTAAGATCTCTGTGATGTAGCGTGCGGCAGTTAAAGCACCTCTTCGTATGAAAACCAGCTCCGTGCGTCCAGTCAAAGATATCCCAGCCCAAAACATTACAGAGCCCCCACCATAACTGACAGTTTCTCTTATGCAACATTGAGTATAACGTTCACCTGGCCTTCGCATCACATTACGGCGTCCATCAGAACCGTATAAAGTCATTCGACTCTCATCACTAAAAAGAACTGACTCCCATTGACCTATAGTCCAGTTGATGTGATTACGGGCAAATTGAAGTCTGGCTTGTTGATGAGCTGTGGTCAATTGTGGTCCTGTTGCAGGCTTGTGTGGTCTTAAATTTTGCTCACGAAGTCTTCTTCTTACAGTACTATCACTTATAGCCACACCCCGAACTTCACGTAAGCGTCGCTGGAGATCAACACCCGACTGATGTCGATTTCGTAGAGCTGATACCACTATAAAGCGATCATCCCTTTGAGATATCACCCTATGCCTTCCAGATCCAGATCTTCTTCGATACTGGCCAGTTTCCAGGAACCTTTGGTAAACTCGCCGCACTGCAGAACGGCTCAGTTGTAACCTCCTGGCCACGACACGTTGACTTAAGCCTTGTTGGAGCAAAGCCACCACTTGGGCCGCCTCAGCCTCAGTAGTGTCCATTATTTTTAAGTAAAGTAATCAAATCTACAGCCTCGGTAAATAAACTTAACGTTATTAACAAGAAATCCCTACAAAAGTCTGTTTCGGACTGAAAGAACGGTTCGAATTTGTTTCGACGTAAAACCACCAAATCAGCACTCGACAGTATTTCTGTATAAAAAATTGTTAAGTACCTTCAAGTGCAATAAGATTTACGACAAACAAGATGTCAAACATCATATCCGACCCTCAAAATAAAAAACAAACGTGTGAAACAGCTTATCTGTGAAACAATCGATAAATATTAAACAAAAAGTGGGTGGGTCGATTTTTTTGATGACCAGTGTATATAACCCTTTTTTTTCTTTGCTATTTTGTTTTGTTATTTTATATACGTACATCTGTGCGGATTATTTCACCTTGTGTTTCTCGTTAACTCTTAAAATGTCGATTGCACACCATGTGTACAGATAACAATAGAATTTCAATTGTGTCTGCTAATTAGCGCGCGACGGGTTAAAAAGTTCGTTCGGTGGTGTACTGTAAGGTCTCGACCTCACAGTGGTAAATATTAGGTCTTTACCTATGAAATTGCCGTTCTGCAGTACTGGCCATTTCAAATCAAAATAATTTTTGTTTGGCTAAGAATTCTAATTTTAAATTAATTTTATTTTAAAAACATGGATTTTTTTTTCCAAAAGTAGTCATTTGTTTATTGATTAGTGTTACATTTTCATCGCATTTCAATCTTTTTCGTCATCATGGATACGTTAAAAATTCGAATAATTATGGAATATGAGTACCGTCGTGGCAGCAACGCGGCACAAGCGGCACGCAACATCAACGACGTTTACGGAGCTAACACTACAAACCAACGCACCACTTGTTATTGGTTTGCTCGCTTCCGTTCTGGAAATTTCGACCTGAAAAATGAACCTCGCGGTCGTCCGAAGACTTTGGTCGACAATGACGAATTTAGGCGATTGTGGAAGCTGATGATACACAATCTACGGCTGAATTAGCAGCAGCTTTCGACGTTAGCGTCAAAACAATATTGGTCCATTTGCGTCAAATTGGCAAGGTAAAAAAGCTTGACAAATGGGTGCCCCACGAACTCAATGATCGCCAGCGCGAAGTACGCGTCGAGACGTGCCTTGCACTGCTCAACAGACACACAAATGAAGGAATTTTGAACCGCATTGTTACCTGCGATGAAAAATGGATTCTGTCTGATAACCGCAAGCGCTCAACAAGTTGGTTGGATCCTGGTTCAGCACCTAAACAATGCCCTAAACGAAAACTTACCCCTAGAAAAGTGATGGTCACTGTTTGGTGGTCTAGCGCCGGTGTGATTCATCACAGCTTCTTACCAAACGGGTTGAGCATTACTTCAGATGTGTACTGTGAAGAACTGAACACAATGATGGAGAAGCTGGCACATCTCCAACCAGCATTGGTCAATCGCTCGTCTCCGCTGCTCCTGCACGACAACGCACGACCTCATACTGCACAGCAGACGGTCTCCTAGTTGCAAGAACTGGGGTTGGAAGCTCTCCGTCATCCGCCCTACTCACCAGACCTTGCGCCTAAAGACTACTACTTTTTCCAGAATTTGGATAACTTCTTGGCGGGAAAAAAATTCAATACCCGAGTGGCAGTACAAAATGCCTTTGAAGAATTTGTTGCCTCCCGTCCAGCTGATTTCTTTAAGAAGGGCATCAATAAACTGCCACTGCGTTGGCAAAGATGCATTGATTGCATGGGTGATTACTTCGATTAATACAAATAAAAAACGCATGAAAAAAATTCGTTTAAATTTTTTCATACAAAACGGCAATTTCATAGGTAAAGACCTATTATATTTATTATAGCTACGCTATAAATTAAAGAGGTAGAGAGGTTAACCAGGGACATTATTAAATTACAGAACTTTTCCGACTATCACTTCGGCCCGTGGCCGCCTGACTAATCCTGTAATATAGTTTGTTTCACTATTTAAACATCCACGGAGGTTGCATGCTAAAACGCATAAGGTTCAAAGCCTCTACAGTACTCATTGTTTTTTTTTTCTCTTCGATGCCAGCATTGCTGTGTTCTCTGCCTCGCTAAATAACATGGGTTCTGTATTTTCCAGAACATATGTTCACTTACCTTATACAACTTCGTGTGTAGGTGATGTTCCGTAGGTAGGTCTGTTCCATGATTCATACACACGACGTTATTGTAGTCCTATCTCGCTGCTGCCCTTTAGGCAGAATCCTTTGTCCCTGATTCTTTATCAATTCACAGGACCAATCAGAACCTAATGTAAAACAGAACATATGACCGGTACAGGATATAGATGATCGCGCGTGTCGCAAGCGGCAGTCTGTAGGGCCGGGTGCTGTATCGAATTAGGTTCAATTAGACTAGCACGCGAGCTCTTGGTAATCTGTATGAGGTGGACTAAAATGACGCTTCGTGAGTCAGTGATGTTGATTGGAAAAGTTTGCTTTCGCACACTGCTTACATAGATGTTGTTCTTAAAGATAAGTTCTGCTTTACCTTCACCAGCGCAAATACTACTATGTGCAGAATTCTCTGTAGAAAGAACTCGCAACATACACAACACAACAACATGACACAACACACAACAACACACACACTCACAACAAGAGACATTAAGACATACACAAGATAAATAACAACATGACATTACACATACACAATAACACATACCACAACAACACACAACACAACAAAACACACACAACACTCACAGCAGACTACGCGCTTTTGTTAATTTTCGTCAGAGAAACTGGCCCGTAACCTGCTCTCTTTATCCTACTATTGACCAGCAAAATAATGTTGTTCACATCCTGGGTTACACAACATTTAATCTGCATTAGCATAGCATAATCAGCTTATAATGTTCCCACTGCTGGGACACAGACTTCCTCTCGGTGAGAGGGAGTGGACGGAAATTCACCACGCAGGCCTAATACTGGTTGATAGGTATCACATGTCTTCGAATTTTTGATTCTAGGACATGCCGGTTTCCTTATGATGTTTTCCTTCACCGTTTTGAGAGCAGTGGTGATGAAATTATTTACACAAAGTAAAGCGCCTGTCTGGGTTCGAAACCCTAGAGCTACAAGTCGTAAGTCGCGGCAGTTACCACTGGGCCACCACTGCTCTACGAATATATCTATTTAATCTACGTCAGTTATTAATTAAAAAATGCAGCATTTTAGCGCTTTCTTGTACTCACGTCACTCCGTGGGAAGAAACCCGATGTTTAAACAAATGTAATGGGATGCGTAAACTGTTCAATCCAGCCGCTTTATTGTGTAAACGACGTATAGCTGCTGACTAGCGCCACCATAGAGAAAAAAATAATAAGTCTGACGATATGGAACATTTTAAAATTTCCTATGCTATGCTACGCCAAAAACGATAATTTTTGGCATTAACTGCTAAGGTTTCGAACCTAGGAGGTTTAGTGTTGATTTTTTTGATATAATAAATTCACACTCGTCTGACTAAAAAAACTTTTTTACAAAAAAATACAACCGACTTCCAAAAACAACACTACAAAGTGAAAAATAACTTTAATTTCGGAAGTCGGTGTCTAGTTAAATGTATTTTCGTTTTTTGCCACCGACTTCCGAAATTAAAGTTATTTTTCACTTTGTAGTGTTGTTTTTGGAAGTCGGTTGTATTTTTTTGTAAAAAAGTTTTTATTTTTCACTTTTTAGTTGTGGTACCTACCCCACACAAGTTCTAATACCACTACCTGCAAAACAAACTAGAACATCATCCATATAAAAGTGGGGAATAAATACGTATTATTGAAGCCAACTCAAAAACTACCAAAGCAAAGTAAATTAATTTTATATGGGACCAACTGTGATGTATACCCTCTCGAATAAAACAAAAAAAATCCAAATCGGTCCAGCCATCTTCGAGTAATCGGGGAACATACATAAAAAAAAAAAGGTTCCGACGAATTGAGAACCTCCTCCTTTTTGAAGTCGGTTAAAAATGTGAGCAAAGTGAATTTCAAAATGTTCCATATCTCCAGACTTATTATTTTTACTCCATGGTGGCGCTAGTTAGCAGCTATACTCGCCTTAAAGGCTCCCCCAGACAGGCGCGACGCGGCTCTGGTGGAACAATTTCTATGATAATTTTATTAAAAAAAATACAACCGACTTCCAAAAACAACACTACAAAGTGAAAAATAACTTTAATTTCGGAAGTCGGTGTCTAGTTAAATGTATTTTCGTTTTTTGCCACCGACTTCCGAAATTAAAGTTATTTTTCACTTTGTAGTGTTGTTTTTGGAAGTCGGTTGTATTTTTTTGTAAAAAAAGTTTTTATTTTTCACTTTTTAGTTGTGTACCTACCCCACACAAATTCTAATACCACTACCTGCAAAACAAACTAGAACATCATCCATATAAAAGTGTGGAAAAAATACGTATTATTGAAGCTAACTCAAAAACTACCAAAGCAAAGTTAATCAATTTTATATGGGACCAACTGTGATGTATACCCTCTCGAATAAAACAAAAAAAAAATCAAATCGGTCCAGCCATCTTCGAGTAATCGGGGAAAGGTTCCGACGAATTGAGAACCTCCTCCTTTTTGAAGTCGGTTAAAAACTAGCTGCGCTCCGCGGTTTCACCCGCGTAGACCGGGATAAAAAGTACCCTATGATATGTTAATCCAGGCTATAAGCTATATAGGGTGACTGGTAATTAGTGACCGATACCTAAACACATGATTGTGCTCATGATAGCAAACAACTTTTACTATGGGGCCAAACCTGAAATCGCGAAAAAAAATCAGCTGCTCTCTACATTTTGACGATTTATGCGAAGATTTTTAGCAGATTTTTTTTTCGCGATTTCAGGTTTGGTCCTATAGTAAAAGTTGTTTTGTTGTTGTATAGGGTGACTGACTGATTGTCTGACTCATCAACGCCCAGCCCAAACCCTTGGACCTAGAAAGCTGAAATTTTGCACAGAGGTTCCCTTTATAATGTAGACAAGGAATAAGGAAGGATTTTCGTTCCCGTGGGATATTTTTCGACATCCACGCGGGCGAAGCCGCGGGCAAAAGCTAGTGTATGATAAAACAAAAAGAAAACTGATTCAAGTAACTGCATTAAAGTCTTTGGACCCGAAAAAAACATTTATCATCAAATCAATTACCGCGGAGTTTCGCGCAAAATAATTTAATTTGTAAATTATTTAGCGAAACTCCGCAGACGTGATGGATATCAAATTAAGTATCGATACTTAAACATGATAAAAAATAATTGATTTGATGATAAATGTATTTTCGGGTCAAAGACTTCAGTGCAGTTTCTTGAATCATACATACCAACGATGGCTATCTCGTCTGTAGTTTCCTAAAAAAAAAAACATGTTTTTTTTTTATTGATATTTCAACCAACTACAACTAAGTACCTAAGGTAAAATATTTTATTTTTTTATTTTTCATGTTTAGTTAACGTTAACCATCACATCTGCGGAGTTTCACTAACTATAATATAATTGGACACTGCAGTTGCTAAGCAGAATTAGCAATTAAAAAAATAATAAGCAAAAAGTGAACCTATTCTGATAATAATATTGCGTGCATAAGCAATTAATACTCCACCATCACTAACATCAGAAACTAGCTGATACATTGTATCGGTACAAAAGATGGAGCCAATCTTCCCGGAAGTGTCATTTAAGAGGCAATTATAGGCCAGTGTATCATGCGACACTCGTAAACATTGACCAGATTTTATGTGTCCAGCAACATATGTAGCTGTTGACACAGGTAAATACAGATAATACTACACTTCTGGACACATCTATTGGCCCACCTTAGAGTTTAGGTTTCGATGGCCCCTACCGAATATGATTGCTAGATTGAACAAAAACTGTTGATGCAGTTTTAAACCTGATACATTTTACCCTCTTTTTCGATCGTATTGTTTTAAATTTGAATTCAGAATACCATACGACATGGAGCTACGCCTAACAAGTCGGATATGCGCCTTGTTAAAGGCAATTGATTTTTGAATAAAAAACATGTTTTATCAAATAAAGGTTTAATTTAATAACGCGTGTTGCCTCCATGGGCATCTACCACAGCTCTCATACGATTAGGCATAGAGTTTATCAACCGCTCTATGAAATTTTGAGGGATCATCTCCCATTCCTCTTCTATGGCAGTTTTCAACTCCTGCAACGTCTGGGCAACTGGCTGACGAGCCCTAACACGTCTTTTTAGCTCGTCCCACATGTGCTCAATGGGGTTCATGTCTGGGCTTCTGGCTGGCCGGTCCATAACTGTGATGTTCACATCCCGAAGATATTCCCTGACGATGCCGGCCGCATGGGCTCTTGCATTATCATGCATAAAAAGGAAATTTGGGCCCACATAGTCCGCGTATGGTATCACGTGAGGTTCCAAGCACTCACGAATGTACCCTTCAGCATTTAATGTTGGCAGCCGTGGTCCTGTAACAACCTCAAGTTGAGTTTTGCCGCTCGCGGATATACCGCCCCAGACAGTCCATGAGCCACCGCCATAAGCAACCCTCTCTTCAAAGCAGCATTGTGCGAAACGCTCTCCCTTACGTCTGTAGACCTTCTTCCTTCCATCATTGCCATGTAACACAATTTTAGACTCATCAGAAAAGAGTACACGGCTCCAATCTTGCTGTGTCCAATTTAAATGACTGCGTGCGAAATGAAGGCGCGCTGTTCGGTGGGCTCGCGTTAGTTTGGGGCCATTAGCTGGCTTGTGTGGTACCATATCGCGTTCTTTTAACCTTCTCCGAACAGTTCGAGCGCTCACAGATACTCCGTGGAAGTCGCGAAGTTGGTTTTGTATCTCAATGGAGGTAAGGTGACGATTTCTCAAGCTGGTCGTCACGATGAATCGATCCTGCCTTTCAGTTGTGACCCGAGATCGTGGCCTTCCTTGGCGACGAACAAAGCCGCCAGTCTCTAGGTACCTCCGATAAACATTTCGGACCGCAGATCGACTTAAATTAAGTTGAGCACTCACGTTTCTTTGGCTGTGTCCGGCCTGAATAAGTGCCACAGCTTGGGCGGCGACTTCAGGTGAAGTATCCATAGATTATTGATAGAACCTCACCTTAATGTTAAGAATAAGTAATGTTTGTTGCAAAACCAAAGATATCAATCACTTTTTCAAGAATTAAATCCAAGTAAACCAATAAAACCAAGTTTTCTTAGTATTCGATTGTTTGATATCAACAAACAGGCTCCAAATTGTCTTTTGTTTCTTTAAATTCTGTGTTCGAAATTCAAAAAAAGACTATTGAATGAAATTGTGAATGTGCCAGGTTCAAAACTGCATAAAAACTTTTTGCTCGACCTAATATAAAATTTTAGCTAGGACCAAACGAAACTGAAAATACAAGGTGGGCCAAAAGATGTGTCCAGAAGTGTATATTATGTGTATAAACTGTACACAGCGACGTAACTGACGGGTAGACAATGCACAGCGTAAACCAATGGAGATAGAATTAAACAATTCGAATATTACCTTCTTATAGGATTTAGGAAGATAATATTCACATTGTTTAATCACATCGTGAGGAAACCAGCCTGTCCTAATACTAAAAATTTTAAGACATATAAATATGTGACATCTACCAACCCGCACTGGGCCCGCGTTTATATTACGGCTCACTCCCTCCGCCTGTGTCCCAGCAGTGGGAACATTATAAGCTGATTATGAATGGATTTAAAGGTCCACTCAAGTCTTTTTGAAAGACTTGAGCTGACTGACTTGACTTGCCCTCGAGATGATCAATACGGGATGAAAATGTGAATAATATGTACTTACAAAAATTGCCGGTAACAGCTAAAGGCGCATTTCATCATCATTTCATTTCTCTGTTCTCTATGGTTAGAGAAATGAAATGATGATGAAATGCGCACAACCAAAGTGTGAAACTCTCTGCCAGCGTCTGTGTTCTCCCCACAACAGCATTTTCTGGGCATGCTCGCTTCATCGTAGATGACTTCAGGCGATTTATGAGTCGCTTTTCTTCCGGCGAAAAAAAAGATGAAATGATGGTTATTTCTGTAAAGTCTGACTAAAGACACTTTTACACTTACATTTTTTGTTCAACCTTTTAAAACTAGATGGCGCCGGCATTTCCTAGCTGACTGATCCCTAAAAAGAAATGCTGAAACAAACTCAGAGGCAATAATGTAAAGAGGTAAAGAGGACAGGATTGTTAGTTTTGAATAACGATGACACGTGAACGTGAAGAGAATACTATAAAATTACTTACGAAACGGAGCAGGCAATCTGTTGCATTGTGTGATGTTCATTTCATGGGTCTTGAAAAGAGATAATAGAATCAAATACCTTGGTTTTACTGTTATTTCTGAGTTACTTACATTCGTTTTAAGAGAACACGTCAATACAATACCTAATCTTGTTCTATTCTTACCTTGGTAAACTCGGTTCAAAGCAAGAGAAATCTGCAAACAAACATTTTAAATGGTTCCACGTAGATATTATGTCGCAAAACAGACAAAGAACATGTCTTGGTATCTTTCAACAAAAATAAAGAACAATTTTCACTTCCATTTTGTTTTTTTTTTATCGTCAAATAGTAGGACAGACACGTACTGAGCTTATGTAAATATTAGTTCGTAACCATGTAATGCCATGTAATATATAAGTCAATCTTCGTAAGTAGTAAAATAACTGAACGGATTAAAATATCTGATAGTTAACATGTAAAGATGGATGTTGACATCTGAGAGGTTTTTGAAAAAGGATGACCAATAATGACTTTCATGGCGCCAAATAAGAAGAAACGACGATAAGAAAGTTTCTGGTTTGTAATATTATGTGAAAGATTATACGGATGGAATGTGTATGAGTACTTTTTTTTTTTTTTTTTTTTTGTGGATGGGAAATCATCAAATGACTTCTCCCGCTCCGGGCAGAACGGGAGGGCGTGTCAGACTTTTACTGACTAAAACCCACCCGTGTTCCTTCAGTTGCCCGTGCCAGGGCCACGGTATCTCTTTCGAACTACCCGCGACCCCGGCGGCATGTGTATGAGTACTGAGATGATGTCTATTAAAGAAGTGTCTATGGAAAAATAGGACATTTTGCGCAAACCACCAATAAATTAGGCTAATGGTAATATTGATGATGCAAGAATGTGGAACAAGAAAATACAATGTCACTGAAAAAGTAATTAAAAATAATAAAATATTTACAGTAATTAAAAACAATAAGCAGATCTCGATTTATTACAACAAGGGAACCGTCATTAGAACTTTTTTTAGCATCAAAACAGGAGTTCCGTTAGGTTTCTGTACACTTCCATGCTTAAATGTACCTCTTTTTTTTTTTTTGTAAACACGAGTCAAGGGTTTGAGCGCTTAGCAACTCGCTAGGGGACCTAAGCATAATGCTGACGCTTAAACCTTTTGCTTCCGGTGTTATAGTTTTGTATATTACCACTAGCTGTAATACTGGAGACAATAAACGTATAATCTATTCTATTCTAAAAGTCGTAATAGCTATTCTTATGATGTTATTCCTCAAGGAAAGTAAATCTCAGTACAGTAGGTATTACTAAAGCGGCAATTGTAACGTCTCGGCAGTCTAGATCAACGCACGTGATGCATCGGCCTTTGTGTGCTATACACCTGATTGTTGAATATGCATCACTGTTGAAATATATAAAGTAGGTAGGTATGCGCAAACTGTCCCCAGGAATTTAGCACATGATTCTAGCGCAAAAAATATTCGTCGGATATAAAATAACAAAAACAACTGATCCATATATTTTGATCGTGTAGGATTTCACTTTTGTATGAAACAGCAGATAATAAACTTTTGCTCTTTGATCAACATCCTATATGATGACAGGGTTTTGTGGCTAAGTAATAACAGCCGCACGGGTCAATTGATCAGGTTAAGCTACACTTGTCGCGGTGGCTTCGTGGATGGGTGACTATCTTTACATACCGAGACCCCTCCGTGCTTTGGAAAGCACGTAAAGCCGTTGGTCCCGGCTGTCATTTGTAGATCTTTGACAGTCCGTTACGGCTCGTCAGAAACCCAAAAGTCTGACAACCAGTCTTACCAAGGGTATCGTATTACACTGTAACTGGGTTGTAGAGTTCACATAGACAGTCGCTCCATATAAAATACTCGTATTCAGCTGCTTCCTGTTTAACTGGAAGCCGACCTCAACAGAGTTGGGAAAAGGCTGGCTTACAAGAGTAAACAGCGCTTCCATTTATTTTGTTCGGACTGACGTACCTACCTCTATCGGTTTAGCTGGAGTACCGGCCGCTGAGTGAATTTGCTTGTACCGACGTACCGAGCCGAAGCGAACACAGATGGCACTAAGTCTAAGCCGAATTTAAACTACTAAGCTAAAGCCATTCCGTGTTCCCGGCAGAGAAAGTATAGCTATATATAGCTGCTATAGAAGTTCAGGTTACTAAGGGATGGTCTTACACGATCACCAGAACATTAAGGACACCATTAATTTCTGGGAATATCAACTTAGCTTGTTGCAGTCCACTGATATTGGGCTCTACCAAGTTGCACCACATTTAAACCTGATTTTGATTAAGGCAGTGGAGATAGAGAGTCAGATGTGTAAGTTTATAGACCTCTGCCCAACAATTAAATTCTAGCATGGAAATTTGCAGAGTTCATGCTGAAGTCTGATAACATTGTCAGGGTAGCTGGCAATCACGGTACAGCGGACAGAGCTCCGGCGGGATCTCAGGGCGACATGGAGAGTGCAATTGTCGCAACCCAGCGCTGGGCACGCCACAATTGCGGCGATAAGTCTCCTCTCTGAGGAGTGGTTGGAGAGGCGCCACGGCGTCCTCATCTTCCGCCTGACGCAGGTCCTCACCGGAAACGGTTGTTTCGGGAGGTTCCTGTTTCGGATAAGGCGGGAGGAAACGCCCAGGGGTCACCATTGTGTGGATCGCCCGGAGGATACGGTGGAGCATACAGTGGAGGTCTGCCCGGCTTGGGCGGAGCACCGCCGTGTTCTCACGGAGGCGATCGGCGGCGGCGATCTCTCGCGTCCAAACCTGGTCCAGGCCATGGTGCGGAGCGAGAGTGCATGGGAGGCCGTCACCTCCTTCTGCGAAGCAGTAATGCTCGCGAAGGAGGAAGCGGAACGCGTGAGGGAGAGGCAACAGCCGCGCCCTCGCGCCCCAAGCCGCCGTAGGAGACGCCCTGGGCGGCGGGAATCGATTGCCGATTCCCGGCCACCGTAGGCGCGGGCTTGCGGACGACGAGTAATGGGCAGCTCGCCATCCGGTAAGGAACAGGCCCGGGTCGACGGCGCGTTGTGTTCCACGCGCGCCTCAAAGAGATGTCAGCAGTGACGGGGTCAGTTGGGCCGATGCCGCCGGGGTCGCGGGTAGTTGGAAAGAGATACCGTGGCCCTGGCACGGACAACTGAAGGATCATGGGTGGGTTTTAGTCAGTAAAAGTCTGACACGCCCTCCCGCTCTGCCCAGAGCGGGAGAAGTCATTTGATGATTTCCCATCCACAAAAAAAAAAAAATGGGTAGCTCTCAAATCATGTGAAAAGAACAGGACCGTTAAGGGTTTGAGATTTTCCATAATAATGAAAAGAATACTTGTGTATACTTAGTTGAACCAGGAGGGGGCTTGTGGCTAAGTAAAGCCGCACGGGTCGATCGATCTTGTGTGATCTTTACATACCAAGCTTCGGAAAGCACGTTAAACCATTGGTCGCAGCTGTCATTCGTGGATCTTTGACCGTCGTTACGAATCCTCAGAAGCCCGAAAGTCTGACAACCAGTCTTACCAAGGGGTATCGTATTACTCAGTAACTGGGTTGTGGAGGTTAGGCAGTCACTCCATGTAAAACTGGTATTCAGTTGCATCCGGTTAGACTGGAAGCCGACCACAATATAGTTGGGAACAGGCTAGGCAGAGGATGACTCAGCTCACAGTTGAACAATGCAGCAAGGGTGGTAGCGGCGAAATGGAGGGTGCGCTTAACAAACGGAAATATCGGCGATTTGTCATTCGTACCGATACTTTTAATGGACCTCATGATAAATGATGAGGATGGTTAAGGTGATTGCACAATAGTAGCCCACGAAATTAAAATTTTCTTCCGCTTTTTTGCAATTTGCAGGACAGTATCAGATTGTATGTTGATAAGAATATGACACGCGGCTATAACAAATATGTATTTACATAATTTTAACGATAAAAATCATCAATACATCTTTCTGAGTTAGATTTGTTCCAAAATGGTATGATTCCGAAATCAGACCTAAAGAGAACCTGCAAATTGCAAAGACCGTAACAACATTTGAATTTCGCAGCTACTACTGCGGATCCCCTTTAAGTTTTTTTTCTGTGGAGCTAACGTAGGGCGTTGCTTAGAAATTATCTCCATTTGACTTGATAATAATGTAGTTCTTTTACTAGACAGCGATAAGTTAGTTGAGCGTATTGGACTAAAATTTCCTTACAGAATACCTATACCTTTATCGTGATTAAGTCTTAGTTTAGTTTAAATTGTAATTTTATATTTCTTTGTTCTAATTTTTCCATATCCGAATTCTAATATTTTTTTCTTTGTAATCACTTACATTTTCAGATATTGCTGGTTAACGTGTAAATTGGCGAATTTGTCAGTCCCAGGTTAATTTTACCTATTCTTTAGATACCTAGAAGCCGTTGGTAAACATATATTAATAAATAAATAATACATTACTACTGAAAATAGCTTAGTATTCGTGAAGGCGAAGAATTAAAGCCAAATATTAATCTTCCCGTCATAATTTCCACTTGAGGAACCACAGAAGTTACTTAACAAGATTTACATTTAGCACATCCGCCTCTGTAATCAACTAGGTATTTAATGATTTCACTTGTTCATAATAAATTAAAAGATTCCTTCAATACTTGCTTGAAGAAAATCAATTTATGTCTTTGCGTGCGTGCGTGTCGACTCCAAATTATAATTTCTAGAGCAGGTGTAACAATAGAACCGTTTATTATTTTTTTTTTAATAGAAATTAGTTTTTCTTATCATTCATTCGATTTGTTCATTTGTCAATATACGGTTTGTCTTTGTCGACAAACGGGTCACTTTATTAACTAACAAGTGGTGAGATGCTACTTTGTTAAAAAAATATATTATAGTCGATACGTTGATGTGGGACAGTAGGTAAAAGAAGTGTTTACATTTACCATTTTTAAGCTTTCACACATTAATGACCATGTAACTACTTAAAATTACCACAAAAACTTAGGAAAGTGCTTTAATATAAACAATAATAGGATTCGGGGCGAAAATACAGTTTTGTAAAAATATCTAAAAAGTGCACAGCCCAGTTGACGGTTGATAGACATCTCACTTGTCAACGACAAGACTGTGCGTCATTTGTTCTTCTAGAAGCTTCGACTCGCCCTTATTGGCCGAGCGGGTAATAGAGGCGTTCCCGCCAGAAGCGTGCGGATTGTGGCGGGAGCGGTTAGAAAAGCATTTGAGTTATATCCTCCCACTTTTGACCAGGTTATGACTGCATGCCTGGTCAAACAAGGTAAAAACCGCATCCTCCCCCTTTTGAGCGGGCTATGTCCCTATGACCGGTCAAATTCTCAAAATCTGAAACTGTTTACAACGGTTAGTGGAAGATGTCGTCATGCTACATCTTATTATCCCAAGACATGTCGTAGGGTTAACTCCAAAATCCATGCTAAAACTTCAATCTCTTATCCCTATCACACCGTACAATCACTTCTAAAATACATCAACACCTACCGCACCAATCCTCTCTCCTCACTCATATCACGCATACCCGCACTTACTTCATAGCCTCTTACTCACACAAAAACACATACACACACACACACACGAACATACGCACAATCACTATGCGCGCACCATTAAATTACCCAATTTTCATTTCTTTTCCTTTTGTTTAATTTTAGACTCCTCCTTTAAAATGGAGGATTTGTCTACTTATTTTTTTAACTAAGTACTTTCATTAGGGTACGTATCAAAATCCCGAAAGTTCATAACCCTTTACACAGAATTTCAACAATTTGACAATTTCGGGATTTTAAACTTTCTGGCAAATGAACTTTCGGGATTTTAAACTTTCGACCAAACAACCATTCGGCGTTACAATTTTCGGGATTTCGTCCATTGCTATTTTAAAATTCGGTTTTTTAAAATTCGGGATTTTGATACGTACCTACGAGTACCCTTTCATTATCATTTCAATAACTCGTATACGACACTGTACTGTAGTTGAAGTACACTGTACTGGTAGTGTTGTACATTTATTTTGCTTAAAGGGACATTCCTAAAAGTATAAATGTAACTACTGTAAGTTATTGAAATAAACATTTTTTTTTTTTTATTTGGCCTAGGGAAAGTTCACAGAGGGCCTAGATAAAATAATGTTCGATTAGCGATGACGCTAGTAGAACAGCCCTAAATATTTGGGGTTGACATAAGCTATCGAAATGTCACGTGAATGTCAACGAATTGACAGCGTCCAACGATAACTTCCTTAGAGATGCGTCGTTAGCGATTGTAGAAATAGAATTGCTCCGAAGCAAATGCCATTTGTATAGGCCCTCAGGAACCATTTCGTTGGTAACCAACGAAACCAACCAACCAGCCAAACCAACCAACCAACCAACGAAACCAACGAACCAACGAAATGGTTCCTGTGAACTTTTTTAATAGTTCTTCTTAACTCTAATAACTTAATAGAGTCTTCTTCTTCAATCGGTCCCTCATTACTGAGGATCATGGTCACTGGACCCCTTTAAGCTGACAATCTGTCTAGTAAATAATCGACTCCGGTCCAAAGTTGCCATCACCACCTGCTGGAATTTGCTTGAGGACGTAGCTTCTTTTACTTGGTCAGACCATCGTATTGCGGACCGGCCGGCGGCCTCGAGCTTTCTTTTCTTCGGTATTGCTAACAATAATCAGCTTTTCAATGCTGCGAACTCCACTTATTAACAACTTCGCACTATGAGTCCGAAATAGATCAAAATACGCGTAGGTAAATTAATTAATTTATATTAATATGTATGTCTATTTCTTAAAAACCTACCTACAGCTTCCAGTCTGAAAACTTCTACTTCCTACCTTTAGAAATTTCTTATTTTTTTTTTACCTGGTTATCAAATTAATGTTTCAACTCAATATTTTTAATTCCAACAAAAATAATAAATATGAAATAACACAAATAAACATCCCACGTAACTATTGCTAGCGTATATAAATAGTGAAAAAACTCAGTCTATTGTCATTCGCACGTAGGTAGCCGTTTACCGGCCAGTTGCCATTTTCGCTGACACTAGGAAGGGTAAAACACCCATTAGTCAGCCTTTTAGAGAATTTTAACTTTTAAGAGCTGTCAGTACAAGACTGGTGACTTCTGGTATAAAGAAAAGAAAAAACTTTTTTACAAAAAAATACAACCGACCTCCAAAAACAACACTACAAAGTGAAAAATAACTTTAATTTCGGAAGTCGGTGTCTGATTTAATATATTTTCGTTTTTGCCACCGACTTCCGAAATTAAAGTTATTTTTCACTTTGTAGTGTTGTTTCTGGAAGTCGGTTGTATTTTTTTGTAAAAAAGTTTTTATTTTTCACTTTTTAGTGGTTCACATGTGCTTACCCCTTCACAGCGTACTGGCGTGATGTTATGTTATGAACTGGTGTAAACAACAAACAGACATGAGATTTCAGCAATCCCAGTCCATTTGCTATCATTTATTGAGGAGTTCCGTTGTCTATCTCAGAAGTTCTTCATCAGATCTTCATCGAGTAATCGGGGAACAATCCGACGAATTGAGAACCTCCTCCTTTTTGAAGTCGGTTAAAAATAGGTTTATTTGTCACAGCGTGTAAACAAAAAGATAAGTAGATATAGAAACATTTGACTATCGTTTAGATATAAAAAATCAAGAGATAATCACTACGACCAAGGTTTTTTACAAAAAAATAAATTGCTCCTGGAGCACTTTTTTAAATGTCAGTGGCGGTGATCGAAACAATCGTACGTCGTTCTGCTTCCCGTGAAGCTATTATTTTGTTAGTTCGCTTAATAAACAAGAAGACACACACCTCTGCCTTATCGTTCGGAATTACAGGCGTGATGTTATGTGTTATGTTATTTAAGGAATAGAGTTGCAGTAATTGCATATCTACATAAATGTCTGCACTTTTTATAGCAAATTAAAGCTTGAAAAGGCTGACTACTGGGTGTGATACCCTGATATGAGCGTGCCAGTGTCACCCACAATGGTGCGCCGGCGCTATTATTGCACAACAACGAGAATTATAATGGTTAGTCCATTAATGGACACGGGTTAGCTTGGCGATAGTGAATTTAATGCTCTGTAGGTTTTATACTTATTTCTAGGTGAAAATGTTATTTTGATACGCGTACAAATAAATTAAAAGTGGTAAAAATCTTTTTATCAGTATAATCTCATACGCTAACGCTCAATGATTGATTTAAGCGTTTGTTTTGCGTAATGTCGTAAATTTATGGAAGCCGACCAGTCGTAGGTACTCAGCGCTTCTCCCCCACATTTACTATGTGCACAGCCTATAAGTGTAGAACTCTCTACCAGCGTCTGTATTCGTTCCACATGTATAACCCGTCTGCCTTCAAAGAAGAGTGAACAGACATCTGACATCTTCTGCACGCTCGTTCTATCATAGACTTTATCCATCGCTTTCCATCAGGCGTGATCGGGGTCAAGAGCAAGCCCATTCAGCAATAAAAAAGCGCCATCTATACTATGTTTGAAAAACATAAATGTAGCTACTCAACGCCAGATGGCGCTAATGTAAATTACTGATTCAAGTTATTTATTTATTTATTTATTTAACATGTGGAAAACCAACAGCTTAACTTATAAACAATAAATATACTGAAATAAGAAACATGAAGCCAATTACAGGTTTTCACGGCGAGCTGTACAGTAATTATAATAAGAGATCTTACACACGACAAGACATCAAGAAAAGATGAGCACCAATCGTCAAATCGGCACCGCCAAACATAAGGAATAGATTACAAAAAAATTAAATAAAATAAGAAACAGAACTATTATTAACACTAAGGATTAATTTTGAAATATTCCAGGTTCAGCCTATTGCGCTTGAGCCTTTGGTTGAAAACAAGTCAAAAGAGAACTGCTTGCATAGGTCATTAAAGTCTTTACTCACTCGCAATAAATATGAGTTATATTTCTTCGTGCTTTAATTATGTCTACTGAGTTATCGAGAAGTTTTAAAAATTTAATAAAATAATCGTCTAATTCCGTTTCATAACAATCCGATAATTTTACAAACTTTAGATTTATAGTACCAGCTGTAAACGATAGATGGCAGTGAACGCTGAAAACTATTTTACGCAATAAACTTTTGTTTGATTAAATATTATAGGTATATTAGTTTATAAAAAAAAAGAAAATGTGTCTTAGATAAGTACTGCAACAAACAAAGACCTTCAACCACTACTAAACCTTTTACTACTTTACCATGACAAGAATTACAGTTTCAGCGAACCTGAAATTCTATCATCCATTATTAATAAACCACTTTAACCCATTAGCAGGTCCCACGCCTATCAATTAACTATAACGTTACAATTACTTAGTTTAAGTAATAAAAGGTGCGGCAGATTAAAGTCGATGAACTTTTTCAAGTCAATGACCTTTGCAACTGGAGTCTGAACTGTCCAATGCATGTGTTGTGAGAAAATAAATTCGCAATAGGTAGGTACATCCCATCTTCATCTTTGTTATGAATTATAAATAAATACTGGGTATACACAAATAGACAACGCACAATCTAACACACACACCAAGACACCAGCACATCAAGCTACTACAATCTGTCAAATGGATTTTCA
Organism: Cosmia pyralina; assembly: GCA_946251885.1. Classification (NCBI taxonomy): domain Eukaryota; kingdom Metazoa; phylum Arthropoda; class Insecta; order Lepidoptera; family Noctuidae; genus Cosmia; species Cosmia pyralina. Next base: position 3,026,387 of record OX276348.1, on the reverse strand, counting down.
TCTATAACGCTAAAGCATTAGGTTCAAGGTTGATTGGGAAAATTTGACAGTTTCGGGTGGCTTGATGTGCTGGCGTCTGTACATTATGCCATGATAAATGTTATATCACTGCGGTAAATTTTTTTAACAATATCCCAAAAGCTATTATGGAACTCCCTCTAAATTATTTTTAATCTAAATTACATAAATGGCTGATAGGTTACTTTTTATAGTGTAAAAGAATTATTTGATACGAAAGCAAGTGATAAATATTGTTGGTACTGGGTTACTGAGATTCTGCTTAGATTTATAACTGTTTATAGACATAAGTAGTTAAAAAAATTAATTATAATTTTGGAATTCTATCACATAAAAAAACATTTGTCAGTCGGTCAAGACCCTTTTTCTCAGGAACGCGTGGAGGTATTAAGTCGAAATGAATATGAATTACGTAGGTACGTATAGTCCCATAAAGTTTTAAAAAATGTTAAGCTTCTAAGTCAACGCAATAAAAAAATACGGCCATTTAAGCGACATATTTTGAGGCTCGCAAGTAAATCAAAACCGACAGGGACGTCGACCGAGAATCATGAACTTTGGCAACAAGCAAGGTCGCACAGCACAATTATAGGAAAAAGTCCAAAATTTTTTAATTTATAATTTTATCACATAATTTTTTTTTGGGATTTCAATGTTAAATTTGTTTTTGCGATAAATTCTTTTCAACTACGGAACCCTTCATTGTGCGTGCTAGAACGACACGCACTTGGCCGAGTTGTTTTTATATTAAATACAGTATTTTCGAAGCCATTGCTTGTAAAAATATAAAATAGTAGGTATGGTGAAAAAACAATAGTAGTGTTTCACAAATATTTAATTTTGAAATGCATATTTTTTACTGCTTTGAGCCTTTATTCACGGGGTTATTTTATATAAATGGCTATTATCTATTTTTTATTACATATAGTTTTTTTTAAAAAAACAAGCTTTTATTAGTCTGGATATCATCTAGGAACAGAGTCCTTGTCAAGAGCAATCAAACGTCGATAGAGTTGCGTCGTTTTATTACCGAGTTCCCATGGCCACCTTCCGGCTCCATCATCAGATCAGCTTCATGATATAATAATATTGCATTGTCATCCGATTTACATATGCTTGTAAAATTTCAGCTCAATCGGAAACCGGAGACACACTCGATCGGAATCTGAATCATTTTGCAGCAAATTGCTAATCCATTGCTTCATATGTTCGTAAAATTTGTCTTCTCAACACCGTAGATAACGCAATGAATGTTGTTGAACTGTCAAAATGAAACCGATTCCGATTGATAGTGTGTTACGCAATTAGGGTGCAGCACCCAGGTGAAACTAAATAAGAGATTGTACTGTAGTTTCGCCTGCTATATTTATACTACACACTACACAGAATACACACACACACACACACACACAGTACAGCAGTCACAGTATTTACAGTATATATATACAGTAGGGTTTTTTTTTTTTTTGTGGATGGGAAATCATCAAATGACTTCTCCCGCTCTGGGCTGAGCGGGAGGGCGTGTCAGACCTTTACTGACTAAAACCCACCCATGCTCCTTCAGTTGCCCGTGCCAGGGCCACGGTATCTCTTTCGAACTACCCGCGACCCTGGCAGCATCGGCCCAATTGACCCCGTCACTGCTGACATCTCGTTGAGGAGCGCGTGGAACACAACGCGCCGTCGACCCGGGCCGGTCCTTACCGGACGGCGAGCTACCATCGGTTACCATCGTCGCGACGTGTGGTCGCCTGTATAGTCTGCCCTCGCAACCTTCTTAATTAATAGGTATTATAATTACTAGCTAAACTGTAGGTTCAATAAACACTATTAATACAGATGCGTGACAATATTTACATAATTATTTTAATTACAGTCAGCTGGGTCAGCATCACTAAGTGTGATAATTGAGCGTTTTAAAGTGTTCTTTAAATAAAAATAAAAAAACGAGTGAGCCTTACAGTAGTGCATGATTATGATGTATGTAATGATGGTGATGATGTGTAACATCTCACCTTATAAAAGTACTTTCTAGTTCCATATCAAATTTCTACCAACATTTCAATCCGTCTCTCAAAACTTTTAGAAAAACAATATTTTCACTTCCTGTTATATACTTCCGTCACTTCCGTTCATTTTCACGAAGTCACTCTCACAGATTGCAGGAAACTGAGACGAAAGATATTACTCATCAAAAACTTGACAAAACTAAGTAACAATACAGTATTTTTAGTTTTTAGACACAATTATTGCATAAAAACTCCTAGGTACAATACAAGTTCAAGAACCTAAAGACCTTATTTCACGAATACTTTTTTTTTCTTCCGAACGGTAATTGTTTATTGAATTCCTTTTTCACAATTGTTACACACAAATTGATAGCAACTGTAGCAACATGTGTAAAAAAAAATCATGACTGCACACCTAATCGTTTAGGATATCCAGCCAACAGCCAAATGTTCTCCAGCGGCATCTTGAATATTAGGTCTTTACCTATGAAATTGCCGTTCTGCAGTACTGGCCATTTCAAATCAAAATAATTTTTGTTTTGCTAAGAATTCTAATTTCAAATTAATTTTATTTTAAAAACATGGATTTTTTTTTCCAAAAGTAGTCATTTGTTTATTGATTAGTGTTACATTTTCATCGCATTTCAATCTTTTTCGTCATCATGGATACGTTAAAAATTCGAGTAATTATGGAATATGAGTACCGTCGTGGCAGCAACGCGGCACAAGCGGCACGCAACATCAACGACGTTTACGGAGCTAACACTACAAACCAACGCACCACTTGTTATTGGTTTGCTCGCTTCCGTTCTGGAAATTTCGACCTGAAAAATGAACCTCGCGGTCGTCCGAAGACTTTGGTCGACAATGACGAATTAAAGGCGATTGTGGAAGCTGATGATACTTAATCTACGGCTGAATTAGCAGCAGCTTTCGACGTTAGCGTCAAAACAATATTGGTCCATTTGCGTCAAATTGGCAAGGTATAAAAACTTCACAAATGGGTGCCCCACGAACTCAATGATCGCCAGCGCGAAGTACGCGTCGAGACGTGCCTTGCACTGCTCAACAGACACACAAATGAAGGAATTTTGAACCGCATTGTTACCTGTGATGAAAAATGGATTCTGTTTGATAACCGCAAGCGCTCAGCAAGTTGGTTGGATCCTGGTTCAGCACCTAAACAATGCCCTAAACGAAAACTTACCCCTAGAAAAGTGATGGTCACTGTTTGGTGGTCTAGCGCCGGTGTGATTCATCACAGCTTCTTACCAAACGGGGTGAGCATTACTTCAGATGTGTACTGTGAAGAACTGAACACAATGATGGAGAAGCTGGCACATCTCTAACCAGCATTGGTCAATCGCTCGTCTCCGCTGCTCCTGCACAACAACGCGCGACCTCATACTGCACAGCAGACGGTCTCCAAGTTGCAAGAACTGGGGTTGGAAGCTCTCCGTCATCCGCCCTACTCACCAGACCTTGCGCCTACAGCCTACTACTTTTTCCAGAATTTGGATAACTTCTTGGCGGGAAAAAAATTCAATACCCGAGAGGCAGTACAAAATGCCTTTGAAGAATTTGTTGCCTCCCGTCGTCCGGCTGATTTCTTTAAGAAGGGCATCAATAAACTGCCACTGCGTTGGCAAAGATGCATTGATTGCATGGGTGATTACTTCGATTAATACAAATAAAAAATGCATGAAAAAAATTCGTTTAAATTTTTTCATACAAAACGGCAATTTCATAGGTAAAGACCTATTATCTTCGGAGTCTTACGACACACAGCACACATTTACCTCTCATTATGCACTAATTATTGTTGGTATATTTATTTTTCTCGTTTATCCGTTTTCAGAAAACAATTCCGCTGGGAGAACGTTCCCCCAGCGGAAAGTGTTTTTCGCATCTATCTCAAAAATGGCTGGACGCACGAATTTAAAATTATCTTACTCATTTACACGACGTCATACACTAAAGATCTACAGAACTGAAGTCGTAAAATTCGACACTTTTCCGCTGGGAGTACGCATACATACTAAATCCATAGACTTCAATCTGCCTAGCCTTTTCCCAACTATGTTGGGGTCGGCTTCCAGTCTAACCGGATGCAGCTGAATACCATTATTTTACATGGAGCGACTGCCTATCTGACCTCCACAACCCAGTAACTGGGTAATACGATACCCCTTGGTAAGACTGGTTGTCAGACTTTCGGGCTTCTGACGACCCGTAACGACTGTCAAAGATCCACGAATGACAGCGGGGACCAACGGCTTAACGTGCTTTCCGAGGCACGGAGGAAGATGTAAAGATGGTCACCCATCCACGGACCAACCCCGGCAAGCGCAGCTTAACCTGATGGATCGACCCGTGCGGCTGTTATTACTTAGCCACGAGCTCAGAAATTATCAGAAATCCATAGACTTATGATCAAATATTTTTGTTTCAGAATCTGCAGATTATTTTTACTACTAACATTTTAGCCCACGTTTAAAAATGCGTGACCTTATCGTACGCTTACATTACAAGTTTGTACGTGAAACTGGATTTGAATTCCATTGTACAGTAAATAGTAATACTCAACAATTTTTTAGTACCTTCATCGGTATCACTTTCGTATCCTCATGGGAAGTGAAGTAGGCGGGTTCAGAACGAAAAAGGTCTTACCCAGGGACAGTGGTATTGGTTTATATCTATACGCGTGTAGAGTTCAGTCATCAATTTACTTTTTTTTGTGCCTAGTCGATAGGTAAATACACATTTGTTTTCGACCAGTAATGTCCACTGAAGCTATGGATGCATACTATGCATAGCAAGAAGGTCTTTTGTTTTTCCATTCTTCAAACCTGTTTCAAGTCACGAATAATCGTGCAATTGGAACTTAAGTTAATGCTGATAAAAAATACTCGTAGACATGCTTGAAGGGGTTCAACCTACCTTAAATGGAAGCCCAAGAATCGTGTTTGCCTATAATATTTATTTATTAGTCCCACGATTAGCCGTTCGGCCTTTTTGCTCATGTTTGTCTGTTAATATTGCTACTCCTACATTTGCGGATGCTTTGAATTCGTCTTAATTTTTATGAATGTTGCTACACAATTTTTCAAAATATTGGTGCATTGGTCATGAGTTCGTGATTCATCAAATTGCAATAATCACCACAGCTTGCCTTTTTAGGTGATCTCCATAGCTGTTAGCGATTCCTTTAAAGTGTTTCCTTGATTGATAAAAATACGACAAATAAAGCCAATTCACCTGAGAAAGAATAAAACTGCAGTCGACCTCATAATTGCTTTACCACTTTTGACAACATATATAAATTAGCATCTTCTTTCCATGAGAGTAGCAGAAACTACAGAACGCCATTTGCTACGATTCCTAAATACTCCTTATGCTTCGTTTATGTATCTGGTCATCCACACACGCCAGTTGCGAGTACTACACACCAGACCATTCTCAACATCACCATTAAGAACAAATTGAGAACGGGTGTTCTCGCGATATTCCTTTTTTACGAGGTAAACAGGTACCTACTTGTTTCGACCACCTTGCAGCGATCGTGGTCACGGGAGGACTGATGACAGCTCAGCGAAAGTACAAATCGCGAAAGTTTAAAAAGTTTAATCACCATTTAGTTTATAATATAGCCTTAATAGTGATGTTATTGAGAAAGGTCCGATTATGTCCTCCTAGGGTATCCCCTCCCGGGGTTTCCACTCACATCTGCCTTGTTAATACTTTCTGTGAGTCGCCTTTCATTTATTTTCTCAACATGAACAAACCATCTAAGCAAACTCTTTTAAATTTTTGCCACTACATCTTCTTTTAAACCGTAAAGTTGCCTTATCACATCATTCCTCAGCCTATCATTCATAGTTACATACATGCTTCGCTTTTGACAATCCCAGTAAAATTAAAATTTCACTGAGGTTGAAAAGATCTAACTGTCACATAGACAAATAGACGTAGTTTTATGATGTACAAGTGACATTCAGCCTTGTCACCCGATAAGGCAATTACGAGGTTTACTATACCACTCGTTAGACCTGAGGGCCAATTCTCGTAATTAAAAACGTTCAAATTCCAAGTCGCAATGTCAGCCAGCGACAATCAAATGTCAAAAATGTAGGCAAACTCTATACAATTTTGACAGATTGAGACTGAGATGAGATTGCGAACGTTGTTATAAAAATACGGGAATTGCCCCTCAGATCACATAAATATATAATATAAAGTCTGAATATGAAGTTTATTCCCACATTATAAAACAAATAAGTTTTTGTTATAAAACAAATAGGAAACTAAAGATTAACGCGGAAAAGCAATAACGTTGTACCTAACAAGGTATACATTTCAAGTATAAGCTGATCTCGCATTGTATAGGATTTCCGTAGAATTAGATGTCAGCTTATACTGGAAATGTAATTGAACAGCTTGATATGTAGCCGAGTGTACACAAACACACTTAACACCTTTGGTATATGGGTGGTTGACCATGGTACGCACGCCTACAGATCAAGCCATAAATTTCCAGTATAAGCTGATCTCGCATTGTATAGGATTTCCTTACAGTGAGAGGTCAGTGTAAACTGGAAATGTATAGCTTGATGTGTAGCCGTGTGTACTACTTCGCGATGAATATTTATTAGTTGCATATAAAATGTTACTTCGCGATGAATATTTATTAGTTGCATATAAAATGTTGATTGGTTTGTAACATTGTTGCTTTGATACAACTACAAACACACGTGCCGTTTAACATGCCATGTAGACGTTGCCGGAAAAAAATAATATTTATGATTATTATTATATGATTATTATATAAGAAGTTTCCATGCCTCGGAAAGCACGTTAAGGCGTTTGTCCCGGCTGTCATTCGTGAATCTTTGACAGTCGTTACGGGTCGTCAGAAGCCCGAAAGTCTGTCAACCAGTCTAACCAAGGGATATCGTATGACCCAGTAACTGGGTTGTGGAGGTCAGACAAGCAGTCGCTCCATGTAAAATACTAGTATTGAGCTGCATCCGGTTTGACTGGAAGCCGACCCCAACATAGTTGAGAAAAGGCTAGGCAGAAGATGTTTTTACCGTGATGTTGGACTGGCTTGTGGATAGCTCACATAATTTAAATGGGATTTCGCATATTATATGTTATGTTTTTTCCCTTCAAAATGGTTGAGCTAATTGGTGCTGATCCATGCGTCATGTTCGTGAACGGGCGCCGTCAGTTGGGGCTGGTCGTCTCTTAGCTGCCATGGCTTATTTTTAATTTACTTGTTTTAGTTTTTATCTTTTTATTACGGACGCTTTTTAAAAAAACGTGCACGTCGTTCTACATTGTTCTCACATGTATATTTTCAACATGAACGTTGTAACCAATATTTGGTAAAAATATTTTGATTTAAAAGAGTGTCCGTGGAGTTTCTTGCCCGTTCTTCTCTATAGGGATCTATTACGCTTGGGAATGGGCGCCTAGCTTCATCTTTCTGACTGACCGACCCATTGACAATTCAAAAGTGCCTGTAATTGGTTTATTTGAAATAAATGCTTTGAGTTTGAGTTTTTCTTGTTGGTCTCCTGCTTACATAACATAACATCACATCACTGCCAGTTTTTCTAGAAGGGTTAGGCAGAGCGTGCCAGTCCGCCAGTTTTTGCAAGTTATGTTGAAAGTACCATGTAATAGGGGGCGAGCCTATTGCCAAGAACCGGGCACAACTGTGGACTCCGGGCGGCTGCGGTTACTGAGAAATTCCTGATGGAAACACTCAATAATACTTTGCCTGACCTGGGAATCGAACCCAGGATCTTACGCTCATTAGGTCTTGCGACCACTAAATGGAAAATATGGTTTTGTCTTACTCCTCCAATGTTCTCTTCTGGTTATTTCGTTATGGGTTCTAAGACGTCCGCTGCCCTGTTTCTGAAGAATTCTTAAACGGAGTTAAAACTCTCAATAGCTGTTGATTCGACAAAATTATCTATTTAAGTGAATTCCTTCCTTACGCTCGGTTTTTGAAGTCCTCAGTTAAACCCTCTGTAATAATTCACTCGACTTTTAAGCTACATTATTCGTTAACGAAGTGTTCAGAAACACGATATCGAACCAATAATCACTATTGAATGGATACACTCCGTAAACCTCAGAAACCAAAATGGCTACCCATTATACAACGTGTCGTTTTGCATCCTCGTCAAATTTCAGGGTGTGGTACAGAACATCAAACCGAATAACTTTCTCTATGGGACCAACATCGTATTCGCGAAACAAATTTCAACTGTCCCATAGAAAAATTCAATACCTACCTACTCGACGCAAATGTATGGGATGGCTGATTATTTTTTCGCGATTACGATGTTGGTGCCATGGAAAAAGTTGTTCGGTTTGATGGTATAAACCACACCTTCAAATTTGACGAGGATGCAAAACAACACGTTGTATAAACAAGGATAGATACCATGATTATTTTAAAGTTGAATAGATGAGATTGGCCCACCTTACCTATACATAAATAACTAGAACGTTCACACATTTATCTTCCAACGTATAATTATGTACTATAATATTATCTTAACGGTTAAATAACGTGAATGTGTACAATACATGATGTACTTCATACATAATGTATATGTATAGTTATATGTAGTAGTGTGTTTCATGCATATCGCTTTGTTGGTGTGGATGTGCGTTTATAATTTTGTCTATTTGCTGTGCTTTTGATGGTTTGGTTTGAAGAATCCCACTATGGACAAAATATCTACTTCTACAAGATGGAGAACCCTTATCTTAAAGCTTGTTAATTAGCTTGATAGACCGAGTCAGACAGGGTGGTCCTTAAAGTGACGTCAAAAAGAAAAATCTGAATTCCTCAAACCCCGGGCGGGGGGTATTCGAAAATACCCCATGTATGTTCCGCGATTTTTTGTATTTTTCGAGTTATTTTTGTTTATGTAATTACTAGCTGCGCCCCGCGGTGTTACCCGCGGTTTATGAGATACACTAAAACATGTATTATTTAATCGGTGAGAAAAGTATTCAAAAAAAATTGCTCATCCCACGGGAACACTACATTTTTTCAGGATGTAAAGTAGCCTTTGTGTGCTACGTGGACACAGAATGTCTGCTATTTCCACACCAAATTATATCAAAATCGGTCGAGCCGTTTGAGTTTGAAATATATTTGAATTCCTTGCTCATACCACGGGAGCACTACATTTTTTCGGAATAAAAAGTAGCCTATGTGTTTATCCAGAGGGTCAGCTACTTCCACACCAAATTTTATCAAAATCGGTCGAGGCGTTTGAGTTTGAAAGAGTAACAAATATATTTGAATTTCTTGCTCATCCCACGGGAGCACTACATTTTTTCGGGATAAAAAGTAGCTTATGTGTTAATCCAAGGTATAAGCTGTCGACATACCGAATTTCATCCAAATCGGTCCAGCCGTTTGAGCGTGAAGAAGTAACAAACATACACACACACACACACACACTCACAAACTTTCGCCTTTATAATATATAAGTGTGAAGTGTGATAGTGTGATTATTTTTTTTTTTTTTGTTTTCAAAGTTTTATTATTGTGATTTTAGTTTAGTTGGTGATCTTCCTGTGTTAGTCACAATAAATACTTTTTCTTTCTTTCGTTCTTTCTCTATTTTTCGAGATAAACAGTAGCCTATATGTGTTTATCCAGAGGGTCAGCTACTTCCACACCAAATTTCATCAAAATCGGTCGAGGCGTTTGAGTTTGAAAGAGTAACAAATATATTTGAATTTCTTGCTCATCCCACGGGAGCACTACATTTTTTCGGGATAAAAAGTAGCCTATGTGTTAATCCAGGGTATAAGCTGTCTACATACCGAATTTCATCCAAATCGGTCCAGCCGTTTGAGCGTGAAGAAGTAACAAACATACACACACACACACTCACAAACTTTCGCCTTTATAATATTAGTGTGATGTGATTTACAGTTTTAAATAAAATAACTTAACAGTTTTAAATAATAAAAATTCTTATTTTTTTTTTTGTAGAGGGCATTTTCATTTTTTTTGTGACATTGTCGTCTTGAATATTACGTTCATGTTACAAAAAAATCTGAAAAATACACACTACAAAAAAGAAATGAATTTTTGTAGCCATTTTTAACTTACTGGCAAAAAACTCAAACGACATTTTATAACTATGTTTTACGTCATAATTACATTTTAATAACTGGTATTGCCTCCTCGGGCTCTGTACCAACCTCTTGAATGAGTCTTGTACGACCCGAGTGGTGTGTGGCCGGGAGTTATCCTGCGTCAGTATCAATCCAGCAGCCGCACGGGTCGATCCATCAGGTTAAGCTACGCTTGTCGGGGTTGGTCCGTGGATGGGTGACCATCTTTACGTACCGAGACTCCTCCGTGCCTCGGAAAGCACGTTAAGCCGTTGGTCCCGGCTGTCATTCGTGGATCATTGACAGTCGTTACGGGTCGTCCGAAGCCCCGAAAGTCTGACAATCAGTCTTACCAAGGGGTATCGTATTACCCAGTTAATGGGTTGTGGAGGTCAGATAGGCAGTCGCTCCATGTAAAATAATGGTATTCAGCTGCATCCGGTTAGACTGGAAGCCGACCCCTACATAGTTGGGAAAAGGCTAGGCAGATTGACCCGTAGTTATTAATTATGGCCCTGACTCTTGAGCATATTGTTCCTCTGTCAGGTTGCCATTTTCTATGCTCACTAGCTCTGTGCGACCTTCTAAAGAGATGCCAGCCCATAAGTGTATAGAGCCTCCGCAGTATTGGACTCGCTACGCCACTGCGTAAGTTCTATAATTGCAGAACTATCTTTAGCACATTTACACTCGCACTCAGAGACATCCAGATCGCATAATGGCCGGCAGTAAGTCTTGACAGATATCTAAATTAAGATCAAAACTAAAAAAAAAACTCTCAAAGCATTTATTTAAATTAAACCAATTATAGGCATTTTTGAATTGTCTTAAATTGTTCATCGCTTAGCGTGATAAACAAGTTAGGCCGATGTCCTGCTATTCTTCTGTGCGGTTGTCTGCGTTGAGGCATCTCCACAGACGACAAGGAAGTATCGTCGTCACTCATTATGATCAAAATCACTAGTTATTATATAGCTGATTACAGTTTGAATAGCCGAAATTGGTGTGTCAACTTTCAACTGCTCAACTTGACGTTGATTATGCTTTGAGTATTGTCAAACACATTTTTCTTAGTTCAGAAACGCAACTGACGGCTTTAAGCATGAGTTAAGCATACTTTCTTTCTGTTATATTACTCAAATCTTGATTAGAGTTTAAAAAAACTTAATTCAGAAACGAAAAAATGTTTAAGTTATACTTAAGTACAGATTAGGACGTTCTCAACTTCAAATTCTCAATTCAGAAACTGGGTGAAAGAGTCGTTCAGTTAGTCAGAAAGTTGAAGCTAGTTGCCCAGTTCCAAAACCAACTCTTTAATTGGTTATTCGAAGACATTTGACATCCACCAACCCACACTGGGTCCGCGTGGTGGATTACGGCCCGCTCCCTCTCGAAGAAAGGAGGCCTGTGTCCCAGCAGTGGGAACATTGTAGGCTGATTATGCTTCAATCGGATCGTGGACGGTAAACGAGACATAATAGAATTTTTATTGTTATGACGTCTATAGACGTCAAGATCCACCGAGAAAGCGTTAACGCCTCTTTCAAACACAACAAAGTAAACATCAATTAGTCACAATAGTGACTAATTGACTAATGTCAAACCATATTATAAGGTTTTCTTCACAATCAGTTATACCAACATCCAAACTCTAATAAATCAGTTAATGTTTAACTAACGTTAATAAGCATCTCAAAGTGCGGCTGTTAAAGATAATATTTATAGAATTCTACGTCGCAGGTCGTAGCTGATAAATTCCTCATACAAAAACTTGCCGTTACATTAAACGGCGAACTAAACTAGTTGAATGGTCGGCTATGTTAATCGTGTATAGTGGGTAATGTGCCAGGTAGACAGTTGCAAATTGTAATGATGCGCCATGCGTGGGAATCACAAGCTGGCAGTGAAGGACGTACGATGTGGATATGTGCGAGTTTTCTTCTATACCTACTTCTCATCATGCTCTTTTCCATCTGTCGCAATTAATTTGGGGTCGGCGCATTATGTCTTCTTCTTCCATACATCTCCAACCTTTCACACAGTTCGTTCTTAGGTTCGTCTTTGGTCTCATTACCATATACATTCATACTCAAAACTTTTCTCATAATATAATGAACTCCCCAAATGATCCTTTTGGATCCTACATGGGTCCAAATACATCATCTGGGGATATTAAATCACTATGTTCTTCCCTTATATTCTTACTTACACACAGTACATTCACATTCATTCATCTTCATCATCATTTCAGCCGAAAGACGTCCACTGCTAGACATAGGCCTCCCCCAAGCACCGCCACTTCGACCGGTTCTGTGCTTCCACATTCATTCACTTTCTCCCAAACATTTCACTATATCATCTTTCACACATCTACATATGGCAACTTTCTGTCTATCTCTTTTCTTACAGCCATCCTCATCCTGTAACATTTTTCTCATAACATCCTAAATGATTAACAGCTATCCCATATAAAAGAACTATCACAACTGTCCCACACTCACAACAAGCCACAGTGTGTCACCCAGCAACATGGATTGTATAACATACATCCCCCACTTGCACCGCTTGCACGCTGACAGAGCGCACAGACTATCGCTTCCTCGAGCTAGTGCCGTGCGTTTTGTTCACAAAACTGGACGTGTATCAACATGTGGTGTAGACTGTGACAGTGGTTTTGTTATGAAGTTGGACGTGCAATAACGCAGTAAGTGTGTTAGTGCCGCTTTTCACTGGTCTATTATTATCTTTTATGGAGAAAACCTATCATGATGATCAGCTTTGGTTGTGACATTACTTTTGTCTGATCTCAATATCTGAGTAAAAAATTTCGTCTTGTTTTCGTTAAGTGTGGTAGAAAATCGAAATGTTATAATGGCCTGTTTGACCACCTCATAAGATCCGGTAAACAGTCCTGTTCAATTTTTGAATTCATCTGTAAGATGGTGCCTTTCTGTATTCCGCACATTGGAAAATAGGCCCTGTGTCTATGTAGACTACTGTCGTTTTTGTGAATGCACTACATTCAGCATTGATACATTACAAGCATTGCATTGGCTTTAGAAGAATTTCGTGGTGCAAAATTTTTGGTGACATAACTTTTATGTGTGTCAGGTCACGTACCGTACCTACAGTTTGCATTGATAACGAGCATAAATCAGTTTTCTCTTCGATTGATGATTGATGATTTTTTACTATACCAAAGACATTGTCATGTTTATTTAAAACTTTTGGGCGTGCCGGTACTGACGGTTACCGTAAAAAAAACAACAACAAGTACAGTCATCGTTAATCAGATTTCGGCCGTGAATGTCTTTCTGTTTAGCTTGTGAATGTGTACATACAGAGGAGCGACGCGTGCAATGGTTTTTGTGATGCAATAGAAGATGATTTGCGAATGAGCTCGACTACGTTTATGAAGCAAAGTGAACCCTGACACTGTTTTCTGATGAAGTTTTTTGAATAACAATAAACTGTATAGTTTTATACAATATGGATCTATCAGCTGATTTCTATTCTACTGAAAGTTCAAAATTGATTAAAAACAAAAGCTCAGTGTGTGCTTCTCTGAGTTGTTTTAGTCATCTAAACCAGAGAACCAATCTTGATAAAATTTGGCAAAGTTGCCACAAAAAGTACAAACTATGTACTACCAATAAACTGTTACTAAGCCAGAAAAAAACGGGTTGTTCCCAAAGGTTCACGATTCTATTGTTTTCTAAAATAAACAGTTCACACTTTGATTGGGTCCATGACATTTTAAAATAATATAAAATACTTTCCTGACGGGTCCATGAGATTGTTTGGTACAGTCAGGAATAAAGGCTTGTATTATAAACGATAAATATTTATTATTTCATGAAATAAAAGGCAATGAATAGATAAATAAGGACCCTTTATCAGTTAAGGACCTATCAAAAAGTACTAGGCTTGCATGAATTCAAGATAGTATTTTAATCATTAGTAATATACCACTAAAATAGGATCTGGATGAAATTAGGTCACAGATAGTTTATTACCTGGATTGACACATGGGATACGTTTTATCCCGTCAGTACGATTCCGTGGGTTGGGAGAAAGTTATTGAAAAGCGACTAAGAGAAGAGAGTGAAATTTCGCAAAACCCAATTCGGTTTTATGCCTGGTTGAGGAACAGATGCCATTTTTGCTATCCGCCAGCTGTGCGAGAAATACAGAGGTGCGCATAAAAACTTGACTTGCACATTTGTTGACCTCGAAAAGGCATACGACCAAGTGCCTCGTAAGTTTTGTGGTGGGCACTTAAGGAGAAATGTGTGCCAGGGAAGTATGTGCAGTTGATTCGCGCGATGTACAGTCGATGCAGTACCCAAGTCCAGTCTACAGTGGGCACTACTGGCAGCTTCGATGTGTCTGTCGGCTTGCACCAGGGGTTTACACTCAGCCCTTACCTCTTCGTGCTGATAAAGGACGCTTTTTCTTCGGATATCCAGGAAGAGGCTCCCTGGTGTATGCTGTTCGCCGATGACATTGTGCTGGTTGCCGAGAGCGGCTTAAAGGTGGTGGAAAAGACTGGAGACCCTTGGCCTTTTTTTTTTTTTTTTTTTTTTTTTTTTGTGGATGGGAAATCATCAAATGACTTCTCCCGCTCTGGGCAGAGCGGGAGGGCGTGTCAGACTTTTACTGACTAAAACCCACCCATGTTCCTTCAGTTGCCCGTGCCAGGGACACGGTATCTCTTTCGAACTACCCGCGACCCCGGCGGCATAGGCCCAATTGACCCCGTCACTGCTGACATCTCTTTGAGGCGCGCGTGGAACACAACGCGCCGTCGACCCGGGCCTGGTCCTTACCGAACGGCGAGCTGCCCATTACTCGTCGTCCGCAAGCCCGCGCCTACGGTGGCCGGGAATCGGCTATCGATTCCCGCCGCCCAGGGCGTCTCCTACGGCGGCTAGGGGCGCGAGGGCGCGGCTGTTGCCTCTCCCTCACGCGTTCCGCTTCCTCCTTCGCGAGCATTACTGCTTCGCAGAAGGAGGTGACAGCCTCCCATGCACTCTCGCTCCGCACCATGGCCTGGACCAGGTTTGGACGCGAGAGATCGCCGCCGCCGATCGCCTCCGTGAGAACACGGCGGTGCTCCGCCCAAGCCGGGCAGACCTCCACTGTATGCTCCACCGTGTCCTCCGGGCGATCCACACAATGGTGACACCCGGGCGTTTCCTCCCGCCTTATCCGAAACAGGAACCTCCCGGAGACCCTTGGCCTGAGAGTAAGTCGGACCAAAACGGATTTGTGATTTTGCCGGTCTTTCCGGTCCTTTGCCCATATCTCTTGCGGGAACGCCCTTACCGATCTGCTCCGACTTTCGGTACCTCGGGTCGCTTGTCCAAGGGGATGGCGAAGTAGACCGAGACGTAACGCACCGGATCAACTCAGGATGGATGAAATGGCGATAGGTTACAGGAACAACATGTGACCCACGGATGCCCTCAAGTTAAAGGGGGATATGTGATAAGGCCTATCGTATTTTATGGATCGGAATGCTGGGCAGTGAAGAAGACGAATGAAAAAAGTTTGCATGCAGCGGAGATGAGAAAGTTGAGATGGATGTGTGGTGTGACGAGAATAGATAAAGTAAGGAATGAGTATTAAGAGGAAGTTTGAAAGTGGCGCCAGTGACGAAAAGTTGAAAGGAAATCGTTTGGCTTGGTATGGGCACGTGCCCATACCAAGCCAAACGACCACGTGGTGAGGAAAGACGAAACGCATGTGACTAAAAGAGTGATGAATATACATATTGATGGTTGGAGAGGCACAGGAAGGCCAAAGAAAAGATGGATGGATTGTGTGAGGAATGATATGAAAGAGAAGGGAGTGAATGATAGCGTGACGGTTGACAGGGGAGAATGGAAGAAGAAAACGTGTTGCGCCGATTCCGAGTAACATGGGATAAGGGCAGGAAGATGATCAGTACGTTTCCGTGGGTTAATTTTGCGACCTCCACGCGGGCAAAGCCGCTGGCAAAAGCTAGTATTGTAATTAACAAAAAGTAATAGGCTTGCATGAATTCAAGATTTATTATGTAGCTATTGTTTTTACTGACTGTACTTTGGATAAATCTCGTGGTCCCGTTGGGAATTCATATAGGGAGATTTAAAAACATATTTTATTTTCTCATGGACCCGTTGGGAAAAGAAGAATAATAGAATCGTGGACCTCTGAGAACAACCCAAAAAAACAAGTGCTTGGAGACATTGAACACAACTGTAAATCTTACTACTTACTGTTATAAATGCGAAAGTTTGGATGGTGGATGGATCGATGTTTGTTATTCAATCACGCCAGAACGGTTGAACAGATCTGGATGAAATTTGGCACAGGGATATAGATTGTAGTCTGGAATAGCACATATGCTACCTTTTATCCCGAAAAAAAAAATGCATTTCTGACATCTACGCGGCCGAAGCCGCTGGCAAAAGCTAATTATTTATAATAATCGAGGATTCAGATAAAGTAGGTAGGTCTCTCCGTTTTCTGCAAACATCGCAATCAATTATTGTTTTGACTAACTGACCGGTGCGGGCATCGCAGTAGCATATCTTCCGCTTTCAGTTCTCAAGGTCGTTGGATTTCTGCATTGATACACGTTCCTTTTTACAGCTAACACAGCTATTAGTTGCTTTAACGATAGCAGCCTATAATGTTCCCACTGCTGGGACACAGGCCTCCTCTATGTAAGAGGGAGAGCCATAATCCACCACGCGGGCCCAGAGCGGGTTGATGGATAGAAATTTTGGTTCTACGGCATGGCGGTTTCCTCACGATGTTTTCCATCACCATTTTGGGAGCAGTGGTAATGAAATTAAATACACTAAGTAAAGTGCCTGCCTGGGTTCGAACTCACGACCTACAACTCGTCATAAGTCAGGGCCGCTACCACTGGGCCAACTCTGCTATAACGAACATAATAGTTCCGTGTATGAACTCGGGAAATCCCAAGCATAGGTCTTATGAGTCACTATGCAAAGTTGACATTAAAATAATTAAATCGGACATAAAACGAGCTGGTTTAGCAGATAACGCAAATATTTCTGTCGTTATATACGAGTATAATTTAAGAGAATGTCGTTTCTGCACTATTAATAACTAGGTTGTAACGTAGACAGATTTTATTTAATTAAATATTGTTATATTCGTTCCTAGGTTCCGCAGTCTGGTAGTTAAATAAATTGTAGTAATTAGGGTACTAACTATATGTCATTTTATTCCTGAACTCGATAGTTAAGATTTTTTCTCGGTTTTGTTTTGAAATAAATTGCGCAACACACTCTCAGTCGGAATCGGAATCATTTTGAAGAAAAATGTTATTCTATTGCTTCATAATGTTCAAAAAATTTGTCTGCTCGACAACGAAATAACGCAATGAATGTTGTTGAACTGACAAAATGAAACTGATTCCGATTGATAGTGTGTTATTTATCAAATAGAATCGGTATTTTTTAGGTAGGTAATAAAAATACAAACTTCCATGGCTTTATAAAATTTTTGGGCAGAAGTAGCATGGTATATACTAGCTTTTGCACGCAGCTTCGCCCTCGTGGATTTCGGAAATGTATTAATTCAAACAAAACAAAACAAAACAACAGCAAAACAAAACAACAAACAAACAAAACAAACAACAAACAAAACAAACAGCAAACAAAACATAACAGACAAAACAAAAAAACAAAAACAATATTTCATCCAAATCCTTTCTGCCGTTTTTGCGCCTATTTCTAAAAACTATATCTCGGCATACCACGTAGCGATTTTTTTTTCAAAAATATTGAATGTACAGTTTTGAGTTCGTTACTATTTTATCATAATTATTATGTATATATAGATAAACTATTTTAGACACCAGCTTATAATTTTCTTTCCAAAGTTGATAAGTTTTAGCAAAAAACGGCCGCGATGACATTTAATGATTTATGTAAATTTAATTCAAAATAAACAGGTTAAACAATAAACACAGTGCTCTACAAAACATAAATAAAGCGGTTATAACCGATCATCTTATATTGGAATTTGGAGAATTTTAATTAGGAGTCGTTCGCTGCTAAACTTCATTCCGGTTACGCAAATTCATAAGTTTTATGTTTTTACATTATGTAAATAAGATTAACAGAACTTTCGTGATAAAAGCATGCGCAATGGTAGTCCGCGTAATTTCAAATTTTCTTACGTTTTTTTGCAATTTGCAGGTCAGTGTCAAGTTAGATTAATTTGTTATGAAACGTTATGATTTTACAAATCATGACATTTTAGAACAAATCTATCTTATAGAGATGTATTGATGATTCTATAAGGTTAGAATTATGTAAATACAAATCCTGCAAATTGTAAAAAATGTCATCATCATTCTCCTGCCCTTATCCCAATCTATTTGGGGTCGGCGCAACATGTCCTTTTTTTCCATACTTCTCTATTATTCGTCATCTCAGTAGTCACCCCCTTTCTAGCCTGGTCATCTTTCACACAATCCATCCATCGTTTCTTTGGTCTTCCCCTACTCTTATAGCCATCGACATTCATACTCAAAACTTTCCTCACGACATTTTCCTCACTCCTCCGTATCACATGCCCATACCATGACAGCCGATTTCCGCACAACTTTTCAGTCACCGGTGCCACACCATCAAATTGTAAAAAATGTACTTAAGAAAATTCGCATTTCGCGGGCTACTGTTGCGCATTCACCTCCATTCCCACACAATCAATCTCATCATCATCATCTGCTTAGCGTTTTCCTAGCCATTTTGGGGTCGGCTTCCAGTCTAACCGGATGAAGCTGATTATCAGTGTTTTACTAGAAGCGACTGCCTATCTGACCTCCACAAGCACAACCCAGTTACAGGGTAACACGATCCCCCCTTGGTAAGACGTTGTCAGACTTTCGGCTTCTGACTACCCGTAACGACTGTCAAAGATCTACTAATGACAGTCTCATCATCATCTGCTTAGCCTTTTCCTAACCATTTTGGGGTCGGCTTCCAGTCTATCCGGATGCACTGCCTATCTGACCTCCACAGCCCAGTTACAGGGTAATACGATTCCTCTTGGTAAGACTGGTTGTCAGACTTTCGGGCTTATGAGCATACTTGAATAACGTTCCTATAATGTACTTGCGTTTGCATTTTGACTTGGCTCGAATGTACTCGCATGTACCGTTGTCAGCTAGCTTTGTGTATGTAAACTGTGATGAGTCAACGGTAAACCGCGCGAACGTGCTTAGTGGAGCTACTGTCGCGAAGAAAAGCGATTCAAAAAAATGTTTTAGGTGTATCAGATAAGAATTAAAAAACAACAACGATTTTTTTCTGCATACATTACAATACTTTATTTTACATTTTCAGTTAAATTGCCTCGCTTAGGTGGCTGTCATATCATAAAAAAAAAATTAATTATGCATGCACATAACTATGATGATGATTTTTGACGTGTTCACTCAGAATTTTGAAAAGTATGCATAACAATTATTTTTTTTCCTTATGCAGCCAAAGTAATGGACGTACTATATCTAGCCTAAAGCATTGTGCAAAACAGCTGAGACTCTGTCTTCATTCATACAACCAAGGAGATGTTTACATAAAACATTGTGTTTGTATAGGTGTACCCAAACCCACGCACTAACGTATGAGTCACAATAGCGTGTAGACAATATGACACGTTCGTGTTGATCTATTTACAGTCAAGCAATTTACTTGTGGTTATCAAAGTGAACTTCTCAATATGAGCTGGTTAATCCAAGTTTTTTCTTGAAAAAACCGCATATCACCACTGGACAAACAAATCGCAGACATTTTCAAACAATCATTGTCTTAATATTTTTAAAATAGCTTTTAAAATATTATTATTAAAATAATATTTAATTTTAATAATAATATTTTTAAAATAGCTTTTTTAAACTACATAGTATCGACGTTCACCTGTTTTTTTTATTTTTTTCGGGTTAGTAAGTATGTATCATAATGTCTCCGTCTGTTTTAATCCAGTTTTAAAATTTATCTTGAAGAACTTCTGCTTCAAAACTTAGTTACAAAATAATATAATATAGGACCTCGGCTGCTGTTACTTCATTATCGATTGTTCCCAACGAGTCACACTGTAACATGTCACAGTGTGACTCGTTGGGAAGAATTGTAAATGAAAATCCCAACCAGTCACACTGTTACTCGATAGGACAACTTTTCGTGTTTATTTAAAACGGGATGTTTTTTTTATTTACCTTGTTTTTTCTTTTTTTTTTTTCATCAGATCTTCACCAAGTTTTCATGAAACCAATTTAAAGTTGCTACCTTTCAAATAAAATAAAAGAACCATCGAAATGATCTTAAGACGAAAATATCCAGTAGCCCCCTTTTTGGAAGAAGTATCCTCAATCAAAAATCCCCAAAGTCAAAAAATTCTATAAAGTTGGGAAACCGGTATACCAAGTTTCGTCCAGATCCGATGTAAAATACCACATGTAGAAGAGTAGGCACCAACAAACTGACAGAGGAAAGCAAATTTTGCCAGACTTGAAACCTCTCGCTTCGTTCGTTCGGTCAAAAAGCAGACTGCAATATTCTTAAGTTCATTTATCTATTATGTCGCAGGCCTTGTTTAAAAGAACTTGTAATTAAACACAATTAATGCACAACATCGACGTTAAACATATTAATAAAAATGTTATAAAATTAAAACACTATCTTTGTGACTGTACGGCAATGACAGTCAAGCTCGCAAGCTGTCTTGTCACGAACTCACGACACATAAGTAAATAATACGTAGTCAAAGACTATTAGAGTGTACAGGTTAAAATCTGCAAACATATTATTTGTTATGGACCAAGTGATTATTAGGACATTATAAAAAATGCCCGGGCAGTTTGAAATATGCCCAATATGAGAGGGCAGTGTGATAACAACTGTTGCAATAATTAAAAAGGGCGGGGAATTTTTTATAACGATAGTCACCTTTGAGACAGAACAATTAAAACCAGGTTTCAATACTGTTATTTTTATTTCAAACGTAGAATCAATATTTAAAAACAAATAAAATCTATCCATTCATAGATTGTGTTGTTTTCTTTGACTGGGACAATTAATTTCTCTGCCTCTCCAAGACATCGAATTTTATTTGACTCTTTTGATTTCGACGTTTTTCCTTTTTTAATAATCTCTGTATAACTAAAAAACTGAGTAGGTATTCTGTCCTTTGATATGTCGACTAATTTTGATTCATCCATGGCGAACTAATTACGCGAAGAACTAAATAGGTACGTAATTATTAATTAGGTGGTAATTAGGTAGGTAATTACGTCATCACACAATAACAATTGTCTTTTACAATAAATTTAATCAGAATGACGAAAGTATATAAATAACCATCCGCGTCGATCTTTTTTTTTTGGCTGGAGAAATGCTCATGCATTCTGCACTACCACGGGGAGATAGTGCATTTTTGTGGGACTCCAACCCACTAAAATTCCACCGGACTCTCCTCTGGGAAGTACTGCCCATCACCGGCGCACTAGAACACATTGCACGCCGTGACCCACGTGATGGTTTGGTCCAATCAAACCAGCACATGGGTGCCAGGTGACCCCTTTTCTGGGCACCTTTGGTCCCCCTGCGACGGGTCAGATCAGTGGCCCCGCCGCCCATCACTTTTCGGTCGCAGAGGATACGGAGAGCGATCAACGTTACGCCATACCAACACTCCTCCACCCCTGCAGCCCCACCGCGCCCACCATCAGACGGTCGCGATCCCGTCAAGGCCACGGAAGGTAGGGAGAGTGGCGCACCGCAATACCGGCAATCCTCTCCCGCCGCGGCCTCCAACCCACAGCCGCGATGCCTCCCATACGACATCGCGGCCCGCCTCAGTTGCGATGTCGCCCAAGCGGCACCGCAACCTACTTGTTGGCCGCTACGTCGTCGGCTTATCGGCAAAAACCCTGATGAGCGTCCGCCGCCCCCTTCTCGGGTTCCTCTTCGCTTTACACTGGGTGACCAAGCCATGGCTACTGAGCCCCTGGCCTCGACAATGCGGGAACCCACCCGCGTCGATCTGTTTTGCTTTCAATGCAAAACTAAACAATAACAAGATAGCCGATTGACGTTCGTTCGTAACCGTCGCGTCGCGAGCTCTAATTGGTCAGCGCATGTCACGCGTTTGTTCTCTTCCCCGCACCCTGTGCAATGTACCTGAGTATTATCAGATTGCCCAAAGACTACACGGCAATATTTATAATATCGAGGCAATGTGATAAATAAGGAAGTTCAAATTATAATTATTTATGTTGCCCTAAGTAGCTTGTCATTTTTCATAATGCCCGGGCATTATGAAAAATGCCCCTATTTATTACTTGGTTCATAACATAACATATACATAATTATTAATTATATATAACACGTAAGTATTTTTGTTGATTTTGGCAAAACTTGGCACTTGTGTCGAGAACTGTACCGACTGTGACAGTCGAGCTTGCAAGCTGTCTTGTCGCAGCACACAAGTAAATATGAGGCAAAGATTATTAGGTAGATGTGAAGGAAATATAATAAGAATTTGGGATTAACTTTCTGTTGGGAATAAAAATAAAATTAATAGGTTTTTTAAATTAATTGGATAATAACCTATTAATTCTACGCAAATATCTTCTACAATGCTTCTGCAATTCTTTTAAAATTGTGGTCTTATAGATAGATAGATAGACACTCACACACACACACACACATTACACACACACACACACATTACACACATAATCACATTATATTGTGTGCATTTATATAAAAAAAACCGGCGAAGTGCGTGTTGGACCACGCACAATGAAGGGTTCCGTAGTTGGAATGAATTTATCCCAAAAACAAACATTGTAATTGAACAATAAGGTAAGTTTGTAATCACAAAAAAAATTGGTACGTTGATATACGTCACGGTCGATTCTCCAACTATAAAAGTTTGTAATCCAAATATCCAAATATTTTTTTTATGTCACAAAATTACAAATTAACTATTTTCAGACTTTTTCCTTTACTTGTGCTGTGAGACCTTGCTTTTTGCCAAATTTCATGATTCTAGGTTAAGTACCTTATAGGTTTTGATTTATTTGCGTGTATCAAAATGTAGCTTAGATGATGGTCGCCTTTTTTTATTGCGTTGACTTAGAAGCTTGATTTTTTTAGAGCTCCAAGGGACCGTAGACTTTAATTTGACTAGTATTTGACATTAATTTCAATATGATAATTTCACGCGTTCCTGAGACGAAAGGTCGTGACAGACTGACAGACAGATAGACACAGACAGACGGACAACGAAGTGATCCTATAAGGGTTCCGTTTTTCCTTTCAAAGTACGGAACCCTAAAAAGAAATTTCAGAATCTCATTGAAGTTTAAAATATACCTTTTTTGATTTGACAGTTCAGTCAATTCGGTCCCTAGTTCCTTAGTTGTCGCTAATTTAAGTAAGAATGAAAAAACCGACCGACATGCGTAACCGCAAGTAAAATCACATCTCCAATCAATGACACTCAATAAAATCTATGGCCGAATCCAATACCCTTTATCGTATTGCTCATGTGTGGGTGGATAGCGAGGCTGCGCCGGCGCGGCGCATAGCTCAGTCATCGGCCGGTCGGACGCGGCGACTGGCCGTTCTTTTTTCAAATTCGCTAACCAGTAACGGCATTCACACATTCGTTTCTATTTATGCCGAAATTATTGACGGACATTTTTGACTGAAAATACAAATAATAAAAATAGGTATGTTTTTTTTTTGTTTTTATGTATTGTTTTTTCTACAAATCGTAGATTTTTATTCATGTTGAATGGATTGAAATTATAAATAATACCACGCTTTGTTGATATTCGTCCATAGTTTTGCAATTTTTAATTCCGATGAAATTTAAAGTCATGTTTGTACTTTGTATGTAGTAATACACCGTGCAATCATTGGGATGTTGGAACATGATTGATTGGCACTGGAATGATTTAAATTAAACAGTTGGTATTGAATGACTCTGTGGTTACAGCGTCTACCCTAATAATTTAAGTAATAAAAAGTATATTAGTGATTGGGTAATTTTTCTGTAAGTATGGTAATTTTATAATTAATTAATTCCAGTTAACTCAATAATTTTACTGAGCTGGTTTTAAAACGTTGAAAACAGGATAAATGCATTTTAGACACAAAAATGTGAAAGAAACCGTGTGCTTTGTAAAATAAAATAAATATTCTTTATTTTGGCGAATAAACTTCCAATAATGTAAATAGCCGATGTCAAGATTTAAGAGTAATGGTGCGATAATATTTTTATTCAGATTTTCTTATCGCTGACATTTTAAGAACGACAATGTTTTTTTTTCGTAACTTTAGATTGAATTGTGCTACGAAAGTATTTCAATTCAATTTGACACAAGTTTGACATATTTTTCAGATTAAAAAGCTAGCAAAATATACCTTATCTGAAACTTTAAAAATACAACAATAAGTTGGCTACTAGGCATGTAAAACATAATTTGCGCGGAAATAATCTACCATTAAAAATTGTGTTTCGCAAAAAAAAAGCAATTTTATTAATCTACCATTTAATGATAAACAATCAATGACTTTTAGTCGTGAGTACAACGAATAAAAAATATTTTTTATGTAAAAAAAAGATTATAAGTTGATAATTATTTTTATGCAATGAATATATTATATCTTTTTTTTCGAGTTTGTCGATGGCTAGTAGGGGAACACCAAAGGAATGATGGATGGACTATGTGACTTGATTAGAAAGGTGTCGACTACCGAAATCACGACTAATAGAAAAGTATGGAAACAAAAACCGGCAAAGTGCGTGTCGGACCACGCACAATGAAGGGTTCCGTAGTTGGGATGAATTTATTCCAAGAACAAACTTAATAAAAAATAATAATAATAATAAATTTATTGCACAAACAAAAATCACATTGCACTACATGCATTCAGTTGACATAATCCAATATAATTTTAACCTATAAGTACAATAATTTTACACTCTATCCCTTAAACTAGGTCTGGCCTGTATCTTAAGAGATAGGGTTCAGCCATTGTGTAGGACTAAATTATATTTACCATAAGACAAGTGAAGCCAGCGACGATGTAGTACCTAAAACCGTGCATAAATAAAAATAAAAGAAACAAAAGAAAACTAAACTAAAAGTACGGAGGTGTGAATCAGTTGCGTATTTCTGTTTGGGTGTGAGTGGTGTTGAGTGTGGTGTATGTGTATAGTATGATGTGGTGGTAGGGGAGATGTTAATTATGTTTGTGTTTAAGAGATGTATATCAGTAGATTTTCTGTTGTGATGTAGTCCTGTTGAAGTAGCCACTGAGTGATTTTGTGTTTTAGTGCGTATCTGTTAGAATCAAGTAAGTTTAGTTTTTGGTGTAGTTGCTTGTATAAAAACTAACTAACTCTCTCTCTCTCTAACTTAAAATTGAAGTTGAAAAACATGTTCTCCCATACATTCCAACTGTAAATGTAATTTGGTACTCACAATATTGAGAAATTTACCATGTTATTATAAGACCACAGACTTCTTATAGGTTTTTTTGTAATCTACAGGTAAAGAACTATTTTCTGTATTTTTTTCAAAATTTTAGGCTTAGTAGTTTCGGAGATAAGGGGGAGAATGGTCAATTTTCGTCAATTTTCTTAAATAACATTAATTATTTTTTTGTTTTATTGTAAAAATATATATTTGAGACTCTCATAGTAAGCCCTTTAAACTATATGTCACACGAAATAGTTTGAATTTTTTTTTTTTAATTTTCTTATTTGCCCTCCAAAAATGACCCCATAATTATTCAAAGTTCATTTATTTACTATACCCGTCCGTGTTTGGGTCACAAAAATTCATATGTATACCAAATTTCAACTTAATGGGCCCATTAGGTTCGGAGCAAATTGGCTGTGACCAACGGACAGATAGACACACGAGTGATTCTGTAAAGGTTCCGTTTTTTCCTTTTGAGGTACGGAACCCTAAAAAGGGACATGTTGCGCCGTCCCCAAATAAATTGGGATAAGGGAAGGAGAATGTTATGAATTATTTTTACAAACTAATGTGAGATTCACAAATTTGTTTTTTATATGCCGTACCGAATTTTTTTTTTTTTTGTGGATGGGAAATCATCAAATGACTTCTCCCGCTCTGGGCGGAGCGGGAGGGCGTGTCAGACTTTTACTGACTAAAACCCACCCATGTTCCTTCAGTTACCCGTGCCAGGGCCACGGTATCTCTTTCGAACTACCCGCGACCCCGGCGGCATGCCGTACCGCCTCAAATTAAATACATAACACAGCCCATGTCCATAATTAGTAACAATTTAAATATCAGTGTGATGTCAATGACAGTGATGGGCAAGCATTTGTTGGTCATTTGGTATTGAACTTGTCTAGAACAAAGACGGGGCAAAGTCAGGCAAGGCCACAAGAGAAGCGGGAAAGCCGGAAAATTAAAGGCGGTGCTCTTCGATGTGAAGACCCAAGACCCAATGAGTCTTCCACGTGCCTTTCCTTAATCAATTGAACTCAATGCTTAGAACACTAATACACAACAAATGCACAATAAGGCAGGTGGTGCATTCTCTATGGACAGTAATATATACCTTCACCTGTATAGATACGGGTTGCTACAAGCATCTACGTCATTTTTTGGCGGCAAACGTTCAATATTGATGAATACAGCTCATGAAGCCAACGCACAGTGAAATGTTATATAACTGTGTGCAAGGATATTTCTGTTATTCTTGCGGTTCCGGAGAAGCATTTTTAATACCAGCTCCATACATTTTTTTTTTGCAAAAAATTACAAGTTGCCATTTCGCCTAGCAGATTGTATCTATCTATAAAAAGAGAAGTCTTGACTGACTGACGACTGGCTGACTGACTCACTCATCATCGCCCAGCCCAAACCCTTGGACTAGAAAGCTGAAATTTTGCACAGAGGTTCCCTTTCAAGGGTCCAGGAATAAGGAAGGATTTCCCGGTAGTACGTTCCCGTGGGATATTTTCCGACATCCACGCGGGTGAAGCCGCGTACAAAAGCTAGTCCTATGATATAAGCATGATATTGGCTATTAGAAGCCATTTGAAGCATGTATTCGAAAGCCTTTTTTCGATCCACTGTGTAACGTTTTTCGCTCGGCTAATAACAGCAAACTACATAAAAATCATGAACGTGGATCCACGCTTAGACACCATGGCTTTTTAATTGTTTAGCTGTAATTACGAAGGGTTAATCCATTATCTCAAAACGGTGAAGGAAAATACCGTGAGGAAACCGGCATGTCTTAGAACCAAAAATTCGATGACGTGAGTTCTACCAAACCGCTAACTGGGCCCGCATGGTTGATTACAGTACAGCCTACTCCCTCTCACAGAGAGACCTGTGTCCCAGCAGTGGGAACGCTATAGGCTGATTATGTAATCCATTTTGCAAACTTACCTATAACAATGACGCCATTTCTCTAACTATCATTAGGTACCTACTGATTTGTGATATAACAGCCAGATGTCAAAATATTGTATGTTTGTTGAAAGCTTTCATTTTATAAAAATTATTATCTGCAATTCAATATGGCATATTAAAGATAATATTTAACAGGCATGTGGTCACTTTATCTGAATTGTACCCAACAGACCTTGATAACATAGAACTAGGTAGAACCCAGAGAAATTGGAGCTATAAACTAGACTAGAACTACATAATGCTGTTGACAGAATGA
This sequence comes from Cosmia pyralina, assembly GCA_946251885.1. Taxonomy (NCBI): domain Eukaryota; kingdom Metazoa; phylum Arthropoda; class Insecta; order Lepidoptera; family Noctuidae; genus Cosmia; species Cosmia pyralina. The sequence continues at coordinate 2,998,438 of OX276348.1, read as the reverse complement.
TGTCAACGTAACCAGATACCTACTGTTGAGCATTGTCCTCATTTGAAATACAATAACAGTTTATCTGTTCTAAGTCTGTTCAGTATATTGCACCTACAGCACCATCGACTAATAATTTAGGTACAGAATACTACGACCCTGCTTAGGTAATAGGTAAGCGGACTGGTGTCCGCAACTCCACGTCAACGCACGTATTTTGCGTACAGTAATAGAAATAATAATTGATGTTATAATCAACGTAACATCTGAGCAATTTTAATTTAACGGCAACATCGGTTTTTAATCTTACAATGTTCCAATCGATTATATCCATACTATGAATCGATCAACCGTATAATTAATGCAAAAAGAGCTGCAGTTGCCCGATCCGGTCTAAGGACGTTGCCTTCATCTGATCACATTCCGTTACTTTTTTTTTTATTTAGAAATTATGCAAGATATGGCGAGTGTCAGCGACCCTGGTCGCTGCCACGATGCCTCGATGCCTCGGTGGCTCGGTGGTACCAGTTTTGATGTCCCGTAGCGAAGGGACTAATGTATTCAGAAGCATGCAGATGATTCAGTGTCTTGTTTTTAAAACTGGATGAGTTCTTTTCGTTTGGGCTTATATTGTCTTTGAATTTGCCTTGACAGAGTTGGGATAGACTTGCTTCGATATCACGTTATGTGGTGTAGTGCGTTTCAGAATGCAACTACTCGTAGTATATTCCAACAGGTACAAAGCAAGATGCATTACGTGTACAAGCAATGCTTGAAAAACTGTTTTGTAAACGTTAGTCTATTTACCTGCACTAGTTCATGATATCAGATAGTTCATAGATCTGACGCTGCAATAAAAATAAAAGTAAACGTTACATCAAAACAGACAAACAAAGCAAAATATTACCTATTAACCTGCTCAGTATTTGAGCTCACACCGCTCTAAACAGCATATCCATATCCCCATTCTTATAAACTTCCTAGGTGCGACAATACACACAATATGTATGAAAACCGAATTAGCCACGGTTGCTACAGAAGACAATGCTGGTTGTCAAGATGGTCAAGGACGGTTGCGCTCCGCTGCACACCGTTGCTTCTCATGGTGGCTTGACGGATTGTATCAACGTGATCCTACGTTGTTATGGATTTCCTGCAGTTTTTGTGGAATAAGTGATCTGTTGTTTAGTGGGTGATAAACTAATACACAGTAATGTCACCTGAGGGTGAGGCATCCAATTTGTAATCAGGTAAGTGATCACAATACTGGATTTGGTCAAAAAGACTTATGTCTGAAGTATCTAGCATTGGGATGTAACAACGATTTAAGCAATGGCTCTGTTGCCAAAGGTTGCTTCGTCGACGGTTAGTATTGGATCTACAGGGAAAAGTATCTAAGTATTGAAAGTTTTATAGATAGATGTTGCCTACATATGCTTTCTCATGTGGGTCCTGTTTACCACTGTCCAGTGTCCACCGTTTGCATAATATACAAACGACTGAAGTTTATGTTGAATAAAATCGCTGCGGTTTAAAACAATGAGGTTGCATAACTTTATGTACAATCTCAGTGACATCCTTAGCTACTCGCGAGGCTCTATTAAAAATAAATCAGTCGCGCACAAATCAAGTCATCTGACAGTTGGATACTTTACAGAATTGTGATATTTTAGTTTGTAATTTTACTGTTATATTCTCGATTTGATAGTAGTTTATTTTAAGGATTTTGGTCTATATTACAAATTATTTTTCTTGCTTGCTGACACACTAGTCTGTAAACATATATTTTTTGATAAGCTAAAAATCTATTTGTTTAAAATTTTGTGCAGCCCCTGCTCTTTTGCTGACTTGCAAGGTAACCATTTAACAAACATATACCTATAAGTAGGACTTTAAATTATATTCAACTTTACAAATAAGAACCGATAAACATTTTCTATCTGATAACACAAACAAATATTGAAAAGCATGAACATAGATTATTCCAGTATCGATTCAAATTAAGCATATAATATTTTCGTAAATCAACGATTACATCTCAAGCGCAGAGAAAGTAGCACTATAATAATATGGAGCCATAAATTCACGTCCAAAACTCAATGTTTCGTAACGTTACTTTAATATTACATGCATGCAAGCTCCTAGAAACAACACGCGTATGCACATGTTCAAGTGCAACAATATGCGCATGTGTTTCAAGTCTGATAGAGTGCAGCAAAGATGCAGTGATCAGAATCATCTTCCAGCAAATGACAGTCCTTGTATCTGTTTCACAAACTTCAACTCAATGAGACTAAATTCAAAACTTGTATAAAACGCACACTATGCAGGCAGGCATATTATAAGTTTGGGAATTACATAACTGATAAAAATGCTTGGCTCAATGCTGGTCCTGCTCCACAACCACAACTAATTAATTAACATTTGAAGATACTGTTGGAGCTGCTGAAGATTGTAAGACTATCATTGCATTGTATAGACTCAATTTCCTTTGTATTATATAATTGCATAGCACATGTGTGAGTACTATGTACATACTCTAAAGCTACCATTTACTGGGTACGTCTTTGTTTGACTTGAATGTGCCCTGGCGGCTGAGAGTATGTGACGCTCACTCTAATGTCTCGCTGATGGTGGCGCGTGTTGGATCATTTAGCTAATCCATACATCAGGTTCGTGAACAAGCGCTGTCAGTGAAGGCTGGTCATACCTTAGCGGTCACGGCTTATTTTAATTTAATTTAAATATTTGAATTGTTTTTTTTTTTTTTAAGGACGCTTTTAACGTTCTGCATCGTTCTCACATGTATTTCAACATGAATGATGTAATCATTATTTTGTAACCATATCTTGATTTAAAAGAGTGTCCGTGGAGTTTCTTGCCCGTTCTTCTCCATAGGTACCTACTATGCTTTGGAATGGGCGCCTAGCTTCATCTTTTTGACTGACCGACCCCTTGACAATTCAAAAGTGCCTGTAATTGGTTTAATTGAAATAAATGCTTTGAGTTTGAGTTTGAGTTTGAGTTGAGTTTTCTAGAAAATACTTCGTACCGAGAATAGTGGATCGTATAGGTATCCATTAATTTATGCATTTTTTGGTTCAATACCGCATAGTTCGTAAAGCTCAATTTATTGCGTCAAGCTCATGCAGCGTAAGCTAGACATACTGTGCTGAAGGTATCGTGGCATATGTAATGTAAAACACAATGGTGCGACTGCAGGTACCTACGATAGAAATCTTGGTGAAAGTTACAGCAAAAAGTCCTGGATGCTACAAAAATATCTCGCTACACGAATTAGTTGATCCCGAAGTAGGAGCGGCTACGGCTCAACCTATACCTCCAACGCGTATCGCACGATGTAGATATTTCTGTATTCTTTGTTTCGCCAGTGTGCTACGTCTGAATTAACAAGTAAAGTCTAATAAAAAACACATAAAGCAACGAGGAACTAAATTGCACTATGGTCAAACAAACATTTGAATAAATTCTCCTTTCATTTACTTCCAGACGATGCTAAAAATCGGGGGAGGAGCCTTGCTGATCGCGGCTATAGTGGCGGTCTTCGTGGTCGCCACACAGGGCCGTGATCCTGACCTAGAGGCCTTGGAACATGAGGGTCGGGAGTACATCTTCCAGCTCGACAAAGCAATGGGCAAGAGGAAGAATAAGGCCAGTCTCGCTGAGTGGGATTACACGTCCAATATCACGAAAGAGAATGAAGAGAAATGGGTTAGTCAAATATTTGAATTGTTTATGGACATGGGTGAGTCTCATCTGCAGAAAGGTCTGTAGGAGCGTCTTATGTTATGGCGAGACCAGAAGACCAATTCTCGTAACTAAAAACGTTCAAATTCAAGTCGCAATCTCATGCCAGCGACAAGCAAATGTCAAAAATGTAGGTAAAAAATCTGCCTAGCCTTTTCCGAACCATGTTGGGGTCGGCTTCCAGTCTAACCGGATGCAGCTGAATACCAGTATTTTACATGGATCGACTGCCTATATGACCTCCACAACCCATTAACTGGGTAATACGATACCCCTTGGTAAGACTGGTTGTCAGACTTTCGAGCTTCTGACGACCCGTAACGACTGTCAAAGATGACAAGACAAAAATGTAGGTAAACGCTATACAATTTTTGACAGATTGAGACTGAGATGAGATTGCGAACGTTGTTAAAAATACGGGAATTGCCCCTCAGAACAGGCCAGAACAGTCTCAAACTTGCTCTCATACATATTATAAGTGAACTAGACGTATTCAGCTGAGCAATTTATAAGGATAAAATTAATAATACCAATCTCTCTTGTCGGGCTTGCTAATTTAAATTGTAAAATAATTATGTTGAAACAATATTAACATTTATAAAGTATTTACATGGGACTCGTGGCTTATAAAAATAACCCAACCATTTGTATCTGTATTTTTATTACCTGCACTGTATCCTATACCTACGTATATATATATTATATATATATCGTATAAATATATATAGCGGACCCGACAGACGTTGTCCTGTCTGACCGATCCTAGAACCCGAATTCAGTGCCACCTACCGGGTGAAAAATACATTGAATAATATACACAAAATTTCATCTAAATTGGTCCAGACGTTTAGGAGGAAATAGGTGATAAACACACGTACAGAAGAATTATACATATATTAAGATATATACATATATATATATATTTGAAAAGATCAAATTAAAAGGAAAATGCGACTATATTCTGATAACCAATTTTGATAGAAACGTGACTAAAATCTAAGTGGTCGGTGTACAGTAATCAATCAAGAATTATAGTTGTAAAAAACTATAATTGCCACTTTACATTCACCGCTACTGAAATTCAAATTAAACTTGATGTTCCATTATTTTGCGTAATTATTACACACTCATATGGTTAAGTCAAAATTGGAGAACAGTTTTGTGATTATTATTACATAACAGTACATATAGCGAAATATTAATTTCAAAACTTAGCCTAGACAAGTGCAGGCTTGGCCAAATCCTAGCTTACAATAGCTGGATGCAAATTCAGATTCCAGCCTTGAAGATGCTAATTTCAAGGTCCCAAATTTTTATAGCACTAAATATTTTTACGTTAAGAATTTGTTATTGTTTAAAACCATATACGTATAAAAAAAGGCGGACAGATTCTCGCTAACAAAAAAACTGTGTCTATCGAAGTCAGCCAGCTCGCTTTACCTACAGGCACGCACACATTCACACATCAGTCAACCATTCGTAATATGGTAACGTATTCGTAATAATGGTAAGTTAAAAGATAAAAATACAGCATATCTTGTGAAATGTGTGCTGTAGGTACAGCGAGCTGGCTGACTCCGATAGACACAGTTTCTTGCTAGCGAGAATCTGTCCGCCTTTTTTATATGTCTATGTATAAAACCCTGTATGGGTCTAGGAAGTTGTAAGTACTCGTAATGCTAGTAAAAATAGCGAGATAAGACACCTTTATTTTGTCTTTTTAGAATGGTCTCTCAAAATTCTTTTCATATCATTCCAGATTCAAATCCGCCTAGAGCTGTCCCAGCAGGAGAAGCGAGCATGGGAAGAGACAAAAATGTACAAATGGCAGGACTTCCAAGACTTCACTCTTCGAAGGATGTTCAAGAAGTACAGTCAGCTGGGAGTGTCGGCCTTACCTGATGATAAGTACAAGCTGCTGATGAGGTCGGTGTCCGGAATGGAGTCCAACTACGCAACAGCCAAGATTTGTGACTTCAAAGATCCTTCCAAGTGTAATTTGGCTTTGGAACCTGGTAAGGAACAACTACTGTCTAATAAAAATTCACTATAGGTGAAGAGATGAAGAGGCGAGTTATAGAGCTGGTGGGGGATACTGTAATACATATAATATAAAGAGAGGTTTTTTGGTATAAAAATAGGTTTTTAGTCAAAAAATTCATGTTTTCTTTGACTAATGAAATCATGGTCTACTAAATCTTAATATACAGTATGCAACCAACACCATGTGAAAGAAATTCAACTACTAGTAATACTGGTCCACAGAAGTATAGCAAAATTAAATGTTAAATTAAAAACCGTAAATTAAAAAAGTTATTTTTTAAACAAAATAAATACCAAAATAAATTCAGTAAAAGTAATCACTCTGTTTAGACAACCGAGCTGGCCATCTGCGGTGCACCACAGTGCCCAATCTATTGTTCGCCAAACAGGGTTTTTTTTGTTTGCACACATGTTTAAGAATTCAAGTTCGTTGACTCATTGACCTAGTGATCCAATTCTACAAGTGTTCAAATTTACTCAAAATTATAACTCTACTTTATGACCTAATTACTGGACCGATTTCGTTAATTTTTTGTATATCGTCAGCTAAGGCGGTATCAAGTATGTGTTTGGATTTATTGCATATATGTGAGTTCCATACCGCATAAAACAAAGTCAGGTTTGTTCGAATTGGGCGGAGCACCGCCGTGTTCTCACGGAGGCGATCGGCGGCGGCGATCTCTGGCGCCCAAACCTGGTCCAGGCCATGGTGCGGAGCGAGAGTGCATGGGAAGCCGTCACCTCCTTCTGCGAAGCAGTAATGCTCGCGAAGGAGGAAGCGGAACGCGTGAGGGAGAGGCAACAGCCGCGCCCTCGCGCCCCTAGCCGCCGTAGGAGACGCCCTGGGCGGCGGGAATCGATTGCCGATTCCCGGCCACCGTAGGCGCGGGCTTGCGGACGACGAGTAATGGGCAGCTCGCCGTCCGGTAAGGACCAGGCTCGGGTCGACGGCGCGTTGTGTTCCACGCGCGCCTCAAAGAGATGTCAGCAGTGATGGGGTCAATTGGGCCGATGCCGCCGGGGTCGCGGGTAGTTCGAAAGAGATACCGTGGCCCTGGCACGGGCAACTGAAGGATCATGGGTGGGTTTTAGTCAGTAAAAGTCTGACACGCCCTCCCGCTCTGCCCAGAGCGGGAGAAGTCATTTGATGATTTCCCATCCACAAAAAAAAAAAAAGGTTTGTTCGAATACTTATAATTCGAGAACGGCTGGGCCGATTTTCATGGTTTTTGATTAGTTATATTTGTCTCCGTTCCAAATAGCAGAATAACTATTAGAGCTTAAAGTATGAAATTGCCGATTTGTACTAAAAAATTTAAATTCGTTTTTTTTTTAATTTAACATATTTATTTAATCAAAATAATTACCATTATTATCTATATATTGCTGCCATCTAATAGGACGGTCATATAAGCCTTTGCAATAGAACTCTCGTGATCTAGATTCAACAAACTGTGTGAAAGCATTTTGTACTGCCTCCTGAGAAGAAATCTTTTTATCACATAGAAAATTGTCCAAATCACGAAAAAATGGTAGGTAGTCCGTTGGAGCAAGGTCTGGCGAATACGGAGGGTGACGAGTGGTTTCTAATTGCAGTTCCTGTAGAGTTAAAACGGTTTTTCGTGCTGTATGAGGTCTCGCGTTTTCATGGAGCAATAATGGTGACGATCGATTCATGAGTCAGGGCTGTTTCACTGCTAGTTTTGCTATCATTGTTCTGAGTTCGGCACAGTAGACATCTGCCGTTATTGCTTGACCAGATCGGAGAAAGCTATAGTGAATAACACCATGCTGAGACCACCATTACCTTTTTATTGGTATGCTTTGCTTTAGGACACTGTTGCGGCATTTGACCTGGGGTCAGCCATTGAATTTTTCGCTTACGGTTATCGTAAAGAACCCACTTTTCATCACATGTCACAATTCGATCCAATATTCCTTAATTTCTGTATCGATTCAACAAGGCAACACAAGTTTCAACACGCATTTCTTTCTGCAGATCAGTCAAATCATGAGGCACCCATTTCTCATATTTTTTTATTTTATTGATTTGACGCAAATGAGTCAATATTGTTGGTAAGGTAACGTTAAACCATGCCGCTAATTCCTGGATAGTTTGGCTCGGATCGGGTTACACCATCTCTTTCAATTCATTGTTATTCACCTGTGTGGGCGGTCTTCATCACAAAAGTTTCCATCACAAAAGCGCTTAAACCAAAATCGCACAGTGCGTTCATTAGCAGTCCCCTCTCCAAACGCAACATTGAATTGCGAGCTGTTTCTGCCGCGTTAGTTCCGCGATGGAACTCGTATTCAAAAATAACTCGAATTTTCGAAGTATCCATCTGTCTTGTCTAAGCTGAATAAAATAAAAACAACTGAAAGTCGATAATCGAATGTTACACATTTTTAAAAGAAGAACTTCATAGGTGCCATATGGAAAAAGTTTCACTCAAAAATCTCAAACCATGAAGGTTCTATGTCAATTCGAAGTTCCTAATACAATAAACGGCAATTTCATACTTTAACCCCTATTATTAAAAACACTGGAAAATTGAGGAAAAAAAAATATGAAGAAAATTAATTTTCTCATGTACATGAAATTTGGGCAGGGCAATGTCTGACGGGAATCTTTCATTCTATTTAGAATTCCAAATTCAAATTAATTTTATAATCAGTTGTTCATTAGTTTTCCTGCCGTTCGATTTAATGTAATTTTGACAGAACGTCTGACGGGTCAGCTATGTAGTATTTAATTCTAAAATAAAAATCTGTTGCCGAATGTATGTACGCGCATCACTTCAGAACGGATGCACCTATTTGGCTAATTCTTTTTTGTTGTATTTGTAATTCTAGGACAAGGTTTACATGAAAGAAACTTCTACACAGTTTATTATTACAGAGTCAATTTACTGACACTACTGTACTAAATATGTGGAGATTTGATACAAGTAACAACCCATTATCCCAATTTTTTTTTTTTTTTTTTTTCAGCGCAACATGTGCCATCGACATTCATACTTAAAACATTTTTTTTTGTCAAATTAATTGTTTCCAATTAATCTTTTTCATATTTTTGACTTTTTTACTTTAAATTTATTCCGTTATTTTACTTTTGAGCAAAAAATCGTAGTTCAATTCTTCAAAAATATAAATTAAGTTTTCCTACACAATTAAAAATGTACTCCGCTTGCGCCTTCGAGAACTTCGCGCGTTTACATTAGAATATTCATAGCTAAGACAGTACAACGTCTGTCGGGTCAGCTAGAGTATTATAAATATTATACAAGCTGACCCGACAGAATTTGTCCTGTCCAAATTTCAATAATTCATACAAAATTCCTATAAAAAATACACTCAGTTTTCCCGAATTTTAAAATTTTCTCAGCAACTTTCTAATTTTTCGTTGCGATATTTTGACGGCTCACTGCTGGCATTTTCTTAATAACAATGAAATAAAACAAGACTATGGCAAGTCATAGATAATACAACGATAACTATATATAACTATAAACTAATATTGTTGTTATTTTTAACGTTCTACATCTTTTTTACTAGTTTTTCTCACAAATCTACCAAAACAACAAATTATTATTTTTTCGGATATAACAGATAAAACATTGTAAGAAACAGAACAACTAAACGTCAATTCTGTCAATATTTTTGAAGATCTCCTTACCGTCTTCTGATTCACAAATTTTTTATGTGGAGATTTTTAAACCAACATTTTTATCTTTGTCGTACAATTTTTCAAACATTTTCTTTCATACAAACCTTGTACTGACAATACAAACACAACAAAAAAAGAATTAGTCAAATAGATGCGAGTACATATATTCGGCAATTGAATTTTATTTATATACTGGATGACCTTTCTACCGTCTTAAATAGGGAACAGGAAAATAGGTGAACGGAGTAGAAAGGAGCATGGCATACCTAGACTTTAAAAAAAAGTCTAAATTCAAATCATATGATTACTTAGGATTGTATGATTTGAATTTCGATATTTTCAACGATTTTTTTATTTCTGTTTTTATTGTTCTAGTCTGAAAGGTTTACTGAATGTGTAGTATTTATTGATAGATCAATTACTGTCTAAGTTATTAAAAAAAAACTAGGTATGCCTTAGGCTTCTACTTCGTTCACCTATTATACCCTATTTTTTTCAAGAAGGTAAAAAAGTCATCCGGTAGATAGTATAGATTTCGAAAATGTTTTTGCATTCAATCATTCATTTGCTTTTGTATTTTTTTTTTGTAATATTCTTTCAAACGTTACTAATTTCAGATATCACGGATCTTTTCGCCAAGAGTCAAGACCATGATGAGCTGACGCACCTGTGGATCGAGTGGCACAAAGAGGCGGGAGCTAAGGCACGACACAACTTCACTGAATACATCAAATTGTACAACGAGGCTGCTAAACTTAATGGTGAGGTTTAATTTTATCATCATCATCATTTCAACATCATTAATTTTGATGATGGAAATCTGAACAAGTTAATTACTATAGATAAAATACTATTATACAAGCAATTTCGAGAAGATGGAAGAAAGTTAAAACATGCAGCTGAGTTTTATTTTATTTAAAAGTCTATAGAGTAGGATTTTCGGGAAGTGCTGTCTTGTCCACAAAATATTGATTTCCATCGTTTAGCTTCATCATAATCAACCTATAATGCTCCCACTGCTGGGACACAGGCCTCTTCTCGGTGAGAGGGAGTGGGCCGTAATCCATCACGTGGGCCCAGTATGGGTTAGTAGATGTCACATGTCTTCTAATTTTTGGTTCTAGGACTACTAGAACCAAAAACTAGGGCACTAGGGTTTTAGGGGTACTAGGGCTGTTTCCTCACGAATGTTTTCCTTCACCGTTTTGAGAGCAGCGGTGATGAAATAATTTACACAAAGTAAAGCACCTGTCGGGGTTCGATCCTACGACCTACAACTCATAAGCCGCGGCCGTTACCACTGGGCCACCACTGCTCTAGCATTAGCAGAAAATGGGATAAACACTATCTTATATTAATTATATTAATGGCGAAAGGCAGCTTAATAAATCTGAAAGAAATATACTTAAGTGCATTCTTAGAAATCACAGTATTAAAATTAGCTGTGTAATAATAATGCCGTATATGCCAACGGCGAGTACTTACACAGACACAATCTAGTGGCTAGGATTATCCACCAGCAACTTGCCTTGCAGTACAACCTTGTGGAGTCCGAAGTACCATATTACAGGTATGTGCCCGACCCAGTTCTCGAGAATGGTCACGCCACATTGTACTGGGATCGATCTATCATCACTGACAGGACTATTGTAGCCAATAATCCTGATATTGTGTTGATAGATCGACGAGAGCGTCGTGCAATGATTGTTGATATCGCTGTCCCTCATGACGAGAATCTCGTGAAAGCTGAGAAAGATAAAAAAATCAAGTATCTTGACTTAGCACACGAGGTTGTTGACATGTGGGACGTGAACTCTGCAATCATTGTACCGATAATCGTTACGGTTAATGGCCTAATAGCGGAGAACCTCGACCAACACCTCAGGAGGCTCTCATTGCGCGGCTGGGTCAAGGTTTTGATTCAGAAAGCAGTACTCCTGGACACGGCACGCATAGTGAGGAGGTTCCTCTCTCTAGAGCCCTGACCACCGGTAGCTTGGGCCCTGTTCCCGATACCGGTGGGCTACTATTTTTTATATTTTTAAATGTTTTTGTTTTTTTTATTTTATGTTTTTATAAAAATATTTAAAATGTAATTAATATGTATGTAAATGAAATAAAGGAAATAATGCCGTATATGGTATGTCTGTGACGTAATAAACCATTTGAAAATTTCGTAGAATTTTGTCTGCCGGTTGTATTTACTTTAGCAATATTTCCTTGACGAGCCCTTGTCACCGTCGGCGTTCCAGCTGTATTAGAACCCAATGGCACGCGACGATGGCAAGAGACCGGACGGTATGTCTTTATTTCCATGGAAGTTGGGAAGGCCTTTAGTGTGGGACGCAACGTGTGTCGATACTCTTGCACCATCCCATCTTCCTGGCTCTGCGTGCTGTGCTGGCACTGCTGCTGCCGCTGCGGAAAACCTCAAGCGGCGGAAGTATAATAACCTTATCGGTAATTATATTTTCGAGCCGTTTGGGGTTGAAACCCTTGGGCCGTGGGGTCCGAGTGCTCATAGTTTGTTCAACGAAATCTCTAAACGGCTGGTTGATACTTCCCGTGACCCAAGGGCTGGCTTTTACCTTGGCCAGCGGCTTAGCATTGCCATACAACGTGGCAATGCCGCCAGTCTCTTGGGTACTTTACCAGTCGACAGCGATGCGGAGGAATTTTTCGACGCCATATTTTAGTTTTTTAATAGTTTTAGTTATGTTAGTATATAATTTTGTTATTTTTAGGTTATGTTTACAGTTAAATGTAAATGATGTGTATATTATTTAATAAAAACGTCTTATTTTTAAAAAAAATATGAAAAAAAAATCCTTATTTAAAGAGTCCTTTAGCGTAACATAGGACACTATTATTATTTAAGGCACCTTTTATTTTAAGAAATGAGGAAAAGTCACCTATTTTTGCTATTCAACCGTGTCTATATTATAAATTCGTGTAAATCTTGTGCTATTTAATTATATTCATTTTTAACTTGTACTAAATTTAAATTTTCTAATTTTGAAAACTATTTTCTCGATTCCAGATTTCAAGGACGTGGCCGACTGGTGGCAGTCAGAATACGAGGTAGATGACTTCGAGCAGCAGCTGGCTAAGCTCTGGGAGGACGTGAAGCCGCTGTACCAGCAGTTACACGCTTACGTCAGGAAGAGGCTGCGGGACAAGTATGGAGACCACGTCGTGTCGGCCAAGGGACCCATCCCTGCGCATTTGTTAGGTGAGGAACTGAGTGTTTTTGTTGAGTTTGTGTAAGTGAGTGAAGAGCAGTTGGGAGATCATAAAGTTATCATGAACGACATGATATTTGCTTACTAAGTTTTATTTGTTCAATGCAAAAATTAGACAATCTTTGGCTTTTGCAGAATTTACTTACAGAATTTTGAATTGTTTCTTCCTAACATCTCCATTATCTAGGTTGTGTTGGTTGAACAACACAATTTATAGATTAAATGGAAACCGTCATCTAGGCAAGAAAATTAATTTTAAATAACTATTGTTAATATTCTCGTACCACGAGAAAAACTGCAAACTGCTTATTTCTCCATCATCAGAATTATAAAACCCCATTCATAAAATTTCAGGTAACATGTGGGCACAAACCTGGAGCAACATTGAGTCCTTCACGCGCCCATATCCAGACAAGAAGGAAATAGACATCACTCAAACGATGAAAGACCAGAACTTCACGGCAATAAAGATGTTCCAGATGTCTGATGAGTTCTTCAGATCATTGAACCTGACAGCGATGCCTGAGAAGTTCTGGAAGAATTCCATCATTGAGAAGCCTATTGACAGGGAAATTGTATGCCACGCATCCGCTTGGGACTTTTATGATGGAGAAGATTTTAGGTAAAATTAAGCATTGACGGTGTAGTTTTACGTAATCTAATGAAGTTTTTAGAGCAAAATGCTTTTTATAATGGTCCAGCAATCGATACTAAAGTATTATCAACACTGCCCTGTCACTAATTGTCACTTGGCTAGCCTACAGTCATGTCATCTTGTCACCACTTTTCTCGGGTATTTTTAGGGTTCAGTACCTACCTCAAAGGGAAAATAACGGAACCCTTATAGGATCACTTCATTGTCCGTCTCTCTATCTGTCTTTCAGTCTGTCAAGACCCTTTATCTCAGGAACACGTAGAGGTAACAAGTTGAAATTAATATCAAATATAGTCTATGGTCCCTTAGAGTTCTAAAAAATCAAGCTTCTAAGTCAACGCAATAAAAAAATAAGGCCATTTATGCGTCTTATTTTGATACTCGCAAGTAAATCAAAACCTATACGGTACTTTCCGTTGACCTAGAATAATGAAATTTGGCAAGAAGCGAGGTCTCACAGCACAAATAAAAGACAAAGTCTGAAAATTGTTAATTTGTAATTTTGTCACTTATAAAATGTTTTTTGGAATTACAATATTATGTTTGTTTTTGGGATAAATTCTTTTCAACTGCGGAACCCTTAATTGTGCTTGGTCCGACACGCACTTGCCGGTTTTTTTTACATCAACAACGGATTCTATTCGCAGTGTGATCGCTTTCGGGGTCAGCCGACCTCTGGTAAGAGTTCGGTGGTCTATCTATATCTGTGGGTGCACAAGTGATTCAAATTAACATTTCAGAATGGGGTCTATATCCATTTTTATTTACATTGTTTTCATAAATAATGTATATACTTAACTGAATAAAATATTTCACATTGGAACGTGCCATATACGAGTACCCACGTGTTCCTACACCGAACTAACAAAATTCAAAATTTCAACTAACAATATTATTTGGCTTAATTTTGAAGGATCAAACAGTGCACAACAATTGATAACGAGTACTTTGAAACTACGCATCATGAAATGGGACATATTCAATACTTCCTTCAGTATAGACATCAACCTTTCGTATTCCGGGATGGAGCTAACCCAGGTAATTAATTCTTATTTGTTATACCAGGATCAAAATGTGTACATCGATCAACAAAGAACATTTTAGAACGGTGCACCACGAAATGGGTCATGTCCAATATTACTTGCAGTATAGACATCAACCGTTCCAGTTTCGGGAAGGTGCCAACCCAGGTATTTGGAATTTAGGAATGAATTAACTTCATTATCATTTGGACCTGTACCTTCTTAAATTGATCTATTTCCATTATTTAGTTTGTATTGTGCGAGATGCTATGAAACATTATCTACATTAACAACCTTTCTATTTTCGTAAGTCCTCAAAGGATCATATTATGCATTTACAATATGTGCTACAACCACTTCTAATGTACCTTTTATGGAGAGAGAATATAGATAGAGAGGTGTATGGAAAAAAATTAAGTTTGTTTTAAAGATTTAACTCAATGACACAAGTAGAGTATACAGGGTGAAATTTTTATAATGGTTGTTTTCTTCTTAGTGGGTCATTGTATTCATCATTATGAACAACTTTTAGTACGAGACCTAGCCTGAAATCGCGAAAAAAATCTGCTGTTTAGTACATCTACATCAAACTCGTCAAAATGTAGGGAGCAGATGATTTTGTTTTCGCGATTTCAGGTGTCAACATAGTAAAAGTTGTTCATAATGATAAGTACAATGACCCTTTAAGAGGAAACGAACCAAGAAAATTTCACCTAGTACGGTTAATAGGTACTGATGACGACGAAAACGTGGAAAAGAAAGGCCAAATTTCTATTGGATCTTAATACTTGTGTCATTGAGATAAATGTTTAAAACAAACTTATATTTTTTCCCATAAATATCTCTATCTATATTCTCTCTCCATAAAAGGTATATTAGAAGTACAATATTATGGAACAACCTAATCTATCGCATTATATCTTCCACATTGCTATAAACTATTCCATAGTAACTTCTAATTCTCCGGCATATATTTTAGGTTTTCATGAGGCTGTAGGAGACACGATTGCTCTATCAGTATCTTCTCCTAAACATCTACGACGAGTTGGTCTAACTACCGGAGACGCTGAAGATGAACAGACTGAAATCAACCAGCTTTATAAAATGGTGAGATATAACATTTATAAAATTATTCTCAGAAGAAATTCGCTGGCTGCGAGAAGCCCGGAACCAGTCGATATGGTGACTTTTGGAGAAGGCCCAGCAGTCTTTAGGCTGAAATTATGATAGTGAATAATGACATAAGAACTCGAAATATAGTCTTTGCTGGGTTGTTACTGCATATTATAGATGAGAACATGTGCAAAGAGACCGTCACATTATTTATTTTTATTAATAATGTTTTTTCATTAATATTCCAGGGTATAGACAAGATCGTATTTTTGCCATTCGCCTACACCCTGGACATGTTCCGTTACGGTGTGTTCCGAGGGTCTACTCCTCCTGAAGACTACAACTGTCACTACTGGAGGCTCAGAGAAATGCTGCAGGGTGTAGAGCCACCGATTAACAGGACTGAGGAGGACTTTGATGCGGCTGCGAAGTACCATGTGTCTGCTAATGTGGAATATGCGAGGTGAGGAAGATAAGCTATACACAAAAAATAAAAAGTTTAAGCTAAATATTAGCAGCTGGACAAAAGTTGCCGAGGATCGAGTTAAATAGCGCGGTATTGGTGAAGCCTAGTGCGTTGCTATAGCGTGACGATCCTCAAGGGACTCGACGCTAAAACTGCTGCTGGCTGGCTGTGATTTTGACACGTAGTCGTTAAAGAGAGAGACAATGGTTTATTCGTTGTATGTATTAAAAGACGTGTAATACTGTACGAAATATCGCAATAGAAAATATTTTATGATTTTACCTCTCATGAAACTCGTTACTACTACAAATATATATTTTCTTGATATTCCAGATATTACGTGTCCTTCATAGTGCAGTTCCAGTTCCACCGCGCGCTCTGTCAGTTGGCTGGCGAGTACGTGCCTGAGGACCTGAACAAGAAACTGGTGGACTGCGACATTTACCAGAGTATTGCCGCTGGAAACGCACTGTCGTAAGTTATTGGTCACACAACAAAAACATAATAATAATAGCTGTTTATAAATAACCTTAGTAGCAATACCTTTTTAAATAAATAAATTAAAATTTATTTTCATACGCTGGATGTGAGAAGCACATGGCTGGTGGTGACGTTTGGGAGAGGACATTTTCATTTATTTCAATTTTTTATACCCTTGTAAGGTGGTTTTGAGTTGACCCCGTCGTACTGGTCAGCAAGAATTTGCTATCTTGGTTATGGGTCTGTTGTGTTATATGACTTATGCATCCTTGATTAGAATTACACATTTTCATAGATTCTCTGTAAATTGAATGTAGCCCAACCCAAGAAACTGCCTCGACTTTATCCCGGCCTATTATCGTAATAGCCTTCTATTATCCTCCCTTCCACCTATCCTATCCTATCTATACTCCATTCACAAGAAGATTAGACATCTGAACAAACCTTTTTTACAGTCCGTTCAACCGATTTTGACCTCTATTCCGTAGGCTTAAAGATGGCATTTAAGGCAAAAGAGTGGTTACAATACCAACTGTTTACTGCAACTGCCATTTGTCTTACCACCAACGCAATAGAAGTCAAAATCAGTTGAATGGACTGAAAAAAGGTTTGTTTAAATGTTTAATCTTATTTTAAATGAAGTATACTCAGTCCATATTTCTGCAATGTCTAATCGTTTTAAGTGAGATGCAGGTAGTAAATAGTTAGTTGATAAAAATAATAATGAGAATTCCTATTTTCCACAGCAACATGCTCAAGATGGGCTCATCAAAGCCATGGCCTGACGCGATGGAGGCCCTCACTGGCCAGCGGCAGATGAAGGCTGATGGACTCCTGGAATACTTCAGGCCTCTACAAGAGTGGCTGACGGCAGAAAACCAACGCACCGGAGAATATATCGGATGGGAACCTAGTAAAACACGTTAGTATTATGACATTTTGGTTCTTCATGTGTTGATGATACCGAAGTTGGTATTAAACCTCATTTGGCTCAAAGTTGACCAGACATCAACTTAACTTCATATTGATTGATTCCCGCACGGGACAAATCCTACGGACAGTTATTCGGAGTCTGCCTATCAAAGACAACTATTTTACAAATGCGTGCACTGACTGGACAGGTCCACTTAATCTGTGTGGTTCTTTCTTCAAAAGCCCATTTCAGACACCAATCTACACGGTCTTCACATGATCTGCCCAACATTATGTCTAGACTTTAAAAGAGACTGTGACCTCTGAGTTTGTTTCGGTCTTTCTTCTCAGAGTAGTTAGACAGGAAACGCCGACTTCTAGTTTTTTTTTTTAAATTATGATTGATGTTGTGTAAAAGTGTTTGTACAAATCTTTTTACAGAACTAAAATAATTTATCATTTAATGCTATCATTGCTACCAAAATATTAGCTGCCTCTTGTATCTTTTGGCCAGCAATAACTTTAAAGGGTTGTTATTATAATCAATTTCAAAAGTGACTTTAGTTAGAATTGCAGTTTTGCTAGCTTCCCCCGATATCAGATTGTCGAGTGCAACTGTGTTGCCTACGTTACGGTTCGGTAACGGACCGGGATCCCGGGTTACACCTTCCTTCTCGCATCATCTCAATTCGTTTGTTTTCTTTCTAGAATACTGCACAGCGGAACAGCGGGCCGCGTTAAGCGCAAAGGAGGTGACGAAACCAGACACACAAGAACCGGCAGAGGCGTGACGCGTTGAGTACTTACTACACTTAGTCTAATTTATAGCAGACAAGCAACACAGTATTCATAATAAATGTTTTTTATAAGGAATGCATGGGATTTTATTTTGGAAGATGTATTCATGTTCTAAGAGGAGTTTCCCTGTGTTGTTGGGATCAGAAATATTGAACTTCGCACGAGAACCAAGGTAAACGAGACGACACAAAGGATTGTATATTAAAATGGCAGTAGAAGGGGTGAATTGCGCACAGGCCGAAAAGGTATGCGACGGGTGCACCGCAAGGTTGCAGTGTGGGTAGGTTCCCATAAGATGAGCCGCTGAACTGGTAAAAGATGAGAGATTTAGCTCGAATCGGGTAGCGTTTTGGCAATCCTTGAGGGAGGCCTAAAGTATTGGCCGTCTTTTGGTTGAAATCTTTGATTATGACGATATATTCTTGCCTCTAGATTACTAAAAAAAAAAAAACAACTTTATCTGCTAGATTAAATACATGTCTTTTACGTAATTTCGCAACGACTACAAAACGACCAGGTCATTCCTAAGATAGTAGAAAGATAAAATCATCTCTTATCTAACCATCATTGGATAGATACGAGTAACGCTAAATAATATTAAGTGGGTTCAAAGCCCGTGCCATGATAACAAAGATGACATGAGTTTCTAATATCTCAGAATTTTGTCAAATATTATGTTATTGTAAATGTTGGAAGGCGTTTTTTATGTCTAGTTTAAAGAAATATTTAGCTTTTCTTATTTTGGGCAGTAATTGATCCATACAAGGTAACGGATTGTTCTCTCTGAGTATCGCTGGGTTGGCTCGCCTCATATCTACGCATAACCTGCATCCTCGTTGTCTTTCATTATAGGTACTACCGGAGAAATCCAAGAGGATGGTTCATGTACTTCCTCAATAATATCTGCAAGCAATAACACATTTATTTTTTTATTAACTTTATCTTCGGTGGGAATTGGTTTTCTTCTATTTAAACTTTCTAGTTTAAACAGCGTCGTCAATTGGTGTCTCAACCAGAACGTCTTTAAATTTTGGAAATGGTGTTGGTTCCTGAATTTGATTGATACCGATACCCAATTTCAATACTCCTAGTTGTAATGCTGTGTCCTTGCCTAATAAGTTTCTCGAACCATTTTTGAATACATATACGGTCATAGATATAAGAAAGAAGTATACGGTACTTCGTTTCGTTTTTTTCATTTACTCCTATAGTTGTTTCGAAACTTCCCTGAACAACCAAAGGTGTTTTACTACCACATGCTACAAGAATTTTATTCGGTTCTATAACCTGTTTGCAACAAACTACTTTGTTACTCTTCAGATAATTCCAGGCATCTACAGATATTAAATTAAATTTACAACCTGAATCAATAACATATTTAGTTTCATTCCTCCAACGTCACGTTCTACCGTAGCATCATCGTTCATGTTAAATATATATTGTACCTCTACATTTTCTAAAGAATTTATTGCGTTGTCTTTACGTGGTTGCTTTCCGGTTTTTGTTCGAATTTCCTTTTATTTCGCATTTTTTTGACCTACAACATCTCTGGTAATGTCGTATCTTACTACACCGCCGCTTTTGCCGGGGAATCCGAATCTTGAGGTTTGTGTGCAACACTCCCGCATCAATTACACTTGACTGTCGCGTACGTACGTACGTCACTATCTGGTTTATCCTTTTGTCTTCCTCGTATGTAACTCGTATTTTTGTTTGCAACTGCATTGACTTGATTTGTTTTGATTTTGTCTCCTTGTGCATTTTCTTTCAGTTGGTGATTTACTACTTCCAATGTATTGGCTTCAATCACCACCTTGTCCAAAGTAACTCCGTCCCCCATGATCAAAATCTTTTTTCTCTACTCTAAAGAGGACTATTCTTCTATAATCTGGTCGACTACATGTTCATCCGGTTTTTCAAATTTACGTTTTGAGGCTTGGTCTCGAAGTTTTACTTCAAATTTTTCAAAACTTTCTCCTTCGTTTTGCTTGATAAGATGAAAAACATGTCTTTCATATGCCTTGTTTTGCTTTGGTAGAAAATAGTTATCAAGACGGTCAACAGCAACTTCGAAAACGTCGACTCCCTCAGTCTCCTTAACACTTGCTTCTGGTATGTTATAGAAAATCTCTTGAAGGCCTCCTAATAGCAGCAATAGTGCTCTCTTTTTTGCAGATTTTGTAGTGTCAATAGCCTCAAAATATATTTTATGAGATTTCATCCATTTTTCCCTAACCCTAATGAAGCAGGGTCTCCCTCAACGTAAAATTTTTCCGGAGGTGGTAATAAGCTTGGCATGATGAGTCACCTAAAAGGAAAATACAAATTTAAGGGATGTTAAATGCATCTAATTTAATGGATGCCCATGCGTCCAATTTAATGGATGCGCATGCGTCCAATTTAATAGATGCCCAATGCGTCCAATTTAATGGATGCCCATCTACCACGCGGATACAGTGCATACTGGTAGATGTCATAATGTCTTCGAAGTATTGGTTCTCGAACATGCCGGTTTGGTTTACACAAAATGCCTGCCTGGTTTCGAACCCACGACCTAAGTCGGCCAAGACCTGGTGGCCTTCTTGGTCCACTGCTTGCTAAGTTTAATCTAAATAATATTCACCCAGTTACATAAATGTTGCTGCTATGTACCTTTTATGTTTGTACCTCTCTCTCTACAATTTTTCCTATTTTTTTTTTAGATTAACAATTAATACCTTTTTAAAATTAAACTTAGCATGAACTTATAGAAGTTAGGGTCATTAGAACTGCACTTTATACAAATCAAAATCACGGTTTAAGCTTGTATTTCAGCAAGTTTTTATTTTTTTTAAATTTCTTAGAGACCGTTTGAGCTGTGATGATCAAGTACTTTCCATAAAATTAATAAATAGGTTAGCAACACTACACACAGTCAAAGTTACTTGAAGTAATTATAATACAGGACTAGTTTTTTTTTTCATTTGACTACAATATTGTAGGTAATCTACTACTTAGGCACTAGTAGGTTTAACATATTCCCAAAGTACTACCACAGTCTACCATACAGTCATCATACAGTCGTCCGACGAGAGCCCGAGCGGCTTACGTAGTTCGCCGAACTTCGTATGCAGCTCGGGCTTCGTTGGACGACTGATGAATATTTCAAACATTGTTGTCTTAACTTGATCTGTCGTTAATAGCAAAATGAAATTCAAAAGCATTTTTGTTTCTTGTTCTACTTAGGGCTGATTGTTCAATAGGTTGATAACTTTTACCTGGGGGCCAACCACCACCTCTTAAAGCAGTATTATTTTAATGTTACTTCAGTGTGAGAAAGAGATGGAGCTATACAGGACGTCTAGCTCCATCTCTTTCCCACACTCATGTAAGATTAAAATAATACTGCTTTAAGAGGTGGTGGTCTAGCTCCTGAAGAATAAATGTGACAGTTTGACATATTATTTTCTATACAAAAGCTGTCAAACCGCCATATTTATTCCTCTGATAAAAATTATCTGACTATTGAACAATCAGCCCTTAGTCTTGTGTTATTTATTATTGTTCCGAAATAAAAATAAAAAATCATCAGCTTGTCTTTATCCTAATGACTAAGGAAGTAGTTTCTTGTGCAAGTAAATTACAGAACTGTAGGTACTGCCTGTGTACCTACTTGATTATGCTCAATAACACTTCTAATAATGTCATGAATATGATTACAGTACTTATTTGTTGTTTTTATTTGATATGGAATGCAGTCTTTTTATGGTAGTCTAAACGCGATACATCTTAGAATTCCTAAATTATTATACAAACTATCATTTCCAATGCAAACAATACCTCATAAAGTCATAAGGTTTAATAACAATTACAATACAACTATCAGAATCCTTCCTTCTGCTTGAAATACCCACTTTATGCCAGTAGGTATGGAATGTTTACATTGCCAATTATTTATAAGTATACACATACATATACTAGAACGTATAACGGTATCTAACCGCAATACAGTGACACTGCAATGGATAAAAGGATACAGCGAATCACAGGGTAACGACGCGGCTGACAAACTAGCTAGGAGAGCATCCAGCACGTCAGTCTGTGGACCTGAACCAATCGTACCCATCCCCTTCAACCAGTTACGCAGGTGGCTACAAGAGTGCACCAATATAAAAGTGGAGAGTTGGTGGTCCTCGACACCGGGATGCAGGCAGTCCAGGGAGGCTATGCCATCTTTAGATGGTAGGCTAACCAGACGTTTGTGACGCCTGGACAGAAAGGGCCTGCGCCTGGTGACGGGGACTATCACAGAAAAAAAAAACACTTCCACATAATAGGAATAACGGACAGTCTTCTGTCCAGGGCTTGCCTGGAGGCTGAGGAAACCGTTACGCACGTGCTATTTGAATGCACAGGCGTCACCCAGATTAGAACAGAAACTCTTGGAGCACCCAGATCTTTCACAGATGTTCTGAACAGACTAGGAGACTTGATCAACTTCACGAGTGAGGTGGGCTGGTTGGAATAACCCCCAACGACTGCCATGGTCCACGCACAATAGTCTAAATAAAGGACTAAGTGCGGAAAACATACCCTCTTACATAGAACATACACATACATACAAACTTTTACTAGGTAATCCTTTATCCTCATCGCCACTTGTAGTGTCCGTTTATTATAAAACGGGTATTATCACGTTTATTCAGAGGCTACCAGCACATCCAAGTCCTAGTTCCCGGTACGCTTCACGTCTGCCTTCCCGCCATTTTTGACATTAGTGACAGCTACCTGACACGTGTGTGTGAGACAGTATTTACTATCTAATAAATAGATACATTACAATAATAAATGTAAAAGGTCTCATCTGGAGAAGAACGAAAGCCATGCCTATTTCTCCGCGTTTGGAGGGACCTGGATGTCTCGGATGCAATGTTCACATTGAAGCATCATGACAATGTCAGGTTCAAGGCTACACAAGTAAACAAACTCTGATCAATAATATATTTTGATTCCACACACGTTAAGTTTAAGGAAAAATCCTAGAGAATGTATTTATGCAAAGCAAACACGTTCGGAGTTGAACCAATGACAAGTGCACGGGAATCTAGTTGAAGACCAAACAAGTTTGATACTGCTGTACCGTTTTTATTAAAAGTATCTTACATGTCTAATGAGAATTGTAAGAATACGAGCTTTCTGGGCGACGCGTTCGATTGGGATAAAAATATCTGGTTACAAATATAATATCCAGTTTATTGGGTATCCAATATTTGGGATAAGGAAAATGGGTTCGTTATTTGGATTGATTTAGTCTTTTTGGGCCGAAAATAACCCAAATCAGAATATTCCGAAACTTGAATATATTTTATTCAAGTTTTAATCTCAATGTTAAAATTTAATACTGGTTTTACAGGACCCCAATGGCAGGCAAAATGTATCGATTACAACCAAGACTGGTTAAACCTTGTATCAGTAATATCAGTATCAATAATTCAACTGAGACAGATTATCGTTCATGGAGTGCGTTAGATAAATACGTATCGCATCTCGTCTCAACTCGTAGTGTGGATTTGATAGCAGAAGGGAACAGGCGGTAAGTCTTGTATTTTTTACAAAAACAATATTCTAATAACAAGGACATTGACGTGATCATTGCGAGAAAGTACAACAAAGAGAGATTTAAGTAAAATATTTACCTATAGACCTTTGTTTTTGTGCGGGGCAATAATTTATTTTGTAGAGTACCTAGTAATCTTGTAAGTCTTTGCCAAATACGCTAGGACGTATTTGGCAAAGACTAGCTACTAGCAAATTAAGCAAATTGACTGGATTTGACATCTTCATTCAGAAGTTCATCTTTAAATCTAGACACATCACAAAAGTAAGCGGAATAAGGAACAGCAGTGCTATTCTGTATAAATCTCACCGTGAAAACCTAGGTGAAGTGAGTTGTCATTCTACCTAATGCTAGATTTGATTGACATTATTGACAGCTCACTCCACGCTCACTTCACCTAAGTTTTCACGGTGAGATTTGTACAGAATAGCACTGCTGATGCTAGGGGTTGACACTATTGACAGATCACTTTAAGATCACTTCACCTAAGTTTTCACGGTGAGATTTTTACAGAATAGACCCGTAGCTCTGATGATCAAGTGGTTCTAGAAAACAAAGGCACTGATTGATGGTTTACCCAGAGTAGTTGTCAAGTGTACTTTGTTGCCAAAATTGGTTGAGGAACCGTCAAACTACAAAAGACTATTGTTCAGAATATATGGGTAAAAATATCACATGAATTTGTTCCTCCTACCACAGAATAAATACTCCTACTCAGAGGTTTTGCCAACCCCATAAAACATCTTTTCTATTATTATTTACCTATTGGATTTAGTATTGCTGATATGCCAATGTATGCCATCTTGGCTTTAATTTGAATCCCTCATCCGAAGTGAAATGCATTGCGCCGGATCGAATCAAACCTGTATGCCTACGTATTTTGTTGAATTTTTAATCAAGCAACTTGCAATAAAATCGCAATATTATTAACCGACTTCATAAAGGAGGAGGTTCTCAATTCGTCGGAACCTTTTACTCGCAGATGGCTGGACCGATTTGGATTTTTTTTTTGTTTTATTCGAGAGGGTATACATCACAGTTGGTCCCATATAAAATTGATTAACTTTGCTTGGGTAGTTTTTGAGTTAGCTTCAATCCCACTTTTATATGGACGATGTTCTAGTTTGGTTAGCAGGTAGTGGTATTAGAATTTGTGTGGGGTAGGTACACAACTAAAAAGTGAAAAATAAAAACATTTTTACAAAAAAAATACAACCGACTACCAAAAACAACACTACAAAGTGAAAAATAACTTTAATTTCGGAAGTCGGTGGCAAAAAACGAAAATACATTTAACTAGACACCGACTTCCGAAATTAAAGTTATTTTTCACTTTGTAGTGTTGTTTTTGGAAGTTGGTTGTATTTTTTTGTAAAAAAGTTTTTTTTTGATATTACAAGTACATAGTGGTATTTCACTTTCAAGATAGGTAATGTTGATGCTAATCGAGCTAAAAGGAAGACTTTGGCTTGCGTAAGGCAATGTCTGGATTGAACACAATATGGGGTTTTTTCCCCCAAAAGGTGAATCCAGACATTAGTACTGCAGCCAGCATCAGCATAAACAGCCTATAATGTTCTCACTGGTAGGACAAAGGCCTTCTTTCTGTGAGAGGGAGTGGGCCTTAATCCACCACGCGTGCCCAGTGCGGGTTGATAGATGTGGTTTCGAATTTTTGGTTCTAAGATGCCGGTTTCCTCACGATGTTTTCCTTCACCGTTTTGAGAGCAGTGGTGATGAAATAATTTACACAAAGTAAAGTGCCTGTCTGGGTTCGAACCTACGACCTACAACTCTTAAGTCGCGGCAGTTACCACTGGGCCACCATTGCTCTACTGCAGCCATATTGCCCTATAAATGTGGCCAAAAGTCAAGGTTTATAAAGATACATCAGCGTTTATTTATAAAAGTTTTTTGGTAAACGACACGTACCATGAAAATAAAAGGTGTAAAAGTAAGAATAAACCGAACTGAAAAATAAAAGATTTTCATTGTGGAAACAAAGAAAAACAACATTTTCCTCATAACATTTAGTAATTAGTTGGAATTAAAAAGATTACTGCTAACATCCTTATTATTGTGCGAAGTGTCATCAAAGTTGATCGTGATTCAACATCCCGTTTAGAAAATGAATTTATTTATTAAATTCGTGGTATCGTGAAAAACGATAATGTGCTTTGTGTTTTGTGCTATAAGATATAGTTTTGAGTAAATGTGTTGCGTAGCTTAAAGTTTTTTTTGGATATTTTGGTATCAGGGCATGATATTGTCGAAAGAACAACAGTGTTTTCTTGTAAGTGTTATTGTGTATTTTCTGAAGTGCATTTTGTTCAAAGCATCGAATTTTGTAGACATAGACGAAAAACTATAGCCAACTTTTAATGAGTTTATACTAAAGGTCACGTGATTTGGAAAAAATATAATTATGTTAAATTGGAGCATTTTTTTAATAACTTAATATGTGAATATTTTAGATTATGTTTATATTACAAAGTATTCATTTGTAAAGTTATGTATATGGGGGAATTCGACCAAACTTTTATACCTAGTATATTCAAAATTCAAATTCAAAACTTTTTATTGCATTCATGTGTATATTTAGTTGTTACAATTTAAGTAAGTTCGAACATGAAATACGGTTAGGGCACGGCAACATAATGACAATTTTAACATAATACTAATAATAACATAATAGTAAGAGTATGTATGACATCATCGAGATATAAGTACTAACGTACTTAGTACTTATATCTCGATGTATGACATGCATTTTTTTTGGATTGTTTCATGACTATACTAATATGTATTATTTATCTTATCATACAACGTGGCAATGCCGCCAGTCTCTTGGGTACATTACCAGTCGACAGCGATGCGGATGTTTTCGACGCCATGTTATATTTTGTGAATGGTTTGTTATGTTTGGATATAATTTTGTTATTTTTAGAAATAAAGAAAGAAGAAAGAAAGAAAATACGTTTATTTGTGGTAAACATGACGCAAATGACAACAAAATAAAATAACAATTATGATTTAGGTTATGTTTACATTACATTTAAATAAAATTGTAAGTATTAATTTTATCTCGCTATCAAATATTTTGTTCTAGGTATTCTGTGACCGAGTAAAAGCATTTTTGTGTTAGATATTCTTTTCATTTTTTGTAAAATTTATTGAATTTGGTTTCTTCTTCTATTTGTTCCGGTAATTTGTTAAAAAAACTTACTGCCATGTAGGTACGAGTATTATGGGCTATGGTAAAACATTTTGTAATCTATTTTTATGGCGTGTGTTTACGTTATGAATATCTTTTGTTTTTGGAAACATGTTGCTATTTTTAAATACAAAATATGCAAAGGTCATGTATATATTATATAGAAGGTAAAGCTAGGACTTTTAATTTAGCAAAATATGGCTTACAGCTTTGGGTATTGTCAATATGGGTCAGTATTTTAACACACTTTTTCTAACCGACTACGGCGAAGCAAAAAGGAGGCTAATGATTTTGACCAGTATGTCGTATGTTCATCTGTTCCCTCATAACTTCAAAACTACTTATCATAATTTGACAAATGTGGTATCGTTGGAAGCAACTTAATTGTCCGCTGGTTATAGGCTATGTCGTCACATTAAATTGAATATGGCGCAATCTAGACGACATAAACTCATGAACTTAAAATTTTTTTTTTTAATGATGCCGTTTTGGGTGTCGTATGAAAGGGCTTAAATAACACATTTCAAATATATATATATATTGTTAGATATTGCTCGCGGCTTTGCTTGCATGCACCCGATAATTGAGAATAATGTCTAAAATCACGCCTCTGATGTGGCCAAACATAATTGTTTTTCCGCCAAACCTTCCCAAAATACTTATATAATAATGACTCTTCATTAAAATTGTAAAGTGGCTCTGCAAATACTATAACACGAAATTATAACCCCAAAATAATTTAAATAAAAAGTAAGTTTAAAAAATAAAACCCGACTACTGAAAAATCACGCTTTAAAAAGTATGAAACATGAAAATATTCTCATATGAAATTAGAAAAAGACAGACAAATTAAAAATCCGCAGTCACACGTAATCTGGATTTATATCCTAACATGAAGTGTGACTCCGGATTTTTAATTTGTCAGACTTTTAAACTTACTTTTTTTATATTATAAATACTTCACTTGCGTTGACGCTGTTTCCCCATAACATCACTCCATTCACCATCATTCACCTCAGCCAAGAATTTGCGTAGGCGTATTATGCCGATAGCGCTGTTTCTGTATTTGTTGAAATAAGGCGTAGGTAAAAGATAATTTAGATTTAAATGTTTCTCTATGTGCTTTTTCAAATTGAGATGTGTATCTATGTTTAAACCGAGTAAGTTAAATGTAGTTACTGATTCTATGGGGTGTCATTAAAAATGACAGCAGAACTTAGGGGGGTTATACGACCTAAATTGCATAATTTTAGTTTTATTACAGTTAATTTCTAAATTGTGATCTTGTAGCCATAGTGTTACTGTCTGGAGAGTATTTTGTAAGATGGTTGTCACAACTTTTGTCACATTTCACAAGTAGGTATGGAGATATCATCGGCAAATAGTACTGGTAATGTAGTTTGTATATTTAGAATTTTTGGGAGGTAATTTTATAAGTCTAGTATATACGTCTTAATCTTCGAGAACATTTTGAATTTTGGACAGTTTCTCCATATAAAATATGTCAGTCGTCAATTTTATTCCACGGATAAAAGATATCCGACTTTGGTCAAATTAGCCCTGACGCAGATAAAAAAACTGAGAATCGTGCAAAAACCATCAAGCGAATTTTTATGAAACCTTCACCATTTTAAAGATAATTTAATTATTTATCTTTTAGTATACGCGTTCTAATATAAACCTAATCCGCACGGGTCGATCGATCAGGTGAAGCCATAGATTATACAGTATGGTGAAGCTACGCTTGCCGGAGTTGGTCCGTGGGTGGGGGACCATATTTACATACCAAGACGAGGGGTCGTGTCTCGGAAAGCACGCTAAGCCGTTGGTTTCGGCTGTCATTCATGGATCTTTGACAGTCGTTGCGGGTCGTAAAACTGGTTTTCAGACTATCGGGCTATTAAGCCCGATAGTCTGAAAACCAGTTTTACCAAGGGGTATATTACCCAGTAACTCGGTTGTGGAGGTCAGTGGCTCCATGTAAAATACTGGTATTCAGCTGCATCCGGTTAAACTACAAGCCGACCCCAACATAGTTGTTAGGCACCATATGATGTTTTAATATAATACCTTTTGTCTCATGTATAATAAATTAATAATGCCTTTAATTTAGGACAGCGCTTCTTGATGGGCGAGTCCTATTACTGGCTGAACGTACAATGCATTGCGTGAGCTCTGCACAGAACACGCAAGCTAACCGCTCATGACCATTGGCATATTATATCTGCGTATTAATTTTGAGGTTTTGTTTAGAAGTTTAGGCAAAAATTATCAGGACAATTCTTTCTACACAAACAGTGCGTATTTTTAGATTTCTCTTCTTTGTGTGGATAATACAGAATGGTAAACAAATTAGGTCGGAAACGACGCAACACTATTGTTGGGTCTAATCCGTTATTTTGAATGTCTCCTTCACATATTATTCTTTACAAGAAGAGTACAAAAATACATATTATTGCATGAAATTGTCACAAATATTTGACTAACAATGTTTTGTAACGCTTGTGAATACAAACCAGAATATTTAACGAGACGAAGGTTGTCCACTTTATGCAGTAACGCACAAGCAGGTTGGTTGTCTTGGTAGACATTTTGAGGAATAATATTAAATAAGCAGAGTTCCCCATTAGTACCCACAAATAAACGATCAGACTTGGAACTAATCAAAGCGGTTTTGTTCAGCTATATTTTTTTTATTAAAACTTTATGCACAAGTAAAAAAATACTGTACAAAGGCGGACTTAATGCCAGAGGCACTTTCTACCAGTCAACCTTAGGGTGACGCAGAGACAAAACATGGCAAGTGCAACATAAGGGATGGATGACTCGAAAAATAATATCAAATCAACTCAGCCTGTCGCAGTCCACTGCCGGACATAGGCGTCTCCCAGGTTGCGCCATAACACCCTGTCTTCCGCCTTACGCATCCAGTCTGTCCCAGCCACTTTCTTCAGGTCGTCGGTCCATCTAGCTGAGGGGCGTCCCACACTACGCTTGCCGATACGCGGTCTCCACTCCAGAACCCACCTGCTTCACCGGCCATCGGTCCTTCGACAAACATGGCCAGCTCACTGCCACTTCAGTTTGCTTACTTTAAAAGTTATGTCGGTTAGTCCGGTTCTTTTCCGGATAACTTCATTTCTGATTTTATCCTTCAAAGAAACTCCGAGCATAGCCCGCTCCATAGCGCGCTGAGCGACCATGAATTTGTGGACCAGCTCGACTGTTAGTATCCACGTTTCAGCATCGTATGTCGGGCAGGACGAAGAACGGGGAGGAAAAAGAATATAAATCAGTTCATTTAGTCACTAAAGGGTCACTAAGCGTTCCACTCATAAAAAAACTGGCGGTCCATTTTTTATGAGTGGACTGCCGGCAGACTGTAGGGGTGCTTTTCTACCAGAGATGTTCAATGCTACGTTGCTATGGATGCGTTTGATATCCACCAATCATATTCATTGGTCCACATAGCATAGCACTGGTGGAAACGGGCTCAACTAAGCTATGTTTCTTATATGGAAGGATGCGTGCTTTGGATGGGAGCTAAGAATACGCGAGTCGGCCGCTCCCGTGCCTTCCCTACTGTCGATGCATCGCATAGCTCAAGCTGTGCATCTTCCTCACACACCTACCTCGCGGCGGCGCATCTTCATAGCCCATCTCACTCACTTCGCTACACAGCTTATTAGCATTAGTGGAAACGGTCACATAGTTTCGTAGCTTAGCTTTCACATCCTCGCAGCATAGTTGCATAGCACATCTCTGGTGGGAAAGCACCCTAAATGACATGCGATGCGGTGTCTTATACTCGTAGCACGCGTCAGGCAACTTGCAGCAAAATACAGCAGCCGAAAATATCGATTGTCAATTGTTTAGACTCTAGAGACAGATATCAATGCCTGTTGCCTGCGACGTTGCATTCCTAAGGGGCTGTCGAGCCCTTTTCTAAAAATAACTTTGTGTTAAAGAAACGTTGATGGAATGGAATGGAAGGATTGTTCAAACTAATTGCTACTTCAACCTGATTATCTGTGTGAAATCGAGGAAAGAATGTAGAATTACTTTGTGCTGTTTTTGTAGTGGCTTTTAATAGTGTTGTACTTAATTACGTAGGTAATTCATTATCTTGCTTGATTGAAAATGCCACTCTATTGTAGGCCCGGTTCTGGACTTACAATCTTTTGACTATTGGGGCCGTAGACGTTGTCACTTCAATGAGGCGTTATTATTTTGATTATTCAACAAGAATTTAATGAATTAGCACCTACCATTTGTGATTTGGTAACGTTCGTAAATTGACAAGTTTGCCAACATTATGCTAAGCAAGTTTTTGTCGCTCATACTTTTGCCGAACGTGTCTTCGTAGCGTATATACTCGTATATTTATCATCTTTCTTGAGGACGACCAGGTCATTCAGGTAGGTTATTATCATACTATTGGCCTTATATAACACTAACTTTTGTCCGCGGCTTCACCCACGTGGATGTCGGAAATTATCCTACGGGAACGCATTACCGAGATGCATGGGCGTACCCAGGGAGGGGCAGGGGGGGCAGCTGCCCCCCCCCCCCCCTGCATTTTGTATGCCTAAGTAATGTTATCGAATAAAGTTATGTTAGAGTCACGTCACGTTGTCGTCGTCGTTGTGTACTTACTTTACAATTAAGAACAATATATTATGCCTTAATTTTAGAAAAAACCGCGCTGCGCGGCCTTAAACCTCGCTTTATTAGTCTATGAATTAAGCGACTGCATGCTAAAGACACCCCCTGTGGTGTACGAACCTCGGCTTATGGCGTTGCTGGGGGGAGTACAGCAAGGAGGGACAGGCTGGATCATATCTGGATAATTATTATCTGCTACAGGCTCAGCTACGCCACCAGCTGGCACTTCTTCTCCGATCAAGGGTCGGGGGGAATTACATGGGGGTCGTCGTCGCAAGGGACCTCGGCGGCGAGGTCGGAATGTAGTTTTGTGTTTGTAAACTATACTGGTGGCCTTTCTACTGGAGAAGGGTTTTGGGGTCATCGGGGTCAGTGCGATCATGCCTTGGACGGCGGCCTTTACTGATTTTAGAGGTTGTGATGTTTCGCGGGGGTATCGAAGAAACGCTTGGAATTGCGTTTCAAGAATTGATGGATAGTTGGGATTTTAAGGTCTAGGTGGAGGATTTCATTCCGAACGAACCAAGGGGATCCCGTAGCCAGTGTGCAAATACTGAACCCGCATAGGTCATGATTGGGAGAATGCACGCTGTATAGATGCGCAACTTGCACTAAAGTGACTATTTGCTACGTGCATTCAGAACGAGACTGCTTTATGTGCTCAAGAGGTGCTCATCGAGGGTCAAACCTAGACATTTGGCTCGCTTCTGCCAAGGGATCGGCTTGCCGAACATGGTGATCGGTCGATGGGGGGAGATCGATTTTGACGCGGATTCAAAAAGGGAACCGCTTGAGTTTCGCCGGGATTGACTTCGACTTCCACTTTCGAAACCACGCGCAGAGTTTATCGACTGCGGTTTGGAGAGTGCGAGATATCGGGTCTTGGCGTTAGCCGGAATAGTACATGGTTGTATCGTGTGCGAACAGAGCCATCTGTGCCTTTTTACTTTTCGGGATATCGCTGGTAAATAACGTGGAAATGAGTGGGGAAAGCACAGAGCCCTGAGGGACACCTGCGCGAATGGGGTGAGGAGAGGATAGCACTCCTTCGATACGATAGCGAAAAGTGCGGTAGGACAAAAGTCTCGTAAGATGTGACCGAGATGGTCTGTCTGGCACACCGTGTTTGTTAAGCTTAGATATATAATAAACCGTTGTGCCAGACTTTGTCAAACGTTTTCTCTATGTCGAAGAAAACAGCACCCGTCATCAAACTACGTTGGAAACCAACGCGTATGTGTTTGTTGATGTAGTGGACCTGTAGTACGCAAGAGCGTTGGGTTCCAAAACCAAACTGCCCTGGAAAAAAAACCCACATGTTTTTTTTTACCCGGCTTAAGAAATTTCTGATTTGCCCCCCCCCGGGCCAAAAGCTGGGTACGCCCATGCCGAGATGTAAAGTATCCAGTAATCCAGGTTGGTTTATGCATGTGCCAAATTTCATCCAAATCCGTTCAGCCGTTTTAGCGTGAAAGCGTAACAAACAAACAAACTCACTTTCGCATTTATAATATTTTAGCTAAGATGTTATAACATAATGACTGTATTCCCCGATGGGATAGACAGGAATATACCCACTTTTCACGAGTTATGTCAAATATAACATCCACATAATCCTAATCATAACTAATATTATAAATGCAAAAGTAAGCTTCTTTGTTTGTTTGTTAAGCTTTCGTGCTAAAACGGATTTGAATGAAATTCGGCACCATGACCTGGTTTAGGACATAGGATACTTTTTATCCCGATATTCCCACGGGGTCGAGACATATGCGGGTGAAACCGCGGGGTGCAGCTAGTAGTTCATATAGAAAGGTATAATGTGTGTGTGTGTATAGTTACAGCATGCGGTGAGCCAGTGACTGAGTCCATAGGCGTCGCCGTTGACGTGCTAGATGTTCCTCCACTGCAGCACTATATACTTGGTTTCTGAGGATTTTAAACGGAGTTTATCCATTCGATAGTGTTTATTGGCTCGAAGTCGAGTGAATTACTATCGAGGGTTTATCTGAGGACCTCAAAAACCGAGCATAAGGAAGGAATTCGCTTAAATAGATAATTTTGTTGTATCAATAGTTATTAAGAGTTTAAACTCCGTTTAAGAATTCTTCAGAAACCAAGCATGCATCAACATCCTATGGAGCGAGCTTATTGCTAACTAGCTTCTGCCCGTGACTTCGTCCGCGTGAAATTTTTTGTTCCCCCGACCCCGTCGCATCGCATCGCCTGCCCGCGCTGTCTTCATTTTCACTTAGCGTTCTTTCTGACTTTTATTTATTTTGCTTGGCTCCTAAGGGTCCTAACGTGATGATAAATAGCCTTTAACCATGATCAAAAATTAGGCTATCAAATGCAAAAATAATTTTTCATATCCGACTTGATACTTCCAGAGATTAGCTCATTCAAACATACAAACAAACGTAAAACAAACTCTTCAGTTTTATTATTGGTATATATATATATATATATATATAGTCTATTAATTAATAACAATTCCTTTAAATAATATTCTAACAATAAAATCACTGTCACGGTGAAAACAGTTGTCAACATCCATCCTGCTTTACTCACCGAGTTGGCTGTCTTGCGAACAGCGCCATCTAATGAAATACTTGTTCACTCTTTACCGACAGTGGTGTGCGCTACATAAACTAATTATTAAAGAAATTATTATTTCTTTACATATATAGATAGATGAACAGGCACAAATCTGATTTCCGAGATGAGAAACAAGGAGAACATGCAAATTCGATACCAGTTTTCCTACCAACGTTTATTGCAGTCAATAAAACCATCTGCCTAGCTTCTACCTTATATATAAAATTCTCGTGTCACAATGTTCGTTCCCGTACTCCTCCGAAACGGCTTGACCGATTCTCATGAAATTTTGTGAGCATATTGAGTAGGTCTGAGAATCGGCTAACATCTATTTTTCATACCCCCGCGAGTGAAACCGCGGGGCGCAGCTAGTATCTATACATATTATTATATATATACAGTTTACATGTAGTAAAATACCGTCAGGGCAAGTTACTTTGACTCTAGTGCATAACTTTGGCCCAAATCGAGACAAATGTATTAATTGTCCGACGTGTCGCGACAACACAACCGAACGCCGTCTATATCCTTCGGTAACTACATAGTATTGGCGATATAGACGCGCACTCGCGGAACTTTGTGTAGATTTAATGACATTAGACATCTGTCTCTATGTCACAAAAACGGCTGAACGGATTTGGATAAAATTTGGCGCACATACTACAGATTATAAACTGAATTGACACACTTTTAATCCCGGTAATACGTTCCCATCGGAATTATTTGCGACATCCACGTGGGTGAAGCCGCGGAAAAAGCTAGTGGTGAATAACGAAAATACTCTTAAATAAGTCATTGAGAGGCTGTCGGTCGATCTTGATTGTAACGTTAATAATTATGCTGACACAACACTAAGAAGAAAATGATTATAAAAGGCAATTACTGGTTATTTAATTTAATTTAATGATTTTTAATTCGGAATAAATAATCCATAGAGTGTTAGTAACATTATACATATTAAAACAACTTATTATCTAGTGTTAGTACCAATCAACCTCCGCACAAACTGCTTTATCATTGGAGAGCTGAAGCTCTCCGCTACAGTTCTCAGGATGCTGTTAAATTGCGACTGTCTCTCACACTCCTCAGTAGCGAAGCTGTTTTTTTGCGAACAATCGCGTGAAACGCGTCGGTACGAGCTTGCGCAAACATTTCCGACGCGCTGCAGTAGCGAGGAAGTCCCAACAACATCCTGAAGCCATTATTGTACTGGATGCGCAGGACATCCAACGATTTTTTGGTGTAACTGACCCATAGATTACTCGTGTACAGACTCTGGCAGTAAGCCTTGAAAATAATAGGTTATGCTACTCCGAATTTCATAATATTCATTGCTACATTTGGCCTGAACCATCCACCCGTCTCATTTGTTTCGGCGACAATTTTCTCGTCACACAAAACACTTGAAATCCTAAAAGCATGACACGTTAGTAATTAATTTACATAATAATTAATGTTTTCGAGTATGAACCACTGGTTTCAGTACGTTGAGAGTTTGAGGCGGTTTTGTGTGTAACAGTGAGAAACTCGTGGAGTTATAGTCTTTTCTGATGAAAATAAATAGAACTAAAAGAAATAGGAAGATGCCTTGTGGATATTGCAGTCAGACTGCCAAGAAGGTTTTATTTGTAAGTATGAATACTCAGTATCAAATAGATTGTTAATAGATATTATGAACAGGACAAGAAGCATATTTTAGAACTACTGTTGTAACAAGGACAAGTCGGAACATCCAGTTCTTTACCCTTTACAAGGCAGTCTTTGATCTACTAAAAATAGTAGATCTTGTATATGTAGCTGTTTTAACATACTCACGTGAGAACAGCGAAGTCAAATGAGATAACATATAGAAGTATTAGATAGGACAGATTATGATGATCCACTTGAACTGGTTACAAAACAATATTGTGCAATACGCCCAAAGGGAAAGATTAATAAAAAAAATACTATTTGGGAGTACTGAATAATGCATGGAGTAAGAACACAACATAACTGAGATAAAACAGTTGCTTAGCTTGTTTATAAAACTAGACACTTGTTTAATTTTGCCGCCAATAATATTGGCTGGATGATCTGTCAGCTACCGAATAAAACCACCTTTGCAATTGGATGCTAGTTTATTACTGTCATTGCGACAAAACATAATGGTGCAGGCACGCACACATACGAGTACATACACGTACACATCACTCCTCCGACACTATTTTCAAAAATAAAGAACTTAATATTAAGTAGGTTTGTATAATAATTTGACTTACAACTACAAACAACAAGTGGGAGACACACTCGGCTGGTCGCACACATCATTCGTTATTATCAATCTAAAGGAATAGAATCATCAAAGGACTACACTCCGATCAACGATATATCACGCGTCTTATTTACAATGTACCTAATCTGTAGAAGGCTCAGCTTACATTTTTCTGTCGACCAGTATAACAATAGTTACAATACCGCAAGTGCAGGTTACACAGAAGTTACCTTTATCTTAACATTTTTTCCCATCCGTTCAGCTCAATTTGCCGCCAACAATATTGGCTGGATCATTCACCGTTCCATCCTCCTTGACACGTTGTTTTGTCCAAGTTTTTAGACGGAGCCATCAGTATTTAAGTATTTATGCATTGATATGAGATTGTTTTCGTCATTGCCATTTGTGAAACCGTGTGATCTTGTAGGTTGGTCTGATTTTTTGTTTTGTGTTTCATGATTTGTGTTAGCAAGTTGGTAGTTATGTAGTTTTGGATTGAATGGAGCATCATGCATTAAACGATTATCTTCTTTTTAATCAGTATAAGGAGCAACTAGATTGCGATGACTCGAAATATAATCGATTGATCATTGATTACGTTTTGAAGCAATCAATGTTACACTACCCACATCTTAATTACATTGTATTTTTATGACAATACAATTTTTTTATAAAATACGCTTCTACCCGACATTTTTCGACACAGTAAATGCCAACCAGTATTTCACAGTTAAATTAATTCATAATCTTTAGCGTAACTTCTTAACTCTCTACTTGTTGATACTACTCTGATTTTGTTTGGCTAAACCATAATCCAACTTATTCCAGTTAGTAATGAAGATCATTGGTGAGCTCGCCCTGGTGGGCGCCATCGCCTCAGTCTTCATAGTGGCAGCTCGAGGAAGGGCGGTGGAAAGAGCAGCCGAGGAAGCAGCTGGCAGGGACTACATGAGGAACTTGGATGAACTGATGTCCAAGGCAAGGAATAAGAAGACTATTGCGACTTGGGACTATGAGAGTAATATTACGAAGCATAATGAAGACAGAATGGTAAGCTTTGTGAGAATATATTTTTATATGTTAGTGATCTTTCATGTTAATTAGGATAAAGGTACACTTCTTTTTAAAAAAATCGAAACACCTCTGAAGTTTGGTTTTGTATAAGTTTTATGTATTTTTTTTTACATTTTTACATACAAAAAAAAAAGCCAGTTAATTGCGGATATTATAAGGTATCATTTAACGAATATTAATGTTTCAAATTAAAATTAAATTTCTTTAGTTATCGTGTTTTGTTCAACAGGTATGTTTTAAAATGTTAGAAACACAGACGTAAAACAAAAAAATGTTTAAAAAATATTCACTAATTTATAAACCCAAACCCCCAAGGGGAGGGGGGGGGGTGGTTAATTGCGAACCCCATAGGTTTACAACTACTAATGATGATTGTTTTTTACGTTTGTATATATATATATGGGATGTTTCCTTATGCACACATGGGGTGCAGTCGACACGTAAGGAGGCTGACCAAGCATCTCCAGAGCTGGATCTCTCGCTCTGACTTGTCTCTTCAACTCATCTCATAGGTATTCTATCGGATTCACATCCGGGCTTCTTGCTGGCCAGCCCATTACCGTAATATCAACTTCATTACAGGTATTCATTTAAATTGCCTGCTGTATGAGCCCTGGCATTGTCCTGCATAAAAACGAACTCTTTGCCAAAAAAATGTGCTTAGGGAACCACATGAGGCTCAAAATAGGAGGAGATACAAAAGCGAGTTCAGTTTTTTCATCGGCGCTTATGCCTCCCCAAACCGTCCATGAACCACCACCGTAATTGACTCTTTCTGCAATGCAGCACTGTGAAAAACGCTCTCCCTGTCTTTGATACACTTTCGCACTTCTTTCTTCCATTGTTACCATATAGATGATCATACTCTTGTCAGAAAAGATAACTTTGCTCCATTGAAGGTATGACCGATTTAAGTGCTCACGTGCAAAGTTAAGGCGCGCTCATCGGTGATTTACCGTAAATTTTGGGCCATTAGCTGGCTTATGTGGTTTCAGGCCACTCTCCACCAATCTTCGTCTAATGATAGAATCGCTCACAGTCAATCCTCGAACCTCACGGAGCCGATGCTGCAGTTGAATAGAGTTAAAGTGACGATTTCTTAGAGAAACTGACGCAATGTACCGGTCATTTTGCTCAGACGTGACTCGGTATCTACCAGATCCTGGACGGCGAGTAAACATACCAGTCTCCCGCTAACGCTGATACACTCTATTGACAGCAGAGAGGCTAAGATGCAATCGTTTAGCCATACACGCTGATTATGCCCTGAATCCAGCAACGGCATGATACGGGCGGTTTCCGTGGGCGATGTATCCATATTTGTTAGGAAAAAATCTCTTTGGTAGGATGTCACAGAAATCGATATTTTTTGCAAAAAAAATGTGAAATACCGACGGAATACAAATTGAAATCTCTACATTAATTTATTGGATGAAAATTTTCGAAAATTTAAATTAAAAATTTGAAATTGTGATACACCATTGTGTAGACTAAACTGCCAGCTCTTTAATTGATGTATTTTTTAAAATAATTTCAATGATCTTTTTTTAAATGCCGCGTAAATAGTTCTTGCAGTACTGGTTTGATTTTTTTTAAGAGAAGTGTAGCTACTTGGTTTTTCATGAATGTACTCGTATATCACTTTGCTTTGTTTAATTGGATATAGATTTTGTTTTTTTGAAACTTAAAATTTTTTCTGTTATCGGTTCCGAATGTTGCCATATTTAATCCGAAACTGGTTTATTCAAAAAAATCGTGATCCCTTTTTTAAAACTTGTTTTTCCGTTAACCTAATAATCGTTAGTTTGACCCCACGAGATGACGAGACTTATTTTGTTTCCCAAAAACAATCAACAAGATTTTGGGTCACTGATCCAAAATACCTCATTGGTGAACCTAGAAGTGTTATTTTTGAAATAAGAACTAATATACTCAGTTATGTAATAAATTAATATAATCTTAGTTTATTTTCATCTTTACTTTTGATTCTAGCACGCAGTTTATTTAGAGCTGGCTGAAGAAGAGAAAGAATACTGGAAAGAGACGATGAGCTACCTCTGGCATGAGTACGAAGATAGAGACCTCAAGAGAATGTTCGAGAAGTATACCAAGCTCGGTACCTCTGCTCTTCCTGAGGACTTGAACGAAAGACTGATCAATGCTATTAGTAATATGCAGTCTACGTATGCTAAGGCCACTATCTGTGACTTTAAGGATAGGACCAAGTGTGACCTGCATATTGAACCAGGTGAGTTTGCATAGCTTTTGTTTATTTCAAGAGTTAAATCAGCTGGTAATGACATTGAGACTACCTCATTTTGCTTAGAAAAATCCAGAACCGTCTAACACGTTTAGTATTGCAAAGTATATATTTTGGTAGGAGGTATAAACATTGGACTAATAATTTATTTTTATTTTACTCTAAGTTTTAAAAGAAAGCTTAACATTCATTTCATTTATGACTTTCTTTCTACAAATTTCTTCAAACTTTTATCCATGTTTGTGAATATGTATTGGATCCAACAAAATGCTCCTAATTCCAGAGGTGACCGAGATATTTGCGAAAAGCAACGACCCTGAGGAGTTAAAGTACACCTGGTTGGAGTGGCACAGGGTCGCGGGCGCAGCTTCGAAGGGCAACTTCACTGAGTACGTTGCTATGGACAACGAGGCTGCTAAGTTGAACGGTAAGGTTTAGAATACACACAAAGAATCATGCTTTTCAGGAGGAATCTTCTTTCTGTGTACTGGTAGAAATAAACTAAAGATCTTGATGGGCTTTGAGTATAACAGAATTCACTGATTTTGCAGGCCATCTTTCTAACTGTTTACTGGCTGGGTTCTTACATAATAATACGTATTTAAGCATACCTCATGTTTATAACGAAACAGTTTAACTTTTACGTGTCAAAAGCTAATTTTTAACTAGCCATCAAAAATGTTATGTCAAGTGATTTGAATTGGCCTTTTTATTTTGGTCAAACAGACTGGATTTTACAGTTCTCTCATTTCACTGATCAATGACTTGATCTGGCTTTCAGAAAACGAGAAAATATTATATTCTTGACAATAATGATTCTTCCATTAACAATCTCTTTAAAACATTTTCAGGATATGACAGCGTAGCAGAATGGTGGCTGAGCGAGTACGAGTCAGATGACAGTGAAGACCAGTTCGCGTCCCTCTGGGCTCAGATCAAGCCTCTGTACCAACAGATACATGCTTACGTTAGGAGGCACCTGAGACTCAAGTATGGAGAGCATGTGGTGTCGGCTAAAGGACCTATACCTGCGCATTTGTTGGGTAAGATGAAGTTTATAAGAATAATTCGTTTTCTTTCAAGAGTATTCTTTGTGTGGGTAAGGCCTCAAATTCGGAGCAGCGTTTCTTGTAGCGTGCAGTGGGGCGTTTAAGGGTATACATAGATACATTTTGTTTTTTTTAAATTCCTATTATAACCAAATGAACATGGAAATCAATTTGTTTTCATAGGAATTTGAAAAACTCAAAAATTATCGATGCCTTTAAACGCTACACTGCACGCTACAAGAAACGCTGCTCCCGACCTTAGCCTATTCAAAATAGCTATCAATTCGAAAAGTCGCGCTTAGAAACTGTTTTCGTTTGTAAGAGCACCCTTGGCAATTGGCGTGTTATTGATATAGGGTGTATGACAATTATTTTTTATTTTTTGCATTTATGAAGACCTTCAACATCGTTTATTGATCCACCAGACCTTTTTTTTGGATACTTCTACTAACAATTTTTAAGAATTTCTTTTTCAGGTAACATCTGGGCTCAATCTTGGAACAACGTGGAGAAGTTCACCAGGCCGTACCCTGATAAGCCTGCTATTGATATCACTGCTGCTTTACAAGCACAGGTGGGAGTCTATCCAATCATTTACCCACTCACGCGATAAATGCATGAAACGTGGCCCGGACGATTATGATGTCATTTGATTATTTGACACCTAAGCAATATTTTAGGCAAAAAAAAAAAAATAGGGATATCTCTTTTGATTTTGAAATAATTTTATAATTGTTTTTTAATGGTGATAGTATAAACAAATTGACTTTTTTTTGGATATTGAAAAAATACTAAGTCATCTATTGTTCTAAATCAAAAGTGGATAGACTAGGCTAGATTATCTAGCCTAGTGAGTAAAAATCATTTCCTACATTTATGTTCGCTTAACTCGTCAAAATGTAGGAAACAGTTAATTTTTTTTTTATCTATTTCGGGTTTGGTCCCATAGTAATAGTTGTTCATAATGATGAGTGCAAAATCAATCTGCCTAGCCTTTTCCCAACTATGTTGGGGTCGGCTTCCAGTCTAACCGGATGCAGCTGAATACCAGTATTTTACATAGAGCGACTGCCTATCTGACCTCCACAACTTAATTACTGGGTAATACGATACCCCTTGGTAAGACTGGTTGTCAGACTTTCGGGCTTCTGACGACCTGTAACGACTGTCAAAGATCCACGAATGACAACCGGGGCCAACGGCTTAACGTGCTTTCCGAGGCATAGAGAAGGATCGGTTTGTAAAGATGGTCACCCATCCACGCCCGGCAAGCGTAGTTTAATCTGATGGATCGATCCGTGCAGCTATTATTACTTAGCCACAAGCTCCTCTAAGGATGAGTGCAATGACCTTTTATCGGATCGAACATTGTTTTTTTTTACACATTGTATAGATAAAAATCTTTTTCGCAATTTCAGAACTACACAGCGCTGAAGTTCTTCGAAACTGCTGAAGAGTTCTTCACGTCTCTGAGCTTGAGTGGCATGCCTGAGCTGTTCTGGGAGAGGTCGATCATAGAGAAACCTAATGATGGCCGCGACATGGTCTGCCACGCCTCGGCGTGGGACTTCTTCGATGGTGAAGATTTTAGGTAACGGAAATAAGGCAAAAATAACGTTTTTGGTTAGAGTGAAATTAATTATTTTGTCGCTAAATTTACTATCGCTAATCGGGAGAAAACATTCAATCAATCTGCCTAGCCTTTTCCCAACTATGTTGGGGTTCGCTTCCAGTCTAACCGGGTGCAGCTGAATACCAGTATTTTACATGGAGCCACTGTCTATCTCCTTCACAACCGAGTTACTGGATAACACGATACAATACAATCAGGACAAAACATGAATTGTTATTAAATTAATTTGATATGGTGTGCAATAAATACAGGGTGACAGGGACATTCGACCTTTTTCTTGAAAGGAGTCATAAGCAACAAATTAAGTCCATTTAACTAGGGGTCAAAACTGGATGGTTACCGAGCTGTGACGGTTCTTAAATTTTTTTGGAATTGTCTGACTTGTTACCAGAAACAATTAATTATGAAAAAACTACATTTAGTTATCAATACTTTTCTGAAAGCTGAAAAATGAGAGATTATTAAAAAAAATTTGCTTGCCCAAAACTTATCATAATTTTAGAAATAAAAGGACTTTAGTAGCGTTAATTTTTTATTAAGTACTAGCTGCTGCCCGCGACTTCGTCCGCGTGAAATTTCTTGTTCCCTCGACCCACCTCGTCGCATCGCATTGCCTGCCCGCGCTATTACTTCGTTTTCGCTTAGCATTTAATGTAGCAAAGCGTGAAGTTCTGTCAGTTACATCACAAATATTCTACCCATTAGGTCTATTAGCTCCTTGTATTATTCCAATGAAAGTAATAATGCAAAAACTTTGGTTATATAAATTATCATGGGATGACTCTTTACCACCAGATGTCGCTAAGATATGGAAAGATATTGTTGATAGGTTATTTATTTTGAATAGTTTACGCATCGCACGTTTAGTTTTTTCTGATTCTTGGAATGTGATAGAATTAAATATATTTTGTGATGCATCACAACCGCTTATGGTGCATGCTTTTGTTGTGTGCGTGTTCGGGTCAATGTATGATAATCTCGATCAGCAGTTAGTAGCGCATCACGTTCATCACTCGTTTCAAAAGACCTGTTAGTGGATGCGCGAATACGCTGAGAACTCAAGCGTGATTCTGTATCGGTAAACGTTTTCGATTCGCGAGACAATGCGTGACGTTCACGATCAGCGGTCAGTCGCGCATCACGTTGCCCACTTGTCTCTTGAGACCAAGAAGCAGATGCGTAGATACGCTGAGAACTCAAGCGCAATTCTCTATCCGTGAACGTCTCCGACTCGCAAGACAATGCGTGACGTTTACGATCAGCGGTCAGTCGCGCATCACGTTCCCCACTTGTCTCTTGAGACCTAGAAGTCGATGCGTAGATACGCTTGGAACTCAAGCGCAATTCTCTATCCGTGAACGTCTCCGACTCGCGAGACAATGCGTCGCGTTCGCGCATCATATTCTTCACTGGTCTCTAGATACCTGGATGTAGATGCGTAAATACGCTGAGAACGCAGGCGTGCTTCGCGATCTGAAGAGGTTTTCACGGAGCGAGTTGCAGCCTCATGTTCTCGAACAGCATCAAGTCTCTCCTGACGCTCTTCCGTAGATTCTTGGGATCTTATGATCCTCAATCTTTTAGCTCCTTTGGAACATAGGGAATGATTTGACCTCTTTCTAGGCATGGTTATAGTTTTATTGTGAAGATGTGTAGAAGATTACCTGATCAATTAAAATCTAAGTGACTGCTCCCCTGCGTTACCGGGTAGGCTACCGTGTCACGAAGATAAACGGAAAAGGAAATTAAACACTCAAATAACATAAGCCCGAAGGCATATTTATTCGATAAAATAAAAAAATAAATGGGAGTTTTGGCCAGTAGTCCTAAACTGTTACCGCCTTCACCGCGTGGAGGTACTCCCAGCTTATGCTATTTTATATTTTACAATATACTGTATATAGCTATAGCATAGCT
This sequence comes from Cosmia pyralina, assembly GCA_946251885.1. Taxonomy (NCBI): domain Eukaryota; kingdom Metazoa; phylum Arthropoda; class Insecta; order Lepidoptera; family Noctuidae; genus Cosmia; species Cosmia pyralina. Next base: position 2,954,033 of record OX276348.1, on the reverse strand, counting down.
TTGATATACAGTGAAATAAGTGATAGCTTTGATTTCCACATCAGATGTTTCTGATCTTCGATTTTTATAAGTCAACAGGAAATGCCCATCAGACCGAACAACTTTTGCTAAGACGTCATTCTTATATGTGTTATGGTGTAGCTGGGCTCTTGAAGTTCCACATCAGGTGTTCCAGATCTTCAAATTTATTCACTCAGTAGAAAATGCTCATCACGTGGAACAATTTTTGCTACGGTACCATTTTTGTATCTCTTATAGTTTAGCTGGTATGTTGCGGTTCTGAATCAGGTGTTCAAGTTTCCAAGATAAATTATAGCCTATATGTTGCCCAGACTTAATACATATACAACAAAAAAAAAACATTCAAATCCGTCCAGTAGTTCCGAAGATTAGCGTATACAAACTAACAGACACACAGACAAACATAAAAACAGATAGATTTTTGTTTTGGATTCGTGCTCTATTACTGTTTCTAAACCCCCCTCAATTATTTATTTTTTAATATATTCAACGTGCAGACACAGTTTTTTTACTGTTTTATTATATGTATAGATTACAAATCAGTGATATGACCAGCTAGTTTCATAAACTTTCCAAAAAGGTACAATTGATGTGAAATTAAATTGAGCCGGGGCAGCTGATAAGATATAACCAGCCTACACTGTCAGCGCCCGTTCACAAACCTGACGCATGGACTAGCACATTCAGCCCAACCATTTTGACGAGAGCTAAATGATCCAACACACGCGCCACCATAAACGAGACATTAGAGTGAGCATGACAGACAGCCGCCAGGGCACATTCAAGTCAAAGAAAGACGTACCCAGTACCTTTGTTAACTGGACTTAATTTTTTGCTAATGACCTCTGGTATAACCCCTTTCAAGGAATAGGTCAAATTTCCCTGTCACCCTGTATAATATTCCGGGCACTAACATTTATATACTTTCTCCATCAGGATCAAGCAATGCACTACAATCACCGATGCCTTTTTCAAGACCACTCATCACGAGATGGGTCACATCCAGTACTACCTACAATACAAAGATCAGCCCGTCATTTACAGGGCCGGAGCTAATCCTGGTAAATTAGATTTATCAACTGGAGGAAATACAATGACAGCTTTGATAATTTTAACTTTTTTTAACGCACCATCTTGGAGTAAAAAGAAGGAACGGAATAAAAATTAATACATGAATTAAAGCACAACCTCTTAAGGGGTCATTGTACTCATCATAATGAAAAACTTTTAATATGGGACCAAACCTTCAGCAGAACAGCAGATTTTTTTTCGTGATTTCAGGTTTGGTACCATAGTAAAAGTTGTTCATAATGATGAGTAAGTACAATGACCCCTTAAGAGGTGGTGCCTAAATTCTGGGACATATTGTATATCCTTTTTTATTTTCCTTGTCAGGTTTCCATGAAGCTGTTGGTGACGTCATCTCCCTTTCAGTAGCTACACCTAAACACTTGAGAGTGATGGGTCTGCTAGAAGATGGACCTGATGATATTGAGTCTAACATCAATCAGCTTTATAAAATGGTAAGTACTTTAACTGTATACTCTTCTAATTCAAAAAGCTGCGCTATAGTTTATTTATTTACTATCAAAACCAGAATAATATCCTGCTAATATTCGCTTCTTCATATCCACGAGCACGACAGACTTCGTTATGATAGTAATCAATATATACTGCTGTATATTTATAAATACGAGTACCAACATTAACAAGCATTGCGAATGCGGTTCCCTGACAAACCCGTCTCCCTTAAGTTGGAGTATCCAGGGTCCATACACCTACATTTCTGATGACCTACTAAACACCACTGATGCCGTGACTGGCGTGGCCACTTACTGGACCCAACTCATCTAACTTAATAAGTATATTTACCATCGACACGAAAAGAAGAAGAAGCTGATTCCTATCCCATTTAGCCTATTGCTTTCCTATTCAGTATATTTTCTCAGATCTTCAACTGTCACAATATAAGAACATTATGTATGTTACCTTCCATTTCAGGGTTTAGAAAAGATAGTCTTTCTGCCTTTCGGCTACCTCCTCGACCTATTCCGTTATGGCGTCTTCCGAGGCACCACCTCCACCGAGGATTACAACTGCCACTACTGGCAACTGAGGGAGGCAGTCCAGGGTATTGAGCCACCGGCACCCAGAACTGAGGATGACTTCGATCCGACTGCTAAGTACCATATCTCTGCTGATGTGGAGTATATGAGGTGAGGAAGATTTTTAACATCTTGCTATATGTGATTATAACTATTCAAGATGGGGACGTCAATATGACGATAAATGAAAGTTCAACCTTCAAACAAATGACGTTCCCAGTCTTCAAACATAAATTCAATCAAATACATAATATCAAATTAATCTCTATAGCTAGTCAGCTGATGGGACAGTCGGTTTATCACTACTATTTAGATTGTTTAAATATATTTTTTTAAACAATCCTAATCTGGATTTAGAGATTCGATGGTCTCAAAATACTCCTACGCCACAAGTATTGCCAGTGTTTCCGTTATTGTCGTTTTGTCGTCCCGACGCGGTCAAATGTAAAGAATATGCTACCCAAAGCTGTACCTATAAAGTCAACCTGTCCTGATAGTTTATGGTTGCAAATGCCAACCCTGTCTTTTAGTCAAAGACAAAGTTAAAGTGAGTCTCGTGTTCTTGCTGGCACCTTTTACACTCGTCACAGGAATACTACGAGTTGCTCCTAGTACTTCCACAGACAAGCCTTAGGCTGCACCTACTGATTAACTATTTTTGAATTTTAACTTTTCAGATACTACATCTCGTTCATCATCCAGTTCCAATTCCATCGCTCCCTGTGTCAGCTAGCCGGCGAGTACAACACCGAAGACCAGACCAAGTTGCTCTCCAACTGTGACATCTACAAAAGTACTGAGGCTGGAGATGCTTTGGGGTAAGTCAATAGTTTTTGTATCACCTAGCGATTTTTTTAAGGCGAAACCGCCTGGTAAACCCGGGAAATTCAAATTTTCTTACGTTTTTTTGCAATTTGCAGGTCAGTATCAGGTTGTGTGTTAATCTGATTATGATTTGCGACCGTAACAATTATGTATTTATTATATATTATTAATCATTCAAATCATCAATACAACTCTCTAATTTCATATTACCCTATTTAATGACTATTAGGATTATACTAATTTAAGGAGTTGTATTATTGATTCTAATGATTATAATGATGTAAATACACGTTTGTTACGGACGCAAATTATACTTTAATTAATATACACCCTGACACTGAGCTGCAATGGTATGAAAATTTTAATTTCGCGGGCTATCTTATCGCTTAATAGATAGTAACGACGCAGAAATGTACTTCAATATTGTATAAGGCTCTCCGTAATCAAACGCTAATCGATCAATTCTAGGAAATGTTACGTTTAAAATATTTTGCTGTGGCCCATCTTAAAGACAATTTGCTTGGTTTCTCTTACACAAAAGAAAGTAATACGTATGAATTTTGTTTTCCCAAAAATCTGTCTGTACATTCAGCTTCCTAAGAATCAATATCGTATTAGTAACGTAAAATTATTCAACACTTTCCAAATTCCCTTACAGTAAAATGCTCCAGATGGGTTCTTCAAGACCCTGGCCTGATGCAATGGAAGTGCTAACTGGCCAGCGTAACATGGACGCCAGTGGAGTCCTGGAGTATTTCGCACCACTGCATGACTGGCTGATCAAAGAGAATGAAAGGACTGGCGAGTTTGTGGGTTGGGAACCTAGTGCTGTCCGTAAGTGATCGCCAACAATAAAACAGACTCTTTACTCCATTTTGTCAGTTTTGTTGTGTTCTATTGGTAATATTAACGTTATAATAACTAAACTTTCAAAAGTTTAATTTCTGATTTATTTCGTGGTGCACATACAATAAAGAGTAGGTACCTAATATTCTATCTAACTATTGTTCTGCAATCCGTGAGCAGATGCTCACGGATTGCAGAACAATAGTTAGATAAAATGACCAACTAATTGAACCAAGAAAATGCCTAACAAGATTGTTAGGCATTTTCTTGGTTCAATAAAAAATTTAATCTATGTAGGTACTCGTAATGTATTGTATAATAGTACTCTATAGTAATTGTTGTTAAATAACTTGTTTTTAAGAACCCCTAAGATTCATATCAATGTGTTCTCTAATGTCAGCCAAACCTCAAAGGTACACATACACATACATAACTACTGTAAGCCCGCGGTCGCCATTGGATGATGGTATTTTACGTTTACTCGTATATAATATATGGTACATACGTACATACGAGTATGTAGTTTTTGCTTAAGATCCAATGGTGTATCATGCGGCTCTTGAGAGCCCCTCAAAGGCTTTCTGCACCCCATGTGTGCATAAGGAAAAACCCCTTTACATAATAGGTACATAAGCTTATATATTATGTATATATATAAACGTAAAAAAACACCTTCCGATGGAAAAAAAATCATCCTACGTAGTTGTGAACCTATGGGGTCGCAACTAACCCCCCTCCCCCATCCCCATGGGGGTTTTGGGTTTATAAATTAGTATATAACTGCACTTGAAGAGGTAAGTATATAAGCGGACGCCTGAGGGGTACTCACAATTTATTTATTTTATTAACGGTAACGTACTGATTGGAAACAAAAAAACGTACACATTAGGGTACACTTCAATAACACTTTTATAAGACCAACTACTCAGCTTCATTTTTCTGACTGACCGACCCCTTGACGATTTAAAAGTGCCTGTAATTGGTTTATTTGAAATAAATGCTTTGAGTTTGAGTTTTAAGTAATAATCTTTTGGTTTTCCAGCGTACTGCACAGGTGAACAGCGTTCGGCGATGGAGACTTCCGGCTTCAACAGCAGACTGAAGAAATACGCCTCCATGTAAATGTATCGTCTTGAAGTAAACTATTTATTGAATAATACACATTAAAAAAGTTATGTACAAGTACATAATTATTTTGTTTTATTTAGGCCCAGTTGCACGTTTCTAATAGAGTTTGTAAACTCGGAGTTAAGGTGATATGTAAAAAGAGAACTGGGCGAGAATAAAAAGTGACAGAGTCAATTACTTCCACATGCGAAAAAAAGAGAGTGCAACAAGGCACTAGAACCAAAATAAAAGCGCCAAACCAAATAAAAATTATTTAAAAATAAATTAAGCTATCTATCAAAATTATTTTCAGTCAGATTTTTTAATTACCTCATCTGCACATTTTGAATGCAATTTTGCAATGAAATTACTTAGAAAATTACGAAATTTTAGAATTACAGAAAAAATATAAAAAGTAGAGGTCTTTTCGTAGATAAATTCGCGTTTTCCTTCAGTCAAAGTATTAATGATTATTAGAGTCATTAAACATATATCCAAAAATTAAATCCCTACATGCTGCAATAGTGCAATAAATGGTTACGAAAAAGCCTCCAATTTATTTTGGTATCGCCTTAAGTAATTAACATCTTACCTCTTATTACGTGTTGCGCCACTAAAAAGTAACACCGGGTTAGTACATCTCGCATTAGTGTTTTTTGAATTGGGAACATTGCTGTTCAATCGACAAAACATAATAGAATTGCAATGTCTTTGCCCTGGTAAGTAATCCAATCAAAAATGAATGAACGGAAACTGTATACCCATCTCTTCTACATTACGATACGTAATACTGTCTTTGAATTTTATAACAAGACATTTAATTTTAATCGTATTGTACTAAATCTCCATGAAGACATCAGATGGAAAAATATGTTTAAATTTTTTATAATTTGTATTTATTTCTAGATGAGTTCAAATATATTGCCTGCTGATATATAGTAGGTACAGAATTTTCACTTACGTCGAACAATATAAAATAGGTACAAAATAAGTTATCACGTCAATTTATTTTTACATTAGTTACACTAGCCCAGAGGTAGCGACTTAAATTTCCCACATCGGTGGGTTAAATATTCAGAAGTTTAACTCTTAGGTTTACCTCTGACTCTTGGTGGCACAAGATGAATTTATTATTTGATTAACCCTGAATTAGCTGTTAACTCCGAATTATCTAAGATAGCCTATGAACGCGCAAGTGGACATTAGTCTTGCGGTAGGAATACTCCGAACGAGTCTTCGTAAGTTTTCACTCACTACTTTGAGCTTTTTTTTACTGGATGGGAAATCAACAAATGATTTCTCCCGCTCTGAGAGGAGCGGGAGGGGCGTGTCAGACTTTTACTGACTAAAACCCACCCGTCTTTCAGTTGCCTGTGTCAGGGCCACGATATCTCTTTCGAACAACCCACGACCCCGGCGGACTTCTTTGAGCCTGATGTACAATCCGCGGCTGGTAGCAGCTGGTTGAGAGTTGCCGAGAATCGAGCTCTAGTCACTATCTTAATTGGCATCGAGATTATAACTTCACGCCTATATTCCCCGAAGGGTTTGGCAGAGGTGCACCCATATTTTGTCAGTTATGTTTTAGGGGGTAAGCCTATTGCCATTAACCGGGTACAAATCCAGATTCCGGGCTGTTACTGAGAAATTTTAGATAGAAAAACCCAATGTTACTTTGCCCGACGCGGGAATCGAACCCAGGACCTCATGCTAAACAGTAGCGCTTGCTATCATTAGACCAATTGTAATAATTGTAATTGTATTGTTGTGTGTTGTGTTAGAGAATTGTAAAAGGGAGTGCGCGGGGTCAGAGCGGGTGCAAGGGCGAGTCCCAAACCACCATTTTGATTTGCGATAACGCGGTGCCATTTCTAACGCCACGGACAGCGCGCGCGAAGTTTTGTTCCAACCCTACAGCTCAACACGCGTTGCTTACCTCAAATGCTAATATTTCAGGTCTATTCAAATTCAAATTCAAATTTATTTCTTTGTGACACTTAGGTGAAATATAGTACATAATATTATGAAATAAAACATAATGTATTACTATGCGCTGCCTTGCAATGCGTACTTGTTTACATAGTAATGGTTGTACAGATATAAAAAATACTCCTAAGTAACCGTCTTAAATATTTAGCAATAAAATAAACATAAACAAACCACTGCACTTTAAGGTACTCGTAACTATTTAAACTATAGCTAGCTAAACTTATTGAATTAACTAAAGTAAGTAGATAACAAATATATAAGGTTATTGGTAAAACGCCAACAACCTCTTAAGGGGTCATTGTACTCATCATTATGAACACCTTTTACTATGGGACCAAACCTGAAATCGCGAAAAAAAATCAGCTGCTCCCTACATTTTGACGCGTTTTAAGTAGATAAATGTACTGAACAGCTGATTTTTTTTTGCGATTTCAGGTTTGGTCCAATAGTAAAAGTCGTTTATAATGATGAGTACAATGACCCCTTAAGGTTGTTGGTGTTTTACCAATAACTCTTTATATATCTGAGAATTTATTTATTTATTTAATTAAGGTTCACCAACAGTTGTTACAGATATTATACAGATAGGAACATAAAGTAATTGTGTCTTAAATCTAACTGCACAACCAAACAGGGAAACACCACATGCAAATTGCTCTTTGTAATTATAAATTTAATTTAATTAGAGACTTAATGCACTTAAATTCTAGATAGTTATATTATATAGGTACTAATGCTAATTAATTACGTCTGACAAACGTCGATATTGAGTCTGCGTGGACGTCAAATATAGAGCTTATCTGTTTTTATTTTAATTGTATATGTATATTCTTTTGGTGTAATATGCTTTCTGTATTATGAAGAGGACTGTTTTTTTGAAGGTATTTAACTCTTTTGAAGCTTCTATAATAATATATGTTTACGAAGTTTATTAAATATTTTTGGAGCCATTCCTAGAAAACTTTTTGAGAACAGGGCTTTGGTGGGGATTTAATTGCACCTTGATGGCGTTTAGTGGACAGAGTTTCAAAATGGTCAAGGTTATTTTTAATAAACATAACTTCATAAATATATAGGGACGGGAGTGTTAATATTTTTAAATTAATAAAAAATGGTTTGCGACTATCAGTGTCATGCATATTGCAAGAAGACATTTTTTTTGGGCTTTAAAGGCCTTTCAATTAACACAAGTCATGGTTTTAGACAAACTAATTCCGCTCAAGGCTTGCTGTTGGAGTTGACTGGTAGCAATCATTACGCGAAAAAAAAGATGGCGGCTGCGAAAAATTTTCTTACCTTTCAAGATCAGCAGGCAGTTAAAAAATGAAAGCTCCAGTTTTGAAGAAGCAAGAGATCATACAGCCGTATATTACACAGTATAAACAGCTGCAATGAGCTCATGGCTCATGCTGTTTATATTAACGATTATGAGAGAGACAGCGCGTACGCAGTCCCTCACTACCAAAAATAACACGTCCGAGTTATCCACATTAGGGATAATCGCAAGGGTCAACCTATCCTCAGTGCAATGGAAAGGCCTCGCCCTGGGGGAACCGCCTATATGATCACGGTTTCCCCTACGCCAGGTAAGTATGAATATTCTTCAGAAAGTCGCGAGGGTCATTCAACGGCGGAGAATCTTAACACCGCGATTCAGAAAAAGGGCCTGAATGAACAGCGCCATCTAGTTACAAAGATGTAACTAAACCGAGAAGTTGGGTTGGGTAACTAAACCGACGTCAGAGGCACCCCGAGGTTTGGATTGGTTAGGTTCCTTTAAACCCTGACAGAAATAGGAGCCCCGCTTCAGTTTGATCGATGTTTAGTTAGGTTAGGTTATATTTTATTCGACCGGATTAGGATTTTCGGGTTTGGTTCGGAATAATTCGAAAATCTCTTTGAACTTGCTGTTTCAAAACACTCACGTGACAGATAACACGTAGATGTATATAGGACAACTTATGATGATTATATGGACTACAGGTAGCAGTCTAGCAGTAATGCTGGTGGAGCAATGTTTCCCGCGCATTAAGTTTAGCAGCCGGTCGTTTTCCCAGCGCCGTGGGATACTAAGATCACGTCGGGGTTACCAATGTTGGGAACTTATGAGTATCGTGGTTGGAGAAGGAGATAAATGAAATTCCAGTGTACAAGATAAAGTCTATTCAGATGACCATGGATCACTATGACGCTTCTTACACGCTAGTTACATGGTACACAAGTTATTGCCACGGCGCGGCGGCGCTGGGAAGACGACTGGCCGGCTTAATGCGCGGGGAACATTGCACCGCTAGCATTACTGCTACCTGTAGTCCCTACAATACTGATCCACATAAACTAGTTACAAAACACAACATTGTGTAATACGCCCAAAGCCGATGATAAATAAAAAAAAATACTATTTGGGGATATTGAATAATGTTTGTGCAGAATTCATACACAACATAACTGAGATAAAACAGTTGCATAACTTGTATTTAAAACTAGTCGCTTGTTTAATTTTGCCGTTGAATTTAAAACTAGACACATGTTTAATATTGGCTGGACCTTTCCATCCTTGACAAGTTGTTTCGCCCGAGTTCTTAGACGGAGCCATCAGTATTTAAGTATTTATGCATTGATGTGAGATTGCTAACGTCATTGCCATTTGTAAAGCCGTGCGATCTTGTAGGTTGGTCTGATTTTTTGTTTTGTGTTTCATGATTTGTGTTATCAAGTTGGTTGTTATGTAGTTTTGGATTGAATGGAGCATCATGCATTTAACGTTTATCTTCTTTTTTTTATCAGTATTGGCTATTCTAGTTTATAGTTGTTACTATGTAGTTTTTGTATGATTATAGGAGCATGTTTGATAAATCAACTTCCTTTTAATCAGTATTGGTTTTTGTAGTTGTAGTTTTTGATAAACCGTTATCAAACTTATTCCAGTTAGTAATGAAGATCATTGGTGAGCTCGCCCTGGTGGGCGCCATCGCCTCAGTCTTTATAGTAGCTGCTCGAGGAAGGACGGTGGAAAGAGCAGCCGAAGAAGCAGCTGGCAGGGACTACATGAGGAACTTGGATGAACTGATGTCCAAGGTCATTCATAAGAAGACTATTGTGGATTGGGACTATGCGAGTAATATTACGAAGCATAATGAAGACAGAATGGTAAGCTTTGTGAGAATGTATTGTTTGTTCTTGGTGATCTTTGTAATGTAAATGTTGGTTTGATGTTTTGAATGCTTGCGATGATTTTATTGTTGTCACGTTTGTCCGTTGACGACCTCGAACGCGGGGCGTTATCATCTATTTTAAACTCGTTTATTATGTTTTCCTTATTTTTTGACCTGTTTTAGACGTTAACTAAATTATAGATTTTTAGTACCCAAAAAGTTGCATTTTGCAACTTTGGGTCTACAAGATTTTGGCTCACTGATCAAAAATGCTTTTAATTCCAGCTCGCAGTTTCTTTAGAGCTAGCGAAAGAAGAGAAAGAGTACTGGAAAGAGACGATGAGATACCTTTGGCATGAGTACGAAGATAGAGACCTCAAGAGAATGTTCAAGAAGTATACCAACCTTGGTACATCTGCGCTTCCCGAAGACTTGAACGAGAGGCTGATCACAGCCATCACTAATATGCAATCGACATATGCAAAAGCCACCATTTGTGACTTCAAGGATAGGACCAAGTGTGACCTGCACGTTGAACCAGGTGAGTTGTCATAGGTTTAGTTTATATGCCCGAAAGTAAGATTTATACTATACTCTAGCCTTTAACAAGGAAGCGACTAATAGTAGTTTATGAAACTGTTAAACAATGAGGGGTATTAAAACACGAGTGTAGTACCTATCTATGCTACCTATCTACCTATGTTTTAATACCTAGTTATGCGCAGTTTCATACATTACTCTATCTACTCTCAAACATTGGGGTTGATCCTAAATATTTTTTTTTTCACGAAATTCAGTACAACAAAACGTATGAATGGCGCCAACACCCAGCACATCACCGCGCATGCGCTAAAGCGGGCGCTGCCCCAGACAAGTAAAACTTTGAATCAAAACTCTTTTGATATGCTATAAAAATGGCGCGCCTCGGTGTGGTAGCCCGCGAAATTCAAATATTTTCTTGCGTTTTTTGCAATTTGCAGGTTAGAGTCATTGTTGTAATCTTGATCAAAATATAATTCACGACATTAAAAAATGTGTATTTACATAATTTTAACCATATAAATCATCAATTTATCTGTCTAAGTTAGATTTCCTCCGGATTGATCTGATTGCGGAAATCTAAGTATGTTAATATTTACAAAATCCAACAAAAATCTCCTAATTTCAGAGGTGACAGAGATCTTTGAGAACAGCAACGACCCTGAGGAGTTAAAGTACACCTGGCTGGAGTGGCACAGGGTCGCCGGCGCCGCTTCCAAGGGCAACTTCACTGAGTACGTCACTATGAACAACGAAGCAGCTAAGTTGAACGGTAAAATCTTGTGTATCTTTGTTTTTCTTTGCGAAGAGTAAGCAATAACAGGCTGGGACATCGACGAGCACCATGTTACCATGAATTCAGTACATCGTACTGTAAACGACTCAGTTGAAATTTTCCGACGCTTTAAAAATAAATTTGCTGTTTCATACATTTGACCGCGTAGTATTGCACTTTTCTATGAAATAGCTGATTTCCTATTGATGACTGACAAAATTTTCTACGCTAGGGAACTCTATTTAATCAATCATGTGCTGAATTCATGGTTATAGTTTACGCATTGATGTCCTTGCCATTCTGTATAGTTGGTCTTGGTAAAGTCTTATTCCCGTGACTTCTCGATTTTTAATGAAAAAGATTATCTTTAACGTTCTTGTCAAATCTCTGGCCTTGATAAATTGTGAGAGAGTGTCTTATTCTTTAACTGGCATTATAATCCCATTAATTACATCATTAAACCCTTTCCAGGATATGACAGCGTAGCAGAATGGTGGCTGAGCGAGTACGAGTCAGATGACAGTGAAGACCAGTTCGCGTCCCTCTGGGCTCAGATCAAGCCTCTGTACCAACAGATACATGCTTACGTTAGGAGGCACCTGAGACTCAAGTATGGAGATCATGTAGTGTCGGCTAAAGGACCTATACCTGCGCATTTGTTGGGTAAGACAAAGTATAGAAATGTTTTTTTTTAAAAGAAATATTTTAAAATTAATGTTCTTTATTTTAATCAATCCGAAAAGGCTACTTATCTCTATCGAGCACTCTTGGCAGTCGGCATTAAGCTGCCTGGCCTATTTTTCTTCGAGGCATAGCAGTATGAATAGTTGGCATGGTTATTACATTAATAGTAATTATGAATCTCTATTCCAGGTAACATTTGGGCTCAAACATGGAGCAACGTAGAGAAGTTCACCAGACCGTATCCGAACAAGCCAGATATTGATATCACCGCTACTTTACAAGCTCAAGTAAAAAGCTAATATTTTTTTTTATAAACCAAATAACCCTTGCAAAAGCGATTGACTTAGGAAATTATTTGCCATAAATTCTAATAACATAATTTTTTTAATAAAATTATCCATACCATCTCGTTATCTATCTATTGTTTTTAATATCTACATAATCGGAAAAGGAGCTCGTGGCTAAGCAATAATAGCTGCACGGCTTGATCCATCAGGTTAAGCTTCGCTTGTCGGGGTTGGTCCGTGGATGGGTGACCATCTTTATATACCGAGACTACTATTATTACTCCTCGGTGCCTCGGAAAGCACGTTAAGCCGTTGGTCCCGGCTGTCATTCGTGGATCTATTACTCAGTCGTGGTATTTTATTACTCAGTTACTGGTTTGTGATGGTCAGATAATGGCAGTCGCTCCATGTAAGTTACTGGTATTCAGCTGCATACGGTTAAACTGGAAGCCAACCCCTAATATAGTTGGGAAAAGACAAGGCAGGTTGATTTTGTTTTACTTAATCGGAAACTAATGCCTTAATCAAATGCAACAAGGAAAAGACCTACATTTTACTAAAAAATATTTTTTCAACTTTCTAGAACTACACAGCGCTGAAGTTCTTCAAGACTGCTGAAGAGTTCTTCACGTCTCTGAGCTTGAGTGGCATGCCTGAGCTGTTCTGGGAGAGGTCGATCATAGAGAAGCCTAATGATGGCCGCGACATGGTCTGCCATGCCTCGGCGTGGGACTTCTTCGATGGTGAAGATTTTAGGTAAGTAACGGAAAAACAAGAAAAGTTAGATTGTATTTGAGGATAGATAAAGGGAGGTTAGTTTGAGGTTAGTTATTTATTTATTAATTTTATTTAGTTAGCAAGTTAGAGTGAAATTAATTATTTTGTCACCTAATTTAATAACGGTAATTGCGAAAATACATTCGTTGTTGTAAACTTTATCGAAGTTTCCTTGATTTAGTGTGGAATGAAGGGAATTACGCTTCATTGCATAACTGTCTGCTTATATGTATTTATTCTGAACAATATTATTATTCTTCTTCAGAATCAAACAATGCACTACAATCACGGATGACTTCTTCAAGATCACTCATCACGAGATGGGACACATCCAGTACTACCTTCAGTACAAAGATCAGCCCAGCATTTATAGGGAAGGAGCTAATCCAGGTACATAATTATATCAAGTTATGCAGCTATAATAAGCATAACGACTGATTTATAAGGTTTCATACCTCAAAAGCAAAAAACAGAACCCTTATAGGATCACTTTTGTCTGCCTGTCTGTCGGTCTGTAAAGACTCTTTTTCTCAGGAACGCTTGGAGGTATCAAGTTGAAATTAATATCAAATACGTAAATCTATGGTCCCTTGGAGCTCTAAAAAAAATCAAGCTTATAAGTCAACGCATTAAAAAAATACTGTTATACTCCTACCAACTTATCTGTGAAATGGCGAAAATTGGAACTACAGCCGTTATGTTGAAATGTCATTCAATTGTGCCGACGCATGTCATTCGATTGTGTCGACGCATCGACGGTGGCGTCCTCTTTCAGTTCACAGATAAGTTGCTAGGACTTGTGGTAATGTGATTTATTTTGATACTCGCAAGTAAATAAAAACCTATACTAGGTAGGGTACTTACTGTTGACATAGAATCATGATAATTTGGCAAGAAGCAAGGTCTCACAGCACAGGTCCGCAAATCCTTCATTTGTAATTTCATCACATAAAAATATTTTTTTTTGGGATTACTAACTTAAATTTGCAGTTGGAGAATTGATCGTGACGTATAACAATGTATGGGAGAACATGTTTTTAATTACATTGTTAATTTTGTTTTGGGATAAATTCTTTTCAACTATCACTGCCCTTAATACAAGTTATTTTATAACTTAGTAAGGGTGCTGGTTGCAACACCTATCTATGTTGTTAACTAGCATAAGTCGTGTTAATGATACATGATGATACTATTAATGATACATTTTAATGATACATTTTAATGTTAACATTGTTATTTTTTATTAAATTAATTATCATTATTACTACAGCATTCTTCATTGTGCGTGGTCGGTTTTTTTTTTAATATTAACGCATTCCTTAAATGTACCTACCCTATGCTAAAACCAAGGTAAGTTTTTAGAAGTGTGTAGGAAAATTCAATAGAACAAACTTTGATAGAAATAACGTAGATCTAGTTGAAAATATTTTAACCTAACTATACTTTTTTGTACTTTCTAGGATTCCACGAGGCTGTTGGTGACGTCATCTCGCTTTCAGTATCCACCCCTAAGCATCTGAGAGTTATGGGTCTGTTAGAAGATGGACCTGATGATGTCGAGTCTAATATTAATCAGCTTTATAAAATGGTAAGTTCTATATCTGTACGGTTTTCAGACCCATAAAATTGCACAAAATATAGTCACTATCAAACTAGATTTATATCCAGGCTAATAGTAGCTTCTTTATACGACCGTGACAGTCTTCTTCAGAATGGTTTTTATCAATATGGACTGCCCCGTTGGTCTCATGGCCGCAAGCGCGACTGTTGAGCATGGGGTCTTGGGTTCGATTCCCCATGCTCAACAGAATGCATGCTCAGAAATTCCTTATAAAGAAACCCAATAACACTGCCCACAGTGTTATTGGGTTTCTTTATTAGGGATTTCTTAGTAACAGATCGGACTATGAGAGTGAGGGAAGGGATGGTACATCTGTGTCTGCGCACACACTTGTGTACTATAATATCTCTCGCGCCGAAGGCTGAGATTGGTCGTGATGGCCGGAATTCGGTCGGAGGACTACTATTTATCAATATAGACTGCTGTATATTTATATTCCTTTTCGATTCAGTCTATTTTCGATGATTATCAACTCTCATAATTTAATAACGTAATAGCATGGCTGCATAAGAGCTGTGTTACAAATTAATAACATAACAGCATAGCTGCATAAGAGCTGTGTTACAAATTAATAACATAACAGCATAGGTACATTAGAGCTGTGAT
Source organism: Cosmia pyralina (assembly GCA_946251885.1). Lineage (NCBI taxonomy): Eukaryota > Metazoa > Arthropoda > Insecta > Lepidoptera > Noctuidae > Cosmia > Cosmia pyralina. The sequence continues at coordinate 2,938,695 of OX276348.1, read as the reverse complement.
TCGAATTAATAACATAACAGCATAGCTGCATAAGACCTGTGTTATAAATTAATAACATAACAGCATAGCTGCTTATGAGCTGTGATACAAATTAATAACATAACAGCATAGCTGCTTATGAGCTGTGTTACAAATTAATAACATAACAGCATAGCTGCATAAGAGCTGTGATACAAATTAATAACATAACAGCATAGCTGCATAAGAGCTGTGTTACAAATTAATAACATAACAGCATAGCTGCATATTAGCTGTGATACAAATTAATAACATAACAGCATAGCTGCATAAGGGCTGTGTTACAAATTAATAACATAACAGCGTAGCTGCATAAGAGCTGTGTTACAAATTAATAACATAACAGCATAGCTGCATAAGAGCTGTGATGCAAATTAATAACATAACAGCATAGCTGCATAAGAGCTGTGTTAAAAATTAATAACATAACAGCATAGCTGCTTATGAGCTGTGTTACAAATTAATAACATAACAGCATAGCTGCATAAGACCTGTGTTACAAATTAATAACATAACAACATAGCTGCATAAGAGCTGTGTTACAAATTAATAACTTAGCAGCATAGCTGCATAAGAGCTGAGTTCGAGGTACAATAAAAATAAATTCTATCTATCTATGTTTTCTCTCATTTTAGGGTTTGGATAAGATAGTCTTCTTGCCATTCGGCTACCTCCTCGACCTATTCCGTTATGGCGTCTTCCGAGGCACCACCTCCACTGAGGATTACAACTGCCACTACTGGCAACTGAGGGAGGCACTCCAGGGAGTTGAGCCACCGGCACCCAGGACTGAGGATGACTTCGATCCGACTGCCAAGTACCATATCTCTGCTGATGTGGAGTATATGAGGTAAGGAAGATTTCTGACATCATCTTTGTTATGTGAATATCATAAAATGCAAATAGAATATTCTACCCAATGAGTTGCCGCTGTATACATAATTGTATCATAAACATCCTGATACTCTACGGTTCAAATCCTGCCTTTTAGTGAAAGGCAAAGTTAAAGTAAGTCTTGTGTCGTCACTGGCCTTTTATACTAGAACACAGTATTATTGCGACTTGGTCCAAGTGGTTTCCTAGACCAGTCTTATTACAAGGCTGTACTGCCAGTAAATATTATAAATCAAAAACTGTAATAAGTTTGAAACTTGACTTTCCAGGTACTACATCTCATACATCATCCAGTTCCAATTCCATCGCTCCCTGTGTCAGCTAGCCGGCGAGTACAACACCGAAGACCAGACCAAATTGCTCTCCAACTGTGACATCTATAAAAGCACTAAGGCTGGAGACGCTTTGGGGTGAGTTGCAATAGCTTTTTTTAAGGATCACTCGTGTGTCTGTCCGTCTGTCACAGCCAATTTGCTCTGAATCTAATAAACCAATTAATTTAAAATTTGGATTAATTTCTGTGACTCACACACGGACGTGTAACGTAAATAAATGAATTTTGAGTATGGGGTCACTTTTGGGGGACAAATTAGAAAATTTAAAAAAAAAGTTTTACAAACTGTACCTTGTGACACATTAAATGAAAAGGCTTACTATGAGAGTCAGAAATATTATTTTTAATCATTTTAGTTACTCAAGAAAATATTATTGGGGAAAAACTCTTTTCGCATTTTAGTATGTATGAACTTAAAATAAAATCTCTTTGGCTATACTATTTGTATCTGGCTGGTTTTTGGTATCATTGAAAGTTTAAATTTTAAAGAACATAATTCCAAAGTCAAATTAGGACAATGTGTGATTTTCATTTGTCAAGTCTGTCAAGATGAGTGAATCTAATGAAGAAATTCGATACATTTTAAAATTTTACTACAAAAAAAGGTAAAATTGCAACGCAAGTCGCGAAAAAAATTTGCGATGTTTCTGGACCCAGTGTAGTGTCTGTGAGAGTAGCATAAATTTGGTTTAAGCGTTTTTATTTTGATGTCAAAAATGCGCGTCGCTCTGGTCGCCCTATTACGGATAAAATGGATGCCATTTTTGAAAAAGTGGAGCTAGTTTGGCATATCAGTAGTTACGACGTAGCTGAAGAACTGGGAATTGACCACAAAACAGTTTTGGCGCATTTGGAAAAAAACTGGGTACACAAAAAAGCTCGATATTTGAGTACCTCACGAGCTCACTGAAAGAAACCTAATGAACCGTGTACTCATTTGTGATTCTTTATTACGACGTTATGAAATTGAACCATTTTTGAAGAAGCTGATAACTGGTGATGAAAAGTGGATCACGTACGACAAGAACGTGCGAAAAAGCTCGTGGTCAAAGGCCGGTCAGGCTTCACAGACTGTGGCGAAACCCGGGTTAACTCGCAACAAGGTGATGCTGTGTGTGTGGTGGGATTGGAAGGGCATTATTCATTATGAGCTGTTCCCACCAGGCAGGACCATCGATTCTGAACTCTACTGCGAACAACTGATGAGATTAAAGCAAGAAGTTGAGAGAAAGCGGCCGGAGTTAATCAACAGAAGGGGTGTGGTTTTTCATCATGATAACGCTAGACCTCACACATCTTTAGCCACTCAGCAAAAATTAAGAGAGTTTGGCTGGGAGGTGTTAATGCATCCATCGTATAGTCCTGACCGTGCACCTTCAGATTTCCACCTGTTTCGGTCTCTTCAGAATTCTTTAGGCAGTGTCAGGTTAAGATCACGAGAGGACTGCCAAAACCACTTGTCGTGGTATTTTGATCAGAAGTCCCAAAATTTCTATAGCAATGGGATCATGTCCCTACCTACAAGATGGCAAAAAGTTATCGAAGAAAATGGTACCTACATAATTTAGATAAATGTAAATAATGTATATTAAAAATGTTTTCAATTTTCTTAAAAAGTGAGAAGAAACTTTTTCCCCAACCTATTAGAAGAAAATTGACCATTCCTCCCCTTATCACCGAAACTACAGAGCCTTTGAAAAAAAGTACGGAAAATAGTTCTATACTTATAGATTACAGGAAAACCTATAAGAAGTCTATAAAATATGGTTTTAAAATAACATAGTAAATCTCTCAATATTGTGCGTACAAACTTACATTTGCAGTTGGAGTGTTTGGGAGAACATGTTTTTCAAACTACAATTTTAAGTTTGTTCTTGGGATAAATTCATCCCAACTACGGAACCCTCCATTGTGCGTGGTCCGACACGCATTTCGCCGGTTTTTTATAACACCTGGCGGCTTTTCCTGGATGTTTTTATGTATAACTCAAATAGAAGAGAGCGATTGTGTATAATAAAGTTAGGAATACTAATAATATAAGTCAAACGCTACGAAATATTGATCTGTGAGAATGTTATGTTTAGAAAGGTGTAAGTGTTGACATTATTTTTGTTAACCATGTAAGATACTCTAAACTTTACTATTTATATATTTGTTTTTTTTTTTTGTTTTGTTTTGTGTTAGTTGCCAAGAAATCAATTATAATTTCTATTTTGCATTATATAATTAATTTATTATTAATGTAAACATAACCAAAAAATAACAAAATTATATACTAACATAACTAAAACTATTAAAAAACTAAAATATGGCGTCGAAAAATTATGAAAAAATTAAATTATTTATGTTTACTAATGTGATGTAATTATTTATTAGTTTTATTGCCTATCTAGTGGCACTCATTATCATATTTTCTTATGTTAATATGCGGATAATGTAGTGGGCTGCAATATTGTTAATATTTTGTATTATCTTTTCTCTATTTCAACACATATTGTAGCTGTTTATTGTCCCTGAATAAAATAAAATAAAATAACCCTCCATCTCCTACTCATCATTGTTAAATGTCCCTTAAGATAACCACAGGAGGAAAAGAATAATATTATGGATTATGTTTTCCTAAAAATCTTCCAACTTACTCGTAACATTTTCTTAATTCCCTTACAGTAAAATGCTTCAGATGGGTTCTTCAAGACCCTGGCCTGATGCAATGGAAGTGCTAACTGGCCAGCGTAACATGGACGCCAGTGGACTCCTGGAGTATTTCGCACCACTGCATGACTGGCTGATCGCAGAGAATAAAAGGACTGGCGAGTTTGTGGGTTGGGAACCTAGTGCTGTCCGTAAGTGATCGTCATTAATAAAGACTGGATTTTGTGTAAATTTATTTATTTACTGAAAACAAAGGATTGTAGTAGGTACACGTTAAAAATACAGTTTTACAAAATAAGCACTATTACATTTCTCAAAACTTGTGGGTGAGCACTGCTCCCCTAGCTAGGTTATGGAAACCTGTGTTAGGGAGAAGCAGTCCGGTCGCCTAAGGTACAATGACGTAAAATTATATAAAGCTTCTGATGTTATTGTTAATTTCGGAGAATTGAGTTAGACATTAAAGTAAAATAATTTAAGATAGGTACATATTAGGTCTTTACCTATGAAATTGCCGTTCTGCAGTACTGGCCATTTCAAATCAAAATAATTTTTGTTTGGCTAAGAATTCTAATTTCAAATTAATTTTATTTTAAAAACATGGATATATTTTTCCAAAAGTAGTCATTTGTTTATTGATTAGTGTTACATTTTCATCGCATTTCAATCTTTTTCGTCATCATGGATACGTTAAGAATTCGAGTAATTATGGAATATGAGTACCGTCGTGGCAGCAACGCGGCACAAGCGGCACGCAACATCAACGACGTTTACGGAGCTAACACTACAAACCAACGCACCACTTGTTATTGGTTTGCTCGCTTCCGTTCTGGAAATTTTGACCTGAAAAATGAACCTCGCGGTCGTCCGAAGACTGGTCGACAATGACGAATTAAAGGCGATTGTGGAAGCTGATGATACACAATCTACGGCTGAATTAGCAGCAGCTTTCGACGTTAGCGTCAAAACAATATTGGTCCATTTGCGTCAAATTGGCAAGGTAAAAAAGCTTGACAAATGGGTGCCCCACGAACTCAATGATCGCCAGCGCGAAGTACGCGTCGAGACGTGCCTTGCACTGCTCAACAGACACACAAATGAAGGAATTTTGAACCGCATTGTTACCTGCGATGAAAAATGGATTCTGTTTGATAACCGCAAGCGCTCAGCAAGTTGGTTGGATCCTGGTTCAGCACCTAAACAATGCCCTAAACGAAAACTTACCCCTAGAAAAGTGATGGTCACTGTTTGGTGGTCTAGCGCCGGTGTGATTCATCACAGCTTCTTACCAAACGGGGTGAGCATTACTTCAGATGTGTACTGTGAAGAACTGAACACAATGATGGAGAAGCTGGAACATCTCCAACCAGCATTGGTCAATCGCTCGTCTCCGCTGCTCCTGCACGACAACGCGCGACCTCATACTGCACAGCAGACGGTCTCCAAGTTGCAAGAACTGGGGTTGGAAGCTCTCCGTCATCCGCCCTACTCACCAGACCTTGCGCCTACAGACTACTACTTTTTCCAGAATTTGGATAACTTCTTGGCGGGAAAAAAATTCAATACCCGAGAGACAGTACAAAATGCCTTTGAAGAATTTGTTGCCTCCCGTCCAGCTGATTTCTTTAAGAAGGGCATCAATAAACTGCCACTGCGTTGGCAAAGATGCATTGATTGCATGGGTGATTACTTCGATTAATACAAATAAAAAATGCATGAAAAAAATTCGTTTAAATTTTTTCATACAAAACGGCAATTTCATAGGTAAAGACCTATTATATAATATGTGTGTGAGACTGTCTGTGTGTGTGTGTGTGTGTGTGTGTGTGATTGAGTGTGTGGTGTGTGGGGACAAATAAGCATTTTGTGTAAATGCTTGTTTGTATTTGCATATTTAGGCATTTTTTTTCAGGTTACTGCATATTTGACCTTAAAGTCTACGGATTGGGATGTTTTCTATAATTTTCACTACTATTATCATAAAAACACAAATTAGTAGACGGCACAATTTTACTATCCGCTGAGCATTTTGAACAGTGCTTGATACTATCTCGTTGAAACTGTTGTAACTTACTTACCTAAGTTAGTAGGTAATTTAATTTGTTGGAGTTTAATGTACTGCTACTGATTAGTTTGAATAGAAAAATATTATTTTATAGTAAGTATTTATTTCAATAGTAGCTGACCCGACAGATGTTGTCTGGTCCAAATAATAATTCATACAAAATTCCCTTAAAAAACGCACTTTCAGTTTTTCTTAATTTTATAATTTTCCCAACAACTTTTCCAATTTTTCTCTTCATAAGAACCTTCCAAATATTTGAAAAAAAAATAGCCACATTGGTGCAGCTGTTCTCGAGTTTTGCGGTTAGCCATTCATTTTTATTTATATAAATGAATTGCAAATTTTGTTGCATATTTCGACCATTTTAAGTTACATATAACCCGGTCTCTAGTCATCAATATCAATGAACTAGACTCCTTACTCCATTTCATCAGTTTTGTAGGGCTGCATTGGTAATGTTAACTCTTGAATAAAAAAGAACTTGCAATAAAAAAATTTACATTTATTATTTTTACGAATAACTTAACGTTAGTCCTCACAATTTTATTAACGGTAACTTACTCTTTCGGAAACATTTTTTATAATAATCTTTTGGTTTTCCAGCGTACTGCACAGGTGAACAGCGTTCGGCGATGGAGACTTCCGGCTTCAACAGCAGACTGAAGAAATACGCCTCCATGTAAATGTATCATCGAAGTAAACTATATAGTGAATAATACTTTTTATTGTGAAGTACGAGTACTTACATGTTTAGTTTTATTTAGTCATACAAACTTTCCGAATAAATCTTCAAAGTTTCCATCCACTAAAACTATCATGAGCCTGAGAAACAATCCTAACGTGAATCACAAATTATTTTGCCATCAATTCACTATCTTAGTTGGCATCGAGTTTTTAACAAAATAATTATTAAAGTTATGCAAATGCTGGAATAAAAACTTGATTCAAATAGTTTCAATTTATATGTCACATATAAAATAAAGCTATAACAAAAACCAGCAATGAGGTTGATTAGTGTCGAAATATTCCAGTGTATGACAATATTATTGCCAATATTTCAGGTCAGAATAACCACAAGTCATGGTGCTAGACGAACTAAATCCGCTCAATGGCAGGATGTCACACAATACTCAATAGTGGCGTAACGAACAGCCCTGACCTCGTACTGACAAATTTCGCGCTACTCTAAAAGGTTGACATTACTTGATCCCTTTTGGGGATAGTGCAATAGTAATACATTATCATTAGGTACTAGTTCGACCTTCAATCTTAATTCTCTACTACTATACTCACGTATTCGTGTATCCATTCAGGAAAAGTAACATGCCATTGAACATAGATTTAGCTAGGTTCAATAGTGGGGGCTCATTGGTCAACGCAATATAAAGTCCTGAATTAAAATCAAATAATGTCTGCACTGCACGTGACGTGTAATATTCTCAATAGAATAGAACAGAACACATTTTATTATGCCCACCATTAATAAAATTACAGATATCAATGTTTAAACTTTATTTAGGGTGACACAATGAGCGGTCTTATCGCTAAAAGCAATCTTTTATAGACAACCTTTGCATGGATTAAGGGGACAAGGAGAGACAATTCTGTAGGTAGTCAGTGGTGTACCATGTTACGAGTACATCATATTCATAATACAAATATTTATTTAGATACGAGTATATATAGGGTGACTGGTAATTAGTGACCGATACTTAAACACATGATTGTACTCATGATAACAAACAACTTTTACTATGGGACCAAATCTAAAATTGCGAATAAAAAATCAGCTCGTTCGCATAACTCGTCAAAATGTAGGGAACAGCTGATTTTTTTCGCGATTTCAGATTTAGTCCCATAGTAAAAGTTCTTTGTTATCATGAGTACAATCATGTGTTTGAGTAGCAGTCACTAATTACCAGTCACCCAAAAAAAAACCCAAATGCTAGGTTTCCCTTACAAACTTTCATCCCCTATATCATCCCCTCTAGGATTATTTTTAAAACAAAAAGTATCCTATGTGTTTTCCTAGGATGGCATCTACTTTCTGGCAAATTTTATTGAAATCCGCTCAATGGTTTAGCCGTGAAAAGGTAACATACAGACAGAGATACTTTCGAATTTATAATATTAGTAGGATTTATAAGAAATTTTATTCTGTATACAGGATAGCGGAATCACTTTTGAACGTCATAAGAAGAAAAATCTAAAATAAATAAATAAAAAAAAAAATAATAAAAAATGACTACCCCTGAGAAGGAATGGCAAAACAAACTCAGGGTTCAAAGTCTCTTTTCGAAGTCCAGGCATAATCTTGGTCAGATCATGTGAGGACCATATAGATTAGCGTCTGAAATGGTCTTTTGAGAAAAGAATCACACAGATTTGAGTAGACCTGTCCAGTCAGTGCAAGTATTTGTCAGACTCAGTAATCGTATAGCTCAACTCAATACCTAAAGAGCTCAACGACTTGACGAATAATATCATAGAAAGGACATTTGGGTCGGCCGCATAAAGTACTCAAACTGCCAGACAATACATATTAGTAGCGAGTTTCAAGTTAATCCAACAGCACGTTAAAAATTTTCCTTGCTAACTTTGACACCCCCCAATTCCCCTTTAGAGGGTAGTTTAGAAAAACAAAAAATCATAATTTACTTAGATAAATATTCATGCCAAGTGTCAAGTTTATTAACTCAAGGAATAAAACTTTTCATACAAACAATATCCCCCCTTTTGACCCTCTTAAAGGTCGAATTTCCAAAAACCTCTTCTTAGCGGATGTCTAGGTCATAATGGCTATCTGTGTGCCAAATTTCAGCCTAATCCGTTCAGTGGTTTGGGCTGTGTGTTGATAGATCAGTCAGTCAGTCACCGTTTCCTTTTATAGATATAGATAATAAGCATCACACAATAGTTATGCAATACAGCTGTGAGGGATGAGCTTATGCTGATAATATTACGGATTATGAGAGAGACAGCGCGAACGCAGTCCCTCACTACCAAAAATAACGCGTCCGAGTTATCCACATTAGGGATAATCGCAAGGGTCAACCAATCCGCAGTGCAATGGAATGGCCTCGCCCTGGGGGAACCGCCTATATGATCACGGTTTCCCCTACGCCAGGTAAGTATGAATATTCTACAGAAATTCGCGAGGGTCGTTCAACGGCGGAGAATCTTAACACCGCGATTCAGAAAACGGGCCTGAATGAACAACGCCATCTAGTTACAAAGTTGGAACTAAACCTAAAAGTTGGGTTGGGTGACTTGGGGTTGGGGTGAATAAATTAAATGATGCATGTATCGTTTCGGTACAGTATTAGGCGCTATTCATAAACAATAGTTTTCCCAGTTATTTTACTGTAAGTTTTACATTTATGTCCATTCGAATAGGCATAACCATGCTCCAGCTATATTTAGACGTGTTTTAACACTGAAACGGAGCACCACCCGACCTTCGGTTTCACATACAAAAAAAAAATGTACTTCACACATTTAAGCAATTTCTTAACCTTCAAAAGTGTTACAATGATATCAATGTCACACATAACATTAGTTTATTATATCAGCCTAAGCTAATGACTATGGGACACCATCAATTTGACAGTATTTTGTCATTATTGTATGCTTCCTGCTAACGCAACGCACAAATATTCGAAAATGATGTCATTTTAGATGAGAAGAATGTTTTAAAATACCGACTGCTTCTGACTTAATTCACGTCTTATTTCCATAAACATATTTTTAAAAGATGAAACAATTTGACATTATGAAGAAAACGAGTTATTTCAGGAAGGTAAAAAATATGACGAACTTAAATTACATCAATACTCATCAAACTGCTAATAATAGATTAAAATAATTATGGTGCAGAAATAATTATTTTTCAGATACTTACCAAATATATACCTAGAATATTTTTATGACAGTGCGCTGACGACCATTTAATAACAGATATACTCGGTGCTGAATCTAAGATTGATTAATAATTCTCAGTACAATTACTTTATAATATGCTGTTCGGCTTAAACTCCTATATCCTCAAAAGAAAAAATATAACTTAACACTTAACACTGGCCGAAAGATTGATCGAATTTTTAATCAGGAGGACAACAATAGATTTCAATTAAGTAGACGATGTACAAAAAAATGTTGACATCGTTATGATAATAGATTTGATACTAGCTAATAAGAATGTATCAGCTAGTATTGTAACAATAAGGTCAATTTTTATTATTAAAGTTAACTTTACAAACTTCTACAATATATAATCTTGCATAGAGGCCTCCTTTTAAGTATAATAAATACCTGTACTAGGAGACCCCGCTCTTCTAAAACTAGAAACAATAATAATGTAGGATTGTACATACAAAAGAAATTTAACTTAAATCTAGGAGGGTAAGTGTGTGTGGGTGTGTGTGTGTGTGTGTGTGAGGGTGTGTGTGTGTGTAAGGGTGCGGGGGTGCATGCGCGCGCGTGTGTGTGTGTGTATGTCGCTTTCGTTAAGCTATCACATGATAACATAACATTACGCCTGTATTTCCCAAACGGTTAGGCAGAGGTGCACCCACATTTCGCTAGTTATGTGTAAGTCCCATGTAATGTTGGCGAGCCTATTGCTATCAACTGGGCACAAATCCAGCTCCGGGCTACTACTGAGAAATTTGAAATGGAAATACCCAATATAAACAAGAAAAAAATTAATACCATGACGCTTTTAAAATAGATCACACAACCCAAGGTGGGTGACGTACAAGGATTGAAAAGAATCGTATCAACTGGATGATTCAGGTGACTAATAGATACTAGATGTATGGTGCTTAAGGCGATATAATCTATATCTAGTATACATAAATCTCCAGTATACATAATTATGCACATTCATGGAGCCATACATTGAGAAATAAAGTTTCTTTAAAGCTAATTTCGCGTTGTTATATAGGCTTTCCCCACAATGAGTAGTCAACTTGTGTGATTTCATGGAAAACAAACAAGGTAATTTTTATCTTAATAGTGGAGGAGTAGAATTCGAAAGTTTCAAATGATTTAAAACCAAGGATATTCAGAATAAAGACTTAGATGCCCCAAACAGTAGTATTACCCTTTCTGACCCTTCGCCTATAACATATTATCTGGTTCTACATTTATCAATGGTTCCCACATTAAATCACATTTTTTGTCAAAGTTTTTGTTTGCTTCATATTTTTCCGGTCCACTTGTCAGTTTGTGACAAGGACTTGTAATGTCATTATATGTAAATACCTTTTGTTTATGAAGTATTGCAACATATATTATTATGCAGAGGCGTCACCATCGGTCATTAGTTAAGGTAAATGATTCACATGAGATGATTCATATGATCTTGGCAGTGTTAAATATAATCTCATGAATGGTGAATAATACACCACTTTTGTCCAGGGCATCACTATGGTTGATAGTTCCTTCCTACATGGTTGGCAGGAAATTGATACGAAACATTTTTTTTTGTTAAGGGTGATAAACTTAGTTCTACTTAGACTTGGAAGTTTGGAAGAGAGCTTCATATATTATACTGAGCTGAGGAATAAATTGAATAAGTTGGTCCTGAAGATAATGGGTGGTGCAACAAAGCAAGTCTCGGACAGTTCAAATTGGAAACTATAATACGTAACACCATATAAAAATTACTATAGGCAAAAAGATAATCTAACACTAGACACCAGAAAATATATTTCTAATGTGCTAGACCACAAAATTGTTAATTCCAATGCAAAAACTATCATCATGACATAAGTTCATAAACCAGCGTAGAATGTAAATATCCCAAAAAAGTGCAAAATATAGGTTGCACTACTATTTGGAAAAAAAAATTAATCCACAACATTTTGTTCCCGGCCGTATTCAACATAGCGTTTATCTCCATATGAATAAAGTTCATAATAATCAGATTTTTCTCAAGATAATCATTTCATTGCTGACCTTGCAAGGCGTCCGCGGTCAACCCAGACCCAGTCGTGCGCGTAATGAATATAAAACAATTTGTCTATTATAAATAAATGTTTGTTTGAGTAATTTTACGCCAATTTGAGTTTAGACGAGTAAAAAGTTGTAGTTGCATGTCTTTGTAACGCAGGATAAACAGCAGCTCAACCAAAGATTTCAAATTTTTGCTGATGAAGAGACTATGGTTATGATGAGTTGGATATGAGAGGTTGCTATAGGTTTTTTGAAGTGATTGTGTTGATACCGATGTACTATGACGGGATGATAATGTATTGCATTATTGCAATACTTGTCCATCATAAATATTCTTCAATCGAATCACTCCATGGTTTACTTTCATGATTTTATCAGAAACCCGAGAACACTATGGCTTTTCCTCATTCACGTTTTCAAATCAGACAAAATATTGTGACTTTCTCATAATATTTTTAAGTATTCTATATCAGCGTAAACGTGCGATGCATACGAATCATAGAACGGGAGTATCAGGTACGCTTTACCTGTGTCAAGGGTACGTTTACCAACAATTTTATGGTAAAAATTGTCCTTGCCTTACCATATGCACTAGCATTTGCAGTAGGTAATGTGTCACTTAGTATGGGCGTACATACAGAGTCGGTATATATCTAATGTACATACGCAGGTACAGAATAATTCCCACGGCAAAACTGGCACAATAGGAAAATTGCGTCGTCGATGTTGTATGTAGCTAGAGCTGTTAATACCGATGTTTATTTATAACTTATGAGAAACAATCCGATCAAAGCGGAATCTTTTGGACATAGTCTTGTATACTGGTGATCAGATTTGGGTATCGTACGTAAACATTCTAAATGTGCTAAAATGTGTGTTCTGTGAAAGTCATAACTTAATAAATACTTTTACTAATGCTGAAACGTTACTTCCATGTACTTTGGCTAAGTCACACAACTGTCAAACTACAAATGTAAGACACAGTCCAGCCGTTGAGGGAATGCATTTCTGACACCTGTCAGTTGGACAATTTCTAGTAACTAATAAGGATCAAATTTGCAGAACACAAAATTAAATATTCGTTAGTATGATACTGACAGGTGTCAAGAATGCATTGAATGTAGAGACATTTCTAACCCAAAGCAATTACGGAGTATCATTTATCAATCTAGGCCTGAGTGTCGCTACAAAACACAAGGATCTAATAGAAAAGTTAAGCCCATTTGCAGTTGAGTATGTACGTTACGTGTGCATCGTTTATAATAGAAAATATTCACAATACAAGATATTATATTAACAGCTCTATATAGTTCCTCATAATTTTCTTCCACACACGTTTAGAATTCCCCTTTGATTTGTGTAGAAAACGATGGCATCTTGTTGAAGATATTACGCATGTGCGTGCAGATGTCTTTATTGTGTAACTTAAACTGAGTTCTAAGGTTCTTCTTCTAGTAAAGAGTGGGTGAAAATTATAAACCAACATACAGGTTTCATTTACATTTTACCTTGGCTTTGATGTTTCTATGTAAAAAAAACTTTTTTACAAAAAAAAAAAAAAAAACAACCGCCTCCCAAAAATAAAAACACAAAAAAGTGAAAAATAACTTTAATTTTGGAAGTCAGTGTCTTTGGATGTGTATTTTGGTTTTTTGCCACCGACTTCTGAAATTAAAGTTATTTTTCACTTTGTGGTGTTTTTTTTTGTAAAAAGTTTTTATTTTTCACTTTTTAGTTATTCCCTCAGTGCTACAGGTGTTCTGTAGTAGTTCTGTCGGTCTATTTGCCAACCTTATACCAATACAAAAACAACTCACTGAAAAAACCTACCATAAAATAAATATAAAATAACCATAGCCATTCCTATCTATGACTCTGCCCCATTAAATAATACCAGGTACCAGGAGATAATAACTGCTCATTAGGTCACAACTTCCTCAGTTGCGTTATCTATTACTTTCGCTGTCACCACTTTCTTTGTCACACCTAGGTAATGGGGCCGTCGCCGACGCGTCGTATGAATGATGTGTTACGATTATCTAATTACATAGGGACTAGAAGTAATATATTTGTAGCCGCAAATGGGTTAAGGAGGAGGATAATTGCTATGAAGGAGGAGACAGCAATCTAGTCACTCTAAACCTTTACGCAAGGTGGAGGACTGAGACTCGTGGTTCATATCGAACGAGACACGTGTCCGAAAGAACATTACGATAGGATTTTGTTTATTTTTAGGGCTCCGTACTTCAAAAGCCCCCCACCAATGGAACCCTAATAGGAACACTTCATTGTCCGTGTGTCTGTCTGTCTGTTAGTCTGTCAAGACCTTTTTTCTCAGGTAGGCTCAGAGCAGGTCAGGCTTAGAGGTATCAAGTTGAAATTAATATCAAATACGTATGTCTACGGTCCCTTGGAGCTCTAAAAAAAATCAAGCTTCTAAGTCAATGCAGTAAAAAAATACCATTTATGCGACATATTTTGAGACTCGTAAGTAAATCAAAACCGTAGGGTACATAACTTTGACCTAGAATCATGAAATTTGGCAAGAAGCAAGGTCTCGAAGCACAAGACTATAGGGAAAAGTCCAAAATTTGTTAATTTGTAGTTTTATGACATATTTTTTTTTTTTTTGTGATTACAAACTTACATTTGTAGTTGTAGAATTGACCGTGACGTATATTGATGTATTTTTGAGATAAACTCTTATAACTCATCTCAACTACGGAACCCTTCACTGTGCGTGAGCGTGATCCGACACGCACTTGGCCCGTTTTTGAACATTGGCTTACTAAAGTATCTATCAATAGATGGTGAAAATAAGTGATCATTACTTCATTATCATCGGTTTTTGGAAACAATAATTCATTCTGTGACGTCTTCGATTCCATCTCTTTCTAATCTCCCATAACGACACTTAAAAGAACAGAGGTGGTGGAATTTCTTCTATTGTTAGCAGAAATTGTAAACATGGGTATATGCCTGCACCCTAATTGCGTAACACATTAACAATCGGAGTTGGTTTCATTTTGACAGTTCATCAACATTCATTGCGTTATTTATTTTGTCGAGAAGACAAATTTTGCGAACATATGAAGCAATGGATTAGCAATTTGCTTCAAAATGATTCAGATTCCGATCGATAGTGTGCTAAGCAATTACCCCATAGGTCACTGTTTTAAGAACGTAATTGTCAATTGCTCCATCTAGGTCACTCAAATTCTAAGAACGTCAAAATATTCAGATTTCAAAGTTTCCTCGTTATCCTTAATTGTTAAACGATGTTAGGTGCAGTACACACTACTCGCACCCAACTATTTACGCAACAAATAAGTGTAGCAGCGTGTTATATAACAAACAATTCATTACGGCTGGGATTTTACGTCCCGTGTGTAATTGTAGACGTGCCTTACTTAGTTTCGAAAATCGTGATTCAAAAAGGAGTGCCGGGTAGCAGTTTTGGGTGTTGTGTAAACAGGCCTACAGCTAGATAAGTGATTTAGGACCTATTTCACGATGTTCGAATAGCCACTACTTACCGAATATATTAAAAAATGGAACAGATTTTGTATTAAATTATCTGCCGAGTAAGTTAATCGTAGGTGGTGAAACAGGCCCTAAGTATAAGAAAAACTTAGCTAACGGTAGTACAAATAGTGTTAAGGCAAATCCTTTGGCTTGGGGTTATTCAGTTGGCAAATAAAATATATAATAATTATTATTATACTTTATTCTACAATAAGCTGTTGCTTCGCCCGCGTGGATGTCGATACTTCTCTATTGGAATCGAATTTTATTCACAATTTCATGGGATTTCATTTTATTGCGTGGAACCCTAAATCTTTTTCTAAAATAGCCTAAGATACTCCTTATAACATCAGCTATCTGCCAGTTAAAGTCTCGTTCGGAGATTAGCCGGAACAAGCAGACAGACAGACAAAAATGTGCAAATTTGTTATTTTGTTACAAGTGCCGTATATAGTGTCATTGCATTTAGTAAAGAACAGTTATTTTGACATTACAAACAGACACTTCAACGTTATTAATTTGTTTACGTAGAAGATAGATTTCTCTAATCTGGAATATCAGAAGTATATAATCGAGCTCATCTTAGATTTAGTCGTGGTAAATGGGACCTTTATGTTACAAAATTGAGATTTAGTTGCTTAGTTAATTATATGCACCATCATATTTAATCATGCGTCAAATTGTATCATTATAAACGATTTGTTTTCAGCAAATAATTTATGGTGCTTCTTATAGCAATAAAATCCATGTCACAGTCACGCCATGTTCTGTCACGAATTAATGTTACAGCATTGAAATTATTATTATCAATGCTTTTCGGTCAGCCTTTACGAACATTTGAGTTCTGCCAGCCCTTCTCCTGTTAATGTATTTCGGTTGTAGGTACAACCGAAATAACAATATTGATCTCAGAAACGACAGTTTCTTTGCGACTGTAGGAACCTTGTTTACCTTTTCCACGTAAAACAATAAAAAAAACCTAAGTTATAACAGCGCGGGCGCAAGTTTTGAAAGATCCAATCAATTCGATAACATTATGCAAAATATCTATGTAAGTACGTATAGTTTCCGTGGGATAATAGAAAAACTGAGTAATCCACGGACAGTACGGAAAACATCAGCCTAACCAGCATTTAATATAATTATCATGTGAATTCTACTTAAGATGAACGATGAACGTAGCTTTAATAAATTGTTACAGTAAATCATAATCCTGTTATTGAATCAATTGTTTATTAATTTCTTAGAATGGGTTAAGTATATGAGAAATTGCATTTTAATTAGGCCACAAACTGTCGTAACTATCAGTGATAAACTGATAACAGAAAACCCATAGAAATCACTGTCTATTAGATATGAAAATCTTTTATGAGATACTAAAGATCATCCCTTACTGTCAAAACTTACTCAATCTCTTGTAACCCCGTGCATCGACAATAAAGCGTAAGATGTGACGCATTATGACCTCAAGTCTGTTAGGTACGCAGCAGTACAGGCAGACAAAGCCGATTCACACGGCCCGAGTTCAGAAGCCAACTCACCGACGGACAGTCGTAAACGCGATACCAAACAAGCACCACGCACCATTGACTGTTAAGAACCTCGCGCAACTAGGTCAATCAGACCACGTTAACATGGACTATCTTCTAAACAAAAATCCCATAATGTGGTTTCAAGTTGTTCTGGTGTTTCTTTCATACTCCTCCGCTGAACCACAGTTGGATTTACCGCCAATTTCAAGCACGCAGCGGAATTATGGTGGTTATGGCTTTTCCAGTACTCCGGCTTCTATAAATTCTCCTGGAAATCAGTACGATGTGAACAGAAACTTTCAGTACAGTTCTGCTAGACCTGTATCGTCTAGCCAGTCACCAGGGGTATATTCTGTTTCATCCACCCCTTACAGTATAAACCCTGACATAAGTAACAACGGCTACCCTAATACAAACTTCGGAAATAGTCGGAACCCAAGTTCGACGTCAAGACCGTACGATGATAGGAACCGAGATGATTCAATTGACATAAACAATGATCCGAATTTCAGAAGGAATGATCCCAATTTTGTTCGTAATGATCCTAATTATGTTGGAGCCAATCCTTATGATTTCAACAGGGGTGTGGATGGGAATAACATTGATGATAGACTGCAGCACGTAAATCTGCAACAAATTCGGGATTTCTTGGCTCAGGCTGACGATCAGGCGTCGAAGGAGTGCACTAACAATGTTGCAGCTCAGTGGAACTTTGAGACTGATGTCAACGATGGTACTCAGCATGCAGCGGTAAGTCTGTTTTATTTTATTATTTTATTTTATTTTCTATCAAATGTTAAACTTTCCATAGTCATTATTTTTCTGGTCATTAATACTAACCAGTAGTGTCTAAATTCCTTCAACTAATTACAATATATTTAAACTCTTGTTTTCCAGTGTTTTTATTTTCGTTTGAAAAGAAACGGTTTTTCTATAATTATTGTTTGTAGTTCATGTCAATAGATAAGCACAAACGTGCTTTGGTTCAAATACTGTTTGTATGCGCCGGTGGCATAATTTGTATTCAAAGCATGTGCTTCAATTTATTATAACGAAGTAGATAGCTTACAAACAGTATTGTTAGATTAGATTCTTTCTTTATTTCACATAAAAGATTAAGCTTATTAAATAAACATTTTTCGTCTTTTAATTTTCTTTTCTGCAAATGTGGTTGTATGTATCTTAAACGAAATATATTTACTTTAATGCAATTTAATTCCTTACATCCATCTGTGTATGTTTTATGCACATAGACATGCATAAAACATACAAACAAATACATAATATTTAAATGGTCGTCCGTGCACAGTGATTACTGGCAAATGACTCTACTATTATTTAAGATTGTTATCAAATAAACAATGTGATACATGCTGCCAAGTTAAAATGACATGCAGCATTTTATAATACCTTGGGAACATGTTGTTTCATTCTTAATTATCGTCTTTAGAACATACCTATACATAATCATTCCTCGAGTTAACCAAAGAATATGATTATTTTTAAGGTAATTTCACTAGTGGTTTCTTGATATTTATAGATTGTATAGTCATGTCAGCCCGTGGTTACTAATTGACTAGGACTCTTTGTTGACCATTATTAATATTGCCGAAATCACTAAGTTTCAAGCAAAGAACAAAATGTTGATTAGGGAGGATGTAGCTGAAGCTAGTGACATTGGAAACTTATCCATATTCACTTTAAAAAAATAAAAAGTTAATTCAGATGATTACATTATGTACATATATTTTTATAATTTGGCTCTGATGACAATGGTGGAAAAAATGGTGAATTTTTGCGCCCTGGTGACCTCGTCAAATAAATATAATTTCTAAAAATCACAATTAAAGACGTAGAATTTCTTATTTCACACATTCCCATAAGCGTTTATCTAGTGGAAAGTTTCCGGGTAGCGGTTCCCATAGAACAATGTATGTGAGATCTCAACCACGTTTCTACGGTGTGTCTTCACGGTTTTTGTAGAGAGTGCTGTATTGTGTCTGCCGTCAGATCAGTCGTTATTACGTGGTGACTGTTTTGTACCATGTTATGGGCAGGTTTCTAGATGTCATGATTGATTATGATATTGTCTGTATTATCGAAGACTGTGTAGTAAGGAAATGGGTGAGAGACTTTGACATGAAGGGCTTTATTTGACTGTAGCTGTCTTTTGCAGCGATTGGCATTCCTTGGTTGATGAATCGTCGTATTATTTAATGTTTCGGCTTCTTTTAAACCTTCTGTCTTACTCTTACGAGATGTTAGATCAATTGTAGTACCTACTAAGATATGAATAAGAACTTGTTCAATCCACCGCCTCATCAGCATTGTTCAACGTTGACGACTTATGATAGGAATCATAGTTGACATTTTAATTTCGCATTTTATGCTCGGGATTTCTCTACTAAGAACCGTCTTGCAATATTTAACAATATTGTGAGTCTGCTTATCCACTAGAGCACTGCAGAGCGGAGGAAAATTTGGTCAAGATCATCATAATGTAAGCCGTTGCTGACGTGACAATACCAAGATCCTATTGGTTGTCAGTCGTCTGCATCCTGCTCGGATTTGTAGGCTGCCGTATGTTTCGTTTCATTATTGATTTCTAGTGCTGTATAACTTCCAATAACGTTACACTTATGCTGCTACCAAGCTACTTCCACAACAATGTTGTATGATCAAGATCTAATTATTATAGTATTTCTTATGGCACCTGTTCGTGGGAACATTAGGCTATACATGTGGGTCGTGACTAGTGGCGATATATACTTCTGTTTTGACGTTTTTTGCATTAATGACCTTATTATCGACGACATTAGACTCATGAGGTGATGACTAAGTGTTTGTTTGACGTTTGATCAGCATTTTTATTGTCTTTTGTTTTCTTTAATGACCTTGATAGTGCTTGATTGATGGGACCTGGTAGGAATGTGTTTGTGTGTGACAAAACTCACTTCTATCATGAGTTCACAACCACCACCTTTATTACTGAAAACCGATAATAATATTATCTCAACCCCAATGTATGAAATTCTACTTATATATAATATGTTATAAGTTCTTTCAAAGGTCAACTTCCCTGCATTGACTTGAATGATCTTTTTCTTTAAAAAATAAGTCTACATACAATACAGCCAGTTCAATTTTAAGCTGAACAAAAGTAACAATTATCATTAAAATCAACAATCTGTCACAATCGACACCCATTGGTTTTAGGCCAGTAATATCCGCTATATTGTGTCAAGACAATGAAGCTATAGTGTCACTGTGGTGTCACCAATCATGGCCACCTTTATTTGTTCTGTAATCTATTGAAATATCAACCAAATTTTGGAAATGCACCGGAGTTCCGCAGGATGAGATTTAGAAATACATAGTTGGAATTATGTCACTGAGGCGTAGTGACAGGATCCAAAGAAAATAAAATCATAATAATAGATCTTTACCTATGAAATTGCCGATTTTTGATACAGGCTAGTGTGAAGATCAATATCTTTCATTCTATTTAGAATTCCAAATTCATACTAATTTTATAATATAGCATGTCATTTTCTTTTAAAAAATCAGCTATTCATTTTTTTTTCTCGCCATTTGATTTTTCTTTGATATCGATGTTTCTGTAACCATGGAAGAATCGACATTGCGCGCTATTTTCGAATTCGATTTCCGTCGTGGCACCAACGCAGCACAGACAGCACGACGTGTATGGACAAGGTGCCCCAAGTGAACGCACGGTGTGTTTTTGGTTTGATCGCTTCCGTTCTGGAAATTTTGATCTCAGCAAAGCGCCCCAGGGAAAAATTTCAAATCTGAGGCGGTCAAAAACGCCTATAAAGAATTCATCGATTCCCGTCCCCAGGATTTCTATAGCAGCGGCGTCAACGAACTTTCATTAAAATGGCAAAAGTGCATTTCTTTAAAAAAAAAAAATTGTTTGATTTTTTCTAAGTAAAATGGCAATTTCATAGGTAAATAACCAAATATTAAAATGGTAATTTGGTCCTCGTCTACATATTTTTTTAACCTTTAAAACATGTTGTTAGAATTTCCAAACCCTTATCTAATTGTTTTTGTTGTCAAGTCAATGGTATGAACCATTATAAATAGTGAGAATAGTAATCGGCACGTGCAGACAATAATAATAATAATTAGCACTGGCAATATCTAACCATATAACACGAGTAATAATAATTGTTATTTGCCAATCATCTGATCCCATGTAAAACTGCAGAGGTCAAGGATGGAATTGAAAAAATGGCGGAATTTCCTCTGAAGCCAGAAACTGAATTGTCTTAAGGCATTTACCGAACTAAAAACGCATATATAGTCGAGTCGAGAGTGTAGAAGAGAAAACAAAATATACTCGTATAACATAACACTATAAGCTATTGTCTAAGCGTTAGTTAGATATTTTCAACCTCAATGAAGTTTTCAATTTACTGGGATTTGTTGTCAAAAGTGGTAACGCATTTACAAGCTTGACTATACTAAAAATTGGAATGAGGAAACGTCATTATCACACCAAAGTTGGGTTCTAGAAAAACAAACCGCAGATTGAAAAATGTATTTTAAACTATGGCCAAAACACTCAAGACCCATAATTTTCCATATTTTTTAGGACATCACAAAATATCTCGTCTGTTTTACAAACTACAACCTATAATGTATCTTGACCTATAAGGCTCTTGATAACAGAACAATGAGATAATTCATTACTCCAAGGCTTCTTATTGTGTCTCAGCCATTACAATTATTAAATATAGCTAGAGGATAAGCTTATGGTCGTGTGTAATGGGTTTGTGACCATATAATTGCTTTTGATGACACTTGTGAGGTGGTTTCGAATGGGATGTAAGTGTGTTATGGGTAACTTTGTTTCCTGTAGGTCAGTTTGGGTTTTTGCTTAGAGATATTATTTTTAGACTCCTGCGCAGGTTATGCTTAGCAATGGTCTGTCATTTTTCAGTGAATATGTTATGTGCGAATAAAATTGATGGATCGATGATGATATATTTCTGACGCTGTAGTTTCTCTAACGAACATAGGGTTAAAATTCAATTGCAATGATTCTGATTCAGTTTTTTCTTGATCTAACCCTATTTGTCAGTCAACGACCAGCATCTGAAAAACCAATAAAAAATATAACAATAGCTTCAGCACTACATTTTTTTTTATAATTCAATAAATTCTCGAATTATAGTAATAAGGTTACGATAAGAATTTCAGTGGAGCCTTGAAAGTTTTTCGTGTAAAAAAAAACTCAATTTATTCACAACAGAAAATTGATTAAAAAAATATATATTGTATTTTAGTTTGGTGTTGAGAAGCACGTATACATCAATGGAAAGGTTTTTCAATGCCATGAAGAAAAAATCGGGACATGGACTAAACGTTAGTCACTTATGATAGTCTATTGGAATTTTAGTCGCCTCGTATCGTAAACCTATTCCTGGTAAAAATATGAAATCACATTTTAAGCATGGGTTTCGGTAAAGGCAACTTAGCCAAGTTACCTTAGATACTAGGCTGAAGAGGGAAGAAGCTAGTACATCCCTACAAAGCTAGTACATCCCTACAAAGCTAGTACATCCCTACAAAGCTAGTACATCCCTACAAAGCTAGTACATCCCTACAAAGCTAGTACATCCCTACAAAGCTAGTACATCCCTACAAAGCTAGTACATCCCTACAAAGCTAGTACATCCCTACAAAGCTAGTACATCCCTACAAAGGACAGTTAACCGAAAGGGATGGGTAGTTGTTGCCACAAAAGGATTCTGGCAACCTTGTAAAAAGTAAGTGCAAGTGAAAACCTAAAACTATAAGCTAAGGTGATTGCGCAGTAGTAGCTTTCGTTTTTTGCAGTTTTCAAGTCAGTATCAGGTTGTATATTGATAAAAATATGATACACGGCTATAAGAAATATGTATTTACATAATTTTAACCATAAGAATCATCAATACATCTTTGTAAGTTAGATTTCTTACGTATTCGTCTAATTTCCGAAATCAGACCAATTCGCAGGAAATCTAACTTAGAAAGATGTATTGATGATTTTTGTGGTTAAAATTAAGTAAATACATATTTTTTATAGCCGCGTATCATATTTTTGTCAACATACAACCTGACGCTGACCTGCAAATTGCAAAAAACTTAATAAAATTTGAATTTCGCGGCAACTACTACGGATCCCCCTTAAGGTCTGATTCAATTAACATAGCGCGAATTGTTGTGACACATCGATTTAACAATACTATGTTAAATTGTTTAACTTTTTAGCACTGGTATTGCAGGATAAATTTCATTAATATATATTTTTTTATTCATAAACGAAATACAAACCTAGAGACTGGGTTTACCCCGAAATGTATGTGAGTAAAAGTTCTGGCGCAGACAGACACTTTGGTGCCTGAAATTGGTATGTTCAGAATATAGAATATTTAAGATTGATGCAAAAAAAGGCTACAACGACATATTTCATGAAGAAATTACTCTATCATAATAAAAAAAAAAATAATAAAAAAAAAATTTATTGATGAAAAGCCAAAGAAAATGAAAAAAAGAAAATTAAAATGAATGAATGATGAAATGATAGAGATAATTCCTTCATTTATCTTATGTTTTTCGCATCTCCGTTTATGACAAGTAAAAATTATGTCAAATTACATATAATATATGAAAGAATTTTATAACTATCTACCTACCTTCACCTTGGCTTGGAATCAGCAGTTTCCAGGGTCGAGAGCCACGGACGTCACAATGCTCGAATTTTTTTTCATAATCAGAATTTTGTATGACCACGACTGCGTTGTTATGCTCCATTGATCTAAGTACAGATAGTAACAATGTTTATTACTGTATTTGAAATAATCTTGGCATTTGCCCAGAGTACATTAGTTAGTTTATAGAGCAATGGTTTAATGGTTAAAGGGGCTCGTGGCTAAGTGATAAAAGCTGCACGGGTCGATCGATCAGGTTAAGCTACGCTTGCCGCGGTCGGTCCGTAGATGGGTGACCGTCTTTACATACCAACGCACCCCTCCGTGCCTCGGAAAGCACATTAAGCCGTTGCTCCCGGCTGTCACTCTTGGATCTTTGACAGTCATTACGGGTCGTCAGAAGCCCGAAAGTCTGACCCAGTAACTGGGTTGTGGAGGTCAGATAGGCAGTCGCTCCAAGTAAAATACTGGTATTCAGCTGCATCCGGTTAGACTGGAAGTCGATCCCTGCATAGCAAGGAAAAGGCTAGGCGGATTGATTGAGGTGCAATGGTTAAATTGATGTCACAAATGTAGAAGAAGCAAAAATCTCAGTAGAAACTTAACTCGGCTCATATGGCAAGGAACCTTATCGTTGCAGACCATCTGTTGTGATTTGAAAGTGCTCATTCTCAGCCAGCCCACTATTAAAAAGCTGTCTCTAAATTATACTGTATAATTAAAAAATAATCAAAATTAATCAAATCATCAGGTGAAATTGGTAATATCCTCAAAGTAAACATTCCACTTCAAGCAAAACAATATCTACATTTAATCGCATACCAATGACTTTTATTGTTAACTGTACAATCATTTCACACAACCCACACGCGTAGTTCGCTAATTGATGACAAAAGTCGATCCTGACCTTAGAATCCTCACAACCTTAACAAATCACACCAGGCAACCTTCCTCAAACCTAATCACAGTGGTTTAAAGTCCAAAATTCATTGGAAGGTGTGTAAATCTATGTTGGTGTTAAAGTGCAAATGGATTGCATAGTGTTGTGCCAAATATTGAAGCAGCTTTGTGCGCGATAGTACATCTGTTTGTAAACTTGAACTAGTTTGGGTATGAATGAGTTTTTTTGTTGGTTTGGTCTCTTAGCTTTTGTTAGCTTCTTTAGTGGTTGAACTGATTATGATGGATAGGTGTTGACTTCTTTAGGGATTTGTTTTGGTACTTTGACGTACGGGTTCTTAGACTAATGAATGTTAAATTATAGATTCAGTACAAGCTTGCAGCCTCATTCCATATGTCATATTATTGCGAAGTCTTGAAAGTTCGATCATGACAACGATTTAACAGAAGTGAAACTGTATAGACATGGTTTAAACTCTGATAAACTAAAACGGGCATTCATAGGATTTTTTTTTTCATCACACTAATATTATAAATGCGAAAGATTGTGTGTGTGTGTGTGTGTGTGTTTTTGTATGTTTGTTACTTCTTCACGCTCAAACGGCTGAACCGATTTGGATGAAATTTGGTATGTAGACAGCTTCTATCTTGGATTAACACATAGGCTTCTTTTTATCCCGGTCTACGCGGGTAAAACCGCGGGGCGCAGCTAGGTGACAAGAAATGGTCGCGAGAACTCGAGACACCAACCCGAAAAGCCCATTTTATGTGAACTATTTGATAGATTTTCATAGGCTACCCATGGCATTGATAGTTCCAATTTAAGCCTACACGTCCGTTAAGAATTAAGTAACCCCCTTATATAACGCGAAATAAAATAAAGAAGCGATGAAGCTTAACAACGAAGATAAAGTTAAGACCTTACGGTAGCCACTTCAATGCCGCCACAGCATAATGAGACGCCTATTCATTCTCACACAAGTTAACGTGTGCCCATTGTCATTGATAGAGGACATTCCCATACTGTGTCGTTTCGCAACCAAAATGTGACGATGACTTCTGGTGATTTTGGTTATGAGGAAAATTGAGGAAAAGGATGGACGGAAATGGCAGCCTAACACAAGTTTCTTCACCTGAAATAGATACATCCAGGAAAGTTTCAATAGTACCTAGTAGAAGCCCTTGCGAAAGAACCACTGTGTGTACAACGCCACATGCGAACTACGCATCAAAGACCTAATGTCACACAAATCTTGCATCGCGAAAGCAGAGTTTACCACACGACTAGCTTACGAGTATATACAACATTCCGACATCTACCGTCGGGCAGTAGCTGACCAGACAGAACACCTGTCTGGTCGGAGGATCCTCCCTTTTCTATGAAGGATGAGTGAACGTTATGTTATGATAGAGCCCATCGGCATCAGGAACAGGGTCCAAGCTGCCGGTGGTCAGGGCTCTAGAGAGAGAAACTTCCTCGCTATGCGTGCCGTGTCCAGGAGAACTGCTTTTTGGATCAAACCCTTGACCCAGCCGCGAAATCCCAAAATCCGAGCCTCTTGAGGTGTTGGTTGAGGCTCTTCGTTATTAGGCCATTAATCGTAACAATTATTGGTACAATGGCTGCAGAGTCTACGTCCTACATGTCGACAACCTCGTGTGCTAAGTCAAGATACTTGTTTTTTTTATCTTTCTCAGCTTTCACGAGATTCTCGTCATGAGGGACAGCGATATCAACAATCATTGCACGGCACTCTCGTCGATCTATTACCACAACATCAGGCTTATTGGCTAAAATACTCGTAGTCCTGTTAGTGATCGATCCCGGTACAATTTGCTCGACCCAGATATCGAGAAGTGGGTCGGTATGGTATGGTACTTCGGACTCCACAAGGTTGTACCCACCCTGTTCCTCAATGCCCGATGTTCTGCTACAAGTGAATACTCAAGACTATCATCGGCTCAAGACTGTTTGTCCACCGCAACGGGAACAGGACGTCAACGAGAAACGAGATTATTCGGTCATAGTAAATATAGTGTTACTACTTCGGCGGCGTCATCTCGTCCTCGTTGTCGGTTGTCGGTGCGGTGGACAAACACCTGTAGCGTAAAACAGATATGTTTGTATATGTTTGCTTATTACTATGCAGTTGGAGACGTTGTAGTATGTTAACATTACAGACTTATGTATAGTAGGTACTATGGGCCAAAGTTCCGCATGATCACCTCAAAGGCGATAATCGCATGCACGGCTCACGACTCGATCGCACAATGTTCGTTTGCTGCGCTCTCACAGAAATATTTTCTTAAGTGAGCATGCTTAAGTTTTGTCCATAGTATCTACAAGTACTTTAATACGATTAAGTTAAGATCGTGACAAGGCAAAATGTGCGATAATACGAATGAATAATAATTAACACATAAACATAGTTTCAAGTTCAAAACCAGTTTCATACCGTGGGAAACTGAATTTGTTATTACTATAGGTAGGTTTAAACCTACCTATAGTAATAACAAATTCAGTTAATGATTCAGGTAATGAGTACGTATTTGTTTGAAAAGTCGATTTTTCTCGTAAAATTGAAGTCAAGTTCAAACATTTGAATATCAAGTATGGGAATCCAAATAAATGACTACCTCTTACCATAGGTGTTGGAGGCTTGATTATGGTCAAGAAAGTCATCACCATGGCAACTGGGTAACTGTTTCCTCTGTACTGGCTCTTGCACTGGGTTTCTGAGACTGTGCTGTCATCTGCGTACCCGATAGCACCAAGCTGTATCAGGTCGTTGATGTGCAGCAGATATAGAGTCGCAGAAAGTACAGACACCTTTTGCGTTTGGGAAAGGACAATAGCCTCTTTTATTCACTAAGCTACGTGGGAATGGCTAACATACCTACCTTAAAATTAACAATTTATATTAATCGAAGTAAAAACATCTTTGTTCAAGTTTTATCTTTCATCAAGAAAACAATTTTAGAAAATCTTCATAATTAAAACAATGCTACGATTAGTTTTCATGGCGTCGATAAAAAAAGATCCATTTTTTAGAAGACTAGGTGTACCTACGGTTATCCTAATGACTAATCTCCTCGTACCAAAAATAAACACCAGAATCCATATAATCAATTATCACATTTAAACAAATAATTAAACCACCGAATAATTGCTATTACAAGCAAGATACAAAACTTGAACTTGAGTCTAGAAGATTAGATCTCTAAGTAAATCAAGGTTAGCTAATGAATCGCTTTGTTAAGGGTCTTATGACACTAGTTCGCCGTAATGCTGCGGACAAGGCCGCGGTATAAAACAGTGTTATTAGCACGCAAATTTGCGAAATTTGACGTAAGGTCTTGAACTTGAGGGTCAAATGTCGTCTATCTTTGCCCTAGTTCTAGACTTTATCTGATATTATGCGGTTTTTCGCACGTATCTTGTATGTGAATTTTAATTGCTGCTCTTCACATAATATAGGCCTTAACTTCATTCCTATGAATTTGAATTGATGGCCTTCTCACTCTGATCGGAATATTGGCCTTTGGCTGTTGCCTTTTGTGTGTTTCCTAACTAGTTTAAGATAGATAGATAGAATATTCTTTAGATTCTTTATTGTATTTTATTTAATCCTAACTTCCTGATTAATATTATAAATGCGAAAGTGAGTTTGTTTGTAACGCTTTCACGCTAAAACGGCTGAAAGGATTTGGATAAAATTTGGCACATGCGAGCGAAGCCGCGGGCAAATGCTAGTACAGCATAAAAATTGCAGGTATAAATGTAGAGTAATGTAAGTAACTTTGTATGAGGGTGACATTTTCATACTGATCAAACCGTCTATTATAATCTAATATACATTTTAAAAAGTAACTTTGTCCATTTATCTAGCAAGGGTTCTCTGCCAGAGCTTTATTTTGACAGTTTAACAACATACATTGCGTTATTTATGTTGTAGAGCAGACAAAGTTTTCGAACATATGAAGCAATGAATTAGCAATTTGCTTAAAAATTATTCAGATTCCGATTGATAGTGTTATGCAATTAGGGTGCCGGTTTAAGTTTCAGTTTGGTTTTTGTGGTTAATCAGGATTTGTGATTCTTTGTGAAGAAAATATTGAGTATTCTTATACTCTGAATTATCCATGTAAACAACTCTTAATTTGCCCATACAGACCAAAAAAAGTGTGAACAAAAATTTTATTCACGGTTTTTAATTACACGATTATTTCACTAAATTATCTTCTTTAATTACTGTTCATCCGGGTTTTAAAATACAATTATGATTATGAATCATACGAGATGTTCACCTGAGAACATATTTTGATCCGTGACGGACTTTGTGAGGCCCCAAACGTTGAAACACATCTTTCTGCAATTACAATTTTATTCATGAAAGTTGAATTTTATTACAAAAAAAAATATCTACGTCCGAAACTGATTAAAGAGTCTTCTGAACTGTTTGATATTTTGAATATATCCGAGATCTCCGAGGTAAACATGGTGCTATGTATCGAACCCTATGGTTCCATAGCCGTTTATTTATTTATTTAATAAGTACACCAACAGCTTAGATACAACATGTGCAGCGCAGGAGTCACTATGGCTGTAATTTTTGGGGCACAGGGGCAGAATGGGTGGTGGCTACAGGAGTTCAATCACAAACAAGCGGAGAGTTGGTGGTCCTCGGCACCGGGTTGCAGGCAGTCCAGGGAGGCTATGCCATCTCTAGATGGAAGGCTAACCAGGCGTTTATTCCGCCTGGACAGGAACGGACTGCGTCTGGTAACGAGGTCCATCACAGGACACTGCTCACTAAAAAAACACTTGTACGCAATAGGCATAACGGACTGACCTCTGGGTAGGGCTTGCATAGAGGCTGAGGAAACCGTTGCGCATGTGATCTTTGAACGCACAAGCGTCACTCACACAAGGAGGTGGACTCAATCAGTCCACCTCAGAAGTTGATCACGTGTCCAGGTACAGTAACCCCCGACGGCCACCATGGCCCACGCAAAATGGTCCACATGAAGGACTAAATGCGGAAACTATACCTTCTAACATAAAGAACTTAGAGATAAGAGGAGGTGGAACACAGTTTGCAACAAAGCTAGGAAATTATAGGCGTTTATAATAGAAGGATCGGTTTGTCTTTGCAGTGACTCTAACTCATCAAACATGACATTCAAGCCAATTAACTTAGAATCAAACCAGTGATATGGTGATTATGTCACTCTATAACAATACCCATCAATTATTATGATGGCGACATTACCATGATTCATAACGCAATATCATCACGCTATAGCCACTGAGTCACCAAATTAATGGCTACAAAAAATAGGCTACACTTTATCATTGTTTTCTTGTTATCCGTCATTGTGGGATGACGTCATTTTAATTAAAGTTTAATTATTAACGAAGGTAATGAAGAAGTGGAAGGTAATTTTGGGAGGCTTAAAATAATGATTCTGATTATTTACAGCATAATTAGTAGCTAACCTTACGGCTGAAAATGGTCTTACGAAAAATCAGCAAACAAATGATACCAACTCATTAATGAGATAACAATTTATGGCTTAGTTGATAGAAGCTGCTATTGGACGTAATCTGAGTGCCTAAAGAAAGAAATGAAACGTCACATTGCTGCTTTTAGTTTTCCGTACCAAAATGGTAAAAAGGAACTCTTATGGTGCGAATCAGTCTGTCTGTCTATCAACTTGAAATTTGGAACAGTTTTAGATGACGTTTGCCCAATTATTTTGCAAATAAGACAGAAATCAAAATATTTTTTTCTTTTTTGCAACAGGGACTGAAAGGGTCTTAAAAATTTGATGTGGAGCTAGTAGGCATGTGGGGTATCATATGAAAGAACGCTGCTGTTTGCACATTCTCAAATATTTTTTTTCTTTTTTTTAGTCCTCATAGTTTTCGACTTTTGATGAAAAATGTAAAAAAAAAATACCGTTATCTCCGAAGTTTGCATAGAGAAAAATCTGAAATGATACTATGTGATAGAAGAGATTGAATGTGAAAGAAGAGATCTATGTGATAAACGATTACAGGAAAAATAAAACGATGTCTCTAAATAGCATACTTTTTCAGAAATCGGTACGGAACTCTTGGTGAGTCCGACTCGCTCTTGACCCGTTTTTTCTTTATGGGTACTTCCTGATAGGAACTTCTAAGTCGGCAACTCAATTTTTCACTTTGACACACCGTAAAACGATGTCACTAGTTCACACGGCTCCGGCTGCTAAGAATTCCGCCATTAGTCTTCCGTGGCATACACTGGAGTATTTGTTTTAGATTGAAAAATAGATGGTTTCACAATGTTTTGACAGTTGTAGCTATTATGGATATTTTCTTATTGTTTCATGAAAGCCGTAAAATAAACATGGCCCAAGGCCTGCAAATACTACAAAGGCCAGCCGTCTAAATAAATGGTAGCAATTTAGCGCAACATTTCTCGAGGTTTCTTCATCTATCTTTTACATAGGAAGCCAGAGACATCATTATTGGTATAGCCACTAAATGATCATTCATACATATTATAATGAGAAAAGATTTGATTTTTTGCTTGTATGTTACGCTTTCACGAAGATATGGGGATGCTTTGAGCCCTGGGAAAGGACAGAGGCTACTTTTTATTGAGATACCACGTGGGAGAAGCCACGGGTGGAAGCTAGTCGGATAATAAATATAATGCATCTAGGGTTCTGCTGGTTTTATTATTTGTGGATTCTTATTTTATTGATCGGGCTTGATACATGCAAATAAATATTGTATTTTCATATAAAAAACTCCAACGCTTTTGATAAAACCATAGAAATATAAAAAACAGGAGAAGTGGCATGGGGGCGTGTTTGTGTCCACGCGTTATGCGCACGCTGTGCCTTTACTCGCCAAATGGCCGTCTCCGCGAACTAGTACGCTTTCGACCGTGGTCACGATAAATTATAAAAATGCCGTGTTCTTCAGTGGTTTCCTGCAAAAACCGAAGTGATATTAAAAACTTCGTATCTCACGGAATCACTTACCATATGTAATTAAAAGTATTTTACTGTATTTATCTTTAAAATCATAGAAAACAACAAATCGTAAAATATTTCTTGCTTTTACTACGTTATTTTTGTTTTCAAATATCGCAGCGGCTGTACTATTTTTGCAGCAAATACATTGCTCCTTAACCACTACCTTAAGTATGTCGCTAAGCGACTGGACAAGCAATGTAAAAATAACAAAACGATACTTTATTTACGCGGAGCGTCGCATAGTACAGCCGCTGTGTCTTGCGGCGAGATAGTGATGAGGTTAAGATCCACTAAAGTAGGCTATCGATAATAATGTCGATTGCCCAGCGAATATTATATTGCTATTATAGTTTATTTTTCAATTTGTCAACCGTTTTAGCCCGGTTGGAACACTTGAAAAGATGACGTTTAAGTACGGTTGGAAAACCTTTGAGAATGTAAAATAATCTTTTTTACTGTTTTTGATTATTTTACCTAGTTGAGAAATGCATAACCAACGGTCGTAAAGTAAGTTTATTAATGTTTAGGTGGAGTGTTTTAGGGTTTAAATTATCGCATCTTCGTGCTATTTCCTTACTTTTTTTTGGTTTTGGTATTTTACTTCCGCTAAAGTCTTTAACTATG
Source organism: Cosmia pyralina (assembly GCA_946251885.1). Classification (NCBI taxonomy): domain Eukaryota; kingdom Metazoa; phylum Arthropoda; class Insecta; order Lepidoptera; family Noctuidae; genus Cosmia; species Cosmia pyralina. Next base: position 2,906,442 of record OX276348.1, on the reverse strand, counting down.
CACCACAAGATTCGAATGCGTTGTAGTAATCGGTATGGTTCAGATAAAATATTAGTGATTTTTGCTTAAAATAAGTCAACATATTCATGCTATTTATTTGTTATGCATGAGTATGGCATGTGTTTGTTTTCATATATTTAACTATTTCTTAACTAAGGGTTTTTTTTTAATAACAAAAGCCTATTCGCCTGTTGCCTGCTACCTGCTTACTCATCGTGAGGTTAAGAAGTATAGACCGCGCGGAACTAGTTGATCGCGCCTTAGGTATGTGAGCGGTGGGATGGAGGAGCGGGGGCGCATTACTCAGTACGTGCGTTGCGAACCGCCGCCTCACCCCTGTCTCAGCGGCCAACTAGTTCCTATAGACTATATAGACTATAGCTTAAGATACTTATTATGTAAATGATAAATAAGTTCATAAAGTACCTTTTTAGCTTCCCAAAAGATACAAATACAAAAAAATAATGGATTGATGCCACAGGAAGGCCACCTAACTGGTTCCCAACAAAATGTAGCACCATATGCTCAATTCACTTTAAGGCAGAAATGTTCCAGCCTCTAAAGAAAACTCGCAGGCTTTTTGAATGGGCAATCCCAAAATTAAAAGTACGTCAAGTACTGAACAAATACCTCCACTTTACGGGTCAGTGAGTAAACACATCATAACAGGGTTCAACAATTCCTATGGTTTCACAGCCTAAACCAACTTAACCGGATTGTTTTAATTTATTGATTCGTGTTTTTTTTTTTAATATACATTTTTTTTTAATTTAAAACATATAATACTTTCTGGACATTATCATTTTTTATTTTATTTTCAGGACCCCAAATTTTTCTTGTACAGTAATAAATGGAAGTATCGATAACTTTCCGATTTAGTCAATCACTAGCGTATATGTAAAATAAATTGCTTTTAGCACAACACAATAATAGCGCCAGATGTTTTTGTGTGAGTAAGTTGTACGGTGCATGGTAAATGCACGCTGTGTGTGACGAGTTAAGGTTTATAATTGATTGTGTAGTATGTTCTGATTTATGAATTGCAAGTGTGTGCGCGACTTTGTATCTATTGCTTTTAGTGAACTACATGTGTAGTAGTGGCGCGGTGGTGGGGCCAACCTAGCGACATCGGGTTCTGATACATTTTCAACTACCGGGCATATCTCCTTCTTTCATATATCTATGGATAAAACCATGTCGGAAGCTTCCATACTTATTTTCACTTCGTACATTTAGTAAGGTAGGTACTTTAAACGTGTAGTTCTTCCCTCCTACATTACCTTATTTTTTCTTTTACAGTTGGATGCCCAACAACGGTACACTCTATTCCAGCGTGGTCTGTGGGAGGCCGCTCAACAGATACCTCGAGGAGGCCTCAGAGACTTCGCCACATTTAGGCAGCTGAGGTTACTGTCCATCATTGGACCAGCTGCCTTGCCACCTGATCAGCTTGACAGAGTAAGTTTTTACTATGACTATTTTCTTATTGACGAATTACAATCAGCGTATAATATTCCCAATGCTGGGTCACAGACCTCCTCTCTTCGAGAGTGAATGTGCTACCAAGCGGGCCCACAGTGCAGGTTGGTAGATGTCACATGTCTTTGAATATTTGGTTCTAGGACATGTCGGTTTCCTCACGACGGCGACGCTTTCTTTCACCGTTTTGAGAGCAGTGATGATGAAATTATTTACAAAAAGTCTTTACTTTTTGTAAATAATTTCATCATCACTGCTCTCAAAACGAACCCAGGCAAGCGCTTTCGCTTGCCTGGGTTCGAACCCACTCGTAAATCGGAGCCGTTACCACTGGGCCACCACTGTTCCCCCATGAATAAAAATAATTTCTTGTTCCTGCTGTCATCATGAGGTCAGTGGAGTACAGTGTTTCTAGATAGACAGTAGCACATCTAGAAAAAATGAAACTCCACAGTAGTCTAGTTAGGTACTATTTTTTAAAATAACCTATTACGTAGTTGCTTATAGAAATGCCCTCCTACACGTATACAAAGAACACTGCAGGCCAACTTTATTGTTCTAGTTGTGAGCGGGTGTGCCAAACTAAATTCGGTCTAGCGAGCCATCTAAGGGCACACGCAAGGAGGTGATTTCTAAGGGTCGCCGTTATCGAAATCGATAAGGAATTCTATCGATATATATATATATATATATATCTATTCTATCTGTTTCGCTTTTTACGACTTGACAAAACATGAAGGTTTATATGTTATACATAAGTTAAATATTAATGTATTATACATATAAACCTTCCGGAATAAATTCTCTAAATTATAGTGAAAACACCTCAAAATCCGTTGCAATAGTTTAGAAGAACAACGCGGCCACAGACAGACACGAAAATTGACTTTATTTTATATTATGTATAGAAGTTTAGATATAGATACTTACTAGCAAACTCTGGGGGTACTATACCTCTCCTTCTGGGTACTCAGTTTATAGGTTAAAGCACACATCAACTCAGAAAGGGGTCGTCACCACATCGCCACGGTTCGTGAGCTTGTCCCGAGGTGAGCCGAGGGAATCCGATTAGTATGCGTTGCAGTAGAGAGTTTCATACAAAAACTTTTTTACAAAAAAATACAACCGACTTCCAAAAACAACACTACAAAGTGAAAAATAACTTTAATTTCGGAAGTCGGTGTCGGTGTCGGTGTTAAATGTATTTTCGTTTTTTGCCACCGACTTCCGAAATTAAAGTTATTTTTCACTTTGTAGTGTTGTTTTTGGAAGTCGGTTGTATTTTTTTGTAAAAAAGTTTTTATTTTTCACTTTTTAGTTGTGTACCTACCCCACACAAATTCTAATACCACTACCTGCAAAACAAACTAGAACATCATCCATATAAAAGTTGGGAAAAAATACGTATTATTGAAGCTAACTCAAAAACTACCCAAGCAAAGTTAATCAATTTTTTATGGGACCAACAAAAAAGGTTCCGACGAATTGAGAACCTCCTCCTTTTTGAAGTCGGTTAAAGAATACTGCACTGCTCGAATTGATACGGTGACGATCCCTTTCCGAGTTGATATATGTATGCCTTTATATTAAGAGTATTGTTTCATAATTTCCAGTACAATCGCATTATAAACGACATGCTAGCAGTCTACAACACAGCCGAGATCTGCGCGTACAACGAGCCCTTCAAGTGTGGTCTGCACCTGCAGCCTGAGCTCCAGTTCATCATGTCACACTCCAGGGACTGGGACGAGTTGCAGCACATTTGGACCGAGTGGAGGAGGAACACGGGGAGGAGGATCAGGGATCTGTATGAACAGCTGGTGGATCTGACCAATCAGGCGGCGAGGTTGAATAGTAAGTAGTCTTATTTACTTATTTATGGATGTAAAGGAAGTGTAAACCTAGCCTTTGTCAATTTTGTTGCTAATTTAATTGTAGAAACGTAGGAACTTAAAAGCGTCACTATGAAAAGACTATATACACAAGAAAGCAAGAGTACTATTTAATAGAAGAGATACAAATAATACAAAAATGGAACATTAAAATCGAAAAAATAATAGACGTGTACGAGGCCAAAAAGGCTTCAATATCAGCATAATGCTGCGGTACTCTATTTAAAAAATATAACGCAGTATAAGTGGTGCAGTGGTTTATGAAGTTGATACATTGAATTCTTTTTTTTTGAGAAATAATGTCTTAAACCGTATATATTTTGCCTAATAGCAATTCGATTTTTGGGATCAATTTTATATCTATATACATAAATAAATAAAAAGAGAAGTCCTGACTGACTGACTGACTCATCAACGCCCAGCCCAAATTCTTGGACCTAGAAAGCTGAAATTTTGCACAGAGGTTCCCTTTATAACGTAGACAAGGAATAAGGAAGGATTTTTGTTCCTGTAGGATATTTTCCGACATCCACGCGGGTGAAACCGCGCGGGAAGTCCGAATAAATTTCATTTCTAGTAGTGGTTTAATGTTCAATAATCATGAATGTGAGAGTCAGTCACTGCATTCAAGGGGGAATCCAAAGCTACAGCATGTCAAAGTTGATCCTTATCAGCAACACAGCTCAGTATAAAAATACAGGATTCTTTTTTAAGCGGAATCAAGTTCGAATTCCAGTAGAAGCTTTTAAAAAAAAAGATGCAGTTTTAATTTACTTTAAAATTGAGGCCATGGTTCCTTTGACCACTTTATCCTATTGCGCATAGTTTCGAATTTAACTTGATGTGTCATCACAACAACCATGTTCATCATTACCACACAACATGAAAATCCCTAATTCTGCATAGAAGCTAACTATTTTTTGTTGGGTTTTCGTATAATTTTCAGCAGGTATAAAATTACTTTTTAACACTAACGCCACGGCCCGTACTGTAACGCCTGTAATGTTTGAGCTACGTTGACGGTGATAGCTTGCCACTTTGCAGTTTTGCGACACGCTCTTAGAAAAATATAAGGCGCTACGTTTGTCGGAGTGCTGTGCGTGTTAAGCTAGCATTGTATCATGTACTTTCGTGATAGGAAGTAGGAAGTTTTAGAGACATACCTACCATTTTATCATCATCTCATGAGCTCGTTTACGATGCCATTTTGTTAATCCAGATCACTACAATCGGTTTTGTTTTTATTCAGTCTCCTAATCTCCTTACGAAGTGTTTCCTACATGGTTATTTTGTGTGTTCCAGATTTCACGGACGCCTCTGCTTACTGGATGTTCCCTTACGAGACGAACAACATGAGACAAGAGGTTGATGAAGTTTGGGAACAGGTAACAACCCTTAATTAATGTATACGCCAATCAACTTATTCCGCGGTTTCTGAAAGACCGTTGACATTGACATTTTGACCGAAAATCAAAATAAAACTCATTTCAGGTGATTTTACTACATTGACAATCCTTTAGCTAACGTGATCACTTTAGAATTAGTGTGTTATCACTAATTTTCCATATCATTTAAGTTTGCATTTGTAGCTGGTTTAAAAATATATTGCAAAATTAGCCGGGAATTTGATTCGTACGGCCTTACCCCAGCGCCGAACTTACCCCAACCGACCTTACCACCGACCTTATATTTCTCCAGATAAAGCCCCTATACGAGCTTCTTCACGCCTACGTTCGTCGTCGTCTCCGTGAAGCCTACGGTCCCGAGCGTATCTCCCGCTCGGCTCCTCTCCCTGCTCATATCCTCGGCGACATGTGGGGACAGAGCTGGTCGGGCATCGTGCCCGTCACCCTGCCGTATCCCGGCAAGACCCTGGTGGATGTTACGCCAGAGATGGTTCAACAGGTGAGGGAATATACATACATACACATAAACTCACGCCTTCTTCCCATGGCAGAAACTACTGAACGCCTCCTGCTACGATCTTTAGGGCCTGTTTCACCACCAACGATTAAGTTCATAATAACTTGGCAGATAATTTTGTACAGTCTGTTCCATTTTTGAATTTATTCGATAAGGAGTCTCAGACATCGCGAAATAGGCTCTTAATACACAAAAAAAAAAATATAATAGGAATGTAAAAGGTTTTATTTGTCGTTTTATATGGTAACCTCTTGGTTCCTGGTGTAAATATAAATTGTGTTTAATCATCTGCACGTTGCTCATCACAAGGTGAGAGCTATTCTTTTAGTTTGATATCCTATAGATTTCTATAGTTCTTTTCAAAGAAACATTCAGTACGTAACTTTAAATGTATTTATTCTTTTTTATTTTACTTGAAATTGTTTTTACTGTCGGAGAGCCATTCCTAAACCCCGCTTCCTAACCAAAATCTACAATCGCGTGAGTACCCGGTCGACGCGATCGTTTGTATGAATTATGACGTAGAAATGCGACTTGATTGATCGCGCGACTATGTCATCCTAACTGAGTTTGTTTGTTTGTTTGTTGCTAAAACGGCTAAACGGATTTGGATAAAATATGGCTCATGGGTAGACTATGACCTGGAAAAGGACATAGGCTACTTTTCATCCTGGATCACAGTCAAAGTCGCGAGCAACAGCTAGTATTTATATAAAAGAGAGTGACGATTTGCGTCCTCGCGCCACGATAGATTTTGGTTAGGACGAGACCACAAGCCTTGTATCATGATCATTTCAGGCGATATCGTCCACTGCTGGACATAGGCATCACAAGAACTCTTTACTGCTTAAAAACATTTTGTAAAACCAAAAAGGAGTAACCATTTAATCCCAAAATTATAACTTCCAGGGCTACACTCCTCTCACAATTTTCCAACTGGCCGAAGAGTTCTTCGTGTCAATGAACATGTCTGCGATGCCACACGACTTCTGGGCTCTAAGCGCGCTGCAGCAGCCCACAGACAGGCACATACACTGCCAGCCTTCTGCTTGGGACTTTTGTAATAGACATGACTACAGGTAAGAATATTCTTGATCATTACAGGATGTATAGTTGAGCTGCCTCAACATTTCCTTAATAAAACGGTGGTAATATTGGAGATTCTTTGCCTAAATACCTCCGATCACTAATGATAAATAGTATTACGCCATCTTTGTGATTTATTTTATATTCTTTCTTCATGACAAGGGTAGCAAACATAGAATTGAAAACTCATTAATTTAACAAAGCTTTCTTTGAAATAGTAATTTCACACTAATATTATAAAGACGAAAGTTTGTGAGTGTGTACGTTGTATGTTTGTTACTTCTTCACGCTCAAACGGCTGGACCGATTTGGATGAAATTTGGTATGTAGATAATTTATACACCGGATTAACACATAAGCTACTTTTTATCCTGGTCAACGTGGGTGAAACCGCGGGGCGCAGGTAGTAATTACATAATAATTCAATATGATCATGAATTATTGAAATAGCTTGTTATGACCTTTGTGTTGCTATACCAACTACACACTGATGTAACTTGAGAGTAACGAAACTTTCCTTAATTTTCAGAATCAAGATGTGCACTCATGTGGATATGAAAGACTTGGTGACAGCACATCACGAGATGGCACACATCGAGTACTTCCTGGCTTACAAAAACCTGCCTAAGGTGTTCAGAGATGGCGCTAATCCAGGTTAGTGGACTATTAAATTATCAACTTTTACTTTACAATAAACCCAATTTGGGGATCGTAATGCCAATTATTCTGATTATAAACCAGAGTGGTATTAACAAAAGGTCATTTAAATTTTGAAGTGAGGTTCTAGTAAAAAAGAATGGCAATTGAGTCATTGGGCTGGAAGCCCATTATCCCAGCAACCTACGGATGCAGGAACGCCAATAGTTGTTCTTACTTTTTTGGTAATAGTACTTTTTTGGTACACTGTAGGAGAGTAACGATTGTGTTGATGTGGATTGTTCTAGATTGACATGCTGCGAGTTGCTTTATCTGAGTCATACTATGTATTAGAAATGTGTCCGCCATAAAAAAAAAAAACCGGTCAAATGCGCGTCGGACCACGCACAATGAAGGGTTTCGTAGTTGGGATGAATTTATCCCAAGAACAATTACACATAACATTGTAATCGTAGTTAAAAAACATGTTCTCCCGTACATTCCAACTGCAAATGTAAGTTTGTACGCACAATATTGAGAGATTGACCATGTTCTTATAAATGTTCCTGTAATCTATATGAATAGAACTATTTTCTGTACTTTTTTCAAAATTTTAGGCTCAGTAGTGTCGGAGATAAAGGGGGATGGTCAATTGTCGTCTACTTTCTTAAATCATTTAAAAAAAATATTTGTGACCCTCATATTAAGCCCTTTCATTTAAAAAAACTAAACTTTTTTAAATTTTCTTATTTGCCCCCATACATTCATTTATTTACGTTACACGTCCGTGTTTAGGTCATAGAAATTCATTTGTGTACCTTTCAACATAATCGTTCCATTAGATTCGGAGCAAATTGGCTGTGACAGACGGACAGACTGACAGACAGACAGACACATAAGTGGTTCCGTTTTTATTCGTCATATTTTCTGGTGCAGAAGCTATTGGTATACATCACAATCATGTCAACTACTACTTTAGTATCGGGAAAACCTATGTCTACCTATGCCTTGATTTCTCGTTATTAAAGACTGCCATTTTTATAAATAAGAGAAAACGTTTATCTGTGTATTTAGAAGTCTGTATTTTCGCTAGCTATTGGGCTATTGACATCATTCACGCCCATGCATGTCAGCTAAGCACTTTGTGAAACTGTAGTAGGTATAATAACTTTATTAAAAAAAACATCAAAATCAAATACACAAAAAATTCAAAAAAAAAAACCAACAACCTACCACCATTTAATTCTCTCTACCAATATTCTAATACCATAACCCTAAAAACAACAATGCACACACAAACGCCATCTCTGGGTGAATCTTTGCAACTCCAGAGTTGCATAGATCCGTGTTACAAGTGCAGTATGTGACGAAAACGTCGCCGTTGCCGGAGACCCGCCGGCAGGATTGGCCTTTGACTTCATCATCAGCTAAGTACCCGCATTGACGGACCACTCGGACCTTCCCGTAGACTGCGGAAATGAATAAAAAAAAAAACAGTCAGTATGTCGTAATTAGGTGCAAATAAGCTCTATCTCTATTTCTACAAATTAACTTTAATTTTCCCAAAATATCATCATCATCTGCCTAGCCTTTTCCCAACTATGTTGAAGTCGGCTTCCAGTTTAACCGGATGCAGCTGAATAGGTACCAGTATTTTACATGGTGCAACTGCATATCTGACCTCTACAATCCAATCACAATCAATCGTACTACAGGGTAATACGATACCTCTTGGTAAGACTCGTTGTCAGAGCCTCGGGCTTTTGACGACTCGTAAAGACTGTCAAAGATCCATCTTCCATTTTCCCAAAACGTCAACCTACCTGACCCAAAGCTTATTTACCAACAAAATGGCAGGATAGCATGTTGATAACCTGGACACTAGTTTTATGATAGGATGGATGTAAGGTCTTCTATGTTTCCTAATGTTCTTGTCTGGCATGGTAACTGAATAGTGATAAATTTCAATATTAATTGGGCCTATCCCAAAAGTGGGTCTTCCAAGACCATGTCTTTTATGGGACGAATGTATTATACTTTATAACTTGGGCTGAACACAGTATAAAAAATGTTACCCTCCTTCTGGGTCAGTCGTGTAAAAAATAGTAAATGGATACTCACTCTCCATCTTGATAGATCGACAGAAGGTGGGCTCGATAGGTTCTAAGTGTTCCGGCGGATCTCTCAAGGAGCAGTTAACGATACCCAGACTAAAGGAGTCGAACTCCACTCCGCACCGAGGGTCGTACGCACTGTTGCAGTCGTAGCATAGTATTGAAGAGGCTGAAATGGGATAATAATGGGAAACTATTCATACAATGAATCGATATAACCCTTCCGCTGTGGCGGCTATTTTGTCGAATTTACACGTCTGTGTCGGTACTTCTGAGTGGTCTCGCGCGATATGATATCGTTGTTGGTGTGTTTTAGAGACTTGACATTATGACGGTATGCCATCCTTGGTCTTTTCCTTACACTTTGTGCAAATTAGAGCACCATCCTTGTTCTTTTCCCTACACTTTGTGCAAGTTAGAGCAGTAAAAAGACACGTGGACTGGAGAAGTCTTCGACACAAATATGATTACCTGAATAATATTAATATGATTATGGCCTGGATAAGGTTATTCAACAGTTGAGGGGATAACCATCACACTCCCAGGCAGAACTGTCACAGAATTATCACAGTCCCGTGGTGGCTCCACATACAGACGGTGAGTAGTAATGGGTAATAAGAGAATTCTGTCGGTTTGTGGAGCCAATCCATTCCAATTAACTTTGGAATTTTGATAATGTTTAGTCTACTGGAAATAATAATTAATCTAGCACTTCATGCTCAGCAACCACTATGCTACTATGAGATACCAAAATAAACGGTCCTTTTCCTGAACACGACATGAAAAATGTATTCTACTTTCAGTGGAATTTGAGTCAAGTTCAACTGCTTGCGGTCAGTAATCCAATTTCATTCTACATTGTACGGTTTCACGTATAGGGTGACCGCTGTGACCTACATAGAAATCAATGGATTTAGAACATGACATGAAATGATATGAAAATTAATGTTTACGAGCCACATTTCTGACTCTTTAGGGTTTGAGCGTATAATGTAGTCTTTATTAATTAAAAAAAATTGTTTGCAACCACACTAGTAACGATTTGAAATGAAATGCAGGGAAATGACTGATAGAATGGTTCAAAATAATTCTATGAAGAAGGTGAAAAGGACCTTCATTAAATAGTGGACGGAAAAAAACGAGAAGATTATGATTATGAGAAGGCATTCATTCTTGGATGTGTCATGCCACTAGGAGCAGCGGTATTTTTAATACAGGATAGACCATTCTATTCTATTCCATTTCTACACTACACACCCACACACCCTCACATGCATCCACACACACCCTCTCACACACACACAAACACCCCCACACCAATACACCCTACTAATGCTGTTTAATTAATTATTTGTTATTCCTTATTCCTTGTCTTAAATTGTGTTTATCTCAACATTTTCATGAATAATTTGTATTACTGTGACTTGTCTGTGTAGTTTGGAGGCCTGGAGACCTGTAACACAGGTATTCCTAGTACAGGCTCCAGTCTCCACAACATCAATGTATTTTTGTATACACAAATTATGTATTTTGTAGTAAGTTTCCATTATGTGGTGGAGAAAATAAACGTTTTTATTATTATTATTTATTATTTCGTGGTCAGGAAATACATCTCAAGGCTATATTGACTGTTACGATAAATCAAGGAAGGAAGACAAATAGAACTGGGTGGATGCCTGGTTAAAAAAAAAAAAGAAATACTATTTAGTCCGTCAGTCAGATAATAAAAAAATATTAGACACGTATTTTTTGCTTTATCATATTAATAGAAAACGACTTATATAACACGCATTAAAGTTGCGGAGTGGGGGCTCGCTACGTCACTTGTACGTATAAAATCTAGCTACACGTGACGTCACGCGATGTTTTAACTCAATGTATCGCCGTAATCTTTTGATTTTGTAAAAAAAGAAAAAATACGTGTCCAATATTTTCTAATTATCTACATGACGGACAAAAGAAAAATGTTTAGTCATCATCCCTATTGAATTTAGGACTCTGAGAGTGTTATTAGTAGGATACTGAGTTGCGGAAGTAAAATAGAACTGATCCTACAAAAGCAATGAAAGTTTTTGATTCACGTATGCTGAGGTAAAACTCCCTCTAAAGCCTAAATTTAAACAAGCGTTTAAAATTAAAATATTAAAAGAGATGATGCTAGCGTGAAATTCTGTAATATGAACATGTTATCTGACTTTGCACGTTATAACTTTGTATAACCTGGGATGGATTATGCAGCAAATGAAATGAATAAAATCCGTATTTACATACACACAAAACAGGAACACAAATGTCATATTTGCAGGCCAAGGAATTCAACTCACCATATTGAATACAATGCAACAAACTGACTACTAATGACACCGCAATAGATTTAGATATTGACTTCATCACTACACTCTGAAAACTCCGAGCACTGGTAATGATGGAAGGGAACTGAATTACATATCAATGACGACACGTAATTAGATTAGTGAAGACTGTTGTACTAGTTGAAACGACACCATTCAGCCAAATAATAAAATTCTGTTTAAATACTATTTAAACTGGATATTTTGTCTTTATTTATCAGCATATTCACATCTATATTCATCGTTAACCTTTTCCTTTTAATCTTAGGTTTTCTGTTAAAGTGAAGTAAGTACCTACGCAGCTCTTATTCTTGCGCAGTGTTTTGTGTTTTGTGTTCTTTACAAACTAAAACGATGGTTTGGAATATCGAATCTTGATGTGTAAAGAATTTTCATTTTTAAACGACTTCAAAAAAGGAGGTTTCTCAATTCGACCGTATATTTTTTTTATGTGTGTTCGCGGTTAACTTTGTCGTTTATGAACCGATTTTGATGATTTTTTTTGTTATTGGAAAGGAGATATCCAAAGGGTGGTACCAGGATAAGAAAACCAGGATTTGATGATGGCATCCCAGAGAAATTGAGGGGAACCTTTAATTTTTATAGGCACACCTATAGCGATTTGGGTATTTTTTATAGTAACTTGTGCATTTGCTCCCGGAAAGCACCATTTGGTGAAGTGGAACTGATGAGAAAGACCACAGATGGCCATCGGAACTACTTAATAATACGTATTTCACGGGTTGCCATTTGATTATTACTAAGCAATTTATGCTCGTCACAATACATAAGTTGAAGTGGAGCTGATGGTGACTTCAACATCAGTTCCAGTTCTCCTGGTTCCTTACTGGGAGAACTCCTCAACAATTAACGTCCTTGTATCGGGAAAAGCAATATTTTATAAAAGGTGATGAGCAGTTGACATTAGGTTATTGAACGGGGAAATTGGTTACTCCAAAACCAGTCTGATGGTATTTCTTCAATACTGTCTTGCTAGAAAACTCCAAAGAACATAAAAAACTTTTTTACAAAAAAACAACAGACTTCCAAAAAAATACTACAAAGTGAAAAATAACTTTAATTTCGGAAGTCGTTGGCAAACAACTAAAATATAGATCCAAAGACACCGACTTCCGAAATTAAAGTTATTTTTCACTTTGTAGTATTTTTTTGGAAGTCTGTTGTTTTTTTGTAAAAAAGTTTTTTATGTTCTTTGGAGTTCTCTAGCAAGACAGTATTGAAGAAATACCATCAGACTGGTTTTGGAGTAACCAATTTCCCCGTTCCAAAATATTTCCATTAACTCCATCGTTCATTTATTAATTAATTTGCACAACCAAAATATCAAGGAGCTTTTAATTATTGTGTTTTCACGTCGCATCTCAACAAAGATGTTCACACTATTAATTAATCCTAGCGTTCCAACACAAAAACTTTAAAATAGTTAAATAACAAACGCGTCTGCGTTACATATTACATAATAATTAAATATAACCTGTAGTTACGACGATACGAAATGTGGCACACGCCGTGTTGGGAAATTGTATGAATAGACGCAAAATTGTAACACGTACGACGGGTTAGGATGGATCTCGAGAAACTTAGGACGTGAGATCTTGATGAGAATAAATTCATTTTCAATCTTTACATCCGTAGTGAAAACTAAATGATGATTTTAGAGTTCCTAATTTACGGTTTTTCGTTAGCTAGCTGAATCCGAATCTTTTTTTTAAATGCTGACTAGGTTTGCCTTTACATCGATCACGCCTAATGGAAAGCGATGGATGGGGTCTATGATGGAACGAGAGTGCCCTGCTTTCAACATCACCAGCCTATAACCGTCCTCTGATGGATATATGTATTTCTTTTAAATGAAGACTACACTTGGAAAAAAGTGTTTCTTCCTTTTCTATCGAAGTTTTCTTTTATACCTACCCATCTGCACTGTGGAAAAATAATGGAAGGCAGCCTCTTATCTGTCGCGCAGTATAGTGACGCTAGGTAATTTTTTACGGTGAGTTGCACGAAACCAACATTAGTTTAACGGAGACTTTAAATTGATGTTGTCACTTTCTTTTTGATACAAAAGGTAAGGGATGACATGAATTTAACGTCTCCTTAAACTAATGTTGGTTTCATGCAACTCAACTTTAGTGGTTTTAAAGGCGGGTACATTCAGGATCTCTTTCTGATTTGGTTACTGGTTTAACAGTAATTTATCGCGAATGTAAAATGCAATAATTATTTTAACGCCTTAACAAACTGTGATTAAATGCATGTGTGACTAGCTAAAATATTCTGTAACCGTAACAAATTAATTCCATGTCAGCACGAAAGATACAAAAATAAATATGTAATTAAAAGCAATGAGTTGACCATAATAAAAAACTGCACATTAAAAAGTCGCACGCGCTGTAGGAAATTCACGGAAATTAATACTAACAATTACGGAGCTCTATTACGCAACTCACGTGCATCTCACTGCGTGCGTCCTCTACAACAGATATGCAGTTAATGGAAATGACATGCAGAGAAACCGTTTATCTTTTTTTTTAATTTTTTTTTTACATAGTATAAAATGAAGTCGCTTACGCTGTCTGTTCGCTTAGTTCTTTTAAACTGCTCAACGGATTTGAATGCAGTTTTCAGCAATAGATAGAGTGATTCAAGAGGAAGGTTCTTAAGAAGAGAAAAATTGGAAAGTTGCCGGGAAAATTAAAAAATTCGGAAAATTTAAAGTACATTTTCTATGGGAATTTTGTATGAATCATTGAAATTTTTACAGGAAAACGCCTGTCGGGTCAGCTAGGATGTTTATAAACTACAACTATTGACATCCTTTATTGACGAAGCACAAAGAGAGATCTTGACCACCAATAGATCTAATAAGGAATTTCTAGGTAGTGTTACAAACTGCGTTTCTTTTTAATAAAAACCCTGCACTACTAGCCATGATGCCTTAATTCCAAATATTTTTCTAGGAAATTATTATTTAGCTGTTTTTTATGTGGTTTATTTAGGCTTACGAATTGTTACACATTATCAGATCTTCTTCCTTCAATCTTGTTCAACAAATTTTAGTTTAGACTCAATTGTTACTGAAGTCACTTCTAGATATGTCTAATTCCATGTATCATCAAATACTTTATTTTTTATACGTCTATTTGCGCGAGCGCTCATCGGGGTCAAGTTCGAGCTGCGCCAGATTCGTTTCTATGAAATATGAAATGTCACGGTTCCGTATTTATTATGACTACGATTCTTTAAAGATCAACACTGATTTAATTATAATCAAACAAAAGTGATTCGTCAATTTTGGTCCTTTTGAATTAGTAAATAGTGTTGGGTCGCAGACATATCGAGTTGATTTATTATTGAGTTAAAAGAGACACCTTTTTATTTGAAATCATTTATTTTCTCATAATTTTTAAGGTGTTCAGAACATCATATACGATGTCCTTAAAAAATATTAAATTTTCTGTGAAATTTACTGAAAAATCATATAACGTTTCAGAAACTAATTCAATTAGGCACTTTTGGATAAAAAAAAAAAACACACATATCTTTATAAATAAAAAGAGAAGTCCTGACTGTCTGACTCATCAACGCCCAGCCCAAACCCTTGAATCTAGAAAGCACAAAGGTTTCCTTTATAATGTAGACAAGGAATATGGAAGAATTTTCCGGTAGTACGTTCCCGTGAGATATTTTCCGACATCCACGCGGGCGAAGCCGCTGGCAAAAGCTAGTAAAAATAAAGTCATAACATTTTTCATGAAAACCACTAGAAAGTAGAAAGTGTGATAAGAGTACATCATTATTTTTATCGTAGTTAACATAAGAATTACATAAGGTTTAGGTTTAGAGGCAAGTTCGACAGTAGAAACTAAATAACTGTATTTTATACCAAAATATTATTATAGCTATCGATTATTATTACCTAAGATGGCACGTGGTATAAGAACCGGTGAATTATGCTTTAATTACCGTCATCAGTTTTTAAATTATGTAAATAAATTTTTATACAAACCGGAACGTAAACAATTTTATAACCAATAAATATGTTAGTTGGTCGATCTGTTTGTAATTTTTATTAGTGTAACCGATACAGTCGTCTTATTTTCATGAATACTTTATAGGAAAGTCCTGTTAGAACAAAAAATAAATAACAGACTTTAAATTATTTTCCCTTTTATGGCCACATCTAGTAGTAATAATCTCAAGACACTTTGCAAAATGGAATAATTTGTCACAAAAGTCTTCGTTCTTTACAAAAAAAAAAAAAAAGAAAATCAGTTTGAACCCTAATTTTGTTTCATTTTAAGTATTTTTTATGTCACAAAGCGTAGTCTCGGGTAAAACCTAGTCACCGATGCAACCAATACTGGATTTTATTTCCGCTATTTTGTTGCGCTCGAGTTTATCAATCGGGAGCAGGTTAACATCCGCGTGTGCGCAGCTTTCACCCGCGCGAGCCGTTTGCATCTCTTTTGTTACTCAAGAAGTTATTGATTAGTTTGTGGCTTAATTGTGGGGATAAATAATTGCAGAAATTAAGATTTTTTAATACTGATCAGTATTGTTGGTATCATCAACAGCTTAACCAATATATTTATGGGTACCTCTTTATTTTTGAACGTCATGTTTTTCTATGAAATTCAATTATTTTCTTCTAAACCTACCTACTTATTCGTATAGTTCCGGTTTTCTCGCCAGACTCACCTCACAAATGTTTACGTCACACATGAAAATAAAATACAAAATCTCCTTTTTTGGTATATCTCACCGACGAAGACGCAAACAAGGACATCTTCATCGCATTACCGGATTAGTTACAAAACAGTAGCCACATTACATAACCTCTCTTTATTACCTGCGCAGTCGGAAGTCACCCATATTGGGACGCAGTGCGCATGCTGATCGCGCAGCTATAGACTAGAGCACATTGCTTGTACGAATGCGTGAGATTGTAGCTGTTTTGTATTTTTTTGATGCTGTTGGATTAAGGTGAATGCACATTGGTAGCCCACGAAATTCGATTTTTCTTACGTTTTTTTGCAATTTTGTATGCTTATCAAAATGTGATTCGCGACTCTATTAAAATAATATATATTTACATAATTATAACCATATCAATCATCGATACATCTCTTTAAGTTAGATTTGTTCAAAAATATCATGATTTCCGAAATCAAACTTTTTTCTTTTTTTTCTTTAATATTTAAATAGGGTTTTAATCAAGACAGATTATGCCACACGAAATCAAACTTAGAAAGACATGTGTTGATGTTTCTTATGGTTATAATTATGCAAATACGTATTTGTTATAGTCGCGAATCGTATTTTGATCAAGATACAACCTGACACTGACCAACAAATTGAAAAAAACTTAAGAAAATTTGAATTTCGCGGGCTACCACTGCGTATCCGCCTTAAGTAAGTGGCGTTAGTCATTGTTTTTTTGTTTCTACTGCGTATTGCGGTAATTAATCGTCATTTGTGCTGCGTTACGACCTCCTTTTTGCTTATAATAAATTACTGCATTAGCTAAACCAGCAGAAATTGTCTTCATAAGTAATTTCTTTTTGATTTTTAATCCTAGCAATCATTGGAAGCCCAAAACCTAAGCAAAGAATTTGACCATGCCCGAAAATATAAGGTGCTATAAAAATATCTGCCACAGCTGCAATGGGAGACAGTATTGTGTATATAGATTACGATAGTGAAAATAAATTATTGATCTTATGCTATAAATTTTTTCATACAAAACATGTGCGTATAAATTTGATTTGATTTTTTTTGTATGAAATGGTCTCGTAGTAATAAGTGTTCATTCCCAGAACAGTTAGAAAGAGGTAGCATTTGTTTTCATTGACGAAGCGACACATCGCGCGTAGTTTGTGAACCACGTTATGCAGAATAAAGTAAATGTTTATTTAATTACTTTATTTTCTCAAATTGGTTTAACTATTCCGGGGCACGAAATTTCTTCACTATTCTAATCTATATACTCAATACTATCTCCCATTGATGCCGTGGCAGATATTTTTATAGCACCTTATATAATTAGGGCCTAGAGAAACGACTAAATAGCTGATTTCTGATGAGTTGCATGGCTACTAATTTAAAACCCTTTTATCTTTTGTTCAACATCCAATTTCTCTTTCTTTTATCCATTAGGTATGTGTAAACTTATAAAAGGAAACAAAAACTAACCTTCTTTTAATTACAAATAGCACCCATTCGATCTTTCTCGATCATAAGAGTACCTTTTTAAATAACAAGGGCCACATCTAGAACAGCATTCCACTACAAGTTCCAACTAACATACTCGTAGTGACGTAACACTATTGACACATAAAACGACTCTATACGGTAACAGGAATCTATGATATTTTGCAGGAACTATTCCGGTCTATTTTAGTAACAGTATCACTTTCCCTTCGAGCCGCTAGTTCCTGTTTATAATCTGATACTGTAGGTAGGTAGGTATATCAAATACCTGGCTTAGTTTATTTTGTAGGTACTATCGGCCAAAGTTCCGCATGATCACCTCAAAGGCGATAATCCCAAAGCACGGCTCACGACTCTATCGCACAATGTTCGTTTGTCACTAGCTGCGCTCTCGTAGGAATATTTTCTTAAGTGAGCATGCTTAAGTTTTGTCCATAGTAAATACATAAATAAAAATGATTACAGATTTTTGTGGTTTTAGATACACTTAATTTGATTGGAGCCGAATCAATGCGTAATAAACATGCGATTAATCCTACTAATATTGTAAATGTGAAAGTTTATATGTTTGAATATTTGTTAGGTATCGAGTCACGTAAAAAGGCTTAACTGATTTGGGTGAAATTATATCCTGGACTAACACATGGGATACTTATTTTTTATCCCGGTTATACGTTCCAGTATGATAATTTCCTACATCCACGCGCATAAATTAATGGCTTGTCAGTGAAAAATACGTTTAGCATACCCAGTTCATTGCCTTCTGCATTAATTTTGAGTGCTTCAAGTGCTCCTTTTCATACCGATAGAAAACAGTCCGTGTCAATAAACGGTGTCAATATAAAGCAAATTCAATCAATGACCATTCCATTCCGAAGGCCATTGCCATCAGTTCTTCTACAGATATGACCAGACCACTGCTATTTCTACAAGACACCTAATAAAATCTGAATATTCCTTTCTCTACTTACAGCCTTTAATAACTTTAGTCCATATATTTTCAAGTTACGAGCTTCCTTACATTCATTGTTTCGCCACAAACATATTGTTTACGGCCTGGTTGCAAACGCAGTGAGGTACTATTGTTTCATCAAAGACCTTTGTTGCCAAACTTATCAGAAACGACTAGAACAATCAAAGAGTTATATCTTCACGGTGTTGAGCAGAGGAAAGTAACGGACTAGTTAGAGGAGTGATTGGGGAATTCTGTGTTTGATGAACAAGCGCTGTCAGTGAAGGCTGGTCATACCTTAGGGTCCGTGGCTTAGGCCCCCAGTGGTCGAGGCACCTGTGGCCGACGCCCCCGATTCGATTAATTTAATATTTTTCTTTTTTTGGGGTTTTTCACTTAGTACAGTAAATGAGAAAAGTGTTTCACCATAATAATAAAGTACTTTTCCTTGCTAAACAAAATTTATCGATCAAATAGCAGAGAGAATAAATCGCCACTTGACCTTATCCTTACACAACTTTTTCCCCATTAAAAGCATATTTATTATGTACAAACATACAAAAATCAAAAAAATACTTCATATAAAAGTTACTGAATGTTGTTAATATACATATATAAAAAAGAACAAAGGGCGTTTTTTTTTATAAACCCCGTCCCTACCCTTGTAGTATGTTAAGTTTCGGATGGAAACGTGCAAAAATATCATAATATCTTTAGTGAAGATAACAAATGTGAACGAATGAATGAATGAATGCGAGAATATGGTATTTTGTGTAAAATTATTTTAATTATTTTTAGGTTTCTGTATTCATTAATGTTTGTGGATAAATAAATAAACGAATGTGAACGAAATATATTATATTGTGTTTCGGCTTTATACAATAATATCGTCCCAGGCACTTTGCAGGACCAACGAAATTGTTTAAATGTGCCCAGATACCGAAGTACCAGATAATGCTCACGGTATGCCAACAGCGCTCATGCCCGTTAAGCATGAGCAATAATATTCCTTTATGGCAGATCTGCCCTCCGAGGTGGAATCGATCAGTAAATAACTGTAATAAGTTTTATTTGATATGTGCCTCGATGAGATACGACCTCTCAGGAGCATACAATGTTCCGTTTGGATGTCATACTGTATCAACCTTGGACTTGGTGTTATGAACACTTCCATAATTATTATATACACCCCCTCGCATAATTATGTTCGCTAACATAGGAGCGTGCCAGGCGCAACATCCAATATAAAAGCATTCCTGTCATAAATATAATTATAATTTAAAATTATACATATACCTACTTACAATCAATATCAAATCATACTACCGAGATGACGAATAATAGAGAAGTATGGAAAAAAAGGACATGTTGCGCCGACCCCAAATAGATTGGGATAAGGGCAGGAGAATGATGACCTACTTACAATCAATATACATTTATTATTTATGTAAAATATTTTTGTGCCTGACAGTACATTTGATCAAAAATTGCTTTGAATTAAATGAATCGAATCGGGGGCGTCGGCCACAGGTGCCTCGACCACTGGGGGCCTAAGCCACGGACCCATACCTTAGCGGCCACGGCTTATTTTAATTTAATTTAAATATTTGAATTGTTTTTTTTTTTAAGGACGCTTTTAACGTTCTGCATCGTTCTCACATGTAAAATTTCAACATGAATGATGTAACCATTATTTTGTAACCATATCTTGATTTAAAAGAGTGTCCGTGGAGTTTCTTGCCCGTTCTTCTCCATAGGTACCTACTATGCTTTGGAATGGGCGCCTAGCTTCATCTTTTTTGACTGACCGACCCCTTGACAATTCAAAAGTGCCTGTAATTGGTTTAATTGAAATAAATGCTTTGAGTTTGAGTTTGAGTTTGATGTTAAGGGCTTCTCAGTTCTGATTGGATGATTTGACAATAAAAATATATTTGTCAAAAAATAATATAATGATGGCTTTGTCCGCTTCGTGCGTCACTCAGCTGTCGGTCCGATTGTTATAAGAGTTGTTGCAGTAGGTACTTAAGATGTTCCATAGACAGTGGTAGCGGACACTTGGAAAACCAAAGATCTTTTCTATGCTCCCACGATTGTCAATACTAAAATCCAACCTGTGTTTCTTACTAACGCATGAGGTCTTCTCATGGACACATAAGAAAAAAAATCGAATATACTATATGGATATCTCGTAACGGCTGGTTGACACTTCCCGTGACCCAAGAGCTGGCTTTTACCTTGGCCAGAGGCTTTTTTTTTTTTTTTTGTGGATGGGAAATCATCAAATGACTTCTCCCGCTCTGGGCAGAGCGGGAGGGCGTGTCAGACTTTTACTAACTAAAACCCACCCATGATCCTTCAGTTGCCCGTGCCAGGGCCACGGTATCTCTTTCGAACTACCCGCGACCCCGGCGGCATCGGCCCAATTGACCCCGTCACTGCTGACATCTCTTTGAGGCGCGCGTGGAACACAACGCGCCGTCGACCCGGGCCAGCAGTGCTATTCTGTACAAATCTCACCGTTAAAACTTAGGTGAAGTGAGCGTGGAGTGAGCTGTCAATAGTGTCAATCCCTAGCATCAGGCAGAATGAAAACTCACTTCACTTAGATTTTCACGGTGAGATTTGTACAGAATAGCACTGCTGGTCCTTACCGGACGGCGAGCTGCCCATTACTCGTCGTCCGCATGACCCAAGGGCTGGCTTTTACTTTGACCAGAGGCTAAGCATTGCCATACAACGTGGCAATGCCGCCAGTCTCTTGGGTACATTACCAGTCGACAGCGATGCGGATGAGTTTTTCGACGCCATGTTTTAGTTTGTGAATAGTTTTTTAGAGTTATGTTAGGATATAATTTTGTTATGTTTATATTAGATAGTGTTGGTAAATAATTAATAAAACAAACTATAATCTAAAATACTCTTATAAACACAGCTGAAAAAATCACAAGGAATCTGGTACTGTAAGCTCGGATAGATGGACAAAAATATGTACTTTGATATGTGTTTGTATGTGTAATTCATGACTACTTTTGTTAGCTTGTTTATTACCTGTTAAAACAAATGTATGTGTGTGTGTGTGTATGTATGTCCATGCTAACATCTTGCAACAATATTTTCCAGGAAGGATTCCGTTTATCATCATACTCATCATATTTATTTCCTCTAGGATTCCACGAAGCAATCGGCGAGACGATCGCCCTCTCCGTCTCCTCACCTCGCCACCTCCAAACCTTGGGCCTGGTCCAACGTTCGGTGGACGACACGGCACATGACATCAACTACCTCTTCACCCAGGCTATGGACAAGCTGGCCTTCCTACCGTTTGCCCTGGTGATGGATAAGTGGCGGTGGGATGTGTTTACCGGAGACGTCAGGAAAGAACAGTATAACTGTCATTGGTGGAGACTCAGGTAATTTATGGAGCTTATTAATTATTGGAGTTTACTCCTTATGAATCGTTTTTAATATAAGGCCCCCGGTATGGAAATTTTATGAGTGAAATACAAATGTTAACTCAAAAGCGTTGTTACACAGGACGAACGCCATTACACTATAAAGTTGCTTTTTGTATAGCCCTGATTCATTGATTAAACACTGCCCCTATGATCCTTTATTTTCGTCCAGCAATAGAAAGTCGGAACCGCACAAAAAACATGAGTAAACTCCCGCCGTGTGTCGGAGCTAACACACACACACACACACACTTCATTATTATAAACATAATATTACGCCTGTATTACCGGAAGGGTTAGGCAGAGGTGTACATATAGTACACTCATATTTCGCCAGTAATTATTATAATATTATTAGGTAGAGATGAACAAGAGAAAATATTTCTAGTCAAGTACTATACGCCTATACTTTCAATCTACGGTAATCAAGGATAAGTCTCTTCTAAGTGGACCTCGTACCATAATTACAGGAACTACCATGACTCTTTCATTTCAACAGGGCAGACTGTAACACGCAGTAGAACTATGCAGAAAGGAGAGAAATGTCTCGCTGGTGTTAACGTGTGTGTTGGATCATTAAGTTCCATTCAAAATATTTGATCTGAATGGTACTGATCCTTGCATCGTGTACGTGAACACCTGTCAGTAGGGACTGGTCAATGCTGCCACGGCTTATATCAATTTAAGTAGTTTAATTTTTCAATAGTATCTAGTTTTTATATTTTTATGGAGGACGCTTTTAACGTGCACGTCTTTCTACATTGTTCTCATATAATATATTTTCAACATGAATGATGTAATAAATATTTTGATTTAAAAGAGTGCCCGTGGAGTTTCTTGCCCGTTCTTCTCCATAGGAACCTACTAACTACGCTTTGTAAGGGGCAACTAGCTTCATCTTTATGACTGACTGACACCTTGACAATTCAAAAGTGCCTGTCATTGGTTTATTTGGAATGAGTTTGAGTTTGGATACCATAGTTCAGCAGTAGTCCACTCGTCATTTATTCAGGTAGATTATTATAATAAGGCCACCTGTTATTGTAATTGTTAGTACATAGTGGCACGGAAACACAAGAACTTTTCGTGCAAATTAATCGATACTATTTCACAATGCAAGCAGATCATAATCTCAACATTCCATAACATATAATGAGGTGTAAGATCCTACGCAAGTAACCACTGGTCATCGAGTGCCGAGTTAAGTAACGGTCACCCTCAGCTGGGTATTACAACACTGCAGAATACACTAGTTCTCTTGACTATCTTCATAGAATATTATGTATAGTAGCTGCCTCACATTCCGAGCCTAGTGATCTAGATTTTGTTGCAGTGAGAAGGCAGAAGTTAATCTAGAACAGAAATAAAATGGGTGGATGAGAATTTAATGAAGGATGAAAAAAAAAACAAGTCTGGAAAAAGTACAAGTTGGTTTAAGGAATTAATTGAAGGATTTAAAGGCATTTATGAATATTGGGAGGTTAAGACAAGAATACCAGACCGCAGGGTAGACAAACAGACCGAGAAAAAACTTACGAAGCAAAATTTTCAATGAGTTTTCGTCTTCGATAAAAACCACGAATGGTATTTTTTGTCATCCTCATCAGTTTGTAAAAGCTGAGAGGAAAGGGTGATGAGAAAGTTGTTATTTCTTTAAGATGTTTCTATGTTAGGTATTAATTATTTTGAGGTATACCTTAGCAATTAGGACGACGTTACTTGGCAACTTCTGGCCATATTATTTTATCCATCTTCGACCATATTCCAAACATTTATAGAAACAGATGCAGTGCACACGAACAATAACAAAATGAAATCACTTCACACACCTCCATTATGCATTACACTTTTTTATTCGCCAATAACTAACTTACCTACTCATTATCAGTTAGATAATTCAGTAAACACACGCAACAATATGACATAATATTAACGCTCCGGCGATCAGTTAAAATATGTGTATACGAGTGTATTCTAGGTCAGAATGGTAAATTATATAGTCATAGTGTTACTTCATTCAAATCAATCAATGATTTTGACGTTGTGGCGTATGTTTATGGTAATTTTCTTGTGTTTATTATGAGTTTTGGTAACATATTGATGTTCAAACCGCTGAGGCTACATTAGGCCGCGACGCGACCTGCGACAAATGAGCGCTTAAAACAAATAAATGAATATGGCTACATCGTAAGTCAAATATTTCTAGCGATCTTTGATTTCTTTAAGAGATAGGAACAACATTACTGTAATCACGGCATCGGCTACATCAACATATCAGCGAAATTGCCGAATATACGTCGGATTTTTGATTATAATGTAGCCATACCATGTTTATCTCGTTTCGCTCTTCCAGTCGCATCGCAAATCGCTGCCTACTGTCGCCTCAGCCTTAACTGTACTCAATGATGGTGTAGAATATTTCACAGAGCTTTTTTTTGTTTGAAATAGACGTAATAATCATAACACAGACTGTAGAGCTATAATGTCATCAAATAGACATAGATAGGTAGAAATAAACTTTATTGAACGCCAAATTAACGTAGATAAATCTTGAAAAGTAAAAGATGGCGATGCCATTAGCCAACGTAAAGAGAGGGTTGACGAAATAATTAAAAAAAAATTTTTTTCATACCAGGCCCAAAAATTATAAGGGCTTTCCTTTTGAAAAAGCAACTGTAGATTTTTCAGTTTTCATAATTAACATCAAATCAAAAGTAAGCTTAAAGCTCGATGAAACAATCGAATTTCGCAAAGCATCAAAGAGCATATAACCAAAAAACCAAAACAAAAAAAAAACACCATATCAAGTGATTGCTACCGGTTGCAATAACGCAAATGAAGTGGTCCACATCGTGATGGGATTGCGGTCGTATGTCGGCCTTGACTCGATAACGGGTTCAGATCTCCGATGAAAGCAAGAGTTGTAAGAGTGCAGTGTGCGAGCGGTAGCGAGAATGTTTTTTTAACTTAAGGCCACAAACTCAAACTCAAGTATTTCAATTAAACCACATACAGACACTTTTGAATTGTCAAGGAGTCGGTCAGTTAAGCAATTACAAAACGTAGATCACTATGAAGAAGAACGCGCAAGAAACTCCAAGGACACTCTTTTAAATCAAGGTATTACAAAATCCTGGGTACATTATTCTTGTTGCTTCTATATGTCGCATACTGTCAACGCTGGATAATTGCCCAAGTCCATCAACGAATTCATTTCTCGCGCCACCTCAAAGAATGATTAAAGTTCAATAAATATTGAAAAAGGAATATCAAAGAAAAACACAAAAACAAGTGGTCCAGCAACAAATATGTCGGATGGTTCAATTAGTAGTAGTAGGTAGATAAAATGCAGGAATAAGGAGTAAGGACCAAAGAACGGACGAATAAGAGAGGAGACCTACCCAATCATGCAAGCCCTAATCCTCATTTATGAAGA
The DNA here is from genome assembly GCA_946251885.1 of Cosmia pyralina. NCBI lineage: Eukaryota > Metazoa > Arthropoda > Insecta > Lepidoptera > Noctuidae > Cosmia > Cosmia pyralina. Next base: position 2,880,884 of record OX276348.1, on the reverse strand, counting down.
AAGTTTTTTTAAATTATATTTTAGAAAAGAATAATGTATAGGTAGGTTTCTGATAATTACTTATTTTCATCTCGACCAAAAACGAGAAATATATCTGTCAAATGGCTTTATTTTTTAAATACTACTTTAAATCAATACTAGAAAAGTTTAGGAAGTTAAATAAAGGTAAACAATCTTGATGTGGCTTTTTACACAAACCAATATTAAACAAATAAACTACTGCTTAAACTAATGGTTCAATTGATTTAAGATCATTATTGTTGTATTTGTATTGGTTTTTAGTTGCATTTTATTTTTAAAGAGGTTTTAAATAAAAAAGTTAAAAGACACATCAAGATTGGTTACCTTTATTTAACTACCTAAACCTTTCTAGTATAGTACCCACCAACCGCTATCTCTCATCGCTATACCCGGTACCTAAAACGTACTATGTTACAGAATGCATTTCTGACATTATGTAAGTTCAAAATCTTGTGTGTAACCAATTGACCCAATTTATTTTACTATCACACTTATGTCGATATTACACGGTATTAATGTGTACCTATGTTACAAATACAATAAGTACCTATAGCAATATCAAGCTTAGGAAACATAACTATTTGAGTGGGCCAATCACAACAATACAATAAATTAATTGATTTATTTCGTAGCGTAATGTAGGACACTGTTGCTGGCTGTTGCCATCAACTCCCTGATAGAGAAACCCAATTAAACTTTGCCTGGGAATCAAAACCAGGACCTCGTGCTCAGCAGTAGTACTAGCGAACACCAGACCAACGAGACGAATGATTAAATTAAATTATTATTAACTAACTGCGGTATTACCCGCGTAGACCGGGATAAAAAGTAGCCTATGTGTTAATCCAGGGTATAAGCTATCTACATACCAAATTTCATCCAAATCGATCAAGCCGTTTGAGCGTGAAGAAGTAACATATACAAACACACTCACAAAATTTCGCTTTTATAATATTAGTGTGATCTCTTCACTTTCTGCAATTTCTTTCTTAATCCCGTATTATTTTCACAGGGAGCAGTACCAAGGCATCAAGCCTCCAGTACTTCGTTCTGAGCTGGACTTCGATCCTGGTTCAAAGTACCACATTCCTGCCAACATCCCGTACATAAGGTAAGTTAAGTCTAGGTTACAATATTGATATTTCAAGTCGATGTCATCGGTCCTCACAAAACTATGGATCGACTAATTTTCGAAAACGTCATCTTTAGACTTACGTAGTTAATCAACAATAATACTTACAGTCATGATAATAATCACTTAAATCTCTACTCGACGTAAACCATAATACCTTTTATTTAATCAGTTGTGAAAAACGCCGCGTATAATATAGTAGTATAAATCAGTCTTTGTTACTTCACAAGTAATATAAGGAGATTAAGTTAAGAAATGTATCGAGTTATTGCTTATTTTATTGTATTCCGGTTGTACAATACTTCAGTTATAATATTATCTTGATGGCAGTTCAACTATCCGTCATTATGCTTGCTTTCATTTGTTACAATGTCATTAGGTTTTTGTTTGTTTGTTGGTTTATTAGAGTCTGGTTCAATAATATTTGTATCATTTAAGAACTGTTTAACTTACAATTGAAACGGATACTTCACCTGAAGATTTGGTTTCATATATAGGAAAGGGGCTCCGTCATATAATATTATAACGGTCATCATGAAAATCTGTCATTTTCACCAGTATTTGACATTAAGGTGTCAAAAAACGCTCTGTATTTAAAACATTGTATAGTCGTTATTGTGTGAACGTTCACTCATTTCTTAGGAAGAGCTTTATGTCCGCTCAAATTAAGTTGCATTTAAACTGTCCAATTTTTAAACATTTTTTTTTGTGAGTTTTATAAGAAAAGAGAAAAGCAACTTCTTGGATTAAAAGCAGTCAATTAGTATAGAGAAAAACAATGTTGCGCCGAGCCCAAATAAATTGGTATAAGGGCAGGAGAATGATGGCGAATTGCTATAGTGACCATAATCAGGACCGACCATCTTAAGTTTTTGAGAGTTAAGCAAGAGATCAATGATCTCATGATGATTCATAAGAGTATATCAACTAGACTCAAAAATGCTATTCTCAAATTCTACATAAACAAGGTATAACTTAAATAACGCAGAACCTCTTATGTTCATAATGATGAGTCTAATGATTTTTTAATAGGTTGTGCGTTATTTAAGTTACACATTTTATACTAGAATTTGAGAACATTTTTGAAAGTCTCGCAATCCTTTTTGCAAAATCTCCATCTTTATCACACAGCGATTTCAAACCATTTATTTCTCAAAACACAAATACAGTGTGTTGCACAATCTATTACACCATTCCTTATAGGGATAAATGGACAGTCGAGGTCCATTGTGGTGAACGTACCTCAGAATCGTGTCACGCTGCCAGTAATTCATGTCCGATACACTTTAAGACAACTACCGGCGTTCACACGGTGTTGCGTGTACATTTTAGCTTTATATGCGTTGAGGTATTCAAGACAAGCTTTTGAATATGCAGCTCTAAAGGAAATAAATACTTCGTCTAGTGGGAATGAGGACTCTACTTAAGATATAGTATTGAACGTGCTCAGTTTCATGTTTGATAATGGATGCGAAATTTAACGCTTCTAATAGATGGAAGGGCTAACTTATGTAGAAACACGCTTCGATTTAGAAGAGGAGTCATGCAATTCATTGTGAGTTTTCTTTACACGTTTCACGTTTTCATTATAAGTTTTGGTTTCTTTATTAACACGTCTTGTTATGGAAGAGCGGACTCTCCTAATACAGGCACTATCTGCCTAAAAGGAGGATCCAATCAAAAATGTTGTTTATACCTAAATTTGTTTTACCAATAAACTATTTTTTTTAAAGTAATGCAAGCGGTTTTGGGGATAAAAGGACCGCCTTTAGCCCAAAAACCGCTTGTCTTTAAGTGCATTTTCTTTTAAGAAGATACGGCAGAATACAAAGCAGCAATAACTAAAGAAAGACACACAGATTAATTTTTTGCACAAATTTTCTCTAAAATATCGGAAAACTACGTTCCCTAAAATATTCAGAAAATATGACTCACTATGAGAATTATTAGTGAAACCAATAGAAAGCTCTAAAACAAAATAGATTTTCTTCTAGCTCATTAGTTATCAGGGAACGAATAAAGCTGATACTAACGTGTTGGCTGATGAAGTTAGTTACATAAGTGCTGCTCTTGCGCAAGGCACGCGGTTTCCTTAATGATGGTGTAGTGGTGTGCAGGAAGTTGATGGTTTATACAAGTTAGGTGCGGTTTTTGGGTGGGCGTCAAAAATAATCACATATTTCGGTCGTTGACTTACGATTTACGGAGCTTACCTGGAATGGCGTCTTGGATTTTAGAATGAGAGCTTGATTTCTTCAGGAATTTTATTCATTTATTTGGCCTATCTTGCCTTTTATACGACAGTGATTTCTTCAGATATTTTTCGTTATTTTGTCTGTAGTTCTGTACGAAAATTTAAAGCAAAATTCTGTATCCGATTTGAAAATTTGTTTATTTTTAATTTTGAAACAGTTAACTCTACATGTCAAGGTTTAAATTACAAAACTGACATACCCATAAAATATATACCTTTTGGCTAAGACACTTAATAATAATTTATTGGTCAATAAATTTTGTCGAAACCGTCGTAAAACATGGCGCCCTTCGAGAGATGTGTCAATATAACAATTTCGATAAATTATAGCTGCAATACTTATTACTTAGACAAATATAGTAGAAAAAAGAAAACGCAATATCTAGTGAAGTTTCCGATACTCGTGATTATAGGTGCATCGTTATGTACCGTGATAAGCAATTTTCTTCCAATAATGTGATTTTTCCGTTCTTTTCGTTCTTGTATTGGATTGAAGGACCAAAATTCTGTAGAAAAACGAATACTTGGATACAACTTGCACTAGTAAAAATAGAAGATTTTGTTTCGATGGCCTCCGATCATTAAAATGTAGGAAACAATTTGACTTATGTTGCAAAGCTTTGTTGCAAACTTTACTACATACATTTTCTTAGTCAAAGTCATATCGAGATATACCCAGTTTCATTTTAGGGATGACAAGGCATCTGCGAATACTTAAAGCATGGAAAACGTCTGTGAATTTCATGTATGTAAAAGACGTAACAAATATCAAAATCAAAATATTTTATTTCACACATCACTTATGAAACGTTAGAAGCTAAGTTCCAATTGGTCGTTTCAAACAATATTTAAATATTTTCAAATAACAGTGTTAATAATATGTATAGGAGGACAGTGTAGGCCTTTCAACAAGAACCAGGTGGTTAACAAAATAGAAAATGTTCAACAAATCTACAATCTACTAGGCCTACAACGTTCTCACAATCACAAAATAGAAAAGAATCTAAATAAAAGACAAACAAAATAATAAATAAAAAACCTATTTAAATGAAATGACATGATTGCCATTACAACTACAGTGACACATCTGAATAAATATCATGTCCACAAAAGCCACTAATTAATAATTATTGTACTGATTCTGGATCTTTGCCCATACGTTATTTATGAGAAATAGTTTCTAGAAGCTCGTGGCTAAGTAATAACAGCCGCACAGGTCGATCCATCAGGTTAAGTTACGCTTGCCGGGGTTGGTCCGTGGATGGGTGACCATCTTTACATACCGGGACTCCTCCGTGCCTCGAAAAGCACGTTAAGCCGTTGGTTCCGGCTGTCATTCGTGGATCTTTGACAGTCGTTACGGGTCGTCAGAAGCCCGAAAACCTGACAACCAGTCTTACCAAGGGGTATTACCCACTTACTGGGTTGTGGAGGTCAGATAGGCAGTCGCTCCATGTAAAATACTGTATTTAGCTGCATCCGGTTAGACTGGAAGCCGACCCCAACATAGTTGGGAAAAGGCTAGGCAGATTTATTGAGTTTCTATCGACGCACTTAGAATTTGCTATTACTCGTACGTGAAATTAAAGACCAATTATTCTCTCTATCAAATTCTTGAGGTCAACTTTTGAGTTGCAAAATTTTAACCCCACAATGTCAGTGTGATTACGATAAAATGTCAGTTACTTCAGATTTCACTTACATAATATCATTAATCGGTCAAATCAATTAAAAGTTCAAATTATTTGATTATTTAGAACTTTATTCATGCGTACACTTGCGAGAAATTAAATCAGCATGCAAATTCTTACAAAATCTTGCTGTTATTATTGTATCTCTACTTCTCAAGGTGTATTGTCATTTTGCACGATATGTATAACTGTCGAGAGTAACTGGGTTGGTTAGTGAAAGTGGTTTGTCTGCTAAAAAACTTGATATGAATAATTTAGGATTATGTAGCTTATATAGATTTCTTTCGATATTGTGTGATGTCATTGTTTTATCAAAGAAATGCTTGTTTGGGAGTTAAGTTTTTTGTGTAATCCTACGTTTGTTTGAAAATGGAAGAGATTCATTATGTTTATTTTATGTTTGTGATCTGAGATATAAATGATTTAGTAGATGGGTTATTATTAGTATAGGGTACTGGTTAACTCACGCAAAATTTAATGAGTAAATTCTGCTATTACTTTGCGATTACAATGTATTAGAAATCAGAAACTTCCGGAAAGTTATTATGTAGGTAGGAAAATAATCTTGACTCCTAATTAAATAATATTGAAACGAGTTACACCTAACGTTCTTCCGGTTTGTTTAATCATGGCCTTAAAGATGTTTTTCACTCATTTCAAGATAACTACGGAAGCTCATAATAATAATAACTTTTGTTCAACGGTTTTGTTCTCTCCATAAGGTAATAAAACGAAAACATAGTATTATTTATATCACTTTTTTAATACTTTCGTTTACTATTTACATCGTCACAGGTACATAGCAGTCACAAAACATTATTTAAAAAAAAAAACAATTACTAAACAAGATAACACTTTAAAGCTAAAGAAAAAATAAAGAGATCAGTTCTTTTTAATGGTGGTAGTGCTCCTCTTGGCCGCCCTCGAAACCCCCCTCGTGGCCCCCTTCTTGACCGCCCTCTTGGCCTCCTTCATGACCACCCTCGAAACCTCCGTAACCTTCGCCCTCACCACCATGGACTTCTTGATGTGACTCCTCATGGTGCTCGTGGTGCTCATGCTGCACAATAGGCACGTGCACCTTCACGGGGTAAGGCACGGGCTTATCAACGTGGTAAGGCACATGCTTCTCAATGTGCACGGGGTATGGCCTATCCACAGGGATCTTCACTGGGTAGGGCACATTCTTTTCTACTGGATAGGGGATGACTTTCTCAACTGGGTAGGGAACTGGGTAGGGCACCTTAACTGGGTAAGGCACTGGCTTGTCGACGTGCACTGGCACTGGGTTGTCGACATGAACCTTGACTGGGTAAGGCACTTCCTTTTCAACTGGGTAAGGCACTTTCTTTTCAACGTGAACGGGAACTGGCTTCTCAACGTGTACAGGCACGGGATGGTCGACGTGCACCGGTACTGGATAGTGGATAATTTTCTCGACGGGGTATGGTACGTGCACCTTGACTGGTACTTTGACGGGGAACGGCACTTTTTTCTCGACGGGGTAGGGCTGCGGCACATGCACTTTGACGGGATAAGGCACGTGTTTCTCGACTGGGTAAGGGACGTGTTCGTACACATTCACTGGGACGGGGTTGTCGACGTGAACTTTCACGGGAACTGGCACGTGTTTCGTCACGGGGTACGGCTTAGGGATGTATTCCGGTACTTTGATGTATTCCTTGACTGTGTAGTGGACGGTTTTGACGACGGGGTAGGGCTGTGGTACGTGCACCTTGACGGGGTAGGGCACTTTTTTCTCCACTGGGTAGGGGATGCGTTTCTCGACGGGGTAGGGCACGGGAACTTTCTTGACCACAGTGATGGTTTTGTGGGAGTGGGTTTCATGTCCACCGTGATGTTCCTCGTGGCCAATGTTGTGTCCTTCATCACCACCTCCGATGGAGCCTCCTAGATCATGACCTCCGAAGTCGCCACCACCGAAGCCTCCATGGTCACCGTAGTACTCCGATAGTCCTCTTTTGTCTTGTCTCTTTGTTTCCTCTGCGGCTTTTGGTTCAGCCTTGGTGTCCTTCTCTGCCTTCTCCTCTGCCGTGGCCAGGCTTAACGCCACGGCCAGGATTAAGGAAGACCTCTGAAATGAACAAACATTAAACTATATTATTTATGTTACGTTTAACTTCAATTAGTGGATGAGCAGAGACTGTGTATCTATGTGGATCACTGTAAAGATTCACCATGAATAATCTAAAACAACTGTGATCAAAAACGGATTTAACATTACATAAAAACGCTAAATGAAAAGGGAAATTAACTTATAGCAGTGAAATCGAACTGGAAGTGAACACAAGAACTTTCCGAGCATTGTGGGACAACCCATAACGACTAGTCATGCGAATAAGGAAATATCTTTACGTAATATTGATCTAGTAACGCGTCATTCACTTAGATTATGTGATTAATTAATAACTTTACGATATATGACATGTCCGGTAATACAATGGGGTTCGATGACATTTAAATTAAGAATCGATTCTTCTTTTTTCTAATTGATTTATCTGAATTCCTTTGCCACATTAAAAAAACCACAATGACACTTGACATCCGAACTGCACACACATAGAACACTGTCACTAGTATTTTTTGAATTTTTTTTTACTAACCAGTAGCTTCATTTTCGCTTCGCTTGTTGTTCAGCGAATGTTACGCCGTGAGTGTATTTCTATCACGCCAGTTACCACGTTTTATACCTCATGCAAGTAGTTTCGTATGTACGAATGTTGCAAACACTTTCGCTAGTGTGAGTGACGGGTCAATGTGTGGGTGTTGGTTTTTTTTTTAAGAAGATGGGACGTTGCAATGCCCTGCTTAGTAACTTTAATAGATAAATTAGAGTTATGTTTTTTTTTATAATAACTTTTAGTTTATATTTATTTTAATAGTTTATTTTTATATACAAGCACCAAGTGCAGTTTGTTTAGTTGGTTTTAGTTTTGTGTTTAGGTACAAAGTTAATACTCATCTAAATAAATGCAACCCGATTTTTACTGAACTGTAAATAAATATAAAAAAATAATAATTTAAAATTCGCCCCATTGGCTGCTCTTGTTTTGGAAATTATTTTATAATAATTTTAAAATAATAATAAGTATAATCAGCATGATATATGTCGTACGTCTAGTCTGTTTTAATCAAAAAAACATTTTGCGTCTACATGCATATTGAACAGGCTAGAACTGATCGTAAAAGTTTCTTTTCAAACAAGTTAAAATAAATAATTTTAGGAGAGTCGCATTCTAAATATCATCGCTATTAAATAAAACCGCCTCTCCACAGTTTTCACTTTTTTATTTTTATATAAATAATTAATGGAACTAAAAACAACATCTAATTTTACGAAACAAAAAAACGACATCATAAAATGGGACTTTGCAAAAAGAAAAGCAATTTTGTTTCTACATAATTACTAATCCCAAAACACCCATAACATCAAACATGGTAGTAAGTTTTTTGTTGATGATTCATTCATAAATGTTGACAATCATAATTAACCAGCTTTTTACATCTTCCAAGTGCTGGAATTTATTAATTGAGAAAGCAGAAAAAAAAACAAGGAGAAAAAATGATGCAAATTAGGTACGGTCAATCCCGATCGCGATCTAAATCATTGTTTGCTATCCAGATTGATTACCTGCAGAGGAATACGAACGCAATCGAGATTGACTTTATCGGGCTTCTTATAATTAATATTCCTTGAGCTAGAATAATTTATTCAAAAGCTAAAAAAAAAAACGAGGAGAAAAAACATGTGTTATGTTATCGCTCTCATAAAACAATATTAATGATATAATTTTACTAGATTTATTTTCAAGCGGCATTCTTTCCACGCATCCAAACAATCGGAGCATGCCTGCCATAAACTCTGGCAGGTTATAAATTAAGGTTTCAATCACTTCACGCCTAATTGTGACAAGTAAACTGCACCAATTATCCTGTCGATTGGTAACTGTCACTTTTTTCATCATAGATGATTGGTTAGATCAGTAATGATAGCAATAACAGAACTGCTGGAGTAGAGATAGTATCAAGGGGGTGATCTCTAGATTGTATAGTGGTCACAACTGCTACTGCTGACCATAAGGTCCTGGGTTTGATTGTCAGGTAAAGTAAACCAGGTATGTGGTTTCCAGGCAAAGTGTTATTGCGTTTTTCTATCTGTAATTTCTCAGTAGCAGTCCGGAGTTTGAATGTGTGCATGGTTGATGGCGATAGGCTCACCCCCTATTACATGAGACTTAAAACATAACTGGAGAATTGTAGGTGTACCATAGATACACCTCTGTCCAACCCTTCGGGGAAATACGGTGTGATGTTATGTAATCTCTGGATATTATTTTAAAAAAAGCCCAGTCTGCTCCGACTTTCGGTATCTCGGTTCACTCGTGCAAAGCGATGGCGAAGTAGATCGGACGGTTAAGCATAGGATTAACACTGGAATGAAATGAAATGGCGGCAGGTCACGGGGACAATCTGCGACTCCCGCATTCCCCTTAAGCTTAAGGGGAAGATATATAAAACAATGGTTAGACCTGCTGTCTTATATGGATCAGAATGTTGGGCCACAAAAGGGATGAATGAAAAGCAGTTGCATGCAGCTGAGATGAGAATGCTAAGAGGGATGTGTGGTGTTACACGAATGGATAAAATAAGAAATGAGTACATAAGAGGAAGTCTAAAAGTGGCACCGGTGACTCAAAAGTTGCGCGGAAATCGGCTATCATGGTATGGGCATGTGATGCGGAGGAGTGAGGAAAATGTCGTGAGGAAAGTTTTGAGTATGAATGTCGATGGCTATAAGAGTAGGGGAAGACCAAAGAAACGATGGATGGATTGTGTGAAAGATGACATGGCTAGAAAGGGGCTGACTACCGAGATGACGAATAATAGAGAAGTATGGAAAAAAAGGACATGTTGCGCCGACCCCAAATAGATTGGGATAAGGGCAGGAGAATGATGATACTTAAAGCTGACTTTGCCTGGTTTATGATCCATGATAAACCAGGAAAAGTTAGCTTTCTCTGAAAACACTCTTATCAGCTCTAGACGGAGTCCAATGTTAAGAGTGTTTTCTGAGAAATTTGGTGCAGTTTACTGTTATTGAGTACTAATTAATAGCAGCTCAAAAACAACAAGGCGCCGGGTGATGGCGGAATTACGGCCGAACTCTTGAAGGCCGGTGGAAAACCCGTTCTTAAAGTCCTCCAGAAGCTGTTTGATTCCGTCATACTCGAGGACAAATCGCCGCAGGAATGGAACAGACGTGTGGTGATACTTTTCTTTAAGAATTCAACTATCGGTACCTTGAAGTGCTGAAGTGTTTGTACGAAAACGCCACTATGTCAGTCCGACTCCAGGACCAGACCTCGAAACCTCTCTTTTTGCAAATCCGTTCAGTAGTTTTTGCGTGATTGAGTAACAAACATCCAAACATCTAAACATTCACATTTATAATATTAGTAGTATTGCCCCAAATTAAGAGTTGCAGGTAGTGAGTTCGAACCCAGGCCGACTTTACTTTGTGTATTTAATTTCATCACCACTGCTCTCAATATGGTGATGGAAAACATTGTGTGGAAACCGTCATGTCCTAGAACCAAAAAATTCGAAGACATGTGACATCCGCCAACCCGCACTGTGGCCATGTGGTGGATTATGGCCTGCCTGTGTCCCAGCAGTATAGGCTGATTATGTATAATTTAACAACATATGTATGCCACAACCGCCGCACCTTTTTTCTTCGAATGATTTAAATACAGTAAAAAAATAATTGGTTTGGAACATATGTTTGAGTAGGTAGCTTGTAAAACCACGACGTAAATGTTAAAACGATTATTATATCATTAGATATTCCGGTTTGACCCTAGGTTAAAAAGGGTCAAATTCAAATTATATAAAATATATAATTCCCGAGATTCATTGAGAACAGTGGTGGACCAGTGGTAACGGCCGCGCTTTACGATTGTAGTCGTAGATTCGAATCGTGAGGAAAGTTTTGAGTATGAATGTCGATGGCTATAAGAGTAAGGGAAGACCAAAGAAATGATGAGTCATCATTCTCCTGCCCTTATCCCAATCTATTTGGGGTCGGCGCAACATGTCCTTTTTTTCCATACTTCTCTATTATTCGTCATCTCGGTAGTCACCCCCTTTCTAGCCATGTCATCTTTCACACAATCCATCCATCGTTTCTACTCTTATAGCCATCCCCTTCTTCCCCTACTCTTATAGCCATCGACATTCATACTCAAAACTTTCCTCACGACATTTTCCTCACTCACTCAAAGAAATGATGAGTGGACTGTGTGAAAGATGACATGGCTAGAAAGGGGGTGACTACCGAGATGACGACTAACAGAGAAGTATGGCATAAAGGGACATGTTGCGCCGACCCCAAATAGATTGGGATAAGGGCAGGAAAATGAGATGATGTAAGCAATAATCCTCTGAAAGGGATTATTTTTACCTCTATCGGAAACAAAAACTGAAGTATCAAAACAAAGTTATAGGAAACAAGTCAAGGAAATGAAAATTGTGTAGATGTAACAGAATTTCTCGATAAAGATCTAAAACAGGAAGAGTAGTAAAATGGATTACAATAAACTGCCAATACATATTACAGTTAATCTTATAAGAGTAGCATTTAGCATTCTGATCGCGTCCTCTCTAAGTTGACCGTTACGTGAAAACCATCTTACGTGTCTCTAAAGAGAAGGAACATAATTAGATCCATTTTATTAAGATTAAGGTTAACTTTCGTTGGAAAGGGTGCATTAAAACACTGACATGGCATAAGTTATTTTATTTTCTTATACAGAGTGGAATTTTTTAACCTCGCCTGGAGGGAAAATTTTACTCATAGAAAACATTACCTTTTTTTTATAGGCGTTTTTCACCGCTTCGTTGTATTTGAAATTTTTCTCCGGGGCTCATTGTTGAGATCAAAATTTCCAGGACGGAAGCGATCAAACCAAATACGCACCGTGCGTTCACATGCGGTGCCTTGTCTTGACACTTTGTTAATATTGTGTGCTGTCGGTGCCGCTTTGGTGCTACGACGGAACTCGTATTCGAAAATAGAACGCGATTTAAATTTTTCCATGGTTACAAAAACATCGATATCAAAGAAAAATCGAACGGTAACGGGAACTGATTTTGAAAAAAAAATTTCATGCTATAAATTATTAGGTTGGGGAAAAAGTCTTTTCGCATTAGTATGTATGAACTTAAAATAAAATCTCTTTGGCTATACTATAATATTTGTACCTGGCTGGTTTTGGTATCATTGAAAGTTTAAATTTTAAAGAACATAATTCCAAATATAAGTTAGGAAACTGTGTGAATTTCATTTGTTTTTCGTACTGTCAAGATGAGTGAATGTAATGAAGAAATTCTATAAAATTTTACTCATTATTATTATTTTTTTCATTTTAAAATTTTACTACAAAAAAGGTAAAATTGCAACGCAAGCCGCGAAAAAAAATGTACGATGTTTATGGAGTGTTGTTTTATTACTTAGTTCCGGTGCCTACCTTCCGGATTCTTCATCAGATCGGTTCGATGGAACCATTTTCATCAGAACCATTTATTTAAAGCTTCGTCATAGTCACTTAACTATCTTAATCGAGATATCTTATCGCCACTCGTGAAATACTTATTATCGTTAAGGAGTTCCCGTCGCCATCTGTGGTCTTCTTCATCAGTTCTACTTCACCAGATAATACTTTCTGAATGCAAATACTTGATTTGTTGATGAAAATACCAAAATCGCTGTATGTATGCCTGTAATTTTTGAGGAGTTCCCTCAATTCCTCATGGATCCCATCATCAGAACTGGATTTTCATAAATATGGGACCAATATGAAAGTATATCCTTTCAAATAAAAAAAATAATTATCCAAATCGGTTTATAAATGACGGAGTACTGAGGAAACAAACATGAAAAAAACCGGCCAAGTGCGAGTGAGACCACGCACAATGAAGGGTTCCGTAGTTGAAAATAATTTATCCCAAAAACAAACCTAACATTGTAATACCAAAAAAAAAAAATTTTTTATGTGATAAAATTACAAATTAACAATTACTTTTCTTTTACTTGTGCTGCTTGCTACCTTGCTTCTTGCCAAATTTCATGATTCTACTCGTAGGTCAACGGGAAGTACCCTATATAAAAATATGTCGCATAAATGGCCGTATTTTTTTATTGCGTTGACTTAGAAGCCTGATTTTTTAGAACTCTAAGGGAACATAGACCTACGTTTTTGATAATAATTTCAACTTGATACCTCTACGCGTTTCTGACAGACAGACAGACGGACAACGAAGTGATTCTATAAGGGTTCCGTTTTTTTCTTTTGAGGTACGAAACCCTAAAAACAACCGAATTGAGAACCTCCTTCTTTTTTAGAAGTCGGTTAAAAAAGATATATTGCGCCGACCCCAAATAAATTGGGATAAGGTCAATAGAATGATGATGAGTATCATGTTTGACTTTTGCTAATCCGGCAATAAATCAAAGGTATCAAATAAGCTTTTCTAGTAACATTCTAAGCTTACTCTGTAGTAGTTTGCCTTGAGATGGCTTTATAAGGCTCTGAGCCCTTGACGTTTGACATTATGAGCTGTAAAGGTCATTGCGGTCAACGACCTGACTCAGTCATAGATTATTAGTGTTTGTTTTGATTATTTGATTTAGCTTTTTAAACATCATATCGTTGAATGCAATATTTCATGTCTCTTTGCGACAGCTTAGGTGTACTATTTAAGATTCTACCTTGTGAGATGAGTAATGAAAATTAATTTTACAATTTTTTTTTTACATGTAGCAGAGATGATGACACTCGATAATATTAATTATGTATAGCTTACTCAATAAGATTAACAAATATTATAATCTGCTGTTGAAACTTTGAGTACCTATCTGTTTGGCTTTGCTTAGCAAACTTCATAGAACCACAAACATTCGTAGTAAAAAGCATATTTATGCCGTTTGTTGGCGCTTACCGTTGTTCAAAAGGGACAACAGGGGGGGGGGGGGAGTTCAGGGAAGGGAGGAAGGGGTTCAGACTGTTATTAGAAAAAAAATATTAGAGTGTTTGTGTGTGTGTGTGGGGGTGTCTGTACAAACAGGGGTTTGTGTGTGTTGTGTGTAAGAATACTTAGAGGATAATTTCAAATCAAATCAAAAATGTTTATTTGTTAGAGTATGGTACAATAGATGTTACAATATTGGTTCCAGCATACACTGCCATAGTATGGCGTACAAATATTTCTACACAAAAACAAAGCTTTTATTAATACTAACATAATATCACTTAGAGAATAAAATATTAATCTATAATAGTTAATTAATACAGATTGAGATTGTATTGTAGTAATAATAATGATTAATAATGAATAATTTATGTAGTTTTTGCATGTGGTGGATTAAAAACTGTTTTTATTTTTTAACCGACTTCAAAAAAAGGAGGATAACTTCGTCGTTTATAAACCGATTTGTATGATTCTTTTTTTGTTGGAAAGGAGATCTTTCAAGAGTGGTACCATGATAAGGAAACCAGGATCTGATGATGGCATCTCAGAGAAATCGAGGGGAACCTTCAAATTTTATAGGCACACCTATAGCGATTTGGGTATTTTTTATAACTAGTAACTCGTGCATTTGCTCCCGGAAAGCACCATTTGGTGAAGTGGAACTGATGAGAAGACCAAAGATGGCTATCGGAACTACACAATGATACGTATTTCACGGGTTGCGATTCGATTATTGCTAAGAAATTTATGCTCGTCACAATACATATATTGAAATGGAGCTGATGGTGACTTCACCATCAGTTCCAGTTCTCCTAGTTCCTTACTGGGTGAACTCCTCAAGAATTAACGTCCTTGTATCGGGAAAAGCAATATTTTGTAAAAGGTGATGAGCAGTTGACATTAGGCTATTGTAACTTAGATGAATTACAGTACACACTAAAAAGTGAAAAATAAAAAACTTTTTCCAAAAAAAATAAAACAACCGACTTCCAAAAACAAGAGTCAATCAATCTGCCTAGCCTTTTCCCAGCTATATTGGGTCAGCTTCCAGTCTAACCGGATGCAGCTGAATACCAGTATTTTACATGGAGCGACTGCCTATCTGACCTCCACAACCCAGTAACTGGGTAATACTTTTTACCCCTTGGTAAGACTGGTTGTCAGACTTTCGGGCTTCTGACGACCCATATCGACTGTCAAAGATCCACGAATGACAGCCGGGACCAACGGCTTAACGTGCTTTCCGAGGCACGGAGGAGTCTCGTTATGTAAAGATGGTTACCCATCCACTGACCAACCCCGGCAAGTGTAGCTTAACGTGAAGGATCGACCCGTGCGGCTGTTATTACTTAGCCACGAGGCCCCTATCCAAAAACAGGAGTACCTACAAAGTGAAAAATAACTTTAATTTCGGAAGTCGGTGGCAAAAAGCTAAAATACAGATCCAAAAACACCGATTTCCGAAATTAAAGTTATTTTTCACTTTGTAGAATTATTTTGGAAGTCGGTTGCTTTTTTTTTTTTTTGAAAAAAGTTTTTTTATTTTTTTACTAACGCTTTATCCATTGAAAGGAAATTCTCGGCGTATAGGTAGATACAGTTCTCCGCGACAAATCAATGAGTAATCAAATTAGTCACGCGAATTAGTATAAAAACGTATCAAACATACAGACAGGAAACATTCGAAAGTGGTCCAAATATGTCTTAAATAATAAATGGCGACCTTGACTGAGCTGAACGGTGTTGCTCAATGGACCAGTTCATTCATAGAAACAATAAATTACCGATTACTTTGATTTGATTGTAAAAGGAAGGATAACGCTCACTGTGATTGGATTCAGTCGGTCAGGGACATAGATAGTTCACTTACTTCATACATACGTTATATAATCTAATATGGACGTAGAACAAGTCTTTGTGCTGTAGGATGTTAGGCTTTTTTATTAATTTTTCTTTTTTGTAATTTTTTGTAGTGCTTCGGTTACCGAGCTTGTAGTCTCGTACCTTCATCATATCTCTTCTCCATCTTATCATTTCTCTTAGAATATTTCTCTCTTACAATAAAGGGTTTTGAAGCTAATTTGGTGCTATAAGTTGTAACCTCCACCTTCCAAAGTTATTGGATTCAATGCAGTCAATTTAGAGAAATAAGTTTTTATCATGCTTTGAAGATCTAGCCAATGTATATCTCCGTTGTTATGTTATTAATTACATATCACCTAGTCTATATGCCTTCGATATAATCGGCACTCTTATCCTAACAACTCTTCTTGGCAAAAAAGTAACGACGGTGCCGATAGTAATACTACTCTGAATATTTTTTCAAGGAACACAGTAGGTTCTGCTGATTCGAAATTAGACAGTATTCAAAACAATCAATCTATCAATCTGCCTAGCCTTTTCCCAACTATGTTGGGGTCGGCTTGCAGTCTAACTACCAGTATTTAGCAGCTGAATACCAGTATTTTACATGGAGCGACACGGATGAGTCTCGGTATGTAAAGATGGTCACCTGTCCACGGACCGACCCTGGCAAGCGTAGCTTAACCTGATGGATCGACCCGTGCGGCTGTTGTTACTTAGCCACCAACTCCTCAAATAGTGTTCAAAACACATTTTTCAATTTATTGTGCTCTTCTTTCTCATCAGGGGAGGGGCTCGTGGCTAAGTAATGAAAGCCGCATGGGTCGAACGATCAGGTTAAGCTACGCTTGCCGCGGTCGGTCCATAGATGTATTGGTCCCAGCGGTTATTCTTGGATCTTTGACAGTCGTTACGGGTTATCAGAAGCCCGAAAGTCTGACAACCAGTCTTACCAAGGGGTATTGTGTTACCCAGAACTGGGTTGTGGAGGTCAGATAGGCAGTCGCTCCATGTAAAATACTGGTATTCAGCTGCATCCAGTTAGACTGGAAGCCAACCCCAAGATAGTTGGAAAAAGTCTAGGCAGACTGATTGCTCTTCTTTCCCATCAAGTTGCAATAGCAAACCATACGTGATAGTAATCGGGGGCGATGAGCTTGCAACCAGTCATTATATTTACACTAACTATTGCGTTGCATTGCGATATATTTCCATGTCGATCTAGAAATGGAAAAATGTTTCGTTATAGATGTTAAACATTGATTATGTATTGTATAAGAGATAAGCTTACTGATTTATACTTACATTGCGGTTTTGACAGTGTAAGGTCTTAGAAAATGAAAGATCGTTTGAATTTAGGTCGTTAAAATTTGAATAGGTCGCAGTTACTGAGCCAGGGCATCTCGACCAAATGGGTTAGGTTAGGTTAGAACTGTGACCAACCGCGTGCGAGCCGAGCGAGCCAAGCGAGCAGTGACGCAGCTGTGGCCGGCAAGAACTACTTCCAAAGGCTAGGCGGCTAATTAAACCAGTTGGCTGCAACATATACACGAGACGAGAGCGTCACCCAGGATATGATTGTCGATTAAACTTCCATGATTTGTATGCGTCTTAAACCTACTGACATTTAAATCAATACGTTACGTTTAACCATAATCTCAATAATTAACACTAGTTGCACACCAAACACGCAATATAATCCGACATTTCTCAATAAGTACCTACCAGTTTACTTTCTCAGCTTGCTTCATTAAATCTCATAACTGCATTGAATAATCTTCAACCGTATTGCAGTTAAAAAAAAACAACAATTACAATTTTATTAATAAGCTCTCATTAGCATACACTGGTGGCCACGAAAACCGGTCACTGTAAATTATAATGCATAATATCCGTCAGTCAGTTGCAGGCCTAGATGAGGACGTAATAGACATGTACATACGGTGATGCGTACGCATGAACACTTAGTGGCAGATTTATTGACTCAGCGGGAATGTTATTTTTTTTCTTGTTTAGGTTGCGCGTTTTATTCTGTTTTGTTTTTGTCTTGTTTGTAGTAATAGTGGTGTTTATGTGTTATATGTTAATGAACGGGTTATTAGATCATGTTTATTTCATAATTTTGTTGATGTGTATAAACTGTTAGGTTTATTCAATATTACAGATCAAGCATTTGTACGCGTAATTAAATTATAATAGCCGAGAAGTGTAATTTTTGAAAATAAAATCAAACAGTTTAATAAATGGGCTAAAAAATTTAGCAAAACTCACTGCAATCGCAGGTTACGAGTTAATTACCATACTAATTAACTAGTTGCAGACAACCCGCTGTGATAGACAGATTAAGTAACGTAAACGTAGAGTTTCAGCTGTGCTGTAAATATATATAACTTTTACTGAATTTTTATCTAGCTAATTACTGTACGGAGGCCAGCACATCAAGCTACCCCAATCTGTAAAATTTTCCCAATTCAATATGAACCTTAATCCTGTGTAATAAAGTTGAAAATTAACAATGAAATTTGACGGATTGGGGTAGCTTGATGTGCTGGCCTCTGTACCTACTCCTACATGACTCCAAAATTAAGAATACTCATTAAAATAATAATTGTTATGTTATTTTTCTTTTGTAATTCACTGCTATAATTGTCTTCATTCGGTTAATGTATTCGTTAGCTAGAAATGTAGTATTTAGTGTTTTACTTCTTTATTATTGCAAATAATTAGGTCAAGGTGTTATTTATCTACCATTTTGTGAACTTATAGAACTTCCGTGCCTCGGAAAGCACGTTAAGCCGTCGGTCCCGGCTGTCATTCGTGGATCTTTGACAGCCGTTACGGGTCGTCTGAAGCCCGAAAGTCTGACAATCAGTCTTACCAAGGGGGTATTACCCAGTTAATGGGTTGTGGAGGTCAGATAGGCAGTTGCTCCATGTAAAATAATGGTATTCAGCTGCATCCGGTTAGACTGGAAGCCGACCCCAACATAGTTGGGAAAAGGCTAGACAGATTGATTTTTTGTCAACTCATAGAAATGAAGAGTAAACAATATGAACGGGTTCTTGTAACTTATACTCTGCCAAGTTACCCTTCTAAAATTAAAGTATACAAAAAATATTAATTACACGAACCCACCTTACCATGCTCGCCATCACATTCGCTATTAAGGCCACACTTTTGTCGCCGGCTACACTTAAGTTCATTTTGTTTTCTCCACACGTTTGCAAACACCACAACACGAATTAAGATTATTGCGTAGTATTTTTTTATGTTTCCTTTGTAATTTGAAACAAAATTTTGTCGTTGACATTTTATTGTTCGTGGGAAAATATTTTTGGATTGAAGAAACTTCAAAATAAAATTGACGTTTGATGAGATTTTAATGGTGTTGGATTATTTGATTGAAGTTAATGTCGAAGTTAACTGTGCTAGTGATGGCAAAAACAAAAGGCGCCTTTGTTCCATGCTAAGGGAAGTATAGAGACATGCTTTATTATAATTCTATACATAATCTGCAAATGCGACAACAGTTATTTTTTTTACATACTTCCATGAGATTAGTTAATGAATCAAATGAACCAAGTGAGTGAAAACAAATTACTGACAGTATCTTCTGACACCAAAATACTTTTGATTCATTCAAGTTTTTTATACTGCATCAGAATCAGAATTTTCAATTATAACATAACATTACACCGCGCAATCCCCGGGGGTTAGGCAGAAGTGTATCTACTACCTACACCCGCATTTCGCCAATTATGTTTAAGCCCCATGTAATAGGAGGTGAGCATAATTGCCATCAATCGGGCACAAGTCCAGACTCCGGGCTGCTACTGAAAAATTCCTGATGGAAAAATTGAATAGCTCTTTGCCTGACTTGGGAATCGAACCCAGCAGTAGAGCCTGAAACCACTAGACCAACGAGGCAGTCGAAGGCAGCGGATTTTTTAATCGACTTCAAAGGAGGAGGTTTTTATCAATTAACTGCGCCCCGCGGTTTCACCCGCGTAAACCGGGATAAAAAGTAGCCTATGTGTCAATCCTGGGTATCAGCTACCTCCATACCAAATTTTATCAAAATTGCTTCAGCCGCTTGAGCGTGTAGAAGTTACAAACATACAAACACTCACATTCCCAAACTTTCGCCTTTATAATATTAAGTGTGATATTTCGATACTTCCATCTTTTCTTTAATAATATATTTCTGATAAAGGTCCAACGCCTTCGATGATCCCCACATTTCCTTCAAAGGCTTTCTTTCAACTTCTTATTTTGCCTAAGTTCAAACTAAGGTGAATGAAAATTTTCTTTGTAGAAAATTTTATATGTTTATTAAAGCAGCCTCCTCACGAATTTCACATGACGTATAAAAGAATGTAGGTCACAGTGATGGTTCTAGTTAACGAAACAGCAATTTGTTTTAACTTATGCAATTACGATGTTTTTTAATAGCCTAATATAATTATTTTGTTGCCACAAGCTGCTCGGAGCAAGATTGGTAACCAGTTTGCTTTTTGATGTAGACAGCCTACAGAATACGTCGCTGTGATTGATTAAATATGCATATTTTTTTGGATCTGTCGTTTTTGACACACGAGCTATTAATATATGACTGGCCAATGCATATTCTTGCATTAGAACTTCATAGCAACTATCTAAGTACGTCCTTTGACAAAAAAATGGCAACTTTTTAAAGTCATTCTGCTCGCCTTGTGAAATTGTTTTCACTGACACCCAGTAGCTATCGTGGGTTCTGGTTTAAGGGCATGGGCGACTGTTTTATAGGGTCATGAAAATTTACAACTTATCATGAACTCAGCAACTCTTTGTGTTGCTTGCGTCACAAAATAGTCACAATTTCCTATAAAATGGATCGCTTTTTTATCCTCTATCAAAACAAAATTTAAATTCTTCTGATTCAAACATGAAAAACACACGCTGAAACTGATGCAAAGGCTCTTTTATAGTTATTTTATTTTTATTTTATTTTATTTGGGAAACAAACAGATACAATATAATAAGAAAACGGTACAAAATAGCAATACATAATACAAAACAGTTTCCACACATAACTAGGCATGCCGTTATATATTATACAATAGTTTTTGTAGAGTGAAACGGAAAGCCGCGGCTCAGAGGTTCCAACAAGGACAGGAGTACGTCAGGGAAATTCACTCTCACCAAAACTTTTTAAAGCATTGCTGCAGAGCATATTAAGCGTATTAGCAACTTAACTGGCAGGATAGAAGTATTGAAGTAGGTGGACAACACTTAAGTCACCTTAGATTTGCGGACGACATCGTTCTTTTCGCGAGACAAACTACAATTTCGTAAAAATGATAAATGTACTAAGTATTGAAAGTAAAGACGGAGACCCAAAAATAAATGAGGAACGAAACTAACAGAAATACTATCCTGTATTACTCTAGACGGCAAAAGACTGGAATATATGAATGGCTACGTGTACTTGGGAAATTTTACAAATAAAAATACCGAAGACGAGGTCGTCCAACGAAGAGTGGAATTGAGTTGGAGAAAATTCTGGGCCCTCAAAGAAATCTTAAAAGGTGACGTCTCCCTTCACCAAAAAAAGATCATGCTTGACGTCTCTCACTTGTACCTGTCATATATCACAAAAATACAAACAAAAAAACAATAAACAAATATATGCTAGAGAGCAATGGAAAGGAGCGTACTGAATATAAGAAAAATACAGAAAATCAGAAATGAATACATAAAACGGAAAACGGAGCTAACTGATGCTCTGCATTATGCCCTTAAACTCAAGTGGAATTGGGCCGGACACCTGCAGTGCTATTCTGTATAAATCTCACCGTGCAAACTTAGGTGAAGTGAGCGTGGAGTGAGCTGTCAATAGTGTCAATCGCTAGCATCAGGTAGAATGACAACTCACTTCACACACTCACGCACACTAGGTTTGACTTCTGACACTCACTAGGTTTTCACGGTGAGATTTGTACAGAATAGCCCTGCTGGCCCGTTGTACCGACAAGCGATGGACTTTACAGGCGATCCGGTGGACAGCACCCAGAGGTAAGAGACGGCAAGGGCGGCCTAGGAAGCGCTGGATAGGTGACATAACAGCAGTAGCAGGAAAACAAAGGAAGCCACAGACAGATAATACTGGAATGAGCTGGAGGAGGCCTATGCACGAGAAGGGGTTTCTATCCCTAAGATGTCTGTTTACGTTACGTTGTTTCGATGTTCTTTCTTTCTTTCTTTCTTTAAGAAAAGAAAACACACAGAAACAACACAACTGAAAAAAACTATCTTATATACGTAACTTTGTAGGTACTTACAAATTATATTAAGAAGTGCAATGTAAATATTGTGTGGACAAAAAATTAAAAGGCTTTTTTATTTTTTATTCAAGTCATTTATCTACCCAAAATTCACTAACAAAAACCAATACCACCGAATCTATTTGACCCGGTTGACATCACCGAAGATCAATCAGTTAAACAAAACGCTCACGATCTATTTACCCCGTGATTAGACTCGAGATAGGCACGTGCTTGTGTTCTGTAACCATCTAGAATGTTCTCTCGAATACGGAATAGCGTTGTGCAAGCTCACTTACTTTATTACGGTAGGGTGTGGTGCTAGTGGTAACGAAAGGTAGGCTCAGAAGAAAAATAAGTACCTACTGTGTTGGCTATTTCCATCAAAAAGTGTTAGAAGGTGACATGCATTACGTGACTTTTGTTTAGTCGTGGTAAATATTCACAGAGTTCCTCCTTCTGGTGAGAATTTAGGGTTGTGTGGAGCTCGTGGACTGCTGCCTACTTAAACCCCACCATATTCCTCTTTCAAAGATGAAATCAGTGTGGAAGATGTTCGCCCAGTCATCCATCAATCTGCGTAGCATTTTCCCAACTATGTTGGAGTCAACTTCCAGTGTAACCGGATGCAGCTGAATACCAGTATTTTACATGGAGCGACTGCCTATCTGACCTCCACAACCCAGTAACGGGGTAATACGATACCCCTTGGTAGACTGGTTGTCAGACTTTCAGGCTTCTGATGACCCGTAACGACTGTCAAAGATCCACGAATGACAGCCGGGACCAACGGCTTACCGTGCTTTTTGCCCAGTCATCCATGTATTCAAAAATATCCATCTAGTCTAGCTAAACGTGGTGATATAATAACCAAATCGTTTTTGGTGGTTTGTTATCTTACCAAGGTGGATATAACTTTAACTCATCTTCTTAAATAATTCACTAATACTAATAATTAGGTTGCGTTGCTATGTGTTGGTTGTGTTGTTATTGTGTGTTGGTGGTGTTGTTGTTGTTGTTGTTGTTTTTTGCTCAGAAAACGACAAACTTTGGAAACAATGCAATCATTGATCCGGTATCAATACGTGGTGCAACGTTAACATGCAACCATAATACGTATGACATGATTTTCTACACACGTGTATTGCAGCAGATCATGCCAAGCAATTTATAACTGAAGAAGAATGTGAAGAAAGGCATAAGTATCTGCTCTAATCATAAAAAGCTACAAAGAATATTTTAAATAACGACAACATGAAAACATTGTCCAAAGACACACTAGCACATCTCCTTTTTGTTATGAATATTAATACTCTTCCTTTCAGTACTTGGAAGCTTTTAAAATGTTGGAGTACGTAAGTGTAATTTAATATTGTAATTTTAATGGGGATGCCCTGTGGTAGCCCGAAAAATTCATTTTCTTTTGGGATTTTTGCAATTTGCAGGTCCGTGTCAGGTTGTATCTTGATCAAAATATAATACGCGACAATAAAACATAAGTATTTACATAGTTTTAACCATAAAAATCATGAGTAAATCTCTCTAAGTTCGATTTCGTTCGTTCGACGAATCTGCACGAAATCTAACTTAGAGAGAGGTATTGATGATTTTTCGGCGAGCGGTAGCACATACTCGTAACTAACTTGAGTACCTAATCATTTATTTCACTTTTATAATATTATTTGATCTACATACAAATGATTTTTGACGATGCACCACAATACTACTCGTATGAACCAAAAGTACCTTTTTGAGAGAAATAAATTACTATTCTATTAATTATGTTGTTTTAAAATTTTCCATTAAGTCCTCGCTGGCACTGCAACCATACCCAGCCCTAAGGCCACAACTGCCGCGAAGGCAAATCGCTAATGCACTATAAACATTAAAATTTATGAAATCGCTCCACCATCAACGTTTGCTTTACGATACGGCTTCCGAAGGATTGTGAACACGTTTCCACGAGGTACAAAGCGCAGTCAGCAGTATTGATTCCAATCAATGTTGAATGCGAGACTAGCTTCTGCTGCTAGTTTGTCCGCAAGGATTTTGAATTCCGCTTGCTTGTCCCGACTACTGTAGTAGCCTCGTTCACTTTATAAAAACAACGTTTAAAAAAATAAAAAAATATTTCCTATTATGATTGATTAAAGAATTAACGAAAATAATTTAAAAAAAACTTTCTGACAGCGGACATTCAAGTGGATAAATTAGTATATTTTTTAAACAAACTATTTAATGCCTACCCACGAGCTTTTTAAACGATAAAGAGTTATAATTATTAATGCTGCATTTAGAAAAAAATTACATCTGTAATTTTTTATGAATAATAGAATGTTTATTTTTATTAATGAATTTTTTTTTAGCACATTTAGTTTGCGTTTTATCATATTTGTATGTCATAAGACAAAACATAGCGTACTATTTTATATGTAAGACCTATTGTATACCTATGTTTCACAAATAAACTTTATGATTAGCATTATGATTATGATTATCCTGGAGCAGTACTACAACACATTCTTAAAATAAATTAAACAAACTAAAGAAAAAGAAGAAGATTATTTTTCTCATAGTGTCTGAAGCAACAGACTATATTAGAAACATAATCATCAGTTAGTTCATGGTTATAATATAAAGGTAAAACCGCGAAAAATTGGGTGGGTAGCTGTAACGAGAGGTGAAAATTTTGTTGCTCTCATTTAAATATTAATTATAATATTATTAATACCATTAATCTGACTATTTAATGTATGCATACACATGCTAACATAGAGCACCCACCGGTATAGTGTTATCAACTCCAAAACTTATTTCTCTACAATCAAAACAACACTATTTAAAATCATGGAAGCACTGAAGGTCTCATTGTCAGAAATGATGGCACTGTTCCAAAACAGGATGTCAAACTTTGAGGCGGAACTGCAGAAAAGTCCTTCAAGAACATCAAGCAGCATGACGGACACTTTGGTAGCAGACTTCACTTCATTCAAGAAGTTTATACTAGATGCGTTGGGCTGTATTCAGCAGCAGTTGGAGGCATTGGCGCAGGGGCTTGACAACCTGGAGATGCGTGGGCGCCGGAAGATGGTGTTGTTGCATGGTGTCACCGAACAGGCCAAGGAAGATACAGCGCAGGTAGTGGCAGAGGTTGTGCAAGGTCATCTGAAGCTGACCGACTTCACAGTTGCAGATATCAGACGGTGCCACCGGATGGGCAGACAAACAGGTGCTAGCAAGCCCAGGCCCATTCTCTGCAAGTTGCGGGATGTTGGTGTCCGGGATAGTGTCTGGTTTGCCAAGACAAAGTTGAAGGGCACTGGTATTACGGTGTCCGAGTTCCTGACTAGATCGCGGCATCTGCTCTTCATGTCTGCGCGTGAGAAACTTGGTGAAACCAACTGCTGGACTAAGCAGGGCCTCATTTATGTTCTTCGCTCTGACGGATCCCGGCATCGAATTAATTCACTGGATGACCTCAGTAAGATCGAGCAGGTCAGTGAAAAGTCTACCATTGCGACAGCATTGTCATCGTCACCGACTACATCGCAAGCACCGAAGAAGGCTCGGCGTGCTGCCGCAAAGAAGAAGTGATTTCGCATACATTTTAGGTAGTATCATGTCACCGTCCGGGTAGCAGTTTGTTTAAAACTCGTACCCTCTTAATTCACTAATATTACTACAATTTCTCTACCCTTCATCTTTCCATATTAATAGTATACCGTCTATTTATTTTTCACAGTAAAGTTCACTAGGTATTTGAGGTATGTATTTTTATTATTTTCCTATTTTGCTGTCATCTGTCAACTCGGTAAGTCATTGTCATTGTGTCATTGTATTATTTTAAAACTTTCGTTCAGGAACCGGTTGACAGTGCGCCCTGTATACAATATTTATGTTGCCTATTTTTTGGTATGGATAATTTGATTAACTTCGCTTGTTATGTTATTCTACGTCTTTTCTTGTTTATGTTTATATGGGAATAATTTTTAGTATCTTTCTTTACCCGGACGATGAAATTCTTTTGTCTAGGTATTGTTTTGTTTTGGCTTATATACATTGTTAACACTCAACTGGCGGGTGGATTTAATTAATCTGCTCTTTATATTTTTATATTTATATTGATATCAATTAGTTTATTTAAGTTTTATAACTATTATTATTTATTTATTTAATGTCGATGTCAGATAGCAATGACGACAGCGACACTGAAAGCTTTTTGTCAGCTTGTAGTAATGACAGCTTTGTTAGTTTTCCTTCCCTTACTGATACGCTTGAATCTCAGTTTTCTGATGTACCTAAGAATTTTAATGTAGTCCATATAAATGCCCAAAGTATTCCGGCACATTACTCTGACATGCTAGCTAACCTAGACTGTAAGAACATCCATGCAATCCTTGTCTCAGAGTCTTGGCTAAAGCCATGTCTCCCTTCAACTTCCTATTCCTTGCCAGGTTTTCAACTGGTAAGAAATGACCGCGCGCGTGGTGGCGGCGGCGGTGTTGCCATATACCTTCGTCCACATATTCCTTTCTCAATTGTCGATATGTCAGCACAACCTCCGCCGCAGGACGCGGGCGAGCACCTCTTTTTGGAAGTAAACCTGAATCATGTGAAAGTCCTTCTAGGTGTTTATTATAGCCCTTCATCACGTATAAATTTCTTTTCCTCTTTTGAAAAGATCCTCGAAAACCTAACACCCTCTTACAGTCACACGATCATTATGGGGGATTTCAATACTTGTTTATTGAAACTCGATTCCCGCTCTTCTTCTCTTCGATCAATAGCGCAATCTTCCAATTTGTCAATTCTCCCTTTGAGTGCCACACACCATTTTCCAAATTGTAATCCGTCACTTTTGGACCTTCTCATTGTTTCCTCTCCTCAACATGTCAGCAAGCATGGTCAATGCCCAGCTGACATGTTTTCTTACCATGATCTTTTATTCCTCTCCTACAAAATTCGCCCACCTAAGGCAAAACCTAAAATTCTCCTGCAGCGCAACTTTAGTGGCATGAATACAGATGATCTCCGAAGAGATGCCAACAACATTGACTGGTCTTCTTTAGTCAGTGTTGAGTCAATTGACGATAAAGTCAACCTGCTGACAGACAACCTTGTACAGCTGTACGATGTCCACGCTCCTATTCATGCTGTAAAAATAAAACATCTTCCGGCACCGTGGCTTACAGATGATATTAGAACGATCATGCACAGGAAGGCTGTAACCAAAACTAAGTTTAAGTGTCGGCCCTCGCCGTCGAACCGGGAGATCCTTGTGGATGCTCGCAATCGCTGCAATAAGGTGTGTAGAGATGCCCAACGCCGCCATATCCACAGCTCAGTTGAAAACGGAGATCCAGCTAAAGTCTGGAAATTCCTTAAATCCTTGGGAGTTGGAAAATCGCGCCAAGAAACGATTCCTAAAAACTTAGATATTGATCTACTAAATCAACACTTCTCATCTTCGTCCCACTGTAATGGGACCATGAAGGCATCTACAATAAACTGTCTTTCGAACCTTCCAACTCCGGACCATCCCCCATTTATTTTTAGTCAATTCTCTGATTGTGATGTTAAGAAGAGCGTAGTTTCAATCACATCTAATGCAGTTGGTAGTGACTGTGTAAGTCGGAAAATGATACTCCCTGTCCTCGACGAAATCCTTCCTATCCTATGCTATATCCTAAACTACTCTATATCCTATGGTGTTTTTCCATCGATGTGGAAAGAGGCAAAAATCACTCCTTTACCCAAAAAATCTAATCCTACTTCCTTTTCCGAATACCGTCCTATCTCCATCTTGCCTTTCCTCTCCAAAGTCCTAGAACGCCTTGTCCACAATCAGCTTAGTGCTTTTCTTTGTAAGAATAGTCTGCTGAATCCTTTCCAATCCGGTTTTCGTCCTGGTCACAGCACCGCTACAGCCTTAGTTAACGTCACTGATGACATACGGTTAGGCATGGAAGGAGGAAATCTGACGGTTCTTGGATTACTGGATTTTAGTAACGCATTTAATACTGTCGATTTCGATATCCTGATTGCCATGCTTCGCTCGCTTAACATATCTCCAACGGCGATTGACTGGTTTCGTAGTTACCTGTATGGCCGTCGGCAACGTATATGCATAGAAGAGTTTTGCTCTTCCTGGTGTTACACTTCTGCCGGTGTACCTCAGGGTGGCGTTTTATCTCCTTTACTCTTCGCAATATTTATAAACTCTATTTCCAAAAAACTTCTTTCTTCCTACCACCTTTATGCAGATGATTTACAAATATATAGACAAGCTGCCCTTTCGGATTTGGCTGATGCAATTAATATCATAAACAAGGATTTGGGTTCGATTTGTGAGTGGAGTGAGGCACATGGGTTGCAAGTTAATCCATCGAAGACTCAGGTCATTGTTGTTGGCAGCTCAAGGATGACCCCCAAAATAGACTGGGCTCAGCTTCCCCAAGTTCAATTTAATGGAACTGTTATCCCAGTAAGCGAAAAGGTTAAGAACCTTGGAGTTTGGATCGACAAACATCTTTCTTGGGGTCCCCAGCTACAGGACGTAAGTCGCAAGATTTTTGCATCTGGTAAGTCCCTGAGACGACTGCGGAACTTTCTTCCAACTGCCACTAAAACTGCGCTTGCGCAATCCCTTTTACTTCCCATCCTTGACTACGCTGATGTCAGTTATCTTGATCTCACTGAGGAACAACTCGATAAACTTGAGCGACTTCAAAATTTTTGCATAAGATTTATATTTGGCCTGCGAAAATATGATCACATTTCTGAATTTCGTATAAAGCTCAAGTGGCTTCCTATACGTCTTCGCCGGAATTCACATATCTTGTTTCAGCTCTACAGTATTCTGTTCAATCCTACAACCCCATCTTATCTTAAAGAGCGTTTCAAGTTCCTTCATGACACACATAATAGATATCTGAGGTCATCGGAAAACTTGAGACTTGAGATGCCGATGCATTCCACCAGTTTTTATGACAAGTCTTTTACAGTTCAAGCAGTACGATTATGGAATGCCTTGCCAGTGTTGATAAGGCGAGCTCAAACTTTGGCCACTTTTAAAATTCTGGTAAAAAAACACTTCCTCTCTCTTTAAACGTCATTATTACATATATAGTTCCTTGCTCTTGTTTCATGTTTATTATTGTATAAGTATATATATATATATATAAATGTATTAATGTATGTATATGTTGTATATGTATATGGTACACCACGGACTACCTACAGAATTTCTTTCATTGTCCCCATACTCCATCCAAAGGTTGTCTGTAAAAGATCGCTTTTAGCGATAAGACCGCCCATTGTGTCACTCGTATGTAAAATTTCAACATTGTAAAATTGTAACCAGTAATTTAAATGGTGTGCATAATAAAGAGTATTCTATTCTATTCTATTCTAAAAATTGTACATTTGTTATAAAATTGTACAATTGTAATTTTTTTGCATGTCCTATAAAAGTATCTAATGGAGATCCAAAAATTGTTACCCAGAGTCATGGAGTTGCGGATACCAGCTCGTATAACCTTTTACCCACCATGGAAGAGATAATTGAGGATATCTTCGTAAATCATTTCGAGTTAATCAATGACTTCTCGTTTGTTTGGCTTTCTATGTTTTTAGGATTCCATACCTCAAAAGGAAAAAAAACGAAACCCTTATAGGATCACTTCGTTGTCCGTTTGTCTGTCAGTCTATCAATACCAACCCTTTTTCTCACACGCGTAGAGCTCTAAAATTGAAATTAAGGTCCCTTGGAGCTCTAAAAAAGTCAAGCTTCTAAGTCAACGCAGTAAAAAAATACGGCCATTCATGCAATATATTTTGATACTCGCAAGTAAATCAAAACCTATAGTATAAGGTGCTTAGGTACCGTTTACCTAGAATCATGAAATTCGGCAAAAAGCAAGGTCTCATAGCACAAGTAAATGAAAAAGTCCGAAAATCGTTAATTTGTAATTTCATCACATACAAAATATTTTTTTGGGATTACAAACTTAAAGAACAATGGCAGGTCTCCATACTAAGAATTGTCTGGGATCAAATTGAAGCGTCCCGTAATGAAAAATATGTTAAAAGATTTGGAGTTAGCTCTATAATCTATAAAAGAGACTATTTTCATTTGGGAAAGCCGGAAAAAAAAGATATCGGTGTTTGTACCTACACCACAAAAAAAAAAAAAAAAAATAAAGAAATTGGACTTTGAACCCAATACACATCATATTTGACGCAATACACATCTAGAAGCTAATGCTTCCTTATTTCGTCTATAGTTGCGTTCAAACCCCGCTTCTAACATTGTCTTTTTAAAGGTTTGCTTTGTTAGTTTATTACAATAGAATGAATTTCTTCGAGAATATTACTCTGCGACGAACCCGTACGAAATCACTGTCAGAAATCGATGTCAGCACTAACGACGTTAGTTGTAACAACACGACACTAGATGGCACCACCAACAGCATGCCAAACATATCGGATGACGAGGAGAATGATAAAGTACAAGACTTACAGCGGGAAATCGGAGAACTAAAGTCACAACTTTTGGCAGCCCATGACGAGATAAACAATTTGTCAATAGAAAATAGCGAGTTAAAACAGACCATCAATACTTTAAATAACAAGTATCAACTAGTGAAAAATCAACAAGGAAATTAACCAGCGAAATTGGAACCCCTAAAAAGAATGTGAGATTGGCTACGCCCTACAGAGAACAAAATTCTACAACTAACTTGGACCTAACAAAAAATACCGTACAAGGAGGCTACAAACAAGGATCTACACCTAATAGAGTAAAAACTGCATTGAAGTTTGATAAAGAAACTATTGGAAGTCATCAGGAAAATGATAACAACTCTTCTCAACTGCAAGTCAAGAAAAACAAATTGTGTATAATAAGTAGTAATAAGACTAACAATGTATTGTCCATAGCACACAACGCCTTTCCGAACCATCAGATATGCCACTATATCACAACTAACTGTGGAGTGAGTACGCTTGTTAATAATCTAGACTCAAAACTAACTAATTATACTATGCAAGACTATTGTGTAATTCTTATAGGTAGTGAAGATTTTAATAAAACTAACAACTATTCAGACCTAATTTGTCACATTAGGGAAAACCTTTTAATGTTATCTCACACGAATATAATTCTGTGTCTGCCTACATATAAGTGCAATGAGTACTCTAGTATGTTCAACTGGAGAATTGAAATGTTCAATAGCTTACTATATCATGACATACAAATTTATGACTATGCGGTAATATTTGACTCTAATTTAAACTTATTATATGATTGTACCATGTTTTCAAATAACAATGGTAGATTAAACAATTGTGGAATGAGAAATATTTTTGACAATTTAAAACATAATATTAAGGACTACGACAATTCAAATAATATAATTCCCGAAACTAATCCTGAAATTCAAAATTCCTCAAGGAGATCAGATTTTTTTCGTATATAAAAGTATAAACATTATTCATCAAAACATAAATGGACTTGCTAGGAAAATGGATTTATTATCTATATCTCTGTCATCACTCCAAGACGCCCAAAATCCAGTAGATGTCGTATGTCTCACAGAGCATAATATGCTGAATACTGATACGGATTTAATCAATATTCCTAATTTTATTCAAGGGTCCTTCTTCTCAAGAAATAATCGCCGAGGGGGCTCATGTATCTTAGTACGCAATAATCATGCGTTTAAACCAATTACTACACTAAAACAATATTGCGTCGAAGGCGTTCTGGAGTGTTCAGGCATCGAACTTTTAAATCATAATATTTTAATATTTTGTATATACCGACCACCAAGGTCAAAAACAGATGACTTAAACACATTTTTCGACACTTTAAACCGACTACTTGGTAAGTACTGCTACAGTAAAAAGAAAATAATACTTTGTGGCGACTTTAACATAAATATATTAAACAAAAATAAAATTACTACTATGTTTATGGAAACACTAGCTTGTCACAACCTACAGTTAGGATTATTTGAACCAACAAGGTCTATAAGTGGAGCATGCATTGATAATTTCATGTATAACATTCGTGGATGTAAATGTAAAACTATGGAGTTTGCCTTATCTGATCACATGGCACAATTGCTAACCTGTCCCGTAAAACTTAGCTGCTCTCTAAAACATTGGTATGTAAAAAGACGAGATTATAGTAAAGATAATATTAAGAAATTTAATGATTGCATAAATTCGACTTCGTTTAATGACGTATTTGAAAATAATGACCCAAAGGAAGCTTTTGACATTTTTTATGATTTATTTACTTTATTTTATAATTTATGTTTTCCATACATTCGAATTAAAAGATATTCTCAAATACGACCCCGGTGGATGACAACAGGAATAAAAAAATGCTGCATGCGTAAACAGCAGCTGTTATGGAAGTATCGTAAGAATCGAAATATCAAAAACAAAACCAATTTTAAAAACTTTGCGAGTAGATTACAGCGTGTTGTTAAACTGACAAAAAAGTCTCAGAATAATTACTTTATCCATACAGCTCAAAACAAATGTAGGGCTACTTGGAACGTTATTAGTAAAACAATGTGTAATGTGCCAAAATGCGAAATCAATAAAATTAATATAGACGATAAACATTGTACTGATGATCCGCAGACCATTGCAGACTGTTTTAATAATTTTTATATAGACCAAATAAACGGCAATACAAGTTGTACTAATAAAACAGAGACCTTACCTAATCACTCGAAAACATTATTTATGTCTCCAACTACACCCCAAGAAATACACAAAATAATTTTAAACTTAAAAAATACCAACAGTACTGGATATGACAGTGTATCGACTAAAATTTTAAAACAAGTGCCAATTAAAATATCCTACATTTTAAGCCATGTCATTAATCTGTCGATCCTAAATGGATACTTTCCTGATAAACTTAAATTAACAATCATTAAACCTCTTTTCAAGAAAGATGATCCCTACAATATGAATTGTTATAGGCCCATAGCACTCGTACCGGTGCTCTCTAAGGTCTATGAAAGAGTTATTTATGACAGGATAAATAACTACTTTGAAAATTTCAATTTGTTTGCTAAAGAGCAGATAGGCTTTAGGAAACATAAAACCATTAATATGGCCGTCTATGATTTTCTGACCACAGTTATGACTAGCCTAGACAATAAAATTCCGGCGTGCGCGTTGTATATGGATCTAAGTAAAGCCTTTGATTACGTGGATCACCAAATTCTGTTAAACAAATTATACAGGTATGGAGTTCGGGGCACTTCATTACAGCTGATAGCTTCTTATCTTACCAACAGAAAACAGTCCACATTAGTTACTCGAGTATGCACCAAAACAAGAACAGAAATTAACTACACTTCAGAATACAGAGAAATCAAACAAGGCGTCCCACAAGGAAGTGTTGTGGGCCCTCTGCTATTCATCATTTATATAAATGATCTTCCCAAAGTAACTAACCACCCCACTATACTTTTTGCAGATGATAGTACTGTCGTTTTTACAAGTAAGGACAAGTTATCTCTAGAACAAGATATAAACAGCACTCTAAGTGATATTATAAAATGGCTAACTAATAACAATTTAAAAATGAACTTTGACAAAACTAAAATTATGATATTTCGCAATCGTAAAGCCCAATTTACTGACATTAATATAGATTACACAGGGAACAAAATAAATGAGACAGCAACTACAAAATTCTTAGGCATGTCAATTGATTATAATTTGAACTGGAAGACGCATATTGATACTTTAATTCAAAAATTAAATAAGCAATCATACGCCCTACACATGCTGGCAAAAACGGTAGACACTTCTGCTGTACTTGCAGCATACCATGGCTACGTGGGATCCTTGATAAAGTATGGTATTGTATTCTGGGGTCATTCCACCAATAAGGACATTGCATTCAAGGCGCAAAAGCGGTGTATTAGGGGTATGTTTAATATCAACCAGAATGATAGCTGCAGACCATATTTTATCAAATATAATATATTAACATTGCCGTGTGTCTACATTTATGAGATTGCTTGCTTCGCAAGAACTAACAAACATCTTTTTGATAAGTACAGAAGTAAGCGGCATAGTGATAAGATTTGTTGTAGGTCTAACAAGACGGCCTTATATGCCAGAAGCATTTTCAGTATGGCGCCGCGTATATACAATCACTTACCAAAGTCTATACTAGAAACTCTATCCATCGATGAATTTAAAAAGAGATTAAAAAGATTCTTGCTATTTAAATGTTATTACAGTATTCATGATTATTTAACAGAGGATGTAAGGACATATTATTCTCAGAAATATTATTGTTGATGTGACATGTGATTAATCCACTAATTAGTTATCATTATTATTACTTTAACATTTATTTACAAATATATCTTGACATTTTCATTTAATACATGACATTTTGATCTTTAAATTATTCTAGTGACATTAAAATTTGCTAATGTTTAATTATTATTTGCCATGATGAAATTATCAAAATTGTTATTGCCTAATTATAAATTATTATTGCAAGTAATTGTAAGTATAACAATGTGATACCTACAGTTTAAACCTTGACATTTGCATGCCTCAAGGCGTAATATGGTTGAACTATGCTCTATTTTTAACAACTTTATGTAATTACCCATATTAGCAAATAAATGAATTTGAATTTGAATTTGAATTTGTAGATTATGAATGAACGTCAAACAAAAATTATCTATAAATTATCGCAGATTGAAATTAAATCATAAAGAAATGGATAATGTGGTACGGTCTATGGATAATGTGGTACGGTCTATGGATAATGTGGTACGGTCTAAGTGAAGATAAGAATATTTACGGATAAAATGAGAAAAACCACAATAAATTCTAACCCTCGGTGTAGAGTAGTACTCAATTGTATGTTTACCAAAGCGCCCAGTTTTTGTAAACAAGCGTATTTAAAAAAAAAATGCACTTGCCCCGTAAATACTAAAACTGAGAGTACCCAATGTTAGGGCAAATAAAAAACACATTTTGTTAAACATATTTATTTTATTCCTCATCCTCATCTCGTATTATTATCTCATCAAGAAAACCTGCTGGTGCTGAGATATGTTCTTGATGTCTGGCCCATCCTAGATACCACACTAAGGTCAGGGTTTACAGTAAAAATCCAATTCACTGGGCACAATCGGAGCACTAGATTGAAAAATCGTAGAAATTTTCTACGATTTTTCAATTATTCACTGCTTCAAAAAAAAATTCATTCATTTGAATTCAATTTGATTCATTTAAATGAAATGTATGGGCGCCAAAAAAAGTCCAGACCTAATTCTGCCATGATTCTTTGCATTTGGAGAATTAACCGTGACGTATATCAATATATCGTATGGGAAAAAATGTTTTTCAACCACAATGTTAAATTTGTTGTTGGGATAAATTATTTTCAACTACAGAACCCTTCATTGTGCATGGTCCGACACGCACTTGGCTGGTTTTAAAAAAAATATCAATCATAAAAACCATCTACATTCATAAAAATAGCAAAACAAAAAAGCAACACTAACTTCACAATTATTCTTCTTCATGTTGACAGAATAATAAATCTAAATAACTGATGGTGATCATCATCAAACATTATCATCACTAGGCTCTCTGCTCACCCACTAACGAGAAACGAACAAATAATAACACACGCACATAACTAGCGGCAAACATTATCGAATATGAAAAACGTGTACATCTCGACTGATACAACGTAACTTTTAGTGATGGGCGCGATGCAATGAAAAGATATCGAGTATCGATGAAAAAAAAATATATTTAAAACAGTAATTGTTTAAATAAAAAGTAAGATTAATTATAAGTTAATTATTCCGCTAAATTTATGAATTGCTTTTATGGAGTACAAAATGATCCGTTCCTGCAGGAAATGCGTCGGAAAAGTGTTATAAAAGATAATTATTATAACCACATTTTGCAATTACTTTCCTATATTAATATTATTCGTTGATTTGCAAATACTATAATAATCAAATACAATAATCACATCTAGTTTACGAGTTAACCGTTTCTCAAACAAGTTTACGTAACACGGTTTGATGAAAGTTATAATCAATTCGAGTTATTAATTACTCCAAGCTGTCGTAACTAGCCCTATATCATATAGAGCCAATGGTTATTAGTCTGGGTGGTCATTGCTATATCTTTTCAATGAGCCTTTATTTCTATTCGACACGATTTTCCAACGCTGAAGGACAATAGAAAGCTTTATGTGAGCATTTAAAGTATTGTGAAACAGAATTAATGCGTCTGAACCAAAATAATAGGTATAGGCTTGTTTACTAAAGAAGTAGAGATAGAAGTAGTACTTCTTAAAAAATAAAAAATAAGAGAGATTTAGTGTGAGATACAGAGAGTTATATATTTCTTCTGTCTCATGTAACGATATGTGCCTAAGCTCGCACGCTTAGGGCGTGACGCGTTTTTCAAATTTCACTCTCGTATTTAACAGTGGAAATAAAGATTAAATTAATTGATTACTTTTAAACAAGGCTTTAATCATATATATAAACGTACTGGTTGCTACGCATAAACCACTTCTCTTAGCATCAATTTCCAGCAAAATATCGCAATACTGAGCAAACAACGCTTAAGTAATCCAATTACTGAGCTATGCATTCTTATCAAGATAAATTATTTTATCGATTAAGTAACAACACTAGCGGTTACATAAGCTGTGTGATCGCGGCCAGTGCTCACTCTTCCGTTTAATTTAATTGCACTAGCTTGGTACTGTTGAGAGGAAAATTGTAAAGAAAATTGTGGTAATTTTAGGTAAATCTAAATACCTAATTCATACAAATATTTTTATATTAAATGTTCCGATTTGCTAAATAATAGTCTTGTCACTGATGGTTCAATTTTTATGGCACTTTTCTGAAGAATGTGGGTTTATTTTTATTTCTGAAAACGTTCGGCTGGTTTTTTGGAATTTCAAAATCTTGATTGTTTTTATTTTAACCAGATTATGTAACTACGTCTACGTCTTTCTTGCATTTATTATTCCTAACTTGTGTTTTTTACTTTTGGATAAATGTAATTAGACTTAATCTAAATTTTTTACATATTCAGGCATCTTAGTTATTATATACAGGGTGTCCCAGAACTCAACGTCAAGCCGAAACGGGGCGACAGGATTGATTGTAAACATCATGAGAAAAATCAGAAAAAAAAATCCATCCCACGCAGTTTGAAAATTATGGGCATTTAAGAAAAACCTAAAAATTTGGTCAATCTGTAACCATTTTTCGGTTATTGTGGTTAATTTTTATTATTTTTGTTAATTTAAACTTTAGAACCGTAACCCTAAATAATATTTCTAAGAATCACAGTCAAAAATAATGACACAATTGCCCCAAGTTTCCTAGAAGATTAAGACTTTGTTAAACTATGAATTCAAAATTTTCAAAATTGGTCGACTTTGAACGGCCCTCCTTTAAAAAAAATGTACTAGAGTGCCTTAGCAAATGCCATTAAAAGTTGGCGCATTTAATCAGGATTGTAAAATAGTACAATACTTGTTAGTTTCATACTAAAAAAACGAGTAAAAAAATAAAAACCTCAAGTAACCCGATTTTTGCTAACCCATTTTACTCAGTTAAAATGTTTTTTATTCGCACAAGCTCTTGGTAGGTTCTTAATTTTACGGCAAAATGATGAGAGAGATGGATAGTGGACATGTTTGCCATGAGTGAGAGAGACAGATAGTGACGCCACTTTTACCAAAGTCGACAAAAGTAAGTAAAATTAATAAAATAATGAAAAATCTTGACCTAGTTTAGTTTAGGTTTATTGGAATAAAAATCAGATGTGGAAATAAAATTTTTTATTACAACAAATGTTCAAATTGTTTACGATCAGCCTCAATACACACCCTACATCTTCTTAAAAAAGATCTACGTATTAGCCGGGCATATCCTCGAGAGTTGATGTCCTCAGCAGCTTGAGAAATTCGTTCACGCGGCTCGGCTACGCTCTCAATGGGCTTTGAATAAACTTTTTCTTTGAGAATGTCCCAATAAAAAAAATCCTGGGGATTTAAATCTGGGGAACGGGCTGGCCACGAGATAGTGCCTGAACGTCCAATCCACCTTCCCGGATATTCCTGGTCAAGGAAATCTCTTACTTGCACTGCGTAAACATGTCCACTATCCATCTCTCTCATCATTTTGCCGTAAAATTAAGAACCTACCAAGAGCTTGTGCGAATAAAAAACATTTTAACTGAGTAAAATGGGTTAGCAAAAATCGGGTTACTTGAGGTTTTTATTTTTTTACTCGTTTTTTTAGTATGAAACTAACAAGTATTGTACCATTTTACATTCCTGATTAAATGCGCCAACTTTTAATGGCACTTGCCAAGGCACTCTAGTACATTTTTTTTAAAGGAGGGCCGTTCAAAATCGTCCAATTTTGAAAATTTTAAATTCATAGTTTGACAAAGTCTTAATCTTCTAGGAAACTTGGGGCAATTGTGTCATTATTTTTGACTGTGATTCTTAGAAATATTATTTAGGGTTACGGTTCCAAAGTTTAAATGAACAAAAATAATAAAAATTAACCACAATAACCGAAAAATGGTTACAGATTGACCAAATTTTTAGGTTTTTCTTAAATGCCCATAATTTTCAAACTGCATGGGATAGATTTTTTTTCTGATTTTTCTCATGATGTTTACAATCAATCCTGTCGCCCCGTTTCGGCTTGACGTTGAGTTCTGGGACACCCTGTATATTCATCCAATTATCTAACTGACACAAGATTCACATTTACGCAATATTCTGTCAAAGATTACTAAGTAAATAATTATAATTTCAAATTATTACGTCCATATTCATCAAATTGAATAAAACATCAATATTAATAGGTGGTACGGTCCCTACATGTCCACAGAAAAACTTTCGCAAGTTCTTGATATTTGCATTTTTTAAATTAATGAGACACTCGTCGTACTGGCCTAAAAAAAGGTTAGGGGCTCTATACAGGTAAAATTCCAAAAAGCATTTATGAAATCACTTAAAATTAATGATAATAGATCTATTAATTCATTCACTTTCATCAGTACAATTCATTCAAACCTGAAGAGTCACTGTAATATAATTATGACATAATTGTTCACATTACTGGCATTTTCTATAAATTATAATTATTTACTCTACGAGTGTACTTTGGTTTGCGTCGACTCCCGCGCACAACCACAACATATCGCGCGCGCGCAACACGCTTCCCCATTTTTTGTCGATCATTGTACGACACGATGACAGTTCACATCTATCGATAATAATCACCGTGTTTTTTTGACGTGTCACAACACTACTTCCGGATTTGATCACCTACTTTATCTTTGCTGGTTATTCTGATTTCTTCTTCTGATTTATTATGTGATGTGTTCATGCCGCATCTCATTTTAAATTCAACCTGTAAATCTTCTATCTGCCATTTTTCATTCACCGCATCAAAGGGGATTGCCATAATCTCGCACGCTTGACAGAGATACATGATAGCAGTTCTGACTGAAGAATGCTGCAGTCTGTCTTCTTAACGTAACCGCATAGTTGCCTTTTACAACATCTTTGAGTATCTTACCCGTTCTTCTCCATAGGAACCTACTCCACTTTGGAATGGGCAATTATCTTCATCTGTGTGACTGACCTTGTTAATTCAAAAGTGCCTATGATTGGTTTAATTTAAATAAATGCTTTAAGTTTGAGCTTCGAGTTTGAGTGGTAGGTGAAAGAAAGCCTTTTTCTTTGCTAGGAAACAAACAATGTATAGCTTGTTTACATAACAAGCTTATACATCGTTATTAATTTGTGTGACAGATGTGACAGCGGGAAGCGTCGTCGTAATCATTCTTAGGTATTATATATCTTTTCTATACTTAGGCACTAATTAGATCTCTTGTATGCCAAGAATGGCACGTGCGTGCAGATAAACAAAAACATAAATTGTATTTATACACGCATGTTCATCTTCATTAAAATCTTATCTCAATTATAAACATGAGCCTACTAAACCAAATGCAATTAAATAATCAAAACCAAAGCAATTAATTTGGCAATATAAAACAGCGGATGGTATTAGATTAAATTGTAAGTAACTGTTATAAAGTAACTGTTATTAAGTATTATGTACGTGCATTTAATAAATGCAATGCTTTAAGCGAGTTATTAAGTCAATGTTTGAGTTGTATAAACTTACTGTAAATTTGAAATACGCATACATAATAGCTTCTTGTGAAGTAGTCACATGCGTGAGGAGGGAGGAAACGCATGTGACTAAAAGAATGATGAACATAAATGTTGATGAAGGGAGAGAGAGAGGAAGGCCAAAGAAAATATGGATGATGTGAAAGAGAAGGGAGCGAATGATAGCGTGACGCTTGACAGGGGAGAATGGAACAAGAAAACGTTTTGCGCCGACCCCAAGTAACATGGGAAAAGGGCAGGAAGATGATGATTTTTGTGAAATATAATTATATAATTTTTTAAAATATATATTTTCTTGTGAAATTATCATTATCATTTCTATTTTGCCACCAAGCAGCATTGCTGTTTCTGTTTGAAGGGCAGAGCTGCTGGAGTAACATGCATATTCATAAGACTTCCCATCTTTGTCTCTGAATGCCGCACTATTGATACGGCACGTCCTATTGGACTGTGACCTAATATGCGCTTTTATAATTTCTAACGTGACGATATAATATTATCGTGGACGTCCACGGCATCACGATAACACAGGTAAGTAAAATGTATGAAAATATTAATTTATTTGCTTTTAAATTTCCATGCACGATTACGTTATAATGTGCACGTGTTTCCGTACATTTTATGGACGTGGACGTCCACGATAATGTCGTCACGATAAAAATTATAAAAGCGCACAGGTTAACAGTTAGCGCTTAAAAATCTGATAGGCCACTAGCCTATTCCGTTACTATGGAGACTAGTTTTTTTTTTTTTGGACCTCGTAGTGTGACCATGAGAGGTCTCGACTACTTAACCGGACTTTCCTGTGGGTGCCTTTAAGCGAGCTCAAAAGCCTCCAGCCAGTAAGAAGTCTTATTTATACCAATAGCGATACGGTTTTGATATTTTTTTAGGGATCCCTATCTGTACCCTTATGTAAAAGTATATATTTTTGTAAATTGGCGGGGCAGCTTTTGATATTTTGATGCCTCTTTGTACAAGGGTATAAGATGAGGTATCCCCACACAAATATCAAAACCTTTTCGCTATTGGTCCCTAAACCACTTCCCATAAAATCAGTCTCCTTTGGTATCATAAATTGACTTCCACGGCGTCGACAGTGGCAATGTAGAGGATAATATGATTGCATGTCTTGGGGCACAGAGGGAAGGATAGGAGGTGGAGCGTAGTTTGTGACACAGCTCCACCTAAACTCCCTGTCACTGCCGACGCCGTGGAAGTGGCAAAGTTTTGGGCCATTTGATAAACTGTCGTGCTATCCACGTGAAGAAGATGAAGAATATAAATTACTGTCATCTTATCTGTCAAAGTTTTTTTGCCCTCAGCTAACTTGAGTCTCTATACAATAATCAACTATTAAACGTGAATTGACTTTAAGATTTATCTTTACTACTTATGTAGATATTTTATTTTTTTAAACTGTTTACACGGTAATTATAATAGATTTTATTATAGTAATTGAATTATTCATCTGGTAAAAGCATTTTTTTAAATAGTTTGAACTCCACGTTAATCGATTATAATTTAATTGATATTCCATTTTATCGTAACCTAAATTAAATTTTTGTATTTCTCATTTTCCAGATGGTAAATTGAATTGATTTTTCGCATTTGCAAATAGAAAAATATAACCCTTTTTTTAAACCATACCTCAACTTATTACAATATAGCCTAGACATCCCCGTCTCCTTTGTTTTGTTGCTACCATACTACACGTTTTTTCAATTAAGTAATATGATAATGCTCGAGTTTAATTATCAATTACCAGATTAACATAACTGAGGATATATTAGGCGTTATTTCATTTAAATGACTTCAGCTATGCAACTTTACCTGTTATGCGAATTGTATAATAATGTCCAGTTAGCTTCCTGGGTATTAGTTGCAAATCATAGTGCAGGTTGAGTTTGAATAATTTAGCTATTGACAAGCTTAGGTACCTACCTTCCAAATTATGTAAAGGAATAATGATTTTGTTGTAAAGGTATGTTACGTTAGCAATTTAGCATAGAAAGTGTTATAATCATTTTGTAACCCGGAACCCTTTGTAGCCCCGGAGTATACAGGGTGGTCAAACTTAAAATCAAAAGTTATTAATTTAAATAATACTGAGAATACTTTTTTAACGTCAAAATTATATAAGACAGTCCCCCAAAACTCCCACCCTTCACCACTTCCTAGTGCTAGCTGAGAAGAAGAAGTGGCGCAACAAACTCCCCAGCAACACAGCTGTCTGTTTGAACAACTTGATTCGATACAATATTATGCTATACATAGTAAACAAATACTTCATGCCTGTTTTTGATGAGGATAAAGACACCAAAAAAATAGTCAAAAGACCAATCACTCCACCAACCCTAAAATAGATTTTTACAACCATAAACCTATTATACATAATCGCAAGAATAAGCTTAACCTTACGCAGTACTGGCTTTACGTGCTCAATACTAACTTTAAACTTCGATATCTTAAAAAGCTGAATTTAGCTGAAGCTCTGCCAACTCCTATATTCTAACAAGCATGATTATAGTAATAATCAGGTGAGCTAGATTGATGCGTTACGTAAAGTATTTTGGACGCGAGTGATTACCTTCGCCAATACATCGTGACGCCCCGATTGTTAAACAGCGTGTGTACCATGGTATATCAAACTGCTGGCTTATTTATTGATATAAAACTGGTTTTCAGAAGAAAAAGAAATTTATTGCCAATATTCTTCTATCATTTCGATGGCACTTTTCATATATTTTTGGGCCCAGATCCCGTTAGCAATGGGATATCTTCTTAATGCAAGGTTTTTTACACCATGGAGTTTATTTTCTAAATGTCACTTCGAATTTCGAACTGTGTCGAGGAGTGAAACCGAAATTTAATAAAAACAATACCAACCAATACCAACTTTGTACATTACTTTTTGGAATTAAAATTATTTATTGCTAGCTAACCCGAAATGCGTTGTCCTGTACAAATTTCAATAATTCATACAATATTCCCATAGAAAATGCACTTTCTGTTTTCCCGAATTTTCCAATTTTTCTCTTCATAACAACCTTCCTCGGACTTCAATAACTAATATTGAAAAAAAAAAAAAAATTGCGGAATTG
The DNA here is from genome assembly GCA_946251885.1 of Cosmia pyralina. Classification (NCBI taxonomy): domain Eukaryota; kingdom Metazoa; phylum Arthropoda; class Insecta; order Lepidoptera; family Noctuidae; genus Cosmia; species Cosmia pyralina. The sequence continues at coordinate 2,837,195 of OX276348.1, read as the reverse complement.
GTCCAGCCGTTCTCGAGCAAAACATTTAGCCATTCACTTTTATTTATATAGATTATTGTTAGTTATAATTTTGGGCGGTCACAGTGACTGCAAATTAGTTCTTTTGGGCCCAATAATAATTTTTTTCCAATTATTTCGATAGGCTTTATGACTGGAATCGGCTTTCAGACTAACCAGTAGTCTAAAAGTCGATTCCTACAAATACACCAAACCAACCAACCAACCTTCCATCGAAAAAACTTTCTGCCATATTGGTAGAAAGCTTCTTTGACTTAAAATTGACATATTTGTCGTTTACCTACGGTAGTTCCCTATTCAAACTTTAAAACCTTATTCGATGAAACTGTTATGATATCTGTAATTATTCTAATCACCTATTTTGCTTTTCTTTCAGGTAAGTCGGCTGTTATTCGTAATTTTCAGGAAAACGGTGGTACGGTAAGTACCTACTCTATGTTTACTTCGCACTCAACATCTATTTTATAAATTATATTAAAATATTTAACTGTAGTTGACGAAAATGACTCAGTTTTCATTATAATTAGGATTTTCCTACAACCTACGAAAAATTTCCATTAAACACAGTACACTACCGCCATTAATAAGCGGACAAACGCCGAACTATTACGTTTCTGTGCGCACTATTGAAAGAATTAAAAAATATACTTCCTTTCACTTTCGTTTTTTTCTGGCGGTCACTCACTTAGCAGTACTGCGACGATTCTATAGATGGCGTTGTGTTTCCTGTCTCGACCAATTTAATTAAAATTGCATTACTTTTTTGTGCGTATGCGCGTTGAAGATGTAATTTTAACTAATACGCGAAAGGAGCACTAGATGTCTCGGAATTAGATTTCACGATGCATGCCGCCTTTAAGGAATAATAAAATCTGGCGATATATGGAACATTTTGAATTTAAAATAAAAACGGCCGTTTTTGGCGTTAAATGCTATAACTTCGAACTTGAGGTTTAGTGTTGATTTTTTTGATACAAAAAATTCTACCTCATCTGACTAAAAATGTGAGCATAGGAAATGTCAAAATGTTCCATATCTCCAGACTTATTAATTTTTCAACGGTGGCGCTGCCGGTTAGCAGCTATACTCGCCTTAAGTTAGAAACAATAATAAAATTCTTGTGTAGAAAAAGGCGTTCTTAATAGAAGATGATTTAAAATTATAAGCAAAAAAATGGCCTGACAGGCTTACTGTGGATTTGGCATAATAATAATTATGTATTTCATAAATCAGTCACATTCTTTGGTGGCATTACATAAAGGTTACCATATAATACACGCTCATTTTATAGGTTTTATAGCCCAATAACTATTATCAATTACAAAGGAATTCCCATTAAGAATCAAGGCCACATCCGAGTCGTAAGCAGCTATTGAAAGCGAGAGTATCTACCTAACGCCACACAACGATAGTGCAAGTTGGAAAACTTACTGAGAATGAGTGAAAATTCATTTTCGTACAAAGTAATTCTTGCTTCACTTAAAATAACTTTTTATACTTAACTCGTTTTAAGGTTTTGTTGAAAGACATACTAACGTAAATATTATCCAAATATTTTACATTAGTTAGATATTCATGTTAACAAATCTACAAAAAGACAAGTTTATTAGTGATATAATATTTTATTTTATTTAAATATTCAATTAACAATATTAAATTATGTTATACAAATCCTTCTTTTTACACACAACCTAACCGCACGTAGCCCAAGTCTCTGAATGCCCCAGTCCAGAGCCGTGCACCCCTTCCTCAATTCCAGTTGGCACGTGGTCGAATCTGATTGGCTGAGAGCCTAATTCTTATCCTGGTCACTAGATGGCGTCTCAATAGGTTACTGGCTCCTGAGTTAGCTCATAGATGGCGTTAGATTGAAACAAAAACCTCAAAAACTATAGGGCAATTCCCAAAAAAATATTGAAAGTAGTAATATTGAAATATTGAAAGCTCCGTCCCGTACCCGCCCTGAAAATATTATGAAATATTCTGATTATGTTGTAATACTTCGAAATACTTGCTTTCCTATCTCAGAATTCATTTCTAGCAGCTGTCATATTATTATAATGAATATTCATTAACGAGTAGAAATTATACGAATCAAGCAAAGGAAATACGTTGTTGAGGTGTTCAGGTGACAGTAACCCTCTACTTATTACGATACTCATTGCAATACTTTGGTCCAAAGCTAACACATTGTTGCTCAACGTTTACATAAGAAGATTGTGAAGCTGTCAATTTTCAAAGGTTTTCTGCACCCCATGTGTGCATAAGGAAAATCCCTTTACATAATAGGTATATAAGATTATATATTATATTATATATATAAACGTAAAAAAACACCATTCGATGGAAAAAAAAAATCATCCTACGTAGTTGTGAACTTATGGGGTTCGCAACTAACCCCCTCCCCCCTCCCCCTGGGGGTTTTGGGTTTATAAATTACTATATCTGCACTTGAAGAGTTAAGAGGATTGTGAAGCTGTCAATTTTCATACAAAAAGCTATGATGTTTTTCCCCCCGCAAACATAGTCTATTTTCATGATTTTTGGAAATGTTGTAAATGTAATGAAAATCTAGGTCCGTAAGTTTTTATTATAAAGAAATAATTGCGTACGATATAAGTTATTAGCATCTAAATATCTATATTTATGAGTTAGAAACTTCCTCGACCATTTTTATTTTTTGTAAATTGAACTAAACTGAATTACTGAACAAAAAAAAACCGTATAGACCTAGATTAAGGTGTGCTGAAGTTAATGAGACCAAAATTGTCTCATTTCGTAAAGGTTTAAGGGGGTGAAAACTTTATCGCCCGAAACAATATTTCAAAAAGGAAATATAGGTAATTGCCTCCAAGACTTGCAACTCTCTCTATCGCACGATACGGCGCTTCACAATCCTCTCTTCCATGGACTTAAGATTGAATACATCGATCAAACAAGTCAAAGTCTAAGCAAACGTGGCTAACTTTTCACTAATACTGTAGGCGACGCCTAAATTATTACCTGTTTGGTTTTCAACTTTCGGCACTGACTCGAGCGTTGAAACTACAACATCGCATTTTTGTTTAGGCATTAAGTGTCGCTTAGTGTTAGTGAAAGTGGGCATTGAAATTAGATACCTATTTTCAATAAGAGATGTCATGGTTCAGTGTGGCTTTACTAAAGTCAAGGCTACACTGAACTAGACAAAGACATAATTGTATGATTTGTACGTTCAGTACAAGAACTTCTAAAGCGATTTTAATAATGTACAGCCGGCTCAAACAGCTACAGAACAAAAATTATATCACCGCTCACTCAATCCTGCGTTACATAAATTTGAAACCAATACTAACTGCACCAGTATACTTAATATTTCATTTGATCCAACCGTCACATATCACGTAGCACAGGTTTTTCTTCAAAAACCCGACCGAGCCCACTCGTGCGCATCGGATCCGTTGCGCGCGCGTTCCGTTATGACATAACTTTCGCTGTCGTTCCGTGTCGCCTCAATGACTCTGTCGTGACGTGATCTTGACCTTGAAGATGAATAGTACTCTCGCTTTTGTTTGAAGATGTAAAGGTGTGAATGGCTTCTGTTTTTGGTTCGTCTTTTGTTTTGAACGTTTGGTGGTTATTTGTGAGACAATGGAGTTTCAGCTTTACTTGTGTCAAGTTTAATTTATAATTTTATTAATAGCACTTGCTTTTGCCCGCGGCTTCGCCCGCGTGGATATCGTTCCCACGGGAACGTAATACCGGGAAATCCTTCCTTCCTTTTTTCCTCTGTGCAAAATTTCAGCTTTTTAGGTTCAAGGGTTTGGGCTGGGTGTTGATGAGTCAGTCGGTCAGTCAGACATGACTTCTCTTTATATTTATACAGGATGTAAGTGTAAACAGTGGCAATCTTTTAAGGGTCATTGTACTCATCATTATGAACAACTTTAACTATGGGATCAAACCTGAAATAGCGACAAAAAATCTGCTGTTCATTACATTTATGTTCGCATAATTCGTCAAAATGTAGTCTACAGCAGATTTTTTTTCGCGATTTCAGGTTTGGTCCCATAGTAAAAGTTGTTCATAATGATGAGTACAATGACCTCCCTACTAAACATAAACCCAATAACACTTTGCCCGACCTGGGGCTGAACCCAGAACGTCATGCTCAGCAGAAGTAATTGTGATCATACCAACAACGGAGGTATTGATATAGTTAATCGCTTGTTTTACTACATTCTTAACAATATACTGCTTGATGTTTGCATCCTTACGCGTTGAAGTCTTTCCTTCTACGCAATTACTAGATATAAAAGGGCTTATTTCACGATGTCCGAGTAGCCACTACTTACCGAATAAATTCAAAAATGGAACAGAATTTGTATGAAATTATCTGCCAAGTAACTTAATAGGAACTTAATCGTAATGATGAAAAAGGCCCTTAATGTAATTACTGTTCAAAATAGTCATTTCATTTCATTTAATTTTTTTCATTTATTTGATTTATCATTATTATTAGTTTTTAATTGACATAAAAAAGTACACAGATACAGGTTGATACTTAGATTTAACATTAGCCAGGTATGCCGCCGGGGTCGCGGGTAGTTCGAAAGAGATACCGTGGCCCTGGCACGGGCAGTTGAAGGAGCATGGGTGGGTTTTAGTCAGTAAAAGTCTGACACGCCCTCCCGCTCTGCCCAGAGCGGGAGAAGTCATTTGATGATTTCCCATCCACGAAAAAAAAAAAAAAGAAAAAAAAGCCAGGTACAAAATAAAAGATCCAAGATAGAGATAGTGTAACCAAAGTTTATTTTATTAGCCACGCTTGACTCCTGTCTGGCAATACAGTTAGATAGGTTCTCAATCATAACTTAATGTTAAACTAGCTTGCTTCATTTAGAATGGAAGACTCTTCGTAATCGATACGAAAATACTTCCAGTCTAAGTGAAGCAAGCTTATTGACTTTTATTAATTAAAGTTCAAGTAATACACTGGGTATTAAACCTAGAATACATTAATCAAACATTGATTACAACGCATACAATTATAAACGTGTATTATAAATATCTCACTTACAGTCGTTTATTTATTATAGGCTTACCAACTAAACACATACACAGCATTAACCCAGCGTCTTTGTCATAATATAGATCTCGCATGTATCTAAATCATAGGAAAGCACGACACTTTCAATTAGCGTACTAACACATTAAACGGAAAATAAAAAATTAAACAAATTAAAACAATTAAAAAATTATTTGAATACTTACTATGAAATAAAAAAACTTACTAAACTTACTTCCTATTAAAATGTAATCGTTTTATGCATCATCATTATCTGCTTAGCCTTTTCCCAACTATGTTGGGGTCGGCTTCCAGTCTAACCGGATGCAGCTGAATAGCAGTATTTTACATGGAGCGACTGCCTATCTGACCTCCACAACCCAGTGACTGGGTAATACGATACCCCTTGGTAAGCCTGGTTGTCAGACTTTCGGGCTTCTGACGACCCGTAACGACTGTCAAAGATCCACGAATGATAGCCGGGACCAACGGCTTTCCGAGGCACGGAGAGTCTCGGTATGTAAAGATGGTCACCCATCCACGGACCAACCCCGGCAAGCGTAGCTTAACCTGATGGATCAACCCGTGCGGCTGTTATTACTTAACCACGAGCTCCTAATCGTTTTTATGCATGATTCAATAAATAATTAATTACAATGTGATGATTTTATTCATTTGTTTTTATTAGTTTTTAAAATAATGTTACCAAGTAATATTACTCCTATGTGCCTCCTCTGTCACAAGAGTAATTTTCATGCTGTGAAAATTACTTTACTAGATAACTCGAAAGGTTAAGTATCGCAAAAAAGTAATACCATGATAAGTTATGGTCCATGCATGCAATCATCAATTATTATGGTAGTTTATAGTAAACACTGTTTTAGTTATTGACTTAGGAATGTGTAAAAGCCAATTAATGGGTTCTAGTAAAAGATGAAGCAATTTTGGCTATTATAGTTATTTGTTTCATTCACTACACTTACATTCTACTAAAGGCTTCCTCTCCTGAAGGTATACTGTGCCACTCTTGACATCGTCGTCTGTTGCAACCAATGTAAATTTCATTTATGTGAGAATGCTGGTATCCATAACACAAGTTAAATCTTTTTTTGGATACCAGAGTTCATACTATTTTTGTATACGCATGGTTTGGTAAAAAATATTTATTATTTATTTATCTTATTTAGGAATCATATTGGAATACTGTCCTACATGATTCTTACAGTAAAAAAACCGGGGAAGTGCATGTTGGACCACGCACAATGAAGGGTTCCATAGTTGGAATGAATTCAACAAACATGTTCTCATGTTTATTTATATCGATGTATGGGAGAAAAACATTAAATTTTCCAATTGCAAATTAAAGTTTGTAATCATAAAAAAATATTTATTTGTGTGATAAATCTGCTTTCGGACTTTTTCCTTTACTTGTGTTGTAAGACCTTGCTTCTTGCCAAATTTCATGATTATACAGGGTGTTTGGTGCATCGTTTGCCAAATTGAATTGGCCGAAAGAAGAGGTCATTTGCTATCGCTTCAGGCTCAAGTACTCATTTTTGGCCACACCGGTTTTTTTATTACAACTTTCTAATTTTTATTTTGAAAAAATCCAAAACTCAGCATTAAAGCTTAAATTAAAAAAAAGTTTTAAGTGTAGTCGTCAAATTTCATTTTTATTTACATATGTACTGTTGTATGGCTCTATCAAATTTAAAATTACTTGCCAGTTACATCTAGTTTTTTTTTAATAAATCACAAAGTTTTTGGAAAAATAAAAAATGAACTTAAAACTCAACTTTAAATAGCTATAAAAAAAAAACTAAAAGCGATCGGGATCTTCGAATTATTTTAAAAAGTTCTCTAGTCTATCCCCTTTCCAACGGTATGCAATGTGTTAAAAAACTCTTTTAATATCTTTAATAATTAGCTAAATGTGTAGTCGAGACACATCAGGCTGATATTGGATATTACGTTTAAAACACTAGTTTTCGCATAAATTACATGCTATTAGTAGATAGATACTGTTATCTCACGTCTTACGTAGTCTCTTATCTCGTTCTTACATAGGGAACTTTCCTCGAAATTGAAAAAAAAATACATTATTACAAAAATAATCATTTATTAATAAGTAATTTAATTACATACTAATCTTACAAGTCTTGTTCAAACTGTCTACCACTATTGCGTATGCACGCGCGACATCTTCGTCTTATCTCAACTGTAGTGGTGCGTAAACGCATTTCTGCTTTGATCGTCATGAAAGCCGCCTCAATGCGTTGGACTAAATCATCTCTTGTCTCAACTTCCGTGGCGTAGACGAGTTCTTTGGCCCGTCCCCAGACGTAAAAATCCAACGGAGTTAAGTCTGGAGAACGTGGAGGCCAAGGAATAGGGCCATCCCTCCCAATCCATGAGTCCGGGAATGCATCATTCAAGTACTCCCTGACGGTTATTCTCCAATGAGCGGGACAACCGTCATGTTGGAAAACAAAAGACCTGTCTTCACTGAAAATTGGCAAATCAGCTAATAATAAGGGCAACTCTGTTTGCAGAAATTCTAATTCTTTTAAGATTAGTATGTAATTAAATTACTTATTAATAAATGATTATTTTTGTAATAATGTATTTTTTTTTCAATTTCGAGGAAAGTTCCCTTTGTAAGAACGAGATAAGAGACTACGTAAGACGTGAGATAACAGTATCTATCTACTAATAGCATGTAATTTATGCGAAAACTAGTGTTTTAAACGTAATATCCAATATCAGCCTGATGTGTCTCGACTACACATTTAGCTAATTATTAAAGATATTAAAAGAGTTTTTTAACACATTACATACCGTTGGAAAGGGGATAGACTAGAGAACTTTTTAAAATAATTCGAAGATCCCGATCGCTTTTAGTTTTTTTTTTATAGCTATTTAAAGTTGAGTTTTAAGTTCATTTTTTATTTTTCCAAAAACTTTGTGATTTATTAAAAAAAAACTAGATGTAACTGGCAAGTAATTTTAAATTTGATAGAGCCATACAACAGTACATATGTAAATAAAAATGAAATTTGACGACTACACTTAAAACTTTTTTTTAATTTAAGCTTTAATGCTGAGTTTTGGATTTTTTCAAAATAAAAATTAGAAAGTTATAATAAAAAAACCGGTGTGGCCAAAAATGAGTACTTGAGCCTGAAGCGATAGCAAATGACCTCTTCTTTCGGCCAATTCAATTTGGCAAACGATGCACCAAACACCCTGTATATCAACGGAAAGTACCCCATAGGTTTTGATTTATTAGCGAGTATCAAAATATTTCGCTTATATGGCCGTATTTTTTTATTACCAACGTAATAAAAAAAAACTCAAGCTTCTAAGTCAACACTTAGAAGATTGAGTTTTTAGAGCTCTAAGGGACATTAGACCTACGTATTTGATCTTAATTTCAACTTGATTCCTTCACGCGTTTCTGAGAAAAAGAGTCTTGACAGACTGACGGACAGACCGACGGACAACGAAGTGATCCTATCAGGTTTCCGTTTTTTCGTTTTGAGATACGGAACCCTAAAAACATATGAATTTGAAAGGTTTGCTTCTTTTAATCAAACTATAGAGCGTTCACAGTTATTTTAGCTTTTACAGCAGCAATCCAGCAGCATCCTTATTGTAACTAGTATAAAGATCACTTTGATTTTGACAGACTTGTCAGTGGCAGCAACCGAATAGCGACCATATTGTAATGAAAATAAAGATCATTGTGATTTTGACAGTTTTCAGAGGCAAAATAACTGTAAACGGTTTTTTTTTAAATTGATAGTTAGAGCTTTTAAATGTCAACCAAAGTTAGCCAAACATTTTTCCGCTTCTAACTGTTTAATCTGAAGAGATTGAGAAGTTCTAATTTTTGCTCATTTAACAACTATGTACAAAACTCTGGCTATGAGGAACAGTCATACAAGATTATTCCCTCTAACACCTTATTTGGAATATTTACCGCAGTAATACCAAGCTTTTACAAAGAATACCTGTACCACATTCCTTTGTATTACTTTTTATGGCATTTCAAGAAAGTCATACACTGACATAGAAATTATAAAAACAAAAAGAAAAAAACATTTATTTGGACCAAACACTTACAAATTTTTCAAACCTGCCAAACTGCAAGATGTCGGCAGAGCTCCTTTTACAAAACTTTTGGTCATGCCTAGAAACACAAAAAAAAAAAACAAAACAGATCTATGGTATTTGGAACTACCAAACTGAACCACCCAGCCCCACACACACAAGCGGCACCGATTATTGATTAGGTAACCGAATAGATTCATAAGAAGTAAGACCTATTCGATCTATAAAATATCTAGAAATATTTGTATTAGTAATAGTAAGGTTTCAAACAACTAGAATGCATGGAATGCTGGTTAGCAACAGCTTAATTATCTAGCGGTAAAGGAGGCTTTAGATTAGAGCTTACCCCGGTATACTACAGACGAGGACGAGGCACAGGCACGAGGCATATACCATTTAACTTTGCCTTGTTCTTGTAATTAATTTTTAAGATTGATATTATTTCCAAATAAATGTTTTTTTTAGGGTACCTCCAAAGGAAAAACGGAACCCTTATTGAATCACTTCGTTGTTCCTCTGTCTGTCTGTCAGTCTGTCAAGACCCTTTTTCTCAAGAACGCGTGGAAGTATCATGTTATTAATTAATTAAATACGTAGGTCCCTTGGAGTTAAAAAAAAAATCAAGCATAGATGCTTGATTTTTTCTTAGAAGTCAACGCAGTAAACACACGCCTATTTATGCGACATAAACAACTCGCTAGTAAATCAAAATCTTTATGGTACTTCTCGTTATCTCAGTACCATGAAATTTGGCAAGAAGCAAGATCTCATAACACAAGTAAAGGAAAAAGTCCGAAAATTGTTAATTTGTAATTTTATCACATAGTTTTTTTTTTGGCATTACCATGTTAAGTTTGTTTTTGTGATACAATATTCTTTTCAACTACGGACTACAACCCTTCATTGTGCGTGGTCCGACACGCACTTGGCCAGTTTTTTGAAACAAGCTTACTTTTGTAAATAGATTCTTTTACCTTTCTTTCGATTATTACATACATACACCTATGCACGCTGCACCGACCCCAAATAAATTGGATAAGGGCAAGAAAATTATAATAATGTAAGGTGGAGATGACAATACGACAATAAATGAAACTTCCTATACGTTTCCAGTCTGCATACAAAAATTCATTCTAATATATTCAATAGCTTAATCACTTAAGAAGCTCATTGGTGCGATAGGGCATAAGCTCCGTGAGAAAACGGGTGACTCCCGCTCCGGCTCGTTCTTGGTGCAAAGGTTAGCCATTGCCATCCAACGTGGCAACGCTGCAAGTGTTATGGGCACCTTTGCGCCAGGAACAGTTAGGGGTGGATTATTTGACGTGTTGTTGTGATTATTTTTTATATGATTTTATAAGTATCAATATAAATATTTCTATTTTTTAGAACAAATTTAACGTAAAATAGAGAGATGTACTGATGATTCTGATGGTAATAATTTGTATAAATACATATTTGTTAGCTTAATCACTATCGCTAGTCCGCTGATCAGCAAATTTTATGGTCAGCCCATCACTATTATTGAGCAATCGAGCGTAGCGAGCGAAGTGTTTCTGCTTGAATTCTGGCAAAATTTATTTTTGTCTGTCAGTTTGCACTCCTCTACAGGTTGTATTTTTTACAACCGATCTGGATGAAACTTGGTATACAGGATTTACGACATTATAGATTTTCAATCTCTTATATCTCTTATTTAACTTTAATCGAACCTACAATACAGGATACAGATAGCCTCCTCGTAATTTTAAATAATAAAGTAGCTATACTGGGGCTATATCGATCACCATCTTTTACCAATCCCACAAACTTTATTGCTGCATTAGACTCTTTCCTTAAAACCGTAAATACGTTTCCAACTCTAATTATCACTGGAGACATAAACATAGACATATGTTGCACCACAAATAATAAACAGCACGATTATATGTGCCTTATGGCGTCGCATGGTCTACTGCCCGTTATTACCAAACCCACTAGACAAAAATCTTGTCTTGACCATATATTTGTCAAAAGCAATACCAAACCCAAAGGCATAGTATGCAAAAGCTCTATCACAGATCACGACATAGTTATGGCTCACATCCCTCTCAAACACAGTTACACTAGACTCAACAAAAATCGCTGGGTACTTAAAATAAACGAGGACGATCTCGTCACTGACTTAGCTAAGGTAGATTGGACTGACACCTTCAATCAGCATTGTTTGGCCTCTGCCGCTGCATCTTTTACTGGAATCCTTGCAAAATTAATAGAAACACACACACACAAAGTTAAAATTCCCCGTAGCAAACGCAACATTCACACCTGGTCTTATGAGATGCATACTCCACCGCGACAGGTTACATCTATCATTACGATCCGACCCCGAAAACGAAACAAAAAAACTAATCTATCACCGTTATAAAAACTTCTGCAATAATCTATTACGGAAACTCAGAATTGAGCACGATAGTCAACAAATCCAGGAAAATCACAAGAACTCCCAGAAACTATGGAAAGTTCTAAAATCAATATACGATCCCAGCGGCCAAAGGTACAATACATCCAATAGATCCAACTTAGTCACAAGTTCTCCCGATCCTGTTGAGTCTCTCAACAAGTGCAACTCCTACTTCACATCTGTTGGTAAAAACCTGGCTGCTAATATACTGACAAGACTTTCAGAAACTCAGTCATCCCTCTCCAGCAAGTACTCACCACCAAAAACTTCACCCTTCTCCTTTTTTCTACACCCCACTGACGAAATAGAAATCTCAAACTTCATCAATCAATTAAAAAACGACAGTTCCCCAGGTCCTGACAAAATCAGTGTAAGACTTATCAAAAAAACACAAAACTTGATTATAACACCTTTAACACACTTGATTAACCTCAGCCTGGAAACAGGTGTATTTCCCGAACAGTGGAAGGCGGCAGCAGTAAGCCCGATACATAAAAGTGGTCCCAAAGATAAACCTGAAAATTACAGACCGATAGCACTTCTCAGTATCTTATCAAAAATCATGGAAAAAGTAGTAAACACCCGACTTGTAAATTTTCTAGAAAAACATAATCTCATTTCCGAGAGACAATTTGGTTTTAGAAAAGGCAAATCCACCGAAGATGCAGCTTCACTGCTTACAAACTCAATATCAGCAAATATAGAAAAGGGCGAACGATGCTTGGCGGTGTTCCTAGATTTAGCTAAAGCCTTCGACACAATCTCAACAGATCTTCTTCTTAAAAAACTAGATGCAATAGGGATAAAGGGAAAACCGTTTGAGTGGTTTCACAGCTATCTCACCAATCGTCGACAATACGTGAAATCAGGCGAACACTCAAGTGGTCAACTTCCTATCAATTTTGGAGTTCCGCAGGGCAGCTTACTAGGCCCAACACTATTTATAATATATATGAACGACATATTGGACCTCACTCTCCCAAAAGCTGAACTAATTTCCTACGCAGACGACACTGTCATCACGTTTCATGCCCGCACCTGGGAACAGGTCTACAGTCTCGCAGAAGAGGGTTTAGCAACAGTAGCGCATACACTCAACTACAACCTACTTACTCTCAATTTAAAGAAGACCAAACTAATCACATTTTGCAAAACACAATCATCCAGCCCTCCTCGCAACCTAACATTGAAATTCCACACATGTCAGAAACATCCAAAAACCTCACGGGAAGACTGCTCATGCGAATGTATTAACCGGACATCTTCAATTCGTTACTTAGGCCTCATCATTGATGAAAACCTATCTTTTAAAGCGCACATTCAATTTCTTTCTGCCCGAGTAAGGAAACTAATACATATAGTTAAGAAATTAAGAGACCGTACTCCAAAAGACATCTTGCGAACGGTTTATTTTGCAATATGTCAGTCCATCATACAATATGGCATATCAATTTGGGGCGGAGCTGGAAAAACAACAATGATTGAGCTCGAAAGAGCCCAGCGAGCTGTTATAAAAGTACTTTTAAAAAAGCCATTCTTCTACCCCACTGACACTCTGTACAAAGAGTTCCAAGTTCTCCGTGTCCGCCAACTGTTTATCCTCAACGCATGCCTACACACTCACAAAAAAGTAAAAATGAGACCAGACTACCACTCAATAATTTCCAAACGCGTCTTCCACATTCCGCTACAAAGAACCACCTCTCTCCTAGCCAGACGATGTCCCACCTACCTACACACTTTTGTATATAATAAGGTCACCATTATTTTGCCTTGTGACTCAAAAGATCTCTCCCTCTCTGCATATAAAATAGTGGTAAAAAAATGGCTCTTAGGTCTTTCATACGACGAATCCGAAAATTTTCTCATAACATAACTCACACTCGGAATCTCACTAACATCACAGACACACCCACATACCTACACACTACACTCCACACGCACATACACCCACACCTTACTTTGATTGTTTGTTATTCTTTAGTTTTAAGCCTTGACCATTGTTTACAGTTACTCATTACCATGTCCACACCCGCTAAAAATAGAACTATGTATCGCAACTCAGGTCCCCAAGATACAGGCCCCGCCTAGTTTGGGGACCACCGCATATAAAAAATGAATGTCACCAACAGTTACAGATATAATTAATTATGTTAAAACTAATTTTAAGAAATAATTGTAACAATGTCAAATAAATTTTATTATTATTTGTCTTTGGCTTATCTCGGGACCCTGGGGTCCCGGACCTTTGGAAGGCGTACGAGGGGCCGAAGCCAACTCGCAGAGGCCCCTTAGACAATTTCAAATGACGAGGAGGCACCAGCCGACGATTATCCCTGTATGCACTATGCAAGTACATCCAAGGACAACCCCCGGTTGGTGCAGGACTATTGCAGAACATGGAAACACAACACATTGGATCTATGGGTTTGGGTGGCTACATGGATTGGGTACCTTGAACTATGAAAGAACTATGTCCCCTGCCTGACCAATGTTATATAATATACACAGATAAATTGGCAGGGGGTGACTTGCACACTCAATAATGGGCCCCCGGAAACGGTCGCTTGCACATAGTGACGTAGCGACAAGGGGCAACATGTCCTGAGGTGCTTGAGGAGTGGAGAGGTATTCCACGGCTCTCAGAACAATCCCAGAGCCCGGAAGATGGTCAAGATCCCTACAAGCACTTACTGGAATACTTCCTTCCTCCGAGCACGTTTGCTCTTGCGAATCTCCACTCAAGCCGGCCAATAAAGGCAAGAATGAGGTGGGAGCTCTGTTCCCGTCAGTGTTCACTCCAGCCGGCCAATAAAGGCAAGCCAGAGGTGAAGAACAAGACCTCCCGGGAAATAGGGTTCGTGGGGTCGCTACTGCCCAACAGCTCGCCACATGCTGCCCTGCGGGTTCTCGTATCTCTCTTGGTCTGGCTCCTCACCCTAGACCTGTTTCGGCAAAGTAAACTCCACCGGCACAGACCCAGAGTTCGGAGCGCGCAAGCCCCATCACGACGTCAACGTAGAGATACGGCGGTGGGGATTATTATTATTATTATAATCGAAAATTTCCAACGACAAACGTTGGAAATTTTCGATTGAAGGGATACTTCCTTCAAAAAGGAGCAAAAAGGGGGCTATTGGGTATCTCCGCCTTAAGACGGTTTTGATGTTTTTTTTTTATTTTAAAGGTAGTTACTTTAAGTTAGTCTCATAAAAATTTGCTGAAGATGTGATGAAAAAAAAAACATGGCAAAAAAGTTTGTGCTCACGAGGTCTACTGTTCCGCTGAACTACTAGTTTAGTTGGTTTGAAAAAATAATTTCTTTAATTTCGGTGTTAGGATATTGATAGTTCTAAAAGAGTTCTTCCTATGCGTTAACATTGCCAATGTGTTCATTTAGTATCGTATTGTTATCTCCATATTGTATACCTATCGCCTATTACAAAATTTTGTCCGAGGCAAATCCATTTTCGGAACCAAGGCAGCCTCGTTTTGGGCAATAAATTGGTGACTACAGTGTACATTAGCTCTATATTGGAAGGAGTCACACATGATTGCAGATGTGTGACGGCTAGTAAGTGCATTGGCACACAGTCTAATAATGCTGGGATATCTGATTGTCTGTGCACAACCAGTTTGCGTTGCGTTTCATAATCGTCTGGCCGCGGCCGATGTATATTATGACATATTATAACAGTCATGTTCTGAATTTTTAATGAGTTCGAGTTTTAAATAATAATTTAACTTAAACTTTTGGATTATTTGGTTTTAAATAAACTTGTTGGCTTCTTCAATGTGGTCTTGTTTATAGATAGACCTTTCGACTTTTAAATCGCCTTTTCGAATTCTATGTAAGTTTGGGTATACTATTACCAAGAATATATAATAGTACAAGTACCGACGATTCACTCCGCAAAATCATTAAATAAATAGTGACTCCTGCTACTACACAATAAAGTGCAATTCAGGTCGCACAGCGTTAATTACCTATAGTTATATTCAACTAAAAGTAGCCTCACATTCTATCGCGTAACTTATATACCTTCACAAACTCTTTAGGGTTGTCTTCTTTTACAACGAGCCGGCCGGCGCGCGGCAGCCATTGGAACACTGAATTAGCCCGACAAGTCGAGCACGCCGCGTACTTGTAACTTCTTACCTAAAATGTGGAGTGCGCCTGGCCTGCTATTACATAGAATTCGAAAAGGCGATTTAGAAAAATAATGAAACTTTATTATGGTACAAAATACATTCGCAAGTAAGTTGTCAGCTTATGTACATTGTAAACCCGAAAACATGCTGCAATTCTGAGCATAAGGCTTTCTAAAGACACTAATAAACGGATGTGGGAGAATATTGCCATTATTATCAAAATTGGTGACGGGGAGCCTGTGCGGTTAGCAAACACAGTATGTCGTTAAAATCTAAATTAAATATTGCTGTAACAGGTAATTGTATCTAAGACCTTCAATGTGTTGATTTGTATGAGTATTACTACAAATTCCTTTAACTAATTCATGGTTATTGTTGGTTGGCACAATAGCTCAATAATACCGGATGACTTTTTTACCGTCTTGAAAAAAATAGGGTATATTAGGTGAACGGAGTAGAAGCCTATGGCATACCTAGTTTTTTTTTTTTAATAGCTTAGTCAGAAAAAATGATCTAAGTATCAATAAATACTACAAATTCGATGTAAACTTTTCATTTTAGATCAACAAAAACAGAAATTTTGAAAAAAAATAATAAATCGTTTAAAATATCGAAATTCAAATCATATGCAACGTGCATATGATTTGAATTTTGATTTTTTTTTTTTTTTGAAAAAAAAAAAGTTAGGTATGCCAATATTCTTCTACTCCGTTCACCTATTATAGCCTATTTTTTTCAAGACAGTAAAAAAAGTCATCCAGTATAGTGGACTGTAGAAAGTGAAATGAAAACACTACAGTTGGAAACATAAACCTAGAAGGGTTTTTTTTTTTTGTAATCTAACTATCCTAATATTATAAATGTGAAAGTGAGTTTGTTTGTTTGTTACGCTTTCACGCTAAAACGGCTAGATTAGATGAAATTTGGCACACGGGTTTGGCACATGAACTGGATTAGGACATAGGATACTTTTTATCCCGGTTACGTTCCCGTGGGATAATTTCCGATATGCTCGGGCGAAGCCGCTGGTGAAAGATAGTAGTTAATATTATCGTTAAAGGCATTGCTGGATTGGCTTCCTATCGTTAAGCCTACGTACAAAAAGAGAGAGAGAGAGTCATCAGTGAACCAGTTAATTCTTATTCACATCATCAGTATCGGTATTCATTCTGCATATGCTTACATAAATTGCATAACTATAAATCAAATCGTTTTTTAATAAGCTATGACAAGGTGAGGATGTTTTTTCGAAACATCCTCGGAAACGTAGCTTAAACGTACCTTGGTTTTTTTTTAAATTTAATCTAGAACGTTTGATGACTTTGCCTCTAAAGGTTGCTGAACTATATAAACTGATACTCTCATTAGTGAAGGAACGAGGTCCAAAATCTGACAATGGCATGGTCGCCATCGTTTGATCGAAGACACATTATTGATCAGAATACCGGCGTGATTAGGTGATGTGTAGATAATAAAATTAGACCCCTACCTACCACTATTAAAAAAAGTT
This sequence comes from Cosmia pyralina, assembly GCA_946251885.1. Classification (NCBI taxonomy): domain Eukaryota; kingdom Metazoa; phylum Arthropoda; class Insecta; order Lepidoptera; family Noctuidae; genus Cosmia; species Cosmia pyralina. Next base: position 2,819,912 of record OX276348.1, on the reverse strand, counting down.
GCCATCTAGAATGTGAGTAATGGGGAAATACAACTCTGTCTACCTATTTATAAAAGAAAGATCTTATTGTCCACCCCACAACATATCACATATGATGTGAACTAATGACATTATGAAAAGGCTAAGGTTAATAACCCCACCAACAAACAAAAATTTATTACGCTTACGAGTGTGCGCATTTATCGTATAAGATATTACACTCGACTTCAACTGCTTTACTTGCATTGGTTAAATACCTATATAGCATATGTTTTATAAACGGTGAAAATGTCAATATTGACCTTTCCATGTCTCTTGGAATTTTCCACTCCACTTTTCACACCTCTGAGGTCTACATCTCTTCCTGTCTTGTTTTTGCATTATTTCCATATGCTTCTTCTTTTTATGTGCTGTCTCTTTTTTGTTCTCTTCATCATCATCATCCTCTAGCCCCTATCTAAATTTATTTGGTAATTGTGCAGCATGTTTTCTTTTTTGATTCATTTCAGTCGTTACTCGCTTTCTAAACATATTATCTTTCACTGTCTTTTTATTTATATCTTCTTTCACTTGATTCCTTCCCTATTCTTCAAGCTCATAAACAAACAAACATTATTCAGAGTAATGTCGGTTTATTAGGATGTTTAATATGTCAAAACGTTAAATGTCAGGTAATGATTAATATTGTTACCACACTCAAGCGGCGGGTATTCAACGTTCCTTTGATATCACAAAAGGAGTCAATAAAATCTTATAAAGGTGTTGTAATTTTAACTGCTGAGTTAAAGATCAAACTAACGTTATTTTTGGTAAATATTTTTTTAACATAGACAATGACTGTCAAAATGACAGTTAAAATGTTCATGATTATATAATATGACATGACATGCACAGCTTCAATACAGAAACAAAAGTTACTAAACATATCGTTAAGCATAAACTGATGGCATTCTATAATTATATACTGTTTTTTTAAACAGTAAAATCTAGCTCTATTTCAAAGTTACTAATAATATTAACAATCAATCAATCAATCAATCAATCATTTATTTTGTAAAACATAGGTATGATTACAGATAGTTTATTTTTAAAAAAATACATGCGCGCTATGTTTTGCCAATATATGGCGTACAAAATTAACACAAATAAGCATGTCACACAGTAAAAATATAAAACAATAACAATACAATTTAAAATATGTCAATTAGGTTAACAGATCATCAATAAAATATAACACATTCCTACTAAATAAATAAATAAAATCATAAGCCTTTAATTATCAAGTCGGGATCGTCATACCTCTGTTTATCAGTAGTAAACTCAGTGATCGAGTCATCACACACACAGTCATCACATCTATCTAAAAGTAATTTAAACAAACATCTCTTAAAGGATCCCAAACACTCTTTATTTCGAATAGCTGCTGGTATACTGTTATATATTTTTGGGGCCATACCTACTTTTATCGAAAAATGCGGTTTTATGAGAGGTAACATGAATGGTATTCTGATAACGGCGAGAGCGTAGTTTTTCAAATAAATGCAGGTTACAGCGAACAAACACTCCCATTTCATATATGTACATAGACGGTAGAGTGAGCAAACTAAGTTCCTTAAACAATGGTTTACAACTATCAATCGATTGTAGTTTGGTAAATGATCGCAAGCATTTCTTCTGAGCTTTAAAAGCAATGTCTCTGTCCGTGGAGTTGCCCCAGAAAATGATTCCGTACCTAATGCCAGAAGCCACATAAGCATTATAAGCTATTTGTACTGTAATACGGTTAACAGTTTTAGATAGCTTATACAGAGCATACGCAAATTGGCTAAGCTTCTTTGACAAAGCGTCGATATGATATTTCCAGGTCAGATGACTATCTATGTAAAGGCCCAGAAATTTAGTGATGTCACTTTCAGAGATTGCTACGTTACCATATTTTATATTCAGTTTCGGTTTATTTGTTCTTTGATTAAATGTCATTATTTTAGTTTTGTCAAGATTTATTTTTAGATTATTATTAACTAACCAATTTATTATATTTATAAGATCGTGATTTATGTCATTTTCAAGAATATTAATGTCATTACTAGAGAATAAAATAGTGCTGTCATCAGCAAATAAGACCATCTGGTTTTTACTGACCGATACCTAACAGATACTACATTTAATTTTTAATTTTATAATAATTATATAATATGTATAGGGTGACTGGTAATTAGTGACCGATACCTAAACACATGATTGTGCTCATGATAACAAACAACTTTTACTATGGGACCAAACCTGAAATTGCGAAATAGAATCAGCTGCCTCATACATTCATGTTGGCATAACTCGTCAAAATGAGGGAGCAGCTGATGTTTTTTTCGCGATTTCAGGTTTGGTCCTATAGTAAAAGTTGTTTGTTATCATGAGCACAATCATGTGTTTAGGTATCGGTCACTAATTACCAGTCACCCTATATAATAATATATAACTATAAATATACAAAAAAAAAAAATGCTCTAATTCAAAGTTACTAATACTACTAACGGAGACTACTAACATGGGTGGCTTAGTTTTGAAGATTAACCTAAAATCTGCCTAGCCTTTTCCCATCTATGTTGGGGTCGGCTTCCAGTCTAACCGGATGCAGCTGAATACCAGTATTTTACATGGAGCGACTGCCTATCTGACCTCCACAACCCATTAACTGGGTAATACGATACCCCTTGGTAAGACTGGTTGTCAGACTTTCGGGGTTCTGACGACCCGTAACGACAGTCAAAGATCCACGAATGACAGCCGGGACCAACGGCTTAACGTGCTTTCCGACGCACGGAGGAGTCTCGGTACGTAAAGATGGTCACCCATCCACGGACCGACCTCGGCAAGCGTAGCTTAACCCGATGGATCGACCCGTGCAGCTGTTAACGAAGCTGTTGTGTGAAGATTAACCTAATAATTAATAGTTAAAAATGAGTATTGTTTTAGGTTGTTGAAAGCGATGACAACGATAGTCAAAAAATACGAGAGTGAAGATGGAACCAAACTTATTTACTTTTGAACATTTTTTAGTCCTAACAAAGTGATTGCAATATTATCATACATGCCAGACATGACTGTTAATGTTTTCGAAACAATGCAAATATTTAAAAACATTTCTATTCTAATAAAATTATCTAAACTGCTGTGATGAGTAATATTTAAAAAATTCTTCGATAACCAAGCGCAGTAGCAATCCATATTTATTTATGATAAGTGCTAAGTTGCATAAAATTGAATACATTGACATGAATCTTATCCACTTTGTATTCGTTACAATCAAAGAATTAATTAGTCTAATTGATCTTACATTAATTATCACTCAACTTCAATTAGGAATGCATTCATTATAGATAAACGCATCTGAAATTAAATATATTATTAGATAGTATATCTATATATTAGAAAAAAATAAATAAATTATGTCTTTATTAGTATGTGGCGGGCGATAAGTTCAGGGTTACGACCAATATAATAATTTATTCATTATTAATTATTCATATTTCATTCATTATTAATTATTAATTATTCATATTTCATTTGACGACACGGTTGGCGCAGTGGTTGAGCGATTGACTGCTGCGCAGCATGTCGCGGGTTCGATTCCCGCACGGAACAAATATTTGTACGACCTACAAGTATTTGTTCCGAGTCTGGGTGTTTTTCTATCTATAATATGTATGTATTTACAAAAAAAAAATGTATATAAGTAGTTTATCAGCCATCTCGTTACCATAACACAAGCATTAGGTTGCTTAGCTTGGGGCTAGATGGCGTTGTGTGATATGTCCAAACATATTTATATTTATTTATTTATTTATTTATTTATATTGCGTTTTCAAGGTCAATGAAATAATATCGCTCGTGGAAACTATAGCACATCCTATTTGATACTATTATTTTCTACATTTAGGCTAAGGTGACATTGGTTTTAATAATGCCATTAGAAAAACCAGATATCGATGTTTTGTTCTTAAAAGGCTTAAGGGGCTCTCACTTATATCTTTTGTGCTCCAAAATTATCTATTAGCCTTCGTCTTATATGTTGGTAAAGTACTAGAGAATGCAGTAGTAAGTCATCCGTGCTAGGACCGAGGAATAACCATACACTATCTACACATTATATGAGTTAGGAGAAAGAGTGCTCAGGGATTCACGTGGCTTCAAGTCGCTTACAACATGTTCTTACTTAAAGATTTCCTGTCAATTTCATCTCAATGCATAAGCTGCTTAACATAATTTTAAATACTGTGAAAATGCACACTGTACTGTCAAGTTGCATTATGTCTCACGCAAGTGCAAATAAGTACATAATATACTTATTCCACTTAAATAACTTCTACGTGAGTGGGATGAGAAATACTTCGCATTACACACAGGTTTCCATTTCACCATCACATTTAAAGTTTTTATTACCATTTACCAAAACCGCAATGCTAATTGAACTTCAACTATTTCACAAAAACATCATATCAGTACTTTTATTGATACCGATGGAATTGTTTTCGAGCATTTAAAAACAAAGCTTACGTAAAATGAGGCTTATATTTTCGTAATGGCGAGCGAACGTACATTTTGTCGAAGTAATGTTGACAATAAACAACCAACGCATGTAATGATATTTTGCAATACTTAATGCTCATAAAACATGCGTTGTAAATCAAGTACCTAACACTAATTTTGAAAGATCAGCGTTAAGTTAGCAATCAATTTGCAATTTGACAAATGGACGCTCAACGAATTGGTAATTTTATGCAGTGAATTTATGATCACAGAGAGAGATCCTACTATGACTGAATCAGGTTTCGGTGTTATTGATTGCTGTGCGCTAATAAATAGCTATAGAACATTGTAGTTAATTGTAATCGTGTGAGATTACACTCGCGTAATATCGCGGCGTATTACGCAAAACAAAGATCGCGTACTGCGTGTATATTGTCAAGAGTGAAAATGTAGCAGGTTTCGTCACACGCGTAACCAGCGGCTATCCGCTTGCGATGCTTCTATCTGGGTCATATTATTTCGCATTTCGTAAAACTTACTTACAGACCCATAACGTTACACCCAATTACACAGGGACAATGCACGAATTAAAACAACGGACATAATTATCATAATTGGCGTGGCCATTTATTTTCACAATCAGTTCGTTCATCCAAAATTAAGGGAAATTCAAAAACATCATTTTTTCTTACAATAACAGGTACATAAACTCAAACGTAACTTCAACCGATTAAAAAAAATTAACAAAAAAAGTAGACTAAAAGAGTATTTAGTTCAGTGCGTTCGATCGCGGGTCGTGGAATACGAGTTCCTTGGATCTGGTAACACGACCACTATCCATTGCTGGGGTATTTCACGTCCCCCGTTCGTTTTAGTGCTAAGCTTATATTTATGTATCACATTCAGACGTATCTGCTCCCTGCAGCCTTAGTAGCTATCATGATGGCCATATCCGTGGCCGTGTCCGTGACCGATAACAACGGGGACTGGTACCTTCACTGGGTAAGGCACGTGCTTCTCGATGTGGACTGGTACGTGTTTCTCGATGTGGACGGGGTAGGGCCTGTCGACGGGGACCTTGACGGGGTAGGGCACGTTCTTCTCTACTGGGTAGGGAACGAGTTTCTCAACGGGGTAGGGCGCTGGGTAGGGTACCTTGACGGGGTAGGGCACGGGTTTCTCAACGTGCACGGGGTAAGGCCTGTCAACGGGAACCTTGACGGGGTAGGGGACAGGCTTCTCTACGGGGTAAGGTACGGGCTTCTCAACTGGGTAAGGCACAGGCTTGGGGATGTGCACGGGGTAAGGCCTGTCGACGGGAACCTTGACGGGGTAGGGAACTTCCTTGTATACGGGGTAGGGTTGGGGCACATGTACGGGGACCTTTACGGGGTAGGGTACCTTCTTCTCAACTGGGTAAGGAGCGGGAACATGAACCTTGACAGGGACGTGGATCTTCTTCTCAACGGGGTAGGGCTGAGGTACGTACACCTTGACGGGGTAGGGCCTGTCTACGGGCACATGGACGGGGTAGGGCACCTTCTTTTCAACTGGGTAGGGTTGGGGCACATGCACTGGTACCTTCACGATCTCCTTGACTGGGTAAGGGACGTGTTTGACGACGGGGTAGGGTTGAGGAACATGCACCTTTACGGGCACAGGTACCTTCTTTTCCACTGGGTAAGGGATGTGCTTCTCTACAGGGTAAGGGACAGGGACGTTCTTGACCACAGTGATGGTTTTGTGGGAGTGGGTGTCATGACCACCGTAACCACCACCATAACCACCGCCAAAGCCGCCATCGTAACCACCGCCGAAACCACCGCCGAATCCTCCGTGACCACCACCGTGTCCGTAGCCAAGTCCGATGTCGAACACTCCCCTCTTCTCGTGCTTCTTGTCGTCCGCCGCAGCGTCCTTGTTATCGGTCACTGCCACTTCTTTTTCTGCTGTCTTGGCATCTTCCGCGTAAGCGAAGGCCAAGAGAGCCACCAGACTGGCGGCCACGAGCTGTTAACAAAAAGGCAAAGATTAGTATCAGAAACTGGAACAAATGTGATTGTAAGAATATAATCGAAAGTTATTATCGCAGTTGACTAATTATCTGGTGCAAATATGCTTGGAGGCTCGTTGTTATAATGAGTGGTCGAGTTAACATCGGTGCAGACTACACACTAAGTACGCAATTTCCTTGTTGCGTAAAATGATAAAAGTAGGACAAGGGGGTTTTGCATATCCAGGCACTGTCACAACCCTACGGGTTTTTAATTATTATTTGCACTGTCACTTAATTATTTTTGTAATTTTGAGTATTTTAAAGTTCGAACACACCATGTGCCTCATGATGCTGCACTAGTAGGTTGCACTGAAGTCAGCGAAGTCCTGAATGCGAATGATGCGTGATCGTTCGTAGCTTCGCTATATATATGCGGTAAGAGCGGCCGAGCGAAGAAAAAAAATGGCGGCACTCTATAGGACCATGTTACACTTTCGCTTTTGAGGGGGTTCGGAATCGAGCGAGCCGAAATGCTCTATATCTGTCTACGCCGAGATTCGTGGCGACCGGTTCGCTAGCAATGATATAATTTAAATATAATTAGCGTTATCATCTAATGCCAATCTGTGAATGCTTTTCCTTTGTAAGGTCTCAAGGTTGCTGTGTTCATGTTTGGCTTGTATGTTGCAGCTTAATGGATACGTAGTCGGTTGTTTTAAACGTTTTTCGTCTAATATAACTTGTTATTCAATGTAATCCTTGGACTTTTATTGAATAATTTCTTTGTTTTTAGAAATACGGTGAATGTTCTAATCATTTAATTAAGCGCATTGTGTGTTTGGTTGGTAATTTAATTTAGATAATAATATGTGAGGCTGCAAATGTAAAAGTTTTAAGAGGGTGTTTAATTACGAAAGATAGCGATCATTCTAACACATTATGTTTATTTGCTAAAATATTTCGCCGATTAATTGGCGTACGTTGGATTACTTAGGAAATGTAGTCATAGTAACTAATTAAGATTTCTGAAATATAAAAGCTTGCACCGGAATTTCTAAAATTTACGACTTCAGTCCCATGTTTGCAACGTATCGAAGAAATGCGTGAATAGACCTTAATAATTTTGAGGTTCATTTTCAGAAGAGTCTTTGAAGACATTCAATCATCGATTAAGGTCAAATTGAGACATGCGTAAGTAAATAATAGAATGGCCACAAACTGCATACACAATGTTATATTAAATTGAATTTTTGGTATATACCCTTTACGTAATTTGAAACCTTATTGCAGATTGGGTGAATCACAGGGTTGCAAGTAGGTTATCCTAAATCTTACAACAGATTATGCAAAAATTCATTGCTTACGTTGCTTGAAGGAAATCACTGTTTGAAAACATGGGATCTTGCCAATAAAAAGATTATTCATCATCATTCTCCTGGCTTTCTCCCAATTTATTTAGGGTCGGCACAATATGTCTTGTTCTTCCTTACTTTTCTGTTAGTCTTTATCTCGGTAGTCACCCCCTTTCTAACCATATCATCTTACACACAACAAATCCATCATTTCTTTGGTATTCTACTGTTATAGACACCCAAATTCATACTCAAAACTTTCCTCACGACATTTTCCTCATTCCTCCGTACCACAGACCAAAAAAAAATATTTAAGAAATAAATAATTAAAAATAAATATAATTTAATAATAACAATAATTGTATTTGTTTATTATTAATATTTAGACTAGCGACATGACTATCTTTATCAGTTCCTAAACAATCGATACTTTTTCTAATGACTCGTGACTCGTCGTGACTAAGAATATAAATGTTCGTTTCATGTTTACGCATACAAAACATGCATATCAGTTACATACAACAAAATTACAGTAACATTAGCATATATTTGCAGTTTCGTGTTATCATTACAGGAATTCGGCTATTTCATTGAATAATGTTTTTTATGACGCTAGTAAGCTAAGTAACTCACTACTTGTAATAATGACTCAATAAGCTTAGTAATTAAAGTACGTTTAGATAGAAGAAAATTCTGTAATTATCATACCACAAAAAAGTATAGGAGCTTTTATAAAGAGACGGACAAAACTAATTCTGTTATTGGATGACAAGAGAGAGAGAGAAGAAAATAAGTAAACGCTATTAAATTGATGACCGATAGAAAAAAATGGTAGAAAAACAAGTATCCAGGCAGATAAGATAGGGCAGGCAGGAGATGAATGTATTGAAGGAGTTGCGTTTGATTCAACTCGTAGTTTCAGTGAAGAAAAGATCAGTCGTAAACTATATTATATTAAAACTGTAATATCTCGAGGGCCCGCCATAGTTGGATGTGACCCACTAGGATTACTAGCAGAAGACTTTCAACTTTGTCTCTGGGTGACGGGCGCAATTCAACGAAACGTAGGGTACGTCCGTGGTGAAGGCACAGGGTTCTGCTTAGCATTCTATACTATACTAATTAGGGAAGAACCGCTCAAAAATTACCTAATTCTAGATACTATACTTACTCGTAACTATTTCCATAGATAAGTAAGGAGAAACTATAAACTATTCAGTTTATAATCATCTACTGCTAGTTTGCTGTCTATTTTTTATTCTTCTGCATCACGTCTTTTGTTTTATTTAGACTCATTACGTTTATTGCCATTGTGCAAAGTGTCTTCTTATTCATCATCTGTATATAAAATGTTATTACGCCACGTTGTCAATTTCAGCCATGATTCCGTCAAAATGCTAATTCATAGTTACTACAACAAGAGTTTTGACACGTAGGCCAGATGTTAAGTAAGTAAATGAATGAGTAATAGTTATCTTGAAGTCGATCGCAACATCGGACAGTTTAGTGACAGCAACAGCAACACGGATTATAGAATTTAGGCAGATGTGTCATCAGTTCCATTGCTTTAACACTGTCAACTGCAAGGTCAAGGCCCTAGGCAATCGCTTTCAAATCGTTTCGTATTTATACAATGATTTTCAGCAGGATTGACAGCAGCATAGATCAATCCAATACATTTTGAACTTTTCAATATCGTTACCGCTGATTGAATTTCACTTTGTCTTAGCCCTCAAGTAACCTTACTTATACGCTTTAAAACTACTACAACGCCGGATATTTATATTATAGCAATTTGTAAAAATGATCACCGCTGCATTTTGTCAATCGTGCTAATTTTGTCCATGAGAAATATTTTGCCATTTGTACAGAACGGTCATAGGGTGGGTTGCACCATCTTACTTTAACAATAACAAACATCGCACCTTTAGTTCGATGTTTGTTATGGTTGAAGTTCCTGTTACACAAAATATGGGTTGTTCCATTTGACAGTTTGTTAGCTGACGTCATAACTTTAACTGTAACCTTAACTGCCCACGCTTCGCTGGTTAAAGTTATTGACATGACGGTGCAACAGCAGGTAGTCATTCTATGGTCATATTAACTTTGACGGAAACAATAGCGTAGTCCTGGGTACAACCCACCCCTAGTATCAAAAGTTGTCCACTTGAAATTGTCAGCTGACTCGAATTGAAAACAAAATGCGAAGAATGAGGTAGTTATGAGCAACTCTATAACAAACAGAGAACTGCATTAGTATTAATTGGCTAGATTCGTTCGATTGCCTACTTAGAGTACCATGTTCCCTTGTCAATTGCCATGACAAGCTATGCTTCTTAAATCTATGTTAACACCGAGTAAAATGATAGTGTCTACGGGTACTCGGGTGCTTGCTTAAACGCAAATCGCAGCCTACGCTTAGAACAAGTTTCAGTATAGAAGCCACTTGTGCGGTTTGATAAACAGATGCATGTCTGTGTTTTAGTTAGCTCCCTTCCTAGATTTGTAGGGTTTCGTAATTGGATAGTGAATTTTGTGTGTGATTAATTATATTACCTACATTAGGTAAGATAGTTTTAGTTAATTTATTCGTTTATCGTGTACCTACTGTATCAGATTCCAGTTAAGTAATTGTGGAATTGTGTTGTACATACATTCCTGCACATATTTTCTAATCTCCTCCTTTTTAACCGACTTCAAAAAGGAGGAGGTTCTCAATTCGTCGGAACCTTTTTATTTTTTATTTTTTTATGGATGTCCCCCGATTACTCGAAGATGGCTTGACCGATTTGGATTTTTTTTTGTTTTTTTCGAGAGTGTATACATCACAGTTGGTCACATATAAAAGTGATTAACTTTGCTTTGGTAGTTTTTGAGTTAGCTTCAATAATACGTATTTTTTCCCCACTTTTATATGGATGATGTTCTAGTTTGTTTTGCAGATAGTGGTATTAGAATTTGTGTGGGGTAGGTACACAACTAAAAAGTGAAAAATAAAAACTTTTTTACAAAAAAATACAACTGACTTCCAAAAACAACACTACAAAGTGAAAAATAACTTTAATTTCGGAAGTCGGTGTCTAGTTAAATGTGTTTTCGTTTTTTGCCACCAAATTAAAGTTGTTTTCGTTTTTTGCCACCAAAAAACGAAAACACATTTAACTAGACACCGACTTCCGAAATTAAAGTTATTTTTCACTTTGTAGTGTTGTTTTTGGAAGTCGGTTGTATTTTTTTGTAAAAAAGTTTTTTTATCAACATATCTCTTTCTCTCAAAAAACCCTAATGATATCTTCGTGTTTTGTGCTGGAATTGTTTATTTTCAGCACTAGATGTTAGATAAAATTTTATTACAATTTATAATGCGTTTTAACCTCGTTAAACACTAATACCATATACGCAACATAATAGAAAATAGAGAAAATAGTGATCTTATGCTGAATCACTAGACTTGACAACGGAGAAAAAAATTAAATGCAATATGTATTAATTTATTTTTTCGAAAAATTTAAGAAGGTATTTTATGTCAAGGTGGACTGCAGTCATTCTTTTAGAGATTTTTGTTAAATACTACATGTATTTAGACGAATGTGGGCGGGGTCGTGTACGTATTAGCAAAGTGATATAGGTTATAGTCTATTGGAATCTGTGATTTGTTTGACGTTAGATCCAATCCAACTGACATCAGATCAATGAATTGGAAATCTGCTGAGTATAAAGAAAATAACTTGATGCCTTCCGTCAAAAGGATAGACAAAATGAGCATTGTAACAGCTTCTTCCATTTGACTGTTTCTATGACACAATAAGTTAACATATCACCCAGTCTCATAAATATGCCTGTAATATGCAAAAAAATATCACGAAAATAAAAGATTAATCATCTGAAGTGCATTTGAAGTAGTGTGGCAAAGCCTCCACGTGTGATATAGATCGTCCGGTTCATCCGCCCTAACCGAAAACAAATGAAGACGATTATTTTGTCAAATATTTATTTTATTTTTTTAATCCTTATTACCTTGCATAATTTATTTGCGGATTAACGATGACACTTCTGCAAAAATGCGAGAATGACAAAATCAAAAGGTTACGAAACATAAACTGAATTTTGTGAATGCAGCATTCCGAAATGATTCGTCTCTCAATGACATCTTGTCAACCCAATCACTTTGTGCATAATCTTTTTCTTATAATTTTTACGAAATATTTTACTATGTATAAAATGACCATAAATTATTTCGATTTTGACGTTTACTTAATGTTTAACCTTTGCATGCTTGCTTATTGTTTCTTATATTTTTGAATTAGTGTGTGAATTTCAAAAATCCTTTGTTTTACGAACGGAAGTTATTTTTATTGCATTGCTTACATACGTCTGGGTATGTTTTATCTTTCTATCTTGTTCCTGCGATGCTATCTGTTTTAGGATCTTCAGAAATGTGACATTGAATGAAGGCTTGTTTCATGTAGGTATGTTGATGCAAGTTTAATTTTAAAACTTAAGATTTATTTCATTTTAAACTTAAATTATTGGACTTTGAAATGTTTATAGCCTCACACATGTATTATTTTGGGGCTGGTCCCTTTTTTAAAACATTCTTTCCTGTCCTTTTGGGCTTCGCTGCGGTCTGGTAAAAGGTTGAGACAGGAATTATCAATTGGTAGGATAATAGAAATAATTTTCGAAGAACTCATGATACGCTATTACTCGTATTTACTGAAAATAATAAAGAAATGCGCTTTGCGTTCTCTTAATTCTCTTAATACGCATGAAAATTGACATTAATTACAATATTAAAGTTCAACACACTAGCGTGCATAATAAGGGTATATTCCGTATAGCCTTCAAAACAAATACACAGACATAGATTATGCCCATTAATCAATTATTAATAAAGAACTGCAGTCAAATTGCAACATTTTTTTATTGAGGATGCGATTAATTTAAATCAACTCAAGGCAACTCGAGTCAAGTTTCTCTACATATAATAAATTGTGTTTTAATGGTGGTTTTATAAATGTTATGACTACAATCAAAGCCTGTTTAACGCACCTATTAACTTTAATCATAATAAGGTGTTAACATTCTAGAAATGATCAGTAAAAGACTGATAAAATCTTGCTCCCCAAAGGTGCAGTTGGTCTTAATTCCAGAAGAGATAGCTAGCTGACAGCTGGGTGATAGCTGGTGAAAGTGATCTTATTCTTATCATAATGCTAGCTTGTAATAGCTCATGTATCAGAGTTGGAGAGAAACAGAGTTTCTGAAGGGGGTTTGGGGATTTTCGTTAATGAATTTTCTTTTGCAGCAGCCAGAGATAACTAGGATAAAAACTCAGAACAAGTATTAGCGTAGTCGTATGTTCCCACTGCTGGGACACAGGCCTCCTTTCTTCGAGAGGGAGTGGGCTGTAAACTACCACGCGGGCTCAGCGCAAGTTGGTAGATGACACATGTCTTCAAATTTTTGGTTCTAGGATATGCCGGTTTCCTCACGATGTTTTCCTTCACCGTTTTGAGAGCAGTGGTTATGAAATTATTTACACAAAGTAAAGCGCCCGCCTGCGTTCGAACCCACGACCTATAACTCGTAAGTCAGGGCCGTTATTACTGAGAACAGAACATACATTATTTAGCAACGAATCTTTACTTTGTACATTATAGGAACTTGACTGGTTGTCAGATTTTCGGGCTTCTGGCGATCCGTAACGACTGTCAAAGATTCACAAATGACAGCCGGGACCAACGGCTTAACGTATTTTCCGATGCACGGAGGAGTCTCGGTATGTAAAGATGGTCACCCATCCACGGACCGACCCCGGCAAGCGTAGCTTAACCTGATAGATCGACCCGTGCGGCTGTTATTACTTAGCCACGAGCTCCTCATGAAGAACATCGCCAATAAGGTCACTAACCACTATAATTGTGTCTTCCTAGAGCTTCCTCTCCCGGCGCAACAACAATAATAACAATTTACCACGATGTTCAAACACGATGAAATCCTTTAGAAACTCGTAGGTACCACGCGCTCTTCGCAAGACTAGAGACGTGACAGTCAATGACTCCGTTACCGTTATGTGTCAAACGTCACACTATAAAGGTACGTGCCCTTTTACTGACGCTACCATGTCGTCATTCATCGTAACCAGTCAGGTCTTGGCTCCTTGTGTTATGTAACATGACCTGAGTCACCTGTAGACAGAGCAGTGGGCGGGTTATAATTATGATACCTATGAAATAACTGGTTTATCTAATGTATAATTTTATAGTGATTTGGCGACGCTTTTGCTGTCTGATCTTTGTGAAACTAGTTTGAAATGCTGGATCTGATGTTGGTTGGTTCAGGTCAGGTCATGTGGAAATTACTTGTAGCGAGTCTTCAAACTCAAACTCAAAGCATTTATTACAATTAAATCAATTACAGGCACCTTTGAATTGTCAAAGAGTCGGTCAGTTAGTCAGAAAGTTGAAGCTATGAAGCTTTTCAAAACGCCCGCGCCTGTTCCAAAACGTACATCTCTATTGAGAATCTCCAAGTACCTCTTTTAAATTAAGATTAAAATCTGATATTCCAAAATCCTGGGTTCATTATTCCTATAGCTTCAATAGGTATGGGAGAAAAAAGTAAAAAAAAAACAATTCAAAATAAAAGATTAAAAATAAGCTACTTGCTACTCGGGCAGTTAAGAAATGACTTCGCACTGCAGAAAGGATTTTTACACTTATTTAGTTTTCCGCGTTTATATACTCCTAGAATATTTTAGGAGCTTTCCAGGAGTATAACAAAGAAAGAGCAAAGAAAAAAAAGCAAAGAAAGTGCAATTTGCATGTGGTGGTTGCCTGTAATGGTTGTGCAGTTAGATTTAAGGCACAATTACTTACATGTTCCTATCTGTCTAATATCTGTAACAACTGTTGGTGAACCTTAATTAAATAAATAAAATAAATAAATAATTTACATCATCAAAGTAGGTTTGTATATTTTTATCCGACTTCAAAAAGGAGGAGGTTCTCAATTCGTCGGAACCTTTTTTTTTTAATTTTTTTTTTATGTATGTTCCCGATTGCTCGAAGATGGCTGGACTGATTTGGATTTTTTTTGTTTTATTCGAGAGGGTATACATCACAGTTGGTCCCATATAAAATTGATTAACTTTGCTTCGGTAGTTTTTGAGTTAGCTTCAACAATACGTATTTTTTCCCCACTTTTATATGGATGATGTTCTAGTTTGTTTTGCAGGTAGTGGTATTAGAATTTGTGTTTGGCGTAGGTACACAACTAAAAAGTGAAAAATAAAAACTTTTTTACAAAAAAATACAACCGACTTCCAAAAACAACACTACAAAGTGAAAAATAACTTTAATTTCGGAAGTCGGTGGCAAAAAACGAAAATACATTTAACTAGACACCGACTTCCGAAATTAAAGTTATTTTTCACTTTGTAGTGTTGTTTTTGGAAGTCGGTTGTATTTTTTTTTTTAAGTTTTCGCATATATTTTTGAGAATATACGCCTACTTTTAAATCGGTCAATAGTTTCAGCAGCAGTTCCTGAAACCGTAGTGCCCCATATGGAATGCACCAAAACAACACCTCTTATTTTAAAACAACAACAAGAAAACATTCTATCTTTTTACATTGTCTACGCCAAAACTTAACTATAAGTTCACGGTCACGACACCTAGCGACGAGGGTAAACCCAACGGAAAATAATTTCACGGCAAATAAAGTGCTACTTTATGCATGTCCGACTATGTTGGTGAAAAAACCTCTTTAAATAAATGCAATCAGGAAATTGCATGCTTATCTACCGGTATATTTATTTTTAGGTAAACAATGTAGGTATGTACTTAGATATTAGGTAATTTTTTGTCAGGATTTGATTTCTTTGGATTACAGTATAATCTTATATAATAAGTAATAAATGTGTAGGATGTAGTTATAAATTTTATTATTTATTTATTATTATTTATTTTATTTTAAAGAAGGCTTACAGACTAACAAACCAATGACATAAAGAATGTAATATGAATGTTTTTTTAAGTTATTGTTGTGTTTTTATTGTTTATTTTATATTGTAGGTTATCGGTACCCGAGAATAATAATTAATGTGTCTCTATGTCTATAGTTTTAAGTGTTCTATATTGTTTTATAGAGTATAGGTATGTAGTTTATAAGTTGGGTTTTATGCCCATGTACACATATTATTGTAAATATTCGTATGCCGCTTTTAGCGGCGGATGTGTCCTGAACACAATTATTTTATATACCAACTTTGTTGCTACCATATCCGACGAATAAATGTCTTTGTCTTTGTCTTTGAAAATATTAAAGAATAGCTAATAACAAGCCTCCACATATTATAGTTATTGTAGCCTCCATACAAATAACAAGAGTTCCAGGGTAAAACTAAAGAAACACGCATCTATTAAGTTTTGCGTTTAATTTTGTATTTCCATAAATGCAAAGGACCATAAAAAATACCAAAATAAAGATAACAACAACCAAAACATAACAATGCTACATGCAAAAATAGGAAAATGTGGCGAAGCCGATGCCTTAATTCTGATAAAATTGCAAGAAATTATTCTCAAGTCAAGTCACTAGGGATAGTTGCTGAAATACCTACTGTGATTTTTCGGACTGTGACTGATTGACAGAGAAATAAAAGTAATATTCTTATTGTTAGTAATTTTATTTTTTTGTTATTGTAACTAAGTTGAATTAAGTCAAATCAGAAGACTGATTGTATTGATTGTGACCTCTATAAATATTGTAATGTTATGAATGTGTTCAATAAAGTTGAATTTTTTACTCTTGCGGAAGTCAATAGACCTGAGCTGCTAACCGAAAAAACAAGACCTGACTTTTTGAGAACGATACCAATTAAAAGTAAATACATCCTACCAAAGTTCAATAACGTGTACGGCATGAGGATTGCAGAATATTTGGTACCATTTTTCCTTAATAAACTTCCAGAGGACTTGCAAATGTTGTACAGGATGGGTTCGAAAAGTTATAAGTACAAATCCAAACGTTTTTTTACACAAAATTTCTCTTAATGCACCAATAAATTGTTATCATCATTATATAAATATTTTATGTATCATTGCAGTAATAAACTTTTTTGTAAATTTAAATGAGCGGCTTGCCAGCACACAGATAAGCCCTGAGAGGTTTTCGTTGTGTGGCTAAAACCAATTGTACATAATTAATACGTGTATTGGAAATAAATAAATAAATAAATAATAAATCTAATTGTACCTACAATACCTGCTGTAATTTATGGGATTGTGGCTGATTGATAGAAAAACAAAAAAGTAATTTATTTATAACCCAAACCACTAATCTTTTATTTAATGTATAATGCATTTCTTTTAAGAACTAATAAGTACATTCAATTCTATGGGGGACAAATAGGAATAAAGAGTGTCATCTGTCCCTCTATCAACAATAGGGGGACAGATAGGAATACATAAAGTTCGAACTATCCCCTTGTTGCTAACAGGAGGACAAATCGAACTTTTTTTCCCGATATCGGAATAATTCTCATATTGTCACTGCTATCGGATTACAGACATTTCTCCATGTAGCATAATAATAATAGCACGGCGAGTGCGTTGTGGGACAGGCGATCGTTTGCTCTACTATCGATAGGCCGCGATAAAGTTTTCGTAATAGGCTTCGAAGCCCCGCACTAGGCGCGAATATCGCGACGTTTTACTAAAGGCTTTGAAACGTTGTCGATGGTGAAGGGTTTGAAGCACATGATTTCTGACTTAATATTAATGGTTTATAAAATTATAACACAATTATTGCAATAAATAACAAAAGAAACAACGAAAGCAACCGACTTTTGAATCTTAAAGATGGCCGCAGTATCTAGGTCTATATCATCTTTAAATCGTGGGTGACTAATATTATATTAGCTACTAGCAGTGACCCGCGATTTCGTTAGCGTAAAAGTCGTAAGATACACAATGGTGCCGATTCTGTTGTGCACAAACTAAACTTAATTTAGGCTATTGCTAACTTTTTCTCTCTATTATGACAAGAAAGGGACGGAAGTAAATTAGAGCTGTCAAATTAGTTAGAAATAATTTTTCCATAGACATTTAGACGACACGTAAAAACATGTCGACTAAAAACATGGTGAAGCGCAAGGCGTGAACTAGTTTGACATCTCCAACTTAGTTCATAGCTTAGCCGTCCTTTTCTCGCGCTGCCTGTTAGTAAAAGATAGCAATTCTCTAATTTTAGTTTAGTGCGTTCACAAGAGAATCGGCACCAATATCTACATTACAATAGTTATCTTTAATATATCCACCATTAACACGTCTGGATAATCACTGAGCCGTCAAAATACTCATACAGACACTAATTATAATTAAATACTCGTCGTCACCACATAGGAAGTGCACATGCTTCTCCATGCGTCGACCAAGCTCAGTGGACTGTGAACTTACGGAACGAATGCAATCGTGAACTCTGCTGAATGCAAATCTGCAGCCTGCATGACTGACTCCCAAATCAATTTGGAGATTGTGTTGTGTAAACACAAATACATACAAAGTTAAATATGTACACGGTATAATTAATTGTAGGGGCACTGCGGAAAACCAGGAATTTGTAAATGCTGTTACAACCACATTTTAATAAAACTCCCTCGCGCCGCGTTGCATCGCCCGCCCTCGCTATTACTTCGTTTTTGCTTAGCATTCTTTCAGACTTTTTTCTTTTGTAATGTTCAATAGCCTATAACTATCCTCAAGAATTGGGCTACCAAATGCAAAAATAATTTTTCAAATCCGACTTTTTGTTCAAAATTTCATGAGTTTTATTTTTTTGCGCGGAACCCAATTTTTTTTTCCAACCTAAAAGTAGCCTAAGTTACCAGTGAAAGTCTTGTCAAAATCGGTCCAGCTGTTTCAGAGATTAGCCAGAACAAACAGATAGACAGACAGACAAACAAAAATTATTTTAACAATACGGCTGTTATTTTGACAATACGGTACATCACGCCTGTAATAGCAGAGGTGTACATAGAGTAACAACAACATTAAAACAACAACAATATTGTTTCAATAGCACATGCTCTGTAGGATCTAATGTTTATATAGTCATAAATAGTCCGCGCTCTATATACATAACTTTATTCCATATATATACGTATTTATGGGACGCCAAACGCGTGATTAGCTTTAATTTGTCGGTTTATTTGCGCGTAATATTCAAAACAGTTAGGCGGACTCATCTAACGTTGAATAGTAATACTATTACTTGATTATGCCATAAGTTGGCTCAATTGACATCATTTACGTGATTCTATTTGAGTAAGTGTATACTTTGTTGTTATTTACCTACAATTTTTACGTCTTTTTTTCCATGATCTGCAGTCATAATACCAGAAGATCGTAGGGAAGACCTGGATGAGACTGGCACAAAAGGGAGGAAGCCTACTACTAAGTGGGTAGAACAAGCCTGCCAATGATAATGGCGATGATGATAACCTTAATGAGTCGATTCCATAAGAGCATCCACTTCTGGATCTGCCAAAATTACATTAGCTGCAGTTTTGGCCCCATATCCAGTGTTCTAACCCGTACCTACTACGTAGTTTAAAAAAGTCTTGTACTAAGTTGCTTCCATTCAAAGGTATCTATGACTATCAAAACAAAGAACAACACTGTTGATCTGCATTCACACTGATGACATAACTAGAAACAAGAATCTGCCTGCCTAGCATGCTGATTAAAACATTTCTGCCAAGGTCTTTCGTTGCAAAGAGATTTATTAGAAAGACCCAGTCAGTCATGGAGTAACTTTGTGTAGGTCTTTATAAATGGATGATTATAGACTGCTTCCAATTAAACGTCCATGGTGTTTTTTAGGGTTCCGTACCAAAATGGTAAAAATTAACCCTTATGATGCGACTCAGTCTGTCTGTCCGTCTGTCACAGCTGGATTCAAGAACTACTATTGCTATCAACTTAAAATTTGGAACAGTTTTAGATGACGTTTGCTCAAGTATTTTGCAAATATGAAAGAAATAAAACTAAGTATATTTTTTTTTGCAACTGGGTCTAAAGGGAGTCTTAAAAATTCGAAGTGGGGCTACTAGGGCATGTGGGGTATCATATGAAAGAGCGCTGTTTGCACATTCTCAATTTTTTTTCTTTTTTTAGGCCGCGTAGTTTTCGACTTTTGATGAAATATGTAAAAAACAAAAAAAATACCGTTCCCCCCTTAGCTCCGAAGTTTGCATAGAGAAAAATCTAAAATTATTCTATGTGATAGAAGTTTATGTAAAGATTACAGGAAAAATAAAACGATGTCTCCAAATAGCACACTTTTTCAGAAATCGGAACGGAACCCTCGGTGCGCGAGTCCTGCTCGCTCTCGACCGGTTTTCCTTTTTCTTTTCGTGTCT
Source organism: Cosmia pyralina (assembly GCA_946251885.1). NCBI lineage: Eukaryota > Metazoa > Arthropoda > Insecta > Lepidoptera > Noctuidae > Cosmia > Cosmia pyralina. The sequence goes on along the minus strand of OX276348.1, from coordinate 2,799,630 downwards.
ATGGTAGTCTTCTTCTTTGTTTTTATATTGTTTGAACCCAGCAGGTGGCCCGGAGCTCGTGGCTATAGTAATAACATCCGCACGGGTCAATCCACAGAAAAGATAAAAGTGTCTGTTCTGTGGGTCGATCCATCAGGTTAAGTTACGATTGTTGGTCCGTGGATGTGTGACCATCTTTACATAGCCGTTGGTCCCGGCTGTCATTCGTTGATCTTTGACAATCGTTGCGGTTCGTAAGTAGCCTGAAAGTCTGACAACCAGTCTTACCAAGGGGTATTGTATTACCCAGTTACTGGGTTGTAGAGGTCAGATAGGCAATCGCTCCATGTAAAATACTGGTACTCAGCTGCATCTGGTTAGACTTGAAGCTGACCCCAACATAGTTGGGAAAAGGATAGGCAGATTGATTGATTGAGCCCAGTGGCCACGTTGATTGGGGCATCAGTAGCATTTTTCTATGTATCAATTGCATTTTCGCCATTCCACTCTTGGATTTAGAATGTCTCTTCATATTCCTAATAGCAGTTTTGTGGTCTCTGATTTATTGCAGATATGATAGCAGGTAGCAGTATCTCAAATGATAATAAGTACATTATTTAAATGTGTGTGAACTATTCCTGTACTGTATGGTGTCATTATGCTGTCAAAATGGGCAGTTACAGAGTTCCCATGGCTAATATTCGTTTAAAAGATAAGAATTTATAGTTTCATAGTTCTATTATTTCGGAAGTATTTTGTTTATGTACTGTAGTATGTATTATGTTTAGAAGTTCAGTTACTTTATAATTACTTCCTTGATTACTTCCTGTGTTGTTTGATTTTGTGACTAAGAGATGGGCATGGCATAATATATTTCAGAAGAAATGTAACTTTAAAAAAAAAAACATAGTCACGCGTGACATGACGTGAACTCATAAGATTACCCCCTACCAAAAATCGCTCAACGCGCCTAAAGAAGTTGTCACTTCAATATCTGGAGTGGTGAGTTGCATGAACAATTGCAATGATTTCATGTAATCACCCAACCTGCTGACATTATTTTTTTCTCATAAATGTTAAGTCTTCAACGTAGGTCATCAAAAATACGAGGCAGATACTTTTTATCATTTATTGCGTATTAATAAAATGTTCCGTCCATACCTCGCCCGACACTTGCAGTTACAGCATAGTAACTGTATGTATTAATTAAAATGCAGCGTTCCAACCGCAACGTTTTCTTTCAACAGTGCGTCCAAACCTTAGATCCGAGCGATTCTTAAGTGTTATTTCGCAAACGTTTCCCACCGAACGGTTTTCGTGAAGCGATTGTCATTCCAAGGTCCTTATTGTTCTTTTAAATTGTCTTTTTTTTATTAGGATTATGCTGTTTAATTATATTGAGATCAGTTGCGTTATGTTGCTATATGTTGAGTACATAATGTACTTACTAGTACTTCATGCTTGTATTTTTAAACTTTGTTGGTAAGGCATGTGTTGCTGTGTGTTTTTCTCTGCTTAGGGTACCACCAGACGACGGTGACGGACGATTGACGGTATTGTGACATAATTATCGTCTATAATGTATGAGGTGACTACCATGACACATTTTTAGTTGATCGACCGTGCTCTGATTGCACCTTATATTATTTTGATAAAACATATTAAGCTATAAAATATAAAAAAAGCAAACCTTTTCTTGAGGAAGAGATTCGTTTTTAATTAACTAAACTGTAAAATTTTAATATCGTAGGTCCGTCATATTTTTACATATGACGAACCTACGATAAATTGTCATAATGTTTGTATTCACCGAAGGGCGATAGAGGCGTATCATCATTATATGTACATTAAAATTATTCCTTAGGTAATATTAAGCCCCAATTTGATAGATCTTCAGCATTTCATTCAGCCGTTTTCGGTATGGCGAGGCTCTTAGCTGTCAGGCCATTGGCCTTCCCTATTACCGGCATCAATACTGCTAAGCACGTTCTACTTATTATCGTGGATTACGAAAGTGATATCAACAGATGACTGTTGATATCACTGTCATTGATGTTAAATGAAACGGCACTCTATTTATCATATTGATAATAACTGCATTACTTTTCCCTGTAAGTTTCTTTCTGCTTGATGACGTCAGAAACAATTATAAGAACTTTCAATCATTGGTATCTTTTGTGTATAACTGGGTAACCAATAGCTATCAATGTTATGCATTCTTGCGACCGTTTATGAATTATATTTATAATTATTAACAAAATATTATCCGTGAGTTTTACATGAAACGCTACAGTTTTTTTGGTGTTATTCAGTAGTATTATACAAGTATTTACACTAGGTAGGATTACCAGTAGGTATTTGTAAATCTTGGTAGTGATCTGTGTTTTCAATACCAAAATTTCGATATCGTGGTTGAGGTCTATATTGTCCAATACCAGAATGTCGATATCTTGGTTGAGGCCTATATTGTCCAATACCAGTATGTTGATATTTTGGTTGAAGTCTATATTGTCCAATACCAGAATGTCGATATCTTGGTTGAGGCCTGTATTGTCCAATACCAGTATGTTGATATTTTGGTTGAAGTCTATACTGTCCAATACCATTATGTTGATATTTTGGTTGAAGTCTATATTGTCCAATACCAGAATGTCGATATCTTGGTTGAGGCCTATATTGTTTTATACCAAAATTCCAATATCTTGGTTGAGGCCTATTTTGTCCTATACCAGAATTTTGATATCTATTTTGTTCAGGAAAAGAATTTTGATATCTTGGTGGAGGCCTGTTTTGTTCAGTAAAAGAATTTACATTTCTTGACTGAACTATATGTTTTTCATTATCAGAATTCTGAGTGTCATAGGGACTTGAATCACCCAATGTAAATAGTAGCTTAAATTGAAAGCCTTTTCCTGAAACAATATAAATTTAATAAAAACCAGGTATAATATAAGTTTGATAAAACTGACTTTATTATTAACTTTTAATGAAATAATAAACTAGATATAAACAAATATTGTGTTTTCGTATAAAGTTAAGGTGCTACTAGACTGCGGTCAATCGACGTCGACTTGTCAATTTTGAACGGTCGATGTCATCGATCTGAATGTTCGATGGCATCGCTATCTAGTTACACCTGTAGTCGTTTGGTCTTCAGGCAACTCCGTAGCACTGACAACTCCCGTAGAGGCAGTAACAGCCCGAACCGTATTCTCGTATGCATATCAGATCAGTCAAGCATTCTGGAAACGAGGCAAAACTGTACTGACTAACATTTATATTTGTCTATGTAATCACTAAGTATTAAGTGTTACAGGAATTTTATATTATTCAAATAAAGCTACGGCACTTAACTAGTTGTATCGGGTATAGGTACTCGTATGCTAGCTGCGGGTGTGGTAGCTGAAGGAAGATTTAAAAAAAATACACATTATATTCCTTTCCCTACTTTAAGCATGCACCGTGCAAATAAAAATGGGATTAAATATAATGACTACCAAAAAAATTTATGGCTTACCGAAATGGATAAATGCTCACCAAATCTGCGTCGACCTGCTGACGAAAACCCTAACCCTAGATGGACGACGTCAGGGGCAACCCGAGGTTTGGTTGGTTAGGTTCCTTTAAACCCTGCAGACAGAAATAGGAGCCCCGCGAAGCGGGGCTCCGTCGACCTCCTGTCAGTTTTCAAAAGTTATAATTTCACAATAAAATAGTTTTAATTTTGGTGAGCATTTATCCATTTTGGTGAGCATTTATCCATTCTAGCAGGTGTTTCGAATTTTTGGTAGTAAAATAGGTACTTTTCTGGTAGACGTTTAATCACATGGCAATAAAAATTGACGGATAATCAACCTAAACCTTTAACCGTTTAACATTAACCTAACCTTAACCTTTTCATTACTCTACTGTACTTTACTTATTTATACAAACAAATATTTTCTTAAATAGAAGTAAAGGCTTTTACACACAACTGCGATGAGACGTAGCATCGTAGAAATCTACAAGCTCGCGCGACGCATCGCATTGAATGTCTCCCGAACCGTGGAAGGAAGACCCCTTGCCGCACGAAATCGCATCGCAGCAATTCACGTCGCAGTTTTCTGCGTTGTGAAATTCGCATCGCGCCGATTCGCAGATTTGTGTACAAGCCCTAAAAACGTAAATACCTGGTACATGTCTCAAATAATAAAAGTTAGATGCAGACGCAAATTCCATCACCAATAAAAATGTGAAAAACAGTGCAGCTCTTTGAAACCCCATGATTTCAGTAAAATCTTCGGTGGCGTACATTTCCACCTATATTTATGTACTTTAATACTCGTGTAATCAAAACAACAGTCGATTAAATTAAAGTCTTGTTTATTGTGTTCATTACCGGAACTAACTAAATACACAAATTCAAACATAATGTTTAGTAAAAATGCATATTTTCAGGTGATTTTATTTTATTTAGCAAATCAATTTATTCTTCGAGATATTTGTGATAAGCCGCACAAAAAATAAAGCAAGATATTGTTCCATTTTCAGACAGGTTCGTATTATCCTAACTTCCTAACAAATCACATCGCACTAATATTATAAAGGCGAAAGTTTGTGAGTGTGTGTGTGTGTGGGGGTGTGTTTGTATGTTTGTTACTTCTTCACGTTCAGACGGCAGGACTGATTTGGATGAAATTTGGTATGTAGATAGCTTATACCCTGGATTAACACATAGGCTACTTTTTATCCCGGTTTATGCGGATATAACCGCAGGGCGCAGTGGTATTATAAATGAGAAAGTGAGTTTATTTGTTTGTTACGCTTTCACGCTAAAACGGCTGGATGGATTCGAATGAAATTTGGCACATGGGTAGACCATGACCTGGGAAAGAACATGGGCTATCTTTCATCCTAGATCGCAGACGGGATCAGCAGCAGGAAACAGCTAATAATAAATAATTGTTTAAATAATGGTAGACACATTTCTAGTTATGAACTTATTAGCAGCTAGAAAATCCTACGTCATTATCATAATTATAATGCGTAGTCTACGTCGTCGTAGCGTTGCTACGCGGCGTAGTCGATTATCCCGACTCGATAAAATTGACTTCTGTAAATGACAATGTTAACGAATACCTACATGATACGTATAGCTGTATGATAAAATCACCGTAGCAAAGTCTTGTTGCGAAGTAGATTCTATAAATGGTATCTTAATAAAAATGACGAATGATTACAGAAAATACCTACCTTCCCACAAAAGAATTTGGTTTTGGTATTATAATAGGGATGATGCCTGGGTAAAAAAAAAAGAAATACTATTTAGTCCGTCAGACAGATAATAAAAAAATATTAGACACGTATTTTTTGTTGTAACATATTATTAAAAAATGACATAGAAAATTCGCATTAAAGTTGGGGAGTGGGGGCTAACTACGTCACTTCTACGTATAGAATATAGCTCAATGTATCGCCGTAATCTTTTGATTACGTAAAGAAAGAAAAAATACGTGTCCAATGCTTTTTAATGATCTACATGATGGACAAAAAATTTTTTTTAGTATTTTTTTTTCCCCTATTTTGATCAATGTCATTTAAATCTACAAGAGTTACTGTTTATAAAAGGCTGCATATTAATATTAGAAACCCCTTTTTACTACCGAATTAGGATACAATAATAGTAACGTATGTATGTAAATAAATAAATAATACACGGAACCGGGAACCCTTCCCGGTTAACATCTTACAAAAGTAGATTTCTTAGATTGCAATGGAATCTACATTTCTTATTGTCCGAGTGTATAATGTTCATTTCAAATTATATGCCGTTTGACCCGACACGTATGCGCTTGTGCAACTTATACCCAATTTCACATTTATAATGTACTTGAATGTAACATGTTTGTATGTTTTATTGTAACTCATGTTACCGTTACGTTCAGTGTAACGTAGGTCCAGTGGTCGTTAGTGCGACTACTGACTGTAAGGTCTTTCGTTCAAAACCAGGTTGGACAAAATTTGACAGTAGAAGCTCGGAGTCTGTATTTGTGCTCGCTAAAGGCTGATTTATATGGGTGTTTAGCTGACTCCAAACTCGAACCAAGTCAGCATTAACCCGTTCAAATCAAATAAATTTATTTGCCATAAGTGTTGGTATAAATTTCGGTCTTAAATAAATAAATATACAGATCCATAACACTTATGGCTGATTGTTCAATAGGTTGATAACTTTTACCTGAAGAATAAATGTGACAGTTTGACATATTTTCTATACAAAAGCTGTCAAACCGCCATATTTATTCCTCTGATAAAAATTATCTGACTATTGAACAATCAGCCCTTAGTCATAATAATGTGACATGCAAACATTTGGGTTTATAGATAAAAGTACTTAGTTACTATTATAGTCATAATTCAGCAAAATTAAAATTGAGAAATTGATTATATTATTAGATACATAAAAAAAAATCCTATTAATGTCCGAGGGATGGTGTTATTTATTGTTCAATCTCTTATTAAATATGTCATTACTGAGTAGAGTTTTTTTCCCCCAACCATACTTTGACACAATTTGCAAATTTATTAGCCGTTACTGTCTTCATGTAAATTGATTTGGAAGTCAGTAGTACGACTAATGAATGTATGTAAACAGTGATGGCTGATTTACCCAAGGTCAGCTGAGAAATTACTCTCACTGTTTACATGCAGTCAGCAGCACGTCAGTAGTCGTCAGCACCGGGTCAGTGCTGACTTGTTTCCAGTTTGGAGTCAGCTACCGACCCTGTGTAAATCAGCCTTGAAAGTCAGTTCTCAGCGTCAGTTCTGAGTTAATTTCGAGTCAGCTACTGGCCCTGTGTAAATCAGCCTTGAAAGTCAGTTCTCGGCGCCAGCTCTGACTTCATTTGGAGTCAGCTATTGGTCCTGTGTAAATCAGCCTTGAAAGTCAGTTTTCGGCGCCAGCTCTGACTTCATTTGGAGTCAGCTGCTGACCCTGTGTAAATCAGCCTTGAAAGTCAGTTCTCGGCGTCAGCTCTCACTTTATTTGGAGTCAGCTACTGACCCTGTGTAAATAAGCCTTGAAAGTCAGTTCTCGGCGCCAGCTCTGACTTCATTTGGAGTCAGCTACTGGCCCTGTGTAAATCAGCCTTGAAAGTCAGTTCTCGGCACCAGCTCTGACTTCATTTGGAGTCAGCTACTGAGCCTGCGTAAATAAGCCTTGAAAGTCAGTTCTCGGCACCAGCTCTGACTTCATTTGGAGTCAGCTACTGAGCCTGTGTAAATAAGCCTTGAAAGTCAGTTCTCGGCGCCAGGTCTGACTTAATTTGGAGTCAGCTACTGACCCTGTTATATCAGCCATAATATTTAGCAATCTTGGTGCTCGAATGACGTTGGCACTGTTGGTAAATATTTGGGAAATGTCACTTGACATGTATTCAAACAACAATACGGCTGCCTTAGTTCCGATATAGGCCACGAACCAAAATTAATAACTTTGTAGCGCTTTAATTTCTATCTCTACCCCCTTCGGAAATAGAATAGAATGAATAGAATAGTATAGAATGTTGAATCCCAAATATCCAAATACGAAGTGAGGTTATACTAATGTTACTATTTCTTAAATTCGCTTAGAATTTACTTGAAGTCAGTTCCTCAATTTGCATTACAGACCTCGTGAGAAGCCTTAACCTGTCACTATTCAGAACAGTTTATCGATCCTAAAGCCTGCATACCTCACATTGTTCCAATTATAGTATTGAGAATATTACACTGTATTTGTTCCCACGCAACAATGAATTTATTCCAACAAATCTTTATCGATTCTACTCGTATTTCAAAATTCGATCAAACAATTAATTAGACTAAAATGTTAAAATTGACATTAGAATCTAATTATAAAAAAATCAAGATTAATTAGCGTTCTGTGAAATTATAAATCGTATTTTATATGATGTGCTAACGGTAGCTAGATATTATTTTTGAATATGTCTGATTGAAAGTCACGTTTAGCTTTTGATTAACTGATACATCATGATATATTATAACGTTACATAAACAACCAGCAGTTTTTTGAGTAGCAATGGCTATTGCTTTCAGTTGCTCGGAGTCAACCAGTTTGATAGGTTGTCTAGTATTTGCTGATTTTCATAATTAGATACGAAATAACGTAGCGGTCTTTTATCGAGTGTTTGCTCGGTCAAAACGTTCGATTGCTCAAGGAACAGCTTCAAAATCATAATTTAAGTACTCGTATGTATTTTTACAATTCCGTTTAACACTGTACCTAATAGGTACCTAATCATTCAAGAGTCAATCAATGCTGACTACTGTTCTCCACCTTCTCCATCAAGTCTATACCACCTAACTGCCTTTTTGCGAGCAACTCTTCGCAATAAACATTACTAGCAAGACCTCTAAGTTATATCTTCAATTAATGCCTTCTCATGATCAATTACTCCACAAAGTAATACAGTATGTAAACATTTCCTAACGTTACCTTCGCGTTGAGAAAAATGCCGTGATGCAATGTCGCAGTGAGATGTCCACATTACGTATGTGGAGCAAAACGTACGGACGTCCAGCTGTAGTGGGTGGTCTGTGGTGTAAGGTATAAGAGGAAGCAGTAAGAGCCTGAGCAGATGAGGCGACTTGCGTGCGAGACCACTCGCGCGTAGACACTCGCGCGTTCCCGAGATACTGGAGCTACATAATATCCCATTCAGATGCTGCCACGCGTTTTCTCACTCGCGCGTAAAACGCGTGCAATGAGCCGGACTCTCAACTCGCTCGTTTTACGCGCGAGCGCCGCGCGAGTTGAGATAATCGGGCGCCATTGCTGCGTCCAGTACTGTGCGCAAGTCCGTGGCGAGTGGACGTATTTGGTTCGAAATGGAGCGTGATAACTTCGATACGGAACTTTTTATTGATGAAAAAACGTGTTAAATCGTCGACTTTTTCTTCGTTTACGATATTTCCATCGACGGTCTGCAGCCACAACATAACCGTTGTATCTGTGTCCATGTTTATAACTAGCAGGGAATCCCTCCTAGGCCGCAATATAAATTGAAGCGCGCGAGTGGACCCGCGCGCAGAACGCCTCAGCTGCACAGGCTCTAAAGCTACATAAAACTGGCAATGGCGTGAAACCTACAGATAGCATAAAACTGACCTTCTATCAGTGATATCATCATCATCCGCAGCCTGACTTCACCCACTGATGAGCATAGGCCTTTCTTTTCTTGGCCAGCAATAACGATGATGGAAAAGTCTGAAAAGCTTATGTCAATCCCGTTGAAAATCTTTGTTCGAATACGAAACGCTTTTTGTCTTGGCCCTCAGGAGTGTTTTTATAAGACTGGTTGAGTTTAGGAGATGCAAATTAATGAGCAGCATCATTATAAACTAAACCAAAAATCTTCCAAAGTGTAGCGAACACTAATCAGTCTTTGGATAAAGATAAAATAATTTCTCTTATCGAGTTCTTGCTAGAATAGCATAATTTGATTTATGTTCTGATAAAAACCTCTTCATTTAACAAGACGATCTAGTTTTCACAAATAAATATAGGTATATGTGCATATTGTACAGCCCCTAATCAAGCTCCATGCCAATAGAAATCAGAGAAAATAAAACATACAGGCAACACTATAAAAAATGGCTAAATTGATTAAACCGCTCCTTGCTTCTCACTTGCACCATACACCCGCTCATAAACGCAAGCCTTACAATAATTTGATACTGAATCATTATAATTACGAAAGTCATTATGCCCCACATAGCATAGAGGGCGTTACTGCGCTGATACAAAATTGTTATTTCTGTTTCATTTTGGAAGTTAATTAGTATAGAGTTTTTTGTACTGCACTAGAAATTGTTAATTGTTATTTTGAAAACAGATTGTAATCGGTTAGATTAGAACTTGGCACTCACTCAAAATAATTTTGTAACTTTAAAATTGAGCTCACTTTTGAAAGGAGTTTTTAAATATAAACCAAACGCAGATGGTAAGATATAGGAACCAAGCATAACTAGATTTAAATTTAGAACCTGCGGGGCAATTGCGTAATACATTTACAGAGAAGAATTGGTTTAATTTTGACAGTTCAACAACATTCATTGTGTTATTTAAGCGGTCGTTGAGCAGACAAATTTAGGAATATGCTATGGAGGATTAGCAATATGCTTCACAATCATTTAGATGGTGATTGATAGTGTTAGTCGATGTACGCACGGACGTAAAAATATCGCGGCGATTTTTTTTCGCGCACTGGATTTTCAACGCTCTGCTTAGCGCCGAGAGTTGAAAATCCAACAGTGTGTTTTTTGTCGCACTAGAATGCACTCTGTTAATGTTAATTTGGATTCTCAACGCTCGACTTAACAACGAGACTTGAAAATCCAGTGCGCGATAAAATCCCGCCGCGATATTTTTACGTCTGTGCGAACGTCGGTTTACGCAATCAGGGTTTAGCTTCACTTTTAAAAAGGAGATGAGTAAGTGACCTTTAATAACAAGTTGTTTATTGCGTTAAACACTTCAATGTGTTCAAGTTTTATTATCAATATATTTTATATACCTTGGCATGCAGGTACGGTCAGCAACAGAAGTCGGTTAACACTGCTACTTTTTGATATCATATAAATTAACACAAAATGATACGATAACCTGCTTTTTAGCATTTCATTTATTAGATAAGAGTTAATTTTCTTTAAAATTTACATCTGTTCCGATTTTAATGAAGTATTTTTCTGAATAAATAAAATTGAGGAAACTCAACTGTTAATCGACATTTGTTGCTGACTGTACTATTTAGCATTTGGTACATTTTGAAAGTGTCTAGATTAATTTTAACCTTATAATTTACACAAGGACGAAGAAGAATTAACGGCACACCTACCTTATAATAAGTTTCAACACTTATTAAATAACAAAAAAAATAAATAAATTGAAGATGCTTATAAATTCGACGGCATATTGCAGCATGACCGAATGCATTCATCAATCTAAAATGACATTTCACGAAAAAGTAAGTCCATTATTTGCCCTGCAATCTCCAACAGCGGCATATTGCTGTCGCTCATTCATGGAATAAATTAATAAGTCACGCATCTCTGAGTGTCTGACATAAGAATCTTCAGAAGTGGTACGGTCATGAGCAAGCGCACGATTTGTTCATTCAAGATAATGACCTCTGTGACGTCACTGACATTGACTGACCGTCTACTGATAACGGTATCAGTGTGATTATCTCTTGCGTTTGTTGCTAGTTATCTGTGAAAGGGTAATGCCACCACCATCTTTATTGTCTACTAGCTTTTGCCCGCGGCTTCGCCCGCGTGGATGTAGGACATTATACCACAAGAACGTACTACCGGGATAAAACGTACCTATCCTATATCCTAATCCAGGTCATGATCTACCCATGTGCCAAATTTCATCTAAATCCATTTAGTGGTTTTAGCGTGAAAGCGTAACACACAAACTCACTTTTACATTTACAATATTACTAGCTGCACTCCGTGGTTTCACCCGCGTAGACCGTATAAAAAGTAGCCCATGTGTTAATCCAGGGTATAAGCTATTTACATACCAAATTTCATCCAAATCGGTCCAGCTGTTTGAGCGTGAAGAAGTAACAAACATAGAAACACACACACGCACTCACAAATTTTCGCCTTTATAATATTAGTGTGATAAGAAGTTCGGATCACGGAACAGATAAACCTCTTTATCTTTTCTGTAGTTCGGATAGACGGCAATAAGCAGTTACCTCTCGGTGTAACGTTTTCCCGGTTTCCATCATATTACATTAAAAATTACTATCATAAAGATTACAATGCTTACATAAGTGAGGTCATTCTGCTGTAAATGTCAGTTTACAATGACTACACTGAGACTAGGTAACCCAGTTCATGACATTTGCAACTTGCTGAAAACAATGAGCCATTTAACTTAAAGTATCTATCATTATTTCCCTTGGAATTATAAACATTGCCAAATTATAGCTCTAAAATGTTCAAGTAATTTGAAATGATCTTCCTCTATTAAAGTCATAACCGTACTTTTTTTTTCTAATGGTTCTGTGTACCAAATAGTACACAGCTAAATTGTGCCTTTCGTTATAAGGGGGAAGCTCTAAGGTAGCCCGCGAAATTCAAATTTTCTTACGATTTTTGCAATTTACAGCTCAGTGTCTAGGTGTATGTTGATTAAAGTATGATTCGAGATTGTAATAAATATGTATTTACAGAATTATTATCATTAGAATTAGTAATACAAATCCATAATTATGTTAGCTAATCCTCATATGTCAAGAGTTCATGAAATAGTCATTTAACTCTTAAAATGTCGATTGTACACCATGTGTACAGATAACAATAGAATTTCAATTGTGTCTGCTAATTGGCGCGCGACGGGTTAATAGGGTAATATGAAATTAGAGAGTTGTATTGATAATTTTAATGACTATAAATACAGATTTGTTACGGTCGCGAATCATATTGTGATCAACAAACAACCTGATACTGACCTGAAAATTGCTAAAATCGTAAGAAAATTTTAATTTCGCGGGCTACCCTGGTGCTTTAGACATATGGACGGTCCGATCGGTCGGATGTTGGGTCCTTAATAATAGATAACTAATTTGCTTATACCTTCATTGTAATTTCTTTTTTGTTTCATTTTAATTATGAACTTTAGTTGTTTTAATTCTCTAAATAATTATCATCATCATCTCAATATCTGCCTGACCTTTTCCCAACTATGTTGGGGTCGACTTCCAGTCTAAGCGGATGCAGCTTGATACCAGTATTTTACATGGAGCGACTGCCTAACTGACCTCCACAACCCAGTAACTGGGTAATACGATACCCCTTGGTAAGACTGATTGTCAGCCTTTCAGGCTTCTGACGACCCGTAACGACTGTCAAAGATCCACGAATGACAGCCGGAACCATCGGCTTAACGTGCTTTCCGAAGCACGGCGGAGTCTCGGTATGTAAAGATGGTCGCCCATCGACGAACCAACCCCAGCAAGCGTAGCTTAACCTGATGGATCGACCCGTGTGGCTGTTATTACTTAGCCATGAGTTCCTCTCTCTAAATAATTATGTGGTCTATTAAAGTCGAATTATCAAACAAGATCAACATCATACGTGAAAAATAAAACCAATAAGTATTATGATAAGCTACAAATTTTCTTTCGACTAAAGTTTTATGTTCTATTAGCTGACCCGACAGACGTTGTCCTGTCCAAATTTCTATAATTCATACAAAATTCGAGTAGAAAATGTACTTTCAGTTTTCCAAAATTTTCCAATTTTTCCGGGAACTTTTACAATTTTTCTCCTCTTAAGAACCTTCCTCTTGAATCACTCTATCTATTGCTGAAAACTGCATTAAAATCCAGCAGTTTAAAAGATCTAAGCGAACAGACAGCGGAAGCGCCTTCATTTTATACTATGTAAAGATGTAATAATTATGTCATGTATGCTTGCATGCATGCGCATGCTTCCTATGTAAATTGTGATCTTAACATGAATCATCACTCATCAGACAAAAAGAAAAGAAATTCCTGTTAACCGTGCTAAATCACATATTAAATAAATTGCACAGTACGATGAAAGTCGTAAGTTCGTAACCGATTTGACAATCTCCATTAAGAATTGAAAAAACCGCACATCCAAGTATGTAGGCGGTAATTCGTCAAACTGGGCAAAAAGCGCATGCATTAAGATAATAACCCCCATTGTGCAAGTTAAGTAATTCAATGAGCGACATTTTAAAAGGGTATTTTTTCAATTTCACACCATAATGAGGAGTAATGATACGATTAACATCTGTCTTTTATGTGTCATTGCAATCTAAAACTTATGCCTTCAAAATAAGAGTTACGTGATGTGTTATCGTGAAATGCAAGCATACTTTTTGGCGTAAGCATGCGAATTGGGTTAGGTGTGCAACATATCTGCATAATCATACTGTTATGCATGTTTCAACTTTGTAGTGCTGTTTTCATGGTCAGTATATTGAAATGGATTACTTAAGGGTTACATGAAGTTTGTGTTGTTACACTTGGTACTAGAAAATTACGTAATTATACCTTCTTTACCCAAGTCAAGCAAAAATTACAAAACTAAAGAGGTTGAACCAAATCAATCATAGGTAATATTAATTTAGGGCTGATTGTTCAATAGGTTGATACAGTCCTACCAACTTATCTGTGAACTGAAAGAGGACGCCATCGTCGATGCGTCGACACAATCAAATACCATGCGTTGGCACAATCGAAGACATTTCAACATGACGGCCGTAGTTCCAATTTTCGCCATTTCACAGATAAGTTGATAGGAGTGTACAATTATGTACATAATTGTACACTCCGAAGAATAAATGTGACAGTTTGACATATTTTCTGTACAAAAGCTGTCAAACCGCCATATTTATTCCTCTGATAAAAATTATCTGACTATTGAACAATCAGCCCTTATAAAAATAAGGTTTCTCTACTATAAAACAGAAAATACAGGCTGATTTATTTCGAAAACTTGATCAAAGCCGTTTAGTTGTAAGAAAAAAATAAAATAAAAAGAAAACATTAATGGCATCCACGATTATTTTGACAAAAAGTGGCCAGAAAAAAAAAGTTTGGTAAGTAACTAGCAAAAAGGCTGCATTACACAGTAAGAGGTTTCAATGAGATTCACGAAAATCGATATCAGACAGATTTTACCTTGTTATTATATCGACAATTAATTCAATTTATGCAAACTGCTTCATTTTTCCTACTCCAAATTCACTTAGTACGACTTAATGCCTCTTTCACACGAAACTTATGTAAATCCTGTTCATAAATTAATTAAAACAATAACATTACCATAAGCAATCTGCTGTGAATGTGTTTATCGTCTGTCTGTTGCCTTTTCCTTTTAAATGGCGCTACACATTCGAGCTCACTATTTAGTATAGTGAAATAGGGCTGCCACATTTCGAAATTAAGAAGAAGAAATTGAGTTTGTATGCCTATTAAGTTAGAGTTCTTACAAACGAACGGCATTGTCAACGACCAGAAGTAGCTACAGTCATCGTCATTTGTCGGCGATTGCTGTAGACGAGCCAGTGGTCGACGTCGACGCGTCAGTGGCTGTCGCCGTCATGTAGGCGACTGCAGTCGACATAACTTCAAGCGACGCTCTTGGTCGACGACAGCAGCGCCTACTGAGGACGACGGCTGCAGTTATCTCAGTCCCGGCAAGATGCCGCTCGTCTATAAGCAACCTGAACCTTTGCTGTGTACATTTAGATCCCTTTGGCCTTGGGAGGCCTTTGTTCACTATAGATATTCTCATTTTTTTTTTTTTTTATACCAATCTGTTAAAACAAACTTCCTTGGTTCTAAAAATCGTTACGTTGCTACATAAAATACAGAAATTTATACACATCGAAGCAGTCAGTGAGCTAATCCGCCAAACGATTAACATCCATATTTCACTAGTAAGTCCCATGTAACTGGGGGCGTGCCTATTGACATCAATAAGGCAGAAATCCAGACTCCGGACTGCTACTGAGAAATTATTAATGGAAAAACCAAGTAACACTGCCTGACCTGGGAATCGAACCTAGGGCCTCATACTCAGCAGTAGCACTTGCAACCACTAGACCAACGAGGCAGTCAGTCAATGTTTTTTTTTAAATACAAGATATGTTTTTAAGCATTGCGCAAATTTTCAGAGGGTGTTCTTCCCATGAATATGAACAACTTTTACTATGGGACCAAACCTGAAATCGCGAAAAAAAAAAAAACAGCTGCTTCCTACATTTTGACGAGACACAGATTTAGTCCCATAAGTAGTCAAAGTTGTTCATATTCATGTTCAGAACACCCTGTGAAAATTTGCGCACTGCTTAAAAAATTAGCCTGTACTTATTCCTTCGTGAGTGGTACCAATACCAAGTACCAACCCTACAAGTAATGAATGAATCACATGTTACCATTACATGTTAAGGCCACTATTCGCATATTAATCGGATTTTAAGTGTTGAAAAAATTAGTGTATCCGTTTGATCACGATAATAATTAACATCTTCGTGTGAGCAATTAATTGTATCTTCTGATTGCATGGATAGAAATACGTAACCTTTATTGGATCATTTTATGGTAAATTTTTAGTTTATTGATATACTTCGCTTGTAGATATAAAAAGAAAGAAAAATAAGATAAATAAGTAGTTTATTCTTTCTTGAGTTGATTTATTACACCTAGTCAATAGTACCTAAACCTCGATCTCATTGTTTTGTTATTTTAAATACCTTATCTATTCATTATATTCGTTTATTTCATTTATATACATATCATTTACATTTTTAAATATTTAAAAAAAAAACATTAAA
Organism: Cosmia pyralina; assembly: GCA_946251885.1. Lineage (NCBI taxonomy): Eukaryota > Metazoa > Arthropoda > Insecta > Lepidoptera > Noctuidae > Cosmia > Cosmia pyralina. The sequence goes on along the minus strand of OX276348.1, from coordinate 2,783,282 downwards.
AATATAAAAAATAGTATTATTATAATATTTATTGTAATATCATTCTCGCCATCAAACGTAAAAGTTTGGCGAGTTTAGATTTAAGAAACACCGCTGTCTTGTAATTTCAGTAAATAAAAAAAAAAAAAAACATATCCGTCCACGACATAGATACGAATAGATCTCATTTGTTTGCAAATTATATGTTTATTAGGTAGTATAATAATATTATTGTCCTAACAAGGACTGTAACAGTTGAAATAAAAGTTATATTTATTACCAGCTGCGCCCTGCGGTTTCACCCGCGTAGACCGAGACAAAAAGTAGAATATGTGTTAATCCAAGGTATAAGCTATCTCCATACAAAATTTCATCCAAATCGGCCCAGCCGTTTGAGCGTAAAGAAGTAACAAACTTATAACCACATACACTCACAAACTATAAGTGTGATTTTAAAAACGTCTTTGACATTATCTTGGCACACAGTGGTCCCGGACCTTTGGAAGGCGTACGAGGGGCCGAAGCCAACTCACAGAGGCCCCTTGGACAATTTTAAATAATTTCGCATCTTTGCGAGAAAAACAAATTGTTTTCAATAAAAAAAATATACATACATAACCTCATGCCTTCTTCCCATGGGGGTAGGCAGAAACTACAGAACGCCACCTGCTACGATCCTTACAAACTTTTTTTTTTTTTGGATGGGAAATCATCAAGGCGTATCAGACTTTTACTGACCCCACCCGTGTTCCTTCAGTTGCCCGTGCCAGGGCCACGGTGTCTCTTTCGAACTACCCACGACCCTGGCGGCAAAAGTATCAATGATGACACCTATTCACTTGTCAGGTGTGGGGTCCGAACCCAATCCTTACATACCTACCTACTCCTTTTGCCTCATTTACGTTCATACGTCTGGTCATACACGCACGCCGGTGGCGAGTACTAGGCACCTGACCTTTCTGAAGCCAAAAGATTTCTTTCCTGTCCACTATATGTGACCTATGTGTGATATTAAAAAAACTTTTTTACAAAAAAATACAACCAACTTCCAAAAACAACACTACAAAGTGAAAAATAACTTTAATTTCGGAAGTCAGTGTCTAGTTAAATGTATTTTCGTTTTTTGCCACCAACTTCCGAAATTAAAGTTATTTTTCACTTTCTAGTGTTGTTTTTGGAAGTCGGTTGTATTTTTTTGTAAAAAAGTTTTTATATTTCACTTTTTAGTTGTGTACCTACCCCACACAAATTCTAATACCACTACCTGCAAAACAAACTAGAACATCATCCGTGTGGAAAAAATACGTATTATTGAAACTAACTGAAAAACTACCCAAGCAAAGTTAATCAATTTTATATGGGACCAACTGTGATGTATACCCTCTCGAATAAAACAAAAAAAATCCAAATCAGTTCAGCCATCTTCGAATAATCGGTTCCGACGAATTGAGAAACTCCTCCTTTTTGAAGTCGGTTAAAAAAATATATAAATACACAAAAAATACTATTCAGTAGATATTTACCATTTTGAAGGACACTTCACGAGATACAATAGAAGTTTTATTGTTATTACTGCTATGGCCGTATTCAAAGCCGACCTTCAAAGCGTTAAATAGCTCTATAAAACCTTTACTTAGTTACTAAGTTACCGACATTGCCCTAATCTAAAGCTATTATAATTACAACCGGGAAATCCAAACCAAAACTAAGTTCCAATAGATCTTGTAAGTTATTGATTTCCTACATAATATAACATCACGCCTGATTTCCTATAATTCACAGAAAATCTAAAGCACTATTATTATATTTCACACAGAACTCAGAAGCAATGGAAATTATTAAATAAGCTGCAATTATTATTTATATCTTAAAGTTCACAGTGACAAAGTACAGGAAAGTCTGTGTGGCGGTAATTTTGCAGATTAATTAAAACTTTATGCACAGTTAGAAATAACCGTACAAAGGCGGACTTAATGCCTAAAGCCGCTGATCGACTTGAGCATTCAATTGTAATGAGCATTCTAGCGAATGTTAAAATGGAGCGTTTTAGCGAGCCTTCTAGCGAGCATTCTAGCAAAACGACAGCAAGTGTGCTTCGAACTTTTTGCCGAACCGAGCAATTTTCACGTCAAATCTGGAATCTTCGTGAAGAATACATTTTTAACGAGCGTTTACTAGAGCGTTCGCTAGATATCAATATCTGCCTAGCCTTTTCCCAACTATGTTGGGGTCAGCTTCCAGTCTAACCGGATGCAGCTGAATACCAGTATTCTACATGCAGTGACTGCCTATCTGACCTCCACAACCCAGTGACTGGGTATTACGATACCCCTTTGGTGAGACAGGTTGTCAGACTCTCGAGCTTCTGAAGACCCGTAACGACTGTCAAAGATCCACGAATGACAGCCGGGACCAACGGCTTAATGTGCTTTCCGATGCACGGAGGAGTCTCGGTATTTAAAGATGGTCACCCATACACGGATCATCCCCAGCAAGCGTAGCTTAACCTGATGGATCGACCCGTGCAGCTGTTATTACTTAGCCACGAGCTCCTAGAACGTTCGCTAGAATGATCGTGAATATATTCGTAGCGATGTTTGGCTCTCTGGTTGGCTCTATTCGTTGTTCAGTTCGACAAAAAAAACGGCGAATGCTCGATGTTCTATTACAAGTGAATGCTCAAGTCTTTAGGCATTTTCTACAAGTCTACTTTATAGATAAACTGACAAAACATGGTTGGTGCAACATGATAGAAAATTGACTTGAAAAACATTATGTATATAGGGTCGAATTAAATTAGCTAGCGAACGCAGACGTGATGGATATCGAATGAAAAAAAAGATGGAAAAAAAAGGATTTGTTGTTTTCATGTTTGGGGTCAACAACCGCTGGTACTGAAGTATGAGTTGAGAAAATTAGTTTTAATTTTTCTGTGAAGTTTACATAAAAAAAAAAAATGTTTTTAACTGATATTTTAAGTAACAACACTACCTATGGCACTTGACCCAAAAAAAATATCATGAAATGTTTTTTTATGTCTCATCATTTTTAGCTACTCATCACGTGTGTGGATACCTACATACATTTATTATATTAATGCCTTTATGGTCAGACATATATAGGTAAAGTAGTACCGTTTATGATTGACAGAAAAAGTTCAGTACCTCCCCGGCCTTAAATATGGCACTTGGAGTTTTAGAACAAGTTAGGTTGTAATCTAAAGAGCATCGTCTCTACATTATCATACCAAAGTGACGGCTCTTTTATGTAACTTTAACTCTGAGGCTGTTTGTCCACCGCCACGTCAACGGCACGTTAACGAGAACGAGATGACGGCGCCGAAGTAGCGACACTATGGCTGCATATTCACGTACGTCCGTCGACGGGGCGTCACGTTCGGTTCGAATAATCTCTTTTCTCGTTGATTTCCCATTGATGGTAGCGGTGGACAAACGGTGTAAAGCTTTGGTTTCCTAAGAAAGCGGTAAACAGTCACACAATAACGGCTGTCGAAATACAGAGCGTTTTTTGACACCTTAATGTCAAAAACTGGTGAAAATGACAGATTTTTATGACGGCCTTATAATATGACGGATCCGCCTTCCCAGGAAACCAAAGGTTATGCAGTAAGCAGGTTGAACGGCGGGTTGAAGTTTTTTTTTCAAACATAGTAGCGAGCAACAATAATAGAGCCGACCATAGTTCTTTGGTCATTGCACAGCACCTCATTAATTATCACAATGTCAAAGACAATTTGCGTAAATCAATAGATTTATCCTCAAATACCAGATATATTTAAAAATATTCAAAAAAAATCTTAATAGTAAAGCGTAAAACTATATTTATGCAACACCTTATTTTAAAAATGTCAAACATTACTATACGTTCTGATATGTTTTTTATGAATAAAGCGCCATTTTTAATGCGCTGCGCAAATAAAATCCACAATATTGCATTTTTATTCATTCATGAATATCGTAGTTACCAATCGGTTTTGAACCCGATTTTTTAAGAGATCACCTGTTCCAAGGTAAATATTTTTCAATATCATGGTCCTTTATCAAATACACCTTTAGCTTACGCCCTTGCCTTACCCTAAAAAAGGCCAAGGGCTTTATCATAAGGTAATTTGTGAGATAAGTTGACTGGTATTTTGTTGTAGTCTCGAATTAGCAAGACACAGCAAGCAAGGTCTGTGATCAATACGGCCAATCGGCACGGAAGTAAAAATATCGCGGCGATTTTATTTGGCGCACTGGATTTTCAACGCTCTGCTTAGCGCCGAGAGTTGAAAATCCAACAGAGTGTTTTTTCGACGCGCTAGAATGGACTCTGTTGTTGTTTCTCAACGTTCGGCTCAACAACGAGAGTTGAAAATCCAGTGCGCGATAAAATCCCGCCGCGATATTTTTATGTCCGTGCGAACGTCGGCTAATACTGGCTTTTATTATTGATACATCATAGGGGAACATTGGTATAATAGGTTGGGGAAAAAGTTTCTTCGCATTTTTTAAGAAAATTCAAAACATTTTTTTAATATACATTATTTACATTTATCTAAAGTATGTAGGTACCATTTTGTTCGATAACTTTTTGCCATCTTGTAGGTAGGGACATGATCCCATTGCTATAGAAATTTTGGGACTTCTGATCAAAATACCGCGACAAGTGGTTTTGACAGTCCTCTCGTGATGTTAACCTGATACTGCCTAAAGAATTCTGAAGAGACCGAAACAGGTGGAAATCTGAAGGTGCAAGGTCAGAATTATACGGCAGATGCATTAATACCTCCCAGCCAAACTCTCTTAATTTTTGCTGAGTGGCTAAAGATGTGCGAGGTCTAGCGTTATCATGATAAAAAACCATACCCTTCTGTTGATTAATTCCGGCCGTTTTCTCTCAACTTCTTGCTTTAATCTCATCAGTTGTTCGCAGTAGAGTTCAGAATCGATGGTTCTGCCTGGTGGTAACAGCTCATAATGAATAATGCCCTTCCAATCCCACCACACACACAGCATCACCTTGTTGCGAGTTAACCCGGGTTTCGCCACAGTCTGTGAAGCCTGACCGGCCTTTGACCACGACCTATTTCGCACGTTCTTGTCGTACGTGATCCACTTTTCATCACCTGTTATCAGCTTCTTCAAAAATGGTTCGGTTTCATTACGTCGTAATAAAGAATTGCAAATGAGTACACGGTTCATTAGCTTTCTTTCAGTGAGGTCGTGAGGTACCCAAATATCGAGCATTTTTGTGTACCCAGATTTTTTCAAATGCGCCAAAACTGTTTTGTGGTCAATTCCCAGTTCTTCAGCTACGTCGTAACTACTGATATGCCGATCTTGCTCCACTTCTTCAAAAATGGCATCCATTTTATCCATCATTATATGTAATAGGGCGACCAGAGCGACGTGCATCTTTGACATAAAAATTTCCGGATTGAAAACGCTTAAACCAAATTTGTGCTACTCTTACAGACACTGCACTGGGTCCATAAACATCGCAAATTTTTTTCGCGGCTTGCGTTGCATTTTTACCTTTTTTGTAGTAAAATTTTAAAATGTATCGAATTTCTTCATTAGATTCACTCATCTTGACAGTACGAAAAACAAATGAAAATCACACATTTTCCTAATTTGAATTTGGAAATATGTTCTTTAAAATTTAAACTTTCAATTATACCAAAACCAGCCAGATACAAATAGTATAGCCAAAGAGATTTTATTTTAAGTTCATGCATACTATAATGCGAAAAGACTTTTTCCCCAACCTAATATAACACTATCTATATAAATATCTATAGATAGTATTATATACCAATGTTCCACCAAAGTCAAACCAATGCTTGACTTTGGTGTTCACGTAGAGAGGAACTAAGGCGTGTGTGCATACTTTCTAAATGTTCCGGTTGAAATAAAGCTTTAAATTAAATTATCTAACCGCAAAGCCGCTAACGACTTCAAAGGATTATGTTATTTTTTTTTGTTTATTGATTTTCATATCACGTATGATTAATTTGATTGAAATTGTTTATTTAAATGTAATATAAACATAACCTAAAAATAACAAAATTTTATCCTAACATAACTAAAACTATTAAAAAACTAAAATATGGCAACGAAAAATTCATCCGCATCGTTGTCGACTCGTAAAGTACCCAAGAGACTGGCGGCATTGCCACGTGGTATGGCAATGCTAAGCCTCTGGCCAAGGTAAAAGCCAGCCCTTGGGTCATGGGAAGTGTCAACCAGCCGCTTGGAGATTTCGTTGAATAAACCATGAGCACTCGGACCCCACGGCCCAAGGGTTTCAACCCCAAACGGCTCGAAAATATAATTACCGATAAGGTTATTATACTTTCGCCGCTTGAGGTTTTCCGCAGCCATAGCAGCAGTGCCAGCACAGCACGCCGAGCCAGGAAGATGGGATGGCGCAAGAATATCGACGCACGTTGCGTCCCACACTAAAGGCCTACCCACCTTCCATGGAAATAAAGACATGCCGTCCGGTCTCTTGCCACACAGCTGGAACGCCGACGGTGACAAGGGCTCGTCGGATGATGTCATTGATGTTCGCGTGCTGCGCAAAGCGACCCGCACTTCGGCTGCAAGACCGTGGTGTCCGAGACTGTTGACAACTTCACCACAGTGTCAGCGATGAGGAGAACAAGAAGGAGCTCCTAGTCGCAGTGAACCAGCGAGGTGGAAATTTTTTACATTATTTTTGTTACAAAAAATTACAAAAAACTTGTCACCAGTATTACAAGTTAAATAGTTCAATTGAATCAATTGAATCCAACGCATTCAATTGATATTTTATCCTATCACTTTAGGGTTCGGTTTCGGTTGCCTATAAGAATATTTGCAACATAAGCTTCTAGCAAAAAAAAACCAGCTAGGGTGTGTCTCAACATGAACAGAAAAACAACATGAAAAAAAAAATGTAACTCATACATTTTTTGTTTCAAGATGTCGTAACCGCTTGCGTCAAGCCGCCGCCGCGCCGTTATTATAATGTATCAAGTGTTAAGCACACACATTAATAAATTATTGCGCACACACACACATTTTTGGTTTGCACAACTGTACACTCACGTGCTAAAAGATGTATCTATACCTTTTATAAAACTCATCAAACATTATCTCCTGAAGTATTCATTGAAATTATGTGGTACAGTGACCTTATCTTTGGAAATGTCAGACTATTAAAAGCTGTAACATAATATTTCAAACGTAAAATGATGACTTTATTCACTGAAAGATAGTCCCAGTGAAACATTTCGTCAGTTATGACATACTAGCTTTTGACGGCGGCTTTGCCCTCGTGGAGGTCACAAATTATCCCACGGCAACGAACTACCGGGATAAAGCATCCTATGTCCTAACCCAAGTAATGTTCTATTCGTATGCCTTTCATCCAAATCCGTTGAATTGTTAAGGCGTGAAAAGGAAACAGACAGACAGACATATTAAATTCAAATAATCATTTTTTTTTAATAATTAAATCAGGTTATTCGTGATTATAAATGTCTTACTTAAAAATAGTTTTTACCTATTTTATTATTTTCACCTTTGAAATATTCTAGCGCCGCCATTGACCACGTAATACCTACATGTTAGCCAAGTTATTTTATGCCTTTTAAAATACATCGAGAATAACTTTTGATTGAGTGGACCGATTTTAATGAAATAAAGACTAAATGTTTCCTAAAAATACGATCTATGACTATATTTCCAATCCCTATAATTATAAATTCAACCTTTATTTTACCCCTTTAAGGATGATTACAAAAACGCTAAAACATTTTTTAATTCTTACTTCTTACCAAAAGCATAAATTTGAATTTTCATTATCCCTAACTAAAGAAATGCTGGGGGACCCATACAATCTTTCTTGCTATAAGGGTTGTCCTTCCCCATGTATTTCAATTTACTCGTAACTTTAACTTTAAAAGGCCAGGTTCAGCAGACTTTTGATTTTTTTCTAATTGTGTACATATTTTTGTTCGTGACTGTACAAGTAGTGATAAATTATATAGGTATACCTACATTTTTTGTTTTATTTTGTCTGTAACACCTTTCACGTTAGCATGTGAGTAATGGTGAAGACAGAAGTTTATTTCACATTCAATAGGCTGTTTGTGAGTGATGAACATTTAAATATAGTATTATTTTAACTAGAGGCTACATGCCGACTCTGATTGTGTAGCAAGTAGAACATTAAGCTCTACGGCTACATATTTTTTCTCTGCAAAAGAGTGAATTGAATTATTTTTAATTACTTGGGAAATCATAATAAAATCGGCTTTTTATATTACCTCTATGATGGAATTATAGCCGTTATTAGTCTTAGCTTGTAAGATATACATCTGCATCTCTATGTTATAAATATGGAAAGCCGTCTGTCACAAATGCAAGACATGGTGAACATCTCCTTCTAAAACTACAGGCGAGACTCAATTGATTGTAAATACATTATTATGTGAAAGTAATTAAATTAGTTTCACGTTTTATTCAAATCACTGCATTTTTGGGCTTAGTAGGCGACTAGGCCGCTGAGTCTCGCCCGATCCGGCCGAGATAGGAATTTCATTATATTATATTTTTGAGTGGTGTTTCGGACTATACTTTTTTTAAGCAAAGCACAGGCACAATCAAAAACCTTACGTAGGGTTATATTATCTAAGTAAAAGTCAGGGAATTGTTAGAAAAAGATAAAGTTTAACATACAATTACATCAATCAACAGTAAACATGATGAATCACAATAATCAGTCTTATATATCAATTGAAACGTGTACAACAAAAATATTAAATATACATTGCTATAATCGAGGAGGAGCTCGTGGCTAAGTAATAACAGCCGCACGGGTCGATCCATCAGGTTAAGCTACGCTTGCCGGGGTTGGTCAGTGGATGGGTGACCATCCTTACATATCGAGACTCCTCCGTGCCTCGGAAAGCACGTTAAGCCGTTGGTCCCGGCTGTCATTTGTGGATCTTTGACAGTCGTTACGGGTCGTCAGAAGCCCGAAAGTCTGACAACCAGTCTTACCAAGGGGTATCGTATTACACAGTTACTGGGTTGTGGAGGTCAGATAGGCAGTCGCTCCATGTAAAATACTGGTATTCAGCTGCATCCGGTTAGACTGGAAGCCGACTCCAAGAGGCTAGGCAGATTGAGTAGGTTACGCATTTAGGATGCTGCTTTCACTTCAGAGTCAGAGCGTAATCTAGCGAAAGAAGTACTTTAACGACATCTTACAGTTAACTGTATTATGAGCTTATATTTAGAGGGTTACTTCAGTAAATATACCATAGATCATCATCATCTCCTTAGCCTTTTCCCAACTATGGGGGGTCGGCTTCCAGTCTAACCGGATGCAGCTGAATACCAGTATTTTACATGGAGCGCCATGTAAAATACTGGTATTCAGCTGCATCCGGTTAGACTGGAAGCCGACCCCCCATAGTTGGGAAAAGGCTAGGCCGATTGTTTGACATTGCTATAATCAGTCTTATATCATCATCATTAGGATCTTTGATTGCTAGTATGTAAGAGTGTTTATACAAGAACGTGCATAGGAGATGGCTTTTAGAGAACTACGTGCGAATTAATGATGTAGGTTTTTGCGGTTATGTACATTCTTTAAAAAATAATAACTAGTTTTAAAGCCATACTATTCTTAGAGCTTGTAATATATAAAAGTTTGAAGTGACAAGACTATCCCGAAAAAAAATACATACATGAGTCTGCTACGCGCTACGAAGCTACGCGGCTACGAATTTCTACTCTTCTCGTAGCACTGCGAACTTTTGTGAATAGCAAAAATAAGTATTATAATCCCGCCGCGTCAGCTAGGTGGTAGCGAGGCTGACTGACCTGCAGGATGCGCTAAACGTTATGCAAGCCCCTTGTGAAGGCTTTTTAATGCACTATGCTAAACTAAACCATTGTGTTTGCATTATTGAAACTGTTACCCAAATTGCAAACATAAGTCTACCCTTTTTAGAGCTGATTTTTCAACAGTCTGATATCTTTCATCTTAAGATTAAATTTTAGTTTTTCGTGTACAATAGTCGTCAAACCGCCATATTTATTTCACATATATAGTTATCTGAAGACTGCAGTAAAATGACACTTCTTAAACTGTGATTTCATTAAAAAAATGTTCCCATTTGATAGCGAATTACAGTCGAAATGACAGTAGAAGTGTAATTTTACTGCAACTAATTAAAAGTCCGAAGATAGGTATTTGTTTTGAATAAGCCAACTATAATTACTATCCGACAGCAAAGCCCTCTGCCGTTATTGACAAGAACTATTAAATTGTGTAGAAACACAGTCGTCTATACTTTCTAAACCACGAGCTGGCGTTAACTTGATACCAATTTAATGTTTACATGCACTTTCCGTAGATGGCGCTGTGCAGAGAATGTCATGTAAGAGGATAGGTAGAACATGCAGTTGGTGGTTATCTATTATAAAGGTACTTTAGAATTGAAGAAAGCAATCAATTATATGATAGGGATGTGGTTCTCTTTAGTAAAGAAGATATTGAAATATAATATATATATAAATTTATATATTATTGATATTGAAATTTCAACATTGATATCTGTATTTTTAATGGTGTGCATAATAAAGAGTACTTATTCTATTTTATTAACCGACTTCAAAAAGGAGGAGGTTCTCAAATCGTCGGAACCTTTTTTTTTTTATTAACCGACTTCAAAAAGGAGGAGGTTCTCAATTCGTCGGAACCTTTTTTTTTTTTTTTTTTTTTTTTATGTATGTTCCTCGATTACTCGAAGATGGCTAGACCGATTTGGTATTTTTTGTTTTATTCGAGAGGGTATACATCACAGTTGGTCCCATATAAAATTGATTAACTTTGCTGTGGTAGTTTTTGAGTTAGCTTCAATAATACGTATTTTTTCCCCACTTTTATATGGATCGGTTGTATATTTTTGGAAAAAAGTTTTTCTATTCTATTGTCAATATAACTAACATCAGGCACGCCTGTATAGTCGCACTGACAGGGGTCGCTAGAAGATATTTTAATTAGTTGTTAAGACAGGCAGTTGTGCTGCTGAGGAGTTTCTTACCCACATCATTAGGTATCAGCCCTAGAAAGGGATTAAGTAAGATTGGGCCACGAAACTCTATTTACGATCAACTTTGATTGATAATTTTCATTGGTGTAGTAAGGAATATTTCGAGGAGCTCGTGGCTAGGTAGTAACAGTCGTACGGGTCGATCCATCAGGTTAAATTACACTTGCCGGGGTTGGTTAGTGGATGGGTGACCATCTTTACATACCGAGAGTCCTCCGTGCCTCGGAAAGCACGTTAAGCCGTTGGTCCCGGCTGTCATTCGTGGATCTTTGACAGTTATTACGGGGCGTCAGAAGCCCGAAAGTCTGACAACCAGTGTTACCAAGGGGTATCGTATTACCCAGTAACTAATGGGTTGTGGAGGTCAGATAGGCAGTCGCTCCATGTAAAATACTGCTATTCAGTTGCATCCGGTTATACTGGAAGCCGACCCCAACGTAGTTGGGAAAAGGCTAGGCAGATTGATAGTAAGGAATGTTTCCTGTCTTATATCGATGGTGGGTGACGATTTGATACTTTTAATATTCAAAAGTTTTATTGACATGTTCTTTACCAAAGTTTAAAGTTCTTAAAATGAGAGCCTCAGGGCTAAATAATAACTGTCACACGGGTCAATCGAAGGTTAAACTACGCTTGCCACGGTCGGTCCGTGGATGGGTGCACTACCCATTATAAAACGAGACCGGCCCTCCGTGCCTCGGAAAGCCGTTGGTCCCAGCTGTTATTCGTAGATATTTGACAGTCATTACGGCAACTCAAAAAGTCTGACAACCAGTCATACTAAGGGGTACCATGTTACCCAGTAACTGGGTTTTGGAGGTCAGATAGGCAGTCGTTCCATGAAAAATACTGGTATTCAGCTGTATCCAGTTAGACTGGGAGCCGACCCCAATATAGTTGGGAAAAGGCAGATTGGTTTCGTTTCATTGCCATGTTTTTAACACTCATTACTCAAGTTCATAAAAATACTCTTCAGTAATGTTCTTTCGCAAAATCCTTCATTCAGCTCCGCTGCTCCAGTTTGAGTGCATTTAAAACTGTCTGTGTTTACTTTATCAGGTTGCACTACCGACCTCTTTCGCAATGAAAACAACGAATTAAATCTTTTCCCATGTAGCTTGCAAATACTCGCTACACTGGCGGACAATGCGAGGTATACACTATAATTTTTGCACACTACCAATTAAGGTTGCATTCTGTCTAAGTCATTGGGCAATGTGGTTTGTGGCTGGTTCCAGTTTGATACGAATAATTAAAGTTACTTATTTCATTTCCTTGTTTGCAGTAATTTGTAGATAAGTCAACAGGTTGTTGAAATTAGATCATAATTTGTTTCGTGGTCTTGTTATTACAAAATGGACTAGGCTAATTATGTGCTAAACTAATTAAATAAATGAGCATGCCTAGTAGTTGCCTTTTTCATCTAATCTTATGTAAATAGAGAAAGTAAATAAAAAGGTTGATATTAATAAATACCTTAAAGTTTAAAAACTATTAACAATTGCATAATTATAATCATTCAATAATCGAGATATCTAATTAAAACATAACTATTATTCAAATGTAATTATCAAATATTTTTTATTCTATTGTGTGCAAGTTTTTTCTTCTTCGTGTGTTCACGACTGCGTGTGAGCACGTTAGTAACAATGGGACAAAGAATGCTTTGTGCCGTGTAGTAACATTTTAATACATATGTACATACACACGAACATGCGAGTTGATGTTAGATGTGCAATGGCTGAGAAACTGTGTATTTTGTATGACTTAACACTTCTTATATTGTTGTCTGCATCGGTAAAAAGTGAAGTTCTTCTAACTGAACAGACAGCTATTCTGCTGGGGAGTTTGTTGCGACACTTCTTCCCAGCTAGAGCTCTAGGAAGTGGTGAAAGGCGGGCGTTTTGGCGTCTTAAGTATCTAATTTTGACTTTCAAAAAGTGCTGATTCTCAGCCTAGTCTGAATAAATGAATTTTGATTTTGATGATTTATTTTTGCATGCAATGTAACAGTTGCTGTGAAGAGTTATACATTTTTCTCTGTTCATAAATCACTAGTATGTGGTTCTTTTCTGGGAATGATCAGAGTCTGACAAGGCACGAAAAATTCTGACAAGAGCCATATAACCTTATAATACTAATTATGTCTAACAAATCTGCCCTCAAACTATGGCTGTTCAAATGGTATGTACCTGGCCGACCGAGCTCTGCTCAGGTGAAAATAGAGAAAACTAATTTTCTCAGATATAAAACCTAGATAGCTAGATCAATTTTTCGCTCCCGTATATTGCAGCTTTCATCGAAATCGTTAGAGCCGTTTTCGAGAAAGTGATTACCAATATATATGTAATTATATACACATATTGCTCATTTAATAGTATAGGATTAGCATAAAGCGCTCTTACTTTCCAATTAAAATACCACCGCATTCATTTGTTAACCTGAAATCATTCAATAATGACTAATCAACATAATTCCATAAGACAAACATGCACTTGACCGTATTTAATAAGCGTGTCCAAATATTAGAAGTACATACAATACAAGGTCAGTACATAAATATAAAGTGGACGTTACTCCACTTTTGTTAACCTTACCCATCTTACGTAAAAGTGATTCTCACGTAACGAACAACCACCATGACTGACAACTTAAGATAAAAATTACTGAGAAAAAAGCGGCCAAGTGCGTGTCAGGCCGCGCGCAGTAATAGGGTTCCGTAGTTGCACAATAATGCGTACTAAGAAGAGCGCTTTTTGTTGTTTCATGAATCTTTGACTATTACTCGTATACTTGAAAAGCCTACTTAGCTGTGATAGTTTTGTTTTTAACTTCGTTATATATACTACTACCATGAACTTTTTCACCCATACCGACTAACCGTTTAGTTGGCAGGGGGGGGGGGGGGGGACACTTGACTCTAACAAAAATTAGCACTTTAAAGCATAATATTTCAGAAACGGATCTCTAAGTCGAAAAATTTATTTCACAAACCCACAATATTCTTGAAAGACCTTTCCAACAACACTCCACACCTTGGGATAGACGAGAAAAAAAAAAACATACCAACTTTACGTGTACAGAAGGTACCCTAAAAAATTTTTTTTTCATGATCTTATTTTACCATTTTGTTAACGTGATGAATATGTATACCCATAATATAACTTTTTAGTACTAAGAGTCTCTGAGCTAAGCTGCGGACGGACGGTCTACAGACAGACGGACGGACATAGCGAAACTATAAGGGTTCCTTGTTGACTACGGAACCGTAAAAAAGGCAGTTAAAAATAACATGTAATTATATTAAGACCTATTGTAATAATTCCAGCCTACTACTGTCCCACTGCAGGACAAAGGCTTCTTCTCATACAGAGAAGGCACGAGCATTGATCACCACGCTTGCTCATGACGGGTTGGCGATTTCAGACTATAAGTAACTATAAGTCCAAGTTTCCTCACGGTGTTTTCCTTCACCGATGTCAGTAATGTCCAAGATAAACTCAGAAAGTACATATGAATTGAAAAAGTCACATTGGTACTTGCCCGGATTTGAACCTACAACCTCGTGCATGCGAGGCGAGGCCTTAACCACTGAGCCATCACGCTTTTGCTATAAAACACTGGTATTTAGTTAGCTGCATCCGGTTAGACTGGAAGCCGACTCCAAGAGGCTAGGCAGATTGAGTAGGTTACGCATTTAGGATGCTGCTTTCACTTCAGAGTCAGAGCGTAATCTAGCGAAAGAAGTACTTTAACGACATCTTACAGTTAACTGTATTATGAGCTTATATTTAGAGGGTTACTTCAGTAAATATACCATAGATCATCATCATCTCCTTAGCCTTTTCCCAACTATGTTGGGGTCGGCTTCCAGTCTAACCGGATGCAGCTGAATACCAGTATTTTACATGGAGCGACTGCCTATCTGACCTCCACAACCCAGTTACTGGGTAATACGATACCCCTTGGTAAGACTGGTTGTCAGACTTTCGGGCTTCTGATGACCCGTAACTATACCATAGATACAATCATGTTTCATGAATATTGCAACCTACCCTAATTCTCTGTCTTAGGGTCTGTTTCACCGCCTACGATTAAGTTCCTACTAACTTACTTGGCAGATAATTTCATATTTTATTTATTTATTATTATTAATTTTACAATTTTAAGAAAGCTTACAGACTAAAAAACTTACGAAAATGGTAACAAAAAATAACAACTGACAATCGCTAATTACAAATTATCATACAAATTCTGTTCCATTTTTGAATTTATTCGGTAAGTAGTGGCTATTCGGACATCGTGAAAAAGGCTCAAAGTGTGATTGACAGAACCACAATAGAACTAAAGCTATACTTTTGTTTTATTCTTAAAAAACAAAAGTTCTTATTTAAAGGTTAATTTATAAACTGTAATCCTGAAATTCATGTTTAATATTATAAATAATGAATATTAAAATCACAGAACAGATAAAGAGACAGCGCAACAGGGCATAATCCTTTTTTTTAGCGGTGCTTCGTACGTTGTCACAGTGAGAGCGCGATTACTGGCCGGTAAAACGAATTTCGGCTGAACTTAGTGTGTCTACACATACATGCGGCGCGCCTGCCCCGCCCACAAGGCCCTTCTAACCTCTTTATCTTTTCTGTGTTTAAAATAAACTCGAGTAGGTACCTGACTGGCCTTTCCCATTCCAACAACATATTTTTTGCTGCAAAATATCTGAAGTCCATATCTACCGTATTCGTTCTTTTATAATAGCAGCATTCTCGCGAATAAAATAAAATATTATTATAGAATCGAGAGGCAGTAAGTGAAGGTCAGCCTTTATGATTGGTTAGCTACACCTCATACTGTGTTTGTTCATTTCCTCAATTGATTGGTAATTTCCTTAAAAAAAAATAAAAAGGCCTGTGCTTTTGGAGGTCACGTTTGTAAAATGCGTTTTTTTAAAGATAATGGTAAACCGTTGGTGGCCAATGTTTTTTTTATAAAAAAATGTTTTTTTTTATTGCTTTTTCAGTTATTTATTTAAAAAAGTAACATCATGTTTTATAATTTTTAAGAATTCAAAGCAAAACATTTTTAATTTTTTTGTAGCCATTTTATTGCCTATAATATTGCGGTATTTTATCAACAGTTAGTCGAGATCTCTTTACTGTATCTGTCTGTAAATTCGAGGATTGGTTGTTGGGTAACTCAAACAAAGGAAATAATTATTAATTATTTAATTTTTTCATACTTTTTACATTCATCTTAACCTAAAATGGTAACCTTTATATCACTTCGTACACGTACGCTCATACATGCAAGACATGTTTACATATAAATATACAAAAATGAAGAGTTTTCTTTTTGCTGGTGTCCCGGCCATTACTAGGCGAGATTATAAATAATACCTATTTCAATGATCGCTTGGCGGATGAAAACTTTTTATAATTAAAGCTAGTATTATTCTAATGGCTGTAGTAGGAGCCTCCAAAGCTCAAGTGGCTGGAGTGGTCGTGGTCGTGTTCGCTGACCAAGACGGGGACCTTGACGGGGACGGGGTAAGGCTTCTCAACAGCCACGGGGATGTGCCTCTCGACATGCACGGGGTATGGCCTGTCGACGGGCACCTTCACGGGGTAGGGCACGGGCTTCTCTACTGCGTAAGGAACGTGCTTGTAGACGGGGTAAGGCTCAGGCACGGGCACTTTCACGGGAACAGGGTAAGGCCTGTCTACATTGACGGGGTAAGGCCTATCGACGGGCACGTGGACGGGCACTGGCACTGGCTTCTCAACGGGGTAAGCGACCGGGACGGGCTTCTCAACGGGGTAGGGAGCAGGTACGTGTACGGGGTAGGGCCTGTCAACGGGCACCTTAACGGGGACACCAACGTGTTTGATCACGGGGTAAGGCTGGGGAACGGGAACCTTAACTTCAACCGGGTATGGCACGTGTTTCTCCACGGGGTAGGGTTGGGGCACTGGCACCTTGACGGGGTAGGGGATGTGTTTCTCAACGGGGTAGGGCTGAGGGACGAGGACCTTCACGGGGTAGGGCCTGTCGACGGGAACGTGGACGGGGTAAGGTACCTTCTTCTCAACCGGGTAAGGCGCGGGCACATGGACTGGGACTTTGATGTACTCTTTCACGTGAACAGGCACGTGTTTGATGACCTCGTAGGGCTGTGGTACGGGCACTTTCACGGGGTAAGGCACGGGCCTCTCCACGGGGTATGGGATGTGTTTCTCGACGGGCACGGCGTAGGGGACGCCTTTCACGAGGGTAATGGTTCTCGTGGTGTCGGAGTGAGTGTGCTGTCCGATGTCGTAGGATCCGTAGCCGTTGTAGGCATGGTCATCGACAAAGTTGTATGCTCCGCCGAGTCCGTGGCCGCTGCCGATGTAGCCGACGTCTAGCCCGTGGATGCCGTATCCATAGCCGAGGTTCAAGAGTCCACGTTTGTCCAACCTCTTTTCCAATGGCTCCGCTTTCTTTTCTGTCGTCTTCTTCTCGCTGGCAGCAGCAGCTGCTACCAGCAGGAAAACTAAGCAGAACTAGAACAAAGGAGAACAATTGTTAAAATTTGATACACCAACTCTTTTTTACCTATTGCTCTGCCCGAAGACCGCAAACTAAATGGTGCAAGCGAACACATGCGAACGCCGCGCCGGCGCGCGCGCAACAAACGATGTCATCAATCAAACCGATTTTATCCTACAATTAGTCGTTATGTAATAATTTTTCCGTAATTATTGTGCCACCGTATTATTGCATTAAAACGTCAATTAGCGACTGTATTGCCTACTCAAGTGTGGAGAGGAATTTGATGAAAAACTGAGGAAAATAAACTGTGGTCTAAAAATATCAGTGTCGGAGAAAACATGCGTATGATGGAAACATAGAGACGAAGACTTGGTACGGGCACTTACTTATATGCATTTTTTTTTTTAATTTATAGCCGAGAGATATAATTATACTAGCACATAAATTGAAATTAGTGATCATGTGATGATGAGGAAAATTCCGATTCACTTTTATCCGGAACGAATCAAGTTTGGTTGACATTTGAACTGGATTATCTATTTCAAGAGCCTTATATAATTTGAAATTAGAATAGGTAGGTACTATTGTCATGCTAAATTATTAAAATCTAGAAGACTCGCCTCAAATGTCAAGTTGGTTTATGAAAATTTAATTCTTACAATATAAGCTAATATAAGAACTTGTTCGTAAGATAATAGCTGCATAAAAAGCCTATCAATTCAATAAAATTACTTAATGCTGTACAACAGTTCCAAATAATGCCTCATTAATTCATAATCGTTGCAATCGAACTAGAAGCATCGATGCAAATCATGTCATTACACGTTGTTATATAACGAGAGTTTAACGTATCGGTGACTAACGTTAAATATTCACTACAATATTGCAAATAGTTAGTTTATCAAGGTTGTGCAACCGTTCTTGCAACCAGGTGACATGGAAATGACTATCATCAATAACTTGCATTGCGAAATCCATGTTGTTGATAATTTATGTCTATTTTATAGTCTCATAAAAGGCTAAAGAACATTCAGGCTAAACTATTAACATCATAAAGGACTCTGTAAACTTTCTATTAAAAGTACTCGTGACACATATCATAAATTATTCTCTTGTTATAATCACTATCCTTATGCCTACGCGCATGATTATGCCATGCAAATTCATTATCAAAAGTAATCCTATTCAAACTCATTACATAAGTAAACTTTCGAATAAGTGAACAAAACTTTAATCTAAGTTTTACTAATACTAAACCGTCCAATTAAGTTGCTATTATTACATAAAAAAAACATGTGTTTAGTTGATAGCCGTAGTTTGGACAGTTTGCAAAATTACCGGACAATACCACGATTGATGAGACATCACCCAGATTTTATTACCCGAGTGTTCAACGGTTAATTAAAAAGTTACGCATAACCTTGGTGAATGTAAACCGAAATGTGTTGAAAATGACCTCAAGCTTTGAAAACTCAATAAAAATTAAGATATAAGTAAGCTTACTAAGTGCTATGCATAATTTTCAGAGAACATGACAATTACCTGGCCTTCGTCAATCTATGAATACCAGATTCGTTGGAACAGTTAAACGTTGCCGTCTGTTTCCAATCACTTACTTACAGCACCAATACATTTCCCGTCTAACATTCTAATTCCCAACAAAAAACATACAAATAAAGCAAGAAGTTGAGAAATATGCTACGAAACCCGTACATCCATTTGCAATAGTCATTTAAATAATATCACGCTAGATATCAAACGGCTCGGTAACTGCTCTATAATCGTCCGGTCACAAATCGCTAAGTCAAACCTCTGTGGTGCAATCTGGCCTGCATCGAACATTCTTTGTTTAAAATTTTCCCAGGATTTTTGTTTTTCTTTGTGCAATTTTTGTAATTATGTTAAAATATTAACCTGACCTTGCATTGTTTCGGATTTTGATAGTAACTGTTACGAATTTTCTGGAGACATTTAAAGAAATTGCCTTGCTGGGAGTTTTAGATTTTATTATACTCAGAAAAATGTTAAAAAATTATTATGGTACTACCTAATTATTCTAGTAAATTTAAGTGTGTAATGAAGCTTTAACCTTAGTTAAGTGTAACTATTTCCTTAACTGTTCCAATACAAACCATCTGAGTAAACCCCCGTCCGCACGGGCGTAATAAAATCGCGGCGGGATTTTATAGCGCACTGGAATTTCAACGCTCTGCTTAGCGCCGAGAGTGCAAAATCCAACAGTGTTTTTTCGACGCGCTAGAATGTCCTCTGTTATTGTTAAGTTGGATTCTCAACGCTCGGCTCAACAACGAGAGTTGAAAATCCAGTGCGCGATAAAATCCCGCCGCGATTTTATTACGCCCGTGCGAACGGGGGTTTACGTACACTGTTCAGTGCCACATATTTTGCGAAATGAATACCTTAACTACCAGATCTATTTACATCTACTATTACAAAACCCGAGCACTTGTTGAGAACGTATCATTACTACGACATAATCCGCAACGTACACGAACGCGTCATTGTACGTAACTGATTAAATCTTTCTTTATTCAAAAAAGTATCACGAATACAGTAACCGCAGTTTGAAACGCATCTCTGTGACGTCATCTGACAGCATAATGCGCTACAAAGTCGTAAAACCGACCTCTTTGGCACGTGGTAGCAGTAAAATATTAATTGTATGTAAACGGCATGTTTTTATGACTATTAGATTTCGTTTTTGTTGTCTTTATATTTAAATTTGAGTAATATATGTGATTTGACAGATACATATACAATTAATTCTTTCGCCACCTTGACTCAAAATGATTCTAAGATCGTTACCAATGATTTGATTTAGATATGATAAAACGACAGAATATTTGAACAGAAGCAATTGATATTTACGTAATATTCAATTCTCAATACCAGAACAATAGTTGAAAATTGGATCGCAAACATTTTCATTCGCATTGTTTTGACAGAAAAGATGCTAATCAGTAGAAAGAGAACGAGGTCGGTCGGCGATCGGGTTACCTCGGCTAGTGACTCGTGGGATAATATTATTTCTATGGTGGTTTCGTAACTTAGGAAATGGGTCGCAGATACTTACCTAACTGCAACTTTTGCGATATGTTAATTTGTAGTATTCTAAAGTTTTATACAAAGAACTTACTTTGAACAATGCACCTACTGGTAATTTTTAACCATTACTTTTAGTTTTCAATCCTTTTATCTTTTAATTCTCGATCTTTCTTCTGGCTTTCAAACCAGTACATGCCCAGTAGCAGCAATACCAACCGAGGTATTTACAGATACGTAGTTTGTACCAAGCCTTGCGTCAATGTAATACCAAGAATGATTGCTACCATACATGGCCAAAGATCGCAAGTTGCGGGTCACTAATACAGCAAAATGTGCCAGTTTTACATTTCTTACGTAACATGTAATACTACGCTTGTAAACATTGACCTGCAGATTATGACATGGACTTATACATATTTTTAACATTCATCAAACTTGCGCGATAACCCGCTGATGAGCAGTGCGTAAGGTGAAGAAAATATACCTACGGTTAAGAAATGTGGACGGGAACGCGACGGTAGTTCGAGTTTATTAAGCTGGATTTAACTAAGACTAAGAAAACTTTGTAAGTTTGGATCAGGATCAGGAGTCAGGATAATTAATCATGTCTGTTTTCTGCTTAATTAGTCTACTTCTAAACTTATTATAAACTAAAGTCACTTTTCCTGTCTGTCTGTGTGGCCGCGTTGGTCTTCTAAACTATGCATCGGATTTTGTTGCAGTTTTTACCAACATTTAGAGAATTTATTCCGGAAGGTTTACATGTATAATACATTAATATTTAACTTATATATAATATAGAAATCTTCATGTTTTGTCATAAAAACCGTATGAAGCAGGGCCGGGTCGCTAGTATTTAATAAAGTAACATTGCATTGTAAAGGCATGTCCTAGAATGCGTTTTGGACAGAAGAGCAGCAGAACTACATATTTAAATAAACCGCTTTTTGAAACTGAAGCGAGCACAAAAATGACAATATTCATCATTACAATTTAATTATGGCAGCTTTTTCTGTCTCTTGATTCCAAGACGGTGCGTCATCGCTCAAACCGCCGATTCTCTATGTTTTCAAACAAACATAGATCTAAGAACTTGCCAGTTTAAGACTAATAACATAAAACTTACAAGGCAAACCGAGTTATATAGGAAACTAATAAATATTATCGGCTTTGCAATTCTGTTGGCGCTTGCCTTCGAATGAGTTATTTGACTACGTTCGCTAAAACTGAGCCCATTAATTTGATCTCTGTTCTAGTAGTAATTAAAGTTAATCAATTGGTCAGGAAGCTATGGCATTATAGATACCTGGATTTATTAAATTGGAACTAGATTAGAAAATTTGTCTTATTTTTGTGTCTTTAAATAGAATTATCTTATGGCTATCGAAGAAGAATAAAAGCTTTGTGGATTTACGCAAAAAATTGTATAAAAAGAAAATAAGATGCGAGAGCGGCTCTGTCTAAAATAAATTGCTGTGTGTTTTCATAAATCGCAAACAAAATTTGATTTACTATTGCGAATTGTTAAACTTTAAAATGCAGTTTAATTGATGCTATCTTAAGTGTTACAATTAACATTGAAACGTTGTATTTAGCAGTCAATCTCTGAACGTAACTACTAGATAACATATCTGTTGTATTTTCTCACGGGTCGATTTACAAAACTATTGTTGCGTAAAATTTTCTCACTGCTTGGAAAAACTGGTGTCATGTTCTTTTTGTAACTTTATCTTAGTATCCTCTGTTGTTCTTTTTATCAGATTTTTTATTAAAGAACCTTTAAGGATCTTTCTTCGAATTTTCATTTTCTTTATTATTTAGTAAACATTCTTCTAGTTATTTTTCTGTCGTTCTGTTCTCTCATTACGTCGTGTTTATTTTTCTGCCTAGTTATTTCCTCGGGTGCTTTTATGTAATTCACGCATTAACTGGGCGTTGCATTGACTTATGCCTTCCTGGACTCTCTTCCTAGTTAAACTGGGCTGAAACCTGTTAGTCTTGATCGAGAGTGAATTTTCTATTGTGACGTAATATGCCATGAGATTACTCATCAGCAATGCAAGCAATAATTTAGAGGTAAACTTATATGTAGCTTGACGTTTTGTTTTCATTACCAGTAGGTCGTTTGAAGTCTATTAGATTATTGTGAGTTCAAATTTTGATGATAGAAAAATAGATCTATTGAGATAATATCTTTTTTAAATTAGGCTACTGAATATTGCAATAGGTAAATTACTATTATCCGGTTTTGTTTTAAATATAGATGATTATTATCATCTATATTTTTTTCCTATGATTTGCGATTTTGATGATAAAAGTTGTAACTATCCGTTTAAATTTTGTAGTAAGTTTTTACTATTGAAGAATTGGTATTAAAATTAAAAGCAAAATGCTGACTTCAAAAAAGTGTGTCACGTCCCGTTTTTCACACGTAAATTCTGGTGATATTTGACGTAGAACCTGTTTCACCATTGTCCAAACAAAAATTAATTTGAACATTAATTCGAAAACTATGAAGAATCACTTTAATTTAAACCGTTTGTAATAAACAATGGTATAACAGGCCCTACGAATCACTGTTTCACATAAGCACGGGACACACTGCATCACTTTTTTGAAGTCATCACTTGCACTGCACTGCACTTCACACACTCACCGTTGTTTTCATAATGCCTCTTCAACGGTGGTTGGTGTCGGGAATCGAACTGGATACTGTGTTGAGTGTGTTGTGTGTTTTTATAGGTGGTTATTTGGCGATACTTTCGCCATTGCCCCCCTAGCGGGAATAGGCTGTTTTGTGTACGAGTCCTTCGTATTCGGCTAGCCGTCGGACACAAGACAGACGCGCCGCGCGTTCGGATTTAAAAAAAATAATTCAAATAATTCTTCGCTCTAATTACCCCATTTTTTTTTCGATTCAATAATAGTCAATGCTTTTTTGAGATTCGATAATAATCGTTCCGTGTGTTCTTTCGCTGAAATTGGGATTTTAGATCACTGCGTATTTTAGTTAGGTACCTACGTGTATTTTGCAATTGCGTATCTTGAAGTAAATATTAGTGTTTCCGCTTGATATTTAATACTGGTCGGCATCCTGTACAAAGATTACAACTTCGTCCGTAATAATTGTAGTTTGCGTATAATAGTCGTAATAGTCTAGATCGTAAATTATTTCGATGTCTAACTGTTTACGAGAAACGATATTATTAGTTAATATCCTTTTGTTTGTTCTACTTTTTGGTTGATTAAGTCAACAAAGTGGGCGATGTTAAATACAAAATGTATTGATATGAGATTTCGAAATGAAGAAACCAAAATGTTTCAAAATGCATTTTGGGTTTTGGTGACATCATTTGTTTTGAAATAGCTACATAGCTAGGTCTATAACCTAATTGACTCAAATAAGAATATCATTGTTTCTTTTGACCAAATATTGCTTACGCTTTGTTACATCAAATGTCCTTCATACTTTGTTATTGTAGTTGTTTCAAGTTTGATTCCCGGGTAAGTCATTTTCCACTATGTGTTGATCTTTACAAAGGCCTGCTATCCTTTTGACTGTAAGTCCTAAGCTTTTTAAACATAATGAAATCAATTAGAATACAGTTTTATAGGAGCCAAGTTAAAACAAGTTCTAAAACGTTTGCCTTCGGTTAAATGACAGAGTAGGCAATTAAAAGATTATGCAATGATTTAATCAGTGTAGTTAATTCTTTCTCTCAAGGTGTGGTTTAACTTTGACTCCATGTTTTTATTAGTCGGTGATTGTCCTCTAGATGGGTGACCATCCATTATATATCGAAACCCCTTAGTGCCCCGGAAAGCACGTTAAGCCGTTGATTTTTAAAAGTCGTTACGGGTACTTGTAGAAGCCCAAAAGTCTGATAACCAGTCTTACCAAGGGGTATCATGCTACCCAGTAACTATGCTGTGGAAGTCAGATAAGCAGTCGTTCCATGTAAAATACTGGTATTCAGCTGCATCCGGTTAGATTGGAAGCTGACCCCAACATGTTGGGAAAAGGCTAAGCAGATTGAATCGTCCACTGTTAGATAGTGCAATGGTGGCCCAGTAGTAACGGCCCCGACTTACGACTTGGAGGTCGTAGGTTCGAACCCCGACAGGCGCTTTACTTTGCGTAAATAATTTTATCACCACTGCTCTCAAAACGGTGAAGGAAAACATCGTGAGGAAACCGGCATGTCCTAGAACAAAACATTCGAAGACATGTGACATCTACCTTTATATATATATAAATATATATACTTTTTATACCTTTTTGGCGCAGCCGTGCGGCACACACTATTGTTGTTAAAATATTATTTTCACTTTTTTTTTCTATTGTGTTTCACGACCTCCAGGATATTAAGGTACTATCAACAACATTAATTGGTTACCACCTTTTCCAAGGTATTTGTGTAACGTAAGGGGTAGGTCTCTAATTAATGCAGCTGTGTGTACGTTATATCTAATATGACAGGTCCGTTGACATAATTATGCGTAAATCGGTACCTATCTATCTAGTACATAATATGGTTCAACCATGACCTGGATTGAATACTGATTCATTTATTGTAATTTCTTATATTATTATATCAGTTGTTGTAAAGGGCTTTGGTTTTATTGTGTTTTAAAGGATTTTTGTCTGTGCGTGTGCGCTTCAAATCATTTAATAATATAATGTTGATTTAATATACATAGCTTCAGTTAAAAAAATGGTTTACAATGTTGTGTCTTGTTTACATGTTGGGTGAATATTTGAATAGGCTTGTTTTTTTAACCTGTGTTGCTTTAAGCTGAGCGGCCACGGGTCCACGCCGGCCGCAACTCACGCACGCCACGCAACAGATTTTGGTTTGT
Organism: Cosmia pyralina; assembly: GCA_946251885.1. NCBI lineage: Eukaryota > Metazoa > Arthropoda > Insecta > Lepidoptera > Noctuidae > Cosmia > Cosmia pyralina. The sequence goes on along the minus strand of OX276348.1, from coordinate 2,757,727 downwards.
TTGTATGAAGAAATGAAAATGCGGGCGGTACCAGTAGTGGACGCAGTGCTTTAAGAATTCGTCGCGAACCAAACCACCCGACTTGTGTCCGACCATAAAAATAAAAAAAGTGAAACATCATTTCATTAACTTTAATGACGAATTATGTAATAAAAAAGTATCTAGGCATAAAATAAAATTTACAGTACCTACATAAAATAGGAAAGCTTAACGCACTTGATAAACGCATACATAGGTATGATTATATTCCCTTTGGCTTATGACCCCAGATCGTATGTTGCGAATGTCGTGGTTTTCTACAATACCGTAAGTAGATACAGGTGTAGCTACAAGAATGGAAATACAAGATGAAGTTTAAAGCCTTAAACCACCATAAAGTCAAAGTCAAAAGTCAAAGTCAAACCATTTATTTCAAATAGGCCCATAATCATTTTATTATAAAATGCACTTTAGAACGTCAAAATTTACAAAAAAATAGAATTGATTCTAGTCGCCCCTCCAAAAGGTTGTTTCATATGGAGAAAAATGGGCAAGAAACTCCACCCTCTTAAAATAGCTAAACTAACTAGCTAGGGGCTTCTGACGACCCGTAATGACTGTCAAAGATCCACGAATGACAGCCGGGACCAACGGTTTAACGTGCTTTCCGAGGCTCGAAGGAGTCTTGATATGTAAAGATGGTCACCCATCTACGGACCAACCGCGGCAAGCGTAGTTGAACCTAATCGATTGACCAAAGCTCCTGTTATAACTTAGCCACAAGCCCCTCGTAACCACAACCCATATGTTTCTTAGCCACAACCCATAAGTAAGTAACAACGATATCAATAATTTTTTTTTTTTAGCCTACATTGTGTCCCACTGCTGGGCAAAGGCCTCCCCTTTTTCCTTCCAAACCTTCCTGTCTTGTGCGATCTCTGGCCATGCTGGCCCTGCAAACCTTATTTTAGTACCCAAAAAAATTTTAGTTTACAGAAAATCTAAGGGAAAATCAAAGGCAACAATTTAATTTAAAATTAATCTTGAATCGTAACATCATAATTATTCAACACAATAACGCATTCTGGGTATTGTTGCGAATGCCGCGCTTCTGCAGTGCCTCGGCAATGTTTGCAGAAGCACGTACTGACGGCTTTGATGCACTGTGGCGTAAGAAATCTGCCTCGCTACTTCGCAGGCTGCGTGACAGTCCCAATACTATCCTGCAATCGATAGTCGCCCGGGCAGATAGCCCGCTAGTGTGGGCGCTTGCAATTCGCACCCGATCTGTTTTAGTTATTAATTACTAACATAGGCTAAGCTATTTTGTTACTAACACTGTAGACCATATAAAGTCTGATTAATAAAGATTAAATTAAATATTAAAATAACATAGACCTAATACTCTATTAAAACCTGTCTAAATATTTTTACAATCTTTTAATTAATTTGCAATGTTCGTAACTATGTAATTTGTCCTCAAAATTTGCAAGTTAAATTTGACCCACTTCCCGGTGTTTGATTGAGCTAATATTTGGCATACGTATGTAAAATTGGTGACAACGCGATAATTTGTTACCATCGAGCAGATATGATGATGAATTCGGAAGGTGGCCACAGGAACTCAGTAAAAAATGACGCAATCCTATCGAGTTTGGGCTCGTTTGATTCGTCTTGACAAGGTTCTAGATGATATTCACACTAATAAAAACTTGTTTTAGAAACTTTTTATTTTAAATAATACACTTGTTCAGTAGATACCTAATTGTACTGAAAAATACGTAGACTGCTTTCAGTGTTATGCTTAGCTGCCTAAGTAGATGATAGTGTTATGAATGTTACGTCAATCGATAAACCAATATAATTTGACTTAATTAGGTGACCATACCCGTACCTACTTAGTCATTAATTACAAGCTAACGACGCATTACTCGCGAGAACTCAATTAAATTGCATTTAATCATAAAACAATATTGTTATGCGATAATTATACAGGAAACTTTTTTTATCGAGTACTTAACATTGAAAAGGTATCCAGTCCTTGCTTGTGCTAAAATGTGATAAAAATCGCCACCCACGCGGAAATAAATCGATTCTCATACCGATTGTTACTATCGACTTTTATTACCGATTTTTGTAATCGATTCTATAACAGAAATTGTATAACAGGATATTGTTATTGAGTCATACCGGAATCCAAATGTTATTTTTTTAAGGATATTCGCTAATAAAATTTTAGGTATAAACCGGATGCTAGGTCAAAATAAATCATGTCTAATACTCGATGTACTGCAATTTGGTCAAATTATGTTATTAAACAATGTTGGTAATATATTTCGTTGTGATGACTTATTCAGGTTAGCCTTAATAAATTAAAAGTAGTTGAGGAATCAGATAAACGTGACTGCAGAGGTTGTTTCGATTATATGTTATAATTAAGTAATTATTTAGTTTCTAAAACCTAGGTATCTACTAACACTTGCTAGCTCATAAAATTATAATAGAAATAGAAAATATTTTATTATCCAGGTAATACAGTAAGCAGGTTTACATGTTAACACCAAGTTGAGACGACATGAGTAGCTTAAAATATTACTTATAGCTAGGTTACAAAATATTATTTGCTAGTGAGCCCCAAACTAGACAGTTAGTCTGTATCTTGGGGCTCAGGGTCCGGATTCCAGAGTAGAGACAAGAAAGGTGATTTCAGGTATTGTATGGTATGTTTGTATAAATGTGATGTGTGTGTGTTGTGTGTGTGGGGGTGTGTGTGTGCGTATTTGTTTCCATTGTGCGTTGTTTGACGTTTGATTCAGTGTCAGGTCAGGGTATTTATTTATTTATTAGTTGTTCCGAGTCATCGTAATCAGAGTTTTGCAACATTTTCTTTATTATGTCACCTTAACACCATAATTGATGTGCACCGAAAGCATGAATCTAACCACGGCCTAGACTAATGCCAACTAGCGCCACCAATCAATCTGCCTAGCCTTTTCCCAACTATGTTGGGGTCGGCTTCCAGCGTAACCAGCAGCTGAATACCAGTATTATACATGGAGCGACTGCCTATCTGACCTCCACAACCCGGTAACTGGGTAATACGATACCCCTTGAGAATGGGTGACTGTCAAAGATCCACGAATGACAGCCGGGACCAACGGCTTAACGTGCTTTCCGAGGGATGGAGGAGTCCCGGTATGTAAACATGGTCATCCATCCACGGACCAACCTCGGCAAGCGTAGCTTAACCTGATCGACCCGTGCCTGATGGATAGCCTCCACGAGCCAACTAGCGCCACCATTGAGAAAAAAATCACAAGTCTAGAGATATGGAACATTTTGAAATTTCCTATGCTCACATTTTTAGTTAGATGAGGTAGGTCAGATGAGGTCAGAAAAATCAACACTAAACTAAGGTTCGAAGCCTTAGCAGTTAACGCCAAAACGAACCCACAATACATCGCCAAACCAAAATTTTCGTAAATATCTACACCTGTTTATATTATTGTTTACCTTAAAAATATCCACCTCAAGAATTTGTTTATGTTATTGTAAACAATCGCTTATAAGGAAGCACATTTCCAGTTTATCGTAATCAGCTCCGAATCTTGACCCAGAATTGAAATCGTGGTCGTTTTGATACAATTTTTGACCTTTAAACACTACAATGTTTCCAGTCACTTCCTTTTTTTAGTAATAATAGTAAGTGGCGTTATTATTATTATTAAAGCTAAATTGAAATCGTGTGTAGCCCTTAGATGTACTATTGGAGGTTAAATTGGCTACGTGCTCATATTAAAATTTATATCATCAAAAACTTATTAGGAAATATAATATTGTATAGGTAGGTAAATACGTAATGATTTGATACGAGTACTTGACATTGAGGCCCTAACACACCTTCGCCGCAAAACCATAGCAGCGAGACAGCAGCAGTTCAATTCAACTGACAAGTAGTGGAACATCAGCGGAACATCAGCGAAGCATCATGTAGTATCGCTGTTTCTTGGCGGAAATGTGCTAAGGCCCTGATTGGCCATGAGGTTCCTGTAAAAACGGCTACAGTTTTACTCTTGGTGGAAAGGCATCTTTATGCCCATAAAATAGACTGCATTACCTACATCCTGCAGAACATTTTCTAAGATGCAAAAATCCCTCTTCTCAATTTCAGAGATCTTTTAGGAGTTACGAAGCTGCGTCTAGCAATCAGTAAGTTAGTCAAAAGGTGAACGGATAGCTTAGCAACACAATGCAAATAATTAATAGTACCTAAAAGAAATCGTATGCAGTTCTAAATACGGTTTTAGACCGTTCCGCTCTCGTTGAGTGGATAAAAATCAATCGATTTGCATGCCACACAGTGTTCATTCAAGTACATAAGTAAGTATCTATAATTATACTGAATATTGGAAAGGCTTTAGCCGATCAAGCGTGCAGTACAATCTTATTGTAGGCTCGGAGCCTGGGTGAACTTTTAGGATATTATCAAATTATTTTTCTCAAGTGGCATATAGTTTTTAAGCTAATGTGCAAGTATAAAAAATGCATTTGAAAAATATAATATTTTAAGAGTCAAGTATAAAAATTAGCAAACCTAATTCTGAAGATGCATTTCCTAGGAAATGACATCAATAAGTCTATCTGTATCATAAATTAAAGCATTAACCACTCTTGAACTTAAAACTTATTAACATAAATAGATCATAGTCAGTTAAAAACACCTATTCATTAAATGTTAATGTAGTAATAATGATCACCGAATCGTTTTGTATCTTGTAAATGTCAAGATACATGAAGATATAGGTAATAACAATTAATCTATATGAATGTTTATGCTGTGCGTTAGATTTTATTATTTGCTAATTGAAACCACACATTCTCGTAAAGTTTTATTGATTACATAAGACTTATATGGTCATGTCAGTAAATACAAAACAAATAAAAAAACGGTTTTCTAGTATTATTTCGGTATTAATAAAAGTACAGCATACAATGGAGTCATCGATAAGAAGGCCCATATGCATTAGGAATTATTCTAAACTGAAAGCTATCACAATAATCATAAATAGTATCGCATAGGTACCTGTATCGTAGAATAGTGTTTACCAAACACAGTTTATTGTACAACCTCTAAATAGGTACTTAAAACCTACCAACAAAAATCAATGACGTAAAAGTTTGCAACTGCAGCTCCGAGCCTATTATCTGACCGGTTCCGGTGTCCAGCGACCTTGAACTCGAACAAATTTACCATAAATCTGGTGCATTGAACGAGACGCCGCCGAATCAAATGAGACCACAGATACTTTGTTTATGTTGTTATGTATTTATTTTTGGTGTGAGCACTTATATAGTAGATACATAAAATGATGTCTTGTTCTTGTGGGTTTAAGAGATAGTTTCATGTAATGTTTATGGAAGTTATTCTGGTAGGTATTTGATGATTTTTCGAGGAAATAAGACATCAGCTTCTGCAGAAATATCCTTTACTTAAAAACAAAATAATTTTACTGTTCAAAGATTGTATCATTAAATTAAATTCACTGGTCCTCAGATTTAGATTCCGTCTGTCGTGAGTACCAGCTGGTCTATTCTGTAATCTCACCATACCGTGGAAACTTACGTGAATTCTGTCATTACACCTGTAGTGCTATTCTGTAAATATCTCACCGTGAAAACTTAGGTGAAGTGAGCTTAAAGTGAGCCGTCAATAGTGTCAATCCTTAGCGTCGGGTGGCATGACAGCTCACTTCACGCTCACTTCACTTACGTTATCGCGATGAGATGTTTACAGAATAGCATTGCTGACACCTAGGGATTGACACTATTGACAGCTCAGATGCACCATACATCATTTTACAGAATACATCGGCAGAATTTAAGTAAGTATTATGAAGATCAGGCAAAGGCTTTCTAGGAGAAAATCATAGAAACATAAACTTATAAAGATTTTTAAAGAAATTTATGCTCTATTTCTTTCACTAATCAGTTCACAAATTATCATGTATCGGGGTCAAACATTTGATATGACAGTATTAGTATTAAGTTCTCTATAAATTAATTTACTTGACATTCACCCAATTTTAGTAAGGTCAGGTTTTAAGCGTGAATATTATGGACTGTCAACCAAATAAGGATTGAAATAGATCAACAGTTATTTTGAGTTGTAACAGTGTCATAAACTTAACACTAAACTATAATGACATCACACTTCACACTAATATTATAAAGGCTGAAGTTTGTGTGTGTTTGTTTGTATGTTTATTACTTCTTCATGCTCAAACAGCTGGACCGATTAGGATGAAATTTGGTATGTAGATAGCTTATACGTTGAATTAACACATAGGCTACATTTTTATCCCGGTTTACGCTTGTGAAACCGCGGGGCGCAGCTAGTTAATTTATAAGTGGACTTTCAAGTTTACATGTAAAATACAGCTGCCTTCTAACTTGGATGGGAACTAGGAGACCTACCTCTTTATCTTAAATATTCTACAGATATTTTTCTGCACCTGGATAGACTCAAAATGATCCCAAACAAGCCGGAAAAAAGCTAGCTTGACTAAGCAATTTCAGTCTTCAAGTCACTAAATAGGTAGGTTCTTTTAGCTAGGCGTACATCATCGTTGACCGCATCATCTTCATAATCAGCCTATAATTTTCCCACTGCTGAGACACAGGCTTCCTCTCGTTGAGAGGGACCGCATCATCATTTAACATCAAAAGTTCAATATAAAAAAGTATTTTTACTAACTCCATAAAAAGGGTGACGAATTGATCTCATTACATACCTATTATTTAAATTAAATTATAAGCTAACAAAGTGGACATCTATGAGTCATATAAGTTTTTAAACTGTCATGGTCACTAACATTATTATTAACACAAACGGGATATTTACCAATGTTTACTTTTACATTCAAGTTCCCGATATTTCGGCACTGTTGCAAGCACCATGCTCACGGATAAACAGTAAAAATGGTAAATATCCCGTTTGTGTTAATAATAATCTATGAGTCACTCCGCTATTGCTCGATTCCTATAAACAGTAAAAACTTTTTTACAAAAAAATACAACCGACTTCCAAAAACAACACTACAAAGTGAAAAATAACTTTAATTTCGGAAGTCGGTGTCTAGTTAAATGTATTTTCGTTTTTTGCCACCGACTTCCGAAATTAAAGTTATTTTTCACTTTGTAGTGTTGTTTTTGGAAGTCGGTTGTATTTTTTTGTAAAAAAGTTTTTATTTTTCACTTTTTAGTTGTGTACCTACCCCACACAAATTCTAATACCACTACCTGCAAAACAAACTAGAACATCATCTATATAAAAGTGTGGAAAAAATACGTATTATTGAAGCTAACTCAAAAACTATCGAAGCAAAGTTAATAAATTTTATATGGGACCAACTGTGATGTATACCCTCTCGAATAAAACAAAAAAAATCCAAATCGGTCTAGCCATCTTCGAGTAATCGGAGAACATACATAAAAAAAAAATTAAAAAAAAAAACAAAAAGGTTCCGACGAATTGAGAACCTTCTCCTTTTTGAAGTCGGTTAAAAACGAATCGTATTGCCTACCAATGGTAGCATTTTTATTGCTGAACTGGGCAATGCATATAAATGTTAGCTACTTCCATATCGGAGGGTCTACTATGCAAAGCTATGAGGACTTTGCTTCATTGTTGGTAAAGATACAAGAGTCTTAATTTTAACCAATAACTGTCCGTAAATTATAGGAATCGGCCATAAGACATTTCAATCGGCTCTTACTCAACCAGTTCCTACAAAACGGGGCTAAACATTTTCACACACATCTCAATCACGCACAGCTTCTAACAAAATTATACTACTTCCCGTCAATTACATTAGTGACCTTAAAAATAGCTTTGGGCTAAGCCTCGTAGTCGTAGTAAGGAAAAGTTGTGCAACATGTTTTTGTATGGTTGGAAACATGTCGCTTATAACACAGCGTACTCTGCATTCAATGTAAACTGAAGTTGTGCAACATTGTTGGCTGCAACACGTTTTTATGTTTCTGCTTTTTTTTTTTGTATGGCATCACGCAGGTCAACCAAGGAGGTTGTCGGCAGCTTAACTGAGCTATCCTGTAATTAATAAATTAAGCAGGCAGGGCATAAAACGTATAAACTATTAGTTGCTGCACCCAAAAATATGCTAATACGTTTCTGGCTATCTGCGTACAGTATGCAACATGTATCGAGCAACACAAAACTTGTTGCGGAAACATTGCTGCGTAGTATTTATTTACTGCTTTAACGTGAACCAAAGATTGGAAAGGTTACATTCAAGTTCAAGATTTAATCGGTTCACCTTGTGCTTTGCTCTTAAATATAAGTTCAAATGTCATTGTTTGGTTTAAGTTGTGAACTTTGTTGACCTATTAATTCTGATTCAATGTGAGCGGGGACTCTAATTTATTATAATTATTAATTTATTAGCACTATGAGATTCACGTGCATGTAAAGTTTTGAGTTTGTACATTAAAAGGTATACTTCAGGTTCTGTTACAGGAACGTATTAAAATTTCTGTCAGACTGAAAGCAGAGGGAATTGTGCTTCAGATTTTATAATTGGTACCTAAATATACGAATTGGATTTATTAAATAACCTAAACCCAAATCATATTTATATAGGTACCAATTATAAAATCTGATGCAGTCTATAATGTTGCCACTGGTGGGACATAGGCCTTCACTTTCCGTGAGAGGGACTGGGCCGTAATTTACTACGCAGGCCCCGTGCAGGTTGGTGAATGTCACATGTCTTTGATTTTTGTTTTTGGTTTTGGTTCTAGAATTTGCCGGTTTCCTGACGACATTTTCCTTCACTGTTTTGAGAGCAGTGGTAATTAAATAATTTACAAAAAGTAAAGTGCCTGCTTGTGTTCGAACTCACGACCTACAACTCGTTAGTCGCGGCCGTTCCCACTGGGCCACCACTGCTCTAATCAGATTAATAGATTTATAGGATTATTTACTATCAGTCAAAATAAGTATGTTTCGTTAAGCCCAGTTAAGCCGATATTAAAGGGCCTAGATAAATGACATTCGCTTCGCAGCGATTCTATTTCTACTATCGCTATAACTTCAAAATGACATTGACACTACACGTGACATTTCCATAGCTTATGTCAACCCCATACATTTTTTGACATTTTCAGCTTTTCTACTAGCATCATCGCTAATCGAATGTTACTTTGTCTAGGCCCTCAGCCGTCATCATCATCGTCGATATTATGTTTGTTTTATTCCACGTTCAGACGACACCAACAAAATTATAATTATCATAGCTTAGCTAGTTTAGCTTCAAAGTGACGTTGACATGATCATGTGCCATTTCGATAGCTTATGTCAACCCCATACATTTTTTGGCTTTTTTACCCGACTACGGCAAAGCCAAAAGGAAGGGTTATGATTTTAGCAGTCTATGTATGTATATAAGTAAGTATTTACGTGTGTTCCACCGTAGCACGGACTTCCCGAAATTTCTAACCTCAAAAAAAATTTTATTGAGATAATCATGACATGTTTGATATCAAAAGAAAGGTTTTGACAAGCACATTACAAATATGTATATAATATATGTCATGAAAATTCAAAAAAATCTAATTCAAATCATCAGTTTAAATTGTTAAAAATAAGTAAATGTAAATAATATTAATTTAATAACTTACAGACCGACCGCGGCGAGCGTGATTTTACAGTAGTCGGGTTTTAGTTTTACAACTTACTTTTTGGCTTTTTTACTCGCGTCATCGCTAATCGAATGTTACTTTGTCTAGGCTCTCTGATATCGGTTTCAGCGTTACAGCCAGTTACAGCAATACTAGGTAGTATAGTTACAATGCAATACGTACGTTCACCTTGCACCAACACTATTAATTATTTATTATAAAGCTGGTTCCGTGACTCTAAAAACCAGTCCCTTATAGGTACTTAGCCCTTACCCTCATCAATCATATATTACAGTATGATGAGTCGCTTGATGCCTTTGCAAGAATCGAACTGAGTTTCCCGCAAACTGCTATTTATTGCCACTCCTACCACTATCTCTGCGTCGTATTTTTTTTTATTAATGTTTTATTAAGTGTATTAATTTTGTGTTGTGTACCTATCTGTTGTCTTTTTTCTTGTTTTAAAAGTATGTTATAATAGAGCTATAGTTTATAACTTATCTGTATGTATGATCTATAACTTATATGTGTAGTATTTTACTGTTAGTATAAGTTGGTCAATTAAATAAATAAATAAATTATATGTAAATAGTTCCTCATCATAACAAAGGAAACAAGCAAAACATAAATTGAATTAGTTTTAAAACAATTAGCAAAGAGAACAACTCATGCGCTCAAAACTGGGTCATATCATATAGGTACCTACCTAGTGTATGTTCAAATATTATACAATTATGTTTAAGACCTTGGCTGAGAAAAGAAACGTAATCGTTGCAGAAGATGTATGGGGTATGTAAAAGTCACCCACACGCTATGCGACACGACTCTTTACGCAAACTATGCTACTCATTTCCACACCTTGAAAAGCACATTTTAAATTATAAGAGTAGATTAGTCTATCTAATGTAATATATATATTATACGAAATAGTAGTTTTGGACGAGTTCAGCAATGGGTTTGTTGCATCTGTCATATGGAGCAGTGGTCAAAAACTACTGTCCAGAACCTCACATTAAAGGGGAAGTCAAGAAAGAGATGAAAGATAAGCTGGACTCGTTTTAAATGGAATGAGTCAAAATCGCAATGGACTGCAAAATGTGGCATACCCCCTTCTGTAAAGGCTTCATTAGGCCTTCGCCCTGCAATGGTACGGTGGCATACCTCGACTTACTTGATGATACTAATCCATTGGACTATTTTTTGTAGAACAAATTTATGTTTGACCTTTTATAACAACCGGAGATGGTCTGAAATAAAATAGTTTTTTGGATTTTTAATGATGATGGCAGACTATAAAGGACGTTCATTATCAAAATAGTAATGAGATTTATGATCTTGGTCAACTAGTTTGGAAAACAGGTAGTTAAATACTAATTAGACTAAACTATATGCTACTGATTGGATGAGTTATTATTAGTCTCAAAATGAAGATACTAATTAAAAAGGTAATAAAAATGTTGTTTCACCTCCGGTTAAAAGGTTGAATTGAAATATAATAAATTACTTAATAGTGATTTATACATAAATATAGCATTTATTACTTAACTAGCTGTTGCCCGCAACTTCGTTTGCAATCCAGGATAAAAAGTAGCATATATCCTTCTGCAGGCCCCAGTAAACCTATCTGTCAAAATTCATCCAAATTCGTCTAGACCTTTTAGTGTGAAAGCGTAACAAACTCACTTTCGCATATATAATATTAGTTAGGATAAAAAAAACCCCAACCTGTAGCATGAAAATATTTTGAAATTGGACAATCATCTTTCGTATATATAGTACCAGCTATAGATGGTTTAGCACAAAAATCCTCCAGGCTCAATCAGCTGAATTGTCCGATCAATCACACTAGCAACAAAAGCAATCAATATGGGAAAATCTGCATTATATGAATAACAAAAGAAAATTGGAGCTATTGTTTTTACGAGTATGGAACCTTCACAAACTGCGACGGTACGTTCTCAGATCAATATGTAAAATCTTATGTAATATGGTTTTGTAACGCTTTATTTTGAATATACTGAAAAGTGTGCTATTGTGAATATGGGATACTTCATAGGTACTACATACATACATACTTCTTATTCTTGCTAATTTCTTGCCCTTATTCCAATTTATTTGAAGTTGGGGCAGCATAACTTCTTCTTTTTCTTCTGTATTAGTTGTCATTTCAGTACTCAGGTTTTAAGGCAAATCATCTTTCACACAATTGTTAATTCTTTATTATGCATTTGAAAAAACCGCGGACGCGTCGATTGCACCCCATGTGTGTATAAGGAAAGTCCTTTATATAATAGGTACATAAGATTATATATTATATATATAAACTTAAAAAAACATCATCTGATGGAAAAAAATCATCGACAGTAGTTGTGAACCTATGGGGTTCGTAACCCCCCCCCCCCCCCCCCTTGGGGTTTTGGGTTCGTAAATTAGTACGGGTAAAGGAAAAGTCAATGATTGCTCAAACGGATTTGTGGTGGCACAAGGCTTAGGGTGAGTTGCACCAAGGTCTAGGTTATAGTTTCCGTCAAAGTTAAAATGACCATAGAATGATTACTCGTACCTGCTGTTGCATCGTCATGTTAAATGTAAAAGTTAAAGTTCGGAGCAGGGACATGACATTCGACACGTCTGACAGAAGTGACAGATATTTAACTATAACTCGTGGGCGGTTAAGGTTACATTTAGAGTTATGACGTCAGCTAACAAATTGTCAAATGGAACAACCCTTTTTTTGTCTCACAGCAACTTCAACAAGGGTGCGTTGCACCATCTTACTTTAACTATAACAAACATCGAATCGGATCTGCGATGTTTGTTATAGTTAAAGTAACATCCTTAAAGTTTCTTCTACCCAATATTCCATTCTCTTAATTTTCTACTTTTACAATTTATTAATATACCATGAAATTATAACGGAACCAAAAATAACAATAATAACAGAGCAGAGAAAGGAAGGGAATTATAATATTAAGGGAAAATATTATCTGTATATCTATATTTATTTGTCTATGTTCACCAATTTTTGTTCCTAACATTGATGTATCATCTCTAGACCTCCATGTGCGCTTACAACGGATCTTAAGTACTTACAGCCTCCCACAGCCTTCAAATCAAACTGCATGTTTATTATTTCATAATGATCTGTATCCATTTAATGTTCTAACCGTATCAAATGATCATCATCTATCATGTTTCGAACGAAATCGAGAGCTTTTCGAATTACTTGTAGGTACATGTTCAAACTTAATGATATTTTGAAGGTCTCTGTTTACAATACGTTTATTGTGTTTCGTGATGTTGTGCAGGGCAGTGATAAAACAGAATTAGGATGAAAATAATAATCACCTGTCGTAACACAATGTTGATAAATTTACTTAAAAAAAAGTAAAAACTGACTTCAAAAACGTAAAACAAATAAAATTACTTTCATAAAAACTTACAAGCTTCTGAAATCGGTGCCAAGCTAAGGTACATTGAAGAATTGATGACACCGACTTCAGAAGCTGTTAAGTTTTTATGAAAGTTATTTTATTCGTTTTACGTTTTAGAAGTCGGTTTTTACTATTTTTAAAGTAAATTTATTTTTCGATTTTTAATTAAATATACATGCAATTACATATGCCCAAGACGAAAGAAAAGAAGAATCATCAAAATCCACTTAGAAATGCCGGAGATACTGTACATTTATGCATGAAACTTCGTACATTAGAATAATTACATAATGTGTTATATACTTAAACCTTCCTGAAAGTATGTAGATCACGTTAGTGAAAGAATGATCAAAATTGATTCATTAGTTTTTGAGAAAATCGCGGACTTACATACAGAATCTCCTTTTTTGAAGCCGGTTAAAAAAAGGAACAAGTTTCGCTTTGGCGTGCTTTATGTAACTTACAGTGTCCTCTGCTATAACATTATCAATCATGTATATATGTGCTGGTATTTCTCGCGGGTTAACTGCTATGCCGTCAGTATCATCTGCTACTTCAGGTAACATTTTATGCTTTCCTTTTTCCAATAAAGTACAAACACTGTTATCCAACAACCCGCCCTGGTCCTCCTTGATGAAATACAGCCCGCTCCATCACATAGAGACGAGGCCTTCGAGTCCCATCGGGAACAATATGGGTTGGTTACGAGTATGTATCTAATACAAACTTGACACAAACTATTTTAATACAACACATGTTACAAACTATTGTGTATGTTTTTTACAAATACAACTACTTATTACAAAACAACAACACCAAACAAAACAATACGTACCATAAAAAAGAACACAACAAATATAAAATTAATTGGAATTCGGTCCGGTTGGTTTACCCCACAGAAATCTAAATAATATGCCTTATTATTTAGATTTCTGTGGTTTACCCCAACCGACCAAATACCTCTTAAAGGTCACAGATGCACCCGCACGAAGCGAAACAAAAAATAAAATTTGGATGAAGTTCGTGACTTCTTATCTAATTGGAAAAAATAATGCTTGTTTATGGAGCAGCACTGTCATAAATAAGCATTAGCCCAGTTTTTATTGGCATGTATTTAATCGAACCTCTATAATTACCATTTTGCTTTTCTATAAATATTATTGAACACTCTAATATAATGAATGCACCTCTTTTTGTGAACCTTAAATAAGAGGTTCTAAAAATACTAAATACGTGTAAATAATGCCTAAAGAATGAGGCAATCATCTTTTTCCCTTGACTTCTGCCTTTCTTTACTTGTCGGCAAATCTTCGAATGGAAACATCCATTGCGCAGATTGTCTTTTGGTTTCGGGTTCGTAACAATCCAGGTTTCATCACCTGTGACGATGTCATATACAGCATTCGAGTCACCTCCGTCATACTTTTCAAGCATTGAGCGGCACCAAACCAACGTTTTTGATTTTCCGTCAAATTATGAGAAAATCCATCAAGTACAAAGCTATCTGATGCATAAATGTTCATGTAAGACTTTTTGTACTTGACTCATACCAATGCCTAAAGCTGCCCGAATTTGTTGATATGTCACCCTTCTATCAGCTTTTGTCATTAGCCGCACAGCACTCACGTTATCTTCAGTAGTCGCCGTAGAAGGACGTCCTTCTCGCGAATCATCAGTGAGTTTGCTTCGACCATGTTTAAATTCATTAAACCAGTAAACAGTGGCACGGGATGGGGCTTCGTCATGAAATGCTAATCGAAGTCTTTCGTAACATTGTTGTTGAGGAAGACCGCAACGAAAGTCGTAATTAATCACTGAACGAAAATGTCCTCTAATCAAATCCTCTACGCACGACGGACACTTTTTAAATTGCCGCCAATTTGTAAAAACTAATGACATATAAATTCCTTACACATCTACAGATTCCAAAAGAGTTCCTAATTCGAAATTTAAATAAATTTTTCATCGCCTGCTTTTCTTACTGGCCTATTCTAAAAACTTTCAGTGTGACCCCAGTAGTCAAGTAATTGCGATCAACTTGGATGTAACGCTCGCCGGCCGCTGCTGCGGCACATCCTAACCCATTTAGTCGGGGTACTACTTAGGTACTGCGACCGACTGTTAAAAAGAGGCTCATTTATATAAAAAAGTGTGCAACATTAGGAGCCCATAATTTTTTTAGAGGTTCATTACGATACGTAAAATATTTCCCGTTTTTTTATAAAAAATCCTTTCGATACTTTGTCTGTAACCTTGTCTATATTTAGAATACTAAGGATGCACATTGCACAGCTTCATATTTCGGCAATAGTAGGACCGTCCGTTGGTGTTGCTATGCTACGAGTATTTCTACCAATATAGTTCGAAAAACCTGTCACTATTTTAAAATAGTGACAGGTTTCTTTTCCTGGATCATAAGTGGCCTCAATTAATTGAGGCCACTTATGACCCAGGAAAAAGGAAAAACGGTAACCGGTATGACAAGTCGGTTATAATTTTGTTTTTTTTAGAACAAGAATTATGTTAATACGGATTAGTCATTGTATAATTAAAAAAATATGTAAGTAGATGACTTAATTAACAGGTTACAGGTTGTTTTCCTGCGGTAAAGGTTTGAAACAAATTATGTAGGGTGTGTTGGGGTAAGTTCGGCACTAAGATAAGACCGTGCTATTTTTTTATCCTGCCTTTTGTCGGAACAGAATAAAACGGCGCAAAACATAATTTTGTCACCATTTAAAAATATTGCCAAATTAGCAATTTTATTATGATTCGTACGGTCTTATCCCAGTGCCCAACGTACCTCGACTCGACATACTGTATCTACCTAATTACCTACTGTGACCGTATACATATAGTCTGACATAATAAAACACTAGCTTTTGTCTCAGATTTAGGTGGGTACAGATCAGACATTTGATAAAACTCGATGAGATAGCGACATTGACGATGACATTCATGTTGAATTATTTTAATGTTTGTCCTTTTATTGTTACAGGTAAGCAAAAGCATTTATCTTCTAGCAACATAAACATGGGTACGGTAAGTTATCATGATCCTCATTACCATCATTGCTGACCATATTTACCACAAGTTTTTTCTTTAGTAAAGGCGCGTGCGCAAAGTACACGCTTTTTATAGTGAAGATTGAACAAGAAGCTCAATTAAAAACTATTTAAAAATGCATTTTAATGTTTCCAAAAAACCATCGTGCAATAAATATATACAGGCGCAACACGCGAAGCGAATCGCACGCGACGCAAAGGCACTTCTCGTCGCGCGACACGCGGTGCCTTTGTGTCACGAGCGATTATATCGCGTGTCGCGCCTGTTTGTAAGAGCCTTTAAACGAAAGAGTATGTAGCTAAGAACCATAGCACGTGGCGTACTTATTGCAGTTTTTTAACGTAAAAGGAAATAGATTATTTTCTTTACAACTATTAGTCATCAAGTACAAATCCAGTGCAGTAAGAAAAATAAACAACGCTATTAACCGAGGTCAAATAACGGTATAAATCTACAACTGAAAGGCAGTAAATTCACAGGTAGACAAGAGAACGGTTCCGGGTAAATTTTTCTCACAAAAAAAGGTCTTTTATCCTGTAAAAGTAACACGAATATACGGTAATATGTGTGAAGGAAACCAATAAACTGTTTTATACCAAGAGCTGATAATATTCGTAGGAGCGTTTACGAGCTTACGGCCAATATGACTACGAGATTTCACCAAACAAAAAAACTTTTATCCAGTTTTACTGCTGTGTGGCCGGGTCGCGGTCGGGTAAAGTGTTATTGGGTTCCATATTTTTTAGGTTTCTCAGTAACTCGGATAGGATTTTTGTTTTTTTTTTTTTGGTCGATGGCAAAAGCGTTAGCCGTGTGTTAGGATCAGATATATATGATTTAACTGTCTTATAAATCTGTTATTACGACTTCAAATAATAATGCAAGTAAGATAGGCAAAAAATGTATGTTAAATTAGAACGTGTACTCATCAATTCTATAAAGCTGCAGCAAGCATGTAAGCAAGTTGCAGCATTTGCCTGTAATGTAACGTTACAGATTCGAGCATTACATCAGTTAGGGAGGAACATCGACCATTACAGCGCGCATCTTGTAATAATACAAAAAGAGTTTTACATCCAGTGAAGGAGGAGAACCGAGTATTACAATGCGCACCTTGTAATGATTTAATGTACGAGTATAATACCTTGATACAACTTGTAACATCAATGCGTACATACACTGTCAATGTTACATTACACGCGAATGCCCGTCAGTCAGGGAGGTAGTATTGTAATGTAATGTTCAAAGTCGAATCTTTAATGTTACATTACACGCGAATGCTTCTGGTGAGGGAGCACCTTTATGTGAATATTCAAGTATTGTAGTAACATACTTTATGAAAGAAATTTAGGAAGTAATGTCTTCGTAAGATATTTTCATGGTTTTTTTTTTTATGAACAGACTATTTTAGTACTTATAATTACGTAGGTACAGAGGAGCTCGTGGCTAAGTAATAACAGCCGCACGGGTCGATCTATCAGGTTAAGCTACGCTTGCCGGGGTTGGTCAGTGGATGGGTGACCATTCTTTACATACCAAGACTCCTCCGTGCCTCGGAAAGCACGTTAAGCCGTTGGTCCCGGCTATCATTCGTGGATCTTTGACTGTCGTTACGGGTCTTCAGAAGGCCGAAAGTCTGACAACCAGTCTTACCAAGGGGTATCGTATTACCCAGTTACTGGGTTGTGGAGGTCAGATAGGCAGTCGCTCCATGTAAAATACTGGTATTCAGCTGCATCCGGTTAGACTGGAAGCCGACCCCAACATAGTTGGGAAAAGGCTAGGCAGATTGAATTACGTACCTAGGTACATCTGTGATGTTTTAAAATTTTCATATTTTCTTTACCAAAAATAAATATTCCCTATGAAGCCGAACGGAATGACATGCGGCGAAAACGCACCGCCCAGTTGCACAAAGTCACCATCACTTACCGTCACCTTAAGTTCATGGCCTCTTGGGACAAAAATGACCGGCGAAATATGAGTGTAATGTATATAGGCTGACTGGTAATTAGTGACCGATACTTAAACACATGATTATACTCATGATAACAAACAACTTTTACTATGGAACCACTTATGCGTAAAAGTGTTTTTCTTATGGCTCCAATTATTTATAATAAGTTGCCTAAAAGTTGGAAAGAGCTTAATAATTTACTCTTGAAAAAAAAACTGAAGACATATTTAGTAAATAAAGCCTACTATAACATCAACGAGTTCTTAGAGGAAAGATTTGTATTGACATAGTAGCTTATTTTATTTGATTATTTAATTTTTTGTGTTTGTTAATTGACAATGGAATAGTTTAATATTTTTTTTGGATCTAATTTTATTAAAATATTATTAATTGTATTATTTCTTACTTAATTTATTGTTATTATAGGAGAATGTTTTAATTAATAATGTTTCTTGATATTTGCACGTCACATCATGTGGCAAATATGCCTGTACCTAATAATGTTGTTACCATCTTGCATGCATGTATTTTCTTGTATGTATGACACATGTTTATGCAAATAAATATTATCTTATCTTATCTTACCAAACCTGAAATCGCGAAAAAAAATCAGCTGCTCCCTCATTTTGACGAGTAATGCCAACGTAAATGTAGGGAACAGCTGATTTTTTTTTTTGCTATTTCTGGTTTGGTTCCATAGTAAAAGTTGTTTGTTATCATGAGCACAATCATGTGTTTAAGTATCGGTCACTAATTACCAGTGGCGCTATATAGAGTCAGTACAGAATGAAGACAGTACATGACAACTAACAAGAGCTTTATCTAATTGAGATAAAGTTTAATTTTCTTATAATAGTTGTTGAGATCATTTTGAACAGTCTGTTCGTCGCGATATTTTTGACGCTGACGCCTTTTAAAGAATAGGTACCTACATGCGTTAAGTTATGTATATTTTACTTATCCTGCAATACAGATTTGCTGTGTTTTTCGAAAAAGCGCTATTTTTTTTGCAGTCTATTCACTGTCCTATCTGCGAGCATGCATCAGTATAAAATGTAACAATTTACGTTGACATCATCTGCCTAGCCTTTTCCCAACTATGTTGGGGTTGGCTTCCAGTCTAACCGGATGCAGCTGAATGCCAGTATTTTACATGGAGCGACTGCCTATCTGACTTCCACAATCCAGTTACTGATGGGTAATACGATACCCCGTGGTAAGACTGGTTGTCACACTTTCGGGCTTCTGACGATCCGTAACGACTGTCAAAGATTCACGAATGACAGCCGCTTTCCGCGGCATGGAAGGGTCTCGGTATGTAAAGATGGTCACCCATCCATGGACTAACCGCGGCAAGAGTTGCTTAACCTGATCGATCGATCCATGCGGCTGTTATAACTTAGATACGTCAATAAATATTTTACGTCAATAACAATTTACGTCGACAATTAAATACATACACTTCTGGACACATCTATTGGCCCACCTTAGAGTTTAGGTTTCGATGGCCCCTACCGAAATATGATTGCTAGATTGAACAAAAACTGTTGATGCAGTTTTAAACCTGATACATTTTACCATCTTTTTCGATCATATTGTTTTAAATTTGAATTCAGAATACCATACGACATGGAGCTACGCCTAACAAGTCGGATATGCGCCTTGTTAAAGGCAATTGTTTTTTGAATAAAAAACATGTTTTATCAAATAAAGGTTTAATTTAATAACGCGTGTTGCCTCCATGGGCATCTACCACAGCTCTCATACGATTAGGCATAGAGTTTATCAACCGCTCTATGAAATTTTGAGGGATCATCTCTCATTCCTCTTCTATGGCAGTTTTCAACTCCTGCATCGTCTGGGCAACTGGCTGATGAGCCCTAACACGTCTTTTTAGCTCGTCCCACATGTGCTCAATGGGGTTCATGTCTGGGCTTCTGGCTGGCCAGTCCATAACTGTGATGTTCACATCCCGAAGATATTCCCTGCCGATGCCGGCCGCATGGGCTCTTGCATTATCATGCATAAAAAGGAAATTTGGGCCCACATAGTCCGCGTATGGTATCACGTGAGGTTCTAAGCACTCACGAATGTACCTCTCAGCATTTAATGTTGGCAGCCGTGGTCCTGTAACAACCTCAAGTTGAGTTTTGCCGCTCGCGGATATACCGCCCCAGACAGTCCATGAGCCACCGCCATAAGCAACCCTCTCTTCAAAGCAGCATTGTGCGAAACGCTCTCCCTTACGTCGGTAGACCTTCTTCCTTCCATCATTGTCATGTAACACAATTTTAGACTCATCAGAAAAGAGTACACAGCTCCAATCTTGCTGTGTCCAATTTAAATGACTGCGTGCGAAATGAAGGCGCGCTGTTCGGTGGGCTCGCGTTAGTTTGGGGCCATTAGCTGGCTTGTGTGGTACCATATCGCGTTCTTTTAACCTTCTCCGAACAGTTCGAGCGCTCACAGATACTCCGTGGAAGTCGCGAAGTTGGTTTTGTATCTCAATGGAGGTAAGGTGACGATTTCTCAAGCTGGTCGTCACGATGAATCGATCCTGCCTTTCAGTTGTGACCCGAGATCGTGGCCTTCCTTGGCGACGAACAAAGCCGCCAGTCTCTAGGTACCTCCGATAAACATTTCGGACCGCAGATCGACTTAAATTAAGTTGAGCACTCACGTTTCTTTGGCTGTGTCCGGCCTGAATAAGTGCCACAGCTTGGGCGGCGACTTCAGGTGAAGTATCCATAGATTATTGATAGAACCTCACCTTAATGTTAAGAATAAGTAATGTTTGTTGCAAAACCAAAGATATCAATCACTTTTTCAAAAATTAAATCCAAGTAAACCAATAAAACCAAGTTTTCTTAGTATTCGATTGTGTGATATCAACGGACAGGCTCCAAATTGACTTTTGTTTCTTTAAATTCTGTGTTCGAAATTCAAAAAAAGACTATTGAATGAAATTGTGAATGTGCCAGGTTCAAAACTGCATAAAAACTTTTTGCTCGACCTAATATAAAATTTTAGCTAGGACCAAACGAAACTGAAAATACAAGGTGGGCCAAAAGATGTGTCCAGAAGTGTATAATAAGGTTCACCCATACATGGTAAATCTCAAGGTGTCTCATAGTTTTCCGCATTCAGCTGAATTATCATAATTTTTCACACATGCTTGCAACATTCTAATTATTAATTTATTTAGATTAGCTGACGTGACTTGACGTGCTAGTTGTGTGTGTGCATATGTTTCAATGTAGATTATTAACTTGTAGTTAACGAATGTGTAATTTTTAAGTCAGCAAAATAACAGTACAGGGTTATGTAACACCCTGTACTATTGTTTTGCTGCCTAACGCCTAAACGAGGGACATACTCTAACGGAGTGTTGTACTCATGAAAATTAAGAAATTTTAACCCTGAAATATGAAAAAGAAAATCTGCTGTTGTCTACAAAGTGCAAAACCTACGCGATCAAAATGTATGAGACAGCTGATTTTCTTTTTTGTTGGATGGGAGGTTGTGACGTCGCCTGTACAGGATACAGGCTGTATCGGTGGGACGCTGTAATGCCTCGCTTGCAGTGACGGTGGCGGCGGCCCGGTGGCGAGTCCAGGTTCGCTGACTCGAAACTGGACAACGATGGGTTTTTATCGATAGTCGATATTTTTTTATAGAAAAAGAAGTTTACCGTATGTATTTTTAAATTTTTGTTAGACATCTATAGAGTTAAATAAAACAATAGAACACATTATTTAATAAATTTTAGTAGTTTGAACTGCCAACAAACTGATGTTAGAGTCAGACCATCTGAATCATCACCTACATACCGCGCCACATGGCAAAAACACCAAAAAACCACGAAAATATAATTTTTAGGGTTCCGTACCTCAAAAGGAAAAAACGGAACCCGTCCCGCTCGTCTGTCTGTCTGTGAGTCAGTCATAACCCTTTTTCTCATGAATGCGTGGAGGCATCAAGCTGAAATTAAATACGTAGGTCTAAGGTCCCTTGGAGCTCTAAAAAAATCAAGTTTCTAAGGTAACGCTATAAAAAAATACGGCCATTTATGCGGCATATTTTGATACTCGCAAGTAAATCAAAACCTATAGGGTACTTCTTTTTCTTAGAATCATGAAATTTGGCAAGAATCAAAGGCAACCCAGCAGAAGTACCTAACGAAAAAAATCCGAAAATTGTTAATATGTAATTTTATCACACAAAAAAATTTGGATTAGAAACTTAAATTTGCAGTTGGAGAATAGACCGTGACGTACAGGAAAACATGTGTTTTAACTACAATGAGTTTATTTTTGGAATAAAATCTTTTCAACTACGGAACCCTTCAATGTGCGTGGTCCGACCTGCACTTACCCGTTTTTTTTTTTTTTTTTGATAACTATCGATTGTGCTTTGAATGTGATTTTTTAATATTTTGTATTAAATACATATTTTAAAATAAATTTCATAATAATAATACAAATCAAAGACATTTTAAAATTATAATAAAGAGAACGAGATTTTTGCTGTGAGAATCGTTATCGACAAAATTGAATCGCATACATATCACTGACCTAGTCATCCGATACTCAAATCTGTCACCCGCACCATGCTACTGCGCAAACAGTGTAATTGTGGCTCAGTCCAAGTAGCAGGGTTTACTGAATTATATAAAAATGTATACTAATTTGCCTCAAAGAAAGATATTTCAAGTGGACGAAGCTGGGGTTATACGTGAAATTATGATTTGCCCAAGAGAAAACACACTCATTAGCATTACACATAATATTGCAATCAGAATTTGTATCTATCTATTTGCTATGGGTATAATATATTCAATAATTTGGATTTTTTTCTAAAAAAGAATAGTTATGCACTATTGCTACTATTTAACACGGTCAAAGTTGCGCGCGTATAATATGAATATCCTACCTAAGTCTCAAAGTACAATGAGCGTGCTAACTACTCAGGATTGCAAAAACCGTCTAGATGGAGCTCTGACACTTGTTGAAGAGAAGAACACGAATGTATCTAAAAAATTGGTAGCTGTGCCTACTTTATTTTAGCGAAATTAGTGATACGTCATGAGGACCCATTAGTTACAAGATGAACCATCGGAAGGCACATATACGACTATGGCTGTTATAAATTGGACCCTGTAGTAAAAGTGACGGAACGCGAGAACGTGAAGTGACGCGAGTGACGCGAGTTACGCGAGTGACGCGAGTGACTTAGAAGAAGGTGAACATCGCTGCATTATAGTGTTTCGGTTGTTGAGCACAGTTTGAGCGTTTTGGACGACACAAGACGAGAATATCAAAAGGCGGTCTGAGACTGAATACTATCGCTCGGAATGAATCGAGTTATGTGTGATTTTTGAATTTTTACATACCTACTATATTGATTTGACTCCTTAGAAGTCGTTTGTGCCACAAACTGCAATATTGTGTGAAAACGAATAAATGCCAACGTAATTTTGTCGACTCACTTTGAGTGGAGGTAATAATTACCCTGGGTTTAAGCATAGGTAGCATAAATAAGTTCGTCTGCTGAGGATCATGTGGCCCTTGCGCCCACTTTCTGGAACGAAAATCAACACAAAAATTAGCTGCCAATTAGTACGTAACGTGCTGAGATTGGTTGAATGAAATTATCACTAGCCAATCATTGACTTGCGTTTAATTTTGACGCGTCGTTAATTTTCGTTCCAAAACTAAGCGTGGGATGTGCGTTTTGACGTAAGAGATAATAATGCAGCTAAGTACTATGGGCCAAAGTTCCGCATGATCACCTCAAAGGCGATAATCGCATGCACGGCTCACGACTCGACCGCACAATGTTCGTTTGTCACTAGCTGCGCTCTCACAGGAATATTTTCTTAAGTGAGCATGCTTATGTTTTGTCCATAGTACTTATCAACAAAAAAAAACAAATCGTCATAAATCTATTTTAATTTTCGGTGTATGTATCCTTATAAAGAGGAAATAACATGTCCAAACAGATTGTAATATAATATTTAAAGTTTTCCATTGACAACATAAATTAAACTACTTATTACCTATTTATTATCAAATCATTATAATTTGCTTGTGTCACTGCCAAAGTAGCGAAGTTTATTGAATGAAATATACCTACATCCTATAATAACATGTATCTAAGAAAGGTGTTTGTCGTGGACGAAGCTTCAAATCTTGATCTCCTTTGCGGGAGAACAGCAAAATTGTTACAATACGCGCCACGAAAGATGAGAATTGAGCGCGCCTTCCGCGCTCTATCCTGCACCCCGATGACGCCGGTCCCTTCCCGCACCTTAGACCTCATACCGCTAAAAAGACCTAAAATCATCTACTGCGCAAGTCAAAACACGTGGTGTCTCAAGTCTCATCTTTCGTGGCGCGTATGCTGGTGCGATTATCGGTGTGTTAAATGTATAATCATCATTCTCCTGCCCTTATTCCAATCTATTTGGGGTTGGCGCAACATGTCCCTTTTTTCCATACTTCTCGGTTATTCGTCATCTCGGTAGTCACCCCCTTTCTAGCCATGTCATCTTTCACACAGTCCATCCATCGTTTTTTTGGTCTTCCCCTACTCTTATAGCCATCGACATTCATACTCAAAACTTTCCTCACGACATTTTCCTCACTCCTCCGCATCACATGCCGACCATGACAACCGATTTCCGCAAAACTTCTCAGTCACCGGTGCCACTTTCAGACTTCCTCTTATGTACTCATTTCTTATTCTATCCATTCGTGTAACACCACACATCCCTCTTAGCATTCTCATCTCAGCTGCATGCAATTGCTTTTCATTTATATCTTTTGTGGCCCAACATTCTGATCCATACAAGACAGCAGGTCTAACCATTGTTTTATATATCTTCTCCTTAAGTTTAAGGGGAATGTTAAATGTATAATATTATTATAATATTTCGCTATATTCATAGGATTGTTCTTGGGATAATTGGTGGTGTTCTGTATTTTCTACTTATCCCCATGGGAAGAAGGCGTGAGTATATACATTGTATGTACACTCGTACAAACATTACGATCTCAAATATCCCAAGAATATACTCATATTCTTGGGATATTTGAGATCGTAATGTTTGTTTTATTGAGTGATTTTCATTTATTATTTTAAGTTTATAATTAGAACTATGCGACAACAATTAGTTACCTACCTACTCGTTAAAAATCTGATTTTTGGTTTGTTTCCGTATGATAGGGAAATGTTAGTTGTAGTGAGTCAACATCAAATAATATACTTATCTCTTTTCCTTAACCAACATAATTAAAAATCAAATTACAATTTGACACGGCCGGAGTTGCATGTGAACCTATCTATTTTTTTTTTTTTAATTAAGATTTTCTGATCATGTCACAAAGTACAATGGACGGAGCTGGAGTGATCACTACTCAGAGTTCTATACTCGGAGTTCCAAAACCAGTGGACAAATACCCGAGACATGACTCTGTTATATTAGAACCTGCGGTTGAAGCCGTAGAGGCGGGAGGGACTGAAACTGCGCGCGCGCCGAGAGGCTCAGAAGAAGATGAAAATACGTGTTGTTCTTGTTTTTCCTGTAAATGCCTGTGTTGGTGTCTGCTAAGGATTTGTTTAAGTGCCATGCGTAATGCTAGGTAGGCTGCAGGTTCATATTCTATAACCCTTGGTACTCGTAATTATGCTCAACGTTATTTAAAATTTCTGTCAATTACCGTGAGAAAAAGGAAAAAGTTTTTTTTTTTGCTTATGTTGTGTTGCGTCTGATCACTCAAAAGTCAAAGCTTTACGTCTATTTTGAAAATGTAAATTAACCAAATATTCTTGAAGTGCTTGTCGGATTACCGATTAATTAAGGTTTTGTATGTCTTTCAAAAATCATAATATGCTCGCTGTAAAATCAAAAATATTTTCGTTATAAATTGCAGGTACTTAATATTTTTTATGTAAGTAGGTAAGTCACAAACGAATGTGTTTGATATAAGTTCAGTAATCTGCATAAAAAAATACAAGTTTTTACATCATTTTACATTTTTTTATTGTCAAAAAATCCTTCCAGATAAAAAAAGAATTTTCCAAATGGGTTGATAAATGCTCTGAGGTAACAAACATTAAAAATTATTAAATTTTAACAATTAAGAATTGAGAACCTCCTCTTCTTGTGAAATTGGTTAAAACTAGATTCTAGGTAGGTATCGGTCTGATATCGGCAGAAAATTCATTTACTTGTAGACAGGATTTTAGATGATGGCGTGGTACCTTTTTTCCCTGTTGAATACAATCCATTGAACTTAAACGAGAAGTCTCTTGGTCGAGAAGTTGGAGCCCCGTCACAACACCAACTTCAAGTCGTTTGTGGTGCGGGTCACCACACACACCATCTCGACTCGTTCCTAAGGGAAAAGTTTTGGCCGAAGGGTGTAGTCTACACTCCTACCAACTTATCTGTGAAATGGCGAAAATTGGAACTACGGCCGTCATGTTGGAATGTCATTCAATTGTGCCGACGCATGTCATTCGATAGTGTCGACGCATCGACGGTGGCGTCCTCTTTCAGTTCACAGATAAGTTGGTAGGACTGTACCGACGTTTTCGCGGCAGGCTATGCGACACCGCGCAGCGTAACACGATGCCGTCACTTCGTGTGCCTTAATTTATTAGTTATGTTTTCTATGTATTAGTATATAGGGTGACTGGTAATTAGTGACCGATAATTAAACACATGATTGTTCTCATGATAACAAACAACTTTTACTATGGGACCAAACCTGAAATCACGAAAAAAATAATCAGCTGCTCCCTAAATTTTGATGAGTTATGCGAACATGAATGTATGGGGCAGCTGTTTTTTTTTGCGATTTCAGGTTTAGTCCCATAGTAAAAGTTGTTTGTTATCATGAGTATAATCATGTGTTAAAGTATCGGTCACTAATTACCAGTCACCCTATATATTTTTTTTATGTTGTATTTTTTTTTTTATTTGTGTATTGTATTTTGTATGGGCCATAGCTGCCTGAAATAAAGGAATAATTAAATAATTAATTAAACCTCATTTCAATTAATTATGTCAGAATTCTGTTACATAAACAATCTAACTCTAATATTAGCTAACTACATTACAAAACGAGTCCCTGAACGGCCTCTGTAACAAAGGCATTCAAAACGATCATTATTTCAAATTTGCAGTTCCTTAGTCACCTCTTACGACACCATGAAAGGGTCCTTTCCGCTTGTGCCCGTAACCGAGAACCACTAATCAAGGTAAGCAGGCTACTTGTCCAAATTCCTTATGGTCTACAAACATGGCAACTTTTTGTTGGGAGACTGTTGCGCGGCAGCACCGTGCTTACGTTTTGGGGGGTTGTTCCCAGAGGACCACGATTCTATTGTTCTTCTTTTCCCAACGGGTCCATGAGAAAATAAAATATGTTTTTAAATCTCCCTATAAGAATTCCCAATGGGTTCACGAGATTTATCCAAAGTACAGTCAGTAAAAACTATAGCTACATAATAAATCTTGAATTCATGCAAGCCTATTTCTTTTTGTTAATCACAATACTTTTGCCAGCGGCTTTGCCCGCGTGGAGGTCGCAAAATTACCCCACGGAAACGTACTACCGGGATTAATCGTATCCCATATGTCAATCCAGGTTATAAACTATCCGTGTACCAAATTTCATCCAAATCCTATTAGTGGGATAACACTAATGACTAAAATACTATCTTATATGCAAGCCTCTATTGCTGACTGTACCAAAAATCTCATGGACCCGTCGGGAAAGTATTTTATATTTTAAAATATCATGGACCCGTCGGAAAAGTATTTTATATTTTTTTATTTTAAAATGTCATTGACCCGATGGTAATCAAAGTTGAACTGTTTATTTTTGAAAACAATAGAATCGTGGACCTTTGGGAATAACCTGTTTTCGGAAAACGTTTGTGAGGGAAAAGTTCTGGAAAATGTTCCCTTTTTACTGGACTATGACGAGATTAATTCGCTGTCTAGGGTCTAGGGTTGGTTCAAACGTGTCAGAACCACAACAAATCCACAGCGGCCAAAATTGATTGATTGTCATTTTTTGATTTATTAAGGAAGAGACATATTTAAACGAGGCAAAAGGAGTATGTAATCATAGCAGGTGGCGTCTTGTAGTTTATGCGGCTGCCTAGCTGGAAAATGGCGTGAAATTGTGTGTGTAATCCTTATTCTGAGAGCGGAGGGCTGTTCTGGGGCCTATTTCGTAAACAGGCGATAATCCGACAGTCTGACAACTTTGAAAGTTTTTTCATACATTTGGGCTATATTAAACAGCACCTGCCTGTCGCGAAAATGTGTCAATTTTGTAATTTTTTGACAAATACCTATGTCGCATTGTCAGTTATATTAAGTTGGGCCTTGATTGTGTCGCGACAGTGTCGCAGCAAAAAGTTGCCTTGTCTAAAGGCCCAATAGCCGTGCGACCCGACTTACTACAGAACCTAGTCCATTACGAGTATATGCCATCGGGTGATATCGCAATGCATCCGGCCAAGCGTCCTTCATTCACACCACACTTTTACTAGTCCTACGATTTGTGAATTAAACTTTACTATACGTAGATATATCTATGATTTGTTGCGTAGTTTTGCCGGTGAAAAAATTTAATCGGGTAATATTAAAATAAAAAATGTCTCCGTGGTCAAAAACTCAAGGGCTACTTAATTGGGGACTAACTTTTCAACGTCTTTTAGGTAGACTTTCTTAGAAAATCGAACACATCTTTGTGTTATGGTGAAGGAAAACATCGTGAGGAAATCTAGATTGAATGGTATGAATTTGGCTATTGCATTAATAGTGATCGATTTGATCGCTATCTACCAACCCGCACTGGACCCGCGTGGTAGATTACGACCCACTCTCTCTCTCACAGAGAAGAGGCCTGAGTTCCAGCAGTGCAGGAAAATTGTAGGCTGATTATGAAATAGTGATCGTTTTGTTTGTATGGGACAATGACAGTCTAGGATGTATTTGGCTTAGAACAGAAGAGGTACTCTTTTATTAATGTTTGTCGAAAACTGAATTTTAAACAGCCTGGAACATCTTCCTTAACCGAAATACCACAAATCTTGCATTTTCAATTTACCATCTGTTAGAGCAAATATTGAAACTGCTCGGTTATGTTAGTACTTCGCAGATTTGGTAATATTCCCAGTGATATATAACTTACATAAATCGTGATTAACTACTTTATTTCCTCTGATTACTCGCGTGGGTTGATAAGCGTTTATTAATTCTTGGGAGTTGGCAGTATTTGCACCGAATAATTCTCCGGTCAAATGGTCGAAGTCGAAAAACTAAACCTATCATCATCCACTAATTAATTTTGATAGTCTTCTGCCCTGTACTACTTACACTTCTACATCGTGTTGTTTCTATTTTTGAAATTTCTTTATTATTATTATTATTTATTTTCTAAATTACAAGTTCCTTAACTAGGTGTAATAGCAAAGCACACAATTAGACCTCTGGGGTCTGTTATAATCGAGTCGATGCAATGTTCTTTCAGCTTACGCTTTATATTTTTTATATTCATTGAGGCTGTAATGTCTACAGGTTTAGTAAGCTCAACTCTCCCTCTCTTCTGTCCCTCAAGTGCCAGAGTTTTGGTGACCTATTCTCAGTCACCACACAACTCCATATTCCATCTGCCACCTTTGATATATCTAGCTGTTCAGTTCCTTGTACTTCAAAGCAAACGGATCTTTCTAGAGCTGTCGCTCTCGCTCCACGCTGGTTTGTTACTCGCTGTCATTGAAGTTCTCAGCACCCTGCAGTGATCAAAAAAGATAACTGATTATAATCAGAATGTCCCTTGTCGGCACAAAATCGCCTATATCACTAATGTCGCAATGGTCAGGCATTTTAACGCGCAGTTTCCTTCTCCCGAGCCGTGTTCCGCTTGCGACACGACGCGCGACGTTGCGTATGACAGGGATTAGTCGCACGCGCCACTGCGACGTGATTATCAGTAGTGATGACATACTGGCTGTTATGGGGTTTGAATTGATTTTGGAAATGATGGTTTTCCCAAATTTCCCAAAGGTTTGGCAAAAATTTTGTCTAATATTTGGGAAAATTTGACCAACAAGAGTTCCAAACTTCTTATCTAGATCACTGTGGCTTTATTTGTGTATTATTAACTTAAATGCTTCTTCTTTTTATAAACTATACTTTTTTTATAATTTCCGTTGAACTATTTATTTATTATCTATTTACGGTTTAGATTATTTCATGAAAAACACCTTTTAGCAAATCTTAATGATAAGAATGTATTGTTAAAAAGTGTTTTTCATGAATTAAACTTTCTAGTCTTTTCTCCCAATATGATACAGTGTGGCAGGGATATCGACAAGCAAACCTGTTACCATAGATTCAGTTCATGATTCTGTATAATACACTCAATCTCGCCATTAATCATGATCATATCTTGAAAATTATCAGCTAATCTAAATAAAATACAACAACCAAGCATCTGAAAATGCATGTCTAAAATATGTAAAAAAAATAGGTAGTGTGTTAAGCACGCAGTTTGTCGAGGCGGAGAGAGGCGATCGCGCGCCCTTCAAACGAGTCCGGCTGCCAGTTCCGGTAGCTGCAACCGACAGGAGCCATGAAGGCAGTTGATGTGGCATTGATACACTACAAAGGACAGTACAAAAAATCAAAGATTTAAATATGTCCAGTCCAAGTTGTGAACTCGTCGAAAAAATAGCTTCAAACTGTTGGCAGCATTTTGCATACTCACTAGAAAAGCACAATATTCAAAAAATTTTGACATTCAAAAGTGTCTTTTATGTGACTATTTGAAATAAATGATTTGACTTTGAACCTAGACATAAGTACCTACATACCCAGGGTGGTTCAAAAATACGTAGATCAAACGAAACAGGGCGATAGTTGGGGTTATTTGCATTAAAAAATATCTGTGTGCAGAGCCCTAACTTGATCTTCTTAAAAGTTATGAGTAAAACAATAAACGGTGTTTAGTTGATTATCATCACTACAAAAGTGCTTTTATGACAGTGGGTACTATGATTTATGAGTATTGGCACTTTTTTCGATATCTTTTTATTGTTACCTACCTACTTTTCTTTTTTGATTATTTTTTTTTTTTTGGAACGAAGTTCCTTATCGCGCGTTGTGAAAGGGGGCTAGACGGAAAAAAATCTCACGAAAAGTTGTAACGAGACTTTTTGCTGTAGTAAGCTATTGTAAGCTGTGCGACGTGCGCATGTTTCTCTGTCTGTCTCTCTCTCTCTCTTATAGAAAGCAAGCCAGATATAACAAAAAAAAAATATTACAATTCCTTCACTAATTAATCGAAAGGAACTTCGTTCCATCCGGGTGTCCCTTGACACCTCTCAACTTTTTTTTTTTACTGATAATAACCCCAACTATCGCCATGTTTCGTTTGACCCACCCTGTATAAAATTAACGCTAGAAATACCAAAAAGCTAAGTTAAATATCCGAGAATGGGTAGGAAACTACATAGGTATAAGAACTCACTCCTGACTCAGGCAACTCTTCTGTGATACCTCTGCTATTGCAGATGTTCAGTGATGCTGAGGTGGAATGTCGGCTAAAATAATATCTGCTTTCTCTCTACTAATGGTTTTGTATCCTGAAAAAGAAACATAAAACACATCTGTAATTTTTTTCGCGTATCTAAATAATATCTCGAAGGACCAACATTAAGGTCGTGATATTATACTGATTGGTCCTTGGAACTGTTTTAGAAGATGTGTGTTTAGTAGAAGCTATTACAGGATCTATCCTGGGGCTGCAGTCTCGACATAGATAGTGATCGCTTTACGACCGAATTCCTTTACGACCAAGCTTTTGAGTGGATTGCCAATAGAACAATCCGTTTGCCACGAGTGGCGAACTTTAATAGGTCTAGTAGAAGGTCTGTACTCAGATATAGAGTTGCATGGGCAAGTTGCAACTGTTGCAAGTGCGACGTTAATCACTACATCCACACATGCATGTGATTTCGTCACAGCAATACTTTGTCTGTAGTCTTTGTTAGTCATGCTTTGACTACTCCAACCAGCCACCTAACCTTCGTACATCGCATCCAATATGACACATTGCAACAACACGAAATAATTAAAACTTCATTCACATATAGATCACGAGATACGGCCAGGATAAGACAATCACGGACCATTAATCACGAGCGAACTAAAAGGAAGTCGAGTTCTGCTTGTTTGTTTAAGAGTACAAGAGCACTTAGGTAGGTTAGAGGGGAATAAGTCCATAAGTGCAGAAATGTCCTATTCCACGTTGATGATACAGAACTGTAACTGGCATCACATAGAATATTAAAGGTACTCATTATCCTCTGAGAAAACAGCATAATATATTACATATTATGCTGTTGTTGGTCCTGCACCTGCATCTCTCTCCGGTCATGCCGATTTGCCGTCCCATCGGATTGTGAGAGTGAGGGAAGAGTAAGTGCACCTGTGTCTGCGCACACACTCTTGTGCACTATAATCCCGCGTAGATGGGTAGTCTAGGCCGAAATTCGGTCTGGAGCCTACTTTATGCCTATAGAGGTATGAGGAACAGGGTGTAAAGTTCACTCATCCCGCATAGAAAAGGGAGGATCCTCCGACCAGATGAGTGTTGTGTCTGGTGGATGATGTAGGGATGCTGTATAAATAACAGTCCCGCGGTAATCTCTGCTTGCGCGATGCAGGATTTGTGTGACGTCAGGTCTTTGATGCGTAGTTCGCATATGGCGTTGTAGATGCCGCCACATATATCAGTGGGATAGCTATTATCTAACTCTCAAACATTATAATGCTATCCATCTAACGATCGAAAAAGGATGACCTCTAAAATCATCACCATCATCATGCTTGGCAAAGTGGAGAAAATGAGAGAGAGGCTCTGTTAGGTATGTGGTGCCACATAGATCCTAAAAATAAAAATAAACTGCATAATTACATAAACTTTTTAATTAACATCAAAATAGACTTATTCTTTGTGAGAGCATCCATTTTTTCCTACGCCTGCGCCTGATGATGAATTTATTTTTGTACTACCTCTTTACAAGGTTTGCAAGCCCTTCTACGCAGTTTAATTTGTGTCTAGTAATAATTAATAAGTGCGTTTAATCAGAACTACATACAATAATGTGTTTGTCCTCGCGTGATGGCTGAACGGATATATTCGCGAAACATTTTGATCTATAGATAATATTAATATCCGCTGTGTGTAAGATGAAAGATATTGAAACTAAATTAGGCTACATTGGATTTGGTACAGGGTCATATAAAAAATAAGCAAGTTTTTAGATAGGTACTTGTTGCTTTCAATAAAGTTGTCAACCTTTTTTCTACAACTAGGTATATCATAAACTAGCTTCTGCCCGCGACTTCGTTCGCATGAAATTTATTTTTTTAACATAAAATATTTAGTGAAAGAATTTTCGGAATCAGATCAGTAGTTAAAGTTTAGTTCCGAAGATTACCCTCAACGAACAAACTCACAAATAGTTACCTAGAGAGGGAAATAATGTTGCGTTGATTTTGAGGATACACAATTTTTTTTTTATTTCTTTTAATAACGTCCAACTATCTCTGAGACAAAAGGTTCTCACAGAATTGATTATTTATTTATTTATTTATTATAAAACTATAGACACGAGTAAAAAAAAAACCTTAAAAAGACGGGATTTAATGCCTGAGGTATTTTCTACCAGTCAACCAGATGATGCAGGATGATGCAGAGACAAAACATGGCAGATGCAACATAAGGGAATTTATCATTCCGATGACAACTATCGTATCAACGGTCCCTTGCCTACTCTTAATAAAAATGAACTACTAAAGATTGGTTTCATTATATTCGTTATTGCTAAAAAAAAATGCTGAGGTAGTAGTAGTACTTACAGGCTAAAATGAAAAAAATCATTTCGAAGCCAAATCTGATTAACATAAGCGATGAGTGATTATCGAACCTTCAAAACTTATCTGCGGTAACTCCATAAACACAAATGAGTAATCAAAAGGATACTTAAGTGAATGAAAGTGCATTAAAATATAAATGTCAATGACCTCTTATGCCAATGGTATATGTCAACGATCAAGGCTGACACGCCCGCAAATGTCATACAGTGCGCTTTGCTTTAAATGTGCAAGGTTATAATGAGCCCTATAAGTACTGTCAACGTAATAGGTCTCATTTTAAGTATCCCTTTGTTTAAAACCTGCCTTGTGCTGGCAGCGAATGCACAATAATGCAAAATAATAAAAAAAAAAACAAAATTCATAATATTTTATTTCATATACCTACGGGCATTCCACGCATACTCTTTTAAAAATAATTGGATTTTACAATGTTTGAGCCAATGGGCAGCGATATCCTCTCTTCTAATGAAAACACTCGAGTTGGCTCCCATCATTGGTGATTGATACTGTAAGCGACTGAAGCGGATGTACATAATATAAAATCACTCTTATACTCTCCAAGGGTTAGGCAAACATGTACCTATAGTAGACCCACATTTCGCAAGTTATATTTAAGTCCCATTGTTGTTGTTGTTGTTGTTTGTTGTTATTGTTGTTGTTGTTGTATTGTTGTTGTTTGTTGTTGTTGTTGTTTGTTATTGTTTGTTGTGTTTTATTTGTTTATCATTGGTGAGCCTATTGCCATCAACCGGGCACAAATCCAGACTTCGGGGAAAGAAATTCCTTATGGAAAACCCAATAACACTTTGCCAGTTCCGGGAATCGAACCATGGACCTCATGCTCAGCAGTAGCGCTTGCAACCACTAGACCAACGAAGCAGTTTGCCAAATTAGTTCTGTTGCCTTTTATACAGATCGCAGCAAGATGATTGTTGCCGTGATATAGTTATGTCCCTAGGGTTATAAGGATAATAGCTACAAACTGTAATATAGTTACATGAAAACGGCTCTCTATTTTACTAGGAATATAACTATGATACGAGCATGATCTAGTAATATAAGTATTAGGGCACTCCGAACAACTAAGTTAGATTAAACTTTTTAAACTTTCGCGATTTGCACACATTGTAAAACAAATTAAGAACGGGTCTTCTCGCGATATTTCTCTATCTTTATAAGAATATCGTGAGAAGACCCGTTCCTAATTAGTTTTATAATAGGTTAGATTAGGTTAGAACTGTGACCAACTACTACGTGAAAATTGGTCGCAGTAACAAGATTAGGACACTCCGACAGTTTTCATATAACTATATTAAGGTATATAGCGCGAATTTTTCAAGTGGGCGTGGATGGCCAAATCCGAAACTATGAGGAATAGCGAAAAGTACTCACAGCATCATTGGATTTTTGAAAAATCAATATTTCTAACCAGGAATCGAACCCTTTTTTTTAATAATACAGTTTATGTTTAAAAAAAACCATTCGATAGTTTCGCTAATAAGAATCAAATTCTGGGAAGTAATGACATACGGCAAACTAAAGATCTCATTTTTAATAAAAAAAATTAAAAAGTTGAGAGGTGTCACGGGACACCCGGATGGAACGAAGTTCCTTTCGATTAATTAGTGAAGGAATTGTAATATATTTTTTTTTTTAAGTTATAATAATAAATTTTTTAATATAAACTTAATCTTTCTATAAGAGAGAGAGAGAGAGAGACAGGTAGAGAAACATGCGCACGTCGCACAGCTTACAATAGCTTACTAGCAAAAAGTGTCGTTACAACTTTTCGTGAGAATTTTTTCCGTCTAGCCCCCTTTCACAACGCGCGATAAGGAACTTCGTTCCAAAACTTCGTTCCAATACTTTTTTTATTTTTCTAAAGTTACCTACCTATTAAACCTTAACTGATTAATTGTTCAAAATGATGACCATTGTTTTCAATATATAGCTGGATTCGACGTCTCAAGGATTGTACTGCATTCAGCGTTACAATATTCCTCATAGTTTCGAATTTGATAATCCACACTCACTTGAATAATTTCACCCTGTATAGCTTTATATCCACGGCTACAACCGACTTACTGCAACTTACACATAGGTACCTACCGAAAAGATGGCTTATATATTGCTAACATTTTGTCACAAAGACAAGACAAGATTTTAATGAGATCAACTTAACAGTCTTAAATGTACTTCCTATGACGTGATTCAATTCAAAAATATCAGCTGTATATTTTCAAGTTATGCAGACCTCATAATGATAAACGGTTGAAACACTTCTTCTGAGTCGATGGCAATCTATACAGGGTCAAATTAAATTAGGTAGCGAAACTCCGCAGACAACACGATAAAACAAAACATCATTTAATTTGATGAGTTTTATTTTTGTGGTCATCTACCAAATGTAGTTACATGATATTACACTTGAAATATCAGTTTAAAAAAAAAACTGTTTTTTTTTTTTATGTAAACTTCCCAGACGTGATAGGTCGTTATCTAAACACGATAAAACAAAAAAAAAACAGATTTCCTTAAGTCTTACTTCAAGTAACAACACCAATATCAATTGTTGACCTCAAACCAAAAAATCATCAAATCTTTTTAACCGACTTCAAAAAGGAAAGGAGGAGGTTATCAATTCGTCGGAACCTTTTTTTTTTTTTTTTTTTTTTTTTTTTTTTTTTTTTTATGTATGTTCCCCGATTACTCGAAGATGGCTGGACCGATTTGGATTATTTTTTTTTTGTTTGAAAGGGTATACTTCCCAGGTGGTCCCATGATCATCAAGTCAGGATCTGATGATGGGATCCTGGAGAAATAGAGAGAACTCTTCCAATTTTATAGGCACACTTGAAGCGATTTGGATAGTTTTTGGAAGAGTACTTTCTTGGAGTGGTCCCATTTCAATTTGGTGAAGATCTGATGAAGAACTTCTGAGATAGGCAACGGAACTCCTCAATAAATGATAGCAAATGGACTGGGATTGCTGAAATCTCATATCTGTTTGTTGTTCACACCAGTTCATAACATAACATCACGCCAGTACGCTGTGAAGGGGTAAGCACATGTACCACTAAAAAGTGAAAAATAAAAACTTTTTTACAAAAAAATACAACCGACTTCCAAAAACAACACTATAAAGTGAAAAATAACTTTAATTTCGGAAGTCGGTGGCAAAAACGAAAATACATTTAATCAGACACCGACTTCCGAAATTAAAGTTATTTTTCACTTTATAGTGTTGTTTTTGGAAGTCGGTTGTATTTTTTTGTAAAAAAGTTTTTATTTATGTTTATCTTATCGTGTTTTTGTTGTTGTTTTTTGTTTAGCTCATGGCTAAGTAATAACAGCCGCACGGGTCGATCCATCAGGTTAAGCTACGCTTGCCGGGGTTAGTCCGTGGATGGGTGACAATCTTTACATACCGAGACTCCTCCGTGCCTCGGAAAGCATGTTAAGCCGTTGGTCCCGGCTGTCATTCGTGGATCTTTGACAGTCGTTACGGATCGTCAGAAGCCCGAAAGTCTGACAATCAGTCTTACCAAGGGGTATCGTATTACCCAGTTAATGGGTTTTGGAGGTCAGATAGGCAGTCGCTCCATGTAAAATACTGGTATTCAGCTGCATCCGGTTGGACTGGAAGCCGATCCCAACATAGCTGGGAAAAGGCTAGGCAGATTGATTGATTATCGTGTTTTTTGTCGATACCCAGCACGTATCCGGAGTTTTGCTAGCTAATTTAATTTGACCCTATATAGAGTCGGCTCAGAATTTGGCTACGAGTTTGGCACCTTCAGTATCGTCCATCAGCTCCTGTAACGTGCAGACACGCTGGACACGATACTAAGTGTCCCATTGTTTGTTGAACAGCACCACATTTACACTTCAGGGCATGATGGCCCTCTGAGAATCTCCACCTGAGCACGTTTTCCTTGCTTCTGCCAACCGTTACAATGTAAAGATTCGCTAGCTAATCCGCGGATTATCCATCAAAGCATTAACATAACGAAAAATATGTCGATCATTTATTACAAAACAAACCGCAACATGCCAAGCTTTATAGATTAGTGTAATTTACGACACTGACAGGTTGATAGCCCCCGTTCCCACGGGCGTAATAAAATCGCGGCGGGATTTTATCGCGCACTGGATTTTCAACTCTCGTTGTTGAGCCGAGCGTTGAGAATCCAACTTAACAATAACAACAGAGTACATTCTAGCGCGTCGAAAAAACACACTGTTGGATTTTGCACTCTTGGCGCTAAGCAGAGCGTTAAAAATCCAGTACGCGAAAAAAAAATCGCCGTGATGTTTTTACGTCCGTGCGTACGTCGACTTACTGACAATAATTAACCAGATTCAATCCGCAATATTTATATGCGTGCAATCTAGGCAATCTACAAAATAGACGTGGCGTGAATATACTAATAAATTATTGATATTAATTGGTAGTTGTGTTAAATTTAACGTATTGCTTACGTAATCGATAAATTATTTTTCTGTGCATAAATTAAATGTATTAAATCAAACCCAAGTACTTATAGCTTTATCGAAGAAAAGGTTTCATTTTTAAGTCGTGTTTAAGTTATTAAAAATCGGGGATAGCGGGATGAACTGGACTCCTTTAATAAAGATTGGTCCTTGGCAGTTCTGTGGACAGAGAGAGGTGAAAAGTGAGTAGGGAGCCCTTTGCCCAACAGTGGGACAATTAGGTATGGCTATTTAAAAAAATTGTCTGTAATCAGGTCAAACTGTCCCTTTTGATATAAACCTGTACCACAGAGACTTGGCATTCATTTTTTTATAAATAAAAATAAAAAATAAAATAATCTTTATTTCGGATAAGCATCATCCATATATGGGATGGTACGCTTACTGGCTGTTCCAACTTGTCGTACTGTTGCACGCTCCAAGTCACCTATTCCTCGGACATTAGCCGCTGTTAACGCTCTCCTGAACTCAAACACAGATTTTGATGTGTTTGTGACTGAATGGAAGATGATTCTGTCAGAGTGCTTGAATTTTTGTGAGAAGAATGCATGACTGTGTTAAACAAACTATATATTATGTAGTGTAAGTAATTATATTTAAATAGTGTAATTGGTTTCGGCCGTTCTATTTAAAATAAATAAATAAATAAATGGGTTAGTAAGCAAAAAGAAAACTAAAAGATAACTTATAGGTACCTATGTTAGTAAACTTATAATCTATTTAGCGACAAGGCTGTTCGAAATGCATGTTCGAACCACATCACCTAACAAAGGAGAATCGTACCTCCCCACTATGGTCTTCAGGATGGAGTTGGAGCTGTCCCGCACTCTGCAGAGCAAAGAGGCAGATTTCTGTCTGACGATGGCGCGGAAGCCATCGACGCGTGCTTGTACAAACAAACCAGATGCACTGAAACGGGGCAGCCCCATCAACATCCTGAACCTGTTATTATACTGGACCCGTAGGGCGCTGATAGCCCGCTGAGTATATTTTTAGCTAATTAACATAGTCAGTATAACAAGAAGTGGAATATTGGCGGTCTGCATGGCCAAAAACGAGTTTTTTGCGTACATAGATTTTTAACGATTTTTATTGTATCGCTTTTGATAATTTTATTTACTAGAAAGTTTTTTGTTGTGTATATTTTACCAGACTTCATATACTAGTTTTTCCAAGGCCAAACTAATTGGTTTGAAGGGTGTTACGTTATATTCAGCCTTCCAACTAAAATAGATAATATTAAGTGGGTATAGCATTGCAACAATGAAAATCCGAAATCCATTTTGCTTTAAAAGCCTGTCTTTGCCAAAACTTAATCAAAATAAATGATTATAGTATGCAAATACATTTAAATCATCATTAAATTGCCAATATTAGAATCTTAATAATTTAAATATTTTATTAACAAAAGCAGGTCAAAAACGTTGTAATGCAATTAGGAGACATGTTACAAAGAAATGTATTGCAAAATGTTATATAAGATGATTTACAAAGTTGAATCATCGCCAGGATACATAATTTATTAGAGATTTATCACACTAATCACAATAACACACATATATTATAACGGCGAAAGTTTATGAGTGTGTCTTTGTATGTTTGTTAAATCTTCACGCTCAAACGGCTGGACCGATTTGGATGAAATTTGGTATGTAGATAGGTTTTACTCTGGATTAACACATAGGTTACTTTTTATCCCAGTCTACGCGGGTGAAACCGCGGGACGCAGCTAGTTGTAAATAAATTGGTACTCTAAGGCTGTATACAGCGCTTACCGGCGCTTGACAGCGCTGGTAACCCGCGCAGGAAAATATATGAACGCGCGCCGATAAGCACTGAATGGTGCCGACAAGTTCTGACAAGCTTCAACACGCGCTGGTCAGCGCTGGGCGCTGCCATTTAAAATTTTTCTTGGTCTGCTTCAACCTGCTTCCTTTGTGTAGAACGAATCAGCGCTGTCAAGCGCCTGTAAGCGCTTATAAGTTTCCAGCTTTCTTTCTGTATACACCTTTATGATAAGCCTCCAGCAAATAACTCACACTAACCCAAAGATTAGAGAATGTAATGCGATGGATAGGGACATCAAGTTGCCTCTGAAATATGTAGACAAGGAAAATGCGTTATACCTATGTTTAGCCAACCTACTCAAAACCTTAAATATTTAGGGACTGAAATATTAAATATGCCTCAAACTAACAACATACCGTGGACTAAGCATGTGACTTTTGCAGTCAGGTAGGTTAGGTACACCCTGATAAAGTGAACTTTATTTACTAAATTATTTGCAGCCCGTCTTGCTCTGGAAGCATGTACTACAACCGGTTGTTTGGCCGAGCCACGTTAAGCAGTTAACAGTAACGTTACTCAGCATTACATAAACAACGAAGACACTAAATTTACACTTTTGCTACATATATGGAAAGTGTAATATTAACACTGACAAATTGTCGGCCGTGTTTGAGATCAGTGTGTCATTTGAGTAGTTTCGCCATCTTTTTGGTGGATCTTGATGATCTTGAGTGCCATATGGTGCTTTTGTGTCACTTTAAGTTGATAAGGCAATAATGTAGATGATTTAAAGAGAACACGAAACTCTTTATGTCTTAGCTAGAAATTCATGGTGAGGAGCCCTTATTTCAAAAAAAAAGAAAAGGAATAGTTTTGATACATATGACGTACTCTTAAAAGTTTTAGGGGAAATCATAGTATGTAGTCATAGTTCATAGTTTTAAACAAAGGCAATCTTAGTCAAAAAAATCTGCCTAGCCGACTCCGGTCGACTTCCAGTCTAACTGGATGCAGCTGAATACCAGTATTTTACATGGAGCGACTGCCTATCTGACCTCGTCAACCAAGTTACTGGGCAACACGATACCCCTTGGTCAGATTGGTTGTTAGACTTTAAAAAGCAATATGTACAAGGCAATCTTAGTAATAGGCTTGAAAAATCAGAACTATCCCATCCCATCAAAGTATCTGCTACAATTTAAAAGTCACTACATTGACTCATTACAAGACATGTTTATGAGACTACTCCGGACTATTCAAATATTAGTTTTAAATCAAGTTTGCGGTTTTTAACACACAAACTTGTGTGGCTACACGTCAGCTGCAAAAACCAGGACACCAAATTGCAAAAAAAAAACTCACAAAAAAAATTAAGCAATATCCTAAGAAATACTACAAAATCAAAGTCAAAGTTTTCACAGATCTTTAACCTAGCTGTCAAAATAGATGTATGTTGTGTTACATAAACGGATCGTAAATTATTTGTAGCCTTGAACTAATCAACTTCGATGGTTTCTAAAGTAATGTGGATGATTTCATAAATGTGTGTTTGATTTTAGTTTCCTTGGTGATTGTGATTGTATTCTTAGACTTCAATCAATCAATAAACTCGGCCCATCGTTGTCCCATTCTTAACATAAGTAGGTCTCTTACCCAAGTTGCATCACAACATCTAGTTACGCGCTTACTCAATCAGCCCGATCCTGTCAGCGATTTATTTATTATTATTTATTTATTATTATTTATTTATTATTATTTATTTATATATACTTTATTGTACACCACAAAAATACATAACAAAAAAAAAGACACAAACTACAAAATATTATCGATC
This sequence comes from Cosmia pyralina, assembly GCA_946251885.1. NCBI lineage: Eukaryota > Metazoa > Arthropoda > Insecta > Lepidoptera > Noctuidae > Cosmia > Cosmia pyralina. The sequence goes on along the minus strand of OX276348.1, from coordinate 2,715,506 downwards.
GAGCGATTTATCTGCTGGGGAGACAGATAAATGTTCATTATTTTCTAGTCCTGAATTTTTAGGCCAGCGCACATCGGCGGACGGCGGGGCAGAATATTTTAAATTTACCAAAATTCGTACACTATCTAATGGTAACAAGATAATTATAGATTCCACAGCTCAGACCGACCACAGTCCATCAAAAGGGATTTCTCTCTGCGGTATTGAAGAGCGAGGTGGGATGCGATGGCATGCTGGAGTCCGCTAGCTTACGATAGCGTGAGAGAGGCAGTGCAAGCGGGGGTGCACTTCACATTTCCCTCGTGGCATACCGCGGGATGCCGCGAGATACTCCTCGGCAAATCCTCCTCGATGCCATCCCCCGCCGACCGCCTTTATTCTTCTTTGGTGTCATTACGAGCTATAAAAAATGGCCCAGCCATTGTGATAAGATCACAATTGAGTATTGATTGTGAGTCAGCAGATCGGTAACTAGGTTGATTGTCCAGGATTCCCCAAAAATTTTTATGTATCACCATATTTGTGATGACTACTGTAATTTAAGGACTTCTTTCTTTTCTTTTCTTCTTCATCATCGTCATTTACCTGGCCTTTCCCAACTATTTTGGGGTCAGCTTCCAGTCTAACCGGATGCAGCTGAATGCCAGTATTTTACATTATTTATTTTACACTACTAAGAGTTGATATCATTGAACCGACTTGTAAAAGGGTTGTTGACCGCATCTCGGATATCGCACTTAACATGCAATAATAGTCAATTGAAGACTTGTCTACGCGAAGAATACACATAAAGTACATTATTGTTGCTAAGGCTGACTTGACTTTATGCGCTGCATTTGGAATTGCTCCTGAACCTTTAGAGCGTTTACAGATTTTCACTAATTCTGAAACTACAAATTCTGAAGTCAATATCCTATTCAATGTGGCGGCCATTTTGTTTTTGTGGGTTTTTGTATGAGAGCATTTCTGGGTGGTCTCGTGCGATAGACATGAGAATATTTCCCAATTGTTACTATCATACATAACAGTTACTCTTCAGAACAAATTATATTATATTATTCATTTATATTCTATGAAATCAAGATCACAGAACAATATGTAGTGCATGAAGTTCCTGATAATGCAACTGAAAGAATCGTAATCTAACTAAAAATACTTGAGTTTCAATACAAAGAAATGTTAAGAAACACTCCGACGTGTGCAATAACTTATTATAACTGCTTTTGATTCACTTGTATCTAGACCGCCATGTTTGAGTAATACATATAATTATATGTACATAACATCTTCACGCGTGTATTCTCCGAATACATAAGCAGGTGTGTTAAGTGCCGCCGGGGTCGCGGGTTGTTCAAAAGAGATGCCGTGGCCCTGGCACAGGCAACTGAAGGAACACGGGTGGGTTTTAGTCAGTAAAAGACACGCCCTCCCGCTGCGCCCAGAGCGGCAAAAAAAAAAGGTGTGTTAAGTGCACCTAGATGATAAAAGGAGTCAGATCATAAATATAAGGAAGAAGGTGAGGGGCTTGTGGCTAAGTAATAACAGCCGAACGGGTCGATCGATCAGGTTAAGCTACGCTTGCCGCGTATGGTACGTGGATGGGTGACCATCTTTATATACCAAGATCCCTCCGTGCCTCGGAAAGCACGTTAAGCCGTTGGTCCCGGCTGTCATTCGTGGATCTCTGTCAGTCGTTACGGGTCGTCAGAAGCGCGAAAGTCTGACAACCAGTCTTACCAAGGGGATCGTATTACCCCGTAACTAGGTTGTGGAGGTCAGATAGGCAGTCGCTCCATGTAAAATACTGGTATTCAGCTGCATCAGGTTAGACTGGAAGCCGATCCCAACGTAGTTGGGAAAGGCTAGGCAGATGATGATGATGATATTTCTCTGTTTTCTCCAGCAGTTATCAGCAGTTTCAACATCTTATAAGAGAGCTCAGAATCAATGTTTTCCTACTGGGAAAGTTGTATCAGGGAAACATACAGATTGAAGAGATACAGAAAATAAAATTTTTGTTATTATATTACTGTTCAATTGTTATTATCAACTCGTTGAAATTACCACCTTCTTTGTTATTCTATACTGTATATAATAATATTCCGATTTCTTGGCGGGGGAAACCGCGGGGCACAGCTAGTTTGATATACTGGTTGCCCTTGTTAATCTAAAGTTTCAATTTCAAGTTATTTTTATTTTGTACGCTTTATTTAATAATATTATTATTGTTGCATTAACATTAAAAAACAAAACGCCATGACTTAAATCATTGACATGGATAATTTAATGTGTGACTATTGTGCTAAATAATTAGGTTAATTTTGTCATAAAGTAATTTTTATACAAAAGTCTCGTTACTTTGTTAATTCTTTAAATTTCTCTCTTGTTTCTGGTAATTTTCGTATTTAAGTGCAGATTTCACCAAAGAAACTGATACACGTCCAGCACATCTAAACCGCGGTCAAGAGCTGTCAGTTTCAAAATTATTGTGTAATATTGACATTGACAGCGCTTGAATAAGCGCTGATCGCGTTCATTTTCATTGATGAAATGCGCCCTAAAAGTATCTCAAACAGGCCCCACGTGGTACAGTCAGTCTCAAAAAGATGTAAACATCGACAAGAATTCAATTTGATTATCTACAATTTCTGTTCCGTATTGTATCAATGTGTAAACTTTAATATTAAAGTTTGGCAACTTTGTACCTATGTGTGTATTTTATGTATTTTTTTTTTTTTTGTAATGTGCGGTTTGTTTGTGCAGAATAAAAAGAAAATATTTATTTTTTTCTAATATATTTTGTGTACACGTTGATACAATATTATGGAACAAAGATTGTAGACGATTTAATGGTTCATCCATCGTTTTTTTGGTTTTCCCCTACTCTTATAGCCATCGACATTCATACTCAAAACTTTCCTCACGACATTTTCCTCACTCCTCCGCATCACATGCCCATACCATGACAACCGATTTCCGCACAACTTTTCAGTCACCGGTGCCACTTTCAAACTTCCTCTTATGTTCTCATTTCTTATTCTATCCATTCGTGTAACACCACACATCCCTCTTAGCATTCTCATCTCAGCTGCATGCAATTGCTTTTCATTCATCCCTTTTGTGGCCCAACATTCTGATCCATACAAGACAGCAGGTCAAACCATTGCTTTATATATCTTCCCCTTATTCTGTATAGAACCTAATTACAACAATTAATTATTTGATTCGTTTCTTCGATTCGTACGTACGTACGTACGATTCGAACGTAAATGAAGCAATAGTAGTATGTAAGGATCGTAGCAGGCGGCGTTCTGTAGTTCCTGTCTACCCCCACTGTTTATGCATATATTTGTTTCTTCGAACGTTCATTACACTTTTTTTTTTAATTGCTTATCTTATAGACCACTCTTCCACTAAAACGTGCTTTTTTGATCTTGGTTCTCCTCTCAAAAGGTTATGTATTATATTGCAGTAATTACTGCTGTAAACTTGCCATAACACCTGCCGGAAAATCGTAAAACAAGACCTAGGCTGTGATCAAGATAATAAATATTGACGTTAACGTTGATTCAACGACTCCTTAATAAAAGCCCATTTAGGTTTTTATCGTGAAAACCGCACGATCTATTAATTTGAATTTTATGATTCTGAAAAGTAGATTTGGCCTCAGATATATTGTACAGTCCGATGCTGCTTTGTTGAGAAAGCTCAAGAATGTCACTTGAAACATTTAAGATTTAATGTAAGATATTTTATTGGGAAATTATTAATCGCACACCAGAAAAATATTCTTACATCAAATACATCTTATATTAATTTACATCACTAAATCAATGATTGCACTACTAATTAACTAATTGAATATCAAAACTTGTACAAATAATAATCATTATTTATACATAAATTTTTGTCCAGTCACAACGATAATATTAATTACCAGCACTTCCCGCGCAGCTTCGCCCGCTTGGATGCCGGAAAATGTCCCATGTGAATGTACTACCGGGAATTCCTTCCTTACTACTACTACTACTACTACTTACTACTTCCGGTTAGACTGGAAGCCGACCCCAACATAGTTGGGAAAAGGCTAGGCAGATTGACTACTAAAGGGAACCACTGTGCAAAATTTCAGCTTTCTAGGTCCAAGGGTTTGGGCTGGGCGTTGATGAGTCAATCAATCAACTTCTCTTTTTATTTATATAGATATACACTTCTGGACACATCTTTTGGCCCACCTTGTATTTTCAGTTTCGTTTGGTCCTAGCTAAAATTTTATATTAGGTCGAGCAAAAAGTTTTTATGCAGTTTTGAACCTGGCACATTCACAATTTCATTCAATAGTCTTTTTTTGAATTTCGAATACAGAATTTAAAGAAACAAAAGACAATTTGGAGCCTGTTTGTTGATATCAAACAATCGAATACTAAGAAAACTTGGTTTTATTGGTTTACTTGGATTTAATTCTTGAAAAAGTGATTGATATCTTTGGTTTTGCAACAAACATTACTTATTCTTAACATTAAGGTGAGATTCTATCAATAATCTATGGATACTTCACCTGAAGTCGCCGCCCAAGCTGTGGCACTTATTCAGGCCGGACACAGCCAAAGAAACGTGAGTGCTCAACTTAATTTAAGTCGATCTGCGGTCCGAAATGTTTATCGGAGGTACCTAGAGACTGGCGGCTTTGTTCGTCGCCAAGGAAAGCCACGATCTCGGGTCACAACTGAAAGGCAGGATCGATTCATCGTGACGACCAGCTTGAGAAATCGTCACTTTACCTCCATTGAGATACAAAACCAACTTCGCGACTTCCACGGAGTATCTGTGAGCGCTCGCAACTGTTCGGAGAAGGTTAAAAGAACGCGATATGGTACCACACAAGCCAGCTAATGGCCCCAAACTAACGCGAGCCCACCGAACAGCGCGCCTTCATTTCGCACGCAGTCATTTAAATTGGACACAGCAAGATTGGAGCCGTGTACTCTTTTCTGATGAGTCTAAAATTGTGTTACATGGCAATGATGGAAGGAAGAAGGTCTACCGACGTAAGGGAGAGCGTTTCGCACAATGCTGCTTTGAAGAGAGGGTTGCTTATGGCGGTGGCTCATGGACTGTCTGGGGCGGTATATCCGCGAGCGGCAAAACTCAACTTGAGGTTGTTACAGGGCCACGGCTGCCAACATTAAATGCTGAAAGGTACATTCGTGAGTGCTTAGTACCTCACGTGATACCATACGCGGACTATGTGGGCCCAAATTTCCTTTTTATGCATGATAATGCAAGAGACCATGCGGCCGGCATCGTCAGGGAATATCTTCGGGATGTGAACATCACAGATATGGACTGGCCAGCCAGAAGCCCAGACATGAACCCCATTGAGCACATGTGGGACGAGCTAAAAAGACGTGTTAGGGCTCGTCAGCCAGTTGCCCAGACGATGCAAGAGTTGAAAACTGCCATAGAAGAGGAATGGGAGATGATCCCTCAAAATTTCATAGAGCGGTTGATAAACTCTATGCGTAATCGTATGAGAGCTGTGGTAGATGCCTATGGAGGCAACACGCGTTATTAAATTAAACCTTTATTTGATAAAACATGTTTTTTATTCAAAAATCAATTGCCTTTAACAAGGCGCATATCCGACTTGTTAGGCGTAGCTCCATGTCGTATGGTATTCTGAATTCAAATTTAAAACAATACGATCGAAAAAGATGGTAAAATGTATCAGGTTTAAAACTGCATCAACAGTTTTTGTTCAATCTAGCAATCATATTTCGGTAGGGGCCATCGAAACCTAAACTCTAAGGTGGGCCAATAGATGTGTCCAGAAGTGTATAAAAAATACTAACTGTTCATCAAAAATAACAAATGCGCATCTAAAACTTATTATTGCACTACTAGTTATATATTTGAATATCAAAACTTGTACAAATTATTATTATTATCACCCCGGTTTGGTTGACAGAAACAGCCTGACATTAAGTTTAATTTATTTAGACATGCAAATTTTGATGTGCAAACAGTATTTTTGAATGTACGTATTCTGTTAGGAAAAATTGGTATTTTTTTATGTGCGTTTATATACTACCCTATTTTATTTGCCCTGTCTTTTTCTTTGACCTTATCGGAATGAAAATATGATTCAATTAAAAGAAGGCCTTACTAAACTTAAAAAGAAACCGGTTCTCATAACTTTACCAAAAAAACCTTTTAAGATTTTTACTGAAAATGCTGTTGCCACCCAAAAAGATCCACATTGCGCATTATTGGCTTAATTACCACTGTTAAAAGACATTTTCTACCCTTGTTTGGTGTATGACAAAGGATGTGTTTATCTCTTTCTGGCATGAAACATTTCGAACGATAAAGCTTCGGCCCTTAACGATCGAGATCGCGAAAGGCAAGGACAGTGTACAATTATTACGGTTATTGTCAGTTTATGTTATTATTGTTATAATAATATAGTAAGTAGTTCATGGTTTGGTCGTTAGGGAGTAGACAGATAAGGCATTGCGGCGCCTCAGGCGAAATTGTACGAGTTTTGGGTAATTCTAAAATTGGAGCAGTATTTTCCTTTACTTGTAGCAAGATTGTAATTTAAAGATACTTAACTAGTTTATATTTTAATTGGTATCAAAATGTGGTTAGAAGGGATTCATCAAGACGACAAAATTTTCGTTTTGTTGCCAGCTCTTGTCAACTTACCTACTGATGAATCACGAAAGTAAGCCCTCGTTAGCCGAAGTTCGCACGGACATATAAATATCGCGGCGGGATTTTATCGCGCACTGGATTTTCAACTCTCAGTTTTAAGACGAGCTTCGAGAATCCAACCTAACAACAACGGAGTGCATCCCAGCGCGTCGAAAAAATACACTGTTGGATTTTCAACTTTCGGCGCTAAGCAGAGCGTTGAAAATCCACTGTTCGAAACAAAATCGCCGCGATATTTTTATGTCAGTGCAAACGTCGGCTTAGTCGCACCCAAAACGCATGCGCCAATTTTTGTATCGAGCTCTAGATTTTCAACGCACTGCTTAGCGCCAAGAATTGCAAATCCAACAGATTATTTTTCTCGCTGGAATGCACACTGTTGGATCAACGCTCAGCTCAACACCGAGTTTCGAAGTTCCAGTGCGCCGATATACCTATATAAAAATCTCCCGAACAGACTTGGGCTAGCTTGGGTTATCAAATCTTGCTTCCTGATGACCGAATCACTTGAAGTCTATACTGTACTGCAATAGACTAAAGCATACAAACAACACGGACCAGGGGCCGTGAAATAAGACCATGGATTCATCATGGTTTCAGTGAGAGAGAGAGAGAGAGAGAGACTGAGCTATATACGACTTATAGCGACATTCTTTTTTCTCAACGGAACCATGATATTTTTTCACGTGATAGTACGGCCCCAACCATAGAAATATTTCATATATCTATGGCCCCAACAGTATTACGCGCCATCCCGCGATAATTGCACAACGCGAGTTTTCCGACATTTGTGACGTAACGTTTTTTACTGCTTACTGCTGAGCCTGTTTTGAAGCAAGTGGGGTTGAATGCCATTCGGAGATTCATTGCGGAAGATGCGGCGTAGAGGGTTATGGCATGTGGGTAGCATCATCTACGAGTATATCTATATTTATTATAAATTAAAGTCGCTTTTCGTGTCTGTCTGTGTGGCCGCGTTGTTCTTCTAAACTACACAAAGGATTTTGATGCGGTTTTCACTACCATTTAGAGAATTTATTCCGGAAGGTTTATATGTATAATACATTAATGTTTAACTTATATATAATATAGAAACCTTCATGTTTTGTCAAGTCGTTAAAACTGTGCGAAGCAGGGCCGGGTCGCTAGTAGTTATTGTCTGTCTGTATGACTTCGTTGTTCTTCTAAACTACACAAAGGATTTTGATGCAGTTTTCACTAACATTTAGAGAATTTATTCCGGAAGGTTTACATGTATAATACATTAATGTTTAACTTATATATAACATAGAAACCATCATGATTTGTCAAGTCGTTAAAACTGTGCGAAGCAGGGCCGGATCGCTAGTATATAAATTAATCAGTGATAGAAAAATTGTTACTAATTCTTGTTAGAGCACTGGTGGCCCAGTAGTAACGCAGCCGCGACTTACCAGTTGCAGGTCGTAGGTTCGAACCCCGACAGGCGGTTTATTTTCTGTAAATAATTTCATCACCACTGCTTGCAAAACGTTGAAAGAAAACATCGTGAGGAAACCGGCATGTCCTAGAACCAAAAATTCGAAGACATGTGAAATCTACCAACCCGCACTGGGCCCGCGTGGTGGATTACTGATCACTCCCCTCTTGCAGAGAGGAGGCTTGTGTCCCAGCAGTGGGAACATTATAGGCTGATTATGCTTGTAAAAGATCCCAAAGATGAACAATAATGATCATGATAGATGAGGGATGCTGCTCGCAACAATGTCTTTAACTTACTTTTTCGACCTCCATTGTATTCTAAAAAAGAACTTATCCATTTGTTTTTTCAAGGAGCACACTGTTACTATCCAGCTCTCTCTTCTTCTGGTGCCTCTCTATCTATTGAAGTTTGGTCATCAACTCAGAATCCCAGCGAATGAACAAAAATAATCAGGTCATTTAGGGATGAAATTGACAAAGACGCATTACAAAAAAGCTTGGTCAAAAAAGTACAGCCAATTTACGTTGTTATGTCATTAAAAGAATTTACAAAACTAACTGATAATTTTTTCTCGATTACGATGTTGGTCACATGGAAAAAGTTGTTCAGTTTGATAGTATGTACCACACCCTTAAATTTGACCACACCTTTCTGATACACTCTGTAGAAAGAGATTTATGTCTGTTCTTCATAGAGTAGAGATAGAAGTAGTCTTGTTACTGCAGAGGTTCTACAAAATGGCCTTTAAAAAATCTTTGAACACTCTTGATAAACCATGCTTGCATTATATTGTGATTGAATACCACAGCCCATCCTCTTGGCACAATCGTGTAAAACCAATTAAGTTTAACCAACACCAGTTAAATGCAAATACACTGCTTACTAACAGATCAGCTAATTACTCAACTTATGTGCATTTCGTAATGATTCACCTGCTTGCCTCATTAAATCTTTTCTATCTGTCAATGAGTACTATGTATGTTTGATATTGACCTACACGCATGATTAATCTTATTTAAATGCATAGTTACGATAGTTTTGCGTAATTTTTAATTTGTAAACCAATATTTCTTCATTTAGTATCAGCCATTTTTAAGCATCAAACTCAAAACAGGTACTTTTGAATTGTCAAAGGAACGTTCAGTCAGAAAGCCCATTCCAAAGCGTAGTAGGTTCCTATGGAAAAGAACGAGCAAGAAACTCCACGGACACTCCTTTAAATCAAAATATTGCTACAAAATATTGGTTACATCATTCATGTTGTAGATGTGAGAATCTCGGGGGCAAATATCGTAAAAGGCGACTTCCTCTCTTCAGAGTATGACAGAAGCCTTAATGATACCCAAAGCTCATAGGTGACGAGGCAAAGCTTCACACCCTGGCTCATCAGCGTGACGTTGCTTGCCTATCGATCTACTACAGAGATTAGACGATCGATCTACTACAGATACAGAGAGTGTGCGCAAGAGCTCCACAACCTGATACCACTATCTCCCTTTCACTACCGGACTACCACACGGAGTGTATGGTAGTGCTGGGTACCATCTGCACTTGGTTGATATCCCGACTAGTCGTAATCCGCGCTTCTCCTTCAAATTTTTTATGGCACGGCCAAAGTGTGGAATTCTCTGGAATCTGTATTCCCTTCCACATATAACCCATCAGCCTTCAAAGTAAGAGTGAAAAGCTTGTGGCGGCATCTACAACGCCACATGCGAACTACGCTTCAAAAGACCTGACGTCACAAAAATCCTACATCGCACACCCAAAGTTTACCGCGCGACTGGCATATATACAACATCCCGACATCAAATGTCGGACAGCAGCCCAACAGACACACACCCATCTGGTGGGAGGATTCTCCCTTTTCTATGCAGGATGAGTGAACTTTTCACCCTGTGTTCCTCACACCTCTATAACCTCATTCATCGTTTTCCATCAGGCGAGATCGAGGTCAATACCACAATAAAAAAAATATTAAAAAATTTGGATAGAAATTAGCCTTCATTTTCCGGGAATCACTCAGTGTTCTTCGTCTTGAGCTTATAATCGATCAGTAGGTAATACAGAATCTAGCTTTGTCAGAATCACGCCACTGTTTTTGTCACTTTCTTTTTCTGACTATCTTTATCTTTGCAATGTTACGGGTATATTCTACCAAGACTTCTTTGGTCTGTTCCATGTGTCCATTCTGTTGTCGCACATTACATAAAGCCCGAGAAATTAATTAATCATTAAATAAATTGATTGACATCGAATATTCAAATGACAATTGTTATTCTTTGAAAGTTGTGTGAAATGGCACATGGCATATGGCATGGTTGTGGAAACGGCAAATTAGCAATTTGCATAAAAATTAATTTCTCTGACTGTAAATAAGAAAAAAAGAAAGAAAATACGTTTATTTGCGGTAAACATGATGCAAACAAAGAACTCAAACACGAAAAGAACAAGTCTGCATCACATCCACGTAAAACGGCCATCGCCACAATATCATCTGTACAACATTTATTTACCTCCACACATTAAAATCCCATGAAGCCACTCAAACAAGACCTAATAAAACAGCAAGCTATTCTAAAAATCTCTACCAGCGTCAACCTGTCCCATTGGCCAGTTTCCATCGTAGTTCAGCTCAAGTTGGTGTCTAAACGCTTCCCTATTACATAATAAAACTGCGACCAACACGTTTCAATGGTAGATGTTAGTGTTTGTGCGTTTGTGCTACAAGGTACGTGCAGAAGTCCAACTTCTGGTTGTACTTCTTTTGTGGCACCATTAGGTAAGTTATCGTCACTGAAATTATCGTCACCTGTGATTGCAACAGGTGTGTTAACCAACTTCTTCAGCTCGGCGATATTACACCTAGCAGATAAACATCTGTATTGATTTGATCAATCAATCTGCCTTGCCTTTTCCCAACTAGGTTGCGTTCGGCTTCCAGTCTAACCGTATGCAGCTGAATGACATACTCACATGCTGACATGGAGCGACTGCCTTTCGGACCTCCACAACCAAGTAACTGGGTAATACGATACCACTTAGTAAGACTGGTTGTCAGACTTTCGGGCTTCTCACGACCTGTAACGACTGTCAAAAATATATGTATGACAGCCGAGACCAACGGCTTAATGTGCTTTCCGAGGCACAGAGGAGTCCGGTATGTAAAGATGGTCACCCATCCACGGACCAACCCCGGCAAGCGTAGCTTAACCTGATGGATCGACCCGTGCAGCTGTTATTACTTAGCCACGAGCTCTTCCTGTATTGATTTGATCATCGTCATTTATTTTGATGCTCAGTATAAGGATGGATGGATATTTAAATCTCTGGCGAGCGATGCAGTCATCATCATGTCAATCAATATACATAATAGATAGTTCTTCAGTCTTCTTCACCTTCTATATAAATTTTATGGTATAAGTAATGTTTGTGCTCGGATCCAGTACGACCACATTTTCTGCTGACATCCCAACAAATCAAATGGACGTAACGTAACAGTTAATTGGCTCTGTTCGAAGTGCTGCAGTTTTTGTGTGCGGCTCGGTTTGGTATCGGGAAATCATTTACATGATTTAATCTGTGGATTTAATAGAGACGATTGACGATAAAATAAAATGATTAAGAGATGATTTATTGATACAGATCTACATGGAAATGATAACCTAACCTAATAATAACCTATTAATTATAAAGTATAATAAGTTTTAAAAGGAGGAGCTCGTGGCTAAGTAATAACAGCCGAACGGGGCGATCCATCAGGTTAAGCTACGCTTGCCGGGGTTGGTCCGTGGATGGGTGACCACCTTTACGTATCGAGACTTCTCCGTGCCTCGGAAAGCAGGTGAAGCTGTTGGTCCCGGCTGTCATTCGTGGATCATTGACAGTCGTTACGGGTCGTCAGAAGCCTGAAAGTCTGACAACCAGTCTTACCAAGGGGTATCGCATTACCCAGTTAATGGGTTGTGGAGGTCAGATAGCCAGTCGCTCCATGTTAAATACTGGTATTCAGCTACATCCGGTTAGACTGGAAGCCGACCCCAACATAGTTGGGAAAAGGCTTGGCAGATTGAATAAGTTTTGAAATAATGTTGACTGATTTTTATGATTAATGAGTAACTTAGCTCATTTATACGATCAATTCAGTACGTCGATTCTGTAAAATTCAAACAACAACTCGCATCTCACATCGCTATTCACTCTCACTCGTAAAATAGATGCTTTTTATTTGACACTTTGAATCGGGATCGAGTGGGAAGTGAGCGTCAAAGTGACGGGGATTACCTTACTGAATGCCACTTCTTACGTCATCTCATACTTTATCTGTTAAAATCTTACGGTCAATTTAGTTCAACTCGCTGACACGCTCGCTAGGGTAGCGCTAGTGTAACTTCGAATTATCAACCGAGTTTTTAGAATGCCAATCAAGAAACTCACAGCGGATTCAGATTCGAAGTTTAGAATGAGGTCTTATAGAATCACACGGCAGTTAACAACCAAATTTATTAGTAGAATGTCAAATAAAGTTTAACAATGTACAGTGGGATGCATCAATTAGGTACCCCAGTTGTATTAAAATTTTAATACTACTGGGGTACCCAATTGATGCAGCCCACTGTACCTACTAATATAGCATTATTGTTATTGAGAGTATGTGACGCTCACTTTTAATGTCTCGCTGATGGTGGCGCGTGTTGGATCATTTAGCTAATCCATGCGTCAGGTTCGTGAACAAGCGCTGTCAGTGAAGGCTGGGCATACCTTAGCGGCCACGGCTTATTTTAATTTAATTTAAATATTTGAATTGTTTTTTTTTTTTTAAGGACGCTTTTAACGTTCTGCATCGTTCTCACATGTAAAATTTCAACATGAATGATGTAACCATTATTTTGTAACCATATCTTGATTTAAAAGAGTGTCCGTGGAGTTTCTTGCCCGTTCTTCTCCATAGGTACCTACTATGCTTTGGAATGGGCGCCTAGCTTCATCTTTTTGACTGACCGACCCCTTGACAGTTCAAAAGTGCCTGTAATTGGTTTAATTGAAATAAATGCTTTGAGTTTGAGTTTGAGTTCTAATTGGATCAGTTTTTAACTAACTTAAATAATAAGGAATTAATACAAAACAGAGAATTCATTGCGTGTTCTATGTGAAGATGGTAGGTTCATATGCAATTTCAGCAATAAAAGGTATTGGAAAAGACAACACCTACGAACGAAGAACTAGTTGTGTCAAGTCTTTATTTATAGAACCTGAATCACAAACTATATCATCATGCCAACTGTCAAATAACCTGCAATCCGATGACTTACAAATTGCTCAAGTACCACCAAATACGTTCTTTATTAGCTACGTAATCGGCATTACACATACACTTCTGGACACATCTTTTGGCCCACCTTGTATTTTCAGTTTCGTTTGGTCCTAGCTAAAATTTTATATTAGGTCGAGCAAAAAGTTTTTATGCAGTTTTGTACCTGGCACATTCACAATTTCATTCAATAGTCTTTTTTTGAATTTCGAACACAGAATTTAAAGAAACAAAAGACAATTTGGAGCCTGTTTGTTGATATCAAACAATCGAATACTAAGAAAACTTGGTTTTATTGGTTTACTTGGATTTAATTCTTGAAAAAGTGATTGATATCTTTGGTTTTGCAACAAACATTACTTATTCTTAACATTAAGGTGAGGTTCTATCAATAATCTATGGATACTTCACCTGAAATCGCCGCCCAAGCTGTGGCACTTATTCAGGCCGGACACAGCCAAAGAAACGTGAGTGCTCAACTTAATTTAAGTCGATCTGCGGTCCGAAATGTTTATCGGAGGTACCTAGAGACTGGCGGCTTTGTTCGTCGCCAAGGAAGGCCACGATCTCGGGTCACAACTGAAAGGCAGGATCGATTCATCGTGACGACCAGCTTGAGAAATCGTCACCTTACCTCCATTGAGATACAAAACCAACTTCGCGACTTCCACGGAGTATCTGTGAGCGCTCGAACTGTTCGGAGAAGGTTAAAAGAACGCGATATGGTACCACACAAGCCAGCTAATGGGCCCAAACTAACGCGAGCCCACCGAACAGCGCGCCTTCATTTCGCACGCAGTCATTTAAATTGGACACAGCAAGATTGGAGCCGTGTACTCTTTTCTGATGAGTCTAAAATTGTGTTACATGGCAATGATGGAAGGAAGAAGGTCTACCGACGTAAGGGAGAGCGTTTCGCACAATGCTGCTTTGAAGAGAGGGTTGCTTATGGCGGTGGCTCATGGACTGTCTGGGGCGGTATATCCGCGAGCGGCAAAACTCAACTTGAGGTTGTTACAGGACCACGGCTGCCAACATTAAATGCTGAAAGGTACATTCGTGAGTGCTTAGAACCTCACGTGATACCATACGCGGACTATTTGGGCCCAAATTTCCTTTTTATGCATGATAATGCAAGAGCCCATGCGGCCGGCATCGTCAGGGAATATCTTCGGGATGTGAACATCACAGTTATGGACTGGCCAGCCAGAAGCCCAGACATGGACCCCATTGAGCACATGTGGGACGAGCTAAAAAGACGTGTTAGGGCTCGTCGGCCAGTTGCCCAGACGATGCAGGAGTTGAAAACTGCCATAGAAGAGGAATGGGAGATGATCCCTCAAAATTTCATAGAGCGGTTGATAAACTCTATGCCTAATCGTATGAGAGCTGTGGTAGATGCCCATGGAGGCAACATGCGTTATTAAATTAAACCTTTATTTGATAAAACATGTTTTTTATTCAAAAATCAATTGCCTTTAACAAGGCGCATATCCGACTTGTTAGGCGTAGCTCCATGTCGTATGGTATTCTGAATTCAAATTTAAAACAATACGATCGAAAAAGATGGTAAAATGTATCAGGTTTAAAACTGCATCAACAGTTTTTGTTCAATCTAGCAATCATATTTCGGTAGGGGCCATCGAAACCTAAACTCTAAGGTGGGCCAATAGATGTGTCCAGAAGTGTAATTTTGACACCTTACAAGTTGATACATCACTTCAACTTTGATGACAGCTAGAAGTCTGCTCACCCAAAAAAGTATTGAGGCGTGAATGCCTGTTCAGTATGTTCGTCAACCACATTCTGAAGAGTGATTTAGTGGTTCCGATACACTAGCCGTAGATTAAGTGTAACATACTTAATTTATTACCGTAATGCGCTTCTGCGGACCTAATTGAAATGAATCGGTTGAGGTTTGGTGCAATTGTAAGCGATTTTTATTGAATAATAAAAACGGCATAGCAATTGAATCATCGGGAAACTACAACGACACATTGATAATGGAGAAAGAATTCTTCTAGGGTCTGAAACCATATGTGACGAAGGTTTAGTCTTATACGGAACTATTAACCATATGGAGTAAAAAGAGATGAACATAATATTTTACAGATCGCAAGAGGATTGGTTTTTCTGACAGGAAATTCTCTTCAAAATCCTGAATCTAAAATTCAATTTATTGGTGAGTAACAATATATCGTTTCATGATGTTTTGCGATTTGTGGAATGTGGATATAGGCCAGTTCTTGTCTTCCATTCTTGTCATATTAAATGTGACCAAAACAATACTAAGATTAATTAAATTTTACTTACTGCAATCTGAAGTATAATTATTAACAACAGCACCTTAATTGCGTAACACACTATCAATCGGAATCTGAATTATTTTGAAACAAATTGTTAATCCATTGCTTCATATATTCGAAAAAAATGTCTGCTCGACAACGTCAATAACGCAATGAATGTTGTTGAACTGTCAAAATGAAACCGATTCCGATTGATAGTGTGTAAATCAACTGCCCCGCAGGTAGCTCTCCTTCACACATTGTCTAAAGACAATCACTACCTGTCGTTAATAATTATGCTTTAGATTGCAGTGAAGTAAAATTTGAAGGCCCTACATTGATGAGTGGTTTAGCTCAGTGTGTAAGTGAAATGGCGTTATGGATGTCTAGTTTGACGCGTGAGATAGAATTATACTCTCACGCGCATCGGAATTTAAACGCACGTAGTTTAAATGAAGATTTATGACAAAATGCTAACTTAAATAAATTTTTAGCTTAGTAAATTTTTAACATATTAAAATTTGCTTTAAATCGAAAGATATTGGAACTGTTTACGTATAAAACAGAAAATAGGCGGTGCAACTTTGGAATTTATTTCTATCGAAAAAATTTCAAGTAATCATGTTTCGGTTTTAATACAGACTAGCGACCCGACCCTGCTTTGCACGGTTTTTACGAGTCGACAAACATGAAGGTTTGTATATTATATAATTATAAGTTAAATATTAATATAATATAAACCTTCCGGAATAAATTCTCTAAATGATAATTAAATCCGCTTCAAAATCCGTTGCGTCGCTTAGAAGAACAACGCGGCCACACACGGACATGAAAAGCGACTTTTTTTATAATAAGTAAAGAAGTAAATAATATATTCAAATAACACATATGGAAAATCCAAATGTTAAAACTATAATACATTTTGGTTTTATTAAAAACACAAAATTGTCGACGTATTCCCTTAAAATGGGTGAGCTTGTTTGATTCCCAATTATGTCGCTGTAAGTAACACCACACCCCACATTACATCATAAAGCCTATTACACACTATCAATAACTCTTGGGTATCATTACCAAGGAGTTGAATAATTTCCACTGATTGATGGTGTACCTTATGCAGTAACAGCTGTTACAAAACATTTGAGTTTCCTTCGAGAACTGACGGATACATAGAATTTATAGACTTAAATACTAGAAACGGAAATCAGACTAATATTATTAAGGCGAAAATTTGTGTGTGTGTTGTTTGTTACTTCTTCACGCTCAAACGGCTTTACCGATTTGGATAAAATTTGATGTATAGATAGCTTATACTCTGGATTAACACATAAGCTACTTTTTATCCCGGTCTACGTGGGTTAAACCGCGGGGCGTAGCTAGTCATTAATATTACTAGCAGCGCCCCGCGGTTTCAACCGCGTTAGTCTCGTACCCGTAAAAATATTGAGATAAAAAGTATTCTATATGTTAATCCAAGTTATAAACTATCTGTGTACCAAATTTAATCAAAATGTATTCAGTAGTTTTTGCGTGAAATAGTAAACAAACATCCATCCATCCATACTCACAAACTTTCGCCTTTATAATATTTGTGTGATGTAGTAGGATTTTTCTAATCCTATTATAGGTTAACGATAATCTTCTATATTGTTAAGTTACATAAAATTATAAATAAGTATATGAATTCATTTTGAGAAAATTATATGTTTTATGAAGAGAAATGTCACACGAGTAACAGATTTTTTTCCAACCATCGTGTGTTTCTAACAGTGTGTGGTGATTAATTTGATAGCTCGTGATTTTTATACTATGATGATGTTTGTTCCTGGTTAAATAATGAATAGCTGCACGGGTCGAACGAAGGTTAAGCTACGCTTGCCGCGGTCGGTTCTGGGTGACCATCCGTTACATATCGAGACCTCTCCGTGCCTTGGAAATATTAAGCCGTTGGTCCCGGCTGTATTTGTAGATCTTTCGTTGCGGGTAGTTAGATGCCCAAAAGTCAGACAACCAGTCTTATCAAGGGGGTATTACCCAGTACAGGGATGTGGAGGAAAGGTAAGCAGTCGCTCATGTAAAATACTGGTTATTCAGCTGCATCCGGTTAGACTAGAAGCCGACCCCAATATAGTTGGGAAAAGGCTAGACAGATTGATTGATGGTGTTTGTTTACCAAAGGAAAAATGCATTGTAGTGCAATATTTTTAGCCCACAAAAAAAAAACCAAAAGCTTAATTAGCCTGTACTGGAATGTGCAATAGCCAGCAACACAATACAACTAACAACAAATACAATACAATTCAATTATAATAACTCTATTCAATCTGAGGAACAAATATGGCAGTTTGACAGCTTTTGTGTTTTGAGGCATCTTGTGGAGAGGATGACCAGGTGAGAAACTTGTACCTTACTTGGTCATCTTCTGTGCAAAATGCTTCAAACACAGTTCAAAATTACCTCCAAATAATAATATTACTTACTAACACTAGTTATAAAATATTACTAACACTTGGATCATTTGTTGTCCGATTTAATAAAACTTTGATTTGATTTGATTTTTGTATAGAAAATATGTCAAACTGTCACATTTAGTCTTCAGATAAAAGTTATCTACCTATTGAAAAATCAGCTCTTAAACATATTAAGCTTATACATATAAAGCCTACTTTACCGTGGCGAAGTTTGGAATGGAGAAGGTCTATTTATTTATTTATTTATTTATATATACTTTATTGTACACCACAAAAACACATAACAAAAAAAAAGACACAAACTACAAAATATACAATGGGCGGCCTTATCGCTTTCTGCAATCTCTTCCAGGCAACCAATCAGGCAGGTCTATGTGTAGGTTTTTTAACTTTAAGTGAGCAAACTCAAAAAAAAAGATAATAGTGCACTTAATCTCATTTTTATATCCAAGATTGAGCACTATTGTTATGTTTAATATCCATGTCAACTTTTATAAAATAAATAGATTTAAATTTACATTTTTTTTTCACACCGGTTTTGGCTCCCACAGACAAGCGCGACGCGACGGTTTAACGCGATTCAAGTAGAACAATTTCCATTAAATTTTTCATAGAAATTGTTGTACAAGAATCGCGTCACGGGAGCCTAGGAAGGTTTCCAATATTAGAATTATTATCATGGAAGTAGAACAACAAGTTTTAATTTATCTATATCCTTATAATTATTAGCCATTTTTTCTCACCTTGGCGCCTAAAATGCTGCAAGGCATTTTTTATTTATTTTTTATTATAACGCGCAACGCAATAATGTAAGTAATTGGGTGAATTTTTTGTAATTAGTGTAAAGATCTATGACTTTGTTTTGTTATAGTATTAACTTAGTACATTAGGAACCACAAATGTTAAATATCTTATTGGTTTGTTTATATTTGATAGAAAATTAATATTATTATATGGTAAGTAATATTAATTTTCGAGAATGGAAAGGACTTAAAACAATACTTACTTACCCAAAGCGATGAGATGTACATCATTATGTACATGCACAATACCGGATATTGTTGCATAAAATAGTAGGTTAATCTATCTAGGGTAAAGTCTAAAGAGAAAGAAAAACTGTTTTTCTTATAATCTTTCTTGAGTGTTTTGTAAATATTTCAGTAATGATTTAATTGACACTGACTCACACACTGAGTCACAGGATCTCCTAGTTTGGGAGTCAGGGTTTACTCTGTTTGTATGATCTTTATTCATTGAAATTCATGCGACCTAGGTTTTAAGCATTGTTGAAGGTTTTTGTAGAAAATAAAGATTTTTATTTTATTTTATTTATTTATTAAAACTTGAGTAGTGACTCTACCTTACATAAAAACTAGTACAAAGAGGCGCGACACGCGACGCGAATCGCACGCGACACAAAGGCACCGCGTGTCGCGTGACGAGCGGTGCCTTTGTGCCACGTGCGATTCGCTTTGCGGGTCGCGGCTGTTTATAGGAGCCTTAAGCCCCCGTGCGCACGGGCGTAATAAAATCGCGGCGGGATTTTATAGCGCATTGGATTTTCAACGCTCTGCTTAGCGCCGAGAGTGCAAAATCCAACAGTGTGTTTTTTCGACGCGCTAGAATGTACTCTGTTATTGTTAAGTTGGATTCTCAATGCTCGGCCCAACAACGAGAGTTGAAAATCCAGTGCGCTATAAAATCCCGCAGCGATTTTATTACGTCCGTGCGAACGGGGGTTAAATGTTGATTTTTAAGATCCAGCATGTGTAGGTATAATCCGGTATCTTCAAGAATGTCAACAAAAGGAAACAGTTTATTAAGCCTCTCGAGACGACACCGATGTCTATCAAGTTGTCAATCGCTATTATAGGTACTTACAGAAACCCGCGTAAACCCACATAATTCGGAACTCAACCAATCGCTTTATTGAAATTAATTACCTAAAGTCTATTTAGGTTCTTGTTTCCATTTGTGCTAGTGTTAATCAAGTTGTTTTAAAAAGTCATAAAAATATTTGAAATGTAGCGCAAACTGAACTCTACATTATTGTTTACATGTTTGGAAACTAAATCGCCAACGTAGTATACCGGGAATTTTCATCACGCATAGAAAAAAACTGCGTGTAAATAGTTGAATAGACGGTAATTATGTATATTGAGATATCCATCGCATAACGTGTTAATGAGCGTAAACAGTTCATAAAATTGCTTCATTTGTGTGCGTTTACGATGGATTCATGGATGTTTATAATCACCTATTGAGTAGCGACCATGCGATGCGATGCGGTGCGATGTTGCTATCAGCAACATCAGAACCCTTAATTGCCTAATTGAATAAAAATTAGGTATGACGTCTTGTAATAATATTAGACTAACTATAAGCAGACTGAGTATTTTCACGATAACTATTGTGTTTTTAGAGTTACGTATACCTCAAAAGGAAAAACTGAGCCCATAAAAGTTTGTCCGTCTGTCTGTCAAGACCCGTTTTCTCAGGAACGTGTGGAGCTATCAAGTACGCAGGTCTGCGGTCCCTTGGAGTTCTAAAAAAGAACAAGCTTTGTCAACGTAATAAAAAAAAACACGGCCATAATATATGCAACACATTTTAATACTCGCAAATAAATCAAAACCTATAGAGTACACAAGTTGGTAAAGGAAAAATGTCCGAATATCGTTAATTTGTAGTTTTAACTCCTAAAAAAATCTTTTTGCAATTACAAACTTGGGGAATTTACCATATTACCATATATCAACTTTAAAGTGCAGTTTGTTCTTGGGATTAATTAGTCCCAACTACGGAACCCTTCCTTGTGCGTAATCAACGCGCACTTGACCGTTTTTTTTTTAATCTATTTACTCATTTGATCATCCCTCTTTTCTTCTTTTCAAACTAAACACATAACATTAAGTATGCCATTATTTACTAACTAAATTGGCAGAATCAATAAATACCTACGTAACTTCATACTCGTATCGTAACGATTCGATATTTAAATTGTATCACATCGAACATTACTGCATTACGAACCTACTCGATACGACACTTCATATTATTATTACGAGTGTATTACTACCACGTCAAGCACCATTTTACTCACCACGACGCTTCTATTACAAAAACACGCGATCTAACAACCATAGCGTTTCGAAACAATTCTAACATGCAAACTGGGCCAATTTCTTAACATACCAGTCGCACGCACTTATTGAACCAGAGAAATGACTTCGCTAATTAAGTGTAAGACAGTTAGCACACTAGGAACAACAGCAGTCTTGTCCATCAAGGACGTACCATCGACAAACGCTACTAATAAATATAATAATTCCTTTATTGTCAGGCAACTAAGGCCTATAAATAAAATACACAAATTATTGTTCCAAAATACTAAACTAATAAATATTCGTCCGTCCGTGTAAGTCGTCGTTCGTTCGTCGTTTGTTCGTTCGTCTAAAGTTCGTTTGGGTCGGCGACGTATTGCACTGAGTCGAGGTATCTATGTAGCCTTCCGCTATAACGCCGATACACGACACTCTTCGGCCATAATTCTTCCTTCATGAAGGTCTCCAGGTGATGAGTCGGACCACGCACCACAAAAGAGTTAAACTTAGTTTTGTGGCGCGACTCCAACTTCTTGGTCTTTATCATTATGTACTCCACAAGCTCCTATACCTTCGTGGAGTGATGTAAACAAGACACGTACAGCTGCGTCGATGGAATAAGCCTTTCCAATTTCGAAACAACACTTATGACAAAGTAAAACAAAGGACCATAGGGGCAGAGTTTTTTTCAATGAATCACTGTATACAAAAATCAACTTTAAGCTGTATAGTTGTCCGTTTTGTCAATAGTACCTATAGGTAAGAAAGGACGCCCTCAATATAGGTGGAGTGACGATTTTCGCAGGGTAGCTGGTAGCAGCTGAATGAGAGTACCCGAGGACTAAGTTAATTTGTCATGCGGTTTGCGAGGCCTATGTTTAACAGTGGACAGTTATAGGTTGACTATGACAGACAAAGTCATACATGATCGTTCGGATGCGTCTGACCAAAATCAAGGTCGAGGTCTGACGGGTGGAAAAATTAGGAACAAATCGTTGAAACTATGGTCGTGCTTTTAATTATCTACAGTATAATGACACTTTTACTGTCATTTTTCAACGATATGGCAGTAAGAGCCGTCATTTTACTGCAGCAAATTGAAAATCTAGGTATAAAGAGAGTCTTTGTTTCTAATGACGCTCGCACCCGGTCAGACCGAGCTAGCGGATTTGTCTGTTCAGATTGATCATTCCAAGTATTGCCGTCAGTCAGTGAACGCACGCTTTCACTGCTGCATTTTGACAACTTTGATTATGAGACAATGTAGTCTGTCTTATAGACAGTCTTGAGTCAGTGTACACACATCCTTATAGCTATTAGTTTTAGTGGACTGATTGGGAAGACAGGTTTAGTTTAGGTATGTAATTTGGATGACTGACACCCTTTTTTTAAATTTAAAAACGCTTTTTAACCGACTTCAAAAAGGAGGAGGTTATCAATTCGTCGGAACCTTTTTTTTTATTTTTTATTTTTTTTTTTTTTTTTTATGTATGTTCCCCGATTACTCGAAGATGGCTGGACCGATTTGGTTTTTTTTTTGTTTTATTCGAGAGAGTATACATCACAGTTGGTCCCATATAAAATTTATTAACTTTGCTTTGGTAGTTTTTGAGTTAGCTTCAATAATACGTATTTTTTCCCCACTTTTATATGGACGATGTTCTAGTTTGCTTTGCAGGTAGTGGTATTAGAATTTGTGTGGGGTAGGTACACAACTAAAAAGTGAAAAATAAAAACTTTTTTACAAAAAAATACAACCGACTTCCAAAAACAACACTACAAAGTGAAAAATAACTTATTTCGGAAGTCAGTGGCAAAAAAACGAAAATACATTTAACTAGACATCGACTTCCGAAATAAGTTATTTTTCACTTTGTAGTGTTGTTTTTGGAAGTCGGTTGTATTTTTTTGTAAAAAAGTTTTTAGCTGTAGCATCCTGTCGATACAAAGTAGTGTTTAATCCGACTAGTTATTTGCATTACATAATTTCTAATTAGGGTTCCGCGCTGCTGTCGCCTGCAATGACTTGCGTATCTACACGTCTGTAACAGGACAGTAATGTATTAAGCGGGCTAGTAGCTTGTCTACTTCTGTTTATCACACTAGTATTATAAAGGCGAAAGTTTGTGAGTGTGTGTGTTTGTATGTTTGTTACTTCTTCATGCTCAAACGGCTGAACCGATTTGGATGAAATTTAGTATGTAGATAGCTTATATTCTGGATTAACACATAGGCTACTTTTTATCTCGGTCTACGCGGGTGAAACCGCGGAGCGTAGCTAGTAATACCTAAATAGCGTGTCACAGACTACACTAATAATTATGTCAATTCCAAACTGGACATAACCAGCTCTCTTACAACGGATCATCATAATTCTCTCCTGCTCTTCCCAATTTATTTGGCGTCGCAACAAGTATTTTTCTTTTATACTTGTTAGAATTTAGTCAAAATAAGATAGGCTACTGATTTTTGAAAGTGTACTAATCTGTTAGCTATTGTTGTGCGGGTACAGTAATATGGTAATATCTACATTGGAAATGATTGTCATCTTATACCCCTAGATGGCGTTACTTTTGGTATGGCTACGATCCATTTATTTTATTAAATATTGATTTTACAGTTAAAGTTATGCATTAATTAAATCCTGTATTTTATATAACGTTAAATCGAATATATAAAATAATTTTAGAATTGTTTTAATGATACTGTTTTACCAAACGAGGTGGCGCGCTACATCCGTTCCCCACTCTTGATGGTTGCCGGCGTAGCGCGTTAGCTCATGGGTCAGTCTGTTACTAGCTGTGCTGCAAGCAAGTGAAATAATTCAAGTATTACGTGTGCCTAAAAGTGAGTTTGCACACATACTTCTCTATTAGTCGTCATCTCGGTAGTCACTCCCTTTCTAGCCATATCTTCTTTCATACAGCCCATCCATCGTGTCTTTGGTCTTCCCCTACTCGTATACATCTCTCACACACTGGAAGAGAAGATAGATAGATAGAATACACATCACAAAAAATTACAGATTTAAATGTTGAAATTTTACATAGGGTGACACAATAGGCGGTCTTATCGCTAAAAGCGATCTTTTACAGACAACCTTTGGAAGAGACGTGCTATTTACCAAATTCTCAAAGTTTACTACCTGCATATTGATAGTGCAACAGCATCGTAACTGCTGAACAGTCGCTCATTTGTGGTCCTGACGACTTCCCACATTACCCTTTGTTCACCGCAGTAGGACATCATTTGGCTAGCCAACATTTGAAAATGCAATTTGCAATTCAAATAAATTTTTGTTTTTTTTATTTTCTCTCTACAGGGTGAAATTAACTCCGACACGTGATTTATATCGATATCTAAACACGTTTAAACAAAAATGTAATTAATTTGATGAATTTTTTCAGTTAGTGTAGCCACTTGAAATATGTCAATCTGCCTAGCCTTTTCCCAACTATGCTGGAGTCGGCTTCCAGTCCAACCGGATGCAGCGGAGCAGTATTTTACATGGCGCGACTGCCTATCTGACCTCCACTATCCTACTAAACGTTATACCTGTCACTTCAGTTGTCATGCTACGACACAGTTGTACTCTTCAATTTAGCTACTTTATAATTAGTTATACATATAACGTTACTAAATTGAAGAGCACAACTGTGTCGTAGCATGACAACTGAAGTGACAGGTATAACGTTTAATCGGTTAACCAGACACGTGTTTGTTTTGTTTACCTTTATTTAATTACCTAAACCGATGGAGTATAGATGGGGCTCTATAAATAGCCCTTCTCAGTACATTTTAATAACCTAACAAAACTGACCCATTTATCGCTTACCACACAAACGAGACAGACCAATAATTTCTATCTCTCGACTTCCTTTAACCGCTGTATTTACTAAACGACTGCTAACTTGTCGTTAACGTAATAATTCACTGAACTGACGTTTTATCAATGTGAATTAGCATGACTTACGTAATGTACTGAATTCCCGTGAGAATATTAGATATTTGAATGTGATAAGCTGTCCATATGATCACGGAATCAAATTGTGTGTCAGGTATTAATGACACGTGTTTGCATAAGGCACGGAATCAAATTGTTTGTCAGGTATTATTGACACGTGTTTGCATAAGTCATAGTTTCGTTAAGCTCGCCTTAAATGGTACCTACACTTTCCCACTGACTATCCTGGTTCACAAAATTACAGGATCAATTACAGGATCACTCGGTCAACATTAAAATCAATCAACTTGCAAATTGAATCAAAAATAAGCGTTAGGGGTTGAAACACTAGGGCCATGGGGTCCGAGTGCACACTTGGTTTTTCAAGACATCCTTAAGCGATTGGTCGACTCCTCACGTGACCAGAGGGCTTGCCTATTTTTGGCCAAAGAATCAGCATTGTCATACAACGTAGCAATGCTGCCAGCCTTTTGGGCACTTTTCCTGTTGACAGCGATGCGGACGAATTTTTGATGCCCTATAATACTTTCCCTTCCTTTTTTATATACCATGTACATACATATTATTATTTTAAATCTGTTAGTTCATATATTTAGAATACTATACATTATTCACAAAAAAAAAAAATAAATAAAAATAATACCCCAAGATGAGACTGAACATGAACAAGATTACCTATCACCGGTCTTGGCTGACCCATTTGTGATCGTCATAATTATTCACACATAAGTATAAGACGTACGTCTTCATGACCAGCCGCAGCAGCTGTCTTACCAGTTCTTCTCCAGGATTTATAGGATACGCACTTTCTTTTCTGCTATCAACACAACCTCCTGAGTCAGAACAGACCCATAGCCTGTCCCTTTCGATAAAAATATATCAGGATCATCAAAAACTGTTTCCCATACCCTCGTACATATTTGACTAAAACCTCTATTTCCTTTGTCCACAGATACTTCGTGAGCACAGTTCTACAGTTCCAGATTTACCGAGCAGTGTGTGAAAGAACCGGTCAGTTCATACCCGGGGACCCATCACGACCACTCCACAAATGTGACTTCTACAGAAATCCTGAGGCTGGAAATATTCTGACGTGAGTACCTTATCTTAATTATTTTTTAATGTCAGTGGAGAAGCTGGTAGATAGATGGCTTATATGATGATGTTTGTGAAGGAGCAACTTCTGCACGTAGGCATGCATGTATTATGTAAGCTGGACTTAAATTGTAGAACAAGGACAATAATGGTAGCACACGTAGATAATTGAGTTACTTTAAACATAAACTCACGCCTTCTTCCCATGAGGGTAGGTAGAAACTACAGAACTACCACCTGCGTGCGCAGCCGGCGTGCGTGTATGACCAGATATATGAACGATAACGAAGCAAAAGGAGTATGTAATGTACTAGAAAGTTCTCTGTGAACATAAAACAAATGTCAGAAATTCTGGAACATTTGTAGTCCTTGTAATATAGTTCTGTTGAAAGAAAATACTCTAACTGGTGCCAATATGACGACTTTTATTAGGCATAATGTCCTTTGTCAACAAAAGTTAAAAATCAAAATCAAAAGTCATTCATTCTAACTAAGCTGAAAATCAGCAATTTCGAACATCAAAATTAGATAAGACAGTCCCCCAAAACGCCCGCCCTTCACCACTTCCTAGTGCTTTAGCTGGGAAGAAGAAGTGGCGCAACAAACTCCCCAGCATCACAGCTGTTAAAACATTCAGTTTCATACCATAGCTAATCACTAAAATCTCTAAGATTCTAGATCCGACACAAATAGATAACCAGCTCAATAAAAAGCGATAGTGATCAACAAAATGTATGATAATTTCAATTTTACATAAATCGTAGATAGATGTAATCTCAGATCGTGAAGCCGAGCGGCCTTGACCGTAACGGTTACATTTGAATTATATACGTTGTGGTCTACCGTTGTGAGTCTATTCGAATTTTGCGGATTCGGTTGGTGATTTAATTTATTGTTTGTTTAGATTAAATCATGATATAGGAAATCGAAAAGCTACGCTTGCTGCGGTCGGTTTGTGGATGGGTGACCATCCATTACATATCGAGACCCCTTTTGCCGTTGCTCCCGGCTGTAATTAGTAAATCTTTGACAGTCGTTACGAGTAGTTAGAAGCCTAAAAGTCTGACAACCAGACTTACTAAACGGTACCATGTTACCCAGTTACTAGGTTGTTGAGGTCAGTCGCTCCATGTAAAATGCTGGTATTCAGCTGCAGCCGGTTAAAATGGAAGCCGAACCAAACATGTTGGGAAAGGCTATGCAGATTGTTGATACAAAAACCGAAACAGCTATGCGCAAATCTGACAGACATTGGTGCCGATTCTCTTGTGAACGCACTAAACTAAAATTAGAGAATCGCTATCTTTTACTAACAGGCAGCGCGAGAAAAGGACGGCTATAGCTATGAACTAAGTTGGAGATGTCAAACTAGTTCACGCCTTGTGCTTCACCGTGTTTTTAGTCGACATGTTTTTACGTGTCGTCTAAATGTCTATGGAAAAATTAGTTCTAACTAATTTGACAGCTCTAATTTACTTTCGTCCCTTTCTTGTCATAATAGAGAGAAAAAGTTAGCAATAGCCTAAATTAAGTTTAGTTTGTGCACAACAGAATCGGCACCACTATACAAATCACTAAATAAGTTTAGTCTAGCGCTAAACAAATAAACATTGTTCTGTTTCTGTCAATCCTTCGAAGGTGACAAGGATGAATGATGATTTAAATATGTTTTTTTAACTCTAAACGTATTTAGTGGTTTCTGGTGCTTGTGGGCCTAAGGGCCATAACACACCACCGCCGCGAAACTGCGAAACCGGCTACTCGAGTAGCGGAACATCATGCGTGTCAGTTGAATTGAACTACTGCGGTTTGGCTGCTATGGTTTCGCGGCGGAGGTTTGCTAAGGCTGTGAATAGACTAACAGGCTGACTAGGTGGATAGGCTTTAACAGCTGGCTCAAGCTGTTTCGCCTGTGATACTATTCTGATTGTGATCTCGCTAGTCACCTCCTTCCTAGCCAAATTGAAGTAGATATCTGTTTGTAATGTCAAAATAACAGTTTTTACTAATATATGGTAAATATAATTTAAAAAAAAATATTGTCTGTCTGTTTGTTCTGGCTAATCTCCGAAACGGATGAACCGATTTTGACGAGACTTTCACTGGCAAATAGCTGATGTTATAAGGAGTAACTGAGGCTAAGATGTTCAAGACATTTTATGTTCGCATAATTCGTCAAAATGTAGGGAACAGCTGATTTTTTTTTTCGCGATTTTAGGTTTGGTCCCATAGTAAAAGTTGTTCATAATGATGAGTACAATGACCTCTTAAAAGATTGCCACTGTTTACACTTACACCCTGTATTAAGGTGGTGTGATTATACGTCGGTGTATACTCTCATTTCCTTTGGGCCTGAGGGCCTAGACAAATGGCATTCGCTTCGGAGCTATTCTGTTTCTACAATCGCTACAGCTTCATAGTGACATTGACATGATCACGTGACATTTCAAAAGCTAATGTCAACCACATACATTTTTTTACTTTTTTGACTTTTCTATTAGCGTCATCGCTAATCGAATGTTACTTTGTTTAGGCCCACTGAGTAGTTACACTATTCTTCTATGATTATTATAATAAGCTTTTAAAAGTAGTATAGTTTCAGGGCTTAACATAACATAAGTTTATTTTTTTACGAGAGAATTAAATTATTTCGTTTATTTCCTAATTCTACATTTTTAACCGGTTCTTTTATTTGACTAAAAACGATTACAGTTTAAAAACCTCTATAATTTTCGAGAAAATGTTCATTGCCTTGAATTTATAATATGATTATGTCACTAGCACTAACATAAATGTTCTTGATGAACAAGTTGCAACATAAAAAAATGTGTGACAAAAAAATGCATTTTAATTTCAACAAAGTTTAATTTATTCAAACCACTAATTACACGCATTTTTTCAATGTAATACCGTCCTTATTCCTTCTAAATACAGTCCACATTTAGTCAGTGCAGTCTTAGTAATATCGTTCTCAAAAATAGAACATAGATCCGATCTAATTTCAACTGTACCACTTTCACAGAGAGTTGAATTTCATTCGTTTGGAAATGTCCCAAAATAGATAAAATTCTTAAAGTAATTTATACTCTATTCAAATATAACAGAGCAGAAGTTCCTTTGGCTAGTGGGTATAAAAATAAAGCATGGTGCAGACAATTGCGCGTCTCCGCACGGATGTGGCCAATTGACGCTATGGATGCGGGATGCATTATTAAATTTTATTCGTTAATATTGTTACATTGTTGAATTTAGTTTTGAAGCTAGTGATAAATTCTCCCCTTGTGTATTAAAATCTTCCTTATTTATAATCACATTTAGGGCACGTATAGACAGCGTGGTGACATGTTGTCCATACTGGATTAAAACCTGAACTCCATTGTACATTTTTATAAGGTTTATATGATCATAAAAAAATTCTTATGGGTAGTTCCCTACATTTGACGAGTTATGCAAACATAATAGAAAAGCTGAGCGATTTAACATGGATAGATTACAAACTATCGAAAATTAATACGTTATATTGTAAGCAGTATGAAACGGTCACAATTTATCGACAGTTTACAATCTCACGAGTTATATACTAACGAAGTTCATAATTATACCGTGACATATATAAAAATCATGCAACACAATAGACAGATACTTAAAACAGTATAATTTCCAACTGTCAAACTAATTAAGGTCATCAGTCAATCAGTCATCAGCATCACATCACACAGTTTACTAAGTGCAGATCAAAAACGACATTACATATTTCGTCAATGGTTGCATACCATTTTGGTTAAAATTCCATCCTGACGAGTTTGAAACAAATATTTAATTGCATTGTTTGTCAACGTACTTAATTAGAACTTATTGCATCACTGACATTGAGTAGGCACAAAAGGGATTTCAAAATTCAGCAGCATATAAGTTACTGTGGAATCCAAAATGAATTGAGTAAAAACTGAGAATAAAGGCAATAGGAGAAAAGATTTACATTCCTAATAATTAACTACTTAGGAGTGACAAAAGCCTAAGAAAGATTAGTTTTACGATTCGAGCCTACGATTTATTAGCTGTTTGCACTTATCTATTTGAATATATTTTCGACATATGCATTTTATTAACATTTCATTGATGACAGTAATTTTAAATTTATTGTTTACGTAATAACTCTTTAAAATTTTGAAATTCTAAACGAAGTGATAATTAAGATAAGACTGGCGTTTGATTTTGAAATTGATAAATTTTTAATTGGCATACAAACCGGATTTTTTAACTTTATTTTATTCAGATGATTTATTCATATAGGTTTTGACCGAGTTAGCATATAGCTGAAACCACTTTAGGACAATTTATATTTTTCTATAGATATTTAATATATGTGGTTAAATGGCGCTCGTAGAAACAATTTATTAATAGGTAAATCAAACTCGAAAGACTCGTCAGGCGAGCGCGACTCGGAACTCGTCAATCGAAATGTGGGTGTACTATAATATGTAGGCCTCTGCCTAGTAAAGACAGGCATGATGTTATGTTTGTCAAAATTGAAACTGGGTGAGATTTAAAAAAACTCAAATTCAGGCGTAGCTTTTTCTTAAGACCTAACAGTCGTGCAGTCTTAGTAAATCTCATTTCTAAAATCAACTGGTGCATCAACTAGTTTACCAACTGGACTCAAAGTAAGTACAACGACTGTTGTAACATTGTTACCTCCTACTGTACTATGGTAGCCTGGTACATTTAGCAGCCTAGTTACAGCAAGCGTAACGCGTTCGCAAGCAGATACGCGGTCCATCAATATTGTTACACTGTTTACATAATAGTTACAAACTCTATCTTTCGTATTTGCATTTTTGTGGGTGTTACAAAATTACAGAAATTTAACAAATAACGTTCAATGATTGCTGTTTGAGGATTATTAATCTAAAAGCCCCTTGATGCACTGTTTCGAGCCTAAAACTACGCTACTACGCTCTGGAAAAATCCTAAGTAGCTGTATTTAATTGTGCCCGTTACCATTACACCAATTAGGCTTTACCATGATCATTAAATGTCCTTGCCATGGTTATTTATCAACTCTATAAACATTCGGACTTGTTCAATCAGATAAAAATTCTTTGTCATCGTCCTCCGCAGACAATGGCCCACCTTCCATCTTGCGCCGAATTCCTTGTCACCCGTTCACTTGAAGATCTTATGATTGCGTCAGTGAGCGGAGTTAGATTGGCAGAATTTTGGGCTAAACATAATATTTGAATTTTCAAAACCTTATTTGTCAACGATACGCTAAGAAGAAGATCGTCCTTTCGACTGATCCATATTCCTCATCCTTTGCAGAATAAAACTTTTTGACCACCGGCAGATTGTCCGTGAATCATCATCTGCCTAGCTTTTTTCCAACTACGTTGGTATCAATGGTTTACATGCAGCGACTGCCAATCTGACCTCCACAACCAAAGTTTGTCCATCAATCAAAATCAGATATTATTTTCAAGAATCTTTCCCTTTCCAATTAGACCGCAATATTCATCCCAATTGCAAAGTCAAAGATTTATTTGCAGATAAATATGGTAACAAAGTTCTTATTGTGGTAGTATAGTAGCAGCTTAACATATTTAATCATAACATAATGACATGAATTGTTTTTTATAAGTACAGTTACATCATTTAGATTTAAACTAAAAGAATTCCTGTACAGTATAGAAGGAATTCTCAATTAACCACCTGCGTAAAGCCCTTCTGACGGGGACCATTGGAAGTTCTTTAATTTGGTTAGGAATCTTGTTAAAAATCTGAACACACAGAGCAAGACTAAAGCAGTAATCCAAAAGCATAAAAAATTTTGTTTCGTATCTACTTACATAAAATATATTACTTATATAATAAATACGCCAACGTACAATTCACGCTGATGTAAAATCCAATTGTAATCCAAAATCGTGACTCCGCAGCTGCCCTAATTACCATTATACGCAGATATAGGAAGCCTGGGTATATGGGTCGGAGCGGTTGCGAAAGTCACGCTGGACACAAGTATTGGGTGCCTAAAATGTATAATGTACCTACCTTAAAATTACATGTCTGTTATCATACTGCCTGAAAGCAGTGTTCAGTGCAGATAGATTGATCAACTATATAATTTATAGGCTGTATCTTTATCCATGTGGATGGCTCAAATATAATACGAGAAAAGAAAAACCAAATAAACGATATACGTAATTTGAATTCTGTTAAAGATGAATTGGTTGGAATACTGAGGAGACTTCAATAGTCAATACGAATAGCTAATATTTTATAATGAAATAACAATTACGAATCATTGAGTAAGTGCTTCTATATCACTTTGCCCTATTTTTCAAGCACCAGATTTAAATATTTAAATTGCAATACTGTGTAGCTGGTAATGTCCTAGTGATTCGGGGAATGGGGTGTATTATTCAAATAAATGTGCTCTGTTTATCACGAGGCCTAGCGGCTTTATCATGAATAATGTGGAGGTAGCGTTATGTAGCTTTATGATTAATGCTACACATAGATACTGATTAATGAATAATATCAACACAGGACACATTTAGAACTAAACATCTATAAAAACAAAATTTGTGTCTTCTAACAAAAGACCCAGAGATAAAGTTACAATAATGAATTATTTACCTGACCACATTGAGCGCGGATTGGCATTGTATGTTTTTTTATTGGCTCCTTGTTTTTATATTCGTCTACTTTTGTGTGTTGTGTTGTCTTTTGTGTGCACTAAATAAATGTTTTATCTATCTATCTATCACGCTTGCTCAAGCAGTGACTTTCCCCGTAGGGACCTTCTCTCTTTGAGAAGAGTTTTTAACCCTGCAGAGGTATAATAAAAGGCTGGTATTATTACCTGAACAAGCAGCATTTTAACCCTCAGCCCGAATAGTCTACACTTTATCCCATAGACTGGACACTTATGTAACCGAATGCAGATTCAAATCAGTTTTATATAGTAGCTGTTGCTATTGCGTTGTGAGAATCTTATTGAATCATTCTGTACCTGACTGTAGAGATGTTAGGTAATTTAAGTTAAGCTACTTTCACTGAAGCATGGAATTTGATGGGTGTTCAGCTTTGTGAAAGATTATATCTAGTTCCAGTAGTCTGTCATGACCGTGTGTGAATTTTTCTATTGCATGCAGCTATATAGGTACTGGCCTGATTTACCATTTCTGAATAAGTTTTGTATATGGCACATAATCACCCCCAGTTAACTTATGAGGCAGATA
Source organism: Cosmia pyralina (assembly GCA_946251885.1). Taxonomy (NCBI): domain Eukaryota; kingdom Metazoa; phylum Arthropoda; class Insecta; order Lepidoptera; family Noctuidae; genus Cosmia; species Cosmia pyralina. Next base: position 2,681,853 of record OX276348.1, on the reverse strand, counting down.
ATCTCATGCAAATTCTTTTTCAAATTAAATTTAGAATTGTGGCCACACGAAAGCTGTAGAACTATCTTTTTTACCTTTCAGAGATAAAGTAGGTAAATGCGTCTCGACAAAAAAACTTTTCGGGCTTAAACAGTATCAATCTTACTCAGATTCTGGAAAGAATTATATTCTGTTTATTGTCTGCGCTATGATTAATCACTTTGCAAAACAGCTAACCGAGATCAAACGACGTCCTTGCAAAAATTGTTATATCATTTCGGTAAAATCGAGTCCCTCATTTTTCAATCCCCTGATATTCTTATTACAGCAATTTCTTGCATCCACGCAATGCATACTAATCTGACTCATAACAGCATCTTTATGTAACTAATAATAATTCATATATATATGCAAATTTATTATTAAAACGGCTATATTAGGAGTTTTAAAGCAATCAAACAGACATAAAAAGATAACTCGAGTGTCTTGCGAGATTTCGAAATCTCGAGGTAAGTTATTTAGGCTGTAACCAAATATGGTTCAAAGATAGCGACTGGAAACCAACTGCTTCACCTATCGGCAATTTTAACTGCACAAGCAGTGAACACTGCTTCCTACATAGCTAATTCTGGTTTTTGGTGATCCACTCCCAAAGCACGATATCCGTTGTTTCGGCTGAATTTACGGGCGGTACCTACTCCGGGTATCACATTCGGACATAAATTCGTTTGGGGCCCGACCTTAGACCGAAAATAATGTTTGAACATCAAAATTTGCATGTCTAAATAGGAGCCCCGCAGCGCGAGGCTCCGTCGACCTGCCGACGGAGCCCCGCACTGCGGGGCTCCTATTTCTGTCTGCAGGGTTCAAAGGAGCCTAACCAAACCTAATCTCGGGGTGCCCAATAGTTATTATTTGTATAAGTTTTGATAATCAGTTAGTTAACTAGTAGTGCATGACTTTTTTATATTTATGGCTCATAATTAATAGACGAATAAATATTTATGCCTTAAAAATTTATGCAATTCCAAATTATGGCAAAACAAATTACCTAGACCAATATAATAGTTATGCTAACCTTTGCATTATGCCACAGTAAACCAAAAAGAGGAGCTCGTGGCTAATTAATAAAGGCCGTACGGGTCGAACCATCAGGTTAAGCTACGCTTGCCGGGGTTGGTCCGTAGATGGGTGACCATCTTTACATACCGAGACTCCTCCGTGCCTCGGAAAGCACGTTAAGCCGTTGGTCCCGGCTGTCATTCGTGGATCTTTGACAGTCGTTACGGGTCGTATTACCCAGTAATTGGGTTGTGGAGGTCAGATAGGCAGTCGCTCTATATAAAATACTGGTATTCGGCTGCATCCGGTTAGACTGGAAACCGACCCCAACATACTTGGGAAAAGGCTAGGCAGATTAATTGAATAGGAAAAAAAAAACATTATGCAAAAAAGGGATCCCGTTTTTGTCCGTCCAAAAAAGTTAATAAATGAGTAAGGATTCACTAAAGGAAGGAAGAAGAAGGGTTCGTTGACGGACTTAGAGAGTAGGCCCCCTGAGCCCAAGGCATGCACAACATAGTGAGAAAAAGCTTTTCGAAGTGTCAATTTCAAAATGAGCGTCTACTTAGTAGTTAAAATTAGGCTGTCAGCAAATAAAATGTTTGTATTCTGATGAATATTAATAATCATGAATAATATCTTTTCTCTTATCATGAATAGGCTGCTAGGTTGATTCTTTTGACATAGTTTTTATTTGTACCTTATCTTACTACACACACACACACACAACACACTTACACAATATACCAAGGCCGAGGTCTCCAAAACATTACTTAGCACATGCTTAAACATGTTCCCATCTGTATCTTGCACTTGTTATTTGACAGTTCTGCGACAGTGACAGGATTATTTAATGCTCAGCCAATAAAGTGCTTAGTAAGGATAATAAATCTTGGTCTTAGTGTATCCAGACCAAAAACGTTGAAAAGGAGCACTAATAAATATCAGCCGATCTATTCTGTAAAAATCTCACTATGACAACTTAAGTGAAGTGAACTTAAAGTAAGCTGTCATTGACCATCTGATGCTACGAATTGACACTATTGACAGCTCACTTCACCTAATTCGTCACGGTAAGGGCCTATTTCACCACCTACGATTAAGTTCCTATTAACTTACTTGGCAGTTAATTTCAAACAAATTCTGGTCCATTTTTGAATTTATTTGGTAAGAGTGGCTATTCGGGCATCGTGAGACTTTTACAGAATAAATAGGCAGTTCCATTTTTAAATTTTAAATAAAAGTAACCAGGAAAGTCCCAATTACTCCACATACTCACAAATGCCGGAAAGTTCCAGTGCATACATAATCTGAATGTAGAAAGCCTTACTCCATTACACAATTTGGTTTGGTAGCCCTAGTTCCACATTGTCTTGCCGTGGAGAATTATATAACTCGGTTCCTGGTTTCGCGTTACTTACAATTGACACCCTACCTGAATTAAGGTTGTTATGTGAGTCAGGCAGGCATAAGTAAGCCGATATTGTAGGTTACGGAGTCTTATCTTATGGTTCTGGTTTCGTTCGTGGTGTTCATCATATTTCAGCATGTAATCCCTAAAGTGCAAATAGGTGTTGTAATTACAGTTTTTGAAAATTATAAGTAAATATCTATCTCCAAAAATTAATAGCATATAATCACCATCCATTATAAGGGCGCTTTCAATTTAGACGTTTCGTGTTGGACCGCTGCGTTGTCGAAGCGGCGCGTTTGTTGTATTCCGCACGGACGGTCGTTTGTTTTCATACACGTGGAGTTTGCGACGTTGCCGTCCGGTTGTCGAGCGTTCGCGATATCGACGCCGCACTGTTGCCGCACCGCGGGCTTTGTTTGAAAACAAACGACCGTCCGTGCGCAATACGACAAACGCACCGCTTTGGCACCGCAGCGGTCCGACACGAAACGTCTAAATTGAAAGCGCCCTTAGACGAATTGATGATCTGAGTGTATTTTTGGTATTGAAAAATTTAGGTAGACTCCACTTTTTTTGTGGCATAAACTGTCCTCATTGTAGTTTCGAAGTTTCACATCAATACGACATAAAAAATGTTGGAATGTGAAAATAAACTATACTGAAACCTATTTTGATGATTTTTTAGGGTTCCGTACCTCAACACGAAAAAACGGAAACCTTATAGGATCACTTCCTCATCCGTCTGTCTGTCCGTCTGTCAGTCTGTCAAGACCCAAAAAATCAAGCTTTTAAGTCAACGCAGTAAAAAAATACGGCCATTTATACGACGTATTTTGATACTTACTCGCAAGTAAATCCAAAACTATAGGATACTTTCCGTTGACCTAGAATCATAAAATTTGGCATGAAGCAAGGACTCACAGCACAAGTAAAGGAAAAAGTCTGAAAATCGTAATTTTATGACATAAAATATTTTTTTTTTTGGGATTTCTAGTTTTTCAACTACAATGTTATGTTTGTTTTTGGGATAAATTATTTTTAACAACGGAACCTTTTATTGTGCATGGTCCGACACGCACTTGAAGGGTTTTTTAATTGTTTTTGGCCTTTTTTCGAAGCCCTAGGTTTCAGGGACTACACAAATGTCCTCAGCTTTCATCAATACTAAAAATTTCCCCATTGATTCCAGGCGCATCATGGAGCGAGGATCATCAGCACCCTGGACTCAGGTTCTTCAAGAGACGATCGGTGAAGGCAGACTGAACGGTGAAGCACTCAGAGACTACTTCAGACCCTTGGAAGACTGGCTCAGGAGTGAGAACTTGAGGACCGGAGAATATCTGGGATGGAGTTACGATGGAGATTATTGTAAATTCAGGTAAGATAATATAGATGACAGATAATCCGGGTAGATCAGATATTTCATGCAAATGAGTGCATTTACTAAGTTTTATATTTTCTATTGTTACTAAAAACAGATTCTATTAAAAGTAATAATGTTAAATGATATTTATTCAGTTACTTGGTAACTGTTACTTGTATATTTCCTCATCTGTAGGTACCTCCTACACAGGGTCGAATTTTGCTTGGCCTAAATCAAAAGAAAAATTAAAAAAACATGGTTCTTTTACCCTTCATCATCATCACCTGCCTAGCCTTTTCCCAACTATGTTGGAGTCGGCTTCCAGTCTAACCGGATGCAGCTGAATACCAGATATGGAGCGACTTCCTATCTGACCTCTACAACCCAGTTACTGGGTAATACGATACCCCTTGGTAAGACTGGTTGCCAGGCTTTCGGGCTTTTCACGACCCATAACGACTGTCAAAGATGTACGAATCACAGCCGAAACTAACGGCTTAATGTGAATTCCAAGGCACGAAGGGGTTTTGGTATGTAAAGATGTCCTTTTACCCGTATAACCTCCAAATGACATCTACTCGTGACGTAAAGCAACCTAAAGAAAATATTCTTCACTTATAATGAAAAACCCTTACATGGACTTTTTCTTCTATTTCAGTATCGAGACTGCAGGCCTCCAAGTGTACGGTGGTTTCTACAACGCCGCTTATCGCCATTATGACGTCACCAGTTTCGTCACTATCTTACTAGCATCAGTACTAACCACTGTTTTTACTATGCGTTGGCGGTAAAGATATAGGAACTCATAGGTTTATGACATCCATTTAAGTATTAAAAGTACATGATCTAAATAGTTCGTGTGAAGCAATCAGTACGGTGTAAATTAATTTTTACAAAAAATGCTTTAGATGCAAAAGGGATTTAGCAAAAAAAAAAACTTTTAAATAATTTGTACTTGTATGTACAAACGTTTGTTTTTGTTTTAAACTCTGTCACTTTCAAGTAAGTACGCACGGCTACACATCAAGCTATACATTTCCAGTTTACACTGACCTCTCATTGTAAGGAAATCCTATACAATGTGAGATCAGCTTACACTGGAAATGTATAGCTTGATCTGTAGCCGTGCGTACCATGATGTTTATTTTTTATTTAATTATTTTATACTTTGTGTGTCTAATATTTGATATTAACTTTAATTATAGATAATTAAATCTATCCTCTCAGGGTTCATAATTAAAGATTTATGATTATAAACATTATTATTTTAAGCAAGACTAGATTTTAAGGAATTTATATATTTTTGTAAATAGCATAAAACTAACTTGAGATTTTAGTGTGTTATTGTGATATCAAATAAAACAAAAATAGTTCTTAATTTCGTTTCTTTTCTTCATCATCATCACCCACAGCCTGACTTCACCCACTGCTGGGCATAACCCTTTTTTTTCTTGGGCCAATTCCCACGTTCCTGTGCCAGCCTCGTCCAGGTGGCGTAAATACAAAGGTGGATGCAACACAGACACTCATAGTCTGTGCTGCAATATCTTGCGGATGCCTTAAAGCAGTAATAGTCCGTCCGAACCCAGCTGCAACACAGCGGTTTGTGTTTGGAATGGAGGAGGTCTGCGTGTAGGCTTTTAGCCTTTAACTTTAAGTGAGCAAACTCTAAAATAAGTTAATATTGCACATAATCTTATTTTATCCAAGATTGAGCGCTATTGTTATGTATAATGTCCATGCAGTTTTATAAAATAAATAGTTTTATTTTTTTTATTTTAGTGCAGACTGATGTATTTGTATCAGACAATGATAAGGTGGATTCAACGCAGACACCCATAGTCTGTGTTGCATTATTTTGCGAACCACTTGAAGAATTACTAGTTCGTCCGAATCCTGCTTCAATACAGTAATCTTTAAAGTAGTATAAGCCCTTTAGGCGCAGAATGTCCAATTCGCAAAATGTTCAGTGGTCGCAAAATGTCCAATTCGCAGAGCATACAAATCGCAGAATGACCAATGTTACGGCTAAAACCTGAGGGGCAATTCCCGTATTTTTATAACAACGTTCGCAATCTCATCTCAGTCTCAATCTGTCAAAATTGTATAGAGTTTGCCTACATTTTTGACATTTGATTGTCGCTGGCTGACATTGCGACTTGGAATTTGAACGTTTTTAATTACGAGAATTGGCCCTCTGAAGTGCGGCTACACCTAGTTTTAGCCGGCTACAACTAGGTAAGGCCGGTAGCAGTTGGTTAATCTTAGGTGTAGGCTGAAAGGTAGGTTAGGTTAGGCTAGATCAGAACTATGACCACACAACGCACGAGCTGAGCGAGCGAAGCGAGCAGTGATGTGGCAGCGGCCGGTGAGTGCCAGGTTCCGTTCAGGTACAAGAGAATGGTAATGTTTTCAAATATCTGTGGTGTAATCATATTTGTAATACTTTTCATACGGACGCGGCTGCGTTACAATACAGCTGAACAACTATCCGTGTTGCATCCGCCTTTGTATTTACGCGTCCAGGTGCTACCCGCGATGGCAACAATGTCATCCGCCCATCTCGCCTTATTTTCTTACGAGTATCAAATCCGTCTTCAAGTACTTAAATTATTACGCCCTCAACGTACCTACCTACAAAAAGACCACAAAACTACAACCTTTGCAAAATGCACTACTAAAGATTGCTACATAGGCGGCACTAAAAGTATCGGGAATGGATTATGTCCATTGTTTCTGTCATATTAAAATCTTTTTAATTGAAAACTTATTGGTTTTAAAAATCGAATACCATTTATTTATTTAAAAAAAGATTCTCCGTCTTGTCACAAGGTTTTGTCAAACTTGTTTAGTCGTTGAGAAAATGGAATTGACTCGAGAAATTTCAAGAGCGATGATTTATTATGACTTTCGAAGTGGTACAAAAACAGTGTGTTGACCGGATGATTTCTGCATTTGGTGATGAAGCCCCATCCAAAATCACAATTTATCGCTGGTTTGCTGAATTTCAACGTGTACGTGTCAATCTCAGTGATGATCCCCGTCAAGGTCGTCCGAAAACTGCAGTCACCCAAGAAAACGTTGATGCTGTGCGTAAGCTGATTGAGGAAGATCGACATGTGACATACCGCGAAATTCAGGCAACTTTAGACATTGGCATGAGTCAAATACAAATAATCTTGCATGAACAATTAGGTGTAAAAAAGTTGTTTTCCCGATGGATACCGCATTCGCTCTGTGAAGAGCAAAAAGCGGCTCGCGTTACTTGGTGCGTCAGAACTCTCGAAAGATTCCACGCAGGATCCTCAAATGCTGTATACAACATCGTATCAGGTGACGAATCCTGGATATACGCGTATGAACCCGAAACAAAAAACCAGTCACGAGTTTGGGTGTTCGAAAATGAGTTAAAGCCAACAAAAATTGTTCGTTCACGGAGTGTTACAAAAAAAATGGTGGCCACGTTTGTCTCCAAAACCGGCCATGTTGCGACTATTCCTCTTGAGGGACAAAGAACGGTTAATGCAGAATGGTATGCTAGCATTTGTTTGCCACAGGTCGTTTCTGAACTCCGTAAAGAGAACTGCAACCGCCGCATCATCCTCCATCACGACAATGCGAGTTCTCACACCGCGCACAGAACAAAAGAGTTTTTAGAGCAAGAAAACATAGAATTATTAGACCATCCGCCGTACAGCCCCGACCTAAGCCCTAATGATTTCTATACTTTCCCTAAAATAAAGAATAAATTGCGTGGTCAGAGATTTTCATCACCTGAAGAAGCTGTGGACGCCTACAAAACGGCCATTTTGGAGACCCCAACTTCCGAATGGAATGGTTGCTTCAATAATTGGTTCCATCGTATGGAAAAATGTGTCAAATTTCGCGGAGAATACTTCGAAAAGCAATAAATACATTTTTAAATAGCAATGTTGTGTCACTTCCTTGATTCCCGAAATTTTTAACATAACATTACTCCTGAATTCCTTAAGGGGTTAGCCAGAGATGTAAAATAGTACAGCTACGAATATAATTAATCAGCCTGTATACGAGAGTATGAGATACCTACAATAAAATAAATAATAAAAGGTATTGGAACTAAACCAGCCGCATGCGGGCTCAGTACAAGAGATTATATTATGTCATAAATAGTTATTAATTGAGCGCACTATTACATGGACCAGGCAATTTGTCTGACCCTCCGATTTAATGACTTATTTATGGGTTCCAATTGAGATCAAGCCCTTAGATAATGTCTCAAATTGGCTACCAGATTTTTCAAATGTAGTGTAGGTATGTTATATTTACTTACTCAGTTTAGGTATGTACTGTTTCTATTTCATGAAAAAGGGCTCTTCACTTATGTACATAATATTATATTATAATATTACAATTTTGAGATCAGGCCTTTTGATAGTTTCTAAAATTATCTATTAGATTTTTCGATAGCAGGACAATTTCGCGAAAGACACTTGCGCGAAAAGACATTTCCACGAATGGACTTTTGCGTGAATGGACTTTTACGCGAAAGACACTGGCGCAAATCCACTTGCGCGGAAGACACTTGCGTGAATCCACTTGCGCGAAAGGACAATTGCGCAAAAAAATTGCGGAAATGAGATTTCTTCATAAAATCACACATTTATTCTTTTAAAGGGAGCAGGGGTGTATGCTGTGAACAGTACCTACACCCAGAATTCAACACCACTGATATGCAAAGGATCCATAATTTCCAGTACTTGTTATAACTTGTTCATTTTGAAACTAAACCGATAATATTGATTGACGAACGAACGAACGAAACGTGTAATGTTAAATGCGCAAAACTTCTTAAGGGCATTGTACTTATCATTATGAACAACTTTTACTATGAGACCAAACCTGAAATCGCGGGAAAACAAACAGCTGTTCAGTACATTTATGTTCGCATATACTTCGTCAAAATGTACTGAACAGCTGATTGTTATTCGCGATTTCAGGTCTAGTAAAAGTTATTCATAATGATGATTACAATGACCCCCTAAGTGGTTTTGCGTATTTAACTTTACACGTTGTATTTTATTTGTAACTGTTTTTACATAGTCTGCCATATACCATATACCTATACCTATTGCCATATACCTATTTCAGGATTCCATTTAGTGGTACTTAATTTTAGCCTGTAGCTCACTGGACTGGCAGTTCAATCAGGCCAATCCCATTTTAGCTATGGCTTTTAAGCTACTTAGGTGATAAATCACAGCTTTGTTATTTGTGTTCCTTTTTGCCAATAACGGGCAGGACGCAAAAAAGTCTATCAGTATTTACACCTCATGTTTGAGCCCAAACAAAAACTTAATTTTATAGATTTTGTCCTATCAAAGATTAGGAAACGTAAGATCAAGAGGCATTATCTAATAAAAATATGAATAAAATGTTTCTGTTTACAAAAAAACACGTCCAAAGAGAAACCCGAGAACTAGAATCAGCATGGATTTTTACATAACATTTAGTAAAACGAAGCATTCTTGAAATCCCTTTGAACTTCAATTCAAGCATGTTTGTTTACATGAACTACGCGTATTTTTTCCAGAACTTCGCCGTTTCCTAAACACAGGAACTTGCCAAAATAAACCGTTTGTATTGAGTCATCAGTACTATGTACTTGCCTTTGAGAAGAATTTTATTTGTATTATTGCAATCGAAGCGGACCAATGTTGGGATCGGATCGGATTGGATCGGATTGGATCGGACCGTAATCAGAACAACATCAATTGGTCGCTGGTTCATATCCTATACGTATAGGTCTGAAATAAAAGATTTTTACTATTTTATTTTTTTATATCCTCATCGAAAGGACCAATTATTTGGATTGCCTCCATCATCATTTTAGCCGAAAGACGTCCACAATTGGACATAGCCTCCCCAAGCACCGCCACTTCGACCAGGTATGTCCTTCCCGCATCCAGCAGATTCCAGCGGCCTTTAGAAGATCATTGGTCCACCTTGTGGAAGCCCTTCCAACGTTACGTCTTCCGATACGCGGCCGCCACGCCAGAACCTTTCGGCCCCATCGGCCATCTGTTCTGCGAGCAATGTGCTGCCCACTGCCACTTAAGTTTGGCAATTCTTTGGGCTATGTCGGTTACCTTGGTTCTCCTGCGGATCTCTTCATTTCTGATTCGATCGCATAAGGAAACTCCAAGTATAGGCCTCTCCATTGCCCTTTGGGTGACTTTTAGCCTCCTCAAGTTAATAAAATTAGTAGCGTGTCACTTTGTATTTTAAACACGTGGGCGAGCACCCCCGCCATTTCCATTAAAGTGAATTCAACGAAGCCTCTTCGAATTTCTTGTCGCCTAGTACCTCTGATTGAAATTCAATTCAATACATTCTGTAGAAAATTCTTGAACCAAGGTTTTTCTGTGTTATCTGTGGACTTAACAACTACATAGTTGTACTTTATCATTATAACAAAATTATGTTTTTATTTTATTTTCTTCTTGTTATTTTTCTTCTAGATGTAAGCAGATAGACTGGAAAGTTTTAATTGTTGCATCAAGCAATGTCCCTGCAACAAACAAGCCGGAGCCACGATATTTTATAACGATAAACATGGTCGCCGACTGACAGGCGCCCACGTTCTTACCATTTCTGAAGCCCTGGTACTTGTGGTCCTATTAGTATTGATCAATTTCTGGTAAACCACTTCCACAGGTTGCTCGACTTTTTGTCTTGTAATGCAGATTGCTGATTACGAATAGTTCACTGTTTTTTAACCTACAATAAAAAAGGAGCAGATTCTCAATTCGTCATGTATATATTTTTTTATGTATGACTACGCATAACTTTTTATAGATTCGTCCGATTAGAAAAATATTTGTTTTGTTCGAGAGGGTCCTCAAAGTTTGTCCCATATAAAATTTACTAACTTGCTTTGTAGTTTTTGAGTTAGCTTCAATAATACGTATTTTTTCCCCACTTTTTATGTTGATGATGTTCTAGTTTCTGTTGCAGGTAGTGGTATTAGAATTAGTGTGGGGTAGGTACCATAACTAAAAAGTGAAAAATAAAAACTTTTTTACAAAAAAATATAACTGACTTCCAAAAACAACACTACAATGTGAAAAATAACTTTAATTTCGAAAGTAAGTGGCAAAAAACGTAAATACAGTTAACCAGACACCGACTTCAAAAAGGAGGTTTCTCGTCGGAACCTTTTTTTTTTTTTGTTAGTGTTGTTTTTGTCGGTTGTATTTTTAACCGACTTCAAAAAGGAGGAGGTTCTCAATACGTCGGAACCTTTTTTTTTATGATTTTTTTTTATGTATGTTCCCCGATTACTCGAAGATGGCTGGACCGATTTGATTTTTTTTTGTTTTATTCGAGAGGGTATACATCACAGTTGGTCCCATATAAAATTGATTAACTTTGCTTGGGTAGTTTTTGAGTTAGCTTCAATAATACGTATTTTTTCCACACTTATATGGATGATGTTCTAGTTTGTTTTGCAGGTAGTGGTATTAGAATTTGTGTGGGGTAGGTACACAACTAAAAAAACTTTTTTACAAAAAAATACAACCGACTTCCAAAAACAACACTACAAAGTGAAAAATTACTTTAATTTCGGAAGTCGGTGTCTAGTTAAATGTATTTTCGTTTTTTGCCACTTACTTTCGAAATTAAAGTTTTTTCACTTTGTAGTGTTGTTTTTGGAAGTCGGTTGTATTTTTTTGTAAAAAAGTTTTTTTTTGTAAAATAGTTTTATCTCTCAAGTTGTTGGGTATGGTTATGTATAATTTGATAAATTTCTGGAATATGTCATCACATTTTAAACAAGTTATATTAGAATTCTAAAAGGTCATTGACTTGCTTCGTTGATAACATTGTTATTGTTGCTTAGGTATAGTTGATTGACGTGGCGGGAAGGAAGGACCACGTCCAATAGCCACTAGCCCATACACGGAAAGTTGGCACTCATTACTGTCAGTTTTTATGATTACTGATACCCTGGTAGTTCTGATACCGATTGAACAAACTAATCTAATGCCCTGTTACTTCGACCATCTTTATCTATAAAAACCAAAGAACAGATAAAGAGATTTATACATATTTTCTGTGATAAAAGCCGATGTGTGTATGTTCCCTATAGACTCCAAAACGGCTGGAGAGATTTTGATTAAATTTATTTGTAGGCAAACTTCCTGATTAGCCCAACAGGATCACCCGATCCTGTAGGAAACACAATGTAAAGTAATGGTGCATTTTATTTAAAGTTTGTTTTCATAATAAATTATTTTTAGAGCAGAGGAAAATCACTTTACCGTAATAATAGGGAATATTACGCAAAGCTGTGTCCCAGCAGTGGGAAAATTATAGGCTGATTATGCTACGCAAAGGCGTAGCATAATCAGCCTATTATTTTTTTCACTGAGGCAACATTTTTTCGGCGTTTTTCAATATTCTTTCAGTTTTATTCCATCCTTATTACTTTAATTTTATTGCAGGTTAAAATAATTTCAAGAAGTTAAAAAATGCATAATGTCGCAGATTTATGACAATATTATTACAAGTTATCATTATCTTCAACCTGAGAAAAGCCAGTTCTGATCATATCAATCAATAGAGACAATAAACATTGATTTATTTGTTATAGTTTTACATACATTTAGCACATAATCAAAATAAAAAATATTTTATTTCACATAAACCTACATGAGCACTTATGAAACGTCAGAAGCTAGGTGCACGGTTCCAAATTGGTCGTTTCCTATGGAGAAGAGCCGGCACGAAACTCCATGGTTACTCTTTCAAAAATAATGGGCTTTTACAATATTTTCAAATAACAGTTTTAATAGGTAATAATCAATATTGGTTCTCCACTAATTGTGGTTGCATCAAGAAGTGCTAATTTTTATTTTATTTTTTATTATTCTAATAATGTTACATAGACTAAGTAGGTACTAAATAATAATGGTTTTCCACTAATTATTAGATTTTTTTTTTAATGTTCCAGTTTGTTGATTTGTGGCACCTAGAGTTGCATAAAAAGGTTCTTGATCAAAATCCCAGGTTGTTGATCAAAAACCTGATGTTGTCGCACCTGCGACACATAGAATTTCACACATATTTGTCTTTGTGATATTGATCTAACTACTTTACGATACACTTTTAATGTTAAATTCAAGTAAATAGCACGAAAAATATTGTTTTTTTTACATTAGGCTTTATACTATGTACCTGTAAAAATCGTTCATTCTTATTAGTCTTCAGCTGTAAAATGATCAGACATGCAACGTTGCAATTTACCACTGCTTGCGAAATACACTTCTGGACACATCTATTGGCCCATCTTAGAGTTTAGGTTTCGATGGCCCCTACCGAAATATGATTGCTAGATTGAACAAAAACTGTTGATGCAGTTTTAAACCTGATACATTTTACCATCTTTTTCGATCGTATTGTTTTAAATTTGAATTCAGAATACCATACGACATGGAGCTACGCCTAACAAGTCGGATATGCGCCTTGTTAAAGGCAATTGATTTTTGAATAAAAAACATGTTTTATCAAATAAAGGTTTAATTTAATAACGTGTGTTGCCTCCATGGGCATCTACCACAGCTCTCATACGATTAGGCATAGAGTTTATCAACCGCTCTATGAAATTTTGAGGGATCATCTCCCATTCCTCTTCTATGGCAGTTTTCAACTCCTGCATCGTCTGGGCAACTGGCTGACGAGCCCTAACACGTCTTTTTAGCTCGTCCCACATGTGCTCAATGGGGTTCATGTCTGGGCTTCTGGCTGGCCAGTCCATAACTGTGATGTTCACATCCCGACGATATTCTCTGACGATGCCGGCCGCATGGGCTCTTGCATTATCATGCATAAAAAGGAAATTTGGGCCCACATAGTCCGCATATGGTATCACGTGAGGTTCTAAGCACTCATGAATGTACCTTTCAGCATTTAATGTTGGCAGCCGTGGTCCTGTAACAACCTCAAGTTGAGTTTTGCCGCTCGCGGATATACCGCCCGAGACAGTCCATGAGCCACCGCCATAAGCAACCCTCTCTTCAAAGCAGCATTGTGCGAAACGCTCTCCCTTACGTCGGTAGACCTTCTTCCTTCCATCATTGCCATGTAACATAATTTTAGACTCATCAGAAAAGAGTACACGGCTCCAATCTTGCTGTGTCCAATTTAAATGACTGCGTGCGAAATGAAGGCGCGCTGTTCGGTGGGCTCGCGTTAGTTTGGGGCCATTAGCTGGCTTGTGTGGTACCATATCGCGTTCTTTTAACCTTCTCCGAACAGTTCGAGCGCTCACAGATACTCCGTGGAAGTCGCGAAGTTGGTTTTGTATCTCAATGGAGGTAAGGTGACGATTTCTCAAGCTGGTCGTCACGATGAATCGATCCTGTCTTTCAGTTGTGACCCGAGATCGTGGCCTTCCTTGGCGACGAACAAAGCCGCCAGTCTCTAGGTACCTCCGATAAACATTTCGGACCGCAGATCGACTTAAATTAAGTTGAGCACTCACGTTTCTTTGGCTGTGTCCGGCCTGAATAAGTGCCACAGCTTGGGCGGCGACTTCAGGTGAAGTATCCATAGATTATTGATAGAACCTCACCTTAATGTTAAGAATAAGTAATGTTTGTTGCAAAACCAAAGATATCAATCACTTTTTCAAGAATTAAATCCAAGTAAACCAATAAAACCAAGTTTTCTTAGTATTCGATTGTTTGATATCAACAAACAGGCTCCAAATTGTCTTTTGTTTCTTTAAATTCTGTGTTCGAAATTCAAAAAAAGACTATTGAATGAAATTGTGAATGTGCCAGGTTCAAAACTGCATAAAAACTTTTTGCTCGACCTAATATAAAATTTTAGCTAGGACCAAACGAAACTGAAAATACAAGGTGGGCCAAAAGATGTGTCCAGAAGTGTATTTTTTTTTTTTTGTGAATGAATGAACGCTTTCGTTCCTGAAGTACTCTGTGGTTCCTGCTTAAGCTACCTATAAGTATTTACAATTTAAAATTATTAAACCTTTTGGTTATCTAGTGCAATGGTGCCCTCTAGCGGGAGCAATTGGCAGTAAGGTTCCCTATTACATTTTAAGAAGTAACAAAAGGTTCGTAGGGGGACAAAACTCCATTAAAATAAAATTGTTATCAATAAAAACGTTTCACAAAGATATGCATAAACAATGCACCCTATCTACAGTCCCTAGTTGATTCCTTTAGTCATGGGGCCGCGCTATGCATCCTCCCGCCTCCGACGCGACGTTGTGGCGTGGCGCCCAGAGTTACAATAGAATCACCTCTTACAATTCTTGGTCGCCTAGTACTTCAGAAATTGTTTTGATATTGTGCTCTAATGACGTAACTTTCCACTATTTACATCTTCTACGTGTCTTGGCTGCCTGGTAGTTGATGCCGTACGAATAGTTTTGTTGTGTTTTCCTATTAAACTCCATTTACACGGCACAAGCTTATTGCCTGTGGCGTACCATTTTGTATCTGTAATTTTTATGGTGTGCATATTAGAGAGTATTCTATCTATCTATATAAATAAAAAAAGAGAAGTCCTGACTGACTGACTGACTCATCAACGCTCAGCGCAAACCCTTGAACCTAGAAAGCTGAAATTTTGCACAGAGCTTCCCTTTATAATGTAGACAAGGAATAAGGAAGGAATTCCCGGTACTACCGTTCCCGTGGGATATTTTCCAACATCCACGCGGGCGAAGCCGTTGGCAAAAGCTAGTCTATCTATAAAATTGAAGGGCAATTGGCACCGTATAATTTATGTACCTATATACATTATATAGACGTACTCGTACATATAAACGGTGTATTATTAAAACACACACTATGGTTCTCAAACGTGCTTTAATATAAATAAAATAAATAAATAAATAAATATGTTTTGGACATATCACACAACGCCATCTAGCCCCAAGCTAAGCAACCTAATGCTTGTGTTATGGTAACGAGATGGCTGATAAACTACTTATATACATTTTTTTTTTTTTTTTTTGTAAATACATACATATTATAGATAGATAATATATATCTTTAACAAATAAACATTGCATCCCCTAGCGAACAGTCTCTTGCTGATAACATTAGCGTGTCAACACTTGAAGATATAGGGGCGGCGCGCGGCGGCGGCGGATGCCCCGCCACTGTGACGCCGACTATACCCACGATCACCATCGTCTCTTTCGTTTCGTGGGAGCCTGGTACAATTTTGTTGTTAAATATGCTGCTTAGGCGTTGCTTAAAGCAGCGTTCGGGCGAATCAATCAGCTGTTTTGTTTTTGAGATCTTAATAATGACAGGAGCAAACTTACAATAAATATTGTTGTAAAATTAAGTCCCTATTATAACTTTTTATACAACTCTCTCTTTATTTCTTAAGATGACTTTTTACTATTAGGACCAATATAATTATGAACCAATTAACCCAGTTAGTGTTGTTAATTATTATTTCTTATTTTATTACTCTGGCTGGACTTGTACTAAGAATTTCGCTCCCCATTTATGTTCCCCTAATAGAAAGTTGACTGGATTCAATCTCGCGAGAGCAATAATCTGTAGTTTTCATAAACAACTGGAACCCTTACCCCCGCCAATAAGACGCCGATCTTGTTTGTCCAACTCAGAAAGAAAATAAGAAGTGGTTGCAACTTAATCTTCAGTTACGCGTAGGTATATTTTGTACTAAGTATAAGATTATTTAAGTACTTAATTGAATGTAATTGATATAAAAGGATAGAGTAGGTACCTAGGTAGGTATAAAATAATAATGATTTAGAAAAAGTGCATCCAACTGTGATGAATACGGTAAATATTTACCAAACACAAAGTGCTATATTATTTATATGATAACTACGCTTCGCTTTTGATAAAGACCAGTGCTGCCGTTACGACCATTTAGTTTGTGGCTACATCAAAGAAAAAAGTTGCTAGTTTTGTAAATAAATTACTTTCGAAATTCCGCGAAAAGTGGCTAAAGTATTTTTGGCTTACTTTATCCTATTAATATTGTTAATATATATGTATAAGTGGATTTAATAAAACAATATTTAATATTGTTGTTAAAAAATTATTAAAAACTGGTTACAAGTATATAGCTAAAAACATTAAAATTACTGTTTTTTTAGTAAAAAATTTAAAATCAGTTTGAAAGTTTACAATGTCATCTGGAAATTCTGGAATCTCTGCGTTAATGGATGATGTTATGGATGGTATTTCAGTTGGTTTGACCGTTTATGTGACTTTTGTTAAAACTTCAGGTGGCAAAACAATAATAAAAGTAGGTATGCAGTAATAACCTAAAAAGTAGCCAGAAATAGCTAGATTCATTTTGGTGGCTAAAACAGATTATTTTTTGGCTAAAACTTCCGAAAATCCGCTAGATTTAGCCACAGTGGCTAAAACGGCAACACTGATAAACACACACGAATGTTAAATAACTGCGCATATAATTAAAGTTACACATAAAATGACAATTGATCGCATTTTTGATGAGTATAACATCTTTCCTCTCGCTTTCCTGCAATAAGTGGAAGTGATTTCGTGAAAAGGGACGGAAGTGACGCAAGTGTGTAATGGAAATGAAAATATTTTTTTTTTTTTCTAAAAATTTTGAGTAACGTATTTGGTATTTTCGTTGAAATTTGGTATGGGACTTCATAGAAAGTAGTTTTACCAAGGTGAGATGTCAGATGTTACACATCTTAAGCGACTAGGTACTGTAAGCCGACGTACGCACGGACGTAAAAATATCGCGGCGGGATTTTATCGCGCACTGGATTTTCAACTCTCGTTGTTGAGCCGAGCGTTGAGAATCCAACTTCACAACAACAGCGTGCATTCTAGCGCGTCGATAAAACACACTATTGGATTTTCAACTCTCGGCGCTAAGCAGAGCATTGAAAATCCAGTGCGCGATAAAATCCCGCCGCGATATTTTTACGTCCGTGCGGACGTCAGATAAGGCTCGTTCGTTTTTCTTTAATTTTAACAGTTCAGCCACGTTCATTGCGTTATTTACATTGCTGATCAAACAAATTTATTAAACCTATGAAGCAATGGATTAGAAATATCCTTCAAGTCTCGGAATGTGACTGAAACTGTGTTACGCAATTAGGATGCTGGTAACCAATAACGGCTAATGAATAGCAATTAAGTTTGATAAACCCGAAGCATATTTGTGCAATAAAACATTACGTCAATGATAATTTTCCTTTTCCTACGTGTCATTATAGAACACTGGAAGTCAGTGAATGGAAATTCACTTTGGTAAAGGAATTTAAGGATATTGACAATTTGCAAAAGTCAAATGAACCTGACTAGCCTTTTCCCAACTATGTTGGGGTCGGCTTCGAGTCTAACCGGAGCAGCCTTCGCATAAAATGGCAGGATCGTGTTCCTAACACGGAGGTGCTAAGGCGCACTGGAATGATGGGCATGGAGGCGCTTTTGATAAAGATCCAACTGAGATGGTGTGGTCATATACAGCGCATGGATACTAGTAGACTGCCTAAAACCGCTTTCTACTCAGAGCTCGCTCAAGGAAAACGTGCACAGGGTGGGCAATACCTGCGCTACAAAGACGTTCTCAAACGTCACCTTATGACTTGTGGCATACCCGTTGATCGGTGGCAGGAGCTTGCTCGGAACCGGGAGAGGTGGCGCACTTCAATCCGCAAAGCCACTGAATGCTTTGAAACAAATCGTCTTGAAGACCTAGACAAGAAGCACCAAATGCGCAAAAGTCGCCCAAAACCCTCCTATACCTATACCTACAACGATGCTCATCAGCTCTTCTGTACACGGTGTGACCGGGTATTCAAGACCAAATTTGGTTTTGCCAGTCATCAGAGAGCTCACGAAAGGAAAGAGACATAGTCTGGGTCGCTGTCGCCGGATACGGTGAAGAGGACTATATATATATATAATACGATACTTACCCCTTGGTAAGACTGGTTGGCAGGCTTTCGGGCTTCTGACGACCCGTAACGACTGTCAGAGATCCACGAATGACAGCCGGAAGGCACGGAAGAGTCTCGGTATGTAAAGATGGTCACCCATCCACGGACTGATGGATCGACCCCTACGGCTGTTAGTACTTAGCCACGAGTAAAAGTTAAAAGTAAGAACTAAAATACAAAGTCACAATTTGATATACAATCATGTCATATTGACTTCTGCTGGCTACTAATGGGTGTCCTAAAATGAACACAAGATTTGAATTATACAGAAAACACAGTTTATTTTTTTTTATTATAATATCCTTATTTAATCATAAAGTACATAGACTAGGGTTATCTATGCACATCGAGCAAATCGCCTCAACGTCTTAGCAGTTAAACAATTCGATTACTGCATGAGACATTTCCTGGTCGTGTATTCTCTCGTTTTGGTGATCAGAATTGGCCCCCTAGTTTCTGATTCAACACCACTAGATTTCTTTTTATGGGGTTATGCGAAGTCAAAAGTCTATGCCAACAAGCCCACAACCACCCATGCATTGAAGGAGGCGATTCAACGCTGCATCAACGAAATTCAGCTACATTTATGCAAAAAATCATGGAAAATTTGTGCCAGCTAATCCGTGGAGGTCATTTGCCCGATATGCTATTCCATACTTATGTATGCAATCTCTAGCCTCTCTACTTAATGATTCAATAAAGAAATGATAATAAAAGAAAAAACTTTTTCTATTTCATTCTAATCTTTTATCTATGAACCAATACTTATTCTGTGCCAATACAAAGCCGCTGCATGCCACATCGATCACGCTCGATCATAAATTATGACAAATTTTGTTTGGCTTTCAGATTCATTATGACTCCAAACAACCTTATTTTCTTGCAGACTTCGTAGTATTTATAGAAATTTTTTTGTTGTTACTCAAGTACACACAGCAGCAGGTCGAGCTACAAACAAACTGTCAAATTTTGTCATTAGATTTTGAACTTAACTATCAACATTTTAAGGTTTAAAATCATTTGGAGAAATTTGACAGTTAGGTATAACCTAATGTGCTGTTGTCTGTACATTCATCTACTGTGTTTCTTGGTAAACTTTGAATTACAATCGTGAGTTTTGTATGTAGCTTATAACTTTTTTTTACATTATATAGTTGAATATTAATAACTCAGTACCAGGGCGAAAGAGCTCTGCTCGGGTGAAAATAGAGAAAACAAATTTTCCCAGTTATGAGACCTAGCTAGATCGATTTTTCGGCCCCGTAAACCCCTATATGCAAGTTTCATCGAAACCGTTAGAGCCGTTTTCGAACGTGAGTAAAAATATAATGTACAAAATTTTGCTCATTTAATAGTGCAGGATTTTGCATTTCCACATGGCATGCATTTTCTCTAATGAGCAGTGGTGGCCCAGTGGTAGCGGGCCCCGACTTACGAATTGTAGGTTGTGGGTTTGAACCTCTGGTTATGCTAATGCATTTCCTGACTGAATCAAAAAGGCCAAACACAAAATAACCTTTAGTCAAACTTAATTCAGTTCGAAAGACCAGTTGCGTTATCGTCACCGAACATTCAAAAATGGTAATCTCCTGAAAATGTCACAACCCTAAATTTATTTATAGAACAACCCCAACATTCAAATCCTAAACAAGCAAACCATAAAATTGCCCAATATGTTCTAAAATTGGTTGTAAAATCCCGTTT
This sequence comes from Cosmia pyralina, assembly GCA_946251885.1. Classification (NCBI taxonomy): domain Eukaryota; kingdom Metazoa; phylum Arthropoda; class Insecta; order Lepidoptera; family Noctuidae; genus Cosmia; species Cosmia pyralina. The sequence goes on along the minus strand of OX276348.1, from coordinate 2,661,342 downwards.
GAAGTAAACAACCCTTATTTATCGATATTTTTATCTAAACAAGTCCCATCTGTCCCGTATCCCAGTCGCGTCCTAACTGTATCGCGCGTCACATGTGCTTCGCGCTCCGATACTCTTCTGATTGCCTGGTACATTTGTGAACTTGTGTGTGTTAGTTTCATGTGGTTTTGGGCTGTTTTCTGTGAGTACAATAAAACTATAATTATAATGAAAAATGGCGGTTAATTAAGTTTATTATGTGGTTTATTTATCTGATGGACAAAAAATTGTCTTCGACTTTCAATTAATTTGTATATTTATCAATTTACAATGTTGGCTATGCAACAATAACATTATGAAATATGGATGCAACTTGATAACGAGAGGTAATAACGGAAGTTTTAGATAATTATTTGAGTAAATATTACATTTTATTTGACAATGAATTTACATTAGATCTGAACAGTTGTGATAAAACAATTGTCTCTATGCATTCAAACTTGAACAAACAAATAACAGAACTCAAAGATGAACAATGTATGCGTAAATGACAAAGAAATTTAAACTCTTCCCGTTCATGAATCCTCAAATGGTTATGAACTTACCACGATAATTTTTATACCGGCACTGAGTGGACAAGTGTATGCTTTAGTCATTAAGCCAATTAATCTTCAGTTCACTACGCTGCTGACCCAAATAGCATCTGCTTTGTGTATTAAATTCAAAGCTTTTTGTTAAATATTTTGAACACTGTAATTTTTTTCTAAGTCTGCCGTGGTGACATCATTAGAAGTTGCGATTTAATTTGACTCTGTAAAATAAGGCAGATGTGGAAAGTAATTTTCCGATGTATTTGTCTTATCAACCGTCTCGGTCTTATTATCTATCCTCCTTTAATAATACCAACTCTCATTATCTTCGCCAATACTGAAGCGAAGTTTTCAGCTTTGAAGATAACAGTGCCGCAAAAGTTTTATCAAAGGGCACAGTTAAGGATTGTTTGAAGTTTCGGTGTAGAGATCTTGGGACTTGGGAAGTAAAATTATTAATATTGTCATTATCTCTCATTAGAGACCATGATATCCTTGCAGTTGTGATTCCTAATTCATTAAAATGGTATTACGTCCTGCGTCCTTAATGGTCATCTAAGCCTCTTTATAACTTTCTTGTCTTGACTTCAAGTTTAAAAAAAGAAGCGATTTCGTATCATTTAGTTGTAGAATTTCAGTAAACACCAAAATCTTGCACGTATTAGTTAATATTCACCCCTATTATTACATTCCCTTGCCAAGTAATCAATTATACTTAATGAAGAGTCAATAATGAGGGTAGACGATGCATTATCACGCTCCGTAAGTTTGTTAGCATAGCTGAACTCTTCCGGGGGGTCCTTAAAAAGGGGGTAGCAGTAGTAACCGTTTAATATGATTACATTTTTACCATGGCAACGGACTTTGCAGTCAGTTCTTGGATTACAAGGACCAAAAAATTATTTGGTGGTGTATCACAAGTTTTTGTCAACTCTGTGGTAAGACCCATCATGATCATCATCATCCACAGCCTGACTTCACCCACTGCTGGGTAAAGGCCTCTCTTTTATCGTAAGAACCGTAGTAAGAGCAAACTTATAAATATGTAAATAATATTATAATACTGCAGCCCATCCTGGGAATGTCATCCCTTCGACCAATAAGGTATTATGTCATCTCTGGCGGAAACCAAACTCAATGGAAGCTCATAGCATGTTGAACGAAATAATATAACCGCACGCAACTGCGCAACTTGTGCACCTATCTAAATAGTCCACATCCTTTACGATAGCAATACTGCTGCATGTACACAATTAACTAAGTAATGATTCCGTTGCACTTCTGTCTACGAAATTTATAAAAAAAAAATCTGGAGATAGTTTTGTTGATCGATCAGTACCGTTTCGTCGCGCTAGCTTAAATTATTTTTTAGAGGCAAAGTGTCTTTGAAAGGCTGATGAGTCGATGAATAGTTTCGAACAAAGACTATATTAATTCTATCCTACCCTTTTATCCTATTCTACCCTTGGACAGGAACACCCTAATTACGCATTGTTTTTAACCTGCCATAGCAATAACACATAAAAATTTAAAGTTCTATCAATCAGATGATAACAATAAATATCTATAATATTTTGTCAGCGAACACTTACTGTGACTATTTGATGGACCCCTCGGTCCAAACAATCTTCATCCGGTAGTCAAACGCGGTGCTCATAAAATAAATGGGTACCCCTTTACTCCCAGTTAATCTCGTTGGAAATGTATGTAGCTACTAGTAAATATGGTAATGTAGTATTGTATTTATTCACACATGCTTCGCCTTGTCCCTTCACAATGATCATCTAAAGTAACATGATGCATCTAAAGGAAAGACCATTTTGCTTAAAAGACCAATGTTCACATACCTACTCATAATTGGTGCTCTGAAAATTGGTCCTTTCCAAGATTGCTACTATTCCGTCTCCCTGGCGACATATTTTTAAAAATAATAATTTCTTCAAACGCCATTAGCTTTAGAATCATAAATTTTGAGTTATTCCAATCCTGCTGAATTCTGTTCACTGTCTTGACCTAACTCATTAACTTTTAAAACCCCGCCAGGAAGAATGACAGATACAAAGCATGTTACAGGCAGCTTAACAACACTTTCAGTCAGACCTCACGGTAACTCAGCACAAAGATCTTGAAATACCACTTGACAGTTAGCATCTCTATCAATTTAACAAATCAAGTTAAGTTGAGAGACTGGCTTTCATTCACAATTCAGAAAGAGGTCGACGGCACTATTGATAAAGCAGTTGTGACGCGCCAATCGACGCATCCTGCCCAATTGCGCGCACGCATGCGAAACGACGCGGCTGCGTGCGTACACACACCCTCACACACATATGAGACGTGTAGGAGAAGAATTCACAGTGTAGGAGACATGGTTACCTTAACAGATCACTAAGTATGTACTCATGGGTTGAAACGTGATAACGACCATAAAGTTTTATGCCAAGTTTAACCCAGAACTGTCTTTAAATCTGATAGACGAGTGCGTTTGTATGTGGTCTAAGATCACTTGATGAATGTTAGTATAGGATGTGAATGAAGATGTATATGCTAACTCTTCAAAAAAATAATAAACAAACGAGAGCACAGTTTTTCAAGTGAGTTTAATCATTACACTAATATTATAAAGGCGAAAGTTTGTGTGTGTGTGTGTATGTGTTTGTGTGTTTGTTACTTCTTCACGCTCAAACGTCTTGACCGATTTGGATAAAATTTGGTATGTAGACAGCTTCTACCCTGGAATACTACATAGGCTACTTTTTTATCCCGGTCTATGCGGGTGAAACCGCGGGGCGCAGCTAGTATCATAATAAACACAAAAGAAAAACGTTTCGTCATTAAACGTTGAATTCAAATTACAATGCAGCACTTTTGTTTCATGCACGTGTCACTCAAAAAATTGCTGGGGGTCCACATAAAAATGAAATAAGAAAGAAACATTACCGTATGATGACGTTCATGCAGAGATAATGAAAGAATGTGTGAATGAACTATACATACGCAGAGTGCAATCAATTAGTATAGTCGTGTGAGTTGAAAGTATTTCAAGTTCAATATTTCTACTATTTGAGAATCAAATTATCGTATTTTGTAACGGTTGTATTCTTACAAACAAACAGCGCTTTTATATCTAATTGCCTGGCACACGCCAACTGTGTATCTTTCATTGCTTTCTTTCAAACGTTTAATAAAACTCTGGTGCTTACTGAAACAGCGTTGGATGCTGAACCGAGACCAATGGTTGCTAAGATTTATTTTATGAATGAAAGTAATAACGCTGACATTGAACTTTGACTTTTCGCTGTTTTGAATTTGAATCTAGTTTTGTCTGAAGTTACCTACGTCACCATATTGCTTATTACTGGCGTAAAAAGTTCACATTGACCCCTTTTTAGACTGTTTCAAATATTCAAAGAAATTTCACTCATTTGCATGTAAATAACATATTTTTTTTTATTAAATATCTCCTTAAACAACGAGTAAAAGACATCACCTAATTTAAATTTTCTGCAGTCCATTTAATTAAGCGGTAACAATTATTCCCTTCTGTGGGTGTGTAGGAAAGAGACGGCTATATGAAACAAAGGCAGCATCTATTTCTATTGACAATATAAAAAAATTGTGTAAATCATATTCCTTTGTTAAGGAAATCACTCTTTATCCAATAAAATCATTCTTTTGAAATAAAGTAATCAATCAGATTTCTTTTGAAAATATCTTGACATTGGCTCACAATGGTGGGTTGAAATCCTGGTCAAGTATGTGAAGTGTAAAGGTCGCCTAGTAATTTGTTATTGTAACCTATATTTTTTCAATATCATCTATGTAAATAAATACATATTATAAGCTTTGCCAAGCTACGTCACAGCAGCCGGTTCTCCGCCTTCTGCATCAAGTCTGCCCCAGCCGCCACTTTTAGATCACCGGTCCATCTAGCAAGGGGTGTCCCATGTTGCGGTCGTCACTCCAGGACTAGCTCCTTCGACAAACATGGCTGGCCCGTTGCTACTTTAGCTTGCTAACTATGCAAGCTATATGTCGGTGACTCCATGTACTGGAGTACCGATACTCTCATCTCAATTTTGTCCATTTGTTCTGACTTGATTCTCTGAATCAGAATCAAACCTCTCTACTATCTGAATCTGATACCAGTTTTTTTTTATTGTACCGTGTTTGTGAATTGAATAAAGTTTTATTATTTATTTAATCATATTTGATTTTAAATCATGATTGAATATACATTACAACATGTAAGTATTTATTTCCCATTTGGTCGATGTGGCGGTGCTTGGGAGAAGCCTATGTCCAGCTGTGGACGTCTTTCGACTGAAATAATGATAATGATGTTTTCTCTATTTATACTGTTACTAGTTGCGCCCCGCGGTTTCACCCGCGTAGACCGGGTTAAAAAGTAGCCTATGTGTTAATCCAGGGTATAAGCTACCTACATATCAAATATCATCCAAATCGGTCAAGCCGTTTGAGCGTGAAGAAGTAACAAGCATACAAACACACACACACACACACACACAAACTTTCGCCTTTATAATATGAGTGTGTGTAATCCCACTAATATAGTAAAGTGTGGTGTTAGTGTGAGTTAGTGTCACTACAGTTTCGATATTATTTTCTCACTGCTTGCTCTTTCTCAGTACATTGCTAACGATTATGTTATACCATTGGATTTAAAAGTGTCCGTGGAGTTTCTTGCCCGTTCTTCTCCATTGAGATCTACGTTTTGGAATGGGCACCTAGCTTCAACTTTCTGATCGACTCTTTGACAATTCAAAAGTGCCTGTAATTGGTTTAATTGAAATAAATGCTTTGAGTTTGAGTTTTTGAGTTTGATCCAGATAACATGCAACCACACTGATCAACATCCCGTATTACGAAACGTTGCCAGTATCACACAGTTATTGCTACAATTAATTCAGCTGCCCTCTTCCCTCGCCGGGCGGTTAGTTGACCCGAGGCCCCGTCATTCTGTCACGCGTTGGACAAATTATTGTCCTGCTAATAGAAAGTGAGGATGGATCAAATAGAAAGGAATTCTTTTTGTCTCTGAATTATTGAGGGGAAAAAGGTTGTTATACAAAAGTGTCGGCTATAAGAGTTTTTAGTGTACAGACAGTCTGATAGTTAAAAAACTTTTTTGCAAAAAAATACAACCGACTTCCAAAAATAACACTACAAAGTGAAAAATAACTTTAATTTCGGAAGTCGGTGTCTAGTTAAATGTATTTTCGTTTTTTGCCACCGACACCGACTTTTTTGGAAGTCTGTTGTATTTTTTTGTAAAAAAGTTTTTATTTTTCACTTTTTAGTTGTGTACCTACCCCACACAAATTCTAATACCACTACCTGCAAAACAAATTAGAACATCGTCCATATAAAAGTGGGGAAAAAAGCAAAAGTTAATCAATTTTATATGGGACCAACTGTGATGTATATCCTCTCGAATAAAACAAAAAAAATCCAAATCGGTCCAGCCATCTTCGAGTAATCGGGGAACATACATAAAAAAAAAATTAAAAAAAAAAAAAAAGGTTCCGACGAATTGAGAACCTCCTCCTTTTTGAAGTCGGTTAAAAAGCTACAATCAATCAATCTGCCTAGCCTTTTCCCAACTATGTTGGGGTCGGCTTCCAGTCTAACCGGATGCGGATGCAGCTGAATACCAGTATTTTACAGGACCGAGTGAGTGCCTATCTGACCTCCACAACCCAGTAACTGACTGGTTGTTGGTTGATGGTAAAAAAGCTACAATAATCACTAATAATAAAGCGCTAATCTGGACAGAGTCAGATTTAAAAAAGGAGGAGGTTCTCAATTCGTCGGAACCTTTTTTTTTTTTTTTTTTTTTTTTGCTTTTGATAGCCCAATTCTTGAGGAGGGTTATTTAACATCACGCTGCCGACATTAGACACCGAGCAACAAAAAAAGTCAGAATAGAATAGAATAGAATACTCTTTATTAACCGACTTCAAAAAGGAGGAGGTTATCAATTCGTCGGAACCTTTTTTTTTTTTTTTTTTTTTATTAATTTTTTTTTTTATGTATGTTCCCCGATTACTCGAAGATGGCTGGACCGATTTGGATTATTTTTTTTTTGTTTGAAAGGGTATACTTCCCAGGTGGTCCCATGATCATCAAGTCAGGATCTGATGATGGGATCCTGGAGAAATAGAGAGAACTCTTCCAATTTTATAGGCACACTTGAAGCGATTTGGATAGTTTTTGGAAGAGTACTTTCTTGGAGTGGTCCCATTTCAATTTGGTGAAGATCTGATGAAGAACTTCTGAGATAGGCAACGGAACTCCTCAATAAATGATAGCAAATGGACTGGGATTGCTGAAATCTCATGTCTGTTTGTTGTTCACACCAGTTCATAACATAACATCACGCCAGTACGTTGTGAAGGGGTAAGCACATGTGAACCACTAAAAAGTGAAAAATAAAAACTTTTTTACAAAAAAATACAACCGACTTCCAAAAACAACACTACAAAGTGAAAAATAACATTATTTTCGGAAGTCGGTGGCAAAAACGAAAATACATTTAATCAGACACCGACTTCCAAAATTAATGTTATTTTTCACTTTGTAGTGTTGTTTTTGGAAGTCGGTTGTATTTTTTTGTAAAAAAGTTTTTATTATGCACACCATTTAAATTACAGGTTACAATGTTACAATGAAGCGAAACAACGCTAAGCGAAAACGAAGTCAAAGCGCGGGCGGGCGATGCGACGCGATGGGTCGGGGGAATAAGATATTTCACGCGGACGAAGTCGAGGGCAGAAGCTAGTTTCAGGCGTCCACTGGTTTTAATTTAGTTAATTAGTTATTTATTCGTGTCTTGGATGCGACGTGCGGCACAGAATTATTGCTACACACTAAGCACCTATCTTACCTGAAATTAGGACTTATACATGGGTACTCCCACGTTCTAAGTCAAAGCCTCATGATTTTGATGACTATGAATGTGTTTTTTTTTAATTGTAATGATTTGTTTGACATATTTTAAATTGAATTATTATTATTTTTATTTTTTTCATGTTCATCATGTGTTTTTTTCATGTTTTTTTGACATGCCGCCATTAGAATTGCTTATTTGTGCTAATTTTGTGCGCCATATATTGGCAAAACATGGCCGATGTTTTTTAAACAATATCCTATCTGTAAACTGTGCGTGTGTGTGTGTGTGTGTGTGTGTGGGTGTGTGTGTAACTGTGTGTGTGTGTGTGTGTGTGCTGTGTGTGTAACTATGTTTTACAAACAAAATTATTGATTGATTGATTTCCTCGACTCGACTCACTTAGGTAGTTTGATATTCATAATTGCAATTTTATTCCTCATCACAAACAGGAGGTGAGTTTGAGTTGAGGAACCAACTGTCAAATATAGGGTACGTCGGCATCTACCATAGAAATTAAGTAAAACGTTTTCGTTTTCATTCGACTATGAATACTGATTTTGAGGATCTTCGAGGCACGCCTTGAGGTCGCCTCGACCGAGTTGTAAGTCGAGGAGCTTTCGAGGCTACGACTTGGAATATGGGTGTTAGTTTTTGTTTTGTATTCCAAAATTATTATTCTATCGTATTATTACTTACCTACCTTTCGAAACGAACCATCTTTGAATATGAACTTTATATTAAATGACTTATTGATCAACAGGAACCCATAACCACTGGAACATGACTCCACGACATTAGGACCATGGATCGGCGACAGTGCTAAAATGTGGGTGCTAATAGACAAAGTGCTTAGGACTATACAGACTAAAGCATGGTGTGCCGTGGTAGTGTGTGCTGTGCTCATCGTCATGGAAGCTGCAGCCCTCAACGGAGATAACGTCTGCATGGTGAAACAGAAGTAAGTGGAACTTTTACAGTAGCTACATTCATTAACGCCGCCTACATTAGCGCATCACCCGATGCGGTAAGACAGGTCGCGATATACAAATTTTCTTACGTTTAGCTCAATCAATACCGGAACCCCAAAAATCAATCAATAATTATTTTTTGGGTTCCGTATGTCCGAATGAAAAAACGGAACTCTTACAGTATCACTCCTGTGTCTGTCTGTCTGTCCGTATGTCGCAGCCAATTTGCTCCGAATCTAATGGACCAATTAAGGCGAGTTGTGCTGCCAACTAGCGTCATCATTGAGAAAAAAATGGAGATATGAAACATTTTGAAATTACACTATGCTTGCATTTATAGTCAGATGAGGTAGAGATTTTTTGTATCAAAAATATTAACACTAAACCTCTTATAAGGTTCGAATCCTTAGCAGTTAACGCCAAAGACGGCCATTTTTGGCGTTAACTACAATGGTGGCGCTAGTTGGCAGCACTACTCGCCTTAAGTTGGAATTGGGTACTTAATTATGTGACCCAAACACGGACGTGTTACGCGTAAATAAATAAATTTTGAATATGGGGGTCACTTTTCAGAGAAAAATAAGAAAATTAAAAAAAAAAAGTTTCACACACTGTACCACGTCACATATCAAATGAAAGGGCTTACTGAGAAGGTCTCAAGTATATATTTTTTTTTTATAATTTTAAAATAAATAGTTTTAAAGTTAAGTAAGTATAAGAAATCATGACATTTGAGGTCAATTCTAAATTAGAGAGTTGTATTGATGATTCTAATCATAATTATTCTGTAAATATGTAATTGAATACATTTGTGAAACATATTTTGACCAACTTACAACCTGACACTGACTTGCAAATTTATGCAAAGCGCTCTTACCTTACGGCCTGGCCGCTACCAAAACGGTGGCTTTAGGGGCGGCGAGGAGTGGGAACCAAAATGTGTCGCCGCTGCGTGCGGCACCTCGTGGCGTGCTTCATATATTTTAGTATAATTAATTATTGTTCTTACCGCTCGCCACCCCGCGCTATGCTGCCGCTGCTGGTAGCTTCAAGGTCAAAATCAAAATAATATTGGTGGCCAGAGTAATCGGCTTCTACCTACAGGTCGACCTGCAGGACCAGCTACTGCTGCTGCTGCTGCTGCTGGTCCTGCTGGTTACCAGGGGTCTGGTAACCAGTCCTATTTTTAAATTATCTGTGTTAGATAAGCGAGCGTCCACTATTTCTGGATAGACAGGAAAACAAAACACAATGCGTACCATAGAAAATGGAGACCAAAAGAAAAAATAATAATATTATTAGGTATAGGCAAGAAAATGTAACGTTTTCCTTTATCTAATCTAGACAGAATAATAAATATTGGAAGAGGGACACCCACTCCTATTGTCAAAATAGGAATAACCTTATCTTAATATTATCCTCATGAGACGAAAATAAATACAGAATCAATATTGATAAGAGTAGAGATGACGCGGCCCACTCACAGATGTGAGTGGGCCGCGTCATCCTAAGCTGAGAGCCTAGACTTACCGTTTAGTATTTCTACAAAGATTTTCAAAAAGACTGACAAACTTTTCGGTACATTAAGTCAGTCCCATACATTTTTGACTTTTCCGTCATCGTTATCTTTGGTAGAGTGTTACCTTGTCTAGGCCCTTTGGGGCCGTACTATGATGTGAAAAAGATCATGGATCCATCATGGTTCCAGTGAGAGAGAGAGAGAGAGAGAGAGAGAGAGAGAGAGAGAGAGAGAGAGAGAGAGAGAGAGAGAGAGAGAGAGAGACGGAGCTATATACGACCTATATAGCACCTTCCTTTTTTCTCAACGGAATCATGATGGATCCACGATCTTTTTCACGTCATAGTACGGCCCCAGGGCTTGCTTTAGATCTATTTTTGCTTTAAATTGGTTTTTTTTTGTTACTTATATCCGTATTAGATACATATATTCTTAGTATATTATTTCATATATGCATTAGTAAAAAGCTGTTATTTTGACATTACAACAGACACTTCAATTTTATGTAATTATGTAGATTTGAATAGATAAAGAAAGATTAAAATTCAGAAGTGCAAAAAAGGTTGTAAGCAGTAACACTTCAAATAGTTCCTAGACATGTGTTACAAAACTGTAAATAACTCTGGTCCTTTCACTCTCGTTTAGGCCTCGGGGTCCTTAGATACTTACGTTCTACATAAAACAGCTTTATCTAATGCTTTTCAACATTCTATCATTCAGCATTCACTTCTCATAAACAAAGAAATAGTGCAGCAGTAGCGCAATATTAAACATCTTGTTATTATATCAGGGATGGCAAGGAGTTGCTATACTTGCTAGGCATTTGAAACAAACAATGATCTGAAAACTTAAGAGTGAAAGAAATCGTTTGGCTTGGTATGGGCATGTGGTAAGGGGGAGGAAACACATGTGACTAAAAGAGTGATGAATATAAATTTTGACGGGTGGAGAGGGAGAGGAAGGCCAAAGAAACGATAGATGGATTGTGTGTGAATAAGAATGAAAAGGTAGTACATGATAGCGTGAGGGTTGACAGGGGAGAATGGGAGAAGAAAACGTGTTGCGCCGCCCCCACGTAATACGGACAAGGGTAGGAAGATGATGATGATAGCTCTTCAGCAAAGCAGTACTTATATAGTGATAACTATTTGTTAAACTATAAGCGAAGTTTTAATTTAATTCAGCATATAGGAAAAGATTACAGAAATAGATATTGAAACAGAAAAGGGTGTCCAAGGTTTTCACAGGGTAATAAATGTCGCTAGCAAAGGCTAGTAAATAATTAACAAATAACCTTGATCGATCCTAAGTAAACATGAGTAGATGAGAGCCCTATTCCACAAAGGCTTTACTAATCCTGATAGCTTTTATTAATTACCACTTTCTACCTTGGTAACCCGTTTATAGAGAACTTTGGGGAGGTACTACGTTAAAATGGATTGTAAGTGCTCTTATGAAATTAAATTGGAGAGCTGTTACATTATGGACTTCCGACTTAGCGGTACCTTCTGTCATATTATACCTGCGACTTAAGTTATTAGTTAGACAATCCTGCCTAACTAATAACTTTTTTTTTTTTTACTTTACTTTTCTTTTCTTTTTTTTTTTTTTTTTACTTTTTTTTTTCTTTTTTTTTTGGCGCTTTTCTTTATTTTGTAGAATTACATCCGTAATTCTACAAAATGAAGAAAAGCGCCGTGTGAATTGAAAAAACATTAGTTGGTACTTACACCGAAATCCATCCAAAGGTTGTCTTCTAGATCGCTTTTAGCGATAAGGCCGGCCATTGGGACACTCTCTGTAAACATTCTACATTTATGTCTGTAATTTATATGGTGTACCTACATCATGAAGAGTGTTCTATTATAAATCTAGCGCCTTTCGATCTTTATAAAGTACTTCCATTGTATTAGGTATTGTAAGTAAATATATTCCGTTTATATATATTTATGTAATTATATAATATCTATGTATTTATTCTTATATTTTATAGTTATTTTCTTGTTATCTATCCTTTATGTTGCACCTGCCATGTCTTCTCTCTGCACCACCCTAAGGTTGACTGGTAGAAAATGCCTCAGGCATTAAGTCCGCCTTTGTACGGTATTTTTTTTACTTGTGCATAAAGTTTTAATAAATAAATAATAATATACTGAAAAGAACTTCAACATATTAATTCTGTCTGTACACATTCCTAAGAACATTACTCGCATCTATAAAACCACGACCCCAATATTTTACGGTTTAGAATTATGCCGCGGTTAAAAGATCCAGTCAGCATTTTTTGTAACTTGGCTGACAGCCCAGGATGTGTCGCACATGCCTAAGTATCCCACTCAAGGAAAGTGTCCTTCTGTCATCAAACTAGTTACAGACATGACGGTGAATTCAGCTTGCTGATGATTGTAATTCGTGATTTTAATCGTATCCGAAACTCTCTCTACGAGGTATTATTTTACTTATACAGAAAAGGAATTCAAGCATTGGTCACAAAGCTTTGTCATTAACTATCACGACGAACCTATTAACCATCACGACGATGCTCAAATGAATGATAGCAATATTTTACATCCATAGATACAACATAACGAAGAGAGTAAAGTACCGGGCTCCGATGTCGGTCAGAACCTACGAGTGGTGCTTCTCCATGCCACCGCGGTGCTCCAAGTGGAACACGGAGATGAGGGACTTAACCAGGCTTGAGGTTTGTTCTTCACTATTACTAATTGAACAGAACATTACTATTGAAAAGTCATTTGCGTCTATCATACTTGATGATACTAACAAAGGAGGTCCATGTCGATACTGAATACTGTACAATTCATTGGTTTCCGATAAAAAGTAGTTTTTTTTTTCAAAATACCATTGGATTTTGAATAAACGTCCATATCCTCTTGATATGCAAAGTAATTGTAGAGATAACAAAAGGAATACCAAGAGGATGTGCAGCAGCATATTCCAGCATAATAATTATGCTGATATCAACTCTGGTTAAGTATTCCTGGACGCCGACGTAATGTTTATGTTAAGGTAGATTTAAATCTACTAGATTCTAGTAGATTTACCTGGACTTTCAAACTTTTCTAATACACAACTAAAAAACCAAGAAATATGTACCTAGTATTTAAATAAAGGTAACAAGAGCTAGGGCGTCAGTGCACGACAATTAAATTTAAATATTCTTATGACTTAATGAGGAAAATATACAGTTTAGATGTCAACAACTTATTACTAGGACTATCCTTGAGAAAAACTAGATCGATTGTGCAGTGACTATCCCTACTAGCCTTAATTATATCACTGCATTCGTAATAACACACACACTGCACTTTGTATCTTCAGACAGATTTAATGTACACACATCAAAAGTGTCTAGGGATCAAGCATTTTTATGCGGATTTCTTGAGATTGAGATGTGGCTTTGTAATAAATTTATGATTTTATAAATTTATATGGATCCTTTTTGGTGCATTTCATAATTTGAATCAGGAACTGTGAATCAAATTCGAGTAAAAGATGAAAATCAGCTGTCAATATTTTCCCTATAAAAACATACAACGCATTGAAGACATTATTAGTGCTACTGTTTCCCTACTACTGATTAAAACCAACGTTATTATGGAGCGGCGACGTCATTTAAGCAGGGAAGAAATGCTCAGAGCCGTGGGAATGATAGAAGCTGGTTCCCGGCAACGTACTGTGGCTTTAGCTCTGAATACAAGTCAGAGTGTTATCAGTCGACTTTGGACACGTTACCGAAGCACTGGTACCGTGGCTGAGCGCCATGGAGGACGGTATCGCTGCACCACACGGAGACAAGACCGATACATTCAAATCTTAACTCGAAGAGCTCCAACTATAACCGCCATGATGTTAGCCGTGAGGCTTCATCACTCTTCAGGGAACTTAATTAGCGACCAAACAGTCAGAAACCGCTTGCATGAAGTGAACCTTCATTCCCGAAGACCGCTACGGGTACCACCTATAGCAATGCACAATCGTAGGATTCGATATCAATGGGCTCTTGAACACAGAAATTGGGCAGAAGAACAATGGCGTTTCGTGTGCTTTTCTGATGAGTCTCGTTTTGGTATGAGACCGGATACAAGACGTATACGACACTGGAGAACCCCTGGACGCCAACAGCGATTAAAATCCTGCCAGGAAGTCCATCCTTATAGTGGTGGAACCATCATGGTATGGGCGGGTATTTGGATCGGCGGAAGAACTGAGTTGATTTGGATCAGAGGCAACCTCAACGCTCAAATTTATGCTGAGACGATTGTATCAGACGTCATCGTTCCTCTACAAGTGCAAATCGGTCCCTTATTTCAGTTAATGCATGATAATGCACGACCGCACACCGCAAGAGTTGTAAGACAGACTCTCGCCGCAGCTAACATCAATGTCCTGCCCTGGCCTGCTCAGTCGCCAGACTTGAACCCGATTGAGCATGCATGATATTTAGCATGATTGATATGCTACAGAGAAGAGCTCTGCCGAATATGGAGGGTATCCAGTCGCAAGAAGACCTTTTTTTGTTGTTGCAACGAACATGGGCGGCCATTCCACAGCGTGATTTGGATGAACTCATTTTGAGTATGCCAAACCGATGTTCTTGTGTTGTTAGTGTTCGCGGTAGAAACACGGATTATTAATTGTTTAAGTTACCCAATAAAATTTTAAAGAAAACTGTTATTTCAGTCTTTTTTTCGAACTTTAATGTTAGTGGTTCAAATGTCAAAAATCCCTTTATTAGGAAAATGGCAAATTTCTTTATTAATGCAAAGGTGACTTGGTTTATCGTTACTGTGACAAACGAAAACACTTTATTTGATGAATCCTTAAAGAAAATTTTAATTAATATCAATCAGGAGAAAAGTTATTGCAAAAATATATGTTGATCCCTAGACACTTTTGATGTGTGTATTAGTAGATTTTTCATCGCGAAAGATTGACTGGAACTGGCATTTAAAAGCTAAGCTGATTTTAAAAGCTACATTCTGTAATGAAACTGCGCTAAGTGGTTTAGTTAGTCCCTAAAATGCTGTCAGATGTATAGATCCCTTGGTTCACAATCTGTTAGTGCACAGTTTAATCACTCCTGCAGTTCTATTTCACAGCAGTTGGCCCAGTGTTTGTCTTCTGATTAAGCTGACGATAAACCGTTACGTATGCTGTGTATTTTCAAGTGTTCCAACTATCATTATATTTACACGGTCGTGGATCATGCTACGGTTTATTCTAATGAGGTCCCTTTCTTAAAGTTGCTTCAAGTTCATGTTTTGTACATACATCTCACTTGAACGGTTGATCTCTTACAAGGTGGCAAGTTTAAAATAAGTATTAAAACAAATACATTCATCTGTAAAAATAGATTAGAATAGCGTCGCGGTACGAAATCATATCATCCTCCGGTTTTCTTAACGCTATGCTTTATTTCCTACCATTCATTATCATATGTAGCACAGATTGATTATAACAGCTAGTATTATTTATGAAGAAAAAAAAATCTGCTGCTTATCTTAATGTCAGAATCCCGAATTGACTTACTGCCACAATCTTCTTGTCTGAGATATTTCTATTAATCTCTATTATAATGTTACAGACAGAAGAAAGGACGGCGGAGGTGGCGGTATGCTGTCCAGGTTACAAAATGAGGGATGTCTCTTGCGTCCCTATCTGTCCATTGGGGAAGACTGGCCCCGGATGCTCGGATGGTAAGTTAACGTTGGTAATGATGTCAATGGCAATAAAATAATGTTTGTTTTAGTGGGTTTAAAAAAAATATGATATATGTAGAGCATAATTATTATTTTAAAGTTATTTTAAAATGTTCGACATGTTGATCCATCCATCATTTAAAATAATTAACCTGCCGAATCGTATTTCAGAATGTCCGGACAACAAATGGGGTCCTAACTGTATCAACGATTGTAAACGTTGTAAGAAGGGCTTCTGCTCACCTGTCACGGGCGAATGCGAGTGCTTGGACGGATGGCAAGGTGAGAGGTGGGTGGCCACTTTGATATGCCTAGATTTAGTGTTTATTAAAGCCAAAAACCAAACGATAGTGGTTATATACTTGGCTCAAGACTTCTTTTTACCAAACTAATGATAATAATGTTGAATTTTGTAGTAGGATTGCTTAACTCTTCTTAGAAAGCGTGAATTTAAAATTATTTTTACTATTCGCTTGACAAAAACTATTAATAAATTCAAAATATTATTTATTAAACACATTCCATTCAAATTAATTACCTGTTGCTGGTTCGAATACTTCTTGGTGGCAATTCTTCAGAAAGTTATTGTAAATATTGTATATTATGTATAAACGTATGTTTCATTTCATTTTACAGTTGTGATGCGAGCATGCCACCAACGACAACTACACTGTCGTTAGAAGAACTACTAACAGCACTGACTACTAAAACTACAACTCCTGCTACACATAAAGTAACACCTCCCAGTACTACAATAACGACCCCCAGTACTACAGTAGCGACTCCTAGCACTATAGTAACTACGCCTAGAACTACAGTAACAACTCCTAGAACTACAGTTACAACGCCTAAAACTACAGTTACAACGCTTGGAACTACAGATCAAACTCCTGTTGTGATAGTTACAATATCTACTACTGCTGTCACCACTCCTTCAATTACAGTAGCTCCTAAAACCACAGAAACACCCACGACTAAAGCCACGACAGCAGTTGCTACTAGCCCATCAACTAAAAGTTTTGTAAATACGAATCCTATGTTAAGTATTTCTAAAATCCTTACTACTGATAATCAGGAGAAAACTGAAGAAATTATACCTATTCTCACTTCTGTAGAAATACCTAAAATAGTTACAATGTATGACAATACAACTTTTATTACGACAAGTACTTCAAAAGTCGTAAGAACTGCTACAGAATCAGTAACACAAAAGGTCAGCATTGAACGAGTATTTAATAGAACTGAAGCTTTGGAAACTACTACTGAACCAGTTAAAGTTACTAAGACTGTTCCTACTGTTAACATACAACAGAAACCTACTGAAGCTCTTACTATGACTGAAATGTCTACCACTATACCATCAACAACTCTTATGGAAACAATATTAAATACAGAGACTACGAAAAAAGAAGCCACTATAAGAATACTTCCAACTACAGTAAAATTTCAACCAAAAGAAATATGGATAAGGCCAGCGCAAAAAGGTGAATCCTCTATAGTAGAAACAAAGATTAAAACTACTCATGAATTTCCAAGGTACAGAAGTGCTAATAACAAAGACAACAAAGAATTGACACCAGATATTACAACACCAAAAACAATTATTGTGTCCATAATACCTACATCGGTGTCTTATTCAACATTCAAAAAGATTGCATTAACTTCGTCATTCATGTCAGCAAAGAACAGTTCGACAGCTCAGTCGTATAATAAAACTGAAAATGAATTCACAAGGCCAATGCTAACAGAAACTTCGACACCATCTGTTAAGTTGAGTCCGTTATCAAGAAAAGACTTATTGGCTACATCCTACTTTATAAATAAAACACTAGTACCGAGCACTTCTGTAACTCCAAAATCAACAACTTCTTCAACTAAATTGACTACTTTAGTAACGAAACCTTCGGAAGTTACTAAAACTATGCCTCGTATTAATAGAACTAACAGCATGACGACTGATATTAACAAGAATATTTCTACTTCTATAATAACTACTTCTTCTACAACAAGAACTACACTGAAACAGAATGATTTACTCACGACTCCTACTACTAAATCTATCAAAACTTCAAGTGCAACGCAGCCCTCAACGGAGCAAACAGCAAAACACTTGATAAAATATGTGACTCCTAAAACAGTGAACGTTGCACCTGTAACAAAAACGTATAATAAACCAACTAATCCACCAGTGGTAGTTGAAAAAGAGTTTAAAAAGGCTAACGTTACTAAAAGTCTTGCTAAAGTTACAACAGATGGACCGACGGATGATGAAGAATTTCATATTTTGACAGAGCCTGAACATATAACTGCCGTTATGGGGGAGAAAGGAACTGAGAGGTCGTCAGTAGACTTGGTATCGGTGATAAGTATAGCAGGAGGCGTAATGATGGCAGTCATCACCGTAGCAGTGGTGATTGTGATGATAGAGAGGTGCAAGAAGCCGAGGTATGAGGACGTGAGGAAGATCAATGATATTAGAATGCAAGTTATGATTGATAATAATGACGTTCCGCCGCCGTACGTGAGAAGCATTTTCCACACACCATTACCCGGTAAGTTTCAGCGTCTCGATATTAATTATCCACTACTTTTCAAACTTTACCACGCATTCATAACGATGGCAAACTGGCGCAGAAGAACCTCTGAGTCTCGTTTTGGGTCACTTGATAGGTACCGTGTACCGATAGTACCTGCAGCTAAGCTGTATAGGTAAAAGCCAAGCCAATTAATTATAAATTGAAAGAAAGAAAGAAAAACATTTTATTTAGTACACGCACAGGGAACACGAACAGTAATAAATACTTTTTTACAAAAAAATACAACCGACTTCCAAAAACAACACTACAAAATGAAAAATAACTTTAATTTCGGAAGCCGGTGTCTGATTAAATGTATTTTCGTTTTTGCCCCCGACTTCCGAAATTAAAGTTATTTTTCACTTTGTAGTGTTGTTTTTGGAAGTCGGTTGTATTTTTTAGTAAAAAAGTTTTTATTTTTCACTTTTTAGTAGTTGACATGTGCTTACCCCTTCACAGCGTACTGGCGTGATGTTATGTTATGAACTGGTGTAAACAACAAACAGACATGAGATTTCAGCAGTCCCAGTCCATTTGCTATCATTTATTGAGGAGTTCCGTTGCCTATCTCAGAAGTTCTACATCAGATCTTCACCAAATTGAAATGGGACCACTCCAAGAAAGTACTCTTCCAAAAACTATCCAAATAGCTTCAAGTGTGCCTATAAAATTGGAAGAGTTCTCTCTATTTCTCCAGGATCCCATCATCAGATCCTGACTTGATGATCATGGGACCACCTGGGAAGTATACACTTTCAAACAAAAAAAAAAATAATCCAAATCGGTCCAGCCATCTTCGAGGAATCGGGGAACAAAATTTAAAAAAGAGAAAAAAAAAACGTTCCGACGAATTGAGAACCTCCTCCTTTTTGAAGTCGGTTAAAAAGAAGAACATTAAATACTAACAAAATTAACTAAGTATTTGAAATAATAGTCTAATATAAAGAACCTTATAAATAAACAAATACAAGTAGCTACTTTTTTTGTGTATTTCTAGTATCATCATTCTCCTGCCCTTATCCCAATCTATTTGGGGTCGGCGCAACATGTCCTTTTTTTCCATACTTCTCTATTATTCGTCATCTCGGTAGTGACCCCCTTTCTAGCCATGTCATCTTTCACACAATCCATCCATCGTTTCTTTGGTCTTCCCCTACCCTTATAGCCATCGACATTCATACCCAAAACTTTCCTTACGACATTTTCCTCACTCCTCCGCATCACATGCCCATACCATGACAGCCGATTTCCGCACAGCTTTTCAGTCACCGGTGCCACTTTTAGACTTCCTCTTATGTACTCATTTCTTATTCTATCCATTCGTGTAACACCACACATCCCTCTTAGCATTGTATTTCTAGTATACTAGTCTTATATTTTCATCATTCAAAAATATTCATTGCTATGATCAATATTTAACACAAATTAATATTGATGTTACATGGTCGTTAATACCGTCTAAGTCTTCATTTATACCAAGTAAATTCTTAAGTGAAGCTCTTCTCTCGTAAAGTGCCCAAAAGTCCTTTAGGGCGAAAAAGACAAAACACTCGCTACTCGAAACTCGTCAGTTTGTCACTCGTTCCTTTAAGTTGATTGTCTTGCTCGAGATTGGATGGATTCTCACTAAATCGTGCATTCGTGCATCCGTGTCTAGGAGGAATAGAACAATATTTAAAACATTCTTGGGAACATGTACCGTATTTTTGATAAGTTTCTCATCGGCCCATTAGCTCAGTTGGTTAGAGCGTCGTGCTAATAACGCGAAGGTCGCGGGTTCGATCCCCTCATGGGCCACGATATCTTTTAAGTTTTATTTTTTTGTAATGTATTGTGTATTGATTGTTGTAGATCCGCCTACTTCAGAAAAGGGACATTACCAACCAATATCAACATTGGATCGAAATCTAAAACAATTTATGAGGCCTGTCGTGGTACAAACTATTTCTCCTATAATGTTGGAAAATTTCAGAGGTAAAAATAGAATAAAATAGTTTGTTCTTCTTTTATAACAATAGATTATCTTATTCTATATCATTGGTTTATTATTTCAGGTATTTTAGAATGTCATTATGATCATTTACCAAGAAGAAGCAATGATTTTGGAACAATACAAACTCGATCCTCTATAGCGCCATCTATGAGCGACTGCAGTGAACTACGCCAACTTCGAGCTAGCGTAACTGAGTCCGCGATCGAAGCACTGAAGTGCGAAGCCAAACTGGACGTTATAGATAATACAACATCAGAACCGCTATACGCTGAAATTCCTTGCTGGAGGCCACCTTCTGAACATGCAATTGAAATCATGAACTTGAATGGGGAAGCAGTAACTGAATTATGACCGCATTGTTTAGGTCAAAAGTGTTAGATTCGCCAGTAGTTCTAAGTTGTTGTAATAGATGGCGTTGTATGAAAGTTTGTGTTTAAACTACCAAAGATTTTTGTGTGAATTATTAATTTTATGTATTAATGAATGTATTAGGAACATAATTAAATAAAGTTAAAATTTTATTCTGTTGTTCTTTTTCAAAGTTTCGTAAGGGGGAAAATGAACAGACTGCATGGATGTGATCTCTACGCCGAGAACAGTAGATAATTCGTGGAACCCGTATATTAGAGAGATAAACCTTATCAGGGTTAAAGTGCGTGGGTATTACTGTTATCAAATGACATCCTATGTTTCGTGTTGGGACGGATTTCGCAAAAAACAAATTAATTATCTTTCTATTAAATAGGTTACAGCTGTTCATTGTAGCCAGAAGCAAGGAAACAAGCATTTTTCCTCTGATTTTGCATCACTGTCAAAATTACAGTGATCTTTATTTTCATTTATTTATTTATTTATTTATTTATTTATTTATTTATTTATTCATAACAATTTTTACATTGTGTCGAATATTAGAAACAATTTTATAACTTAAAAAAAAAATACAAAAACAAAAAAAAAAGAATAAAATAAAATACATGCCACTTAATTACAATGAGGAAGAGTAATAATAATAATAAATAAATGTCATTTAAGTAAGTAGGATAATAATGCTACAAATAATTAAATATAGGCAATGTCAGATATCCAAAGTCAATTACTTACATAAATGTCGTGAATGTAAATGAACAATAAAAGATTTTTAGACTAATAATAACAGAAATAATAATCATAGTAAATTTCTAGTATAATATGTATGTTTACAATTTAAATGTCATTAATAGAATAATAGCAGCCTTCCAGTAGATAACGCTTTACTCTATGGCTGCTGCTGGATTGCCGCCACTGACAAGTCTGTCAAAAAAAGCATCTAATCTTTATTCTCGTTGTAATAAGGTTCATGTTGGATTGCTCCTGTCAGAGGTAAAAGAACTTGGAACGAACTGTACCTAAGTAGGGCGATCTGCTGTAGACATATCTTTAGTTGGATCAAGATTCACCAGAAACTGCAATAACATGGCAATAACCCTATGACTTTAATACTAACTAACCGTCTGATAAGATTTTAATGTTTTTCTTTCGCTTCGTAGAATAGATAATTACTTAATTATAATTATTTTTGTTTAGTAAGTAAATAAGGTCGTCACCCAATGGACGCCTAAGGGAAGATAGGTACCTATATTATAGACCGCGGCGAAGGTAGTGTGACGATCTGGTCATGTTTGCAGGGCCAACATGGCCAGAGATCTTTGAGAGAGAGTTTGTAAGGAAAAGGGGAGGCCTTTTCCTAGCAGTGGGAAAGACAATTGGCTAGCAAAAAAAATCTGCTGTTCAGTAGGTACTTACATTTAAATGAACTGAAAAGCTGATTTTTTTTTCGCGATTTTAGGTTTGGTTCCATAGCAAAATTTGTTCATAATGATGAGTACAATCTCCCATTTCGATTTAGTACAATCATGTTTTAAATTTCATCCCGTATAAGTATGTGTTTGTAGGAAAGTGGTCTGTGTTATGCCGCGGTCCCACGGCTCGCCTTCTCACAGGCCAGACCGCGCCAGGCCGAGTGGCAGTGGGAACAGTTGGCCTGCAGTGGCCTGTCGTCGCCCGTCCGATCGAATGGGGATGATCCGTGGAATACTCGGCACGGGCCGCGACGGGCCTCAACGGGCCGTGGGAAAGCGGCATTATTTGTACCCCTAGGAACTTTGGGAAGGCCCCATGCACGTCCATGTGCATGCCCATACCTGTGCCCATACAGTGTCACAGAATACATATCAAGCCAATAGTGGATTGCGATATACCTACTACAAAACTAAATTGGGAACGAAGCGAAAGTCATAATTATAGTAAGTACCTAAACATGATTACTGACTGTATTTTCATTAAATAATCAAAACAACAAGATAAGAATACCCGAGATCTTGACCGAAAGCCTTGTACAGTGTTACTTAAATACAAAGAGTATTATAGTCTTTGCTTAAATAGGTAGGTACAACAGTACCTAGAAGCTAGAAGCAGTAGTAGAAGCTAGTTTTTAATAACAATTAAAAACTAGCTTCTGCCTACAGTTTCGCCCGTTTAGAGTTCGCAAATTATCCCACGGGAACGTCCTATCAAGATAAAAAGTCATATTACCTATGTCCTCACCATGTCTACCTACCTGTGTGCCTTTCATTCATCGAATCCATGAACAGGTAACAGACAGACAGGCACACTTACTTTGACATTTACCTATATTTTCTAGTATATTACCTATGTATTATAGTATAATACTAGTAGTATATCTATCCAATCATACTCCTATATTTACATCTAAGTAGGTACTAATAGATATTATTAGTAGTTATAGATCAGATACATGAGTACGGGACTAGATCCATTTGTACTACATCAATCTGCCTAGCCTTTTCCCAACTATGTTGGGTTCGGCTTCCAGTCTAACCGGATGCAGCTGAATACCAGTATTTTATATAGAGCGATTGCCTATCTGACCTCCACAACCCCATTACTGGGTAATACGATACCCCTTGGTAAGACTAGTTGTTAGACTTTCGGGCTTCTGACGACCCATAACGACTGTCAAAGATCCACGAATGACAGCCGGGACCCCGAGGCAAAGAGGAGTCTGGGCTCTCTTATCTTGTATGTTGGTAACTTGCAATCAAATCAGATTGACTGCTACAATGGACCATGGCAATGAAAGGACAAAGTCATAGAAAATGCCATAACTTATAGGTATAATGCCATAAATTAAAAATCCGGAGTCACACGTAATCTGTTCGATTTATAACATGACGTGTGACTCTGGATTTTTAATTTGTCTGTCTTTTTCTAATTTCAGATGAGAATATTTTCTTGTTTCATACTTTTTAGAGCGTGATGTTTCAGTAGTCGGGTTTTAGTTTTTAAACTTACTTACCTACTTTTTGTTATAATTCCGTGATATAGTATTTGCAGAACCACTACATTTTTATAGAATAATAATTATTATTTAGGTATGTATTTTGGGTTTGGGTAGGTTTGGGTAGGTTTGGGTAGGTTCGGAGAGAAAATATATTTGGCTCACATCTGAGGCGTGATTTTACAAATTATTCCCAACTATCGAATGTATGCAAGCAAAGCCGCGAGCAATAGCTAACAATATATATATTAGGTCTTTACCTATGAAATTGCCGTTCTGCAGTACTGGCCATTTCAAATCAAAATAATTTTTGTTTGGCTAAGAATTCTAATTTCAAATTAATTTTATTTTAAAAACATGGATTTTTTTTTTTCAAAAGTAGTCATTTGTTTATTGATTAGTGTTACATTTTCATCGCATTTCAATCTTTTTCGTCATCATGGATACGTTAAAAATTCGAGTAATTATGGAATATGAGTACCGTCGTGGCAGCAACGCGGCACAAGCGGCACGCAACATCAACGACGTTTACGGAGCTAACACTACAAACCAACGCACCACTTGTTATTGGTTTGCTCGCTTCCGTTCTGGAAATTTCGACCTGAAAAATGAACCTCGCGGTCGTCCGAAGACTTTGGTCGACAATGACGAATTAAAGGCGATTGTGGAAGCTGATGATACACAATCTACGGCTGAATTAGCAGCAGCTTTCGACGTTAGCGTCAAAACAATATTGGTCCATTTGCGTCAAATTGGCAAGGTAAAAAAGCTGGACAAATGGGTGCCCCACGAACTCAATGATCGCCAGCGCGAAGTACGCGTCGAGACGTGCCTTGCACTGCTCAACAGACACACAAATGAAGGAATTTTGAACCGCATTGTTACCTGCGATGAAAAATGGATTCTGTTTGATAACCGCAAGCGCTCAGCAAGTTGGTTGGATCCTGTTTCAGCACCTAAACAATGCCCTAAACGAAAACTTACCCCTAGAAAAGTTGACTAGATGGTCACTGTTTGGTGGTCTAGCGCCGGTGTGATTCATCACAGCTTCTTACCAAACTGGGTGAGCATTACTTCAGATGTGTACTGTGAAGAACTGAACACAATGATGGAGAAGCTGGCACATCTCCAACCAGCATTGGTCAATCGCTCGTCTCCGCTGCTCCTGCACGACAACGCGCGACCTCATACTGCACAGCAGACGGTCTCCAAGTGGCAAGAACTGGGGTTGGAAGCTCTCCGTCATCCGCCCTACTCACCAGACCTTGCGCCTACCGACTACTACTTTTTCCAGAATTTGGATAACTTCTTGGCGGGAAAAAAATTCAATACCCGAGAGGCAGTACAAAATGTCTTTGAAGAATTTGTTGCCTCCCGTCCAGCTGATTTCTTTAAGAAGGGCATCAATAAACTGCCATTGCGTTGGCAAAGATGCATTGATTGCATGGGTGATTACTTCGATTAATACAAATAAAAAATGCATGAAAAAAATTCGTTTAAATTTTTTCATACAAAACGGCAATTTCATAGGTAAAGACCTATTATATTTGAAATGTGTTAATTAAGCCCTTTCACTTGAAACCCAACAAAGCATCATTAAAAAAAAAAATATTTTATTAGTTCATGACTTTATGTCCTTTAGAGGGCGCCATATTAAATTTAATGTGACGTCACATAGCTTATAACCAGCGGGCGATCAAGACGTTTCCAACGGTATCTCTTTTGTCAAACTATTATACCTAAGCAGTTTAGGAGTTATGAGGGAACAGATGAACATACATACATACATGCCGGTCAAAATTATAATCCTCCTTTTTGCTTCGCCGTTGTCGGGTAAAAAGACTTCCTTCATCCATCGTTTTAAAAGAGGCGTTTTTATGTGTAAATCCTGAATAAGACTCGCACAGAGCAGGGAAGCATGGCATATAAGACAGGAGGCCTGGGTTATAAGTGTAAACAGTAGCAATCTTTTAAGGGGTCATTGTACTTATTACTATGAACAACTTTTACTATCGGACCAAACAAGAAATCGCGAAAATAAAATCTGCTGTTCCCTACATTTTGACGAATTAAACGAACATAAAGGTACTGAACAGCTGATTTTTTCTTCGCGATTTCAGGTTTGGTTCCATAGTAAAAGTTGTTCATAATGATGACCCCTTAAAAGATTGCCACTGTTTGCACTTACACCCTGTATACTCAGCCGTGGGTGGAACAAGGTGGCCAATGATGATAGTGATGATGAAATCCCCCGGTCAAACACCTATCGGTAGGTAAACACAGTAGGTATACCTACTTAATAAACCAAACACTTCATTGGAAGCTCATTATTCCATGAATTCCATGTCCAACAAAAAAAATCAAAAGATAATTTTGTTTAACAGCAAATAAAAAAATTTTGTTTATGATCTTTGTTTTCCTCATAAACAACAGGAAAAAGGCAGATTGGTCAAATTCTGCGAAGAAAACATGACACTTGGCTAGTAACTTTGTAGTTTGTTTTATATTCATCAAAATATTACAAAACATATACATTATCTCATCGCTTCCGACGAATGACGATTTCTACTGAATTGGGGTTCAGTGGTGAAATATTGAATCTGTGCAGTTTGTTTTTTTTTTTACTGACGAAAGTTCGCGTAATTTAAAAACAATCACCGTGAAGTAAATGAAAGTGCCTACATAAAAGTAAAGATAGGACAAATAGCATTGATATACGCAGTAATATATAAGTCAATAATAAATAGTAAAAATGTAAATTAGGCTTTAGTTGCAGCAGAATAGGTGTCTTGTCATCAAGAACCTCATTCTTGCTTAGAAAAAGATAATGAAGTAGGTAGAACGTTTATTGGGCAATCTAGTGCTGATATTTCTCAAAGCAAGGGAATATAGGGCCTGACTCTGAAATAAAAACCGGCCAAGTGCGTGTCGGACCACGCACAATGAAAGGTTCCATAGTTCGGATGACGAATTTATCCCAAGAACAAATTAACATTGTAGTTGAAAAACATGTTCTTCCATACATTCCAAATGTAAATGTAAGTTTGTACTCACAATATTGAGAGATTTACCATGTTATTTTAAGAACACAGACTTCTTATAGGCTTTCCTGTAATCTACAGATAGCGAACTATTTTATGTATTTTTTTTTTCAAAATTTTAGGTTGAGTCGTTTCGGAGATAAAGGGGGCGGAGAATGGTAAATTTTAGTATATTTTCTTAAATAACTTTAAAACAATTTATTTTAAAATTATAAAAAAAATATATTTAAGACATTTGATATGTCACATTATAGTTTGCAATTTTTTTTTTTAATTTCCTAATTGGCCCCCAAAAGTGACCCCCATATTCAAAATTCATTTATTTACTTTACCCGTCCGTGTTTGGATCACAGAAATGCATATGTGTACCTACCAAATTTCATCTTAATCGGTCTATTAGATTCTGAGCAAATTGGCTAAGACAGACGGACAGACAGACAGACACAAGTAATCCTATAAGGGTTCCGTTTTTTCCTTTTAAGGTAAGAAACCCTAAAGAAGCAACATTTTACAACTTTTGAACAACTTTCAGTAACGACCATCATCATCTCCTGCTTAGCCTTTGCCCAACTGTCTTGGGGTCGACTTCCAATATTTCCGGATGCAGCTGAATACCATTATTTTACATGAAGTGAATTAATTATTGATTTTCCGAACAGTGCCTCGTGAGATCTTGTCTTTAACTTATTTCAAAAATGTAATAGCCACCGCCTCATAAGAGTTGTCAGTAGTGATCGGATAATCGGATGCATATTTACCTAAAGTTAATATTTGGCTAACAAACTATGGAAGCGGCTTCTTAATATTAGGTCTTTACCTATGAAATTGCCGTTCTGCAGTACTGGCCATTTCAAATCAAAATAATTTTTGTTTGGCTAAGAATTCTAATTTCAAATTAATTTTATTTTAAAAACATGGATTTTTTTTTCCAAAAGTAGTCATTTGTTTATTGATTAGTGTTACATTTTCATCGCATTTCAATCTTTTTCGTCATCATGGATACGTTAAAAATTCGAGTAATTATGGAATATGAGTACCGTCGTGGCAGCAACGCGGCACAAGCGGCACGCAACATCAACGACGTTTACGGAGCTAACACTACAAACCAACGCACCACTTGTTATTGGTTTGCTCGCTTCCGTTCTGGATATTTCGACCTGAAAAATGAACCTCGCGGTCGTCCGAAGACTTTGGTCGACAATGACGAATTATAGGCGATTGTGGAAGATGATGATACACAATCTACGGCTGAATTAGCAGCAGCTTTCGACGTTAGCGTCAAAACAATATTGGTCCATTTGCGTTAAATTGGCAAGGTAAAAAAGCTTGACAAATGGGTGCCCCACGAACTCAATGATCGCCAGCGCGAAGTACGCGTCGAGACGTGCCTTGCACTGCTCAACAGACACACAAATGAAGGAATTTTGAACCGCATTGTTACCTGCGATGAAAAATGGATTCTGTTTGATAACCGCAAGTGCTCAGCAAGTTGGTTGGATCCTGTTTCAGCACCTAAACAATGCCCTAAACGAAAACTTACCCCTAGAAAAGTGATGGTCACTGTTTGGTGGTCTAGCGCCGGTGTGATTCATCACAGCTTCTTACCAAACGGGGTGAGCATTACTTCAGATGTGTACTGTAAAGAACTGAACACAATGATGGAGAAGCTGGCACATCTCCAACCAGCATTGGTCAATCGCTCGTCTCCGCTGCTCCTGCACGACAACGCGCGACCTCATACTGCACAGCAGACGGTCTCCAAGTTGCAAGAACTGGGTTGGAAGCTCTCCGTCATCCGCCCTACTCACCAGACCTTGCGCCTACAGACTACTACTTTTTCCAGAATTTGGATAACTTCCTGGCGGGGAAAAAATTCAATACCCGAGAGGCAGTAAAAATGCCTTTGAAGAATTTGTTGCCTCCCGTCCAGCTGATTTCTTTAAGAAGGGCATCAATAAACTGCCACTGCGTTGGCAAAAATGCATTGATTGCATGGGTAATTACTTCGATTAATACAAATAAAAAATGCATGAAAAAAATTAGTTTAAATTTTTTCATACAAAACGGCAATTTCATAGGTAAAGACCTATTATTTTTTTTCTTAATATAAATACCGGGATTCCAGAAAATGTGGGAATGTACAACTAATCGGATACATGGTATGGAAACGACTTCTTATAAAATGTACGAGTAGTTTTATTTATTTAAAAATACCAGGAAATCGGGATCACATAAATATTCCGTTTGTTACACGTGGTCCCCGCGAGAAATACAAAGCTGCCGATTTAAAATGGATGTCCCTGGAAGGTCCGTCAATATATCGGTGGGGTTGTTTTCATAGGTTCGAGGGTGTTAAAGCCGAAAGTGACATTAAAATGTAAATCCAAGATGGCGGCTGCGAACATTTTCAATTTTTCGTCATGGGTGTCGTTTTCATGGTTTTCGAGAGTGTTAAAGCCGATAGTGACGTTAAAATGTAAATGCAAGATGGCGGCTGCGATTTTTTTTTAATTTTTCGTCATGGGTGTCGTTTCCATGGTTTTCGAGGGTTTTAAAGCCGATAGTGGCGTTAAAATGTAAATCCAAGATGGCGGCTACAAAATTTTCAAACTTTTCGTCATGGGTGTCGTTTTTATGGTTTTCGAAGGTGTTAAAATCGATAGTAATGTTAAAATGTAAATCCAAGATGGCGGCTACAAACATTTTCAAATTTTTCGTCATGGGTGTCGTTTTCATTGTTTTCGAGAGTGTTAAAGCCGATATTGACGTCAAAATGTAAATCCAAGATGGTGGCTGCGATTTTTTTTAATTTTTCGTCATGGGTGTCGTTCCCATGGTTTTCGAGGGTTTTAAAGCCGATAGTGGCGTTAAATTGTAAATCCAAGATGGCGGCTGTAAAATTTTCTAACTTATCGTCATGTGTGTCGTTTTCATGGTTTTCGAGAAAGTCGATAGTGGCGTTAAAATATAAATTGTTTTCATGGGTTTGGAGTGTGCTAATGTCGATAGTGAAGTCAAAATGCGTGGCGCTTGGCTGATGCTTAGTTAACTAACCCTGCGTCAGCGCAGCGTATCGCGTTTCAACCTGAAAACACGTGTGATAGTAATTAAAAAACCATCAATCTTCTTGCATTTACATTTTAATGTCACTATCGGCTTTAACACCCTGGTAAAGCATGAAAACGACACCTATGACGAAAAATTTGAAAATGTTCGCAGCGGCCATCTTGGATTTATATTTTAATGTCACTGTCAGCTTTAACACCCTCAAAAAGCAAGAAAACGACACCCATGACGAAAAATTTAAAAATTTTCGCAGCAGCCATCTTGGATTTATATTTTAATGGCACCTGTCAGCTTTAACACCCTTGAAAAGCATAAAAACGACACCTATGCCGAAAAATTTGAAAATATTCGCAGCCGCCATCTTGGATTTAGATTTTAGTGTTACTATCGGCTTTAACGCCCTCGAAAGCCATAAAAACGACACCCATGATGAAAAATTTGAAAATGTTCGCAGCCGCCATCTTGGATTTACATTTTCATGTCACTATCAACTTTAACACCCTTGAAAACCATAAAAACGAAACCCATGACGAAAAATTTGAAAATATTCGCAGCCGCCATCTTGGATTTACATTTTCAGCAGCTTTCACTATGGGACCAACTCTGAAATCACGAAAAATTTACGATGTTTGATACAAAAGTTTAATACCTACTCGACCAAAATGTATGAAACAGCTGATTTATGTTTCGTGATTTAGGGTTGATCCCATAGTGAAATTTGTTCCATGAGAAAAACACCCTGTGAAAATTTAGTGATAAAAAAAGTTACCCTCTAATAGTCAAAAAATACTTAATTTATCAATTCCGGAATCGCGACAATTTGACGATCGATACAAAAGTGCATTCCATATTAGCCAAAACCTAAACGTAACTAAATATACATTCCATTCTATAATCAGCACTCTAAATTTGTGAATCCCGGAATTTCGGGATTTTTTTGATACAATAGTGCAATCCATATCAGCCAACACCTGAACACAAGTACCTAACTAAAACATTCGATTCCAAAATCAGAACTTAAAAATTGTCGTTCCGGAATCCCGGGATTTTTTCGATACATAAGTGCAATCCATATTAACTAACATCTGAACTTAAGCAAATTATACATTCCATTCTATAATCAGCACTCTAAATTTGTGAATCCCGGAATTCCGGGATTTTTTTGATACAATAGTGCAATCCATATTAGCCAACACCTGAACGCAAGTACCTAACTAAAACATTCGATTACAAAATCAGAACTTAAAAATTGTCGTTCCGGAATCCCGGGATTTTTTCGATACATAAGTGCAATCCATATTAACTAACATCTGAACTTAAGCAAATTATACGTTCGATTCTTTAATCAGAAGTCAAAATTGGCCGATACCGGAATTTTGGGATTTTACAATCCAAAAGCCCACTCCATACTTAGCCAACACCTCAACTTTAGGTTAATATGCATCCGATTATCCGATCTCTAGTTATCAGTCAACTGTGAAACAAAACTTTATGCAGAACCCAAACCCACCAACCAACTCATTCGCGGCTTCTTATCCTAGTACAACAGTGTGTGCTAGTTTTAGCGGCAGTGTGCCATGAAGACCAGTGGGACAAACAACTAAGATACGTCGGTAAGTCAAGTTCATTATGTCATACTTTAGTTTATTTTAAACTCGTCTGTTTAGGTATGCATTGAACAAAGAGATAGCCGTGTCATTGAGGGTCGAATTTGCATGTGAGATGTGATTTTAGTTGAATATTTTGTACTTATGTATTTTTGTTTGCTTTATGGACAAAATGTATGTACAACGTTTTTTAACAAAAATTTTAATCAATTGAGTGGCTGACCCAAGTTACAGTTTGCTTTTTTGTGGTCTTTGTGGTTAATGTATGTATTAATTGAATTATTAACCTATTAGCTACAGCCCGCGGTTTCACCCGGGTAGACCGGGATAAAAAGTGGCCTATGTGTAAATCAGGCTGCCTCCATATCAAATTTTATCAAAATTGGTCCAGCCGTTTGAGCGTGAAGAAGTAACAAACACGCACTCACAAATTGTCACTTTTATAATAATAATAATATGATTTTAACACAGTGCACAGTGTGTTTTTTTTTTCTTTATTAATTTAGCTACTTACATAAATTACCTATAAATTAAAAGTTTTAAAATTGAATCTTACCAAAATGTCATAATTTAATACATAAACTCATGCCTTCTTCCCATGGGGGTAGGCAGGAACTACAGAACGCCACCTGTTACGATCCGATGTCATAATTTGTTTGCTGTTAATTTATTTATGAAAGTATTAATACGAGTATATAAAGACTAGCAGACCCGACAGACGTTGCCCTGTCCAAATTTCATTTATGAGTAAATGAATTTTCTTCAATTTTTTTTTTGTGAGTTATTCATATCTTTTAATAGGTATTCTGCTGTTTGGGGCGGAGACTAATCCAACAAATCAAACATTGCTAAAATCGGTCCAGCCGTTTTTGAGTTAAAAATGTAAATAGCCCGACTTTGTTTTATAATTAGAGATAACCTATAATAAACAAAATATTGTACAAAATCACAGTACCGACTTACCAACATTATCTTTTTAATCTTTCGTTTCAGGTCAAAATGCGTCTGTTAATATTAGCGCTAGTAGTGCTATGCGCAAGCGCAACCCCTCAGTATACGAAGACTGCGGGGGTGAAAGGTGGATACAGTGGTCGCGGGTACCAGGGAGGAGAGAATCTTGTCCAGTGAGTGTTTAAGACCGAGGATCATTAATTTTGTTTGTCTATCATTATCCTCAGCCCTACTTTATCCTCTCCTGATTTAGGCCCTCGGCTTGTGCCAATCTCCACGCTCTCATGTCAGTCTCATCTAGTTTCTACCTAGCATATATAGCACTAGATTTTGCCAGCAGTTTCGCCCGCGTGGATGTCGGAAAATATCCCACGGGAACGTATTACCGGGAATTCCTTCCTTATTCCTTGTAGTCTAAAAGGGAACCTCTGTGCAAAATTTCAAGTCCAAGGGTTTAGGCTGGGCGTTGATGAGTCAGTCAGTCAGGAATTCTCTTTTTATTTATATACGAGTAGATAATCACCCTACAATGTACCACTGCTGGGACACAGGCCTCCTCTCTGTGAGAGAGAGTGGGCCGTAATCCACCACGCGGGCCCAGTGCAGGTTGGTAGATATGTCAGTCATGTCTTCGAATTTTTGGATCTAGGTCATGCCGGTTTCCTCACGATGTTTTTCTTCACCGTTTTGAGAGCAGTAGTGATGAAATAATTTACACAAAGTAATGTGCCTGCTTGGGTTTGAAACCTGGACGTACAACTCCTAAGTTGCGGGCGTTACCACTGAGCCACCACTGCTCTGTTGTAGTTTCTACCTGCGGCAATAATATCGTCTGGCCATCTCGCTGCTGGACGACCGATACTTCTACATCCAGCTCTGTTGTAACTTGTTATTGTAACTATCTTGAAGATCACGGTAACTCTATATTAGATTTACTTTAAAACCGTCCCTAAGGTATCGTCCTAATTGGCTAACGATCGTACAAGTTAGCGATGCCATTTCGTCGCGCGATGAAAATAATAGTGTGATAATTCAACAGGTGTCCTAATAACTAGCGCGATGCATGATGGGCATCATGGGCGCGATGCCGCCGTGCCGTCACCGTAACGGCGCCATTTCAACAATGGCTGTTTATAGAGATGCACAGTTTTTATTGTCAGGCAATATTGCTTTGAAAATTGTGTTTGAAAAGTGACATTGAAAAAAGAAGACATGGACCACATAATAGTGCTGCCCCTCGCCCCTCTCTCCTTACATTGCTGTGCCCGCGCGATGAAGCGTGACCAATTAGGACACTCAAAAGAGATTTTTAGCTTTGATTGCACGATCAATTCCATCGTACGATCGATATTAAGCATTTTTTGTGCTTGCGCGATGACTTACAAGCTTCAATTTAGGACACTCTAAAGAAATGTGTGTGTTTAATCTTATCGTGCGATGAAATCGCATCGTTTGCTCGTACACACGGCTACATATCAAGATATGCTTTTCTAGTATAGGCTGATCTCTCATTGTACGGAAATCCTATACAATGCGAGATCAGCTTATACTGGAATAGTATAGCTTGATAGGTAGCCGTGTGTACGATCGTAGCCAATTAGGACGATGCCTTAGGTTTTCATATACTTAGGTACTTGTTTTTACATATTATTAGACCAAGTTATCGATTGTCAGCTTTATGAATTTGACGTTAAAAACTTTCCAAGTTTAAAAAAAAACTAATTTAAGGACGCTGTTACAAATGGGTAGTCAAATCATTACTTTTTTTACATAAAAGTATGTTTATTAAATAAAATGCTTTGCATTATTAAAATTTGTTTTGGCCGAATTGTTGATAGATGTGTATGGACAATTCTGAACTATAAATATAATTTTAGATAGGTACAGTTTCTCAATAAATGTACTGAAGTAAAAATTTTCAGTTTGGTACATTTATTGAGAAACTGTACCTATCTAAAATTATATTTATAGTTCAGAATCGTACCATGCACATCTATCAACAATTCGGCCAAAAGACATTTTTATAATGCAAAGCATTTTATTTAATAAACATACTTTTGTGTAAAAAAGTAATGATTTGACTACCCATTTGTAACAGCGTCCTTAAGGGGCTGATCTTCTTAAACGTCAACTTAATCTGTAGCCTATATCAACATTTGAGTACACGTAAGTGAATAAGTAGATGTTACTTCCACAAGTGACGCAACCTCTTGATTATAAATTCTAGTGATGACCAATCACAGCCTATTAAATCATAGGTAAAATGACAGCCTATTAGATCATAGATACAAAGATCACTACAATGCCGTCAATATATAAAAACTTTATTTCTTCTCAAGGTGCAAAGAAGACGTACTATGGTCCTGAGCAAAAACGGTTATTTTATACACTCTCTAACAAAGTCTTTTGGACCATTTAATTGGGGTTCCCGAACCTATAATTTTAGGTAGTGCCATTGCATTATTACTTCTTTCTTAGACAAATGAAAACCCTCCCGTATAACAGTCGATTATTTTTCTGCTGATCAAGAGAGCTGGAATTCTACATCCCACTTAGGACGAACGTTAGACCAGTGATGACTGATGACTGACATACAAAAGTACTGTCGCAGCGCAAGCATGAGAATGAACTCTCCAGAACTCACACAGTGTATTATGAGGATAAACTTTGTTGCTTCGAATGACACGATGTTTTATGCATAATAAGACATACTTTGTTATTCATGGTCTTACACATGGTAATGACATATAAACACAGGGATCTAACAATATCTTTTTATCCGTATTGAGATCTTTATTTGTTTTATTATAAGGTCGTTGTATTCTGGAGGGGTATTTACTAACATATTACTTTTCCTTATTGTCCACAGTAATTATTACAACAATAGCACCCAATACCAAGGCTATGGAGGATATGCAGTGAGGACCAATCAATCGGAGTCGCAGAACTATGAAAAGGGTGTCTGTTATATTGAAGTTCCGTATGTAACATCTTACCTACTATCTCTTCATCTTCTCTTTTACTAACATACAGTATAGAATAGTTAAAATGTTATTTTTTTCTAAACCTGGCACCGTTTCATCCCCAGTTCGATTATGTTTACAAAATAACGTTTTTTACTTTTTACAGAACAGCCAGCCTGGTCAGGGATCCTGCCCATGTTCCAGCTGGCAACGGAGTAAGTATTCTTTAAGACATAATGTCAGTACCTTCCCCTCTTCCACTTTGTACGAGGGGTCAGGTTGTTCCATAGTCAGAAAAGCATAGTAGGGGGTAGGCTGCGGTTATCACTTCCCATAACACAGAAAAAACACCTTGAATTTTGTTCGTTGCTATGTCCGTATCCATTGGATCAAGTTTCTAAAGTTCCACTAAACATGTACAGTCAACAAAAGAGATAGCTAGGCAGGGTATACTAACATATTTGTATGTGAATTGCTTCATGTTGAATTTAATATTTATATTACTTTGTTTTTGCAGTACTCCTACATTGTAACACATCAACACAAAATTGTAAATTTTCACAAAATTGAACTTAAAGCAATTCACATACAAATATGTTAGTATACCCTGCCTAGATATCTCTTTTGTTGACTGTACCTAAAGTTTTAATGTTCAAATTCCCCAGTCCCGTCCAGACTTAAGCCGCATCAGAAGCTGCTGCAGCGGCTACATCAGGAACATACACAACTACAGAATCTGCGACCCAGTATGCACCCACGAGTGCATCAATGGACTCTGCAGTGCACCCAACACGTGCACTTGTTTCCCTGACCACGTCAAGAACTTGGCTGGCATTTGTGTACCAACTTGTCCGATCGGATGCCAAAATGGACAATGTTCCGGAGGCGAATGTATTTGCAAGGATGGCTACAGATTGGATTCTGAAAGCAAATTCTGTGTTCCGTATTGTCGTGAACAGTGCGGTGGTCCGGGACGAGGTAAGGATAGTCCTTTGTTATATTTAAACTGAAGGAGTCATGTAGTGACTGAGTGAGTGTGTGGTGTGTGTGGTGTGTAGTGTGGTATTGATGATGGCAGTAATTATCGATGTGTCAGTTAGATGGCGACAGTAGGTTGAAATGAGGCGTAGAATTAAGGTGAGCGTCCACTGGTCCGCGCCGTCCGCAACGCACGTACGGCACGCAACGGATTTCGGTTTGCTTTGTATGAATTCATATAGCACTGCGTCCACTACCAGTACCGCCCACATTTTAATTTCTTCATACAAACAAACCAAAATCCGTTGCGTGCCGTACGTGCGTTGCGGCTGACGCGGACCAGTAGACGCTCAGCTATATAATAATGAGGTAATCACTATCCAGACGTCTCGTTGAACCGTGAACTTATTGAAGGCAATAAAATTGACGACGATTTGGATTGGTAATAATTATTGATTCCACTTTAGCAGTCAAGCTTTGAATATTTTACTGACTTCCAAGTTTCTACTCATTCATTTTCTTATGTTCTAACCAAAAACCGTTTAAAATAAAAAATAAAACTTTACAAAGCTTTTCTGTAGCAGCCATTAATAATAATAAACCATTTATTTCAGGCAGCACAGGCCCATTGATAAATCCCAGCCCTCTCATTACTCACAAACTCCTCGCCTTTCAGGTAACTGCACAGCCCCAAACACGTGCGAATGCAACAATGGATTGAAATCAACCCCCGAAGGTTCATGTAAACCATCCTGTGATCGTTGCAAGGATGGCGAATGTGTGGGTCCTAACGAGTGCCGCTGTTCCTACGGATTCTCGAAGAATCAGTATGGAGACTGTGTCCCACAGTGCTCAATGTAAGTTGCTTATAAGTATTTTAGGCCACTGGCCTTGCATAAGCTCCAAAAGTTTGTTTTAGTACAGACTAAAGAGCATCTGCTAATAACAATCTGCTTTTTAAGGATGTGATACCTACTATAGTAAGTTGGTACTTTGGCACTCAATTAATCTAAAGTTTTATTTTCCAGTCCTTGCACGCCGCCAAGTCGCTGCATAGCTCCGAATGTGTGCGACAACCCTTCAAACCCATCAAACCCTTCCACCACTACAACTATCTCCCCCTACGGTCAACATCCTAATAATAACAACCAAAATCCAAGTGGAGTCCCTTATGGTCAGCAGCCCCAATATCCTAACTACCCTGGCAGTCAACCATCGAATCACCCTAGCAACCAACCATCTAATAACCCTAGCAATCCACAACAGAACTTCCCAGGCTATCAACAAGCCAATTATCCTGCCAATCAACAATCTTACTATCCAGGTAATCCGCCAAACAATTACCCTGGTAGCCCACAGTCAAATTACCCTGGTAGCCCACAGTCAAATTACCCTGGTAGTCCACAGTCAAACTACCCTGGAAGTCCCCAATATAACTATCCAGGTTATCCCCATCCTAATGCTCCAGGCAGTCAAAATCAATATCCTGGTTATCAACCAACTAACAACACCGGAAATCCACAAAATAACAGACCTGGTGTACAACCATCTAACTACCCAGGTAATCAATACAACTCGAGCAACCAACACCCTTCTAATTCCAGTCAAGGACCGCAATACAGGCCAGATGTACAACCTATTTACACCCACATTCCTGGAAGCCAGCCATCTCTGTACCCCGATAGTCAACATCTTAGCGGGGACCAACGTCCCAATCCGGGAAACCTTTCCCCCAATTCGAGTCAACCTTTGCCAAATGGTGGTGCGTACTATCCCAATAGTCAATATTACCCTGGCAACCAATATTACCCAGACCAGCAGCGTCCCAATCCCAACTCTGGTTACCAACCTATTCACCGGCCGAACAACGCTGAACCTTTCTACCCGAACAGCCAATACTACCCGGGTCAGCAAAACTATCCTTATAACCAGAATACCTATCCGAATCAACCAAACCAGCCTCACAATCCTTCGCACACTCCAGGGTCGGAATACCAGCATATTTACCCGGACAGCCAAATGTCAGCAATGGAACTGTTGTGTTCAGTGCCCTGCATCAATGGAACTTGTGTTGGAAGAGATATGTGTGCCTGTAATACGGGATATGTGCCCATTGCTGGGGACACATCTAGGTATAGTATTTCTTTTTACATTTTTAATCACTCAGGTCGTACGCCATTAATGTACCCTGTGGCCACAGTAATAGAACCCAAATTGCTTCTATGAATTTCCTAATGGAAAAACCCAGTGTAGCCTACCTGAAGGCTCCTTCAAACAGACGCGATACGCGATTATATCGCGTATCGCGTCTGTTTATAGGAGCCTTAATACTTTACCAGATCGTACGCGTAGCATGACCACTTTTACAAAGATTGACATACCTATCCCTTTCTGTACAAAGTAACATTTATTTTATTCTAATGACGCCTTTTTAATTAGGAGATTAACAAAACTGATAAAATTAACAATGTGATGGGCCATCCTGCCTGACCTTGGGCCCCAGACCCCACCCAGATAGACCAATTTCTAATTACTCAATTTTATTCCCAGGTGTGAGCCCCACTGCACGGGCTGCTCGAACGGAGTCTGTGTGTCTCCGTACGTGTGTCATTGTAACCCTGGTTACTTCAAAGACTTCAGTGTCAAAGGCAGGACTTCATGTGTGCGCCGCATAAGGCGGTCAGCAGACACATCAGAGTCTGCCAATGTCGCTGATCTGCTCGTGTTTGAAATACCTGATGATTATATTAATTAATTATAGTTATTCAAGTTAAATTACTCAATTAGAAATGTTTTTTTTTTTTGTCAAATTCAGATCAAACTCAACACAAGGAGATTTGAAGTGATGAGCTCGTATCAGTCTTACGCTTACCAAGAGGCATCTTGCTACCCAGTACCTTACTGGGGTGTGGAGGTCACATAGGCAGTCGCTTTATGTAAAATACTGGTATTTAGCAGCATCCGGTTAGACTGGAAGCAGACCTCAACATAGTTGGGAAAAGGCTAGGCAGATGATGACGACGTAGCTGTAGGTAAATGTAGCGTAATATCACATTATTCGTGGGTATGCCGAACAGGTATCTTATCCTCATCATCATCATCTGCCTAGCCTTTTCCCAACCACCACCACCCGCTATACACCACCTTTTTTTTTTATATATTGATTCGGGTATTTTTTATAGTAACTTGTGCATTTGTTCTCGGAGAGCACTATTTGGTGAAGTAGAACTGATGATGAAGACCAGAGATGGCCATCGGAACTACACAATAATAAGTATTTCACGGGTTACGATTCGATTAAGTACTAAGTAATTTATGCTCGTCACAATAAATGCATTGCGGTGAAGTTGATCCAATGGTGACTCCATCATCAGCTTCCAGTTCTCCTGGTTCTTACTAGGAGAACTTCTCATCAATTAACGTCCCTGCATCGGGATAAGCAATATTTTGTAAAAGGAGATGAGCAGTTGACATTAGGCTATTGTAACTTAGATAAATTACAAACTGACCTACTAAAAACTAAAAATTGAAAAATAAAATCATTTTTACAAAAATAAAAACCCACTTCTAAAAAAACACTACAAAGTGAAAAACAATTTTAATTTCGGAAGTTAGTGGCAAAATACTAAAATACAGATCCAGACACCGACTTCTGAATTTAAAATGTTTTTTTTTTGCTTTATTTTTTTTGACTACATTGTGTCCCACTGCTGGGCAAAGGCCTCCCCTTTTTCCTTCCACACCTCCCTGTCTTGTGCGATCTCTGGCCATGTTGGCCCTGCAAACCTTATTAGGTCGTCACACCACCTTCGCCGTGGCCTGCCTCGACGGGGATGTCCTCCCTCAGGCGTCCAGTGAGTGACGATCTTAGCCCATCTCTCCGGGTGCATTCGTGCGATGTGTCCGGCCCATTCCCACTTCAGCCTGGCTGTTTTTTCTCCAACATCTGCTACTTGAGTTATGGAGCGCAGGGTGGTGTTTCTAACTCGGTCTGTACGCTTGACGCCTATTATGCTGTGCTCCATTGCCCGTTGGCAAATCTTGAGTTACACTACAATTTTTCACTTTGTAGTGTTTTTTTGGAAGTCGGTTATTTTTTAATTTAATAACTAGCTAGGTATACTAGGAAGCCTGCAACGTTGGTCGTGTTTAAATATGATTTGAAACGAAGTCCATAGGCAATGTATTTACATATTTTAATGTTGTTTCCCCTTGACACCAATACAATACAGATAAGCTACCTACTTAAACCGGAAAATAAAATTAATAGCTACCTAGTTATTTGATTTGTTTTTTTCAAAAATAACACGCCTTTTTCCTCTCAGAGGCTATCAGGTGATAGCCTCTGAGAGGAAAATCCTCCCTCCGCCTCCACCATGTAGAAAAAACATAACATAAACCATGTAGAGGAGACAACTTTGACGCGAAAGAGACACATGTATGAGAGTGACAGAGATGACGCTCTACAAACTTTTTCAAAACTCTCTGTGCCATATTAAGCTGCGGTCCCACTGCCCGTTAACTGACAGGCCGTGACAGACGTTCCACGCCTAGAGTAGCCTGTCGAGGCCTGTCGCGGCCCGTGCTGAGCATTCCCACTGCGTGTGTCGGCCTGGTGCGCTGGGTCTCGTTGGGCGCTTTTCCAACATGGCAAGTGATATACGAAGCACTTAAGGCTGCGCGTGCAGCCGCTGTGGTTTTATTCAGTGGTCAAAATTGCAAATTATATTATTATATTAATTAATAATTATTATAGTAAGTACTAATTATACTGTCTGAAAGCTGTACTTACAGTTACTGAAACATATTGAGACGCCACCTTGGCCAAAGGTAACTTTAGGTGCAAGTTTAAAATAAAATTCAGTTACATAACTATTGGATTTCGTAAGTTCATGATTAAGTTGGGTAATGTAATTATATTGAATTCAATGTTGGGCAAAACTCTAATATTTTATTTAAAACTGAGGCAGTTGTGTTTTAATTTTAAACTAAGTATAATATATACAGACTGGGTTAGTGTCGTGGCTATACAAAAAAATATCGAAGAAAAGTAAATATTTGTTGGATCACAAGACTTCAAAGATCATCACAGGGGGTCAGTTTTTCCGATTTATTTTTTGATGGTTATAATTTGAAAAATACATGACCAAAATTTTTTTTAAATATTTTTCTGATAACTTTTACGACTTGGCCTATCGCCCGTTCCCGCCTTGATGTTGATTTCTGGGACACATATTTATGTCTCATCATTTTCTTGCCCTCAGGTATTCCAATTTATTTGGGGTCTATGCAACATGTCAATTTCTTCCATACTTCTCTGTTATTCGTCATCTCAGTAGTCACCCTCTTTCTGTTACGTCTCACCCGCACGTTCTGGTATCCCTTGTCCATTTCCCAAAGGAGACGCATGCTGCCCCTGCGGTACGCCGTTGCCCTATCGTGCGTCACATCATTTTCCCTCACGTCGCAAGAGCAATTCGCACAGTTTTACGGTCGGCTGCCTGCCTGACACCAACCCTCCTTGGGAATGCTGGTTGGTGGTTTACCCGCCACCGCGCGGTTAACCCAAACTGCTAGAATGATACCTATTATGCACTAGGTCTCAAGCTTCTTGTAGCCTCCTACGACGGCCATGCGATGAGATGGAGTGGCCGCGAGATAACACGGACTTCATCCGGGACCATACATACTCTACTATAATACATACTAGCTGTTGTCCGTGACTTCGTCTGCGATCCAGGAAGAAAGGTCCTGTCCTTTTCCAGGTCATGGTCTACCCACGTGCCAATTTTCATACAAATCCGTTCAGCCGTTTTAACGTGAAAGCGTAACAAACAAAGTCACTTTCGTATTTATAATATTAGTTAGGAATAGGATTATGGTCAAAGGCATCGTCCTAATTGGTTAACCATCGTACGAGCAAACGATGCGATTTCGTCGCGCGATGAAAATATGTTCCTGTGCTCGCGCGATGATTTGCAAGCTCAATTAGGACAATCTAAAGAAATGTGTGTGTTTAATCCCGTCGTGCGATGAAAACGCATCGTTTGCTCGTACGATGGTTAGCCAAATAGGACGATGCCAAAGACTATCGTCTTGAGACACTGCGGTATGTGAGACGAGAAGATATTGCGAAGGTTCCCGAACACTGCCCAGCCGAGTCGGATTCGACGATTGACCTCATTTTCGAAGTTGGACCTACCTAACTGGACAGTTTGTCCTAGGTAAAGTATGTATGTATGTTTACCGATAATTAAATTAATATTTTAAATAATTTGTTGCTGCTTTATAACTTTTTAGCTGGGCATCGGGGTTTCACCCGCGTAGACCGGGATAAAAATAGCCGTGTTACTCCAGGGTGTCAGCTACCTCCATACCAAATTTTATCAAAATTAGTCCAGCCGTTTGAGCGTGAAGAAGTAACAAACATACAAACACACTCACAAACTTTTACCTTTAGGTATGATATTAGTGTGATATCAAGAGTCTTGCAGGCAGAGTTCTAATTAACTCCGCCCGAAATGAAGGTTTTGTGACAATAGAAAAGTGCACAAAGATGTAAAATAAGTTATTTAATTATTTCTT
This sequence comes from Cosmia pyralina, assembly GCA_946251885.1. NCBI lineage: Eukaryota > Metazoa > Arthropoda > Insecta > Lepidoptera > Noctuidae > Cosmia > Cosmia pyralina. The sequence goes on along the minus strand of OX276348.1, from coordinate 2,618,553 downwards.
CAGCACATTACTGAACTTATTTAAATAAATAAGTACCTACTTAAGTTAGTTAGTTACTTAAACCAAAATATTAAGTCCTACTTTTACAATTAACAACAAAAATATTATCGATTTTACAACAAACATTTTATGATTTTTACATAACCTTATTAATCTGTGGTTCGTCAAGCACTTCAAAAATACAATTGCTATCATATACATTTTACAAAACAGACATTTCAACTTTGGAGTGATCCGACGCAACTCAACTAAAGCAAAAAAAAAACTTTTTCCATTTTCTCACAGTAATTGACAGAAACTTTAAATAACTTTGAGCTAAAATAACTATGGTAAGGTTAGGCAACATACACTTTTAAAGGAACAACACAAATCATCATCTTCTTCCGAGTAAATCGGCGCGCGCGCAGCTTCAGTCCCTCCCACCTCTATGGCTTCAACTGCAGGTTCTAATATAATAGAGTCACGTCTAGGGTCTTGGTCCTTTGGTTTTAGAACTCCTTTTAGTGGGTATTTGAAATAACCCATAGAATTCTGAGTAGTTATCACTCCAGCTTCATCCATTGTACCTACTTTGTCACAAAGTATCAATATAGCCAGTACTTCGAAATTAAAAACAAACATGGGCTATGCTCAGTTTCTTTGTAGGATAAAATCAGGAATGAAGTTATCCAGAAAACAACCGGAGTAACCGACATAGCTTGCAGAGTAAGCAATCTGAAGTGGCAGTGGGCTGGCCATGTTTCTCAAAGGACCAACGGCCAGTGGAGCAGACTAGTCCTGGTGGGAGTGGAGACCGCGTATCGGTGAGCGTAGTGTGGGATGCCCCCCAGCTAGATGGACCACAGAACAGATATATGGACCGACGACCTTAAGAAGGTGATTGGGACAGACTGGATGCGGAAGGGTGTTGTGGCGCAGCCTGGGAGGGGCCTATGTCCAGCAGTGGACGACGATAGGCTGAGCTGATTGATTGCTGGGTACAAACGCAACTTGCGGCCGTTTCAAATTGTGATTTGATTTTTAATTATGTAGATTTAGGGAAAAAATATAGGCATCAAATGATACTGACTCATTTAAATGAGCAAACTGCTGTCACATAAGTTAAAAACTTAAAATAATAAATGCAAATCATTAAAACGAACAAACCTTATTCTTCTTTCTTTTCTTTTTTAGGGTTCCGTACCCAAAGTGTAAAACGGGACCCTATTAGTAAGACTCCGCTGTCCGTCCGTCTGTCTGTCCGTCTGTCATGAACCGTGATAGTTAGACAGTTGAAATTTTCAGAGACGATGTAAGTATTTCTGTTGCCGCTATAACAACAAATACTAAAAAAAATACAACCGACTTCCAAAAACAACACTACAAAGTGAAAAATAACTTTAATTTCGGAAGTCGGTATTTTCGTTTTTTGCCACCGACTTCCGAAATTAAAGTTATTTTTCACTTTGTAGTGTTGTTTTTGGAAGTCAGTTGTATTTTTTTGTAAAACAGTTTTTATTTTTCACTTTTTAGTTGTGTACCTACCCCACACAAATTCTAATACCATGATCTGCAAAACAAACTAGAACATCATCCATATAAAAGTGGGGAAAAAATACGTATTATTGAAGCTAACTCAAAAACTACCGAAGCAAAATTAATCAATTTTATATGGGACCAACTGTGATGACCCTCTCGAATAAAACAATAAAATCCAAATCGGTCCAGCCATCTTCGAGTAATCGGGGAACATACATAAAAAAAAAAGGTTCCGACGAGGGCTCCCATACAACAAACGTGACTTTTTTGCCGTTTTTATAGATAATGGTACGAACCCCTTCGGACTCGGACGGAACCCTTCGTGCGCGAGTCCAACTCGCACTTGGCCGGTTTTTTTACGTAATATCTAAAATATCAAATATGCCAACAAATATCCTACTAACATACCTAAAATTCCACCCGTAATTCCAAAAATTAAACCCGTAATGACATAATGCTCCCTTATCAATACTGATACTATTTTGTCTTCTATGTGAAGCACAGTTTCTCGTATGACTCCCGCTTCGTCCACTACAAACACCGTTCTTGGATACTTAGGATCCATTTTTAATTCAATAAGCCTTGCTACTTTGGCTGCAACACATTTAGTTATAATTATTTGAAACTACATAGTTGTTCTAGGAAAAAAAGGCGTTATATCTCATTATGACGTAATATTTCCTTTTATTTACCTCTTAAATTGCAACATATGAAGTAGATTAAAAAATGTTCGTGCATTGTTAGTTACAATTACGTGGCATAGTGCGATGTCTGCCTAGACAGGTACGTTACAGTATATATAACTCCATGGTTAAGTCCCACATAGACTATTTAATTGAGATTTGGCGTACTGCTGCAAAACAAACCTAAAAGTATTACAAGTTGCCCAAAATAAAATAATTAAAACACTATTCAGATACAAATATTTAACACCTACTGAAAAAAATTACAAAGAAACAAAACTGATGAACCTCTTTCAAATGTATAAGTATAACACATGTATACTTCAGGAAAATACTAACTAGAGACATACACTCGCAGATAACATTTACTAACTAACGATATCTGCTTAGCCCAAACTAGGACTAAATATGGAAAGAAAAATATCATGTATGAAGGGGCTAACTTTTATAATAAACGGCCTAAGGACATAAAAGAAATCAAATCGTTTAATATTTACAGGAAAACTTTAAGAAACTAAAGAAACTATATAATACTAAAAGATCTTTCCTCGCCTATATAATAAATAATAATGAAACTTATAAAGATAAAATATATATATATATATATTATCTTTATATATATATTAGATCATATATTAGATCACCTATATATATATATTAGATATATATTAGATCACCTTATATATATATTTTTTTTTCTTTATAAGTTTCATTATTATTTATTCTATAGGCGAGGAAAGATCTTTTAGTATAAAGTTTCTTAAAGTTTATATATATATATACAAAGGTGCTCTAAAAATATCTGCCACCGCTTCAATGGGAGATAGTATTGTGTATATACTCGTAGATTACAATAGTGAAAAAATTTTGTACCCCGGAATAGTTAAATCAATTTGAGAAAATAAAGTAATTAAATAACATGTCATTACTTTATTCTGCATAACGTCGTTCACAAACTACCCGTGACGTGTTGCTTCATCAATGGAAATAATTGCTATCTCTTTCTAAGGGCTCCCACACATAAACACGATACGACGTCGCGTCGTACAACGATGTGTTAAATTAACGCGTCAGATTTTCTAGTCATTCTTCAACTGCTCATCACCGGCGGCGCGGAGGCGCGGTTGCGCCGCGGTCATTGACTCGAAAAAAAAACATCATTGCCTTTTTTTCCTTTGAGGAGCTCGTGGCTAATTAATAAAGGCCGTACGGGTCGATCCATCAGGTTAAGCTACGCTTGCCGGGGTTGGTCCGTAGATGGGTGACCATCTTTACATACCGAGACTCCTCCGTGCCTCGGAAAGCACGTTAAGCCGTTGGTCCCGGCTGTCATTCGTGGATCTTTGACAGTCGTTACGGGTCGTCAGAAGCCCGAAAGTCTGACAACCAGTCTTACCAAGGGGTATCGTATTACCCAGTAATTGGGTTGTGGAGGTCAGATAGGCAGTCGCTCCATATAAAATACTGGTATTCGGCTGCATCCGGTTAGACTGGAAGCCGACCCCAACATAGTTGGGAAAAGGCTAGGCAGATTGATTGCCTTTTTTTCCATGGTATCCATCTCGTCTGCAGAGTTTCGCTAGCTGATTTAATCATCTCTTAACGACACAAAAATGCATTAACTACGCATAAAGTCATACAAGATAAAAAGGAATGACAAACAAGAGAACAATCACAGCAATAAAGGCAATGTCCGACGTAATTACCGCAACAGTTCTTTTCACCTCTACTATCTGAATCACTCGATGCGTGCGAAAATTCCTTCACTAAGGGGTCCAATTTATCAGAGCTGTCATTACTCGAATCTTTCTCTTCCACTGGTGTTGAATCTCCATTTAGTGGGTATTTGGTATACCCCACTGAATTCTGTATAGTTATGATTCGTGCTTCTTCCATCCTACTTCTAGAATTATTGTCCCTTCTCAGCTTTGCGTTCAATCGAGTGTCTCTTTGCCGTAGGTATGTGTGGGCAATCAATTGAATCGAGTGGCTCTTTGTGATCTATCTGTGAGCAATCAATTGTGGCAGCCCAGAAATTAGCTACGACTTCGCGTTGTCAGCAGCGTCCTTATATCCATGAGATGACTAGGTAAGTACGTCTTCTAATTTGGTCTGTGTGAAGTAATGTAAAAGTTGAAAGTAAATAATAATCACTACGCAAGTATCCATTTGTTTGTACACACATACGAGGAAAAGACGTAGGTATAAACTAGACCTAACGATTTGATTGTTGAAACATAGAACTCGAGTCGAGTCGCGCGCGCCGCGGACCATACTAAATCAAACTGAGGTCATCTCAGCTGATGTGTAGCTAGCTCGTCGGTTTAGGTACCGGGGCACACGCAAATACCAATGGATTCAATTTAGATACCTACTTTTAAAAACAATAAGTACAAATTAATGCAAAAACTCGCAGAAATGTGTACGTTCCAAACACACCTATGCTACGTGGCATTGATATACTTATGTACTTACTTTATTTCTCTGCTATCGATGTTGTTAAGGCTTCCGCAGACAGGTGCGACGCGACACTAGTAGACCAATTTCTATGAATACGATATGAAAACTTCATAGAAATTGTTCTACTAGTCGCATCGCGGTGTCGCGTCACGCCTTTCTGAAGCTGTGACTATTTTGCTACTTTCGTGATTCATACCCACAAAAGAAATAAACCTATTAGCAAAATAATTATGTTTATTATTCACGAGTTAATAGGATACGTCAAAATTCGTTATTTTTGTGCTGTTTTTTCCTTTTCATTAATCGCTGAAATCTGTATGTCCTCGAATGGGTGCGGTCCATTATTGTCCACAGGATCACCTAAAAATAATGAATATTTATAGTAAGTAAATAATTTCTAATATGTACTTATGTATCTCATTGTTCTTGTCGGTGAAGATTTACCTGAGATTCGGAGCAGATTGGGGAAATGGCAACAGAAACTGGAGAATGTTGGCTTGAAAATCAGCAGAACCAAAACTGAATATATGTTCTGCGATTTCGGCGGTATCTCCAGTTCTGGAGGCATAGCGCTTGATGGCGCGCTTCTCCCAGTCTGCTCCGACTTTCGGTATCTCGGTTCACTCGTGCAAAGCGATGGCGAAGTAGATCGGACGGTTAAGCATAGGATTAACACTGGATGGATGAAATGGCGGCAGGTCACGGGGACAATCTGCGACTCCCGCATTCCCCTTAAACTTAAGGGGAAGATAACAAAACCAAAACAAAAACTTAAGGGGGGGGGGGGGGGGGGGGGAAACAATGGTTAGACCTGCTGTCTTGTATGGATCAGAATGTTGGGCCACAAAAGGGATGAATGAAAAGCAGTTGCATGCAGCTGAGATGAGAATGCTAAGAGGGATGTGTGGTGTTACACGAATGGATAGAATAAGAAATGAGTACATAAGAGGAAGTCTAAAAGTGGCACCGGTGACTGAAAAGTTGTGCGGAAATCGGCTGTCATGGTATGGGCATGTGATGCGGAGGAGTGACGAAAATGTCGTGAGGAAAGTTTTGAGTATGAATGTCGATGGCTATAAGAGTAGGGGAAGACCAAAGAAACGATGGATGGATTGTGTGAAAGATGACATGGCTAGAAAGGGGGTGACTACCGAGATGACGAATAATAGAGAAGTATGGAAAAAAAGGACATGTTGCGCCGACCCCAAATAGATTGGGATAAGGGCAGGAGAATGATGATGTACTTATGTATCTAACTAATAAATAGTTTGTTTTGTCGAGCAAAACAAATAACCAGTGGTCCACATTAGCCCTAATAGGGATAGGGTCCCCGAAACGATCAATTGCGATCAACGAACAATGTGACGAAATGTATAATTTTATACTCGTATGTTATTTTATTTTATAATCTAATTTTATTTTTTATAAAAAAAAAAAAATTGTGTTTTTTTTTTAATTAGTATCAAATATCTATTGTTAACATTGAAATGATTTAAAAATTAATTGAATAGTTGCTCACCTTAAAATTATGATGAATGTTATGCATTTCTATAAGTGATGTATTTACACAGTACTGAAGACTGAATTACCTATTGTTATTTCTATTGTAAATATGTCGTTGGTGTGCCTTGCTTAAATAAAATAAATAAATAAATTGCAATTGTCAATTTCTATATGATTGATACACACTAATGCGCAAACGATCGCCTACCAAATGCAATTGACGCGATTGACAATATTACTACAATAGAAATTCACACCAATTGATCAATTACATTATTGTTCGTTCCGAAGACCCCTTAGATCGAAAGAGGTGGAAGCCATGGGCGCAGCCATGGGGTACACAGTAAACTGTAATTTGCTTAAATAAAAATATACCACCTCACCTTCTACAATATAACTCCTCCCTTTAAAGAAAACGATAATAGGTGCCCAACGCCAAACTAGTAACATTATGACTGCAGCCGTTACTATGACCAATACTGGGATGAAAATGGCTACCCAATGTTGCTGTAACCTGGAAGACAAGTCAACAATTAACTACAACTGTATGTAGGTAAGTTATTGTAGTTTTCCCTATGTGATTGAATCAGAGATGAAGAGATCCGCCGCATAGCCCGAAGAATTGGCAATGGGCAGGGCACATTGCACGCAGAACAGATGGCTGATGGGGCCAAAAGATTCTGGGGTGGTGACCGCGTACCGGAAGACGAAACGTTGGAAGGCCTCCCACAAGGTAGACCGATGACTTTGTAACGGCAGCAGGACTCCGCTGGATGCAGGAAGCACAGAACCGGTCAAAGTGGCAGTGCTTGGGGGAGGCCTATGTCCAGCAGTGGATGTCATTCGGCTGTATGTGAGTGAAGCATTTTGTATTCAGCTGCATCAAGTCGACCACAATTATAGTTAGGAAAAGGCTAGGCTTGTGATGATGAGTTAGATTAGGTTAGTTTTCTGTACCTATACAGAAAACTATTTACTATTCATATCTAGCAGGGCTACTTCTATACTAGATTGGCGAAAAGAGATGTTGATCCTAAAACTGTTATGCTATATCATAAGATCTAATTGTACATAGTTACGCAATAAATTATTCTTATTTTAAATACGTTACCACTTTTGGCAACATTTTTCAGTAATTTTAGTCACAAACTGAACCTTTACTGAAGACTGAAAGTATCTAGTTATATAACTGTCAAGTAGACGAATAGACCTTGTTGTTTATACGTGGTCCCTAAACGATGAATTATATTGCACAATATCACGAATTGCGCAAAGTTTTTGGCCGTATAATGATTGAACAAAAGTTTGAGCGAGTTTCATTTTTTTTATTGCACCGTCTAGGATTAGTATTGCGCTGGTCTTGCTAAAACGAAAACAATAAAGCGTAAATGTTATTGCGTGAAAATAATGGATCGTTTGAGTGCAAGGGTTGATTCAATCTTATTGTAGGTGTATGGACCGCCTAATTCAAATTCAAATTCAAAACATTTAATTCAGACTTTTGGTCCATAGAGTGTTAGTAGTACATCAAAATGACTTAAAGCTATGTTAGTAAAACTAAAAAAAAAAAACTAAAAGTAAAAGTAAAAAAATGACATGGCCGACTATCCCTAGACCCACATTTCGCCAGTTAGATACTTATATTAAAGGCCTGTTTCACCACCTATAACTTACTTAGCAGATAATTTTATACAAATTCTGTTCCATTTTTTAATTTATTCAGTGAGTAGTGGCTATTCGGACATCGTGAAACAGGCCCTAAGAGTTCGTCCCGATTACTTCCAATTATAGGGGCTTTATAGTGCCACTAACCAACCATATAATTTGACTTTCTCACCTCTTGGCCAAGATAAATGAAGCTCTGGAGTACCTACGCACCCTTTCAAGCAATCTTTACTATGAACTTAAACATTTACTTACCAGGACCTACTATTCCTTGAAGCAGTATTTATTGTATCATCAGAGTATGTACTTGTATTACTAGGATTTTTCACTGATCCCGTTACCGTAGTTGTATCATAAGAACGTGTGCTTTTATCAAAAGGATTATTCATTGATTTCGTATCTACGTCATCAGTAGTGCTTGTTACATATGAATACCCCATTATATCCGTGTTTGTGGCATCAGGGCGTGTACTCCTATGAAAAGGATTTTTTATTGATTTCGTTTTTGTGTCATCTGAATGAGTACTTTTACTTGTGACATGTTTGTTGGTTTCGAAGTATGAATTCCAATCCAGTTCAGAATAATAATCATCATAGGAAAGTTCGTCATTAATGTCGTAGTGTACCCTTCTATCCGGTAACTGTGGGTTAGTTCTGAGGATTTCTACGGGAAGACATTTGTTTGGAGCAACACATTGTTCGTCTTTGCATCGAGCACAAGTTGGCATACATACTGGGGTTTGGGGATCAAGCAATAAACTAAATAAATTGTCCTTATCACTATGGTATCCAGGAAAGCAACTGCATTTGTTTGGGGCTATACATGTTCCGTTGCCACACGGGGGTGCGCATTCCGGCTCACAGATACCACTCTTCGATTTTCTGTACGAAGCCTTACATACGCAAGTCTCTGGAGCTACACAGGTTCCGTTATCACAAGGTTCTGAACAGATTGGTTCACAATGTTTAACTTGTCCCTCTATAAAATGCCATCCAGAATTGCAGCGGCACGTTTCAGGTGCGGAGCAGAATCCATTGTCGCAACCGTTAGAACAATACGGCTCACAGAAATTCTTCTTAGATTTTCTGTAGCCTGAGAGGCATTCGCATGTTTCTGGAGCTGCGCAGGTGCCATTGTGGCATGGCTCAGTGCAAGCAGGCTGGCAGGTGGTGTTTATAAGCGTGTATCCGAAGTCACATTGGCATCTGTCAGGAGCTACGCAAGCACCGTGGTCACAGCCTTCCTCGCACGAAGGCAGACAGTTGTGACTGTCTTTAGGGTCGGGAATGTACCCTGTATCACAAGCACATTCTGCAGGAGCTCTGCAGCGCCCATTCTTACAAGCTGGCATGCATATTGGCTTGCATACAGTGTCTCTGAAATTTGAAATTATCATTAGGGCGGCGATAGTAAAAAGTCGTTTGAAAGTGACACACTTTTAGCAAGACCTCCACCATAGATGAAACTAAACGGGAACAGCCCATCTAATCTGCGTTCAAGAGCTATCGGTGTCAATATTCCACAACAATAATGACACTGACAGCTCTTGTACGCGGGTCACGAATGTAATGATCGCGTTCAGTTTCATTGGTGAAATCCGCCCTAAGGCTCGCTGACTTGTCACGAGATGAGTTTTATTTGGACATAGATAATGTGGTAAGTAAGTTTGTACCTGTCATTGGATGAGTTATCTGTCCTCATGTACCCGTTGCAGCAGTATTTGATAGTTTTCCATTCTAATTTCTGAAACATCAAAAAAGTAAGTAGGTAGGTAAGTAGGTAGGTACCTATACAAATAAATAATAAAGTGTCTGTTTTTAATGTCAAAGCTTTTTATTAAATGCATATTATGAAAGTATATACAGGGTCAAATTAAATTAGCTAGAGAAACTGCAGGCGTGATGGGTGCCGATATCTAAACACGACAAAATATTAAAAAAAAATTACAAAAAAATACAACCGACTAACAAAAACAACATTACCTACAAAGTGAAAAATAACTTTAATTTCGGAAGTTAGTGTCTGGTTAAATGTATTTTCGTTTTTTGCCATCGACTTCCGAAATTAAAGTTATTTTTTACTTTGTAGTGTTGTTTTTGTTAGTCGATTGTATTTTTTTGTAAAAAAGTTTTTATTTTTCAATTTTTAGTTGTGGTACCTACCCCACACAAATTCCAATACCACTACCTGCAAAACAAACTAGAACATCATCTATATGAAAGTGGGGATAAAATACGTATTATTGAAGCTAACTCAAAAACTACCCAAGCAAAGTTAATCAATTTTATATGGGACCAACTTTGGGACCCTCTCAAATAAAATATTTTTTTTTCAAATCGGACGACTGTAAAACGTTATGCGTGGTCAAACATAACAAAAAAACGTGCCGAATTGAGAACCGCCTTTTTTTTCGTCGGTTAAAAAATAAAAAAAGATTTGATGATTTTCTGGGGTCAATGACCGCTCCCAGTAGATGTCACTACCAGTACCAGCGGTTGTTTCTTGAAGTGTGAGTCGATAAAATCCGTTGTATCGTGTTGATAAATCGATACCCATCACTTTCTACAAAAAAAAAAACTGATTTTCAATCAGATCAGCGCCGGCGCCAGCGAGATCAGCGCCGGTAGAAACAGCAGTGCTATTCTGTACAAATCTCACCGTGAAAACCTAGGTGAAGTGAGTTGTCATTCTACCTTATGCTAGGGATTGACACTATTGACAGCTCACTCCACGCTCACTTCACGTAAGTTTTCACGGTGAGATTTGTACAGAATAGCACTGCAGGCGCGCGCCGCGGCGGCTGATGACCCCAAAAAAAATAAATCGTCAAATTAACTTATTTTTAGGGTTCCGTACCTCAAAAAGAAAAAACGGAACCCATATAGGATCACTCGTGTGTCTGTCTGTCCGTCTGTCTGTCTGTCTGTCTGTCCGTCTGTCACAGCCAATTTGCTCCGAATCTAATGGACCGATTATGTTGAAATTTGGTACACATATAAATTTCTGTGACCCAAACACGGACGGATAAAGTAAATAAATTAATTTTGAATATAGAGGTAATTTTTGGGCGGCAAATAAGAAATTAAAAAAAAAAAGTTTTGCAAACTACACCATGTGGCATGTCAAATGAAAGGGCTTACTATGAGGGTCTCAAATATATATTTTTTTTATAATTTTGAAATAAATTGTTTTGAAGTTATTTAAGAAAATAGACGAAAATTTACCATTCCCCCCCCCCCCCCCCCCCTATCTCCGAAACTACTGAGCCTAAAATTTTGAAAGATATACAGAAAATAGATCTATAACTGTAGATTACAGGAAAGCCTATAAGAAGTCTGTGGTCTTAAAATAACATGGTAAATCTATCAATATTGTGAGTACAAACTTACATTTACAGTTGGAATGTATGGGAGAACATGTTTTTCAACTACAACGGTTTTTTGTTTTATTATGGTTAAATAGCGATACCCATCGCGTCTGCGCAGTTTCGCTAGCTAATTTAATTTGACCCCGTGTACGGTAGCTACTTACAACAAAAAAACAATTTGAATTTTTTTGTCTGTGTCTGTGTGTTCAAGGAAGCCGAAAACGTTAGAAGAAACCGGACGCCGAAGAAGCCGGAAATTGGTATTATGACCAACTTTAATATTATCGCTGCTAGCTCTCACTTTACTTGTGTTGTGGTTACATTATCTGTGTATTAGATTATCTGTGGTTGTGGGTGACGTTCGCGTACTCGCGTTCTTTAAGGAAGTGGCCAGCATTATCCATTTTGTTATAAACAAAGTTTATTTCTTAGAAAGTGTTTTTTTTTTTTACTTACCGGAACATATTTGCGTTTTACAGAAGTGGCAAACTGTGAACACCCAGAATAAGACCCAAAATAACACGGGCCATGGTTACGGGCAATGTACAGATTACTGAAGGTTACTTCCACCATACTCGTTATACTGAAAAAGAAAGGAACAATCATTTAAGTTTTACATTGTAAGTACTAGCTCCTGCCCGCGTGGCCCAAATTCTTTTTCTAAAATAAAATTAAGTTACTCCTTACAACAGCAGCTATCTGCCAGTGAAAGTCCCGTCAAAATCAGTCCAGCCATTTCGGAGATCAGCCGGAACAAACACGAGATTTTTTTTTTTTAAATTGTGTTTTTTTATAAGTACCTACCGTATGTAGGTACTAGCTGTGCCCCGCAACTTCGTTCGCGTGAAAGTCGTAAGATACACAATACACTAAAATAACAGCCTCATTTTAATAAAACTCCCTCGTCCCCCGACCCACAGCGTTGCATCGTGGTTGCATCGCCCACAGGCGCCATTACTTCGTTTTCGCTTAGCGTTCTTTCAGAGTTTTTTTCTTTTTGCTCGGCTCCTAAGGGTCGTAGCTTGATGTTAAATAGCCTGTAACCATCCTCGAGATTCGGGTTACCAAATGAAAAAATATTTTTTTAAATCCGCCCTTTGGTTCACAATATTAAGGGTTTTATTTTCTTCTTCTTTTTTTTGCGCGGAACCCTAATTCTTTTTCCAAAATAAAAGTTGCCTATAAGTTACTCCATAAAACACCAGCTACCTGCCAGTGAAAGTCCCGTCAAAATCTGTTCCGCCGTTTCGGAGACAGACAAAATTTTAAAAAACTGTTTTTTTTGTGATGGGTACCGTCAGATGGTACCGTATATACTTTCATATGCATTTAGTAAAAAGCTGTTATTTTGACATTACAAACAGACACTTAATTATTAGTCTGTACCTACATAGTATATAAACTAATAGATTTAAAATAATAATAATATGTACATGGTATATTAAAAGAAGGGGAAAGTATATAACATAGGGCGTCAAAAAATTCCTCCGCCTCGCTGTCAACAGGAAACGTGCCCAGGGCTGGCAGCATTGCCACGTTGTACGAGTATGGCAATGCTGATTCTTTGGCCAAAAAATAGAATAGAATATCTTTATTTGCATAAAATATGGTAGGTACATAAATATGAAATAGTTCCACATATTTTGTTTACTTTTTTTAGCGTGCAAAAAAACACATTAAAATTAAAAATATAATCAAAACTTTTTACTAGGTACTGAGATCATGTGAATAAAAAAAATAGGCTAACCCCATGGTCACGTGAGGAGTCAACCAACCGCTTATTCAAATTCAAATTCAAAAATTTTATTTCGAGCAAAGACTCATATAGGTCAGTCGTCAGCTGATCGCGGTCGCGAAAGGTTGAGTGTAGTCGTGCGCGCGCGCTGAGGTCAGTGACCTATAGAGAAAATGACATCTAAAGTGTTAAAGTGCAATAACTGTAATTTAGTTGTAAATGAAGTGCTCTCCTTCATTCAAAACAAAATAGATGTTATGGATGAAGAAAGCCTCGTCGCGGTATGTGCATCTGCTTTCTCGGAGGAAGAGAGTAAAGAAGCAAAATCACTGCTTTTTGAGTCGGTTGCCAGGCGCAATGTTCTGCGAAAGGGAGATCGTAAAAATAACAAGAATCTATACGATATTATAACTCTTTTGAAGGAAACCGACCCGGAGGAAATACCCGTATTTGTTGCCCGAGATCTTCAGAAGCTGCCGCCGGTGACATTCGACCACATTGATGTGACTAGGTTGTTGAAAGATATTGTTGTGATCCAGAAAGAACTGCGTGAGATTCAGGAGAAATGTGTTACGAATGTTCAATATGTGACGGTAGATGAATTAAGACTACTTAAGCTCGAAATTGAATGTTTGAAGTCAGAAAGGAAAAAGACAAATAATAGTGAACCTTATGTCAATATAAAGTGGGGAGGTTATTGCATGCAGGATAGTTTTACTTGTAACAGTGGACCGGTGGGCTTTATGCACTGTACTCAGAGGTCAGTGACTGACCCTGAGTCACCAACGGCTCACTCGCAGGTAAAACAATTGTCGAGGGAATCATCAATTGCGCTGTCTCCCTCTTACGCGAGCAGAGCGCGATGTACATCTAACTCGCTCAGGCAGCGCGCGTCATCGGACCCAACAGGTGAGCGCGTTGAGGCCACCGGTATGTCAACTGCGGTTTCGAACGGTGAGAAATCAGCTGTGTCGCAGTCCAGTGAGGCGCCGCCATCGTCACCGCGCGAGCAGCCAGCGCGTGCGGTGGGGTGCGGGCAACACACTGTACCGAGCTGCGCGCGCAATGTAGGTGGGCAGGAGTGTGTTACAACTGATATAAGAGTGGAAGGGAAAATAATAGAAAATGAAGGCGATGAAGGGGAATGGATTGAAGTGAAAAAGCGTCGTTCGATGAGATTTAAAGGGAAACAAGGATGCGCTAAGGTAGATTTGTCGTGTAAGTTTAGAGCCGCGGACGTAAAGATTCCATTGTTTATCTACAATGTTTCAAAACATACTACGGCTAAGGATATTGAAGAATACATCTGGGCGAAAACTAATATTGTTGTGACACCTGAAAAAGTACCCATGAAATATTCTAAAGATTATGACTCCTATAAGATTTTTATTCCGAGAAGTAGGTTAGATATTTTTGAAAAAGGTGATTTTTGGCCAAATGGAATATTTTTCAGGAGATATATAATATTCAAGGCTCGAAAAGAGTATTCAGTCACTGGGAAGGAGCAGGCAGCAAAACGTCAAGATGGTTGCGAAAAATAGATTACTTAAACTATTGAGTTTTAATTGTAAATCTATAAAAAGATCAGTAGATTATGTGAAAAAAATGTGTGACGATGCGGATATAGTTGCATTGCAGGAGACGTGGCTGCTACCTCATGATTTGTCCTATCTAAACGACATTCACGGTGACTTTGCGGCCGTGGGCGTCTCAGCGGTGGATACAGAGGTAGGTGTGTTGCGGGGGAGGCCCTATGGTGGGGTGGCCCTTCTATGGAGAAAGAGTGCGTTTAGTGTCGTCGAGGTTATTAAGTGTAATAGTGTACGTATTGCGGCGATTAAATGTGTGAGTCAGTGTCAGTCAATGCTAGTGTTCACAGTGTACATGCCTACGGACTGCCAGGACAATCTATCTGAATTTACTGCGTGTTTATCGGAGATTAATGCGGTAATTGATGATTGTAATGTAGATACAGTATTTATTCTGGGCGACTTCAATGCGCATCCGAATGAAGTGTTTTTTAGTGAAATGATGAATTTCTGTAGGGAACAATGTTGGTCATGCGCGGACGTAGATCTTTTAAGTGGTCTGAACACATATACATACCTAAGCGAGGCTCATGGAACTGTCAGATGGTTAGACCATTGCCTGGTTACGTCAATGGCATTTCAAACATTTGAAAGTATTAAAGTATTGTATGAAGTGTCATGGTCTGACCATTTCCCAATGGAAATTAGTTGTAATCTTAAGAGTTTGCCTAGAAAAACCGTTGTAAACAAAGTCGTGGATAACAAAACAGTATGGGGAATAAGAGACGACGAACAAATTTGTAAATATAGGGAGCTATGTAACGAGGCATTACGAAATATAGATTTTCCAGTGGAATTGCGGGATTGCTGTGACCATATATGTGGTAATGTAGATCATAGGAACATAATTAATTCAATGTACGCGAACATTAAGTCTATCTTGAGTGAGGCCTCTGAAAAAACTCGAAGTGTCAGTAAGACGAATAAGAGGAAGTGTATTGTAGGATGGAACAAGTATGTAAGTGACGTTCATAGGAGGGCTCGGCTTAGTTTCAGTAACTGGGTTTTACTAGGGAAGCCGCGTGCAGGACCACATTATGTAGATATGTGTGAGACACGTAAAGTGTTCAAGAAAAAATTAAAATGGTGTCAGGATAATGCCGAGCAGATAAAAATGGATATACTGGCAGCAAAGCACAAGGCTAAAGATTTTGGCAGTTTTTGGAAAAATACAGGGCATCTGAACCCTGGGCCGAGCATTCCTGTGAGCGTTGATGGTGTAGTAGGTGATCAAAATATTGCAAATGTTTTTAGAGATCTGTTTACTGTAGAACCAATGCCCTGTGAGAGTGACAACTTATGTAAACCAGACGTCAGACCTGGTGATAAGTACACTCGGTTTATGCCAGTAGATGTGAAGAATGTCATAATAAAGATGAAACGTGGAAAGTCACCAGGTCATGACGGCATAAGTATCGAACATTTGAGATACGCAGGTGTACATCTGCCCAGAGTCTTGAGTCTGCTGTTTAACTTTTGTGTGGGTCACTCTTTTATTCCAGATGATATGTTGAAAACAGTAGTTGTTCCTATATTAAAGAACAAGACCGGGGATTCATCTGACAAGCGTAACTACCGCCCAATATCATTGGCCACTACCGTGGCGAAGGTCCTCGACAGTCTCTTGAACGCACAGCTGAGCAAACACCTTCAGATCCATGACTTGCAGTTTGGCTTCAGACCCAACCTGTCAACGGAAATGGCGATTATGTGTCTGAAACAAACTGTAAGGTATTATACTGACAGGAATACACCAATATATGCGTGTTTTCTTGATCTGTCGAGGGCGTTCGACCTGGTTAATTATGATATTCTGTGGCATAAACTACTTGAGGAAACCACTGTGCCGAGGGAGACGGTATCCCTCCTCAAGTACTGGTACAGTAATCAAAAAAATGCGGTCAAATGGGTCAGCTCGCTTAGTCAGGAATATCCTCTGAAATGCGGTGTCAGGCAAGGTGGTTTGACTTCTCCGAGTTTGTTTAACCTATTTGTTGATCAGCTGATTGGCAGGCTCAGCAGAGCTATGGTCGGGTGTTCGATAGACGGAACCATGATAAATAATATTAGTTATGCGGACGACATGGTTCTGCTGAGCCCGTCAGTGAGTGCTCTTAGAAGACTTCTGGGCATTTGTGAAGTGTATGCCACGTCGCATGGACTCAAGTATAATGCGAGTAAGAGTGTCCTCATGGTATTTAAGGCGGGGAACAAAGCACCATCAAATGTGCCACCAATTAGGATCGGGGGGCAGTCACTAGTAAGGGTGACGGAAGCAAAATACTTGGGTCACATGCTATCGGATCGCCTACAGGATGATGCAGACTTAGAGAGGGAAAGGAGGGCGTTGGCAGTCCGCTGCAACATGTTGGCCCGCAGATTCGCACGATGTACTACAGATGTAAAACTGTTACTTTTCAGAGCCTTCTGTCAGTCATTCTACACGTGCAGTCTGTGGATCAACTATACGCGGCGGGCTTTCAATGCCCTGCGTGTTCAGTACAATGACGCTCTGAGGGCAGTGTTGAGGAAACCCAGGTACTGCAGTGCCTCAGAAATGTTTGCGGCAGCTTCCGTCGATGATTTCTTCTCCATTATTAGGAAGAGAACCGCATCGATGATGAGCAGGGTCCGTGGTAGCACCAACACTGTCCTCAGAACGTTAGCGTGCAAAATAAATGGTCCGTTTACTGTTTACTGGGCGAGTGTTCACTTGCTCAGAAATAGGAAATAGATTATAGTAAAATACTCGTTCTACCTACTGATTTTGATTCTGTACTAACAAATTACTAACACCTTGTTATTTGTATTTTTATGTGTTCTACTAACAACCTTACTAACGTTTAATTTGTTAAAAATGTATGGATGTATGTCTGAAATAAAGATATATTATTATTATATATTATATTATAGGGTTAGTAACATTCAGTGGCGTGCACTCCATACATGCAAATAAGCTCTGCATACCCTGTAGTCCCATACATACATGCCCCTCGAAATGATAAATAACTTTAACGCAAGAAAAATCATGGTAATAACTATTATTAATCTAACTTATTCGCTGTCTCACTGTTTATAACGCGATTTACGCGCCATCTATTACTTTTATTTGAAACTAATTTCTTGAAGCGAGCGGCGACAACCGCGCAGGCAGCGCTCCCGGTGAGCATAAGCAGAACAACGCCGTGCTTATTTTTCATACAACGCAACCCGTGTAGTACACAGCAATAGTGTGACTGTGTGCGTGAAAATGTATGCGTGTGTTTAAGTTCTGGAAGCACAGCTTATTTTGCAACCGGTCCAAATTAAGAAGCCGTAAAAGCACCGCTTAGTTGTTGATTACAGAGGGTTGACTTTTTTAGTCGGATTGACCAAGATTAGTTCGTATTATTTTGTAATTGTAAAGTTTTTACACGCTTTTATTCAACTTGCAATGTTTGTTTGTTTTTTCGCCATATTGTTTTGATTTGATTGTTTTTCTTGGCGCAAGTGATTGACTGTATATTATTATGTAATTATTTAAATCATTTGTAAAAAAATTGAAAATTATACCTGTGAGACCTGTGCTGCCGAAGTGTGTTAAATAAATTAAAATCTGCCGCTTTTCGACGTTATATTTTGAGAAAAAAGTTAAATTCATTGTAAACGGAAGGTGTGAACCCGGGTTTTATTTAACTCAAAAAAAAAAAGGTAATCCCTCTCGTTATATTCATAGAAAAGTTTTGTGATACCTAATTATTACCTACTGGCAAACATGTTGTGTATAACACAAACACATTGTATTTTATCCCTTGCTTTTTGTTTACAAATCAAGATAAAAATAATATTTGGACTTTATCGGATATTCAGATTAAAATATTTTAGATATTCGTTGTGGTCGCAAACAAACATCATGCGAAGCCAATGGCAATGCGGTAAGAGTCAGTGTAAGATTAGAGTTATGGTAGGTGAGGTCGGGTAAAACAAACGGTCGGGAAAAAAAAAACTTAGGTACTAGTTTCAGCTTGTTAAAGTTTTTATTTTTATTTTAGACGTGCATACCCTGTCTGAAATCTCTGTGCACGCCACTGGTAACATTGTTCCTTAAAACTAAGTGTTAGTAAACAACACGAAACGATGGCACATGTAACTGACAGCAGTGGATTATATACGGACAGTCCACTCTGTCAGCAATCATTTTCAGAACCCTGTTAGGCTAGCCATGACTCGAGCTACCATGGATGCTGCGCGCTTGCGCATTATTGTGTAAAAACAATCTACACGCGCCGCCGCAAACATCCCTGACGCACTACAACGCCATGGCAACCCAAACAGTTTTCTGAACGCGTTATTAAATTGGACACGAAGGGCTCTGTACGACGCCCGCGAATACTTCTCCCACAAGCTGCACGTGTAGAATGTTGTACAGAATGCTCTAAAAAGCGTCACCTTTACGTCTGCAGTACAACGTGCAAACCTGCGGGCCATCATATTCGCACGCACGGAAAGAGCCCTCCGTTCCCTTTCTATATCAGCATTGTCCCTAAGGCCAGTGGTGACCAAATGACCTAGGTACTTAAATTGTTCCACTCGCTCGCTCTCGCTTATGCCGCAAATTCGGAGCAGCGTTTCTTGTAGCGTGCAGTGGAGCGTTTCAAAGTCAAAGTCATTTATTTGCTTTAGATGCGGTAATATAAAGGTGGTAAATATTGTGCGACGACACATTTTGCCCTAGTTTGGCACGCAAATATTAATAGTAAGTAGGTAAGGTGCTTATTTTAAGCAATATCTATACCACAATTGAAAAAAATAATAATTCGGAACATTTTAACGGTATACGTCGATAATTTTTGAGTTTTTAAAATTCCTATAACATCAAATTGATTTCCATATTCATTTGGTTTTATAGGAATTTTAAATACACAAAATTTATCAATGATACCTAGAGCTACCCTTAAACGCTCCACTGCACGCTACAAGAAACGCTGCGCTCTACTCCGAATTTGCGGCCTTAGCGATGTCTTGAAAAACCAAGTGGGCACACGGACGGTCGGACCCCATGGCTAGGGTTGCCAGATTTTTTTAAATCCTGTAAGGGACAAATGCTGAATTTGGTTAAAAAAAAAACGGGATTGCAAATATTTCCCCGGGACAAATGCAATCATCAAAGTTGTTGAAAAGCATGTTGCTTATTTTATTTACTTACGTAGGGAACTATTTTGGGGTCGGCTTCCAGTGTAGGCGGATGCAGCTGAATATCAGTATTGTTCTTATTTTTGACAAAATGTATTTTACGTTCTTATTTTGATTTATACAAATTGCTAGGTACTTATATTTTAAAGAAGATCGTGTAAGTTTCAATATTGGTTATATTAACTTAGATTGTTAACCTAAATTCGTTGGTCCCGGCTGTCATTTGTGGATCTTTGACAGTCGTTACGGGTCGTCAGACGCCTCAAAGTCTGACAACCAGTCTTACCAAGGGGTATCGTATTACCCAGGTTGTGGAGGTCAGATAGGCAGTCGCTCCATGCGGATTAAATGTCGAGAACGCCCTAGGCAAGCACCTCTCGGCGCCCCTCTGGTATGGCGGCCATATAATTATTATAAATTTTAACTTAGTACATAAATAATAATTAGCTGCATCGGCGCAGCGGAAAAATTTTCAAAAAAAAAAAATCTGATAAGTTAATTAAGGTTCCGTACCAAAATGGTAAAAAGGAACCCGTATGGTGTGACTCAGTCTCCTTCTGCGAAGCAGTAATGCTCGCGGAGGAGGAGGCGGAACGGAACGCGTGAGGGAGAGGCAACTGTCGCGCCCTCATGCCCCTAGTCGCTGCAGGAGACGCCCGCCCTGGGCGGCGGGAATCAGTAGCCGATTCCTGGCCACCGTAGACACGGGCTTGCGGACGGCGAGCAATGGGTAGCTCGCCGTCCGGTAAGGACCAGGCCCGGGTCGACGGCGCGTTGTATTCCACGCGCGCTTCAAATAGATGTCAGCAGTGATGGGATCCGATAGGGCCGATGCCGCTGGGGTCGCGGGTTGTTCGAAACTGATACCATAGCCCTGGCACAGGCAACTAAAGGAACACGGGTGGGTTTTAGTCGATAAAAGTCTGACACGCCCTCCCGCTCAGCCCAGAGCGGGAGAAGTCATAAAAATTTGCTGATTTCCCATCCACAAAAAATAATGGTGTGACTCAGTCTGTCACAGCTGGATATCTGAAGAACTACTAATGCTTTCAACTTGAAATTTGGAACAGTTTTAGATGACGTTTGCCCAACTATTTTGCAAATAAGAAAGAAATAAAAATATATACGTTTTTTTTGCAACTGAAACTTAAAAATTCGAAGTGGGGCTAGGCATGACTAGGGCAAGTGGGGTATCATATGAAAGTGCGCTGTTTGCACATTCTCAAACATTTTATTTCTTTTTTAATAGGTCTTTACCTATGAAATTGCCGTTTTGTATGAAAAAATTTAAACGAATTTTTTTCATGCATTTTTTATTTGTATTAATCGAAGTAATCACCCATGCAATCAATGCATCTTTGCCAACGCAGTGGCAGTTTATTGATGCCCTTCTTAAAGAAATCAGCTGGACGGAAGGCAACAAATTCTTCAAAGGCATTTTGTACTGCCTCTCGGGTATTGAATTTTTTTCCCGCCAAGAAGTTATCCAAATTCTGGAAAAAGTAGTAGTCTGTAGGCGCAAGGTCTGGTGAGTAGGGCGGATGACGGTGAGCTTCCAACCCTAGTTCTTGCAACTTGGAGACCGTCTGCTGTGCAGTATGAGGTCGCGCGTTGTCGTGCAGGAGCAGCGGAGACGAGCGATTGACCAATGCTGGTTGGAGATGTGCCAGCTTCTCCATCATTGTGTTCAGTTCTTTACAGTATACATCTGAAGTAATGCTCACCCCGTTTGGTAAGAAGCTGTGATGAATCACACCGGCGCTAGACCACCAAACAGTGACCATAACTTTTCTAGGGGTAAGTTTTCGTTTAGGGCATTGTTTAGGTGCTGAACCAGGATCCAACCAACTTGCTGAGCGCTTGTGGTTATCAAACAGAATCCATTTTTCATCGCAGGTAACAATGCGGTTCAAAATTCCTTCATTTGTGTGTCTGTTGAGTAGTGCAAGGCACGTCTCGACGCGTACTTCGCGCTGGCGATCATTGAGTTCATGGGGCACCCATTTGTCAAGCTTTTTTACCTTGCCAATTTGACGCAAATGGACCAATATTGTTTTGACGCTAACGTCGAAAGCTGCTGCTAATTCAGCCGTAGATTGTGTATCATCAGCTTCCACAACCGCCTTTAATTCGTCATTGTCGACCAAAGTCTTCGGACGACCGCGAGGTTCATTTTTCAGGTCGAAATTTCCAGAACGGAAGCGAGCAAACCAATAACAAGTGGTGCGTTGGTTTGTAGTGTTAGCTCCGTAAACGTCGTTGGTGTTGCGTGCCGCTTGTGCCGCGTTGCTGCCACGACGGTACTCATATTCCATAATTACTCGAATTTTTAACGTATCCATGATGACGAAAAAGATTGAAATGCGATGAAAATGTAACACTAATCAATAAACAAATGACTACTTTTGGGAAAAAAAATCCATGTTTTTAAAATAAAATTAATTTGAAATTAGAATTCTTAGCCAAACAAAAATTATTTTGATTTGAAATGGCCAGTACTGCAGAACGGCAATTTCATAGGTAAAGACCTAATATTAGGCCGCATAGTTTTCGACTTTTGATAAAAAATACCCCCCCCCCCCCCTTATCTACAAAGCTTGCATAGAGAGAAATCTGAAATTATTCTATGTGATAGAAGTTTATGTATATATTACAGGAAAAATAAAACGATGTCTCTAAATAGCAAAGTTTTTCAGAAATTATCCATAAAAATTACATATAAATGATGGTACGGAACTCTCGGTGCGCTCATCCGATTCGCTCTTGACCGGTTTTGTTTTTAAGTTGTGATTATTAAAACAAAAAGCTTACTTTTGAAAAATTCGTTACTTTCTTCGGTTGACTAAAAAATTTAAAAAAATGCTTAGAACTATCTTTGCAGTGAGGTGAAAAATTTCAGCGAAATTGAAAGAGGTTACATATAATATGTAGTTGAAACTTGAAACTCACTGCTTTAGACAGTAGTTGTGACTATCATGAATATATTATTTACTGATTCAACCAGTGAGTTTCACTGGTTGACTCAGTGAAGGTTCACTGGCAACCAGTGAGATCCACTGAAAAATTTTAAGAGAGTACATCTCTATAGAATTAACTAATCTTTTATGTTTTCATTTTATGTTAATTATTTTCATAGTCTAAAAATTTACGTGCGCGCGCCCCCTTGTAACCTCGCGGCCCTAGGCACGTGCCTAGTTTGCCTTAGGGATAATACGCCACTGGCTCCATGTAAAATACTGGTATTGGGAAGCCGACCCCAGCATAGTTGGGAAAAGGCTAGGCAGATTGATTGTGTAAGTTTCAATATTATACAATTTGTTTGATTTTACATAAGTATTTGGAAAATTCAAAGCAGGTATAATCATAGTTGAAAATGGTCATAATTAATTTTTACAACTAGGTAGGTAGGTACCTCTTCCAGAAGAATTATTTGTGTCACTATCACTTGACTCATTTTAAAGAAAATGTTAACACGATCGTAACGCATTTATTAAAATATACCTTGCGAAAATTTTACGAAGCAATGAATATAAAATGTAAACAAAACAAAATGGGCGCTAAAATCATGAGTTATGTGAGATAGATTAATAATTAAAGGGTAATTACGTAAATAGGCAAAACAAGAGACATGATATTCTTTGTCATTGGCGTCGGGCGACTTGTCAATCAACCGTAGATAGATTTCTTAATAATAAGGGCTGATTTTTCAATAGGTTGATAACTTTCATGTGAAGAATAAATGTGACAGTTTGACATATTTTCTATAAAAAAAGCTGTCAAACCGCCATATTTATACATCTGATAAAAAAAAAACAATCAGCCCTCAATCAAATAGGCCTGTCCCGGCGCGGCGGGACGTTTAAAATTATGCTTGAAATACGGGACGTCTGGCAACGCAACCCATGGCCTAGTAGAAACAGACATTTGAATTTTATTATTTGTATAGATTAGTCTATGATACACTTAGGTTGAAATTAAACTATGTATATAATACCCCTGCAGTTTCGAATCGAATGTGCCGACTTGCATGTTGTACCAGCTAGGTAAGTAGGTACCTACACAGAAATGATCGTGGGGCCCACAATTGATTCGGCGGTACTGTTGGCCACAATACATTCGGCTTTCATCCGTTGCACCTAAATGCATATAGACGTATAAAAAAAGGCGGACAGATTCTCGCTAGCAAAAAACAAAATATTTTTAATTTAACTGTATTGACCTCAAACTTGACAAATTTATAATACCTTTTTATTAAACTTGACATGGTAAACTTGTGCTGATTTGATTGAATGTATTAATAATATATTTTGAAGGAGTTTTTATTATTACCTATAGATTAAGCTGTTTGCATGCCTTAGTATATGGATCTTATTAAACTAAACATCTGTAACTTGTACCTATAGTAGGTAGTTAGTTCTTATTACTACTATTCTATTCTATTCTCCCCGCTGCGTCTGCCTGTCTGTTTGAACGCGATAAACTCAAAAACTACCGAACAGATTTTCATACGGTTTTCACCAAAGGACGGAGTGACTCAGTGAGTGATTAAGGTTTTGTGTAAATTGGCTGAATTAGGACGATGATTATTGAAGATGTCGTAAAAAATCATGCCGACTGGAACTTTATACCCACCATTTACGGCAACGATATTCGTAGCGATTTGAGTTTGCAGTTATATCGGACGGCCCTATATTCTAAACATCCCATGGGATAGCTTCCGACATCCAGGCGGGCGTAGCCGCAGGCAAAAGCTAGTTTTATTATATGTAGGTATAGATGTTATAAAAGATGAGGAGGTATCACTTGCATAAGTCCACTTAATAGGAAATAAATCATTATAATCATCATAAGTACCTAATAAAGACTTACCCTTCAATTCGCTCACAAATTTTAAAGACTTACCCTTCAAGTCGCTTACAAATTTTTGCATCCACTCCATTTAGGAAGTAAGCAACAGCACAAAAGCACATCACAAAGTCTTTTTTCGTCATTTTTTGTGTTGAAACGTTTAATTATGGACTCAGTCACAGTGAACTACCTACTTATACTTTATTTATAACTGACCATAATTTATTATATTTTTATGAACGAACAAGTAGAATACAGGATGCAAACGTAGGGTGACAACTTTCGTAGGTACTTACCGGACTTCGTACAATATTTTATGAATTCTAAAAACATTTTTTCAGTAGCTGTAAGATATTTACTTATGTCAAAGAATCCGACGAAAACATTTGGAGAAGAGTCTCGAAAATAGCAAAATAAGCTGTACATAGGTACCTACTTAACTACTTATTGTACATCAAAAACTTTGTTTTATACAAAAAACAAAGTGTCTATTCTTCATAGCATGTTCTTTTATGGTGTGAAAAGAATGAAAATAAGGTAGATATTGTACAAGAATCTCCTGCTCTCTCCTACTCCGTTGCTTGTAGCCAAACTTTGGCAGTTTGGCTTCACAATGCCAAACCGTGTTTCCTTCAACTACTAAAGAGAAGCAGAGCAAAGGTACTAAAATTGGTGGAATTTTAGGTAAATATTACTTACCTATTAATGATATTTTCCTAGCTCCGCAGCGGCACTGCTCCGCTTCTCTCAGCTCTACGAGCAGGTAGCCTAATAGGTACTACCCTATCCTCAAAGTCAACCTCAGATCAACAAAAAAAAAAAAAGGAAGATGGAGCGCCGCCAACATCAAAAGTGAAGCCACAAAACCGTGCTCCTGCAAGTAAAATACACGCTCACGTACACAAACAACTAAAACCACGCTCACTGCTCTTAGTACGTGCAGAGTACTCGTTTAGTTAGCATAGTTAAAAAAAATAGAATTATGCCTTCCTATGTAGATAGTGCAAACTTGTAAAAACTATAGCAAATCACATGAAATGTATCTCAGAATCACTTTTCACATGTAAGTACTTGAAGTAACGTCGTTTTATTATTAAATAAACTAGGTATGAGTTTTAGATTACTTGAAACAAAAAACTTCAACGAACGAACGCAGTGACATAAGGTGCGAAGCTTCCCTCGCAAATTATGTCACTGCGTTCGTTCGTTAAAGTTTGCCATAATACGATTTAAAATTTCCCCATTCGATTAAACAACTTTTTAAATGATATCTTACCCATAGGTACAATACTATTCCCCAAATTATAGGGAAACAATTTAACAAACGGCAACCCTTCATCGCACACATAGATAAAATGGTGGCTTCACTTTTGATGTTCGCGGCGCTCCATCTTCTTTTTTCTGTTGATTTGAGAAGCCAACAAATAACACCAGTTACAAAGTACCTGCAATACGATGAGAATGACGATTTTCCTCAGAGACCCAACTTAAGTATGAGGAAAACCTTTTGGAGTTAATAAGGACTGTCCTCCTTAACAGCCAAGCACTGGTCACAGTAGTTGCGAACAACACACTCATATAGTACGAAGTATGTAAGTACCTACCCACGATGGTGACGAACCGCACATCCGCTTCAAGCTACATGCATCCATATTTGTGAATGTGATAAGTGATAACGCCGCGCCGCCGTAGCCTTCTTTAAACCGACTTCGAAAAAAGGAGGTTATACAATCAGGGAGTATTTTTAGATATGTTATGAGAAAACGCAAGCACTTGGAGCTGTGCCACAACACAAAACTCGCTTTCTATTAGCCTGAACAAATCAGCGTTATTCACTTGCACATAATAGAGGTACCTATTTGCTTATTTCTGTCATGTCATACTCTTAAATAAAGCGTATCTATTAAGCATACAAAATTATAAATAAATAACAATTTTATCTTCATTTTAAGTAGGTACGAAGCCTACGAAACTCATTGACTGTAAATTGTTGTAAGAACCGCTGTTGCTGTTATCATTTTGCTAGGCACCGACGCCGAATTCTCTCAGCCATTTACTAGGTCCCTACTATCTGTTGCTTTTTTGGGGTTTACCTCAAAAGGAAAAAACGGAACCCTCATAGGATCACTTCGTTATCAG
Organism: Cosmia pyralina; assembly: GCA_946251885.1. NCBI lineage: Eukaryota > Metazoa > Arthropoda > Insecta > Lepidoptera > Noctuidae > Cosmia > Cosmia pyralina. The sequence continues at coordinate 2,591,873 of OX276348.1, read as the reverse complement.
TCTGTCTGTCTAGACCCTTTTTCTCAGGAACGCGTGGAGGCAAGGCATCAAGTTGAAATTAATATCAAATAGTCTACCGACCCTTGGAGCTCTAAAAATTCATGCTTTTAAGACAATGCAATAAAAAAAAATACGTCCATTTTAAGCGAAATATTTTGATACTCGCAAGTACCTAAATCAAAACCTATATTGTACCATAGAATTAAAAGGCTGTAGGGCAAGTAGGTACTTACCGTTGACCTAGAATCATGAAAGGCAAGAAGCAAGGTCTCTCAGCAAGAGTAAAGATTAGAAGTGAGCGTGACATATCAACGTATGGGAGAACATGTTTTTCAAGTACAATTTTAAGTTTGTTTTTGGGATAAATTCTTTTCAACTACGGCTACGGAACCCTCCATTGTGCGTGGTCCGACACTGGTTTAATTATCTTTGTCCGACACGCACTTGGCGGATTTTAATGTATTGGATGGCTCGGGATGTTGAGAGGTCATCACCGCATACCGATGCATGTTATGCATTCGACGCCTTTTCACTGATTATTCCACTTTGCCCCACCAGTGGGAAAAAGTTAATGTTCACAATTTTACGTCCACTGTGTCCCAATAGTTAATTTTGGTGGGGCAAATTACTACAATCGTAGGTATAGGTACGGTCAAATTACTCTGAAGTCAGTGTTTCCCACTAGGGCTGGCACTGTTGAATTTAATAAGTTGAAATTAACACAACAAGACTAGGCGTAGACACCTTTATAAACACAAAGATCCGTGGCGCGTCGTAGGGACCACTTACCTACACACAGCTCCCTCACTACGCTCAGCTACACTGCTGCCTCGTTCCGCTACGTTTACTCGCTCCGCTCAAACGAACAGGCATTCTTCTAAAGCGCCTAGCACGCGATTATTATATAGGCGTACAGTGAGAGGCTCGTGGGTAAATAATAACAGCTGCACGGGTCGATCATCAATGTTAAACAACTCTTGCTGGGGTCGGTCCGCGGATATGTCATCCATAACATACCGAGACCTCGAATCACCGTGCCTCGGAAAGCACGTGGTCCCAGCTGTCATTCGTATATCTTTGTCAGTCGTTACGGGTAGTTAGAAGCCCGAAATTCTGACAACCAGTCTTGCCAAGGAATGTCGTGTTACATAGTAACTGGGTTGTGGCAGTGCCACCATTAAAAATACTGGTATCCAGCTGGATCCGGTTAGACTTATAGCCGTCCCCAACATAGTTGGGAAAAGGCTAGGCAGATTGCGTCGCGTACAATGAAACACGTCAATGGTAACACTTGAATAGAGTCAAATTGTTACCATGAACACGGGTTCCTACAGGAACAAGGATGAGATAGGCAGGTTGCAACAGTCATAAGCCCAGTCTGCCTCGCAAACTGTCCAAACGAAGTGCTGAGCATACGCTACAACATTAATAAAAATAATAATAATCATTTTCTTAAAAAAAAAGTATAATTAATAATAAATTAGAGGGTATCAAAAAATTGATTCTCGTGATTTGTAAGATTCAAATGTGTCCTCCGCTTCTGAGATGACATTGAATATTTTTCTTTTCACTGTGTATTGTAACCATGTCGGAAACTGCTTCGTGGTCTCACACATGCTTTCAAAGAATGAATCTAAGGGGTGTTTGTTCCGCTCGCCATATCGACAGTTGTTTCTATCATCCATATCAATCATTATTTCACCAATTTCGTTATCGATTTTTCTTTTTCTGAACATGTGTTCATTTTGCAGGGATGTGTCCACTTTGGTTGTGTGAGATTCTGATGGGAAATTCAATGTGTCAGTATTTGAAGTAGATGGTTGGACTTCTAAAAAGGAGTCTGAAGGTGATGGTGAGGACTCTTTGTTATCATCACTGGACGTTGTTAGACTTCGTCTTCTTTTCCTAGTTTTCATGAAGGGGAGAAGGAACTCCATTAATTCGGCATACTTCCACTTGTTATTGATGAGCATGTCCTGCCCGTTAGCCACTGCTCTGGCTCTTTTTAAGGAATCTCTATGACTGTCCCGCAGTTTCTTCCACTCAGCTTTGGCAGTTTTAACTGAAAATTATAAGAACAACAATAAATATAATTATTTGTTTTTTTTTTGCATGTCCTAGAACCAAAAATTAGAAGAAATAAATGACATCTCATCTACCAACCCGCACTAGACCTGCGTGGTAGATTACAGCCCACTCCCTCTCGAAGAGAGGAGCCCTGTGTCCTAGCAGTGGGAACATTATGGACTGATTATTATGTTATGTTTTTACGTAGTTATTTGCAAATCTATTCTATGAGACTTGTAACAAGGTAAGTTCATCATAATACACATTTCACTTTACTAGCTTGTATTTATTTTTGTACCTATACTCCATTTGCAATAAATAAGACTTTTTTACAGCCCGCTCAACCAATTTTGACTTCTATTGCGTTGGTGGCATGACAAATGGCAGCTGCAGTAAACTTGTAACCACTCTTTTGTCTTTAATGCCATCCTTAAGCCTACGGAATAGAAGTCAACATTGATTGAATGGACTGTGAAAAAGGTTTGTTTAAATGTCTAATCTTATTGCAAATGGAGTATAATTATTTATCGGGCAGCCTCATTTAACATTTACCACTGGATTTAGGATGTTATATTAATATTAAGGGGCTTCCCTCACCAGGAGCATTCACATGTAAAGCAATAATTCAAGATTCCACAGTCACGGCTACGGCTTTGCAAGTAGACTAGCAGACCATCAACTGTTAGGTAGTGTAGAGAGATAATTGAAATCAGCAGGATAGGTTAATACATATTATAATTAAGTAGTTTGGTAGAAGTAACACAGCTAGGTTGCAGGTCATCATCATTCTCCTGCCCTTATCCCAATCTATTTGGGGTCGGCGCAACATGTCCTTTTTTTCCATACTTCTCTATTATTCGTCATCTCGGTAGTCACCCCCTTTCTAGCCATGTCATCTTTCACACAATCCATCCATCATTTCTTTGGTCTTCCCCTACTCTTATAGCCATCGACATTCATACTCAAAACTTAAGAAAACAACTTAACTCAAGCTTGGTTGCAGGTAAAGGTTACATTATAGGCAAATGCTTCCGGTGAGGGAGCGTCTTTAGGCACCCATAAAGACGCGTCACTGTGACTTGTTTACATGTTAAACTAATTAATTGCTCTTGTTCACTTGTCTGTCACCAAATAAACACTATAGACAGACAAAAGTTAAAAGCTACATCTGTTCTGTGAACTGTAGCTCTAATAGAGCTGAGCTACAGTTCACAAAACAGATCTAACTTTTAACTTTTGTTCTTAACACTAGGTTCAAATATAATTATTCATTAAAACTTACTGTCAGGTATGTCTTTGCATTTTAATTCAGCCACAATTCTTTTCCAAGCCGCATCTTTTCTTCTCATGTCACGGTATTCCCTGCAACCCGTATCCCATAAACAAGGTAGCTGTCGAATCATGTCGATAAACTCCTCCATGACAAGGAATAAACTGGAATACTTTTTCCACAAGTTTCTATGAGCGTATTACACAAATTAATAAAGAAAATCAACAATGTTTTGCCGGAACATTTTCAAAACTCATAAACAATCAATAATACTTTACACTTAGAAGAATTGTTGTTTTATATGAACAGTACATCAGCATAGTTTGTTTTAATAATGATAAGTTCACTATTTTAAAGCGAGATTCTTTGTTTTGTATTATCTGCTTGGCTTTTACACTTTTCCTAAACTAGCAAATAAATAAATATTAATTAGCAAAAACAAATTGCTGGGCTGCTGAAGATTGACAGCACATTGACAGATTGAAAGACAAATGACATTGACACTTTAGGAGACAGTGTGACAAGATAATAAATATTATGGGTATGGTACACTGACCTCTATTGTACAAGTGTACAATAGAGGTTAGTAGTATGGTACCACAAACATAACTGAACCGGTGCTTTTAGTTGGAACTAACGAAATGACTATGAAAAGTGACAAGGTTTGTCATATTTGTTCACCGACATCGCCGCCGTTACCGGGCCACATGCTTGTGGGACTGTATATAAGGGGTCTTGCATTCTCTGTATCTTCAAACTCAAAGACAAACAGGGTTATACATTTGTTGTTGTTACCGAAGTCCCTATGATAAAAACTTCGAAAGCTTCATTTCTAGCTTAGATAAATTGTTGAAGCACTTTATTGACAAAAACTGTAATATAATGTGGGGATTTCAATGTTGACGTAGGTACTTGTTGAAAACAAAAAATCTTCGGAGTTTTTAAGTACACTTCTGGACACATCTTTTGGCCAACCTTGTATTTTCAGTTTCGTTTGGTCCTAGCTAAAATTTTATATTAGGTCGAGCAAAAAGTTTTTATGCAGTTTTGAACGTGGCACATTCACAATTTCATTCAATAGTCTTTTTTTGAATTTCGAACACAGAATTTAAAGAAACAAAAGACAATTTGGAGCCTGTTTATTGATATCAAACAATCGAATACTAAGAAAACTTATTCTTGAAAAAGTGATTGGTATCTTTGATTTCGCAACAAACATTACTTATTCTTAACATTAAGGTGAGGTTCTTTCAATAATCTATGGATACTTCACCTGAAGTCGTCGCCCAAGCTGTGGCACTTATTCAGGCCGGACACAGCCAAAGAAACGTGAGTGCTCAACTTAATTTAAGTCGATCTGCGGTCCGAAATGTTTATCGGAGGTACCTAGAGACTGGCGGCTTTGTTCGTCGCCAAGGAAGGCCACGATCTCGGGTCACAACTGAAAGGCAGGATCGATTCATCGTGACGACCAGCTTGAGAAATCGTCACCTTACCTCCATTGAGATACAAAACCAACTTCGCGACTTCCACGGAGTATCTGTGAGCGCTCGAACTGTTCGGAGAAGGTTAAAAGAACGCGATATGGTACCACACAAGCCAGCTAATGGCCCCAAACTAACGCGAGCCCACCGAACAGCGCGCCTTCATTTCGCACGCAGTCATTTAAATTGGACACAGCAAGATTGGAGCCGTGTACTCTTTTCTGATGAGTCTAAAATTGTGTTACATGGCAATGATGGAAGGAAGAAGGTCTACCGACGTAAGGGAGAGCGTTTCGCACAATGCTGCTTTGAAGAGAGGGTTGCTTATGGCGGTGGCTCATGGACTGTCTGGGGCGGTATATCCGCGAGCGGCAAAACTCAACTTGAGGTTGTTACAGGACCACGGCTGCCAACATTAAATGCTGAAAGGTACATTCGTGAGTGCTTAGAACCTCACGTGATACCATACGCGGACTATGTGGGCCCAAATTTCCTTTTTATGCATGATAATGCAAGAGCCCATGCGGCCGGCATCGTCAGGGAATATCTTCGGGATGTGAACATCACAGTTATTGACTGGCCAGCCAGAAGCCCAGACATGAACCCCATTGAGCACATGTGGGACGAGCTAAAAATACGTGTTAGGGCTCGTCAGCCAGTTGCCCAGACGATGCAGGAGTTGAAAACTGCCATAGAAGAGGAATGGGAGATGATCCCTCAAAATTTCATAGAGCGGTTGATAAACTCTATGCCTAATCGTATGAGAGCTGTGTTAGATGCCCATGGAGGCAACACGCGTTATTAAATTAAACTTTTATTTGATAAAACATGTTTTTATTCAAAAATCAATTGCCTTTAACAAGGCGCATATCCGACTTGTTAGGCGTAGCTCCATGTCGTATGGTATTCTGAATTCAAATTTAAAACAATACGATCGAAAAAGATGGTAAAATGTATCAGGTTTAAAACTGCATCAACAGTTTTTGTTCAATCTAGCAATCATATTTCGGTAGGGGCCATCGAAACCTAAACTCTAAGGTGGGCCAATAGATGTGTCCAGAAGTGTACATTGACATGTTATAATTTTAAATACCTTGTGAGAACTCCGACTTTTATCCGAAATAACTCTCAGTCGTGTTTAGATAACATAATCACAAATCTTGATAGTGACTACATACAGCAGTGTTTTGTGGATCATAATGGCTTAGCTAATGGTCATGGTGGACTTTTATGTTATGTAGCTCTTGAATCAACAAAAAATCAAAAAGCTTCGAGTTCACCAGATCATTTAATGAGAAGAATAATTCCGTCAAGAGAGTGTTACTAACAAAACATGGACTAAGTATACTATACTTCAACAAAATATTCCAAGATTGTTATCCCAAAAAATCAATTAAAATAAAGTCAAAAAATATCAACGCAATAAAGTGGATTACAATAGGTACAAAAGTATCAAGTACAAAAAAAGTGAAAAGAGTCCTATGTTCTGGAACATTAAATAATGTCAGCGTCAAAAATTATAAAATCAATTACGTTCGAATTCATAGAAGAGAGTTATTAAGCAAGCCAAAAAGCAAGCTATATCACGGTTTTTAAACAGTGCAAAAATATAGTGAAAGAAACGTGGAAAATAGTAAATGAACAAACTAAAAAGAAAAATGGAGATGGGATTGAATTAGTAGACAAGGCTTAATTCTTAGGGATTAATATAGATTCGCATTTAAATTGGAAACCGGAGCTTGCTGTTATTGAATCATCCATATCATCAGCATGTTACGTACTCAGGAGCCTTATGGATGAATTGAACATAGAACAGTTAAAGATTATGCGCTGGTCGAGTCTAGGGTAAGGTATAACATCATGCTCTGGGGAAATAGTTACAGTTATAACTGGCAAAGAGCGTTCATCTTACAGAAACGAGCCATAAGAACAATAGTCAAAATTGCACAACGTGTCTCATGCAGAGATTACTTTAAAAAATTGGAAATGATGGGGGATGCGCTGTGGTAGCCCGCGAAATTCAAATTTTCTTGCGTTTTATGCAATTTGCAGGTCCGTGTCAGGTTGTATCTTGATCAAAATATGATACGCGGGAATAAAACATACGCATTTACATAATGTTAACCATAAAAATCATCAATATATATTTCTAAGTTAGATTTCGTGCAGATTCGTCGAAAAAACGAAATCTAACGAAGCTGCACGAATTCTTACTTAGAAAGATGTATTCATGATTTTTATGGTTAAAATTATGTAAATACATATGTTTTGTTCCAGCGTATCATATTTTGATCAAGATACAACTTGATTACTTGACACGGACCTGCAAATTTCAAAAAACCCAAAAAAAATTGAACTTCGGGGTTACCACAGCGCAACCTCCTTAAGTCATTTTGCTAAGTATCTTCATGAATTTGAATTACAAGAAGAACATGAGATTAGAGAGCACGCGAAGAAAAATTTTTAAGCAACTATTAGCACCAAAATTAAATATAGTAGAGCATTGCTCGAAGTACCAAGCTGTAGAGATATTTAATAAGTTGCCTTCTGAGCTAAAGATCCTGATTTATAACACCCATTTGTTTAAAACAAAATTAAAAGCCTTTTTATTAGAAAAATGTCTGTATAATATATCGGAACTAACGTCGCACAATAATTAATGATTTACACTTAGACTATAATTTAAATTGAAAACTGTTTGAAATTATATTATAAAAACCTGACATTATAAAAAAAAAAAAAAAAATGTGTTTATTATCTTAAATCTACACAATTAAGTTGCCGGGGTTTCCCAGAAAGTAATCCGAAGATACTTGTGATGGGATAAACCTCGCTCTTCCTTGATTGATTAACAATTGATTTGTTGTGCTAGTGAGGTATAAATTATATTTACACTGTTTGACATTTTAAGTACTTAATTAAAACTGTAGCAATGGGCATAAATTTCACTTCAGTTGTTAATTAATAATTCGTAATTCTTTGCATTTGTATTTATATTGCATGTGTATATATTCAAAACAATGTAAATTGTTTTATGAATAAATTAAATGAATGAATGACACAAAAAACCTCAGCAAAAACCCTTATTCACAAAAAACTGGAACGCTCTTTTAAAAATAGTGTTTTGTTTTGTCAATTTCTTTCAAATTATGATTTGAGTTTGAAAGAAGGAGACAAAACGCTATTTTAACTAGGTTTGTAGAGCGTTTTAATTTTCTAGTGACTGGAGGTAAGTTTTTATTTGTTACACATAGGTGTAAAAATAAAATAGGTAATAATAATAATCGTCCTGCACCAACCGGCACCCTAATTGCGTAACACATTATCAATCGGAGTTGGTTTCATTTTGACAGTTCAACAACATTCATTGCGTTATTTACGTTGTCGAGCAGACAAATTTTTCGAACATATGAAGCAATGGATTAGCATTTTGTTACAAAATGAAACCAACTCCGATCGATAATGTGTTACGCAATTAGGGTGCGGGGGTTGTCTTTGGGTGCACTTGCATAGTGGATACAGGGATAATCGTCGGCTGGTGCCTCCTCGTCATCTAAAATTGTCTAAGGGGCATCTGCGAGTTGGCTTCGGCCCCTCGTACGCCTTCTAAAGGTCAGGGACCCCAGGGTCCCGAGATATGTCAAAGACATCATTATAAAAATAATAATCGTTTATTAACCACATAATCTAAGTAGGTACTTACTGTTTTGCCGTTAGAGGCGTACAAATATCAAATGGGTAGGTATTTGAAATAAAAATAAAGTAGGTACCTACATAAATTTACCTAATACATAATTTTTGTTAAAAATTAACTGACAAGATATTAACGCTAAATTATATCCTAAAGCAATAATAAAATTTTTGTTTTATTTCGAAATTTAGTTTTTCTAAACTTAATAACTTTCCTGATACTTACGTTATGTATTAGATACTTATGTTTAAATATAAAATTACTTATATATTTACAAATGACAAAACATTAACACAGATTTGTAGGACACTAAACAGCCATAGCAGTAATAACAATAAAACGGCTTCACTGTACTTTAACACCCGCGAGGCCGAAACTTCAAAATTTTATTGCGTGTTGATGTTTTGAAGTAAAACACTTTCGCAAAATATTACACTACGCAAATGACAAGCTTTTGAGAAAAAAAAAATCCTAAAATTTCAGAAAATCAACTTATTTACACAATAAAATTGTCATTTACCACCACAAAAAACTATTACAGAAACAGTTTACCACAGATAATGTCCGAATTTCAATCCGAGCTTGTTCAGTTTTAAGTTTAGACAAAGTGACAGCGGATTTTAATGGTTTTCAGTATAAATTATTGTAGGATAAGTTTTTAACAGACTTTAATTCATTTTTAAATAGGCACGTATTAAAAAATGAATTAAAGTCTGTTAAAAACTATAACACGGCTTTGGTATACATACAATAAATTCTGGGTGCCATGCCTATAAAGAAAACTTTTTGTTTATTAAGCTTCGTTGTGTAGGTATTAATTAGCACAAATACGACTTTCCGTCTTGGAGGAGCTTGTGGCTAAGTAGTGACAGCTGCACGGGTCGATCGATCAGGTTAAGCTATGCTTGCAGGGGTTGGTCCGTGGATGGGTGACCATCTTTACATACCGAGACTCCTCCGTGCCTCGGAAAGTATACGTTAAGCCGTTGGTCTCGGCTGTCATTCGTGGATCTTTGACAGTCACTACGGGTCGTCAGATCAGAAGCCCGAAAGTCTGACAACAAGTCTTACCAAGGGGTATCGTAATGCCCGGTCACTGAGTTGTGGAGGTCAGATAGGCTGTCACTCCATGTAAAATACTGGCATTCAGCTGCATCTGGTTAGATTGGAAGCCGACCCCAACGTAGTTGGTAAAAGGCTAGGCAGATTGACTGACGACATTCTGTCTTCAGCGTTTCAAATAAATGTAAGTTTGATTTCATAAGCATTACATAATTCGGACCAATTTAAAAACTAAGACATAAGTAGGTAGTGCTGCGAACAATACAGTGAAGCATGCGCAAAACTAGACCTCGCTCTGTGCATACACGACACCATTTACACCAAACTACAACTGAATACATTTTTGCAAAAACACACCTCGGTTGTACGAGCATCTCACAGTTACAAAGGCAAGAATATTTAAATGAGAGTAAAACCCACCTTAACCCTTGATGATGATTGTGTTTTCTTACAACCAAACATGTGGCAACACCTGAAATTGTCAGCTGTCAATAATGAAGTTTATAACGATAGTTATCACTACGGAACAGATTCTCTACTAAGGTCTGATTTCCGAAATCAGACCAATCCGGAGAAAATCTAAATTAGATACTTATACTGTATTATATGTACCTACCTATTCATGATTTTTGTGTTGTTTTTAAAATTAGGTATCTATTAATTATCTATTAATTTTTGCTAGTCGTTAATTGATTACATTTTTCAAAACAGCTTCTTTTCATTTCACAATCTTAATGTGAGCGACAGAGGTGACAAGAGGTGACAAAATGCGACAGCCCTCTTGGGTTAGTAAAATATTTAGAGGTGCTGTTTTTACCTCCAATATGCGTAAGAGGAGACAGGTGGAATACCTTCCACCTCAATCAATCTGCCTAGGGTTTTCCCAGCTAAGTTGGGGTCGACTTCCAGTCTAACCGGATGCAGCGGGCTACCAGTATTTTACATGGAGCGACTGCCTATCTGACCTCCACAACCCAGTGACTGGGTAATACGTTACCCCTTGGTAAGACTGGTTGTCAGACTTTCAGGCTTCTGACGACCCGTAACGGCTGTCAAAGATCCACGAATGACGGCCGGGACCAACGGCTTAACGTGCTTTCCGAGGCACGGAGGAGTCTCGGTATGTAAAGATGGTCCCCCATCTACGGACCAACCCTGGCAAGCGTAGCTTAACCTGATGGATCGTCCCGTGCAGCTGTTATTACTTAGCCACGAGCTCCTCTTAAATACCTTCTGAATACCCTCCACCTGTGTCTCCAAATGCCCAAGAAATTGCAAATTGTTGAAATAATAGGTCTTTACCTATGAAATTGCCGTTTTGTATGAAAAAATTTAAACGAATTTTTTTCATGCATTTCAATATAAAAAAATCAATATAAAAAAAATGCCAGGTTTATATCCTCCCTTATCTTCTTATGCTGAGGCTACATTAGCGGGATACGGCGAATATTTGTGTTATCGCAACAAGTGTGGCCGAGCAGTTCATCACATCGCGTAGGTAGTAATCGGGCGATGACGAATGCTTGTCGCGGCACTGTCGGTGAACTGGCGCGCGTCGAAGGGATTTGTCGCGACAATGTTAGCTTGCGTGGCTACACTTCGCCACTTCAGTTGTAGTCCATACTTTGAACGGAATGGACTTCTCTTTTTCATATTTTGCAAATGATACTCGTACAATAATAACAAATAATAATTTACCGACACAATACAACCACTTCCTCCATTTTACTTCGCCAGAATTGTAGACAAGAACATCGCGTATTGCTACCCGTACACGATGTTTTTATTTATCGCACCAATGCGACAGGAATATTCGCGCGCTAATGTAGCACCAGCATTACCATCGCTTAGTTCGCGTATCTCTAAACTACTGTGCAAATATAAATTCTTACTTTTCTTTGTGCAGGTTTTCTACCCCCTCACAAGAGCGCGGTGTGAATCTCATTTTACCTAAAATTGTACGTGGTATAAGTTCTATACCAAGAAAATATTTTTTTATTATTACTTAATAGTGATGGAACAACGTTAGTGAGAATGATTAGTATGGATGACGTGAGAATAGCAGTTAATGGGATGAAGAATGGTAAAGCAATAGGTCCGGATGGAATACCAGTCGAAGTATGGAAGTTATTACGGGTAGATGGATGGACGTGGTTAGCTTTATTCTTCAATAAGTTGTTGCTAGAAGAAGCCATACCTGACGAATGGTGCAACAGTTCGCTGGTGCCCATCTTTAAAAACAAAGGTGATATGCTGGAGTGCAACAACTATAGAGGAATAAAGCTAATGTCACATAGTATGAAGGCTTGGGAGAAAGTTATTGAAAGGCGACTAAGAGAAGAGAGTGAAATTTCGCAAAACCAATTCGGTTTTATGCCTGGTCGAGGAACAGCAGACGCCATCTTTGCTATCCGCCAGCTGTGCGAGAAATACAGAGGTGCGCATAAAAACTTGCACATGGTATTTGTTGACCTCGAAAAGGCATACGACCGAGTGCCTCGCGAAGTTTTGTGGTGGGCACTTAAGGAAAAATGTGTACCAGGGAAGTATGTGCAGTTGATTCGCGCGATGTACAGTCGATGCAGTACCCAAGTCCGGTCTACAGTGGGCACTACTGGCAGCTTCGATGTGGCTGTCGGCTTGCACCAGGGGTCTGCACTCAGCCCTTACCTTTTCGTGCTGATAATGGATGCTCTTTCTTCGGATATCCAGGAAGAGGCTCCCTGGTGTATGCTGTTCGCCGATGACATTGTGCTGGTTGCCGAGAGTGGCTTAGAGGTCCAGAGCAGATTGGAGGTGTGGTGGAAAAGACTGGAGACCGTTGGCCTGAGAGTAAGTCGGACCAAAACAGAGTATTTGTTTTGTGATTTTGATGGTCTCTCCGGTCCTGTGCCCATATCTCTTGCCGGAACGCCCTTACCGATCTGCTCCGACTTTCGGTACCTCGGGTCGCTTGTCCAGGGGGATGGCGAAGTAGACCGAGACATAACACACCGGATCAACTCAGGATGGATGAAATGGCGACAGGTTACAGGAACAACTTGCGACCCACGGATGCCCCTCAAGTTGAAGGGGAAAATTTACAAGTCCGTGATAAGACCTGTCGTACTTTATGGATCGGAATGCTGGACAGTGAAGAAGACGGATGAAAAAAAATTGCATGCAGCGGAGATGAGAATGTTGAGATGGATGTGTGGAATGACGAGAATGGATAAAGTGAGAAATGAGTATATAAGAGGAAGTTTGAAAGTGGCGCCAGTGACAGAAAAGTTGAAAGGAAATCGTTTGTCTTGGTATGGGCATGTAATGAGGAGAGACGAAACGCATGTGACTAAAAGAGTGATGAATATACATGTTGATGGATGGAGAGGCAGAGGAAGGCCAAAGAAAAGATGGATGGATTGTGTGAGGAATGATATGAAAGAGAAGGGAGTGAATGATAGCGTGACGGTTGACAGGGGAGAATGGAAGAAGAAAACGTGTTGCGCCGACCCCAAGTAATATGGGATAAGGGCAGGAAGATGATGATGAGTGATGGAACAACGTTAATAATAAAAAAATATTTTCTTGGTATAGAACTCATACCACGTACAATATTAGGTAAAATGACTCACGGGCCCGTTTCACACCGCGCTCGTGTGAGGGGTTAACCCGTCGCGCGCTAATTAGCAGGCACAATTGAAATTCTATTGTTATCTGTACACATGGTGTGCAATCGACATTTTAAGAGTTAAATGTATTTTCGTTTTTTGCCACCGACTTCCGAAATTAAAGTTATTTTTCACTTTGTAGTGCTGTTTTTGGAAGTCGGTTGTATTTTTTTGTAAAAAAGTTTTTATTTTTCACTTTTTAGTTGTGGTAACCTACCCCACACAAATTCTAAAATACCACTACCTGCAAAACAAACTAGAACATCATCCATATAAAAGTGGGGAAAAAATACGTATTATTGAAGCTAACTCAAAAACTACCAAAGCAAAGTTAATCAATTTTATATGGGACCAACTGTGATGTATAAACTCTCGAACAAAACAAAAAAAAAAATCCAAATCGGTCCAGCCATCTTCGAGTAATCGGGGAACATACAGTTCCGACGAATTGAGAACCTCCTCCTTTTTGAAGTCGGTTAAAAAGAGTAGCTAGCAACACAAGATGCTTTTCGACGGGCCATTCCCGATAGCACTCGCCATGCAAATCGGATACTGTACTGAGTACTGAATATTGATAAGACATACATAGGCTTGCACTGTAGGTACCTATCTACATATTACAGCATGATGTCATAATTAATGGTATATAGTTGCATGTTGCAACTATATACCAAAATACTTTAGTACCAAAATAGCTAAATAATAATTAAGTACTTACCTACAGTTTTAAACCAGTTTTTTTGTACACCGTAAGTATTCATAATACTCAGTCGTTACGGGTCGTCAGAAGCCCGAAAGTCTGACAACCAGTCTTAACAAGGGGTATCGTATTACCCAGTTACTGGGTTGTGGAGGTCAGATAGGCAGCTGATCTATGTAAAATACTGATATTCAGCTGCATCCGGTTAGACTGGAAGCCGACCCTAACATAGTTGGAAAAAGGCTAGGCAGATTAATTGAAGTACTCATAACCTGAAAAAGTGTGGCTGTTGTTATACAAACGGACTAACTCAACATTGTGAAGTGTAGGTGCACTTTCACAATATTGAGTTCAATGTTGAAACTATGATAATTCATTTTTATTAAAAATTCAACTTATGAACATAGATGATTAATACCATTTGGCGGTTCCTAATATAAGTTTCCGGTAGGTACCGACTGACTGCGATATAACTAATAATCCATTATCATAAAAAAAATTCAAATTCAAATTCTTTATTTGCTTTTTTAGGGTTCCGTACCTCAAAAGGAAAAAACGGAACCCTTACAAGGGTTCCGTTTTTTCGTTTTTTTTCAGACAGACAGATACGAGTAATCCTATAGGATTACTCGTGTCTGTCTGTCTGTCCGTCTGTCACAGGTCACAGCCATTTTGCAGGGAAATAAATCACATTATGGCATTCCTTGCTCTTTATGTCTCTGCATTCGTTCGTTGAGGTTTCTTGTTCCAAGTGACCTAAAACTAATAGTTTATTTAATAAAAAAACGATGTTATTTCATGTAGGTACTTACTTACAAGTGAAAAGTGATTTGCTGTTGTTTTGAAGTAGAAGTTTTCACTTCACTGGAAGCATACTAAGAGCGGCGAGCATGATTGCACGCTCACGCACACACATAGGTACACTAATGTATGAGGGTGCGTGAGCGTGTGTATTTACTTGCAAGACCACGGTTTTGTAGCTTCACTTTTGAAGTTCGCGGCGCGCCGTCTTCCTTTTTTTGTTGTTCTGAGCTGATTTCATAATTATTTTTTTATGATTTTATTTTGGCAGGCTATTGCCCTTCAGTGCTTGTCACTCGTATAAAATTACTCTTAGGTACTTAATAATAAATACCTATCTAACGAAAGCACACGCGATATGGTCCACGGATTTCTTTTTAGGGTTTCGTCTGTCCATGCGTAGGTAGGTAATTATATCACAGCCACTTTAGTCTGAGACTATAAGTGATATCTCGATGGAATTCGTAAGACATACAGGGTGTCCCGTAATTAATAGATAACCTCTTAAGGAGTCATTTTACTCATCATTATGAACATATTTTACTATAGGACCAAACATGAAATAGCGAAAAAAAAATCAACTGTTCCCTACATTTATTTTCGCATAACTCGTCAAAATGTAGGGAACTGCTGATTTTTTTTTCGTGATTTCAGGTTTGGTCCCATAGTAAAAGTTGTTCATAATGATGAGTACAATGACCCCGTAAGAGGTTATCCATTAATTACGGGACACCCTGTATACTTATTGCGAAAAAAAAATCAACTGTTCAATACATCTACATCAAACTCGTCAAAATGCAGCAGATTTTTTTTCGCGATTTCAGGTTTGATAACATGGTAAAAGTTGTTCACAATGATGAGTACAATTACCCCTTAAGAGGTTCTTAGTGTTTTACAAATAACCCTGTATAGTGAAGGGAAATGGTAGTGTAACTGTACTTTTTAAAGAAAGGTACCTACTACAGTTGTGAATTCACAACTGTGAATTGAATGCAAACTGTTTTTACTGCCACTAAAATCAATTTTACTCTTGTGTAAATTATTCATCCCGACTCACTGGTCGCACTTGGCCGTTTTTAGGGTTCCGTACCTTAAAAGGAAAAAAGTGTGTATTTGTCAGCTCCGACGCACGCCAGGAGTTTACTCTTGTTTTTTGTGCCGTTCCGACTTTCTATTGTTGGACGAAACCGTCCAACAATAATTCCGTTGTATTGTTGGGCAGGATTTCTTCAATGAATCAGTATTATACAAAAAGCAAAGGGAAATGCCCATTTGATAAAGAGGTTTTGGCCAAGTGACGCCCACGAAAGAAACAAATTAGAGGCATTAGGGTTGACATCATAGATAAAGATACAAACACTTTGGACTTTTAAAAATCATAGTATAAAAATTCAAGGTTAATAAAAGACATACTTAAAGATTTCCGATTTTTTATTCGTTCTCATTTAAATATATGACGAGCACGTCATCTAGAAATTGGGCTGGGGGATTTATATTTGATTGAAACCTTGCCCAGCCCAAGAACCCAGGTTCCATATTCGCGTCAGGTCCTTCGTGAGAAACAGGTACGGTATCCATTGGCAAGCCGGTATCGTCGAGAGAGGCGGGTACAGAATCTAATATAAAGCCAAGGTCGTCATCGGAAGCGGTTACAGGGTCCATAATCGTAATCAAAGTCGTCGGAATATTAAATAGAAAAACGCAGTAGAGAAAAAAATCACGAGTCGCAAGAAAACAGCACCAAACAAAATGTGAAATATCAATGTCAATCAGTTGTCAATTACGATGATTATTGACGTAGGGATGTCTTTAAGAAATCGATTTATCGAAAAATCTATAGTTTTGTAAAACTTGAAACACGGAATCGGTTAAATGGATCGTATTTAGAAGCCCAAAAATAGACAAACATTTTTTTTTGTCTCTAAAGAAAATAAAAGCGAAACAACTGCATAATGTCAAAAATAGATTTTCCTAAATACATATTTTTGGTAACCGGTTTTAGTGTATCGTTGTTTCAGTAAATGTTGTCATCCCTACTTTGACAGGTTTGACCAACGACCGGAAGTGTAAATACGATTGAGTTTCTTGATTAAATCGGCTTATAATTCCGGAGGTTTCAATACAAATAAGTACTAGCAATATTTTAGTTACTAAATGGGTTTTTTATTTGTATTTGTCACATTGATGGGCAAAACATAGCCAAGAATAGGCGTTTCCCTTTAAGGTGTAAAGACGTTCGTTTTGTTTTACGTTGCGCAGAAAAACGTAAGAACGCTTTTATTTCACTTGTATTTCGCTTGTATTTCACTCCTCATATTTCCATACCGGGGGTCTTATATTAAAATCGATTCTTATGGAGTGAACTCCAAGAAACGGAACCCTTATAGGATCACTTCGTTGTCCGTCCGTCTATCTATCTGTCTGTTTGTCAAGCGCCTTTTTCTGAGTAACGCGTGGAGGTATCAAGTTAAAATTAATTTCAAATACACACATACAGGGACCGTCCCTTGGAGCTCTAAAAAAATTTAGGTTATTATGTCAACGCAATAAAAATACGTCCATTTATGCGACATATTTTGACACTCGCAATAAATCAAAACATAATAGGGTTCTTTCTGTTGACCTAGAATCATGAAATTCATCCCACTACGGAACCCTTCATAGTGCATGGTCCGACACGCACTTGGCCAGTTTTTTTCATCTTCAGTTCTATGTAAGGAGTGTGCTCTTTTTACAATTTTGCAAAAATTTACATAACACATTATTTTATTTTGCTAAATTTAATAGATACAATTTGGTTATAAACCGTAGATTTTACCAAGATCTGACTGACGTGAAAAAAAAACAGACATCGATAAAAGAGATCGTTGTTCAACTACGGAACCCTAAAAATAAAATTAGTCACAGGAAGATGATAATTAGGAGCTGATATTATATCATTAAAATCCCGTAAAGCGCCACAAAATCACAAAATGTGCGCGAGAATGGAGTCCCTGTTGACATTATTATTAATTGTGTTATTACAATTGTACAATGTTCCAAATTACGTAGAAAGTCAAATTTGCATCCGCCAAGTATGGTAAGTGAGCGGTCCAACCTAAAATTACAGCATTTCTGTTAATTACCCAATGTCATAAAGCGCTACCCCGACCAAAACCTTACTTTAGTAGTGCGTTATTCAGAGGCTATTTATTACCTTATTAATCAAGGGTCACTTTCACTACCTACGATTAAGTTCCTATTAACTTACTTGGCAGATAATTTCATACAAATTCTGTTACATTTTTTAATATAATCGATAAGTAGTGGATGTTCGGACATCGTGTAATAGGGCCTAGTATTAAACTAAATCTAAAAGCACATTAATAATGTTCGATATCTTATCATCACATTGCACGTTCTTATTTTTTTTTACCCGACTACGGCGAAGCAAAAAGGAGGAGTTATAATTTTGACCGGTATGTATGTATGTATGTTCATCTGTTCCATCATAACTTCTAAAATGCTTATAATAATTTGACAAATGAGATATCGTTGGAAGCGTCTTGATTTTTCGCTGGTTAAAGGCTATGTGATGTCACATTAAATTGACTATGTCGCTTTTTAAAGGACATAAAGACATGAACTAAAAAAAAAAATTTAATGATGCTATGTTGTGTATCAAATGAAAAGGCTTAATTAGCACATTTCAAAAATATATATTTATATATATATTGTTAACTGTTGCTCGCGGCTTTGCTTGCATGCACCCGATAATTAGGAGTAATTTCTATAATCACGCCTCAAATGTGAGCCAAACATAATATATTTTCTCACTAAACCAACCCAATTTTATATACATATAAAATAATTAAAATGTAGAACGGCTCTTAAAATACTCTTAACACGAAATTTTAACCCCAAAATAATTTTAATAAAACAGTGACTTCAAAAACTGGATCCCGACGACTGAAAAATTACGCTCTAAAACGTATGAAACAAGAAAATATTACAGATTTTATAAATGATTTTGATTTTGACCTACTTTTTATTTTCCTTACAGGGAATGGAAAGATGTTCGAGAAACTTACTGGAAATCATACTCCTACATGATTAAAGATCCCGACTGTTGGTTTTGGTGTCATGACATAAGAAAAGTTGATAGAGATGTAGATTGGCATTATGTTTCCGTGAGTTGAACTGGTAAATTTTTTTCAGGAATATTTTATTTGTCATGATGACATGCCAATCCATAAAGCAAGACATTCTGAGTCGAATGGTATTATACAGGGTGGATTTTTGAGATAGGGAATAAAAAACTCTTTTCGAGTCCCTACTAGAAAAGTCAGAAATCGCAAAAAAAATCCCATACATTTTGTAGGAAGTGTGATTCCAGCTTATTTTTTGCTAGCTTTTGCACGCGGCTTCGCCCGCGTGGATGTCAGAAAATATCCCACGGGAACAAAAATCCTTCTTTGTTCCTTGTCTACATTATAAAGGGAACCTCTGTGCAAAATTTCAGCTTTCTAGGTTCAAGGGTTTGGGCTGGGCGTTGATGAGTCAGTCAATCAGTCAGGACTTTTCTTTTTATAATATGTTGGGGAAAAAGTTTCTTCGCATTTTTTAAGAAAATTCAAAACATTTTTTAATATACATTATTTACATTTATCTAAAGTATGTAGGTACCATTTTGTTCAATAACTTTTTGCCATCTTGTAAGTAGGGATATGATCCTATTGCTATATGTAGTTGCGCCGGAGCATGTAAGAAGTACATGTGGTCTGATTTTTATGTGCAGCATGCCCTTTGCGAGGGGTAGTACTTACGCAGCTGAGATGGTTAGCCTCTGCATAGGGTCACTCTGCTGACGACTTGTTGGTCAAACACGTGTATTCAGCACAGAACAAATCTTATGAAGTGTAGCGATAGTGCTAGTAGGTCATGTACCAGTCGAAGTAGATAGTGATTACAGTAGTATTGAGCAAGCTTAAGTTGTGATAGAAAGTCGAGTAAGGGATTCTATCGGCCGTATTGTGTTCGACTGTACCAGAGTCCGTGGGTGCGTGATGCGCGTTTAACTCTGGCGGAGGTCGTGCTCTAAAGAGACCGCAGTGTGTAGTCAGTGGGTGATGCACACGGGCGATCCACTTGATGGATATGCGTACAGAAGTTTTGATCCATGCGCTGGATGTGTGAGAGCAATGCGATTGCTGGTCGGCTGGAGAGCCGTGGCGTTAGAGGTTTTACTCGAGGGTTTCTGTAAGCTTGGCAGTTTTGGTTGCAGTGGTTTTAAAGGTTGATTCGAACGACTGTGGTACATGGCCTAGGGAAGTGGTCGTTGTATTTTCGATTATTCCCAATTTTACCATTTGATACAAGACGTGATATTGTCGTGACGTGATCTTGTCGTGACGTGATCTTGTCGTGACGTGATCTTGTCGTGACGTGTCTTAGAATTATACTCTGACTTTTTTATTAACGGTTTTTCCTACAACGCGTGTTAACACTGGTGAGTTGGAGATAAGATTGATCGACTCTAATCGTACAGTGCAAAGACATCCTTACAGACTGTCCCCGGACGAACATCGAATCATACGCGATAGGATTAACGAATTGTTGCAATCTAAGATAGTTAGACCCAGTAGTTCGCCGTTTGCTAGTTCAGCCCTTTTAGTTAAAAAAATATGATGGATTAGACGGTAGGTGCATAGATTATAGAGAGCTTCTCTTAGAGTGTCGATTGCGCGCCGTGTGTGCGGGTAGCAGTGGGATTTCTAGTGTGTCTGCTGGTTGGCGCGCGACGAGTTAATAATAATACAGTGCCAGATCGTTATCCGTTACCGTTGAGTCCACTAGAACTTTTTATAGGTAAGGTAGCACGTCCATTTAATTTAACAACAATGACGATATTATAAACTTTGATGACGTTATGAGATTAGTATCTGAAGGCATTGAGAAGTTGCGTTACGATGGAAGTCTTTTTGATAGTACAAAGGCGAGCGTGTAGGTTTTCTGTCGGTGAATTCGTGCTTATTGAGAACGAAGAGCGTAATCAAACTAAGCATGACGTGAAGTATAGAGGGTCATTTCAAATTTTTTTTATGTGTTAGATGGCGATCGATACGTTTTAGAATCCCTAGTTAACAAGCGTACTTACAAATACGCTCATGACCGTCTTCGTAAGATGCCCGACGGCCAAGTACAAATTAAGATTGTAAACGAAAAAGATGATGAGTTGGCATCACTTTAGTTTGTGTAAACAGGTTCTCGATTCAGAGGGTCGGAGACCGTACCAGGGTATCGTAACCATAGCCCGTTAGAAATCGGCATCTACTTGCTAGACCGTGGGTACGTGGTACGCGGTAGCCCTGGGTAGTATGGTCGGGTCTAGCCTCGAAGCCAAGACCATAGAGTCAAGGGCTGACTCGGAGACTGTACCAGAATGCCGTAGCCGTAGCCTAGTAGAAATCGGCATCTGCTTTATGTAGTCCGTGGGTAAGCGGTAGGCGGTAGTTCTGGGTGGTACAGTCGGATCTTGCCTTGCAGCGAAGATCATAGAGTCAAGGGTTGACTCGGAGACTATACCAGAGTATCGTAGTGGACGGTAGCTCTGGGTGGTATAGTCGGGTTTTGCCTAGAAGCAAAGACCGTAGAGTCAAGGGTTGACTCGGAGACTATACCAGAGTATCGTAGTGGACGGTAGCTCTGGGTGGTATAGTCGGGTTTTGCCTAGAAGCAAAAACCGTAGAGTCAAGGGTTGACTCGGAGACTATACCAGAGTATCGCAGTGGACGGTAGCTCTGGGTGATATAGTCGGGTTTTGCATAGAAGCAAAAACCGTAGAGTCAAGGAGTGTTGTTGACCATGAATGAGATACCTGAGGTTTTATTTTCTTTGTTTAATTTAATGTGGAATCATTGTGCTTGGTCTCGGTAATCTCGAAACCTGATAGTTCCGATTCGTAGATTAACCTAGTATTTTATTCCTAATTTGAATTTTATTTGCAAATTGGTTGAAAACAAAACGGAATTTAAAGTCAAGTTCCTTTATCTCATTAGTCTTCGTATGAGTCAGGATTGGACGAGCAGAAACTGTGGCCAAATTTTGTATTTTCCAGAAAATCATAGTATAACTGACGAAATCGAGGTTAAGCAAAGTAGTAGTTGCAACAATGAGGAGAATATTTAAGTTTGCATGATGATTGGACTATACCAGAGGTTGTCGTGTAGCCGTAGCTCAATAGAAATCGGCGTCTACTACTGAAGTAGTCCGTGAGTACGCGGTAAGCAGTCAACTCTGGCGAGGTCGGGTTTCAGTGAAAACCATAGAGTCCAGGAGAGACTCGGCGCTCCCGTGGGGGTTTGCATAAAGGAAAGATGAGTAACTGGAGGTTACTGGGCTATGCGTAGCCAGAGATCACATGCAGAACTTAAGTGTGTTGATTTATTTGGTTTGATTGTGTCTCTTTTGTGAGATAGCGCGATAAATGTGTAGTCAGTTGTACTTTGAATTTCCTGATTATCGATAAGATGTAAATTTTCTTCTAATATGTCATAAAGGGATAGTTTAGTTTAAGAGTTCTGGCAAATTTCGACTTTACGAGTATTAAATTGTGATAAATCAGACGTCCACAAACTGATTTTTATGGTCTAGGTCAGGAGTGACCGAACTATGTGATATTTTGCGATGAATATTGTTTCCGAGTAACACACGAGGACGTGTGTATCGCAGGATCGCCGATACGGACGCGTAACGAATCGCAGGCGCGCCACAGGCGACATCACGTGAGGTGCCCACGCCTACAGCGCGCTTCTACAGAGTCATGGTGTTTTAACCTGATGGCGAGAAGAACAGTCTAGTGTTGGATCGCATCGGAGCAACATCGGGGTTACTACGCCACGGAACTGTATTCGATTCGTTGTGCTTAGTGATTGTGTTAGATTGTGATTTTAAACACCGTGTATCGCACTCAGTGTGTTTTCATTGCACGAAACCCGTCTTCTGCCCACGTGTCTGTCTAAATCTAACCGAGTAAATCCTGACGTTCCGACATATAGATTATGTTTGTCTCATAATATAATCCTTAAGCCTGCGAAGATTGCATGCTAAAGTACTTCTGGTTAAAGCCTTTACTGTTGCAGTATTATGCAATACAGTATAGATTTTTTTTTGTAACATTCCTTCGTTATTCATCCTGTTTTAAATTGACTTGACTGACTAGATTTTAACCATGAATATTTGAAATTTAAAGTTTGTGCTTGTGACAGTTTTGTGGAACGTCAGGATTTTTTTTACAGAGGCATTTGATTGCACAATTTTTCCATAATGATGTTGATTTTTTTTTGTTCTGGTTACAGAACGTCCATACTCCATACTAATATTATAAAATCGAAAGTAAAGAGTTAATTTGTCTGTCAGTCTGTCTGTCTGTCTGTTACCTTTTCACGCCTAAACAACTGAACGGATTTCCATGAAATTTGGCAAGGCGATAGATAGATTGCATCCTGGGGAAGCACATAGGCTACTTTTTTATCCATGTGGACGAAGCCGCGGGCAAAAGCTACCCAAGCAGTAAAATTATCCTATAGTGCAGATGTTATAAGCCTCCAGCACTTATAATGTTCTCTTAACGGTTCTAGTATTTACTGCCACGCTTATAATAGCAAGCATGGAGTTAGTTGGGCCCTATAGTATATCTGATCTTATAGATTAACTTATAATTACTTATAGGTCGAAATTAAGGGTTCGATATAAGCTTGGGTGACCTATAAAAGTATCGCGAGGGTGTAAATGCACTCAAGAGGAGATAAACTGGTAAACTTTACTTATAATTGCTAACAAGAAGTATTATAGAACTTCTATAAGTAAAGTACGCTATTATGAGTGATAAACAGAACTAAACATACTGGAAACTATTTTCATTTATTACTTGGTTTTATAAGGGTTTACAAATTCACTTTACAGGACAATTATAAGTAAAATGGAGTGGTTATATAGTGGTATAAACCAATATTGTTATAACCTTAACACGATTATAAAGGTTTAATATAATATACTTAGTATCCAAAACTATATCCGTGGTGTCCTGTACAAGAACACATTGTTTTATAATAGTCTTGCCAATGCTGTTACAGTCTCAGTACGGACATTTTGATTTTGTTGTGTCGTATTCGTTGCCGATGTGGTGTTCTATTTACTTTTCTAGATAAAGAAGTGTGTTTCGTTCCAAGGCCACCTTAAGGTTTTTAAAGCTCGGAAATCCCTTTTAGTCAAAAAGCGATCGACGTCCAGAAACATTACCATTTTCGATGCTGACTCCTAAACAAAAACATTAGAATAAGACATAGGTACCTAATAGCAATATAAAATAACTGCCGGTTATAGAAATATTTGCAGAACTCTAATTCCAAACAATATGGCCAAGCAAAGGTTCTGATATTTACCATTTTTAAACAAAGTACGCTTATAACGGTTTGTTAATGTATTTGGGAAAACCAACTTTGTCAAAATGGCGACTTTTCGTTGTATGTCTTACTGAAACCAACATTATTTTAGAATTCAACTTAATGAAAACGCTAATTTCAAGGGGCGTGTAAAAATTTTGATAAAAAACTTATTATACTTCACCGAAAATATACATGCGCCATGCATATTCAAACATTGAACATTATACATCTTGACTTATTGTTTACTAACACTCTACTCATAATTAATATTCTAGATATTATTTAAACTAAGAAATGGATGAATAACTTATCTTTACAAACTGCGCAGTAACATTCACCAATTTACAACACATTGTATGAGCTAGTAAGAGATTCACTGTGTATGTTATTGTCGTGTTTGGTTCCATTAAGCGTTGATAGTTAGCTTCGCGGGAGCAAATAGTTCTACGTAGTCCAATTATAAGGTCGTTATTGGTTAAAGTGGTGTTCACCAAGTCTACTATAGATATTTAATTAGGTAAAATACGCCTATAAATTGAGCCCTTTTCCGTGGTTACAATTGCTTACTATTATATATATATATATATATATATATATATATATATAATAGTGGTTCCAGGACAATTACCACCACATTTTGCTGCTTGGGTTGTCGTTAATAAATTGAAATGATTATAAAACACCATTAATAAATGATGTCGATTTATTAATGGTGTTCTGTTGGATTATGCAGTAAACATCTTTAAACGTATTAGCAAAAACAAGACTGTATGTATGTATGATCCATCTCGTGCGTCTTAGTGTTTGTCGTGTTATTATTTTTTTTTATATGGAAGAAAAAATAGCGACAAGCCTTAACATTTTTTGAATATAATTTGAGTCTTTAAATTTTGATTGTCTTTTTTTTACTTTTTATATCTTTGTCATTTTTGGTGTATTTTTAAAAAATATTTCTAAACTGTACGCTTTTAAAGTGGCGTGAGTGATTTTTTTTAAATTTAATTGCGCCACACTAACCTTACTTCTCCATCTCAAAAATCCACCATGTTTATCTAATTTTTGACAAAATGCCTTACGTTACTTAATATTTCTACTATAGATGTGCTCAACTAGACTTTGTTACAGTCATGGACGTATAAAAAAACTTTTTTACAAAAAAATACAACCGACTTCCAAAAACAACACTACAAAGTGAAAAATAACTTTAATTTCGGAAGTTGGTGTCTAGTTAAATGTATTTTCGTTTTTTGCCACCGACTTCCGAAATTAAAGTTATTTTTCACTTTGTAGTGTTGTTTTTGTAAGTCGGTTGTATTTTTTTGTAAAAGAGTTTTTATTTTTCACTTTTTAGCTGTGGTACCCACCCCACACAAATTCAAATACCAACTGCAAAACAAACTAGAACATAATCCATATAAAAGTGGGGAATAAATACGTATTATTGAAGCTAACTCAAAAACTACCAAAGCAAAGTTAATCAATTTTATATGGGACCAACACCCATGATGATGATGTATACCCTCTCGAATAAAACAAAAAATACCAAATCGGTCCAGCCATCTTCGAGTAATCGGGGAACATACATAAAAAAAAAATAATAAAAAAAGGTTCCGACGAATTGAGAACCTCCTCCTTTTTGAAGTCGGTTAAAAAGTACCTACATTAAAGTACATTTTGTCATAATGTTATTTAAGTTGATTTTTTCTTTATTTATTATTTATTTAGAACGCTAACTTTGACGCCACTGCCACTGACTGCCGTATCTACCTAAACAAATCTTCAAGTACTTTCTCTATATATTGGAAGATTCAAAATACTTGGTATTCTATGTTCAATCGATAGACACATAGACATATATACATCGATAACGCCAATGTTTTATTTTTTATATTTATTTCAGAGGCGAATGAGCTCAAAGATAAGTGAATGCTGTACTGGTTATATAAAAGATTATAAAAATTCTGATTCGTAAGTAAATTTCTACTTATATTGCAATCTAAATGCTCGACTCGCGACAGTCGCGACCTCTTCGCGAAAATAAAATAAACACCGAACTTTTTTTGACTTAACTAACATCAGCTGTGTTGTAACCACAGAATTATAACTAAAGCATAGAAGGAGTGCTAAAATAGCAACTGAACTCAATATATTTGTTTCATTTTGACATATGGAGCCGCTATCATGTTAGAGAAGGACACGTACTTTCTCATATTTATTTGAATTTTATATAGACTATTCAACAAAGTCTAGGGAACAAGGTAGTATTTATTTTTATTTTAATACTTTTTATGTAACATTGAGAGTAAGTAATTTGACGCAAGTTGTTATAAATCATTTGCAAAACCGATAAAAAAAAAATATATAAACTGGAAACGAAAAAAAAGGAAAAAAGTACAAAAAAAAAAACAAACTTTTTGTAGAAAAAAAAAATAAATAACGACCAGATAACATTAAATTAAAAAATAAAATGCCTAGCAACTTTATAACCAAACGGCTCAAACATAAAGTCCCAATAAGATTAGAGTATTTGCGCCGTTTGAGGTTTTCCGCACCCGCAGCAGCCGCCCCAGCACAGCCCACCGTGCTAAGAAGATGGGATGGCGCAAGGGTGTCAATACACGTTGCATCCCACACCAAAGGCCTACCTACCTTCCAAGGCATTATGGTCATTCCGTCTGGTCTCTTCCCATCGTCGCGTGCCAAGCCAATGGGTTCTAAAACAGCTGGCACCCCGGCGGTGACAAGAGCACGACGGATGATGTCATTAATGCTGGCGTGCCGTGCTACCCGGCCTGCGCTCTTACTGCAGGATAGGCCATGATGTCCGAGGCAGTCGACATCTACGCCGCATCGGCAGCGATGCGGAGCCACGCAAGGAGCGCCCAGACGTAGACAGGTAGCGAGCCGGAAGGTGGTGTCACCCAGCATAGTTCCTGTGTTGGGTGACGGTAGTGCCTGAAGCCAGAGGCCCGACTCCCACTCACCTACAGCCAGCAGGCGGGCACGCTCAGCAGTATTGGTGGACGTATTAATAAGACTATTCCGTACCAACCTGCAGAGCGGCTCATCCCACTGCCTTTGGGAAGATGGGTTCACGGGCCGAACTGTATCCGGGCAAGCCACATTCCAGGCGTTCACTGCGTCGGTCAATTCCTATTTGTAGTTAAACAAAGAATTTATGCAATCTAACAGTAGAAATAATAATAAAACATCGCAAAACCATGGAAGATTACGACAAACAAATAAAACAATGAACACGCGAATAAGTCAAGTAGTTCAATGAACGAACTGTCAGACATTGAAACAAAGTACTATCAAATTTGGCCGGGTTATTATAACTTATTATAACCAAATGCCAGTTGATCTTGTGACCTTGCCAAAAAAAGTAAAACAAAGAATAGATCATTTATCTCTTTCTTACATCTTTTATCGTGCCATAAGATAGAACGGGAATAAAGGTACTTACTGAATTCTGTTTTAGCCCTCCTTCTATGCTTTAGTTAGAGTTCTGTGGTTGTAACTTGTAATTAACTATTAGCATAACAAGAGTAGAATTAACTAAAATATATTTTTCAGACTCGTTTGTAACCCAGAATGCTCTAAGCCTTGTACAAATGGCTTCTGCCGTAATCCAGATGAATGTGGATGTAACAGCGGTTATATGTTGGACCTCAAAAATAAATACAACTGCCTGCCAATATGCTCTACACCATGCGGAAATGGTACCTGTATAGCGCCGGAAAAATGTCTGTGCACCAAGGGATACAAATTTTCAAATGGAACTTGCCTCCCGGTTTGCAGTAAACCCTGCGCCAATGGTACATGTATCGCACCAGACACATGCCAATGTTTGCCGGGATACCAAAAATCAGGTGAAAACATCTGCAAACCTCACTGTTCCAGTGGATGTCCTCGTGGCAGTTGTGTTGGACCTGAGGCATGTGTCTGTGATGCAGGATGGCGAATGGTGCAACCACACGGCACTGCGAATAAAACATGTCAACCAATTTGCACTAAACCTTGTATAAACGGCACTTGCGTGGCTCCGGAAATCTGCCAGTGCACAAATGGGTACATGAAGTCAGATAAATACAGCTGCAAGCCTTACTGCTCCAGTGGATGTCCTCATGGCAGTTGTGTTGGACCTGAGACATGTAACTGTAACTTAGGATGGCAAGTGGTGCAAGTACTTGGCACTGCTAATCAAACATGTCAACCCATTTGTACGACACAGTGTATCAACGGTACATGCGTGGCTCCAGAAACCTGCCAGTGCACAAAAGGCTATGTAACGTCAGACAAATACAGCTGCAAGCCTTACTGTTCCAGTGGATGCCTGCATGGCACTTGTGTCCGTCCAGAAACGTGCGTCTGTAACTCAGGATTTGGGACTAAGAATAAAACATGTCAACCAATTTGTACGAAACCATGTATCAACGGGACGTGCGTGGATCCAGAAACCTGCAAATGCACAAAAGGCTATATAACATCAGATAAGTACAGCTGTAAGCCTTACTGCTCCAGTGGATGTCCTCATGGAAGTTGTGTTGGGCCTGAGACATGCGACTGTGACTCAGGATGGCAAATGGTGCAACCACTTGGCACTGCGAAAAAAACATGTCAACCAATTTGTACGAAACAATGTATTAATGGCACGTGCGTGGCTCCAGAAACCTGCCAGTGCACAAAAGGTTATGTAACGTCAGATAAATACAGCTGCAAGCCTTACTGTTCCAGTGGATGTCCTCATGGCAGTTGTGTTGGACCTGAGACATGCAACTGTAACTTAGGATGGCAAGTGGTGCAAGTACTTGGCACTGCTAATCAAACATGTCAACCCATTTGTACGACACAGTGTATCAACGGTACATGCGTGGCTCCAGAAACCTGCCAGTGCACAAAAGGCTATGTAACGTCAGACAAATACAGCTGCAAGCCTTACTGCTCCAGTGGATGTCCTCATGGAAGTTGTATTGGGCCTGAGACATGTGTCTGCGACTCAGGATGGAAAATGGTGCAACCACTTGGCACTGCGAATAAAACATGTCAACCAATTTGTACGAAACCATGTATCAACGGAACGTGCGTGGCTCCAGAAACCTGCCAGTGCACAAAAGGCTATAATATAACGTCAGACAAATACAGCTGCAAGCCTTACTGTTCCAGTGGATGCCTGCATGGCACTTGTGTCCGTCCAGAAACGTGCGCCTGTAACTCAGGATTTGGGACTAAGAATAAAACATGTCAACCAATTTGTACGAAACCATGTATCAACGGGACGTGCGTGGCTCCAGAAACCTGTAATTGCACAAAAGGCTATATAACGTCAGATAAGTACAGCTGTATGCCTTACTGCTCCAGTGGATGTCCTCATGGAAGTTGTATTGGGCCTGAGACATGCGACTGTGACTCAGGATGGCAAATGGTGCAACCACTTGGCACTGCCAATAAAACATGTCAACCAATTTGTACGAAACAATGTATTAACGGCACGTGCGTGGCTCCAGAAACCTGCCAGTGCACAAAAGGCTATGTAACGTCAGATAAATACAGCTGTAAGCCTTACTGCTCCAGTGGATGTCTTCATGGAAGTTGTGTTGGACCTGAGACATGTGTCTGCGACTCAGGATGGCAAATGGTGCAACAACTTGGCACTGTAAATAAAACATGTCAACCAATTTGCACGAATTTTTGTGTGAATGGAACGTGCGTGGCTCCAGAAACCTGCCAATGCAAAAAGGGCTATGTAGCGTCGGACAAGAACAGCTGCCAGCCTTACTGCTCCAGTGGATGTCCTCATGGCAGCTGTGTTGGACCTGAAACATGTGCCTGTGATTTAGGATGGCGAATGATTGTAACAAATAACACAATGAAGGAAGTTTGTCAGCCGATGTGTACCAAACCCTGTGACAATGGGACATGTGTAGCCCCAGAAACATGTCAGTGTTTGACAGGTTATAAAAAAAATGGAAATAATATTTGTAAGCCTTACTGTTCAACTGGATGTCTCCATGGAATTTGTATTGAGCCTGAGATTTGTGTGTGTAATTCAGGATATGAAATGGGAAATGATAATAGAACGTGTCAACCAATTTGTTCCAAACCTTGTGTAAATGGCACATACATCGAACCAGAGACTTGCGAATGTCTTGCTGGCTATATAAAGTCCGTAAAAAATGTTCGTCAGCCTCACTGTTCAGATGGGTGTCCTCATGGCGTTTGTGTTAGTCCGGAAACGTGCATTTGTAATTCAGGATGGGAAATGGTACAAAAAAATGGTTCTGTGAACAAAACATGTCAACCAATATGTAGAAAACCCTGTGATAACGGCACTTGCATAGGCCCAGAGACCTGCCAATGTTTGCCAGGATTCAAAAAATTTGAGAACAACACATGCAGACCTGACTGCTCACGAGGGTGTCCTCATGGAGTTTGTGTCGGACCGGAAACTTGTTCTTGTAACTTAGGATGGAGAATGACCCAAGCCAATGGCACCATTAACAAAACTTGTGAACCAATATGCAGCAAGCCTTGTATCAATGGCACTTGTATAGCCCCCGAAACTTGCGTATGTCACTCTGGCTATGTAAAATCAGAGAATAATGTTTGCCGGCCACAATGTTCTAATGGGTGCATTCATGGCATTTGCGTGAGTCCTGAAACGTGTCTCTGTGACTCCGGGTGGAAAATGACTCCATCACAACTCAGCCCAAGTGAATGGACGTGTCAGCCAATATGTACCAAATCCTGTGTGAATGGCACATGCATCGCGCCAGAGATTTGCAAATGTCTTGCCGGGTATACAAAATTAGAGAAGAATATTTGCGAGCCACATTGCTCTGGCGGGTGTTCACATGGCATATGTGAGAGTCCTGACACCTGCATTTGTGATCCGGGATGGTACAAAAGTAATCTCAATGGCACGTGTGTGGTTGATATGATGAAATTCGGTAGAAATACTGGAGAAAGAAATTGGTAAGTAGCGTTGTAATATAAGCTGTATATAATATAAAAACTGTATAAAGAATTTTTTTGGAAATCAGTCGCCAGATTCGTCAATAATAATTATAATTGGCGAACTTTGCGACATTGACGAGTGATTTACTGCAAAATCTTGTAACCAATCAATCTACCTGGTCGGCTTCCAGTCTAACCGGATGCAGCTGAATACCATTATTTTACATGGAGCGACTGCCTATCTGACCTCCACAACCCATTAACTGGGTAATACGATACCCCTTGGTAAGACTGATTGTCAGAGTTTCGGGCTTCTGACGACCCGTAACGACTGTCAAAGATCCACGAATGACAGCCGGGACCGACGGCTTAACATGCTTTCCGAGGCACGAAGGAGTCTCGGTATGTAAAGATGGTCACCCATCCACGGACCAACCCCGGCAAGCGTAGCTTAACCTGATGACCCGTGCGGCTGTTATTGCTTAGCCACGAGCTCCTCAAAATCTTGTAACCAATGGCGCTAATTAAGTCAGCAACAATAATAATGTTGCTGACATTCAATGCTCTGCTGTGACTAAAAACAGCGTTTTACTCTCAACCGCGTGTTTCTCAGACCTTGTTCTTTCAAAACAAAAACTCAATTTCTTTTCTTCTGCAGCAGTGATAAAAAAATATTTTGTTAATGTTTTCAGGGTGCAGTCCAACTGGATTTACATCTTAGCCGCCATCAGCATTTTGATGGTGCTGATGCTACTTATAATCATTCTTAAACGTTCCAAAAGAAATAAATCTCTTGAGGATGGTAAGTAGTACTGGAGTATTAGTATGAGGGTGATAATTCGGTATTACGTTATTGTATGTATGTTTCATCGTATGTGATTATGACCTTCGTTAGTTTATAATCTATCTCGCGAGATTATAAACTACCAAAAATTGTGAACTGCAACGAATCATTTACAATTTAACGCATTATTACGCTAAATAGCGCACCCAGCGCTAAAAATTTCAGCGTAAAAATAAATATTTTTACGCTGAAAAAGAAAGTACAGGGAGAAGGCGGTTAGAAGTATGTAAATCTGTGCCTTGTAGAACAACTTTTGCTCAAAGATTCAACTTGTTCCTGGGCCCAAGACTCTATAACATAGCTAACAAAAAAAAAGAAATTTTCTCCATGACAAAGAGAGAGTGTAAACAGAAGGTGATGAGCTGGCTTTTATCACTTACTTATGACGAAACTGAAAAACTGTTTCATGTCCCTGCATAAATTGCTATCAAGTATTTTGTATTGTTAACTCCACTCACACTCATACACACATCTCTTACATAGTTAAAACTCACACACAAACACACATCGCACACATCTCTACCCTCACCCCACACTCACATCCACCTCCACTCACACACACACACACACACACACACCTTAACACACCCTCACTCACACACAAACGCAACACACAATCACAATCATACCTATTTTGTTCTCTTGCTCTTAAATAATGCCTTAATAGTGTTATGTACTTACCTCAATTACAATTTATTATTATTTTTTTTTTTTCACTTGCATGGTATTTTTATTTTATTTTTTTTAGGCTTTCAAATCAAACATTTTTTTTGTTTATTTTGTACCTAGAATGCTCCTTTTCTAAAACTACAAGTGTAATATTAAGCTTTATGGCTCTAATGTTATTCAATATTATGTGAATGCAAATGAGGATGGGCGCTGATACCTATAACACAAGATATTAAACTTAATATCTTGTGTATCTTGTGTGTCTTGTGTGTTTATGTCTTGTGTGTGTTGTGTAAGATAACTATCTTAGCTTAGGTATTAGTAGCAACTCCAATATGTAATCATTTAAGCTACCTTTTGGCCTATTTTGTGTAAACCTGTTTCTTTATGTTAATTTTGAAGGTGCAAATAAACATTTTTATTATTTTTTTTTTTTTTTTTTTTTTATTTTTTTTCGATAGTTTATAATCTACGATGGCAAACCGACAAATTGTGAACTGGTATCAAACTTGCATGTAACAAATGCACCTAGCGCTAATACTAAATTGCCAAGTAACTGTGACCAATTTTGAAGAAGCGCTCGGCGGCTGCTGCCGCGGCACCGCTCGCTTCGCTCACTCGGCTCGCGCGTGGTTGGTCACAATTCTAACTTAACTTAACCCATTCAGGGTGCCCTGGCTCAGTTACTGCGATCAATTCGGCTACCGCCAAGACCTTGCAATTAGGGACGGTTCCCAATTTCCAATTCAATTTCAATTTTTTTTTTCATTTTCGGTTCAATTTTGTTTTTTTTTTCTGTTTTTCCGTTTTCATTTTTTTTTTTAATCCTGTTAGTAAGTTCAGATTCGTTCACAATTTGATGGTTTGACATGGATATATTATAAACTATCAAAAATGAATACATTATATAAAAGAAACAAAAAAAAGATAAAACAAAAAAAAAGCAAAACAAAAAAACTCAAAACAAAAAAACAAAAATAAAAAACTCATGACGAATACTCTCTAGCCTAAAGTAGTAATATTGACACTACATCATAAAGAAGCAACCTTGGATCCTCTATACCTACATTATAATTCTTTTCTATCGCCATTAGTCAGATCTCCATACGTACCTTTTAAGAGGTAAATCGTCAACTTTAGGTTTCACTTCAAATTGGAGTTTATCTCTTTCTTGTTGTATGGAAAGAACACACAGCAGCAGGTGAAGTTACTACAAACTGACCAGTTTTCTCATTGGATTTTGAACTTAACCATCAACATTAAAACAACAGTAAATTGTGGACCCAAAATATAACTTATTGTTTTTATTTTGTTAATGTGATATTCGATTACATATTAAGATATTTTGTATGCCTTCTAGCGGGACATAGTATGAACCAACTTTTTTTTTTTTAATACAACATTTGTATAATTTTACTCTATGTTCACAAAATTAATAAATGAATTTGAAATGAACATGAATAATAATATGTTTTCTTAATCTCGAAGTAGGTGTACTAAATCGAATTATCTAATATGCTTAATTTTATTTCTAAAAGACTCCAAATGATTCTTTGAACTATTTTTGTTACAGATGGTTCCGTGGTAGTTCCAGCCCAAGAAATTGCTCCAAAAGTTTTTAATAAGTCGAAACACGAGTACGATTTCAACAAACATTCGGAACTTTAAATTGGAGGGTTCTGATTCTTGAATTATTAATAATTATGTATGGTTATTGTGTGTCCTCTTTTTTGTCCTTAATTTAATTATTATACTTATTCAATTTTAGAAAATATTAGAATTAAGTATTTGAAAAACAACACAATCTAATGCTAGAAATTACTGAATATTTTTTGCAAAATACCGAATTGTAATCGTAATTGTATAATTTGTAATTGTTGTTCTGTGTTGTGTTGTTCTTCATTTTTAGTTCGCCTTTCGAATAATAATGACACGGTGTAAGTAAACAACACTAAACTGAATTTTTGTGCAACGTGGAACTCGAAAGAGCGGTTTAAAAACGCCTTCCGATGACAAAATGTTTTCCTGAGAGTAAACAGTACTTTCACAGAACTTATTCTACACCTGACACAGCTACCTTATAGCACCGCGGCAACGACGAGAAAGATTACTCTGTGATGCTAAACAAGCAGTAAATAACTGTAAAATGACTGCACTCGCTGAGTACAAAAGAATAGGTAGGTACATGTTTTACGAATTTATTTTTACTAGCAGTGTCCCACGATTTTACCCGCGGAAGTCTGTAACCAGTAAGAATATCGGGATAAAAGAATCCTATGTGTGCCAGGGTATCAGCTACCTCCATACCATATCCATTTGGTCCAGCCGTTTGACCGTGAAGAAGTAACAAGCATACAAACAAACACAGACACACACACTCACATCTATCGTCTTTATAATATTAGTGTGATTAGTTCCTATTTGTGTTCTACTGACTGGAGTCAGAAATGCATTCTCTCTCTCGCATGGTGGCCGGAAAAGGAAGTTCATTTTTGTAAGCTTATGTTTGACCACTTTTTTGGCATTATCAAGTTAAGATAGAAACTGAAGGTACCTACCTACTTGCTGTCACTTTGTAAAATAGGTGATTTAGGGTACAAATTTTCACATAATGCGTATTAATATGACAAAATACCCTGACACCGACCATGCCAAATATTATAAAAACAATCCCCTCCGCGCCGTATCCCGTATCCGTTTTCGTGATTTTTTTTATTTAGTGTGGGGTTACACCAAAGCACAACACGGGCTTAGACTCATGTAAAAAAAATTGTCTGACTTGCACCGTTTTGGAGCTGGTTAACCCACTGGCACCGTATTATCGTTCTTTATATTGCTCTCAAGAAATATTACTCCATAATATTTGATCCCCTCTCTATCTCGCGAAAACGCTGAAAATACTCTGTTTGCAATACAGCTAAGGGTCTAAGAACGAGGTTCTCTCAAAGATCTATTAATTCCTAGGTTCCCATCTATATATTAAAATTAATCGCTTTACTACGATTTATCACCCAAGAAAAAAAAGGTCTGTAAGAATACTCTAGTCTAGTTGAATGACTCCATAACAAAGATTAAAAAGCAACTGAGGAAAATACTCATCCAAAATAGTCCGTCTCGCTTATTTCCCCACACACAATATTTCACGCATTTTTCAGCTTATCTATTGTTTTTTGTTTTTTACGTTGGTTTAGTTTCTATCATTGATCTTAATATGATTTATAATTATTGTTAAGCTCAGCTTGTTCACATTTACTGTATAAAATTATGTTAACATTCCGTGTGGTAGGGACCCTGGTGATCTGCTATACAGGTATTCCTAGTGCAGACACCAGTCTCTCACAAACTTTGTCACGTAGTTTTTAAGCTTGTTTTAAATAATTTATCATGTCATTGTTTGTGAAGAGAAAATAAATTATTTTGAATTTGAATTTTTATTTTATTGTTGTGATTGTGACCTAAGAATTACACTGAATACTAATTTAGTAGATTAATGAACAGTGCTACATTGTGCGAGAGGGACACACTACCAATCAGTGTTGTTTTTTTGTACGTCTTCTCAATCAACCTATCAATTCCCAGAACAGCTAAAAATTGCCAAGATAATACAAATTCACAAAAAAGGCACAAATACCGATCCTAAAAATTACAGGCGAATCTCTTTGCTACCAACGCTTTTAAAGATATTTGAAAAAATAATTAAATCTCGGCTTGTACTTCATATAAACTTAAACTAAGTCTTACTTAAAAGACAATTTGGACATCTACAAAAAAAAAAAGTTGGCACAGGAAACGCTATATATACCTACTCTTGTTAATGATGTAAATTGTAATCAATGAAATTTCTGCTTCAGGAAGTCGATCCGCTCTGTGACATGGGACATATAGTCCTGAGGGCTGACATCAGTCCCTGAGAACGCCCGCCTCACAAAGCGCATCACTCTAGGGCGAGTATTGCCCTCCCTGAAGCAGATTAGTTTGCCGATGAGCGCTCTGGCCCCACCAATACGGCGCTCAATTCTGCACTACCAAGCTGGTACGGCTGGTTTCGGTCGCGTAGCTCTAGATTCATTAGCAAATTTAACATGAGCTACACGACATGCCGCTACAGTCGCGCAGTACAGAATCGAATGAGTATCGGTGAGGTCTTCGCAGTCATCAAAATAGTTTGACAACTGCGAATTCAGAGCCGCCACCTATTTTTGTTGTGCATAAACAAATATTATTATAATTATTAAGATCATTTACACCTATTGTGACCACTAATTGGCGCTAACTTACACTCCCTATTTTTTATGACAATTATTCAGCTAGCAATCGTACTGGTTAAGCTGTCCAAGGCTTTCGACCTTGTAGTGTATGACCTGCTGTGGAGCAAGCTGAGGAGCATAGATTTGCCGTCGAACCTTTAGCATGCTTCAGTACTGGTATGTGCATCAGTCTAATAGTGTTAGGTTAGGTTAGTAGTTTGGGCGGGGGCAATGTCGCATACGTATCAGCTCGAATGCGAAGTCAAGCAGCGTGGCTTAACACCTTCCACTCTACTTAATTTGACACGGGGTATCAACCGGCTGATCGTGGTGCTCAGCAGTCGGCTGCCACATTGACGGTCTATAATCTAAGTTATGCTGACGACATGGTGCTGATGAGCGCTTCAATCTGTGGCTTGTGGAACCAGTTGCAGATATGCGAAGAATATGCTTGTGGTCACAGTTTTTGCATATTGTTAAAAAGAGTCAGCGTATGATCTTCAAGACCGGAGGTATGCTTCTCGGACGTTTTGCACTGGCAAAAGATCCGAGATGCATACCTCCGGTCATACTCTATGGTCTTCCTTTGGAAAGGGTTAATTAGAACCTTACATACATGAGGCATGTTTTGACTGACGACCTCAAAGATCACGCTGACATGGAATGGGAGCGAAGGGCGTCGTCTGTTAGAGCAAATAATATGATCGCCCACAGATTTGCGCGGTGATGCTCAAAATGAGGTTAAGTTTATGCTTAACCTGGCGCGAATTTGTTTTATTTCGTACCTTTCTTCCACCAATTCAAGTTTCTCTACTACCATATGATACGTTAAACGAATTGCACCGCGCACAACTTCATTCGATAACATATTCGAGGACATGAGCTTGTGATGCGTCTGATATCAGCTTATAAATACACTCGTTCTCAATTTGAAACAATAATAAAAATATGATAATTATTTAAAGTTTCTTACTTTTTGACATTAGCTAGTGTTTGTCATGTTTCCGGTATTTCAGTGATTGCGGATTATTCCGTTATAATATCAGGCATCCTGTTAAAAAAAATATTGACGCAAAGGATTAATCATCAACGATGATAGTTTGAGTTGATATTAAAATCCTAAAATAGCTCAAGCGCCATCAGTATCACTGAATATTCGCGAGAATGGGGACTCCGCTGTCCGTGTTTTTATTTTTAATTGTTTTAATACAACTGTTTAGTGTGAATCAAGCGGCAAACGGTATATGTTCCAGATGGCAACAGTAAGTGAACGGTCAATAATAATAATATATATAATTAGAATTAATATATTAATTTAGGAGAAATACATTTAGTTAATACTTTATACTTAAGTATTATATATATAAGTAAAAAGTTCAATTTTATAATGAAAATATCAGTGTTATGAGCTTATGAGTAACAAGCGAAACAATATTGAGGCAGGATTTAAAGGATGGGCTTTACGGATCGGATCGTCTCCTTTAGGGTGCAAAGCTGAAACATCTGAAAAGCACAAGAAAGTCGACTGCGCTTTTGTTGACACGGAGAAGGCCTATGAAATTTTTATTGAGTTCTACGTGCTCTCTTCGAATTTTTACTTTGCCACTTTGTATCTTTGCCGCTCACGCCGCCATATTGGAAAAATAGCACCTAATAGCAGTGTTTTGACAATATCTCCTTTCCGACTAATTTTCCGATAAAACATTAAAAAATTGATGGAAATTTTTATGTATTCACAATTTTTTTTGTTAATGTAATAGTTTTGGCGTAAGAGCGCAAACTATTATTCATCAACACCAACAAGTGTTTTCGTATATTTACGAAAAATATTTTACTATGCGTTGCAGGTATGTATAAGGGAATGCGTCACCTTTGTGTCGGGCCCCCTCTCTCCCTTCTACGAAACATCTGCTGGCAGAACTCAATAGAAGTCTTAGGGTTTTAAATATGAAATTGCCGTTTTGAACTGAAAAATTCAAGCAAATTTTTTGCCAAGGTAAAATACATTTATTTAATCAAAGTATTCACCCTCATTGTCTATAAATACCTGCCATCTTATGGGAAGATCATTTATGCCTTTGCAGTAGAACTCTGGGGACCTGGACGCAACAAACTGTGTGAAGGTATTTTGTATTGCTTCTTGGGAAGAAAATTTTTTACCATGTAAATTGTCCAAATCGCGGAAAAAATGGTAGTCGGTTGGGCCCAGGTCCTGCGAGTACGGAGCATGAGGGATGGTTTCCAACTGTACTGTGTTTGTACTGTACTGTGTCCTGTAACTAGTGTTAAAACGGTTTTCCGAGCAGAGTTACTTCACACAGTTTGTTGAATCAAGGTCCAGGTCAGGTCGCGAGAGTTCTACCGCAAAGGCATAAACGACCTTCCCTTAATGCAGGAATGTATAGACAATGAGGGTGAATACTTTGATTAAATAAATATATTTTACCTTAGAAAAAAAATTCGTGAAATTGTTCAGTACAAAACGACAATTTCATATTTAAACCCCTAATACTTCTATTGAGTGCTGCCAGCAGACGTTTCGTAAAGGAAGTGAGGGGGGCCGGACATAAAGGCGACGCATTCCCTTATACCTGCAACGCATAGTAAAATATTTTTCGTAAATATACGAAAAACACTTGTTGGTGCAAATGAATAATAGTTTGCGGCGCTCTTACTCTCTCTCTCTCTCTCTTATCGATGTTTTGTAAAGCCGTATTATTAGTTTGCGGCGCTCTTACTCTCTCTTATCGATGTTTTGTCAAGTCGTATTAATAGTTTGCGGCGCTCTTACTCTCTCTCTTATCGATGTTTTGTCAAGTCGTATTAATAGTTTGCGGCGCTCTTACTCTCTCTTATCGATGTTTTGTCAAGTCGTATTAATAGTTTGCTGCGCTCTTACTCTTTCTCTTATCGATGTTTTGTCAAGTCGTATTAATAGTTTGCGGCGCTCTTACTCTCTCTCTCTCTCTCTTATCGATGTTTTGTAAAGCCGTATTATTAGTTTGCGGCGCTCTTACTCTCTCTTATCGATGTTTTGTCAAGTCGTATTAATAGTTTGCGGCGCTCTTACTCTCTCTCTTATCGATGTTTTGTCAAGTCGTATTAATAGTTTGCGGCGCTCTTACTCTCTCTTATCGATGTTTTGTCAAGTCGTATTAATAGTTTGCTGCGCTCTTACTCTTTCTCTTATCGATGTTTTGTCAAGTCGTATTAATAGTTTGCGGCGCTCTTACTCTCTCTTATCGATGTTTTGTCAAGTCGTATTAATAGTTTGCGGCGCTCTTACTCTCTCTTATCGATGTTTTGTCAAGTCGTATTAATAGTTTGCTGCGCTCTTACTCTTTCTCTTATCGATGTTTTGTCAAGTCGTATTAATAGTTTGCGGCGCTCTTACTCTCTCTTATCGATGTTTTGTCAAGTCGTATTAATAGTTTGCGGCGCTCTTACTCTCTCTTATTGATGTTTTGTCAAGTCGTATTAATAGTTTGCGGCGCTCTTACTCTCTCTTATCGATGTTTTGTCAAGTCGTATTAATAGTTTGCGGCGCTCTTACTCTCTCATATCAATGTTTTGTCAAGTCGTATTAATATTTTGCGGCGCTCTTACTCTCTCTTATCGATGTTTTGTCAAGTAGTATTAATAGTTTGCGGCGCTCTTACTCTCTCTTATCGATGTTTTGTCAAGGCGTATTATTAGTTTGCGGCGCTCTTACTCTCTCTTATCGATGTTTTGTCAAGTCGTATTAATAGTTTGCGGCGCTCTTACTCTCTCTCTTATCGATGTTTTGTCAAGTCGTATTAATAGTTTGCGGCGCTCTTACTCTCTCTTATCGATGTTTTGTCAAGTAGTATTAATAGTTTGCGGCGCTCTTACTCTCTCTTATCGATGTTTTGTCAAGTCGTATTAATGGTTTGCGGCGCTCTTACTCTCTCTTATCGATGTTTTGTCAAGTCGTATTAATCGTGCAAAGGTCGCTAGTTTATTATAACTCTGGACACAATTTAAGTTGTTTTAAACATTCACCAAACGAAATGATTAATAAAGATAGTTTATGACTAATATCGGGGTTTTTTTCGCCTCGTACCCGGGGGATTCTTTCCGATAATTAATATCGGAATTCCCGGAATATCCGGTACGTCTCGTTGAAAATGTTGACGAGATAATCAGAAATATTGTAGGTACATAATATGGTAAACAATAAATGAATAATTATGTGATATCTGCTTAATTCTTGAAAAGGAAGGACAAACGTCATTTAAAAAGATCACATTTAAGGGGGATACGCTAAGGTAGCCCGCGAAATTCAAATTTCCTTACGTTTTTTTGCGATTTGCAGGTCAGTGTCAGGTTGTATGTTGATTAAAATATGAGACGCGGCCGTAACTGGTACCTTAGCGCATCCCTCTTAAGTTTGATTGGTTGACCATCAGATAACTTTCATCTGAGGAATAAATATGGTGATTTGGCAGCGTTTGTATCATTATCACCTGCCTAGCATTTTCCCAACTATATTGGGATCGGTTTCAAGTCTAACCGGATGCAGCCAAATACCAGTATTTTATATGGAGCGACTGCCTATCTGACCTCCACAACCCAGTTACTGGATAACACCATACCCCTTGGTAAGACTGGTTGTTAGACATTTGGGCTTTTGACTACCCGTAACGACTGTCAAAGATCCAGGAATCACAGCCGGGACCAACGACTTAACGTGCTTTCCGAGGCACGGAGGAGTCTCGGTATATATACTCGTAGATTAGCCTGATCGATCGAACCGTGCGGTTGTTGTCACTTAACCACGAGTCCCCCGCAATTTGTCAGCGTTTGTATTGAAAACAATTATGAAACCACAATAATTATTTATTCTTCAGTTCAAAATTATCCGATTGATAAATCAGCCCTTTGTTAACATTATAATTTTGGCCTCAGCAGACATGCGCATTACAGTCAAAGATTAATTAACTTTTTATAATTTTTAAGACACAACAACAAACAGAAAACGTACAGATAAAAAATCCGCATTTTGAAATCGCGATGCCATTGATAGAGTTGCAAAATTACCGATTTCGATGCTTAAAAAAAGTAGTGTCTTTGCTACTAAAGTTAAAAATGTATTGCTTATAATAACGAATATAACTTTAACAAGCAACTGAATTATATTTTTTTTCAGTGCAGGTTACCAGAATGTTCCAAAAACTGGGTGGCGCTGGTCCGGGCCCTACGGCCACCGTAAAAGTATTACCGCCGTGGTCGGCACTAAGAGAGTGAGTATTTATTATTTAGAAGGTTATTGGTAAAACATTTACAACCTCTTAAGTCATTGAACTCATCATTTGAACTAATTTTACCACGGGACTAAATCAGATATAGCGAAAAAATCCGCTGTTCCTTACATTTTAATGAGTTATGCGAACATGGACCAACAGATTTTTTTTCGCGTTTTCGGTTTGGTCCCATAGTAAAAGTTGTTCATTGAATAATGATGAATATAATGACCCTTTCAGAGGCTGTTAGTGTTTTACCAATAACCTTGTTTAATATAGGCTATAGTTGGCTTTATGAATTTTGTTTTGTAGAAAGGCTTTATGAATGCGAATGAATTCAGGCATTATGAATGAATTTTGGTGATAAGCTAAAAATATCAAAAACTGATTGACAACAAAAAACAACCTATATCCACAAAAATCACTGTGTACCACAGTACCACACCACCACCACACAGTAGCACCACAGTACAGCACAGTGTACCACAGTAGTCGTCTGGAAGCGAAAAAATCTGGGAATACACTCTCTCACTCACTCACTTTCTCACTCTCTGGACTTAAAGTGAAAAAAACTTTAATTTCCAAAGTTACCATTGCTTATATTTATTTTGCTTATATTTTATTTATTGCTTATAAGGCAGCATTTTTTTTTATTATTATGATCAATATAATATATATTTTCCATGTCATGCTTTGATCTAACAAACGCCCTAGAATTTTTGGTGTTCTCCATTTTAGCAATCGTATGATCTTCAGATTTAATATTTGTATTAATAAAGTTTGTTTGCTGGTTAAAATTCATGATAGGTACAAGTTTTTCCAAAATTAATTTCTAAGTTGTTATCGATCAGGTTAAGTTGAATAATTAAGCCCAAATTCATCCATTAGGAAAAAGTTAAGTAACTGGGAAATATGGAAAATATTTGAGAGAAAAATAGACCACAAGAAACGATTTATTTTAAATCGATTTCTGAAAAACTGTTAACTAGCCTATTACTAATTTGAACAGACGAACAAACTATTTGATATACAGGCAGCTAACTTGCTACTTTGTAACAATGTTGTGAGTGTGCTGAGCTTAATCAGCTCTTTTGCATCATAGGACATTAGACGCTTAAATATGGCATAAGGTTAAAAAAATATTACACACAATTTAAATAAATATTGGTAGTGTAGTGGAAAGATGAATATTTTTGCCTGTTTACCAAATAAATAGCTTAACATAACCAGCCTATAATGTGTCTACTTCTGGGACTCAGACCTTCTCTCTGTGTGAGGGAGTGCTTTTCCGAATATGAAATTTGACAAAAATCGTCAAATCACCAGAAGAAGTCAGAAAAGAAAGAAAAAAAAAAAACAATTCAATCGGAATAATGTACCCATGATGCCGTAAACATTCATTTTCATTTCATTCTCCTGCCCTTATCCCAATCTATTCGGGGTCGTCGCAACATGTCCTTTTTTTCTATACTTCTCTATTAGTTGTCATCTCGGTAGTCACCCCCTTTCTAGCCATGTCATCTTTCACACAATCCATCCAAACATTCATTTTATGTTTAATTTTATCAGTTGGTACGAATTATAATAATATTTTAGTACCTTAACGTTGCCTTAGCAATCCTTGTTTATATAATATGAACCATAACATGAAAACCTTCTTCTTCTTGTATATAAAAGTCAATATTGCTGTCCGTTAGTCTCGCTAAAACTCAAAAACGGCTCGACCGATTTTATTTTTTTTTGTTGTTTTTTTTGCTCTAATACAGGGGTGGCTTAAAAGAAAAAAAAAAAGAAATTGAAATTTTGACAGGACAGCGTCTGACGTACAGAGTACATATTATATACGAGGGTCTGACGGGTCATCGGGTCACCTTATAATTTCATCCTTTTATCTTATTTTGACCGAG
Organism: Cosmia pyralina; assembly: GCA_946251885.1. Classification (NCBI taxonomy): domain Eukaryota; kingdom Metazoa; phylum Arthropoda; class Insecta; order Lepidoptera; family Noctuidae; genus Cosmia; species Cosmia pyralina. The sequence goes on along the minus strand of OX276348.1, from coordinate 2,547,835 downwards.
ATACGAGTAGTATACCTTTTGAGAGTATTTGTACGAATGTACGCGATGTCTAAATACGACAGCAAGATTGCATGGAGTAATGCCATTCTTCTTTACAAATAAGTAGGTATTCATAAATCTTATGTCTAGTAAGTAATTATGTCTTTTCGGAAAACCTGATCTCTGTAAAATTATAGTGATATAGGTAATGTTTGATTGCATCTTGTATGGAACCCCTTTAGGCTAGGCTAGGTACCGAGTACCTAAGTACCTAGCCTAGTAAGTTAGCACAGTTCCAGAAGCGCGAGTCTGACTGTCATTACCTATGTTTGATTGCATCTTGTACGGAACCCCTTTGTGTAGCTGACAGTCAGACTCGCGCTTCTGGAACTGTGCTAACTTACTAGGCTAGGTACTTAGGTACTCGGTACCTAGCCTAGCCTAAAGGGGTTTCATACAAGATGCAATCAAACATTACCTTTAACACTATATTACTTACTAGACATAAGATTTATGAATACCTACTTATTTGTAAAGAAGAATGGCATTACTCCATGCAATCTTGCTGTCGTATTTAGATATCGCGTACATTCGTACAAATACGCTCAAAATATATACTATCTCGGTACCTATGTATTTAAAGTATATTTGTTTCTTTGAATCTGTTTCAGATATTGGTTCAAGCGAAAAAAATACAAATCTGCTGTCCCGGTTATAACAAACAGAAGGATAATCCGTAAGTCAATACGACTACTTATCTATAGACAAATACGACTACCTATAGTAGACGAATATAATAAATCCACTTTCAAAAGTACGGGTTGGGCTCGCTCTACATAATTCCGTTGCAAATGAACGCTTAACAATTTATCTGTATATGACAATCTAAATATATAAAAGAAGAAACTGACTGAGTGACTGACTGACTGAGTGACTGACTGACTGACATGTCAACGCACAGCCCAAACCGCTGGGTCTAGAGCATTACTACAGTCAAAACAATAACACGAATTTTAATAGTTTACACAAACGGAAAGGTGACCAGCTATCTTGATATCGGAATGGCTGTCACATTGAAATCCCTTAATTAACTATAGGTAGTAAAAAGCCGAAATGCCGAAATCACGGAAAAACAGAAAGTCGTATCGGTACAAAAAACAGGAGTAAACTCCAGTCGTACGTCGGAGCTGACACACACACTTTTCGTTGTTTGTTTGAACGAGCTAATCTCTTGAACTATCCGTCGGATTTGAAAAATTCTTTTTGCATTTGATAGCCCAATTCTTTTGGAAGGCTATAGGTATGTTAAACATCACGCTAGGTCCCTTAGGTGCCGAGCAAATAGAAATAAGTCAGAAAGAACGCTAACCGAAAACGAAGTATTAGCGCGGACAGGCAATGCGATGCGACGGGGTGGTTCGGGGGAGCAAGAAATTTCACGCAAATGAAGTCGTGGGCAGAATGTGGATATAATTATATACATACATATTACATACAATTAATAAACTTGAATTGTCTGTTTGTAATCTATATAAACAAAAAGAGAAGTTCTCACTGACTGACTGGCTGACTCATCAACGCCCAGCCCAAACCATAAGACTTAGAAAGCTGAAATTTTGCACAGAGATTCTCTTTATAATATAGACAAGGAATAAGGATTTCTCGGTAGTACCGTTCCCATGGGTTTTTTTGCGACATCCACGTGGGCGAAGCCGCGGGCTAAAGCACTCAAGCACTCAATATTATTAAAGTGGATAAATTAATGTATAAATTAACCATCCATATTTTTTCAGAATCACCTGTATACCGATATGCTTAAAGACTTGTACGAATGGCTTCTGCCGTAATCCGGGTGAATGTGGATGTAACAGCGGTTATAAATTGGACCTAAAAAATAAATACAACTGCCTGCCAATATGCTCTACCCCTTGCGGAAATGGTACCTGTATAGCGCCGGAGAAATGTCTGTGTACCAAGGGATACACATTTACAAACAAAACTTGCCAACCAGTTTGCAGTAAACCGTGCGTCAATGGTAAATGTATGGCCCCAGACAAATGCCAATGTTTGCCAGGATACCTTAGATCGGGCGAAAACAACTGCATACCTATCTGTTCCAGTGGATGCCTGCATGGCACTTGTGTTCGCCCAGAAACGTGCGTCTGTAACTCAGGATTTGGGACTATGAATAAAACATGCCAACCAATTTGTACGAAACCATGTATCAACGGGATGTGCGTAGCTCCAGAAACCTGCCAGTGCACAAAAGGCTATAATATGACGTCAGATAAATACAGCTGCAAGCCTTACTGCTCCAGTGGATGTCCTCATGGAAGTTGTGTTGGGCCTGAGACATGTGTCTGCGACTCAGGATGGAAAATGGTGCAACCACTTGGCACTGCGAATAAAACATGTCAACCAATTTGTACGAAACCATGTATCAACGGAACGTGCGTGGCTCCAGAAACCTGCCAGTGCACAAAAGGCTATAATATGACGTCAGATAAATACAGATGCAAGCCTTACTGCTCCAGTGGATGTCCTCATGGAAGTTGTGTTGGGCCTGAGACATGTGTCTGCGACTCAGGATGGAAAATGGTGCAACCACTTGGCACTGCGAATAAAACATGTCAACCAATTTGTACGAAACCATGTATCAACGGAACGTGCGTGGCTCCAGAAACCTGCCAGTGCACAAAAGGCTATAATATGACGTCAGATAAATACAGATGCAAGCCTTACTGCTCCAGTGGATGTCCTCATGGAAGTTGTGTTGGGCCTGAGACATGTGTCTGCGACTCAGGATGGAAAATGGTGCAACCACTTGGCACTGCGAATAAAACATGTCAGCCAATTTGTACGAAACTATGTATCAACGGAACGTGCGTGGCTCCAGAAACCTGCCAGTGCACAAGAGGCTATAATATAACGTCAGATAAATACAGATGCAAGCCTTACTGCTCCAGTGGATGTCCTCATGGAAGTTGTGTTGGGCCTGAGACATGTGTCTGCAACTCAGGATGGAAAATGGTGCAACCACTTGGCACTGCGAATAAAACATGTCAACCAATTTGTACGAAACCATGTATCAACGGAACGTGCGTGGCTCCAGAAACCTGCCAGTGTACAAAAGGCTATAATATAACGTCAGATAAATACAGATGCAAGCCTTACTGCTCCAGTGGATGTCCTCATGGCAGCTGTGTTGGACCTGAAACATGTGTCTGTGATATAGGATGGCGAATGATTGTAACAAATAACACAATGAAGAAAATCTGTCAGCCGATGTGTACCAAACCCTGTGAGAATGGAACATGTGTAGCCCCAGAAACATGTCAGTGTTTGCCAGGTTATAAAAAAAATGAAAATAATATTTGTAAGCCTTACTGTTCAACTGGATGTCTCTATGGAATTTGTATTGAGCCTGAGATTTGTGTGTGTAAGTCAGGATATGAAATGGGAAATGATAATAGAACGTGTCAGCCAATTTGTTCCAAACCTTGTGTAAATGGCACATGCAGCGCACCAATGGAATGTAAATGTTTACCCGGTTATAGAGTATCTGGGAAATTCACATGCAAGCCCCACTGTTCTAATGGATGTCTACATGGTACATGTGTAGGTCCAGAAAATTGCGTCTGTAATTCGGGATGGCAAATGATTCAATTAAATAGCACAAAGAATAAATCTTGTCAGCCAGTATGTGCCAAACCCTGTGTAAATGGCAAATGCATAGCCCCAGAGACTTGCGAATGTCTTGCTGGTTATGTAAAGTCCGTGAAAAATGTTTGTCAGCCTCACTGTTCAGATGGGTGTCCTCATGGCGTTTGCGTTAGTCCGGAAACGTGCATTTGTAATTCAGGATGGGAAATGGTACAAATAAATGGTTCTGTGAACAAAGCTTGTCAACCAATATGTAAAAAACCCTGTGAAAACGGCACTTGCATAGGCCCAGAGACCTGCCAATGTTTGCCAGGATATAAAAAATCTGAGAACAACACATGCAGACCTGACTGTTCACGAGGGTGCCCTCATGGAACTTGTGTTGGACCGGAAACTTGTTCTTGTAACTCAGGATGGACAATGATCCTAGCCAATGGCACCATTAACAAAACTTGTGAACCGATATGCAGCAAACCTTGTATCAATGGCACTTGTATAGCCCCCGAAACTTGCGGATGTCACTCTGGCTATGTAAAATCAGAAAAAAATGTTTGCCGGCCACATTGTTCTGATGGGTGCATTCATGGCGTTTGCGTGAGCCCTGAAAAGTGTCTCTGTGACTTCGGCACTCTCAATGGCACGTGTGTGGCTGATAATATCCAATTCGATGAAAATACTGGTGTGAAAGTTTGGTAAGTAGAAATTTTATAGATTGTTTGAAAATCAGTCGTCAAAAAATGTTTGACTAGATTTGTGTATTTTCAGAATGTGCACTTTTGAAATAACTTCTCAATTTTTTATTTTCTATAACAATGATAATAAAACAGTCAGTTATCTACTCTTAAGTCGTAAAACTCTTATTTTGAAATAAAAATAGTAGTCTATAGATAGACTTATAGTGGACCTTATGATTTTTTCTCAATAGTGGCGCTAGTTGGCAGCACTACTCTCCACTCGCGCTACTCGCGCCTTAATGTATTATTTTGGATTTCATATAAAGAACGTTGCTATTTTTATTATACGCCTATGAGTCCCACTGCAGGGCAAAAACCTCTCCATTTTGACACTTTTCCCGGTTGGATACAGTTGTAGGCCAGTCCTTTCAAAATTAATCATGTTCATCCCGCCATCTTCTTCGAGGCCGTCCGCGTTGTCGTTACCTGCCAGTTGGAAAAGTTATGAGGGCTGTCGCATTTTATCACCTTTCTCGCTCATACGGGCCTAATTTTTAAGATTGTTAAATTAAAATATGCTTTTTTCAAAAATGTAATCAAACATTTCTATTGTGATATCTAATAAACTCAGCTCAAAAAGTATTATCTGTTTTTGAGTTGAGTCACAATAAATGCCACAATAAAAATGTGTTTTTAATAATTACCTAGTAAATTAATATTACTTACTAGTTCGCTAATTGATTACATTTTTCAAAAACATCTTTTCATTTAACATTCTTAAAAATTTGGTCCTGTATGTGCGAGAGGTGATAAAATTCGACAGTCCTCTTAAGAGTGTAGATACAAGCATTTTATTTTACGTTTTCAGGGTACAGTCCAACTGGATATATGTGTTGTCAACTGCACTCAGCGTTTTGGTGCTGCTACTTATTATATTTATTATAATGCGCTGCAAAGGGAATAAGTCTCATGACGACGGTAAGTTCCATTTTTCTCGCAAAATAGTTAAAAATCCTAAATGTGTATTTTGATGACTTGTTAGTATTTATACTTGTTATACAGATTGTTCAGTCATGTGCAAAAAGATTCCCCAAAATATTCTTGGCCACACGGAATTTTTTATGTCAATTTTTATTTATTTTTGAAAAATCTCATAATTCAACCTTTGAACTTGAATAAAAAAAAGGTTACTGTTAAAGCCTCCTACTTTTTTTATAGTAATGTGTAATGTTGTACAGTTCTATCATAATCAAAATCAGACAATCAGCCTATAATGTTCCAAAAAAAAAATAAAAAATATATATTTGTACACTACTCACATGATATAGTAAGATTTTTTTTTTCAAATTGTAAAGTTTATTTTATGGTTTAAGTTGTTAAGTTTATGTAATAAAATAAAGTTCAAAATTAAAGGCCCCCTTTAATTTTGAACTTTTTTTATTATTTCTTGTTATAGCTGTAATAGAAATATACAATCTGTTCACAGATTGTATATTTCAAATAATTGTCTACCTATTACGGTTCATGAGATACAGCCCTGTGACAGACAGACGGACGGTCGGACGGATGGACAGACGGACAGCGGAGGCTTAGTAATAGGGACGGACGGCTTATTGCTTTTTTCGCAATTGCGAAAAAAACAATGGAGAAAGGTAAGGAGGAGGAGGACCCATGGAGGAAATAGTCAGTTTGATCACCACTAAATAAGGCCACACGTTTTTAGGGTTCCGTAGTCAACAAGGAACCCTTTATACACTTCTGGACACATCTATTGGCCCACCTTAGAGTTTAGGTTTCGATGGCCCCTACCGAAATATGATTGCTAGATTGAACAAAAACTGTTGATGCAGTTTTAAACCTGATACATTTTACTATCTTTTTCGATCGTATTGTTTTAAATTTGAATTCAGAATACCATACGACATGGAGCTACGCCTAACAAGTCGGATATGCGCCTTGTTAAAGGCAATTGATTTTTGAATAAAAAACATGTTTTATCAAATAAAGGTTTAATTTAATAACGCGTGTTGCCTCCATTGGCATCTACCAAAGCTCTCATACGATTAGGCATAGAGTTTATCAACCGCTCTATGAAATTTTGAGGGATCATCTCCCATTCCTCTTCTATGGCAGTTTTCAACTCCTGCATCGTCTGGGCAACTGGCTGACGAGCCCTAACACGTCTTTTTAGCTCGTCCCACATGTGCTCAATGGGGTTCATGTCTGGGCTTCTGGCTGGCCAGTCCATAACTGTGATGTTCACATCCCGAAGATATTCCCTGACGATGCCGGCCGCATGGGCTCTTGCATTATCATGCATAAAAAGGAAATTTGGGCCCACATAGTCCGCGTATGGTATCACGTGAGGTTCTAAGCACTCACGAATGTACCTTTCAGCATTTAATGTTGGCAGCCGTGGTCCTGTAACAACCTCAAGTTGAATTTTGCCGCTCGCGGATATACCGCCCCAGACAGTCCATGAGCCACCGCCATAAGCAACCCTCTCTTCAAAGCAGCATTGTGCGAAACGCTCTCCCTTACGTCGGTAGACCTTCTTCCTTCCATCATTGCCATGTAACACAATTTTAGACTCATCAGAAAAGAGTACACGGCTCCAATCTTGCTGTGTCCAATTTAAATGACTGCGTGCGAAATGAAGGCGCGCTGTTCGGTGGGCTCGCGTTAGTTTGGGGTCATTAGCTGGCTTGTGTGGTACCATATCGCGTTCTTTTAACGTTCTCCGAACAGTTCGAGCGCTCACAGATACTCCGTGGAAGTCGCGAAGTTGGTTTTGTATCTCAATGGAGGTAAGGTGACGATTTCTCAAGCTGATCGTCACGATGAATCGATCCTGCCTTTCAGTTGCGACCCGAGATCGTGGCCTTCCTTGGCGACGAACAAAGCCGCCAGTCTCTAGGTACCTCCGATAAACATTTCGGAGCGCAGATCGACTTAAATTAAGTTGAGCACTCACGTTTCTTTGGCTGTGTCCGGCCTGAATAAGTGCCACAGCTTGGGCGGCGACTTCAGGTGAAGTATCCATAGATTATTGATAGAACCTCACCTTAATGTTAAGAATAAGTAATGTTTGTTGCAAAACCAAAGATATCAATCACTTTTTCAAGAATTAAATCTAAGTAAACCAATAAAACCAAGTTTTCTTAGTATTCGATTGTTTGATATCAACAAACAGGCTCCAAATTGTCTTTTGTTTCTTTAAATTCTGTGTTCGAAATTCAAAAAAAGACTATTGAATGAAATTGTGAATGTGCCAGGTTCAAAACTGCATAAAAACTTTTTGCTCGACCTAATATAAAATTTTAGCTAGGACCAAACGAAACTGAAAATACAAGGTGGGCCAAAAGATGTGTCCAGAAGTGTAGTTTCGCCATGTTCGTCTGTCTGTCTGTCCGCGGCTTAGCTCGGAGACTCTTACTACTAATAGAAATCTGTAATTTGACATGGGTAATAATAGATATACACAACAACAGCGGTAAAATAAAATATTGGAAAAATTTTTTTGTTGGTTCCACGTAACGTGGGGAAGGATAGTTTTTTCTTCTTTTCTATCCTGTGGTGTGGGGTATCGTTGGATAGGCCATTCAAAATTATTGCTGGTTTGTAAAAACCATTTTTCGATTCAGGGATCTGTTTGCGTAATATTATAGTTTTAAAGTGCTAATTTTTGTCAGAGTCAATTTGACCCCTCTTCCCCTTGTGCCAAACACAACCATTTAGCTGGCAAAGAAGTTAAAAGGAAAACTATCACAGTCGTAGGCTTTACAAGTTAACGAGTTATAGTCGACCAACTAACATTTGCAGTTGGAATGTATGTGAGGACATATTTTTCAACTACAATGCTAAGTTTGTTTTTGGGGTAAATTTATTTCAACTACGGAACTCTTCATTGTGCGTGGTCCGACACGCACTTGGCCGGTTTTTGATACATACATGCTGTATAAGGAACTCTTGAGTAAAATTTCATGCTTCTAGGCCCAGCGGTTTAGGCTGTGCAGTGACTGTCAGTGAATGAATGAATTTAATATTTTTAAAGTAGATGTTTCTTTTTTGATGGCTCGAAATCAATAACTCTTAAACTTTTATTCTTACAGATAGTGCCGTGGTAGTTCCAGCTCAAGAGTTTAGTGGAAAAGTGTTCAAAAAGTCGAAAGGCGACTACGATGTCTGCAGCAAAAACTCAGCACTTTAATATTTTCTAGTAACTTCTATCTTTGAGTCTATTCATATTCGTCTTTATGTCCGCATTTGTATTTAATGGATAAGGGATCCTTATATTTGTTTTTCTATAAAAACCTTTTTTATTATTTAATCATCACTTTTTATAATGGTGTATTATTTTAATAAAAAAACACGCTGTTTGAATCATTTGTCAACTAGAGCATTCTTTAGTAGATCTTATTATTAGATTTGCCTACTTTAAAAGACGTGTATTTTACAATAATATCGAATGTTATTTACAATACAAGTGTTTTTAGTCAACCTCACGTACAGTATCCTTAAACAAAACGTGATCTTTACAAAGTACAGTCGGCACGGTAATTAAAATGTAATTTATTTTTATTTTATCATACCTAGTTACTATTATATTGCTAAATGTTGACCAACAGCAGCAACAGCGCCCCCATGACAACGTCATTCGAGCGCCAAACGTTACTTGTAGCACTTTAACTAAGCGTAGGTGTTACGTACTGTTATATTGCTAAATTTTGACCAACAGCGGCAACAACGCCCCCATGACAACGTCATTCGAGCGCCAAACGATACTTGTAGCACTTTAACTAAGCGTAGGTGTTACCTACTGTTATATTGCTAAATTTTGACCAACAGCGGCAACAACGCCCCAATGACAACGTCATTCGAGCGCCAAACGTTACTTGTAGCACTTTAACTATAAGCGTAGGTGTTACCTACTGTTATATTGCTAAATGTTGACCAACAGCGGCAACAGCGCCCCAATGACAACGTTATTCGAGCGCCAAACGTTACTTGTAGTACTTTAACTAAGCGTAGATGTTACCTACTGTTATATTGCTAAATGTTGACCAACAGCGGCAACAGCGCCCCAATGACAACGTTATTCGAGCGCCAAACGTTACTTGTAGTACTTTAACTAAGCGTAGATGTTACCTACTGTTATATTGCTAAATGTTAACCAACAGCGGCAACAGCGCTCCAATGACAACGTTATTCGAGCGCCAAACGTTACTTGTAGCACTTTAACTATAAGCGTAGGTTTTACCTACTGTTATATTGCTAAATGTTGACCATCAGCGGCAACAGCGCTCCCATGACAACGTGATTTGAGTGCCAAATATAACATTTAGCACTTTAGCTAAGTGAAGTTACTTAGTTACTGTTATATTGCTAAAACTGTTGATACTAGTTTTCACCATGCGTTTCAACATTTAAAAAAAGTTGAAAATGAAAATAATTATTTACTTAATATCACCGAGGCCTAAGAACGCTGGTCCGATGACCTAGACTCGTTCTTGACTAATTGGCCTGAAAAGGCAGCAGACAAAGACGAAAGGAAAAGTATGGAGAGACCTTTGCCCAGCAGTAGAACAGTTTATGCTATAAAGAAAAACATTTACATAACTTTATTATTTATCATTTTTTATTTTCACTAACTTTTTACGTTTCCTTTTGCAGTTGACTGTACTATTAAACAAATTGTTTTTTTTTTTGAGGTCAACGGGGTTTGAGTTTATATTACAGGTATTGTTTTGTGTAAAAATAATAAACTACATCTTTTAGGTTTTTCTTTTTTCTTCTTTGCTGCCGTTGGTCAAGAAGGCCGAATTTTACGACAATAGTTTTTGCGCCATTTTTTTTCTGAACATAATTATTATTGTTGATGTGCAGTATTTTTGTACTTTACTGTTCCCGAAATAATTTAAAATGATAGAGAAGTCTGATATTCTTAGAATTCTAGTTTACCATATTATTATTATACAAACAAAAACATTGGGTCAAGTATGTGTGGAAACGAAAATGTGAGTACAAAACAATCTTATTAGAATAAATTACTTTGAAAATAATTCAATTTAGCATAAACAGTCTCATTGCTAATGGGCCATTCATTATGACGAGTATGACTCATGAAGGAAGATAGGTATTACTTAGCACCTGTAATTGTAATGAGCATTTCTTCTCTGTTGTGTACCCAATAAAATTGAGATGTATACGTACCTATGATTTATTTATTTTTACTGACTTCCTACTAGGGCTTACCGCGATGTTCCTGAAACCTACTTATATACCTACATGGAGGCTTATGAAAAGACTAATTGTCTGTTTTGGTGCACCGCGACTAGAGTGGCAACTGCGATGGGAACCAGGACAGCCCGGGTGAGCTCTGAACTTACAAAAAATATCAATACTCAAGCCTCAGCTACCTGATTTTTGATATTTTTTTCTAAATTGACAAAGGAATATGGTCCATGGTCAACATATTTGACAGTCGGTACGACCAGTCTTACCAAAAGGTATCGTGTCACGCAGTAACTGGGTTGTGGAGGTCAGATAGGCAGTCACTCCACGTAAAATACTGGTATTCAGCTGTATCCGGTTAGACTGGAAGCCGACCCCAAAGGCAGATGATGAACATGGTCAACATCGAAACTGTAATAGGTTTTTAAAGAGAAGATTTCTATTATTTAAAAAATGTTTTCAGAAGTTAATACCAGAACAAATTAATGTTTGCTGCGATGGCTATATTGAAGATGAAAACAATAACGGAAATAGGTAAATTACTATAAACAAAACTTAATTAAAATATACAAGTTAACACTAAATTATTTAAACTATGTATAAGTATATATAATAATAAAAAAGCGGAAGAGCTCATAGGGCATCAAAAAATTCGACCGCATCGCTGTCAGTGGGAAAAGTGCCCAAAAGGCTGGCAGCATTGCCACGGTGGATAGCAACGCTAATTCAAAAAAAAAAAAAAAAAATTGTCGGTAAATTACTAATTTAGAGTAACTATGTTCGGAACTCCTCATCTTGCTACAGTAAGGTACTAAATTAATTTCAGTATTCACTGCAAGCCTGATTGTTCACCGGCCTGCGTGAATGGCTACTGTAAGTCTCCTGGAGCGTGTGCTTGCAACCCTGGCTACCTGCCCGACGATTTCGGTACCCACATCTGCTCACCACTGTGCATTAAAGGATGCGACTACGGAACCTGCACCGCTCCTAACACGTGCCTGTGTGACTCAGGATATAATCTCGGAAACGGAGTGTGTGAGCCAATCTGTTCCGAACCATGCCTCAACGGCTCTTGTGTGGCCCCAGAAACCTGCCAATGCCTTCCAGGTTACAAAAAATCAGAAAACGACACATGCGAACCTTTCTGCTCCAGTTATACTGCCAGTGGCGAGTGTATAAACACCATCACTTGTGAGTCCGGATGGACCAAGGTAATCCAGGGTTCAGTTGAAGTATGCGAGCCAGTGTGCTCAGAACCTTGCATCAATGGTAATTGTTTAGCACCAGATACATGCGAATGTTTAGATGGGTACGAAAAGTCATCAAATGTTATTTGCGAACCTTACTGTTCTTTTGGGTGTGTGCACGGACGCTGCATTAGTCCACAAATATGCGTCTGCGATCCGGGATGGTATAAAAAGGAGGCAAGTGGCACGTGTCTGGCGCACTGCGACTACAAGTGTGGAAACGGCACGTGCGTCGCCCCTAACACCTGCGAGTGTTATCCCGGTTACGCACTCGATAAGTCTGAAAAAGATGCTGCTCTATGCGTTCCAATTTGTAATAATTGCGAGGGGTCCTGTATCGCTCCCGATACATGCATGTGTGAGCCTCACCAAGAAATGATGCTCGTTAACGCAGATGGTGGGCCATGTGACTGTGTGGACAACTGTACCGATGGCGCAAATATATGTGAAAAAACAAAATGTTTGATGACTACTACTTTAGCCAGTGCCTCTGAAGAGACAACAGCGTCAACTGTTAGAACCAGTACAACTGACGTCATATTCAATGATGATAGCACTACTGAAAGTGGTCACAGTGACCATAATGAACTGAAAATTAAGAAAGCGTCATCGTGGTGAGTAACATGTTTTTAGTGTTTGGTGTTATTTCAATGAAATTGGTTTAAAGTGAACTAATATTTTTTTTCGGATTAATCTTCTTTATCATTGCTATTAAAAATCATGTGCTTTTTTTTCTGGATGTTCCTTTAACTTTTTTTTCTCCTTTAAGGTATAACTCCAACTGGTGCTACGGAATAGGCTCTTTTTTTATAATTTTTATAATTCTAATGGCTGCCACGAGTTTGAAAAGGAAACATTTTACGTCATTGAACAGAAACATATTCGGTGCACATAGTAAGTAACTTACCTATTCAAGGTATAATTGAAATAAGGGTTTATTGTACTCATCATTATAAACAACTTCTACTGTGGGATCAACTATAAAAGCGCGAAATAAAATCAGCAGCTCCATACATTCATGTTCGCATATTTGGCAAAATGAATTCGAGTCGATTGGATATCATATTTACTAAACTCGTGTTAAAATATTATAAATCGCAGAAAACTTAATTACACTTGGTCATGAATTAAAGTTACGCCATGACTGATGATCTTACAATTTGTTTTTCAACTGTCCCTAATAGTCCAGTCATTTGGTAGTTTTACCTGGAAACTTTTCCGGAAGTTTTGGTAATTTTATTGAATTCGGCGTGCTCTCTTTGATTTTCACTTTGCCACCTCGTATCTTTGCCGCATGCGCCGCCATATTGGAAAAATGGCCCCTAATAGCAGTTTTTTGACAATATATCCTTTCCGACTCATTTTACGATAAAACATTAAACTAGAGAAAATTTTCTTCAATTTAAAGTGATTACAAATTTTTTTTTAATCAATAGTTTTGGCGTACGAGTGCCCCAAACTATTATTCATCTACACCAACAAGTAATAATATATGAAACATTTACGAAAAATATTTTACTATGCGCTGCAGGTATATGGGAATGCGTCACCTTTGTGTTGGGCCCCCTCTCTCCCTTCGACGAAATATCTGCCGGCAGAACTCAAAAGAAGTGTTAGGGGTTTAAATATGAAATTGCCGTTTTGTACTGAAAAATTAAAATATTTTTTTTTCTAAGGTAAAATATATTTATTTAATCAAAGTATTCACCCTCATGAACAAGAACTCAGCTGTCGTTGAGTGCGGTCGTGCGCTCCGACAAAAATAAAAATTCTACGGCGCGAGACATAAGTGAATTGCGATCCTAGCACCGGTCATAAACATTATTTAGCGTTTCGTTGGAACTGTGCACCTGATCTCAAGCGAACAGTCCGTTGCAAGGGTGAAACTGATCAGCCGATTTAGGATCCTGAGTTCCAAAGTCCCAGCAAGCAAAATTGGTGAGGCCGTTCCTTATATTCCTCAGTCAAAAGTATTTATTGCATGTTCATAAGATTATAGTATGAATCCAAATTCCCAAGACATAAAGTTAAACAAAGAGTTTACCTACTTCTTAAATATTGCAAATCAACAAAAATCTCGGCACAGACCCTTTTTTTTTTGTTGAATGTCAACTTATGGCAAGCTAAATTCTATGTTCGCACAAAAAATTTACCCCATACGGTAAAGCTTCAAAATAAGGTCTTTGTTTTAAAACACGGGTTGGTCGTTCTAACCAGTTTTGTTACCACTCAAACAAAAACATAACAAAATTATGCTTCGATTTGTGAAATTGTCTATTTAGAGCTATAGCATTACAAATACTTATACAATTTAATGGGGCTGACATTCGACCACGTGTCTGTTCGTAGACCTTGCAAATTATGTATCGGCTAATCATAACGACGACAGAATTGACTTAGCACTTTTGAATAATATTCAGGACTTTACTCCGTCTTCAATTCTCAGAATAAGATCTGCATTAAGCAGGAAAAGCACTACTAAAAAACGTTGTGAACAGGCCACTAGAAACGCTGAATCTCTATTACCATTCGAAATAAACTCAAAGATGGACTGAAAATTAGCCAGACTCATGTATCGAATGGTGGTCGTACCTTGTATGACACACGGTTTGAAAGTATCGGCACTCACCAAAGCTAACAAGACAAGACCGAAAAGATATGAGAGAGTTATCAAGAGTGACTTGATTAACCGCGCTAGGAATAAACCAACACGAAAGAAAAAGCATGAAATCTTAAACGGAAAAACCAAACGCAACCGCAACCGTAACCAAACGCATTAAGAACCACAGGATGTGCTATCTCGGACATGTCCACAGGCGTAGGCGTCGGGAACCGCACCTGCTACATGCAGCAATGCAGTACAGGGTCATATCCAAAAATTCGGCCGCCCTATTTACACATGGAAAGCAGGACATAATTTACTTCGATAAGGAAATCAACTTTTGGGTAGACACGGCTGAAGATAGAGATAAAATTAAGAAAGCTGCTAACGAGATTTACAAGAAACCTGAAATGGATAGCAGTGAGACCTCAGACGAAGATATTGGAAATAACAACTCAAACTCAAAACATTTATTTCAATTAAACCAATTACAGGCACTTTTGAATTGTCAAGGGGTCGGTCAGTCAGAAAGATGAAGCTAGGCGCCCATTCCAAAGCATAGTAGGTACCTATGGAGAAGAACGGGCAAGAAACTCCACGGACACTCTTTTGAATCAAGATATGGTTACAAAATAATGGTTACATCATTCAAGTTGAAATTTTACATGTGAGAACGATGCAGAACGTTAAAAGCGTCCTTAAAAAACAATTCAAATATTTAAATTAAATTAAAATAAGCCGTGGCCGCTAAGGTATGACCAGCCTTCACTGACAGCGCTTGTTCACGAACCTGACGCATGGAGTAGCTAAATGATCCAACACGCGCCACCATCAGCGAGACATTAGAGTGAGCGTCACATAGCAGCACAACGTGGCATAGCAGTGACACCAAAAGTGTCGAAAGCGCAGTTTAATTGCCAAAAGATTCACCGGGGAAGTTGAACTTGAAGCAACATGGCAGTGACGTCATAAAAAGAGCCCGTCCATAATCCTGTCGGGTGTGGCGACAGGGTACCATCCGTAGGTAGGTACTTGAATTGACTTCTCGGGTCGATTAAGAACTGAATGCGATTTCACAAAAACAGCAAAGTACTATCAACGACTTTTGTGCGTCACACCCATACGGAAGATATTCGTATGCACGGGCCAGTGGCTAGTGGCCTCCATTGTTTTCGTCCACCAATAGCGCTTCGGCGCACATTATAAATGAAAAGGTTAGAACGCCAAGAAAAAACAGCAATTAACGTTTAAGAAAAGGGACATTGTTTATTTTAGGGTCATCTTTCTTAGGCGATATTCTTAGTTCATTGGTCAAATAAAACAACTAACTGTAAAAAGGTCCATCCTTCATTCATTGGTCAAACACAAAAAGG
Source organism: Cosmia pyralina (assembly GCA_946251885.1). Lineage (NCBI taxonomy): Eukaryota > Metazoa > Arthropoda > Insecta > Lepidoptera > Noctuidae > Cosmia > Cosmia pyralina. The sequence goes on along the minus strand of OX276348.1, from coordinate 2,532,063 downwards.
GCGTTGACTATGATTTCAACGTGCAACCACCGAGATAAAGTACTACGTATAGAGAAGACATCCGAAACAAAAACTGTGTCACAACAGGACGACAGCCGGGGGGGCTGTGCGCTGCAGCGCTTAAACAATAGGTATCGTCTTACCAAACTATAAAACATGCAGCGCTAGACCGCTTAAAACGTATAGTGCGAGTGACTAAATGAGTTGTTGCCGGTCAGCATCAAAGCACGGAGCAAAAATCTGGTTTGCGGTGTCGGTTCTATACGCTAGTAATAATAGTTCTATGCGTGCAACCGAAAAAGTTTTGAAAAGGGTGAGGCACAAAGACTTTCGATAGTTGCACGCTGGCGCTCCCGCTTCGCAGGCGCCTCGCTCGGGTGTGACCGAAGCTTAAGATTTCTACAAAAACTGACAACCGCCCATAAATAATAAAAAACCTAAGCACTATGATACGAGTAGCTGGGTCACGATCGAGGCGATCAGTACATCAATAGCCAACAAATTCTAACGCAGAAATTATCTAACACCAAGACACCACAACATACAGTAAACTTAATTAGCCAGTACAACATACGAGTTGAGCAGGAACAATCAGAACTCCGGTTCCAAATTACCAGCCCCTAATTACCACAGGACAAGATCGACTTCAATAAGGAAATTAACTGTTCGGTGGACACGGTTGAATCAAGAGATAATATCAAGAAGGCTGTTAACGGGACTTACAAGAAAACTGAAACGGATAGCAGTGAGACCTCAGACGAAGATACTGGAAACAGCAACGTGTAATACAACATAGCAATGACATAAATGGTGTCGAGAATGCAGTCTAACCCCGCCAAAAGATTCACCGCTGAAGCTAGATTTTAAATAACATGTTATTACTTGCCGCGGGTATACCGCATCCTTGCCGCGTGTGTACCGCGGTAGCGCGTACTTGTAGGGGGTGTACCGCGTCCTTGCCGCGAGTGTACCGCGGTAGTGCGTACTTAGAGCGGGTGTACCGCGTCTTTGCCGCGTGTGTACCGCGTCAGTACCACGTCCTTGCGCGTGTGTACCGCAGTCATTCGTTTGAGTGAAAGAAAACCTGTCTCATGTAATGTTGACATTTGTTTTTAAAAACGAACGTCACGATCGACGACGATCAGTACCAACAAATTCTAACGCAGAAATTATCTAATGCCAAGCACCACAACATACAGGATACGTAATTAGCCAGTACAACATACAAATTGAGCAGGAACAATCCACAGAATTCCGGTTTCAAATCACCAACCCCCAACTACGCAGGACAAGATTTACTTCAATAAGGAAATTAACTTTTCGATGGACACGGCTGCATAAAGAGTCAAGAAGGCTGCTAGAGATATACAAGAAACAGGAAACGGATAGCAGCGAGACCTCAGACGATGATTTTGGTAATAACAACGTATAATACAGCATAGCTGTGACATAAAGAATCAAAAACGAAGTTTAACCGGCAAAAGATTCACCGGAGAAGCTGGACTTGAAGCAACACGGCAGCAACGTCATAAAAAAAGCCCATCCATATTATATCACCCGTCTCTCCACTATTCCAAGGCTTGCTTTACGGTGCATACTGGGTATGGCTCTTTATCCCCTCCATATCCTAAGGGCATGTCTTCCCTACCATTACCGCGCCCCCCGGTCTACTCACTGATATGCAATGGGCTCTGTTGCACCATGTAACATGAGGCAACAGGGTCTAGTGTGAATCTCTGGGTTCATTCGAGCAATCGAGTCTGGTTAAACCACGCTGGGGTCGGTGCAATTCATTCATTCATTCATTCATTCATTAATCAAAGTATTCACCATCATGGTCTATACCTTTCTGCCATCTCAGGGGAAGGTCATTTATACCTTTGCGGTAGTACTCTGGGGACCTGGACTCTACAAACTGCGTGAATGTATTTTGTACATTCCTGGGAAATTAAATTTTTGCCATGTAAAAAATTGTCCAAATCACGGAAAAAATGGTAGTCGGTTGAGGCCAGGTTTGGCGAGTATGGAGGATGACAGATGGTTTCTGACTGGTGACTGGTTTCCTGTAGTGTTAAAACAGTTTCTCGAGCAGTGTGAGTGCAGTGTGAGATCACACAATTTGTTGAGCCAAGGTCCCCAGAGTTCTACCGCAAATGCATAAATGACCTTCCCATGAGATGGCAGAAATGAAAATGAATGATGAATTTTCTATAAGAAAATGAGAGTGAATTCTATGATTAAAAAAATATATTTTAACTTAGAAAAAAAAAATGTTTGAATTTTTCAGTACAAAACGGCAATTTCATAATTTAAACCCCTAACACTTCTATTGAGTTTTACCGGCAGTTGTTTCGTAGAAGGGAGAGAGGCGGCCCGACACAGAGGAGACGCATTTTCTTATACCTGCAACGCATAGTAAAATATTTTTCGTTTTACTATGCGTTGCGTCAATGTTTTATCGTAAAATGAGATGGATTGTAATTTACAGTTACAATTCACATTAAAATTGCATAAAAAGCCCTAAAATTTTGGGTAGTAAAGAACAAATTTTTGAGAATTTCGCTACTTTGGCTATACAATTCGATAGAGAATGAAAAACTGAACAAGATGGTGTAAATTTATTATTCAGCTATGCTATTTGACCATACGCCATTTGAGCCCCGAGGTATAAAATACACAGATAAAATAGCAGGGAGTGACTTGGACACTCAATAATGGGCCCCCGAAAACGGTTGCTAGCACATAGTCGGTGTAAGAAGTTTCATTTTCTTCCCTTACATGAGCGAAGGAAAATTGCGGATCTTGCTTTCCTCTTTAGTATAATGAACGGGTCTACTGATGTCCCTGAGCTGGTGGCTAAGATTGGACTTCGTGTACCGTCTGTGTTTCGTCGTAGACCTCATCTCCTTCATGTACCTATCGCGAAAACGATTTATAGGCAAAATACATATATTTTAAGAGCATGTCGAATGTTCAATATGGTGTGCCGGGATGTTGAGCTTGATTTATTCGCAAATAGTGTCCAGAAATTAAAAAAAAATTTAGGTAACTTTTTCTTTGAAGTGTAATTTTGTTGTGTAATGTATTTTGTTTTTGTTTGTTATTTTCTGTTGTTTCTATGTTTAATCTTCACGCTGTTTGTACCGTTTCGTCAATTTTATACATAACTTTATATAAGTGGAAGCTTGTAATTGGCCTTCTTCTACATATCTCTTCTTGAATGTATTGAATGTATTAGCTGTAAGTTTTCTTAAAATTAATAAAATAAAATAAAATAGTGTTGTAGCGACAAGGGGGCAACATATCCTGAGCGCCTAGGCAAAGTACCATTCGATTGCATTCAAGTAGCGATGACGCTAGTAGAAAAGCCAAAAAATGTATGGGGTTGACATAAGCTATCGAAATGTCACGTGAACATGTCAATGTGACTTTGAAGCTGTAGCGATTGTAGAAATAGAATCGCTCCGAAGCGAATGCCATTTGTCTAGGCCCTCTGAGGTGCTGAAAAGGAATGGAGAGGTTTATTATACTTTTTATTAGTAATCCACTGACGCGTCTCGCTCCCCGCGCGACGTCATTAGAATTGTACTTGAGATTTTTTGTCGGCGGTACGGGGCGCCTAGCCACTTATACACGGCTTGTACACAAAACATTCCTATGAATCGCTATGAAAGTAATTACTGTTTCTTAAAGTGGATAGACTAGGCTAGATTACGAATTTAGATTTATAACAATGATGACAGTTTTTTAACCGACCTCAATAAGGAGGAGGTTCTCAATTCGTCGGAACCTTTTTTTTTTTTAAATTTTTTTTTTATGTATGTTCCCCGATTACTCGAAGATGGCTGGACCGATTTAGAATATTTTTTTTTTTGTTTGAAAGGGTATTATACTTCTCAGGTGGTCCCATGATCATCAAGTCAGGGTCTGATGATGGGATCCTGGAGAAATAGAGAGAACTCTTCCAATTTTATAGGCACACTTGAAGCGATTTGGATAGTTTTTGGAAGAGTACTTTCTCGGAGTGGTCCCATTTCAATTTGGTGAAGATCTGATGAAGAACTTCTGAGATAGGCAACGGAACTCCTCAATAAATGATAGCAAATAGACTGGGATTGCTGAAAGCTCATGTCTGTTTATTGTTTACACCAGTTCATAACATAACATCACGCCAGTACGCTGTGAAGGGGTAAGCACATGTGAACAACTAAAAAGTGAAAAATAAAAACTTTTTTACAAAAAATACAACCGACTTCCAAAAAAACACTACAAAGTGAAAAATAACTTTAATTTAGGAATTCGGTGGAAAAAACGAAAATACATTTAATCAGACACCGACTTCCGAAATTAAACTTATTTTTCACTTTGTGGTGTTGTTTTTGGAAGTCGGTTGTATTTTATGAAAAGTTTTTTTTTTTTGAATAAAAAAAAACGTGTTTGTTTAAATAAAAAACAAATTAAAATATTATTTCAAAATCTAAAGCGATAACCCTATTTTTTTATTTGCCTAAAATATTGCCTATGTGTCTAATCTGTTTAAATTATTACTACATGCAACTCATACGAAAGAACATTTGTCATTCGTTTAGTACCTCTATTCGATAACAGATGTCGTTGTGCCATGACATCACTTTTGATTCTCCTGCAAAACATGATTTCCGCGGTACTTTATGTAATAAACTTTTGTCTTAATCTGGATACTCTTGTTTTATTTCAAAGCGAGATATTTTTGGGACGTTGTACACTCACGTTTCCAACATGGGGCGAGCCTATTGCCACCATTCGGGCATAAATCCAGACTGCAGGCTGCTATTGAGAGATTTGAGAAGGAAAAACCCAAAAATCCCTTTGTCCGACCCGGGAACAGAACCCAGCATCTCATGCTCAACAGTAGCGTTGCGACTATTAGAACAACAAGGCCGAGGTTAATTACCATCTTCTCAACTAGCTTCAACTTTCTGACTGACCGACCCCTTGACAATTTAAAAGTGTCTGTAATTAATTTATTTGAAATAAATGCTTTGAGTTTCAATTCTTCAGCCTTTTCCCGAACTCTTCCGAAGGAGAAGTGGCATGGGGGCGTGTTTGTGTCCACGCGTTATGCGCACGCTGTGCCTTTACTCGCCAAATGGCCGTCTCCGCGAACTAGTACGCTTTCGACCGTGGTCACGATAAATTATAAAAATGCCGTGTTCTTCAGTGGTTTCCTGCAAAAACCGAAGTGATATTAAAAACTTCGTATCTCACGGAATCACTTACCATATGTAATTAAAAGTATTTTACTGTATTTATCTTTAAAATCATAAAAAACAACAAATCGTAAAATATTTCTTGCTTTTACTACGTTATTTTTGTTTTCAAATATCGCAGCGGCTGTACTATTTTTGCAGCAAATACATTGCTCCTTAACCACTACCTTAAGTATGTCGCTAAGCGACTGGACAAGCAATGTAAAAATAACAAAACGATACTTTATTTACGCGGAGCGTCGCATAGTACAGCCGCTGTGTCTTGCGGCGAGATAGTGATGAGGTTAAGATCCACTAAAGTAGGCTATCGATAATAATGTCGATTGCCCAGCGAATATTATATTGCTATTATAGTTTATTTTTCAATTTGTCAACCGTTTTAGCCCGGTTGGAACACTTGAAAAGATGACGTTTAAGTACGGTTGGAAAATCTTTGAGAATGTAAAATAATCTTTTTTACTGTTTTTGATTATTTTACCTAGTTGAGAAATGCATAACCAACGGTCGTAAAGTAAGTTTATTAATGTTTAGGTGGAGTGTTTTAGGGTTTAAATTATCGCATCTTCGTGCTATTTCCTTACTTTTTTTTGGTTTTGGTATTTTACTTCCGCTAAAGTCTTTAACTATGCACCACAAGATTCGAATGCGTTGTAGTAATCGGTATGGTTCAGATAAAATATTAGTGATTTTTGCTTAAAATAAGTCAACATATTCATGCTATTTATTTGTTATGCATGAGTATGGCATGTGTTTGTTTTCATATATTTAACTATTTCTTAACTAATGGTTTTTTTTTAATAACAAAAGCCTATTCGCCTGTTGCCTGCTACCTGCTTACTCATCGTGAGGTTAAGAAGTATAGACCGCGCGGAACTAGTTGATCGCGCCTTAGGTATGTGAGCGGTGGGATGGAGGAGCGGGGGCGCATTACTCAGTACGTGCGTTGCGAACCGCCGCCTCACCCCTGTCTCAGCGGCCAACTAGTTCCTATAGACTATAGACTATAGCTTAAGATACTTATTATGTAAATGATAAATAAGTTCATAAAGTACCTTTTTAGCTTCCCAAAAGATACAAATACAAAAAAATAATGGATTGATGCCACAGGAAGGCCACCTAACTGGTTCCCAACAAAATGTAGCACCATATGCTCAATTCACTTTAAGGCAGAAATGTTCCAGCCTCTAAAGAAAACTCGCAGGCTTTTTGAATGGGCAATCCCAAAATTAAGAGTACGTCAAGTAATGAACAAATACCTCCAATTTACAGGTCAGTGAGTAAACACATCATAACAGGGTTCAACAATTCCTATGGTTTCACAGCCTAAACCAACTTAACCGGATTGTTTTAATTTATTGATTCGTGTTTTTTTTTTAATATACATTTTTTTTTAATTTAAAATATATAATACTTTCTGGACATATCATTTTTTATTTTATTTTCAGGACCCCAAATTTTTCTTGTACAGTAATAAATGGAAGTATCGATAACTTTCCGATTTAGTCAATCACTAGCGTATATGTAAAATAAATTGCTTTTTGCACAACACAATAATAGCGCCAGATGTTTTTGTGTGAGTAAGTTGTACGGTGCATGGTAAATGCACGCTGTGTGTGACGAGTTAAGGTTTATAATTGATTGTGTAGTATGTTCTGATTTATGAATTGCAAGTGTGTGCGCGACTTTGTATCTATTGCTTTTATTGAACTACATGTGTAGTAGTGGCGCGGTGGTGGGGCCAACCTAGCGACATCGGGTTCTGATACATTTTCAACTACCGGGCATATCTCCTTCTTTCATATATCTATGGAAGAACTCCTTGTCCAGCCAACAGAGCACGGACACGCCTCGGCGGCCGCTGCTAGAGGCGGCATTCTCATCACTTTATAAACAAACCAAGCGAATCGCCGTTTATTTATATGACGTAGAGCAACTGACGACTTTGAAAACAATCCGTGACCGAAACTGTGCGCTCAACGCACTTTCGGCGTCACAAATTTTATTGGTAAGTACTGCCGTATCTAGATGCTGACGGCGCGGGCGCAGACGTCCCGTACTCGTGGTCTACTAACTGGTATCTGGTATACCAAGTGCAGTGACTGCGTTTCAAGTGGGGTACCTAAATAAAACAAATGGAAATGCTTGAACGTTATTTTATTTAGTTTAAGGCAAAGGACAATGTAAAAAGATATCCCAGACTGCCTCAAATTCTCTGAATGTTATATGTATGCAGATGATCTCAAATTCTCCAGGATAATCGAATCTACCGAGGATTTAGCATTACTTAAGAGCTATATCGAGTTAGTTGAATGGTGTAAAGCTATAATTCCGAGATGGGCTGCAAACTGCAAGCGTCACTAGGTTTCTAAGAATCGATATAGATATCTATATATATTTATATATTGTCATTTATGTGACGATAAAGTTTGCGGTTGAAGTTTGCAGTCTGCAGCCCATCTCGGACTTGTGCCTTAACGATACTGTAATGAAAGTGCTACCATGTGAAATACACCCGAAAGAAGTAATAAACAGCAAATGTCGGCCCAACTGCTGTTCAAGAGGTGGATCAAATTAGGCATTTAGGATTTGTTTTCGATAACGCACTGACATTCGTACCTCATGTCGAAAATTTCATTAAAAAGGCTTCTAGAATGCTAAGATTTCTTATTAGGAATGTTGCTGGTTCCAGGCGCAGTAGTACCAAAATTTGTTGTACAACTGTATTGTCCGTATTATCTTGGCATACTGCAGTACAATCTGTAGACCGTATTATGCCACGCACTTGACTGGCCTGGAGCGAATACAAAAGACATTTCTGTGGCATCTACCTTATGCCTGCGGAATTGCCAAATGGAAATGATCATACGAAGTCACAAATCTCATTTTAATATCTTTAACTAACGTAATTTTTAAAGTGTTTTAAAGTGTTTCTTTTGTCTTTTCTACTCAATTATTAGGTCATTTTATACAGTGTGTGTGACACATTTATTACGTTTATGGGGCATGCGGTGTAACCTATAAGAAATTTTTACACTAACCTTAGTTTTTAGTAAAACTTTATTTTATAATTTTTAACAGTGTCAACAATTGTCGGTTGGCCATTAAAGAAAAAAAAATAAACATGATATTATATTGAGTACTACTCAAAAAGCTACAGTCTTGAGTTTCTGTATTAGTTTTAACCCGTCGCGCGCTAATTAGCAGACACAATTGAAATTCTATTGTTATCTGTACACATGGTGTGCAATCGACATTTTAAGAGTTACACATTACACTCAAAATATTTTATTTATTTGTCATCTTTCAGGCACATAATGAAAAGGCATATGATCCTGTGCCTATGGTTCAAAGTTTCCTTTTAAAGTCCAACAGTTACTAATTATATTATTATATATTTTTTTATAGGCAACTTAGATTTTCGAAGTCAAATCACGTCAATTCCGTGAGGTTTTCCATTTTTATATCGATCGCTTTTAACTTTTCATTAAAATCAAAACAAACATAAAAAGATTATAGTATTATATTTATGTACAAACAATGAAGTATTTCGTTTCTCAAAATGTAACAGTTTTTCAAATTAACTAGACTAATAATCATAACAACTAATGTGACATCAGGAGCCTATTTAATAAAACTGACAAGCGACAGGCGGCAATCTGTCAATCCCTCAGATCAACAAAAAAAAGGAAGATGGAGCGCCACGAACAGCAAAAGTAAGGCCACAAAACCGTGCTCCTGTAAATAAAATACACAGTCACGCACACACATATAACTAAAACCACGCTCACGAGTCATCGTCTAGTTAATATAGATAAAAAAATAATAATTATGCCTTCCTGTTTAGTGAAAACTTGTAAAAACAATAGCAAATCACATTAAAAGTCTCACGGAATCGCTTATTACTGTAAGTACTTGAATAACATCGTTTTTTTATGCAATAATCTATGAGTTTTATATTACTTGGAACAAAAAACCTTAACGATCGAATGCAATGACATTAATTGCGAGGGTTGCCATAATACGATTTAAATTTTCCCCATTCGATTAAACAAATTTAAATAGGATATCTTACCCATACAATTACTCCCCAAATAGGAAAACAATTGAAAAAATGGCAACCCTTCGACACACACATAGATAAAAATGTGGCTTCACTTTTGATGTTCGCGGCAGTCTTCCTTTTTTTGATGATCTGAAGTCAATCCGAAAATTTCACATGTCGTGAAAATATGTCAATTTTGTAATTTTTTGACAAATATGTCGCATTGTCTGTTATATAGGGCCCTGGTGGTCATCGCATACTCGTATCTCCGTGATGTAGTGAATGCTTGATCAGAATCTTGTTAGTAGAATCAGAAGCTCGTCGATGACTGGCTGATGATTGTCTCTATATTACGGCTGGTTTTGACAATTTGCTGAAATATTTTGAACAAAATATAATACTGTAAATATATTGGCCGAGTTAAATAACAAATCTCCCTGACAAACACACTTTACGCCGTTAGGCGTATGTAGGGTACACCATGTTGCCAGTTATATTTAATCTCATTATACTAAGGACTTTGCCATCAACAGGGCAAAATTCCAGACTCCAGGCATTGAACCTGAGTAGAGTGATTGAGTGAGTGGTGATTGAGTGAGTTGACCAACGAAGTAATTCAAGGAATTTTGAGTTAAATGCGTAGACAGATTATACGACATCATCCATGTACCTGACCAGCAGCGCCTCGCCTCACAATATGTAAGCAGCTGAGAGGCACACTGATACTTTATTTTTTAAATTTAAGCGTGGCAGCGAGTGGACGGTCTACAGTCAAATAAGTAAGTAAGTATTTTATTTTTAATACATTGTGCCCGTTTCCAGTATTCTTAAGGGAGGCAAGGCGTTGCTGGTCTTGTCAACATATCATTTTGTCGAACCAAATAACCACAAAATGGGTAAATTCCATTTTCTCAAACATGCATGGAAATATTGTCATTATTTTCGAAAAAAAACACGCGAAGTATCGAATTTACGGTCAAAAAAAATCAAATCCATTGCAGGAGCGTTTTTTAAATTTGGAACATTACAACGCTCCAGCAATGTTTATATGAAACGGCTATTAAATACTCTTTGATTGGATCTCTTTTATCATTCTTGGCATACCAAAGTACATGCTTAGTACAAATTGCGTTCACGTGGCTGTATAGCCATACATGCGTTTGCCATTCAGCACAGATGATAAATAGAAAATTAGCGGCAAAGCTGAAAATTCGTCTTGATTTGTTATTTACATACATAATAAATATAAATTTAATAATTAAAATGAGTTTCAACGGTTCAGAGAGTGAAATCGAGATTGATTTTACTCCATCAGATTTAAGATCAGAAGCCAAATTGGCAATGGAAAACCTGCTTCCAGCGAAGTAAAAAGAAAAATACATTAAAGTATATGAAATTTTATGTTTTGGAAAAACGAGAAAAAAGTGAACATTTTCTGCGAAACAGTATTTTTGGCGTATTTTAATGAGATTGCTAAAACTAAAAAGCCATCTAAATTACGGGCAATTTATTCCATGCTGAAATGTACAGTTCATGTTAAAAACAGCATTAACTTGAAAAATTATAGAAATTAAATTAAATGTATAATATAAAAAGAATGGTTTATTTCCCTGCATTCTTTCGAGAAAAGCACTATATATGCCTCGGCGGAAATGGCAATTGCAGGTCGAGTATGAGTTTGAAGGCCGAGCCGTAGGCGAGGACTTCACTATTACGAGACAGGACAGGACAAGAAAATAATATTGATTCTAGTCTCAAGCGATTTTGAAGGCTTGAAGAGATATCCGCACCACCCTCGCAGAGCCATACGGAACTCGAGTGTGAAGAACACACGCGGAAGTGTTCTTCCGCACTACCACTGTTCGTGATGACAGTGGCAGATATGTTGTGGCGTAACCTTTTTGTGGTGACCCGTATTTGCTAGGTGACTCATATGCTGCTGCACTTAGACGCTTCTATTGTTTAGAACGCAAACTTGATGCTTCGCTAAAGTTACGCGGCGCCTATAATGACGTCATGCGTGACTATATAATTATAGGTTTTTTGTCCGGTTGTCAACAACGAGGATAATTCTCTTCCCTCGTATTATATTCGGCATCACGGCGTAGTTCGCGAAGACAAGGCCTCCACTAAACTTCGCGTGGTTCTAGATGCTAGTTGCAAGACTACATCGGGTCAGTCGATTAACGACATTTTGCATGCCGGCCCTAATCTACATGGTGATTTATTTAACATCATTATAAAGTTTCGTCTTTTCCAAGTCGCTCTGTCAGCTGATTGCCGCCAAATGTTTCTCAATATCGACATTCGTGAATCTGACCGTAGATTTCAAAGGATTTTCTGTCGCTTTGACAGCAGTGAACCTTTGTCCGTAAATCAATTTAATCGTGTTTGTTTTGGACTCAAGTCCAGTCCATATCACGCGTTACGTGTTGTCCGCAAGTTGATCGCTGATGAAGGCGACAACTTTCCCGCTGCAGCAGCTGTTGCCACCTCCACTCTATATATGGAAGACATCGCTTGTAGTGTCACATCCGCTCTGCAACCCATTTCACTTTGTGAAGAGCTTATTCAGCTCTTCAAGCGAGGCCAGTTTGATCTTGTCAAATGGACAAGCAACTGTAAAGAGGTTCTCGAACACCTACCTGATTCTCATAAGGCTTCTCCAGACATTGAGTTTGAGCGGTCTGTACCGCATAAGGTTCTCGGCTTATGCTGGGATAAATCCTGTGATTGTTTACGATGTGACGTCGCACCACCTGACGATAAGTGCACCAAGCGCACTATGCTGTCCACAGTGGCTCGACTATGGGACATACTGGGTTTTGGGTCTCCCACAATTTTGTACGCCAAGCTCTTGATCAAAGAGCTTTGGCTATCAAAGTGTGAGTGGGATGACGCACCTCCCGACCATATTGTCACCGCTTGGAAGCAATTTTTTATTGAGCTTTCCACGCTCAATCAAATTGTTATACCATGTCATCTTGGGTTGGTCGACGGATGTACTGTCAATCTAATAGGATTTGCTGACGCCAGTGAACGCGCTTACGGCGGAGTCGTATATTTGCAAGTCCGCATTGGTTCTAACTACTCGGTGCAATTAGTTTGTGCCAAGTCCAAGGTCTCGCCTGTCAAAACCATTTCGGTTGCGAGACTGGAGTTGTGCGCGGCCCTCCTGCTGTCTCAGTTGCCCGCTAGTTTCAAGACACAGTTTCGCCCCACTACCCCATCAATAAAATATACACATTTTCCGACTCCAAGGTAGCGCTCGCTTGGATTTATTCCTCTCCGCACCGCTGGCAGACTTTTGTCGCCAATCGCGTTACTAAAATAATAGAGCTGGTTCCCGCTACTTGTTTCCATCACGTCGCGGATATTTAGAATCCTGCTGCTTGCCTTTCTTGTGGGGTTACTCCATTTAAACTTCTGCAACATCGTTTGTGGTATCGTGGGCCTTCTTGGATTTCCCATGATCCGTCAGAGTGGCCCATACAACCTTGTGACCACAGTGCAGAAGCCGAGGATGTACCCGAACGGAAGTCTGTTTCTCGTCCCGTGGTCGTTGAGGTCGCGGAATCTTCGATCTATGCACTCGCGCTGCGCATGTCGTCGTAGTCTAAGTTACTACGCGCCATCATATGTCTGTATGCTTCTTAGGCAACTTCCTATTGGGGCTTCTGTGTCAAGCTCTGACCTTGAATTTGCAGAGTATAAATTGTTGCGAGTTGTCCAGGCTGTTTATTTTAGTGACGACATTAAAAATTTAATAAATAATGTACCTTGTTCTCCCGCGCTCCTTAAGCTCAAGCCGTTTCTCGATGAGCACGGCATCATACGCATTGGCGGTCGTCTGTCTAATTCGGATGAACCTTACAACTATAAGCATCCTTGCGTCTTACCGTGTCACGACCATGTCGTCGACCTTCTTGTTGATTTCTATCACAAGAAGCATCTCCATGCCGGTCCAGAGTAGCTTATGTCCTTACTCAGGCATAAATATTGGATTTTGGCTGCACGGCGAATAATTCGCCATAGAATATATAAATGTAACGTCTGTTTTAAATTCCGTCCTCGCCCGGTCTTTCCTCTCATTGCTGACCTTCCTAGCCATCGCGTCAAGCAGGTAGATAAAGCGTTCACACATACCGGTTGTGATTACGCAGGACCACTGCAGTACACGCCAGTGCGTGGTCGTGGCGTTAAAAGCCGCAAAGCTAGGCTATGCATCTTCACATGCTTGACGACGCGCGCTACTCATATTGAAGTTGCGACGGATCTGAGCACAGAGTTATTTCTGGCCTAAATCGATTTCTTTCGCGACGCGGCCCTATACAATGTTTGTACACGGACAATGGCACTTGTTTCGTAGGTGCAAATTCTTATTTACGCGATCTCTAGAAGTTCCTCAACAGAGAATATCGTACCCGTCCTCAGGGAGAACTTTCCATGAACCACATAGATTGGAAGTTTATTCCGCCTGCTTCTCCACATTTCGGTGGATATTGGGAAAGCATGGTCAAGGTAATTAAAACGCATCTCTTCGAGGTCACAGGCCCACAGATCCTCTCCTACGAAGAGCTTTTAACTGTACTCGCTCAGGTCGAGGCACTGGTTAACTCGCGTCCGCTCACAGCACTGAGTAGTGACCCTGCAGAATCATCCGCGTTAACCCCTGCGCATTTCTTGAACACAGCGCCATTGTCGTCACTTCCCGCTCCTGAAGCAGACTCTTCTAGCTTGCTTCAAATTCAAATTCAAAATATTTATTTGCCAGGAAATACATTATTTAACAAGGAAAGATCACAAAGCCTAAAAGTTATTGTATTCTGCCTGCAAGCAAGCGTGCAAATTACATTCAATAAAGTCATTTTAAATTTCATATCGTAAATAAATTAACAAACTAAAATAAAAATAAACAGACCAAACCAAAATAACATTGATGCATTTCAATACTTACTTTAAATATTCCGATTATAAAAATTAACAAAAATTAAACAATATAATAAAAATGTCCATACAATAAATTTAAATGACAATAATTAAAAATGTCAATGAAATAAAAATAAAAAATCAATGAAAATTATTATTATATTTATATACTTTTATTATATTAATTACTCATAAATAATAATTAATTCATTATTTAATAACCATGTCTATATTCTAAAAAATCCTTAAGACCATAGGAGCAACTAGTTTGTAGCCAATCTGTCAATTTGATTTTAAAAACATTACCCTGCAATAATTTTAATTCATTTGGTATGTATTATAAATCAATATACACATCTTTATGACAAGAAGGGTGATATAATAAGTTGAGAAACTTAGCCCTTTTTTGAGAGACATACTCTGCTTGATAAACTCGTGCAGTCGTTCTGGCGGTGCTGGCGTTCTGAATACCTTCACCAGCTTCAGGCTAGGTCCAAGTGGAATAGTCCTGCATCCCCTATACAGGAGGGTACGTTAGTCATTCTCATCAATGATCATTCTCCGCCGCTTTCATGGTCCTTAGCCATCATAGAGAAATTGCACACATCTACTGACGGTACAACCCGCGTTGTTACTGTAAAAACCGCGAATGGTAGCTGCATGCGCCCTGTTGTGCGTCTCTGTCCGCTACCGACTCAGTGAGATCTAGACTGAAGTTGGATCTCTCTTTTAGTTTAGGTATTTAGTTAATAGCTTTCGTTATAAGTGTTCCGCTAAAGTAGATTTAGATTAATTTAATATCATAACGCTGTCTTAGCTTATGGATAGGTTATGCGGTAGTATACCTAACATGGCTTATTTTATTTTGTTTCATTTTAAAGGCAACCCTTTAAAGCCGGGGGGAAATGGTAACGCCATCTATTGAGGTTTTAGTTTTTTATTGACTCATTGTCAGAACAGGCGATCACCAACCCTCTCTCCACCCCGCAAACTAATTAGCACAGGCGTGGCAGACTTTTTTGGATCGTCGCGCCGCGCAGCCAAAGCTCTGCGTGCAGGCCGCTCCGCTCGCTTTATCCGCTTTTAACAGCTTCCGCATAAAACTGTGATCGAAATAAGATGAACCGCCCGCGGGTGTGATTCAGTGAATTGGTGCACGAGAGACTCCTGTGATCAAGTGCCTTACGTCCTGGACACGGATCGCGAGGGAAGATATTGTAAAGGTAAGGCGTGCTATCCTTGTTATTATACCTTACAATTGATCGCCTGTTCATCATCTCGTTCCTTCTAGGTGAAACCGCCATCCTCAAATACATTCCACTTAAATTTAAAACCATTTTTAAAATCGCCTTTATGAAGTGGTAGTTTCCATATCAAGCACAATGAATTTTGGTGCGGTTTTCATAATTTAGAGCATTTATTCCAGAAGGTTTATGTATATTAAACTTAAATTTATTAAAATAATCTCGATGTTTTGTCAATAAGTAAAAACCGAGCGAAGCAGGGGCAGGTCGCTAGAATAAAAAAAACATACCATGAGATCGTCTTCTGTGCCGAGTGTATGTCATTCTGATGGCAATGACAAGGAGCGTGCCGCAAGAGAACGCACACAATCCAAGAGCTGCAATCGTTACCATTGACTGATACTCAGCTCCATTTAAGGCTGGCCCTTGGGACTGCGGCCTGGAATAACTGAAATAACACGATGAAGTGCGGTAAGTTTCGCGATGGGATAAGGCTGTACAAATTAAATTCTGCACCATTTCCTTCTGCCCCGACTGTCGGAGCAGAGTGATATCAACTATGTCAGCATTAAGAATAATTGCCAAATTAGTTGGAAATTTGATTCATACGGCCCTATACTGAACGTATTCCAACATACCATAAAAAATAATAGCACCAGCAGAAGGATCATGCTATTAATAGCTTTATTGTATCTAGATACTAATATTGTAATTTGGTAGCCTTTATGAGCCCTATATATACTTACTTTAACAGATTGGATTACTTTAACGTTACTTTAATGAGCCGAACACATCGATGTTCATTATAAAATCAAAATATCAGTTTTTTAATCAATGTTAACAGTCAATCTAACTATTAGTACATTAAATGAATATTAAAAGTAAAGTGAAAGAGTTAATAAGTAAAGTTACTGTCAACTTACATTCGAGACTCGTTTGTCACGTTTGATTTGTTTACTATAGAAGTAAAAGTTGTTCCAAGCGTCTTGCCATTGGAATCAGATGCATCGGTGCTATTCGTTCCTGATTGGTTACCACCATTCGTGGGTTTCGTCTTAGAAGTCGAAGTATTTGCGTTGTTGTCACTTCTGTAATGAATATATGACAAAGTATAAGCATTTTGTATTTGTTCATCCATATATACAAATAAATAAAATTGAAGTATCTGTTAGTAATATCAAAATAACAGTTAATGAGCAAAGTTACTGTTAACTTACATTCCAAACGGCTGTGTCTTAATTGGTATATTTACTGCTAAATTAACATTTATTTCAAGCGTCTTGATAATGGAGGAAGATGTATCGGTGCTAACATTTGTTCGAGGTGCGCTATTAACATTCGTGGGTTTTGTAGTAGAAGTCGATAATGGTTTTAATGCAGTTGTTTTAGAAGTCGTGTCTTTTGTCTTAGGTGTTGAAGAAGTCTTGGGTTTTGTTGTAGTTGTTGTGAATTCTGTTATAATTGTTGGAATAGTCGGTGGTTCTGTTGTAATTTTATCAAGACCTGCGTTGATAATTCTGTAAAGGAAATATGACAAAGTATCAGCATTTTGTATTTGTTTCAGGTGTGCCTCTAAAGAGGTCAAGCGCACTATATTTGGTGCTTACTGCACGTCGTTTTACAATAACGCATTCAGGGTGCTGATGGGGTTGCCTCGATACTGCAGCGCATCAGGGATGTTTGCTGAAGCTCGCGTGGACTGCTTCTACACTGTGATGCGGAAGCGCTGCGCATCCCTGGTTAGTAGGGTGCGGGGCAGCACCAACAGCATCCTGTCTATGGTAGCCAGCAGGCTAGGTTGTGCGTTTGTGAACCACTGCTGCAAGGTATCGGCTGGGCCTGACACCTTGCAGCAGTGATGTCACAAGTTGTTTCTGTATTAATGTTTTACTAACATAGTTTGTAAGTATATTGTTACGAGTACTAACACTATAAGTCTTGTTACTTGATAATAAAATAAAATTAAATAAAATTAATTTTGTATTTGTTCATCTTTATGGTAAATAAAAACGAAACGCTGTTCGTTGTAAGCGCATCACTTGAGAACGTCTGGACCGATTTAGATATTTTTTAGTGTTCCGTACCGCAAAAGGAAACAACGGAACCCTAATAGGATCACTTCTTTGTCCGTCAGTCTGTCTGCCTGTCAGCCTGTCAAGACTCTTTTTCTCAGGAACGCGTGGAGGTATCAAGTTGAAATTATTCAATTCAAGTTGTAATTATTTATTTAATTATAGTCTATGGTCCCTTAGTGTTCTAAAAAAATCAAACTTATAACTAACTTACTTAACTTATCTTTCTTACATAAGTAATATAGGTTTTGCCAGAATTAAATGAATTTAATTTTTATTTTTTTTTTCATATAAGTCAACGCAATAAAAAATACGGCCATATATGCGACATATTTTGATACTCGCAAAACCAAAACCAAAACCTTGGGTTGGTACTTCCCGTTGTCTTAGTATCCTGAAATTTAGCAAGAAGCTAGGTCTCAACGCACAAGTAAAGGAAAAAGTCCGAAAATCGTTAATTTGTAATTTTATCGCATTTTTTTTTTGTGATTTTTGAACAAAAGAAGTATTTTTAAAATCGGTCAACAATTGACGGAGAAATCGCGTAATAAACAAAAAAAAAAGAGTCGAATCGATAACCCCCTCCTTTTGGAAGTCGGTACACAAAAATATAACAATATCTTAATAATTATATTTTTTTCTATAATCGAATATTTATTTAGTGTTATTCATTAATTGTGATGTCAGGCAATGGACCTTCTGCAGCAATTGATTTTTTAGAAGTAATTTCCGAAGAAATTTTCGTAAATTTCGTGAGTTATCTCGGCAATAATTTGGCGGATATTAGTTTTTAGGTGCTCTAACGTTGCAGGTGCATTAGTATCTTATAAAAGTCCCACAAAAAAATCCAACGGCGTTAAATCGCACGATCTTGGCGGCCAGTTGACGTCACCGTAACGTGAAATAATGCGATCTCTGAATGTTCACACAAATCATCTAATGTTTCACGCGCTGTGTGGTAAGTTGCGCTTGGCGGATAGCGGTAAAGCGATTAATTTTGTAAATGTATTGTTACAAACTAACATTTGACCTTTGAAACACACGCCATTACTAACAGCTGTCAAAATTTATAGGGCGACTTGTAATTAGTGACCGATACTTAAACACACGATTGTACTTGTACGGTCCAGCCGTACAATTCATATCATTTTACGTAAAATAAGCAGTTATGTACCGCATGCGCAATTTACTTTAGTTCGCGATCGGTCTTCGCGCGCGCGCCTCTCGTTCCGCAAACTGATTTTCAACCACAGACAACTTTGTTCGTAATGCCGATACAACCTCACGGTTTTTGGCAAAAATATACCGTACCTAACCTTTCCAAAGAACCTAGAACAAAAAGGGTGGGTCCACACACAAAATTACAAAAAATAAAAAAGTAACGCGCGCGCTGTCATTGTTCGTTCAGGCTCACTTTCGTGCACTCGGACAATCCTGGGTTTTCGTTCGGGCTCACTTTCATGCAATGGTCGTTTCAGTGGTTAGATATCCAAAAATCATTACATCATAAGAGATCACTGTACCAATTAGCTATTATATCCTATGATTAAACATAACATTATAAACTTTGTCACTTCTTATCATTTATAGTTGTCCCGTACAGTACTCATAATAACAAACAACTTTTACTATGGGACCAAACCTGAAATCGCGAAAAAAAAATTTGCTGTTCACTACATAACTCGTGAAAACGTGTCGTGGAGCAGCTGATTTATTTTTAAACACATGACACAAACAACAAACAACACACAACACTCACTTACTCATGATAACAAACAACTTTCCCAAAGAAACGGTTTTTTTTAAATTTACTAAGCGCATTACCCCAATCATTCCAATAAGATATTGAGTACCTAACAACAATACGTGCTGTCAGCTGTTAGTTGCTTAACCCCGTTATTCTGTCTCATGTTACATGAAGGTACTATCGTACAGTACTTATGGCAGAGCATGAGAGCACCCACACTTCACATCCATGTAAGGTATGTTCAGGTTGTTGCTACAAAAACGCTGTATTTAACAGTACTCCGCTTTTGAGATGCAACTTATGGCCGCATAACTAAGAATTATCTAGGCACTGGACGCGATGCCGGTAAACGTAGGCACACACGGCTTTTTCAGAACATAGTTATTTGACCCCATTCTGTATCACGAGCACTACACACCTGTACACATACGTGCTAAACTCTAGTACCGGTTAGTAGTAGCAGTTTTAACTAATAATAATAATTAACTAAATGACAAAAACACTGTCTACGGAATCACACTATTAAAACAACAGTGTCTTTTCAATGTCATTTTTCACTGCAATAAATGCGAGGCACTTGCGAGTATCAAAATATGTCGCATAAATGGCCGTGTTTTTTTATTGCGTTGACTTAGAAGCTTGATTTTTTTAGAACTCCAAGGGACCATAGACTTACGTAATTGACATTCATTTCAACTTGATACCTCCACGTGTTCCTGAGAAAAAGAGTTTTGACAGACTGACAAACACACAGACAGACAGACGGACACAATGAAGTAATCCTATGAGGGTTCCGTTTTTTACTTTTGAGATATGGGACCCAAAAAAAAATTAAAAAGGCACTGCAACGTAAGTCAAGCATTAAGATAGTACATAATAAAAATAATTGCAACGAAATAAAAAGCTAAATACTCACTTTATAGATTCACAAAAACTATTAATTCGATCCGCCCTG
Organism: Cosmia pyralina; assembly: GCA_946251885.1. Lineage (NCBI taxonomy): Eukaryota > Metazoa > Arthropoda > Insecta > Lepidoptera > Noctuidae > Cosmia > Cosmia pyralina. Next base: position 2,511,825 of record OX276348.1, on the reverse strand, counting down.
AAACAAAAGTATATTCACGTATATTTATCAACAAAAGTAGAAAAATATTTTAATTAAGATTGGCTACACAATCAATCTGCCTAGCCTTTTCCCAACTATGTTGGGGTCGGCTTCCAGTCTAACCGGATGCAGCTGAATACCATTATTTTACATGGAGCGACTGCCTATCTGACCTCCACAACCCATTAACTGGGTAATACGATACCCCTTGGTAAGACTGATTGTCAGACTTTCGGGCTTCTGACGACCCGTAACGACTGTCAAAGATCCACGAATGACAGCCGGGACCAACGGCTTAACGTGATTTCCGAGGCAAAGAGGAGTCTCGGTATGTAAAGATGGACACCCATCCACGGACCAACCCCGGCAAGCGTAGCTTAACCTGATGGATCGACCCGTGCGGCTGTTATTACTTAGCCACGAGCTCCTCCTAAGATTGGTACACAAGGGACACAATTATTATTGTGAGTTCAGACTGTAGTGCCCGTCGCATAGATTAGGTATATCACGGTCAAACTGTTGTCATTGTACTTAAAATGAATTATCTTGACAATAGTGACTTGTGCCCTATTTCACTAACACTAGGCGATACTTAGGTAATGTCTTATGCATTAAGCAGTTACCTAGCGTTTAAAAACATAACATCAATCACAAGGACTAAAGTTACCGTATGCCACCGATTCGCCGATGCATAATGCTTTGACCGGCGCCCTAATTGCGTAACACAGTTTCGATCACAATCCGAGAGTTTTGACGGATATTTCTAATCCATCGCTTCATAGGTTTAATGAATTTGTCTGCTCAACAACGTAAATAACGCAATGAACGTGGCTGAACTGTCAAAATGAAAGAAAATACGATCATTGTCATTTTATGTGTTACGCAGTCAACCCGCAGCTTAAACAACTTTTACAGGTTGCCTAGCAACAGATTTCTATCAATCATCATCTTCCTGCCCTTGTCACATGTTATTTTGGGTCGGCGCAACATTTTTTCTTCTTGCATTCTTTCCTGTCGACCGTCAGGCTCAATTTACATTGCCGGAATGGGAGCGAATTGTTGTCACGAAATTGGGCCAAAGTATAATGAACTTTATGTTAATTGTGTAGTTAAAAGGAGAAAAACAGGTCATGCGTCTTCCAGAGAATTCTCACGCATTCTCGGGAATTTCCGCAGCTAGCAGCTTGAATATAGTTTGTACGTTAAACAATTGACATAAAGTTCACTAAGCTTTAACCCAATTTCGTGTCAAAAATCTATTTCCATTCCGTTTCGCGGCTATGTAAATTGAGCTTCACGCTATCATTCACTGCCTACGCTTTCATAATTGTCATTACTCACACAATCCATCCTACTTTTTTTGGCCTTCCTCTCCCTCTCCCTCTCCATCCATCAACATTTATGTTCATCACTCAGTTCAATTCAATTCAATGTCTTTTTCAATAACTTTCTTTCACTCGTTTATCACAAGTGTTGCCTCGCTCCTCATCACATGCCCATACCAAACCAAACGATTTCCTTTCAACTTTTCTGTCACTTGCGCCATTTTCAAACTTCCCCTTATAATACGTACTCATTTCTTACTTTATCCATTTTCGTTACTCCATACATCCATCTCAACGTTCTCAACTCCGCTGTATGCAATCTTTTTTATCCGTCTTCTTCATAGCCCAGCATTCTGATCTATACAGTACGACAGGCCTTATCACGGACTTCTAGATTTTCCTCTTTAACTTGAGTCCGTGTGTTGCAAGTTACTCCTGTAGCCTGTCGCCATTTCATCCGTATGGATAAACCCAGCCCAGATCAACTCAGGATTGAGTTTATCTCGGCTGTTACGTTACGTCTCGGTCTACTTCGCCATCTCATTGGAGAAGACTTCTATCAATATTGACTATAATATTGACAGACATCGAACTCGGCTTAAAAACCACTTGAAAAGTTTCAAAACTGGGGTTCGTAGCTAAGTAATAGCTGCCGCAGGGGTCAGTCGAAGGTTAAGCTACGCTTGCCGTGGTCGGTCCGTGAATGAGTGACCATCCATTACACCTCCGTGCCTTAGAAAGCACGTTAAACTGTTAGTCCCGGCTCTCATTCGAAGATCTTTGACAATCGTTACGGGTAGTCAGAAGCCTTGAAGTCTGCAGTCAACAGGGCAACACCTAGGGCAAGGTTTGTGGAGGTCAGATAGGCAATCGCTCCATGGTGTGGGCTACATGGCCTCCGCATCGGCATCCGAATAGACTGGAAGCCGACCCCAACATAGTTGGGAAAAGTCTAGTCAGATGAAGTGTCGATAATGTACATTTCGAAGATTACGAAGTGCCTAACTGAGAAACGAATGGTGAAACGGGAGTGGTTGCTTAGGTAACTGCTTACGTTACGCATTCATTATTATCTATCTAGGCGTTGGTCGCTTGGCATAAGTGAAAACGGGCATATGGTGATACTCATTTTATTTACTTTTCATTTAGATGATGCAAAACTAAAATTTCTTTGAACAAACATATAGGTAGTCAACGAAATTATGAAACCAATACTCACAATTCTGAACCCACACGTAGCCAAGCGTCGCGATCTTTATCGGTACAATTAATCTGGAAAGTATCACAATGGTTAGAATATTTTTAAGCTTAGGTATAGTACTTTACTGGGATCTTCAAAAAAATACACCTTAGTATTAAAAAAATAAAATTCATTTAATTCAGGCAAAAACCCATAACTGTTACATGATAAAATTAAATTTCACAATACTGCCCCATAACACATCGGAATAAATTAAATGAATGGACGAATACAAATTGAAAAGGGTCAGAGAATAAAATAAAATAAAATGTCAATGTAATTCAAATAAACAAAGATGTCAACAAAACAATAATACAAAATTACAAAATTATCAGTCACACAATTAAAAAAATTTAAATTTTACATTAAAACGTCATTAAATGTCAACAAAACACGTCATTATAAAAATATATGCCAAGGTCAATAAAATGTAGGCGCCCCCTGGCTACAGATGTCTGTCACAGCATTGTCTGATATAGGGGCAGTCATATCGCTCTGCTATCATCATCAGGACAGTATTGGAGCTGGCCCGCACCCTGCGCACTAAGGACGCGAACCGCTTGCGCATGGTGGCGTGAAAACAGTCGGTGCGCGCTTCCGCAAACATGCCCGAGGCGCTGCAGAAGCGGGGCAGCCCCAACACCGCCCTGAATGCGTTGTTATATTGGACGCGGAGGGCGTTATAGCTCGCTTGTGTGTAGCGAGCCAAAAAAATTAAAATTATAATTATTAATAGGTAACAACATTACTTTCATGGTTTTAGCGTACCTTACCAAAACGGTCTCTATCTATTTGAAAAATGATTATACAGGGTTATTTTAAATTGGCTAGCAAAACTCCCAGACGCGATGCGTATCGATCGATATCTAAAAATTATAAAATTAATTAATTTGTTGATTTTTTTGTGGGTTCATCGACTGCATTTATTGTAGTGACTTCAAAAATCAAATTAAAACTATTTTGTGTAAACTTCACAGACGTGATGGACTACCTAAACACGATAAAACATAGGAAAACAGATTTTATCTAGGTACTCATACTTGAATACGGTTACCAACAGCGCTCGCTGACTTCCAAAAACAACATAAAATTTTTCGATCGATCAACCCATCTGTGGAGTTTAGCTTGCCATTTTAAAATAACCCTGTATGGTGCGATTTCCATTGTCTATCTGTCACAACCAGTACTAATGCTATCAATTGAAATAGTTTTAAACATGGCATTAGTATGTACTAATTAAGTACAACTTAAGGTCCTAGGTTTTAAAATATGCTTGCCCATCTGTATTACAAGTGAAATAATTGTAATTAAAACCAAAGAACAGATAGAACAGATTGAACCTATGAACGATACTAAGGCTCGCTTGCATCGCAAATTACTAAATGCGTTTAAGGTGAATGCGCAATGAAATAAATCGTAACCCGCGAAATTCAAATTTTCTTCGTTTTATAGAATTTGCCGCTATTGGTCACTAGCAGTCGCTATGCACATTAGCCGCATGTAGCGACCGCTGGGCAACAGTCTCCACACGGTGGGTGGCTGAGGATGGACGGCGCTGCGCCGCCGAGACCAGCCCAGGAATGGGAGATGGCGAGGCGACCTAGACGCGTACCGCAAGGGTTGGATCGAGGTGGCCCTGGAAAAGGATGCTTGGAAGGATGTGGGAGAGGCCCTTTACTTAGCAGTGCGACAGTGTAGGCTAACATAAAAAAAAAAACATAAGAAAAGATGCAATTTGCAGGTCTCAAATCTTGACAGTTTAGGACAAATCTAACTTAGACAGATGTATTGATGATTCTTATGGTTATAATTATGTAAAAACATTTTTTGTTATAGTCGCGAATCGTATTTTGATCAAGATACAACCTGACACTAACCTGCAAATTGCAAGAAATGTAAAAAAAAAATAATATCGCGGGCTACCCTTGTGCATTCACCTTAACGCTAAGAGCTAAGCAGTCAATCATGACCAGAGGTCGGAATAGGTAGCGTAGGTATCTATATTTTCCTAAACTTCGAGAAATGAAATAATATAGAGTAGATGTATTATCTACTCTATATTATTTCATTTCTCCTCTAAAATTCCGGAATCATAAACATGACGATTAAGTTCCAGGATTTATGAAATCGCGAATTATTTATTGCACTTAGAATACATTCGTAAAACATTACTATTTCCAAGAATCTTATTAAGTTTTTAGGGTTCCGTACAAAAACTGTTAAATTATATTGTTTAGTTTTACTTATAGGAAAATAAATTCTGGAGATGTTGGCTGGTTATTGTGAGCATTTATTATTATTGCGATAAAAAAAGTAATTATAAAAATAAAAAGCAAAATATCAAATCAAATCGATATACATACGAGGAGGGATCAAAAAATAGTGAGAATGAGATAGATTATAATGACTATTGATAACTTTATAATTTATTTTTCTACATAGTCTCCGAGTCTCTCTACACACCGAATCCAGCGCTTTTCCAAGACTTCAATCCCTTTCAAAAAAAAAGTTTTGTCTTGGTCCTGCAAAAACCTCTCCACGGCATCCATCACCTCGTTATCGTCTTCGTACCTGTTTCCCCTTAAGTATTCTTTCAATTTGGGGAACAGATAAAAATCGCTAGGCGCCAGATCTGGTGAATAAGGGGGATGGTCAACCAATTCGTAGCCAGCTTGCTGAATGGCAGCCATCGCAACTGCCGACCTGTGCGCGGGTGCGTTGTCGTGATGAAACAGCACGCCCCTTCGAAGTTTCCCTCTCCTTTTCTCTTTGATGGCATTCCTCAACTTAGGAATTAAAGCTGCATAATATTGGCCTGTAAGAGTGGTTCCACGCTCCAGGTAATCAATCAACAATATCTCTTCTGAGTCCCAAAATATTGAGGCCATAACCTTGCCAGCCGATGCCACGGCACGAAACTTCTTCGGGGTCGGTGATGATGGCCGTTTCCATTGCGAAGATTGCTGTTTTGTCTCGGGATCAAAATGAGAGACAAAAAGTTTTCAGAATCTTCTTGAAACTTGTCCAACAATATCTTCGAAATGTCAAGTCGATTTTGTTTCTGACTGTCGGTTAACATTCTCGGCACCCATCTTGCGGAGACTTTTCTCATATTCAAAGATTGTTTCAATATGGATTGAATACTTTCATATGAAATGCCCGTTTCTTGGATTAAGTATCGGATGGTAACTCTTCGATCGCTCAATACAATTTTCTCGACTTTCGCAACATTTTCTTGTGTGACTGACGTCGATGGACGGCCGCAACGATGTTCGTCTTCCGTGCTCGTTCTCCCTACTCGAAATTGAGAAGCCCACCTTGCAACAGTGGAATAAGGCGGAGCAGACTCTCCTAATGTTGCCTCCAAATCGCAATGAATCTCTTGCGTCGTTAACTTTTGTAAACAGAGGTATTTAATAACGGCTCGCACTTCGTTTTTCTCCATTTTCGAGAACACGTTCCGACACGAAGCAAACAAATGACTACATTCAGAAAAAAAACAAAAGAATCGAAGATTTTTTTCTTTATTAATATTACAAATATGTATCTGAGCTATGCCTGCCAGTATTTATTTTTTTTCTTACCAAGGAGTATGTCGTTCTCACTAATTTTTGATCGCCCCTCGTATATCTACGTACAATTACAAAACTTTGTAGTTAACACCACACAAAGAACCAGAGTAAAGTAATAATAATATATGTGTAAAACTTCTTTAATTAAACTGCACACGTAAACAATAACTTTATGTTCTATTACAAAATATAACCACTCTTTAAACACACTATTTCATAAACATTCTGAAGATGTTACTCGCACTCAGTACCACGATCAACTGCCGATCGCTCTTCCAATATTGGTGTGGCAAGTATCGCCCCACCATTGCTTCCGGAAGTTTGCAACGGAACAATAATGGCGCGACACCAGTGCTACCAACCAAAATATTAATCTAATAATTTTAAATAGGTATATGTTTGAGTAGTCCTTAAAGGTTATTAATTAAATATGTTTTTAACAAATAAATCAACTAATAATTAAATTATAAATCAAAATATCTTATTTTATATGTAAATATCTATATCCGTCTTCGAAGCGACAAAATGTGTAACTTAAATAACGCACCAGCTCTTAAAGGGTCATTGTATCTGTTAATGTGGTTTTAAAAAAAAAAATCAAAAAATCTGTAGATGTTTCACGATAAGTGGTCATTCATAAATTTTGTCACACGTTAAGGGGAGGGAGGGCCAATAAAGTGTGACAGCGTGTGACAAAGGGGCGCGAGTCATAAGCTTCGTGACGTCACATGTATAAATCTGAAGTGTTAAAACTCTAAACTTCAATTCTAACGAAAAACTTTAAACTATTACCAACTCTATCAATATTATACAGTTAAGTTCTAAATTCCATGGGTGATATGATTACATTATGTATCGTTCATTTGATTTGTTATATACTCAAACTCGAAGCATTTATTTCAAATAAACCAATTACAGAAAATAAATCGATTAGTGATTTATAATATTTACTATTTCACTTACCGGTGTGTCTGCTATTGGTCCGCTGCTGCAAGTAAAACATACAGTAATTAAAGATGACTTTCTATAATACGATAGTTTTGTTTTGATTTACGAGTAATTATACAGTTAGGTACAGTCACATTCAAAATATGTTCGTCACCATAAGAGCTATTTTTGTCTACCCATTGCACGAAAACACCAGCTTCAACGACATTTTATATTTCATCGTAATGTCAATACCGCAGAATGACATTCAGCCATCTTCATCATTATATCAGAACGCATTACAAATAGGACGCTGATTTATTCTAACAATTTTTTTTTTAATATATAAAAAAAAAAACAAAAAAAAAATGGTCAGGCCATTATGGTTTTAGGTTAATGTCAACTCAACGTTGGTCAAAGGTGTATGCTATTTTGATCTTTGGTAACAAGTAATTAAATAGGTACTGTTTTGTATGCAAGTCCGCTCAGTGTCGTGCTTCAAAAAGTATTATAGGTATGTCCTGACTTGATTAAGAAAAGAATTTGGACGAAGATAATAAGACTTGACTGTACCTTCTAACAAAATAAATCTGGCACATCATAATAAACTTATAAAAAGATAAGTCTACAGCTTGTGATCACTGTCTGTGCAACCTAATTATATGGTGCGCGTAGGTCCAGCCAGCAACAGTTTCTCAAATCGTAATTTTGGAAAACTAAATAAATATTAAAAGAAAACTGGAACGGCTTCAAAATTAAAATACTTTAATTATTTCTTGAAATGCGTCCACATAGGGCAGTGTGTCATTCATAATGTTGTGTCAATTTAGATGATATTTGAAGATAAAAGTTTTAATCGACTTTCGTTGCTCACAGTACCTACCGAGTGAATGCTAATAAAAGTTAACCAAAGTTATTGACTATCGCAAAATAGTTTATTTTTTCATGAAGTCGAGGTAAATAAATACTTCAGGAAAAGTTTAGAATTTACTCAAGTTCGACTTTTACAGTTCATCAAATGATTGTGTGGAATCAACCTAACATTTTAATAAAATAAAAGTATAAAAATAACAACTTACCTGGAGCATGCGCACATGTCTTGCACCATTTCCACTCTAAAAAAAAGTTAATTATAATCGTTACTTGATCTAAGACCAGGCTGCTGGAGTCAACTTCATCAAAATTGATTCGGTTGTGCTATGAAAACTTAAGAAAAATACTCATTGAACGGGAGACACATTTGTAACAGAAAAATAATATTATTATGGCATGCCTCTGTAGTTGGGTTAGGGTCCCAAAACAAACGTCTTATGATAACGTCGGAAAAAATACTCTGGTTGCTGAAGTACTACCCAATAATTATTAGTGATACTGTAAAAGAAGGGATGGTGGCTTAGTATCAATGAAGTATATCAATGCATCTACAAATTCAAACTGCACACAGAGTTACAAAATACTTCGGTACTGACAAGTCTGTTACATACAACGTGCGATAAAATGCACACGCACGGAGGACGACGCCGCCGGACGGAGTAGATGATATGTAGTATGTAGGATCGCGGACTATAATATCAAACATGAAACGAATGCCAGTCAGACATAAATACGAGTATGTCTATGTGTGCGTGCGTTTTCACTCGTTGTATACATATAGCTGTACTCGTGTATTTCGTGACTCGGAGTACTCGTATTAGACACATGATACATCCCGAAGATGGCCATAGGAACTCCTCAAATAAATACGAAAGGCGTGTTTGGTTTCGTTGGATTTGTCTTGACAAGTATTGTAGCCCTAGATGAAGAGTATGTATAATTATTTAATACTAATCACGGCTACTAAGTTTGATATCACAAGACCATTGTTAGCGGCACTGTCCTCCTTCACATGCCGGTCATAAAGGGTTCGACTTTTGCGTTGAACGGGCAGGTTCGGGATGTGATAAAATTATTAGGTCCCATAAATTATAATGACTGTAAGTACTTACATTACATCCATGTGCAGCCCTGAGTAACAGTGGTTCTTGTCATTTCTACAAAGAAACTGAAAAAAAAAGAACTAAATTAATCCACACTCATAATCTATCATCATAATTAGCCTATAATGTTCCCACTGCTGGGACAGAGGCACAGACACAGAGGAGAGGGTGTGGGCCGTAATCTACTACACGGGCCCAGTGCGGGTTGTAGATATCACATGTCTTTGAATTTTTGGTTCTAGTACATAGTACCGGTTTCCTCACGATGCGTGCCCTTCACCGTTTTGAGAGCAGTGGTGAAGAAATAATTTAATTATTGCACACAAAGTAAAGCATGTCTGTCTGGGTTCGAACCTACGACCTAAAACTCGCAAGTCGCGGCCTTTATCACCATTGCTCTTATATACATATAATAATATCGTAGCGAAGTCAGAACTGTTAATTGCATATTTTTTTAAAAGTTATTTTTACAATTTCTGAGTACGATTGAAATGCTGAAAATATAATTTTTATTAGAATATTTGTCTGTTTGTTTGAATGTATGTTCCAGCAGCACGCAATACTACTGGATAGATTTTGTTCTAATTTTGCACAGATATTTTTTATAAGTCTGGTCAGGCTATATTTAGTGTCATAATTTTATGACGCTATTTGTTATGGGGATGAGCAATATTGCTTTATGATCATAATATTCTTCTATAATTTACCGCTAATTGTAAAAAGGCGAGCCAAAAGGTAAGAATATTGCAATTAGTTAAGGATTTTTAAGCAAACGTAACTCGAATAGCACAATTCTTAAAGATATGACACTGAATGACTTAGGGTCAGCGCACACCGAACTGCAAAATGCTCGCGTATGGTCAAGCAAAATTTTGGCTGCTCGATCATGCAGGCGAGGCGGCATGCTCGCTCCTCCGTGAGCATGCTCCGTTGAAAATATTCTGGGTTGCCAGGCGAGCGTGCATGACCAGTTTGATGCCAAAATCCGACATTGGCAGACGTGATCAATATGGTTGATTGGGACTTAGTAATTATCGCCCTTTTGGCAGAGGAAGAGGAACATGAACAATATGTAAACAAAATAAGATGTCATAAAATGAGAAGAACAGTATGGGTAGAAGAAACGTGGCGGGAAAGATGTACCTTAGGCGAATATTATACATTGTGCTTTTTTTATTTTATTATACATTGGGCTTTTAACATACGATCGCTGTATGTTGGGCTCGTTAAATTTGACAAACATTTGTGACACTGCACCAAACCGATCAACTTTTCTTCGTCCCTGATTTCCAGCACACGTCCAGACAGTTTTTTCGCTGTGGCGCACTGAGCGCGGGCGGCACGCGGTGGCGCGGCGGCTCGAGCGCGCTCGCGCATGAAGAACGCATGCTCGAACACGCATCCTGCATGCTCGAACATAGTCGAGAATCAAGTTTGGACGTGTATTTAATTTTGCAATGTATGGAATTGTCATAAGATTAATTTTTCAATAGTCTCAGAAAATGCTCTGCTCTGCTCTGTTCTTGGTGTGCGCTGACGCTTAAACGCCTGTGACGGAAAGGGTATCGGAAATTTATTTGCAGCAAATTTTGCATCAGTGTACAGTCCTGCATCGCAATGTAACACAAATAACACCGCTACCGGAGACATCAGTAATTGCAATAATATTAATAACATTTATCTGTCAAAAAGCAATATAGAGAATCGTTTAAAAAAGGTGGATATCTCAAAGGGAATGGGCCACGACGGTGTACCTCCTATATTTCTTAAAGAATGCGCCAGCCAGTTATCTGAGCCACTTGAAATTCTTTATAATTCTTTATAGCAAGCGCTTTCACATTAAGTTCTTCCGTAAAAAATGCAATTTCCCTACTCTTCAAAGTCTTCGGACGACCGCGAGGTTCATTTTTCAGGTCGAAATTTCCAGAACGGAAGCGAGCAAACCAATAACAAGTGGTGCGTTGGTTTGTAGTGTTAGCTCCATAAACGTCGTTGATGTTGCGTGCCGCTTGTGCCGCGTTGCTGCCACGACGGTACTCATATTCCATAATTACTCGAATTTTTAACGTATCCATAATGACGAAAAAGATTGAAATGCGATGAAAATGTAACACTAATCAATAAACAAATGACTACTTTTGGGAAAAAAAATCCATGTTTTTAAAATAACATTAATTTGAAATTAGAATTCTTAGCCAAACAAAAATTATTTTGATTTGAAATGGCCAGTACTGCAGAACGGCAATTTCATAGGTAAAGACCAATATAAGAGATTATTTCTTCTGTTTTTTTATAATCTTTTTGAAAAAATTTGATCTGCAAACACGCATTTTGAAAAAGATGTACAGTCAGCGAGAAAATCGAATATTAACAAAATATTAAAGAACGAATTAGCAGATAGTTACAGATTTAACCTTATTTAATATTATGATTATTATCATCCCGGTACCTTTAAGGAGTCAAGCAGTTAATCATAACATAATTTATAAGAACGGCTATTTCAGTCAACTTTCAACAAAACATAGCTAAAATAACTTTTTTACAAAAAACAAAATCCGACTTCCGAAAAAAAACTTTAATTTCCGAAGTAATTGTCTTTGGTTTTGTATTTTCGTTGTTTGCCACCGAACTTCCGAAATAATAGTAGTTTATGATACGTTTATATAAAGAGGGGTATTAAACCATGAGTGTGTGTTTAAAAACCGAGCCGTAGCAGGCCAGCCGCACTCAGCATTTTAGGTATGACGCTACAAGAACGACTCGGGCTCGACTTGTCGGGCAAATTCAGTGTGCGCTGCCGCGCACCGGCCGGCTCGTGTTAGGTCGATACTCACTCAGGCGCCGCGTCATAAAAGAAGACAACCCTAATGAGTCAGAAGGTATAAGAGTTACGCGATCGAAAGAGAGGCAACTTCTAGTTGAATATAACTGAAGGTAATTAATGCTGTGCGACCTGAATTGTACTTTAAAGTATCATATAACAAGAATCGCTATATTATTTAAATGATTTTGCGGAGTTAATCTTCTGTACTGGTGCCTATGTATTCTGTGGCCGTAGGCGAGGTTTTTAATAGTATCTCACTAGTATTTTAATACGAGTACCTAGTAATGTGCATTTTCATACACTACTTTATCTAAACTCATGCAATAGCTATTTACTTAGTTATAAATAAAAAACCAAAGTTAGCAAAAAGTAAACAAACACAATAATGGCTCCGAAACCATCACAGACTATACAGGGTGACTTGTAATTGACGTATTCCTTCCAGGACGTGATAGTATGACCCATTTGTAACAATTAATCACCCCATAAAAAAGCCTAGGCGAAAATTCATAGGATTCAAGAAAACCCCATTTTTATGTATTAATGGAAATTTCCCAGTTTTTGTCACTAAATATCATTTTTCTCTAGACAATTGAACGTCCTTCATTATTATTCCGTTTGGTACCTAATACTTGAACAAACCTTTTGATGTAACTAAACTTGCTAAAAGTTCAAGGACAAAGTTTACTAAACATTTAAAAAAATAATCTACGTATCTACGTAGTTATCTTAAAACTTTAGTATCGCATTAAGCGTACAAATTATGGGGAAGACATTTTCATTTAAACAGCTACTCATATCTAACAAAGTACAAACGTTAGAAAAAATATTTAGAGGTGCCGATGAAACACTCGATAATGCTGGCAAAGGCAATGGTTGAAATATTTAAAAATTGTGTGATAAACGAAATAATTAACTAGTTTATGCCAACTAACTACTTCCTAACTTCACAGCAATCCATCACATGTTAGGCACCCAGGACATAAGTCGTGGGGCGGCTTTTATGACTTTTACATGGACTGACGGTATTATCGCTGGCCACGGTTCACTTGTCGCTTAGTTTGCGTGTATTTATTTTAAACATACAGCGCACGTATACATACTATAAACCAACATTCGCACGGACGTAAAAGTATCGCGGCGGGATTTTATCGCGCACTGGATTTTCAACTCTCGGTGTCGAGCCGAGCTTCAAGATTCCACCCTAACAACAACAGAGTGCATTCTAGCGCGTCGAAAAAACACACTGTTGGATTTTCAACTCCCGGCGCAAAGCGTTGAAAATCCAGTGCACGACAAAAAGTCGCCGCGATATTTTTACGTCCGTACGAACGTCGACTAATAATTTGACATAAACCGACACTTAAGAAAAAATCCTTTAATAGTTTCAGAAAATTTCCCAGATTGCGTCATAATAAGTCATACATAACATAAATAATGAATTCTTTAAAATAATAGGTCTTTACCTATGAAATTGCCGTTTTGTATGAAAAAATTGAAACGAATTTTTTTCATGCATTTTTTATATGTATTAATCGAAGTAATCACCCATGCAATCAATGCATCTTTGCCAACGCAGTGGCAGTTTATTGATGCCCTTCTTAAAGAAATCAGCTGGACGGGAGGCAACAAATTTTTCAAAGGCATTTTGTACTGCCTCTCGGGTATTGAATTTTTTTCCCGCCAAGAAGTTATCCAAATTCTGGAAAAAGTAGTAGTCTGTAGGCGCAAGGTCTGGTGAGTAGGGCGGATGACGGAGAGCTTCCAACCCCAGTTCTTGCAACTTGGAGACCATCTGCTGTGCAGTATGAGGTCGCGCGTTGTCGTGCAGGAGCAGCGGAGACGAGCGATTGACCTATGCTGGTTGGAGATGTGCCAGTTTCTCCATCATTGTGTTCAATTCTTCACAGTACACATCTGAAGTAATGCTCACCCCGTTTGGTAAGAAGCTGTGATGAATCACACCGGCGCTAGACCACCAAACAGTGAACATCACTTTTTTAGGGGTAAGTTTTCGTTTAGGGCATTGTTTAGGTGCTGAACCAGGATCCAACCAACTTGCTGAGCGCTTGCGGTTATCAAACAGAATCCATTTTTCATCGCAAGTAACAATGCGGTTCAAAATTCCTTTATTTGCGTGTCTCTTGAGCAGTGCAAGGCACGTCTCGACGCGTACTTCGCGCTGGCGATCATTGAGTTTGTGGGGCACCCATTTGTCAAGCTTTTTTACCTTGCCAATTTGACGCAAATGGACCAATATTGTTTTGACGCTAACGTCGAAAGCTGCTGCTAATTCAGCCGTAGATTGTGTATCATCAGCTTCCACAATCGCCTTTAATTCGTCATTGTTTTTTCAACTCAGACTTTTCAACCATGGGTAACCTCTGGTCTACTGCGTTGCATTAGGTTCAGAGATACGTTGCACAGAAGGCATAATAAGGCACCTAATGATAAAGATCTAGAGCTTATCTACAGGCGTTACAGAAATCATTGTAATAGTATTCTCCACAATTTGAAAAATGAGCACGATAAAGCAGATTTAAATACTGGTAAGAGTGATATTAAAAAAACCTGGAATGTCATTAAGCGTGCATGTAATCTAAATCACTCTGAAAAATCTCAAGGGCCTTGTGAATTATTAAAAATAAAATCAACTCCTCAAGAATCGGTCGATTTTGTAAATGATTTTTTTACTAATATGGCATCCAAACTATCAACTGACATCTTAAAAAAGTTAAAGCTTACGGAAAATGATCTTGTGAAAAAGTTTAAATGTAAACACAGCCCGATGAACTCTTTTGTGTTATTGGAAACTGATGAAACAGAAGTTTATGAAATTGTTATGTCCTTAAAAAGTACAAATTCTACTGGGTGGGATGGAATATCTTCTGTGTTCTTGAAAAGAAGTGTAAACCTTCTCAGTAAACCGTTGACACACATATTCAACTTGTGTTTTACGTGTGGGAAGTTTCCTAATGTGTTAAAGGACTCAATTGTTATACCAGTTTTCAAGTCGGGGGAGAGAGACATAATCGCTAATTATCGTCCGATATCGCTTCTACCTACTATGGCTAAAATCCTGGAGAAGCTAATAAACATTAGGCTTGTAAATTATATGGAGAAAAATAATGTTCTTTCTAATAATCAATTTGGTTTTAGAAGGAACAAATCAACAATAGATGCGATTGAACATCTAGTTACCAATGTAGCTAGTAATCTCGACCACAAGAATAAATGTGTTGGTGTTTTTCTGGATTTGGCCAAAGCCTTCGATACTGTCTCAATCCCTCTGCTAATTTGCAAGTTGGAGGCTATAGGTATTCGCGATGTACCACTTGATCTTTTTAAAAACTATCTTAATAATAGGACCCAGGCAGTGAAAATTGGTAATAACCTTAGCGCTAAGCTTAATGTAGTTTTCGGTGTGCCGCAAGGATCAGTACTTGGACCAACATTATTCTTGATTTATGTTAATAATCTTTGTAACATTGAATTACCCGGTTCAAAAGTGATCACTTTTGCTGACGATACTGTAATCTTAGTTCAACAAAAAACATGGAGTGATGTTAAGTCGTCAGCCGAGATTGGTCTTAAAAATATAATTGAATGGCTTGATAACAATCTGCTTACATTAAATCTTAAAAAAACAAAATTTATAACGTTTAGTATAAAGAATAATTTGCAACCTACAGACTTTGATTTAAAGGCTCATTCCTCTAATTGTTCTGCAAAAAGTATTTGCAGGTGCCCTGTCTTATCTCCTAGTAAAAGTATAAAATACCTTGGAGTTGAGATCGATGAAAATTTAAATTGGAAACAACATATTCATAATCTAAAATCTCGCATTCGTAAACTAATACCGATTTTTAAAAAAATAAGAAACTTAAAAGACAAAGCTACTAACAAAACGGTCTATTTTGCACTGTGCCAATCGATAGTAACTTATGGTATCTCTGCCTGGGGTGGTGCTAGAAAAAGTACTCTTATAAAAATAGAAAGGGCCCATAGATGTATACTAAAAGTAATTAATTTTAAAAAATTTAGATATCCTACATCTGCATTGTACAAAGAGTTTGAAGTTCTAAATATTCGCCAACTCTTTATCAAAAAAATAGTCCTGAGACAACATTTCTATGAAAAACCTGTTTCCAAATCTCTCAGAAGAGTGCATGAGGTATATGACGTCCCAGCATGCAAAACCACTTTTGCACAGTGTTTCTCTTATTTCTTGGCTTCTTTATTGTACAATCGCATAAGTAAAATTAAACCTCTTAAAGATACGACGAGATTTGTGTGTAGAAGGGCTCTGGATGAGTTTCTGAGTAACCTGGATTATGAACAGACTGAAAAACTTTTACAAATATGTCAGTAATTATTTATTTATAAATATATATTTTATTGAATACTGATAAGTACTAAATAAGTTTATAGAAACAGTAAAAACATTATATGAATATATGTAAGTAATATATATATAAATATATACACTATAAAGTAATCATTATAAATTGAAGATTAGTACACAAACTTTATTTGTATTATAAATATATACATATACACACGTACACTAAATGCATTACATTGGAACTTTTCGCTTGTAACGTATTTCCATGCTGAAAAAAAAAAAAAAAATATATGCTCTTACTTTGAATTTTATTATTTTAGTTTTATAAACATGTTTTATATTATTTTATTTTTAACACGCTTGTTTATTACAAATTCTAAACAAATATTGTTTTTGTGAAAGCACTTTGTTTACATTGAAATAACGGGAGTTGCACTGTCTGATTTCTTTACATATACTACTTGTTTACCTAAGCTTGTAACTCGTTAATGTCATCTATGATATGCAGCAAAACAAATGTATTTGGTAAAAAGTGTCTTAACATGTTTACATTATGACTACTATTCCATGAGCGAGAATCTTACCTTGCCGTAACACAGTCCTTGACTAGCACGGGAGGTAAAGAACTTTTCTCTGTATACCGTCATTGGGCATTTTTATATTTTATGAAGTATGTGAGCCATTGCTTTACTTGTTGTTATCATTATTATAATTTAACTGTTCTTCTACTCCCCTTGCTACTTGTTATATATAAGTTCTAACTTAGTGTAGTTGAACATAAGTGAGCTTGCCCTATACTATGTAAGTAATAAGTAAATATGTATTACCGGTGTACTGTAACCTAAATTTATGGTCAATAAAACTTTATTATTATTATTATTGTCGACCAAAGTCTTCGGACGACCGCGAGGTTCATTTTTCAGGTCGAAATTTCCAGAACGGAAGCGAGCAAACCAATAACAAGTGGTGCGTTGGTTTGTAGTGTTAGCTCCGTAAACGTCGTTGATGTTGCGTGCCGCTTGTGCCGCGTTGCTGCCACGACGGTACTCATATTCCATAATTACTCGAATTTTTAACGTATCCATGATGACGAAAAAGATTGAAATGCGATGGAAATGTAACACTAATCAATAAACAAATGACTACTTTTGGAAAAAAAAATCCATGTTTTTAAAATAAAATTAATTTGTAATTAGAATTCTTAGCCAAACAAAAATTATTTTGATTTGAAATGGCCAGTACTGCAGAACGGCAATTTCATAGGTAAAGACCTAATAGAAAGAAGGCTTGAAGAGTTTTATTTGAAAGATACTCTGATGAAGTTTCTTATGTAGACACAAAAAGTAAGAGGGGCTCACAGTCGATACTGTCAAAAAAGATAGAATTAAAAATTGTAGAAATAATTTAAAACTTGAACTCACGGTTTCAGTCTTGACATTGTCTACTGGAGTCAGCGTCACGGTTTCAGTCGAGTCATTGTTCACTGGAGTCGGCGTCACGGTTTCAGTCGTGACATTGTTTACTGGAGTCAGCGTCACGGTTTCAGTCGTGACATTGTTTACTGGAGTTGGCGTTACGCTTTCAGTCGTGACGTTGTTTACTGGAGTCGACGTCACAGTTTCAGTCGTGACATTGTTTACTGGAGTCGGCGTCACAGTTTCAGTCGTGACATTGTTTACTGGAGTCAGCGTCACGGTTTCAGTCGTGACATTGTTTACTAGAGTTGGCGTTACGCTTTCAGTCGTGACGTTGTTTACTGGAGTCGACGTCACAGTTTCAGTCATTACATTGTTAACTGGAGTCGGCGTCACAGTTTCAGTCGTGACATTGTTTACTGGAGTAGGCGTCACAGTTTCAGTCGTGACATTGTTTACTGGAGTCAGCGTCACGGTTTCAGTCGTGACATTGTTTACTGGAGTTGGCGTTACGCTTTCAGTCGTGACGTTGTTTACTGGAGTCGACGTCACAGTTTCAGTCATGACATTGTTAACTGGAGTCGGCGTCACAGTTTCAGTCGTGACATTGTTTACTGGAGTCAGCGTCACGGTTTCAGTCGAGTCATTGTTCACTGGAGTCGGCGTCACGGTTTCAGTCGTGACATTGTTTACTGGAGTCAGCGTCACGGTTTCAGTCGTGACATTGTTTACTGGAGTTGGCGTTACGCTTTCAGTCGTGACGTTGTTTACTGGAGTCGACGTCACAGTTTCAGTCGTGACATTGTTTACTGGAGTCGGCGTCACAGTTTCAGTCGTGACATTGTTTACTGGAGTCAGCGTCACGGTTTCAGTCGTGACATTGTTTACTAGAGTTGGCGTTACGCTTTCAGTCGTGACGTTGTTTACTGGAGTCGACGTCACAGTTTCAGTCATGACATTGTTAACTGGAGTCGGCGTCACAGTTTCAGTCGTGACATTGTTTACTGGAGTCAGCGTCACGGTTTCAGTCGTGACATTGTTTACTGGAGTTGGCGTTACGCTTTCAGTCGTGACATTGTTTACTGGAGTCGACGTCACAGTTTCAGTCATGACATTGTTAACTGGAGTCGGCGTCACAGTTTCAGTCGAGTCATTGTTCACTGGAGTCGGCGTCACGGTTTCAGTCGTGACATTGTTTACTGGAGTCAGCGTCACGGTTTCAGTCGTGACATTGTTTACTGGAGTTGGCGTTACGCTTTCAGTCGTGACGTTGTTTACTGGAGTCGACGTCACAGTTTCAGTAGTGACATTGTTTACTGGAGTTGGCGTTACGCTTTCAGTCGTGACGTTGTTTACTGGAGTCGACGTCACAGTTTCAGTCATGACATTGTTAACTGGAGTCAGCGTCACGGTTTCAGTCGAGTCATTGTTCACTGGAGTCGGCGTCACGGTTTCAGTCGTGACATTGTTTACTGGAGTTGGCGTTACACTTTCAGTCGTGCCGTTGTTTACTGGAGTCGACGTCACAGTTTCAGTCATGACATTGTTAACTGGTGTCAGCGTCACGGTTTCAGTCGTGACATTGTTTACTGGAGTTGGCATTACGCTTTCAGTCGTGACGTTGTTTACTAAAGTCGACGTCACAGTTTCAGTCGTGACATTGTTTTCTGGAGTCGGCGTCACAGTTTCAGTCGTGACATTGTTTACTGGTGTCAGCGTCACGGTTTCAGTCGTGACATTGTTTACTGGAGTTGGCGTTACGCTTTCAGTCGTTACATTGCTTACTGGAGTCGGCGTCACGGTTTCAGTCGTGACATTGCTTACTGGAGTCGGCGTCACGGTTTCAGTCGTGACATTGTTTACTGGAGTCGGCGTCACGACGCTTACTGGAGTGGGCGTCACGGTTTCAGTCGTGACATTGTTTACTGGAGTCGGCGTCACAGTTTCAGTCGTGACATTGTTTGCTGGAGTTGGCGTTACGCTTTCAGTCGTGACATTGCTTGCTGGAGTCGGCGTCACGCTTTCAGTCGTGACATTGCTTACTGGAGTCGGCGTCACGGTTTCAGTCGTGACATTGTTTACTGGAGTCGGCGTCACGACGCTTACTGGAGTGGGCGTCACGGTTTCAGTCGTGACATTGTTTACTGGAGTTGGCGTTACGCTTTCAGTCGTGACATTGCTTTCTGGAGTCGGCGTCACGGTTTCAGTCGTGACATTGCTTACTGGAGACGACGTCACGGTTTCAGTCGTGAAGTTGTTTACTGGAGTCGGCGTCACGACGCTTACTGGAGTGGGCGTCACGGTTTCAGTCGTGACATTGTTTACTGGAGTCGGCGTCACAGTTTCAGTCGTGACATTGTTTACTGGTGTCAGCGTCACAGTTTCAGTCGTGACATTGTTTGCTGGAGTTGGCGTTACGCTTTCAGTCGTGACATTGCTTACTGGAGTCGGCGTCACGCTTTCAGTCATGACATTGTTTACTGGTGTCAGCGTCACGGTTTCAGTCGTCACATTGTTTACTGGAGTCGGAGTCACGACGCTTACTGGAGTGGGCGTCACGGTTACAGTCATGACATTGTTAACTGGAGTCGGCGTCACAGTTTCAGTCGTGACATTGTTTACTGGAGTCAGCGTCACGGTTTCAGTCGTGACATTGTTTACTGGAGTTGGCGTTACGCTTTCAGTCGTGACATTGCTTACTGGAGTCGGCGTCACGGTTTCAGTCGTGACATTGCTTACTGGAGACGACGTCACGGTTTCAGTCGTGAAGTTGTTAACTGGAGTCGGCGTCACGACGCTTACTGGAGTGGGCGTCACGGTTTCAGTCATGACATTGTTAACTGGAGTCGGCGTCACAGTTTCAGTCGTGACATTGTTTACTGGAGTCAGCGTCACGGTTTCAGTCGTGACATTGTTTACTGGAGTTGGCGTTACGCTTTCAGTCGTGAGATTGCTTACTGGAGTCGGCGTCACAGTTTCAGTCGTGACATTGCTTACTGGAGACGACGTCACGGTTTCAGTCGTGACATTGTTTACTGGAGTCGGAGTCACGACGCTTACTGGAGTGGGCGTCACGGTTACAGTCATGACATTGTTAACTGGAGTCGGCGTCACAGTTTCTGTCGTGACATTGTTTACTGGAGTCAGCGTCACGGTTTCAGTCGTGACATTGTTTACTGGAGTTGGCGTTACGCTTTCAGTCGTGACATTGCTTTCTGGAGTCGGCGTCACGGTTTCAGTCGTGACATTGCTTACTGGAGACGACGTCACGGTTTCAGTCGTGAAGTTGTTTACTGGAGTCGGCGTCACGACGCTTACTGGAGTGGGCGTCACGGTTTCAGTCGTGACATTGTTTACTGGAGTCGGCGTCACAGTTTCAGTCGTGACATTGTTTACTGGTGTCAGCGTCACAGTTTCAGTCGTGACATTGTTTGCTGGAGTTGGCGTTACGCTTTCAGTCGTGACATTGCTTACTGGAGTCGGCGTCACGCTTTCAGTCATGACATTGTTTACTGGTGTCAGCGTCACGGTTTCTGTCGTGACATTGTTTACTGGAGTCGGAGTCACGACGCTTACTGGAGTGGGCGTCACGGTTACAGTCATGACATTGTTAACTGGAGTCGGCGTCACAGTTTCAGTCGTGACATTGTTTACTGGAGTCAGCGTCACGGTTTCAGTCGTGACATTGTTTACTGGAGTTGGCGTTACGCTTTCAGTCGTGACATTGCTTACTGGAGTCGGCGTCACGGTTTCAGTCGTGACATTGCTTACTGGAGACGACGTCACGGTTTCAGTCGTGAAGTTGTTAACTGGAGTCGGCGTCACAGTTTCAGTCGTGACATTGTTTACTGGAGTCGGCGTCACAGTTTCAGTCGTGACATTGTTTACTGGTGTCAGCGTCACGGTTTCAGTCGTGATATTGTTTACTGGAGTTGGCGTTACGCTTTCAGTCGTGACATTGCTTACTGGAGTCGGCGTCACGGTTTCAGTCGTGACATTGTTTACTGGTGTCAGCGTCACGGTTTCAGTCGTGACATTGTTTGCTGGAGTTGGCGTTACGCTTTCAGTCGTGACATTGTTTACTGGAGTCGGCGTCACGATGCTTACTGGAGTCGGCGTCACAGTTTCAGTCGTGACATTGTTTACTGGAGTCGGCGTCACAGTTTCAGTCGTGACATTGTTTACTGGTGTCAGCGTCACGGTTTCAGTCGTGACATTGTTTGCTGAAGTTGGCGTTACGCTTTCAGTCGTGACATTGCTTACTGGAGTCGGCGTCACGCTTTCAGTCATGACATTGCTTACTGGAGTCGGCGTCACGGTTTCAGTCGTGACATTGTTTACTGGAGTCAGCGTCACGGTTTCAGTCGTGACATTGTTTACTGGAGTTGACGTTACGCTTTCAGTCGTGACGTTGTTTACTGGAGTCGACGTCACAGTTTCAGTCGTGACATTGTTTACTGGAGTCGGCGTCACGGTTTCAGTCGTGACATTGTTTACTGGAGTCGACGTCACGGTTTCAGTCGTGACATTGCTTACTGGAGTCGGCGTCACGGTTTCAGTCGTGACGTTGTTTACTGGAGTTGGCGTCACGGGTTCAGTCGTGATGTTGTTTACTGGAGTCGGCGTCACAGTTTCAGTCGTGACATTGTTTACTGGAGTCGGCGTCACGGTTTCAGTCGTGACATTGTTTACTGGAGTCGGCGTCACAGTTTCAGTCGTGACATTGTTTACTGGTGTCAGCGTCACGGTTTCAGTCGTGACATTGTTTACTGGAGTTGGCGTTACGCTTTCAGTCGTGACATTGCTTACTGGAGTCGGCGTCACAGTTTCAGTCGTGACATTGCTTACTGGAGTCGGCGTCACGGTTCCAGTCGTGACATTGTTTTCTGGAGTCGGCGTCACGACGCTTACTGGAGTGGGCGTCACGGTTTCAGTCGTGACATTGTTTACTGGAGTTGGCGTCACGGTTTCAGTCGTGACATTGTTTGCTGGAGTTGGCGTTACGCTTTCAGTCGTGACATTGCTTACTGGAGTCGGCGTCACGGTTTCAGTCGTGACATTGCTTACTGGAGACGACGTCACGGTTTCAGTCGTGAAGTTGTTTACTGGAGTCGGCGTCACAGTTTCAGTCGTGACATTGTTTACTGGAGTCAGCGTCACGGTATCAGTTGTGACATTGTTTACTGGAGTTGGCGTTACGCTTTCAGTCGTGACATTGCTTACTGGAGTCGGCGTCACGGTTTCAGTCGTGACATTGCTTACTGGAGACGACGTCACGGTTTTAGTCGTGAAGTTGTTTACTGGAGTCGGCGTCACAGTTTCAGTCGTGATATTGTTTACTGGAGTCAGCGTCATGGTTTCAGTCGTGACATTGTTTACTGGAGTTGGCGTTACGCTTTCAGTCGTGACGTTGTTTACTGGAGTCGACGTCACAGTTTCAGTCATGACATTGTTAACTGGAGTCGGCGTCACAGTTTCAGTCGTGACATTGTTTACTGGAGTCAGCGTCACGGTTTCAGTCGTGACATTGTTTACTGGAGTTGGCGTTACGCTTTCAGTCGTGACATTGTTTACTGGAGTCTGCGTCACGGCTTCAGTCGTGATATTGCTTATTGGAGTCGGCGTCACGGTTTCAGTCGTGACATTGTTTACTGGAGTTGGCGTTACGCTTTCAGTCGTGATGTTGTTTACTGGAGTCGGCGTCACAGTTTCAGTCGTGACATTGTTTACTGGAGTCGGCGTCACGGTTTCAGTCGTGACATTGTTTACTGGAGTCGACGTCACGGTTTCAGTCGTGACATTGCTTACTGGAGTCGGCGTCTCGGTTTCAGTCGTGACGTTGTTTACTGGAGTTGGCGTCACGGTTTCAGTCGTGATGTTGTTTACTCGAGTCGGCGTCACAGTTTCAGTCGTGACATTGTTTACTGGAGTCGGCGTCACGGTTTCAGTCGTAACATTGCTTACTGGAGTCGGCGTCACGGTTTCAGTCGTGACATTGTTTACTGGAGTCGGCGTCACGGTTTCAGTCGTGACATTGTTTACTGGTGTCGGCGTCACGGTTTCACTCGTGACTGTTTCAGGATCAATATTTATGATTTTTAAATCAGGTATAGTTGCATTATTGACATCTGTACTTAACTTCTTACTGATGACATAACTTAATACTGTACTGTAAAAATTAATCCACAATTAATTTTCTTACTTTTCACATCGTTATAAAGTTTATTAAAATAGATAAAATACTTACTTGTCGTCTTCCATCTGTGTACACGCAAGTTTCATAGTTTTCAAAACTGACCTGCAACAAAATGTCTCCTCTTTTTACAAACTTATTGTTATTTGTTCTTCATAAGTAGTGGAACTTATTTTAAAATTCTGAAATGCTGAGCTATTATTAGTGACGTAGCCAAAAAACAAAGTTTTAGGGGTCCGTATCCAAAGTCCACCTGTCTGTTTTTACACAAGTATTTGACGGAGCGACTAACATTCAAATCGTTAAGATGATGTGCGTTTCTTTAGAAAACTGAAGAAATAATTTAAACTTCTCAGTATTATTTAAAGATTTCGTGAGCAAAATCGACTCATTCTGAACAATGTCATTCACTCTTTGTGATAAAATGAAAAAAGGAATTTCAATAAAATTATTGACATTAATTTCAAAGGAGTTCTTATTCTTCCATAGGCCTAAGGGATTTTTAAAATAATTTATATGAGTACGTATGTCGGATCGTAAGGATTTACTCAGATTCAGACATCGTGTGGGCAGAAGATGGGTTTCGTGCAATGAAAACAGTTAATTTTTTTCAAATTCCTTTATTATACGCACACATTGTTCACAAACATACAATAAATTAACATGAATGAAATTAATTCTACCACAGAAGTTCTACATTAAAAAGCTTTAACAGCGGGTCTCAAACTAGGCACAACCTGTATCTTGGTGACCCAAACACTACACAAAGTTAATAATTTAAAGCATTCTGATAGTGCAAGAAGATATTGTTAATTTCATAATTAACAATATCTTCATGGGCACTTTTGCGCCAGGAACAGTTAGGGGCGTGTAGCTGCTAGGTACTGGCTGGTGGTGAGAAAAAAGGAACGACTTGATGGTATGACAGACCAATAATTGGAACCGAATGCGCGGGCGCGCGTTTTGCGCGTGGAGTCTTCGCGGGATTTTTAGACGCACTAAACGTTCGTTCTGAGGAACTCGTGGCTAAGTAATAACAGCCGTACGGGTCGGTCCATCAGGTTAAGCTACGCTTGCCGGGGTTGGTCCGGGATGGGTGACCATCTTTACATACCAAGACTCCTTTGTGCCTCGGAAAACACGTTAAGTCGTTGGTCCCGGCTGTCATTCGTGGATCTTTGACAGTCGTTACAAGTCGTCAGAAGCCCGAAAGTCTAACAATTAGTCTTACCAAGGGGTATTATTATCCAGTTAATGGGTCGTGGAGGTCAGATAGGCAGTCGCTTCATGTAAAATAATGGTATTCAGCTGCATCCGGTTAGACTGGAAGCCGACCCCAACATAGTTGGGAAAAGGCTAGGCAGATTGATTAAACGTTCGTTCTGTAACAATGGCCGCTGCAGCAGTAGCGGAGTGAGGGTGTTGCGCATTACCCAATGAGAGCGCCCGTATGCAGTCCGTTCTTGTTGGTTATTGTTTATTTATAAAAAAAAAATACAAACACTGTTCTAAGGAAACAAACTAGAAGAAATAATTACAAATGAAAATTAATTTTAAAAGACGGGCGGACCATGACACCGTCGTCAATATCCTGCCCCTTAGTGTCGTCAATGCGACACTCAAAAACTCATGAGGAAAGCTACTCGTGTGGCGGGACGTTTCATAATACCCGTTTTTGTTTTAATGTCTACGGTTCTTACCCGTCCATCAGCTCCCGGATACACTTGATGAATGATTCCCTTTGGCCAGACATTCCGAGGGGAAGCGGGGTCCACTACATCAACCAGGTCACCTACCTTTGGCTGTGCATCCTCGCGGTCCCATTTTTTGCGGGGCGCTAGTGTAGGCAATACTTCTCTGAGCCACCTAGACCAAAATAAATCAGCTAGGCGTTGTACAATACGCCATTGCTTTCTGAGGTATAAGTCACCGTCATCAAAGATACCTATTTGTGAGAGATTGGATGAAGAACCTAGCAGAAAATTATTAGGCGTTAGAGACTCTGGGTCGCGTGGGTCGACGGAAACATGAGGCAAGGGTCGCCCGTTTATCATGTTCTCAACTTCACACAAGAAAGTAAGCAAAGTCTCTTCTCTCGGAGCTCTTTTCTTTAGTACAACTTTTAAAGCTGTTTTAACGCTCCTAACAAGACGCTCCTATGCACCACCCATATGTGGACTGGCCAGAGGAATAAATTTCCACTCGACTCCGTTTTTTAAAGCTTCAGTTGTTAATGCTTGCTGATTATCGAGAAGTTCTTTATAAGCCCTTTTCATTTCGGTGTCAGCCCCTCTCAAATTAGTAATTAGTATTAGTCCCGTTATCCGAAAACATGGTGTGTGGCCAACCCCTACGAGCAGCCATTCGACGAAGTGACATTATCATGGAATCAGTAGTAAGAGTAGGAACTACTTCAATATGGACCGCGCGCACCGTGAGGCACGTGAATAGTACGCCGTACCTGCGCGCCCTCTGCCGACCGACCGTAACTTCCATAGGCCCGAATAAGTCTACTCCACACATGGTAAATGGTCTTAAGTGATCTGTAAGACGACATTTGGGTAGGTCACCCAGGCGTGGCGGCAAAGGCATGGCTCTTTTAAAACGGCAAATTAAACATTGTTTAGATATAGTACGAACTGTAGGTCTTAGTCGAATGAGCCAATATTTTTGACGCAACTCATTAACTACCATCTCGTTAATAGAGTGCGCGGCCTTTATATTATGGTAATGAGTAACGATAAGTCGCGCGATACACTCATTGCCATCTAAAATTATTGGGTATTTAGTGAGCTGATCTACACCCTTTACGTTACCGATACGCATACCTATGCGTAACAAATTATTTTTGTCCAATATCTGAGTGAGTGATCTTAAACGGTTATCTTTATTAACTTCTTTGTTTAATCTAAGCAAATTTATTTCAGTTTGAAAGGTACATTCTTGTGAGTAACGAAGTAACAATAGTTCCGCTTGATTTATAAATTTTTTTTTAATCACTTTAATTTCACTTTTCTTACATTTTTCAACAAACAATAGAACAGTTGCAGTACTACGTAATAAACGCAGCCAACTAGAGAATCGACTTGGTTCGAGAACAGGTAAGTCACTTATTATATTATTATCTTGAACGACGTGTACTTTTTCTAATATATCATCACTAATTGTTTTTATTTCAGGTTGTTGCGGCCAGCAAGAACGCGGCTGGTGTAAGAACGACGGGCCCGAGAACCACTCCGAATCACCTGTCAATACGTAATCACTATTTTTTGTCGCCAGGTCTGCAACGTATACGCCAGGGGGCACATATTGCCACTCGTCGGACTTACTCAACTCATCTATTTCTCCTAGCCTGTTCGCGATGAATGAAAGAAAAAGAAAGAAAGAAAAATATTTTATTTGGGACACGCACAGGAAATACAGTTAAAAAAGAGCATATAAAAGTAACAAAATAAACATTAAAAACCAAAAAAAACACAAAAAAAGAAATCAGACTAAAAAAAAAAAAAAGAGACCTGTGCGAGGCCAAAAAGGCTCCCATCTCAGCATAAAGCTGCGATATTTAAAAAATAAATACCGCAACGCTGGTATTCTGATAGGGCCTGTGTGATGCCACGGACATACCCACGGATATCAATTAAAAATAGCAAGGGGAATAAAATCAAATAAAATAAAATACCAATACTAGAATACTTGAAAAGAAAAAACAAAAACCGTCAATAAGGTGTAAAGTTCGACTCACGCTTGACGCCCGACGGTCCAACCTCACTAGTCTATGCTATAAACTATTGTCTATATTTATGACAAGCGATGAGACCATGCATGAGACGCGGGCGCAGGCGACTGGCTGTCAATGTGCATTAATGTAAAAAAGGAAGTAAAGTCTTAACACAAACAAAACAATGAGTGAATAATAAATACGACAAGAAAATGGTGCAAATAAATAATAATAAAGTATTGTTGAGTGTATAACTGAATGTGTTGTGTTGTGTAAGTCGGAAGAAAAAAAAATAATCAATCACCGAGTGAAAAAACAAAGCGTTCAAAGTTAAACATGCTGCTATGAACACAAGACTCCGCTAAGGTCACCAATACCAACTACGTGCAGACCCAGGGTGAGTTTAGACTATCAGAGACTGGTTTCCTTTTGTATTCGTAACAAGTGTTGCTTATATTTAATACTAAAAGTACCAACTGTTTTTATAGCACGAAACGGCGGTGGCAAATCGTTCCAGCAGCGAGAGGCAGCGAATTTAAAGCTTCCACGGAAAGCAGCAGTTCTGTGCGTTGAGGCCAACAGAAGGTAAGATGATGCTCTTGTTTTAATTTTATTTATATCTCGTGACCAAGTCAATTTTTGATACAAATATTCTGGTTTTTTTGTGAGAATGGTGCCAAAGAGTAGGGTAGCCAGATGAAGCTTTCTGCGATCTGACATTCTCATCAAATTACCCTTATTTAAAAATGGTGTTATATGAGATCGGGGAGGGACATTGAAACAAAATCTTGCACAGGCATTCTGCACTCGCTGGATCAACTTTTCGGTCCTACCAAGAATGCACGCACCATACACAGTGTCAGCGTAGTTCAGCTTGGATAAAACAAGTGACTCACATAGCATGACACGCATATCCACACTTATGTACGGCCGTACACGGTACAAAAGCTTAAGACGGTAAAAGCAGTTGCGCACAGCCTCCATGATATGTGTCTCAAAATGCAGGTGCTCATCAAATACCACACCAAGATTACGGGCTTCTTGCACCCTATCAATAGAACACCCATCAATCTTCAAATCCAGAGTGTATCCCAACATTTTATTTAGGAAGTCTCTTGATCCCATTACAATGTACTTGGACTTAACTGGGTTCAGAACCAAAGAGTTTCTTCTTGACCATGCTGAAATCCTATCTAAATCCTCATTCATTCTTTTTACAGCTTCAGCAGACTCCTGAGGGCGGAATGAGATATACATCTGAAGATCATCAGCATATAGGTGGAACTTGGTGTGGACCAGACAATTAATGATGTCCGCACTGTACAGAATGAAAAGAAGAGGGCCAAGGATCGATCCCTGTGGTACGCCCCGGGTCACCCGCCTTTGACTAGAGGACGCAACATCTCCATCACTGTCATTTGTCACCTGGACAAACTGAGAACGGTTACTCAGGTAACTCTGAAACCATAGGACTGTTTCAGGCTGACATCCGTAGAAGGACAGCTTGGAAAGGAGAAGGGAGGTATTAATTGAGTCAAAGGCACGCGAAAAATCCAGCAGCACAAGCATGGTACCCATGCCCTTGTCCCTGGCTTCGAGGATGTTTCCAACCACGTCAAGAAGAGCTGTGGCAGTGCTGTGTCCCTTACGAAATCCTGATTGAGCCATAGGCAAAATGCCGTGCTGCTCAAGATATGTCCGAAGCTGATTAGAGACAACCTTCTCTAGAATCTTGGAGAGAAAAGGCAAAAGACTAATTGGCCGAAGATCCTTCACACTGGTGGGATTAGGTACCTTGGGTATGGGCCTTACTATAGCCAGTTTCCATAAATCTGGAAAAGAGGAGGAGGTTATGGATCTATTGATGATGGCCGTAATAGCTGCAAGAGTACGAGGAAGAGTCATCAACAGCATCTCCAGGGAGATATAGTCAGATCCCTGAGCATTGGACTTAAGACCACGTAAAAGCCTCAACACCATGTCCTCCTGGACTGGCTCAAGCTGGAAATGAATATTACCAAATCTGTGGTGCTCAAAGTAACTTAAGTCAGCGGAACTGACCCTACCACTACCAGGTACGTCCAAAAAATGATCATTTATTTTCTCGGGGTTATTACAAAAATGCGGCAAACCATGCTCAGGTTTTTTAGAAATAGCTATTGACGATTTAATATGGTTCCATAATGCCTTTGGATGTTTGATGTTTTTATCAATATAAGTTTTAAAATATGCACACTTCTCACTATCAAAAGCGGCCCTGACTAAGTATTTAAGCTCTTTGTAAGAGTTTATGTGATGTATAGATTTAGTAGCTTTAGACTTAACATGGTACTTGTCACGCAACTTTATCATTTCCTTGACAGTATAAGTTATCCATGGGTAAGACTTTTCCTTAATTAAAACTTTTTTTAGGGGTGCTTGTAAGTCGAAAAGATTCAAAATATATTCATTAAATGTTGTTACCATAGAGTTCACATCCTCCAGACTTTCAATATACTCCCAGTCCATCTGATTTAAATCCTCATTAAAATTGTCAAGCAGTATATCTTTAACTGGCCTGTAGGTGATCCAGTGTGGGGAAGGTTTATCCAATTTAAAATTAAATTCAACAGATATAACTGCATGTTGGCCAAGCTCTGGTATGTGTGATACAGAAACCCCACACACACGGGCGTCAGTACATATCACATCAATTAGTGTTTCGCTATGATCTGTGAAATGGGTAGGCTCAGTAACAATTTGCTTTAACTTGGAACATAGTAAAAAATTGTTAAGTAATTTTGTTTTATTTTCCAGCTGGTTTAACATGTTAATGTTGAAATCACCCAGTAAGACAACCTTATCCGCGCTAGCAAAAGAGGAAAGAGAGTCGGTAATCGCATCCAGGAAGACATTCACATCAAGCCAGGGCGGCCTGTACGCAGTGCCAATGATTACTGACTGCGAGTTGATGTTAAGCCTGAGCCACATTTGCTCCACCTGCGGCGCCGCCGGGTGCGGCACGGTGCGCACGCGCACCCCGCGGTGCACGTAGAACCCCACGCCGCCCCCGCGACCGGCGCGGACCGTGTGCGGGCGCGGCATGTGCCGCAGACGGTAGCCCGGGACTGTCGGCGCGCGACCCTCCTCTCCCTGCCTGAATGCTTTATACGTTCTACAATTCTATCTCCTGTGTTTAGTATAAATTCTAGAACGCTATCGTCCTTTTCCTGAGGTGGGCGTTAATTCCTACGACACAGTATTTTACTAATGTAGGTATTATCGCACTAAATGTTATTGTCATACTGTGTTTTTTGTTCAATAAAGAATTTTTTTTTTTTTTTTATTATTTTTAACCCCACTGGGTTAATAATAATAAAAAAAAAATTATTCGACTACAGTTTTACACTTAAAACTGTAGTCGAATCTCCAGTAGAAAACTAAATTAGGCTGTAAACGATGTTCCCTTTTAACACTATTAGCTAACTTACATGCTAACACGGCACCCTGCAACTCAAGTCTAGGCACGGAAACCGGTTTTAATGGAGTAACTTTACATTTACTCGCGATAAACGATACGGTTACTTATCCGTCGCTGCTTTCGCGACGCCAATATGCGGCAGCGGCGTACGCGCTCGGCGATGCATCACAAAATAAATGAAGTTCCAAAATAGCTAAACTATCACTCGTCTGATCATCACAGGAAAAATAACAACGCGGAATTCTAATATTATTTATCTCCTTAGATTGATTAATCCACTTACAGAATAAATCATATAAATTATCAATCAATCTTTCATCCCATTTGATATTGTTTCCATGTTTCGCGCATCAATATTTTTCTCTTGATTGTAAACGGTCCCAAATAGTCGTGAATATCAAAAATAGACATTACAATGCTTAGCATTTCGCGCTTAGTAGGTATTCGTTTCAAAAGTATAATAATATGCGGAATACGTTTAAAAGATAAATCTAAAGCTAACAGATCGCTGCGCGGGAACCACAATATACCTAATGCCCGCTCCGCCTGTTTATTAAAATTGAACTTTATTGCTATGTCGTTATGACTATCTTTTGGAATGTCACTTAGCACATTAGGTACATTGCTGAGATAGTTACACATTTAAAATCCACCTTCATTATGAATTAATGAAATTTCTTATATTATTTTCCTAGCTACCTCCTCATCACAAAAGCTATCAATATAATAATCCATGTACTGATTGTTTTTTATAGCTTTCACAGCGTCTGGCATCTGTTGACTAAATCGTGAAGCATTTTTATTTTGATTAATAAGTTGGGCAACAAACGGGGAACAAGTCGTCATTAAGTGACATATTGTCACTTTTGGTGATGGCATCAAAAACCAATCGCAACTTTTTTTGTTTGGGTTGTCCACACCAAAGTGCGGTAAATACCAAACGTGGTCCGACTCAGAATCGCACCTGCACTCTGCCTCAGTCAGTTTTCGTGCGTAATTATTCTTAAGTAAATGTTACGTACATCTACAAAAAATTGTATGGCGGGACTCACGAGATCACCATCTTCGCGATTACCAGCTCTGCACGGTAACCTACGGAACCAAATGCGCACCATGGCTAGCTATGCGAACACTGAAGCAACTAGCCATTGACGATGGTCACAAACATCCGGCTCGAAGGACCACTAAATGTACGGTTCGTAACTTCGTACACTTGCAGAGTTGTTGTTGTTAAGGTGGTTGTTCAGGTTGAAGCGCGTAGAGAAAAGATCACTTAGTTCCCGTTAGGTTTATTACGTATATTGTATACAAGTAATTCTGTTGACGATTCCTTTCTCTAATGTTAGACACGGCGTAGCAGTAATTGCACTCGCTGATTTATTGATATGTATGAATATTTATACCTAGTATTAAAATGACGCACGTTTGGTGCATGCCACCGCGTCAGCAAAACATGTACCGTTTGAGACTGTACATCTTGGCAACCCCAAAAGGAGAAACAAACGAGAAGAGAAAGGAAAAGATACGTTCGCGGTATCTAATTTCATATTCTGAATTAGAAGACATTTTTCTTTCTACCGAGTGTAATCGTTGTAATGCTACGGGATAAGCGTCCGGCATGACAAATTTATCGTGCTTCCATGGAAGCTTGACCGACCATTGACCATTAACTCAGCTGACTCGTTAAGGATATTTACGGCTCGTAATTCTTCAATATTTTGACGTGGTTTGTTACTGATACCAATTGAATCGAGTGAAAATGAACAGCGAACCCCTAAGACGACCCACTGACGAT
Source organism: Cosmia pyralina (assembly GCA_946251885.1). Lineage (NCBI taxonomy): Eukaryota > Metazoa > Arthropoda > Insecta > Lepidoptera > Noctuidae > Cosmia > Cosmia pyralina. The sequence goes on along the minus strand of OX276348.1, from coordinate 2,479,035 downwards.
GTAATTGGCTTAAATCAATGTCTGTACTACATTCGAAGGTATCTTTAACGACAGCTGCCTGTCACAATGGTTTATCTACACATGTAACAAAATCACAACATGACGTCCCGCTCGCGCCCGCGCTGCCGTTCATCGGGGACGAGTCGCGGAGCGCGTGCGCGGCAGGCTTACCTGAGTGACTTGTCGCCACTCCGTGCGCTGAGGCTGGCTCGCCGCCGCCGGCGCCGCCAACGCTGCCAATGTTGTTGACGCACTCGGCGCCCTTACCAGTAAAATCAGCTTGCCAAGCTCCGTGCACACACCATCCTAATAATGTTTGCGTGATGTATGGTCCGCCCGGCTTATACCTTTTACATAGAATAGGTGCAATTAAATCATTATTGACCTGACCAATTAATATTTTAGGTTTAACATTGCTGTCACATATTATGGGGTTATTATTACTGGAAATGTTTTCACAATAGTTTACATTAGAGGTGAATAACTGTAAGGGCAAATTAAGTTCTTTGAGTTTACGAGCACGCAAGTTGAATTTGTTACCGTCACTGTTACTTATTTTACATTTAATTATCTCAGTCTCGCCCAATAACTCGGAGTCCCATGCACCTGAAGCACGCATTGTGACCCTTTCCCCGTGCAGCCCGACCTTATCGGCAAGGTCGGCCGCGATGAGAGTCACTGTTGCGCCGTCGTCTAGAAGCGCATGCGTGGCCACGCTTGACCTGGGTCCATGGATAGTGACCGGCACTATTTTAAGTACTACATTTGTCTTTGGTTTTGTCACTGACACTTCGAGACACTGCGCGGCGCTGGTGCTGGCGTGTGAGACGAGCTCACTAGCGGCGGCGCCAGCGGAGTCGGGCGTCGCGCTCGCGTTATCGTTGGGTGGCGCGGATGTTTCCCGGCGCGCCACTTTTGGCTTCGTCCAGTGCAGCATCTGGTGCTGAGCCCCACCACAGGCCGAGACTCCGCAGGTTTTCGCAGTACACTCGTCCTTATCCGGGTGCCGAGCAAAGAGACATTTGAAGCATAACTTGTTTGCTCGAACAAATCGCCATCAATCCTTTCTCATGGCTCGCTTGAATTGACTGCAGTCTGGCAACGCATGCTTGTTCCTTTTGCAAAACTTGCAATTGCCGGCAGTGTCGAGGTCACTGACCTTAACAGATGTTAGCACGGAATGACGATCGCTATGCTTTTTCTGGTGTTTATTATTGTTAAAATCATTCTGGTATTGTATGTGGCTAACTCCCGACTCTGCAACCTTTTGCGCTTCCCCATATAGGAATTTGGACAGTAGTTCCAATTTAGGCGTTTCAGTGTGTACTCGGTTTTCGTGTAGGTATTCTACCCATTTGTTAACGAGTCCTGTAGGCAATTTGGATACGACGATTGTTAACAACTCTGGACTTTTCAAGTAATCTATTTGTTACAATGTAGTTACGGCGGTGACGTAATTTTTTATTTTTATGGCGAATTTCACAATTTCGGCGTGGTATGAGTGTGGTAGTGGTGATAAATTTTTCAGTTGTGATATAACTTGCCGCATGACGTTTTCTGGTCTGCCGAACCTCAGTTCGAGCGTTTCTATAATATCGTGGGGCGAGCTCGCTCCCATCAGCAATGCAGCGGCTGCATCTTTTGCGTCGCCGCGCAAACACTTCCGTAGACGCCACACATTTTCAGTATCACTGTACTTACACACCCGTGACGATTCATAAAACGCTTCCCGAATTGTATCCATTCCAACGGATCCCCAAAGTACAAAGGCAGATCCTTCCAGGTGGCTAGCCTAGACAACAGCACCTTATTGCCCATGTTAGAATTAGATGAGTCGACAGCCTCCTTAATCGCGTTGGCCAGCTCCTCGATGGCGCGATGAGTACTTGTCGCGGTAGCAGGTGGTATAGCCGTCTCGTCGCCGTCAATGTTGCGGTGGCACTCACCGCCACCGACAGTCGCTTTGTTGCCATCGTGCGACGTGCCGGGTTCAGCAACAGACTTTTCTAGCCAATTCTCCACTTTGCTTTTGTAGAAAGCTGATGAAGATTGATTTGAGCAGTGCCATTTTGACTCCAACTCAGCTAATTCCATAGCCAATTTCTTGTCGACCAATTCTTTTTCGATGCGAGCCTTTGTTTGAATTTCTTGAATTTCGATTTTAGCTTTGACTTGAGCGGCTTCGTATTCCAGTTGCTGCCGCCGTGTTGCTGATGACGCCGCGCGTGAGTTGCAAGAACTTTTGCACTCGTCGCCATCTTGTCGCTTCGACTTCAAGCTCGAGTTAGTACGTGGGCATACACCGATATCTGAATGCACTTTCCCGACTTCTTTCACTGCATCCGTACTGCAGCAGATCTGTTGTGGATTCATGTTGTCTTCCTTTTTCGTTAGCCAGTTGCTCCTTTTTCTTTTGTGCTCGTGTTTTCACCACATGCGGCAATCGGATCAACGACATCCCTGATACACAGGTTTTGTTTCTCACTACCGATAAATAATGCGGCTCGTTGGACCAACTTTGTAGCTGCTAGGTACTAACTGGTGGTGAGAAATAAGGAACGACTTGATGGTATGACAGACCAAGTGGAACCGAATGCGCGGGCGCGCGTTTTGTGCGTGGAGTCTTCGCGGGATTTTTAGACCCACTAAACGTTCGTTCTGTAGCAATGGCCGCTGCAGCAGTAGCGGAGTGAGGAGTGAGGTGTTGCGCATTACCCAATGAGAGCGCCCGTATGCAGTCCGTTCTTGTTGGTCATTGTTTTTTTTTTTTTTAAAATACAAACACTGTTTTAAGGAAACAAACTAGAAGAAATAAGTACAAATGAAAATTTATTTTAAAAGACGGGCGGACCATGATACCGTGTTCAACAGGCGGGTTATTATAATTTTTTTTTTTCTGTGATTACTTTTACACACTATCTAACCAGCATAATAAACTGATATTTCGCTTAGTAAGTTCTTAACATATTAAAATACTTTCGATTTTGAATTAAATAAATAAAAAATATATAATTTCATAATATACCTAAGTTAAAATATTTAAAATAATAAGATTTACAAAAATGTGAGTAATAAAAAGAAGCTACTTTACTTTAAACATAATAAACACAAAAACAGTTAAGTTGAGTAAATGTGGAGTGTAAGTGTGTGTGTAGTTGCGTATTTTATCAGTGTGGTGGTGTAACGAATCTATTTAAATAAAAGGGAATAGACATGGAAACAAAATATAATTTAGAGAAAGATAAAAAATACAAATTATAGTAAAAAACACTTCCCTACTTATCACATGCTCTCAGATTTTTATAATAGTAAGCCCTCCTTTTGGGCTTCGCTGCAGTCGCTTGGAAAGGTGAAGTACGACCACCTGGGCAGGCCAGATATCAGGCCTCGTCAGCGCTGAAGCCTGATTAATCCAAAGTAGCACCGCACGGGTTGGTTTCCTCAGCACGGAGACCCCAAGTCAAGCAGTAGGGTATAATAGTTTTGACTTCTTGTCATGGAGATGTTTCCCTCACGGAATTCAGGATCGAAAGAAGCCTCGGAATGTGGTGGTCCTTGCTTATAAAGCTCCGTCTCGAAACTAAATTTTTCACCACATTCTTTTCAGATTTTCCAGTTTTGAAGTTTGGGGTTAACTCCGGATAGTAATTTAAACTAGTTTGTAAGACAACAGAAGGTACCAGTAAGAATATTCTTATATCTAACAACAACAAGGTGTCTTCTTGCTCTAAAATAAATAATTGTCGAAAAGGAGATCAGCAGAATGCCTTGACCTTGCCTTGCCTTGCCTTTGCTTGCCTTTTTATTCCATCAAAATATTCAAGGTATTTCTTCCAAATTATTAGAAATTGAAATGTTTTCAGAAAAAACGAAGTTTGACATTGTTTGTTTTACTGAACATTGGTTAAAGGATTATCAAATGCTAATCAATTATGAGAACTATAGCGTGGGCAGTTATTTAACCGTAGATCTATGCTGCGTGGAGGTTCTCTAATTTTGATAAAAAATAGTTTAAAATCTAAGCAACGTAATGACATAGTTGGTTTATCAGTGGAACATTGCGTCGAACTGTGCTGTGTTGAGCTAGATAAGCATGTTGTAGTGTGCGTGTACAGACCCTCTAATTGTCAGAACTTTTCTTTATTTGAGTCAATAATGGAAGAGGTACTTGCGAAACTTGCATCCAGTAATAAAGCTGCAATTGTTTGTGGTGATTTTAATATTAATACTCTGGAAAATAATTGAAATAGCAGTAGATTATTAAGCCTTTTTAAATCATTCAATTTATCTAATATTTTTACAGAACCGACTAGAGTAATTCTTACTTCTGCTACTTGTATTGATAATGTTTTCTGCGATTGTGATTATTTAGATAAAGCTATCGTTAATTATTTACCATCTGATCACAGTGGACAAACAGTAACTTTTAAGTCTAAAACACCTTTGCAAAAAGTGCAAATACAATTTAGACCAATAACAACTGGCAAATTAAATAGATTCAATAGTACCCTAGGTAATAAGTTAAATGTTCTGGGCCATAATATGGACGGAGCAAATAAATTGTATGAGGATTTCTTTTCAGTAGTGCACACTGAATTCAATAGAACTATTGAAAAGAAAAGAAAAATATTTGCTCTAAATTTTTATTTAGTGACTGGGCAACTAGACGTATGAGGATAAGTAGGGAAAGACTATTTGAACTGTATGACCTTAAGCCTTACATTAACACTGAAACATTCAACAAGTATGTTGCTACATAATCCAAAATTTTTAGAAAAACTTGCAAAATAGCTAAAGCTCTGTATATTAGTAACAAGAACAAATCAGCAGAAAATAAAGTAAAAGCAGTGTGGAAAGTTATAACTAATGAAACTAATAGAAAAAAACTACGAAACACAGATTTCACATTGGAGACTTCTCGTGGTGATATAAGCTCTAACTTAGAAATAGCTCAAGAATTTGTACACTTCTTTACCAATATACCATCTAAAACAACGGAAGCTTTAAATTCCTCACAAGATCAAATCAGCAGAAAATAAAGTAAAAGCAGTGTGGAAAGATATGAATAATGAAACTAATAGGAAAAAAATACGAAACACAGATTTTACATTGGAGACTTCTCGTGGTGATATAAGCTCTAACTTAGAAGTAGCTCAAGAATTTGTACACTTCTTTACAAATATACCATCTAAAACGACGGAAGCTTTAAATTCCTCACCCGATGTCTCAATTTATTTATTAAGAGCGAACGTTCAAAGCTGCCGGTTGAATTTCAATTTAAACATATAAACCCTATGGTAGTTATAAAAGCTTTTCGGCAAATTAAAATCAAATTGACCGAAGATCTATGGGGAATGTCTATTAAAGTTTCTACATCCATAATTGAGACTATAGCACCATGCTTAACATTAATATTTAATTTGTGTGTGGATGATGGAGTCTTCCCGGATTTAATGAAATTTAGTAAGGTCATACCATTTTTTAAATCTGGGGACAGTAAAGACACCAACAATTATAGACCAGACACACGCACAATGGTCCACATGAAGGACTAAGTGCGGAAACCAAATCCATTAACATAGAGAACATAGACCAGTATCCGTGTTGCCGGTATTCAGCAAGGTATTCGAAAAGGTAATGCTCGATCAAATGCTTAATCATTTTAACATCAACCAAATCTTGCACGATCAGCAATTTGGTTTCACCAAAGGACGTTGCACGACTGACGCAGGTGTCACTTACCGGCCCATCGTGCTGCTCGACGAGGTGGGCAAGCTCTTTGAAAGAGTCATTGCAGACCGCCTCGTCGGGTGGCTGGTGCAGGAGGGGCCGGATTTGGCGGAGAGCCAGTTTGGTTTCCGCAGGGGGCGCTCTACGGTGGACGCCATCATGCGCGTGCGAGCCCTCACGACGGGGGATGCTGTGGCCCGGGGTGGGGTCCTCTTGGCGGTGTCTCTAGACATCGCCATGCCTTCAATACCCTGCCCTGGAGTTGCATCAGGGAGGCACTCCGGTATCACCGGGTGCCAACCTACCTCCGTCGAGTGGTCGAGGCCTATTTGACGGATAGGGCCGTCATCTACCCCGGTCATCAGGGAGAATGGTACCGGCGAGAGATGTCGTGCGGTGTCCCACAGGGATCGGTCCTGGGGCCACATCTGTGGGACATCGGGTACGACTGGGTGCTGCGCGCCGACCTCCCTAGCGGCGTCAGCGTTGTATGTTACGCTGACGACACGCTGGTCCTGGCGCAGGGGAGGTCGCACCAGGCGGCGGCTGAACTAGCGACACGCGGGGTTGCGACAATCGTAGAGAGGATCCGGCAGTTGGGACTCGAGGTGGCCCTGCACAAGTCCGAGGTCATGTGTTTTCATGGTCCTCGGAACGCGCCACCGTCGGGTTCCCAAATAACGGTAGGAGGAGTTCACATCGGAGTCGAGTCGACGATGAAGTACCTGGGACTCGTCCTCGACAGCCGGTGGAACTTCGTGGAGCATTTCCGACGTTTGGCTCCCAGACTGGAGCGGGCTGGGGCTGCCTTGAAGCGGCTCCTGCCCAATCTGGGGGGTCCAAACGCCTCCTGCCGGAGGCTTTACGCGGGGGTCGTGCGGTCCATGGCCCTTTACGGGGCACCGGTGTGGGCGCGTTCCCTGAGGCTGCGACCAGCCCGCCGGTTGAACGCGTCCCAGAGGGTCATGGCCATCCGGCTAGTCCGGGGATACCGCACGGTCTCCTGTGAGGCGGCGTGCCTCCTTGCCGAATTACCGCCATGGGATCTGGAGGCAAAAGTCCTCGCGCACGTGTGGGAGTGGCGCGAGGAGGTGACACGCCGGGGCGTAACTCCGCTGCCGCGAGAAATCACGGTACAGCGGACAGAGCTCCGGCGGGATCTCATGGCGACATGGAGAGTGCGATTGTCGCAACCCAGCGCTGGGCACGCCACAATGGCGGCGATAAGTCCCCTCTTTGAGGAGTGGTTGGAGAGGCGCCACGGCGTCCTCACCTTCCGCCTGACGCAGGTCCTCACCGGACACGGTTGTTTCGGGAGGTTCCTGTTTCGGATAAGGCGGGAGGAAACGCCCGGGTGTCACCATTGTGTGGATCGCCCGGAGGACACGGTGGAGCATACAGTGGAGGTCTGCCCGGCTTGGGCGGAGCACCGCCGTGTTCTCATGGAGGCGATCGGCGGCGGCGATCTCTCGCGTTCAAACCTGGTCCAGGCCATGGTGCGGAGCGAGAGTGCATGGGAAGCCGTCACCTCCTTCTGCGAAGCAGTAATGCTCGCGAAGGAGGAAGCGGAACGCGTGAGGGAGAGGCAACAGCCGCGTCCTCGCGCCCCTAGCCGCCGCAGGAGACGCCCTGGGCGGCGGGAATCGATTGCCGATTCCCGGCCACCGTAGCCGCGGGCTTGCGGACGACGAGTAATGGGCAGCTCGCCGTCCGGTAAGGACCAGGCCCGGGTCAACGGCGCGTTGTGTTCCACGCGCGCCTCAAAGAGATGTCAGCAGTGACGGGGTCAATTGGGCCGATGCCGCCGGGGTCGCGGGTAGTTCGAAAGAGATACCGTGGCCCTGGCACGGGCAGCTGAAGGAGCATGGGTGGGTTTTAGTCAGTAAAAGTCTGACACGCCCTCCCGCTCTGCCCAGAGCGGGAGAAGTCATTTGATGATTTCCCATCCACAAAAAAAAAAAAAAAAAAAGGTGTCACTTTATTAAAACACATATTTTCAGCGTGGGAGGAGGTCCAAGATGCCATAGAAATCTTTTGTGACCTCTCCAAGGTATTTGATTGCGTAAATCACGAAACCTTACTCTTGAAACTTGAGCATTACGGACTAGGTAAACTTGCGCTCAGTTTAGTAAAATCTTATTTAAATTTTAGACAGCAACAAGTTCAAATAAACGGTGTCAATTCACTCTATTTATAAGTACAAATGGGTGTTCCACAGGGCTCGATATTGGGTCCTTTCGTCTTTTTAGTATATATTAATGATCTACCCCATTTATTTAAAAACCAACCACAACTGGTGTTATTTGCTGACCATACATCCTTAAGTTTTAAGATAAATAGACGTGCATCAAATCTTGACGACGTAGATAACGCCCTACAGCAGGTTCAAAATTGGTTCACTGCTAATAATTTAGTATTAAAAGGGAAAAAGACTAAACGTATAAGATTTGCATTACCAAATGTTAAAAGTACTGATTGTGACATAGTATTGAATAAAGAGAAACTAGAATTCGTCGATAAAACTATTTTCCTGGGGATCACGCTCGACTCAAGGCTGCAATGGGGTCCGCATTTAACATCTCTTGCAGGACGGCTAAATTCAGCAGCATATGCGGTGAGAAAAATCCGTCAATTCACTGATGTGCGCGAGGCTGGTCTATTTCAGTTACTTTCATAGTATTATGCCTTACGGTATTTTACTATGGGGACGGGCTGCAGATATAGAGTCTATTTTTATTCTACAGAAAAGAGCCATCAGAGCAATATATGGCCTCCGCAGGCGCGATTCTCTAAGGAAACTGTTTAAAGAGATTAATATCATGACGGTACCTTGTCAATATATCTACGAAAATATCATGTACGTAAGGAAAAATCTAAATCTTTTCGGTAAAAGAGGTGAAGGACACAATTATAGGACTATGGTTGAGCTAATTGGTGCTGATCCATGCGTCATGTTCGTGAACGGGCGCCGTCAGTTGGGACTGGTCGTCTCTTAGCTGCCATGGATTATTTTAAATTTTTAATTTAGTTGTTTTAATTTTATCTTTTTATTACGGACGCTTTTTAACGTGCACGTCTTTCTACATTGTTCTCACATGTATATTTTCAACATAAACGATGTAACCATTATTTTGTTTAATTATTTTGATTGAAAAGAGTGTCCGTGCAGTTTCTTGCCCGTTCTTCTCCATAGGGATCTACTACGCTTTGGAATGGGCAACTAGCTTCATCCTTCTGACTGACCGACCTATTGACAATTCAAAAGTGCCTGTAATTGGTTTATTTGAAATAAATGCTTTGAGTTTGAGTTGGGTGGAGATATATCTCAAAGTTAGTTTTTTTGGTTTTTCTCCCATTTCATCGGCCGCCGCGCCGCCAGGCTCAGTACAACGTGCGCTACTATTTTGTGGGACCGGTTTATTTTATTAACCACTAAGAAATCTCCAAGAAATGAAATTTAATTTGCCTCCTTTAGATTTCGATTACGTTACGATTTTCGTCTTCAATAAAATAATATTTAATTATAGTATCTTCTTTTGTTTATTTTTCCACTAGATGCGCCGCGCGTTTTCACCCGCGTAGACCGGGAAAAAAGTAGCCTATGCGTTAATGCAGGGTATAAGCTAACTAATAGGTCTTTACCTATGAAATTGCCGTTTTGTATGAAAAAATTTAAACGAATTTTTTTCATGCATTTTTTAATTGTATTAATCGAAGTAATCACCCTTGCAATCAATACATCTTTGCCAACGCAGTGGCAGTTTATTGATGCCCTTCTTAAAGAAATCAGCTGGACGGGAGGCAACAAATTCTTCAAAGGCATTTTGTACTGCCTCTCGGGTATTGAATTTTTTTTTCCGCCAAGAAGTTATCCAAATTCTGGAAAAAGTAGTAGTCTGTAGGCGCAAGGTCTGGTGAGTAGGGCGGATGACGGAGAGCTTCCAACCCCAGTTCTTGCAACTTGGAGACCGTCTGCTGTGCAGTATGAGGTCGCGCGTTGTCGTGCAGGAGCAGCGGAGACGAGCGATTGACCAATGCTGGTTGGAGATGTGCCAGCTTCTCCATCATTGTGTTCAGTTTTTCACAGTACACATCTGAAGTAATGCTCACCCCGTTTGGTAAGAAGCTGTGATGAATCACACCGGCGCTAGACCACCAAACAGTGACCAACACTTTTCTAGGGGTAAGTTTTCGTTTAGGGCATTGTTTAGGTGCTGAACCAGGATCCAACCAACTTGCTGAGCGCTTGCGGTTATCAAACAGAATCCATTTTTCATCGCAGGTAACAATGCGGTTCAAAATTCCTTCATTTGTGTGTCTGTTGAGCAGTGCAAGGCACGTCTCGACGCGTACTTCGCGCTGGCGATCATTGAGTTCGTGGGGCACCCATTTGTCAAGCTTTTTTACCTTGCCAATTTGACGCAAATGGACCAATATTGTTTTGCCGCTAACGTCGAAAGCTGCTGCTAATTCAGCCGTAGATTGTTTATCATCAGCTTCCACAATCGCCTTTAATTCGTCATTGTCGACCAAAGTCTTCGGACGACCGCGAGGTTCATTTTTCAGGTCAAAATTTCCAGAACGGAAGCGAGCAAACCAATAACAAGTGGTGCGTTGGTTTGTAGTGTTAGCTCCGTAAACGTCGTTGATGTTGCGTGCCGCTTGTGCCGCGTTGCTGCCACGACGGTACTCATATTCCATAATTACTCGAATTTTTAACGTATCCATGATGACGAAAAAGATTGAAATGCGATGAAAATGTAACACTAATCAATAAACAAATGACTACTTTTGGAAAAAAAATCCATGTTTTTAAAATAAAATTAATTTGAAATTAGAATTCTTAGCCAAACAAAGATTATTTTGATTTGAAATGGCCAGTACTGCAGAACGGCAATTTCATAGGTAAAGACCTAATATAATAGGTTGGGGAAAAAGTTTCTTCGCATTTTTTAAGAAAATTCAAAACATTTTTTAATATACATTATTTACATTTATCTAATGTATGTTGGTACCATTTTGTTCGATAACTTTTTGCCATCTTGTAGGTAGGGACATGATCCCATTGCTATAGAAATCTTGGGACTTCTGATCAAAATACCGCGACAAGTGGTTTTGGAAGTCCTCTCGTGATCTTAACCTGACACTGCCTAAAGAATTTTGAAGAGAGCGAAACAGGTGGAAATCTGAAGATGCAAGGTCAGGACTATACGGCGGATGCATTAACACCTCCCAGCCAAACTCTCTTAATTTTTGCTGAGTGGCTAAAGATGTGTGAGGTCTAGCGTTATCATGATGAAAAACCACACCCCTTCTGTTGATTAATTCCGGCCGCTTTCTCTCAACTTCTTGTTTTAATCCCATCAGTTGTTCGCAGTAGAGTTCAGAATCGATGGTCCTGCCTGGTGGTAACAGCTCATAATGAATAATGCTCTTCCAATACCACCACACACACAGCATCACCTTGTTGCGAGTTAACCCGGGTTTCGCCACAGTCTGTGAAGCCTGACCGGCCTTTGACCACGACCTTTTTCGCACGTTCTTGTCGTACGTGATACACTTTTCATCACTAGTTATCAGCTTCTTCAAAAATGGTTCGGTTTCATTACTTCGTAATAAAGAATCACAAATGAGTACACGGTTCATTAGGTTTCTTTCAGTGAGCTCGTGAGGTACCCAAACATCGAGCTTTTTTGTGTACCCAGTTTTTTCAAATGCGCCAAAACTGTATTGTGCTCAATTCCCAGTTCTTCAGCTACGTCGTTACTACTGATATGCCGATCTTGCTCCACTTTTTCAAAAATGGCATCCATTTTATCCGTAATAGGGCGATCAGAGCGACGTGCATCTTTGACATCAAAATTTCCGGATTGAAAACGCTTAAACCAAATTTGTGCTACTCTCACAGACACTGCACTGGGTCCATAAACATCGCAAAATTTTTTCGCGGCTTGCGTTGCATTTTTACCTTTTTTGTAGTAAAATTTTAAAATGTATCGAATTTCTTCATTAGATTCACTCATCTTGACAGTACGAAAAACAAATGAAAATCACACATTTTCCTAATTTGAATTTGGAATTATGTTCTTTAAAATTTAAACTTTCAATGATACCAAAACCAGCCAGATACAAATAGTATAGCCAAAGAGATTTTATTTTAAGTTCATACATACTATAATGCGAAAAGACTTTTTCCCCAACCTAATATATCAAAATTAATACAAATTGGTCCAGCCGTTTGAGCGTGAAGAAGTAACAAACATACAAACACAGACACACACACTCACAAGCTCTCGCCTTTATAATATTAGCACAGATATTAGTTTGATGTCAAGCTCTGCACCACCGCCTCCGCGTTCTCTTAGATAACCTCCGTTACAACCCTAGTTTTGCGCCACAAAAACTCTACTTTTATAATCACACAAACCTAGTATTTCAATATATTTAGCTTTCTCACAATTATTTTTAGCTTGTCAAATAAGAACAAATAGTTTCTATAAGGTTTTCAAAGTAAGAAAAAGGATCTTTCCGCAAAAGTTTTTTCACATTTCTTAAAACCGTGCCCAAACGGGCTACCTTTAGTGGTTAGAAGATAGAGCCCTGTGACATACAAACTGACAGGCAAACGGTGTGGCGTAGGCAAAGTAATTGGTTTCAGGCGGTTCGGCCTGCAGGTACGGAACCCTAAAAAGTATCTTTTAAAATGTTTTAAGTCAATATCAGCAATACTTAGCAGTTACGTATGAGGTGCAAGTAGTTACGTACCCTTTTAAATCGACGGCCACAGACTCCTTTAGACGACAGTTCACGGACACCTGAAAAACATAACATAATTAATACATGTTTATCATAACGCCTATATTTGTTAATAGGTCAATCAGGGAGAAACACAAAAAGTAAAAACACCGCTTTATATAAGCATTTTTTTATGTTGACTAGGATGCTTAAATGGCAATTCAAGACTTCTGGAAAGTTAAACTGTTACTACTCCTATTCATCATCTGTTAAACGGTTGGTATGCAGAGTGAATTATTGTACGTCCCAAAACGCGTGAGCGTGTGGGAGTTCTCTACTCTCAATAGGCCAATCGTTCTCATAGCCCAAGTTAGAAACTAAATCAATAAAAAAGGGATGTTTTGAAAACTAGACATATTAAATTACAAAGTCAGGGATTTTTTTTTTTTTTTTATAATAAGTACTTAACAAAAAATGTACTTAGTTAAAAATATTAGTACGGCTGTCCTATGGTCTGTGCACTTGTTGTTTAAATGTTTTAGAAAAATACACGCAATTGATTTTATTAAATCCTTTTGAATAATTTCACATTTATCTTGAGAAAAACCCTATTTCTTAAAGTGATTGAACTGATAACCGTCTCCAAGATATTTATGAAATTTAATGGGTTTCTATCGTGAAAATTATCACCGACTGTTTCATCTCTCTCATAATACAAAAACATTGATGTACTTCTTTCCATTTGTTACGTATTTTTATATTTAAGTATAACTGCACATTTAAAAAAAACCTGTTTTTGAAATTTTTCGATCTCGATGTCTTTTAAACGAATCAATCAATCGACACACGGTTTGCGCGTTTTAATTTTTTATTTTTTTAATAAATTTCCCTTCTAGTAAATTAATTTCAATTTGTAATATAATAAGCGTGTGAGGCATGCACTTTTGGTTTTTTCTTTTTTTTTTACATGTGCTGGGACATCAGGGCGAAAACCAAACTGTGAGGAGTTAAGCAAAGTGGTATAGAAAGCCGTAGCCCATTAAGGTAAACGCGGGTGAAGTCGACAGTGACCCAGAAGTCGTCCAATTATCTAAAAAACTTGCCGATTTTTATGGCAACTTATTCTTGGTACTCTTAACATATAGCACAATTAAAATAACAACACTGAGTTTAAATTATAATAGCGTCTGAAATATTTTACTTGAAAAGTGTGTCCGACAAAAAAATATTTTTTATGCAAGTTTAGCGGATATATGTGAACTCGGCACGTAGTTTTGTTTTTTGATTTGTGAAACTTCAGTTGGGTCTACGGTAAGTCTGATTGTATGATGATTTATGTTATAGTTATGTTAATTTGCCAACGATATAACTTCAAATTTGGAACTCTTTTATCATAAAAGTTTATTTTTTAACGTGACATCTATTGATAGGTACCTATAAACGCCTACTTGAACCAGAACTCGTCATTTTAAGTACTATTATAACGATTACTGGGACACGCTTAACAGTTGCCTCTAAACCCGTCATATTGAAGATATTTTTGTGTTTTATGCCAGAAAATGCGAATAATAACTATTATTGGGATCGTTACATAGTTGTTAACTGTATTGTACAAAAATCAAATAAGGATTGGACTACATTTGACGATATAGGTGGGTTTTTCTAAAGCTTGTTGCCGCACACACCACAGTTACTAAGAAGCGAACGTGCGCGACAGACACTTGTGGTCGATGGTCGACACAACTGGACGGGATGCCCAATTATGTATAAAATATAAGGAAATTACTTATATTCGTATTCCTTACTTTTTAAGTAGTCATATTTATTCTGATGGGAAGAACACGTACTCTAGTTTCTAGAACCTTATCCGATCCATATTCAAATGTTACGATTGTCGTTCGAATTGGTGAACTTTGGTGAACATTTTAGGTACACACTTTACGAGTTGTCTCCGTTTAATTTTTACCATAATTATTTAAAAAGAATTTTAACAATACTGTCGCGATGTTCTATCTTAGATTACAAAAATTAAAGCTCATTTCATAATAACGGACACCGATTATTTTTGGCTAAGCTAGGAACTTTATCGGAAGATTATGGATATTTTTACCACCTTGCTCTATTCATCATAACATCAGAACAACGGATTTCAGCCCTGAAACCTACACTAGATAGTTCCTAGTGTAGGTTTTAGGCCCGGAATCCATTCTCAAAAATTTGCACCGTGTATATTGTCTGAATAGCTTTTTGATTATTAACTCATGAGAAGTCATGTGTGGCTTGCGTCCGTGGATGGGATCTTTACATACTAAGACCCCTCCGTGTCGGCGACGATGTCGGTGGCGACAACTACACAGTATGAAAAGGTTTAGCAGATACTAAATATATGAGATTATCTGTCCGTTGATATCGTGTCGGTATCGGGTTGGTGTTGTTATCAGCAAATTTGAAAACAACAACACAAAAAGGAACAACAACAGCAGTCTGACAACGTAATTTAGGGAATTATACCTTGTCACTAGCAAATCAATAACCATGATACAATTTGAACACTTACCACGTTATTCGACCCCGGTATGTAGTGGCTAAAAATAAAACCAAAAATTAGTATCTACATTTATCAAAAAACTAAAGAGAGCGAATGATGAGTTTTTGCTGGGTAAAATAAGTTCTTATTGAGTAATAACATAATACCTACTATATCCATTTATACATACCTACATGTTATAACATGTAGGTATGTATACATGGATATAGTCATCAGTGAAAACTCATCATTCGCTCTTAACAAATACAAAAAAAAACAAAAAAACCCAATTGTAAAAAGCAACGAAATTGTTAAAAACAAGAAGATCACTTTTCAAGCAATCAGCACTCCATTTGCGTACCTAATACACTTTCAGCACAAACCGAAGTTTGTGAAGTAAATTGCTAATCCGTCGCTGCATATAATGTTTGAAAAATTCGTCTTATTAACAATGTTGTACTAATCACTTCTATCACATATCACTTACTCAATTGTTGAAAGCCATCCAGCCGTTAAGAGCGTTCCAAAGAAATAAACAAACATGCTTACACACATAGGCTCGAAAAACATTACCCTACTTTTGAAGCAGTCTGGTAAATAAACTTACATATCACAATAGCAGTTATAAATATCCACAGTATTAGTTTCGGTGCTGGAATCAAAAGAAAAACATTTATTTAGTGGGGAGAATATTCAAATTAACAGCTCCGAGTCCATCCAGGAACGATTTAGCAAAAAAAGGTACCATACAGTGAGTGATGCTTTTACGGATTAGATACCTACCGCAAACCAATCTTATGTCATAGATTAACTATTACTAACATAGTTTTAACTCGTTTTTATTAATACTTTTGGATTGTATGTATGGTCCGAATTAAATTACTTACTTATTATCAACGTCATATACCTACCTAAAGAGAAAAGTTCTGACTCGTTCACTTACTGAGTCAGAGAGTGAGTCAGAACTTTTCTCTCAATGCTCAGCTCAAACCCTTGTGCCTAAAAAGCTGAATTTAGGAAAACGCTGTTCGGCGAATTTGACTAAAATGTTGAAAGTCAATATGGGCGCAAAAAAAAATAATGGCCAGTTTTAGAGATACAGCCATTTTTATGTTGAAGTCAGAAAGATGATTTTTATATAAACAAAAATCATTCACATCAATCACAAAAACTTTCCATCATAATAGATGGTTTAAAAATATATTTCTACATCGTATACCCCTGAACTGTGTGTGTGTGTCAAACATATCGTATAGAAGTCATCCGGCCGATTTTACTGAAACTTTGGGATCTTGTATTGAAAGTCTTTTTTTCATGAAGTATTTTTAGTTAATGACTAGCAACCTGCCACCGCTTCGCACGGGTAGCAGAGCATTTTTTTTCATCAGCCTGTCGCGTCGAGCATGGTTAAATAAAAATGTAACAGATGTTCATCCTACTTGGAGTATATTACATCATCATACTTTAGCAAATTCATGAAAACTATTAACCATATATATATATATCATATTTATATTTTTTTTTTTTTTTTTTTTGTTATTACTTAAACCTTCCTCCTGAATCACTCCGTCCATTAGTGAAAACTGTATGAAAATCCATGAAAATCCGTTGGGTAGCATTTGAGTTTATCGCGTTCAGACAGACAGACAAACTCGAGACTTTGACTTTGTTTTATAATATTACTAGCTGACCCAACAGATGTTGTCCTCTCCAAATTTCAATAATTCATACAAAATTCTCATAGAAAATGTACTTTCAGTTTTCCGAAATTTTCAAATTTTCCCGGCAACTTTTTCAATTTTTCTTTTCTTAAGAACCTTCCTCTTGAATCACTCTATCTATTGCTGAAAACTGTATTAACATCAGTTTAGTAGTTTAATTGATCTAAGCGAACAGACAGCGGAAGTGACTTCATTTATAACTGACTTCAAAAAAAGGAGGTTTTTCAATTCGACCGTATATATATGTTACGGTAAGTGTGATTAATTGAAAATTATTAATAATTGTCTATCATTATAAATAATTACCGAAAGTCGAGGTTAAAGTAAGAAATTAATCACATTTACCGGTGATTATTAATAATGTAACCTTAGTACCGATAAATGTAATCATTTTCAAAGTTTATTCACTATTTTAGTTCAGTATCTAATATATAAGTATTGTGGTATGTATTATCAATAAATACCTATTGAACAAAGAAATCCCACCAAAAACATTTTCATGTAAACTGTTGCCAAGACGAGACCATATGGCTCGCACTGTCAAAAAGTTATCAGATTTCATGTAGAGCCAAGCTTCTAACTCTACTAGCCCTCTAACGTCACAAACTCTACACGCCCTAACTTCACAAACTCTACACCTTAGTCAAAATATGAGGCTTGGCCGTTTCCATAATACAATAACAGACTATTGTATAACAGAAAAGAAGAAAAAAAAAAAAAAAAAAAGTAATGAATAGTGAATAATTTTTTCACCTTACCTATACCGGTTATATGGCCAAGCCACATATTTTGACGGTGTAGAGTTTGTGAAGTTAGGGCTTGTGTTACTAGCTCTGCGTGAGATCTAATAACTTTTTGACAGATTTCACTTCGTTTTTTAAGTTGCTTATTAAGGGATTGAAATCTGTATTTTCAGATCTCTAGCATGAAATTAAGTTATTTATGGGAAATCCCAAACAAACTTCCATCTCCTAATTTAAAGGGTGGTGGATGATTTACTAAAAATCCTGTTATGTATATTTTATTATTTATAACAAGGAGTCCCTATATAAATTTTCTGACCTCTATCATTAAAATTTGCGGAAGTCTCATACAAACTTCCATCCCCTAGTTTAAGGAGTTGGGGGGGTAAAAGTTCCAAGTTTTAGAATATTTTTGTTGTTTGTGTAGGTAAATAATACTAGCTTACATACCAAATTTCAGCTTTCTAGGACTTCAGAAAGTACCCATTTATTACTTTTACCGACGAGGATAGTGAATTATTAATAACTAGCTGCTGCCAGCGACTTCGTCCGCGTGCTTGTTCCCCGACCCACCCCGTCGCATCGCATTGCCTGCCCGCGCTATTACTTCGTTGTCGCTTAGCGTTTTTTCTGACTTTTTTTCTTTTAGTTCGCCACGTAAAGGTCCTAGAGTGATGTTAAATATGCCTACGAGCCTTCCTTTAGAATTGGGCTACAAAATGCAAAAAGATTTTTTAAAGTCCGACTGGTAGATCTCTAAATTTTTTGAAAATAAATTATAGCCTATGTTACTTCCTGATAAATTAGCTTTCTACTGGCGAAAAAATGGTTACAATCGGTCCAGTAGTTTCGGAGCCTATTCGGTACAAACAAACAAACAAACAAATCTTACCTCTTTATAATATTAGTATAGACAATTGCTAAAAGTGATGAATTTCAATTTTATATTCACATTTACCAAATCATGAGGTAATTATTAATAATGATGAATAATTATTAATAATTTTCAATTAATCACACTTATTTTTTTTTATGTGTGTTCGCGGTTAACTTCGTCGTTTATGAACCGATTTGATGATTATTTTTTTGTTGGAAAGGAAATATCCCAAGAATGGTACCATGATAAGTAAACCAAGATCTGATTCTGATTATTGCTAAGCAATTTATGCTCTTGTGACGAGCATAAATTGCTTAGCAATAATCGAAGTGGAACTGATGAGGAAGACCACAGACAGCCATCGGAACTACTCAATAATACGTATTTCACGGGTTGCGATTTGATTATTGCTCGACACAATACACATGTTGAAGTGGAGCTGATGGTGACTTAAACATCAGTTCCAGTTCTCCTGGTTCCTTACTGGGAGAACTCCTCATAAATTAACAATTAATATTTTGTAAAAGATTGACAGCAGTTGACATTGGCTATTGTAACATAGACTGACCCACTAAAAAGTGAAAAATAAAAAACTTTTTTACAAAAAAAAAACAACCGACTTCCAAAAAAATAACTACTACAAAGTGAAAAATAACTTTAATTTCGGAAGTCGGTGGCAAAAAGCCCACACCACAAAATTAAAGTTATTTTTCACTTTGTAGTATTTTTTTGGAAGTCGGTTGTTTTTTTTTTTTTTTGTAAAAAAGTCTATGTAAACATTATGTAGTGATTATTTAACAATGATTATTTTTATTTTTTTAATAGTATAACTACATCATATTTGGCATTGTAGATTTGTACATCTGGCAAGGCGCAGTGATGACAGGTGGAGTAAGACTGTGACAGAGTGGCGTCTAAGGACTGGAAGACGAGATGTCGGTCGTCCAGCGGCGAGATGGGCGGACGACATCGTTGCCGTCGCGGGGAAAACCTGGATGAGGCTGGCACATGAGTGTGGGGATTGGCACAAGAAAAAAGAGGCATATACCCAGCAGTGGGTGAAGTCGGGCTGTGGGTGATGATGATGATGATGACATCATATTTCGAAATAAAGTAAAAAAAAATACAACATATAATACAAAGACACTTTTCGTGTATGGTTGTGTGACTTGTGTCCGACCCGTTAAGGCGAAGCAATACTGATCGTATTTTATTGACAAATCCACCATAATAAGGCATTTGGCCCCTACTGTTTTGAAATGGCGGCCATTTTTTTTTTTTTTTTTTTACTGATTACGGTTGGGTTCATTTATATTGCAATATCTACCGATGTAGAGGTCCTACAGGCATTAAAGTGGTTTCATTCGACAGTTACAAAAGCAGGCAATATCATCAAAGAAAACATACATGCGAACATAATACCTAGGTTATATACCTGTATTGAACAACTTATAACACTTTCTTGAGTAATCTTACCCGACGACAAATCTAACCCATTGGGCGTCGCGAGGCGTGGCGAGAGCGGATATCGCCGTATCCGTATATATCCGCGCGGTTTTAATGGGAGTCTTTAAACCTTTTAGTGTCAACACACTAAAAGGTTTAAAGAATCCCATTAAAACCTTAAAAAAAGACTTTAAACGTAAAAAGTGAGAAATAATTCAGACTTTTTATGACACAAATCCACTGTAATAAGGCATTTTGCGCATGGTGGTTTTGTCCATAAAATTTACCAAATTAATGGGTCGGACACGGGTCCTCTGTACTCTCTCTCGGGTACTCTGTATATTAGACTAGCTGTTGCCCACGGCTTGGCCCGCGGAGGACGCAACTTTTCCCACCGGAAAGTACTAAACATTCTACGTCCTAACACGGATCATTGTTTACCTGTTTGCCCATCGAAATCCGTTCAAGCGTTAAAACGTAATTCGAGCGCCAAAAGATTCTTGTTTTTGTTATTTCACTTAGATACAGTCCGGCTGCGTCGAGAGAATTAAATAAATAAAATAAATAACAAACATAAAAAAAAAAAAATACAAACATCCGAATTGAGAACCTCCTCCTTTTTTAGAAGTCGGTTAATAAGTTTATTGTACATGGAGATACACATAAAACAGATACACTAAACATGGTAGTACAAGTGGTAGTCAAAATCAGAATGCCGTCCTGACACCTTTCAAGTGGACAATTTCTGATACTAATAAGGATTAAATTCGCAAAACACATTATTTCTTAGTATGAAACTGGCATGTGTCAAGAAGAACGCATTCTCTCGACGATGGACGGAATGTAACTGTATTTGCCATAGTATAGAATTTCTATGAAGATCCGTCTAATAAAATATCCCTGAATTCCCTCTACATTATACTTACATAGAATTCAATAATAACCTAGTTTAAACATATAATTTGTAATATTTTTGTAATCACCTAATAAAACCCTTCATTTTGATACCCCACTTCGGGGTTTGGGAGATTTTTTTTTAACTAACTAACGCTGCTTTGGAGGGGCGTTTCTAGCAGCGTGCAGCGGGGCGTTCCAAATGTATCCCCAACGCCCCGCTCCACGCTATAAAAAACGCTGCTCCGAATTTGCGGCCTTACTTTTTGGCGTCAAAACTTCGCCATTTTGTTTTTTTTTTTTTGTAATTTTAATGTGCCCAGTGAAACTCACGTAATAAAGACAAATCTAACGACATATCACTCTCTGATTAGGCTACAGGAGGTCACAATGGAACCATACATACATACGCGCAAAAAACAGTACCCTCCTTCTTGGTCAGTCGGGTAAAAAATAGCTCTATTTAAAATAATGACTTGGTTTTCATTATCAACATATAATATATACAAAGTTTCGGCTTTTTCGACCCGGGCGTCCACTGATAAGAAAGAATAGTGGCGAATAGTGGCCAAGCTGATAAAATCTTTTCCTGGTAGATAGATTATTAAGGGACCACAAGGAAACTATTTTGTTACTCGACGTAATTGTCATGTTGTTTGAAAGTGTGTTGGCAGGCCTACGACCAACCACGCGATCAGTAATAGCTTTGACTTTGACAGCGCTACCACATAAGCACTACCCTGATATGTTCGATATCCTATCATCACATTGCAAGTTCTTATTTGTTTTTGTGTGAAATTAAATACATTTAAAATAACTTTGTGAAAGAGTGACTAAAATAATGATTGATTGCATGCATCTTTTGCTAAAGTTGACGTTCTAATCATTTGAGGATTTCACTAATGGATAGATAATTTAAAAATCTAAGGAGCAGAGTAGCCACTACTTACAGAATATATTCAAAAATGGGGCAGATTTTCTATGCTGCCAAGTAAGTTATTAGGAACTTAATCGTAGTTGGTGAAGCAGGCTTAAAATATTTTACGTTTTATTTTATTTCAAAAGATCGCTAGGTATTACTATTACTATTATTATTTATTATTTCTTTTAAGCACATAATTCCAAAGAAATTGTGAATTCTATGATTGGCGGGACAGAGAAGGACCGAACGCTCAAGGTCGTTTGGTCGGGGAAGCGTTTTAAGTAGTTTCCGTAGTGCAAGTGTTGCTACCAACGACGGTGTGGTTAGTATTGTATTTGAGAACGAAGTTTATTTTAAATATTTGATGATTGTTTGCCAATACTTCTAACGTCTTTCTTCTACGTTTGGATCGACTATCTGTACCGACTGACAAAGATCTAAAATGACAGCACCATCAGTGATTTCTTTTTTGTCTATTTAAAAACTATTAATACTTACGAATTCAAGTTTTCCAGTTCACTCTCATCAAGGGCTTTTACTTGTGTGTTAGATATCTGAAATAAAAATTATAATTATTTATTATAATATGTATTCACGTCGTGGCGGCTTGGTAAACTAGCAGCTGTTTGCCAATTCAATGGCTTGTTTATTATTTACTAGCTGACCCGACAGATGTTGCCCTGTCTAAATTCAATGTGTGAGAAAATGAATTTTCTCCATATTTTTTTTTGTGATTTTTTCCTGTTTTTATTTATTCTGCTATTCGGGGCGGAGACAAATCGAACAAATCAAACTTCGTAAAAATCGGTCCAGCCGTTCTTGAGTTTTAAATGGTGTAAATAACCCGACTTTTTTATAATATAGAACCCCAACAGCTTATACATTCAAAATTGGTTTAAATTGGTTTGGGTTCTTGTTACTCTTGAGTGGCGATA
The DNA here is from genome assembly GCA_946251885.1 of Cosmia pyralina. Classification (NCBI taxonomy): domain Eukaryota; kingdom Metazoa; phylum Arthropoda; class Insecta; order Lepidoptera; family Noctuidae; genus Cosmia; species Cosmia pyralina. The sequence continues at coordinate 2,456,505 of OX276348.1, read as the reverse complement.
TTCTCAAAATGGCCGATGAGCAGGTATGAGAGTGGCCGATGGAGTTCAATTGCGTGGCGTTGAGGAAATATAACTATATGGCAATTAATGGATGCATCAAGCTGTTGTGAGTGCAACTAAATAGCTTCCAGAAGTGGCTACACATAATATACTGGATGACTTTTTTTACCGTCTTGAAAAAAATAGGGTTTATTCGGTGAACGGAGTAGAAGCCTATGGCATATCTAGTTTTTTTTAATTTTTTTTTTATTTAAAAAAAATCTAATTTCAAATCATAATGCAGGTTGTTCGATATTTTTAAAGGATTTATTTATTTTTTTTCAAAATCTATTTTTATTGTTCTAAAATGAAAAGTTTACATCGAATTAGTGGTGTTTATTGATACTTAGATATTTTTTCTGACTAAGCTATTAAAAAAAAAAAAAAAAAAAACTAGGTATGCCATACGCTTCTACTCCGTTCATCTAACATACCCTATTTTTTTCAAGACGGTAAAAAAGTCATCCGGTATAGGTATGTACTTCTGGCGGTATTTCTCTGTCTTGTGTTTGTTATTTTAAAAACCGGCCGAGTGCGGGTTGGACTCGTGCACGAAGGGTTCCGTACTTACCATTATCTATAAAAACGGCAAAAAATCACGTTTGTTCTATGGCCCCCCTTAAATATTTGTTTTATTTTAATTTAATTATTTATTTTTATAGATAATATGTAACTAAATATTGTGTGAATTTTTCAAGCGTCTACTTTATTTATTTATTTATTTATATATACTTTATTGTACACCACAAAAATACATAACAAAAAAAGACATAATCAAACACTACAAAATATACAATGGGCGGCCTTATTGCTTTCTGCAATCTCTTCCAGGCAACCTTAGAATGGACAGTGATTTGCCTGGATATGAAATGGGGCTGTCTTTGGTGCAAATAATAAGTGCCTACTTACAATATAATACTAAAATAGATACATACATAAAAATAGATACATAAATACATACATACTAAATATAAGCAACGAAAACAAATGAAGACTTAAGATATTTACAGTTACGTGAACACGATCACAACGACAAATAATGTTCCTTTACGAGCCTTTTAAACATAGGTAACGACTGCGCGCGTTTTATTTGAACTGGCAATGCATTCCACAAACGAGCAGCCTGGACAGTAAAGGATTTATCGAGGAAAGTTGTGGAATGCATAGGCATTTTGAGCTTTAAATTATCAGATGACCTTAAAAATTTCGTATGGGAGTCGCAAAGAAACTGGAAACGTTTCTTGAGATAGAGAGGGGTGGTAGGGGAAAAGAGCACATTATACAAAAGGGAAAGGAAAGTCTGCCTGTTGCCATTATCAATATCGAGCAAAAAATCACGTTTGTTGTATGGGAGTCCCCTTAAATATTTATTTTATTCTAATTTTTAGTATTTGTTCTTATAGCGGCAACAGAAATACATCATCTGTGAAAGTTTCAACTGTCTAACTATCACGGTCATGAGATACATTCTGGTGACAGACGGACAGACAGACGGACGGACAGCGGAGTCTTAGTAATAGAGTCCCGTTTTACCTTTTAGGTACGGAATCCTAAAAACACATGATTTCTAGTTATAATAGAAACTAATAAATCGCTTTTGATTTTTTTAGTTATCTTGTTTTACTAAGGTTTTATTGAAGATATCCCTTAATATCTTCAATAAAACCTTAGCATTGCGCCGGGTTCTCCTACATACAGGAGTGTGTAAGCTACAATGCGTTTTATTTATCAAAAACAATAAATCAAAATCAAGAAATAACAAGAATGGACCACTTACCAAAACAGAAAATAATAAAAATAAAATCATTTTGAAGAAATACGAGTACCGTCAACTTGGGTTGTGTATTTAAAACAAACTGAAGTTAACTGTCAACTGTTATAGTCACAGCTCTAAAAGTTTGCTATCCCAACTAGGCTCTTGATAATAATGTAAAATAACATTATTCAGATACACCCTTTTTCCCGCTTCCGTTGTAGATATTATCAAAAAGTTATATTTGTTTAAGCTAACTAACCACAACCAGTAGGTTCCTACGTGCAATTTCGATAAGAACAAATAATCCATAAAAGTTATTTATTGCAAATTTTTTGGGGTTTTGTATTTAATTTTCTTGAAACCCTTTACTTTTCTCACCCTTACCCAAGCCAACCCTTTTTTTTTGCGTGGAGAAATGCTCATGCATTCTGCATTACCACGGGGAGACAGTGCAGTTATGTGGGACTCGAACCCACTAAAACTCCACGATGTCCTCCTCTGCCGCTTATGGCGGGAACACGGGCACGCGTTAGCACTCATCCGCGAACCCTCCTCTGGGGAGTACTCCCCATCACCGGCGCACCAGAACACATTGCACGCCGTGATCACCCCAGGTACCAAACCACCCTGTGTCTGGACACCCTTGATCTCCCTGCGACAGGTCACTTCAGTGGCCTCGCCGCCTACCACTTTTCAGCCGCAGAGAATAGGGAGAGTGGCCAACGCCATACCGACACTTGTCCTTCCCTGCGGCCCGGCCGCGGAAGGGAGGGAGAGTGGCGCACCGCAATACGCCGCACTCCTCTCCTGCCGCGGCCTCCAACCCTCAGTCGCGATGCCTCCCATACGACATCGCGGCCCACCTCAGTTGCGATATCGCCCAAGCGGCACCACAACCTACTTGTGTTGGCCGCTACGTCGTCGGCTTATCGGCAAAAGCCCTGACGAGCGGCGCCCTCCTCGGTTTCCTCTTCGCTTCACCGTGGGTGACCAAGCCACGGCTACTGAGCCCCCCGCCTCGACAATGCGGGAACTCACCGTGGTGGAACCCATCATGAACCTACCCGGGGGTTACCCTTTTTTTTTTTTTTTTGACGCTGAGAAATGCTTTATGCATCCCCGCTCGTGGGGGACGAGACGGGGTATGTGGGACTCCTGTCGGAATGACAGTATACCCACTAAAACTCAGCAGTGTTCCCACATCGCCGTGATGGGAGGGCCATGGGAAACCGGCTCAGCCTTTACTTCCACAACCCTCCCGGCGCATGCCCGCCTGAATGACGGGCCCCGCATGCCCCCCAGGCTGGGGGTTACGGGAATGACCGGGAACACCTGGCCATTCCCGTCCGACACTGGTGGGGGCCTGTGCAAGACAGGCAAGGGTACCACCACACCCGTTGCCTGCTGGCCTCCACCTGGGAGGAGTCGGAGATGACTATCAAACTCACGTTTTCTCCGACCCCTCCTCCGCCTTCGGAGCGGCGCCGCGTGAGGGTCGTCCTCCCGCACGCGCTCCGCCGCCTGCCCAATTTCGGCCGCAGAGGATAGGGAGAGCGGCCAACGTCATACCGACACTCCTCTTCCCCTGCGGCCCCACCGCGTCCGCCATCAAACGGTGGCGGCCCCGTCAAGGCCGCGGAAGGTAGGGAGAGCGGCGCACTGCAATACCGGCACTCCTCTCCCGCCGCGGCCTCCAATTCTCAGCCGCGATGCCTCCCATAAGACACCGCGGCCCGCCTCAGTTGCGGTGTCGCCCATACGGCCACCGCAACCTACCCGCTGGCCGCTACGTCGTCGGCTTATCGGCAAAGGCCTGACGAGCGGCCCCCGCCTCGAGTTCCTCTTCGCTTCACCGTGGGTGACCAAGCCACGGCTACTGAGCCCTCCCGCCTCGACAATGCGGGAACCCTCCGGGGGGCCGGGGGTTACCCAAACCAACGTAACCCAACCCAAACTCGGTCGTAACCTTAACCCAACCTCTGTAAAAACGAATGAGTCATAATTATGTAAGAGAGTTCACCGTGAGCCGGGTAAATAAACGGAATTTATTTCTGATTGTAATTACAGTCACTGCAAGGAAAAATTGGAAGAAAATTATTATTAACATTTTTATCATTGTCATCCATTGAACACTCATTCGTAAGGAAGGCAATGCGAGGTCAGCTTACATCCAATGTAAGCTGACCTCGCATTGCCTTCCTTGTTATTAAAGCTTGATCTTATTAATATGTCTACGTGTGAACGCGAGCTGCAACATGCGTTGTGTTTGTATCGTTGATATTATGCGTCAATCCGTTGTGGTTCACGACGCATAATAGTAAGTAAAAAAAATACATTATAACTCGAGGAGGAGAAAAACAATCTTCAGGTAAATAGCTTCAAAGAATTAAGAGTAAGGTTTATAAAATAATACTACTTACAGTGGACAGGGAAAGGAGAGGTGACAGAGAATGTGAGCCACGAGTCCTTGTGCTTCTGGCAGTCTACGCACTGTCTGATACAGGCCCTACACTCCTTCAGGCCAGGATAAAGGAAATGAATGGTAATCATTTTGACCGAGGCGTGCCCGCCAGAGAGTCTTGGCTGGTGAAGTTTCTTAATCACCTGCCTACTGAAGGGTTCTGAAACATAAAGGTATTACTGGTGGAGGCATAACAATAAAGTTCCACACCTGAGTCCGTGAGCAGACTTTCACTATCCTGAGTGACGTGTTTTTGCTCATCAGGAGTTTCTGCAGTTCAGGATTGCTCTCCCTTATGTGCAAGAGCTGTGTAGTAGAATGTTGGTACCGTTAGGTGGGTGCTCTATTACGTGTGGAAGCGTCCACAGGCGACAAAGAATCCACTATAACATTGTCCATGCCTGCGACAAACTGGATGTTTATGGTGAAATGCGCAATGTAGTCCAGGCAGCGAGTACCTCAACTGCCACGAAGAACAATTCTCATGGTCGTGCGCATACAAGTATGACAGGGTTTTGTGATCAGTGTAATGTAAATGGTAAAGTGCCTATCATGTATTTTAAACCATTTGACAACAACGGTGGGAAAATTCTACAAATTTTTAAGGAGACCGATCAGTACGGAACGGGATGTGCAATTCAAACTCGTACTTGACCGATATTTTAACAATAATCGATACCAATTTTCCTTAAAAATGGTAGGTACCCGATAAGGTATTATTGGATTCTATTTTCAAGTTCCGTTACTAAGGCACTTTAATGAGAAATTGTTATAATAACACTGAATTAGGTTTTGTAACAGTTTTAGGTATAAAAAAGCTTTTGAGAGGTTTCCAAGTGCTTTTTTTACTAAAAGTAAAAATTTTACTAAGAGTAAAAAAGTAAAATTAACTTTGAGTGAATAGTAAAAATACACTGATCTGTAAATTACACCACTACGGAATTCGTGAACAAGCTGCTGATCTTGTGCTTTCCTATCTATCAAACAGGCAGCAAAAAGTAAACGTTAATGGGACGACGTCCTCGGCGTCTCTAGTTAAGATGGGCGTGCCCCAAGGTTCAGTTCTTGGCACTTTCCTATTTCTAGTTTATATTAATGACACACACACACACACACACATACATGACATAATGATGATGATGATGGTTTACATGATGGCTAAATTATCGGATATAATTCAAATCGCTGATGACACTTCTCTTGTTTTTTTTTAAATAGATAGAAAAAGTACCGATATCTTACATTATCAACGATAGTCTGACTATTCTTTCAAAATGGTTCGCACCTAATAATCTTTTACTTAAAGCGAACAAAACTATATGTCTTGTCTTAACTTCTCATTATGTATCCTAAGTGGGTCTACATTTAAAACTTGATGGCAAGAAACTAGATGCTAATAAGGAAACTGTATTTCTAGGAATTACTCTAGATTCGAAATTGCAATGAGGTGCCCACGTTAGAGAGCTCTTTTAGGTAGATTAAGTTCAGCTGCATATGCAGTAAGAAAAATAAGGCAGTTGACTGATATAGCTACAGCTAGAATCAGATTCAGAAACAGAATCAGAATTTTTATTTGTAAACATAGGTAGGTGTACACAGTGTACGAGATGTCAATTTCATAGGTAAAGACCTATTATAATGATGGTAACGGTAGCAAACCAAGCTTTTTAAATATTGGTTTACATGATTCATCGGACGGAATCCCGTATAAGGCCCTTATACATTTTTTCAGGGCGATAAATGCTCTATTGTGGTCGGTACTATTTCCCCATTTTCTCATTTCATAAGGAAAACAGAGATTGTAAAAACATTGAAATAGGTCTAGAAAATGGTTGTAGGCCTCGTTAACATCACTGGTGCTATAAATGTCTGAAAAGGTGAGACTTTTTATGCTGTTTCTAAATTTTTCTATATTTTCTTGGCAATAGTTTCGTCTTTTTACTCGCCAGCGCCTTAAAGCACATGTTTTCTTAACTGGACATTTCAAAAGCTGTGCCGTATGATCCGACAAACCAAATTCTATAATTTCCCCTTTACGGCCCTTTACATTATGCGCAATATTGTCTATACATGTCCCACTGGATAGCCTAGTGGGTTGAGAAAATTGTAATTTTAAGTTATAGCTTAATAGTGTATATTCAAAGTTCAAGGCTTGTTTATTTCTCATCAAAGTGTTGATATTAAAGTCTCCACATAAAATTACCTTTTTACTAAGTTTTAAACATACCAATTGTAATATTTTGTCCAAGTTATTGTGAAATTTATCCAAATTAGATTGGGGCACTCTATATATGCATACAATAATAATGTTGTGTTCTATCAATTCTATCGCGCAGCTTTCAATTACGTTATTTAGAGAATAATTACTTACATGTAACACTTTATATTATGGCCAATTCTAGTTAAAATGCATGCGCCACCTCTTTTACATTCTCTAGAAAAACTCGTTGCTAGGCTGTAGTTCTTCCTGCTCAGGCGTCATAAAATGTTCAGTTATGCATACAGCATCTACTCTTTTTCTATTTCTTTCTATTTCTTCTAAATAAACACTTTGTTTAGGAGTCCAGCAATATTTTGATGAAGAACATGTAGGTTATTGTACACGAAAAAAGTTCGAATTTACCTTCTGGTTTGGATTTGTGCTATTGAGAACATTTTCTTGTGTATTGCTGCTATTTAGCTGCCTATTCGTTTGACAATATAAATTTAGATCAATCAGAATATTACTCATAATATTGTCATATATGTTCCTCATTCCGTATTTATTGATTCTGCCCGTAGTATAGGAAAACACCTCATGTGTTAGGTCACGATTGCTGTCGAAGATGTATGCGTACTTATGATTTTGGTTGTCCAAATGAAGAAGGTTCTTGAACATCACAACTTTGAAGTTGTATATTAGAGATCCTGTTTCATATGTGGGAAGACAGATCACTATGTTGGCGTGTGTCACTTTTCGGAGCGGTTCATTTAACATGTTTATTACGTATAAATAGTTGTTATCATATGTATTATCTTCTCTTCTAATATTGTCTTCTCCAATGAAAAGTAGGCAGTAGTCGTTTAAGGTAAAGTTTTTTAATTTTTGGTCGATGCCGCTTATGAGCCGAGTTATGGTACAATTGGGCATTATATATAATAACAGTAGTTAAAGTATTCAGAAGAAACTTCCTCAACCAAAGGGGTGGATCCCTTGATTTTGCTACAGCTTAGGATACATAGTTTATTCTTTTGTGTAGGCTTCGATACTACATTTGTTGTTGCTATAGGGGTAAGCATATCTTTCGCTTGTTTTGGCGTCTGAGCACGGCCATCAGTAGTTTGTGTCTCTTTATTTTGTTTGTTGGTCGCGCACTCAAGATCATACTCCTTGATAATGTTATTTGATGAGTTTATTCGCTGCAAAGTTTTGTTTTTGCGTGTCGGAGTTGCACTTTTCTTTTCAGGAGTCGAGCATATTTTTTTAAATGTGTTAACCGTCTTAATCATATTCTGTAAATCGGCCGTGAGACCAACAAACTAATGCCACTGGTGTTTGTTTGAACTCGATACCATAGTATAAGCTAATACCAAAACAAGTTCAAAGATATAAGGTACAGTCAGTAAAAATGCTTTGTATGTAAATGTAAATATTAGGTCTTTACCTATGAAATTGCCGTTCTGCAGTACTGGCCATTTCAAATCAAAATAATTTTTGTTTGGCTAAGAATTCTAATTTCAAATTAATTTTATTTTAAAAACATGGATTTTTTTTTTCCAAAAGTAGTCATTTGTTTATTGATTAGTGTTACATTTTCATCGCATTTCAATCTTTTTCGTCATCATGGATACGTTAAAAATTCGAGTAATTATGGAATATGAGTACCGTCGTGGCAGCAACGCGGCACAAGCGGCACGCAACATCAACGACGTTTACGGAGCTAACACTACAAACCAACACACCACTTGTTATTGGTTTGCTCGCTTCCGTTCTGGAAATTTCGACCTGAAAAATGAACCTCGCGGTCGTCCGAAGACTTTGGTCGACAATGACGAATTAAAGGCGATTGTGGAAGCTGATGATACACGATCTACGGCTGAATTAGCAGCAGCTTTCGACGTTAGCGTCAAAACAATATTGGTCCATTTGCGTCAAATTGGCAAGGTAAAAAAGCTTGACAAATGGGTGCCCCACGAACTCAATGATCGCCAGCGCGAGTACGCGTCGAGACGTGCCTTGCACTGCTCAACAGACACACAAATGAAGGAAATTTTTTGAACCGCATTGTTACCTGCGATGAAAAATGGATTCTGTTTGATAACCGCAAGTGCTCAGCAAGATGGTTGGATCCTGGTTCAGCACCTAAACAATGCCCGAAACGAAAACTTACCCCTAGAAAAGTGATGGTCACTGTTTGGTGGTCTAGCGCCGGTGTGATTCATCACAGCTTCTTACCAAACGGGGTGAGCATTACTTCAGATGTGTACTGTGAAGAACTGAACACAATGATGGAGAAGCTGGCACATCTCCAACCAGCATTGGTCAATCGCTCGTCTCCGCTGCTCCTGCACGACAACGCGCGATCTCATACTGCACAGCAGATGGTCTCCAAGTTGCAAGAACTGGGGTTGGAAGCTCTCCGTCATCCGCCCTACTCACCAGACCTTGCGCCTACAGACTACTACTTTTTCCAGAATTTGGATAACTTCTTGGCGGGAAAAAAATTCAATACCCGAGAGGCAGTACAAAATGCCTTTGAAGAATTTGTTGCCTCCCGTCCAGCTGATTTCTTTAAGAAGGGCATCAATAAACTGCCACTGCGTTGGCAAAGATGCATTGATTGCATGGGTGATTACTTCGATTAATACAAATAAAAAATGCATGAAAAAAATTCGTTTAAATTTTTTTATACAAAACGGCAATTTCATAGGTAAAGACCTATTATAAGACCTTTCATTAAAAAAAATCTTTTAAATCCAAAAAAAAAAATTGTTAGCAAATGTCTAGTTCAATAATAAAATATGACTAATAATAAAATATGACTAATAATCAACTTCATTATTAACTTTATTATAATTTTAGTTCGTCCTTGTAACTGTCATAATGTTTTTTTTTTTTGCAAACTTATCAAAACAAGAACAATTCCAATTCTACCTATCTAATAAACCACTCAGGTAACTTTTTTACAAAAACAAATCATTTTTAATCTAACAATTGTAAAATATCATAGAAAATCAACTTGTTGTATATTCAAATCAGTCATTCATCACCATCACATAACAATAAATCAGCATTTTTTTTTGTACAAACAATAATAAAATATGACTAGTAAAAATCAATCAATCTGCCTAGCCTTTTCCCAACTATGTTGGGGTCGGCTTCCAGTCTAACCGGATGCAGCTGAATACCAGTATTTTACATGGAGCGACTGCCTATCTGACCTCCACAACCCATTAACTGGGTAATACGATACCTCTTAAAATATGACTAGTAATCAACTTCATTATTAACTTTATTATAAGTTTAGTTCCTCCTTGTAACTGTATAATGTTTTTTTTTTTTGCAAAAATATCAAAACAAGAACAATTTCCTTACAATCTAAAAATCACAAAATATCTCAGAAAAACAACTCTTAATATTTATCTGACATAGTAAGTAGATAGGTACGTAATTATTTACGTCTACCTATCTAATAAACCAGTCAGGTAACTTTTTTACAAAAACAAATCATTTTTAATCTAACAATTGTAAAATATCACAGAAAATCAACTTGTATATTCAAATCAGACATTCATCACCATCACATAACAATAAATCAGCAATTTTTTTTGTACAAACAATAATAAAATATGACTACTAATCAACTTCATTATTAACTTTGTTATAATTTTAGTTCCTCCTTGTAACTGTATAATGTTTTTTTTGCAAAAATATCAAAACAAGAACAATTTACTTACAATCTAAAAATCACAAAATATCTCAGAAAAACAACTCTTAATATTTATATTAAAACTTATCTGACATAGTAAGTAGATAAGTACGTAATTATTTACGTCTACCTATCTAATAAACCAGTCAGGTAACTTTTTTACAAAAACAAATCATTTTAATCTAACAATTGTAAAATATCACAGAAAATCAACTTGTTGTATATTCAAATCAGACATTCATCACCATCACATAACAATAAATCAGCAATTTTTTTTGTACAAACATCCAAATGTGAATAATTCACTTATAATCTAACAATTGTAACAAGTGACAGAAAATCTACTTTTTGTATAATCAGTCATCACCGAAATACACAGATCTTTTTTTTTTTCAAAAACATCAAATATGTATTATAAAATATCACAGAAAATCAATTTTTCAATAATCAGGTAAAAAAAAATTAGCAAGATGATTCAATTAAACTAATTTTTCTTACCTTTGTAAAAATATTGGAATGAAGCGAATTTGGAAAGTTTTTAGCATTATTATGATCACATAAAAATATTACAAAACAAATTTAATTTGATTAGGTTTGACTGAGCTGACTGTACCAAATTCAAGTTGTTGGTATTCGTTCGCACATTAAATTGAATTATTTAAAGAGTGGTACCCGTTCGGAATAGAAAATAAATACGAGTTCAAACAAATACCAGTTATACCAGTGCTAATACCAGTGGTATTAGTTTGTTGGTATTAGATAGGAATAAACCACATTTTTGTGCGCTTCACACTATCAATCACAATTTGAAGGCTTTCGAATGAAATTGCTAATCAATTGCTTCATAACGATTCATAATATGTTTGAGAAATTCGTCTGCTCGACAGGGAAAAGCACGTAATGAATGTGGTTGAATTGTCAAAATAAATAGCATTGCCATGTTAGGAGAGATGTGTGGTATTACGCGAATGGATAAACCTGCACTACACTACTCGCGAAGTTGCTTCGACGACGTACTGGTCGAAGTTGAAAACGGTTGCACGGAGCGAACCGAAGTGCTCTTCTTCTACACTCTCGTATTCGCTTAACTTCGATCAACTTCGCGAGTAGTGCAGAATAAGAAATTAATTTATAAGAGGATGTCTGAAAGTTACACCGCTGACTGAAAAGTTGTGTGGAAATCGGTTGTCATGGTATGGGCATGTGATGCGGAGGAATGAGGGAAATGTCATCAGGAAAATTTTGAGTATTAATGTGGATGGCTAATTGGCTATACGAGTAGGGGAAGACGAAAGAAACATGGATGGACTGTGTGAAAGATGGCGAGAAAGGGAATGACTACCGAGATGACGACTAAAGGTGAACGTCCACCAGGTCTGCGCCAGCCGCAGCGCCAGCGCACGCACGGTACGCAACGGATTTTGGTTTACTTTGTGTGAATTCCTAAAGCACTGCGTCTACTATCGCTACCGCCCTCATTTTCATTTCTTCATACAAACAAACCAAAATCCGTTGCTTACCGTGCGTGCGTTGCGGCTGGCGCGGACCAGTGGACACAGCTTAATAGAGTAGTATGAAAGAAAAACACATGTTGCGCCGACTAAATAAATTGGTATAAGGGGAGAATGATGATTATTGATGATACACACTCACAATGAAGTGTGTTACGCAAATACCTCAGTGACATTATAGCATAAGGGTTAGTCAAAATGCAGTGAGTGTGTTTCGTTCCATTTCATTTCAAGTAGGATATAAAAACAAAGACAAATGAAATGGTTTAAACAAATCATTTATTTAATGACAAAAAGGCAAAGAACAATACCGAGAATGTATTTAGCTGTACTGAAGTATTTAAAGTATATGAACTATTTGTCATTTTTGGTTCAAGGTTACTTTCATGTATTTGCAATACAATTAACAATCAAATAGAACTAACCCCTTTGTGACGGTTTAGCCCAAGTTAATTGAAACGAATGAATGACTCAATGGATGACGGCTGACTGATGACTGCGGACTTCAATTGAAACGAATGAATGACTCAATCGATGACGGCTGACTGCTGACTGCGGACTTCAATTGAAAGGAATTAATGACTCAATGGATGACGGCTGACTGATGACTGCGGGCTTCAATTACGGCCGGACTTGATTTACCACTGAAACATTTTAAGAAATTATTATAGTGTTACTAAATCATGGCTAGGCATGTGCCTAGCCATGATTTAGTAACACAACAACAACAATGTTCTCTGTGTTTATGTAAACACAGAGAACATTGTTTGCCAAATCAAAATATCAGTATATTTACTACAGTAAAATACATTGCCCATTTATCTACTTGACTAACATTACCTTGCCTCTCAGTAGAGAATTGAAAAAGTAGGTACCTACCTATGCAACGAGACTAAAATGTACCTCATGACTGGTAAAACTTTTTAATAAAATGATTGATCAGATTTTTACGATTATGTAGATAAAACAATTATATTACCATAGGTTTGTCTCCTGTACCGAGTGTATGACATGTTAGCAGCAATGGCGACGAGCGTACCGCATGCGAACGCGCAAAATCCAATACCCAAAACTATTCCCAATTGGTAGTCCTGCGCCGTGTCTTCAGCTACTGAATCTGAGTTCTGAGCCTCTGGTCTGTTGTGACAAAAAAAATCCAATGAAAATATTTTTAGTTGTGGAATTCCTAACTAGTGTTAGGAATTTAATAAATCAAGCCGCCATACAGTTATGAGGTTACGACAGTCTGTTGTGATCTTCATTAGACTAATTATGTTAGAGGTTAGATTAAGTTAGGTTTCCAATAAACTAGTATTTCTGCGAACAGTAGACCTTATGAACCCACTAAAGTTATTTAAAACGGGATATTTACTTAGGCCATGATTTTTTTATCTAAGCACGCTATAGATAAAAAAATCATGGCAAGTGGCAAGACGATAATTAAACAGAAATAAACTAACCAACTACTATCAGTTAAACACGAGACTTTACTTTTGAAACCAACGACTGCGCGATCTAGCGGTCCACATTAGCGCCATCTAGTGACCTTATTGTAAAACTAGAAAATTCTGATTTATTTTTAGAATTCTCTAGTTTTGTGATGAGAATGTGGTCTCAGGTGCTCCATCAATCCCTACCTAGTAGTTAAAGGGCCGATTCCACTGGTAGAAATCTAAAAGTGAGCAATTTAGTACTGCATTTTGAGGAACTATTTTGCTCATCATGCCGAAGATCCGCATCAAATCTTCACCAAATTTTTAAGAGACCAACTTATGTCACTACCTTTCAAATAAAAAAAGAACCACCGAAACCAGATCTCATAAGGCGGAGATATCCAGTAGCCCCCTTTTAGCCCCTTTTTGGAGGAAGCAAAAATCCTTGACGACAAAAAAAAACTAAATATCAATTAAACCTATACAGCAAGTTTCGTCCTGGCTTGAGTCACACATTTTATCACAGTTTGGGCGATAAAACCGTTTTGTCTTAAATGCTAGCACGGCGGCGTGAGATAATTTCTTGACTTGTGACATAACTTCGTGACGTATAATTGGGACTCATTATGTCTTATTTGCTAATATGGGCGCACCAATTAAATCACAAATGTCACATTTTGACGGTAACTAAGAAAATTTTTTTCACGTTCGTTCGGAGGTGGTGATAAGATTTGAAAATTGAAAAAAATAATATTTTCCTGCTAATTACTCTGCACCAAATGGTAAATTCTTTTTTTTTTGCATTTGCATGTGGTGGTGGTTTATTTGTGTGAAAAATAGCGCGTGATGACCAAAAAGAAATTGTAATAAGTAAATATATAATTAATTTTATTTTTAATTTAATATATAATTTTTTTTTAAAAGGGTTCTTTTATGTTTTAAAAATACTTATTTAGATATGTAAATGATGCGCGTAGAAACTAAAAAAAGACAACAAAAAAATATTAAGTAAACACACTTATTTTTTATATATTTAAATGTTTTTATAAAAATAGGTACAATCTTTAGACATATAAACAATATGCGCGTGGAAACGAACAAAAAACAAAAGAAAAATACCTTGTAATAAATAAATAATAATATTTCTTTTTTTTTTTTTGATACCTACTTATTGAGTTTTAGGGGTTTATGTTTACTATAAAGGGGGACCAAATTTTCATTATTTTTGCTATAGGACACACCGTTTTCGAGATAAAAGCAAAAGAAAAGAAAAAAAAAGATTTTAATTGTTCGCATATTCAGATAGTCTTAAACATTTTATTTTTTTCAGTTTACTATGTCACACTTAACAAGAACGGCATGTCGCGCCTCTAGATTATGTCACATGGTTGACCTGAGCTAGCATTTAAGACAAATTCTAAGACATGACAGAATTTATCATGTCTTGTTACAAACGTCTTGGGTACGCCCATGCTCGCCCCGCTGATCGGTTATAAAAACGACATGTAGAGGAGTAAAATATGTATTATTGGTCTTCATTTTTCTTCATTCTTCAATTCTTCTACATTTCCTTCGTAATGGCCTATAAATAAATGTTGTAAAATAAAAGAAGATAGTTGATTGTTGTTCAATGAATTGTCCCAGTTTTACGTTCAAAGCGCTCTCCTATAAAATCATGATTTTGTAGATAACCATATATACTTGGCGGCCACCGATATCTAAACATATGTAATGTGCGCTTTGTGATTAATATGGAAGTTTCAACTTACAGTTTTTCTTCAGCTTTGATGTTCGCCGCAATTGTATTTACTACCTGAAATAAAATAACACAAGTTACATAGACGAGCAAGACATTCTGCTGCTTTTATAAGATACTGTCCTATTCACCTGTCATCCTTTATTTATCTTCCCAACCTTCATGCCGAGATTAATAATCGTTACTTGGCACGTGCTTTGGCTGAGCTATGTTCCCGCCTTTATCTTTCTCTCATAAGTACCTTCTTATAGTTCATCTTTTTCTTAATATCCGTCGACAAACTTCGTGTTTCGTCAGTCGTCGGATTTCTATCAGTTGCCCTTTGCACTTGGTGCAGACTGGACGTTCTCAGTCGACTTAGAAGTATGTAAAGTTGTTAGTACTCTTTTAACTTAATACAATTTATTTTTAAAATGGGAGAAAAGCTGCTAAAGTTTCAGGCATGACAGATAATTTTAAGCGTATACTTGTATTTTTTACAAGAAGCCAATGAATTCAATTAAAAAAGCAATGGTTATTTTCAAAAAGTTCAAAAACGTGTTTCTGAAGCTTGTGGTGTTTCAGTCGGAACTGTAAAGATTATATTGTAAAAGAAAATGATAAAAAAGATAAATCGGCTCCCTTCTCATCACCAAAAAAGAGTAAAAAAGACCAAACAATTCCGTTTAAATTTAGACGATTTTGACTAAGTATGATGATGTAACATGATTTACGATTTTCATTTTCGCTTTTGAGGACTTTAAAAACGAAGATGGTTGAGGCTATCCAATTTGGAGGCTATTTGGAGACATTAAGAAAATATTTGAAAAAAACGAAGATGAAAAGTTTTCGATATAAAAAAAAAAACAGAAAACAATCGGGAAATACAAGAAAAAAGCATGAAAAGCATGATATTCGCCATAAAAGGCTCAAGTTTCTCCGAGTAAATTCAAAGGATGAGGGATGATGGGAAAAATATTGTCTTCATGGATGAATCATATGTGCATACGTCGCACTGAAAAGGGAAATCTTGGACAGATAAAAATAAAAAAGGTGTAAAGAAGCCAATTTTGAAAGGAGACATTAAATTAATCGTTCACGCTGGCAATGAAAAAGGTTTTGTTCCAGGTGCACTGATGTTGCACAAATGTATTGATAGTGACGGCGATTACCAAAAAGAAATCAATGTTGATCGATATCAAAACTGGCTGCGTAATCAGTTAATACCAAATCTACCAGCTACAGCTAATAGTGTTTTAGCCATACCATAATAAATAATTAGTTATACCCCCGAACTCAAACACTACTAAGCCACAAATTATAGCTTGGTTGCAGCAACATAACATTCCTCATAACCCAAACTCATTGAAGATCGATCTATATGGCGTTGTAAAAAAACATAAAGAAAGATACTCAGAGTTTGCTATTGATCGCATTACCTATGGAAGAACAAGGCCACACCATTTTACGATTGCCACCATATCATCCGGATTTTAATCCAATTGAAAACATTTGGTCTCAAATTAAAGAATACGTAGCTATTTAAAATGTTGCAATGAATGTAATCAAAAAAATTATATTGAAAAAAATCAATATGATGGGCCCGGAAGAGTGGAAAAAAATATTGTGATCAATTGATGATTCAATAAAATGTGAGGACGAATATAGAAAATTTGAACCAGTGTTTGATTCAAACATGGAAAATTTTATAATAAATACCTGATCGAGCAGTAAAAAAAGTGATAACTCCATCGCTAGTGAACATACTGACACAGCTACGAGTACAACAGATGAATAAATTTTCTAACTGAATTGAAAAGATTAAAATAAAATAAATAAAAATAAATAAACATTTATTGCATAAACAATTCCATATTTTGTTAGTAATAATGTAAACTTATAAACTAGTGTTAGTAACATTTATTCTTAAGCTGGGTGAGGCACGCCAATCCGATCGATTAATAATCGGATAAATATTTATTTTAGTTGCATACCTACATGTCGAACATAAGAACCTCCTCTTTTTTGGAATTCGGTTAAAGAAGTAATTTAATTTGTTTAAACTCGTATTTTTATTAATTTCTGTCGTATACATAATATTGAAAATGAGTAAATGTTATTATAAATACATAACCTCCTTTCTTGAAGTCGGTTAAAAAGGAAAATACTATAGTGTTTTCACGGAAATCAAAACAAAACAACAATAAAGTACTTAGTTCTGAATTCAAATTATTATAAACCATAAATCTAATAATTGATTGACATGGAAATTAGCAATCGTTTGTATTCAGAAATGCGATGATTGCCGAGGGACATTAAGAAAAAAGTGTACAGTTCATAGCTTGACAGTTGTGTGACAGTGGCAGAAATAATGTAAAGACGAAGTATGAACGTGTTATGAAATGTTTATGACTTTTAACTTTCCATCCCTACTAACACATTCTTTCCCAAAGCTCTTTGAAGCTTATGATGTTTTTTATCCGCGAGAATGATTATGGTTATATTTATTTTTGTGTGGTTTGTGGTATGTTACTCTTCATCAATCAACTTGTATTGGATTTAGGTTCCTTTTTTTATTTTTTATCACACGTTTTCTTATAAAACATCTGAAATTGGCAAAATTGTCGACTTCGGCACCATTGCTATAGAGAAAAATAGAATAGAATAGACTTAGCAGGTACCTACGGTTACCTCTGCGTCAGTGGTTATCATTTCAATTGATGACGAGGCACTGATGATGGCCTTGGGACAGTAGTGTAGGACACATGTTTCATTGTATATGACGGAGGAAAAGCCTCCTTAGTATTTTTAAAAGGTGTGACGTCAGCATAGCTGACGTCACTGATGTCATCTTCATGGCGATCACTCATCTTCGATTTTCAAAAGAAAACTTCACGACTTGTTCAAAGCTTCGTTTATTTAACTGACAACGTGACGATATACCAGAGAGGTCCGCACTGTCCAGCGGCTTGAACAAGAATGACCCCAGCGCTTTTTTTTTTTTTTTTTTGGTACTGACCTTTTCGCAATTGGCTCCGGGAGCCTCTGTTGCTTAACCGGGCGTCGGCGGGGCCAGATGGGCCTCTCGCCTTGCAAAATAATTATTAAGTAGCACAGCTAAGGGCGTCCCATAGTGGGACTCGAACCTAGGCTTAGGGCGCTACTGACTACTGAGCAAGTGGGGACTTGAAAGTGGCGGTCTTATTATTATTATTAGGGACATTATTTTTGAAACTACTCGCTCCGCGCGGGCGGGCGGGCGGGGTCAAGGGTCGGGGAGGTCATTGAACTCTACTATTACGCGTTGGTACTCGCCGTCGAGTACGGTACCTAAAGGTAGGGTGTCGGTCATGTGTTGTGTTTTGGTGAGCTAATCTGAGACTCTCTTGAAGGAGAGTGATGTCATCGTCCTTATCTAATAGGACGTGTTTAGGACGACGTGTGCGTGATATTTGGGATGGTGTGTATCTGGCAGCTGCTGCCACTAGTGGGTTAGTGTGAGTGGTAGCAGAATCGAAATAGCGTTTGCTAATATTTTTTATAAAATGCTTGATGGTCGGCAATTTTAAATCGATATGTAATTGATCGTTACGAACGTACCAGGGGCAGCCCGTGGCACGTCGCATGAATCGATTTTGGAGGACTTGGAGTTTCTTAATGAGTGACGGTCTGGCGTGCGCGAACGCGACACAAGCATAAGTCATAATAGGGCGTATACACGTAGTGTAAATTCGTACCTTTGACTTAAGGTCGAGTTTACTTCGTGCATTGAGAAGTGAGTGAAGGCGACCGAGCGCGAATGAAGCACGGTTACGTACTATCTTTACGTGCTCGGCGAAACTTAAACGATTGTCGAGGGTAACCCCTAGGTATTTTACCTTTTTATCCCATGGGATAGGTTGACCGGACATAGAGATGGGTCGGGTGCGGGTTTGCACATTTGCTTTTTTACCACGCTTGGTAAAAAGTATGGCGGCACTTTTGGTCGGGTTTAATTCTATCCGCCATTTACGGAACCATTGCTCGAGAGCGTCGGCTGCCGATTGGAGTTGGTCAGAGATTCTACTGGCATTTATGTGCGAGTAGTAAATAGCTGTGTCGTCGGCGAATAGGGCCAACTGACACTTACTATGTCGGGGTATGTCACTCGTGTAGAGTGAAAAAAGGGGGGGGGATAGCACGGATCCTTGAGGGACGCCGGCTCGGATCAAGTGGGGGGAGGACAGGGCTTCTCCTACGCGGTAGCGAAAGGTGCGATTCGACAAGTAGTCCCGTATGATGAGTACGAGACGGTCAGGCACTTTAAGTAGGTACAGCTTATAAATTAAGCCGTTGTGCCAGACTTTGTCGAATGCTTTCGCTACATCAAAGAAGAGCGCGCCTGTCAATCGTCCCGTTTGATATCCAGTACTTATGTACTCGACAATTCGGTGGACTTGGCGGACACAGCAGTGCTTGGTTCGAAATCCAAACTGTTCGTCGGGGATGAGTTTATTGGACTCGGCATGGTCCATTAATCTTTTAAAGATTATACGTTCATAAATCTTCCCCATTGTGCTGAGGAGACTTATGGGCCGGTAACTGGACGGGTCAGCTTTGGGCTTGCCGGGCTTATGAAAGCCGATGACTGTGGCCTCTTTCCACGCTTGTGGAAAGAGGTTATTGTTTAATGCAACATTAAAAATAGCTGTCATTAGTACAATTAACGGGGCAGGGAAGAGTTTCACCACTTTATTAGTGATGCCGTCGGCACCAGGAGCTTTCCTGGATTTGAGGTTTCTCACTAGTGAGAGTACCTCGTCGGGGGTCACTGGGGGGAGGGGTTTGTCGGGGTCCTCATGGGGGGGGGAGGGTGGATCTACGTTCAACCTCTGCGTCCACTATGTCGCAGTGTTCTAGGTCTACAGGTAGTAGGCTTGGCGAGCATTGAGCTTCTAGGCTGTCGGCTAGGCATTCAGCCTTGTCAGCGTCATCGAAGGCTACGCTTTGATTAGGACGTGTGAGCGGAGGCATGTCGGTCACCGTATCGGACTTTAGTGCTTTGGTAAGTTGCCAAAAAGCATGATGGGAGGGCTCTATGGTGCCCATGAGCTTGTCCCATCGCTCCGCCCGCATCTCGTTTATGCGTGACTTTACAGCACGCTGTAGTTCACGCATGCGAGCGCGGTTGGTGGCGTCGGGGAAGGCGTCATAGGCACGGATGGCTGCATTCTTCTTAGTCAGCAGTGCACGTACATCGGCTGGCAGTTTCCAGCGCTGGCCATCCAACGCTGGTTCCCGCCGTGAGCTTTCGCTCACAGCCGCTTGTACGTGACTGGTGAGTGAGTCGATTGCACCTAGTGCGTCTGAAACTGATTCTAGATTTTCTGGGACTTTATCTAAGTGTGCCGACGTGACGTCTTTTAGGCGATGTTCTACCTTGCGCCAGTCGGTAACTAGTTTAGTGGGGGGGGGACAACCAGGATCTGTGGGACCTGTGCGTTGGGCTAAAGCTAGGATCACTGGTCTATGATCGGAGTCAAGTTCTTGTAGGGTTTCTATTGAACGTAACCTTAGGGTTATATTCTTTAGCAACGCTACATCGAGAATGTCGGGGCAGTGATTTACGTTATTGGGATAGTGAGTAGGCGTCATCGGGGCGATGACGTCGAAGCTGTATTTGGCAGACAAGCGAGCAAGCTCATTGCCTCTCGGGGTGGAAAGTCGAGAGTTCCATATGGGGCTTTTAGCATTGAGATCGCCCGCCATAATGACGGTGCTATCTAAGCTCATTAGGGTGTTAATGTCCGGCTCGATACTAATCGAGCTGGCAATGATATTACTTGCAGGTGGTATGTAGGCCGATATTATGGTGATGGATGGGTGACCGGTCATACCTAGTCGACATATAGAGGCCTCAATATGCGAAAGGGGAGGGGTATCTATGGGCATGCAATGCAGGGAATTCCTGTAATATATGAGGGTGCCACCCCCTTGCCTACCGGCCCTATCGTTGCGTACAACCCGATAGTTAGCAACTTTAGGTACCCGTAGTGACGGTTTTAAAAATGTTTCTTGAATTAGGAATAGGTCAAGTTGATGATCGCGAAGGAAAGTCGCGATCTCATCTCGTTGACCTGCTATGCTGTTAGCATTGAAGTAACCTATTTTTAGGGAACTAGGCTTGACTCTGCTACTCGTGTTTGGGGGGAGCATTACGGTTTAAAATTGATGAAAAACGAGGACAAGTCGGCGTATTCCGACATTAATGCCATAGTGGCCTGGAGGTTGCCTTCTACTGCGCGTAGTTTGGCATGGAGTTCATTGCTACGGGCAATGATAGCCGGGTCAAAGAACCTCGCAAGTACCTCAAACGTACTGGGGTTATACGGGGCCGGTGTGGTCGCGGGGCCGTGCGCTGGTGCGCGAGGGGCTATAGTTTGCGCGGGGGTGGGGGGTTGGAATGTTGACTTACGGGCCAACATGCCTGGGGGGGCCGCAATGGGGCGCGCCATCAGCTGTGGAATAGCTGGTTGAGGTGGTATTTGAGTGGGCCTCAGAGCCGGGAAGGCCTGTTGACTATTCAACAGGTTCCATGGGGATGGTCTCTGTGGGCGAAGATCGATGTGATTTTGCGGTTGGGAGAGGCCGGGCAGCTTGTTGTTATGCTGCGGTTTGGCCCGAGGGGCTTTAGGGCACCCGCGATAGCTCGCAGGGTGGCCAACCTCTCCACATAGTACGCAACTAGGTGGTTCAGTGCAATCGGCTATGACCCGTGGGCGGGTGCAGGCAGCCGTAGCGTGGTCGCCAAGGCATTTCACGCATCTAGGGCGTGCGAAACAATGACGCTGAGCATGGCCATACAACTGACAGTTGTGGCATTGGCCGGGGAGTTTATTAGCGTGAGGACGCTCTATCTTTATGCCGGAAAGGCAGCAAACCGACTTAATGTCGCAGATGGCCTTGCCGGCCGGAGTATTCTCCGTGACAACGATGACCTTATCGTATGGGGCTCCGTTGCGACCGCGATGCATGCGGTGCACTTCCACGATCGGGAAGCCCTGTGACTTGAGATCTTCAGAGATCTCGTCAGTCGTGATTTCGTTCGGAATGCGCTTGATAACGCATCTGAACAGTCTGTCTTCTGGGAGGGCGTAGGTGTGGAATTGTACCTTTCGCTCCTTGAGCATCCGGGTAAGCGACCGGAAGTCAGCTGAAGTAGGTACTTGTACCTTGATTCCCACTGCCGTAGGGCGGGCGTGGGTGTAGTTAATTCGCTCTTGGGCGCAAGCTTTGGACACTGTGGTCCAGAGCTCCTTCGAGTGTATGTAAAGGGGGGGAGGGGTCGGGGCCTTGGGCGCCGCGGGGGCCGCGGGCTGAGCGCCCGGCTTTGGGGATGAGGGGCGGCTGCCCTGAGGGGTGCCCTTGTTTGGGGTGGGCAAAGTGGTCTGCTTCTTCGCAGGTGGGGGAGGAGAGTCGGTCGAGCGGGCCTTGGCCTTGCGCTTGTTCTTCTTATTTGTTACTGTGGTGAAGCCATCAGTAGCAGAAGTGGAAGCGGTGGGGGGAGTAGCCTCGTCGGCGTCGGACATGGCGGAGTTGTATCCTTCCATGTCTTCGTCCACAGGGGTGGGGGTCGGGGGGGTAGAGTACGAGTAGGTACTCGGCGGGCTCAGGGGGCCTAAAGAGAAGGCGGGGCTTGGGGGGGTCCCCGTGCTGGTGGGGCTTTCGGGGCTATCCGGGATAGGTTTCCGAATCGGGGCCGGGGCGACTGGCAGTAGGTTTAGCGCTGCCATGCGCTCTCCATATTTCTCCCGTATGTACGGGTCGCTGGAGAAAATTTCCCACATTAGGGACAGTGCCTCGGGGGTAGCCATCGTGGTGATGGCTGACCGGACCCCAGCGCTCACAGTGCGGCCGTATTTATAGGGGATCGCCCCACTTACACATTTTTATGTTAAGTATTGAACTATGTAAATTATAATTATTTTGTTAATGTTTAACGTAAATTTTACATCGAAATAATCAATCAATAGCTTGTGAACTAATTTCAAACAATCAAATTATTAAACTTAATCAAATCAAGTCTTTTAATTGACGAACTATTCTAGTTGCGCCGATATATATATTATCAAAGAATTAATTCATAAATAAAGTGGCCAAACCCAGTTGAATATAGTATAGCATAGCTAACAAATTCTCAGTCAAAAAGTCACTTACCGATATAGAAAATATAAATAAGCATAACAAATACATCTTCAAGAAATCCTGTACTACTACGTATGTTTAACTGTGGTGTGAAAAACACAATGAGTTCAATAGCTACAACATATAGTATGTTTTTTTTAGGTTTTTAATTAATAACCCAGATAGGCTCTAACAAATGTAGATTAGTAATAAGAAATCCCGCGTTTTCCTGGTTTAGTTTTTGATCATTATAATTTTTAGTGAACTAACCACTCACGTGATATTGATAAGAATTTAATCTACAAAAGTTATATTTTGGCAAAGTGTGTTTTAGGGTTCCGTATTTTTTCGTCGTTGTTGCGACAATCGTCGAGAGGATCCGGCAATTGGGACTCGAGGTGGCCTTGCACAAGTCCGGGGTCATGTGTTTTTATGGTCCTTGGAATGCGCTACCGTCGGGTTCCCAAGTAACTGTAGGAGGGGTTCACATCGGCGTCGAGCTGACAATGAAGTACCTGGGACTCGTCCTCGACAACTGGTGGAACTTCGTGGAGCATTTCCGATGCTTGTCTCCTAGACTGGAGCGGGCCGGGGCTGCCTTGTTGCAATAATGGAACTTGTGGGAATTTGCTGTCTGTGGGGTTGAGGAAGACTATCCGCTCGTGATACAGTTTTTTAGTAGTACGAGGGGATAGGGCGAATCAGTCTAAGGACAACCAAACAGTAATTACGACTTCACATTCTCTAACTGTAAATCTGCCTAAATATTGTCAAAATACGTTTAAACGATTTCTGTCTAACTTGTTTATTATTAAGTTGCTGTATGGTTGCCTCATTTATGAAAAAAAGATTAAGAATTTTTATTTTTCAAATCAAATCAAATCAAATCGTTTATTGCTAAATCCATAATGTACACAGGTGGTAAATAAAATAAAATAGAAACAATTATGGACCCTGTCGGGCACAGCAAATCTTTGTAAATATGTAGAGAGGAAGAGCGCTTTATTAATTTTCAGTTTAAAATGTTTTATATCCTATTAAGTATTTTCTATTTCCATTAATTTATTAACTTATTCTATTAATATCTATTATTATTATCTATTAATAATATTTATTATTATTATATAAATCAATATCTATTATTTTCTTATCTAATTGTAATTAAAATATATGCTTATTTGTTTATTCGCTTTAAAAATGTTCATTATTTTTAGTGCAGTAAGAATATAATTAAGATGTATTGTGTGTTTAAGTGTTTTAGTAGAATTTATATTTGTTATTTTGCTTATTAAATATCTATTATTCGTAATTATATATTATTATTGAATTTAGATTTATTTATCCGTTAGATATTCGTGGACTGTGTACGCACCAGTACGCACCAGGGATGCGCATCTTTTACGCATCGTAGCGTAAAAGCAGTCTACACGATTTTCAGCAAACCCCATCAGCCCCATCAGCACCCTGAACGCATTATTAAATTGGACTCGGAGGGCACTGTAAGACTTTTGAGTATAGTCAGCCCACAGGCTGCACGTGTAGAATGATGTACAATAAGATCTAAAAAGTGTAATTTTGACTTCTGTCGAACAACGTGCAAACCTGCGAGCTATCATGTTCGCCCGCACTGCCAGCGCCCTCCGTTCCCTCTCGATGTCATCATTGTCCTTGAGGTCAGAGGTCAGCATATGTCCTAAGTACTTAAATTTAGACACCCTACGCAAAGCTGTACCATTAAGCGTAATGTTGGGAAACACGTCACCTGTACTGTTTCCTCTGGCCCGGATAACATGGCTTCGTATTCTAATAACGAATACGCAGACATAATGTTTAGTTATGGTTTTGCCGATGGAAACGCGGCTGTGGCTCGGCGAAAATACCAACGCCGCTTTCCCGATCGTCGACTTCCCCACGTTACTGTTTTCGGGAGCACCTATCGACGATTGTCTGAAACTGGCAGTGTTCAGAGAGCACAATTCAACGCTGGCAGACCTCGACGGTATACGGTTGACGAAGAGGACACCATTCTTCAGTGTTTTATTGATGACACAAACATCTCAACGAACATTGTTGCAAGACAGCTCGGTATGTCCCAGTGGAAAGTGTGGTCGGTAGTACATCTATCAGGTAGACACCCATACCATTATCAACCTGTCCAAACATTGCACGAGGGAGATCCTGCCAGGCGACTCGAATTTTCTCGGTTTATGTTAAACGCTGACGCTGACCAGGAACATTTCGTAAGAAATATTTTGTGGACTGACGAGTCAAAGTTTGACCGGGATGGTATAACGAATTACCATAACTTACATTTTTGGGCACCTAAAGTAGGCAGGAATTCAAAAAAACTAAAAGAAACTGTGTCGCAAATGAGATTTTCCCTGAACGTATGGATGGGTGTCCTTGATAATTATTTGCTGGGCCCCTCATTTCTAGCCCCAAAATTTGAACGTTATAAGTTAAAGGAAGAAATGCAAAAGTATTGTGATCTCTCTCTCTTCACCCCGTTTCTTTGTTAGTTTGTTACCATTTTAGAACTAGTCGAGTGAGGTATTAAAATAAAGATTTATAAAAGACCAAACACTCGCTTGTTTTAGGTATCAGCTCCCAGAAAAGGCTCGAGTGATCGAGTTTGGTGATGATTCTATCATCGTTAGTAGTATTTTTTTCTTAATATAAATCCCAATATTCCAGAAAATGCGCGAATGCACAACTAATCGGCTACATGGTATGGAAACGACTTCTTATATATTATGTGGTTTTATTTATTTACTAGCTTCTGCCTGCGACTTCGTGCGCGTGAAATTTCTTAGTAACTGCTTAGGCAGCGCAGGCAATCCTGTTTCAAGAGGTATCTCTTTCCGACTTGCTAGACAAAAATTGTGATAGCGCGGCTACTATGCATGATATAAATATAATTTATAGCCTATAAGCACTCAGAAATAATGTAGCTTTCTACCAGTGATAAAATTTTAGAATTGGATCATTAGTTTCGGAGATTACCTCTACATACAAACTTACAAACAAATTTTACCTCGTTATAATATTATTATTATAGAAAAATACCGGGAAATCGGGATCACACAAATATTCCGTTTGTTACATGTGGTCCCTGCGAGAAATACAAAGCTGCCGAATTAAAATGGTTGTCCCTGGAAGGTACTGTTACAATATCGGTGGGGTTCATTTCATGGTTGTCGGGGGTGTTAAAGCCGATAGTGATTAGTGACGTTAAAATGTAAGGCGGCTACGAATTTTTTAAAATTTTTCTTCATGGGTGTCGTTTTCATGGTTTTCGCGGGTGTTAAGCCGTTATATGTGACAATAGGGACGTTAAAATGTAAATCCAACATGCTGGCTGTTAAATTTATCATCATGGGTTTCGTTTCCATGGTTTTCAAGGGTGTTAAAGCCGATAGTGACATTAAAATGTTAAAGCAAGATAGCAGCTTCTTTTAAAATTATGATGGTTTTTTAATTACTATCATACGTGTTTTCAGGTTGAAAAGCGGTACGGCGCGCTACCGCAGGGTTAATTAACTAGCCAGCCGAGCGTCACTTATTTTGACTGCACTATCGGTTTTAGCTCTCTACAAAACCATGAAAACGATACCCAAGACGAAAAATTTAAAAATTTTCGCAGTTGCCATCTTGGATTTACATTTCAATGTCACTAGCGGTTTTAACACCCTCGAAAACCATGAAAACGACACCCATGATGAAAAATTTTAAAATGTTCGCAGCCGCCATCTTGGATTTACATTTCAATGTAATTATCGGCTTTAACACCCTTGAAAACCATGACAACGACACCCATGACTAATGTTTTGAAAATATTCGCAGTCGCCATCTTGGATTTATATTTTAACGTCACTATCGGCTTTAATACCCTCGAAAACCATGAAAACGACATCCATGACGAAAACTTTGAAAATGTTTGCAGCCGCCATCTTGGTTTTACATTTTAATGTCGGGACTAACTCTGAAATCACGAAAAAAATCTGATGTTTCATACAAAACTTCAATACCTACTCGACCAAAATGTATGAAACACTTAACTGATTTTTTTTTTGTAATTTCAGAGTTGATCCCCTATTGAAGTTATTCATGAGTTGAACACTCTGTGAAAATTTAGCTAGTGATAAAAAAATTGCCCTCTTATAGTAAAAAAAATACTTAATTTATCAATTCTGAAATCGCGAGATTTTGACGATCGATACAAAAGTGCATTCCATATTAGCCAAAACCTAAACATAAGTAAATATACATTCGATTCTATAACCAGAACTAATGTCGTTTCAGAATCCCGGGATTTTTTCGATACAAAAGTGCAATCCATACTGCCAACATCTGAACGTAAGTAAATTATACATTCGATTCTATAATCAGCAGTCAAAATTGACCGATCCCGGAATTCTGGGATTTTTCATTCCAAAAGCCCATTTACTTAGCCAACACCTCAACAATTAAATTACATGAAAATAAGAAGTCTTTTACGTTTTAAAACAACATGGTAAATCTTTCAATATTGTGCGTACAAACTTACATTTGCAATTGGAATGTATGGGAAAACATGTTTTTCAACTGCAATGTTAGGTTTGTTCTTGGGACAAAATCATCCCATTTACGAAACCCTTCATTGTGCGTGGTCGACGTCCGACACCCACTAGGCTGGTTTTTTAAATAAATATAAATGTAAATGTTTAGGGACAGTTCCACCTAACGCTTGTTCGGGTCGCGAGGATCAGAAAAATGTAATGGTTCATCAATCGCCACCTAGTTAAAATTAATTAATTAATAGTTACCTGGGTGTGTGGTCAGCTAGAGATTAAGTAAAGGGCACGAGCTCCTCTACATCAGTTAGGTACTCTAGTTGATCCAGTGACAAGTTGTGATAGACAATAAATTTATTATTGTTTCTAAACCTGTAGGGATCTTATCCAACTGTAGTAATACTGATTTCATATTCATATTCATTTATTTGCGTTCCACAAGGTAAATTAAGATATTAACAAACGGCTTAGAGCTAAGAGCCGTTGTAGACCCTGTCAGGGCACAGCAACAATTATTGTATGATACATAGCTATTTCATAAAGTTAAAAAATCTAAATCGTAGAAACTAAATTAAAATAAAATTATACATGAAAACTGAATAATTACGTTCGCATAAAAAGTTAATCAATGACAAAAATATTTCTATTATTGGTAAGTAGGTAGCTATTTTCTTAAAATACTATTATTACATTTAGATAAAGTTATATTTACATAGGTAATATTGTTACAAACTACACTTATTTATTATGAGATCATATTTTTAACCGACTTCAAAAAGGAGGAGGTTCTCAATTCGTCGGAACCTTTTTTTTTTATTATTTTTTTTTTTTTTATGTATGTTCCCCGATTACTCGAAGATGGCTGGGCCGATTTGGATTTTTTTTGTTTTATTCGAGAGGGTATACATTACAGTTGGTTCCATATAAAATTGATTAACTTTGCTTTGGTAGTTTTTGAGTTAGCTTCAATAATACGTATTTTTTCCCGACTTTTATATGGATGATGTTCTACTTTGTTTTGCAAATAGTGGTATTAGAATTTGTGTGGGGTAGGTACACAACTAAAAAGTGAAAAATAAAAACTTTTTTACAAAAAAATACAACCGACTTCCAAAAACAACACTACAAAGTGAAAAATAACTTTAATTTCGGAAGTCGGTGGCAAAAAACGAAAATACATTTAACTAGACACCGACTTCCGAAATTAAAGTTATTTTTCACTTTGTAGTGTTGTTTTTGGAAGTCGGTTATATTTTTTTGTAAAAAAGTTTTTGTTTACATTATTTTTGATTACCCACCTCCTAAATAGATTATGAAGTTACCTTAGTAGTATTTAATAAGCTTACTTTAGCTAAATACAGTTAAACCAGAAAAGGTTTACGCTTCGGTAATTTTCCTGTTTCCGAATTAGCGTGAATGTCACACCACAATGTTACCTTGTAAGTTTCTACTACTCGACGCAGTGGGATATGTTTAGTACGCTGGTCTTGAGTTTAGATTGCTAATCCGCCAACTGCCGTCTGCAAATTCGACGGTTACAAATATTCGACAAGTTGGATCACACATCATAGTGTAATTTGTCATACGTTAATTTTACAAGACACAATTGTTAATTTATGTAAGACGATTGTTTGCTATGTTTGCTTGGACCTTGCTCAAACTACACACATCAAAAGTGTCTAGGGATCAAGCATTTTTATGCGGATTTCTTGAGATTGAGATGTGGCTTTGTAATAAATTTATGATTTTATAAATTTATATGGATCCTTTTTGGTGCATTTCATAATTTGAATCAGGAACTGTGAATCAAATTCGAGTAAAAGATGAAAATCAGCTGTCAATATTTTCCCTATAAAAACATACAACGCATTGAAGACATTATTAGTGCTACTGTTTCCCTACTACTGATTAAAACCAACGTTATTATGGAGCGGCGACGTCATTTAAGCAGGGAAGAAATGCTCAGAGCCGTGGGAATGATAGAAGCTGGTTCCCGGCAACGTACTGTGGCTTTAGCTCTGAATACAAGTCAGAGTGTTATCAGTCGACTTTGGACACGTTACCGAAGCACTGGTACCGTGGCTGAGCGCCATGGAGGACGGTATCGCTGCACCACACGGAGACAAGACCGATACATTCAAATCTTAACTCGAAGAGCTCCAACTATAACCGCCATGATGTTAGCCGTGAGGCTTCATCACTCTTCAGGGAACTTAATTAGCGACCAAACAGTCAGAAACCGCTTGCATGAAGTGAACCTTCATTCCCGAAGACCGCTACGGGTACCACCTATAGCAATGCACAATCGTAGGATTCGATATCAATGGGCTCTTGAACACAGAAATTGGGCAGAAGAACAATGGCGTTTCGTGTGCTTTTCTGATGAGTCTCGTTTTGGTATGAGACCGGATACAAGACGTATACGACACTGGAGAACCCCTGGACGCCAACAGCGATTAAAATCCTGCCAGGAAGTCCATCCTTATAGTGGTGGAACCATCATGGTATGGGCGGGTATTTGGATCGGCGGAAGAACTGAGTTGATTTGGATCAGAGGCAACCTCAACGCTCAAATTTATGCTGAGACGATTGTATCAGACGTCATCGTTCCTCTACAAGTGCAAATCGGTCCCTTATTTCAGTTAATGCATGATAATGCACGACCGCACACCGCAAGAGTTGTAAGACAGACTCTCGCCGCAGCTAACATCAATGTCCTGCCCTGGCCTGCTCAGTCGCCAGACTTGAACCCGATTGAGCATGCATGGGATATGCTACAGAGAAGAGCTCTGCCGAATATGGAGGGTATCCAGTCGCAAGAAGACCTTTTTTTGTTGTTGCAACGAACATGGGCGGCCATTCCACAGCGTGATTTGGATGAACTCATTTTGAGTATGCCAAACCGATGTTCTTGTGTTGTTAGTGTTCGCGGTAGAAACACGGATTATTAATTGTTTAAGTTACCCAATAAAATTTTAAAGAAAACTGTTATTTCAGTCTTTTTTTCGAACTTTAATGTTAGTGGTTCAAATGTCAAAAATCCCTTTATTAGGAAAATGGCAAATTTCTTTATTAATGCAAAGGTGACTTGGTTTATCGTTACTGTGACAAACGAAAACACTTTATTTGATGAATCCTTAAAGAAAATTTTAATTAATATCAATCGGGAGAAAAGTTATTGCAAAAATATATGTTGATCCCTAGACACTTTTGATGTGTGTATTTTCACTGTTGAATTAATTTGTGGATAACGATGCTGGTTGCGTGATTATTTAAG
The DNA here is from genome assembly GCA_946251885.1 of Cosmia pyralina. Classification (NCBI taxonomy): domain Eukaryota; kingdom Metazoa; phylum Arthropoda; class Insecta; order Lepidoptera; family Noctuidae; genus Cosmia; species Cosmia pyralina. The sequence goes on along the minus strand of OX276348.1, from coordinate 2,425,668 downwards.
TGTTCTGTAAAATATCTGTACCTAAATAAATAATATATAATATTAAGCATTATTACGCAATTGTATGTTATCCTGAAGAAATAAAAATAAAATAAAAATCGATTTGCAATATTTCGTAAAATAATATATATTATAGGTTTAATCAATTATTACCAAGCCTAGTCCATAAATAGCACAGTTCACCCTAACTGAATCAGTTTGACGGTGCGAGTGAGACAGAGTGATTCCCGGTGCGGGGAAGTGGGGGCAAAATATGAATTTGAGCTAAGGTATTACAAGCTCTTAATCCACTATGCAATTGTAGAAAACGGTTACATGAAACTACAACAGTGTATACTTATATGCCACTCGCGTGCAACATCCGAGAGCTCAAAGCTAAAGTTTTGCGCGTACTGTTTATAAGATAAGTAAGTCCAAGTGCAGTGACTGTGTTTCAAGTGAGGTAAATAAAACAAATGAGATTAACTGGTTTGATTTTTGTATCGATGTCTTTAATCTTCTCATTAGAACCAAAAAGAACTTTTTTTTTCTCATTAGAAAAAAAAAGATTATAGAAACTACAAAGAATTTTGTTTCTCAAAATGTAACAGGTTTTCAAATCCACTAGACGAGTGCTCTTCTACAGACCGTTCACAGTTACATCTGATTTTGCATCATGGTCAAAATCACAGTGATCTTTATTGTTGATGCAATAAGGTTGCTTTTGGGTTGCTACTATTTAGAAGTCTGTCAAAATCACAGTTATCTTTATTGTCGATGCGATAAGGTTGCTTTTGGGTTGCTACCATTTACAAGTCTGTCAAAATCACAGTGATCTTTATTGTTGATGCAATAAGGTTGCTTTTGGGTTGCTACCATTTACAAGTCTGTCAAAATCACGGTGATCTTTATTATCGATGCAATAAGGTTGCTTTTGGGTTGCTACCATTTACAAGTATGTCAAAATCACAGTTATCTTTATTGTCGATGCAATAAAGTTGCTTTTGGGTTGCTACTATTTACAAGTCTGACAAAATCACAGTGAGCTTTATTGTCGATGCAATAAGGTTGCTTTTGGGTTGCTACCATTTACAAGTCTGTCAAAATCACAGTGATCTTTATTATCGATGCAATAAGGTCGCTTTTGGGTTGTACCATTTACAAGTCTGTCAAAATCACAGTTATCTTTATTGTCGATGCAATAAGGTTGCTTTTGGGTTGCTACCATTTACAAGTCTGTCAAAATCACAGTAATCTTTATTATCGATGCAATAAGGTTGGTTTTTGGGTTGGTACGATCAGCAACAGAAGTCGGTAAACACTACTACTTTTTGACATCATCTAAATTAACACAAAATGATTCCATAAACTGCTTTTTTTCCGTTTAACTGTTAAGAGTTAACATTCTTAAATTTTAAGTACTTCTGTTCCGAATTGAACCAAATATTTCGCTTAGTAATTAAGATTAAAAAATTGCAAGTGTTAATCGATTTTTGTTGCCGACTGTACCATTGACAGTCTGTCAAAATCACAGTTATCTTTATTGTCGATGCAATAAGGTTGCTTTTGGGTTGCTACCATTTACAAGACTGTCAAAATCACAGTGATCTTTATTGTCGATGCAATAAGGTTGCTTTTGGGTTCTACCATTGAAAAATCTGTCAAAATCACAGTGATCTTTATTTTCGTTGCAATAAAGTAGCTACTGGGTTGCTGCTGTCAGAGCTGTCAGAGGAAATACTCGTAATATAACTGTGAACGGTCTGTATACTGATAATCATAATACTAACTAATGTGACATCAGAAGCCCATTTAATAAATCTGACAGTCCGAAAATTTCACATGTCGTGAAAATGTGTAAATTTTGTCATTGTTTGACAAATATGTCGCATTGTTAGTTATATTAAACAGGGCTCTGGTGATCATCGCTTATATCCGTGATATAGTGAATGCTTGATCAGAATCTTGTTAGTAGGAACAGAAGCTCGTCGATGACTGGCTGATGACTGTGTCTATATTACGGCAGGTTTTGAAGATTTTCTGAAATATTTTGAACAAAAATGTTACTGTAAAAATATTGGCAGAGTTAAATTTATAACAAGCATCTGCGCAATAAACACACTTCACCTCTGTATTCCCTAAACTAACCTAACCTTTTTTTTTTGTTGACGCTGGGAAAAATGCATTACGCATACCCACCCATCGGGGGACGGGAGGGGAATGTGGGACCCCGGTAGAACCGGTATACCCACTAAACGACCCAGCGGCACTCCCGCATCGTCTGTGTGGAGGAGGTCTGGGAATCCGGCAGAGCCTTTCCATCCAGACCCCCGCCAACGACCGCCCGGCTTTACAGCGGGCCCGGCACGCCCCTCCTGTCGGGCAGGGGCCCAGCAATAACCACGAGCGCTCTTCTATTACCGCCTGACGTGGGTGGTAACAGTGCAATGCAGGAGAAGGAGCCTCGCGCCTGTCTCCTGCTGTTCACCACCAGGAGGCAGAAGACGACGATCATTCAATCGCCTTCTCATGCCCCGTCTTCACCTGCGGAGCGGCGCCGCGAGAGGGTCGTCCTCTCGCGCGCGCTCCGCCACCTCCTTCTGTGATGTAACTTCCTCGCAGAAGGAGGCGATCGCTGCCCAGGCCCCCTCACTTTCCAGCATGGAGTTAACGACGCTGGGAAGCGAGAGGTCCCGCCTGACAGCTGCGATCAGAGTACAGCGCAGCTCGGAACAGGCTGGGCCCACCTCGAGGGTGTTCTGTGCCGTGTCTTCCACCGCGCCACATTCGTAGCACGACGGGGTCTCCTCCCTTCGGATCCGGTGCAGGTGCGATCCGAAGCACCCATGGCCGGACAACACCTGCACCAGACGGAAAGAGAGGAAACCGTGGGACCGCTCAAGCCAATCCTTCAGGACTGGCCCGAGCGCGTCCATAGTTGGGCGGCCAAAAGCGGCAGTGGCGAGGTCCTCCGTCCAATGATGGACGATTGCGTCCTTCGCCTCTTGCCGCACGGCCTCCCGCTCTTCTGGGGCGGGGAGCTCCCTGAGCGCCTTACGTCGCGCCGTCCATTCGTACACTCTGGTCAGCACCCATGGTTCGAGCTTCCAAGGAGGGTGCCGGCCAGACCGCACGCCGTCGAGAAGCCCACCGATCGGTAGGCCCTCGCCACCCGCAGTGCAATGGCCTTTTGGGGCCTGTGGATGGAAACTAGCCTAACCTTTTCTTTTTTTTTTTCGCTGAGAAATGCATTACGCATCCTGCTCGTGGGGGACTAGACGGGGTATATGGGACTTGTTCGGAATGACAGTATACCCACTAAAACTCAGCAGTGTTCCCATCCCGGAAACCGGCTCAGCCTTTACTTCCACAACCCTTCCGGCGCATGCCCGCCTAGCTGGCGGGCCCTGCATGCGCCCCAGACTGGGGGGCTACGGTAATAGCCGGGAACAATGGCTATTCCCGCCCAACACTGGTGGCCTATGAAATACAGGCAAGTGTGCCCCCACACCCGTTACCTGCTGGCCTCCACCTGGGAGGAGTCAATTCATTCAATTCAATTGAATTTCGAAGATGACTATCAAACTGACGTCTTCTTCGACCCCTCCTCTGCCTTCGGAGCAGCACCGCGTGAGGATTGTCCTCCCGTGCGAGCTCCGCCACCTCCTGGACATGACGTGCTCGCAGAAGGAAGGGACTGCTGCCCAGGACCTCTCATCCCCCAGCATGGCGTTAACCAAGCCGGGAAGCGAGAGGTCCGGTCCGATCACAGCGATGAGACTACGGCGCGTCTCGAACCACGACGGGCACACTTCGAGGCTGTGCTGCGCCCAGTCGTAGCACGACGGCGTTTCCTCCCGTCCGATTCGGTGCAGGTACAATCCCAAATAACCATGTCTGGACAGCACCTGCACCAGACAGAAGAAGAGGAATCCATGCGACCGCTCGAGCCAGTCTCGCAGGACTGGCCCAAGCGCGTCGAGGGTTCGGCGGCCGAAGGCTGTTGTGGCGAGGTCCCCCGTCCAATGGACGACGCTGGCGTCCCTGGCCTCCCGCCGGACGGCCTCCCGCTCTTTCAGGGCTGGACGTTCTCCTCTTGTCCTCCGCCCCGCCGTCCATTCATATACTCTGGCGTGCACCCACGTCTCGGGTTCCCAAGAAGGGATGCCGGCCAGAACACATGCTGCCGCGAAGCCTACCATGCGGTAGGCCCGCGTCATCCGCTGGGCTATGGCCCTTTGGGGTGCCAGCAAGGTGGCGGCGTTGTCCCTCCTTCGGAGGGAGTCTTCCCTAACCTAACCGCACCTTGATTAGGTTAGTTTAGGATTTTGGTGCGGTTATGATAATTTATAGCATTTATTCCGGAAGGTTTATGTGTTTATATCAAACATAAAATTATTAAAGTAATCTCGATGTTTTGTCAAGATGTAAACACCGAGCAAAGCAGGGTAAGGTAGCTAAAATAAAAAAAAAACATACCACGAGTTCGTCTTCTGTGCCGAGTGTATGACATTCTGATGGCAATGGCAAGGAGCGCGCCGCAAGCGAACGCACACATTCCAATAGTTGCAGCCGTTACCATTGAATAACGTTCAGCTTTTTCTGCCACTTGGGACTGCGAACTGGAATGACAGGATAAATAAATAAATAAATGAAATAAATAATATGTTTATGAACAATAAACATATTATTAATTATTTATTTTATTTAATAAGGACTAGATTACATGGCAAAGTAGGTAATGTATAAAACACAAGCATAGTTACTTAATCTAGTTAGTGGGTGTCGTACTGTTCTCCTAGATAGACAAAACAAAAAATACGATGAAGTGCGATAATTTTGGCGACGGAAAAAGGGTGTACGAATAAAGTTTGGCTCTATTTCATTCTGCTCCGACTGTCGGGGGTGATAACATCTTTAACATTTAAAACTAACTTGAATAAATTAGAAGCTCTTCAAATTCGATTCTTAAAATTACACTTGTTACTCAAAAAACTAAAAACAGTTGTAAAGGAGATTATAGGAAGCTACTTAAAAATGTAAAATTCTACCGATCAGTTACTGAACATAAATAGCTTCTAGCTGTAAACCAGCATGATGGCCAAGAGCATAACTTAACTCATGTACTCAACAACTATAATACACGATCTATGGCTGCCGACAAATTCAAGGTACCCAGAGTCACCAATTACTTTGGTGACAGAACTAAATCCCACCCCTGTTCCTTCAGTTGGCTGTGCCAGGGCAAACTCAAACTCAAACTCAAAACATTTATTTCAAATATACCAATTACAGGCACTTTTGAATTGCCAATGGGTCGGTCAGTCAGAAAGATGAAGCTAGTTGCCCATTCCAAAGCGTTGTAGATCCCTATGGAGAAGAACGGGCAAGAAACTGCACGGACACTCTTTTAAATCATAATAATTTTACAAAATATTGGTTACATCGTTCATGTTGAAAATATACTTGTGAGAACAATGTAAAAAGACGTGCACGTTAAAAAGCGTCCGTAATAAAAAGATAAAAAGTAAAACAACTAAATTAAATATTAAAATTAAAAATAAGCCATGGCAGCTAAGAGACGACCTGTCCCAACTGACGGCGCCCGTTCACGAACTTAGCGCGGGCCACGGTATCTCTTTCGTACAACCCGCGACCCTGGCAGGCATCGGGCCTATTGGACCCCACCACTGCTGACATATCTTTGAGGCGTGCGTGGAACTCAACGCGCCGTCGACCCGGGCCTGCACCGTAATTGCGTAACACATTATCGATCGGAGTTGGTTTCATTTTGAAATAAATTGCTAATTCTTGCTTCCTATGTTCAAAAAAATTGTCTGCTCAACAACGTAAATAACGCAATGAATGTTATTGAACTGTCAAAATGAAACCAACTCCGATTGATAATGTGTTACGCAATTAGGGTGCTGGTCCTTTCCGGACGGCTAGCTACCCATTGCTCGCCGTCCGCAAGCCCGCGCCTACGGTGGCCGGGAATCGGCTATCAATTCCCGGCGCCCAGGGCGTCTGCTGCAGCAGATTAGGTATCTTAACGTTACCTTTAATGAAGTGGACATATCGGTGTTCATTATAAAATCAAAATATCAGGTTTTAATCAATGTCAACAGGCAATCTAAGTAAGTATGAACATTTCATGAATGTTAAAGAAATGTAAAATGAGTTAATAAGCAAAGTTACTGATAACTTACATTTGAAGCCTCTGGGCATTGGAGTCAGTGACATCGGTATTACTCGTGAGTTGTGTTGTAGAAAATGTGAGTTCTGTTGTAGAAGTCGTGAGTTCTGTTGTAGTTGATGAATTGGTCGATGGTTCTGTTGTAGTTGTTGAAAACGTCGATGGTTCTGTTGTAGTTGTTGAAAAAGTCGATGATTCTGTTGTAGTTGTTGAAATAGTAGGTGGTTCTGTTTTAGTTGTGGAGCTAACATTTCTGTAACGAAAATATGACGAAGTGTAAGCATTTTGTATTTTGTTCAAAACTGTAATATCTGCAATCGCGTCAACCTGAACTGAACAGCGGCGAGCTATAGGTCGAACTTTGAATAAAAACAAAAATTACATAATTTGAAGTTGGAGCTGGACAACAACGAGGAACGGTCCGACCGCGTCCTGGACATTCTGCTGCTGACAACTCATCAGAACGAAGAAGAAAAGAGTCGAGAAGGCAGATTACCTGTAATACAGCATAGCAGCGACATAAAAAGAGTCGAAAATGCAGTTTAACCGCCAAAAGATTCACCGGGGAAGCTGGACTAGAAGCAACATAGCAGCAACGTCGTAAAAAAGCCCATCCATATTATATCACCCGTCTCTCCACTATTCCAATGCTTATTTTACGGTGCATACTGGATAGGCTCTATATCCCCTCCATATCCTAAGGGCATGTCTTCCCTACCATTACCGCGCCCCCCGGTCTACTCCTTGATATGCAATGGTCTCTGTTGCACCATGTAACATGAGGCAACAGGGGCTAGTGTGAATCTTTGGGTTCATTCGAGTGATCGAGTCTGGTTAAACCACGCTGGGATCGGTGCAATTCATTCATTCATTCATTCATTCCATACGTAAATTAATACAGAAAAATAAAATTGAAGTGTGTAGGGTCAAACTAATGAAATAAAGTTTTACTGCATAAAAAACTCAATATCTATAATATTTCACTAAACTGACTCAACAGATAAAGAAAATGATCATTGCAGTCGGGGGACCGTTCTGTGGAACACTTTTAATCTAAGAGGTCCCCCGACTGCAATGATCATTTTATTTATTTGTTTAGTCAGGGAATACTACTTGTTTTTTACTTCGTTTTTTGACAAAGCAGTCGTGTTTTTTTAATTTTTTTAATTATTTATATTTATTGTATTAAAATGTTTGTAATAGTCAGAGACAAGTACTTACTGAAATAAAGATAGGTTAACTGGAATATTCCAATATCTAGCAATAATTTGCAGTGCATTTTCATCAGCATTCACGGGTTTCTCTGTTGTAGTTGTTGAAATAGTCTGTGGTTTTGCTGTACTTGTGGGTCTGTCATTTCTGTAATGAAAATATGACAAAGTAAAAGCATTTTGTATTTTGTTCATCCATAGTAATCCATACGTACATTCATACAAAAAAATAAAATTGAAGTGTGTAGAGCCAAAATAATGAAATAAAATTTTACGGCATAAAAAAACACAATATACGAGTAATATTGCACAGCATGCATAGAAAATACTATTACAAGTTTCAACACCAAAATACATAGAATACACTGTATCAAGTTTATTGAATTTAACTGTACCCTGAGAGAGTATAAAATCATGCCGTTTGCGATGATGGGGGCGGACTTCCGGGCGCAGAGCAGGGTGCACAACGCGGGGCTTCACGGGGCATGGGAGGCGCGGGCGCCTAGATGCACGTGTTCATTTTACGTCCCTACTCTTCCTACAAGTGTCTGTTTGTAATGTCAAAATAACAGTTGTTTACTAAATGTATATGATAGTATAAACCGCCGCATTGCGACGTTGACGTCGTGGTGAGGCTTGCGCGCTGCGAACTCTGGGTCTGTGTCGGTAGAGTTAAGTTTGCCGAAACAGGTCTAAGGTGAGGAGTCTGACTAAGAGAGATACCCGCAGGGCAGCATGTGGCGAGCTGTTGGGCAGTAGCGACCCCACGGAACCTATCTCCCGGGAGAAGTCTTGTTCCTCATCTCTGGCTTGCCTTTATTGACCGGCTGGAGTGAACACTGACGGAAACAGAGCTGCCACCTCACTCTTGCCTTTACTGGCCGGCTTGAATGGAGGTTCGCAAGAGTAAACGTGCTCGAAAGAAGGAAGTATTCCAATAAGTGCTTGTAGGGATCTTGACCATCATCCGGGCTCTGGAATTGTTCTGAGAGCCGTGGAATATCTCTCCACTCCTCAAGCACTTCAGGATATGTTGCTCTCTTGTCACTACGTCACTCAGTGCTAGCGACAGTTTCCGGGGGGCCATTATTGAGTGTGCAAGTCACACCCTGCTATTTTATCCGTGTATAATAAAACATTGATCCGTAGGGGCCATAGTCCTTTCATAGTTCTAGGTAACCAGTCGGTCCACTTTAGCCACTGAAATCCATAGTGCAATATATTTATTTCCATATCCTGCAATAGTCCTGCACCAACCGGGGGTTGTCCTGGGGTGCACTTACATAGTGCGTACAGGGATAATCGTCGGTTGGTGGCTCATGTCGTTGAAAGCGTCTAACGGGCCACTGCGAGTTGGCTTTGGCCCCTCGTACGCCTTCTAAAGGTCCGGGACCACAGAGTCCCGAAAATTGTCTAGAGAGATAAACATAATAATAGGTCTTTACCTATGAAATTGCCGTTTTGTATGAAAAAATTTAAACGAATTTTTTTCATGCATTTTTTATTTGTATTAATCGAAGTAATCACCCATGCAATCAATGCATCTTTGCCAACGCAGTGGCAGTTTATTGATGCCCTTCTTAAAGAAATCAGCTGGACGGGAGGCAACGAATTCTTCAAAGGCATTTTGTACTGCCTCTCGGGTATTGAATTTTTTTCCCGCCAAGAAGTTATCCAAATTCTGGAAAAAGTAGTAGTCTGTAGGCGCAAGGTCTGGTGAGTAGGGCGGATGACGGAGAGCTTCCAACCCCAGTTCTTGCAACTTGGAGACCGTCTGCTGTGCAGTATGAGGTCGCGCGTTGTCGTGCAGGAGCAGCGGAGACGAGCGATTGACCAATGCTGGTTGGAGATGTGCCAGCTTCTCCATCATTGTGTTCAGTTCTTCACAGTACACGTCTGAAGTAATGCTCACCCCGTTTGGTAAGAAGCTGTGATGAATCACAACGGCGCTAGACCACCAAACAGTGACCATCACTTTTCTAGGGGTAAGTTTTCGTTTAGGGCATTGTTTAGGTGCTGAACCAGGATCCAACCAACTTGCTGAGCGCTTGCGGTTATCAAACAGAATCCATTTTTCATCGCAGGTAACAATGCGGTTCAAAATTCCTTCGTTTGTGTGTCTGTTGAGCAGTGCAAGGCACATTTCGACGCGTACTTCGCGCTGGCGATCATTGAGTTCGTGGGGCACCCATTTGTCAAGCTTTTTTACCTTGTCAATTTGACGCAAATGGACCAATATTGTTTTGACGCTAACGTCGAAAGCTGCTGCTAATTCAGCCGTAGATTGTGTATCATCAGCTTCCACAATCGCCTTTAATTCGTCATTGTCGACCAAAGTCTTCGGACGACCGCGAGGTTCATTTTTCAGGTCGAAATTTCCAGAACGGAAGCGAGCAAACCAATAACAAGTGGTGCGTTGGTTTGTAGTGTTAGCTCCGTAAACGTCGTTGATGTTGCGTGCCGCTTGTGCCGCGTTGCTGCCACGACGGTATTCATATTCCATAATTACTCAAATTTTTAACGTATCCATGATGACGAAAAAGATTGAAATGCGATGAAAATGTAACACTAATCAATAAACAAATGGCTACTTTTGGAAAAAAAATCCATGTTTTTAAAATAAAATTAATTTGAAATTAGAATTCTTAGCCAAACAAAAATTATTTTGATTTGAAATGGCCAGTACTGCAGAACGGCAATTTCATACATCCAAATAAATTCAAATAAAGACCTAATAATAATAAGGCAACAAGTTTTATAAAACAAATAAAAAAATTGTCTGCCTTTCTGTCTGTGTGTTTGTTTCAGCTAATCTCCGAAACGGCTGGGCCAATTTTGACAAGACTTACACTAGCAGATAAGAGAGTAACGTTTTAAGTAGTAACTTTGGCAACTTTTTATTTTGAAAAAAAAAAACAATAAGGTTTCGCGCCAAACAAACGTCGAAATAAACGTTTTTCTTGCTTTTGCTTTTCTTTCAAAAAATAAATAAAACCCATGTAATTTCGACCAAAATCCGATTCAAACAAGAAAACGGCCGAAGCCGCAGTCCAATCATTTAATAAAAATAGTTTAGGAGACAGGGTTACATAATCTGTGTAGATTTATGTAGATATCCGTGTTTTGTTGTTTTGTACATCTGCTTTTGTGTACCTATCATGAATCTTGTGTGTGTAATAAATATTATTCTTATTGTTATTCCATTCTTATTCTTAAAATGAAGCGCTGTTCATTGGTTAGTGCATCACTTGAGAACGGCTAGACCGATTTGGCTATTTTTTAAACGACTGCCCCAAAAAGGAGTGTAATGTTTTCAGGGTTCACGTATGTTTGTGACTTTCTTTATTCCACCATAACTTTTGAATGCCTGGACGAATTTCGATGTATGGGGTATCGTTAGAATCCTTATATCATCATAAGTGACACTGGTTATAGTTTTTTGAAAAAAAAAATATAATAAGGCGGCAGTATGACTCTCTTTTCAAATGGAAGGCACATTCCAAAAAAAGCTACATAATTTATTGGCATATTATTATTTTATTGGCATTGGTTTTCAATTTCACATAGGTAGGGTGTAGGGTAGGGTAGGGTTACATACAAAACAAACATTTCATCTTTGGTTTACTTTTAGTAAAACTGCGAATTTGTGAATTGCCACTAAAATGTATAAAATAAATAATTTAAAAAAGTAAAAAACACGACTGCTATGTCAAAAAAAACAAGTTGTATTCCCTAACTAAACTAATACAAAAATTGACCATTACAATGGTCAATTTTTTTATTTGTTTGGTTCCCCGACTGCAGTCGGGGGACCGTTCTGTGGAACACTTTTAAATCTAAGAGGTCCCCCGACTACAATGATCATTTTATTTATTTGTTTAGCATGGGAATACTACTTGTTTTTTACTTCGTTTATTGACAAAGCAGTCGTATTTTTTAATTATTTAAATTACTTCTTTTTATTGTATTAAAATGTTTGTAATAGTCTAAGACAAGTACTTACCGCAATAAAGATAGGATATTTAGTAAATTAAAATATCTAGCAATACTTTGCAGTGCATTTTCATCAGCATTCACGGGTTTCTCTGTTGTAGTTGTTGAAATAGTCGGTGGTTTTGTTGTACTTGTGGGTCTGTCATTTCTGTAATGAAAATATGACAAAGTGTAAGCATTTTGTATTTTGTTCATCCATACAAAAAATAAAATTGAGGTGTGTAGGGCCAAAATAATAAAATAAAATTTTACGGCATAAAAACACAATATAATATTTCACAGCATACATAAAAAATACTATAACAAGTTTAGGGAATTTAAGTGTACACCAACAGAGTACAAAATCGTGCCGTTTGCGATGATGCGGGCCGGACTTCCGGGCGCAGAGCAGGGTGCACAACGCGGGGCTTCGCGATGACAATACAATAATTTAAAAAAATTGTCCCATTTCCTGATCAGGATCATCAGGATTAACGATTTCCTTCCGGAGAGCGAGCCTGAAATACGGCTTCCATATCCAAGTTACTGATAACTTACATTTGAACTCTCTGGGCATTGGAGTCAGTGACATTGGTGTTATTTGTTCCTGATTGGTTACTATTATTCGTGAGTTGTGTTGTAGAAGTCGTGAGTTTTGTTGTAGTTGTTGAAAAAGTCAATGGTACTGTTGTAGTTATTGAAATAGTAGATGGGTCTGTTTTACTCGTGGGGCTGTCATTTCTGTAACGAAAATATGACGAAATGTAAGCATTTTGTATTTTGTTCATCTATACCTAAATTAACACAAAAATAAAATTGAAATGTGTAGGGTCAAACCAATGAAATAAAGTTTTTCTGCATGAAAAACTCAATATGTATAATATTTCACTGAACTGACTAAACAGATAAATAAAATGATCATTGCGGTCGGGGGACCGTTCTGTGGAACACTTTTAAATCTAAGAGGTCCCCCGACTGCAATAATCATTTTATTTATTTGTTTAGTCAGGGAATACTACTTGTTTTTTACTTCGTTTATTGACAAAGCAGTCGTATTTTTTAATTATTTAAATTACTTATTTTGATTGTATTAAAATGTTTGTAATAGTCAAAGGCAAGTACTTACTGAAATAAAGATAGGTTAACTGGAATATTCCAATATCTAGCAATAATTTGCAGTGCATTTTCATCAGCATTCACGGGTTTCTCTGTTGTAGTTGTTGAAATAGTCGGTGGTTTTGTTGTACTTGTGGGTCTGTCATTTCTGTAATGAAAATATGACAAAGTATAAGCATTTTGTATTTTGTTCATCCATAGTAATCCATACGTACATTCATACAAAAAAATAAAATTGAAGTGTGTAGAGCCAAAATAATGAAATAAAATTTTACGGCATAAAAAAACACAATATACGAGTAATATTGCACAGCATGCATAGAAAATACTATTACAAGTTTCAACACCAAAATACATAGAATACACTGTATCAAGTTTATTGAATTTAACTGTACCCTGAGAGAGTATAAAATCATGCCATTTGCGATGATGGGGGCGGACTTCCGGGCGCAGAGCAGGGTGCACAACGCGGGGCTTCACGGGGCATGGGAGGCGCGGGCGCCTAGATGCACGTGTTCATTTTACGTCCCTACTCTTCCTACAAGTGTCTGTTTGTAATGTCAAAATAACAGTTGTTTACTAAATGTATATGATAGTATAAACCGCCGCATTGCGACGTTGACGTCGTGGTGAGGCTTGCGCGCTGCGAACTCTGGGTCTGTGTCGGTAGAGTTAAGTTTGCCGAAACAGGTCTAAGGTGAGGAGTCTGACTAAGAGAGATACCCGCAGGGCAGCATGTGGCGAGCTGTTGGGCAGTAGCGACCCCACGGAACCTATCTCCCGGGAGAAGTCTTGTTCCTCATCTCTGGCTTGCCTTTATTGACCGGCTGGAGTGAACACTGACGGAAACAGAGCTGCCACCTCACTCTTGCCTTTACTGGCCGGCTTGAATGGAGGTTCGCAAGAGTAAACGTGCTCGAAAGAAGGAAGTATTCCAGTAAGTGCTTGTAGGGATCTTGACCATCATCCGGGCTCTGGAATTGTTCTGAGAGCCGTGGAATATCTCTCCACTCCTCAAGCACTTCAGGATATGTTGCTCTCTTGTCACTACGTCACTCAGTGCTAGCGACAGTTTCCGGGGGGCCATTATTGAGTGTGCAAGTCACACCCTGCTATTTTATCCGTGTATAATAAAACATTGATCCGTAGGGGCCATAGTCCTTTCATAGTTCTAGGTAACCAGTCGGTCCACTTTAGCCACTGAAATCCTTAGTGCAATATATTTATTTCCATATCCTGCAATAGTCCTGCACCAACCAGGGGTTGTCCTGGGGTGCACTTACATAGTGCGTACAGGGATAATCGTCGGTTGGTGGCTCATGTCGTTGAAAGCGTCTAACGGGCCACTGCGAGTTGGCTTTGGCCCCTCGTACGCCTTCTAAAGGTCCGGGACCACAGAGTCCCGAAAATTGTCTAGAGAGATAAACATAATAATAGGTCTTTACCTATGAAATTGCCGTTTTGTATGAAAAAATTTAAACGAATTTTTTTCATGCATTTTTTATTTGTATTAATCGAAGTAATCACCCATTCAATCAATGCATCTTTGCCAACGCAGTGGCAGTTTATTGATGCCCTTCTTAAAGAAATCAGCTGGACGGGAGGCAACGAATTCTTCAAAGGCATTTTGTACTGCCTCTCGGGTATTGAATTTTTTTCCCGCCAAGAAGTTATCCAAATTCTGGAAAAAGTAGTAGTCTGTAGGCGCAAGGTCTGGTGAGTAGGGCGGATGACGGAGAGCTTCCAACCCCAGTTCTTGCAACTTGGAGACCGTCTGCTGTGCAGTATGAGGTCGCGCGTTGTCGTGCAGGAGCAGCGGAGACGAGCGATTGACCAATGCTGGTTGGAGATGTGCCAGCTTCTCCATCATTGTGTTCAGTTCTTCACAGTACACGTCTGAAGTAATGCTCACCCCGTTTGGTAAGAAGCTGTGATGAATCACAACGGCGCTAGACCACCAAACAGTGACCATCACTTTTCTAGGGGTAAGTTTTCGTTTAGGGCATTGTTTAGGTGCTGAACCAGGATCCAACCAACTTGCTGAGCGCTTGCGGTTATCAAACAGAATCCATTTTTCATCGCAGGTAACAATGCGGTTCAAAATTCCTTCGTTTGTGTGTCTGTTGAGCAGTGCAAGGCACATTTCGACGCGTACTTCGCGCTGGCGATCATTGAGTTCGTGGGGCACCCATTTGTCAAGCTTTTTTACCTTGTCAATTTGACGCAAATGGACCAATATTGTTTTGACGCTAACGTCGAAAGCTGCTGCTAATTCAGCCGTAGATTGTGTATCATCAGCTTCCACAATCGCCTTTAATTCGTCATTGTCGACCAAAGTCTTCGGACGACCGCGAGGTTCATTTTTCAGGTCGAAATTTCCAGAACGGAAGCGAGCAAACCAATAACAAGTGGTGCGTTGGTTTGTAGTGTTAGCTCCGTAAACGTCGTTGATGTTGCGTGCCGCTTGTGCCGCGTTGCTGCCACGACGGTACTCATATTCCATAATTACTCAAATTTTTAACGTATCCATGATGACGAAAAAGATTGAAATGCGATGAAAATGTAACACTAATCAATAAACAAATGGCTACTTTTGGAAAAAAAATCCATGTTTTTAAAATAAAATTAATTTGAAATTATAATTCTTAGCCAAACAAAAATTATTTTGATTTGAAATGGCCAGTACTGCAGAACGGCAATTTCATACATCCAAATAAATTCAAATAAAGACCTAATAATAATAAGGCAACAAGTTTATAAAACAAATAAAAAAATTGTCTGTCTTTCTGTCTGTGTGTTTGTTTCAGCTAATCTCCGAAACGGCTGGGCCAATTTTGACAAGACTTACACTAGCAGATAAGAGAGTAACGTTTTAAGTAGTAACTTTGGCAACTTTTTATTTTGAAAAAAAAAAACAATAAGGTTTCGCGCCAAAGAAACGTCGAAATAAACGTTTTTCTTGCTTTTGCTTTTCTTTCAAAAAATAAATAAAACCCATGTAATTTCGACCAAAATCCGATTCAAACAAGAAAACGGCCGAAGCCGCAGTCCAATCATTTAATAAAAATAGTTTAGGAGACAGGGTTACATAATCTGTGTAGATTTATGTAGATATCCGTGTTTTGTTGTTTTGTACATCTGCTTTTGTGTACCTATCATGAATCTTGTGTGTGTAATAAATATTATTCTTATTGTTATTCCATTCTTATTCTTAAAATGAAGCGCTGTTCATTGGTTAGTGCATCACTTGAGAACGGCTAGACCGATTTGGCTATTTTTTAAACGACTGCCCCAAAAAGGAGTGTAATGTTTTCAGGGTTCACGTATGTTTGTGACTTTCTTTATTCCACCATAACTTTTGAATGCCTGGACGAATTTCGATGTATGGGGTATCGTTAGAATCCTTATATCATCATAAGTGACACTGGTTATAGTTTTTTGAAAAAAAAAATATAATAAGGCGGCAGTATGACTCTCTTTTCAAATGGAAGGCACATTCCAAAAAAAGCTACATAATTTATTGGCATATTATTATTTTATTGGCATTGGTTTTCAATTTCACATAGGTAGGGTGTAGGGTAGGGTAGGGTTACATACAAAACAAACATTTCATCTTTGGTTTACTTTTAGTAAAACTGCGAATTTGTGAATTGCCACTAAAATGTATAAAATAAATAATTTAAAAAAGTAAAAAACACGACTGCTATGTCAAAAAAAACAAGTTGTATTCCCTAACTAAACTAATACAAAAATTGACCATTACAATGGTCAATTTTTTTATTTGTTTGGTTCCCCGACTGCAGTCGGGGGACCGTTCTGTGGAACACTTTTAAATCTAAGAGGTCCCCCGACTACAATGATCATTTTATTTATTTGTTTAGCATGGGAATACTACTTGTTTTTTACTTCGTTTATTGACAAAGCAGTCGTATTTTTTAATTATTTAAATTACTTCTTTTTATTGTATTAAAATGTTTGTAATAGTCTAAGACAAGTACTTACCGCAATAAAGATAGGATATTTAGTAAATTAAAATATCTAGCAATACTTTGCAGTGCATTTTCATCAGCATTCACGGGTTTCTCTGTTGTAGTTGTTGAAATAGTCGGTGGTTTTGTTGTACTTGTGGGTCTGTCATTTCTGTAATGAAAATATGACAAAGTGTAAGCATTTTGTATTTTGTTCATCCATACAAAAAATAAAATTGAGGTGTGTAGGGCCAAAATAATAAAATAAAATTTTACGGCATAAAAACACAATATAATATTTCACAGCATACATAAAAAATACTATAACAAGTTTAGGGAATTTAAGTGTACACCAACAGAGTACAAAATCGTGCCGTTTGCGATGATGCGGGCCGGACTTCCGGGCGCAGAGCAGGGTGCACAACGCGGGGCTTCGCGATGACAATACAATAATTTAAAAAAATTGTCCCATTTCCTGATCAGGATCATCAGGATTAACGATTTCCTTCCGGAGAGCGAGCCTGAAATACGGCTTCCATATCCAAGTTACTGATAACTTACATTTGAACTCTCTGGGCATTGGAGTCAGTGACATTGGTGTTATTTGTTCCTGATTGGTTACTATTATTCGTGAGTTGTGTTGTAGAAGTCGTGAGTTTTGTTGTAGTTGTTGAAAAAGTCAATGGTACTGTTGTAGTTATTGAAATAGTAGATGGGTCTGTTTTACTCGTGGGGCTGTCATTTCTGTAACGAAAATATGACGAAATGTAAGCATTTTGTATTTTGTTCATCTATACCTAAATTAACACAAAAATAAAATTGAAATGTGTAGGGTCAAACCAATGAAATAAAGTTTTTCTGCATGAAAAACTCAATATGTATAATATTTCACTGAACTGACTAAACAGATAAATAAAATGATCATTGCGGTCGGGGGACCGTTCTGTGGAACACTTTTAAATCTAAGAGGTCCCCCGACTGCAATAATCATTTTATTTATTTGTTTAGTCAGGGAATACTACTTGTTTTTTACTTCGTTTATTGACAAAGCAGTCGTATTTTTTAATTATTTAAATTACTTATTTTGATTGTATTAAAATGTTTGTAATAGTCAAAGGCAAGTACTTACTGAAATAAAGATAGGTTAACTGGAATATTCCAATATCTAGCAATAATTTGCAGTGCATTTTCATCAGCATTCACGGGTTTCTCTGTTGTAGTTGTTGAAATAGTCGGTGGTTTTGTTGTACTTGTGGGTCTGTCATTTCTGTAATGAAAATATGACAAAGTATAAGCATTTTGTATTTTGTTCATCCATAGTAATCCATACGTACATTCATACAAAAAAATAAAATTGAAGTGTGTAGAGCCAAAATAATGAAATAAAATTTTACGGCATAAAAAAACACAATATACGAGTAATATTGCACAGCATGCATAGAAAATACTATTACAAGTTTCAACACCAAAATACATAGAATACACTGTATCAAGTTTATTGAATTTAACTGTACCCTGAGAGAGTATAAAATCATGCCATTTGCGATGATGGGGGCGGACTTCCGGGCGCAGAGCAGGGTGCACAACGCGGGGCTTCACGGGGCATGGGAGGCGCGGGCGCCTAGATGCACGTGTTCATTTTACGTCCCTACTCTTCCTACAAGTGTCTGTTTGTAATGTCAAAATAACAGTTGTTTACTAAATGTATATGATAGTATAAACCGCCGCATTGCGACGTTGACGTCGTGGTGAGGCTTGCGCGCTGCGAACTCTGGGTCTGTGTCGGTAGAGTTAAGTTTGCCGAAACAGGTCTAAGGTGAGGAGTCTGACTAAGAGAGATACCCGCAGGGCAGCATGTGGCGAGCTGTTGGGCAGTAGCGACCCCACGGAACCTATCTCCCGGGAGAAGTCTTGTTCCTCATCTCTGGCTTGCCTTTATTGACCGGCTGGAGTGAACACTGACGGAAACAGAGCTGCCACCTCACTCTTGCCTTTACTGGCCGGCTTGAATGGAGGTTCGCAAGAGTAAACGTGCTCGAAAGAAGGAAGTATTCCAGTAAGTGCTTGTAGGGATCTTGACCATCATCCGGGCTCTGGAATTGTTCTGAGAGCCGTGGAATATCTCTCCACTCCTCAAGCACTTCAGGATATGTTGCTCTCTTGTCACTACGTCACTCAGTGCTAGCGACAGTTTCCGGGGGGCCATTATTGAGTGTGCAAGTCACACCCTGCTATTTTATCCGTGTATAATAAAACATTGATCCGTAGGGGCCATAGTCCTTTCATAGTTCTAGGTAACCAGTCGGTCCACTTTAGCCACTGAAATCCTTAGTGCAATATATTTATTTCCATATCCTGCAATAGTCCTGCACCAACCGGGGGTTGTCCTGGGGTGCACTTACATAGTGCGTACAGGGATAATCGTCGGTTGGTGGCTCATGTCATTGAAAGCGTCTAACGGGCCACTGCGAGTTGGCTTTGGCCCCTCGTACGCCTTCTAAAGGTCCGGGACCACAGAGTCCCGAAAATTGTCTAGAGAGATAAACATAATAATAATAAGGCAACAAGTTTTATAAAACAAATAAAAAAATTGTCTGTCTATCTGTCTGTGTGTTTGTTTCAGCTAATCTCCGAAACGGCTGGACCAATTTTGACAAGACTTACACTAGCAGATAAGAGAGTAACGTTTTAAGTAGTAACTTTGGCAACTTTTTATTTTGAAAAAAAAAACAATAAGGTTTCGCGCCAAACAAACGTCGAAATAAACGTTTTTCTTGCTTTTGCTTTTCTTTCAAAAAATAAATATTAAAACCCATGTAATTTCGACCAAAATCCGATTCAAACAGGAAAACGGCCGAAGCCGCAGTCCAATCATTCAATAAAAATAGTTTAGGAGACAGGGTTACATAATCTGTGTAGATTTATGTAGATATCCGTGTTTTGTTGTTTTGTACATCTGCTTTTGTGTACCTATCATGAATCTTGTGTATGTAATAAATATTATTCTTATTCCATTCTTATTCTTAAAATGAAGCGCTGTTCATTGGTTAGTGCATCACTTGAGAACGGCTAGACCGATTTGGCTATTTTTTAAACGACTGCCCCAAAAAGGAGTGTAATGTTTTCAGGGTTCACGTATTTTTGTGAGTTTCTTTATTCCACCATAACTTTTGAATGCCTGGACAGATTTCGATGTATGGGGTATCGTTAGAATCCTTATATCATCATAAGTGACACTGGTTATAGTTTTTTGAAAAAAAAAATATAATAAGGCGGCAGTATGACTCTCTTTTCAAATGGAAGGCTTTGATAAGCACATTCCAAAAAAAGCTAATATAGTTTTTTGGCATATAATAAAATTTACATAGGTAGGGTGTTCATGCAAAACAAACATTTTCGTCCGTAGCCTGGCTGAGTTCCGGTGACCTCTTTGGGGAAACCGAAGGTTTTGTCTGTGCAATTATGGAAGAAGTTATCATGACGAACAATTACCGGAGATTTATTGTGAAGGACGGCACGGTTGACATTTGTCGGGCATGCCACCGTCCAGGAGAATCAATCCGACACATTATCTCCGGCTTTTCTCGTCTTGCTAACGAAGAGTACTTGCATAGACACAACCTTGTAGCCAGGATTATCCATCAGCAACTTGCGCTGAAATACAGCCTTGTGGAATCAGAAGTGCCATACTATAGGTATGTGCCCGACCCAGTTCTCGAAAATGGAAATATCACATTGTACTGGGATCGATCCATCATCACTGACAGGACTATTGTTGCCAATAAGTCTGATATAGTGGTGGCGGACCGAATAGAGCGCGTACAATTATTATTGACATAACGGTCCCACATGACGGGAACCTCGTGAAAGCCGAGAAAGATAAACAAACCAAATATCTTGACTTGGCTCGCTAGGTTGTCGACATGTGGGATGTGGACTCAGCAATCATTGTGCCGATTTTCGTATCAGCCAATGGCTTCATTGCCAAGAGCCTCGACCAACATCTAAGGAGGCTCTCGTTAGGCAGCTTCTGGACAAGGCGCGCATTGTTAGGAGGTTCCTCCCTCTGGAGCCCTAACCGCTGGTAGCTTGGACCCTGTTCCCGATACCGGTGGGCTACTATGTTTTGTATTTTTAAATTCTAATATTTAAAAAAGTAATTTATATGTATATATTAATGAAATAATAATAATAATATGGCGCCAGTATGACTCCCTTTTCAAATGGAAGGCACATTCCAAAAAAAGCTATATAATTTATTGGCATATAATAAATTTTACATAGATAGGGTGTTCATGCAAAACAAACATTTCATTTTGGTTCACTTTTAGTAAGACTGCGAATTTGTGAATTGCCACTAAAATGCATAAAATAAAAATAAATCATTTAAAAAAGTAAAAAACACGAATGTTATGTCAAAAAACGAAGGAAAAAACAAGTTGTATTCCCTAACTAAACAGATAAATAAATTGACCATTGCAGTCGGGGGACCGTTCTGTGGAACACTTTTAAATCTAAGAGGTCCCCCGACTACAATGATCATTTTATTTATTTGTTTAGTCAAGGAATACTACTTGATTTTTACTTCGTTTTTTGACAAAGCAGTCGTGTTTTTTATTTTTTATATTTTTTGTTTGTATTAAAATGTTTGTAATAGTCAGAGACAAGTACTTACCGAAATAAAGATAGGATATTTGGTAAATTAATATATCTAGCAATACTTTGCAGTGCATTTTCATCACCATTCACGGGTTTCTCTGTTGTAGTTGTTGAAATAGTCGGTGGTTTTGTTGTACTTGTGGATCTGTCATTTCTGTAATGAAAATATGACAAAGTATAAGCATTTTGTATTTTGTTCATCTATACGTACATTCATACAAAAAAATAAAATTGAGGTGTGTAGGGCCAAAATAATTAAATAAAATTTTACGGCATAAAAACACAATATACATATATTCACAGCATACATAAAAAATACTATAACAAGTTTAGGGAATCAAAGTGTACACCGAGAGAGTACAAAATCATGCCGTTTGCGATGATGCGGGCCGGACTTCCGGGCGCAGAGCAGGGTGCACAACGCGGGGCTTCGCGATGATAATAAAATAATTTAAAAAAATTGTCCCATTTCCTGATCGGGACCATCAGGATTAACGATTTCCTTCCGGAGAGGGAGCCTGAAATACGGCTTCCATATCCAAGTTACTGATAACTTACAATTGAAGCCTCTGGGCATTGGAGTCAGTGACATAACTGACTAAACAGATAAATAAAATGATCATTGCAGTCGGGGGACGTTCTGTGGAACACTTTTAAATCTAAGAGGTCCCCCGACTGCAATGATCATTTTATTTATTTGTTTAGTCAGGGAATACTACTTGTTTTTTATTTCGTTTATTGACAAAGCAGTCGTATTTTTTACTTTTTATTGTATTAAAATGTTTGTAATAGTCAGAGACAAGTACTTACCGAAATAAAGAAAACCAACATTAACAAAGTGATAACGTACTGTGCCTACAACCATTGGCTCCTATAGTAATAATCACAGAACAGATAAAAGAGATGTTATAAGGAATGACTTTGGCAACTTTTATTTTAGAAAAAGAAAAATAAATGGGGTTCCGCGCAAAAAAAAATCCGATTCAAATAGGGAAGTATTGACATCCACGCGGGTGAAGCCGCGGTTTAGTGGCGTTTTGCATCCTTGTCATATTTAAGGGTGTTCGGTTTGATGGTCTATAACCGTCAAACCGAACAACTTTTTCCATGGCACCAACATCGTAATCCCGAAAAAATAATCAGCCGTCCCATATATTTTCATGGAGTAGGTATTGAAGTTTTCTATGGGGCAGTTGAAATTTTTTTCGCGAATACGATGTTGGTCCCATGGAGAAAGTTATTCGGTTTGATGTTCTGTACCCACACCCTGAAATTTGACGAAGATGCACTACACGCTGCATATTGGTAGATATCATTTTTTTTGGAGTTTACTCCTTAAGAATCTATTTTCATGTAAGGCCCCCGGTATGGTTAAAATATGAGGAGTGAAATAAAAGCGTTAACTAAAACTTTGTCACGTTTTGTTGTGTAACAGTTTCTTTGTGTTTATTTGCGTAGTCATGCAATGTACCTTGCGCAACGTAAACCAAAACGAGAGGGGGAGGGGGATGGAAGGACGGGGGAGGTGAGGTGAAAGTGAGGGGTATGGACGAAGGGGGAGGGGGAGAGGGAGGAAATGGATTGGTGAGGGGGAGGAGAGAGGGAGGGGAAGGCGTGGGGAGTGGGGAGGAGTGGTGAGAGGAGGGGAGAGGGAGGGACGAGCGCCTTTACATGAAAAAAATTGTATTGGAATTGCCCACGTGCCTACGCCCAAGTTCACCGGCACCCTAATTGCATAAGACACTATCAATCGGATCTTAATCATTTTGAAGCAAATTGCGAATCCATTGCTTCATATGTTCAAAAAGTCTGCCCGACAACCTAAATAACGCAATGAATGTTGTTTGAACTGTCAAAATGAAACCGATTTCAATTGATAGTGTATTACGCAATTGGGGTGCAGGTCAACTAGTTTGAAATAAATTATTTGACATAATACTTTGACGGCTTGCGAATAAATTGCGCAACAATGTTCTACACATAGTTTATCTGTACTTTACTGTACTTTCGTGGAAAGAATGCTGAACAGCTCATGTTGAGGCGACGCATAGCCGATGCAGAGCGTATATTTTGTAAGTATGTGTGCTTTGTGATTATTATGGAAATTTTTAACTTACACCTCTTTCAATTCTTCATCTCCGGCTGAAACTTTCTCCGCAAGTTGGGCATTTACTACCTGATATAAAATACTAGAAGTTAGATCGCTGCTTTTTTAAGATACTGACCTATTTACTTGTCATTTTATTTTAAATGTATCTTCCCGATCTTCATCATGCCGAGATTTATAAACGTTACTTGGCACGTACTTTGGCTGGGCTATGTTCCCGTCTCTATCTTACTCTCGTAATTGCCTACATAGTGTACAATGACAGAAATAATGTATGCTAGGTAACGTTTATTACTTAGCAGATACACCGGTTACCTCTGAGTTAGAGGTTATCACTTCATGATGACGAGGCACTGATGATGGCCTTGGGACAGTAGTTTAGGACACGTGTTTTATTGTTTTTTACACTTCTCATCAAAAAAATCGAAACACTCTGAAGTTTGGTTTTGTATGAGTTTTATGTATTTTTTTTACATTAAACAAAAAATAAAATAATGTCAGTTAATTGCGGATACTAATAATGTAGAATATTAATGTTTCAAATTAATTAAATTTCTTTAGCTATCGTGTTTTGTTTAACTGGTGATTTACCCTTCTAGGCCCACTTGCACGTTTATGAATAAATTGTAGAGTTTGTAAACTCGGAGTTGCAATTAAGTTAAGTTGTTGGAGTTGTAGGAAGGGGTCGAGCTGAATTTTGTACCAGATTATGTTGTTACCTAGAATATGTTTCAAAATTCAAAATAAAAAGTTTTAATCTGGAAACAACATTTTAACAGTAAGTCAGTAGACAAAGGAATATGGTACAAAATAGTTCAAAATGAGCTCCCTCAAGTGCCCTGGTTTGACAGCAGCAGGTTAAGTAGAAGTTATGTGAAGTTTGCTCTAAGATTACGGTCTGGACAATATCTATCGGCAAAGTTTGCATTTCTCTTGAAGAAAGTAAGTTCTCCCAACTGCAACATATGCAATATACTTGAGGATGTAGATCATTTGCTGATGGATTGCGTCAACAACCAAGAGGAAAGGAGAAATTTAATCAATGAGTTTAATTTAAATATATCACAGGTAGGTTTAATTCAATCAATTTTAGCACAACCGAAGTCAGATGTGGCGAAAATATTTAGCGAGTTGGTGTACCATATTGATTAAGATTCTCCTTTTAATTTAATTTAAAATTAAAGCATTGTATCGTTGTAGTCTGTATAAGGCATGATGGGGTTTGGGTCATTAGGATAAAAACCCCAATTAAATCAATAAAGATAATAATATATATATATATGTATAGAAGTATTTAAAATAACAGCAGTACCTATATGGTTGCATCGGTATAAAGGATAAGTCTATGCTAGTACAATAAATCTTCGAAAAACACTGTATTAATTATTTGTCGGGACATTAAAATTGCATATTTCTCAGGAATTACCTCCAGACGAATTTAAATATAGCTTTTAATTTGTCAGTCAAAAAGTCACTTACCAGTACAGAAAATATAAAAAAGCTTGACAAATGCATCTCCAAGAAATTTTGTAATACTACGTATGTATGTCGGTGATATACAAAAACCAAATGAAGTAAATAGCAACGTAAAGTTTCATAAATACATATAAATTTAATAAGCCAGATAAGCCCATACAAATGTGCATTAGTAACAAAAACCCAGGGTTTTCCTGGTTCAAATTTTTATAATTATAATTTTTCGTAGGCAACTAACCATTTTCGTGGTGTTGATAAGAATTTAATCTACAAAATTTATATTTTAGCAAAGTGTGTTTTTAGGGTTCCGTATTTCTTTAACCATTCAAGAGAATCACAAAGCTTGTCGGTTCTAAAATGACGTGCCCCGTATTCAGAGTAGACAAGCTCTAGATGCGGTTTTGCCTATTTCGAACATAAAAATGTTGATCCGTCTTACAAGCCGTCTGTCGTCATAAAAACAATCACGTACCAAGTTTAATTTTTTTAATAATTTATGTCATGAGTTCTTGTTTCTGGAATTTAATTTATTTCAATTGGCAACACAGCCAGTGCCATGCCGTTAGTATAGCATCATGATGGGAGACAATCTCGCGCTTGAAACCGCTCGTTCAGTTCGCGACAGGCGGTCGACAAAGAATGTTGTGAGTTAATCAAGCCCTGCAGTAAAACCTATATATAGTAGTTAGGTAGTTTAGGAAAACTGAAAATGACAAACTTTATATTTTACTTAGATAAATATTCGTGCCAAGTTTCAAGTCTATTAACTCAAGGAACAAGATTTTTCATACACACTTTGGAACCCCGCATCACCCCTTGGGGGGTGAATTTTGAAAAATCCTTTCTTATTGTACCCCAAGATCTCATAAGGAACCTACGTGCCAAATTTGGAATCTGTAGACCACAGAAATCTAAATAATAAGGCACTAAGAAGGCAATAAGAAGATTTTGAATTTGAAATAATATAGAGTAAGTATACAAGGGTAAGTACAGTTAATATAGATTTTTACATAATATAGATTTTCTTAGCCAAAATCCTATGAGACATTCTCTCAATTTGCAGCACCAGTGCAAGCTTAAAACAAATCTCCTTCTAGTTTAACAAAATTTGAAACACCTCAGCTTGAACAATTTTATTGAATAAGATAGATAATTTGAATCACGATTCTCCATCCTGGTTAGATATAGCACAACAGCATGATCTGGATAAGCTTCATATGTTTGGTTTCCTCGCATGGTCACATGTAATCAAAAAAATTTGAGTGTATTGAACGTAAAAGTGATTCAGGTACAAAACAAGGGTTCCTACTTCCTACCTACATACAATTGACAAGACACCTGTTCATACAATTCACTTGGATTGTACCGATCCATTCTTGCGAATAAATGAAGGATTCAGCACCCTAATTGCGTAACACACTATCAATTGGAGTTGGTTTCATTTTGACAGTTCAATAACATTCATTGCGTTATTTACGTTTTCGAGCAGACAAATTTTTCGAACATATGAAGCAATGGATTAGCAATTTGTTTCAAAATGAAACCAACTCCGATCGATAATGTGTTACGCAATTGGGGTGCTGGTATATATCGACGCAAAAAAACGGAAACTTAGTAACCCGCACCCATGTCATTTTATTTTTATTGCAGATTCGAAGTCGCTACGACCAATAGAAAATTTTGTTCAGCGTTTAAATTAACCCTATTTTTTTGAGGGATCACCTAAAACATTTGCTGTAAATAGCATAAAAAATTGAATGTCATCTAAATTAAATAATATATATATATATATTATGTAATGTTGAATTGATGTAAACGCTAACGTTTACATCAATTCAACATTTTTAAAATGTTTGATCCCAGTAGTTACAACGCTTCGCCTTTTATCCTTCAAAACACTTGATTTGGAGTACATTTATCTATTTCCAGCGTTTTATCGTAACAAAAAAAAAGGTCTATTGCTGTAACTCACAGAAATATAGATCAAAAGTAACTTCTAGTAGACTTTAAAAAAAAATGGCTCTTGTAGGTTTAATAATATAGGACATATGAACTTTTTTCTGAAATCTCAAAACTTTTTCGGCTCTGGTGAACATTTTCCATTTTGTGGGTTACTACGTTTCCGCTTTTTTGCGTCGATATTGCTTGCCTCCAGGGTCGCGGGTTGTTCGAAAGAGATACTGTGACCCTGGCACATGCAACTGAAGGAACACGGGTGGGTTTTAGTCAGTAAAAGTCTGACACGCCCTCCCGCTTCGCCCAGAGCGGAAGCAGTAATTTGATGATTTCACATCCACAAAAAAAAGGTATCTAGATTGCTTATGGTATGTAGTCAGGTGAAATAATAAGAATTTTGAGACGCTATGAAATCTCAGACATTTTTTGCCCATGATAGATTTAGACTTGGAGGAATGAGTAGGTCATTTAAGAAATGTAACGGTTGCCAAGATAAATTAAGACATTGGCCTGGTGAATTTGATCCGTGTGCATAGGGATGTTATGTCGAAGAGGACAGCAATGTGTTATGAAGAAGGTATGAATACAGGTTTCATATCAATGATTGTATTTATGTACGTAGGTAGAAACATGAATCGAACCATCAGTCTGGCTTGAACCTATGTTTGTAAGCTGTAACTGAACAATAATGATGTCAACAATGATGAACAATGATGATGATGATTCTGATCTTTGCTTCGGACGAAGCACAGATCAGAATGGCCGGGCCAGGCCGTCGGAATATGTATAATCATAAAATTAATCTTTGATTTCTATTCCTAAATTGCATGGAATTCAAAGTATTTCCAGATGAACAATATATTCAATTCCGAACGAAACCAGTGATCTGTGTGAGTCGGTTTAAATAAATACAACAACATTTTATACTTTTATGTAAAATTTAACGATAACAGAATAATAATAAATTGTCCTTTGTTTTCTTAATGTTAGATACCAATTTTGATGTTTAAATTGTTATAAATAATAAATGTAGTAAACTCAATGGATGTTATGTTTTCATGATTATAGTCAGATAAATTGTTAAAAAAATACATTAAAAAAAAGTTGAGAGGTGTCAAGGGACACCCGGATGGAACGAAGTTCCTTTCGATTAATTAGTGAAGGAATTGCAATATTTATTTTCTTTTAAGTTATAATAATATTTTTTTTATTATTAACAAATATAATGTAATATAAACTTAATCTGTCTATAAGAGAGAGAGAGAGACAGACAGAGAAACATGCGCACGTCGCACAGCTTACAATAGCTTACTATAGCAAAAAGTGTCGTTACAACTTTTCGTGAGAATTTTTTCCGTCTAGCCCCCTTTCACAATGCGCGATAAGGAACTTCGTTCTAATATCTTATGTTTTAATAGTTCTGCTAAATTAGATTTAAAACTGTAAAAATAATATATTAAAAGTTATTTCGTCAAAATCTATGATTGGTTTAAAATGGACATATGTTAACTTTTGTATTTTAGTAAGTTAATAAATTTTTAAAACACTTATTTGTACGCCTCGCTAGGCAAAACATGTTTGTAAGCCCTAAATAATAATTCGAACATCCTGCGTGCCTATTGTATGTAAACACATGTTTTAACAAATAAATCATATTTATCTTTATCTTACATAATAGGCAATGCGATGCGACGTGGGTACAAGAAATTTCACGCGGACCAAGTCGCGGGCAGAAACTATCTCACAATATAACAAGAAAAGTCCTGACTGACTGACTCATCAACGGCCAGCCCAAACTTTTGGACCTAGAAGACTGAAATTTTGTACAGAGTTTCCCTTTATAATGAAGACAAGGATTTTTGTTGCCGTGGGATATTTTCTGGCGTCCACGCTGGCGAAGCCCCACGGGGGAAGTGCTAGGCACTAATTATGAACTTTGTGTAAGTACTTTTGGTCTGTACCTAGTGGAAAAGTGTCATTATATTCCATGTTTAATAGTGAAAAGAACTCAGCGTAGAACTCGCTTGGATCACATATGTATATTATTATAAAACTCTGAACATCTAATTTACTGGCCAAAGAATTATTATATTTTCCCTAAATTACATGGAATTGCCCTAAACCGTACTGGAATTTTTTGTAAAGGCATATAGTAGCAAAATATTATTGTTTGTCCACTGTGATCAGATGGCTTTATTTACCTACTTCACTTTTTCCCGTCCTCGTCGTCGTCATCTTTAACCAGAAATTGTTCCACCAGAGTCTCGTCGCACCGTCGTCGCTTCGCGTCGCGCCTGTCTGCACGAGCCTTTAACACAAAAATTACAATACAGGTGGGTGCGCTTGCACTGACTGTACGTGAAGCGTATCTTTAAGTACGTATGTTTTCATTCAGTGAATGAAGCCGATCTCCTGCGTACTTATTCTGTGACGGAACCGCCTGCTCAAGTCAAACTCACACTTAACCGGAATTTAAAACATAATTGTATAAGTACCAGTTTTCCTTTAAACCTTATCGGGTATGTTTTTCAGTTGGTCTAATTAAAGTATTGATAATAAGGTTTTCACGTGGCTCAGAAACGTGTTGGGGTTTTTTTCGTAGATGAAAGTCTTATCAGTTTTAATGTATCTATCATTTGATTTATGAAACCCAACCTTCAGTTTTCAAACATAAAGTAGAGCCGACGTGACATGCGGTTGACTGTACTGCAACATTCTGCACGCGCTATTGTCTTCATTATTCTGTCCTGTTCTGTTGTACTCCTGTTGTTTTCATCTTGTCCTCAATCGACAGAAGAGATAAACATATATTTATCAGTACCTACCTGGTCGAAAATGAATTTTCCAAAATATGAAACCTAGCTAAATCGATTTTTCGCCCCCGTAAACCCCTATAAATATAGCAACTTTCATCGAAATCGTTAGAGCCGTTTTCGAGAACGTGATTACAAATATATTATTTATACACAAATATTGCTCATCTAATAGTATAGGATGTATTCAGTGTGGTCACACTATGTGTGTGTGACAAACACAACACAAAAAATTTACCTTAAAAAAAGTAAAAACCGACTTCAAAACCAAAAACTAATAAAATAACTTTCAAAAAACACTTAACAGCTTCTGAAGTTGGTGTCAAGCTAAAGTGCATTGAAGAATTGAAGACACCGACTTCAGAAGCTGTTAAGTGTTTTTTGGAAGTTATTTTATTCGTTTTTGGTTTTGAAGTCGGTTTTTACTTTTTTAAAATTTAATTTATTTCCCCATTTTTAGTTGAATGTACAATTACATAAGTAGGTAAGCCGAACGAAAAGAAGAATCATCAAAATCCGCTTAGAAATGCCGGAGATACAGTTCATTTATGCATATAACTTTGTACATAAGAATAATTACATAATGTATTATATACTAAAACCTTCCTGAAAGTATGTAGATTACGTTAGTGAAAGAATCATAAAAACTGGTTCATGAGTTTTTGAGAAAATCGCGGACAAACAAACATACATACATACATACGGGTCGAATACAGAACCTCCTTTTTTGAAGTCGGTTAAAAATATAAAGTACTAACTGAATATTAGTATTGTATTTGTACTGACTGAGTATAATAAGCCTAGAAATTAATCTTTAAATAAAATACCCTAGACATTAATCCCAACTACGATTGTAATTAGTTACCGCTCTTACTTCTAGTGAAACTTGAGCAAATTCCGTTTATTGAATACCATAACAAAATTCCTAGACATAAAAAAACGTAACTATACTCCATCGGTTTTGGTAATTAAATAAAGGTAAACAAAAAAAAAACAAGTGTCTGGTTAACCGACTAAACATAATACCTGTCATTTCAGTCGTCATGACACGACACAGTTGTACTCTTCAATTTAGCAGCGTTATACAACGATTTATAAAGTTGCTAAATTGAAGAGTACAACAGTGTCGTAGCATGGTAACTGAAGTGACAGGTTTTATTACGTTTGGTCGGTTAACCAGACACGTGTTTTTTTGTTTACCTTTATTTAGTTACCTAAACCGGTGGAGTATATGTGACATACGGCGCTCATGCTTACGGTAAATTAATAAAATAATTATGTTGCACTAGCCGTAAAGTTTATTTGTTAAATTAAAATTAAAGTATCAAGGCCACCATTTTAACACTAATTTCAATAAGAGAATGATCGCTTTCAATTAAAATTATTCAATACTAGCTGATCCGCCAGACGTTGTCCTGTCAAAATTTCAACTGCTTTTTCTCCCTATTTTTTAAGGTTCCGTACCTCAAAAGGAAAAAACGGAACCCTTATAGGATCACTTCGTTGTCCGTCTGTCTGTCAGTCTATCAAGACCCTTTTTC
Organism: Cosmia pyralina; assembly: GCA_946251885.1. Lineage (NCBI taxonomy): Eukaryota > Metazoa > Arthropoda > Insecta > Lepidoptera > Noctuidae > Cosmia > Cosmia pyralina. Next base: position 2,394,674 of record OX276348.1, on the reverse strand, counting down.
TCAGGAACATGTAGTGGTATCAAGTTGAAAATAATACCGAATACGTATATACCACTGTCCCTTGGAGCTCTAAAAAATCAAGCTTCTAAATCAACGCAATAAAAAAATACGGCCATTTGTGCGACTTATTTTGATGCTCGCAAATAAATCAAAAATTTTATGATACTTCCCGTTGACCTAGAATCATGAAATTTAGCAAGTAGCAAGGTCTCAGAGCACAAGTAAAGGAAAACGTCTGAAAATGATTAATTTGTAATTTTATCATATAAATAAATACTTTTTTACGAATACAAACTTACATTTGCAGTTGTAGAATTGACCGTGACGTATATTGATGTATAGGAGAAAATGTTTTTCAACTACAATGTTAAGTTTGTTTTTGTGAAAAATTCTTTTCAACTACGGAACCCTTCATTGTGCGTGGTCTGACACGCATTTGGCTGGTTTTTTTTTCTTATATACCACCCCTGTATTAGAGAAAACAGAACAAAAAAAAATCAAATTGGTGAAGCCGTTTTTGAGTTTTAGCGAGGCTAACGAACAACAATTAATTACTTAAGATGAAGATTTTCTAAAACTGTGATACTGAACACTAATTTAAGAAAAAAAACTTTACGCGGGAATATCTCGAATCTATACCTTGTACAGTCACTGGAATGTAGAATAGTAGCAGACATGCCAAGTTAATTATTGTTCTGTACTACTCTGCAGAGCGGCTCATCCCACCGTCTCTGGGAAAATGAATTATCAGGTGGATCTAAGTTCGGGCAAGCTATTCTCCAGACAGCCACAGTCTCGGTGAAGCACGGTACTTCAAAATTAATCAGTGTTGAGGATAGAATTTTCCTGATTCATTTCTCAGTGTCGTAGACCGAGGATATGACTAATACTAGAAATATTGCAGACGCCGCGCCAAGACCTCTCTTATGAATGGGAAGAGTAGCTTGTGCCCAAACTCAGTCGTCCATGGTCACATCCAAAATCGAAATCAATGTGTCTGTATGTGTGTGTGATGTGTGTGTGTGTGTGTGTGTGTGTGTGTTCTTTTATTGCAAGTTATATATTGTATGCCTACTGTGTAATATACTGCTGTTTGTTATTCCTATCAAATAAAATAAATAAAATGTGTGCCGGATAATTTGGTCCATTTTCATTCATATTTAATGATGTTTTGACATAAATGAGCCGTCTGTCGTCATAAAAGCTACCACATGGCCAAGTTTCACTTATTTCTCCATTATTTTTGCAAAAGCCAAAGGAGGGTTATGAATTTATGATTCTCATAGGGATTGTATGTATGTGCGTATGTTCATCTGTTCCCTCATAACTCGTAAAGCACTCGTCCTATTTTGACAAACAAGGTACCTATCGTAGGAAGCGTCATATTGTCCGGCGCGGCGGGTTGTAGTCTATATGACGTCACATAAAATCTAACATGGTAGCATAAAGCGAACGTAAAGTGTTACCGAAAAAGAAAAGTTTTAGATACAGGGCGTAAAAAGACCCATCACGAAGCCGTCATCTAGGCAATATGTATCTACATCATCAAACTTTGTAAGTAACTTTGTACAAGAATAATTGCTGGGAAATGATTTTCATCTTCTGTGTGAAAATTCGCTGTTTACGCTAGTGCACACGCAGAATATTCATTTTTATTTATTTATTTCATATAATTACCTAAACAACATAACAGATTTAAATAAATCTAAGGCGTTGTAGGTCCAGCAAAATTTTACAAAACATATAAAAAAATAGAACACGAGAAATTAACAAATTTTACAAAACTGAGAAACAATGTAAAAACAAAAATGCTATATTTTACTTAAGGGTGCTTGCAACGGGAGTATTTAAAAAAGTGAATTTATGTACCCGTGTGCCGAAGTAGAACATTCACTTTGAGCTAAATTAAGAGTCCCAGCCAAAAAAAAAGTTATACTCCGTTGGAACATGTTATTTTACCAAGTCTTGTTTGTCTGTCTGTCGTTCCGGGTGGCATCTTTAACTCAAATTTCGAGCACTTCCCGATTAGCTATCCGGCTGTAACTTTTTCTTCACTTTTCACCAAACCGATCTTTATATCAGAATCTTGAATACCAAAAGGCAGGCGAGGCGACTATTTTCCCTTGTGCGTGATTTTGCAACTACGTATAAATACTGTTGGACATAGAGTAGTAGTAGTAGTACAGCGAGCAGTGCCGCCAACTAGCGCCACTATTGAGAAAAAAATCACAATCTGGAGATATGGAACATTTTGAAATTTCCTATGCTCACATTTTTAGTCAGATGTTGTACAATTTTTTGTTAAAAAAAATCAACATTAAACCTCCTAGGTTCGAAAAGCCTTAGCAGTTAACGCCAACGCCGTTAACGCCGTTTTTGGGCTTAACTGCTAAGATGTGTATATTATTTTGTTCTCTCTGATCAATCTTCATCCTTAAGTTCTCGTTTACTCTAACTGAGATTCTCTAATATATTATTGCATGTTAATTTTATAAAAAACTAGCGGTTTCGCCCGCATGGATGTCGGAAATTATCCCACGGGAACCTATTACCGGAATAAATTTATCCAATATCTTAATCCAGATTATAAACTATCTGTGTGCCAAATTTCGTCCAAATCCGTTCAGCCGTTTCTGCATGATTGAGTAACAAACATCCAAACATCTTCAGAAACTTTCACATTTATAATATTAGTAGGATCCCTTTTGATAAACGAATACTGTAATACATCAAACACTCAAACACTCCACACGTGCTATATAATACTTAGCTACTTTAAATATAGCCTACTCAACAGAATACGTAGGTACGTTTACGTTTCTTAATAATTCTTTAACGTTTAAATTAACGCATTATGGTACGCAATAAAGAATTGAGAATTTAATTGAATTGAACACAAACATCGCATAAAATATGTAGTTACATCCTGTTGGAAAAAAATAGCATTATCGTCGAAACTTGTCTTGCTCGACTACTGAATAACATAATCAAATTGTTAAGCTACAAATATTCTAAGTCACATTAATTTTATAATTATTAGGGGTTAAAGTATGAAATTGCCGATTTGTACTGAAAAATTGAAATTCGTTTTTGTTTTTAATTTAACATATTTATTTAATCAAAATAAACCATGCCGCTAATTCCTGGGCAGTTTGGCTCGGATCAGCTTCCACCATCTCTTTCAATTCATTGCGCCAGAGCCGTGACAGAAACAGTGCCTGCTGCATGTTGCACGCTCGCTTGTATGCTGCATGTTGCATGCTAGCTTGCGTGCTGCATGCTTGCTTGCATGCTGCATGCTTGCTTGCATGCTGCATGCTTTGCTTGCTTGCATGCTGCATGTTTGCTTGCATGCTTGCTTGCATGCTGCTTGCTTGCATGCTGCTTGCTTGCATGCTTGCTTGCGTGCTGCATGCTTGCTGCCGGAGCCGTGACAAAAGCCATATTGCTTTTGCACCTTTACTATTTATGTATTGTATCAGTTGGATTTGGTAAAATAATAAATAATTGTAATACAAATAAGATAAAATAACATTAATTAATTTGAATTTAGGACTTCTATCTTTTATTGAAAACGATTTTAAGTCTTTTGTATATTATTGATTGTAATATTTATGACAAACACATTTAGGGCATGTTGTATTTAGGGATTTCAATTTTATGGCAGGTGATATTATGTGACATTAAGTTCGGGTAAGTTATCATTCGGACAAATGATGATTAGGACAAAAAAGTTATGGCACTTTAGATTATGGATAAAAAAGTTAGGAGACACAATAGAGAACCCTCAGTGCCACTGCTTATATGAAAATAGGAACGAATAGGCGTTAGAGGAAACCAACTCAAAATATTTAAAGACTACCTTTCTTATCGCACACAATGTATGAAAATAAATTAAGCAGTGACTTGCCAGTCTTCGGTGTTCCTCAGGGTAGTATTTTGGGATCCCTTTTTTTTTGCACAATGTTTTTTTTTCCTAATATACGAGTACTTTGGCATAACTATTTTGGTAGAATTTTTCTTGTATAATACTGCGGCATAATAATACTTTGGCATGATGCAGAGGTTAGCATAACTATTATTTGGTCTAATTTGTTTTATCATAATTTGGAATTGCATACATTTTTAAGGCATAATATTTATTCGTCTAATAATCATGAGCCATAAATATAAAAAGTCATGCACTACTAGTTACCTAACTGAATATCAAACATTGTACAAATAATAATTATTGGGCACCCCAAGATTAGGTTCATTTAAATCCTGCAGACAGAAATAGGAGCCCCGCTGGGCGGCGCTCCTATTTCCGTCGACCTGCCGTTAAGTTTAATTTATTTACACGTGCAAATTTTGATGTGCAAACAGTATTTTTGAGCGCCTATTACGCATTACATTGCATTAGAAAAATTATGTTTTAATATCATTAGATATGCGTAAATTTTATGCTTTAGAATGTTATGCTTAAAAAAATTATGCGTAAGCCTTTATGAGTAAATAATATTATGAGTAATATAATTAGGATAAACAATAGTACGCTATGTATGTCTTATAATTTAATGCAAATGGATAGAGAACATATTATTTTGAGTCCAAGTCTATTTCTCGTTTATTTAAATGACTTGTGTGAGCTAAATCTTCCAGCCAGCCGCGGTGGCTCGCTCGCAGCCTCCTACTTCTAGACCGCAGGCTGCCTCGCCCGTACGCACCTACGCGATTCTAAATTACACTACAGAGCAGACAAGACTGCATGGACTTGGATTTACAGCGATTCGTTTTTGTCACTAATAATAAATAATAATAATAATAAATTTTATTACAGTTAACTTAACAAACTCTACAATATATAGTCTTGCAAAGAGGCCCCCTTTTAAGTAAAATAAATACCTGTACTGGGAGACCCCAACTCTCACTAAAACCAAATTTTTAAAGGACTAAAAAAATTATTATAAATGAACATTCGGAATAATACCTACACATTATTACACACGGCTACACATTAAGCTATACATTTCCAGTTCACGCTGATCTCTCATTGTAAGGAAATCCTATACAATGCGAGATCAGCTTATACTGGAAATGTTTAGCTTGATCTGTAGCCGTGCGTACAATTCTTACTTAGGACTTAAGATTTTATTTCATTCAAAATTAGGAGATTCAATTATTATAGTACTAGTTATTATGACAGAATATATGTAAACAAAATTTCGAATTTTTGAACATGATGGTTACTGAAGCAAAAAGCAAACGTGTTACGGATAATGATTTTCCGACAAACAATTATATGAGTAGAAAGGGAGCCTACCGCATTTCTATATGGGGAGCCTTCGATACTTGCACTTAAACCATTACTACTCACAGTCAGCACTTTCCGGCCCTATCTGTTCCCAACATACTTTTTGTACCAGTCTTGTGGAGTCCTCACTCACCGGCAGCTCTTTGTCCTGCACGCAGACCATGCTAATACAAACTATGACAAGACCTCTTATTATTTATCTAAGCGCAGACAAAAGGTTATTACATACAATTATCTACCGACCTACAAACACTCACACGCTCGCAGGTACTATGGTTTCCTAGGCTCTTTTCTGTAAGAAAGAATAAATAAGCTTGTAGATTACATACCTACCCCTTAAATAGGAACAAATACAAATCTACGGTAGTAAACTACATTCGCAAGCTAAACTACAATGAGACCGAAAACCTGTTGTCTATAGTTAAGTAGTTTGTCTATAGTTATGTTGCTTATAATAATACTCACCCTCCTACACACATCCACTCATTTACTCTACTCACCGGAGGCCATCACTGTACAACAACTAATTTACTTCGTTTTAAATTAATAGCTTTAGCCCGCGGCTTCGCTCGCATTAATTAGAATTTGACAATCTATTCAGGTTGTAGGTACTCTACTTGTAATAATATGTATAATTAAATCATGATTCTAAAGACACGTGGCGCCATCTATTATCATAAGAACGTTATTGTTGTTTTCCTCGAGTACGGTACTTTTTTCGGGATGAAAGGTACCTCCGTTTTTGTAGTATACCTGACATCGCATATGCAAAATTTCAGGATGTCAGTGGTTTAGGCGTGAAAAGGTAACAATCAAACTAAGTAGGTACTCGTACTTTCGCATTCATAATATTAGTTAGGATTATTTTAATACGTCTCTTTGATCGAATGTGTTTTAGATATGTATAGAGGTCAAAAAAAGTTAATTTCTAAGGGTCGTCTACAACAGGGCACTGAGCACTGATGTCTGAAATACAGATAATTTTATATCTCGTTCAGACACAGATGTTCAATATCTGATCATAAAATTAAGTGTATTATACTGTAAATGTCTTTATATCTTGGAAAAATATATTATTCTTATTCTCAAAATTAAATCAAACTACCATCAACCAAATAACCACTATCTATCACCATCGCCACCCTCTGCTCACCACCATTTACCATTTATAACAGCAGCTAGTAACAAAAACCTTGCAAATAATTTCATCACTGACTAACTTCGATCAATAATTATTAATCGAAGCTGACTAAAAACGAATTTGCTGGTCACAAGTTCACAATCAAACCAGCGTCATTCTCTCTCTCTCGAGTCAGATAGTCTCGAGCAAATGAATGACGGCTCGCTTTTTATAAAGCAAAGATAGGCTTCCCTCACTTTCACAGTCCGATGGGATGGCAATCCAACACGACTGGCGAGAAATCAGGCGCACGTGTTTTACGAGACACGGGGGTGTCACACAACCAAGTACCAAACTCTGGGCTGCTACCTGTAGTGTCTGTGAGTGAAAGAGAAGGAAGCATTATGTCATCTCTAGCGCATGTGCGGTCGCAAAAGCAGTCGGTCAGCTGTGAGCGGCGGTAGTGAGAGGGCACGCGCGTCTAAGAGCCGACAACATAGAGGGATATACCACATTTTGGCGACGAGGATTAGTATTGTGAGTATTAAATTAATAAAATAAAAAAAATATAAAAACAAGTAAGTACCTACCTACTTAAAATGGGGTGGGTAAGTTGAAGGATCATTAATTGCCTGGAATTAACTTGTGAACATTTGACTTGAGGCTCGGCTTATAAAATTAATAATGAATGTTAATGTTACTATGATTAGTTACCAACTAGATTATAATTAATTCTGGTTCTCGCAAAGAGGACTGAGAGTGGGATACAAATTTTCAGACAGAATTAAGAATTGAGATTGTAGCTCTCTAAAAAATTAGGCTGACAATAAAATGCAAGTGTTAACAAAAGTTGAACTTTGTAATTCCAAATGTTTTAATGAATCATGATGAGGCGGGTCACTTTTCTGTTGAGAAAACACTTGAGAAAATCGCATCTGATTACTGGTTCCCAAAAATAAACTTCGTCAAGAAATACGTGAAAGCATGCATTAATTGCGCCTATACTAAGGAAATTTCGGGCAACAGAAGTGGTGAATTACATCCCATTCCAAAGATAAGCGCTATTTTTCACACCATCCACATCCTCTTTCACTTTGACAAATGGGCCAAGATGGTCCGCATCTTGGCCCATTTGTCAAAAGTGAAAGAGGGAACTGTTACATTCTTGGAATTATAGATGCGTTCAGCAAGTTTATTTTTGTTAAAGGTGTACGAAATACTAAAACTAAAACAACTATTAAGGTCTTAGAAGAAATCTTCTCGATATTTGGTTATCCTAAAGTGATTATATCTGAGCAAGGTTCCTCTTTCACTTCCAGTGAATTCAAGGCTTTTACTGGCTCGATTGGTACCAAACAAGTGTATAACGCAGCGGCGATACCACGTGCTAATGGGCAGATCGAGCGGTATAATAGGACCATCTTAAATTCACTGTCGGCAATGAATCATGGCCTTGATGAAAAAGATTGGGACCTTAATTTAGGAAGGCTACATTGGAGCCTAAATAACATTGTTAATAAAGGCACAGGAAAGTGAACTGCCGAGATAGTTTTCGGACAAAGAACGATAGGCCGTTCAGAAGGAATTATTAAAGGTGCTTTGGAAGATACAGAGCAAATGACAAGTACAGAAAGAGAAGAATTAAGACAGACTGTTCAAGAGAATATAGAAGATAATCAACTAAAAATGAAAATAATTATGACAAAAACAAAGCACCCACTAAAGTATTTCAGCAGGATGATCTTGTTATGATTCCCAATCATAAAACAGAAAAAGGGAAAAGTAAGAACTTAGTCCCAAAGTTTCGGGGACCCTTTCAGATAACACGCGTCCTAGATAATGACAGGTGTGAAGTACCTAGCATTCGCGGACACGCTGATCGTGCATACCGCAATATTTTCCCGGCAGATCATTTAAAACCGTGGATAAGGATGGGGGCACCTTCTGTTACTGACGAATAAGCTCCACAACTGATGATTCTCTTTCAGAGTAATTTAATGCATATATTATATTATCTGAGTAAATATCTTTATTAATTAACTGACTTACATCTTATACACTTACCACTATTTTCCCTATTATGACCCTTAAAGCATAGATAACAGTGAGATAATGATGAAATACGACCCTGAGTGTTGCCAATACGAAGAGCTAATAAAGGACCCCAAGTGTGGTACTAAAGTTCCCAAGTGTGAACACTATGATGATTACCCAAGATCAATGAGAATCCCCAAGTGTGGCTGTTAGCCCCTAGTGTGGCCAATACAAATAGATAACAATAAACCCCAAGTGTGGTAGGTATCTACCTAATGAAGTTCCCAAGTGTGAATACTTAAGATTATTATCCACTGAAATTAATGAGAATCCCCAAGTGTGGCTGCAGTTAATCAAATCTACCCCCAGTGTGGTACTTAGGTTATAATTTGTGTGCCCCTAGTGTGGCTCTAGTGTTTGGACTAATTTACTTGCACTTAATAATTATAAACTGTGAATGGAAATTATTATTTTTATAGTTATGTTATTGGAGTTACTACTAGCTGTTCTCTTGAAATCTTAAAAATATCAATCATTATTTGTACTTAGATTTGTGTTACACTAAAATGAGATAAATAAATGAGTACAGTTAAAATATGAAATAGAAATTTATATAGATAACACTTTTGACTGATTTCTTAAACTCTGAAAAATATCTACCATTAATTAATTTAGATTTAGAAAAAGATAAATAAGTACAGTTAAAAATGGAATGTAAAATAAGTAGAAATAATTTATATATTTAAATATCAGATATAATTTTGTGCCATCTATCTTGAATTATTAAAAAAAAATATATATAATCAATGCTTTTCAACATATTTCAATTTATTGCTTATAATAAATCAAGGTATGAGGTCATACCTAACAGTGAATGGCCGAGCTGAGTTGGGGATGGGGTCATCCCCACGGCAGAATGGCCATCTGTTAGTTATTTATTACATGAAGAAAAATGTATAATGTCATATGTGTGTCGTTCTATCGAGCACGGGCCTGTTAGGTTATTCTGTAAACATCTCACCGTGATAACTCAGGTGAAGTGAGCGTGAAGTGAGCCGTCATTCCACCTGATGCTTGGGTTGACACTATTGACAGCTCACTTTATGATCACTTCACTCATGTTTTCACGGTGAGATATTTACAGAATAGCACTACTGGCGCGGGCAGTCATCGACTAGCTGTCAGATAGATAAGTTGTGTTTCAATTTATATTTTGTTAATTCTGTAGTAATGTGTATATGAATAAACTTTATATCTACTAGTCTTCGTGAGTATAATTTACAACAAGAACCCTGGGAATACATAAAACATAATACAAGGAACTGAGGCTTATTTTGGGCAACACAGAACATACGAGTAAAGGAGATTGTAGCAGTAATTGTAGACGGTCCGTTTAGGTACATTTCGTGTTTTTTATTAGTAATAAAATATATAAGTATATTTTCAATATCTCAAAACCTTTTACATATTTGACAATATACAAACGCTTCATCTAACTGCAAGAACAAACCAAACTAAAATATCAGGTAAAATAAAATAAACTGAAATTTAAATTTTAAATTCATGAAATTATTTCACGGATTATTTTATGACTAAATCTTATGACACATAAATAAAAGTAGATAAGTACTTATTTGTGTAACTTTACAAAAAAGGACCCGTCATTACAACTTCAATTTAGTATAACAAGTAGTTAAGTAGTTAGTAGTTAATCTGCGTTTAAATCCAGTTTACAGTTGCATGCCTTGTTCCGGTGGAAGAACTGAAACAAAATGAAATGTTATTTATTATTTATACTAATTTATTGGTTATGAAAGTGATTGAATGATAGTCGACCCTATATAAAGCGTAACCGCGAAAGTCAGTGAAACTAGAAAAAAAATTATCAACAAAAATTTTTGTGTTTTTTTTTTCTATTGAAATATAAGTTCATTTTATGTTTACACCAGGTACAAAATTAAATGACTAATTAACTAACTATATACATATACAATTATATACAAAAACAAACGGAAATTTAGGCGTCAAAGTACTCCGTATCGCTGTCATCCGGAATCATATATATTATTAATAATATATGAAAATAGTTAAAAAAAAAAAAATATTTATTACTGTACCAACTACATAGTTTATATATTAGTTTCTGATTAAGAGTGAGTGTGAGTGAGTGTTTTGTTATATTTTTGAGTTAAGTAGTTGTGTTATCTTAATAATATTAAAAATGTGAAAGTTTGTATGTTTGGATCTTTGTTACTCAATCACGCAAAAACGGCTGATCGGATTTGGATGAAATGTGGCACACAGATAGTTTATAACTTGCACACATAGGAATCTTTTTATCCTGGTAGTACGTTCTCGTGGGATAATTTCTGACATCCACTCGGGCGAAGCCGAGGGCAAAATTTAGTCAATAATAAAAAGACTTGTATCACCCCTAAACAAAATCTTTTTTAGAAAAAAAAAAAATGACTTCTAAAAAAAATCGACTTCCAAAAAAATACTACAAATTGAAAAATAAAATCCTCTCTAACTGGCTCTCTCACTTTCACCAGAGATGTGCTTAGCTGCATAGCGATGGACGTGGATGGATCTTTGATTTTCATAGCGTAGGTAGTTTCTTAACTTCACAGATTAGCTATCTTTGGCGGGAAGGCAGCCTTATGAACATAAACTTCACGTGGTTTAAATGCATTCATAACTACTCGTAATCTGTCATGCTATATACACTTGACTTATGCTAGTTAACAAAACAGGTAGGTGTTGCAACCAGCTCCTTCACTAAGTTATAAAATAACTTGTATTTAAGGCAGTGGTATGTACAAGCCCAAGGTGATGCAGTGATGCAGTGTTGATAATCATGGTATAAAGACTTGAAGATATTCGATGGCAGGACCTGCTTGCTAATATTTCTTCGTGAAGTGTTTCCCCACTAAGCCCCTAGGAGGTGCTCACAACCAGGCTTACTTAAAAACATCAGCGAGCAGATTCTGCCATCATGAAAGGTGTAGAATCACCTTAAATATGTCTTTCTACCATTATTATGACCATTTTAAAAATCTTAGTTTAGGTAGTTTGTGTGTGGGGGGGGGAGAGGGGTGTATGTGTGTGTGTGTGTGTGGTAGATTTTTAATTTTAGTGGGACTACAGACTATGATTCACAGGCCGTCTGTCAACAAGGAGTCTGTTTATAGGCCAGTGTTAGATGTAAACTTTAACGATAATATTTCGAAGTATATTATAAAGGTGACAATAGTAATAGTATTTTTTTATATATATTAGCCTACAGTGCCCCACTGCTGAGCAAAGACGGGAGGTCTTTGCTCAGCCAAATCCTTCCAAGCATCCTCTTCCAGAGCCACCACGATCCAACCCTTGCGGTACGCGTAATAGTAAATAGTTAAATGTAATAAAATACACACATCAAAAGTGTCTAGGGATCAACATATATTTTTGCAATAACTTTTCTCCTGATTGATATTAATTAAAATTTTCTTTAAGGATTCATCAAATAAAGTGTTTTCGTTTGTCACAGTAACGATAAACCAAGTCACCTTTGCATTAATAAAGAAATTTGCCATTTTCCTAATAAAGGGATTTTTGACATTTGAACCACTAACATTAAAGTTCGAAAAAAAGACTGAAATAACAGTTTTCTTTAAAATTTTATTGGGTAACTTAAACAATTAATAATCCGTGTTTCTACCGCGAACACTAACAACACAAGAACATCGGTTTGGCATACTCAAAATGAGTTCATCCAAATCACGCTGTGGAATGGCCGCCCATGTTCGTTGCAACAACAAAAAAAGGTCTTCTTGCGACTGGATACCCTCCATATTCGGCAGAGCTCTTCTCTGTAGCATATCCCATGCATGCTCAATCGGGTTCAAGTCTGGCGACTGAGCAGGCCAGGGCAGGACATTGATGTTAGCTGCGGCGAGAGTCTGTCTTACAACTCTTGCGGTGTGCGGTCGTGCATTATCATGCATTAACTGAAATAAGGGACCGATTTGCACTTGTAGAGGAACGATGACGTCTGATACAATCGTCTCAGCATAAATTTGAGCGTTGAGGTTGCCTCTGATCCAAATCAACTCAGTTCTTCCGCCGATCCAAATACCCGCCCATACCATGATGGTTCCACCACTATAAGGATGGACTTCCTGGCAGGATTTTAATCGCTGTTGGCGTCCAGGGGTTCTCCAGTGTCGTATACGTCTTGTATCCGGTCTCATACCAAAACGAGACTCATCAGAAAAGCACACGAAACGCCATTGTTCTTCTGCCCAATTTCTGTGTTCAAGAGCCCATTGATATCGAATCCTACGATTGTGCATTGCTATAGGTGGTACCCGTAGCGGTCTTCGGGAATGAAGGTTCACTTCATGCAAGCGGTTTCTGACTGTTTGGTCGCTAATTAAGTTCCCTGAAGAGTGATGAAGCCTCACGGCTAACATCATGGCGGTTATAGTTGGAGCTCTTCGAGTTAAGATTTGAATGTATCGGTCTTGTCTCCGTGTGGTGCAGCGATACCGTCCTCCATGGCGCTCAGCCACGGTACCAGTGCTTCGGTAACGTGTCCAAAGTCGACTGATAACACTCTGACTTGTATTCAGAGCTAAAGCCACAGTACGTTGCCGGGAACCAGCTTCTATCATTCCCACGGCTCTGAGCATTTCTTCCCTGCTTAAATGACGTCGCCGCTCCATAATAACGTTGGTTTTAATCAGTAGTAGGGAAACAGTAGCACTAATAATGTCTTCAATGCGTTGTATGTTTTTATAGGGAAAATATTGACAGCTGATTTTCATCTTTTACTCGAATTTGATTCACAGTTCCTGATTCAAATTATGAAATGCACCAAAAAGGATCCATATAAATTTATAAAATCATAAATTTATTACAAAGCCACATCTCAATCTCAAGAAATCCGCATAAAAATGCTTGATCCCTAGACACTTTTGATGTGTGTAGTTCAAAATGCATTTTCAGAAATATGGTTAAATATGTTACCGTAAGATCGTTTCCTGTAGCGGTCGTATGCCAATTTTCCTCCAACGGCAACAATAATACCAGCACCGAATGAGCAAAACAGTATTGCTAGTAGAGTTGGCAACCCATACTGCGCTTTGACTTCCTTAGTCTCTGTATTTGAATCAGATTTCAAATGATCCATTACAGATTTTTCAACTCTGAAAAATAACAACACAATTGCGATTACTTAGTAAGTAATAACATGTTCACATCACTGTTCTAATTCTAAGTTAAACTATCCCATTTGGTCTGGGTTAGGGTAACTTAGTTTCTGCGACCAACTCGGTTCGCGCGTGGCTGGTCGCAATTCTAACCTAACCCGTTTGGTCGGGGTGCTTTAGCTTAGTTACTGCGACCAACTATGAGAAATTATTATTAGAAACTAGCTGATTTGATAAACTTGTTTTTTGCGGGGTTGAAATCCTCATGCGTGTCCTCCGCCCTAGGGTGGAGCCCAGTCTAACCTGACCTCCATAACCCAGTAACTGGGTAATACGATACTCCTGGGTTGTCAGACTTTCGGGTTTCTGACGACCCATAACGATTGTCAAAGATTCAAGAATGACAGCCAGGACCAACGGCTTAACGTGCTTTCCGGGGCACGGAGGAGTCTCGGTACGTAAAGATGGACACCCATCTACGGACCAACCCCAGCAAGCGTAGCTTTACCTGTTGGATTGACCCGTGCGGCTTTTATTATTTAGCCACGAGCTCGTCAGAGACGTTGTCCTGTCCAAATTTCAATAATTCATACAAAATTCCCATAGAAAATTCACTTTCAGTTTTTCTGAATTTTCCAATTTTCCCGGCAATTTTTCCAATTTTTCTCTTCAAAAAACCTTCCTCGGACTTCAACGAATGATTGAAAAAAAAAGAGTCCAGCCGTTCTCGATTTTTGTGCTTAGCAACACATATTTAGCCATTCATTTTTATTTATACTTATAGCCATTACAAGCCCAAAAAGTATATAGAAGTACATTAATTTAAAAAAAAAAACAAACATCATTATCAGGTCCATCAGTTAGAGGAGGATTAATAAAATATTTCTCCTGTCAAGACAGGAGAAATATTTTAGTACACGATTTGCGGTCATCGCGTGTGCTCCCTCGCTCCTTTATATTATAACCTTTTGTCCGTTAAATATACTCGTACATTTCTTTTACCGTTAACGCAGCAGTATCATTGACTATCTTCCTATCTTCTATAGAGTTAATTACATAAATAACTAATAATGGGCAAATCATTATGAAAAGTGGTCCTGACAATTTAGCTTGTACGAGTAGCTTGTAGCTTCACCAACATGTCTGCTGTACATTGTCAATGCTCCAGCGCTCTTTATTAGAAAAACTATTATTTCGATCACATCATCTTCTGTTGATTTTAAGATTTCCCATTATGCCGTTCGTAGACGCCATTTTATGTTATGCTTGTTGTGCCCTGCGGTTTCACCCTCCGTTTTATTTAAAAGAAATAGGATTATTCATAAATTAATTCGTTTTCGCCTAGCGTTCTTTATGACTTTTTTTACTTTTTGCTCAGCTCCTAAGGACTGTAGAAAGATTTTAAATAGCCTATGATCTTCCTCAAGAATTGGACTATCAAATGCAAACAGACTTTTTTCAAATCTGACTGGGAGTTTCAAAGATTAACAAACAAACTCTACAGCTTTTTTAGTATACATTTGTGTTAACTGGTTTCCTTGTGGTGTTGGACTGGCTTATAAAGCTGGGCACTCACGGTCAGTCCATTTGGATTAAATCAAATGGATGGGCGCCGTCAATATATTAAAACACTTGTATAGGAAATTGATTCATGTTGCCTTGTATATAAGGAGTATAGTCGTATGCCATAGACGGACGGACGCACGGATGCACTCACGGACAAATGGCGCGACGCCAAACGGCGTGAGGCTATGGATTACGGTGCGCACGGAAAATCCGTGGATTGAAGTCGCGCCAATTTATGGATTGAAGATACGATACTCACGATCAAATTTTGGATGTAAATAACGTCATTTGGCGCGATCTAAAAGAGCTTTTAAAGTGAGTTAAAATAATAAAGTCTAGTGCAATAATTTGCGCTAGACTTTTATTTTGTGACACTCTCTCTGTCTGTCTGTTTGTGTCTCTTTTTTATTTGTAGCAATGGCCGTCGAATTGGCTATTATGATAGTGATATAACCCATTCGACGTCCACTGCTGGACATGGTATTCTTAAAAGCATCGCGACGATCTCTAGATGGTTGGTCTAATCTTCGCTGAGCCTTTCGGAACTTGGAGAACTTATTCCCCATTAGCCATTTGTGCTCCCGCTTGGGCACATTGCTCACACACGCATTGCCATTGCCTAAGTTATGTTTAAGGCGTTCACACAAAACTAAATGAACTGCTACTTTTACTAGTAATGCTGGGGCTCCAGTCTGTTACAATGAAGTACTAACTTTATATTTCAATATCTAGCTTTTGCCAGCGGCTTCGCCCGCGTGGATGTCGGAAAATGTCCCACGGGAACTACTACCGGGAATTCCTTCTTTATTCCTTGTCTACATTATAAAGGGAACCTCTGTGCAAAATTTCAGCTTTATAGGTCCAAGGCTTTGGGTTGGGCATCGATGAGTCAGTCAGTCAGTCAGTCAGGACTTCTCTTTTTATTTAGAAAAAAGGAGATGTAATGTTAACTTACTTTTTCGTTTCTTCGCTTTTCTTTGTATTCTTGCCATCACCTATTGCAGGCGGCGTCACGGTCGTCTTGGTTGTATTCGTGCCATCGTTTAGTGCAGGCGGCGTCACGGTCGTCTTGGTTGTATTCGTGCCATCGTTTAGTGCAGGCGGCGTCACGGTCGTCTTGGTTGTATTCGTGCCATCGTTTAGTGCAGGCGGCACCACGGTCGTCTTGGTTGAATTCGTGCCATCGTTTAGTGCAGGCGGCACCACGGTCGTCTTGGTTGTATTCGTGCCATCGTTTAGTGCAGGCTGCGGCACGGCTGTCTTGGTTGTATTCGTGCCATCGTTTAGTGCAGGCGGCGTCACGGTCGTCTTGGTTGTATTCGTGCCATTGTTTAGTGCAGGCGGCACCACGGTCAGCTCGGTTATATTCGTGCCATCGTTTAGTGCAGGCGGCGTCACGGTCGTCTTGGTTGTATTCGTGCCATCGTTTAGTGCAGGCGGCACCACGGTCAGCTCGGTTGTATTCGTGCCATCGTTTAGTGCAGGCGGCACCACGGTCGTCTTGGTTGTATTCGTACCATCGTTTAGTGCAGGCGGCACCACGGTCGTCTTGGTTGTATTCGTGCCATCGTTTAGTGCAGGCGGCACCACGGTCGTCTTGGTTGTATTCGTGCTATCGCTTGGTGCAGGCGGCGTCACGGTCGTCTTGGTTGTATTCGTGCCATCGTTTAGTGCAGGCGGCACCACGGTCGTCTTGGTTGTATTCGTGGCATCGTTTAGTGCAGGCGGCACCACGGTCGTCTTGGTTGTATTCGTGCCATCGTTTAGTGCAAGCAGCGGCACGGCCGTCTTGGTTGTATTCGTGCCATCGTTTAGTGCAGGCGGCGTCACGGTCGTCTTGGTTGAATTCGTGCCATCGTTTAGCGTCGGTGTTGACACCATAGCAGTGATATTTCTGCAAAAATAAAGTTGATTTTGATACTAATTCTCTGTTTGGTGTGATAAAATAATAATTGAAAACGTAATTATATTCTTGTACTTACAAAATGTTCTCACAAACATCATGAATTTTGTCAAACCTGTAAAAAAAATTGTTTTTGTATGAATTTGTATTTTTTTCTTGTTATTAGTTATTGTAAAGGTGAATCCACACAGCAAGCCTTACCGCCGGCCACCACAAATATAGAAGCCTGTGTGGATCCACTGTAAGGCTACGTTCACACCAAAACATGCAGTAATCGGCCGACTATAGGTACTTTTTGGTGTGACCGCGGTCTGAGGACGTTTACTTTACAGTCTGCCGAAAACTTTCTATACGAGTATTATCGGTGAACAAAAAGCCTAGCACGAACGCACTAATTACCAATGTGCACGTGAGGGTAAAATACTCATTTCGCTCAAGCAAGTTATTCTATCGAAATTGGGTTTGTTTAGTAATGATTTATTTAAAACTGTTGCTACTAAATAGAGCCGAGTAGCGGTGTCTTGGTAAGGTACATTTAGCGGTGGGCACTTCAGAATGTCATCTCCTAACTATACCCAAAGTCACGCAGGTCCGTGACGTCACTGGCGATGGCGTCCCCACAAGGTACATTTAGTAAAGATGTAGATGCGTGCAATACACGGAATGCTACAACTGGTTGCTCCGGCCCATCCGGCCGCAGTAGGTATATCTTCGTGTAGGTAAAATAATATAACTATTTTGGCATACAACATCAGCGGGCCAATTGTGTATACAACGTGTCGTTTTTCATCCTCGTCAAATTTAAGGGTGTGCTACAGACCATCAAACCGAACAACTTTTTCCTTGGCACCAACATCGTACCTAATCGCGAAAAAATAATCAGTCCCGTTCATTTGCGTCGAGTAGGTATTGAAGTTTTCTATGGGACAGTTGAAAATTTTTAAGCGATTGCGATGATGGTCCCATGGAGAAAGTTGTTCGGTTTGTTGTTCTGTATTACACCCTGAAATTTGATGAGGGTGCGAAATAGCAATCCATCGCAATGCCTTTCATTTTGACAGTTCAACCACATTTATTGCTTTATTTACGTTCTTGAGCAGACGAATTTTTCACACTTATGAAACAATGGATGTCAAATTGAAAGATATTGTCATTTCATGTGTGTTACGCAATTACCCCGCTGGTGTATGCCGCTAGGGGGAGCTAGTGGTATAAACTCAAAGCATTTTATTCTATTTAAACCACTTGCAGGCACTTTTGAATAGTCAAATAGTCGACCAGTCAGAAATATGAAGCTAGCTGCCCATTCCAAAGGTAGTTAAGGAGAAGAACGGGCAAGAAACTCCATCTTTTAAATTATGTTGTTACAAAATATTACTTACATCATTATTGTTGAATTTATAATTACATGTTATAATAAAATGTACAGCAAAAAGAAACAAGAAAAATATTCAGAAATAAAATAATTAAAATATAATACGTAACTATGTTGAAGGGTACTAAGTGATACACACGCTGTCATCATCGAAATATTTGTGATGTCATATTGGTCTTGGGCTACAGAGTCAGCGAGGACTAGGAAACTATAGCATAAGTGACTACACCGAGGATAGATAAACAAAAACATTTCTTAACATCAAAAATAATTTTTTTAATACTCACTCGTCTGACCCCAATTTCTGATATTTATCGCGATTTATGCACTGAAAACAAAAAAATATGTTAATAACATCCCTAGCTAAAAACAGGTATCATACAAATATACCTATCCTGATCCTGCTCTTCAACCTTATTGGATGAAGGAATGCTCTCTTCTAGAAGGCTCTTCTCCTAGTCCCTCATTGATTTCTACAACGGATATGACCGTACCAAAAATGCTTATGATTTATACTCGCAGTTTTGATTCGATCTCAATATTAATTAGTCAGAATTCATAGTTAAGTAAACTCATAAACTGCAATTGTCCGATGGGAAGTCGAACAGCTATTTTACTCGGAGACTATTGGCACTACTTACCTACTCGTATATCGTTGACAATTGGAAAGAAGATTGATTGTGTGCACAACTAAACAATATTGTACTAAAATAACGAAATAAATAATTAGGGGTTGGCACTCCCCATACGAGAGCAGTGGTGGCATAGTAGTTAGACCGTGACTTACGGTCGTAGGTTCGATCAAGACAGGCACTTTATTTGTGTAAAATTATTTCTTCACCACTGCTCTCAAAACGGTAAGTAAAGAAACAACGTGAGGAAACCGACATGTGACACCGACCCAGAAATTCGAAGACATGTGACATCTACCAACCTGCACTGCGCCTGTGTGGTAGATTACGGCCCACTCTCTCTCACCGAGAGGGAGCCTGTGTCCCAGCAGTGGGAACATTATAGACTGATTAAGCTTATGCTATTCCCACAGAACAGAAAAAAACAGTTTTTTTCTGTTCTGTTGCTATTCCCCATACATACATTAACCGAGGGATGAAAATACTTTTTTTCTTATGAAAAAAAAAAACAACCGACTTACTAAAATACAGATCGAAACACACCGCTTCCTAAATTTTATCTTTACCTATGAAATTCGTAAACGAAAACAAAAATAAAAGTTCGTTAAGTAATTGCTAGTTACTCGTACTATAATAGGTATCTCCTCAACTGTTGAATAACCTCATAGGTTTTTGTTTTTCCCTACCTTCTTACCTATTTATTTTCCCATCCTTTTTTTTATAAAAATAACCGAGATTCGTTCTGCAAATAGCACTTCAGGCAAGCTATGGCCTATGGCTTTCTAAAAGGCGACTGCACCGTAAATTCTCATTTTTCTTCAGAACTTTAGCGAATATTTAGAATAATGGAATGGTATGGAAAAAGTTTACTTACCTACTTCAAAAAAAGTAACAACCGACTTCAAAAACCTAAAACGGATAAAATAACTTTCATAAAAAACTTAACAGCTTCTGAAGTCGGTATCAATGAAAGAAAGAAAGAAAGAAAAATATTTTATTTGGGACACGCACAGGAAATACAGTTAAAAAAGAGCATATAAAAGTAACAATAATAATATTATATATACAAATAATATTATACTATTATTATTATCCTTTATTTTATTTACATACATATGAATTATATTTTTAAATATTTTTATAAAAACATAAAATTAAAAAAAAAACATTTAAAAATATAAAAAATAGTAGCCCACCGGTATCGGGAACAGGGTCCAAGCTACCGGTGGTCAGGGCTCTAGAGAGAGGAACCTCCTCACTATGCGTGCCGTGTCCAGGAGTACTGCTTTCTGAATCAAGCCCTTGACCCAGCCGCGCAATGAGAGCCTCCTGAGGTGTTGGTCGAGACTCTCCGCTATTAGGCCATTAACCGTAACGATTATCGGTACAATGATTGCAGAGTCCACGTCCCACATGTCGACAACCTCGTGTGCTAAGTCAAGATACTTGTTTTTTTTATCTTTCTCAGCTTTCACGAGATTCTCGTCATGAGGGACAGCGATATCAACAATCATTGCACGGCGCTCTCGTCGATCTATCACCACTATATCAGGCTTATTGGCTACAATAGTCCTGTCAGTGATGATAGATCGATCCCAGTACAATGTGGCGTGACCATTCTCGAGAACTGGGTCGGGCACATACCTGTAATATGGTACTTCGGATTCCACAAGGTTGTACTGCAAGGCAAGTTGCTGGTGGATAATCCTAGCCACTAGATTGTGTCTGTGCAAGTACTCGCCGTTAGCAAGACGAGAACAACCGGAAACAATGTGTCGGATTGATTCACCGGGACGGTGGCATGCCCGACAGATGTCAACCGTACCATCCTTGACAATGTATTTCCGATAATTATTCGTCATGATAACTTCATCCATAATTGCACAGATAAAACCTTCGGTTTCCCCGAAGAGGTCGCCGAAACGTAACCAGGATACAGACGCCAAAAAGTCTACATCAGGCCCATGGAGGGCCCGGAAAAAGCGTCCGTGAAGCTCTTTGCCTTGCCATACTTCCTTACGATCGTTAGTATCAAGTACTGCAGGTTTGCGCCAGTTCTCTTTCGCCAAGGAGAGTGGGGTGAGGCCCTTGTCCACCGAGACCACATCTCGATGCAACCCCACGTCGGCTTCTAGGAAATATTCCCTGAGACTGCATATCTCGCGATTGTGGAGGGTCTTAGCATTTAAAAAGCCTCGACCTCCACACTTTCGCGGGATATACAGTCTCATTACCGATGACCGTGGGTGATGCATTCGATACGCAGTCAGTAGCGTACGGACTCTCCTATCCAGGGCGTCGAGTTCGGTCTGAGTCCATTTGAGTATACCGAAAGAGTACATCAAGACCGGCATGACCCAACCGTTGAAGGCGCGCACCTTGTTTCCGCCTGATAGAAGACTATTAAATACTTTCTTCAGGCGGCCAAAGAAGCGCTCCTTCAACGATTGCTTCATGTCAGTAGCATTGATGCCCAACGCTTCCGACATACCCAAATATTTGTAGGTTTCGGTTGACGAGAGGGATCTAAGATGTATGGAATCCGAGAGTTGGGTTCCCACGGATTCCATAATCTTCCCTCGCTTTACATGCATGACTGCACATTTTTCCACACCAAATTCCATCCTGATGGCGCTACTGAAGGTTTCTGTTACCTTCAGTAACTCCATCAGTCGCAAATTGTTGGGGGCAAAAAGTTTTAAATCATCCATGTAAAGGAGGTGAGATATCACTTGACCACCTCTTCTCAACCGGTAGCCTAGACCTGAGTCCTCCAGCAGTGTGCTTAGAGGATTCAAGGCTAAGCAAAACCAAAGCGGACTCAAACTATCGCCCTGAAATATTCCCCGCTCAATCCTGATCGGTTCATCGATCCTTCGGATCTGCTGACATCCTGGATAGAGAAGGACCGTCCTCCATTGCCCCATACATGACATCAAGAAGGTGCGTAGAGTTGCGTCTATTTTGTACAACTCCAGCACCCTAATGAGCCATGTATGTGGCACCGAGTCATAGGCCTTCTTGTAATCTATCCAACATGTCGACAGATCTTTCCGGGATCTACGAACCTGTTGGCTTATGGTCATGTCTATTAGGAGCAGCTCCTTAGTACCGCGGGACCCGTTCTTACATCCATTCTGAGACACAGACATAATTGAATTACTATAAATATGGTGTGCAATTTTTGCTCTAAGAATGGATGTAAGGACTTTATAGACCGTCGGTAAACATGTGATTGGTCTATAGTTTTTAGGTTCCGCTGTACTACCCGATTTATGGAGCAGGTGGGTAACTCCTGTCGTAAAGAACAGTGGTAGCGACCCAGTCTCTAAAGATGACTGGAATTGGGAGGCTAAGCAGGCGTGTGACCTTTGTAGCCATTTAATCCAGAAATTGTGCAGTCCGTCCGGTCCTGGAGATTTCCAGTTAGGTAACGGACGGACTGCACAGGCCACATCCAGAGGACTAATGTTAATAGCCTCCATGTCTGGTATTGAATCACACGCTTGCTCAACAACACGCATCCAATCACCTTCAGTGTGACTGACGGGCACCGACCAAATGCTTCGCCAAAAAGCACTCATGGTCTCATTATCCGGTGGATGCACGTCAGTCACACCTTGAGTGGGAATAGGCCGCTCCCATGTTCTGTATACCCACCTTTCATCACTCTGGAACATGCGGTTCTGAGTGTACCGATCCACTCTTCGCCTATACCGACGAATACGGTTTGCCCATGCATAAACTTTCTGCTTCAGGAAGTCGATGCGCTCTGTGACACAGCATACATATTCACGAGGACTAATACTAGTTCCCGAGAATGCCCGTCTCACAAAGCGCATCACCCTGGGGCGTGTATTGCCCTCCCTGAAGCAGATAAGCTTCCCAATGAGTACCCTGGCCTCATTAATACGACGCTCAATCCTGCACTGCCAGGCTGGTGCGGCGGGTTTTGGCCGTGTAGCTTGGTCAGTGTTTGGAAATTTGACACGAGCTACACGACATGCCGCAACAGCCGTGCAATACAGGATTGAGTGTGTATCGCAAAGATCTGCGCTGCTTTCAATAAAATTTGGTAACAGCGCATCCAGAGCACACACCAGTGCTCTATTTTTTTTATTCATGGGCAAACGTGGAAGCCGTGGTCTAAGGTCAGGTGATGTGAACCGGTACTCACTGATCGCATCCTCCAGAACGCTCCTTAATTCCACATTGCATAGGATATCTGCAGATATAGCTCTGGCGTCCTCCTCCTCATCACGCTGGCTAGCTCGCAGTGGAACCTCAGCAGACACATGCATGACATTCTGGGATGGGGACGGGTTACTAGCAGAACTACTCTGCATTTCCGAGCGCAGCCGATCAAGTGTAGCGTTATCCAATCTATGATTGTGTTGAATGACGCGCACCTGATCCGACAATCGTTGGGCCGAGACGTTGACGGCAGGTTCAAGCACCTGAAACAGAGAGAGCATCCGTCCTCGGTACGCTATTATTATTATTATTATTTCCTTTATTTCATTTATGTACATATATTTCACATTTTTAAATATTTTTTATAAAAACATGAAATAAAAAAATAAAAAAACATTTAAAAATATAAAACATAGTAGCCCACCGGTATCGGGAACAGGGTCCAAGCTACCGGCGGTCAGGGCTCCAGAGAGAGGAACCTCCTAACAATGCGCGCCGTGTCCAGAAGTACCGCTCTCTGAATCAGGCCCTTAATCCAGCTGCCCAACGAGAGCCTCCTTAGATGTTGGTCGAGGCTCTTGGCGATTAAGCCATTGGCTGATACGACTATCGGCACAATGATCGCTGAGTCCACATCCCACATGTCGACAACCTCGCGAGCCAAGTCAAGATACTTGATTTGTTTATCTTTCTCGGCTTTCACGAGGTTCCCGTCATGCGGGACCGTTATGTCAATAATCATTGTGCGCCGCTCTATTCGATCCACCACCACTATATCAGGCTTATTGGCAACAATAGTCCTGTCAGTGATGATGGATCGATCCCAGTACAATGTGATATTTCCATTTTCGAGAACTGGGTCGGGCACATACCTATAGTACGGCACTTCCGATTCCGCAAGGTTGTATTTCAGTGCAAGTTGCTGATGGATAATCCTGGCTACAAGGTTGTGTCTATGCAAGTACTCTTCGTTAGCAAGACGAGAACACCCGGAGATAATGTGTCGGATTGATTCTCCCGGACGGTGGCATGCCCGACAGATGTCAACCGTGCCGTCTTTCACAATATATTTCCGGTAGTTGTTCGTCATCATAACTTCGTCCATAATTGCACAGACAAAACCTTCGGTTTCCCCAAAGAGGTCACCGGAACGCCACCAGGCTACGGACGCTAACAAATCTACGTCGGGTCCATGTAGGGCCCGGAAAAAGCGTCCGTGAAGCTCCTTACTCTGCCATACCTCCCTGCGATCGTTAGTGTCAAGCACTACAGGTTTGCGCCAGTTCTCTTTAGCCAAGGAGAGCGGAGTGAGGCCCTTGTCCACCGCGACCACATCTCGATGCATCCCCACATCGGCTTCTAGGAAATATTCCCTGAGACTGCATATCTCGCGGTTGTGGAGAGTCTTAGCGTTTAAAAAGCCTCGGCCTCCACACTTTCGCGGGATATACAGTCTCATTACCGATGAACGTGGGTGATGCATTCGATATGCAGTCAACAGCGTACGGACCCTCCGATCCAGGGCGTCGAGTTCCGTCTGAGTCCATTTGAGTACGCCGAAAGAGTACATCAAAACCGGCATGACCCAACCGTTGAAGGCACGCACCTTGTTTCCGCCTGATAGAAGACTATTAAATACTTTCTTCAGGCGGCCAAAGAAGCGCTCCTTCAACGATTGCTTCATGTCAGTAACATTGATGCCCAACGCTTCCGACATACCCAAATACTTATAGGTTTCGGGTGCGGAGAGGGCTCTAAGGTTTATGGAATCCGAGAGTTGGGTTCCCACGGATTCCACAATCTCTCCTCGCTTTACATGCATGACCGCACATTTGTCCACACCAAATTCCATCCTGATGGCGCTACTGAATGTTTCAGTTACTTTCAGTAGCTCCATCAGTTGCAAATTGTTGGGGGCAAAGAGTTTTAGGTCATCCATGTAGAGGAGGTGGGATATAACCTGACCACCTCTCCGCAGCCGATATCCTAGACCTGAATCCTCCAGCAGTGTGCTTAGAGGATTCAAGGCTAAGCAGAACCAAAGCGGACTCAAACTATCGCCCTGAAATATGCCTCGCTCGATCCTTATCGGCTCGCTGTTCCTCTGGATATTTCGACATCCTGGATAGCGAAGGACCGTCCTCCATTGCCCCATACACGACATCAGGAAGGTGCGCAGAGTTGCATCTACTTTATACAACTCCAGCACCCTCATGAGCCATGTATGTGGCACTGAGTCATAGGCCTTCTTATAGTCTATCCAACATGTCGACAGATCCTTTCGGGAACGACGAACCTGTTGGCTAATGGCCATATCAATGAGGAGTAGCTCCTTAGTACCACGGGACCCATTCCTACATCCATTTTGAGAGGCAGACATGATGGAGTTGGTGTCTATATGTTCGTTAATTTTAGCTCTCAAAATGGATGTAAGAACTTTATAGACCGTCGGTAGACAAGTGATCGGTCTATAATTTTTGGGCTCCGCAGTACCACCTGATTTATGGAGCAGGTGGGTTATTCCTGTCGTTAGGAACTGGGGCAGCGACCCTGAATGTAAGGCTGACTGGAACTGGGATGCCAAGCGGGCGTGCGATCTTTGTAACCACTTTATCCAAAAGTTGTGCAGTCCGTCCGGTCCTGGAGACTTCCAGTTAGGTAACGGACGGACTGCACGAGCTACATCTTGGGGACAGATGGTAATAGCCCCCATTTCTGGTATTGGATCGCAGGCTCGCTCGACCTCCCGAGCCCAGTCACCTTCGGTGTGACTGACAGGCACCGACCAGATACTGCGCCAGAAAGAACACATGGCATCATCATCTGGCAGGCGCGTGTCAGTCACACCTTGGTCCGGTCGCTCCCAACCCCTATAAACCCACCTTTCATCGCTCTGGAAGGTGCGATTCTGAGTGTATCGTTCCACTCGCCGCTTATACCTACGAATACGGTTTGCCCATGCATAGACTTTCTGCTTCAGGAAGTCGATGCGCTCTGTGACACGGGACATATAGTCCTGAGGGCTGACATCAGTCCCTGAGAACGCCCGCCTCACAAAGCGCATCACTCTAGGACGAGTATTGCCCTCCCTGAAGCAGGTTAGTTTGCCGATGAGTGCTCTGGCCCCACCAATACGCCGCTCAATTCTGCACTGCCAAGCTGGTACGGATGGTTTCGGTCGTGTAGCTCTAGAATCATTAGCAAATTTGACGTGAGCTACACGACATGCCGCTACAGCCGCGCAGTACAGAATCGAATGAGTATCGGTGAGGTCTTCGCAGTCATCAAAATAGTTTGACAACTGCGAATCCAGAGCCGCCACAAGCGCCCTATTTTTGTTATGCATGGGCAAACGAGGTAAGCGTGGTCTAAGTTCGGGAGACAAGAAACGATATTCCCGAATCGCATCTTCCAAAGCACTCCTCAATTCTTCATTGCACTGGGTACTTACGTTTGTAGCCCTGTCATCACTTCCCTCGTCAACTCGGTTTGTTTCAGACTGTGGTGGTATTATATTAGTCTGCGACGGCGGGGGGGCAATGACATGGCTACTCTGCATTTCAATTCGCAGGCGATCAAGTACAGTGTCATCCAACATATGATTACGCTGGATAACCCGCACCTGATCCGACAGTCGTTGTGCCGAAACGTTGACAGCTGGTTCAAGCACCTGAAAAAGAGAGAGCATCCGAACACGGTACGCGGTCAGATTATTTCCTCCCTCTGTAGCCCCATAGTATGAGCGCATGACGTTCTCATTAATGGATGGCGTCCATCTCATGCGCTGCACACTTCCGCCGGGAGCTGGGACCCTTTCAGAGGCCGGTGGGCCTCGAGGTCCTAAGCCATCCGGCGGCCGGCGTCCTCCCCGACGGCGAGCAGGTGGTGGCGTCGTGGGCGGGGAGAAATACTCGTCGCTCGAGCTCGACGCAGCTACCGCGGCCGGTGTCGTCACAGCGCTTACAATGGGGCTGGGTACCGGCGGCGGCGAGGCGGAGCTGAGCGACGAGTCCGGAGGTGGTGGGCGTGCTCTTCGTGCGGCTGATCTTGTCAACATTTTTCTATATTTTCATCCTTTAATTTTGTTTGTTTTATTCATCATGACACCTGTCATGTCATCTCCTTTTCAGTAGTTTTTGGTTCATGTTATTGGTCTATTTCGAATGCGGTATGTTATGTTTTTTATAAGTACTGATAAATGAATGTAAAATATCGTCAGAAATGATTACAACGGTTTAAATATGGTTAAAATTAATAAAAATGATCGGGTCCAATTTTCGAGACTTGTGACTGTTGACGTTGGTGTTGCCAGCTCTTTATTATTATTATTATTATTATTATTATATTATTATTTTATTATTATTATTATTACAATAATATTATATAGTAATGCGCCTCGGTTGTTACTTTTTTTTTTTAAGTAAATTTATTCTTCCAGTTTTAGTAAAATATAAACATAACCTAAAAATAACAAAATTATATCCTAACTAAAACTATTCACAAATTAAAACATGGCGTCGAAAAATTCATTCGCATCGCTGTCGACAGGTAATGTACCCAAAAGACTGGCGGCATTGCCACGTTGTATGGCAATGCTTAGCCTCTGGCCAAGGTAAAAGCCAGCCCTTGAGTC
The DNA here is from genome assembly GCA_946251885.1 of Cosmia pyralina. Classification (NCBI taxonomy): domain Eukaryota; kingdom Metazoa; phylum Arthropoda; class Insecta; order Lepidoptera; family Noctuidae; genus Cosmia; species Cosmia pyralina. The sequence goes on along the minus strand of OX276348.1, from coordinate 2,366,729 downwards.
ACGGGAAGTATCAACCAGCCGTTTGGAGATATCCTCCCCACGGCCCGAGGGTTTCAACCCCAAACGGCTCAAAAATATAGTTACCAATAAGGTTACTATATTTACGCCGCCAGAGGTTTTCCGCAGCCGTAGCAGCGGAGCCAGCAAGGCACGCCGAGCCAGAAAGATGGGATGGCGCAAGAGTATCGACACACGTTCCATCCCAGACTAAAGGCCTATCCACTTTGCAGTAGCAGTTTTAGTTGAATATAGGTACATTAATATACAATTACATTAGCCCAAGACGAACGAAACGATGAGTCATCAAAATCCGCTTAAAAATGTTGGAGATACAGTACATTTTTATGCATATAACTCCGTACATAAGAATAATTTTTATTAAACGAGTACACTAAAATTTGTCTGAAAGTATTAGATCACGTTAGTGAAAGAATCATCAAAATTGGTTCATTAGTTTTTGAGAAAATCGTGGACATACAAACAAACATACATACATATAGACATACGGGTGAATACAGAATCTCCTTTTTTGAACTCGGTTAAAAAACAGTTCAATGCACAAATGCGTGCATATTTTTAGTTATGGGATCCGACGCTATGGGTATCGTTGAGGGGATGATGTTTCTAAGTTACTTATGTCAATATTTTGTGAGATATTGGATGTTTTCAGTTAAGTACAACCGCAGAAATAACATTGTATTTCATAGTTCTTTTCGAGAAATACAAACTTATTTTTGCGGTCGGTAAAATCAATACTGTGCATGCGTAAATAACAGGGGTTAAAGTATGAAATTGCTGTTTATTGTATTAGGTCTTTACCTATGAAATTGCCGTTTTGCAGTACTGGCCATTTCAAATCAAAATAATTTTTGTTTGGCTAAGAATTCTAATTTCAAATTAATTTTATTTTAAAAACATGGATTTTTTTTCCAAAAGTAGTCATTTGTTTATTGATTAGTGTTACATTTTCATCGCATTTCAATCTTTTTCGTCATCATGGATACGTTAAAAATTCGAGAAATTATGGAATATGAGTACCGACGTGGCAGCAACGCGGCACAAGCGGCACGCAACATCAACGACGTTTACGGAGCTACCACTACAAACCAACGCACCACTTGTTATTGGTTTGCTCGCTTCCGTTCTGGAAATTTCGACCTGAAAAATGAACCTCGCGGTCGTCCGAAGACTTTGGTCGACAATGACGAATTAAAGGCGATTGTGGAAGCTGATGATACACAATCTACGGCTGAATTAGCAGCAGCTTTCGACGTTAGCGTCAAAACAATATTGGTCCATTTGCGTCAAATTGGCAAGGTAAAAAAGCTTGACAAATGGGTGCCCCACGAACTCAATGATCGCCAGCGCGAAGTACGCGTCGAGACGTGCCTTGCACTGCTCAACAGACACACAAATGAAGGAATTTTGAACCGCATTGTTACCTGCGATGAAAAATGGATTCTGTTTGATAACCGCAAACGCTCAGCAAGTTGGTTGGATCCTGGTTCAGCACCTAAACAATGCCCTAAACGAAAACTTACCCCTAGAAAAGTGATGGTCACTGTTTGGTGGTCTAGCGCCGGTGTGATTCATCACAGCTTCTTACCAAACGGGGTGAGCATTACTTCAGATGTGTACTGTGAAGAACTGAACACAATGATGGAGAAGCTGGCACATCTCCAACCAGCATTGGTCAATCGCTCGTCTCCGCTGCTCCTGCACGACAACGCGCGACCTCATACTGCACAGCAGACGGTCTCCAAGTTGCAAGAACTGGGGTTGGAAGCTCTCCGTCATCCGCCCTACTCACCAGACCTAGCGCCTACAGACTACTACTTATTCCAGAATTTGGATAACTTCTTGGCGGGAAAAAAATTCAATACCCGAGAGGCAGTACAAAATGCCTTTGAAGAATTTGTTGCCTCCCGTCCAGCTGATTTCTTTAAGAAGGGCATCAATAAACTGCCACTGCGTTGGCAAAGATGCATTGATTGCATGGGTGATTACTTCGATTAATACAAATAAAAAATGCATGAAAAAAATTCGTTTAATTTTTTTCATACAAAACGGCAATTTCATAGGTAAAGACCTATTATTAGGAACTTCGAATTGATATAGAACCTTCATGGTTTGAGATTTTTGAGTGAAACTTTTTTCACATGCCTATGACGTTATTCTTTTAAAAAATGTGCGACATTCGATTATCGACTTTCAGTTGTTTTTTTTTTATTCAGCTTAGACAAGAAAGATGGATACTTCAAAAATTCAACTTATTTTTTAATACGAGTTCCCACGCGGAACTAACGCGGCAGAAACAGCTCGCAATATCAATGTTGCGTTTGGAGAGGGGACTGCTAATGAACGCACCGTACGATATTGGTTTAAACGCTTTTGTGATGGAAACTTTGATTTGAAGAACGAACCACGTGGAAGTCCGCCCACACAGGTGAATAACAATGAATTGAAAAAGATGGTGGAAGCCGATCCGAGCCAAACTACCCAGGAATTAGCGGAAAGAGAAAGAAAAGAAAGAAGAAAGAAACGCGTGTTGAAACTTGTGTTGCCTTGTTGAATCGCTACAGAAATGAAGGAATATTGGATCGAATTGTGACATGTGATGAAAAGTGGATTCTTTACGATAACCGTAAGCGAAAAATGCAATGGCTGACCCCAGGTCAAACGCCGCAACAGTGTTCTAAAGCAAAACTTATCAATAAAAAGGTAATGGTAACTGTTTGGTGGTCTCAGCATGGTGTTATTCACTATAGCTTTCTCCGATCTGGTCAAGCAATAAAGGCAGATGTCTACTGTGCCGAACTCCGAACAATGATAGCAAAACTATCAGTGAAACAGCCCCGACTCATGAATCGATCTTCACCATTATTGCTCCATGATAACGCGAGACCTCATACAGCACGAGAAACCGTTTTAACTCTACAGGAACTGCAATTTTGCTTTCCCTCCGGACCTCGACAACGAGCACACGTGTATCAACTCTGTACCATTTTTTATTTAACTTTAAATATAAATTTTTAACGCATAAAAATCAAAGAAAAAAAATAGGAGTGCATAAATTCATAGAAGCTTCAAGTTACTCACCGAGTGTTAAGCTGCCATCTTCGAAACGCGCCGCCCATCCCCCTTGCGCACGAGTACTTAGCAGCCATTGGAAGACTGACGGCCCCACCCAGCGCTCGGCCCACCAGTGAGGAAAAAAGGTACACGCCCCAACTTTGGTCATCGGCAAAAGCCCCGTCCGTGCAATAGACGTCGTCGCCAGCTTTCCTTGGCTCGCTGCGCGCCTGGTACTTTTTTTGTTGAAATATCATTTCCCTACCATAAGCGTTGGGTTATTAGCAGTACCATACGTCATTACGCTAATTAAATAAATCTACACTACTGGGCTTAAGAACAAAACTCGACACGTAGTGCGTTGTCCTTTTGCTTTCTTGCGCCCTGGTACTTGCAGAGTAAAGAAACATGCCAATAAACAGATCTCCACCAAATACTCCTGCCCCGGTTTCGTCACTCGCAGCGCCCTCTACGAACACTTTGCATCATAGCTCCTCTGAACCGAACATAATCAACACTAACCAGTCAACCCCGATTAAGTGCGAGTTTTCCAACGTTACTCTCCGTAACAAAAGCAAGTGTTCAGAGTCTAGGCGTGATCAGGATAGTCAACTAACAGTGTTCATGTCAGAAATTAAGAGCATGTTTCTTGAGTTCAAGGAAGAACAAAATAAGAAAATTGAGCAGTTATGTGTGTCTGTCGAGGAAATAAAAATCCAAAATTCTAGCATTCAGTCTACTGTAAATTCTTTGTCCCAAGACTATGAGGACCTCAAAAATAAAATTCAACACCTTGAATCCCAGCTCCAGTCTGAACGGGAAAATAATTCCAAGTGCTTAAGAACTTTGGAGGATAGACTGGATTACCTGGAACGTGGTGCGAGATCATCATGCCTGGAAATAAGGAATATACCCGCGGCGAAGTCTGAAACCAAGGATACCTTATTAAAAACGATAACTCAGATTGGCTCCACCCTTAACGTACCCTTCCAGCCCCTTGAAGTAAAAGACATTTTCCGCATAGGTTCGACAAGTTCTCAAAACAGGACTATTATCGTAGATTTTACCTCAAATCTACTGAAAGAAAAAATTGTGCAAAGGTACAAGAACTTTAACAAGGGAAATAGCAAGTTATCTACTGAGCACTTGAAAATAGGTGGACCTGCACAGCCTGTGTTTCTGTCTGAAAATCTCTCACCTAAAATGAAACGCCTCTTCTTCCTGGCCCGTGACTTTGCGAGCACAAATGAGTTCCGGTATTGCTGGGTAAAAAATGGCAAAATATTTCTCCGTGAAAGAGATGGTGCCGAACATTTAATGATAAAAGACGTATCTGATCTGCCTACTCCGAAAGAGAAATGACTATATTATGTTAACCTCCCTGAATTTGTTAAATATTATTGTTATGCTGTCGGTTTGCTTAAATGGTTCCATGTTAGTGTCTATTCTCTTGCTTGCGTCGATGATGGCGTAAAATTGTTGTACTTTTTATTGATTTTTTATCTTATTGTTAGTATACTTCTTACATATAATTTTAAACACTCATTACATCACCTACACACACCTATTTACACCCATAACACTACATTTCGCAAAGGAAGAGCTTATCTTAAACCCAACCCTTTATTTCTGATCTTGATTGCTTTCGAGTCTCGACTGTTTAGCTGTCTAATGCTATCCACTGCATCACTAAAATTGTTCCCCGAAATATTAATGTTTTTGTTACAAATGTTAATTTTTGAAATCATCTATGAATGATACGGCACGTATTATCGATGATATTGAGGAGCTTTCAGTGTCAGCGTCTTATGAATGTTCCCCTGAACAGGTAGGCTTATATCTCCATGATATGACCCACAGCCTGAAGATATTTCACGTTAATATTAGAAGCATCGGCAGCATCTCAAACGTTAACAATCTTCTCATATTACTTCATCGGATAGGGACTCAATTTGACGTCATTGTGTTATCTGAATGCTGGTTACATAAATGTCCCCATCTTCCTACAATACCTGGCTATGCGTCCACTTCTTCTGATTACTCTAATCAAAACGATGGCGTTGTTGTTTATACGAAAGTGGACATAAAAATTACAGTTGAAAAGCCAACTCTGAATGATGCTAACTGTCTTGTCATTAAATTCTCCACAGATGTAGCTGTCGTCGCTATTTATAGATCTCCATCAAATAGGAATATACAAAATTTTATAACTAGTCTAGATTCTATCCTTTACTCCTTGAATACTTTTAAATCTATTATTTTAGTTGGAGACATTAATATAAACATTGCTCCGAGCTGTTTAGATGTAAACACTGACACTTACTTAAATGCTGTTGCATCTCATGGTATGTTACCAGCTCATGTTTTCCCTACACGAAACAGTAGTTGCCTTGACCACGTGATTATCAAATCAAATAAACCTTCCAAAACCTTAGTTCTTGATTCTTTATTCACCGACCATGCTCCGGTTATAGTTTTTGCTAATCTAAGATTAAATACCCCAAAATCACCCTCAAAATCTCGTCGTGTGGATATAGCTGCCTGTGTTGAGATGCTGAAACATACCGACTTCTCCTCAGTCATGTACTGTCGTGATACTGACATTGCAGCTTCTTCAATGATTAATCTTATTTCTTCAGCAGTTGATCAAAATACTCTCGTTTCAAATATGCCAAGCAAAAAACGAATTATGAAGCCGTGGATTACACCTGGGTTTCTTAGGTGTATGCGAAACCGGGACAGCTTGTTTCGTAAAACTAAAAGAGATTCTGCTAACGTTACCTTAAAAACGACTTATCTTCGGTACAGGAACTTTTGCAACAATTTATTGAAGAAAATAAAAAGGCAATACGAACAGAATGAATTCGAAAGACATCGTAAAAATCCTAGGGCTACTTGGAATCTAATTCGGTCTATCTCGAATCTCCAAAAAAATAAAACTACTGCCAGTGAGCTGCTGTCGATTACCTCACATCCATCCCAATCGGTTGACTCCATAAATGGTTACTTTGCTGACGTAGGACCTAATCTAGCATCTAAAATATTAAATTCCCCAAACTATATGCTTCCTTCCGTAACCAACCCTTCCTTACTCAATGTCAGTGGCAATTCGATGGTTGTTCTGGACACCGATGACGAGGAAATTGAACGTCTCATCCTTGGACTGAAACTTAACTGTGCCGTGGGTTGGGATGGCATCCCTGCCAAACTGATTTATAGTGCAAGGCACATCCTTATCCCTGTTATTTGCCATGTTTTTAACCTTGTTTTATCAACAGGTATTTTCCCTCCAGTTTTTAAAAAAGCTGTCGTCCATCCTATCTACAAGAGCGGGGACAGAGGCAGTGTCAATAACTACAGACCCATTTCTGTATTATCTACTATTTCTAAGCTCCTAGAAAAAGTTATAAATAAACGTCTGCTGGACTACCTCAAGTCGAATAATGTACTTTCTGACAACCAGTATGGTTTTAGATCGGGTAGAGGTACTGAAGATGCGGTTTTGGAATTACTAGGTCAAGTAGCTAATAACCTAAACAATAAAGACAAGACTATAGGTATCTTTCTGGATCTCTCTAAAGCGTTTGACACCGTCTCTGTTCCCCTTTTGCTAGACAAGCTCGAAAGGATTGGTGTTAGAGGCCTACCACTTGACCTATTCAAAAGTTACCTGACAGAACGTTCCCAGGTCGTCTTACTAGATGGTTACACCAGCGGGGAGGTGTCTCTAACTTATGGGGTTCCTCAAGGAAGCGTTCTTGGACCATCGTTATTCCTTGTTTACATTAACGAGCTCTGTAAGCTCAGCGCAGCTAACTCTAAGGTGATCACCTACGCTGATGACACAGTCATCCTGGTTCACGGTAGGGATTGGTCGGAGGCCCGTCTCTTTGCAGAATCAGCGTTGCAGAAAGTTATGAAATGGTTAACTCAAAATTTGCTCACCCTAAATCTTGATAAAACAAGGTTTATCGCATTTGGTCCAAAATAGGCATCACAACCGTCCCCAAACTACTGCTTGATAGCTCATGTGTGCGATTCTGGTCCGAATGTGGCATGTACCTGTGCCAGAGTTGTACGCACGGACTCTATTAAATATCTGGGAGTAGTAGTTGATAGCAAACTTTCATGGAGCGAGCAGGTCAGTTATCTGGTTTCTAGAGTAAGAAGATTGATTTCTGTTTTTAAAAACCTTAGAACTTCCGCAAATGTTTCTACCCTGAAAACAGTTTACTTTGCACTTGCTCACTCCGTTCTTACATATTGTATAACGGCTTGGGGTGGGGCTGGGAAGTGTCTTCTCCTTCGACTTGAGAGGGCACAGAGAGGGGTCCTTAAGGTTATGGCACATAAACCCATTCGTTTCCCGACTCACGATTTGTACTCGTTATGGAAGATACCTACTGTAAGGCAGTCTTTCATTCTATGCACAATGTTACGGAAACACTCGGAGTTGCCTTACGACCCTAACGCCACTATTGAGCGTAGACGTGGGTGTAGATCGGACAGAGTTTGTGGCATAGTGTCGGCGAAACTTGAAGTGGTCCGGCGGCAATACGATTTCTTTAGTTCGAGGCTGTACAATAAGGTAAACAGTGTACTCCATGTTCATTCTCGTTCTTATAGGGACTGTAAAAAACTCACTGACGACTGGCTTCAAACCCTCACCTATGAAGACCTGGAGAGCTTGGTCAAACCCTGATTTGTTTCCAATATCGACCTCTTCCTTCCGAAATAGATTCATAACATATAAATTAAGACACACTCACGCACACACACACACACACATACTCACACACCTATGCAAACACCCACACGCACATAATACATTCGCTCGTACCTACACATATTCACATTTTTAACCTATTATTCTAGTTTGTAATCTATCTCGTGTTTAGTATAAATTCTAGAACGCTATCGTCTTTTTCCTGAGGTGGGCGTTAATTCCTACGACACAGTATTTTACTAATGTAGGTATTATCGCACTAAATGTTTTTGTCATACTGTGTTTTCGTTCAATAAAGAATTTTATTATTATTATTTTAATTAGAAACCATTCGTCACCCTCCGTATTCGCCAGACCTTGCTCCAACGGACTACCATTTTTTTCGTGATTTGGACAATTTTCTACGTGATAAAAAGTTTTCTTCTCAGGAGGCAGTACAAAATGCTTTCACACAGTTTGTCGAATCTAGATCACGAATTAGATGGCAGCAATGTATAGATAATAATGGTAATTATTTTGATTAAATAAATATGTTAAATTAAAAACTTTTTAACAAAAAAAAAACCGACTTCCAAAAATCACTACAAAGTGAAAAATAACTTTAATTTCGGAAGTCGGTGTCTGGTTAAATGTATTTTCGTTTTTTGCCACCGACTTCCGAAATTAAAGTTATTTTTCACTTTGTACTAGTGATTTTTGGAAGTCGGTTTTTTTTTTTGTTAAAAAGTTTTTATTTCTCGCTTTTTAGTGGCTCTGTTTATAATTTGTATAAGTTACAATAGTCTAATGTCAATTGCTCATCACATGTTACAAAATATTGCTTTTCCCGATGCTGGGACCTTAATTGTTGAGGAGTTCTGCTGGTAAGAACCAGGAGAATTCCTCAACAACCACTCATCACACGCATTGTGTGACGAGCGGAAATTGATTAGCAACCATATTAAAGTAATCGAATCGCAACCCGTGAAATATTTATCATTGTGTAGTTCCGGTAGCCATCTGTGGTCTTCATCATCAGTTCCACTTCACCAAGTGGTGCTTTCTGAGAGCAAATACACGAGCTACTATAAAAAATACCCAAATCGCTATAGGTGTGCCTATAATATTTGAAGAGTTCCTTCGATTTCTCCAGGATCCCATCATCAGAACTAGATTTTGACAAAAATGGGACCATTTGGGAAATACTTCCCAAATGGTCCCATTTTTGTCAAAATCTAGTTCTGATGATGGGATCCAACAAACCCTATCCAACAAAAAAATAATTTTTCAAATCGGTTGGCAAGCGACGGAGTTATGCGCGAACAAACATAAAAAAAAAAAATAGAAACATCCGAATTGAGAACCTCCTCCTTTTTTAGAAGTCGGTTAAAAAAAAAACGAATTTCAATTTTTCAGTACAAATCGGCAATTTCATACTTTAACCCCTAATATTTATCCTAACCCTTCAACTATGTGTGGCCCGACACACACTTGGCCAGTTTTTTTATCCTTGTTTACCGCGCAATCTAATTAAAAAAAATATGTTCAAGTCGAAAATAATGGCGTCATTAACGTACAACATAGTTTGGTTATCAATATGAGGAAATTGTGATGAATAAATATATTGTTATGCGCGGTACATAAACCTACGTACGTTACATTATTTAATTCGTGAATTTTATAACGCTATAATGTTAAAATCTGTCCACTCGACTGCATTTTGGAAACAGATGTGTACCGTATACACCACACCACCACACACACATAGGAACTTATTTACCATAATATTGACTTCAATTTCTTTTTGTAAGAATTACAACATCTAGTTCATCATTGGCATCAGTTCAAGCAAGTAGCAATCCTAATCAGATTCATTATAAAATTCCATAACGATGGAGAAGCTATCAGTTTGATAGTTAAATATTAAGTATAGCATAATCAGTCTATAATGTTCCCACTGCTGGGACACAGGCCTCCTCTCGGTGAGGAGTGGGCTGTAATCCACCACGCGGGCCCAATGCGGGTTGGTAGATGTCACATGTCTTCGAATTTTTGGTTCTTGGACAAACCGGTTTCCTCATGATGTTTTCCTTCACTGTTTTGAGAGCAGTGGTGATGAAATAATTTACACAAAGTAAAGTGCCTGCCTGGGTTCGAACCTAGGTTCGACTCGTAAGTCGCGGCCGTTACCACTAGGCCACCACTGCTCTAAATATTATACGATGTATATGATAATATTGTACGATGTCAGAATCATGAATGAAATAATGACAAATCAAACATAATGTGATAAACGACTTAAAAAAATATGAAGTACTGGACTCACCGCGCTGGACTTCTCAAATGGATGACTGAAAAGTTAAAAAAGACGAATATTAATATTTTTCTTTCTGGTGATGTCCAAATATAACGCGGGAAAAGGACTATCTCAAGTTCGTGAATCATAACTCGGTGGCCTAATATAAGCTATCGTGGCGCGAATACGCGACGTCGCAATTTGTCAATCATTTGTTCGGCAAACTGGAAGGCGCCCTCTTTCGGCGTGATGACGCGTTCGTGTTAGCCAAACAAAATGAACGCGACGGTCACGTGATAAGGGGGATGGTGGTGGTTCTAAGGTAAATTTTCTTACGTTTTTTGCTTTGCTCTCCAATGCCAGGTTTATGTTGATTAAAATATTATTCGAGACCGTAATAAATTAGAATAAATAGCTCATATAATGTATAATAATAATATACAACTCTCTAAGTTAGAATTGGCCTCAAATGTCAAGGTTTTCATGAAATGTTCATTCTTTAGGGTAATTTGAACTTAGATGAGTTATATTTATGATTCTAATTATTATAATTCTGCAAATATAAAGGTAAGGTTGCGAACCATATTTGAATCAACATAAATAATCAGACACTGACCTGAAGATTTCAATAAAACGTAAGAAAACTTCAGCTTTGATGCCTACCGAACGGAAAGTTTAAAAACCGGCAAAGTGCGTCAGGTCACGCACAATGAAAGGTTCCGTAATAGAAAAGAATTTATCCCAAAAACAAACTTAAAATTTTAATTTAAAAAAAAATGTTTTTATGTGTTAAAATTACAAATTAACAGTTTTCCTTTACTTTTGCTGGCAGACCTTGCTTCTTGCCAAATTTCATTATTCTTGGTCAACGGGAAGTACCCGATAGGTTTTGATTTACTTGCGAGTATCAAAATATGTCACATAAATGGCTGTGTTTTTTATTGCGTTGACTCAGAAGCTTGATTTTTAGGACTACAAGAGACTATAGACTTACGTATTTTTTGTTAATTTCAACTTGATACCTCCACGCGTTCCTGAGAAAAAGGGACTTGACAGACTGACAGACAGACAGACAGACGGACAACAAAGTGATCTTATAAGGTTTCCATTTTTTTCTTTTGAGGTACAGAACCCTAAAAACAATTTAAATAAGTATATTAAAAAACCTGTTACTCACTCTGAACATGCGCAAAGGATTTCAGCTGATTTGAAGCTGTAAAAGAAAATTATAATAGGTTAGATAAGTTACCAAACGCTTTCCTAAACCATTATCAAAATGAATAAAAAAAAACAACTCACAATTTTCCCCAAGTTATGTCTGGGATGGCTATGTTCACCGCAATGGTATTTGCTACCTGAAATAAAATAATTCATAATCAAACAAGTTAATTATACAAGAGGTCTAGCTTGTTTTCGGATGCACCCCTTGTCATCTCTAAAACTATGTTTCAAAATAATATTTAAATAAGTAAAATTTTTAAGAACTTTCAGAATGCATTCTAAAAAATTTGATGAATTTATCAATATTACTAAATTAAATCTCTTTGAAGGATAAAATCAGGAATGAAGTTATCCGGAAAAGAACCAGAGTAACTGACATAGCTTGCAGAGTAAGCAAACTGAAGTGGCAGTGGGCTGGCCATGTTTGTCGAAGGACCAATGGCCGGTGGAGCAGACGAGTCCTGGAGTGGAGACCGCGTATTGGCAAGCGTTGTGTGGGACGCCCCCACAGAATAGATACAAGTCAGTAACTATTTCCTTTCTAACCTCTTTATCTGTTCTGTGGAGCTTAAAAAGGTGCCTGGGAAAGACTGGATGAGAACAGCGGAGGACAGGGTGTTGTGGCGCAGCCTGGGAGAGGCCTGTCTACAACAGTGGAACTCCGATAGGCTGAGTTGATTGACTAAATTAAATTATGAAATATCTAATCTAATCTATCTAATCTATAATCACTAAAATAATGACCTAAGTATGAATTGCAATAATAACACTGAATTAGATGTTGTAACAGTTTTAGATGTAAAAAAACATATGGAAAGTAAATATTTCTATCTCAATCTTTCTAGCCTTTTCCCAACTATGATGGGGTCGGCTTCCAGTCTAACCAGATGCAGCTGAATACCAGTATTTTACATGGAGCGACTGCCTATTTGACCACCACAACCCAGTTACGGGGTAATAAGATACCCCTTGATAAGTACTTTACTTTTAGTCTGGTTGTCAGCCTTTCGGGCTTCTGACGACCCGTAACGACTGTCAAACTTCAACCAATAATATGCTATTATTCATCGATGCTGTCAAGAATCCATGAATGACTGCCGGGACCAACGGCTTATCGTGCTTTCCGAACCACGAAGGAGTCTCAGTATGTAAAGATGATCACCCATCCATAGACCAACCCCGGCAAGCGAAGCTTAGCTGAGTAAGTTATTTATACCGACTCAATATTTTAGTGTGTTACAGAACAATGATTCATAATTTCATTTAGTAATATTGATAAAATCAAAACAGAGAAATATTTGTCAGCTATTTGCAAGTTTAACAACTTTCAGAATGCACCCTCATATAAAAATACTATCGTATCCTATTTTCCCCAAAGAGAGATCTCTTCTTTGCCAGCTTTCTTTCATTCCCGTTTCATAGATGGCGAACAACCCATTTATCTCCCTCATTGGTCTACCTAGAGGTTGCAAGCACAACACTGAGCATATTATTTATTATTAGGTATAGGCTGCCAACTTTGTGTTCCCTTAGCCGTCAAATGCTATTAGGTATAGGCTGCCAACTTTGTGTTCCCTTAGCCGTCAAATGCTATTAGGTATAGGCTGCCAACTTTGTGTTCCCTTAGCCGTCAAATGCTATTAGGTATAGGCTGCCAACTTTGTGTTCCCTTAGCCGTCAAATGTTATTAGGTATAGGCTGCCAACTTTGTGTTCCCTTAGCCGTCAAATGTTATTAGGTATAGGCTGCCAACTTTGTGTTCCCTTAGCCGTCAAATGTTATTAGGTATAGGCTGCCAACTTTGTGTTCCCTTAGCCGTCAAATGTTATTAGGTATAGGCTGCCAACTTTGTGTTCCCTTAGCCGTCAAATGTTATTAGGTATAGGCTGCCAACTTTGTGTTCCCTTAGCCGTCAAATGTTATTAGGTATAGGCTGCCAACTTTGTGTTCCCTTAGCCGTCAAATGTTATTAGGTATAGGCTGCCAACTTTGTGTTCCCTTAGCCGTCAAATGCTATTAGGTATAGGCTGCCAACTTTGTGTTCCCTTAGCCGTCAAATGTTATTAGGTATAGACTGCCAACTTTGTGTTCCCTTAGCCGTCAAATGTTATTAACTTATTAGGTATAGGCTGCCAACTTTGTGTTCCCTTAGCCGTCAAATATCTAATCCCAATTTTTAGCTTCCCATAAGTAAAATCAAATAAACAGGTAGGCAAAACAATCATAATTGGAGTTATTATTTTATAGCCAGTATAAACGTTATATTATTTTTAAGCACACCGTGTAGTAAGTACCTACATTCGGTTATTTTCCCTAAGCGAAATGAGTCAAGGTCTGAAAAAGGGTTTAATTACTCGTATAATCGATGAGAATACCGATGACATAATACTCGTACAATTTTAATCCGCATTAAATAAATAGAGAATGAAACCTGTTAAACTGTAATTAATTCCGCTGTCCACCCCTGTGTTACGCCTTCACAAAACATTGAGAGAATATATATAAAATGTACTATTAATAATAAAACTTCCGGAGTAAATTCTCTAAATAATGTAGTTTTGAAGAACAACGCGGTCACACTCGCAGCCAGATACAAAAAGCGAGTGTATTGTATAATATGTATAGATTTACTCATTCTGGAATTACGACAGTTGTATGAAATGGGCACGGCTAATGGGGGCTATCTTTTTTGTGCTCAGCAGTTGGCGCCAAAGGTCCTGTCATTACTTTTATTTCATATGTTTTGGACTAAGTACCCATAACTTCATCTAATATTTATTTTACTACATTTTAAAAATTCAAATTATTATTTACTTTTTAATGTTCCTAAAATTGGCAAGCATGAAACCGTCATATATTTTTCCTCCAAATGCTACCAAGTTAGATCCTAATTTGTTACTTTAAATCTTATGCCATATTATTAATCAGTAATGGCACAATCTCTATAACACTATTGAATAATTAGTCAAAATCCGCGATAAGAATTCCCACAAGCAGTGCGTTCAATGACATATTTTGACATTTGACCTTACTCTACAGTAGGGCTAGCGGCGAATTTAATCGCGATTGGCATAGTTTATTAATTTGATAAATAATTAATGTCCCTGACTGAACCTATATTTAAACATAAATTTTAGGCAGAGAATATCAAACTGGTGAAATGTCCTTAGGTAGGAACACCCCGATGTTGCCAGTTATGTTTAGGTCCAGTGTACAGTTGAACAAGCTATTTGAAACACATGCAAAAATATTTCACTACACTGCCCTGCACTGCACTGTATCTTCTGTTGTTCTGTGTCTTTTGCACTGTAAGTGGGCATCCAAGCAAAAAGGGTCCAGTTCTCGGCATTTAGTTTCCGAGATATAAGAAGTTTTGTAAAGTTGGGTGAAAAATTGCATTTCTTGATTTTAATTGATTAAATTAATAAATGCTCAATTATCTACAATTTCATTATAGTAAATGACTTTTATATGATTTTTCCAAAATTTCAACTTCAAATGTCTGATAAAAAAAATATGTGCCAGTTTTTGAATATTTTTTTAATCCTTACTAAGTATCAATTGACTATTCTAGATACCGAATCTAGTCTTAACTCAATACCCCACTACTGAACTCTTTTGCTTGGACGCCCACATATTTTTATATTCTGTACGTAAAAACTATTTAAGCTTTTGGCAATCTCAAGTAAAAACCAAAGCACAGGTATTCACAACACAATATTATTTAGAACTAGTTGCAAGTTAGTTGCCTACATAAGAAGCTTGCAATGGTTTCCTGTAGTCTTCTTCACCGTATCCGGCGACAGCAACCCGGACTAATTTTCTTTTGTGTGCTTTCTGATCACTAGCAAAGTCAAAGGTCTTGAAAACCCGGTCTCACTGTGTCCAGAACACCTAAACAAGAGGCGCTAAATTCGCAAAAGTTGACTACTATATTGGTGGCACAGATACTGTCTCCAGGCTTCTTACAGGTGGGTAATTTCCTGATGAAAAACCCAATAGCACATAGGCTCCACCGTGGGAATCAAACTTACATAGGTTAGGTTATTCACACTTGCGACCACTCGACGAACGAGGCAGTAAAGCATGAGTAGGCCACAAGACTGCCTTTCCATCAGAGCTCTGCTCAGCTACGCAGCGAGGACATCCACCAATATGATCGTTTGGCTTGTATCGCTTAGCTTAGGTACCTCTGTTGGAAATGGGAACAACGAATGTTATAATTTACTTAGCTAAGTTTTTTAATTATGTACTGGTAAATAGCCCATCTAACTCGTGCCTAAGTAATAACAGCCGCACGGGTCGATCCATCAGGTTAAGCTACGCTTGCCGGGGTAGGTCCGTGGATGGGTGACCATCTTTACATACCGGGTCTCCTCCGTGCCTCGAAAAGCACGTTAAGCCGCTGGTCCCGGCTGTCATTCGTAGATTTTTGACAGTCGTTACGGGTCGTCAGAAGCCTGAAAGTCTGACAGCCAGTCTTAGCAAAGGGTATCGTAATATCCAGTTACTGGATTGTGGAGGTCAGATAGGCAGTCGCTCCATGTAAAATACAGCGTATATTCAGCTACATCTGGTTAGACTGGAAGCCGACCCCAACATAGTTGGGAAACGGCTAGGCAGATTGAAACAACCCATCTAACCCGCTCAGCTACACAACTTTGCTTTGATGGAAATATAAATCTCAGCTCAGCGTCGAAAGTTGAAAATACAACAGCACGCTTTTATCTGGGTGTGCATTTAGATGTCGCCTTGTGTAAGCGAACGGGAATAAAGTTAGGACAAAAGATCCATACTGTCGTAAGTGTCGTACCTATCTTATTTATTAGCCTTGACAATTCAAAAGTGCATGAAATTGGTTTATTTGAAATAAATGCTTTCAGTTTCTCGCTCACTCTCTGGTGAAAATGCAGCCTTAGGCATGAAAGCTCACTATCACCATCTATATCTTACCTATACTCTCTACCGAAGCAAAGTTAATCAATTTTATATGGGACCAACTGTGATGTGTGATACCCTCTCGAATAAAACAAAAAAAATCCAAATCGGTCCAGCCATCGTCGAGTAATCGGGGAACATACATAAAAAAAAGGTTCCGACGAATTGAGAACCTCCTCCTCTTTGAAGTCGGTTAAAAATAAAGTCGCTTTTCGTGTTTGTATGTGTGGCCGCGTTGTTCTTCTAAGCTACACAATGGATTTTGATACGGTTTTCACTGTTATTTAGAGAATTTATTCCGGAAGATTTATTATGTAATAATACATTAATATTGAACTTATATATTATATAGAAACTTTCATGCTTGGTAAGTCGTAAAAATCGTGTGAAGCAGGACCGGGTCGCTAGTGATAAAAATATACTAATTATTTATTACCAAATTACAGGATAGCTCACTATTGCGCACTACACAATAAAAAACAAAGTCCCCCGCCAAGTCTGTTTATATGTACGTATGTACGCGATGGTCTCAAAAACTTCTGAAAGGATTTTCATACGATTTTCACCAAAGGATGGATTGATTCATGCTTGAGGAAGGTTTAGGTGTATAATTCATTAAGGTTTTTTTTTTTTTTGTAAATTAGCTTAATATGACGATGATTGCTGGAGATGTCGGAAAAAATCATGCCGACTGGGAGTATTATACCCACTGGCGTGCGAATTACGATAGTACCTACGTTTCCGTGGGATTATTTCCGTCCGCCACACAGGCGAAGCCGCGGTAAAAGTTAGTGATAAATAAACTCACTATTACGCATACTGTTAGTTTTGTGGCTAATCGCGTCCGCAGTAACTGTAGTAGGTACTTATCATATTTTATCACTTTTAACTACTAAAATTTACAGAAATTATACACGAACATTATTATTATATCATCACGCATGTAGTCCGCGAAAGGTTAGGCAGAGGAGTATAATTATAATACTCTCCCGACCTAATTTGGACCACGGCGGCTAATCTCAACGAAGATTAATCAAGTACGCAGGGATATTATGGTGCACAAGTGTGCGCGCAAACGCGATCCATCAGGTTAAGCTACGTTTGCCAGGGTTGGTCCGTGGAAGGGTGACCATTTTTACATACCGAGACCTCTCCGTGCCTCGTTAAACAGTTGGTCTCGCGTCTGTCAGTCTTTAACTGTCGTTATGGATTGTCAGAAGCCCGAAAGTCTGACCACCAGTCTTACCAAGGGGTATCGTATTACCCAATAACTGGGTTGTGGACGTCAGATAGGCAGTCGGTCCATGTAAAATACTGGTATTTAGCTGCATCCGGTTAGACTGGAAGCCGACCCCAACCTAAATAGGAAAAGGCTAGGCAGATTGAAGTGTGCGCGCGCAAACATAGGTGCACTCTCTGATGCTTTACTCTCAAAGTCCGATCTGGCACGGCAATCCGACACGATCAGGCGCAGGACCAACGGCTTTAAGAGGTATCCGAGGCACGGGGGTGTCACACCGCCAACTTTTAAAATAACAGCTTAGACAGAAATTGATCTAAGTAGGTATCAATAAATTCTACAAATTCGAAATAAACTTTTCATAGGAATTTTGAAAAAAAAAAAAAGTTGTTTAAAAATATCGAAATTCAAATCATATGCACCCTGCATATGATTTGAATTTCAATTTTTTTTTTCTATGGCGTAGGCTTCTACTTCTACTCCGTTCACCTATTATAAGTATAACTTTTTTTTTTCAAGACGGTACAAAAAGTCATCCAGTATAATAAACCTTTTCGAAAGTCATGCTCCGCGAAGTCAAGCGAAGAAGCCATCCGTCATGTTTGTAAGTCCTATGAAATAAGGTGCGATTCTATTGTGATTAACTGATTATAACTCCAGGACCTTAGTGAGAAATCACTATTTGAAAACCCAAAAACACTACAATAAAAAAAAATTTGGACATATAAAAAAATATCAATATAAAAAAAAGGATAAAAGCTCACTCACCAAAACAGAAATGAATACACATGAAAAATGATAATAATACATTTTGAAATATTAAACGACCACTGCGGTCCGAGCCGTTACACGAAATGAAATCCTTCGCTACTATTCGTTTTTATTACAATGCAAAGCCAGAGTGTATGTCTTTGTATTTGTAGTATTGTGATTTTGTGATAATATTCGTAAAAAACCACAAATATGTAAAAATAAGTGTTAAAACCCACAATTTTCCTGGATAGATATCAATATTATTATGCTTGCACTTGTATGTATGTAGGAAGGTACCTACATTTTAATTAGCTCAGAATTAAAGCTTTTGTTAAGTTGAATTCTCTTTC
The DNA here is from genome assembly GCA_946251885.1 of Cosmia pyralina. NCBI lineage: Eukaryota > Metazoa > Arthropoda > Insecta > Lepidoptera > Noctuidae > Cosmia > Cosmia pyralina. The sequence continues at coordinate 2,348,154 of OX276348.1, read as the reverse complement.
TTTAATCACCATCATGTTTATCTGTTCTCTATAACTTTTTTATCCATAATCTAAAGTGCCATAATTTTTTTTGTCCTAATCATCATTTGTCCGAATGATTACATGCCATAAAATTGAAATCCCTAAATACAATATACTCTAAATTTGTTGGTCATAAATTTTATAATCAATAATATACAAAATATTTAAAACCGTTATCAATAAAAGTTATAAGTCCTAAATTCTAATTACTTCATGTTTATCCTAATAATGTTTTTATATAGTAGATTGTGTCTTAAGGGACCAAAATAATATATTAAGGGCGAGAGCGATTGTTTGAATCCAGAGTGAAACGAGCGGGATTCTAGAGTAGAATCCTAAGCGCAGCGAGGGATTCAAAGCACGTCGCTCGAGGTTAAATAATTTTGGTACCGTGTGGCACACTCTGCTTTTCATCCCCCTCTTTGAGAAAAATAAATAAGAGATGCTTTTAGTAGTGAGGAATATTTATATTTACATAACCAAATTACAAATTTATATTAATATTGGTCTTTACCTATGAAATTGCCGTTCTGCAGTACTGGCCATTTCAAATCAAAATAATTTTTGTTTGACTAAGAATTCTAATTTCAAATTAATTTTATTTTAAAAACATGGATTTTTTTTTCCAAAAGTAGTCATTTGTTTATTGATTAGTGTTACATTTTCATCGCATTTCAATCTTTTTCGTCATCATGGATACGTTAAAAATTCGAGTAATTATGGAATATGAGTACCGTCGTGGCAGCAACGCGGCACTAGCGGCACGCAACATCAACGACGTTTACGGAGCTAACACACCAAACCAACTGGAAACTTCGACCTGAAAAATGAACCTCGCGGTCGTCCGAAGACTTTAATCGACAATGACGATTTAAAGGCGATTGTGGAAGCTGATGATACACAATCTACGGCTGAATTAGCAGCAGCTTTCGACGTTAGCGTCAAAACAATATTGGTCCATTTGCGTCAAATTGGCAAGGTAAAAAAGCTTGACAAATGGGTGCCCCACGAACTCAATGATCGCCAGCGCGAAGTACGCGTCCAGACGTGCCTTGCACTGCTCAACAGACACACAAATGAAGGAATTTTGAACCGCATTGTTACCTGCGATGAAAAATGGATTCTGTTTGATAACCGCAAGCGCTCAGCAAGTTGGTTGGATCCTGGTTCAGCACCTAAACAATGCCCTAAACGAAAACTTACCCCTAGAAAAGTGATGGTCACTGTTTGGTGGTCTAGCGCCGGTGTGATTCATCACAGCTTCTTACCAAACGGGGTGAGCATTACTTCAGATGTGTACTGTGAAGAACTGAACACAATGATGGAGAAGCTGGCACATCTCCAACCAGCATTGGTCAATCGCTCGTCTCCGCTGCTCCTGCACGACAACGCGCGACCTCATACTGCACAGCAGACGGTCTCCAAGTTGCAAGAACTGGGGTTGGAAGCTCTCCGTCATCCGCCCTACTCACCAGACCTACAGACTACTACTTTTTCCAGAATTTGGATAACTTCTTGGCGGGAAAAAAATTCAATACCCGAGAGGCAGTACAAAATGCCTTTGAAGAATTTGTTGCCTCCCGTCCAGCTGATTTCTTTAAGAAGGGTATCAATAAACTGCCACTGCGTTGGCAAAGATGCATTGATTGCATGGGTGATTACTTCGATTAACACAAATAAAAAATGCATGAAAAAAATTTGTTTAAATTTTTTCATACAGAACGGCAATTTCATAGGTAAAGACCTATTATTATATACGTTTTCGTAATTTTGGAAGTTTATTGTAACTGTTTTGTTGGGAACTGAACATTTCGTTGACATGTTTATCACTTGGGTATTCGTAATAACTTCAGACTCTGGTTGATGATCATGTTGAGTCAATGGTGACATTTCACGCTGATTTGAAGTGGATGGGCGCGGCGACAAAGGTTGAATCGGTGGATCAACTGAGGAAGGCCGTAATTTAATACTTTCAACTACGCGCTTGCTAATTTTTGCCTTATTTTCGATTGAGTCCTCGATATATCCTTCCGCAACACCACTGGATTTCCGTGGTTGATTCCGTGGTTTTTAACATCGAATATATACTCCATAGAGTAGAACGTTATTTGGTATTCGCTAAATGTTGAAAATTTGCTAAAAATAGAGTTTCTGAAAATGACTTTTGCTTCTTTTTCATTTTTTCATGTAATTTTACACTTCCTGGTGTTAAATATTTCACTTTCACTGCTAGAACTCTTATTCAATTTGTGTGACTCAAATTAAAATTGTCTGTAATGTTTTGTTAAAAATTACCTAACAAAAAAAAAACAAATAAGAAGTTCCCGCTTTTTTTTAAAGGTTAAGGTAAACCAATGTTGCATCGGCAGGCACGCTTTTTCTTATTACCGGCCAGCAGGGCTCGGAAACGTTATTGAAAATCAATCAATCTGCCTAGCCTTTTCCCAACTATGTTGGGGTCGGCTTCCAGTCTAACCGGATGCAGCTGAATACCAGTATTTTACATGGAGCGACTGCCTATCTGACCTCCACAACCCATTAACTGGGTAATACGATACCCCTTGGTAAGACTGATTGTCAGACTTTCGGGCTACTGACGACCCGTAACGACTGTCAAAGATCCACGAATGACAGCCGGGACCAACGGCTTAACGTGCTTTCCGAGGCACGGAGGAGTCTCAGTATGTAAATATGGTCATTCATCCACGGACCGACCCCGGCAAGCGTAGCTTAACCTGATGGATCGACCCGTGCGGCTGTTATTACTTAGCCACGAGCTCCTATTATTATTAACGTTATTGAAAATAACGTTTTTAAAACGTTTCTAACAGTTTTTTGTGCAACATTTTATTCGGAACGAAAACGAAATGAGAACGTTTCAAAAACCGCTGGACGCAGCCGCACACGGCTATGGTGAAAAGCATGAATTTATTTAGTTAAGTTGGGTCCTTACGTATTCATTTCATTCATCAAAAATGGAAAAAAATGGTTTTTGTTTTTGAAAATTTTGTTTTTCTTCAAAAACGTTATTTATAACATTCCGTTCGAACATATCCGAAATAAGCCGTAAATTTTTCGAACATATGAAGCAATGGATTAGCAATTTATTTCAAAATTATTCAAATTCCGATTGGTAGTGCGTTACGCAATTAGGGTGCTGGACTTTATCGAAGCGAATGCGTTCAAACGTTTTAATTAAATAGTGTTCCATATTCAAAAGTCATTTCGTCACTGTTATTAAGTGCGCCGGAATGACCCATTTTGCTCGCACTTATCGAGGAACCCTTCGGCTATTTTCGAATAGATGTGATGAAAACAAATTTGTATTACAATAATGGTTTATTATTTTACCAAATCCAACTGACCCAATACATAAATAGTAAAAATGTAAAAGCAACATGGCTTTTGTCACGGCTCCGGCAGCAAGCATGCAATATGCAAGCGAGCATGCAACATGCAACAGGCATGGTTTCTGTCACTGTCCCGGTGCTGCGGGTCTCCAGCGGCCCCACGCGTGCTAATCGTCGCAAACGGCTTTCGCTCACCACCGCCCCTTCGAATTTTTAAACATTATGGTTATTGAAGTTCACGCTACACTCTACCTACTTAACTGTAGGTAACTTAACTAATATTTATCACTCCACTACTACTTAACTCTACCTACTTAACTTTAGGTAACTTAACTACTATTTAACTCTACCTACTTAACATTAGGTAACTTAACTAATATTTAACACTTAACTACTACTTAACTCTACCTACTTAACTGTAGGTAACTTTACTACTATTTAACTCTACCTACTTAACTGTAGGTAACACAACTGCTATTTAACTCTACCTACTTAACTTTAGGTAACTTAACTAATATTTAACAATTAATTACTACTTAACTCTACCTACTTAACTGTAGGTAACATAACTGCTATTTAACTCTACCTACTTAACTTTAGGTAACTTAACTAATATTTAACAATTAACTACTACTTAACTCTACCTACTTAACTGTAGGTAACTTAACTACTATTCAACTATACCTACTATTTAACTCTACCTACTTAACTTTAGGTAACTTAACTACTATTTAACTCTACCTACTTAACTGTAGGAAACTTAACTACTATTTAACTCTAACTACTATTTAACTCTCCTACTTAACTTTAGGTAACTTAACTACTATTTAACACTTAACTGCTGCTTAACTCTACCTACTTAACTGTAGGTAACTTAACTTCTATTTAACTCTACCTACTTAACTGTAGGTAACTTAACTACTATTTAAGTCTACCTACTTAACTGTAGGTAACTTAACTACTATTTAACTCTACCTACTTAACTTTAGGTAACTTAACTACTATTTAACACTTAACTACTACTTAACTCTACCTACTTAACTGTAGGTAACTTAACTACTACTTAACTCTACCTACTTAACTGTAGGTAACTTAACTACTATTTAAAACTTAACTACTACTTAACTCTACCTACTTAACTGTAGGTAACTTAACTACTATTTAACTCTACCTACTTAACTTTAGGTAACTTAACTACTATTTAACACTTAACTACTACTTAACACTACCTACTTAACTGTAAGTAACTTAACTACTATTTAACTCTACCTACTTAACTTTAGGTAACTTAACTACTATTTAACTCTACCTACTTAACTGTAGGTAACTTTACTACTATTTAACTCTACCTACTTAACTTTAGGTAACTTAACTACTATTTAACACTTAACTACTATTTAACTCTACCTACTTAACTGTAGGTAGCTTAACTACTATTTAACTCTACCTGCTCTACCAATCGGAATCGGTTTCATTTTGACAGTTCAACAACACTCATTGCGTTATTTACGTTGTCGAGCAGACAAATTTTTCGAACATATGAAACAATGGATTAGCAATTTGCTTCAAAATGATTCAGATTCCGATTGATAGTGTGTTATGCACAGGTATCAAGTAGGTGTACCTGAACTCCTTCACGTGTAGGAAACCACAGCTTTGTTATCAAAGTTCAAATGTTAATAATAATTCAAATATTATTCAAAATACCGACGGTCTATAAAGTTCTTACATCTATTTTGAGAGCTAAAATTAATAAACATATAGACACCAACTCCGTCATGTCTGCCTCTCAAAATGGATGTAGGAATGGGTCCCGCGGTACTAAGGAGCTACTTCTCATTGATATGGCCAAAAGCCAACAGGTTCGTCGTTCCCGAAAGGATCTATCGACATGTTGGATAGATTATAAGAAGGCCTATGACTCGGTGCCACATACATGGCTCATGAGGGTGCTGGAGTTGTATAAAGTAGATGCAACTCTGCGCACCTTCCTGATGTCATGTATGGGGCAATGGAGGACGGTCCTTCGCTATCCAGGATGTCGAAATATCCAGAGGAATAGCGAACCGATAAGGATCGAGCGAGGCATATTTCAGGGCGATAGTTTGAGTCCGCTTTGGTTCTGCTTAGCCTTGAATCCTCTAAGCACACTGCTGGAGGATTCAGGTCTAGGCTATCGGCTGAGGAGAGGTGGTCAGGTTATATCCCACCTCCTCTACATGGATGACCTAAAACTCTTTGCCCCCAACAATTTGCAACTGATGGAGCTACTGAAAGTAACTGAAACTTTCAGTAGCGCCATCAGGATGGAATTTGGTGTCGACAAATGTGCGGTCATGCATGTAAAGCGAGGGGAGATTGTGCAATCCTTGGGAACCCAACTCTCGAATTCCATAAACTTTAGAACCCTCTCCGCATCCGAAACCTATAAGTATTTGGGTATGTCGGAAGCGTTGGGCATCAACGTTGCTGACATGAAGCAATCGTTGAAGGAGCGCTTCTTTGGCCACCTGAAGAAAGTATTTAATAGTCTTCTATCAGGCGGAAACAAGGTGCGTGCCTTCAACGGTTGGGTCATGCCGGTTTTGATGTACTCTTTCGGCGTACTCAAATGGACTCAGACTGAACTCGATGCCCTGGATCGGAGAGTCCGTACGCTGTTGACTGCATATCGAATGCATCACCCACGGTCATCGGTAATGAGACTGTATATCCCGCGAAAGTGTGGAGGCCGAGGCTTTTTAAATGCTAAGACTCTCCACAACCGCGAGATATTCAGTCTCAGGGAATATTTCCTAGTAGGTAGCCGACGTGGGGTTGCATCGAGATGTGGTCGCGGTGGACAAGGGCCTCACCCCACTCTCCCTGGCTAAAGAGAACTGGCGCAAACCTGTAGTGCTTGACGCTAACGATCGCAGGGAGGTATGGCAGAATAAGGAACTTCACGGACGCTTTTTCCGGGCCCTACATGGACCTGATGTAGATTTGCTAGCGTCCGTAGCCTGGCTGCGTTCCGGTGACCTCTTTGGGGAAACCGAAGGTTTTGTCTGTGCAATTATGGACGAAGTTATCAAGACGAACAATTACCGGAGATTTATTGTGAAAGACGGAACGGTTGACATCTGTCGGGCATGCCACCGACCGGGAGAATCAATTCGACACATTATTTCCGGGTGTTCTCGTCTAGCTAACGAAGAGTACTTGCATAGACACAACCTTGTAGCCAGGATTATTCATCAGCAACTTGCTCTGAAATACAGCCTTGTGGAATCGGAAGTGCCGTACTACAGGTATGTGCCCGACCCAGTTCTTGAAAATGGAAACATCACATTGTACTGGGATCGATCTATCATCACTGACAGGACTATTGTTGCCAATAAGCCTGATATAGTGGTGGTGGATCGAATAGAGCGGCGCGCAATGATTACTGACATAACAGTCCCGCATGACGAGAACCTCGTGAAAGCCGAGAAAGATAAACAAATCAAGTATCTTGACTTGGCTCGCGAGGTTGTCGACATGTGGGATGTGGACTCAGCAATCATTGTGCCGATAGTCGTATCAGCCAATGGCTTAATTGCCAAGAGCCTCAACCAACACCTAAGGAGGCTCTCGTTGGAAAGCTGGATCAGGGGCTTGATTCAGAAAGCAGTACTTCTGGACACGGCCCGCATTGTTAGGAGGTTCCTCTCTCTGGAGCCCTGATCGCCGGTAGCTTGGACCCTGTTCCCGATACCGGTGGGCTACTATTTTTTATATATTTAAATGTTTTTTAGATATTTTTTAAGAAATATTTAAAAATGTATTTTATAAGAACAAAAATTAATAAACGAAATTCAAATATTTAAGATATAACATATTACAAAAAACGGGGAAAACTTAGTCACTAAATCCTATGGAAACCGTGATTATTTAATTTCCTGCTGCTGCCTAGTATAAATTATATTAGGAACAGGAAATTCAATAATCAATGCTCCTTTATCAGTAGGTATTTTTGAAATTCAATAGTTAATTAAAACATTCAAACCTAATTTTCGGTGAAAAACCCAAATACAGACATACACTGAGATTGCGAATAGGATTTATGTATTTTCCATGTTAGTAATTAGGTAAAGAAGTTCCGGTGGTTTTTTTTTTCAGTGATTACGTGCGATTTTTTCAATTAATGTCATGCGTTATCATGATTATTATCTGTCAATAAAAATCAATTGCTGTCCAATAATCTCGTTACTCAAAAACTATTATATATATTTAGGTACCTATTAGGCATGGAATATTTTCGACTTGTATGTTTTATGCTATGTTATGTATAATATCCATATTCCAATCTTAAGAGCCTTACTACCCTAAACGGCTTAGCATGATCCTCCGTTATGTTGAAAATACTACAGCATTCATTTTTAACTGAATATATGCTAAAGTTGAGGATATGTTTGATGAAAACACGATTCCATAAAATTTTCTTGATAGAAAAAAAATACAAAGTTACTTATCAAACCGAACAATAAACCGCTGATATTCAAAAAAATACTTCAAAATAAATTTGATCATGAAACTTTGCATACTAAACTAACTAAACCAGGTCTTATAAAGCAGGTCTTATGTTTTTTTATTCTTTTTTTCAAATTACCATTATTTTCACCGTAAAAAGCAATTACCTAAACTGTCGGCGCCCAGCACCGTGCTCAGTCTCGCTCTCACTCAGTCCGCGAGTATCGTGCGAGCGAGATAAAAAGCTGAGGTAGCGCTCTTAAACAATGTAGTTTTTAGTTTGAGCATATTTTAGTGTAAGAATTATTTTTTTGTATTATTTATACCAAACACAGGGGCTTGCGGCTGAATATTTAGACCCCTCCGTGCCTCAGAAAGCACGTTACTTAGGCCGTCGTCGGTCCCGGCTGTCAGTCGTAGATCTTCGAAGTTAGTCAGAAGCTCAAAAGTCTGACAACCAATCTTACCAAGGGGTATCGTGTTACCCAGCAACTGGGTTGTGGAGGTCAGATAGGCTGTCGCTCCATGTAAAACACTGGTATTCAGCTGCATCCGTTAGACTGAAAGCCGACCCCAACATAGTTGGAAAAAGGGTAGGCAGATTAAAATTATTTGTAACAATTGAATTTCTTGAAAACGTAGCAGTGGGCTTTAATTACTCTGGTAACACTGAAATCTGACAGTAATGGTTTCATGGCGGTTCTTTTTCAATTTAAATAGTGAAAATAATGGTGAGAAAGTGTTGCATCAAGAGATGTAAAAGTGAATCATATGCTGGTTGTATGGCATTTCATTTCACAGGTAAGGATCCAAATAACAAAGATTTTATTTAATAACAATTTTGAGTCTAAGTAGTTAGTGTGACAATGCTCTAGACGTTTTGTAAACGGAAGACGCTAAAGCTTTTGTGTATTTCTCATTAAAACTATTAATGTTAGCCGAAAATACAATTTGTACTTACCTATGTATCGCGTGATTGAAATAACATAATTTTTATGTTGGTTACAGCTTTCTATCGAAAGAAGAAATGAAGCAAAAATCCAACCAGGATGTAATTCCCGAATCACAAACAATTACTAAAAATTCTGTGGTGTGTAGCCTTCATTTCAAGCCGGCAGATAATTATATAACAATGCTGGGCAGTGAAGAAGACGGATGAAAAAAAATTGCATGCAGCGGAGATGAGAATGTTGAGATGGATGTGTGGAGTGACGAGAATGGATAAAGTGAGAAATGAGTATATAAGAGGAAGTTTGAAAGTGGCGCCAGTGACAGAAAAGTTGAAAGGAAATCGTTTGTCTTGGTATGGGCATGTAATGAGGAGAGACGAAACGCATGTGACTAAAAGAGTGATGAATATACATGTTGATGGATGGAGAGGCAGAGGAAGGCCAAAGAAAAGATGGATGGATTGTGTGAGGAATGATATGAAAGAGAAGGGAGTGAATGATAGCGTGACGGTTGACAGGGGAGAATGGAAGAAGAAAACGTGTTGCGCCGACCCCAAGTAATATGGGATAAGGGCAGGAAGATGATGAGATAATTATATAACAAAATCTCGATGAGGGTTGAATGCTAATGTAGGCACCATAATTTTTTCCAGTAGTAAGGATATTGGTATATAACTCAAACTCAACTCAAACTCAAACTCAAAGCATTTATTTCAAATAAACCAATTACAGGCACTTTTGAATTGTCAATGGGTCGGTCAGTCAGAAAGATGAAGCTAGTTGCCCATTCCAAAGCGTAGTAGATCCCTATGGAAGTGAGAGATGTCGCGACGCCCCGCAAGGGGCGTGGCGTGCGGAACCGGGGCATACGCCCCCTTGCCGCGGAGGCTATACTGCGGCCCGTAACAACGGGCCTCTCCTTCTGCTTGCCACTGGCAATGGTATGTTTGGACGTGCTGCATTAACACGCCCATGTAAACAGTAATCTGTATATGTATCCGTAAGCTCGTCACGACATATGCATACTGCCGCTTTCTTCACCGCGTCCCGGCGGTCAACCCCTACCGGGTGGAACACACACCTACATGCGTGAAGCCCAGCAGAGAGCGACCAGCGACAGAGACGCGGACTCGACGTTCCTACGGATGGGGTGGATGGCTCCCGCCCGCCCCACTTTCAGAGCTAGCCGAGCCTGGCACGGGTTAGGGAGACCGTGTACTGAGTGTATGGGTGACATTGAACTGTGTGACGTCACCCAGGTATCTTACGCGAGTCGCCGCCCGCACGGCGCCTCAACGTGTGTGTCTCTGCGCCTGTTTAGAGGTGAGTGTCTGTAGTTTGTCACGCGACACGCCTAAATTATCCTAGCACGCATCACGTGACAGCGTATGTAATATGTGGTGAAAGCATTAGTGTCACAAGTGAGCCGCGTGTAGCCGGGAGCGACTCACTTGGAGGTCAGTCCGGTGCGGAGATGGGGTCACCGTCCGCAAGTAAATCGCGGGGTAGGGGCCTCGCGTCAGGGGGGCGCGCATGCCACGGCGCTATCTGCTTGACATGGGGCCAAGCAGACGCGTCGGCACGCGCGAACATTCCCTTCGCTAGGCGGCCCACAAACTCGTCCAGGCTCTCAATCCCGAGGTCGCGGTGAAGCACGTCGTTCCTCACGACGCGAGGAGCGTCAACTATCGTCCGCAGCGCGAGACTCTGCTGCGCGCGGAGCGATTTTCGGCTCGACTCGCTTGTGAGGGCGAACCAAGCGGGGGCGGCATAGGTCAAGATTGGGCGAACGTACAACTTGTACACGCCCAACTTGACACTATGAGGGAGGCGGGATGAGAGCACTGGTCTGAGCAGGTTGCGGGCGACCCTACCTTGTGCGGCGACTCTGCGGACGTGTGGCCCCATAGAGAGCCGACGATCGATGGTCACACCCAAGTACTTGACCTGGGGCGCCCAATCGATGTCGACTCCTTGCAGCTTCAGGGGTGGCGGGAGGCGCGCTCGTCCCGTGACAAGCGCCTGCGTCTTACTCACGTTCACCGACAGCCGCCACTTGGACAGCCAGTCGGGGAGGAGGTCGAGGACGCGCTGCATTTTGACCGCCGCGTACTTCACATTCATTGAAGAAGCGATATACGCGGCGTCGTCAGCGTACAGCGCGAGCATCGTCTCTGCTGTAGTGGGGATGTCGTCCGTGTATCGTGAGTAACACGCAGGCGACACGCAGCTCCCCTGGGGTACACCCGCCAGCACCGGGCGGGCGCCCGAGAGCGCGCCGTCGACCACCACACGGAACGTCCTGTTGGAGAGAAAGTTGGAAACCACCCTGACGACGCGACGGGGCGCATCCGAGGTGGCCAGCTTATATACAAGGCCGTCATGCCACACACGGTCGAAGGCCTTCTCCATGTCGAGGAGTACTGCGACCGAGTGCTCCTTCTTGTTCTGTGCAGCTGTGAGTTGGTGCAGTACCCTCGACAGCTGGAGCGTCGTGCTGTGTTCCGCCCGGAACCCGAACTGCTCCGGACGCGGCGCGATGTGAGGTTGGAGGTGTCGCAGCAGGAGTACTTCGAACACCTTGGAAATCGTGGACAGCAGAGTTATCGGCCGATAGCTCTCCGGCTTCAGTATGTTCTTCCCCGCCTTGGGCAGCATGATGACGCGCCCTTCCTTCCACACCGCGGGAAAAGCCCCGGTGCGCAGTACCGCCGTGAACAGGCGCGCCAGCGCCGCTACCATACGGTACGGCAGGTGGCGCAGCACTGCGTTGGTGATACCGTCAGCACCAGGGGCCTTGCGGGGCTTTGTGTTCAGGATGGCGCGTCTAACTGCGCCAGGCGAGAAAAAACACTGGGTCTTCTTCGGGAGCTATCGGCGGCGCGAAGTAGGCACCAAGGTGTTTCTCGACCGCTGCGACATGCTCAAGGTCGCTGGTCGGGTTCGGACGAAATTGACGCTCCAGGTGCTCAGCGAAGACCTCCGCCCGGTCCTCCGCTACGTACTTGAGCGCCCCGTCGCTGCTAAGCAGAGGGCGCACCGGAGCTGGGGTATTCGTAAGAGAGCGGCATAATCTAAAAACAGAGGGCCAGCTGCCTGTACTGGCCTCTATTCGTTCCTCCCAGCCCGCGGCGGCCAAAGCCTTGAGCTCGGCCTTCACCTTCTCCGCGAGACGGTTGAGCTGCCTCTTCATCGTCGGGCATCTTGTCTGTTGCCACTGCTTGCGCAGGCGCCTCTTCACGGCGATCATTGCCTTAAGATGTGACGGCAGGGGCGGCAATAGCACTCTCCCCTGCGGCTGTGTAGTTGTTGCCGCTTCCAAGGCGCTTTGAATGCAAGCAGTGACGTCGCTCGCCGTCTGGTCCACGTCCGCGGAGGTGACTATAGGCCGAGTCGGCGTGGTGGCTTCCAACTTCTCCCGGAATGCTGCCCAGTCCGTTGTACGACGTGGCGCTATGGGCTTCAGTCGGGTCGGCATACCCGCTAAGACGACGAGCACTGGCTGATGGTCAGACTGTAGCTCGTCGTCTATCACTTGCTGCGTGATCTGGCCTTGTAGCCCTCGGTGGACTACGATGTCCAGCACGTCCGGCAAGTGTGTGTTGACGTCCGGATAGTGGGTGGGCGTCTCTGGGCCGGACACCGTATAGCCGAAGGCTTCCGCGTCCGCGAAGAGCCGTCTCCCCTCGGTATTCGTGTTGGATGAGTTCCACGCTGGGTGCTTACAATTTAAGTCACCGGCGAGGATGGTTGCTCTCTGAGTAGTGCTGAGAAGGGCCCGCAACTCCGACAAGTCTAATCTGGTCGCAGGCGGCTTATAGCAAGCGTATATGTTTATGTCCTCGCCGGCTACGTGTAGCTGCACACCCAGCGCGTAAAAAGAGCTGAGCGACGACAAGGGGAGCTCTTGATGGACGACTCTTCGCCTCACTAGTACCGCCAGACCACGGTAGCGGACGTTCTGAGCCGACCTTTCATCCTTCCTGTAAGCGAGGTAACCCGGGAACCTGACCCTATCCTCGGGTCCCAGGAGCGTCTCGCTTATGAGCGCCACGTCTACATCTTGTTCCCTAAGGAGATGGCGGAGAGGGGCGACCTTGTCCCGGAGGCCGCGGGCATTCCAATGGATCACCCTCAACGGCCTAGCCATGATAGAGAGTTAAAAGGGTGGCCAGGCCATCGAGGATGACCGTTTCCACGTCTTGACCCTGCCTTATCGCTTTTATCAAGTTCATCAATAAATTGATTGCGCAGGTCGTGAACTCTTGCTTAGTAGTTTTAGCGCCGGTGGCGCCGCCACTCTTCTTTGAGGTGAACTTTTTTGTTTCACATTCCTCCCGCGGCGCTATGCCGGCGCTAGTAGTGCGTTGTGAAACATTCACGACCTGCGCCCTGTTCAAGGCAGGGCCGGCCGGTTCGACCTCAGGGACTTCCTCCTGTGTCGCCGGGGAGGGAAGGGTCGACTTCATGCCTTTCCCTTTCCTTTTCCCCCCGCGCCTCTTCTTCTTCCTCCGCCCCGAGGAGGAGGCTTGATTCCTATCTGTGGGCCCGTTGGCCGCCGCCATCAACGACGTAGCCTGTTGGCCTTCTATAGGCGTCTCTTGCGGCCTCTCGGTGGCCGCCTTGGGCCGGCGCGCATTCACCGTGATGGCGGCGGTCCCCGCCCGCCTGTTTCTAATCTCATTTTGAAATATGGGGCACTTCAGGTTGCACGCGGGGTGCGGGCCACCGCAGTTGGCGCAGGTGGCCGGCTCCTCCCGCGGGCGCGGGCACTCCCTTGCCGCGTGCCCCTCCCCACATCGCACACAGGCGAGCGGGCGGTGGCATTGATGCGAGCTGTGCCTAAATTGTTGGCACCGGTGGCACTGTGCGGGCCCACGTTTGCCCCGCCAGGCCTCGATCTTGACACCACGCATATACATGAATGTCGTGGTGTCATAAATGGCCCGGACGTCGGGCGTCTTTTTGAGGACCGCGTGGAATACGCAGCCAGGTCTTCCCTGCGCCCCCTTTATGTGGCGCACGTACTCCGGCTGGTATCCCAGCGTCTTAAGCTCCTCCTCGATCTCCTTAGGGTCCGTGTCCGCCGGAAGACCCTTTATGGCGACCTTCATACTCTTTTCCGCTGGCAGCGAGTAAGCAAACCAAGAGATGCCGCTTTCCTTTTCCAGGCTGGTCAGGTAACGTTGGACCAGCCTGTATTCCTCTTCCGTGTCCGGAGTAAACCGGACACCCGCCCCGTATGGGCGTGCATTTGCGGGCCGGCCCAGCTTGGCGGCAATGGCCCTAAAGTGGGTGGCCCAGTTTGGCAGCTTCTCGACTACCAGCGGCGGATACCGAGGCGTCTTTTGCTGCTTCTTCGCCGCCGGCGCCGTCGGGGCGCCAGGCGCCGCCGAGGCGCCAGGGACGGCAACAGGCTGTACAGTGGGAGGGGCAGGTGACAGTACAAAAGTACTCACCCCTGTTCTTGTTGCTGCTGGCCTCGGTGATGCGGGTGGAGTATGTCTGCGCGCCGCGTCCGCGAACGTGGGCGACGGCGACGGCGACGCAGGCGGCGTCATCGTGCTGGGGTTGTGGCCGCCGCGACCGCAACGGTGAGCGAGCTCACCGGGCAGCACGGGAGGCTCCCCCCTGTGCCTGCACAAGCGCCGGTTAAGTAGCTTGTGCAAACACAGAGAGAAAAACAAAATGGGCGATCCGCGCGGATAGGAGCACTAACACTGAATTGGCGTTGTGCTCTGACCACAAAGCCAATCCGAGAGCCGAATGAGAATCCCTATGGAGAAGAACGGGCAAGATATATATATATACCAACCGCAGCAAGCGTAGCTTAACCTGATGGGTCGACCCATGCGGCTGTTGTTACTTAGCCACGAGCTCCTCAACTACAACAGTGTGTGAGTAAGTGACGCTTAAAGCAACACCGTTTTTTTTTTTGCTCCGCAGTTTTTTTGTCAAAAAAATATTTTAAAGTAGTTCATAGTACAAGTGACTTATACCTGTGTAAATCTGAAGAAAAGGACGTTTCAATTCATGTTATACCATCTTAAATCTCTTCGTAGATCGTGAGTAATTAGGAAATAATTTTCAAAATATTTGCATAACGCCCCCCCCCCGCGCGCGTGCGCTCCCTGACCTACGACAACCCGCGCTCGCTTCGCTGGAACGCACACAGACGCACTACTTACACGCACGTGCGGGTGGTGCGGGACGCAGGGATGCAGGTGCCCGCACAGGTGTGCCGATTGACCGCTCGAAGCTTCGCATGGAAGTCGCAATTTTTTATTAATAATAATTTTATTTTACTATTTTGTAATTTTGCTTGCTGTGATTCCTCATCTCAAAAGCGGCATTATGATTTGCTCTGCATGCAATACGGAGTTACAGTCTGGTTATGCTTTTCTTGAATGCACGGCGGCAGATTGTATTAAAATTTACCATTACCTATGTAATAACCGGCAGCTTACTTTTGAAGAAAGAGCTACTTGGGTATGCCCTGAATGTTGCTGTGCTGCAAGGAAAGGTGGTCGTAACTACGAGCTGCCGTTAACAGTAAGCACGCCAATTATACTAAAAAATGTATCTGCTCGGAATAAGTCACCCACCCCCGCAATCGCCGGGAGCATCGCCCATTTCTATGGGTGTAGAAATGCAACATCTTCGCGAGCAAATAAATATTCTCACAGAATAGCTTACTGATGCCGTCTCTACTATAGCACAGTATCATATCGCGCTCACCGGTTGCACGAAGAAGATTGAAGCTTGCAACGAAAAGCTGAATAAATTAGAGCAAGCACCAGAATGCAGTCGTTGCCATATGATATCTCCAGACATACCTACTCAACCGGAGACTGTAAATGCAAACGGCAATCGGTTGTTTAGTAGCATAGTTAACTCGAAACCAAAGATTAAGCACCGCAGCTTACAGCAAAAAGATAACAAAATGATAGTTCTGCCGGCTAGTATCATTGCTGTGCAAGTAGAAAGCGATTTGCTGGATACACCTTTGCAACCCATAAGTTCCTCGCAGCCTACTAAACCTGTTCAGGCAACCGTACAACTGCCTGTCATAGACGAGCCTGTCATTATTCCAGCACCACAAACTGACGACAACGCTGCCAACAATGAATGGGTAGAGGTACGCAGACACAAAACTAAGCGATTTAATTCTGTTCGAGGCACTGCGGGACCTGAGGCTACCCCACTGAAAACCGTTGAGTTCTGCAAATACATTCACTTATGGAACATGATGTCCGGGGCTACTGATATTCTATGTTACCTCCAAAAGATGTGTCCGACGGGTAACTGTACCGTGGAAGAACTTAAACCTAAAGGGGACTATAAGTTATTTAAGATCGGAGTACCCGAAGAATTTCTTGAGAAAGCAATTGCAGCTGATATATGGCCTACTAACGCCAGAGTAAAGGAATGGTTTTTTCGAAGACAACCGAGCAAATTCCAACAAGCGCGATCTGTATCCAACGTTTAACCTGAAACCAAAACCGCTTATCAGCTTAGTATACTAAAACGTTAGAGGCCTGAACTCTAAGCTGAAATTCTTTCATCATAACCTATTGACGCTCTCCAGTGACATAAATAGCTGTAACAGAATCTTTCCTCACTAGTTCAGTACTGGACTCGGAGGTTACGAACCACGGATGGAGTGTTTTACGTCGGGACCGCAGCACCGGTGTCGGCGGTGGCGTACTGCTCGCTGCTCGACCCGGTATTACAATGACGCGATGCTGTGATCTGGAAACTCCGGCTGGCGAGGATCTGTGGGCACGTTTCATAACGACTTGTGCTACGTTCTATGTTTGTGTTGTGTACATTCATCCAAGTGCTTCCGCTGAAGTATATATGAGTTGGTTTCAAAAAGTGGAATCCATTGTTGACTCTTTAAAAAGTGCCGTGATTATAGTCGGTGATTTAAACTTAAATTCTAATCGCACATCAAATAATATATTAAGTTACTATTGTTATTTTCTTACTGTTTGTGGCCTGTCTGAGAGAAAGAAGAATGAGGTGATGAATGCGTATGGAAGTAAGTTAGATGTGGTGTTGGTGTCAGATAGCACCAGCAGTGTTAACGTGGCACAGATTGATGGGGGCGGTCTAGTCCCACGACGAGACGCTTATCATCCGCCTTTAGAGGTATGCCTAACACTCACGAACCCAATGTGCCGACTTAGTTCTAGGAAAATTGACCCTAGTAACGTTGACGCACAACGGGACTAAAATTTTTCTAAAGGAAATTACGACGCCATGTATAAACTTATTTCGGAAGAAACATGGCATGGGGTGTTCTCTGCTCGTGATGTCGACACTGCTGTAAACTATTTCAATAATACCATGTATAGGATATTTGATGAAAGTGTAACCAAAAAACACAGATTGAAAAAGCCATGTAGGCGTTTTCCAGCTTGGTTCTCCGCAGAATTAATTAATGACATTAATTGTAAGGCTGAACTGCACCGTAAATGGAAGTCATCAAAAAATCGTGTTCTAAACAATCAATTCTCTTGTCTTAGGGCCAGTATTAAGAAAAGAGTTCCTCTTGCTTACGACGAATACATTCAGCGCATACAAAATAAACTTAAACGTGACCCCCGTGCCTTTTGGCAGCATATAAACAGCTTTAAAGTCAGAGGCGGCTTTGAACCCAGGGTAAAGTTTAATGGGGCAGAGTATATCGGTTGTGAAACTGCACAAGCTTTTTCCAAATTCTTTTCAACTGTGTTTTTGCCGGACGCACCTCTTCTCGATTATTGTAATCATATCAATAACAATCAGAACAACAGTGCAAATTTTGTGCATATTGATAAAATTGAAATGCGAGATATAGAACAAGCAATTAAGAAACTAAAACCTAATTCTGCTATAGGTCCTGATAATATTCCTGCTTATATCCTAAAAGGATGTAAAGAGTACATAATATCACCAGTATATCACATTTTTAATCTAGCGCTTTCCACAGGGCAGTATCCACAGCGATGGAAGGTCTCACGAGTTCAACCTATACCCAAATCTAATGACACTTCTCAAGTTGAAAACTATAGGCCCATAGCTATACTATCAACCCTCCCAAAATTATTTGAATCAATATTGCATAAGTTAATCATTGGCCACAGTGATGAGCGAGCTGTTGTAGCGATTATGACGTATTTCAGGTGTTGCAAACTACTAAGTACTACTAAGGGCTACGTAGTCCGTATCAACGGTTGAATACCTACATCCTGAATAAAATGTCACCTAAAATCACTAGAGAAGTTACAAACTTACAAAAAAAACGTATAAACTTACTTACAACAATACAAAATGTTATTGAAATACATGTTACGGGAATAATAAAGCCATAACTGTCCGCTCAAGTCCCATAGTAAATGTAATCTATTTTTAAGCACTGAGTTAACAGAAAATGCATCAGATCTAGTACTACCGAAAGCACTAAGTTGGCATCACTGCCCGCGCCACCCGCGCATTAGCTCGCTTGCTGACTAGGCCCGTAGTGTGGCCATAACGGGCGGATAGGAACGTTTGAAAAATACGCGCGCTATCTCGCTCGGGCCCACAGAAAAGATAAATTATCTGTTCTGTGCTCGGGCCCGTCGCGCTAGGCGCCCGCCTTAGTCACTACACTATGGACGCAAACGACGGTTTCATATTATGTTTGATATTTCGCGTCCGTCGTCGCCACCGCGCTAGGCCGGCAGTGTGGATGCACACTAAGAAAGCGGACCTCGGTCACACAAAAGCGTTTTTTGACACCCACAGAGCATATGACTTTTTGACACCTTAATGTCAATTACTGGTGAAAACGACAGATTTGTCATGACGGCCGATATAAATGATACCGCCGGAACCGCTTTCTTTGTAAACCCTAGCTTTAGTGAAGTTTCAATTTACTGGGAGTTTTTCAAAAATACACCACCATAAAACCGAGTTCACGGTGCACGGTGGCACGGGAAAGGGAGATGTGGTGTATGGTGTGTGGTCGTGTCATGAGGTCTCAGAATTTATCGCAATATGACATTCGTTTTTCCTTACACACAGTATGATAATGTTACAGTAGTTTATCTTCATAGATAACGGCCGAAACGACGCGCTTTCAAAACTTCAGTATATACCAGTACGCAACAGGTCGAGCGCGCGGCAGTTACGCACGGACGGACCTACCGAGCGGCCGTAGGTAATTAATTCAAGGTCACTGTAGCTTTATTATTCTATGCCTCAGATGTTTGGACAGGCCTAAGTCACAGGACAGCTATGTGTATGAAAGATTACGATAAATAGGTAGGATCAAAGAGTCAGTTACAATTTCAAAAAATAAAATATATTCTGTGTAAACTGTAGAGCAAAATGGTTATTATGATTAAAACAAAAACCAAATAAGTCAAGGTTTTCCTGCGAAATAAAACACATATTTATATTTAGAACTGAAATAAATACAGGATGAGTTTCCTTTAATAGTCGATAGTTCGAGGAAAAAGATTAAACAATTTTAGCATTACAACGGACTGATGTAAGCACTATACATAGTAAGTATCATAAATGGGATTGTTATTACGCCTCATTAACGGGGTTTTGAAATTCCCTGTTTTACAATCAATTTTGAATAGTCAAATTAGTGTACTCTGAAAACAATATGTGTCATAACATCCTTGTTTTATCGAAATTAACGGTTCAAAACACGATAAATTGTAATTTGCTTGATGCAACATAAATCCGAAACAGCACCATAATTGTGTAACACATTATCAATCGGAGTTGGTTTCATTTTGAAACAAATTGCTAATACATTGCTTCATATGTTCGAAAAATTTGTCTGCTCGACAACGTAAAAAACGCAATAAATATGGTTGAACTGTCAAAATGAAACCAACTCCGATTGATAATGTGTTACGCAATTAGGGTGCAGTTTTAAGTTTTAGAAAGAAACTGCTTGCTCTGTTGATCTATCGATATAAATAAAAAAAAGAAGTTCTGACTGACTGTCTGACTCATCAACGCCCAGCTCAAACCATTGGACCTAGAAAGCTGAAATTTTGCACGAGGTGCCCTTTGTAATGTAGACGAGGAATAAGGAAGGATTTTTGGAAATTCCATCCCTAAGGGGGTCAAAAAGGGTATGAAAGTTTGTGTGAAAAATCTTATTCCTTCAGTTGATAGACTTGAAACTTGGTACGAATACATAACTAAGTAATTTATAAAGGATGCCACTTTTAGTTTTCCTAAATTACCCCCTAAGGAGGGATTGGAGGGTCTCAAAGTTTGTATGGAGGAATTTTAACGCGCGGTCCGATTAACTCGAAACTCAATATTTATACTTGAGACAAGAAATGAAGAATAACGTGGTTCTTCGAAAATCTATCCCTAAGGGGGAGAAAAGGGGCTTATTTATTTGGTTAATTAACTTAAAACTTGGTACAAATACTTGCCTAAGTAAGTATTAAAGTTTTGTAACTAATAGTTTTTCAAAACTATTATCACCCCCTCCCCCTACAGGGATAGGAGGGTGTAGAGAAGGGAGACGGTGTGGAGAGGGGGTGAGGGGGTGAGGAGGAAGGGGTGGTAAAGGAAGATGAGAAGGGTGGAGTTGGTGAGGGGTAAAGGGGGAGCGGGAGGCGGTGATGTGGTATGAAAGGGGGAGGGTAAGAGGGGTGAGAGGGTGGCGGTGAGTGGGATCAGAAGGGAGGGAGAGAGGGTGGAGAGGGGGTGGGGGTGACAGGGGGTTAGAGGGAGAGAGGGAGAGGGAGTGAGAGCGGAGTTTGAGGTGAGAAGGGGATTAGAAGGAGAGGAGGTCGAGAGGTGGAGTTAGAGGTGGGTGAGAAGTGGGGTGAGATGTGGGGTGAGAGGTAGGGTGAGAGGTGCGGTGACAGGCGGGACAAGTGCCTTTACACCTTGACTGATTTATTGAAGAAACGCAGCCTGACAGAAATGACTGAAAAATAGAAAGTCGGAACGGCACATAAAACAAGAGTCGTGCGTCGGAGCTGGCACACACACTTTTTTTTGTTTGTCTGAACGCGCTTATCTCTGGAACTACCGGTCGGTCTTTAAAAATTCTTTTTTCATTTGATAGCCGAATTCTTGAGGAAGAATATAGGCTCATTTAACATCGCTCTAGGACTCTTAGGTGCCGAGTAAAAAGAAAAAAATCGGAAAGAACGCTAAGCGAAAACGAAGTATTAGCGCGGGCAGGCAATGTGATGTGACGGGGTAGATCGGAGGAACAAAAATTTTCACGCGGATGAAGTCGCGGACAGAAGAATATATAAAACGAAATGTCCTGACTGACTGACCGACTCATCAACGCCCAGCCCAAACCCTTGGACCAGAAAGCTTAAATTTTGCACAGAGGTTCCCTTTATAATGTAGACAAGGAATAAGGAAGGATTTTCGTTCCCGTGGGCTATTTTCCGACATCCACGCGGGCGAAGCCGCGGGCAAAAACTAGTCGCTTATAAGAGGTAGCATGTGCAGAAGTTGAAGTCCATACTTTCTTATGTGTTTGTAGACCACCAGCGACAAACTTGTCATCATTTTGGACCATAATGGAAGAAATACCTACTAACTAAACTTTTTAGAGATAATATTTTTTTTTTTGTGGTGACCTAAATATTGCCTATTAGTAAATTCACCGGGAAAATGTAAGCTAATCCCATTATTTATATCCTTCAATTTAAAATGAAGCGACTAGTATAACTGCAACATTAGCTTCATACATAGACAATGTACTCGTATTTACTAATCGTAAAATAAAAGACTCGTCCCTATTAATGGCGTCAGGTCTGACCACACAGGTTAACTTATATGCTTTGAATCAGATAAAACTTACGTTTTGATAAAACTATTCAGTTAAGACGTTTTACTAAAAACCAGAAACATTCAAATTCAAGTCGCAATCTCATGCCAGCGACAATCAAATGTCAAAAATGTAGGTAAATGCTACACAATTTTTATCAGGTTGAGACTGAGATGAGATTGCGAACGTTGTTAAAAATACGGGAATTGCCATCTGTTCTGCGAACAGCAGACCTCGCGAGCACAAACTTTTGCAACACAGTGCAATCTAGTGGTGCACAGTAGCGCCATCTAGTATCTTATCGTAAAACTAACAATAATATTGGTTTTAAGCCTCGTTTTATGGAATTCTGATACCTAATTGTTTTCGGAATTCTCTGGTTTTGGTGGTTATTGTGTGGTAGTCCTAGGTGCTCCATCAATCCCTACCCAGTAGTTAAAGGGCCGATTTCACTAGAAGAAATTTAAAAGTGAGCAATTCACTGCATTTTGAGGAGCTCTGTTCTACCGAAGATAATCATCAGATCTTCACCAACTTAAAATTAGTATCTTTCAAATAAAAAATAACCATACAAACTGAATCTCAGAAGGCGGAAATATCCAGTAACCCCCTTTTTGCCCCTTGTTGGAGGAAATACGTAAATAAATAAAAAAAAACCCAAAAATTTTTTAATGTCGTAAAAACTATATACCAAGTTTTGTCAAAATTGGTTATAAAAAGAGTAGCAACAAACTGACAGACGAAAGCAAATTTAGCCAGACTTGAAGCAGAGACGCTTCACTCGCTTCGCTCGCTCGGTCAATAAGTTGAAAATGTTTAATAATAATGTTCATAACAATCTTTCAACAGCTAGTTCTAAGTCACCAGACACCTCGCGATTTCGTTTTTGATCGAATTTCAGCAATCGTGGCAGCCATTTTGCTTACAGCTTTTTCATGACCAAAATTTCGTGCAAAATATAAGAAGCTCTTTCAGTCGAGATTTCACAGCATCAGCTATTTGAATTATCTTCATTCGATGGTCTGCCAAAAAAATATCGAGTTTTGTTTACGATACCTTCAGTAGCTACCTATTGGTCTTTGTCACCACAAACGTCGCTCGTACAGTCAGCAACAAAAGTCGATTAACACTTGCAGTTTTTTAATCTTAATTATTAAGCGAAATATTTAATTCAAATCGGAACGAAAGTACTTAAAATTTTAAGAACAAACTCAAACTCAAACTCAAACTCAAAGCATTTATTTCAATTAAACCAATTACAGGCACTTTTGAATTGTCAAGGGGTCGGTCAGTCAGAAAGATGAAGCTAGGCGCCCATTCCAAAGCATAGTAGGTACCTATGGAGAAGAACGGGCAAGAAACTCCACGGACACTCTTTTAAATCAAGATATGGTTACAAAATAATGGTTACATCATTCATGTTGAAATTTCATATGTGAGAACGATGCAGAACGTTAACAGCGTCCTTAAAAAAAAACAATTCAAATATTTAAATTAAATTAAAATAAGCCCTGACCGCTAAGGTATGCCCAGCCTTCACTGACAGCGCTTATTCACGAACCTGACGCATGGATTGGCTAAATGATCCAACACGCGCCACCATCAGCGAGACATTAGTGTGAGCGTCACATACTCTCAGTCGCCAGGGCACATTCAAGTCAAACAAAGACGTACCCAGTAAATGGTAGCTTTAGAGTATGTACATAGTACTCACACATGTGCTATGCAATTATATAATACAAAGGAGATTGAGTCTATACAATGCAATGATAGTCTTACAATCTTCAGCATCTCCAACAGTATCTTCAAATGTTAATTAATTAGTTGTGGTTGTGGAGCAGGACCAGCATTGAGCCAAGCATTTTTATCGGTTATGTAATCCCCAAACTTATAATATGCCTGCCTGCATAGTGTGCGTTTTATACAAGTTTTGAATTTAGTCTCATTGAGTTGAAGTATGTGTGGAGGTATTTTATTGTAACATTTTAAACAGTATCCCATGAACGACGTGTCTACTTTAGCTAGTCTGAAACCTGGTTGAGCTAATAGGTCCCTTTTTCTAGTACTATAATTATGCCTTTCACCTCTTTTACTAAAAAGATGTAAATTTTTCCTTACGTACATGATATTTTCGTAGATATATTGACAAGGTACCGTCATGATGTTAATTTCCTTAAACAGTTCCCTTAGAGAATCGCGCTTGCGGAGATTATATATGGCTCTAATGGCTCTTTTCTGCAGAATAAAAATTGACTCGATGTCTGCAGCCCGTCCCCAAAGTAAAATACCGTAAGACATGATACTATGAAAGTAACTAAAATAGACTAGCCGCGCAGTATCTACATCAGTAAATTGACGGATTTTTCTGACAGCATATGCTGCTGAACTTAGCCGTCCTGCAAGTGATGTTAAATGAGGACCCCATTGTAGCCTAGAGTCGAGCGTGATCCCCAAGAAAACGGTTTTATCGACGAATTCTAGTTTCTCTTGATTTAATACTATCTCACAATCACTACTTTTTACATTTGGTAAAGAAAATCTAATGCACTTAGTTTTTTTCCCATTTAATACTAAATTATTAGCAGTGAACCAATTTTGGACCTGCAGTAGGGCGTTATTAACTTCGTCAAAATTTGTATCACGTCTACCTACCTTAAAAATCAAGGAAGTATCGTCAGCAAATAACACCATTTGTGGTTGATTTTTTAATAAATGGAGTAAATCATTAATATACACTAAAAAGAGGAAAGGACCCAATATTGAGCCTTGTGGAACACCCATTTTTACATTTAAACCAAGTGAAGTGATACCATTTATTTGAACTTGCTGTTGTCTATCATTTAAATAAGATTTTACTAAACTGAGCGCAAGTTTTCCAAGTCCGTAATGCTCAAGTTTCAAGAGTAGGGTTTCGTGATCGACGCAATCAAATGCCTTGGAGAGGTCACAAAAAATTCCTATGGCGTCTTGGGCCTCTTCCCACGCGTTAAAAATGTGTTTTAATAAGGTTACACCGGCGTCGGTCATACAACGTCCTTTGGTGAAACCAAACTGTTGATCGTGAAGTATTTTATTCGTGTTAAAATGATTGAGCATTTGATTAAGCATTACTTTTTCAAAAACCTTGCTGAAAACTGGCAACACGGATACGGGTCTATAATTATTTGTGTCCTTACTGTCCCCGGATTTAAAAAGTGGTATTACCTTACTGTATTTCATTAAATCCGGGAAAACTCCCTGATCCACACACAAATTAAATATTAAGGCTAAGTAAGGCGCTATAGTCTCAATTATGGAGGTACAGACTTTAATAGACATTCCCCAAAGATCTTCGGTCGGTTTGATCTTAATTTGCTTAAAAGCTTTTATTACTGTTATGGGGTTAATGTGCTTAAAGTTAAATTCAATCGGGCAGGCCGAAACGTTCGCCTTTACTAAATCAAAAGAAAGTGAGGGCGAGGAGTTTAATATTTCAGTAGTTTTAAGTGGGATACCGGTAAAGAAATTTACAAATTCTTGAGCAACTTCTTTGCTATCGCAAATGAGACCACATGACGTCTCCAGTGTGTAATCAAAATTATGCTTTTTGATCCTATTAGTTTCATTATTGATAATTTTCCAAACTGTCTTAATTTTATTCTCTGCTGATTTAACCTTGTTGCTAATGTATAAAGCTTTAGCTGCCTTACAAGTATTCTTAAAAATTCTAGAGTAAGTAGAAACATACTTATTAAAAGATTCCGTGTTAATATAAGGCTTAAGGCCATACAGCTCGAAAAGTCTTTCCCTACTTTTCCTGAGTCCTCTAGTTGCCCAGTCACTAAATAAAAACTTAGGGCTTACAGTTTTTGTGATCTTCTTAAAAGATTTATCGAACTCTGTTTGGACTACCGAAAAGAATTCTTCATACAAAATATTAACATTGTTCATTGTTAGTTCTTGGTCATTTAACTTACCAATTAAAGTGCTATTAATTTTTTTTAAATTAGCAGATGTTATTGGTCTGGATTGTATCTGCACTTTTTGTATTGGTATGTTGGACTCAAAAGTTACAGTTTGACCGCTGTGATCAGAAGGGAGATAATTAACGATGGATTTATCTAAATAGTCACAGCAACAAAAAACATTATCAATACATGTAGCAGTAGTCGTAGTAATTCGGGTTGGTTCTACAAACACATTTGACAAATTGAATGATTTAAACAAATTTAACAATCTACTGGTATTTGAATTGTTTTCTAAAATATTAATATTAAAGTCACCACAGATAATTACTGACTTATTACCAGCTGCAAGTTTTGCCAAAACTTCTTCCATTACTGACTCGAATATGGAGTAGTTTTGATAATTTGGAGGTCTGTAAACGCACACTATGACATGCTTATCCAGCTCAACACAGGAAAGTTCAATGCTATGTTCAACCGATAGTTCAACTATGTCTGTACGAGTTTTTGATTTAATACAATTTTTAATTAAGATTAGTGAACCACCTCGCATCATTGATGTTCGATTAAAACAACTGGCCACACTATAATTCTCATAATTAATTAACATTTCGTAATCTTTTAACCAATGCTCAGTTAAACAAATAATGTCAAACATTGTTTTTTCTAAAAACAATTCAATTTCCAATTGTTTAGATGAAAAACCTTGAATATTTTGATGAAATAATTTCAAGGATTTCTGCTTAGCCCCTTTTCTGCAGTTAACAATTTTAGTGCTAGAAAATACCTTTTTGTTATTAAGTGTAACTATACTGTTAGTGGTACCTTCTGTTGTCTTACAAACTAGTTTAAATTATTGACTACCTTAACATTAGTACTATTACTAACTGTGGTGCTAATTATAGATGACTTCGACATACTAATTATGTCTGAGTTAATATTAAAAGCTAATAGCCTAGCTATTTGACGTCTAAAACTACTGGGCAGATACACCGTATCCCTAGTCGAGCTTAGCTTATCAACAAAAATGTTGGTGTCAAAAAATATAAACTTGTCACTATGGTGACTAACTATGAATTGCATGTGACTATTTAACATATGAATGTAGTTGTTTTGTCTGTTTGACAAGTATTCAAAATATGGAAAAGCACACATAATTATTTTTTTACAATTTAACTTCAATAGCTCGGTGACACTATCAGTAATATCATCTTTTGTAACATTAAGGCTGTTACCTATAAGTATAGTAATAATGGCATTAGGATCATATTTATTCCTAGTTATTGAAGCCATTATTTGTTTGTGGGAAGCCTGAGGCATACAATAGTTTTGAGAAGAATGACTCAGGTTATTGCTAAGTAATTTTCCTAACCCTTTTCCAAAACTATCAGAAAACATAATTGAACTGCAACATACTTTACTACTATAAGGGACAGAACTAGCGTCTATCTGAACTACTTGCAATGGACCTAGTTCAATATCTGGTGTATCTTGAAAGCGAATAGATACCTGAGCACTTTCTGACTGGGACGGGTCCTCCGTTACCTCAGGTTGGAAAGTGCCAAGATTGGATTTTCTATGCAATGAACATTGAGGGCTGCTAAGAGTCAGCGGGTCCACTTTGTCTACATTAGAGTTGCACATGTCCACTAACTCCCTTGTAGCAAGTATGTGCTCCTGATTTTGTTTTTCAGACGTCACATACTTAGTATAGAGTGAATGTATTGACTCTTCTAGTACCTGAATTTCAGACTGTAATCGTTGAGTGTCAATCTCATAAATGTTCTTACTGTCTTCTAGTTTAATTTGATAGTTTTTTAATTTATTTATTAAAAAAACACGTTCTTTCCTTAGTTTAGTATTGCTGGAACAGTGTTTTTGTTGCTTTCTAAATTTATTGCATTTATTTATGATTTTATTTAGTTTTGCATATTTTTTAATTTTATTTTGACTTACTTTATAACTACTAATATTATGTTTCAATATTGACTCTTCAGTAAGGTCTATTGTTACTAATGAATGATGGTTGCAATTAATGTTTAATAACTCATCATGCAAGCTAATATTACTCTGATTAGCCTGAGTACAATCTTTTTGTTTTTGTAATTTAGCAATATGTACATTTGCAAGAATTAATTCTTCTTCTAGGTCCCTAACCTTACACAAAGCCTCCTCATAAATGCTACTGCAGTTGTTGAAACCATCTGTGACCACCCGCAGTTTGTCCCGTTCATCAACAACATCTAGGTATTGTTGATTTAGATCTATTAGCTCCTTTTTCAAGCATGTGTTCCTGAAAACTACCTTCTCTACTTCCTTCTCACTTTCATCTATCTCCTGTAACAGCTGTTGACATTTACTGTTTGAAGCGTCAAGATCCTGAATGGCCGTTCTTAATTTAAGCTCCAACTCCTGAGCAGCAGTCTTACGGGTCATCACAGGCATGGTTTCAGGAACAAGAACTGAAAGTAGAAGCAAAGGAAAAGTGAGAACCAATTAGACAGACAAACAAGAACAGAAAGCTTGAAATGAAAGGAAAAAAAATAATAATAATAATAATGGGAGAAGTTAGTGTAGCTTTATGGAGAAATGATGTAGGCTGCTGAGTCTAATTGAAATGCAACTAGATTAGATCAAGTACAAAGTTATATTTGATTCTATTGTCCTATGATTTTACTCTTCCCTGTGTGGGTAGGATACTTATGTAAAATAAATTAAAATAAAATAAAGTTTTATATACTTATAGATAACAATCCAAAAAACGATAATCAACGTTCTTGTTGTGTTCTATTATTGCAATTAGATTAAAAGTATATTGTTAATTCACTACATAAGTTTCGTTAACCTGTAAGTAGGTACGTACTGATTATTTCTAACAATCCAACCAATAATATCATGAATAAATGATACGTAATCAATAAGCAGTAATGAGTGTATTTTTTGTGAAGTAAATTATGTAGTATTTCTTGTCTGAGCGAATGTTTTCGTCATCAATTTTGCTTCCACTAGTTGTCAAGCAAAACGAGACATAAACCATGCCAATGTGTGATGGACGTAGCTCAGAGGCTGAGCAGTAACATAACATAACATTAACAATTAACAGTTAACCGAAAAACAAAACAGTCTAACGAATCATTTTGTGTTAATTTAGATGATGTCAAAACGTAGTAGTGTTAACCGACTTCTGTTGCTGACCGTACCACCGTACGAGCACAACGATATTCAGTGGAAACTCAAACTCAATGTATTCACTTCATTTAAACTATTTGCAGGCATTTTTTAACTGTCAAAGGTCAGTCAGAAAGAGGAACATTTTGTGCACGTGTACCACTTCACAAGACGGAAGACACCCCGTAATATAATTTCAGTATGTCCTCCTCCTCTTATCTGTTTTACAATTGTAACAAAAAAAAAACAACCGACTTCCAAAAAAATACTACAAAGTGAAAAATAACTTTAATTTCGAAAGTCGGTGTCTTTATGGATCTCTATTTTAGTTTTTGCCACCGACTTCCAAAATTAAAGTAATTTTTTGGAAGTCGCTTGTTTTTTTTTTGTAAAAAGATTTTTATTTTTCACTTTTTAGTGGGTCAGTCGGTAATTTATCTAAGTTACAATAGCCTAATGTCAACTAAGGACGTTAATTGTTGAGGAGTTCTCCCAGTAAGGAACCAGAAGAACTGGAACTGATGGTGAAATCACCATCAGCTCCTCTTCAACATATGTATTGTGACGAGCATAAATTGCTTAGCAATAATCAAATCGCAACCCGTGAAATACGTTTTATTGAGTAGTTCCGATGGCCATATGTGGCCTTCCTCATCAGTTCCACTTCATCAAATGGTGCTTTCCGGAAGCAAATGCACGAGTTACTATTAAAAATACCCAAATCGCTATAGGTGTGCCTATAAAATTTGAAGGTTTTCCTCGATTTCTCTAGGATGCCATCATCAGATCCTAGTTTCCTTGTCATGATACCACTCTTAAAATATCTCCTTTCCAACAAAAAAAAGAATCATCAAGATCGGTTCATAAACGACGAAGTTATCCGCGAACACACATAAAAAAAAATATACTAAAAAAAAAACCGACCTCAATTGATTTTTTTTTTTTGGCCCAATTAAAAAGTATTGATTTATGTAATTATGTAAGTAGTCGTTATTTTCAATCTTTTGAACCATTACTTTGTAATGGAAGATTGATCTCTTGAAATATTTTCTATCTATACTTATTATAAAAAGAAGTCGCTTTTCGTGATGGCTGTGTGGCCGCGTTGTTCTTCTAAACTACACAACGGATTTTGATACAGTTTTCACTATCATTTAGATAATTTATTCCGGAAGGTTTATACGAGGGCGGGTCAATAAGTCCGTGACTTTTTGATTTTTCCGTCTCTTAATTGAAATGGCAACACTGCTCCCGTCAACAGTCATCTGTCAGATGACTCCTGTCAAAAATTGAACAAGCTGTGACATTTAGTTTGTTTTTGACAGCCGTTAATATCAGACTACCGCGTTGACTGAGAAGAAAATGGAAAAAAGTGAATTTCGTGTGCTCATTAAGCATTATTTTTTGCGGAAAAAATCCATTACGCAAACCAAGGCTAAGCTTGATAAATATTATGGGGACTCTGCACCATCCATTTCCATGGTAAAAAAGTGGTTTACTGAATTCCGATGTGGCCGTACCAGCACGGAAAATGCCGAACGTTCTGGACGCCCAGTTGAGGTCTCCACATCCGAAACAGTTGAAAAAATCCACGATATGGTTTTAGCCGATCGGCGATTAAAAGTGAGAGAGATTGTGGAAGCCATAGGCATCTCGCATGGCTCAGTGGTTTCAATTTTAAACGATCATTTGGGTATGAGAAAGCTTTCCGCAAGATGGGTGCCGCGTTTGCTCACAATCGACCACAAACGCAAACGTGTGACAATTTCGCAGGAATGTTTGGCGTTGTTCAATCGCAATATGAACGAGTTTTTGCGCCGTTTCGTAACCGTGGACGAAACGTGGATCCACCACAACACACCGGAGACCAAACAGCAGTCAAAACAGTGGGTTTCTCGGGGTGAATCGGCGCCAAAGAAGGCAAAGGTGGGTTTGTCAGCCAACAAAGTCATGGCGACTGTTTTTTGGGATGCACGCGGTATTATCCACATTGACTACCTTCAAAAAGGAAAAACAATCAATGGCGAATATTACAGCAACTTATTGGGTCGATTCGATGAGGCATTGAAAGAAAAGCGACCGCACTTGGCCAAGAAAAAAGTCCTTTTCCATCAGGACAATGCACGGGTGCACACATGTGCAGTTTCTATGGCAAAAATCCATGAATTGGGCTACGAATTGCTCCCTCATCCGGCCTATTCTCCCGATCTAGCCCCGTGTGACTACTTCTTGTTCCCAAACTTAAAGAAATGGCTCGGTGGAAAGAGATTTGCCTCCAACGACGAAGTCATCTCACAAACAAATGCCTATTTTAAAGACCTCGACAAATCATATTTTTCGGAAGGGATAAAAAAATTGGAGAAACGTTGGGCTAAGTGTATAGAGCTCAAAGGAGACTACGTTGAAAAATAAAATAACTTTTTATCTAAAAATTTGTGTTTCATTTAAAAAGTCACGGACTTATTGACCCGCCCTCGTATTTATAACATATAACTTATATATAATATAAAAAACCTTTATGTTTTGTCGCTAGTTTGTAATAAATTAGGAAAGCAAAGCCAGAAATAACCAATGTGCACTTTTCTCTTTCAAAGTAATATTGGTAATAGTTGTCATCATCAGGGTAAAATTTCAGAAAAATAAAACAGCTTAGTTAGTAGTTTAAAGAAAACGTAGCTATAAAATTTTATCCCTTCAAGAAAATTAAAAGAAAATTGGAAACTTGAAGAGTTTACGAATTTCTTTTATTATCTACTAGCTTTTGCCCGCAGCTTCGCCCGCGTGGATGTCCTGAAAAATCCCGCGGGAACGTACTACCGGGAATTCCTTCCTTATTCCTTGCCTACATTATAAAGGGAACCTCTGTGCAAAATTTCAGCTTTCTAGGTTCAAGGGTTTGGGCTGGGCGTTCATGAGTGAATCAGTCAGTCAGGACTTCTCTTTTTATCTAGATTTAGATAAATTGAAAATATAAATAAAAGATCACCATGAACGCACCAGTACATTGGTGCAATAATTAAGATACTTTATATCCAGAAAAACTGAAACGTATACAAAAAATCGGATCACCATTTTAACTGAATTTAAAGTCACCTTAATAATCAAATTAAAACCTAAAAATCTACAAAACGTAAGTACCAAATTTCTCTGAATGATAATAATGAGTAAAAAAACTATGACAACACAACACTGAAATTAAAAATGAAAAAGATAGAAAATATCATAGGAAGCGTTAAAATTAATAGTTACCTCTCATATTTTGCTTTGAATCGATGGCGTAAACAGGGCTCCTTCACCAAAACTTGTAGTATTATGGACTTAATTCTTACGTACTACATTTGATAAGAAAATTCAGGATATCAACAACAGAACCAGGATACTGGGGGTTTCTTGTTTTTTTGTACTTATTAGTGTGGCAAAGTTTGAAAATGTTTTATGTCAGAAATAAACCGAATATATATTTATTACCGTTAAAAATTATGACGGTCATAAATGGACCTTGTTGTAGCCCGTAGTTCTCCTAAAAACAAAGATTTGACACTGGGCCGCAAAATCTTGTTTACAACGCCGCGCCGTAGTCTACTATTTTTTTGGACACGCACGTCATTTTCAGTATCGGCACCCCTAAAATACCATGCAGCCCTAATATAGTCAGTAGTAATGCGGGAGAGATTAGTAAATTTTATGAATATAGATACACCGTACCAAGATTTTATATATTTTATTTGATTCGGGAAACTTACTGCTAACGTAGACAATGTCCTTAAATAATAAGAAACTGAAGACCATTTACAAGTTTCCACTGATAAACACTGAACATTAAAATTGAAACAAAAGGTCGGTACAAAATACCTAATAATAACATAAATTAGGAAACAAATAGTACACGATCAACCAACACAAACTAAAAATCATTTAGACACAAACAATTACTCTGTCGTAAAGAAGCTTATCACCAACAAATGCCAAAAGCCGAGAAACACCGGTATTGAATATATCTAAATTATGTTCACCAGACAGTTTATTAAAACTTCTGCTCGCACGGATTAGAAACGAGTTCTACCTATACGCGGACTTGCAATGAGCAATATGCAACAAGCTAGGTTTGCGAAGCACATTGCAGTGTGTAACACTCCTAAACCGGCTAACAGCTCAGGGCAATCTATAGTACCATTTGCAATTTTAAATAAGTACGTCATATCTGCAATACGTCTGTACTCATAATTGAAGTATTTATTAATAATAAACCAGGAGCACAGATATTGAATCAACAGTTTAGAGTGGGACCCCCATTATAGGCGGGTGCCAGTGAGGAATAGCCCTCAAGTACCCTCTGAGTTCCTTTATAATACAGTTTTATTAACCATTTAGAGTCCGTCTGCGGGGCGGGGGCAATCAGAGAGTTGTTTAAAACTTGTGAAGCCTACGCCTGCCACGCATGGATTAATTTACAATGTGAAGAAATGTAAATACATGGTCTTTGAGGTCGGCGGCAAATGCCGTGAAGTGGGACCCGAGCTAATTATAGACGGGTCAGTAATTGAAAGGGTATCCACTTTTAAATACCTAGGTCACTTTCTTTCCGACGACCTTAAGGACCATGTAGATATAGAGAGGGAGCGCAGGGCACTCGCCATCCGGTGCAACATGTTGACCCGTAGATTTGCTCGGTGTACGGACCTAGTAAAAATCACCACTTTCAAGGAGTGTGTACACGAGTAATCTATGGGTCAGTTACACCAAAAAATCGTTGGATGTCCTGCGCATCCAGTACAACAATGGCTTCAGGATTTTGTTGGGACTTCCTCGCTACTGCAGCGCGTCGGAAATGTTTGCGCAAGCTCGTACCGACGCGTTTCACGCGATTGTTCGCAAAAAACAGATTCGCTGCTGAGGAGAGTGAGAGACAGTCGCAACAGCATCCTGAGAATTGTAGCAGAGAGCTTCAGCTCTCCAATTGTAAAGCAGTTTGAGCGAAGTGTGATTGGTACTAACACTGGATAATAAGTTGTTTTAATATTATGTTACTACCACTCTATGGATTATTTATTCCGAAATAAAAATGATTAATTAAATTAATATTAACAATATTTCATATTTTCAAGAGACGAAACCGGCATATCCTAGAACCAAAAATCTACCAACCCGCACTGGGCACACGCGGTGGATTACGGCCCGCTCCCTCTCACTGAGAGGAGGCCTGTGTCCCAGCAACTGTGTCAACATTAGGTATAGGCTGATTATGTATATTTTTATGATGCTTATGTTTAATCTTAAATGAAATTACACCTAAAATCAATCAATCAATCAATCAATCAATCAATCATTTATTTTGTAAAACATAGGTATGATTACAGATAGTATATTTTTTAAAAAATACATGCGCGCTATGTTTTGCCAATATATGGCGTACAAAATTAACACAAATAAGCATGTCACACATTAAAAATATAAAACAATAACAATACAATTTAAAATATGTCAATTAGGTTAACAGATCATCAATAAAATATAACACATTCCTACTAAATAAATAAATAAAATCATAAGCCTTTAATTATCAAGTCGGGATCGTCATACCTCTGTTTATCAAAACTAATTGATCATTTCCAATTTTTTTTTAATTCATACTATTCTAAAAAGACGTAAATATGTATGAAAGTGTATACTTGACGTCAATCATTCCGATACTATTCTAATCTATATACTCAATACTATATCCCATTGAAGCAGTGGCAGATATTTTTATAGCACCTCAATCATGATCATATTTATAAGAGAATGAGTGACGTCATCGCAGGTTTTTGGGTTTTTATTATTTTACTCCGAAACTAAGCAGTAAATAACCAAAAAGGAATATTCGTTCATAAAAATCAATAATAATAT
Source organism: Cosmia pyralina (assembly GCA_946251885.1). Taxonomy (NCBI): domain Eukaryota; kingdom Metazoa; phylum Arthropoda; class Insecta; order Lepidoptera; family Noctuidae; genus Cosmia; species Cosmia pyralina. The sequence goes on along the minus strand of OX276348.1, from coordinate 2,313,539 downwards.
TATTGTATAAGGGGCTTACAAATATGTTTCAGTGTATGATATGAATAGTTTTAAGAATAATAATAAAAAACTAAGGCCTTTAATGGGCCTTAGTTTAGTAGTACTTTAAGACACTACTACGTCTAGGGCGGGAACTGCCGGAACACCATCTGTGAAAACAAAACATTATTAATCTCACTATGAGTAGGTACACATGAAGCGGTCTCAACAATGAAAAAATGTATGTATTTGGTGAAGTTCATTACGCATACTTATCATTCTACAAAACGTGCGCGATAAGTTCAGTAGTTCTTATAGTAAGTGTATGTATGTGTATTATTGGTTTATAACCTATTTATGTGCTTGTATAAAGTCTATTTATAATTAATTAAGATATATTTTTAGTGTTCTTTTTATAAGTATTCCTCTCGTACTGAGCACTTGCCATTTAATCTCTTCACAACCCTTGGTTGACTGGTAGAGAATGCCTAAGGCATTAAGTCCACCTTTGTACATTTTAAGTGCGAAAAGTTTAAATAAATAAGTTGAGACCTGAACGCGGTTTAAATATAAAGATTTAGGCATTATAATGCTGCGCTGTTCCCGTGTAACATATAGGCTATGTTAAAATGTCATAAAATCTCAAATTTTAACATAGTCTATGTTACTCGGGAACAGCGCAGCATTATAATATTTAAATCTATATATTTAAATCGCACTGTCGCAATGACCGTAAATCCAAATAACAGGAAAGACTTTGTTCTTTTCAGAACATTTTTTTTCGGTCGGATTTTAACTAAGTATCATGTTAAAAAAACTCTACCAAAAAGCAGTAAATATTGCCATAAAACAGGGTTTTTTAAATCTAGCACTGAGTACGTTTACAAGAAACCTCGATATATACGATTATCTACAGACAAAACTACTGAGCCAACTAATTGAAAATCCGTCAGATAAATTTAAGGTTCCGAAACAAAGACAAAACCGAGAAAATTATTTGCAGAAACTGCTAATTTTAATGATTTAAAGTAGTAACTGATTAGTCAAGTCTAATAATAGCTCTAATACGTTAAAAAAAAACCTATCTCAAATAGATTTCGAGAAAACCCTCTGTGACAGATGGACAGAAGAGTGATTTTACGTACCATTTTAGGTCGTAAGTCTTAAATTGAAGAAGAAGAAGAATAATTTATTGATCCATTGTTACAAAATAAATTTCAAAAATAATAATATTGTAATCTTACTGTAACTAAAATATTTAACATATTTATTTGAACAGTGGTCCCGAAATTAGGCGGAGCCTGTATCTTGGAGGCCTGAGTTGCGTTATCTTAAATTTTATTTCGAAACATGTTTGCTTTAACTTAAATTTAAATACAGGATGTTTTAAAATAGACAGAATACTTACTCAATTAAAAGCGGGTAGTGAAATAATAAGTTAAAATAAAAATAAATTGAGCAAAATAAAATAATTCTAAACAATGATATAGTGTGTGTGTGTGGGTGTGTGTGGTGGTGAGTTGTAGGTGTGGGTTTTAAATTATCATACACTTGACGAGTTAGAACCTTTTATTCATTTGACCAATTGAAAAGAGAAATATTACTAAAAAATAAAAAAAATAAAAGAAATATTATTATTATTATTATTTATTACTTAATTAGTAGATAAATTATTATAAGTTATGATTGTAACACTAGCTCGACATATTTATCTGGAAGGAACTGATTCCCAACATACAGCTCACGCTAGTTTGGGAAACAGGGCTTGCAGATTTTGTATTTGTATTTGTATTTGTATTGTTGATCAATTAGAACCATTAAATGCTTTGACAAATCAAAACAAAACTAACTGTAAAAACGAGCTGAGAAAACAACGACGATTTGGATCTGTTATCAGACTTGACCAATCACTTATTAAATAGCAGTTTCTTTAAAAGTTTTATTGGGTTTGTCAGTAAGAATAATTTTGCTTACCAGTGCTCCACTGGTTCTGCGCCAGTCACATTATTATCAATATTGGTCACATCTGTTGCAACAACATCCGATTCGCAAACATATTTCTTCGAAAATTTGTACCCTGCAAGACATTTACAAAAATCTGGGCCGATACATGTGCCACTGATGCAGGGTTTGGTACAAATTGGCTCGTCGTTCCATTTATTTGAGTCATTTTCCATCCTGGGTTACAGATACAAGTCTCAGGTCCAACACAAGTTCCATGAGCACATGCATGAGCAGTGAGGTTTGCTTATACCTACTCTCTTCTTATTGTAGATTTCAAGGTATTTGCAAGTCTCTGGAGTAATACATGTGCCATTTACGCATGGTTTGGTACAGATTGGTTCACAGGAATGTATCATAGAACCGTTTATTTGAGTCACTGTCTATCCTGAGTTCCAGACACGTCTCGGGTGCAATACAATTTCCTTGAGAACAAGTAGAACAATAAGGCTTGCATTTATTATCCTCAGATACTTTATATCCCGGTAAACATTGGCAAGTCTCTGGGGTGATACAAGTGCCATTGGTGCAGGGTTTGAAACAAATTGGCTCGCAAGAACTATTCGTGGTTTCATGTGTTTGAGTCGTTCGCCATCCAGGGTTACAGATGCAAGTCTCAGGTGCAATACAACTTCCATGAGAACAGCTGGAACAGTGGGGCGCGCAAGTATTTTGCCCCGTTTTTTTCATATCCTGGCGAACATTGACAGTAATCTGGGGCAATACAGTTGCCATTGGTGCAGGGTTCTCTCTAGGCTGGTTGACAAACTCCGTTGACAAATTGATATCCCTTTTCAGACTGACATGTATTTGTTGCGATACCAGTTTCACTGACGCATGGTTTAGAACCAAGGAAAACGCAGTTATTTTGTTTTTTTAGGGTCAAGAACAAAACCGCTATCACATGCACATTGGTCTAGACCTTGGCAAAAACCGTTAATACAAGGTTTGGAGCATATCGGCTGACAGTTGAGTCTGAAAATGCACAAAATAATAATTAGATGATGTTATTGTGCCTACCTAGATAAATTCAATTTTTCTAGGTTTAAATTCGATTTTCAATCGCAATATTGTGGTAAACTAATTGTTTGTATTGTACATGTGAATGTCAACGGGGTATTATTATGACACAGGCCTACTCTCTTCGAGAGGGAGTGGGCTGTAATCCACCACATGGGCCCAGTGGGGGTTGGCAGATGTCACATGTCTTCGAATGTTTGGTTCTAGGACATTTCCTCACGATGTTTTCCTTCACCGCACTGAGATCATTGGTGGTGATGAAATTGTTTACACAAAGTATAGTGCCTGCCTGGGTTCAAAAACCCACGACCTGGTAAGTTGGGGCCGCTATATGTATATATATATATATATATTTTTTTTTTAATACAACATTTATTATAAACCTATTGTACTTGAGGAACTCGTAGCTAAGTAATAACAGCCGCACGGGTCGAACCATCAGGTTAAGCTTCGCTTGCCGGGGTCAGTCTATGGATCGGTGACCATCTTTACATACTAAGACACCTCCGTGCCTCGGAAAGCACGTTAAGCCGTTGGTCCCGGCTGTAATTCGTGGATCTTTGACAGTTGTTACAACAGAAGCCCGAAAATCTGACAACCAGTCTTAATATCGTATTGTATCGTATCGTATCGTATTACCCAGTTACTGGATTGTGGAAGTCAGATAGGCAGTCACTCCACGTAAAATACTGGTATTCAGCTGCTTTCGGTTAGACCGGAAGCCGACCCCAACATAGTTGGGAAAAGGCTAGGCAGATTCGATTGATTGTGCTTATCTATACTTGTAATAAAATCGTAGCGAAGTCAAAACAGTACCTAACTACATTGAATATTTTTGTTGAAAAAAGTAAATTTATCGACGTCTGGGAATGATTGTAATGCCGAAAATATAGTTTTTAGAATTTTTGTATCTTATATTATGTCAGTCTGAATGTATGTTTCAGGATCATGCAAACACTACCAGATATATTCTGTCCAAATATTGCATATAAGTCTGGTCAGTCTATAGGCCATAAATGAGCACGCTATTTGCAATGGGGGATGGGCAGTAGCGCACTATGTTCGTATTTTTCTATAGTTAATACGAGCCAAAACGTAGGTAGGCTATATTGCAGATAGTTACAGTTTTGACCTTTGAAATGATTATCATCACGCTGGAGCTAAATAGTTAATCACGACTTATATAAAAACGGCTATTTGAATAATAAGCGAATATTTTATTTTTTTTATTTTTTTTTATTTTATTTTATTACTTTTAGGAAAGCTCACAGCTAATATATTTCCATATTAAGTACAATGTGTAAAAGATGGCCAATTACAAGCTTCCACCAACGATAAACGCGAATAGCTTAACAGTTCGGCGACTGCTTTGCAAACCCGTGGTTGTTAGTTCGATTCCCATTTTTGAAATTTCTTTTTTTACATATTGTGATATGTTATATGACAGATCGTAGAACGTGCACAGAAAAACATGAATTTTAGGCCTCTTCTACCATCTATGGTTATAATAAACAGTTGTTTTTTTTGTTTACCTTTAATTAATTACCTGACCCGATCGACTATAGGTACTTACTGTGTAGAATCACCAACATTCATGTTACCGGAACCAGCTTATACTGCTTTGTAAGCAAAATAATTTCCATTTTGATGTCCTAAAAATATTAAAGGAACACATTTCCTTTAATATTTTAGGACATCAAAATGGGAATTATTTTGCTTACGATAAAATAACAAAAACTCTTAAAAATTTACTAAATGCCATAGTATGCTTACCGACTCGGCAATACTTTTTCGCAGACACCTATATCATGCGATTTCAAAGAAGCGCAGTGATCGAAACACTGGACCAAAATCATTGCTAAAAGTACAACACGTGTTCCTTTTAGTGACAACATATTGTTCACAGTTATTGGTCGTTCTCCGTTAACTAAGAAACCGTTACTGATTCCCTGTTTTCCTGGATAAATATGAGTAGGTATAGAAATAATCACATCCTGAAGATAAGGAATCATTAAGAGATGAAAAACATAGTGTTTTTTACTCATTTTATTACTATAAGGCCTTTAATTACAATATGTAATTTATTTTATATGAAATTTATTTTGTAAAAAATTATTTTGTAACAATGCACGAATAAATTATTCTTATTAAATGCTTGGTTTCCTTTTTTCTGACATAAGTCTTATCGGATTACTACGAAACGCATGTGACTAAAAGAGTGATGAATATAGATGTTGATGGATGGAGAGGCAGAGGAAGGCCAAAGAAAAGATGGATGGATTGTGTGAGGAATGATATGAAAGAGAAGGGAGTGAATGATAGCGTGACGGTTGACAGGGGAGAATGGAAGAAGAAAACGTGTTGCGCCGACCCCAAGTAATATGGGATAAGGGCAGGAAGATGATGAAGTCTTATCGGATTAGAAAACTCAAAATGAAGTTGAAAATATTTCATAAACACTTTATTTGCATAATTCTGTTGGCATAAAAAAACTATTCACACAACATTTTTCTGCATTCTTATGGGAGATATTTATTTTTATGTACGAGTACATAATAATTATTAGTGTTCGTTCATAATAAAATATGTGATAATATAAGTAATAGGAGTAAGATACATATAATAATAGAGCTAGCGGCATGAATTAAACTGTATGCTGTAGATGATTTACCAGTTATATTAATAAATAACACCAAAGGTTGAAGACATTATTAATTGTCAAAATTACATAAAAACACAAAATATCAATAATTTTTACGTTGAAAAAATAAAAACCAATGAAAACAAAATGAATATTTTGTATTGCCTCCACGTGCTCTGTCACAGCTGCCAGGTGAGTGGGCATGCTGTTTATTAAGTTTCTTATGCGATGTTGCGGCATATTGGTCCATTCTTCCATTAGCGCATGTTTCAAGTCTGTAGCTGGAGCGAGGTTTCGATTTCTTACACACCTCCCAAGCTCGTCCCAAGCGTCTTCAATTGGATTCAGGTCCGGGCTTCTCGCGGGCCAGTCCATGCGATTGATGCCAACGTCTTGAAATACTCATTTACAATTTGAGCCGTATATGGCCTGGCGTTGTCATGCTTGAATATTGAAATTTCACCCATATGGGCCGATATTCTCATTAAGAAGATCTTCCACATAATCTTGCACTAGTTAGCGTACTATTTTCTATCAGAACTCTACTCCGTGCGACTCTCTGAAAAAATTCCAGCCCAAACCGTATCAGATCCACCGCCAACGGGCACTTTTTCCACAAAACAAGCAGGATTAGAACCTTCCCCTGGCTGTCGGTAGACTCTTCGCCGCCAATCATGTGCATACAGCTTATATCTGGATTCGTTAGAAAATATTACTCTTGCCCATTCTTCGTCTCTCCATTGTACGTGTTCGCGTAATCTTATCTTGTAACGTAATCTTGCTACCACAAATCCCTTTCAAGTTTTGGACCATTTTCGGGTGTATGTGGAGTCAAATTAGCTTCAAGGAGCCGCCGCCTTACAGCCCGCTCGTTTACGTCGTCTTGTTCACATTGCAGAAGTGTTGCAGTTGTACACAAGGCTACATATCAAGCTATACAATTCCAGTTTATGCTTAACTCGCATTGTATATGATTTCCGTACAATGAGAGGTCAGCTTATACTGAAAATGTACAGCTTGATATGTAGCCGTGTGTACAGTGACCCCATTTCAGGTTTTCAGCTACTTCAATAACAGCTTGTTTATAATATTTCGTTCCCTTTCCCTTTCCCCACAGTTCGATCCTCTGCTACAGCAGCGGGCAGTCCTCTCGGTGGAATCAAGCTTGGTCGGCCATCGCGCCTTGTTCTGCCGCGGTGCCGAGTAGCGTTAGAGCCCACAGCTCACCTGTTATTTTGTAAAAATATTAGCAAGGCATCAGGAACTGTACAAGTATTTTATTATTATACTAGCGGACCCGACAGACATTGTTCTGTCTGAACGATCCTAGAACCTGACTGCAGCGCCACCTGCCGGTCCAATTGTTTTTCCAAACCATCCAGGAACCCATTGAAATATTTCAATGGGTTCCTGGATGGTTTGAAAAACACACACAAAATTTCATCTAAATCGGTCCAGCCATTTAGGAGGAGTTAGGTGACAAACACACGTACAGAAGAAGTCATTTCAAGGCATCAGGAACTGTAGAAGTATTTTATTATGATTATAGTTTAAGCTAAAAGCAATTAGGAAGTTCCGCGTGGAAGCGGATATAATGTGGCAGTTGACTCATTTAGTTTACATTTTTGTATGAAATAGATAAAGACATCTAAGTACCGTATTTTGGAAAAAAATATATAATTAACTAGATGTTGTAAAATGAAAGACAGTTTTGTTCTTCTATTAATTATCATTATCACATCCTTGGGTTTAAAACGCTCTCCTGTAAAAATAACGATTTTGTAGATAACCATTTATTATAGGTACAACGTGTCGTTTTGCATCCTCGTCAAATTTATGGATGTGGTACCTATAGACAATCAAACCGAACAACTTTTTCCATGGCATCGTAATCGCGAAAAAACAATCAGCCGTCCCATACATATGCGTCGAGTAGGTATTGAAGTTTTCTATGGGACAGTTGAAAATTTTTTCACGAATACGGTGTTGGTCCCATGGAGAAAGTTGTTCGGTTTGATGTTCTGTATCACACCCTGAAATTTGTCGAGGATGCAAAACGACACGTTAATTGTATAGTTGCTTTGCGGCCGTCGCGAGTCGATATAAAGAAACGACTCTAAAGCTGGGCATTCACCGTCAGTTAAACTGATCATTTGAACTGACGCACACTCACGGTCAGCTGTTGGATGTATCCAACAGCTGACCATGAGTGTGAAAATTTTTGACTGACGGCAACCCACGGATTTTTCCGGGCGCATCGTAATATGCTAGCTTTATTTCGTTTGCATCACGCCAAACTGACCGTGAATGCGTGTGCTTGCATCCGTTTCCCGTCAGTCGGAGCTTCACTGCGATGGCGTTTGGAGGTCTGACAACCAGTCTTACCAAGGGGTATCATATTACCCAGTCACAGTTACTGGGTTGTGGAGTCGCTCCATGTAAAATACAAAAAATCAGGCATAGAACCGTTACCCAATTACTGTTTTTCTAAAATATTTAACGTAAGTACAGTTTTCACTACGCTACAATTTTATTACATATTAAGAATTGATTTACGACACGAGGTTAAGTTGTGTCCCTGGACAATTAATTTTCAAAGCAATTTCAATGTGATAGTTACAACTCTTAACCATTTGATAAATAAATAAAAAATAACTGAATTTGTAAGAAATGATTTGCCAGATTAGTTTATAAGGACTTGTCCAATGATTGTCAATAAGGCCTTAAAGGCTGATCAAATTCAACCAGCGTATCAGCAAACACCCACGTTTAGTTCTAAGCCGCTACACCAACGCGAGTTGTCGATGTGTGGTTTGAGTCAGTTTTTGCATCCACTAAACAATGACCCTCTAATGGCCACTTAGATCAGAGGTCTCCAAACTTTGAAGCCCAAGACGCGGCCGTAGCTAATATGGCTTTACAGAATTATAATCATTAGAATCAGCAATACAACTCCATAAGTTAGAATTGACCTCAAATCTTGCGATTTCATGAAATCATGAGGTTTGAGGTCAATTCTAACTTATGGAGTTGTATTAATAATAATTATTATAATTCTGTAAATCCATATTAGCTACGGCCGCGTCTCATATTTTAATCAACACACAACCTGACACTGACCCGCAAATTGCAAAAAACGTAAGAAAATTTGAATTTCGCGGGCTACCTTAGCGCATCCTCCTTAAGTTAAGTTTTCTGCGTCACCATTTCTGTCGATAAGATTTAAGTACCTTGCAAGTAAATAAAACCGAGTTATTATCATTCTGTGTTTTCTTCTTCAACTTATCACAGCAATAGTAACAACAATAAGACATTGGCTGTCGCGGGTCGGATTGATGGCACTGGGGCGTGGCGGGCGCGGTGCGGCGGCGGGCCGTAGTTTGGAGACCCCTTTTATTTGTGGATGGGAAATCATTAAATGACTTCCCCCACTCTGGGCGGAGCGGGAGTGTCAAAATTTTACTGACTAAAACCCACCCGTGTTCCTTCAGTTGCCTGTGCCAGGGCCACGGTATCTCTTTCAAACAACACGCGACCCTGATTCCTAAAAACTTGACTTCCCTGACATGACAAGCTCAATTTTAACTTTGTCTATGTAGTTTGGAGACCCCTGACTTAGATTAATGAACAAAGCTCTAGTGAGTGCCAAAAAAAATACCGTTTTAGTAATAACTTCTTTATCTTCCTTAGAACCTAAACATTTGGCTTAACTAAGTCACTGATGACATCGATGAGGGCAGGTACGTTCTAAGGTATTTGAGCTTCGCGTCGTATTAAAGTATCGGTTGTGGTCTCCTCGTCGGCAGAGCCTCCATTCGTGAAAGATTCTCCGCTCGTTCTCGGATAGATCAGCGTATTAGCGGCTGTGTGATGGTATACTACACTGCCACAGCCGAAGGGTGAACCTGGAATTGAATAGAATAGATTTTAAATACATCATCTGAGTAAATCCATACTTATATGTCTGTCTGTATGTCGATTGCCTTTTCACGTCTAAACGGCTGAACGCATTTGGATGGACACAGGGATAGACTACCACCTGGGTTATTTATGTATTTGTATATACTTTATATACACCAGAAAAATATATCTCTACTAATATATAAGATTATAAAGCTGAAGAGTTTGTTTGTTTGGTTGAACGCGCTAATCTCAGGAACTACTAGTTCGAACTTCAAAATTCTTTTAGTGTTGGATAGATCATTTATCGAGAAAGGCTATAGACTATATAACATCACGCTACGACCAAAAGGAGCGGAGCATCAATGAAAAATGTTGCAAAATCGGAGCAAATTTATTCCTTTTGGGAGCTTTTGTAGCGTGAGCTGCGTAAACGGTTAAAGTTACGCAACAATCATGTATGACCGAAATGTTCCTCCTAAAAAGTTTTAAAAAAAGTCCCCAATAGCATCTTCGATAGCGTCGATAGCGTCTATCTTTTAAGGTTGGCTCACTTTAACTTTTTTAATGGTAATCAAATCTATACTAATAATAATCATGAAGAAGATCATGAAGAAGCGCTTGGTTGACTACCTTGAAGGCAACTCACTGCTATCCCCTTCTCAGTACGGTTTCCGATATGGCTTGTCGAGCAGCGACGCCATTCACGGTTTAACTAAGTTTGTTTCTGAAAAACTCGACGAAAACAAAAAGGTTATAGTAATCTTTATGAACCTTTCCAAGGCATTTGACACAGTCTCCGTCCCTCTGTTGGTAAAGAAGTTGGAGGGCATTGGTGTAAGAGATGCACAACTAAAGCTTTTCTCCGATTATCTTACTAACAGATTCCAGAGAGTTAAGGTAGGTGAGTGGACTAGTGGTGATCTTCCCGTTGTGCACGGCGTCCCACAGGGCAGTATCCTTGGCCCCCCTTTGTTTCTAACCTTCATCAATGACCTCTGTGAACTCTTGATGCCCAGCGGAAGGATCATTACTTTCGCTGATGACACAGCGCTTTTGTTTGAAGCCGACACCTGGCCCGAAGTTTACAGTTGTGCACAGATGGGGTTCAACTTAAATAAATAAAATAAATAAATAAATATGTTTGGACATATCACACAACGCCATCTAGCCCCAAGCTAAGCAACCTAATGCTTGTGTTATGGTAACGAGATGGCTGATAAACTACTTATATACATTTTTTTTTTTTTTTTGTAAATACATACATATTATAGATAGAAAAACACCCAGACTCGGAACAAATACTTGTAGGTCATACAAATATTTGTTCCGTGCGGGAATCGAACCCGCGACATGCTGCGCAGCAGTCAATCGCTCAACCACTGCGCCAACCGTGTCGTCAACTTGGTGTTGTCATGGCTGGCTAGTAATAGACTCGTTCTCAATGTTGATAAGACAAAGTATATTTCTTTCTACATAAAGAAACCTTCGTGTTTACTCGACGATTTCAAAATTACCGCTCATTCATCCTCGTGCATTTTATCCCATAGTGTTCATTGCTTATGTCCCCACCTTCATAAAACAGATTCAATAAAGTACTTGGGCGTTATGCTAGACAGCACACTAAGTTTTCACCCGCACATACTCGTACATGCTCTTTCCGCTAAGATACGTAAACTGATATTTGTGTTTAAAAATCTTCGTCATGTTGCGGACACTGGCTTATTGGGATCAGTCTATTATGCGTTATGCCAATCGCTAATCTCGTACTATATAACTGGTATGGGGTGGTGCAACAGAAACATCAATGCTCCGGATCGAACGTGCACAGAGGGCCGTTCTAAAGGTTAGTAATTTCATGCCTTTCTTGTTTCCCACTAGAAAACTTTATGAGCGAACTGGAGTGTTAACTGTACGTCAACTTTTCATTTTACTCGTAAATACGATCTTGCGCAAACACTCTCATCTTACCTATAATCCTACTTTATTTGAAGGTAAGCGACGTAAACACGCTGTCTGTCCCACAACTCAGTTCCATACTGCTTTCTCCCGTCGACATTTTGGTTTTCTTGGAAACTATTTATATAACAAAATTAACGGAATTTTGTCAATTTATGCCCTACCCAAGCAGCGTTGCAAAAAAACTCTCTCTATCTGGTTACAAAAATTGGACTATGACGCCACGGAGCAGCTACTTATTGTTCCTTCGTAATGTTTCATGTTTTTCAGGTTCTTGACTGTAACCAACACCATTCACATACACACACTCACACCATCATTCTACCTCTCCTTACACATAACACACGCAACAGACACACACTACACACACGCACACTATACAATTTTTTTGTTTTTTTTATTGTTATTATTTTGTTTTTCTTTTGTGATTAATTAATTTAAACATCTGTTGTTTTTTTCCTTCAGCATAAAATAATTTGTCTAGAGTATAATAATTTACTATTGTTAATAGATTAAATTCGGGGTGAGAGCCTGGTGATCTGTCACACAGGGTATCCTAGTATGGACGCCAGTCTCTCACAAAGGATCATATTTTAGGTTTTGTAACAACGTTATTATTCTTATCTCTATTTATAAAATAAAACTAGGTGTATTAAAAAAAAATAAAAAAATAAAGCTGAAGGGTTTGTTTGTTTGAATGTTTCAACGCGCCAATCTCTGGAATTACCGCTTGGATTTGAAAAATTATTTTCGCATTTGATAGCCTAGTTCTTGAGGAAGACTTAATAAGCTATTTAACATCACGCTAGAACCATCAGGGCCCGAGAAAAAAGAAAAAAAGTCGGAAAGAACATTGAGTGAAAACGAAGTAATAGCTCGGGCAGGCGATGCGATTCGACGAAATGGGTCGGAGGAACAAGAAAATTCATGCGGACGAAGTCGCGGGCAGAAGCTAGTTACTTATAAAGAAAATAAAGGCTAGGACCAAGGATATACTTTTTATCCCGGAAGTACGTTGTTGAGGGATAATTTACGACAACTACGCGGGCGAAGCCGCGGGCAATCGCTACTAGCCTAGGCAAACGATACTTGGATAAACAACTGCACCATATGGGCTGCCAACTTTGTCAAGAAAAAACCCAGTGAATGTTATTGCTTTTAATAGGTCGGCATTTGGCTGGCTTGCCGGCAAACTGAGTCTCATCGTAGATTATAATTACCGCTGGTGATAGACAACTGTATCAACCTATAATCCATTATTTTGCTAATGCATTGCCCAAGCTAGAAATAAAGGATTAATTGGTTTTGAAACTTTCACTGGACCTTCTTTTTATCACCAACTGAAAAGCGCGGCAATAGATCTGACTCGATAAATATAACGTTGATGAAATCAATATTCCATTGGCCACTTAAACGTTCGCTCATAATAGGTGAAACAAACTTAGTTATCTGATTAACAATGCATCGCCATACTCGGATGCCGTGAGAGTAGTCGTGAGGAGTATTATAGATTCTCATATAAGTTCAAAATGTATGAATGTGTGTAGCAACGCACGTTTTACGTACACTTCCTGACGCGAATGTGTTATCAACAATATTTCCGCCGGTCTCCTATCAGTGATGGAAATGTCACTGACGTGTCATCCTCTCCAGCACAACCATGGATGATTACCTTAATTTTAATGCGGTACATATTCATGAACAAATGTGTACTTTATTGTACTAACGACTTTAAAAAATGTACTCACATATTTTCGCTGCTATAACATATCGACCGTGGCCGTGCTTGGTAGAACCTTTCTGCCACGACCACTATAGATTTTAGGTATTTTTATCAACTTTAACATGAAAAGTTATATAAATGTATTGTACTGAAATGTACTTCATTTTATATATAATTTTAAGCAGTCATTTCCCCATTTTAAAGAGATTTTTTTTCTGCGGTGCAGCTATAGTAATATGTTACGGTATTACTACTCGTATTTCTCCATATATCCATGGTCGTGCTGGAGAGGATGACACGTCACTGACTTCAGATTTTTCGTTGCAATATTTATTTTATTTATTTATTTATATTATACGTGTCGTTTTGCATCCTCGTCAAACTTAAGGATGTGGTATAGATCATCAAACCGAACAACTTTTTCCATGGCATCAACATCGTAATCGCGAAAAAATAATCAGCCGTCCCATACATTTGCGTCGAGTAGATTGAAGTTGTATATGGGACAGTTAAAATACGATGGAAATACGAGGAATACGACGTTGGTCCCATGGAGAAATTTATTCGGTTTGATGTTCTGTACCACACCCTGATATTTGACGAGGATGCAAAACGACACGTTGTATATTATAATAGGGGTTAAAGTATGAAATTGCCGTTTATTGTATTAAGAACTTCGAATTGACATATAACCTTCATAGTTTGAGATTTTTGAGTGAAACTTTTTTCACATGGTACCTATAAAGTTCTTCTTTTAAAAAAATGTGCAATATTTGATTATCGACTTTCAGTTGTTTTTTATATTCAGCTTAGACAAGAAAGATGGATACTTCGAAAATTCGAGTTCTTTTTGAATACGAGTTCCGACGCGGAACTAACGCGGCAGAAACAGCTCGCAATATCAATGTTGCGTTTGGAGAGGGGACTGCTAATGAACGCACCGTGCGATTTTGATTTAAACGCTTTCGTAACGGAAACTTTGATTTGAAGAACGAACCACGTGGAAGACCGCCCACATAGGTGAATAACAATGAATTGAAAGAGATGGTGGAAGCCGATCCGAGCCAAACTACCCAGGAATTAGCGGCATGGTTTAACGTTACCTTACCAACAATATTGACTCAATTTGTGTCAAATCAATAAAATAAAAAAATATGAGAAATGGGTGCCTCATGAATTGACTGATCTGCAGAAAGAAGCGCGTATTGAAGTTTGTGTTGCCTTGTTGAATCGATACAGAAATGAAGGAATATTGGATCGAATTGTGACATGTGATGAAAAGTGGATTCTTTACGATAACCGTAAGCGAAAAATGCAATGGCTGACCCCAAGTCAAACGCCGCAACAGTGTCCTAAAGCAAAGCTTACCAATAAAAAGATAATGGTAACTGTTTGGTGGTCTCAGCATGGTGTTATTCACTATAGCTTTCTCCGATCTGGTCAAGCAATAACGGCAGTTGTCTACTGTGTTGAACTCCGAACAATGATAGCAAAACTAGCAGTGAAACAGCCCCGACTCATGAATTGATCTTCACCATTATTGCTCCATGATAACGCGAAACCTCATACAGCACGAGAAACCTTTTTAACTCTACAGGAACTGCAATTAGAAACCATTCGTTACCCTTCGTATTCGCCAGACCTTGCTCCAACGGACTACCATGTTTTTCGTGATTTGGACAATAATTTACGTGATAAAAAGTTTTCTTCTCAGGAGGCAGTACAAAATGTTTTCACAGTTTGTCGAATCTAGATCACGAGAGTTCTATCGCAAAGGCTTATATGACCTTCCTATTAAATGGCAGTAATGTATAGATAATAATGGTAATTATTTTGATTAAATAAATATGTTAAATTAAAAAAAAAACGATTTTCAATTTTTCAGTACAAATCGGCAATTTCATACTTTAACCCCTAATATTCACTTGTAATCATTTCATTGTACTTATATAGTAGAAATATCTAGTGCGTATGACGATGAAAATTTTGTTGTATAAGTTTGAAGTAAGCTGTCGCTCCACCTGAGGACCTAGATAGTGATAGTTAGTTACAGTGATGGCTAGGGATTGACACTATTGAGAGCAGGCTCACTCCACCTAAGTTTTCACGGTGAGATTTTTACAGAATAGAACGGCTGCGTGAGAGTTGGTATCTACGTAATACAAAGTGGCAAAGTTGCAGAACACCGGGAAAAATGGAAAGAGGAAAGGGAGGTCTTTGCCCTGCAGTGTGATGTACATGTAGTACAGGCACATAATAAAAAAAAAAATTTTTTTTTTGCATTTGCATTATGAAAATATATAAAAATGTAATTTGTATGTGATAAGGAAATTATAATAATACAAAGGTGATTGGTAATTTTAACACTCACTATCATTGGTAGTCTTGCATTCGCCGTACTCGTTCCTCTTGTGCCAGATTCGCTGCATGACGACCACCACCAGTATGAGGAGAAGCAGACAGGCACCGCCAATCGCGATCATCGTCATGTTCATACTGGCCATTCTGGAAATTACAATAAATTACATCTTAGTAGGTACTTTCATAGGCAGAATATGTACGTCAAAAGTGGGTTACAAAAAAGAAAATGAGTCCAGAGACAAGATAATCAAGCAAAAGTGAGACGGGCAGTTGCAAAAGGCATAACTTATTTAAAGTTTTGGAAAAGAAGGCTATAGGGGAAGGATATAGGGCATATATATATGTAAGGATCTTAGCAGGTGGCGTTCTGTAGTTTCTGCCTAACCCCATGGAAAGAAGGCGTGAGTTTATGTATGTTTTTATGCAAGACAAAGTGCAGAATACAATCCATTTAGAGTACAAATCCAAGTATAAGCTCTTATTCTACGCCTGCCATCTTTGTTGGTGATGTCCTACAACATGATAATGATCTTACTTAACGTCTGAAACAATCTCCTCTGGGATCTCAACATCACTTCCTAAGGTGCAAAGTGTTTTGTTTTCACACCGACACTCTTTCTTCTCATTATCACCAGAGCAATCGTAGACACCATTGCACAAGTCGCAGTGGATTCTGAAATAAAACATGTCATGTATGAAATTTATTTTATCTACAATATTTTGCAAAGAAATCGGAAAACAAGCTAAGTCTACTTACGGTGTAACAGCTGTACATGACTTTTTGTCTTCATCATATTCGAAGTCAGGAGAGCATATGCACTTTCCGTGCAAATTGCAAGTGCCATTCCAACATTGCCCGTCGCAAGGCTTGTAACATTTGCTATGGTCTAAGTCATCCTTTCGGTAGCCATTGATACAGGTGCAGGAATTAGGAGCTGAGCAGTTTCCATTAATACAAGGACTGGAACAATATGGCTGGCAGCCTGTTTCTGTCAGGTTATAGCCATCATTACAGGAGCACTGATCGGGTTTCAAGCAGCGCCCATTAGTGCAGGGTGGAGAACATATTGGTGTGCAGACTTCCTCATTTAGGACATATCCCTTGTGACATTGACACTTTCCGGGCGCGACGCAGTCACCGTTTGTACATGAACTACACATTGGCTTGCAGATGGAGCCAATGCGTTCATATCCTTTAAAACAGGAACAGCTGTTTGGTGCAATACAGTCTCCGTTACTGCAAGAGCTACATTTCGGTTTGCAAATTGAGTTAATGCGTTCATATCCTTCAAAACAGGAACATTTATTTGGTGCAATACAGTCTCCGTTAGTGCAAGAACTGCACTTCGGCTTGCAGGTGTTGTTAACGCGTTCATATCCTTCAAAACAGGAACATTTCTCAGGCGCGACACAGTCTCCGTTACTGCATGAGCTGCATTTCGGCTTGCAGGTGTTGTTAACGCGTTCATATCCTTCAAAACAGGAACATTTATTTGGTGCGATACAGTCTCCGTTACTGCAAGCATTACATTTCGGTTTGCAAATTGAGTTAATGCGTTCATATCCTTCAAAACAGGAACATTTATTTGGTGCGATACAGTCTCCGTTACTGCAAGAGCTGCACTTCGGCTTGCAGGTGTTATTAACGCTTTCATATCCTTCAAAACAGGAACATTCGTTTGGCGCAACACAGTTACCATGAATGCAGGAATTACATTTCGGCACACAGGTTGAGTTAATGCGTTCATATCCTCCAAAGCAAGAGCAGTTGTTTGGCGCGATACACTGTCCAAAATCGCAACCAACACAAGAAGGCTTACAAACAGAATTGTTTTCTGTTTTTTCATATCCTACCTTGCAAATGCACTTGTTATGTGCTTTACAGTACCCATTAACACACTCGGGGTCGCAAATTGGGATACAATTAAATGCATTGTTGGGGTCAGTTTTATAGCCGCCATCACATTTGCATTTGTTAGGCTCGGCGCATTGTCCGTTCACACATACTTCACTGCAAATCGGTGTGCAAGTGCCATTTAATCTCTTGTAGCCTTCATGACACCTGCAGTCGTCCGGCGCGACACAGTTTCCGTGTTCGCAGTTGGAGCATGTGGATGGTACACAGGTGTGGCCGACGAGTGTGAGCGGGGGCGTACACTTGCAGGTATCAACGTCGACGCAGGTGCCGTTGATGCATCCCAGGCTGCATACCGGGACGCAAGTGTCATTTTCGAACTCGTAATGGTTGCAGCACACAGGTATTTTCTTACTTGCCTTCTGAAATTTAGATTGTGAAAGAGTGTTTAGTGCCTTATCATTAGTTATCATACTAGGGAAGAGGGAGATCTGTAAAAGCTTTTCTGGGCTAATAATGTGACAATAGAGTCTAAGTGTATTTTCTTACTTGCCTTCTGAAATTTAGATTGTGAAAGAGTGTTTAGTGCCTTATCATTAGTTATCATACTAGGGAAGAGGGAGATCTGTAAAAGCTTTTCTGGGCTAATAATGTGACAATAGAGTCTAAGTAGACTATTGACGACAGATACTATTGAAATAAAGTTTGGCACTGCTAGACGTATCAAATGGATAGATCATTTTATTATTATCAATCATAAACATGGACAGATAAAGAATGCAATTTGAAATATACTAACAGATAAACAAACGTAGCTATAGCTATAGGTTAGCAGGTATTTGTGTTTGAGTTAAAAATGAAGTTAGAAATAATGTGACTAGTAAGAATCTAAGCCAAACATACCTGTCGGTGAACATTTTTCCCTCTGGCACTGAATAGGAAAAAAACTGTGCATTAGATATGGTGTTTAAAAACAATGTCTAAATACTTTACATCTCATTTTAGAGACTATGATGTGACCCGAACCCATAGAAGCAGCCACTCACTAGAGAATGGTCACATATAAAATGGAACGCGTGCAAGTCAACAGCAAAGGACCCTATGTTTACCCGAAATAAGAAAGTTAATAAAAATTTTCTATTTTTTTTTTAATGGATAGAGAAAACGTATAGGATCAAAATTGTAAGTTCAAGAAACTATAAACGCAAGTAAATGTGCTGACGTGAGATTTCCTTAAAGTAAACGACTAACTATACAACTAACCAACTATAAATTAACAACATGAGGAATTAATAACTACAGCTCTTGTAAACAATCAGGGCCGCTGGTGCCACGTGGGTGATAAGCGATTATCCAGAGATTAGCTGAGTTCATTGATTTGAGAATGCACTCCAACCTAAAGAAGAAACATTGCAGGAGAATTTTTTCGAACTCCTGCATACTAAAATTCAGGAACTCTACTATCGATACCTTCAGCGTCTATGGCTCCGTAAGATGTTAATTAGCTGTTGGTAAGCGGGATTCCGTTCTCGCTTTAGCCGAAGTCAACATTGTGTATGTTGACTTCGACAAATGTGTACCTGTGAGTATTTGGAACTGGTTCATTAGACTTGCAAGATTTCAAGTGGATATTCAGACATATTCATATTTTTTAATAGATTCTAAGAAGAAGTTACAGAAGCCTCAAATCAAATCAAATCAAATTATTTATTTGCATAATACAGGTAGGTATAAACAGATGTTACAAAGAAATATAAAATACTCTGTACCGTTACCTAATACGGTGTGCAAAGATTTATATTATTATTAAACTAATCATCATCAATTATTAAAATTACATTACAAAATTGTTATACTCACAAAAAATAAAAAAAATCATAATACTACAAATGTCAAAGTTAAAAAAATAAAAATTGTCAAATGAATTAAAAGACATGTCATAGACATCATATCATGTCTCATCTATGATGTTTAATTTACTGGACTTTAGACTCCCTTTATTGACGAACCATTTTTATCAACATTTACCGCGACATTGAGAATTCAGATAAGTAATGGAATATTTCGCAAAATAAAACAATAACATCGTTCAAAATAAGTAGTTGTAGTTATGACATTGAGCTATATCTCTTAGTTGGACAGCCGGATGTACGTCATACCGTCATACTGTCCAACGCATCTAAACGATACACATTATGACATATTTTTTTTTTGTTTTTTTTTTTTATCTGAATCCTTCTGAATCCTAAAGTCAGTATTAATGATAGAAATCATCATCATCATAATCAGCCTTTAACGTTCCCACTGCAGGGACACAGGCCTCCCCTCTTGGAGATGGAGTGGGATGTAATCCACCACGTGGGCCCAGTGCTGGTTGGTATATGTCATATGTCTTAGAATTTTGGTTCTACGACATTCCTTTTTCCTCACAATGTTTTACTTCACCGTTTTGAGAGCAGTGGCGATGAAATTATTTACACAAAGTAAAGCGCCTGCCTGGGTTCGAACCTACGACCTACAACTCGTAAGTTGAGGCCGTTTCCACTGGGCCACCACTGCTCTCAAATTGAAAGAAATTACAACGTTTTATACGGTTATAGGTATTTTATCCTGGTGTACTCTTATTGAAATCACTTATTTCTAGTACCGTATGTCCTATGTGCTGTGTGATGATATATCTCTGACAGTTTGGAAATACCGAGCTATAAATTATACATGTTCACCAAATGTCTGATAAGCAATGAATCACTGTGTACTAAACAATTTTGATATCGTCGGAACCTTTTTTTTTTGTTTTGATCGAGAGGGTCATCGTCACAGTTGGTCCCATATAAAATTGATTAACTTTGCTTCGGTAGTTTTTGAGTTAGCTTCAAAATAACTTTAATTTCGGAAGTCGGTGGCAACAAACGAAAATACATTTAACTAGACACCGACTTCCGAAATTAAAGTCATTTTTCACTTTGTAGTGTTGTTTTTGGAAGTCGGTTGTATTTTTTTGTAAAAAAGTTTTTATTTAAAATGAAATCGAAGACCTGATATCCACCAATGGGTCTCAGAAGTTGGTTCCTAACAAACAAGTCATAATAGATGAAGCCACCTATCTTAAAAAAGACGAATTTATCAAACTTCGAATTCCAGTTTGATCGAGATCATTCTAGCTAGGGTGCTAAAGTGATATCGTAGTGTTTTAGGACTTTTAGGTTATATAGCTAGAGAGCTATATGGTTAGAGTGCTTATTCCTAAAAATTTCCTTATCTCTGTTGACTTGCCATGTCTTACTAAGGTACTAGTGCACTAAGAATTTCAAAATGTTTGTAGAAGTATGTCGGAAGGTGATTTATTCGGTGATAATAATAATGTTGATATCGTTTAATGTATGTGATAATGATGAAAGAACGAGTGCGAATATATATGCACAGTGTATTTATGTGCAATGTGCATCGCAATAAGACAGCCAATCCTACCCTTACGCCCGGTTCCAATAACTGGTAATAGATCGTTATATTTACCAATAGAGGGTAACATCCTCTTTTGAAGGCTTCAATTACTGGTTAACGTTTTTATAGGATATAGTATAATGTATAATGTATGGACATCGAAATATAAGTATTACATGGTTTAGAAGTGACACTTGAGCTTTTCAATATTCATACGCTCGAAGATGCAGTTATTCTATGATATTATTATTATGCAGTAGTTTTAACCAATAACTTTCGTTTATTTTTAGGAATCCCGGAGTGAAGATAATTAGTCGGAAAGGTTGTTTTACTGTGACTAAATGATAGTACTGTGGTGACCAGTTGCCTGTCGCTTACCTCTTCTTAGCCTTTGCTTCCCTATTTTCACATTCTGTCCTATTATCACTTATTTCACACGGTGCATCACTAAAGAAACAATCGATTATTTGATTTATTTTGTGTTGTGTTATGTGTTTGTATATGTGTTATGTTCTACATTCTAACTAGTGTTTTTATAAAATATTGTTCATATTTAATTGTTCTATGTAAGTTATGTCTGTAGATAATGACGTCGTCATGTTGATACATAAATAATAATATATATACATTAGGGTAGTATTTAAACGCACATCAAAAATTACCAATTCTTCCCAACAAAATACGTACATCAAAAATACTGTTTGCACATCAAAATTTGCAGGCTAAATAAATTAAACTTAACGTCAGGTGGAAGGAGTCCCACGCGTGGGGCTCCTATTTCTGTCTGCAGGGTTTAAAGGAACCTATCAAACCGTAATTTGTACAAGTTTTGATATTCAATTAGTTAACTATAAAGTAGTGCAATAATAAGTTTATTAGATGCGCATTTGTTATTTTTGATGAACAGTTAGTATTTTTGATATATAATTAATATTTTTGTTGTTACTTTGGAAACTTGAAGTATAAATAATAATTATTATTTGTACAAACAAGTTTTGATATTCAATTAGTTAAATAATAGTGCAATCATTGATTTGGTTCTACATGTACACCACATGTAGATTATTATATATAAAGTATTTGATGTAAGAATATTTTTCTGGTGTGCGATTAATAATTTCCCTAAACATTAGGTTCTAATATTGTTTCAATATTGTTCTGGTAGCTGCATGTTCTTAAGTTAGATGTCGAAGATTCTTCAGAATTGCATATAAAATCTGAAAAATCTCCGAAAAAAGAAATAAAGAAAACGTCTTACGGAACAATTTTTTCACAAACACCTTTGTCTCTTATATCCAAAGCAGATGCACAGAACGCAAACACCTGAACTAACAGTACCACGAGGACCACAACACGCACGGGGTGACGTCCAAACATTTTGTTCACATACGTAATATCTTACGTCCGCGGTTCCTATGCAACTGCACGTTGTTGTTCTATTTCCCTTGTTTTATAACTTATTAATGTATCACTCTGTTGAACACTGAGTACCTAATGAGCGATAGTAATAATCGCTTCCCGCGGGGTGCCTGCCCACAATGTCTGTCCAATAAACAATTGCCTAAACTATGATTTGATGAACTTGATCAACGCGTATATTGTAACGAAAACCGAACAACTGTGAAATAAAAAACATGAAATCAGAATCCTTAATTAAAGGTTTAAATGTTATAGATATACAGGGTGATTGTTTTGTTGCAATGAAGTATATACGGTATTAGCTGAATGTGTTTGATGCGCGCACGACGAAAGCTCACGAGTGTGTAATGCGGTAAACACTTGACGTCGATTACTTTAACATCTTAATGCGGAGTGCGAGTGACGAACAATGCCATTTTGCATACGTTAGACAGTTTTATAGGCGTCCGGCGCTTTGTAATAAATTTTCGTCGTGACGTCGATCGGGATAAGAATACATAATTTAAAAATCACAACGCAATGTTAGTAAAATGTAGACGCACTGTGTTCACTATTGTGTGAGGATGACGACTGAATGTCACGTTTGCTCGCGGGGCTTCGGCAAATGAAACTGTGATTTTAAACTGACGAATTGTAATTCTTATCAGTCTGTGCTTTAATTGCACATAAATATACATATATTTGCAATTCAAAGTTATATTTGTAGTGGTTAAATTATTCATAACCAATAAAAGGACAATGCCCAATAAAACGCATTAACCTAATGACAAACAAACAATCAAAACTAAACTATATTCAATCGATTTCTAACAATGAGTAATTAATAAAAACAATCAATCCACAATCCTCACATAACAACTTCTTTTACTTCGTCCCATTCATAAATCTGGTCATAAGCTTTTTGAGGACATTACCTACTATACTATTATTATGTGTACTATGTCAACTAAGAGCGTCCTGACGTCGCGTCTCTCTAGGCCCTTTCATTAACAACCGCCTTTAAAATGCCTATAATACCTAAAGCCGGTTGCAGACCAAGAGCTAAGCTAAGTTAGTTTAACTTAGCCCGTATAGCTGGGCTAATTTTTCATAATTTGTTCATAATTTGTGGTCTGCATACATATATGAAAAACTACGCCAGCTATGTGAGCTAAGCTAAACTAACTTAGCTTAGCTTTTGGTCTGCAACCGGCTTAATGGTCAATCATCATTTCCATCATCATGTTCATTAATTCGTACAACACGATAAATCACATTATAGGCCCTAGTCTTTTCAATTTTTATAATAAACTACTCTTCTTCTTTATCAACCTTAAGGGGGATCCGTATTAGTAGCCGCAAAATTCAAATTTTCTTACGTTTTTTGCAATTTACAGGTCAGTGTCAGGTTGTAACTTGATCAAAATGTGATTAGCGACCAGTAACAAATATTCATTTATTTATTCACTATTTCCACTTACATTTGAAATTCTAAATATAAAAGAAGAAACTGACTGACTGACTGACTGACATATCAACGCACAGCCCAAACCGCTGGGTCTAGAGATTCTAAATTTAGCACGTAGGTTCCTTATGAGGTTTAGGGGTGCACTAAGAAAGGATTTTACAAAATTCACCCCCTAAGTGGTTGAAACGGGGGTCCAAAGTTTGTATGAAAAATCCTTGAGTTAATAAAGTTTAAACTTGGCAAGAATATTTATCTAAGTAAATTTTAAAGTTTTTCATTTTTAGTTTTCCTAAACTACCCCCTAAAGAGGGATTGGGGGGTATCAAAGTTTGTATGGAGTAATTTTAACGCGCGGTTCTATTAACTCGAAATTCAGTGTTTATACTTGAAACCAAAAATTAAGAATGACGTGTATCAGGGTTTTTCGAAAATCAACCCCTAAAGGGGTGAAAAGGGGTAGTCAATTTTACAAGGCAGGTTTTTCTGCGGGGCTTGATTAACTCGAAAATTGGTATAAATAATCTTTCAGTCAGGTTACGGAAATATCCCAAACTGTTTTTTTAAATTCCATCTCTGTGGGGGTGAAAACAGTGATTATAGTTTATATGAAAAATCTTATTCATTTGGTTAATCAACTTGAAACTTGGCACAAGTACTTGCCTAAGCAAATAATAAAGTTTGTCAATAATAGTTTTTCACCCAGAGGGAAGGATAGAAGGGGAGGGGAGAAGAGGAGGGAGTGATGAAGAGGGAAAGGGGTGGGGGTATTGAAGAGGGAAAGGGGGAATGGGAGGGTGTGGTAAGGGGAGAAGGAGGGGAGGGGTGGTGAGGAAGGAGCAGGGGAGGATGATGGAGGGAGCGGGAGAGGGATAGGTGGGTGTATGAGGGGGATGGAGGTTAAGAGCGGTAGTGGGGGACGGGAGAAGTTCATGAGGGTAGAGGGGGGGAAACCGGTGAAGGGGGTAAGTGAGAGGGAGGGAGGTTAGCGGGAAGGGAATGTGATGAGGGGGTAAGAGGGAGAGGGGGATAGGGGGGTGAGACGGGTGGTGTGGGAGATGAGAGGGGTGAAAGGGGTTAGAGGGAGAGGGGAGGGGTGAGAGGGGGTGATTGGGGGGGATACGAGTGCCTTTACACCTTATAGTTGCTTTTTGTATAGCACTGATTCATTGAAGAGCGATTGACTTGAGACTTTTGACTGACTGATTGAAGAGCCCCGAGAGGTGGAGAGGGTTAGGAGGGTGTAGTGAGTGGGGAGGGTATGGAGAGGGGGGAGAGAGGGGAGAGAGGGACAGGAAGAGTTGGTGAGGGTAGTGTGGGAGGGGACAGCGATGACGAGGGTGTGAGAGGGGGTGAAAGGGGAAGGGGAGGTTAGCGGTAAAAGGATGTGATGAGGGGTTGAGAGGGAGAGGGGGACGGTGAAGGGATGATAGGGGAAGGTGAGAGGGGTGGGAATGGGAGGGGAGTGAGAGGGTTAGAGGGAGGGGGGCAGAGGTGAGAGGGTGGGGCGACGAGTGCCTTTACATTGACGACTGCTTTAAAATTGCTTTTTGTATAGCGTTGATGCATTGAAGAAACCCAGCCCGACAGAAATTACTGAAAAATAGGAAGTTGGGAACTCGGGATGGCACAAAAAACAGGAGTAACCTCCAGTCGTGCGTCGGAGCTGACACACACACTCTTTTTTGTTTGTTTGAACGCGCTAATCTCTGGAACTACCAAGCAGACTTTAATAAATATTTTTGCATTTGATAGCCCAATTCTTAAGGAAGGCTATAGGCATGTTTAACATCTCTCTAGAACACTTAGGTGCCGAGCAAAAAAGAAAAAAAGTCAGAAATAATGCTAAGTTAGTGAAAACGAAGTATTGCGTTAATAGTTCGGTTTTACTTAGCATTGTTCTGAAAACGAAGTATTAACTCGGGCAGGCAATGCGATTCGATGCGGTGTAGGTCGGCGATCAAGAAATTTCACGCGGACGAAGTCGCGGGCAGAATGTATCTCAGTACTTAAAAAGAAAAGTCCTGACTGACTAACTGACTCATCAGGCCAAACTCTTCGACCTATGAAGCTGAATTTTTGCACAGGAGGTTCCGTTATAATCTAAACAAGGAATAAAGAAGGACTTTTGTTTCCTTTGTATATTTTGTGACATCCTAGTAATAAATAAATGTTAATGTGGTTTTGGTAATATGTATTTACATAATTATAACCTT
This sequence comes from Cosmia pyralina, assembly GCA_946251885.1. Taxonomy (NCBI): domain Eukaryota; kingdom Metazoa; phylum Arthropoda; class Insecta; order Lepidoptera; family Noctuidae; genus Cosmia; species Cosmia pyralina. The sequence goes on along the minus strand of OX276348.1, from coordinate 2,287,580 downwards.
TGTTATTGCTTTGTTCTCTTTCATCATCTTGACATTTTGGAACAAATCTAACTTTGAAAGATGTATTGATGATTCTTATGGTTAAAATTATGTAAGTATATATTTGTTATAGCCGCATATCATATTTTTATCAACATACGATCTAAATACCTAATACTGACCTGCAAAAAACGGAAGAAAAATTGACTACTACTGAGCAACCTACCTACCTACCAACCTTAACTTAAATAGCTACGAGTATAAAGCCCCAAGCTGGATGATTATCTTATTTCTTTTAATGGGATATTGTTTCAGGCCCAAACAAAGTTATGTAGAAAATTAAACAAGAGGAAAAAACAGTTACCTCTATAGAAATACCACACTGAAAAATTTTAAATTACAACATTACAGATTTTAAAATACAAATACAATACAAATAGAGCAACCTGTATACACATTTCAGTATCAGTTCGACAACAGTAACGATTTCCTCGTAACAGTTAACTATGTAGGTACACATAGTTTATAATAAGGTATGACTACATTTTGCTTAATTAACTGTTTATCAAAGTTATGTAAATAATGTCAACATGGATTAATATTGACCATCGTCTTCCTGCCCGAACCCTAATTTATTTGTGGTCGGCAGAGCGCGTTTTGTTCTTCCATACATCTCTGTTAGCCTAGCCTTTTCGCAATTATGCTGGGGTCGGCTTCTAGTCTAACCAGGGGCAGCTGAATACCAGTATTTTACATAGAGCGACTGCCTATCTGACTTCCACGACCCAGTTACTGGGTAAGACGATACCCCTTGGCAAAATTGGTTTCAAAATTGGGGTCAAAAATACACGAATGACAGCTGGGAGCAACGGCATAACGTGCTTTCCGAGGCACGGAGCGGGTATGTAAAGTACGTTGTCTTCTCAGAATTAATTTCCTTCCAGTCATATCATCTTTCACAAAATCCATCTGTCTTTTGTTTGGTTTGCCTCTTTTCTTCTAGCCATCCACAATTCCACATACATACTAAACACTGTTCTAGCTACTCCTGTGGGTACATACTCCATAAAACCACAGGCTATCATACCTACAGTCGTCCGACGAAGCCCGAGCTGCATACAAAGTTCGGCGAACTTCGTAAGCAGCTCGGGCTCTCGTCGGACGACTGTATGAAGTTTATTCTGTGATAAAACTTTGATAGTACTAGAACTTAGTTTATAGTGAATAGGCTGAATAATAACTTATTAGGGTTAGGCATTACCACACACCACTACTTCGCCAGTTTAGTCCCAAGTATAACTAGGGGGCGAGCCTGGTGCCGTCAACGTGGCACAAATCCAGACTCCGGGCTACTACTAAGAAATTCCTGATAGAAAACCCATTAACACTTTATAACCGACCCGAGGATCGAACCCAGGACCTCATGTTCAGCAGTAGGTAGCGCTTGTGACTACACCAACGAGGCAGTCAACCACTTTGCTTTATATTTTTGTTTTTATCGTTCACTTCATTCAACATTATTGAAAACTATAATACGAGTATCTATTACAATGACTTGAGCCCTACTTACAGAATCACGTGACGATGGACATAAACTTTTGACTTAGAATGATTAAATTTATGTAGGTATAAACTACTACATAGGTATTAAAATTGCATGAACACTGCTGAGCATGCCACTGTTGTCACCAATGCAAATGATTTCAGGAAAATCTTATTCGATGCACCGGTATGCAATGAAGTAGATCAGGTATCCTTGATTACGTAAAAGCAGAATGCAAGTAGGACACAACACATACATACACAATACTTAACTTACACAACACACAACTCAAAAACTTAGATGACACAACGTAACACAACTTAGATGTAGCATAAATTTGAAAATTTGCATTAATTAATTTCAATTTTACGAATGTATTCGGCTATATGTCTTTACAAGTTATTGCGTTTGCGTAAAGATCATTTTCGCCTGGAGCAAAGATTGGTGATTTTGAAGACACACTCAGTTCGGATGGTGATCGGTTTCAGGAATTTTAACGATTCTACATCTAAGCTGTGTCGTACTGTACGTAAGTAGATATTGCTAAATACTACTTTTTACAAAGAACTGAGAGAAATCATGCAAGATCTAACCTCGCCTATTTGAAGAGACGTTAATATATCTCAAGTTCACATTCTACACTGATATCTGCACAAAATACACTTCCTTGCAACACGAATAAAAGCTCCTACGAACAGGCGCGACACAAAGGCATCGCTCGTCGCGCGACACGCGGAGCCTTTGTGTCGCACGCGATTATATCGCGTGTAGCGCCTGATGAAGGAGCCTTAAAGACCTTCACTTTTATCATTGTTACACATCTTTTATCCGCATTGAGTAAGCCGTCCTGTGAGTGTGTTTGTAATGCGCCTTGAATAAGCTACCAAGTGGGTGTTGAAAAGATGTTGATTTTCAGTCTCAAGTAGCAAGAAGTCTTAGTGTTGACATCACAAACGTGGAGACATCATCTACAATATAACGTCCAAAGATCTCACTTGAAGCACTCAAAACGAAAACAATAAATCACTCCTTTCTTTAACGTCAGTGTCAAGTTATTCGACACCTTTTGACTAAGAATATGCTAATCACAACATCACATAACCGTTTGCTAATCACCACGTTGTTTACAATGAGGTCCTTTGAGGTTTTCCGATGGCAGTTGATAAGTGCGTTACGAGTACGTTGGTTAGATTTTAAAATGATGAAGGAAATCAGCACAAACACACAACAAGAAAACGCTCTATTTTGTAATAAAACCGCATAAAGTTCCACGGTTTCCATCAGACACATTCAGCGGTCACATTCGGGAATAGTAACTTAATTTATTACACATGAATCACCTAATTGTGTGTGTTATATATAAATAAGTTTATAATAAATGTTAGTATTGAGTATGGATCGTGTGTATTGTGTTTAAATTTAAATTTTTGCGTGAAGTTAATTCCACTAGTTTGAATTTTCAAGAAACACTGTGCTTATCCGCTGCGTATCACCAACTTATCCCAATAAGGATAATGTTAGTAACACATTAAATTGACGTTAGTTTTAGGAACCACATATCAACCAGCCCACTAATAGACCGTACCGTGGGTTCCGTAGCCATTTTTTTTAAAGGAATTAAGACATTTTAAAATATTTAAATATCAATTTTCGTGTTAGTAATATAAAAGCAAATCGCACTGACTTGCAAACACCCTTGCAGGTTGCATGTGCCGAACTAATTTAATATCCTACGAAATTATACCTAAATCCTATCATAACTAATATTTTAAATGCGACAGTAAGTTTGTTTGTTACCTTTTCACGCCAAACCACTCAAACGATCATCCTAAATGTTTGCATATACGTTGTCAGGTGTACAGAAACGGACATAGGGTACAAAAAAAGTAAGTACTGTTTCCGTGGAAAACAACAATAATGTTCTTATGATAATAGACGTCGTCACGTGACTTTCGAATCATGATTGAATTATATTATTTCAAGCAGAGTACAATCCGAAATGATTGTCAAATTCTAAATTAACGCGAGCGAAGCCGCGGGCAAAAGCTAGTTGTAGATATGTCGTAGTAAGATGGTTGTAGCCGTGATAAAGTAATATCCCGATATAGCTGTCTACCGGGATAAGTTAAATGAAAGCTGTCGGAGTGCCCTAATTTTTTTGTTTGGTGAACAATATCCTATCTATCTATGGTCATAGGATTTTTCAATATTATCACAGAGTGGTAATGCAACGTGTTCACGTCTAGGTCGTAGGGACGGACGTGCCCCACGAGGTATTGCGGCATTAGGCATAGGTGATCTGCAAAAAAATGTGACCTTTCAAACAAACAGTTAAACAACTCTATTGTATTAACAAAAGTTGTCGTTTGAGAGACAACTAAGTGGTGTCACATGACGTAGGTTATGCTAGCACGCTGGCAAAGATATAAAATAAAGTCATAAAGTCATTGGAGTTTTTTTTTCTTAAAAGAATACAGCTACTTATAGACTTAAAGACGAAAACTTGCAATTAGTCTATTAATTTATTTATTTCTTTTAGGAGGACTTACAGACAAATAATAAAAATAATTACAATTTAGGTAACTATTTAGCTAATTACAAGTCCACACATATAGGTAACTTAGTGCAATATACACACATCAAAAGTGTCTAGGGATCAAGCATTTTTATGCGGATTTCTTGAGATTGAGATGTGGCTTTGTAATAAATTTATGATTTTATAAATTTATATGGATCCTTTTTGGTGCATTTCATAATTTGAATCAGGAACTGTGAATCAAATTCGAGTAAAAGATGAAAATCAGCTGTCAATATTTTCCCTATAAAAACATACAACGCATTGAAGACATTATTAGTGCTACTGTTTCCCTACTACTGATTAAAACCAACGTTATTATGGAGCGGCGACGTCATTTAAGCAGGGAAGAAATGCTCAGAGCCGTGGGAATGATAGAAGCTGGTTCCCGGCAACGTACTGTGGCTTTAGCTCTGAATACAAGTCAGAGTGTTATCAGTCGACTTTGGACACGTTACCGAAGCACTGGTACCGTGGCTGAGCGCCATGGAGGACGGTATCGCTGCACCACACGGAGACAAGACCGATACATTCAAATCTTAACTCGAAGAGCTCCAACTATAACCGCCATGATGTTAGCCGTGAGGCTTCATCACTCTTCAGGGAACTTAATTAGCGACCAAACAGTCAGAAACCGCTTGCATGAAGTGAACCTTCATTCCCGAAGACCGCTACGGGTACCACCTATAGCAATGCACAATCGTAGGATTCGATATCAATGGGCTCTTGAACACAGAAATTGGGCAGAAGAACAATGGCGTTTCGTGTGCTTTTCTGATGAGTCTCGTTTTGGTATGAGACCGGATACAAGACGTATACGACACTGGAGAACCCCTGGACGCCAACAGCGATTAAAATCCTGCCAGGAAGTCCATCCTTATAGTGGTGGAACCATCATGGTATGGGCGGGTATTTGGATCGGCGGAAGAACTGAGTTGATTTGGATCAGAGGCAACCTCAACGCTCAAATTTATGCTGAGACGATTGTATCAGACGTCATCGTTCCTCTACAAGTGCAAATCGGTCCCTTATTTCAGTTAATGCATGATAATGCACGACCGCACACCGCAAGAGTTGTAAGACAGACTCTCGCCGCAGCAAACATCAATGTCCTGCCCTGGCCTGCTCAGTCGCCAGACTTGAACCCGATTGAGCATGCATGGGATATGCTACAGAGAAGAGCTCTGCCGAATATGGAGGGTATCCAGTCGCAAGAAGACCTTTTTTTGTTGTTGCAACGAACATGGGCGGCCATTCCACAGCGTGATTTGGATGAACTCATTTTGAGTATGCCAAACCGATGTTCTTGTGTTGTTAGTGTTCGCGGTAGAAACACGGATTATTAATTGTTTAAGTTACCCAATAAAATTTTAAAGAAAACTGTTATTTCAGTCTTTTTTTCGAACTTTAATGTTAGTGGTTCAAATGTCAAAAATCCCTTTATTAGGAAAATGGCAAATTTCTTTATTAATGCAAAGGTGACTTGGTTTATCGTTACTGTGACAAACGAAAACACTTTATTTGATGAATCCTTAAAGAAAATTTTAATTAATATCAATCAGGAGAAAAGTTATTGCAAAAATATATGTTGATCCCTAGACACTTTTGATGTGTGTATATTAGGTCTTTACCTATGAAATTGCCGTTCTGCAGTACTGGCCATTTCAAATCAAAATAATTTTTGTTTGGCTAAGAATTCTAATTTCAAATTAATTTTATTTTAAAAACATGGATTTTTTTTTCCAAAAGTAGTCATTTGTTTATTGATTAGTGTTACATTTTCATCGCATTTCAATCTTTTTCGTCATCATGGATACGTTAAAAATTCGAGTAATTATGGAATATGAGTACCGTCGTGGCAGCAACGCGGCACAAGCGGCACGCAACATCAACGACGTTTACGGAGCTAACACTACAAACCAACGCACCACTTGTTATTGGCTTGCTCGCTTCCGTTCTGGAAATTTCGACCTGAAAAATGAACCTCGCGGTCGTCCGAAGACTTTGGTCGACAATGACGAATTAAAGGCGATTGTGGAAGCTGATGATACACAATCTACGGCTGAATTAGCAGCAGCTTTCGACGTCAGCGTCAAAACATTATTGGTCCATTTGCGTCAAATTGGCAAGGTAAAAAAGCTTGACAAATGGGTGCCCCACGAACTCAATGATCGCCAGCGCGAAGTACGCGTCGAGACGTGCCTTGCACTGCTCAACAGACACACAAATGAAGGAATTTTGAACCGCATTGTTAACTGCGATGAAAAATGGATTCTGTTTGATAACCGCAAGCGCTCAGCAAGTTGGTAGGATCCTGGTTCAGCACCTAAACAATACCCTAATCGAAAACTTACCCCTAGAAAAGTGATGGTCACAGTTTGGTGGTCTAGCGCCGGTGTGATTCATCACAGCTTCTTACCAAACGGGGTGAGCATTACTTCAGATGTGTACTGTGAAGAACTGAACACAATGATGGAGAAGCTGGCACATCTCCAACCAGCATTGGTCAATCGCTCGTCTCCGCTGCTCCTGTACGACAATGCGCGACCTCATGCTGCACAGCAGACGGTCTCCAAGTTGCAAGAACTGGGGTTGGAAGCTCTCCGTCATCCGCCCTACTCACCAGACCTTGCGCCTACAGACTACTACTTTTTCCAGAATTTGGATAACTTCTTGGCGGGAAAAAAATTAAATACCCGAGAGGCAGTACAAAATGCCTTTGAAGAATTTGTTGCCTCCCGTCCAGCTGATTTCTTTAAGAAGGGCATCAATAAACTGCCACTGCGTTGGCAAAGATGCATTAATTGCATGGGTGATTACTTCTATTAATACAAATAAAAAATGCATGAAAAAAATTCGTTTAAACGCAATTTCATAGGTAAAGACCTATTATTATTGGTATAAAAACCAAGGGGAGTGCTAAAAGACTACAAAAAAATATAATATAAAAAAAAAACAAAGAAACAAATAAATAAGTACAGTTTTCAAACTACTACAAACACTAATAAAACGAAATTAAGTTCACTTATATGTAACTACTCAGTCTACGTTCTATTCATGTCGATACCCTTTAGAATACAACCTAAGCAGTGATCGAGTATGCACAAGTGAAAAGCTCCTCATAGGACGTTCACACGATCCCCAAAGTACTCCTCACCTGCGCGCTTTTTTATCGCTCTCGAGCTGGTGCAGAATAAGTCAAGGTCAAAGTCTAGCCGCGATGCAAGATCATTAAAGCTCCTTGCACTGCGGATATGAAATGTGTTCAGTCTATAATTGGTCGCGGCAAATGGTACATCTAATAGTGGCCGTTGCCTTAAGCTTCTTTGGCTGGTGCGAAGCGATACATTTGCAAGCAGCTCCGGACAGTCAATAGAGCCATTCGCTATGTTAGACAAGTAGCAGATGTCACTAATATTGCGTCTATATTCAAGAGGTAGAAAATGATACCGTTTACATCGGGCAATGCTAGGCTAATGCTAGGCTACTCGTATCATCTGCTTAGCCTTTTCCCAATAAGTTGGGGTCAGTTTCCAGTCTAACCGGATGCAGCTGAAACCAATATTTTACATAGAGCGACTGCCTATCGGACCACCACAACCCAGTTACTGGGTAATACGTGGTAATACTATATCACTTGATAAGACTGGTTATCAGACTTTCGGGCTTCTAACGACTCGTAACGACTGTCAAAGATCCACGAATGAAAGCTAAGCCTAATAATGCTAGGCTAAGTTAGCTAAAGACCTGTTTGACCGCTGAAATCTGATTGAGGATTGGACCACAGGGCATAAATATGGGCACCTCACTGTAGGTATGCTGTGATTCAACAACCATTGTGATAAATTGATAGTTTGCCAAAATTGTTTTAGGATTGTTGAATGTTGTTAATGTTGTCGTTGTTGTTGTTTTTGTTGGATTATTTTTGGCAAGAAACGCCAAAAACCAACTTTTAAAATGGAACATGATACATAATGTAAGTTTCGTGTAAAAACTTATAGTTTCTCATAGCAACCGGGAAATAGTTAAAATAAAAGAATGAGGACATTTTGCAAATTAATCAAATAATAAGCAAATACCTATGGCTAGTTTATTTACGTAGGAATGGACCGCTTATCCATGTCGGGAAGTTACAAGTAAAATACTATGAAGTTGATAAGTTGCCGCAGGATAACTACTAAAATTAATAGGGCAGTACCTACCATTTTATCCGTAATTAGAAGTAGTTAGTTATAGTGCGTTTTGCGTGTAAAATATACCAAATATTTTTTAAATTAGTATAGAACTTTATAATGACAATTATTAGCTATAGATGCCAATAATTGTCATTACAAAGTTATAAACTAATCAAGTAGTTAGGTATTCGGCTATCTTCTAGTTTGTCCCAAATCACTCTATTTTATTTTCAATCTGAATTACTTAATGACGTTGTTCCCCTTACTAACCAGCTTAATGATAATTAAGAATTAAAATAAAATTAATAAATTAAAATATTCTGTCATCTGTCAGGCAGGATGACACATCAAAATTTTTCGTTGCTTTTCAATTTAAATGTATTTATTTAGATAAATTCATTAAGTCTCAATAATATTGCAATGAATGTGTGCAATATGGATGGAGTTATGGAAATAAGGAGGTGTCTTGACGCTGCGTGACAGCGTAAGCGTGGGTGACCCATGGCCGCCCGTTCAATGTCCACCGCGCACAGGATGGATAGAAAGCAGCACATGAAGTAATTTTTTGCTCCGTTGGTGTAATTGGTGTATGGCGTTCCAGTTGGAGGATAAATAAATAAATATCCAAATGAAGTTGGGAAATCTGAGTCCAGCTGTGGACTACTATTGACTGATGGTGATGAAGATGAATCTCAATATTAGACGAGCTGTAGTATTTTAAGCAGCGGACAGACGGCTGAGACTGACAGACAGACAGGACAACGAAGTGATCCTAAGAGTTCCGTTTTTCCTTTTGAGGTACGGAACCCTATCTATCTATGTTCTAAGTATATTAGAGGATTTGGTTTCCGCACTTAGTCCTTCATGTGTGTGGGTCAGGTACGGAACCCCAAAAATGCTACCTTAATGGTAATCAAAACGATTCGTTTTTGTTTGTAAGAACCGAGCATTATGCCCATTGCGTCAAAACAAAAGAAGTATGACATGCCTTGTGGCCGTTTTTAGTATGCCAAATTACGTAGCCATTGTTAACAGTTTGTCCATTCACAGTTATTATACCTATGATTTTGCATCATTGTCAAAATCACAGAGATCTTTATTGTCGATGGTATAAGGTTGGTTTTGGGTAGCTACCATTGACAAGTCTGTCAAAATCATAGTGATCTTTATTTTAGTTACGTTAAGGTTGATATGGGGTTGCTGCTGTCAGAGTTGTCAAAAGTAAAATAACTGTGTGTGGTCCGTAAAACCTACGCATAGTTCCTGTAATGGCGCCCCCATTCTTGAGCCTGAACACCACTTTCAATAGTTATACAAGTATATATTGCATTCGTTAAATAGACAAATTAAACGTTTAATTTTTCATCATTTCCAATTTATAATAACACAAAGAAAAACAGAAGCAATTTGAGGAAACTGAGTAGGTAATTAATGATGAATTAATTCAAAAATGTCTTGAAACGTTGCAACAGACACCAGGAAAAACTAATATAAATAAGACAAAGGGATAAACATATACCGGTATGTAATAGGAAAACAACAACCGAATCAATCCTAGTACCCTCCATCCTGTCACGTGCTTCAGCTGCGCAGGAGTCGTTATCGATGAACTAGCTGCATATAACCGCACTCAATACAGGGGAAATAACTATTAATTAATAACTAATGCATGTTGTTGCTATTTACTGCAAATAGCTAGGATTCAAGGTGATAAGCAATGGCGTCATAAGGACAAACCCGTAAACAAAAGGTTCTCGTTCAACTAGGAATGTATTCCTGAAACGTGAATAATTTGTTTATTTAGTTACATTCATACATAAACTCACGCCTTCTTCCCATGGGGGTAGGCAGAAACTACAGAACGCCACCTGCTACGATCCTTACACACTCCTTTTGCCTCGTTTACGTTCATACATCTGGTCACACGCACGCTGGTTGCGAGTACTACGCACGTGCCCTTTCTGAAGAACATCATCAATAAGGTCTTCCTAGGGCGTTTATTTAGTTCATTACATTAAATCTCGACGGGGATTCTGGGTTTTAGATGTCAGATAGGCAGTCGCTCCAAGTAAAATACTGGTATTCAGCTGCATCCGTTTAGTCTGGAAGCCGACCCCAACATAGTTGGGAAATGGCTAGGCAAATGATAATGGTTTGATATCTAATCTAGCTCGGAATTCGATTATTCTTCTGCTTTCGTTTATGCACTACCTAACGCAAGAGAATAGCAGTTTATGGCGTTCTAATAACCATTCAGCAAAAGTTAACAGGGCTGACTACCGAGGAGGCCTAGACAACTGCCGAGGAGGCCCAGACCACTGTTGAGGAGGTCTAGACTACTGCCGAGGAGGCCTAGACAATGTGACATTCAATCAACGATAAACATGATGAAAAAGTCAGAACAGCGTGGTAAAAATGTAAGGAAGTGACATACGCTACCAAAAGGTTATGTCAATCCTGTTGAAAGTCGTTGTAGAAATATTAAACGCTTTGAAAGCGGTCGCCACTTGTCTAGAGGTGATGCATGCAAAGGAGACGGCGGAGAGGGAGAAAGAGCATACCTCTCATTCCAACCGCACCAGAAGAGCAGCCGGGCGTCATAGGCCGCTTAACGATCTCCGGCCACCATAAGGACCAGCGGGCGGCGAAACTGGGGCGGTGTCGTCGCTCGAGCAGTCAGGCTCATAGAGGTGGCACGCATGACATGCGCGCCTTAATGGGAGGACGTGCGGTCGTGGGATCGGCCGCACTTGGTGATGGGGCCCGCTAGGCAGGGCGGGCTGATACCAGTCAGGGGTGCGGTGAATGTAAAAGTATCTCTATTGCCTTCCGTCACCACTGCAGGCTATTTTAATGCATGATGACATTGTTTGAAAATTAACAATAAACTGATAATTATAATACAAATACTTTTAATACCTAATACAAATTAGTCAATTAAACTTTGAGGAAATCAATAATACCTACTTATATAATATAGGTATACAACGTGTCGTTTTGCATCCTCGTCAAATTTAAGGGATAGGTACAGACAATCAAACCGAACAACTTTTTCCATGGCACCAACATCGTAATAGCGAAAAAATAATCAGCCATCCCATACATTTGCGTCGAATAGGTACCTATTGAAGTTTTCTATGGGACAGTTGAAAATTTTTTCGCGGTTACGATGTTGGTCCTATGGAGAAAGTTGTTCGGTTTGATGTCCTGACATCACACCCTGAAATTTGACGAGGATGCAAAACGACACGTTGTTTATGTATACTAGCTAGGGTAGGTACCTATGAGTTGCTATTTGTTTTGTTGTAATTTTAGATGACTTATTGTTACAATATAGAAACAAAGGACTTTATCACGCAACTGACTTGTGTGTATTAAAATGGATTTAATCCTAAACTACCTTGAAAGGAACTCTATAGATGCCATTCGATTCTTAATTTCTATAATGCCCGTTTTCATTAACACTAAGCGACACCTAGACGAGTGGTTAAATGAAAGCGCGCTATTGTATTTTCAACTTTTGGCGCTGAGCCGAGCGCTGAAAATCTCTTAGTGATAGTAAAACCGGCTTAGGCGCCGTTTAAAAAAGCCAGTGCACCGTTTCTAACACTTTCATACATAGGCACAAATGCATAAAACAGTTACTAGTAGATACTACAATCGTCGCGAACCCAGAATGGTTGAAACTCGACAAACGTCGGCCGTCACGTGTCTAATATTTGGCACTCACAAAATCTAGGCATCATACAGCATACTTTCTTCGTAGACTAGAATATGCTGTACATGGTTCGTGACAGGAAGGTAAGTCCTTGAATAGCTCGGCTTTATTACTTACTGGTGCACATTCATAGCCTTTATAGCAGGAAGTGGTGCTAACGGCGATTAGATTAACCTATAGACCTCAACTAGTGTCATGGGCGCTGGTAATAGGTAACTACTGAATAGTTCTAGTCGCTACAAAGGACAGTTTATACACCACTAATTTTTAATTCGTACAAATACTTAAAAGGCTTATTACAGAAGGTCTTGTTATTATATATGTAAAGTTTCAATAAATAATATTCATAAACAGCAAAGTTATTAGCGTTTGTTTATATGCCAAAATGTCACTCAGTTTATGGAAATATTGTACAGGCTACAAGTAGTACTTATTCATTAATCATGGAAAAACACTGCGCGTAGTATTTTCTAGTAGCAATTGTTATGAATAATTGATTTAATTATGAATTTACCAATCATGACAAATTTTCGTGGCCAATTTTGGGATTAAATTTTTTCGACTTTTGACTACACAAATATGATCAGTTGCTGATCATATTTGTGTAGTCAAAAGGGGTACGGATAGAGCCCCATTTTTTTTTGTACTAATTAAAAAATAAAATCTTCTCGGAGTAAATAAATTCAATTGTATCCTAATTTTATTCCAAATTCTAATTTTGTTTAATTTCATTTAATTTCAACAAATTTTGTCTAGTTTTATGTATTTTAATCTAATTTAATTTTATGATTGTATGTGTGGACTGTGTGGGGCAACCTGTAATATAAGTTCGCTATTAATAATAAATAAATAAACAATGGTGACAATAATACAGGGTGTTCGGCGCATGGACCGACAAAATTTTTTGGGGGATTGGGGGGGTCAATTGCTAGGTTTTACCTAAAGACTACAATGTCCTAAGTATGATGGTAATTGAAATATTTTTTTTCTTTGAATTACCCGAAATCTCGCCTTTAAATCATTATATTTTTTTTTGTTTATGGTTGTAATAGAACAAAATAACTTTCATTATAGTCTGTAATATATTTTTATTTTAAATAAATTATTATTTATTCTAACTGATTTGTAGAAAATGACCTATGTGCTTCCAAAGTCTTAAAAATGTTTAAATATGAAAAATTATAATTTCTAATAAATTAATTATAAAAAAAGTAATAGGTATTTTGAACTTAGTTTTATTTTAAACAGTTTTTTAGTTTATACCCTTTGTAATGGTATGCTATATGCCATAGAAAACAATTCATTATGTAGTCAAAATACTAGTTATAAAAGTTAGTTAGGGAGTGTTTTAAGAACAGACTTATTACGGTAATTATGTTTCAATTTAATTTTGAATTTATTTAGAATAAGAATATATTGTAAACTATAATAAAAATTATTTTGTTTTATTCAACCATAAACAAAACAAAATATAACGATTCAAAGACGGGATTTTAAGAAATTCATAGAAAAAACTAAAAAACCATATCTCAATTACTGTAATACTTAGGACATGGAGTCTTTGTGTGAAACCTAGCAAACGAGCCTCCCAACCTCCCAATAAATTGTGTCGGTCCATGCGCCGAACACCCTGTATAAACTTTATATACCTATTTCTAAATAGGTCCAGGTTTAGTCTACTGGATGCGGAAGGCGGAGGACAGGGTGTTGTGGTGCAACCTTGGAGAGGCCTATGTCCGGCAGTGGACTGCGATAGGCTGAGCTGTTTGATTCATTGATACCTATTTAGTGTCGTTCCTAAACTGCATACATATATCCAATAGTTCAGTCCCTATAGCCAGTTGATAGGCAAAGCCATAGTGGGCTGGCTATGGGTTTGCCTATCAACCACTATTTAGACTGTTTGAATTTTTGAAACATAAATCGAGCGAGGGAAGCGTCTCTGCTTCAAGTCTGGCAAAATTTGCTTTATTCTGCCAGTTTGTTGCTATTCCTCTACAGGCCGTATTTTACAACCAATCTGGACGAAACTTGGTATGGTTTTATGACTTTGTAGATTTTTTGTGCCGTCGGGGATTTTTGATTTGAGGCAAAAAGGGGGCTACTGGATATCTCCGCCTTGTAAGGTTGCAATTTCGATGGTTCTTTTTTAATTGTAAGGTAGTAATATTAAGTTGGTCTCATGGTGAAGATCTGATGAGGATCTTGGTGTGATGAATAGCTCTTCAAAATGCAGTAAATTGCTCACTTTTAGATTTCTACGTTGTACGGTCAGCTACAGACGTCGGTTACCACTGCTACACTGCACTGCTATAATCTAAATTGACACAAAATTATTCGATAAACTGCTTTATTTTCGTTCATCTGTTAAGAGTTAATGTTCTTAAAATTTTAAGTAATTCTGTTCCGATTTGAAATAAATATTTCGCTTAATAATTAAGATTAAAAACTGCAAGTGTTCATCGACTTTTGTTGCTGACTGTACTAGTATTAATTGTTGCAAAAATGTTTGTGCTAGCGAGGTCTACTTTCCGCAGAACTACTCTGTACCGTCTGTATATTTATTCAAGTTTAATGATTTCAAAATGATTGATTTATTTTATTTATTATTTATTTTTAATACACGTCTTAGTCTATTACAATTAGGTTTTAGCCAAATACTTATATTTATTAGTATTGTCAGTATTTTAATTTATCGTCGTATTGTTATATTCACACAGATCGTATGTAGGAGTGTTCCCGTCCTAGAGACTAAACATAAATGAATAAGTACAACACGGAGTACGTAATTACACCTACAATGCAGTGAACGGTTATCTATAACAAAAACTAAACTAAAATGCTGTAAAATAAGATTTTATTATAACACCAATTACTAAATCTATACTTATAAAGAATTCCCCAGAAAAAAGCAAAAAAATCCCATAAAACCGTCTAGAAACTTTCCATTACAATAACAAAATTATATCCTAACATAACTAAAACAATTAAAAAACTAAAATATGGCATCGAAATGTGGAGGAATTTTTCGATGCCATATTTTAGTTATTTAATAGTTTTAGTTATGTTAGGATATAATTTTGTCATTAGAATTAATGTTTTTTTTTTATTATTGCTATCAAACATGTTTATACATTTTAATTGCTATTACTATGTTGCGCATAAAACGATAACATTCTATTGTGGATACGAACAAAGCTCCGGTGAAGTTATCTGACAAGGAAAGTTATTTATAAGCGTCAATGTTACGCGTATGTTATTTGTTGCAACTTTGCTGTGAGGTAGCCCTTAGTATCATTGTAATACAAGGAACTGCAGGACATCCGTTTGTTACATGAGATTATTGTATTAAATTATCATAAACATTTCCCTGTTGCACTTATTGAAGAGGAGCTCGTGGCTAAGTAATAACAGCCACACCTGTCGATCCATCAGGTTAAGCTACGCTTGCCGGTCCGTGGATGGGTGACCATCTTTACATACCTAGACTTCTCCATGCCTCGGAAAGCACGATAAGACGTTGGTCCCGGCTGTCATTCGTGGATCTTTGACAGTCGTTACGGGTCGTCAGAAGCCCGAAAGTCTGACAACCAATCTTACCAAGGGGTATCGTATTACCCAGTTAATGGGTTGTGGAGGTCGGATAGGCAGTCGCTCCATGTAAAATACTGGTATTCAGCTGCATCCGGTTAGACTGGAAGCCGACCCCAACATAGTTGAGAAAAGGCTAGGCAGATTGACGTATTGAAATGGCGACGAATCATTCCGCAAGCCAGTATCACATATCACAGTTATCTTGTCTAACATCCGCTGTTTCTGAGAAACAATAAGTGATAATGTAATTTCTTTCTATACTGGTGGAGCAGGGCGATTGACATTCCTTTAAACCACGTAAAGAGTATCATGTTCTTTACCCGTATACAAAAAATCAATCAAATCCAATCAATACTTTAGCCACAGGAAATTATTTTTCATTTTCTTATTTTTCAACATGATGTAGATCTGAGTCCGTAATAATAGGTAAACATTGTGAGGTCAAGAACCTGTGCAAAACGTACGATTCTATTATCTACGTCTCAATATGCTTGAAAGACAGAGAAAGGTGTCATACGATTCCATTCTGCTCTGACGCATCCCACCCATTCCCACAAAAAACTAGAATGAAAGAAAAAGAAATATTTACTTAAGCAAATTATGCATTAGTGGTGCATAGAAAATTTCGAATGTGTGTGTGAGCGGAGTTTTTTCGGCAAAAAGTCCCGAACTCTTTATTACTCGGTAACTATGTCAGTCAGTGCATAGCGGTGCCCTTTGAGGAGAGCACAAATCTACTGTTTTTATCCCAAGACGAGCCGCGCGCGCATTGTCGTGATTTTATCAAAAAGTTTTACCTAGTTGTTATTGTGATTAAAGACGATTTATGATAGTTGGATTAGTGCATAGGTTATTGTGAATTATTGTTAAGTGTTAGTGTAATATTAGTTAGTTAATTAGGCATTTAATAGGTTATAAGTTTTGTAGTATAATTATGCCTCAAATAAGGTACACAGCTGCCGAGTACACCGATATGGTACTTACGTACGGAGAATGTAACCAAAATGCGGCTTTAGCATTGCGTACATATCGAGAGAGATACGGTCACACACATAGGTCACACACGAACGTGCCCTACCAACAGCCGTGTTTTTACCCTGGCCGTTCAGAGGTTACGCGAGAATCGGCCTTTGGTTCCTCAAGGAGAGGGCGTGTCTTCAAATTCAAGAATCGAGGAGCGGATATTACAACATTTTGAAAACAACCCGACTTGTAGCCTCAGGAACGCAGCGCGGCAGTTTCAAGTGAGTCACAGAACTGTCCATAGAATTTTGAAACGGCATGCACGGCGACCTTACAAGTTCAGAAAAGTTCAAGAACTGTTATCCAGAGATAGGCCAGTCAGGTTGTTATTTTGCCGATGGCTTCTCGACAAAATATCAGACGACCCTGACTTCATATTTAATATTATGTGGACAGATGAGAGCACTTTTACAAGAAATGGAGTTTGGAATAAACAAAACCTAAGATATTGGAGTAACGAAAACCCGCGCTTAAGTCGAGAGTCTTCATTCCAGTACCGGTTTTCACTAAATGTCTGGGCTGGAATTCATAGGAACAAAATAATAGGTCCAGTGTTTATTGATGGGACGTTAAATGCAGAGAAATTTTTAGAACTTCTTAGTGGGCCAGTGTCAGACTATACGGACGATTTACCTTTGGACGTGTATGGACGACTGTGGTAGGTACCAATTGGATGGTGCGCCCGCCCATTCCGTAGTGCCTGTTAGACAGCGACTAACGAATTTCTTTGAAAGCCAGTGGATTGGCCGTTTTGGACCTATTCGATGGCCCGCACGGTCACCGGACCTGACACCACTAGATTTCTTTTTGTGGGGGGCCGTAAAAAACGAGGTGTATGCACGAGAAGTGAACACTGTGGACGATTTAAAAAATAAAATAAAAAAATGCCTTCGACAAACTTAAAAGAATGGCAGATGGGGACTTGTTAAGACGAGTCCGTGAAAATTTAATAAGACGATGTCGCTTGTGCATAATGCACAGCGGTGGACACTTTGAATTTTAAAAATTTGACTATTGATGATGTAAATTCTGATTGTGATGTGATATTATGTGATTAATTATTCAATCAGTGATCTTTTAATTTAACTAACAACGTGCAATTTAGTGAGTTTATGCCGCTGATTTGTTGTTCTCCGACTTTAAGGCCCCCACACATTTCCGGTTCGCCGGCAGGCGGTCCCTCATAAAAACAGTTTTTGACAGTTTTAATGAACGACCGCCTACCGGCGGACTGTCATGTGGGACCCTTTTACTACCTACCAACCCCACCCCCCCCCCCCCCCGCTTGCTGCGTCCGACACCGCGCCGCGCAACAGGTCAGTGACGTTTCGTAGATAAAGCGTGTTTACTTTTGATGCAGTTGATTCTGCTATTTATTTGGTTTGAAAATTGCAATTTTTTAATTTTCCATTAACTACTAATCTTCGTGTTTTAAAATGTTTCGATGAACTAGTACTGTGCTCGTTTTAATTTAATGTCGTAGTTCCAGTTCTACTTTGTATACCTAATATTTCTTCGGTGCAATATGTTAGTCCGCAGGTTTGTGCGCTGTAATAGGGATATGAAGGTGTATCTTTTTAAAGCCTACTGCCAAATCTTCTACACGTGCAGCTTGTGGGTGGTGGTTGCAGGGGACCTACAACGTCCTGCGCGTTCAGTATAATAATGGATTTAGGATGCTGATGGGGCTTCCGCGCTTCTGCAGCGCTTCGCAGATGTTTGCGAAAGCCCATGTCGACAATTTTCATGACATAATGAGAAAGAGGGTACCGTCAATTATGGGTAGGTTGCGCGGAGGCTCCAACAGCATTCTATTTTGTATGCCTTCTGGCGGGACATAGTATGGACCAATATTTTTATTTTTATATAACATCTGTATAATTTTACTCTATGTGCACAAAATGATTAAATGAATTTGAACTTGAATTTGAATTTGCATCTTAAAAACATTGTACGACAAGGTCGACAGCCTCTTCATCAAGCACTGGGTGCGGAGCCACGTGGCAATAGTAGCGTAAAAGTTAAGCTGCTATGATTTGACACAAATGTTTTAGAAACAGAGGAACAAACTCCAAAGGCCACGTTAACTATGGACGTGGACCACGTTGATTCAAAAACGTTTGCTGGGTCAAACTGTCAATTGACCAAACAGGGCCTACTTGGTTCTGATAATCCTATAAGGCCCCGTTCGGGACCTCAAGCTATGGGACTTGCAATGCGACTTGCGTCATCACCTGTTTCCGTCCGTCGCTCCGCAAGCCTGACCAGAAATCCTCTAAACAACTTCTTTCATTTGTTGTCTCCGCAGTCACTGCCGCAAGACACGTATCGTTTGAGCATTTAACTCGTAAGCACGGGGTAAAGGAGTGGGAGTAATCACAACGCCTGCAGGGCGGAAACGATGCCACACCCGGATTCCAGAACAGAATACATGTTACTGATTACATTTCCATGCCGGGTGCTGCGGCCACGTGAATCACAGCTGACGCATCATATGCGCGCACATATCAATGGGTTCTACTGTGTGACCGCGATAAGATAAACATTGGCAATTTTAAATATAGTGTACTTTTAGTAAAAGTATTATAGTCTCGCAAAAACCCAAAAATAGCTCGACTCATTAGAATTTTTTTTTTCGTTTATTTACCTTATTACTGGGGTGGTTTATGAAAAGAGAAAATTAAGGAAATACCCAAAAGAACAGCCGAAAAATCCAAAAAGTAGAAATTTTGTCTCACGTGGTACGAAGTTCACCGGGGCATCTGGTTATAGATGAAGATGGTTGGATTGTGTGAGGGATGATATGATAGAAAACGGAGATAATGATAGAGTGACAGAGAGAGAGAGAGAGTGGGTGAGTGAGTGAGTGGCTGACAGGGGAATGTGGAAGAAAAAAAACGTGTTGCTGACCCCAAGAAACATGTTACAAAGGCAGGAAGATGAGAATATGTTGAGGTTCTTATCTGGATGAAGCCAATGTCTATTCTCAAGCAGGACCAACGCCGTGCGATTTCATTAAAAGTCTGCCATAAGGATAATTATTACGTAGACTACATGATTAACCTGTAATTTTCCTACTTCTAGTGGGCTGGGGACTCAGAAATTCTCACTGTGAGAGGGAATCGTGAACAGACGCAGTCATTAGAGACTGGTGATCTCTTAGCAGCCACGGCTTATTTTAATTTTGTTGTTTTTAGATTTTATTTTTTTATTAAGGACGCTTTTAACATGCACGTCTTTTTACATTGTTCTCAGTTCTCACATGTATATTTTCAACATGAATGATGAAATCAATATATTGTAACAATACTTAATTTGATGTAAAAGAGTATCCGTGGAGTTTCTTGCCCGTTCTTCTCCATAGGAACCTACTACGCTTTGGAATGGGTAACTAGCTACTAACTATCTTTCTGACTGACCGACCCTATGGACCGACCCCTTGAAAGTTCAAAAGTGCCTATAATTTGTTTATGCCGTTTTAGGCGTTAACTGCTAAGGATTATGCTTTGAGTTTGAGTTGGCTGTAATCCACCCACGGGCACAATCCGCACAAGGCTTGCGTAGTGGATGATGCTCCATGTCACAGAGAGACCTGCGTCTCAGTAGGGGGAACAATACAGGCTGATTATGTTGTGTTTGTGTCTATGTAGGTATATACAGTGAGTACTACGACCTTCATGGGTCAACGGTCCATTTAACACTAGCACGGAAGCCGTCCCACGCACTGTTGTCGGCTTGTGGTCAGCAAACGTATGTAATATCAATTAATTACATATTTATAATACTGCAAGGGCTAAACTATGGCCTGATTAGACCGTCTGTCGCTACATGTCATTAAAACAGAGAAAAGTTACTAAAACTTATATTGGCACTATCAACGCCATCTAGCGGTGAACTGAACATGTTTATTGTTGAAAAACTTAAGCTACCAACAACTTTTTGACCTTATTATTATGGTAATAAGATTGTAAAGTGGTTCACCACAAATGCCCGCGATGGTACCTGACAAAACCTGAAAGTCCCACACTCTCTGACCAGTTAAGTTTTATAAACTACAAAACATTTAGTGGAGTCAGATTGCTTACTCATTGCCTACTTATGTACCTACCTAAGTATCTCTTTATTATTTATAACTTTCGAAAAGAAAGAAAAAGTATTTATTGTGACTCGCACAGGAAGATCACCAACTAAACTAAAACACAATAATAAAAATTTGAAAACAAAAAATAAATAAATAATTTTAAAAAATTCAATAAAAAATTAAAAAAAACTAAAAATCCTGTACGAGGCCAAAAGGCCCATATCTCAGCATGATGCTGCGACATTTAAATTTTTTTTAAATGTCGCAGCATCATGCTTTACTGGAAACATTCTACAAATAAGGAAACTACAGGGCATGTTTATACTAGGTAGGCCTGTACAGTTACCTCCTTACATAGTCAAGGCTGATAACATCGTCAAAAGCGAGCTAATTATTACTTGCCGTCTACTGAAACATTATACTGTTCTAATGGTTAGTAGTATAAAAATAGTATGTATAATAATAATATCGGGACGAACAGACTGTTATAAATGATCTAAACGAAAATGAAATATTAACTCAATGGCACAAGGAATGTTTCAGAATGAAGACAGTACACGACAACTGTCATTCTAACAAGAACTTTATCCAATTGAGATAAAGATTAATTTTCTTAGTTGTTGAGATCATTTTGAACAGTCTGTTCGTCCCGATATTTTTGACGCTGACTGTACCTATGTACAGCCAACAAAAGAGGTATCTGGGCAGGGTGTACTAACATATTAGTGTGTGAAAATATACAATTTTGTGTTGGTGTGTTACAATGTAGGAGTATTGCAAAAACAAAGTAAGTAATATACTCGTATATAAAATTGAACATGAAGCAATTCACATACAAATGTGTTTGTGTGCCCTGTCTAGATATCTCTTTTGTTGACTGCACCTACATACCTTAACAAAGAAACCGTTTATAGGCTGTAAGCCATCGTGAAAATAAGTCCAAATTCATAATGACATTGCTATTGGGACAGGGTTGGTTCCCCCTACCCTCTTACCCTTTTCCCCTATCCAATCCAGCCTCGGGAAACATTTGATCTTTTTTCATGAAAAAAACATTGGTAGTAATTTTTTGGTCAAGTGCAAGTTTTCCATAAAAATTACTAAAACTCTTATGCGGTAAACTTTTATGCGGTAAATAAGACCAAAAAGTTAAGTATCACAATTTTTTTTTTCATGAAAAAATAGCTCATGGTTCCTAAGACAGTGTCCCCGTATCTTTTGTGTTCGGATTCCCCCCTATTGTCCTCCGTGATACCTACTTTGGCATGCACTTACTATTAATTAATTTCCTTAACTTAATTTAAATGTCTTCTGATAAGTAGTTGTTACTCTAACATAATAACTTTGTTGCATAATAATCTATATTGTTCATATATAAGTACCTACCTACAACTTTTTTTTTTATTATTATTATTAAATTTTACAAAAAAAATCTTAACCAGGACAGTTCTTAGTTAAGATTTTTTTGTAAAATTGCCCCGCAAAACCATTATCACGGTTTGCCTGTGGGAACGGAACAAACGGTATTACAAAAGGTATGTTATTAATTCGGACACTTAATTTTCACATATGCATAACATAATGTTCCCCATGTTGATCAGCCTATAATGTTCCCACCGCTGGATCACAGGCCTCCTCTCTTCTAGAGGGAGTGGGCCGTAATCCAGCACGCGGGCCCAGTGCGGGTTGGGTCACATGTCTTCGAATTTTTGGTTCTAGGATATGCCGTAAGTTTGTTATTACATGTGTTTGTTTCTCAAATCACCATCTGCCTAGCCATTACTCGACTATGTTGGGGTCAGCTTTCAGTCTGCAGAATACCATGATGCAGCTGAATAATTAAATACCAGTATTTTACATCGAGCGACTACCTATCTGCCTTGGTTGTCAGACGTTCGGGCATCTGACGACCCGTAACGACTGCCAAAGATCCACGAATGACAGCCGGGACCAACGGATTAACGTGCTTTCCGAGGCACGGATGGGTATTGGTATGTAGAAAAGGTCACTCATCCACGGACCAACCGCGGCAAGCGTAGCTTACTTAACCTGATCAATCGACTTGTGCGGAGCCCACACTTGTTTGTTTCTCAAATAAAGTACTTAATTAAATAAATCTCCGTGTTTACTTCCTTTCTAGACATGAGTACTCGTTATAATTTATCATATCCTACAATCCGTCCATATTTTTTTTCGACTGCCATTAGTATGTGACCATCCACGTTCTTAATTTAGCGGGTAGAAAAGGTACGCGACCTGGGTGTGCACCTAAATACCGAGTTAACATTTCGTGACCATGTTGTAAATGTTTGTAAGAAATCATACAGAAGTCTGGGTTTCGTTCTTCGACGGGCATCGGGTTATACAAATATAAAAGCAGTTGCGGCATTGTATAATGCGCTTATAAAAACTCAGCTATGGGAACGGAACAAACGGTATTACAAAAGGTATGTTATTAATTCGGACACTTAATTTTCACATATGCATAACATAATGTTCCCCATGTTCATCAGCCTATAATGTTCCCACCGCTGGATCACAGGCCTCCTCTTTTCTAGAGGGAGTGGGCCGTAATCCACCACGCGGGCCCAGTGCGGGTTGGGTCACATGTCTTCGAATTTTTGGTTCTAGGATATGCCGTAAGTTTGTTATTACATGTGTTTGTTTCTGAAATCACCATCTGCCTAGCCATTACTCGACTATGTTGGGGTCAGCTTTCAGTCAGCAGAATACCATGATGCAGCTGAATAATTAAATACCAGTATTTTACATCGAGCGACTCCTATGTAGGGGATCCCTACACTTAATGATATGATAACGGGGCGATTCTATTGGGATGATGAAATAAAACCGACCGCTTTGAATGTTCGAAAAACACTGATTTAATTAAATATATTTTTACATATTATTTGCAATAATAGGTACAAATGCTGTGTGTGCAGAATGCACGGCGCGTAAGTCGCTAAAGTAATGTACGGTTCCGTACATCCTGCCCGCCTAAACAGGACAACTGTAATGATCGATAGATCGGCAGATAATGCAAATTACAATAAGTTGATATGATTAAATAAGAAAATGATAATAGACTGATAGCTAATGAAGTGACACAAATGCGATAAAACATTAATTTAAGTGACTATTCTAAGATACATTATGTCCTTAATCATCGCAGTCTTTTAAGTGCACTGAACGCAGAAACGTTGGCGAGGTAGCCCTATCTACACCACTAACCGTAAACACTTCATCACACTTTTGCACTGATTCCGCTAAACGTGATGCCACTGGCACTGTGTCATCTGGCGCGACTGTCACTGGCCCTACCCAGACAGCCTCCTGGCCCTGGGGGGCCGGCGACGCTGGTACTCTATCCGCACTTCGATGTTTTCTGATGAGGTACGCGACGACTACAGCCAAGATGATAACCGAAGCTATGCTGATGTACAACATAGTATAGTGATGGATGTCGTGAATGCTCAGATCTGTAGACGACTGTTCCTTAGCCTCGTCAATCTGAGCCCTTAATTGATTCCAAATGAGATGATGATCTTCGGTCACGCTGAAGTTCTCTGGGGCAGATGTTTTCATGATTTTGTTTAGCACAGACACCTCTGGGACTTCGATGTGATGATGAATATTTACATGATTGATGAAATTATTATGAGCATATATACTAAAGGTATCCCCTTTCAATGTGCAACCTTGACCTAGGGTAATAATCGCGTTGCCGACAAGGTTGACCATTGTGACTCCGTTGGCGCAAATTATGCGCACTTGGCATTCCGAGCAACATGTATACAGCCAGGTGTTTGGCCTGTGCAATTTGATCCATTGCTCTTCACATGACGATTTTACGGAATGGCACAGTTGCTTTTGATTAAAGATTTTGATTTCACAGATAGATTGCTTTATGTTTAGATTGTAAATGGGTATGTTTAATGAGCATAACAAGATATCGTTGGGAACATGAGTGCATGATTGTAGGTCTGCTTCTGATAGAAGAAATGCGGTATCTTTGCGTAGGTTGTACGCTATGAATGGTACCGATGGCATGAGATGATAATACTGTAGTCCTCTCTTTTGAGAAATAGATATGATCTTGTTTAACTCAAACAATTCATTGCTTAAGAGTGGAATCTTGATTTCGATGATTAAGTAGTTTGAGAAGACTCTAGCTGACACTTTAAGTAAACGATACAAGTCCTTGATATTTTTCGAATCCACTGGTAACGTAAGTTTCCCATTAAGTTGGCTAGTGATGATGCTCAGCTGATACGATAACTGCTCGGGTGACAGCAAATGAGTGTCAATGCGCCCGTGTGAAATATCCGTAACCGTACCAATCAACGTTTGCTGAATCCAACGAATATTTGATAGAATTATTGATGCTGCTAGAGATGATGATGTGACATAAAGGCCATCTTCATTATCCAAACGTATTTTATTCACCTCAGTCGATAGATTTTGAAGATGTTGCTTGATAAATGAAAATTGTTGATTCATGATGTTTTCATTACGACGTATGATATTAAATTCTGATTCTAAAATACTTGTCTGATTTTTGATAAGTTTTTGAAGATGTTCTTCATTATGACTAATCTGCTCGATGTCACTCTTGTATTGTTCGGCAAACCTCTCGTCCAGTACACCGAATAATGAATTAGCAATATAACCCAACCCGTTTATTAGGCCTCTTTTCAGCCTCTTCGGACTTTGGTATTTAAGTAACATATCATAGTGTTCAATTTCGCTAATCTCGTGCTCTAACTGAAGAATGATACTCTGATATTGTTTACTTGCATGGGTGTTGCATAATGACTTGATATGGTCGACGTAACCTTTGATATCGGATAATCCTTTCCAATAGGCCGTCATGTTGTAGTAGACAACTAGACGCCATTCGTCCTTGATGTACTGTAGATTAGATATTCTATCGAAGTATATAGCTTGATTCTGTTTTAATGACGTCACATTATACGGTACCTGATTTGGTATATTTTGCGCTGAAGTAGATGATAATAACATAAACAATAGTAATAAGAAACTAGTGAACATGCTCTTCAATGATACGTTGTTGCGAGGAAGTCGCTTTCTCTTGCTTCGCTCGTGTGAACTGTCTTGATTGACATTTTGATCCTGTGTTTCCTGTGTGTCCTTGTTTACTGGTAGCAACACAAGTCTGGTGACAGGGCGTTGTATGATATTATTCTTAGTTTTTAAACTGACTACCCTTACATAGCCATCCTTTCCTGGATGAACTGCTTGGATACGTCCTAACGCCCACTTGCCCGGTGGCAAGTTTTCGTCCTTGATAAGAACGACGTCATCGATTTCGAAGTTTCTACTTGGCTTACGCCATTTTGATCTAGCCTGCAGTTGCTGAAGATATTCGCTTGACCATCTTTTCCAGAGCTGTTTGTTCATTGATTGAATGAGTTGCCACCTTGTTGATTGATTCATGTGATCTGGATCCTTCTGTGGCCTAGATAGAAGTGGGCCACCGACCAAGAAGTGTCCTGGCGTAAGAACGTCGTCGTCAGAGCTCTCTGTCAACTGACAGAGAGGCCTTGAGTTCAGACATGCCTCGATTTGATGTAGTAGCGTAGTAAACTCCTCGTAAGTGAGTTTCTGATCGCCAATGATACGCTTTAGATGATATTTGAGGCTTTTCACCGCAGCTTCCCAAAGGCCGCCTGCACTTGGCCACGCAGGAGCATTGAAGTGCCACTCTATGTTCATGTCATTGATGTTATTGAAGAAATCGGTGTTGATGGTGGCTATAATCTCTTGGTACTCCTTCTTAATGATACGATTGGCCCCTACGAAATTCGTGCCATTGTCACTATACACGTGACTTGGCGTTCCACGTCGGGCCGAAAACCTACGAAAGGCTGCTAAGAATGCTGGAGTACTCAGATCGGAAACTAGTTCCAGATGAACAGCCTTGGTACACAAACAAACAAATACTGCTATATACCCCTTGACTGTTTTGATTCCACGTCCCTTATTGGCCTTCAACTCGACGTGTCCGGTAAAATCGACACCGGTGTGAGAGAAAGGTCGTGATGGGGTGACTCGTGGCTGTGGAAGATCGGCCATGATTTGTTGATATTGTGTTTGACTGAAGCGCTGACACTTAACACATGATCTCAACTTCCTCTTGACAGTACGGATTCCACTGATTATCCAATATCTATCTCTGATGTATGAAAGTGTCAGCCGTGTGCCTCCATGTAATGTGGTAATGTGAGCCTGATCAATGATTAAATCGGTGAGACGACTATGACTTGATAATATAATAGGGTGCTTTGATGAGTCGCTGATGCATGCGTTTTTGAGTCGTCCACCCACTCTAAGGATACCGTGCTCGTCTATGAAAGGATTAAGACATGATATTTTGCTTCTAGGATGCACGTGTCCTTTTTGATTGATAAATGAAATATCTTCATGAAATTGATGTGATTGATCATCTTTAATAATGATATTCAATGCATTGTCCATCTCTGATGACGTCAATACATCCGTTCTTGATGTGCGTTTGTCTCGTGATTGCGTAATGAAACGAGATATCCAAGCGATAATTTTTACAATGCGAGTTAATGAACGGTAATTCTGTAATAACTCGTGTATGAATGAAATATGATTTTGATATAAGGCCGTGTTTACACTAAGCTTCTTGGTCTCCAAATCGGGTGATTGATATGAGATGATAGGAAGGGTACTGTGTTCGAAATTGGTTATCCATTTCGGACCCTGCCACCACAACGGATGACTTGATAACTTCCGTGATGTCAGACCCCGAGTAGCACAATCTGCAGCATTCTCTTCTGACCTCACATGATGCCAACATGATGATGGAATGATACTAATTATTTTTATAATTCTGTTAGCTATGAACTGCTTCCACTTCTTCACGTCACCTTTGATCCACCCTAAAACTATCATGGAGTCTGTCCAGGCGTAAATCTCGACATCCTGATTTGATAAGGATTCCATGACCTTCTTGATAAGTTGAGATAGCAGTAGTGCACCACATAACTCTAGCCGTGGCAATGATACCTTTTTTGCCAAAGGTGCTAACTTCGTTTTTGCTACAGCGATTGTTGATGTGAACTCGCCCTTATTGTCTTTAGCTACTACATATACAACACATGCGTATGCTTTGTCGGAAGCGTCACAAAATCCATGGATTTGATATGATTGGTTTGTGTTACCAAGATGACGTGGTATGATAAATTGATCTATGGTGTTGAAGTCATTCTTAAGCTGAATCCAATCTTCTTGAACCGATTGTGAAACTTCTTCGTCCCACGACAAATGTGATGACCATGCATTTTGAAAAAGCAGTTTTGCTCTGATTGATAATGGTGACAGCCAGCCTAAGGGGTCAAATAGCTTTGAAATTTCCGAAAGTAGCTGTCTCTTTGTGACGCGTTTATCATAATGCTGTAATTGATTTTGAAAGCTAAAGCTATCCGTTGATTGGTTCCATCTTAATCCAAGTGTTTTTCTTGTTTCCGAACACTTGAAGTCTAATGGATTATTGAGTTGGTCAGGTGATAGATCTACCAGTAGGTCCGGTACGTTACTGGACCATTTCCGAAGGTTCATACCAGCACCCTTCAGCATCTCAATGAGTTGATGCTGAAGCTCCCTGGCTTGATGAATGGTATTTGCTCCACTAAACAAATCGTCCATATAGAATGATTGACTTAATGCTGACGCAGCTAGTGGATACTTGTCGGCATCGTCTACAGCCAGCTGTTTAAGTGTTCGCATGGCTAAGTATGGGGCGGCCTTAGTACCGTACGTCACGGTGGTAAGATGATATTCATTGAGTACTTCCTGAGATGATTGCCGCCAAATGATTGATTGGAGATGACGATCTGACTGTCTGATGAATATTTGCCGAAACATTTTTTCTATGTCCGCCGTGATAACATAACTATAGGTTCTCCAGTTTAAGATGAGTGTCATGAGGTCCTTTTGAAGATTCGGTCCGCAACACATGATATCATTTAGGCTTTTGCCTGATGTAGATTTCGCCGACGCATTAAAAACAACTCTAAGTTTTGTTGTTGTTGAATCTAATTTCATTACGCCGTGATGTGGTAGGTAGAAGGCACGTTTTGATTCGTCGACATTATTGGCAATACACATGTGACCCAGTTGTTGATATTCAGACATAAATGTTTTATAATTTTCTGAAAATGATTCATTATTGCACATTTTTCTTTCCAACTGTTTGAATTGTGCAATAGCCTTTGATTTAGATGATCCAAGCTGATTTTCATATTCGGGTTTCATGGGTATGCCAACCTCGTATCTACCAGTGTCCAAACGACGAGTAGCTTGCTGATAAAACTCTTCACAATACTGCTCTTCGTTGGTAAGAGATGTTAATGATGTATCAACGTCCTCTATCTCCCAATATTGTGATAGATCTGATAAGTCATTCGTTACAATATGACAATTAAATGTGCGAACGTTGCCAGACAGGATCCATCCGAGTGTCGTCTTTGCGCAATCGGAGCCTGTGCTGGACCTTTGATGAGACCGTCCATGATGATTTGAGAATAGATACTCACATCCAAGAGAATATCAATTGGCTTCGACACGTTGTATTCGGGATCTGCTAATTGAAGATGCTGGATATGAGACCATGATTGTTTTTTGAATGGTATACCAGGCAAGGAGTTAGCGACCTTTGACAGAACTAGTGCTTCTGTAGTAAATTGATAGTCACCGTAGATTGATTGACAGTCGATTGATACCCGTCCTTTGCTTTGCCTAGCACCGGCACCTATTCCAGTTACTGATGCGTTGTATCTTCGACGTTGCAACCCTAACCGCTGTACAGCGTTTTCCGATATTAATGATATTTGTGATCCCTGATCTAAGAGAGCCCTAAGGGTCACATAGCTGCCATCAGAACACCTGACATTGATGGACAGCGTGGTCAGCAATAACTCTTCGTCATCTCCTGCGACATGATTAACATTAGGTTGCTTGTTTGATGATTTTGATGACGAAGCGGTCGTTGCAGATGATGATGATGCTTGAGAAGCAGATTTTGATGATGGGACACATGCTTCATGGAGTATTGTGTGATGATCACCTTGACAGGTTTTGCAACGTTTTGTCGAAGTGCATTGACTTCCATCGTGACTGAATAGGCAATTTCGACAAATATTTGAGTTTGTCACCGTCTTTAATTGCACGTCTGGTGTCATATTCATGAATTTTTTGCACGAAAACAAATTGCGAGCGTGATTTGAATTGCATACAGAGCATTTTGAAGTTTGAGTAATGATGGCTTGATAATTTTTGTTAATGTAACCTTTATAAATGTTTTGCTTATTAGAGTTATTTGTGGTCTTTGATTGATTTGGGTTTCGTTTGCTTGATGGTGAGGGTTCCTTATCGTTTTTATGAATGGGCTCAAGAGCGGTAAACTTACTCTCGAGGAATGCCATTAACTCGTCCAACCTTGGTAGATCACGAGGTGTCCTACGTGATTCCTTGTAGTCAGCATAAGTTTCTGGGTCCAGCTTTTTGCACAATAAATGAACCAACAACGGATCCCACGTATTTGTATCAACGCCGAGATTGTGAATCGCGTGAATACATTCGGTTGAGGTATCATACAACCTTTTGATTTCAAATGCTGATTGCTTCTGAATGTTGGGTTGATTGAGGAACATTTCGATTTGATTCGTAAAAAGAACTTGAGAGTTGTTGTACCGATGTAATAAGATCTCCCACGCAGTATCATAATTCTCTGATGAAATATGGAGATGATAGATGAGGCGTTCTGCTTCACCCTTAAGTTTTCCCTTAAGGTGCTGCATCTTCTGAGCTTTAGTGATAGAGTTATTGTTATGAATTGTCTCCATGAACAAGTCATAAAAGGTTGGCCACTGTATGTAGTTCCCGCTGAACGACGGTATTTCAATGTGCGGAGTTGATTTTTCTAAGTGAGTCGTTGATGAGATTTTCCTATTCAACTCACGTTTGATAGCTTTGTAGGATGATTCATGATGATTAAACTCCTCGTCGTATGATATATCTCCACCAGCTAGTATATGATCGATTTGCAAGTGTTGAACATCAATAACTGCCCACTTAGCTTGAACGTTTTTGAGCTCATCTTCTAGTTCCCATTTATCTATTATTTGATCAACTTTGATGCCCTTGATTAGTCGATTAAAAGCCCTAAAATTAGTGCGTTGCAATGATAACAATTCGTCTAACTTTCCATCTGGTTGAGTAGATTTTGTTGATTTGCCGTAAGTCGATATAAGATTACGAGTTGATTGATAATAGTCTTTACCCTTTTGATATATGTTGTATACTCAACCGCCAAATTTTCATGCTCAGATATTTTTTGGTGATTTTGGTCGAACTCTCCCCAGAGGTTGTCTAACGTCTCTAACCGTTTCTTCAAGTATTCGGCATTCTTGCGAGAATCCGAGTCTTTGTTAAAGTTCACCTTGATTGTAGTGAAATTGGCGATGATTTCAGATTGACGGGCAAAAATAGTTTCCATGATGTAGGTAAAGGAACAGTCTTACTTGGTTAAATGATGATCCACGTAGCTGTCTGCACCTGATAATGCTCCCGAAGAGGTTGATAGTGGACGCTGAACCCTCGCGCCGCCCGATGATGAGCTCTACAGAGCCCGAGGATGTTGATGTCACGCCGTGATATGATTACCGCGACTGTGCTGTTGACCTAAGCTAGATTTGCTCAAGTCAAGAGTGTGCTTCACTGAATGAGTCCACACTGGTTTGATCACAGAACCTTGAGTCCGAACCGTGCCTCTGACCAGCACGCGCGCTGCGTCAAAGTACCGCGACGAGGTCCTGCACGAGGTGCTCGAAGGACCAAAATAAATGTAGGGGATCCCTACACTTAATTATATGATAACGGGGCGATTCTATTGGGATGATGAAATAAAACCGACCGCTTTGAATGTTCGAAAAACACTGATTTAATTAAATATATTTTTACATATTATTTGCAATAATAGGTACAAATGCTGTGTGTGCAGAATGCACGGCGCGTAAGTCGCTAAAGTAATGTACGGTTCCGTACACCTATCTGCCTTGGTTGTCAGACGTTTGGGCATCTGACGACCCGTAACGACTGCCAAAGATAGTATAATGCTGTCATATGGGCTCCGCATGAGACTAAATATAGTCTCATGTTGGAGCGCATACAAAACAATTCACCATATTTCTGTACATGAAGCTATACGGTGTCTATCCCTTCTATCCGTTGATGTACCCAACCTTATCCCTTATCGGTATGGTCAACAAACTCGAGACAAGGAGGGACTTAGCTATAACCACATAATGTATTTAAACTCTTACGTGGTAAGATCTATAATTCCGGTGTTTTGAAGGAGATTTATCTGAGTGTGCCTGACAATTACGTATTGAGGCGCCGGAAGCCACGGTTACTAGCAGTGCCACATGCACCGTGCATGTGGCACTGCTAGTAACCGTTGCACGAACCAACTTGCTCAGCAAAGCGCCACTGACGCGCGCCTTGCATGCACTGAATGACACGGCTGACAGGATCGATTTATTTTCGTGCTCTCTGAATGAATTCACAAAAATCATGTTGTATGTGTTATGTTATTTAAGATAGATTTTAGGATAGTTTAATTAAGGACCACGCTACCGCATTAGGAAATTCCTGTAATGGTAGCAGTGTTTGTGATAAATAAATAAATAAAATAAATACTTAAATAAATTTGCAGCGACAATGATTACGTAACTGAAATTGAGTCGGAAATTTTCCCACAGACACGGGAACTTAGTATGTACCGAGATAAAAGTATCTTAAGTATCCAGGTTATAAAGTATATATGTGCCAAATTTCATCCGAATCCAGTCAGTCACATCCAAACATAGGTACTTAAATTACAGGCTTTCACATTTATAACATTAGTGGGATTATAATAATATAACTGTTTAAAATTTTCAAACCCAAAATTCCGCATATGTAATAAACTAATATCACAAAATGGCGGGACTCGCAAATTGTTATTCATTCATATATGGCTTATCAAACTTACGCGTAGCTCAGGCGTAGCTAAATAAGGAGAGTTCCCAATATTCAAACATTGCGGAAAAGATTTGCATAAAACGAACGGTACCTACCTACCTATTATTTTGGAAGTGCGATTAGAATGAGTAGTGTCGAATATGATATTGGTATAAAATTGAAAAAGGAAAGTATTTTGAGATCTATAAAGTACCTACATCTACCAAACAAAAAGCACCAATGCATGAAATTTATAACTCTCTTTTTTATTCTTATGGATTTAAAATTTAATGTGCGGTTTCTGGTCTTCGATAGTGATTATTGGTTCAATTTCGTATTTCTGAAATATACGCTAAAGAAGAATTTAAAAGACTTAAAAGTCGAGTGAATTACTATCGAGGGTTTATCTGAGGACCTCAAAAACCGAGCTTAATGAAGGAATTCGCTTAAATAGATAATTTTGTTGATTCAATAGCTAAGAATTCTTCAGAAACCGGACATCATCATGTCTCCGCATAGACAATGCCCAAATGTAAAACGATACTACAAACGCCATCTAGTTTTTCACCCTGGAATTAGCGCAAGCCGTAGACAAACTGATCTCGACTGTGTCAAACATTGACGATATAGATAGCGCTACTTGTACTCATAATTAAAATGTGCACTTTGTTATTAATAATTATTATTAATAAATTCAAGCTCAGTAAGAATATAATTCATAAATTATTATTCCATTATACATATCGCCGCTTCCTTTACACATCATTAGGTACTTCGGCTCTATTGAGACTGGGTTAAGCACACAATTATACTACATACAGTGCGGCTATATACGGTCGTCGAGAAAATTCGGCTCCCTACAAAATGGTTGAGCTGGATGGTGCTGATCCACGCGTCATGTTCGTGAACGGGCGCCGTCAGTTAAGACTGGTCATCTCTTAACTGCCAGGGCTTATATTTTGAATTGTTTTTAAATATATTTTTTTTACACTGTTGTTCGCATCTAAAGAAGCAACATGAATAAATGCACCGAAGATTTTGTAATGCCTAACTTAATTTAAAAGAGTGTCCGTGGAGTTTCTTGTCCATTCTTCTCCATAGAGATCTACGTTTTGGAATGGGCAACTAGCTTCAACTTTCTGACAATTCAAAAGTGCCTGTAGGTAATTGGTTTCGTTGAAATAAATGCTTTGAGTTTGAGTTTGAGAATGCGTTCCTGAGTTGGACAATTTTTAGTATTCTTAAGAATCAAATTCAAAACACAATCTCTCGACGACAATGAGCGACGGCCAAAAATAAAAGAAAATCACTTAGCTATGTTTGCTGTTCTTCTTAAAAAAATTCATTTACAAGATCTATTTAAAAGTTATTTCAAATAAAGCGGCATATACGCAAAAACACAACATATATTATATTCAAATGAGCCCGCGATTCCTTCCTTGGCATCGATTAAAAATGCAAGCGCCGCCGCATATAAACGCTAGTGTACACAGTCACCGGACTCGCGTCATACGTGGCCATGCATACAATATTGACCGACGTTCTGTCAAGCGATAAATCTGATATGCACTGATGAATGAACCTGTCAGTGCACTTCCTAATGTATGCAGTGCTCGCCTTTGATTTGTTTCTGCTATTACAATGATTTATGGTCCTTTATCGCATTCGTCTCATCTTTGTGTTTTGTCGTCGCGGTCAAGATTCGAAGTTCGAGGACGGTTCATTCATGATGACAAATATGTTTGAAGAAATTTGTATTTGTAATATCTTATCAGG
The DNA here is from genome assembly GCA_946251885.1 of Cosmia pyralina. Taxonomy (NCBI): domain Eukaryota; kingdom Metazoa; phylum Arthropoda; class Insecta; order Lepidoptera; family Noctuidae; genus Cosmia; species Cosmia pyralina. Next base: position 2,253,065 of record OX276348.1, on the reverse strand, counting down.
AGATATTTACAATGACCCGCCTTTGTCCCAAGCTCCTACCTGATAGCAACAAAGGAGTATGGCCATATTTTCCACATACAGGTACTTATAACGAAAAAAAAAATACTCACAGTATCGGCGTTGACGAGCAGTTCCACTTGACACACCCACCATCATCATCACAATAGCCCTTACAGTTTTTATCACAAGGTATCACACAAACGTTGTCACTACCATTACTCTTCATATAACCGTTCTTACACGAACACACGTTTGGCGCAGTGCAGAAACTATTAACACAGGTCTTGGAACACTGCGGCTTGCACACGCCTTTGATTTTAACGTAGCCACTGTGGCAGGTACAGTTATTAGGAGCAATGCAGTCTCCATGGGAACAGCTGTTACATTTCGGAGCACACACGGTCTGGTTAACGGGCACGTAGCCTTTGAAGCAGGAGCATGTGTGAGGAGCAACACAGTCGGCATTCATGCAATCACATATCGGTTCACAAACGGTGCTGTTCTTTTTTCTATAGCCGTTAGAACAGGTGCAACTATTAGGAGCAGTACAGGTGGAATTGATGCATGTTTGTTCGCAGATAGGAACACAATTGAGGTTCTCGTCTGCAGTGTAGCCTTCATCGCATTTGAAGCAGTACGTGGAGTTGTACGGCTTGTAGTTCGGTTTGCAGATGCAGGTGTTGTTGGCATGACAGTCGGCATTCACGCAGGTTGGGCTGCAGACGGGGGTGACGCAGGTATTCGGTCGTTCGGGGTCGAGGTACGCGGGGGCGAGGCACTGGCACTGGTCTGGGGAGACGCACTTGCCTCCGTAGCAGCCAGTGCTGCAGATGGCCTCGCAGATGTCCAGCTCGCTGTCGTGCTGCCAGCCGTTGCAGCAGACCGTGTGGTTCGTCCAAGTTAAATATGTCTGGAATAAGATTTGATTTTATATGTATACTTATAATGATGACTTATTGATGTATAAGAAGCCAGCGCGCGCGCCGCGCCGGCTATGAGTTAGTATTATACTGGTGTTCAAGCAAGTCGGTCGTTTCCTTTCTCTCCCGCTCAACATACATATCACTGGTGACGAGGATTGAATATGTATACATACATATCACTTCTTAGAAATTACCGCCACTTCTAAAACTGTATCAGAATTAAAATGATGTTGATAATATTACCTCAAATCTATATTTCTTGACGACACACTTTCTCCGTCCACACCACTTGTTGATGGCCACATTGTACGGCCTTTTTCTTCGATTTCGAGAACTAGAAAAAATCAAGTAGGAAGTAAGAATGTCCAATTACATAAAGTCCATAATAACTATTCGAAACTTATCAAAAGCTCAATATTATTGTTTTGTGAAGGTGATAAAGTTCGCACTAGTTCAGAAGCCCGAAGGTCTGACAACCAGTCTTACCAAGGGGTAGGGGTATCGTATTACCCAGCAACTGGGTTGTGGGTTGTGGAGGTCAGAAAGGCAGTCGCTCCATGTATACTTTCGGGCTCAGTTCGCGCGCTTCAGTACTTTTTAAATGACGAAAATAAAGGAGGAGGTACTAAAGTCCACACGTATATTTTCAAATAAAGTTTCGAGCGAGAGACCAAATCTATTTTGGTAGGTAATTGAAAACAAAATTGAAACTTAGCGTAAAAGGGATGCCGATGCCCAGCAATGAAGACAAGAGTCTTATTTAGAAACAGTACACAATATTTTTCTAACATAAAATAAAAAAACACATCTATATTTTTTTTTAAATCAATCACAAATACGACCAAACTTTTACCTGAGTTTTACTATACACACTCCTTCACCATTTCCATCCAAAGTTTCCGTATAACAAACAAAATCCGCTAGCAACACCACTAATAAACAAAACACTATCGTTTTCAAGCACATCCTTGCTACTTTCCTAATTTTATATAATTTATACCAAAAATATATATATTTTAATTCTTAAGGGTGAGTACTTTTTTTGTCCAATTGTTTTCACACCACTGTGTCAGTCAGTCAACTACGATATAATGATGCTCGCTATCTCCTAAACTATACACAATACTTGTAATATCGGCGCAGGCGCCATTGTGAGCGGTTTAAATTTAACTACAAGTTGAATTCATAATAATTGTTAAAGCTTTGCAGAACTGCTAATGATTCCAACTAATTAGCCACTATCGATTGGCCCCTCCTTTTTGGAAACAAAACTCAATTAGGTAGTGAAACTTTATTGGCTAACCTTCTGCGCTTGAACTCTACTAATTATCAAATATAATTATGTAGAAGTAATATATACTTAGACATATTAATAATATTGTCTAGAACTCTTGTCCCAAAAGTTGAGGTATCATTTACAGTCTGGGTAAATTCAGACAAGTGTGGTGAATGTGGTGATGGATGTTCATCCCGCACTTCACTATTAGGATTTAAATTCAAATTCAAATTCATTTATTCGTGTGATTTTTGGTACATGAGATCTTAATATTAATAAATAGTTCCTCAAAAAATCTACCTTAAAGGTGTACACTCTTTCATGTAATTATTATAAAAAAAAAGAATAAGTAATCAATATATTAAAATAAAATAATTACAACAAAACACAACATAACTTAAGACAGAAAAAACAAGCAAAACATTAACAATTGAGTACACGTAAATAAATAATTAATGGAATTTAAGATAATAATACATTGTCAAAATTAAATAAATATGAATGTCAAATAACTTACAATTTATCATTAAGGAATTCGTCAATAGTATAATAACATTTTTCTAATAATAGATGTCTTAATTTGTTTTTAAATTGAATAATATTTAAGTCCATAATTTCATTTGGTAATTTATTAAATATTTTTGGGGCCATGCAAAGTATGCTTTTGTGCATCAAGGCGGTCTTTGTTGGTCGAACGCATAATTCATGTCTATATACTTGTCTAATCATTCTATAGCGATGTTCAGATGCAAAAACATCAAAATGTTGTTAGCCAGGTATTTAGTGTCATGAATTGTATCGGAACCTTGCAAATCTTACAGGCATACCTAGTGGTCACCTGAGCTGAAATAGCCCTGTACCCACGTGGCACCACCCTGCAAAAAAGATGGAGGGGGGGGGGGGGGGGGGGATCCATCTACCACGCTGCACTCTTACGTCGATATCTGCATAAGTTTAGCAATTAGGTCGTGTTTGGTATCGTTTTCGAATAAATCAAGGACGACGATTTTAAATCTGGAACAACATTTTCACTTGTTCTTAGAAAAAGAAAGAGTTTGGCGCAAAAATAGAAGAATAAGAAATAAAAATTCATATAAAATCCGCCTACAATTAAACCGCGAGATTATGCTTTATAAAAAAAATATTTGTAAATAGACCTATTTATCTAGGATATAAACATAAATTTTCTCATTAGATAGCTTCTAAATGTGTCAAAAAAAAACATTTACCTCAGGAGAAGTTCGTACATATTTTGGTTAGGATTTTTGGCACTTATTTTTTATTATTGACACTGATTGTGATTAGTATTGGTGCTTTTATATCTTCTGACTTTCTGGAAAAATTTAAACTAAAAGATCTTCGAATACAATCAATCAATCTGCCTAGCCTTTTCCCAACATGTTGGGATCGGCTTCCAGATCTCCAAAACCCAGTTCTTGGGTGACATGTTACCCAAGAACTGGGTTTTCATCATGATACCCCTTGGCAAGACTGGTTGTCAGACTTTTGGGCTTCTTACTACTTTATAATCATAGGTTAATACATTAGCTAAAGTCAATTCACTGTCTATTTAGTATTTTTTTTTTTTTGTTTGCAAGAAATAAAAGGCTTTTCATTTGTATTTTTGAAGTGAAAACTTCTAAACTTCTTTAGGCGCGTTCAGTGATTTTAAGTCAAAACTTTTTAAAACGATTTTTTGTAGGGTTTCCCCTACCTTCTTACGGGTTGGCATCATCACGACACTACAGCACGGCGCATGCTGTGCATAGTTTTAAAAATTATAAATACATCTTTGCCGAAAATTTAAAATTAAGTCATAATACAACTTATGAACGTTGTTATTATTTTACATGTCAAAATCAATATTTTTATAAATGGTCGTGCGTTTTTGTGTAGAACAATAGACGATGAACAAAAAAAAGGTATTGATCAACGGCCTTTTACCTAGCTGGCAAATAGCTTCATGAATGAGTCTTTTGCAGTGATCCTATTTTTTTTGGTTATTATTTGATTACTTAATTGATTTTTTTTTCAATTTACATACAAATTATGAAATTTTACTTATTAAATTCATTATTACGAGTATAATTTAATTCAAAAAAACAAACACAGTTATTCAAAAGTTTGAAGTTTTCACTTCTGTCGGCAGAACCCATGCAGTGTTTTTATTTATTTTATTTTCATTTACAATATTTAAAAGTTTAAGACGTATCCGCTTCTTCGCTTTAATCATTTAACTATTTACTAAATTAATTGTAATTACTTCTATAGCTTTAAAACTCTCGCTTGCAATGAGACATGTCCTTCTATCTCTATCTTCTATTATGATTATTAAAATAATAATTTGTAATTTGCTAATTTGCGCCCTATATCCCTTAGTCATAAGGCTCTTATTGTCTACGGGGACACCGCGCCAGACAATGAGTGTGCGTCCTGTGGATTTGCATGCAACCCATTATCCTTTTGTACTTGTCTATTTATAGAATCGCCTGGAAGAAATTAAGGTAACAAATGTCGGTAATTAACATTTTTGGTAAGTGATTTACAAATTAGCTGTTATTTTTCTTTGCTGTTAGTCATTAAAGAATTAGTCAGGTGCAATGTTTTATTACGTACCTCACTAACTTTCTCAACTTTTTTACTATGTACGATCATCAGCGATCAGGAGGAGGAGCTCGTGGCTAATTAATAAAGGCCGTACGGGTCGAACCATCAGGTTAAGCTACGCTTGCCGGGGTTGGTCCGTAGATGGGTGACCATGTTTACATACCGAGACTCCTCCGTGCCTCGGAAAGCACGTTAAGCTGTTGGTCCCGGCTGTCATTCGTGGATCTTTGACAGTTGTTACGGGTCGTCAGAAGCCCGAAAGTCTGACAACCAGTCTTACCAAGGGGTATCGTATTACCCAGCAATTGGGTTGTGGAGGTCAGATAGGCAGTCGCTCCATATAAAATACTGGTATTCGGCTGCATCCGGTTAGACTGGAAGCCGACCCCAACATAGTTGGGAAAAGGCTAGGCAGATTGATTGATCATCAGCGATCAACAACGAGTGATTCTTCTAACACTTGCAACATCAAAGAAAATAGTGAAGGATGTTTTGCTTTTCGATGTTGTAAGACAGGGTAACCTTCGGTTTTCAGTCATCATCTGCCTAGGTAGACCGCAACCGATCCCAACATTGTTAACAAAAGGCTAGCCTTTTCCCAACAATGTTGGGGTAGGCTTCCAGTCTAACCAGATACAGCTGAATACCAGTATTTTACATGGAGCGACAGCCAATAGGCCAACCTACACCAATTTTTACTTTATACTTCAATAAATTTTATTTTTTTATTATTTTATTATAGTTACTGGGTAATATGATACCCTTTGGTAAGACCGATTGTCAGACTTTCGGGCTTTTGACGACCTGTAACGCATGTCAAAGATCCAACAATGACAGCCGGAACCAATGGCTTAACTTGCTTTCCGAAGCACGGGGTCTTGGTATTTAAAGACGGTCAACCAACCAAGGACCGACCGCGGCAAGCGTAGCTTAACCTGATCGATCGACCCATGTGGCTGTCATTACTTAGCCACGAGCCCCCCTTCAGTAATCTGATCAAATTTGTTCACCAAAATAACTACAACTTATCAAAATCCTGGTTATATTTAGACGACAGATTTGAGTAGGAACTAGGTAAATGTTTCATTACAAAAAAAATATCATCACCTGTATGTACGAAGTGTAAAAGCAGAGGCGTATTAAGTATACCCGCATTTCGTATTAGTTACGTTACAAGTTCGGCAAATACAAAAAGACAAACCTATAAACAAACATATATTATGCGTATTGTTCACAGAAAGTGACGTTTCGCGAGAGCAATGACACGCTCAGTGAAATGTGACGGATGCTGCTGATAAAACACAAATATTTATCATATTATATTCCTATGAAATGCCTGTTTAATTTAAATTTATTAGTGCTATCGAATTTGTAATCCTTTCATTTAGGTAATCATCTTCCTCTCTCCTAATGACCTAAAATGGTCATGACATGACTCATGAGCTCATGACGCACGTTGATAATATTTGACTTGCTAATAGTTTTGCCACACAGGATCTCGTGGCTAAGTAATAATAGCCGCACGAGGTTAAGCTACGCCATCAAGTTAAGCTACGCTTGCCGGGGTAGGTCCGTGGATGGGTGACCATCTTTACCTATCAAGACGCCTCCGTGCCTCGGAAAGCACGGTATGCCGTTGGTCCCGGCTGTCATTCGTGGATCTTTGACAGCGTTACGGGTCGTCAGAAGCTTCCCCTTCCCCTTCCCCTTCTTTGACAGCGTTACGGCCCGTCAGAAGCTTCCCCTTGGGGTAAGGTGTATTATCTATAGTTACTAGGTTGTGGAGGTCAGATAGGCAGTAGAGTGGAAGCCGACCCCAATATAGTTGGTAAAAGGCTAGGCAGATTGGATGATTTAATATTTTAGTCACGATAAGAATAGAACTATTCTCATTACCTACGTATAATGTTTTTAAGACGTGCAGAGCCACCAACTAGCGCCACCACAGAAAAGATAAAGAGGTATAATAAATAATATCGGATGTTCCCCTTTAATATCCGTAGTATACAGCGTAATTTCAACACCTTTTGTATTGCGTTAAAGCGGCTTAATATCATGTATGACGTCATTGTTCTTACGGAATGCTGGTTATCAGATGGCTCTTTAATTGGACAGATTGAAGGTTACACCTCATACTCCACAGTAAATACCCTTAACCAGAACGGAGGGGTTGTAACATATATTAGGGATTGTTGGATCGCGACAGTTTCAGAACCCTCGTTTCAAGACGCGGAATGTCTATTAGTAGAACTCTCTAATAACATTTCTCTAATTGCCATTTACCGATCCCCATCACGCAAACCTGATGGCTTTATTTCCTCCCTAGATCAAGTGCTCACCTCAATAAGTAAATATCAAACAATTATTGTGACCGGAGACATAAATATCAATCTTTTATCGACGACAGACCTCTCAAAGTCGGATTATTTATGTTTAATGTCCGAACATGGACTGAAACAGGTTATTTCGAAACCAACTCGTCAAAACTCATGCTTAGATCACATATTCCTTAAATCAAGATATCAGACTGTTATAGGATTAGTTTGTGATATTGATATCACCGATCACCGTATGGTAATGATGGGGTACAATATGCTCACACCTTCCGATTCAAAATATCTCCAACGCAAAATAATTAAAATTAATTTCCCTGCACTGGTAGAGGAACTTAAAGATGTAGACTGGTCTAGAGTGGTGTCCGAACTAGATGTAAACAATGCAACCAATAATTTCAACAACATTCTTACAAGTGCAGTACAAAAACACACGGTAGAAAAGACAATTAGCCGCTCTAAATACATCAGAAAACCTTGGATTACACCCGGACTTATCAGATGCATGAACCACAGAGACAAACTTCATCGCGATTCGAGTAAACACCCCAAAGACCAAACAAAAAAACTAATTTACAACCGTTACAGGAACTTCTTTACAAATATCGTACACAGACTTAAACGCGAACACGACAATAAAAAATTAGAAGATAACAAAAACAATGCTAAAGGTTTATGGAAAGCTATCAGAAATATTACTGAACAGACCAACAACAGAAGTGCTCCTAATGAACTACTTAAAAGTGAATCTTCGGCACAAACTTCCATAAACTACTGCAATGATTACTTCTCCTCCATTGGCAAAAACCTAGCCAGTCAAATTCTCGCAGACATCAATGAAACCCAGGAATCAGTTATAAACAAACTACAGCTAGAAGAATCTCAAAGCACAAATTTCTTTATGCAACCCACGGACGTCTTTGAGATAGACAAAATAATCACAAATCTGAGAAATGACAGTGCCCCAGGCCCGGATAATTTTACACCAACACTTATCAAACAAATAAAAAGCGAAGTCGTAATACCATTAACCCATATTATAAACCTTAGCTTAGAGTCAGGCATATTTCCTAACATATGGAAAGATTCACAGGTCACTCCAGTACATAAGAGCGGTCCCAAACAAAACCCAACTAATTATAGACCCATCTCACTGTTAACAATATTTTCCAAAATTCTCGAAAAAATTGTTAACAAACGACTTACCTCATACTTAGATTCCAACAATATATTATCCAGCAAGCAGTTTGGTTTCAGACAGGGAAAATCTACAGAAGACGCAGTAAGTCTCTTAGTCAACCTTGTAACATCTTATTTAGATAATAATGAAAAATGCATAGGAATATTCCTAGACCTTGCAAAAGCTTTCGACACCGTTGCTATTCCTATACTACTAAAAAAGCTAGAGAGGATTGGTATAAGAGGTCTGCCACTCAAATGGTTTGAGACCTACCTTTCTAACAGAAGGCAATGTGTGAAAATTGGAGAAACCACCAGTTGTCACAGGAGCGTAGAATTTGGAGTGCCTTAAGGTAGCGTTCTGGGCCCGACACTATTTATCATCTATATTAATGATATTCATCACGCCATTACGCAAAATGCAGAAGTCATCTGCTACGCAGATGACACAGCTATTATTTTTCATAGCAAATCTTGGGAAACAGTCCGCGATGAAGCCCAAAACGGATTAACTAGCATAAAAAAATGGCTCGACCTTAACCTTTTGTCACTTAATATTAAAAAAACTAACTTCATCTGCTTCCATAAAACTCTTTCATCAGCACCAAAACTTCCTTTACAGCTTAGAATCCACCCTTCAACATGCAGCACAGGTGAGGAAATTAAAAATGTCGAATCTCTAAAATACTTAGGGGTTCTACTAGATCAACGTCTTACGTTTAGACCCCATATCGACTTAGTAGCTAAGCGAATCAGAAAGCTGATTCACGTAATGAAACTGTTACGTAACTCGGCCAGCAAAAAGGTCCTACACCTGGTGTATGTAGCATTATGTGAGTCAGTTCTCTGTTACTGCATTACAGTATGGGGCGGAGTCGGCATAACCTCAATGATACAAATAGAAAGAGCCCAAAGATCAGTGCTAAAGGTTATGTATAGAAAACACTTTTGTTATCCCACAGATCATTTGTATAAAGAAGCATCAGTACTTAATATCCGACAGTTATACATTCTTAAATTAGTACTAAAACAACACAAAATAACAATCCAATCTTCAGAATATCAACAACTACTTAACCAACGAATCTACAAATGTCCGCTTACTGTAGTAAAAACCGCTTTTGCACAACATATGCAAGAATTTATGCTCAGTTTCGTTTACAATAAAATTGCAAAAATCTGTGAAATTAAGAATTGTAGCACCATCAAAGTTAAACAAAATATTAAACATTGGCTGTTAACTCAATCCTACTCAGAAACCGAAGCTTTCGTTAGAGTAATGTCTTAACATATTTATCATATCGCAAACACTTTTAACTCACTCACTTCCTCACTCATACCTTCACTCTCACACTGCCTCCCAAACCCTTACATACAAGTACTGTAACATTCTCTTGGACGCACCCTTGCAAAATTGTGAATAATAAGTACTTACCTACATTTAAGATGCATCCTATTTCAAACATAGTTGTTGTAACGATTTAATTTAATTTTTTCAAGTCTTTTATTTTTATTTTGTCTTACGTTAAATTTTCAAAACAATATGTACCTAATAAATAAATTTAAAATTAAAATACAGTATCGATCCTGAATATTCAGATTGTCTAAAACTGTCTAGGACTCCACGAGACAGGCTTGACCTAGTGTGGAGTCCACAAGTTAATTTATTAAAATTATGTTTCCTTAATTCCTAACTTTATTTTAAGGAGTAGTTTATTTTTGTATTACTTTTAAGGAAATGTAAAACATTATTTGGTTAATAAACGATTATTATTATTATTATTATTATAATTTGACATTTTTTAAATTATGTATGTTTATAGGAAGTCCACACTATTCATACCCCGTCCACCCTCCTGAAATTAAAGTGAAATATTGCAAAACTTAAAGTAAAAAAAATATAGTATATTTTATCGATATCAATATCGATCAATGCAAGCCGTAATGTATATGAGAAATAAATTGCTTTTGCGCGTGTGTGAGTGTACGTCAAGCGCAGTGTTTGCGTTAGTGTGAGAACCAATAGCAAACTCGCGATCTAAGTGCGTGTGGTTTATTTGTGTGCGTAATGCGCGTACGTATTGGTCTCTTGCTTGTAGTGGAGTTACAGAGTGGGGGACAAGCGGCGACACACGTTCTAGTACAAATCAGGAACTATTTCCTTTCTAATCTCTTTATCTGTTCTGTGAGCGCCACCATTGAGAAAAAAATCATAAGCCTTGAGATATGGAACATTTTGAAATTTCCTATGCTCACATTTTTTGTCAGATGAGGTAGGTCTTGGTGAGGTCAAAAATTCTACCTCATCTGACTAAAAATGTGAGCATAGGAAATTTCAAAATGTTCCATATCTCCAGGCTTATGATGTTTTTCTGGTGGCACTGCACGCCATAAGTTTTTTTGCCAATAGAATAGATAATGTAATGCAATGGACGTATCTACATTAGGGATTATTATTACCATCACTGCCTCGTATTCCAAGTGGCTACAAGCACGACCGCTGAGCGTGGTGCCCTGGGTGCGATCCCCAGGCCGCGCAATGTTATTGGGTTTGTCCATGAGGAACTCAGTAGCAGCCCGAAGTCTCAATGGCATGCAATAGGTTTTCACTCAAACTGGACAAAAATGTGGTATAAAACCTAGGGTTAGTACTGATTCCCTTCGTGCTTGTCTGCCCCTGAAAAGTTATACAGCATGAAACCGACACAATGTGCAATGAATTAAACTACTACTACTACTACTACTATTAAATGTAAAATTAAAAACCGTAAATTAAAAAAGTTATTTTTTCAAACAAAATAAATATCAAAATAAATTCAATAAAAGTAATCACTCAGTATCACTTAGTTCAGACAACCGAGCTGGCCACCTGCTGCGCTGCACCACAGTGCCCAATCCATTGTTCGCCGAACATGTTTTTTTTTGTTTGCACACATGTTCAAGGATTCAAGTTCATTGACTCACTGACCTAGTGATCCAATTCTACAGTTTTTAAATTTATTCAAAATTTTATCTCTGCTTTATGACCTAATTACTGGACCGATTTCGTTATTTTTTTGTATATCATCAGCAAAGGCGATATCAATTATGAAGTTGGATTTATTGCATGAGTTCCATACCGTATACCTACTCTATAATCTCGTTTTATCAGGCGAAACCGAGGTGGCACAGTCAAAGAAAAAAATACTAAGTACTTAATTATTAATATGTAGGTATGTTTATTTCAGATCAAATTATAGGCTCTGCCTTAGCTTTCGGGGTATATAGGTGTGAATTACATTTTGGCAGATATTCTATCTACGTACTTCTAGGAGCTACTGTTGGTCACATAACTTTAGGTGACTAAGGGCTGATTGTTCAATAGGTTGATAACTTTTACCTGAAGAATAAATGTGACAGTTTGACATATTTTCTATACAAAAGCTGTCAAACCGCCATATTTATTCCACTGATAAAAAATATCTGACTATTGAACAATCAGCCCTAAGTAAGATTAAGGTGACTAAGGGCTGATTGTTCAATAGTCAGATAATTTTTATCAGATGAATAAATATGGCGGTTTGACAGCTTTTGTATGGAAAATATGTCAAACTGTCACATTTATTCTTTAGGTAAAAGTTATCAACCTATTGAACAATCAGCCCTAAGTAAATCTACCTACATATTAAATAAAATTGAACGTTAACAAAAACATACAGAAATACTTACCTATTGTAACGCTTTCACGGCCGCTTGACGTCTATAGACTTCATTATAACAATAAAACTTCTATTGTGTCTCGTTCTGCGTCCGCGAACCGGTAAACCATTTCAATTCCTTTATTTAAAAAATAAACTATCTTAGTGAATTTGGAATGCCTTTAGCGTATTACAGAAGGAAACCTACATGACAAACAATATTTTTCATCCTCATAAATTCCGAATAACCCTCTATGAATGATCATACCAAAATGTAAATGTGGTCATTTCTAATATACAAGGAAACATTTGTATTTTTGTACTTGAAGTAGGTATGCTGTAGAGGTTGTCTGTAACAGGTAAAATTAGAAACCTGTTTCACCTGTTCCAGTTCCAGGGAAATAACAGTTCCAAAATCCTGTTCCAAAATAACAGCCAGTTACATTGCAACCAAGGACTATGATTGTAACAGATTACAATCTTTATTAAGTTCTATTTTTTTTAAGAGCTCGTTCCAGAGAACAGATGCTATCTCTTTCTATTACAATAAGTCGGAAGAGATAAGAGCTTGTTCCAAACTATTCCAGGTCAGTTTCGTTTGTATCTCTCTCTTTTAACAAAATAAACATCCATAAGCTAGATAGAGAAGAGCTTGTTATATTACACAGATACACACACCAGTTACGGCAATGTCTGTTGTAGGTTGTGGAACAGGCGAAACAGGCAGGAACTGTTTTTTCGGTTTTGAGATATCTGTTCCATGTTGTTACTTTTAAAAACCGATTTTTTTTTAAGTTTTTTTTTCAACAGGGACTAAAAGGGGGTCTTCAAAATTCAAAGTGGGGCTACTAGGGCATGTGGATGAGGGGCATCTTATGAAAGAGCGTTGTTTGCACATTCTCAAACATTGTTTTCTTTTTTTAGGCCGCATAGTTTTCGACTTTTGATGAAAAATTGTAAAAAAACACCGTCCCCCCCCCCCATCTTATCTCCGAAGTTTGAAAAAAAGTAGAGAAAAATCTGAAATTATTCTATGTGATAGAAGTTTATGTAAAGATTACAGGAAAAATAAAACGATGTCTCTAAATAGCACACTTTTTCAGAAATCATCAACAAAAATTAAATGTAAATGATGGTAAGGAACCCTCGCTGTTGTGTCCGACTCGCTCTTGACCGGTGTTTTTGTTTATATAACACATTAGTACTGTCCAGGATACTACTACCAGTAACACTGACAGACTGACATCATTGTCTACGGCCTGTGAAGTGATTAGATTGGCTAACACCGTGCTTATTTAAGTCAGAGGCCGTACTATGACGTGAAAAAAGATCATGGATCCATCAAGGTTCCGTTGTGAAAAAAGGATGGTGCTATAGGTCGTATATAGCTCAGTCTCTCTCTCTCACTGGAACCATGATGATCTATGATCTTTTTTCACGTCATAGTACGACCCTAGAGTATTTTCAGAGGACAGCTTTATGCTAGTTTTAATCCCATTCCTGACTAACCGATTACCAACAAACAAGGCCAGGATGTTAAGGAAAAGTACAAGGAAATCGCTTCAGTGAATATCCGAACTGATTTATGTAATTATTATTGTTACATATTGTGAATATTTATGAATCATTTGATGCCTTTATTGCATTGTGTCCGAAACTCGGGCTGACTAAGCCGTGGATTTGTTAAAATGTAATTTATAAAGTTTCTATAATATCCACAATAATCTTAGTGTCGTACGCGATAACGGTGTTGTGCAAAATGAATATGATTGGAATATGTGTAGGTTTTTGCTTGATGGTAAGTGATTTGTGTGATAAGTTATAATAATACCAGCCCCTTCTCATATAGAGAAGGCACGAGCATTGATCACCACGCTTGCTCAAAGTGGGTGCGGGCGGCGGCGGGCGGGCGATTTTTTTCTTCACCATGTCAGTAATATCCAAGGTTATGTTTTATTTAAAGTTGACGTCTTCTGACAAATCCTAAACGTGTACCTAACTACCTTAACAGTACTAGACGAGTATTTATAAGCATTTTATCTAGTAACAAACGTGTACCTAACTACCTTAACAGTACTAGACGAGTATTTATAAGCATTTTATCTAGTAACAAACGTGTACCTAACTACCTTAACAGTACTAGACGAGTATTTATAAGCATTTTATCTAGTAACAAACGTGTACCTAACTACCTTAACAGTACTAGACGAGTATTTATAAGCATTTTATCTAGTAACAAACGTATACCTAACTACCTTAACAGTACTAGACGAGTATTTATAAGCATTTTATCTAGTAACAAACGTGTACCTAACTACCTTAACAGTACTAGACGAGTATTTATAAGCATTTTATCTAGTAACAAACGTGTACCTAACTACCTTAACAGTACTAGACGAGTATTTATAAGCATTTTATCTAGTAACAAACGTGTACCTAACTACCTTAACAGTACTAGACGAGTATTTATAAGCATTTTATCTAGTAACAAACGTGTACCTAACTACCTTAACAGTACTAGACGAGTATTTATAAGCATTTTATCTAGTAACAAACGTGTACCTAACTACCTTAACAGTACTAGACGAGTATTTATAAGCATTTTATCTAGTAACAAACGTGTACCTAACTACCTTAACAGTACTAGACGAGTATTTATAAGCATTTTATCTAGTAACAAACGTGTACCTAACTACCTTAACAGTACTAGACGAGTATTTATAAGCATTTTATCTAGTAACAAACGTGTACCTAACTACCTTAACAGTACTAGACGAGTATTTATAAGCATTTTATCTAGTAACAAACGTGTACCTAACTACCTTAACAGTACTAGACGAGTATTTATAAGCATTTTATCTAGTAACAAACGTGTACCTAACTACCTTAACAGTACTAGACGAGTATTTATAAGCATTTTATCTAGTAACAAACGAACCCTTTTATTAATAAACCCGGAGTAAAGTTACACCAGGGTTAAAGTTCAGTTTAAACATAAATTTTTCGAGGATTCAGTTTGGCGTAACTTTACTTGAAGTTTATACATAATAAAAGGGGAAGTGTTTTTTTTGTAACAAAGTGTATAATGTATTTATGGCACTTAAAAGGAACATTGTGGCAATGAAAAGGATCTTTCTTTAAGCGAGTGTGTTACTCCTGAAAATGGACGATCTTTGACTATAGGACCAACTCTGAAATATGAAAAAAGATCAGTTGTCCCCGCAGTTTGATCAGTTGTCCCCACAGTTTGATCAGTTGTCCCCACAGTTTGATCAGTTGTCCCCACAGTTTGATCAGTTGTCCCCACAGTTTGATCATGTTAGTATTGTACTTTTGTATAGAACAACTGGTGTTTTTCGTCCATATTTAAAATTCATTCTAATTACCGTATCTCCTTTTCTTTATATTTCAGTGTTGGTCATTCAGTAAAAGTTGTATTATTTTCATGAGTAAATTCACTACATTCCTTTGAAGTATGTCCTTTTTACAAGCTTTTATTAAGTTTCAACTGTCCGGTGTCTGTCTATAATCGAATCTTGCAAGTTAAATTTGACCCACTTCCCAGTTTCCAATTTAACTGTTTTACATACATATGGAAATCGGTGGACAATGCAATAATATTATGACATGGAGCTGATCTGATGATGAAGCCTGAAGGTGGCCATGGGAACTCAGTAATAAAACAACGCAACCCTATCGAGTTTGAGCTCCTTTCATTGGTCTTGACAAGTACTTTGGTCGTAGATGATACGAGTATGGTCCAGGCAGAAAGGCTAGATTTAAAAAAATATATTTTAAATAATACACTTTGTTCACCTGTTCTACTTGCATATAGGGTCACTGGATATTAGTGACCGATACTTAAACACATGATTGTGCTCATGATAGCAAACAACTTTTACTATGGGACCAAACCTGAAATCGCGTAACAATAATCAGCTGCTCCCTACATTTTGACGAGTTATGCGAACATGAATGTATGGGGCAGCTGATTTTTTTTTCATGATTTCAGGTTTGGTCCCTTAGTAAAAGTTGTTTGTTATCATGAGTATAATTATGTGTTTAAGTATCGGTCACTAATTACCAGTCACCCTATATAGTTACGTATGTAGTTCAAAAGAACAAAAACATAATATATAATATATAGCTACTAGCGCCACCATTCTGAAAATCTATAATATATAATAAAATCATCATCTAGACAAAATCCCTTTTCTGTAAGCCGACATTCGCACGGACGTAAAAATATCGCGGCGATTTTTTCACACACTGGATTTTTAAGACGCTGCTTAGCGCCGAGAGTTGAAAATTCAACAGTGTGTTATTTTCGACGCGCTGCTCGGCTCAACACCGAGAGTTGAAAATCCAGTGCGCGATAAAATCCTGCCGCGATATTTTTACGTCAGTGGGAACGTCGGCTTAGTGTTAACGCCAACGGAAAGATCAAATTGTATGGAGTTGACAGCAGCAGTCACGTGACATCTCAAAAGCTAATGTCAACTCCATACAATTTGATCTTTCCGTTGGCGTTAACGCTTCCAGAAAATGGATTTTGTCTAAGGGGGCAGGGCGTCACATTGTCAGTAGGTAAGCTGACTCAGTCAAAACATCGCACGTGCTCTTGTCGTAAATCTATAATTGTTCCTTACGACTATTAAGTACAGTCACGAGCATAAATACCTTACAGTTCAAAATCAAAAGCTTCATTCAAAATCGGTTTTCTCGTGAAACAAAAATTGTAACGTAGAGAAAAGATCTATTTCATAATAGATATTTTGGTTTCGATGCCAAAACTATGTTCGTAACACCATAAAATCAATACTTTAGGAGAACAAAGTTTTTGAATCTTGCGTAACTTGTAATCTTGGTTATTCTGCTCGCGACTGTACATAGTTTTTTATTGTTTTTGCTTTAAGTGTTTATACCAAAAGATGTTGACCCTTGCAGGGGAGTCTTTGGGTGGTATAAACATTGTATAGATGACAAGGAGTATAAGTATGTATGTATATTACCTCTTACTTTTTAGGGTATTTATGGAGTATAATGGTCAGGGAGAATGATATTTCTATTCTTAGATAACCCAAAACGGACCGTATTATAAGTAGATAAAATCTGTTGTAAGAGTCCGGAAGTTATTTTTTTAGGGTAGTTTCTGCAGAAGTTTCCTGAAGCACCTGAAGTAGAGATAAGTATTTTAATAAAGCTTCTAGCCAAACTGATTGTAATTACTCATTTATTGCTAGCAGTATCCTCACACAATTTTTTGTAAATTCGAAGTCACAACAATCACAACATGAACTGTACACACGTACATACACATCCACATACACGCAAACACACCCCCCCCCCCCCCCACATACCCACACACACACACACCCACACACACACAAACACAACAGCGCGTCTATGAATAACTGATTTTTACTTTGTTTCCTTTTTCTGTGTATTTTTTATTTGTATAACTTTTTATTAAAACCATAATCTAATTAATGTAATGTCTACTAAATAGCTGACACTGTAACTAGTGGAAGGGCGGAATTTTCCTAACACAAGTAAAAACTTTTACTTAAATGGAAATTCCCTAAATAATATTTAACACATTTGTAAGTTTTGAAATAAACATTTATTTATTTATTTATTTACTGTCAGAATGTTTTCGTAAGTGGTATAGATGCTGCTAAGGAAGTGTAAATCCAGTCTCATTCAATCTTCAATTTGAAATGTTTGTATGTCATCAGAATGGTGTGGAATCAGCAATAAGAAAAATGAATTATGCGTTTATTAAAAAATGCTTGAAAGAAGAAAGTATGCTTAGGTGAACATTTTTTGAATAATAAATCTGTAAATTTATTAAACAGAAAATTACAATCTTGTATCTTACAATCCTAAAAATAAAAAGATAAGGGAACTTTAAGGGGGATACATCGATAATTTTGTGTTTTTAAAATTCCTATAAAAGTATATGTTATTTAAAACTGCTCGTAATAAAGATAGTATGGACATTGAACTACATTGACAAAGTTAAAATTGAGCTTGTCAGCGAAGTCAAGTTTTTAGGAATCAGGGTCGCGGGTTGTTTGAAAGAGATGCCGTGGCCCTGGCACAGGCAACTGAAGGAGGGTGGGTTTTAGTCAGTAAAAGTCTAACGGGCGTGTTAGACTTTTACTGACTAAAACCCACCCGTCCCGCTTCGCCCAGAGCATTCATTTGATGATTTCCCAAACCCAAAAAAAAAAAAACAGAAAAAGGGAAGTCAGTTTTTAGGAATTTATATTTATGAATTATTAAATTGTGAGGACAGGCTGGTAAGGAAAACACCGCGTAGAGAAGATTTCGAAACAAAATCAATGTACTTACATACAAATTGTAAAGTAAGAGTGTACTCATTGTTGAAGAACCTAATAAATAAAATACAATAATTCAATCCGGTTTTTGGAATAGTTAAACATAGTGTTATGTCGTATCAGGCAGTTAAAATATTTAATAAATTACCGCTCGAGTTAAAAATCATACTGTACACAGGCTCATTCCAGCCAAGGCTCAAGGCATTCCTGTTGGAAAGATGTCTCTACTCATTGGATGATTTGTAGTCTTGCTCGTAATGCCCGGGCCACACTAACGTCAACGTCAATGCCCATTATCGCGGTAGTTAAATTCGGTCAAGATTCGGTTCGATAAATTATCGCTGTAATTGGTGGCTACACCTACGGCCAACGTCCTTCATAGCGATAATCAACGGCATATCCTGTTAATGTGGCCGCGACATTAAACTGACATGTCATTATTTGTCTATGGTGTTTTAATGTGTTCTGTGTTCATAGGACTTTTATTTTTTGAGTATTGTTTTCGTTTAAATTGCTATTAATTTATTGACATAATGATTTTTTGTTAGTTTGCATGGTATTTTTTTTATTATTTAAATAAGTAATAACATTCGTTTTGCGTAGATGTGACGCATATTTTCCCCAAAACTTGCTTTTTACATTCTTATTTTATTTTGTTGTCCTTTGCGTCATGTTTACCGCAAATAAACGTATTTTCTTTTCTTTCTTCTTCTTTTCTTTTCTTTAATATTTTCAAATTTAATTTGAATTTCATGTATTATTTTATTGTGTTTGTACATCTAATACTTCTGCTTCATGCTGGTTATATTCGAACGCACATGATGCAGTTTATATGTTTAAATAGAAAATACAAAATACAAAAACTATAATTTCATCTCAAACATTTGTGCCATTCATAAATTGAGGCAAACTCAGTGTTTGGTCTTTTATGTGGTGTGGAATAAAATGTTTAATAAATAAGTACTATTTATCTACTATTTACAGATCATCTACGCTGTTGATGTTTGTGTTGCCGAATGCGACGAATACATTGTTGTATTTGAAGAAATTACTTGTCCACACAATGTTAAGTTAACACCACTAAAAAGGTAAGTTCCACCTTTCATTAGTTTGCCACAGGCAACTTTTTTTACATCACTTTGAATGTCCTTATTAGTTTCTTGTAAGAATGAACAATAGATCTGTTTTATTCTTCATTCAGCATAAAGTCCTGGATTCGATTCCAAGGTCGGACAATGTGTTATTTAGATTTCCATCAAAAATTTCGCCATAGCAGCCCGGAGTCTGGAATTGTGCCTGTTTGACTTGACTTACACCAGGAACTGGTGAAATGTGGATGTACAGTTCATCTCTGTCTAACCGTTCGAGGAATATAGGCGTCATGTTGTTTACATAACATAACATCACGCGTGGTTTTTCCCGAAGGGATAGGCAGACGTGTATTTACCTATGCATAAAGTACACCCACATTTCTCCAGATATGTTCAAGTCCCATGAAATAGCGGGCTGATGTGTGCTAAAAGTATGTAGGTACACAAAATACGCACCTATTTTCTTTATAACAAGGTATATATAAGCTTTTTGTTTTAGACGAGATATAAATTGGGATAAAGTGCAGGGCTACCCATGCAATTCTACTGACAAAAATCCAGGAAAGAATAAGTGCGTTGTAGAATTCAACTGCTTGGGTACCGGCCATTGTGAAAACCACGTCAAAAAAGTAAACCTTGATAGTATCCATTCCTTCTTAGACAACAGCACAGCAAATCTGTTTACAAGCACAACTGAAGCACTTTATGTACCAAAAAGCAATATTACTGTAGAAGAAACTCCACACAATACGGTGGACGAAGAATTTAATACTTCATCGTATGATGTAAATTTAATTTATATCAAAGACAACGTTATACAAAACAGTTCACAGACAACCACTAAGAATTGTACATTGTACTGTGATTATGCCGAAACTGTATGTATTGATGAAGGGCGATCCGAAAATTATAGCTTAAGTGACGTCAAAAATGTTCCTAATAATATCCATCACACCGAACTCGCAGAAGCACTTCAAATAGCAATAAATCGAGATGAAAACAGTCCAGTTCAACCACTTTTTACTGGTTACTTTTCTGAATCATCAAATTATAGCTCTACGAATTATATAAATCATTTTAAATACTTAAAAACTGTGACTTTTTCATGTTCAACTCTAAAATACAAGAATTGCAAACAAAACATTGATAATAAATCGTCAAAACAAATAAACATATATATTAAAACTAATTTCATCGAAAATAACACGATAACGAAATATCCTGACTGTAACTCAATTACTTCAAAAAATTTACTTGACCTGAACTGTGAAGATATATTATTTGCTAAACATAATCCACATATTATTCAAACTCCACCAACTCCACCATCAAAGCAAGCACTATCAACTTGGAACTGTCAAATTACAGAATTAAATACATTATACTCTAAAGAACAACGCAGTGAAAACAGCAAAATACATTTTACCAATTGTTCCAACGAAACATATATAAGTAATAATACAAATAAATATGAAGATGTTAACATTACGGCAATTTCAGATAGATTTTACAATATTTCAACAAAGAATGTCATTAAAATGAACAAGACAGAAACTTCTACTGGAAAAGACAAAATAGACATAGATCCTTCATTACAAAATAATCCAGAAAATATTATAACAATTCTCATAACAGAAAAGGCAAATAATTGTAGCGACCACACTTTTAATATTAAAGAAGGAAAGATCATCGATTTGGGCATTAACAATAATAAAGAGAAAATTCTACAAAATAACAATGTAGAATTAACACTCTCCAATTGTATAAATGTTACTTCTTCTACCATTAATGAAACGCAACCTCACCCAAAGGTGGAACTAAGTATTATTTTGAAAAATGAGTCGTTAAATAACTCAAATCTAAAACAATTCAATGGAAGTGTGAAAGATGAAAGTGTCAAACGAAGAATACTACTACGATGTGATCATCCTAATCTTGATTTAAGTAGTAACACTACTAGTAATAAAACAGTATTACAATGTGAGTCCATAGATTTGGAGTTGTATAACATAACAGGCATAGAAATTATACCTGTAAGCCAAACATCAAACATTAAAACAGCAATCAGATCTCAAAATAAAACAAAGCAAGAGGTTTTGACTTGGAACTGTCAAATTTTTTATATAAATGATACATTATCTTCCAAAGAACAACATAGTGAAAAAAGCAAATTATATTTCAAAAACTGTGCTAACGATGTAAGCAAAAATAGATATTGGGACAATAATGTAACGCCATCTTCTGATGGTAAGAACAGAACTATTGATAGTACAAAAAATGTTATTAAAAGGAATAAAACAGAAATGCCTAGTGGAAAACTTGAACTGAATAAAGATAATATGTCACACATGAATCCAGAAAATTTGATTAAAATTGTTGTAACGGAAAAATTAAATAATTGTAGCAACAACTCATCTTTAAGCATTGACGAAGGAAAGATCATTGACTTAAGCGCAAATAGTAATAAAAAGAAATTCATACAAAATAATATCGTAGAATTGAAAGTCTCTAGCTGTAGAGATGTGAGTTCTTCCATCAATAACGAAACACAATCAAAAGTGGAACTGACCATTATTTTGAAAAGTGAATCCTTAAATGATTCAAATTTAAAACAATTCAATGGAAGTGCGAAAGATGAAAGTGTCAAACGAAGAATACTACTACGATGTGATCATCCTAATCTTGATTCTAACAATACAGTATTACAATGCGAGTCCATAGATTTGGATTTATATAATATTACTGGCATAGAAATTAGTACGAATGTAAGCCCGACGGCAAATGCAAATAATACTAAGGAGAAGAAAAAAGAGAATCCAAAAATGGTTGAAGAAAATCATAACAAAACCAAAGTAAATGCAGAAGTAAATAAAAACAACAATTTCAGTACAAGTAAAACAGTAGAAAATAATGAAAGTACTGTTAATAGCAAAAGTAATGAAAACAACATTAAAGTAGTTGAAAATAAAGAAGTTCCCCTTAACATTAAAAGAAAAAAAGATATCCCTAATGGTGCAGGGCAAAATAGCCTCGCCCTAAGAAGCCCTGAAATAGAAAAGATATTGTTAATAGCACTATTGACAATTGCTAGTGTCGCCATACTGATAGTAATCGCGTTGAAAGCATGCCCTAAGAAAAGAGAGTACAGTAAGTAATCTTATCAACGTATTATACAATTATAATTTCAGGATTTTTTGTCTCTCAGTGGTAACACTTTGACTTTGAGCTGGCCTAGCGTAGTTCGGAGTTTCATTAGAATAAGAGGCCAACTCACACGGTTTTTGTAGCGGATAATTAAGTCACAGATTGCATTTGCTACGATGGGGAAAAAAACTGTCAAAGTAGTTCCTCGTAGATGGCGCTAAGTGTTTGTTACTTTCATTCAGCTGTCACTGGGCTTTCTTGGTGAAAACTTTGCCGCTAGATGGTGCTAAATGTTTGTTCTTGTCGCCGATTGGTCGCTTTGTCTTCAATATGACTTTGACAAATGACAAACACACAGCGCTCTCTCGAAGCTTCTGGGAAACTACCCGATTTAGGCTTACGGCCAATAAATTTCAACTCCTGGATCTGACTTGTGTTTAAATACATGTCATGGCCAATGTGTTGTCCCTGTTGCGACATCTGCAGATTGCTTGGTGTTCGCAGTATTATGTTATCACGAAAGTCAGTCAATGATACATGATGTGCATCTTTAATTATCATTATCAACTACTTGGCCTTATTTAAACTGTGTTGGGGTCGGTGTTCAACCTTTTTTTATCGGGGTGGAAATCCTCATGGATACATGGCAGAGAGGACTGTCAGACTTTTACTGACTAAAACAACCCCGGTGATCCCTCGTACACCTGCCAATCTATTTTGTACAAATCTCACCGTGAAATCATAAATGTGAAGTGAGCTGTCAATAGTGGCAAACCCCTCTATAAGGTGGAATGACAGCTCACTTCGCCTGAGTTTTCACGGTGAGATTTTTACAGAATAGAAAGGCTGCCTCGGGGGCTGCGGGTGCGAATGGGACTTCCGCTACCCCGGACTGGTGATGGCCCACGAAATGCGGGCTGTGTCGCATAGAGGGGAGAGAGGTGTTGAACTCCCCACGTTACGTCTTAGAGAGCCGCGCGTGGAACACTACGCGCCACCATTTCAGATTTAACCTAACCCGACCTAATACAGTATTTTATTGGCAGAGCTAACTTCGGGTCGGTCGTGCAAACTGTCGTGCAAACCGACCCTGCGTGAATAGAGCATAGTGGACAGTTGCGAAAGTACGACGGCTAGTGGCAGTCACGCCTTCATACTTTCTCCGTAATACCGATATCCTAAATTTATATCAGTTGTCAGACAAATACAGTACAACTATTTTCATAATGTCCCTCGGCAAACTTCGTATCAGTTGCCCTTTGCACTTGGTGTAGACCGGACTCTCTGAATGGACTTGGAAGTCGATTGAGAGTGTCGGGTCTGCACTAAGTGCAAAGGTCAACTGATAGAAATCGGACAAATGACGAAACGCGAAGTTTGCCGAGAGACATTAAGAAAATAGTTGTACTGTACAGTATTTTTTTATCTTATGAAGCGAAGCGCTCGAAGCGCTTTACTTGTGGTTACAAGTGTACAAACACGCTGTGAATGTGGGTGTAAGGCCTCTGCCTCGAATTTCGCGGGCAGCGGGGCGGCAGCGGCGGCGGCGCGGGAGCGGCAGGATTTTATGCATAAAAACAAATGGACCGGACCTCGAAAACAGCGGCGCGGAAGCGGGGCGGGACAATGCGAGACGCGCCGCCGCCGCCGCCGCCCCGCTGCCCGCGAAATTCGAGGCAGAGGCCTAAGTACAGGGTCCTTATTATGAAGTATTAACGCCATCATGATTCCGTTGCGAAAAAGGGATGGTGATATAGGTCATGTATAGCTCCGTCTCTCTCTAGCACTGGAAAAATGATGGCATTAATTGTTCATAATACGGCCCTGCTCTCGGTACCATCCGAGACAATGGCGAAGTCGGAAGTGTGTGTGTTATGTGCTGACGCTACTCGTCTTCACACACACATTCACAGCGCGTTTGTGCACGTGGTTAGCACAAGTATAGTAACAATACTATAACACCAATTGATGATTTCAGACCCGGCTCCCACGAGAGAAGCGCCAGATGAAGAAGAGACAGCGTTTTAAAATACTTATTTAATTATTGATAAATTGTACATAAGTGATTATAGTTATATATGTTCCTTCTCTAACATGATTAGAAAAATACAGATGCATGTATAATAAAATACTGCACTTGGGGTGTCTATGTATGATGTTTTCTTTCTTTGTATTTTTATTTATTTAATACATACAAATGTGCAGAGGTGGGCTTAATACCATAGGTATTTTCTTCCAGTCAACCTTTTAGTGACGCAGACACTAACAGTGGTAGGTGCAATAACGAAAATTGTGGAATAAATATTTATTTAAATATAAGTTTAGATACAACTTTCCCAAAATTTTTCCCAATTATTTGTGCTTATATTTGTATATGATGTGTATATTATATTTGAAATGATGGCATAACCACTTAAGGGGTCATTGTACTCAACACTATGAACATCTTTTACTATGGGACCAAACCTGAAATCACGAAAAAAAAAGCGGCTAAGTGCGTGTCGGGCCACGCGCAGTTATTACTGCTGTTATTAATAATGCGGACTAAGAAGAGGGCTTTTTGTTGTTTCATGAATATTACTCGTAAACTTGAAAAGCCTACTTCGCTGTGATAGTTTTCCTTTTAACCCTGTTATATATAATACTACCGTGAATTTTTCACCCATCCAAAACTAACCGTTTAGCTGGCAGGGGAAGGACACTTGACTCTAACAAAAATTAGCACTTTAAAGCTTAATATTTCAGAAACGGATCCCTAAACCGAAAAATTGTTTTTACAAACCCGCAATATTTTTGAAAGACCCATCCAAAAACACCCCAAACCATGGGGTAGACGAGAAAAAAAAAGCATTCCCACTTTACGTGTACAAAAGGTACCCTAAAAAAATTTGTTTTTCATGATTTTATTTTACTACTTTGTCGACGTGGTGAATATATATCCATGCCAAATTATAGCTTTCTAGTACTAAGTGTCTCTGAGCTAAGGTGCGGACGGACAGACGGACGGACATAGCGAAACTATAAGATAAGGGTTCCTTGTTGACTATGGAACCCTAAAAATCAGCTACTCCCTACATTTTGACGAGTTTGATGTACATAAATGTATCTACGGAACAGCTGATTTTTTTTCCGCGATTTCAGGTTTGGTCCCATAGTAAAAGTTGTTCATAATGATGAGTACAATGACCCCTTAAGCGGTTGTGCCATCATTTCTGGGACGTGTCGTATCTACATATACCTATTATAAACTATAAATATAATATACACATTATATACCAAATTATATACAAATAAATAAATGCACATAAATACGCGATTATACAAAAACAAATAAAACAAACAATGGAAAAATATTGGATAACATTTTTTTAAGCGTCAGGTATGAGGTGTATGAGAAAAAAAATGAAAAAGTGTTTATTCACAGAAATAATCAGAAAGGCTCATGCTTTGTTAGTAAAATTACCAGCCAGAACTGCCCTAGGCTCGATTAACGTATTTCAGTAAGAACCAGCCCGCGATCCTGTAATGCTTTTAGCATAAAAACAGAGATTTAAAAAATACTTTTAAAGTAGGAATAACCCGGCAAACCGACTTCATTGCATGGGTCGTGATTCAGGCCAACTTAATCAAAAGATTATTTCTTATTACCGAAACTTGAACTACCGTCATTTGCTACCGTCACGGCAAGTTTGTGCTCCTTAATATTAAATGTTTATAAATAGTAAAACCGCATAATCTATCATAAAATCAGTACGTTATCAAATTAAACTGTGTTGTGTATATGTGGAAGTATTATAAAAGCGTAAATGCTGTGCAGTGAACATCAAACATCAAACTCAATCCTATAAACTTATCAAGTGCTACAATCTTTAATACAGTGTTCAATGTGCAATACATTTCAATGAAAACTCAACTTATACACGCTAAAAGGGTTGAAGAAGTGATAAAAAGAAACAAAAAGTAAAAACACAGTGTCTAATCAAACTAAGAAAATGACCTTTGGACTTCGTTATGACATTTAAATCCAATGAGTCACAGTATCCGACCGTATCTGAAATCAAAGCCGCCTAGGAAGTATACCTTATTTTCGTCAAAAAGTTAATTACGCCGTGGCCGAGTGTCTACACGAGCCGAAATACAAGTGTTCGGAACGAGGTGCCGCAAGTTTCGATCCTCAACTACCGATCGTCTTTTTGTATGATTTATTAATTCAAAAATAATTTAATAAAGACAACTCAGACGCACGCTCGCAGTAAGAAATATCCGTGCAGTTATTAGCAGAACTCAACAGAGGGCGCTAGCTAGGTACGTTTATTTAAAAATGGATCAAGAAATTGACCACATTACCCGTCGAAAAATCTATCGAACAAGTTCGTTAAATAATCTTACCGGCATGACAAGTAGCAGTAATGAAAACATATTCGACGCTACAATAATGAGTGTACCTGACAGCTTCAATGACAATAGTGGGGAAAGAAATGATTTGAGTGAACAAGTTACTTTACTCACGTCACAACTTCAGAGCGCTCATCTAGAAATAGAGAACCTAAGTAGCGAAAACTTTCGTCTCAAATCTGATCTTCAAAAATCAATTAAAAATTGTAACACCTATAAACAAATGTGCATAACACCTGAGAGAAAAAGTAGCACACCGAAATCAATTCGTAGAACAAAAATACAGGTTCATAATAAAACTGGCACGAGTTCTCCAAACGATAACCTAAACAGTGATCCAGCGAAACCATCTGGTGATTGCCCAAAAAGCTCGACGATCATGCTTGACAAAGAGACTCAAACCTCTTGCCACGCCCATACGCAGACAGTAAACAATTTAAAAGAAAAACATTCAATTTTATCCGTCAGCAGTAACAAACCTCAGCACACTAAAAGAGAGCTGGCAAATATCATTGCAAAGAGTAAACAAAAGAATAAATTATGCATTCTAAGCAGTGGCACCAGACCCCCAGGGCACTTATCCTTGATTGAAGAGGTCTTCTCTGATTACTTTGATTTTTGCCATTATTTTATACCAAATGGAACTATAAAGGAACACCTATACAACATAGAAAACAAATTGAAAGACTTCACCGATAATGATTACTGTATCATTTTCATGGGCGAAAATGACATAAAAGCTGAGACAAATTACATAAACATGATAAATATTATAAGAGAATCGTTACAGAAGGTGGCCCACACAAATAATGTTATCTGTTTACCGACGTTTATAACAGGAGCACCTATTTACAATTTTAAAGTGGACATGTTCAATAATCTGCTTTGTCTTGACTTACAAAATAATGACTACGCCTACCTGTTTGACAGCAATAGTGAGCTAACACTAGACATGTTCTCCAACACAACAGGGAAAATCAAAAAACAGGGAATTAAACGTATATACGATGGCATTATGAATAATATTGTAATTGATCTGTGCTCATTTGGTCAGTTTGACATAATACTGAATAATAGTAAAACACATACTGAACCTTACATTAACATTAAATCTCCTGTAAGCAATGAAAAAGACACTGACAACCAGTTTTTTCTCTGAGAATTATATGCTTATCTTACATCAGAATATTGCAGGTTTAATTAACAAATCTGATGCATTATGTGTTAACTTAGAAGAACTCGCAGACAGTAGTAAAATTGTGGACGTTTTGTGTATTACTGAGCACTTTATGTTGGCAGGATTTGAGTCAAATTTATATCTACCGAATTACAAATTAGCTTCATTTTACAGTAGAACAAATAGTAAAAGAGGAGGTTCATGTATTTTACTTAAAAAAGAACATAAATTCAGGGAAATTCCAGAAATTCGCAAATTTTGTCATGATTGTATACTCGAAGGTTGTGCTGTTGAACTTCTTGACTATAAAATTATTATTGTTTGTATATATAGGGTACCTAAACCAAATAACTTGTATACGTTCTTCCATAAACTGGAAAACCTTCTGACTTATATTGCCAAATTAAATTGTAAAAATGTTATAATTACTGGTGACTTTAATATAGATGTTCTAAAACGCAATAATGTGACATTGGATTTTGAATGTTTACTGTTAAATTATAATTTAAAATTAGCTTTATATGAACCGACTAGATTCGCCAGTCGAACTTGTATTGATAATTTTGCACATAACTTTAAAAAGGGTTGTAAATCTGAAATTTTAGAATTAGGTCTGTCGGATCATACCGCACAATTAATTAGAGTTCCTGTAAAAAAAATTCCCACATTACATTATTGGCGTACATTAAAACGCGATTATAGCTTAGAAAATATTGTGAAATTTAAATCGTGTATTAAGAGCTTGTCGTTCTCGGATATTTACCTCACCGATGACCCAAACACGGCTTATCAACACTTTATAGCTGATTTTAAACTTTTTTACGATCTTTGTTTTCCACAAACCCAAGTTTTAATCAAAGTCATTCATAAACCAAAGTGGGTATCACGTGGTGTAAAAATTTGCAGTCGAAAAAAAAAGGATTTGCTATGGAAATTCAGATTAAGCTCAACAAAAGACAACAAAGTAAAGTACTTAAATTATTCCCGGTTATTTAAAAAAATTATAAAACTAACAAAACGTGCGCAAAATAACTATAAAATAATAACGTCTCGTAATAAGACTAAAACAGCGTGGCGGATTATAAACAAAACGAAATTTAACACCCCAAAAGAATTCATTGACAACATAAAAATTGATGAAAACAACGTCCTTAACAATCCAACAGAAATAGCGAACGCATTTAATAATTATTTTATTGAAAAAGTCAATCCCGTTCCGGGTGCCGGAAAAAATGTAACGTCTTTAATTAATCACCAATTAAATTCTATGTTTCTTGCACCAAGTTCACCCTACCAGATTAATAAAATTATAACCAACCTTAAAAATACCAACACGGTAGGATACGATGGTTTCTCTACTAAAATAATTAAAGCAGTAAATGAGGATATATGCCATCACCTGAGTCACATTATGAACTTGTCGATAACAACTGGAATATTTCCACAAGATCTTAAATTATCAATAATAAAACCATTATTCAAAAAAGATAGTAAACAGTTAATGGTAAATTATAGGCCTATTGCATTATTATCAATATTTTCAAAAATTTTCGAAAAATATCTTTACGGTGAACTTAATTCATATCTTGAAAAAAATAAAATTTTGTGCAATGAACAAAAGGGCTTTCGCCAAAATAAAACCATAAATATGGCCATTTATGAATTTATCCAAAATATTATCTGCCACGTTGACAAAACAGTTCCAGTTTGTGCTATTTATTGCGATATGTCACAGGCATTTGATTATGTAGATCATAATAATTATATTAATCAGTAAACTTGACGCATACGGCATAAGAGGCAATGTTTTAGATTTAATTCGATCCTATTTAACGAATCGACAACAAATAACAGTAACAACTAGAGTGAATCCTAAAACAAAAAAAGAAGAAACATTCAGCTCCTTGAGGAAATATGTCACATACGGTGTTCCTCAAGGCAGTGTGCTAGGGCCGCCGTTGTTTACTATTTATATCAACGACTTGCCAAAGGCAACGACTCAACCTATGACATTATTTGCTGATGACAGTACAGTTTCAATTGCATGTAAGGACATTAATAATTATAAATCTGACATAAATAATTCACTGACATCTATAATTTCATGGCTTGATAATAATAATTTAAAAATAAATTTATCAAAAACAAATATAATGCACTTTGGACAAAGATTGCATAATCCATTAAATGTAAATTTAATTCATGATAATTATACTATAAGTGAAGTAAATAGTGCCCGTTTTCTCGGTTTAATTATAGACAGTAAACTAAATTGGAAAGAACACATTGACAAACTATGTAAAAAAATTAGTAGTCAGTCATATGCTTTGCACCAACTTGCTCCATCCATCAACACTGGTGTGTTACTCTCGGCTTATTATGGACTAGTTGAATCTGTCCTCAGATATGGAATTATCTTTTGGGGTAACTCTTCAAATAAAGATATGGCATTTATAATGCAAAAGCGACGCCTACGTGCCATGTTCGGTATTCAAAGTACGGAGAGTTGTAAGCCACTTTTTACAAAGCATAAAATACTAACACTTCCGTCACTTTACATTTTGGAAATAGCCCTATTTGTCAGAAATAACCCACATTTGTTTCCTCGACTATCGGACATTATAATACGTAATCGTCGGGATAATAGTAAAATTCGTGTACAGCCAGCTAAGACAGCTCTACTGTATAAAAGTGTTGTTTGCAGAGCGCCAATAATTTATAATAAAATCCCTAACTGTGTTAAGGAATTAAATACAGACCAGTTTAAGAAAACATTAAAAAAATACTGACTGAAAAAGCCTATTATAATGTTAACGAATTTTTAAATGATAAATCGCTCTGAAGATACTGACTGAATATATTATATTTATTTTGAATCATGACTATTGACCTAATTTCTTAATTTATTTTGAATGTTAATTGTTGATTTATTTAATTTTTTTTTTTTTTTTTTAACCTTGAAATCTTATTATCTTTCGACCTAATTTGTACACCAGCCATGGTCAAACATGTTGAGCCAAAAAATACCTTGTAACACCTATAATAAGCATCATACCATGTATATTATCTACACATGTTTTTGCAAATAAATGAATCTGAATCTGAATCTGAATCTTATTACGTCACTAATCCACCCGCAACCCTTGCAGCAGTTGCCAAGCAAAACATAAATTTGCCGAGGTGAGTTACACGCGATATAAAGTAATTCATTTTCATGCAACCGCTATGAAAAGAAGCAATAATTATTGCGGGTTTTCCTTTCTTCGGGTTTAAGGAATTATTTTTACATTGGATTATTTCAAAAGTTTTTAGAGTAAATATCTAAAATTGGACCTTAATATACAAACTAGTAATCTGTTCTGCGAACACCTGGCTTCATCCGATCCATCGATGTGCGACGCGCATGCCCCGTCGTGCCTAACCACGATAAAGGGAACTCTAGTGTCAAACATTATTACGTTCTTTGCACCTTATAAAGGAGATTTTAAGGGCGGAGGAGGAGCTGAACTTATACTGGGCACCGTAACAACTTCAGACAGGTCGGACTTCGGCAAATCTCGGGAACGTTCGGGCGTTTCCGTTGCGAGTGGAACCTCGTAGTTTTTCAGACGGCAGGGGCCCAACTTGGAGAAGAAATTGAAATCCTTACGTAGGTTTTAAATTAATGTTATGTAATGTATTTTATTGAATTTGCTCAAATGATTGTTATCTCGCATAGGTATACAATTCTTGTAATTCGATAAACGTTTCCTCTACATCAAAACGACGGAAGAACCAATTATGAGTATTTAAAGAGCAGCCCGAGCTACATTACCAGAGGTAATTAAATATGATACCTACCGTATTTACAAAAACAGTAGTTCGGCTTGCTGGACAGATGGCAGTACAGGCAGGACAGCCACATGGTAACATTAAAAGCCGACTTCAACATGGTTGAGGAAGCTCAAGGCAGATGTTGAGTTGTCGATGAAGCAAGCCGTGCCAACATTTAAACCTGTAAATGTATGTCACTCAATATAGTACGAATTTGTGTTTGGAGTCCGTCCCTGCGCGTAGGGGTGCAACGCCCGCGCCGGCGCGCCCCGTCGATACGCCCGCCACACCGCCGCCCCTGCCCGAGCGGCCGAATGCACGCGCTCCGCACAACGCCGATAACTAACATTCACACAAATTAATTGAACAAAAAACCACTAAATATCACAAATTACAACAACCGATCACAAAAACCCGCGCAATTTTTCAATAAAAAAAGTGAAACCTTTAAATAGTTTTTAATTTTTGAATTTATATTTTTTTGTTCGTGTGCTAGTGACACAATGACTGCGAGAGTGCTGTGATTTTTAAAATTGGAATTATTTTTTAGAACCAGTGTAAATTTTGATATAGTTACTTTTTTATGGTAGACTTATAAATTTTTAGTAATTTAGGCCGCATAAATAAATTGGTGATGTGATAAGCTTCTTGCGTAACCAATCAGTAAGTAAGTCTTAGTATAGTTTTGTTTTATTTATTTATTTATTTAGATTTTAGGTACCTACTCCTGTGATCCATCAATCCAACGGAACAAGTCAATTTTGCTCAATATTAGCAGATTTTTTAATTTCCAAAATTATACTATACTTAATACAAACTTTAATTACTTAGTAGAGGAGCTCGTAGCTATGTAATAACAGCCGCACGGGTCGATCCATCAGCTTAAGCTACGCTTGCCGGAGTTGGTCCGTAGATGGGTGACCGAGACTCCTTCATGCCTCGGATAGCACGCTAAGCCGTTGGTCTCGGCTTTCAACCGTGGATCTCTGACAGTCGTTACGGGTCGTCAGAAGCCCGAAAGTCTGACAACCAGTCTTATCAAGGGGTATCGTATTACCCAGTTTCTGGGTTGTGAAGTCGCTCCATGTAAAATACTGGTATTCAACTGCATCCGGTTAGACTTAAAGCCCACCCCAACATAGTTGGCGAAAAGGCTGGCAGATTGACAAAGCTTAATTATTTATAATTCAATGCAATTATTAACTTTCAGAAGGGTATGGTAAGGTTGCCCTCCACGATATCCACACTAATTATACTTACTGCAGCTTAATTATAGATGCTCATCTAACTACACGAAGTCTACGTCTTTCGCACTTTCATCGCAATTAGATCAACACTTAATCATACCAATTAAAGAAAGGCTTCCGCTTAACGCCTTCACGTGTCGGTGAAAATACTCGAGTATTACATTACCAACCTATTCTTGGACCTGACAAACTTAGGTACTGATGCACATACTGATAGATATATAATATTTATTTGGAATCGATTCTCGGTGGTCGTGTGAAAATGGTTGTAGACTAAATAGCCCTAGGCCAAATCTTGCGAACATAGGAGAGATCATGGGAGAATGGGAGAGTCTTTAAGCGAACACCTGATAAGATATAGGAACTGAGTAGATACACGATTGATTGAGAACTCATAGATAAGGTTTGGCTGGCAAGCCTGCCGGCTTTTATTGGCAAGAAGGGAAACGGTATACTTCCTATTTCTTCAAGCCCTTTTCTTGCAACTTTGTATGCAAATCTATAAGCCCGGTTTCACTAAAACATTGAAAAAAAAATATTGAACACCTAAATATGATTGCACTGTTGCATTTTCAACTTTCAGCGCCGAGCCGAACGTTGATAATTCTACAGCGCGCTTTTATTTAAGGTGTCACCTAGTGTTAGAGAAAACGGGCACTAGTCAGCAGCTATTTATGCTATCACATCTTATGATAACTGTTATGATTGGATGAGAGTTTGAGATCATAAATAATTGAGATAGGTATACAAAAATAATGAAGACTAAATTGACAACAAACTTAATAATGAATGAATTATAGAGACATCTAGATAGATAGGGCTACAGTCAACCTCAGGGTCACCTGAAGTCGTAACACAAGTTAGGAATATGGCACTTAACCTAAAAGCACCCTGCCATCTTATGTAACATGGTGGAAATGTCATCTTTTTCGCATTTCCATAACACCAGCCTCCCCACCGTTTGACATTCCTACAACTTCCGGGTAGGGCTAGTGGCCAGTAATCATAAAAATTATAATAAGATAAATTAATTCGTAAATTGAAAACAAAAAACAAATTCAAACAAATTAAATAATAACCAAAATTAGGATCACTCTATGCAAAAAACTCATTTATGAAGCTGTTGTTCTAACCCAGCTGGTAAAAGGTCGTTGACCCAATACCTTTTCTTTGTTCCTCGTTTGTCTATTGTTCAGACCCAGCTGTTAAGTAGCTTCATGGAAAAAAAAAACTCGAGTGGCGTGGCTTTTTTTTTCTCATTTGTTCAAATTTCATCTCTGCGCTACAGGTTGCTCTAAGATGCTATTTTAGAAAATTGTAAATGAATCAATAAATAATAACGTTTAATGAAATAAAAATATCTTTATGAAACGATAACGCTAAACCGTATACGCGTGTTGAATTAATGTCGCAATTGCAGCTGCACGTTGTATAGCATATTTTAAAAACCGATACAGATAGTAAATATTGGTTCTTTCATACAGTATTTTCTATTCATTTCTTATCACTATCGTAGCTAGTTGCGACAGTAGACTAGAAGCAGAGGGCCAAGACAACTCGTAACCGTTTTCCAAGCGTTTCGTATTTCTGCCTCACTTTTAACGGTAGTCCCATACATTTTTGACGTTTCAATCGTCATTAACATCACTGATTGTATGTCACTTTGTCTGAGTCTTCTGCTTCCCAAACTTGATGGTGACCTAAATATTGGAGCCTAGATATTGACACCAAAGTAGGTTTTTGTTTCATGATACTAAACATTATGAAAACTTACGACCTTAAATACGTCTCTAACTTTAGGGGACTATAAATAACTCTTTAACATCACAGACACTTTATCTGCATACTTGCACAAGCACACTTTACCGACGCGGCGTGGTAAACTTGTTCACACGACATCACTAACAGCTCGAGATAACTTCTTGTAAGCTTCAAGCGCAAGCATACTTATCATTTAAATATAGTGGCGTTTATGGCCGTAGACTATACTTGGTGTGATTATATTATTAGGATAACATACGTATGGTAGGAACAAATCAGGGTAGCATGCAAGAGAGAGGATAAATACGTAGCAATTAGCAGTGAATGCTGATGATTATTGTGATGGTGAGATGGTCCTTTGTTAAATTTAAAAAAACCGATCAAGAGCGAGTCGGACTCGCGCACCGAGGGCTCATACCATCATTTATATGTAATTTTTGTTGATGATTTCTGAAAAACTGTGCTATTTAGAGACATCGTTTTATTTTTCCTGTAATTTTTACATAAACTTCTGTCACATACAATAATTTCAGATTTTTCTATATGCAAACTTCGGAGATAAGAGGAATGGTATTTTTTT
The DNA here is from genome assembly GCA_946251885.1 of Cosmia pyralina. NCBI lineage: Eukaryota > Metazoa > Arthropoda > Insecta > Lepidoptera > Noctuidae > Cosmia > Cosmia pyralina. Next base: position 2,217,518 of record OX276348.1, on the reverse strand, counting down.
TTACATTTTTCATCAACAAAAGTCGAAAACTATGCTGCCTAAAAAAAAGGGAAAAAAACGTTTGAGAATGTTCAAACAGCGCTCTTTCATATGATACCCCACATACCCTAGTAGCCTCACTTCGAATTTTTAAGACCCCCTTTCAGTCCCTGTTGCAAAAAAAACATGTATATTTTTATTTTTTTCTTATATGCAAAATAGTTGGGCAAACGTTATCTAAAACTGTTTCAAATTTCAAGTTGATAGCATTAGTAGTTCTTGAGATATCCAGCTGTGACAGACGGACAGACAGACTGAGTCACACCATTTATGGGTTCCTTTTTACCATTTTAGTATGGAACCCTAAAAAGATTAGAAAACGACTTTGTATTTGCTCTGTGCTGCAACCAAAAAGAGCCGTCTCAATAAAATCAGGTAGATAAGCACGAACGCAGTAGGAAATATTAAAATTCTTCCTGAACCTAACGGCCAGATTGTCCCTAGCAACTGAAATATTTGCCAAACCATTACGTAAGCTCTTAACTTTAATATATTTAGATGATCATGTTAAACCCCAAAGGATAACTCGAAGCAACAATCGACCCCTTTGGGATGGCCGATGCACTTCGAAACGGGTCAACACAAATCATGTTAAGCTGAAGTTAGTAGTTATTGCACATAATCCTTTCAGGATCAGAGTAGGAACACTGTAACATATGGCAACACAATAGTCTGGTTACACTATTTTTTGTGACAAACGAAGCAATATCCTCTTCATTTCATTGAAATAAAGTGAATTACGTCAAGCAAAGGACGTCGTCTGATTAAAATTTTGATGATGATTCATTTACTTAGTTTCATTGAATGAATGAATGAATGAATGAATGAATACTTTATTTGCCAGAATATAGATACATTGATTATGGATTTTTGGATGGATTGATTATTGATTCTTAACAAGCAGCGAGTCAATCACTCTGAGGAAGCGACCAGTTTTTGCTACAATTGTCAGACAACCTATCAAACCAATTATTAATCGCAACACGTACAAAAATCACTTAAATAACCACAACTTCATTCTGATTTCTGGATTTGGGCCCGGTTGATGGCAATGGTGTTACATTAAGTTAATCGCAAGACATTTGTACTCGTATGTTACTGCTACATATAATCGATTGCTGTATCTGTCAACATATTTTATCTGTGGTCAATACATTCCTTCTTTGTTCTAAATAATTAGAGCACTAATTCGTTAAATAATAGCAACAATTAATAGGTTATGGGCCCAGCACGCTTCCACCTGCGAAAATTGCTACAAATGAGATAGATGTTAAATATGTTGGTACTGAGAGTATGGTGGCTGACATCCTGACAAAATCCACTTCGCAGATGAAGATTCAAAAACGTTCAACAGCAATGGGTTTGCGCTTGAAGGGAGGATGTTAAATTAAGTTAATCGCAAGACATTTGTACTCGTATGTTACTGATATAATCGATTGCTGTATCTGTCATCATATTTTATCTGTGGTCAATACATTTCTTCTTGGTTCTGATGTCATTGTACAACCGGTGTTTTATTTTTTAAAATCTAAAACTAAATAATTAGAGCACTAATTCGTTAAATAATAGCAACAATTAATAAATGGGCTCGCCTCTTATTACATAGGACTGGCGAAAATGGATGTACAGACGCCAGCACATCAAGCTACTACAATCTGTCATTATAATAGATTTTCATCTTTATCGCTAAAGCATTAGGTTCAAAGTTGATTGGGAAAATTTGATAATTTCGGGTGGCTTGATCTGCTGGCGTCTGTACTATATAAACACAAAACAGAGTTACATACATTGCACACACATATATAAAAATATAAAAAACACGTGTAGGTATTTCTGTTTCACTAGATCAGGCTGTCACTAAAGTATTACTGCTCCATCTTCACATTGAAAGGCCCTGAGATCTTTTCGCGTGCCTCTTATTCTCATTGAAACTGCTCTTATAACTGAGATTTGTGTTTTCACTTTCAGCCAGTACACAATTTGAGAATATGCGTTTCCCCATTTCTCATTAAGCTTTGATGCGGTTTTTTTTAAACTGTTATATTCAGTTCCTATGGCTCCATCGCATGAAATGACTAACGGGGTGAATGAGGCTCCGTCTTCAGCTGCTCGGTTGTATTTTGAGTGTTTCTCTCGGTTACGTCTCTGTGCTGTTATTTGCCAGGTGAGGTTGCTGTAAGAAGAAGCGTCAGCATTTATAATGCGAACGTCGAAGAACGCTTTCCTTGCAGGTTCCCACACACTGTTTAGTAACATATCACCTAAAAGTGCTGGTTGATTGATGTTTGCATCTTGCATTATGGGTTCTATTGTGCCAGTTCCCCAGGCTAGCTCGGCCCAATTTTTACAATCGTCTCTGTGTTGATCATGACCTTTTTTTATTAATCCTCCTTTCTTGCAGTTTAGTGCGTGGTTTAGTGTGCTATACATATATGTAACCTAACCGAAGATTACAGGCGTGATATTATGTTTATTTACATTTCATTCTGCAAATAGACATCCGGTAGTAGTTGACCTAGTTTAGCGGAATACCAAGAAAAAATATTCAACCCCGAATCACTCAGGTGTAGAATCTCCTATAACTAGATAGACGAGCTGCCACTCACGCCCGCCGTGTGGGAACATTAATCTAACCTGGGTTTTTTTGTTTGCGCCCTAGAAACTATCGACTCATACAAATCCTTTGTTGCAGCTTCGACGAAGGCCAATCAAGTCAATGGTTACCACTTAATGATCTCTATTCCGTATCATTATTAGTCGTATGTATTTGGAGGAGAGGTTTTCTCGTCAATCAATCTGCCTGTCTTTTCTCAATTATGTTGTGGTCGGCTTCCACTCTAACCGGATACAGCTGACCTCCACAACCCCTTTTTTTTTTTTTTCTTTAGACGCTGAGAAATGCTTTATTCATCCCCGCTCGTGGGGGACGAGACGGGGTATGTGGGACTCCTGTCGGAATGACAGTATACCCACTAAAACTCAGCAGTGTTCCCACATCGCCGTAGTGGGAGGGCCATGGGAAACCGGCTCAGCCTTTACTTCCACAACCCTCCCGACGCATGCCCGCCTAACTGGCGGGCCCCGCATGCCCCCCCGGATGGGGGGCTACGGGAATGACCGGGAACACCCGGCCATTCCCGTCCGACACTGATGGGGGCCTGTGCAATACAGGCAAGGATGCCCCCACACCCGTTGCTTGCTGGCCCCCACCTGGGAGGAGTCTTCTACTCCGACCCCTCCTCCGCCTTCGGAGCGGCGCCGCGTGAGGGTCGTCCTCCCGCGCGCGCTCCGCCGCCTGCCCAATTTCGGCCGCAGAGGATAGGGAGAGCGGCCGACGTCATACCGACACTCCTCTTCCCCTGCGGCCCCACCGCGTCCGCCATCAAACCAAACGGTGGCGGCCCCGTCAAGGCCGCGGAAGGTAGGGAGAGCGGCGCACCGCAATACCGGCACTCCTCTCCCGCCGCGGCCTCTAATCCTCAGCCGCGATGCCTCCCATAAGACACCGCGGCCCGCCTCAGTTGCGGTGTCGCCCATACGGCCACCGCAACCTACCCGCTGGCCGCTACGTCGTCAGCTTTCCCGTAAAAGCCCTGAGGAGCGGTCCCCGCCTCGGGTTCCTCTTCGCTTCACCGTGGGTGACCAAGCCACGGCTACTGAGCCCCCCCGCCTCGACAATGCGGGAACCCTCCGGGGGGGACCTCCACAACCCCTGGGTTGCCCCAGTGGGCAGTGGTTGTACCCCTCCCAACTACTGCGGAACACGATACACCTTGGTAAGACTGGTTGTCAGACTTTTGGGCTTCTGACTACCCGTAACGACTGTCAAATATCTACGAATGGCAGTCGGGATCAAAGGCTTAAGGGGGATGCGCTAAGGTAGCCCGCGAAATTCAAGTTTTCTTATGTTTTTTGCAATTTGCAGGTCAGTGTCAGGTTGAATATTGATTAAAATATGATTCGCGGCCGTAACTAATATGGCTTTACAGAATTATAATTATTAGAATCAGCAATACAACTCCATAACTTAGAATTGATCTCAAATCTCATTCATATGAATGAATGCGATTTGAGGTCATTTCTAATTCTAGTTACGGTTCTATATTAGTTACGGGCGCGAATCATATTTTAGTCAACATACAACTTAACACTGACCTGCAAATTGCAAAAAACATAAGAAAATTTGGAATTGAATTTATTTTGATTTCCTTTCAAATAAAAAAAGAATTTTTCAAATCGGTTTATAAATGACGGAGTTCTGAGGTAAGAAACATAAAAAAAAATACAACCGAATTGAGAACCTCCTCCTTTTTTTGAAGTCGGTTGAAAACTGACAATGTTTCGGAATAAAGTTCGAAATTTAAAAAAGAGTCCATGGTATAAATCTGGGTTTGAAGATGAACCTTGTTTTTAACGACTTCAAAAACAAGAGGTTTCTCAATTCGACCGTATATATAGGGTGACTGGTAATTAGTGACCGATACACATGATTGTGCTCATGATAACAAACAACTTTTACTATGGGACCAAACCTAAAATCGCGAAAAAGAAATTTGCTGCCCCATACATTCATGTTCGCATAACTCGGCAAAATGTAGGGAGCAGCTGATTTTTTATTCGCGATTTCAGGTTTGGTCCCATAGTAAAAGTTGTTTGTTATCATGAGCACAATCATGTGTTTAAGTATCGGTCACTAATTACCAGTGGCCCTATATATATATTTTTTTATGTGTGTTCGCGGATAACGTCGTTTATGAACCGATTTTGATAATTATTTTTTTGTTGGAAAGGAGATATCCCAAGGATGGTACCATGATAAGGAAACTAGGATCTGATGATGTCATCCCAGAGAAATCGAGGGAGACGTTCAAATTTTATAAGTAGGCACACCTATAGCGATTTGGGTATTTTTTATAGTAACTCGTGCATTTGCTCCTGGAAAGCACCATTTGGTGAAGTGGAACTGATGAGGAAGACCACGGACAGCCATCGGAACCACTCAATAATACGTATTTCACGGGTTGCGATTTGATTATTGCTCGACGCAATACATATGTTGACGTGGAGCTGATGGTGACTTCACCATCAGATCCAGTTCTCCTGGTTCCTTACTGGGAGAACTCCTCAACAATTAACGTCCTTGTATCGGGAAAAGCAATATTTTGTAAAAGGTGATGAGCAGTTGACATTAGGCTATTGTAACTTAGATACATTACAGACTGACCCACTAAAAAGTGAAAAATAAAAAACTTTTTTACAAAAAAAACGACCGACTTCCAAAAAAATACTTTTTTTTTTTTAGCCTACCTTGTGTCCCACTGCTGGGCAAAGGCCTCCCCTTTTTCCTTCCACACCTCCCTGTCTTGTGCGATCTCTGGCCATGTTGGCCCTGCAAAAAAAATACTACAAAGTAAAAATAACTTTAATTTCGGAAGTCGGTGGCAAAAACTAAAATACAGATGCAAAGACACAGACTTCCGAAATTAAAGTTATTTCTCACTTTGTAGTATTTTTTAGGAAGTCGGTTGTTTTTTATGTAAAAAAGTTTTTGTAATAAGACGGTATGTGTCCAACTCTTATACTATGAGCACAATTTAGTAAGGAATATCGTTCGAATAAACGACATGGGAAAGCATTACATAAGCTACCCGGCTTGATCGATACCTATTACCTAACGAGGTTATAGCTTCCTGCTATATTGGTATTATTTCATGATAGTCGAGCTTGATCTTAATAATAGGAGGTCGATTTTCCTAACCCCTACTTTTATCAAGTCTTTTCTTCTTTCACCGGTTCCATGTTACTTGGAGACGTAGAGTGTAAATGTTTTGCTCTTCCGTTTTCTCCTATTTTGCCTTCGTTTGATACATAAATGTAATAGTTTTCTTCATGACACCAGTACGTCGATTCTGTAAAATTCAAACAACAACTAGCATCTCACAACGCTACTCACTCTCACTCGTAAAATAGATGCTTTTTATTTGACACTTTGAATCGGGTTCGAGCTTCGAGTACGAAGTGAGCGTCGAAGTGACGGGGGAATTACCTTACTGAATGCCACTTCTTACGTCATCTCATACTTTATCTGTCAAAATCTTACGGTCAATTTAGTTCAAATCGCTGACACGCTCGCAAGGGCAACGCTAGTGTAAATTCGAATTATCTACCGAGTTTTTAGAATGCCAATCAAGAAACTCACAGCGGATTCAGCAGGGCTATTCTGTACAAATCTCACCGTGAAAACCTAGGTGAAGTGAGTTGTCATTCTACCTGATGCTAGGGATCGACACTATGACAGCTCACTCCGTGCTCACTTCACCTTTTTTTTTTTTTTTTTTTGTGGATGGGAAATCATCAAATGACTTCTCCCGCTCAGGGCAGAGGCGGGAGGGCGTGTCAGACTTTTACTGACTAAAACCCACCCATGTTCCTTCAGCTGCCCGTGCCAGGGCCACGGTATCTCTTTCGAACTACCCGCGACCCCGGCGGCATCGGCCCAATTGACCCCGTCACTGCTGACATCTCTTTGAGGCGCGCGTGGAACACAACGCGCCGTCGACCCGGGCCTGGTCCTTACCGGACGGCGAGCTGCCCATTACTCGTCTTCCGCAAGCCCGCGCCTACGGTGGCCGGGAATCGGCAATCGATTCCCGCCGCCCAGGGCGTCTCCTACGGCGGCTAGGGGCGCGAGGGCGCGGCTGTTGCATCTCCCTCACGCGTTCCGCTTCCTCCTTCGCGAGCATTACTGCTTCGCAGAAGGAGGTGACGGCTTCCCATGCACTCTCGCTCCGCACCATGGCCTAGACCAGGTTTGGACGCGAGAGATCGCCGCCGCCGATCGCCTCCGTGAGAACACGGCGGTGCTCCGCCCAAGCCGGGCAGACCTCCACTGTATGCTCCACCGTGTCCTCCGGGCGATCCACACAATGGTGACACCCGGGCGTTTCCTCCCGCCTTATCCGAAACAGGAACCTCCCGAAACAACCGTGTCCGGTGAGGACCTGCGTCAGGCGGAAGGTGAGGACGCCATGGCGCCTCTCCAACCACTCCTCAAAGAGGGGACTTATCGCCGCAATTGTGGCGTGCCCAGCGCTGGGTTGCGACAATCGCACTCTCCATGTCGCCATGAGATCCCGCCGGAGCTCTGTCCGCTGTACCGTGATTTCTCGCGGCAGCGGAGTTACGCCCCGGCGTTTCACCTCCTCGCGCCACTCCCAAACGTGCGCGAGGACTTTTGCCTCCAGATCCCATGGCGGTAATCCGGCAAGGAGGCACGCCGCCTCACAGGAGACAGTGCGGTATCCCCGGACTAGCCGGATGGCCATGACCCTCAGGGAACGCGCCCACACCGGTGCCCCGTAAAGGGCCATGGACCGCACGACCCCCGCGTAAAGCCTCCGGCAGGAGGCGTTTGGACCCCCCAGATTGGGCAGGAGCCGCTTCAAGGCAGCCCCGGCCCGCTCCAGTCTGGGAGCCAAACGTCGGAAGTGCTCCACGAAGTTCCACCGGCTGTCGAGGACGAGTCCCAGGTACTTCATCGTCGACTCAACCCCGATGTGAACCCCTCCTACCGTTATTTGGGAACCCGACGGTGGCGCGTTCCGAGGACCATGAAAACACATGACCTCGGACTTGTGCAGGGCCACCTCGAGTCCCAACTGCCGGATCCTCTCTACGATTGTCGCAACCCCGCGTGTCGCTAGTTCAGCCGCCGCCTGGTGCGACCTCCCCTGCGCCAGGACCAGCGTGTCGTCAGCGTAACATACAACGCTGACGCCGCTAGGGAGGTCGGCGCGCAGCACCCAGTCGTACCCGATGTCCCACAGATGTGGCCCCAGGACCGATCCCTGTGGGACACCGCACGACATCTCTCGCCGGTTCCACTCTCCCTGATGACCGGGGTAGATGACGGCCCTGTCCGTCAAATAGGCCTCGTGCTCACTTCACCTAAGTTTTCACTGTGAGATTTATATACACTTCTGGACACATCTTTTGGCCCACCTTGTATTTTCAGTTTCGTTTGGTCCTAGCTAAAATTTTATATTAGGTCGAGCAAAAAGTTTTTATGCAGTTTTGAACCTGGCACATTCACAATTTCATTCAATAGTCTTTTTTTGAATTTCGAACACAGAATTTAAAGAAACAAAAGACAATTTGGAGCCTGTTTGTTGATATCAAACAATCGAATACTAAGAAAACTTGGTTTTATTGGTTTACTTGGATTTAATTCTTGAAAAAGTGATTGATATCTTTGGTTTTGCAACAAACATTACTTATTCTTAACATTAAGGTGAGGTTCTATCAATAATCTATGGATACCTCACCTGAAGTCGCCGCCCAAGCTGTGGCACTTATTCAGGCCGGACACAGCCAAAGAAACGTGAGTGCTCAACTTAATTTAAGTCGATCTGCGATCCGAAATGTTTATCGGAGGTACCTAGAGACTGGCGGCTTTGTTCGTCGCCAAGGAAGGCCACGATCTCGGGTCACAACTGAAAGGCAGGATCGATTCATCGTGACGACCAGCTTGAGAAATCGTCACCTTACCTCCATTGAGATACAAAACCAACTTCGCGACTTCCACGGAGTATCTGTGAGCGCTCGAACTGTTCGGAGAAGGTTAAAAGAACGCGATATGGTACCACACAAGCCAGCTAATGGCCCCAAACTAACGCGAGCCCACCGAACAGCGCGCCTTCATTTCGCACGCAGTCATTTAAATTGGACACAGCAAGATTGGAGCCGTGTACTCTTTTCTGATGAGTCTAAAATTGTGTTACATGGCAATGATGGAAGGAAGAAGGTCTACCGACGTAAGGGAGAGCGTTTCGCACAATGCTGCTTTGAAGAGAGGGTTGCTTATGGCGGTGGCTCATGGACTGTCTGGGGCGGTATATCCGCGAGCGGCAAAACTCAACTTGAGGTTGTTACAGGACCACGGCTGCCAACATTAAATGCTGAAAGGTACATTCGTGAGTGCTTAGAACCTCACGTGATACCATACGCGGACTATGTGGGCCCAAATTTCCTTTTTATGCATGATAATGCAAGAGCCCATGCGGCCGGCATCGTCAGGGAATATCTACGGGATGTGAACATCACAGTTATGGACTGGCCAGCCAGAAGCCCAGACATGAACCCCATTGAGCACATGTGGGACGAGCTAAAAAGACGTGTTAGGGCTCGTCAGCCAGTTGCCCAGACGATGCAGGAGTTGAAAACTGCCATAGAAGAGGAATGGGAGATGATCCCTCAAAATTTCATAGAGCGGTTGATAAACTCTATGCCTAATCGTATGAGAGCTGTGGTAGATGCCCATGGAGGCAACACGCGTTATTAAATTAAACCTTTATTTGATAAAACATGTTTTTTATTCAAAAATCAATTGCCTTTAACAAGGCGCATATCCGACTTGTTAGGCGTAGCTCCATGTCGTATGGTATTCTGAATTCAAATTTAAAACAATACGATCGAAAAAGATGGTAAAATGTATCAGGTTTAAAACTGCATCAACAGTTTTTGTTCAATCTAGCAATCATATTTCTCAATTCTCAATTCTCAATTCTCAATTCTTTATTGCATTCCATAATGTAAAACAGTTGGTAAGCTTAAAATTAATGACACAATTATGGACCCTGTCGGGCACAGCATAGTAGGAGAGAGGAGGAAGAGCGCTTCTTTTATTATTTAATTTATTTAAGTAGTTTAAGCTTTATTTCTTTGCTAGTAAGATATAAATAGTACCTGCTTAAGTAAGTAACTCTTTTTAATGTTAGGTATACCTATATTGCTTAATTAGTTATTCCTGTTGTTACAGTACCAATATGTTTAAACTATTGATATTTGGTTATTGTACTAAATTTATTGCACGATTATTTATTTGTTAATGACTAGAATTTATTATTAATAATACATAGGAATAATATTATTAATTGAAAATTATCGTGTAAGTGGATAATGAAGTATTTAAATTAATTGTTTTATTTGTTTAATTATGTATTTAATATATAGGTATTTAGATATTTAAGTTTAATTATATTAATTGTTTTATTTATTAATTATGTATGTTATATGTGGTATTAAATGTAAATTTTCTATTTAAGACTTGTAAATTATAATTTATCATCTAAATATTCTTTTATACTATAATAGCTTTTGTCTAATAGAAATAGTTTCAACTTATTAATAAAGCTGTTATCTTTATTTATACTTTTCATAGGTTCTGGTAACTTGTTATATATTTTTATAGACATGACAAAGGCACTGGAGGAGTGCATTTTTAGTCGTGAAGTTGGTATGTTTAGTCTGTTTTTATATCTAAGTGTAATTCTAGTTTGTATATTTTCTCGCTTAGTATAGAAATCCGGGTATTTGCGAACAAATTTACATATTTCAAATATATAGATACAGGGTAAAGTTAGCATTTTTAGTTCTTTAAAGTAGGGTTTACAGCTGACGGTTTCTTCAATATTTACTAGGTTTCGGTAGGGGCCATCGAAACCTAAACTCTAAGGTGGGCCAATAGATGTGTCCAGAAGTGTAGAATAGACTGCCAGATTCGAAGTTTAGAATGAGATCTTACAGAATCACACGGCAGAGGGTAGCGTAAAAGAAGACTTGTTTTTCACTTTCACCATGGAAAAACACAGGTGTTACCAATTATGATATTGGTCAGAGAGATTCTTGGATTTTTTTTTTCGACGAAAAAAAAGGAGGAGGTTCCCAAGTCGAGGCGTATATTTCTTTTATGTATGACTACACATAACTTTTTACAGAGTAGTCCAATTTGAACGATTCTGGTTTTATTCGAGAAGGTATACCTCGAAGTTGGTCTCATGTCAAATTTATTAACTTTTCTTGGGTAATTTTTGAGTTAGCTTCAATAATACGTATTACTACCACTTAGTCTGTGTGGATGATGTTCTAATTTATTTTGCAGGTAGTGGTATTCGAATTTGTGTGGGCTACCTAGCCCAAGCAAATTGAAAAAAAAAATGTCAACAATGACAAATTTTTTACAAAAAAAAAAAACACAATCGACTTCCAAAAACAATTACTCGGAAGTTGGTGGTAAAAAACAAATACAAAACTAAAGATACCGACTTCCGAAATTAAAGTTATTTTTCACTTTGTAGTGTTTTTTTTTTTTGGAAGTCAGTCGTTTTTTTTTTTTTAAATGTTTTTTTACTCAGTCAATCTATCCACTCCGCCTGTTGCAGTCCACTACCTACAGCTGTAGGCTGCTGCTGTTCCATTTATGATATTTCCAGTCTTAGTGCTTATGATAAAGTTATAAGCAGTCGCAAGCAAACTGTGGCTGAACAATAGTGTACCTTAGCCATCTTCCGATGAGTAGGCTTAAAACATTTTTAAAAGTATGTTTTTCAGACTCATACATCGAACGCCTCGGGAAACTGTTAATGATTTCCGTAGATCGTAGGTATTATACGTATCGCATAATATGTCATAGCGATTCATGTAAGTATACAACGTGTTTCAATTAAAAAGGCAGCATTAAAATGATTTTAATTAATGAGCAGTAGTTATCAAAGCAGTGTCTTTAATTATTTATAATCGCAACTCCATTGAAATAATTATGCAATTGTTTTTGTGATTTAAACACGTGATACAATGTTTTCAAAATTTTTCATCATGGGTGTCGTTATCATGGTTTTCGACGGTGTTTTAAAGCCGATAGTGACGTTAAAATGTAAATCCAAGATAACGGCTGCGAATTTTTTTTAATTTTTCGTCATGGATATCGTTTTCATAGTTTTGTGGGTGCTAAAGCTAATACTAAAATCATAATGAAAGTCCAAGATAGTGATTGCGAAAAGTTTCAAGGTTTTCGTCATGGGTATCGCTTTCATAGTTTTCGAGGGTGCAAAAGTCGATGGTGAGGTCAAATGTAAATCCAAGATGGTGACTGCGTTTTATGTTTGTTTTAAATCATACGTGAGAAGGAACTTCGTTCCTGACGGGGGTCCCCTGACCGCTCGCGTTTTTTTAACCAACTTTAAGACTAAAAATTATGACCGCAAGTTACTAGAAGCTCCTGCACCGTGCTTCAGTCGCAAACCGAAGCGAAAGCAACTCGATACCGTCGCGTGCGTATCTAGGTTAACGACTCGCGCTAAATATTCATTCGCTTTTGAAACGCTATCGGAAACGGGTGGCAGTGGTAATTGTATATGATTATCGTCAAATTCATGACGTGTTGGGGAAATAATTTGATTAGTCCGAGGATGATGTAGTGACTAGTTGTAAACAGTGGCTTAACTCATTAGGGTATTTGCATAAAGCAGTTCACAACCCAGTTACTGGAAAATATGATATCCTTTCGGTAAGACTGGTTGTCAGACTTTGACGACCCGTAACGACTGTCAAAGATCCACGAATGACAGCCGGGACCAACGGCTTTACGTGCTTTCCAAGGCACAGAAGAGTCTCGATACCTATGTAAAGATGGTCACTCATCCACGGATCAAGCCTGGCAAGCGAAGCTTAACCTGATGAATCGACCCGTACAGCTGTTTATTACTTAGCCACGAGCTCTTGCTAGCTAGCTTGCGGGCCAAGTTCCCCGCACCGATCGATACCGACTTGTCTTTACTTTACCGGGAAGGCCTAAACAAGTGGCGATCACTTGTTTAGCGTTTATTATTCTTTCTACAACGACTTTCAACAGAATTGAGACAAGGTTTTCGTCAACATCATGTTTTTTTTAGGGTGAGAGCGCGTTTACTGTTTAGTATCCTTGAAAACCTTCTACAGATAGACAGCTGACGGTTATCAGCGATAATGACGTCATCTATATTTAGCTTTGCCTGTTCCTTCCCATTTTGTGCATTTTTGTCATATCCATCATCACGATTCATCACTGATAGAATGTCAGATAATTTGTGCCCTCAACTGATTTTGCTAATTTTGAAAAATCCTTTCTTAGTGTAATTATAAACATACCTTCTGGGACACTAAGCTACTTCTATAATACTTTCTTCAGTACTTCTGGCTACGTGCCGACTGTCATTCAGCCAGCCACTATAGTGCTTTTGTATAACTAAATGCTCTGAGCGTAGTAGATAGTGATACTACACTTCTGGACACATCTTTTGGCCCACCTTGTATTTTCAGTTTCGTTTGGTCCTAGCTAAAATTTTATGTTAGGTCGAGCAAAAAGTTTTTATGCAGTTTTGAACCTGGCACATTCACAATTTCGTTCAATAGTCTTTTTTTGAATTTCGAACACAGAATTTAAAGAAATAAAAGACAATTTGGAGCCTGTTTGTTGATATCAAACAATCGAATACTAAGAAAACTTGGTTTTATTGGTTTACTTGGATTTAATTCTTGAAAAAGTGATTGATATCTTTGGTTTTGAAACAAACATTACTTATTCTTAACATTAAGGTGAGGTTCTATCAATAATCTATGGATACTTCACCTGAAGTCGCCGCCCAAGCTGTGGCACTTATTCAGGCCGGACACAGCCAAAGAAACGTGAGTGCTCAACTTAATTTGAGTCGATCTGCGGTCCGAAATGTTTATCGGAGGTACCTAGAGACTGGCGGCTTTGTTCGTCGCCAAGGAAGGCCACGATCTCGGGTCACAACTGAAAGGCAGGATCGATTCATCGTGACGACCAGCTTGAGAAATCGTCACCTTACCTGCATTGAGATACAAAACCAACTTCGCGACTTCCACGGAGTATCTGTGAGCGCTCGAACTGTTCGGAGAAGGTTAAAAGAACGCGATATGGTACCACACAAGCCAGCTAATGGCCCCAAACTAACGCGAGCCCACCGAACAGCGCGCCTTCATTTCGCACGCAGTCATTTAAATTGGACACAGCAAGATTGGAGCCGTGTACTCTTTTCTGATGAGTCTAAAATTGTGTTACATGGCAATGATGGAAGGAAGAAGGTCTACCGACGTAAGGGAGAGCGTTTCGCACAATGCTGCTTTGAACAGAGGGTTGCTTATGGCGGTGGCTCATGGACTATCTGGGGCGGTATATCCGCGAGCGGCAAAACTCAACTTGAGGTTATTACAGGACCACGGCTGCCAACATTAAATGCTGAAAGGTACATTCGTGAGTGCTTAGAACCTCACGTGATACCATACGCGGACTATGTGGGCCCAAATTTCCTTTTTATGCATGATAATGCAAGAGCCCATGCGGCCGGCATCGTCAGGGAATATCTTCGGGATGTGAACATCACAGTTATGGACTGGCCAGCCAGAAGCCCAGACATGAACCCCATTGAGCACATGTGGGACGAGCTAAAAAGACGTGTTAGGGCTCGTCAGCCAGTTGCCCAGACGATGCAGGAGTTGAAAACTGCCATAGAAGAGGAATGGGAGATGATCCCTCAAAATTTCATAGAGCGGTTGATAAACTCTATGCCTAATCGTATGAGAGCTGTGGTAGATGCCCATGGAGGCAACACGCGTTATTAAATTAAACCTTTATTTGATAAAACATGTTTTTTATTAAAAAATCAATTGCCTTTAACAAGGCGCATATCCGACTTGTTAAGCGTAGCTCCATGTCGTATGGTATTCTGAATTCAAATTTAAAACAATACGATCGAAAAAGATGGTAAAATGTATCAGGTTTAAAACTGCATCAACAGTTTTTATTCAATCTAGCAATCATATTTCGGTAGGGGCCATCGAAACCTAAACTCTAAGGTGGGCCAATAGATGTGTCCAGAAGTGTATATTATAGTAGCTTTTTCCAGAGGCTTCGGCCCTTGGAGTTCGGTAATTGACCCATAGAAACGTACTATCGGGATAAAAAGTAGCCTATGTGCTATTCCAGACTATAATCCATCTCTACGCCAAATTTCATCCAGATCCATTCAGCCGTTTTGGTGTGATTGAGTAACAAACATCCATCCATCCATCAAAACTTTCGCATATACAGGGTTACTTGTAATTCGACGTATTCCTTGCAGAACGTCATAGTAGGGTAAAAATGCAACAAATTCAGCCACCAAATGTTCTACCCAATTAAGTTCAGTAGTTTTAAGTAAGTTAGAATTTTAGTTTTTTTTTTATTAAAAATCCCAGATTAAATGATTTGAAGCCAATTTTAAAAATTATTTACGGCGCGACTGCACTGAAATTTAAGTTATTATCATAGTTGATGCCGAAGCAGATTTTTGTTCATAGGTAATTAACGGGTCTCCCTTGTTTGACCAAAAGGAATTTGACAAATTTTCACTTCCCAAAAAATTTTTCGCATAATTTCATTTGCCAAATTATTACTTAGCAAAAAATCAACTCACAAAAAGTTGTAACGCAAACCTAATGTTTGGCAAATGAACGTTTAAACTATAACTTGTTTACCAACTAGTACTTCTAACATTTTTTATTTAGTCAAATATTTCATTTGGAATAACAGTTTTTATGCAAAATCAAATAAGCCAAATACTTATTTAGTATCGTCAGTTTTCAATTCACCCTTTCCTATTCAGTCAAACTTCAATTACAAAAATGTGAACTACTAAGTGGGTAGGAGGTAAATCATAAATGGCGCTCAATGTGTGCTCTTCTTTTTCTATATAATGTAGTCGTTCCTGGCACAGTAGGTAGTAGGTCACAGTTTTAACCTAACCTAACCTAACCATTTTTTTGAAATAAGTAATTAACCTAATCTAAATAATTCAGTTCCGGGTAAACTACTAAAAACAATCTCTTTTTTCTATTAATGCAAGTCGTTTCTGGCACTCGCCGGCCGCTACCGCGGCACCGCTCGCTTCGCTCGCTCGGCTCGTGCGTAGGAGGTCACAGTTTTAACCTAACCTAACCTACCCATTTTTTTTAAAGAAGAAATTAACCTAATCTAAATTCTTGAGTTCCGGATAACCTACTAAAAACAATATATTTTTTTCTATTAATGCAAGTCGTGTCTGGCACTCGCCGGCCGCTACCGCGGCACCGCTCGCTTCGCTCGCTCGGCTCGTGCGTAGGAGGTCACAGTTTTAACCTGACCTAACCTAACCATTTTTTTTTTTAATAATTAATCTACTCTAACTACTTCCATAAATAAACTAATATCAAGTAACCATAAATTTGACTTGTTTCAGACAAATTCAAGCACAAAAACTTACAAAGAAGTACGCAAAAGACATCAAATTTAACCAGCAAGTCAAATGTCTAAAAATCTTATTTTTGCCTTAATATTTTTTGTCTTAACAAATCATTTCACCAAACGTTTATTGTCTGAAGATTGTTTGCTGTAATAAATCATTTGATTAAAGACCAAATTCCATAATGACATTATACTTAGTAATATTTTGCCAAGTAAAAATTTGACCAAATGAAAATATGCGTACTAAAATCATTCGAAATATTGCAATGGTATAAAAAAAGGTTGCTAAAATTTGTTTGGGTAATGAAATTTTGTCAAAATCTTTTTGGCAAAACGGCAGGCACCCGTAATTAACAATTCGAAAATGCCTAAAACTATGGCAAAGATATATTTATATCTATTTCATTTTATTTTTCGTAATTTTTGCCATTAAGTAATTTAAAAAAAATGTTGTCTAGTGCAAAAAAAAAAAAATAAATAAAAAAAGCATTAGGTGGCTCAATTTGTCGCATTTTAACCCTAGTACGACGTCCAGCAAGAAAATTAAATTAACAAAATCAACTGATTTTGTTGAGGATATTACGAATATTAGTATATTCGTAATATACTCAACAAAAATTTCGATTTCGATTTCTGGCAAAAATAAATAGAAAAAAATATATACTTAGGTACCTACAATTTTTAGGGTTCCGTACTCGAAGGGTCGAAACAGAGCCCTAGTGCTGTCGCTCACGTGTCCGTCTGTCCGTCGCATAGATATAAGAAATTTCTATGATCCGTCGTCTGTCACAGGTTTTACAGCCAAACGGTTGGAGCTACAGTCTTCAAATGTTCTCAGAATAAGTATATTGTTGACCCAAAGCCATACAAACTGTCAAAAAATATTTTTAAAGGTTTTAAATGGGGGCACGAAAAAAACAAACACATACAGTGATACGAATTTTGTTTGCAAAAAAGTGTCACAGTCATGGTTACATGGTTTATATATGCTAGCTAAAAAGGTCAATCTTAACACTTTCCTCGTAGCTTATCATAGCAATGTTGCTTCTAGGCTCAGATATGCAATCATTTTCTGGGGAAATACTACTAACTGGGATAAAGTTTTCAAATGTCAAAAAAGGTGCGTGCGAGCTATGTGTGGACTCAATGGAACTGACAGTTGCAAGGAATATTTTAAAGAATTAAAAATACTTACCTTGCCATCTTTATATATTTTTGAAATGGTTTTGTTTATTAGATCACTATTTACATTGGAGCTTAAATCGCGCAATAGAAGTTACCTGTACCCGTCAGTATAGAACTGCCGTCTTTGGGAAAAGTGTGTTTTCTATGGCCACAAAGATCTACAATAAGATTCCTAATGACATAAAAGAATGTGGCAATATTCATTTCTTTAAAAATAAATTGTTTCAATTTCTCATAGAAAATTGTTATTACTCTGTTGCTGAATTTTTATCGACTAGAATTTTTTAAATGTTTCATGTATCTTGACGAAAATTTACTGTTGTTGTTTTGTGTCTGTCGTGACTTATAGTAATAATAGAATTTATATATGTATAATATAATCATTGGAATTTTGTAATCATATTCTCATTAATAATTTATTTATTTATTTTCTCAATAATCATTAATTCAATAATTTGTATGTCCAAGTGGCTGATCATGGAATGAACATTATTAAATATATAATTATGTAAGGAACACCTGTATATAACCCATGCATCACAAATAAACGCTTTGATTTCGACATACAGCTAAAGGCGGGCGCGAAAAAAAAGTTTTGACCTGCATCATTTAGTGGGGTATCGTTGGTTAGAGCTTGTTGAGTAGATAAATATTGTATTTTTGTTTTAAAAAATATTGGAAAACAAAGGAATGAGAAGCCACTAAAGTTAGCATTTTTTTTTTTTACAAAATTTTATTCCGAATATTTTTTTAACTTCCCTTTGACCTATGAATGAACTTGAAATTTGGTGATAGTGTTTATTATTACGTATATTTTACAAAGAAATACCGATATATTGACAAATCAGATTTGGAACGGAACCCTAAATGTGCGAAGTCCGACACGCACTAGGCCGGTCTTTTTAATTTGTTTGGCCTAGTCGACTCCTGTCGATTGGCTAATCCTTTCACCACAATGCAATGGTACCTAAATATAAATATTAACTTATAATGCCAACAGGACACAGTCACGTAAGCGAAACCGCGGGCAAAGCTACCTACTTATAAATAATTATGACATAAATTACTACCTAAATTTAGATCATCACCAACAGTCATAATTCTGTTCTTGAAACTTGCATAAACGTGATCTGCGGATGTCATCACTTGTAGCTTGGTTGCCTAGTTATATAATAATATATCAATTATAGGATATCCCAACCCGCTATCCCGTCTTGACCAAGCGTAATGATCAATGCTTGTGTCTTCTCAAACTCACTCACTCACTTATGAATTGTCAATGGCTCGGTCCGTCAGAAAGATGAAGCTAGTTGCCCATCCATCCATCTTTCTACCTATGCCCTGCAGTGGGACATGGCTGGTATTATTATAGGATATTGTAGAGAACGTAAATATAGCGGTTAGCATATCAAAATGTATGAGGAAGGAAAGATGTTTCAGTAATATTTTGCGAGGATAAAATGTTTATTCCAATTGAAATCATAATATGTACTATGAGCATAATTATACCACGTAAGATAAACAAATCGAAATATACATTATCATACTTGTGCCAATTGTTTTAATTTTATTATGATAATCTTTACTCCAGTAACTTTCACATTGAATATAATATTTTCTTAAGACATCAAAGCCATCTAAACTTTCCATCTTATAGTATTATTTTGAACGGGAATTTCCACTGTGGAATCATTGCTTGAAAACTTTTCTTTGCCCGTTCTTCTCCATAGGGATCTACTACGCTTTGGAATGGGCAACTAGCTTCATCTTTCTGACTGACCGACCCATTGACAATTCAAAAGTGCCTGTAATTGGTTTATTTGAAATAAATGCTTTGAGTTTGAGTTTGAGTTTCATTACACTTATTTAATTGTTCATATTATTTAAACTTTTCATTGTTCAAAGATTTCTATCTTTTGCTTGAACTTTAAAATAGGTAGGTATCATCCAACAATTGGTTTCCAGAAGACAGATGTGTAACGGATTTGGTGAAAATACTGGGACTAGGACAAACGCTCACTTAACTCTGACATAAACATAATGGAAATAGCAGTAGAAAAATTGTTATGGTTTTTAGGGTTCCGTACCTCAAAAAGAAAAAACGGAACCCTTATAGGATCACATAGTTGATCGACTGTCTGGCTGTGAATCTGTCAAGACCCTTTTTTTCAGGAACGCGAGCAGGTATCTAGTTGAAATTGAAATCTAATACATACGAGTAGGTCTACGGTCTCTTCGAGCCCTAAAAAAATCAAGCTTCTAAGTCAACGCAATAAAAAAATACGGCCATTAATCCGACATATTAGCAAACTCTCAAATAAAACCTACAGGATACTTCCCGTTGCCCTAGAATCATGAAATTTGGCAAGAAGCACAGCACAAGTAAAAAAAAGTCCAAAATACTAAACTTGTAGTTTTGTCACATAAAAAAAAATTGCGATTACAAACTTACAACTAAGTAAGTTAAGTAATTTAAGTTTGTTTTTGCGATAAATTCATCCCAACTACGGAACCCTTCATTGTACGTATTCCGACACGCACTTGGCCGGTTTTTAATATCTACGGGTATCTAAAAATAACTTAGATCTGTTTTATAAATTAAATGTCAAGTATAAATAAGTTTCCAACCTCGCAACGTTTAATAAGGCAACAGACAACGTAAATACATTGAAGGTTGCATCCTCTGAGCGAGGCTTGCACCTTGACGTCGCATTCCCTTCGGCCAACATTCACGACTCACCCTGAAGCGACACACTATAGCGATAGACTATAGACAATAGTTTAAAGCATCATAGACAAGGGAGGTTGGAGCGTCGCGCGTCGGGCGTGAGTCGATCATTACACTTATTTACGGTTTTTGTTTTTTCTTTTCTTTTCTAGACTATCATATCATATTTCTGTATACAGACAGAACTCGTACGTGATAAGAGCTTGCCGTACTTTTAATATGGTGTGTCAGGATGTTGAGTTAGATTTATTTACTAGTAGCATTAAGGAATTAAAGAAAACTTTCAATAATTGTTTTTTCGATGTATAACCATTTTTTCTTTTTAACTTTTTTATTGTATTTTTTGAGCGTGAAATTTTAGTTATTTCTTACGTCGCTGTTTTCGCGTATTTGTTAATGTTGCTCACTTTAATCGTTGGTGGAAGCTTGTAATTGGCCATCTTTTACACATTGTACTTAATATGGAAATGTATTAGCTGTAAGCTTTCCTAAAAGTAATAAAATAAAATAAAATAGGTATTGTAGTGAATTATTTTATTTTATTCACCTAGGGATTTATAAATTTCCGTGGGCGCGTCCGCGAGATCACACAGGCCCTATCAGAATACCAGCAGCGTGCGGTATTTATTTATTAAATATTGGAGCTTTATGCTGAGATAGGAGCCTTTTTAGCCTCGCACAGCTCTTTTTTCAGTTTGTTTTTTTTTTTTTTGTTTTGTTTATTTATATTTTTCTTTTTTCTATAAACACAGAAATAAACTTTAATATTACTGCACATTTTTAACGCTCAAAAAGTCACAACAAACGTTATGTTACCACAAACAAAATAGTTACAAAACACAAAAGGTATTTGTGCCTTTATGCCTTTTCATACCAAACTAGTTTAGAGCAACGAAGCGAGTGAAAACGCTCCATTATACGCGGGCATTTTTCAGATTTCGCCGTTAAATACGTGTGTAAGCACTTATAGAAGTGGGCATTTCATAAAATCCCCGCCATTTGACTGCAGATATACTGCGCCACTAACACCGCACTGCAGAACTGTGCAATTTTTTTAGTTAAAATGGCTGTAGTTTAAAATTAATGAAAAAACGCTCAAAATTTGGATAGTTGGTCTTGTTTTTGGTTTCTACAAGATACGTACGTAAGGAACTACAAGAAATTCCTACTTTACTATTAGGTCTTTACCTATGAAATTGCCGTTCTGCAGTACTGGCCATTTCAAATCAAAATAATTTTTGTTTGGCTAAGAATTCTAATTTCAAATTAATTTTATTTTAAAAACATGGATTTTTTTTCCAAAAGTAGTCATTTGTTTATTGATTAGTGTTACATTTTCATCGCATTTCAATCTTTTTCGTCATCATGGATACGTTAAAAATTCGAGTAATTATGGAATATGAGTACCGTCGTGGCAGCAACGCGGCACAAGCGGCACGCAACATCAACGACGTTTACGGAGCTAACACTACAAACCAACGCACCACTTGTTATTGGTTTGCTCGCTTCCGTTCTGGAAATTTCGACCTGAAAAATGAACCTCGCGGTCGTCCGAAGACTTTGGTCGACAATGACGAATTAAAGGCGATTGTGGAAGCTGATGATACACAATCTACGGCTGAATTAGCAGCAGCTTTCGACGTTAGCGTCAAAACAATATTGATCCATTTGCGTCAAATTGGCAAGGTAAAAAAGCTTGACAAATGGGTGCCCCACGAACTCAATGATCGCCAGCGCGAAGTACGCGTCGAGACGTGCCTTGCACTGCTCAACAGACACACAAATGAAGGAATTTTGAACCGCATTGTTACCTGCGATGAAAAATGGATTCTGTTTGACAACCGCAAGCGCTCAGCAAGTTGGTTGGATCCTGGTTCAGCACCTAAACAATGCCCTAAACGAAAACTTACCCCTAGAAAAGTGATGGTCACTGTTTGGTGGTCTAGCGCCGGTGTGATTCATCACAGCTTCTTACCAAACGGGGTGAGCATTACTTCAGATGTGTACTGTGAAGAACTGAACACAATGATGGAGAAGCTAGCACATCTCCAACCAGCATTGGTCAATCGCTCGTCTCCGCTGCTCCTGCACGACAACGCGCGACCTCATACTGCACAGCAGACGGTCTCCAAGTTGCAAGAACTGGGGTTAGAACCTCTCCGTCATCCGCCCTACTCACCAGACTTGCGCCTACAGACTACTACTTTTCCCAGAATTTGGATAACTTCTTGGCGGGAAAAAAATTCAATACCCGAGAGGCAGTACAAAATGCCTTTGAAGAATTTGTTGCCTCCCGTCCAGCTGATTTCTTTAAGAAGGGCATCAATAAACTGCCACTGCGTTGGCAAAGATGCATTGGTTGCATGGGTGATTACTTCGATTAATACAAATAAAAAATGCATGAAAAAAATTCGTTTAAATTTTTTCATACAAAACGGCAATTTCATAGGTAAAGACCTATTATATACAGATGTAGAGTCGCTGGATATGACTACGTGACTATCCATAATGAAAATTGAAGCTCTGTCGAGTTTGAGTATCACACCTTGTGTACATTGTATCAGAAGTGATACCGCTTTCGCTTGTTAAATTCTAGTTTTTATTTGGTCATATAATTTCTTCATGTTATAATACAGAACAGTTCATGTTGTGGTCAAAATATTAGTCAGTGAACAAGGTGACTGTGGGTCGGACGTACAAACACTCGTTGAGGCTGTTTTGGCACCCCCATCATTTTTACAAACAAAATTATACAGGTACCATGTTAATATTTTCATATTTTGTCGTAAGCTGATTGATCGCCAAAGAGTTCCTTCACCTCCGTAATTTCTCTTCAAAGTCAAATAATTTATTTGAAATAGGCACATGAAAGGCACGTCAAAATTTACAAAATGAATAGAATTGATTCTAGTCGCCCCTTCCAAAAGGTAGTTTGGTATGGAGAAGAATGGGCAAGAAACTCCACCGTTACTCCTTTTAAAATTATTTTACAACATTTTGTATATATTAAATATTAGGTTGGGGAAAAAGTCCTTTCGCATTATACCTAGTATGTATGAACTTCAAATAAAATCTCTTTGGCTATACTATTTGTATCTGGCTGGTTTTGGTATCATTGAAAGTTTAAATTTTAAAAAACATAATTCCAAATTCAAATTAGGAAAACGTGTGATTTTCATTTGTTTTTCGTACTGTCAAGATGAGTGAATCTAATGAAGAAATTCGATACATTTTAAAATTTTACTACAAAAAAGGTAAAAATCCAACGCAAGCCGCGAAAAAAAAATGCGATGTTTATGGACCCAGTGTAGTGTCTGTGAGAGTAGCACAAATTTGGTTTAAGCGTTTTCAATCCGGAAATTTTGATGTCAAAGATGCACGTCGCTCTGGTCGCCCTATTACGGATTAAATGGATGCCATTTTTGAAAAAGTGGAGCAAGATCGACATATCAGTAGTTACGACGTAGCTGAAGAACTGGGAATTGACCACAAAACAGTTTTGGCGCATTTGAAAAAAACTGGGTACACAAAAAGCTTGATATTTGGGTACCTTACGAGCTCACTGAAAGAAACCTAATGAACCGTGTACTCATTTGTGATTCTTTATTACGACGTAATGAAACCGAACCATTTTTTAAGAAGCTGATAACTGGTGATGAAAAGTGGATCACGTACGACAAGAACGTGCGAAAAAGGTCGTAGTCAAAGGCCGGTCAGGCTTCTCAGACTGTGGCGAAACCCGGGTTAACTCGCAACAAGGTGATGCTGTGTGTGTGGTGGGATTGGAAGGGCATTATTCATTATGAGCTGTTACCACCAGGCAGGACCATCGATTCTGAACTCTACTGCGAACAACTGATGAGATTAAAGCAAGAAGTTGAGAGAAAGCGGCCGGAATTAATCAACAGAAGGGGTGTGGTTTTTCATCATGATAACGCTAGACCTCACACATCTTTAGCCACTCAACAAAAATTAAGAGAGTTTGGCTGGGAGGTGTTAATGCATCCGCCGTATAGTCCTGACCTTGCACCTTCAGATTTCCACCTGTTTCGGTCTCTTCAGAATTCTTTAGGCAGTGTCAGGTTAACATCACGAGAGGACTGCCAAAACCACTTGTCGCGGTATTTTGATCAGAATTCCCAAAATTTCTATAGCAATGGGAAATGGCAATGGGGAATGGGCTTATAAGATGGCAAATAGTTATCGAACAAAATGGTACCTACATACTTAAGATAAATGTAAATAATGTATATTAAAAAATGTTTTGAATTTTCTTAAAAAATGCGAAGAAACTTTTTCCCCAACCTATTAAATCAATCAATATAAATGTGAAGACGATGCACCTAGAATAAAATTACAATAGGTGAAAATAATGAAAAATTAAGCAATGACAGTTAAACGAATTTTGTGATAGATAAGTACATAGTGCTAACAAACATTCTTGACTTTCGTCGCCTCATAACGTTATGAGAGCAACCACAAAACATTCCAAATTTTCGTAACAAATATCTGTCACGACACTACATAGCGGCATTAATCAAAGTCGACTGTTATTACTAACATTCCTGAACATACGACGATTACGGTATGGTACGGTTCTGACTACAATATGAGAGGTCACACTGTATTGGCAGTGCTTCTAATATGTGTCACGTCCAGTGTTACTTGATCTGCGCGGTGATTTAGCAATTTTGTTGCTATGCTAGATTTAAAAGTTGTTTTTGAATGGTTTATTATTTTGGTAAAATATTTTAAATCGTTACAATGTTCCTTTATTGCTTGTTATTATAATGTTCAGTACGTGGTCGAAAATAGAGAAAACGAATTTTCCCAGATGTGAGTCCTATAGATCGATTTTTCGCCCCCGTAAACCCCTTTTTTTTTTTTTTGTGGATGGGAAATCATCAAATGACTTCTCCCGCTCTGGGCAGAGCGGGAGGGCGTGTCAGACTTTTACTGACTAAAACCCACCCATGCTCCTTCAACTGCCCGTGCCAGGGCCACGGTATCTCTTTCGAACTACCCGCGACCCCGGCGGCATCGGCCCAATTGACCCCGTCACTGCTGACATCTCTTTGAGGCGCACGTGGAGCACAACGCGCCGTCGACCCGGGCCTGTTCCTTACCGGACGGCGAGCTGCCCATTACTCGTCGTCCGCAAGCCCGCGCCTACGGTGGCCGGGAATCAGCAATCGATTCCCGCCGCCCAGGGCGTCTCCTACGGCGGCTAGGGGCGCGAGGGCGCGGCTGTTGCCTCTCCCTCACGCGTTCCGCTTCCTCCTTCGCGAGCATTACTGCTTCGCAGAAGGAGGTGACGGCTTCCCATACACTCTCGCTCCGCACCATGGCCTGGACCAGGTTTGGACGCGAGAGATCGCCGCCGCCGATCGCCTCCGTGAGAACACGGC
The DNA here is from genome assembly GCA_946251885.1 of Cosmia pyralina. Classification (NCBI taxonomy): domain Eukaryota; kingdom Metazoa; phylum Arthropoda; class Insecta; order Lepidoptera; family Noctuidae; genus Cosmia; species Cosmia pyralina. The sequence continues at coordinate 2,192,059 of OX276348.1, read as the reverse complement.
GGCGGCGGTGCTCCGCCCAAGCCGGGCAGACCTCCACTTTATGCTCCACCGTGTCCTCCGGGTGATCAACACAATGGTGACACCCGGCCCCGTAAACCCCTTACATCGCAACTTTCATTGAAATCGTTAGAACCGTTTTCGAGAACGTGACTACAATAATATAAATATTGCATACTTTATAGTATAAGATATTTTGTTATCGTATGGGAAAATCCGCCTATTTAAAAACCCTAGACAAAATACCGACAATTTGAACAATGGTGACATAAAATATCTATTCCTGTCCTCCATTTTTCCCTGATTGTAATTTCATTGAATGCACCGCTTCCTCCTCATACACAATATATAAGTTTGAACCACGGGGTGAACACTTGATCGGGATAAAGATCTTTTTCTTCTTGGTGTCGATGGTACAGACAATAGCACATCAGGTTATACCAAACTGTTAAATTTCTCCAAATAATTTTAAACCTTAAAATGTTGGCGGTTAAGTTCAAAATCGAATGAGAAAATTTGACAGTTTGTAGTAACTTTACCTGCTGCTGTGTGTACGACGAGCGGGTTAGTATGTGAAACATGTCGTTTGGTGGAACTTTCTCATTAATTACTATTGTTTCCTATCCCCTTGCTTTACCTGGCCCGCATATTTCAAAACCTTGTGTTTTTAAGTTGAATACATAACTGATCAAGTCGTATCCACGACTCCATAGATATAGAAGCCCTTTCTGAAAATATCTCTGGGGCTTTCCACCAGGTAGGTTTATAAATGGCGCAATACTTTATAAAATAAATAATTTATTTCAGGCGACTCAGGCCCATACATAAATACCTTAACCTAAACGTATGTACATATTTGATTATAAACAAAACTTGCGTTAGTAAATAAGGCTTAAGACTATGTTAGTAGCACATCACTTTGCACTAGCTATAAGGTGAAGACGACATCATCATCTGCCTAGCCTTTTCCCAACCATGTTGGGGTCGGCTTCCAGTCTCACCGGATGCAGCTGAATACCAGTATTTTATATGAAGCAACTGCCAATCTGACCTCCACAACCCAGTTACTGGGTAATACGATACCCCTTGGTAAGACTGGTTGTCAGACTTTCGGGCTTCTGATGACCTGTAACGTCTGTCAAAGATCCTCGAATGACAGCCGGGACCAACGGCTAAACGTGCTTTCCGAGGAACGGAGGGGTCTTGTTATGTAAAGATGGTCATCCATCCACGGACCAACCGCAGCAAGCCTAGCTTGACCTGATCGATCGACCCGTGCGGCTGTTACTACTTAGGTAGTTAGGAAATTTATTCTTGTATTGTGGCTAACCACAAGCCCCTACATTGGAGGCGACAATAAAAGAGTAAATTTTTCGTTTGTTATCTGATGACTTTCCCAGTCTGCTTACAAAAAATCAATCACATATATCCAATAGCTTATTAGTCAGTATAGCTAGTTGATCGGCAAAACCCATAGTCAGCCCATCACTACGATCTAGTTTGTGTGAAAAAATCACTTTCTTAATTTCGATGTTAGGATATTATACCTGATAGTTCCAAAATACTCTTATGCATTGGTATTAACAGTATTGTCATTTATTATCGAATTGTCTCCACGTTGTATGTATGTATATAAACTAATCAAAAAAGTTTTGCACCATTTATAATGCGACCAGTGCAAAAATAACTCTCGATAACCAGCAGTTATCAGCAGCACTTAAGAACTGTTTACGTTTTAAACTCTTTTTTTTAAACAAGAAATTACATTTCGTATAAATGTTGCAAAACTTTTTTTGATTAGTGTTTTAACCAATAAGGTAAAGATGAGCTGGAGTAAATCTTAAAGGATTGGTCCGCAATCGCAGAAGACTGGGAAAGTGGAAAGAGGGAAGGGAGGCATTTGCCCTGCAATGGGGCAATACGTCTGTATTCTGTCTGTAAAATTTATTTTATTATAAGTCTTTATAATAAAATAAATTTAAAAAAAAAAGGTAAAACAATCAACTGAAGGAAATGGTGCAATCAATCACAGCAGCATACATCAGAAATTCACCAGCATTACCAATTGTTTAGGTACCATAAAAAGCATAAAATGTACAACATATAGCCGGTGGTCGTAAATACAAGCCAAGCTAAGCTGTTCGAACATTTGCCAAGACTATTAATCATTGTGGACGATAAAAAAGTCCATAGATTTCTTTACCTCACGCTACCTTAGCTTAAGTTACTGGCGCGCCTAGAATTTACTTCTTTTTTTTTTTGTCTGGTTAGTGACTAACCTGGTGTCAGAGTTTTTATGCTGCCCATGTGCCTCTGACTTGGCTTCACATGCCTCACTGCATACTTAAATACATAATATATATACCAGCGTCAACCCCTTTAAAAAAAATTACAGGATCACCCTGGGCTAAAGGCTACCTGAAAATTTAATCAAAATCGCTCCAGCCCTTTTGGAGTCCAAAGAGAACGTACACACATCGATTTTAATATATACAGGGTGTAAGTGTAACCAGTGGCAATATTTTGAGGGGTCATTGTACTCGTCATTATGAACAACTTTTACTATGGGACCAAACCTGAAATCGCTAAAAAAAATCAGCTGTTCAGTACATTTATGTCCGCGTAATTCATCAAAATTTAGGGAACAGCCGATTTTTTTTTCGCGATTTCAGGTTTGGTCCCATAGTAAAAGTTGTTTATAATGATGAGTACAATGACCCCTTAAAAGATTGCCACTGTTTACACTTACACCCTGTAGATAGATGTCTAGGTGGTATTTAGACTGGTTGTGTCCTTTTATAATGTCTAACGTGACAATTTAATATTATCGTGGATGTCCACGCTATCACGATAAAATGTATGGAAATAATGAAGACACTTTTAAAATTCCGCCGTCCCCGGTAACGTCATAACGTGCACGTATTTCCATACATTTAAGGACGTAGAATTCTAAAATCGCACATTAGCCATGTCATACACAACGCAACTGATTCGTTATTTTGTCTAACAAATATTAGTAAAGGCTTATTTCACGATGTCCGAACAGCCACTACTTTCCGATCAATTCAAAAATGGAACAGAATTTGAATGAAATTATCTGCTAAGTAAGTTAATAGGAACTTAATAGTAGGTAGTGAAACAGGCCCTAAAGTCTAGTTCAGCTAATTGGTAGATTTGAACTCGGTTTATAAAAAGTTTTTTTTTTTTTTTTGTTTAATTAAGGACAGACATCTGCAAACAGATTTTTATTTGAACTTTAATTATACAGTGAGAAAACCTTTAATTATTGCCATTTAGTAATTTATTAATTTTGCAACACAACTTAAAACCCCCGGAACTCCAACATACCTAAGCAATAATAGACACAACTTTCTAATGTAACTATTATTCTTTACATTTCAATGCACCTCAAGACATTTTTCCAATCCAATTCGTAGCGGATCGCTACGAGATCATCCCCGACTCAGTGCTACGCGCGTCACTGCTACGCCGCGTCTACGCGGCAGCCGGCGTAGCATCCAATCTTTGGTTAGTTTTTGTTTAGTGTGATTGAAAAAGGCGATTACTCTTATCTGGTTCGCAATTTGTATGCACACGTGGTTACGGTATGGTTTCCTGCTATAACATTTGTTAAATTAAGCAAATAGAATGTTTGACCAAGGATTTAAAAAAATAAACTTACAGTAGTTTATATAGAAATACTAGCTGCGCCCCGCGGTTTTACCCGCGTTGACCGGGATAAAAAGTAGCCTGTGTTTTAATCCAGGATATAAGCAACCTACATACCAAATTTCATCCAAATCTGTCCAGCCGTTTGAGCGTGAAGAAGTAACAAACATACACACACACACACACACACTCACAAACTTTCGCCTTTATAATATTAGTGTGAAGTGTGATTAAGGACAATGTGTTTTTAGTTTAATTCTAATTTTATTTTATTTTGACATAATTTTTGAGTTAATTTTAATTTGATTTTGATTCAATTTATAATTTAATTTTACCATACATTTGTTATTTAAATAAAACTGATTAAACCATAAATGTAATAATGAAGAATTAAAACGCGATAAATATTTAATGTTAATTTAATTTTGTTTAGATTATTTTTGTTTCCGTTTCTAATTTTGTTTTTGAATTTGATTTTAATTTTGATTGTGTTTTTTAATGTGCATTTGATTTTAACTAAAATTTTTGTATTTTATTTTTTTATTGAGATTGATTTTAATTTTGATTATTATTTTGATTTGTATTTTGGATTTAGATTTTGGATTAGAGCTACTAAGTTACTAACATAGTTTTTGTAAGTAATATTAACATGATATGGAAGTCTTCCGAAATAAATGTTTGAATTTGAAAAATTTTAATTTTGAATAATTATTTATCATCTAATCTAACTAGCCTGTACTCTCCCTTTTCCCTGTACTCGCCATAAAATAGACCAAAATAGACACTTATACGATTTACCAGTAGGTAAATCGTATAAGTGTAATCGTATAAGTGTAGTGTGTAATGCCCAGTAGGGCATTCATATGAGTAGGCGCAGGTACCATCGCGGACATTTACGGTGAAGCTCTTTTGGTTCACAGTAAATGTCCGCGATGATACGTTATATTATCTATTGCATAGTTAAAAATCAAAATTAAAAGGCATTTATTTAAACTAAGCTGAGAATCAGCCCTTTTTGAACATCAAAATTACATTAGACAGTCTCACAAAACGCCCGCCCTTCACCACTTCCTAGTGCTTTAGCTGAGAAGAAGAAGTGGCGCAACAAACTGTCCAGCAGCATAGCTAACTAAGCAGTTCAGCTAACCAAGCTGAGAATCAGCCCTTTTTGAACATCAAAAATACATAAGTTAGTCTCACAAAACGCCCGCCCTTCACCATTTCCTAGTGCTTTAGCTGGGAAGAAGAAGTGGCGCAACAAACTCCCCAGCAGCACAGCTGTCTGTTCAGTAAAAAGAACTTGATTCTACACAACTGTATGCAAAGTAATTAAACATTACAAGTTAAACATGAACAGAGGTATGAGGAACGGAATGTAAAGTTCACTCATCCACGGTGTTGTAACGTGTCTGGTGGGCAACTGCCCGAGGACTGATGTTGGGACTAATATGATAATCGCGCAGTAAACTCTGCTTGCGCGATGCAGAATTTGTGTGACGTCGTTTAATGCGTAGTTTGCATGTGGTGTAGTAGACGCCGCCACACATTGTATACTATTGATGAAACTTAATAAATAAAGAAGAACAAGCTGCCCAGTTAAAAATACCCCTAGCCTGTCTAATCCAATCCCAGGCAATAAACCTGCTCTAAATCCGACTCGCTAATTGGAGAGAGTCTTAAAGAAAACGTTCCTTTTACGTCGGCGCCGCTTGAGAATATAAAATGTTTGGTTCGCACCCGAGGAGGTCAGGCTTCAAGCACGAAGGAGGGTTAAGTTTGGATGGATGGATGAAGGATGGATGGATGTTTGTCACGCCAGAACGGCTGAATGAATCTGGATGAAATTTAGTACAGAGATAGATTACAGTCTGGAATAGCACATAGCTATTTTTTATCCCCGGAAAATGAACGGTTCCCGTGGGATAATTTGCGACATCCACGCGGGCGAATCCGCTGGCAAAAGCTAGTCATTAATGTTTTAGAATCAAGTGTCCTCATAAAAGCCTGACATAATTAAAACGCAGCAATATGCCGCATGAGCAATATAATATTTATTGATATCTGACAACACTTTCCTGTAATTAACATGAAATATTTATTATCCTCGTGTTAATCGGAGTAATGGTAGTTAGTGCGTATAATACACTATTAAAAGTAGTTAACACTGGCATCGCGTGTGGCGCTGATCGAACAAGATAACTAATTGTTATGTACCACACTTTATTTAACATCTACATTCGTAATTGTAACGCACTACTATTTTAATTATTAAATTAAATTTACACCGAGACATAACGCACCGGATCAACTCAGGATGGATGAAATGGCGACAGGTTACAGGAACAACTTGCGACCCACGGATGCCCCTCAAGTTGAAGGGGAAAATTTACAAGTCCGTGATAAGGCCTGTCGTACTTTATGGATCGGAATGCTGGACAGTGACGAAGACGGATGAAAAAAATTGCATGCAGCGGAGATGAGAATGTTGAGATGGATGTGTGGAGTGACGAGAATGGATAAAGTGAGAAATGAGTATATAAGAGGAAGTTTGAAAGTGGCGGCAGTGACAGAAAAGTTAAAAGGAAATCGTTTGACTTGGTATGGGCATGTAATGAGGAGAGACGAAACGCATGTGACTAAAAGAGTGATGAATATACATGTTGATGGATGGAGAAGCAGAGGAAGGCCAAAGAAAAGATGGATGGATTTTGTGAGGAATGATACGAAAGAGAAGGGAGTGAATGATAGCGTGACGGTTGACAGGGGAGAATGGAAGAAGAAAACGTGTTGCGCCGACCCCCAGTAATATGATATAAGGGCAGGAAGATGATGATGAAATTAAATTTACACAGCAATTATGAATTTAAGTTAGTTTGATATTATCTAAATCATGTGGTCGATGATTTTGATGCACGGTAAAACTCTAATGGGACTCTCATGGTATGTTTGTACCATATAAGTTGATACAAATATAATTAGGCCATTAGAGTTTTACCGTGCACCGTGTATAAAAATAAATAATAATTCAGAAGTTAGTCGGTCTACTGTCTCCGTTTGACCACGTGAACAAAGATCATGATTCCAGTGTGAGAGAGAGACAGAGCTATATACGACACCACCCACCACCATCACCACACCACCACCACCAACCACACCTCCAACCAACCAGTCCCGACTGACTGACTGATTGACTCATCAACGCCCAGCCCAAACCCTTGGATCTAGAAAACTGAAATTTTACACAGAGGTTCCCTTTATAATGTAGACAAGGAATGATTTTGTTCCCGTGGGATATTTTCCGACATCCACGCGGGCGAAGCCGCTGGCAAAAGCTAGTACGCAACAGAATAGCTACAACAGAATGTCTGATTGACATCTACTAGATGTGAATCTAGCATATTTTAAGTAACACTTACAATTGACATTTACTATTTTTTTTTTAAAGTTATACAAATTTTACAAATTGAAAACTCTTTCTTAGAAAATGAAAAAGTTTCGGGAAAGAAAAATTAAATTATTTTCGGGATAAAAAATAATTATACAATTAAGTCTCTAAGTTGAGTCCTCAAGGAGGCTACGGAACCAGCAAAGACATCTATTTCGCCACAAAAAGAGTTGGCAAGAGAAAGCACGCGGAAAATGGGTGAAAAATTACCTGTATTAGTTCAATATGAGGCAGGACTAGTTCTTCGATTAATTAGGCGGCTACTGAATTGCCACATAAAGCGGATCAATGCTATGTCGTTTGAAAGCAGTACGGTACTTACTGACGTATGTGTTTTCCCGGACAAACTCTTTCAGAAGGAGCTCTCCTACAAACAAAGATATTATCTTCCGCTGACCCAAAACTTTATACCCCAAACTTACGGACTAACCCGACCTCCCAGTTTCCAAGACTGCGCGTCCCCAATAGCGTGCCAATACTACATCTGCTCGTATATGGATTTATGAGAACAATAGTGACACGTGCAGTGTGTCGAGAAACAGATAGAAAAAGACACATGCCTATTGTCTATGGCGTGTATTTCCTGTGAAGGCACTTCTTCCTACAATGTCGTCTTGTGCATAGACTATCAAACATAAGAACAATGTAATTATAGATCTTTCTATACTTATTATCTCCGGATATACTCGTACTATACTTAGCTAATGTATAAACTCTGCCTTTGCAACCAGCACAAGGCCGCTTTCTTCGATTTCATGAAACATATTCTGAGGTTTTCTTCGTGGCATACGAGTCCAAGAAATGACGAATCGGGACGTCCAATCCTTACCTAGATAATCCCTGGCACAGACATGCAAACTCACCTCTCTCTAACAAAACATATCACACGACTAGCGATGAGTTTACCTTACGTCATCGACAAAGTGCCGTCCGCCTGCACCAATGCGTTGACCGGTCGCCGTCAACGCTTGACTGACGTCGCATCGCACTGGAATGACGCAACGTAACCAATACCGCATCCATGTTACTCGTAGATTGTATTTATTAGCGTCTAAATTGCATGCTGATTGTGTGAGGTGAATCGTGTTATTGATTGTGACGTTACAACTATCTTCCAGGTATACATTTGAAACTGAATTGTCAATGACTGAAACAATAAAAAACCGGCCAAGTGCGTGGACCACGCACATTGAAGGGTTCCGTAGTTAAAAAGAATTAATCCCAAAAACAAACTTAACATTGTAGTTGAAACACGTGTTCTCCTATACATTGATATACGTCACGGTCAATTCTGCAACTGCAAAGGAGAATGGGTAAGAGCGGACCCAGATACAAAGTTAAGTTCTTGGTTGTCCTCATCGAGTAGTTAATTAATCCTAAGACAGCATGTCTGAATTCACTTAGACAACAAAAAAGATATGTGAAGAAGTTATTTATTTATTTATTTACTTAAATCTTACCAACACCTACCATTACAGATCTGCGATCCAATGCGGTAGAGTGGCCGACATGCAACATCCTTAAATGCTAAATCCTTAATCTACATCCTATAAGATTACATACTACTTATATCCTAAATCTTAACCTACATCTAAATAACACATAACATATAATGCAGCTTTTGCGAATTTATTTTATTTTTTTTTTTTTGTTAAGGTGATTTAATAAATAGAATAAAAAAATAAAAGAATAGGAAAGTTCTTTACTAAGATACATACATACATAAACTGACGCCTTCATCCCATGGGGGTAGGCAGAAACTACAGAACGCCACCTGCTATGATCCTTGCATACTCTTGTTGCTTTAAGTTTGTAATCCCAATTTTTTTTATGTGACAAAATAACATATTAACGATTTTCGGACTTTTTCCTTTACGTGTGCTGTGATACCTTGCTTCTTGCCAAATTTCATGATTCTAGGTCAACGGGAAGTACCCTATAGGTTTTGATTTACTTGCGAGTATCAAAATATGGCCCATAAATGGCCGTAGTTTTTCATTGCATTGACTTACAAACTTGATTTTTTTAGAGCTCCAAGGGACCATAGATCTACGTATTTGACAGACGGACAATGAAGTGATCCCGTAAGGGTTCCGTTTTTTTCCTGTTGAGGTACGGAACCCTAAAAATACCGCCAAAACCATTAGAGATAGAAACACGGAATTTCGCACAATAATATTGTTCTGTAGGCTTGTTGGAGGTCATCAAAGCGGCGAGCAATAGCTCGATGTAACATTACTGTAAAAGCTGGCCCGGTGGGATACGTACATAGGTACCTATCTGCGTAATTTTTTTATTATGGTCTAGCAAACTTCATCAATGAAATCGAAACCTAAATTGAGGTGAGGCAGGCAACTGAAGGAACATGGGTGGGTTTTAGTCAGTAAAAGTCTGACACGCCCTCCCGCTCCGCCCAGAGCGGGAGAAGTCATTTTGTTGATTTCTCATCCACAAAAAAAAAAAAAAGATGCGGGTTAGGAACCATCATTGACATCATTCTGTAGAGCTGTTATTGAACTAATAGTTCAATACGGATGGTGTCAGGCACCATATAAAACGCAAATAAGGTGCGATCAGGTATAAGTATTTTGCTCACAAGAGTTTGAAGACAATATTAGAAATTAGTAAAAAAACACGCAAGCCGCTCCGTCGCTAGGCTACCAACACCAAAAACATCCCCTAACAACGGGTTTACCAAATCTGTCGCCAACAGTGATGGTGTTTAGAACAATGTAAATATTTCAGAAATTATCAACTTGCCGTTTGTATAAAATTTTCGTCTAACAGAAGAATAGCATATATACCTACTTATTAATTTAAAAGCGTTACAGTTATGGGGTTTATTTATAAATGCTGTTAAAGTTAAACAATGATTAGCGACTATTTAAAAGACTTTTTATTGTTCTTAACTTTAAACAACGTTGTAAAGGGGAAAGTTGAAATTAAGAGGGAAACACTAAAGTAACCCGCAAAATTAAAATTTTCTTACGATTTTTGCAATTACAGCTCAGTGTCTGGTATACTTACATAATATGTTGATTAAAGTATAGCTCTACAGAATTATTATAATCATTAGAAACAGCAATACAGCTCCATAAGTCCATAAATGTAAGAATTGGGCTCAAATGTCATGCTTTCATCAAATAGTCATTCAATAGGGTAATATGAACTTATAGAGTTGTATTGATGATTTTTATGAATATAATTCTATAAATAAATGTTTGCTACGGTCGCGAATCAATTTATATCAACATACAACCTGATACTGAGCTGCAAATTAAAAAAAATATAAGAAAATTTGGATTTCGCGCGCTACCCTGACGCTTTTGCCTTAAGGAAAATTGTCAATTTAACAGATAAAATGATGTTATTATAATTTGACGATTTTGCTCTCGCATCCCTATTTTCAAATGACGGCTAAATTCGGCCGCGAATTAAAAAAGCAAACATCAGCTTCCCGGCAACCCCGCGACTTGACGCGACAATGTCGTTAACGTCGAGTGACGTCATTTGACAAAGTGACGCCTTCCTATATTTTGGCGGTAAATACTTAATTGACTTGTGTACTGTCCACTTTTAAATATATAAACGAAATGATTTTAACCTTCTATAGTGCTCACAACATTGTGGACGTAGCAAAAAGATTTATTTATTTATTTATTTATTAAAACTTTATGCACAAGTAAAAAAATACTGTACAAAGGCGGACTTAATGCCTGAGGCATTTTCTACCAGTCAACCTTAGGGTGATGCAGAGAGAAAACATGGCAGGTGCAGCATAAAGGATAGATAACTCGAAAAAGAATAAATACTAATAAATAAATACATATATACATACATATAAACAGAATAAACTTTGTCAAGAGAAATAACGATAGGTAGAGGAGAAAAAGAATCCAGCAAGAATCAGCGCTGAAGTGATTCTGCCAACTTTATACGAATATGTTCACGAGCCTTCATTTTGAACGATAGCTGACTGGTTGCCATCCTGATGTTCAGAGGGAGCGCATTCCAAAGAAATACCGCCTGGACAAAGAAAGAAGAATGAATAAAACCAGAGCGGTGAGAAGGACATCGTAGAAGACGATTGTTGGTTGAACGAAGATTTCTACTATGGGCAGAGCACAAGTATTGAACATGGGAAGTCAGATAAGAAGGAGAAGTAGGTTTATTTAGTATGGAATACAACATAGACAGAGCCCTCAGCTCTCTGCGCTGACGTATGGGTAACCATTTTAAAAGCAATCGGTGCGCAGACACATGATCATACTTACGAAGATTGAAGACGAATCGAATGCAGTTATTTAGAAGGCGATCAAGTTTATTGAGGAGATCTGCATTCAGGTCATAATAACACACATCACCATAGTCTATTATGGGAAAGATTAGGGACTGTACAAGCATGGCCTTTATGTGTGATGGAAGAAGGTTTTTCAACCGATAGAGCGACCTCAACGTTCCGGTGACTTTCTTACTTACAGTCGTGACCTGCTTTCGCCAGTCAAGACAAGTGTCGACATGCAGACCCAGATCCTTAACATTGGAGCTAAACGGGATGACTGCGTTGTCAAACATTACAGGTGGCACAGTTAAGTCATTCAGCTTTCTCCTACTGTGGGGGCTCCCTACAATGATAGCCTGACACTTGATAGGATTAACCGCCACTCCAAATCGATCAGACCAGCTTTTAACCACACTTAGATCCCGGAAAGAAGATAAATTTTGAATTAAAGATTATGTATTGTAAGGAAATTAAATCTCAATTCTACATTGAGATGCTGACCTGAATAAATGCATTATTTCCTTATCTAAAGTCCCATTAGTAGCCAGTAGGTACTTATGTCTAGAACTGACTTTCTTCGAGAAAGCAGTCAGCTCCGGCATTATATTAAAACATGGAATGGGAAGCTTCTGTGGAAAGGGATCCTTTATTCGTGGCCCCAGATTGGAGTAACATCCGATAAAGGCGATGGGCACGTCCCTTATACCTGAGAAGGTACCTACGTCAGTATGATGTATTAAGGAATACCGGTGATCCGTTCATGAGGTACCTACGATAGTGTACCCTTAGCCCAAGAGTACCCCACGGGGAATACTGCCGTGACGGTTGTTTACTTATTTATTGAGAAAAACGGTACCATACTGAAATGATACACCTTTTTCATTGCATTAATTCTGTATTTTATCTTCTTGCACACAAACAAACTTGGTATAAGATAGCCATATTTAACAAACTGTTTAACGAGGCACTCAATAAAAATCAGTATAGACTAGATTTCTAGACAACCTTTAGGATCTGAGGCTCGAAGCGAACTAACCTGGAAAACTAGGCGACGCTCCAAATATCATGTTTTCATTACGTAGGTAATGGTAATTCTCTAGAAAAAACCAGTACTTTTGGCGGCAACTGTCAAATGAGATACTTTTTAACTTCACGAATACTCAGATACAAAATCATTTGAGTCAAATCACATACTTTCAACTTTATGTTTAGTATTTTAAATCCACAAAACTTATTATTATTTGCAAATCATGACAATACTGTTAACTCTTAGTTTGTAACATTTACTTGGTAAATGCGCGTCTGTTTTCTTAGAACAAATATTTATGTGCGCACCAAGAACTTATACTGAAATAATATCTTTATTCTTGATAAAAATAAATTATTATCCACTTTCAGTCAATAATATTCCGTTTACATACTTTTCCGTTTGTCCAATCACGCCCCGAATCTGCCCCGTGTTTATCGTAACGTCATCTTCAAATTGCGTAAAAAGGAATCTCAATGAATATTTCCACAAAATGTGGAAAAAAAAATAATCAGAAAGGGCGGAAAAGGTCGGGGAGATATCTTATTTAAATTGTCAATTTGTTGGCGACAATACGATCGTGCCCGCAGCCGTTGGGACCAAGAGCCAAAGGTAGGTAAGTATCAGATTTCCCTTTTGTAACACGACAATGACGACTTTCCGGATCTCTGTGTTGTGACCACTGTAAAAGCTTGTATTTACAGCTTTACACGGTTTATTTTTGTTAAATCTGTATGGAAATAGATCGTTTCTCTTTGAAGGCTAACTGGGACGTTTTAGATCGATACGATAGATTCTTTAGATGCTGTATAGTGTATCTAGACCGTACCTATGTACTACATATTTTATTTATCACCACCGTGGCGTCACCTTTAAAATCTAATAACAACATTATATGTTCAACGCGTGTCTTACGTTTTTTATGTATGAAGTTTGACGTGAGACGCGCGTTGAATATGATTAAATTTTTTGTAGCTTAGTTTGATTTTCGTTTCAAGCACACCCTAAGAGCCTGATCACGCGTGCCGCAACTACAACCACACACTAATTTGTATGAAAATGAATACTTAGTTTATTCACGCGGAAAATTCAACCATGTGGGCGACACCGACCACTTCAAGGCCACGTCGCAACCACAACGCAATCACCAGCGAGACCGCGCACTAGCGGCCGGCTACATCGCAAACACCTTCTTATACGCCGGACTCCGGCTTGCGTAGAGGAAGGCTAAAGTCGATCTGTCAGCAAATACTTGCACAATGTAACCACATCGCAAGTACTAGCGATGACGCAACCACGTCACAATTTTGTAGTTACCACAGCACAACTGCAAGAAGCTGCAGCTAGGCTGCTGCGACACTATTCTCACGTAACCACTGCTTGCCCACATTTTGTCGCTGCTATGTGGTGTGGTTATGGTACGTGTGACCGGGCCTTCAAACAAAAAGTTTATGTCAACCATGGATAGCTTTCCACAGGTTATCTGTCAAAACAACTGCCAACACAAATATGTACATAGTTGAACGTTTGCTCACGCCAACCTGTTGGTCGCGTCACTAACTAATGTTATTTATTGTGGTTTGTGGCTTAAATACAGCTGGAAGTATTAAACAACGCACACCTATTAAAGAACAGTTAAAAAAAATCGATAGTAACCATTTCGATGCCCAGCATAGCTTATGCGAACACGGAGACAACTGAGCCGGCTCTCCTTTAAATTATAATTAGTACGAATCCAGTATGTTAAGAACTTACTAAGCTAAAAATTAATAATATATAAGTATAGCATTTTGTCATAAATGTACATTTAAACGAAGCGCGTTTAGTTCCGGTGCGTGTTGTTTAATCTCTCTCGCGTCAAACTAAACAGTCATAAGGACATTTCACTTACCGAGCTAAACCACGCTTCGATGTATCTTCTTATGTTTTGGAAACGACTAAGGCTATAAACTTTCATAATATTTCCACTTCATCTACTTTGTGGAGCATTTTCACGAGGATTTACTTACAAATAAACAAAAAAACCTACAAAATACGTACCTACCTCGTTCCAAAAGACTCATTCTGTATAAAAATTCCGGCACCGCATGCGTGATCAACTACTGTATGTCATTACTACGTGGCGATACAATATTATAATTGCTTGTAATAGTTAATTTTCCGTTACAGCTCCGTAGTAAATTAGTTGTGGACACGTCAACAATTATAAGTCAAACAATATGGTTCATATCGCGATAATTGTTATTTTGGGAGAAAATTAACCGATCCCGTTCTTCTTTAATAACATTATTAACTGAAACCTTTGATAGACCATATTTCCAAGTAAAGTCTGTCATTATGTATACTTATAGAGGTAAGTACAGACGCACAAAGATACACGTCTAAAATGTATTTATACACAGCACACTTATCAAAAGATCACTAACTTTCGATTAACTCTTAAAATGTCGATTGCACACCATGTGTACAGATAACAATAGAATTTCAATTGTGTCTGCTAATTAGCGCGCGACGGGTTAAGGAAAATATCGTGACGAAACCTACTCATCATCTGTCATCATCTTCCTAGCCTTTTCTAGCCTATGTTGAGGTCGGATTCCAGTCTAACCGGGTGCAGCTGAATACCAGTATTTTACATGGAGCGACTGCCTACCTGACCTCCACAACCCAGTTACTGGGTAACACGATACCCCATGGTAAGGCAGGTTGTCAGACTTTCGGGCTTCTGATGACCCGTAACGACTGTCAAAGATCCACGACCTGATGAAACCTACATACTTACATACATATTTGAAGCTACTGATTTAAAACGCAACTCTTTCCTTGTCTGAAAAATAGGACAAGTTAAAATTGTAATCTCCTTTTTAATATTATTTCACGTCCACTGCTGGACATAGACCTCCCCCCCCCCCCCTCACGTGGCCACATCGATCATCCTTAGATATTTCCTTCAACAAAACTAAATATTTACTCTTCCACCTTTAAGAACGCAAAAGATTTCCCCCCTCGCCTCGTTTCAACAACCGATCTGCCGGATGAAGCATTTGCTACTACAGAATTTGTATTCTGCATTTTTTGTCTTCAGCATTTTGTGATAACAAAACAGCATTTTGTTACTACAAAATGCTACAAACTCTTGGCATATGAGTGTAATTAATTTGGCGCCAGTCAGGCCGGTTGCCAACTTGGAACGGTTCCGAACTGGACAGGTGTCAGAACCGCACGGTTTCCTTACAAGCTCACAATGTACGTGTGTTGTTGTGCTGTGTTGGCCATTACAGGTGTGTCGTACACGGTCCAGCAATAGAGCTATAGAACTCGATAGATTACTGCTCTGGCAAGACTCGAATTTACTTTAATGATTTAGCAGGACAAAGTTTATTCTGTTTATACAGGGTGTCCCGTAATTAATAGATAACCTCTTAAGGGGACATTGTACTCATCATTATGAACAACTTTTAGTATGGGGCCAAACCTGAAATCGCGAAAAAAAAATCATCTGTTCCCTACATTTACGTTCACATAACTGGTCAAAATGTAGAGAACAGCTGATATTTTTTTCGTGATTTTAGGTTTGGTTCCATAATAAATGATAAATACAATGACCCCTTAAGAAGTTATCCATTAATTAAGGGAGTGTGTCCCTTAATTAATGTACTCGTACGTATGTACGTTTTATTTAAATTCTTTTTCGAGTTATCTACTTATCTCTAAGTTGCACTTGTCATGTTTTGTCTCTGCTAGAAAATGACTCAGGCATTAGTTATTAAGTACTAACATAGGCTAAATAATATTGTTACTAACACAGTGGACCTTTGTTGTTTGAATTAATAAATGATAATAATAATAATAATTAAGTCTGTCTTTGTACAACTTTTTTTTACTAGTGCATAAAGTTTTGATGAATAAGTAAAGTAGAGGGATCTCGTTGCTTTGTGCGGGAGTCAACTCTTCACACATGCAATTATTTTACTCAGTCACAGATGAGAAAATCCTCCAAATCCTCCTAAGGAAGGTTGGAACATTGAAAGTGTGGACATATTCGCATAATCATGATTAATGCCAAATCGATGGGTATTCTTACCGATTTGCCAGCTGTCGACGCCAATTTTTGATGAAATCATCGACGAGAAGTTTAGTTACTTACCTGTTCAGATAATTCAGGACTAAAATACTAGAATTATTCCATCAAAGTGAAATCAGTTATTGTAGTCTGACCTCAATATAATTCCAGGTCTTTGCTCTCTTAATAGAAGCAGTAAAAATATCTACTTTATTTCAGCTGACATATTTTATTTCTTGAAATAAATAACAAAGTGGAATCAACATGGAAATAGGCCACAGTTGATTGGTTTCTTCCACATCTCTTATTCTTTTTCCTTGGTAACAAAGTCAACTAGAAAACAATTAAGTATACGTATAGGACATTTCTCCACAACTCCGGCTGTCTGTATTCGCAGCTAAACTACATTGTTAGCGCTCTTACGTAAGAAATTCTATACTTAGCTATTTGGGTCGATATTTAAACGTACAGTTAACAGCAAAATGCGTTTTAAATATCAAGAACAAAATTGATAAATGAGTGGGGCGACTATAATTTCTTCGCTACTATACTCCATTTACAATAAGACCTTTTTTACAGTCCGTTCAACCGATTTTGACTTCTATTGTATTGGTAGTATGACAAACGGCAGCTGCAGTAAACAGTTGGTATTGTAACCACTTTTTAGGGTTCCGTAGTCGACAAGGAATCCTTATAGTTTCGCTATGTCTGTCTGTCCATCCGCAGCTTAGCTCAGACTCTTAGTACTAGAAAGCTATAATTAGGTATGGATATACAAATTCATCACGCCGACAAAGTGAAAATTTGAAGCAGTGTGAGTGACAGAGATGCCGCTATCGGCGTCACTGTCACTCATACTGCGAGTGTGACGTGGTAGTCTCTTTCTAAAGCACAATGTGTCATATTAACGCCCGTGTACTACACGTTCCAGAAGGCATAGCTTAGTTAGACCCAACACAAGTTGACCGATGACCTGGTGAAGGTCGTAAGAAACCGCTAGATGCGAGAAGCATAGTACCAATTATAAAAGATATGTCCAGCATTGGACGTCTTTCGGTTGAAATGTTGATAAAAGTTATTTTTAGGGTTCCGTACCTCAAAAGGAAAAAAGGAACCCTTATAGGATCACTCGTGTGTCTGTCTGTCAGTCTGTCCGTCTGTCACAGCCAATTTGCTCCGAATCTAATTAACCGATTAAGTTGAAATTTGGTACACATATGAATTCCTGTGACCCAAACACGGACGGGTAAAGTAAATAAATGAATTTTGAATATGGGGGTCACTTTTGGGGGGCAAATAAGAAAATTTAAAAATAAAGTTTTGCAAACTACACCGTGTGACATGTGAAATGAAAGGGCTTACTATGAGGGTCTCAAATATATTCATCATTTAAAAATACATATCATTTAAAAATAAATTGTTTTAAAGTTATTTGAGAAAATAGACTAAAATTGACCATTCCCCCCCCCCCCCCTTATCTCAGAAACTACTGAGCCAAAAATTTTGAAAAAAATACAGAAAATAGATCTTTACCTGTAGATTACAGGAAAACCTATAAGAAGTCTGTGGTCTTAAAATAACATGGTAAATCTATCAATATTGTGAGTACAAACTTACATTTACAGTTGGAATGTATGGGAGAACATGTTTTTCAACTACAATGTTAAGATTGTTCTTAAGATAAATTCATCCCAACTACAGAACCCTTCATTGTGCGTGGTTGTGGACGCACTTGGCCGGTTTTTATCATAAAGTGCTCCATATACATATATAGTCCTAACAACAACAGATTTATCTGTTCTGTGGTCCTAACACTAGGATTCCCTGTGTCGTGAGTACCAGGATCTTCCATTATACAACGTGTCGTTTTGCATCCTCGTCAAATTTCAGAGTGTGGTACAGAACATCAAACCGAACAACTTTCTCCATGGGACCAACATCGTAATCGCGAAAAAAATTTCAACTTTCCCATAGAAAACTTCAATACCTACACGACGCAAATGTATGAGACGGCTAATTATTTTGTAGCGATTACGATGTTGCTGCCATCGATAAAGTTGTTCGGTTTGATGGTCTATACCACACCCTTAAATTTGACGAGAATGCAAAACGACACGTAGTACAGTTCTCCAGATCGAATTTCGGCATATTATAGTGCACAAGTATGTGCGCAGACAGGTGCACTCTCTCTTCTATAACATTAAGTTTATGTAAAAAAATGAAACAATAAGATATAAGACTAAATGAGAAAGAAAGAAAGAAAAAATTTGGCAGTACAGGGGACTGCCGACAGAAGTGAAAACTATGCATAACATGCCGCGGTGTCGCGGTGGCGCGAACCCGTACGATTTCCCCCTACCAAAAAGCTCAATGCGCCTAAAGAAGTTTAGACTTCAAAAAATGAATGACGATGACTGTGAGTTCTTGAGACAATCCTAACGTCATCTTCCTCCCCAGCAGCGTCCCTGTGTCCTCGGTGCGCGGTGATGTCGCCATGGAGGTTGTGCTGCCGCTGGCGGTGGTGTGCGTGCTGGTGAGCGCCGCGCCCAACGCAACGCGCGCGCGCCGGCCCGCCGACCTGCCCGACGAGCCCGTACTGCCTGACGAAGATGAGGAGCTGCACAGGCTGGATTACTACGATGAGGAGCGGATCAATATCTCAGGTTAGTGACTAACATGTTCTGCTGGAATAAGTAACGTCCGGTTGAAGAATAGGGATGACGCCGGGGTAAAACAAAAGAAATTCTATTTAGTCCGTCAGTCAGATAATAAAAAAATATTAGACACGTATTTTTTGCTTTAACATATTAATAAAAAAATACTTAGATAACACGCATTAAAGTTGGGGAGTGGGGGCTCGCTACGTCACTTCTACGTCTAAAACATAGCTAGGCGTGACGTCATGCTACATTTTAACTCAATGTATTGCCGTAGTCTTTTGATTACGTAAAAAAATAAAAAATATGCGTCCAATATTTTAGAATAATCTACAGGATGGACAAAAAAACATTTAGAGAGCACGAACACGTGTAGTTACGTAAGTTCAAACGATTTTAAAATTGGAAATACACGTTACACTCATACTATTTTTTTTTTTTTGGAACGACGCGGCTCGCTGTAGCAGTTGACTGGTAAAAATTGTCATGCGCGTTCATACTTTACAAGCGTACAAAAAATCAATTTACCATGGCGGAATGAAGCCCCACTATAGGGCCCCACACACTACACAAACACTGTCAAAAACAGTTTTTATGAATGACCGCCTGCCGGCGGACTGCCAGCGGTCTGCAGATGTGTGGGGACATGCAAGTTTCTTGCGTATTCTATGGCATACAATTAAATTGAAGCATCAAATAACTAAACATCTAATGCACGGTTTCTCAGGTTTTTATAAAACTCGTTCGATAATCATTATTAATCGAGTGCACTATTATCTGAGGACCTCAAAAACCTAGTATAGGTATGTATAAGGAAGGAATTCGCTTAAATAGATAATTTTGTCGAATCAACAGCTATTGAGAGTTTTAACTCCGTTTAAGAATTCTTCAGAAACCGGGCATAGACACTGCAACTTTTATAGTTATTGTAACTTATTTAAAAGGTGCACCGTCTTAAATGTTACGCCGCCGCCGCAGGCAATTAAATCGCACCGTGTAGATGGGGCTCTTAGTTCCAAAAAATGTTTGGTTCCCAGAAATCACAACACTGAAACAATATGTTATTAATTACAGCTCCTTTAGTAGGGCTTTTTATGACAGACCCTCATAATCGTCTCATTTCGGACTTATGTTCTTCCTGATTGAAAGCGTCAGGAGCCCGTGAGTAAGAGCGCGGGTAAGGGACATCCCGGAATATCTGTGCGAATGCACGTGACTAGATCCGTAAATCCGTAAACAGGGATAAATAATAGCTGTAGGTATTATCGCTACACATGTGAAGATATAGGAAGTACCTGCTGTTGTTTTACACTGCGCCCCGCGGTTTCACCCGCGTAGACCGGGGTAATAAAAAGTAACTAAAACCCGACTACTGAAAAATCGCCGCCAATAGCCTACCTACTGGCTTTTGCCCTCAACATCGCCCGCGTGAATGTCGGAAATTTTCCTACGGGAACGTAGGTACTACCGCGATAAAAAATATCCTTTGTCCTAATCCAGGTCATAGTCTGCACATGTGCCAAATTTCATAGAAACCCGTTTAGCCGATTTAGCGTGAAAGTTAGGCTGTTACTCAGTGATAACATGATAAGTTATATAATATAGTGGTGAAAGAATTTTTTAAATCGATCCAGTAGTAAAAATATTTTATTTTTATAATATTAGTCTGAATAACCATAGAGTTACTTGGCCATTACTCTCCATAAATCTACGCTTTGGAACGGGGTGGGGATCTAATTGCTAAAAAACAAGTGGTTTCACTTGGATACCCCACGACTCCTTTTTAGGAACGCATACTTACCTACATCCATCATCCTCCTGCTCTTTCTATCCCAATTTATTTGGGGTCGGCGCAGTATCTCTTTTTCCATACAAATATCACTATTAGGCCTCTGCCTCGAATTTTGCGGGCAGCGGCAGCGGCGGCGGAGCGGGAGTGGCAGGATTTTATGCGTAAAAACAAATGGACCGGACCTCCAAAACAGCGGCGCGGTAGCGGGGCGGGACAATGCGAGACGCGCCGCCGCCGCCGCCGCCCCGCTGCCCGCGAAATTCGAGGCAGAGGCCTTAGCCTTCATCTCAACACAGCTACATACAAGCTCAGAGTAAATATAAACCCAGAGAGCGCTGCGAACAATACAGTGAAGCATTCGCAAAACTACACCTCGTTCTGTGTGTACACGCTCACACGCACACATTTACACCAAATTACAAATAAACTATACACCTCATTACGTGCACACATGTTTACAAAACTCGAAACGCGCGGCCTCACGTCACTGTTGACAGCGCTGTCTTGGTGTTTTATTTAGTCGGAGCATACAAGTATTAAAATTACGCAACAGAATATTAATACCTTTTCAAATAAACTTACTAAACAGAGAGCAAATTCAAAAGTGCTAACGTCAACATCGCATAAATTTAATATAACATACTAGCTGCGCCCCGCGGTTTCACCCGCGTAGACCGGGATGAAAAGTAGACTATGTGTTAATCCAGGGTATAAGCCATCTATACACCAAATTTCATCCAAATCAGTCCAGCCGTTTGAGCGTGAAGAAGTAACAAACATACAAACACACACACTCACAAACTTTCGCCTTTCTAATATTAGTGTGATAAAATATTCATGTACACCGTGTGCCGCAGAACTCTATCCTCTCCCCCCCTCCCACACAAACTTCATGCAGCAGCGGCATTACGAGATATTAGTACTTAAGTTAATCTGTTTAGTGCAAGTAGTAACAGTGGTACTTTAACTGGGAAAGTATGTAGGGAGTTAGTTATGAGCTATTTAGTGCCATTTGTAGGCTTTTGTAGAGCTCTTCTTTAGTGCTTTGTCGAAGGTCTTTTTGTAGAGATTTAACTCATTTAAACTATTAAATACAGAAATGCAGACTCAGGAAGGAAGTAGGCGGAGTAATAATCTAAGGTAACTAGCCTGTTCTGTCCCTCTGTAGGGCAAAGGGCCCCCTCTCCCTTTTCTGTGTATTAAATTGCTTCCGAAATATTGCACAGTTTTACAAAGGGTTTTACTGGGTAAAATAAAATTAAAAACTATTATATTTTTGTGCTACACTTTTGTGCGTTTTACAGCATTATTTATGGTTTTGTTTAACTTAATAAACAGCTTTTGAATGCGCTTATTTCATCTCGAAATTCAAATGCATATAATAATACAATAAAATTGAAATTATCGTCACAGTATAAATGCAGAGTGGATTTTTGAGATGGGGAGTAAGGGCACCTGTACCTTTTTTAACCGTTGTAGCTACTAAAACCGGGCTAAGAAGACTTTATGGAACCTGAAGGTGAAAATGAAATTAATATTACATTACATTTGCATTACACGTCGTGTTTTTTTCTTCTGTTGCTGCACTCGAGCAAACGGCTAAATAATTGTTATGTAAACTTTTTAATGCTACTGTGAAATAAAAACATTAAACTGGCCATTTGCGGTTTAAAAATTTAGAGATGCCATTAAAGTTTTATTTTAATTTTTCTTCTTCGGAAAATTAATGGCTGTCACATTTTTTTTACATGCGCAACAGCCAGTTAAACAGAAATTATTAGCTACCTAATCGAATACAAACTTTTTGGTTTTATTTATATTTTTTTAAGGATATGGCAAACTAAAAAAACTGAACTTTTTTATCATCACTTTTTTGTCCGTCTGACTACAGAGGTTTTATATTAAAAAAATACAAGTATCCGACACGTTAGAATTATTTGAATAGCATTTATTTATTTATTTCAGCATGGAAGATAGTATACTATAATAATATTCTGTTACTTATATCCATGAACGAATGAATGTATGTTTTCAATGCGCACACCCTCAAATTCGTTTTCATAAATAAAACAATAAAAGGAAAATAAACGCCACAGTCGTACACGACACTTTGCATAAAAGGCTGGAAGCCCGGGCAGAACTGCAGAAGTTCGCGGCGATAGCCGGGTTGGGACATTTGGACGTTGCAGTAGTATTTCAAACATTATTGTGAAGGGAAACACAGAAGGTGAACTCTTAATATTCCAAGAAAATAGTGCCTCCTATAAATACAGGATAGATTTTTGAAGCAATAAGGGCAGGTACCTCAACCGTTGTAGTTACTGGAAAACGGCCTCAGGAGACTGTCATTAACTTTTTGAGTTATTGCTAACTGCATTCACAAATTTTGAAAAATGGTACAGTCAACAAAGAGATATCTAGGCATGGTACACTAACATATTTGTATGTGAATTGCTTCATGTTCAATTTCGTGAAAATTTACAATTTTGTGTTGGTGTGTAGGAGTATTGCAAAAACAAAGTAATATATTAGGTGTTTACCTATGAAATTGCCGTTCTGCAGTACTGGCCATTTCAAATCAAAATAATTTTTGTTTGGCTAAGAATTCTAATTTCAAATTAATTTTATTTTAAAAACATGGATATTTTTTTTTAAAAGTAGTCATTTGTTTATTGATTAGTGTTACATTTTCATTGCATTTCAATCTTTTTCGTCAACATGGATACGTTAAAAATTCGAGTAATTATGGAATATGAGTACCGTCGAGGCAGCAACGCGGCACAAGCGGCACGCAACATCAACGACGTTTACGGAGCTAACACTACAAACCAACGCACCACTTGTTATTGGTTTGCTCGCTTCCGTTCTGGAAATTTCGACCTGAAAAATGAACCTCGCGGTCGTCCGAAGACTTTGGTCGACAATGACGAATTAAAGGCGATTGTGGAAGCTGATGATACACAATCTACGGCTGAATTAGCAGCAGCTTCCGACGTTAGCGTCAAAACAATATTGGTCCATTAGCGTCAAATTGGCAAGGTAAAAAAGCTTGACAAATGGGTGCCCCACGAACTCAATGATCGCCAGCGCGAAGTACGCGTCGAGACGTGCCTTGCACTGCCCAACAGACACACAAATGAAGGAATTTTGAACCGCATTGTTACCTGCGATGAAAAATGGATTCTGTTTGATAACCGCAAGCGCTCAGCAAGTTGGTTGGATCCTGGTTCAGCACCTAAACAACGAAAACTTACCCCTAGAAAAGTGATGGTCACTTTTTGGTGCTCTAGCGCCGGTGTGATTCATCACAGCTTCTTACCAAACGGGGTGAGCATTACTTCAGATGTGTACTGTGAAGAACTGAACACAATGATGGAGAAGCTGGCACATCTCCAACCAACATTGGACAATCGCTCGTCTCCGCTGCTCCTGCACGACAACGCGCGACCTCATACTGCACAGCAGACGGTCTCCAAGTTGCAAGAACTGGGGTTGGAAGCTCTCCGTCATCCGCCCTACTCACCAGACCTTGCGCCTACAGACTACTACTTTTTCCAGAATTTGGATAACTTCTTGGCGGGAAAAAAATGCAATACCCGAGAGGCAGTACAAAATGCCTTTGAAGAATTTGTTGCCTCCCGTCCAGCTGATTTCTTTAAGAAGGGCATCAGTAAACTGCCACTGTGTTGGCAAAGATGCATTGATTGCATGGGTGATTAGTTCGATTAATACAAATAAAAAATGCATAAAAATATTCGTTTCAATTTTTTCATACAAAACGGCAATTTCATAGGTAAAGACTTATTATATAAAATTGAACATGAAGCAATTCACATACAAATATGTTAGTATACCCTGCCTAGATATCTCTTTTGTTGACTGTACACCCAGTTATGAAATAGTAAATTCTCATGATTACGATATTATATTCATATCTTTTTTTTGCATTCCTTAATGTTTAAGGGTGTTAAGGTACAATTACGGACCCTGCAGGGCACAGCATAAAGTATACATTTTTTTCTTAAAATAAAATTAGGAAAAAAATTAACAACTAACAATTTTTTAATATGTTATTCAGCATCAATATGCTAATCGAGTGAGTGAGCAGTGGTGGCCTAGTGGTAACGACCCCGACTTACAAGTTGTAGGTCATGGGTTCGAACCCAGGCAGGCGCTTTACTTTGTGTAAATAATTTCATCACCACTGCTCTCAAAACGGTGAAGGAAAACATCGTGAGGAAACCGGCATGTCTTAGAACCAAAAATTTTAAGACTTGCGACATCTACGGCCCACTCCCTCTCGAAGAGAGGAGGCCTGTGACCCAGCAGTGGAAACGATAAAGGCTGATTGATTTTGTTATGCTAATCGATGCAGTTTCATATCTATATTTACAAAAATAAATTGCCATGCATTAGTCTCGCAAAAACTTGTTTTTTTTTTTGTTCTTGTTAATACTGGGGTGGTTTAGGAAAAAAGAAAATTAGAAAAACCCAAAGGAACAGTCAAAAAATGAAAATTGAAATTTTCACAGGACAACGTCTGACGGGTCAGCTAGTAAAGATTAGAAGACCCTTCTGGAGTAACGTTTCTAAAGTCCACCCTGAGTAGGTAAAATATTAAGTCTTCAACAGTCTGGTGTTGGTGCAGATAGCATCTACTCTGTTACCTTCAGACCATAACTTGAAAGCTTTTCAGCTAGGTAGTACTAGACCTGAAGAAAAAATCTTCGGAATGCTCTACTCTACAGGCACAAGGCTAAACTTGCTAAAGACTTTTTGTCTACCAAAAACTGCGACAAAATTGTCGCCAACGGTAGATAATATTATTTCGCTTTTTGTCTAAGCACACAAAGACAAGCATTATGCTGTCCAGAGCTATCTAAGCTTACTAAAGTGAATGGTTCCCAAACAAAGCAGGATAACACTGCATGCCGTGAACTAGTGTTAGCAGCCATTGTTCGGAGTCAACCTTCGTTACCTGTGCACTTAGTGGCGGTGTTCGAGACATTATGCAAGCGAGTTGGCGGCGCGCCAGCCACGAACAAACAGCCTTCCAATCATGTATAATGAAATTGCTGAATTGATGTAACCCCGCCCCACTTTGCCCCCCTTTGCCCCTTGCCTCTTCGAGACCCCGTGACTTATGTAAAGATCGATCGTTTTTGAATTTCAGACGTTTCAAGTTTTGGGATTTATTGCTTTTTCAGTCAGCGGACCATGTCTTTATGCCGTGTAAGTGGGACTTGGGACCAATTTAATAAAAGTGACAGGCCACACGTGGCAGGTGACAATCCGTCATTTCGTCAAGTTTCTATCATATAGTTCCTGCTTTATCAGCACCTGTCGTGAATTTTGTTACAGTTTTGTAATTTTTAGGGTTCCGTACCTCAAAAGGAAAAAACAGAACACTTATAAGATCACTTCGTTTTCCATATGTCTGTCTATCTGTCAAGACCTTTTTCTCAGGAACTGGTGGTGATATCAAGTTGAAATTAATACGTCTATGGTCCCTTGGAGCTCTACAAAAATTAAGCTTCTAAGTCAACGCAACAAAAAATACGGCCATTTATGCGAAATATTTTGATACTCGCAAATAAATCAAAACCTATACGATACTTCCCGTTGAACTAATCATGAAATTTGGCAAGAAGCAAGGTCTCACAGCACATGTAAGAAAAAGTCCGAAAACCGTTAGGTAATTTGTAGTTTTATCACATTTGCGATTACAAACTTAAATTTGCAATTCTAGACTTGACCGTGACGTATATCAATACGGGAGAACATGTTTTTACCTACAATGTTAAGTTTGTTTTTGGGATAAATGCTTTTCAACTACGGAACCCTTCATTGTGCGTGATCCGACACAAACTTGGCCGGTTTTTTTCACAAATATGTCGCATTGTTATTAAATAGGGCCCTGGAAGCCTAATTCTCTGTTGGCCTGGATAGTTTATGCATATGTGTTGTGTAGGCTCTCCCTAGAAAAGATATATGATAAAGAAAATAAACATCGCGAAATATAAACAGGCCAATGAATTGTCCTTAAAACATACATAGTTAAATGTGTTGCACCGACATGTTTTACATGTTTTAGTAAAAGATATCCTTAAGATAAAACTGAGCGGTACACATGTTGGCTGCCACATTGACGGAATCTGTGTCAACAATATAAGCTATGCAGACGACATGGTACTTCTCAGTACATCGATAGGTGGGTTGAAGAAGTTGCTATCTATCTGCGAGACCTATGCGGAGGAGCATGGTTTGATATACAACTCGAAGAAGAGTGAGCTTCTTGTATTTAAAGCACCTAGGCAGCAGCCGCGCAGTGTTCCGCCCATAAGTCTCAATGGTGTAGCATTAAGGGTTGTCAATAGTTTTAGGTACCTTGGCCACATTGTCACGGGCGACCTAAGGGACGCCCTAGATAAAGAGAGGGAGCGCAGGGCGTTGTCTGTGAGGAGCAATATGCTTGCCCGCAGGTTCGCTCGTTGTACTACAGACGTCAAAGTTACTCTTTTTAAGGCGTTCTGTCAATCGTTTTACACGAGTGGCCTGTGGGTGTCATACACGCGCCGAGCCTACAACGTCCTGCGTGTTCAATTTAATAATGCTTTTAGGATGCTGTTGGGACTGCCGCGGCGGTGTAGTGCTTCGGGAATGTTCGCAGAGGCTCGCACAGATGGATTCCATGCCATTATGCGAAAGAAAGCGGCCTCCTTACTACAGCGCCTGCATAGTAGTAACAACAGCATTCTAAAAATGATTGCTGCCAGAGCGGACTGTCCCTTTCAGGGACACTGGGTGGGGACAGTCCTATAATATTAGTGTTCAAAACTAACAATACTAACCTATGTATAAGCATTATTGTTACTAACACCAATGTACTAACATATATGGACCTAGTCTGAAATAAAGTTTAATTTAATTTAATTTAATTTAATTTAAAACAAAATTCTCCAGAACAACTTCCGGGTTATCGGAAAATGGATAAGGAAAGATCTCGCAATCTAAATTGCATACTGGAAATATCGTTTGCATAATTCATTATTCGGAAGAAGGTATGAATTATGCTAATTTAAACATCCGTTCAGCCAAATTATACTAACATTTTGAAAACATTACAATATCGCTCCTCTCCCACATGGTTTAGTGTTGTTTGGCTAGCTTAAAATTCTCTGAATTTTCGAGCGACCACTGATACATTTGTATATTTGTCCACTGATATATTTGTCTTATATAGTTGTTGTTGTTGTAGTTGTTGTTGTAGTTGTTGTTATGTAGTTGTTGTTGTTTGTGTTGTGTTGTGTTGTTGTGTGTTGTTGTGAAAATTGACGCCTGTATAATTGGTCCTTTGGGATTTCCTATTGCCATAGTCGATAACGCTGCGCAATCAGGCTGAAAATCAAAATCAAATCGCAGCAGGTAATTTCCCCGTTTTCAATCGATTTGGTTTCAGAATATTACGAGGTAGCAGCATGTTTTTACGAATTCAGGGTGTAAAAAACCATCACAAAGCCATGGTCTATGCATTCTGTAGGTATCATCGCGGACACTGGCGTTGGACCATTTTTCAATCTTATTACTAAGGGCATATGGGTGAAATGTGATCAACCGCCATTTCTTAATTCACGCCTCTATTCTCCGAAGGGTACGGCAGAGGTGTAGGTACCTATAGAACATCCATAATTGAATAGTCAAACGAACTTACCTGTAAGTGAAGTTCGACGGTAATTATACTCGTTGCTGTCTCGTTCGAAGATGATGATTGAATACAATGGTAGTAGTAGGCGTTTAGTCGAGTCACTCGTCACATAATTTTGAAGAAATAACTAAAAAATGAACGCGTCCTAACGCGTACTGTCACCCGCGGCTGCAACTATATTCATTAAGTTCATAGCGATTTATTGGTTTTACACACAGGGCCCATGCTCATATCATATACCTAGGTATATAATAGCATGGAATGTTTGGGTTGGGTGGGACTCATCATCTTCGAACGAGACAGCAACGAGTATAATTACCGTCGAACTTCACTTACAGGTAAGTTCGTTTGACTATTCAATTATACTCGTTGCTGTCTCGTTCTCAATGATGATTGAATACAATGGTAGATGTTCAAAGACTAGTTGTAAAAAACAATAAATCTTAATAAAAAAAAAATAACAAGAATTTGTTACTTTTATTAAAGGTATTTGCATTCAAGGTATGTACTATGGACAAAACTTAAGCATGCTCACTTAAGAAAATATTCCTGTGAGAGCGCAGCTAGTGACAAACGAACATTGTGCGCTCGAGTCGTGATTCTTGCTATGCGATTATAGCCTTTGAGGTGATCATGCGGAACTTTGGCCCATAGTATCTACTAATGTAATTTTTGTAATAGTATTCCACTCTCCAACAGCTAATTATAATATAGCTCACAGCTTTTTAGGGCTTTCTTGTTCATAATTTATGCAAGTTAGAACAGTGCAGACATTTTTGTCACTTCTAAATAATTTACTACAGCCTGCTGTAAACTGCGTGCACTTGTTCTATTACCTATAATAATATAATTAGTAAATTTTTTAATCATATCAGTGTTCTTTGATCACTGTATTTTTGATAATACCTAATTAGTTTGTGAGATCGTTAGCGCCCTTTGGCCTGTTGCTAACATTTATAAAGTCACAGTTTGCGGGTACCTAATACCTAATTTTAAAAATTATTTTGGTGAAAATAGTTATTTTCAGTTCATAAATAATGTACTTCAACAAGAATATTATTAGTATTACATATAGGTTTTGAAAGACTTTTTATAGAAAACCTATGAATAGCTTTTAACTTCATCAGCTGTAGAGTAACTAAACATTTATAATTAAAGTTAGATTTGATTTAATGGAATTTTAGCTTCTACAGGAAATTCCTTCTTAAAAATCCGAGTGAAAATATTATCTAATATTGGTAATGGTAGTTTTAAAATACTTGTATTTTATAAATTACAGTAAGTATGTTCCATGCTACAAATGTAGGTAGGTACTTTCAGATGCTAATTTATTCATAATTTCAATATTCTACTGTCAATTTCTGGTGAAAAATAGGTATAATAAACTGTTGCTCTGTCTATAATTATCTTTTATAGTTGGTTCTATTTTTGTATGGCTTGTATGGTTTCTTTGGTTTAGAGAACCATAGAGAATAGAGGGAAAAATATAAAATAGATGATAATATTGAGCCCTACTCGTACACAATGTAAACTAATCACTGCCACAACCCCTGGATCTGGGTTCCACATTGGCACTATGTGTCGATCTGTGATTTAAATAAATCAATTTTAGTTTCACCAATTAAAGAAGTATCTAATCTTTTGATAATGTTTATCATTCGTCGCCAATTCTTCATGGCTAAAGCCTGCTATCACCCCTCCTTGTAGCTCTTTTTAGACTCACCAAACCATTAACACACGTTATTTTTAGTATACCTATGTCATCATCATCATTCTCCTGTCCCTACCCCAATTTATTTGGGGTCGGCGCAACATGTCTTTTCTTCCATACTTCTCTATTAGGTACCAAAATATTAGAAATTTCTCGATTCTCACCATTGTTGCATGATACTGCAGTAATAGATATTGAAAAAAAAAATACTGAACTAGATTCCACAACCTTATAAAAATCTTTCAGAACATTTTTATCCCAGGAAAGCAATTAATAACAGGGAATAAATGTGAAGCTGAGCTTCCTTCTCAGTCCATTGCTGATGTGCAGCCTGAGAGCTACATGATGTTCCCAACCCTGTGAGGAGACATCTGTAGATCTCTAACTTGAAATAGGTATATTCTTTCTAAAAGAATTTTCCCGATGTGGCCAAGTTTATTGACCACCACTGAAGATTGTGTATGTGTACAGGATTCAATATACCTAGCGTTTATATCATAATTGTCATCATTAATTTATTTACTTGTAATAATTGGATATTAAATTATATATAGTATATTATATTAGAATTACAATAACCTGAACATGAAATCTAAACACCTAATTCCATTTTACCCAAACGTTTTTATCAATACCTAAGGCTAAAAAATTATATGTTTATTAACTTAAAGCTGTTTTGGTATAAAATCTAATTTTTCCAGTATATTATAAAAAGGTAGTACTATCCAAACAATGTAGGTAAGTAGGTACCTATGTGAATGTTTTATATTCAAAGAAGACCATCTTAAATATACTTATGTCTGATAATAAAGCCTCTTTCTTTGAAGCTATAACAGGTTTTCATAGTTTATCATGTAAATGTTACTGAAGCCAAAACAAATGGTAAATATGAAATTGATACCTACTAATTAGTATTTTTCTTAGGAAAATAAAAAACACACCATGTAAGTATTTCCGATTATGTATGTTAATGTAGGTCATGTAATTGCATCTTTTACAAGAAGTAAATTTATGTAAAGCTTTCTACTGTTTGGTAGGTAGTTTTTCCCAATCTGACATGTAAGTACCTATTATCTTAACAATAGTGTCATCTCCCAATTCAAAGTAAGAAGTAATTAACAAACTTGTTAAGAATAGTTTGAAAAATAACAATTGTAAGTACCTTTATACACAGGTCATCCATTAATTTCAGAACAGGTGTTACCTGTAGCTAAGGACTCTAAAGAATTTTTCATTCAGTAGAGTTTAATCTTATTCTGGTGTCACTTATGTGAATTGGTTTGTATACTGTACTAAGCGATCAGGAATACAAGATCTGTGGTGATTAGTTACAAATCACAAAACTATGAGAATTAAATGTGCCCACCTGTGGTTCACTTGCGATGTTGATGGTTCCTCCTATCCTGCACTTCCGATGGTGCTCCAGGAGACGCCTTCCTCCCCCCCCCCTCTTTTTCGCTTCTGCGCGAGGAGGGCTCTGCCAGTTTTAAGTTTTATTTAAATAAAAAATGTTTGATCTAAGCAATGAACTTGCAGTGCTTATTTTAGCAGAGATTTTCAAGTTTCTGACTCCGTTTCTGTACCAGAAAACTGTTTTATGAATGACAGATAGTAGGAGTGATCAATGTCCCCTTGGATTCAGTAACACCATAACTGTGAATAATTCAGTCTTTAAATTAAAAAAATATCATCTGGCTTTAAATGTCCTTCAGGCACAGCTGAAGACCCGAGCCCGGGCATGATAGTGCTGTGTAATTTGCTGCTGCCTTAAATGTGTTATCTAGTCTCACTTTCTTGATATTTCCTGAACTGTCACGCTAACTTTTGTTTGATTCAGATTATAACATTAACTGCTCGGTTACTAAGCTTTTTGAAGTATAATGTCCCATCTTTAGGCATCTGTTTAAGCAGGTCTTCTCAAACTCTCTCTGTGTTTTCAATCTGGTTGAATTATTTTTGATGGACATTCTCATTACTATCATGTGTATCAGATGAGTTGCTTATTGAGGTATATCTGGAAAAAATATATACTTTATGCATGCCGTAAGGGCGGCACACATTGTATCAAATAACCATGTAAGTTCCCGTAGAACTTCCCTTTAAGGTTATATAGACAAAAAAGTCAACCATAGGTTGCTTAGCTCACAAGCACCACACACAGCCATTGTAAACCACATGCGCTCCCGCAGAGCGCCCCAGGGTCAGGCAAATCGCTCACATTTTTGCCATTTTGAACCACGTGTGTCCCCGCAGAACACCCCACAGGTCAGGCAGAGCTTCAGTTCCAGTTATAAAAAAAGTCAACCACGTATTCCTTAGGAACATCCCACAGGTTGTTTTGCTCACAACATAGCCATTTTTAGCCACGTGCGCTCCCACAGAGCGCCCCACAGGCCAGGCATATTGCCATTTGAGGTTAAAAATGTTAATTCTTGATTGCAACCATGTGCAAAGCCGCATGACACAAAACACAATTATCACACTCATGTTTTGGATAAGGTAGCATTATACCTACTCTTGAAGGTCCTTAGACCATTGATATATTTATAAACACCAGTGCCCTAAACTATAAGCAAGTAATAACAGAAAATATCACACCATGCGGTAAATTTTTTACCTCCGCCTTTCGAATTGAGAATTCAAGTTTCTTTACGTTTTTCGAGTGTTTTAATCTTCCTCCGTAAGTGTGATCTTTTTGTTTTCCTTTCTGACTTCCACTTTTCCATTTTTATGTGAAATTAAACATTTTTTACACAAAATGATAAAAAAAATGCGGAAATATGTGACGCTGTTACTTGACATAAAAACCGAATGAATATAGTTGCAGCCGCGGGTGACAGTACGCGTTAGGACGCGTTCATTTTTTAGTTATTTCTTCAAAATTATGTGACGAGTGACTCGACTAAACGCCTACTACTACCATTGTATTCAATCATCATTGAGAACGAGACAGCAACGAGTATAATTCGCTATTATCTAACACATAACATTAACACAAGAAACAACTTTTATTTTTGGTGTGAAAAATCTCCGTTTACGGTAGCGCGCAATGTAACGCACGCAAAACATTGTGCGTATGGGCACAGATAATATAATACGTATGTGGGTACATACATGCTACGGTACAGGGGTCGTGTAATATTTTAAACTAAAACTTTTTTCGCAAAATAACGTCAAAACTAGTTGGAAGTTTGACCTTCAATATTTTGCTTAATATTTATTGCACTTTGTACACACAGTTACAGGCTATGACTAGGCTAAAAAGGCTGCGCCTTTTAGGGCAGCAAACCAGAAAATCAGCGCCTGCGCCTGCGCCTGTTATCAGAAAATTACCAGGGATATGGTCCAGTACAAAAAAAAACCGACCAAGTGCGTGTCGGACCACGCACAATGAAGGGTTCCGTAGTTGGGATGAACAATTCCAAGAACAAACTTAATTTCAACTGTAAATGTAAGTTTGCACTCACAATATTGAGAGATTTACCATGTTATTTTAAGACCACAGACTTCTTATAGGTTTTCCTGTAATCTACAGATAAAGATCTATTTTCTGTATTTTTTTTCAAAGTTTTAGGCTCAGCAGTTTTGGAGATAAGGGGGGGAATGGTCAATTTTCGTCTATTTTCTTAAATAACTTTAAAACAATTTATTTTAAAAGTATAAAAAAAATATATTTGAGACCCTCATAGTAAGTCCTTTCATTTGATATGTAACACGGTATAGTTTGCAAAACTTTTTTTTTTTAATTTTCTTATTTGCCCCCCAAAAGTGACCCCCATATTCAAAATTCATTTATTTACTTTACCTGTCCGTGTTTGGGTCACAAAAATTCATATGTGTACATTAGATTCGGAGCAAATTGGCTGTGACAGACGGACAGACAGACAGACAGACACACGAGTGATCCTATAAGGGTTCCTTTTTTCCTTTTGAGGTACGGAAGCCAGGATTCCTTACGACCACATATGTATGTAATTTTTGTTAATGATTTCTGAAAAAGTGTGCTATAAACTTCTATCGCACAGAATAATTTCAGATTTTCCTCTATGCAAACTTCAGAGTTAGGAACGGTAGGTATGTTTTTTTTACATTTTTCATCAAAAGTCGAAAACTATGCAGCCTAAAAAAAAGAAAAAAAAATTGAGAATGTGAAAACAGCGTTTGATATGACATGCCCTGGTAGCCCCACTTCGAATTTTTCATCCCTGATGCAAAAAAATATATACATATTTTTATTTCTTTCTTATTTGCAAAATAGTTGGGCAAACGTCATCTAAAACTGTTTCAAATTTTCAGTTGATAGCATTAGTAGTTCTTGAGATATCCAGCTGTGTCAGACGGACAGACAGACAGACTGACGCACCATAAGGGATCCTTTTTACGATTTTGGTACGGAACCCTAAAAACATTCCAGTACAAAACAAGTGACTCTCAGCTTCCTTAATCGTCTATCCACCTTCATCAAAGTGTTACTGGGGAGTTTGTTGCAGCGCTTCCTTCGCGCTAGCTTGTTTTCTTTCTATCGAGCTGAAAGGAGCTAGAGCTAGCTCATCTCACCTAACTGGAACTTGACTACTCGTGGTTCTCTCTCTCCCTTTTTCAACTTTTCAGTAGGTACTATCCAGTTATTTAAAAAAGTCGTTAAAAAGCGTTTCACTTGACACTTCACTCGCATTGAGGTCGGAAACTATCCCACGGGAACGTACTACCAGAATAAAAAGTATCATAGGTCATGCATGATCTATAAGTACCATGGACAAAACTTAAGCATGCTCACTTAAGAAAATAATCCTATGGGAGCGCAGCTAGTGACAAACGAACATTGTGCGATCGAGACGTGAGCCGTGCCGTGCTATACGATTATCGCTTTTGAGGTGATCATGCGGAACTTTGGCCCATAGTACCTGTAAAAGGTAACTGACAGACACATAGGGTTGCTTCCGCATTTATATTCGTAATATGTATTAGTACGGATTCACGAAGATTGTAAACTGTCTACGATTCTATTAATATTTCTTCTACGTCGTAAATATCTTTATAAAAAATGCTCAATCCACTTTCCCGACTTCGTGATGGAAGGTATAAACGCGAGTTCGTCGCACATCGATTGCTTGTTAGCCCCGGTGAACCCACCTCCTCGGTGATCGCCTCACGGAGGCGATCGGCGGCGGCGATCTCTCGCGTCCAAACCTGGTCCAGGCCATGGTGCGGAGCGAGAGTGCATGGGAGGCTGTCACCTCCTTCTGCGAAGCAGTAATGCTCGCGAAGGAGGAAGCGGAACGCGTGAGGGAGAGGCAACAGCCGCGCCCTCGCGCCCCTAGCCGCCGTAGGAGACGCCCTGGGCGGCGGGAATCGATAGCCGATTCCCGGCCACCGTAGGCGCGGGCTTGCGGACGACGAGTAATGGGCAGCTCGCCGTTCGGTAAGGACCAGGCCCGGGTCGACGGCGCGTTGTGTTCCACGCGCGCCTCAAAGAGATGTCAGCAGTGACGGGGTCAATTGGGCCGATGCCGCCGGGGTCGCGGGTAGTTCGAAAGAGATACCGTGGCCCTGGCACGGGCAACTGAAGGAACATGGGTGGGTTTTAGTCAGTAGAAGTCTGACACGCCCTCCCGCTCTGCCCAGAGCGGGAGAAGTCATTTGATGATTTCCCATCCACAAAAAAAAAAAAAAAAAAAGCCCCGGTGAACGAACGGATAAGTATCTATTGTAGGCTAGCTGAGGTGCCATTATAACGACCAACATTATCGTAACGTGCTAGCATTAGCTACACGACACATTTATATTTATACAACGTGCCGCCGCTATAGCGACATTAATTAAAGACACAGGTAGTGCTAGTGGTCAGTAATCATAAAAATTATCTACATAAATAAAAAGAGAAGTCCTGACTGACTGACTGACTCATCAACGCCCAGCGCAAACCCTTGAACCTAGAACGCTGAAATTTTGCACAGAGGTTTCCTTTATAATGTAGACAATGAATAAGGAAGAAATTCCCAGTACTACCTTCCCGTGGGATACTTTCCAAAATCCACGCGGGCGAAGCCGCTGGTAAAAGCTTATAATAAGATAAAATCCTACTAATATTATAAATGTGAAAGTCTGTGAAGATGTTTGGATGTTTGTTACACAATCACGCAAAAACGGCTGAACGGATTTGGATGAAATTTGGTACACAGATAGTTTATAACCTGGACTGGTTAGTCCAGGTTATAAACTATCTGTATAAAAGTATATCACAGTATAGTAGTGTGTAGTATAGTAGTAGTGTATCTGGATAAAAGTATCCTAATCCAGGTTTGGATTAGGATACTTTTATCCCGGTAGTAGATTCCCGTGGGATAATTTCCGACAAACACGCGGGCGAAGCCGCGGGCAACGGCTAGTAATTAATAAATTGAAAAAAAAAAAAATTTCAAATAAATAAAATAATAACCAAAATTAAGATCACTCTATGCGACTCATTCATTAAGCTATTGTTCTATGTCAGCTGCAACTTTTTTTTTGTTCATCGTTTGTCTGTTCTGACCCAGCTTTGAGTAGTTTTACAAAAAATCCCCAGAAAAAAACTCGAGTGGTGTGACCTTTCTTTTTCTCGTTCGTTTTATTTTCATCTCTGCGCTACAGGTTGCTCCAAGATGCTATATTAGAAAATTGTAAATAAATCAATAAATAATAACGTTTAATGAAAATAAAATATCTTTATACAACGAAAACGCGAAGCCGTATACGCGTGTCAAGTTAATGTCGTGATTGCAGCGGCACGTTATATTGCACGGTTGACAATCATACCCTTTCATCCTTATATACTTCAGTAGAATATTTTTATCAACGACATAATTACTATTAGAAAAAACTCGCTTCTGTTCGTCATTTAACCATATAAAAGCAATGTATTAATTGTGATCACTGGAGAGTGAACGATATTAAGTACCTTATTCTAAATGTTAATAAGAATTTCTACGGAACATAATAAATACATCGACGACATAATTTCTTGAGAATTCAAAGAATATTTGCTAAAGAACTGTTTCTGATATGTTATTAAAAATTATACCTTTATACGAATACCTCTTTCGAAGTAAACACTCTTGTTCATTTTACTACACCATTGGTCACAGCAGATGGCGCTGTAGAACATAAATAAAAAAGCGGCCAAGTGCGTGTCGGGCCACGCGCAGTAATAGGGTTCCGTAGTTGCACAATAATGCGAACTAAGAAGAGGGCTTTTTGTTGTTTCATGAATATTAGACTATTACTCGTAAACTTGAAAAGCCTACTTAGCTGTGATAGCTGTTTTCCTTTTAACTTCGTTATATATATACTACTACCGTGAATTTTTTCACATCCAAAACTAGCAGACTAGCTAACTAGCTGGCTAGTTTAGCTGGCAGGGGGGGGACACTTGATTCTAACAAAAATTTGCATTTGAAAGCTTAATATTTCAGAAAACGATCCCTAAATCTTAAAATTGTTTTCACAATCCTGCAATATTTTTGAAAGACCTATCCAACAACACCCCACACTATGGGGTAGACGAGAAAAATAAAAACGTCCCAACTTTATGTGTACAGAAGCTACCTTAAAAAAAAAACAATATTTCATGATTTTATTTTAATACCATTTTGTCGGCGTGATGAATATGTATATCCATGCCAAATTATAGCTTTCTAGTACTAAGAGTCTCTGATCTAAGGTGCGGACGGACATAGCGAAACTATAAGGGTTCCTTGTTGACTACGCAACCCTAAAAAGTGCCAACTGAAGCCTTCAGCGAAGTTTGAATACAACCACAGTCCGCTGAAAAAAGTCCCAGCTGACTCTGAAAACTAATTAAACTTAAAATCCTTGAGTTGAGTCGCAAATGTTAACGAAGTAACATTTCAGTATTATGCAAATATACCAAATTGCATTTTCGTCGCGAATTTCATAAGTTGGACAAAATATTTTTTTGTTTCAATTGAAACGACGACTTTCACTAAATAAAATGTATTAATGTATACATAAATGTTCTTATCTAGAAGATACCATTCTAGAAAATATGTTTCCAATTTTTTAAACGAAAACGTTTCTCCTTGTAGAAGCATCGTTTAATAAAACAAGTAGGTAACCTTTTACGAAACACTGCTACTATATTATACAGGCTGTAAGTGTAAACCATAGATATATGGAAGTAAACAGTGGCAACCTTTTAAGGGATCATTGTATTCATCATTATGAACAACCATAGAAATATAAAAAACAGCATATATCTATGTGAACAACTCTTACTATGGAACCAAAACTGAAGTCGCGAAAAAAAAATCAGCTGTTCAGTACATTCATGTTCGCATAATTCGTCAAAATATAGGGAACAGCTGATTTTTTTTTCGCGATTTCAGTTTTGGTCCCATAGAAAAGTTGTTGATAATGATGAGTACAATGACCCCTTAAAAGGTTGCCACTGTTTACACTTACACCCTGTGTTACCTACATCGATTCCTTGATAGATAGACAAGGTAATTCACAGCAGATTTTGATAGTGAGTTGAAGAAAATTCTATAAACTGGGGCTTCTGCAGCACAATAATTAATTACCTATTTATTTGACAATCTGGTAACATTTGCTAGCATTCGAAGTATTTAGTTCACAATTTGGTTAATTATAATTTATAAAGCACAATCCAGGCAATACCAAGAACTGTTTCAGGGCCTAAATTCCCAGTTCCAAGACTTTGCAGACTTCTAAATAACTGCGATGAAGGGAGTTGATATTTGTTGAATTGTTGCACTTCAATTAGGTAACATTAGTACATTTTGATACAAGTGGAGAATGTTTGTTATTGCATTCGAGGCGGAATTAACACCCAAGCCGTAGGCGAGGTTGTTTTTGAGCCTAGAACTGCAATAATAAATGTGCACGACTCGACGTGTATCAAACGACGTTTTTCAATACACTTTTGAAGAAATAAAATAAAATAACGAAAAATATTTTTGTCATAAATTTTATTATTAGGAAACTATGATTTAAATTTTCTTTTTTTTTCCGCGCTTTGCTTTCGCCAGGTTGAAGGAGAAGCAAAGTTATAAAGTCTATAAACAGCCTAATACGAAAAATAGAAAATTCCAATATTTTTGAGTTCAGACCACAAATATATGTTAATTTGTTCATAAACGTTTTTTTTTTATTATAATAATCATGGTTTTTGATGATATTCTATTCATAAACATTATTTAAATATTCAAAAATTATAACGCCGTAAAGACGCATATCTCTTTGCCGAGATTTAAGAAAAACATTCACCTCTGAATAGAGAGGACCGTCTCGCGCCAGTTTCATTTTGGCAGTGTCTTGCCGGTGCCAAGTGCTAAAATGAAACTGGCGCGAGACGGTGTGAATAAACCAATTTGGACTAAGTATAGGTATAAGTTATCTGTGGCAATTTTTATTCCCGCAGACGTGTTGGAAAATGAAAAATCACACGCGTATGAAATACATTGCATTGTGAACCTAATCGTAGTGCGTTATTTTATTTTATTTTACTTTATTGGGACATAAAACAGTTACACTTTGCAATTAAGTGTGACAGAATGAATCAAAAACTAGGTAAACGTGTAACCCACACCATAAAATATGTGTGTGTGTGTGTACCATGTCCGCGAAATAATAGTTATTATACACATAGTTCAATGCGTGCGTTGATTTTACAGAAAAAGTAAAAGTAGTCGTACATATTTTTGGAATAATAGGTATAAGATGGCTATTTTAAAGATTCAATAGTCATCTTTTTGAACTTATAGTCTGTAAGCGCGAAGATATCCAAATCGATGAAGTAGGTGTTATACGTATCTACAATACGTCGATATGAACCAGTTTTCAAGGAAGTGTATTGAATAATTATGTAACTAACTGCTATGTAACGTAATTATCCAAACTAAAACATTTCTGTATAATTGCCGGCACGAGTCGTGAGCACAAGTTCCACCTTAGCTTTAACTGCCCTCGTCAGCGTGCTCTTTTATTCTGTTTTCTATCTGTATCTAAATATGCTTGATAATGTATTGATTTCATTGCTCCCGCCCGTGTGCAACCTGCCGTGATAGGAAATAAGATTCGTCAGGTTTAAGAGTACTTAGAGTTTGTGCTCACGACTCTTGCCGACAACTATACCTACTTATACTGCTTTTTTTTGATGCAATAATGTTTTTGCATGCTGTGTCCATCGCTCAATATTGTGCACTTAGCTTGTATGTTGGCTAGTGTTAATTGGTTGAACAGTGTAACGATTGTAGATAGACCAATAAATGTGTCTAATTATATTTACCTATTTCAATAGACTAATATTTACCAAGGCTTGAAGCTTATTGCGTCTCGATTGAACATTGTAACGTCAGCGCGTCCTAGACAAAATAAGTACCTATTCAAAGTAAATTCGAACAGTCCAATGTGACAATATCTAGCTACAGTTGGGAGATTTCAAAGACCAGAGGCAGTTCCCGTATTTTAACAATGTTCGAAATCTCATCTCAGTCTCAATCTGTCAAAAATTGTATAGTGTTTACTTACATTTTTGACATTTGACTCTCGCTGGCATGAGACTATGACTTGAATTTAAACGTTTTTAGGTACGAGAATTTTATTGACCTTCTGAACTTTATGTATTGTTTGCAAAAAACCTTTCACAGCGACATCCCTGTCGGCTTTCAATAAAAACAAATACAGTTGAATATTGGGTGTTGAAACTGTAGCGACTATTGAACCAGCACAATGTTGGTGACATGGCTTCATCAAATAACTTTCTTAAAAAACTTAACAGCTTCTGAAGTCGGTGCCAAGCTAAGGTGCATTGAAGAATGAAGACGCCGAATTCAGCAGCTGTTAAGTTTTTTAAGAAAGTTATTTGGTTAATTTTAGGTTTTTGAGGTCGGTCTCTTTTGAAAGTAATTTTTTTCCATTTTTAGTTGAATATACAATTACATAAGCCCAAGACGAACCACACAAAGAATCATCAAAATCCGCTTAGAAATGCTGGAGATACAATACATTTAACATATTTTATTTTTGCATATAACTTCGTAGGTGCATAAGAATAATTACATAATGTATTATATAATAAAGACTGAAAGTAGTAGATCACGTTAGTGAAAGACTTACAAAACTGGTTCAATAGTTTTTGGAAAATCGCGGACATATAAACATACATCCTACATACATACATAGATACCTAAGGGGTCGAATACAGAACCTCCTTTTTTGAAGTCGGTTAAAAAAGGAATTTGATTTAATTTGAATTATATTTCAATCAAAGGAGATTGTGTTCTTTCTTCACAAGGAGTTTCAGTCTACAGCGGTCCACTGCGACTAGCAAAAGTCTTGCTTTTTTAAATTTATTTAAAAAAAAAAATCATCTACATCTCTGAGCTTATTAGAGCCATAATATTTGCCGTTCCTAATAAATGAGATTTTTGCTACAAATCCTCGCCGGATTTAACAAATAGGTTTGTGTAACGCGGCGAGGGTGACACAGCGTTTTGTAACACACGGACACTTCCCGATACGCAAACGTTTTTGACATGTGTCAAAAAAAATTGTAGAAAAATTGCTTGTTGTTTTTTCCTGCATGTTTTTGGTCAGGTGTATATCTATCGAGGCGAGTGTAAGTTATGTAATACACCTTTTAAATGAGAGTCACGCCTCTAAAATAAAAGCTGGCGCAATGCGGCTTCCCCGTGACTGACGGTAATTTGCTCGGTCGATTTTAAGCCTGATGAGAATTACAGATGCTGTTCTACTCAAATGAAGAGGCAGGCAGGCTTTAGACATAGAACTTCGGTTCTTTCAAGAAATATGAATGTTATGTTGAAGCTGTGTTAAGCTATTGTATTGTATTTAATGATAAATGATTTTATTTCTGTAAGTACGTTTATAAAACATTGTTACAATCATATTTTTAATTAAAAACTAGATGAGGTCGGCGTTTCCTATCTGACGACACTGAGAAGAAAGGTCGAAACAAACTCACGAGGTCACAGTCTCTTTTAAAGTCCAGCCATAATCTTGGTCAGATCATGTGAAGACCATGTAGATTGGTGTCTGAAATGGTCTTTTGAGGAAAGAACCGCACAGATTGAGTGCTCCTGTCCAGTCAGTGCACGCATTTGTCAGGAATCGTGCAGCTCAACTCAGAACATAAGGAGCTCAACGATTCGACGAACAATACCAAAGAAAAGACATTTGGATAGGCCGCATAAATTACTCAAACTGCCAGACTATGATTAAAACTAACTGAGAAAAGAAAAGAAAAAAAAACAATGACCCACGTAGTCTTCACATTCACAATAATTAATTAAAAATAATATAATACTTTACAAAGTAAATATTCCGTAGAGCTTCAACATGACAATATCATCGTCTGCTAAACTTTAGGTACATTTATATTATGTTTGAGTAAAGTGCATTGTGGCAATAATAAATTAAGAAATTGGTTCTTAAGCATCATTACTGAAAAACCAGCAAGCAACCCAGTCTAACCCGATGCAGCTGAATACCAGTATTTTAC
Source organism: Cosmia pyralina (assembly GCA_946251885.1). Taxonomy (NCBI): domain Eukaryota; kingdom Metazoa; phylum Arthropoda; class Insecta; order Lepidoptera; family Noctuidae; genus Cosmia; species Cosmia pyralina. Next base: position 2,149,170 of record OX276348.1, on the reverse strand, counting down.
ACGGGGCGACTGCCTATCTGACCACCACAACCCAGTAACTGGGTAACACGATACCCTTTGGTAAGACTAGTTGTCAGACTTTCGGTCTTCTGACGACCTGTAACGACTGTCAAAGATCCAAGAATAACAGCCAGGACCAACGGCTTAACGTGCTTCCAGAGGCACGGAGGGGTCTCGGTATGTAAAGATGGTCACCCATCCACGGAACAACCGCGGCAAGCGTAAGTTAACCTGCTTGATCGACTCGTGCGGCCAGAAACTTATATCTATATTAGATATAGAACTCCATACCCTGCATATAAACTTTTCCGGAAAAAATAACCTAGAGACTCATCCATCATCGCATCTTCATGGTCGCGTGTGATCGACCACCGACCGTCCGCGCTTTGATTAAAGGGAGCTCACTCTACGCCTCAATCCCGTCATTTTGCGATGGAATTTAAAAAAGATAAGTGGCTATTTAGAGTCTGCAATCAGTGGTAATGCTACTGCTGATTGCTGTGATACCGTGCCTTTTTACACCCATACATATAATTATGTAAATGTCACCGTATAAATATGAACTTCGTTAGTTTATAATCTATCGGTATTAATTCCGTTATATTATAAACTGTAGAAAAATTGTGAACTGCAACAAACCATTTACAATTTAACGCATTATTTTTCTATCCATGGGAAACCGACAAATTGGTATCAAACTTGCTTGGACGTAACGCACCTTGCGCTAATACCAAATAACCTGCCTAGCTGCGAGCAATTTGAGAGCAGCACTCGCTCGGCTCGCACGCGATTGTGTCTTATCTAACCTTAACTCATTTCACCGTTCACAATTTTTTGACAGTTATAATAATCTAACAGAAATAATACCGATAGATTATAAATTAACGTTTCTCACAATCTTACGGTGATATTTATTATACTGCATTTTATTCAAGTAATTTTGTATATTTCATGAGCCTCATGTTGCATAGTACATAGTAGTCTAAGAGCCGTCTTGGCTGCATACAAACGATATTACTTACTAAAGTTAAATGCACTGAACTTGAGAAATGACTATCTTTATCTTTATTTCCAGGCAGCGCGAGCGCTGCAATAAACGAAAAATATTATACTCAGTAGGTACTTTGAAGTCTACGATGTATTCTGTAATAATTTATTAAACTCTTCCAAATACAGTAGGATTTTCTCAGAAATATTTCTTCCCAGATTTGTGCAGTTATCCGGTGAGATATGTTAAAGTACATTTAACACTTACTCCCGGGAAATGCGAGCGTGCTTTAGCTTTTTGAGCATTTCCAAGATTTACTGTAGCATGGTGTCCTTAGTCGCTAGGGAAGCGGCGACCCAGTATGTTTTACGGCCAATAGCAGAACAGATACGCTATCGATGCGACCCGAATAGGACACGTTCTATTTACAAAAAAATGTTCGTGTATTTGTTCGAACTTATTTTAGAAAATGAGATGGTCCTTGGAGGATGGTAAATGAGTTTTTAATAAAATATATTATTCATGTTTCTGCACCAGTTTTGGTTAAATTATCCGGCTGATATTTACATAATTTTTCAATTTTTTTAACTTTTCTATAAGGTCCCATTAAAATTGATGGACAAATTTTCACCGGGTGTTCTACACATGAATATGAACAACTTTCACTACAGGACTAACTCTGAAATTGCGAAAAAAAATCGGCTGTTCAGTACATTTATCTACACCAAACTCGTCAAAATGTAGGGAGCAGCTGATTTTTTTTTCGCGATTTCAGGTTTGGTCCCATAGTAAAAGTTGTTCATATTCATGGGTAGAAAGAACATGTCCATCTATTTTAATGGGACCTTGTAAAGTGCCTAGCTACCCATATACGGAAGCAATGTCACACGTCCTAAGAATTTAGAGGTATAGGTACATACAGGAAAAATCAAGTGTCAAAATATTGTACTCAAAGTTTTGCAGATGAATACCTACCTACCTGCTATACCTGCCTGCTATCTGAAACAAATTCTTAACCAAGAAGGACCATTTAGTTTTGAAGGACCATTTCTTATTTCAGAAGGTTTCAAGTATTGGTTCCGCTCTCGCTTGCGCCCTTCAGCATAACCTCTTTACCTTGGCCTGTCATCGTGAATATCGGAGTCTTGTAAATATTGATCGGCAATCAGAGCTGAATGCCACCCAGGGAATGATTGATACGGCAAAATTATAACTCACTTGAAATATCAATTTAATGTTTTCGCCTTTGATTGACAATTTGTAGAAGATTTGCGAGTTTCCTTTGTGAGTCAGGCTAAGAATTGAAATGTATGTACATGGAATTAAGAGTTGTTTTAATAATCTTAACATTATATTAAATACTTATAAGCTTATTTCATAGATGTGGAACCTGGATTAGTGCAAGGTCTCATCAAAATACGTATTCAACGTCCTTATTCTAAATTATCTATATGAATAAGGACGTTCATATTTCCCATATATTGCCCTTTTGCTGCTAACTGGTCCCCGAAACGTTTCGTTTCACTAAAAATTATTTGTGTGTACCAAATTGGGACCGGCTTTTAGAAGCCAACCACGCATGAAAACTGCCTAGCTGGCTGACAAAATTGGGTCAGACATTATATATTCATAATTTAATTTGTTCGTTGATACGAATACCTTGTTTACAGTTAAGATATTTTTATGTCATAATCATTTCAGTTTATAATTAATTATGCTTTGGTTGCCTATGAGAATTATTAATTTTTCGCGAAATGAATGAATTATCAGCGAAAAAGGGGCTTTGACGTTGGCTGACAACGAATTTACGATGTCACAAAGTAATAATATAAAATTAATGATGAAGTTCCTTTGAGAATTATGTTTTTTGTAGCGTTGACTTAAGTTATATGAGAATAATTCAATGCTTTCCTAATATAACAAGATAATTCATCGAGTCGGCAAGCTTGGATCTGGAACTGGGGTTACTGCTAAAATTAACTCGTGATATCTCTCTTAATGAGCATTCCGCATGAGTGGAATGCTCAGAACTAGCACTCAATCCAATTAATAATTTCAGTGAAATCTCTCGAAATTCGACACTATCTGTGACATATTTCACAGTATCTGTGACATATTTCTCCGCAGTGCGTCTGCGTACTCTTCTAGTTCTAGAGTGTATCTATCTACAGACCGTTCACCATAACTAGTGTCTTGGCCGTCATGTTGGCACCATTGCTTTCAAGCCAAAACCCTGATGACAACAACAGCTTGAAAGCAATGGTGCCAACATGACGGCCAACACACAAGTTATGGTGAACGGTCTGTACAGTCAGCTTCAATAATATCGAGACGAACAGACTGTTCAAAATTATCTAACCACTATGAAAATGAAATATTAACTCAATGGCACAAGGAATGTTTCAGAATGAAGACAGTACACGACAACTGTCATTCTGACAAGAACTTTATCCAATTGAGATAAAGTTTAATTTTCTTAGTTGTTGAGATCATTTGGAACATTTTTGACGCTGACTGTACCTCCATATTCTTAAAGTCTTAAAGTCAAATCATTTATTTCAAATAGGCACATATAAGGTACTTTTCAACGTAAAAAATTACAAAACCATGGAATTGATTCTAGTCGCTCCTTCCAAAAGGTAGTTTCGTGTGGAGAAGAATGGGCAAGAAACTCCACCGTTACTGTTTTAAAATTGTTTTACAATATTTTGTATACATTAATTATATCATTAGAATGTGAAGACGATGATGCACCTCGAATAAAATTACTTCACCACAACAGGTAAAAAGAATTTAAAATGGAGCAATGACAGATAAATTATTTATGTGTTATATACATGGTGCTCACATATTAACAAACATTGTAAAAGTATACGATTTTCTTAAAAATGTCAACAAGTAGAAGTCAGCGTGTGAGTAAAGTATAAAGTCAATGACATGAAAAAATTAAACTAGCAATTAGTTTGATTTTGTCAGACTCTAGACTGTCCTACGGAGCCTGCTCCGTAGGACAGTCTAGTGGTCCTGACCAGCATGTGTCCAAGCCTCAGATTATAGAAGAAAGGCAGATAGAGCGCGCGGAACACTGAAAGTGAAGCCAAAAAAGCAAATACAAATTCAAAAACGAATTCAATCTCTAGTCAGTGTAACTGTTCTGAGACAATATTTGTTTTTTTTTTCTGATACAATAAATGATTTATTGTCTCAGAAAAATGCAGAGAACAGTTATACATATGTACATTTGACTCGAGATTGAATTCGTTTTTGAATTTGTATTTGCTTTTTTGGCTTCACTTTCAGTGTTCCGCACGCTCTATCTGCCTTTCTTCTATAATCTGAGGTCCAAGCATGAAAAGTAAATTCCATAAATAAAAATTAAATAAACATTTTTATTTATTTTATTTATTTATTCTTATCTTGGATATAATCCTTTAATTTGTGGTAAGCTTGTTTATAAAGTGCACTTTTAAGTGTACTTTTCAGAAATATATTCTCAAACTCAACATCTGAGGCAAAGCTAGTCTTTAGTTTGTCTTTATATTACACAATTCAGTTTTTTTACGACAGTATTCTGTAACTCCTAGGGCCTATTTCACGATGTCCGAATAGCCACTACTCACCGAATAAATTCAAAAATGGAACAGAATTTGTTTGAAATTATCTGCTAAGTAAGTTAATAGGAACTTAATCGTAGGTGGTGAAACAGGCCCCTTGTCTATCGTTCATAGCAGAGATAACCTAACCAAACCCTGGCACCCAAAACACAAGTTAGTTTATTCTAAGCTTGGGTGGTTAAAACTCTTCAAACCATAGCATATGTGCTTAGATCAAGTATAAACCTAATGTTTAAGGTAAAATCTATTGTGCAAAAAAATTACAATTACATAGTGACAAATATACTGCAGGAATAACCCAAAAAAATCAAACAAAGGCAACATTATGTCGCGACATGCCTGTAACAATGCCGATAACAGTTTTGCCTGTAGGCTCCTGTAGGCTTGTCAATCCGTCGATGTCGTGACATGGAAAAACATGGGAGCACTTGGTTCTGTCAAATTTGGCGAAGGCATACCGCATGAAGCTTGTAGTAAGCAAAAGGACTTCAGGAAGTAGCGGTAGTCTATTACATCCTTTATTTACTACATATAGCCTATGTTGGTGGTATATCCTATTTTGTATTGTCGCTTCCGCGGACAAGTTCCACAGGGCAGCACTTAGGTCAAGCTAGTGCAAAGAGGAGTGCTACTAACATAGTCTTAAGCCTATTTTATTAACACAAGTTTTGTTTATGTTCAAATATGTATGTTTAGGTTAAGGTATTTGTCTATGGGCCGTGTCGCCTGAAATAAATGGTTTATTATAATTATTATATATAGATCTGTATTTCATTTGACGGCAAGCGTATATGTACGAGAGTAACCTATTTCCCACGCTGCGCTGTATAGTCTGTAGGCATAGTATGTACAACTGTATATTTTGTGGTCCTGACTTCGATCCTCTTCTAAGCATTTACGCCTGTATCCCCTCAAAGGAAGGTGTACTAGCCGCCTTTCTTCAGGGACCGTACAACTCTTTCGAAGGCCTAAGCCGTTTATGAGGTTACCTTTATCATGTGTAACTCCTTGAATGGGTTTTAGACTTAAAACCTAGTAAAAGGGTTATATCTCTTCAATATGGATAACCCATTGAATGGGTTCTGTACTTGAAAGCCAGTGAAAGGGTTACCTACCCCTTCATTAAGATAACCTGTATAATCTTTCAATGGGTAACCAAAATGGTCGCTGCTTTTATTAGAAGCTCCATGCAATACCCCCGTTGCATGGAGCTTCTAATAAAATCGGCTAGTAATGCCTTAAGAATTTTCTAATGCACAATCCAACGTCACTATTTTGGGCATTTATAGATAACATAGTTTATAACAAAGTCGCTTTTCGTGTGTGTGGCCGCTTAGATCTTCTAAACTACACAATGAATTTTGATGCGATTTTCACTATCATTTTAATTAATTAATAATATTTAACTATACAGGGTGTTTGGCGCATGGACCGACACAATTTTTTGGGGGGTTGGCAGGGTCATTTTCGAGGTTTCACCCAAAGACCCCATGTCCTAAGTCTCATGGTTATTAAGGTATGATTTTTTAGATTTTTTCCCAAAATTACCCGAAATCTCGCCTTTAAATCGTCATTACTTTATTGTTTATGGTTGTAATTGCACAAAATAGCTATTATTGTATTTTGCAATGTATTCTCATTCTAAATAAATCATTAGTTGATGCAATTGATGTGCAAAAAAGTACTTATGTGCTTCCAAAGTAAATTTTGTTTTTAAATGTGTGAAAAATTACAACTTGTAAATTCAGTATAAAAAAAACAAACAGCCATTTTGAACTTCGTTTTATTTTAAAACGTTCTTTAGCTTATACCCTTTCTAAGGGTATGCTACATGTCATAGTGAACAAGTCATTATGTAGTCAAAATACTAGTTAGAAGAGTCGGGGTTAAGAAAAGACTTATTAAGGTTATTATGTTTTTATTAACAAAAGTTACAAATCTTGTTCAAAATGACTTCCTACATTTCGTATGCGTGCTTGGCATCTGTTTCTTATTTCAACGGTCGTTGTATGTAGTCGCATTTCTTCTCTCATTATTTCAAACGCGTCGGTTATACGTTCAATAAGAACTTCCCTAGTCGGCACCTCGGTCTGGTAAACCAATTCTTTTGCACGTCCCCAAACGTAGAAATCCAGAGGCGTCAGGTCTGGGGACCGTGCGGGCCAAGGAATAGGGCCGCCTCTACCAATCCATGAGTTTAGAAAAGCATTATCTAAATGCTCTCGCACGGCCAGTTGGTAGTGTGCCGGACAGCCGACATTTTGAACAAGATTTGTAACTTTTGTTAATAAAAACATAATAACCTTAATAAGTCTTTTCTTAACCCCGACTCTTCTAACTAGTATTTTGACTACATAATGACTTGTTCAAGAACATTTTAAAATAAAACGAAGTTCAAAATGGCTATTTGTTTTTTTTTATACTGAATTTACAAGTTGTAATTTTTCACACATTTAAAAACAAAATTGACTTTGGAAGCACATAAGTACTTTTTTGCACATCAATTGCATCAACTAATGATTTATTTAGAATGAGAATACATTGCAAAATACAATAAAAGCTATTTTGTGCAATTACAACCATAAATAATAAAGTAATGACGATTTAAAGGCGAGATTTCGGGTAATTTTGGGAAAAAATCTAAAAAATCATACCTTAATAACCATGAGACTTAGGACATGGGGTCTTTGCGTGAAACCTCACAAATGACCCTGCCAACCCCCCAAAAAATTGTGTCGGTCCATGCGCCAAACACCCTGTATATACCTAGCACAAAAATCTAGATATTTAGACTTGTCGCCATAGCACTCGTGCTCGTGCGGGGCGGGTCGCTGCTCGATAATAATATACTGTACAAACCTTGCACTGGACCCACCGAACACTGAACAGTGACATTTTTGTGCGACGGCACCCATTCTTTATCCAACTACAGCACAAGAACCCTCAAAACATTTTTCAGTGTCTAAGGGGCGTTTCCCGCTATCCTGGAGACCCGCAAAGTCAATTATTTTCGAGAGAGCTCTCCATCCATCATACACTATGTAATACGATATAGAGTAGGTACCTACATGCCTGAATATAAAGTACTAGCACTTCCCGCGCGGCTTCGCCCGCTTGGATATCGGAAAAAATTCCACGGGAACAAAAAGCCTCCCTTATTCCTTTCTACATTATAAAGGGAACCTCTGTGCAAAATATTAAGATAAAACTGAAGATACACATTTCGTTGAAGACGAAAGCGGAAAGGATTGACATCTACGCTACAAAAACCCCATTCTGTAACAGAAAAATATACTTACATAGATGTTGATTCTAATCGAGGAACCTCATGGATGACTGTCGCAGCAAGCGGAAGACTAGGACGAAACATCTACTAACAGAAAAACCATATTACCTTACTCAATAGATCTAGGAGCTCAAACATGCCGCCGCGGCGGCATGTTTGAGAAAACCTCTCTCTCACACCCCCTTCACCGCTTCCCCTCCCCCTCTCCCCCTCGCCAACACCTCCCCTCCCCTCTTCACTCACCACCCCCTTCACCTCACCCCTCCTCCCCCTCTTCCCCATTCTCCCCTCACCAACCACTCCCTCTCTCCTCCTCCCTCCATCACCCTCCCCCTCCCCCTTCTCACCACCCCTCCCCTCCTTCACCCCCTCACCACCTCTCCCCTCCTTCACCCCTCACTACCCCTCCCCTCCTTTACCCCCTCGCCCACCCCCTCATAACACCCTCCCCTTCCCCTTTCCCCTCCCCCTCTACCCTTACGTAGGGGTAGTTTTGAAAAACTATGAATGACAAACTTTATTATATACTTAGGCAAGTATTTGTGCCAAGTTTCAAGTTAATTAACTAAATGAATAAGAATTTTCATATAAACTATATTCCCTGTTTTCACCCCCACAGGGGTGGAATTTTAAAAAATCGCTTGGTATATTTCCGTAACTTGACTGAAAGATTATTTAGGTACACCAATTTCCGAGTTAATCAAACCCCGCAGTAAAATCCTGCCCTGTAAAATTGACTACCCCTTTTCACCCCCTTAGGGGCAGATTTTCGAGAAACTGTGATTCACGTCATTCTTCATTTTTGGTCTCAAGTATAAATATGCTGAGTTTCGAGTTAATCGGACCGCGCGTTAAAATTACTCCATACAAACTTTGAGACGCCCCAATTCCCCCTTAGGGGGTAGTTTAGGAAAACTAATGACGAATTTTATAATTTACTTAGATGAGTATTCGTGCTAAGTTTCAAGTCTATATTAACTCAAGGAATAAGATTTTTCATACAAACTTTCATCCCCTATTTGAACCCCTTAGGGATGGAATTTCCAGAAATCCTTCCTTATTCCTCGTCTACGTTATAAAGGGAACCTCTTTGCAAAATTTCAGCTTTCTAGGTCCAAGGGTTTGGGCTGGGCGTTGATGAGTCAGTCAATCAGTCAGTCAGTCAGTCAGGACTTCTCTTTTTATTTATACAGGGTGTCCAGTAAATAGCACGACATACTGCAGGGGGTGATAGCTTGGGTCAATACCTACCGAAACAACACAATATATGTTCAGCAAAATCTTACGGATTTACAGTTTTACAAAACTTTCCGAAATATCGAAAAATCTGTACCTTGAAACAGATTTTTAAGCATCTCGTAATAAAACATTCCTTTTCTATTATTTTTTTTACATCAAATTATTCGTGAATAGTTACTTTACTCATTGATAAGTCTTTTTTCTATCAAAAACAAGAATGTTTTCAAGAAATAGTATTTTTTGTTTAAATTTTCACATAACGATGTTCTTTTCGCATAACTTTAACCTACAGTGGTGAAAAAAAAATCCATACTTAGCTAACCAAATTCCTCTATAATATGGATTGATCTCAATTATTAACCCATAAGTACCCGTTTTGCCCAAACGCCTTACCCGTTTTAGGCCCCCGTGTGGGCAAAACGGGTAATTTGAATAGTTTTTTTTTTTGTTTGTTTTTGTTCTGAAAACGAAGAAGATATTTATGTTTGTTCTTAATTTAGATTCTTTATTAATTAAATATTTGAAAAGTAAAAACAGAAGTTTCACTTTCTTTTCCATAACTGTTTTATTGATCATCTCCCTTAGCATACCCGTTTTAGGCCCATCACCTCCCCTACGTTTAGCGTTAAATACATTTAGTGGTTTGTGGTGCAAGAAATCTCAACTATCGCATTTGCAACCAAAAGGTCCAAACAACTACACCGAGCAGGCCACTCTTTAATCTTTTCCCAAATAAACTTATAAAGAAAACTCTAGGTAGGTACCTACTCACATATATCCAAGAATCTTTCTTTGACAAAAGTTCCATATCTTGTATCTTACCTAAATCTTGTATCTAAGTAGTACGTTGGTCTCCTCAAAGCAATTAATACAACGTTCAAAAAGCGAACGCGGCGGCCATGTTAATTATTAAAAGACAGAAGAACGTCGAGTGGTTCGTTAGACGGAAGCCAATTAATCGCAGAAGTATTTGGTATTCCAATGGCGGAATATATTGGAGATATCTTGTAGCAATCTATGGAGGTCTATTAATAGGCTGACAGAAGCAAACATTTAATTTATGTTAATTCTTCCAGAATTTGTGTGCATAATTTTACTAAAATTAACACATTCTCAGATTTCCTTGTTTCTTATATTCTGGGATTTTCTGAATATTGTCCTTTTATGTATTATGTAGCCTATCGACATAATACTCGGCCAGTTGTATTACGTCATCAAACAGAATAGATTGGGAAAAAAAGAAAAATCGAGATATGTCGTTGTTTGAGACTAATTAATTTACCTTTTGTGATTTGTCTCATGTTTCGTGATTCCCTTTGTGGGTGAAAACATTGACATTGCTATGTTGGTTCTTCGTCTGTTGTTGATCTTTCATTATAACAAGCAACACGGAAAGTCAAGACCGACTAAAATTTTACACAATCCTAATTAAATATATTTCATACCCGATCTCGCAGTCGCATGGGCCGATAGAAAGTTAAGCTACGCTTTCCGCGGTCGGTTCGTGGATGGGTGACCATCCATTACTTAGCGAGACCCCCCTGTGTGCCTAAGAAAGCACGTTAAGCCGTTGGTCCCGGCTGTCATTCGTAGATCTTTGACAGTCGTTACGGGTCGTCAGAAGCCCGAAAGTCTGACAAGCAGTATTTTCGTAAAACTGGTCAGACTAGGCACAACAGAACAAAAGCACGAAACATTCCTTTTAGATTTTATTGCTATGAGTTCGGGGAATTCCAAGTCAGACGTATTTTATTAACTTCGACTTACGGAGTCCGCGAAATTCGATTTAATTTATTCCGCATAGCCTTTTCCCAACTATGTTGGGGTCGGCTTCTAGTCTAACCGGATGTTGCTGAATACCAGATTTTTTTTTATCTGAGTATTTTACCTCCACAACCCAGGCACTGGGTAATACGATACCCCTTGGTAAGACTGGTTGTCAGACTTTCGGGCTTCTGACGACCCGTAACGACTGTCAAAGATCCACGAATTACAGCCGGGACCAACGGCTTAACATGCTTTCCGAGGCACGGAGGAGTGTCGGTATGTAAAGATGGTCACCCATCCACGGACCGACCCCGGCAAACGTAGCTTAACCTGATGGATCGACCCGTGCGGCTGTTATTACTTAGCCACGAGCTTCTCACTTAGCCACGAGCTTCTCACTTAGCCACGAGCTTCTGACGAGCCAGAATGTTATCGTAAATACTTTTAAATAAATATCAAAGTAACTAAGAACATGTTAACTTTAGATGTTACTTAAATGTTATTTCTTTGTTACTTCTTACACACATCATTATTTTGGTAAGCACAAGAAAACACGTGGAAATATTCTTGACTTTCGAAAAGGTCACGACCCACACTAAAGTTAGGGAACTTAATTGATTCATAATCAAATCACAACTGTAATTTTAGTGTTCTGTACCTCAAACGGAAAAAACGGAATTATTTATATAGGATCACTTCGTTGTCCGTCTGTCTGTCAAGACACTTTTTCTCAGGAACGCGTGGAGGTATCAAGACGTAGGTTTATGGTCCCTTGGAGCTCTAAAGAAATCAAGCTTCTAAGTAAACGCAATAAATAAAAAGTAAGTTCAAAAACTAAAACTCGACTACTGAAAAATCACGCTCTAAAAAGTATGAATCAAGAAATATTGTCATATGAAATTTGAAAAAAAATTCAGATGAGAATATTTCTTGTTTCATACTTTTTAGAGCGTGATGTTTCAGTAGTCGAGTTTTAGTTTTTGAACTTCCTTTTTATTTACTTTGTAGTGTGACTGACTGAATGACTCATCAACGCCCAGCCTAAACCATTGGACCTAGAAAGCTAAAATTTTGCACAGAAATCCTTTTATAATGTAGACAAGGAATAAGGAGGGATTTTTGTTCGTGTGAGATAATTTCCGACAACCACGCGGGCCAAGCCGCACGGGAAGTGTTAGTTTTAAATATGGCTGCCGGGAAGCAAACAAACTCGTAGTAAACCCACACGAATGTTAAGAAGCCCGGTCCCCGTTGCTTTTCGCGTTGTTCACGAGAGAACTCGGACCGTTTTGGCCCACTTTTGTCTACATAACACTTTTTAAACCTCTTATTTCCTCAACAATGTCAAGCGAACTTTTTACACTGTTTTTTCTGCTCCAGGGGCTTCAACTCATTACCTTTTTTATAGCCAGGGTGTAATTGTGCTACTGCAAAGAAAAGTTCTCATTTCAGCAGAGCAGGAATGAGCATTTATCGTGACGCGCTTTGCTTCAATGACTACTGAACATTTCCATAAGTTTAGGTTTACTTACGACGTGTTATTTCACAATTAATTAATCTATCTATCTATATAAATAAATAAAAAGAGAAGTCCTGACTGACTCATCAACTTGAACCTAGAAAGCTGAAATTTTGCTCAGAGGTTAATTTTTTTTTTCTTTCTTTTTATTTTTTTTTTCAGATAGAACCCTGTCTAGAATGTAGACAAGGAATAAAGAAGGATTTTCCGGTAGTACGTTCCCGTGGCTAAGGAGGAGCTCGTGGCTAAATAAAACAGCCGCACGGGTCGATCCATCCGGTTAAGCTACGCTTGCCGGGGTGGGTCAGTGGATGGATAACCATCTTTACTTAACGAGACTCCTCCGTGCCTCGGAAAGCACCTTAAGCCGTTAGTCCCGGCTGTCATTCGTGGATCTTTGACAGTCGTTACAAGGCCTCAGAAGCCCGAAAGTCTGACAACCAGTCTTACCAAGGGGTATCGTATTACCTAGATACTGGGTTGTGGAGGTCAGATAGGCAGTCGCTCCATGTAAAATACTCGTATTCAGCTGCGTCTGGTTAGACTGGAAGCCGACCCCAACATAGTTGGGAAAAGGCAGATTGATTGACGTTCCCGTGGGATATTTTCTGACATCCACGCGGGCGAAGCCGCGGGCAAAAACTATAGTAATTTCATAAGTAAACTAAGAAATAGGTACTTACCACGGCATTGAAAACAAGACATTTAAACATACCAAGTTCAGATCCTAAAACATTTATTTATTTATTTATTTATTTATTAACTCATCATCACTATCATTACAGGATATTCCTAATTCAATAGTGTGGCCATAATTACAGTTTTATTATTGGTATTTACCATAACATATTCTGTACATTGCGGATTTTGTGAACTCACTCAGAGAACAGGTAAAGAGATCTATGCTATCTGCTACATGATATATGATAACATGATGCTGTCTGAGACATAATGTAGACAGAGTAATATAGTGCTGGCTGTGCAGTGTGCTGCTCACCATTATTCTAAATGAAGGTATATATATCTGAATTAGGGGCCTGCTCTCAACAGTAATGCAAAAGTCTAAATGCCCTCGACCATTACAGCGAAATAGAGCTTGAACTCGGATATAAATCTAGCATTAGACTCTCTTTCGGTATGATGCTAGTTAGGTAGGTACAGCCTTTATGCTGTGGTACAGCATAAAGCAATTTAAGGTTAAGTTTTTTCGTTTAAAAGCTAACCGAAAAATATTAGTTTGTTTGCATACCGATATATATTATATAGATATCGATACCGATATATATTTATTTATTTTTATTACTCTCAGGGAGGCTTACAGGCTAATTACAAATAATAGTTAACCACAACATTATTATTATCAATTTGCTAATAACGAGCCTCCACAAGTAATCGATTAATTTAAGCTGAACAGTTACGGTCTTATTACAAAACGAGGAATTTCTTTTGTCATGGTTTAAACCATCGAGCCAGTTTTTGTAATAAGAACCTAGCTGTGATAGAAATACAGTTCTTTATACAAAACTGACAACTTAGTCCGGTACTAAATTGTCAGTTTTGTAAAACTGACAACTTAATAGTGTCAGAATAAAGTTCGAAATTCAAAAAAGGGTCCATGGTTTAAACCTGGGTTTGAAGATGAACCTTGTTTTGTAATAAGACGGTATAAGTTTAAGTAGGTTGGTTTTATTTATTAGTAGGTTATTTTGACCCTGTTTGTCAGTTCTACAAGCCTTCTAGCACATGTGCAAAAACATGTGTTCAAGATAAACCCATAGGTATGGGTTCCTATGGGTTTAGTTCATAATAACAGGAAAATTCTAACTGTACCATTTACCTCTTCGTAATTCACGTTTCCGTGAACATGGTTAATTCGTGTTGCTGCAGGAATCCTAATTATTATAATATGTCGTCACGTCGTTATATTAATAAAAAAAAAGCGGCCAAGTGCGTGTCGGGCCACGCGCAGTAATAAGGTTCCGTAATAGTTGCACAATCGATCTGCCTAGCCTTTTTCCCAACTATGTTGGGGTCGGCTACCAATCAAACCGAATGCAGCTGAATACCAGTATTGTACATGGAGCGACTGCCTATCTGACCTCCACAACCCAGTAACTGGGTAATACGATACCCCTGGTATGACTGGTTGTCAGACTTTCGGGCTTCTGAAGACCCGTAACGACTGTCAAAGATCCACGAATGACAGCCGGGATATAGTTGCACAATAATGCGGACTAAGAAGAGGGCTTTTTGTTGTTTCATGAATAATTGACTATTACTCGTAAACTTGAAAAGCCTACTTAGCTGTGACAATTTTCCTTTTAACTTCGTTGTATATACCACTACCGTGAATTTTTTCACCCATACAAAACTAACCGTTTAGCTGGCGGGGGGGGGCGGGGGGGGGGACTTGACTTTAACAAAACTTAGCACTTTAAAGCTTAATATTTCAGAAACGGATCCCTAAATCGAAAAATTGTTTTCACAAACCCGCAATATTTTTGAAAGACCCATCCAACAAGACCCCACACCATTGGGTAGACGAGAAAAAAAAACATCCCCGCTTTACGTATACCTCCCTAAAAAAAATTTTTTTTTCATCATTTTATTTTACCACTTTGTCGGCGTGATGAATATGTATATCCATGCCAAATTATAGCTTTCTAGTAGTACTAAGAGTCTCTGAGCTAAGGTGCGGACGGATATACAGACATAGCGAAACTATAAGGGTTCCTTGATGACTACGGAACGCTAAAAAAATCAAAGATCATTTCATCAAGTATAGAATATTACAGTTTTTTTTACCCCCTGTTTTCTTTGTAATATTTAATTCCGAATATTTCTATTTCTGGGAGAAGTTCTCAGTAACAGCGCTTGATTCTGATTTAGGTATCTACTGTGAGCTCGTCCAACATTTAGCAGGCCCTTTTCTCAGAAACGTAATAATTCCCTTCATATTTGCTTACTAATAGGTATGTACTTCTCTATCTACTTTAATTTATGTGTAAATCAGCTTTGTGACGTCACCATGAAGTTGTAATTTTGTACAGCTTTTCTACACATTTTATAATGAAGACAGCAGCAGTAGTCGTATTTCCATCAAATATAATTTGAGACCTTTTAAATCATTATAAGTAATTTCGTACATAGCGACCCTGCTTCACACGGGAAAATTCTGAGAGGGAAAACTTTAAACTTTGAGATTTCTTTATTAGTACACATGTAAGTTTATTATTAATGTTTTTTTTAATTCGCAGGCTACATAGAGCTTCCGCATGACTCCAGTTTACTTGCATGGATATTTTGCTTTGCTTTTTTACTTTTACATGTCATGTACGTGTATACCAGAGTAAAAGTTTGCCAGTCGGCAAGGTTGGTACCGCTGAGAGCCGTGCGGGTGCGCCGTAATTAAGTGGAGGCTCTTATAATGCACCCTTACCGTGACTCCCGGTAATCAGTAGGTAATTAAGTACTATGTTTAACCTCTACTCCACTTGCTTTTTTTTACAGGGAAACCACGAACTTTCTGGTTTCTCTTTGCGATTAAACTAAGGATATAGTAATTTATTGTTTCCGAGATACGCGCAAGATCCCATAGTTTCTACGCCTGCTTCACCCCTGCCTAATAAATTAAAGGCTGTTATCAAATAAGGTCATTACACCAATCTTCGGCGATGTAATCTCGGCCTCGTAAAACCTGATGTAGGCTCGATAGTAAATTATTTATTAATACAATTGTCATCTTTATTATTATGGGGTACATTTGGCAGGTCCGAGCGTGCCAAGGATGTTGGGCTGGCACAATGCCAGCCGTGCCAGATGTTACTGGCATATTTTGAACGCTTAAATTTTGTTTGGCTGTATTTTTTGGCAGTTTCTCAGCTATGATTGCCTATATTTTATGTGGTTTATGTTAACCCGCTGCGAAAGCGCCAAAAGTGGGGTTAATGTGTATTGTTCCATGTTTTTTTTAATGACTGGATAATAGGTTTTCTACAGAGGTGGCAGTGCAGGTGCTCGAAAATAACTAGGTAGGTATCTGTGACCGTTCCAACTACCATACTTAGACAGTTATCTCTTTTGTCTCGTGCTAGAAAATGTCTTCATGATCCTTCCTAGCTTCCTTCCTAGCTAGCCTAGCTCCATAGCTTCCTTCCTAGCTAGCCTAGCTCACTAGCTTCCTTCCTAATAGCTAGCCTACCTCCCTAGCTTCCTTCCTAGCTAGCCTAGCTCCCTAGCTTCCTTCCTAGCTAGCCTAGCCCCCTAGCTTCCTTCCTAGCTAGCCTAGCTCCCTAGCTTCCTTCCTAGCTAGCCTAGCTCCCTAGCTTCCTTCCTAATAGCTAGCCTAGCTCCCTAGCTTCCTTCCTAGCTAGCCTAGCTCCCTAGCTTCCTTCCTAGCTAGCCTAGCTCCCTATAGCTTCCTTCCTAGCTAGCCTAGCTCTCTAGCTTCCTTCCTAGCTAGCCTAGCTCCCTAGCTTCCTTCCTAGCTAGCCTAGCTCACTAGCTTCCTTCCTAATAGCTAGCCTAGCTCCCTAGCTTCATTCCTAGCTAGCCTAGCTCCATAGCTTCCTTCCTAGCTAGCCTAGCTCACTAGCTTCCTTCCTAATAGCTAGCCTAGCTCCCTAGCTTCCTTCCTAGCTAGCCTAGCTCCCTAGCTTCCTTCCTAGCTAGCCTAGCCCCCTAGCTTCCTTCCTAGCTAGCCTAGCTCCCTAGCTTCCTTCCTAGCTAGCCTAGCTCCCTAGCTTCCTTCCTAATAGCTAGCCTAGCTCCCTAGCTTCCTTCCTAGCTAGCCTAGCTCCCTAGCTTCCTTCCTAGCTAGCCTAGCTCCCTAGCTTCCTTCCTAGCTAGCCTAGCTCCCTAGCTTCCTTCCTAGCTAGCCTAGCTCCCTAGCTTCCTTCCTAGCTAGCCTAGCTCCCTAGCTTCCTTCCTAATAGCTAGCCTAGCTCCCTAGCTTCCTTCCCAGCTAGCCTAGCTCCCTAGCTTCCTTCCTAGCTAGCCAGGCTCCCTAGCTTCCTTCTTAGCTCAATGAGCGTTTTTTCTAGACCAGCTCAGCTTTCAGTATCAAATTCTCGGAAATCGTAATTACGAAGAATCTATAGATTAATTTCATTTCGCTCCTTTCTTGATTCATTCAAAGATTTTTCTCCGTTTTCTTAACTTGTTCTTCGAGCTTTAAACAACTAATTAAGTTCGCACTAAATTCACAAAATTGCCCGGATTTCTGAAATGAGGTAAACTTAATCTCAAATGAATTTAAGTAAGTAGATATTTTCAAAACTAATGTAGCCACAGTATTGTTGCTTTGAACTGGGGCTTCATTTGAATGGTTCTCGGAGGATTAACTAGTAACTATCAAGTTGTGTATTTGGTTTTATTTTACTGTAGCAAAAGTTTATTATCTACCGATCTACTTTCGCTACAGCTTACAAATATATGAGTTTTCTACTCAGTTTTGAACTCGTGTTTTCCTTTCATCTTTAGCTTTCGAAACTCAACTCAAGCATACCTAAGCAAGTTCTTACATAGGCGATCCCCCCACACATTATAATACCAACATTTTTGGACTATCCACTCAAGACCACTTCAAACTTCCCCTCTTAAACTTAGCGAAGAATTTATATTATCAAGCTCGTCTTTTTTAAACGGCGCACGTGTGTTCAGAATACCTGAAATTCTGTCCCCTCGAAGTGGAAAATATTACTCTCCTATATTGCGAATTTCTCGTCTTCAACGTAAATTAACTGACAGTTCCAGACGTACATATCTCCATGTTTATAGCCAAAGAAGTGTAAACTTTATGTCCATATGCTAAAGTGTGTTTTCGGTAGTGTGTGTGCAGGTTCAAGCAGGCTCATTTGAAAGGGTGTTAGGAGAGACGAAGCCTTTGTTTTATGAAACTGGAAAAGGCTTGATGAAGAAAACATGTCTGTGTTTGGACATCTGTATACCTATGTACTTCGAAGTAAGACTATACACACTGTACACAGTTCCTAAGGTTTCTCGTCTCGTCTGCAGTCTTTTGTATTTATGCTACGTAGCGTTGGTATTCTCGGTATGAGAAGAAAACATACGACGTAACCGACCTCTGGGATCACTGAAGCAATTCTTTTCTTTGATTGCTTTATAGAAGTATGAAAAATGTATAGCTTTTTCAAATAACTTTCAAGCAAGTGTAGGTATGCTCAAATGTACAAGATCGTAGATTTTCTTTTTAAATGGCAATAAAACTGTAGACTAATAAGCACGCGGCTACAGCTAAATGTAAAAGTACCAGCAACTCACAGTGATGGATGTCATACACAAAACAAAGTAATGTCGGTGCCTAACCTAAAATGGTTCTCAATTAACAAATTAGAATAGAATAGAATAATTTGATTGGTCCATTTTTACAAAATAAATTTCAAAAATAATAATATTGTATGCTTACTGTAACTAGAATGATTAACATATTTATTTGAACAGTGGTCTCCAAACTAGGCAGCGCCTGTATCTTGGGGGCCTGAGTTGCGTTATCTTAAAATTAAATTGGAGACATGTTTGCGTTAACAATTTACTTTCAGGATGTTTGAAAATGGACTTAATACAAGACCTAATTAAATATGGGTAGTGAAATTATATTTTTATTTGCAATATTACCTATACATAGGTATGGATTGCATATTCGATTTATCGACAACATTGTTCGATTTTCCTGCAATCAGTTAAAGTTTAAATTTAATTTGCCACCGAATCTATGGTTAGTATGTACCACGTTATTAAAACAATAATGCAGTCAAACGAAACGCCTACATAAATTTGTATAGCAATATCGCAGTTAAGCGGACCATTGCGCTTTGTTTTTTACAGTCGCTTTTAAAAATAAAACGTTTGGCTTTTCGCTATTTTTAAACGAGAATGTTTTTAAGAATTATTTATAGTTTTTTAAATACCAAATAATAGTTTTTGCACAGTTTAAGTTCTGAATTGAACAATAATGATGGTGTTATTCTTAATTTTTGTTTGAAAGCTAAGCTTAGACAACATAACAATCATGTTTTGTGTCCATTCTCTTTATAGAGCAGCAAAAGAATCCACAATCTAACTACCGATAGAAATCAGCTTATAACCTTTGTAGTTCCGCAGCAGGCGTCGGGTATGACAGGTGACCTCGCGGTCTGCTGACCTTGCAACGAGCTACACTACAGCGCTATACTTAGGGCAGCTAAATCGAATTGTAGATTAGTTGTCGGCACTAGATTTGTTTGACTACCTACTGGGAGTTTATAATTCCGATGTGTTTGTGGATGAAGTTATGTATTCGTTTCACTCTGTGAACGGAATAGTTAAAGCAGTTTGCGTTTTGGGTATTGTTGACGCTTCGTTGCATTTAGGTACGAATCTATGGGAATTAAACAAGAGCTTTTCATGATATTCCTACAAACAAAACTGCCTACTTTACGGATTGCGCCACGTCCCTTTTGTAAACAAACGTCGCTGAAAAGAGCAAATATTTTGTGTTTATTTACTCAGGACAGAATTGAGCTTACATTGTTACATTATTAGCTAATATACTTAATTTGTTCCATGTTACGTGCTTTTGTGCACATCCTAAAATAAATTTGGTGACCCATATTCTTGGGCTTACCTTACCCTTGACCGTCTATAAAAAATGGTCCATGGTATTCGTATGATAAGCTCTATTTATAGACCTTGACTTGGGGAATTCAAATGTGGATTTCAGGGATACCACCTTTTTTTTGTGGATGGGAAATCATCAAATGACTTCTCCCGCTTTGGGCGGAGCGGGAGGGCGTGTCAGACTTTTACTGACTAAAACCTACCCGTGTTCCTTCAGTTGCCTGTGCCAGGGCCACGGTATCTCTTTCAAACAACCTGCGACCCCGGCGGCATCGGCCCTAATTGACCCCGTCACTGCTGACATCTCTTTGAGGCGCGCGTGGAACACAACGCGCCGTTGACCCGGGCCTGGTCCTTACCGGACGGCGAGCTGCCCATTACTCGTCGTCCGCAAGCCCGCGCCTACGGTGGCCGGGAATCGGCAATGGATTCCCGCCGCCCAGGGCGTCTCCTGCGGCGGCTAAGGGTGCGAGGACGCGACTGTTGCCTCTCCCTCAAGCGTTCCGCCTCCTCCTTTGCGAACATTACTGCTTCGCAGAAGGAGGTGACGGCCTCCCATGCACTCTCGCTCCGCACCATGGCCTGGATGAGGTTTGGACGCGAGAGATCGCCGCCGGCGATCGCCTCCGAAAGAACACGGAGGTGCTCCGCCCAAGCCGGGCAGACCTCCACTGTATGCTCCACCGTGTTCTTCGGGCCAGGGATATCACCTCAACACTGAAATCTGAAAGTGTTTCTTATGAAGACACCCACGGCAGGTGCTCACAACACCTCCTTGGTGTTGTATTGTGAGTTCAATCCCTGGGTCGGACATTGTTGTATTTTATTATATAATATTGTACCTATAAACATATTGTTGGCTTGAATTGGGTCCGTTATGAAATTCTCAGTATCCCGAAGTTTGTATTCTTGCTCGGTCAATAGCAATTGGGTAGATAAACATCTATACCAAATTACCAACCCAGTAGCCCTTTGGGTAACAAAGGCTTAGGGCCTATTTCACGATGTAACGAATAGCCACTACTCACCGAATAAATTCAAAATGGAACAGAATTTGTGTGAAAAAGGCCCTTAATATTATGAAGAGGTGCTCGCAATGAGGATCTCGTTCATTGCAGATATTGTAACATAATATGCGCCTGCTGTATTATACATTCATATGTAGCAGCCTGCCTTGCGGTGTCGGAACCTTGTGTACACGGATATGCTCTGGTTCCTACACATACCTACATGGATCGCTATTTAATGGCTAAATTGTTCGCACCATATGGCTAGCGACCGCAATTACTCGTAACATCCTAGCCATACTTAATAGTAGCAAACAGTTTGTTTAGAATATCAGTCGAAGAAGATCTAGGGAAGAAAAATACCCATAACACTGAACCAAAATAAATACGATAGTTACGGGAAGATGGCGTTCTAACTTTAGATACTTACCTAATTTCAGACTGAAAATCTGTGTGTACCTACATAAAATATCCAAATCCAATTTTAAATAATTTCCTCGTTGACGTTAATTTTCAGTTGTAAAAACAACGATATATTGGAAATTTAATTAGGTAACTACGTCCCACCCTGGTCATAATAAAAGCTTTCGTCGAATTTTCGTGTTGAGTATAATAACGTGTGCATAATTATAGAAAAAGTAGGTAAGCTACGGAATAGATACACACATCAAAAGTGTCTAGGGATCAAGCATTTTTATGCGGATTTCTTGAGATTGAGATGTGGCTTTGTAATAAATTTATGATTTTATAAATTTATATGGATCCTTTTTGGTGCATTTCATAATTTGAATCAGGAACTGTGAATCAAATTCGAGTAAAAGATGAAAATCAGCTGTCAATATTTTCCCTATAAAAACATACAACGCATTGAAGACATTATTAGTGCTACTGTTTCCCTACTACTGATTAAAACCAACGTTATTATGGAGCGGCGACGTCATTTAAGCAGGGAAGAAATGCTCAGAGCCGTGGGAATGATAGAAGCTGGTTCCCGGCAACGTACTGTGGCTTTAGCTCTGAATACAAGTCAGAGTGTTATCAGTCGACTTTGGACACGTTACCGAAGCACTGGTACCGTGGCTGAGCGCCATGGAGGACGGTATCGCTGCACCACACGGAGACAAGACCGATACATTCAAATCTTAACTCGAAGAGCTCCAACTATAACCGCCATGATGTTAGCCGTGAGGCTTCATCACTCTTCAGGGAACTTAATTAGCGACCAAACAGTCAGAAACCGCTTGCATGAAGTGAACCTTCATTCCCGAAGACCGCTACGGGTACCACCTATAGCAATGCACAATCGTAGGATTCGATATCAATGGGCTCTTGAACACAGAAATTGGGCAGAAGAACAATGGCGTTTCGTGTGCTTTTCTGATGAGTCTCGTTTTGGTATGAGACCGGATACAAGACGTATACGACACTGGAGAACCCCTGGACGCCAACAGCGATTAAAATCCTGCCAGGAAGTCCATCCTTATAGTGGTGGAACCATCATGGTATGGGCGGGTATTTGGATCGGCGGAAGAACTGAGTTGATTTGGATCAGAGGCAACCTCAACGCTCAAATTTATGCTGAGACGATTGTATCAGACGTCATCGTTCCTCTACAAGTGCAAATCGGTCCCTTATTTCAGTTAATGCATGATAATGCACGACCGCACACCGCAAGAGTTGTAAGACAGACTCTCGCCGCAGCTAACATCAATGTCCTGCCCTGGCCTGCTCAGTCGCCAGACTTGAACCCGATTGAGCATGCATGGGATATGCTACAGAGAAGAGCTCTGCCGAATATGGAGGGTATCCAGTCGCAAGAAGACCTTTTTTTGTTGTTGCAACGAACATGGGCGGCCATTCCACAGCGTGATTTGGATGAACTCATTTTGAGTATGCCAAACCGATGTTCTTGTGTTGTTAGTGTTCGCGGTAGAAACACGGATTATTAATTGTTTAAGTTACCCAATAAAATTTTAAAGAAAACTGTTATTTCAGTCTTTTTTTCGAACTTTAATGTTAGTGGTTCAAATGTCAAAAATCCCTTTATTAGGAAAATGGCAAATTTCTTTATTAATGCAAAGGTGACTTGGTTTATCGTTACTGTGACAAACGAAAACACTTTATTTGATGAATCCTTAAAGAAAATTTTAATTAATATCAATCAGGAGAAAAGTTATTGCAAAAATATATGTTGATCCCTAGACACTTTTGATGTGTGTATTTATTCCGTGGAGCAGCCATGAAATGAGTAATGACGATACTTATTATTTCTTTGGATTAGCCCCTATTCATTGCACTCTCACTATTTGATGATCTGCAAGCAGGTTTGATTTGTTTCGACTTTCAGTAACCAGTGACATTTCGTTCATCTATTATTCCAGTCAGTGGTCGAATCTGTCGAAATCCAGAAGGCATTTCGAGAGTTTCGTCTATGGTTTCGTCCCTCGTAGAATAATCAGATTTCCGCAGTATCATGTTAGGAGAATGTATAGATTTCAGGTGTAAAATGCTGCCCACGTTACGTGTCATAATCCCTTCACCCGCGACCCACGCGTTTCGGGCAAGGTGGGCAAGGTGAGATTACGTTCGACCCTTTCTACTTTTACACTTTAGATATTTAACCCGTCGCGCGCCAATTAGCAGACACAATTGAAATTCTATTGTTATCTGTACACATGGTGTACAATCGACATTTTAAGAGTTAAAGAGCCACGTAGATACAGAGCCATATTTACTTCTTATAGGCTTTTACACACCGTATAAAAAGAATACAAACACAAAAAGAGTGAATTATCAATCAATCAATCAGTCATTTTATTATCAGGCAACTGAAAGCCCATAGAAAAAATACACAAAATAATATAAATAATAATTATAAATTAATACATAAAATATAACTATACACGTAATGTCGATAATCGGCCTATTATCTGATGTGTGACCAATTATCTACCTATATAATATAAAACAGATATTTTGTCACCCATCGAGAAGCAACTAGTTATTTTTCAAGTAGGTACTAAACAATATTTCGATCTAAGTTATTGGTTCCTGGAAAAGCTTCAGCCATTTTATTAGTTTTTATCTACGGGGATGCGCTAAAGTAGCCCGCGAAATTCAAATTTTCTTACGTTTTTTTTACAATTTGCAGGTCAGTGTCAGGTTGTATGTTGGTTAAAATATGATGCGCGGCCGTAACTAATATGGTTTTTACAGAATTATAATCATTAGAATCAGCAATACAACTCCATAAGTTAGAATTGACCTCAAATCTAGCGATTTCATGAAATCATGAGGTTTGAGGTCAATTCTAATTTATGGAGTTGCTTTGCTGATTCTAATGATTATAATTCTGTAAAGCCATGTTAGTTACGGCCGCGAATCATATTAGGTCTTTACCTATGAAATTGCCGTTCTGCGGTACTGGCCATTTCAAATCAAAATAATTTTTGTTTGGCTAAGAATTCTAATTTCAAATTAATTTTATTTTAAAAACATGGATTTTTTTTTCCTTAAGTAGTCATTTGTTTATTGATTAGTGTTACATTTTCATCGCATTTCAATCTTTTTCGTCATCACGGATACGTTAAAAATTCGAGTAATTATGGAATATGAGTACCGTCGTGGCAGCAACGCGGCACAAGCGGCACGCAACATCAACGACGTTTACGGAGCTAACACTACAAACCAACGCACCACTTGTTATTGGTTTGCTCGCTTCCGTTCTGGAAATTTCGACCTGAAAAATGAACCTCGCGGTCGTCCGAAGAGTTTGGTCGACAATGACGAATTAAAGGCGATTGTGGAAGCTGATGATACACAATCTACGGCTGAATTAGCATCAGCTTTCGACGTTAGCGTCAAAACAATATTGGTCCATTTGCGTCAAATTGGCAAGGTAAAAAAGCTTGACAAATGGGTGCCCCACGAACTCAATGATCGCCAGCGCGAAGTACGCGTCGAGACGTGCCTTGCACTGCTCAACAGACACACAAATGAAGGAATTTTGAACCGCATTGTTACCTGCAATGAAAAATGGATTCTGTTTGATAACCGCAAGCGCTCAGCAAGTTAGTTGGATCCTGGTTCAGCACCTAAACAATGCCCTAAACGAAAACTTACCCCTAGAAAAGTGATGGTCACTGTTTGGTGGTCTAGCGCCGGTGTGATTCATCACAGCTTCTTACCAAACGGGGTGAGCATTACTTCAGATGTGTACTGTGAAGAACTGAACACAATGATGGAGAAGCTGGCACATCTCCAACCAGCATTGGTCAATCGCTCGTCTCCGCTGCTCCTGCACGACAACGCGCGACCTCATACTGCACAGCAGACGGTCTCCAAGTTGCAAGAACTGGGGTTGGAAGCTCTCCGTCATCCGCCGTACTCACCAGACCTTGCGCCTACAGACTACTTCTTTTTCCAGAATTTGGATAACTTCTTGGCGGGAAAAAAATTCAATACCCGAGAGGCAGTACAAAATGCCTTTGAAGAATTTGTTGCCTCCCGTCCAGCTGATTTCTTTAAGAAGGGCATCAATAAACTGCCACTGCGTTGGCAAAGATGCATTGATTGCATGGGTGATTACTTCGATTAATAAAAATAAAAAATGCATGAAAAACTCTCGTTTAAATTTTTTCATACAAAACGGCAATTTCATAGGTAAAGACCTATTATTTTAATCAACATACAACCTGACACTGACCTGCAAATTGTAACTGTAAATTGTGTTATTGTGTGTATTGTAATTGTAATTGCATTGTTGTGTGTATTGTATTGAAACGTAAGAAAATTTGAATTTCGCGGGCTACCTTAGCGCCGTACCGTAAGAAAAATGTAGAATGGTGGGATTGTGGAGCAAGTAAAATGCTATAAAAACAGTTACTGGTGGTTTATTTTCTGTAGCAGACTCCGATACAGTGAAAATCCTCCTAAAAATATTTTCCTAATCTTTCCGTCTTATCTACCAGGATCAGGAGAATTATTATCTTATTCGTACAAACTTAAGAAAAGCGAAGGGTGATGTTAGGTAGGTATTTAGATAGTACTCCTGTCTATAATGAGATCTTCAAGTGTTTTATTAATTTATATATAGAACTTCCTTGTCTGTTCCCTAATTGCGTAACCAGAGATATCCGTGTGCGTAACACACTACCAATTGGAATCTGAATCATTTTGAAGCACAACTAATTCATTGCTCCATATTTTGGAAAAATTTGTCTGCTCGACAACGTAAATAATGCATTGAATGTTGTTGAACTGTCGAAATGAAACCAATTCCGAATGATAGTGTGTTACGCAATTGCCCCGCTGATCCTTAAACACAATAGTTTTGAATTGAATATATGGCCCTTGGGTGGTACTATGGCAACATTGCAATTGCTTGGGTTGCGAACATAATATACCATTGAGTGGTACTATGGCAACATTGCAATTGCTTGGGTTGCGAACATAATATACCATTGAGTGGTACTATGGCAACATTGCAATTGCTTGGGTTGCGAACATAATATACTAGTACCTGGGCCACCGAGCTCTGCTCGGGTGAAAATAGAGGAATCGATTTTTTCCAGAAATGAGAGCTAGCTAGCTAGATCGATTTATCGCCCCCGTATATTGCAACTTTCATCAAAATCGTTAGAGCCGTTTTCGAGAACGTGATTACAAATATATATACCTACATATTATAGATATACAAATATTGCTCATTTAATAGTATAGGATTAAGTGGTACCATGGCACCATTGAAATTGCTTGGGTTGCGGACATAATATACCATTGAGTGGTACCATGGCACCATTGAAATTGCTTGGGTTGCGGACATAATATACCATTGAGTGGTACCATGGCACCATTGAAATTGCTTGGGTTGCGGACATAATATACCATTGAGTGGTATCATGGCACCATTGAAATTGCTTGGGTTGCGGACATAATATACCATTGAGTGGTACCATGGCACCATTGAAATTGCTTGGGTTGCGGACATAATATACCATTGAGTGGTACCATGGCACCATTGAAATTGCTTGGGTTGCGAACATAATATACTAGTACCTGGGCCACCGAGCTCTGCTCGGGAGAAAATAGAGGAAACGATTTTTTCCAGAAACGAGAGCTAGCTAGATCGATTTATCGCCCCCGTATATTGCAACTTTCATCAAAATCGTTAGAGCCGTTTTCGAGAACGTGATTACAAATATATATACCTACATATAGATATACAAATATTGCTCATTTAATAGTATAGGATTAAGTGGTACCATGGCACCATTGCAATTAATTGGGTTGCGAACATAATATACCATTGAGTGGTACCATGGCACCATTGAAATTGCTTGGGTTGCGGACATAATATACCATTGAGTGGTACCATGGCACCATTGAAATTGCTTGGGTTGCGATCATAATATACCATTAAGTGGTACCATAGCACCATTGAAATTGCTTGGGTGGCGAACATAATATACCATTAAGTGGTACCATACCCCATTTAAATTGCTTGGGTTGCGAACATAATATACCATTAAGTGGTACCATAGCACCATTGAAATTGCTTGGGTGGCGAACATAATATACCACTAACCCGTCGCGCGCTAATTAGCAGACACAATTGAAATTCTATTGTTATCTGTACACATGGTGTGCAATCGACATTTTAAGAGTTAAGTGGTACCATACCCCATTTAAATTGCTTGGGTTGCGAACATAATAGGTATACCATTGAGTGGTACCATGGCACCATTGAAATTGCTTGGGTGGCGAACATAATATACCTACTGTATGAATGTATTTCTCATTAAATTACATTATAGCAATTTAGTCCTTTCATGAGGACCACAAATTCGAATTATTTTGTATCACTGAAAACAAAAACGGATTCAATCAAAAATATTAGGTAACATTGAAGCTAGCTAGACGATTATTTTTTCTTACTTCTACAAATCTGTCCGAGATTCAGATTAAGTCCAGTTCGAAACCCAATAAAAGTTCGATCATAGTGACATTTAATAGCCGACCTATTTGTTGCAAAACTTCAAACCACAGAGAAAAAAAACGAATAAATGGAGAAGTTCCAAGGCGAGGCGGCGTCCTCAATCGAACGTCGAGTTCGCTTCCGGTGGAGCCTACTTCCGCTCCCACGCCGTTTCCGCCTTACTTGTATAACAAGCTATGTTGAGTTAACTCAGCAATTTTATACATTAAGTAATAACAAGCAATTTGCTTGACATTTTTCTTTTGTTGAGGAAATGTCTGTTTAAAGATTTTTTTTTTCAAGCTTATTGGTCGATAATGGAAGTGAGATTTTCTAAACCCTTTATTGTTCGAATAGGCGATATAAGAGATCCTTCATCCTACACATAAATTCTGTGAAACAGTGCACAGGTCGATTCATCAGATTAAGCTACGCTTGCCGGGGTTGGTCCTTGGACTAGATATGAGCGCCGATGGCCAATTCCACGGCGGCGGCGTGGCCTGTTAATTTCCACAGCGGCGGCGGCGTCGCGGCGGCGTGGCGTGGCCGGTCGTGGGCCTGAGTTTTTTTTTTATCGGGGAGAGTTTTCTTAAAAATAACATAAAGAAAACCATATTGTTATTACCAAAAAAAGCTTTATAAAGGAACGTATTTATTAATTACAATTTTACAGTCTTCTAAATAATAATTGGAGATCACGTTTACTGAAAAATAATCATTTCTCTCTCATCTCATCTCGAAGTTGCTGCCATCATTAACACAACACAATAATACACGTTTACTCGGTAAAATATTGAACTCGACTGCGTAAGCGACGAGTGTGCCGAAACGACTAGGCGAACTAACGCGGTCGGGCCGCGCGTGCGAGCGAGAAAGCAAGTTGTGAGTAGCCGCGACGGCGCGCCGCGTGCTGCACTCGGCGGCGACGCGTCGACATGAACTCACGGCGACGGCGGCGCGCCGGCGCGGCGCTCATATCTACCTTGGACGGGTGACCATCTTTACATAACGAGACTTCTCCGTGCCACGGAAAGCACGTTAAAAGCCGTTGGTCGCGGCTGTCACTCGTGGATCTTAGACTGTAGTTACAGATCGTCAGAAGCCCGAAAGTCTAACAACCAGTTTTACCAAGGGGTACATACTTATTTGGGTAGAGACTAGGCAGATTGATGGACTCACTATCGGCAAAAGGTTTCGAAACGGTTCAAACTTGAGACACGATTCAACGCCCTCTTTTGGTCCTAAGTTCCAAACGTCTCTCTCCTATTCAAGGGCGTTGGAAGGTCAAGCGTGAGTCGGCTGCCAAATGACATCTTCACGATTAAGTTTCAGCTCTACGATGGACTCTACGATGATTCTGTTGGATGAATTGTTATTTCAACCGTCTGAAAGGTTTCCACAAGACTATTACTTAATGGTACGACTTAGGTAGCCAAATATTATTATGTAGGAGTCGTATGGGTTCGAAAATTAAGATGATACAAACAGCAACCGAACTAGACATGGCAAGAGGATTTGTATATCAAAATATTTCGTGAGAACCTCCTACTTTTTTCAAGTCGGTTATAAAGGATTAACAACTGCACCAATGCGGTCTGAAAACGGACAAGATCTAAAATATAAACTGGGTAAATGTATTAATCCTGCTGAAATAGACCAAAGCACGTCTACAAATAGACGCAAACACACGCTTAATCTAACGTGAATGCAACTCCTGGAAGTCCTGGCATCCCTCTAAGGGCCAACATGCTGCATAAATGTTGAGTCGGGATTGGAATTGGTGCTAACGATGCCGATATGCAGACATGTCGGTATTGTCTTAGAATTGAGTGTTGTGACGAAGCTTAAGACATACTTCCTATAGACTGTGAAGTCATGTGAGGTGAGTTGTCTCAACGAGATTGATTGTTACTATTCCTGTAACCAAATCTCCAGTCGTTTTTACAGAGCCCGGTTTCAAAATAAACCACAAACTTTTCTAAATATAGCTAGCGTATCTCGTTAAATCTTCCGAGGTACGAACAAATTTTTAAACACAGGAGAAAAACTTTAAGAAAGTTCAAACGACAATATCCCTTACTTTGACGCTATTAGATTTTTTTTTAATTTCATAAATGTCGGTGATGATAAAAAATTATAATTATTTTCTTCGTGAGCCATTTCCATAGTGACAACACTATCGCATTGCCGGTGTTGGTAACAAGGAAACTTTTCTCCTTGATGTTCTAATTTAACACCTTCAAATAACGTAAGAAGGTAGGTAAGTACTGCCTGCCTAAGTTTCCTCAAGTTTCTATCTTCAAGGTTATTGGTAAAGATTCCTTGATTTATCCAACTTCACCGATAGATGAGTTCTTGGTGAAAAACTTTGAACGGATAACCAGACATTAATAAAAACGCTGCCCTTACTGCTTCGTAGCAGCAGAAGAGCGGTGGCCGCCACATAGTGTCTGCAACTTACCGTCGAATGACGTCACTAAAACGTAATCCATGGAAGTAATTTGGTGTGTTTTCCTAGAGAGCATTTTTTGACACCGTGAAGTCAAACCCCGCTGCCATCATTTTCATAACGGCTGTCACTGTGGCCGTTATGTGATGGCCACCGCTCTTCTAGGAACCGTAGCCCTACCGTCGTAGCCGTAGTCTTTACTTTGTAATAATGACGCTGTCAATTTCAATTTGTTACTATGGGCACAGATAATAAAATATAATGGGCTTACTTACGGTTGTTTGAATTTTAGTACACTTACCTACAATGAAGTATAGATATTCTATGTTTCTATTAACAGTTTGATGCAGTCGTAGACCAATTTCGATACAGGAATTTACTTCAAAGCCTAGCCAGAGCATAAACTTCGCCTCAATCTTGTGTCGCCCGTGGCTATTGTGCCCACCGGCATAGATACTGTGTCTGTCCCGGTGGGTACTTATTGCTTCAGTATTCATAGCTAGAACACAAAAGCGTTTATGGAGACGGATGTTCAAGATTTATCCAATTAATGTATTGTAATAGTTTGGCGAAAAAGTTTCTTCGCATTTTTTAATATACATTTACATTTATCTAAAGTATGTAGGTATCATTTTGTTCGATAACTTTTTGCCATCTTATAGGTAGGGACATGATCCCATTGCTATAGAAATTTTGGGACTTCTGATCAAAATACCGCGACAAGTAGTTTTGGCAGTCCTCTCGTGATGTTAACCTGACACTGCCTAAAGATTTCTAAAGAGACCGAAACAGGTGGAATTCTGAAGGTACAAGGTCAGGACTATACGGCGGATTCATTAAAACCTCCCAGCCAAACTCTCTTAATTTTTGCTGAGTGGCTAAAGATGTGTGAGGTCTAGCGTTATCATGATGAAAAACCACACCCCTTCTGTTGATTAATTCCGGCCGCTTTCTCTCAACTTCTTGCTTTAATCTCATCAGTTGTTCGCAGTAGAGTTCAGAATCGATGGTCCTGCCTGGTGGTAACAGCTCATAATGAATAATGTCCTTCCAATCCCACCACACACACAGCATCACCTTGTTGCGAGTTAACCCGGGTTTCGCCACAGTCTGTGAAGCCTGACTGGCCTTTGACCACGACCTTTTTCGCACGTTCTTGTCGTACGTGATCCACTTTTCATCACCAGTTATCAGCTTCTTCAAAAATGGTTCGGTTTCATTACGTCGTAATAAAGAATCACAAATGAGTACACGGTTCATTAGGTTTCTTTCAGTGAGCTCGTGAGGTACCCAAATATCGAGCTTTTTTGTGTACCTAGTTTTTTTCAAATGCGCCAAAACTGTTTTGTGGTGAATTCTCAGTTCTTCAGCTACGTCGTAACTACTGATATGCCGATCTTGCTCCACTTTTTCAAAAATGGCATACATTTTATCCGTAATAGGGCCACCAGAGCGACGTGCATCTTTGACATCAAAATTTCCGGATTGAAAACGCTTAAACCAAATTTGTGCTACTGTCACAGACACTGCACTGGGTCCATAAACATCGCAAATTTTTTTCGTGGCTTGCGTGGCATTTTTACCTTTTTTGTAATAAAATTTTAAAATGTATCGAATTTCATCATTAGATTCACTCATTTTGACAGTACGAAAAACAAATGAAAATCACACATTTCCTCATTTGAATTTGGAATTATGTTCTTTAAAATTTAAACTTTCAATGATACCAAAACCAGCCAGATACAAATAGTATAGCCAAAGAGATTTTATTTTATGTTCATACATACTGTATATACATTCTGATAATTATATAAGTCTCTGCAAGAAATTTCACCTTCAGCCACTAATAAATCGTCGTCGACTGGCTGATTGCACTTTTCTCTTAAAAATTTTATCTAACGAGATTGACTGTCCGGATCTCCTGCATAAATTGCGTTTTAATGTCCCCCAGAGATCAGTTAGATTTAATCCGCCTATCTTCATTCCCTTTACCTCTTCCAACTACAGGCAAAACTCATATATGGTGCGGGCGAGTAAGGATTTTAATGTTCTTTGTAAAGAGTTCTCATTTGATCCATTTACCACCAAAACCTATACTGCACGCAGTCGGCTGAACGCTGACTTCTTCAAAACTGCATAGATTTTTTGTACCTTTTATATATTATGTATGTAGGTATATAATATTGTTTTTGTGTTTTTTTTTTTTCTTTCTATCGTGCTTGTTAGTGATCTTAAGATTTGTACTACTTTTTCTGTTTTTACCCGTGAGAACCTGTAATTGGCTTTATGTTTTATATTCAATTGTTATCTATCTGTTAAAGCTGTTGGTTCTCCTTAAAATAAATAAATAAATAAATAAATAATGTGAAAAGACTTTTTCCCCAATATTGCATCATGAATTCTTGATGGTATTACTTAGAATGCTATTATCAAGCATTATTACAAAAATTGGTCACAGAAGTTTCATAATTTCCGAAACACCCGCATCCGTAGAGATGCTGATATTTTTCATATTATTTTCTTGTGTTACCAATCACATTTTCCGTTTCCAGAGAAGGGCATGTACCTCGGCTCGCCCTGCGAGTTCACCTGCAACCCCAAGCTTATGCACGTGTACTGTGACCCGACCACCGCTTCCTGCCAGTGTGACCCCAAGCACCCTGTCTCCGTTGGTGTGGCCCAGGGATGTGCTAAAGGTAAGCCCTTTTCATTGGTCCTTACTGCAACCTACCAGTACTACCATACCACTGTCGTACCTCTTAGCATGAGTTAACTGCTAGAGTAGAAAAGGAAATTACATAATACTTAACTTTGTAGCTTTGTTAACTCAAAAGCGTATAGTGAACATAAAATACCCTGGTGCGTTTAAAATTTCGTAGGTACAGATAACAGCACAGGTATACCAAACTGTCAAATTTCTCCAAATGATTTTAAACCTTAATCATGGTTAAGTTCAATATCGAATGAGAAAATTTGAGTACAATCAAAGAACCATAACCTGACAGCACCTAACTAAGAAGGTGTTAATTAATACGTAAAGGCTGCGATTCCCAACTTTGTGAACTTTGTAAGCTGATCTGAATGCAGCGGTCATCAGAATTTTCTCAAGCGATGGCGTTCAACATTTTAAGGTATTTATAGGATGGTCAAGCAAGTTGTGCATACTGTGCGAGCCAAAGGACGACGAGACAATGTAGGACCAAAAAGTTTGGATGCGCCAAAAGCAATTTCACTTTACAAAACTTTTTTTGTTTTTATTTAAAACAGCAGAACTGAGTATTGTGATCACTAGAACCAAACATGCAAGCGAAACATGGTCACAGTCAGTTTCTACTTTAAACAATTCTTTTTTTTTGTACTTAAAAGAATAAACGTCGTCTACGAGGTTAACGTTAACCAAACAGTATTTGCATACAATTAACATTTGAAGTTTGAACTCACAGTATTATTACGAGCTCTAGGAATGTTCATTGTATATTGGTGTGAGTATGAATAACATTGAGTTGGTGACGCTGACATTCTATCGACCTAGCATCACATATCAGAAAATAATTTATGACAAAAGCCATTTTGATATAACACGTTTTCAAATACAACCTTCAAAGTTTTTGGGGCACGTGTGTCTTTAGAACTGAAACCTTAAAATTATTGGGTCAAAATGGTTCAATCGGTTCCAATATTTGTAGGCCTTCGAGTCGGGAGGTCTCAAGGTCCCCTTTTATCCTTTTTATCCCTTTTGGAGCAAGTTTCGAAACTTGGGTGAACAAGTGATAGACTAAGTTCTACCAAGTATATCATGTTTTGTTGGATTCCGTCGGAAATTTTGTGTTTTAGTTATTTGTTTTGTTTGGCTTTTGTAAGGCTATTATGAGGCACGTGCTGGGCTGTAATAGATCGCTTATCAATTCGATAATTACTTTAGATGTCGATTTTAATGCTCCCATGTTCTGACCAAATCTTTTGTTGTATTCACCATTAAAATAACAGTATTCCATTAACAACAGACTCATTCGTCATCATACACATCATAGATAGATAGAATACCTACTCATTATTAAATCATAAACATTTTTTTTTCGTCCTGATCAATGTTGAAGGCCGGGCGAAGCTAATTGTAGATGGCATGATCATAGCTAAATTATAATTAGACATTTCGTTCATTCATGAGTTTGGTTTTATTTCACTATTTCGTTATTTTCGGTTATTTCAATATTATTTAACCAAGTATTTGACATGGAAAGTGTTAAAACTTTAAGAGCGTTAGCTCCGCACGGCATTCCATACAAATTTTCAAGTCCTTTTTTATCGAAATGAATGACCCGATTTTAATGAAACTTGATACTCTTGAACAGGAATTGTTCTTAACTATCTTTTTAGACCTATGTATCTTGCTTATGCGTATGAAGTTTCACTAAAATCGGTTCATTCATTTCGTTAAAAAGGACTTGAAAGTTTGTATGAAATTCCGTACGGAGCCAACGCCGTCAAATATTTCGTCGTAATTACTTTCTTCAAAATGTTACAACATCTGTTTAATTTTTATGAATAGTTTTCCCCACAATCTTCTAATTTTAGGGCCTCTAGGGAAATGGTGGACTCCAATTTCGGAGTATTTAAGAACACAACAAACAACGCGTCATTTTCGAAAAAATAAAATAAAACCACCTCACGCCTTGTATTATTAGCTTGTGTTGGGAACTAGCTACGACAGCGCCATTTTGACAATTGCCTTCCCCATTAGAACTAGGTACATATATCCTGAACAGCCCAAAACTAAAACCTTTTCTTCAAAATTTCAGCTAAGAAATTGGGTGAGCAGTGCTTCTACCGTGAGACGTGCAAGGCATTCGACACGCACGCGTCGTGCATGCAGGTCAACCACAACGCGTACTGCCAGTGTGACTCCGGCTACCATCAGACGAGCCACACCCGGCCGACCTCGAGGGTCTTCTGCACCGAAGGTAGTGGTTTGTTGTTTGTTTCGATGGTATTCTTTTACGCAGAAATGAAGAAGAAGAAGTGAGAGCAAGTAACAGACTGTAATCCATAACCTAACTAATATTATTACGAACAGTAGACCAACCTCGCGAGCATAATAGTACATTTTGATACAAGTGGAGAATTTTTGTTATTGCATTTGAGGCGGAATTAACACTCGAGCCGTAGGCGAGTTTGTTTTTGAGCCGAGAACTGCAATAACAAATTTCCACGTGTATCAAACGACGTTTTTCTATACACTTTTGAAGAAATAAAATAACGAAAAATATTTTTGTCCTGAATTAATAAGAAACTATGATTAAAATTTTATTTTTTTCCCGCGCTTTGCTTTCGCCAGGTTGAAGGAGAAGCAAATGTAATTTAGCCGATAAACAGCCAAATATAAAAATAGAAAATTCAAATATTTTTGAGTTTTTATTTAACACAAATAAATGTTAATTTGTTCATAAACGTTTTTTTTATTATAATAATCATGGTTTTTGATGATATTCTACATATTTAGAAAAAATATTTAAATATCCAGAAAATATTGACGCCGTAAAGACGCTTAGCTCTTTGCAGAGATTAAAAAAAAACATTCACCTCCGAATAGAGACGGTGTGAATAGAGGCATTGAAGCAATTTGGACTAAGTAGTGGTGGTGGTACCAGCAGTTATCTGTGGCAATTTTTATTCCCGCACACGTGTTGGAAAATGAAAAATCGCACGCGTGTGAAATATATTGCATTGTGAACCTAATTGTAGTGCGATATGAACCAGTTTTCGAGGAAGTGTTTGAAAACTTTATTTATTATTTATTTAGGAAACAAACAGATACAATATAATAAGAAAACGGTACGAAATAGCAATACATAATCCAAAACATTTTCCATACATAAATTTTTAACATTAAAATAAAATACTGTCTCAAAAACTCAGTATGTTATGCTAAAAAAGTTAGTGACAGAAACTAATCGCTGCAAAACCGACTCCACGTAGTCTTGTCTGCTCTACCCCTAGAGTGTAATTTAAGCCCGCGTAGGCGCGGAAGGGCGCGGGCGAGGCGGCCCGCAAGCTGAGGAGCAGTAGTGCTATTCTGTAAACATCTCACCGTGATAACTCAGGTGAAGTGAGCGTGAAGTGAGCCGTCATTCCACCTGATGCTAGGGGTTGACACTATTGACAGCTCACTTTAAGATCACTTCACTCATGTTTTCACGGTGAGATATTTACAGAATAGCACTACCGGTGTAAACCATCTGCGACGATAAGCTCGCGTGGGACCGCCGGAGCCCCGCAGCATCGAAGCCGTGACAAAAACCCTGCCTGCTGCATGTTGTATGCTCGCTTGCATGCTGCATGCTTGCTTACATGCTGCATGCATGCTGCATGAATGGTGTATGCTTGTTTGCAGAAATAAAAAAGGAGTCCTTCTCGAAAAACTTTTAAAAATAAATTATAAAACCTACCTATAATAAAAATAGAAAATAATTCAAAGTTAAAGCTCTTTGGGTAATGAATTAATGATAAAGGCCTCCTCCTTTTTTGCCTATATTTTCCTTCTTATGCTGCTGCAGGCTAGTTTCGACCTGCTGTTTTCTCGAACTCGTCGGCATGTCTTTTTCGGGGCTTACCTTGTCTTCTTTTTCCTTTTTGGGCTTACCTTCATGGTTGCTGAAAGAACTGCAGTTAGTCTGTATCTGTCTAACTAGCCTGTAAAGGTCTCCCTCTCCCTATCCCACCTTTAATTTTATCACCTACTTTAATATTTTCTCCCGTTTCAGACCTGGTGTTGCTGACGGCCGACATGCCGACGCTGCTAGGCGTGGCGTCGGGTATCTTCGTGCTAGGAGGGCTGCTGTGCATGGTGTTGCACCTGTACACGAAGGCGCGCTACCACCCCACGCACCTGGCGGACGCGAGGCTCACGCCCCCTTGTCTGTACTCGCTTAATGACACAGGTAAGATTTAGATATTCTGCATGAGTCAGTGTATTGCTAAGGTAGATATAGACTATGTCAAAAGTCAAGCTACTTCAGTAAAACTTGGTGACTCTGCGCACACCAACCCTTGGTGACCACAGAGTCAGCAAACTAGATCAGAGATTATAATGACTGAAGCACTACCTTCTAACTTGGACTTTTATGCTGTCAAGATTCTTACTCCTCTTCATTAATGTAACAGTAAGTTCGGGCTATGTTGTGCTGCACTGTTCTCGCTCGTGTATGTGCACTGGGTACATCTGATGCACGCAGGTGGCACGCTGAGTGCGACGCGCGCTTCGTCCCGCGCATCGTCGCGCTCGGGCTGCACGAGCGGCACGCTGGAGCTGGAGAGCTCAGGCGGCGGGTCGCGGCGCGCGTCGCGGCGCGGCGGCGTGGCGGTGTCGGCGTCGCGCGCAGGTGCGGCGCGCACCGCGGCCATCTTGCTCATCTCGCGCCACCTGAAGGCCGTAAGGCGGGACGGCGGCGCGCACCCGCCTAAGTGCGCCGCCAAAGGTGATCTGGATAATGTATGCGGCGCGCTCCCATCATCTGCACGTCTGGGTGTCCGGCCCCGGGCCTCCCGCGCCCGCCCGCAATGCTAGCCTGCTCTGCTCTGTCGGGACCTGAATCTCTAACTTTATTAACTATAAAAGAAAAATAAAGATATCGGGAAATACAACGAGGCCAGAAATACAACCAGATCATTGTCTACTTTGATATTACCTCCCACATTCCCTAAAAAAGTTCAGTTCGTGAAGCCTTGCTCAGGTTTCTGCTGAGCAGTATTCTAGGCAAAAAGTTCTGACCGCAGACCAACATACAGTTAACGCCATCCGGGCTACCTACTGCCATGAATCATAGGACTTGGTCTACCTTTCCACATGTTCCATCAAAAACATCAGCATCGAGCGGAGCAGGCTTAGTATTGAGGAGGGTCGCGGGCGCATGAGAGGTCGTCGTCGGTCGTGTCCGTTAGATGTTGCGTCTCGGTGTTAGCGACCAGGACTGACTCCAGTCTGCGACTGACCACCACAATATCACACGAATATGCTGAATACATCCCGAAGATCCTCTAAACACAACTATTATAGCTACATGCTAAATCTTGTTTCAATCTTCTTGTGACATGCCTATTCTAGAGTTTTGGAATAATCTGTCATAAATCAATCATCCGTACTGTCTTCGCCACGCAAGTTGGCAAAAAAGTGGGGATGCGCAGTACGGAATCCTACTGCGCATCTCCACTTTTTTGCCAACTTGTTCGGTGGATACTGTAGATGGTTTCCGATTCCAAAGATAGGGGTAGGGTCCTTCTCTCTAATTGAGCTTCTTAGGTAGCTGGGGAAGGTAGAATGCCTACAACAATCAATTTCTATAAATCCTGATACCTATACTCCACTTCGTAACTAAAGGTAATTAATTTTAAATAGGAAAATTAGAACTAATTTGTCTATTTTATTAAATGCACCTACACCATAGGTATCATTGCAATAATAATTCCATGTAATTTCCTGTTTATCCACTTTATATTAATTAAAAGTAATTAGAAATAAATCCGTTCCCAATTTACCTAATTAATGGACATAATATCCTATTGGTGATTATTTCTTAGAAACTTTTGTATTAAATATTTTCCAAAGTTGGTTCTTTCGCCCTTCAAATATAGGATTTCGAATAAAATGCTCCTCAGTGCCCCAAAACATTTTTAGAATTGATTTCTTTTTCCCAATAGCTCCCTTTTCTCAGCATATTTGGTACCTGACATTTCTGGCGTAAGTATAGCTTACTGTGTGTGAGGCTTTACTCGTGATTGGCTGGGCTTGATGGAAACGTGGCGCGACAGTCGCAGGATGAAGTGTTTTGGCGGCGCGAGCAAGATGGCCATGGTCCTTTCTCTTCTCTTTCCCACACGCCTTATTTGTATGTGCTAACGAAACTGAAGATGCAAAATCATGGGTTGAAGATGGCAGTGTGTGCCAGAATTAAATGTATGTATTTTCAATTTGCTTAACACTTTACACAGTGCTGCATGGAAGTTGATCGCTTCGACAAATTCCATTTTCTATTTACACAATGAATAAAAGAACACTGACATTTGTCAAAAATCTTTCTTATTTATCTGGCAAAATTCTTTAAACACTATTACATGTAACATTTATAACACAAACTTTTGGCTTCGTCAAACTCAATCAACCAGACATCAAAGCAGAGTCCAGGATCATGCAATCAATTCAGAAATTCGTCACAAGTTCACACGCTTAACATTGCAGTTTACCTCGAAGATCACATTTTTTGCGATTGACATACATGTAGTACTGTTCGCAAGCACAATCGGAGGTGGACGTAAGCTTCAGTTTCATGGGCCCAGCTCCCCTGGCGATCTGACTCTCCAAAATTGTTACCTACTGGTAGCAGAAATGTCAATAATGTATGAAGATCTTCATACACTTTTGACGTTTCTATACTGTTAACGATGGTGGAAAGTGACGTCGTCTTGGAGGGCAGCACTGCTTCTTCGCTTATATCTGTCGACACCTCACTGGCTGTGCATGTAAGCGTTCGCTTTCAGTCACCTATGTGTTTTATGGAGCCCAACATAAGTACAGACTGACTAACACATTGACTTTCATCACTTTCCTTGTGATTCCGGCCTTTGAACAATTTTCAACAATGGATAATCACAACCAATACTTACCCACTCAATTTGTGAAAAATGTAGAGGACACTTCATAACTGATTCATTATTATTTTCAGACATCTCTATGACAATACTACAACCAGGTAAAACAACAGTGACTCTTGAAAATATATCAGGGTTAAAAGGGGCTTTTAAAAGGGTTGCCTAGTTTTTGAACATTTAATGTATGTTTGCTTAATCCCTCTCTGTTTAATCCCTCCGAACATTCTGTAAGTAGTTTGATGGAACCC
Organism: Cosmia pyralina; assembly: GCA_946251885.1. Taxonomy (NCBI): domain Eukaryota; kingdom Metazoa; phylum Arthropoda; class Insecta; order Lepidoptera; family Noctuidae; genus Cosmia; species Cosmia pyralina. Next base: position 2,108,818 of record OX276348.1, on the reverse strand, counting down.
TGGAGGACAGGTTTTTGGCAAGTATTTAGACTAGGTACACCATTTTTTAGTTAAAACAATCCCAGTCATTGCTTAGACTTGACTGAACCTATGTCGGTTCTTGTCTCTCCACTCATATTTTAATTTTAAAAGTAACTTCCATGACGTAATGATTAGCTACTGACTGTTGTTTCGCCATATATTTAACTGTACTATGTAGATAGGTAATTTGTTCATTGCTACACTGCTTTGCTATATCTGTTCGTACCTACATGTTGTTAACTGTATAAGTTTATAAAATTAAAATATGTTGATAAAACAATCCCAAAAGTTTATCTACTTTAAAGAACCTTCCTACAACATCGACAATAGGAAAGGTGCTACAATTTTCCTCTGCTGTACATTTCCAAAAACTCTTTGAAAAAAAACAAGCAACAATCGCTTCCCACAATACACAAAAGAATACTAAGTTACATAGATCGCACGCATCACCTGTCCCCTTCAATATACAAGAAGTTCTAATTCTGTCCTTTTTGCACAGGTTCGCGACGTCCAAGTCTAACGTCTGTGCAAAGCAGTTCATCGTCTATCAGAAGCTACAGCGCGAGGCGATGGGAGAGAGAGAGAGAACAGAAGGAGAGGAGACAGATGAGCATGCGTCTTGCTCAGTTGCACGACAAGATGGCGGCGGGCCGAGAAGTGCCGAAGCATGCACCGACTCCGTCGCCGAGGTCGCCGAACAACTCTACAGATGGACTGCTACCGTCTGTATGTGAAATTAGAGAAGTATGATCATTCCTCTTGTCCTTAGTAGTGGCAATCGACGAAAGAAGGTTAGATGAAATGCCTAATTTCACGAAGGAAGTCCAAATATCTTTTACAATAGTTACCATCAGCAACGATAGAGAAGAATTATTCGTGAACGGCATCGAAACGTCGTGACGGCTGTCTTGGAAAGTCTAAATACAACAGATGGCCAGAAAAAATGCTCAATTTAAAATGGTTATTGTTCGCCATTTGGAACTTCAAAATCTCTTATTTCTCGTTAAATATATAATCGAATGTAAACAGTACACGTGAAATTAGACATTTATTACACATTACAACAGTTGACACCACAACGTCCACAACTCCTTGTAAGGCTAGACCCTTGAACTAAACAACATTCTCATTTTTGCTCCCATATACGAAAACTGAGTCATTTTTTTCCTTGTGCTTGACCTAGATTTGAATAAAACCTTTTGTATCTTAATTTTACGTCCTATATGAGTGTCGTATACTCGTGCCTAACCCTGAAATGACCATCCTGTCTATTTTACCATTGTCTTTAGTAAAATCAAGTAAGCTTAAAGCTATAGCCTGTGCATCGTATGATAGTTATTATTGTGTAGTAGGAAATAGAATCAATTCCCACCTACTAACTTGTCTATGATGATTAATTTTGTTTGTCGCTTGAACGGCAGCTTTGGTGGGTGCTCTAAATGCTTTGCAATTCATAAATAATATAATTTATTAACATAAATTGCAATTACAAAGTAGACAATATTGACATAATGTGACATGATCGATCAACATTTAACATACATAACAAAAAAAAATATATAGTTTTTTTTCACAAAAGATCCAGTCTCTACTGGTCCTTCATAGATTTTAACTACCTACCTACATACCATCATCACCACCATCATATAAAATGTTAAAGTTAAAGTTAAAAGGATGGTTAAAATGATGACACAAAAACCGCCCGAGTGACGTTATGTGACGTTATACAACTACTAGACGTCTTGTCACAAATTAACTTTGACGGAAACTATAACGGAGCACTTGGTGCAACCCACTCTAACAAAACAGTTTTTCGAAATTTTCCATTGCAGTTGATCACGAACCCGGAACAACAGTTGCAAGGAGTGGACGGGCCATGTTCAAGTTCCTCGCTTTACTGACACCAGGCCCACGGGAAGACGACCAGGAGGTCTCTGGACTCCTTGTCGTCAGACGGCTCACCGGCCATCGCCTGGATGTAGACCGTCAGAACAATCAAACAAGGAGTGACTGAACTGTATTACCCACTAAGACGTTTAGTGTACGACCATCGAAAAATCGTATGTAAATAGGAGACGTATCAAGTGTTTCTAAAGAACTAATTAATGATGATAATGACCCCTATAAGAAATCCGCATCAGGTATAATCGTAAGCCTTGATGACATCCCAGTTGTTGATATTGTATTGTAAGTAAACGCTTATTGCTTATAGTTAGATCAAGAGGAGTTTCCGGTACCGTTCGTATGTTGCTTGACATTGTGTGTTGCTAACAATATCAAGTTTGACCGGGGATTGTTACCCACTCTTATCTCAACACTTTATTTCAACCAAGTTCTAGAAGAAGGAAGGAAATAAGATGTGAAATGAAGAAAGATTTGAAAATAGGATTGGCAAAGTAAGCACTAGCTGGGTAAGGTATATATGAGCCTATGGCTTTCAAATCAATGTGAAATCAAGTGACATATGATGGGGCCTCGATTACTCCATAAAATAATGGTATAAGACTAGTTAACGATAGAATTGTAAAGATATAACAAAATGTTGTTATAAGCGCATTTTTATGATTTGTATCGGTTAAATGTGAACTTTAGATTAGATATACATATTTAGATAAATGTACGCAATAAGTTGATGTTAAAACGAAATATATATTCATTTGTTAATTATTATTATAATATGTGGGACGAATGAATTGATTTATTAATGACAGGATTTTCAGATTATTTGTGAAATACATTGTTTTATATGTATAATAATGACTGTCAGCAACGGCTATAATGATTTTTATATTATCTACTTTATCAACTAATGTACCTGATTGTTGGTTTGATTTATAAGTGAATTCAATGCATTAGTTTTTATTTATTGAAATTTTTAGCAAGAAATTAGGCTTAATAAATGTCATGGTAAAAGTCAATAATACAGTTATTTCCCGAAGCAACCGGTGAATATGCGTGAATATGCGACAATGCATGAAACGTGTCGTAGGACAATGTTGTTATATTTTGTACTATAATTTAAAATTGGTGTTTGTAGGACTGAAGACTAACGTGTATTATTGAGTTTTATTGTTAAAACATGTACATTTTAAGGTAATCTAGGTTTGGAGTGGTTGCGATGTGGCTCCGGCCAGGCCTTATAGTTCAGGAAACTGGAACACGGACGTGTGTGCTGATTGATGATGCATAATAACAAAACATTTTGTACTCGTAATGTAAATAAATAGTTCAAAAAATAGTTAATTTAGTGTTCGCTTGCTGAAATTGGTTTCTTGCACTGTCTGCTTCTAATGTGGAATGATTAAATCTCTCTTTCATAAATTAAAACCATAATATAGGGTCACTAACAGGTAGGTACATAGGTAAACAAGACACCGTGGAGAATAGTAGGTACCTTCCTATAAGGTACACTTATTCATGTTGACATCTTCCTTCCTTCTATGTCATAAACTCATTTTTTTTTTCTTATTGAGCCATAATTATTATAGTCTTCTGTTTTCCCATCCATTTAGAAATCATTGATTTCATCTTGTCCTTTGGTTGGTCATTACGTCCATGTTCTCTCTTATTCTCTGTAACTTCTAGTTTTATAGTAGGTATTCATCTTATTCTCTATCTTATGTGTATGTTCACGACTCGTTCTCAAAACATATGCACCTATAATCAGTAAAGTTTAAGGATTCTTGTCTTCCTGACTGTAAATCCCATATGATAGCCGGGTGAACCTGTTTTTACTTTACTTTCATGTCGAACTAAAAAACTAGCATCTCCTAATTATTAAAAGATAGAATTGAAATAATAGGATTAGATAGGAAAATGGAATCTGATGATCTTCTCGTTTTTCTATTATAAGCAGTTGATACAACAATATCGCCGTACTGGGCAACATTTATGAATCCTTTTAATAGGTAGGTGATAAGTACTGCTACTTTATAAGATTCCTTATTTTCTTAAAATTTTCTTTCATCTTTCGATGTTTCTCATAGGAAGCAGACAGTGAAAGATAAATTCAATTAATTCGATCAAATTATCTAATCGTGATAATAAATTGTAGTCATTTAACGAGTATCCCGTTGTTTTGTAATAGCACAAATTGAACGCGTTTCTATTATCAAATACTATGGATTCGACGTCGGGTATGTTGTGTTATCGCTGTTTGCATTGCCAAAATAAAAATGTCAACTGAAATTCTGTGGTTTTATTTATTTTAATACAAAAATTAAGAACAAGCGATATCATTATTTCGCTGTTCCAAACTGTGTTGGGTCGGCTTCCAATCTAACCGGACGCAGGAGAATGCCAGGAACTGTCAGACATAACATAATTTTATCTGACAGTTAATTGATGCCTGTTTTCGTTGCGGGTACCACGGGAGTTGCATTGTTTCTCTGGGTCATTGGGTTCATTCTCTAAGTAGGTACTTATGTAATTAGCTATGTACTTAAAGCAAGCATACCTTAGCACGCTGGGGATAATAACAAGAAACAGCACCCTAATCGCGTACTTACACTTGAAAGTGTCACATCACAATCTGAATGATTTTGAAAGATATTGCTAATCCATTGCTTCTTAAGTTCGAAAACTTTGTCAGCTCAACAACGTAACTAACGCAATGAAAGTTGTTGAAATGTCAAAATGAAACCCATTCCTACTGTGTGTTACGCAGTTACCAGAAGCTCGCCATTATAAACAAAAGAGAAAATGTTGACTCCAATTCATCAAAGGTACAAATAAACAAACCACGAAGGGCTTCAATGATGCTGGGGCGTCCTTGCTAAGGCTTAGAAGTGCCTAAGCCCCTACTATCTTGGCACGTATTCAATATCCGTAATCTATAGTTATGTATTATGTAGTAAGGTTGTAACGGTAAGGTCGTTTTGTTTACAAACTAGTAGGAAGGTTAGGAAGTAGGTAAATAGTATTTTTAGCTTCCGTACTAATTAGACACGGTTTGAACTGATTCACAGTGAGAAAACATGTCTGGACATATTCTGTTTATAACACGGAAATAGTGAGAAAATAAATAACTTGCTTCTGTGACCATTCTCGATGATAATTACTCACTCGCATAAAAATATCGTGAGATTCACCTTCAGCTTCGTTCACTGCCTTCAGCGCTCATTTGGAGCAGTGGTGGCCCAGTGCTAACGGCCGCGACGAGTTGTATGTAGGTCGTAGGTTCGACCCAGAACCCAGAGTCCTCGCGCACGTGTGGGAGTGGCGCGAGGAGGCGAAACGCCGGGGCGTAACTCCGCTGCCGCGAGAAATCACGATACAGCGGACAGAGCTCCGGCGGGATCTCATGGCGACATGGAGAGTGCGATTGTCACAACCCAGCGCTGGACACGCCACAATTGCGGCGATAAGTCCCCTCTTTGAGGAGTGGTTGGAGTGGCGCCACGGCGTCCTCACCTTCCGCCTGACGCAGGTCCTCACCGGACACGGTTGTTTCGGGAGGTTCCTGTTTCGGAGAAGACTGGAGGAAACGCCCGGGTGTCACCACTATGTGGATCGCCCGGAGGACACGGTGGAACATACAGTGGAGGTCTGCCCGGCTTGGGCGGAGCACCGCCGTGTTCTCACGGAGGCGATCGGCGGCGGCGATCTCTCGCGTCCAAATCTCCAGGCCATGGTGCGGAGCGAAAGTGCATGGGAGCCCGTCACCTCCTTCTGCGAAGCAGTAATGCTCGCGAAGGTGGAGGCGGAACGCGTGAGGGAGAGGCAACAGCCGCGCCCTCGCGACCCTAGCCGCCGCAGGAGACGCCCTGGGCGGCGGGAATCTATCGCCGATTCCCAGCCACCGTAGGCGCGGGCTTGCGGACGACGGTAATGGGCAGCTCACCGTCCGGTAAAGACCAGGGCCGGGTCGACGGCGCGTTGTGTTCCACGCGCGCCTCAAAGAGATATCAGCAGTGACGGGGTCCAATAGGGCCGATGCCGCCGGGGTCGCGGGTAGTTCGAAAGAGATACCGTGGCCCTGGCACGGGCAACTGAAGGAACACCGGTGGGTTTTAGTCAGTAAAAGTCTGACACGCCCTCCCGCTCTGCCCAGAGCGGGAGAAGTCATTTGATGATTTCCCATCCACAAAAAAAAAAAAAAAAAAAAAAAAAAAGTTCGAACCCAGGCAGGCGCTTTACTTTGAGTAAATTATTTCATCACCACTGCTCTCAAAATGGTGAAAGAAAACTTCGTGAGGAAACCGTGTCCTAAAATCAAAAATTCGAAGACGTGTGACATCTATCAACCTGCAATGGGCCCGCGTGGTGGATTACGGCCCACTCCCTCTCACTGTGAGGAGGCCTGTGTCCCACCAGTGGGAACGTTATAGGCTGTTTATGTGCTCATCTGGATGCCTCACATAATCGCAGCTGTTGTTTGGTGTCACGTTATTGCTAATGAGCAGATAAGTAGATGTCCCTGCCTCGCCACTTCGCCAACGAGAATAATAATTATCAAGGCGTATAAATAATCGATCTTTTGAAACAAATGAGTGATGATAACACATCAGATAAGTACCTAAGATATGGACGAGAAGTACCCTACCCAGTAGGCTAGTAATGTAGTGTGTAGTGCGTGTGTGTGTGTGTGTGTAGTAGTAGTAGTAGCTTACCCTTGCACACCACCTTGATTCTATTCCTATAATAAATCCAAAAATAATTAATAGAATTTAATCAAAGTACCAGCAGCAGTAGCAGACAGTAGCAGCAGCAGCAGCAGGCAGTAGCATAACACTTCGCCCTGCTTCCCCGAACGGTTAGGCAGAAGTATACCTATAGTATACCAAAATTTCGCCCGTTATGTTTACTCGTACGTTCCATGCAACAGGAGGCGAGCCTATTGACATCAACCGGACACAAATCCAGACTCCGGGCGGCTACTGAGAAATTTCAGATGGAAAACCCCAATAATACTTTCAAAAAAGGTGTTTGCGCCGATGCTAAAAATTATCGTCCAATCTCTATCTTGTCAATATTCTCAAAAGTGTTTGAATCAATGACTTGCCCTATATTAACATCCCATGTTAAAACACAACTTTCTCCTCAACAGCATGGTTTCTGCAGCAACAAATCCACTGTCACCAATTTGGTATCATACCTTGACGAAATCTGTATGAGCATTGACTCTGACCAACAGATCGACGCTCTTTTTAACGACTTCAGCAGCGCTTTTGACAAGCCCGATCATGAAATCCTCCTGCTAAAATTGCATGGTCTTGGCATTAACGGGTCCCTGCTAGAGTGATTAAAATCGTATCTATGCGGGCGAACACAAAGAGTGGTGGTAAACGGCTATCACTTTCCGGAGTATATCGCAACCTCCGGTGTGTCCCAAGGATCTCATACCGGGCCAATTCTCTTTGTTGTATTTTTATGAATGACATAATAAATTGCATCAAACATAGCCAATGTTCCATATTTGCCGATGACCTTAAAATCTATACTATTATTACTTAAAATATATACTACATCCGATTTATTATATTAGGGAAAAATCGTTAGCATTTATCAGGTCATAATTATAAAGATTATGAATTATCAATTAATTATTTTCAATTTGATTTGTATTAGTTTTATTTTACTTTGACATTTAATTTTTTATGGACTTTTTTATTTTATTTTGACATTTAATTTTTTATTGATTATTTTATTTTAATTTGACATTCAATTTTTTATTGATTTTTTTTTTTGACATTTAATTTTGTATTGATTTCTTTATTTAATTTTGATACTTTAATATTACTACAATAATTTCATAACTGTGACTGTCAATTTTTATCCTATTAATTATTTTCATTATTTGCATACCCATGTGATGGTTAAACATGGAGAACTTTATTATTCATTTAAAAACAAAACATCAATGTATACGAGTATTTTTACCCATGTTTGCAAATTAATAAAATTATTTATTTATTATTTATTTATTATCTATCGTCAAATAAAAAGTCAAGAAGACATTGCTCTATTTCAATCTGATCTGAACTCAATACATAGCTGGTGTGTGGTGAATGGAATGGTTCTGGAATTGTTTTTAAACTTAAGTATCTTTTTATTCAGTCAACAAAACGATCTCAACCGTCACTAAAAAAGCTTTTGCATAATTCATACAAAATGTACGGGAAAAGTTTTTTGCAATTTGTGACTTTTTGAGTACTCCAACGATGGTTGGTCCCATAGAAGTTTTTGATCAGTATTAGAAACAGGATCGATTGGCATCAAAAAATGTTTTTGTGTAAAATGGCTATTTTCTTGCTAACTGTATTTTTTTTTGAAAATCTGTAAATGGGGATCAAAATTCTATAAAAAATTATGGATAGTCTCCTAAGACCAATTTCGCGTAGCTGCAACTGATAAGGTACTTCCCCTTACTGCCACGCTGAAAGTTTCCACCCTGTAAATACAAAGGAGATTGAGTCTATACAATGCAATGATAGTCTTACAATCTTCAGCAGCTCCAACAGTATCTTCAAATGTTAATTAATTAGTTGTGGTTGTGGAGCAGGACCAGCATTGAGCCAAGCATTTTTATCAGTTATGTAATCCCCCAACTTATAATATGCCTGCCTGCATAGTGTGCGATCTAAGTTTAGTGCTCAGTAGCGATCTCTCATTTACCACACACATCAATAATATAATTAAAAAAGCAATTAAGACGATTACGTTTATCAACAGAATAGGGAAAGAAGTTAAGGGTACCTTGGCATTGAAAGTGCTCTATAACTCCTTTGTGCGCAGCCTCGTAGAATATGCGTCTCCCATCTGGAGTCCGTCCTATTATATTCATATAGACCGTATTGAGCGTGTTCAAAGAAAAATGACGAGGTGCTTGCGGTTTAAAGACCATAAATGTCCATATAGAGCAGACTACACAGAACGGCTAAGCTACTTCAAATTAGACTCATTGAAGCGACGAAGGGATCTAAATGATCTGTCAACTCTTTATAAAATAGTATACGGGATAACATCAACTCCAGATCTCCTTAACAAAATCAACCTAGAAGTACCTCGTCATTCTCACCTCCGGTCCAAGTGTACCACTATTGAACCTTTGCCACTAAACCGTGTCGCACAAACCTGGGCCAGCATGCTCCCCTAAACAGAATGTTGACTTTCTACAACAGAGCCTGTTCAGTTGACAGCAATGTCGATATTTTATCTCACCTCATGCTCAGCAGTAGCGCTTGTGGCCACACCAACGAGGCAGACATCATATTACGTCCAGTCGCGTCGGCGACTGACCTACGAGAGACCGACCGACGTCGTCAACCGCCGACGGCCTCGTGCCTGATGCCCCGGCCTCGCAAAAAAGTTTTAAAAGTTATTAAATTTTCGTTATTCGTATTTATTTCCCCCGGCCTCTGGTCTTGACTCTTGACTTTGAGGGGCCCCCAAATCTCGAGAAGTATGTTTTAATCAAATCACAAACAAAGGCCAACATATGTTCAGTAGGTAAATAAGAAATCCGCCACCAACATCGACATTGCACTAGAAGTTCTACTTATTAGTTAGGTACTGATTTCGATACAATTAATGCATGCAATGCACATACTCGTATTATACTCGTACGATAACTCTGCACTACTCTACTCCAGACATTCAATTGTTATTGCATGTTATCTCAAAAGCCTGCATCACACATAAGATGGGCGAGGCAGCAAAATGATAGGCTGAGAGAGTTCGGTGGACGCGAGTATGAATAGGTGGTTACACGTATTATTTAACTTGGGACCGACTCAGTCAGACAGCTCAGTTTCGAAGCTGCAGAATAGCGAGACAATGGATAGCGAAAAGAAAGAAGAAAAAATTGCACGGTAGCGTGCTGCGAGCGACGTGTGCTGAGTGCCGAGTAAGCACCGAGTGCATGCGTTTTTTTTTTTTTTTTTTTTTTTATGAATGGCATCTCGCAGTTGACCACTGGGGGTCGAGACTGCTTAACCGAGCGTTTCCTGTGAGTGCTTTCAGCGAACATAAAGCCTCCGGCCAGGGCTTACAAACTAAGGTAAAATATTAGGCGACTGTGCGTCGCTAATAAGAATAGCCAGACGGGGCAGGCTGGATCGTGATGGGGGGGACTGAGTGCATGCATCATGCATGTTTGTATTATACCTGCCTAAGTGCCCGTGGGCAAGCGAGGTGGGGGTGGGCACTCGGTCTAATAAAGGGTCCAAGTGATTGTCTCGCCCTTTAACTCGGCCGAGCACTCGGTGATGTGTTTAGACATAGGTACCGAGTACCGAGCACTCGGCCTAGAGCACTGTCTCGTCCATCTACTCGGTACTTGTGATCAAGGCACAAGATTGGCTGTTCAAAGAACTTGTTTAGCATTAGTCAGTATGTTTTAATTCCTGATAGATAAACGGAACATAAGTGAGATGATAACAATTCAAACAAATATATAATAAATTAGGTAAAAATGGATTACAATTGTTTGGCAGACGAGTACCGACAGGTATTACATATTTTTGCTGTAACCACAAAGTCTGTACAATGAATTGGTTGAGCCCTGCCTCTTAAACTAGGGTGACCCTGTATCTTAAGAGACAGTGATCAGCTATAAGGTAACTTATAAAGTAAAACAAAAACTTGTGAAGTGTGTCCGTTTGCCATGTACGAGTATGTGTCTATATAATAACTAATTTTGTATAGTAGTAGTAGTAGTAATTTTGTGTCTTGCATAGTATGTATTTTCCTAAAATATTTACAGTAAAAAGGAGGAGAAGGGAGGGCAACTCAAAAATGTGAATGGAGAGTGTGTGTGAATGTATGTATGTAACTGCACACCCATTTGTAAATAGTGAGTGTGGGTGAGTGTAAATATGAGTGAGCAGTGAAAAATAGTTATTGTTATTGAGCAATGTATGAAAGTAAGGACTCGGTTTGTAAATAATCTTGTAGAAGAAGCCATTCAGTTACTTTAGACTTTACTTCATATCTATTGAGGTCGCGGATTTTGAGATCTTTGTGAGCTTTTTTGTAAATATAAGCGCTAAGTGTATGAAATTGGTGTCTGGCGAACGATGTTTTATGCTGTGCGCCCGGGGGAATGTTGGTACGTTTTTTAGGATCAGAGGGAGGGACGAAAGCGTGTCTTTTAAGTACCGATCGGAGCACAAAGAGCTGACGGACAGTAAGCACCTTACATTCCGAGTACAACTGTGTTGTAGGATAGCGGTAAGGCTTACGAAGCATTACTTTTAATATAGCTCTCTGTGCTCTTTCAACTTTGACTAAACTGGTTTTAGTTGCGCCACCCCATACCGTGATACAATACCCAATTACTGATTGACACAGAGCAGAGAAAACCATTTTCAGAGTTTCCGGGTTAGCCGACTCTCGAAGAGACTTAAAAGTGTGTATCAGTCTCATAGTCCTGGTGGTCAGGGCAATGGTAATGAATGATTCTTATTTGACTGCGTGCCTATTCGTCATTGTAATGACTGACTTCCATTAAATCTTAGTCATTGGTCATACGCAGAAACTAACTAATCAACAAAGTTCGTATAATAGGCCGGACTAACCCTAAACATCTAACTAGGATCATTATCAACCGCATCGTCGCGCCGCGCCGGCCGCCGGCCGCCCCGCATGGTTGGGTACGTAATAGGTATCTACCGTCAGCAAAGAAACTCGATTATTCAGGGTCAAAGTCCAAAATTAACTGGTGGAACTTCTCAGACGCGAATGGCAGGTATTGAAACCAGAGTAATGATTAAATAAAACTTGAGGTGCCTACACCTCCGCCTAGCCCTTCGAACAAAAGTAGAGGTACACCTACACCCCTGCCTACCACCCTTCGAGAAAAACATGCGTGATGGTTTAGCCTGTCCCCAACAATGTTGGGGTCGGCTTGCAGTCTAACCGGATGCAGCTGAATACCAGTATTTTACATGGAGTGACCGCCTATCTGACCTCCACAACCCAGTTACTGGGTAATACAATACCCCTTGGTATGAATGGTTGTCAGAATTTCGGGCTTCTAACGACCCGTAACGACCGTCAAAGATCCACGAAAATGTGTGATGTTTTAGATACCTTGAAAGTAATTCAGGGAGCTTTTGCGCTCTTATGTTCATACCACATCATTTTATCGCATTATGAATGCTAAACTACTTCGTACTTCGTAGTACCTAAATAATACTCATGTGTCTAGTCGATACCTCGTATTTGAATAAAACAATATTGTACTCGTAGTAGTAGGACGGTAGGTAGTCTTCACACGTTAGATTAGAAGACATCTGAGACAAACGGGATATTGCGGCTTCCGCTATAATGTTATAATGGACGATGTTAGGTCAACGACATCACAGTCGAGGTGACTCGCAACCGTGACCGGTCGACCACGCGACACGTTGGTGTTAAAATTTGGATAGTTGAATCCCTGCGTAGATCAAAGTTGCTCGTCCGAAGAACTGCCGAAAGAGCCCAAAGGATTTGAATAGAGAGCTGGCAGGGGAGACGGAGAGGCGAAGGGCTAGCTCTAAAAGCGGGGAGAGTGCCCGGGCAGTCTCACAATAACCATCTTCAGTGTCATAAAATTATTATGACGCAGTTTTATTTTAAGTCTAGAAGGTTATTGCGTTAATGCTTATCATTCAGACAGAAAAGTAAGTACATAGGTAGGTACTTACTTAGGTATTGAGATAATAGAAGCACCTACATACTTCAGACGGAGGAAGCAAGAACCACCAGCTCTATTACATAAATTTAATAATCATCATAAATACCTATAGTAATCGTTTTTCTGCACTATTTTTAGACGACCCGATGTTTAGAGTTCTGAAATGCTATAAATAACAACGTTTCTAGACGATTCCACTGATACTTATTATTATTTTAAAACATTTTTAAACAACTACAACCGCTGGCGCTGGAATGAACATTCCGGAAAGTTGTAGACGTCATCGCAAAATGAATCGAAATATTTTTTAAACCGATGCGATGGTATCTCTCGTGTTAAATGACTAACACATAAGAGATATTCCTTGATACCTTGATCCTGGTCGCGTGCACCGAGTACTAACTGTGCACCATATTATTTTGAGGACCCTTAGAAATAGTGTCCTAGTGGTTTAATTTTTGGGTACTTATGTAAATCCTCATGGATTTCCTGTCTTGAGTGCTGACCCCAGCTGTCGTCTCCTGCAACTGCCTCTGTGGTCTAGTGACTGCATCGGTGTGGCTGACACTGGCATGGCCACCATTAGGGATTTCAATTTTGATAACACAAAAAAATTGCGACTAATTAGTCGAAATTTGCCGCCAAATATCAGAATTTGTCGGTCACTGGTTCAAAAGTTGACAAATCAAATCAAATTGTTTATTTAACAAAACAGCATTGTAGTACATGGTAAATTAAAGGTAGACAAATTACCTACTAAAAAAAACTACAACTGAAATGTTGGTGAGGTGCTGCATTCCCAGCTAGGTTATAGAATAACCTGTATAAGAGAGTACAGTGCCAGTCCCCATTGGATATTATAATTAAATTGTACACAGTATGTGGCTTAAGGGCACACTATTTGAATATTCCTGTTATTCCTGGATGACGGAGAGCTTCCAACCCCAGTTCTTGCAACTTGGAGACCGTCTGCTGTGCAGTATGAGGTCGCGCGCTGTCGTGCAGGAGCAGCGGAGACGAGCGATTGACCAATGCTGGTTGGAGATGTGCCAGCTTCTCCATCATTGTGTTCAGTTCTTCACAGTACCTACACATCTGAAGTAATGCTCAACCCGTTTGGTAAGAAGCTGTGATGAATCACACCGGCGCTAGACCACCAAACAGTGACCATCACTTTTCTTGGGGTAAGTTTTCGTTTAGGGCATTGTTTAGGTGCTGAACCAGGATCCAACCAACTTGCTGAGCGCTTGTGGTTATCAAACAGAATCCATTTTTCATCGCAGGTAACAATGCGGTTCAAAATTCCTTCATTTGTGTGTCTGTTGAGCAGTGCAAGGCACGTCTCGACGCGTACTTCGCGCTGGCGATCATTGAGTTCGTGGGGCACCCATTTGTCAAGCTTTTTTACCTTGCCAATTTGACGCAAATGGACCAATATTGTTTTGACGCTAACGTCGAAAGCTGCTGCTAATTCAGTCGTAGATTGTGTATCATCAGCTTCCACAATCGCCTTTAATTCGTCATTGTCGACCAAAGTCTTCGGACGACCGCGAGGTTCATTTTTCAGGTCGAAATTTCCAGAACGGAAGCGAGCAAACCAATAACAAGTGGTGCGTTGGTTTGTAGTGTTAGCTCCGTAAACGTCGTTGATGTTGCGTGCCGCTTGTGCCGCGTTGCTGCCACGACGGTACTCATATTCCATAATTACTCGAATTTTTAACGTATCCATGATGACGAAAAAGATTGAAATGCGATGAAAATGTAACACTAATCAATAAACAAATGACTACTTTTGGAAAAAAAAATCCATGTTTTTAAAATAAAATTAATTTGAAATTAGAATTCTTAGCCAAACAAAAATTATTTTGATTTGAAATGGCCAGTACTGCAGAACGGCAATTTCATAGGTAAAGACCTAATATTTTCACTCTTCATCGAGCTGTCTTCGCTACCGTACCCTACCATATCCTACAATAATCACACATAATGTAAATACAATGTGTCCGGTTGTCGGTAAAACTAAATAACAATAAATAAAAAACAATAATAACAATAAATAACATAAATAAAACTTATCTGGCGATTTAAAAATTTGCCCTTATATATAGATAGTAGATTCGATAAATTATAGGTGTAGCAGTAGGTACGTCCCTTGATAATAAAGTACCTACGGCAATTCTTCCTTCATAATGTAGTTGTCGATATTTACTGATCTTCATGAGCAGTAGTGCTATTCTGTAAATATCTCACCGTGAAAACATGAGTGAAGTGATCTTAAAGTGAGCTGTCAATAGTGTCAACCCCTATCATCAGGTGGCATGACGGCTCACTTCACGCTCACTTCACCTGAGTTATCACGGTGAGATGTTTACAGAATAGCACTACAGTGGTCAACATCAAAAACAAAAGAATATGGTTACAGCATAAGCAAAATAGTACGACCATTTTTAGCCATACTTAATAAAAATATTATTGTTTTTTTTATTCAGTCACTAAAAGGGTTAAATAGGGGATGAAAGTTTGTATGGAAATTCACCATTTATGTCGATGGAATACCATCGGGCACACGGCTTGTCTACTTGATAAAACTCTTATATTCACTGACAGACAATGCACAGCCTAAACCGCTGGATCTAGATGCATGAAATTTTGCAAGTTCTTTTTGTAACGAAAGTAATTAAATTTCTATTAAAATTGCAATTTAAAAAACCGTTGCAATTTTGAAATTTCACCTTAGTACCGCTAAATCATGTTTTTCTCTAACTAGCTTCTGCCCGCGACTTCGTTCACAATATACTAAAACAACAGACACATTATAAAAAACTTTCCTGAACAGTACGTTAGTAGTTGTGGTATCAGCAGCCTAAATATACAGAGAGTCGTCCGTTTAAGGAGCAGCTTGTCCTGAGGTCGAAACCCGCAGCCTTAACAGCATATAATGGCACAACACTGATACACTGAGTGACTCTTACAGATTGTTCCTGATGAACACGGCTATGGCTAAAAAATATAACAGTGGATTGTACACACGGGATTTCTCATTAATACTGTCAGCTAACCATTATATTTATTTATATTATAAACATAGATGATATAAGAGGAATAAACTTCATGTATTCTGTGTACGTTCTACGAAATAAAGAATCGAAAAAAAAATATCAACTCGTTTGCTTTGATGAAAGTTGACTAAAATAGACGTTCTTATGTTATTATTATGTCATGATTGACATCCTTCCGCTAAGCCTTAACTCAAAGATTTAGCGCGATGATAATCATTTAAAGGTTAAATCTGTAACTATCTGCTATATGCATTTCTTACTCAGCCCAATGAAGTAATGGAATAATTCACACACTGACACCGATATCGGCACGATATATCTAGCAGCGAAGACAGTGCGGGGTGAGAGTAGCGGGTATTCTTTCACTTGAGCAAACTTTATCACACTGCCGACTTCGAGACGTCGATACTTATTAGTGTGCTTGTTTGTCGCGTCGCGATGGTCATCGATATTCACCAATATCATGGGGCCGGTAATAATTGTACCTATCGCTATCGAATCGTGTTGGTATCGTTATCTGATAATGTGAAAAGAAAACGACATTTTATGTAATAATCTCAGTTTACTCCACCGTAGACACCATAAAAAGTAAACATAAGGACAAAAATCGACCTAAGAAAAACTAATTAAGTTGATCAACTGCAAATATTTTACACTGTGGCATGGATTTTCTGTGAAATCGTCGGCGGCGCGTCGTAAATAAACACGTCGCACTGCATTTGGGGGAGGCGGAGGTAGCGTTTCAAAGGCCTACAGGCCCGAATAACCTGGCCTTAACACTAGTTTTCTACTACAATTTTATTATTATTGGTGACATAGTGTAACTAAGGAAAAATTACATAATAATAAAAAGATGAAAACATTATTTTACTAAAAGGTGAGTGCGATTGTGTGGGCATGTTAGTATGCATGTAGTGTGTGTATGTATGAGGATGTAAGGGTGTGTGTGTATGTGAACGTGTGTGGGTGTGCGTTAGCGCGTCTGTGCGTGTGGGTGTGCGTTAGCGCGTCTGTGCGTGTGTATGTGGGTTTGTTTGATCTATTTCAGAAATCCCTACCGACAAATCCCCACCAGTGGGGATCGTTATTTTTTTTCAGAAATCCCCACTAGTTATATGAACTCAGTCTAGTGGGGATTTTTGGAAAAATAAATGTTTCTGTGAATGGTGTGATTTTGAAACATATTCTTATTTATGCTTTTAGAAACTTTTCTGTCTCATCGTAAGTTGTAACGAGTTCATTGGTGGCCGATCTGGAGAGCGTCTCCCCAGCTTGGCCACATTTATATCGCAAAAACTAGGCCACCTAGCAGATCTGTTTTCTCTCAAATTTAGTCGGGTCTTAGTTTAGATGATATAATTAATTCATTTTTTAAGTATAGTCCAAGAGCTAGTAATTCTGATATTTGGCGGCAAATTTCGACTAATTAGCGGCTAAGTTTTCAAGTTATCAAAATTAAAATATTCGATGGTGTGGCCATGCCAGTGTCAGCCACACGTATCGGGCAGTTTTTGTGTGGTGCGTTGTTGGGATTTTTTTTCTCAGTAGCAGCCCGCAATTTAATAGTCTTTGGTTACAAACAGACGGTACCTACCATGAACGTGGTTAATTCGTTCATGGTTCCGACGTGTGTACATTTAGCAAACTATTGTAGCAGTCTTATTCCAGTTACTGGTATGTATCTACTTATATACAACAGTAAATAAAAGTTACACACGAGTTGTTCACGTCTGTTCTATTTGTATTAATCATCGTCATACGATACGCAAGTGCTAACGTTATATCTCTGTCAGATAATTCTGGAGTGGCTATTTCGGTCGGATTTATTTTTCGTCCACGAAAATGCTCGACCGTTTGAATACTTTGAAACATCATAATCATAACTCTGTTAGCTATTTCTAATACGGCAGGTATTTATTAAGATTAATTCAAATCTAGGTACAGACTGTTGGCCGTAGCCGGACTCCGGAGTCCCAAAGATGAATAAATTTGACGAGTCATCAGACTTTTGTATGTTGATGTCAATCAACAAGAAATGATATGAGACGGTCTAGTACCTATAGGTAGGTACGTTGGTAAATGAAATTGACACGTACCTACGTAGTCAGGGCTTGTGGTCAGGAGGGCCTCTTCTTCACATAACTCATTGGAATGTTTGTTATGGATACCGAGCCTCTGTACTGTTTTCGGTGTGAATCGCAGTAGTACCGACAACTAAAAATATCATTCAGTTATCAAATTTAAAATCCCTATGGCCATGCCAGATGCCAGTCAGTCACCACACGTATTTCCAGACAATGCTCTACTGGCCTGCTAAATGCAGGCTTTGTTTTAGTTTAGGCAGCAGGCTATCTTGGATAATATAATGCATGCTGTGCTCTTAGAATGAAAGAAGGTAAATTAGATTAAAAATACTGAAGTGAGTTTCAATCATTTATTGGAGACACTGTACTGTAGTTGGAATACTGCAATATCAGTAAAAGCTTGCTGTATAACCTGTTGGAATGTTTAGTCGACCTCCTCGATGGTAGGGCCGGCACCGCCACCGGGGGCAGCGCCTCCCGCGCCGGGAGCGCCGCCGGGGAAGCCAGGCATGCCGCCGGGCATACCACCGGGCATGCCACCCGCTCCCTGGTACATCTTGGTTATGATAGGGTTGCAGATGCCTTCCAGCTCCTTCTGCTTGTGCTCGTATTCTTCCTTGTCAGCCAGCTGGTTAGAGTCCAGCCATTTGATGGTGTCATTGCACTTATCCAGGATCGTCTGTTTGTCAGAGTCGGAGATTTTGTCCTTGAGCTTCTCGTCCTCCATGGTAGACTTCATGTTGAAGCAGTAAGATTCTAGAGCATTCTTAGCCTGGATGGTCTCCTTCTGCTTCTCGTCCTCAGTCCTGTATTTCTCGGCCTCGTTGACCATGCGCTCGATCTCCTCCTTTGAAAGACGGCCTTTGTCATTGGTGATGGTAATCTTGTTTTCCTTGTTAGTCGACTTCTCGATGGCAGACACGTTAAGAATTCCGTTAGCGTCGATGTCAAAGGTGACTTCAATCTGAGGCACGCCACGCGGCGCGGGAGGGATGCCGGTCAGCTCGAACTTTCCGAGTAAGTTGTTATCCTTGGTCATGGCGCGCTCACCCTCGAACACCTGGATGAGTACTCCAGGCTGGTTGTCAGAGTAGGTGGTGAATGTCTGGGTCTGCTTGGTGGGGATGGTGGTGTTGCGCTTGATGAGGGTGGTCATGACACCGCCGGCGGTTTCAATACCGAGCGACAACGGAGTCACGTCGAGCAGCAGCAGATCCTGAACCTCCTCCGACTTGTCACCGTGCAGGATGGCAGCCTGGACGGCGGCACCGTAAGCTACGGCCTCGTCGGGGTTGATGGATTTGTTAAGCTCCTTGCCATTGAAGAAGTCTTGAAGGAGCTTCTGCACTTTGGGAATACGAGTAGAACCACCTACAAGTACGATATCGTGGATTTGGGACTTGTCCATCTTCGCGTCACGAAGGGACTTCTCCACAGGCTCCATGGTGGATCTGAACAGATCGGCATTCAGCTCCTCGAAACGAGCCCTGGTGATGGACGTGTAGAAGTCGATACCCTCGAAGAGAGAGTCAATTTCAATGCTAGCCTGGGTGGACGAGGAGAGAGTTCTCTTCGCCCTTTCGCAAGCAGTGCGCAATCGCCGAAGGGCCCTCTTGTTGGTGGCAAGGTCCTTCTTGTACTTCCTCTTGAACTCCTGCACAAAGTGGTTCACCATGCGGTTGTCGAAGTCCTCTCCTCCCAAATGCGTGTCACCGGCAGTGGACTTTACTTCGAAGATACCATCCTCGATGGTCAGGATAGACACGTCGAAGGTACCGCCGCCGAGATCGAAAATTAATACATTACGTTCTCCACTCCCCTTCTTGTCAAGGCCGTATGCAATCGCAGCAGCAGTCGGTTCATTGATGATACGGAGAACGTTCAAACCAGAGATGGTACCCGCATCTTTTGTGGCTTGCCTCTGTGAGTCATTGAAGTACGCTGGAACCGTGATTACTGCATTCTGCACCGTTTTGCCGAGGTAGGCCTCGGCTGTTTCCTTCATTTTTGTGAGCACCATTGAGCTAACTTCTTCAGGGAAGAAAGTTTTATCTTCACCCTTATATGCTACCTTGATCTTTGGTTTGCCACCGTCACTGACCACCTCAAAGGGCCAGTGCTTCATGTCGGCTTGTACGGTGGCATCTTCGAATTTGCGGCCGATGAGACGTTTGGCATCTGTAACAAAAAAAAAAAACTGTTGAAGATACTATACCATTCAATATTTATTCTATACTTGTGAAATAATTTCTCAGAATACTTTTATCATTCAATATGTTCAGAGACTCTAGTCTAGTATATTGGATATCATCATGAAAATACAGTAAATACGAAAAGCAATTATTCTAACATACCTACAAGATATTTATACCTATTGCATCAGTTTTTATGTGACCTTGCTCTCACTAGATGACCTTTCTAAGACTTTACCCTACACAGAGTTGGGATGACTCAACAAGATTTATGAATTGTTAAGAAAACCCAGATATAAAAGATTAGTCATTGATAGTGAAATTATCAATCATAGCTGTATAAACAATGACTCATGCATAACACCTACAAATAGTTCATTATATTGTTCCTATGTGGGCGATGTAGAGGCTCAGTAACGTCTACAGTTAGCTTTAATAATTGACTAACTTGGACTGTTTCTTTGTTCAATGTAGTTGAACTAGACTGAGCTTTAGTTTCATTAGTGACGTCATAGGTAGTTGAATGAACTAGGTCCTGTGTGTATTGATCGTGACCCATTTCCTGTAACTAGGATGCTATCAACCGTCCGGTAAATAACCCGGCGACGCGCTTGTATCGTGAGGGCATGTCACATGCGATTCACGTGTTGCCGATCAGACTGATTACTTTATCGGTTCCTAAGTAAAACATATCAGTCGGAATGCTTTCCTGGTTTCGAATTAATTCAAACACACCAATATTCATCGTAGTCCCTATTGTCCCTAGCTCGTATGCGACGACAGGAACTTACCGAAAATTGTGTTGTTAGGGTTCATCGCCACCTGGTTCTTGGCGGCATCTCCGATGAGACGCTCTGTGTCTGTGAACGCGACATATGAGGGCGTGGTCCTGTTGCCCTGGTCGTTGGCGATGATCTCCACCTTACCATGCTGGAAGACACCCACGCATGAGTAAGTGGTACCCAAATCAATACCTACAGCGGGTGCTTTAGTTGCTGCCATCTGAAACAAAATAATATTCGTGTTAAATTAGGCTGAATGACACGACCTTTACACCTAAATACATAAATGGGCATCGAGAAAACGGCATTTAGAGGTTAAGTGCCACCATTTTGGTAACCAAGTGCTAATCTATTAGAAAAGTACAAACGTACTTCGAATTTACACGTGGGAAATGTCTGAGAAGTTTTTTTTATCCCAGTTTAACCATCAAAATTCAGGTTCTTTTGCGACTACTAGCTAGGCGTAACAAGGCGGAAAATGGATCGGCGGCCATTACACGAAAAATCAATACGGTGCGGGGACGGAACGTTCCAGAACGCGGTGTGGAAATTTTAATGAGGATACAACATGGAAAACTCATTAATGTCGTAATTAGGACGTGTATAAAGACCTTGAAATAAAACACCTGGTAGTAGAACCACGTGCCTACCTATTCCTACTCAAACAAAGAAAAAGTAATTCACACGCGGAACCTTGAAATCTACGTTATTCCTTTTAAAATAACTGCTGGTACTGCTAGCTCTCAGTAAATTGAGTTTCTGTGAAAAATCACACGAACTATTAGAAACGTGGAGGAGGAAATTCCCGCCGCATAAAATCTCTCATAGCAACACCCGAATTTACCACGGCAATATAATATTTACGCGATTTTTAATTAATCACACACACTAGTTGTAAAATATAGATATCGTAATTACTTACTTTTTGATTTTATATGTATAACTATCTCAGTCGTTAACTTAATTCGTAGAGTAACTCAGGAACGATGCGCGATTGACGGCTTCTTTTCACGAAATAATATGGCGTCGGAATTTCACCAAGTAGTTATAAGCGCGGGGATGCGTCACTCGACGTCACTCGGTTGTTCTGGAATATTCCCGCTATCAACCAATAGCATTCGCTCCCTCCTAGCGTGCTGCTCTGTCATTGGTTGGAATATGACATCTGCAGCGTTTTTCAGAGTATTTGTAATGCGTCTAGTGATGGGTATCGATGGGTGTGGTTAATAAATATATCGACAGAATATTGTGTTAGCACTTCAGCAGTAACTTTTTTGGTGATTAAAGCGGTAAGCCGTTGATCCCGGCTATCATTCTTGGATTTTTGGCAGTCGTTACGGGTCGTCAAAAGCCCGAAAGTCTGACAACCAGTCTTACCAAGGGGTGTCGTATTACCCAGTAGTAACTGCATTGTGGAGATCAGGGGCCGTACTATGACGTGAAAAAAGATCATGGATCCATCATGGTTCCAGTGAGAGAGAGAGGGACGGCGCTATATACGACATTTAGCACCATCCTTTTTCTCAACGGAATCATGATGGATCCATGATCTTTTTTCACGTCCTAGTACGGCCCCAGATAGGCAGTCACTCCATGTAAAATATTGGCATTCAGCTGCATTCGGTTAGACAAGAAGCTGAGCCCAACTTAGTAAAAAGGGAAAAGCAGATGATGATCAGAAGATTCAATAGCTAACCCTGAATGTGATATGTTTGCGGATGAATGGAGTAAATTTATGCGTTTATGTCTGGTGTTCTGTGAGAGAAAGTGTGCAAGGGAGTCTACTGTTCCATGTTAGTTTTTATTTAAATTATGTTTGATCAACAAAATTGACAGAATAAATCTTCTTTTACATTGATATATTAGAGGGAGATGTGTTACGCGCTAACATCGCAATCACTAAACCTGAACTCGGCGCACAACTTCATGTACTGAAACTCGCACAACTGTGCTCGCAGTCGTAAGCCTTCCGATAGACAAGGACACAGATTGGAGCCGGCACTATCGTGCAAGCGAAATCGCGTTAGCCACCAAATGTTTACGATTATGAAAGACATTGCATGTCTATCTCGCTCTCACAAACATGGCGAAGCAAAACTTAAATATTTTTATAATTTTCAACAAATTAACATTTTTGGCTGTACTTACGAGTGAAAAGTAATCCCTGGACCTTGGTTTTAGTTTTTGAACTATTTGTGCATATTTTGAAAACATGAAGGCATTGTTGCTGCTTATTTAGACGATTACGGTAGTTATACTTAACGTGCTACACAAATGCCAGTTCGATTGTGACGAAGGTAATTGTGTGCTATAACACAATTTAGCGGTCTACGTCGAGGTGCGTGAACCTTATCTTCCTCAATGTTTCTATGTTAATTAATGTATTTGGTGTTATACCGTTTGAATTAAATTTAAATAAATAAATACCACAACAAACGTGAGAAGTCACATCCAAATGCCATCATGTAATTTTTTTATTGTTAGTTTATATTTTGATTGGTCCACAGACTAAAATAATATAATTAGCATTTTAATAAACAGTCATTTTATCTAACAAGAAAAGAAGACAGAATATTACAGAAAGCCCCGTTCACACAATCTTGACCAGTATATACGATATTATTATTATGATACTCGGCTTGTTATAGCTTGGGATCACATAAAGCTTCTTTCTTACTTCTTTTGTTTTTAACTGTATGAATGGGATGTTGACGTGTGATTACAACTTTTAATTGTTATTTATCATAAAGGACAACGCCAAGTGAATGGTGGCTAATATTATGATTCTTCTTAGAATTATTTAATATTGGTAAGTTGCCATCACGTTACAGTGGAAGCCTAGAAATTCTGTTATAACCACACTAAATATTTTAGTTTATGGAAAAATTTAACCTAAAAATTGCAGTGATTGATTTAAATATCACACAAATATTATAAAGGCGGAAGTTTATGATTGTGTGAATGTATGTTTGTTTTTTCTTCACGCTTAAACGGCTAGACCGATTTGGATGAAGTTTGATATGTAGATAGCTTATACCCTGGATTAACACATAGGCTACTTTTTACTCCGGTCCACGCGGGTGAAACTGCGGGGTGCAGCTAGTTATTGATATAAATTTCACTACGAATAGGTAGGTGCCTCTTTTAACGGTTATTCGACTAATTGTTTAACAATGCAATGTAATCACAGCTGAATGCGATTTCAATAAGTTATAGTCATAAGGTCCATTATTATTTGAATGTAAGCATGCACAACATGTCTTTAGAAAAATGTGATATTAACGCTCCACTAGGTTCAGTAATATTTTGCTACACCACTCTTTCATGCCATTAAAAACCACGTGTTGTATACGTGGTACATACGGCTACATATAAAGCTATACATTTCCAGTTTAAGCTGATCTCGCATTATATAGGATTTCCTTACCTGGCTTCCTCCGATCCCAAGACATTGTCGCAGAGCTAACCTAACCTAATCCTAAATAGAAACCTAAAGTTTATATGAAATTAACTCATATGCTCAATTCCACGCTCACACCATTACACACGCACACATACCCTCTCACTCTCACACACACACGCACATTCAAAAACTCACTCATATATAACACACAAATGCGCTCCTTGTTGTATTTTTGTTTTTAAATTATTTTGGTTTTTCTTTTGTTTTTGTTTATTAATTGCATACCTGTGATTATTTTAAATGGAAGGGTGGAGTCACCTAACACAAGCATTTCCTTGCTGAAGGTGATCTCCAACTCATGTGTGTTACCAATTTGTTTGAATGCAATAAACATTTTTATTTTATTTATTACAATGAAAAATCAGCTTACATTGGAAATGTATAGCTTGATATGTAGCCAGTGACAAAATTGACATTTACAGTTCTTTATATGCTTATGTGATCGTCGAACGCACGGCTACAGATCAAGCTATACATTTCCAGTATAAGCTGGTCTCGCATTGTATAGGATTTCCTTACAATGAGAGGTCAGTGTAAACTGAAAATGTATAGCTTGATGTGTAGCCGTGTGTACAGTTTACCTTAAGCCGGGTCCACTGCGCCAATTCTTTAACAAAACATGTTAGTTAAACATGTCAAGCAAAACATGTTAGTTAAACATTTAAGTGAAACAGCCCGTCCGCTGCGACTAATGACAACGACTAAAAAAGTTAATGAGCAAACAATGTATTTGTTTAGAAATCTCTATATAAACATGAGTTCCGACGGGGAAGACACGTCTGCTGTACTCTGCTGTATTGTCCCTTGAGACTTATCCATTTAGAATGTACTTCCTCTTTTGTAATTCCTATTTTGATATCTCCAAAAGACATTTTGCTTTTTATTTTTATAATCAATTTATGTAGCGGCCCATAGCACTGGTCTTTCTCGAATTAATTGTATAAAACACAAAGTATTAGAATCACAGTCTTGTAAGAAACTAAAAAAAGTTAAGATTTCTTCTAAATTACGTAAACCGGATTCGACCGGTACTGTGCTTCCCGCATCCAGTCGATTTCTGCGGCCTTTACAAGGTCATCGGTCCACCTTGTGGGAGGCCTTCCAACATTACGTACAGTACGGCCGAAATATTTTGGCAAGTCTGAACATAGGCACTATGAACTTTCGCGCATCTCTCACTCACACTCGCCTCATGTCAAAATTTGATTCCTAAAAAATATTAGTGCACAGCCTTCTGCGCGAAGTTCGGACTTGCCAAGATAAATCGGCCGTACTGTATACCTACCGGTTTATTAAATCTTAAATTGTCGCTATCGATATCGACAAACAATCTCAAACCTCGCACGTAACTGGCTGGGTTTGCATGTCATGTCGGCGCTGGCGATATAAATCAGTGTTACAAGCCAAATATTTTCATGATTAATTTTAGAATAATAAGAAAGAACATAAAAAAGTAGATAGATAAGAAATAAATGGGTCGAATAATGGTATTGCAGATTGCAGCATATAAGAAAAACTAGTTTTTTTTTAACATTAGATCAATTTCTTGAAGAGGCTTTTTTACCGCCCTCTGTTGTGTAAGCCATAGACTAATATTTATATGGTGTACTGTAAGCTCAGTCACAACCACAAGTTATAATTCTACGGTATTTTTCTGGAATGTTCGGGAATTAGAAAGACAAATTCCGGATCACAGAGTACATTTGTATATTGTTCCGGATTTTCGGTACCAGTATGGCCGAAAACATAGACGTATAAAAATCGATGGCCGAAAAGCGTTTTCAAAGGGTTTTCGCAGCTGTCGAACTCGCAACCCGGAGTTTTTTTGTTAGGATTATTTATAATAAAATTTATTTTAGTTAAAAATAAAACTAAAATAACTTTTCAATATTTATTAGAAAACAGTCCAATACAATACAAAGAAATAAATAAAACATTCCTAGATCAACATGCCCTAAATTCTATTTTTTTTTCAAATCTTATTTTCTTTCATCTGGAAGCATTTTGTGCTGGTGTCTATAGGTAGTAATTCAAAATGTTCAGTAAATTATCAGCTGAATTGGGTTAAAATGCTGATGAATCATGAATTATTGACTAAGAACGAGGCATCATAAAAACATCTAAGCTGAATCAATACGTACCTATGTTGTATTGCATCATACTCAAAAAACAAATCAACAAATCTTATCTCTATAATAACAAAATAATAGATTCAGTGCAATTATTGATACTTTCTATTTTACAATCTCTTCGACGATTGCAAACCATAGGAGTCACACACTTGAAAACATATCCCACTGCCTTTACTTACTACAATACGAAATGGTCATTATTGTGTGTAATGTGTCTTTAATAACCACACTACAAAATTTTAACAGAAAAATAAAACAAAATAATATGGTAACAAACTGATAACAACATCTTTTACATCATACAATATTATTTTTTTCATTCACTACTGGGTCAAGGAGTCTTTTATTTTACTGTAGTATTTCCATATTTACACGCACACTTTGACTGCTAATTTGCATATTAGCATTGTGGTGTATTATATTTTTTATTTTATTTTATTTGTCTAGAGTACATACATGTAACTTTTTTTTGTACATTTCGGCAAAGACGAGCAAGTATGGCGTATAAAAAATCTGTTACATCACAATACACAACGAACCATACTGATTTAGCCTTACGATTACAACCAATAATTTGTTATTTTCCCGCTCAAGCTTCAACTTGTGACTAGAACTCTAAGCGCGGCGGTGTGGGGGTATCACGAGATTCTGAAGTAGGTTTGGTAGCCGAGGCCGAGCGACGTGCTGAGGAACCACGCGAAGCAGCACCACCACGTTGCAAACCCGAACACGCCTCGGTACACGTCCACTGTGAATACCTGGGGGAGGGAAAAATACAGTTAATTATAAAATGTATAAGCCTACCAACACTCAGTGGATCGCAAATAGCAGGAAACGATTACGCGGCAGACCCAGAAAGAGAAGGTGGGATGAGCTAGGTAGACCGGGAAAAGTGGAAAGAGGGAAGGGAGACATTTGCGCTGCAGTGGGATACCGCAGGCTTATACTAATAATAAATTTACTTTAAAAATAGTAAAAACCGACTTCAAAACCAAAAACGAATAAAATAACTTTCATAAAACACTTAACAGCTTCTGAAGTCGGTGTCAAGCTAAGTGCATTGAAGAATTAAAGACACCGACTTCAGAAGCTGTTAAGTGTTCTATGAAAGTTATTTTATTCGTTTTTGGTTTTGAAGTCGGTTTTTACTTTTTTTATAGTAAATTTATTTTTCCATTTTTAGTTGCATATACAATTACATAAGTAGGTAACCCCAAGTCGAACCAAAAGAAGAATCATCAAAAATCCGCTTAGAAATGCCGGAGATACAGTGTATTTATGCATATAACTTCGTACATAAGAATAATTACATAATGTATTATAGACTAAAACCTTCCTGAAAGTATGTAGATCACGTTAGTGTAAGAATCATCAAAATTGGTTCATTAGTTTTTGAGAAAATCGCGGACAAACAAACATACATTCATGCATACATACATATATACATACATACATACGGGTCGAATACAGAACCTCCTTTTTTGAAGTCGGCTAAAAAGTGCCGTTATCCTCCTGCTGGGTTTGTGGAATGCCCCGATAGCAATAATTTAGGTACACATTTGTGGTTAACATTTTGTGTTTTCCCAGTAAGTACAGGCTTTTACCACATATTTATCGATTCATATTTGATGAGGACGGACGAAACGCATGTGACTACAGAGTGATGAATATACATGTTGAAGGATGGAGAGGCAGAGGAAGGCCAAAGAAAAGATGGATGGATTGTGTGAGGAATGATATAAAAGAGAAGGGAGTGAATGATAGCGTGACGGTTGACAGGGGAGAATGGAAGAAGAAAACGTGTTGCGCCGAACCCAAGTAGTATGGGATAAGGGCAGGAAGATGCTGATTATGGATACATATTTCTGTCTTCTGTGGTATTCCAACTTATTCCATTGGCCAATAAGTATGTAGCACTGGCACTTCCCGCGCGACTCCGCCCGCGTAGATTTCGTAATTTAGTACCTCGTTAAGGGTCAATCAATCCTGCCTAGCCTTTTCCCAACTGCGTTGGGGTCGGCATCCAGTCTAACCGGATACAGCTGAATACTAGTATTTTACATGGAGCGACTGCCTATCTGACCTTCACAACCCAGTACCTGGGTAATACGATACCCCTTGGTAAGACTGGTTGTCAGACTTTAGGGCTTCTGATGACCCGTAACGACTGTCAAAGATCCACCAATGACAGCTGGAACCAACGGCTTAACGTGCTTTCCGAGGGACGGAGGAGTCTCGGTATGTAAAGATGGTCACCCATCCACGGACCAACCCCTGCAAGCGTAACTTAACCTGCATGGAACGACCCGTGCGACTGTTATTACTTAGCCTCGAGCTCCTCACCTCGTTAAGGATAGATTTTCAAAAAGCTCTGATACGCGTTATTCTTTATTTTCGGTCATAAGTATAAATACTGAGTTTCGAGTTAATCGGACCGCGCATTAACTCTTCCATACAAACTTTGACACTCCAATCCCCCTTTAGGGAGTAGTTCAGAAAAACAATAAATGATAAACTTTATAATTTACATAAATATACCAAGTTACATGTTTATTAACTGAAGAAATTAGATTTTTCATACAAACAAAATCCTCCCTTCTCACCCCCTTAAAAGTCAAATGTCCAAAAACCCTTTCTTAGTGCTCCCCTACATTATAAAAGGAAGCCGTATGCAAACATACTTGTAGCCTCAGCGGTTTTACGTTGATGAGTCAGTCAGTCAGGACAAGTAATTACCTATCTAATATGTTTAGACTAAATTGTCACTCGGGACCGCTTTATTCTAAAATACATAATATTAAATCATTGGGTCTGTATGGTAATAAAAAGGAGCTAAACAGAGTTGTCTCATTGAACACTGAACATTACTAATGTCAGTGACGGCTTTATTTCATACAAGAGGCGATGCACCCTAATTGCATAACACACAATCGATCGGAATCTGAATCATTTTGAAGCAAATTGGTAATCCATTGCTTCTATGATATGACTGACAACTTCTTAACCTAAAAAAAAAAGGCACTGATAAGTACATATATTTATTTACTATTCTATATCACAAACATACTATTTATATATCACACACCTTATCACACATAAACACCAACACACCCCCTCACACAACACACATAATATATAATACATACATATTTGGAAATCTACTGTTTTTCTTTGTATTGTGTATTATCAATAGTTTTCTTTTGTAAATTACTTTTTATTGTATTTTCCTTTCATAGTAATTACGAGTAAATTATTTGAAATTAAGAAATTTATTGTAACATACTTAAACCTATTTCATGTATAGCTACAAATGTTAACGGAGCGAAGGAGCCTGGATCTCACGACACAGGGAATCCTAGTGTGAGTTCCAGGAAACAACACATTGAATGTAATTTCTTAAACAATAAATTATTCTTATTCTTATATGTGCGAAAAATTTGTCTTCCCAACACCCTAGTTAACGTAATGAATGTAGTTGAAGAACTGTCAAATTGAAACCGATCCCGATTGATAGTGTGTTACGCAATTATGGTACCTACTGGGGGCTTTCTATGAGCTCTTATAGCAGGGCAGAAGTTGATCGGTTCCAGTGTGAGAGAGAGACGGAGTTGTATACAATCTGCACCATACTTTTTAACCGACTTCAAAAAGGAGGAGGTTCTCAATTCGTCGGAACCTTTTTTTTTATGTAAGTATGTTCCCCGATTACTCAAAGATGGCTGGACCGATTTGGATTTTTTTTTTGTTTTATTCGAGAGGGTATACATCACAGTTGGTCCCATATAAAATTGATTAACTTTGCTTTGGTAGTTTTTGAGTTAGCTTCAATAATACGTATTTTTTCCCCACTTTTATATGGATGATCTTCTAGTTTGTTTTGCAGGTAGTGGTATTAGAATTTGTGTGGGGTAGGTACACAACTAAAAAGTGAAAAATAAAAACTTTTTAACAAAAAAATACAACCGAATTCCAAAAACAACACTACAAAGTGAAAAATAACTTTAATTTCGGAAGTCGGTGGCAAAAAACGAAAATACATTTACTAGACACCGACTTCCGAAATTAAAGTTATTTTTCACTTTGTAGTGTTGTTTTTGGAAGTCAGTTGTATTTTTTTTTTCTCAACAGATCCATGATGGATCCATGATCTTTTTTCACGTCATAGTACGATCCCTGATGCGCATTTTATGGGTCTTTTACGAGTCCTCCCAGAGAAAATGAACATAAAATATTTACCATGCAGAGTACAAAAATATTTTTCCAACAGAACAACTTTTTTTGATCTTACCATTTTTAAATTCTCCCAAGCCAGCTGGAACTGCTCAATACCATCGCCGTCCACACTGTCAGTTACTCCGACTGCCTTGTCTTCCACAGCACAAACTCCCTCCGTTTCATAGAACAGACCGGTCCATGTGTAGCCACCTAATGTCTTGTACATGAGAGCCATGTACAGACACATTATGATGGGGCAGATGTACTGGAGAGCTACGACACAGAGGTAGTAGAATACTGACGCGATCTGGAACGAACATTTAGGAACTTTATTTAAGTCGTACAAAAAATGTTAGGTTGTCAAAATTTTGATGAGTGATTTTGCTGTGTCACTAAAATTGCTCTGGCACTTCGCCTTTGTCTGTGATCATGACTCGAAAAGGTATGTGTCGTCATTTTTCCAACACTTATGTTGCAATGGGGCAGAAGAGAAGCTGTTTCTATGTCAGCTTGATCAAAATATTAACTGGTAAGAAACTGGACAGTAAGACTAAAATTGATAATAATAGTAATTAATATAACAAGCAACGATTAGATTATGAAAAAACTTTTTTTAAAAAAAATACAACCAACTTCCAAAAACAACACTACAAACTGAAAAATAACTTTAATTTCGGAAGTCGGTGTCTAGTTAAATGTATTTTCGTTTTTTTGCCACCGACTTCCGAAATTAAAGTTATTTTTCACTTTGTAGTGTTGTTTTTGGGAGTCGGTTGTATTTTTTTGTAAAAAAGTTTTTATTTTTCACTTTTTAGTTGTGTACCTACCCCACACAAATTCTAATACCACTACCTGCAAAACAAACTAGAACATCATCCATATAAAAGTGGGGAAAAAATACGTATTATTGAAGCTAACTCAAAAACTACAGAAGCAAAGTTAATCAATTTTATATGGGACCAACTGTGATGTATACCCTCTCGAATAAAACAAAAAAAATCCAAATCGGTCCAGCCATCTTCGAGTAATCGGGGAACATACATAAAAAAAAAGGTTCCGACGAATTGAGAACCTCCTCCTTTTGGAAGTCGGTTAATAAATAGCAAGACTTAATGTAGAAATACACTGTATTTGAGATTTTTTTAGAGTTCTGTACCCAAAGGGTGCCAACGGCCTTATAAGACTCCGCTGTCCGTCCGTCCGTCTGTCACAGGGCTGTATCTTGTGAACCGTAATAGGTAGACACTTGAAATTATCACAGAGTGTGTACTAGTATGGCAGCTAGTAATGCGAGCTGGTGTCCGCAACTCCACGTCAAT
Source organism: Cosmia pyralina (assembly GCA_946251885.1). Lineage (NCBI taxonomy): Eukaryota > Metazoa > Arthropoda > Insecta > Lepidoptera > Noctuidae > Cosmia > Cosmia pyralina. The sequence continues at coordinate 2,076,932 of OX276348.1, read as the reverse complement.
GCGCGTATTTTTCTTAAAGAATATGGCCGCTATAACAATAAATAATATAAAATACTTAAAACAAAGTTAAAAATTAAAGGATATCGTCACTCTCCTATATTATTATCCCAATTTATTTGGGGTCGGTGCAACATGTTTTTTCTGCCATACTTCTCTATTAGTCATCTCTATAGTTAATCTTATAAATAATGGCAAAAAAAGGCAGTGTTCAATATTGTACGGTGGCATGCAACCAGACTCGCACTTGGCCGCTTTTTTTGACAAGACTGCAAGCCTGTTTGTTGTCGTACCTTCTTCTGCAGGTCGATGTTGGTGATCCTGCCAGCTTCTTTCTTCTGTACGTCGAGTCGTCGCTGCGCCATGTCGAGGTACGCTTGCAGCTGACGCGGCATCAACGCGAGGCGGATGACTACTGTGCTCGCGACGAGGATCAGACGGAGGGTGTCGTAGGCTTCTGAGGTCATGCTGCAAAATTAATAAAAAACGAAATTGAGAACGGGTCTTCTCGTGATATTACTTTAAAAAAAATATATATATATATAAAAAAAATTCAACGGAGAGGATGGATACCGACTGCCTACAACTTAAAATCCAGTCATTAGCAAATGCAAGCAACGCCGGTCGTCCGACGAGGACCGCCAGTGTGTAGACGTCATTAGTGTTGTGTGTAGAAGTACCGACAGTGACAATAATAAAAATTGTGAAGACCAAGTGAGGGTAGATGCCCATACCCGCACTTTACGAAGACGTCGCTGAGCTGTCATCAGTCCTCCCGTGACCACGATCGCTGCAAGGCGGTCGAAACGTCGGGAAACAAGTAGGTACCTGTTTACCTCGTAAAAAGTAATATCGCGAGAAGACCCGTTCTCATTTCTGTTTAAAATGCGTACAAATCGCGAAAGTTCAAAAAGTTTAGAGAACTAATGTGTTGGGTATCTGACTACCGACTTTTAGGACAGGACGCATCGAAGTAGTGAGTTTTTGTACGTGTATGGCAGTTTTGTAGGCCTGCAAAAAAAATCAAATCAAGTTTAAACGTCACTCACAGGGGTTTCTCCATACCACTAAACACTCTAGCAGTGAGGTAGTGCCTGGTGATGGGTCGCACCCACAACAGCACTAGTACGAACGGCATCGCGAAGTTGAAGTTCAGCAGTAAAGATTTCACTTTGTTGTCTCCATAGTATCTGGAATGAAGGATTAAAGTCAGATATTGATATAAATATGTATGGGATTGGGCCTAAATGCCATCAAGATGGAAACCAAAAAGTTTGGTATAACTAACTTGCGCTAGCCAGTGAAGGCAGTGGGCTTACTTTTGGGCTGTCTTCATGTTCATTCAGACTTTGGAATTTTTTCAGGACCAAAAATATTACATAATCTGTTTTTTTTTTTCATTATAACAACATAAGTTAATCAATCTGCCTAGCCTTTTCCCAACTATGGTGGGGTCGGCTTCCAGTCTAACCGGATGCAGCTGAATGCCAGTATTTTACATGGAGCGACTGCCTATCTGACCTCCACAACCCAGTTACTGGGTAATACGATACCCCTTGGTAAGACTGGTTGTCAGACTCGGGCTTCTAACGACTCGTAACGACTGTCAAAGATCCACGAATGACAGCCGGGACCAACGGCTTAATGTGCTTTCGTAAGATGGTCACCCATCCACGGACCAACCGCGGCAAGCGAAGCTTAACCTGATGGATCGACCCTTGCGGCTGTTATTACTTAGCCACGAGCTCCACCAGATAACAACATAAGTACATATACATATTATTTATCCTGAACTTACCTAAGTGAGTCCCAGTGCATCCTGGCGACTCTCATGCCTGGGAAGGTGAACAGAGTCCCAATGATAGCTGCCCATACAGCCAAGAAGAATTTTAATATCAACTTTGAGGCTGGGCCCCTGAAAATTTTAAACAAAAATGTGTTTATCATTACAATACTCAATACCTACTCAATATATTTATTAAAAGTATAAAAGTACTATGAATTCCTGATCGGAAGCTTCATGATAAACTGATTACTGGAGATATATTTCTAAATTATTAGATAACTGCTTTTTCATTGAATGAATGGTGAATTTATTACAAAGAAATATTTTTAGTGTTTTTTTTTTTTTTTTTACATGCAAGTATTATTTTAATTGGAACCTGGCAGCTTGCCCAAATTCTTGTCTATAACTAGAAACAATTCTCTCACTGTAAAAAGCATTTTCTGTAGCCTTACCTACTTATACCTACTCAATTGAAATAGTGGCACAGTAAAAATCAAACACAAATCAACTTACACAGAAGACAATCCCTGATTCTCAAGGAACTTAGAAGCATTTTCATAGAAGCTGTCATAAGCAGGGTCTACTCCCACCTCCAGGTTACCCTCACTCACAATAAGTACCATCATGGCTATCAGCAGGAACACACAGAAGGCCACGATGCAGGTGGAACGCTCACCGATTGACTCCTCACTCGTAAAGTATTGCTTTGTCAGGCTTAATAGGATTTTGCTGTGGTTTTTGAGTTAAGGTAACATAGTGGATTATGCAGTTATTGGAGATCAGAAATACATTAACATTTCTGACTAATACAACCACACACAATAGTCCACCTGAAGGACTAATTGCGGAAACCAAACCCATAGAACAGATTGGTAAGGCAACTTAGACTATGTTGAAGATAAGGAAGTTTAGTAATAATTCCTTCTGCACATGTGGCTTCCCTGGTACCTCATTAACGGCGTAACTATGTAAATGTCTACTAACTGCTCCCAAATCACAATGTTTATTTTTGTTTTATTTTATTTTACATACTTCCTTCACATAATCTTTGCATTATTTGACATCATATACTTACCTAAAATTTTAATTTCAACTAGTACTATTAGTGGCTTTTGTGGATAGGATATTAATTCAAATTTGTTACAGTTGTAATGGCAATCATGTCATTTGGTTTAAACAGATTTTTTCTATTTTATTTATCTTTTTTTTTTTTATTATCGCGATGATGGACGTAGGCCATAGGTGTAGCCACAACTTAGGTAATACAGGCTGGTATCCGCAACTACACGTCAATGCTCGTATTTTGCGTATGTAGCCACAACTTATCGCAATACTTTCACAACGCACATTCACATTGCCGATTGACATTCACCAAATTGAATTAACCTTGTTGTTGAAGCGTAGTTAGGCCCTAACACTGTAATTTGAAACCATTTCAAAAACCAATTATTTATAAAAGAGTAACCATGGAGTTTCTTCTCCATAGGAAACAACCAATTGAAATCTTGCAAATAGCTTCTGACGTTTCATAAGTGCCCATGTAGGTCTATGTGAAATAAAATATGCTTAGTTAGTGTAATGTGAAGTGAGTTTTTGTAAACTCTATCAGGCCTCATTACATATTTTGATTTACTGTAATAGTAAATAGTGCACAGGTTTCATGGAAACCATTTAGTGTCCCACAAAGTGTTAAGAATTGATTTGCTATAGAATTTGTTTTGTAATTTTTGGTAAAGGATACAAAGAGAACAGTACAACCAGGAGACACCACACCATGCTCAAGTTAAACTCATCCTTCAGCGGGAATACTGATGTGTACACCTGAAAGATAAAATAATTACATTAAAGTTACCCAAGTAGACTAAAAGTTTGATAAATAATAAGCAAAACAGAACTTTCACAAGTTTCTGGTTTCAAGCCTTCAAAATGTCTACAAAATTTTGTTTGGGAGAATAGCTAGTAATAGAACAAAGCAAGTCAGTAGAGTTTAAGATTACTAGGGCAAGAAAATTAACACCTACCTCTGACATAATATACACTATAGCAGTGTAGAGTGAGAAGTCCACTATCCATAGATACTCTGTGTAGAACCTCAAGTGTACCACGTCCAATGCCGTCACGGGCGCCGTCTCCAGCTGGATGTCCAGGCTTCGAGGCACATGGAACGTCTCTGGTTTCCCATTCGACTCATGTTTACCGCCTTTCTTACCCTTCGAAGTTTCCTTAGGCACTCCCGCCAAACTCTTCAACTCGCTGTTAGTAGGGTACAAATACCTATACAGCCTTTGCGAACATAATAACCATCGCGCGAACGAATAACTTCCCAACTTCTGTATCACTGATACCATAATCAGTGTGATAACTAATTGAGCGCCGAGCAGTGCCTGGAATATAAATAAAATGCAATGATCCACAGAACTGTGCATGGAATCTATCTTTAGATCTATAAATCAAGTTTACACACCATTTCGCCTGGATTTTCATTCACATTTATGTCATAGTCTATATTTGCTAAATTATTTTCGTTTCAAGCTAAATCTATAACCTCAATTTTTTACTCCCACTCATTAATATACAGTTAAATTCAAAAGAATACGGATACACAACGGGAGAAAGAAGTAGATATTCATACAGACTGAAAGAGTAAAGGAGAGATACGAGTATAGCCATCTGTCAAAATCACACCTTTTATTTTGGTTGCGTTTTAATTGCTGGTGCGTTTACATAGTAAGTTTCAATCCATACAGTCGTGTCAATGTCAAAATAATATTAATTGTTAGTTCATTATTGTAATGCTCATTCATTGAGAAACATAAACTCTTTTGCGAATATACAAAATTGCAAAAGACAAAACTCATATAAAATAAAAAACAAATGCTATACTAATTTTCAGATCTTTATTAGTGCTATTAAAGGCCTATAGCGTTTTTCATAAATGTTTCACGTCTAATCAATGGGGTGAAAGAGATGCCTATAGTCATGAAGGAAGAAAGAAGAACAAAGTATTGCCACGTATATACCGCATCCCTTATTCTCAGATAAAAGAGCCCTCTTCCGGATCTTCCTCTCCTACTTTGCTGTGTCCCTGGACACTATCGATGTCGTCCATAATGATCATGTCTTTGTGAATCTACCGACTAAGTTCACATTGCGGAAAGCAATAAATAATAATAAAAAAATAAAATTAAATAATAGGTTTACAAAAAAAAGTGTAAATATATTATGTAGTTCAGTAGTAAATATTAATATGGTCTATAATAATCATAAAATAATCTGGCTAAAAAATAAGGTATGACAAATTTATAATTACAGTTGCAAAAAAAAATATTCTGAAAGTAATGTAGTGCATTGCCCGATATATCCTGTTAATATATTCTAGTTCATAATAAGATAGCGCAAAAGATTGTTCCTGCTTAGACATAGAAATTAAATGTTAATTTAATTCAATCACTGTCCTATTTGATAAGTACTGCCGTAGAGATATGGCTTTTTATTTATTTATTTATTTATTCAGTAGTACACTTACATCTTATACATCTTTATGTTGGCGCAAACATAAACTCATTAGAGTTTTACCGTGCACCAAAATCATCGACCATACAATTTAGATAACTAAAACCAACTTATAATCATAGTTAAAATGAAACAACAACTATAATAAAAATGAGGGTATTAAGTGAAACATTTATCTAATACTAACAAACGAGCGAACATCGGTGACCGAACTGACCGTCTTTAAAACAAAAAGTGGTGGAGGAATGTGATTTCGATTGATACAGGTTGTTCCTAAAAGTATGTTTTTAGTAATAGTTAATTTTCCTATATTTTGGTTTGTCAAGATATTGTTAAGTATTATGCTTCTTTTTTTTTTTACTATTTAACTTTTTGTATTCAGTTATAATTATAACATTTATTTTCATTCAATTATTATATGATATATTAATATTTTGTAAGAAATGTTGCTTTAGTTTGTACTTTATGTTTTTATAAGTTATTTTGTCCCTCAATGACATCGGTAGTTGATTAATTAGGTAAGGTATTATATACTGTAACGACCTCTTACCGTGTAAATTACTGTATTTTGGAAGTAACAACTTAGCATTGATGACACTACGAGTATTAATTTCATTGTTATTTATGATTTTTGTTTTCCTAAAATTATCATTAAAAAATTCTTCTTTTAATAATGTAAATTTAGTTTTTTCATGGATAGGTATTATTTTACAGAATTCAAATAATTTACGGTAGTCATTTTTGTACTGCTTTTTAATGTTATGCGGGACAATTGCTTTAAATATACGTAGCTGAAGTGCGTAAATTTGATCAAGGTGAGTCTTAAATGCTTGAAACACAGGTTTACAATAAACCTAATAGTTTTACCGTGCCTGAGTAATTTAGTTTTGCTAAATAATCGGATAAAATTATACTACACCTATTATAACTTATATTGTATATCTTAAGCAATTTGTTAAACTTATTATTTATGAAAGGTCCAAGAAATAAATAAAATATTTTAGTAAAAGCATGTTTAGTCTGAGGGTTTGTGCAAACCAGATCCTTTCTTCACTTGTCTAAAGGTACTGGTTTAAAGTCTAGTTCAGTGTGTTGCAGTAAAACTATACTTAGAATAAATAGTTGTTGAACTGTTAGCACCTTGCATGCCATATCAAGCTGGTGTGTGGGAAATCTGAATGGACGAGAGGTGGCGACTTTTAGAATTGCTCTTTGAGCACGTTCTAGGAGTAGTAAACTCGATTTTGCGGCACCACCCCAGCAGGTTATGCAGTCTGTAAGAATAAATTGACCCAATGTCAAGTAAACCTGTTTAATTAATGTAAAGTCGGCTACGTCCCGTAAATTCTTAAAAATGTATATTAATGTACGCACTCTTGTGCATAATAAATCGATGTGTTTACGGAAGTTTAGGTTTGTGTCAATTGTGACGCCTAGGTATTTGATATGCCCATATCAAATACCTAGGCACTTGATGAATGACAAGTGCAAGATGTGTCAGCGTATGTATTACAATTGTGCGCGTGGTTATTAAGCATCGCGTTAGTATTTCTCATTGAAAATAGAATAAATTTGGTTTTATCTAAATAGACTATTGAGTAAATCTAATTTGTGCATGTTGTTAATCCAGAGCATTATCAATTATGTGTCAAAACCTATTCTGTTAATAGTTTAACTTAATTGTTTATTCTGACAAAATTGCAGTCTCTTAGCTCTTATGCTCAGATCGAATATTGATATTACTTAAGTAATTAGGTGCTAAGGCTCTTCCACAAAAAAACAATTTTTGTCGTCTCGTAACTATACGGTGTCTTTCGCTTCCGAGTTTAGCAACGTTTCTACCTACCTACTGCCATGGGGTTGAGATTTTGTTATGTAAGTGTGATTTGTCTCAGGGCACCATATCCAGAGGCGGATTTGCAGTCTTGGCCGCCCTAGGCCCCAGGCCGTGTAGTAAAAATAGGTACCAGCCGCCCCTTTCTCAGCACCTATCTTATTTAATGACTGCATAATGAATTTACTGTACTTATTGCCAATTTTTTTTTTGAAATCGAGTTACTTACTGATTTTTTTTCGCGATTTCAGGTTTGGTTCCATAGTAAAAGTTGTTCATAATGATGAGTACAGTGACCCCTTGAGAGGATATTGGTCAATAACCAGTAACCCTGTATATACAAGTGATTTAGGAACATTATTGTTATACGATGCGGTGCAGTGCGGCCCGCCATAATGTGCACGAGTCTTTAGAATATTTATACTTTCAGTTATTTCTTGTTACATTAGTTTTTTGTCAGATTGGCCGCCCCTAACATCTGGCCGCCCTAGGCCCGGGCCTAATGTGTCTTAGGGCAAATCCACCTCTGACCATATCTGTACTATCTGGGTCAACAGCTTGTCCAGCATGCGGCAGATGGCATGTCCTGCCCACTTGCCCAGTCCCATTTAAGTTGGGCAGCCTTTTGAGCCACATTAGCTATGTTTGTTTGCACTGCTGGTCGGAGTCGCTGCAGGCCACATAGTAGATGGCGGGATGAATTGGACAGGTTCTGCTAAAACTGAAAGGAGGACGCGTGGGGTCGCGCTCGATGGGAGGAGTGGAGATGGGCCTTTAAGGCCTTTACCCAGGCAGGAGTGAGAAAACGCAGGCTAACAAAAAAAATTGGTAATCTTGGGGACTGCCGATAGAAGTGAAAACTTAAGCGTAAAACTATGCCAGCATGTCGAAGTGTCGAGGTATCGCGGTGTCGCGAACCCGTAAGATTTCCCCATACCAAATATCGCTAAAGAAGTTATCACTTTCAACAAAAATGTGTTTTATGTGTTGGTATAGTGCCCAAAACACTTAAAGTCGGACTTTTAATTAGCTGCAGTAAAATGACACTTCTACTGTCATTTCGCTATAAAATGGGAAGATTTTTTAACGAAACTAATGTAAGTATCATTTTACTGCAGCTAATTAAAAGTACGAGCATAGCATTTAACTGACATTGTACGTACTGTGTGAGCTGAGCATTTGATTTGACATTGTCTTTGACAGATGTTGATGTTGATGGGAAAGCTAAATTTTTCAACGGGCATCCCTAAACCAGTCCGCGACGCGTTGCGCACGCACGATGATTAATCACTGAAAGTTATTCTTATCGATTGATTTGTCTCCACACGTAATTTGGTTTCGTCGCTGCTAAAGTCTGTTCGCAGACTGCGACGGAGCCGTTTCCTGAAGTTGATTAAATTTTTATTTTGTGTTGTGTTGCAAAAACCGTGCAAGATGGGGTCGTTGTTTAGGAGTGAAGAAATGACATTATGTCAACTTTTCCTGCAAAGCGAAGCCGCGTATGCATGCGTGTCTGAGCTCGGGGAGTTGGGGCTCGTGCAGTTCCGAGACGTGAGTAGTATCACCCATGTGGGTCATGTTAGACGCCCCTTTTTAATCAAAACCGTCACTATCACTTGCGAGACCCTGTATTGTTTCGATAAGGGTATAACATAATAGGATATCTCTGACCTCGTTTCACTTTTGATCGAAGTTTCATGCCCTGATTTCATGATATTACTGATTTATTTAGCAGGCCTTTTACAATACTTACAAAATAGATTCGTTTTTAAGCTTTTCCAGTAGAATTTCTGTAGATGAATGTGTGTCTTATTATTTTATAGCCCCAGATAGTCTAACGATAGTCTAACCACTGCAATATTTTATTCTGACAATGTTTTATAAACACTAGAGAACATGATATATCCTGTTACAGTATGCTAGCTATGCTATGCTATGTATTGTTGCTTCCTCTATGCACTATTATTGACTGTTCAATAGGAATTCTCTAAAGAGTAGCATAGTTTACTTGACTGGAGTATTGTAGACAAAGACTCGACTATGAAGTACATAATTGGAGAAAAACAGCACCGAGTCTTAGAAGACAGTAGTGTCAATTAAGGACCCTCATAATGAGTGTAATTTACACTCATATGAGTATACTATGTAAATATAATATGACAGCTATTTGTTAAATGATGAATGATTTTATTTATGTAAGTAGGTTTATACAAACACTTTTACACTTCAATCATATTTTTAAAAACTAGATGAGGTTGGGGTTCCTATCCAACTACTCTGAGAAGAAAGGCAAAACAAACTCAGAGGTCACAATCTCTTTTAAAGTCCAGCCATAATCTTGGTCAGATCATGTGAAGACCATGTAGATTGGTGTCTGAAATGGTCTTTTGAGGAAAGAACCACACAGATTTAATAGACCTGTCCAGTCAGTGCATGCATTTGTTAGTAATTGTGCAGCTCAACTCAGAACTGAAGGACCTCAATGATTTGACGAACAATACCAAAGAAAGGACATTTGGGTAGGCTGCATAAATTACTCATTTACCTCTTTACTTGTATTTATATCTCAATGGGTATACTGTTGAAAGAATTGCTTACTTGAAATAGGTATATTTTAAGTTTAAAGAACACAGGGTTCCTTTAACAAAGCCCATAAGAATGCAAAAATAGAATGCTTGCATTCTACATGGCCAAATACATTGGGTTAGAGTTTATGTATGACCGCAAACAATAATACAGACTCTTAATAATATGTATAAAGTTGCAACTATCTAGTTTTTACAAAAAGGTCAATTAACGCTTTGAAGGACACTATACGGGTATAGCAGTAATAACAATAAAACTTCTATAGTGTCTCAATAATGTCCTTCAAATCATTAAAATGTTAAACAGGTCTAATTTTACATTTTAACTAATTGTTGTAAGTATGTTTACTCGAGAGTATGTTTTTAAAAACTTGTTAAAATCTAAATTCTTACCTTTTATATTAACATTTAAATTCATAATTGATTCTATTGGTCATGAGTACCAACATAAAACTGCTAATTTAAAAAGTCATGTGATTGATTAAAAAAATGTGATTTTACCTATGATTGATGAAGTTAATTACATTACAATCTTAGATAAAAAATGTATTATTTAATTGATAAGGTACACCTAGAAACATAACTAAATAAATGTGTTCTAAATCTTATCATTTATCAATTAAAGTTATACCTAAATACCAATAAGCTTAATTCATTCTTATGTAATACTAGCATGTCCTTCATAAACGATTTGGGGATCCAAGTTGGAGTTCTTAATCTAATACTAGAACAGTAGCGTCCTTGGTGCAGCAGATTGTGCAGTTTATAATATTGACACCCCTGGTATTGCAGAGGTCCACAAGCAGCGGTGACCACTGACCATCAGGTTGCCTGCTTGATTACCAACATATGGCATAAAAAAAATTGGACTCGCACACAAAGGGTTCCATAACACGCCCACGCCCACGGTATAATATTTAATTGTATCAATAAGTTTTTTACTTTAAATAGTAAAAAAAAAACATGTTTCGTGTTTGGAAATAAATGTTGTTTGAAAATGGATTAAAGGGGGGCCCCTTTTTTTTGTAGCAAAAATAGAATCACATAATCTGTGAAAATTTCAACTGTCTACCGGTTATGATTCATGATATATAGCTTGTTGACAGACAGAGTGACGGACAGCGGAGGCTTTGGCTAAATCGGGTTCCGTTTGGCACCCTTCGGGTAGGGAACCCTAAAAATTGAAGCCACCATATTAGAAGATACTACTAAGTAATATTCTTCTGACATAGAAACTTCTTTTCAAACCATCTTCTAGCAAGATAATCCTTATGATGCTTTCTTTAGCAGCCAAAGGAAAATAGGCCAAAATTGAACATTGTATTGTCTACCCTACTATTGGCCTTTGTATAGATTTAAACTATCTCATAAAGGTATTATGAATCACAGTTCATAATGCTGAAATGCTGATGTCAAAAGTATTGTTTTAATTTATTATTTTATGGATAGCATTATAATAATATGTTATTGTTAATAAACTGTAGGTACTTAAATACTATAATAAAAATTCTACACATTTTAAAATTAATTTATTTTTATTTTATAACATTTTTCATTTAATTACATTTTGCATTCTAACAAAAACATCCATTCAAAGTATTGTAATAATAATTAGCTGAAGTCTTATGAAAATAAAAAAAACATTTTATTTTATTTTATTATGATATTACTTACTAGTGCTGTTTGTCACAGAATACCTACATAGTCATTAAATATTATGGATAAACAGTCTGTTCTTCATGTTTATTTTATTGAATGCTTCAATGAATATAAACTACTCAAAACAAAATAGGGCCCACCTCAAATTAGTCCCTATTTTGTTCTAAATATAATTATTTAAGTAGTTGTTGACAAAGTTATGCATTTAACCGTCAAGCTGACATGTTTAGGAGCGTTTATCAATGTTTATTCCGACAGCTTTCATATTGTTTTCAAGAGGGTAGCTAAAAAACTGAAGTACTCGAAAAAACATCGATTGCACAAATTCTCAGTCACTTATGTTTCCAGTCTACACTAAACGCTGTTGTGGAACACTCACGTTTTTAACGATTTTGTTTCATTCCTGTATTCATTGTGATCAATATGCCTGGTTCTCGCCGACATATGGACATGGAAACCGCTGCAAGAGCAGTAGCTTTGCTTCAGGAGGGACAGTCTCAGAGATCTGTGGCTATGCACCTCGGTGTATCACGACGAGCCATCCGAAACGTTTGGGAACGGTATCAGGAGACCGGAAGTGTAGCTAGGAGACCGGGCACAGGAAGAGTTAGGGCTACAACTGCCCAGGAAGACCGATACCTGAGGTTAACTGCACGTCGGGAGCGTACTGTAACCGCTCGGACCTTACAAACTCGACTACGGCAATCCACAGGAACTAGAGTCAGCGATCAAACCATTCGGAATCGGCTTCACGAAGATGGACAACGCTCCAGAGTACGTGCTATTCGACTGAAACTGACGAGGGCTCATCGTGCGGCACGCTTAAGATACGCCCGCGAGCATTTGGAATGGACCATGGATAACTGGAGGAACGTGCTTTTTACGGACGAGTGTAAAGTGAAGTTTTATAGTGACGACAGGCGGATACGCGTGTGGAGAAGAGAAGGGGAACGTTTTTCTGAACCGTGCATCCATGGAACAGACCGATTTGGGGGTCCCAGTGTTATGGTATGGGGTGGAATTAGCTTATATGGCAAAACAGAGCTGGTAATTTTAAATGAAGGTACTGTAACCGCCGCCAGTTACATCGAGCAAGTAATCCGGCCTCATGTCATCCCATTTTCACAAAGAGTGGGCAATAACTTTGTCTTTATGCATGACAATGCTCGCGCACACACAGCGCGCGTTACACAAAGAGCACTCTCTGAAGCCAATATCACCATCTTACCATGGCCAGCCATGAGTCCCGACCTCAACCCCATCGAACATTTATGGGATCAGCTCAAAAGACGCCTGTAAGAAAATTACAGTGATGTGAATAGCCAGCAGGAACTCATTAACGCCCTGAAAGTCTGTTGGGAACAAATACCGGAAGTAAACGTGATCCACTTGATTGAAAGTGTCCCAGATAGGCTCAGAGAGTGCATACGGAGCAGAGGAGGACCCACTCGTTATTAAAAAACAACAAGCCCCATATTTTTTTCCAGAATAGTTGTGTTTTACAAGATTATGTTTTTCTTTTATTTTGTGTAAATTTACCTAAACAGTGTTATTTTGGGTTTTGATTAAACAAAATAAACCAATGTTTCTATTGTTTCTGTTTACACTATTCCTGAATGCTCACTTTAAACTTGTAAGTACATTCATAAAAACTGAATATTTCGGTTCAATTTTAAGTTGAAGCAAAAAAACACGGTGGGCCCTATTTAGTTTTGAGTAGTATATTATCAGCATAAAACAATAAATGCAAATGTCAAACTGGATTCTGTTAGAAAAATTATTATACAAAAATGCATTAGTTCTTCCTAAACTAAAATTCATTGATTCAACTCGTTATTAAAAAGTCAAGTAGGTTTTGTTTGCACTTAGTTTCTCTTTCAATCGAAATGTGTGTGATGATACTCAGTAATTTGCATGCATTACGACGCGTGCGCCAATTGTGCCCACCGCGTCAATATCGCGTTGCGGAACATCATATTGGCCAGCCAATGCCAACAAATTATATGACCCAATAATTTGAAACCTCTTCTTGGGAATAGTGCAGAATTGACCTACCATATCAATGATATTATATGTAAAAAGACGTAGATAGGTTACCGACCCAACATTCGGTGTTCAAAAACGGCACAATTTCGTACGATTAGATGACATGTGGAAGTAGGACGGCATGTCTTAATTATCGGGAGCGAAAAAGAGACAAGACGACGAAAATGTGGCTAATTAGCCAGATTTTGACGTGCCACTTGCGGAGCGTGTGTAACCTATCTACCTCTTTCTACATACAATATCATTGTACCATATAATAATAATTATTCTAAGTGACTTACGTTGGCGGACCAATGTTTGCGATCCTATTCATTCATCTGGCTAGACATTCGGTATTCCCAATAGGTATCTTACGGTGGGAGTTTTGCCTGCGGCGCGTGCGGCTAAATATCCGCATTTCCGAAGAATTTGACCGTCACTTTTCATTTCGGTCTAGACTGCACCAATATTCTAAGCTGAAACATTTTGGTTTCACCAACCCATTGTTTCAAATACATAGTGATCTCTTTCTTGAAATAACATCGTACATTTTTCATTCAGGTAAAATGGTATTGTTTCTGCACAACGGGTTGACCTCCAACACAGGAAGATGAATGCTGAGAGCGACAAAACCATTCGTTTGTTCCTTTGTCTCTGACATTACAGAGAAATGCAGTCACCTGACTACTAATAACTATTTGATTTGCCTCGGTATCTAAGCTACAAGCTCTATTGTTATGTACTGGCGGGCGTTGCTTCGTACTTTCGCAGGCGTAGAATTAATTGGCGTAGCAGATCTTTACAAGATTGAGTGTCCGTCCCGGCACACTCCTTTTACAAATCTTTAACGCAATCTTCTTATGTCATAGAGACATTAAGGCATATGACATTATTGTCACTTGACTTACCTACATAATTTACATTTTTTATCTATCTTTGCGTTTTTAAGAAGAGGAACTCATGAAGTCCTAGAAATAGGTGTTTTGGCGATAATAGAATAGAATACTCTTTATTTTGCACACCTTTAAAATTACAGATATATCAAAGTTGACATAGAGTGACACAATGGGCGGTATTATCGCTAAAAACAATATTTTACAGACAACCTTTGGATGGATTAAGGGGACAAAGAGAGACAATTCTGTGGTGTACCATATACCTACATATACAACATATACATAAATATATACTTGTACAATAATAAACATGAAACAAGAGCAAGGAACATACATGTAATGATGATGTTTAAAGAGACAGGAAGTGTTTTTTTACCAGAATTTTAAAAGTGGACAAAGTTTGTGTACGCCTTATCGACACGGGCAAGGCTAATCGTACTGCTTGAACTGTGAAAGACTTGTTATTATAATTATTATTAATCATTTTATTTCAGAATAAAAAACATTCCATACATTGTTAGTAAATAATACTTATACCTATGTTAGTACTTAAAAGTATTAATTAATTATATATTTATTCAATATTATTCACAATTCAAATAATTATTTAATGTTAAAAAGGGCACCTCCGGAACCGTGGACGGCATTCCAGTGCCTCACAACCGGGCACTCAACCCTACCCAATATGGTATTCAGAAGGCCGTTGGTGCTGCATCGCACGCGGCACATCAGGGAGGCCACTCTTTTACGCACTATTGCCCTAAAGCAGTCTGTTCTGGCCTTAGCGAACATACCTGATGCACTGCAAAAGCGAGGCAACCCCAACAGCATCCTAAAACCATTATTGTACAGGACCCGTAGGGCATTGAAAGATCTACGCGTATAACTGACCCACAGGCTGCAGGTGTAAAATGACTGGCAGTATGCCTTAAAAAGAGCAATTTTGACATCCGCTGTGCACCTTGCAAACCTGCGCGCCAGCATATTGCATCTCACCGCCAATGCCCTACGTTCCCGCTCAATGTCTACATCATCTGAGAGGTCCTCGGTGACCCAGTGCCCCAGGTACTTAAATTTGGTGACCCTACTTATAGGCTCTCCTCCGAGACTGACCGGTGGTACGGTTTTCGGACTCTTATTACCTGCCTTGAATATAAGTAGTTCACTCTTCTTACAGTTGTACCTGAGACCATGTGACCCAGCGTACCTCTCACAGATCCCAATAAGCACGTTTAGGGCTTTGACAGATGGGCTCAGCAGCACCATGTCGTCGGCATAACTAATATTGTTCATGCAAATACCATCCACTGAACAGCCGACACCGGCCCCGCTGAGCTCACCTATCAGTCCATCAACATACAGGTTGAAGAGCCGTGGTGAAGTCAAGCCTCCTTGTCTCACTCCACACTCCAACCTGTATTCCGACGAAAATGAGCCCGCCCACTTAACATTATTGGTTTGGTTTCCATACCAATACCTTAATATAAAAGCTAGCGTTATAAAAGCTGGTAGAATGTATCGGCATCTCTAGTCTCAAGTTTTCCGATGACCTCAGATATCTATTATGTGTGTCATAAAGGATCTTGAAACGCTCTTTAAGCGGATGAGTGGGTTGTAGGATTGCTTGAACAGAATACTGTAGAGCTGAAACAAGATATGAGAATTCCGGGGAAGACGTATGGGAAGCTACTTGAGCCTTGTACGAAA
The DNA here is from genome assembly GCA_946251885.1 of Cosmia pyralina. Classification (NCBI taxonomy): domain Eukaryota; kingdom Metazoa; phylum Arthropoda; class Insecta; order Lepidoptera; family Noctuidae; genus Cosmia; species Cosmia pyralina. The sequence continues at coordinate 2,060,930 of OX276348.1, read as the reverse complement.
TTCATAAATGTGATCATGAAAGAAAGAGTGATGAATATACATGTTGATGGATGGAGAGGCAGGAAGGCCAAAGAAAAGATGGATGGATTGTGTGAGGAATGATACGAAAGAGAAGGGAGTGAATGATAGCGTGACGGTTGACAGGGGAGAATGGTAGAAGAAAACGTGTTGCGCCGCCCCCAAGTAATTTGGGTTAAGGGCAGGAAGATGATGATCCTGATGATGATGTGATAACCTAAAACGCAGACATAAACTCAACTTGGTTGTAAAGATAACAGATGCTACTGACCTGAGAACTCAGTCGTCATCACTATCATGGTCGCTATTTAGTAAATGGCGAGCGAATGACCATGAGGAATTGAAGAATGCAATCATAATCACATAGGCAGCGAATAATTAAAACGCTTGCTATTTTTTTCTCACACGTGAACTTGGCTATTCATTCTTGAGCATTGGCAAGGCACGACAATCGTAAAAACAATCATGTATTTCTCTATGACCCTGCAAAGCCGAATTGTTGAAAACAGAAAATCTACTAATGAAAATGGGGAGAACCACGAAAAACAGAAATAATATTTCACTCCTTTTTGATGGAAAAGATACCATATTATTTATTATTTGATAAGAATCAAGAGGATGAAACATCTGCACGCGTGGCATGACGACGTTTTGTCGACGGAAAAATGGACAAAATTACACATTGCCATGCTTAGAAGCGTAGTGTGGTGTGGAGTACCTAATGCAGTATACACACTAGGTAGGTACTCCACACCACAGTAGAATGCGTACAAATATTTCTACTATCTGTCAGTTTGAAGCGTTCTGGTAGAAAAACCGACGACAAACGTTCATAATAACCATGCTTAAAACGCCAGTTACCAAGCACATGGTTTTAATAGACAACATTCAATGAGATGGCGTTTTGCCCGTATGGGTCGATATTCTATTGAGAATACTTGTTAAGAGGAATTAGATAAGTATTACTATTTGATTGGCCTGGCTATAGATAGCAATAACCACTTGAGTCTGACTTCAACTAGACGAAACAATACAGACGTGTAAAACTGCACATCGAACTGCAGGCTTCAATCATGAAATACCAATATGGCTTCCATTCACCTAAAACTTTTCATAACTACACCAGGCTTCAATCATAAAATGCCAATATGGCTTCCATTCACCTAACACTTTTCATAATTACACTTAAATCAACTTTAAAATACATCGAAGGCACCTCACCCTGAACTTTCTCTCCTCAGTTAAACCCAGACGTGAACGCGTTCCAACGCAAGTTCGTCAATGAGGTCCGTCGTTGCGACGAGATGGAGCGAAAGCTCCGGTATCTGGAGAAGGAAATCCGTCGGGATGGGATCCCCATGCTGGAGATCCCGGGAGAGTGTCCCGAGGCCCCACAACCCAGGGAGATGATTGATCTTGAGGTGAGCATCAGGAATTTCGACAACTTTTTGTCGTTTTTGCTTATTGAATAAGGCAACTATACCAATATGCTTCTGTGTGGAGTTGAAGGTAGCTAACCTAGTCGTTTCGATAGTTAAATATCCTAAAATACCTATAAAATTATTTTCGTTTCATAGGCTACCTTCGAAAAGCTGGAGAATGAACTCCGCGAGGTAAACCAGAACGCCGAAGCTCTCAAGAGAAATTACCTTGAGCTTACAGAACTCAAGCACATACTAAGAAAAACACAAGTTTTCTTTGATGAGGTAAGTTGAATCAACCACGTTGTACTATAGGAGCTCACGTTAACAACCTCCAAGATCTTCCCTTCAAACAAGCTCACTAAACTACGTACCAACATAATTAGTAGATGCTTCGTCCAATGTATTAGAATCCAACGATAAGATAGCTCACTGCTAATGTCCTCGTGATGTTTTACGCAAAATGTGTAATGTCGATTAATTATCAATGTAATCTATTAGTGTTTGTTCAATTACGTCAGACAGATGCCATTATTGCAGTCATCCTTTATACTATGTCAATATGGACTGTCATTGTAATTACCTACTGAAGCTAGTTTACGAAGGGAATGTCGTTAATAGACACTTTCTAATCAATTAGATAGAGTTCAGCTTGAATACACAATAGCAAAGGTATGAAGCCGATACAAAATCATGCTGTTGTAGAAAAAAAATAGCTCCACGATCAATGTTCCAGTCGTCCTTATTTATTTTTATCATCGATTATTATTTATTGATTTTCCCTTTTTTTGGATCAGTGTCTCATTAAATATTATTATTTAATTTTATTTTAATAACTTAAAGCACAATAACAACAGTATAAAATACTAATTTATGTTCAACACTTTCCAATATTTTTTAAGTTAACATTTTCCTTAAACGAAGGTCGTGGGTCTTAAATTATTTATATTTTTATAAAATTATTTTATAGTATGTATACAACGAAGTGGGCTTCAAAAACAACGAGCTTATGAATTGAAACGTTTAGATTCGGTATATTGTTTGAAATAATGACGTCATATTGTCAATGTCACATTTTTGTACGTCTATTGTTGTCAGTTGATTGATCGCACGCATACATTACTGTCTGCTTTGACTGTACTCGTGCTAGGATGCATGAACTTCTAATCTCAGTCAAAATCCAATTTATCCGTGGCACTATCACAGAGATGATTTCATGGCCACAAATCGAATCCTCCACGGTCGTAAGACGTACCAAATGTGACATTGACATTGGCGTGTGTCTGACCTTGACGCCATGTTGGCGTGTGTGTGCACAAGATGGCGGACCCGTCGCGCGAGGAGGAACAGGTGACGCTACTTGGGGAGGAGGGGCTCATGGCGGGCGGGCAAGCTCTCAAGCTGGGGTATGCTCAGATTGATTACGACGCGCTCGTTGGACCGTTTTGATTTCCATTTCTGTGAATGGAAATCAAAGCACACACATGAGCGTTATTATTTTTACAGCGCTTGTACTGTGACGCTGATTCTGGAGTCTACCGATCACCACTCAGGCAAGCATTGGAGTCGGCCGGTTTATAGTATATCATCAACATAACACCTCTCTTTGACTTCTTTGTGTGATGGAATGAGCTTAGTTGTAGCACCGCAACCAGCCCGGCCCAGACCGTGTCAGTCTACTAAAGCTTAGTGAAATACTCTGACTCCTTGCCGAGCGTGCTAACCAATTGCTGCCTGAGTGAGATTTTTATTTTGAACTAACAATGTTTCCGACATAATTTATTTTTGAAGTCCATCTGCAAACGTATCCAGCTGTCGGAGTCGACAAGGTTTACAAAGTAGTTTCTTTCCGTTATCATGAAGTCATCCACGCTTCCTGTACTTGTCATTTTTATGCATGCCATTATGATTTTTATATGTTCATTGTAGATCACGACGAGTCAGAATTATAGAGTATATATTTTCTTTAGTTTATTATAAACGACACTGTAATTTGAACACAATACGAAGTAGTCACAACTAACAATGCATATGAAGCTTTTATATAATTTGTTGGTAGCTAGGTAATTACCAGCACACCACCGCGTAGAATGAGCTGTTTGCAGTGACTCGATGGCGCTACTTTTTTACTACAACAGGCAAGGAAACTGTGCGTCGTGTGGTGTAAATGTCGTATCTGTCGCGTTCATTGTGACGTCATATGGGCAATGTTTGTCTACATGTTTATGTTTGTCCTCCGTGTAGCACGAGGGTGGTGCCAATACCACTGAGTCGATGACGCGCGCCCTCATATCCGACGACCCGAACAGACATATCGGCCACGTCCAACTAGGGTATGTATGCGTGTGTACATACGCACTGGAGTGACACTGACCACCACCCGATACTCGTCGCAGCTGGGCTGTTCCCCGACAGTTCAGCTGCTGCTATACTCTTTACTGGTTCTATTGGTTGCTCGTCTTGTATGTCTATCGTGTCAAAATGTATGTCCACTCATAAAATATCGTACGTTATTATAACGAAAGATACACACTTACTGCCTACTAACTTTACTGATTAATCATATGTACGTTAGTAAACTGCTACCTTCGAATAATGACCTAGTGACGTACTACACGAAAGACGATGCAATCAATCACGTTGTTCACATAAACTTGGCACTTTTATTATTTGACGAACTATCTTGTAAATATTTACATTGCCAACAAATCAATTGCTTGCAAAAAAAGTGAGTCCTCAATTTTACGGTTTATGTGAACATTTTCATGGAACTAATATTGCACGTGATGATATACGAACAACATTTCCGGCTAAGTATAATGATCAAACTTCGAAAGAACTTAAATATGAAAGTCATGAAGTAAACGTAATTGTTGCAATTAAAAGTAATAAACTCCCTGAGAATTCCTTTGTTAAACTTAATGCATGTGATATCCTACAAATTGTACATCTAAAATATTTTCAAGAAGATTACAAAGCTGTTGAACTAAATAACCAACACGTTGATGTAATAATTAGACTATTATATTAACTTGTAGTCCTAACTGTACAGTATTGCTAAACATTTGTGCTTGATTTATTCCCTAGTTTGCGGGATAAACAAGAATCCCTGGAATTCCTGCCTTGGTTAGTAGTGTATATTTGTATTTTATATCGTAGATGGGTATAGAGGTAGATATGGTTCGGGTATATGTTATAAATGTATGGTTGCAGACTCAACAGTAACATTGTGACAGACAATATTGAAATCAACTTGACTCATTTCAATGTTGCCTTCACTACTTGGGAACAAAATGAACATACAATCAATTCTAACACCCTTCACTTGCTTACTAACATTCACTTCAATATCACAGTATTGTTTTATTAAAAGAACTTTAGATTTCATGTGCGTTGTCAAGGTAACTTGGACTTCAAGAATAGATAATGGAATTAGGTGCGAAAAATGTAAATGCTGAAATTACAAGGCACTTCGTGATCAAACTTTTCCTATTTGGCAAACAGTTCTTATCAAAAATGTTATAATTATCTAAAATTAAAGAAACGAGTGTAATTTATAATATCTTAAATGTATCCTTATACTCATGTTTATGTAATGAACCAAGACGTGCTCCTTGTGGGACGCCATTCTAGAGTTATATCAGACTCCGCACGAATAGGAAAAGTTTAGAGATCGATTATATTTTTCAACATAGACAATCCTAACAGCGTCTTGGTACGAGTGTCTTAGATAATATTTATGTTTTGTGTCATATTTTAGTTAGATTATGAACTCGTGTTATTCATTTAAACCAGTTATTAAGGGTTTAAAACGGCTTACTGAAGTCCACATTGAGGACAGAAGCTTTATTAACTTTAAAAGTGTAATTAATTCAAGAATCTAGTATTCAGAACATGTTTTATAATGCCAGACTAATATTCAAGAAAACTTGTGCTTGGTTTAGAGCCAACAGCCGCTTATCACGTGCCAATACTTAATTAAAAAGTGTTTATATTCAATCTTACGATATTTGAAGCGATTTAAAATTGTGTTTAACAAGTCTAACAAAGACGGAGTTTCCGTATCAACCTTGAGTCGATCGAGTATGGTTGTGATAAATTTGCTTAGCCTTTTTCAAGTAGATACATTGTGTAACACAATGCTGGCTGTCTAACACAATATGAATATGGGCTTGTTAGGTATCAATTACATCATTGAGGTTGTTTCTAATTGACTTTGTTGCTGCAAAATATATCAACTGTTCACGACCGAAAACGGCATATTGAACGGCGACCTTACTTGAGTAATTTCGTAATTGGTATAATAGGAGTAAAAAGAATTTATACATATACCTTGATAATTCCCAAAAATAGTGTTGAATGTAGAGCAACTAAGCTGCTATATCCAAAAGATTTCAATAGTGTTCGACATAGATATATGAAAGAAGGAGATATGCCCGGTAGTTGAAAATGTATCAGAACCCGATGTCGCTAGGTTGGCCCCACCACCGCGCCACTACTACACATGTAGTTCAATAAAAGCAATAGATACAAAGTCGCGCACACACTTGCAATTCATAAATCAGAACATACTACACAATCAATTATAAACCTTAACTCGTCACACACAGCGTGCATTTACCATGCACCGTACAACTTACTCACACAAAAACATCTGGCGCTATTATTGTGTTGTGCAAAAAGCAATTTATTTTACATATACGCTAGTGATTGACTAAATCGGAAAGTTATCGATACTTCCATTTATTATTAGTACAAGAAAAATTTGGGGTCCTGAAAATAAAATAAAAAATGATATGTCCAGAAAGTATTATATATTTTAAATAAAAAAAAATGTATATTAAAAAAAAAAAACACGAATCGATAAATTAAAACAATCCGGTTAAGTTGGTTTAGGCTGTGAAACCATAGGAATTGTTGAACCCTGTTATGATGTGTTTACTCACTGACCTGTAAAGTGGAGGTATTTGTTCAGTACTTGACGTACTCTTAATTTTGGGATTGCTCATTCAAAAAGCCTGCGAGTTTTCTTTAGAGACTGGAACATTTCTGCCTTAAAGTGAATTGAGCATATGGTGCTATAATTTGTTGGGAACCAATTAGGTGGCCTTCCTGTGGCATCAATCCATTCTTTTTTTGTATTTGTATCTTTTGGGAAGCTAAAAAGGTACTATAAGAACTTATTTATCATTTACATAATAAGTATCTTAAGCTATAGTCTATAGTCTAGGAACTAGTTGGCCGCTGAGACAGGGGTGAGGCGGCGGTTCGCAACGCACGTACTGAGTAATGCGCCCCCGCTCCTCCATCCCACCGCTCACATACCTAAGGCGCGGTCAACTAGTTCCGCGCGGTCTATACTTCTTAACCTCACGATGAGTAAGCAGGTAGCAGGCAACAGGCGAATAGGCTTTTGTTTTTAAAAAAAAACCCTTAGTTAAGAAATAGTTAAATATATGAAAACAAACACATGCCATACTCATGCATAACAAATAAATAGCATGAATATGTTGACTTATTTTAAGCAAAAATCACTAATATTTTATCTGAACCATACCGATTACTACAACGAATTCGAATCTTGTGGTGCATAGTTAAAGACTTTAGCGGAAGTAAAATACCAAAACCAAAAAAAAGTAAGGAAATAGCACGAAGATGCGATAATTTAAACCCAAAAACACTCCACCTAAACATTAATAAACTTACTTTACGACCGTTGGTTATGCATTTCTCAACTAGGTAAAATAATCAAAAACAGTAAAAAAGATTATTTTACATTCTCAAAGGTTTTCCAACCGTACTTAAACGTCATCTTTTCAAGTGACCGGGCTAAAACGGTTGACAAATTGAAAAATAAACTATAATAGCAATATAATATTCGTTGGGCAATCGACATTATTATCGATAGCCTACTTTAGTGGATCTTAACCTCATCACTATCTCGCCGCAAGACACAGCGGCTGTACTATGCGACGCTCCGCGTAAATAAAGTATCGTTTTGTTAGTTTTACATTGCTTGTCCAGTCGCTTAGCGACATACTTAAGGTAGTGGTTAAGGAGCCATGTATTTGCTGCAAAAATAGTACAGCCGCTGCGATATTTGAAAACAAAAATAACGTAGTAAAAGCAAGAAATATTTTACGGTTTGTTGTTTTTTATGATTTTAAAGATAAATACAGTAAAATACTTTTTCTTACATATGGTAAGTGATTCCGTGAGATACAAAGTTTTTAATATCACTTCGGTTTTTGCAGGAAACCACTGAACAACACGGCATTTTTATAATTTATCATGACCACGGTCGAAAGCGTACTAGTTCGCGGAGACGGCCATTTGGCGAGTAAAGGCACAGCGTGCGCATAACGCGTGGACACAAACACGCCTCCATGCCACTTCTCCTGTTTTTTATATTTCTATGGTGTTCGACCATTGTTCTCATTGTTTTTCCGGTGTATCATTGTTTTGCCGGTGTCTACAATTCTTCGTGTCACAAACCATTTCCATGGACGCAGTCCGTTTGGAACACACATTATTATGTTTATTAAACGCATGTTTAACATCACAATACCTGCTCAAAGATGTCACAGTTCCTTGTCACTGATATCACACGTCACGACCTCATTCCCACACTCTTAAAGCAATATTATTAATTAATATTATTATTATTGCAAACAGTTATGTATTTTTCAATTCCTTCCTGAATTCAACACGTGAAGATATTTCGTTGTTTAATATCTCACGAATTCACGACATGTTTTTGTTATGCCAACAAAATTCTCAAGCTTTCTCGAAGATAAATGGTTCAAACAATAACAATACTTTTACTTATCGAATGTTATTAAGATGTCTGATAACAGAGTTTTTGTCTGGAGATTGTTAGTATCTGAAAGGTCGTATTAGACGTGATAAAATCTGGATTGCAGTAAATCACGGCGACGGATTTATAGCCATCAAAACACAAGGTTACGTAGATACCGACTTGATTTAAGATAAGTGATTATTTTAAGATTAAAGTAGAAGCAGTTTGGTTAGTCCCGGTATCCAATGCCAAGATCTTCAGCAGCAGCTATGAAAGGCAGAATTACTGTCGTTACACTGTGTTTGTTCGTTGGGCTTCGTGTTCCCACGAAATTCATTGCTCCATTACTAAATACTGTGGCGAATCTCTGCGTACGAATTAAGTCATGGATGTAGTTTTACAGACGTTGGCTCGCTTTGTATAAGCAGCGTAATAAACTTCTAAATGTAATAGTCATGAAACTCTATGTCGTTATTCGTTAATCATTATGTCAAGCCAAACTACACCACCACCATGACTTTTGTATATAGCGTTCAAAATAATGATTACGACGAAGCATTCGCATCACATTCCGAAAAAGTTTATATAGCATTATTACGATTATGTATTTATAATCGCGTATTTCACGCAAATTATGTATATAAATTTTCCCTCTAAGAGCCATATATTTATCTAATAATGTAATTATTAATTTAGCTAGGCGTGTTTGTCAGTTGGTTAAATGCATCCATGTTTTTTAGTTTACCTATTTGGAACAAACGAATATCCTTCTATGACGCATTCTGCATAACCGCTGTCAGATCACATGATTCGACTAGGCGATGTATTTCACTCCAGTTTATAACTGCCATTTGCTGTACTCCTCCTGACTGAGTCATGCGCTGTTACTTGTTGCTATCCAGTCTGCATTTGTTTCTCTGATTGGCTAATTGTTTATTGTACCAGTTTGATCGGTTTATGCTAGTACTGTTTTGACGCTAGTACTGTTCAGGAGATGTTGATAGTTCGATAATTTATATGTAATTCTGATTATCTTTATCTGTAAACAACGCTGCATCCTATACGGGGTTCCTGTTCCTCTCACTGATATTTAATTTATTGGGCCCTGTTGAAGTAATGGAACAAATAGTAACCGAAATAGTACACTAGGTACAAATGTATTTTCGCTTGATCACTGTAATCTGATGCTATTTCATTGTTATCCTGCTTTGGATTTTAATGTGCGCTGGAGAAATTCCAGCTCTTCGTCAACATTCGTTCGAAAAGAGTTTTTGGCATTCGCACAAATATGATGTGTAGCTGTGATTTCTTTTATCTTTTCCTATCAGTTGGTTTGTCATTACATTGTCTTAGAGCAGATTCATAAAGCCAGATCAACGTAGAACAACATTAACATTAGTTATGTCTTCAACACTTTTATATGCAGAAGAGAAAACACTATCACTTGCACATAAGTAATTACTTTAAATACTGTCTGCAGCTCTCGCGCATCTGCTTTCCCGTAAACATATACTTGGACAATATTTATATGTAGATGTACCGTTACTAGTACGTTGACCCACAAGCTCGTGACTGACTTATTACCACTGATGCCAAAAGTATCAACTGCCTGACAGAATTGTACCAAGTTCACGGTGACGAGAGCCTTTAGCCGACTTGTTTGCTTAGAAAGCCACCCGACTCGTTTAGATGTGTTAACCGGTTGGTTGATCTTGAAAATTGGGTAGTGCTGCAATAATATTTGTGACGATTAGTGACGTATACGTTATGATATGGCGTTCTGTAGTTTCTGTCTACCCCCATGGGAAGAAGGCATGAGTTTATAGGTATATGTATGTATGATATGACTATTCTTAAATTTAATGACGCCTTCGATGCATTTAACAATGCATATTATGCAATTTTTCACTTTTAAGTAAATCAATATTTTGTTGGTGCACTCAACACAGAAATCTTTCTTACAAGAGTCTGGCAGCTTATCTAATAAATCGCAACCAATCGTCGGATCTGGGTCAAACATGGCGTTTTCCGAGGGAAATGGCACCGCAACTACAGAAATTGTGAAATCTTCTCAGATATTTAAAAAAATCTTTTCCTACCTTTCCGATATTTTTATCGTTGTTCAAAGATTGCGTTCCTGATAACCTCGATTCGTTGACGATTGTTATGTAACAATAGCGTAATAAATTGTGTTATAGAAGTTTGTAGTATAATTATCAAAGTACAAATTAGTTGTAATGATTACGTTGAAGGCACTCGAAGGTGCTCGTGACATCCTTCTTCCGTTTGTGCTATTAATAAGTGTTAGATAAGTATTTTGTTCTTAAAAATACTATAAATAATGTGAGCTCTGGGCGCTCTGGCAGCTCGGTGTCTTTTTGAGCAGGTTCATCATATTTTAATGAAAAAATATCAGATCCTGAAATTGTTAATTCAGTTGTACTAAGTTCAGTTCATCGAATGCTAAGAAATATTATCATCGTTGGTCTGAAGTTTTCCCAATGGCACATTCATTGAATTCGTGATACTTATTTGTTTCAATTTATAGGAGTTCCATGTATAAATTTCTAGCTTCCGCCCGCGTGGTATGTCGATAAAAAGTAGCCTATGTCCTTTTCCAGGTCACGGTCTACCCGTGTGCCAAATTTCATCCAAATTGGTTCAGCCGTTTTAGCGTGAAAGCGTTACAAACAAACTCTCGCATTTATAATATTAGTTAGGATTAGTTCGAGTAGTTTCAGAAAAATCCGCAACTCAACGTCAAAGTGCGTTCCCAGTATACATATATCCTACAAGATTTTTCAATAAGAACATTGTTATGAATTCTTAGGCATTCAAGAATTCAAAAGAATGTTCTAAGTATTGTTTTTCCTTGCTTGCAAGCTATGTCAGTAACTCACTCGACTCGAGTGAATACGTACATATTTTTGGCGATCTTGCAATTACTTCTATTGAGTCGACCTCAGCTGGTTCTTGGCTGAACTTTAAAGAGGTTCTATACTGCAGATAGGAATATCATATCTCATAATATCTTCGTATTGATTATCTTACTCTGCTCACAAATCCGTCAGCAAAGTGTTAAATATGGAATTATCCCAAGACCGTTCATTTTAGCGGTCTCTCGATATCTCCCTCATTGAATATACGATCCATTATGTATTTAATGAGTATGTATCGACCACGTTCAATAACGGCCCGACCATATTGTGTAAGGACACCATCAGCCTGGTCTATTCATTAAAAAACCTTGACTGCCTATTACACACCTGGCTAAGATTGAATATAACCCTCAATTACGCTGTAGTTCATGTAAATAACATTAAATCACAATGGTACAGTCAGGCCCATGTCTTGTAATAAATTATGCGCTATCGACTTATTTTATGGGTTATTTGAATAACACGAGTTTAAGTGTACCCCTATTTCAGTGTCAGTGCGGAGACATTGATTTAAGTTTACTGCGGATTATAATTTTTAGAAGATAATAAGCGTTCCTATGATTTTATAGCTTTAAGAATATCTTTTTGATGACAAGAGATGCATTTGAAATCGGTTGCGATTTGTGTTCTGTGTGTGTTACCTATTTTAGTGTCCCATGTGTTTGTTGTGTTGTTAATTTATTTATTTTATTTATGCTACCTGTACTTATTTAAGTGCTGGTGCACTCAAGGTTTACCATATATTTTATGAGATGAGATGCTATTATTTTAATGAATATTTATGTACATGTTTAATTGTAAAATTATTGTTTTTATATTCTAGAAGCTAGACAAAAAAGCAGAATAGTCGCTTTTTTGTGTAACTATTAGGAGTCACGAGACATCGTAGGCAAAAAAACTCCATCTGCCTCAACTAGCAGGTATATTTGTACATCCCACATTACAGACAGACTCCAGAACTGTAAATTACATCGTTTATGTATACAGACGGACCGACGTTTTGGTATTCCGCCAAGGTGACGGGCGCCACTATCTCTTACATCATCTATACGTGAAAATACTTGACAAATCAAATTACTCCTTGACACTTCACGATAAAATTCAATTTACGACAACTTCTTATTCTGGGTGGCTGACACGGAACACCAAATTCGTACAAAGCTAAAACGACTGCTGGTTAAACGCTTTCGTAAATGTCGTCTTAATCAAAGTTTACTTTAAAGACACCGTCATTAGGTGCAATTTTGATCGTTGTGAAATATTTACCACTTGAATTATGCGACCGCAGTTTCCAAGTACCTATGTATTTGCAGACGTTGCTCATTCATTTCACGTGATAGTGAATAAATGTGCTAATTACGTATTCAAACGTAGCCAACATTGTTGATGACAATGGTTTCCTTTGAAATACTCTTTCCATTCGAAGTCATTCTTCATGCTCAATGCGCTGTGGTAGCCCGCTAAATTCATTTTTTTGCAATTTACAGGCCAGTGTCAGGTTGTATCTTGATCAAAATTATGATAAGCGACAATAAAAAATATGTATTTATATACATAATTTTAACCATAAAAATCATCTTAACATCTTTCTAAGTTAGATTTCGTCCGGATTGGTCGGATTTTTGAAATCAGACCAATCCGGACGAAATCTACACAGTGCAATCTCCTTAAGGGGGATGCGTTGTGGTAGCCCGCGAAATTATTATTTTTTTTTGGTTTTTTGCAATTCGCAGGTCCGTGTCAGGTTGTATCTTGATCAAAATATGATACGCGGGAATAAAACATATATATTTATATAAGGTGACTGGTAATTAGTGACCGATACTTAAACACATGATTGTGCTCATGATAACAAACAACTTTTACTATAGGACCAAACCTGAAATCGCGAAAAAAAAATCAGCTGCTCCCTACATTTATGTTCGCTTATCTCGTCAAAATGTAGGGAGCAGCTGATTTTTTTTTCGCGATTTCAGGTTTGGTCCCATAGTAAAAGTTGTTTGTTATCATGAGCACAATCATGTGTTTAAGTATCGGTCACTAATTACCAGTCACCCTATAATGAAAATCATCAATACATCTAAGTTAGATTTCGTGCAGATTCGTCGAACGAACGAAATCGAACGACTCTGCATGAATTCTAACTTATAGAGATGTATTGATGATTTTCATGGTTAAAATTATATAAATACGTATGTTTTATTCCCGCGTATCATATTTTGATCAAGATACAACCTGACACGGACCTGCAAATTGCATAAAACGTAAGAAAATTTGAATTTCGCGGGCTACTACAGCGCATCCTCCTCAAATTAGTTTATTTTATTCCGAACATTTTTATACACAACTAACATTCAGACACGATCAGTATCTATATCATTTTAAGAGTAAATGGTACCTACCGTAATTATCTATCATTATAAAAAATTCTACTGGGTTTTTTACGAACATATACAAACTTACGTAATGTAGATATAAAATACTCGGTTTATAGATTTTCTGTGGAAAAATATGACACATCATACATTTGCTCATACATTTCCTGAGTTAGATACAGATAATTATGTGCTACCTAAATAATGTTTAAAACATATTTCTCTATTTCACAAGACTTAGAACTTAATAACGAATGACAAAGACAAAACAAAGAGCGATGAAGCATTTAACTTTCAATTGGACAACAAAAAAATAATGGATATAATAATAATGAATTACGTCAGTAAGGGGAATTCCTGACTTTAGGCATGCATACTGTCTGAAGATATAAACTCATGCCTACAGCAGACATGTATAATACGAATAAAGTTTCCTCAAAGGGTAAATGAACCAAGCTAAGAATATCTTCTTACGTTGCAGGTACTGGCTGATACCAAACACATAAAATATAACCACTGGTGTTCAGTAACTTGTTTTAACTACAAGCCGGGTTCTCGGAAATAAGAGACGCTGTACTGCTTAAACTTCCTTCCATTTAAAGTACGCAATGAAAAACTAGCATAGCGCTAATGAGAAGTACAAACTGGCAATTGTATGGGAATTCACACGCCAGTTATGGAGAACCGTACGCCTTCTAATGATTGTGCGAAACAGTGATAATTTGATGCGTGACAATGGACAATTGAATTAGCGGTCCCTGGATTGTCATTACTCATTTGAGTATGTCTATATAAAATGTTGGAGAATTAACATTATGTTTCGTTAAATGCTCCATAATTATGGCCTCATATCTGCGTCATTAAAGTATTGCATGATCAGGCGTGTTCTAATCTTTACTACTTATGCTCCGATGGTCACGTCCACGATAGATGACAAATACGGGTTATGGAATAACAATCGAGTCAACCCTGACCTGAACAACGCCAGCATCAAGTGCAATGCCAATATTTCATCGTCACAGTGCATTGTAAACCATCTTCAAGTTAATGCATATCTAAATTTAGTTTCGCACTCATAGTTGTTAAATTATGTTCTGTTTTTACTCCTAAGCTCAAATGTAAATCTTCGCGAACTGTTTCATTGTATTTTCCTTATATTTCATTGTTAGAGCTATAAAACTCGTACATCATGGCTCTCAGGCCAACCATAACGTTATACGGAACGGCCATGCTCTAATCACGAACAACAAATAGGATACTAAACTTCTTGTATATGTACTCTCAGTAAAACAATAAATTCAGAATAGTCTGCATATGAATAGAGACTTGTGCAAAATGTTAATCCCATAATTGTATTTCTAGGTTGGTTCAATTTGGAAACGAATGCGCAAAAACAATAGTAAAAACTTCAAGGTGGATTAGTATTTCTAATGACGAAGCGCTGCATCTGTGTTTGATGATAAAGATGTAAAAATAATAATACACATGAGTTATTCCATTCTAATGACAGACTAAGAGGTTCTCAAGCTATTGTAGAAGAAAATGATATAACAGGAAAGAATTCACGTAGAAATTAGATAGGATTCTAAGATGATAAATTTTTATAACTACATTTTTCATAACCGTAAAAATAATTTTTGGTAAAGAATGATTTCACCGCGTAGTTTTATCAGATGAATTATTGTTTGTAGATACGATACCCATTACGAATGTTCTATTGTCGCTTATATTCGCAATGGAAAAATGATGACAGATGAGATTTGTATCTTATCTTCGAATTGTAGCTATTAGCACAACCCAGCTGCATGATAGTCTCATGTGTTCTTACATCGAGGAACATGATTTGATTCTTTTCATGAACAACGCCATTGGCACCCAATTCTTCAAATAAATCCTCATTCATATTTGCCTTAATCTTGTATTTAATTATTATTGCTGCACCATTGCCGATGTATTTAATTATTATTGCTGCACCATTGCCGATGTATTTAATTATTATTGCTGCACCATTGCCGATGTATTTAATTATTATTGCTGCACCATTGCCGATGTATTTAATTATTATTGCTGCACCATTGCCGATGTATTTAATTATTATTGCTGCACCATTGCCGATGTATTTAATTATTATTGCTGCACCATTGCCGATGTATTTAATTATTATTGCTGCACCATTGCCGATGTATTTAATTATTATTGCTGCACCATTGCCGATGTATTTAATTATTATTGCTGCACCATTGCCGATGTATTTAATTATTATTGCTGCACCATTGCCGATGTATTTAATTATTATTGCTGCACCATTGCCGATGTATTTTTCAAACATAGGATCTTCCGCAGTCTTGGTTATAGCCACCCCAACTTTCGTTTTTATGACATTATCAACAATATTGTTTAATCCTTGATTATACAAATGCAGAAGCATGTTTATATTGTTCAGTTTAATATCGCATCTCCATGTAAAGTACAATAAGGTTTTATTGCACTGATTTAACTTTATCACGTTATGAGGGCTATAAAAATAGAACAGAAAGGATGGCAACATTAAAGGTCATAATTCAATTATAAAATATTTAGTAGAGTAATAAATTAAAAGTTCTTTGTACGAGCTATATTTAAAATGGCCAGCTATGCGTAGACACGGCGTAGCGTCTGTGTTCAAAAATAGATGTAGAAGTAGACGATGGATTGATCATAACATAACACATGTTATAGTACAAGATTATGTAAGGTAGTAGAGGAGTATTCCATCGGGAATCCCCTTTATTATGAACAATCTACAGACATTTTAAAGACTTATGGATAATGCTATAACTATAGTTTATTATTTAGTTTAGTCTATTTTAGACTTGTATATTTTAACTACCACTTTCGTAGCCAAACAGATGATGCGAGCAGTTCGTTGAAACTTTTCAGTAAGCAGAATAGGCTCTTAATTTTCCTTCAGTTCTGGAACAGCTGATGCTGATACACAATTTCGTTATTGAATCAGTTGGCAATTAAATATTTGCGTTCTTCTGGATCGGTTTCCGCCAGTAACATGCTACATGAGACACGTGCGACCTATTTCAATATGCATCTCGTGATACGTGTTTTGAACACTGTGTTACATCAACGTCTCCTGCTCGTGCAGTTTGTAAATAATTCATGTTGCGTGAAAAGAATGTTTCACGTTTCAAGTGCGTCATATGAGAGGCGGAGTCTGGGAGTATTGTTGTTTGTATGAAGAGCTTTCTCCACGTACACACGGCTACATATCAAGCTGACCTCGCATTGTGTAGGATTTCTGTACAATGAGAGGTAAGCCTATACTGGAAATGTATAGCTTGTGTACCTCTTGTCTAGCCAGACTCCGTCTTCTCTCTGACGACAGTTTTATTTTTGTTCAGTTTTCGTTCCAATATTGTCACTAATTTATCCAACGTTATTTACAGACTGCGTTTTATTTTGATTTTTACCTATAGAGTAGTAGAATAGTATGGTCCTTCAAAATTCATCAAAATTTCACCACATTGTGGTCTATTGTATATTTGGGCGTAATTTTCCTTTATTCATTGCCATTTGACTTACTGTCTAATGACGAGAGAATTTCTTTATTATGTCGCGTTTTTTAATTTTCTTACTTATTAATTTCGCCAACCGTAAAAGTTACCGTATCAATGTGTTTTGTATAATTAATGCTAATGACTTTCAGCTGTTTTATTTTATATTTATTCCAACATCATATTTTATTTTCACTTTCAAGTCAACTTTCGTTTGTTGAAAAATAAATATGACTTTGTTTATTATTATTTCTGGAAACTCCTTTGGAAGATTTGATTAAATATAATCAGTCTGATGTTGGTACTAATAGTATCGGAGCCGTCTGTATTTTCACATTATCTTCATGCACCAACGTTTCTTTCGCGGAATTCTCTCGTCACTGATCTGAGGTATCCTTACTTAATTTGAGGTCGATAGTTGCTTGCGAAATATGAACCGTATTCCTTAGACCGATGGTTCAATATTTCAAATCCGCAAAAAGTTGTGGCCCCGCAGCAGAATAGCGCTTTTGGTTTTTGCAAAATAATGTGTAAAGCGCTTTTTTTGCTGCGACAACATTAAACTATTGCTAATTCGGTTTTTTGTATAGTTTCGTGGCTGGCGTGATTCTTCGTGAGCGAATCCCTGCTTTCGAACGCATGTTATGGCGCGCCTGCAGAGGCAATGTGTTCCTCCGTCAGGCCGAGATCGACACACCATTGGAAGACCCCTCTTCCGTAAGTATTTCAACCTGTTAATAGGGATGATGCCTGGGTAAAAAAAAAGTCTATTTAGTCCGTCATTCAGATAATAAAAAAATATTAGACACGTATTTTTGCTTTAACATATTAATAAAATAAATAAATAAATAAATATAAAATAAATATGTTTGGACATATCACACAACGCCATCTAGCCCCAAGCTAAGCAACCTAATGCTTGTGTTATGGTAACGAGATGGCTGATAAACTACTTATATACATTTTTTTTTTTTTTGTAAATACATACATATTATAGATAGAAAAACACCCAGACTCGGAACAAATACTTGTAGGTCGTACAAATATTTGTTCCGTGCGGGAATCGAACCCGCGACATGCTGCGCAGCAGTCAACCGCTCAACCACTGCGCCAACCGTGTCGTCAAAAATAAATAAAACATTACTTAGTTAACAACGCATTAAAGATGGGGAGTGGGAGCTCGCTACGTCACAATTACGTATAATATCTAGCAAGCAGTGACGTCATGCCACATTTTAACTCAATGTATCGCCCTAATCTTATGATTACGTAAAAAGAAAAATACGTGTCCAATATTTTTTAATAGAAAAAAAAAATGTTTGTCATCATCCGTTTCTTATCACGTTTTAGCTGTTAATTAAGTAAGAAGTAAGTAAAGTAAGTAGCTAAGTATTTCCTTTCACATAAATTCGGCAGGTATTTAAATAGCTTTCCTTATCTATGATGGCGCTTTTATCTATGATGAGTTAATACAATTTTGACAGCTGCTAGGTTCCAAGCAGCTTCCTAGTAGTCTCAGCTTCGTCCTCTAATTTGTCCACCGTGTCAATTAATAAATGAAATTGATTCACAACGCAACCGACCGACGCTTATCGATCTCTGTAAGAAGTATATTTCCTCAATTACAGAGGCAGTTAAGTAATTAATTTGTTACGGGTACAATAGTCGGGCTTAATGAGAAAAATAATAGGTAACAGGTACTAGGTATCTAATTCATATTTTTATCCTCTTTTCACTGTAACTAATGCAGCGAGCAAAAGACGGTAATAGTTTTAATTTAATTGAATATGTCAACGACACTTCCTCATAAATTCCTATTAACTAATGAGGAAGAGGGATATTTTATGCCTAATTTTGGGGATGTGGAAGAGTATGAGGAATCGCAAAAAAATGAGGAACTACCGCATTATGAGGATGACAAAGAGGAATTCTTATCAACCCCAGTAACTATTTGATAATGGTGTTCACAGTATCTACATTCTGGCAAACACCAATGAATGGTTTCAGGTCATTATCTCAATCTTGGGTTAGAAAATCGATAATTTTGCCAGAACAGGAGTTGATGTCCAAGATCTGAGACACATTAGAAACCTTAAAGAAATGTTTGCCACTACTAAGCTCCTAGTTGACATGATGACATTTGATTTAAACAGTTCGGACTTCGGCATAAATATTTCTCCGGTATTTTAATGCGTACCTTATTTGTACAGCTGTAAGTATTTAGTCCTCATCTCAAAAGCCATGTTCTAAGATCTCCATATGTCCTTCCAGTCGGACCAGGTGTACAAGTCGGTGTTCATCATCTTCTTCCAAGGAGACCAGCTCAAGACGCGCGTGAAGAAGATCTGCGAAGGTTTCCGCGCGACTCTGTACCCGTGCCCTGAAGCCCCTGCTGACAGACGGGAGATGGCCATGGGAGTTATGACCAGGATCGAAGATTTGAACACGGTAAGAACTGCTTTTAACTTGATTTTAGTAGTAAAAGTTTTGGCTCTTGTCTGGTGCCTTCCACGAGTGGCGATATTTAAAATTATATCCCATATCGACCTCGTAATTGATTTGTCACCCTAAAACTCCATTTACACCGTGCAAGTTTCTGGAACGTTCAAGAGCAATAATCTTATGCCATAAAGCACGTTTAGTTTTCCACGCGATTTCCATACAATGGCATACAATAATTGAATGCAAGTTTGCTATTCAATAAAATCCAATGTGACTTACACCAAGGCAATAAATTGTCAGGCGATTATTGCATGCACGTTTTGTCTCGTCTAAACACAGAGTTGCACGTCCTTGTACAATTGATTCAAGTACTACCCGTTTTTGCGCTGCCAAATATTTAATTAAATTTTATTGAACGTCCTGTTTCGTTTGCTCATGTTTGAATCCGATTTTATTGTACGTGTTGTTAACACCTTTACCAGTTTTGAACGGCAACTAACTTGCCCGTATCGTGCAAGAATATTGTATGTGTTGTTTAGACGGTGCCAGTTAATGGCCCTTCAATTTTATGGTAAGCTACAGGCAATAAACTGGCACCGTGTAAATGGAGCTTAAGGTTGTGTCACATGCACGTCACAAAATGACAAGGTCTAATTGTCTATGTGACAGTTAGATAGTATCAACCTCAGTGAACTTTTAATTTACTGGGAATTGTTGTCAAAAGTGATAAAGCACTTACATGGTCGACCATACCCTGGGCAGTCAGCCTCATTGCGAAATTGCTAATGGTTTTAGCTCAGTATGAGCTATTCTTGTATTGTTTTACCGATATAGAGAGAATGATGAATTAATAGATTTTTCCCTAACATAGTTCTAGGCTAAATGTAACATAGCATAGTACCTATTTATTACTATCTATTTTCAACTTTACTTATTTACCCGAGTTCGTTAGACTGGCAAGATCATGACCCAAACCTGAATATTTTAAGGTTTCTGGATTGCAACTTCTAATATGTTCGTTATGTCGTTTATTAGTTTTCTTTCTTATCTATTTACATTTTTAAATATTTCTTAAAAAAAGGATATAAAAAAAAATCATTTAAAAATATAAAAAAAAAACAGAGGTCCGCCGGTATCGGGAGCAGGGTCCAAGCTACCGGTGGTTAGGGCTGCAGAGACAGGAACCTTCTCACAATGCGAGCCGTATCAAGGAGTACTGCCTTCTGAATCATGCCCTTGATCCAACCGCCTAACGATAGCCTCGAGAGATGTTGGTCGAGGCTTTCGGCCATCAGGCCATTGGCCGTTACGACAATCGGCACAATGACAGCCGAGCTCACATTCCACATGTCAACAACCCCGTGAGCTAAGTCGAGATATTTTATTTGTTTCTCTTTCTCAGCTTTCACGAGTTTCTCGTCATGTGGAATGGTAACATCTACTATCATTCGTGGCGCACTAACCGATCTATCACCACTATATCAGGCTTATTGGCGACAATAGTCCTGTCAGTAATGATAGACCGATCCCAGTACAAAGTGACATGGTCATTTTCGAGGACTGGGTCGGGCACATACTTGTAGTACGGTACCTCAGAGTCGACAAGTGTATATTTCAAAGCAAGTTGCTGGTGGATAATCCTAGCTACTTGGTTATGCCTGTGTAAGATACTCGCCGTTAGCCAGACGAGAACAACCAGAGATAATATGTCTGATGGACTCACCCGGACGGTGACATGCCCGACACACGTCAACCGTCCCGTCCTTCATAATATGTCTCCGATAGTTATTCATCAAGATAACTTCGTCCATAATTGCACAGACGAAACCTTCAGTTTCCCCGAAAAGGTCACCGAAACGTAGCCAGGATACGGACGCTAAGAAATTACACCGAGCTTATGAAGAGCCCGATAGAAGCGCCCATGGAGCTCCTTGCTTTGCCATACCTTCTTGCGGTCATGTTCGTTATTATTGTTATGTTTAATTTGATTCTAAATAACATAATAATAACGGAAACCAAACGGGGAAACCCATTGAATGATAACTATGGGTCAAAGGACTTCCAGTACATTTCCTATACAAGTGTTACAGTTATCTGTAAACGTGGGCTGCACTGATGAAGTTATTTATGCCGCGTTAATAGGCTAAAGATTGCACTATGATCGTAGTAGTGATGTGTAACTAGCACGTTAATATAGAGTTCATATAGCGCTGTGCAGTGCGTGGGGCGCGAATTGTGGCATACTGACATTTGATGCCACATTTGAATGAGAACGTCCTCATATTTCTTTTATACAAGTTACGGAGACATGACCATATAGGTATCTTTATTTGGTCAGAGAATTCTGTTTTCTGATATGCTAGTGATAAATTAGGACGAGAATACACATGCCTGTGACTTGCACAAAACTATGCAAGTAGCTGGCATGCCGTGTGCCAACAACTTCTAATTGGTCAATGTCACAATGGCATGCCAGCTGCTTGCATAGTTTTGTACCCGCTACAAGAATGAGTATTCTCGCACTTATTCCGGTAGTGGTTCTGCTGATCAGCAATATCTTATCTCATCTGATATTAATCTGATTTCCCAGTAATAAATGGTCTGGAGGAAAAGTTGGAAATAATTTCAAGGTGTGTTGTCATATTTGTCAGGCTTTTTGGTAGAAACATGACGAGTTGATGACGTTAAACGATGACTACATGTTAGCTCAAGTGGATTCTGACGTCAAAGTTTGACGAAACATCTAAATTTATACTAGTTAAGTCCTCTTAATATTCTTATCACAAATAGTACTGCACTATATGGCACCAACAATTTGCATCGAATTAATAGTACAACAGCCACATTCAATCCAGCTTCACCCATTGTGTTGGCATTGGCAACACAGTCATTATCGCAAATGACTTACTGTTCTGAACCATGCTCCCTTTACATTCGACAATTCGAACTCACACATTGACAGGTCTCATTTATACAGAACGCAACAAGAAACCGAGGGGATATTAAACATTAAAATAGTCTCCACAACACAAATGGCTATTCTTAAATGAGTTCTGAGTCCTGCGCTTGCGCAACCTGAGCAGGTAGCTCCAATACCAACTTACTGACTAGCTAATATTTCAACTACAGCTTTGAACTTTTCTTAAAGTATACACTCGCGAGCAACCAAATAGACTCAACCCACACACACACATAATAGTTTGTTTTTTTAAGTTTATGTAAAAAGTTAACTTTTTTAAAGACGGATGTGGCCATAGGTATTAAAATCGTTTTAGTTGTTTTCGAGTAATTGCTATTTGAGTCGAAATGCATGATTAGGAGTTGAGTCGATTTGGTTGCTCGCAAGTGTACCTAGTTCATGTCTAAGCTAAGTTTGTTTAGCTTAGCTCACATAGCTGACGTAGTTTTACATACTTACTTGTGCGCAGACCGCAAACAATGAACACTATGAAAAATCATCCCAGCTATAGGGGCAAAGTTAAACTAACTTTAGGTTAGCTCTTGGTCTGCAACCGGCTTCAGATTCCCGTATACATATAAATATTGCGTTTGTGTTTTGTTGGACGCAAGCGTTGGAAGTTTAGCATCTTTATCGTATATTGTCATGTACTTTTGTGGTTCGGTGTAACCTTCACCATTGTTGTAAAGCCATAACGTTGACGTTTATTATCGACGCCATTTTATGCTAGATTGTGTCCTATATAGATAAAGTTGGTCGAATTTATGGGAGTCACACGACGATACGACCCATTGATCAAGATTGGAGAGTTTTGATAGAACCTGTATCTACTTGATATCTAAATCAAATATTTCCTAGGATCAACTAGGATTTATCACGATAAGTGCAAAATGTGCTATCGGTGTTATTTTCCTAGAAACATACTGTGAAAAATATAAAGAAAAGCTAATCGAATCTGTTTCGATATCTATTAAAAGAAATAGATACGTACATATATTTTAGGTACCTTGTGACTTCCATTTAGGAAACATATTAAATATAATATTGCAATATCATTGAATATTTTAGAGGTCGCCACCAAACCGGTTGCGCGAAGGGACGATTTGGTATTTTTGTTACTTTAATTCAAATTCAAAAATTTTATTTAGAGCAAAGACTCATATAGGATTAGTAACATTGTTCCTTAAAACTAAGTGTTAGTAAACAACACGAAACGATGGCACATGTAACTGACAGTCCACTCTGTCAGCAATCATTTTCAGAACCCTGTTAGGGCTAGCCATGGCTCGAGCTACCATGGATGCTGCGCGCTTGCGCATTATTGTGTAACATTTATTGAACAGAGAAAATATTAAAAAAAATATATATATTAGCAAATTGAGATAACACAGTATAAGCAAACATATCAGCATTTTAGTTTGTTTAAAACAAAGCATTTACATAAAACTTCTAACAATAATTTTGTTATTGTTAGAAAATTTTGGTACACCAATACAATGGCTAAATAAATAAACTGAGGTTATGGTGTCGATGTAAGATATTTTAAAAAATAAACAGCTGTTTTTGCTGAGTAACACAATGATTAAATAAGTAATTATCTCAATCTGCAGGCGTATCATCAAGTCATCATTATTAGACAACTTTATGCAATATGTGTCTTGACGAGTTTGTTTGAGTCAAGGACACCTACCAATTAGATTCGCCGCTACGTTGGATGTAGGCATATTTGGAAGAGTTCAATTCTTAGTATGTACTTGCAACCTACAAATGCTTAGACCTATAAAACTGTACACAGATGCAAAACAGTTCCCATTTACTCAGACTAAATAAAAAAACCAAAATTTAGTGCTGCGAACACTATACAGTGAAGCATGCACAAAACTACACCTCGCTCTCTGCATACACGCTCACACGCACACATTTACACCAAACTACAACTAAACTGCACCTGGCTAATAGTACACATGTTTACGAAACCTGCCTTTATTTTAGTCTAAGCCCATTTATAATAAACTAGCTTCTGCCCGCAACTTCGTCCGCGAGAAATTTCTTTTTCCCCCGTTACCCACCCCGTCGCATCGCATCGCCTGCCCGAGTTATTACTTCGTTTTCGCTTACATGTTCTTTCTGACTATTTTATCTTTTCCCCGACTCGTAATGGTTGTTAAATAGTCTTCCTCGATACATGGGCTACCTAACACTAAATTAATTTTTCAATTCGAACCAGTAGTTCCTGAGATTAGCGCGTTCAAACAAACAAACTCTTCAGCATTATTAGTATAGATTTGTAATCGGAAATCACTTTCATACAATCAATGCGATTCTGAGGCCGACTATTTAGTTCCTAGTAGAGATGACAGAGTTCGTTTTGTCGGGAAAATCAAAGTACTATCATACCTATTCTTGCTACAACCACCAAACCAAACCTTTAATATTACTCCGTATCGTCATCGAATTCAACATATTATGTAGACCCATTCGAAAACTTTATCACCTTGTCTAATCCTTCCTATCTTTTCTAGGTGTTAGGCCAGACCCAAGACCACCGTCACCGAGTCCTCGTAGCCGCAGCGAAGAACATCAAAAACTGGTTCGTCAAAGTGCGCAAGATCAAAGCGATCTACCACACGCTGAACCTCTTCAATCTGGACGTCACTCAGAAGTGTTTGATCGCCGAGTGCTGGGTGCCTGCGCTTGATCTGGAAACTATACAGCTAGCTTTGAGAAGGGGGACGGTGAGTTTTGAAGATATATATATTTTTTTTTTGCTTTTATAGGTTATGTTTTTTGCAGTGGATATGTACCTACCCGGATAAGAAGTATCCCAGGTCATGGTATATCCGTGTGCCAGATCCGTTCAACCGTTAAGGCGTTTTTCAAGCCCGTAGAGATAGAGTTACTTTTGCATTTATAATATTAGTAGGAGTATGGATTTTGGTTTTAACATTCGCAGTCGGGGTTTTTCCACACCGTCTCGACCTACTTCGATCGATACAAAATGAGATTATCCGACATTGATCGACAGTTTTTACTAGAGGATCTAATCGATCTCTATATTATAATATACTCTTAACACATGTTTGTACGCAAATAATTTCTATGCACTGTTTAATATCGGTTACTTCATTATATTAGGTTGGGGAAAAAGTCTTTTCGCATTATAGTATGTATGAACTTAAAATAAAATATCTTTGGTTATACTATTTGTATCTGGCTGGTTTTGGTAACATTGAAAGGTTAAATTTGAAAGAACATAATTCCAAATTCAAATTAGGAAAAGGTGTGATTTTCATTTGTTTTTCGTACTGTTAAGATGAGTGAATCTAATGAAGAAATTCGATACGTTTTAAAAGTTTACTACAAAAAAGGTAAAAATGCAACGCAAGCCGCGAAAAAAAATTGCGATGTTTATGGACCCAGTGCAGTGTCTGTGAGAGTAGCACAAATTTGTTTTAAGCGTTTTCAATCCGGAAATTTTGATGCCAAAGATGCACGACGCTCTGGTCGCCCTATCACGGATAAAATGGATGCCATTTTTGAAAAAGTGGAGCAAGATCGGCATATCAGTAGTTACAACGTAGCTGAAGGACTGGGAATTGACCACAAAACAGTTTTGGCTCATTTGAAAAAAACTAGGTACACAAAAAAGCTCCATATTTGGGTACCTCGCGAGCTCACTGAAAGAAACCTAATGAACCGTGTACTCATTTGTGATTCTTTATTACGACGTAATGAAACCGAACCATTTTTGAAGAAGCTACTAACTGGAGATGAAAAGTGGATCACGTACGACAAGAACGTGCGAAAAAGGTCGTGGTCAAAGGCCGGTCAGGCTTCACAGACTGTGGCGAAACCCGGGTTCACTCGCAACAAGGTGATGCTGTGTGTGTGGTGGGATTGGAAAGGCATTATTGATTATGAGCTGTTACCACCAGGCAGGACCATCGATTCTGAACTCTACTGCGAACAACTGATGAGATTAAAGCAAGAAGTTGAGAGAAAGCTGCCGGAATTAATCAACAGAAGGGGTGTGGTTTTTCATCATGATAACGCTAGACCTCACACATCTTTAGCCACTCAGCAAAAATTAAGAGAGTTTGGCTGGGAGGTGTTGATGCATCCGCCGTATAGTCCTGACCTTGCACCTTCAGATTTCCACCTGTTTCGGTCTCTTCAGATTCTTTAGGCAGTGTCAGGTTAACATCACGAGAGGACTGCCAAAACCACTTGTCGCGGTATTTTGATCAGAAGTCCCAAAATTTCTATAGCAATGGGATCATGTCCCTACCTACAAGATGGCAGAAAGTTACCGAACAAAATGGTACCTACATACTTTAGATAAATGTAAATAATGTATATTAAAAAATGTTTTGAATTTTCTTAAAAAATGCGAAGAAACTTTTTCCCCAACCTATTATATTAATGTTTTTGACATAGGATTTTCCCAAAACATGCAAATGAGTAATCCGTAAAATTATCATAATCGTGATTCATAAAATATTTCACAACATCAACATATTTTATACAGAAGAAAGCAAGGTCAATATTGTTCTTATAAGCCGAACACGAGGCGGACACGAGCCCTGCCTTGTTACGGAACCGAACTGTTCCGACGGGTTCGACATTTCAGTTTCTAGATGTCTTTGGAACATCATCCGTCAAAATGTGTCTTACTTACTTAGTGATTTTTGCACTAGAAAGAAAGAAGATAAATTTATTTGACCCAGACTAAGGTACACAAAGCCAAACCATAAACACCACTACATCAACCTGCCGCCGTATGCTGGGCCCATAAGATTACTAAATCATATCAAAGGAAATTTGCCAGGAACACGGTACAAAGTTACAAAAACCATTTATTCCTCCTACAGGAGCGCAGCGGCAGTTCAGTGCCACCGATCCTGAACCGCATGGAGACCCTCGAGGACCCCCCCACGTACAACCGCACCAACAAGTTCACGGCCGCCTTCCAGCACCTCATCTACGCGTACGGAGTCGCCACCTACCGCGAGGTCAATCCTGGTATGTTCTGCTTCTTTAATATACTTATAGGATTTACGAAAAAAGTCGTCGATATACATTCTTTCAAATACGATCATCGTGTCACGTCAACATCTGCTAAAAGTTAATTTTAAAAACCTCCGACACAAATTTACCCTCATTTTTTTTTGCTACTCCATCATCAGACCCTGATTGTCATCTATCTATAACCTATTCATTGAGACCATTTCAATGAGCCCAAACATATACCTTTGCTGTAAGTTGGTGAGGAAGTTGGGTATCCGCAAATTCCAGGTAATGCTGCAGCATCAGTTCAAGGTTACTATGTTAATCTAATATCAGTGAAGTAACAGAATACCAAATTTCGACACAATCAGACCTGTGGAAGATGCTCACATCCATTCATCAACTAGAAAAGAGCTAATCTTCAAACGGCTGAATAGATTTTCTTGAATCATACCTAAGAACACTCAATCAAGTCACCTTTCAAACAAAACAAAAAAAAAAACTAAATCTGTTCAGTCGTTTGGGAGCTACGATGTCACGATAGGAATACACGTTAAACTTATAACACCCCTCTGTTTCAGGCGGAGGTTAAAATAAAGACTTGAAGGTGTAGTGTTGACTGTTTTTGTCAGAGATCCAAAAATAATATTTTCATTTTATTGAGCAAAAAATAATCACCGCGTTTGAAAATATATTGTACGTGACAAAGCGAATGCCACGTTGCTACATACTACCATAATCGAACTGCTACTGATGAAAACAAAAAATCTAAATCAAAAGTAATTTATTCAAACTAAGCAGAAAATCAGCACTTTTGGAACGTCAACATTACCTAAGACAGTCCCTCCAAACGCCCGCCATTCCCCACTTCCTAGTGCTTTAGCTGGGAAGAAGAAGTGGCGCAACAAACTGTCCAGCACCACAGCTGTCTGTTCAGTTAGAAGAACTTGATTGTTATACAATAGTATGCAAAATAGTTTTCATTACGCAACACAAAACATTAAATTAAATTATTTGCCATTATGTCAGCTAGCACACTAATATACAGATAAAAACTACAATCACGATTACCAGGCTTAATAAAATGACAAATCCAACCGCTCCAATTCCTAAAGAAATCCGTAATTCACCTCGTATTTATTATGATTGTTTTGTTCACAGCTCCATACACGATCATAACGTTCCCGTTCCTGTTCGCGGTGATGTTCGGTGACCTGGGACACGGCGCCCTCATGGCCATATTCGGATTCTGGATGTGCTACAAGGAGAAACCTCTGCAGGCTAAGAAAATTGACAGCGAGGTGAGATATACTATTTTGTAGAAAAAAGTTGTTTATTTATTTATTAAACTCTTTCTCTTCAATATTTTTTAAATTTCTAACAACCCGCCACTAATGAATTCCTCTCTCCACCACCAGATCTGGAACATATTCTTCGGCGGGCGCTACATCATATTACTCATGGGCCTGTTCTCGATGTACACGGGTCTGATCTACAATGACATATTCTCCAAGAGTTTGAACATCTTCGGCTCGGCATGGCGGAACAACTACAATGAGTCTACGTTGATGACTAATAAATTGTTACAACTTAATCCGGATTCGATGGATTATGTGCAGACTCCCTATCCGTTTGGTATTGATCCGGTTTGGCAGGTGAGAAATGATAATAGATGATTTAGTTGTTGGAAATTATAGTAACGAGACTTGTTTTTTTTTTATTAAGTTTAACTGACAGTAAATTAGCTATAAAGTAATAAATAATATTCGAGTTTGATTTAAAATAATTATGATTTTTTAAACATTAACAAGGCTTCTGAGAATTACTGGTTCTTAGTATTTTATGATCTTCGTACCGATTTTATTTGACTGAGAATTTAATGCGATAGTTTTTAATCAATTAATTGTCTAGTCAAAAAAGAAACATAAAAATTAACTTCATTGTATTCAAAGTATACTACTGTATAACAGCTTGCCGAGGCTAACAAGATCATCTTCATGAACGCGTACAAGATGAAGATCTCCATCATCATCGGCGTCTTCCACATGCTGTTTGGTGTCTGCATGTCGCTATGGAACCACATGTGAGTTTGATATAATACCAGGCTGCCCCACGCCTGAACCCAGATTTAGCCGGATATTTTTTTCCTTTTGACATTAATATTTTCTTATTTTATTTTTGAGAAATTAAATTATTTTAATTATGTAACTTATTAATAAATTAAGTTTAAATGCCATCCATAAATATTTGTACGCCTTCTGGTATAGCATAGCGCGCTTGTATATATATTTTATAACAACTATTATTGTACCTATGTTAACAAATGATTAAATGACATGACTTATAATCCATACACAAAATACACAACAATAACAATACGTCGTGATGACCGGTGGAGATACCCAGCAAGTACCAATGTGACTTCAACCTTATTTTTAGTAGTAATGGTTTAGGCAACTATCTAGAGGAGACATTATTCGTCTTCAGTCGAGTTATTCAGTGTAACACCCATCCCAAAAATCCATCCTAAGGTGGATCGCTGAAACGCATGTCCAAGAATTCACTCTAAGCCTATAAATTCCGTTTATCAAACTAGGCTTACACCGTCCACTGCACTGGGAACACGACGTCAACGAGAAAAGATAACGGAGCCGTTTTTTTTTTTTTGGTAACTTGTCGCAATTGGCTCCGGAAAGCCTTGATTGCTTAACCGGACATTGGCGGGCCCAGAAGGGCCTCTCACCGTGTTAAAATTTAAGTAGCACAGCTAAGGGCGTCCCATAGTGGGACGAACCTAGGCTTAGGGCGCTACTGATTACTGAGCAAGCGGGGACTTGTAAGCATCGGATAGTTATTATTATTAGGGACGGTTTTTTATAGCTACTTGCTCCGCGCGGGCGTGCGGGGTAAAATAGCGACAATACATTTACTATGGCCGAATAATCTCGTTTCTCGGACAAACAGTTTTAAGTTCTCGAACGTACGTTTCATTCATTAATTTCATTTCTTTTATTCATAAATCAAACCGCGGATTCCGCGGAATAACCCTTGTCAATCACCAGTGAGCTGGGTTATATTGCACATTCCTTCGAGAAAAGGCCTCAGTCCTGTATTGAATAATAACAAGCCGGTATAGATAGATTAATAATGTCATACTGTATGTTGGCAACAATGCGAAATTAATTAATCAGATGTCCGCCGCGAAGATTCTGAGACTTGGTTCAATGGGTTCTACTCTGGCATCGATTTTTTGGGCTTGGCTATAACGTACGAGACAGAATGTGACTCCAGTATACATGGTAACGTCTGTTAATAATTTG
Source organism: Cosmia pyralina (assembly GCA_946251885.1). Classification (NCBI taxonomy): domain Eukaryota; kingdom Metazoa; phylum Arthropoda; class Insecta; order Lepidoptera; family Noctuidae; genus Cosmia; species Cosmia pyralina. The sequence goes on along the minus strand of OX276348.1, from coordinate 2,030,105 downwards.
CTACTGGTTGGTTACGCAGATTATACCAAAGCTAAGTTCAGAGCGCCCATAAACTTGCCGGGAGTTTTTATTTTATTTTTATTCACTTTCTGCTGCAGTCTGTATACTGTAGTATAGGTCACTTTTTTGTCCGATATCTGTTTTTTTTAAAATATAATTTAATGGAGAGTGGCTTCTGTCGATTAATCAGGTTAAGCTACGCTTGCTGAGGGTGGCCCGTGGATGGGTGACCATCTTTACACACCAAGACCCCTCCGTGCCTCGCAAAGCACGTTAAGCTGTTGGTCCTGGCTGTCATTCGTGGATGTTTGACAGTCGTTACTGATCGGCAGAAGCCCGCAAGTCTGGCAACCAGTCTTACCAAGGGGTATCGTATTACCCAGTTACTGGGTTGCGGACGTCAGATAGGCAGTCGCTCCATGTAAAATACTGGTATTCAGCTGCATCCGGCTAGACTGGAAGCCGAACCTTACATATTTGGGGGCAGGCTAGGCAGACGATGAGCATGTATTTATTGATGTCTCCCTTCCCCAGCTACTTCAAGCGCCGCATCAGCATCTACGTGGAGTTCATCCCGCAGATCGCGTTCCTGCTGCTGCTGTTCTTCTACATGGTGCTGCTCATGTTCATCAAGTGGACTTCCTATGGATCCACGCCGCCCTACTTCGGGAGCGATGACCCTGGTGAGTTGTGTGCTATTATCTTAATATACAACTTAAATTAGGGGCTCAAGGTCATTCAAAAAATCTACTTAAAAAAAATCTTATACATCATTCATTCACGCACCGACAGACAACGCATAGCATAAACCACTGGGTGTAGAAGCATGAAATTATGCACAAGTGTTCCTTATATAACGAAAGTGAGCACAAAGGAAGTATTTTTGAAAATTCATCCCCTCAAGAGGTTAACCCCTTAGGGAATGATAGTTTGGATGGAAGTTCGACATTTTTGCCTATGGGAAATCGCAACGGGAACACGGCTTGTTCAAAAATAAACCAGTACGGCCGATTTATCTTGGCAAGTCCGAACTTCGCGCAGAAGTTTGCGCAGTAACATTTTTTAGGAACCAAATGGTGACACGAGGCGAGTGTGAGTGAGAGAACATGCGCGGAAGTTCGGAGAGCCTATATTCAGACTTGCTAAGATACTTCGGCCGTAGTGTAGTTCTACGAACAGACAGTTAGTATACCACTTAAAGTTATTTAAAACGGGATATTTACTATGTTTTTTTTTACTTTCAAGATAGATCTTCACCAAATTTTTATGAGACCTTTCAAATAAAAAAAGAACCATCGAAGTCGGATCTCACAAGGCGGAGATATCTATCCTTTTTACCCCTTTTTGGAGGAAAACCCTCCAATCAAAAATCCCCAACGCCAAAAAAATTCAATAAAGTCGTAAAACCTGTGTACCAAGCTTCGTCCAGATCGGTTGTAAAATACGACCTGTACAGGAGTACCAACAAACTGACAGACGAAAGCAAATTTTGCCAGACTTGAAGCAGAGACTCTTTGCTCGCTCGGTCAATAATAATGGAAAAACAACATAGATGATCGTCGACATTTGTCATTATAAAGCTATGATTGACACAACTCCATCGTAGTATTATTAGCAGCCCGCACATAATGTCACACACCTGTATTTCAGCCAAGAGAAATGTGTACCCGTGTACCTATAGACATACATAGCACACCATTCGCCAGTCATGTTACAGCAACCCATTACAACCTTTATGTGCTTGTGAAATCTCCCCCACTAACACTTAATTTCGTGTACAGCGATCGTGAAGACAAGTGCATACTGTGCGCCCTCTATCCTGATCACGTTCATCAACATGATGCTGTTCAAACAAGACGAAAACACGCGGACCGTCTGCGACCCCACTATGTACGCGGGACAGATGGGCATACAGAAGGTACGTACACCTGGCTACATTAACGTCACCCTGATAGGTAAATCTGCTGTCAAAAATGTAGTCGGAGGGAAAGTGCTACAAGCATCTGTTGTCGTTCAATGACGTCGTCGGGGTAGCGCTGTTGGTTTGGGAATTGTGCGACTGTTTTGTGGAATGCATTGAAAAAATCGCCCAAGTGAGTGTCGGACTTCGGACATTTAGGGTTCCGTACCAAATCTGATTCATCATTAAATTGAATAAAAATGTGTTTTTAATAATTACCTACCTATTAAATTAATATTATTTACGCATTGCATTTATCATTTAACAATCTTAAACATTTGGTCCCGTGTGAGCGAGAGAGGTGACAAAATGCGACAGCCCTCTTTAAGTGCACATGCAAGCATGCCCTTTACTCCGAAACAGCATTGCTGCGGAGCTATATTTCTACAATGTTTTCTTTTTGTACAGTTCTTCGTAATCTTGGCGCTGATGTGCGTGCCAGTGATGCTGTTCGGCAAGCCCTACTTCATCATGAAGGAACAGAAGCAGAGGGCTGTAAGTACAACACAACTTATTTCTCCTGCTATCTGTAACAACTCGTCCTAAAAATAACGTTTGTTATCCTAATTTATATGTATGTGTTAATTAAGTATATTATATTAATTCAACTATATTCTTTATCAATTTTTGAAATAACTAAACAATATTATTTATTGTATTATTTTAATGCTGCGTTCATTGAATGGATAGCTTGCGGTAAGCATTAACAATATATATATCAAAAACACAAACATTAATACCTAAACATTAACCAGAAAATATTTGTATCTATATAATAAAAATCAAATGCTGTGCGTTGGTAAGCGCATCACTCAAGAACGGCTGGACCGATTTGTCAATTTTATTTAAATGTTCCTTTTAGTCCAAATTAGGTTCTTACGGAAGCAAACATTTGAAAAGTTGTCGGGAAAAATAAAAGTGCATTTTCTATGGGATTTTTGTATGGAAGAAATTTGGACAGGACAACGTCTGTTATTCATAAAATGTTCTTATTAGAACTCCTAGGGCCGCTTGCAGCACATCATTAAGTTTAGCGCTATACGATTTTAAAACATCGCTCTGTTTCTATCGATCCTTTGAATATGACAGGGACATAATGATGAATATGTTTAAATGAAATAAAATATAATTTGTGGTACAAGTGGGCCCTAATCCAAACACATTAAAAAAAAATGTTCATTCAGAATCACAAAATTAACGTGTATATTATTGTGTTCAGCGTCAAGGTCACCAGCCCGTGGAGGGCGCCGCAGAGAACGGTAACGCGGGGGGAGCCGCGCCGCCTGCCCCGCATCACGACGAGGACATCACCGAGGTCTTCATTCACCAGGTACGCCACCACACGTAGCTACACGTCATTATATACAATCACCATAAGTTACAGAGAGATTGTAGTTTAAAATGTCTGCACCGTACCGTAACGCAACCACGTGTCTAGGTAACACCATGACAAGCGTCATGGATTGTCACAAATTAAATATAACGAGAAAATTATTCAAGATAAGAAACAACATCGTTGTGTGCTTGACTTGCAGCAGTAGTGCTACGAGAGCTGTATGTATATCAAAAAATCTGTCTAGCCTTTTCCCAACTATGTTGGAGTCGGCTTCCAGTCTAACCGGATGCAGCTGAATACCAGCATTTTACATGGAGCGACTGCCTATCTGACCTCCACAACCCAGTAACTGGGTAATACGATACCCCTTGGTAAGACTGGTTGTGAGACTTTTGAGCTTCTGACGACCCGTAACGACTGTTAAAGATCCACGAATGACAGCCGCGACCAATGACTTAACGTGCTTTCCGAGGCACGGAGTAGTCTCGGTATGTAAAGATGGTCACCCATCCACGGACCAACTCCGGCAAGCGTAGCTTAACCTGATGGATCGACCCGTGCGGCTGTTTATAATTACTTAGCCACGAGCTCCTCCTGATGATTATGTAACGAAACGGGCTCCTGGCTAAGTAATAATAAACAGCCGCACGGGTCGATCGATCAGGATAAGCTTGCTTGCCGCGGTCAGTCCGTGGATGGGTGGGTGACTACCTTAACATACCGAGACCATCCTTGCCTCAGAAAGCGCCTAAAGCCGTTGGTCCCGGATGTCATTCTTGGATTTTTGTAAAATACTGGTATTCAGCTACATCTGGTTAGACTGGAAGCCGACCCCAATATAGTTAGGAAAAGGCTAGGCAGATTGATGTGTCGAACGAAAATATTAAGTATCCTCATCTTCGGACAATAAAATATTTAAATCTTATTTGGCACGACTAGCATCAGTTAACTCAGATTATTGCAGAGTTACTGCTGAACCATAAGCTTTACCAATTTTTTTACTCTGCTTACGTCCAAAACTATTTTGATTCTAACAATATACACTATCCGCAGGGAATCCACACGATCGAGTACGTTCTGGGTTCAGTCTCGCACACGGCGTCGTACTTACGACTGTGGGCGCTGTCGCTGGCGCACGCGCAGCTGGCCGAGGTCGCCTGGAACATGCTGCTTAGGAAAGGTGAGATAGTTGGCTCACTTTTGTGGAAAAAGTCGCTACAAAGAGATTAAAAACGTGTAGCAAGTTTAGAAGAAAGTGTGTATCGTAAAGCTTGTGTAATATCACATTCTGTGTGTTTACCAAATAACGATTGTCGGGGCAATTCCAAAATGGTTTCAGAATGTAGAACTCTCTCTCCATTTCTTTGTGACGTGAAATTGATTATAGTATCACACTCATTGCTTGTCTTCTTCGCGGGTTTATGATCATAGCATAGCCGAAAATATCGCAATATCAAATAAAAAAGTGTATTGTCACTAATGAAAATATTTTGCAAGATTTGGTACTTATAGGCTATTGCAAAACTATCTGATGAAAAGGTAAACAACTGTATCAGAGAGCGTACCTGTGGATGCCAATTTGTAGTGCCACTCACGATTATTTGAATATTTAAACCTTAAATTTTAAATAGATACAGTATTTATATATTTCACACGATTAGTTTACCTTGCCCATGTAAAGCAGACTTAAAAACGTTATTATATTCCTTGCAGGTCTAATGTCAACGGACTTCCAAGGCGGTATCTTCCTGTACATCGTGTTCGCGGGCTGGGCGGCCATCTCCGTAGCCATCCTCGTGCTTATGGAGGGGCTGTCCGCCTTCCTGCACACGCTGCGTCTGCACTGGTTAGTACGACGATATGCAACCATACAACCTATTGGAGACCTTCACCAATATTACTAAGACGTAAACACGCACGGCAAGCCAAATTCCTTCGGTGCTTTTTGTTATCATGACAATAATCTAGAAGAAAGAAAAGAGATAAAATGTGTATTTTATCACAGAAACACGTCACGTAGGTACATAAAGACAAGATCTGCTCGAATACCTACTTACAACTGAACTTAAAACTGTTTTAAAACTTTTCTCTCCGTTTGTTAGTAAACAAATGTAGCTGTATAATATTTACGTGGACAGCATTTAGCTTTCATTTTGTACGTGACCCATTATCTAGTCTGTATTGTTGATCGAAGGTTGTCAAAGTTTGATTAGGATTAGGAATGATTTGACAATTAATGTATTCCATATGAATTTGATGGAGAAGAATGACATTCGTCACAAACGTATTCGTCGATTCTATTTTCTTTTAAAATGTGTCCTTCAGTAATGGAGTTTTCTAATTCAGCCCTTATTTCGCAGGGTCGAGTTCCAGAGCAAGTTCTACGCAGGTGAAGGTTATCTCTTCCAGCCGTTCTCGTTCGAGGTCATCCTGGACTCGGCCGGCGCGACCGAGGAGTAAACACGACACACTGACCGAGTAATTATGTACCCATTAAATGTTTGTAGTAGATGTTACGTCACAATATAATATTATGTTAGGTCTGTGTGACTGGGCAGCTTAAATATGTGTATTTATTGGGCTTTTAAGATGAATATCAATATCTTCTATATTACGTGAGTAAGATTTGTTCTAATTAGTGTTCTGCAGTGTCAAGCATATCCAGTGCTTTTCTTGTATAAAAACTCACATAGTTCTAGCCATGTAAGTAAGAAAATTCCAATATTCTCCATAAAACTTTATTTACTACAATATCAAGGGTACTGATTACAAAAAAAAACATTTTCTTTTGTATTTTCCTAGCTAATAATTTTTTTATTTAATCCAGTTTTTTTGTAAGTTATAAAGTGTGATCGGCCACTCTTCGTGTAACCCAAGTATATGATTCAATGATTGTACTTAAAATATTTGTATGTCGCCCTCCGTATTCCGTGAACGTTCGATCAATCGATATTATATAAAATGACCTGCAGTGCTGATAGATTGCAATTTTAAGTTAATAATTTTTAATAAATTACTTATGATAAAATGTTTTTTTATTCAAACTATAAGAATAATAATTTATTTATTAATATGTTTACATAAGAACAGCTGCAGTGTTCAAATCTCCATTTTGTATAACTGTAGATCCAAAGTGTATAATTGTTTATGTCAGACGCTCTCTGTATTGTTACTGATTGTCATTCCAGTCTATTGAATGTTATCAACATAGTACTTCGCCGAGTGTCGCGTAACATATAGTTTTACGGTGATGATTAAAGGTTTTTTAGTAGCATTATACTACTGGTTTCATTTTAAATTCCCATCGTTTCTAAGTAGATCGAATGGTATAGATATAGACAGAGAAATTACTACGTGTGGCTGACACTGGCATGGTCTGGTGGCCACGGATCTTAATTTTGATAACACAAAAAATTTGTCGCTAATTAGTCGAAATTTGTCGCCAAATGTCAGAATTTGCCGGTCACAGGTTCAAAAGATATAAGGGTGTATAGGTGGCCCCGCTGCAGAGTCCCCCAGCGTGACCCATTTTGAATCTCAAAAGCTAGGACACCTAGCGAAGATCTGTTGTCTCACAAATTTAGTCGCTAATTAGTCGAAATCAGTCTCCAAATATCAGAACTTGCCGGTCACAGGTTCAAAAGATATAAGGGTTTATAGGTGGCCCAGCTGGAGTGAATTTCCCCAGCGTGACCCATTTTATATCTCAAAAACTAGGGCACCTAGATAAGATCTGTTATCTCCCAAATTTAGTCGCTAATTAGTCGAAATCAGTCTCCAAATATCAGAACTTGCCGGTCACAGGTTCAAAAGATATAAGGGTTTATAGGTGGCCCAGCTGGAGTGAATTTCCCCAGCGTGACCCATTTTATATCTCAAAAACTAGGGCACCTAGATAAGATCTGTTATCTCCCAAAGGAGAATGGGCATTTTGGTACTCGCTCCAATAGCAATCATTGTGGTGTCATTGGATAGGTCTTTTAATCAGGAAAAATATTTACTATGGCGACATGTCCCAAATCCTTGTCTGAAAACCACGGCAAGCCCCCAAAAGTTCCAGTTTTAGTTAACATCATAATTGCAAGTACGATAATATTACATACCTATCATGGTTGAAATACGAAAAAAACAATGTAAAACAACATTATTTAAAACGAGAAATGTATTGTGTTACTCATAGACTCATAAAAAAAGGAGGACTCCGCGCCACGCATATCGAAAGTGAAGCACAGTAAGTATGCCAGGACCGTTTGTACAAACACGCCTCGCGCACACATTTACATCATGCCAACCGGACGCCATTACGTGACACAAGCGACGGCGTCTTTGCAGGTACTCATATCACGCACACATAGATCGGTACGGTGCTTCACTTTCGATATGCGTGGCGCGGAGTCCTTCTTTTTTTATACGTCTATTGTGTTACTATTCATGCATTATATCGTGATATGATATGATAATGGTGAAGACTTTTGAAAATATGTTTTTTTACATAAAAAAGTAGTATTATCTTTAACATTTCTGTTTTTTGTTACAACGGTGACTATAGACCTCGGGGATAGGGAACCAGCCGCGGGGTGGGGTAGGTGGTGCGCTGTGCCAGTGGACAGCCTTTTGTGCCGCGACATTCACTAGTCGTTGTATCGTTCTGTGCGTGAAACGACGTTCCGCAGCTGTTTATTCTACCTAGTACTTATACCGTTTTCTTCACTGACCCCGGCGCCCCTTTTGGACATTGTTACCCGCTACAAATGTTTATCTTGGCTAGGGTTGTGGACTATTGTAGTGCTTATCGATCTAGAACATCGTTATGGAAGAAAATCGCAACTGTGTGATGTGTCGGCGAGGCCTACATCATGCTAGATACCAACAGCATGTTTTAACTGATGATCTTACAAGAATGCACCCCGAGTTTGTGGCTTATATACGAGAACATGCCGTTTTGGAGGTTAGTACATACTTCATTAAACTATTTCGAACTTCACCAGCTTCAGTTTTTCTTTTTAGAAGCGGTTTGTTTATATTATTATTGTCTGTTATATTTTTATACCTGAGCCATTACAAACGTGCGAATTGAGCCCTAAATCATTTTAATCGGACCTCTTGCTCGCACTTACAGGTCTTATTGAACTACTCTAGTGTTGTGTGTAAAAGTGCGTTTCCGACCGAGCTGCAAACTACCAGCTGCACGTGTTTATTTTCTATGTAGCGCGGCTGTATGGTCCGTAGCTAAGGGTGTTCGCTTCATACAAAAAAAAAAACACGTGCAGTACTAGCTACCTGCTTCCGAGCGGCATCCCTTTATATCAGTAATGACTTGTGCAGCTTTCTCACAATCCTTTAATCCTTTTATGACTCAGTTCGCACGTTTATAGTTCTTCTTATTAAAACACTTCTCTGACCACCTATTGTGTGTTTGCTATTGTTATCTATTCACTAAGCCGTCACATCGGCTATACATAAGATATATTTTTACTTGCATTACTTAAAATATGAAAACAATACAAGTATGCCATGACTTTAGACCTAAATACCTACATACCGCATTGTTTTAAATGTTTTCATAAAAATACAACATAACATCAGCAAGATCGTATTCTACCATTTTCAGGTAGAGTTCGACAACACACGACGTGTGTGTCACCGATGTTGGCAGAGAATTGACAACGTTGTAGGAAGACCACCTGTCATACCAGAAGTAGAACAGAATGTACGAGAGCTTCAGGTTCCAGACTACACTCGAGCTCCAAACACTCCAGGGCATTGTATCTTTAACACTTGCCAAAACGCAACCCGCCATCGAATACCAGAGACGATCAAGATTCACATTTTCTGTGAATATAAGTTATATATTCCTGACGGTGCTAGAGTATGTGGACAACACCTTGAGAGCAATGCTTGGGAAGAGCTGCCTCAATTCTGCAATGTCACACATAACTTCAATGCGCAACAGTTTAGGGACGTTTGTGACATGTTGAGAATGGCTTTAAATCGTAGACCTAGGCTAGATTTCAACACAAGAGGTGCTTTAAGCAACGAGGATATGTACTTTTGGACAGGACGCAAATGCGAACAGTTTGATTCCATATTAGAACAAACACCCTCACTAAGTGGGAGGTGCAAGGAGCCTCGAACTGCGTTAGGCATATATCTGACGAAACTACGTACCGGAGACTCAGATGAAAGACTAGCGACGTTATTTAATATGTCACGAAGAAAGCTGGAACGTTTACTAACTATTGTGCGCGAATGCCTCATGAATGAATATGTAATATTACACTTGGGAGTGGACCATATGAATAGAAACGACGTTTTAGAAAAGAACCTCACTATACCAAGAGGGTTATTTGGCAATGAAGAAAACAATAAAGCTATCGTTATATGCGATGGGACTTATATATATATATCAATAAAAGATCGAACTTTTTGTTCCAGCGTCTATCTTATAGCCTGCATAAGTTCCAGAACTTGCTGAAGCCGTTTTTAATTGTGTGTTCCAATGGCTATATAATCGATGTTTTGGGACCATACGCTGCCACTAAGACTGATGCGAACATCATGAGTGATATAATGAATGATGGAGAAAACCCATTGCATTGCTTTCTTCAACCGAACGATGTCTTCATATTAGATCGCGGCTTCCGGGACAGTTTAGATGCTATCGAAGCATGGGGATATGAATCCTACGTTCCACCATCTAAAGACAGATGGGAGACACAGCTAACTACTGAGCAAGGTAATGAAGCTCGATCAGTTACACTATGCCGGTGGGTAGTGGAAGTGGTGAACGGGAGGTTCAAACGAGATTTCAGGCTTTTGCGGCAAAAATATTTTAATAAAACACTACCAAAAATGTTCATTGATTTTAAAATCGCCGCAGCTATGTTTAATAACTTTCACATACCCATCGATGACAACATTCACGCAGAGGCCTTCCTAAACATAATCAGGGAGAAAATTGATTCCCCGAATCTACTTTATGATTATGTTGAAAGAAAACATTTGAATCACCGAAGAGCGGATTTTCAAAGAATAGAAAGTCACGAAATACAGAACTTCCCACTACTGACGGAAGAACAGATTATTTTACTTTCATTGGGCACCTATCAACTGAAGCTAGCCCGATCCTACTGCAGCGAGCATTTATCAAATGGACTATACATTCTACAAGTATATAGAGAAAGCGCACTCCAAGATTTAAATGAATATGGTATAAACGAAGATGCTTGGCTTTTACGCGGACGCATACAGTCGCGTCACGTACGGTCAAGAACTTATTATTGTTATGTATTAGTAAAAAACAATGTTAATGAAAACGAAACCAATATCCATAACATTTTATGCAATTATTACTGCACGTGTTTGACCGGACGACGAACAATCGGCACTTGTGCTCATATAGTTTCAATCGTGTGGTATCTAGGATATGCCAGACATGTAGGCTTCACTGCTCCTGCAGCGTTCCTCAACGATGTCATTATTGTTGATAATAATGTTTAAAAAAATAAATAACGTTTCTTACTTTTTCTATTTTTTTTTTATTCCTGAGTGTTTATTCATTTTAGTATCTATTAATCAACAAACACAGGATTCTATAGAAGAAAATTATATAATATCACCATTATCTTAACAAAATGAAACAAAAACAAAAAAAAAAAAAAAAATACTTAACACAAAATAACTCCGTTCCGACAGCAAATGGAGACAAGCGACTCGGTTATCATTAATCCTTGTAAAAAGACCTTTCTAATGATATATATATTATGGCTATTGGACCGAGTACCAGGCTTCATATATTTTTGCCCATGATCCTTTAGTCGCAAGTTTTCGCCAAGTTACAGATTTTGTCGGTGTGTAATTACAAAGATATTAAAGAATTAAATTTCTTCATACATTGGTACAAGCAAGTACAAAATACTTTAAATAGTTACTAGACAGTAGGTATCTATGATGTCATAAAATATGGTGGTTTATAGAAATATAAAGTTATTCTATAATTTGAACCCACCAAAGGAAAGCTGTATTCATTACCTATAAACAGATATACAATAAATATAGTAAGTAATTATTTATCGAACAAAACGTGCACTTAGTCGCTGGCAGATAGAGATCGCTGCGTTCCGTTTCATTTACGGTAAGTAAGAAGGAGATAGATGCGCGTGACCTACAGACGAGCTACTTAGAGCGAGTTGCCCGTGACGTAAGTTAAAGTGAGCCAGTTTACAGTGGAACTCATTATGAATAGGAATAGTTAGGAACTCGATTTATAACGATTTTGAAATAAATGAGTATGCGTTTTATATGTATATTTTTCCCAATAGATATATCTGTGTAAAGACAACATCAGTAATTTTTGCTAAGTTTGGAATCATATGCTAAGTGTGCTGAACTCTGAACGCAAATATTGTAAGTAAAATAATCTAACAATTAAACATTCAGTTACTTATTAGGTAATTTGAAAAAAAAACCCTTTGATGAGATATTTTTATTCCAAAAATAGCTATTTACCTAAATAAATCCCAGAAATAAACTCGAGTGGCGTGACCATTCTTTTCCCGTTCGCTTTAATTTTATCTCTGCACTACAGGTTGTTTCAAGATACTATTTTAGAAAATTGTAAATAAATCAATAATTAATAACGTTCAAAGAAATTAAAATATCTTTATAAAACGAAAACGCGGAACCGTATACGCTTGTCAAATTAATGTCGGCATTGCAGCGGCACATTGTATACATCTTTGATTTAAGATTATTAGGTACCTGTGTATTTTTTTTTTTTTTTTGTAAATTATTGTAGCATATTTCGAGCAATAGGTACTATAGTACTATACTAGGTAGGTAAGCAATACTTACATACTTACAATACGTTATCAACGTTTAAATATTTTACTAAAGGTACGATAATTTGAACGTATTAGGTAAATCACAATTCTTATTTCGGCAACAGAAGTTTTATTATTGTAAGGTAAATTAGAGCCTTACGCTATAATTTGGTAAAACAGTTGCATGCGACTGTACACCTTGACACCAAATAGACCAAGAGCAAGGTTTAATATTGTCAAATGAAGTTTAAGCGCCTCTCTAACCTAGGTAGTAATTTGAAACATAAAAACATGTATTTAATTGAGAATTTATCTCTGGCATTTCTAAGGACTTTAGACCGATAAAACTAGAAGTATATTACACATATTAATAGAAATATTATTTTCTTGGCAATTTTTCGTAAACATTTCGACCTGGCTCTTGGACTATAGGTACCTTAAAAATTGAACTCATTATATCTTCTAAACTAAGACCCGACTAAATCTGTAACTTGGCCAAAACTTGCGACTAAATTTGAGAGATAACAGATCTTAGCTAGGTGCCCTAGTTTTTGAGATATAAAATGGGTCACGCTGGGGAAATTCACTCCAGCTTGGCCTCCTGTAAACTCTTATATCTTTTGAACCTGTGACCGGCAAATTCTGATATTTGGCGACTGATTCCGACTAATTAGCGATTCAATTTGTGAGACAACAGATCTTCGCTAGGTGTCCTAGCTTTGAGATTCAAAATGGGTCACGCTGGGGAGACTCTCCAGCGGGGCCACCTATAAACCCTTATATTTTTTGAACCTGTGACCGGCAAATTATGATATTTGGCGACAAATTTCGACTAATAAGCGACTAATTTTTTGTGTTATCAAAATTAAGATCCGTGATGGTGGCCATGCCAGTGTCAGCCACACAATTACTACACATTGTGTCATGTTTACACTTTGGTGCATAAATTAAGAGAAGGTAGGTATATTCTTTTCTCTATTTATTTGACTTCTGCAATGGGACCTCATCCTAAAACTTAGTCGTACTCAGCGCCGATAGTGATGCTTATGTCGCCCGGCAACACGTTCGTCTTGTGATACCAGCGGTTTGTGTCCACCACCACTGCAAACAGATAGGAAAATTATTAAAGCTAAGTAATAACTAAGCATGGAGCATGCGGCACTAAAATAAAACCAAGACCTGTTCGCCTGTGATGGGTGTATAGATAGAATATACTATCTATAAGCTTGGTAATTATATGAAAACAAAAATATCACCCGAATTCAAGTTTCCGTACGAAACTTGAACTACATACAAACATCATCTTCCTGACCTTATCCCATGTTACTCGGGGTCGGCGCAATACGTTTTCTTCTTCCGTTCTCCCCTGTCAATCGTCACGTCGTCATTCACTCTTCATATCATTCCTCACACAACCCATCCGTCTTTTCTTTGACCTTCCTCTGCCTCTCCATCCATCAACATGTCACATCACTCTTTTAGTCACATGCGTTTCGTCTCTCCTCATTATACGCCCATACCAAGACAATCGATTTTTTTCAAGTTTTCCGTCACTGGCGCCTCTTTCAAACTTCCTCTTATACCTATACTCATTTCTTACTTTATCCATTCTCGTCACTCCACACATCCATCTCAACATTCTTGTCTCCGCTACATGCAATTTTATTTCATCCGTCTTCTTCACTGCCAAGCATTCCGATCCATAAAGTTCGACAGGCCTTATCACGGTCTTGTATTTTTTTTCCTTAACTTGAGGGACATCCGTGGGTCGCAAATTGTTCCTGCATCCTGTCGCTATTTCATCCATCCTGAGTTGATCCGGTGCGTTATGTCTCGGTCTACTTCGCCATCCCCTTGGACAAGCGACCCGAGGTACCGAAAGTCGGAGCAGATCGGTAAGGGCGTTCCGGCAAGGGCACAGGACCGGAGAGACCGCCAAAATCACAAAACAAATACTCTGTTTTGGTCCGACTTACTCTCAGGCCAACGGTCTCCAGTCTACTACTACAACTACATACAAACGAAATACCAATATATAGGTCTTTACCTTTGAAATTGCCGTTTTGTATGAAAAAATTGAAACGAATTTTTTTCATGCATTTTTTATTTGTATTAATCGAAGTAATCACCCATGCAATCATTGCATCTTTGCCAACGCAGTGGCAGTTTATTGATGCCCTTCTTAAAGAAATCAGCTGGACGGGAGGCAACAAATTCTTCAAAGGCATTTTGTACTGCCTCTCGGGTATTAAATTTTTTTCCCGCCAAGAAGTTATCCAAATTCTGGAAAAAGTAGTAGTCTGTAGGCGCAAGGTCTGGTGAGTAGAGCGGATGACGGAGAGCTTCCAACCCCAGTTCTTGCAACTTGGAGACCGTCTGCTGTGCAGTATGAGGTCGCGCGTTGTCGTGCAGGAGTAGCGGAGACGAGCGATTGACCAATGCTGGTTGGAGATGTGCCAGCTTCTCCATCATTGTGTTCAGTTCTTCACAGTACACATCTGAAGTAATGCTCACCCCGTTTGGTAAGAAGCTGTGATGAATCACACCGGCGCTAGACCACCAAACAGTGACCATCACTTTTCTAGGGGTAAGTTTTCGTTTAGGACATTGTTTAGGTGCTGAACCAGGATCCAACCAACTTGCTGAGCGCTTGCGGTTATCAAACAGAATCCATTTTTCATCGCAGGTAACAATGCGGTTCAAAATTCCTTCATTTGTGTGTCTGTTGAGCAGTGCAAGGCACGTCTCGACGCGTACTTCGTGCTGGCGATCATTGAGTTCGTGGGGCACCCATTTGTCAAGCTTTTTTACCTTGCCAATTTGACGCAAATGGACCAATATTGTTTTGACGCTAACGTCGAAAACTGCTGCTAATTCAGCCGTAGATTGTGTATCATCAGCTTCCACAATCGCCTTTAATTCGTCATTGTCGACCAAAGTCTTCGGACGACCGCGAGGTTAATTTTTCAGGTTGAAATTTCCAGAACGGAAGCGAGCAAACCAATAACAAGTGGTGCATTGGTTTGTAGTGTTAGCTCCGTAAACGTCGTTGATGTTGCGTGCCGCTTGTGCCGCGTTGCTGCCACGACGGTACACATATTCCATAAAATTACTCGAATTTTTAACATATCGATGATGACGAAAAAGATTGAAATGCGATGAAAATGTAACACTAATCAATAAACAAATGACTACTTTTGGAAAAAAAAAATCCATGTTTTTAAAATAAAATTAATTTGAAATTAGAATTCTTAGCCAAACAAAAATTATTTTGATTTGAAATGGCCAGTACTGCAGAACGGCAATTTCATAGGTAAAGATGGGATATAAATCAAACATAGGTAGAAGATAATAATATATCTAGGTTCCCAAATATATATTTTGACAGGACACCGATTTAAAAATAGAAGAGATATGAGGAATTTCGAATTTCTATGGACAACTTATTTTTCTCATTTTTCATGTTTAAATCAGTGTCCATATTTAATAAATATTTGGGAACCTAGATATCTGTTATCCAATAAATACACACTAACTTAAGAACAAGTTTACAAATTATTTTGGTATTTCGTTTATAAGAACTACGCATGCTTCGGGGGCCTCTGCTGGGATAGTAAAGTGAAGCTACAGCACGTCAGACTTACATATCTCTCCCGGAGCGACAGTGAATGTAATCCATCGACATTGGTACAGGCACTCTGGCGGCGGAGCCAGTTGCCACTGCTTGTGACCACGCACTTGTGCCTGCCACGACATGTGCTTCACCGAGTCCACCTGGATACAAACAGTCTTAAAAATTGTTAAAAAGGAAAAACCATTACACTCCTTTTTTGGGGCAGTCGTGTAAAAACTTACAAATTTGGCCGTTTTTAGGGTTCCGTACGCAAGGACCCTATTACTAAAACACCGCTGTCCGTCCGTCTGTCACCAGGCTGTATCTCATGAACCGTGATAGTTAGACAGTTGAAATATACAGATGATGTATTTCTGTGGCCGCTATAGCAACAGATACTAAAAATAGAATAACATAAATATTTAAGGGGGCTTCCATACAACAAACGTGTTTTTTTTTTGCTCGTTTTTGCTCGATATTGATAACGGCAACAGGTAGACGCTTTAAATATTCACAGAATATTCACTTTAAAAATAAATAATTAAAATAAAATAAAACAAATATTTAAGGGGGGCTCCCATACAACAAACGTGATTTTTTTGCCGTTTTTATAGATAATGGTACGGAACCCTTTGTGCGCGAGTCCGACTCGCATTTGGCTGGTTTTTTTTTAACTTGTAGTGGGAGCGCCTATTCCCGACTTATGCCGCCGTCACGGAACAACCCTGTTTGAGTCAGTCAGAGTCTGACAAAGCATTTCGAGCGCTCCTTTTCCTACAGACAAAGAGTAGGTATCAATAAGGATTTCTCCACGACAAAAACCTTTATTCTGTAACGACTGATTGATAAAAAATTATAGCAAATCGAAAAAAAAAAACATTATTTTTTAGGACTATTTATATTATCATAAATATTTATGTCATTAGTCATTACTCACGTGCATATGAGCGCCCTGCCCCGGACCGCCCATAAATATCCAATCCACCATATCGCTCTCAGCAGTCTTGGGGAGGAAGTAGGGCCTGTCATAGTAAGACCTTAATTTCCTCGTCTCCTGGTCATAGCAAGTGCTCCAACCGACGTACCAGGGTTGCCCAGACAGGTTGGCTCTAGCCTCGTCCATACTGAACACTTCTTGGAGTGAGTTCAGACCCGATTTGTACGCGAAGTAAAAACAGTCGTTGATTTGTTTCCCCATTTTTCCGTCGTTGTAGAAATCGACGAAGAAATTAAAGTTGAATTCCTGTGGGATGAGAATTTCATTTTGTTACGATAAATTGAGGTGCAATAAAATGGCCTAAACGAAATGGCTATACTAATTAAATGCTCTCTACCAACTTGCTGAATGGCTAACATTTTTACCATGGCATGTCTTTTTCAGTTAAATTATGCCGAAACGAGTCAAGTCTATCCATAAGTTGATGATGAGTCGCAACTAAATACTATTTCACCTACAAGCATAATCAGCCTACAATGTTCCCACTGCTGGGACAAGCCCTCCTCTGTTCGAGAGGGCTGTAATCTACACAATTTTTGGTTCTATGATAAATCGGTTTCCTCATTGCTGATGCTTAATTTCCTCGTTTTGTGAGCAGTGGTGTCTTTATTTAGACAAAGTAAAGCGCCTGCCTGGGTTCGAACTCACGACGGAACAAACAACTCGTAAGTCGGTGCCGTTGCCACTGGGCTACCGGCTACCCCTGCTCTCTTTAAAGGATTGGTGATTCAGCTTCGTATCATAAATCCGAATTCACCGACATTTTATATTCCAAATATCAATAATATCCACCTACCCTCAACGCCTTCCATCCGTGCGTAGCATCAGTAACAATGACCGGTGTGGTGCTGTACGCGTACTTGTCCTCAAACTCTTCGGCAGTAGTGTTCACGAGGCGCACCACATCATCAACTCCTGTGCACATGGAACAGTCTTCTGGGGGACGGAAGACGGACTTGGAGAATGACGGTAGTTCTATTATGCAGTTCTGAAATGCGACGGGTGGGAAATGGTGGAAAAACAAATGACTGTGAAAGTAGATTCTTGAAACTTGTAAAACCATTTGTTATGTTATTATAGCAACTTACCGTACTGCCCAGTAGTTCCACGTAAGCCCATCGTGCACTGATCAAAAATACGAATACAAGAAGTGCAGTCCACAAAACATAATCCGCGGATTTCCTACCGAAAACTTTATTTTCACTATTTCTTGGAATATCAAGACGCGAAATATACGAATTACTAAGTTTCAAACCGTCGATTTTATTAAGAATTTTCATAACTTTCAATTCAGCTGTTTTGTAAGTTTTCGCGCATGTTTTAGAGCGAACTGCTTGATTCATTGTGACTTGTTGCGAGTCCCGGGATGGAATGAAAGGGGTTTGTCGCTATCCAACGGTTTTTATAGAGTTTGATGGAAATTATTTAGAGCTTGAGCGATGTAATCGGATTTATAGAGAGTTCCTAAAATAGAACGCTTTTTATGTAAGTAATTGAATATTCTAGTGAGGTTTAAACAGAAAGCTTAGGTACACACGGCTACACATCAAGCTATACATTTCTAGTTTACAGTGACCTCTCATTGTAAGGAAATCGTATACAATGCGAGATCAGTATATACTGGAAATATATAGCTTGATCTGTAGCCGTGCGTACTACGCTTCTCGGCCGGGCACTTAGCGCCTACAATATTCTTAAGAGCACCTTACATATAGCTAACTTTTTCAGCTAATGTAAACTTTTGGGCAGGTGTATTTTGTCTCTCAGGTATTATAACAATGGTCACCATCGGCCAATGTTGGTTAACAAACCATATATGGTGGTGGTGGTGGTGGTATGGTGTTGGTATTCAACACGAGACTAGAACAAGGAAAAGTCGTTTGTCGATAAAAAAAGGAATACACAGGTCCATTATCATGACGTCGAACATTTTCGTCAATACGAACGTGTATACTTCCTGCCTCAATCTGCCTAGCCTTTTCCCAACCATGTTGGGGTCGGCTTCCAGTCTAACCGGATGCAGCTGAATACCAGTATTTTATATGGAGCGACTGCCTATCTGACCTCCACAACCCAGTGACGTAATACGATACCCCGTGGTAAGACTGTTGTCAGATTTTCGGGCTTCTGACGACCCGTAACGACTGTCAAAGATCCAGGAATGACAGCCGGGACCAACGGCTTAGCGTGCTTTCCGAAGCATGACGTGTATACTTCCTGCCTACTTGTTTAAAATTAGTTTTTTTCAGTATAAATGTACTCTGTGATAGTTTTCGTATGTGCCACTCTATGTGTATCCCCTTGTATGGGATAAGTAAGCGTCGTGGGTGCAATAGGTGTGAAATTGGAATTCATTATCTGTCGCGGAGCAGCAACTGTGTCCTCGTTATACGCCTCCATGCTTGCGGTGACACGCTGGCGATTTAACCATTTTGTTAGATATTCTTTTGTGAATGATCGTTTTTCGTTTCAATAATCTTCGTGCTTGGTTTGGAAAAACATGCTCTCCAGCAAGAGCATGTTTCTCATATTTATTTATTTATTTATTTATTATAACTTTTTACGCAAGTAAAAAAATACCGTACAAAGGCGGACTTAATGCCTGAGGCATTTTCTACCAGTCAACCTTAGGGTGGTGCAGAGAGAAGACATGGCAGGTGCAGCATAAAGGATAGATAACAAGAAAATAACTATAGAATATAAGAATAAATACATAGATATTATATATTATTATTATTATTATTTTTTTATTATTGTTTATTATATATACTATAAACTTTGTAAGGAGAAATAACGATATGATTGATTGATTTTTCATATTCTTACTGAGGCACACATAAGCACAGGGTCTTTACACTAAATCTAATACTTCTATACAAATAAATTAAATTGAAGTGTCTTTTTGTAATGTCAAAATAACAGCTTTATACTAAATGCTTACGAAAGTATATAGGTATGGTAATCGTAACAAAAAAACAATTTTGATTTTTGTCTGTCTGTCTGTTTGTTACGGCTAATCTCTGAAACGGCTGGACCGATTTTGACGGGACTTTCATAGGCAGGTAGCCTAAAACCTAACGTCAAAATCGGTACTGCTGCGGCTGATGTTATAAGGAGTAACTTAGGCTACTTTTATTTTGGAAAAAGAAATAGGGTTCCGCGCGCAAAAAAAAACCCATGAAATTGTGAACAAGAAGTCGGATTTGAAAAAATATTTTTGTATTTGGTAGATAGCCCAATTCTCGAAGATGGTTATGGAATATTTAACATCACGCTAGGACCCTTAGATGCCGAGCAAAAAGAAAAGAAGTCTGAAAAAACGCTAGGATAAGTGACGAGGGAGTTTTATTAAAATGTGGCAGTTATTTTAGTATATTGTGTATCTTACGACTTCCACGCGAACGAAGTCGCGGGGCACAGCTAGTGAAGAATATAATCGGAGTTTTTACGCGACTAAGGTACACACATCAGCAGGTCAACTTACTACAAACTGTCAAATTTTCTCATTCGATTTTGAACTTAATCATGAACATTATAAGGTTTAAATCATTTGGAGAAATTTGACAGTTTGGTCTAGCCTGATGTGCTAAAAAGCAAACAAAACACCAAGAAAACTATTTAGTTTTTATTAAAATAAAATGTACAAACGTAAAAAACAAAACTTTAATGTACAAATGTGTAAACGTTATCTCCTTCCCTCGTTTTCATAAAGGTCAGCTACGTCAGGATACTTTGAGCAAAACAGCAAAAGAAAATGTCCTCTGCGAAACATGAGCGATTCGTAGAGGATTATGATGAGGATGACACATATTCTAAAGCAGTTTCTAAATACATCTAATTATTTGCTTTAAAAGACAGAAAAGGAAGAATGGAACATGCTGCTCCAAGAAAAAGCCCCAGCGAATCGCCGTCACAAAAAAATACGTGCTAGATAAGTTTGTAAACATGAATGCTTTAAACAAAGCTTTAAATGTATGTACTTGGCAGATAATTTCATACAAATTCTGTTCCACTTTTGAATGCATTCGGTGAGTAGTGGCTATTCGGACATCGCAATCGTGAATTAATAGTGATTGTATTTTTTACAAAGGAATTTTAAAAATACAGTCGAACCATTTTCCGTTTCCGTGTTCTCCATGGTCTAGTGTTCTCAGCTGTTTTGGCTTGTCATGGTCAATAACTATTTTAAATAAAATGTCAATGTCAAATTGTCAACTCAATAATACAAATGTCAAAACAAACGAAGCTGTTGCTGTTGTGGCAAGAAAAGTGATTCGTTTTTTATAGTTTAAAAAAAGATTTAGTATATTAAACTATGGCTGCTATATTGGGCGGAGGGCTTGGAGGCCTCTCTACAGGTTACTATTTACTTAAAAATAATTTGAACAGCAACAATAAATTAAAACTGTTTCTCTTCGAAGCGACTAATTACTGCGGCGGGTGGATCAAATCTATCCGTACCAAGGACTATGTATTTGAACAAGGGCCGCGAACTATCAGACCCAAAGGCTTGCAGGGACTGAACACCCTAAATATGATGCAAGATCTAGGTCTCAGTGAGCACATCGTGCCCATCAAACCTGACCACCCTGCGGCCAAGAACAGAATGATTTACGTGCGCAACAACCTACACATCTTACCTTCAAGTTTAATAAGTGTCTTCAAGAAAAATCAGCCATTCTCAAAGCCTCTCATTTATGCACTGTTCAATGATATAAAATCACCCTACAAAGAATTACAGGACGATTCAATTTACAACTTTGTTGAAAGACGTTTTGGTAAAGAATTGGCAGACTACGCTATATCTCCGATGATATGTGGGATTTGTGCCGGAGACGCAAAGGAAATATCGGTAAAGTTTCTAATGAAAACATTGTTTGAGTATGAGCAAACCCATGGTGGTGTTGTAAAAGGCTTGATGAAGTCCATGTTCCAATCGAAATCTGATTCAGATATGGAGATAAGTGAGTTAGCTAAACAATCACAAGAAGAGAAATGGAATGTGTACACAATTAAAGGTGGCCTAGAAATTTTCCCTGACACTTTACAAAACTATTTGATTGAAAACGATGTGACCGTTAACATGAATACAAAAGTTAATGAAATAGATTTTATAGATTCAAGCTCTGCAGCATTAAAAAACTCAAATGGGACTACTTTAACAGCAAATCACATTTACTCTTCACTGCCAGCCTATGCTCTTGCCAAGTTAGTGGAAAAACAACATCCAGAGCTGGCAAATAATTTAAATAACATTCCATTTGTAACTGTTGGAATAGTTAACTTGTATTTTGATATAGTGGAACCACTTATTCAACCTGCATTTGGATTCCTAGTGCCGCCTATTGAGAACTCTCCTATCCTAGGAGTTGTTTTTGACTCTTGTTGTATGCCAGATCAAAATGGAACTGTTTTAACTGTTATGCTCGGAGGCAAATGGTTCAAGGAAAAGTTTGGGGATGATGTCTGTGAGGGCACATTATTAGGTATAGCCATGCGTGAGGTAGGGAAGATATTGAACATAAAAGTTAAGCCAACTGTGTCACATGTAAATATTTTGAAAAAATGTATACCTCAGTATGTGGTAGGGCACTATGAGAGGGTTGATAAGATTCGAGAGTACATAGCAGCAAACAATTTGCCGATATCTCTAGTGGGTTGTAGTTACGACGGCGTAGGTATGAATGATGTTATTTACTCAGCTAAGAAGCAAGTTAGAGATAGTCCTTGCACAGGACAAATTTCAACTTAGTTGTTAGTTAGTTAGTTACTGTTGAGCATTTATTTTATGGTTTTTGTTAATAAATGGATTTATTCAATTTATTTTGGGATTTTTTAAGTAGTACATCTTTCGTTTCCCCTTATTATACAGTTGCAGTGTCGCAAACATGTTTAACTAATTTTGAGGCAGATGAATCATCATTTGCCTCAAAATTAGTTAAACATGTTTGCAAAACGATCATCATGATTATCAGATGATGATGATCAATTTGCAGCGCAGCCTATTTTGCTGATATTACACTGCACTGCTGGAGTAGTAAGTACTGTGAATCTGTGATCTTTAGTAGTTAGGGAAAAACAAAAACAATATTATAAATTTGTGTTCAAAATATTTTATTTCAGCTAAACATATTCAACCAAGTTATAATACTTGCTTAATGTTATCAAAATGTGAAAACTTTCAAAAGCTAATGGTTATATGCACAATTATTTAGTAGTGAGAACTTCTTAACCTAATATGTATATCTTATTCTGAATATGCAGGGTCAAATGAAATTAGCTAGAGAAACTCTGCAGACGTGATGGGTATTGTATATTTTTTTTTGTTTTATCATGTTTAGATATGGAAACCCATCACGTCTGCAGAGTTTCGCTAGATATTTCAATTTGACCCTGAACAAAGCCTATAAAAAATAAATAACTAACTAAAATCTCCAAACACTTGGAATTTCATGAATAATTTCATTTAGTTTCTAAAAGCAAACTTTAGGCACATGTTATTGTGTATCTAGCTGCTCTATGCATTAAAATGTAAAATATTCGATAATAAACACCATAATAATTATACTTTTGCAAGTGTTTTAGTATTCGTTATAATCATGTAGATTATGTTATACTAACTTTACTTTTCTAGTGCTGATGATAATATAATTTTTTTGTATGTCATGTTCACTCTTATAATACGGCCGATTTATCTTGGCAAGTTCGTGTATAATATTGACCCTGTGCTTTGTAAGTGGTGGCAACACCAAGGTTTTTAAGAAAAATAAATGGATGTTTCCAACGAACATTTAGTCCGAACTTCGCGCAGAAAGCAGAGCCGAGACATGGCGAGTGGAATGATGCGCGAAAGTTCGTAGTGTCTATGTTCAGACTTGCCAAGCTATTTCGGCAGTAGTTGTACTTTAACATGATTGATTAAAATCGATGCGACGATTTTTATTAACATTTTTGGAAGCCATATTTTGCTACTGATCAACATACACCCAGGCACAATAAATATATGGACAGTAAGGAAACTACGTACAATCGGTCGTAACGGCACACTCGCACAGACGCACGCACTGAAGAGGCCCCAAGCGATAGTAGCGGTGCTCTGCAGTGTATTTATTGTGGCTTAGGGGTCTCGTCGACGCGCGCGTTTCTGTGTGCCGTTTCGTAAGTTTGTTCTCTACTGTCCATATTTATATTGTGACCCAGGTTTTCTATATTATATTTAAGTTAAATATTAATGTATTATAAATATAAACCTTCCGGAATAAATTCTCTAAATGATAGTGAAAACTGCATCAAAATCCGTTGCGTAGTTTAGGAGAACAACGCGGCTGCACAGACAGACACGAAAAGACTTTATTTTATAATAAGTATAGAAGATAAAGAGCTGAGGCTTATTGAAACTTATCAATTAACCATAATACACATAGATTGCACGCTTAACAAAAATAATTCGGTAGCTATAACTCGAGCCTGAGTAAGAATAATTTAAACTAAAAAATATAATGCTTTATTCTTGTTACTATGTCCTGCAGAACACAGCTACCCTCTTATTGCCGATTCCTATAATTTACGGACCGTTATTGGTTAAAATTAAGACTCATCTTGACCAATAATGAAGCAAAGACCTAGTTTTGCATAGTGGACTCTCCCATATGGAAGTAGCTATAACAGGTAAAATTAGCATATGAATATATTTATATGCCCAGTTTGGCAATAAAAAATGGGACCATTGGTAAGCAAAACGATTCGTTTTTGTTTATAGGAACCGAGTATTAGCCAACGTTCGCACGGACTAAAAAATATCGTGGCGGGATTTTATCGCGCACTGGATTTTCAACTCTCGGTGTTGAGCAGAGCGTTGAAAATCCAGTGCGCGAAACAAAATAGCCGCGATATTTTTACGTCTGTGCGAACGTCGGCTAATTCAAGAACAACATAAATATTTAACACTTTATAAATACAGGTTAATCATTGCCATTTGATGGCAATGAAGCATAAGAACAATAATAATATAGTTAAATAAGATGTTTTTGAATAAGAGGGCTGAATAATGTAGCAGATACGCCCACTTCAAAAGACTCGTATTATCATACATTCCTCCTACAAAATAAGTGTGGTGTCAACCGCGCGTCTATGGTAACAACCAGACATTGACAGCTCCTTTATTTCGTAGCAGTATCAGATGCTTCATTCGATTAAATGTTCATTTTTGACCGACTGACCCAGATGGAGGGTCATGTTTTTCGCGCGCATTTCATGTATGGATGTATGCCAGTTCCAATTGTGACCTCCTGTAGCCTAAACGGCTGGATGGATTTTAACATAATGTCATATATTGGATCTGGAAATAGAAAAAAAAGGGTTTTTTTAAAAATAAATTATAACAATATTGGTATCAAATAAAAGCTAGTAATGAGTCAAAACCAAATATATTAATAAAACTAAAAAGCTTGATCTTTTCAGTTATGTGTTTTTGCAATCAGTTTTTTGTTTTTGTAAATAAATGGTTTTTTGTTTCATTTCACGATGACACGCCGAGACGGTTGGAGTGTAGACTTTTTCCGGAAATTGACCAATTTTATTACAGTATTGGGTTAACCTTGTCTATAGAAACCGTTGACATTCTGAGAAGCACGCACGACGCATCGTTCGCGAGAAAAAGGCTTTCGAAATTAAATTTTCACTTTGAATTTGTGTTCTGACGTTTCACCGAGTGAAAGATGCCGAATGAAAAACAGAAATGAAAAAAAAAAAGTGAAGCGTCTGATATCTGCTTTAGGGCTGTTATCGTATCACAAGTGTTACTACTGACACAGTATAATAAAGTTACAGTGGTTTATCTTCACACAAAACGGTCGAAAGTATGCATTTCGAAATCTCAGTATATACCAGTAGGCAACAGTTCGAGTGTGCGGCAGTACCGAGCAGCCGTAGGTCACTGCTCAGATAAACTACTGTAGGTTTATTATTCTGTGCTACTGACGTGCGGTTGACCTTACAATGAAGTGAAATAAAAAGAAGGACTAGTTAGAGCTAACAGTGCCCAAGTCCAACAACACAGTGGTGTACAGGGTGTGGTCGCGCGGCTGCGCGGCGGCCGCAGCAGGCGGCACGGTGTTGCGGTACGAGTACTGCAGCGCCAGGCGCGCCGCGGCAGGACGGCCGCCCTCGGCCGCCTCGTCCGTCACCACTTCCAGCCGGAGCGCCAACTTGTTTGATTTGCGCCACATTATTATGCTGCAACAATATTTATTTATTAGACGACAATTTTGACCCACAGTGTTTGTACTTAATACAAACCCCAGTAATAAATATTAATTTTTCTAATTAAATCAATTACCTAAATAAAATATAAAAGGTTATTGGTTTTTGGCAAAGAAAATGTTGTTGAAGAAGGCTTGGCGTCACTACTAAGAATGACGCAGCGATATTTTATCTGATAACTAGCGAATGTATTATACATATAAACCTTTCGGAATAAATTCTCTAAATGATAGTGAAAACCGCATCAAAATCCCTTGCGTAGTTTAGAAGAACAACGCGGCCACACAGACAGACACGAAAAGCGACTTTATTTTCTAATACTTTCAGTCAACAAAGTACCGGGAATGGATGATTTGTTTATGGTTCCAAATTCAATTATTTTTTTTTGTTGTTGTTAGATTGGCAGAACTGTTTCACATTTTGGCGCCGAGTTTGAGTTGCATCTGTTATATAGATTAAATACAGTGGTGTTTTTAGTTAGAACATATCTAGTGTGTATTGCGAGTTTCATAATGGACAAAAACATCGAACAAAGAGTTTGTCTTAAATTTTGCATCGCCAATGGAATTTCGTGTTTGGCGTCCCAGAAAATGCACACACGAACAGAAGCCACGTACAACTCAACAGAACACTTACGGTGAATCGACTATAACAAAAACACGTGCTTATGAGTGGTGTACAAAGCGGTCGAGATGTGATGGAAGATTTGCCTCGCTCTGGTAGGCTATCAACGTCTTCAACTGAAGTTAACATCGCAAAAGTGAAGGAAATAGTGACTGAAAATCCTCATTCGAGTTTGAGAGAGATAGCCGCTGAACTTTCTGTGTCTCACGAGTCGATCCGTACCATTTTAAATAACCACTTGGCTTGGGTATGAAACATGTTGCCGCTCGGCTAGTCCCAAAAGATCTGAATTTTCTCCAAAAACTCAATCGCATAAGAGTCGCTGAGGACATGCTAGAACGAGTCAATTCCTACCCAACATTCATGAAACGCATTGTTACTGGTGACGAGCCGTGGGTTTATGAGTTTGGCATGCAAACTAGTCAATAAGCTTCGGAGTGGTGCCTTCCAACTGAACCGAAACCGAAAAAACCACGCCAAAGTCGATCAAAAGTCAAAGTCATGTTGACCGTTTTCTTTGACTATCGCGGTGTTGTGCACTCGGAATTCTTGCCGGAAGGTCAAACAGTAAATAAAGAATATTATTTGAGCGTTATGCGGCGTTTAAGAGAGCAAATTCGACGAAAAAGACCAGATTTGTGGAAAAAAAATTCTTGAATTTTGCACCACGATAGTGCGCCTTCGCACAAGGCCATCACATGCAGTGAACGAATTTTCGACCAAAAACTCAACAAATACCATCGAGCAGCCACCTTATTCACCAGATATGGCTCCAGCCAACTTCTTTCTTTTTCCTAAACTCAAATTACCACTTCGTGGCACCCGTTTTCATTCGGTAGAAGACATAGGAGAATTCGCGGCGAGAACTGAACTCGATTCCGGAAAAAGCGTTTAAAAAATGTTTTGATGATTGGATTATTCTTTGGCGTAAGTATATCGTTTCTGAAGGAGCATACTTTGAAGGCGATAAAATAACTTTGGATGAATAACTAACATTTTATGTATTATTGATCGTTTCCCGGTACTTTCTTGACGAGAGTAGTAAGTATAGAATAACGAGAAATTGCGGCTAGGAAGGGAGTGACTACTGAGATGGCGACTAATAGAGTAGTTTGAAACAAGATATGCTGCACCGAGCCGAAATTGATAACGAAAAAATTGGGATATGGGCAAGAGACTGATGATGAACGACGACTAATTGCAATGACCAGTTTTCCAAGTTAATTGATAATGGTTTACCTCTTGATGGTGCTCTCTCTTGTATTTTAGTTTTATTAAAATAAATTAATCATTGGGCAAAGAGAAAACTGTTGGCGCCTTACTTGCTGCGCTGTTGTTGTGTATGACTATGACGGAATAATAAAGTGAGAATGATTCATAGTTACCGGTCCTTCTTACTAACGACCAACTCCTGTGTGTCCTGCATATTTGTGCTTATTTATAACTACCTATGTTTAAATAAACGTTACTTCAGAAGTTAGCGATATGAAATTATTATTTTATCAACTATCATTCAATGATTAGTTTTTCACTTTAATCACTACTCTGCACTGTGTGTACATCAAAGTTGAGACTGAATACAAATTTTCACACCACAATTAAAAATATTGGCAGATTGCAAAACTGAAGTGTTTTTTGGTCGAAATTTTTCAAGATTATTCGATAACTATTATGACTATGATGCATAGCTGTGTGAACGCGGCCACGTTTCGGGAATGTCTGAGTATTTCCAAACGCAGTCGAATCTCTTATTCAAAAGCTCTACACGCAATCCACGTAAATATGTTACTTATTTAAAATTAATTGTACTGGGGTTAGTTTTAATGTTGGATTTTGATTTGTAATAATGCCCACGGTTTTTGAGTATTTTATTTATTTATTTTATTTATTTATTAAAACTTTATGCACAAGTAAAAAAATACTGTACAAAGGCGGACTTAATGCCTGAGGCAGTATTTTATGACACTTAAGTTGCGTGTACTTTCGATTATTCATTGTATTGTTTTGCATTTTAATTGTTTAAATGCTGCAGATCACGAGGTCAATGGCCGCGGGTAGTGTAGTAACTTGTAATAATTATGAGTTTAGAAAATCCACTTTGTTTTATTTTATTGTGCGTATAGACTTCGATGCCTCGATGGATAATAGTAATTTAACGGTGCATCCACACTGAAGTTACTTTTTGTAGAGTAACATTTTGCATCATGATAACAATAAGTTACTTTTTATAACTTTTAGTAAGTTTATTAAATAACTTTTTGCTATCCGTTGTTGCCACTAACACTTGCAAACGCACTGATACACCTTTAGTAATTTAAGCTTTAAAACGTCACAGGCGTGAACGTCTGTGACGTTTCGCCAGCCTTGAATAATTTAATAATGATTACTCACTCATTAGTATCGTGCTGAGCGTCGTCGTCGTACTCGGCGGCGTCGTCCCGTTGCGCCAACGTCAGCGTCACGTCGGGTGACGTCACGTGACTCGTCGCCTCATACACCGGCACTCGCTCGATGGCTTTGAATGATGATGTGTCCTGCAATAGTGATGTACGCGTAATGATGTTTATAATCAAGGTCTAACCACACAAAGTCGTGTTGTGTCAAGAATACGAGACATCTCGTACATGACCCTGCACGGATGTACCGTGCGACCACCGCATGGTCTTCAGCAGATGCAACTAATCGATGATACATTTTTATTTTGCCAATTTTTTTTAGCACTGGATCTGCGTGGTCCATTACGTCCCACTCATTCTCACAGAGAGGAGGCCTGTGTCCCAGCAGTGGGAACATCTGGCGCATAGTTTATTATGCTATGCATTTAGTTTGGATCACTGAGAAACAAACTGCTATTTTCTGAAAAATGGGATTCATGGTTATTTTAGGTTATTCCACAAATCCCCATTATGACCTAGACGTCAATGTGGACAAAAAGTTCACAAATCCCCATTGTTAGGACAATTCCTAACAATGGGGATTTGTGAACTTTTTAACTAACTAACTATGAAATCTCTATTGGCAATCCAATAGAGATTTCTGGAATAACCCGTTATTTTCTTTACGTTTCTATTTTAATTTCTAAAATTCTACATGTAAGCAAGTAAAATAAATAAACTCACTTTTTCCAAATTGAGCGATCTTTCGAGCGACTTCTCAATACTCTTGGGTTCCTCCTTGTCCTCCTGAGGGGGGATGTCCTCGGGCTGCAGCAGTCGCAGCTGCATCTCATGGCCCGTGGGGTTGGTCAGCTTCAGCAGGAGAGCTGACTTCTGGCCAGGTTTGACCGGCTCGTGCGATATTATCTTTACTTCGGGGACGTGGTAGCTGTGAAAATATGGTGTGTTACGACTTTTGTTTATGTACTTATTGGCGTGTAAATATCTGTCAGTTACTCAATACTCAATCAAATAAATCTCAATTGGTAAACAAATTTGTCCAGAATACGGCTAAAATTCAATAAAATGTTAATGTAATGTAATCATTTCTTTCATTCCACAATGACTGAATGTGTGCTTACTGCTTAGTTTAGATATGCGTAACTACACCTTCCTCAGGGTGATAGGATGCCGCCGGGGTCGCGGGTTGTTCGAAAGAGATACCGTGGCCCTGGCACAGGTAACTGAAGGAACACGTGGGTTTTAGTCAGTAAAGGTCTGACACGTCCTCCCACTCCGCTCAGAGCGGGAGAATTCATTTCATGATTTCCCATCCACAAAACAAAAAAAAAAAAGGAGTGATAGGATAATTCTACCTATGCTAATAATAGGTTGGGGAAAAAGTTTCTTCGCATTTTTTAAGAAAATTCAAAACATTTTTTAATATACATTATTTACATTTATCTAAAGTATGTAGGTACCATTTTGTTCGATAACTTTTTGCCATCTTGTAGGTAGGGACATGATCCCATTGCTATAGAAATTTAGGGACTTCTGATCAAAATACTGCGACAAGTGGTTTTGGCAGTCCTCTCGTGATGTTAACCTGACACTGCCTAAAGAATTCTGAAGAGACCGAAACAGGTGAAAATCTGAAGGTGCAAGGTCAGGACTATACGGCGGATGCGTTAACACCTCCCAGCCAAACTCTGTTAATTTTTGCTGAGTGGCTAAAGATGTGTGAGGTCTAGCGTTATCATGATGAAAAACCACACCCCTTCTGTTGATTAATTCCGGCCGCTTTCTCTCAACTTCTTGCTTTAATCTCATCAGTTGTTTGCAGTAGAGTTCAGAATCGATGGTCCTGCCTGGTGGTAACAGCTCATAAGGAATAATGCCCTTCCAATCCCACCACACACACAGCACCACCTTGTTGCGAGTTAACCCGGGTTTCGCCACAGTCTGTGAAGCCTAACCGGCCTTTGACCACGACCTTTTTCGCACGTTCTTGTCGTACGTGATCCACTTTTCATCACCAGTTATCAGCTTCTTCAAAAATGGTTCGGTTTCATTACGTCGTAATAAAGAATCACAAATGAGTATACGGTTCATTAGGTTTCTTTCAGTAAGCTCGTGAGGTACCCAAATATCGAGCTTATTTGTGTACCCAGTTTTTTTGAAATGCGCCAAAACTGTTTTGTGATCAATTCCCAGTTCTTCAGCTACGTCGTAACTACTGATATGCCGATCTTGCTCCACTATTTCAAAAATGGCATCCATTTTATCCGTAATAGGGCGACCAGAGCGACGTGCATCTTTGACATCAAAATTTCCGGATTGAAAACGCTTAAACCAAATTTGTGCTACTCTCACAGACACTGCACTGGGTCCATAAACATCGCAAATTTTTTTCGCGGCTTGCATTGCATTTTTGCCTTTTTTGTAGTAAAATTTTAAAATGTATCGAATTTCTTCATTAGATTCACTCATCTTGACACTACGAAAAACAAATGAAAATCACACATTTTCCTAATTTGAATTTGGAATTATGTTCTTTAAAATTTAAACTTTCAATGATACCAAAACCAGCCAGATACAAATAGTATAGCCAAAGAGATTTTATTTTAAGTTCAGACATACTATAATGCGAATAGACTTTTTCCCCAACCTAATATTTAAGGCATAATAGCTGCAAAGTTCTCAGGGGCTGCAGCCTTAATTTCGCTGCCACAAAACTTCGTTACTATGAGCTGTGTTCTGTATGTTAGCTGGAGACACCCCAGCTTCCTCATGCAGTACAGGCAATCCTGTGAGGTTAAGGTTTTAGACTGTAGTCAGAAAAATAAGGCATAATACATACACAAGGAAGAAAAGAACTGAACGACGATACTTAAAAAAAAAATATTGAAAAAAAAAAACAAAAAAACCCAATGCAAAAACACATAAGTTAAATGAGAAAAACAAACATGATAATAATCTATAGAATTCTGATATTGCAGGCGGGACAAACCCATAACCTGAAATATGGTGTAACTTTTGTTTGTTCCGGCTGCAATACCAAAATTCTATAGATTATAATATAATGTTTGTTTTTCTCTTTTCAGTTTTGTGTTTTTGCAGTCGGGTTTTTTAAAATGTTTTTTTTTAATTTCAATCTTTCTAGTTTTATTAATATATATTTGGAATTAACTCATTACTAACTTTTATTTGATGCCAATATTGTTGTTATTTATTTAAAAACAAACCTTACCCTCCCTTTTATTTGTATTTCCAAACACAATATATAAAATATTATACAGCCTATGTTTCTCACAATTAAGACGAATCTAACGGCAAATCATATGTTAAAATCCATCAAACCGTTTAGGCTACAGCCCGGCGAGCACGACCTACTGTGACATGGCTTGAGTCACACATTTTATCACATTTTGGGCGAAAAAGACTGTTTTGTCTTAAATGCTAGCACGGCGGCGTGAGATAATTTCTTGACATGTGACATAACTACTTGACGTTTAGTTGGGACTCGTATGTCTTATTTGCTAATATGGGCGCACCAATTATATCACAAATGTCACATTTTGACGGTGACTAAGATAAATTTTATCACGTTCGTTCGGAGGTGGTGATAAGATTTGAAAATTGAAAAAAAATATATTTTCCTGCTAATTACTCTGCACCAAATGGCAATAGATTATTTTCTTGCATTATGTGTTGGTGGTTTATTTGTATGAAGAATTGCGCGTAAAAAAATGTAAAAATTGTAATAAGTTATTTAATAAATTACTATTTTTTATATTTTTAAAGGGTTTTTTCATATTTTAAAAATACATATTTAAAACTATAAACAATACGCGTGGAAAACAACAAAAAAAAAATAAAAATAAATAAATAATTTAAGTAAATACATACTTATATTACCATAATTTTTTTTTTGGTGCCTACATGTTGAGAATTAGGGGTTTATGGGTCCCAGAAAGGGGGGCCAAATTGTCATTATTTTTGCGATAGGACACACCGTTTTCGAGATAAAAGCAAAAGAAAAGAAAAAAAAAAGATTTTATTTGGTCGCATATTCAGTTAGTCTTAGACATTTTATTTTTTTCAATTTACTATGTCGCACTATGAACTTAGCAACAAGAAAGGCATGTCGCGCCTCTAGATTATGTCACATGGTTGACCCGTGCTAGCATCTAAGACAAATTCTAAGACATGACATAATTTATCATGTCTTGTCACAAACGTCTTAGGTACGCCCGTGCTCGCCCCGCTGGAATGAAACTATCAAACGTAGTATGGGTTAAAAAGTTTTTTTTCATGATTTTATTTTACCACTTTGTCGGCGTGATGAATATGTAAGTATATCCATGCCAAATTATAGCTTTCTAGTACTAAGAGTTTCTGAGCTAAGCTGCGGACGGACAGACGGACATAATAGCGAAACTATAAGGGTTCCTTGTTCACTACGGAACCCTAAAAAGCAGTTTCCGCGCCAAAAATTCAAATTATTGCCTCGGAGGTGCTAAGGAGCGCCGTTGCCGTTCCATGCGCTACATTATTGCCATTTAGTTTGAAATTAGATTATAGACCGGGAGTCGACAAATGGAACTACTTTATGAAAGGAGATAATACTATTATTAGATCTTTTAGTGGGATTTTGTTCATGACTTTTTGATCCTCATGATAATAATATACTTACTACGCTAGCAGCTCGATCTTGAACTTGATGGAGCCCGGGTTGTACTCGGGCTTGGTGAGGTTGTGGTCGCAGGCGCGGCAGCGCTGGCTGCGCTTCACGCTCAGCAGCTTGGCGAGCGGGTGCAGGCGCGACACTGACACTGGCTGCCACTCGGGAGACGCCAGGCGTTGCGGCATGCTTGTTACTGTAAGAAATAAAGTTTTAGGAAGAAGTTTAACTTTTACCGGGTGTACTAATAGAAAGCGATTGTCGCGCGGATATGCGACCGTCGCGATCGTTTGTTCGGCGAATCCGAACGCGTCGCGCCGCCAGAGAGCGCGTTCGTGTTTTTCTAACAATTTATCGCGACGCTCGCGTATTCGCGCGGCGACTTAGGGCCAGGCCTAAGCAACCCAACGCTTTAAAACCTAAATTTACAAAGGAGGACTGGCAAATATTTCAACTATGGTGACGTATTATTTATGTATAGTATTTTAGCTTTTATGTATGAAAGAAAAATAATTGAAACATAAATAAGTTAATTTCATATTATACAAGACAACTCTGGAGTCGGATCTAGTATCGTTTGGCAGGAGGAGGGGGGTAAAAGGGATGAAAGCTGGTAGGGGTTGGATCCCTGATTATAACACTACCACTCTTATTGCAAGGTAATGCATATTTTTCGAGATTTAATAAAAATTGTTTCTAACCTCAAATCAAATAAATAGTGAATAGAAACGTTAAAATGGGTGATTGACAACCAAATCTGTACCAGATATTGTCTGTGGTGTAAAATGTCGTGCAAAATCGATGAAACGAAACGTAAAAAAAAAATATGTGTTCTGTGGTCATGTGTTAGTGTCATTTGTTTGTTTTTACCTAGAAATCCTGCTCAGAAGGAAGTTACTGTACCCCCATTTCCCAAACCAAAGTGTGTCAAAGTGTTCCAAAACCGAATCGGGGCACCCCGACTCCACGTAGGTAGTCTTTTGGCTGCTACCCCTAGAGTGTTTATAAAAACCGGAGGCACGGAAGGAGAGCAGCCCCGCCCGCTGTAACAAAGCTTTGTGATGTAGGGGCGAAGGGGCTGCACTTCCCGCAGCGCCGGAGACGTTATAGAAGCAACTTTAAAATGTTTTGAGGTTGGGTTACTATAATTAGTTTTTCTTAAGAACGTGGGCTGCATCAATTGGGTACCCCCGTTGTATTAAAATTTTAATACAAATGGGGTACCCAATTGATGCAGCCCACTGTACCACTCCCATGAAAAGGTAATGCACCATATCAGGGGAGTGGGAGCTCCCCCTCCACACCCCCTCTTCACCCCACCCCCTCCTCCTGCCAAACGTAGATTTCAACCCAACTCTCTCCCTAGACAACATTCGGTAAAAAATAACAGGTTCCATAATTATTTCGGCGAGACTTTAAAGCCGATCGTCCACCGCCAGCTAAACAAGTTAGTTTAGTTTAGCTCGCATAGTTGGGCCAGTTTTTCGTACTTACATGATTGCGCGTCCACCGCAAACTATGCGCACCTGATGAAAAACTAGCTTAACTATGCGAGCTAACCTAAATTAACTTAGGTTAGCTGGCGGTGGATGATCGGCATAAGTGTTCTTACACACGAGCGACACGCGTCAACGCACAGAACATTCAATACTCAAGAGCGTCTAAAGTGACGCTTGCAGTTGCGGCCGCCATTTTGTCATGCGGACGGGACACGCTATAAGTTGCCTCTGCCGTTGACGCGTGCCGCTCGTCTATAAGAAACTAACACCGTCTCCATGATTAATCCTTACCTGTATGTAGAGACGAACCAATCAATAAACGCAATACTAACTCTGGTTCAAGTTGACCTCCTTAGTGAAGATGTCGTCGGGCAGTTCATCGACCTCCTCACTAGCCTGGCTGGGCACGAAGCTGGCGATGGCAGAGGACGAGCTCTCGCTCGACGGGAGCCCGGCGATGTTGCGCGCCATGGCGCCCGTGAGGCCCGTCTTGTCCTACACATTGTTATTGCTTTTAGTGACAACAAGAATGGGTGGATGAAAGTTCAATGGCGGTTCATTTATTTTCAGTATGTGTAAGCCG
The DNA here is from genome assembly GCA_946251885.1 of Cosmia pyralina. NCBI lineage: Eukaryota > Metazoa > Arthropoda > Insecta > Lepidoptera > Noctuidae > Cosmia > Cosmia pyralina. The sequence goes on along the minus strand of OX276348.1, from coordinate 1,994,351 downwards.
CAATTAATATAAGAATATTGGTAGGTACATAAAAGTTTGCATAGAATAGAATAGAATAGAATATTTATTTGCCAGAAACATGGTATGTTCACAAAGGTGTTCTTAACATTTCTTAGTGCTGCATGTCTCACCGTTATAACGGTATGCAAAAACAATTTACAATTATAATTATAATATAATTACAATTATAATTATCTTATATCAATTATATCATAATTATATATATCATCATTATGCAAAAACTTGAATTGTGAATCCACAGTCTTGTGTTTTTTTTGTTATTATAAACTATTAAGTAGGTACTTACTAAACTTTTTTCTACTGATTTTCAGATAATATTAGATAAGTAGGTGCAAAATGAATGTTCGAATATTGCTTTTGTCACCTCTCTCGCTCACACGCTATATGAAAACATGCTTTTTTTGAAAAATGTAATCAATTGGCGAAGTAATAAAATAATATTAATTGATTAGGTAATTAATAAAAACACATTTTTACTGTGGCATTTATTTAACTCAACTCAAAAACAGATCATAGTACATAACACAATAGAAATGTGTTTTTAATAAAAAATCTGCCTAGCCTTTTCCCAACCATGTTGGGGTCGGCTTCCAGTCTAACCGGATGCAGCTGAATACCAGTATTTCATATGGAGCGACTGACTATCTGACCTCCACAACCCAGTGACTGGGTAATACGATACCCCTTGGTAAGACTGGTTGTCAGACTTTCGGGCTTCTGACGACCCGTAAAGACTGTCAAAGATCCACGAATGACAGCCGGGACCAACGGTTTAACGTGCTTTCCGAGGCACGGAGGAGTCTCGGTATGTAAAGATGCTAACCCATCCCGGACCAACCCCGGCAAGCGTAGCTTCACCTGATGGATCGACCCGTACGTTTTTACGAAATGTGTTTTTAATAATTAGGTACTTACCAAATTAATATTATTTATTAGTTCGCCAATCAATTACATTTTTCACTCTTAAAAAACATCTTTTAATTTTTTCTTCATTCTGAAAAATTTGTTCCGTGTGAGCGAGAGAAGTGACAAAATGCGGCAGTCCTCATTTCTTGATTTCAAATTACTATATTCCTTTGATAGCATCATGCTACTTCATAAATGCTTCGGCAGAACCACTTTTGGTTAACTTTTGATCCTCGGGCTGCGATATCAGAGGACAAACTTTCTCTTGACGGTAACCCGGCTAGGTTTCGTGCCATCGCTAGGTGAGACCAATCTTTTCCTGACTGGTCCTCGGAAACCTAGCCGGGATCAAAAGTTAATCAAAAGTGGTTCTGCCGAAGCATTTATGAAGTAGCATGATGCTATCAGAAAAATATAGTAATTTGACATCAAGAAATGATCAAATTTTTGAGAATGAAGAAAAAATGAAAAGATGACGTCGTGCTTAGACGTCGTTATATTTGCATTTTAATTGGCTTTAGGGGTTCTAAGAAGGGTTTGTAATAGATGGAGTTCAATAGCATTTCAATGTTGAGTTTGTAAATCTTTAGTTAAAGGACAAATCTAATTTATAATATTGAATGTTTGTTTGATTTGTACACAAGGATGCCCCTCATAACATAACTGGAAATAAAGTTATGGCTAGGGGAGAAATTTCTTAATGATTAACATAGACAGTGTCTGGTTCCATTTTATCACAAGACTTGTTTAAAAACCTTGGTCTTGCTGATTGATTAAATAATTTTACATGAATATTGCTGCAGAAAGATTAAATAATTTGTATTCATGTTTCTCTGTCAACATTAATCTGTTGTATAATTGGCGTGTGCTAGCTGACATAATGGCAAATAATTTAATTTAATGTTTTGTGTTCCGTAACGTAAATTATTTTGCGTACTATTGTATATAGAGTGTAATCACAGAAATCTTAATACTTAATCAAGTTTTTTTAATTGAACAGACAGCTGTGCTGCTAGACAGTTCGTTGCGCCACTTCTTCTTCCCACCTAAATCACTAGGAAGTGGTGAAGGGCGGGCGTGTTGTGGGGACTGTCTAATGTAATTTTGACGTTCGAAAAGTGCTGATTCTCAGCCTAGTTTGAATAAATGTATTTTTATTTCTTTTTCTATTCCTCTGGTTCCAAGTCCTGCCAAACGACATCCACAACACCAGCACAGTGACTACTACTATTCCACTTACAGTAAGAGTGATATATTTCCCTCTGATGTTGAACTTCTTCCTCTCCCGCTCGATCTTCTCTTGTTTCTCCTGCATGGCGATCGCTTTGTAGTAGTCCAGCAGCTGGTTGACGCGTGCTGTGTACGGGTTTGTACGCTCTGGCCAACCCCCTGATGCTAAACAGTTAAATTGTATTTTTTTAAATTTCTTTGTTGTTTTTCTGTGACATTGATGTTTAAACTACGGGATATTGCTCTGGCTAGGTTTGCAGTTATCCTTAATGAACTACAATGCTTGTTGATTTGCCCAAAGATAGAATTTAAATGTAGATACATGTGAAAAGAGCTGTAAGGTTGTTATGAGCAGAGATTGGATAAGCGGATGCATAGTTATCTAAAGTTAATTGTTGGCTAAGAAATTATGGAAGTGGCTTCTTATTTTTTTTTTTTTTCTTAATACAAATCTCGGGAATGCACAACTAATTGGATACATGTTTTGGAAAGGACTTCTTAAATACGTGGTATTATTTATTTTAAAAATACTGGGACACTGGGATCACATAACTATTTGTATGCTTGTTTACTTGAAATTCATGTTTAACCCCTATACAAATATATGTGTATGTATAGTATAACGCACAAGCAGGTATAATTTGTCGTCTCACTCGCACACTCGCAAAATGCTCACCCCTCTTATGAAGGTTTTTTTTTGGTATGGACCTCTTGCAATTGGCTCTGGAAAGCCTTGTTTGCCGTTTAACCGGGCATAGGCGGGGTCAGAAGGGCCTCTCGCCGTGAAATTTATTTTGGCGGTGCTAACATAAAAATTAATAATATACTGTAAACATTTTTTAATGAAACTCAAGACACCGAGTTGTTTGTATCTATATTTGTTACGCAGTTTGGCAACCTACATTACAACATTAGCTAGAATTTGATTCTAATAATAGTCAAAAAGAATACTAAAATCAATTCCGGAACTGCAATATTTTTAAGAAAGCTTTTATCATCTAAATAAGTAAGTAAGTAGAATATGTTTTGTAACTGCATTTCCTACTCCTATGTTTAATGCATGCCATGGCAGCCTTTAATTAAGGCTACACTATAAAATGTAAAAATAATGTGGGTATTTTGACATGTATTTTTGGTGTATGCTTTTTTGGTTGTCCTTAAATAAATAAAGTGCATTCCATATTAGTAAGTAAATATACATTAGATTCTATAATCAGTGTCGATCCCGGAATCTCATGCTTATTTCAATACAAAAGTGCATTCCATAATAGCCAACACCTCAACTTTAGGTAAATATCCATCTGATTATCCTATCACTTACCACTAGTCACTGGCTATACAATCAGCCTAGTCAAGATACACACAACAAAAGATACTTATTTTTATCAAATCTTCATGCTGTACTTTTCTATTCTCAGGCTATCTGTTATTATCTGTTAATCTCATATTTTTTATGTTAAATTTTTACTTTGTGTTCAAATGTGTTCCGTGCATACAGTACTGTGAACAAATAATAATTTTTCTTTCATTCTTTCTTTTCTTTTTTTTTTGAACATAAAAAAATCAATTTACTAACCTACAGGCTGATCAGGAATCCCAACATCCCTAGACGTCCACCTACAGTTAAAGCAAGACAAGTAGTACATCTTCTTAGGTTGTTTGCTCTCCACCTTGGTATCTCCAGCGGCTGCTGGGTCCTGCAGCACTTGCCGAGGCTGGGCCATGGTGGCCCGTGTGGATAGGGTGTGGAAACAGCTGGGACAGTCGAAGCAACTGCTGCAACGGTTTTTCTTGAGACGGGCCTCTGATGACGGCATGTTCTCAAGACAGTTTGCACAGTAGTGGGAGTCCACCTGGTAAAGAACATTGTGGATAGAAATGAGATTATAAAAAGTGGGTACTCTTAATAACTCATTGACACAGAAATGATATGGATTAACTAGATAAATTAACATAGAATGAAATGATATTCTTATGAAATGGTTCTTTAACATAAATTCATGTTTATTATACTTAATACTAAACAGCTTGAAGCTTAGCTTAGACAATGTTTGAAGGTGTCACAAGCCACAGCTTGCACCGTTAAAGAACCAGTCAGCTTATTTCATGATTCTGACATTCCTAATTTGAGTGGGATGTGCAAATCTGTACCTACAAAGATTTTCTTTTAATCAATAAATGGACAAGATGTCATCTGGATCTTATGTCTCAAAAACAACAAGAAAAGTTGCGCATTGTCAGATATCGTTACAGAATCATGAGAAACGACTGCTCTAGTAAATAAAAGGAAAGGTGTGTCAAGTTGAAGAATTTCTGAATAAATTTAACAAATTCTCACATTTAAGTATAACTTATGTTAAGTTTAATCATAACCTAGATATTTCTAATATAATCATAGTAGAAAAATGCAAATTTTGTTATGTATTTATGCAGCAAAATACATCAAAAGTGGGTTACCTCATGACAAATGCAGAAACCGCAACGTATTTTCAAGCAATGCCGACAGAAATAAAGACTCGTGATGGGTTTTAGTTGTCCACAAGAACAAATATACTTCACATAATCTGGCTGTGTTAAATAAGCCATGTTTTACTATTATTATAACTTAAAAAAAACTCGGAAATCCTGGACAAATACAAATAAGACTTCAGTCACTTCAATAATCCAGTCAGTGATTCAGTGCAGTGACATTAGCATTTCATTGACAAGTTATTGACAATGACAGTTGACGTCATTAGTTACAGTTCAGAAACTAATAGATCACCAAGTAAAGTTATCTCGCTTGGTTTTCTCAAATAAAAATATTTGAGAATAGAAAAATTAAAAATAACGTGAAAGGAAATCTATTTTGCCACCATTTAGCTTCATTAATAATACTAACTGTAAAGGTCACCCATTAATTTACGACACAGGTTTGCACCGGTTGCTCGCAAGTTTTATACTGAGCAAAGTGGGCGATTTTAAATGTTAAACTGGTTTAAAGGAGTGGTCAGGAATAATAGAAAAGTCACCAATTCGTTTAGTTACATAACACATCATTATAGTACTGAACATAAAAAGGTTTAAGGATCGGCATTCTTTGTAAACATTTATACTTGATATGACTGTATTGGATGAATGAAAAAGGGCATTAATCCAGGCGAGTTGCACTGATAATAACTTGTTGATGAGAAATTTTCATCAACATCTAGGTCCTCCGTAGATTTAGCTAGTTATATATGGACCATAGATAGGTAGGTAGGTTTACTAAATCTATGATAAGGACCCTTCTCATCTTAAATCAGCATCTATGCCTAAACCTGTGTTTTCGTAATTGCTGTATGGCGTTCCAGTTGGAGGATAATTATATAATTAAATAATTAAAAACAAAATATCCACCAGCTACGTGAACGAACACACAGCACAGTTCTTCAAGGGACTCTTTTTGAAATCTTTGGGCACCCAGTTGTAGCCTGGGTCCAATGGGTTACAGAGTAATGTACACTTCTGGACACATCTATTGGCCCACCTTAGAGTTTAGGTTTCGATGGCCCCTACCGAAATATGATTGCTAGATTGAACAAAAACTGTTGATGCAGTTTTAAACCTGATACATTTTACCATCTTTTTCGATCGTATTGTTTTAAATTTGAATTCAGAATACCATACGACATGGAGCTACGCCTAACAAGTCGGATATGCGCCTTGTTAAAGGCAATTGATTTTTGAATAAAAAACATGTTTTATCAAATAAAGGTTTAATTTAATAACGCGTGTTGCCTCCATGGGCATCTACCACAGCTCTCATACGATTAGGCATAGAGTTTGTCAACCGCTCTATGAAATTTTGAGGGATCATCTCCCATTCCTCTTCTATGGCAGTTTTCAACTCCTGCATCGTCTGGGCAACTGGCTGACGAGCCCTAACACGTCTTTTTAGCTCGTCCCACATGTGCTCAATAGGGTTCATGTCTGGGCTTCTGGCTGGCCAGTCCATAACTGTGATGTTGACATCTCGAAGATATTCCCTGACGATGCCGGCCGCATGGGCTCTTGCATTATCATGCATAAAAAGGAAATTTGGGCCCACATAGTCCGCGTATGGTATCACGCAGTATCACGTGAGGTTCTAAGCACTCACGAATGTACCTTTCAGCATTTAATGTTGGCAGCCGTGGTCCTGTAACAACCTCAAGTTGAGTTTTGCCGCTCGCGGATATACCGCCCCAGACAGTCCATGAGCCACCGCCATAAGCAACCCTCTCATCAAAGCAGCATTGTGCGAAACGCTCTCCCTTACGTCGGTAGACCTTCTTCCTTCCATCATTGCCATGTAACACAATTTTAGACTCATCAGAAAAGAGTACACGGCTCCAATCTTGCTGTGTCCAATTTAAATGACTGCGTGCGAAATGAAGGCGCGCTGTTCGGTGGGCTCGCGTTAGTTTGGGGCCATTAGCTGGCTTGTGTGGTACCATATCGCGTTCTTTTAACCTTCTTCGAACAGTTCGAGCGCTCACAGATACTCCGTGGAAGTCGTGAAGTTGGTTTTGTATCTCAATGGAGGTAAGGTGACGATTTCTCAAGCTGGTCGTCACGATGAATCGATCCTGTCTTTCAGTTGTGACCCGAGATCGTGGCCTTCCTTGGCGACGAACAAAGCCGCCAGTCTCTAGGTACCTCCGATAAACATTTCGGACCGCAGATCGACTTAAATTAAGTTGAGCACTCACGTTTCTTTGGCTGTGTCCGGCCTGAATAAGTGCCACAGCTTGGGCGGCGACTTCAGGTGAAGTATCCATAGATTATTGATAGAACCTCACCTTAATGTTAAGAATAAGTAATGTTTGTTGCAAAACCAAAGATATCAATCACTTTTTCAAGAATTAAATCCAAGTAAACCAATAAAACCAAGTTTTCTTAGTATTCGATTGTTTGATATCAACAAACAGGCTCCAAATTGTCTTTTGTTTCTTTAAATTCTGTGTTCGAAATTCAAAAAAAGACTATTGAATGAAATTGTGAATGTGCCAGGTTCAAAACTGCATAAAAACTTTTTGCTCGACCTAATATAAAATTTTAGCTAGGAGCAAACGAAACTGAAAATACAAGGTGGGCCAAAAGATGTGTCCAGAAGTGTATAATCTTATTCATCTATGTATCCTCGAAAAAAGTTAAGTCGTAGTCGGCGTCTATTAGTCATGTCACAAGCTTGCGTCCAGCAAATAAAAAGTTAAATCTTAGTCGGCGTCTATTCGTCATGTATGTCATGTCAGCTTGCGTCTAATGACGTACCTAATATACGTCATTGGTTGCGTCCAGCAAATAACATAATATCACCGTCATGCCAGTATTCCCCGAAGGGTTTGGCAGAGGTGTACCTACAGTACACCCACATTTCACCAGTTATGTTTAAGTCCCATGTAATAGATAAGGGGCGGCGAGCCTATTACCATCAACCGCGCACAAATCCAGACTCCGGGCTGCGACTGATAAATTCGAGATGGAAAAACCCAATAACACTTTGCCCGGCCCGGGAATCGAACCAGGACCGCATGCACAGCAGTAGCGCTTCCGACTAACGTGGCAGCAAATAAGTTGTGTACAGTCAATGGTTGTGTAGGTATTATTATACATAAACGTAGACATAATGATACAACTCACAGACAGAGGCGGATTTGCCCTAAGGCACAGTAGGCCCGGGCCTAGGGCGGCCAATCTGACAAAAACTGATGATAACAAGAAATAACTGAAAGTACCTAAATATTCTAAAGGCTCGCGCACATTATCCGGCCACACTGCACCGCAACGTATAACAATAATCTTCCTAATCACTTCCGTACATACAGGGTTTTTGACCAATATCCTCTTAAGGGGTCACTGTACTCATCATTATGAACAACTTTTACTATGGGACCAAACCTGAAATCGCGAAAAAAAAATCAGTTATCTAACTACTTAGCAGATAATAAAGTTAACTAAATTACTGAATCGATTTCGATAAAAGTTGGCAATAAAGTAAATTCATTATGTAGTCTATATGATGGATGCTGACCTGCTGAGAAAGGGGCGGCTGGAACTTACTACATGGCCTGGGACGGCCAAGACTGCAAATCTGCCACTGCTCACAGATGTAGTTTTTCTCCTGCGGAGTGCTACCCTTATCCCAATTTAGGTAGGTAGACATGTGGGGTCGTGGTACAGCAGTCTCTTTGTATCTTACATCTCTACAGCCATCATCTCAATAGTCATCTCATTTCTAGCCATATCATCTTCAACACAGTTCATCCATCGCTTCTTTGGTCTTTCCCTACAAGCGAGCCAGAGCTAGAGCAGCTCATTTATTTTTCACGCTCAGGTTGGTTGGAAGCCATGCAGTACGCAGTCTCTTTTTTGTGTACCTACTTACAGACAAAGTGAAGCCCTGGCTCCTGCGCTGGGTCCTGTGTTACAGAAGCCAGTGTCTTCTCCCAATCAGTAGGTTCTGGATTTTAAAAAACAGTTGAGAGGTGTCGTGGAACACTCAGCTGGTTCCCGTCGCTTTTATTGCACACTTGGCAAATGAGAGCTACTAACCCGAAAAAAGCTAGATAGAGTTCATAGAGTAGAGCTTGTCCACCTCCCTAGAGTATATAATGTTCTGTGCTGTCTACTCTCATGTCTGGTCTTTACAATCGGCGATCATATCATTGCGCTGAAATACAGCCTTGCGGAATCGGAAGTGCCGTATGTAGGTACTTATGTGCGGTATGTGCCCGACCCAGTTCTCGAAAATGGAAATATCACATTGTACTGGGATCGATCCATCATCACTGACAGGACTATTGTTGCCAATAAGCCCGATATACAGTGGTGGTGGATTGAATAGAGCGGCGCACAATGGTTATTGACATAACGTCCCGCAAGACGAGAACCTCGTGAAAGTCGAGAAAGATAAAAAAATCAAGTATCTTGACTTGGCTCGCGAGGTTGTCGACATGTGGGAAGTGGACTCTGCGATCATTGTGCCGATAGTCGTATCAGCCAATGGCTTAATTGCCAAGAGCCTCGACCAACACCTAAGGACGAGGCTCACGTTGGGCAGCTGGATTAAGCGCCTGATTGAGAAAGCGGTACTTCTGGACACGGCGCGCATTGTTAGGAGGTTCCTCTCTCTGGAGCCTTGAGTCTCTGACCGCCGGTAGCTTTGACCCTGTTCCCGATACCGATGGGCTACTATTTTTTAATGTTTTTATATTCTTTTTATTTTATTTTTTTTATATTTTATTATTTAAAAATGTAACATATATGTGTTAAATTAAATAAAGGAAATAATGAAAGCCATATTAGTTACGGGCGCTAATCATATTTTAATCAACATACAACCTGACACTGACCTGCAAATTGCAAAAAACGTAAGAAAATTTGAATTTCGCGGGACACGACGCGCGTGTACGTGCGCTACGGTAAATGCGGTAGGGGGTAGGTCATATTACTGTATATAAGTAGTGTATTATCTATGACTAGCTGCGCCCCGCGGTTTCACCCGCGTAGACCGGGATAAAAAGTAGCCTATGAGTTAATCCAGGGTATAAACTATCTACATACCAAATTTAATCCAAATCTGTCTAGCCGTTTGAGCGTGAAGAAGTAACTAACATACACACACTCACAAACTTTCGCCTATAAAATACTAGCTGCGTACTTTAGATAAGTAGTGTATTATCTATGACTAGCTGCGCCCCGCGGTTTCACCCGCGTAGACCGGAATAAAAAATAGCCTATGTGTTAATCCAGAGTATAAGCTATCTACATACCAAATTTCATCCAAATCGGTCCAGCAGTTTGAGCGTGAAGAAGTAACAAACACACAAATACACCCCCACACACACTCACAAACTTTCGCCTTTATAATATTAAGTGATAGTGAGATTAGTGTGAAGTGTGACAAGCTCTACCTATAACGTGCTGTAAGGAACTTCATTCCCAAAATTAAAATAGCAATAAACTTAGTAATTAGGTCTGTGTTAGCAACTCAATTAAGCAGCTACCTATGTGCTTATTTTCCTCAACCAATCAATCTGCCTAGCCTTTTCCCAACTACGTTGGGATCGGCTTCCGGGGTGGATGCAGCTGGATATCAGCATTTTACATGGAGCGACTGCCTATTTGACCTCCACAACTCAGTAACTGGGTAATACGATACCTAGGTACCCCTTGGTAAGATAGGTTGTCAGACATTCGGGCTTCTGGCGACCCATAACATAACATAATGCGTCAGAGATGTTCGCAAAAGCCCGAGTCGACAGCTTCTCAGCTAAGTATCGTACGAAAGAAAAGTGGACCTTTTAGGTCTTTTACATAAATAAATAATAATAAATACGACTGTCAAGGTCCACGAATGACTGCCGGGACCAACGGCTTAAAGTGCTTTCCGAGGCACGGAGGAGTCTCGGTATGTAAAGATGGTCACCTATCCACGGTCCAACTCCGGCAAGCGTAGCTTAACCTGATGGATTGACCCGTGCGGCTGTCATTACTTAGCCACGAGCTCCTCAACCGTATAGGTAAAATTCAATGTTATTATATCCTGTGATATGAAGCACGAAGGCTTCAGGCTGCAATATTGTCTAGAAAAATTGATTCACGACTCACGTTCAACCTAGATATGTCAAGTGGTTTCCGAACAAAATGAATGCGTGGATTCTTCACACGCAAGGCCGTGGTGCGAATGTTAACTGACGAGCCAGGGACGGCTTGAGGACGGCCGCTAATTAGGCGCCATCGCCACAACAAGTTGCCAGTCATTAAAATAACCCAGTGATAGTAGGTCTTCAGGTTAGTGATTTTCAGCGGTCATGAATCTACACCTTTCATCTGTTTGACCAGCTGAGTCATGAAATACCTACTTACTTATTTCTGTAGTAAAAACAAGAAACCGTTGTTTCGCTAAGTCGATAAAAACAATTCTGTGTATGCGTAAATATTCATCCCAACTACGGAACCCTTCACCGGGCGTGGTCCGACACGCACTTGGAATCAGAATTTTTTTTTCGTGATTTCAGAGTTGGTCCCATTACATAGTGAAAGTTATTCGTAAAAAGCTATTGATTTAAAAATAGCTCTTTATAAATACTTAAATTACCTTCCTTGAAAGGAAGATGATTCAGAATGCTCAAACGAACCAATGCTTATTACTCGTACCTATTACACCAAATCGTTATAATGTCTCGATTGATTCGCTAATTATGTAATTGAATGCTTGCTCTTTTGACATCATCATAATTTGATATTCATTTCATAATTTGTGGATATCAAAGATTGTGACCTATGAAATGAAATGTTAAAGCTGTTAATATAAGATAGTGTGCACCTTTACTGCCTGACACGATGACATAAGCAAGCTTTAATTAGCCAATTTTTTGTCGTGCAAACACTCATCGTAACTAAATCATGATTGATATTAATTTTATTTCGACAGCCAGGTTATAGTGATTAGTCTAGTAGGCTCAAGTAATAGTTGGCTTCGGACCTTGGCGTTTTCGGATTTAGTTTTCAGATCGAACATTTTTTTAGACAAATCTGCATAACTGCAATAGGCCAGATGTTCAGATGCACGGCCAGTAGAGTAGGTATTAGGTTCCTTGTACCTATCGCAATTTTGCATATTAAAAATAACTAGGTATACCTACCAACTTGGTAAAGATATAGACTCTTACCTACAGGCAAAAAATAATCCTGAAACTAATCCATTAGAAGATTCTTATTTTTTATTATTTCATTTGCGGCCATAATTATTTTCACGATACCTTAGAGTACAGCTCTGTGCAAACTGTTTAGGTCTTTTAAGGTATGCCAGTAGGAACCCCGTCCAGCCTGTCAGCTGCTTTCTAATGGCGTAATGTATTGCGAAACTGATCGATGGAACACTTATGTCATGTATTAATTACTGCTAACACCGTTGTTTGTGATTAAATGCCCTTTTTCCGTATTTTTTCTTGAAAGTAATAAGTCAGTTCATGTTGCTGACAGCTTCTGAGGCAGTAAAGTTTACAAAAACATAACATAACATCACGCCGCGCCTCTAGTCCCAAAAGGGTTAGGCAGCGGACAGGTGTACCTATACACCCACATTACCGTCAACTGTGGCATCTTTAGTTTCCATGAGCAACTTTACCCATGGGTACTGACGCATATCGAAAGTGAAGCACAGTAAGTAAGCCGGGACCGTTTGTACTAAATAATAACTTAACTAAATAAACACTTATCATCAATCGGAATTAGCCCATTATCGTAATTACCCCAATGCAGTACTCGTGGGTAAAGTTGTTAATGGAAAGTAAAGATGCCACAGTTGACCGTATGTGTAACAGGGGCGAGCCTATTGCAATCAACCGAGCACAAAGCCACACTCTGGGCTGCTACTGGGAAATTCCTAATGGAAAAATCCAATAACACTGCCCGACCTGGGAATCGAACTCAGGACCTCATGCTCAGCTGTTCGCTTGCGAACACTAGACCAACTTTGATTGAAAATTGTTATCTAGGAGGCTACCTGATCATTTACTTGATAGCCCCTCGAGTAAAACACTTTCATGCAGTAGTAAAGCCGAAATGCTGACAATCCTATCCTGACGGTAAAGGCTACAGCGTAAGAAGACACTTTTTTCGGCAGACTAAAGGCTCATTTTCATTGGTCGGTAGGGCTCGTATGCGGGGTGCTGGAGATTTCTGTAAAGCATGCTATATAGGGCCCGTATTCGGGCAATCGTTGTCGTTAGTCGATGAGAAACGATTGCGGTATACGGTACAGTTTCTTTGAAGGCTCATTTTTATTGGTCAATTTCGTTGAATCTCCGCACGCTATTAACCAACCGATGACTTTCATTAGTCTTTACCCCGCCTGCGGGGAGTCCCCGCATGCTGTATACTGACCGACCGAGTTATCGACTAATGAAAATGAACTTACCTATGTACTTGTTCTATTATGTAGTATGTGCTATATATATGGGAGTTAAACATAACTGGTGAAATGTGGGTGTGGGTGTGTGGGTGTGTGTGTGGGTATGAATGTGGGTGTGTGTTATAGGCTCACTCTGCCTAACCCTTCGAGTAATACAGGCGTCATGTTAGTTATGTTATAATATGTCTATAAGGGGATTGTGATAGACTGCTGTCGATGAGTGAACTATTATAGTCGTGTAATGGTGATGCTAAGGACCGACATTCATAACTTTTACATTTCCTTTATTGGATTGCTATTGCTGTTACGAGTCTGTGACTTCATTACATGCGTTTCAAATGCATTTGTATGCACTTATCAGTACTTAATCGAAAATACTTAAGCATATTAATATCAGCTTGTCAAGGTGTACTTAACGTAAATAACGCACAACCTCTTAAGGGATCATTGCACTCATCATTATGAACTCAAACTCAAACTCAAAGCATTTATTTCAAATAAACCAATTACAGGCACTTTTGAATTGTCAATGGGTCGGTCAGTCAGAAAGATGAAGCTAGTTGCCCATTCCAAAGCGTAGTAGATCCCTATGGAGAAGAACGGGCAAGAAACATTTTTTACTACAGGACCAAACCTGCACCCGAAGTGCATAACAACTATCGATCGGAATCTGAATCATTTTGAAGCAAATTGCTAAATGTCGCGCGCACACATGGGGTGCGTAACGAGAGAATTTTACATAATAAGTATGTAAACTTATATTATTACATCTATAAAAACGTAAAATACCATCATCCGATGGTGACCGCACCCTTACAGTAGCTATGAACCTATGTGGTTCATAAGAACCTGTATAAATAGATTTTGATGACATCAGACGGGTTATTCCATTGCTTCATATACTCGTATGTTTGAAAAATTTATCTGCTCGACAACGTAAATAATGCAATTAATGAACTGTCAAAATGAAACCGATTCCGATTGATAGTGTCTTACGCAATTAGGGTTCTGAAATCGCAAAATAAATCAGCTGTTCACTACATTTTTGTTCGCATAACTCCTCAAAATGTATGGAACAGCAGATTTTTTTTTTCGCGAAATCAGTCCAAACCACGGCAAATCTTTAGAGAGATGTATTGATGATTCTTACGGTTTTAATTATGTATATACATAATTATTTGTTACTCTCGCGAATCATATTTTGATCAAGATACAACCTGACACTGACCTGCAAATTGCCAAAAAACGCAAGAAAATTTGAATTTCGCGAGCTACCGCTGCGGACCCAACTGAAGTTAGCCACAACACCAGCCAGTCTATTCTGTAAATCTCATCGTGAAAACTTGCGTGAAGTGAGCTGTCATTCCACCTGATGCTCACTTCACCTAAGTTTTCACGGTGATATGTGTAGGTACAGAATAAATCGGCTGGTCTTCAGCTTTGTGCATCACGGAGAGCCTGTTCTTCCAACCACTGTAGGTAACTGTAATATACTTGGGCCTTATGTTTCTTTTCTCTGACCTGTGCTAAAGGCAGCTAGTCCTCTTACTATCAGGGATCCTTTGCATTTAGGCTTATGAACTAGGTTACAGTACTTAGGTATAATATAATAAGAAAAAATTATGCAGTCTCCTTTCGATAAATATTTGTACACTCATTAAAAACTACAAAAGCATGATCACGAGTTCACGACACAGAGAATGTAATGAAAAGTCCTTGTAATTCAACGTTGGTACGCACGGCTACAGATCAAGCTATACATTTCCAGTATGCTGATCTCGTATTGTATTGGATTTCCTCACAACGAGTGGTCAGTGTAAACTGGAAATGTATAGCTTGATGTGTAGCCGTGTGTACACTCGCCTGTTATTGGAATTAGTTTTTGTTGTTTTTGTTTTTGTTGTAATCAATATTTTTTACCATCAGCCAGCCACCCGGAGTCTGGAATTGCCCGGATAGGTATAAAGGTACTTACTTATAATACATCAGTACTTAAGTACCTACACAGGCGCTCCTTAGACATGACTGCGAATTTGAGTGCTAAAATGGTAAAGAGGAATCCATATGGTGCGACTCAATCTGTCTGTATATCTGACTGTCTGTCCGTCTGTCACAGCTGGATATCTCAAGAACTACTAATGCTATCAACTTGATATTTGGGACAGTTTTAGATGACGTGTTCCCAACTATTTTGCAAATAAGAAAGATTTTTTATTTTATTGCAACAGGGACTGAAAGGGGTCTTAAAAAATCGAAGTGGGGCTACTAGGGCATGTGGGGTATCATAATTATGAAAGAGCGCTGTTTGGACATTCTCAAATATTTTTTTTTTTAGGCTGTATAGTTTTCGACTTTTGATGAAAAATGTAAAAAAATTACCGTTCCCCCCTTATCTCCGTAGTTTGCATAGAGAAAAATCTGAAATTATTCTATGTGAAACTCAAACTCAAACTCAAAGCATTTATTTCAAATAAACCAATTACAGGCACTTTTGAATTGTCAATGGGTCGGTCAGTCAGAAAGATGAAGCTAGTTGCCCATTCCAAAGCGTAGTAGATCCCTATGGAGAAAAACGGGCAAGAAACTCCACGGACACTCTGACTCACTCCACGGACTGAAAGAAGTTTATGTAAAGATTACAGGAAAAATGAAACGTTTTCTCTAAATAGCACACTTTTTCAGAAATCGGAACGGAACCCTCGGTGCGCGAGTCCGACTCGCTCTTGACCGGTTTTTTTTATTGCTACTCAAATTTTCACAGGCTGTTCTACCCATGAATATGAACAACTTTCATTAAGGGACCAACACTGAAATCACGTACGTATACCTATCACCCTAGCACCACAACAGAGGTATAGGCACCCACTATAGAGTACCCTTGCCTACTCTTTCGGGAAATATAGACGGCGTACGTAATTATTTTTCATCACTGATGCTCTGAAAGTAGCTAGTATATAACTCAAAATGCGGGTTGTGAATTCGATTTACCTCACATGGGAGATAAGTAAGTAAGAGTTTAGTATACTCGTACTCACCAATTGTAAGGAAGGCACATTTTTTCATAGATATTGCTAGTAGAAATAAAATGCAGACCAACAACACAAAAAGTGATGGCAGAACAGGTATTTTTGATTACCAATCCATTTTTTTTAAATTAAACAGATTTTTTTGTTTGTTTTTAATTTCCTCGCATTAGTGATGAAAAGTAGAGTGATCAACTCGGGTATATGTGATCAATTACACCCTCGAACTTTATGCACCCTCACTCGCTTCGCTCGCTCGTGTGCCTAAATATCTCGCCTGTAGTTGTTTACTTTACATCATATGTTTAACAATCTACTATTACAAGCACCAATTTTATTGTCTTTTTTTTTCGTAAAAGTGTCTTTTTTCTGAGAGAATGTTTAATTACAAATCTGTTGGCTAAATTGAATATGATTGAGTAACAATATTTTATCTAACGTGGCGGAAATAATTACCATACCTACGCGTAGTTTGCTAAAAACCTCAAAACACGTGATTTCGTCATGTCGTGTCAATAATCCTAGCCGATGATCGTTATGTATGACGGTGTTAGCTAGGTAAACATAAAAGGAAGCAGTATATGGCGAGTACTTTCTAATGTTGATTTTCTAAAATCTGGTTATACACAGGAAATTGAGGTTTTTTTTCTTCTATAAGTAAATGAGCAGCTTCGGCAGTTTCGGTTTCTGGATTTCCTGGCCTGCTGACATTTTTATTTTTTCTGTAGGAACTAGCTGGTTTAAAAATATTAGATTTCTTGCTTGCAACATTTCTAATCTTTAAATATGCTAATAAAAATAATAATAATAAAATGTATTTATTTTCTCCCACAAATATTAAAATTGACACAGTATAAAATTACAAAATTTGAATATGGAAGACAGGAGCCCATACTAAGTATAACCTGTGCTACGGGTCTCCTGGTCTCCTTATCTCGAACACAGAATTGAGTGTCAAACTAAGGACATAAATTGACAGCAGCAGGGAGCTCTTACAGCTATTAATCAATAAAATAAAGTAAACTTTAAAAACAATACAAATAAAGAAAAAAATAAAATAAGAAGTGGTGTTTTCATAAGTATGTGATTTAGTTCGTGAGTGTATAAGTGGGTTTAATGGAGTTAACCTAAAAACCCAAATGTATGCGTTACCTCCTTGTGGCGTAGTACGCAACTTGGGATTAACCACCACAAAGACAGATGACTCAAACTCTGTTGTCACTAGGTTGCGGCTTGGTCCTCAACTCTGACTCAATGGAGGCATCGAAGAGTATTCCAAAGACGGCTGTCATTACAAAATGGAGTAAGTAAGCGGATAAGGATTTAAGTTCATGGCCATGTTTTGTAACTATCCAACTTTCAAAACAATATGTTAATTTTAACTAAGTAGGTAATAAATTTAATGACGCAAAGAATGATTAGGAAAGGTTACAATTTATTTGATGTCCGGTTTGTTGTAAGTAGCGCATCGCATCGCCTGCCCGCGCTATTACTAACTTCGTTTTTGCTGAGCGTTCTTTCTGACTTTTTCCCTTTTTACTCAGCCCCTAAGGGTCCTAGCGTGATGGTAAATAGCAGCCTTCCTCAAGAATTGGGCTACCAAATGTGAAAAAAATTTTCAAATCCGACTGGCAGTTTCAGAGATTTAGATTTAGAGAGATTAGGGCGTTCAAACAAACAAAAAAAAAACAAACCCTTTCATAAAATTCACAAATTCACACAAATTCTTTATTATTAGAAAAAAGAAAAGTATTTTATTTGGGACATTAACTAGTAAAGAAGCCTAAAAAACGCGAAACGATATTTTGTAAGTAAACTCAGCGGAGCAACTATACGTAACAAGAACTACCTACGGAACAGATAAAGAGATTTAGGTATCTGTTCTGTGACAAGAACGCTCATGATGTACACATCATGAGCGTTCTTGTCACAGAACTTGTTACAAAAGAATAAGCCAATCCGCAAGGTGGCCGGCAGGGCTGGTCGCCCAGAGACGTACATTTCAAGCTTGAAGGACATAACATCATGCCTGATTCCCCGAAGGGTTAGGCAGAGGTGGTGTAGGTACGTATAGACTATACCATCCACATTTCATCAGTTATGTTTAAGTTCACGAATCCAGACTCCGGGATGATAATCAGAAATTCGTGATAGAAAAACACTATAACACTTTGCCCGAACTAGGAATTGAACCCAGGGCCTCATGCACAGCAGTAGACCAACGAGGTACTTTTTTACAAAAGTCCATGCCAACCACTTAAAGATCTAAGACTAAAACAAATACGGAAAGCTATCCTTTTTCCGGTAGACCTATTTATGAAAGGAAACTATAGACATGAGTGGATTTAGTATAGAATTACAGACTGGCTGGTTTGCTTAGGGCTCAAAGTAATCCATGATTATGTTTGAATTTCGAACTGGTTTTTGCAGCCAGTGATAACTCGCTATTTTACACCTAATCATACGAAACCGTTAGTAATGCCAAAGTGCGTATAATGGATAATTTTATGTTATGATCATTTCTAAACTATACTGTTTGCGGTGTAGCATGGAGCGGTGCGGGTGACAGGGTGGACTGACACTGGCATGGCCACCATCAGAGATTTTAATTTTGATAACACAAAAAATTAGTCGCTAATTAATCGAAATTTGCCGCCAAATATTGGAATTTGTCGGTCACTGGTTCAAAAGTTAAGAGTTCATAGGTGGCCGGTCTGGAGAGCATCTCCCCAGCTTGGCCTCATTTATATATCAAAAACTAGGCCTCCTGCGAAGATCTGTTATCTCTCAAATTTAGTCGCTAATTAGTCGCAGTTTTTCGCCAAGTCACAGATTTAGTCGGGTCTTAGTTTTGAAGATATAATGAGTTCAATTTTTAAGTATAGTCCAAGAGCTAGATCAAAGATTTTATCGTAAATTTTTCGATTTAAATACCAAATCTGTGACTTGGCGAAAAACTACGACTAATTCGCGACTAAATTTCGGAGAAAACAAATATTCGCTAGGTGCCCTGCGTTTTTGAGATATAAATGTGGCCAAGCTGGCGAGATCCTCTCCAAATCAGCCACCTATAAACCCTTATTATATCTTTTGAACCAGTGACCGACAAATTCTGATATTTGGCGACAAATTTCGACTAATTGGCGACAAATTTTTTGTGTTATCAAAATTAAAACCCCTGGTGGTGGTCATGCCAGTGTCAGTCACACAAATTAACCTATATACCTATTTAGATTTTTGTGATAAAGGCAGATTTTCAATTCCTAAATCAGAAAAATAGTTCTAGCTTAGTTTTTATTCTCGCTTCTCGCTATATAACCGATTTGGGTCGGCGGCAAATTCGTGTTACTTTTTTCGTAGACCTAAAACAGAACTTCTTTTGAGAGCAGTTTTAAAAACAAAAATAAGATCATAACTTTTTTTTTAAAAAAAAAAGAAGATTTTAATTAATTTCCCACTTTTGATTTACGTAAAAGAAATTAATAAAGAGTAGCTGCATGACACTTGGAACTTTTACATGAAATTTTAATAATATAATTCACAAAAGTAATTATGGATATTATTCACATCATTTTTCGTTTTAGTTAGGTAGGTGCCTACCTACATTATAATTTCCGCTCTCTATTCCCACTGGTAGGTACCTACTTACATGCGAATTTCATTGGTAGTCATTTTTTATTTAAAGCCGTGTGACCGGAAAGCTGTTGCTATACGCGTTGTTATATAATTAACAATTTTATGGCTCTGTACGTTCAATTTATCTAATTAATAGTGGCTAGTACAAAATGTGATGCTTATCCTAATTTTTGAGAGCGGTAAAGTGGCTCTAATTTACGACTTGTCTTGTGCTGCTGGTTGCAGGCCTGCTAAATTGTTATTAAATAATTTGATTGAAGCACAACCAAAACCTGTAGAGAATGGTGCTGGGAGAGACTCTACCTCGCATACTACAGTGTGGCTATAATGGCTCTCCCGTACGCTAGACGCAGAGCTTTAGGTAGAGTAGAGCTTATAGGTGATAAAATCTTCATTCGGTATGTAGGCGGAAAAAACCAGCAGACGGGGGTGATCGATGGACGCGATGTGTTGAAAGTAGGGTGTGTGCCTATCCAGGTGTATCCCTATGTGAGTTTAGGCCTCCTATTCCAAACGGCGCTGACGTCCTGCAGTATAGGCTCAGGATATCTGCAAGCTGGTGACCGGTAGCTATGTGTTGAAGTCTTGACGGGGAAGGGTTTCTTGTTGATGAAAATAATAACAGCAGTTCTATAAGTCTTCAGGAGATTTCAGGAGGCGAGTTGCTAACTCTTCAGGAACAATGAATGCCGGAATTAATTAATTAATTTAGTATGATTAATATGTTTTCCTCAATTCACTACAATTACATAGGTATTGTCATACCGATATATTATCATGTCTACTTTTGGACTTCTGTAAGCAACTGCATAATATACTTTCTCTAGGTATATTAACAATACATTTTTGATTCAAATTAAATTCGCTAGTCCTATCTACAGTTTATTTTTAACCGACTTCAAAAAGGAGGAGTTTCTCAATTCGTCGGAACCTTTTTTTTTATGTATGTTCCCCGATTACTCGAAGATGGCTGGACCGATTTGGATTTTTTTTGTTTTATTCGAGAGGGTATACATCACAGTTGGTCCCATATAAAATTGATTAACTTTGCTTTGGTAGTTTTTGAGTTAGCTTCAATAATTCGTATTTTTCCCTCACTTTTATATGGATGATGTTCTAGTTTGTTTTGCAGATAGTGGTATTAGAATTTGTGTGGTGTAGGTACACAACTAAAAAGTGAAAAATAAAAACTTTTTTACAAAAAAATACAACCGACTTCCAAAAACAACACTACAAAGTGAAAAATAACTTTAATTTCGAAAGTCGGTGGCAAAAAACGAAAATACATTTAACTATAAACCGACTTCCGAAATTAAGTTATTTTTCACTTTGTAGTGTTGTTTTTGGAAGTCGGTTGTATTTTTTTGTAAAAAAGTTTTTTCTGTGCACTATTGAAAGCGAAAATAACATAGCAACCGCATTATAAACTTATTAGCTCAATAGTATGAAGAGCGCACGCAGCGTGTGCCAGAAATGTCAATACTGGACGGTGGCAAAATGTCAACGCTCTTAGATTGTACTAGAAACAGGTTGCCACCCCGTCGCTGGCGCTCCACATTAGTAAATCCTTGCGATATCCTCCGCGGAGCCTTCTAGGGGACAAGTTCTAAGGTCGGCCTCACGTTAATCTATTGTGCAATATGAGGCGCGCGGTGCGCCGCCGCGCATGCGCCCACATTTTCCCGCCAAACTCCGCACGCGTCCAGACGCGTACGAAAAACAAAATAAAAAAAAAACTACTTAAATGTCAAAATTTTTATTTATGGTTATATTAAACAAAATTCAAAAATGGAATTATAGCAAAATATAAAATTTTGTTTTTATTAAATTAAATCATAGTTTGCATCAAAATGGAAGAATAGTTGTATAATATAATCTAGGATAGTAATCAGGTGTGGTGACAGTGTAGTGCGGTGATAAGTGGTGCGTGATGTGACCACGATGTGGTTGGCCGTGGTTCATCTGTTGCTGGTGAGCGAAGCCTTCGCGTTTAACATCAGCAACCTGATCGCGCCGTTCAGTGATGTGGTAAGTTACATTAAGAATACACTTTCATACATTTTACGACAGAATTTGAATTTAAGTGCAGCTTTAATGCAGCTCTTTAGAAATACATAATATTTACGAGCAATAATCTCCGTAAATTACAAGAAATAAGCAACATTATCACAGGTTCCATCTTCATACTTGAGCGCTGTTAGACTCAATTAATTTTATTTTAGTACGTATGAATGGCATCCTACTTTTTTTTACTTTTTGACTATTGCCTCTAGCCTAAAGTGGCAAATTTAGGCTAAACAAATGAGCGTTTTGTAACTTGTAACTTAAATACAATAAACTAGGTACGTAGGTACTAATTAGATTAACGTATCTAATAAAAGAATTTTTAGCACTGTCTTTAGCAAAGTTTAACTTAAAAACTTTTTGCAAAGGGTAAAAATATTTAACTTTTTAATGTCTTTAAAAGCTCTAAGCTTTGCAAGGCACCTACCTAATCGAACTTTTAATGTAGGTATAGCCATCAGAAAAGCTTTTGGCGGTTTAAAATAGCTTTCAAGCTGTCACGAGATTCGCTTATATGATCATTGCTCAGCACTATTAATTTATTGTATAAAATATATGTACCTACCTTATGCACCTGTTATATGGTTACGCGTAATCAATAGATTAGAATACCCCCTGTATTAATTAAGAAAAGCTTACTTACATTTTTTTATTACGAGAATTTGTACAGTTTTGGATATTAGAATTGATTTGCAAAAGCAAAAAGTCGTTGTTGAATATCATCAAAAGCTGCAAAGCCTTGTGATAACGTTTGTACGATTTAAAATAAACCTACGGTACTAGGTACACAATGTATGTAGGTACCGGTAGTAGGTACGTATCTAACCATTTCCTTTTAGTTTTTCTTTCAGTATCAGTGACAACTTATCTACTGTAACCAATTATAATTTTATTATAAGGGATAGACACGAAGCCGGAAAACATTAATTTACGACAAAACTACAAAATTAAGTGCTTGTTTATTTAACAATTGTTTACGAAATCTTCGCTATTAAATCGACGACTCTTTAGTGAAATTAATTGCTAGACGTGTAGGCGTAGAAAATGTACAACACCAACGTGCTGAGACTCACAAACAAATTATTAGTTGTCGTAATTCTCACTGTTTGAAGAACATTCACTATTTATTTACTTTGATGTCTTTCGTCAGCCATAACCTCGACATTTAAAATTATAATCCTTCTTTTAATTAGTATTTAGATGTCAATTTGCAGAAACATTAAGATTAGAGAGGCGAAAACCGGTTCCAAAAAAGCAAAATTTTGCAATCCACACTGACGTACCTGCGTATTAAATTAAGTATATTGATCAACGACTATGTGGTAACTTGGCATAAGTGTAGTTTAGCAAATAATTATACGGGTGGAGATAATATATTTAAATTTAATGGCCATGCCGACAATGGACCACGTAACTTTTACTGTCCTGCGCTACGACGTCCGTTGAGCATCTTACGACACTGTCGTAGGGCTTGTCTAGGGCTGCTAGACCCACTTCTTTAAGAATATCGTAACAATCATTGATAGTTTGCTCCATATCATCATCATAATATATCCATATTAGGACGTGAACCTCCTTGCTCTAACTTGGACATTATCTAAACCGAAACAAAAGAGAAAGCTGGTTGTATCCTTGAATTGAATCTTTCCAGAACTTCTTAGCCAATATTAGAATGTTGATACAGTAACATAACAAAGTTGTTTAGAAATTGTTTATGATGAACGGTTAGTACCTAAAGGTTAATGGATCAGTCATGGCCAAAGTGATCTAGGAGGATCTATTATTAAAGCAATCTCGAACAGTTTTGGATTTTTCTAAATGAAGATTAAAGACAATCCGAGTTCCTGGAACGGTTTCAGGAACTCAGATTGAGATTATTTCACTGAAACCTGACAAACATCCACATAGTGGTACGTGGGAACAGCTCCATGAACTGAAGAAGAAAACAATCTAAAAGGTGTATTATATGAAATTTATTATGACCAATAATATTTCTGCAAAAACTGTCAACCATGAAGCTATCACTCAAACAGTTTTAATAAAGAAAGTAATAGGGCTGTTACAGATAGGTAACGCAATACAGTAGTAGGCCTACTGCAGCTCCACTGCCTAACAGCCTCATTCGAGTTAGGCCGGCTGCTCGACCTACATTCTAACGTCCGTATTGGATGCTTTATCTAATGTAAACTGGTCACACGTTACGTTATCTTATCGAGCCGTGGATTAAACGCGCGTTATAGGTCAGTCTTCAGAAAGCTCCTAAAAAGAAGCTTTGTGTATGCGGCGCAGAACAGAGAAGCATGACGTAAAACCGAAGAGACCAAAACCGGTAATTTGGAAGTAATAGGCGTTGTTTAAGTTCAAACACCTGATGAGAAAGAAAAGTACAAATCACCTACTTCAAAAAAAAATCTTAAGATGATAATTATGAAGTATATAATTCGGCTGTGGATGTTACCCAGTAACTGGGTTGTGGAGGTCAGGTAGGCAGTCGCTCCATGTAAAATACTGATATTCAGCTGCATCCGGTTGAACTGGAAGCCGACCCCAACATACTCGTAGTTGGGAAAAGGCTAGGCAGATAATTATGAATTCGGCTGTGGATGTCGATGGAATTGAAAATGACCAACATACGTACACGTATGAAGAGGCGGCAAATAGCAATGGAAGGTAATGCTGCGGACCCCACGGACAATGAAGAATTAAGATCCGGGCCGGTAGCAGCAATGGTTCAATGTAACACTGTACATATACATGATTATCTGTACATAAATGATTAATCTTCTTTTAACAATGCACACCTTTACTCTTATAATTTACAATCGTAACGTAATTATATGTGGAGTTTATAAAGAACTGCCTATTACAGTTTTGTTACTCAATTAATGAAATAAGTTCCATCTTCCATGTTCCCACACAGTGAAGGACCGGTAAAACGGGAAGTCTCAAAATAGATACCTATAATAGATCAACATTAATAAGACCACCAAACCAGCTTTGTCGTAATTTTAAGCGCGTATCCATAAAAATGCCGAGGGCTTGCGTAAGTACCGCGTAAAAGTTACGGAGAAAGAATGTTAGATATAGCAAGATTTTGTCTGTCTATCTTGCTATTTGTAGTTGAAACTCTTATTGATGACAGCCCTGCACTTTGGTAAATGATGAGGCGTTGACAGGCCATCAATATGATTTTAAGGAAGTCTAAAAAGTATTCGCTAAACTAACAAGTTTCTGCCTACGCGGGATGCCAAGTTACTGCCTACAAAGTCTTATTTTCCCATGTCGTTTTCTTCTAACCTATAAAAGATATAGAAAGTCTCCGAGACTTGAAAGTTGTTAACCCATTGATTTTCTTAAAATTATCCTAATTAAACAAACATTACCTAAAGTAAATTATTGTGCTCTATAATTACTTCCACAAAGGCCACAAATCAAGAGTTGAAGCAATAATTATTGGGACGTTCGTTTCCTGAAAATTAAATGTTCTTGTTTCACCTTTACGAGTACTAGCACCGACGGTATGACTATTAGTTTTCCTATTGGCACAGAGCTTTGAATAGCAAATAAAAGCTTCAGTCATACACACGGTTTCGGTGTGAATCGGGTCCGAGTAATTTTACCTAATATTGTACGTAGTATGAGTTTGTATGTATGTATGTATGTATACATTGTATGTATGTACGTAGTATGAGAACGTTAATAATAAAAAAATATTTTCTTGGTATAGAACTCATACTACGTACAATATTAGGTAAAATTACTTCACACCGAACTCGTGTGAGGGGTTAAGCACAATACTTGACATGCTTACTGCTTTTACCTGAGTGTGTGGTCTAGTAGCATCTATGTAATGGAGGACATGGAGGCTTTTGTTGTTTATTTTGCTTCTATGCCTTTCTATATTTAAGTCTCAGTGTAAGTTAAAGCTCTTTTTGCTTTCTATGAAAACTATCGGCAAAAATGCACAATTCTTGGCAACTAATAATTAATTGTTACAGATGACTCTACCACTCCATCATCATTCCATTCAAAATATATTAAGATGCTGGACCTGTAGTCTTTGAGATGCAATCACAATTTAAACAAAAAAACGCGATACAATCTGCGGGCACAGCCGCGGCACACAGCATCTCTATCACTTATCTAAACTTGTATCTTATGTTAAACCGGCCCGCGTTGAAAGCACATCTTTGGCCAATAAAACATCTTATTCTCACGAGTAATGATTGTTTTCACTAGCCCATGCCCTTTCAAACGGTAATTCTTGATTGACTGAATGTTCTTTGACATTTGCCATACAATTTGTATTAATAAGTAGTAGTATCTGTATAACAAACAAACGACCATCATGATTGAACTTTCCGAATGGTATTTTTGGCTCTACTGCTTTGTTATGTAAGTTTGGAATTCGATATTTTTTCGCTTGTCAATCGTCAGGTGTATCCTATTTGTTACATGGTTATGGTTGTGGTAGTGCGATTGGAAATTCCATGTAATCGGGTCATTAGTTCTTGTGACTGGTTTGCAAGTCTTAAGTGATTAAGTAGATAGCTTATTTTCTACAGTTTAAGTGATTTCAAACGTGTGAACAATGTGCTAAGCATGTCAGCTTACGTTAAGTTGTAAATTATTAGTATTTGATTTATCTTGTAATCTTTTGTGTTACGTCTTCAGAATTGAATGTTGTCATTAAAATATTACGATGTAATTGTTGTATTACGATTATGTTCTTTTAAATACTGAGCAGCAACAAGTAATTTTATTCACATCTAATTATTGAATAATGCAATTTGTTATTCTCGACTCTCGTGTAATTTTGACACTTTCTCAATAGTCTAGGTCTAGAGAATGGCACGTGCAGATTGTTTGTTTTGTTTGTTTGAATTTGATGATTTCGTTGAAATTTTTCTTCTGAACATAGTGTTCATTCTACTTACCTACTTGTTATTTCAATTATAATTAATGTTCAGCACAAATTTATCGCTAGCCTAAAAGCATAAATCATAATTTTGTCACTGATTGAATCGGCGGAATGGTAAGTTTTTAAGGACGGTGAGTTCTCTGTTTCAACTTTACATTTTCCGGGCTTAAAGCTCTCTTCATGTAAACCCAGCATGATCTGATGTAACTTTCTGTACGTTTGTCATTTAGTATTTTCAGAGTTGACACTTACTCGCTTCATTCTTTCTTTCTCTACACGAGGAGAGCCACCTACAGAGCAAATACTAGCAGGCTGATATATTAAAGTCTAGAGCAATTCTTTAAGTACTTAATCAATACTGCTTATATAGTAAATTTTTCTGTCAAAACTTCTCAAGTCCCTGTTTTCTGAACTTACTCTGTAGTTTAATTTCTCAAGTGTTGGACGCAAAATGCTAATTTTGTATCTGTTTAACTGGAGCATTTGAGTTAACGTTATGCGATGCTCGATTAAAGAAACGTGTTCTAGTGTGTAAACTGGAATCCAACCAGTTTTGAACTTAACGATGATAAAGTGTGAGGCACAGTCTCTATCGAGGAATTTATAAAGTCAGCGAAAGTCATGAAACCGAAATATCGGATTTATCTACTGTAGTGGCTATTTTAGAGAATTACTGTTGTTTGATTAAAGCTATGGAAGATTATCCTTGAGCAGACTTGCCAGAAGCTAGTACAGTGATAGCTAGTGTGTTTCTTTTTCATGTTCTAACGCTACATTTCACGTTCTAACGCTACATTTCATGTTCTACACGCTACATTTCATGTTCTACACGCTTCATTTCATGTTCTAACGCTACATTTCATGTTCTAACGCTACATTTCATGTTCTAACGCTTCATTTCATGTTCTAACGCTACATTTCATGTTCTAACGCTACATTTCATGTTCTACACGCTACATTTCCTTGTTATCTACTAGCAACTAAGTGGCAACCACTTTGAACCAAGTTTTTTTACTCCTTCATTTATTACATTACAGATTGAGATTACAGACACCTGTCTAAAATATTTTTTTATCACTTATTGGCAACACTGACCTTCGGATTTTAAATGCGAATGCAAAAATATAACTAAAACTTATACCTACATGAAGAAATATCCGTGCACATGTGAGATTGGGAAAGAGTTCAGTGCGCTTCCTTTCCCCTATCACTTGCCAAGGTCGGGTAGAGACTAAATGGCTATTTCGTCATCTCATCACTTCTCCATTTGTATATATTACGAGCACAGTTCTTGCTGGCGACTCTGTGTCTAGCAAGTTTGGTCTCACGCGCGCACGCAGTAGTAATTAGGGGCAATTATGACATCTTTAAAGATATTTTAAGCATTGAACAGTTTATAAGATTTTGCAGGCCTTTTGTATGTATGTTTGTACATACCTACATATTAATATTTAAGTAATGCGGTGCTTTTAGATTGTTCCATAACTTGAATTTTTTGCGGATTAAATTAAGCA
The DNA here is from genome assembly GCA_946251885.1 of Cosmia pyralina. Lineage (NCBI taxonomy): Eukaryota > Metazoa > Arthropoda > Insecta > Lepidoptera > Noctuidae > Cosmia > Cosmia pyralina. The sequence goes on along the minus strand of OX276348.1, from coordinate 1,966,115 downwards.
ATGGCCAAGCCTGTATTCAGCACAATGACTACGAGTTTATGCTTACTTAATCAAGGATCAATTCGATAATAACTTCGTTTACACCATAGATATAAGAAAGAAGTTGTATATTTCTATGGTTTACACCCATAATACAGGAAGATAGTTGCGTAGTATTCGACGAAGCAATAGGCTAGTTGACAGTTTTTAGGAAACCAATTAAAAATGTTCTTTCTGGTCTATTTCCTTAAAACCAGTACAATTCAAATAATCGATTATTTATTAGTATGTTTTTTTTACTAATTAATGAATCTAAAAAAAATATTAATGGATCTATCATTGATATTACTGTCAAATCAAATCGATTAAATTCCGATTTCAAAATAAAAAAGTGAACACAGTAAAACGCAAGCGGATCGGACACTCAATAGCTTGTTTTTCAAAACGCTTTTGACGATTTCGTTTTGATATTTCTTAAAATCGTACATTTCAATCGTATTTTTTCTGACTCATCAATACTCATCATCATTATCTGCCTAGCCTTTTCCCAACTATAACGGTGTCGGCTTCCAGTTACACCGGATGCAGCTGAATACCAGCATTTTACATGCAGCGATTATTTAGTATTTTTTCTGACTAATACCTTAAATAAACATGCGAATGCTATTTACTTGTCTAAAAAATCCCCTAAATTTAGGGGAAAATATCCTGAGGTGGAAACCCTGATACAATATTATTTTGTCAAAGTGACATGACTGAAAGTGAGACGTGTCGCGCTCTAATTAGCGTTCAATGTCACATGACCAATGGCTATATTTTTACGTAATTATTTCTCAAAAATTTCAATTAATCGAAAATCATTTACAAAATTAACTACTTTTAGCTCACAACCATTCTACATAATAAAATTCGCTATTTTTCTTACTATCAACTAGCCTATTGTAAAAAGAACCAACGCCGGTGCCGGCAAGATTCACATCACAATGCGGATGCATGGATGTTGTGGCAAACTTCGATGATCCATAAGTAGCGGAGGACCTAGGACTTTAATACATGCATGTGAGCATGTTGGATGATTGCAGCACTGCACTGGATCCTTAATCACCAAAATAATTACGTTACAGGTTGAGCTAGATGTGTGGTAATGTCGAATGTGTGAAAAGCAAACATCCGTATTTGCCAAACAATGTTAATTAAGTTCACGGAGCTTTACCAACTCTATCTGAGGCATTGCAAGACTTACTGCGGTTTCTAGGATGTAACCTACATCGTAGAACATAAAACATTCCGTGTCCTAGTTGTGAGATTCAATTTTTGACAATAAACAGATGAAACACGTCTTTATTTCGGCAATGTACGTGACTAGTGACTACACCACACTGTACCCCAGTTAAGTGACTGTATCCACCGATTACACACTTGTCTATCCGTGACAATGTTAGCAAGCTGTATGAAACTGTCAAGCACTTTTGATTACTATAAGTATACTCAATCTGTGTGAATTTGTAGTAGAGTTGTCGTATTGCATGCATTACTACGAGTATATATCAACGCAAACCACAGCAGGTTTGGCAGGTTTGGCAACGCCTGCCAAACCTTCCTTCAAAACTTCCAAAAACTTTTATGAAGTGGAACAAATCAACCATTGAAACTAGCTGTGAGCCGATTGCTAAACATTGCTTGCCATCCAACATCCTATACGTCGAGGGATGGCTGCGATCTTTAAAATTTCAGGGAGATTTTTTGTGGGGTTCCGCAGGGGTCAGTGCTAGGACCTCTACTGTTGAACGTCCTGTAGCCGCTTTGCTCGGATATGACGCAATTTTTTCGACCTATGATCTTGATAGGTATTGGTTTTGATACTCTACTATCTTTTTTTTTTTGTATTTATTTAAGGAATTTTTATACATAAAGTACATGTCAATTCCATCGTAACCTAGCTTAAACTAAAATACATCTACTTACTAATTATGGCTTACGACTAAATAACATAAACAGCGCTTTAGTGGCTTCAGACAAAGGAGAGGACAACATCTCGTGGAACATACCTACATTGGTTCTTCTCAAGTTGAACGTTCTTTTCAAGGACCACCGATCCGTCTCGTAACGGATACATTCCACGAACAAGTGATGCACGTCTTCAATTACACCTCTACTATCTTTGTGTGTGTGTGTGTGTATTCTTTTTTTGTTTGAAAATCAGTGTATTTTTTTATTGCTACTTTATTTTTCATCATATCTACAAGTGTTCTAAATTATTAATTTTTCTTTCAAACTAAGATGTCCATTTTATGTAGATTGCTATTAAGTTTTCTTCCTAGTGCGGGGTTAAAGTTATGATCTTTAACCACTAACCCAGCACCGACACCGCGACTGATTACGACAAAGGTGGTTACTGGTTAGGCTATTGCCAACTAACCACTTCACCTCTCGCCCCCACCGACAGCTTTCACGGGGTGACTGATTGCCTACAGCTTCATTAATGCTGCTATATGATCATTGTTTTCTTTATGCGCGAAGTCATATATTTTTGTGACCTTTATTTGTTAGAAATTATATATTTTTCGCAGCGACTACCTAATTAATTACTGCTTTGTTACTCGTACTAACTATTTCTATTGGCCAAGTATTCTATTTTATATAGCTACTAAGGTACAAAGTTCTTCATGTACAGGTTTTCATACTAATCAATTAAGAACCATGTGTTACATATTTCATGGTCCAGAATCCAGACCTGCAAACATCTGTATCAAACTGATTCGTTGATATTATACCATATCTAATGTTACGTGAATAAAATTTTAATTGGTCATCGACACAGATCCACAGTTCTTCTTACGTTTGTGCAAATATTTGACCAGTTACATAAAACATTTGCTAATACATGGCAATGTCGTTTCCGTTCTTGTTCTTGTTTGGTTGGTTGTAATGTAATAACTTCTTAATGGAACTCGATCCCACGGGGTGACTGACCAGCAAGTACTTATGAAGTAAAATATTGTAAGTTTGTGCTACTTCCTCGTTTTTATGATTTTTCAGAAGAAATGACATTGTTTGTGATAATATTGTTTCATGTTTTATTTTTTTAATTCTAAAAACAATCAAATTGAGTTGTGCTGGTACAAAGTTATGGTATCAGAATACACAATTACCAAAATCAATTATTCTATGATACGAGTTTGGAGTTTACTGTTTGTGAGGTAGGGCAGCTCTATCGTCAAATGTATGCCTTGTGCCGCGAATGCACTTGCTAGGGTACGGATTATTGAGATGATGATTAATGATCTTAGCCAAATTAAAGGACCTATTCCAGCAGTCAGCGATCTGTTGGTGTTGATCCAAAATCTTGTTTCATGTTAATATCGGTTCTTTAGGACGTGAACGCTTCGCTTTTACCAATAGTTTGTCTGTTATAATCTCGGAAAACTATTGCCTATTCTGTGCCATCTCCGAAACACAAGCAAGCTTCTGCATAATGCATAACAAGGTTGAGATCTCCATGGCGTCTCTTAAAATTGACCTTGACAGGGGGTGACTGTAGGTATAAGTTGTTCGAGATTTACTAAACACTTATCTAGATCCACATTATACTTACAGCCAACTGCCTTCTCTTATTTGTATAAAGAAGTCCGAAAACAAGAACAAATCACGACGACACTCCAGTTTTCTACTGTCACTACTAATCGAGTAACCGATTCACTGCAGTCGTGACCAGTATCGTGACTTACAAACATACAGACACTGTGCGAACATCGCGCTGATTGATTGATGCTAAATCTTTCCTACATGTCGAAATACAATTCAAATCACCGGCTAAGCAACTATTGCAAGACACGTGAAATTAATTAATGTTCTACCATATTCCCAATCGCATTTCTCACGGATTACCTGTAGTATACCTATCGAGTATTGCAATCGTGTGAAACTGGCGTATTGGTTAACGACAAGACAACAATTGTTCACAAAACTAACAGTCGTTTTAATACACGTGAGATATTCCCATATTCCTGTGTGAACTATTCCAACGTATAAAAATGTGTATATTGGTGAACTATAATGTTGCGTGAGTGTGATTGTTCGGGTGTTCACGAAAACTATTTGGTCTCACCCATAAAAGTGTATATAATGTATGGTCGCACCGACTGAATGTTTTTATGATAACAGTCTAGTAGGCAATAGCGTTTAGTCTATGGCAATAGACGAATGACTGACGACCAGTGTGGGAACTAGACTTTTTGTGATATGTGGGACAGGTTGCAATCTAGGACAGCTGGCCACATTACTAATGTTTCGACAACTAAAGAAGAGGATAGTCACAGACAAAGGCTGCCGCAGACAGGCGCGACTCGACGGTGCGACGCTATTCTGGTAGAACAATTCCCATGAAGTTTTCATAGAAATAGTTCTACTAGAATTACGTCGCGTTGGCTTAATCTCAAGTAACCATTATGCTGCATTCATGAATGTCTCAACTATTGTTTCTTCCAAATCATTGGTCTAAGCCTCGAATGGAGCTAATGTGCTTCATTAGCGTTGATAGGTAACAGCTTAATTATGAGTAAAAACTTCGATAAAACGCGTGTGATTCTCATATAATACTGCTTCGTGATTATATGTTGCATGCAAGTAGCGAATAAAAACTTAATTGAAAATCTGAACTTGAAACGAAAATAGTTTCATTCAGCGAACCGTTTGCATGAGTGATCTATTCGCAGTTTCGTTATTGATCAATTTAGTGTGCCTTTGCTTTGTTTCTAATTCAATACCCTTGTTGTTTCACTCTTCAACCATCAACTCCGGCAACTTCTCTGTAAACGCTTTTATTTCGGCTCCAGCCACAGGGTCCAGCTAAAATCAGCTGTGATGTGCTTTCAGTCTCGATGGATTCTCAGAAACAGTATTTGCAACAGTTTAATCTAAACCAATAGCACAATAAGTTTTCATCCTTGAACCTGATATTCACCACATGATTTAGCAACCTTTGGTCGTAATTCTGTTTATTTGAACCATTGACGTTCATCTTAAATTTCTTTCGAGCTGGTACCGGAAATCTTACTGTAACGACTTTCCTTACTTTGAGAATAGAAGTTAAAAAAAAACACAGTTAGTAATCAAGTGTCAAGATTAACCACAACTCTGACATTTAATTAAATCTGAATATTGATGAGCCCGCACTACCTACCTACTCACCTACTACCATTAATAATCGTCATGGTGTGTAGGTACTTCGTAATAAATAGAATCCGCTTGTAATGAGAGCGAGGAGATTCTGCACATTTTAGGTCAGAACAAACATTATCTTACTTCATTATTTTGTTTAATTATACTACCAGACTTATAAATACCTTTGTTTATAAGATTGTGAATGTTACATTTAAATTACTAGTGTTTAGTTGATTTAAAGTAAGCATTTATTTACCATTTATTCACGTTAAGCCGTTGGTCCCGGTTGTCATTCGTGGATCTTTGACAGTCGTTACGGGTCGTCAGAAGCCCGAAAGTCTGACAACCAGTCTTACCAAGGGGTATCGTATTACCCAGTTACTGGGTTGTGGAGGTCAGATAGGCAGTCGCTACATGTAAAATAATGGTATTCAGCTGCATCCGGTTAGACTGGAAGCCGACCCCAACATAGTTGGGAAAAGGCTAGGCAGATTGATTTTTTTAGTTGATTTAAAAAGTATTGAAAACCTTGAATAAGACCTCATGAACTTGAGACAGCACAATGCTATAGTTGACCACATTAATTAGGTCCTCCTGCCTTTTTGCCCCCTGCACCTTTAATCCTCGATGATCCCGCCTTTTTGGTATTAAGGAACGGTAGAACAGCATTCTCAAAGGCCATGCACGAAAATTATAAAGCTGAACTTTGTAAAAGTTCTAGAATTTCAATCCTAGCTCTTTTTATCTTAAGTATATCCGAGTCAAACCCTAATATGAAATGCCTTATCATCATCTACCCTGCCTTTTCGTTGTTGGCTTCCAGTCTAATCTGATGCAGCTGAAAACCAGTATTTTACTTGGAGCGACTGCCTATCTGACTTTCTTAACCCAGTTACTGGGTAATACGATACCCCTTGGTAAGACTGGTTGTCAGACTTTCGGGCTTCTGACGACCCGTCAAGACTGTCAAAGATCCACGAATGACATCCGGGAGCAACGGCTTCCGAGGCACAGAGGGTCTTGGTAAGTATACAGATGGTCACCCATCCATGGACCAATCGCGGCAAGCGTACCAGATCGATCGACACGTGCAGCTGTTTTACTTAGCTACAAGCCAAGAAATGCCTTTAAGAAATAAATAATAATTCTTATTCTTCCAAAGAGATTCTAAGCTTTCTCTGTTACGCGAGCATTTTATCAATATCCTCTACATTCAATGTAAAGTAGCCTCTTAGCTAGTCGAGAGGTTAGAAGGTCAATAGTACAGACAACAGTAGGTCAAGTTACTACAGAATGTCAAATTTTCTCATTTGATTTTGAACTTAACCGTCAACAATTTAAGGTTTAAATTATTTGGAGAAATTTAACAGTTTGGTATAACCTGATGTGCCGTTGTCTGTACATCAACATCATACTATTTCTTTGTAGTGAGCTTTATGTAACCAACACGTAATTGAAATATTATCTAGGCAGGTACGCATTTAACTGCATTCGTTGACTTACCGAGTGTAGGGTTACCAACGGTGTTCTTATAACGGCCGTACAGATGTAGGTCAATATTCAAATCGACCTGACGGTTTAGCCATAGATCGGATGGAACTCAAAAACTAAGGTGCAAGAAGATCATAATGATTAGGCTGCAATAAACGTTGAAGTTAACATAATATCGTAAATATTGTAACTTTAATTTGAACTCTCAATTAGGTAATTTAGCATGCGAACGGAACCATCATTACACCAGAATATATACTCCACCATTATGAAATACAGCAGTGTAGAGTGGACCGATTAAATCAAAGTACATAGTATGGTTGGGCATTTTTAGGGTTCCGCACCTCAAAAGAAAAAAACGGAACCCTTATAGGATCACTTCGTTGTCCGTCTGTCTGTCAGTCTGTCAACACCCTTTTTCTCAGGAACGCGTAGAGGTATTAAGTTGAAATTAATATCAAATGCGTATGTCTATGGACCCTTGGAGCTCTAAAAAAATCAAGCTTCTAAGTCAACGCAATAAAAAAATACGTCCATGTATGCGACATATTTTGATACTCGCAAGTACATCAAAATTCAAAACCTACAGGGTACCTACTTACCGTTGACCTTTTAGTAGGTACCCTGTTGGTTTTAAATTTTAGGATCATGTTTGGCAAGACACACACACGTCACACAGCACAAATAAAGGAAAAAGTCCGATAATCGTAAATTTTTAGTTTTTAAATTATATATATAAATATATAATAATAACCCCACCGCCGTATCTCTACGTTGACGTCGTGGTGGGGCTTGCGCGCTCCGAACTCTGGGTCTGTGCCGATGGAGTTTACTTTGCCGAAACAGGTCTAGGGTGAGGAGCCAGACCAAGAGAGATACGTGAACCCGCAGGGCAGCATGTGGCGAGCTGTTGGGCAGTAGCGACCCCACGGACCCTATTTCCCGGGAGAAGTCTTGTTCTTCACCTCTGGCTTGCCTTTATTGGCCGGCTGGAGTGAACACTGACGGGAACAGAGCTCCCACCTCATTCTTGCCTTTATTGGCCGGCTTGAGTGGAGATTCGCAAGAGCAAACGTGCTCGGAGGAAGGAAGTATTCCAGTAAGTGCTTGTAGGGATCTTGACCATCTTCCGGGCTCTGGGATTGTTCTGAGAGCCGTGGAATACCTCTCCACTCCTCAAGCACCTCAGGACATGTTGCCCCTTGTCACTACGTCACTATGTGCTAGCGACCGTTTCCGGGGGCCCATTATTGTGTGTGCAAGTCACCCGCTGCCAATTTATCTGTGTATATTATATAACATTGGTCAGGCAGGGGACATAGTTCTTCCATAGTTCAAGGTACCCAATCCATGTAGCCACCCAAACCCATAGACCAAATGTGTTTTGTTTCCATGTTCTGCAATAGTCCTGCACCAACCGGGGGTTGTCCTTGGGTGCACTTGCATAGTGCATACAGGGATAATCGTCGGCTGGTGCCTCCTCGTCATTTGAAATTGTCTAAGGGGCCTCTGCGAGTTGGCTTCGGCCCCTCGTACGCCTTCCAAAGGTCCAGGACCCCAGGGTCCCGAGATAAGCCAAAGACAAGAAATAATAATAATAATAATATATATATATATACATATATATATATATATATAAATTGCGATTGCAGTTAGAGAATATTGATCGTGACGTACTTATGATGTAGGTACAGAACAGATAAGTAGGTATGGGAGAACATGTTTTTCAACTGCAATGTTAAGTTTGTTTTTGGGATAAATTCTTTCCAGACTCCAGGCTGCTACGGAGAAATTCGTGATAGAAAAACCCAATAACACTTTGCACGACCTGGCAGTCCAACCCAGGACCTCATGTTCAGCAGTAGCGTTTGCGACACTAGACCAACGAGACTCTCTATCAGATCTCGTATGCAAAAACTCTGTCATTAGTCGTATTTCAGACATCATACAAATTCTTACGTATAATATAAACGTGTAACTATTATGCGTATCATGTAACGAGCAGCCCTGTGACACAAGGCTGAGTTATCTCTCATCGAGCAAACGATTTACCCACTGTCAGGTCTATTGACCCACTAAATTCGGCCTACGGATGTCTGCACGCGGGCGTTCGAAACGCTGCGTTTTTTATAAACCGCTTTACTTAATTATTTTTAAACGCTTCTTGACTCGTAGACAATAGGCACTAAATCAAGCGATGAGCATATCAAATACTTTCACCTATAACGACAATATGTATTTTAAAACCTGTTAGGTGGGTATCTAAGTGATATATTTATTATGTGTATTATATTTATTTAAGTAATTCATTGTGTTTTACATACCTACTAACAGGTACCTAATCTATAGCAATCATTGGCTAAATAGTTACACAATTATAATTTAATATTCAATTAATTAAAACACAAACCACCATCCCAGCGTCTTCCACACAAAATTGTCGGTCTGCTCGCGTCCGCGCATTGCGTGCGCGCATCTTAAAGCGTCGCTTGATAGCCGCACGCTTTCTCATTACGCGCCAAATGAATCTCAATCAGTTTGCGCACGAGTTTCAACATACGAACCAGTAAGTGACAATTAGTTGAGTGTTATGTGGGCAGGAATTAGATGGCACCTAAAAAGGCACGGTAATTGCTTTTTGAATGAAATATTGATTCGAAGTCGAGTCAGGCGTAAAGAATGTAGATTCGATTAAATTCATTTGAGGTTTGGTTTAAAGTGAATTGAATGAATCAGCACAGGTGTTTGTTGTTATGCTGCGCAAGTTCCTTAAGTTTGATTGAAGCAAATGGATGTTTAGAGTCGTAAATTCGTGACTTTTGACCTGTCTTCATTCAAGGAGATTTATTGTAGAATCACAGTTCTTCAATAATGAAGGAAGGCAACTGCTGGGTGTTTATTTGTTCGGTTTAATAGGAACACAAAGCTTACAATTAGCCCTTACATTTTGCAACGAGATTGAACACAATACTCTATTAAACTCTATCAGAGTTTCAGCGGTCTAATCCTGTTTTTTATACTTCTATGGGCACACCTCTGCCCTAACCCTTCGGGCAAGTACAAGCGTGATGTTATGTTATGTTATCAATAGCATTAGTTCATCAAATGCAACGTTTACTCTAACACTGTTACACCAATAAGCTTGTTTTCGAACGCAATAACAACATTAAGAATCACAAATCAGTGTTAACGACATCTAGTTATCATATTTCTAGCATTACAAAATCTGCCAAATGTTGGCAAAAGGTAGTATGTTATTCTTCACCTTCAAATGTGGCACACTTCCTTGAAGCATAATAAAGAGAATTGGCAAATACATCGAGTGCCATCACGAGCTGGGTAAAAAGCTCAGCGTTTATGTAAACACGCGGGTGTTGGATTCATCTCACGTATATCTTAAATAATAGTTCGCAATAGTATCATGTGTGTCCCACATTGTTTGCACACTTTTGTTATTTATTGCCAGATTGATAGTGCATTGTTGTGGTAACAGTGGCTACAGTTGTATTATTTCACATTTAAATCTCAGGAGGAGTTAATGCAGTGGACAAAACTAAGTTTACTTGTCTACCTAATATGGACTTTTTTAAAGAGTTATGACGTCCAGATAGTTTACAAGCAACTGCTAAAAAAAGGATATATCTATAATAATATTATAAAGAGGAAAGATTTTTTTGTTTGTTTGTACCGAAGAGGCTCCGAAACTACTGGACCGATTGTAACCATTTTTTCACCAGTAGAAAGCTAATTTATCAGGAAGTAACATAGGTTATAATTTATTTAAAAAAAAAAGAGATCCTTAAGAAAATTGCAATAATGTAACCCAAAGTAGCAAAATTTTGCCTATAAAATTTATTCTTTGGCGTGCGCTGAGAAAACTATTAAAAAAACTATACATAAAAAGTATGTACTATATGATTAAAGTACTTATTATTACCTTCAAAAAAGTCCGCGAGGCAATACATCTAACTATCATAGTTAAGTCACAATAGCAGCTTTTGTGTTCTAAAATTTAATTAGATCGCCGGTAGAAACAAAAGTTGGTTAAATTCGTATAGTAGTATTAATTCTTATTCAAATAAATAGTTTTATCATCAAGGGTATGTAGCAGTAAAATACTTTTTAATTCATTCGAATCGGACATTTAACTTTCTGCATTTTATAGCACAAATCTAAAGGAAGGCTATAGGCATATTTAACATCACTCTAGGACCTTTACGTGGCGAGCTAAAAGAAAAATGGCAGAAAGAACGATAAGCAAAAACGAAGTAATAGCACGGGCAGGCAATGCGATGCGACGGGGTGGGTCGGGGGAACAAGAAATTTCACGCGGACGGAGTCGCGGGCAGCAACTAGTATTCTATAAACAGGATCAGAATCATATTTGACACGTCTTATAAAAAAACCGGCCAATTTAAGTGCGTGTCGGACCACGCACAATCAAGGGTTCCGTAGTTGGGACAAAATATTGAGAGATTCACCATGATATTTTAAGACCATAGACATCTTATAGGTTTTCCTGTAATCTGAAAAAACAGAATCTGTGAATAAACAGTTTTTCTTTCTTTCTTTCTATAGATATAGAACTATTTTCTGTATTTTTTTTTTCAAATTTTTAGGCTTCGTAGTTTCGGAGATAAAGGGGCGGAATGGTCAGTGTTCGTCCATTTTCTTTCAAAATTTATTTCATAATTATAAAAAAAAATATTTGAGACCATTACAGTACCTAATCCCTTTCATTTGATATGTCACATGGTACAGTTTGCAAAACTTTTTTTTTTATTTTCTTATTTGCCTCTCAAAAATGACCCCCATATACAAAATTTATTTATTTACGTTACACGTCCATGTTTGGGTCACAAAAATTCATATGTGTACCAAATTTCAACTTAATCGGTCCATTAGATTCGGAGCAAATTGGCTGTGACAGAGACACACGTGTGATCCTATAAGGGTTCCGTTTTTCCTTTTGAGCTACGGAACCCTGAAAAACAGTCAAGTGCGTGTCGGACCACGCACAATGAAGGGTTCCGTAGTTGGGATGAATTTATCTCAAGAACAAGGGTTCCGTTTTTTCCTTTTGAGGTACGGAATCTTAAAAAATAAGCTAGATAGAGTCGACATTTCCTCTGACTGCCCCTGAGAAGAAATGGCGAAACCAACTTACTCAAAGTCTGTAAGTCCAGACATAGGTACCTGGAGGATAGGAGGACGATACATCTTCCTCCCATGATCTAACAAAGATAAGGTAATCTACAGATTAGTATTTAAAATTTTGCTATTCTTGTAGATTAGATCGATTTCAAATCATTAAACGCTTGGTAGAGTTTTTTTTTCCTTAGTGAATTTCCATAAATCGAGGTTGTCGTGGTCTTTGTAGGTAAAAGCGCAAAACACTAGAAAGGCTGGACCAATTCGGCAATTTTTTTAAAATTTTCGTTGCCGTCCCAGGAAGGTTCTTATGAAGAGAAAAATTGGAAAAATTTCACGGAAAATGTAAAAACCACATTTTTCATTTTCCCATTCAAACTGAGGAACTGTCAATTCTAGGGATGGCGATCTCCTTTCGCCTGACGCAGGTCCTCACTGGACACGGTTGTTTCGGGAGGTTCCTGTTCCGGATAAGGCGGGAGGAAACGCCCGGAGGACACGGTGGAGCATACAATGGAGGTCTGCCCGGCTTGGGCGGAGCACCGCCGTGTTCTCGCGGAGGCGATCGGCGGCGGCGATCTCTCGCGTCAGAGTGCATGGGAGGCCGTTACCTTCTTCTGCGAAGCATTAATGCTCGCGAAGGAGGAGGCGGAACGCGTGAGGGAGAAGCAACTTTCGCGCCCTCACGCCCCTAGTCGCACCAGGAGACGCCCTGGGCGGCGGGAATCGATAGCCGATTCGACATTTTCCTCACTCCTCCGCATCACATGCCCATACCATGACAACCGATTTCCGCACAACTTTTCAGTCACCGGTGCCACTTTCATGGGGACGACGAGGTGGGGACGACCGGGAATAAACACTCTTATGTACTCATTTCTTATTCTATCCATTCGTGTAACACCACACATCCCTCTTAGCATTCTCATCTCAGCTGCATGCAAATGCTTTTCATTAATTCCTTTTGTGGCCCAACATTCTGATCCATACAAGACAGCAGGTCTAACCATTGTTTTATATATCTTCCCCTTAAGTTTAAGGGGAATGCGGGAGTCGCAAATTGTTCCCGTGACCTGCCGCCATTTCATCCATCCAGTGTTATTCCTATGCTTAACCGTCCGATCTACGTATTCGCCATCGCTTTGCTCGAGTGAACCGATCCGAAAGTCGGAGCAGACTGGGAGAAGCGCGCCATCAAGCACAACAGAACTGAACACCAGATGATGAACAGATACCGCTGATGTCAGAACTGGAGATACCGCCGAAATCGCAGAACATATATTCAGTTTTGGTTCTGCTGATTTTCAAGCCAACATTCTCCAGTTTCTGTTGCCATTTCTCCAAGCTGCTCCGAATCTCAGATACATCTTCACCGACAAGAACAAGGAGAGTCGTCATATGTTTTTAAATAAGTAGGTACTTATCTCTTTTTTGATCTGGAGGTAACAGACTTTCTACGATTGCCTTTGCCTCTAGTTTTATGATTCCGGCGTCAAATCCAAATCATCTTCACTTGAACACATCATATTTTAATTGAAATTTTGTTTGCAACAACGTTTTTAACAAGAAAATCTGCTTGACGCAAATTTTTTATCTTTCGTTTTTTTTTCGTGTGGTCGTTTTGCTGGCCAGAGCTTTTTTAAAATAACAACATTTAATTTTCTTAAGCGGTTTTATACCAATTTATAAGAGTTTACTATACTCACCAATTATAAGGAAGGTACGTTTATTCTTAGATATTGCTAGTAGATATAAAATACAGACCAACAACACAAAAAGTGATTAGGCAGAACAGGTATGTTTAATTGCCATTCCATTTAGCTAGACGAAAAATATTTTTTTAATTACTTAAGGTTTTTTTGGTTTATTTTTTATAACTTCCTCGCATTAGTGATGAAAAGTAGAGTGATCAACTCGGGTGTAAGTGATCAATTAGGTACACCCTCGAACTACATATAATATATCTCGGGTGTAATTGATTACTTACATCCCATGTTTAACAATTTTACTATTTTGTATTGATTAGCCTAATAGGCTAATTAACATCACGTTAGGAGCCGAAAAAAAATAAAAAAAAGCCAGACAGAACGCTAAGCAAAAAGAAGTACTGGCACGGGCAGGTGATGCAATGCGACGGGGTGGGTCGGGGAACAAGAAATTTCCCACGGACGAAGTCGCGGGCACAAGCCAGTATTATAATAAAAAGGCTTGTAATATAAATCAATCGTTATACCTACATTTAATTTCTCTTCACAGCCAGGGCGTATTCAATTTATTTTGTTACGATTGTAAATCTTTATCGACTCGTAACATTTATGTTAAATTTTATAGTCTAACTATTAAATTTATACATCCTCATGCATGACTGTTACAATGGTCACATATGTAGCGAGAAAACTACATGCAGTGATGATGGATTGTAACTTAAAACCATACTCAAACTCAAAGCATTTATTTCAAACTAGCTGACCCGACAGACGTTGTCCTGTCCAAATTTCAATACGAGTAATTCATACAAAATTCCCATAGAAAATGCACTTTCAGTTTTCCGAATTTTCCAATTTTCCCGGCAACTTTTCAAATTTTTCTCTTCATAAGAACTACCTCGGACTTCAACGAATATTTGAAAAAAAAAATTGCCGAATTAGTCCAGCCGCTCCCGAGTGTTGCGCTTAGCAACACATTTTAGCCAATAATTTTTATTTATATGGAAACCAATTAATAACAGGCACTTTTGAATTGTCAAGGGGTCGGCGGTCAGTCTGAAAGATTAAGTACTAGTTGCCCATTCCAAAGCGTAGTAGGTACCTATGGAGAAGAGCAGGCAAGAAACTCCACGGACACTCTTTTAAATGAAAACATGGTTACAAAATATTAGTTACATCATTCATGTTAAAATTATACATGTGAGAACGATGCAGAACGTTGCAAGCGTCCGAAATACCTACTTAACAAGTAAAAAAAAAAAGAATACAAAAATTAAATTAAATTTAAATAAGCCGTGGCAGCAAAACAGATCACCATCAGTCCCTCCTGACAGAGCCCGTCCACGAACCTGACGCAAGGAATCCAAAAATAATAAAAGGCAAATTATTTCCAGCTAATTCACAGCTGCAAATAATTTCCTTCTGACATAGCCGGCAAAAAAAAAAAAACAACGAGAAATCTTAAATAACTTTTATGACTAGAGGTAACTGCTGAAGAACTACGATGAAGTTGATAAATATTTAAAAGATCACGATTCGAAGGTAGTACCTACGCAACAAGAAAACACATTGCAATGATATTCCATATACATATTTTCAAAAGACAACACTTAAATTCGTTTGCAAATCCTTCAACATAAAAAAAACCCCAAGGATTCACATGTACAAGCGTTCAATGACGTAACTGTACTTTAAATTCAAGATAGGTGGCGAGTGTGCGCATGAGTGTGTGCAACGCAACGCTGCACGCGGTTACCGTAACTTTACACTTGAGGCCTGGAAAAGTGCGCTATGAGGACGCGGCAATGAAATGACTGACCTTGTACTCGTACCTCGCCACTGCAATATAAATCGTCGCTAATGAATTGTTTGGTCTACTTCTATCTTATGTTTTAGTCTATTTGTCATGTAGTGTAAAATTACATTATTAGGTCTGTTAACCTAGCGGCTAGCAGCATAACGTTACGTGAATAGGATTTATGATTCGTTATTACAAGTACCTACTTAAATGTTAATTGGTTATGTAATGAAAAGAAAACATGAATCATGCGCTTAAACTATGCAATTAAAGTAAAATCAAGACAAACATTTGTCTCTATGTGATGTGTATGTAGGCGTGACATAATATATTTGACGAACACACTGTAAGCACTACACTATACTTGCGAGACCTCAAAGGAATAAATGCATTAGAAGATTTGTAGTACCCACTGTGTTAATTATTATTGAAAAAGATGTAGAAAATGCCTAGTCCCAACAATTTTAAATGACATACCAATCGATTTAGAAACTAGCTGTACCACAATAATGTCTTTTAAAAATAAAATGGTGAAGTTTCTGTTTGACACCTTTAGTCAAAACCTCATAAAGGAGATGCATAGCATATATGCTTAAATGTATGTCATACCGAGCTTATCTTACCGGCTTCGGCGGCGTCATTATAATGCTATTGCGTAATTTAAAATGTTAAATTAATGATAATATTAAGTAATAGACAGCCTTTGTGCTGCTGTAAAATATGTGTTATAGGTAAATGTAACACTTATTTGCTATTGATGGAAAAGTGCCTACCTAAAAGATAAGAGATCAAATTATGTATGGGAGCTACATCTGCCAACAAACTGCTGTGCAGTTTGGCAGAGGTAAAACTTTATGTAATGAGATGCCACTATCTATTAAACACTTTTCATTTTTTTTCATACAATGCTCCAAGTGAAGCCCCAATGCTATCATCAGGTTACTGTTAAAGTAAAATAATTCAAAGTCTTGGTTAATTGTCTTTTGCATTATTCCAACATACCTACATACAAAAGACAAACACATTTGTAGTTTTTTCATATCAAAAGTGTGACGATGTGGACGACGAATACTAAAAGCACTTACTGTTGATTGTTCTTCCTCTGTTGCCTCTCCAATTACCAACGGAGGTTTGGCCATCTACTGTACCTATGTATTTCATTGTCCTTTACTTATTGAAACTATCTTTTATTTCCAGTTGCACGTCGGCTACCCATCCCGCAAGTCGCAAGTCCGTCGCCAGCGCGCCATACCTTCATCCGTGCCGTTCCCATGCGAGGACACCCTCTCTTGGGGCCGCAGTCCTCAACGCCCCACCTCAGTGCACCGGCTGAGGCCCGGCGACATCGATGTGGTGGCAGCGATAGGTGACTCCTTGGTGGCCGGTAGCGGGGCGCTTGAAGAGTTCGCGCTGGGAGCGTTTGTGGAATATCGAGGAGTTTCGTGGTGTGCGGGTAAGTCTTATATTCCTTCATCGTATATTGCCGAGATAGCTGCACCAGCTTACTGTCATGGTCTCGTGGGTCATTATTATAGACTAGCGCATGAGATAAGAAGGATAGAGGAGTATTCTGGTGTTCTCTCTGGTGAATCAGAACATTTTTGATTCACTGCTTGTGATGCTGCGATGTCATTGAAATCAACCGTGGAGAACATTCAAGACAGGAATCATTTCTCAACTGTATCCTCTTATCACAGGCACGTCACCGGTAAAATATGCTTTCATCTTAAATAGTAAGGACTGTATCATTTATGAACGAACTTACGCCAGAAGCCAGAGAGTTACGGATACCTATTTACGTATACACAGTACTCCAATTCTAAAAGAAAAATAAACTGGTCAAGTGCGTGTTGGACCACGCACAATGAAGGGTTCCGTAGTTGGAATGAATTTATCCCAAGAACAAACTTAACACTGTAGTTGATAACATGTTTTCCCATACATTCCAACTGTAAATGTAAATTTTTACTCACAATATTGTTAATCTACAGGTAAAGATCTATTTTCTATACTTTTTTCAAAATTTTAGGCTCTGTAGTTTTGGAGACAGAACCTATATTTTTCAATGGTCAATTTTAGTCTACTTTCTTTTAAGAAAGTCAAAAAAATAAAAAAAAAATAAAAAAAAAAAAAATAAAAAAAAAAAAATTTTAAAATTATAAACAGAATATATGTGAGACCCTTATAGTAAGCCCTTTCATTTGATATATCACACGGTATAGTTCGCAAAACTTTTTTTTAAATTTTCTTATTGGCCCCCCAAAACTGACCCCCATATTAAAAATTCATGTATTTATTTTATCCGTCCGTGTTTGGGTCACAGAAGTTCATATGTGTACCAAATTTCAACTTAATCGGTTCATTAGATTCGGAGCAAAAAGGCTGTGACAGACGGACAGACAGACGAGTGATCCTATAGGGGTTTCGTTTTTTCCTTTTGAGGTACGGAACCTTAAAAATACATTACCTCGAGACTACCACTAGAATGTCATAATGCGCTAGAACGACTAACGGTATCTAACCGCAACACTGCAATAGATAAAAGGAGACAGCGGATCACGCAGCTGTCGAACTAGCAAGGAGAGTATCCAGCACGTCAGTCTGTGGACCTGAACCAATTGTACCCATCCCCTTCAACCAGCTACGCAGGTAGCTACAGAATTTCACCCATACACAAGCGGAAAGTTGATGGTCCTCGACACCGGGCTGCAGGCAGTTCAGGGAGGCTATGCCATCTCTAGATGGTAGGCTACCCAGACGTTTGTTTCGCCTGGACAGGAACGACCTGCGCCTAGTGACGGGGACCATCACAGGAGACTGCTCACTAAGCAAACACATCCCACAATAGGAATAACGGACAGTCCTCTGTGCAAGGTTTGCATGGTGGCTGAGAAAACCATTACGCACGTGCTCTTTGAATGCACAGGCGTCACCCAGATTAGAACAGAAACCCTTGGAACACCCAGATCTTTCTCAGATGTTCTTAACAGACCAGGAGACTTGATCTACTTCTGGAGGGAGGTGGGCTGGTTGGAGTAACCCCCGACAACCACCATGGCCCACGCACAATGGTCCACATGCAGGACTAAGTGCGGAAACCAAATCCTGTAACATAGAACATCATTTATGAAACACTTGGGTTTCAAAACCTACCTACTTTAGATGCCTAGTACATATTGTACGTAACATAGGCCATACGATTTACCATAACATTCAATCAGTTTACTGCCTGTGGTTATCTTAAGCCGTTCCTGACCGCAGCGATTTCCTGAATGCGCTAACACATTACCCACGTTCATAGAACAGTTATAACCAATTTTCTAAGCTGGAAACCTGCAGATGATATGGGGAATGAGGATTTAATTGTCACGATAATGATTGGCAGTACAATCTATGGTAGTACCAAGATGTTGACTTTCTTGCGAGTATACGTTCACAAGTTTTGATTAGGTATTAAAACTTCTTCTTTTTTTTTGAAAAAGTCTCCGAAACATACGACCTACCGTCAGATAAGTCTCGGGAACACAATATCAAAACATGGCACTAAGCCAACTATAGTAAGTGGACAGACAAACAAACAGTTCATCAGGTCGTGATTTGTATTATGAATGAAGATGTGACCAGAGTTACTAGATGTTACATAAAAGCACTTTGACATCACATCATGTAGATCTATGCACTTTTCACACTTCCTTTGCAATTTGAAGTGCTATTGAATTGCGTGAGCTGAATGTAATAATTAAGTCATGATGGTTATCATTTCTACATTGCAACAAGTTTTAACAGGTACTCGTATTAGGTTACAGGTCGTAAAGCGGTGTTGCACGCGGAATCAGTTAAAACTGAATCGAAAGACCGTAGTGCCAGACCGGAGAGCGAGAGATCTTGGTCCATAATCCGAAATAAATCATTCAACAGACATACATACAAAATAGCTTTTAATTCTGTGTTTACAGTACCTTTCAAGTTTATGAGTAATATAGTCAACCAACTACGGAACCCTTCATTGTGCGTGGTCCGACACGCACTTGGCCGGTTTTATACCTCTCCATTCATCATCATCACTTTCCAGGCGGCGACGCATCATGGCGAGAGTACCTGACCTTACCGAACATCCTGAAGGAGTTCAACCCCAACCTGCGAGGCTACTCCACAGGGACAGGCGAGTGGCTCACCAGGAACGCCAAGTTCAACGTGGCCTTCCCTGTGGCGTCGGATGAAGATGCCTTGAAGCAGGCTAAGGTAAGCACGTCGAATTCACACGAAACTATGTTGCGATCCCGAAAGGAAGAAGCAGATATCGAAATTAGCTCTGATGTATGTCCGAGAAAGAACTACCATAGTGGGCCTATGGATTTGTTAGGATTTCTTACTTTAACACGCAACGATTAACAATCAAAACACAGACAGACAATATGACACATAGTGAGAGTGACCTTATCGGTGATGGTCTTCAGAAAGGTCAGGTACTTGCAACCGGCGAGCGTGTGTGTGAGCGTGGACGAGGCAAAAGCGAGGGTAAGGATCATAGCAGGTAGCGTTCTGTAGTTACTGCCTACCCCCATGGGAAGAACGACATCAGTTTATGTATGTATAAAAATCAATCAATCAATCTTGATGCTGATATAAATAGAATTCCTTTTCGATGAGGAAAATAAGCCTCTTTAGAGGGCAGTAGCATAACATTCAAACTTACCTGCACATCAAGGCAGCAAATATTTTTGAATTACAATTTTCAAAAATATTTGCTGTCTTGATTTGCTCAAATTGCGGCACATTGCACAAACCTTTAAATGGTCAAGAGTGTTCAACTTAAGTATTGGTGCGTAAACTAAGTAAACTTGGTCTAGGCGTGAAACATTAAACTATCACTATATCTACATTCAAGTGTGTACTTATTTGCCAATTTGGTCGCTTACAAATGCGTGTAAGCAATAACTTTTGTTTAACTTATGGAGCGTGACACAAACCTCAACATTACCACATTTTTGTGTGCACACAAATTAATGATGTGCGTCAGTTAGATCATTGTCATATGTTGAGCGATGCTATAGAATTAAAGGAGCGTCGAACATCGGCCTTAGTTAAGGAAGAGAACCATTTGCACTACGATAAAACCAGCACAGTTAGGTTGGATTAGTTACGGAGCTGCAGTAAAACTCATCTGCCTAGCTTATTCCCAACTATGTTGGAGTCGGCTTCCAGTAAAACCGGATGCAGCTGAATACCAGTATTTTATATGGAGCGAGTGCCTATCTAATCTCCACAACTCAGTTACTGGGTAAGACTGGTTATCAGACATTCGGGTTTCTGACGACTCGTAACGGACTGTGAAAGATTCAGAATGACAGCCGGGACCAACGGCTTCCGAGGCCGAGGCACGGATAAAAACCAAGAGGTCTTGGTTACAAGCCCCAGCCGCAGTAAAACTGTAGTTTTAAAATTCAGATCAGCATCTACGTATTGCCTAACAATAAGTAACACGCAATAATAACAGTCGAAACAACTTTTTGTGTTTTCCTTATTATCGAAACCATCCAACCAAAGACACCAGAGGAAACCATTAGTTACCATCATAGACATGTATAATGTTTCCACACCTTTAACTGAAGTTTCTATTGGGAAACGTCACTTCCAATTTTCCTCAAAACATCGCAACTGTAAAATCTTAGCAGTCTCTTCTTAGATTCCACTCAGTAGGGCAAACCCTTTTCCGCCTTAACGCATCTCAACAAAAGAAATACTTTAAACGACCACCATGACCCTGATGACACCAGCTTTTGTATGGAACCAGGTCAGCGCCACCTTTGCACCTGTTTGTGAAGCCATTAACAAATAGGCGACAATGATTGTACTTACTCGTCAGTATTATAGTTGCTTATCTTCTTGTGTTTTTGTACCAAATGTTTGGGATTTGGTAACTTACCGCGGAGTGTGTAGATTGCTCATTTTTTCACAACTAGTGAAGATTAAACGAGTGGTTGATCACTTAATGTGAACGTGACACAAGCATGTCACATGTTGTAAGTTTGATACAAGCGTGTATGCTGATTTCGTAAGTGTAATCGTTTGCTAAGATTTGTGGAGCAAGCAAGCAATATTATATTTTGGCCCTTGGGTTCTACTTACTC
Source organism: Cosmia pyralina (assembly GCA_946251885.1). Taxonomy (NCBI): domain Eukaryota; kingdom Metazoa; phylum Arthropoda; class Insecta; order Lepidoptera; family Noctuidae; genus Cosmia; species Cosmia pyralina. The sequence goes on along the minus strand of OX276348.1, from coordinate 1,944,696 downwards.
CAAACTGTTGCTCTTTGGATCTAATTTTATTCAGAGTGTTAAAAAATCGTGACTCGAACTCGACTAACTATAGAATAAAATAATAAGCCTTATCAAAACCAGCAATTATTGTAAACTTACTTTTAGATCTAGATACCTACAGTATAGAAATAGCCTTAGATAGACATTCTGTAAAAATCTCACCGTGAAAAGTGAGCTCACCGACTGCCGTTATAAAGTTACTTTTAGATCAACATAATATACCATCACGCCTGTAGGTTGGGCAGAGGTGTACACCCACATTTCGCCAGTAATGTTAAGGTCCCATGTACGGACGGTAGGTGAGTAGGGGTGTAAATCTAGATAGAGTAATTAGTCATAACATAATAAGACTAATACCTACCAATTTATATGTACAATCTACCTTCCAGATAGTAGTAGCTCGCATGAAATCATCTCCGGACATAGACATCGCAAACGACTGGAAGATGGTCACAGTGTTCATCGGCGCCAACGACCTGTGCTCAGCCTCCTGTCTCAACCCTGTCTCCTGGTCTCCTGCTGCCCATGCCAAGAAGTTGGCGATAGCGCTGGACTACCTGCAGAAACATCTGCCGAGGACTATCGTTAATTTGGTACCAGTTTTAGGTGAGTTTGCACCATTCGGTTATAACCGAGCATAAGAAAATCTCAGGATGATCTTGACTCCCGTTAACACATACATGCGGATCGTAAGCAGAGGATAATCACTTATCACCAACCTCATCTTTACTTAACTTACTCTTTGGCTCTAATTCAACGTTCATGAAGAGTTATTGACAGAAGAATGATAAGTACTTTTCATACTAAAGTATTTGATTCTGTCTGGCTTTTTCTAAATGTCTTTTTATAATCAGTCTTTATTTTGATTCTATATCTTATACAACGTGCTGCCGCTATTGCGACATTCCTTCAAGACGCTGGTAGGGTTAGTGGCCAGTAATCATAAAAATTATAATTATGATAAAATAATTCGTACCTAAATTGAAAAAAAATAAATTGCAAACAAACTAAATAATAAATTAATAACCAAAATTAGGATCACTCTATGCAAAATACTAATTCATGAAGCTATTGTTCTATGCCATCTGGTATATGGTCGTTTACCCAACACCTTTTTTTTCTGTACATCGTTTGTCTATTGTTCTGACCCAGCTGTTAAGTAGCTTCATGGAAAAAAACTCGAGTTGCATGGCCTTTTTTTCTCGTTTGTTTCAATTTTATCTCTGCGCTACAGCAACCTGAAATTGCATGCAAGATGCTATTTTAGAAAATCATAAAGAAATCAATAAATAATTACGTTAATGAAATAAAAATATCTTCATAAAACGATAACGCGGAATCGTATACGCGTGTTGTATTAATGTCGCAATTGCAGCTGCATATATTCCATGTATGTTCAATTCCAGATGTATCAGTATCGATCCGCGTGCTGCGTCCGATGATGTGTCGCCTGATGCACTCGCTGTTCTGCACGTGCTTCCATCGGCAGGGAGGCAACGAGCTGTACGACCTCGTGCGGATGGCACGACTCTACCAGAAGGCTGAAGTTGCATTGGTAAGATTAGAGGATCTAAAAAAAAGTGCAAGAGATGGGTTTTGACCTACATCGTGTTGATAGGGGAATACCAGAGAAGATGGATGCATAAAGGGTGTGACTGCTGAAGTGACAGCTAATGGTAGCACACATGCCATACATGCTGCACCAATCTCAAGTAAATTAGTTTTCTATTTAACCGACTTCCAAAAAAATACTACAAAGTGAAAAATAACTTTAATTTCGGAAGTCGGTGGCAAAAATTTTTTGGAAGTCGGTTGTTTTTTTTTGTAAAAAAGTTTTTTTAGTTTGTAAAGTATGTCTATGGGTCATTGAAGCCTGACAGAAATGTTTATTGTTATTGAAATATATAATTGGTATAAGACCAGAGGTGATGTTGACTAACAAGGATTCGTTCCCGAATGCTGCCGAGATAATGAACCTGATTAGCTTCTTACAGAAAATTTTGCCAAGCAGCATTGTTTTGTTCTGATTGGAAGGGTAACAGCAACATATTGGCAAACCTGATGATGTTGTAAGTGCCCGTGGGTAGTGTGAAGTGCCAAGTTCATTGCACCGTGTAGACCATTGGCCTGTTTTCAGATATCAGTATTCACTATTTACTGTAACGTTTCAGGTGGAAAGCGGTCGCTACGACACCCGCGACGACTTCACAGTGATAGTGCAGCCCTTCATGCGCCTGTTCAACGCGCCCATGCCGCTCACGCGACCGCTGCCACTCGTCATCCACCAGTCCTACATCACACACGACTGCTTCCACTTCTCACAGAAGGGCCACGCGTTAGGTACTGTATACGGCCCATCTGTCTCTTACAAAGTGACATTTCTTTTCTTAATTTTAGACATCACGCCAATAAATTAGGGTTTTCTGAAATGACGTTCACTAGGTGGCAGCACTGAGATGTAAGGTCCGGGCACCTCTCAAAAGTGTCAGAAGTGCCTATATTATCTTTAGTCTTGATTGAATGACGAACGGATGAATGGAACGAATGATAAAAGTCATCATATAATTTTATATTAATTGTGGAAATAGAAGACCTCTTCAAACTCAAACTCAAACTCAAAGCATTTATTTCAAATAAACCAATTACAGGCACTTTTGAATTGTCAATGGGTCGGTCAGTCAGAAAGATGAAGCTAGTTGCCCATTCCAAAGCGTAGTAGATCCCTATGGAGAAGAACGGGCAAGAAACTCCACGGACACTCTTTTAAATCATAATATTTTTACAAAATATTGGTTACATCGTTCAAGTTGAAAATATACATGTGAGAACAATGTAGAAAGACGTGCACGTTAAAAAGCGTCCGTAATAAAAAGATAATAACTAAAACAACTAAATTAAATATTGAAATTAAAAATAAGCCATGGCAGCTAAGAGACGACCAGTCCCAACTGACGGCGCCCGTTCACGAACATGACGCATGGATCAGCACCAATTAGCTCAACCATTTTGAAGGGAACTTACTCTCTTGTCAAAGTGGTCACCTATACCACAATGTTTGCATGAAGACTAAGGTTTTCAACCAATGCATCCTGTCCGTTATGACATACGGTGCTGAAACGTGGACACTGACGGTTGAGCTGGTCCACAAATTCAAGGTCGCTCATCGCGCTATAGAGCGGGCTATGCTCGGAGTTTCTTTGAAGGGTAAAATCAGGAATGAAGTTATCCGGAAAAGAACCGGAGTAACCGACAAAGCTGGCAGAGTAAGCAAACTGAAGTGGCAGTGGGCTGGCCATGTTTGTCGAAGGACCGATGGCCGGTGGAGCAGACGAGTCCAGGAGTGGAGACCACGTATCGGCAACCGTAGTGTGGGATGCCCCCCAGCTAGATGGCCCGACGACCTGAAGAAAGTGGCTGGGACAGACTGGATGCGGAAGGCGGAGGACAGGGTGTTGTGGCGCAACCTGGGAGAGGCCTATGTCCAGCAGTGGACTGCGATAGGCGGAGTTGATTGATTGTCAAAGTGGCGCCAACTAGTGGCGTGAATTTTCATGAAAACCCTCATTAGAAACATTTCTACGGCGCGATGTCTCTCAATCTGTTATTTTGTATTTCGCTTCGACGGTGGTTACACTACGTATGCAGTCACTTACACAGATGAATAAGAAGAAGATGATAATGGTGTCATGGATGTGCTCAACGTGTCAAATGGAAGGATGATGCTAATCCTGCCTGACCAAGATTATGTCTGGGCGTGGACAGTGACCTTTAAGTTTGTTTCGTTTACTTTTAGAGCAGTCGGATAGGAAACACCGAACTCATCTTTATTTTTGACGAAAGTGTTTTTTTAAACTAATTTACAGAAATAAATATCATTCAGAAATCTTTAGAAACATATAAACTAAAAGTAACGTCTCTCTTTCCTCTTCCAGCCGCCAACCTCCTGTGGAACAACCTGCTGGAGCCAGTCGGCAACAAGTCGGACAACGAGCCTCCTGTGCTGCTGCGTTCCTTCCGCTGTCCTTCACGAAGGGCTCCGTATCTGTTCACGTATAAGAACTCCAGGAGTTACATGATCTCTGGCAAGCAAGAAGGAGCTGATGATGTGTTCCTATGATGAAGGGAGACAGGACTATTCCCTAGACAAAAATTTGGAGGAGTCATGCCCGTTCTTACTGACACCACACCCACAGAGTACAGTTATGTTTGAGACTATACCTAGACTTAGCTGAAGTAAAATTACACTTCTTACTAACATTTTTGAACACTCCTTGTGTTCATTTTACTTCAGCCAAGTAATTAAAAGTCCGAGTATAGGTGACATGACTACAAAAGTGCGCTGTTCAATTTTCAACGCTTTGCTCAACGCCGTAAGTTGAAAACCCAACTGTCAGTCTGAGCTTGTATTTGTCTTCCTTAATGTGTCCCTTCGAGTTATTGAGAACGGGCATCAGTGTTCTAGTGCTGCATGGGAAAATTTCCGAGGGTTCTTTAAAAAAACTTGAATGAAGTCAGTGTTTTAGTGCTTATATGTGGACCCTTGGTTCTGGCAGACTAAAATAGGACCATTGTGACGCTTTACAGTGTTGTTGAAAGTTCATCAGTAGGTAAATATGAAGTGAATCTTGTCGAGTGTAAATTAATGTATTCAAAAATGTGCTCCACGTGGCCATGCGGAGTACAAGATTGGCTCTCTATATGTTTGGCATTATCTGTGCCAAACTGCCAACCATTTAAGTAATTTTTGGTGGTAAAAATTGCTTAGCAAATACAAAATAGAACTAAAGCTACGGTTTCAAAGAGCTGGGCGTGGGTGGCCGCATTTAAAACGGCCGCAGTGAAGGCTGTCATGAAAATGATGACAGCGATAAAGATTTAAATCCTTAGATTCGCCCGCACTCTGACACGCAAAGACGCAGCTCACTTGATTATCATGGAAACGCTGTTTATAATGTGTGAGCTCACTCTTCTCTGTCTGGACACTTTTTCTTGTGACTAAGTTCGGTGAGGGCAAATCTAGCGATTTAAATCTTTGTGTGGCGGGGTTAAACTTAATGTCAAATACTGGTGAAAATGTCAGTTTTTCAAGGCGGCCACTTTCTTAGTAAATCAAAGCTTTACACGTGATTACTTTAGGGGCGTTAGAGGAGTCGGAAAGTCGGAAACAATCTTTGTAATGTTTTTTCACTAATATTCTTCTAGATGACGTTTGCGACTTCTTTAATGTACCCGTGTGTGTGTTCTAAAGTTACCTTTTCTATGACAAGGAAGAATTAGGTGACACGTTAGTATTTTCTTTATGGATTTCGAAAATAAAACTTGTCAGACATTATTTTGTAAGTAGATTAATATTACAAACAATTTGTACATAATTCGTGTAGATAGAGGTTATATTGTAAATAACAGTGTCATGTTTTGATGACACTTAGGTAGAATTACATTACCTATGTAATTTGGGGAAGCGAAATTCATTTTTTTTTTTTTAAGATTATTGCAATATGCAGCTCAGTGTCTGAGTGTATGTTGATTAAAGTATGATTTTCGACTGTAACAAATATGTATTTACAGAATGATAATCATTAGAATCAGTAATACAACGACTCTCCTCAAATATCAAAATTTCATGAAATAGTTATTCAATAGGGTAATAATGAAGTGAAAGAATTGTATTGATGATTTTAATGATTATAATTCTATAATAAGAATCATATTCAGATCAACATATACAACCTGATACTGACCCGCAAGTTGTAAAAAAACAAGAGAATGTGAACTTCACGCGTTACTCGGGCCACAGATTAATACAGATGGGACACTCCGCAAAATCATTTAAATAAAAAGCGACTCCTTGCTACGACACAATAAAGTGCAATTCAGGTCGCACAACGCTTCTTTACCTACAGTTATATTCACGTACAAATTGCCTCTCTTTCTACCGCGTAACTCTTATAGCTTCTGACTCGTTAGGGTTGTCTTCTTTTACGACGCGGCACGTGAGTGAGTATCGGACTAACGTGCGAGCCGGCCGGTGCGCGGAATTGACCCAGTGAGGTGAGCCCGCCGCGTACTTGTAGCTTCATACCTAAACAGCGGAGTGTCCCATCTGTATTAATCTGTGCTCTGGCGTTTTCACCTTAATTAGGTTGGAATAAGTAAGAAGACCTCACGGTTACCTAAGAAGGTATTATGAACCTTAGCTTCTGTACCCAAGGAGCAATTTCGTACCATAAGCTCTAGAGCTAGAAAATTGTCTAACACAATTGGATGTTTTCTAACTACTGTTATGTATTGTGTGGCTATTGTAATTGTTAGCAAATTGAGGAAAGTATAAATAACTAAGTACACCTACTTAAGTACCGATGTCAAATAAATTCCTTTTTTGAGGTGTGTTTAATAAAATCGCTCTAAAGCAAGTAAATACATTTGACTAGCTTGTGAAATGACTAACTAAAATAATGTGTAAGTTAAAGTTAACAATAGCTCAATGTTGTGATGTAGACAATTAAGACGAAGTAAAGTTTAGCATAATTAGTAACTTTAATATCACTTGCTAGTGCCATTGACGTTACGCTCTGAACCAAATGTTATTGTAAGCGAAAGTTACCTAAACAAATATTACTTTAAGTTTTTGTACATGGCTCCAATTGTTTTAAGAATAAATAAATGTATTTGTTCTATTATTGGCATTTCATATTGTTCTCTAATTTCCTATACCATATTCGTCATAAAAAAATATTAGACACGTATTTTTTGCTATAACATATTAATAAAAAAATACTTAGATAACACGGAGAGGGGACCCGCTACGTCACTTCTACGTATAAAATCTAGCTAGGCGTGACGTCATGCCATATTTTTAATCTTTTGATTGCGTAAAAAAAGAAAAAATACGTGTCCAATATTTTTTAATACAAACCAATAAGTACTTTTATTTTAGACAGAGTCCATAGGGTTAGTAACCTAGTGTTAGTAGGTACAGGCACAGATTAACAAAACTAAATTAAAATTCAGCGTGGAGCTGCATCCACCTCCGCTAAATCGGGGAATCCCACCGATCTGTGAACACACTGAGGAGACTGTAGGGGCCGCCGCGGACGCGCGACATCAGGGATGCACATGTTTTTCTAACGATGGCGACAAAACCTCAATGTTATAATCTGCGAACATCCCTGACGCACTACAACACCACGGCAGCCGCAGCAGTATCCTCAGGCATTATTAAGTATATTAATAATCTACATGACGGACTAAATTTTTAGTCATCATCCCTATTGAATTAGCTTCCATTGTTCATTGCTTTGAAAGCGCTTGCTTGATTTAGGTGATCAGCAATGTCGTCCGCACATCTCGCCGCTGGACGACCGACATCTCGTCTTCCAGTCCTTGCACGCCACTCTGTCACAGCCTTACTCCACCTGTCATCACTGCGCCTTGCCAGGTGTCTTGCCCAACTCCATTTGAGTTCCATAACACGCTTTCCGATATCGAAGACCTTCGTACGTCTTCGGATCTCGACGTTTGGAACTCGGTGTATTAGCCTGATGTGAAGGATGGAACGCTGCATGGCTCTCTGTGCAACTCTCAGCCTGCACACAGCCTCCTGCGTGAGCGTCCACATCTCAGCACCGTACGTCATGCTGGGCAGAACACACTGGTTATAGAGGCGGGACTTCAGACATAGGAGAATTTTAGCTGATCTCAGAATGTCGTCCAATTTTCTAAATGTATTCTTCTACACCGAAGCTGTATTCTTCTCGATGTATCTGTTTGTTGATGCTCTTTGCTAAAAGAAAGAATATGACCAAGAAAGACATACCGATCAACCATCTCCAACACTTCATTTCCGACATGACCTCAGCTCCTACAATTTTAGTGATACCAACGCGTGGACTATGAATAAAGATATCACCATTCTATCAGGCGTTGCAAATGGGTGCCTGCCGTTTTGCCAAAAAGATTTTGACAAATTTTCATTACCCAAACAAATAGCAACCTTTTTTTATACCATTGCAATATTTCGAATAATTTTAGTACGCATATTTTCATTTGGTCAAATTTTTACTTGGCAAAATATTACTAAGTATAATGTCATTATGGAATTTGGTCTTTAATCAAATGATTTATTACAGCAAACAATCTTCAAACAATAAACGTTTGGTGAAATGATTTGTTAAGACAAAAAATATTAAGGCAAAAATAAGATTTTTAGACATTTGACTTGCTGGTTAAATTTGATGTCTTTTGCGTACTTCTTTGTAAGTTTTTGTGCTTGAATTTGTCTGAAACAAGTCAAATTAATGGTTACTTGATATTAGTTTATTTATGGAAGTAGTTAGAGTAGGTTAATTATTTAAAAAAAAATGGTTAGGTTAGGTTAGGTTAAAACTGTGACCTCCTACGCACGAGCCGAGCGAGCGAAGCGAGCGCTGCCGCGGTAGCGGCCGGCGAGTGCCAGACACGACTTGCATTAATAGAAAGAAATATATTGTTTTTAGTAGGTTATCCGGAACTCAACAATTTAGATTAGGTTAATTTCTTCTTTAAAAAAAAATGGGTAGGTTAGGTTAGGTTAAAACTGTGACCTCCTACGCACGAGCCGAGCGAGCGAAGCGAGCGGTGCCGCGGTAGCGGCCGGCGAGTGCCAGAAACGACTTGCATTAAGTAATAGAAAAAAGAGATTGTTTTTAGTAGGTTACCCGGAACTGAATTATTTAGATTAGGTTAATTACTTATTTTAAAAAAATGGTTAGGTTAGGTTAGGTTAAAACTGTGACCTACTGTGCCAGGAACGACTACATTATATAGAAAAAGAAGAGCACACATTGAGCGCCATTTATGATTTACCTCCTACCCACTTAGTAGTTCACATTTTTGTCATTGAAGTTTGACTGAATAGGAAAGGGTGAATTGAAAACTGACGATACTAAATAAGTATTTGGCTTATTTGATTTTGCATAAAAACTGTTATTCCAAATGAAATATTTGACTAAATAAAAAATGATAGAAGTACTAGTTGGTAAACAAGTTATAGTTTAAACGTTCTTTTGCCAAACATTAGGTTTGCGTTACAACTTTTTGTGAATAGATTTTTTGCTAAGTAATAATTTGGCAAATGAAATTATGCGAAAAATTTTTTGGGAAGTGAAAATTTGTCAAATTCCTTTTGGTCAAACAAGGGAGACCCGTTGCAAATACTTCATAATGGTCAATATTGTCAGTGATAAAAGACTCATCCTTCCACTCCACATTTAAAGTTCCTATGATGTTTAATTAGTAGATTGTATCATAAGGGAGAAAAATAATATTTTTACGGCGAGGGCGCTTTTTTGAATCCAGAGCGAAGTGAGGGATTCTAGAGTCCTGAACGTAGCGAAGGATTCAAAGTACGTCGCCCGAGCCAAAAATATAGTTTGCGCCCGGCCCGAGTGATACACTCTACTTTTCATCACCCTCTATGAGAAAATAAAAGGCGCTTCATATGTTATTGTAATATTATTATTTAATAAAACATAGAGTAACAACAAAATTGAAATTAAATAGTATCTAAAGAACAACACAACAACAACTAAAACAACTAAATACATTTGAGACATTTTCGCAATTATGAAAATGTATTGTTACAGTTTTATTAGGAATAGAGATTGTTGTAGATTTTATATTCTGCGTGTTTGAAATAATGTCTAAAGGCTCATTTTGAGGAAAATGTGACGGTGAATCTCGTTGTTTCGATGTAGACGGGCGCGGCAACAGTGGCATGGATGGATTAACTGAAGGTTGCAATTTAATGTTTTCCACGATGCGTTCACATGTTTTCGCCTTGTTCTCAATGGAATCTTCTATATACCCCTCTGCTACAGCACTCGACTTCCATCCTCCATGTCGCTTGAGAACAGTTAAGTCCGCTCCAGAATCTGCCAAACGGGTAGCAGAAGTACAACGAAAACAATGTCCTGTATACAGTTTGATATCTGGTAACTTCAAATAGTAGCGATTTTTTGTGGCATGTTAGAATTTTTTTTTTTTTTTTTTTTTTTGATAACGGATGAAAAACCGATTGCTCTTCATATCAGCAGGACGCAGGTCCAGGTATTTCTGTACAATAGTTTTGTATTCTCCTCGGATTACGAAGGATCGGTCAATTTTTGTTTTTGTGTCTGTCAGCTTTACTAACAGTAAATCATCCGAGTGATTTTCGACATCACCAACAGTTATTTTTAAAAGTTAATTGCCATGACAAGCTCCATGTACTCCGAAAATTAAAGCCACCTGTAACAAAACCGAATGTGAATAAGGCAAGTATCTACCGAAGTGCAGGTTACAATAAAATGCGCATTTTAAAACACTGATGGTTATACTTTACTAATCCACCATATACATAGTTACTTACTTTTACGGCAAGAAAGACTTTGTCGGGTGCCTCATTAAGGAAAGTCTCCACGTTTTTGACTGAGAACACTTTGGATTTTTTAGGTTTGAATCCATCAGACATCCTCTTCAGATACGCTATTAATTTCGAATATGTGTCCAGTTTTACGTCGTTATTATAACTGACTGTTGATTTTAGCATTGAGTAGGTACTCCAAAGAGTGGAAGGTTGTTTAGTTTTGGCTAAGTACTGGAAGTAGGCCAAAAATACAGATTCTTAAAAATTCTTGGCGCCTCTTGCATTTTCCATTCAATAAAATTACCATAGGTTTTCATATATATTTCTCCCGCGAATTTGCTGGTAATAGATTATCCATCACATTTCTTGCGTCAGTTCTAATACTTTTCTTTCACTGTCACTTGAAGAATTCATTTTTCAAAACAAAACCATGAATTTCTAGCAATCCGTGAAAATTGACGAAAACGCGGGCTGTAGTTCGCGCGTTTTTAATTTCATTTTATTTCTTTTTTATTCAGCCGGGCGGCGCGCCGGTTGAATAAAAAAGCGCGACTATGGGCCGTCCGCGTCGCCGTCGTACCAGCCAGTCTTTATTCAAACAATATTTGCAACAGTAATTTAAAGTATTATTCAGTATTTTAGTAGTTATTGTAACAGTAATTTAAATGGTGTGCATAATAAAGGGTATTCTATTCTATTCTATTCTATTCTATTTGCGTTCGATTTCTTTGGCGCTGAACACTAAGATGTTCCAAATTCAAAAAGTGCGCGGCAAAGATAATTGCGGCGCACTTATAAAGAGGATTAAAAACTCATTACTGCCCGCTAAAGGTTTCTTATAGAAAACACCAGCTTTGGGTGCACTTAAAGGCGAACCAAGTCGTCCTTTTCGAATAGATGGAATGAAAAAGTACATACCGATTGTGCTCCATAGATGATGATGATGTGATTGCGTTCCTACGTTTTTACCCAAAGACCGAATATTTTTATCGTTGGTACAAAATATACAAATCGGCGCTTGGAAGAGGTCCAGCCATAGAAATATAAATAAAAACAGGGTCCAGCAGTGGACGTGTTTCGGCTGAAATGATGATATAAATCCTAACTAATATTATAAATGCGAAAGTGAGTGTTTGTTTGTTGTTACGCTGTCACGCTAAAACGGCTGGGATTTGATTGGAATTTGGCACATGGGTAGATCATGCCTGACCTGGATTAGATCCGATCCTGGATTATTTATCCCGGTTATATAAGTACGTTCTCGTGGGACAGACCTCCACGCGGGCGAAATCGCGGGCACAAGCTAGTAGTTTTTATAAAAGCCCAAAATATTGCTGTCACGCTGCTGAATCCGATGTGGATAGATTTTACATAAGCCTATATGATTTCGCTTGCCTACATTTCGCACGCAACTTGAATCCATACATCTGAGTAGAATCTACAATCTACCAGTGACAGTCATTTTTCCAAAATTATAGCTTAGCAAGGTAAAATATAGAGCATTCGGTACAGTATAGCCAATAATAACAACCTTCCAAATAAAAAACGTATACATAACCACGGCACGGAAGTATAGAACGTCTTTCCAATCACAACCAATGATCACAACAGATAATAATAGGAGGCGCGTTGGTGTACGGCATGCGATGTCTGCATAGCCTCAGTATGTAAGTATAAGTAGGTTGATATCATCGGTGATTTCACGGCCGGGTACCGCCGGCGCCGAGCCCAGCGCTGGGCAGCGTGCGTAAAACAATACCTACAATTGCCAATTACAGGCAAGCAGGGATCACCAAGTTTTTAAGGCGAGTAGTGCTGCCAACCAGCGAGTAGTGCTATTAACTTCAAAATGTTTCTTAGCTCCAGACTTAAGACTTTTTCTCAATGGTGGCGCTAGTTGGCAGCACTAGGTACTCTCCTTAAACCATAGAACTTATTTCTTATATCTATGGAAACAACAAAATATCAAAAACAAAGCGAAGCTGTTTGGTGACGAGATAGTACCTCCAATTTTGGTACTAGATATCAAAACTTTTGTATAGTACTTGTTGTGAGTGTTATGGTTGCAAATTAATATTGAGAAAACAAAAAAAAAGTAGGTAAGTAGGTAAAAGTAGGTATTGCTGATAGAAAACAACAAAAACCAAATGGGTATAGAATATACTTTTAATAACCACACGATTCTTTGCAAACGACATACTGAAACTCCTGAAAATTTTCATCACATCCAACCACAGGTTTACCACTCCTGGCTAGTAACAGTCTGTGGTCTGTGTGCAGGGAATTATCACACAGACGTGAAATAGATTTATGTGGTTCAGTTCATGAAAGATACTTTCCCCGTTTTCAATATCGGGAATATTGCTGCCCTAGTTACTGAAACATGTGAAGGATAGGAAGATTACCCTAATTACTATGTACTGATGATTTATTTTTATTTGTATTTATTGCAGAGTAAATAACGGTCTTCGAACGTTTGTGTGACCTAGTGCAGTAGGGAAGGGTACCTCACGCGTGACTCGTGAGCGTGACACACTTTCATACAACCAGCACCCTAATTGCGTAACGCACTATCAATCGGAATTTTAATAATTTTGAAGCAAATTGCTAATCCATTACTTCAATGTTTGTCTGAATTTGTCTACTCTACAACGTAAATCTTATTATTAATATTTTAACTTTGTTAGCTTAGTTGTTATCATTTTTGTGCATGCTGTGGTCTCCTATAAGTGAAGGAGTACACCTACTTAATACCTGATGTTCCCTTTATTTATGTTTCATGTATTGTGTACATCTTTTGTTGGAGATCCTAAATAAATAAATAAATAACGCAATGAATGTTGTTGAACTGTCAAAATGAAACCAATTCCGATTGATAGTGTGTTACGCAATTAGGATACAGATCCCATAATTTTGTATTTTTAACCGACGAAAAAAAAAGGAGGAGGTTCTCAAGAGGTTGTATTTGTGACCTCGCATATCTTTTTACAGAGTACCTATCCTAGTCCTATTTGAACGATTCTTCTTTTATTCGCGAGGGAATACCTCGAAGTTGTCCCATGTAAAATTTAACCTTGCTGGGGTACTTTCAAATTCAAATTTTTATTGCTCAACACATTACATAATCATACATTTCTAGATGTCAAGTGAATGCGCAGTCCACTGTGTTGCACCAATACAGGCATGCAAAATTATCATTAAACACTGTCCTAAATTCCAATTAATACCAAAACTTCATAAAAATCATCAATAATACTCTCTCTCTCTAATGTCATAAATTCAAATTAATAAGTACGTGATGTAGGAGTATAAAAATGTCATTATAAATAAGTAATGTCTAATACAGTCAACACTTAATTAACAATACAAACAAAATAATTTTAATAGAAATCGGACTCAATCAAGTATTCACCATAATTTTCTGTATTATTATTATACACACACATTTCTATCGGACAGGTATTCATTAATTGTGTAGTATGTCTTACTTATCAGTAGATTAGTTAGTTGCTTCTTAAATACATTGATATATTTTATATTTAACAAAGTATTAGGTAATTTATTATAAATATGTGGTGCCATTACCAGGACATTTTTACGAAATACTGTTTTTTTGTGTTGCCTATCGCTTATTTTATTTCTATGTCGCGAACTGTGTAGTTTTTCAAATAGGTGGAAGTTTGTTTTGACAAATACTGCCACCTCACATATGTATAGGCAGGGTACTGTTAATATTAGGTCTTTACCTATGAAATTGCCGTTCTGCAGTACTGGCCATTTAAAATCAAAATAATTTTTGTTTGGCTAAGAATTCTAATTTCAAATTAATTTTATTTTAAAAACATGGATTTTTTTTTCCAAAAGTAGTCATTTGTTTATTGATTAGTGTTACATTTTCATCGCATTTCAATCTTTTTCGTCATCATGGATACGTTAAAAATTCGAGTAATTATGGAATATGAGTACCGTCGTGGCAGCAACGCGGCACAAGCGGCACGCAACATCAACGACGTTTACGGAGCTAACACTACAAACCAACGCACCACTTGTTATTGGTTTGCTCGCTTCCATTCTGGAAATTTCGACCTGAAAAATGAACCTCGCGGTCGTCCGAAGACTTTGGTCGACAATGACGAATTAAAGGCGGTTGTGGAAGCTGATGATACACAATCTACGGCTGAATTAGCAGCAGCTTTCGACGTTAGCGTCAAAACAATATTGGTCCATTTGCGTCAAATTGGCAAGGTAAAAAAGCTTGACAAATGGGTGCCCCACGAACTCAATGATCGCCAGCGCGAAGTACGCGTCGAGACGTGCCTTGCACTGCTCAACAGACACACAAATGAAGGAATTTTGAACCGCATTGTTACCTGCGATGAAAAATGGATTCTGTTTGATAACCGCAAGCGCTCAGCAAGTTGGTTGGATCCTGGTTCAGCACCTAAACAATGCCCTAAACGAAAACTTACCCCTAGAAAAGTGATGGTCACTGTTTGGTGGTCCAGCGCCGGTGTGATTCATCACAGCTTCTTACCAAACGGGGTGAGCATTACTTCAGATGTGTACTGTGAAGAACTGAACACAATTATGGAGAAGCTGGCATATCTCCAACCAGCATTGGTCAATCGCTCGTCTCCGCTGCTCCTGCACGACAATGTGCGACCTCATACTGCACAGCAGACGGTCTCCAAGTTGCAAGAACTGGGGTTGGAAGCTCTCCGTCATCCGCCCTACTCACCAGACTTTGCGCCTACAGACTACTACTTTTTCCAGAATTTGGATAACTTCTTGGCGGGAAAAAAATTCAATACCCGAGAGGCAGTACAAAATGCCTTTGAAGAATTTGTTGCCTCCCGTCCAGCTGATTTCTTTAAGAAGGGCATCAATAAACTGCCACTGCGTTGGCAAAGATGCATTGATTGCATGGGTGATTAGTTCGATTAATACAAATAAAAAATTCATGAAAAAAATTCGTTTAAATTTTTTCATACAAAACGGCAATTTCATAGGTAAAGACCTATTATACGGAAATTCCCAAAGAACGGTTTGCAGCTTTCCGTGCTTTGAATACCGCAAATCGCCCTAACACACCTTTTTTGCGCTCTGAATACCGTCTCCATGTTGGTGGAGTTTCCCCAATATATGATCCCGTATCTTAATGCAGACGTAAACTAAGCATGATACGCCGTAACCAAGACTTTTTAATTCACTTCCTTTGCGAGATTACGTAAAGCATAGGAATGTTGACTCAGGCGTTTACATACACTGTCAGTATGAGTTTTCCATGACATATCTCTATCCAGATCAAGGCCTAAAAATTTTGTAATTGTCGTTTCTAAAATTGTGTTGTCTCCATATTTTATGTCAGGTTTTTTATGATTTGTCCTTTGCTGAAAGGTCATTATTATAGTTTTATCAAAATTAATTTTTAAATCATTCGCGCCCATCCATTCTACTAATACTTGGAGACAGTAGTTTATCTCTCCCTCAAGTGTCGTCTCTTCATTCTTACCACTAAAAACGACCGTGCTATCATCAGCAAACAAAACCATCGGATGATGTGTTACTCTGGGCATGTCATTAATGTAAATAATAAATAATAAAGATCCTACAATACTTCCTTGGGGTACACCGTAGTTATTAGCTTTCCGACTCTATACATACGTACTCTCGGTTTTTGACGTAATGCAGACCTTAGTTTTTCTACTTAGTTTTTGAGTTAGTTTCAGTAATACGTATTTTTCCCACTTGGTCTGTGTGGATGATGTTCTAGTTTATTTTGCAGGTGGTATTCGAATTTGTGTGAGGTAGATACAACTAAAAAAAAAAAAAAAAAAATTTACTTTTACAAAAAAAAAACAATCGACTTCCTAGAAAAAACACTACAAAGTGAAAAATAACTTTAATTTCGGAAGTCGGTGGCAAAAAACGAAAATACAAATCCAAAGACAGCGACTTCCGAAATTAAAGTTATTTGTGACTTTCTAGTGTTTTTAAGGTTTCGTGCCTCAAAAGGAAAAAACGGAACTCATCAAGGATCTTCGTTGTCCGTCTATCTGTCTGTCTGTCAGTCTGTCTGTCAGTCTGTGTGTCAGTCTGTCTGTCAGTCTGTCTGTCAGTCTGTTAAGGCCCTTTTTCTCAGGAACGCGTGGAAGTATCAAGTTGAAATTAATATCGAATACGTAGGTCTACGGTTTCTTAGAGTTCTAAAAAAATCGAGCTTCTAAGTCAACGCAATAAAAAAATACGACCATTTTTGCGACATATTTTTATACTCGCAAGTAAATTAAAACCATATGTTACTTCCCGTTGATCTAGAATCATGAAATTTGGTAAGAAGTAAGGTCTCACAGCAAAAGTAAAGAAAAAAGTCGTAAAGTCGTTAATTTGTAGTTTTATCACATAAAAAATATTATTCTGCTATTACAAACTTACATTTGCCGTTTCAGATTTGACCGTGACGTACATCGATATCGATGTCTGGGAGAACATGTTATCTACTAAGTACTTACACAGTTTAGTTTGTTCTTGGGATAAATTCATCCCAACTACGGAATTCATCATTGTGCGTTATCCGACACGCACTTGGCCGGTTTTTTTTGCAAGTCGTTTGTTTTTTTTTTTGTAAAAAAATTTTTCTTCCATAATTCGAGCTTAATATTTCTGAAAGCGTAACTGAATCACGTAATTCAATTGTTTTTTCAGGCCACTATCAAAGTCTAGAGATCGATGCATGATTGTTGACAGCGTTAGTAGGTACCTAAGCGGTAAAGATGCACAATAATATGTAAGTTAGTTGGTAACCTACGAAAGACAGTTCCAATAACTCCTAAAAGAAATTATACACAATAAGCCAATCTAGTTACAATTTAGGGACATCTGGGATCGCTTCTGTCATATTCTTATGTCATTCATTAGATGGCCTACTCTACAAAGAAAGGCATCAATACTTGAACATTTATACAAAGCTTCGTGTACTACCCGAGTACCTACAGAACAATCTTGTACTACAACTATTTTTAGAACCGAACTCTTAAACAATTTAATTTACAAAAGCCGAAATCCCAAATAAGGCAACAACAAGCGTGCCACGTCATATGACCACAAAATGACCACAGTGTGTTGTGGTAGGCGTGCAATTAGTACACAACGACCTACAGACAGACTTTAAACAGCAAACTATATAGTTACCACTGAAATATTGCCGTATTTGTAAAAGTAAAAGGTGTAAGTTAGAAGTGAGCAGCGATTTTAGACAAGCGAATTGACAAAAGTGGTCCCGGTCGACGCAGGCTTGGTTCTTACGCTAATGGTTGTGGAGGCCTGTGTCCAACAGCGGTGTCTTCCGGCTTGTTCAAAGCTATGTGAAATACGCTCAGCTGTTCTTATTGTCATTCGAGATGACTCTTCATCGATAGTTTTCAGATCCACACACTTTTCTGAAGCAAAATATTTTCTGTTCACTTGCTATATTCTTGTAACTTGACTCTTCCGCACAGCATCGTCTAAACGAGCTCATTCGGTCCGCACATGGCGCTTGACATCTGCACAATCAATTGTTGCTCTTTATTGATACTTGCAATCCTTAATGTTGAACAAGACATGATACCGATCAATCTATGAACAATTTCTGGAAGTTAAATCTTAGACTTTGCTGCTTTGAGAAAGTTTTATCAAACAAGCAGTTGCTACGACAGGGTTAGTGGTAGGTCACCTTCGCTTATTGCGATATTAAAATCGTCGCAAGGTGCCGTAGTGTCTACCTTAGAGATGCCTACAGACAAAGTTGGAATGACTCCGTGCCTGTAACTAAGGGCAGCGTAATAAAAACGCCAAAATTCCTCTTTCAAAATCAGCGTAGTACAAGTTCAAGTTTTCAATGAGTTCAGCACCCAATCACGTCATCAAATAAATCAAGTATCAATCAGAATCTGAATCACATTGAAGCAAATTGCTAATCCATTGCTTCATATTATAAAAATTTGTGAAAGTAAATACCTAACGCAATGAATGTTATTCAACTGTCAAAATGAAATAAATAAAAAAAATAAGAATATTTATTTGACACTAAGAAATAAATACATGTTACAAGCCATTCAGCGACGCACAATGGTCCACATGAAGGACTAAGTGCGGAAACCAAATCCTTAACATAGAATAGCCATTCAGCGTAAAAAAACACACGAATATATTGCCACAAATCTGATCCTAACCCCCAAACTAGGCCTGGACCCGTATTTTGGGGGTCAGCGTTCAGCCATGGGTTCTATTTCCAATATAATAGCATTTAAGAGTAGTATCACTAGAAAATTAACAGCCCAAAAAAGTTAATATGAAACCGATTCCGATTGATAGTGTGTTAACCCCCGTTCGCACGGGCGTAATAAAATCGCGGCGGGATTTTATAGCGCACTGGATTTTCAACGCTCTGCTTAGCGCCGAGAGTGCAAAATCCAACAGTGTGTTTTTTCGACGCGCTAGAATGTACTCTGTTATTCTTAAGTTGTATTCTCAACGCTCGGCTCAACAACGAGAGTTGAAAATCCAGTGCGCTATAAAATCCCGCTGCGATTTTTTTACGCCCGTGCGAACGGGGGTTTACGCAATAAGGGTGCAGTTTGTTTTCATCGATCCACGCCATCCATGGGTCAGCTGATTTTTTTTCGCGATTTCATGTTTGGTCCCATAGTAAAAGTTGTTTGTTATCATGAGTATAATCATGTGTTTAAGTATCGGTCACTAATTACCAGTCACCTTATATACATATTTCAATAGTTTTAGTGTGGTTGTTAGGTATTAAAAACAAAATCATTGTCATAGAATGTCTGGATCAACATACATTTGAGAGGACATCATTTTCAAAACACACTCACTTCGACAGCATAGGTAATACTTACGATAATGTCTCGTAGTTGTGTCAGATAATGAAACAACCATAGAAATATAACTTATACCTATGGACTGTACCGTCTGGAGCTTTGGGGTGTGGTCAAACACCCCAATTCAATATCGTACTACATTCAATGTAAACCAACTTGTTTTTGACTTGTCTCTACTTTGGTTAATACTATAAAGATAGGAAAAATTTAAATTCTGGTCACCCCTACTTCCTACTTCTGTAGAGGTGGTAACTTAGTCAGAGTCACCTGAAACAATTTGAACAATTTATTATCATGCCATAAAAATAACTAATCTCATATGTACCAAAAGGAAAAATTATTTAATATATAAATTTTTAGACTAGACTAAAAATGACTGACACAAAATTGGCGAAGGGGGCAAGGTTCCCCTGTGGTGTCTCATCCCCATTAATTCCAACCCTTTGAATAGAAAGTCCATGATTTTATTTTGTAATCGAATCAATACTATGTGCAAAATAAGTTGTAGGTAGAGTTGGTCTGAGTGTGCCCACTGTGAATAAACTTTCAATAAGACTAAATCGCATACGACAGAAGTCAATCTGCCTAGCCTGCCCCCAACTATGTTGGGGTCGGCTTCCGATCTAACCGGATGTAGCTGAATACCTGTATTTTAAATGGAGTGATTGGCTATCTGACATGCACAACAGCACAACCCAGTCTTGATAACGCGATACCTCTTGGGTAAGATTGATTGTCAGTAGTGTCAGACTTTGGGCTTCTGACTACCCGAAACGACGTTTAAAACGTGCTTTCCGAGATATGGCGGGTCGCGAAATGTAACGGATGGTCACTAGTCAAACTTGTAAAATAATTCAGAAAACGAGATCTCTCTATCTGAAAAGTGTTGTCCATTTTCATACGGAGATTTGTAACATTTTGAAATTGAGATCAAATCAATCTGCCTAGCCTTTTCCCAACTATATTGTGGTCGGCTTCCAGTCTAACCGAATGCAGCTGAATACCAGTATTTTACATGGAGCGACTGCCTATCTGACCTTCACAACCCAGTGACTGGGTAATACGATACTCCTGCAAGCCAATGATGTATCGTGGTCATTGCTGACAGCCCGTAACGACTCTCAAAGATTAACCCAACCAACGGCTTAACCCCCGTTCGCACGGGCGTAATAAAATCGCGGCGGGATTTCATAGCGCACTGGATTTTCAACGCTCTGCTTAACGTCGAGAGTGCAAAATCCAACAGTGTGTTTTTTCAACGCGCTAGAATGTACTCTGTTATTGTTAAGTTGGATTCTCGACACTCGGCTCAACAACGAGAGTTGAAAATCCAGTGCGCTATAAAATCCCGCCGCGATTTTATTACGCCCGTGCGAACGGGGGTTTAACGTGCTTTCCGAGGCACGGAGGAGTCTCGGTATGTAAAGGTGGTCACCTATCCACGGACCAACCCCGGCAAGCGTAGCTTAACCTGATGGATCGATCCGTGCAGCTGTTATTACTTAGCCACGTTGAAATTGGGATAATAATCAATATTAGTGTCCACTGTGTTCAGCGATTAAAAAAAATACTAAGACTATAGTGATCTTGAAAATTTGTCTGAACTACACACATCAAAAGTGTCTAGGGATCAACATATATTTTTGCAATAACTTTTCTCCTGATTGATATTAATTAAAATTTTCTTTAAGGATTCATCAAATAAAGTGTTTTCGTTTGTCACAGTAACGATAAACCAAGTCACCTTTGCATTAATAAAGAAATTTGCCATTTTCCTAATAAAGGGATTTTTGACATTTGAACCACTAACATTAAAGTTCGAAAAAAAGACTGAAATAACAGTTTTCTTTAAAATTTTATTGGGTAACTTAAACAATTAATAATCCGTGTTTCTACCGCGAACACTAACAACACAAGAACATCGGTTTGGCATACTCAAAATGAGTTCATCCAAATCACGCTGTGGAATGGCCGCCCATGTTCGTTGCAACAACAAAAAAAGGTCTTCTTGCGACTGGATACCCTCCATATTCGGCAGAGCTCTTCTCTGTAGCATATCCCATGCATGCTCAATCGGGTTCAAGTCTGGCGACTGAGCAGGCCAGGGCAGGACATTGATGTTAGCTGCGGCGAGAGTCTGTCTTACAACTCTTGCGGTGTGCGGTCGTGCATTATCATGCATTAACTGAAATAAGGGACCGATTTGCACTTGTAGAGGAACGATGACGTCTGATACAATCGTCTCAGCATAAATTTGAGCGTTGAGGTTGCCTCTGATCCAAATCAACTCAGTTCTTCCGCCGATCCAAATACCCGCCCATACCATGATGGTTCCACCACTATAAGGATGGACTTCCTGGCAGGATTTTAATCGCTGTTGGCGTCCAGGGGTTCTCCAGTGTCGTATACGTCTTGTATCCGGTCTCATACCAAAACGAGACTCATCAGAAAAGCACACGAAACGCCATTGTTCTTCTGCCCAATTTCTGTGTTCAAGAGCCCATTGATATCGAATCCTACGATTGTGCATTGCTATAGGTGGTACCCGTAGCGGTCTTCGGGAATGAAGGTTCACTTCATGCAAGCGGTTTCTGACTGTTTGGTCGCTAATTAAGTTCCCTGAAGAGTGATGAAGCCTCACGGCTAACATCATGGCGGTTATAGTTGGAGCTCTTCGAGTTAAGATTTGAATGTATCGGTCTTGTCTCCGTGTGGTGCAGCGATACCGTCCTCCATGGCGCTCAGCCACGGTACCAGTGCTTCGGTAACGTGTCCAAAGTCGACTGATAACACTCTGACTTGTATTCAGAGCTAAAGCCACAGTACGTTGCCGGGAACCAGCTTCTATCATTCCCACGGCTCTGAGCATTTCTTCCCTGCTTAAATGACGTCGCCGCTCCATAATAACGTTGGTTTTAATCAGTAGTAGGGAAACAGTAGCACTAATAATGTCTTCAATGCGTTGTATGTTTTTATAGGGAAAATATTGACAGCTGATTTTCATCTTTTACTCGAATTTGATTCACAGTTCCTGATTCAAATTATGAAATGCACCAAAAAGGATCCATATAAATTTATAAAATCATAAATTTATTACAAAGCCACATCTCAATCTCAAGAAATCCGCATAAAAATGCTTGATCCCTAGACACTTTTGATGTGTGTACTTCAAAAGTTTAAAATTTAAACACCCAATGGCGAATACCACTTATTTTAATATCCCATTGTTTGCATCGTAGACAGAAATCATCACAGTTCACTAGTTTGACATTCGAATCTCATGTTTGTGTACGTCATTAGTCACGGGGATTTATTCATTGGCTCACTGCTTGTGTTTGAGGCTAAGACTGAAAAATTAGGCATCGTCTGGACACACTACTGTCTCGGTGTGAATCAGACGACCTATTCTGGAAACGATAACCGATTGACCACTATTGCAGACATGAAGAATGAATGAATGGTCTGAATGTTTTAGTAGGAAAAACGAAAATAACTAGTATGAACTATGGTTAAAAGCTTTCAGGAAAATTCAATTTTGGTTAATTTCACTGAATTTTTGTGATCAAGGATTTATATAATTAAATACTTGATATCACAAATGTGACAATTGAAAACAAAATGTGTTGATTTGTGAAATCAAAACTTCGGTGGACCTCGAAACCTAAGACCAAAGAACAATTTGGCTGGTCTATTGCGTGCAGACATGTCAGAACAGTACCTAACTTCACAAGATGGAAGCTCACATAATGGGGCTTTGGAGTTAATTAATACAACTTGGTGAACTATCACAGGAAATACTTAGTTACAACATAGACTGAAAACAAGTCTAGATTTGTGCAAAATCTATTCTCATCTTTAAAGAGTGTTTAGAATTAGAATAGATTCACGAAATTTTGCCGACTTCGCTGATTTACGTGATTTTACAGCTATAATACTGTATTTCTATAAGTTTTAATGCACAACGTGAAAGGTCATTTCAATTATGATCTAATGAATTGTAATGTATATTATGAAGCTACTTTTTTATTTTTATTATTTAGTTTTGATTAATCGATCTAAACGGGCGACTGTTTTGTGAATTTTTGCTGTAGGTGGTTTAGAATTACACATATTTACGAATCGTTTTGACTTCTAAGTGTATGGAAAAATTACAATGCATTCTTTGGAAAGTTGTCTATACAATGTATGAATCACTTTTTACCACTTTCATATAAAATTTATGAGTAAAACATATTTAACTTATTCAAATTTTAGAGAAAATTGGCAAAGAATTGCTTTTGATTTCGACTGCTTAGAACTCTCGTTCATAAAATTAAAACAACAGAAATAAACTTCAGTTCAAAATCAATCCATTTCCTGAAAAAAAAATGCAAAAAATTGAAAATATTTGGCATTAAAAAAACTTTTAAAACAACCTAATTCTCGCATTATAAA
This sequence comes from Cosmia pyralina, assembly GCA_946251885.1. NCBI lineage: Eukaryota > Metazoa > Arthropoda > Insecta > Lepidoptera > Noctuidae > Cosmia > Cosmia pyralina. The sequence continues at coordinate 1,920,978 of OX276348.1, read as the reverse complement.
CTCGACGCAAAATAGAAAAGTAGCTCATTCATTATATCATAATTGAAATGATCTTTCATGTTGGGTATTAAAACTTGTAGAAATACAGTATTTTAACTGTCAAATTACGTACGTCTGTAAAATCACGTAAATCAGCGAAATCGAAAAAAAATCGTATACGGCCTCTTAAGAAGAGAAAATTAAGATAGAAATTATGAAGAAAAAACTGAAAATCGAAAAGCTCTACCTCACCAAAGATCTTCAACCCATGATAGACAGACCATACAAACGTTCAATAGGTGCGACTCATTTAAAATTCAGCTATGTTACTGAAAAATGTAAGCCACAAGGAGTGGTCCCAAGATCTCTGTTCCATATAATAGTTTTATAGGTTCTCCAGAATAGGTATGCGCGTGGCTTGGCATATATAAAAGCGGTGTGTAGGCCGAGTCAGGCACAGTCCGGCCCGGTGCGTTGCTTCACGAACTCGCCACGCCACACGCTCTTTTTTCACGTTTTTTGTAAACTTCTCCTAACTTCAACAATGGTAAGTACTTTCGATATAAGTATTTATATATTTTAAAAATAAGTTTGTTAAATAAAAAGTTTTTAATTTATGAAACTGACGGGATTATTGTATAAGTATTAATAATTATTATATAGTAACTTGGTGGTGCGTCGATATTTTTTTGGGTGTGATTTCCAGAACTTTTAAGATTTTGATAAAATATGGCTAGCTACCTGTTCATAATTTTATTTTTAAAAGTTAGTTTTCGTATTTTTCATTAGGTTTCAGGATTTCAGTTTGTTTTGAATGCAGTTTTGTTTTGTTATTTTTTCTTTTCTATTCGGCGGCATGTCCCATTTTTATATTGTCATTAAAACCATTGGATTTCGATGTTGTTCTAAAAATATTCAAAACAAAACTCGGTGCTACACAAGAGGGTTCATCGAAAACTTTTTTTATTATTCACGAGCACGATTCGAGATGATCTAGAATTAAGTAACAGACACCGAAAATCACTTTCAGTAACGAAACAAATGTAGGTACTTACTTACATAAATTTATTTTTGTCTGAAAGAAATTCGGGGAAAAGTTTCATGCGAACAGCTGAGTTAATGAAGCGATCGTCATGTTGCGAATCACCGCCAAACATGAACTTGTAACACGGATAAAATGATGGATTTCTGTTTTGCGGTAAAGGATATTAGTAGGGATCTTTCATAATTTAAGGACTCCGTTTTAGTAATTTATCTGTGGAACGATTTTTTTATAAAAACCTTTATGCCAGAAAATAAAAAAAAAAACTTGGAAAACGATTGTCTGCATCAAGTAATCATGGAAGTAGGTAGGTACGTACACTTTAGAATTATCGTAAATAATTTCGAATACCTAGGTGAATACTGTTGCAATAGGTATAGGAAAGTGGAAAAAAAATACGTCTATTATTATTAAATCTATTTAAAGGTATAAGGTACCTAGGCACATAGTTATAAATAAGGTAAATAGATTCAAATAATTCCACGGTATAGTAGAATATCATTTTATCTGTTGCGGTTTTGATCCGAAGGAAACCCTCACACTGTCACATAAACAATTCAAGGGAAAAAAAACTGAGTACCTATATCTAGCGTTCTACGTTATTTCGCTTTTTTTTGCAAACTCAGTTTTATCAACTTTATGTATGTGTCCGGTTTCAAAAAAATTACGTTTATAGAGGCTCTGATGTTAAATATTAATTCCTGAAATTGTTCCAAAATTATTCTAGTAGATTTTTTTTAAATCTCATAAATTTTCATCCGGATAACAAAGTTTAAAAAAATTACAACAAACACTAATTGCAATAAAAAAATAATTTATTAGGTAGTTTAAAAGTGTCTTTTTAGCTTCATTTTATAGACGAATTGCATGTTTCTTACAGCAATAGAAATAGTTTTTTTTTTTTTTTTTTTCTCAAGTAATCCACTGTTTTAGGTTATTTAAGTATACTTAGTAAATTTCAGATCTGTTATTTTTCTATTACTCACAAAAAAATCACATCCTAATGTTATAGTCATAGAAGTTATAGTCAAGTTTTAGTCTTTTTTAGGGTTGTCACTTTTTTAAACGATGGGACCACTTTTTATTTAAATAAAATAATATATGTGTGTTTTTCAGGATTTATAATAATTACTATATTATGTTGCTTTTCAAAACTAAGACTAAGAATTAACATCCAAAAATCCGGATATAACTAAAATAGGCTATGATATCTAAACTCCACGAGATTAGGACATAGTTTTTTTGTGAGTAATAGAAGAATGTGTATTTTTTTTTTTAGTATTTGTTTATTAGTATTTTAGTACTAGTAAGTATATGATACATTTGAACGCCAACTTGATCAACTTCGAATATCAAAAGTTATGTGAAAGTTGCTTTATCAACCAAACCAAAGTATCATCCAACTCTTACAAGGTTCTAGTTAATCTCAGTTTCCATGTGACATTATAACCTGAGCTGGTTGGTCACGGCTCACGGCTGACCGGCTGCTCACCGCAAGCTCCACGCTCCACGACCATCGCACTTGGGCCAAGTCTTAAAGTAGTCTGAATCAATCTGCTGTGAATAAGTGGAGATGGTAATTATAACTTGGATTCACTTGACTTGGCTGGCTTCCAAAGTAGGAAGAATATTTAGATTGATGGTATCTAAGGCAAACTTGATTAAAAGTTCTGATAGTAGCTGTAATTGCACCTTTGATTGCTTGGTAACAAAACAGAACTCTTAAAAAGCCGTCGGTACTTTGACTTACTTTCAAAAACGTAGGCCACCAAAGCAAGCATAATAATATATGTAAATCCCATTAGAAATAGTTAAGCTGTTTATAAATGGTAATCAGATTTTTTATTATCAAATTATTGAAGTTACAATAATTAGTAAAGTAATTATTTTTCGTTCACAGGAATCCCTGTCCACTAATTCATAGGTAGGTACCTACCTACCTATCTAGGTACCTTTCTTAGGAATACCTTTTAGTTTGTAAAATCTTCATTTCTTGTAACTACAGAGATATATAAGTATATATATAAATTACACTACAATAATAACCTAAGCATTAACAATGTTGATTTTATTTGTAGTACCTAGGCTACCCAATGACAACAGCTGTTCACATTTCCACCAGAACAATTATTGACCTGTAGGCATAAAAGCGCTACAGACATTGCTATGCCGCCGACATGCAAGCTCGCATTATTATCGCACGGGAAAGCTGCAGCTTATTAATTATTTATCGAACATATAGTTTAACAATTGTCACGCATTGCTAACGATCCACGATTGTCAAGTGTCGTGGTCAGCGGCTGCAGGATGGCAATGTAATTACCTAGCTCTCTCACGATGATAACGCGTATGACAGATGAATGATAATTTTCATGCAAGATCACATTTTCGTGATTTTCTTTTGGAAATTGGAAGTGAACCGAGTGAATATGGGTACCGCAATATTAGTTTTAAGGCTAAAGTTGGAAGCAGAGCTTTCTTCCAAACCTTAATTTCTGATGAAAAGATCACAGCAAGATTTTGTTGTAACTTTTCACTTTTAGGTATAGGACCAACAAATTTTGAACCAAAACTTTAATTGTTGTGTCACCTCCACAATACATAATTATATAGGCGCTTTACTTTGTGCAACTTATTTCATCACCTCTCAAAACGGTGAAGAAAAGAGTGAGGAAACAAAATGTCCTATGAACCAAAAGTTCGAAGACATAATGTGACATCCACCAACCCGCACTGGGCCCGCGTGGTGGTTTATGACCCATTCCCTCTCACATATAGGAGGCCCGAGTCCCAGCAGTGGGAACATTATAGGCTGATTAATATGTTAATGCTGCCAGTGTTCTGGTCACGTTTCTGGATGACAGTGATGCGGGCAAATACTTGTGTTCCGTTTTACCCGACTACGGCAAAGGCAAAAGGAAGAAATATTTGTTTTTGTACTTATTTATTTGTATAGTTAGTTAGTCATTTAATTTAACCTAGAGTAAATAGTTAATTGTTTTAAATATTGTAAACAAATATAACAATATTAAACTTCTATTAAAGATAATAAATAATTTTAAAACAAAATAAAAAAAACTAGTGCTGTCCACAATGCATCGATGCAGTCACTGACCCATTCTTATGCGCTGCTTATTGATTCAAACGATCAATATTAATTGTTGTGGAGCCAACTGTCACTGGCAATTGAAAAGGTGAAGGCTTTAGTCTATTGAGAGTATTCAGCGATGTTTTGCATTAGTTATCAGGTTTGTCTTCAATGGTTTCTAAGATCTGATGACTCAAAAGCTGGTATAAAATAATTAAAGACTGCTCTTTGTATTGTTTTGTTTTAATTTTCGTAATGCCAGTGTCCAACTTTGTATAACAAAATAAAGCATCTAAAATTCTAATAGTAATACGATGTGACGTCCACTTACATGTATCGATATCGGTGCTGACACCCCACTAGCTAGTGACGTGACATACTCGTAACACGTCAAAATTAGTTTCTTATCGTAGATAAATTAGATAGAGTTATGTTTGATTTTTATTATTTTTTATGGTTCAGCGGAGATAATTTGGCTATCATTTTGAAATTTTATTTATTTCTTGTGCGTCTTTATAAAATGGTCCTGATGCGGTAGAGATGAAATAGTAATAATTATGATTATAGGTACCTATGTTTTTTTTTTTGGGTTAAGATTATTTCAGGTTAGCATTTCAACAAGTAGGTAGCTCTATAGGTAATAAGTTGCTCAGAATGATTACCTATATTCATGAACATTACACAATTAAGATAATTTTAGTTTTTTAATAGTTTTAGTTATGTTAGTAAGTATATAATTTTGTTATTTTTAGGTTATGTTTACAGTTAAATTTATGTACCTACTTAAATACATTATTTATTATTAAAAAAGAAAAATAAGATAAAATTAGGTTAAGAAAAAAGAATATACTTTTCTTCGTATTTAGAGGACGTTCGTCAAAACAAATTGTACTATAGTCAGGTTACGCAAGTCACTTTGCGATCAGATTTTCCGATCCATGAAATGATTTTATAGATGGTTTCCAAAAATCTATCTAATACACTTTGCCTACCATAAAACAGTTTTAAATCGTTAATCAATTGCAACTTCAATTATCTAAAACAAAACATAGCGGGCTACCAAACGGTTCAATCTATACTGGAACCATCGCGTTAACTGGAAGGCTTTTATTTTCAACAGCTCAATGAACGGAGCGTAACTTAGTAGTTTTAGATGTAACGGGCTTGTAATTTGGGTTCTGTAGCAGTTGACAGTATCTACGGGAAGCATTTTAGAGTTAATTGCTAGGGAGCTTGTGGCTAATTCATAACAGCCGCATGGGTCGATCCATCTGGTTAAGCTACGCTTGCCGGATCTGGTCCGTGGATGGGTGACTAAATAAATCAAGTTACAAATGTGTCGTGATGTCGAAAATCAATTAATTTCAATGTTTTTAAAGTAAGAGAAAAGAGTAATTTATTATCGCAAAACTAGAAGATAAAACTTAAGTAATTGCAGTCTGTTACATGTCTAAAAACAACGCATCAAGAAAATTTTCAACGTTTATGCAAAAATGTATGCCAGCAGCTAATTTCATTCTGATGCATTAGGTATTGTTCCAGCTTTAACAAAATACTAATTAGTGCCCCCTTTATTAAAGAAATCTATTTTAATGAACCTTTACAACAACTGAAGACAATGCAGATAGGTATAATACCTCATCAGCATCATATTATTATCATCGATTAAAACAATCGATGCGTAGGCGCAGACAGGCAGACAATCCCGCTATTATGATTCACCCTGTTCCTTAGCAAGGATGTGTAGAGCGAAAACTGTCTGTAATTCTTTGGTTAGTGCATTAGGCTTGAGTCATAAGTTCAGTTCTTTTTCAGAGTTAAAAAAGTTTTAAGAAATAATATTATTGTCATAATATATTTTATAGTGAGTATAGGTATGTATGTGTATTAATAGTTTATAACCTATTTATGTACTTGTATACATTCTATTTATAATTAATTGTTGTATTTGTAGTATTATTTTTATAATTATTCCTCTCAAACTGAGCACCTGCCATCAATCTCTTCATCACCCTTGGTTAACTAGTAGAGAATGCCTAGGCATTAAGTCCGCCTTTGTACATTTTTAGTGCGAAAAATATAAATAAATAAATTGCCAGTTGTTAAAAGTGGAGCACGTAGCTAAAATAATAACAGCCGCACGGTCGATCCATCAGGTTAAGCTACGCTTGCCGGGGTTGGTCCGTAGATGGGTGACTATTTTTACATACAGAGACTCCTCCGTGCCTCGGAAAGCACGTTAAGCCGTTGGTCCCAGCTGTCATTCGTGGTTCTTTGACAGTCGCTACGGGTCTTCAGAAGCCCGAAAGTCTGACAACCAGTGTAACCAAGGGGTATCGTATTACCCAGTAACTGAGTTGTGGAGGTCAAATAGGCAGTCGCTCCATGTAAAATATTGGTATTCAGCTGCATCCGGTTAGACTGGAAGCCGACCCCAACAGAGTTGGGAAAAGGCTAAACACAAATTGATTGATTTATTTGTCAGTTTTTAAAAAGTCTAAATCACTCTATATTTTCTCATTAAAAAAAAAATCAAAACAAAGCAAATTATTTACCTACTTATTAATTTTTTTCATTTTAGTTCTAGTTTCGGAGATGATCAAACATAACATTTTTGTTGAATAATTTGCTGAAACAATGCATCCATTATGTAGTGCCTGTCCTCTGTATGTATGTTTTAATACTACTTTTTTACAGTGTAGGTAATAAGGGTACCTACTACTATTAGGGTAGGGTGGGTAAAAAAAGGTTTTTTTTTTCGATCAATTTATAAATTTTACTAATAAAACTGGAATTCGGAATAATCTTTCACCAGCCCTTGCAAAGATAGGTCCTCAAATATAGCCCCAAAAATTTGTTTAATTAAAACTAATAATGATAATGCATTCAATACAACAATAATTACAACGGCAAGCCTGAAGCGTGACTACTATTGCCCTTGTAGATAACTAAAAACTAAATGTAATAGAAAGGTGAGTGAACCGAATGGGCGCGTCTAATTACTTGCTGGTACGCTAACACTAATTATATTGGGCTATTCATTTGAAAACACCATAAAGTACACCTGAATTAAACATACGGTTTGAAATACGGTTGACAAGAACGAATTTCGATCTTTATTCAGTTCAGTAACACGGTACAATAAAAAAAAATTAGTATCAGATTATAAAGAGCCTCCAAGACCTACAAGACTTCGGTATTTTTCGCAGGTTTAGGCAGACGTGTAAGACCTATAGTTTATAATCACCTATTATTATTATTACAATATAATAATACCAGCCTATTATTGTCCCACTGCTGGACAAAGGCTTCTTCTCATACAGAGAAGGCACGAGCATTGATCACCACGCTTGCTCAAGACGGGTTGGCGATTTCATACTTATATTAACGATTAGGCCCCCAAGTAACACATTTGGTGACAAATAGCTTGCATATAGTAATTTTTTGGAAACTTTAGTAATAAAATCCACCGTGATTAAGTTCTATAAAGGTGGTTAGAACCTATAAGCAACCTGTATGTTACCAAAGGGAGAAAAATTGCAACTTATTTATAGATGCAAAAGCGATGCATAAGAGTTCGAATTGTTATCCTGAGCGGCACTTGGAACTCACGGTGCAAATTGCGCGCCGTGAATGAATGATTGAACGATAAAGCGATACAGCTCATTCGTTGAGTGACAAATGAGATCTTGACAAGTTCTTATTTTCGGTGGAGACAAACAAAAAGACGGTTAATGTTTGTGCTTTGTGTTGTGACAGCAAATTTATTTGGATTATTGGATCTATTTGGTGAGTATTAAAAAAATATGTGTGTAACATGGGATAACCATCATGGAGCCCATGCAAATGGTTTTTTATCGTGAAACCATGGTATATTTACTGAGTAAATTTTCATGCGCCTTAGATCTAATCAAGAATTATCAAAAAATATGCACTGATCAAATAAATAAGATAATACTTTATAAAAATATGGTTGTTAAAAACCTAACATTATGGTTTCACAAAAAGTATAATGTCAAACTACATCAAAAACAGTTATCAAAACTCATTTTATTGTATGTTATTGTAATAAAATACCATTCAACAAGATACTTTTCAAGAACTCCATTTTTAAACATGGCGATTTAAAATAGACCTTGCAGTTCCTAATTCCACTCATTTGTTGTCTTATTGGAGTTCCTAGATCCTAAATTCACTCATTAGTACCTAGTAGTGATTATTTTCACTTTACAGGTCTCGTTGTCTTTGCGTTGAATTGGGGATCCTCAAGACGGGTACAAAACCCATTTATGAAGGTAAATAAAGTAAAATTTATTTAAATTGTAAATGTTGGCTGGAATATAATCCTCGACTTCTTAATTCGATGCTCGATTTCCTACTGATAGTTTCCAATTAGTAATTTTTCATTAGCAGTTCTCTACAATAAAATATAGTACCTACCTACACTAATAGGTTTAAACTAACTTGCAATAGGTAACTTTTATCAATGTGTAGAACTAGACATATAATCAAAATATTAGTGTAAAAGGTAATAGAGTTAATTAGTATTTATTTCACTAAATGAAGTACTTAATATAAAGGCTGTAACGGAAAGGTGGTATCAAGCTTAAATAGGATAAGGGTTGGACCACATTTGACCGCACGGAATCGTACTTTCTGTTGCTATCCTATTCTGTTGCTCGGAACCATCATTTGCGAGATGAGAAAGAGAGCTGGTATGCGGCAGGTTCATAGGTTCGCCGTTCTATTAAGTACTTACATTTTCTTAAATAGCCGTAACATTCCGCACTTGTTGCATTCATTTGCAACATTTAGTTTGTGATGAGGCCTCCCCAATCGGGGGCAAATGCCATACTCGCCACGCTTGGTAGGCGGGTTGGCGAGCGCAGTGTAAGGTGTAACATTAACATCACAGAGAACGCTCTGCCTATTCCTTGGTTTTCCCTTAGTCACTTTTTACGACACCTACGGGAAGAGATAGGGTGCTAGTATTCTAAGCCACCAGCACACGGCATATTGACTTACTTAATTTTAATTTATAATGCTGCATAAAAATATGTACTTTACAGTAATATTTTTTTTTTTTTCAGAATGCCGTTTTTGATAGTTGAAACGATTGAAAACGGTTCCAAAAAACTATCAATTTGTCCGGAAGGATGGGTGGATAACGGAATTTTAAGTTGGCCTACTAAGAAGACTTCTAAAAAATGTAAAATTGAACAAATAATCCCAAAAGAAAGTTGGCTGAAAATGCCATGTATAATTAAGAGAAAATTGGATAATTATGAGGCTGCTGATGCTGAGTTAAATGCCATGCTTGAGTTGCCTGAAACTGAAAATGAAGGGTACGTTAATGTAAGACGGCCAGACAATGAAGATTTTAACAAGATTGCCAAACAACTGGTAGGTATAGATACGCTATCAACCTTTAACTCTAAATATTTACGCAATATTGTACATTGTGGTGTAGTGTGGAGGGACATGGCATACCGTGGTATCGTGTATTGTGATGTAGTGTAGCGTGATATGGCGTGGCGTGGTATGATTTTTTGTGGTGTAGTGTGGCGTGACATGGAGTGGCGTGATATCGTATATTGTGTTGTGGTGTATGTAAGTAGCGTGGAGTGACATGGCGTGGCGTATGGTGTGTTGTGGTGTAAGTAGTGCAACATAGCATGACGGGGTGTGGTGTGGTTTAACAGTGGTAGTCTATGTGCTCCTTTATCTACTATTTGACACGTTCCCTGCCTGACTACGAGTATACTTGGAGTTCTAATGTTGTTCTACTTGTATTTTTTTTGCCAAAGAACGTGCTAAGCAAGCACAATACTATACATAAAATAAAATAAAATCAATAAATAGTAATACTTAATATTAATTAGTTTCAATGGTGTAAATAAAAGTATAAAACCTATTTTTTTTTCAGTCATCTACTGGATCTGCAAACAACAACAACGCATCGACTATAGCTGCGCAGAAAATGCAAGAATGTAATAATGATATTCCAACTGATAAGTATTTAGAGGCAGTATCTGATGATGTTCCTAACGACAGTAATATTATGGCCCAAAATATAGATCATAATATAGAAACTGCAGTAGTCCAAGTATTGGATTATAACGATCTTCTAATGAACCAAAAAATTTTATCTGACAATCAACTCAAAATAATAGATAACCAAATAAAAATCATAAAAACGCTAGCAACGATATCTGTTAAAATTGATAATTTGGCCTCAAACTCCCAAAAACAGCCACAAATACACACACAAATGACAGTCACGCCATTAAGCAATGAATTAAAAAAGAGCCCATGCAATGCTAGGGTTACACCTATTCAAAATCTTGATGATCTTCAAAATATGGAAAATCAGCTACGTGACACTGATAAAAGAAAATTTCTTAAGGATTTGTATTCCGTTTTCTGCAGTCCTGGCAAAAAAGGGGAGGTTTGCGCTTTTCAACTGATTGACGTTTTGTTTAGTCGTGAATTTTTGGTACAGTGTTCCTGGTCGGGTTCTGCTAGAGGTGCAGGTTCAAAAATATGTGTTAAAATATTTCAAGAAGTACTTGGATTTTTTTTCGAACTAGTTCACGACTGTGACCCTACATACACTGTCGACAAAAACAATGATTTTTTTAAATCCATCGTCAAAAATGCTAAAAAGAGAACACACTCTAAATTAGGAAGAGCTTCCGCGCCAAGAAATGTCCCCAAAAGAAAAATAACTACAAAACAACAAAGTGGCACTGCAAAAAACAGTAGGTCATATGCAGGCCCAAGTAAAGCAGCACTACAATATCATGAAGTAGAAGTCGTAAATAAAGCGGCTTGTAATAATAACGATTCTGTGGATAAAAACGAGTTAATTGCAAACCTAAACACAGATAAAAACGAAGATGAAAATATTGAGTTCGTAATCGATAAAGAGGCTGCAATCGATGATGAAGTACATGCAGATGAAGGCACGTATGAAAATGAGAATGATTAAAATAGCGATAATTACAACACAACTGAAAAAATATTTCTAGTTAGTAGTAGTTGGTAGTAGTGGTGGTGTGTGGTAGTTAGGAGATTTTTTTACAGTTTTATGTTTGTTTTTTACTTTTTTACATACATACAGGGTGTGAGGGACGGTGTACCGAAAATTTTGCAGACGTGATCACTTCATGAAGCTAAACGGCTTTCCACAAGAAACATTCAATCAAACCCAGTTGCCTATCATACATGTTGTACGGGAAATCTGATTTTTTTTTCAGCTCTTAACGAAGTTTCTAGTGAATTGATGTTTAGGTTCATGGACTTATCGCCTGCAAAATTTTTCGTACACCGTTTCTTACATTTTAATTTTTTATAAGTTTAGTTTATGATGTTGATTTTATAATTACCATGTTATTTGTTAAGTTACCAACTTCGGATTTTTAATAATTTTAAAGTATTAACAGAAATCATGAGACTGCAAGTTAAGCGACTTACTCACTGTACCTACTTAGTTTTTAACTGTTTAGGATTTAAGTGTAAAGATACAAGTGTAAAGGTGCAAAATCCTTCAGGGAGTTATTCTGCCAATGAAACTGAAGAACTTTCCGCAAGGAATATAGTTCCGAAAATTAAAAAAAAAAATTAGACGTCCCATACAATATCAGTCAGTGTCCATTTTGTATAGGAGGTCGAATTTTTTTAAATTTTCGGGCCTATATTCCTTGAGAAAAGTTATTTAGTTTCGGGCAGAATCACCTTTGTAGATACACCCTGAATAGAACCTAATATTATAAATTATGAGACTGCAAGTTGTGCGACTTAAATATTTTAGTAAATTGGTTAGTGTAAACATAAAACTTAACGAAAATGTGACACTGTAAGTTATCCGACCTACTCATCTTAGTATTTAATTAATTACGATTAAAGTGTACAACAATGTAGAACGTAACAGAAATAATGAGATTAAGTTGTGCGACTAATTCATGATTATATTTAATTGATTAAGATTTAAGTGTAATACAATTACTTAACTCAAATTGTGATGCTGCAATAATCCTCACGTAAACTTATAATTATGAGACTATTCCCAGTGTTTTTAGTTGTGTGATTGAAAATAAAATCAGTGTATGATATGAATTTGAATGTGTTTTATTTTAAATCTTAAAATAACTTAAGTAAGTATAGGTAAAATAATCAATATTTTGAAAAGGTATGAAGCAAAGGTAACAAATACATTTCTTTTTTGTATTTAATCGCTACTAGTTTATATTTTATATCTTTAGGAAAACGTATACATTCGGAAACATTAGTTGACGTTAATTTGTATTTGGAAATGTTAAGATAGGAAGACGAAATGGGAAGCTCAAAAACATTTTCTGTATTAGAAATCAACATACATTTTACTATTATTTTGCTTTCTTGAACTTTGATTGATATTGTTTCCATTATCTCATGATTTGATGTTACAAAAAATCTGTCCATTTTTCTTTTTGATATTATAAAATCTTTAAAATGTAATACTAAATCACCACTTCTACAATTTTTTTTTACATATGGATAGTTTTTTATAATCTCATCAGTACTATTCACGTCCAAGCTATCGCATTCACCGAGCCTTTTCGCTATTTGAGATAATGGTTTGTTGCCAGTTCGAAGCATATTTTTAATCAAGTAAAGTTTGTTTTCGAATGGATAGGCATTAAAACTTTGTAGAATTCCAAAGTTGAGCACTTCATCAACAACATGTAATAAATTGTGGACATTACTCGTCATATAGTCTATGCCGTAGAAGGATTTAAAATTTTTCACAAAATGATTCAATAGCTCTTTAGCCAACGGCAAAAAATTAAAATATTCTTCACTTGAACATATTGTAATTGCACAAAAAAATGACAGAAAATGTTTCATTGCATCAGTGTTTAATACCTCTGGTAATATAACTATGCTAATGTACAACAAGAACGTCCTAAATTCAGAAGCCTTCCAGTGACATAGACTGCTGAGATTTCTTACAGATCTGTGGATTTCTGAAGGTACTTTGCAATCATCTAGGAAATCATTTACCGTCGATATATCACTTGCTCGCCATTTTGTGTCTTTCTTACCAAAATTTCCGTCTCGCCAGCCAATAAGAAGGCGTTTCATAATCCCCAAGTCGATCAAATGCATAGAATCAGCAACAGGAAATGCTTTTATCATATCAATCGGAAGACTTAGTAAAGGTGAATCGACTTTGTGATGTTTACCGTAAAGTTTTTTACGAAAGTCTTCATTATTTCGGGCAGGACAATCTAATTCAGGAAATATAACCGTATGGGATACATGGGAGTATTCACCAATAATGGTACATTTATTACACCCGTGCTTGCCATTAAAGTTGCAAACGCCTTTTATCATTGCTCTTGCAGGAGAATCGCAAACAAAACATCTCATTGTAGCATTTACCTTATTATTTTTAACTAGCAGACCATTTTGAAGTAGTGTTTGCATTTCCTGAACGAAAGGTTGTAAATAAGCATTTAAATCGTTAGGTTTTCCATTGCCCGCATAAATCCCAACGATGAATGGTATCATAGTAGGCAATTCAAAAATCTTGCACAGTATTGGCCAAAACTGTTGTTTGGAACTGTTACATACTGGGAGACCATCTATGTTGAAGTAAAGTGAAATATTGGCAGGTAATTCTCTGTCATTTTTCTTCAAAATAGTTTCAAGGGGTATTATAAGTCCATTATGCCAATATTGACCAGGATAAATATATATTGTATCAATCTGCCTCGGAGTGTTCATGAGCGTTCTTGGGTCTGCTGGAAGCAAAATCGGATTTATGGTGTTTATAAGTGTCGCTAAAGATTTCAAAGCTGAATGGCTTATGTTATTTTCTATATAGCCCATGCTCTAGTTGCGTCTCGAAATTGATGAATCTGTTTGTATTGAAACATTTTTTCACTTGGCTCACTGTCATAATTTTCTTCGAGGTCAGTTTCCTCAATTATTTCATTATTCACATTATCATTATCAGCCAAATTTCCATCACTTATTTCAGTCGAATTTCCATCAGTAATTTCAGTTGAACTTTCACTAGGATCATCATGACTGAAAAAAAAAATGTTTATAGTATAAATCTGACAAATAGGTACCTACCTACAGCTTGAAAATCGAAATACAAGAGACGTCTAGAAGGGTAACTTATGAATATAAACTGATCTTGCCTTGCCTACCAATCTGTAATTTACACCCAGTATAACGTATATAGATTTAAAAAAAATACAAAGTGAACTAAGTGATTTGATAACTGTTATATAAACTAGTCCTAAAAATAAACCTAAAAAAATAAAATAGTCCTAGTATATAAAGTAGACCTAAAATGCAGGTTTACTTAAATACAAATCATACTCTATTTAAATTTATTAATATGTACGGAACCTGCGTTATTGATAGTAAAATTCTCTTGACACAATTGCTCAAAACAGAAAATTATTATTATTACAATCTGCTTGCTGTACCTTTTACTATGCATTAAATTGATAATTACTTACCTTTCAACAATTGGAGTATCTTCTTTTGATTGTATAATAACATTTTCAAGGTCTGAACTAGTACCACTTGTTTCCACGTCCATTATATTCTTAAAAGTACGTGCAACTTGCCGATGATAATTACCACATCGTTTAACTTTTTTCCACTTTACAGTATTCATTTTGAGAAGTTCTTTTAGCTATTATGACCTTTTTTTAACAGAAACTTTGTGCGTAATAATATAAATTTATAAACGCACGTGAATGCACGTGCCGCACTGAATCGTAATAAAAAATAAGTTATACATTTCTATCTTTTAGAACTGTTAGATCTTAAGTGGTTCTAAATGAGAGAAAATTGTTGCTTAAGGTTTTCAAGAACCATGTTTTGGAATCGATCTACGCGTTACAGTGGCATATTAGAGTATATTAGACCTTACAAAGGCAATTACACTAGGTTCCAAATGAGCTGCAATAATAACTCTTGAGCCACTACAGATGACAAATAACTTATATATACCACTTATTTAGTAGTAAAGGTGCCAAATAAAGAAAAATTACCACCTATTAGGGCACGGTTCTTTAGGGGAGATTTTAAGACGTCATATGCTTCTTTGAGTACTAAAAGAGTAAAAATTGAAACCTGTATGCGTCTATAAGTAATAAATTCGGCTTAATGCCACCATAAGTTATAAAGCAGGAACAAAAATCACTCAAAAGCAAGTGTTAGTGATAAGAGCTACTCATATGCAAATTCGAGTGCTGTTTGTATCTATAAGTAATACCGTACACTCTTACATCACTTATATGCTACCTACAGTTGCAAAATAAGTTCCAAAATTCACTAACGTGCTACTTGGGCAGGTTTCCTCACGATGTGTTCCTTCACCGATCTCAGTAAAGTCCAAGATAAACTCAGAAAGTACATATGAAATGAAAAATTCACATCCACACCCTCGTGCACGAGAGGACTGGCCATCACGACGCGTTTCTATTAATAATATTAAAATCCTGTGATGTCCCTCTGCAGGACCTTACTATTTCCTTTCCACTTCTCTCTAAAGCTGACAAGAACCAATTCTTGTTGATGAAGCTCATCCCGTCATTTACGACGAAATATGTTAACAAGGGCAATGTTAATAAGGGCGAGGTTCCTTCTGAGTATTTTCTAATAGAAAAACTATTTCTGCGTTTTCATTTCTTGGTGTTTTGCGTGTTTGCTTACAATGTCATCTGCATTAGAAATGTTCATAAAACTATTCCTTCTATTGATTCCATTTTCCATTATGGAAAATTCATTTATTAAAACTTGGAATTGTGCCATCATAACATGAAATCCAAAATGACAAATACACACATCAAAAGTGTCTAGGGATCAACATATATTTTTGCAATAACTTTTCTCCTGATTGATATTAATTAAAATTTTCTTTAAGGATTCATCAAATAAAGTGTTTTCGTTTGTCACAGTAACGATAAACCAAGTCACCTTTGCATTAATAAAGAAATTTGCCATTTTCCTAATAAAGGGATTTTTGACATTTGAACCACTAACATTAAAGTTCGAAAAAAAGACTGAAATAACAGTTTTCTTTAAAATTTTATTGGGTAACTTAAACAATTAATAATCCGTGTTTCTACCGCGAACACTAACAACACAAGAACATCGGTTTGGCATACTCAAAATGAGTTCATCCAAATCACGCTGTGGAATGGCCGCCCATGTTCGTTGCAACAACAAAAAAAGGTCTTCTTGCGACTGGATACCCTCCATATTCGGCAGAGCTCTTCTCTGTAGCATATCCCATGCATGCTCAATCGGGTTCAAGTCTGGCGACTGAGCAGGCCAGGGCAGGACATTGATGTTAGCTGCGGCGAGAGTCTGTCTTACAACTCTTGCGGTGTGCGGTCGTGCATTATCATGCATTAACTGAAATAAGGGACCGATTTGCACTTGTAGAGGAACGATGACGTCTGATACAATCGTCTCAGCATAAATTTGAGCGTTGAGGTTGCCTCTGATCCAAATCAACTCAGTTCTTCCGCCGATCCAAATACCCGCCCATACCATGATGGTTCCACCACTATAAGGATGGACTTCCTGGCAGGATTTTAATCGCTGTTGGCGTCCAGGGGTTCTCCAGTGTCGTATACGTCTTGTATCCGGTCTCATACCAAAACGAGACTCATCAGAAAAGCACACGAAACGCCATTGTTCTTCTGCCCAATTTCTGTGTTCAAGAGCCCATTGATATCGAATCCTACGATTGTGCATTGCTATAGGTGGTACCCGTAGCGGTCTTCGGGAATGAAGGTTCACTTCATGCAAGCGGTTTCTGACTGTTTGGTCGCTAATTAAGTTCCCTGAAGAGTGATGAAGCCTCACGGCTAACATCATGGCGGTTATAGTTGGAGCTCTTCGAGTTAAGATTTGAATGTATCGGTCTTGTCTCCGTGTGGTGCAGCGATACCGTCCTCCATGGCGCTCAGCCACGGTACCAGTGCTTCGGTAACGTGTCCAAAGTCGACTGATAACACTCTGACTTGTATTCAGAGCTAAAGCCACAGTACGTTGCCGGGAACCAGCTTCTATCATTCCCACGGCTCTGAGCATTTCTTCCCTGCTTAAATGACGTCGCCGCTCCATAATAACGTTGGTTTTAATCAGTAGTAGGGAAACAGTAGCACTAATAATGTCTTCAATGCGTTGTATGTTTTTATAGGGAAAATATTGACAGCTGATTTTCATCTTTTACTCGAATTTGATTCACAGTTCCTGATTCAAATTATGAAATGCACCAAAAAGGATCCATATAAATTTATAAAATCATAAATTTATTACAAAGCCACATCTCAATCTCAAGAAATCCGCATAAAAATGCTTGATCCCTAGACACTTTTGATGTGTGTATCTTCAGCAATTGTCTAGGAAAACTTTCTATAACTTCAATAGAAATCATAAAGAAATTGAATGTGCCTTGAAATAGCAAAAGTAATAAGTTACTTGTGCACGCTATGATCACTAACCGAAGAAGATTTATACCTAACTTATGAAAGCGATGTCGTTCAAACATTTAGGTAAAACTAATTGCAAAGACAATGACGAATTAAATGAAAATAAACCAATTCCAAGGTAAATAAATAAAATTCTTCAATACAACCAACCATCTGTTGATATATACAACACAACATAGAATTTTAACCACAGCTGTTGGTTACATTTCTAATTAAAAATGAATCGTTGTACAAAACTGGCTCGCCGTGGATGGACTCTTTGTTTCCTGCGCAAAGCCATAATAAATTATACAATTACATATTATGGTATCACGATGCATAATGTATCCAGCATTGTGAAACTTAAATTACAGTATAATTTTGTAATTAAAACCACGTTAAGAACGTTTAAAATGTAGTTTGACACAAATACTCTGTAATTATGTCAAAGTTAGGGCAGAGAATTGTTTTAGACTACTTAAGTATGATTAATTAATTAGTCTAGTATTACCCTAGCCTACTTGTTTGGTACAACTACCGAAATACAAAACATTTTTGACGAAATATGAAAATGAGACTATCTTCACGCTGGTATGGTCGTACATAAATTACCTACTGAATTAATACTTTGTTAACTAAAAATATGCATGTTGATGTTGTTCTATACAAGACTTACGTAATTTTTTAATAGTGTTTTAGTCAAGAATTTGTTTCCGTTCATCTATTATCTAATTAATTATATTTTAAGGGAGACTTGCCACATTGGTATTGTTCACACAAATTACCTACCTTCAAACATTATTTACATCATATAGATGTGGCAGTGGCAACCTTTTAAGGGGTCATTGTACTCATCATTATGAACAACTTTTACTATGGGACCAAACTCGAAATCGCGAAAAAAAAATCAGCTTTTCAGTACATTTATGTTCGCATAATTCGTCAAGATGTAGGGAACAGCAGATTTTTTTTTCGCGATTTCAGGTTTGATCCCATAGTAAAAATTATTCTTAATGATGAGTACTATGACCTCTTAAAAGGTTGCCACTGTATACACTTACACCCTGTATAGTACAAACACTTTAATGTGATACATTTTAAATTGGGGACTTGATCCCGTCATCTTGATGCTCACGACTAGACAGTCATAAGGCCATTTTACTTACACACCGAGCTAAACCACGCTTCGACAACAAGTTCAAATAAATGGTGTCAATTCACTCGGTCTAAAAGTACAAATGGGTGTTCCACAGGGTTCGATATTGGGTCCTTTCCTCTTTTTAGTATATATTAATGATCTACCCCATTTATTAAAAAACCAACCACAAATGGTGTTATTTGCTGACGACACATCCTTAATTTTTAAGATAAATAGACGTGCATCAAATCTTGACGACGTAAATAACGCCCTACTGCAGATCCATAATTGGTTCACTGCTAATAATTTAGTATTAAATGGGAAAAAGACTAAATGTGTAAGATTTGCTTTACCAAATGTTAAAAGTACTGATTGTGACATAGTATTGAATAAAGAGAAACTAGAATTCGTCGATAAAACTGTTTTCCTGGGGATCACGCTCGACTCAAGGCTGCAATGGGGTCCGCATTTAACATCTCTTGCAGGACGGCTAAGTTCAGCAGCATATGCGGTGAGAAAAATCCGTCAATTCACTGATGTAGACACCGCAAGGATGGTCTATTTCAGTTACTTTCATAGTATTATGTCTTACGGTATTTTACTATGGGGACGGGCTGCAGACATGGAGTCTATTTTTATTCTGCAGAAAAGAGCCATCAGAGCAATATATGGCCTCCGCAGGCGCGATTCTCTAAGGGAACTGTTTAAAGATATTAACATCATGACGGTACCTTGTCAATATATCTACGAAAACATCATGTACGTAAGGAAAAATCTAAATCTTTTCGGTAAAAGAGGTGAAGGACACAATTATAGGACTAGAAATAGGGACCAATTAGTTCAACCAGGTTTCAGACTGGCTAAAGTAGACTCATCCTTCATGGGGTACTGTTTAAAATGTTATAATAAAATACCTCCCCACATACTCCAGCTGAATGAAAGGAAATTTAAATCTTGTATAAAACGCACACTATGCAGCCAGGCATATTATAAGTTGGGGGATTACATCGCTGACAAAAATGCTTGGCTGAATGCTTGTCCTGCTCCACAAGGACGCATTAATTAATTGATTAGCATTCGGATATATTGTTGGACCTGCTGAAGATTAAGATGAGAGAAAACTTTCTTTGCATTGTTTAGATTCAATCTCTTAGTATTATATAATTGCATAGCACGTGTGAGCACTATGTAGCTACTATTAAGCTACCTTTTACTGGGTACGTCTTTCACTGACTTGAGTGTGCCCTGGCGGTTGAGAGTATGTCATGCTCACTCAAATGTCTCGCTGATGGTGGCGTGTGTGTTGGATCATTAAGTTCCCTTCAAAATGGTTGAGCTAAATGGTGCTGATCCATGCGTCATGTTCGTGAACGGGCGCCGTCAGTTGGGACTGGTCGTCTCTTAGCTGCCATGGCTTATTTTTAATTTTAATATTTAATTTAGTTGTTTTAGTTATTATCTTTTTATTACGGACGCTTTTTAACGTGCACGTCTTTCTACATTGTTCTCACATGTATATTTTCAACTTGAACGATGTAACCAATATTTTGTAAAAATATTATGATTTAAAAGAGTGTCCGTGGAGTTTCTTGCCCGTTCTTCTCCATAGGGATCTACTACGCTTTGGAATGGGCAACTAGCTTCATCTTTCTGACTGACCGACCCATTGACAATTCAAAAGTGCCTGTAATTGGTTTATTTGAAATAAATGCTTTGAGTTTGAGTTTGAGTTTGAGTTCGATGTATCCTCTTAAAAAACTAATATTTGCAAGGTCTTCTCAGCATACCATGGGCCAGTTTCTCGAACGAAAATTAACGCAAAAATAATGTGACAAGGACTTATTGTCAAATCTTTAAACGGCTGCAATTGGCTGTTGTTAAACCAATCGTGTACGCGCTTGACAATTTGTCAAATTCATTTTGCGATAGTTTTTGTTCGAGAAACTGGCCCTTATATAGTTTTTAGATAAATTTTTAGATGGACAGTGGTAGACTTCATAGATTTTCATTGGGTCGGCCCTCGATAATGGTTTAGTTCTGTATTATTAGGTACTGAAACTGAATACTGTATAATCAGATTAGCAAAGATTCAAATACAAGAGCTTTAGGTATTGAGTCACGGTGCGGGCGCGCCGATGACGTTATCAGTCCCTCCCTGTCATACATCCCTCGGTAATACGAGACATTGTTGAAAGAATACTGGGAAGTGTGACGTCATAATGCGGTACTTAATATAATTAATTATTTTTTCATGCTGCGTGTTTGACTAGAGATTTTCAACTAGTTTTTTGCGGGATCGAGGTTAAAACCTAGACCGTGGAAGAATAACTGTACCTATTGTTAATTAATTGTACTTATTGTTAAACCAACGCACGGTCTACAAAGTACAAGTACATAGTAAGTAGTAACATAGGTACACCAAGGTGTCTAATTCTCTTTTTTATGGCGGTCAGCTTTGAAACAGAAAGGAGTTTGTGCCAGAGATTTTTTGCCACAATAAAGCACCAGGAGCCATTGCCTAATGAATGAGTCAGCCTTCATTGCGCAATCTGTCAGCTTCGAACATCGCTGGCAGTGACTTTGCAGACAATGTTGGCTAAATGACCTGAGTCTTCGCTTTTTTTGTATCTTTCAAACGGAGTTCCGTGATCATGGGAAGATTGTGTTTTGTTTTTTAACACGAAAACTACGCTTGGTGGACACTGACCACAGTTATCTGTTCTGTGACACTGACCTTATGTATGAAATCTGACAGACAAAAATAAGGTAGGTACTTATAGGTAATATACAGGGTGTTTGGTGCATCGTTTGCCAAATTGAATTGGCCGAAAGAAGAGGTCATTTGCTATCGCTTCAGGCTCAAGTACTCATTTTTGGCCACACCGGTTTTTTTATTACAACTTTCTAATTTTTATTTTGAAAAAATCCAAAACTCAGCATTAAAGCTTAAATTAAAAAAAAGTTTTAAGTGTAGTCGTCAAATTTCATTTTTATTTACATATGTACTGTTGTATGGCTCTATCAAATTTAAAATTACTTGCCAGTTACATCTAGTTTTTTTTTAATAAATCACAAAGTTTTTGGAAAAATAAAAAATGAACTTAAAACTCAACTTTAAATAGCTATAAAAAAAAACTAAAAGCGATCGGGATCTTCGAATTATTTTAAAAAGTTCTCTAGTCTATCCCCTTTCCAACGGTATGCAATGTGTTAAAAAACTCTTTTAATATCTTTAATAATTAGCTAAATGTGTAGTCGAGACACATCAGGCTGATATTGGATATTACGTTTAAAACACTAGTTTTCGCATAAATTACATGCTATTAGTAGATAGATACTGTTATCTCACGTCTTACGTAGTCTCTTATCTCGTTCTTACATAGGGAACTTTCCTCGAAATTGAAAAAAAAATACATTATTACAAAAATAATCATTTATTAATAAGTAATTTAATTACATACTAATCTTACAAGTCTTGTTCAAACTGTCTACCACTATTGCGTATGCACGCGCGACATCTTCGTCTTATCTCAACTGTAGTGGTGCGTAAACGCATTTCTGCTTTGATCGTCATGAAAGCCGCCTCAATGCGTTGGACTAAATCATCTCTTGTCTCAACTTCCGTGGCGTAGACGAGTTCTTTGGCCCGTCCCCAGACGTAAAAATCCAACGGAGTTAAGTCTGGAGAACGTGGAGGCCAAGGAATAGGGCTATCCCTCCCAATCCATGAGTCCGGGAATGCATCATTCAAGTACTCCCTGACGGTTATTCTCCAATGAGCGGGACAACCGTCATGTTGGAAAACAAAAGACCTGTCTTCACTGAAAATTGGCAAATCAGCTAATAATAAGGGCAACTCTGTTTGCAGAAATTCTAATTCTTGTAAGATTAGTATGTAATTAAATTACTTATTAATAAATGATTATTTTTGTAATAATGTATTTTTTTTTCAATTTCGAGGAAAGTTCCCTATGTAAGAACGAGATAAGAGACTACGTAAGACGTGAGATAACAGTATCTATCTACTAATAGCATGTAATTTATGCGAAAACTAGTGTTTTAAACGTAATATCCAATATCAGCCTGATGTGTCTCGACTACACATTTAGCTAATTATTAAAGATATTAAAAGAGTTTTTTAACACATTACATACCGTTGGAAAGGGGATAGACTAGAGAACTTTTTAAAATAATTCGAAGATCCCGATCGCTTTTAGTTTTTTTTTTATAGCTATTTAAAGTTGAGTTTTAAGTTCATTTTTTATTTTTCCAAAAACTTTGTGATTTATTAAAAAAAAACTAGATGTAACTGGCAAGTAATTTTAAATTTGATAGAGCCATACAACAGTACATATGTAAATAAAAATGAAATTTGACGACTACACTTAAAACTTTTTTTTAATTTAAGCTTTAATGCTGAGTTTTGGATTTTTTCAAAATAAAAATTAGAAAGTTGTAATAAAAAAACCGGTGTGGCCAAAAATGAGTACTTGAGCCTGAAGCGATAGCAAATGACCTCTTCTTTCGGCCAATTCAATTTGGCAAACGATGCACCAAACACCCTGTATATTTCAAAAACTAAAAATATCAGGCAGGCTATCAAAAGATGGACCAAAACAAAAGTGAGATACTGTTAATTCATTCGCCGGTCTTTACCTGCCTCAAAAAATAAATACCTAAATAAACAAGGCGTTTGTTTACAAACAAACTACAAAACAAAACAATAGTTACATAAACAAACCCAATGACCTACGGAACCACAGACTATAAATGGTCAGTTTTTTTGTTTCTGGTCAAAATGGCTGAGGAAATTATTGTAGGTTTGTTGACCCGATGCCTAGCGTGCCGGCTGCAATCGTGTTGATAATGATAGTCTGTGATACCGTCTGCTGATAGCACGTGGGGACATGCGTTTGGTATTGAAATTGTGGACATTATGCATATATATAAGAAATATTATGTCACATAATGGTAAATTTAGGATTTTAGGGTAAAGAATAAAGAGATGTTTTTGCCACCCATCGGGCTCAAGGAAAATGTCTAAGAGGGCGAGAGGAACAGCTACTGCCCCTATCTGCAAAAAAGTTTTTACTGAAACCACGATTCTGCTGGTAAAACCATGTCGTAGGTTTTGAAGTTAAGTAAATCCTTTGAGTGTTTGGCGATTTTTCGACCCCCCCCCATCCCCATTGGTGAGATGTCAAGGGTTTGGCTCGACCTCCTGGCTCCCCCCCTTAATCTCACGTAAGATTTTTCAAAATGCTTATTTTTAGTGTAAATACGTTAATCTGTGCTTGACTGGGTTGGATTTATTCAAATAAACATAATTTGCCTATTTGGTGTTTATAATAATCTTTATCTTTTTTATAATAATTACTCAGTTTTCTCGCAATTTTCCATTGATTCATACAAAAATAAAAAAATTCGTGATATTTGCCGAGAGCCCCCTCTCCCCCACGTGAGATTGAGTGAGATTCGGCTCGACCCTCTCCCCCCTCTAAACGCTTCACGTAAGGCCGCCTGTCCCTGCTGGCTTCCAAACGACTCCTCAAAACAGTCCCAAACTGCAGAGTAATTTTCAAACTCTAAAGTGTACCTAAGGATAAAAAACTATAGGTTCCATATAACGATCCTTCGACAGACAATGCCTGTAGGTACCTAAACTAATAACAGGCGGGAAATTTAAGTACTAATGAAGGGTTCGTTTCCGGGACGCCCTAAAAGCTCACTTCCGTAGGGCGGATACTGATATCCGCAAGTATAGGGCTGCTATAGTCCGGATATATCCGCCAATTATCCGCCACATTTAAGAACTGAGGTGTCGATGCCGTGATCATTTGGATATAATGAGTTCTTTTTTTATCATAGAATTTTTTTTTTATTGCATTTC
This sequence comes from Cosmia pyralina, assembly GCA_946251885.1. Classification (NCBI taxonomy): domain Eukaryota; kingdom Metazoa; phylum Arthropoda; class Insecta; order Lepidoptera; family Noctuidae; genus Cosmia; species Cosmia pyralina. The sequence goes on along the minus strand of OX276348.1, from coordinate 1,896,348 downwards.
AAACTTTTGAAATAATCAACTGTAACGGATGGGCTCGCTTTGTACAGCTTTATTTTTTGTGCGAATTTTAAACCAGACACGGTTACTAGAATACAAATAGACGCATTAGGAGTTTTTATGTGATCAAGACGCCATTTTGGTTAGTTTGTTTTTTGTAAAAGGTCTAAACAAACTTAAGAAAATAGCTTTCTTGACGATGACGAAAAAAACCAATAGCTAACCTAAGTAGGTAATTGATAAAATATATACAAACCTCAGTTCACATCACAACCTCACCTAACATTGTGTCGCAAAGCAATAAATCTCGGTGACAACAAGATGTCAGTAGGACGCTTCATCGATCGTCAAGGATCTACGGATCATTGAGATATCGGTCCGGATCCATTGTTCCTGTCAATCGTAGCGTGACCACTGAACTTCAGATTTGAATTACACGATCAGTGATCACAGACAAGATTCGTGATAAAAGCTTTATTTAAATGGCTGAAATTTAGAGCAATTACATTACATACATAACCTATTACACGCGGTGAAAGGTATAACGGAATAATAAGTGGCTGGTGTCCATCCGACAACTTCCTTCTCACCAAACCAAAGCGCGATTTCCTTCTTGGCAGACTCCACACTGTCAGAACCGTGAATTCTGTTGCGGCCAACTTGGATGCAGAGGTCACCACGAATTGTGCCGTGTTGTGAGTCAGCTGGGTTGTAGCACCAAGCATTTGACGGCCGGTTTTCACTGCGTTAAGGCGTTCCTACACCATAGCAACTACAGGTCTGCTGCAGCTCATGTATTTCACTAAACCAGGGAAGAAGGGCCTGGACGCCAAGTCACTGAAGTGTTGGTACAGTAATTCTTCTGAGGGCCACATGAATTTAAGGCCGAACAACTTGAATCCTTTCTTCTCAAAATGTTCAATGATGGTACCGACAAGTCCACGTTGGATACCATCTGGTTTAATCATGAGGAAAGTTCTTCAACGTTGTTCCGCCATTATGACTTTTATTAACGTGTAGCCGGCGCGTCTGAGTTGGATTAGAAGGTAAAGCAAAGTCAACAATTCTTTCACATAACGAAAAAACTTTTTTACAAAAAAATACAACCGACTTCCAAAAACAATACTACAAAGTGAAAAATAACTTTAATTTCGGAAGTCGGTGTCTGGTTAAATTTATAATTCGTTTTTTTGCCACAGACTTCCGAAATTAAAGTTATTTTTTACTTTGTAGTGTTGTTTTTGGAAGTCGGTTGTATTGTTTTGTAAAAAAGTTTTTATTTTTCACATTTTGGCTGTGGTACCCACAGAACAGATAAAGAGGTCCTCTTAGAGATAATGACCTCTATCTGTACTGTGGTGGAACTACCCTACACAAATTCTAATACCACTAAGTACCTGAAAAAGAAATTAGAACATCATCCACATAAAAGTGGGGAAAAAATACGTAGATATTATTGAAGATAACTCACCAACTACCAAAGCAATGTTAATAAATTTTATATTGGAACAACTTTTCTCTCGAATAAAACAAAAATTTTTCAAATCGGACTTCTCTGTAAAAAATTATGCGTGGTCATACCTACAAAATAAAAATATATTTTTCGACTTGAGAACCACCTGTTTTTCGTCGGTTAAAAAGTGAAATATAGTTATGTGTAAAATCCATCCATTTAACTAAATGCCTACGAGATACTGCGAGTCGCAGTCTGTCGCAGTCTGCGACAGACCAATTTTTAAGAAGTTATAATCAGTGCGTCTGTACCTAAATGCTAATCTTTTCATAGAAAGTGTACCATTATTAAACTTTATAGAAATTACGTTCATGTAATTTCCAGTCCAAAATTAATTCAATTAAAGCAATTTCAGTAGACTACTAAATAATTGAAGGTGTAGGTGCCATAAATATGGTCTACTTAGTTAACTTCAAAAGTGGGTGTTCTCAGTGGCTTCGTAATTAACCGCCTACAAATGTCTCTCCTTTTACAGATATTTATTTATTGTAGCAATTCGATTCCAATAATGCTTCCATTTAAACAATCGTTGAATTGAATTAAATTGTAATTGGACGAATAATCGAATCGTTTTGTTCACTAACTCGTGTGGGATTTCGTTATTGTTTAGGTAAAAATGGTAATTCCACTTTGTTTTTCCAAAATAATTACAAGTTACGGTTTTATATCTTGTGTGTTTAAAAACGTTGATGTAGTTTTTAATTGTAGCTCTATTTGGAGTCATTCATGCATGACACATCGATTTTTGTTTTTACTCAATTGAGACTGGCAAAGACAATCGCGAGTAACGCTACACACAAACATTTGACAAACACTTTTATAAGTACCACAAAATGCAAAACATAAGATTCATTTGTTTATCATCATTCCTAAGCCAATATCGATATAACTAAGCATGTATCCATCGAATCGATACATTTATCGTAGAAATCTCACCGCAGCACATATCTATGCCATCAAGACAGTGTCACGTAGGTAACGGGCCGGTGATTGGCGGCTATTATCACGGTAATGACACTGCCTGCATGAAATATTTCCTGTCATACCGCACAAATTACACGGCTTAGCTAGACTTAAACGTAAATTAGCTACAGCCCACAAAATGTCTATGTTATTCTGGAATTTAGGTAGGCTGGATGAGGAGCTTGTGGCTAAGTAATAACAGCTGCACGGGTCAATCCAACTTGTTAAGCTACGCTTGCCGGGGTTGGTCCGTAGATGGGTGACCATCTTTACATACCGAGACTTCCGTACCTCGGGAAGCACGTTAAGCCATTGGTCCCGGCTGTCATTCGTGGATCTTTGACAGTCGTTACGGTTACGGGTCGTCAGAAGCCCGATAGTCTGACAACCAGTCTTACCAAGAGGAATCGTATTACCCAGGTACTGGGTTGTGGAGGTCAGATAGGCAGTCGCTCTATGTAAAATACTGGTATTCAGCTGCATCCGGTTAGACTGGAAGCCGACCCCAACATAGTTGTTCAAAGCCTAGGCAGATTGATTGTCTATGTTTATTTGGCTTACTTCGAGCTTCTGCCAGCCATCACGGGTGCTTTTCTGTTCTTCATCTTTGCTTCTGTTTCCCGTAGGCACTTATCTAACCCTCGTTTTTGTAGATTACTCTTAATTTTAACTTTACTTTCAATAGAGTTACCGCTATCGAGCCAACCCTTATTTTAATGATGATTAATTTAAAAAAAGGAAGTCTGTCAACCAGTTTTCCCAAGGGGTATCCCAGTAGGTGTACAGTTACTGGATTGTGGAGGTCAGATAGGCAGTCACTCCGTGTAAAACACTGGTATTCTGCTGCATCCGGTTACATTGGAAGCCGACCCCAACATTTGGGAAAAGGCTCGGCAGATGTAGATGAATTTTCAAAGAAATATAATTAAAGACTATTTTCCAAACTTACGCGCCTGTCTTTACACCTAATTGTCATGTTTGAGCTCTATCCTCTATAGAGACCACCCATTTATAATTTTATCATATTTCGAGGCTTCGAGGCAGTGGCCTACCTGTACTTTGATACCACAAGTCCGCGACGTACAATATGTACCACGTCTCCACATATCAAACTACCGACGCGCGACGTTCACTGAAGGCTGTTGGATTTCTGATTGATGTTCCCTCATTTATGGTGAGCCGTACCAGACCGTGCCTTCTCTTTTTAAAACCCCCTGCTCCACGAACATTAAACTATTAACATTGTGTGAAAGGTGGTTTATCTATTTTACATTGAAGATTTCAGGGGAACTTCGCTTCAGCCTGAAATATTGTGATTTATTATTTGAGGGACAGTTTGGGGTCAAAAACAATGAGTCGGGCAGATCGTTAAAAACGAAGGTACGCGTCGTGCTCGTCACAGTGAGTAGATAGGTGTAGTGTAGAAGTATCTGTATTGGTTAAAATATTAATCTTTTGAACAAAATGTTCTACTTTGATATCACAAAAGGAATACCATTCAATTTTCTCAATCAAATAAGTTATAGGTAGTATTTTATTGATTACTACACCTACGCCTTAATTAGTTTGGGCGACCCAATATGGAAATTTATCCAATTAAGGCTTTACAATTATTTACTAGTTTATTTACAGTATTTACTGTTAAGGTAATGTGATTCCTATTTCAAGAGTTTAAACCACGGGTTAGAATTTGCAGCATTTCGATCGTTGGCAAAGATCCAGCTATTGTGGTTTTCGATGATTTTGTTGATTGTGGTTTTGTGGGGTTTAACCTACCCCTGCAGACTATATAAGGAACTGTTCTTCTCAGAGATTTGTGTCTGTGAATCCATCAATATCGACACATAGGTCAGGAACATGAAAATAACATTGCACTTATATAACTTCGCGTGTTCGGGATATGAATCCTCCCCCGGCAGCCAAGATAATCCCTGGTTTATGATCGAACGGGGGTACGTGTAGGATATACCTACCTAGATAATGTAGTTATAAAATTTAAACTTTCAATGATACCAAAACAATAATGATGTAGTTATTGTCTGAGTATTTATAACATTTTCAACCCCAGTCTCATAAATATTGAGAGTATATCCATATCCCATATTAGATGGGATTCGTATTCAAGGTGATTTTTAGATTAGGTAAGTACTTACCTACTTGGTTGTTTCTTGCTAGAATAATATCATAGATAAATAACCTACCTATCTACAGTTTCAAACACCTTAACTTGATAATTTAAGGTGTTCAAACTTCTGTCTGTACTTTCGGAACTTTGCAACATTCCATCACGTTTCGATAGACCCACAAAACCACTTCGAGACATAAGAATGATGACTCATCCATCACCTTTTTTACAATTTTAAGTTCCACACGTGATAATGTAGTCTCTTCTTTAATTTGGAACTCCGACACATTAGTACCTACTGTTGCTGCGTCTGCGTTTCCAAGCGTATCGAAAACATTCAATTTAGTAAGTTCTACATTAGATCTCTTTGGTCTGATATAATTAATTAATTACAAATAGGGCGTCAATTCAAGTAATTGGCGCGTGTCTGTGGTTCGTGCGTGGCGAACGAACCAACGTGTAGGTATCATTTTGTTATGAAACTTTCGTATGTGAGGAGGCCTTTGTAGTCACCTATGATGACTTGTGCGTTGTTCTATATGTGGGTAAAACAGTTTGAGAAAGAATATAAAACTTTTTTGTTCATGTAAGTAATTAACCAGTAAGTTCAGTTGCTTTTTTGTCGTTCATTGATACAGCTGGATACAGAAAAACAATTATTTAAAGGAGTATTAGTACAGTACGACACAACTTGGATGTAGCATCGGCAAAATTCGTAAAACCGATTACGATCCGAATTGAGTGCGCCTCACACAGGCGAAAAATCGATAAAAGTTGGCATAAACCTAATGTTCATTTAATTTGCTGGGTTTGTTGTTATTTTCATGAATAAATCTTAATTTAATTAATTTAACTGGGAAATAACATGTTCAAGAGTAACAGATTTTAATAATAACGGGATATGTATTAAATAAAACTTCGCTGTGAGAACATAAAGTATATTAAAAGAATATTGTTTTATGAAAAAATTTCATCTATTAGACTTAAGTCTAAAGGAGAGAAAGACGAATTTTTTTTTGAGATTAAAGTCCTTATTCCTGTTAAATAAGGGTCTGAAGATACCATGAGTCTATGGTATGTGTCTTCCATAGCCATTTTCCTTGAAAATTTTCTTGAGAATTGCTCTCTGTACTTTCTAATGTCCTTGTTGCGACTTTCTTGCGCATCTTCACTTAGAAGTCCTATAGCGATACCCATATTTTCAACAATTTGATGACCGTGGATCAATATTTTGTGTAACGTAGTTGGCATGTTAAACCACGGATAGTTTATGACAAATGCGGACGCTGTTTGAAGGCAAAAGTGTTTAAATTTTTCTGTGTGTATTCTATAACCACACGATAAAAGTTTTAATATAGTATGTAATCGATTAATAATATTTAAATTGATGCCAGTGATTTGAGAGACTTCTTCAGCGTGCTGGAACATTATGCGTGCTGTATTGCCGTCTGTTGACGTCCCTCCTCCCTGTCTCGGTTTGTCCACATGTAGTCCAAGTTTTTCTATGAATTCTTTCTGAATTCGTTTCTTTTCTGAAGCAACGATCTCTTTATCTCTTTCGCCTCTTGCTTGCCACTTGGCAAGTTTTAATTTATATGCCAGATGTAACACGCATTCAGCTAATCTTATCCAGGCATGGAGGGAAGAAATGCCATATTCTAAATTTTCGGTCTTCACTGGTTTTCTTAAACAAACGTTTATTTTGTTAAAATCCTTGCTTGTGGCTCCACAAAGGTAACAACGCATCGCTGAGCTGGTATCAGTTAGAGCGTTTATCATTTTTCCGTCTACCATTGTTAATTTTAGGTCGTGTTTAATGCACCATTCCTCATTTTTTGTTGGCAAAAGGTTTGCTCTCTCTAATTGTAAATTTGCAGCTTCTTGTCTTCAGAGTTCAGATGTTTCAGGAGCCATCTGAAGCCTCAAAGGCCGGCAGTATCGTGGTGAAGAAGGCCGTGGATTTTGCCAGACAAGTACATTATTCGTAGTTATTACACGTATCGGCACTATTGTCGTAACCATCATGTGTTCGTCCGATGATTCTTGGTCTTGAAACTTTTGTTTATATTGGGAATGGCTTCCAGATCCGTCACATCCCCACTTTGAAATAAGGCACAGGTCTTGCCTCTGATTGGGATGCAAATGTAAAATCACTTCTTTTAGAGAAAGCAACAGTCTTTCAGCAGTGTGGTTTAAAAGATTTTGAAGAGATACTTCAGCTTTTATTTCAGTACACATAATACCTTCGGGGTAACACTTCTTTTTAGCTTCTGTTACAGACTCGTAATTAGGGTAAAGATTGCAATTTAACTCTAATGCAGACTTACGCAATAAATTGTATTGGTGTTTTGTTAGGTGGCTTTCAATAACTAAAGATAAAGCTTTGTCTGGGGTATAGCGTGCATGTGGTCCATCAACTGATTTTAGAGTTGTACCTGTAGAAATATCTTTTATCAATTTAGATTTATTAACTTCTCCTGCTGCGCGGTATTCCATTTGTGCAGCAAAAGCTAATTCAGCAGGTGTCAAATTCTTCCTAACGTCTTCGGTCTTTTTGCGTTTCGTACGTTCAGAACAGTCTTCAAAGTCTTTAACAGGACGACCACCCGAACCACTACTTCTTTTTTGTCCTGTGTTCGGTACAGGAAATGTAACAAACGTTTCAAACCAATTTTTATTAGAGTTTTTACATCGCTCAAAGTTTTTATGTGATGTTTCTAGCTTTTGTTTGTATGTGTAAACCAGTTTGCTTAAAACACTCTTTATGTCACTTGACAATTCCGGCACTCTTAGGGCATTTGCAACTTTGTTACACAAGTAATGCATTCTGTCAACATCCCTCTTAGACTGACACTCTCGGTAGTAACTCACAAGAGTTATTCTGCTAAAACATATTTCTTCATTGTTGGATCCTAGAAAGAAGAAGTAAAATAAAAAAAAAAACCATAGCAGAAATTGTAATATAGTTGTCACTAATAGATAGGCTAATTCATTAGGGAGATTTTAGTACACATTTTATATATTTTTTGTATAAATTAGCTCAGGTATCACGCTGCCTCTCGACCCAGATGAAACAAAATCCCCCCCTCGAAAGCTTACTAGACGTGCATTGTTAAAATCGTTCTAGTTACATGGAAGTGATGTATTGAATAAATATTCCTTTCTATTAAATCTAAAAAAAAGTCTTAAACACTCTATGTATATCTACAAAAACAAACCCGTGCTAAGCCGAGACGTGTAGTTAATACTTAGTTGAGTTACACAGGACTCAATATTAATTCTCATTCAAACGCATATTTTGTTAAAGCGTCTAAATTGGTCGCCTTTAAAAGTTACTTTTATTAATTAAGCAGTAAATAAAGAGTGCAGCGAAGGTAATTTTAAGGAATGAAATGGCAGGAAATTAAACTTTTACTCTATGAGAATATCTCTGTTTATAAAAAAAATACTGATTTCGTAAAAAAATCTTAACAAATGAAAGATCTGACTTATAAATTTTGATCACTATAAAAATAAACAATTATTACCTCCTGGAAGGGCATCCATTGTTGAAACACCAATAATTTCACTACAACTTACAATATTCTAACTTGAAATATAACAATAATTGCTTAAAACACATCCGCCGCTTAACAAGTCAAACTTTGGACTAAGATGGCGTCCGTTCGGTGACTCACAGCCGGCCGGCGCAGGCGCAGGTAGCTAGGCCCGTTCATTGAGTCGTAAGATGCAACAATTAGAAAAGGTTTTATGACATTTTTATTTTTTTAGTTAATGCCAGCTTTTATCGATCTTTCGCCTGTCTCCAACATCACCAATCTGCGAAAATGCATACGCAATAACTTGCAAAGTCATATAACCAAATACATTCGTAAAATTTTAATGAATGAATGCATAATATGCTAAGCTCAGACCAATACTTTTTTATTGGTCTGAGATGCTAAGTACCTACATCTAAGTTGTGTCGTATTGTACCTAGTAGTACCTATTAGTATATTGTTGGTAATTTACCAACAAATTAAAGAAAGAAAAAATATTACATATACACATATATATGTACTTACCTACTTAACTGAAATTATACAGAATCATATTCCGAGACAGGGATTAATTTATTGTATATTTTGAAGCATGTCTTTGGGAAAATCTGTCAGCTCGTTAAAACCACCTAATAGTAGGTTGGTATTTGTAAGACACATTCAAATTCTTGATTGATTAAACTAGAACCTAAAGGTAGCTAGATTAAGGTCACTAAACAACATAGTTGTTCCATTATTATTTCCACAAATACGGCAAACTGATATCATTAAGCTGTCAACATAATGTTTCGTATTCAGTGTACCTATCTACAATTTTATGGCAATGGGGGATTAAAGTACCCTTAATGATATACCTACAGGTTAAAGCCCCCGTGAGCTCTGATGGGTTCGCCACCACTTCGTGAGTTCGTGCCCTAATTCCATATTGTTTGTTGGAAAAAAGTTACGCGTAGGTCAATGCCAATGCGACGCTATTATTACAGAAAAAATCTGTTAAATTATCGGAGACGGGAAGTAAAACTTACGAATTGGTCAAGTTTAGATAACGAGTTAAAAAGTGATCTTCTACGCAAACATATTTTTACTTTCCGTAGGTAAATATTAGGCATCTTAATTTCTACCGAGTCATGCTCTGCCAATTCTTAATCCCCGGTTTCGCAGGAGGATGCTGCAGATAATCATCGTACTTTTACTGCGGTTATTTGGTTCTCTTGTATACGTGTCTCAATAAGGTAACAGCCGGCCACTAAGCTGGTTCTTCCTACATAAGCTCTTCTAACAAATCCATTCTTTCCTTTTTCCTCAGAGGGAATGCATCTCAGTCCACATCGGCCAGGCTGGCGTACAGATCGGCAATGCGTGCTGGGAACTGTACTGCCTGGAGCACGGCATCCAGCCCGATGGCCAGATGCCCTCGGACAAGACCCTGGGCGGCGGAGACGACTCCTTCAACACCTTCTTCAGTGAGACCGGCGCCGGCAAACATGTGCCTAGGGCTGTGTTTGTGGACTTAGAACCTACTGTTGTTGGTGAGTAGAGGCTAAATAGCTTTAGTTAAGGGTGTAAAAGGAATAACAGGTTTAAAAAAAGAAAAGTTAAAAAAGAGAGAGAAAAACAGAAAAAGATGAGAAAAAAAATGGTTAATGGTTGGTGGTGGCTTAGATTCTATGGTGATTGGACGGAAGACTGATCCTGGCTCGAAGGACCAGATTTGGTTAATCAATTATTGGCAGACGGTTTCTAATTTGTTTTTCATGGATATTTAATTTTTCTACAATGCAAAGTTCTTTTCGTCTATCATGCAAATAGCTTCATGAGGGCTTTTTAAAGAGCCGACCTACCTAAGTACAAGATTTAAATATGAATAATCTGAATTTGACGAATATTCTACAACATGATTGTTTATTCGACTAGCCATCCTACATTTTCTTGGCTTAATAATCCCGCTTAAAATAAGACCTATACAAAAACATGCTACAGAAACCGTGAGGCTCTAAATTGAAGGCTTCTCGTCTGCTTGTAATAGAAATTTATAATAGCCGGCGGGTATTGAACCCCGGCCCGCGCCCGCGCCCGCGCCCGCGCCCGCGCCCGCGCCCGCGCCCGCGCCCGCGCCGTTATTACATCCACTGACGGTCTATGATTACGCTACGGCACTATAAAAGCACATCTGTCAAGGAAATTAATAATTCTTTTAGCTTCTGGTTAGAGCTCGTGGGTTAACTTTCGAGGAGGATGTATTAAGTTTCAATATTAATGTTCTAATGATGTTCGACACGTGTCTAAGGACCAAGGGTGTTATCGGACAGAATTCTCAACTGTGGCTAACTGTTCCCAAGATCTTGTAGAAAAATAATAACTTTTTTTTAAAGTTTATTTACAACACAAGTATTTTCATCAGAAATATTCTCAACAGAAGCGTTCACTCAAGCTTAAAACTCACCCAATATAAACAAGTTAGTCAACGCAGCACACGGCGAGCAAGCTTGCTAGTTTTACGTAAAACAAGAACTAACTATGGCAAAAAAATGCTAACTTTTGAGGGAGCACAACTCTATAATAAATTACCGTCCTCTCAAAAAAACTCACCTTAGCCAGCACATAATTGCGGATCGATCACTTCTGGAGAAATGAATGCATTGGATGGGCAACTATTTAACTTGTAATACTGATGACGAGCTTTTTGTAATCATTAAATGTATGTTTTAATATTGTTCTTAAGTAAGTGACATAGGTCTTTATTGGGAATTAAGTTTCTTTATACCGAAATACTTAATAGTAACTTGAAAAGGAAATCACTTTGCTCAACGAGAATCAAACCCTTACGTTTTCGACTTGATAGCCGCGCTCGTGATACGGTAAACCAAATTGGTATATATATATATATATATTATGTGGTATACCTACAGGGTGTAAGTGTAAACAATGGCAATCTTTTAAGGGATCATTGTATTCATCATTATGAACAACTTTTACTATGGGACCAAACCTGAAATCGCGAAAAAAAATCAGTTGTTCAGTACAAAAGTAGGGAACAGCTGATTTTTTTTTTTTTTTGTTATTAATAATGACGAGTACAATGACCCCTTAAAAGATTGCCACTGTTTACACTTATCCTATACCTAGACGATCATATTAGAATATCTGAAATTATCGTCTGACGTCATCACGAACTTCATACATTCGTAAAATCATAATGACAGTATAATAACATGAAATTAAACTTATATTTAGGGACGATCTACATAGACACGAATATTTGTACTATAGGTAGTTACTGGAACAGACCAGTCTAGGATGTTGACTTCCGATTGAAATTGACCTCGTTGAATTAATAAATGATAGGTCTTTAACTTGGAAGACTTATTGCCTTAGTTTAAGAATAGGTTAATCCGAAATCACAAGAACATTTATATCCTCCGAGAATCAGTATTTTTTGAATGTCAAAAAGATTAGACAAATCACTCTCAATTTTTTTGAAGATGAGTCAGTATGATGAGTACTGGCTACAGCTAAAACGAAATCTATGATTAACCACTCCACATTTGAAGACGGGAAGTGTCGATATTATTGTAAGAGCTTACACTTAGGAAGCTCTTTGCCAGCGTATCTTTATTGGCAGCCATTCTTGGACGAAAGTACCTATTGAATTAGTTAGCCCTCAAGTGGTACAGCCTGGTACCTACAGCATTGATCACAATTAAATTCGTCAAAAGGATACACTCTTGATTTACTTTTTTATTTGATTTTGTTGTAGCCTTGTACGTACTTTTTGGTGACTCAAAAGTGAGACAAACTCTTGGAATGCACCATCTGTTGCCTGAATCGTTTCTTTTTATTGCTTTTATTTTCGGTATTGAATTTCAGTCTGATGTAGTTATTTTTTTGTAAAATTAAGGCATCAATGTTCTTAATGTTCTTTGAAATGTTGTTAGAGCAGCTTTGTTATTCTTGCTACTTTAAGCCACGCGCGCGATAAAGATTAATCGTTAATTATTAGTCTTTGAAGTTCACAATTAGCAAACGACTTGCGACTGTTCAGTGATAAAAAAAGAATCATATTAATTCTCATCGCTGATTCTGGGCAATCCTTGCAGACCAGCCATTTTAATCGCCACGGAACAATTTACCTACTAGGCAGTAGGCACTGCCATCTTTTGACACACGAGAGTGACTTCACTAACTTCTACTTCTCTGTTTCCAGACGAGGTCCGCACCGGCACCTACCGACAGCTGTTTCATCCGGAACAGCTTATCACTGGCAAGGAGGACGCAGCCAACAACTACGCCAGAGGCCACTACACCATCGGCAAGGAGATCGTCGACGTTGTCCTCGATAGGCTTAGGAAACTTGCCGACCAATGTACTGGACTCCAGGTGAGGAGAATAAAGGAATGCATTTGAACCATAATGTGACTGCTGAAGCAAGCCTGTGTCTGTCACCTGCCTACATCATTATCAATATGCTCTCATTGTTGTTAACACACTAAAATGCTGTCTACAGCATTCAACTTTGCATGACCTCTAAGTCAGGATGGTGAATAACATAATCGTTGTTATCAACATCTACATAAGTATCGATTTTGACTACGGCTTCCGAGAAGAGAATGCTACCTCAGTGAAGTTAGGTTTTCTTGCAAGAATTTGGGGTAGCTTTAAAAAGCTGTAAAAATGATACCTACAAAATTGTAAGATGCCTTTACTTCAGCTAGCTAGACAATGGCCCAGATCTAGGTAAGGATCACATTATTTTATCAGAAAACCATTATTTTTTTACAGAACATCAGGACACAGCAGTCATAATTTTTTTATGAACGCTGTGTTCTCTTGTATGTGCTCTTAGTACTTACAATACTACTTGGGTGCACTTGCATATATATTGCATACAGGGATAATCGTCAGTTGGTGCCTCTTCATCATTTAAAATTGTCTAAGGGGCGTCTGCGAGTTGGCGTCGGCCCCTCGTACGCCTTCCAAAGGTCCGGGACCCCCCGAGTTATGTCAAATAATAGTACCTACCTACCCTACATTATAGAATAATATTCACCTATCTATGTATCTATTTATGAACTAAATAAATCTGTTACGTTTCTATCCAGGGCTTCCTGGTGTTCCACTCGTTCGGAGGCGGCACCGGCTCCGGCTTCACGTCGCTGCTGATGGAGCGCCTCTCCGTTGACTACGGCAAGAAGTCCAAGCTGGAGTTCTCCATCTACCCTGCACCCCAGGTACGAAAACCTTTGACAACAGCTAGTTTATTCTAGTTATATAATTCTTACCGTGAAAACTTGAAGTGAGTGTCAATCCCTAGCATAACTTGAAGTGAGTGTCAATCTCTAGCTAACATTGGAAAAGTTAGATACTATACTATCTACTTTAATTCTTTCAAATAGATAGTAACTTTTATTTTCTAAAAAAAAAAATGGGATTATTTATTGGCATTACAACAAAAAACTCCTATACCTACTACCTAAACAGAAAAAAAAAACAATGCTTATAATGCCAAAAGGGCCAGCTCAGCATAAGTCATATAACAACACAAGGTATACCACCTGACGCTGATGTTCAGCTGCAGCACTAGTACTTTGTAAATCACTTACCTATACTTCCTTGTCAGGTGTCCACCGCAGTGGTGGAGCCCTACAACTCCATCCTGACGACCCACACGACGCTGGAGCACTCGGACTGCGCCTTCATGGTCGACAACGAGGCCATCTACGACATCTGCAGGAGGAACCTTGACATCGAGAGACCCACCTACACAAACCTGAACAGGCTTATTGGACAGGTAAGAAGATGAAGACTATAGGGCTCCTGTGAATAGCTGGACATGAGCTGGACTGAATAGCTACCTACTCCAGTTAATCACATGATGACACTACAATACATAAATTCGGTTTCTATACTGGTCCAATGCAAGGCCCAAGGATAGTTCGACAATCGCCAGTACGGGTATCTTCTTTCTTTTCAGCACCCCGTAGGTAAATAACGACACCTTGTAAAAGCCATTTCATCGAAGGGATTTTATTTTCTTCTATATTTCCCGTTTAAAAGATTCGCCTGCTGTAGCCATTTTCAGAATAACAATTAATTACATTGTAATCGTTACTTTTATAATTGGTAAAACAACCTAACCATCTCCAATTTTCCAGATCGTGTCCTCAATAACAGCTTCTCTCCGGTTTGACGGCGCGCTGAACGTGGACCTGACGGAGTTCCAGACCAACTTGGTGCCCTACCCTCGTATCCACTTCCCGCTCGCCACGTACGCGCCCGTCATCTCCGCGGAGAAGGCCTACCACGAACAACTGACTGTTGCAGAGATCACCAATGCTTGCTTCGAGCCAGCCAACCAGGTAAAGAAACAATCATTATATAATTATAATAAAAAGAGAAGTCTTGACTCACTCACTGACTTCACTCATCAACGCCCAGCGCAAACCCATAAACCTGAAATTTTGCACGAGGTTCCCTTTATGATGTAGGAGTAAAGAGCGGACGAAGTCGCTCGCTGGTAGAGTGAATAGTCATGGCAGTCCTGCTCTGTACATTTGTGTGCTTGAAGTATTTAGACTACTACTGGTTTTACATTATTTTGCACCATTACAGATGGTGAAATGCGACCCCCGTCACGGCAAATACATGGCCTGCTGCATGTTGTACAGGTAATGACATTCTCTTATACGTAGCCACGCCTAAGGACTGAATCTTTTGTAAATGAAATAGTTAATGAATACTAAACATTTATTTGACAGAGGTGATGTGGTGCCTAAGGACGTTAACGCCGCTATCGCCACCATCAAGACCAAGAGGACGATCCAGTTCGTGGACTGGTGCCCCACAGGGTTCAAAGTGAGACCTAGCATTTATTATTGAAGCTCCAGGGGAATTACTCTGTTCCTTCCTATTACTTTCCCTTGTGGCAGCATCTACATCGCCACATGCGAACTACACATCACACTGACGTCACGCAAAACACTGCATCGCGCAGACCATCAAACTGAACAACTTTCTCCCGGGGACAAACATCGGTAATCGTGAAAAAAAAGTCTGTCGTCCCATACATAACTTCAATACCTGCTCGACCAAATGTATGGGCCGATTGATAATTTTATCGCAATTATGATGTTGGTCTCCGGACGAAAGTTGGTCTCCGGAGAAAAGATTAATGGCCTGTACCACAGCCTTAATTTTCCGACACCCTGTATATGCAACATCCCGGCATCAACCGTCTGGCAGTAGTCCTCCAGACACATCACCCATCTGGTCGGAGGATCCTCCCTTTCCTATGAGGATCATGAATTTTCCACCCTATTCTTCATACGTCTATACCCTATTAATTTCTTTGTTTGGCCCCACTAGCTAGCACTTATTGTTTGATTGCTAATATTGAATGTGTTTGTGTGCAGGTGGGCATCAACTACCAGCCCCCGACCGTGGTCCCTGGAGGTGACTTGGCGAAGGTGCAGCGTGCCGTATGCATGTTGTCCAACACCACTGCTATTGCAGAGGCTTGGGCTAGGTATGCATCTATTTTATGAAGAGGTGTAGGTGTAGCCTTCACAGAGTTAGGAATATGTATGGCATTCATTACTCCAGTTGCTCAAACAATTTTACTCCCGCAATCATGAACTAACGTCGAGAGGAACTCGTGGCTAAGTAATATCGGCGTTTTACCTGAAATAAAACGCTTATTAAACTACTTACCTTATTCGAAGCATAATTAAACTATTGAGATAGGCTGAACCATGTTTCCTGTGCCTTTTTTTCCTTACGTTTCTAGCGATATAGCTCTGTCTCGCTCTCATGACGTCACCAGGTCAGAGAGGGGAGCGCATTTTTGAGCTCGCGCGCTCGGTCTTGTTCATTGGATGATTGACTATGTCACCTGGCAGAAATTAATATTATGCTTCGAATAAGGTAAGTAGTTTAATAAGCGTTTTATTTCAGGTAAAACGCCGATATTAAACACTTGACCGTTATTCGAAGCATAATTAAACTATTGAGATATTGTCTGTTATCGCCTGGTGACGCTCATGACGAACGCCAATGTGTAGGGAAAGATCAAGAAAAAAGAAAAGATGTGTTTGAAAATATTCAACAAAATATCAATAAATCAACATAATTCACTATGAGACAGGTTTAAATAGAGCAGTAATGCTGTCACTCCTAGAAGAGCCCGAAACCTGTCGTTTATAAAATCGATTAAAAGTGTTTGAGGACCTCCAATTTCCCCGAGCCATAATATCTTCCATGGGGAAGTTGTCCAACCAATTCTTGGAAGCAACAGCGGAAGGGACACTCAGGACTAGCAACAATACCTGCCTGACGCATCAGAGCTTTAATCCAGGCTGCAATAATAGTTCGTGAGGCCGCACGAGCCGTGGTGACAAACAAGTTAGGACATTTAGCTTCCTGACGTCTAGTGGAAAGCAGTGATACAGTTTGTTCAACCCAGTATACGGGGTCCAAATTATCGTTATCGGTCATTAGGAGTGTCAAGTCATGAATACGCCTACCAGAACAGAGTACTAAGAGGGCAGCGGCTTGACTCGAAACATCAAAAATGTAGTCATGATTTATTGTTCTAACGCCAAGAAAACATACAAAATCATCAATATTCCACACGGGTAACTTAGAAACAATTGGTTTTTGATTGAAATCGATTTCAAAATATGTTACACCAAAGCATGATTACTTAGAACACCTGAATCATTTACATTATTACAAAGGGTGGAGACCATAGACTTGTGTAACAATATTGTATTATAAGACAGTTTATGTTTTATATGCAGATCAGCCAGAAAACGAGCTAGGTCAGATCCTGAGGGATTCTTAGGGCTAATATGACTCTACACCACGAAACCCAGCGGTTCCATGCAGGTTTGCAAGTTCTTAGGGTAGAATCGCGCCAAGAACTTTTCAAAAGATCTATCTGAGAATTATTCCACTTACCTAAATGATGTGTCCACCCCTACATTTCCAAACTTCCAACACTAGATCCTGGACGCGAGGAGGTGGCAGTCCCGTTGTCACATCGATCAATACTTTGTTCAGGTTCTGTATTGTGAACGGTGGGGCCAGAGCCCAGGCTTTGAGACCTCCGCGCCAAAAGACTTTCTCCCATCGCGGTGCTACTATCAAGTAAATTCCTGATGCCCGATTGAGGTAGCTCAAAAACCCTGGGAATCAGGAACAGGGGTGCGAACACCCATGCCAGATCGAATTTCCAAGCAATCGAGAATGCATCGTGGGCTACAGCTTGTTTGTCGTTCTGATCTTTCGACACGTAATGAGGGACTACGTGACCGTTGCTGGAAGCAAACAGGTCCACTTGGGGAATTCCCCATTTTAAAAATATTATCTTGGTAATCTCGGGTATCAGATGCCATTCGGGGACCTGGCGAAACCGCGATAGGTTATCGGCATGGTTGTTGTACCTCCCCGGAATGTAGTACACATTGATATGAATTTGGTACTGATCTATCAAACAAAACAGGTCGTATGTTATGTCCATCAATCGCGAGGATTTGGTTACCCCTGCGTGACGGAGATACGCTACTACCGTGCGATTGTCGCATTGTATGGTGACCGTATATCAACTCAGATACACTGGATGACTTTGAAAAACCTTCAATATTGCCAACATTTCTTTTACGTTGCAGTGACAATTCTTCTCGTTCTGGGACCACGTTCCCCATAGAGACTGGTTGTCCATCTGGGCCCCCCAGCCTAAATCGGAGGCGTCCGTTTTAGTCGCTGGTGCGTGGTGTAGAATTGACGGATGTTGCAAATTGTGGCTCCACCATTGTAGGTCGCCTATTGCATCTGCAGGTACAGTGTATACCTTGACAGAATTGTCCAATTGTAGTGTGTTTAGGAATTTCAATAGAGCTCGATAGTGCAATCTCCCTCTTTGGACAACAAAACTCGCAAAGTTTAGTGCTCCTATTACTCTTTGCAACTTCTTTAGGTTTGTCATCCGCAAATCTACGATTTCGCGAATCTTCGCTAGTAATGAGGTTACTTTTTCCCTTGGCAGACGTTCGAGGTTTAGCCAAGGATCCCACAGTACTCCTAGGTAAACCAGGGATTTCTTTGGTGTTAGGATAGATTTTTCGAAATTTATTTGCCAACCCAGATATTTTAATGTTTTTACGAGAAGACTTACATGGCCTGCGAGAACTGCTGGGTCTTGGTGAGCCAAAAGAAAATCGTCGAGAAATACTAATATTCTCACACCTTGGCTTCTCATAATTTGGGCAATCCAATTTGTCAAACTGGCAAAAGTTTTTGGTGAAAATCTGGTGCTTGCATTTCCTTCCAATGATCGACGAAATTCGATAACTGACCGGCTTGAAATATTTTCATGTCAATATTTACTTCTCTTGGCATTTAAGCCTGAAGGTGATGACCTTCGCTTATTTCCGCCACGTTTATGAGCGTCGTATCTTTGGGTTTGTTTTGCCCCGCGGGAGCGAAAGGAACCTCTATCCATTACGCCACTACCCTGTTGAGGATAGTTGCAATACGCATGTGCTGGTCCTTGCGAAGGACACTGTATATTATTCTGCAAAAAGCCACCCTGCGAGGGGACGTTACAGTTCTGACAGCCTTGTGAAGTCATGCTTGAGTTATATAGTTCTTACCCTGCGTGGGTGGAACTGAATATTGCCCCTGCAAGGGACGTATATACGCATGTGCTGGTCCTTGCGAAGGACACTGTATATTATGCTGCAAAAAGCCACCCTGCGAGGGGACGTTACAGTTCTGACAGCCTTGTGAAGGCATGCTTGAGTTATATTTCTATACCCTGCGAGGGTGGAACTGAATATTGCCCCTGCGAGGGACGTATATGCATGTGCTGGTCCTTGCGAAGGACACCGTATATTATGCTGCAAAAAGCCACCCTGCGAGGGGACGTTACAGTTCTGACAGCCTTGTGAAGGCATGCTTGAGTTATAGTTCTATACCCTGCGAGGGTGGAACTGAATATTGCCCCTGCGAGGGACGTATATACGCATGTGCTGGTCCTTGCGAAGGACACTGTATATTATGCTGCAAAAAGCCACCCTGCGAGGGGACGTTACAGTTCTTACAGCCTTGTGAAGGCATGCTTGAGTTATAGTTCTTACCCTGTGAGGGTGGAACTGAATATTGCCCATGCGAGGGACGTTTGAGCCATTTTCCAACTTGCGAAGTTGAGGTATTACCATAAGCCGATTTTGTAGATGTACCAGCCGATCTAGAAGCAGGCCAGAAGGCTTTTTTGATACCGCCAGCTTTTTCTAATGCAACAACTAACTGCTAAGAATTGAATAAGCTAACCTCAGATGGAGGTATTTTCTTTATTGCCGCTTTTATTAAGGGATCGCGAACTGCATTAGTTATGCTGTCTCTGCGCATCTGTATAGATTCAGCACTATGGCCGCAAATCATTTGCAATAGGTCTGCCGAAACCTTCTGAACTCACCAGAAGTGAAAATGTCATTCAACTTTTTTATAGCCTCGAAGTTAATTCTCTCTGGTCTCGGATCCATGTCAAAAATGCACAAAGTTCCTTCTCCTTTTGTTTTAAAATACCGTGGTCTGATCTCGTTTGCCTCGAGTTCGACGAAACCCGGGCTATGGTTATACGATTTAAAACTGAATTTCTCTTAAAATGTTCAAGTAACGCTCGTCTGTCTTTGGAACAGCCGGTTCCTTAAGCTTAGTTTCAACATCTAAATTATTTATAAGACTACTACCCTCCAGTTCTAAATCATCCTCCGTGAAAAGGGAAAGGGCGTCGTCGGGCAGCGGTATACTATTATTTATATTATGTTTCACTTTACGCTCCGAGCGGCGATGCATGTGCTTGCCCCTCCTTACGGTGACGGCGACGCGCATGTTTAGACTTATGGTCAGAAGAACTAGATGAACTGGAACTAGAATCGCTACTATCAGAGCTACTACTACTGCTGCTGTTCGGATGTGAACGCATCCGTTTGGCACTAGATTCTCTATTATTAGCGGTATTCGAAGGACCTGCGACCGGTTTATCTTGCGAAATCAACGTTATTTCTTTATCCATTACATATTCGGTATTAAACTGAAAACAATTAAATTACACACACTGGAAAAGAAAAAGAATAAACAACACGCGAACGGAAAACCGTTAAATTCTGAAAATATCAACGTTGATTCACTGTATTATCAAATCATTCACTAGAAACAGTTTTAATAAAAATTGTAAATTGGTAAGTATGCCAACTTTCGTCGAAAGGAAAAATATAGACGGTTGTGAAAAAGAAATATAGATAACTCACCTGCTAAGCAGCAACCGTCTCCGGCAAGGAAAAGAACGCCAATGAACAAGACCGAGCGCGCGAGCTCAAAAATGCGCTCCCCTCTCTGACCTGGTGACGTCATGAGAGCGAGACAGAGCTATATCGCTAGAAACGTAAGGAAAAAAAGGCACAGGAAACATGGTTCAGCCTATCTCAATAGTTTAATTATGCTTCGAATAACGGTCAAGTGTTTAATAACAGCCGCACGGGTCGATCCATCAGGTTAAGCTACGCTTGCCGGGGTCGGTCCGTGGATGGGTGACCATCTTTTCATACCGAGACTCCTTCGTGCCTTGGAAAGCACGTTAAACCATTGGTCCCGACTGTCATTCGTGGATCTTTGACTGTCGTTACGGGTCGCCAGAAGCCCGAAAGACTGACAGGCAGAGGCAGCCTTACCAAGGGGTATCGTATTACCCAGTTAATTGGTTGTGGAGGTCAGATAGGCAGTCGCTCCACGTAAAATACTGGTATTCAGCTGCATCTGGTTAGACTGGAGGCCGATCCCAACATAATTGGGAAAAGGCTAGGCAGATTGAATCATGAACTAATCTCACGGATACCTACTTATCGAGCTGAACTGGCTCGTGCCCCGTATATTGATATTCTTATAATAAAGTTTGTTTTACTTTAACGGATCGTTTGTAATCCTGAACTGCCGTTGCTTTAGGCCTTTGTCAAGGGTTTTTATGTAATAAAATTATTATGTCAAAATAAAATTTAATTTTTTAACAAAACGCTTCCTAACTGGCTTGAACATTCCATCAGGTTGGACCACAAGTTCGACTTGATGTACGCAAAGCGCGCCTTCGTGCACTGGTACGTCGGCGAGGGTATGGAAGAGGGAGAGTTCTCGGAGGCTCGCGAGGATCTGGCTGCGTTGGAGAAGGACTACGAAGAGGTCGGAGTAGACTCCACCGAGGGAGAACTTGACGAAGACAACGAGTACTAGAAACCTGAAGCTATGGTCGGCTACACGCTGGATGTACGGCGTTTTAGAAGTATTGTCTTGTCATCTTTGTTTAGTCGAACTTTTTATATTATGTATGTCCAGTCTTATTATAAAGTTTTGACTGAAGGACCAGGTGTATGATAGCTCGGATTTGGAGATAAGGTCTACTTTTAATAGAATTTTATTGATACATTGTTATTTGATTGGATACTTAGTTATTTGTCATCTGGTCCTTTTAGTCGATTAAGCAATACCAACTTAGTCGATGATAGTTTGTACTCAATCATGGCGTTTTGTATTCCATCGATATATTTTTAACTCAATGCCATCAAAATAAAGTTAATAAGTTTTATAATAATATAATACGTAATATAGTACCTAAGAACGTGAGTGTGCTCGAGTGTGGTCAGTACAAACTTTTGAGAAAAAACTTCCAACAAGTTGAAACTTAAAGTTTGAGATACTGGAAGTGTAACAAAATAATTTGCATTTATTAATTTAAAAATAATTCGTGATAATCTAACATTCTTGGGAGTTAGATGTATAGTTTATATCATTTATATCGTAAGCTAACTTATTGGAGAACTAATTTTATGCTTCGGAAAAGTGCATTTGTGTGTTTGAGAATAATAATTTATTTTTAATGCACAATAAAGATTTTTTTTACACATATCGCCTTTGTTTTATTTCAATTCTGACTACAAAATGAAAGTAAACATTATGACATACATTTTTTATTCATATACAAAACATTATCTTTACAATCACAACTACTAAGTCACAATATCAATATTATAAAATCGCTCAAAACAACAAACAACCGTCTGAGACCCTAATCAAAAAATTCCTATAACAACTACATGGTTTCATACTCTATGACTGATAAATTGTTACAAAAAGATCTTATATAGTTAAATACTATCAATTTGAACATACCTGCGTAGATACAGTGGTCAAAATCAATATAAGTACAGTTAACGCAAAAGATTGGTATGTTCATAATATATCGTGCATAACTTTTTAAACAGAAGACTCACTCAAACCAACTTAGTCAATGAATGAAGTACTAATCACATACACAAAATAGCTAAGGAAGCCGTAGTTAGCAGTCTGCATACCTATCTTTTTTGTTGACTGTACAGCCGCTTGTTGCGCCATCTGTTGACCTTCGTCATTACTTTTATGAAAAGCAATGGCTCCTATATTCATGTTGGAGTATTTTTAGTCAGGCCAATTCAGAGAACTCACCTTTTATGTATACCTAATTTATGAAATCATATGGGATTCAATAAAATCCAAATTTTGTGCATCCGATTGAGATATAAATAGATATAATTTCGTGAAGCCATTAATTACATTGTGAGCTTTTATTATCCATTACATATTACGTTAGCTATTTACATAAATACGTTTCTAAAACAAGTGTAAAATAAAAATAATAAATTCAACTCTTTGAGATCTTATAACGTTAGAAAATGATCGTTTGTTGAAATGGAAGTAGGAACATTTGTTTTCTGAAGTATTTTTGCATAATCAGCCTATAATGTTCCCACTGCTGGGACACAGGCTGACAGGCCTCCTCTCTGTGAGAGGATAGGGGATGTAATCCACCACGCAGGCCCAGAGCGGGTTGGTAGATGTCTCATGTCTTCGAATTTTTGGTTCTAGGACATGTCGGTTTCCTCACGAGTCACGATGTTTTTCTTCACTGTTTTGAGTGTAGTGGTGATGAAATTAAATACACAAAGTAAAGTGCCTACCTGAGATCAAACTCACGACCTACAACTCGCAAGTCGGGCTCAATACCACTGGGCCACCACTGCTCTCTATTTTTGGCCCTAACAAAATGATTGAATTAGATTTTATATGCAATTTCAATTGATTTAATGATACTGATATTTCATAAACATAAGCGCTGATTTAGCTGGTAAAATAATTTACATGTTAGAAAAGCATAAACAAAATAATATTCGTATTAAAATGTCATTCATGACTTGCACTGTATATGATGGCAATGTAAAGTCGCTATAAACAAATACTATAAAATATGACTATGATCTCTTCTATTAACCATGAATTAATTCTAATCATGTTTCACATGATACATACATACATTTATTCACAGAATAGTTAATAAATGGAGTACTAAAAGAGCCAGACGCCAACTACACTAAGTGACTGTCCCACATATTTATGACTATGCGATGGAACCGGCGCCGGCGCACATATCAGCAGAGCCGAGTGTCTGGAGCGAAAATATGTGCGCATGAGCGATTTGAGTTAATTTTGTGACACATAAGGCAAGCTGAAATGTCTTTTAAGCCGTAGCTTCGTAGTAAGTATTGTTAAAATCATCATCGCTCCATATCCCTACTTCTCAGTCACAAACAATAATGGCTCCAAAGACATTAAATTATTTATTTTGGCTCTAACGGGGCATAGTAAGGCCCCTGTACAACCACGGACATTTGCGGTGAACCACTTTTCAATTTTATTACCTTGGTAATAAGGTTGAAAAATGGTTCGCAAATGTCCGCTATGGTAACTACGTATAATTGACCGTTCCAATCCGAACACAGCAATGCTTTTAAGCTGCAGAAATAGGGAATGTGAACATTTCCTTTTAACTTTTGACTAATGCAAAAATGCACTCCATTTACTGCCTACTCCGTACAACACATTCACAGCACCAGTCGATCGTGAGCCAGCAAGTACACTCTTGGCTAGTCGGGCTTGTGTTTGTGCAGCAGATCGCTAGGGGTCGCAGCGTCGCGCGGGAACCAGCCGCGCGGCCCCCGGGGGGTCTCGCCGTCGTCGACGAGCTTCTCGCCGAATAACCAGTGTCTGGGGGAAGAAAATTAAATATAAGTAATAGTTATTTATGATACTAGTGCGGTAAGTTGGTTTTTACAAACGAGTAGACGAATGTAGTCGAGGGCTTACCATTGTCACGAGTTTGTAAATACCAATTTCCGGACGTGTGTCATACAATGTTTTTCATTCAACACATTTGCGAGAAAACAGTACAATATGTAATGAAAATTAAACAAACTTTTTCATTTGACTATTTTTAATAGCAAATAAGAAATTTACTGACCACATTGAGGACGGCTTATACTTCACACATAATTAATTGAAAAATAAGCCATCAAAACATTTTCAACGAATGATTGAGTATTTCTTCGAGTCTTCCATGCTATAAAATTATTGTAAATCATTAAATAGTGCTCTCGCGATTTTTTCTGCAATTTGCGCCTCGTTCAGAATATCAAGTGGAGTATATTTCATATTAATATCAGATTCCTCGCTTGAACTCATATTATTATTTTGTTTATAAATATCAATCGGAAAGTCGCAACAATCTTTGACGTTTCTAATATAATATGAAAATGGCGCCACGTGCGCGTAGTAAAAATTAAAACTACACCTTTCGTCTCATTGTCTCTTTAGTATTAAATCAGTCGCCTTATTTATTATAGTAATGAGAAACTCCTTGGTTTCATGGAAATTAAAAAAAAACCTTAAAGAATACGCACGGCGCTATACAACGGAGTGTGCGGTAAATCAGGTATTTAGGTGAGAGTACCTATTTTACCGCACGTATGGTGCGTAATTTTTAACTTTCGAACAATGTAAGTATAATGTATAATATAAGTGTAATGTAAGTATACAAGCTTGGTAAATGCATTTTTTGAGCAAATGTGTTGAAAAATCTTTATTGCCACTTTCAAGATATTAGACATCAGCGTATTTAGGCCTGGTGGAAAGAGACAAGAGTAAACTCATGGAAAACTAAGGCACTGTTCGCACTCGCGATGATTGTTTACCTTTGTATGACTGTCGTTGGTTGCTGTTCCCAGTCACAATGCAAGTGGTCTATTAATCGAGAGGGTTAACCTGATATTAACTGTAACAAATTTCAGTAATTGGATGGATTACCAGGAGGAATATCCAGTTTCTGTCATTTAGTTAGTTTTAGGAAAGCTTATATAATACTAGCCGTTGCCCGCGGCTTTGCCCGCGTGTATATCGGAAATTATCCCACGGGAACCTACTACCGGGATATAAAGTATCCTATGTATTAATCCAGGTTATAAACTATCTGTGTGCCAAATTTCATCCAAATTCGTTAAGCCATTTTTGCGTGATTGAGAAACAAACATCCAAACATTTTCACAAACTTTCACATTTATAATATTAGTAGGATTAGCTCGAGTATAATAGGGAATATGCATGTAATTCAAAACTCTTACATTATTTAAATATACATTGTATAGGAGTCGAGAAACAAATGCAATTTTTTTTTTACATTTTTTAACGCATTACTTATTTTACAATTAATTATTTTATGTTACTTTTTTTTTGAACGGAATGCAAACTCGAAATGCGTCGTCTTCGAAAATGCCGGAAATGACCACAAAAGCTATGTGAATAAATCTTTAAATAATCTTTTCTTAGCAAACTGTTTGAATTCCCACTGGGGTGAGGCGAGGTTAGTAAGTGCGATTTCTGCTTGAATAAAGTACAAAAAAATATTTAATTTATATGATTTGTGGCTAAAAAAAAAGAGATGGAAACAAAGCCCTATCATGAATTATAACGTCATAATATAGTCGCGACAATAACGAGTGTTTGAACCGTAGTAGAAAATTGTTGGAGATTAATAATTGTTTTGAGAATAAACAGTAGTGACATTTGACTGTAAATACTTTTCTTGGGTTTATATTACTCTGCTTTATAGATTAACCACTCACATTTCTCGCCCCCCGCGCAAGGCCGGGTGAAGTGGCCGACCCACGTATACACGGCTTGTAAACCAAAAATTTATATGAACTGATAGTGAACTTATGACTGGTTCCTCAAGTGGACAGACCAGGCTTCATTGCATAACTAGTTTTGTAACTTTAAATGACATTGTTTTTTTTATTTGTGTATATTACGCCAATAAAAAACAATTAAAATAATTATTTCAAAATATAAAGCGATAACCATGTTTTTTTTACCTAAAATATAGCCCAAGTCAGTTTGCATCTAATGACATCATAATACACTTCTGGACACATCTATTGGCCCACCTTAGAGTTTAGGTTTCGATGGCCCCTACCGAAATATGATTGCTAGATTGAACAAAAACAGTTGATGCAGTTTTAAACCTGATACATTTTACCATCTTTTTCGATCGTATTGTTTTAAATTTGAATTCAGAATATCATACGACATGGAGCTACGCCTAACAAGTCGGATATGCGCCTTGTTAAAGGCAATTGATTTTTGAATAAAAAACATGTTTTATCAAATAAAGGTTAAATTTAATAACGCGTGTTGCCTCCATGGGCATCTACCACAGCTCTCATACGATTAGGCATAGAGTTTATCAACCGCTCTAAGAAATTTTGAGGGATCATCTCCCATTCCTCTTCTATGGCGGTTTTCAACTCCTGCATCGTCTGGGCAACTGGCTGACGAGCCCTAACACATCTTTTTAGCTCGTCCCACATGTGCTCAATGGGGTTCATGTCTGGGCTTCTGGCTGGCCAGTCCATAACTGTGATGTTCACATCCCGAAGATATTCCCTGACGATGCCGGCCGCATGGGCTCTTGCATTATCATGCTTATGCATTTAATTATAAATTTCCTTTTTATAAAGGAAATTTGGGCCCACATAGTCCGCGTATGGTATCACGTGAGGTTCTAAGCACTCACGAATGTACCTTTCAGCATTTAATGTTGGCAGCCGTGGTCCTGTAACAACCTCAAGTTGTGTTTTGCCGCTCGCGGATATACCGCCCCAGACAGTCCATGAGCCACCGCCATAAGCAACCCTCTCTTCAAAGCAGCATTGTGCGAAACGCTCTCCCTTACGTCGGTAGACCTTCTTCCTTCCATCATTGCCATGTAATACAATTTTAGACTCATCAGAAAAGAGTACACGGCTCCAATCTTGCTGTGTCCAATTTAAATGACTGCGTGCGAAATGAAGGCGCGCTGTTCGGTGGGCTCGCGTTAGTTTGGGGCCATTAGCTGGCTTGTGTGGTACCATATCGCGTTCTTTTAACCTTCTCCGAACAGTTCGAGCGCTCACAGATACTCCGTGGAAGTCGCGAAGTTGGTTTTGTATCTCAATGGAGGTAAGGTGACGATTTCTCAAGCTGGTCGTCACGATGAATCGATCCTGCCTTTCAGTTGTGACCCGAGATCGTGGCCTTCCTTGGCGACGAACAAAGCCGCCAGTCTCTAGGTACCTCCGATAAACATTTCGGACCGCAGATCGACTTAAATTAAGTTGAGCACTCACGTTTCTTTGGCTGTGTCCGGCCTGAATAAGTGCCACAGCTTGGGCGGCGACTTCAGGTAAAGTATCCATAGATTATTGATAGAACCTCACCTTAATGTTAAGAATAAGTAATGTTTGTTGCAAAACCAAAGATATCAATCACTTTTTCAAGAATTAAATCCAAGTAAACCAATAAAACCAAGTTTTCTTAGTATTCGATTGTTTGATATCAACAAACAGGCTCCAAATTGTCTTTTGTTTCTTTAAATTCTGTGTTCGAAATTCAAAAAAAGACTATTGAATGAAATTGTGAATGTGCCAGGTTCAAAACTGCATAAAAACTTTTTGCTCGACCTAATATAAAATTTTAGCTAGGACCAAACGAAACTGAAAATACAAGGTGGGCCAAAAGATGTGTCCAGAAGTGTAGTTACCATTGTTCTTCCAAAGTTTTGAAATACAAATAATAATCTCGGTTCAAATCGTCACAGAGTGCGCTGCGGTTGTTTGCATACTACCACGGAGTAGAGAAAGAAGCGGAGGTGCCGCAAGGCAATTAGGTCGTGCGCCATCAATAAGGTCAAGACGTCACAGGTGGGCGGGGACACAAATCTTAGTTTCGAGTGAATCGTCATCGCGTTCGGGTCCGTTGTATATTAATGGTTTTTTATTTGTTATATTGTTTTTATAACGAAGTGCGCTGTTGCTGGATGCAAAAATTGTTCAGGATCAAAACTGAAACATATTGATGGCATAACATTTCACGTGTAAGTCCCTAAAATGTATATTTTCATTTTAAAACACATTTTCTCGTTTGCTAGTAGCTAGAGACATCTGTCGTCGAAGAGATGCAATATAACCACTCTTGACAACTCCGTGTTTTTATCACAATTAAGCATAATACGATGATCAATTTTCGGCTCAAATAACTTGCTTAAGTTTATTTAGTTTGTTATAAGTTATTTTATAGATAAATTACATACCTTGATACATGAAACAAGAAGAATTTAAAATAAGAAAAGTGCGCCATCTAACGGTAAGTAGTTGGTCCTAACTGACAAATAAAAATGTGGGCCTCATGCCAGCAAGACCCTATTTTATTTTTCGAATGTATTATCTTCATGTAATTTATTTGTTTTTTTTTACAGAAAAAAGAAACTCTATTGGAAACAAACTAATGGATAGACATATCAACTTTCACCGGGAAAAGATGAAAGTTAAATTGGCAAGTCAACTTTTTAGTACAAGTGTTGCCAAACCCTTAGAATCTTGCCGAGAAAGGCATAATTATTTCAAAGAAGCTTTTGGAACAATTTTATTTTTAAAATTATTCAACGACTTGTTTGACATACTAAATTCGAAAAATTTAAAACAATACGGAACCAAAAGTTCCGAGTCTGGGTGTTTTTCTATCTATAATATGTATGAATTTACAAAAAAAAAAAAAAAAATGTATATAAGTAGTTTATCAGCCATCTCGTTACCATAACACAAGCATTAGGTTGCTTAGCTTGGGGCTAGATGGCGTTGTGTGATATGTCCAAACATATTTATTTTATTTATTTATTTAAAAAAGCAATTTGAAGGCAATTTTTCCAAAACGTTATCATTTTTAATATTTTCTAAAAATTACATCTTGCATTTAGCAACATGTTCTCAAAAAAATATTCAGTCAGGAAGAAAAACTGGTTTCATTGACATCGTTTTTATAGACAGCGCAATAGGATTGTACAAAAGTTTTGTACAAGAAAAAAAGGAACTTATTTATTTGCCCTTGTATAAGTTTAGCCAGGATCACCTTGAGTTATTCTTTGGCAATATTGGCACATGGAAGGACAAACAACAACCCTACGGCGCGACAGTTTCAGGCGGGGTATAAAAAAAACTCTTATTAACACGGAGTTAAAGGATTCCTTTAAAGGAAATTGCATTCCCCTTGAGCACATTGGAATCCTGTCTTGTTCTTCGCGTCTTAACGCTGTTAAATAAAACTGTGTTGTTTAGTGGCCAACAATAAGCATTGTCCAATAAAGATTGATTGTTAACAATTTTTTGATTTGACTCTACCTACCTAAACAAACTTTAGTTTTTGTTTACCCTAAACCGAAAAGGGGTCATTGTACTCATCATTTTGAACATTTTTTTCTATGGGACCAAGCTTGAAATCGCGAAAAAAATCAGCTGTTCAGTACAGTTATCTACATCAAACTCGTCAAAATGTACTGAACAGCTGATTTTTTTTCGCGATTTCAAGCTTGGTCCCATAGAAAAAATTGTTCAAAATGATGAGTACAATGACCCCTTTTCGGGTTTAGGGTAAACAAAAACGAATGTTGTATACCCGATACTCCACATGACACTATATTTTTTTTTACATTTCAAACAGGGAACACATTACCCACCTTTTGGGCCTCACCCGCAGTTGGGTAATAAATAATGTGGTCCCGCCATATTAATACCCGTAGAATGTTCTAAAACAATGTTTCGTGATGTGTTACGCCATGGTGGCCAGTAGACGAACTAAAATAAAAATAGCTAGTTCAGTCTCACTGTAATAATTCCTTTCACCGGTAGATAGCGTTACAAAAAATGGGCGGGATTTCCATCGTGGGGCGTAGCCATCGCCGTACCTCGTCCCCCTCTCACCCGCACTCAGGCGACGCTTGTTTCTAAAGAGATTAGGCCTTGCGGCATCTCCGCTTTATTCTTTTCTCCATGCATACTACTCAATATTTTGTTATACCTCCAGCAACCAACGCCACCTAACGAAAATGTCAGGAATTTCATTGGCTTTCTGTCAATACAAGAACGATGGTTGTAGATGGGCCATTACAAAAGATTTGGACATTTTAGAGTTTTTGCATAGCGCCATTATAACAGATTGGGCATTGAAGTGGTGAAGAGAAAAAAAAAGTACATGCATATTCCCTGTTATGAAATTACACCGACGCGAACACTCGTGAACACAGCAACGATGCTTGGCGGCAGAAAAAGGCTACCTATAGTAACAGTAGTACAACTTTACCATACGAATTCTACTACTACTGCTAAAATGAAAGTAACAGCCATTACTATCATTATCAAAAAGGTCTGCATCACTTACCGTCTCTGTCTCGTAGCTCTGATAACATCCCCGGGTGTTAGGGGTAGCCTGGGCTCGTCCGTGCAGGGCGCGTTGAGTGCGGCCCGCGGGCGACTGCAGATAGGAACCCAGCGGCCCGAGTACTTCTCTGTAGCGGTGTACAGGCGCGAACGGACGCGCTTGTCTTGTTTCTGGGCTTGTTGTTCACGCTGGGAATTTGATGTGAGTTTTATTGATGTTGACATAAGGTTTAAATTTCAATGCTTGACGCGGAAGTGATTTGTAACGATTTTCAAGGGTTTAACCTTGTTTCCGACCGCAAGGGTCAGTAAAAAGCTGCTTGAATCGAGCAGTAACGTTTAGATACGACTAAGAATTTAGAAATGTATTTCAATCACATTTTTATGTAGTTTTATTTTAGTTTTTATTCACCTTCTAAGGATACATTGGATGTTAAACAATACATTGTATAATGAAGATGTCATTACCACCACCAAGTAAGTGAACTGACTCCGTACGACTTTCTATAGTTTAAGTTGGTTGTAGTGAAACTTCTGAGTTGTAAGCACAGAAATCTAAATAATAAGGCACTAGAAGTCGTATAGGCGCGTGACCTTGTCGCCGCACAGGTGACTCGTACATCACCACTGCGCGTGGAGCGTTTGTTTCGGTCACCAGTGTTGTTTCGTACGCAGAGAGGCAAAAATGGTGTTTTGCAGCAGAACCAACTGCGGAAATTCTTCCACAACATGTAATTTTTCAAATAAAGGGATAACATTTCATAGGTAAGTACTTAATTTTTGAAATAATGTTGTTTTTTAATGTAATATACTCAAACAAAATTATTCACCACCAGTACTACGATTGTCGCAGAAAATCGAATTCTTTTCTCATTTCAATAACCATTGATGCTTAAGCTTGTTCATGTCTACGATTACAACTACTAAAAGCAGCAATGGAATTATAGGCATGCGCAATAAACAATTTCGCCACGTACGTAAATTTCCAGGAACACGGCCGCATGAGTTGAGCGCCAAGTACTGACGTGCCAGTCGTGCCACTACTATTTTGTATCGATAATTTATTATGTTTGGCTTACCTAGTTTTACCGAAATGGAAATGAAATGTTATTTTTCTTTAAATATTTATTTTTCTTTCTTTCTAAATAGTTAAACTAAGAAAAAATATAAAAATATGTCACCCGTACCTACTTCTATTTATTTGTTTGTATATTTGTATAATATTGTATTCATGTTATTTATGCATCTGTTTACTTTTACGAGTTCGAGCCACCGACGTGCCACCTTAAATATTTGTATTTGTATGAATCTGTTACTTACTTTTATTTTTATTAATTAAAAACTTTTAAACTTACCCTTAACGTTTTATTCTGTTCCGTTTTCTTATTAATAAAACGTCTAAAAGCGCGTCGACTAATGAGACACTTTTAATTAATTAGTTATCTATTGTTGCGAGAGTCCTGGGCGATCAACGACGCTCAACGGAAAGTTATCGATACGAGCGTTGCACTGCACTAATCGTATGTAAGAGTGCGCATGATTGGTCCGAGTGGCCACGCCTCCTGAGATTTGGCGTTTTTATAAAATATAGTTTAACGCCATAGCATAAAGTTCAATTTTCGTTGCATCAAAGCTAGTGACATGTGTAGGCGTAATTGTGTATTTATTGTTTGTCTATGTGTTGGTAGCAGCGAACTGGCGACACGCGTCCCGGTATTAAAGGACAGTAGATAGCATTTCTAGTGCCATATTATTTAGATTTCTGCGGTTGTAAGTAACCACAAAATAGATAAACGACATTGTCTTACATTTTTGCCATTTTCTAAAACATAGATCTGCATTAAAGTCAAATAGGACCGTTCTTAATCTGACTGTAAGATCATTGGCCCTCTCACAGGGCACTTGATGACATCATAATCAGCTCCACACAGCACCTGCTTGACAATGTCTCTCCACCAGAGGCAGCGTAAGGCGTGGGCGACCGCCTACGGCCTCGCGGTCTGAGGGGCCTCGCATCTCGAAACTTTATGCATTATTATTTATTTAAAAGCCGTGAACACAACGAAAAAATTTTACTCGTCATAAAACGATAAATATATTGATATACCAAATTCGTTTAAATTTTTTTAGTCTAGCAACATTTGCTGGCGTTGCGTTTCAATCGCGGGGAATCCCCGCGGGCCAGAGCTGGGTATTTCCCATTCTGTTTGTTTACGTTACTTTTACGCTTCTCAACGGCTAGAAAGCTAAACCATATATTCAATGTACTCTGTGAGCTAAACACCGCACGCGGCACGCAGTGTTGCGCCGCACGCCGTACGTGTGTGATATTATTTCGTATTTTTGACAGTATTTGATGTGAGAATAAGTGTGGTTTATTGTTTGGAAACGTTTAATACTTATTAAATAAATAGGTAGTGTCTATTGATCGGCCAGGTAAAAAATAATAAAAACCATTGACCTACCAATAGTGGCGGTTTTTTTTTTAGTTATTAAAAGTAGTTATTAAAAGTTTAGTTATTCGTATTTATATCCCCTTTGGCCCCCGATCCCTGGGGGCCCCCCAAATCTCGAGAAGTAGGTACTTTTTAATCAAATCTCAAACAAGGTCAAAACATGTTCAGTAACAAAGAGGCAGTCGCCACCCCAAGTTGTAAGGGAACATATTATCCAGACACATAAAACTATTGTTAACTCACCGTAAGATCATACTCCCCGCACCCTTCTCTCAAAGGCCACTTGATACCGTCGTACTTAGCTCCAAACAACACGAGTTTGATATTATCCTTCCACCCCACGTTGTATGGGTACACAAACTCAGGCAGTCCCTGTTCTTCGCGCCGACCTACTGCCTTTTCCATTATCCAGTCTTCTATTGTGGTCTGGTTGCGAACGATTCCACGGACCTTTGAAAATAAATAATGATGTAATGCTTTGGAATTGGTAACTTTATTGTGATTTGTAAAGGTGCAGTTTTCTTTGTAACTGTAATTGTTCTAAGGCTTCTTTATTTTTGTTGAAATAATAATATAATTTATATGCTTTTGGATTAGTAACTTTATCTCAATCACGAAAAGAACAGTTTTGAACTGCAACTTATATTGTTTTATGTCTTTTCTATACTTTTTGACATTCTAAATTGAACTTAGTAGCGATGCAGATAATGTTGATATTTGTATTCGTTTTACTTTCATTTTTCAAAGGAACCACTTTAAAAAAAAATGCTTTTTTATATTACTGTTACAATAAGAGCATGGTAACGGTCTGAAATAAAGCATAAAGCAACGTTGTGAACGCTTTAAGTTTCTGCCTTCTTTGTCGGAAAAGGTGGCCATTGCCCTGCATATTATTAGCTAACATTTACTTGTAAGTACAGCAGTACTCCTACAGCTAACACGACGCCGACTGCCATGCCAATGGCGAGCAGCGTCAGCAGCAGCGTGGTGAGCGTCAGGTAGATCATCGGCTCGCGGCCGGTGCCGTTGAGCACGTACCATACGCGGTTTATTGCGTGGTACATGCAGATTGATAGCACCTAGAAATACGACAGAAAATATTAATAAAACATTTACTTGGATCTTTTCAGGCCTAAATAGTATTTTGCCTAACCACGACATTTTGAAAAGGATGCGCCAAGGCAGCCCGCAAAAGAAGAAGGATCAAAATTCACCCACGTCCTACAACAAAGAAAAGTATCTCAAAAAAATTATAAAATGAATATAAAAAGATGGCATACTTCAGAACGCCATCCTTACAGTCTTACATACAAAAAAATTGCTATGAATATTCGTTCAGGGGCAGTAATATGTAGAAGAATATAGCTACAATATTGGGAAATACTTGGCTATCTCGACTTGACTTCAACTATGGAGTTCCATTATCGAACAACTGAGATTTTTTTCTCACTTGTTCGACCACCGAACATCGAACTAGTGAGTATAAAAACTTGATTGTTGGATCATTAACTAATTTTTAAATAACTAAAATAAGGATAAATTCGAACTGTAAATACTGTTGATGATTAACATAGATTTCAAAAGATACATTTAAGGAGAGTCCAGCATCCTAATTGCGTGACGCACTACCAATCGGAATTTGAATCATTTTGAAAAAAAATGCTAATCCATTGCTTCACATGTTCGAAAAATTTGTCCAATCAACAACGTAAATAACACAATGAAATCTTGAAACATGTGTGGCTAATTATGATTGAATGACCTGTGACGAAATATTTTAAAATTTATTTTGAGACGACCATTAATTGCTTCAACAACCCATCTGCAATTAATAGTGACAAGCCTTGATTCATGGGAATGTTCCGTGCTTAGTTGCCTTTGACCTCGGGTATTTGATGGAGGCAGATGTGCTTCATAGCCAAATTCCCCTACAAGTGGAATCGCGTCCCGGAAGCCTCTGTCCCGTATAAAATGTACGGTCCGGTTGTGTCAATAATTATACCTGACCGTACGCCGCTGCCGCGACCGTCCACACGAACTATCATAAAAGGCTTTACTAGATTTCGATAAAAATATAAAAATCTTAATATAATATTCATTCAAACATTTGACAATCATAAAGTAATAGGTTCCTCTTAGAAATACTTTTCATTGTCAGTTGAGCTTGATCACAAGTCAGATAGCCCAGTATTTCTCAATATTATATTCTTATACATATGCCCATGAACGAATTTTCATAGCATTCTTTTTATGTTAGACTATAAGGATGACGTTCGGAAGTATGTCATCTTTTTATACTCATTTTTATCATTTTTTTGAGATACATCTCTATGCTGTAGGACGTGGGTTCATTTTGTATGGACCGTGGACCTTCTTCTTTATTTATCTACTTACATCTACCATTACAGGGTTGCATTCCTTGTGAAAGTCCATTTCACTCGCTATGAGGTTGAGCGTGCGGAGAGCACGCGTCAGGGGCGCTTCCATAAAAAAGTTTGGTGCTCGCGCGTGGCTCTACCAGCAGTGGTGGCTGCCGTCTCACTTTATTACCAAACAACCTGTTACTGAGGAGCTGCATATTGCACAAAACGTAAGAAAATTTGAATTTTGGCTACCCTAGCACTTTCGCCCTGACCCAGTTATAATGTCGCGGTCGGAGAATGTTGCAAGTCTGATAATACTTACAACGGAAGCATGGAAGCAGCCAAGCACGGCTGAGACAAGGAACATGGTGAAGTAGCCGTGGTTGTTGTGACCCACGCAGCAGTTGATCCATGGACAGTGATGGTCCATCTTCTTGACGCAGTAGCCACCTGAGGACATTTAATATAAAACTTATAAAGCTCATTGACAACTACTTTTACATGACATTTATTCAATTGTAGTTGCAAACAAAGAATGCAATCATTTATTAATTTAGGGAACAGATTCATATGGATAGAATATTTTTCATGTAATTAAGTAATCTGTGGTATAGGGTAAAATACTAAGGCATATCCAGGGAAACATAGACAAATGAAAAAAAAAAAACATGGGGTCATTGAATTAAGTAGGTACTAAAAATTGTTTCCAGTGATTAAAATAATTACATTTTCTACAGTGATGTGACCTTGGTGCTTTGAATCCTTTGCAAACTGTACAGAACTGTAAGTTATGCATGTCCTCTTCTTTTTCCTGAAAATAAACAAAATGATTATTCAAATAAATAATTATGAACTATGTTTTGCCGCTAAATGTCCAAGGAGTCATAATTTTAGCCTTTTAATTATTTTAATGAGAAAGTAGTCAAGTTTAGACTAGAAAAGAAATTACTAACTAATAAATATGTACTTTTACATCAACACAAGCGTTAACCCCCCCACGGGCGCAATAAAATCGCGGCGGGATTTTATAGCGCACTGGATTTTCAACTCTCGCTGTTGAGCCGAGCGTTGAGAATCCAACTTATCAATAACAGAGTAAATTCTAGCGCGTCAAAAAAACACACTGTTGGATTTTGCACTCTCGGCGCTAAGCAGAGCATTGAAAATCCAGTGCGCTATAAAATCCTGCCCCGATTTTATTACGCCCGTGCGAACGGGGGTTTACTCACAGGTTTCCAACCCAATGGAACAAAACCCGGTCCCTCCAGGAGTGACTGCATGAAGTAGTACAGTGTGGAAGCTGCCAATGCAAGGAAGAGTGCCGCGTGAAGAGCTGCAGCCAACGAGGTGTGCGGCGGCCACCACATGCCCAGCAAGTGGACCATCGCCCATGTTACTAGCTTTATTATACCTGAAATAATATATGTGTTTGGAATTAAGTACTCACAGTAGAAACAAGTCACAATAATCCATAGTTTTATGTTTAGCTGTGTGCCATAACCTAGCCAGAGAATTTTTTTCTAGAAATCTAAAAAGGCAAATTCAATGTGTGATTCTGTAATTATAAGCAGACAAACGGACAGGAACACAAAGATATATGTTTCATGATAAAGTAAGCAAAACTTTTTTAAATATTAGTCCTATTGGCACAAAAAGAAAGTATTTAGTAATTTTAACTTGTTTTTTTTTTTTTTTTTTTTTTCTGAATGGCTGCTCGTGATCTATACTGCTATGCAAAAGGGTTTTAGCAGTTCTGTGTGTGTGTTTAAAATAGCTTTAAAGCTGCTTTGTTTTATGGAATTCTAATTATGTAAGTAAATGGTTAAAAATAGACAAAAAAAATATTTTAATCTAATAAAGCTTGATGGTTTGAGTGAAGTTATATCAATTAAAAGGTTACAGGAAAAGTGAATATGAATATGAGCGGATGCTCTAGACCTAGAAGATAGAAGGATGGTATAGGTAGATTAAGTGACTGTCATGTAGTTTACTTGTACATCTATCACACTGTGAATGATGAGCATTCTTTTTTACTTGCGATTCATACTAAACATAGTAACAATAATAATTGACAATTGTTACGGAAATTAGACATCGACTATAAAAAATCTAATTAAAAAGCCATCATTATGATACACCCGTAAATGACTGTTTATATTCGTCTATGTCTTCTCACACATTCACAAGTTCCCGGTATACGAAAGTAGATAAGTAGTAATGTATACGACTTATTCCAGGTTTTAAGAATTATCAGGTATTTTTGAGGTGCGTTTAAAGACCAAGAATCTTTTAATTTTGCAATTAAATAGTATAAACTCACATAAAACCGATAATGGACCCCAATGGAACAATCTGCGAAAGGGCGTTGATGCCATCTAGTTGAGGTTACTGACTACTTATGTTCTATAAAAAATGTAAAACTAACATCAAATTAACACATAATAAACTTTTACATTATATTATTTTCATATTACAACCGTAATATTATATTATTTACGATTTCCGAAACAGCAACGCTTTGTTAACCATTGATGACAATGACATTTGATGACTTTTATTTTAACGTATAAAGACGTTTACGTTTTGAAACAATCATAGTTTTCTAAATTATTTAATTTTAGGTGGACGTTATGATGTATTGATTTTAGATTGGTTTCTAATGATAATAGCATTAGCACAAATAAATAAATATTCTAAAGCGTATTGTCGACTGCCGCGTTGGTCTAGCGGTCGTAAGCGTTACTGTTACTGCTGACTGCTGATCATGAGGTCCGGGCTCGATTTGCAGGTCGGGCAGTGTCATTGTATTTTTCCACCTGGAACTTCTCAGTTCTCAGTAGCAGCCTGGAGTCTTGATTTGAGCCCGGCTGACAAAAGGTTCGCCTCCTACGTTACTGGTGGTCTGGTGAAATGTTGGTGTACTAGAGTACTATAGGTACACCTCTGCCTAAACCTTCGGGGAATAGTATAGCCCTCTTCAATATATCCGGTGAAAGCGACCCAGACTAAATACGAAAATAATACACTAATAGGCAAACTTGGATGGCATAATAATACAATTTTGGGGAACTTAGAAATTCTGAACGAAATGAAGGAATTGCGTTTCAATGGTAGGTACCATTACTTTTATTGAAACGCAATTCCTTTTTGAAAATGATATTACCGCCACGGCAAAATTTAAATGGTTTATTCAGTAAAACAATGTGAATAAAGCGATACTTTATAGTTTGGCTCAATAAAACCCTACAAAATAGGAGATATAAAAAAAAAAAACTTTTAAAACATGCTGCGTCAATAGGCATGTTACAATGTTGCCACAGAAGAGAAAGTTGAGACTTCTGGTAGACTTATGACTTGCTTGCTTGTTCTCATTCAGCATCATTTAATATCTTTTGTAAATGCAGCTTTTAATTAGAATCTGAGTGGACTTAATTATCTTGTTCTATAGTCAAAGCTGACATACTTTTCTCTCACAAAAGCAAAGAAGATTATGACAGTTTTTTTATAACAACATCGGCTACCACGTCACGCAGGCAGTTGTCACATCGCGATATTTTTGTGACTCAGGGTGTGTGCATTCTTTATGTGTGTTGTTCTACTTATGTGGATTATTAGGTGATATTCTTCTTTTTACCGGGTAAGTTAATGTCTAAACATGTTTTTTATACGCACCCCAAACCCTACTTTCATATCCCGGGGTAACATTCCGAATTTTTATCTAACGTTTTTCTGAGCTCTACCGACTGCCCGGTGACTACAATTTTAATGTCATCGTTTGATTATGATTGTTTTGTGTGAAAATGTATAGAATGGCACTGAATAGAGTGTCTAACGAACATTCTGCGTGCATACTAGTAGGCATTCAGTCACAATTTCATATGTAATGTCACGCGGCATAGGACCCGTCAGCGGCGGTGGTAATGTACGTGAACAAAATGATCGTTACATGTATTTTGTCTCGTTGCAGATTGTGATCCCAAACCGCCAACATGCCGAAATCGGTGAGTACTCGTGTTTACGTTGATTTGTTTATAACTGAGTTAGGTTACTGTGTGTTTAGCTGTACAGTTTGTGTCTGCCGTGGGTACGTGAGCCCACTGATTTCACCATCGCAATGTGATCAGACGACACATGTATGACGCTGTATAAGCTTTGAGGAGACATTTTTCATACAAAATTGACTTTCTACATGATAACAGTATGAAAATGTTCAACAACTAACATCAGAACAAACATTTTGGCAAAAACTGATGTTATAGCTTATAAAATGTGTAACTCTTGATTGAATTGAGGTGAAATTATAAATATTTATGATATATCTCTTTTGGAAAGTAAAAGTACCTGTCTAGTGTAGAAGATAAGAGTATTTCGTAATAGAGGAATTACACTATTGGTTATCTTGTTTAAAAATTGTGATAACACCAAGTACATACTGGGCTGCTTGAGTACTGTTGAAATCTAAATCTTGTCCAATAAGAAATAGGTGTACCTAGTTAATGACACACATTAGGTACCTTTATTAATATTGTTACTAAATTTAAATTAGGTATAATTATTATGAAATATAATATGCAAACATAAAAAATATTTTATATCCATTTTATAGATTTTCAATATAAGCCTGTAAATGCTTTAAATATTTAACAATAGAAAGTCATAATAAAATAACATAAAAGTGCACTTTATTTCAATTGGTATGATACATCTTTTATGGCTTGCTTACATCCACAATCAAATAAGTTATTTGTGAGAAAGAGTCACCAGAGATCAGATAATCAGATGTATATTTACCTAAAGTTGAGGTGTTGGCTAATATGGAATGGACTTTTGTTTCGAAAAAATCCCAGAATTCCAAGATCAACCAATTTAGAGTTCTGATTATAAAATCAAATGTATATTTATTTACGTTCGAGGGTTGGCTAATATGGAATGAACTTTTGTATCAATCGTAAAAATCACGTGATTCCAAAATTGATAAATTTTGTACTTTTTAACTATAGAATTGAATGCTAGCTAATGTTGTAAAGTATATAGCAAACGTCAGAATAAGTAATTAAAAAAAAATAAAAAGTAATTTCAAGTAAACTAGCATGTTAGTTATGTGGTCCCGGTTTTCCAGTATTTTTAAATAAATAAAACCCATATTTAAGACGTTGTTTCCATACCATGTATCCAATTAGTTGTGCATTCCCGGATTTTCTGGAACCTCAGGATTGACATTAATAAAAAAAATAAATAATAAGAAGCCACTTCCATAATTTCGATGCCAAAAATGAACTTTAGATAAATATGCATCCGATTATCCGATCTCTAGTTATCACTTTGAAGAAGTGAATGAATTTGTGATAGTAAGAAAGTGTGTCAATTTCTACCTTTCCTTTTTTACCTACCATTCAATATATTCAATGTCTGATTAATGTTGTATTATAATTAATACAATCATACTTATTTTATGTATTTATTGTGTTATTGAGTATCACACTACTGCTTGTCTCATAAACTGTCAAAGTTAAAAAAAGGT
The DNA here is from genome assembly GCA_946251885.1 of Cosmia pyralina. Classification (NCBI taxonomy): domain Eukaryota; kingdom Metazoa; phylum Arthropoda; class Insecta; order Lepidoptera; family Noctuidae; genus Cosmia; species Cosmia pyralina. The sequence goes on along the minus strand of OX276348.1, from coordinate 1,855,213 downwards.
TTTTAAACATGATTCAGATTCAATTTTTTGTTTGCCAGACATAACTGATGAGTAGTTTTAATACAAAAAATTATTCATATTATTTAGTAAATTCTATTGTAAAAAAGTGCCAGTGTTGATAAATTTCAAACCCCATTTCAAATCAATCTGCCTAGCCTTTTCCCAACTATGTTAGGGTCGGTTTCCAGTCTAACCGGATGCAGCTGAATACCAGTATTTTTCAAACCCATTTCAAACCCCATTTAAATAATTAAAAAAAAAAACATATTTTAACTATAGGCAATGTTAACATGGCACTTTTAAAAAATGGAATGGTGACTCAAGTATAAAAATAAAGCCTGGTTTAAAAAATGATGAGGCGTTCGTGATTCAGCCTCAATATTGTAATGAGTTCACTATGACATTGACTCTGTTATCAACACATCCTGGTTGACACTGAGTGATTATACTCTTCCTTTCAAGGTCCATGAATGGATACATTTATGTAGATAATTATTTTAAAAATAGCCAGGCACAGAACTTAATTCAAACACTGAATAAGATAACAGTTATCAAAGTAACGAATTTATGTGATAATCAACCTTTTTTTGTGTGTACAGAACTTTAAATTACTTTTTTTATTTAAACAACCATTTTTTTTATTTGTGGTGTCTTTGTTATCACCTTTCATCTATTTTTGTTTCACAGATTATAATTTATTTTTACTAGTATATTACCAAACAAATATTAACCCTGTTGCTGTATCCATTTATTTTTCCAGATACTGGGTTATATTAGCAACGCGCTTGATTTAGGCGCGAATGATAATGCCTCGGTTAGTCCAAATGTTTGCGTATGGTTTTCCCTTTTTTAAAGTTTTTGTTTTAACCCGTAGTTGATTATTTTGTTTGCAATCTTGTGTGGTTTGATTTGTTTTATTCCGAATTAGATTATTTATGAGGATGTGGTGACTTAATGTTAAATAATTGTAGTAATGTATTTTGTCCATTTTTTATTAGAAATGGTATGGCTAGTTTTATAAAAACTTCAAGATACATGCATGCCTTCCAAATAGATTTCCTCAATTTAATAGTAATGGTACACAATTAGATCCAGGTTCATTGAAATATAAACTTTGTGAGGTCATCTCCACCATTCATTTGACACAAGTAATATTATGAAGTGTAGCTATTATAATGTAATGTAGTTATATGAAGTAAATTCCATTAGCATGATTGCATTCTAGTTTGCTCTCGTTGGTTTTTGTGGTGTGTGTGAAACATTCTAGGTGACTTGTGAGAACCTAGATAAGTTTATAGATTTTTTTCTATGTTATATAAACTCCTGGTCTCTGAAGGCTCGATTGGCTTTAAAATTTGCTAAAAGACTGTCAAAATTATGGGAAGTGCTTTAATTTTGATTGACTGTTGTTATCCCCTCACACGAGCGCGGTGTGAATCTCATTCCACCTAAAATTGCACGTGGCATGAGTTCCATACCAAGAAAATATTTTTTTATTATTACTTAATAGTGATGGAACAACGTTAATAATAAAAAAATACTTTCCCGGTACAGAACCCACACCACGTACAATATTAGGGGGTTATACCAGTCAGCCAATCACAGTTTGACAGTCCGTTGATAAGCCTTACAGAAACAGGGTATTAGGCTTGTGTATTAAATGCTCCAGAAAGTAAAAGATCACGAAATGTGATCTGGGATGTCTAATTGCTACAGACATGAACCAATTAATTACTCATTCAGTAATATAGTGGTGTGTGCAGTGTCCGTGGCTATATATTATTACTAAATGTGTTCGTTTTTGTCTGTGATGTGAATGGAATAGTCATTTTATGCATGATGTGTATGTTTTGTGTCACGTCCATATTAATAATTTATCAATATTCCGTTAGCAGATTACAAAAAACTTTGTTAATTTTGTTACATGCTTTTCCTTTTTGTTTTTGTAACAAAACTTGTTCCATTTTGTTACAAACTAACAAAATGCAAGTAAAGGTTCCTTCATACAGGCGCGACACGCGACGCGAATCGCACGCGACAAAGGCACCGCTCGTCGCGCGATACGCGGTGCTTTTGTGTCGCGTGCGATTCGCGCCTTTAGGAAGGGTGTTGTCAGTCGTAAATTTAATAATAACAACATGTAAGTAAGAGAAGCCTAGCTCAAGTGTGTCATAGGAAGGAAGCAGGAAAGTGGGGCGCGCGTTATCTGGTTAGCGGACGATGGCCGGCGCAGGCGCGAGCGCGACATACCACGGAGCAAGCTATGTATACCCACCTGTTAGCTAACTTATAACCATGTAACTAACATGGAGATAGTTTACGGTACAACACTACCAAAATGGCAATACGCTCGCCAGTGTGGATGTACTTCTTCTTTTCGATTTTATGGGTAAGAAATCAGTACTTGGGACACGTCAATCGAAAAACGCCACTGATGCCGTTTTTTATGTGCACCAGGGACACAAAAACACACATAAAACGGCACACACGGCAACGGCACGGCGGGGGTGGACATAAAGCGGCGTCTAATCAGGAGCACCGTACTGGCACTGCACTGAGTGTCGGGATCTATTATAATAATCCCCCATTTTGCCAAATAAACACAGAATTTCAGACTCAGGGTTATAGAGGCACAGAGCCGTGATGGTAATGTTCTGTGTGTAGGTATGTTGCTGACACAATGCATTGAACGGCTCTAGGTAAGCCAGCTCCACCCGCGATTCCTTTCCGCCGATTACGAGTTTAACGACATGCGTAAAGATAGTTTCATGTGAGACTACCGCTGAAAGTTAAAGTAGGAATGACCATTTCACCCAACCGTCCGGATTAGTTCGAACCGAACATGTCCGGTTTTCTGGTCTCCCGTTCGTACTTTCCGGATTTTTCGAATAAAGGGTTTATTTTTTTGAAAGATTTAAATTTAGATCTAAATTGTCCGGAATTGTCTTTTTGTCAGGTCTTCGAATTTCGAAATGGGCTTACCTACCATTTGCAGGTGATTTTAGCCTTTTGACTACAAAGTCTATTAAAGTTGTAAGTGCCTACAGATCAATATGATATGAACCGATAACGTTAGGTTAGCCAGACCACTGAAGATGTGAAGTGGAGCGCCTGCTATCTTGTTGGATGAAAGCGGCCGATGACCCCTATAGAGGCGGATGAAATGTTTGTATTGTTTAAATCCCCGTAGAGTCACATCTACAGGATCCGATTTTTAAATTATTTCACTGAAAATGTAATAGATTCAGTGCTGTTCAAATACAATAAACCAACTATGCTACAGACACTTGGGTCTTCCAACTGAGGTTAGCAACGCATCTGCAACCCCCTTGTCTTGCCGGGTATACCATAGAATAGACAATGGTACTGATGGTGACACAAAACGAAACAACCAATTTGTCAAAACTAAAATAATCAATACTATAAGCTCTTAAATTAGCAATATGGGCAATCAATAGGGGAAAAAAGTTGTATTTTTCCTTTAGCGTGACAGGCTACAGAAGTTCAGGAAAATATGTCAGTCGTTCACGATCCTGTAACGAAGAAACAATTCCCGGTTCCCGGTCCGATATTAATTTGTTCGGGGGATATTTTTTATTTTATTTAAAAATAGTAGTGTTCCAGAGTTATTTAAAAAACTCTGTTTTGATAATAAATTGTGAAAAGTTGTCGAAATTCGGTGATAATTTAAAATAATCAAGAGAGTTAAAAAGGAAGGCAAACCAATTTAAAAAATGTCTATGTATCGTGTGGATAAAAAAGGCAACATCAAGTTGTCACCAAATGTGAATAATGTGAGTGTGCTCATTATTTCTATTTTAACAACATTTTATCGAAAAATGAAAAAATAATTAATTACTTAAAATATAGGTACTTAGTTAAAAATATATTAATCGAAATGCCAGATTGCATGCACGTTAAACATCGAAATGTAACTTAAACATTATTTAATGCTCAAAATAAAAAAAAACTTTTTACAAAAAAAAAAAAACAGCCGACTCCAAAAAAAAGACTACAAAGTGAAAAATAACTTTAATTTCGGAAGTTGGTGTCTTTGGTTTTTTTTTAGTTTCATTTTTTGCCACCGACTTCCGAACTTTTTTGTAAAAAGTTTTTATTTTTCACTTTTTAGTGGTGCCTACCCCACAAAAATTCGAATACCACTCTGCAAAATAAATTAGAGCATCATTCACATAGACTATGTGGGAAAAATACACGTATTAAATTATTGAAGCTAACTCAAAAGCCACATCAGAATTTGAAGATATTTATAAGCGACCATCTCAAATAAAAACTTTGCGCAAAAAGGCAAATATACGACGCGCTAAGCCGTGTCAGAAGTTTGGAAGGCGTAGTTTTATGTTGACGGAGATAACGAGGCTACGAAATCTGACTTCTGACAATCAAGGCCACACATAACATACAACTCAAGTAGCGCAATTTGAGGCGGCATATAATTACCATTAAAATCATTTATAGCCAAAGTGCACCTCATGACAATTCCAATAAGCCCAAACACGGCTAGAATACATTGTTTTGTTACTAAGTTCCGGTGCCTACCTTCCGGCTTCTTCATCAGATCGGTTCGATAGTACCATTTTCATCAGAACCATTTATTTAAAGCTTCGTCATAGTCACTTAACTATCTTAATAGAGATATCTTATCGCCACTCGTGAAATACTTATTATCGTTGAGAAGTTCCCGTGGCCATCTGTGGTCTTCATCATCAGTTCCACTTCACCAAATGCTACTTTCTGAATGCAAATGCTTGATTTGTTGATGAAAATACCAAAATCGCTATATGTATGCCTATAATTTTTGAGGAGTTCCCTCAATTCCTCATGGATCCCATCTTCAGAACTGGATTTTGATAGAAATGGGACCAATCTGGAAGTATATCCTTTCAAATAAAAAAGAATTTTCCAAATCGGTTTATAAATGACGGAGTTCTGAGGTAACAACATAAAAAAAAAATACAACCGAATGGAGAACCTCCTCCTTTTTTTGAAGTCGGTTGAAAAAAGATAAAAACTTTTACATAGTAGGTACCTAGGTATCAAGGTTGGTAGAAATTTAAGTTTCGCCTAAATTGAAAAGAAGCTAAAAATTCGTATTAGATATGTACATAGAGTTAATTATAGTTCTTGTTTAAACATATCATCAAAAAAAACTTTTTTACAAAAAAATACAACCGACCTCCAAAAACAACAGTACAAAGTGAATTTTTGCCACCGACTTCCGAAATTAAAGTTATTTTTCACTTTGTCGTGTTGTTTTTGGGAGTCGGGTGTATTTTTTTGTAAAAAAGTTTTTATTTTTCACTTCTTAGTTGTGGCCCCACACAAATTCTAATACCACTACCTGCAAAAGAAACTAGAACATGAACCATATAAAAGTGGGGAAAAAATACGTATTATTGAAGCTAACTCAAAAATTACCAAAGCAAAGTTAATCAATTTTATATGGGACCAATACGTATACCCTCTCGAATAAAATAAAAATATCCAAATCGGTCTAGCCATCTTCGAGTAATCGGGGAACATACATAAAAAAAAAGGTTCCGGCGAATTGATTACCTCTTCCTTTTTGAAGTCGGTTAAAAATAATTGGCACTAAAATATGCATACCTACATTAAAACGGGAAAAATGTAAAATATTGATCAATTCAGGGAACTCTTAAACTATCATAAACGCTTGTGGTTTAGAAACCAATTATTGTTAGATACTATTTAGGTATAGGTAATAATTATAGGTAGGTACTGATAGCAAGTTATGATTATGTAATGTATTAACAGTGAGGCAGCTGTTTATCTTGCACTCTGTCCTCAGAACTCATAGAACCATGCCCAGATCCAACCCAAAGAAACGCACAAATGTTCCATCAGGTGTAACGCATAAAACTAGATTTGCCCAACACCAATATTACGTCATTGGTACTTACATATATAAGAAACTACACAAAATACTAAACATACTTGATTTAAACAGGCACACACTAAAACACAAAATTACTCAATGGCTACTTCAACAGGACTACATCACAACGGAGAATCTTCTAGCATTCATCTCCTAAAATTACAATCGCATTATCTACACACATATACACACACATGCACGCACAGACACACACATGCACACACACTCATGCCAATATGCACGCACACGAACTCTCACTCACATACACAACACACTAATAAAATCTACCTACACTTATTTCATAGAATTTACTATTGATTATGTAACATCTACACTGTCTAACTTGTTATTGAATGTCAATTACTTACTGTACCCATATGGCTGAACCCTATCTCTTAAGATACAGGCTAGACCTAGTTTAAGGGATAGAGACTATATTATTGTGCTAATAGTGTGACAATTGTAAATTTATAATCTACAATGTTTAAATAATTTCGTTAGTTAATTATATCTATGAACATGGCACAAACAAATCCTAATTTAGTCAGGTGACAAAAAGACTGCTGCTTTGTTGCCCTATGAATATGTACGTAAGTGTTAATTAACACCTAGCAAGGGTAAGCTTAGCTTGCCTATCAAGAATAAGTAAGTAAGTAATATGAAATAATTGAAACGATGGGGGAGCCAATAGAACCCTCGCGAGTTCGCGCACCGATGAACTTAGACACTTACATAACAAAGTATACAAACACAGGTGTTTAAAATTAGCAAGATAATCAGAGTTCTTATACCTTTATGCTTTATCACTTGTACCTACAAATGAAATATTTCCATATTGAAACTACTTACATGGCGTTAAAGTTCAGCACAATTATAAACACACGCCTTGCACTACACGTAATGTCGTAAGTAGACTCATGGATTGGATCACTATTCAATTTAGATGCAAGGAAAAAAGTAGCGAAACTGTAGGCGGTGTGAGCGAGGTGTGTTGGTGAGTGAGGTGTGTGTGAGGTGAGCGCGTGCGGCGGCCTTGAGCTCGGGGCGCGCGCGCATCCCCGCGGCGACCGCGACCGTTCAGTTCAAACTGTACCGCCGCGTCCGACAGACGCGGCTCATGTGCTTCACCACAGGATCTTATAAACAACCTTGTGTTTGTGACATTTCCCAGTGCGTGTGACCCTAAAATCAACCACCATGGTTGCCGGCGGCAAACAGGTCAGTTACATAACCAAAGGACGACTCTACCATCTCGACAGATGACGTCTGAAATACTTTTTGCAAAGACCGCAAAAACCGCAGAATCTTCTAGTGCTTAACGCAATACATAAATCCTTCGAGTCCTAGTTCTCCTCTAAAACTAGTTTTTCATTGCATTGTCCAAAGTCCTCCTACCAAAGTTTGATGGCATCCTGTTCAGGCGCCATAGTCACATGTACTGCATAATTAAGTAGTACCTCAAACAAGTGGTCGTATGCGTCACAGCTTATCACGATCACAAAAAGTGTGAAGTCAGCATAGCGACAGGTGCCGGAGCCACCTTGGCCGAACGTTTCGCCAAACGAATAAATTACATTATCCGAGAATCATGTTGACTGAAATCATAAGTTACGGTGATGTCATCGCAAACGTAAACCCGCAAATTCCAAGATGGAGTCGGTCATGGCTTTATTATTTATTTTGTATCATGCAAACGGTCTTCAACCGTCTTTTTGTTCCCTATCCCTGTCCTTCCTGCGTATCGGAGCGAGATAGAATCACTTTCCTGTTTCGCCAAGGGTCTGGTGCTCTCGCTTTCGTTGAATTGGGATCTTTTGTATTGAATCAACTTGCAAGTTCGCGTGATGAAAAGTCGTAACATTGTACCTACTCCTTGAATATTTGTATCGATCTAGCTCGTTTATGACTAAGTAAACTTTCAAAGAATTACAATGTTTTTATCACCGATACGAATGTAGTACAATATAAACGTGTGAATTCTCAATTACTTTTATCGAAATTAATACAATGAGTTGTAATGAATTTTATCTTATCGCAGTTTGGTATAATGCTGTACGATTTGGTTACCTACTGGTCAATAAATTGTTAAAATACATGAAGTACTTATTGAAGTACTACTACTTAGATCTCACGTAAACGTTACCTGTGTACCAGCGTCACGCGATGCAGATGCTGACTTATTATTAAAATGGCTCATTACAGCGTTAGGCGCATTGTAACACCAGTTGATTATAAAACTTGCTCCATCAGCGCCACTTAAATCACGTACTACTAATGTATGAAGACGTTCAAGGTTTTCCTCATCTGTAAGATTGTTAGGGTTCAGAAAAAACATTTAATCACTTCTTGTTTTACCATTTTAGACTTATTAAAACAGTTTTTGTTGACTCTGTTCAGCCTCGAAATTAAATAATTTGCTTACCATTGAGAGACCTGCCACGCTAAAAATATTCTCAGAAATATTCTAAGCTATTATTCTGTAATGAAGGACTAAAAACCTAGCCCGACCGAGATCATTAATATTTTAAATTCGCGTTAGCACGGAATCGTTAGTTTGAGATTTGTCAAGTACAGTTGACCGTGTAAGTTTTTCTTCATTCAAAATCAGATTCATCAGTCTCCTGCCCTTATCCCAATTTATTTAGGGTCGGCGCAACATGTCCCTTTTTTCCATACTTCTTGATTAGTCATCACCTCGGTAGTTACCCTCTTTCTAGCTATATCATCATTCAGTCAGTACATTTGTCGTTTATTTGGTCTTCCACTACTTTATAGCCATCGACATTAATACTCAAAAGTTTCCTCACGATATTTTCCTCATTCCTCCGCATCACATGGCCATACCATGACAACCAATTTCCGCACTACTTTTCAGTCATCGGTGCCACTTTCGGACTTCCTCTTATGTACTCATTTCTTATTCTATCCATTTGTGTAACACCACACATCCCTCTTAGCATTCTCATCTCAGCTGCATGCCTTTCATTCATCCCTTTTGTGGCCCAACCATACCAGACAGCAGCCTTTGCATTCAAAATCAGATTATTAAACAATTTTTCAGCTGCCGTTTTGCTTGGAGCCTTGAAAATTTAAATTACACTGCCAGTTTGCGTTATACCTCGCTCTGAAACTTCGGTCACGTTTAACCATTAAAAACGAATTCGATTTATCAAAAAACGTATGGAATGTTAATGAAGCCTAGGAATGCTAATTAACTGCATATCGTGGTGTAAAAGGGAAACAATTTATTAAGGCAGCTCTTTATGATTTCGATAAAATAAACAATCAGCATAGGAATAGTTTTAATCTAGCAAATAAAACCCAGAGGTCTCTTAGGAGTGATCCTCTCCAAGTCTAGAACGAAAGCAACTTGGCCCCACCTGATGCATCGATTGATCTTCACGAAGGCCATTAAGCCATAAGCCCCTCATTCATTACAGCTTGTACTTGAATTTAATTTGACGGTCGATATGCTCCATGACCATGTAGTGCCGTTTCACTCCGTTTCACTTACTCACACACTATTGCGATTTCTAAAGCACAGCAGAATTTCTTTTCCTATCACCTCGGATTCTTCGAGCCTCGCTTTTGAAACTTCGTGAGATTCGCGGAGGTGTAGCATTTTAATTTAGTCAGGTAGCACGATCGTGAAGATTTTGTTAAGTTTCACTTGACGCATATTGTAGGTTTAGTTTGGACTTTGGTTCCTATAAGAATCCCAAGCACACAATACCAAATAAATCTTACTTGTTTGATAAACTGTGCGATTGACGTCAGAAAAGCAATTCTTCTACAGATCCGCCATACCTAATGACTTCAGTATTTAAAAAAAAATAGGGTAAGTAGGATCTTCCGCAAGGTGCTACATCAGCATTGATCGTATCTATTTTATCCACGTGTTACATCCATCTGTCTGTGCACCTGTTACGCCACCCTCGCTCTATCCCCTTTGCCACCTTCCTGCTTTAGAACGGCGGGATTTTTTGTCCACACTACTTGACATCCAAATTTGTTCTCTGTTACCTTTTCATAATGCTGGTAATCGTTCGGTGGTTTTCCTAATAGGCTCATGTGTATCATCTGTTAGCTTTTGAAGGTATGTTTACGCCGACGTTTTTTGTGGACCCAACGGCTTATCTGCTTTAGCTTAACTAGCATGTTTTACTTTGAATCGTAGGTTATAGAAGTCTAAAGGTTTGCAGGTTTTTTCGGAAAGTCACCTTCAAATTTTGTGATATCATTGAACAAATCAATATCTTATTTATTAATCACTTATCTTAGTTGCCGAGGAGCTCGTGGCTAAGTAATAACAGCCGCACGGGTCGATCCATCAGGTTAAGCTACGCTTGCCGGGGTTGGTCAGTGGATGGGTGACCATTCTTTACATACCGAGACTCCTCCGTGCCTCGGAAAGCACGTTAAGCCGTTGGTCCCGGCTGTCATACGTGGATCTTTGACAGTCGTTACGGGTCGTCAGAAGCCCGAAAGTCTGACAACCAGTCTTACCAAGGGGTAGCATATTACCCAGATACTGGGTTGTGGAGGTCAGATAGGCAGTCGCTCCATGTAAAAATACTGGTATTCAGCTGCATCCGGTTAGACTGGAAGTCGACCCCAACATAGTTGGGAAAAGGCTAGGCAGATTGATTAATTATCTTAGTTGCCGTATATAAAATTACGATACAAGTATTCAAAATACCAGTTCTTACAACTTTTTACCTCCGCGCGCCGACCTCTCGACCCTAGTTCAAAGTTAATAATTATGTCGTCAAATGTACTTACAACAAGTATATTTAATGTATCTTCATAATCATCATCAGTTCACCTTGGTCACCTCATGTTACTTCCTACTTAGCTAAGATACAGCAAGGACATCATTCTACCATATTTTTGATTCTTGAATATTTTTCTGAGAAACAATAGACTGGCTCTTTGAAAAATGTTATTGTTATTAACATGTTTGGCAGGTGTATTTAAAATAAATGTATAATAAGGTTTTCACGGTAGTAGTGAGATGAAAACAAAATTCGCTTCTGTTTGGAGCAAGATGTTGATGCCAACATGTTGTTTCGATCTTGAAAGCAGATGTTATACAATGTCTTAATTTAAATAATGTTGAGAACTAGGCGTGTGGTCCTCGTCTAGGAATAGGCCTACCACATCTTAAAATTAAAGAATATGATTATGTTAGAGACCTTACCTCCGATGACAAGATTAAAACGATAACATGAATAAGCAATGCTTTGGATACAATATGGATGATAATATTGAAAATGGTCCAAACTTTAGTTGTAGACTTTACTTTAGGTGCAATCATATCGCAAATAAATTTAATATCGAATCAGACTACTTATTGCCAAAAACAAAAAAAAAAAAAAAAATTGTCGACACAACGCTACCTTTGAAGCTTCCAACTTATGTATAATAAATATAATAAGCGTCTTCTAAGCATTATTCAGTCCTTCGCTTGTATTCCTATTTATAGAATCGGCAGCACATACGGTTGCCATACGCGTTTCATATTTATCATCGCACTATCTATGTATATTACATTACTTGTGTATTTAGATGATGTCATGTCTCCCTAGTTTGTAGAGATGTGGTCATGACCACCAAACGTCTGCACAAGAGTAACGAAACAGTGATTTGTAATTTTAAGGCAGATGTCGTGGTATCGATAGATATCTGGACGAAAATGCGAAAAACTAGACATTGATATGATTATGAGATCTTTGGCGTTGTTTATGATAGAGTTCCATTTAACTTTTTGATCGTTAAATATAATCGTAAGTAATTATCATTCCGTGAAGTTGTAGGAATTCAAATGGGTAACTGTAGTGTATAAGGACGATAAGCTAATTTATCGATTAATTTTAACAATCATAACATCCGGATACCCTAAAGAAATTACAAGAACTTAAGCCAATCCAACACCAGGCAACAGGAGATCAAAACGAATTGTTTATAGGATATCAAGAAATGATCGGAATATGGATGGATAGGACTTCGTTGACATGCGTCTGGATTTACAGTTAATAGGTCGCGTGATTACTGCCCAACGTGGCCTTTAAAGTATCGATTCACTCAACAACTCGTATTAGTGTCACGAAAGGAAAATGAAAACATTAATACACGCACGCTGACAATGTTAAAACCATAGGTATTCATTTTATTGACATAAATACATATAACATTTTATATAGGGATTTGCATTCAAATCTTTACCCTTATTCAATGTTACACTGACCTCACAAGCTATATACCTCATATTAGGTTGGGGAAAAAGTCTTTTCGCATTATAGTATGTATTTTATTTTTATTTTATTTTATTTTATTTGATAGGAATAACAAACAGCAGTATATTACACAGTAGGCATACAATATATAACTTGCAATAAAAGTAACAAATACACTACTCAAGACGTTATCCACAGATTACCATACAGAATAGCTAGCTGTTAGCAGAGCAAGTTAAAAAAGCACTTATATTACTTATTAACTATATATTAGGGCTATGATCTCTTAAAATAGTCATAATTTCACTCTTAAATACAGCTTGGCTGAGAAACATAATATCAGTAGAGCCAAACAGTTTATTATAGGTGTCAACCAAACGATGTAACGGTGCGCGAACGCCTGAGTTAGTTCGACAAAATGAAGTAGCAAATAGGCGTCTTGAACGAACCTCACGACCGATTACAGTACGAGGGATCAGGTAGCACAGACTGTTCACAAGAGCAGTACAATCAAATTTATTGCGGCATATACTAAACAGAGTCATCATTTCAAGAAGGGTGCGACGGGATTGTAGGGACATGAGGTTATATTTTACAAGCAATAATTTATAGGTCATTTTGGTTTTACAGCATCTGTAATGCATGGAACGGAGGTACTTACGTTGAACCAACTCAATGATCTCAACGTACTTTTTGTAGTAAGGGTTCCAAATGGGTACTGCGTATTCAAGTTGTGGCCTTATTATTGATTTATATAGATGCAAGTAAGTAGAAGGCCGATGAAATTCTCTAGACGCTCTCATTATGAATCCAAACATTTTATAAGCCTTATTGATTATGATGTCTACATGAGTGTCAAGATGGAGCTTTGAGTCAAGATTTACGCCTAGGTCACGGAGGAATGAAACCTTGTTTAGGGCAGTGTTTCCAAGAAAATAATTGAAATTCAACACATGTTTTTTCTTAGTAAACGTTATGCTGAAACATTTAGATACACTAAGGTGAAGCTTATTAACAGTGCAGTATTCCGAGAAACAGTCAAGATCCTTCTGAAATTCTAAACAGTCAGTATATATATGTATGAACTTAAAATAAAATATCTTTGGCTATACTATTTGTATCTGGCAAGTTTTGGTATCATTGAAAGTTTGAATTTTAAAGAACATAATTCCAAATTCAAATTAGGAAAATGTGTGATTTTCACTTGTTTTTCGTACTGTCAAGATGAGTGAATCAAATGAAGAAATTCGATACATTTTAAAATTTTACTACAAAGAAGGTAAAAATGCAACGCAAGCCGCGAAAAAAATTTGCGATGTTTATGGACCCAGTGCAATGTCTGTGAGAGTAGCACAAATTTGGTTTAAGCGTTTTCAATCCGGAAATTTTGATGTCAAAGATGCACGTCGCTCTGGTCGCCCTATTACGGATAAAATAGATGTCATTTTTGAAAAAGTGGAGCAAGATCGGCATGTCAGTAGTTACGACATAGCTGAAGAACTGGGAATTGACCACAAAATAGTTTTGGCGCATTTGAAAAAAACTGGATACACAAAAAAGCTCGATATTTGGGTACCTCACGAGCTCACTGAAAGAAACCTAATGAACCGTGTACTCATTTGTGATTCTTTATTACGACGTAATGAAACCGAACCAATTTTGAAGAAGCTGATAACTGGTGATGAAAAGTGGATCACGTACGACAAGAACGTGCGAAAAAAGTCGTGGTCAAAGGCCGGTCAGGCTTCACAGACTGTGGCGAAACCCGGGTTGACTCGCAACAAGGTGATGCTGTGTGTGTGGTGGGATTGGAAGGGCATTATTCATTATGAGCTGTTACCACCAGGCAGAACCATAAATTCTGAAGTTTACTGCGAACAACTGATGAGATTAAAGCAAGAAGTTGAGAGAAAGCGGCCGGAATTAATCAACAGTTATAGGGGTGTGGTTTTTCATCATGATAACGTTTTACCGTCACACATCTTTAGTCACTCAGCAAAAATTAAGAGAGTTTGGCTGGGAGGTGTTAATGCATCCGCCGTATAGTCCTGACCTTGCACCTTCAGATTTCTACCTGTTTCGGTCTCTTCAGAATTCTTTAGGCAGTGTCAGGTTAACATCACGAGAGGACTGCCAAAACCACTTGTCGCGATATTTTGATCAGAAGTCCCAAAATTTCTATAGCAATGGGATCTTGTTCCTACCTACAAGATGGCAAAAGTTATCGAACAAAATGGTACCTACATACTTTAGATAAATGTAAATAATGTATATTAAAAAATGTTTTGAATTTTCTTAAAAAATGCGAAGAAACTTTTTCCCCAACCTATTATTACCGATGAAACTTAACTCATAAATACTCATAATCTAAATATAAAAATGGTGCATCCATGACCAATATTATTTTAAAAATCATTTATGTATATCCTCATATTATTCCAACAAATTGATGTTTGTCTACAGTTTCCTAGGAACAAGCGGTCGTTTTCCTGTCGCAAGCCGCATGACACACTAACAGGAACCGTGATTATAATACGAAATCATTTTCACTGCTTATTGACGTTTTATGTGTTCCATTATTCAAAGTTTTCTAATCAAGTAATGCTCGTACATTAAGCAAACTAATGGCGCATCTCATAGCGCCTATAGCTCTTTGCTAATAGCCAACACGCGAGAGTTTGAAACAGGTTTCTTTATCAAGATGCTTAACGTATTTTGTATCTGCTAGCGAAACGTCTTCAGCTTAAGTTCTCGCATCAGTGTTAATATCTTTCTTATCATGAGCATCTGTTCTAAACAAAACAAAAACTCACTCTCCGACACATGTTTCTTCATAATAATAATAAATCTAAGAAATTACATGCTCACTTTCTTGAAGGCAAGTTTCGCGTGCAAAGCAAAGCGAGCAAATTGGTCGTAGCATATACAAACATCCGTCGTTTACACAGGCGATAACGTTCTAGTCGCAACACCGCCTTCTTATCTCGCGTTAGTTTCTCAATCTCGCCAGATGACTCAGCTGCATTATTAGCTACTTCATTATCATGCCGCATGCCGTCCTTGGACACAGAATGTCTATAATTTTTACTTTTGGAAAAAAATCCTGTAGTCCGTTAGTTAGAAAGTGTGTCATCATTTTTGGTTAGATTAAGCTATTGCTTATCTGCTCTATCAATTTATTCACAAAGCGAAAATGAAACTAAATTTCAAAATTGGGAACCAGCGAGGTAATTGCGTAAAACACTTAGCCGACGTTCGCACGGACGTAAAAATATCGCGGCGGGATTTTATCGCGCACTGGATTTTCAACTCTCGGTATTGAGCCGAGCATTGAGAATCCAGCCTAACAACAACAGAGTGCATCCCAGCGCGTCGAAAAAACACTGTTGGATTTTCAACTCTCGGCGCTAAGCAGAGTGTTGAAAATCCAGTGCGCGAAAATAAATCGCCGCGATATTTTTACGTCCGTGCGTACGTCGGCATACAGTAGCAATGGCTTTCATTTTGACAGTTCAACAACATTCATTGTGTTATTTACATTGTTGAGCAGACAAATTTTTCGAACATTATTATTATAAAGCAATGGATTAGCAATATCCTTCCAAATCATTCCGATTGTGATTGAAAGTGTGTTACGCAATTAGGTGCTGATATTTAGGGACTCCATCCGCACACTATCAACAATTAGGTGCTGATATTTTGGGACTCCATCCGCACACTGTCAACAATTAGGTGCTGATATTTAGGGACTCCATCTGCACACTATCAACAATTAGGTGCTGATATTTAGGGACTCCATCCGCACACTATCAACAATTAGGTGCTGATATTTAGGGACTCCATCTGCACACTATCAACAATTAGGTGCTGATATTTAGGGACTCCATCCGCACACTATCAACAATTAGGTGCTGATATTTAGGGACTCCATCCGCACACTATCAACAATTAGGTGCTGATATTTAGGGACTCCATCCGCACACTATCAACAATTAGGTGCTGATATTTAGGGCCTCCATCTGCACACTATCAACAGACAGGTTTTACACCGATCGGAAGCAATTAAATTCGTCTATCTATCTATTGGGACTTGTCTCGCCTGTTTCCGCTGTCATGTGGCAGTTTCGTCGATATGGTAATATCCAAAACTGTAGAGCACATCAGCTACCATGTGACACTGATGGCCGTGTCGGCCGTACGTACGTCCATTAGCTTTTAGTTACGCATCTATGATCATATAACTTTAGTCGTGTGTTCGTGTCCCCATTATATGTAAAATTATGAATAAAACAGGTTTATTAACTTGGTTTGTGGTAGAGGAAATATTTCAAAGTGACAGATGACCTTCTGACTTTTTTTCTTTACTTAAACCTTTTGAGTTACATCATACTACACAAGTGTCAGTCT
The DNA here is from genome assembly GCA_946251885.1 of Cosmia pyralina. Taxonomy (NCBI): domain Eukaryota; kingdom Metazoa; phylum Arthropoda; class Insecta; order Lepidoptera; family Noctuidae; genus Cosmia; species Cosmia pyralina. Next base: position 1,838,653 of record OX276348.1, on the reverse strand, counting down.
CACGGCACCAAACTTCGAGTAACATCTTATTTTAGCCATTACATTTAATTTTGGAGCTAATCGGGGTATGTTTCAGGTTATTTGTATTTCACTGCACACAGCTCATATATTTTGTGCTTTAGCCAGGATTTACTGAACACACAAGAACAGATTAAAACAAGTGTTGACATAATCATGACGAATTGTCTAGAAATCCTCTCCAAGCGTGTAAAATATGCATCGTTTGTAGAGCAAAGTCGCGACTTTACTCCGATCACATTTACATACATTTCACAGTAGAAACTAGTTCACTTTAAATTAACGACATTGAGAACATTCGAGTTATTTTTAAGAACGCTATCATTGTCCTTTCCTTAACCTTATTACTGGAGGTTAGGAGAGGTTGTGTTACGATTTTTAAATAATTAATCATGCGGGCTAGTTGATGAGCTATGCATTATAGGGGAACACGAGAATAACCGAGGTTGAATAATAGCCTAGAAATAAGGATGCTTTTAGAAGTATCGTTATCGATGGTTATGATAAATTATTCGATAAATTTTCTGGAGGATCGTGAAAAATATGAACATCTTCAACTGTACCTACTTGGACGTAAACAGCAATAAAATAACGAAAGTTAGTATTAAAACAGTGGTAACAAGATTTCCCACTCATGAACGTAAACATGAAAGATCCTGGTTGGCTGCTTTTTATTTGCTGTTTATGTTCTGCGCCTGGCACGACTCCAAGCTGCGCTTTCTGATTATATTCCGGTCCGCAGCTCTTTGAACTTTGACCTTCACTCAATGTATTTATTTGTGTTATCATTTACTTAAAAATCGATTAAAGGTAGCATGAAATTATCAATTCGAGATATTTTATTATCTAGGTTAAGTCATGATTTATAAGTGGATGATAAATAGTTCAATAACAAGTCCTAATCGATTACTGACTACTTCTGCGGTCTCCCGTATGAAAATGTTAAATATGTCAGTATACTCAGCATCGGCGGTCTCAACTTCAGCATCAAACACGAAATTATATTTATCTATTTATGAAATTGTCATGTGTATGCTAACAAAAGATCGATATTAGTAAAATCTTATTTTTCTCATTACTATCGTACAGTTATACTATGAATGAACTGTGTGCACATCCATTGTTACCACTTTGCAGATAATATCTCCGTCCGCAGCTATAGCATTGTTAGTGTAATCATGTTTTCATTACTAGGATCCGATGTAGAGTCATCGGCTACTGCGAATGCCTTATCTCTATTTTTGTACCGAGTTTATTTATAACTTTATATCTTTTCGCTTGCATTCAATTGTAAAATATATATACTTTCGTGCGTTTGGCGAACTGGTCAAGGCACGTTGACTGATTTGATATAGATATTTTTTTTTGTAAAACAATATTCTGTTCAGCACATGTAATGGCCTGACATCCACACGTCATGACATTCCACGTATTTTTTTCATTCCACCAAAATTCAAAACAATGGGCATGTCTCCCATAAACTGACATAATCTCTCTCTTTGGCCTTCTTTCTCTAATCCGTCATCAAAAATACTTTGCTTTGTTAGGTATATTAGGATTATACATATTCTAGAATCTAGATCAAGGATTATCGTTAGTTCCCGATGCTTCACGGCCCCGTCAACCTCATCCATTGTTCTGCCGTCCCCCTTTGCCAGCTGTCTCAGAAGTGAATAAATGCAGAATTTCTAGGAAACGAAGACCTTGGCCATAATGAAAAAATATTGTAGCGTTTTCTGAGAAATTGCAAAATAAATAGAAACTATTTTTGTTTAGCAATTTCATTCGCGTGGATTGCGATCATTTGCAAGAATTTTCATTTGAATATGGTTTATGGATGTTTGTCTAGAATTGTTTCGTGAAATTTTAAAAAGCTTCGTTTAAAGCATAATTGGATTCGTGGATTGACTGTCGTCAACCGCAACCTCGACATATTAAAAAACACAAGATTTTGGCCGGTTTCGATCAAAGCTGTTGTCTATCTAAAAGTCACTAATCATCCTTATCTTTTATGTGGAAAAGTTCTTAATTCAACCCCACGATTGGAGACAAAATAATATTCTTACACCACTGGCGCCGGACAAAAAGTCTTCATGTTTAGTATTTTGTAAAACACCATAGTATCAAGCAACTCTTTCAAGTAATATAACATCCTCTTTTCATAGTCTCATAAAAATAAAGTATCGAACTACACTTAAAAGAGATCATAAAAGGACGTTGATAGAGTAGGACAGTGTAGTACCATGACATAATCGCCCCGGAAGATCGCATCCGCTTGGCATGCCACCAACTGTACGATATTATGTAGATAGCATCGTTTACGTTTCTTCTATTTCTGATAGGATTCCCTTTATTTATGTTTATTTCAGTTTCTATGAATGAAACTTTATTGCGGTGTGGTTTGATATTAATATTTTTTTCTTTGCTTTTTATCATTATTTGCATCGCTTTTTAGTTGAATATGGTTAATATTCGTAGTTCTTTGTTTGTAACTGGTAGTGATGAGTAATTTGTTGTCATAAGTGCATGTGGCTATGTATTTCATAAACGCATCTGACTTTACATTACTGGACGGAACTGTATGCGTATTTCCAGATAAATAGGTATACTTACACTTTAATGTGACTCAGTCGAAAATTGTCAACAAAATTAATAAATTGAAGGCAAACTACAAAAAATATTGTAGGTCCTACTTAGCATTAATGAGTCAATCAACTTGTGTCAGAAAACACTTTAATATTCACATTATCAAAGCTAGATATTTTGCTAGTGTTTGAATTTCAAATTCATTATTACTTATGCGAATTTTTTTCGTCTCTTCCTGCCTTCCGCCGATATCAATACAAAAGTGGCTATAGTTACGCTCGTCAGCTCTTCAATCGATTCCATCTAGCCCTTATTAGCTACATATTTTATCATTAACGTCTGTCCAATATATCAAGTTACCTAAAGGTTGTTTGTTCCATTATACGCACTATTAGCGACATACAACGAAGTCGGTTGGCACACGTCTGTTGTATACAATGCCGTTTGCGTCCGTTCCACTGTTTTCTTTGCCATATTCGATCTGACACTTAAGGTCTTTTACGTCGGAAGAAGGGCACACGTATCCATTTATTTATAGAATATGAAAACAACAAAAACAAGTAATAAAGTAAATAATATTAGTAATATAGCAGCTTAAATGAATGTTTGGAGAAATCTCCCATGATCAGAACAAAGATTTCTCCGAAGCGCTGCCTGCTTCGCGCTAGTGTTGCATAAATATACCAAATATGTGCGATTCACGCGTAAATTAATATTGATGCACATAATTTTCAAGAGTAATTTTTAAATGTTAATCACTCAAGATCTTTTTTTAGGACATGAGATGAAAACTAAAGTGTCTTTTAAACCAGTTGATCACTTGTATTAACTGTTTGTTTCTGTATGATCTACGAAACGTATGAGTAACCAGTAAACCTTTTCCTTCCCTTACGCTTTACAGCCCAGATCAGAATTCAAATACTAATTTGACTTCTTACGTTTAGGCCACATTTTAAGTATATATACTAACTGTGTCTCTATTTCCAGATGAACGTCCGTGTGACGACGATGGACGCGGAGCTGGAGTTCGCGATCCAGCAGACGACGACTGGCAAACAGCTGTTTGACCAGGTCGTCAAGACCATCGGCTTGCGAGAGGTCTGGTTCTTCGGGCTCCAGTATACCGACTCTAAAGGCGACCTCACCTGGATCAAACTCTACAAAAAGGTTAGTAGCTAGTTCTACCTGATTTAAGAGAAATTAAACGTCACAATTTTCAAAGTAGAACCTGAACCTCAAACTCTATAGAGATAAGATAAACATGCGAGAAATAAATTTAAGGATAGAGGATTCATCTAGTTAACAATTTTATAAAAATGCAGCCTGATTACATAACGCGGTCATAATAGAAACAAGATTCGCGATGACGTACTAGCGATAGCATTCCGAAGTAAACCATAGAATCATATACACTTGGTTAATATTAATTTGCAAATATCAACAATATTAAACTTCATAAGCGGTGAAAGAAATCTAGCTGTAGCATCGTTTGAATCTGCCGCTCCGTTTACATACGTTACAGATGAATCTGCGTTTGTTTGCGTTGCAGAACCATCACTAATATGACTGGATACTGCTTTAACGAATAAATTGTTTGTGTTTAGTGCAAGTCGTGAGGGGGCGGCTAATGCCCGCCGCGAACCAAATGCTATGTAACGATTATTTTTAGAACAACCAGTGCGCCTAACAAGTTCAAGATCGTTTCGTTTCTTATTTGTTATTTGTGAGATACTCGCTCGATAAACTAGTCTTTCTCTATCTTGATAACCATCTCTTTGATGAATGTTGATGACGCGATCATCATTTTAATTGCATCGAATATCAAATTATGTTCTCCAAATAGTCTTGGTTGATGTGCACAAACGTCCATTTCCATTCGTCTGCGTTGGCGACGTTCAATTCTCAATCATTCGAAACACGTTTCCGTCATGCTGTGCTACAAACAAACGATTCTGTGGAATGGTTTTCCTTTACTCTTATCCTCAGCGTGACACTGACCCCGTATTGCAATGTCAACGTGTGCTCAACATTACCAAATATATCATTACAGAGCCTACGTATTTTATCAATAAGGTCGTCTGGTTGATTTTAAGTGCACAACTCTATAAATCATGAATATTCAAAGAGGTCATATTACTTTCTTTCCGTTAATAAGCTTTTAGCAATGACATCGATGGAATATTCAGTAAACAATTTGCTACATTTGAATCTACCTTTCAATCCATCCTCGTACAAAGAGCTCCATTTTTTGCTGTCAGCAGCTCTCAAAACTGCAAGGTTATCCTCGTTCGTTGATACATCATGGTCGTATGTTGTGGAGTCACCGCTGTTAAAAAATTGATTTGTTCTATTGATTTTGGTTCTAGCCGGAATTAGGAGCGCCCTTTATCACTGTGCTATTAGCTTTACATAGTTTTAGATAAGATTACACAAACTAATAAGGATTGTCTATCCGGTTATTATTTCCCAAACTTTCATTAAATTAGAGTGTTCATTAAATTACATTCCACGGGTGCACATGAGAAATAATTTATTATGAATAATACTCTTCTTATAAAAGAGGATTATTATGATATGATACGCTATTATTTTTTAAAGAATTGAATCATTTCCTTATGGATAACGTTTTCATAATAAATTTAATTACCTACTTCTAAAAACATCATTCATCATTTTTCTGTTTCGAAAAGAAAGCATCTTTTTACGCACTCTGACTAATTAGCATTCAAAACCCAGAAAAGTTTTCAACACCAAAATTATCGTATTAGCGCGCTATAATTTCAAATACCTTCAATACACTTAGATCAATAACACTTTAACTCTTGTTGACCGTCGGCAATTTATCTCCGTTCAAAGGCCCGAGTCATCCCACGGCCGAATCTTTGACCGTCCTGTCTCCGGTCGTTATCCGGCAGCCCACGTGCCTTTATGTAAACAACCTCATTGAGAGACAATGTTTGATAAACCGAATTGTCGCACTGACAGTTGGCGTGTTGATAAATAATATGTTTAGGAACGCACTGCCTACTGAAGTCATAACTACATATATCAGTGATAGATGGGAAATCTAGAGGACATGTGTCTGTCGTTATAGTCATGGTTGTAGAAGAAAATATTAAAAAAATAACGGAACTTACAATCCAAAGTTGCATTCCGTATCGAGTCTTCCCGAGTTGCCTTCTTTAGGTCTACAAGTTTCTCGGACATTAAATTCAGCTTCTACTATAGTTAATCTTGCTTATCTATAGCGCTCTCATTATGCAGCGCAAGAACCAGTCTCTGCCACCTGGTATGTAGGCACAATTCTCGACCTCGTTCTGTAATTTATGTTCCGAAGTCTTTATGTCCTTCGCCGCAAGGGCGGCGCAAAGTCTGCATTGCTGTTGGTATTGTTATAGTATGTCCCGACGCCATAAAAGCTTAGCACCATGAATTTTGGCACGCACCTGGCTTTGTATGACAGCTCGTGTGTGGAGAAAATTGGGATTTCAGACACGAAAGTGAGGTTTTAAACATTAAATTTTACAACATTCCCATGTTTATGATTTACTTTATTGAAATGTTCGCTCTCATTCAATTCAGCCGTAGTTGACGATACGACTCAATGGACACTCGGCCTTACTTACCTCAATCACAAACAAACCTTTCGCTTGAACGGCTGCGTGTCGCTAATTTCTCTTATGCACACGGTCAGCAATGTAAACAGATGTATATGTGGCTGTCCCTCTCTGTCATACGGTCATCTTAACATGTGTGACAGGGAGTAGTCGTTCAGCTAACATTAGCGGTTTTCACTGTTGGCAGAAAGAAAACCTCACTAAAACTATGTAATTGCAGCAAATACTTGCCATTGCAGTAGAAATCTTGGACAATTATATGTAATGAAATATTGTTTAAAGTGTCACTGTTTGACAGGATTGATGTTGGAGATAACAGACTATGCTAAGATAGAGATTAAAAAACGTTTTGTAGCTAAAGAAGCTAGCTTTAAAGGATTTTGTACAATAAATGGCAATAAAGTACGAGCGGAACATACCATCAATATATTACTATTATTGCGAGCGATTGTTTCTCTACACCTACATCTAATATTCTATAACCAATAGAGGTGTGAGTCAGAGTCAGCAGTGGAACGTGAGCAAACGGCTTTCCATTCAACCGAACAGGTACAATAAATGCTTGGTTCGCGTAAAAAAGTACAATTTATTGAACTCTAGAACGCGGCGTCTCTATCCCTGATCCGGTCTTATTGAAGCATGATAGAATTCCCGCTGAAGTGTAGCCTAAAAACCATTGTGGCAAAGATTTGTATATCAAAAATTGCACATTGTTATAACTGATACATAGAATAGGTACATTCTGATACTTTGAATAAGTATTAAAAGAAGCAGAGGAAAATTTGAGGAACTGAAAATTTCTGAAATGTTCTGGTCCGCACATCTGGATTTCTACAAGAGTCTGAAGAGTCTGATTTAAACCGTCATAAACTATGATGTCATTTATAAAGAAACGGTTGGATATTCCCACAAGCACTGGCTGGTGGCTACAGGCAAGCGAGGTAGTGTGACTGTATGAGTCATGGTCGGAAGCCGGTAATCGCGTGGTTATCGGATCCTGACTATAATTGATACAATGTGCGAGGCAGACGGCAAACTAGTGGTAATGTCAATGACGCTGAATATTATTATAATAAAAATTATCATAATATGAGCCTAAATATAATGTTGATAACCAATCTCTATATTTCCCGTCATCACTGGGTCTTTTGCCCAAGTATCGATATTTCGCGTGCCGTGTTGGCTCCGGATTGGCTAGCATCAAGAATTTGTTAGCTACTTAATTCCGTAATACTGTTTTGCATGCCGTATTTCTCAAAACCTTGCCAATAATGTTTCAAGATTGAAACAATTTTAGTTTTAAAACTGGCTATTGAATACGTTTGCATTTCTCTACCACGAGTGCTCATTCGTAAAACGGCAGTGGTGTGACTAGTTCGGAAGCAAATTAACAGCTATCAATGATTTGTAATTTCTAATACACTTAATTGCAAAAGAAGGCCGATATGTAATTTTATTCCTTCGCTGGATTTTGTTACTTTTCACTTGTAAATATCTGTCCATCATCATTGGAATGTTTATTAATACTATAATTATTATAATTAAAAGCTGTTTGAATAAGAAACTGAATATTAGATTTGAAACTAGTTATTCAAATAAAACTTTTTTTATTGCCCTCATCACAATAATTATATCGGGCCATGGAAACATCCTTGGCCTCCGCTTGGTTATTTTATACATTCAGCAATAATATTATCGTATAGGTACTTCCTTTAGCAAGCAAAATTAAATATGAAGTGATATATTAAATGGGCTAAAGACTAATCAAAATAATCATTTGGTCGTTAGCAATGACCTTTGATAATCATCAATAGTAAAGTTAACCTGATCCTAATGTTGAAATGGTTTCAAAACTGCAACGTGCTAGATATACACATTGCAATAGTATGCAAGAAGTGACAACTTAATATCTGTTGCCTACTAATGCTGTCACTCTTTCGTTTACATGCGCGGGAAAACTAGCTCAAGTTTTTCTCTTTGCCAAATCATCCAGTAATACGGGGCGGGTGTATAAATATGAATAAAGTTTATGATGCCTATAGAATCGATCGATCATTAAATGCGATCCGAGTATCTCAAGGTTACTTCGTAGAATGTATAGTTCGCCAAAGTTTTGTTAATGACGGGCTAAGTCTTTTGAATCATCTAAATTCAAATTCTCAACATCAACACCAATTGCTCCGTCTACCTTGAACAGCAGGATTCTTCACAATCTATCTAATTTCTTAGTGCGAATTTACCTGTCAAACTGGCCTCTGTACCATGCTGCAAGTGCTACAACCTAGATTCACCTGGACATGTCACTCTGTTTAAGGGTTTCCGCTGTTACGCAGTGGAGTCACATACTTTATTATAAATACATGTCGTGTATCGCACTTACGTAACCGGTACCTGCGGCCTCGCGCGACATGTGATAATCATTGTGTGGCAATCGCTTTTCTACTCGACATATTTACGTCCCCACCCTTTGGAGTTTTCTATGACTTATGTTCTTACCGTGGCTGTATCTTTATTCTCTCCCTGAGTAGTAGAATAATTCCATGTCTGAATGTATCGTCAACGTCAGTTTTCGAATTTTATCCAATGTGAACTTCCAAGGCCTAGTATTATGTACTTATAATTTTAGCATTTCTAAATTCTATTGAGTGTTCCCATCTCTGTTAAGCCTATTTATATAATCTGCAATCTTATCTTCCCTAGCGTCTTGTTAACTTTCATCAACACTCTTCACAACATGGCTCAATAAATGACTCAAGATGTGTATGATGATGACGGCCTCATGATGTCACCCCATATATTACTTGTTCTGGGGGCATTAAAATATAGAATTTAGTAGGAAAATAACAAATAAGTAGGTACTGCTTATTTCCTTAAGTTTTCCTGCTGATGAGGCATTGTGTATCTTGCCGGGCGTGTTAAGAAACTTGTACCTTTCGCTTTCTTTTCTTCTGCTAACTTGTTTTAAGTGCTATTAGACGTATATGAACATACTATTAATGTTTCATCAAATATCCTTGTCTGCAGGCAAAGGCAAAAAAGCCAAGACAGCCTTTTTTTTTCGTTTCTTATAAGCCATCTTTGACCTTGGCTTGAAACATTTAGAAGTCTCAAAATTAAGCTACCATATTTTATTTTAAACAATGCTAAATACTTAATTTGAACATATTTGCATGGTCGTGTTGATTCATCTGGTGGCTTCCGTCGTGAGTCGCTGTGACTAAACGCTGCTTGATAACTTTGATACTTCGAACCGTATTAATTAAACAAATTCCAAAATCATTACTCACGATAGTTCTTTAGTACCAGTAACTGATTGTAGTAAGAATTCAACAGGCTCAGTATTAATAGAGGAAGTCATATCGATGAAATATACATTTATTTTAAGGTAGACTGCTGAAACTTAAGTATTGGTTCATACTTCGGCTGAAATAAAATTATTTTCGTTACTCGAATAGTCTAATCAATTTTTGTTTCAATACTCTCTAAATTTAATTAGTCATCGGCAATTATAATTCATGTTATTCAACATCTGCCTGCATATTATCCCTTATTATTACTTATTGGTCTCTCAATATCTCAGACAAAAAATATTTTTATCTAGTGTTGCATAAGGTCTTAATACTACAGCTGTGATAGCTAAATGTAATTATAGTTTTATCAACAAATCTTCTATCTGCCATTGATTATCTGATTTCTATCGAGTGTTTCGCATGAAACCTATCTGATAGCAATCTTAATAATAACAATTTTACATAGGAGTTGTCACCGCTCTCAATTATCTAATTGAACTCTAACGAGTTTAATGATAAATAATAGCTGAAGTTCTTCCGGCATATTATTTAAATCGATGAGTCTATTATTGTATTTTAGTCGCAAATCGCTTTTGTACTTGTGAAGGTTTGATCAGACTGGGATTACACGCGCATTCCAGTTTATACTTTATACCTTGCGTAGATATTGTGTACAAAGCCTCCCACACGTCGGTTTAGTCATCGGTATCTCATATTATATCAACCATCTGTCTCGTGTTTGCCATAGTCATTCATGTGTCAGATTCCGGTTCTCATAGGTAAAATGCCACGGTCGGGCGCCTGGTTGGCCTAGGTACGACTGCTGATAGTCCTTCGTACATCTTATAGTTATGTTGAAGGCTTGTATCAAGCACTCCTCCTGAGCTATTGTTAAATGTTTCAATTTCATTTGATGATAATTTCAGACCAAGCGCAATGATTCTATCTACTTTAGCGTATATGAAATGTTTAATGTCCCTAGTGAAGTACCGAGAACGAGATGTTCAAGAAGTAATGCATGCAGGCAATAACGTTGAATTTAATGTTCACCGTTAAATATGAGAGACGTTAAGTTGCCAAGTCATTGTTCTATAAGTACTGAAACTATACGTATGCATTTTATCGCATCCCTCGTTATCGTATTGCATTGCACTGAAATAGGTGAATTTAGCTACTTGCTATTTGCATCAATATTTGCATGAGTAACATTACCATTGTGCTTTCTGAATTCTCAGTACTTAGTCCAAATTACTTGTGTGACTTACTGAATCATTCTATTGCCTGCATATTTTTCCCAAGTCATCCAATGTGACTTTTATTTGTTTTAACAATCGGCTATGTCTAGCCAAGTCCTCATGGCGGTGAGATCATACTTATACAAAAACCGAGGCTAATTATACATTGTTCCAAATTCTACATGTATGCAAATAAAAGTCATCAGCTATATTATAATCTACAGTTTGTTGCTCGCAATTCGCTTTCTAAAAGCAATAAAAATCTTTAAATTATCATAATGAAACCTTTATTCTGATATCATTCCGTCATTAAACAGTCGTTGTGTGGAGCAAACGGTGCTAGCAATGAGACACTGCAGAATTTTTGTTGGCCATTACACATCATTAAAATAAATTGTTCATTGTTAGTCTTTACAATTATCTCAGGTGTGTCACGTAGTAACACAGATTTCATAAATAAACATTTGTCTATTTATCTAGTCACTTACATGACATGTCATATTATTTTGCAAATTGTTGAGAAGTAGTTTTTACTTTAATTCATCCGACATGCTTTTGAATGCCTTCTCTTGGGAAACATTTTGCTTTTCGATTGGGCCTGTTGATTCTGTATCTAATTATTGAAATATGAGTTAATAGTGAAGACTGTATCTCGCAGCAGCATGACTTACGTCCACGGCACGCGATCTCGTTCTCGACGTGCCAGGAATGCTGCTTTTTGTGGCACCCGATCATTGATTATCGTCGCGTATGAGATATGGCCCCGATATCTGTAGGGCTGCCTTAACTGTATGTCATCGGGTTCGGAAGATATGGTTTGGATGACCCATTTCGGCTCTATCTAAAACTTGTACTGTAACATTTTGTGCAAATAAATGTATTTCCTTTCTTTCTTCTTTTTCTTTTTCTTTTTACTAATCCCAATTTTCCAAATATTTTACCTTTAGGCTTAGGATCTTCAAGTATTAGATATTTTACCTTTAGGCTTAGGAACTTCAGCTATTAGATATTTTACCTTTAGGCTTAGGAACTTCAACTATTAGATATTTTACCTTTAGGCTTAGGAACTTCAGCTATTAGATATTTTACCTTTAGGCTTAGGATCTTCAACTATTAGATATTTTACCTTTAGGCTTAGGAACTTCAGCTATTAGATATTTTACCTTTAGGCTTAGGAACTTCAGCTATTAGATATTTTACCTTTAGGCTTAGGAACTTCAACTATTAGATATTTTTTACCGATTCCTTACTGACTACTGAATTCATCTTGGTGTTCTCATACGTTCAGCGTTAAATATTTTTATTCGTTACAAAAATCAATCAAAATGTATTAGGCAGGTGCCATCCCTGCGGTGGTGCGGTGACTCGGACGTTGCGTCACGAGCGTTGCCGGAATGTTATCATAGATACTGAATAGTGCCTCGAATCCAACGATTACTTAATCATTTGCCTTCCTATCGGCGTATCCTTGAAGCATATCGTTGCGAATCCAGAAGACGTTTTTAGCAATCGGTTGTGTGATGCTAAAGTTGTAGGTGTTCAACTGTGTTCTGATAAGTCTTGCTATGTTGTTATTGAAGTGGCTAAACACTTCTATCCTTTGAGTAATTAGTGTAGCTACGTTATTTTGTGTTAGAATGAGGTAGCAGGCATGTGCTGTGCAGGCATGTGCAGGTGTAACAGACACTCAATGCAAAAATAATTCGCTTTCGACCTTTTCCTTCCGATTCCCCAGTTAATTCAACTTTGTATCGTTATAACATGATTTGATTGATTCTTATTCAGAAATTCCATTAATGAGGGTCTTTCCTTTGGATGTTCGCTGTCGTATTCTCTTATCATACATCAACGCTAACACGTTGATGCTAGGTCAGCCGGTTGCTAACTCGCCAAGTTCCGTTTCGACCGCTCGCCGACATTGCTTGCCCACTTTCTTTACACTTGTCGGCGGAATTCCTATTGACGTTTGACTTGACTTGAGAATTTTAGGTTGTACTTTTGGTACTTGAAGAGTAGGTTTATTATTATCTCGGCGCTACAGTCGACAGGTTCAAACGTACATGAAGCGCGATCAGCTAAGCGGAACACTACGCCCGCGTGACCTCGTTCCCACGCCGAATGCAGCCGCCAGGTGCCATCATCACGACTATCCGCCATGCCCTTGACTACGTTAAACAGGTGTTCATTATGCAAAATTTAACAATGTAAAAGTTTATTCACAAACTGATGGATGACACGTCAAAGTTACATCAAATAGTTGTCTCCTGAGACACTTTTGATGACCTCATTTAGTAGGTTAACGACGTTTTCTATAAGTTGGTGTACGGCAGACGGGTGAAAGCGCCGTGACGGCGTTTGTAGACGACCTTGCCTGTCTCCTTAATGCATAACAATAGTCTCGGGTGTCATACACGGTGTATAATAGAGAACCCGATTTGCGGTCGACGTGTACTTGGGGCGAGCTGTGAACTTCACGGGGTATCGAGTTCAGTCATGTTTACCACGTTTATATGTTGTAGCTTGCAGCTGTTGCTTTGATGATATAATTGAGGGAGCTAACCAAAGAGTTAGCTGAACCAAAGAGTTAGCTGAGTAGACAGGCACTCAGCATCTAAAAGATTTTTGTTTGCTCTTCGGATTTTTTCCAAAAAGGTATTTCCTTGTTTAATTTTACCAGTATTTCACCAGTTCACTTCAAGGAAAGACAAAATTCCAGCTAAAACCACATTAAAGGAATTTCCTCTTAATGAACGCAATTGTGTCTTTGCAACACTTGAGAGAAGGGTCGAGCAAGGTGCCGCCGGGCCATGGCGTCGTCCGCGAACTGGGTTGTGTTAGACAAAGACAACGCCATGGTCTTCTCTGTCCCACACCTCGCCTATTGGATGACACAGAGATGCGTGCGCGAATGCATTCATGATTACACCTTATAGATATTTTATCTCCATTTTTCCATGTTTTTCTTACTTTTCCTTGTACTGTAACCGCATCATTCAAATTCTCTCGAAGTATCTGTAGTAAGAATTCATAAATCGTGATCAGTGTAAGACAGTTCCAATTATCATAAAGGTACGTATTATGACCTCATCAACGTTGACGTAAATAATTTTCACAAAATTTTCCTTATCGAGGTGAGAACATAACACATATCTACACGCAGTTTGAGGAGTATCTAAGAGCGCTTTCGTTTCCAATCTATCGTTGATGTAATCACGTACCTACGCATCGCGTTTGCGGAGAATTCACGCTATATCATCGTCTTCGTTTATTAAACTTTTGCGTTTTCCCATGGAAACCATTCCACTTGTACATTGGATATGACATTTTGATACATGTACAAAGATAAAACTTAAAAAAAAAGTGAAAATTGACTTCAAAAACTTAAAACGAATAAAATAACTTTCTTAAAAACTTAACAGCTTCTGAAGTCTGTGCCACGCTAAGGTGCATTGAAGACCTCAAGACACCGACTTCAGAAGCTGTTAAGTTTTTAAGAAAGTTATTTTATTCGTTTTAAGTTTTTGAAGTCGGTTTTTACTTTTTTTTTAAAGTATTTTTTTTTTAATTTTTTATTACATAGGTAAGCCCAAGACGAACGAAAAGAGGAATCATCAAAATCCGCTTAGAAATGACGGAGATACAATACAATTATGCATATAACTTCGTACATAGGAATAATTACCTAATGTATTATATACTAAAACCTTCCTGAAAATATGTAGATCACTTCAGTGAAAGAATCATCAAAATTAGTTCATTAGTTTTTGAGAAAATCGCGGGCATACAAGCATACATACATATGGGTCGAATACAGAACCTCCTTTTTTGAAGTCGGTTAAAAATCAATCGAAAGTAATGCGTTCCCATCCCCATACGTCAAATATTTGCACCATAGTACCAACAAGTGCTTGATTGAGTGTGTTTTATTGATCTGATACCGCCTGTGACAATCTAAACATTCTACATATTAAAATTGATTGACACCAATGCAATCTTTATCATCGGCATTCGCGCACAAGAACAGCTGATTGTGCGCCGATCATTGGCGGGGTCGACGACCGTACTTTCGCCGCTCCCACGACGCTCGTTGCTCAACGCACGAGCCTCTAAGACAACGCTGAGTCGCTGATCTTAGAACACATAATTGTGCTTAACTATTTTAGCGGCCCGACATCGTTAATTATAGTGTCGTGGCCGAATGTGGCCATTGAGTACCAATTCCCGTAATGCTCGCATCTTTTTGACATTGGAGAGTATTTTGCCACATTTTTATCTTGATGTGTTTCCAAACTACAAGCCGGAGTAACATCGTAAATATATAAAGAATTGTAATGTTATTGATAGGATTGTAAGCTTGCAAATCTTGGTTTGAATATATCTGCTCATCTAGTGGTCATCAAACACGATTTTAGAATCTGCATTGATCGATTTAAATAAAATTCTTACTGACGTTTTATGTGGTTCCAAGCCTGAGTCGATTGTGGAGAAAACGGGTAAGGTACTCTCATCTGCGGTAAAGAAACTAATGACACCCGAGGAAGAAGATGAAGAAGCTGCCTATGACAGAGCCGAAGATCTGGTAAGACCAGGTCTTGAAGCTAGAGGAAATGTAGATTATGATAGAACCACTAAAGGCCACACCGTCCCGCTAGATATAAAAGTTAGAAACAGTAGATAAAGTATAGTACTGCTAGATCAGAATAATATACTTGATGCTCTTGAATTTGAAGCAGCTATATCTGGGTGTATCAAGTGTGGTAGGAGTAGAATTATCGTAAGTGTCCGTGACGTCAATTCTTACGTCAATATTATTTAAGGCGAATTTATCTACTGCTATCGAAGTATATTCTGCCTCTACACGTTTCGAAATTTGATATCGTAATCTTTATTTTTTCTAATATAGTTTAGCAAGACTTCTTCACCATAGTATATGAATCTTCATTTGCGTCTAGCGTCTCTGATTCAATGTCAAAGGTCTCTACAACTTCTGTTATATCTGTAACAGTAGCAGCTGTACTATTCCATGCTACAGTATATTAAATTACTTGTAACCTAATAAGTATCATTATCGTTTGATCATAATTCAATAGTACCAATTCATAACTGCGTTGATTCGTTACATTTAGTTAGGCGATTCTGTTCGGTCAAATCTGCAAATCTACGGAATGCGTTCAGAAATGGATAGTTTTAGGAAAATGTATTGGGATCTGATGAAGTTATTTATTTATGTTTATAACTTCGTTAACGGCTGTTATTGTTAGGCATGTAATATTAGGGTTTTGATAATGCATCAGATAAAGCAACACTTGATTTTAGTCCTGTTGCAGAACTATGACACCCATACCACTAATCCCGGGGTAAGATATTCACATCAATCTTACTGTATGTTTACATTGCGGTATTACATAAGAATAACATGAGTACGAGTTGGATTTTTTTGATTTCAAATTAATAAATTAAGTTACATATTTTCAGAAACAAAAACATAGCATAAACTCCACCCTTCAATAGAATTTGAACCCGGTACCAATAAATTGATTCAAATTCTTAAGTACAAGGCCATATTTGCAGTTGGAACTACATAAAAAAAAAACATGAGAGCGTATTCTGTAGAAATATGCAAAAATGAGGTAACCCCAACCTCCAAGAAAAATTATAGAGAAACTCCTATCAAAGTCCATCCACAGGTTTTTATTTATATGAAACGAAAATGGACTGTTTGCTAACAGTATCAAAATATCAAGCATTGCAAGATTAGGATTTCATTAATAATCATCGTCATCGTGACATGAATTAGATGAAGATAACTTGGTCATGCTGATTCTAAATATCTTTATTTATTGTTGATAACTGCAAAATTATATGACCGAAAGAATGAACTGCCCCTTTACAGCTGTATTTTGATGTACAGGATATAATATCAATTTTATCAGTGATAATTATATCACTTACTAGCTGATCCGACAGACGTTCTCCTGTCCTTTCAATAATTCATAAGTACAAAATTCCCATAGAAAATGCACTTTCAGTTTTCCGGAATTTTCCAATTGTCCCGGCAACATTTAAAATTTTTCTCTTCATAAGAACCTTCCTCGAACTTTAAGAATACTTGAAAAAAAATCCGAGTTGGTGCAAATGTTCTCGATATTTGTTTTGAGCAGCAACACATTTAGCCATTAATTTTTATTCATATAGATTGTAAACATTAGTTACTATGAAGGTTGATACTTCAAACATCTGAAAAATTCTCTTTATCAGAATTACAAGTTATTTTTACGTGATCGTGCGAACTCTCAAAGATTTTTAAAACATATTTAGAAAACATTTGCACTGATGTATTTGTTTTGTAAACTTAGCTTAGTTGTTGTTACTAAGCTCACGTCTGCAAAAACAACATTAATTTAGCGTTATCTATGGAAAATATTGAAAACGTAACTTCTTTTATTGACTAATCCTTGACGTTGTAACATATCTAAAGCATATAAGCATGACTAAGAGATATCAAGCCAACTTATCAACTGTTTTCTTTCATTGAGGAATGTATAAGTCTGGGAAACATCATCATTTCAGCCGAAAGACGTCCACTGGCAACGTGGCAACTTCGACCGGTTCTGGGAATGTTGATGGTTAATGCTAATTTTTTTTTATGAGAACGTTTGACTATACATAGCAAAAATGTATTCCAAAGTAAAGTTATGTATTATTATATAGTAGTTTATATAGTGTTGTCTATGGCATTTTTACTTACATGTAAATTTCATAGTACCGTATTTCTACAAACCGACTTAATAAATGTTCTACAGAACTTAACACACGCCTTTAGTCATTCGCTTATTTGTAAAGTTTTCCTCTATTAATTCCCCAATTTGTAAATATTAATTAGGTGACCATACAGCTTATCGTCCAAAACCTTGGGTCACGATCAGCGGCTTTCCCATAGTTTCCATTTGGGTGCAAATTGTTGTAACATTTATTTAGCGATTAACACTTCGTTGTAGTCGTGTTTCATATCTCGCCACGTTATATCTTATCGCTGATCTCGGCTATGGAATTCCATTCCGTGTATTTCTTTGAAGTGTTTGGGAAATTTATTTTCAATATTCCGTGTATTTCTTTGAAGTGTTTGGGAAATTTATTTTCAATTTTTTTGTAGGTATTTACATAAAGTATTGGAGTTTGTAGTCGTGTTGTAACAATTGTATTAACAAGTTATTACATAGCCGCCTATGTTGTTCGTAAGTACGTTATTGGATTATAGTGTAGCGAACTAACTGAAAGGTAACTCTGGTACATATGCTTTATTCTGTTTCTAAATGCGAAAACTAAAATGATAAAAAACGGAATTACATGAAAACCCTGCTTAATTCACCGCACTTTCTGACCAGTATAGGTTTCTTTCCGCTCAGAGAAAACAACGGAGAAAAGCAACTATGAATACTCCTCTAAAAAATTCAGGGCTGTCGTCAATTACATTTACAGCAGTCCCATAGCAGTCACTGACCTTTCATTAACAGAAATCTTAAACGATCAAATTCTATTAACCCACTTAGGAAAGTACCTTCAAACTGACGTAGCCATAACTGGGTGTACAATGAGAACCTATTTACAATTTGTTCTACGTTATTTAAACGGTTCACTGGCAATTATAGCTGTTGTTCATATGGGTAGGATGATTTATTAAGGCAAGTATAGCTGCTAACTCGAAAACTATCGAACGGATGTTTATACGATTTTAACTAATGGACGGAGTAATTCATGAGGAAGGTAGTAGGCGAGGAAATATGGAACATTTTGAAATTTCCTATGCTCACATTTTTAGTCAGTTAAGTATAGCAGTTAACGTCAAAAACGGCTGTTTTTGCTATATCTGCGTTCGCTAAATCAGCCGTTTTTGACGACACTCAACCTCCTAAGGTTGAGTGTTAATTTTTTGAATACAAAAAATTCTACCTCATTTGACTAAAAATGCGTGTAATAGGAAATTTCAAAATGTTCCGTATCTCCAGACATTAATTTTTCAATGGTGGCGCTGCCAGTTAGTAGCTCTACTCGCCTTAAGACGATGGTCAGTATGGTCACCTTTCTGGTAAGCTGAGATACTTGAAGTATCCTATAGGTCGGTTAAAGGTCCTTGCAGTAGAGTGACTCAGCAATCTTATGCAGAAGATCTTAAGCAACATTTAAACTAAGTGCTTTAATTGGTACAGTTTATGGAACGCCTCTTGGTCATGTGACACAGTGTCGGTTAATTAGTTGAAGACTATTGTTGATGATGCCTAGCTAGATGAAGAATTAAAGATGAGGTTATTTTAAATAATCCACTATAACTACTATTTTTTTTGTATATAATCGACTATTTATTAGCTAACAAGTTATGTTTGCTACTAAAGTCAATCAATCTGCCTAGCCTTTTCCCAACTATGTTGGGGTCGGCTTCCAGTCTAACCGGATGCAGCTGAATACCAGTATTTTACATGGAGCGACTGCCTGTCTGACCTCCACAACCCAGTAACTGGGTAATACTATACCCCTTGGTAAGACTGGTTGTCAGACTTTCGGGCTTCTGACGACCCGTAACGTCTGTCAAAGATCCACGAATGACAGCCGGGACCAACGGCTTAACGTGCTTTCCGAGGCACGGAGGAGTCTCGGTATGTAAAGATGGTCACCCATCCACGGACAAACCGCGGCAAGCGTAGCTTAACCTTCCTACTTACTTACTTACTACCTTAATGTTTGCTACTAAAGTCAATCAATCTGCCTAGCCTTTTCCCAACTATGTTGGGGTCGGCTTCCAGTCTAACCGGATGCAGCTGAATACCAGTATTTTTGTGTGTTTGCTACTAAAGTATGAGCACAAAAAAGTGTTACTGCATAATTATGACATTTTTATCATCGTGAGAAAAAGTTAAGAATAAGCTTGCCTTGAATAAGTTGTCCTTCCGTATCGTAGCAACATTTTTATGGCTAATTTATTATATAGTAGAAACAATATTATTTAATTAAACTATTATGACGTCCTATCTTGCTAATTATTACGCTAAATTAATAAATAGGTGCGTACTTCCTTTAAATATATGTAGGTAGTTAAATCCCTCATTATTTTATGTGTATTAAAAATTAAATTAAAGCCAGTAAATGGCGATGAATTGTAATTAATTGTTGCCTTTTTAACGCTTCCCCTGGATTACGTGGCACACAACGAAGTCAGGGTCGCTACCGTTCTCGAGATGGGTAAGATTCTACGTGCATTTTCACCCTTTATGTTGTGTGTGTCCAACTGTCCAGTGTGCTTTACTGGTGAACATAGAAAGACTGCAATCTAACCATGGTCCAACTGGCCCTGGGTCTATCAGCTTCAAAGCGGTTTATGTGTTCATCTTTAAAGATTTACACCATCCTATAAAATATTTACCCATCATATTTTATAGTGAGATAAGCTTTCAAGAACTTGGCGTATATGATGCGCCGATGGCGTATGTAGTTTCGTAATATTTCATTAAATAAAATGTCTACACAACCTCGTCCTACTGGCCTTGTGTTGTGGCCGTACTTAACTCTTATCTCTTGTTCTAACATTCTATGTATATTACAGGTGATGCAACAAGACGTAAAGAAAGAAAACCCACTGCAGTTCAAATTCCGCGCCAAATTCTACCCCGAGGATGTGGCTGACGAACTCATCCAGGAGATCACGCTGAAACTGTTCTACCTTCAGGTAAGACAAACCATATAACTTATTTCTCCAGTATGTACCGTACCCGGCCGTAAATATAGCACTTTGAATTTTCTAAAAAGTTCGGTTGTGTGAGCGTCGCCTTGGACACTCGTACGGTCAGCAACAGAAGTCGGTTAACACTGCTTTTTGACACCATCTAAATTAACCCAAAATGATTCGAGAAACTGCTTTTTTTTCGTGTAACTGTGAAGATTTAATGTTCTTAAAATTTTAAGTAAGTACTTCTGTTCCGATTTGAATTAAATATTACGCTTAATAATTAAGATTAAACTATAGTTAAAATCTCGCTGCAGACTTAGTCATAAATCATAATCTAATGTGCGCTAGTTGCGCGCGATCAAGGCCATTATCGATAACAGAATCATTAAGGTTATCACGTAAACATACTGCATTCATTAAGTATGCAGGGTAGGTGTTTATATATTTAATATGCTTTGTAGTAAATTTGGTAATAGAAAAAAAAAAATGTGTATTTATTTCTATCACCCATTTATAAATATATAATACTATCGATATCACTCATCGACTGCAGTAATGCACAGGACTACGTGTGGGCGTGGCCTGCCCATAAGGCCCGTGAGTGGGAAAGAGAGCGAAACACTCGAATGATTTATGACCGAGTCTGCAGCGAGATTTTAACTATACTATAAAAAACTGCAAGTGTCCATCGACTTTAGTTGCTGACTGTGCCTGTGGGCAAGCATATTCTTTCTTTCGATACAGGGTGTAAGGGACAGCCCTCCGCAAACTAACTGGGTGCATTCAGTTCCTTATTTTGAATCATATTCCACCGGAAAATTTTCGTTTTTTTTATCGTTTTTTTTCAGTTATTATTCCTTTATTTCAATGTAAAATTATATTCTCTGTACGCAGCACTCCATTTATGTAAATAAAATAGCAAAAACAAAAAATCAGCAATGGATGTTGAAATACTGCATGACCCGGTGGCGGGGAAGGCTCACTGCGCTGCCGTTCGCTACGTGCGTTGTGCCACGGTAACGATACATTGCGTGTGAGGTAATAAAACAAATCAGGTTTATTGGATTCCGATAACGTACATGAAATAATTTCATGTACCGGTCATCTTAGTGTGATATACTGAATTCACCCCTTCTGCGGAGGGCTGACCCTTACACCCTGTAGCTATAGATAAATACAGGCATAAATAATAATTTAAGTGATAATATGTTAATGTTTTTGTTTTATTTAATAAAATGGTAAAAATGGAAATGATGGTATATTAAAATAATTGAAATAACATTATTATTTTTTTAGATTAAAGTAAATAATGTAAATTGAAAATTAATGTAATTATTGTAACTGTTTAGATATAATTGTAAATTGTTTTTGCATACCGTTATAACGGTGAGACATGCAGCACTATGAAATGTTAAGAACAACTTTGTGAACATACCATGTTTCTGGCAAATAAATCATCATCTTCCTGCCCTTATCCCATATTACTTGGGGTCGGCGCAACACGTTTTCTTCTTCCATTGTCCCCTGTCAACCGTCACGCTATCATTCACTCCCTTCTCTTTCATATCATTCCTCACACAATCCATCCATCTTTTCTTTGGCCTTCCTCTGCCTCTCCATCCATCAACATCTATATTCATCACTCTTTTAGTCACATGCGTTTCGTCTCTCCTCATTACATGCCCATACCAAGACAAACGATTTCCTTTCAACTTTTCTGTCACTGGCGCCACTTTCAAACTTCCTCTTATATACTCATTTCTCACTTTATCCATTCTTGTCACTCCACACATCCATCTCAACATTCAGTTTCTGGCAAATAAATATTCTATTTTATTCTATATCTATCCGTGGGCCAGTCTCTATTTAAACGTCGATATGATTTTTTACGCCCGTAATAGGAACACCTATTCGAAATAAGCAAACAACGTAGTTTCTCAAAACAATTGAAATGGAAGCCTCTACTGCCAATAATGTGACGTGGGATCTATGAACGTGGGACATCACGTGGTCGGATTGCAATACTACTTGCAATCATCATGATATATGAATACTGTCAAGCTGATAAGAGTTTTGACTTTGTAGGCGTGACTCGGTATTTAGCTTATCTAATTATTATATGCAAAGATTTACATCCCTAAGTAGACTAAAGCAGAAAACTAAAGATAAAAAGAACTCTTATCTCAGGAACTCCTACGATATACTAGATGTTGCTGTAATCTGCCAGCGTTGGTTTATTTGACGATACCATGAGCAAGCATAGAAACATCTTGGTTACTTACATCTGTTCAGCAAACTTTATAGAATAATTCTGCGGCAAATCCACTTATGCGTTTACCGACACAATAAATTATAGTTAATGCCTGAAGGGTCAGGGCTCGCAACCTGCCATTACTTCGATTGTAGTCTTTAGCCCTACTTCCCATTGTTGGACAAAGGCCTCCAACTAAGTATTTCTATATTCTTCGTAATTGCCTACTTGTTGCCGTTTCCGTGATCACTGAGGCACGGAAGGGTATGGCGATGGCGGGTCAGTCACAAAGGTTAGGCTATACGGTAGCAATTTGTGTAACCCCTTTCTCAGGATAGCACGCTATTTGGCGACTTAAATTAAGGAAGTCCTCAATTTAATGGAAAATAATTCAAAATCAATGCGGGTGATCGTTGAATCAATTTTGCGTTTCGCGTCAAATGAAACATGCCTAGTGATGAATCACGAAAAACTAAATAAATTAAGTGAAATATGAAATGGCTAGAAAGGGTTTAAGCACTGAGATTACGGATGATAGAGATGTTTGTAAGAAGAAAACGATTCGCAGACTTGAAGTAAATTGGGATAAGAGGGCAAGAGGATGACTATGAAGCAGCCTATCTCCTGGATCCCCACAAAAAGCAGCGGATCGAAGATTTGACTTTGATTGGTTGATTTAGTTCAAGTTAGGGTTTAATTAACATACTTAATTTATCTACTAAATATTTGCATACCCTCACTAAATGGCGGAATGTGTCACTGAATTTTATAAGTAACATCTCTTGTACCTACCACCTACCACGTTGTGTACAAATAAATTATTTTTGGAATTACCTTCAGAAATTGGTAATTTTTTACCCTGTCCTAACATATTCCTATCTTCCTCAGGTGAAGAACGCGATCCTATCTGACGAGATATACTGCCCGCCGGAGACGTCAGTGCTCCTGGCATCGTATGCAGTACAAGCGCGGCACGGCGACCACAACCCCGCCGTGCACGGGCCCGGCTTCCTCGCCAACGACCGTCTACTGCCGCAGCGAGTCACCGACCAGCACAAGGTGTGTATACTGTGGCTTAAGGCTTACAAGATCTGCTGCCAACATATTTTAACCTTTGCTTCGTTCAAAATCAGGCAAGGATTCGGCAAGATGCGTTTATCAATAATGTGTTTAACCAAAAATGGTGGAAATGGGGATTTAACAATCTGCGCAAACTATATCCTTGAATCAACTGACTTTTCCCATTGTAGATGACATTTCTAAAGCGTTTTCGATGAGGACGACGCTGCCTAGGCCATGAAATTTAGACTTGCAGTTTGGTCCTTTCAACTGTTCATTCATGAACAATTAGTTGAAGTCATCGATTCTGTTTGGTGCATAGTAACCGGTTTACGTTTATAGATCGATAATGATCTCGTCAATCAAATTAACTAATAGTAACATTATATACAGATGTCCCGCGAGGAATGGGAGCAGAGCATCACGAACTGGTGGCAGGAGCACCGCGGCATGCTGCGCGAGGACGCCATGATGGAGTACCTGAAGATTGCGCAGGACCTGGAGATGTACGGCGTCAACTACTTCGAGATCCGCAACAAGAAGAACACCGAGCTGTGGCTAGGTGTCGATGCTTTAGGGCTCAATATCTACGAGAAGGATGACAAGTTAGTACTCTACCTTTTACCCGACTGCGCGACAGCAAAGACAGGGTTATGTAAATCACGCGTATCTATGTACCTTTGTGTGTGGGATTCTTTGTACCCTCGAAGCATCCCAACGAATGGATGGATTTTAATACATAAGGTGTCAATCGCCTCGTCTAAGTTGTGCGAAACATCGCACAACTTAGACGAGTCGATTCCCAAAAAAACCTTCCCATTTTGTTTGTTTGTTTTGTAACCTAGCCTATAGCCATATAGACTAGGTTTTAAAATCAAAATGGCGGATTTTAGACGTTAATTTAGGGTATGAAAGTAAAGGGCTTGAGAATCCAAAAATATAACACTAAAAGGCCAAAAATAAAATGAAAAAAATAACCCGACTGCAACTACAAAGTTCAAAACAAACTTACTTTTCAAGCAGTTTGTTGAAGTTGATGGAATCAAATTTGAGATTGAACTAAAATAACTGTCACCTTGCACCAGACTGCTTAAAAGTGATCTTGGCTTGAACTGTTTTGTTGCAGTCGGGTTTTTAAATTTTCTCATTTCCTTTTACCTTGAAATTAGTTGACTGAATGTTCCCCAGCACGTAAATTTAAATCAATCTGCAGTCTTATAGTAATATAATCCAGTGAATCGCTTCATTTTTATCTTATTTGCAAAAAATGACAATTTGAAATGTTTTAAAACTACTTTTTGGTTTCAAACTATAATGGTAAGTATCTATGAAATGTAAATAAGAATTATTTACTTTTTATAGAGATCATCTAGATCCAGAGCTAGTGGCTGTCGACAGTCAAGCATGCTTAAGATCCTAAAGCCTGATTTACACGGTGCAATCTAATTTCCTGTGGCATAAGCTGAAGCAACAATCAAAGTTACACTGTCCAAACAGTGTTTAGACGACGCAAGTCATGATGCAAGTCATTTGTTGCTTCAATTATATTGTATGAATCTTGTATCGTGTAAATGAGGCTTTTGCATATGAAGAATACCCATCAAACAATTACACAAAACTCCAAAAACTAACATTGCACATTGTTTACATTCCAGACTGACACCAAAAATCGGTTTCCCCTGGTCAGAGATCCGGAACATATCGTTCAACGACCGCAAGTTCATAATCAAGCCGATCGACAAGAAGGCACCGGACTTTGTGTTCTTCGCGCCGCGCGTGCGCGTCAACAAGCGCATCCTGGCGCTGTGCATGGGCAACCACGAGCTGTACATGCGCCGGCGCAAGCCCGACACCATTGATGTGCAGCAGATGAAGGCACAGGCTAGAGAGGAGAAGCTGGCAAAGCAGGCGCAGAGGTTGGTAGTGTTGAACTTGGAAGTAGTAAAAAACGATTTAATGCACTGTTGTGCCGTCGACACGAAGAAGAAGCATTTCGCTAGAACATTTGTCAATCTGATTTGCAGCTAAAAATCTCAATACGACTTAGCCTATAAAGTCTCTCTTCCAATTTAAATCCTTTATTTATAAACGTTGACTAATGCCCGTTTTCACCAACCCTAAGTAAATTATAAATAATAATAATAATAAATTATATATTTTTAAACAGCAACACAGTACATGGCATATGGAAACAGTAGGTTGTACTACCAAATTTAAAATTATAGTCAGCTTTCCGTGCTCCTAAACTAGGTACGCAGACCTGTATCTTAGGAGTCGGAGATTTTACGGTTTCAATTTATAAAATACAACCGTGACTTTACTGTTAGTTTACAGTGGTTGTTAACACAGCAGATGGAGTGAAAGATTGTGTTTGTGTAAATAGGGATGTGTTTATGAGTGTAGTGTGTGTGTAGGGAGGTGTGTATGTGAAGTGTGATTGTTTGATAAGCTAAGTGACACTTAAATGAATCCCTAAATAAAATTGCACTATTGGATTTTCAACTCTCGGCGCTGTGAAGCCTAGAGTTGAAAATCCAATAGTGCAATTTTCTTTAGGGATTTATTTAAGTGTCACTTAGGCTTGGTGAAAACGGGCATTAACCACACATATTTAACGTTTAAACGTCTCTTAACTTTAAGCATCGTTTATAAATAAACCTCATAGTGTGTTCTTCAACAAATGCCCAAAAACATAATAACTACAACATTAACATTTAAAATTCCAGAGAAAAACTCCAACTGGAAATCGCAGCCCGCGAGCGCGCGGAGAAGAAACAACAAGAGTACGAGGACCGACTGCGACAGATGCAGGAAGAGATGGAACGTTCTCAAGCGAACCTTATGGAAGCGCAGGACATGATCCGAAGGTTGGAGGAGCAGCTGCGTCAGCTGCAGGCCGCTAAGGAGGAGCTGGAACAGAGGCAGAATGAACTGCAGGCTATGATGCAGCGCCTCGAGGAGACTAAGGTCTGCTCATCATCATCTATATATCCTAAGCCCAGCTAGCCTTTTAGTCTAGTCTAACCAGATGTACCTAAATTCTACTATTTTACATAAAGCGATGCCTACCTGACCTCCACACAAGCCAATTACTGGTTAACACTTTCAGGACACTATACGGCTATAGCCGTCATAACAATAAAACTTCTATTATGTCTCGTTTACTGCGCGTGAACCTTATAATGCGAGTTGACTGTCCTAAAAGCGCAGAATAAGTTCGCGCAAAAAATTGTTACTGCACCATTATGATTAACGACTTCAGTTTTTCAGTAGGGTTTCTCCTTTATTGCTGACGTAATAGGCAATACTGGACATCAAATTTTCTAAAATCTCACTAAAATTGAATAACATCCAACAGAACATGGAAGCCGCCGAGCGTCAGAAGCTGGAAGACGAGATCCGCACCAAGCAGGAGGAAGTATCCCGCATCCAACAGGAGGTCGAGATCAAGGATACGGAGACGCGCCGCCTGCAGGAGGAGGTCGAGGAGGCGCGGCGCAAGCAGGTGAGGCGTGTTCGCTTGTAGATGGTTTATTTGGTAGACCAACACATACAACACAGCCATACAAGAAATTAATATAAAATAAAAGTTCTGGAATATGTGCCTATTACAGCCTATATACCCCCCCCCCCCCCCCCCACCACCCAACTCACCCTGCCTGCCTGCCTGGTGCCTGCTTTCACCATGAATTATTTACCATGCGGCCTCAGCACCCTTTGAAAACCTGGAAATTAAAACCAATGTAGAAATTTTATAACATTTTTGTGGCCAGATTTTGACCTCATTTTCAGCATCAGCATCCCTAAAAACCTTGAAAGTGACACCCATAATAATAAGTTAGCAAACGTCACTATGTGCTAGCGACCGGGCGACCGGGGGCCCATTATTGAGTGTGCAAGTCACCCCCTGCCAATTTATCTGTGTATATAATATAACATTGGTCAGGCAGGGGACATAGTTCTTCCATAGTTCAAGGTACCCAAACCACTATTTATAGCCACCTAAACCCATAGCCCAATATGTTATGTTTCCATGTTCTGCAATAGTGCACCAACCGGGGGTTGTCCTTCGGTGCACTTGCATAGTGCATACAGGGATAATCGTCGTCTGGTGCCTCCTCATTATTTAAAATTGTCTAAGGGGCCTCTGCGAATTGGCTTTGGCAGCTCGTACGCTTTCCAAAGGCCCGGGAAAGGGTTCCGAGATATATCAAAGTCAAAGTTAGCAAAATTTTGTAGCCTCATTTGATTTTTATTTTGACCTTTTTTTTTTGTTATCAGCACCGCTGAAAACCATGAAAATGACACCCATGACGAAAAAAAACGCATTCCTTGTTGACCGCCATCTTGGAATTTTATATTGGCCTCATTTTGTATCGGCACCTCCTAAAATCATGCAAGGACTCCCATGACATTTGAAATCAGAAGGTAAAAGCCGCCATGGTAACCTTGATTTTGGTAATAGAGTTCTGTATTCACTCTTTTGTACGCGGAACCCTAAAAATAACAATATTCAATCGTTATTTAGGTCATGCTACACATTTACATTCAATACTAATCACTCCTAACATCTTGTATTTTTGGCCATCAATCGATTGGTTCAATCAAAGGTTTATTTCGCGGCGCTGGCGGTCTGAAAGCCGGGCCGGCGCGGACGCGGGCCCAGTCGGGTGAAATTCGGGCGTGGACAACAGCCTTAAAGATCAAACTTTTCTAAAAGATAATGTGTTTAGGTGTTTACTCATTGTGTCCGTAATAAGTACCTGTTTATGTAGTATTGGAATGTTTATTAATCTTTCGTATTCCGTAATTACAGATGTAATTAAAATGCCATTGTTTCTCGATCTGCGCTCCGGCAAAATCAAATTCATTTATTTGCTAGAATGTAGGTTTACAATGTGTATAGGCAAACGAAAAGTTTATTAGTGACAGGT
This sequence comes from Cosmia pyralina, assembly GCA_946251885.1. Lineage (NCBI taxonomy): Eukaryota > Metazoa > Arthropoda > Insecta > Lepidoptera > Noctuidae > Cosmia > Cosmia pyralina. The sequence continues at coordinate 1,809,945 of OX276348.1, read as the reverse complement.
GAGAAAATAAGTAAGGGGTGTGCAGGCAGGATTTAGAAAGGGAATGGGCTGTATAGATCAGATCTTCTCCCCTAGATGCATAGCCGAAAAACATCTGGCAAGGCACAAGAGACTGTACTGTGATTTCGTTGACTTGGAGAAGGCCTATGACAGTGTGTGGACGGAAGAACTGTGTTCGACACTATCCATGTAAGTGTGGACTGGCGCTTGGTACGGGCATTGAAATCTTTATACAAGGATTCCAGTGCTTGTGTTATGTAAAGGGGGGATACACAAACTGGTTCTACATCTCGAGGGGTGTTAGACAGGGTTGTGTAGCGGCACCGTGGCTGTTCTACTTGTACATGGGTAGTTGTCTGACAGATTTGAAAAAGGGTGTGTTCGGATTGAGGATGAATGAGTTGCCTGTCAAATGCCTTCTCTACGCAGATGATCAAGTTCGACTAGCATTTTCAACAGAACAGTTGTAAGACATGCTGACAGTGATGGATAAGACGTATAAGATGAAAGAGATGAATATAAATGTGAATAAGACGAAGGTCATGGTATTTGAAAGAGAAAAGGATGTATTGGTGAGTGATGTGAAAATAAATGATAAGAGTGTGGAACAAGTGAGTTTGTACATTTGGGGAGTCTGTTTACAGGGGATGGAAAGATTGATGAAGATGTGGAAAGGAGAGTAAATGTAGGAAATAAAGTGAATAAGGATGCGATTGTGATGCCCTTGGAGGACATAATAGTGACCTTATTGGTGATGGTTTCCAGAGAGATCAGGCGTAGTACTCGCACCCGGCGTGCATGTATGACCAGATGTATGAACGGAAACGGGGTAAAAAAAGTATGTAAGCATAGCAGGTCATGCCACCTGCGAAGAATGCATGGGAAGAAGGCGGAAGTATATGTTTGTATGTGTATGTATTAATCCTTGTTGTCGTTTCCCAGGACGAGGCCGCAGCGGCGCTGGCCGCAGCCACGACCCCGCAGCACCACCACGTGGCGGAGCGCACGGACGAGCGCGGCGAGGGCGCGGACGGCGACGCCGCGTCGGATGCCGGCTCCGAGTCCGGCGGAGGAGAGCTGGCGCGCGGGCCCGACGACCTGGTGGACCCCGTCAACGACCGGCGCACGCTGGCCGAGAGGAACGAGCGGCTGCATAACCAGCTCAAGGTATCTTACCTAAACTTGACATTAGTGTGGGAAAACATCGTGGTGAAGTCTGAAATCGCCTATCTCGAGGGAGCGTGGTTGCTCGAAGAGGCCTTTGCCCAGCAGTGGGGAAATAATAGGCTGGTATCTACTTAATACAAATCCACTCATTCACGGACTGGACAACACAGCCTAAACCGCTGGCTCTATAAGCATGAAATTTTGCACAAGAGTTCCACAAAATAAACGAAGTTCACTAAGGACAAATTTTCGAAAATTCATCAGAAGGTTAAATTAGTCCTTAGTTTTTGCCGATAGCAAATGCCATCGGGCACAATAATAATATTGTTTCACATTTTTATCCATCGTGCTTTGTTTCTGGTTGACAGCAACTAAACTATTAAATCTTATCTTACTACTATTATAAATGCAAAAGTTTGAATGGATGGATGTTTGTTACTCAATCACGCCAAAACGGCTGAATGGATCTAGATGGAATTTCGCACAGAGATAGATTATAGTCTGGAATAGCACATAAGCTACTTTTAATTCCGGAAACATTACTGTTCCCGTGGGATAATTTCCGACTCCACGCAGGCGAAGCCGCTAGCTGACTAGTCAGTAATATTACCTTAAATTATGCCAAATATATCCCTCTAAGGGCTAATTGTTCAATAGGTTGATAGTTGATAACTTTTACCTGAAGAATAAATGTGACAGTTTGACATATTTTCTATACAAACCGCCATATTTATTCCTCTGATAAAAATTATCTGACTATTGAACAATCAGCTCTAATAAAACTAAAACTGTGTAATAGTAATAGTAAGTAATCTTTATTTATTTCTCTCTTCACAAAGGTATACTTATTTTATTTTATAAATAGAGACAAGAATAATAACTTTGTTACAAAATCAAAAATATGATCCTTTGTGAGAGACTGACACCCAGTGTGACAGAACACCAGTAACACGCAGCATAGCATCACGCCTGTAGTTACCTGATGGCGTAGACAGAAATGTATTCGAACTACACCCACATTTGAGTTTTATGTAGTGCATCTCCTGTTTTAATTTTTAATAATAACAATTGATTTTCTCCACAGGCGCTAAAGCAAGACTTAGCGCAGTCTCGCGACGAAACAATGGAGACAGCCATGGACAAGATCCACCGCGAGAACGTGCGCCAGGGCCGCGACAAATACAAGACTCTGCGCGAGATCCGCAAGGGCAACACCAAGCGACGCGTCGACCAGTTCGAGAACATGTAGACACCTCTCCACGCGACACCCGGGCTGATCACTCCACCTCCTCCCATCCTCTCCTCTCTCCTACAACTCGCCTTGTTCTTGTATAATAACATTGTAATTCTAACTCTGTAATTGTCTACGCATTCATAGATCAGCTCTCGAGTCGCCCCAGGTCGTGGACGGCCGTCTAAGATGTAAGCGGATAAGTGTAGCAATTATAGGCTTTACTCTCAACGCGTAAAGCTTATAATTGAGTCGCGCTCTGCACGCGGCCCGACCCTTTCATAATCTGAAGTGCCAAAAATGTATTTTCAAACATTCCGTTATATTTCGCGAAATCAAAACACTCATAGTAATATTGAGATTGATTAGTGACAATGGCGAGCCGCGCGTCGCGCGTCGGGCCGCGTGCGGGCGACGGTCGTGATACTACGTTGATGATCGAACGATATTTTTATATAATTTTATACACCGTCCAGGCAATATGTATCTTTTGCCGTCGTCAAGAGATTGTCAACTAATAAAGGGTCAAATGATTCAGCGGTGCTTACATATATATATGTGTGTACGAACACTCGCACTTGTCGGGCGTCGTAGTCGAAACTAACTGTAAATATTGATTATTATTACTTATTAGTAATTTTATGTTAGACCGTTGTGCTATAACCTATTAAAGTGAACATTTCTAGGAATCACTTCTACAGCGATATATTTTAGCAATAGCCAGATAAATCATAAAATCAAAGCACACAGAATTGTTTTTATTAATAATAATCATTTTTAAAAATAATTTGGATTTTATTCATCTAAATGTTATAGTTAAGCGTCGTACCGGGAGGATGTAGTACGAGTCATATAGCTGCTGTGTGCTGCGGCTTATATTTTTATTTGTGGTAGTTGATTCGGTTATTATAATTTGTCTGTTGATTATTTTAGTGTTTGGCGGATGTGTGTGTGTAGGCGTGGACAGACGAGAGCGTGGCTCGCCGCTCGCCACTCGGGACTAGCGGTCGGCGCTAACTGTGCGCACTGCGACAAACACCTGCAACGTTGTCATACACAACGTGCCGAGTTTTGCTCAACCTATACCAATGTCCTGCGTGTGATCGTGTAGGCGAACGCGATGCGGTGAAAGGGAGGGGGCGACGCCCCTTATTTATTTTTATAATCATTTATAATCTAGATGTAGGAGTTAGAGCTGCAAGTGTAATTATTATTTCCAGTTCAGTTTCACGTCGGTCTGTTATCCTGATATTATGTTTATATACGAGACAGTGATTGCGCGACCAATATATTATGTATGTTAAGTCGGAGACGTCGCCTGGCGCATCCGGAGACACAAATGTATCGGCCAACGAAACTGTGCCCACTTGTTCTTGAACAAAATTTGAAATAGATTCTAAAATGTATGCTTGTAGGGAGAGTATATAATTTTAAGTGAATAGAAGGCATTCCATAAGTTACAATGCGGTGGCGTCGACTTGGTTTTTATGAAAATTAAAATGTTATGAAAATATAATTGTTCGTGTTTTGTTTAATATAAGTGCCATCCGTCACATGTCCATGTCTGAAGTCCGAGGGCGACCCGGCGGCGGTCGGACGAGCGGCGCCGCGGCCTTGCACCAGTATTCCGATATTTTCTTGTCATTATTTTCTTAAAATTTTACAATACCACGTTGCCTTGGATTTAATATAAATTTTTTCCAATAAAAATATTTAAGTAAATAAATTGTAGTGTTTTATTTATTAAAAATATTCCTTTTCATAACATAAAACTGTATGATTGATCACATACATACACTTCATATTGCATTTATCCACAATACTTTTGAATTAAACTTACACACTAATAATTTGATTATTTTACTATAACATTTTGAATTTTGATTTAATTTGTCACAATAAATTCTTTAAAAATGATTATTTTAGATCACATGTGTTTAAATAATTTAATTAGTTCATTTAATTCGATCTTCAACGACGACGCACTCAATATGGTGTCACAACAGATTGACTGCTTCAATTGTACTCTGAGTGAATTCACAAGGGCCGCATATTGTAAAATTGTAAGTCTAACTTTTTAAACTTTGTGTTATCATAACTATAACTGTTGAATTGGGTAACCCTGTAATGATAGTTGTATGTGTTTTAAATAAATAAATAAATAAATCTTTATAGATATAATGATAATTGTCACATCAAACTTATCGTTAACTAAATATAAAGCGCGCTGCAAAGTCGAATGTAATCCATAATAAAAACCGCCATCAGCGGTCTGCTTTTACCGACAGCTATCAACAACGATACGAAAATTAAAAAAAAAAAAACATTACATTTGCACTTCGCAAAAGTTGAGAGATCTGAACAGGCGATCAAATAGTGTAGTTCTCTCACAATAAGAAATACTTGTGAAATAATCTACTACTAGAGCTGTAGGTCCCAGACGTGGTCTAAGTGGGCGACTTGTCTCGGGTGATCAAGTCGTATGGTTGGCGTTCTTCAGGTGTCGCAATAAGGAGCTCTTGTCTTTGAACTGTCGCTCGCACGCGCCGCACACGTACACCCGGCCGTTATGCATCATCATGTGACGGCTGAGACCTGGCGGGAAAGTAGAAAATGTTAATACAGAGAGGCTTCATACTCGATTCTCAATCTGCCTAGCCTTTCCCAACCATGTTAGGATCGGCTCCCAGTGAATCGGATGCTGCTGAATACCAGTATTTTACATGGAGCGACTGCCTACCTGACATACACAACCTAGTAACTGGGTAATACGATACCCCTTGGTAAGACTGGTTGGCAGACTTTCGGGCTTCTGACGGCCCGTACGTAACGACTGTCTACGATAACCAATGACAGGTGGGACCGACGACAACGTGCTTTCCGAGGCACGGAGGAGTCTCGGTATGTCACCCATCCACGGACCAACCCCGACAAGCGCAGCCTAACCTGACGGATCGACCGGTGCGGCTGTTATTACTTAGCCACGAGCTCCTCATACTCTAGCTCTGTGATAAATAGATTGGATGAAAACTCCCCAAGCCCTAAGAGATTTTACCCTTGTATGACTAGGACTGCTTTTCATTTTATTCAAGTAGTGACCCGCCTCTGCTTCCCAAGGGTGCCATCTACTGATGTGGCGATGCGTATTTCCTTTTTCGTGTTCAATTTATCTTGTAAGTTCATTCGGCAACTGAAAATGTCATCAGAAATTGCGTCGTAAAATGAATTGGAATTCCCTTTTTAAGTTTTTTATGTCAAAAACTAGACGTCCTAGGCAAAACTAATGAAATGTTCATATCCCCTGACCTTTGTCAACATTGTTGGACACATGTAGGTCATCGATTATTATGTTACTTGATTGAGAGCAGGGCACAGCATATTCTCACCTGAAGCGTAAAGGAACACTTTGGGACATCGGTCACAGCGGTGTAGAGCGAGCGGCCGCGCGTTGGCTGGGGCGTGCGCCCGCGCGTGTGCCACGAGCGCGCCCCGCTGGGTGAAGCTCTTGTCGCATACCAAGCATTTGTGCGGCCGGTCTTCTGTTTACGAGAAAAATTAGATAGATTACAAACATTATTTATTAGTTAGTTGTACAGTCACGAGCAGAAATACCTACATATATTATTTTATATTATTATAAGGACACTGGACATACCTTCATGCACCAGCACGTGCCGCAGCATGACCTCCTTCTGCGCGAACCGGCGGCCGCACGTGTCGCAGGCGTAGGGCCGCTCGCCCGAGTGCGTGCGCATGTGCCGCGTCAGCGCGCCGCTCGTGGCCAGCCGCTTGCCGCACTCGGGGCACCACGCGCCCGCCCTGGCCCAGAGGATGTCATAAGTTAAGGGGGTCGTGCTAAGATACACATAAACTTACGCCTTCTTCCCATGAGGGTAGGAAGAAACTTCAGCCTCCTGCTAAGATCCCTACATACTCGTTTAGGTTCATACATCTGTACACGCACGCCGGTTGCGAGTACTACGCGCCTGAACTTTCTGAAGAACATCACCAATAAGGACATGTATTATTATATAATAATATATATCCTCCTAGGGCGTCCCCTCCCGGCGCGGCGTTTCCACTCACATCTGCCTTGTGTTAGTCGCCTTTCATTCATCCTATCCTATCAACCTGACCTGACATCTAAACATACTTTTTTAAATTTTGGTAGTCCGCGAAATTCAAATTGTCTAATGTTTTTTTGCAATTCAAAGTCTAAGGTCTAAGTTAGAATTGACCTCGAATGTAAAGATTTCACGAAATAGTCTTTCAATGGGATATTTTTAACTTAAAAAGTTGTATTGACGATTTTAATGATTACAATTCTGCTAGGTACAGAATTGTAACCCCTAACTATGTAGGGTAACTGCTGTAGTAATTGGCCACGCTTTAGTAACTGGCCACTCATTAAAAAAGAGGTAGAAACAAGGTAAGCAAGCTCATGAATGAAAAGGAACAAAACAATATTTTCGTCCTTTTCATTCATGAGCTTGCTTCTTCTTCTTGTTTATACCACTTTTTTTTGAGTGGCCCATTATTAAAGCGTGGCCAATTACTATAGCAGTTACCCTACATAGTTACCTACTATCGCGAATCATATTTTTTAAAACCGAAAAAAAAAATGAATTCGCTTCCCCCTTAAAGACCCTTCCAGACATGGCCCTGCATGGCAATGTCATCACATAATATCGTAATAATACGGGAAAAGTTTTTGAGCAGTGCGCAAATTTTCACAGGGTGTTCTACCCATGAATACGAATAACTATCATTAGGGGACCAAATAAGCAATCAAGTAAAAAAAAAAAAAAAATCTGCTGTGTCATCATAACTCATAAACTTTGGTCGAGTAGGTATTGGACTTTTGTATGAAACAGCAGATTTTTTTCGTGATTTCAGAGTTAGTGAAAGTTATTCATATTCATGGGTGTTCATTTCACCCTGTGAAAATTTGCGCACTGCTTAAAAACTTTTCCTGTATAATGAGAGCATGGCCTCTGTGTTTGTTTCGGCATTTCTTCTCAAGGATTAGCCAGTTAGGAACTGCCGGCGCCATCAGTTTTAAAATATTGACCAAAACATTATATATATCAAAGTCAAATCTAGCTTCGTTGGGCCTCTAGCCTAATAATATATATATATACAGGGTGTCCAAGAACCTGGCGTCCAACTGGATTCCCACGATGCCCCAAGTTCTAACAGTACTCAGAAAAATATTTTAAAAAATCCACCCCATGTACTTACAGAATTATACTGATTTCAAAAAAAAAGGGGAAATGAGCACCCTATGACATACTTTTGAATGCTGTGACTGCTAATGCTGATAACTTCGATATTTCTTGGAGGTTTTGTAATCTAGGGTATTGCTGTGTCTAAATAGAATGTAAAAATAATGTACTTATTGTACCATTTTAAAATAAAATATTATTTTAACTAAAGGTGATATGGAAAACTATTGAATTTCGCAACTTTGACCGACTGTAGTGTAAAAAAAATGTACCAAAATAGTATGGCAAGTGACGTCAAATTTTGACGCGTTTATTCCTCTTTTTAAAAAGGTATAATACTTACACATTAATTTGAAAAAAAAAAATTTTGATAATATTTTTACTCAACAACCCAATTTTTACGAAGTGCCTACCTACTAACGGTAACTGTCGGACCCTTTCTTATCTTAGAAACTGTTATGTTACTACTATTATTTACTTCGGTTCCAAGAGTGAGCAAGAAGGAAATACACACAGGTAGATGGGTTCCCAGTAGAATAAAAGCAAAGAATGTTAGTTTAAAGATATTTTATTACAATAAATGTTCAAAATGTTGACCACCCGCGGCAATACAAGCTCTCACTCTCCTTAAAAAGGACCGCTTTATGTTTCGCGAGTAATTTTTTTGACGTATCACCTGCACTGCTTGTGTTATCTTCTCACGAAGGTCAGCGATGTCATTAATGGGCTTCGCATAAACGAGCTCCTTCATAGTTCCCCAGAAAAAAAAATCCAGCGGATTTAAGTCAGGTGAGCGGGCTGGCCACGGGATTGTTCCTGATCGCCCAATCCACCTGTTCGGGTATTGCTCGTCCAAAAACTCTCTAACGGATACGCGAAAATGTGCTGGACAGCCGTCGTGTTGGAACCACATATCTGGTGGGGTCTCTTCTAGTAAGTTTGGCAAATCATTTTGAAGAAAATTTAAATATGATTCGCCAGTCAAATTCTCGGGCATCTCAAATGGACCAATAATATTCCCACAGAGAATACCGGTCCACATGTTCACTTTGAACCGGTACTGGGATCTATCTTCTCGCATCAAGTGCGGATTTTCCACATGCCACTCGTGCAAGTTGTGTAGGTTCATGTAGCCATCCTTCTTAAATGTTGATTCATCTGACCACAAAATTTTGTCGATAAAGTTTTCGTCTTCTCGATGTTTTAGCAGGATTGTTTCACAAAACGCGACTCGGCTCGGATAGTCTCGAGGTAAAAGACTTTGCACTCGCTGTACGTGGTACGGATGATATTCTTCTTTTTGGAGAATACTGTGTGCTGTGCTCTTCGGTATCCCCGTATCAGCTTCTATTCCTCGCACAGAGATGCTTGGATTTGCCGACACCGCCTCTAAAACTTCATCGCGTATGAAGTCATTTACGGGTCGTCCTTCACCAGCTACTTGATTGGGGAACCGCCCGTCACATAGTGATCTGTGCACATTAATGAAAACTCGATGGTCGGGATATCGCGTAGCCCTCGGATACCTTTCTCTGTAAAGTCTCGCTGCAGCTCGTCCATTACCTCTACATTCTCCATAAATGTAGTGCATATTTGCGTATTCTTGCGGAGTGTAGGTCGCCATGGTAGCACACACAAAACACAAACTGTCCAAACACAGGCAAAGGTCGTCGTAAAGAGTTCGTTTCAAAGTCCAGAGCACAAAGAGTAATCGAGTCCAATAAACAAAGCTTTAAATCGTAGTACGTGATCAATGGTAACAATAAGACAGAGGTGCGTAGTAACGGCAGGAGGCAGTGACGCGTACTGACCGTACTGTTATCCTAAATAGCACGATCCCAGATAGCGTCACTATCTATCTCACTCGCACCTCTAACCTTTTTCTCCCTCACTCTTACCTGAATAATGGGGTACCATAAAGAAGAACCAGCAAATCGCAAAGATAGTTTCTGTCTTGCTCCCTCCTGTTGTAATAACGAATCACTATGGTGAGATGCATGCACATACCGTCCCTTACGGTCTAACCTGTTTTTTGAGAGGCCTGTTGTTATTTTTATGAGCATACAATAGTAATTCTTTAGAGGTTAGATTCAATTCATCGTAAATTTTTCTTTCTAAGAATTCTGTTAGACATCGTAAAAATTGGGTTGTTGAGTAAAAATATTATCAAAAATTTTTTTTTTCAAATTAATGTGTAAGTATTATACCTTTTTAAAAAGAGGAATAAACGCGTCAAAATTTGACGTCACTTGCCATACTATTTTGGTACATTTTTTTTACACTACAGTCGGTCAAAGTTGCGAAATTCAATAGTTTTCCATATCACCTTTAGTTAAAATAATATTTTATTTTAAAATGGTACAATAAGTACATTATTTTTACATTCTATTTAGACACAGCAATACCCTAGATTACAAAACCTCCAAGAAATATCGAAATTATCAGCATTAGCAGTCACAGCATTCAAAAGTATGTCACAGGGTGCTCATTTCCCCTTTTTTTTTGAAATCAGTATAATTCTGTCAGTACATGGGGTGGATTTTTTAAAATATTTTTCTGAGTACTGTTAGAACTTGGGGCATCGTGGGAATCCAGTTGGACGCCAGGTTCTTGGACACCCTGTATATATATATATATATATATATACGAAGCTAGATTTGACTTTTTGATTTGATTTTTTTTTTTTTTGCTTATACCTTTAAATCTAGCGTGTAACTGACACTGCACACACTGCACTGGCATGGCCACCATCAGGGATTTTAATTTTTATAACACAAAAAATTGATCGCTAATTATTCGTTTGCCGCCAAATATCAGAATTTGTCGGTCTCTAGTTCAAAAGTTATAATAAGGGTTCATAGGTGGCCGATCTGGAGAGCATCTCCCCAGCTAGCCCCTAGCTAGCTAGCACCTAGCGAAGATCTGTTTTCTCCCAAAGGGAAACGCCTATTCTTGGCCATGTTTTGCCCATCAATGTGACAAATACAAAAAAAATACCCATTTAGTAACTAAAATATTGCTAGTACTTATTTGTATTGAAACCTCCGGAATTATAAGCCGATTTAATCAAGAAACTCAATCGTATTTACACTTCCGGTCGTTGGTCAAACCTGTCAAAGTAGGGATGACAACATTTACTGAAATAACGATACACTAAAACCGGTTACCAAAAATACGTATTTAGGAAAATCTATTTTTGACATTATATAGTTGTTTCGCTTTTATTTTCTTTAGAGACAAAAAAAATGTTTGTCTATTTTCGGGCTTCTAAATACGATCCATTTAACCGATTCCGTGTTTCAAGTTTTACAAAACTATAGATTTTTCGATAAATCGATTTCTTAAAGACATCCCTACGTCAATAATAATCGTAATTGACAACTGATTGACATTGACATTTCACATTTGCGACTCGTGATTTTTTTCTCTACTGCGTTTTTCTATTTAATATTCCGACGACTTTGATTACGATTATGGACCCTGTAACCGATTCCGATGACGACCTTGGCTTTATATTGGATTCTGTACCCGCCTCTCTCGACAACACCGGCTTGCCAATGGATACCGTACCTATTTCTCACGAAGGACCTGACGCGAATATGGAACCTGGGTTCTTGGGCTGGGCAAGGTTTCAATCAAATATAAATCCCCCAGCCCAATTTCTACATGAAGTGCTCGTCATATATTTAAATGAGAACGAATAAAAAATCGGAAATCTTTAAGTATGTCTTTTATTAACCTTGAATTTTTATACTTTGGTTTTTAAAAGTCCAACCGAGTTCTATGTAAAAAATAGTGTTTGTATCTTTATCTATGATGTCAACCGTAATGCCTCTAATTTGTTTCTTTCGTGGGCGTCACTTGGCCAAAACCTCTCTATCAAATGGGCATTTCCCTTTAGTCGCAACTTTGCGCCAAGTCACAGATTTAGTAGGGTCTTAGTTTAGAAGATATAACGAGTTCAACATTTTTAAGTATAGTCCAAGAGCTAGATCGAAGAGTTTACGATATAATCTCGGCAACATACTACCGGGATAACAAGTAGCCTATGTCCTAATCTTGGTCATGGTCTATCCCGTGTGCCAAATTTAATCCAAATCCGTTCAGCCGTTTTAGCGTGAAAGCGTAACAAGCAAACTCACTTTCGCATTTGTAATATTAGTTAGGAAGTTAGGATGTGTACAACTTACCCCTTTTTGTCTAACTTCTTGGGGCGACCGCGGCGGTTTGACGATTTTGTCGTAACATATTTTATGATGCACTGGTTCTCTTGCGATGACTCATCTACTTCTTTCGATGGATTTTGAGGTTCCTCCATTACTTCCTTTTGTACCTAGAATTTAGCGACATGAGCGAATGACAAACATGCAACCTCACTCCAAAATAAACAATATCCACCGCATTTGATAATAATTACGGTATGAAGGGCAGTACATATTATATATTACTAATAGTGTGAACATACATTTATTCCAGAAATATTTAAGTAAGTACTGGACTCGCAAAGAAAAAGTAAAAAAAATTAAAAACAGCAAGTACCTATTAAAATTAAAACACACAACATGGGCTTGTAAACATTTGTCTTCGCCCTGCAATGACCCAGGGCCAGGGAGAATGTAAAAACTTAAATACAATGTACACTTCTTCACTCATCCTATCTGCCTCATTGGTCTAGTGCTCGCAAGTACTACAGCTGGACATAAGCTCCTGGGTTCGATTCCCAGGTCGGGCAGTGTTATTGAGTTTTTCTATCAGAAATTTCTCAGTAGAAGCCCGGAGTCTGGGTTTGTGGCCAGTTGCCATCAGGCAACAGGCTCGCTCCCTATTACATGGAACATAACATAACTGGTGAAATGTGGGTGTACTATTATGGGTACACCTCTGCCTATCCCTTCGGAAAAACAAGGCGTGATGTTATGTTATGTAATTCTTCACTCACTCACACTAGCAAGAAATAAAAAAATAAAAAAAAAATAAACAAAAAAAATAAAAAAAAACCCAAAAAAAAAAAAAATTAGACAAGACAACCAGGGCCCCGATTCTGTACCTTACCTCGTGCAAACCACGTCAAATATCGTATATTGTTGAAATCCCTTTTCATTCATTGTGTCATAGAGAATACGCTATTAGCAGATGTCGTGGTTAGCTCAAGGAATTGATGTGGTTTGGAAGTAATTGCTAAGAGGTCATAGTGAATTAGGGCCAAGGTCTGAATGCATATGGTATCCCGGACGAACATTTAAGTAGTGCATTATAAGCTAATGTAATGCTGTATAAACTATCAGTACATAATATTATAAATTAATGTCGCTTTTCGTGTCTGTCTGCATGACCGCGTTGTTCTTCTAGCAACACAACAGATTTTGATGCAGTTTTCACCATCTTTTAGAGTATTTATTCCGGAATGGTATTGTGTCTAAATACATAAATATTCAACATAGATATAGCACAGAAATCTCGATGTGTTGACATGTCAACACATTAGTAGATTTCACCCGTGTGAAGCAAGGGCGCGTCACTAGTATAACTATAAAATCAGGGCAGCAGTATCTAACTATGAGGCAGTAATTAATAGACGGAAAATGCATTGTTATTATCAGCCTTTTGACTCACTGCAGGACAAAAGCCTCCCTTCTCTCCTTCCACTTATCCTTACCTATCTAATGCTTTGTGGGGCCAATCTTTAATCTTGGAAAATGCTTATAAAAAGAAAATAATCATGATGAAGTACCTGTTCCTCCACATTATCTTCCTCCATCAGTTCCAACATGACCTCACTCCCGTCCCCGGTCTCCAACTCTAGAGAGGTAATATTCTGGTTTGAGTACACCAGGCCATCTTCCTGTTGTATCAGAATGCCCAGTTCTAGGAGCATGGTTGATAAGAATGTTGTTATGTCAGGGCTGTATGTTTCTTCTTCTTGCAACTGCTGGATAAATGGAGGGTTTAAGTTAATTGAAGAATAGTGAATAAACATTTAATGTTGACAGGCAGTGCAACTGTTGTGCGATTGGCGCAACAGTTGCGAGATAGTTGCACAACTTCAATAAACTTTTTACTTTTTTTTTTATCTTTTGTGGGATTATGTTACAATTGTTTTAGGATTGCAATCAAACTGAACTTAAGTAAATTTGATTGTAGCATAACATAAAGAAGATGTGTACGGTGAAACCATACACTACCAACGACTAAGCATTTTTACTTAACTTCATTAATTAATATTATTTGAACAATTAGTACACGATTAGCGGTCATCGCGTGTGCTCCCTCGCTCCTTTATATTATAACCTTTGGTCTGTCAAATATACATTTCTTTTACCTTTAACGCAGCAGTATCATTGACTATCTTCCTATCTTCTACAAGATGGTTGCATTAATATTTCAGGGGGCTTGTGGTTGTAGATATTCAGAATATTGTATGAATATATACTTACTTGTTCAGTGTCATCTATCACATTAATTTCTATTACTGAGCTGTCTACTTTTGTGGGGTCAGGTAATTTCTGCTAACAAACAGAAAAAAAATTTAACCTTATGTATCTTTCACCACCCAGTACAAAATTTCCATCAAAATCATATGAACATACGTCTGCAAAGTTATTAACTTGTGCAACACCATTCAGATTCAATACATTGACTTCTGGGAACTGATCCTTTTCAAATGTGACTACGAACTTCAATCCATTTTCATTTTCTTCTTCTAACTGCTTTCTCTGTTCGGCTTCTTTCAATAGTTTTTGTTTGTACAGATTCTCTTGATAGGCTAGAACGTGAGATTTAAGTTTCTGATATGTCACTTCACATCTCTTTCTGAATGCGTAATATTTATTGAGTTCACTGAAGCACTTGGTACAGATTACATTTGGTAAGCATTCTTCTTTTTTTACCTGGAAATTATAAAAGAATTGTTATTATAGAAGTATTTTGTGTGGCTTGTTTTATGTACAGACGCCAGCACATCAAGCTACTACAATCTGTATTTTTTTTAAAATAGCTTTTCATCTTTATCGCTAAAGCATTAGGTTCAAGGTTGATTGGGAAAATTTTACAGTTTCGGGTGGCTTGACCTGCTGGCGTCTGTACTTTCTCAGTTTATCTTGGATATCACTGGCACTGGTGAAGGCAAACATTCTGAGGAAACCTGGACTTATTGTTAATATATGTTTGAAATGACCAATCCGTGTTGAGCAAGCGTGGTGATTCATGCTTGTGCCTTCTCTGCATGAGAAGAGACATTTGCCATGCAGTAGGCCAGTTTCAGGCTGATATTACTATTATCTGTCTTCAAACATTTGACAGAATCGGAATGATGCTTTAAATATGTTTAGTTCTAAACGCTTTTAGTGATTGGAGCTAGTGGGCCTTAATGCATCCAAGGACACTCACACAAGAACAACAGAAGTTCCATTGTTATAACACCAATGGGTGTTTTAGTGTCCCTCAGTGTTAAGCATGAATCTCAATTAAAAACTAGATTAATGTTGAGATTTAAATTAAACTAGGGTTTCAGTTCAAACTTGAGCATAACTCCAAAGTGAAGGCTTTAGTGTTTTCTAAATGAAAGGAACCTCTTATCTACAAATTATGATCTTTTTGAATAAGTATGATCAATGAAAGGATGTATCCTGACTAATAACATTCTAACTTCTTACCTCCAGTCCCACACAAATCATGATCCTCATTGCTAATGTTGCACAGATGTTGTTTGGGTCCTCAGTGAATATAGGGACGGCTTCTACAGCCTTGTTCAGGCACAGTCTACACAGCTTCTGGACATCTTCTATTAACTCGTGGTGCGGCCTCTTGCGGGTGTATGTTCTCATCATTTTAAAAACTAAAAGTACACAACAATTTCTAGCTGATTTTTAAGAATCACTTCCCCTTTTCCTTGGAGTTACTTTACTTCTGATTTCTATAGCTTTTCTTTTATTGCTGCGATTTCACGTTCATAAAATGATGATACTTTTTATTATATAGGAATATTTTAATCGATTCCAGTGCACTGTCGATGTTTTGGATTTAAAACAATAATATAACCCCAAATTATTTCTTGACACTAACTGATATTTTTACAACAGCTGTTACAACGCTGTTTAGACACAAAAATTAATAATCTATAAATAATCAATAGATTTATTTTTTATTTTGATATAATTCATCACACGAGCGCCCTTTTTCAATATTATTGATTTGACATTGACTTGACACAATGATCAATGATCAATTTCAATTATGACATTTTTAGTTTAGCCATTCACCCAATTATTCGACAGCTAAATTCCAAATTTAACGTTTGGTATCTTGACGACGGAACCTTGGGAGGCGATGTAGAAACTGTTTTAAATGACCTTCAATTCTTAAAAAATGAACTTTATTCCATTGGCCTTGATCTCAACCTTTCGAAATGTGAACTGTTCTTAGCGGACGGTACCGACAGACATCTAACACTTCCCAAATTTAACGCAATAGCCCCGGAAATCAAAATTATTGAAAAAAACTCTCTTCGTCTCCTTGGGTCTCCTATCTATGAAAATTCTTTTCCTTTTTTTATTGAAGAAAAAATTCAAAATTTCAATGACGTTTCGGAAAGATTGTTCCAAATTAACATGCACTCGGCCATAACATTAATCCGTTACTGCTGTTTCGGCCCTAAATTAACATATTTCCTTCGTGCTTCCCATTTATGGAAGCACACTCACCTTTTAGATAAAATTGACAAAATTATCCGACAAACTTTAACTTCGATCTTAAATGTGGCCTTGGACGACCGCGCTTGGGCACAAGCTACTCTCCCCATTCGTATGGGAGGCCTCGGCGTCCGCAAAATTTCTAGTATTAGTTTACCGGCATTCATATCCTCGGTCCACGGCACAGATAAATTAATCAGGAAAATCCTAGCCTCCACACTGGTTAATTTTGATGTGCCTTGTTTCACCGAGGCTATAGATGCCTGGAGACTCGCTTGCCCGAATTCAGACCCACCCGACAATCCATTTTCCCAGAGACGGTGGGATGAGCCGCTCTGCAGAGTAGTACAGAACAATTTACTTGACACGTCTGCTACTACTGCGGAGCGTGCGCGTCTGCTGGCTGTGGGTAAGTGGGAGTCGGGTCTGTGGCTTCATGCACTACCGTCGTCGAACATAGGCACTTTGTTCGACGACACTACTTTCCGCCTCGCTGCTTCCCTGCGACTAGGAGCTCCTTCTTGTTCTCCTCATCGCTGTCACTGTGGCGAAGTTGTCAACAGCCTCGGACACCACGGCCTGTCTTGCAGCCGAAGTGCGGGTCGCTTAGCACGGCACGCGAACATCAATGACATCATCCGACGAGCCCTTGTCACCGTCGGCGTTCCAGCTGTATTAGAACCCAATGGCTTGGCACGCGACGATGGCAAGAGACCGGACGGCATGTCTTTATTTCCATGGAAGTTGGGAAGGCCTTTAGTGTGGGACGCAACGTGTGTCGATACTCTTGCGCCATCCCATCTTCCTGGCTCTGCGTGCTGTGCTGGCACTGCTGCTGCCGCTGCGGAAAACCTCAAGCGGCGGAAGTATAATAACTTTATCGGTAATTATATTTTCGAGCCGTTTGGGGTTGAAACCCTTGGGCCGTGGGGTCCGAGTGCTCATAGTTTGTTCAACGAAATCTCCAAACGGCTGGTTGACACTTCCCGTGACCCAAGGGCTGGCTTTTATCTTGGCCAGCGGCTTAGCATTGCCATACAACGTGGCAATGCCGCCAGTCTCTTGGGTACTTTACCAGTCGACAGCGATGCGGAGGAATTTTTCGACGCCATATTTTAGTTTTTTTTTTTTTTTTTTTTTTTTTTTTAATAGTTTTAGTTATGTTAGTATATAATTTTGTTATTTTTAGATTATGACATTGACAATATTGAGACACTGACAATGCTTTGACATTTAATTTTTGGGCGTTTTGTTCCCGCCAGTGAATGTGGAAATACGCGACTGACATATATTCCCCCACTTCCATGCAGCTGACTATTTTTTTTGGGTTGAAGATGATCCCAAAAACCGTCCCATTGGGTTTTGGCGCGGTATGAGATTACTTTTTTCATAAGTTTTTTTTACAACTTTGACATGCTCTAACTTTGGACTCCCCCACTATTGGAGCATTTGGCCCTCCAGATGATGAAAAAACTATTTTTTTGGTATGATTTTCAGCCGGTATAAAATTACTTTTTCAAACTAACTCCCGCCGCCTCCCGTACTATATTTTTTATGGGGAGATCGCGTTTCCTGACAACCTTTGACTGACAGACAAGCGATAATGGCGTCATCTATAATTAGCTTTGCCTGTTCCTTCCCATTAGTCATAGAACACTCACCTAGCGAGAATTAGCCGTTTAAAGTATTCGATCTATCCGTGTCTTTCTCATTTCAGAATGCAATGGCAGATCCAGTTTCAGGGGTTTCTTAGTAGGTATGTGTGACTAACATGTTATTGAGGCTTGCTTCACGAAGTTTAATGTAAGTATGCGAAGCATGTGAATTTCGTGTAGGTACTCCTGTAATTAGTATATATGTTGTAGTCAAATTGTTTAAGGCGACTTACGGATACAAAATGTCTAGCCGAACATAAATGCGCTGTTTTCTATCACGGCTGATTGACGTTTAGCCAAAATGTCGAAATGATACGTTCGCTAAACGGCTTCCAACCTTTAGTCATATTGCAAACAGATTAAAATATAAGGTAACAAAGCCAAGTAACTAGAGACCAACTTGGAAGTAGTGCTCGCCGGCCGCTGCCGTGGGACCGCTCGCTACGCTCGCTCGGCTCGCGCCTGGTTGGTCACAGTTGTATTCTCCATTTTGGAACTAAAAACTACAAAGCGACTTGATATTTGAATATAAGTAGGTAGGTACGCTTAACAACACCAAACTAGAATCAGTAAATCAAATCAAAGATCTAGGAATTACAATAGATAGTAAACTGCAATTCACATCCCACATTGATACCGTAGCTAAACAATCTGCTGAGATGCTTGGTTTACGTGTTTCAGGCGACCCTAAACTAAGTTGCTTGTATTCAAAACACATGTAAGAAGTACAATTGTACAGCGTGGACCCCGTCTTAGATATGCTGTTCACTCTCAACGCATCGAACGTATACCTACAACGTAAGTATGTTCACACGCTCCTTGGCGTTTAGCACTCGTAGTATTTCTCATAGGTACCCATAGGTAGGTGGTGGTTACCCATAAAATATAACCAGCTACTTTCTTTCTTCAAAATGACTTCTCTCCGTGACCGTCGAGTAATGCTTAGTACAATGCGTGCCACGAAGATGAGACTTGACACACCACGTACCTAGTTTGACTTGCGCAGTAGATTATACCTAATTCTCTGATTCTGATTATTCTGATAGGTCTCGTGGTATGAGGTCTGAGACGGGAAGGGACCGGGCCTCATCGGGGCGGGCGGCGAAAAGAGCGCGGGAGGCGCGATACTGCGCTCGTCAAGTCTCGTATTTCGTTCTCCGGGCGATCCACACAATGGTGACACCCGGGCGTTTCCTCCCGTCTTATCCGTAACAGGAACCTCCCGAAACAACCGTGTCCGGTTAGGACCTGCGTCAGGCGGAAGGTGAGGACGCCGTGGCGCCTCTCTAACCTCTCCTCTCTCCCTCCGTCACTGAGTCGTCCAGACCCAGGATGCGCATGTCAGCGCACTTAGCGGGTCGGGACACTCGGGCCTCGTCCGCATCTAAGGACGCCCTAAGCCTTTCAGCTAGAGCGTCAGCGGTCGGGCCACTGGCCGCACCGGGAATCTCCAGCATCCGACCCTTACTCGCATGCCATCGACTACACTGAGCTTCTCCAGGTTCACCGCTGCTCTCGCCTTGGTAAGCACGTCGCGGTAGGACACGCCCTTCTTCTCCGCTTCCGGCTGTAGTGTGATCACTACAGCTGCGGACTTCGGGGCACGTTTACTTGCGATTATCAAAATATGTTCCGTGTGGTGTCGGACTTAAAGAATAGCAGCAGGCCACCCTATTTCTTTTTGTCAGAGAATGGGCAGCAGCGTTACTCTATGGACTTTTAAAAACAATACTGCGATCGCCAACCCGCCTGCCAAGCGTGGTGATTATGGCAAACCCCCCCCAAAAATGACAAGCACCAAGAAAAGTACCCTTGGTTGTGGTAGCGGTCAAGGCCACAGAAAAAAATATAAATATCTATACTAATAATCTATACTAATAATAACGCTGAAGAGTTTGTTTTTTCAACCGACTTCAAAAAGGAGGAGGTTCTCAATTCGGTTGTATTTTTTTTTTTTTATGTTTGTTACCTCAGAACTCCGTCATTTATTAACCGATTTGGAAAATTCTTTTTTTTTCTTTGAAATGATATACTTCCAGATTGGTCCCATTTTTATCAAAATCTAGTTCTGATGATGGGATCCATGAGGAATTGAGGGAACTCCTCAAAAATTATAGGCATAGGTACATATAGCGATTTTGGTATTTTCATCAACAAATCAAGCATTTGCATTCAGAAAGTAGCATATGGTGAAGTGGAACTGATGAAGAAGACCACAGATGGCCACGGAAACTTCTATATGATAATAAGTATTTCACGGGTGGCGATAAGATATCTCGATTAAGACAGTTAAGCGACTATAACGAAGCTGTGGTAAATGGTTCTGTTGAAAATGGTACCATCGAACCGATCTGATGAAGAAGCCGGAAGGTAGGCACCGGAACTCAGTAACAAAACAATGTATTCTAGCCGTGTTTGGGCTTATTGGAATTGTCATGAGGTGCACTTTGGCTATAAATGATTTTAGAAAGAAAAAGAAAGAAAGGAAGAAAGATTTTAGTGTTAATTATACGCCACTTCAAATTGCACTACTTGAGTTGTATGTTATGTGTGGCCTCGATTGTCAGAAGTCAGATTTCGTAGCCTCGTTATCTCAGTCAACATAAAACTACGCCTTCCAAACTTCTGACACGGCTTAGCGCGACGTATATTTGCCTTTTTGCAAAGTTTTTATTTGTGATGGTTGCATATAAATATCTTCAAGTTCTGATGAGTGGCATTTGAGTTAGCTTTAATCATGTAATACGTATTTTTCCCACATGGTCTATGTGGATGCTGCTCTAATTTATTTTGCAGAGTGGTATTCGACGTGTGGGGTAGGCACCACTAAAAAGTGAAAAATAAAAACTTTTTACAAAAAAAAATTCAACCGACTCCCAAAAAAAACACTACAAAGTGAAAAATAACTTTAATTTCGGAAGTCGGTGGCAAAAAATGAAACTAAAAAGAAACCAAAGACACCGATTTCCGAAATTAAAGTTATTTTTCACTTTGTAGTGTTTTTTTTGGGAGTCGGTTGTTTTTTTTTTGTAAAAAGTTTTTTTGTTTGTTTGAACGCGCTTGTCTCGACACACGTAGCTCGTCCATTGCAGCTACGTGCTACAGCGTAGTGTCGTCCTTTGCGGCTACGAGCTACGACATAGCATAGTCTTTTGCAGCTACGAGCTACGACACACGTAGCTCCTCCTTTGCAGCTACGAACTACGATAGACCTAGCACGTAATCTAGTTCAGCTACGTTATTCTGTTAATTCTTGTCTAGAGTAAGGATTTACAACAATCGTGTGCTATTGTTTCTTTTTTTCACACTTTTTCAAAACAAGACATGCATTTTAGAGTTGAACGGTATACTTATAGTATAATCTCTGCTGTGACCAAGGGAATGGCATGATAATTTTAATAAAACTATTCAATGCAGGAGCATTGAAGAGTTTTATTAAAATTACTACAGGCTGCAGGCAGCCTGTATAAAATTATACGACCCGATCATGCAGACGCATGACGAGAAAAATATCCCATTGTGCAGTTTAGACTTCTTTATTCTGTTCAGCTTTCTTATCATCAAGATCTACTTTCAGAACTACCGCTAGTTCATACAGCACCTGTCTGACGTCATGAGTGTAGAAGAAAATCACGAAATCACGAAATTGTAGAATACTGTGGGAGTGGATGCTGCATAGGCGAGCGTGTTGTGTCCATAGGGACACGAAGCAAGAGTACAGAATGTTACCATAACTAGTTATGTGGGCGAGAATCATTGCTGGTCAGGACATTTTGACGAAAGAATCGGAGAAGTTGACCGTACTGACCCAGAAGTCTTCTCAACAGCATAGGAACCAGAACTTGCTATACTCGTACTTTTCGAATAATTTCGTTGAGTCTCTGTGTTTAACAGAATTTCCGTCGGTGTTTCAGGTTTTCTTTAAAGATATTTGTAAAGGCAATGATGCTCGTATGTGGGGCGATGAATGGAAGTAAATAATAACGGTTTCCCAATGAGATGAACAACGTACTGATTTAATTTAAACATAACGTACCTATGTACCGAATGACGTTGTACGTACCCACTGTGGTACCCTATATACAAATGTACTATGTGTACGTACCTATGTAATTCGTGTGAAAAAATAAAGTGACATTTTTCTTAATCTAACATACCTAAGTGAAAAAACTAAAGAGGGCGCGCCAGCAGCGCACCTCGGTTGCGCAGACTTCTGGAATCTTCCACGTTGACATACGTCGTTTGCCTAAGTGTGCATGCACTTGCACACATATGCGAGGCGTTAACATGTTAGCACCTCAGGAGTGCAGCTCTGATCCTTCACTGGAAGTGAACACAGACGGTTCTAAGCTAGTCGCAAGGTGCCGGACGTGATCAGCACGTCGGCCACGCGAGCCGCGCCGTCGTCGGCGCCGCCTGATGGGCTGCAGGTGAATCACGTACCCAAAGCAGCCATCGATTGAAAGGGGCCTAGTCATCCTTTATCAGCACCATCTCGCCCAGCTGCAATTGTTCCCCAGGTTTTCGTTACTTCTGTCGTTTTTTCAGCTCTCCAAGATATTCTTTATAAAACTTTTTCCAGAAATAGTTTTTTGATAGCTGCGTTCTCTTAATTGTAACGTGAGAGAGTACGCACAGCAGCATCGACCTTGATCTGCGGCACAGGAAGTAACGCTACGGTCCGTCCAATCAAAAAGTGAGACGGTGTAACAAGCGCTGCAAGATCAGACGGACCGGAAGACATAGGAGTGAGAGG
This sequence comes from Cosmia pyralina, assembly GCA_946251885.1. NCBI lineage: Eukaryota > Metazoa > Arthropoda > Insecta > Lepidoptera > Noctuidae > Cosmia > Cosmia pyralina. The sequence continues at coordinate 1,787,224 of OX276348.1, read as the reverse complement.
TCTACAGGGTTACTGGTAACTCGACGTATTCCTTGCAGGACGTCATAGTAGGGTTAAAATGCAGCAAATTAGGCCACCAAATGTTCTACCGAAATTCAGTAGTTTTTGAGTTAATTCGATTTTTAGCTTTTTTATGAAAAATCCCAGATTAAATCATTTGGAGCCAATTTAAAAATGATTTACGGCGCGACTGTACTGAAATTTAAGTTAACATCATAGCTGACGCCGTAGCAGATCCTTGTTAATAATTCAAAGTTCAAAAATGCCAAAAACTTTGGCAAATATCACTAAAGAAACATTTAGTTTTTTGTGAATTTTGCTATTACTTCATACAAAATGTTGTCTAGTGAAAATAAAAATTACTACGCCTGATGTACAAATTACTAGGAAAATATCCTTGTCTTATCAGCTATTCAGAAAGGTATGATTGTCAATACTTTTGCATGTGTGACAGGGAAAGAATGAGTTTTATGAGGAGCAGGTAAAATTGCGAGACGGTCAACCTATTGTTTCATATTCGTATTATTCGTAGTTTTTACCTGCGCTTGAACCCCAAACACTCGGCAAGCTTTGTGATTGGTCACTATTGTTCTCCCGGCATGACACGGGGTGCGACTTTACAAAATCTGGTCGTCAGAGTCAGTTAGTTTCAACTCTACGTCGCGCAAGCTCGTGTTTTGTTATCTGGCTATTTCCTTAACTGATACTGCGTATCTTGCTCTTGTGCTGTGCTGTGCCTTCATAAGTGCTGACTATGGCTGCATATTCTAACCTTGAATACGCTGACATAATGTACTGTTACGGACTTAGTGACGGTAACGCTGCTCAGGCGCGGAGAGAATATCAACTTCGTTTTCCCAACCGCCGACTCCCACACGTTAGTGTTTTTGGATCGACTTATCGGCGATTATCTGAAACTGGCAGCGTCCAAAGAAGCAGGCAAATTGACACTGGTCGTTCTCGGAGATACACGGCTGAGGACGAAGAGCTGATTCTTCAACGTTTTATTGACGACCCCAACATATCGACAAACATCGTAGCGCGTGAGCTTGCTATGTCACAGTGGAAAGTCTGGTCTGTAGTTCACTTATCAGGCCGACATCCATACCACTATCAACCTGTCCAGTCATTAGAAGAGGGAGATCCGCCAAGACGGCTTGAATTTTGTCGTTTTATGCTAAATGCCGACGCCGAAAGCGAAAACTTTTTAAAAAACATTCTGTGGACCGATGAGTCATGTTTTGACCGTGATGGTATCACAAATTACCACAACTTACATTACTGGGCACCGAAGGCAGAAGCAAATCCTAAGAAACTGAAACCAACCGCATCCCAGCGTAGATTCTCGCTTAATGTTTGGATGGGTATTATCGACGACAAATTAATTGGCCCACATTTTTTACCCCAAACATTAAATGGGGAACTTTATGAAGATTTCCTAAGAAATCATTTAACACCACTGCTCACGGATGTACCGGAAGACAGAAGAGCAAACATGATGTATCAACATGACGGATGTCCAGCCCACTTCCGAATCACAATTCGACAATTGCTGGATGAAACCTACCCAAACCGATGGATAGGGCGCGGTGGGCCAATTCCGTGGCCTGCACGTAGCCCTGATCTTACGCCACTAGACTTTTACGTCTGGGGTCATATGAAAGACCTAGTTTATGTGACCCCAGTAAATTCAATTGAAGAACTAAGGGAGAGAATAAGAGATGCAGCGGACCAGATGAGGGCAACAATCACATCAAGAATCACAAAAACTGAAGTGAGGAAGCGAATAAGAACGTGTATTAGAAACCGAGGGCAGCACATCGAACAAGACGTGTGAAAGTGTAGTAAAAGTTTTTAAACTGATATTTTATTATTAAAAATAATGCTAATATTCACGAAATAGTTTTATTGATTTTCCGAATAATCACCTTTTTGTGAGACGCACATAATGTAGTCCTTAACTTTGTATTAACTTTCATACCTTTCTGAATAGCTGATAAGACAAGGATATTTTCCTAGTAATTTGTACATCAGACGTAGTAATTTTTTTTTTCACTAGACAACATTTTGTATGAAGTAATAGCAAAATTCACAAAAAAACTAAATGTTTCTTTAGTGATATTTGCCAAAGTTTTTGGCATTTTTGAACTTTGAATTATTAACAAGGATCTGCTACGGCGTCAGCTATGATGTTAACTTAAATTTCAGTACAGTCGCGCCGTAAATCATTTTTAAATTGGCTCCAAATGATTTAATCTGGGATTTTTCATAGAAAAGCTAAAAATCGAATTAACTCAAAAACTACTGAATTTCGGTAGAACATTTGGTGGCCTAATTTGCTGCATTTTAACCCTACTATGACGTCCTGCAAGGAATACGTCGAGTTACCAGTAACCCTGTATAATTTAAAATGTAGGATTTTAAATAATCTGTAGAAGAACTGTATTCATCTCTTCGTAAGTTAAAGGACATGGCTAAATAGAAGTATGGGCGACTGCCGTAGCAATGTTTATACATTGTAATGCTGAATAGCTGAATATTAGTAGCTCGAGGAGCTTGTGGCTAAGTAATAATAGCCGCACGGGTCGATCCATCAGGTTAAGCTACGCTTGTTACAATGTTGAAATTTACATAGAGTGACACAATGGGCGGTCTTATCGCTAAAAGCGATCTTAACTATTTAGTTGATATACAACCTTTTCTAGTAATTATCTAATAACTATGACATAAAATTATTATATGATGAACGTTGATACAGAGGAGATTGTTCATCGTGGATACATTTTTGGGCTAAAATAAATAAATAATAATAATAAAAATATTTATTTCATGAAAACAAGAACACATTGCACTGTATACATTGTAGATTATAAATTTACAATTGTCACACTATTAGCACAATAATATAGTCTCTATCCCTTAAACTAGGTCTAGCCTGTATCTTAAGAGATAGGGTTCAGCCATATGGGTACAGTAAGTAATTGACATTCAATAACAAGTTAGACAGTGTAGATGTTACATAATCAATAGTAAATTCTATGAAATAAGTGTAGGTAGATTTTATTAGTGTGTTGTGTATGTGAGTGAGAGTTCGTGTGCGTGCATATTGGCATGAGTGTGTGTGCATGTGTGTGTCTGTGCGTGCATGTGTGTGTATATGTGTGTAGATAATGCGATTGTAATTTTAGGAGATGAATGCTAGAAGATTCTCCGTTGTGATGTAGTCCAGTTGAAGTAGCCATTAAGTAATTTTGTGTTTTAGTGTGTGCCTGTTTAAATCAAGTATGTTTAGTATTTTGTGTAGTTTCTTATATATGTAAGTACCAATGACGTAATATTGGTGTTGGGCAAATCTAGTTTTATGCGTTACACTTGATGGAACATTTGTGCTTTCTTTGGGTTGGATCTGGGCATGGTTCTATGAGTTCTGAGGACAGAGTGCAAGATAAACAGCTGCCTCACTGTTAATACATTACATTCCTCATATAGTTGTTTGGTTGGGTACAAGTACGGTTTCTTAGACATAACTTTAAGTACGGCTCTTTGCGCTCGCTCTGCCCTCAGGAAATTTGTTTTTATGGCTCCACCCCATGCAGTAATGCAATATCCGATAACCGACTGACACAGTGCAAAGTAAACCATTTTTAATGTGTCTATGTCAGCCGATTCTCTAAGGGATTTAAAAACGTATATAAGACGCAATGTCCTGCTAGATATCATTTCTAGCTGTTTGTCCCATCTTAGGCCGTCATCTATTTGCAGACCCAGATACTTTACACAGTCACTTCTAGCTAGTGTAGGACATGAACATGGTGTTGAAGAGTCCACGCAGGAGTGAGCTGTTACAACAAAGCTTTGCGGTGGCTTGGTGTTTCGTCGGATTGCAAAAGGAATGAAGCAAGATTTATCCAAGTTTAATGTAAGAAGATTTTGGTGGAACCAGTTCATAATACTATTTAGTGCTATTTCTGCCTTAGTTTTAACCTCTTCCCAAGTAGAGCCATAAATGATAATTGCAGTATCGTCGGCGTATGCGTAGATCTTGCAGTTTGACAGCATCATCCTGCAGAGGTCATTGACATAAATTTGGAACAATGTAGGACCTAATATGCTTACCTGGGGCTCGCCGTATGTCACGATTACTTCATCACTGAGATACGCATCTATTTTAACTTGCTGAGAGCGATTCTTGAGGTAATCTTTGAAAATTGCAAGCGCTACACCACGTATACCCAGGAGCTCCAATTTTGAGGTAAGTTTGGGAACAGAAACTGTGTCAAAAGCTTTCGAGAGATCTAGAAAAATATCCAAACACTTAGCCCCACTGTCAAGTTTACCTGCTACGAATTGTGTGAGATCCAGTACAGCATCTTCCGTCGAAACCCCAGGCTTGAAGCCATACTGGTTCTCGGCAATAATGCTATGTTTATGTAAAAAACCCCTAAGTTGTCTGTTAAGGATCTTCTCAATAATTTTTGAAAGCAAAGGCAGGATGGAAATTGGTCTATAATTGTTGACACAGGTTCTGTTCCCGCTCTTATATATTGGATGGACAATTGCTTTTTTGAGTCCTTTAAGAAACGTTCCTGATTGTAAACACAGATTGAAGATGTAGGTGATAGGCGGAACTAGTATGTGCCGACAGATTTTCAGCAATTTTGATGATATTCCATCCCAACCAACAGCACAATCATTACGTAGTTGTAAGATGATTGTTTCCACCTCACCTTCATCTGTGTTTAGTAAAGCGAGGGAGCTAGCTGGAGGTGAAAAATTGGGCTTTATGTATCGATCTCTGCCAGAGGGAGTATTAGTTGGACCGTGAGATTTTAATATATTTGCCGCTAAATTTTTACCAATATTATTAAAGAAGGAACATACTTGATTCACGGAAGAGTGCGGACTATCGCCTAGTTTTAACAATTTATCGGGACTGGTGCGTACTTTTCGAGTACTAGTGATTTCTTGTATGGTTTTCCACAGAGCTTTGGGATTATTTTTTGATTTTTCAAGTTCACTTTTATCAAAGGCTATTTTAAGTTTTCGGAGTAAATTATTACAGAAGTTTCTGTATCGTGTATAAGTAAGTTTTAAAATTAAATTATTTGGAGATTTGTTTGGAGCCTATCCCTATTTTTAATACATTTTAACAAACCTGGAGTGATCCAAGGTTTAATAGTTCTATGTTTTTTAGGAATTGTAATTTTAATAGTGTGTTTAGTTGTAACGGTAGATACTATTGATATAAACTTATTCAAGGCTTCATTTGCATTATTTATTTCATAAATGTCAGAAAAATTTATGTTTTCTAGTTCAGATTTAATGGCATCTAGATTAGTACGGGATATAGTGTATTTTTGATTTCGAGTTGAGATCGCATTCGTTAACGTAAGTATAATTGGTTTATGGTCGGTAATGTACGATTCAAGAATTAATGTGGTGGAAGGTAATTTGGACTTTAATAAAATATGATCAAGACAGTTTTCAAGTCTTGTGGGTATTAGGTGGGCTTGCCGGGGTTGTCCGTGGATGGGTGACCATCTTTACATACCGAGACTCCTCCGTGCCTCGGAAAGCATGTTAGCCGTTGGTCCCGGCTGTCATTCGTGGATCTTTGACAGTCGTTACGGGTCGTCACAAGTCTGACAACCAGTCTTACCAAGGGGTATCGTATTACCTAGTTACTGGGTTGTGGAGGTCAGATAGGCAGTCGCTCCACGTAAAATACTGGTATTCAGCTGCATCCGGTTAGACTGGAAGCCGACCCCAACATAGTTGGGAAAAGGCCAGGCAGATTGTATGAAAAAAGCGCACGCGAGCTAGCAACTTCACCTTTCTACATGTTTTTCGTGATTATTTTAATGAATCATTAATAAACTCGCAGGCAGCGGGGTTAGCGAAAGGTGAGGTGCAGCAATCGAAAGCTGACCGCTCGGGAAGTTTTAGTCAGCTTCATGTCGTGGTCGGGAGCGCAGCGTGCGTACGCAGTGGAGGCTTATTTTAGCAACGGAGTCAAAGTCAAAGTCAAAGGTTTATTTGCAGATAAATATGGTAACAAAAGTTCTTAAAATTGTAATATTAGTAGCTTAGCATATTCAATAATAACATAATGACATGCAAATTTTGTTTATAGGCTGGTACAATTACATTACTACTTACATTTAAATTGAAAAAATTCTTTTATATTATAGAAGGGATTCTCAATCAACCACCTACGTAAAGCCCCTTTGAAACGAACCATTGGAAGTTCCCTAATATGGTTAGGAATCCCGTTATAAATCCTAATACACATAGGATAACAGCTTCGCCTATACAGCTCCGTTCTCATTCTTGGATTAATTAGTCTATTAGGATATCTGGTCATTACGGACATTCGTACACACGCGCATGACGCATGTTTTGCACTTATTACAATGTCCGGTATTGCGTGATGCACCAAGTGTCCAGTTAATAAAGACGTAAGTAGAAAGATTTCAACTAACGGGCTCAGCAGTAAACAAATCGAATCGCCGTCGAAACAGACCCAGCGTCCGGCGGAAATCATTAAACGCGTCGCCGCTGCAGTCGAAGCCTAGCCACGACGTTCGATAAGAAAGCTTTCAGTATTCACCGCTCTAGCCTTTAACGCATATTGGCACTATACTTAGAGCTACATCCATACAAGATCCAAATAATTCAAAATATCAAGCCAGAAGATTTGCGTAAAACATACGCTGAACGAATGCTGGAAACATTCCCGGAGCAAAAGCAAAATGACGAAAAAGACGTTTATTTCAGTGATGAAGCTCACTTTCATTTGGCAGGTTAATGTGCACCTTATGGATCTTACGAGCAAAGTTTTTACCGACCTACTTGCTAATCTTGAAGACTTGAAGGCAAAAAATAATTGAAGAAGTCAACTCTACCCCAAGCGATTTATTGCAGCGAGTGAGAGGGATTGAAGAGTGTGTACGGTGAGGAGGAAAGCATCTTGGTGATGTTATTTTTTTCATAAATGAAATCCCAATGCATGTACTTTCTTTTACCACTATTAAAATTACAAAACGTACAACTGCTATTTTTTAATTAAGTATTTCTTAAAGTTTAAAATCTGGAATGAGTCATACATAAACGTATCAGAAGTTTTAACTTTAACTTTTATTATTGTAAATACTATTTATTAATAATATTGTGTGCTGTTGGCGTACCTATTTTAAATAAACAAAGTAATCGTGTGGGATCCCTCAAGGTTCAATACTAGGTCCTCCACTTTTCATCATTGTGATAATCAAATTAATCACTAGTGTCGATCTAAGGTACCACAATAAAAGAAACATACTATACATACATACAACATACATATAGACTAAACTAAATAGAGAAGTAAGCATGTAACATTTATGTCTATTTTCCAAGATGTTCAAGTTTTTTCTGCTGAACCTACTCAGTAGAACACCGACACAACGGAGTACGGCATTTTGACAAGCTGAAATTAGAATACAGTCGAATCATTAACGGTATTAAACTATACCTGCCTATAAGCTACTAGGTAGTTAGATAAAAATAATTATATAAACAATGGGTGAGGCTTCGAATGAGTAGGTACCGGGTACCTAAATACTTACAGTGACATATGACTCGTATGAAAATTCCACGACTCCTAAAGTCTTATACACCACCGGGTCCTGAAAAAGTAAAAAGATAGTCAACAAGAAGTTACTAAGTCAGTTTACTTACATGCCTTCATGAGAAGCAGTACTGGCAACATTAGCCTATTTCTTGCCGGGCATCATGGAAGTTATGGTATCTACATTTAGGAGCAATAAGAGACGCTTGGACAGGGGCCTATCAGTTGGTTGGAGAATTTATCAGTAGGCTGGGACCTATACAGGGTGGGTCAAAAGTCGTAGATCAAACGAAACATGGCGACAGTTGGGGTTATTTGCAGTAAAAAAAAATAAATAAATACGAAATTGGTAAAAATAATAAAAAAGAAACCGGCCAAGTGCGTGTTGGACCACGCACAATGAAGGGTTCCGTAGTTGGGATGAATTTATCTTAAGAACAAACATAACATTGTAGTTGAAAAACATGTTCTCCCATTCATTCCAACTGTAAATGTAAGTTTGTACTCACAATATTGATAGATTTACCATGTTATTTTAAGACCACAGACTTCTTATAGGTTTTCCTGTAATCTACAAGTAAAGATCTATTTTCTGTATTTTTTTCAAAATTTTAGGCTCAGTAGTTTCGGAGATAAGGGCGGGGGGGGGGGATGGTCAATCAAAATTAATTTATTTACTTTACCCATCCGTGTTTGGGTCACAGAAATTCATATGTGTACCAAATTTCAACTTAATCGGTCCAATAGATTCGGAGCAAATTGGCTGTGACAGACGGACAGACAGACAGACACACGAGTGATCCTATAAGGGTTCCGTTTTTCCTTTTGAGGTACCTACGGAACCCTAAAAAGATTAGTAGGTAGGTAACAATAAAAAGATATCGAAAAAAGTGCCAATACCTACTCATAAATCATAGTACCCGCTGTCATAAAAGCACTTTTGTAGTGATGATAATCAACTAAACACCGTTTATTGTTTTACTCATAACTTTTAAGAAGATCAAGTTAGGGCTCTGCCACACAGATATATTTTAATGCAAATAACCCCAACTATCTCCCTGTTTCGTTTGATCCACGATTTTTGACCCATCATCATAATATAGTTGCATGGTCACCTGCGCCTGTCTCATGGCGTTGACCACCAGCTTCCTGATGCGAGCGGAAGATTTTCCGTAACAGTTCTGCCAGCCCGAACTGTACATCGCTTCTGACAGTTTGGATGCCTGTAATTTAAGGTTATTTTTATTAATTTGAAACAAAAATCGAAACGCCAATAACTTAGAATAATAGGTGCCTAACTTTGAATAGGTAAGCATTAAGGTAAGCATTCTCTTGTTATACTAGTTTCCTCAGGAAGTTACCGTCTCCCTCAGAACAGATAAAGAGATTAGAAAGGAAATAGTTACTGATTTGTACTAGAACGCGTGTCGCCGCTTGTCCCCCACTTTGTAACTCCACTACAAGCAAGAGACCAATACGTACGCACTTTACGCACAAAAAAACCACACGCACTTAGATCGCGAGTTTGCTATTGGTTCTCACACTAACGCAAACACGGCGCTTGACGTACACTCACACACGCTCAAAAACAATTTATTTCTCATACACATTACGGCTTCCATTGATCGATATTGATATCGATACAATATACTATAATTTTGTTACTTTAAGTTTCGCAATATTTTGATTTAATTTCGGGAGGAAGAACGGGGTATGCAGTGTGGACTTCATAGAAACATACATAATTAAAAAAAATGTCAAATTAAGGAGGAACATCCGATACAGCCGTGAAATTAAAATTTTCTTTAGATTTTCGCTAATTGCAGCTCTGTTTTACGTCATAATTACGATAAGTTGTTCTAGATGTTCATTGCACCCTGTAACCATAACATATTTGCTAAAAATAATTAAAATCATGTCAATTATCAAAAATCATCATGTTGATCAAAAAAACAAGTTTTTTTTGAGTAATCGTTACGGGCGCAAAACGTATACATACACACATACTTACTTAATATCGACATTGATTACAACATGGTACAACCCTATCGATACGCATGGATTTCGCAGAATTCAAGCTTTCGCTCGGCGCACGCGACTTTCGCAGTGAACGCAACATATGGCGCGATCGCTCACGGAGTACAAGACGGTACCCATGCATTGCAAGCAATGTATAACTGTACATCTGTTTGCGATTGTATCGCTTTTATCTACAAGCTACATAATACTATTGTAATAATTACAAATATCACTTGTATTTTAAGGTTTTTGGGCTTTCCGGTGAAAAGAAATCCCTTGTCGGCCCACTAACCATGGCTACTTTTCCGACACGTTATAACAGCGCAACATACATAATTCTTTTTTTTTCCGGAGCGTCGTACGTTGTCACAGTGAGAGCGCGTTTACTGGCCGGTAAAACAGATTTCGTCTGACATTTTTAACCGACTTCAAAAAGGAGGAGGTTCTCAATTCGTCGGAACTTTTTTTTTTTAATTTTTTTTCTATGTATGTTCCCCGATTACTCGAAGACGGCTGGACCGATTTGGATTTTTTTTGTTTTATTCGAGAGGGTATACATCACAGTTGGTCCCATATAAAATTAATTAACTTTGCTTGGGTAGTTTTTGAGTTAGCTTCAATAATACGTATTTTTTCCCCACTTTTATATGGATGATGTTCTAGTTTGTTTTGCAGATAGTGGTATTAGAATTTGTGTGGGGTAGGTACACAACTAAAAAGTGAAAAATAAAAACTTTTTTACAAAAAAATACAACCGACTTCCAAAAACAACACTACAAAGTGAAAAATAACTTTAATTTCGGAAGTCGGTGGCAAAAAACGAAAATACATTTAACTAGACACCGACTTCCGAAATTAAAGTTATTTTTCACTTTGTAGTGTTGTTTTTGGAAGTCGGTTGTATTTTTTTGTGTGTCTACACATACGAGTATGTGCGGCGCGCCTGCCCCGCCCAAAAGTCCCTTCTAACCTCTTTATCTTTTCTGTGCCGTCTCCCGATAGATATATTCTAATGAGTACGTAATATATTTTCACTCACCTCTATTGTAATATCACCGCCATTCCACATGAAGAATCCCAAGGCTAAGCAAGTTGTTATCGAGATTAAAAACATTGTGGCCAGCTGCGCCAAATTACGTTCACCACCCTGAAATAACACAAAAAATTATATGCTACACATGTAATAGATACACATAATATTTCATCCTGCTTCAATTCGGCATTTTCGTTTTTAGGGTTCCGTACCTTAAATGCAAAAAAACGGAACCCTTATAGGATCACTCGTGTGTGTCTGTCTGTCTGTTACAGCCAATTTGCTCCGAATCTAATGAACTGATTAAGTTGAAAATTGGTACACATATGAATTTCTGTGACCCCAACACGGACGGGTAAAGTAAATAAATTAATTTTGAATATGGGGGCTGAATAAGAATATTTAAAAAAAAAGTTTTGCAAACTGTACCGTGTGACATATCAAATGAAAGGGCTTCTATGAGGATCTCAAACATATTTTTTTATAATTTTAAAATAAATTGTTTTAAAGTTATTTAAGAAAATAGACGAAAATTGACAATTCCCTCCCTTATCTCCGAAACTACTGAGTCTATTTTTTTTTTTAAATACATGAAATACTTCTTTACCTGTAGATTACAGGAAAATGTATAAGAAGTGTGTGGTCTTAAAATAACATGGTAAATCTCTTACTACTGTGAGTACAAACTTACATTTACAATTGGAATGTATGGGAGAACATGTTTTTCAACTACAATGTTAAGATTGTTCTTGGGATAAGTTCATCCTAACTACGGAACCCTTCAATGAGCTGTTACTTTTAATAAATGTGTTGATTTAGGAATTTTTCCTGACCTCATGAAAAGTAGTAAAGTCATACCATTATTTAAATCCGGTAAAAAAAATGACGTTGGAAATTTCAGGCCTATTTCTATATTACCTGCATTTAGCAAAATATTTGAAAAGTTAATACTCAAGCAGTTGCTAAGACATTTTAATTTAAACAGCCTCCTTCATGATGAACAATATGGCTTCACTAAAGGTCGTTCGACTACAGATGCGGGTGTTGCTCTGCTGAAACACATATTTAACGCATGGGAGAACTCGCAAAATACTATTGGAGTTTTTTGTGATCTCTCCAAAGCCTTTGATTGCGTGCACCATGACACGCTTTTGCGTAAACTGCGTCATTATGGTGTCCAAAACGAAGTTCTCAAAGTAATAAATTCTTATTTACATAATAGGTTCCAATGTGTAGATGTTAATGGTGTGAAATCTTCCGGGCTATCAGTAGAGTTAGGTGTACCTCAAGGCACAATTCTGGGTTTATTCTTATTCTTAGTGTATATCACTCACTTACCATTCTATTTAAAAGGTATCTGTAACATTGTACTGTTTGCAAATGACACCTCTCTTATTTTTATTTCCACCTTCTTATGTCTTACGGTATTCTGCTGTGGGCAAAGCAGCTTACATTCAAAATATTTTTATTCTTCAAAAACGAGCTGATCGAGCAATTTACCAGCTAGGTGATAGTTTCTCTGAGAGTATTTTTTAAAGATATTGGTATTCTCGCAGTGGTATCACAGTTCATCTTCGCTAACATCTTATACATTAGGCATAATATACAGTAAAAACAGTGATATTAACAGTGAAATAAGGACAAATTACGTGCTGCATTTCACCAGCTTCGTAAGGTTCATAACTCATTTGTTGGGCTGGGTATAACTTTTTATAACAAGTTACCCTCTTCTTTGCTAGATTTGCCTTTTAATGCGTTTAAAATTAAAGTAAAATCCAACCTTTGTTCAAAGGCATATTAGAATAGTTGGTCGCTGTAATTAACTCAAGACAATGTTTATGTTCTTCCTCCAGAATTAGCTTACATAATGACAGGTTATACGAGTTCCTAAAATTGTTTATTTTATTTGACAAATAATATAATTTAATGTTTTGTGTTGCGTAAATTATTTTGCATACTATTGTATAAAATCAAGTTCTTGTAACTGAACAGACAGCTGTGCTGCTGGGGAGTTTGTTGCGCCACTTCTTATTCCCAGCTAAAGCACTAGGAATTGGTGAAGGACGGCGCGTTTTTTGGGGACTGTCTATGTAATTTTGGCGTTCAATAAGTGCTGAATCTCAGCCTAATTTGAATAAATGACTTTTGATTTTGATTTTGTCGGCTGTAAACCATGTGTACAGTTAACAATAAAAAATCTATTGTGTCTGCTAATTGGCGTGCAACGGGTTAAACCAGTTGGCTGCGACAGGGATATTATTGTACTTTAATTTTAATATTTCTACACCGCCGACGGTTACGTGAATCTGACCCGCCAGACGTTGTCCTGTCAAAATTTCAATTACTTTTTTTCCATTTTTTTTCTCTAAAACCCATAGAGCAACCCAGTAAAGAGAAAAACAAAAAAACATATTCAAATCGGTCAAGCCGTTCTCAAGTTATGTCGTGACCAAGGGAAATGGGAATTCATTTTTAACCGACTTTTCGAAAAAAAAGGAGGAGAAAGAAAAGAAAAGAAAGAAAACACATTTATTTAGCACAGACTATTATATTCTCAATTCGTCGCGTATATAATATAATATATATTTTTTTTATGTATGTACACCGATTTATCCGTCAATTAGGGACCGATTTTGAAAATTATTTTTTTGGTTGAAAAGATGTGCTCTCGAGGTGGTCCCATAGCCGCCAAGTCAGAATCTGATGAGGGGATCCCATGGAAATAGAGGGATATAGAGATAGAATACTCGTAAATCGTGCATTTGCTGCCGGAAAGCACCATGTACTGAAGTGGAACTAATGAGGAAGACCACAGATGGCCATCGGAACTATTCAATAATACGTATTTCACGGGTTGCGATTTTGCTAAGCGATTTATGCTCGTCACAAACAAGTTGAAGTGGAGCTGATGGCACTTTACCATCAGTTCCAGTTCTCCTGGCTCCTTCTGTATCGGGAAAAGCAATATTTTGTAAAACGTGATGAGAATTTATTTAAGTTACAATAATCTGATGTCAGCTGGACATCAGATTATTGTAACTTACATAAATTACAAATTGACGCACTAAAAAGTGAATAGTAAAAACGTTTTTACAAAAAAAAAAAAAAACAGCATACTACCAAACAAATAGGTAGGTACCTACTACAAAGTCAAAACAAACTTTAATTTCGGAAGTCGGTGGCAAAAAACTAAAATACAGATCCAAAGGCACTGACTTCCGAAATTAAAGTTAGGTACATATTTTCACTTTATAGTATTTTTTGGAAGTCGGTTGTTTTTTTTTTGTAAGAAAGATTTTTTATCGATATAGATTAAAGGTACTAAGAAATTAAATAAATTATTACGGCGTAGCTCATGCTACAGGAGGCCACGAATTACAGGGTTTTTTAATATTGCGCACGCACACGGTACCCACCAGTAAAGTAACAAGGTCTGTCAACAGCATGCTGGAGAACAGAATGATTTCAATGGCGAAGATCTCCTTACTGAAATGCTGGTGTTGTTTCTTACACCTGACGACAAAAATAAAAAATATAAATTACAAAAAAATATCTGGTTTTCGCCACTAAGTATCAACGACAACTCAAACTGACATGTCGATTACTCCCTGATTTGTGTCGTTGGGCATGTTATCTGACAAGGATCGTTCGTATGTTTTCGAAATGATTGGATTGTGAGACCGAAGCCTAACTTACCACAAAGTTAGCGAGTGCATCTGTATCCCAACTTTAAAAGCTTGCTCATACTTCAGTTCCTTCTGTGCCTGAGTCAACGTTCCATCGCTGAATATATCGTCAAGACTATAGAAGTAAATCTGCAGGTTTCTGAACTGGTAGCAAATGGCTAACATCATAGTGACCATCGTGAGGAACATGGCAAGGATCCTGGATAAGAAGACAAACCACCACAAGTAGATGAAGACCCTCATCACTCCGGCTGCGGCGGACTTGTCGTGGACGTCCGGCCATACTGATATTATCGTGATGAAGTTCTCATCTGAAACAATTCTAAGTAATTACTTAGGTATAATAACATCAACCTATTAATTATTGCTCCACTGCAGAGCAAATGCTTCAGAGAAGTCATGAGCATTGATCACCACGCTTGACAAAGGCAGATTGGCGATTTCAGACTTATATTGTTGTCCAGGTTTCCTCACGATGTTTTCCTTCACCGATGCGATGTCAGTGATGTCCTAGAAAAACTTAGAAAGTACATAATGGATTGAAAACGTCACATTGGTCACTTGCCCGTATTTGAACCTCGTGTGTGAGGCCACTGGGCTATCTCGACAATAACTTAGGTAAGTATTTGAATAAAAAAAGCTATTTTGATTGAAATCCTAACTAATATTATAAATGCGAAAGTGAGTTTGTTTGTTTGTTACGCTTTCACGCTAAAAAGACTCAACGGATTTGGATGAAACGCATGCACATGGGTAGACCATCACCTGGATTAGGACATAGGATACTTTGTATCTCGGTAGTACGTTCCCGTGGGATAATTTCTAACATCCACGTGGGCGAAGCGGCGGGCAAAAGCTATGTAGCAAATATAAATAGAAACCTACATACTGTCCAGACTTTCTCGAAGGAAGTCAAATTTACTCCACTAGCTTAAACTTTAACTTACATTATAATAATACTGTAAGCACTAGACTATGATTGAAGAAGCACCATTAAACGTTCCTAATTTGAAATGAAAACAACCCATCTGCAGTAACCACTCGGTACAAAGCACGGAAACCATATGACACAACCCACCTGCAGTAACCACTGGATACAGAGCACGGAAACCATATGACACAACCCACCTGCAGTAACCACTGGATACAGAGCACGGAAACCATTATGGCACAACCCACCTGCAGTAACCACTGGATACAGAGCACGGAAACCATATGACACAACCCACGTGCAGTAACCACATGATACAGAGCACGGAAACCATATGACAGAACCCACTTGCAGTAACCACATGATACAGAGCACGGAAACCATATGACAGAACCCACTTGCAGTAACCACATGATACAGAGCACGGAAACCATATGACAGAACCCACCTGCAGTATCCACATGATACAGAGCACGGAAACCATATGACAGAACCCACTTGCAGTAACCACATGATACAGAGCACGGAAACCATATGACAGAACCCACCTGCAGTAACCACTGGATACAGAGCACGGAAACCATATGACAGAACCCACCTGCAGTAACCACTGGATACAGAGCACGGAAACCATATGACACAACCCACCTGCAGTAACCACATGGTACAAAGCACGGAAACCATACAACACAGCCACCGTAAAAAGAAGACAACATAAGCTCATCGAAAACACTTTTATCTTTTTAACCATCTCGCGTTCCAAGTCAGCATCGTTCTGGCGTTCCTTCAAGACGACTACAAGATGATACAGAAGAATCCTGTTCTTCTGTTTGTAATAAAATGCGATATAGTACATAATCATATTGCCAGGAATGATACTGAGCATGAGTTGATCCTTAGCCTGCTTCTCCGTTAAATCATTTTGAGTAAAGGGAGATCCTATAACGGACATAGCATAGAACACATTGAAAATTTGTATAAAATGTTCGACTTTATTGTAGATGTAGATGAATCTACTGGGAAGCTTGATATCTGTGATCCAGAAATCTTTCATCCCGAATAGGAAACTGATCGTGTTTAATTTATCTAACAATTTTGTCATTTCGTTTGGTTTGGTTATAATCATTGGATGATCCATTATGAGTCTTTCTTTTGTTTAGCTTATCGTGCGCCTTTCGCATTGTGTGGTAGCAAGTACAATAATGTAGTTAATATTTCCACATGTGCACACATGTAAATGCATATTTATTTTCCCTAATTAATGACTTCAACTTCAAACAAACGGATCCAATGGCTTCCAATTACGAGAAATAACTTACAACAAAGCCTATCAATTTGTAAAAACAAAGTTAACCTATTAATCAACGCAACTAATGGGATACCATGCAAGTAAAAAAGAAGTAGAAAAATAAACTGCAGAACAATTATTTGAAAAGGGTAATCTTACAATTTATTAAAGAGACTAAATTAAGAAAGTAAGGAAAAGTATATGTGTGTAGATAATTTCAGCTACACGAAATGTCGTAACTTATGGTCATTACCATATCAAAGAAACTACTGCATATGATACATGTCTTGTTTAAAAAAAAACCGGCCAAGTGCGTGTCGGACCACGCACAATGACGGGTTCCTTAGTTAGGATGAATCTATTCCAAACCACTGTAGTTGAAAAACATGTTCATGTTGTTGTTCAACTTGTATTGCGTTTTTTTTTTTATTTATTTATTCATAAAAAATTTTACATTGTGTCGAATATTAAAAACGATTTTATAACTTAACAAATACAAAAAATATATATATGTATATATATGCCACTTGTAGGAAGGTGTTGGCGATGTTGTCACCGTGTCCGGCACAATGAGAAGTCCAAGTGAAGTTGACAAGGATTTATTCCAAGACGTACAGTAATAATAATACAGGACAGGTTCCGAACACCTTTTCCTAGCAAGGACGAAGGCGGGGAACAGTAGTCCTCTAAACCAAAAAAAATGACAATCTGTCTTAATTCTTACAGACTTATTAGCAGGGTCCCGTGTAGCTATTCCAAGTAGGACGTAGCCCCCGAATGCAATGCTAGGTCAGTCTCACAAAACCTAATGCGAGATGTCGCTGCACCCCCGTCAGGGGGTGCGGCAAGCGGTCACGGGGCATGGCCCCCCTCCCGCGGACGCCATACGTTGGCCCGTCACTACGGGCCCCTCATCGTGGTGGCCTACTGCGGCCTAAAAAGATGATGGGACGCGAATATGCGCGTCCTTGTGCATGGTTGCTATATCTGTGTCTGTAAGCACGCCACGACGCTGCTAGTCAGCGCCGCTTTCTTCACCGTATCCCGGCGGTCAACTCCTACCAGGTGGAACCCCCACCTACATGGGGGAAGCCCAGCAGAAGGCGACCAGCGACAGGGATATGGACTCGGCGTTCCTACAGAAAGGGTGAGTGGCTCCCGCCCGCCCCACTTTCAGAGCTAGCCGAGCCTGGCACGGGGTAGGGAGACCGTGTCATGGGTGTGTGGGTCGCATTGTACTGTGTGACGCCACCCGGTGTCTACGCGAATCGCACGCCCACGCTGCGCCTTCGCATGTGTTTTTATGCACCTGTATAGGGGTGAATGTCTGATGTTTGCTACGCGACACGCCTAAATTATCCTAGCACGCGCCACGCAACAGGTGTATGTTATGTGTAGAGTCTATTGTCACAGGTGAGCCGCGTGTAAACTGAGAGCGACTCGCTCGGAAATTCAGTCCGGGGATGGAGTCACTCGTCCGCGATCAGGTCGCGGGGCAAAGGCCTTCTCGCGTCAGGGGGGCGCGTATGCCAGGGCGCAATCTGTTTGACATGAGGCTAATCAGATGCGCCGGCACGCGCGAACATCCCCTTCGCGAGGCGCCGCACAAACTCATCCAGGCTCTCGATCCCGAGGTCCCGCTGCATGACATCGTTCCTCACGAAGTGAGGGGCGGCTACTATTGTCCGCAGCGCCAGACTTTGCTGCGCGCGGAGGAGCCTGCGGCTGGTCTCGCTCGTGAGGGCGAATCACGCAGGGGCGGCGCACGTCAATACTGGGCGCACGTAGATCTTGTACGCGCCCAACTTGACGCGCACCGGAATGCGGGATGAGAGCACCGGTCACAGGAGGTTGCGGGCGACCCTACCTTGCGCGGCGACCGCGCGGACATGTGACTCCATTGAGAGCCGACGGCCACCAAGGCGACCACTCGACGTCGGCTCCCTGCAGCTTCAGGAGTGGCGGGAGAGGCGTGGCGCCGGAGACCAGCGCCAGCGTCTTACCCACGTTAACCGACAACCGCCACTTGGACAGCCATTCGGGGAGCATGTCGAGCGCGCGCTGCATCATGACCGCCGCGTGCCTCGCATTAAGCGAAGTAGTGATGTACGCGGCGTCGTCAGCGTACAGCGCGAGCATGGCCTCTGAGGTTGTGGGGATGTCGTCGGTATAACGCGAGTAACACGCCGGTGAAACGCAGCTACCCTGCGGCACACCGGCGTGCACCGTGCGAACGCTAGATAGCGCTCCGTCGACCACCACCCTGAAAGTCCTGTTGGAGAGAAAGCTAGAAACCACCATTACAACGCGACGGGGCGCGTTCGAGGTGGCCAGTTTGTAAACTAGGCCCTCGTGCCACACGCGGTCGAAGGCCTTCTTCATGTCGAGGAATACTGCAATCCCACATTCCTTTTTGTTTATAGCCACCGAGAGGTGGTGCAGTACCCTCGACAGCTGAAGCGTCGTGCTATGTTTCGACCGAAACCCGAACTGTTCCGGTCGTGGTGGGATGTGTGGCTGGAGATGTCGCAGCAGGAGCGCCTCGAACACCTTGGAGACTGTTGATATCAGAGTGATCGGCCGATAACTCTCCGGCTTCAGAGTGTCTTTTCTCGCCTTGGGCAGCATAATGACGCGCCCCTCCTTCCACGAAGCGGGAAAAGCCCCCGTGCGCAGTATCGCCGTGAACAGGCGCGCCAGTGCCGCTACCATACGGAACGGCAAATGGCGCAGCACTGTGTTGGAGATACCGTCGGCACCAGGGGCCTTCCTGGGCTTCGTTCTCAGGATGGCGCGTCTGACTGCGCCCGGCGAGAAGAAGATAGGGTCTTCATCGGGAGCTATCGGCGTTGCGAAGTAGTCTCCCAGGTGTTTCTCGACTGCCGCGACATGTTCGTGGTCGCTGGTCAGGTTCGGTTGGAACTGACGCTCCAGGTGTTCAGCGAAGACAGCTCCGCCCGGTTCTCCGATACATATTTCAGCGCCCCGTCGCTATTGAGTAGCGGACGCACCGGGGCTGGGGTATTCGATAGCTGGCGGCAGAGCTTATGTACTGACGGCCAACTGTCCGTCGTAGCGTCTATGCGTTCCTCCCAGCCCGCGGCGGTATGAGCCTGTAACTCAGCCTTTACCTTCTCCGCGAGACGGTTGAGTGCCCTCTTTAGTGTTGGACATCTGAGTTTTTTTTTTTTTTTTTTTTTTAATTTATTTACTGAAATAATACAGCGATGTTTCTTAAATATTAGGTCTTTACCTATGAAATTGCCGTTCTGCAGTACTGGCCATTTCAAATCAAAATAATTTTTGTTTGGCTAAGAATTCTAATTTCAAATTAATTTTATTTTAAAAACATGGATTTTTTTTTTCCAAAAGTAGTCATTTGTTTATTGATTAGTGTTACATTTTCATCGCATTTCAATCTTTTTCGTCATCATGGATACGTTAAAAATTCGAGTAATTATGAAATATGAGTACCGTCGTGGCAGCAACGCGGCACAAGCGGCACGCAACTTCAACGACGTTTACGGAGCTAACACTACAAACCAACGCACCACTTGTTATTGGTTTACTCGCTTCCGTTCTGGAAATTTCGACCTGAAAAATGAACCTCGCGGTCGTCCGAAGACTTTGGTCGACAATGACGAATTAAAGGCGATTGTGGAAGCTGATGATACACAATCTACGGCTGAATTAGCAGCAGCTTTCGACGTTAGCGTCAAAACAATATTGGTCCATTTGCGTCAAATTGGTAAGGTAAAAAAGCTTGACAAATGGGTGCCCCACGAACTCAATGATCGCCAGCGCGAAGTACGCGTCGAGACGTGCCTTGCACTGCTCAACAGACACACAAATGAAGGAATTTTGAACCGCATTGTTACCTGCGATGAAAAATGGATTCTGTTTGATAACCGCAAGCGCTCAGCAAGTTGGTTAGATCCTAGTTCAGCACCTAAACAATGCCCTAAACGAAAACTTACCCCTAGAAAAGTGATGGTCACTGTTTGGTGGTCTAGCGCCGGTGTGATTCATCACAGCTTCTTACCAAACGGGGTGAGCATTACTTCAGATGTGTACTGTGAAGAACTGAACACAATGATGGAGAAGCTGGCACATCTCCAACCAGCATTGGTCAATCGCTCGTCTCCGCTGCTCCTGCACGACAACGCGCGACCTCATACTGCACAGCAGACGGTCTCCACGTTGCAAGAACTGGGGTTGGAAGCTCTCCGTCATCCTTCCTACTCACCAGACCTTGCGCCTACAGACTACTACTTTTTCCAGAATTTGGATAACTTCTTGGCGGGAATAAATTCAATACCCGAGAGGCAGTACAAAATGCCTTTGAAGAATTTGTTGCCTCCCGTCCAGCTGATTTCTTTAAGAAGGGCATCAATAAACTGCCACTGCGTTGGCAAAGATGCATTGATTGCATGGGTGATTACTTCGATTAATACAAATAAAAAATGCATGAAAAAAATTCGTTTAAATTTTTTCATACAAAACGGCAATTTCATAGGTAAAGACCTATTATAAACTCGCCAAACTTTTACGTTTGATGGCGAGACGCGCTCTTTTACATTAATAAAAAAAAAAACAATGAACCACCTTACGTACACACAGCAGCAGGTCAAGCTACTACAAACTATCAAATTTTCTCATTCGACTTTGAATTTAACTATCAACATTTTAAGGTTTAAAATCATTTAGAGAAATTCGACAGCTCGGCACAACCCGATATGCCGCTGTCTGTACATACCTACTACTTATATAATTATCCTTTTATAGCTTAATCAATACAATGTTTTAGTTCTGTTTACTATCCTGTATAATGTTTTTTAATTTTGTTTTAAGTGATCCTTTACTAATTTTTACTTCTTCTCTTAATAAATCTATTTTGTTAAACACTTTAGGTACCAAATACTTAGATGTTCTCTTACCATAATAATTTGTTATCTGTGGTTGAACCAGTTTCTTCTCTCTAACCCTACGTGTGCTGTACTTGTTTTTAACATTAACTTTATATTCGTCATTATTTATTTATTTATTACAAAATCCACAGCTCTTTAACAATTTTACTAAAATAGATAAAACCAATCTTACAGCCAATTATGGATTTACAATTTATAGCAACACTGATTACATGCATCAGATCAACAGGATGACATGCTACGAGTAGAACCATCTAAGCAAGCATTTCAAAGTGTGTGCGGGGATGTGTGTGTGTGTGTGTGTGTGTGAAGTGTTATAGTAGTGTATGGATTCTTACATTTGAATGTAAGAATGGTAATAGAGTTGACTCTATTTAGAAATATTAGTCAAATCGTCGCATACAGAAGCTACCATTAGTTTCCTGAATGTACCTTTTTTGGTGTTAAATATATCAAGATGAGAAAATTTCTTATTAAAAGTTTCTTAATATCCTACTAATTACAGAATTTATCATTGTAATAATGTTCCAGACCTACCAAATAATCTAATTTTTTATCTATGGGTATGATTTTACAGATGGGGAATAACTTATCATACTCTTTGTTGCACTTATCTTTAACATTTTTATTAACCAGAAACTTTATCAGTCTTATTTGTATATCTTTGATATCTCTTAAATATGTAATAAAGGTTCGCCCGTACACAAGAAGTCCATAGCTTACGAGTATTAGCGAATCGGCAAGTGCAAAATACACCATTCTTAACGTCTGTTTGTTTAATACATTTTTTAAGTGGTAAAACTTACTCAGCACTAATCTTAGCCTATTGCAAATGTCATTTACATGTAATCTCCAATTAAAGTTCTTATCTATTGTTAGACCTAAATATTTAAATTTATCTACATAATCCAATTTTGCACATTTAAAATTACATTTATTTCTATGCAAACATTCGTATGTATGTCCGATCACTGTGAGATATTCATTATTTACAGATTTAGCAATTCGATTATATGGCGAGTGTATATGCATACATTTAGTTTTTGAAAGATTTAAAATAATTCCATTGTCATGTGCCCATTTGCTAATGTTTTCAAAGTCATCTTGAATACGCTTTTGTACCTCAGCTATATCTTTGGAGGCATAAACAAGACACATATCATCAGCGTACATGAATACCTCACATTTACTTACGACATTTGACACACTGTTCACATGCATTACATAACCTACAGGCCCGTACACAGATCCAGTAGGCACACCCAAGTCGACATCTACCTCTTTCCCAGCCACACGGGAGATAATTGTGTTTATTTTTCTATTCGTGAGGTAGTTTTTAAACCAATTATTTGCGGGACCGCGTATTCCGCATTCGTCCATTGCCTGTAATAAGATCTCATGGTCTAAAGTGTCAAATGCATTTTTATAATCAATGAATAGTGCTATAATTTGTTTGCCAGAATCTAAGCAATCATTAATATAATCTGAAAACCCTACCAAGGCAGAAACAGTGTTGCGCCCTCTCCGGAAACCGTGCTGAGTGTCACTCAATATGTTGTGTTGTTCTAAAAACGCGCTAATCTGTGCTATAATATTTTTTTCGGTTATTTTATCTATAACAGATAATATTGCGATAGGCCTATAATTACCATATTCTAAATGACTTCCTGATTTGTATATGGGACGTCTAATTGCATTTTTTAACTGGTCTGGATAAATACCGTTAGTTAGGGACATATTCACTAATGCAGCTAGAACGGGACTTATTTGCTTACGTAAATATATAATGTCTTGCACCCGTACCTATTCCATCTGACCCGGGTGCTTTTTCACAGGACAATGTTCTTATGACCTTTTCTACCTCTGACGAGGTCACCTTATTGTATCTATAGCTTGGGTCTCCCTTGTTTGACCAAAAGGAATTTGACAAATTTTCACTTCCCAAAAAATTTTTCGCATAATTTCATTTGCCAAATTATTACTTAGCAAAAAATCTATTCACAAAAAGTTGTAACGCAAACCTAATGTTTGGCAAATGAACGTTTAAACTATAACTTGTTTACCAACTAGTACTTCTAACATTTTTTATTTAGTCAAATATTTCATTTGGATTAACAGTTTTTATGCAAAATCAAATAAGCCAAATACTTATTTAGTATCGTCAGTTTTCAATTCACCCTTTCCTATTCAGTCAAACTTCAATGACAAAAATGTGAACTACTAAGTGGGTAGAAGGTAAATCATAAATGGCGCTCAATATGTGCTCTTTTTTTTCTATATAATGTAGTCGTTCCTGGCACAGTAGGCAGTAGGTCACAGTTTTAACCTAACCTAACCTAACCATTTTTTTAAAATAAGTAATGAACCTAATCTAAATAATTCAGTTCCGGGTAACCTACTAAAAACAATATCTTTTTTCTATTAATGCAAGTCGTTTCTGGCACTCGCCGGCCGCTACCGCGGCACCGCTCGCTTCGCTCGCTCGGCTCGTGCGTAGGTGGTCACAGTTTTAACCTAACCTAACCTACCCATTTTTTAAAAGAATAAATTAACCTAATCTAAATTGTTGTTCCGGATAACCTACTAAAAACAATATATTTTTTTCTATTAATGCAAGTCGTGTCTGGCACTCGCCGGCCGCTACCGCGGCACCGCTCGCTTCGCTCGCTCGGCTCGTGCGTAGGAGGTCACAGTTTTAACCTAACCTAACCTAACCATTTTTTTTAAAAATAATTACTTAACCTACTCTAACTACTTCCATAAATAAACTAATATCAAGTAACCATAAATTTGACTTGTTTCAGACAAATTCAAGCACAAAAACTTACAAAGAAGTACGCAAAAGACATCAATCATCATCATCATCATCATCTTCATCATCATCATCATCATCATCTTTCCTGCATTGTATTTTTTTATTTTTTGTTGTTGTTGCATCGCAAATGTAGATTTTAAAAATTTTATTGTTATTTTTTACTTTTTTGTTTTGCCTCTAATTTAGTCAGTGCTAAATAAATGTGTTTTCTTTCTTCTTTCTTTCTTTCTTTCTTTCAAATTTAACCAGCAAGTCAAATGTCTAAAAATCTTATTTTTGCCTTAATATTTTTTGTCTTAACAAATCATTTCACCAAACGTTTATTGTCTGAAGATTGTTTGCTGTAATAAATCATTTGATTAAAGACCAAATTCCATAATGACATTATACTTAGTAATATTTTGCCAAGTAAAAATTTGACCAAATGAAAATATGCGTACTAAAATCATTCGAAATATTGCAATGGTATAAAAAAAGGTTGCTAAAATTTGTTTGGGTAATGAAATTTTGTCAAAATCTTTTTGGCAAAACGGCAGGCACCCCTATAGCTTACCTCGCTCGGTTTCACATATTTATTTCTGTCTAAAAACTTCAAGTTACATACATGTTTAATTCCCTTTATTTCCTCCGTAAACGTTTTAGAAAAGTTTGTACAAATCTGTTCCATAGAATCTGTTTTCCCTAAATGCCTTAAAATAACATCGTCCAAACTAGTTTTGTTTCGACCCAACCATATGTTTATATTTGACCATATTTTCCTAAAATCCCCATTACATTTTACAATTTGTTCCTGTCAATATTTATTTCTTGCCATATTTATTAATTTATTTACTTTATTTCTGTATTTTGTATAGTCTAATCGCTTGCTCATATTTTTTGGATCCGCTTTCCAAACTCTAAATAAATAACCCCTTCGCAATAACATTTTATATAAATACCTATCTACCCATGGTTGCCTTATTACTTTCTTATTATCTTTGCTAATTTGAATTGTACTCTCCTTGTAAATGCGATCAAATACACTACACATCGTCTGATACAATAATACCGGACACGTTATTGTTATTAACTGGGACCATTCATATTCATCTAGCTTTTGCTTAACTATTTTATCACTTGACACTTCGCGCATACTATTGTTCTTGATATTGCCACTCACACATTGATTTTCGCTTCCACTCGCACATAAGTTCAACATTAATCCGATTCCATGATGATCGGCGATTCGTGACTCAAGCACATACGCGCACGCGTCATGCTCGCTCCGTCCCGCTCGCACCCAGATATGATCTAAGCACGATACCTCAAGCCGGCCGTCCGCGATTGCCTCGCGCGTTACCTCTCCGCTTGGTATAACACATATCAGGCCACATTCACACAGGGCGTTTTTGTACCTTGTTACAGTAGGATTAACCGTGTCGTTTAATATGTTTATATTGGTATCGCCAATCACTATAACATTGTCAGAGGTTGGTACGGATTTCACCAGCGTCTGTAATTGTTGAATAAATATCAATTTATTTTTGGCAGGCGGTCTATATATCGCTATTACATGTGTTTTATTTTCCCCGTGCTTCAATTGACCATGAAGTGTTTCTACTGCTTCTGTGTTTACCATTTCAGCTTCGAAATTCAATCCATTCTTGGCAAATATTAATATTCCTCCTCCTCTGCTCGTTTCTCTAGCATGTATAAATGTGTTACTCGTATATCCTACTATTTGATAAAATGGCAGTTCTTCCTTCTTTATATTAATTTCGCTTAATATTAAGATATCTATGTTATATTTATTTTTATCAAGTAATATTAATAACTCGTTGAAATATTTTCGAAGTGATCTTATGTTCAGATGTTATATGTGGGTATTCCATATAATATATTTTGGGATAGGACGTTATTTAGAGCTGTTATATCATAGTATCTTTTAAAATTACCGGAGTAGCTATCTATACGATCGAATGTTGTTGTTAGATCGCCTCGTGTGTACTCGCCACGTCATGTACATGTTTATTTACATTCATCAAAGTTATTGAGATCTTCCTCCGATCTAATGTTATATATTTTTTTTTCGTCGCTATTCTTTTTGACCAGGATATTACAATTCTGCACCCAAACATATTGGAAACCTTTCCAGTCCATAGAAGCACAGTAAATATATACAGTAAAACATCTTCATACAAACGTGCCGCTCTCGGTTTGAATGTGTGCGTGCGCGCCGCGCGCCATGTCGGCACGCGATTTCACGCACACGCTAGCATAATATATGGGGGAATAAGGTGGCGGCAGTGCGGGCTGTGCAGCGCGACTGTGAGCACGCGCGTACGCTACATGACCGCTTGCGTTCGTCAACTCTCGCCGGCGCGGGCGGCGGACACTTGTCGTAAATTACGAGTATCATGACTTCAAAAAGGGGAAAAAAATATTGTAGTGTTTTCGGGTGCCTCAATAATGATTTCGCAAACCCGGACTTATCATTCTTCATACTTCCTACTCAACCAGAAATGTAAGTACCTACTTATACTTAAATATTATTAGAAAATATGGTATTGTATTGTTTATTTCACAGTTTATTTGCTTTATTAAGAGCGTAGCCGAGTCGCATTTTTCTGAATACTATGTTTAGAGCTAAAGTTTATTTTAAGAAGTCTAGTTTTACTATAAAATAGAGGATTGAGTACGAAACATCGTTTAGGTAAACATATTTTTCGCGTAGGTATAGTTGTAATAAGGGCAATTTCACAATAATTAATATTGCAAATTAATTACTTTTGAAATTATTATTTTTTCTATTGTCTGATGTGCTGTTCAATCCAAATATGGTTCCGGTAGTCTGACGATCGACTTATATACTTGTGTGTACATCGCATTTTTTTGAGCTACCGGAAAAAAATGCATTTTTTTATGTTTGTGGCGCTTTGTTAAAAAAATGTGTTGATTACCATAAGAACTGCGATTTTTTAAATAATTACGTCGATGTTAATCAACGAGCGTGTAATTTAAGTGTAGAATCTAGATACACCCATTACAGGAATTACGGCAAAGATCGAAATTTACTCATGATCCCACCTGATGATTTTGTTGATAATGTAGAAAGGATGGAGCAGGTGTTTCGCAAAGCGTTCGAAAAGGACCACGTCAACATTAAAATTGGCCGGTCAATTTACGATCAACTGAATGATGTAGAATTTAAGATGCCCTGTCCATGCTTTCCCAAAAGCTTTTTACAAAAACTTTACATAAGAATGAGAATTTTCTTTACATTAACAAATAATAATAAAGCGTTCCGGACGTGCAGAAACAGGAGAAAAATTTTCTCGGTATCAAATTTGTAACTTAGTATAATAAATGTTATGTGATTAATAGCTTTTTATTTTTACTAAATTTATAAATTGGTAAAATATTCAATCATAATATGCTTTTTATTTTATAAATTTAGATCAAGTGCTGCTTGTTCGAAAATATTAACTAAAAGTAAAAGTGACAATAACAATAAAATAATAACCCTGGGTATCAACGCAAGAGTAGGCTAATAACTCGGCGGGCGGCCTTAGATAACCTACTGTATATTTATTTACTGTGATAGAAGCTGCCGTTTGTATTTTGGTAAATCTTCGTTAATGTATATTCGCTTTTCACTGCCATTATCATAGACTTTATTATTCGTTATTTTTGTTTCCTTCTTTACAAGCATCCAGCTGCTGCGAGCATATTTAGACCGAAGCGTGACCAATACAGTCTTGGGCTTTGTATCATCTGCTTTTTCCTGGCCTACCCTCTGTGCATCTTGAATTTCATTTGGGTCTAGATTTAGTTTCTGTGCCAATTTTTGGACTACTAATATGGTATTTTCGTTTTCGTGCTTCTCTAAACCGTGAATTTCAATGTTTTTCTCTTTGTCCTTTATTTCCAA
This sequence comes from Cosmia pyralina, assembly GCA_946251885.1. Classification (NCBI taxonomy): domain Eukaryota; kingdom Metazoa; phylum Arthropoda; class Insecta; order Lepidoptera; family Noctuidae; genus Cosmia; species Cosmia pyralina. The sequence goes on along the minus strand of OX276348.1, from coordinate 1,759,008 downwards.
CTCCTGTACCCGTTCCTATAACGCAGTTGTTGCCACTGCTTGCGAAGGCGCCTCTTCTCGGCGATTAATGACATGATACCAACGACCGTCGTTGCATGATACGCGCCGGCAGGGGCGGCAGTAGCCCTCTCCCCTGCAGCTGCGTCGTCGTCGCCGGTTTCAGGGCGCTCTGTATGCAAGCAGTGACCTCATCCGCAGTCCGATCTACGTCCGCAGCGGTAGCAATAGGCCGAGTCGGCGTGGTGGCTTCTAGCTTCTCCGCGAACTCCGTCCGTTCATTGACGTGGCGCAATTGGCTTCAGTCGGGTCGGCATACCCGATAAGACGACGAGTACCGGCTGATGGTCTGACTGTAGTTCGTCGTCTATCACTTGCTGCGTGACCTGGCAGTGTAGCCCCCGGTAGACTACGATGTCCAGCACGTCCGGTGAGTGCTGCGGTTGGTCCGGGTAGTGGGTGGGTGTCTCAGGGCCGGACACCGTGTACCCGAAGGCTTCCGCGTCCGCGAAGAGCCGTCTCCCCTCGCTGTTGTGGAGCAGTGAGTACCACGCTGGGTGCTTGCAGTTAAACTCCCCGGCGAGGATGGTGGCGTGCTGCGACGCGTGCAAAAGGGCCCGCAACTCGGTAAGGTCGAGGCGGGCCGAGGGCGGCTTGTAGCACGCGTAGATGTTGATGTCCTCGCCGGCCACGTGCAGCTGTACACCCAGTGCGTAAAGCTTGTAGAGTGTCGGCGAGGGGATTTCCTGATGGACGACTCTTCTCTTCACAAGCACCGCCAGACCACGGTATTTCCTGTGTTGAGCCGACCGTTCATCTTGCATATAAGTGAGGTATCCCGGGATCCTGATCCTGTCCTCAGGCCCCAGTAGCGTCTCACTTATAAGCGCCACGTCAATATTTTGTTCCCGAAGTAGATGGCGGAGGGGGGCGACTTTATCCCGGAGGCCGCGGGCATTCCAGTGTATCACCTTCAACGTGCTAGCCATGATACAGGGTTAAGAGTTTGGCCAGCCCGTCAAGGATGATGGTCTCCACATCTTGACCCTGCCTGATGGCCTTAATAAAGTCCATCAATAAAGTTATGGCGCGGGCCGTGAATTCCGACTTCGTGGTGGTATGTTTCATAGCGCCAGCAGCGCCACCACTCGTCTTTGGGGGGAACTTTGGAGGTTCCCCCTGTCGCCGATGCGATGAGCCGGCGCTAGTCTCGATAGCGCCGGCGTTTGTAGTGTGGCGTGCATAGATATATGAAAGAAGTTTTTTATATTTCTATGGTGGCGTGCCTCCGCTGCGCTATGCCGGCGCTAGTGGTAGGTTCCTCACTAGGTTTCTTTGTAGCGGCCTGCGTCCCTTCTGAGGCAGGGCCGGCCTCGGGGATCTCTTCCTGGGTCGCCGGGGGCTTGGGTTTCCTTCCCTTTCCCCCGCGTCTGTTCCTCTCCTCCGCCTCAAGGAGGTGGCCGTGTTCCTTTCCGTGGGCCCGTTGGCCGCCGCCATCAGCGTCGGGCCATAGGCCTCTTCTTGCGGCCTCTCTTCTTCTTCTGTGGTTTTGGTTGGCCTCTCGGTGGCCCTTTGGGACCGGCGCGTAGAGGCCGTGATGGCGGCGGTCCCCGCTCGCCTGTTTCGGATCTCTTCCTGAAACACGAGGCACTTTATGTTGCACGCGGGGTGCGGGCCACCACAGTTAGCACAGGTGGCCGGCTCTTCCCGCGCGCGATCGCAATCGCGTGCCGCGTGCTCACCCCCGCATCGCACACAAGCGAGCGGAGGGTGACACTGGTGCGAGCTATGTCTGAATCGCTGGCACCGGTGACTCTGGGCGGGTCCACGTTTTCGTCTCCAGGCCTCGATCCTGACACCCCGCATGTATAAAAGACGGTGGTGTCAAAGATCTCCCGGACGTTGGGAGTCTTCTTAAGTATGGCGTGAAACACGCAACCGGGTCGTCCTTGTGCACCCTTAATATGGCGCACATATTAAGGGTGCACAAGTCTCTCACAAAACCTGTCGAGCTGTCGCTGCACCCCCGTAAGGGGGTGCGGCAGGCGGTCACGGGGCATAGCCCCTCTCCCGCGGGTGCTATACGTTGGCCCGTAACTACGGGCCCCTCATTTTGGTGGCCTACTGCGGCCTAAAAGATGATGTGACGCGAATATGCGCGTCCCTGTGAATGATTGCTATACCTGTGTCTGTAGGCACGCCACGACGCTGCTAATCAGCGCCGCTTTCTTCACCGTATCCCGCCGGTCAACCCCTACCAGGTGGAACCCCCACCTACATGAGGGAAGCCCAGCAGAAGGCGACCAGCGGCAGAGATACGGACTCGACGTTCCTACAGAAGGGGTGAGTGGCTCCCGCCCGCCCCACTTTCAGAGCTAGCCGAGCCTGGCACGGGTTAGGGAGACCGTTACTTGTACATATATATTTGTGGCGGAATCTACATCGCCACATACGAACTTCACACTGACGTCACGCAATCCTGCATCGCGCAATCAGAGTTTACCGCGCGACTAGCATATATACAACATCCCGACATCAACCGTCGGGCAGTTGCCCACCAGACACGACACCCGTCTGGTCGGAGGAACCTCCCTTTTCAATAGAGGATGAGTGGACTTTACACCCTGTTCCTCATGCCTCTATACTGGTGACCCCGAGCATGAACGTGCTGACGTTCGTGCAGAAGTTGCACGAAGGCTGCGCTGGCAGCCTTCGTGCAACTTCTTCAGCGTGACGTCAGCAGCATCACTTCCTCAAGCTTTCGAGCGGCGAGTCACACAGCCAGCCAGCATCCACGGCTTCAACGGGTATCCTGACCACCAGCATGCAGCGGACGCGCATTCCTGGTCTTCAGCCTCAATCTAAACCCAGCGCTGTACACTCCGACTCCCTGGAGCATAACGCAGCGCCATCACCCCGACTCACTGGGGAATCACCGCAGACAGTTCCAACTCACCCTGAACTATGCGGCACCCGGTTCCGACTCACTGGAACCACAACTGGCACTAGCAAGCATCGCAAGATACACGACTCAGCCAACTATCGACCTCCGGTCTCCGGAGGGGAGTGATGTGGCGGAATCTATATCCCCACATACGAAATACGCGTCACTCTATGTAAAATTTCAACATTGTAACATTGTAACCTGTAATTTAAATGGTGTGCATAATAAAGAGTATTCTATTCTATTCTATTCTATTCTAATACGCGTCACACTGACGTTACGCAATCCTGCATCGCACAATCAGAGTTTACCGCGCGACTAGCATAAATATACAACGTCCCGACGAATTACGTGTTTCAGCGTTTTTTCAAGGGGGTGAAATAGGGAATGATTTTAAAATTCACATGTATTATTGATATTTTTGTGTACCTACTTATTTTTAAAAGATTTAAAGGTGATAAATACAGTCATAGTCATATTACAATTGGTCTACTCGGTCAAAAGTTATTGCAATTTATAGTCACAAAAAAACTTGGCTAACACGTATTACTTATTATACATTTACTTACGGGCTACGGGGTCAGTGGTAGTCAATCACAAAAATTATGGTGATCATATTAAAATGAATCATTATTATTCTTAAGTTAAACATTTAGGCCCACTAACACCACAAGTCACAAAATACGTTGAGTGCTAAACGAATTAAAAACATTATTCTATTTCTGTTAATTTTGAAGTTATCAAGGATGGAATTATGTTTTAAAAATGTACAGCGATAACTGTATTTAAGGTTTTTGGTGCAAGCGGGCCTTGGTATCATAATCAAACCTGTTTTTATGTATAAAAAAGATTATTTGAATTTATTATTTGTCTGTCTGTCTATTTGTTACCTTTTCACACCTTAACGGATAGGCCGTGACCTGGGTAGGAACATAGGATAATTTTTATTCCGGTAGTAGGTATACGTTCCCCGGGGATAATTTTCGAGTTACACGCGAGCGAAGCCGCGGGCAAAAGCTAGTTATTATTATAATTTTGTAATTGTTTCATAAGATTTAATAAGTCAAGAAATATAGATTGCATACTAAAGTTGTTTATTTTATCCGAGTGGCTATCAAACATGCTGTTATCGTACTTTAAACGGTTGCTATCTAATAGATACACATGATCATGGTGCAAGACATCTAAGTTCAATAGATTAATGAAAGTTTCCACGCGCCAGTTAAATAAGTTGAAGTTACTATTGCACTCGTATGTCGGGACACAAACAATAACATTCGTGTGCTTCAAGCTCTGTAAGGTTTTTCGTATATTGAAGATAGTGGTCATATAATTATTCGTGCTTCTAAAATCTTCTTCTCCCAACAGTATGACACAATAATCCCTTATGGTGTACTCAGCTATTCTAGTGTTTATGCCTTTTAGTAGTAGTTCTGCATTAGCGCCTGTTGTTATGTAATGGCGATATTCGTATTCACTAAAGGTGTTTTTTGTTATTGACAGGATGTTGTTTTTACTATTTGCGCTTACTATACATAGCCTGTGTTTTGTCTTCGGCTGGTTGCTCAAGATGGCTTCAGTGGATACTGGATGGTCCTGGTATTCTGAGCATTGAGTAACAGGAGTTATGTTATCGGCTTCAGGAGAACTATTATTTTGATGACAATTTTTGTCCTCAGACAACGTAACTGTGGATTTAGGACTGGTCTGAGCACATTGGATGGAATCTTGGTATTGTGGTGTGAAATTGAAGGAATCCGTTAGTCGACGTCTGGGATTGGATTTTCGTGTTGAGCGCTGTACTTTACGAAGTGAAGATAAGGGACTCTTGCATATTTGTTTTAACATTTCTATTTCTTGAGAGAGTTGAGCTAATTTTGACTTAAAGTTTGTGTTAACGCCATTACTTTCTTTAGTTTTATATTTCATGCCTAATTACTGGCAACTCTAATTAATTAGTATCTGTGTAACATAAAGTTCCTTCCGCTTTCCTTCTCCCTTCCACAACCCTTATAATGCCTAAGTGAGAGCGAGAAGGAAGATCCGCAATGGCGCGCATACGCTGCCGCCAAGAAGATCCGCCAGTTCTCAACCAACATCGACGCCTGTGGGTAAAATTAATCCCAAGTCGAAAAAGGACTCATATTTTCACCGCGAAGAACGAAGATTGCTATTGAACAGTGCAAGTGCGTGTATGTGTGTTGTGGAAAGTGCAGATTCTCGTCCGTACGTGATATCCTGGACGCGCCAGCCACGTGGCTAAGGAAACCCTTCTCGTCGTGTCGCCATAGCTCACCAGGCAGGTACCATCATCATTTTCCCACACCACCAAAACACCTACTTGTGTCACCGAACCGCCCCTCATACAGTCCACTAAGAAAATTTCGATTTTCACCCCAAGGCTTTAGGCCGCCGCAACATTTTTTGTTCCTTCGAGACGGATATCCAACATTTTTTGGTCCTACGATCACGGATATCCAACAGTTTTTGGTCCTACGATCACAGATATCCAACAGTTTGGTCCCATGATCACGGATACCTATTTTTCTTTATCCTCTTGATAACGGATATCAATATTATATCCGTATATCATCATCCCGCAACTATATTTCATTTCAATCTTCGTTCCTTATACTCTTATACTAAACCGCTTTCATTTATTCATTTATTACAGTACCTACTTGTCATTGCGTACATTCACAGGTATTTCGCATCCCGCTCAATTTAATATTTTAATATACGTAGGTAGAAGCAAAATCTACCGCTCGCTCGCTTCGCTATCGTTCGGTACTATATTCGTAGGTACCACCTACCAATCCCGCACCGCGCGCAACTCGTTGAAGTTTGCGATTTATTTTAGCTATTATAAAAACCTACAAAAATATCGAAAATGCCTAAGAAAGTGACCATGGATTCGGATGATCAGATAGAATCCGCGATTCAAATAGCACTGTCATGTCGTAATATGATTTTTGCCCGCATGCAAATCATTTACGATTTAATGGAAAAAATGAAGTCCGGTATGGAACCGCTAGAGAAGTTCTTGTGTGCGTGTGTCAATGTTGATGCGTTGCGCACCGAGTTCCTCGAGGCATTTAATAAATATAACTCGCTTCTTCTAAGACAAGACCCGGAAAATAATATTGATGATCAGTCGTGGATTAGTTTTGAGGAATTATATTGCTGCGTTAAATATAATTATTCAAATTACTCAAAATCATCAGCCACAACGGCTCCTACTTCTAGTGGTAGTGGTGTCAATAAGCAAACAGTTCGCTTGCCTCCCATTGAAATTATGTCATTCGATGGCGATATTCGTAACTGGCCCCTGTTCTATGCTAATTTTAAAAGCACGGTACACGAAAATAATACATTGACTGATTCGGAGAAATTATATTATTTGATGGGGAAATTGAAAGATAAGGCTCAAACCGCGTTCTCAGGAGTTTGCCCTAATGGCGATAACTACCAATTAATTTTTAATTCACTCATAAACAAGTACGAAGACAAACGTATGTTGGCTTCTAGTTCCCTTAATCGGATGTTTGAACATAAATCTTTTAATACCGCATCTATTCAAAATTTCGAATCCTTTTCTGATAATTTTGTTTCCGCCGCAAACGCATTAAAAAACCTTAAAATAAATGATTTATCAGATTTGATTTTTTTCCATGTCGCTATAAAAAAGGTTGATTCTGAAACCGCTCGACTTTTTGAAATGAACTCAAAAGACGAAATTCCTAAATTCGACAATTTAGTACAGTTCATTAAAAATCAATCTCGCATTTTACAAAATACTAAAGCTTTAAACAGCTTGAGTTTCACTCAGTCTAATAACAATCCTATAAATAAAAAAACGTTCAAAACTCCGCAACCGCAATCTTACACTGTAATTGATAAATCCGCTAAATGTTTGTGTGATAGCTTTGTTCATGAACATTTATTTAAATGTCCTGCCTTTTCTAAAATGACACCAAGTGATCGTTTCAAATCGGTGAAACAAAACGATGCATGTACTAACTGTTTAAGTACTAAACATAAGGCCAGAGTCTGTCAGTCTGAATCTAGATGTAAATCTTGTAAAAATAAACATCATACGCTTTTACACTTTAATCGCGAATCGCACGCGACTGTATTATCGAACGGTGTTGATGATACCGCACGTACACAATCGGGTTCAAACTCCACGGCTTCGAGCGAGCAAGATGCTCACGCCGCCGCCGCCGCACAGTGGATCGTCCCCATACAAGAGGTCGGACATAGAATTAAAAATTGAAAAAGTATTTAATTGAAAAAAATGAAATATGCAGTTGCATTACTCTATTAAGGAACTACAAAAAATGTTACTACAATTTTTTTATTTGACCAGTACTTTATGAGCAATTCGATGAAAAGTGTTATTTTTCTATGGAAATGGTCACAAAAATGTCTGTATCTCATGATTCCCTCCTTGTTTCGATTTGAAGTTTTCACTACTGTTATCTACCCATTTTATGCCACATTTTCTTCAAGGACACATGGTGCCCCCAGCGACCCCCTTCCGAGATATTTTGCTTTTAGTAACTTTACTTTTTATTGTATAACTGATGATATGGAGGTACATTAAGTATATTCATTACTGAGAATAAGTCATCCCTAAGTAGTTCCTTAAATAACAGGTGCATTTACGATTACTTTAATGACTTATGAACGCTTCTGTTGCCATACAACAAACGCGTTAATGAGTCCTTAAGTGAAGATTCCCAGTACTTGCTTAATCTAATTAGTTATTGTAATTACTATGTTAACAGCCCTTAATCTCTGCATTGTTATTGTCTAATGTCATCATTAGCTTATCAAATTCATTGCTAGTTGCCTACTTGCTGCCCTATATATTTGAGTGTGTTTAGCAAATGTAATTCAGTTGTAATTATAACTTCTACCAAGTGTTGTCATTATGGCTTTCCGTGGGTTTTCTACTTACCTAGATCTTTACGTTGCTCTTCGTAATCATAAAGATCTTCGTGACTATGACCATTTATTTAACACATTGAAGTCGAATACTAACGTCCAGTTAAGTGAAAGTGATGTGACGGATCTCAAGAACTGGTGTCGACGATTTTGCTATAGGGTTTACACCAAATGGGTGCAATCAAGAAGGACAGTTGACAGGTTCATTAACAAGAACGAAGAGTGGTTAAATTCCGATATCGTTTGGCCAGATTGCTTTAAAGAAAATGTTGTTGACACTGAAGAAGCAAATGAAAATGAGGCAGAAGAGGTAGTCAGTCCATCAAAATCAGATGCATCTACTTCAACATATACATCTCCTCGCAAACGCTTTGAAGATTTATCAACTAGACACAAAAGAAGACGTTTTAATGAAAATGTTACTAGTTGCAGTCGTCCGGATGAGCTTTTGCATACTGTTGAAAGTATACTTAAGTCTGCCGGAAAAAATGATATAGCCAGAATAATGAAAAATTTGCTGGAAAATCCTGAACACGTCTCAACAGTTATAAATGTCCTGGAAACTAAGCAGAATCCTCCGCTTCGTGAAGTTCCTACTCACAAAGCACTTGCTCTTTACGTTTACTTGCAGTTATCCAAGTGGCGTTACATCACACTTCGGGACTTTAGTTTAAAAGAAGGTCATGCGAAATACCCAAGCTACTACTTGTTAGTTAAAGAAAAGCTTAAATGCTACCCGGCAAAAGAAGACATAACTGTGACTGAAACTTCCGCAAAGATACGTATCCAAGCCCTCCTTGATCTCACCGTTAGGAGGCTGATCGATTCACTTGAATCAAATTTTGATGCTGGTGAACAACTTGTGCTTCACAGTAAATGGGGTTTTGATGGAGCTTCAAGTCAAAGCATTTACCATCAAACGACAACAACAAGTGAACAAGACTTATCCAGTGTATTTATGGCAAGTCTTGTACCACTTAAGTTAGTGACTTCTAGTGGAAGTATAGTGTGGCAGAATGATCGGCCATCGTCAACCACATATTGTCGCCCGATTTCATTTACATTTATGAAAGAAACGGAAGCGAATGTTAAGGCTGAAATGGAAATATTTGAGACCGAGATTCGTGAACGGAACCCGACTGATTGCGGCAATGCTACTGTTACTCACAATCTATGGCTAACCATGATTGATGGTAAGGTACATTCAATCATATCTGGTACATCGGCAGCAGTGTGTGATTTGTGCAAAGCTCGCCCAAGCGAAATGAATAACTTGGAAGAAGTGAGAGCTAAACCCGTGAATACAGATTTATACAAGCATGGATTTAGTTCATTGCATGCTTGGATTCGGTCCATGGAATGTTTATTACACATTTCTTACAGAATGGACATAAAATCATGGCAAGCAAAAGGTGACGAAAATAAAAAAAAAGTTAAAGATAAGAAAGAAGCCATTCAAGAAGCTTTCCGAAGAAGAACAGGCTTACTTCTAGACGTTGTTAAGCAGGGTAGTGGCAACACAAACACTGGAAATGCTGCAAGAAGATTTTTTGCAAACCCTGAAACGACTGCCGAAATTACTAAATTAGATGTTAATTTAATTAGAAGACTCGCCGTTATTTTGCAATGCATTTCCTCAGGCGAAAAAATTCAAGTCCAAAAATTCAAATCATATTGTGATGAAACAGCAAATTTATTCGTGGAATTATATCCATGGTATAACATGCCAGCAAGTTTACACAAATTGCTGATTCATGGATCACAGATAGTGGACCACTTATCAGTAGTGCCTATAGGTTTTTTGTCTGAAGAAGCATCTGAAGCAAGAAACAAGGACTTTCGCAAATTTAGAGAATGTCATACACGAAAGCATAGTAGCATCGCCACTAATGAAGACATTCTTCATAATCTGCTATTATCTTCCGATCCTCTTCTCGCCAGCTTACGACCGAAGATGACAAATAAAGCCAAAAAGTCTTCATTTAGAGAACTAGACGATTTACTCATACGTGATCAGAGTGAATTGGAGTTCATTGACGTTTCAACTGATACACTTGCTGCATGTAGTGACGTTGAAGAAGATGATGACGATGATAATGATCATGATGTCGTTATTGATGAAGATGAAGAAAATATAGTTTAAGTCTTATAGTACCTAATATTATTATTTTACAAGCAGTTTCTTTGTTAATTTCTAGTTTTTGTGTATTTTTTTTATTCTATTCTTTTTTTCTATTCTAGTTTTTGTGATTTTTTTTTAATTTTATTCTTTTTTTGTTTTGTGTTATGCCACCCATCAGCCAATAAATGGTTTTTTTCTTTCTTTTCTATTGTTGTTAGTAACTACATGGTCGTGTTAATTAATTAATTTCCTATTATAATTTAGTTTTTAGTAGTTGTTTATTTTTTTAGTTTGTTTTAGGGTACATAGTTATTTTATTTTTAAATTATTTTTACAGTGTTATATTATATAAATAAAAAATATATTTATACCTACATATTTTCTTATTGATCATAAAACTCTATTTCTTTTCGATGTGTTATTGTAAATGCGACTCAGTCATTACTAAGCTAATGATGACATTAGACAATCACAATGCAGAGATTAAGGGCTGTTAACATAGTAAGTACAATAACTAATTAGATTAAGCAAGTACTGGGAATCTTCACTTAAGGACTCATTAACGCGTTTGTTGTATGGCAACAGAAGCGTTCATAAGTCATTAAAGTAATCGTAAATGCACCTGTTATTTAAGGAACTACTTAGGGATGACTTATTCTCAGTAATGAATATACTTAATGTACCTCCTTATCATCAGTTATACAATAAAAAGTAAAGTTACTAAAAGCAAAATATCTCGGAAGGGGGTCGCTGGGGGCACCATGTGTCCTTGAAGAAAATGTGGCATAAAATGGGTAGATAACAGTAGTGAAAACCGCAAATCGAAACAAGGAGGGAATCATGAGATACAGACATTTTTGTGACCATTTCCATAGAAAAATAACACTTTTCATCGAATTGCTCATAAAGTACTGGTCAAATAAAAAAATTGTAGTAACATTTTTTGTAGTTCCTTAATAGAGTAATGCAACTGCATATTTCATTTTTTTCAATTAAATACTTTTTCAATTTTTAATTCTATGTCCGACCTCTTGTATGGGGACGATCCACTGTGCGCCGTGCCGCTCGCCGCCACCGCTCAGAGCGCCCCGCAATGTAATGCATCCATTGCTGCGTCGATCTTTTACGACTCGAACTCCCGCGTATCAAAGCCGCAATGTAATACGAATACTACTATTTTGTTGTCAACCGCTACTGTAATAGTTCGAGATTCATTTGGTAAGGAGCATTTTATTCGCTGTCTATTAGACAGTGGCTCACAAATTAATTTTATTACCGCAGAATGTTGCAAACGATTAGGTTTGACTAGACATTCATCTGATACGCCTTCCGTTAAGGGTATCGGTGGTACGGAAAAATCCGTTAAGGGTTCCGTACAATTCGCTTTCTTTTCCCGTTTTAATCCGAACGTTACTTTTAACGTTAATTCGCTAGTTGTCGATGCAATCACCGATAATTTACCTACCGCTCCCGTAGATACTTCCGCCTTGCCTTACTTAAAAGGTTTACCGCTCGCCGACGAATCGTTTGGCAAACCCGGTCGCATCGATGTGTTGATCGGGGCTTCGCTTTTCCCGCATCTTATGCTGCCCCGCGTAGTTAGCAGCAACTCCTCCGCGCCGCCCGCCATGCAGACGGTACTCGGTTACGTCATCATGGGCACTGTGCCCGCGCTGCCTGTACGTCGTAATAAGCCTCCACAGTCTTGTTACTCACATATTTCGCAACCATCCGACAAAGACTCGTTAGAATCGGCGTTGAAAAAATTCTGGCAGGTCGATGAAGCGCCCGTCACTCTTTCGACGAGCAAATCGCTCGACGAACTTGAGTGCGAGTACTTTTATAATTCGACCACGGAACGCGATGGGGACACAGGTAGATACTCTGTAGCCCTACCGTTTCGCAGCGATGTGTTCTCATTGGGGAACTCACTCGATATCGCGAAAAAACGTTTTTTCTGCCTAGAAAAGAAATTAGAATCCGCACCCGAGTTACGTACTGCGTATGATGACGTCATTCGCGAATATATTGATAAAGGATATTTATCTCCTGCTCCGCTCGATAGTTCAGACAGTAGTTGTCCTGACTATGTAATTCCGCATCACGCAGTTGTACGTTTAGATAAGACAACAACAAAACTACGCTCCGTGTTAGACGCTAGTGCTAAAACGAGTACTGGATTATCTCTCAACGATATTTTACACAGTGGCCCAAATTTACAGGGTGACTTGTTTACTATAATTCTGAATTTTCGATTGTTCGCATTCGCGCTCTCGGCTGATTGCCGACAAATGTTCTTACAGATTGAAGTAAGAGAAAGCGATCGTCGCTTTCAACGCATCTTATATCGTTTTAGTCCAAACGATCCTCTGGTTCTATATCAGTTTAACCGTGTCTGTTTTGGTCTCAAGTCAAGTCCCTACCATGCGATCCGCACAGTACAACAGTTGGTTCAAGACGATGGTCATCACTTCCCGCGCGACAGCGCTATCATCGCGGATTCGCTGTATATGGATGACGTAGTCTACAGCGTAAGCTCCGAATCACGTGCAGTCCAGGTTTCGCACGAACTGATTAAACTCTTTAGAGGAGGTCAGTTCGAGTTGGTCAAGTGGACCAGTAACTCTCAAACTGTACTAAACAGTATTCCCGCGTCGCATAGGTTGACCGAACAACTAGAATTCGACAAGTCGGTAGAACAAAAGGTTCTCGGCTTGCGCTGGTGTAGGTCAAATGATTGTTTTGAATTTCTTATTTCCGCACCGCCAGACACGTGTACTAAACGTGCTATTCTGTCGGCCGTAGCTAGACTGTGGGACATCATGGGGCTTGTCGCGCCTGTAGTTCTCTATGCTAAACTACTTATCAAAGAATTGTGGTTACTGAAGCTCGATTGGGATGACACTCCCCCGCATCACATCATAAATATTTGGCAAACTTTTCGCTCTGCCCTGCCGCTTTTAAATGATTTTAAAATCCCGCGCCATTTAGGTATTTTTGAAAATTGTATTCTTCGCCTCATTGGATTTTCCGACGCCAGTGAAAGCGCCTACGGCGCTGTCATCTATGCGCACGTCACTCGCAACGATGACGTAGTCGTTCAGCTGGTTTGTGCCAAGTCGAAGGTATCGCCGGTTAAACCATTGACTATCGCTCGACTGGAGCTCTATGGTGCCGAACTCCTCGCTAAACTTCTTCGCCGTGTTCATGACACTTATAATCCGCGTTATAATGTTACCGCTATTTACGCATTCACCGATTCTAAGGTGACTCTTTGCTGGATAAATTCTTCTCCGCATCGTTGGCACACGTTTGTGGCCAATCGTGTCGTTCGCATCGTAGACAACGTCCCCGCGGAACATTTCTACCACGTACCTGGTACTGAAAACCCAGCGGACTGTTTGTCACGTGGTTTAACACCTGACAAATTCATTGAGCACCCATTATGGTTGCACGGACCCGCTTGGGCTAAGCGCGACCCTTCCGAATGGCCCATACATAAGGTTACAGACTTGAATTCGGAACCCATTCCGGAAGAAAAGGTCCACGCGCATCCCATAGTCGCGGATTCAAGTTCGGAAAATTCGCTTCTACTCGCACTCGCAGAACGTACGTCGTCGTGGACTAAACTGCTGCGTATTGTTGTTTTCATATACCGCTTCATGAAAAAACTCCCGCGTCGGACTGACACCGTTACCGCTAGCGACCTCGAGTTCGCTGAAACCATTTTGTGGCGTCATGTTCAAAGAAAACACTTCATGGATGATTATTCCGAGTTAAAAAATAATAAAATTTGTTCACCCGCTCTTATTAAACTCAAGCCATTTGTAGATGGTGATGATTTAATCCGCGTTGGGGGTCGATTAACTCATTCGGCTGAGGCCTATAGTACTAAACACCCGGTAGTGTTACCCCGTCATGATCGCATAGTTGAAATCCTCGTAGACTATTATCATATAAAATATTTACATGCAGGTCCAGAACTCACTATGTCGTTATTGCGCCATAAGTATTGGATTTTGTCCGCTAGACGCATTATTCGTCATAGAATCCACAAGTGTAACGCATGTCACAGGTGGAGACCGCGACCTCATGGTCCGCCGATTATGGGCGATCTCCCTAAATCTAGAGTAAATGTTGCAACCAAAGCTTTTTCTCATACAGGGTGTGATTACGCTGGCCCTATACAGTATGTGCCCGTACGCACTCGAGGTGCGAAGAGTCGCAAGGGTTATTTCTGTATCTTTACCTGTATGACTACTCGCGCTGTTCATATTGAATTAGCTACAGATCTCACAACTGTGTCGTTCATAGCCGCATTGAAACGGTTTTTATCCCGTCGTGGACCGGTACAATGCTTGTATTCGGACAACGCGACCAATTTTCGAGGAGCTAATTCGTTTTTACGCGACTTGTATACTTTCATAAATAAAGAATACCGCCCGCGCTTTGAAGAGGAGCTCGCTGAGCATCGCATTAATTGGCATTTTATTCCGCCCGCGTCACCGCACTTTGGTGGATGTTGGGAGTCCATGGTGAAGGCCGTGAAGACTCAACTTTTCAAGACAATAGGTCAACAACTCCTATCTTATGAAGAATTAGTTACAATTCTCTCTCAAATAGAGTGCCTGTTGAACTCCAGACCTCTTACTGTTCTTGGCGCTGATCCGGAAGAGCCTAAAGCTCTTACCCCTTCGCATTTTTTACATACTGTACCGCTTAACTCATTACCCGCCGCGGAAGTAGGTTTACTGTCTGATCACCTGCTTCAAAGACACTCTCTTATGGATAAATTAGTCCAGTCGTACTGGAAAAGATGGCGAAGCGAGTATCTTCATAGTTTACAATCACGCTTAAAATGGAATAAACCTGATGGAGACATGATTAAGGAAGGCACTGTAGTAGTGATAGTTAATGATAATGCGCCTCCTCTATCCTGGCCTCTAGGTGTTATTGAGAAGTTGCATACGTCTATAGACGGTAGCACGCGAGTCGTTTCAGTACGCACTTCTAATGGGATTCTTGTGCGACCTGTGGTCCGCTTATGCCCCATTCCTACTCAGTAATATCTTATTCAGTCCATTCCCTCTTTAGTTAGATTTAAGTGTAATTTCACTGTATATATTATTATATCATTCTCTTTAAAGGTGACCCTTTAAGGCCGCGAGGAATGTTAACGCCATTACTTTCTTTAGTTTTATATTTCATGCCTAATTACTGGCAACTCTAATTAATTAGTATCTGTGTAACATAAAGTTCCTTCCGCTTTCCTTCTCCCTTCCACAACCCTTATAATGCCTAAGTGAGAGCGAGAAGGAAGATCCGCAATGGCGCGCATACGCTGCCGCCAAGAAGATCCGCCAGTTCTCAACCAACATCGACGCCTGTGGGTAAAATTAATCCCAAGTCGAAAAAGGACTCATATTTTCACCGCGAAGAACGAAGATTGCTATTGAACAGTGCAAGTGCGTGTATGTGTGTTGTGGAAAGTGCAGATTCTCGTCCGTACGTGATATCCTGGACGCGCCAGCCACGTGGCTAAGGAAACCCTTCTCGTCGTGTCGCCATAGCTCACCAGGCAGGTACCATCATCATTTTCCCACACCACCAAAACACCTACTTGTGTCACCGAACCGCCCCTCATACAGTCCACTAAGAAAATTTCGATTTTCACCCCAAGGCTTTAGGCCGCCGCAACAGTTTGTATCGTGGTTTGTATTTTCTAATATAACATTGACTAAGGTCATTTATTTCACTATTTTATTTACATAATTTAAAATCTAACAGTCTTAAAAAAATATATAGAGGCATGAGGAACAGGGTGTAAAGTTCACTCATCGTCTATTGAAAAGGGAGAATCCTCCGACCAGACGGGTGTCGTGTCTGGTGGGCAACTGCCCGACGGTTGATGTCGGGGTGTTGTATATATGCTAGTCGCGCGGTAAACTCTGATTGCGCGATGCAGGATTGCGTGACGTCAGTGTGACGCGTAGTTCGTATGTGGCGATGTAGATTCCGCCACAAATATATATGTACAACAAAAGGAGGGGAAATAATCATAGGGTATCAAAAAATTCGTACGCATCGCTGTCGACAGGAAAAGTGCCCAAAAGTCTGGCAGCATTGCCACGTTGTATGGCAATGTTAATTCTTTGGTCAAAAAATAGGCCAGCCCTTTGGTCACGTGTAGAATCGACCAACCGCTTGGCGATGTCCCGATAACTTGTATGTTTTTTTTAAAAGAAACCGGCCAAGTGCGTGTCGGACCATGCACAATGAAGGGTTCCGTAGTTGAAACGAGTTTATCCCAAAAACAAACTTAACGTTTTTTTTTTATGATATAAAATTTACAATTTTCGAACTTTTTCCTTTACTTGTGCTATGAGACCTTGCTTCTTACCGAATTTCATGATTTTAGGACAAGGTTTTGATTTAATTGCAAACACCTGGCTCCCCCTATTACTTTTTGGCAGAGAATGGGCAGCAGCGTTCTCTATGCACTTTTAAAAACAATACTGCGATCGCCATCCCGCCTACCAAGCGTGGTGATTAAGGCAAACCCCCCAAAATGACAAGCACCCCAAGAAAAGTACCCTTGGCTATGGTAGCGGTAAAGGCCACAGAAAAAAAAATAGTAATATCTATGATAGCCCAGTTCTTGAGAATATTTAAGTTTTTCGAGCTACTACGTAACGTCTTCCTTTGCAGCTAGGAGCTACAACACCCGTAGCATCGTCCATTGCAACTACGAGCTATGACGTAGCGTCGTCCATTACAGCTACGAATTACGACGTAGCGTCGTCCTTTGCAGCTACGAGCTTAGCATCGTCTTCTGCAGGTACGAGTTACGACGTAGCGTCGTCCTTTGCAGCTACGAGCTGCGACGTAGCGTCGTCCTTTGCAGCTACGAGCTAAGCATCGTCCTTTGCAGCTACGAGTTACGACGTAGCGTCGTCCTTTGCAGCTACGGGCTACGACGTAGCGTGTCTCCTTTGCAGCTACGAGCTAAGCATCGTCCTCTGCAGCTACGAATTACGACGTAGCGTCGTCCTTTGCAGCTACGAGCTACGACGTAGCGTGTCTCCTTTGCAGCTACGAGTTAAGCATCGTCCTCTGCAGCTACGAATTACGACGTAGCGTCGTCCTTTGCAGCTACGAGCTACGACGTAGCGTGTCTCCTTTGCAGCAACGAGCTACGACGTAGCGTGTCTCCTTTGCAGCTACATGGTTTTTTATAGCTGCGTTCTCTTGTAACGTGAGAGTTAGTATTTCGTATGAAAAAAGCGCACGCGAGCTGGCAACGTCACCTTTCTACAGGTTTTTTGTGATTATTTTAATGAATCATTAATAAACTCGCAGGCAGCGGGGTTAGCGAAAGGTGAGGTGCAGCAATCGAAAGCTGACCGCTCGGGAAGTTTTAGTCAGCTTCATGTCGTGGTCGGGAGCGCACCGTGCGTACGCAGTGGAGGCTTATTTTAGCAACGGACATTCGTACACACGCGCATGACGCATGTTTTGCGCTTATTACAATATCCGGTATTGCGTGATGTACCAAGTGTACAGTTAATAAAGACGTGAGTAGAAAGATTTGAATAACGGGCTCAGCAGTAAACAAATCGAATCGCCGTCGAAACAGACCCAGCGTCCGGCGGAAATCATTAACCGCGTCGCCGCTGCAGTCGAAGCCTAGCCACGACGTTCGATAAGAAAACATGCAGTATTCACCGCTCTAGCCTTTAACGCACATTGGCACTTAGAGCTTATACTTAGACTTACATCCATCAAGATTCAAATAATTCAAAATATCAAGCCTGAAGATTTGCGTAAAACATATGCTGAACGAATGCTGGATACATTCCCGGAGCAAAAGCAAAATTGGATCTTACGAGCAAAGTTTTTACCGACCCACTTGCCAATCTTGAAGACTTGAAGACAAAAATATTTGAAGAAGTCAACTCTATCCCAAGCGATTTATTGCAGTGTGTGAGAGGGATTGAAGAGTGTGTACGGTGAGGAGGAAAGCATCTTGGTGATGTTATTTTTTTCATAAATTAAATCCCAATTTATACACTTTCTTTTACCACTATTAAAATGACAAAATACTGTTACTTTTTAAAGTAATACTTAGTTTTCTTACTGTTTAAAATCTGGAATGAATCATACATAAACGTATCAGAACTTTTAACTATAACTTTTAGTATTGTAAAATGTATAAAGGTACTGTTGGCGTATCTATTTTTAACCGACTTCAAAAAAAGGAGGAGGTTCTCAATTCAGTTGTATTTTTTTTTTATGTTTGTTACCTCAGAACTCCGTCATTTATAAACCGATTTGGAAAATTCTTTCTTTATTTGAAAGGACATACTTCCAGGTTGGTCCCATTTTTATTAAAATCTAGTTCTGATGATGGGATCCAAGAGGAATTGAGGGAACTCCTCAAAAATTATAGGCATACATATAGCGAGTTTGGTATTTTCATCAACAAATCAAGCATTTGCATTCAGAAAGTAGCGTCTGGTGAAGTGGAACTGATGAAGAAGACCACAGATGGCCACGGGAACTTCTCAACGATAGTAAGTATTTCACGGGTGGCGATAAGATATCTCGATTAAGATAGTTAAGCGACTATCAATTCAATTCAATTCAATTTTATTTATTCATACAAGTAACCAAGACTAATTTGTTAGTGAAAAACTTATCCTAAGTTAGTAATTAAGACAATATTTTTTTCTATTTTATTATACACGGCGGCATCGGCACTATTGTCCGACGCTTCACCGCGGCTGCACCATTCCATGAAAAATGGTGCAGCAGCGATTCAGTGGTTATTAGCGACTATGACGAAGCTTTAAATAAATGGTTCTGATGAAAATGGTACCATCGAACCGATCTGATGAAGAAGCCGGAAGGTAGGCACCGAAACTCAGTAATAAAACAATGTATTCTAACCGTGTTTGGGTTTATTGGAATTGTCATGAGGTGCACTCTGGCTATAAATTATTTTAATGGTAATTATATGCCGCTTTAAGGAGAGCAGCTCGTGGCTAAGTAATAACAGCCGCACGGGTCGATCTATCAGGTTAAGCTACGCTTGCCGGGGTTGGTCCGTGGATGGGTGACCATCTTTACATACCGAGACTCCTCCGTGCCTCGGAAAGCACGTTAAACCGTTGGTCCCGGCTGTCATTCGAGAATCTTTGACAGTCGTTACGGGTCGTCAGAAACCCGAAAGTCTGACAACCAGTCTTACCAAGGGGTATCGTATTACCCAGTTAATGGGTTGTGGAGGTCAGATAGGCAGTCGATCCATGTAAAATACCGGTATTCAGCTGCATCCGGTTACACTGGAAGCCGACCCTAACATAGTTGGGAAAAGGCTAGGCAGATTGATTTTATATGCCGCTTCAAATTGCGCAACTTGAGTTGTATGTTATGTATGGCCTTGATTGTCAGAAGTCAGATTTCGTAGCCTCGTTATCTCCGTCAACACAAAACTACGCCTTCCAAACTTCTGACACGGCTTAGCGCGACGTATATTTGCCGTTTTGCAAAATTTTTATAAATAAATAAAGTAATCGTGTGGGATCCCTCAAGGTTCAATACTAGGTCCTCCACTTTTGATCATTGTGTTAATCAAATTAATCACTAGTGTCGATCTCAGGTACCACAATGAATGAAACATCTTCCATATTCGAATAAAGTTTATTGATAGTACAGAAAATAAAAACTATACCTACCTATACTAATAATAAGCTGCAGAGTTTGTTTTGTTCGAACGCGCTAATCTCTGGTACCACCAGTCGTATTTGAAAAAATATTTCTACATTTGATAGCCCAGTTCTTGAGGAAAGCTTTAGGCTATTTAAAATGACTTGGCAATGACTTTTAGGATCCGAGCAAAAAGAAAAAAAGTCGGAAAGAACGTTAAGCGAAAACGAAGACATAGCGTGGGCAGGTGATGCGATGCGAAGGGGTGGTGAAACAAGAAACTTTACACGGACGAAGTCGCGGGCAGAAGCGACTCTTCTTATAAAGCGCGTTGGATAGGTAGGTACTTGTCAATGAGGAGTGAGCAAGGACTAAAACTAAATAGAGAAGTAAGCATATACCTAATATTTATGTCAATTTTCCAAGATGTTTAAGGTTTTCTGCCGAACCTACTCAGTAGAACACCGACACAACGGAGTACGGCATTTTGACAAGCTGAAATTAGAATACAGTCGAATCATTAACAGTATAATAGCTATACCTGCCTATATGCTATTAGGTAGTTAGATAAAAATAATTATATAAACAATTGGTAAGGCTTCGAATGAGTAGGTACCGGGTACCTAAATACTTACAGTGACATATGACTCGTATGAAAATTCCACGACTCCTAAAGTCTTATACACCACCGGGTCCTGAAAAAGTAAAAAGATAGTCAACAAGAAGTTACTAAGTCAGTTTACTTACATGACTTCATGAGAAGCAGTACTGGCAACATTAGCCTATTTCTGGCCGGGCATCATGGAAGTTAGTACCTACATATACTCGTAGGAGTAATAGGAGACGCATGGACAGGGGCCAAACCGTTGGCAGGAGAATTTATCAGTCGGCTGGGACCTATAAACATCATCACAATATAGTTGCATGGTCACCTGTGCCTGTCTCATGGCGTTGACCACCAGCTTCCTGATGCGAACAGAAGATTTTCCGTAACAGTTGTGCCAGCCCGAACTGAATATCGCTTCTGATAGTTTGGATGCCTGTAATTTAAGGTTATTTTTTACCCGATTAAAGCGAAGCAAAAAGGAGAGTTATAATTATGACCGGTATTACAACGTGTCGTTTTGCATCCTCGTCAAAAATGATGTGGTATAGACCACCAAGCCGAACAACTTTTTTCATGGCAGTTAGCTAAAAAAATTAAAAAAAAAGCAAAATAATTTTAAGCTGCTCTACAAATACTTTATCGCGAAATTATAACCCCAAAACAATTTAAATAAAGAGTAAGTTCAAAAACTAAAACCAGACTACTGAAAAATCACACTCTAAAAAGTATGAAACAAGAAAATATTCTCATCTGAAATTTGAAAATGACTCAAATTACAGGTGAGAATATTTTCTTGTTTCATACTTTTTAGAGCGTGATTTTTCAATAGTCGGGTTTTAGTTTTATCCATTTGAAACAAAAATCAAAACGTCAATAACATACAATAATAGCAATAACACAGAATAGGTGCCTCACTTTGAATAGAGAAAGGTAAGCATTCTCCTGATAAACAAGTTTCCTCAGGAAGTTACCGTCTCCCGACAGGTATATGCTGCATTTACTGATATATTTTCACTCACCTCTATTGTAATATCACCGCCATTCCACATGAAGAATCCCAAGCCTAAGCAAGTTGCTATCGAGATTAAAAACATTGTGGCCAGCTGCGCCAAATTACGTTCACCACCCTGAAATAACACAAACAATTATAAGCTACACATACCATAGATACACATAATATTTCATTCGCTTCAATTCGGCATTTTCTTTTTTATTTAGTATATTCTTTCGTAACGCAGATCGTTATTTTTATGTTCAGACTAGTATACCCACAGAACAGAAAAAAACACAGTATACTTCAAAGTTGTTGTCCCTTATAAAATTGAACCCTCCCCCTCCTCCTCCCTTCCCTTGTAAACTTTGCTGGGGCAGTTTTTGAGTTAGCTTTATAATATTTTTTACTCACGTAAAAAATACGTGTACGTACGTACGTAAAAAAAAGTGATTTTTTTAGGGATGATGTTCTAGTTTGTTTTGCAGGTAATGTACCTATACATAGGTACCACAACTAAAAAGTTTAAAATAATTTTTTTTTACATAAAAATACAACGGACTTCCAAAAACAACACTACAAAGTGAAAAATAACTTTAATTTCGGAAGTTGGTGGCATAAAACGTAAAATAGATTCAACCAGACACCGACTTCCGAAATTAAAGTTGATTTTTCACTTTTTATTGTTGTTTTTGGAAGTCGGTTTTATGTTTTTGTAAGAAAGTTTTTATTTCAAACTAATTTACATAATATGTTAATGGGGATATTAATGTACTTTAATTTTAATATTTCTACACCGGCACCTGCTTATGTGAAGCTGTTTATTAATATTAAGCATTGGTAAGTATAAGGATTTTAATGTTCTTTGTAAAGAGTTCTCATTTGATCCATTTACCACCAAAACCTAAACTGCACGCAGTCGGCTGAACGCTAACTTCTTCAAAACTGCATAGTGATTTTTTACCTTTTATATATTATATGTGTAGGTATATAATATTGTTTTTGTGTTTTTTTTTTCTATCGTGCTTGTTAGTGATCTTAAGATTTCTACTACTTTTTCTGTTTTTACCCGTGAGAATATGTAATTGGCTTTATTTTTTATATTCAATTGTTATCTATCAGTTATATCTGTTGGTTCTCCTTAAAATAAATAAATAAGTCTAGGTACTAAGAAATGAAATAAATGTTACGGCGTAGTTTTGATAAAGGAGGCCAAGAATTACAGGGTTGTGCGCACGCGCACGGTACCCACCAGTAAAGTAACAAGTTGTGTAAACAGCATGCTGAAAAACAGAATGATCTCAGTGGCGAAGATCTCCTTACTGAAATGCTGGTGTTGTTGCTTACACCTGACGACAAAAGTAAAAAATATAAATCACAAAAAAATACTGGTTTCGCCATTACTTATGTATCAACGACAACTCAAAGATACCGCCTTGTTGTGCTAGTCTGACATGTCGACTACTCGCCTAGTTGACAGTAAGAAAAATACTTTATGAATTTTATTATGTAGAAAGGTTGTGAGCTCATCAAAATTCAACTTAGATTTGTAAATGATTTTAGATTAATTAATTAATATATAATTCATATTTTGAATTGAAATGATGATTATTTATTTATTTATTTATAGGCTCTTCAACAATGACACATACACTACATTAACCGCAGATAATAACAGAAATAACACAATTCAATTAAATTATTGGGAACAAGTATTACTTAGTTTAGACAAAAATAAATTATTAATATATTATTATAATTAATTGAATAAATTAAACTACAAGTAATGCTAGTCCACAGAAGTATAGGAAAATTAAATATTAAACATGACACACCTTTACATTCGATTCTTGATGAATTTATTCCGTTTTGCTTACAGAATATACATGTTTAATATTTAATTTTTCTATATTTCTGTGGACTAGCATTACTTGTAGTTTAATTTATTACATATGTTTCAGTTCAAAAAAAAAAATTAATTGATGACAATAGATTACCTACATAAATTAAATTAAATTAATTATGATTCATTTTTGATAATTATTTTATAAGATTAGATTAATATTTGATTTTACATACATTAAATGGGAAGGGGGGTTTTTTTTAGAGCAGGTACTGGTGAGTGAAAGAGGTCAATGTCCACTTCAGTCAGTGGACAGTATTGCCTTAAGTTGGTATAATACCTTGGCATGCAGAAAAGCCTCCCATTAGAACTTCTTGGCAGATTACGTGGCACATGGAATAATACCCTACTGAGCAAATCGGGACAGTTCAAAGAGCCTGTTACCAACTTCTTAAGGAAAACCAAATCTAGCATATTCCTAAAATATAGATTAAGAAATAATTACGTAAAAATATTATATTAGGTATTGACAATTGGTCACGTTACATTGAACGCCAATCAGAGCGCGACACGTCTCACTTTTCAGTTATGTCACTTTGACATAGTAACATTGTTTTAGGGTTCCTATGTCAAGATATTTTCCCCTAAATTTAGAGGATTTTATGGAAAAAGTAAATAGCATTAGAATGTTTATCTATGGAACAGTCAGATAAAATATGATTGAAATGTATGATTTTAAGAAATATGAAAACGAAAACGTCACTTTTTGAAAAACGAGCCGGAGTGTCCGATCCGCTTGCGTTTTAGATATTTAGATCACTGTCATCACTTCGATGTCTGACTGTCGATTTGATTCGATAGTAATAATCGATGTTATCAATTTTTATTTTTAGGTTCATAATTAGTAAAAAAAAACCGGCCAAGTGCGTGTCGGACCACGCACAATGAAGGGTTCCGTAGTTGAAAATAATTTATCCCAAAAACAAACATAAGAGGCCGTACACGAAATTTTGTCGATTTCGCTGATTTACGTAATTATACAGGTATAATACTGTATTTCTATAAGTTTTAATGCACTATATGAATGAGCATTTTAATTATGATCTAATGTATGAGCTACTTTTTTATTTTTATTATTTAATTTTGATTAATCGACCTAAACCGGCGACTGTTTTGTGAATTTTTGCTGTAAAAGGTTTAGAATATCACATATTTACGAATTGTTTTGACGTCTAATGGGTATGGAAGAATCTATCTATATAAAAATGAATCCCTATTTCCCTTGGTCATCGCATCACGCGTGATCGGATGAACCAATTTCGCTAATTCTTTTTTTGTTGTGTTTATTATTGTCAGAAGAAGGTTTTTATGATGAGAAAAATTGGAAAAGTCGCCGGGAAAATTGGAAAATTTCAGAAAAAAACATTTTAACTTCACGCGTTTACATTAAAATATTCATAGCCAAGATAGAACAACGTCTGTCGGGTCAGCTAGTTACAATATATTTGTGTGAAAGTAGTTTATACAATGTGTAAATCACTTTTTACTACTTTCATACAAAATTTTTGAGTAAAAAAATATTTAACTGAGTCAAACTATAAAGAAAATGGGCAAAGAATTGCTTTTGATTTCGGCTACTTAGAACTCTCGTTCATAAAATTAAAACAATAGAAATAAACTTCAAATCAAAATCAACCCATTTCTTAAAAAAAACTTTTTTACAAAAAAATACAACCGACTTCCAAAAACAACACTACAAAGTGAAAAATAACTTTAATTTCGGAAGTCGGTGTCTAGTTAAATGTATTTTCGTTTTTTGCCACCGACTTCCGAAATTAAAGTTATTTTTCACTTTGTAGTGTTGTTTTTGGAAGTCGGTTGTATTTTTTTGTAAAAAAGTTGTTTTTGGAAGTCGGTTGTATTTTTTTGTTAAAAAAGTTTTTATTTTTCACTTTTTAGTTGTGGTACCTACCCCACACAAATTCTAATACCACTATCTGCAAAACAAACTAGAACATCATCCATATAAAAGTGGGGAAAAAATACGAATTATTGAAGCTAACTCAAAAACTACCGAAGCAAGGTTAATCAATTTTATATGGGACCAACTGTGATGTATACCCTCTCGAATAAAACAAAAAAAATCCAAATCGGTCCAGCTATCTTCGAGTGTTCCGACGAATTGAGAACCTCCTCCTTTTTGAAGTCGGTTAAAAAAGAGCAAAATATTAAAAACATTTAGTATTCAAAAATCTTTTAAAACAAACTAATTCTCGCATTTATAAACTCGACGCAAAATAAAAAGTAGCTCATTCATTAGATCATAATTGAAATGATCTTTCATGTTGTGCATTAAAACTTATAGAAATACAGTATTATAACCGTAAAATTACGTCTGTTAAATCACGTACTTAAATAGCTAAGTCGACAAAAGAGACAAAAGACAAAATTTAGTACCTATATACGGGCTCTTAACATTGTAATCCCAAAAAAAGTGTTTTTTATGGGATAAAATTACAAATTAACAATTTTCTGACGTTCTATT
The DNA here is from genome assembly GCA_946251885.1 of Cosmia pyralina. Lineage (NCBI taxonomy): Eukaryota > Metazoa > Arthropoda > Insecta > Lepidoptera > Noctuidae > Cosmia > Cosmia pyralina. Next base: position 1,733,301 of record OX276348.1, on the reverse strand, counting down.
TGTGCTTTGAGACCTTACTTCTTGGCAAATTTCATTATTCTAGGTCAACGGGAAGTACCCCATAGGTTTTGATTTACTTTCAAGTATGGCAAAAATGGTTATATTTTTTTATTGCGTTGACTTAGAAGATTGATTTTTTTAGAACTCTAAAGGACCTTAATACACGTACCTATTTGATATTAATTTCAACTTGATACCTCCACTCGTTCCTGAGAAAAAGGGTCTTGACAGGCTGACAATCTTGGAAATATGTTTTTATGCGATAGTATTACAAATTAGCAATTTTCGGACTTTTTTCTTTATTTGTGCTTTAAGACCTTGCTTCTTGCCAAATTTCATGATTCTAGGACAACGGGAAGTACCCTATAGGTTTTGATTTACTTGCGACAGTTGCGACTTTCAAAATGTGTCGCAAAATTGCCGTATTTTTTTATTGCGTTGACATAGAGGCTACATTTTTTTAGAACTCTAAGAAACCATAGACTTCCGTATTTGATATCAATTTCAACTTGATATCTCCACGCGTCCTTGAGAAAAAGGGTCTTGACAGACTGACAGACTTGAATTTTTTTATGCGATAGAATTACAAATTAACATTTTTCAGACTTTTTCCTTTACTTGTGCTGTGAGACCTTACTACTTGCCGAATTTCATTATTCTAGGTCAACGGGAAGTACCCTGTAGGTTTTGATTTACTTGCGACATTCGCGAATATCAAAACGTATAGAAAAATGGCCGTATTTTTTTATTGCGTCGACTTAGAAGCTTGATTTTTTTAGAACTCTAAGGAACCATAGACTTACGTATTCGATATTAATTTCAACTTGATATCTCTACGCGTCCTTGAGAAAAAGGGTCATGACAGACTGACAGAGTAATTTTTTTTTATACGATAGTATTACAAATTAGCAATTTTCGGACTTTTTCCTTTATTTGTGCTGTAAGAGCTTGTTTCTTGCCAACTTTCATGATTATAAGACAACGGGAAGTACCCTATAGGTTTTGATTTACTAGCGAGTATCAAAATATGTCGCATAAATGGCCGTAGGTTTTTATTGCGGTGACTTAGAAGCTTGAGTTTTTTAGGACTCCAAGAGACCATAGACTTACGTATTTGATATTAATTTAAACTTGATACCTCCACGCGTTCCTGAGAAAAAGGGTCTTGACAGACTGACAGACAGACAGACGGACAATGAAGTGATCCAATAAGGGTTCCGTTTTTTCCTTTTGAGGTACGGAACCCTAAAAACTTACAAATAGTTTATCGATTAAGTATTTGAATCGATATCGAACATCATAGGGGGAATCCAAAAGCAGAGAGTGGAAACACTGATCATGTGTTTTTACTTTTTTCACAGCAGACAATCTGTCACAGATTTGACGACTAAGAGCAAAGTACACCGACTTTTAAAACGGCTGTTTAGTTAATCAGTTCTTTCCTTAGGAAAGACAAAAATCAACTGTTTAAATACCTAACCGGTGGTTTGAATGTTGGTGGAACACAGGGCTATAAGGATGACATCACTCGAGCTGCCATTACTGTGTGCCCCGTTTTGATTACGAACATTAAATTGAGTTTTAGACCACAAGGAACATTTTTAATCGATTTCCTTAAAACTGTCAACTAGCCTTGTGTCGTTGGGCCTCAGATGCGTTGGGCATGGTAACTGACAAAGATAGAACGAAATATTATTGGATTGTTAGATACTTGCCACAAAGTTAGCGAGTGCATCTGTATCCCAACTTTAAAAGCTTGCTCATACTTCAGTTCCTTCTGTGCCTGAGTCAACGTTCCATCGCTGAATATATCATCGAGACTATAGAAGTAAATCTGCAGGTTTTTGAACTGGTAGCAAATGGCTAACATCATAATGACCATCGTTAGGAACGTTACCATGACCCTGGATATGATGACAAACCACCAGAAGTAGAAGAAGACCCTCATCACCCCGGCTGCGGCGGACTTGTCGTGGACGTCCGGCCATGCTGATATTATCGTGATGAAATTCTCATCTGAAACAATTCTAAGTAATTACTTAGGTAATAACATCAGGCTATTAATTGCTACACTGTTTTTTATATTTCTATGCTATGATGTGTACCGTAACATACGGAGTATAAAATAAAGTTAAAACGAAATAAACTTGTCATGTTTTACAAAATTAAGTAACGACATTTTGTTTTACTCGTATATTTGGCAATTCAATACAAAGTGTGACCGCCTCTGTGGTTTGAAACTTGTCAACAACGATTTTTCATTAAATTTATAAGATTGTTTATCTGATCCTGCGGCAATCGTTCCCAATGGAATTTTAACAAGTCTTGCAATTGTTGGGTTGTTGACACTCCGTCCAGGTTCTCCAGAACACGTCTCTGGATCATGTCCCATGCGTGCTCGATGATATTGAGGTCTGGCGTTTGTGCAGGCCACGGCAACACCCGGATGTTTTCCATTGCCAAGTACTCTCTGGTCCTCCAAGCAGTGTGTGAACGCGCATTGACATGCATCAACGTGAAATATAAGCCAAGACATTGTGCAAATGGGTGAACATAAAGCCCGAGGACATCTTCAACGTTACTTTCAGCGTTCATATTTCCATCTACAAAAACGAGCTCAGTTCGTCTGTTCTTCATAATACCCGCCCATACCATCACTGTGGATCCACTGTAAGGGTGCACTTCCTAGTGCATCTCAGCCGTTCAGCATTTCCGGGACGACGATACACTCTTACTCTTCTCGTATCAGGCCTAAATCCAAAACCGGGACTCATCGCAAAATAAAATTTTATTCCATTGCTCCTGGGCCCATGTCAAGTGTTCCCTATATCATTCGGGCGCGATTCCCATAGCGTATAGGTGGGCACCTAATTGGGCGTCGTGCTTGTAGGCCGTATTCATGCAGCTTAAGTATTTCTCCGGTTTGGTGGCTAACAACAACACAGCTTGAGAATTGTAGCTTTAAACCTATCTCTCGGGCGGTTAACATCGGCTGACGTCTTGCAGTCAGTTGTATATAACGGTCCTGTCGAGCAGTTGTACTCCTTCCACGTCCTGGGTGCTGCTCAGCAGGATCCCCTGTATTAACGTAATGCTGCCAAAGACGACAAATCACGCTCCTATTGACACCAAAATGCTGAGATGCTGGCACTGATTTATTCCCGCTTGTAGCATTCATACAACTCTCTGCATTTCCATCGGCAATCAAATGGCATCGCTCCACGACATAAAAAGTCTCACCAGTAAATTTTTTCATAAACTGTATATCTCAAAATGATAAAAGTAAGATAAATACCAAAATCAAGCAACGAAAACACATGAAATCGGGAAAAAGTAATTATATAAATAGAAACAAAACACAATCGAAAAGTTTCTATTTTTAACCGACTTCAAAAAAAGGAGGAGTTTATCAAATCGTTTTATATTATTATTATTGCCTTTATTTCTTTAATATATACATACAAATTACATTTTTAAATATTAGAATATAAAAATATAAAAACATTTAAAAATATAAAACATAATAGCCCACCGGTATCGGGAACAGGGTCCAAGCTACCGGCGGTCAGGGCTCCAGAGAGAGGAACCTCCTAACAATGCGCGCCGTGTCTAGAAGTACCGCTTTCTGAATCAGGCCCTTAATCCAGCCGCCCAACGAGAGCCTCCTTAGATGTTGGTCGAGGCTCTTGGCAATTAAGTCATTGGCTGATACGACTATCGGCACAATGATTGCTGAGTCCACATCCCACATGTCGACAACCTCGCGAGCCAAGTCAAGATATTTGATTTGTTTATCTTTCTCGGCTTTCACGAGGTTCCCGTCATGTGGGACCGTTATGTCAATAATCATTGCGCGCCGCTCTATTCGATACACCACCACTATACCAGGCTTATTGGCAACAATAGTCCTGTCAGTGATGATGGATCGATCCCAGTACAATGTGATTTCCATTTTCGAGAACTGGGTCGGGCACATACCTACAGTATGGTACTTCCGATTCCGCAAGGCTGTATTTCAGCGCAAGTTGCTGATGGATAATCCTGGCTACAAGGTTGTGTTTATGCAAGTACTCTTCGTAAGCAAGACGAGAACAGCCGGAGATAATGTGTCGGATTGATTCTCCTGGACGGTGGCATGCCCGACAAATGTCAACCGTGCCGCCCTTCACAATAAATCTCCGGTAATTGTTCGTCATGATAACTTCGTCCATAATTGCACAGACAAAACCTTCGGTTTCCGCAAAGAGGTCACCGGAACGCAGTCAGGCTACGGACGCTAGCAAATCTACATCGGGTAGGGCCCGGAAAAAGCGTCCGTAAAGCTCCTTACTCTGCCATACCTCCCTGCGATCGTTAGTGTCAAGCACTACAGGTTTGCGCCAGTTCTCTTTAGCCAAGGAGAGCGGGATGAGGCCCTTGTCCACCGCGACCACATCTCGCTGCATCCCCACGTCGGCTCCTAGGAAATATTCCCTGAGACTGCATATCTCGCGGTTGTGGAGAGTCTTAGCGTTTAAAAAGCCTCGGCCTCCACACTTTCGCGGGATATACAGTCTCATTACCGATGACCGTGGGTGATGCATTCGATATGCAGTCAACAGCGTACGGACCCTCCGATCCAGGGCGTCGAGTTCAGTCTGAGTCCATTTGAGTACGCCGAAAGAGTACACCAAAACCGGCATGACCCAACCGTTGAAGGCGCGCACCTTGTTTCCACCTGATAGAAGACTATTAAATACTTTCTTCAGGCGGCCAAAGAAGCGCTCCTTCAACGATTGCTTCATGTCAGTAACATTGATGCCCAACGCTTCCGACATACTCATATACTTATAGGTTTTGGATGCGGAGAGGGCTCTAAGGTTTATGGAATCCAAGAGTTCGGTTCCCTCAGATTCCACAATCTCCCCTCGCTTTACATGCATGACCGCACATTTGTCCACACCAAATTCCATCCTGATGGCGCTACTGAAAGTTTCTGTTACTTTCAGTAGCTCCATCAGTTGCAAATTGTAGGGGGCAAAGAGTTTTAGGTCATCCATGTAGAGGAGGTGGGATATAACCTGACCACCTCTCCTCAGCCGATAGCCTAGACCTGAATCTTCCAGCAGTGTGCTTAGAGGATTCAAGGCGAAGCAGAACCAAAGCGGACTCAAACTATCGCCCTGAAATATGCCTCGCTCGATCCTTATCGGCTCGCTGCTCCTCTGGATATTTCGACATCCTGGATAGCGAAGGACCGTCCTCCATTGCCCCATACACGACATCAGGAAGGTGCGCAGAGTTGCATCTACTTTATACAACTCCAGCACCCTCATGAGCCATGTATGTGGCACCGAGTCATAGGCCTGCTTATAGTCTATCCAACATGTCGACAGATCCTTTCGGGAACGACGAACCTGTTGGCTAATGGCCATATTAATGAGGAGTAGCTCCTTAGTACCACGGGACCCATTCCTACATCCATTTTGAGAGGCAGACATGATGGAGTTAGTGTCTATATGTTCGTTAATTTTAACTCTCAAAATGGATGTAAGAACTTTATAGACCGTCGGTAGATAATCTATAATTCTAAGGTTTATAATTTTTGGGCTCCGCAGTACTACCTGATTTATGGAGCAGGTGGGTTATTCCTGTCGTTAGGAACTGGGGAGCGACCCTGACTGTAAGGCTGACTGGAACTGATATTATTATTATTTTTATGTTTGTTACCTCAGAACTCCGTCATTTATAAACCGATAAGGAAAATCTTTTTTTATTTGAAAGGATATACTTCCAGATTGGTCTCATTTTTATCAAAATCCAGTTCTGATGATGAGATCCATGAGGAATTGAGGGAACTCCTCAAAAATTATAGGCATACATAGTATAGCGATTTTGGTATTTTCATCAACAAACCAAGCATTTGCATTCAGAAAGTAGCATCTGGTGAAGTGGAACTGATGAAGAAGACCATAGATGGCCACGGGAACTGCTCAACGATACTAAGTATTTCACGGGTGACGATGAGATATTTCGATTAAGATAGTTAAGCGACTATGACGAAGCTTTAAATAAATGGTTCTGATGAAAATGGTACCATCGACCCGATCTGATGAAGAAGCCGGAAGGCATCGGAACTCAGTAATAAAACAATGTACTCTAGCCGTGTTTGGGCTTATTGGAATTGTCATGACGTGCACTCTGGCTATAAATGATTTTAATAGTATTTATATGCCGCTTCAAATTACGCTACTTCAGTTGTATGTTATGTGTGGCCTTGATTGTTAGAAGTCAGATTTCGTAGCCTCCTTATCTCCGTCAACATAAAACTACGCCTTCCAAACTTCTGACACGGCTTAGCGCAACGTAATATTTAATTATAAGTGTTTGCCTTTTTGCTAAGTTTTTATTTGAGATGGTCTCATATAAATATCTTCAAGTTCTGATGAGTGGCTTTTGAGTTAGCTTCAACATACAACATACCACAACCCACCTGCAGTAACCACTGGATATAGAGCACGGAAACCATATAACACAACCCACCTGCAGTAACCACTGGATACAGAACACGGAAACCATACGATTCAACCCACCTGCAGTAACCACTGGATACAGAGCACGGAAACGATATGACAGAACCCACCTGCAGTAACCACATGGTACAGAGCAGGAAACCATATGACACAACCCACCTGTAGTAACCACTGGATACAGAGCACGGAAACCAAACGATTCAACCCACTCTAGTACACGGTACAGAGCAGGAAACCATATGACACAACCCACCTGCAGTAACCACTGGATACAGAGCACGGAAACCATATGACACAACCCACCTGCAGTAACCTCATGGTACAGAGCACGGAAACCATACGACACAATTCACCTGCAGTAACCACTGGATAAAGAGCACGGAAACCATATGACACAATCCACCTGCAGTAACCACTGGATACAGAGCACGGAAACCATATGACACAACCCACCTGCAGTAACCACTGGATACAGAACACGGAAACCATACGATTCAACCCACCTGCAGTAACCACTGGATACAGAGCACGGAAACCATATGACGCAACCCACCTGCAGTAACCACTGGATACAGAGCAAGGAAACCATACGATTCAACCCACTCCAGTACTCGGTCCAGTGCAGGAAACCATATGACACAACCCACCTGCGGTAACCACTGGATACAGAGCACGGAAACCATATGACACAACCCACCTGCACTAACCACTGGATACAGAGCACGGAAACCATATGACACATCCCACCTGCAGTAACCGCACGGTACAGAGCACGGAAACCATATGACACAACCCACCTTTTTTTTTTTTTTTTTTTTGACGCTGAGAAATGCTTTATGCATCCCCGCTCGTGGGGGACGAGACAGGGTATGTGGGACTCCTGTCGGAATGACAGTATACCCACTAAAACTCAGCAGTGTTCCCACATCGCCGTGATGGGAGGGCCATGGGAAACCGGCTCAGCCTTTACGTCCACAACCCTCCCGGCGCATGCCCGCCTAGCTGGCGGGCCCCGCATGCCCCCCGGGATGGGGGGCTACGGGAATGACCGGGAACACCTGGCCATTCCCGTCCGACACTGGTGGGGGCCTGTGCAATACAGGCAAGGATGCCCCCACACCCGTTGCCTGCTGGCCCCCACCTGGGAGGAGTCGTCTGCTCCGACCCCTCCTCCGCCTTCGGAGCGGCGCCGCGTGAAGGTCGTCCTCCCGCGCGCGCTCCGCCGCCATTTCGGCCGCAGAGGATAGGGAGAGCGGCCGACGTCATACCGACACTCCTCTTCCCCTGCGGCCCCACCGCGTCCGCCATCAAACGGTGGCGGCCCCGTCAAGGCCGCGGAAGGTAGGGAGAGCGGCGCACCGCAATACCGGCACTCCTCTCCCGCCGCGGCCTCCAATCCTCAGCCGCGATGCCTCCCATAAGACACCGCGGCCCGCCTCAGTTGCGGTGTCGCCCATACGGCCACCGCAACCTACCCGCTGGCCGCTACGTCGTCGGCTTATCGGCAAAAGCCCTGACGAGCGGCCCCCGCATGGGTTCCTCTTCGCTTCACCGTGGGTGACCAAGCCACGGCTACTGAGCCCCCCCGCCTCGACAATGCGGGAACCCTCCGGGGGGGATGACACAACCCACCTGCAGTAACCACTGGATACAGAGCGCGGAAACCATATGACACAACCCACCTGCAGTAACCACATGGTATAGAGCAGGAAACCATATGACACAACCCACCTGCAGTAACCACTGGATAAAGAGCACGGAAACCATATGACACAACCCACCTGCAGTAACCACTGGATACAGAGCACGAAAATCATATGACACAACCCACCTGCAGTAACCACTGGATACAGAGCGCGGAAACCATACGATTCAACCCACTCCAGTACTCGGTCCAGTGCAGGAAACCATATGACACAACCCACCTGCGGTAACCACTGGATACAGAGCACGGAATCCATATGACACATCCCACCTGCAGTAACCGCACGGTACAGAGCACGGAAACCATATGACACAACCCACCTGCAGTAACCACATGGTACAGAGCAGGAAACCATATGACACAACCCACCTGCAGTAACCACTAGATATATAGTCCTCTTCACCGTATCCGGCGACAGCGACCCAGACTATGTCTCTTTCCTTTCGTGAGCTCTCTGATGACTGGCAAAACCAAATTTGGTCTTGAATACCCGGTCACACCGTGTACAGAAGAGCTGATGAGCATCGTTGTAGGTATAGGTATAGGAGGGTTTTGGGCGACTTTTGCGCATTTGGTGCTTCTTGTCTAGGTCTTCAAGACGATTTGTTTCAAAGCATTCAGTGGCTTTGCGGATTGAAGTGCGCCACCTCTCCCGGTTCCGAGCAAGCTCCTGCCACCGATCAACGGGTATGCCACAAGTCATAAGGTGACGTTTGAGAACGTCTTTGTAGCGCAGGTATTGCCCACCCTGTGCACGTTTTCCTTGAGCGAGCTCTGAGTAGAAAGCGGTTTTAGGCAGTCTACTAGTATCCATGCGCTGTATATGACCACACCATCTCAGTTGGATCTTTATCAAAAGCGCCTCCATGCCCATCATTCCAGTGCGCCTTAGCACCTCCGTGTTAGGAACACGATCCTGCCATTTTATGCGAAGGATGGACCGAAGACACCGAAGGTGGAAAGTGTCAAGCCTTTTAATATCACCTCTGTAGAGACACCAGGTTTCTGCGGCGTAGGTGAGTATTGGCAGAACTAAGGCCCTATAAACGGATATTTTTGTTTGCAATTTCAGATCGTGAGAGGTCCACACACGTTTGTTAAGCTTCCCAAAGGTGGCGGCCGCTTTAGCAATCCGTGCTGGAATCTCAGACGCCAGCCTATTATCATTGGAGACTTGACTTCCGAGATATTTAAAGTGCTTTATCTCTTCCAGTGGCTCAGAATGTAGCAAAACGGTTAAGCTGTCAGCGTCACATCCCCTTGGTGGTTGTTTCAGAATTTGGGTCTTCTTTACGCTAATTACGAGTCCAAATCTAGAGCAGGAGGCTTGAAGATCATTCATATAGTCCTGGAGAGTTTCCATACGGTCAGCGAACAGGCACACGTCATCGGCATAGAGTGCGTCAAGCACGGGAACCTTGGACGTCTTAGTCTTCGCTCCGAAGCGTGAGATGTCGAAGACACTTTTATCAGTGCGGACGTTAAGTTCAATCTGTCCGACACTATGCCTCAGTGCATCACTCAACACTGCCGAGAAATAAAGTGAAAACAACGTGGGAGCCATGACACAACCTTGCTTCACACCGCTGGTTACATGAATTGGGTCTGAGAAATCGTTTTCATGTTGAACACGCGCCGTCATACCGTCGTGAAACTGACGAATCATGTTAACGAATTTCTCAGGACATCCAAACTTCTTTAACACCACCCAAAGAGCAGCGCGTGGCACGCGGTCAAAGGCTTTTTCTAGGTCAACGAAACACATGTACAGAGGCCGGTTTTGCTCAAGGCTTTTCTCCTGAATTTGCTTCACTATGAAGATGCCGTCAACGGTTCCTCTGCCAGGTCTAAAACCACACTGCGACTCTGGAAGTATCTGTTCAGCAAGATTTGCTAAGCGGCGATTGATGATATGAGCCAGTACCTTCCCAGCAGAAGACAGGAGGGAGATGCCCCTATAGGAACCACAGTCGGACAATTCACCTTTGCCTTTATAAAGTTTGCAAATCGAGGCATCCCTCCAGTCTTGAGGTACAACTTCGGTTTCCCATACCTTGAGCACTAGGTTAAAGAGCCTACTTTGTATATGAGGACCACCATATTTGTAGACCTCCGATGGTAGACCATCAGCGCCTGGTGTTTTGGCATTCTTCAGTCTATTGACGGCTGACATGAACTCATCAAAGGTTGGTTGATCAGCTAGGTCCTCCTTAACGGGACGGCATTCAAGATTTTCAATGTATGGTAAATCAGTTGTCTGTGAACAGGGATTCAGGACGTCATTGAAATGTTCAGCCCACCTATCTAAGATTTGATTATGATCTGTCAGCTTACAGTCTCTGTCACGAGAATATATTGGTGCCGTTTTCCTCGATTTAGGTCCGAAAATTGCTTTCAGGCCTTCGAAAAATCTGCCCGTCTGGTTTGTGTCAGCAAAAAGTTGCAGGTCTTTTGCTTTATCCAGCCACCATTGATTTTTGAGGTCACGGATCTTCATTTTCAGTTCGCGTTGAATGGATCTTCGTCTGCCGGTGTTTGATAGAGATCTCAGTTCCAATCTATGACTCCCAAGTAATGCTCGGATTTCTTCGTCTGAGTTATCAAACCAATCCTGGTTTTTCTTTTGCGCTTTAGGTAAAGTGCATGAGACGCTATCATGAAGGTGTTTAGCGTATGAACGCCAGGCTTCATCAATATTATCCGTGACGTCCTCCATCTTGGTGCCGAAGTGATTATCCAGATCCCGCCTGAGCTTTTCGGAGTGAACCAGTGGGGCAACACATGCATTCACTGGTTTCTTATGTGCTGCGCGTCGAGGAGGTTTTAATTTCAGACGCATTTTCGATCGAATAAGTCGATGGTCTGACCAGCACTCTGCCCCACGCATTGCTCTTGTTATCAAGACGTCGTTTAGGTCTTTTTTCCGTACAATAATATAATCAAGAAGGTGCCAGTGCTTGGATCTAGGGTGCATCCACGAGGTCTTATATTTTGCTGGTAGACGAAAGAAGGTGTTAGTCAGGCACAGGTCAACCTCTGCACACAGAGTGAGAAGCTCCAAACCGTTAGCATTGCAGTTCCCAACTCCATGCCGACCAAGGACACCACGCCATGCTTCGTAGTCAGTACCAACGCGTGCATTAAAGTCACCCAGTAGGACAATTTTGTCTTGTGGTGGAATTCCCGTAAGAACGCAGGATAGGTCCCGATAGAATTTTGCTTTATCATCAACATTAGCTGTTAAGGTGGGTGCGTAGATACTGATGAGGTGGACATATTTAGTATCATTAATGGGCAAGCGTAAAGTCATTATGCGGTCATTGATTCCTTTTGGAAGTTGTGTTAATGATGCTGCAATTTTATTACGCACTGCGAAACCAACACCGCTAGCCGCTCGCTCTCCTGCTGGTCTTCCAATCCAGTAATACGTATATCCACCCATCTGTTCGCAAAGGTTTCCGCTGACACTAAGATGGGTCTCACTTATAGCTGCTATATCCACGTTGTATCTTGAGAGTTCCCTTGCCACGATTGCAGTCTTTCTTTCGGGACACAGGTTAGAGTCATCATCTAAGAGTGTACGTACATTCCATGCTCCCATTATTAAGTTTTTCGAGGTAACCACTAGATACAGAGCACGGAAACCATACGATTCAACCCACTCCAGTACTCGGTCCAGTGCAGGAAACCATATGACACAACCCACCTGCAGTAACCACTGGATACAGAGCACGGAAACCATACGATTCAACCCACTCCAGTACTCGGTCCAGTGCAGGAAACCATATGACACATCCCACCTGCGGTAACCACTGGATACAGAGCACGGAAACCATACGATTCAACCCACTCCAGTACTCGGTCCAGTGCAGGAAACCATATGACACAACCCACCTGCGGTAACCACTGGATACAGAGCACGGAAACCATATGACACATCCCACCTGCAGTAACCGCACGGTACAGAGCACGGAAACCATATGACACAACCCACCTGCAGTAACCACTGGATACAGAGCACGGAAACCATATGACACAACCCACCTGCGGTAACCATTGGATACAGAGCACGGAAACCATACGATTCAACCCACTCCAGTACTCGGTCCAGTGCAGGAAACCATATGACACAACCCACCTGCGGTAACCACTGGATACAGAGCACGGAAACCATATGACACATCCCACCTGCAGTAACCGCACGGTACAGAGCACGGAAACCATATGACACAACCCACCTGCAGTAACCACTGGATACAGAGCACGGAAACCATATGACACAACCCACCTGCAGTAACCACATGGTACAGAGCAGGAAACCATATGACACAACCCACCTGCAGTAACCACTAGATACAGAGCACGGAAACCATACGATTCAACCCACTCCAGTACTCGGTCCAGTGCAGGAAACCATATGACACAACCCACCTGCAGTAACCACTGGATACAGAGCACGGAAACCATACGATTCAACCCACTCCAGTACTCGGTCCAGTGCAGGAAACCATATGACACAACCCACCTGCGGTAACCACAGGATACAGGGCACGGAAACCATATGACACAACCCACCTGCAGTAACCACTGGATACAGAGCACGGAAACCATATGACACAACCCACCTGCAGTAACCACTGGATACAGAGCACGGAAACCATATGACACAACCCACCTGTAGTAACCACATGGTACAGAGCAAGAAACCATATGACACAACCCACCTGCAGTAACCACTAGATACAGAGCACGGAAACCATACGATTCAACCCACTCCAGTACTCGGTCCAGTGCAGGAAACCATATGACACAACCCACCTGCAGTAACCACTGGATACAGAGCACGGAAACCATACGATTCAACCCACTCCAGTGCTCGGTCCAGTGCAGGAAACCATATGACACAACCCACCTGCGGTAACCACTGGATACAGAGCACGGAAACCATATGACACATCCCACCTGCAGTAACCGCACGGTACAGAGCACGGAAACCATATGACACAACCCACCTGCAGTAACCACTGGATACAGAGCACGGAAACCATATGACACAACCCACCTGCAGTAACCACATGGTACAGAGCAGGAAACCATATGACACAACCCACCTGCAGTAACCACTAGATACAGAGCGCGGAAACCATATGACACAACCCACCTGCAATAACCACTGGATACAGAGCACGGAAACCATACGATTCAACCCACTCCGGTACTCGGTACAGAGCAGGAAACCATATGCCATAACTCACCTGCAGTAACCACTGGATACAGAGCAGGAAACCATATGACACAACCCACCTGCAGTAACCACTGGATACAGAGCACGGCAACCATACGATTCAACCCACTCCGGTACTCGATACAGAGCAGGAAACCATATGCCATAACTCACCTGCAGTATCCACTGGATACAGAGCAGGAAACCATATGACACAACCCACCTGCAGTAACCACTGGATACATAGCACGGCAACCATACGATTCAACCCACTCCTGTACTCGGTACAGAGCAGGAAACCATATGCCATAACTCACCTGCAGTAACCACTGGATACAGAGCAGGAAACCATATGACACAACCCACCTGCAGTAACCACATGGTACAGAGCAGGAAACCATATGACACAACCCACCTGCAGTAACCACTAGATACAGAGCGCGGAAACCATATGACACATCCCACCTGCAGTAACCGCACGGTACAGAGCACGGAAACCATATGACACAACCCACCTGCAGTAACCACTGGATACAGAGCACGGAAACCATATGACACAACCCACCTGCGGTAACCATTGGATACAGAGCACGGAAACCATACGATTCAACCCACTCCAGTACTCGGTCCAGTGCAGGAAACCATATGACACAACCCACCTGCGGTAACCACTGGATACAGAGCACGGAAACCATATGACACATCCCACCTGCAGTAACCGCACGGTACAGAGCACGGAAACCATATGACACAACCCACCTGCAGTAACCACTGGATACAGAGCACGGAAACCATATGACACAACCCACCTGCAGTAACCACATGGTACAGAGCAGGAAACCATATGACACAACCCACCTGCAGTAACCACTAGATACAGAGCACGGAAACCATACGATTCAACCCACTCCAGTACTCGGTCCAGTGCAGGAAACCATATGACACAACCCACCTGCAGTAACCACTGGATACAGAGCACGGAAACCATACGATTCAACCCACTCCAGTACTCGGTCCAGTGCAGGAAACCATATGACACAACCCACCTGCGGTAACCACAGGATACAGGGCACGGAAACCATATGACACAACCCACCTGCAGTAACCACTGGATACAGAGCACGGAAACCATATGACACAACCCACCTGTAGTAACCACATGGTACAGAGCAAGAAACCATATGACACAACCCACCTGCAGTAACCACTAGATACAGAGCACGGAAACCATACGATTCAACCCACTCCAGTACTCGGTCCAGTGCAGGAAACCATATGACACAACCCACCTGCAGTAACCACTGGATACAGAGCACGGAAACCATACGATTCAACCCACTCCAGTGCTCGGTCCAGTGCAGGAAACCATATGACACAACCCACCTGCGGTAACCACTGGATACAGAGCACGGAAACCATATGACACATCCCACCTGCAGTAACCGCACGGTACAGAGCACGGAAACCATATGACACAACCCACCTGCAGTAACCACTGGATACAGAGCACGGAAACCATATGACACAACCCACCTGCAGTAACCACATGGTACAGAGCAGGAAACCATATGACACAACCCACCTGCAGTAACCACTAGATACAGAGCGCGGAAACCATATGACACAACCCACCTGCAATAACCACTGGATACAGAGCACGGAAACCATACGATTCAACCCACTCCGGTACTCGGTACAGAGCAGGAAACCATATGCCATAACTCACCTGCAGTAACCACTGGATACAGAGCAGGAAACCATATGACACAACCCACCTGCAGTAACCACTGGATACAGAGCACGGCAACCATACGATTCAACCCACTCCGGTACTCGATACAGAGCAGGAAACCATATGCCATAACTCACCTGCAGTATCCACTGGATACAGAGCAGGAAACCATATGACACAACCCACCTGCAGTAACCACTGGATACATAGCACGGCAACCATACGATTCAACCCACTCCTGTACTCGGTACAGAGCAGGAAACCATATGCCATAACTCACCTGCAGTAACCACTGGATACAGAGCAGGAAACCATATGACACAACCCACCTGCAGTAACCACTGGATACAGAGCACGGCAACCATACGATTCAACCCACTCCGGTACTCGGTACAGAGCAGGAAACCATATGCCATAACTCACCTGCAGTAACCACTGGATACAGAGCAGGAAACCATATGACACAACCCACCTGCAGTAACCACTGGATACAGAGCACGGCAACCATACGACACAGCCACCGAATAAATAAGACAAGTTAAGCTCATCGAAAACACTTTTATCTTCTTAACCATCTCGAGTTCCAAGTCAGCATCGTTCTGGTGTTCCTTCAAGATGACTACAAGATGATACAGAAGATTCCTGTTCTTCAGTTTATAATATAACGAGATGTAGTACATACTCATATTGCCAGGAAGTATTATACCGAACATGAGCCGATCCTTAGCCTGCTTATCCGTTAAATCATTTTGAGTAAAGAAAGATCCTATAATGGACATAGCATAGAACACATTGATAATATGTATAATGTGTTCGACTTTATTGTAGATGTAGATGAATCTACTGGGAAGCTTGATATCTGTGATCCAGAAATCTTTCATCCCGAATAGGAAACTGATCGTGTTTAATTTATCTAACAGTTTGGTCATTTCGTTTGGTTTGGTTATAATCATTGGATGATCCATTATGAATTTACGTCTTTCTTTTGTTCAGTGTGTGCCTTTCGCACGTCGAATCAAGTACAATAATTGTACAATAATTTATGTCCGTGATTATGTGTGCGCTATTAATATATGCACTTTTAATATGTGCACTATTAATATGGCCGTGATTAGGTGTGGAACATGAGTAAGTATTTCAATTGCATAAAACTTCAAAGGTACGGTTTCGTTGGCTCCCAATTACGTGAAATAACTGAGATATTATCACGAGAAATAAAGTTTTGACGACAATACAGTCACAGAAATATAAAGAAAAGTTGCTTGGAAGTTGTTTTATATACTTAGTACCTAACAATTTTATTGAATATTTAATTACTTGTAAGACTTCTTTATACAGTATTGCTTTTGTATTTTATTGCCAAAGGGTTAACGTTGTTTACGTGATTTAGGTTAGTCTTCTTTATCTTTCACTGAAGGCGACAAGATGATGGATGATGAACGGGGAAGGAGGATTGGCAGCACCATAATATGGGATAGCCATCATATAAAGTGAGGTGACAATGGTAACTTTCTGTGGTAATTTTCCCTTAATTGTCTACCTAAGTTTACAAAAAAGGCATTCTAATTCTGACTTGAAGTACTTAGTAAGAAACCGGTCAAGTGCGTGTCGGAACACGCACAATGAAGGGTTTCGTAGGTGAAAAGAATTTATCCCAAAAACAAACAAAAAAATTTTTTATGTCATACAACTACAAATGAACAATTTTCGGACTTTTTCCTTTACTTTGTGCTGGGAGACCTTGCTTCTTGCCAAATTTCATTATTCTAGGTCAACGGGAAGTACCCCGGGTTTTGATTTACTTGCGAGTTTCAAAATATGTCGCATAAATGGCCGTATTTTTTTATTGCGTTGACTTAGAAGCTTGTTTTTTACGACTTACGTATTCGGTATTAATTCCAACTTGATATCTCCACGCGTACCTGAGAAAAAGGGTCATGACAGACTGACAGAGTTGAAATTTTTTTTATGTGATAGAATTACAAATTAGCAATTATCGGACTTTGTCCTATTCGTGCTTCGTTAGATTTCGTTCGTTCGACGAATCTGCACGAAATCTAACTTAGAAAGATGTATTGATGATTTTTATGGTTAAAATTATGTAAATGCATATATTTTATACCCGCGTATCATATTTTGATCAAGATACAACCTGACACGGACCTGCAAATTGCATAAAACGCAAGAAAATTTGAATTTCGCGGGTTACCACAGCGCATCCCCCTTAAACATTTGCAGTTTCGTTAAAATGTTGAACGAATAAAACTGAAACATGGTCTATATAAAGTCCAATTAAAAATGGATAATTTCTGAGTAGGCTTGGAGCAACACGTTTGTACTTCAAGGTCACTTCAATATGTTTACAACATTGCTTATTATAATTCTATAGCACATGGGAATGGACGCGTTGCAGGCAATTTATATGACGCAAGAAAAAGCTATAAAGTATAGTTTACTGTATGTATAAACGTTGAAGTAGGTACCTAAGCCTACGATAGGCTAATTAAGTAATTATGCTAATAAATAAAAATATCAATACCTAATTAATAGATATCAATAATCACTGATAGAAAATACATTAGGAATATATGTAGAACCTACACAATGTATACAGTAATTACTTACTTACAAGTTTCCACATTAGACCAATGGGTGATTTTCTTTCCTTTTGGTAGTTTATATTGGGAAATAATAAAGCTTCCGAAAAACAACTTAACTTCCAGCGATCTGGGGTTGACTGTAATGGTTACAGTTGGTTGTTTATTATTGACATTGCGGTTGTTATTATTTCAATACTTAATAATTATTTATGGTTGTATGTACGAGTATATTGTGTAGTCGTTAATTTTGTTGCTATATCTTATTTAATTTACCAATGGCTTTGAATGAAAATAAAAGCCTGCGTATCTATTACCAAAATGTTCGTGGCCTCCGTACTAAGACCGAAAATTTCTATCGACAATTGTGCTTATCTGAGTTTGATATTATTGCTTTAACTGAAACTTGGTTAGTGGAGGGCATCACTGACACTGAGTTATTTGGTGATCAGTACATGGTGTGGCGTCGCGATCGGAACTACTGTCTTACGGGTCAGACCCGCGGGGGTGGTGTATTGATAGCCGTCCGCAAGTGTATCTCTGCGGTTCCGCAACCTTTGTTTCATTCATCAGCTGAGGACTTGTGGGTAACATTGAATTTACGACAGCCTAATAATAAAAACTACCTTAAGTTGCATGTCTGTTCCATTTACCTATGTAAACAAAACCAGGGTTATTCTTTCACTGATCAACTAACTAATTTTTTAAGTAACTTACATAAATCAGTGCTGAGCAATCCGAATGACAAGTACTTAATCATTGGTGATTTTAATTTGAGTGGGATCTTGTGGCAACTTGATAGTAACATGTTAGTTCCTACGAACCTAAATGGTGGTGATGAGATAATGCTTACGGATGATTTGCGAGTGTTAGGGCTTAATCAATACAACGCAATATTAAATGAGTATGGCAAGACTTTGGATTTGGTTCTGTGTAATGATTTTGTTTCAGTGTGTGAATGTCTAACGCCGCTATCTCCTGTTGATAAATATCACCCAGCACTTTGCGTTAACGTAAATTTTGTGGAATATCAGTACTTAAAGCCCGCTCCTTATACCCGGTACTTGTTTAATAAAGCAGACTTTGTAGCCATCAACAGAGAAATATCAGCAGTTGATTGGCAGAATATTTTTGTTGACAAATCCCTTAATGACGCTATAAAATATTTTTATGACACTATTGCTGATATTCGAGGTAGGTTAGTCCCTACAATATCAGTCTCTCATAGCTCTTATCCAACCTGGTATACCCCTTCACTTAAGCGTTTGTTGAAAGAGAAGGCTAAATATCTACGTAAATTTAAATTGTATGGTAGACTCTCTGACGAAGTGACTTTCAAACATTTGCGTGAAAGGGTAAAAAATCTTGAACAGGTATGTTACTCCAATTACATCGCAGCTACCGAAACTTCAATTGAAAAAAACCCGAAATCTTTTTGGAGATTTGTTAAGCAGCGATCAAAGTCTAATGTCTTGCCAAGCTATTTTAAATATAATGACGTGACAGTGTCTTCCCCTGAGTCCATTTGCAATGCTTTTTCTTCTCACTTTTATTCTACGTTTCTCAGCCCTGGCAGCTACTCTGACCCATCCCATGGTAATTGTTCTTCCCAAACTACTTCTAATCCTAATTTACTCTCCGATATTCATTCCATTGAAATTAACATTGATGACGTAGGTAAGCTACTTAGTAAACTAGATCCCTCAAAATCAGCAGGCCCGGACCATTTATCATCTGTGTTCCTGATTGGTTGTGCTAAAACTATTGCCTTACCGATATCGTTATTATTTAAAAAATCCCTATCAACTTGTACGGTGCCTCATATTTGGAAGTCTGCCTTTATAACACCAGTCCATAAAAAAGGCCACAAAAACGAAATAGTTAATTATAGACCGATTTCCAAACTGTGTATACTGGCTAAAGTTTTTGAACGATTAGTCTATGATCAGGTTTACGCAGCACTTAGTTCATCTTTTAGTCCTTCACAGCACGGGTTTTTAAAGGGTCGTTCAACAGTCTCCAACCTAGCTTTGCTAAATGACTTTTTAACACTTAGTATGGACAAAGGGGCGCAGGTTGATGTCGTTTATACGGACTATAGTAAAGCGTTTGACAGAATTGATCATGACTTACTTAAAGCAAAACTATTTAACATTGGTATTAGAGGTGATCTACTTCGCTGGTTTTCGTCTTACTTGGATAACAGGTCTCAAGCTGTAGTTGTCAGCAACTACATTTCGAGCTGGGTTTCGGTTCCTAGTGGTGTTCCCCAAGGTTCCCTGATGGGCCCGTTACTCTTCATTATTTACGTAAACGATATTGACACGTGTTTCCATAACTCTAATCTTCTTTGTTTTGCTGATGATATGAAGATATATTCTTCTATATCATCATTTAGTGATATGGATGCTCTCCAATCTGACCTATCAAGACTTGATGAACACTGTCGCGTCAATAAATTAGACCTAAACCCTACTAAATGTTCAGTAATTTCGTTTAGCAGAAAACGCTTTCCACTTCATACCGCCTATAAGCTGAAAGGTCAGCTACTGCAGAGATGTGGCGGTGTTCGTGACCTGGGCGTATATCATGACTCTAAACTTCAGTTTAATGTTCACGTTGAGCAAATAGTGGCTAAAGCATCCAAAGCATTAGGTTTTGTTATGAGACTAGCTGCGTGTTTTAAGAAAGTAAAAACTATTAAGATTTTGTATTGCTCATTTGTGAGAAGTCATTTAGAATATGCTTCTCAAATTTGGAACCCGCGTTATGGCGTGCACATTGATCGCATAGAGGGTGTACAAAAAAGATTTGTTCGGTTTCTGTGCTATCGTTTGCGCATACCATACCACAGTTGTGAATATTTGGATCTCTGCAGGAAATTTCACCTACAACCACTTACTGACCGTCGTCGATTGGCAGATTGTACATTTTTGCTCAAAATTGTATCAAATGAGGTGGACTGTCCGCAGCTTCTACGTAAGCTGTACTTTAATGTTCCCCAGCGAACTCTCAGATTTAATCCTCCTATAGCTATTCCGTTGTCTTCTTCCAACTACAGGCAAAACTCATATTTAGTGCGAGTGAGTAAAGACTTTAATGACCTATGCAAGCAGTTCTCTTTTGACTTGTTTTCAACCAAAGGCTCAAGCGTACGCAATAGGCTGAACCTGGAATTTTTCAAAATTAATTCTTAGTGTTAATAATAGTTCTGTTTCTTATTTTACTTAATTTTTTTGTAATCTATTCCTTATGTTTGGCGGTGCCGATTTGACGATTGGTGCTCATCTTTTCTTGATATCTTGTCGTGTGTAAGATCTCTTATTATAATTACTGTATTGCTAGCCGTGAAAACCTGTAATTGGCTTCATGTTTCTTATTTCAGTATATTTATTGTTTATAAGTTAAGCTGTTGGTTTTCCACATGTTAAATAAATAAATAAATAAATAAATACTAACTAAGCTGTGTTAAAATGAATTACCGAAAAATTTATACAAAATTAACCGACAAAAAATGTTGGTTTTAACAAACAAACATGAGCTTATTTAAATTATAATTCTACGAAAAATAATCTATACCTTCAAATAATGAACTAAATTTCCAAAAAAAATACTAAACTTCCGAAAAAAATACTAAGTTTCCGAAAACATAATTATGTTCTGCTATAATAATCGTTTTCTTAAGCTCTATAGAATTATTGGTTATAGAATAACTTTTTGAACTCACAATTTAAATGAAAATAACTACCTACTAGTCGGCCCGCGCGGGCGCTTCGTGCGTACTTCGCGTGACATCGGTTACGTTCGGGTGCAGAGCGATAGACGCGCTCACATTCGACTTATCATTTCGTTCGTTCGTTTACGTTTTGCTTTGCAAATAAAACTTTTGCGGTTTTCGTGTGCTTTCGCTAATTAAATGTACGTATTTCGTAGTCCGTTAGTTCTTAGTATCGTTGTTAATATGTTGATCGTTGTCTGTCCCAAAACCGAATCGGGGCACCCCGACTCCACGTAGTCTTTTGGCTGCCACTCTAGAGTGTATTTAAAAATCCGGAGGCGCGGAGGGGGAGCAGCCCCCGCCCGCTGTAACAAAGCTTAGGCACCCGCGCGAGCCGTAGCGGCTGAGGCTGGTCCACCAGTAAGCCGAAGCTGCAGAGGTGAGCATGGGTGCCTATCCTTTGTTACGTAAGGGCGAAGGGGCTGCACTTCCCGCAGCGCCGGAGACGTACAGAAGATACTTTGTTTTGTCAAACAAGTGTTTTGAGGTAAGGTTACACTAATTTGTTTTTCTCAGAAATGGTGCGTGCTCTTTTCATGGGAGTGGTACCAGGGGGGAGGAGACACCCCACCCTCCTCCATCCCCTCATTTTCGTGCGACCAGATACTAAAGTTTAACCGTCACAGAACTGCGAAGAATCTTTTCCTGAAACACCCAGTATTGAGCTAAAATAATGGACTGAAGGGTATTGTTGGGCAAAGAAAGATATTAAAATTAAGATTTTTTCGTCCACCTCGACAAACATTGAAAAACAGAAACACAAAATATAGAATGGGGAAAAGGATTTTGTACATGCCCGTAGTTTTATAAAAAGTATGTTTGTAAACATCTTGTGGGGCTCTCTGTTAGACTGAAGCTAACATTTCCTCCCTGGGAAGCCACAGCCACAAGCCGATTTTGATATTTCCTAGGAGTATCTATGGAATCACTTAGAAAAGTATTTTTATAATGTTACAACAGTTTAACAAGCGCCACTGTTATAAAATGTGTAAGGTTGGTTCTAAATTTATAATAGGTAAGTTACGATAAAAATGACTACCTGCTGATTTCGGTAAAACGCAATTTAAGCTGCTGGAAAAATTTTACGTCAGCAAATATTGTATTAATTTTTCGGAATTTTCAGTATTTTATTCGGTCGTTTCTTCATTAGTATTCGCTTATAAGTTGTCAGAAAGTTAGTATTTAAAGCAGTAAATTTTATATTTTGAGTATGCTCATATATTTTTTTTCGGAGCTTTTATTACTACCCGTTTATATTAATCTTTCAAATACATAAGCTCTATAGTTTAGAAGCATTTTTCAATTTTGTAAATGTGAGTACCTACCATGGAGCCGTTTATTATGTTAAGATGTAAGGATGTTGACTTAAAAGAGCATGGCAATTGAGAGTATTATAATTATATGTCTCGCTGATGGTGGCGCATTCCCAAGGGACATTTCTTATAAGCCTTAAACCTATTCTATCTATAAACAGTCTAATTGTGGTATATGTTTAGATAAGAGCTGTCTAAAGATGGTTATAGGGAAAACAAAATAGTCTAATAGGATCAATGAACTCAAGTCAAAATTTTAAAACCTTAATACCAATCAGCTCGCTTGAGTGCAAAATATCTAAAGGCGGACTCTTATAAGTTCTTTTTTTTTAAGTCCTTCTATATACTAACCAATTATTTTAGTCTAAAGGTAGTTAAATTATTCTATTAATATTCAATAAAGTCTATTAATAATCTTAAAAATAGTATTCACAAGTATGTTCTAGATTTATATCTAGAACATACTTGTGAATACTATTTTTTTTTATTTTTATTTTATTTTATTTATTTTTCAGTGTTCATCTGGTGATACACATTAAAAGTGCATCTTTGAGGTTTTTACATAAAAAAATACCATTTTTAGAGTTTTCATGCTATTAATTGGAAAAGTTTATGCAAAATGGAAAAAGTAAAAAATATTAAAAGATCTGGTGGATTTCGTAGAAAAGTGCAGCAATATTTAAATAGCAACCTAACCCAAGCGGAGTTCCCGCAAACTTCTCTTCGCGCAATAGTATGTAATATAGCTGAAAAACCTTCAACATCAAACACTGTGTCACAATCTGCACCTGCCTTCCAAGATCCACCTATAACGTTACGTTGTGTGGTGCAAATTGACAACTTCAATGCTAGGGCTCTACTACGTTTTGTTAGAACAATATTTGGATCGACTACAATTTCACCTATTTGTCTTTTACTTACTCTTTTTTTGGCGTATTTTGCATATATTAAAACACTCCGCACTTTTTAAACACAAACTATTCCTATAACAGGATTAGAGAGACTGCGAAAAGAATAAATATTTTACTAAGATAAAGTTTTATAGACAACCATAAGATAACCTAAGAGCTGAAACTCTTCTACAAGACGAACTAAACTATAGAAAGTAAAATTAATCTATTCATATTCTAAAGCTTTTCTATAGATTAATCTATAGAAAAATTACTCTTAACGATGTTAAAAAAAACCATTAGATCTTATCGCCATTTTAATGTTTATTAAAAAAGGGCTGCGATATTGCCGTAAATCATTTTATATAAATCGCTGTTAAAAGTCGCAAGAGGAAACATAAAGCGTCTTCCAACTATTTACTTTATGGGTTTTCTAGTTTATTTAAGTTTTCTAAAAACAATTAAAATGAAAATCTATTATTGTAAATTTTTTTATATATAATTTATACTTAAATATTTAAAATAGTGCGAGCGCATTTGTTTTACAACAGGTTTTTCACTATCTTTCACGATGTATATAAAACCGCACGTCCATTCGCGCTTATCAAAAGTAAACACATTGCAAGAAAAAGTAAGGATTGATTTTTTTTTATTCTTTTAT
This sequence comes from Cosmia pyralina, assembly GCA_946251885.1. Taxonomy (NCBI): domain Eukaryota; kingdom Metazoa; phylum Arthropoda; class Insecta; order Lepidoptera; family Noctuidae; genus Cosmia; species Cosmia pyralina. The sequence goes on along the minus strand of OX276348.1, from coordinate 1,708,889 downwards.
TATAAGGGGTTTTTATCCACACGGATACGTCAACCCCATTGTACCTTATATTCTATTTACACACAACTATACACTGGTAAATACACTATATTTTATTACATTACTACCCGCCACCACTACAATGAAAATAGAAAAGAGAATTACTGCCTAAACTTCTGCATCAAACCACAAATTATGCGTTTAGTTTTTTCGGATTTAGGGTATGCCAAAATATTTTGGATAAGTCCAACATCCCACATGTTCAGTTTATATTCCCTAGCCAAAGATTCCCTTTCATCCTTGTTCTTAGCACATTCCATCAGCAAATGTTGCACATCTTCAATTTTATTGCATGTCTCACAATTAGGCGATGTAGCCTTTCGCATTAAGAAAGCAAACTTTGCCGATGGAAAGTGGATAATTAATTGAATATCGCCATGTTGCTAAAAATTGTGTTAGTTTATATTGTACGCCATTATACTTAAAAACATAAACGTTAAAAGAATTGTATCTTGTTCGTTATGCTATACAGATCTTTTGGTTTTAAAATTGCATTAAGAAGAACAGCTATCGTGAACTTAATATAGTCTAAAAACTATCTAGAAGTAAAAAAATGCTCTTAAAATTATCTTGTAGCATTCTTGATAGCTTTCTTGAGGAACAAGATAAGAAAAAGACATTACCTGTCTCAACACTAGCTATACGCATTTTCTCAAGTCAATCTTGTGAGCTATTAATAAAGTTGTGCCCACATTTACTATAGTGTATCTACTAGCATATCTTGAGGGACACTTTACTCTTAAAATAGAAAATCGAAATATATTCTATTAGATATCTTATTGTAATTTTTTAGATAAAGATTTGCCCCTTGGGTTTGTAGATCATTATCATTTAATCATCAATTTCCCACAAAATGGTTGCGCTGGATGGTGCTGATCCACGCATCATGTTCGTGAACGGGCGCCGTCAGTTGAGACTGGTCATCTGTTCTACCATGGCTTATTTTTAGTCTTATATTTTGAATTGTTTTTGTTTAGATGTTTTACATTGTTCTCACATTAAAGAAGCGACAAGAATAATGTTCCCAGCATTTTGTAATATCTTGATTTAAAAGAGTGTCCGTGGAGATTCTTGCCCGTTCTTCTCCATAGAGATACGTGTTGGAATGGGCATCTATAGCTTCATCTTTCTGTTCAAAAGTGCCTGTAGCTATACTTAGGTTTAATTGACAGCCGACTCGATTTTAAGTATTACTTACGATTATTACTGAAAATGCAGGTTGTACGAGCACTTGGTTGCTAATACATATGATAAGTTGAGATGGAAGAAAAACTAATCTTGCTGACTTCTTGATAAAGTATTTATTGATTGTACGTGTTTACAATAAGACGGTCGAAAGTGTACTTAACAATCTCAGAGTCTGAACATCTGAGTCTGTCATTGTGTACGGCGAACTTAAATGATGATTACAGTGATGCCCATTATTCCAACTAGAGTGTAGATCATAGCGTAGTGATGAATATCATGATAAGATAGATTATTAGGTAACATCACATCTGCCTCTTTCATAGACTGTATTCTTTTGTCTACTTCGCTAAATTCTTTTTCTAAATCTTGAGTTTTATTCTCCAAAACTAGTTTAGGTATGCTGATGTTGATAATGTGGTTGATAGGGGCAATCTCTGGTGCATAAATATCCGGGTTCGTCCTTAATTCACTGATGTGGGGTTTGTGTGAATACAAAGTAAAGTTGTTTGTTTTGATAATGCATCCATGACCTATGTTAAATAGTCCGGCTTGTGTCAGCTAACTGCCTTAGAGTCATCATTGCTAAGAAGGGAGCGGCCTTGGTGCCATAGGTGACAGTAGTAAGTTGATACTCTTGAAACGGTTAGACATGATCTCAAGTCTTCTTCTGACATGTTGACGTAGGTATCTTCTGATATTGCACACAGACTCAGAGAGAGAATCTTAGAGTGTAGATCATAGCGTAGTGATGAATATCATGATGGGATAGATTATTTGGTAGCATCACATCTGCCTCTTTCATAGACTGTATTCTTTTGTCTACTTCGCTAAATTCTTTTTCTAAATCTTGAGTTTTATTCTCCAAAACTAGTTTAGGTATGCTGATGTTGATAATGTGGTTGATAGGGGCAATCTCTGGTGCATAAATATCCGGGTTCGTCCTTAATTCACTGATGTGGGGTTTGTGTGAATACAAAGTAAAGTTGTTTGTTTTGATAATGCATCCATGACCTATGTTGAATGGTCCTGCTTGTGTCGGCTGATGTACGGTTATTTGATCGCCGCATATTGTTCGAACGTGACACCTATCACAGCAAAAGTAAAAATAGCTGTTCAACGTGTACGTTTCTTGCAATTTATCTTTACAGAAACTTGATGTTGTTTTGCATTCCAAATTTTCTGTTTCACAGAAGTTCTTGTCTCCCTTGATTTGGTAGATGGGTCGTAAGATGTGACAGTAATAAACTCCCGAAACGGTTAGACATGATCTCAAGTCTTCTTCTGACATGTTGACGTAGGTATCTTTCTTCATGTTAATAGATATGTACTCAGATACTGAGATTATGCTGATCACGTCACTTTGGCCCGTTGTCTTGGGGATCGGAATTATCTTGAAGGTTTCGTATGAATCTCGACTGATGAGAGGTAATTTGATCTCAAAGATGATAATGTCTTCCAGAAGTCTTGTTTTTATTTCCAGTAGATCATATACCTTCCGGAGATCCGAGTGAATGTCGTCAATTGGCAGGGAGACGTCCTTGGATAACTTGCTAGAAATTGTGCTTAACTCGTTCATGAGTTGTTCCGGTGTAATCAAGTGTAAGTTGAAACGACCATTGTAAATATCAGTAACGGTGTCTAATAACGTGTTCTGAATGCTCTTTAAATTATACATCATATTACTTGCTATTATAGCTCCCATGTTGAAGTCATTAATAACGGTGTTTGCTTCAATGTTGTTTTTCAATTGGTCCACTGCTTCGTTTAACTTGTTCATGTGACGGTTTATCATTTTAAGTTGTTGGTTCATACCATGCTCTGTGCGCTTAAGGAGGTTATTTTCTGCTTCCACTAATGAAGTCTGATTTTTCCAAAGGGAAATTATATGCTTCTGGTTCTCTCGAATGAGAGCAATGTCATTGCGATATTTTTCAGCGAAACTTTCGTCGAGCACTCCGAATAGGCTGTTAGCGATATATCCTACGCCATTGATGAGGCCTCGGCGCTGACGCAGTGTCCCAGGTCGCGTGCCGGAATGCTGACTTTGCAATACTTGGTTGTAATGTTCGAGTTCTGAGAACGCGTGACGTAGCTGCTGTACGATTACGTCACAGTGAACTTGATCTTGTATGATGTCACATGTTTGTTTGAGCGACTGAATGTATTTATCGAACCTTGAAGTTGATTGCCAGTACGTATCCATGCTGTAGTAAACCACAATGTTCCAATCGTCTCTGATAAGCATCATGTCAGCTACTTTGTCAAAATACAAGCTTTGACTTGTTTGAAATGGGGTTATCTTCATGTTGCATTCTGCACTTGTAATTACTGTGAAGAATATCATCAGAGCAGTGACCATGTTCGTCAGGTTGAACTTGCTTTTCGTTGACCTCCTTGTTGAGGATGCTTTAGCTTGCTGGTGTTCTGCATCTTGCTTCTTGTCGCGTGCCGTGTCGCACTGTGAGGCAACTTCTTTGTGTTCTAAAAGTATGGATATTTTTATGACGGGACGTTTAATAATGCCGCTTTTCGTTTTTAAGGTCACGACACGCACGTGGCCGTCCTTGCCTGGATGTAGTTCTACGACTCTTCCCATCGCCCACTTGCCGGGTGGGAGGTTGTCATCGTGGATGAGAACTATGTCGTCCAACTTGATGTTGGGTTGAGGTTGCCTCCACTTGCTTCTTGCAGTTAATTGGGCAAGATACTCTGTACGCCATCTTTTCCACAGATCTTGTAGTATTTTCTGTGTTAACTGCCAGCGTGTTCGCAGATCTCTTTCGGTTTCAACTAACGTTAACGTTGGTCCGCCAGTTATAAAGTGAGAAGGTGTTAAGAAGTCTAGGTCTTCAGGATCTTCTGATATTGCACACAGTGGTCTTGAGTTAAGACAGGCTTCAATTTGTGTTAGAAGTGTGGTGAACTCTTCATATGTCAATTTTTGTTCCCCGATCACTTTCTTGAGGTGCTGCTTGAAACTTTTCACTGCAGCTTCCAAAGGCCTCCTGCTGATGGCCATGAAGGGGCGTTGAAATGCCACGTGATCTCCATATCCGCTATCTCAGCCATTAGCTTATCATCAATAATTCCCTGTAATACTTCATATTAGTTTTGTAGAACCTTGCTGGCTCCTACAAAGTTACGGCCGTTGTCACTATACAAGTGACAAGGTGTGCCTCTTCTAGCTGCCATCCTACGTAAGGCAGCGATGAAAGATGACGTTGTGAGGTCGGAGACTAGTTCTAAATGCACGGCCTTCGTCACCATGCAAACGAATACTGACACATATCCTTTGGTGGTCTTGACACCACGGCCCTTGTTGGTTTTGATATAGACATGGCCGGTAAAATCAACACCGGTGTGCATAAAGGGACGAGATGGGTTGATTCTTGCTGCAGGTAAGTCTCCCATCAGGGGTTGTAGTTTAACAGGATTTTGTTTTCTACAGGTAACACATTGACGTATTTGTTTTTTAGTTGCATTATTTCCCCCGATTATCCAATATTTTTGCCTGATACATGCTAATGTAACTCGAGCTCCGCCGTGAAATGTGAGTTTATGTGCGTGTTCTATTATTAGTTCCGTCAGACGATGTTGATGAGGTAAAATTATGGGATGTTTGAGTTCTGGATTGATCGCAGCATGATGCAGTCTTCCACCCACACGCAGTATTCCCTCTTCGTCTAGGAACGGGCTCAAATTCATGATCTTGCTTGTCGTAGACACTTTGTTATTTTTCTTCAGGTCATGTATTTCTTGCTGAAACTTCGCACACTGAACTTCTTTGATTATTACGACCTTAGCCTTGCGTAGCTCCGCTAAGGTAACGTAGGGCTTTGATGTGTTTTCTGGTTTTCGGATTACCAAGCGCCGTAAACGTGCTAGTACGTGTAGAACCATTGTAAATGAGTTCAGTCTGCTGAGAAGTTTTATGATAAAGCTGTTTACTTGTGACGTTTCTTGTGTCACAATATGTACTTGCTTGTTAAGGGATTCTTCATCAGAGGAATAAGATCGGCTTGCTTGGACTTCTGGTGTGCAGTGAGGTAACCACGTAGGTCCATTCCACCACAGCTTGTTTTCCTTTAGTTTCAGACTTGTTAATCCCCTGCTGGCGCAATCTGCGGGGTTTTCCGCGGACTTCACATATCGCCAGCATTCAGATGGCATCTCCTTTGTTATTTGTCGCACCCTGTTGGCAACAAATACTTTCCAGCGATTGGGATCGCCTTTTATCCATCCCAGAACCGCCATGGAATCGGTCCATCCGTAAACTTTGATATCATGACCGATCAAACTTGACTTCACCTTGTCCATCAGTTTGGAAAGCAGATGAGCACCACTTAATTCCAATTTAGGCAAAGAGATATTCTTGTTGTATGGTACCAATCTTGATTTCGCAACCATTAAAGTTATTTTTGTTTGACCTAGATTTGTAATTTTGCAATAAACGACACATGCATACGCCTTCTGCGATGCATCGCAAAATCCGTGTAACTCGATATTGTTTCCGGCCGAGTCCGTACCTATCCAGCGAGGTAATTGACATCGATTTATGTTTTCTATGTCTTGCTTAATTTTTGTCCATTCTCGGTTAATTTGCTCGGGAATCTTGTCATCCCAATTCAAATTCTTATCTTTCCAGATGTCTTGAAACAGTATTTTCATCTGTGTAGAAACTGGAGTAAGCCAACCGAGAGGATCAAAGAGTTTGGATATCTCGGACAGCAACTTCCGCTTCGTGAGATGCGTGTCGGTAGTGGTTTCAATGCTGGATTGAAATGTGAAAATGTCTTGTTGAGGATTCCAGTGAAGGCCTAATGTTTTTGTCGATTCAGCTTGTTTGAATTCGTAACGCTCTTGTTCTCCGCCCTTGCTGGTGCTGTCTTGCAATTCTTGATAATTGGACCTCCATTTTCGTAAATTGAAACCACCCGTCTTGAGGATCGCCTTCAAATCTTGCTGTAATTGTTTTGCTGACGCTACAGAGTCTGAGCCGTGTAACAAATCATCCATGTAAAAACATTCTTCGACGACTTGGGCTGCATATGGGTAATTTGATCTCTCGTCATCAGCTAACTGCCTTAGAGTCATCATTGCTAAGAAGGGAGCGGCCTTGGTGCCATAGGTGACAGTAGTAAGTTGATACTCTTGTACGTGTTGATCAGAAGAATCTCGCCAAACGATTTTTTGGAGGTTTTGGTCGTCTTCATGTGCCCAAATTTGGCGAAACATTTTTTCAATGTCTGCGATAAAAGCTATGCGATGTTGTCTCCACTTCAGTATAATCGTCATAAGATCCTTTTGAAGATTGGGTCCAGTATGCATACAATCGTTTAAACTAGTCCCAGTAGAAGTTTTTGATGATGCATTGAATACTACACGGAGTGACGTAGTTGTTGACTCGTTACGTAGTACGCAATGATGCGGCAGGTAATAGTCTGGTTTCTTGTTACTATGCGCCGGTTTCATGTGACCGAGAGATAAATATTCATCAATGAATGTTTTATATTGTTTTGCAATATGTTTGTTTCTTGCGAGCTTCCGTTCTATCTGATACAGCTGAGCGACTGCCTTATGTTTTGATTCGCCAATATCCGTGTTGAAATTTGACTTTAGTGGCAGTCTGACTTGATATCTTCCGTTTTCCAACCTTGTTGTGGTCGACTTGTAAAATTGAATGCATTCGTCTTCTTCATATGATATTTGATCATCTTCAGGAATATCTTCTATCTCCCAAAATTGTTGAATGTCTTGTATGTTATTCAAAACTAGGTTGCATTGGAGACTTTGGACCCCGCCGAACAAAACCCATCCGATGCGTGTTTGCTGCGCTATAAAGCTACCTGAATCTTCTTGGTGGATATTGTTCATGATGATCTTAGCATATATATCCGCACCCAATAATATGTCAACTGGGTTACTGATATAGAAATGAGGATCGGCTAAGTCAATTTCTTCTAAAAATGCCCATGATGGTTTTGAAAATGTTGAGTTCGGCAAGTTTCTTGTTAGATTGTTCATTATGAGAACATCAGTGCTAAACTTGTAGTTGTCGTCCAATGATGTGCAGTTGATCCTCATCATTCCTTTGCAGGTCTTGTCATTCATACCAATGCCAGTGACAACTCCCTTGCAGTTTTGTCGCGGCAACCTTAGATTTTGCGCGGCGTTTTCGGTGATCAAGGAAACTTGGGATCCTTGGTCAATAAGGGCTCGCATCGTTCTTTTTATTCCATCAGCTCCTGTCACCTTGATAATTGCAGTTGCTAAAAGAACTGTCGAAGCAAGTTTTTGTTGTGCAACGTGAGCTCCGGGACTTGATTCTTGCTCGGGTGGCACGAGGCCGGAAAAGTTCGATGACGTCGTGTTTTCATTTGCATAGGCATCATGTAACACCGTATTATGTTGTCCGTTGCATTGTCGACAACGTTTGCTTGACGTGCATTTTTTTTCGTTGTGATTGTACAGGCAATTAGTGCAAAAATTGAGTCGACTAATTGTTTTTTTCTTCAGGGCCGGCGCCATTTCTTTGAATTGCTTGCAAAAATATATGCCATGGTGATCTTTGCAGATTGGGCAAGAGATGGATGGAGTCTTCTGTGACGTAGCCTTGTTACTGAGGTAGTATTGTTTTCCCTGATTTGATCTTGAATTCCCTGAACTTGAAGGAAGACTTGTAGATTTTTGTATCGCATCTTGTTTACGACGAGCTGACTCCATGGTAGTGAACTTGTTCTCCAAGAATTCTAAAAATTCTTTCAGGGACGGCAGTTCTCTTGGCTGTTTGAGTGAAGCGAAGTACTCGTTTAGTGTTTCGGAATCCATTTTCTGAGTGAGCAGGTGTACTACCATTGGATCCCAGGTGTCAATGTTGACACCTAAATTCTTGATACCATTAAGGCACTCGGTTGTTACGTCATGAATACGTTTGATGTGATTTGATGTCGCTTGTTGCGTAACTGGGATATTCATCAAGGTGTTGATATGAGTAGTGAAGATGAGTTTCTTGTTGTTATAACGGTGGTTTAATATATCCCAGCTAGTGATGTAATTATCCGTGCTGATCGGAAGATGTTGTATTAGGCGTTCTGGTTCACCTTTAATCTTGCTCTTCAGGAATTGCATTTTCTGTGCGGCAGATAAATATGGGTTGCCGTGTATTGCCTCCGTGAACAAATCCTTGAATGATACCCAATTCTGGTAATTTCCGTTGAATATAGGAATATCTAGTTGCGGCGTAGACTTTTCTCGATGGGATGCAGAGAATAATCTACGATTTATTTCTTTCTTGACTTTGAAGTACATCTGCTCATGGTGCGTATATGAAGACTCGTAATTTTCGTCGACTTCATCAAATTCGCTGTCTATTTTCCAGTGGAGACCATCAACTGCACTCCAACGGGTTTCTAGAGTTTTCAAAATATCTTCAAACTCCCATTTTTCTTCTATGGTTGACAGATCTATGTTAGTCACGAAGCGAGAAAAGGCTTTAAAGTTGCTACCTTGTTTACGCAACTTTTCATCGAACTTGCTATCGGTTCCCCGAGTAGTATACTCTGGAGTTGGCATCGGACTCACCGGGGTAGTTCTGCCCTCTGTCGAGGCACCTGGCTGCTGACGGCCGAACAGGGTTGGCTTGATCAAACTTGCTCTCTGAATCGAATCTCTAACTTCTATGTAGAACGCCTTAGTTTCTTCATAGTGATTTCCGATAAAATATTCTTGGGTTTTATCCTCATACATGCACAATTTTTCGTGATTTTTCTGAAACTCGTTCCAATAGCTATTCAGAGTCTCAATCCTCTTCTTAATATATTCTGAAGTCTTGCGATCTTGGCCATCTTTCTTGAAATTTGACCAAAGTTGTCGCATGCCATTGATGGCAACTTGCTGCTTGTGAAATAGTTCTTCCATCTTAATACTTGAAAAATAGGAAATTCAAATAAATCGGTTGATTTTCCCTGCTGATTGCGGAGTACTATTGCCGTCAACTTGCTTGAAACTTGCTGAAGATCGATCTGTTTTGTATTGCTAGCTAGCTTTTTCTTGATGTGTTTGTCTTGTCTTGTATGAAGCCTTGATGCTTGATGCTTACTTGATGTTTGCCTTGATGCTGTTGTTTCTCTTGGACTGCTTGCTCACTGTCGCTTGGTCTGTGTCAGTGCTCTGATATTCTTCCGTGCGACCTTATGCGCCTTCTCAATTCGCGTCAGGGATTCCCGCTTCTGGGAGGCTAACGGAACCGATTCGCAGCCACACGAGGGAACCCAAAACACCAACACGTAGCTCGAAGGACCACAATGTACGAGCACTTGGTTGCTAATACATATGATAAGTTGAGATGGAAGAAAAACTAATCTTGCTGACTTCTTGATAAAGTATTTATTGATTGTACGTGTTTACAATAAGACGGTCGAAAGTGTACTTAACAATATTAGAAATAATTTCGTTTTACATTAGGTAAAAATGCTTATGCTAGCGTGCTAAATAAATGTGCGATGTAATCGTACACAGGTAAACTGATGAAGTTCTAGAACCTTTGCGATACAAAATTGCATTATTATCTCCTTGATCGACTCACTCATTAAATAGTTAGTAGGTAACTACATAATTTGTACTTTTCTTTGAAATAACAGAAAATTGCTCTATTTATTATCAAAATGTATCAATCAAATGATTAAAATATTGAGAATATTTAACAATCTACCTGATAAACTGTCTAGGGTTGTAAGTTGCAAGTCGTACCTATAATATTTACTTATTTCCCATTTTTTTTAGCGTTTCTGCCCGTCTAGGACGTTTTTATTTTTTAAATAAAACAAACTTGGGTACTAAGCATATGCGGTACTTAATATCGACACTTGACTAACTTTTATTACTTTTTATTATTTTATGTACTTCTGTTAAACGCGATATCGCGTGTTTGAAATTTGAATCATCGAATGATAGAAAGCATTTGTTTTTTTTTTTTTGTAAACAGCCGTGGGCACTATCTCATTTCAGTGTTAGCAAGTGCGACAAACTAACACCAATATTTGTTTACTGAGATTCGTCTTTTATCAATAACTAGCTGTCCCGCCAGACGTTGTCCTGTCAAAATTTCAATTTACTTTTTTTCCCCTATTTTTTCTTCTTGTAAACCACCCCAGTAAAGAGGAGCATAAATAAAAAATAATAATTACGTAAATCGGTCAAGCCGTTCTCAAGTTGTGGCGTGACCAAGGGAAACAGGGATTAATTTTACCACGTTTTTATTTATATTTATAGATATGATATCGACAGTTTTTGACAACCCTAAAACCCTTTGATTGTAAGTCATTACAAAAATGACGCCAAGTAATTATTTCATTAAGAAACGAAATTCACTACCTATAACAAAATGAGAATTTTCGTTACCTAGTCATTCGGACATCAAATATCAACCATGGAGAGCACGACGTACAAACACAGCAAGACAACCAACTTCTTCCACAAACTCAGCTATGTAATTTACTTCTTTGGTCTTCCTAACTTCTGGTTAGAAGACCTGAAGTTATCCAAAAGATTTGTTAGATTCTATGACAAGTTTACAATATTCAACAATGGCTTGATATATTTGCTGATCCTTTTCGAGTTGGGTTCGTTCTTTACGCAGACAAATTTGACCGAGAAGCAGAAATCTAACTTGATGGTTTATGCTTTATCGCATCCGATGCTGTGCAGTTTTGGTGTGATGATGGCGAGGCTGCAGGACAAAGTGAGGCTGGTGATGTACAACCTGACCGTTGGGCTAAAGAGGGTATACAACGACCCGGAGGTCGAGAGACAGATGCTCACAAGCACGTACATGTACCTGTTTGCGTTGCTGTTCAGCTGCACGCTGTCTATGGTCATGTATGGGGCTGCAGGAGTCTGGGAGGTCTATCGATACGGTACGGTACGCACTTACTTCCGATGCCTAAAATTCTTGGCTGTTTCGAAAGAGCTAACTCCTATTTTACTGAACATCACTGTTCTTAGGAACCTGTTTGATCTTATAACTTATTTTTTTTGAAATCCACGACTTGTTATTTCGCTCCATACTATACTATAAAAACACATCTAAACAATACATACATATACAACGTAGCAATGCACGGTGGTTCCGCTAGAGGTCAAAATTAAAAAAAACGCATATAGTATTTTCAAATCTTGAACACTGTCACGTGTCCGATACATCTAAATAACTGAACATTTCGGGAATCAAGGAAGTGACACAACATTACTATTTAAAAATGTATTTATTGCTTTTCGAAGTATTCTCCGCGTAATTTGACACATTTTTCCATACGATGGAACCAATCATTGAAGCAACCATTCCATTCGGAAGTTGGGGTCTCCAAAATAGGCGTCCACAGCTTCTTCAGGTGATAAAAATCTCTGACCACGCAATTTATTCTTTATTTTAGGGAAAGTATAGAAATCATTAGGGCTTAGGTCGGGGCTGTACGGTGGATGATCTAATAATTCTATGTTTTCTTGCTCTAAAAACTCTTTTGTTCTGTGCGCGGTGTGAGAACTCGCATTGTCGTGATGGAGGATGATGCGGCGGTTGCAGTTCTCTTTACGGAGTTCAGAAACGACCTGTGGCAAACAAATGCTAGCATACCATTCTGCGTTAACCGTTCTTTGTCCCTCAAGAGGAATAGTCGCAACATGGCCGGTTTTGGAGACAAACGTGGCCACCATTTTTTTTGCAACACTCCGTGAACGAACAATTTTTGTTGGCTTTAACTCATTTTCGAACACCCAAACTCGTGACTGGTTTTTTGTTCCGGGTTCGTACGCGTATATCCAGGATTCGTCACCTGATACGATGTTGTATACAGCTTTTGAGGATCCTACGTGGAATCTTTCGAGAGTTCTGACGCACCATGTAACGCGAGCCGCTTTTTGCTCTTCACAGAGCGAATGCGGTATCCATCGGGAAAACAACTTTTTTACACCTAATTGTTCATGCAAGATTATTTGTATTTGACTCATGCCAATGTCTATTGCCTGAATTTCGCGGTATGTCACATGTCGATCTTCCTCAATCAGCTTACGCACAGCATCAACGTTTTCTTGGGTGACTGCAGTTTTTGGACGACCTTGACGGGGATCATCACTGAGCTTGACACGTCCACGTTGAAATTCAGCAAACCAGCGATAAATTGTGGTTTTGGATGGGGCTTCATCACCAAATGCAGAAATCATCCAGTCAACACACTGTTTTTGTGTTAAACCACTTCGAAAGTCATAATAAATCATCGCTCTCGAATTTTCTCTAGTCAATTCCATTTTCTCAACGACTAAACAAGTTTGACAAAACCTTGTGACAAGACCGAGAATCTTTTTTTAAATAAATAAATGGTATTCGATTTTTAAAACCAAGGAGTTTTCAATTAAAAAGATTTTAATATGACAGGAACAACGCAAATATTCCATTCCCGATACTTTTAGTGCAGCCTATGTATATAAAAGAAGAAACTGACTGACTGACTGACTGACTAACAACGCACAGCCCAAACCGCTGGGTCTAGAGATTCCAAATTTGGCACGTAGTTTCTAAAGAGTTCTAAGTAGTGCACCAAGAAAGGATTTTTCAAAATTCACCCTCTAAGGGGGTGAAACGGGGGTCCAAAGTCTGTATGAAAAATCTTATTCCTTGAGTTAATAGACTTGAAACTTGGCACGAATATTTATCTAAGTAAATTATAAAGTTTTTCAATTTTAGTTTTCCTAAAGTGCCCCCTAAAGAAGGATTGGGGGTGTTAAAGTTTGTCTGGAGTAATTTTAACGCGTGGTCCGGTTAACTCGAAATTCAGTATTTATACTTGAGACCAAAAATAAAGAATAACGTGTATCAGGGTTTTTCGAAAATCAACCCCTAAGGGGGTGAAGAGGGGTAGTCAATTTTACAGGGCAGGTTTTACTCCGGGGCTTGATTAACTCCAGAATTGGTGTAAATAATCTTAGTCAAGTTACGGAAATATTCCAAACGGTGTTTTTTAATTCCTCCTCTGTGGGGGTGAAAACAGGGAATACTCGTTTATTTTTTATAAATAATCTTATTCATTTGGTTACTTAACTTGAAACTTGGCACAAATACTTGCCTAAGCAAGTAATAAAGTTTGTCATTAATAGTTTTTCCCGCAGAGAGAAGGGGAGGGGGTGGTGAAGAGGGAAAGGGGAAGGGTGGGAGTATTGAGGAGGGAACGAGGGAAGGGAAGTATGCGGTGAGGGGAGAGGAAGGGGAGGGGTGGTGAGGAGGGAGAAGGGGAGGATGATGGAGGGAGGGGAAGAGGGATAGGCAGATGTAATGAGGGGAACCGGTGAAGGGGGTGTGAGAGGGGAAGGGGGAGGTTAGCGAGAATGGTATATGGTGAGGGGGTAAGAGGGAGAGGGGAATGGGGGTGAGGGGGCGGTGAGGGGGATGAGAGGGGTGGGTAAGAGAGGGGGGTTAGAGGGAGGTGGGAAAGAGAGGGGTGTTAGAGGGAGGTGGGAAAGAGAGGGGGGTTAGAGGGAGAGGGGAGGGTGAGAATGGGGTTATAGGTGGGGGGGCGACGAGTGTCTTTACACCTTAAAGTTGCTTTTTGTATAGCACTGATTCATTGAAGACAGATTGACTTCAGACTTTTGACTGATTGATTGGAGAGCGGGGAGAGGTGGAGAGGGACAGGGGGATGTAATAAGGGGGGAGGGTGTAGTGAGTGGGGAGGGTATGGAGAGAGGGTTGAGAGAGAGGGGAGGAGTTGGCGAGGGTAGAGGGGGAGGGGAAAGCAGTGAAGGGGTGTGAGAGGGGGAGGTTAGCGGGAAAAAGATGTGGAGCGGGGGTGAGAAGGAGAGGGGCATGGGGACGGGGAGGGTGAGGGGTGGGAAGGCGGTGAGAGGGAGAGGGGCAGGGATGAGAGAGGGAGGCGAACAGTACCTTTACACCTGAAATTGCTTTTTGTATAGCATTGATTCATTGAAGAAACTATGTTTCTGGCTATGCCCGACAGAAATGATCGAAAAATCGAAAGTCGGAAACTCGGAACGGCACAAAAACAGGAGTAAATTCCAGTCGTGCGTCAGAGCTGACACACTCACTTTTTTTTTGTTTATTTGAACGCGCTAATCTCTGGAACTACCAGGCGGACTTTAATAATTATTTTTGCATTTGCTAGCCCAATTCTTAAGAAAGGCTGTAGGCATATAATATTTAACGGTCACTCTATGACTCTTAGGTGCCGAGCAAAAAGAAAAAAAGTCTGAAAGAACGCTAAGCGAAAACGAAGTAAGCGTGGGCAGGCAATGCGATGCGACGGGCTGGGTCGGGGGAGCAAGAAATTTCAGCAGCAAGGAATTGCAGAATCTTGGCAGAAGCTATCTCATTATATAATAAGAGAAGTCCTGACTGAGTCACTGATTCATCAGAGCCCAGCCCAAACCCTTGGACCTATAAAGCTGAAATTTTGCACAGGGGTTCTTTTTATAATGTAGACAGGTTTCTGTTCCCGTGGGATATTTTCCGACATCCACACGGGTGAAGCCGCGGGAATAAGCTAGTATACTCTAATTAAGTATAAATAGATCCCCGATAACTAATCAGTTTCATCCTATAATGAAACCCGAAAGTGAACACAACTCCCGTTACACGTGCACCCTTATCAGTAACTCATTACATGATCGGTAATAAGTGGCTGTTTTCTCAGTTCTGTTAATTAAGTGATATTTTTTACAATGGAGCTTCAAGAATCAGGTATGTTGTTTTGCTATGTATACTCGTTTTGACATTTTTGTGAATAATATTGAAATAACGATGTGTCTACGCGGCGACCAAATTTTGTTTTAAAAATCTGTAGAATTATTCTTTACTTAGACTTTTAACTATGTTCTGAATCATACTTAACGCTAACTTTTTCTTGATTAAGAAGCCACATGTGTCTAAAATAACTAGGTATTATAAGCACGCTTATAACTATTTATAAGCGTGCTACGCCTGCGTAGGCGAAAGCTACGAAAGTATTGCAAAAGTTAATTTTATTTTATTTTTATTTTTTTCAGATGTTAGGTGTATCGGAACCTTTTCGCTATCACGGAAAAAGGTTTCAATAACTGATGATGAAAATGATGCAGAAATAATTCCGCCTGGATATATATATTTTGCGGTGTGACCGAGCAGATGGGCGTAAACAAGGCGGCGCGTGTCTCGTGGCCACACCGCGTTTTGAGTTGCGGCGAGTGTCACTACCTGATGACGTTAACGTTGACGAGCAAGTGTTTGAACTGATTTGCGCTACGGTGTACCTACATAAAAGATTTTTGTTTTTACTTTGTGTTATTTATATTCCGCCTGGTAGTAATGATAATGAATACATGTTATTATTTCGCATCATTGAACAGTTTTGTAATAATTATAAGGATATACTAGTTTTAGGCGATTTTAACTTATGTTCTTTAGCCGTAAGTAATTATTACGAATACTTTTGTTAATTTTTTATATCAAAATAAGATACTAGTAACGCCATCTGTTATTTATTTGTTTTACTATATATTTTGAATGTATAGTTATATAGTTCCTAATAAATATTCATTTGTTCTGTCTCAGAAAAACTAGTTTGATTTATAGGTTATGGGCCCAGGACTCTCAGTTTCTTTTACTAAATAAAATAAAAGTAGTTTCGTGGATGCAATAAAGATTTGCAAGAATGGCTTCGAACTATTTAGTAAATGTTCCGAAGCTGAAGGGGCGAGAAAACTATAGTGAGTGGGTCTTCGCTGCGGAGAATTTTCTAGTCCTAGAGGATACGATTCACTGCATCAAGCCAGATACTGGGAAGAAACTAGAAGCCGCAGATGACGCGAAAACCAAGGCAAAACTTATTATGACTATAGATAGTGCGTTGTACGTACATATAAAAAATGTGACAACCACGTTGGAGCTATGGAACAAGTTAAAGGCATTATTTGACGATTCAGGATTTACACGAAGAATATCCCTATTACGTAAGCTAATCTCAATTCGCCTGGAAAATTGTGTTTCAATGCAGTCGTACGTAACGCAAATAGTCGAGTTGGGTCAAAAATTAAGTGGGACAGGATTTTGTATCAGTGACGAATGGATCGGTTGCTTATTACTCGCAGGATTGACAGAAAAGTTCATGCCGATGATCATGGCTATTGAGCATTCCGGTATACAAATTACAACGGATGTCATAAGAACAAAACTCATGGACATGGAAAAGGAAGTGAGTGGAAGTCAATCGAGTGAAGTTAGCAGTGCATTCGCGAGTGGTGCGCAGAAATGGCAGTCTAAAAAAAATATTAAATTATCTATGGCCAGTGCACAGAGAAATGAAGCAAAGCAGAATGTCAATGTCAACGCTAAAAGTCATATCAAATGTTACCGGTGTCACCAATATGGACATTACAAGACTCAGTGTCCAAATGGAGAAAACAATAATAATAAAAAAGAATCGCAAAATAAACAAACTAATGCATTTAGTGCGGTGTTTTTAAGCGGTCAGTTTAACAAATACGACTGGTACATTGACTCGGGCGCGAGTATGCATTTGACGGCTAACGAACAGTGGATCGTGAATACTACGTATTACAAAATGAAAGAAATCTGTGTTGCTAATAGCGAGAGACTACAGGTATTATGTTCTGGCGATGTGAACATAGTAACAAAAACTGATCAATGTGAATTTGAAGTTACAGTAAAGGATGTTTTATGTGCTCCAGGATTGACAACTAACCTATTGTCCGTGAGCCAGTTAATAAAATCCGGTAACAGAGTTCAGTTCATGAAAGAAGGCTGTGAAGTATTCAATAGAAATAATGAATTAGTGGCTACAGCTGTGCTGATCAATGGATTATACAAGTTGAGAGTACCTGACAGTGTAGTGGCGAATTTGACTGTATCAGGCGATATTTGGCATCGTCGATTGGGTCACGTTAATAGCAAATACCTAAATAAAATGACTAGTGCTGTTGAAGGAATGAATCTCAAAGAAAAAGTTGATCTTGATAAGTCATCATGTACGGTTTGCTGTGAGGGAAAACAGTGTCGTCTTTCATTCAAACATGAGGGTTCAAGAAGCAAGGAATTACTTCATTTAGTTCACACTGACATTTGTGGACCTATGGAGCATGAGTCACTTGCTGGTTCCAGATACTTCATACTATTCATAGATGATTATAGTCGTATGATATTTATCTACTTCATCAAATGTAAAAGTGAAGCTCTTACATGTTTTGCAGAATTTAAAGCAAAAGTTGAGAAACAAACAAATAAGAAGATAAAGATATTGAGAAGTGATAATGGTTGTGAGTACTGCAACAGAGAATTTGATTCATATCTTAAGAAGGAAGGTATCATTCATCAAAGAAGTAACCCTTATACCCCAGAACAGAATGGGTTATCAGAAAGGAATAATCGAACTATTGTAGAGAAGGCTAGATGCTTATTATTTGATGCGAATATGGGCAAAGAGTTTTGGGCGGAAGCGACCAATACTGCAGTTTATTTACAAAATCGTACTGTACTTCCTGCATTAAACGAAAAAACTCCATATGAACTCTGGACTGGGCGTAAGCCAGACATAAGTCACTTACGAATATTTGGCAGCAGTGTGATGGTCCATGTGGCTAAAGAGAAACGCCAGAAATGGGATAAAAAATCTGAGAAGCAGATACTTGTGGGATATCCAGATGACATCAAAGGCTACCGAATATATAACCCAAGAACAGGACGAGTGACAACAAGCAGAGATGTTATTGTCATGGAAGATGAGAAGAACACAGAGGTCAGTATACCAATTACTGAAAGTGGAGAAAACTCATGTTCAGTGGGGGACTTATCTGACAAGGGTTCACCAAGTCCACCAAGTCCAGAAGCAGAAACCGGAGATGAGGATACACTAATTGACAAAATATTGGATGGGTCAGATGACTCATATATTCCCAGTGAGTATGAAGATGCTCATGATTCACCTAAGCAGCGTGTTAGAAGCAGCAGCAGAATCAGAAAGAAGCCAGAACGATATGGGATGTTAAATGTGTGTGTTCCTGAGGAAGTATTTGATGATGCTAGTGGAATATCTCTAAAAGAAGCATTAAAGGGATCAGAGAAAGAACAGTGGTTATCAGCAGTGAAAGAAGAACTTCAGTGTTTTAAGGAAAATAATGCATGGGAGCTAGTAGATATGCCAACAGATGACAAGACCATAGTGAAGTGTAAGTGGGTGCTACGTAAAAAGCAGAACAGTGATAATAGTGTTCGTTATCGTGCTCGTTTGGTAGCCAAGGGCTATATGCAGAAGTTAAATGTGGACTATACAGAAACTTTTTCACCTGTGGTTAGGCATTCAACTTTAAGGTTATTGTTTGCATTATCTGTTAAACTTGGTTTGGATGTTACACATCTTGATGTTGTTACAGCATTCTTGAATGGGGATCTTGAGGAGACAATTTATATGGAAATACCAGAATGCTTGTTAGATTCTCAATGTCACAATAATAATAATAAAGTACTTAAATTAAATAGAGCAATTTATGGGCTAAAGCAATCCTCAAGAGCCTGGTACAAGAAGGTAGATGAATGTCTAGTTGGCAATGGTTATAAACGCTCCAGATTAGAATCATGTTTGTACACTAAAAACAAGGCTGGTAGAATGACCATAATAGCTTTATATGTCGATGATTTTTTTGTGTTTTCAAACGATGATGTTGAATGTAATAATTTGAAAGAAGTATTGTCTTTAAATTTCAAAATAAAAGATCTAGGACAAGTTAAGAATTGTTTAGGAATGGCAGTTAATATTGATAAAGTTAATGGCACAGTTACATTAAGCCAAGAGAAATATGTTAACCAGTTGTTGGATAGGTTTAACATGGCAGATTGTAAAGTAACTGATACACCTTTAGAGACCAAATTGAATATTAACTTTGTAAACAAAAAATGTGAAAATGACTTACCTTATCAGCAGCTCATAGGCGGACTTATGTATTTAGCAGTGCTAACTAGGCCTGACATAGCTTATTCAGTAAGTTTCCTTAGTCAATTTAATAATTGCTATAATCATGAAACTTGGGCATATGCTAAACGAATTTTGAAATATCTTAAGAAAACTAAACATTTTGGGTTGAAATATACTAGAAGTGGTAATTCGGAATTAGTAGGTTTTGTTGATGCAGATTGGGGGAGTAATGTCGTAGACAGGAGGTCTTACACGGGTCTATGTTTTATGTTAGCTGGAAGTGTTGTTTCATGGGAGGCAAAAAAGCAAAAGACAGTAGCGCTCTCAAGCACAGAGGCTGAGTACATGGGTTTAGCTGAAGCCTGTAGGGAAGCTGTATACTTGATACATTTGGTAAAGGAAATGACTAATGAGACATACACCATAACTTTGTATAATGACAACCAGGGTGCACTTAAGCTGTCTTCAAATGATAATTTTAATAAAAGAACTAAACACCATATATACGCTACCATTTTTGTAAAGAATGTGTTGTTAATGGTATTGTTGATTTAAAATATTTGGAAACGGCTCAAATGCCAGCAGACCTGTTTACGAAAGGTTTGGGTAGTGTCAAGCATTATCATTTTATGCAGTTGTTAGGTGTGCAGGAGATTAAAATTTAGTTTATGTTATTTGAGTGAATTGGTGAGTAGGTATCTAGATTATTTTGATAAGTGGGGATGTTAATTTTTTATATCAAAATAAGATACTAGTAACGCCATCTGTTATTTATTTGTTTTACTATATATTTTGAATGTATAGTTATATAGTTCCTAATAAATATTCATTTGTTCTGTCTCAGAAAAACTAGTTTGATTTATAACTTTCATACTTTTTGTGGATCCACTCAGAGTAACGCAGTGGGTAATTGCAATGGTCGTCATGTGGATTTGGTGTTGAGTACACTGGCGGAGGGAGGGAGTGTGAGCGTGTGCGCGGCAGAGGCACCGCTCGTATCGGAAGACGCATATCACCCGCCGTTCGAGATCTCGGTGAGTACACACACACGCCTGCGCCGGCACCCCGGCTCAGCAGGCTCGGCTGCACTTGACAGTAACGCATGTGCACCAGGAGGTTGGAACTTTAATAAAGCCGACTTTTTGACATTGTATTCATTAAATGCAGCCGTAGACTGGACTCCGTTGTATGACATGAACTTAGAAGCAGGTTTAGATTACTTTTATAATATTATTAATTATATTATAGATGACTGTGTTCCGAAAAAAAAGCGAAGTCTTGTAAACTCAAGGTACATTTATCCTGAGTGGTACACTGTTGAAATAATTCACGACATAAGATTAAAGGCTAGTCTGCACAAACAGTACAAGGCAAGCGGTTCGAGGGTCGATTACGAAGCGTTTGCTCGGTGTAGAACCAACATAAAAAATATGTTAGCAGTGGCACATGATCAATATCGGAACCGTGTTCAAAGTCAAATGTTGAATGATCCTAAATCTTTTTGGAAATATGCCAAGTCTAAGAGAGGTAGGAGAAGTCCGCAAGCGATTTTGAAAGACGGGGTTGCATTGTCTGGTCAAAGGTGTGGAAGAGTTTACGGAGTATTTTTATTCTGTGTATAGGGCAGAGCGACCGGAGTTGGATGTAGATGCGGCTATAGCTCATGCAGGTAGCGGAAACGGAGCGGCGCGAGTGCACTTGGACCAATTACAGTTAGTGGACGTAGGTCATGCGCTTCAGGATCTTAAGCCGAAACGGTCCGCAGGTCCTGACGGCATTCCACCTTACGTGTTCAAAGATTGTCGATTCGTGCTAACTAAGGCGCTACTTCATATAGGCTGCCTCACTTATGTTATGAGCCAGTCTGGGCAGTGCCGGACTCTTACCGGCTAAAACCACACTCCTGCCTTACAAGTGTCCCTCTGACATAATCAGAGCCCTTTTCAATCAATACTTTCATTATATAATACAAAATATTTAAGAAACAAACGAATTCCACAAAATATCACCTAACCCACGGTAAAAATACTTTGAATTCAGTGCAGCTACTACTAATAACGATTTTGTCATACATTTAATCTTCTTATTTACATTTTAATGCTAAATTTTGACAACTCAGGTTTCTTCAGGTTTTATGATTAACAATTAATATTTCTAAATCTTTCATTTCATGGCGATTACTTTTTATGTATTCTGGTAATACATAATAGTATATCTATTTTCTTAAACTTTATTATTTTTAATTACTTTACACGCAATTTTCTCACAGTAAATTAAAAACTTTTTTCTTACTTCTGAATTTCCCATTATTGTAGGTATTTGGTCTAGTTTTATTTCCATATCAATTTCGGATTCGAGGTTATATTTGTTTATCGCGAATAAGGGCACTCTGTTAGCAAATGTGGGATGCTCTCATTTTTAGACGGGTCACAGGGACATGCCGGGCTCTCCTTGCACTTGAAGCGATTCAAGTACTCGGAGAACCCGCCATGCCCTGTAAGCACTTGTACTATGACTGGGTTGAGCACAATTTTTCGGACTATATGGTAGGCTGCAATTGCGTCAGGGATAAAAAATTTTGTAGTTACGGCCGTTTCGCCCGACCCATATCTCGCGCTCCATTCGTCAAGCGACTCCGTTCGGATTTGACGCTTGACGAATGAAACCGGACACAGGTCGTAGTGGGGCCTTTTTTTACTGCCTATTGCTGCCGCTTTTGCCAACACGTCTGCCCTCTCGTTCCCCTCCATGCCCGCTTGTGCTTTAATCCAGAACAGCTGAAGGGATTTCCCGCAAAGTTTCAGTGCCTGGATGTTTTTTTGCGTTTTAAATGCTAAGGGATGGAGTGAGACACCTCGGGTGACGCTACTTCATATTTATAACCAGTGCCTAAAAGCTGCCGTATTTCCGGAGAGGTGGAAAGTGACCCACGTTGTTCCAATTCCGAAGGGAGGGTCAGCTGAATCGGTGGATGGGTATAGGCCAGTCGCGGTATTGTCGACGCCGCCAACAATATTAGAAACTGCCATTCACAAGAGCATACCTTCAGGTGAGCGCACAGCTATCAGACGCTCAGCATGGGTTTAGACCGGGAAGAAGTACCACCAGTAATCTTCTCTGCCACATGGCTCACCTGGTGCCGACGGTGGAGAGTGGGGGACAAACTGATGCTGCTTACTTTGATTTCAAAAAAGCATTGGATCTAGTCGAAAATTACATGTTGCTTAGAAAGTTAGCACGTGTTGGTTTCACCCCACACTCACTCCAGGTTTTTGCCAGTTATTTGAGGGATAGGCAACAATATGTGGAATATGCGGGACACGTGTCAGATCCATATTTCACGAGGTCTGGGGTAAGTCAAGGTAGTAACCTTGGCCCTTTGGGCTTCCTTCTGATGGTAAACGACCTACCAGAAGTAGTCCAAGACGCTAATTGTTTGTTGTTTGCCGACGACCTCAAATTGTCCCTCGCGGTAAAAAGCGGTGATGACTGTGTCAGGCTACAGGGGGACATTGATAGGGTAGTGAGCTGGAGCAAAGAAAATCTCTTGCAGTTTAATAGCTCGAAGTGTGTGACCATCTCTTTTTCTCGCGCACACAGTCCCATCTCACATACCTACCATATTGACTGGTTGCCTATGGCGCGGGTCACAGAAGTCAAGGACTTGGGAGTAGGCTTTAACACCTGTTTGACTTTTCGGGATCACATCATGCGTATCTGTAAAAGATCGTATAGAAATTTAGGTGTCATGCTTCGTATGGTCCGCATGAAGCTAAATATAGTCTCATGCTGGAGAGGGTACAAAATAAGTTTATAACATATTTATATAAGCGTTATTACGGAGTCTATCCCTTTTACCCGTTAATGTATCCAACCCTATTTATATTAGGTATGGTAGGATACAATGAGCTAAGGGTTAGGAGGGATCTTACACTCACCTCATATATATTTAAACTATTGAGAGGGAAGGTGCATAATGCAGTTATTTTAGGGCAGGTGAGTCTGTGCGTTCCGAACAAGTATGTGTGGCAACGACGGCAGCCGCCTCTGCTAGTGGAACCGCGCGCTCGGACCAACCTTCTAAGGGAGGCGCCCCTGACGCGTGCACTCCGCACGCTCAACCTCATAGCGAGTGAGATGGGATTTATTCTGTTGCTCTCTGAGTGAATTCACAAGGAATGCATTATTTATAATCAGTTATAGATTACCTTAGATTAAGTTTAGGATAAGCGCATTTACCGCATTGGGTTGTCCTGTTATGGTATATGTAAGTAGCTAAATAAATAAATATCTGCGAACGACTTGTTTTTTTTCAGAAAATCAAGTTGTCGGAAGAAAAGCACAGTCCTCAATAAATATTCTACGTGGCTTAGTGAGAAAGAAAGTGCCAATCTACCGAGAACATCAACTTTCACTTCGCACGATATTCTCGATCAATCACCATCATCGCGGACCTCAGCTGCTGTTGGGCGACCAAAAAAAGATTTTGCATCTTGCAGTAAGCGGTCACAACGAAGAAGACTTGCAACACTATCTCAGTTGGAGAAAAATGCCACGAGTCTCCACTAACACAGACCTTATAAACAGACTTCTGCTGAACTCAGATCCTTTGATCACTTCCAGCAGGAAATTGCCCCGAACAAAGAAATCTCTATTGTCTAGTAGCGTTATAAGTTTATTCAATAGTACTAAGTAGCATAGAATGAACGATTTTATATTACTTTGATTAGTTCTTATTTTTTATGTACCTATTTTGTTTTTATTCATACATTTTCATGATATAAACCTAAAATTGTATTTTCATAAAAAACCCAAGAGGCTCGCGGCATTGCACTGTGAAGTGAAATGCCGCGAGCCTCTCGGGTACTTTACCAGTCGACAGCGATGCGGAGGAATGTTTCGACGCCATATTTTCGTGTTTTAATTACAAAACTACAGCAATGAAAAAGACTTCCATTTTCAGACGTGACTTTCACGACTCTAGTGACTGCATATCCAGATGTTGAGGACAGGTCTGACCTGGCAAACGTCGTCAGAGCTCTTTGCTTCATAGTGTGGTGGATCTTCCTCACCAGGATCGTCGCAGTATACATGCTGGTCATTCCTCTGACGACTTGCCTTAGCCATCAGTACAAAAACCTGCAGAGCTACTTCTCAAGTCTTAACGAAATATTTGAAAGAGGAGACTTGAGTCAAGCAGAGAAGGAAGAAAAGTATGAGGCTGGGTTCAAAGTTGGGATTAAGCTACATTCAGAAACATTACGGTAAATATTGAAGATCTCACACTCAGAAGCTTCATCTACCCTTGTTGGAAGACTTGTTGAGAAATGCATGAATATTAGATTCTTTGATTCCATATTCATCCGTTAAGGCTCCTCCACACTATGCCGGCAGCACAGCCGGCAGGTTTTTGTCGTGCGTGTGCGCCCTTTGTGTGGCAAGCCCGCCGGCTGTGGCTGCCGGCATAGTGTGTAGGAGCCTTTACTCATTGCGCGTTTACTTTGAGGGAAACCTACTACTTTCAGACCATCCGCCTAATTGTCACCTAAGTCTAATATATTATCTGTGCCTAAGTGTTAACTTTTCATTATGCTTAGTGGCTTCTTTTTCGTTCGCTGTTGCTCCTTTGCTAGGTCATAGCTACAATATCTGCCAGTAACAATGGCATTATTTATAGTTATTTATTTTTCAGATGCACTCAGCAAACACAAACTGTGTGTCGCGGTGTGTTCAGTGGACAAATCATCTTCAACATCTGTCTCCTGGTTGTGCTAATGGCCCAAATGGCGGTTTGTACTCAAACCTAAAAGTTCATTTAAGTAGGTACCTACCTACATACACGGTGTATGGGACATCGAAGCGCAAACTATACCTAACCATGAATTTAGCACATGATTCTAGACCCCCAGCAGGAAAAGAGGAAATGCGGATAGTTCACTTGCAAATATGCCTACATTACAATAACCCATATAATAATAAGTACTGATATTTTGTTCAGAATTCGGAGCGCACACTTGTGAACTTATGCGCAGCGGTATTCACTGCGTCCGCAGTGCTCATCAGCACTGGCTTCTACATGTGGAACGCTGGAGACGTCACCGTGGAGGTAAGCTCAACACAATCTAACTGAAATAATAAAATAATATAATAAAAAATGTTTTATTGACTTAAAAAAGGTATAACATTTTCAATTGAAGACCTATAACTCCTGATCAGCTAGATGGTACATGTGTCGCAGGAGTCAGTGTCTTCATTCGAATTTGGAACATTAACAATATAAGCAATATTTTTTTTTTTTTTTGTGCTTGCATGCGCTACATTCAAAAATTTTGGGATAAATTCATCCCAACTACGGAACCCTTCATTTTGCGTGGTCCGACACGAACTTGGCAGGTTTTATTGCACTATACATTGTATCTAACCTTACAATATACTTACCCTAGGTACATTTATTTCCACTACATCCTGGTCCTATGTAAACCTGATAATCCTATTTCCTGCCGATCCTAACAAACTATACTACAGGGTGTGGTGTTTCAGGCTTCCCATCTGGGCACGGCGATATACTTCTCTGGATGGTACCACTGCCAGGGGCAATGTTCAGTGCGCCTCCGTAAACTCGTTGTAATCACTATGTCCCAAGCCCAGGTAAGCTGGAACTTTAATTAGTAGGTTTAGAGGAGCTCGTGGCTAAGTTATACTTAGCTGCCGCACGAGTCGATCCATCAGGTTAAGCATCGCTTGCCGGGGTTGGTCACTGGATGGGTGACCATTTTTACATACCGAGACTCCTCCGTGCCTCGGAAAGCACGTAAAGCCGTTGATCCCGGCTGTCATTCGTGGATCTTTGACAGTCGTTACGGGTCATCAGAAGCCCGAAAGTCTGACTACCAGTCTAACCAAGGATTATCGTATTACCCAGTGAATGGGTTGTGGAGGTTAGATAGCCAGTCGCTCCAAATACTGGTATTCAGCTGCATCGGGTTAGACTGGAAGCCAACCCCAACTAGTTGGGAAAAGGCTAGGCAGATTGATTTGGTCTTTTATTGGTCTCTCGTTTCACACATTCCTATACTAATTACATTAATACAACAACGAACAATACAATTATTTACATTAATACTAAGTCTAGCAGCCACACTCAGAAAGGTTCATTAAATTAGTCCTAATGAGTACTTAACTAATTAGCATTAATCAACATTAATCGACATAATTTAAGCTTTCATTAGCTAATGACAGTTCTAAGTGTAAGTAGGGCGGAGCATCTTGGAATCATCATATCGATTGTGTATCGATAAAGCCTTGATGTAGCCACATTTAAAAACTGTTGATATTAAATAACATTAAAGGTTATTTAAACACGTTGAAAACTATTATTCATCGTAATATAAATGTCAATCAGTTCTTTTCCTGTAAGTTTTTACTAAATTGCAAAGCGAAACAGCTATTTTCAATAAAATAAACGATTGCGATCTTTTTTCTATGGCATCACTGCTAACTGTCAACTATCAATGTCAAATCATATAGTTAGATGTTTTATTTACGTATTTTGTTTGTGTTTCATTCACCGGGCGAGAAAGTTTTGTTTTGTGAATTTTTTAACCGACTTCAAAAAAAAGGAGGAGGTTCTCAATTCGGATGTTTATATATTTTTTTATGTATGTTCGGGTATAACTTCGTCATATATTATAAGATGTATCTATTCATACACGAAATGTCTTAAGGGGTCATTGTACTCATCATTATGAACAACTTTTATTATGGGACCAAACCTGAAATCGCGAAATAAAAATCTGCTGTGCAGTAGGTACATTTATCTAAGTAGGTATATCAAATTCGTCAAAATGTAGGGAGAGAAGAGAGAAGTCGGTGGCAAAAAACTAAAATACAGATCCAAAGACACCGACTTCGGAAATTAAAGTTATTTTTCACTTTGTAGTGTTTTTTTTTGGAAATCGGTTGTTTTTTTTTTTTTTTGTAAAAAGTTTTTATTTCATCTGTACCACCTCGGTCCTACTTCTCTATATCTTCTGGCATAATCCAGAAACTCAATAAAGTCTGCAAAATCGGACATCATTGCTTTTAAACGTGTAGGTAATGAAGCTAATTGGTCTGTGCAAGCGAATTCACTGGTAAAAATAAAAGTATAACCCCAAACGAAAATTTCAAAATTAATCAATAAAAAGTTAAGTAAAGGTTTTGCTGTACTTAACTAAATGTCATTAAGAAACGCTAATGAATCGTTAACTGACTGAGAGTGAACTTTTTTTAACTTTTACTAAGGAGCGCTTTAAGTAACCATTAGACGTCTCTAGTGTGGCTGTTAGAGTTAAATCTTATATATCAGTACACCCTCGATATCTAGCCAATAATGCTTTTAATAAATAATCAAACTTAAGTACGTACTTACCTTCATGTGTTTTCATGGTCCTCGGAACGCGCCACATTCGGGTTCCCAAATAACGGTAGGAGGGGTTCACATATCGAGTCGACGATGAAGTACCTGGAACTCGTCCTCGACAGCCGGTGGAACTTCGTGGAGCATTCCCGACGTTTGGCTCCCAGACTGGAGCGGTCCGGGGCTGCCTTGAAGCGGCTCCTGCCCATTTTGGGGGTCCAAACGCCTCCTGCCGGAGGCTTTACGCGGGGGTCGTGTGGTTTATGGCCCTTTACGGGGCACCGATGTGGCGCGTTCCCTGACGCTGCGACCAGCCCGCCGGTCGAAGGCGTCCCAGAGGGTCATAGCCATCCGGCTAGTCCGGGGATACCGCACGGTCTCCGGTGAGGCGGCGAGCCTCCTTGCCGGATTGCCGCCATGGGATCTGGAGGCAAAAGTCCTCGCGCATGTGTGGGAGTAGCGCGAGGAGGTGAAACGCCGGGGCGTAACTCCGCTGCCGCGAAAAATCACGGTACAGCGGACAGAGCTCCGGCGGGATCTTATGGCGACATGGAGAGTGCGATTGTCGCAACCCAGCGCTGGGCACGCCACAATTGCGGCGATAAGTCCCCTCTTTGAGAAGTGGTTGGAGAGGCGCCATGGCGTCCTCACCTTCCGCCTGACGCAGGTCCTCACCGGACAAGATTGTTTCGGGAGGTTCCTGTTTCGGATAAGGCGGGACGAAACGCCCGGGTCTCACCATTGTGTGGATCGCCCATAGGATATGGTGGAGCATACCGTGGAGGTCTGCCCGGCTTGGGCGGAGCACCGCCGTGTTCTCGCGGAGGCGATCGGCGGCGGTGATCTCTCGCGTCCAAACCTGGTCCAGGCCATGGTGCGGAGCGAGAGTGCATGGGAGGCCGTCACCTTCTTCTGCGAAGCAGGAGCTCGCTCGCGAAGGAGGAGGCGGAACGCGTGAGGGAGAGGCAACAGTCGCGCCCTCGCGCCCCTAACCGCTACGGGAGACGCCTTGAAAGGCGGGAATCCATTGCCAATTCCCGGCCATCGTAGGCGCGGGCTTGCGGACGACGAGTAATGAGTAACTCGCCGTCCAGTAAGAACGGCCCGGGTCGACGGCGCGTTGCGTTCCACGCGCGCCTTCAAAGAAATGACAGCAGTGACGAGGTCCAATAGGGCCGATGCCACCGGGGTCGCGGGTTGTTCGAAAGAGATACCGTGGCCCTGGCACAGGCAACTGAAGGAACACGGGTGAGTTTTAGTCAGTAAAAGTCTGACACGCCCTCCCGCTCCGCCCAGAGCGGTAGAAGTCATTTGATGATTTCCCATCCATAAAAAAAAAGTACGTACCTACCTACCTATTATTCTACCTTTCATAGTATCATTGCACTTTTATAGTTTTTAAATAGGATACTATAGGTACCTACAAGAGATATCTGCGTAATTTTAACTTAATTTTGTTCGCAGCGTCCTGTGGTCCTCAAAGGCCTTGGATACATAGATCTTTCGTATCAGTCATACATTAGGGTGAGTATTTACATGACTGAGCTAATACGTACCATTAGGTACTGAAGAAACCAGCCACTTATATGAATAAACGATACTGACTTTACAAAGATAATTACACACATCAACACGGTCTAGGGATATTTCATACTCAACTAAATAACTCGAAAAGTACTGGCCGCATTGGAATCTTTTATACACCGATTTGTTTGTAATTCATCTCAGACTAATTCCAAATTCAAATTTTTGAAAATTTTGTTTCGGTGGCATAAAAATGTCTTGATGTGTAGGAGAGGGAATTTTCATTTGTGCGAAATTTAGAAATCAATACGAATTAAGTTTAGTTACAGTTTTTTTACATTTTTAAACGAAAGATAAATTTAAAATTGAGGTATTGTAGCCATGCAACGCTGACATTTGACGAGGGCGGAGATGTTACGAGCTGTGGGAATGCTGGAAGCTGGGTCTATTCAGCGTAATGTTGCTGAGGCCATAGGGACCCACCAAAATGTAATTTCAAGATTGTGGACACGCTATCGTGCCACAGGTGAAGTAGCGGAGAGGCACCGGGGGCCAAGTCGCATCACTACCTCCAGACAAGACCGATTTTTGCAAATTACTGCGCGAGCTGAACTAAATGCAACGGCGACTCAATTGGTCCAAAGGCTGCGAGTGGAACACCAAGTGCTTGTGAGTGACCAAACTGTAAGAAGGCGACTGCATGAAAGCAATCTACGCTCTCGTAGACCACTCCGGGTCCCACCTTTACGGAGAGGCAATCGTGGACGACGATTAGAATGGGTTCGGAACCACGTGGACTGGGGCCGTGAGCAATGGTCCAATGTGCTGTTCACGGATGAATCCAGGTTCGGCTTCCATCCAGATTCACGAAGGACGCGTGTTTGGCGAGTTCCTGGACGATGGAGCCGTCTCCAGAACCCTCAGGAAGTTCACCCATACCAAGGAGGAACAATTATGGTTTGGGCAGGAATTCGTCTTGGAGGACGGACGGATCTCGTTTGGGTGCGGGGCAATATGACGGCAGAACGATACGTCCAACAGGTGCTGGGGCCCGTAAACTTGCCCCACAGAACACAAATGGGGCAAGATTTCCTGCTCATGCACGACAATGCCCGGGCACACACGGCGAGAACGGTAGCAGCTTGGTTACATACACACAATGTTAGGGCCTTAGACTGGCCTGCTCAATCGCCAGATCTAAATCCCATTGAGCATGCGTGGGATATTTATTTATTTATTTATTAAAACTTTATGCACAAGTAAAAAAAATACCGTACAAAGGCGGACTTAATGCCTGAGGCATTTTCTACTGCAAAGAAGAGCTCTGAAGGAAGTTCCTGAAAATCTGGCTACAGAAGATCCACTTTTTGCGCACCTCAGAAGGACATGGGACAATATTCCGCAGCAAGACATTGACAACCTTGTTCTGAGCATGCCGAATCGTTGCCGATGTGTTATGAACATCATGGGCGCTTTCTCAGACTACTAACTTCAAGTTTATAAACACAAATTAAATGATTTTTCTATTTTTTTCAGTTTTTACACACAAATTAAAAGTTAATTCATATACGGTTTCCGTCTATGCTTCATTTTTTTTTCCATAAAATCCTGAAATTTTAATCTAAGTACCTTAACCATTATCAAAAAATGGTAGAATATTAAATAAGGTATCTTTTAAATATATACATGTCATATAAATAATTAACACATTGATAGTAATTCGCTTTTTAAAAATATCCCTAGACCGTGTTGATGTGTGTATTTATTAAATATCAATTGATGACACCTTATTATTTTTATTGCAGATCGTTAAGTCGTCGTACTCCGTATTCTCAGTGCTGTTTTAATTATTTCCTATCTATTTGTGTTTCACAACAGTATTACTTAGTATCACTCATTTATTTTATTCTCTGTATACATACATATGTGTAAGGGCCGATTTTTCAATCGTCAAACTCAAACACAAACTCAAAGCATTTATTTCAAATAAACCAATTACAGGCACCTTTGAATTGTCAAGGGTTCGGTCAGTCAAAGATGAAGCTAGTCGCCCATTCCAAAGCGTAGTACCTAAGCGTAGCGTGCCTAGCGTAGTAAGTGTATTGAAAAAGTTATTATCTTCTCCATAGGTACCTACCTATGGAGAAGATAATAACTTTTTCAATACACTTCCTCGAAAACTGGGTCATATCGCACTACGATTAGGTTCACAATGCAATATATTTCACAAGCATGCGATTTTTCATTTTCCAACACGTGTGCGGGAATAAAAATTGCCACAGATAACTTATACATAGGTATAAGTTAGCGCTCGCAATTTTTATTTTACTAAGTATAGACTTAGACCATGCCTCTATTCACACCGTCTCTATTCGGAGGTGAATGTTTTTTTTTAATCTCGGCAAAGAGATATGCGTCTTTACAACGTTAATATTTTTTAAATATTTAAATAATGTTTATAAATAGAATACCATCAAAAACCATGATTATTACAATAAAAAAAACGTTTATGAACAAATTAACAATTATTTGTGTTATAAACTCAAAAATATTTGAATTTTCTATTTTTCATATTAGGCTGTTCAACGGCTTTATACCTTTGCTTCTCCTTCAACCTGGCGAAAGCAAAGCGCGGAAAAAAAAGAAAATTTAAATCATAGTTTCCTAATATATTATATATAATTAATTAATTCCTAATATATTTATTTAATAGTTCATGACAAAAATATTTTGCGTTATTTTATTTTATTTCTTCAAAAGTGTATTGAAAAACGTCGTTTGATACACGTGGACATTTGTTATTGCAGTTCTCGGCTCAAAAACAACCTCGCCTACGGCTCGGGTATTAATTCCGCTTCGAATGCAATAACAAAAATTCTCCACTTGTATCAAAATGTACTATTATCTGAGGAATATATTTATGGCGGTTTGACATCTAACGTGTAATATATCGTCTATTGTGTAATAGTGTAACTTTTATTAATTATGAAATATTTTAATTTATTTAATAATATATTGTTTGTTTTTTTTATAAGTATTTGCGGACTAGTTTACATAATTCCAAAATATAAATACTAGTTAAGGGGATATAACTTCGATAAAACGATAATTTTGTGTTTTTAAAATTCCAATAAAACCTAATGTATACCTATGGTATTATCATTTGAACTAGAAAAAAAAGAAGGACTCCGCGCCACGCGTATCGAAAGTGAAGCACCGTACTGATCTATGTATGCGTGATTTGACAATGACGTCGTCGTGTCACGTAATGGCGTCCGGTCGGCATACTATGATGTAAATGTGTGCGTGAGGCATGTTTGTACAAACGGTTCCGAGTTACTGTGCTTCACTTTCGATATGCGTGGCGCGGAGTCCTTCTTTTTTTTCTAGTTCGTGATTTAAGTATAGCATTTTATCATAAATCGACATTTAAACGAAGCGCGTTTAGTTCCGGTGCGCGTGAGACTCTTCTATCTCTCTCGCGTCAAACTAGACAGCCATAATGCCATTTCACTTACACATCGAGCTAAACCACACTTCAATATATCCTCTTAACGTTTATATTATATCCTCTTAATTGTTTAGCAATGTGTGTACGTATTTATAATAATATACCAAGTAATTTAAAAACGCTGACTTCTAGAGCATTTAGGCACAAATTATGTCTAAACACACAAAATAACTGGCTAAATACACAAAATTTTTATTCTATTAAAGAATTCTTAGAGACTAAACTAACAATAGATTAGTATTATGTGATAAGTGTAACGCAAACCGATAATTTTGCACGCTATATTTTTAGCAAAATATGTAAGCACTAATTTTAATGTAACACCTATAATACCATGTTTGATGCAAATAAAATGAATTTGAATTTTTTAACGTGAGAATTTTACTTTCATAAATAAAGTTTGAGTGCCGTCATTCAGCGTGGCGCGGCCACCCGCGAAATTAAAATTTTCTTCCGTATTTTACAACTTGCAGGTCAGTATAATACCTACTCAACAAGTACACTAAGCAGTCATGTCAATCCAAACTTTAATATTATAAATTCGAAAGTAACTCTGTCTGTCTGTCTGTTACCTTTTCAAGCCTAAACCACAGAACGGATTTTGATAAAATTTGGCAAGGCTATAGATAGCATCCTGGGGAAGGACATAGGCTACTTCTTGTCTTAAAAATAATCCTACAGGGATTGATATAGGGGATGAAAGTTTCTATGAAAAACCCAGCATTTCTTAAGTTTAAAATTCAAATTTCTGCTTTTGGTAGGAAGTGAATAGGTAAATAAGTATATGGTACGATTTTGAAAAATCACCCCCTAAGGGGGTACAATAGGCATTGATTTTAAAATTCACAAATAATATTAGAATGTTTGTGTAGCTATCACTTTTTTAAGAGATTTAAGGGATTGGAATTATGTAGTCATAGTTCGTATCTAGAGGTAAGTAACTCAAACTCAAAACTCAAAGCATTTATTTAAAATAAACCAACTACAGGCACTTTTGAATTGTCAATGGGTCGGTCAGTCAGAAAGATTGAAGCTAGTTGCCCATTCCAAAGCGTAGTAGATCCCTATGGAGAAGAACGGGCAAGAAACTCCACGGACACTCTTTTAAATCATAATATTTTTACAAAATATTGGTTACATCGTTCATATTGAAAATATACATGTGAGAACAATGTAGAAAGACGTGCACGTTAAAAAGCGTCCGTAATAAAAAGATAAAAACTAAAAAAACTTTTTTACAAAAAAAATACAACCGACTTCCAAAAACAACTACAAAGTGAAAAATAACTTTAATTTTGGAAGTCGGTGTCTAGTTAAATGTATTTTCGTTTTTTGCCACCGACTTCCGAAATTAAAGTTATTTTTCACTTTGTAGTTGTTTTTGGAAGTCGGTTGTATTTTTTTTGTAAAAAAGTTTTTATTTTTCACTTTTTAGTTGTGGAACCTACCCCATACAAATTCTAATACCACTACCTGCAAACCAAAGTACTCGAAAAAGATCATCCATATAAAAGTGGGGAAAAAATATGTATTATTGAAGCTAACTCAAAAACTACCAAAGCAAAGTTAATAAATTTTATATGGGACCAACTGTGATGTATACCCTCTCGAATAAAACAAAAACAATCCAAATCGGTCCAGCCATCTTCGAGTAATCGGGGAACATACATAAAAAAAAAAATAAAAAAAAATAAAAAAAAAAAAAAAGGTTCCGACGAATTGATAACCTCCTCCTTTTTGAAGTCGGTTAAAAAAAAAAAAAAAAAAAAAAGGTTCCGACGAATTGATAACCTCCTCCTTTTTGAAGTCGGTTAAAAATACTAAATTAAAAAATAAGCCATGGCAGCTAAGAGACGACCAGTCCCAACTGACGGCGCCCGTTCACGAACATGACGCATGGATCAGCACCAATTAGCTCAACCATTTTGAAGGGAACTTAATGATCCAACACACACGCCACCACCAGCGAGACATTTGAGTGAGCATGACATACTCTCAACCGCCAGGGCACACTCAAGTCAGTGAAAGACGTACCCAGTAAAAGGTAGCTTAATAGTAGCTACATAGTGCTCACACATGTGCTATGCAATTTAACATTTAGTCTTTATTTCATTCGACGAAATTTACGACGAAATTATTACAACAATTAACTAGAGTGGACACTCGGTCAAGTTATTTATTATAGCGTGACTGACATAATATCTTTTAACTAAACAAAGTCTCCCCGCCACGTATGTCCGTCTGTCTGAATGCGATAAAGTCAAAAAGTACCAAACGGATGTTCATACGATGACAACCATTGCACGGAGTAAGTGCCGCTTAAGTAGAATTGACAAGGTTTTGTTTAAATTGGCTGAAATATATGACGATGATTGTTGAAGATGTCGGAAAAACTCATATTGACTGGGAGCTTTAAGCCCACCATACACGGCAACGATATTATTATTATTATTATTTATATTGTCTTTGACATATCTCGGGACCCTGGGGTCCCGGACCTTTGGAATGCGTACGAGGAGCCGAAGCCAACACGCAGAGACCTCTTAGACAATTTTAAATGAAAAGAAGGCACCAGCCGACGATTATCCCTGTATGCACTATGCAATTGCACCCAAGGACAACCCCCGGTTGGTGCAGAACTATTGCAGAACATGGAAACAAAACACATTGGGTCTATGGGTTTGGGTGGCTATAGTGGATTGGGTACCTTGAACTATGGAAGAACTATGTCCCCTGCCTGATAAATTGGCAGGGGGTGACTTGCACACTCAATAATGGGCCCCCGGAAACGGTCGCTAGCACATAGTGACGTAGCGACAAGGGGCAACATGTCCTGAGGTGCTTGAGGAGTGGAGAGGTATTCCACGGCTCTCAGAACAATCCCAGAGCCCGGAAGATGGTCAAGATCCCTACAAGCACTTACTAGAATACTTCCTTCCTCCGAGCACGTTTGCTCTTGCGAATCTCCACTCAAACCGGCCAATAAAGGCAAGAATGAGGTGGGAGCTCTGTTCCCGTCAGTGTTCACTCCAGCCGGTCAATAAAGTCAAGCCAGAGGTGAAGAACAAGACTTCTCCCGGGAAATAGGGTCCGTGGGATCGCTACTGCGCAACAGCTCGCCACAAGCTGCCCTGCGGGTTCACGTATCTCTCTTGGTCTGGCTCCTCACCCTAGACCTGTTTCGGTAAAAAAAACTCCATCGGCACAGACCCAGAGTTCGGAGCGCGCAAGCCCCACCACGACGTCAACGTAGGATACGGCGGTGGGGTATTATTATTTATTTTTATTTATTATTATTATTTATTTAAATCGAACACAAGATTCATATTGTTGTTAGTAACACTTATAAAACTATGTTAGTAACAATCCTCATTAAAATAAAACAAAACATAACTACAATTAATTTAAAAACCTATAACTATGTCCGCTTCCCGCGGCACCAGACCTGCAGCAGTGCATACGGGTCCAGTGCCCCAGGAACGGGCAATCAGGCTTATTCACTATCACCCTAAAAATGCTGTTGGTGCTCCCCCGAATCCTTCGCATCAGGGATGCTGTTCTTTTTCGCAAGATAGCTTGAAAGCTATCTATATCTGCTTCAGCAAACATGCCCGATGCACTACAGAAACGCGGGAGCCCCAACAGCACCCTAAAGGCGTCATTATACTGTACGCGAAGAACGTTGTAGGCCCTCTGCGTATGTCTAACCCACAGACTGCACGTGTAGAAAGACTGGCAAAACGCCTTGAAAAGAGTGAGTTTCACTTCCTTACTACATCGTGCAAACCTGCGGGCCAGCATATTACATCGGATCGACAACGCTCTTCGCTCCCTTTCTATATCACTGTCATCATTCAAGTCCTCATTCACAATGTGGCCAAGGTACTTAAAATGCGACACTCTATTTAGTGGTACACCATAAAGGCATACCGGAGGAACTGTCTTAGGCTTTTTAGTACCTACCCTAAACACCACAAGTTCACTCTTGCGCACATTGTACACTAAACCATGAGACGTGGCGTACCTCTCACAAATCTTCAGCATCCGTCTGAGTCCATCAATCGAGGGACTCAGCAGCACCATATCATCTGCATAACTAATACTATTGATAGTCTTACCATCAATCGAGCATCCGATACCAGTGCCACTGAGCTCCTCGATTAAATTATTGACGTATAGACTGAAGAGCGCTGGGGAAGTCAAGCCCCCCTGCCTCACCCCACACTCCAACCCATACGCCCCAGACAACGCACCCGACCATCTGACCTGGTTGATTTGGTGGTTATACCAGTAGTCTAAGAGCTTAATAAGCTCATTTGGAAGACCTTGCTCCCGCAATTTCGACCATAAGATATTATAATCAACCAGGTCAAATGCTTTGGAGAGGTCCAAGAAAGCAGCATATACAGGTGTGTTTCTATCAGTGTAGTACCTGACCGTGTACTTGAGCGCCAGAATAGCAGTTTCCGTAGACAGCCCAGCTCTAAAACCGAATTGAGCGTCATGTAAATTGAGCTGTCCAGTTACTCTCCGCTCAAGCACACCATCAAGCACCTTCGCTGTTACAGTAGCCAACGATATTGGCCTATAATTATCCTTGTCTGAGACATCGCCGGTCTTGTTCTTGACTACGGGCACAACTATCGTCTTCATCAGATCAGTTGGTAGATACGAGTGCCTCACACAAAGATTATACAGCATAGATAGGACTCTTGGGAGATGCGGACCGGCATACTGGAAATGCTCTATACTGAGGCCATCGTGCCCTGGAGATTTTCCCCTGGTCATCGACTGAATGATGTTCCGTATCTCCTTTGATGAAATACTAACCGGAACACCAGACAATCTACTCTCAGCTACATAACCCCGTCCCTCCGATTGAAGCCGCGAGGTCACTCCAAAATGCTTCCTAAACATATCCGCAATCTCCCCAGGCTCGGTAATGCCATTGACGCTCACCGGAACTGCAGGTTTTGGACTCAATCTTTGTGTGGATTTCCAAAATTTTTGAAACTGCTTGCCCCTATGTTCTGTTGCCAAAATGTTCATCTTAATTTGGTCCTCATTATCCTGACAAAACTTTAATTTTTGCTTAAAAAATTTTCTCGTCTCTCTCATTTCCACAAACTGCTGCCCTGTGTGAGGTTTCCCATGCCCCACCCAGTTAAGAAAGGCCCTTCTCGCGTTCCCGTGAGCGCCACTGACATATCTGTTCCACCCAATCACTGTACGCCGACCCCTCCCATCTCTTAACAAACTAGAGCTGCCTTCTGCCGCTTCCCGAAGCGACGTCACAATATCAATGTACAAGGTGTCAATTATTTTACAATGTTCTTTGTTATGGCAAAAATTATCACAACAATTTCCGAGTTCAGATGGGAAGTCTACATTTTTAAGCTTCTCCATGCATAACTTATAGTAACAGACTTTTTGTGCTGCATCTCTTTCCCCCCATATAGCCTTATCACTTATCCTACTCCCTAGTTTAACTGATGGATTCGTTGGCCTAACCGATATATTGTAGCGATTTGAGTTTCCACAGATATATCGGTCGGCCCTATGTTTTCCACATGAACGTTCCCGTGGGATATTTTCCGACATCCACGTGGGCGAAGCCGCGGGCAAAAGCTAGTTAAAATATATAATAAATTACCAGAATTAATTAAAGAACAACAAAAAATTAATATATTCATAAATAAATTAGAACAATTTCTTATATATTTTATTTTATATTAGGTCTTTACCTATGAAATTGCCGTTCTGCAGTACTGGCCATTTCAAATCAAAATAATTTTTGTTTGGCTAAGAATTCTAATATCAAATTAATTTTATTTTAAAAACATGGATTTTTTTTTCCAAAAGTAGTCATTTGTTTATTGATTAGTGTTACATTTTCATCGCATTTCAATCTTTTTCGTCATCATGGATACGTTAAAAAATCGAGTAATTATGGAATATGAGTACCGTCGTGGCAGCAACGCAGCACAAGCGGCACGCAACATCAACGACGTTTACGGAGCTAACACTACAAACCAACGCACCACTTGTTATTGGTTTGCTCGCTTCCATTCTGGAAATTTCGACCTGAAAAATGAACCTCGCGGTCATCCGAAGACTTTGGTCGACAATGACGAATTAAAGGCGATTGTGGAAGCTGAATTAGCAGCAGCTTTCGACGTTAGCGTCAAAACAATATTGGTCCATTTGCGTCAAATTGGCAAGGTAAAAAAGCTTGACAAATGGGTGCCCCACGAACTCAATGATCGCCAGCGCGAAGTACGCGTCGAGACGTGCCTTGCACTGCTCAACAGACACATAAATGAAGGAATTTTGAACCGCATTGTTACCTGCGATGAAAAATGGATTCTGTTTGATAACCGCAAGCGATATTATATTTCAAGAAATCTCCGCATAAACACGCGTTTCTTTAAAGTGTCCTAATTGAAGCTTGCAAGTCATCGCGCGAGCACAGGAACACATTTTTATCGCGCGACGAAATCGCATCGTTTGCTCGTACGATCGTTAGCCAATTAGGACGACGCCCATATCCTAATGGCCTAATGCCACAGAATGATAAAGTTACAGTAGTTTATCTGGGCCTACACTCGCTCGGCAGATAAATACCTACGCGTCCACGC
Organism: Cosmia pyralina; assembly: GCA_946251885.1. Taxonomy (NCBI): domain Eukaryota; kingdom Metazoa; phylum Arthropoda; class Insecta; order Lepidoptera; family Noctuidae; genus Cosmia; species Cosmia pyralina. Next base: position 1,669,625 of record OX276348.1, on the reverse strand, counting down.
ACTCCAACTGTTGCTACTGGTATACCTATACCTACTTCAGTACTGAGATTTCGAAGCGCGTACTTTCGGTCGTTCTCTATGAAGGTGTACCTACCTACCTAATACTGCTTACTTTAATATGCTGCATGTACTAATGATAGTACCTATAGGTAACGAAGCAAGAAATTGGAAGCAATTGACCGCAAATGACGCGGCATTTCTAAGTATCAATTATACAAATTCCTACAGTAAACCTCACGTTTTACTGTAGGAATTTGTATAATTACTCATGTCATTTTATCATACATTTAACAAATTGACATTGACAACGCCTTTATGCCGTAGCGGTAAGGATGATTGTTGTAGATCAAATGTTAGCATCCACTTACGTTAGTTTAATTAGCGTCTGCAATTATGTCTATGATCTAACCAATTAATTGGTTTCGTGTTATTAGGAATAGCGCTCGATACGTATGACTTACAGGGAAGTATCTGAAAACCTTTCATTCCTAATTCATTTTCTTAACTCTTTTAATTTAAAAATCAAATGTCTGTTCAGTTAAGTAGGTAACTAGTCCATGTTTCTATGTCCCTTTTGTTTACTGAATTTCGCTTTGTTTCGAGCAGCTTACTGAGACTCAGCACTTTTTGAAAGTCAAATGTTACAATTAGGTACCCTAAAACGATTACCCTTCACCACTTTCTAATATTACCAAGAGAATAGGTAGGAACTATACTCGGCTAATGTTACATCGCTCTGGAGCCGAAACACAGTAACTCCAGACGAGTAATAGTTACTATTGGCTTTGTTATTGTTTTTTTAAGACATCTAATAAAGAAGTTAGAAATTTATCACTTTTTTTCTGTCATTCGAGTTAAATTTTAGTAGCGCTTCCACTATTTCATTCATAAACGCAAGATCGTACGGAACAAGGAAGGGCGGGTGCTCGGCTAGACTGTAAGCTTGGGGTAAGGGGTCGGGGGCGTGGCTTACGGATCATGCTGTCTGATCGATGAATGGATTTTTCAATGGGTACCGTATGTGTTGCCGTTTGTCGATACGTTTTACACACACATATGCATAGATCGCAAGGAAGTGTTACTTCGAGTTCTCATTATTTCACAAAAAAAAAAAAAAAAATTTTCGTGATTTTTTTTATTGTTACTTTTTTTAAATAATAGTCCCAATCGATTCGGTTTCGATGATCGAGTTCATGGCTTTTGGTTCCAGAACGACCTAAAATTAACCGTGTATAGTATACCTACGAGTATTAGGCTTTCAATATACAGTTGCCTCGATCTAGCCTACCGCCAAATACGTGTCTGCATTAGAATTAGAAATGGAATTGCAGTAATTATGAATGCGGTTCTGCACCTAGGTAGGTACATATTTTGTAAATTACTGTCCACAAATTTGCAGTCACATGACATTCTCAAGCCTGTAACTCTTAAAAAGACTACATTTCCCAAAACCAAAATGGAGAACTATACTGGCAGCTTTAAAGCCACAAAAACAACTGAATTTCTTATTAATCTGAACAAATTCGTTTTCCTATTCGGTTTGCCAAACTTTTGGGTGGAGGAATTAGATTTTCCGAATGCGTTCATGAAAATTATCCGACCGCTAAGTAAATTCGGAAACTGGTCAATTTTCGCTATGATCCTTTCGGAATACTGTGCTTATGTTACGCAGAAGAACTTGACGGACCGACAGAGTTCTGATCTGATTCTTTTCATCATCTCTCATTCTATCATCACTGGCTTTCGAGTTCGTATGACTCTTCAAGAGAGCCAAATAAGAGAAGTCATGTACAAGCTGGGGATAAAACTGAAGGAGATCTACAATGATGTGGAGGCTGAAGAGCAGATGATCAAGAGGTCGAAGTTCTTCTCTTGGGCTCTCATCGTTAACTGTGTCATGGCCCTCATTATGTACACGATTGATGCTGTTCTAAGGGTAATACGCACAGGTGAGTTGATATTTTCCTATAATTATGTTAAAAACTAGCTGCTGCCCGCGACTTCGTCCGCGTGAAATTTCTTGTTCCTCCGTCGCATCGCATTGTCTGCCCGCGCTATTATATTCGTTTTCGCTCAGCGTTCTTTCTGAAGTCCGACTGGTAGTTCCAGAGATTAGCACGTTCGGTCACCACTTCCCCTTCCCCGTCTCTCCCTCACCACCCCGTCCCCTCCCTCTCCCTCTCACCTCCCCCTCACCAACCCCTCCCCTCACCCTCACCCATTACCTACCCTTCCTCTCCTCACCAACCCCTGCCCCTTCCTCCTCCCCTCTCCCTCTTCACCACCCATCCCCTCCCTTTCCCCTTCACTTACCCCCTCCCCTTCCCCCTCCCCCTCTAATCTTCCCTCCTGGGTAGTTTTGACAAACTATTAATGACAAACTTAACTAACTAACTTACTTGCCAAGTTTCAAGTTAATTAACCAAATGAATAAGATGGGTCTCCCTTGTTTGACCGAAAGGAATTTGACAAATTTTCACTTCTCAAAAAATTTTTCGCATAATTTCATTTGTCAAATTATTACTTAGCAAAAAATCTATTCACAAAAAGTTGTAACGCAAACCTAATGTTTAGCAAATGAACGTTTAAACTATAACTTGTTTACCAACTAGTACTTCTAACATTTTTTATTTAGTCAAATATTTCATTTGGAATAACAGTTTTTATGCAAAATCAAATAAGCCAAATACTTATTTAGTATCGTCAGTTTTCAATTCACCCTTTCCTATTCAGTCAAACTTCAATGACAAAAATGTGAACTACTAAGTGGGTAGGAGGTAAATCATAAATGGCGCTCAATGTGTGCTCTTTTTTTTCTATATAATGTAGTCGTTCCTGGCACAGTAGGTAGTAGGTCACAGTTTTAACCTAACCTAACCTAACCATTTTTTTAAAATAAGTAATTAACCTAATCTAAATAATTCAGTTCCGGGTAACCTACTAAAAACAGTCTCTTTTTTCTATTAATGCAAGTCGTTTTCAAATGTCTAAAAATCTTATTTTTGCCTTAATATTTTTTGTCTTAACAAATCATTTCACCAAACGTTTATTGTCTGAAGATTGTTTGCTGTAATAAATCATTTGATTAAAGACCAAATTCCATAATGACATTATACTTAGTAATATTTTGCCAAGTAAAAATTTGACCAAATGAAAATATGCGTACTAAAATCATTCGAAATATTGCAATGGTATAAAAAAAGGTTGCTAAAATTTGTTTGGGTAATTAAATTTTGTCAAAATCTTTTCGGCAAAACGGCAGGCACCCGAATAAGATTTTTCATATAATCTGTATCCCCTGTTTTCATGCCCACAGGAGCGGAATTTTAAAAAATCGTTTCCGTGTTTCCATAACTTGACTGAAAGATTATTTTTACCAATTTTGGAGTTAATCAAGCCCCGCAGTAAAATCCTCCCCTGAAAAATTTACTACCTTTTTCACCCCCTTATGGGTAGATTTTCGAATAACCCTCCTTCCGCAGTCGGGTAAAAACCCTGATACACGTTATTCTTCATTTTTGGTCTCAAGAATAAAAGTACTGAGTTTCGAGACATCGAACGGAACGCGTATGGTATTTTTATACTCGTGATAACTTCGAAATTAAATGTCCGATTCGAATGAACTATAAAGTATTTTACTGCTACATAAATACCCTTGATAATAAAACTATTAGGTCTTTACCTATGAAATTGCCGTTCTGCAGTACTGGCCATTTCAAATCAAAATAATTTTTGTTTGGCTAAGAATTCTAATTTCAAATTAATTTTATTTTAAAAACATGGATTTTTTTTCCAAAAGTAGTCATTTGTTTATTGATTAGTGTTACATTTTCATCGCATTTCAATCTTTTTCGTCATCATGGATACGTTAAAAATTCGAGTAATTATGGAATATGAGTACCGTCGTGGCAGCAACGCGGCACAAGCGGCACGCAACATCAACGACGTTTACGGAGCTAACACTACAAACCAACGCACCACTTGTTATTGGTTTGCTCGCTTCCGTTCTAGAAATTTCGACCTGAAAAATGAACCTCGCGGTCGTGCGAAGACTTTGGTCGACAATGAGGAATTAAAGGCGATTGTGGAAGCTGATGATACACAATCTTCGGCTGAATTAGCAGCAGCTTTCGACGTTAGCGTCAAAACAATATTGGTCCATTTGCGTCAAATTGGCAAGGTAAAAAAGCTTGACAAATGGGTGCCCCACGAACTCAGTGATCGCCAGCGCGAAGTACGCGTCGAGACGTGCCTTGCACAGCTCAACAGAAACACAAATGAAGGAATTTTGAACCGCATTGTTACCTGCGATGAAAAATGGATTCTGTTTGATAACCGCAAGCGCTCAGCAAGTTGGTTGGATCCTGGTTCAGCACCTAAACAATGCCCTAAACGAAAATTTACCCCTAGAAAAGTGATGGTCACTGTTTGGTGGTCTAGCGCCGGTGTGATTCATCACAGATTCTTACCTAACGGGGTGAGCATTACTTCAGATGTGTACTGTGAAGAACTGAACACAATGATGGAGAAGCTGGCGCATCTCCAACCAGCATTGGTCAATCGCTCGTCTCCGCTGCTCCTGCACGACAACGCGCGACCTCATACTGCACAGCAGACGGTCTCCAAGTTGCAAGAACTGGGGTTGGAAGCTCTCCGTCATCCGCCCTACTCACCAGACCTTGCGCCTACAGACTACTACTTTTTCCAGAATTTGGATAACTTCTTGGCGGGAAAAAAATTCAATACCCGAGAGGCAGTACAAAATGCCTTTGAAGAATTTGTTGCCTCCCGTCCAGCTAATTTCTTTAAGAAGGGCATCAATAAACTGCCACTGCGTTGGCAAAGATGCATTGATTGCATGGGTAATTACTTCGATAAATACAAATAAAAAATGCATGAAAAAAATTCGTTTAAATTTTTTCATACAAAACGGCAATTTCATAGGTAAAGACCTATTATTTATTTGAATAAGAATTAATACTACGATACGAATGTAACCAACTTTTGCTACTACCGGCGATCTAATTAAATTTGAGAACACAAAAGCTGCTATTGTGACTTAACTATGATAGTTAGATATATTGCCTCGCGGACTTTTTTGAAGGTAATAATGAGTAATTTAATCATGTAGCACATATTTTTTTTGTATCATCTATAGTTTTCTCAGCGCACGCCAAATAATGCATTTTATAGGCAAAATTTTGCTACTTTGGGTATTTTATTGCAATTTTCTTAAGGATCCATAATTTTTTGAAAATAAATTATAGCCTGTTACTTCCTGATAAATTAGCTTTTTACTGGTGAAAAAATGGTTAAAATCGGTCCAGCAGTTTCGGTGCTTATTCGGTACAAACAAACAAAAAAATCTTTCCTCTTTATAATATTAATATAGATATCCCAAAGAATTTTCAAAAGTTGGCACACATTGCTCGCAAAACAGATGGCCTTTTTAGCACAAAAGGTTCTGGAGTGGCGACCGTGTACCGGAAGACATAGCGTCGGAAGGCCTCCCACAAGGAGCACCGACGACCTTGTGCAGGCCGCAGGAACCTGCGGGGTGCGGGAAGCATAGAACCGCTCGAAGTGGCAGCGCTTGGGGGAGAACTATGTCCAGCCGCCAAGTGCGTGTCTGACCACGCACAAATGAAGGATTCCGTAGTTAAAAATAATTTATCGCAAAAACAAACTTAACATTGTAATTGAAAAACTAAACATACTTTTTTACAAAAAAAAAATAACAGACTTCCAAAAAAAATACTACAAAGTGAAAAATGACTTTAATTTCGGAAGTCGATGTCTTTGGATCTGCATCTGTGGCTTTTTGCCACCGACTTCCGAAATTAAAGTTATTTTTCACTTGGTAGTATTTTTTTGGATGTCGATTATTTTTTTTTTGGTAAAAAGTTTTTTATTTTTAACCGACAAAAAAGGAGGAGGTTCTCAATTCGACACTTATGTATTTTTTTTTTATGTGATCACGCATAACTTTTTACAGTCGTCCGATTTTTCACTTTTTAGTGGGTCAGTCTGTAATTTATCTAAGTTACAATAGCCAACTGCTCATCACTTTTTACAAAATATTGCTTTTCCCGATACAAGGACGTGAATTGTTGAGGAGTTCTCCCATTAAGGAACCAAGAGAACTGGAACTGATGGTGAAGTCATCATCTCTCCACTTCAACATTATGTATTGTGACGAGCATAAATTGTTTAGCAATAATCGAATCGCATCCCGTGCAATACGTATTACTGAGTAGTACCGATGGCCATCTGTGGTCTTCCTCGTCAGTTTCACTTCACTAAATGGTGCATTCTAGGAGAAAATGCACCAGTTACTATAAAAAATACCCAAATCGCTATAGGTGTGCTTATACAATTTGAAGGTTCTCCTCGATTTCTCTGGGATGCCATCATCAGATCCTGGTTTCCTTATTATGGTACCACCCTTGGGATATCTACATTCCAACAAAAAAAGAATCATCAAATTCGGTTCATAAACGACGAAGTTATCCGCGAACACACATAAAAAAATTAAAAAATATATAATTTTTACACCTGCAGCCTGTGGACCAAGTACACGCAGCGTACATACAGTGCTCTGCGTGTACAGTATAATAACGCGTTCAGGATACTGTTCCGGCTGCCGCGCCACTGCAGCGCTTCAGTAATGTTTGCAGTGAAGAGAGTGGATGGTTTTCATGCAATCATGCGGAAGCGTTGTGCGTCTCTTATGAAGCGCATGCGGGCCAGCTCGAACAGCCTTCTGAGCGTGTTCGTAGGCCGCTGGGACTCGCCGATGTGGCAGCACTGGATGCGACTACACACTTCGGGTGGTCGCGTCCAGGGCTTGCCATAAACTGGCACTCCTGTGCCACTTTGTGATTTTTATTTTATTTCTGTCTGTGGCTTTGTTTTTTGTATGTACTAACAATAGGATTATAAGGTTTTTGTGTTACTAACAGTATATGGACTACGTCTGAAATAAATGTCTTATTATTATTATTATTATTATTATAATAGGTTGGGGAAAAAGTTTCTTCGCATTTTTTAAGAAAATTCAAAACATTTTTTAATATACATTATTTACATTTATCTAAAGTATGTAGGTACAATTTTGTTCGATAACTTTTCGCCATCTTGTAGGTAGGGACATGATACCATTGCTATAGAAATTTTGGGACTTCTGATCAAAATACCGCGACAAGTGGTTTTGGCAGTCCTCTCGTGATGTTAACCTGACACTGCCTAAAGAATTCTGAAAAGACCGAAACAGGTGGAAATCTGAAGGTGCAAGGTCAGGACTATACGGCGAATGCATTATCACCTCCCAGCCAAACTCTCTTAATTTTTGCCGAGTGGCTAAAGATGTGTGAGGTCTAGCGTTATCATGATGAAAAACCACACCCCTTCTGTTGATTAATTCCGGCCTCTTTCTCTCAACTTCTTGCTTTAATCTCATCAGTTGTTCGCAGTAGAGTTCAGAATCGATGGTCCTGCCTGGTGGTAACAGCTCATAATTAATAATGCCCTTCCAATCCCACCACACACACAGCATCACCTTGTTGCGAGTTAACCCGGGTTTCGCCACAGTCTGTGAAGCCTGACCGGCGATTGACCACGACCTTTTTCGCACGTTCTTGTCGTACGTGATCCACTTTTCATCACCAGTTATCAGCTTCTTCAAAAATGGTTCGGTTTCATTACGTCGTAATAAAGAATCACAAATGAGTACACGGTTCATTAGGTTTCTTTCAGTGAGCTCGTGAGGTACCCAAATATCGAGCTTTTTTGTGTACCCAGTTTTTTTCAAATGCGCCAAAACTGTTTTGTGGTCAATTCCCAATTCTTCAGCTACGTCGTAACTACTGATATGCTGATCTTGCTCCACTTTTTCAAAAATGGCATCCATTTTATCCGTAATAGGGCGACCAGAGCGACGTGCATCTTTGACATCAAAATTTCCGGATTGAAAACGCTTAAACCAAATTTATGCTACTCTCACAGATACTGCACTGGGTCCATAAACATCGAAATTTTTTTTCGCTGCTTGCGTTGCATTTTTACCTTTTTTGTAGTAATATTTTAAAATGTATCGAATTTCTTCATTAGATTCACTCATCTTGACAGTACGAAAAACAAATGAAAATCACACATTTTCCTAATTTGAATTTGGAATTATGTTTTTTAAATTTTAAACTTTCAATGATACCAAAACCAGCCAGATACAAATAGTATAGCCAAAGAGATTTTATTTTAAGTTCATACATACTATAATGCGAAAAGACTTTTTCCCCAACCTATTATATACGGTGGAATTGAGAAACCTCCTTTTTTTGAAATCGGTTAAAAATACCATAAATACTTTGTTATGCTACAAAATTACTTACAAAATAACGATTTTCGGACGTTTTCCTTTACTTGTGCTGTGAGATCTTGATTCATGCCAAACATGATTCTAGGTCAACCCTACCCCTACCCCCCGCTACCCTACCCTACCCTATACCATGTTTTGATTTAACTACTTACGAGTATCAAAATATGTTGCACTAGGTTTTGCCCGCGACTTCGTTCGCGTGGAATTTGCTATCCCCCCCCCCCCCCCCCACTCCGTCGCATCGCATCGTCTGCCCGTGCTATTACTGGATTTGTGCTTAGCATTCTTTCTGACATTTTTTTCTTTTTGCCAAGCTCCTAAGGGCTCTGGCGTGATGTTAAATAGCCTATATCCTTCCGCGCGCTATTACCTACTTCGTTTGCGCTGAGCGTTCATTCTGACTTTTTTTTCTTCTTTCTCGGCTCCTAAGGGCCCTAGCGTGATGTTAAATAGCCTATAGCCCTCCTCAAGAACTGGCCTATAAAATTCAAAAAGAATTTTTCAAATCCGACTGGGGTAGTTCCAGAGATCACCGCGTTCAAACAAACTAACAAAAAAACAAAATCTTTCGCTATATTCCACCGACATTATTGAAATAATAAATCGAGATTTTCCATTTTCCATGGAAAATCTCGCAATTCAGAAAAATTACATATTTGTACAACGCCATCTATGGATAAATGGATAAACGTCCGCACTACGCATGTCACGGTATGAATGAAAATTACTTTGCGTTTTAGTAATTTTATATTATCTCCAAAACTATATGACCAATTCAAATACCGTAAAGGCCATATCTTATCTCCATAATGTCCTTGTGATCATAAAATAACTTATTTTGATAAGGATTAATATTTTGTTGTTTAAATAATCATCCAAACGTAAGTATATCGAATAAATCCTTTTTTAAAACAATAAAAGAAGTATAAAATATAAAAGATAGAAATATGTTGTCGCGGACTTTTTTGTAGAATTATTTAAGATGGACCAGGTTGGACCAATTTCAAACAACCGTATAGGCAGCGCATGCAAATAATTCTGTTTTAAGAGGTATTTCTTTCAGACTTGCCACGGCGACGTCGACGACGGCTTGCGACGGCTTCAATAATTATGATAGCTCGGCTAATATCCATGATATAAATATAATTTCTATAAATTATATTTATATCATGGATATTAGCTATAGGCTATCCTATAGCACTCAGGAATAATGCAGCTTTCTACCAGTGAAAATGTTTAGAATTGGATTATTAGTTCCGGAGATTACCCCCTACATACAAACTTACAAACAAATTTTACCTCTTTATAATATTAGTATAGAGTAGGTATAGATAGTATAGATAAATGGCAGTATTATTTAATGCGTTGATTTAGAAACTTAATTTGTTTAGGGCTTCAAGGGACCTACGTATTTGATATTACTTAATTTCAACTTGATACTTCTACCCTTTCCTGAGAAAAAGGGTCTTGACAGACTGACAGACAGACGGACAACGAAGTGATCCTATAAGGGTTCCGGTTTTTCCTTTTGAGGTACCTACGGAACCCTAAAAGCTATCTGACTTAAGAAAGTTAAGTTTAACATAAAGAGAAGGGGGATGCAATAAATCCTATGATCATATTTCTTTTCAGGAGAAACATTTAACACAATAATCACTGCGTGGCCAGACATCGCGGACAGATCTGCACTAAGCAACGCCGGGAGAACAATATTCTACGTATTCTGGTGGATCTACCTGACGCGGATCTGTGCGGTGTACTCGCTGGTGATATGCCTGACCATCGCTGTCAGCCACCAGTTCAAGAACTTGAACAGCTACTTCCGAAGCCTTAGCAATATATTTGAAGATGATCACTTGACACAGAGCGAGAAAGAGCAGGACTATGAGAGAGCTCTCAAAGTTGGCATCAAAATGCATTCGGAAACGTTGAAGTAAACTTTTACGTTTTTGTTTAGTTTTATTTTGATTATTGATTTATTGTCCTGCTGTTTGCTGTTGACGGCAGCAGTTTTGGCCTACTTAAGGATGATTTCCACCAAACGGCTCGCATCGCATCGCATTAGAACCAGTTTTACAATCTTTAAACGATATTAAATCGTGTACACAGTATTTAAATTCTATATTACCAAGCCGCGCACAGCAGCTAGACCGCGCGCGTCTTCCGCGACACGCGATCGTAGCCGAAAATATGCTGCGACCGCGATCAGAGTTCCGTTCGCCTGTCGTCAAGTGTCGTCGTATCCGATCACGTCAACGCGGCAGGAATGAAACTATTTCACTAGGCGTAAAAACGAATACGTTCGCAAGACGGTAATGAGCCGATCGTATGCGTCGATATCATAGAAATCCTGCCGGAGGCGATCGGCTGTCGCCGCATCCGTTCGTATCCTTTCCGATCCGATGAGATGCGAGCCGTTTGGTGGAAATCATCCTTTAGGTACTTGTTTGCTTTTCGCGATAATTATAGGTGGTAGGTATAGGCTTTAATAATTGCTTCCAGTATCTAGAGTGAACAATAAAATTGAGTTGGTACCTAATTAATCTTAAATTCTGTGTTTATTATAGGTGTACCAGTGAGATACAAGCAATATGCCGCGACGTCTTCAGTGGTCAGATTATATTAAATTTGACCTTGCTGGTCGTGTTGATGTACCAAATGGTGGTAGGTATTTATTTATTTATTTATGTTAGCCAACAATTGTTTACACTAAACATTTAAAATAATTTTGCTAACAGCTAGTAGGTATACTTACGTTTTTATGTGCAACAACTAGGTACCTACTTACCTACAGGCTAACGCAACATGCACCATTTATGGTTTTACATAATATAGAAAAAGGATATAAATTACAATTATTAAAGCTATTAATATTTTTTGGTAAACAAAATAACAAACATTTTATTGTAAATAATAGAAATTAAAGAAAAACAGATTGATAATATTAACATTAATAAATTAAAATAAGTAATAATTAAAATCTCATAAGAAATATCACATTATACTGGGATCGATCCATCATCACTGACAGGACTATTGTTGCCAATAAGGCTGATATAGTGGTGGAGGATCGAATAGAGCGGCGCACAATGGTTATTGACATAACGGTCCCACATGACGGGAATCTCGTGAAAGCCGAGAAAGATAAACAAATCAAGTATTTTGACTTGGCTCGCGAGGTTGTCGACATGATTGTGGGATGTGGACTCAGCAATCATATTTAAGACGCAGACCGGACGCTCTCAATCGAATTGGAAGTATATACAGGATGTTAGGTTAAACGAGGGACATACTTTAACGGAGTGTAGTTACTCATGAAAATAATCAATTTTTACCATGGAACTAACCTTGAAATATGAAAAAGAAAATCAGCTGTTCTCTACAAAGTGCAAAACCTACGCGATCAAAATGTACGAGACAGCTGATGTTTTTTTCATATTTCAAGGTTAGTTCCAAGGTAAAAGTTGTTCATTTTTCTGAGTACTATACACACTGTTAAAGTATGTCCCTCGTTTAACCTAACACCCTGTAGAGTTGCTAATACTCTTTTAACATAATGTAATTTATTTTAAAAATGGGAGGACAGCTTTTAGTCTGACGAAACACGAAGTTTGCCGAGCGACATTAAGAAAATAGTTGTACTGTAAATTCGTTTGAGTATGAGATCTCTAACCGTCTCAGAACAAGTCATTATTAGTCCCAGCTAAACCATCGGGTCAGTTATTTTGAACTTTGCCTCCGAGCAAGGTAAAGTGCTTACTCGGTTTTAGCGTCAATTTTATAGGTACTTGAACTTTAGTTTTGTCGGAATAAAATTAAAATTCAATAATAGCTCGATGGTTTAAACCTGGGTCTCAAGACAAACCTTGCTTTGTAATAAGACATTAAGGACGTCAACCTTTCAGAATTCGCCCCGGAACCTGACGAACGTGTTAACATTAGTGGTGACGGCGCTGACGATCCTGTGCAGCACTGGGTTCTTCATGTGGAATGCTGGTGATATTACCGTCGAGGTAACACGCTGCTAATTCTATCAGAAGAAACGACAATATAGATTAAGATAGATGCTTGATTTAAGGTGAACCAAATAGCATATTGGCGAAAACGTCTTTCATAGATTAGAAACCTTTTGTGTTTAGAAACAATTTACAAAGCAGTACGGATAGTAGATAGTAGTAGGGTAGGTAGTACAAGACAAGTAAAATAAAACAGCCTCATCACAAGACAAGGTCAATCTTTAGGTCCAGGTTCTCCTCCAACGAGCAATTTTTAAATTTCGAACTCTATTGCAACCAAGTTCAAGTTCCAATTTCAAAAACTGACGCCAAGCCCGAGTCTCAGCGTTATCAATCTTAGAACTTTACCGAGCTCTGAATAAAGTTCAAAATAGAGTAACTGGCGCGAAGGTATGGGCTTGGATAAAGTTAGAACTCGTCTTGTAACATCACGATATCCGTCTAAAGTTAGTAAGTAGGTACTAAAAACTTAGGTCTTACCTATCTTGTTTTCCTGTTTCAGGCGGAGGTCCTCCCGATCGCCATGTTCAGTTCGGGTTGGGAGAATTGCTGGCGCGAGTCGTCAGTGCGCGTCAGGAAGCTGATCGTGATCGCTATGTTGCAGGCACAGGTATGATCATGTACAAGCACTTAAGAGCGTTCATCCCGTGCGGGCTGGCAATGTCGCATTTCTATAGGCTTTTGTGATTATTTGATTAAATTTAAATCAAAGTTTTTTTTTCAGTCAAATAACTAGATCGTTGTATTATAAAACGATTATAAAATTTTTATAATTAGTTTTAACATTTACTCTATAGTAAATAAAAATATTTTATCGTAATACTGCAAATAGAAAATAATTGACAATTTATTATGAGTAAATACCAAAATAACTGTCAAATAATAGCATACCTACCTATTTATAAATACCAACGATCCATTTACTCGATTGAAAAAACATTCTTCCTCATAGCGAGTCGATGGCAAAAATAACTCGAAAAAAAAAAAAGAATACATTATGCAGTTTTTTTAATTTGTTAGACCTAAAGTTCAGCAACGCGAATACAATGATATTATATGTAAAAAGACATATAAATATTTATACATAATATACATACATACTCTTTCTACATATAATATCATTGCGCGAATACCGTTCGCTGACGCAGCCATTATTAGTTCCTCACGTTCGTAGGTGACCAGGCTTGCGATGCAAGATGGGAGCTATTATTATAATTACTACATTCTAATTTCAAAAGAAATCTCAATTGGACGCGTTTTTTTTTTACTTTGGTTAGCTCCGGCCGTGTTCTCTGGTACACATTTCGCTTCGTCTTTCGTCCTATTTTCAAAACTCCGCAGACGTAATGGGTAACGATATCTAAACATGATAAAAAGAAAAAGAAATTAATTTTATGTTTTTTTCTAGGGTCATCAACCACCACTAGTAGAGTTGTCACTTAAAATATCAGTTAAAATTCCGTTTTTTTTTTCACTATAATTAATACTTATTTTATCAAATCACACTTCAAGTAAAGTGCCACAAACTTATCTGACCCGGTGGCTTTAATTGGAAATAACGAAATCACTATGAAAAGTGACTAGGCTTGTCATATTAGGTTGAGGAAAAAGTCTTTTCGCATTATAGTATGTATGAACTTAAAATAAAATATCTTTGGTTATACTATTTGTATCTGGCTGGTTTTGGTAACATTGAAAGTTTAAATTTTAAAGAACATAATTCTAAATTCAAATTAGGAAAAAGTGTGATTTTCATTTGTTTTTCGTACTGTTAAGATGAGTGAATCTAATGAAGAAATTCGATACGTTTTAAAAGTTTACTACAAAAAAGGTAAAAATGCAACGCAAGCCGCGAAAAAAATTTGTGATGTTTATGGACCCAGTGCAGTGTCTGTGAGAGTAGCACAAATTTGTTTTAAGCGTTTTCAATCCGGAAATTTTGATGCCAAAGATGCACGACGCTCTGGTCGCCCTATTACGGATAAAATGGATGCCATTTTTGAAAAAGTGGAGCAAGATCGGCATATCAGTAGTTACGACGTAGCTGAAGAACTGGGAATTGACCACAAAACAGTTTTGGCTCATTTGAAAAAAACTAGGTACACAAAAAAGCTCCATATTTGGGTACCTCACGAGCTCACTGAAAGAAACCTAATGAACCGTGTACTCATTTGTGATTCTTTATTACGACGTAATGAAACCGAACCATTTTTGAAGAAGCTACTAACTGGAGATGAAAAGTGGATCACGTGCGACAAGAACGTGCGAAAAAGGTCGTGGTCAAAGGCCGTTCAGGCTTCACAGACTGTGGCGAAACCCGGGTTCACTCGCAACAAGGTGATGCTGTGTGTGTGGTGGGATTGGAAAGGCATTATTGATTATGAGCTGTTACCACCAGGCAGGACCATCGATTCTGAACTCTACTGCGAACAACTGATGAGATTAAAGCAAGAAGTTGAGAGAAAGCTGCCGGAATTAATCAACAGAAGGGGTGTGGTTTTTCATCATGATAACGCTAGACCTCACACATCTTTAGCCACTCAGCAAAAATTAAGAGAGTTTGGCTGGGAGGTGTTGATGCATCCGCCGTATAGTCCTGACCTTGCACCTTCAGATTTCCACCTGTTTCGGTCTCTTCAGATTCTTTAGGCAGTGTCAGGTTAACATCACGAGAGGACTGCCAAAACCACTTGTCGCGGTATTTTGATCAGAAGTCCCAAAATTTCTATAGCAATGGGATCATGTCCCTACCTACAAGATGGCAGAAAGTTACCGAACAAAATGGTACCTACATACTTTAGATAAATGTAAATAATGTATATTAAAAAATGTTTTGAATTTTCTTAAAAAATGCGAAGAAACTTTTTCCCCAACCTATTATTTTGTTCACCGACATCGCCCCGCCATTACCGGGTCAGATAGTTTATGGTATTTACTATAACAACACTACCAGCGGTCATTGACCACAAAAAAATCATATTTTTTTTTATTTTGTCGTGTTTAGATATACAGGGTGTCCCGTAAATAATGGATCAAACGTAACGGGTAGGTAGCTTACCTAATTTCCAACAACTAATTTGAATATTAAAAAAAAAACCGTTACAGTAACCAGGATATTAATTTTTTTTCGAATTTTACGATTTTGTCTTCCAGAATTCAATCTGCCTAGCCTTTTCCCAACTATGTTGGGGTCGGCTTCCAGTCTAACCGGATGCAGCTGAATACCATTATTTTACATGGAGCGACTGCCTATCTGACCTCCACAACCCATTAACTGGGTAATACGATACCCCTTGGTAAGACTGATTGTCAGACTTTCGGGCTTCTGACTACCCGTAACGACTGTCAAAGATCCACGAATGACAGCCGGGACCAACGGCTTAACGTGCTTTCCGAGGCACGGAGGAGTCTCGGTATGTAAAGATGGTCACCCATCCACGGACCAACCCCGGCAAGCGTAGCTTAACCTGATGGATCGACCCGTGCGGCTGTTATTACTTAGCCACGAGCTCCTTTGTCTTCCAGAATTAAGCTTTTTTAATGCTGTCGCTGCAAATGATGACATTTTTAGGTATGATTTTTATTTAACATTTCTGAATAGCTTACTAATGTTATAAGATACCATTTTTTTTGAATACCGTTTTATTTGCCTTAGAAAAAAAATCTTGAGTTGAAAAGTTTTTTCTTTACGATGTTAGGACCAAAATTGAAAAAATTCTCCTGTAAAAAAAATGTATGACACCGAAGACCACCATTATTTTAAAAACTTGTACATTTAATAAGGTTTGCAAATTGGTATAAAACTTACGTCTAGTCCTTATCGTTACAAAGATATTGCTATGAATGTGATGAAGAAGACAGAAAATAAATTAAATTGGTACTATTCCATTTTTTCCTTTTCGTAATGGCTTATGCTTGAATGCTTGTAATCGAAGCAGGTAGTTAAGCGGATAGCATAATTCCGACCCGATGACGTCATCTGTCCGGAATTTGGGACCGCTACCTGTGGCGGAGTTGCACCTCAGTCAGTGTGAAAGGGATAGATAGCGCCGCTTTTTGGTAAATCGGTTAAATCGGTATGAAGTTGCGCAGGTTCTTTTGTTCTTTCCTGCGCCCTTCACTCGTACAGGCTTCATTGTTGCTTGATTTTATTAGTTTAGTTGTAACTGTCTCTCTTCGAGTTGCTACGTCAGACAACTTTCGCTCCCGGTCAGTGGCTCGGTGTTTTCTTCTGTAAAATTTGACTTGTGCTGTGTTTTTGGACTTTGCTTTGCCTATCGATTTGGAACTCTTTGCGTATTGGACAAACGACTTGGCGATCCTACGGACTCCGAAAACATTCGTTTGTGTGTGCTTGTACGTGTGTGCAGTAGCGCTGAAACCTTATTCAGCCCAATGCCTCGTTATGAGTACACGCCACGGCAGTACGCCGAAATGCATTTTATCTACGGAGAAGCAAGAGGTAATGCCAGGGCGGCTGCAAGATTGTACCGTGAAAGATACCCGATCCTGGTTCGTTATCCCGATTATCGCGTCTTTATTAGAGTGCATAACGCGCTTCTTGAGGGAAGAATTCTTGGCACCGGAGTTGGTGGTACCCGTGAAGGACGACCGCGACAAGTTAATGACGAAGTCATTCTTCGAGAAATCGAGGAAGATCCGTCAGTCTCCGTTCGCGTCATAGCGCGACGCGTAGGAATTTCTAGATCGACGGTGCATCGAGTGCTACAACGGTGCCGATTGCACCCATATCACGTGCAACGTGTTCAAACGCTGACGTCGCGTGATTACCAGCCAAGAATAGAATTTTGCCAAAGGATGCTTAGAATGATTCGGGCGGACCCGCAGTTTTTTAACAAGATTTTATGGAGTGACGAGTCTTCATGCCGCCGAGATGGATATTTAAATTTGCATAATTTGCACAGTTGGCAGCTGATAAACCCATATTTGATGCGAGAGGACAGGAGCCAACATCAATTTAAAATAAATTTATGGGCGGGAATAATCAATGGGCAAATAATAGGGCCCTTTGAACTACCAGCTACTCAACGCCGAATATTATCTCCATTTTTTAAGGATGAGTTGCCAAGGTTATTAGAAAACGTTCCAGAAGACGTACGGCAAGCAATGTGGTTGCAAAATGATGGGTGCCCCGCTCACTATGCGACGGCAGTAAGGGCGCACCTTGATGAAAGTTATCCGGACAGATGGATCGGCCGATTAGGACCAATTTTGTGGCCTCCGCGATCTCCGGATTTAAATCCCCTAGATTTTTTTTACTGGGGATGTTTAAAAGACAGGGTCTACAAGAATCCAATAACGTCGGAAGAAGAATTACGACAGCGCATCCAATCTGCTGTATCAGAAATAAACCAAAGCCGTTTTGTCCGTCGGATAAGAGCTTCCTTTATTAGGAGATGCAGACTTTGCATTCTTGTAGAGGGAAGGCAATTCGAACATTTATTGTAAAAACCAAATAAAACGATTTATTTGAACTGTTTTTTTTAGTACGGCCTCCTAATTCTTTTCATACGCCTCAATAATTCAATGAACATTGCCTCTGAAATACTACAGTTACACATTTTAAAGAAAAAGTTTAAATGTACACACTTTTTTATTTTTTTTATTAACGTTGATTTGGAGCACCTCTCAGATTCATAGCAATTATCTTTGTAACGACAAGGACTAGAATGTACAACTTCATACCAATTTACCAAAAATACAAAAGCGGCGCTATCTATCCCCTTCACGCTGACTGAGGTGCAACTCCGCCACAGGTAGCGGTCCCAAATTCCGGACAGATGACGTCATCGGGTCGGAATATGCTAGCCGCTTAACTACCTGCTTCGATTACAAGCATTCAAGCATAAGCCATTACGAAAATGAAAAAATGGAATAGTACCAATTTAATTTATTTTCTGTCTTCATCACATTCATAGCAATATCTTTGTAACGATAAAGACTAGACGTAAGTTTTACACCAATTTGCAAACCTTATTAAATGTACAAGTTTTTAAAATAATGGTGGTTTTCGGTGTCATACATTTTTTTTACAGGAGAATTTTTTCAATTTTGGTCCTAACATCGTAAAGAAAAAACTTTTCAACTCAAGATTTTTTTTCTAAGGCAAATAAAACGGTATTCAAAAAAATGGTATCTTATAACATTAGTAAGCTATTCAGAAATGTTAAATAAAAATCATACCTAAAAATGTCATCATTTGCAGCGACAGCATTAAAAAAGCTTAATTCTGGAAGACAAAATCGTAAAATTCGAAAAAAAATTAATATCCTGGTTACTGTAACGGTTTTTTTTTTAATATTCAAATTAGTTGTTGGAAATTAGGTAAGCTACCTACCCGTTACGTTTGATCCATTATTTACGGGACACCCTGTAGATACCCATCACGTCTGCGGAATTTCGCTAACTAATTTAATTTGACCCTGTGTTTAGTGCATTTTTTAATCTCATTAGGTACATTTCGTTATCATAAAGGTCATTTTAACACTTTCAATAGTCAATTTAGTCTGCGAGATAAAAAAAAACAGACCATAGTTATCGTGAAATAGATCTCTCTCAGAGTTTGAATCTTTTGAAAATTATAATAATTAATTACAAGTGTTTTTGTTTTATTTTCAGGTACCAGTGGTTATGACGGGTCTTGGTGTTATTGCGTTATCGTACCAATCCTACGTGTCTGTGAGTCCACTTTGTTTTTTTTTTTAAACTATTAATCTCAGAAATCGAATTCGAGATCAAAAATGTAAACAAAGGTGTTGCCAATTTTAAATAATAACCTCAATTGTGCAGTTTGCCGAAAAGTACTATAACATAGTGCTAAAATTGTAGGTATATCTTAAACAGGTAAAATATAATATTGCACACAGTTTTCAGCTTTAAAGTGACGTAAACTACGATCCAAGAATAAAATATAACTGTTTGAAATAAAATCGTGCAAATTATTTTTATAATACTGGCAATAAGGCAAAAGCTCTAAACATTTGGACTTTCATTAATTAAAATTAAAGCATTTAGTGGCTAATTATAGACCAATTTCAATATTAGTTACATTTGGAAAAGTATTCGAAAAACTTGTTAGCAAACATCTGATGTGGTACCTTAAAGAGCACATTACTGAATATCAGCATGGTTTCGTTAAATCTAGATCGACCAATACTAACCTACTATGTTTCACGTCAGCTTTGTCTAAGTGCCTTGACAATCGTATTCCAGTGGACGCAATCTATACTGATTTTAGCAAGGCATTCGATAAAGTGGATCACTGCCTTCTTATTCATAAATTGGCTCAACTAGGTGTGGGTGGCACGTTGATAGGGTGGTTTAAATCTTACTTGGAAAAGAGAGCATCCAAAGTGGTAGTGAACGGTCATTTCTCTGAAAGCTATCTAGCTACGTCTGGAATCCCGCAAGGATCGCATTTGGGGCCGATTCTTTTCAATGTTTTAATTAATGACATAACTGAGTGCTTCAAACACTCCCGTTTTTACTTGTTTGCGGACGATTTAAAGATAATGAAGCCCATTCAGAGTAACTTAGACTCGATAATGCTACAGGACGACATCAATAGACTTGTAGACTGGTGCAAATTAAACAAAATGCTAATAAATACTAGTAAATGTCACTACATCCAGTTTACTCGTAATAAAAAAGTACTTGAGAATAAATACTACATAGAAGGAGTTGAAATAGAGAATCTCAGCAAAATTTGCGACCTAGGAGTTCAACTCGATCAAGCGTTAAAGTTCGATGTGCACATCCTGAATATTGTCTCAAGAGCTTTCAAGGTACTGGGATTTGTTTTGCAAAATAGTAAGGAATTTAAAAGACCCGCTACAAAAATAAAGCTTTTCAACACTTTAGTCCGTCCAATCCTAGAATATAGTTCCGTGGTATGAAATCCGCATTATGAGGTTTACTCCAAGCGATAACAGAGTGTCCAAAAGCGGTTCCTTTACCATCTGTGCTACGGAGATCACTTGGCTAAACAACTCACTAGCTACACTGACAGGTTGAGACACTATCACATGGATACGCTAACCAGTCGTAGGAAGAAACTGGACTGCATCATCCTTCACAAAATATTGAGTGGAACGATCGATTGTAGTGAACTTTTGAGTTCATTAAATATAAAAATTCCGACTCGGATTCCCAGGCATAACACATATAATTTATTTTACATCCCTGGCTCAAAAACTAGCCTCGGTCATTACGCCGCTGTGCCAAGACTTTGTAGGCAATATAACGAATTTGCTAAATATAAAAAATGTTTAATAGATATAATTTAGGTGTCTCTAAATGTTATATTTTAATTTCTTATGTTTTTTGTCTTTTAAAAATGTATTAATTTTTCTCCAAATTTTACTTATTATTAATATTTTAACTTTGTTAGCTTAGTTGTTAACATTTTTGTGCATGCTGTGGTCTCCTATAAGTGAAGGAGTACACCTACTTAATACCTGATGTTCCCTTTATTTATGTTTCATGTATTGTGTACATCTTTTGTTGGAGATCCTAAATAAATAAATAAATTATTTTCTATTTATAAAATGTTTTTCCTTCTAAATAAGTGAATCGTTAAAAATATCGTAAATAATATTGCGTTATCCTAATAATCGATTCAAATTGAGCGTGCCAACCTGGTCGGCATAGAGGAAAGTAATAGTACTGTCATCAGATTTGAAGATTAAATAATTAGAATGACTAGGGAAATGTTGACTACCCCTGTACTGTTACTTTGACAATGACATTTCTTTGTTTACATTTTTAATCTCGAATTCGATTTCTGGGTTTAGATACATTAATTGGTAATTATATTGTTTCTTCTCTTTCAGATCGTGAAATCTTCTTATTCAGTATTTTCTGTGCTGTATTGAGAAAATGAGTAGCACTTTACAACCTTTTTCACAGATATTCGCTAATGCAAGAAATTACACAGCGAATTTTTAAGTATAACACTGCAAATTGAAATAAAAGAAAATATACAAAGTATATAATTTGCTTTTTAATTGATTAACATTAACAGACAACAAACACATTCAATATACGTCCAAATAAAGTAGGTACATAGAAAGATTTTTGTATAATTTATTAAAAAATAAAACAAAATAAATGCACTATATAGTATTGTCCTTACAGTTAGGCATGTTGATTTTATTGATATACAAAAGCATAAGAAATTATCTGAGAGATAAGGTGCTTTTAATTTAGCTTCCACACTTCTACATAATTATTATTATATACAAACTATTACAAAAAGGCACATTGTCTAAAAGTCATACATTTTTTTTTTTAGCAAGGTATTCGGCTATACAGGCTAGTAGCGATTTCTATCTTTCTTACTACAGCATGGCTGCTAAATTCCATATTTCTTTTAACAATTATAAGTATAACATACAAGTATAAACAGTATAAAAGTGTAAAGTTCTAGTCACTTACTAAGGACATTCATATTCTAATCGCACTTGGAAACCACTTAGTATTAAGGCATACAAACAAATATATATAATTCCGATAAGCTTCTTTCTCAGGCTAAATTAAATACAGAGCGTGATTGTGTGACACGGATGCAACTTATCCTACTAATATTATAAATGTGAAAGTTTGTATCTCTAGATGTTTGGTTGTTTGTTACTCAATCACGCAAAAACAGCTGAACGGATTTGGATGAAATTTGGCACACATTGTTTATAACCTGGACTAACATATGGGATACTTTTCATCCCGGTAGTAGGTTCCCGTGGGACAATTTCCGACATACACGCGGGCGAAGCCGCGGGCAAAAGCTAGTAAGTTAATAAACTATTTCTTAGTCTACAAAGATTCCATTCCATTCGCCATCCGTCCATTGCTTGTTAGTCAGAAAAGTAGTTCTAAATGGAACGAAAGAAAACCCACAAAACACAACGATTCAACGTGTATCCTTTGAGCACAGAGCAAAGGAACGGAACAGAGACAGAAGCTTCTAAAAAACGCAAAATTTATTGTTATTTCGGTAGGGTTGGCACAGGAGGGTAACATTCAATAAACAGAACGTTAATCAGCTTACGTGTTTCAATTTATAATCATAATTATTGGTAGGTATATATGTATTGCTACCACTTTTCACAATAATTCCCTGTAAATTGAAACTTCACTAAGACTGATGTAATCAAACTGTCACATAGACAAATAGACTGTAATTCAAGTACAAGTAGACAAAAATACTGGTATTCAGCTGCATATGGTTAGACTGGAAGCCGACCCCAACATAATTGGGATAAAACTCTTTTTTGGGCAGTCATGTAAAAAGGCTAGGCAGATTGACATAGATAAATAGATCATCTAGTTTTATGACGTGCAACTGTCATTTACCAAACTGTCACATAGACAAATAGACCATCTCGTTTTATGACGTACAACTGACATTCACTACAAGGGTGGTAAAGCAATTACGAGGTCGACAGTACACTATCGACAGAATAAAATGTATTCAAATGTATTACGTGTTGTGGAGGTGGAGGCGGAAGGCAGTATGTGCTTACCGCATAATGTATGAAAAACTGGCATTGTGGGCCAGAACCAAAAATTCGAAGACATGTGACATCTACCAACCCGCACTGGGTCCCGCGTGGTAGACTACAGCCCGCTTCCTCTCGAAGAGAGGAGGCCTGTGACCCAGCAGTGGGAACATCATAGGCTGATTTTGAGGCATTGTGCCCGTGCCACACAATCTTCTTCGAATATTGAATGCCTAAAGCTTTAAAACATGATATATAAATTTATGGAACTCTCATTCATGGAAGACTTACAAATAAACCTGGCTCTATAATTAAATGGCTATAATTGCATTACTTCTTGCACCGTATTTATCAGTCGAAGGCAGTGGGTACTGATATGTATTTATTTATTTACTTTAAGAAGAATGAGCGAAGCGAGGGAGTTAAGACTAGAATCCTGAGTGCAGCGAGGGACACAAGCTCGCCCAAGACGAAGACACCTTTATCCCCGAGGAGAATACTCATGTTTTCGCACCTACTGCGAGGTAACATAAACTCACTTGACGACACGGTTGGCGCAGTGGTTGAGCGATTGACTGCTGCGCAGCATGTCGCGGGTTCGATTCCCGCACGGAACAAATATTTGTACGACCTACAAGTATTTGTTCCAAGTCTGGGTGTTTTTCTATCTATAATATGTATGTATTTACAAAAAAAAAATGTATATAAGTAGTTTATCAGCCATCTCGTTACCATAACACAAGCATTAGGTTGCTTAGCTTGGGGCTAGATGGCGTTGTGTGATATGTCCAAACATATTTATTTATTTATTATTTATTTATCACTTTTAAAAAAGTAAAAACCAACTTCAAAAACCTAAATCAAATAAAATAACTTTCATATAAAACTTAATAGCTTCTGAGTCGGTGCTAAGCTGTTAAGTTTATTAACCGACTTCTAAAAAGGAGGTTCTGTATTCGAGCCGTATGTATGGATGCATGTTTGTTTGCATGTCCGCGATTTTCTCAAAAACTCATGAACCAATTTTAATGTTTTTTTTCACTAACGTGATCTACGTACTTTCGGGAAGATTTTAGTATATAATACATTAGATAATTATTCTTATGTACGAAGTTATATGCATAAATGTACTGCATCTCCGACATTTCTAAGCGGATTTCAATGATTCTTCTTTTCGTTCGACTTGGGCTTATGTAATTGTAAAAATGGAAAAATAAATTTACATATAAAAAAGTAAAAACCGACTTCAAAACCTACGTATGCGTACATTTAAAGTACATAAATACTAACACTACTCTATCCTATATATTTTGTTAATCAGAAAATAATTAAGGTCGTGCGCACCTGGGATCTTGGACTAATATCTTTTCGACCGAAACGGCAGTGACTATGATTTTTCTTAAAAATATGCCTACATTTTAAAACTTAATAATGCAAGGTCGAAAAAAGAACGTCGATTGTATACCAGAAGCTATGCTATTATTTTTGAATAAATTGCATTCAAATAGACCAATTTGAATTTATAACAATGCTCTGCCATACGTTCCGCATCACAATGACAAATAAAGAGATAATGTATCTCACTGCCTTTTTGTTATGCAAATGTTATCCAAATACCGCATCAGGAGTATGATTTATGAAAAAAAAACCGGCCAAGTGCGAGTCGGACTCGCGCACAAAGGATTCCGTACCATTATCTATAAAAACGGCAAAAAAATCATGTTTGTTGTATGGGGTTATTTATTTTTAAAGTGAATATATAACTAAATATTCTGTGAATATTTCAAGCGTCTACCTGTTGCCGTTATCAATATCGAGCAAAAAAATCACGTTTGTTGCATGGAAGCCCCCTTAAATATTTATTTTATTCTTTTTTTTGTATTTGTTGTTATAGCGGTAACAGAAATACATCATCTGTGAAAATTTCAACTGTCTAACTATCACGGTTCATGAGATACAGCCTGGTGACAGACGGATAGACAGACGGACGGACAGCGGAGGACATTTTAGTAATAGGGTCCCGTTTTACCCTTTGGGTACGGAACCCAAAAACAAGCACACTAAATGCATCGGTAAGCATTGTTGTGGACACAGACTTTCAACTATGAATATTTAATGAGTACACTGGGCCTCCACAACGGAAGGTACTAATGCCGATATAGTATCAGACGGTTCATTTTTGTTTCATTCTACGGTTACGGTTCAGTCGACACCGACAAAATTATATAGGAATGAATGTTCATCTACTCCTTTAATTATTTTTCGATCATTCGATACCGTGTCACTCGCCTATACTCTAGCTAGACCAAAATGACAGCTGCGATCGACCTTTTTTTTGTAATTTTGACATTTTAGTCTAGCAAATTAAAAATCAGAGTATAGTGCCGGATTCCAACATCGTTGGATCACTATTGAATTCATTTTGTGTTCAGACATTTCACTTCGAGTGAAATATGCCGAATGAAAGGCAAAAATGAACATAAAGAGAAGCGTCTGATATGAATTGAAGCGATCGTTCGACGCATTGTGTGCAGTCCGCCCTGCTAGCTTCTTTCTGATTGGCTGATAACTTATAGGTAGGTGTAAGTTATCAGCAGCAGTATTGTTACTCTTCAAATAAGACATAATACATCACATATCAGTACCCACGATTAAAAAAATAATATAAATTCGCTTACACCCTGTAGTGACAGTGACATACCAGCCTACAGCTTGGAGTCGAAGAACTGCAGTTCCTTCTCCTGAGGCAGCCTCTTGAAGTAGCTCTCCACGTAGTCATCGGTTACTTCCGCGAGGGTCTTGGGGTTCCATTGCGGGCTGTTGTCTTTGTCTATCAGGAGGGCGCGCACTCCTGAAAAAAGGAAAGTAGAATTTTGGAAATAAAAACGCTAATTTTAGTGCCCATTAATTTCTGAAGTTAATATTGAACTAATCGCGGGCTCGAACTCACTGGTGCGCTTAGCCAAAAAAAGTTCTACATCCAAGTTTTTTTTAAACTCAATGCGTCAAATTTTCGCCCCGGCCGGCGATGTAAATATAATAATACCTGCGTATTGTTAGAGCATTGATCACCACGCTTGCTCAAGACGGGTTGGCGATTTCAGACTTCCTACTCCTCCTCCTATTCCTCTATAGAGATACTCAATATTCCTATATTGAGTATCAAGTCCAGGTATCCTCACGTTGTTTTCCTTCGCCAATGTCAGTGATGTACAAGATAATAGCGGCTGATATACACTGTCGTAACATTCAACGGTAGAACAAGCAAAAAGTGTGATATACATCTAAATAGCAAGGGTCTTTTAAACAATCCTTTTGAGGCATACCTTCAGGGAAGTCGTGGTTCTCAGTGGCGCGGCAGGCGGCGCGGTATTCCATCTTGAGGCACTGGCCCAGGTCCAGCTGTGCACCGCGCTGCAACGCACGGAGCGTGATCTTCAGGGAACCAGGACACATCTGACTGAGGGTCTGGAAGACATACAGGGAGGATGTTATGTCAAGGTTTATGTGGACTTTCCCTTCTGCACAAACACAGAGACAACTATGCAAATATTCAATTTTAGTCTAATATTATGAAGATTACAACAGCTTTTGTAAATCGTCAGAAACCGACCTACATGGTGTATCACTTTACACGTTTAGAAGATCAGTCTCTGAGGTATGGGAGCTGGGATGCATAAACTAACCAATAAGTAATTATTATTGTTTATATTTTTTCTAAAAGTTAATTACATTGTTGTTTTGTGGTGAATGCTGTGTATGTGTATACCTATAATAGCATACCAGTATTTTTATTATCATCTCTGTTTTATTTTTTATGTATTTCCTGCTGTTGGTGTACGTACAGTCAGCAACAAAAGTCGATTAACACTTGCAGTTTTTTAATCTTAATTACTAAGCGAAATATTTAATTCAAATCGGAACTGAAGTACTTTACATTTTAAGAACAAAGCAGATTATCGAATCATTTTGTGCTAATTTAGATGATGTCAAAAAGTAGCAGTGTTAACCGACTTTTGTTGCTGACCATACCTATTAAATAAATAAGATGGAGGGTAGTATCTTTATTATGAGTTTGGGTTAGATACAAAAGATGCTTACAATAACCAAAATAATAGTAAGATAATCAGGGTTGATTGCAATAGCCTGCAAGCTATCATAGATAATATTATGCTATTGTTACACTCACCTTCAAAGTTTTCACAGACCAATCATTCTGAACTTTCTCCAGCCTTTCAACAATCTCTTCTATTGACGAAGCAGCAAAACAATAGTTAATGTGCTTAATGTTATCAGACAACGAGAACTGATCTGACGGCTCGTGGAACTTGCTCAGCAGGTTGCTGATTTCTCCTTCATCAGCAGACCTTGACAGCAAAATTTCTAATTCGTATAGCCTCTTGCTGGGTACGTAGTGTGTGGCAATGCCTGATTTAACTACGTCCCATCCTTTTAGTCTGTCACCTGAAAGTGTTACGAAAATTATTGACGTATAGGTACGTACCGTAACCTGGGCCTGTTTTGCTCCTAGGGCAATCCTAGGGGGTGGCATGGCAAATATGCTCCACTTCCGAAAAAAGAATATATCCGATTTTGCACTGATACCTTTTAAATGAATGCAATATTTTTATCTAATAAAACTTATCTTGATCTAGCAATACCAGAGTTGACAGATGACAAAGTCGGCCATTTCGTTTTTCTGTGTGTGGGAGAACCGCATTTTAACCGTACTTTTAAATTGTTTCCAAAGGAGAGTCCTTATGGTAACAATTTAAAAGTACGTACGGTAAATCTATTTGCATCTCCCATTGTAAATAAAACAAACATTGATTTTTCGGTAGATCTCTCGTACATAAGGCCTCTGCCTCGAATTTCGCGGGCGGCGGGGCGGCGGCGGCGGCGGCGCGTCTCGCATTGTCCCGAACCGCTATCGCGCCGCTGTTTTCCAGGGCCGGTCCATTTGTTTTTACGCATAAAATCCTGCCGCTCCCGCGCCGTCGCTGCCGCCCCGCTGCCCGCAAAATTCGAGGCAGAGGCCTAAAGGTTATTTTCTAACATATCAGCTTTTTATTACCCTCTTTTATCGGAGCAAAGTCAATCTGCCTAGCCTTTTCCCAATTATGTTGGGGTCGGCTTCCAGTCTAACCAAATGCAGCTGAATACCAGTATTTTTCATGGAGTGACTGCCTATCTGACCACCACAACCCATTAACTGGGTAATACGATACCCCTTGGTAAGGCTGTTTGTCAGACTTTCGGGCTTCTGACCCGTAACGACTGTCAAAGATCCATGAATGTCAGCCGGGACCAACGGCTTAACGTGTTTTCCGAAGCACGGAAGAGAACCCATCCACGGACCGACCCCGGGACGCGTAGCTTAACCTGTTGGATCGACCCGTGCGGCTGTTTTTACTTGGCCACAAGCTCCTCCGAGAAAGTAAAAGCTCAAATTAAAACTATACACCATTGAAAAATATACGACAACCTTGTGTTCAGAAATTGAGGAGCAAAGTGTGCTAAAGAACTACTTTGCTCCAAAAGAATAATAAAAAAAATTGGTTGCTAAATACAATAATGTTTTAATGTTAAACTTCAACACGTGGCGCGTGTTGGATCATTTAGCCAATCCATGCGTCAGGTTCGTGAATAAGCGCTGTCAGTGAAGGCTGGGCATACCTTAGCGGTCAGGGCTTATTTTAATTTAATTTAAATATTTGAATTGTTTTTTTTTAAGGACGCTGTTAACGTTCTGCATCGTTCTCACATATGAAATTTCAACATGAATGATGTAACCATTATTTTGTAACCATATCTTGATTTAAAAGAGTGTCCGTGGAGTTTCTTGCCCGTTCTTCTCCATAGGTACCTACTATGCTTTGGAATGGGCGCCTAGCTTCATCTTTCTGACTGACCGACCCCTTGACAATTCAAAAGTGCCTGTAATTGGTTTAATTGAAATAAATGCTTTGAGTTTGAGTTTGAGTTTGAGTTTGAACAGTATACTTTTGTACATATTATCACAGAACTAATTCACGGAAAATCAAAAAAAAAAAAAAGTGGGGATTAAATAAACCAAATGGAGAAAACTTTGGTGCATAGTCGGACCGGGTTACAGTAGGTAACCTGTAAAATTGTGTAAAGTCAACACATTTATTTTAGGTCATTTTGTAGGCTCTTTAGTACTGTAGGATTTGTACAATACAAGTATGCAAATAGATCACAAACAAGTGCTGCTGCATAATTGGTCAATTAAGGCTAATTTAGATGCATCCTCCTTTGGCAGATCAGTGTGTTCTCTATCTATTCATAATCATTTATTTGCAATAAGTATTGGTACTATTACGTCTTAGGTACTTAATAACTTGTCCCAACTATGTTGGGGTCGGCTTCCAGTCTAACCGGATGCAGCAGAATACCAGTATTTTACATGGAGCAGCTGCCTATCTGACATCCACAACCCAGTAACTGGGTAATACGATACCCCTTGGTAAGACAGACTAAGAAAATTTAATATAGTCGTTTTTATATAACTTTTGTTTTATGAAAATTTTGACTGCGTTGCTATTGGTCCACGTAATCAACATAAAGTCCCTTCCACACAAACCAATAGTTACATGTACATTCAGTTGAGTCATCGACTACCTGCGCGTCGCACGTGTTTTAGTGAGTGAACCAGACGATGATATTGTTTGTGCGTGAGTCATGGCGGACATCTCCTGTACAGTAAATTTTAGAAGTATTCAATATGAACGGGAATTAACAATTTCTAAAAAAAACAAAGGCGTTGTCCCACCCCTACTAATGACCTATCTCACTCTATCAATATCGGAAATGAACGAGAGACATAACTCAGTACTTGTTTGTTAAAAAAAAAATACTATAATACATAGTCGGAAAGACATGCAACTGTATAGTTTATGCTAATTTTCATCATTCATTATTTTCAAAATACATTCATTATCATCACAATATAATTTATAATAAATTAACATTATTTGTTTATTTACCAAATAAAGTCGTTTTTCTAGCAGCTATAACTTTAATTTCCAAAAAAATAAATGATTAGATTAGTTAACTCTTTAGGTGGGTAATAATGGCTGGTATCCGCAACTCCACGTGCGCGTATTTTGCGTACTCTTAAATGTTAACATACTGTTAACTCTTTAATGTTCTTTGGAATGTTATTGACCTGTGTATGAATGCAAATGATTTACTTCATGAAGTTTACTCACCAGTCAGTCCCAAATATAAACCTAAATTGACCTGCAACCTCGGCAGGAAATATGATCCTCCAACATCAGGGAACAGTCCAATTTTCGTCTCAGGCATGGCTATCACAGTCTTCTCTGTAGCTATTCTGTACCTCCCGTGCACCGACAGTCCCAAGCCACCACCCATCGTAATTCCATTCATTACAGCAATGTAAGGAATCTTGTATTTGCCGATGAGATAGTTCACGTTATACTCTGTGTGGAAGAACCTTGGGCCTTCGACTTTATCAATGGCAGCTTTTACGTCACCGCCTGCACAAAATGCTTTATCACCAGCTCCTTTGACAATCACCAATGTCTTCTTAGTCTCCCATTCTTGGAGCTGTGGTAGCAGTTTTGACACCATGGAAGTATTGAGAGAATTCAATGCCTTGGGTCGGTTTAGAGTGATGATCCCCGCATTGTTAAGCGTTTCAAAGAGTACGTCTTGCTCTTGACTAGACATTGTGCGTTTTATGTAGTGTGACGCTGTGCGTGTAAGATTGACACTGAGCTTAAACATCTGTGGAAGGAGTTTGTATCGTAGATTACATTCAATAGAATGAAGAATCTTCATGTAAGAACCAATTTATAATTTACATAATGCCCATTATCAATAGGTACCATCACCAATTAAAATAAAAGTTTTGTTGTGAATTCACACTCAGTTTAGTATTCTATTTACCTGGATTGATTTCAAAGATTGATTGCAAAGGAATTTGCTTAGTTTAATTTCTAGAGAAAAATAATATTATCATTTTAATTATGAATTGAAAAAGTATTATTATATTTGATCAAGTAGGTACTACGTTTGTACAATAGTTCATAGATTTAATCTAAACTTATGTTTAACTTAGGTACAAGTTGGAATGTAAAATTTACAGGTTGGTGATAAGTTTAAAAGCAAAAAAAGAAACCAGTTTATTATTATATCTTTGCTAATAATAATACCCCAGCATAATATGCGGCAACTAAAAAAATAGTTTAATAAGCATTTTTACAGACTGTGTAAGTATGAAACTGACAAGTTTATCTTTCTTATTAGTATATTAGTAGGAAGATAATAATGTGTGAAATATTAAGTTGTTCTCTGTGCAAAAAGAATCCCCATATTGGCAAAAAAATGGAGTTAATAACCTTTTATCACAAACCGACCGAAAAACTAAGTTACTACAAATAAACGGACACTGTGAAAATTCATTAGCAAAATAGATTTTATTATACAAACATATACGGCACATGGAACATAATTACGTTACAGATAACATAAATTGCATAATTACTTACTTTGGAACTACGAAAACAGCGTTATCTGTAATAATATAACTTGCCAAAATAACGTCTCTTATCTAATGATAACACAGCAACGCATTTAGAAGATCACCAAAACTCGTAAAAAGTAGTTAGCGATCAATATGCAGCTTCGTATGAAATGATAATGAAGAGTGACGATAGAATATTAAAATAAATAAATCTACCCAGAAACCGGTCGCAGCCGTCCGGTACGAAGACAAAATTCGTTTCGTTCGTGTTTGACTTTGACATATTTTCCTGTGTCAATGTCACGTCATGTCAAATGTCAAGACATCAATATTGTTATCAATAAATGTCTCTGTTACACGAACGGTTTGTGGACTACTGAACGCTGAACGAGTTAAAAATAACATAGTAAAAATCTCAATATATTACGTACAAACTTACATTTGCAGTTGGAATGCATGAGAAAATTTGTTTGTCAACTACAATGTTAATCTTGGGATAAATTATTTGGTACAAAATATTTTACATAACATATTCATCGTACGGAATCCGGAGGCGGCTATTCCAAATAAAAATATTGTAAATCAATTCTCCTAAACATCAGTTTCATGCCGATTGTAAACTCAATCCAAAATCCGTAAAAAAAACAATCTTTAATTTCGTCATGTCCGCCTGTCCGTGCGTCCAGATGTCATACAGCCATTTTACTCGGAGGCTTCGATGAAAATTTGAAAGAAGGTGTATTCTTTCCACTGCTAAATAATGGTGTCAATCTGCCTAGCCTTTTCCCAACTATGTTGGGGTCGGCTTCCAGTCGAACCGGATGCAGCTGAATACCAGTATTTTACATAGAGCGACTGCCTATCTGACCTCCACAACCTATTAACTGGGTCTGGGTAATACGATACCCCTTGGTAAATGGTCAGACTTTCGGGTTTCTGACGACCCGTAACGACTGTCAAAGATCCACGAATAACAGCCGGGACCAACGGCTTAACGAGTTTTCCGAGGCACGGTATGTAAAGGTGGTCACCCGTCCACGGACTGACCGCGGCAAGCGTAGCTTAACCTGATGGATCGACCCGTGCGGCTGTTAATACTTAGCCACGAGCTCCTCTAAATAATGGTGTACTGTAGTGAAACTACGATAAACATAATTAGGGGTGGCATTCCTCATACATATAATCTAGAGAATTTGCGTTCAGAACCATCTCTGAAGGTAATACTTTGGAATTTGCGTGGATTCCGGCTCATGCTGCAATCCATTTCATCAATTTGTGTTCAAAATCGCCGACCATTATTGTTTTTTTTTATTGTAATGATGTATGATAGCGATTATGCCAAACGATTTTTTTTTATTCGATTGACTAGAGTAGGTAAATAATACGACGAATGTCAGAAATCGATACTTGGAAATTGAAATAAAATTGTTTTAAGTATTAAATGAAATAAGCATTGTTTATAATAATTTCAAAGTAAGTAAAAAACTGAAAAGCTAAAAACAAGCCCATTTTAAAATATAAAAATGGAATGGGTCCCGCCTGCTTCCAACTTTTATTTAATTTAAAATGGGCAGTCGGGTTTTTTAGTTTTGTTAATTACTTTTTTTTTCGAGAAATACTTTGAAATACTAACTTATTTATGCAGTCGATAAAATTAATGCTGTGCAATGTGCATGCGTAAATATTCATCTCAACTACGGAACCCTTCAATTAAACAATTTCTGTTATTCAATAAACTAATACCTAGTTCAAATATAAACTCTTCTACTAAGCTCATACAACTAACAAAAATGTTGACGTAAAAGTGTTTGCAGAATACGCAATTTATAGTATTAATTTATCATCAGTCCCAAACAAAATTTTGCTAAATCTACCTACAAATTGTACACTAGGCATTCTGTAGCAAAAAAAAAATTAAATCCACAGTAAATAATTGTCCAATAAATTAAAACAATTTTGTACAGCGGGCGCATTCCAAATTTAAATTCAAATAAGTAATTATGAAATAATTCGGCGCGAAATTCAAAAAATCAGGTACCTTTGCGGTCATAGGTCCTGTCTATTGGCTCGGTTTCAATATAATATCCGAAAAACGATTAAAATTACACTATAAAAGCGTAAATTATTATAAACAATGCTTATTTCATTTAATACTTAAAACAATTTTATTTCCATTTTTTAAGTATCGATTTCTGACATTCGTCGTATTATTTACCTACTCTAGTCAATCGAATAAAAAAAAATCGTTTGGCATAATCGCTATCATACATCATCATTACAATAAACAAAAACAATAATGGTCGGCGATTTTGAACACAAATTGATGAAATGGATTCCAGCATGAGCCGGAATCCACGCAAATTCCAAAGTATTACTTTCAGAGATGGTTCTGAACGCAAATTCTCTTATTAAACACTTGACCGTTATTCGAAGCATAATTAAACTATTGAGATAGGCTGAACCATGTTTCCTGTGCCTTTTTTCCTTACGTTTCTAGCGCTATAGCTCTGTCTCGCTCTCATGACGTCACCAGGTCAGAGAGGGGAGCGCATTTTTGAGCGCGCGCGCTCGGTCTTGTTCATTGGCTGTGAAACAAAAAAGTTCACCTCAAAGAAGAGTGGCGGCGCCACCGGCGCTAAAACTACAACCACTACTAAGCAAGAGTTCACGACCTGCGCAATCAAGTTATTGATGAACTTAATAAAAGCGATAAGGCAGGGTCAAGACGTGGAAACGGTCATCCTCGATGGCCTGGCCACCCTTTTAACTCTCTATCATGGCTAGGCCGTTGAGGGTGATCCATTGGAATGTCCGCGGCCTCCGGGACGAGGTCGCCCCTCTCCGCCATCTCCTTAGGGAACAAGATGTAGACGTGGCGCTCATAAGCGAGACGCTCGCGCATGGGGTCGCGGCATTATGCTGAGCGGTAGCCGTTTTGCGTAGATGTGACGCATATTTTCCCCAAAACTTGCTTTTTACATTGCTTATTTTATTTTTTTTGTCCTTTGCGTCATGTTTACCGCAAATAAACGTATTTTCTTTCTTTCTTTTCTTTTTTTTCTCCTGGGACCCGAGGATAGGGTCAGGTTCCCGGGTTACCTCGCTTACAGGAAGGATGAAAGGTCGGCTCAGAACGTCCGCTACCGTGGTCTGGCGGTACTAGTGAGGCGAAGAGTCGTCCATCAAGAGCTCCCCTTGTCGTCGCTCAGCTCTTTTTACGCGCCGAGTATGCAGCTACACGTAGCCGGCGAGGACATAAACATATACGCTTGCTATAAGCCGCCTGCGACCAAATTAGACTTGTCGGAGTTGCGGGCCCTTCTCAGCACTACTCAGAGAGCAACCATCCTCGCCGGTGACTTAAATTGTAAGCACCCAGCGTGGAACTCATCCAACACGAATACCGAGGGGAGACGGCTCTTCGCGGACGCGGAAGCCTTCGGCTATACGGTGTCCGGCCCAGAGACGCCCACCCACTATCCGGACGTCAACACACACTTGCCGGACGTGCTGGACATCGTAGTCCACCGAGGGCTACAAGGCCAGATCACGCAGCAAGTGATAGACGACGAGCTACAGTCTGACCATCAGCCAGTGCTCGTCGTCTTAGCGGGTATGCCGACCCGACTGAAGCCCATAGCGCCACGTCGTACAACGGACTGGGCAGCATTCCGGGAGAAGTTGGAAGCCACCACGCCGACTCGGCCTATAGTCACCTCCGCGGACGTGGACCAGACGGCGAGCGACGTCACTGCTTGCATTCAAAGCGCCTTGGAAGCGGCGACAACTACACAGCCGCAGGGGAGAGTGCTATTGCCGCCCCTGCCGTCACATCTTAAGGCAATGATCGCCGTGAAGAGGCGCCTGCGCAAGCAGTGGCAACAGACAAGATGCCCGACGATGAAGAGGCAGCTCAACCGTCTCGCGGAGAAGGTGAAGGCCGAGCTCAAGGCTTTGGCCGCCGCGGGCTGGGAGGAACGAATAGAGGCCAGTACAGGCAGCTGGCCCTCTGTTTTTAGATTATGCCGCTCTCTTACGAATACCCTAGCTCCGGTGCGCCCTCTGCTTAGCAGCGACGGGGCGCTCAAGTACGTAGCGGAGGACCGGGCGGAGGTCTTCGCTGAGCACCTGGAGCGTCAATTTCGTCCGAACCCGACCAACGACCTTGAGCATGTCGCAGCGGTCGAGAAACACCTTGGTGCCTACTTCGCGCCGCCGATAGCTCCCGAAGAAGACCCAGTGTTTTTCTCGCCTGGCGCAGTTAGACGCGCCATCCTGAACACAAAGCCCCGCAAGGCCCCTGGTGCTGACGGTATCACCAACGCAGTGCTGCGCCACCTGCCGTACCGTATGGTAGCGGCGCTGGCGCGCCTGTTCACGGCGGTACTGCGCACCGGGGCTTTTCCCGCGGTGTGGAAGGAAGGGCGCGTCATCATGCTGCCCAAGGCGGGGAAGAACATACTGAAGCCGGAGAGCTATCGGCCGATAACTCTGCTGTCCACGATTTCCAAGGTGTTCGAAGTACTCCTGCTGCGACACCTCCAACCTCACATCGCGCCGCGTCCGGAGCAGTTCGGGTTCCGGGCGGAACACAGCACGACGCTCCAGCTGTCGAGGGTACTGCACCAACTCACAGCTGCACAGAACAAGAAGGAGCACTCGGTCGCAGTACTCCTCGACATGGAGAAGGCCTTCGACCGTGTGTGGCATGACGGCCTTGTTTACAAGCTGGCCACCTCGGATGCGCCCCGTCGCGTCGTCAGGGTGGTTTCCAACTTTCTCTCCAACAGGACGTTCCGTGTGGTGGTCGACGGCGCGCTCTCGGGCGCCCGCCCGGTGCTGGCGGGTGTACCCCAGGGGAGCTGCGTGTCGCCTGCGTGTTACTCACGATACACGGACGACATCCCCACTACAGCAGAGACGATGCTCGCGCTGTACGCCGACGACGCCGCGTATATCGCTTCTTCAATGAATGTGAAGTACGCGGCGGTCAAAATGCAGCGCGTCCTCGACCTCCTCCCCGACTGGCTGTCCAAGTGGCGGCTGTCGGTGAACGTGAGTAAGACGCAGGCGCTTGTCACGGGACGAGCGCGCCTCCCGCCACCCCTGAAGCTGCAAGGAGTCGACATCGATTGGGCGCCCCAGGTCAAGTACTTGGGTGTGACCATCGATCGTCGGCTCTCTATGGGGCCACACGTCCGCAGAGTCGCCGCACAAGGTAGGGTCGCCCGCAACCTGCTCAGACCAGTGCTCTCATCCCGCCTCCCTCATAGTGTCAAGTTGGGCGTGTACAAGTTGTACGTTCGCCCAATCTTGACCTATGCCGCCCCCGCTTGGTTCGCCCTCACAAGCGAGTCGAGCCGAAAATCGCTCCGCGCGCAGCAGAGTCTCGCGCTGCGGACGATAGTTGACGCTCCTCGCGTCGTGAGGAACGACGTGCTTCACCGCGACCTCGGGATTGAGAGCCTGGACGAGTTTGTGGGCCGCCTAGCGAAGGGAATGTTCGCGCGTGCCGACGCGTCTGCTTGGCCCCATGTCAAGCAGATAGCGCCGTGGCATGCGCGCCCCCCTGACGCGAGGCCCCTACCCCGCGATTTACTTGCGGACGGTGACCCCATCTCCGCACCGGATTGACCTCCAAGTGAGTCGCTCCCGGCTACACGCGGCTCACTTGTGACACTAATGCTTTCACCACATATTACATACGCTGTCACGTGATGCGTGCTACAGACACTCACCTCTAAACAGGCGCAGAGACACACACGTTGAGGCGCCGTGCGGGCGGCGACTCGCGTAAGATACCTGGGTGACGTCACACAGTTCAATGTCACCCATACACTCAGTACACGGTCTCCCTAACCCGTGCCAGGCTCGGCTAGCTCTGAAAGTGGGGCGGGCGGGAGCCATCCACCCCATCCGTAGGAACGTCGAGTCCGCGTCTCTGTCGCTGGTCGCTCTCTGCTGGGCTTCACGCATGTAGGTGTGTGTTCCACCCGGTAGGGGTTGACCGCCGGGACGCGGTGAAGAAAGCGGCAGTATGCATATGTCGTGACGAGCTTACGGATACATATACAGATTACTGTTTACATGGGCGTGTTAATGCAGCACGTCCAAACATACCATTGCCAGTGGCAAGCAGAAGGAGAGGCCCGTTGTTACGGGCCGCAGTATAGCCTCCGCGGCAAGGGGGCATATGCCCCGGTTCCGCACGCCACGCCCCTTGCGGGGCGTCGCGACATCTCATCGTTCTTGTTCATTGGCGTTCTTTTCCTTGCCGGAGACGGTTGCTGCTTAGCAGGTGAGTTATCTATATTTCTTTTTCACAACCGTCTATATTTTTCCTTTCGACGAAAGTTGGCATACTTACCAATTTACAATTTTTATTAAAACTGTTTTTAGTGAATGATAATTATTGATAATACAGTGAATCAACGTTGATATTTTCAGAATTTAACGGTTTTCCGTTCGCGTGTTGCTTATTCTTTTTCTTTCCAGTGTGTGTAATTCAATTGTTTTCAGTATAATACCGAATACGTAATGGATAAAGAAATAACGTTGATTTCGCAAGATGAACCGGTCGGCAGGTCCTTCGAATACCGCTAATAATAGAGAATCTAGTGCCAAACGGATGCGTTCACATCTGAACAGCAGCAGTAGTAGTAGCTCTGATAGTAGCGATTCTAGTTCCAGTTCATCTAGTTCTTCTGACCATAAGTCTAAACATGCGCGTCGCCGTCACCGTAAGGGGGGGGGCAAGCACAAGCATCGCCGCTCGGAGCGTAAAGTGAAACATAATATAAATAATAGTATACCGCTGCCCGACGACGCCCTTTCCCTTTTCACGGAGGATGATTTAGAACTGGAGGGTAGTAGTCTTATAAATAATTTAGATGTTGAAACTAAGCTTAAGGAACCGGCTGATCCAAAGACAGACGAGCGTTACTTGAACATTTTAAGAGAAATTCAGTTTTAAATCGTATAACCATAGCCCGGGTTTCGTCGAACTCGAGGCAAACGAGGAGATCAGACCCTATGACACACTAAAACACTTAAGTTACTCGGAGAGGGCCTATGCTTCGTTAACTTACGGTATTTTAAAACAAAAGGAGAAGGAACTTTGTGCATTTTTGACATGGGTTCGAGACCAGAGAGAATTAACTTCGAGGCTATAAAAAAGCTGAATGACATCTTCACTTCTGGTGAGTTCAGCAAGGTTTCGGCAGACCTATTGTAAATGATTTGCGGCCATAGGGCTGAATCTATACAGATGCGCAGAGACAGCATAACTAATGCAGTTCGCGATCCCTTAATAAAAGCGGCAATAAAGAAAATACCTCCATCTGAGGTTAGCTTATTCAATTCTGAGCAGTTAGTTGTTGCATTAGAAAAAGCTGGCGGTATCAAAAAAGCCTTCTGGCCTGCTTCTAGATCGGCTGGTACATCTACAGAATCGGCTTATGGTAATACCTCAACTTCGCAAGTTGGAAAATGGCTCATACGTCCCTCGCACGGGCAATATTCAGTTCCACCCTCGCAGGGTAAGAACTATAACTCAAGCATGCCTTCACAAGGCTGTAAGAACTGTAACGTCCCCTCGCAGGGTGGCTTTTTGCAGCATAATATACAGTGTCCTTCGCAAGGACCAGCACATGCGTACATACGTCCCTCGCAGGGGCAATATTCAGTTCCACCCTCGCAGGGAAAGAACTATAACTCAAGCATGCCTTCACAAGGCTGTCAGAATTGTAACGTCCCCTCGCAGGGTGGCTTTTTGCAGCATAATATACAGTGTCCTTCGCAAGGACCAGCACATGCGTATATACGTCCCTCGCAGGGGCAATATTTAGTTCCACCCTCGCAGGGTAAGAACTATAACTCAAGCATGCCTTCACAAGGCTGTCAGAACTGTAACGTCCCCTCGCAGGGTGGCTTTTTGCAGCATAATATACAGTGTCCTTCGCAAGGACCAGCACTTGCGTATATACGTCCCTTGCAGGGGCAATATTCAGTTCCACCCTCGCAGGGTAAGAACTATAACTCAAGCATGCCTTCACAAGGCTGTCAGAACTGTAACGTCCCCTTGCAGGGTGGCTTTTTGCAGCATAATATACAGTGTCCTTCGCAAGGACCAGCACATGCGTATTGCAACTATCCTCAACAGGGTAGTGGTGTAATGGATAGAGGTTCCTTTCGCTCCCGCGGGGCAAAACAAACCCAAAGATACCACGCTCATAAACGTGGCGGAAATAAGCGAAGGTCATCACCTTCAGGCTTGAATGCCAAGAGAAGTAAATATTGGCATGAAAATATTTCAAGCCGGTCAGTTATCGAATTTCGTCGATCATTGGAAGGAAATGCAAGCACCAGATTTTCACCAAAAACTTTTGCCAGTTTGACAAATTGGATTGCCCAAATTATGAGAAGCCAAGGTGTGAGAATATTAGTATTTCTCGACGATTTTCTTTTGGCTCACCAAGACCCAGTAGTTCTCGCAGGCCATGTAAGTCTTCTCGTAAAAACATTAAAATATCTGGGTTGGCAAATAATTTTCGAAAAATCTATCCTAACACCAAAGAAATCCCTGGTTTACCTAGGAGTACTGTGGGATCCTTGGCTAAACCTCAAACGTCTGCCAAGGGAAAAAGTACCCTCATTACTAGCGAAGATTCGCGAAATCGTAGATTTGCGGAAGACAAACCTAAAGAAGTTGCAAAGCGTAATAGGAGCACTAAACTTTGCGAGTTTTGTTGACCAAAGAGGGAGATTGCACTATCGAACTCTATTGAAATTCCTAAACACACTACAATTGGACAATTCTGTCAAGGTATACACTGTACCTGCAGATGCAATAGGCGACCTACAATGGTGGAGCCACAATTTGCAACATCCGTCAATTCTACACCACGCACCAGCGACTAAAACGGACGCCTCCGACTTAGGCTGGGGGGCCCAGATGGACAACCAGTCTCTATGGGGAACGTGGTCCCAGAACGAGAAGAATTGTCACTGCAACGTAAAAGAAATGTTGGCAATATTTAAGGTTTTTCAAAGTCATCCCGTGTATCTGAGTCAATCTACGGTCACCATACAATGCGACAATCGCACGGTAGTAGCGTATCTCCGTCACGCAGGGGTAACCGAATCCTCGCGATTGATGGACGTAACATACGACCTGTTTTGTTTGATAGATCAGTACCAAATTCATATCAATGTGTACTACATTCCGGGGAGATACAACAACCATGCCGATCACCTATCGCGGTTTCGCCAGGTCCCCGAATGGCATCTGATACCCGAGATTACCAAGATAATATTCTTAAAATGGGGAATTCCCCAAGTGGACCTGTTTGCCTCCAGCAACGCTCACGTAGTCCCTCATTACGTGTCGAAAGATCAGAACGACAAACAAGCTGTGGCCCACGATGCATTCTCGATTGCTTGGAAATTCGATCTGGCATGGGTGTTCGCACCCCGTTCCTGATTCCCAGGGTTTTTGAGCTTCCTCAATCGGGCATCGGGAATTTACTTGATAGTAGCACCGCGATGGGAGAAAGTCTTTTGGCGCGGAGGTCTCACAGCCCGGGCTCTGGCCCCACCGTTCACAATACAGAACCTGAACAAAGTATTGATCGATGTGACAACGGGACTGCCACCTCCTCGCGTCCAGGATCTCGTGTTGGAAGTTTGGAAATGTGGGGGTGGACACATCATTTAGGTAAGTGGAATAATTCTCAGATAGATCTTTTGAAAAGTTCTTGGCGCGATTCTACCCTAAGAACTTGCAAACCTGCATGGAACCGCTGGGTTTCGTGGTGTAGAGTCATATTAGCCCTAGAATCCCTCAGGATCTGTCTAGCTCGTTTTCTGGCTGATCTGCATATAAAACATAAACTGTCTTATAATACAATATTGTTACACAAGTCTGTGGTCTCCACCCTTTGTAATAATGTAAATGATTCAGGTGTTCTAAGTAATCATGTTTTGTTGTAACATATTTTGAAATCGATTTCAATCAAAAACCAATTGCTTCTGAGTTACCCGTGTGGAATATTGATGATTTTGTATGTTTTCTTGGCGTTAGAACAATAAATCATGACTACATTTTTGATGTTTCGAGTCAAGCCGCTGCCCTCTTATTACTCTGTTCTCGTAGGCGTATTCATGACTTGACACTCCTTATGACCGATAACGATAATTTGCACCCCGTATACTGGGTTGAACAAACTGTATCACTGCTTTCCACTAGACTTCAGGAAGCTAATTGTCCTAACTTGTTTGTCACTACGAGAGGTACAGCTCGTGCGGCCTCACGAACTATTATTGCAGGCTGGATTAAAGCTCTGATGCGTCAGGCAGGTATTGTTGCTACTCCTGAAAGTGTCCCTTTCGCTGTTGCTTCCAAGAATTGGTTGGACAACTTCCCCATGGAAGATATTATGGCTCGGGGAAATTGGAGGTCCTCAAACACTTTTAATCGATTTTATAAAACACAGGTTTCGGGCTCTTCTAGAAGTGACAGCATTACTGCTCTTTTTAAACCTGTCTCATAGTGAATTATGTTGATTTATTGTTGATATTTTGTTGAATATTTTCAAACACATCTTTTCTTTTTTCTTGATCTTTCCCTACACATTGGCGTTCTTCATGAGCGTCACCAGGCGATAACAGACAATATCTCAATAGTTTAATTATGCTTCGAATAATGGTCAAGTGTTTAATATCGGCGTTTTACCTGAAATAAAACGCTTATTAAACTACTTACCTTATTCGAAGCATAATATTAATTTCTGCCAGGTGACATGGTCAATCATCCAATGAACAAGACCGAGCGCGCGCGCTCAAAAATGCGCTCCCCTCTCTGACCTGGTGACGTCATGAGAGCGAGACAGAGCTATAGCGCTAGAAACGTAAGGAAAAAAGGCACAGGAAACATGGTTCAGCCTATCTCAATAGTTTAATTATGCTTCGAATAAGGTAAGTAGTTTAATAAGCGTTTTATTTCAGGTAAAACGCCGATATTAAATAAATGATTGGCAACTGCGATTTGTGTTCGAAAGGGGATTTGTAGTTGGCTAGAATAAGAGCACTTTGAGAATCTGTAAAAATTATAGTTTTAGTATATTCGATGGCTTTTAAAATACCGAAACATTCCCCCGTAAAAACCGAAGTCTCCGGAGGCAGTTTTATTTTTTCTACGATGTTGTATTGAGAATGGTAAGTACCTATCCCAACACAACCCGTCGGAGAACGCTTGGCAACATCCGTAAATATATGGTGATATTCTAAGTGATCAGCAAGGAAATGTTAAAACTTTTAGGACAATCGGGATCTAATTTACTACAGGACTGTAGTTATTGTTCTGAGAGTTTGCCTCGCCCACGGAACATATACACCCTATCGGGGCCTCTCCAATCCATGGTAGTATCCCCTAAGTAGTCTGTGAATCCATGTGAACGCATTCGCATCATCATCATGAAAAAAAAAAAACCCTTGCGGGAAAATAACAACAAATGTCATAACATGTTTTGGCAGTTACCAGCTGATTTTTAAACCTGAAAAAGTAATTGATAAGCTAGGAAGGCTTCGATTTGTAAACTGTATTAGCTATAACTGTATTAGCATTTTATAACATGGGTGTCACGAGAAAAGTACTCAATTGGTATGCCAGATTAGCTCCTGCACACGGCAAATCAATTCCACCGTATGAACATGTAGTGCAAATCGGTGACCCAATGTTACGTAAAGTTTCTGAGCCCGTTCCTCTCGATAAAATTGAAACGAATGAAATACAAACCATTATCAAGAAACTAGAGTATGTAATCAATAAGTACGGAAGCCTCGGTATGTCGGCGCCTCAGATAGGAGTCAACTTGAGAATATTTGCCATGAGGCACACAGTGAAGCAAATTGCGAATGTACCGAGGGAAATAGCTAGACTAAGGGGAATGGACGTTGTACCTTTTACTGTAAGTGAGTATTTTGATTTAGTAATGCGAAAGATGATGTTTCTGAGTTGATATCCAGTAGGTACCCCCTAAGACGACCCACTGACCGTACCGTGCCTTAAACTCAATCATTTGTATTCATATCCATGTTTATTTCAGGTGTTTATAAATCCAAAACTAAAGGTGGTTGACTACCAGAAAGTAATTCACAGTGAGGGGTGTGAAAGTGTTCAAGGATACCTGGCTGAAGTACCCAGATATAAGGCAGTTCAAGTTACAGGTATAATTAAATAAATTCTACTTCATCTACCTTTTCAAATGAAATCACATGTTCTCCATTTTTTTCTTATGAACAATCTGATAACAATATTTGTAAAAAAAACTCCTGAACTATAAAAACTTGCTTTTCTATCAACTTCTTATGAATTACTAAGTCAAATAATGCCACACCAAACAGGAATTTTGTTGATTCTAATATCTGATAAATTATTTTACTCATCCCAGGTCTAACTGCACAAGGAGAGGAGAGTTCACAAGTGTTCAAAGACTGGTCAGCGCGGATAGCCCAGCACGAAATGGATCACCTGGACGGCAAGATCTACACAGACATCATGGACAGGAAGACATTGACGTGTTCATGTTGGGAGGAAGTCAACATGTCTAAAGGGAAACTTGTTATACCATTTAGTCCACAGTAAACAAGTTATTGACCATATTGTTTTTTTTTTTTTTTACAAAAAATAGTGTCCTTTTTAGAAATTGGTTAAAATTATGTAGGTTTTAGTGCTTATTGTTCAACAGACAAGACTACTCTTTTTGAAACATCAGTGGGGTAGAGAAAATAACAGGAAGGTACACAACATACCAAAGGAAGATACATAAAATAGTGTGAATGACACTGGCATGGCCACCATCAGATTTTAATTTTGATAACAAAAAAATGAGTCGCTAGTTATTCGAAATTTGCCGCCAAATATCATTTGTCGATCACTGGTTCAAGTTATAAGGGTTCATAGGTGGCCGATCTGGAGAACGTCTCCCCAGCTTGGCCACATTTATATCTCAAAAACTAAGCCACCTAGCAAAGACTGTTTTCTCCCAAAT
Organism: Cosmia pyralina; assembly: GCA_946251885.1. Lineage (NCBI taxonomy): Eukaryota > Metazoa > Arthropoda > Insecta > Lepidoptera > Noctuidae > Cosmia > Cosmia pyralina. Next base: position 1,625,157 of record OX276348.1, on the reverse strand, counting down.
TTAGTTTAGAAGATATAATGAGTTCTATTTTTAAGTATAGTCCAAGAGCTAGATCAAACATTTTATCGTAAACTCATCGACCTAGCTCTTGGACTATACTTAAAAATTGAAATCATTATATCTTCTAGACTAAGATCCGACTAAATCTGTGACTTGGCGCAAATTTGCTACTAATACTACACTACCAGCGACTAAATTTGGGAGAAAACAGATCTTCGCTGGTGGCATAGTTTTTGAGATATAAATGTGGCCAAGCTGGGGAGACGCTCTCCAGATCGGCCACCTATGAACCCTTATAACTTTTGAACCAGTGACCGACAAATTCTGATATTTGTCAGCTTTCGAATAATTAGGGACAATTTTTTTGTCTTATCAAAATTAAAATCCCTTTTGGTGGCCATGCCAGTGTCAGTCACACTACAAAATGATTTCTAAGGCGCGGACTGACTACGATTTTAAACGGCACACAACCGCGTAATCTATTGTCACCATTAGCTGGCTTGAAATAAGGTTGAAAATTGAAAATAATATTTGTGTTGCCGAGATGTGACTAAGCTGCGAATGTGCAATTATTTTCCGGGTTTTCTTTAGATTATTCAGAATATACACAATCAATTAAATAATCATCCGGTTAAAGTTTAAAAAAAATGCTAATTCTATTAAATTCTGAAAAAAAAAATGTTATCGCTGAAAATACAGATTATGTTCGACGCCAGATTTTATTTTTGTGGAGCAGCTTCCAAATTTTTTACTAGGAATATCAAACTATTTAAACCATTCTCTGTCCACTGTATTTTTTGCGTCGGATAGTTTCATTGCGTTACGTCATGCTCGACAATCCATGAAACCAATTTTTGTGAATATTGAGCTAATTCGCGCCAGCAGGCCGTATACGAATTTTTTCCGATTTCGCTGATTTACTTGGTTTTACTATTATAAGTATTGTATTTCTATAAGTTTTAATGCAATAATGAAAGATTATTTCAATTATGATCTAATGAATGAGCTACATTTTTTATTAATCAACCTAAAATCGGCGACTGTTTTGTTTTTTTTTTGCTGTAGGTATGAGGTATAGAATATGACATAGTTACGAATCGTTTCATCGTCTCTAAAGGGTATGCAAAAATTACAAAGTATTTTTGTGAAAGTCGTATATAAAACGTGTGAATCACTTTTTACCACTTTCATATATAGTTTTTGAGTAAAAAAATATTTAACTTCTAGAGAAAAAGGACCAAAGAATTGCTTTTGATTTTGGCTACTTAGAACTCTCGTTCATAAAATTAAAACAACAGAAATAAACCTCGGTTCAAAATCTATCCATCAAAAAAAAAAATTGGCAATAAAAAATCTTTTAAAACCAATGACGAAAACAACCTAAATCTCACATTATAAACTCGACGCAAAATAAAAAAGTAGCTCATTCACACGGACTAGAAAAAAAAGGACTCCGCGCCACCCATATCGAAAGTGAAGCACAGTAAGTATGCCGACCGGCCGCACACAGATCGGTACGGTATTTCACTTTCGATACGCGTGGCGCGGAGTCCTTTTTTTTTCTAGTCCGTGCTCATTTCATTAGATCATAATTGAAATGATCCTTCATGTTGTGCATCAAAACTTACTAGAAATAAAAATTACGTCTGTGAAATCACGTAAATCAGCAAAATTTCGTATACGGCCTCATAATTTTACCTAAACGTTGTACTGTATGCTGTGCAAACTAATTTAAGGGCTAGATCACAAATAAATCAACATATATTTTATATAAGCAATTTTTTATTTGATTTAACTTTTACAATAAAGCAATATCTGTTTAGTTCTGAGTAATACTATAAATAGGTACCTGTACTTAATAAATATTAGCGATATGAATATAGATACGTTGTATAACACAAAACTAAACTAACTTAGCTTTACCTGATACATTCTCAAGTTGTCTTTCAGTTAGCAAGAATGACAAATATTCCTACTTGCTTTAGCAACTAATACACAAAATAGAGGTGGCAGGAATGATGTAGTTACAGATTCTTATTATTTCTTGTTGAATAATCATAGGTGCAGTAGTATAAAATCTATGATTGTGATATATTTAAAGAAATATTGTATGAGCTACTCTATTCTAGATTCAGAAAAAGTATAATATTATTTGCCACCCTTATTTTATGTCAAAATAACATCATTTTACATAAATAAGATTTTATCAGCTGCTTCTATAATAAGTTCTAATACACATATAATTTAACATTGAAATTATTATCTATCGTATTGTTCTTCTAACTATAGATGTTGTTTAAAATAATATACATGTTTAGTTACAACATTCAACATTAATCGGTTGACGGACACTAAACGTACGACGTATATGCATAGAAGAGTTTTGCTCTTCCTGGTGTTACACTTCTGCCGGTGTACCTCAGGGTGGCGTTTTATCTCCTTTACTCTTCGCAATATTTATAAACTCTATTTCCAAAAAACTTCTTTCTTCCTACCACCTTTATGCAGATGATTTACAAATATATAGACAAGCTGCCCTTTCGGATTTGGCTGATGCAATTAATATCATAAACAAGGATTTGGGTTCGATTTGTGAGTGGAGTGAGGCACATGGGTTGCAAGTTAATCCATCGAAGACTCAGGTCATTGTTGTTGGCAGCTCAAGGATGACCCCCAAAATAGACTGGGCGCAGCTTCCCCAAGTTCAATTTAATGGAACTGTTATCCCAGTAAGCGAAAAGGTTAAGAACCTTGGAGTTTGGATCGACAAACATCTTTCTTGGGGTCCCCAGCTACAGGACGTAAGTCGCAAGATTTTTGCATCTGGTAAGTCCCTGAGACGATTGCGGAACTTTCTTCCAACTGCCACTAAAACTGCGCTTGCGCAATCCCTTTTACTTCCCATCCTTGACTACGCTGATGTCAGTTATCTCGATCTCACTGAGGCACAACTCGATAAACTTGAGCGACTTCAAAATTTTTGCATAAGATTTATATTTGGCCTGCGAAAATATGATCACATTTCTGAATTTCGTATAAAGCTCAAGTGGCTTCCTATACGTCTTCGCCGGAATTCACATATCTTGTTTCAGCTCTACAGTATTCTGTTCAATCCTACAACCCCATCTTATCTTAAAGAGCGTTTCAAGTTCCTTCATGACACACATAATAGATATCTGAGGTCATCGGAAAACTTGAGACTTGAGATGCCGATGCATTCCACCAGCTTTTATGACAAGTCTTTTACAGTTCAAGCAGTACGATTATGGAATGCCTTGCCAGTGTTGATAAGGCGAGCTCAAACTTTGGCCACTTTTAAAATTCTGGTAAAAAAACACTTCCTCTCTCGTTAAACGTCATTATTACATATATAGTTCCTTGCTCTTGTTTCATGTTTATTATTGTATAAGTATATATATGTATATATATATATATATAAATTTATTAATGTATGTATATGTTGTATATGTATATGGTACACCACGGACTACCTACAGAATTGTCTCTCCTTGTCCCCATACTCCATCCAAAGGTTGTCTGTAAAAGATCGCTTTTAGCGATAAGACCGCCCATTGTGTCACTCGTATGTAAAATTTCAACATTGTAAAATTGTAACAGTAATTTAAATGGTGTGCATAATAAAGAGTATTCTATTCTATTCTAAACGATACACAATATTCTTATGGGCATTTAGTCTCCCTCAAATTGTTAATTTACTAATTATAAAGTATGAAAAATTGCGTGTTAAAAGAGCCACTGCATATTGTGTGCTTGACAAAATACTCATTTATCTATATATAATAAGTGTCATACGGAGTAAGCAGAGTTCTAAGTAACAACAATGCATAATAATATATTATTTCATCTAACAAGTGCAGTTCTATAGACATATTGTGTTTGTACATTGCAACTAAACATCTCACCTCCCAGTGCATCAAGAGAACTCTTTAATTAATCTGTCTGTACATCATATCTATTCAGTTCTGAACAAGCTTCGAATATGTTAATGTAATATTGAATATCTTCCTTTATTTGCAGTAAATCGGTACTCATCCTGTAACTCCATCGTACATATTATATTAATTAATGTAACAGCCATACAAAATTCAGCCAATTCAATCTTAAACCTTCTTTTAAGACACATACAAATCTCATCAGGTTCTTTACGCATAGCGCGATGCATTATCTATATTTTATACAAAATTGCGCCTTTCCGCTGTCATACGTAAAACAAACATTTATGCAGCAATATTTAATTGATCTTTTTTTTATTTTTGCATCGCACTACCCAGCCATAACGCAGCCTGTATCTACGTATTCATAGTAAACAAATGCTTAGTGCTCAATTTTATAGTTTTAAATTCAAATGTTGCCTCTGTGGTCTGTGTTAGAACAGCAATTTGTTAACATGCTGATAGCAACACAGAAAATTGTTGTGTTGCCAGTACCATGTTTTGCAGCAATGTTGCTCATTTGTTTACGATGAATACGTGGTTTTACCATATCATAATTATTTTCCAATACTCTCATCTCAACATCACACTACCATATCCAAAGCGGACACTCACAAGGGCCAGTGCGGCCTCGCCTGCTGACCCAGCAGTTACCTCAGCGGATTGCTCGCCAGGCTGGTCAGGCTGGTGAGCGACGATGGCCCACTGGCGGCCAGGCTTAGCCGGTCGGTCTCTTCGTCGGCTTGGTTGTTGCGCAGCTCTTGGAGAGTGTAGACGAATTTGGACCATTCGTCGTGACGTGGTTGGGAGACGTGCTGTGGGTGACAAATATGTTTTAATATTGCTGTTTTATATAAAATGTTTGAAGTGGATGGTATCTTTGTTGTCAATAATTGAAGATGAAGGTGATCTCTATTGAACTGCAAAACCAAAGCTGTTAGGATCTTAGGCTAAACGAAAATATGTAACAGGCTTTTCTGTGTACGCCATTTAGTTTCCGAACATGTACACAAATACGAGTTTTTGGAAAAATAACTGACCTGGGACTGAGAGGTATAATACCTACACATAGTTTACTCTGCTCCACAACTACAACATATTCTAAGACTTTTTCAATAGGCATTCTAAAATTAATTTAATTTATACTGGCAAAAAGTTGATATTTGTTTCAAGTGGAAATAAAATCAATTGGAAACAATGATTGGAACTGGGACCGACCTTAGGTAAGCGGCTGTCTTATGCTCGTTTTTTTTTTTACTTTTTCCGCCAGCGTAATTGGCCTATATTTTCTATCTTATCCTCTTCCATACTAGTTCTCGCGTACATACCTCTCGTACTTCCATGCTTCATACTTTGTCTTTCTTATATCCATTACCATCTATTCGGTGGTAGGGACTCCCACTTATGAGCTACTTATTTTTTCTAACTCTATTTATTATTTACTTCGGCAACCCCAAATAAATTAATTGGGATAAGGGCAGGAGAATGATGATAATGAACAGAAGAACCATAATAAACAGTACAGTATAATGACGCCTTTAGGGTGTTGTTGGGGCTCCCGCGGTTCTGTAGCGTATCGGGCATGTTTGCTGAAGCAGATACAGATAGCTTTTAAGCTATCATGCGAAAAAGAACAGCATCCCTGATGCGAAGGATTGGGGGGAGCACCAACAGCATTTTAAAGGTGATAGTGAATAAGCCTGATTGCCCGTTCCTGGGGCACTGGACCCGTATGCACTGCTGCAGGTCTCGTGCCGCGGGGAGCGGACATACTTATAGGCTTTTAAAATTATAGTTTTGTTTTATTTTAATGAAGATTGTTACTAACATAGTTTTATAAGTGTTACTAACAACAATATGAATCTTGTGTTCGATTTAAATAAATAATAATAATATAACTTACCTCAGCGAGTTCATAGACCCATATCTTGCCGGCATCATCTCCAGCGGTGATGTGTGTGCCGGAGGGAGTCCACGACACGCGGTTGAACGCCACGCCGCCTTCCGCCTGGATCGATGCTACTGGCACCTAGAGATGAAACAAAGAAAGAATAACATTTATTTTGTGTTTCATGAAACACGAAATATTATGTTTGTTTTATCATGATAGCGATACTCTGATACTGTGCGGAGTATCGTTAGCTAATTTAATTTGACCCTGAATCTCGAGGAATGCCTTCATTCTTCACATTTTCATTGCTGAATTAACTAACTTTAAGTAAAAAAGTTAACGTTCATACCTCAGTATCTCTATTCAGGTTCCACAAGTCAATCCTTCCCGCCGCGTCAGCCGCGGCGAAGAGCGCGGGGTGCGTGGGTGACCAGCGCACGTCCACCACGTAGTCGCCGCTGTCCTCGAACGAGTACAGCGCCTTGTTCTCCTGGAAGTACCACAAAATATGGAATAGAAACACTTTAGGTCTGAGGAATGTGATACAAAACTGTCATGTCTGTAATAAATAGCGTTCTTCAGTTGATAATCTTGATTGGAGAGGCGGGAAGAGGGAAATATAGCACAATTATTGAAATTGGTTGAATTAAGGGTCTGGAAACTTTGTTTATAATTTAGTTTCCTTTTCATGTGATTTCAGAAAAATAATATTTAGTCGACATCGTGGCAGACCCAGGAGAAGATGCGAGACGAGCTTGATGCTACAGACAGGATTGGTCCACACTAGCTCAAGACAGAGGAATGGCAAGGAGAAAGGGAGGCCTTTGCCCAGCAGTGAGACTACACAGCCTAAAAATAAATAAATAAATAATAACATTTAGTGCCTAGCTTGACAAAAGTTTAATTTTCGCAGCAACAACTTCACTATTTTTTCGATCTTTTTAATAGTCAGTAATAAAATTCTAAAATCAATTTACTTTATGGCAGATTTTTCAACAGTCAGGTCCTGTAACATAATATAGTTGTCGGCACGAGTCGTGAGCACAGACTGTACTCTTAAACCTAATGAATCTTATTTCCTATCACGGCAGGTTGCACACGGGCGGTAGGAATTAAATCAATATATTATCAAGCATATTTAGATACAGAGAGAAAACAGAATACAAGAGCATGCTGACGAGGGCAGTTAAATTTAAGGTGGAATTTGTGCTCACGACTCGTAGCGGTAAATTACGTATATAATTATATGAAGAACAAATATGATGGTTTGACATTTATTTTATGTACAAAAGCTGTCAAACCGCAATTTTTATTCCTCAAATAAAAGCCGTACGCCTGATAGGATTTCCCATCGCCAAAAATGTCTAACTTCCAAACAAACTATCATCCCCTATTTAACCCCTTGAGGGGGTGAATTTTCAAAAATCCTTCCTTTGTGCTCACTTTCATTATATAAGGAACACTTGTGCATAATTTCATGCTTCTACACCCAGTGGTTTATGCTATGCGTTGTCTGTCAGTGAATGAATGAATTTAACATTTCTATAAAGTAGATTGAAACATCAGCCCGGTAGACACGTAAAATTTTAGCACATGTACCTTCTGGCTCCACAGCTTGACGCTCCAGTCCATGGAGCAGGTGAGGTACAGGTGCGACAGGTCCACGGAGCCAGCGGCCGCGTGGCAGGACACGCCTGTGATGGGGCCCGCGTGGCCCTCCACGCATTCCGTCACGCCGGCGCGCTGCCCGTACAGACAGCCTGACCATCGAGAAATGAACATTACTATAGTAGCTTGTTTCGAAGATATACAGTTATGGTGCCGATAAATTGACAACACCAGTGAGTAGGCAGAAACCACAGAACGCCACCTGCTACGATTCTTACATACTCCTCTTGCCTCGCTTACGTTCCTACATCTGGTCATACACGCACGCCGCCGCGCCGGTTGCGAATTCCTGACATTTCTGAAGATCATCACCAATAAATTATTTATTTTCAAAATTGGGGGCAAGTTCAATGTTATTGCTTATGGTTCGTGGGCACCAAATCCAAAGTGGATTTAATAATGATAATAACTTACCGGTGTAAATATTCCCATCCTCGCTGCCTAACACGAAGTTATTAACATCGCCATGCGGGAAGCCCATGGACGTTACAGCCACAGCCTTGCTCTGCCGATGCTGCAGGTCTAACGTCTCCTGAGGCTGAGACAGCATGTCTAAAGACCAGGAACACATGCGCCCGTCCGTTGATACCGAGATCAGGTTGTGAGCGTTCTGGCTGCCTACTACAGAGAGGCAGTATACAGGGTGCTGGAAGATAAAAGATAACATTTTGTAATAGAATTGATGTGACAAATGAGGTAGGCATGTTTAGAAGTAAGAGAGTTATGCGTAAAGCAGGTTGCAGGGTAAATTCTGTTGTTACGTCGTATTCTGTTGCGGGTGTTGTGCTGTACGTGTTGTGTCTGTGTTGTAACACAGACAGACACGAAAACCGACTTAATTTTATAATAATGTTTAGATCACATTTAGGAAACTTCTAAATCTCTTTGAAGTTCTCTTTTACACATTCCTAATCATTGATTATTAAACAATTTTATACTAATCCAACAAGGTAGGTATACGTACGGTGTGTGCGAGTGAAGACAGCGGTGTCCGTTGTATAGGCGTGCGCTTCTGCACGCGGTTGTCCCACAGCACTATCTGACCCGAGTACGTGCCGCCCAGGATCAGGTTGGGATGGAACCTGGTTAGATAAACAAGCATTATTTACACTTATACATTCAGAGATAGCTGTTGTAGCACTGATGAAATGTCGTAAAAAATTAAAGCTTTACCAGGGCTGTTTAAGTTATGCATTATTTGTATGTTTGAGCTAAAGAAGTATTGCGATATTACAGATTGTACACGAAGGCAAGGAACGGATGCAGCTGACTGAACTGGACTAAAAATCGAAAAATAATAGAGTTATTATTACTGTCATAGACCATTTATAATCCTGATTCCTTATGCCTTCTCTGTGAAAGTCTATTCAACCAATCACAACATACAACATAATTAAGACGAGAGTTAGGTTTGCTTACACCACAAATCACTAAATACGTTTAGCGCTGAACATGTTTAATACATTTCGTTTCAATCGTATGAAGGTGACAGACAGAATGATGTTTTAAATATGTATAGCGTTAAACTTATTTAGTTATTTGTGATGCAAGCGGACCTTAAAACGTAAAATCTGTTACCTAGCAAAAGTAGCACTCATAACCGGTGACTGACAATGGAAGATATCCTCAGGCGTGCTCTTCTTGAACTTGGTGTTCCACACTAGGCACACGCCGTCGGGGTCGTGCGGCGCGTCGTCGCTGTTGTGGTAGGACGCCAGCATGAGCTCGGGGTGCGCGGCCGACCAGTCCAGGCACGTCACGCAGCGCCCGCGCGACCAGCGCTCGTCGTAGAATGTACGCACGAGAGACAGGCGCGCGTCGGATTTGTCGTCGCTGTGTGGAACCAAGTATTTGGTTATTGTGCTCTTTAGATTAATAAAATTTTAAAGATGTTAGGTAGAAATCAGAGGTTTTCAACGTCTTTGTTGAGTTTTTCTGTTAAGTTGTCAACAGTACACTCGGCTACACATCAAGCTATACATTTCCAGTTTACACTGACCTCTCATTGTAAGGAAATTCTATACAATGCGAGATCAGCTTATACTGGAAACTTATATAATGCTCTGTAGCCGTGCGTACAAATAAACCAGATTGACCGTTAATTTTTGTAGTTTTGTGTTATAAAGTTATGATAGAATCGTAGGCCATATGTGAGTATTTCTGTTAAGTTGAAGACAATCAATAAACAAACACTCCCAAGTTAAATTAAAAAAAAAAAAAAAAAAACAACATTGTTATCAAATGTTTCTCTCAATGTTACAAAGGGCGAGACCTATGAGGTGTGCTTTCTGTGAAGCTTGGCCTCAGTATCGCATATTTAGACCAAAACACTTGTCAGCTTTTGCAACAAGGTTTATCTAAAGCTTTGGAAAAAGTATTTTATTGAAAAGAAAGAACTGATTATAGATTTTCAAACGCGAAACAAGTCAGGTTCACTTCAAATCTACGTTACCAAATATTTCATACTCATCTTCATACCTACAAAAAACATTCCTATTATAATTATGAAAACAATTTGATGCTGATCAAAGTTAAAATATGAATTCTCATTCAGGACTTATAAAGAGAGACCGGACCGAGAGTAGGTTTAGTGCTATCAGAATAAAAAATATGTAACAATAAACAACTCCTTCAGCATCATCGGATTCAATTTCGATCAAGGATTTGAAGAGCATCATTTGTAAATAATGTCTGCCAATCTATCTTGTAAAAATCTTAGTGAAGACTTGAAGTGAGCTGTCAATATAGTGTCAATGCATAGCATCAGGTGGTATATGTCACTGTAATGACTTGGGTGAAGTGAGCTGTCAATATAGTGTCAATCCAAAGCATCAGGTGGTATATGTCACTGTGATGACTTGGGTGAGTGAGCTGTCAATATAGTGTCAATCCAAAGCATCAGGTGGCATATGTCACTGTGAAGACTTGGTGAAGTGAGCTGTCACAATATAGTGTCAAAGCATAGCATCAGATGGTACATGACAGCTTACTTCTCAGATTTCACTGTGAGGTTTTTACAGAATAGACGAGACTGTTTTATCTTTAGTTTATCCGTAGCTTGCTAAAGTAAGGTACTCACAGAGCGTTCTCTGAGTCTCCCCCGCCGGTGTAGTCGGTGTAGATGTCGACGGACTCGGCCAACGCTCGCTCGATGACGCGGCCCGCCTTCGACATAAAGCGCTGGAACTCCGACGACAGCATGATGGTCTGCTTCTCGTCCGCGCTGAGCTCGCGAACTAACAATCACGGCGTATTATAGCAAAAGAAGAGAGGAACACATATACTGATTGACTGGAACATAGTAGCAAATCGCAGTCATGAAAAAGCTTTCCAATGTTATGTCGGGACATTTTTGATCGATGAGGCCATTTTGTTGCACATCCTTAAATTGAATTATTTAGTAGCTCTGATCTATCAGGTTATGCCTCGTTCTGGAGCTGTTGAAACTCAAATTCTCTGGTTTTTTTCCACCAATTTTGCTCAAACAAAAGAACTATAACCAATCATATTATTATAGAACAAGTTAAATAGACCAGGGGCCATACTATGACGTGAAAAAAGATCATGGATCCATCATAGTTCCGTTGAGTAAAAAGGATGGTGCTATAGGTCGTATATAGCTCCGTCTCTCTCTCACACTGGAACCATGATGGATACATGATCTTTTTTCACGTCTTAGTATGGCCCCAGAGCGCAATTTCCGTATTTTTAAGAACGGCCGCATTCTATTCTCTGTTTCAATCTGTCAAAAATGAATAAGTACCTCCAAATTACTTAATATTTTCAAAATGTTTAACCCTGATTGTCGCCGACTAGCTTTTTAAACGTTTCTAATTACGGGAATTGGCCTTCAGGCTTTTTAGCACTTAAACTCAAAACGTCACACTAACCTTTCTTCTCCTTCTCGTCATCCTTCTTCTCCTGCGGCTCCACCGTCACCGCCGGCTGCACCTCCTTGACAGTAGGCAGGCCATGCGGCAGTATGCCGGGGGGAAGCTTGCCGTGGAATGCCGCCTCTTCCTCATCGCCTTGCCGTGCGCCGTCGCCGTCGAATGTAAGCACTGGACGGTGAATAAGAATGGCCCTTGCCGGGGGGGTGTGTGTATGTGCGGTAGGGCTGATTTATGTAGTGTTGCTTTTGTTTCTGGAGTGATTGGGTGAGCTTTGATGCTGATACTTTGTGTTGAAGGGGGAAGTTGAGTTTGGTAGGCTTTGTTGGTGGCAGTAAACTTGCTATGATATTTATTCATATAGAAAGAAAGAAAGAAAAAATAGTTTATTCTGCACTAATAAACCGGGCTATACAAAAAAAATGCTGGATAGAAATCATGATAGTTGGAACTTCGACATGCCAAATGTTCCAGTTGATGAGCTTCAAACGAGAAAGTAAACATATGTAAAATGTTCATGACAACATAAATGAAAGGCATATAATATTCCGCATGGATAAAACTAATATAAATGAAACTTTAACAATTTTGGGTGTGGAATTTGATATAAAAGTACTAAGATAAAGATCACTTATTAGATTAATGCCAGATAATATACGAAGAAAGTATCAGCAGCACAAATTGGTATTTCAAAATCCACAAAAGTTGACAACGCGCTCGAAACAGCGTTGGTTTATAAATCAGCCGTACTTTGAGTTAAACTTGAATTTCATGAAGTTATTTATTTATCTTGTTTCTCTGAGAATTTTCCATAATTTTTTAGCTGAGTTTCTATTTCTTTTCATGAGAAATATATAGCAAAAGATTTGTCTACTATATAACTTCATGAGACACATAATGTAATGAGTTATGAAGATAGATATAACTACTGCTCTACTGGTGTAGCTAATCCTAACTACTGAGTGTAAATGGATGTCTTACTAGTTCGTTGCAATACCCAAACTATAAGCAGCAATTTGATTTTCTGAACACGGAACGTATATATTGATTGGTCTTCCAAAGTTCGTTTATTTTTTTGCATTTACAAGTTAATGGCAATCATTAATAATTATTTAATTTGTAGTAAAAATAACACAGCGGTCAGTAAGATTAAATTTGATTAAGATTGTATTATTTTTAACAAAAGCTGCTTATATTTAAGGCATTGCAAACTGATGAGTACGATAGCAAAGGATGAATAGAAATATTAGTAAGTTTTTATATCTTTAAAATCATTGTAAATGGTTTAATTTTACTGTAATAAATTCATGTGAAAAACAGTCATCCAATTTTGTATTCATCCTTATCAATAGCACGTACTGTTACTTAGACGGACAATATTGTAAGTCAATGATATAGTTTTAATCTGTTCATGAATATTAGCTATTAAAAGCGTCATCACTACGACATGTTAAATGATCACACGACCACATGACGTAGTTTGTTAAGACTTCAAATAATTTAACAAACTAAAATCATGCGGCTTTCAACCCTAAAGCAATGGCATGAGACTACAGTTACAGCAAGTTTCTAAATTAAATTAGTATTAAGAAAAAGATAGAAATGATTTTAAAACAAGCTATGAAAACTTAACAATGCTATACCAACCTAAACTTTACTATCACGTTAATAGAGCTTATTTTGTTATATTCGCTCTGATATAAAAAAAAAACCTATTTTTCTAGAATGAGTAGGTAATGAAAGTAATCCTGTAACTAGCAGTATATACTGAACTAAACCCTAGAACCAGAACCATAATTTTAAAAATAACTGTCGCATAATATCAAAAAATCTATAAAATTTCGGTTGCATGCTGCTAAACAGATGGGTTTTTACGTTAGACATGTCACCCCCATTTGTCTTAGGCCTGTCGTTCACGACGTTACTCAAAAGTAAAGTGTTACAAACTAAAATCATCAATAACTAGTTAGAATGTGTGCACTAGTATTTCAATCCGCACTATACAACCAATCACAAACTAGTAAATAACGCGTTAGTAAGTCACGGCGCATACGGACCACCATTGAAATACTATAGTGCGCGCGCAAGTGCTAGTCACCGCCTGAGGTATGTGAGCGGTGAGACGAGGGAAGTAGACAAACGTCAAGCTAACTCAGTCTGTCAATATTGTCAATCGTGCCCTCCCCGTCTCATCGCTCACATACCTTAGGCGGTAACTAGCACTTGCGCGCACTTGACATTCTGGCTACTCATTGTTGTTATAAGTTTGTAACACGTCACCTTTGAGTAGCATCGTGTACGATAGGTCTTAGCGTATATCTAGAAGTATCTACATTAATTTACTAATGTAATAAAAAATAATTTCATGCACACATTAATACGACCTCATATTTCATAACCACGTTCGTTAAAATACCTTCTATGTGCAGCTCAGAAAGACAAAAGCTTTACTGTAACTATATTCTCAGAGCTTTCAGTTTCTCGAAAATAAGTAAATTGTGAAGTGAAAATGACTGTGTGATACCCATACTGTTACTTCATTTGTCAATGTGTCGATACCAGCACACTGCAATCACCAATCGCTATGCCGCCGACATCGACATGGCAAGTAGGCAATAAGATTGTGATAGGCACAATGGTAAATGCTGGCTGTTGCCACAGGCTTTTATGCATATTCTGATTTATTAAGTTTCACGCTTTATACCATGCAGTTGCAACACATTTTTATCATAATGAACGCCACTGATGCCGCAATTAACGTGGCCACCTAACTGAGCTCAAACAATATAAAACAAAGTACCATCGACACGAAAAGAAGAAGACTTGATTTGAATTGGTATATACGGCAGAAATATCCGTTTTTTAAGAGAAACTGAAAGTTTTATTCTCTTACACATATACAAGCAAGTAAACCGACATGTTTTAATGAACGATATTACGTGATCTACTTATTTCCTCTAAAACTGTGCAACTAAAACACACAAATTCCTAAAAGCGTTAAACACTTGGTGACAGAAAAGCTTTGGAATATTAAAAAAAAAAATGCAAAATAACTTCCCGAGCTCTCCACAAGAGAGGTACTGTTTCAACATAATAAAAAAAAATAAATAAAAATAATACTTGTCTATTACAAACATATGGATGACGTCATTAGTCATGCATACTTATACACAACATGTATTTCTGTCACATGCAGTATGGATTTGAATGTATTATTTATAAATAATGAAGAATTAATTCGGAATGTATGTAATGTAATACAGGGAGACTTGTGGGTTATTGACAGCTGACTGTCAGCAGTAAAGGTATATATTTTTCCTGTGGTATTATTAATAAGCACATTTTTGTCATTTATATATTACGTTTGGTTTATATTAAAATTTCAAAGCCTTTTTAAGGGTCCAGATACTTTATAAAACGATTATTTACTAGAGTTACTGACTGACCGTCAACTAAATTAGAAATGAAGGATCCTGTATTAAAACACACACAAATATATGCTACGTTATGTTTTTGTTAGCTTTGTCATAAATAGCGTTACATAGTAGAAACATAGACAACAAACCATGCTAGGTGATAGGCAGAGGCTCTACGAAGGGCAATATTTAGTTAAAATGATTGTTTGTATGATTCGGAATTGAAACCTACCTGTGAATTCGTCCTCCCACTCTAAACCCGGGTTTAGATTGTACTCATCTTGAAAAGGGAGGAAAAAACAAAAAAACAATGTCAGTATCTTTCGACCATAATATATAAATAAAAACTTCAAACTATACATAGACATAGCTAGTGCTTATATATGTTACAGCATGACCGTGTCGCGTTGCGTGGTCGCGTGGTTGCTGTATCGTTTGGTGCAGCAACCGGCGCGGGCACGCAACACGCGTCCGAGTGTTAGGACCTGTGCAGTGTATGTTAGTCGACTCGAAGGGTAAAACAGCGTGAAATGATACGGCGACCCCATAATACCACCATAATTCATATACACATATTATATTCTGTATATTTCTGCAGCCGTTATGTAGGTCTCCCATGAGAGACCTAGTGGAGAACTCTGGAAGGCCACAATTCCGTGTAAACTCTTAAACGTGCGTCAAATAATGATGTTTTAGTTGAGTAGTGTCACTCAAAACCCCCTCTAAAGACTAAACGTTACAGATTTCTTGATAAAATGAAATGGATTAAATGGTCTAGATGTTCGGCTCAAGTGAGTTTGTTTATCAAGTAATCTGAGTACCGCACCTGTTTGTTAGTAGGAAATAACTAGAAGCGTGATAGTAAGGATAACCTAGACTAGACTAAATATATACAGATCTAGACCGAGATGAGGACTAATATACAACCGACACCGTGTTAACCGACATGATAACAGAGAGGTAGTGTTAAGGTAAACGACAGAAAGCGTCCTGGCGGAATAATGACTTACCGTAGTAGTCGGTTGCGTGTGCTAGAAAAGGACAAAAAATAAAAATATTCTGTCAGTTATAGTTCAGTGATAAAATACATATCTTTACAATACTATCTAGACATAATATTTAGGAACCGTTGAATATTTTTGTTTTGATAAATATATTATTCATATTTACATAAACGTATGTAAATGATTCTCGAACAAATGGTATGGATGGTATTCACAATGAATTGATATTAGTCCGTTATGTTTTTAGTGAGCCCATGCAAGTCCTACGTGGCCATGGCCTAGCTAGATGAATACGGCAAGTTCTTTGTACAGAATAACTGCACAAACAAACAGACCAACAGATCACGATATGCCCTTATTCCCGAGTCCACGGCCTTAACGTTCAAACTAGCGTCAGTCACATGATCGGTCAGTGTTTAGTATGGTGCACTCACTGTGACGTCAGTTCGACGGCCAACATTAATACATACATGCTCGGACAAACTTGCTCAAAACCCACTCTTCAAAATGGGCGTAGCCAGGGGTATTAACATAACTTGTTCAATTTTCAACTCTATGCATTATTCATAGTTTATTTTACAATCTGGCTACGCTCTCAAACAATATCTCCAAAAGGTGTATTAGTTACAAGTTCAAATGGAACAAAACTTATTACAATTATTTATTTTTATTTAATATAAGTCCAATACCATTTAATCCATTTCGAATAAATGAAATCCAATTAAAATGAGAACAAAATATAAACATGTAAATTTTCTACGGCCAACGGTGGTTGGTTTACGGTTATCAGAGTTAAAAATAACAATAATATGGTGTTCTTTTAACAATAAGCCAATGAAGTTTGTTTCGCAAATAGAACATTTTTTACGTGTCTAAATGAATATGTTTTGTTCCATTTCACGTAAACAAATATCTGTGCATGCATTGTATATTGACATTATATATTACCCCGTGTGAGGGGCTCATTGACCATACTTACATACTTACTGTCCACGAATATGACACTAAAATAAAAAATAAAGTGTACTAAAGTCTACTTTATACGTGAGATGATCTAATAACATATTTAAAATCAATTGTCTATGTTTCTAAAGTGAATTCAACAGTGTTTTAAAATAATCATGCATTGATAGAAACACCACCAGTTCATCAATTTATTTTACTCTCAAAATCTATGGTTTAATTTCATAATTATTATAATATTACATCTACAAACACAAACAACTATTTACGTAAAACAATCACAGTTCATATTCGTGGACAAACAAATATATACTGTAAAACAATGTTAATAAGGTACAAGTTACCTTTGCGCGGCCGCCACCAGTCCTCGTTGTATCCTGCAAGCGGTGATGCATTGGAAGAGCAGCCTTTTTTTATGGTAGCACAAACACAAACATTGCACCACAAGTCTCATACAGTATTTACTTTTAATTTATATCATTAATTTATTAGAAGGGTAATTAAGGACGACACAACATGTTAAGCTGAGAAAATAAATAAAAATTTCGCAAATAAATGCTGCCTGAATTTATTTGTGTTGAATGTAGTACAAACTAAATTTTTAGATTTAATGTATATGAGAAGCTTAAGAATGCCTTTAAAATTCAGTTGGTGCAAAAAAAAACGTTTGCAGTCAGGGGAGCCCCCGTCAGAAACGAAGTTCCTTACGCGATTCTCGCACACACAAACACACTCGTATATAATAGGAAGAAACAAAGAGTGAGAGAAAGAAAGTCGTATAGAGGGGGCATAACGCTTTTCCCTTACGTGACGTTTTCTACCAGTCAACACCTACTCCAAGACGTGTTAAGGAACTTCGTTCCAAAAACTTGCTAAATACTTTTAAAGCAACTTGGTATGTTTAATTTTTTGTAACTTTGCTTTGCTCTGCTATTTTGAGACGAAGCGTCAACCAACCTGACGCAGGACAGAAAGACACAAATATTATATAACTTAACAATGTGAATACAAGTTCACAATATTTTTATTCCTGAAGACACAAATTAACTGATTATAAACTCAGACAGCATATCAAAGGCCAAATTAAAATAGATGAGTGAAAAGTAAATACTGTTTTAAAAACTACAGGGATGTCATTGGTTACAAGGGGCTCTTGTCATTTGCAAATACATTCCAAAACATTTTGTTTCATTATTAAATTGTGATATTGAATAAGATATCGATTTCTTTCAAAGTAGTGGGTATTGTAGACCAATAGTCTAGGTATACATTTTTGGGCGGTTAATAAGGGCATTTTTAATTTGTATACCTAAATGTAGTATACTTAAAATAATCAGACAAAACAAAATTTATTATTTGCAAATGACAAAGTATAGTTAAACCAACACCCAGACATCACAGTTAAACGAAATTATTTTATGTTTCAAATGGGTATGCAAAGTCTCAAATTATGTTATTGAACAAACATAAATAATGATGTAAGTACACACAGAAACAAGCCAAAACCCACTATTAATTAATTTGAATGGTTTTATCTGGAGTAAATAAAGTTTAATATTATAATAAAGGAATTTGCCATTGTAAAAAAATCTATTTTGTTAATGCTTATAAATTGCTTGATCATTTATCATACTCTTTGCTAAGTTCTCTTTTATAGTTCCAAAAACAAACATACAAACTATACTGTTTGCATAAAACCTACTTCTTAGTGTTTGCAAAAACTGAAAGAGAAAAAGAAACCAAAGACAGTCAACTCAAAAACTATAAAAAAAATCATAAGTCTAGCAAACATAATATTAGCTACATAGACTACACGTAAAGCTTACCATCGCGCAGCTCGCTGACACCTGTCGCCGTGGTCTGAGTTTGCTTCGCGTAGGTAACATTCTCTTTAGGCGGAATGTCTGTGGACTGGACCGATACCACTTGCAAGGCAGGCGCTTTCTTCGGGCCGCTGATTGTGAATGTGAATATTTTACATATACTGTACAATACTGTGAATTTTTACATGTAGTAAGAATATGGTAGGAGAACTGATACAGACAGACAGACAGACACACGAGTGATCCTATAAGTGTTCCGTTTTTTCCTTTTGAGGTAAGGAACCCTAAAAAAGACCAAAATGTATAGTGTACATTTTTTTACAATGTGTTTCTTCACAGTTAAATCTTTAGGTCCACTTCATAAGTCTGTATCTCTGTCCTTACTGAAATAGTCTATGTTAAGGTTATAAAGATCTACTTACCCATGTGCAGGTAAACTGGACTTATCAGTGTGTGGCAGACTGGCATCAGGCGATGCTGTCTGCGGTGGGGTTAATGACGTCATTGACGAGAGAGATGAAAGTACATCCTTCACCGGTGCCACACCTAGAGAAGACAGCATCTCATCAAGATCGCGCCGGCTGTCTAAGCTAGAGGCAGCTGACGCACGTTGCTGGAATGAGATAGTTCATGAATAAGTAATCACAGCTGCATGGGTCAATCTTCAAGGTTTAGCAGCAGTTGCCAAGGTTGGTCTGTGGAAGGGTGACCATCCACATACTAGAGCTGAGCTACACAAAAGGATTGCAGCTATAGGTTAAAACAAATCACTTTTATTTGCATGGGATACTGGGATTGAAAAGAAATAATAATGTTTATTTATTTATTTAAATTTGTACACAAACAGCATACTTAATTATAATGTTGTGCAATATTTCAGCTTTATATTATTTCATGTCTCCTATACTGAGAAGGCTTGTGCCTGCTTTGATCACCAAATTCGCTGAATGTGTGTCTATGGCTCTATGGGATTGCATGGTTTCAATTAATTGACCTGCATTTGTAAATTTAAAATAGGTATAATATGCGAACATACCAGGAGGAGGAGCTTGTGGCTCAGTAATAACAGTTGCATGGGTTGATTCATCAGGTTAAGCTACGCTCGCCGGGGTTGGTCAGTGGATGGGTGACCATCTATGCATACTGAGACTCCTCCGTGCCTCAGAAAGCATGGTAAGCCGTTGGTCCCGGCTGTCATTCGTGGATCTTTGACAGTTGTTATGGGTTGTCAGAAGCCTGGAAGTCTGACAACCAGTCTTACCAAGGGGTATCGTATTACCCAGTTACTGGGTTGTGGAGGTCAGATAGGCAGTTGCTTCATGTAAAATACTGGTATTCAGTTGTATCCAGGACTGGAAGCCAACCCCAACTAGTTGGGAAAAAGCTAGTCAAATTGATTGGGTACATACCAGGGCTTCTTCAGCATCTTTTTGTTCCTTCTCCCTGCGGCGGCGATCCTTCTCATCTCGAAGAGCTTGGAGCTTCGCCTTCTTGCGCTCCAGCTCAGCCTTACGGTCTGACATGCTTGACATTGTTGCTTCTGATGAAATACATTGTAAATAATTAATCTTTTTAGATAAAAAGATGTGTTATAAGTTGGGGCTCAATGAATAATAGTCACTGGACTGAACGCTAATGCTCTAAGCTGAATGAATCCTATTTGTGTTTACGTTTTGTTATGATTTTCGATATTGCGGCCGTTTAAGCAAAAATAAAGTTGTAGGGTGCACAACTAAATAATTGAAAATGGTAATTAAGTTACAAGTTTTGTAATTAATTTAATGTTGTTTCTCGTCGTAAACATAAACAGGTTTTTTTCATAAAGACGAAAGCCTGTCCTATTAGGACATGTCTGATGTCATGTAATGGGGGTAGGTGATTCATTGTCAACGACTGGGAAAAAGTTTTTAGGCAAAATTAAACATTTACCTGATTATATGCTTGGCTCCTCAAACCAAAATAAGCATTTTTATTTAAGTTTATCACGAAATATTCAGACAAAACGTGGCAAAAATAAAATATGTGTAACGGGATTTCACTCCATACAATAACAACAAATGGCCCAGTAACGCTGTGTAATCATATAATGGATGATTAGCTAAGTTTATTCGTTACTCTTATCACAAACTTTTCACAATATACTCATATTCCTCTATAAAATGCCGAAAATATATCGATCAACACAATTTCCCTGTTTCAGTAGAAAATGTTAGTGTTGCAACTATGATAGTTGTAATTTCCTCATCTAAGTAGTAATTTGCTGAAAACATCAACAGTGGATTGTGGGGAAAATTTAGGAATTATGCTAATAAAACTTGCGTTTCCGTATTTTTGGTGTTGTTTTATTTAATTATTGATTCAAAATGATATTAATTCATTATTTTGGAGATTAAATAAAGCCCGTAAGCTCCCACTTATTATTGGAATTTTAGATATTTGAACTTGGCAATAAAATCTGATAATGTCAAGCAGTCAAGGACCAAGGTAGCGTTCGAAAATCATTTCACAAAGTTGCTTTCACAGTGGGTTCGCCATTTCTGATATTTCCTCTTTCATTGAATCAAAATTAAATATCCATTTCTTAAAAAATCTACGAATGATTGTTTTTTTTAATTGATTGAAAGAATTATTAAACCTTTGGAACTCTAAAATGTTAAAGTTTTTAAACGCATTTAAAACAAGTTTGTTCTCCACGTTGTTAACAATGCCATTGTTGCTATTGGTGGTAGTATTTATAATTTAACTAAGAGAAACGAAATGAACCAATAAGAATTAGAAAATAATATCTGAATCTGACGTATTGGTTCTCTAAAACGTACTTGGGTGTTGTCCGGCTTGCTTGAATTTTGATGATTGTAACAACGATTCAACGATTGTAATGATCAAACAGTTCTATATGATTTTCTGACTGATTCTATACTACGTTCATATAATTAGTATTTCTAAAATAGCTATGAAATTATGATGAGTGGTTTCGTGTATTATTTCTTTGTGTTGCTTTGCCATAGCATTACGAAATCTGATGCAGGTTAGTTTAACGATTATATCCTTGTACAAGTTTTGCCTGCATTCCCTCATAATATTCAAACATTTAACGTATATCTAGTAGAAGAATAAACGTGGCTTCGTTAGTTAATATATATTTGGGCATTGTTTCTTTGTTTGCACAAGAAAGTGTTGCTTACGCGTTTCAGTCATTCTTGTTTACTTCGTTATTAATGCATTCAACCCTGAAGAGAACTGTGCCAGTTACTATTTTCGTCTTTAAATAAAATTAATAAAAATATGTAATTGTGTTGTTTTCAGACTCAGTAAGATATTATTACGACTACGAATGTAATGAGCCCCTCGTTGCCAACGCTAAGTTGACCGCCACCTCCAGCCTAAGAGACAGAGGACCAGAGAATGCTAAGTTATATGGTGAGTATGGGGCAAAGGATGAAATCACCAAATTCTGGCTTGTATGAAGGAAGAACTCTTACTTGAGACTAGCTTTATTCAGATTTCCTATAATATTTTATGCCTTTATTATTATTCTAAGTCTCAGTAACTACGTATTCTCCCATACAAGTCAGAAATAGTGTTGTTTGAAGTAGGCAAAATTAAAAAAATACTTTGAAATATTCTTTGCAGTTGATTGAGCCCTGCATTTAATGTTGTTATAACATGTTAACATGCTGATAATGAAATGAAATGAAACTTAATATGCAAAAACATATACCTACAATAATTATCTTAGGTTATTAGTAATATTAACTATAAAGTGTTGAATTACTGTTTTTTTGTGTTAAAAGAACTCATTAGTACAAAGACCTCATGTTTATATAGCATTGTCAGATCATGTTACCATGCATATAATAATTATAATATGTCGAAAATATATTTGTTTTGTCACTATCATTTTGCCTTTGCTGCACCTGTAGTCTTTCATAACATGAACTTTTTGAAGTAGTTGGTAAAATTCTATTCCTGAACTGAAATGTTATGGATCATTACAAGTTATGACAATGCTAGAGAATGCTGTAGGACATGAGCCGGCTATGATGGCAGCATTTAGATCATTTGATTTTGTTTTCACTTGGAGATGAAGTCATGCCATTATTTTTGCATGCTGTGTGTTGTGTTCGTGATTCAGTTGCCAAATTTATAATTTATGCTTCTTAACCTGTGAATTGTAAACAAAATACTTATTCAAAAATAAATCAAACGAAGACAGAAAGTAACAGGGTTCATTCGTCTGCAGGTCCGTTATCAATATAAAACACGATATAGTTGGACCTCAGCAATACTAAATAGAGAGTTGAGTACCAAAATGGCCAGTTCAAATGTCAGATGGGCCTTCAATGCCACTGAGTGGAGACCTACCCAGGAGGAAATAACAGCTGCCTCCAGTTACATACAGCAAGAGGAGAAGCAAAGAATTGCGAGATTTGTATTTCAGAATGATGCTAAGTCGTCACTTGTTGGACGCCTGATGCTAAGGAAGTTTGTTTGTGAAACAACTGCAATTCCTTACGAGGAAGTAAGATTCAGCAGAGATGAAAAAGGCAAGCCTTACTTAGTAGAGGGTGGAGACATACCAATAACTTTTAATGTGTCTCACCAAGGAGACTTTGTAGTACTGGCTGGCAATAAAGACCGAAATATTGGCATTGATGTTATGAAAGTAGAACCACCAGCAAATAAGAACATTCCCGAATTCTTTCGTATTATGTCGCGTCAGTTTTCGAGACACGAATGGGCGACGATACGAAGTTTTCCCACGGAAATGGAACAGATCGCGTGTTTCTATCGCATTTGGTGCCTCAAAGAAAGTTATGTGAAAAACATAGGGTTTGGTATAACTGTACCCTTGGACGAAATAAGTTTTTCACTAAAAACACGCAAGTTGGAAGTGGGGAGGCTAGTAACTGATACAGTGTTGCATGTGAAAAATGTTCTGAAAGAAGGGTGGATCTTTGAAGAGACATTATTGGACGACAGACATGCTGTGGCTGTTTCTTTAAAAGTTGAAGATAATGGAAACTATGTACCTTCGCCTTATACTTATCTGACCTTTGATGAAATAGTGGAAGAAGCTAAACCCTTACATGAACCGGACTTTAATTTCAGTTCCGATTTTGTAGAGAAGCAAATGAAACACTTTTAGATCAAGAAGGGTTGACAATGAATCTCGAATTTATTGTGAAACAAAAAACAATATTTTCATAATCTTATAATGTTTAAAGTTCGCTAATTTACTACTGATATGTTATATTACTACTATTTTGGTTGCTCTTGGATTATATAGATGTTACATAGGATTAGGGTGATATTACTTAGTTGTTAGAAGTTCAATAAATGGCAAAGGCAAATAAATGATTATTTAAATAATAGTACTTAACGTCTTATTTAACCAACTAACAGTTTGACTTAAATTATTAATGAAAGTAAAGCAAGCATCCTTGAAATAAAGATGGCAAATTTTCCCGCACTGAAAAGGTTTGAACGCTTGGACGGCGTCGGAGAATGACTTCGACCAGCAGCTGGTCATTGACCTCGGTAACGTAAAGAACATCACGCGGGTGGCCACGCAGGGTCGCGCACACTCCCAGGAGTTTGTCCAGGAGTATCATATCAGCTATGGCTCCAACGGACTCGATTACGTTCAGTACAAAGCAGCTGGAGGCGAAGTCAAGGTAAAAAGATAAAATGAAATAATTAAAATATGACTAACAGGTTGAGAGGTTTGGTTTGCATGTGATAGCTTATTTGGTTTTTGTGTGGTGTTGTCACCTAGTAACATTTATTTTGATTTGGGAGTAATGTTTAGTTTGCTGGTTCTTTCTCTTTGTAGATATTTTTCTAAATGACTTTGATTTTGAAACTATGTCTTTTCAAATATGGTGGTGAGATCATTTTGCTCAGCTTAGTGTTGGTTAATATTGAATTTTCCTTCATATACGGGAACAGTATGCAGTAGGTAGATTGATAAATTGTGACAGAACATTCAATTATGAGGCAAAGTATCGGTAACTTGGCTCTTTAGCACTAGCTAAAGAGCCAAGTTACCGATACTTTGCCTTTGCAAGTATGAAAATACAGGAAGTAAGGACTACCTTACTTCCTGTATTTTCATAAAAATAAAAGAGCTTTTTAAAAATTAAAGGCTCTTTTATTGATTGTATCATCAGAAAACACAGCAAATATTCATACTAAGTACTATTCAATGTTTTTTTTTTGTTCTGACCACCATTCCATGTATTATTTCTGCTCATCATCAAAGGCTTAAAAGAAAACACTGCTTCTTATCCCAAACTGTCCTTTAGAAAAAACTGCTAAGGCTGCTTAAAATAACTTTCGACGCCATTTGTAAATAGTTATATACAAACAACTGCTGATATTTTCATTCTTTTCTCTAACTAAACGTTAACAATTGCGACTAATTTATACACGTCTAAATGGTACGAATTTGATTGTGGTTTGCAAAAAATAATATGTCCCTAACTAGTGAGATATTCAAACGGTATCAAACTGTGTATTGTTGTGTTGTGATTCTACTCTCATTATGCATCCTTTGTGGACTTAAACAAAACCGCGGCTTTGATGTTGAACCTTCTAATTCAATGTGTTAATATCCTTGTTATTGAGTTGAATGGCCAACAGTTTTATTCAGTTAATCCATTATAAACTAAACTTTAACAAACGATCATTTGTTGGTTCAAAATCGCGATTCGAGGGGGATATCATTTAATTATTTCATCTCCAAATGTAATCCACAATCACCTTAGTACTGTCGGCAAAAGAGCTAGGTATACAGGCAACAAAGTTATAATTTTTCCATTAAGTACGTACCTACAGTTCACATTTACAGTTTCATATTAAAAAAAAAAATGAACACTAAGACGTGACGCATTTGTTCGGGTGACATGATTCGGCATAGCCGGGCAGCGAAAAAATATAAGTACATATTCGATTTTGCCGCTTGGCTATGCCGAAACATTATGCCGACCCGAGCAAGACAGTGTGCAGCACCCCTAAGACACTTGAACTTCGATGTGAAGAATTGCCTTCAAAATGTAGTTGCAAGTTAGCCAAGTTGCCTGTACACTTACAGTTTTTTTGATGATATTTGCAAGAGTAGCACTAACTAACAAATAACGGTGAAGGGACGGCAGCCTGGACGGCCCGCGAGAGCTCGTATTACCAACACCTGACGATTCAACTGGACAAGCGGCGGGAAATGCGCGGGATCGCCACGCGCGGCCGCTTTGCCACTGACGAGTATGTCACCGAGTACATGCTGCATTATTCTGATGATGGGGAAAGCTGGCGGCCTGTGACCACTGAGGATGGGTATGCGCAGGTTGGTTGATTGGTTGGTTGGTTTGGTTGACATTTGTAACATAGTTCTAACAATCTCTTCCTAAAGATAGCACACGTATCATCAATTCGGAAACGGATCGTCATCTTATCGCCGCGGTTCGTGAGCTTGTCGCGAGGCGAGGCGATTACGTTACGATTCTGATTAGTGTGCGTTGCAGTAGAGAGTTTCATTCAAAGAATACTGCACGGCTCGAGTTGATACGGTGACGATCCCTTACCGAGTTGATATGTGTGCTATGACCTTAAAGCTGATATCAGTAGACGCTTCACTTTTTGTCAATTAACTGACTTCTTTTGGTCTTTCATTGCATCTTTCACTCAAATTGAAACGTCTGAACACGAAATGAAACAAAAGTGAAAAATTAATTCATTAGTGAACCGATCCAACGATGTTGAATTTCGGCACTCGGTATCTTTCACTCGCCTACCGAATGATCGGAAAATGAAACGAAAGGAGCAGAAGCAGATGGACGTCATTTCTATGTAATTTTGTCAACGTGAAATGAAACAAAAATGAACAGTTACTCAAGTGAACATTCACTAAAGCGACACTTCTCGTATCTGATTTACATTCAAAGGTAGAATTTCTGCTTTCATTCTTAATCCGATCCAGCCTCTCCCATGCTGTCCTCCCTAAGCGACGCCCTGAGCCTAGGCCCGTACCCCACAGGGGGTGCCCTTAGCGTGTAGTCGCTATAAGTCTTATGCCCTAAATTTATTGAGGCGCACCCACAAGAAAGTCCGGCTAAGCAGCCGACCACCTCCTAGGTTGACATGCCAAAAAAAAAACTGCTTTAATTGATTTATGGGAGACAACGGCCGTGATTTGTCATCTTCATCAACGATAAATGTTGAATATAACCTTTGTGAATACATTGGGTTAGGGGAATTAAAACAATGCACGGTATGCTTAGTTTTATTGGTCTGTTTATTGTGGAGACCTATGGCCAGAAAGCTGTGTGACGATATTTTGAATGTCAACACATAATATACCATTCAAGACGAGTTGGTAAAGTAATCAATGCTGTACGGACTATTTCAGTCATTTGCAAACAATCATGAACGTTGTCTGTGTTGACATGGTTACATAGAGATTTAATTAGTGCAGTAGGTACTAAACAGCTGATCAATATATATAGCGCTCATAATACACCACAAATTGAACTTAAATACCAAACCAATAGGGTTCATATTCCAACAGATGTTCGAAGGCAACCACGATGGCAACACGGTTGAGAAGAACGAATTTGAAGTTCCTATTATAGCGCAGTTCATACGGATCAACCCGATGCGATGGCGCGACAAGATCTCTATGAGAGTCGAGGTTTATGGATGCGATTATGGTACGTATTTTCAGAACAATAGAGGTCATATTGTATCAAGTTTCTGCATACATTTTGGTGGTCACAAAATCTATGCGAGTTTATTGACCTCTAGCGTCTTGAGTTGTTAAAAACATTCCCAAAATAATAGAAACGTATAATTTTTATTTTGAAAATAACAGCTCTATAAATCGTTTTGATTACTTGTTTTATAGAGTGCGCTATAAATATGAAAACTAGTAAAAACACCTTTCGCCCCATGCTATTCAATTGTTATATGTATTTTATGTGTTCTTAAGAATACCCTATGACCGTCTAGCTATATTCAGGTTCAAGTGCTACACACCTACTGAAAGGTTAAAGCTATAAAATATCTTAAATATCCTTGACTGGCATTGCTCCCAGCCCCGCCCGGTGCGCGCGTGTGTAGTTATATTAGTAACCTCCAATGACTTTCTCGAGAATCCACAATACCTACCAGTTAACAACAATTTTCCCATTTAAAATAGTAAGTGAGTTACTTCATGTACCATGTATGTACATACTTTGATATAGAAGGTGTAACTTAAATAACGAACAACCTCTTAAGGGGTCATTGTACTCATCATTATGAACAACTTTTACTATGGGTCTAAACCAGAAATCGCGAAAAAAAATCATCTGTTCCCTACATTTTTAACGATTTATGCAAACATAAATTGTAGGGAACAGCAGATTTTTTCTCTATTTCAAATACTAAAGTTGAGTACAATGACCCCTTAAGATGTTGTACGTTATTTAAAATACACCTTGTTAAATATGATATAGAAAACACTGATCTAATTGAAGTCGTATTTCGCCAACTATAATAATCAAAATCTTTTCCCACCAGTTGCCGACACTCTTTACTTCAACGGCTCTTCCATAGTCAAGATGGATTTACTCCGGGATCCCATCTCGGCTTCCCGTGAAGTCATCCGCTTCAGGTTCAAGACCAGTACAGCATCAGGAGCTCTCATGTACTCCAGGGGAACGCAGGGAGATTATATGGCCTTACAGCTGAGGGATAATAGACTTGTGCTGAACATTGATTTGGGTGAGTTATTTCTTTCAACCTAACCTAAGTTTTTCAGCAATTGTTGTATTTCATAAAAGGAAAAGGCTCTCATTTCAAAATGATCCACAAAATTTTTGAAATAAAAAAAAAATTGCGTAGCCTTTTCCCAACTATGTTGGGGTCGGTTTTCAGTCTAACTGGATGCAGCTGATTACCAGTATTTTATTTATTATTTTTACCATTTTTTTTTTAAATCGTATCCATTTATTGTCTGTTGCATAAAAAAACTTTTTACAAAAAAAAAAAACAACCGACTTCAAAAAAAATACTTAAGTACTAAAAAAAAAAGTGAAAAATAATTTTAATTTCGGAAGTCGGTGTCTTTATGGATCGGTATTTTAGCTTTTTGCCACCGACTTCCGAAATTAAAATTATTTTTCAGTTTGTAGTATTTGTTTTTGAAGTCGGTTGTTTTTTTTTTTTGTAAAAAAGTTTTTTATTTTTCACTTTTTAGTGGGTCAGTCTCAAATTTATCTAAATTAAAATAGCCTAATGTCAACTGCTCATCACCTTTTATAAAATATTGTTTTTCCCGATACAAGGACGTTAATTGTTGAAGAGTTCTCCCAATAAGGAATCAGGAGAACTGGAACTGATGGTGAAGTCACCATCAGCTCCACTTCAACATAATTATGTATTGTGACGAGCATAAATTGCTTAGTAATAATCGAATCACAATCCGTGAAATACGAATTATTGAGTAGTTCCGATGGCCATCTGTGGTGTTCCTCATCAGTTCCACTTCACTGTGGTGTTCCTCATCAGTTCCACTTCACTGTGGTGTTCCTCATCAGTTCCACTTCACCGAATGGTGCTTTCCGGGAGCAAATGCACGAGTTACTATAAAAAATACCCAAATCGCTATAGGTGTGCCGATATTATTTGAAGGTTCCCCTCGATTTCTCTGGGATGCCATCATCAGATCCTGGTTTCCTTATCATGGTACCACCCTTGGGATATCTCCTTTACAACAAAAAAAGAATCATTAAAATCGGTTCCTAAACGACGAAGTTATCCGCGAACACTCATAAAAAAAAAGTAAAAAAAAAATATACGGTCGAATTGAGAAACCTCCTTTCTTTTAAGTCGTCTTAAAAATAGAAAAATATAAGACATAAAATAATATTTTTACATAATAAATAATAAGTCTTTTTTTTAACTTCATTTTAGCGTATTGATTGCAAAAAGTATTAAAAAAGTTCAAAGATGATTGGCTCAAAATATTTGGTAACTTGCTTCAATAAATATAAATAATTCAGAAAACAGCTACAGCAGCAATACAGTGTGATAAGGCTGGTTTTCTACGAGACATACAACAGCTCCGTATGGAGCAATTTTATTCGTGGATTTACTGCTGCTTACTGCCTTTCTTCCTCGCAATGCTCTGGTGGAAAGCCACCCTAAGGGTTGGTTACTAACAAGACATTGTTCAACAGGCTCAGGAACATCAACGTCGTTATCAGTGGGTAGTCTCCTAGACGACAACATCTGGCACGACGTGGTGATATCCCGCAACAGACGCTCCGTCATCTTCTCAGTGGACCGAGTGATCGTGCAGGACCGCATCAAGGGAGAGTTCTCGCGACTCAACCTCAACAGGGCTGTGAGTATGAGGCATTTGCAAAGAAACTAGAAGGTTTAAATTTATATGAGGGTATAATACTGAATAACTTTCTTTATGAGTCCCATATCACAATATCCAGTATAATGAACCGAAATTCGTAAAAGTACAAACGGCTTTTTGGCCTCCTGTGCCCAATCCTGCAGTTTAGTTTTCAAACCAAATTCTGTTTGATGTTTCTCAATATGATAAAGTATTAGTGGAGTTGGAATTGCCTTCATTGGACAGGACCCACCACAACTCCCAAAAACCTTCCAGTGTTTAGTCATAGTCATAGTCAGAGACAGTCTTTGTCTTTGGTTATAAAAAAACTTTTAGAGGTTTGAAAAGAACCCTTTCTACAACCTTATGTCTCATTCCAGTTCTACATAGGAGGCGTACCAAACTTCCAGGAGGGTTTGGTAGTGAACCAGAACTTCACCGGCTGCATCGAGAACATGTATCTGAATGCTACCAACGTCATCCAGGACCTGAGGCAAGGCTACGAGACCGGAGAGCCCTTCAAGTTCACTAAAGTTAACACGCTTTATGCTTGTCCGGTAAGTTTTAATATATTGACAAAAAGTAGATTTGTCAGTTTTACAAGTTTTTTTAGGGTTCCGTACCTCAAAAAGAATAAACGGAACCCTTATAGGATCACTTCGTTGTCCATCTGTCTGTCAAGACCCTTTTTCTCAGGAACGCGTGGAGGTATCAAGTTGAAATTAATATCAAATACGTAGGTCTATGGTCCCTTAGAGTTCTAAAAAAATGAAGCTTTTAAATCAACGCAATAAAAAAAATACGACCATTTATGCGACATATTTTGATACTCGCAAGTAAATCAAAACCTATAGGGTGCTTCCCATTGACATAGAATTATGAAATTTAGCAAGAAGCAAGATCTTACAGCACAAGTAAAGGAAAAAGTCCGAAAATCGCTAATTTGTAGTTTTATCGCTTAAAATTTTTTTTTTTGGGAATTCTGGTATTTCAACAACAATATTAAGTTTGTTTTTGGGACAAATTATTTTCAACTACGGAACCCATCATTGTGCGTGGTCCGACAAGCACTAAGCTGGTTTTTTTTTATCTGGCAAAGCAGACAAATCCAGCTTTTATACCTATAAAAAATGTGTAAATTTTAGAAAGTTCAAGAAAATGTATTTACTTACATATTAATTTGTAAAAACTTTTATATGTAAGTTCGAGAAATGTTTGAGGTTGGATTGAGGCGACTATTTTTGTAACTGAAGTGAATATAATAGGTTGAGGAAAAAGTTTCTTCGCATTTTTTAAGAAAATTCAAAATATTTTTTAATATACATATTTACATTTAACTAAATTATATAGGTACCATTTTGTTCGATAACTTTTTGCCATCTTTTAGGTAGGGACATGATCCCATTGCTATAGAAATTTTGGGACTTCTGATCAAAATACCGCGACAAGTGGTTTTGGCAGTCCTCTCGTGATGTTAACCTGACACTGCCTAAAGAACTCTGAAAAGACCGAAACAGGTGGAAATCTGAAGGTGCAAGGTCAGGACTATACGGCGGATGCATTAACACCTCCCAGCCAAACTCTCTTAATTTTTGCTGAGTGGCTAAAGATGTGTGAGGTCTAGCGTTATCATGATGAAAAACCACACCCCTTCTGTTGATTAATTCCGGCCGCTTTCTCTCAACTTCTTGCTTTAATCTCATCAGTTGTTCGCAGTAGAGTTCAAAATCGATGGTCCTGCCTGGTGGTAACAGCTCATAATGAATAATGCCCTTCCAATGCCACCACACACACAGCATCACTTTGTCGCGAGTTAACTCGGGTTTCGCCACAGTCTGTGAAGCCTGACCGGCCTCTGACCACGACCTTTTTCGCACGTTCTTGTCGTACGTGATCCACTTTTCATCACCAGTTATCAGCTTCTTCAAAAATGGTTCGGTTTCATTACGTCGTAATAAAGAATCACAAATGAGTACACGGTTCATTAGGTTTCTTTCAGTGAGCTCGTGAGGTACCCAAATATCGAGCTTTTTTGTGTACCCAGTTTTTTCAAATGCGCCAAAACCATTTTGTGGTCAATTCCCAGTTCTTCAGCTACGTCGTAACTACTGATATGCCGATCTTGCTCCACTTTTTCAAAAATGGCATCCATTTTATCCGTAATAGGGCGACCAGAGCGACGTGCATCTTTGACATCAAAATTTCCGGATTGAAAACGCTTAAACCAAATTTGTGCTACTCTCACAGACACTGCACTGGGTCCATAAACATCGCAAATTTTTTTCGCGGCTTGCGTTGCATTTTTACCTTTTTTGTAGTAAAATTTTAAAATGTATCGAATTTCTTCATTAGATTCACTCATCTTGACAGTACGAAAAACAAACGAAAATCACACATTTTCCTAATTTGAATTTGGAATTATGTTTTTAAAAATTTTAACTTTCAATGATACCAAAACCAGCCAGATACAAATAGTATAGCCAAAGATATTTTATTTTAAGTTCATACAAACTATAATGCGAAAAGACTTTTTCCCCAACCTAATAAAATGTAATATCAGAGAGAGTATTAGGTATGTAGATGGATTTGTTATTTAGCCATTATTTTTGCGATATCTAAGGAGAGTGATCTACGTGTACTAGAAAGATCGCAGGAAATCCATGTCCGAAAATAAAAACTAAAAGTCTGCATTAGTATTTATACGTAGGCTTATCCTGTAGCATTATTATAAATATAATAGTAACCCGATATTTACTTACAGGAACCGCCAGTGGTCCCCATCACCTTCCTAAAGGAAGGCTCCTACGCTAAGCTGCGCGGCTACTCGGGAGGGAACACGCTCAACATCTCGCTCGAGTTCCGCACCTATGAGCAACACGGCCTGCTCATATACCACAAGTTTAACACCGAGGGACACGTAAAGGTGAGATTTGTGTTCCCTATATTGTAGGCTAGTTTTTTAGGAATGATTGGAAGTTTGCCGTAATATAAATTTTCGGGTCGGTCGTTGAAACAAAGTCGAAAGCAAATAAAATGTTAATTAAATTTATTTCTCCATTTTCAAACTGGAAGCCGTTTTGATGCTCTCGCGGGCTATGCTAAGTCGGCTGCGCCGGCTGTTGTTATTAAACCAGGGTTCGTAAAAATCCGATATTAATTAATTATAATAAACTAGCTTTTGCCAGCGGCTTCGCCCGCTTGGATTTCAGAAAATATCCCTCGGGAACGTAATACCGAGAATTCTTTCCTTATTCCTTGTCTACATTATAAAGGGAACCTCTGAGCAAAATTTCAGCTTTCTAGGTCCAAGGTTTTGGGCTGGACGTTGATGAGTCAGTCAATCAGTCAGTCAGGACTTATCTTTTTATTTATATGGATGTCATAGTATCTGATATAATATATCGGATATTATGTATGTAGTTATATCGTGTACATGTCGCAGCCAACTGGTCGTTTGGTCTTGTTGGTTGGTTTGGTCGTTAGCCGTATGGTCAACCGCCTAGTCTTTTCATCAAACGGCGCCGTTCAACTAGCGGCCTGAATGATTTTCAGCCATTCAATCAAACAGCTAGGCAAATTACTTGGATCGATAACGTTTAACTACTTGCCAAGCCCAGACATTTAAATTTAGCTCCATTTTCTGCCACCTGGCGCTAAAATTTACACTGTCAATATTGCGTCGACAAGCCACAATATTTCTGGTGTTTAAATGCGTTTACGAAAAACCGAATCGGGGCAGCCCGATTCCACGTAGTCTTTTGGCTGCTACCACTTTTTTTTTTTTTTGTGAATGGGAAATCATCAAATGACTTCTCCCGCTCTGGGCAGAGCGGGAGGGCGTGTCAGACTTTTACTGACTAAAACCCACCCATGCTCCTTCAGCTGCCCGTGCCAGGGCCACGGTATCTCTTTCGAACTACCCGCGACCCCGGCGGCATCGGCCCAATTGACCCCGTCACTGCTGACATCTCTTTGAGGCGCGCGTGGAACAACGCGCCGTTGACCCGGGTATTCTTCAAAATAGTGCCGCCGTTCTTTATAAATTTTAGGACGTCGTACTAAATCGTCCAAGTCATTTATATTTTCAATTCATTTTGATCTTCGAAGAAAAAGTTGTACGCTGCTTCCATTTCGATGATTTCGACAACTGACTAAATGTCGGTTAGTAAATCAACGGACCTCTAGGCAGCAATTAAATATAACGCCTGAGTAAGACATTTAATCGTGGATTATCGCTTAGTGAAACTAGCTACTCTTAATGTCCGGTTGACATTTTAACAGAAGATTAAGCAATCTAACATGTTATGGTGAAACTAGGTCTCAGTCTGAGATCGAAACTTGTTTAAAACTTTCTTTAATGTAGACAACTACTGAACGCAATTTATTTCTGGAAGGATTGTGATAAAATGTTCCCTATTTGGATAGGATCTCACGTGTCATGATGACATAACACGTCATTGCAATAAACTTTGCCCTTCCACAAGCAAATGTTAACGCCACAATCACACTAACATTATAAAGGCGAATGTTTGTGAGTGTGTGCGTGCCTGTGTTTGTATGTTTGTTACGTCTTCACGCTCAAACGGCTGGACCGTTTTGGATGAAATTTTGTATGTAGATGCTTATACCCTGGATTAACACAAATGCTACTTTTTACCCGGTCTACGCGGGTGAAACCGCGGGGCGCAGCTAGTAACTTCACAAAACTTATTCTCCAGGTATACATAGAAGAAGGCAGAGTAAAAGTAGAACTAGAAACGCCCGGCTCTCCTCGAGTTAAACTAGACAACTACGCGGAAGACTTCAACGACGGTCGCTGGCACTCGCTGTTGCTGACGATGGCTACTGACAGCCTGACCCTGGCCGTCGACTACCGGCCTGTCAAGACCTTGAAGAAGTTGAGGTTCATGACGGGCAGCACTTATTATATTGCTGGTAAGTATTGCTGATCTAGCCTAATGTAGGCAACACCATTTAAAGGCTATGTTAAGATTTTTTCAATAAGGATGTGTTTTATAAATCAGTGTTTTAGTTGTAAGAAATCTTGTTCAGCACAAAGAATACCTTATAGACTAGCCTGATAGGCTATTGTAAAAGTCGACTAGAAGACAAGCCATATTGCGTGCACTGACATATCTATTCCATATGCCAATCCCAATCCAATTGATAAAATTTCTTAAACAAAAAACAACTTTATAACTCAATGTTTTAAGTTAATTTCAGAATGCCTATTTCTATCCATCTCTATCTATATGTACTATATTATTACTATTGAAAAATTCATAAAAATGTCTGAAGTTGTAGTGCAAACTAAATTTAATGTGGGTTTTAAAGTAATATTTAAAAACACATTTTTTTTAGTTTTTGGAAGCTAAATTTCGAACGCAGGATACACCTGAGAATCAACATTATTACTGCTGCACGGTTAATCTCAGTTTCCTTCAAAATGAAGCTTGAACTAACAAGTTTTCCCACCCTTTAGGTGGAAAGGCACCGCCGCGCGGCTTCATCGGCTGCATGCGCAAGATTGCAGTAGATGGCAACTACCGACTGCCGACTGACTGGAAGAAGGAAGAGTACTGCTGTCCCAACGAAGTGGTCTTCGACGCTTGTCAGATGATTGATAGGTAACATGAATAACATATACAAGGATCTAATAGGTAGCGTTCTGTAGATTCTGACCTGCTTTTAACTTCAATGCATAATGAAGGCCAGATGTTCCAGATTAAATGTTAACTGGTTCTGGGATATAACTTTTATTATTAGGTTGGGGAAAAAGTCTTATCGCATTATAGTATGTATGAACTTAAAATAAAATCTCTTTGGCTATATTATCTGTATCTGGCTGGTTTTGGTATCATTGAAAGTTTAAATTTTAAAGAACATAATTCCAAATTCAAATTCGGAAAATGTGTGATTTTCATTTGTTTTTCGTACTGTCAAGATGAGTGAATCTAATGAAGAAATTCGATACATTTTAAAATTTTACTACAAAAAAGGTAAAAATGCAACGCAAGCCGCAAAAAAAATTTGCGATGTTTATGGGCCCAGTGCAGTGTCTGTGAGAGTAGCACAAATTTGGTTTAAGCGTTTTCAATCCGGAAATTTTGATGTCAAAGATGCACGTCGCTCTGGTCGCCCTATTACGGATAAAATGGATGCCATTTTTGAAAAAGTGGAGCAAGATCGGCATATCAGTAGTTACGACGTAGCTGAAGAACTGGGAATTGACTACAAAACAGTTTTGGCGCATTTGAAAAAAACTGGGTACACAAAAAAGCTCGACATTTGGGTACCTCACGAGCTCACTGAAAGAAACCTAATGAACCGTGTACTCATTTGTGATTCTTTATTACGACGTAATGAAACCGAAGCATTTTTGAAGAAGCTGGTAACTGGTGATGAAAAGTGAATCACGTACGACAAAAACGTGCGAAAAAGGTCGTGGTCAAAGGCCGGTCGGGCTTCACAGACTGGCGAAACCCGGGTTAACTCGCACCAAGGTGATGCTGTGTGTGTAGTGGGATTGGAAGGGCATTATTCATTATGAGCTGTTACCACCAGGCAGGACCATCGATTCTGAACTCTACTGCGAATAACTGATGAGATTAAAGCAAGAAGTTGAGAAAAAGCTGCCGGAATTAATCAACAGAAGGGGTGTGGTTTTTCAACATGATAACGCTAGACCTCACACATCTTTAGCCACTCAGCAAAAATTAAGAGAGTTTGGCTGGGAGGTGTTAATGCATCTGCCGTATAGTCCTGACCTTGCACCTTCAGGTTTCCACCTGTTTCGGTCTCTTCAGAGTTCTTTAGGCAGTGTCAGGTTAACATCACGGGAGGACTGCCAAAACCACTTGTCGCGGTATTTTGATCAGAAGTCCCAAAATTTCTATAGTAATGGGATCATGTCCCTACCTACAAGATGGCAAAAAGTTATCGAACAAAATGGTACCTACCTACATACTTTATATAAATGTAAATAATGTATATTAAAAAATGTTTTGAATTTTCTTAAAAAATGCGAAAAAACTTTTTCCCCAACCTATTATATCGCTACATCGTGTCTCGCAAATAAATTGTAAGCCTGGGGTTCCCAAAAGTGTAATACACCCATATTTCGCATGTAAGGGATGTGTACCTATTGCCGATAACCTTGCACACAAACGGTCTCCGGTCTGCTATCAAAAAGCTGATAGATAAACCGCTATGGCCCACGCACAATGGTCCACATGAAGGACTAAGTGCGGAAACCATACCTTCTAACTAGGAACTAGGAACTAGGCTGATAGATAAAAGTATAGCTTTTCCCGATGTAGGGACGTTAATTATTGAGGAGTTCTCCTAGTAAGAACCAGGAGAACTGGAGCTGATGGTGAAGTCACCATCACCATATGCATTTTGACAAACATAAATTACTTAGCAATCATATTAAAGTAATCGAATCGCAACCTGTACTAAGGTAGGTCCGATGGCCATATGTGGTCTTCATCATCAGTTCCACTTCACCAAATGGTGCTTTCCGAGAGCAAATGCACGAATTACTATAAAAAATACCCAAATCGCTATAAGTGTGCCTATAATATTTGAGAGTTTCACTCAATTAAGCATATATAATGAGAGAGTGCCTTGACTTCCATAATACAAGTCCTACTTAGTTTGGAAGTCAAGAGCTCATTTCCGTGTACGTTTTTTAATATGCAATAAACTTTATTTCCATAAGATCCCCTCGTCAGATTCTGACTTGGTGACAATGCAATCACGCAACAAACACACAAAAAAAAAACACAGTCGAATTGAGAACCTCCTCGTATTGGAAGTTGGTTAAATATAATGTTAAGCATGTCGTTAATGTGTATTATTTTTTCTCGTGTAGATGCAACCCTAATCCTTGCGAGCATGGTGGAGTGTGCACGCAAACGGCAGATGAGTTTACATGCAACTGTCAAGGAACAGGATACGCGGGGGCCGTGTGTCATACTTGTAAGTAACTTTATTCTCAACTCAATATTAATATTTTTTATCCTCTAATTGGTGTACTTTCTCCGGTTGTGCTAGGTGCTTTCGGTTCAATATACCAAGAAAATGTCTTTTAGTGCTCTCACTGAAGAATTTTGTGGTATAATAGTTTCTGTAGTTAAATACATAAGTGCAGTGAATTGTTTGGCAGTTTTCGCTTCTCGACGATCTAGAAACTCCTCGTGTAAACGCAGTACTAGGCGAACAACAATAGTCGGTAAGGATGCTCATCACTGTTTTGTTTTCAGCTGTACACCCGCTGTCGTGCCAAGCGTACAAGAACGTGCAAGCAGTGTCGCGCTCAGCAGACATACACATTGACGTTGACGGCTCAGGACCTCTCCCCGCCTTCCCTGTTACTTGCGAGTTTTATTGTAAGTATTAAAATAAAATAAAATAAATAAATAAATAAACATTTATTTCAGAATCACTTCCATATTTGTTAGTAACAATGTAGGCTTACTAGTGTGTGTATGTATTAATTTTAGTTACTTATTTTAGTCAAATTAATAAGATTATGTGCCGTACACGTTTCCAACTCTGATTAAGTTGTTTTTCTAATAAAAGTCAGTAGGAGGCAACATAGCCAATGCTATTTTTTTTTTAATCAATTACTATGAAAATGAAATATCGCGATGTAAATGAACATGAGCCGTTCGAAATGTCTTCCATTTCTAACCCCAATCTTCTCACACAGCGGACGGTCGCATAATAACAGCGGTGCAGCACTCTAGCTCCCAGAACACGGTGGTGGACGGCTACCAGGAGCCGGGCAGCTTCCGCCAGGACATCAGCTACGACGCCGGGCGCGCGCAGCTGGAAGCGCTGCTCAACAGGTCGGACAACTGCATGCAGCATCTCGAGTACATGTGCAAGCATTCCAGATTGTTGAATTCGCCTAGTAAGTGTCATTTTAATAATATAGGAAATTATTTTTTGATTCATTTGTTAGCTATCCGATCAGAAAAGTATGGTATCAGTTTAGCACCGTTAAGGGGAGAGTTTTTAAATCAGGTTTTTTTTTCCGACTGGCGGTAAGTTCACGATAATAATCCATGAAACTTAAAAAGTGCCTTATCTCGGAAATAACCTAGTCAAAACTCTGTGATTCAAACTCAAACAATTTATTTCAAATAAACCAATTACAAGCACTTTTGAACTGTCAAGGGGTCGGTCAGTCAGAAAGATGAGCTAGTTGCCCATTCCAAAGCGTAGTAGGTACCTATGGACAAGAACGGACAAGAACTCCACGGACACTCTTTTAAATCGAAATTGGTTGCATCATTCATGTTGAAATTATACATGTGAGAACGACGCAGAACGTTAAAAGCGTCCGTAATAATAAGTAAAAAAAAAAAAATTCTAAAATTAAACTAAATTCAAATAAGCCGTTAGGTACAGCAGAGAGATGACCAGTTTCTACTGACAGCGCCCGTTCACGAACATGACTTGAATGATTTACCAATCATTGTCTTGCCCTCTGTTGTTGCAAAACTGTTAATGGTATGGTATATACTACACTCGATGTGTATGCTAGCATTGACTATTGTTGTTGACAGAAGATGCACTTCTGGTTTTATTTAGCACTCTCAGGTTTCAGTTCCCTTAAGTTGGTTTAATTTCGCAGGCGAGGAGTCTTCGTTCCACCCGTTCGCCTGGTGGGTGTCCCGCAGCGGCCAGCGCATGGACTACTGGGCCGGCGCCACGCCCGGCTCCAGGATGTGTCAGTGTGGCGTGCTGGGCTCCTGTGCCGACCCCACCAAGTGGTGCAACTGTGACGCAGAGCATATGAAGCCTGATGGTATAAACATCTCCAACATTACAATATAACATGAAAGATTGAAAAAAAAAATAGTTAACATTAAAAAATTATTGACATACCTTCGAGCTACGAAATCTCTAACTACTTCCACTTTGTTGGCGGCTGTGGAGCTGACGTTAATTACTGCACAACACTCCCTGAACGACACTCCGCGAATAACTGAATATAGTGGACTGTATTTGTTCGGTTTCTCTGATTCCAAGGAAGTTAGGCTTGGTAAAATGAAATAATTACATGTTGCTTAGAACAAGAACTTTATAGAAGAAAGTTATTTTCCCGCACATACATGACAACATATAAACTAACATAATTATGAATTGTCGAGTATCAATAGGGCAGTAAAAACAATGTTACAATATAAAAATATTAACTTAAGGGCCTGTTCCACCACCTACGATTAAGTTCCTATTAACTTACTTGGCAGATAATTTCATACAAATTCTGTTCCATTTTTAAATTTATTTGGTGAGTAGTGGCTATTCTGACATCGTGAAATAGGCCTTTACTTCCTCAAAATAAAAGCACTGTTAAATTGAAATAAGAACACTATAAGCGTGCGGTTAACTGTACAAGACAGACAAACAAAATGGGTCTGTCATTAGCGTGTTAATATCTCATACAAAAGTGAAGCCAAACGTGTTATTTAGTAAGTTTTGAGTCTTGTTCTGTATAAGTTGACACAACCTTACCGTGCAACATAGTGCGGTTCCTCACCTAAAGTTTACATTACGTTCGCAATAACCTTTAAAAAAATCAATTTGTTGTTCAATACTACATTTTATTATTCTTATTCAGAGTTCCAAGTGGACGGCGGTGAGATCACAGAGAAAGAGTTCTTGCCAGTAAAACAACTGCGGTTCGGAGACACCGGCTCACATCTCGATGAGAAAGAGGGACGGTACACACTCGGACCACTGCTGTGTGAAGGAGACGGTATGTAGCTTATGGATGTATCTATCAAAGGTCGTCTCGTAGTGTACATGTACTAATGTAAGTAGTGGGCCGCGTCATGTCAGCTTGGACGAG
The DNA here is from genome assembly GCA_946251885.1 of Cosmia pyralina. NCBI lineage: Eukaryota > Metazoa > Arthropoda > Insecta > Lepidoptera > Noctuidae > Cosmia > Cosmia pyralina. The sequence continues at coordinate 1,584,296 of OX276348.1, read as the reverse complement.
CTCTACTTACAAACAAAACTGGCATTTATGCCGCGGCTGGGGCTACCAAACTAATAAGACCAGACAAATTGATTATTGTGATAGTTGATTTTCCGAGATGACAGATGAAACAGGGCAGACGGACACGACAACGTTATAAAAGTTTCTTGTTTGCGCAAAACGACTATGACAACTGAATTGAAATAGAAAAACATTAATTCGATAAGGACACTACACGATTGCGCGATAATACCCGATTGACTATTTATTTTACTGCAACATAACGGACATCGGCCAGTCCACATTAGTTATAGACAACCGTTAGACAAGATTCATACACTCAACCATTTTATTTATTTATATCAGGTATGGGCAACCTTTGACATGTTGAGGGCCAAACTTTAGCGTGCTAATACGTTCGCGGGCCGCGTTTAAAAGTACTTAGTGCATTTTAAAGTAGTGATAATATTTTTTGCGATAGATATTAGACATGAAATAATACGACAATGTTATTATAGTACAATTTATTAAAATAACAAAATGAAATTTAAAAAAATAGTACATTATAATTAAATCGTTAAATTTGCAATTGTTACAAACTACGAAAATTAAATACACCGAAATCAATGAGACACTTGAGCTTGAATTTGGGAAACTAATCCATCGATATTTGGATTAATTCCACTGATACAAAGACGTAAAGAATTTTCCAAATTATCGTCAGTCAGTCTTGTACGATGTGTTGATTTATTAACTTTCATCAATGAAAAGAACTGTTCGCATTTATAAGTACTGCCAAACGCACAAATCAATCTTCTTGCGAATTTTCTAAGCTGCGGAAAATTGTCTTCTTCTAGGTATTTTTTGAAGAAATCGCACAACTCTACGTCTTCAAATTTGGATTTTAGGAGTGAGTTTTCTTGAATCTCGATTAACTCCATTTGTAAGTGTATTGGAGCATTTTGTACATTATATTTTGTAGGAGTAGCAAATAAACTGAAACAGTCTTCCATGTTTTTGAAGTCGCTAAATCTGTTCGAATATTGTTCCGACAGTAACTTGTACAAACCGACACTTTCAAGTCCCTACTTGCTCAGTAGTCAGTAGCGCCCTAAGCCTAGGTTCGAGTCCCACTATGGGCCGCCCTTAGCTGTGCTACTTAAAAATTATTTTACAAGGCGAGAGGCCCATCTGGCCCCGCCGACGCCCGGTTAAGCAACAAAGGCTCCCGGAGCCAATTGCGAAAAGGTCCGTACCAAAAAAAAAAAAAAAATAAAAAGACAGTAACTTGAGAATTCGTTGAAATGGTAACAATTACCAGACAGCATCTGTGACTCCCACAAGTGTAGTTTGATCTGAAACGCTTTCAAATGGCTGTACAAATCATATACTAACTGTCCTTGTTTTTGAAGTTTCAAATTTAAATCATTCAAATAGCCTGTAAGATCGACCAGAAATGGTAAGTCACATATCCATTTTGAGTCACTTAATTCAGATAGTGGTTTATCTTTTATTTTCATAAAGTACGCTATCTCATTTCTAAGCTCGTAAAACCGTTTCAACATTTTTCCTTTGCTCAGCCATCTGACTTCACAATAATATGTTACTTCGTTATATTAAGCTATATTTCATCCAAAAACGCCTTGAACTGACGATGGTTAAGCCCTCGGGATCGAATAAAGTTGATGGTTTTTACTACCACATTGATAACGTTCTGGAGTCGAATGGACTTAGAACACAAGTTCTGTTGGTGGATAATGCAATGAAGGACTATCAAATCATCTTTTTGCACATTTAATTCTGTTGCTTTTTCATTCAAAATTCCGATGAAACCTTTACGTAAGCCGACCATAGAAGGTGCACCATCAGTGCATACTCCAATTAATTTTGACCATGGCAAGCCAAAACTTGTGAATACCTTTTGAACTTCAATAAAAATATCCTCTCCTGTAGTGGTTCTTTTAAGCGGCTGTAAAGCAAGCAATTCCTCAGTAACAGTGAACTCCTTATCAACACCTCGAATAAATATAGCCAGTTGAGCTGTGTCAGACAAATCGGTGCTCTCGTCTAATGCTATGGAAAATGATTCAAAACCAGCCATACAGTCAGTCAATGTTATTTTTATATCATTAGCCATCATTTCTATACGTCGAACAACAGTTCGTCTTGACAAACTAATTTGTTCAAATTCATTTTTCTTTTCAGGACACAAAATACTGCTAACTTCTAACATACACTCCTTGATAAATTCTCCTTCGGCAAATGGTTTTAATGCCTTTGCCAATTTTGAGCTAACTATAAAACTAGCTTTCACAAAATTATCAAGTTGTGTTCTTTGTTTATGAAGCAATTGTTGCTGTTTTTCCAAATTTGCGATAAGCTTCTGGACTTTGTCTGTTCTTATTTGTCCTGTCAGTGAGTGCAGCGTAGCATGCTTAGTTGAGTAATGCCTCTTTATATTGAATTCATCATTACTGAAATGGATTCATTACACAGCAAACAAATAGGCTTACCATTGTGCAAGATAAAAAAGAACTCTTCAGTCCATTTTTCTTGAAACTGGCGGCCCTCTGTATCTACTTTTCGTTTCTTTCCACCAGACATCATTTTTGTTTACTTTTCGTTCAATAAACTTAATAACAAACTATAGTTAGTAACCACTCAAGATGCACACAAAGTCACAAAGCAAGTTGACGGCTCGAGCAGTTCGCTAGGATATCGCTTGTCCAAGTTATCACCTCGGTAGCACAAATAGAACTGAACTAACGTTCGGGCCATCCACCCACTTATATAGGCAAAATGAAGGAATAATCTGGAATAAACTAGTTTAGAATAATTGAGAACCAATAAAACTTTTGATGTGTCGCCCGTGAGGCGGCAAACCTCAAAGAATTTGATCGAGCAAGCCGAGTGGCGGCGATTATCAGAGTGAGGCGGCAAACATCAAAGGATTTGATGTTTGCCGCCTCACTGTCACTCCCATGAGTATTAGTACCTAATGTAATATTTTTTAAATTAGGTTTTTTCAAAATATCTCGCGTTCCGGATAATATCTTACAGCGGGCCGGATCCGGTCCGCGGGCCGGTTGTTGTCCATACATGATTTATATTATTTAAATAGTTTTACCAATGTTTGCATACACTACGAAAGTGACAGGAAGCTAAATCATCTACAAAACTTCTGACATATTGACATGACTATTAGCCAAAGACGTCGTGTTTTCAAATACTCATCATGCTAAATATCTAATCACCATGTTTCCCCGACAGATTTGTTCAGCAACGCGGTAACGTTCCGTATATCTGACGCGATCATCACTCTACCGATGTTTGACCTGGGACACAGTGGTGACATCTACTTCGAGTTCAAGACCACCAGGGAAAATGCTGTGCTTCTACATTCTAAGGTAAGGATTACTGTGAAACATTTGCATTTTGTCACTGGCGTTTTATCGTATCTTGGGGAAAATATCCACAATAATGTGGCTTACATGCCGCAAGAACGTATTTGAAGAAAGACGACATATTAATGCCTGCGAAACCGTCCCTTCGCGTCCGTTCCCAACTCCCGCGCGCGTATTTTATTTGTAACACAAATAAAATACGCGCGTGTACGAGTTTTTATAAAAAAAGCACTAAATTAATTTCCATCTTTCCTCCTCAGGGTCCTCAAGACTACATCAAGCTCTCCATCATTGGAGGAGACCAGCTTCAGTTCCAGTTCCAAGTGGGCGACACTCCGCTGGGCGTGTCGGTCGAGACCAGCAACCGGCTCGCGGACAACAACTGGCACTCCGTCAGTATTGAGAGGAACAGGTATGTTGGAACTTAGAATGTTGTCTAACGATTTCAGAGTTTAAATAAAAAGTGTGTTTACCCAGGCATGTGGGTTAAACAAATTGCGGCGACTAAGAACGGCACTTTCGTAAGTAAAAAATTGTAAAAATACAAAAAAATATATATATGGTGCTGTTTTATAGAATTCATTTTTATTTGTATGATCTGTTCCAAAAGTGTCTGATGAAACTATAAACAAACCCTGTTCACATTAAATTCTCACGCGATCATCCACTAAAGGAAATTGGTAACACATTCATCTGTACTTGGGAAGGTTTCAACTTTTACATCTCACCAATTTTTCCAACAATTATTGTTGGAAGAACATTATTGAATTGTAATTGGAAAAACATCGACGAAAATTGACGTTACAAAATTAACCTCTATTGTCAAATGAATTGTGAATGATAAGATTATTTATTATTAGAATTTCGAGTTCAAGTATTTCAATAATCACATCAAAGCACTCAATGTGTAAGTGACACTACAAATTAGCGTTCACGGGTACGTATACTGATTCATTTGATTACATTTTCATCAGATACGTTTGGAACAGACTATAGAAACAGTTATGTCACAAGGTTTTATGTAAGGCTTATTTCACACGTACCACAACCACAACACGTGGTTGGGCGCTAATTTGTATGAAAATTAATAGTTAACCACAGTTTGAGCACATTTTGTCGCTGCGATGTGGTGAGGTTGTGGTACATGTGAATGGTCCCTTAGGACCTAAGGAGTTTGAACATCGATTCTATTTTCCTTCCTCCAGGAAAGAGGCTCGCGTGGTTGTAGACGGCGCTCTAAAGAACGAGATACGCACAGCCAAGGAGCCTGTGCGAGCGCTGCACCTCACTACCGGGCTCGTATTAGGAGCCGCCTTAGACCGGAAGGACGGCTTTGTGGGCTGCATGAGAGCTTTACTGCTCAATGGAAGACCTGTGGATCTCAGGGGATATGCTAGAAGAGGTACGAAATATTCTTCTTTCGTTTTCTTGGCATGACAATTAAAATTTATGGTTTTGTGGTGTGCAATAGGGATTACAGTCTCGAATAGCACATAGGCTACTTTTAATCCCGGTAGTACGTTCCCATGGGATGATTACCGATCTCCATGCGGGCGAAGCCGCGGTCAAAAGATACAACTTTAATATTAAACTTCCATAAAATAAAGAAATCACGATGACAAGTCAAATCGTAAAAACCGTGCGAAGCAAGGGGCGTGTCTCGCTAGTAATGAATAAGAGAAAATAAAATGCCTTTAAGGCTAGGTTGTTCGGGCCTGTAGGCCTTTGAAACGCTACCTCCGCCTCCCCCAAATGTAGCGCGACGTGTTTATTTACGACGCGCTGCCGACGATTTCGCGGAAAATCTATGCTACCGTGTAAATATTTGCAGTTGATCAACTTAATTAGTTTTTCTTAGGTCGATTTTTTTTCCCTTAGGTTTACATTTTATGGTGTTTACGGTGGAGTGAACTAAGATACATAAAATGTCATTTTGTTTTCACATTATCAGATAACTATACCAACACGATTCGATAACAATAGGTACAATTATTATCAGCCCCATGATATTGGTGAATATCGATGACCATCGCGACACGACAAACAACCACACTACTAAGTCGGCGGCAGTTTGAAAAAGTTTGCTCAATTGAAAGAATGCCCGCTACTCTCACCCCGCACTGTCTTCGCCGGTAGATATCGTGCCGATATCGGTATCGGTGTGTGTGGAAATCGGTTATCATGGTATGGGCATGTGATGCGGAGAAATGCAGAAAATGTCGTCTGGAATGTTTTGATTATGAATCTGGATGACTATACGAGTAAGGGAATATCAAAGAAACGATGGATGATCTGTTTGAAAGATGATGTGGCTAGAAAGGGAATGACTATCGAGATGACGACTAATAGAGAAGTATGGAAGATAAAAACAAGTTGCATTGACCCCAAAAAAAATTGGGATAAGGGCAGGAGAATGCTGATAATCGGTATCAGTCGTTGTCTACGACGATATAAGTGACATTAAAACACAATGTAAAAGTGAATTATTCCATCATTGGGCTGAGTAGGAAACGAATATAGCAGATAGTTACAGATTGAACCTTTAAACGGCTATTTCAGTAAACTTTCATAAAACGAAATAGCTTAACGGTTCGACGACTGCTTTGCAAACCCGTGGTTAAAAGTTTGATTCTCAACTGTTATATTTTTTTCGATTCTTTTTTTATATTTTGTTATATACCTACTGTTATTTGATAGTTCGCATAACGTTCACAGAAAACATGAAATTTAGGCCTCTTATACCATCTATGTATATAATAAAAATAAATATTAATGGTTAGCTGACAGTTAATGAGAAATCCCGTGTGTACAATCTACTGTTATATTTTTTAGCGATAGCCGGGTTCGTCAGAAATAATTTGTAAGAATCACTCAGTGTATTCGTGTTATGCCATTAGGTATTACGCCTCCTTCCTATACAGGAACGACACGAACAACGTTTGTTTATTTATCCACTAAAAACGATAAACTTCGCAAGCAATGGGAAATTGCTACTGAAGGCTGCGCGTTTCGACCTCAGGACAAGCTGCTTCGTCGTCGGTCGCTTGCTCCCGCGTCACCAGTCCTAACTCTCTGTGTATTTTGGCTGCTGAGAGAGACCACAACTACAAACGTACTGTAAAGGAAAGTTTTATAAAATGTGGCTGTTGTTTTAGTATATTGTGTGTCTAACTTGCATCCCCTATAACCCCTTTAGTGACTGAATAAAAAAAAATTTTTTTTAGAATGGGCTAAAAATGGTCGTACTGTTTTGCTTATGCTGCAAACATATTCTTTTGTTTTTGATGTTGACCACTGCTCATGAAGATCAGTAATTATTGACAACTACATATGAAGGAACAATTGCCGTACTTTATTATCAAGGGATGTACCTACTGCTACAGCTATAATTTATCGAATCTACTATTCTGACATCAAAATTAATTTAGTATATTGTCTAATCGGCCCCGCTCATGTGGGATTGCCGTCCCATAGGACTATTTACCTAAACAAAAGTGCAAGTATCAATATGTTAAAAGTTACAAACCAACAATAGGATACGTCATCGACGAACTTGCTTTAGAACATGGGCACTGAGTGATACGGTTACCGCCTAACCATGGCTAGGTTCACAAAGCGCTATTTTTCGAATGTATAGAACACGATATTTTATCGTATACTGTGACTTTTTGTACTCAAAACTGATCATAGGGTGTCGTTTTTATGGTTTTCGAGGGAGCCAAAGCCGGTAGTGAAGTAAAAATGAAAATTCAAGATGGTGGATGTGAAACTTTGTGTTTGTGTTTTAAATCATACGTTATAAGGAACTTCATTCCTGACGGTGGTCCCCGACCGCACATTTTTATTTTTTTCTAATTTTCACTGTTGTTGCCAGAGTGAAAGTTGATTATTATTAGTATCCAACCGACAACCGGACACATTGTATTTATATTATGTGTAATTTATGTAGGATATGGTAGTAGACTAGTAGTGAAGACAGTTCGATGGAGAGTGAAAATACTAATGTGGATGAATCTGATGAAAAATCTTAGAAAAATGTGTTTTAAAACTTCTTCATAAAGGACCACGATAAAAAATTATAAACTACTCGCGCTTGACTATAATTTTATCGATAATAATTTGCAATGTGTCTTAACACTATCGTAAGATGACAATTAAACGTCATCATACCACATATAAATAATCACATTTTCGAAAACGATATTATGAATTAAAACTAATATATAATTACGAGATATTTTTTCTGAGCTGTCGCAATTTCATATCTAATGTGTTCGTCTTTTGTTTGAATTTTTTTGAACAACAGCAGGGAGAGCGAATTTTTTAAAATTTTGACACAGGTCCAACCTCGATGACGTCCCGCAGGACTCTGACCGCGAGCGGATTTAGCCAAATTTACTAATTTTGAGTTTATTTAAAAAAAATCTATTAAACTCAAAAATCCAACCGTTAAATTCCCTCTGAAATACGATTACCTCATGATACATGCAATTTTCATATAATTTTATGCTGTAATTAGGAAATTAAACGGAAAATGGTTTTGAAATCGACTATGTTTCGGATTTTTTTTTCATCGAGGAAATTACAATTTATCGTGTTTTGAACCGTTAATTTCCCTAAAGAAAGGATGTATCTATGGCATATATTTTTTTCAGGACCTTAATACAATAATTTGACCATTTAAAATTGATTCTAAAACAGGTAAAATTCGGATAACCTCCCGTTAATAAAATATTATTTATTAATTATTATTAAGCCTTTTATTTCCCAAAAAAATAAAAATTACATTAAAAAAAAAAATTCATTATATAAAAATATTAATTTGTATATCAATAATTCATTCTAGTTTAAACATGCATTTTAACAACAATTAGGTAAATAAAAATAGATTTTTAAATAAATTAATTAATTAGATTGAATAAAATAGAATAAAATAAATAATCTCTTTTTCAATTAATATTATGTATTGGGTGCCCATTTAAGGGCGAAGGCCTCCTCCATCTTTCGCCATACCTCTCTGTCTTGGGCTATTCTAGTCCAGGTGGGGCCAGTCACGGCCACAATATCGTCGCACCACCGGCGCCTGGGTCTACCACGAGAGCGTGGTGCATCGCGAGGGTACCAATGGAGGACCCTCTCACTCCAGCGTCCATCTGTGGCTCTAGCTACATGTCCAGCCCATCGCCATTTCAACTTGCAAGCTAATTCCACAGCATCTATTATTTTAGTGCATAGTCGTATGTCTTTATTTCTTTTACGGTCTCGGAGTTTAATTCCTAACATACTCCTCTCCATTGCTCGTTGGAAGGCTTGAAGTTTGTTTGTAACTGCCTGTGTTAGTGTCCAACTTTGACAACCGTAGAGTAGAGTAGGTAATATAATAGTGTCCATAGCTTTTTTTTTCAAGCGAATCGGGTTGCGTGATTTAAACACTTCTTTCAACGACCAATATCTTCTCCATGCACTCTTTATTCTGCGATCTACTTCATTTTCTGTCGGTCTGCTAAATGAAATGCTTTGCCCAAGGTAAACACAGTTATCCACGTACGCGATTGGCATGCTTTGTATCACTGTTGGTACTCTTGTGCTGTTGGTTAACAGGCATGTTTTTTCAGCGTTCATGTGAAGACCACACTTTCGGCTCTCTTTGTCTAGAGACTTCAGCATGCGCTCGAGATCTGCATGTGTTTCGCTCATCAAAACAATATCATCTGCGAAGCGGAGATGGCTGAGAAACTCGCCGTTTATTTTGATACCGACATCGCGCCAATTTAGCCTTCTGAAGATATGCTCCAAAACTGCGTTGAATAGGTTTGGTGAGATGGGGTCACCCTGCCTAACTCCTTTTTGAATGTTAAATGGCTCTCCCTTTTTCTCTAGTTTAATTATTGCTCTACTGTTCTTGTAAATTTCTTTTAAAATATTTATGTATTTTGTGTGGACTCCTTGTTCACGAAGAGAGCACCATAGAGATTCATGGGAGATAGAGTCAAATGCTTTGGAGTAGTCTACAAAGGCCACGTAGAGCTCTTTATTGTGTTCATTGTACTTCTCGATTATCTGTGTTAGCGTGAAAATGTGGTCGCTAGTAGAGAAGCCCGATCTGAATCCTGCTTGCTCTCTAGGTTGGTTTTCGTCTAAGGTCTTAGAGATTCTTTTTAATATTAGGCTGGTAAATAATTTGTAAAGTGTCTGTAGCATACTCAGTGGTCTGTAGTTGTCCATTTTGCCTGGATCCCCTTTTTTATAGAGTAAGGTTATAATCGCAGTATTCCAGTCAGGTGGTATCGACTCTTGTTTCATGATTTCATTGAATATTGTGGTTAAAATAGGTGTTAATGGCTCTCTGATGGCTTTTAATATGTCATTTGTTATACCATCTTCTCCAGGGCTTTTCTTCGTTTTCAGTTGATAAATGGAATTGCTAATTTCATACTCCAGAAATTTCGGTACACTGTCTGCATCAAGTAACTCCATATCTCGTAGTGAGTCTTCGTATGAGGCCGAATGACTATATAGTCTAGTATAAAATTCTGTCGCAACTTTCAATATTTGCTTTCTGTCCGTTACTTGGTGTCTGTGTTTTGTAAGTTGTGTGATCCATTTTTTGCTGCAATCTATTCTTTTGTAAGCTCTTTTTACTGATGCAAATTTCTCCAATTCATATTCAATAATAGTATATCTATGTTCTTTTGATTTCCTTTGTATTTTCTTTCTAATTAATTTGTACAATGCCGATAAATGTTTCCTTTCAATGTTAGTTTTGTTTTTCTTTTCTTTTAACAGAGTCCTTTCCTTTATTAGTCTTGCTAGGTTTTCGTGAATAATAGGTTCATAACACTTTTTGTGGTTTTTTAGTTTGTCTTTACTGTTTCTAATTTTTGTGACTAAGGTAGAGTAGGTGCGCTGTATGTTTATAAATTCCATGTTTCTTATTTCTTGCGAAAATTCATCTTTCAAGTGCTCTTGTTCAGGAGGCGCAATAACGGTAAAGTTTTTTTCTCCAAAATGTTTTCTTGACGTAACTCGCTTGTTGTGAAGTATCAGTGACGCACGCACCAGTCTATGATCCGTAGGATATGTAGTAGGTATGACATTGACGTTATGTATACTGTTATTGTATTTTGTTATGATGTAGTCGATTTCATTCCGTGTAACGCTATTAGGGTGAGTCCAAGTCCATCGCCGATTCGGGTTCAAACTCAAACTCAAACTCAAACTCAAAGCATTTATTTCAAATAAACCAATTACAGGCACTTTTGAATTGTCAATGGGTCGGTCAGTCAGAAAGATGAAGCTAGTTGCCCATTCCAAAGCGTAGTAGATCCCTATGGAGAAGAACGGGCAAGAAACTCCACGGACACTCTTTTAAATCATAATATTTTTACAAAATATTGGTTACATCGTTCAAGTTGAAAATATACATGTGAGAACAATGTAGAAAGACGTGCACGTTAAAAAGCGTCCGTAATAAAAAGATAATAACTAAAACAACTAAATTAAATATTAAAATTAAAAATAAGCCATGGCAGCTAAGAGACGACCAGTCCCAACTGACGGCGCCCGTTCACGAACATGACGCATGGATCAGCACCATTTAGCTCAACCATTTTGAAGGGAACTTAATGATCCAACACACACGCCACCATCAGCGAGACATTTGAGTGAGCATGACATACTCTCAACCGCCAGGGCACACTCAAGTCAGTGAAAGACGTACCCAGTAAAAGGTAGCTTAATAGTAGCTACATAGTGCTCACACGTGCTATGCAATTATATAATACTAAGAGATTGAATCTAAACAATGCAAAGAAAGAATTCTCTCATCTTAATCTTCAGCAGGTCCAACAATATATCCGAATGCTAATCAATTAATTAATGCGTCCTTGTGGAGCAGGACAAGCATTCAGCCAAGCATTTTTGTCAGCGATGTAATCCCCCAACTTATAATATGCCTGGCTGCATAGTGTGCGTTTTATACAAGATTTAAATTTCCTTTCATTCAGCTGGAGTATGTGGGGAGGTATTTTATTATAACATTTTAAACAGTACCCCATGAAGGATGAGTCTACTTTAGCCAGTCTGAAACCTGGTTGAACTAATTGGTCCCTATTTCTAGTCCTATAATTGTGTCCTTATAATTGGGTTCTTCTTGAAGTAAGTATTTGAAATATGCAGTTGATGTTCAAAGCAAAAATTTATTAGTATCTGACCTCTTGGACTCCGTTTCCCGTATCCCCACGATCCCATAACATTTTTATCATCATTAGTGGGCAGACCAATCTGTGCATTGAAATCACCTATGATCAATGTGTCTCTGTTCGTGTTTTCCATCGCTTTTCTGAGATCGTCGTAAAATCGATCTATGTCCTCCAACGGCGATTGTTCTGTTGGCGCGTACACTTGGATAATATGAATTGTTTTAGATTCTATGTATAAGCTTAACTTTGCTACTCTGTCGGATACTGGTACAAAGTCTGTGATGTTTTCCTTTAATTCTTTTTTTATTAAAAATCCAATACCGTTCCTGTTATGAGTTTGTCCGTAGTACATAAATATAAAATCTTGATGTTCTATAATTTCCTTGCCTTCAAGTTTTATTTCAGAGAGTCCAATTACATGCCAGTTTAGCTTAGCAATAGCGTATTTCAATTCAGTAAATCTCGACGTAGCAATCAGCGATCTCACATTCAATGTGCCAATGTAGAGGTATTTGCTTTTTCTATTGTTTATATTGACTTTGTTTTTGATGGAGGGTTCTGGTCTACTGCTCCCACGGGGACCAGCCGTGTCGGGAGAGTGAAGGGTAGTAAGGGTAGTTTTGCGGTTTTCGTAGTATTTAGGAGGAAGGCCTGCTAGTTGCTATTGTTCAATTTGGGTATCACACATGGTTTGGGTTGAAGTAAGAGTAGGAGAAGAACTTATGTCTATTTCTTTTGGTACAAAATAATTTCTCATATCTACTTTAGTTTTTTTGGTTGTGCGTTGTGTGAGCGATGTTCTGCTTTCATGATATGGTGTTAAAGTTCCTTGGTTCTCTGGTGATTTCGATGGTTTTCTTTTAGAGCTGTGTTGGTTGTTTTGATAGGTTTTTTTTTGCTCTAAGTAAACAATTTTATCATGTCTCAGTACAGCGTTTTTGCCCTGGCTTCTTGCTATGTCTACTTCTTTTTGTAATTCTTTCCGTTTTTCTATGACCTGTGGCGAGAAATCTTCTTTTATGTAATAGCTGGTTCTTTCTAGTTGTTTTTTCCTTTTTAATATTGTTACTTTCATGTTTAATTTAGAGAATGTTATTTTAACCGGTCTTGTTTTTTCTCCTTTTTTTCCCAACCTTATGGCAGATTCTATATCATATGTAGTACATTCTGCAGCGAGATGCTCATTGAAAATTAAGATAATTCGTTTTTCCAAGTCTTCGTAGCTTATTTCTTTTTCTTCTAGCCCAAATAAAACAATATTTTTCATACGTACTTGTCTTTCTAGTTTTTCTATTGTATTTTGTTGATTGTTAATAATTTCCTCTAGTTCTTCATTTTTAGACATAATTTCATAAAATTTTATGTTCATATTCTCGATTATTGGTTTCGAAATATCTTCTTTCAAACTTTTTATTTCTGTACTTTGTTGTGACAAATCATTCTGCAGTTTCTTCAACAATTTTGTTATTTCTTCCATTTTCAATTTTAATTTAGCGCCTTCTAGTATGTAAATAACTTAGCTATTGATGGTAATTTGCTTTTCAGTGTTTGTTTTGGTATTTCAACTTGTTTCTGCTAGATATGGCTATCGGTTTTGGTTTCCAACAGTGTGCAACAGATGGCGTTGTTGTCCAATTCTACCGATTTAATTGGGTGAGGGTGACACATCGATATTTTATTCAATGACAATCCAAAGTTAGGTTATGTTTATTAAGTTATCTACAAATTCATTGTTTATCACTTTTACGCACACTTTTTAATATCAACATCAGCTTCTTGATGAATTATTAATCCACAGCTGAGTATTTTCCTTACCCGCTGGCCAATCTTCAAAAATAGAATTAGAACTGTCACTGATATATTTCTCGTAATTTCTTATTTTCCACTTAGCATCAGACAACACCAATTAGTTTAGTCTTTGTATTACTGTATTATCAACACTTGCGTTTACTTTTCACTTGGTTTTATTCGCTAGATTAATATTAAATACGATAACAATACAGAGCCGATTTTGCTGTGCTGACAGCAGCGCCTACCCTAATAAAATATTACTTTTCAATAATTAAATACGTTTTCCTGTCAGGTCTGTACGGAGTATCGGAGGGCTGCCAGGGCAAGTGCTCGTCGTCTCCGTGCCTGAACAACGGCACGTGTCTCGAGGGCTTCGACTCGTACTCATGCGACTGTCGCTGGACCGCCTTCAAGGGACCCATCTGTGCTGATGGTAAGTGTACCAATAATACAATAAAAGAATAGAATGCTACTGCAATATAACGCCTTGTTACACCGTGGTAGACCAAAGCGAAGATGGCGGGACAAGCTTCACTCCTTAATTTCTGCGCTCTAGCATGGTTTGTGCATATTGTCACTGACCTAGTCATGCCATACTGACATGTGTCACCCGCACCATGCTAGAGCGCAAAAATTATACTAAAAGGACACAAATAGTAACTGCGTAACACATTAAATGACAATTGATCGCATTTTCTTTAATTTTGACAGTGCAGTCATTGTCAGTTCATTGCGTTATTTACGTTGTTGAGCAGACAAATTTATTGAACCTATGAAGCAATGGATCAGAAACATCCTTCAAAACTCTCGGACTGTGATTGAAACTGTGTAACCCAAATAGCGTGCTGGTCTGCTATAGAAGTGTGGAAAAGAGAGAGCGAGGCATCCGCCCTGCGCTGGGACTGAAGACTAAGATAATAAGACAACAAAAACACAGTTAAAATCATTGTCCAACGTTATTGAATTCAATACCTATAGCAACACACTCATCATCTGCCTAGCCTTTTCCCAACTATTTTGTGGTCGGCTTCCAGTCTAACCGGATGCAGCTGAATACCAGTATTTTACATGAAGCGACTGCCTATTTGACCTCCACAACCCAATAACTGGGTAATACCCCTGGGTAAAACTCTGGTTGTCAGATTTTCGGGCTTCTGATGACGACCCGTAACGACTATCAAAGATCCTCGAATGACAGCCGGGACCAACGGCTTAATGTGCATTCCGAGGCATGGTCTCGGTATGTAAAGATGGTCACCCATCCACAGGCCAAGTCACGAGCCCCTATAGCAACACACTGAAAATGTTATTTAATCCACATTAAAGACGATCTATGATCATCTATACTTCAATAGCATCAAGCTTTCCATCTCTTTTGTCATGGGGCACGGAAGTTTTCTTTCCTCATTCCTACTCAACGAAACCTAATCTCCTCCCCACAGAGATCGGCGTGAACCTGCGCCCTAACTCAATAATAAAGTACGACTTCCTGGGCTCGTGGCGCTCCACCATCGCCGAGAAGATCCGCGTCGGCTTCACCACAACCAACCCCAAGGGATTCCTGTTAGGATTCTACTCTAACATCTCTGGAGAATACTTGACGCTGCAGGTTTCTAATTCTGGTGAGTTTTGATTTGTTTAGTTTAATTTAAAAATATTCTAGTATTTCCTGCTCGTTTTGCATGAATTTGTATAGTTAAATCAGAAAGGTGTGGTGAAAATTAAGGGTGTGGTACACCCCATCAAACTAAACAACTTTCTCCATGGGACCAACATCGTAATTGTGAAATAACAATCAGTCGTCCCATACATTTGGGTCGAGTTGGTACTGAAGTATTCTATGGGATGACTGATTATTTTTTTGCGATTACGATGTTGGTCTCATGGAGAAATTTGTTCAGTTTGATGGTCTGTACCACACCCTTAATTTTGACCACACCTTTCTGATATACCCTGTATACATAGATTTCGAAATGTGGATGTACCCAACTATAGGAACACCTCTGCCTAACCTTTATTACAGGCGATTACAGGCGTGATGTTATGTTACATAGATAGATAGAGCTGTATTTGAAGGAATGGTTATTGTTACCAAAACCGAGTGGAGAAGATGTGGCCATTTCTCTGCTTTGTTAGAAACCAGACCTTAAACATGAAAAAGGTCTCTTCCCTAGATGTGTTACAGTAAACTTGTTACACTGTTGTAATGTTACAGTAAACTTGTTACACTGTTGTAATGTTACAGTAAACTTGTTACACTGTTGTAATGTTACAGTAAACTTGTTACACTGTTGTAATGTTACAGTAAACTTGTTACACTGTTGTAATGTTACAGTAAACTTGTTACACTGTTGTAATGTTACAGTAAACTTGTTACACTGTTGTAATGTTACAGTAAACTTGTTACACTGTTGTAATGTTACAGTAAACTTGTTACACTGTTGTAATGTTACAGTAAACTTGTTACACCGTTTGGGACAAAAAGTTTCTTCTCAGGTTAAAACAGTTATAATAACATTATTTACCGCACAGGTCATCTTCGCGTGGTGTTTGACTTCGGCTTCGAGCGACAAGAGATCGTGTTCCAAGGGAAGCACTTTGCGTTAGGGCAATACCACGACGTGAGACTTTCTA
Organism: Cosmia pyralina; assembly: GCA_946251885.1. NCBI lineage: Eukaryota > Metazoa > Arthropoda > Insecta > Lepidoptera > Noctuidae > Cosmia > Cosmia pyralina. The sequence goes on along the minus strand of OX276348.1, from coordinate 1,568,287 downwards.
GGAAGAACAGTGGAGCTACTTTGGTGTTACAGGTACGTGGAACACTAGTCCTAGCTCTTTTTCAACGTATTTTGAGTGATTTCATAAGAACACGCTTTGTCGTAATATTAATCGTAGTTTATATTTAAATGAATGAGCGATCTTAAATTAGTGACTAATAATTAAATCAATATTATTCGTATCACAACACCAAATAACATTGATACATTCATATCACATCACTTGACCTATACAAATAAATAAAATTGAAGTGTCTGTTTGTAATGCCAAAATAACAGCTTTTTACTAAATGTATAAAAAGCATATAAGGTACTCGTAACAAAAACAGATTTTAGATTTTTTTTTCTGTCTGTCTGTCTGTTTGTTCCCGCTAATCTCCGAAACGGCTGGACCGATTTTAACGGGACTGTCACTGGCAATTAGCTGATGTTATAAGGAGTAAATTAGTCTACTTTTATTTTGGTAAAATAATTAAAACCCATGAAATTGTGAACAAAAAGTCGGATTTGAAAAGTTCTCGAGGATGGTTATAGACTATAACATCACGCTATGACCCTTAGGAGCCGAGCAAAAATAAAAAAGTCTAAAAGAACGCTAAGCGAAAACGAAGTAATAGCGCGGGCGGGCGATGCAACGCGGCGGACCGGAGGACGAGAAGTTTTATTAAATTGTGCATCTTTCGACTTCCACGCGAACGAAGTCGCGGAGCACAGCTAATAATTGTTATGATTCTTATCACACAACTACATAAAACAGTCTAGCAACATTATTTTAACCACAAACGATGATATAATCATAATTCCTTCCCAGGTTGACGGCTATGAAACTCAAGAATACAACTTCGACATCAAAGACTCGGCGGACGCACAGTTCAACAACATCCAGTACATGTACATCGGACGCAACGAGAGCATGAGCGAAGGTTTCGTCGGCTGTGTCAGCCGCGTGGAGTTCGACGACATCTACCCGCTGAAGTTACTGTTCCAGCAGGACCCGCCGCCTAATGTTAGGAGTTTGGGAGGTGAGCTTATATTATAGCTAAACTTTATAGCTAAATAATCAATGTATTTGTCCATCAAATTAATTAACTAAAATGATAATACAATGACGTACATCGATGGATGGACTGTGTAAAAGATGACATGGCTAGAAAGGGGGTGGTATGGAAAAAAGGGACATGTTGCGAAATAGTTCGGGATAAGCGCTTGAGAATAATACAATGACGTGTGTTTGGAGTTTTTTAAATCTGTTAGTTGCACTATTGGCTATTGATTTACCTGAACAACGACGGCTTATAAAAACACTGGATAGGAGTCATAACCACAGAATTTTATGCACTGTACCTGTATCAGAACTTTCTGACTGTTTTAGTTTATAGTGGAATTTGGATGGACTTCAAAATTATTGCTTCCTTAAGAGGGCTGTCGAATTTTGTCATCTCTCTCGCTCACACGGGGCAAAATTAAAAAAAAATGTTAAATGAAAAGATGCTTTTTTGGAAATGTAATTAAATAATATTAATTTAATAGGTAATTATTAAAAACACAAGTTTTATTCTGGCATTTATTAAACTCTTCTCAAAAACAGAAAATATTGTTAGGATCTTTCGATTCATTGGTTCAGTGTACTAATGAATCAAATGATCTTTATGGTGAGGCTTTGTAAGTCTCTAGTGACACGCGACGTCGTCGGTTCTGGCGGCCCAATCCTAACGTAGCGACGATGATTGAAACAGATGAGTACGCGTAAGCAAGTACTTTTACGGATGCTATATCCACTTTAACTGGCTTAATAAATGATGTCTGTAGGCGGCGTATTGAACGAGGACTTTTGCGGCGTGGAGCCTGTCACCCATCCTCCCGAACGCCTGGAGACGCGCCCGCCGCCTGACCTGGACCTGCAGCATGAGATAGACATGCATAACGCTGACGAAGCTATTCTGGGCAGTGAGTACACTTAATCAATACTATTCAAAGTATAATAAAGTGTTTGTTTTTAGGGTTCCGTACCTCAAAATGAAAAAATGGAACCCTAAGCCGACGTTAGCACGGACGTAAAAATATCGCGGCTATTTTTTTTCGCACACTGGTTTTTCAACGCTTTGCCTAGCGCCGAGAGTTGAAAAACCAGTGCGCGATAAAATACCGCCGCGATATTTTTACGCCCGCGCGAACGTCGGCTTATAGGATCACTTCGTTGTCTGTCTGTCTGTCATACTGTCAAGACCCTATTTCTCAGGAACGCGTAGAGACGAGGTATAAAGGTGAAATTACTATGAAATACGTAGGTAAAAAACAAACTTCTAAGTCAACGCAATAAAAATTAGGGCTATTGAAGCGAAATATTAATAATATTATTAATATACTCGCAAGTAAATCAAAACATATAGGGTACTTCCCGTTGACCTAGAATCATGAAATTAGGCAAGAAGCTCGGTCTCACAGCACAAGTAAAGAAAAAACGCCGAAAATAGTTCATTTGTAATTTTATCACATTTTATTTTTTTTTGCATAAATTTGCAGTTGGAGAATTGACCGTGACATAATATCAATGTGTGGGAGAACACGTTTTTCAACTATAATGTTATGTTTGTTTTTGGGATAAATTATTTTAAATATCGGAACCCTTCATTGTGCGTGGTCCGACACACATTTGACCGATTTTTTTTGTTTGATCGCGCTAATCTTTGAGACTTACAGTCGGATTTGAAAAAATCTTTTTGCATGTGATAGCCCGATTCTCGAGGAAAGCTATTTAACATCACGCTGGGACCCTTGTAGCCGAGCAAAAAGAAAAAATGAGACTGAACGCTAAGCGAAAACGTAATAAAAATGTTCGAAGTTGTAGCGCAAACTGCACTAATGTTTTGTTTACATGTTTGGCAGTTAAGCAAACACAGAGTGTTTACAAAATAAACTGTAACGAATAATCACAGGTTTTTTTGATTCAAATTTTTTTATTAATACCTTAATAAGTAGCAATTATCATAATTATTGCTAACTGGATCGAATTTGATTATGATGATTGCTTTTAAGTTTAACAAAAAACTATGTTTTTGTGTATGATTGTAATGCTAAGTTGTGTATTTACAGCGGTTCTGGCGTTTATATTCCTGTTGCTGATCGTGGTAGCCATTGTGCTAGTGCGAGCGCTATCTAGACATAAGGGAGAATATCTTACACAGGTCAGTTTATTTGTAACGTTATATGAATTTAAATAGATGGACAAACTTTTAGAAATAATTCAGACCACGAAAATAAGGACAACGGTAAAAAAATAATAAGACAAACGCATTAGACACTTAAAAGAAAAAAAATCAGCTAACGAAAATACACTAAAATGTTGGTTACCCAATGCATAAACGAACACATCCATGTCTTTGTTATCTCATAGTTCTGATACTACAAATGTGCAGGCGCACGTGACCACGTCACCGCCCGCGCCCGCCGCGTTTTTTATTATTATTTTAGGTCAAAATAAAATCACTTTAATCAGTGTTTTTTTATGCTTGAATAATGTTGGTTAGACGTACTGAACGCTGTGTTAAAAGGAGGATGGGCACCAATGTATGGAATCTGGTACCGGCACCAATCGGAATGTATGATACACCGTTGGAAAGGTATTTTTGTGTAGATTAAGAATAACCATGGCGCTTGTCCCTATTCACTGTCCGATCGGAGTAATCCTACTTGAAAGTTATTTATTTTTGTTACGTCAGTTTTTTCCATTTGGCATGGTATTTTTATAATTATTATTAATATTATTCATTATCTAGGTAAATAAAAGAAGTTCGAAGTAAGTTTTATCATTTATTGTATATAAGTAATTATATAAATGTGTCTATATATCGACAATAATTTTAATAGATAATGTATAGTATGATGTATAATATATAGGTACTATATAGTATTATTCATTATCTATAACGATGCTATTTAAAAACAATGCTGGCTCATTAAAGCCCTCGTGTCTAGCATATCCTAAATACCAGACAATCGATACTATATGCGCACAGGACCCTACCGTGTGGCGTCCCGTCAAACATGTACAATAATGATGTAATATTATGTTTTCATTTCTATTTAGCAATGTGTAACAAAAGTATTTTTTTGCTCTCACATGTCGGGACGTGCAAAAGCCACACATCTTCGTCAATTCCGTATTCAGTAATGTCTTCCAAAGCAGATTCTCTATATGTTTCGATGAGATACAAGCCGTTGTTTAGGTGTTCGCTGCAGTATTGACAATTCAAAAGTGCCTGTAATTGGTTTATTTGAAATAAATGCTTTGAGTTTGAGTTTGAGTAAGATTTTGCGAGTTTTAATTGGTATGTCCCCAACGACAGCAATATCACGTCCTGTTCACTCAATCGTGGAAAATCGGACACATCATTGGCTTCCAATCTCTGTAAATCGGCTCTTCTGTTATTTAATAGTTTTTCTTCTACATAATTATACAACACGTTTGGAGTTCGCATGTTTTCAGATATTCTTTGTAGAAAAGCTTCTGCGTATTGGCTATCTGCGATTGGCGTGTGGAAGTGATTTGTTATTGCTGCTGCAATTTTAACATCCACAAACATATTTGCATTGTATTTTTAAAATATCTTTATTATTTTTTAATTGTATTATTAATATAGTGTGCGCACTTGATATCTGCCTCGGTATAGACCTCTTCGGCACATTACACAGGTACGAAAACTTTCCATTGCAATCAAAATAATCCAATCGATAAGCACTCAAGTCCAGTAGAAAGCCGCAGTCAAATAACGGGTAACAGAGTCCAAGTTAATGCCAGGGTCTAAAGTCGACGTGAACAATGAGGAACGAGACAATGTAGTAACTTACACAACAATTATCAGCGAACGACTACCAAGGGAACATGCGCAAGCGCCGCAGCATGCCCGCCCTCGCCCCCACCCCCTTGCTGTTCGCGCTAACCACCGCACTGCGTAAATCCCCGTTCGCACGGGCGTAATAAAATCGCGGCGGGATTAAAATCCCGCTATAATTAATTAATTACGCTATAAATAGCGTACGGGATTTTTAACGCTCTGCTTAGCGCCGAGAGTGCAAAATCCAACAGTGTGTTTTTTCGACGCGCTAGAATGTACTCTGTTATAGTTAAGTTGGATTCTCAACGCTCGGCTCAACAACGAGAGTTGAAAATCCAATGCGCATAAAATCCCGCCGCGATTTTATTACGCCCGTGCGAACGGGGATTATGGGAGCGAGGAAGATAACAATACCAGTTCCAACTTTCTACTCATCTACTTACGTATACTCAGGGTTAATAGTAACAAAAATATTGCTCCAATATTGTTCATCAATATCAATTAATGTATTTGTATGTTTATTGTTTAATAGATAGATCACCCCTAACTGAAAAAAAATACCAAACCGATTTTGTTGTGATTTTCATCCGATAACTGAATTTTATTTAGCTCAAAATCTGTGCAAATATCATCAAAATCTGTCAAGCTAAACCGGCGATATGATTTTTTAAAATTCTATTTTGAACTAAATATCCAGTATGTTCTGAAGACTGTATTTCAAAACGGACAATTTGAACGGGATTGGTGCCATAGTAGTTTTTTGTGGTCTTGAAAAGGGCTATCCAACGATGGTAAATTCATTTTGATTGGACATGGGTACCAAAACGCCCATCATCCTTTGTCCATCTATTTTAATGGGACCTTATTTATATTTTACAGTACTTCGCAGTATTTAGATGGTAACGCTCGTCAATAGCGTGATATGTAGCTTTACCGAATCACAAGTCTGTTTACTAAGCAATAAGAACTGTTATTAATCTCCGTTATGTTGCACACAGGAGGAACGCGGCGCGGACGGCGCGGCCGACCAGGACGCCGCCGCTCTGGCCGCAGCGACCGGGCCGCGCGTCACCAAGCGCAGGGAGTTCTTCATCTAGTGCTCGCCCAGCGAGCCCGAGCTGCCGCCGGGGCACGATATATACCTGCCCACGTAATACTAATATTGAACAAAACTCCGCCCTAAGTGATTAAAATCGGTCGTTTAAAACCACAAAGTGACAGTGAAATAATACTAATGAGCTCCAAAACTAAGTTCGTCAGGTACCTATAATCTGCTGATAGGAAACGTTATCAAGAACTCGCGTAAAATAACTAAAATATTAAAAATTCAAAACAATTCTATCTACTTACTCTTACCAGCCATTCTTGTGCGAGATTATTGTCCGTGGATTATCTGTATTTTGTATCCGAACTGATCTGCGTGCTTAAAACTCTACATTTTTGTATTATCAATTCAATGAACTATTTAGACACAAATTACACTACATTATTAGGGCGTTTATAGACTGTCTGCATAAAAGCTGTAATTATTGTCTGTTAGAGCCCTAACTAAAATATAAACAAGATAGAAAGCTGTTACAAATCACTATTTTGCTACGCATTACATACAGTTGTTTATCAAAAATATTTATCCTAATAAAAATTCACTTCTAGAATATTGCAAATTAGTACAACACAAAACATTTGTATGGACAATATTTGAGTATTCTAATGTCATGATATGACTAATAAAGCATAGATTTAAATAAATCTTCCTGTACTCTTAATATCCTTAAGATAATTGTATGAATGTAACTCACGCGCATTTTTCAGTCATCCCTACTATAATACTATACTTAATTTACACTATTAATATTATAAATGCAAGAGTAAGTCTCGTCTGTGTGTTACCTTTTCACGCCTTAACGGATTTCGATAAAATGGCACACAGGTAGAACATGAGCTGTGCTCCGACATAGGATACTTTTACCCGGAGTGGGATAATTTTCGAACTCCATGCGGGCAAAGTTACGAGCTACGGGTACGGGTATCCATAAAGTTTCGTCTTTCAGAATTTTGAGTTCGGCTCTCAATATACATACGAGTAAAGCCGTTCACATCGATAATCATAAATGTTATTCACGCAAATGTATCGGAAATAATTATTTCGTTAAAGTAAGCAATATAACGATACCATGTATTTTATACATACCTACTATGGATATTACACTCGAATCTCATAATTCACAGCTCTCGAATATTTTTTTTCACTTGGCAATATTAAAAAGGATATGTTTTCTTATGTGCACTACAAATACATTTGTAAAATTTTAGTGCCTTCACTGAATTATTATAAACTTAATCCTATTATTATTAAAAAACTCTTCACAATATTGAACAAGGATAAGATACAAATAATCCTATTATTGTAAAAACCTTGCGCCTTCTATTCTTGTTACTAACTCAAATGTTTGAATTCTTCCATGGTCCACGTATTATAAAAATAAAAGATACTCATCTAAAGAGGATAAGTTTTTAAGCAGTGCGCAAATTTTCACAAGGTCTACCCATAAATATGAACAACTTTCATTATGGGACTAACCCTGAAATCGTGAAAAAAAAAAATTGCTGTTCAGTACATTTATCTACACCAAACTCGTCAAAATGTAGGGAGCAGTTGATTTTTTTTCGCGATTACAGATTTGGTTCTATAGTAAAAGTTGTTCATATTTATGGGTAGAACACCCTGTGAAAATTTGCGCTCTGCTTAAAAAAATATCCTGTATACATTTCACACGACAGTAGGATAAAATTGAATCTAATAGTTCATGCATAACGTCGTTTATCGCTTTAACAAGGCAAGAAAAAAAATATACAATAATACAAATTAGTCGTAAGTTTATAATTAGGTTCTTTATAGTTTTATAACTTTTTCATAGATGTTTATTTTACTTAGACTGCATATAATATAGATAAGCGAATAGATTATTATTAGCTTAAGTCAAAACGCGTTGGAAACATTTTTTTTATTTTATTTCCGTCCAAAATGATATTTTTCGTTACTTAACAATGATGTGATCATTTTCTTTCTATTCGGCGTTTTTGTATTTTGACTAGTGACAATTGTGTTATGTATTGAATTTATTTAGGTAAACATTCTATACAATATATTTTATGGAAAACGCAGTTAATTTTCCTAATCTTTCATACTAATTAAAATATACAAGGTCTTTAATGAATATTCTTTTATGTGGTAACTCATGTAAAAGTTACGGTGTGTATAATTTTTATATTTAATTTATAATTATACAAATTATTTATCGTGTGTATGACTTTTGTATTACAATATAAGTTTGTGTACTCTACAAGTATGGCTCCTTTTGAAAGTTCCAAAATAAATCTTAACAAAAATATGAATTAATGTCATTGCTTTATCATCGTTAAGGAATGTTATATGACGTCACATATCCCGCGGTCTCTGAAAGCTTGAACAAGTTTCGGATTGGTCAGATCTCCCGTAAACTGTTCCGATTGGCTATCCAAATAGCCAATCATAAACAAGCTTTCAAAATCCGGGGGTAACGTTAATTTAGATAGTGTGCTCTGTTTATGTAATGAAAGACATGGAGACGAAATTTTAATCATGTTAACTATACAAACGCTTAAGAATCGCATTTTTTTAAAGTCGAAATTACATTGGTATCATGGCTATTGGGCCATATAAAGCATTGAGGGAAACAAAGATTACAGTTCCTTCATGTATAATTGACGCGATTATTCTTTGGTCTTAAAATGAATCTCACTTGATCGTAGTTAGCAGGTGAACAACACTATAGTAGTTGCATTTATGATGTTTGAATCATTCCAATTTGAACTTTATCTCGGTGCCATAAATATCATATGCAAATACTATTAAATAACACAAAACAATGTAACGATACTAGATAAAAAACTATTATAAATGACATTACCAAAAGTTACAATGGAATCTGAACTATGTGTAGTGAAATTTAGGTTCAAATTCCCGATCAAGTGTTGTTCAGGGTTAGAAATGGGTTTGTGTGGTAATATAAGGTGTTTGTGCCTTATCAGTAATTGCAACGGAGCCACGGCACATAGAGCTAATCACTGATAATTATCTAGCGTGTTGATAGTAGAGTTTTTATTTTACTACTTTGAAAATCACGAATAAATTTTCCACAAATACATTATTTTGTTGTTTTTATTGTTACCTACAAAATTACAGATCTGTGTAAGTCATGTTGCAGTTTCCACAACTTGCCTACTTTAAAATTACTACTGTTGACAATTTAATTTGTACTTTACTTCAGTAAATACTATACAAGTGATGAAGCATTTTGTGAGGGTTAGTAAGTATAAGTCAGCGCAGTCAGCCCTTCTCAATGACGAGCTATAATTTTTACCACTTTAGTTACAACAAGTTTTTGTATAACACATGTTGACTCGAGAGAATAAGAAATATGTATCGTTCGAATGATACCTATGTATAAAAGGCGCAGTAACCCCAATGAAACGTCTCTTACATGGCGCGGCCCATTATCGGCTTGTCCCACATCCGGCCACGCGCCACACTCAGCCAAGCACCTGGACACTCAACCCGTTTGCAAAACGCTGACTGCCGCGGGGCCGCCCCTCTAGCACTTAGACAGCGATCGGGTAGGGGTGTGCCGCGGTATCGATATGTTGAGGTTAGGAATCAAGGTTAACTAAAGGAAATCGAAGCTGTGAGTCGACAACTCAGCCGAATTTGTTTGAACTCTTGGAATGGCTCCAACGTTGGTCCCAACGCCACTTGTCCAAACGTGTGGACGAGTGTTGGGAGTTGGCCGAGGCGTGTCGGTTTTATCAAAGGAATCTGTGCCGAAGTTCGCGATCCGTCCACATGTTGGCGCTTTGCTCAGTCCTAAACTATGACAAAATACCAACATAATCCAATATTTAGTGATGGTCGTTATAAAAATGACGGGACCTATCAACATAATCAAATCAATAGCCAACGTATAGACGCCTCACGAAATTAACCGACCAACATTGGTACGAGTGTTGGTAGCATCGTGTGGCGCCGCCGGTGTTAGACGACAAACTGTTGGTAAATAGTTGGGTTACTGTTTATTTTTTTCCCACCACATTTGACTACAGTGGCTTTAGTGCAAGTTTTGACACTTACTCGATCACGTTAACGTAAACTTCAATTTGTACTGAAACTGAATAAGCGCCGTCTGGTGACTATAATGTGAAACACAATTATTCCATACAAATGACGTAAGTTAACGTTAACGTAAACGCGATCGAGTAAGTATGAACACTCGCACTAAGGCCACTGGTTACGTTTGAGCCGAGATCGAGTTGATTTTTTAATAATTTATTCATGGGTATGCTTGAGCATTATCAAGGTGTTTCTCTGCGCACACAAGTAACGAGTCCTCTCAATATCTTATGCCTTAGGCTGTAATAATCGTAAATTAAATTCTGATCAAGTCCGCTTTGTTAATCTCGTATCTTAAATACTGTCTCCTGAACACCTGTCACTAATTCACTCCGGTAATTATGCCTCAAATCTATCGACACCACCCCCTCCCTACTTCCCACATCAAGTCGCACTCAGTGGTCGTTTGACCTGAAACGTCGATACATCGACTGTCGAGCACGCGCCACCACTCCACACCTTTTAGCGAGCATCTAGTTCTAGTGCAGATTACTGGGTCACTGGGTTGGAGGGCAAGCCTTGGTGCCTTTGATATACGTTTTTTTTATAATAGCAGAGAAAGTTGATCGTTAATCGATACTTTGTCGACCTTTGGTAACGATGTAGATACCACACTAGTAGTTGCCAAGGTTAGATTTACGGTCAAAATAAGTCAGCGTAAAATACTCGAAGTGCCAGTTTTCACCAATCATCCTTAAATCATCACCTAATTACAAGCCTCCGTGTGGATAGTCCCTAAATAGGTAAGTTCTGACTATTGAAGGTATGATGGCGTGAGTGTCAGACACATGAAGGGTACTTAGGTTGTATAGTATCTGACATGAGAGGATTCTAAGTGTGAAATTGAATTGAAAAAAAAAACAAGATTTAGTTTTCTAGATGGTAACTGAGCTGGCTGGCTGGCTAAAATCGGCACTGATTAGGTGCACCGACGCATTTTATTGATGCCAACTGAGCTATTAAGATAAGAAGGTTCTGACCATCATTCAGTAGCAAATAGCAATAAGTAGGTACTTACTTAGTTACGAAACTTACAAATATAACAACATTAAAAGTTCAAAGTTATCAGAAAGTAATAATATAAAACTTCCACCAATACTTCGCACTGCACACCCATAGCAATCCATCACTCCGTCATTAAATCCATCAGGCTTCTAATCCAATATTAAACAACAATTCAAACAATACGCAGGTATAATAATAAATCTTCGCAATTGCCCCTGGATGTAACCCACTCAATATTTTAAACTACCAGATTACCCTGACCTCCGCTCATGCAAGAATCGGCCATATTATCAAGAGCGAAAGGTCCTATGATTAAAGGTGTTTAAGTAATTGGGCACAAAATGGCCGGTGGGTTTAGCCAGCAGACGGGAACACGGTTAGATATTAATCCGTCAGATCGTGATTAGATTCAGTGGCACGGAGTAATATATTCGAAGGTGTCAGCTTTAGTGATGGGCTGTGTCGATTGTTGTGTCGATTAAGTCATTAATCTTATTGGTTTTTAATGAGTCGATAAATGTCGGAGTTGTTGAGTCTTGAACTATAAATGTGCATTGTGAGTGTCACAACGATGAGCTCTTGGCAATAATTCATTCCTAATTAAGCACATTAGGTATATTAGGTATCATGATCTTAGGACAATTTATTAACAGCATGTGATACGTTTTATAGTTGGATCTGCTTATTTATCGATAACTGTAATTATTGACAGAGCGAAGGAAATTAAAGTAAGCAGGAAAGTTTGAAGGCAATAGTCCAATTAAAAAGTAAATGAAAAAGTCGGGGCGGGCAAAAGTTTATGATTTCGATAAATTGTTTACCTTTTACAATCTTATTTGTCTTTAGTTTAATATTTTAGTCATGTGCAAATTGCAATCTGTTTGCTCTTTCAAATCATATTAGAAACATCCTCAAACTAAACAACATAAAACTTACGGCCACTCAGTATTCATCGTGGAACTATAACTGTAAAACAGAGATCAATAATTGTCGATATTTCACCTCCCTACACGTTGTGCGGTGTCGATAAGCGCGCGTGCCGCGGCAAGCGCCCGCCGTCTTAACGTGGAGCACCTTCCCGCGTCGATAACTTACACAACACTAAAGTAAACGGAGACGTTTTCTTTGCAGTTATGCTGAGCTTTCGTGTGGAACATTTGTGGCTGAAATGTATTGGAAAATATGTACCTCGTGGGAATACCTAAGTTGCCATTACCTTACTCTTGTTGTACCATATGAAATTAAAAAGCGGCCAAGTGCGTGTCGGGCCACGCGCAGTAATAGGGTTCCGTAGTTCACAATAATGCGGACTAAGAAAAGGGCTTTTTGTTGTTTCATGAATATTTGACTATTACTCGTAAACTTCAAAAGCCTACTTAGCTGTGATAGTTTTCCTTTTAATACTACTACCGTGAATTTTTTCACCCATTCAAAACTAACCGTTTAGCTGGCAGGGGACGACGATGACGACACTTGACTATAACAAAAATTAGCACTTTAAAGCTTAATATTTCAGAAACGGATCCCTAAATCGAAAAATTGTTTTGACAAATCCAATATTTTTTAAAGACCCATTTAACAACACCGCACACCATGGGGTAAACGAGAAAAAAAAAACATACCCACTTTACTTGTACAGAGGTACCAACCCTAAAAAAAAAATATTTTCATGATTTTATTTTACCACTTTGTCGGCGTGAACTCAAACTCAAACCATTTATTTCAAATAAACCAATTACAGGTACTTTTGAATTGTCAATGGGTCGGTCAGTCAGAAAGATGAAACTAGTTGCCCATTCCAAAGCGTAGTAGATCCCTATGGAGAAGAACGGGCAAGAAACTCCACGGACACTCTTTTAAATCAAAATGAATATGTATATCCATGTCAAATTATAGCTATCAAACTCAAAGCATTTATTTCAAATAAACCAATTACAGGCACTTTTGAACTGTCAAGGGGTCGGTCAGTCTATCTAGTACTAAGAGTCTCTGAGCTAAGATGCGGACGGACGGACATAGTGAAACTAAAGGGTTCCTTGTTGACTACGGAACTCTAAAAACGGGCACGAGTAACTTTAGATGTCACAACATTTATAACTTTTTTTGGGAAGAAGGCGTGAGTTTAAGTTTGTATGTACCTAGGTATTTATAACAAAATGAGTCAATTTAAAACAACCAGGGCATTGCTACGCGAACGCTGCTACGAGTTACGCAGCTGCGCCGTGCTACGACTCCATTGTTTCGGGAACACTATATTTACTTATTTATTTTTCTGATGTTAGCTAGCTATACCTAGGTAAATACAGTAAGGTCACCTAAGTATTTCTACCTTACTTTTCCATTCACTGCTAAAACAATTTTAAACTCAACAAAACTTAAACCTTCTATCTCAAATCATCAGTCCGAAACACCTTTCTCCAGACCCTCTTAAATCCCAATCACAGTATTGTAGAGTAACTCAATCATAGCCCATTTACCGTCACTTCGACGTCGCAACGTAATTACCAATAGTCGGCACTCGGCAACTCCAAACAGATTTAGCAGGGAATTTAGCATCGCCAGGCCGCGCCGCTAGCTTCGGTACCGTCGCTTCATTTTAAACTTCGCAATCCGCTTTACGACGAGCGCCGAAATTAGTTGGAAATTAAAATAGCATCGACGTGGTACACCTGTCTGAGCCGATTATGTGAATCGATGGAGTTTGTGAGGCTTCCACAATTTTTGGTGTAGAATTAAGGAAAGTTGGCGGTGGCTTTTGAATTTTAATTGCTGATTTGTGGGGCTGATTTTAATTAGGACGGCTTAGGTGTTTTTGAATTTTATGGTGACCTTTGACACTGTCGATTTGTTTGTATTACATCCTTATTAGGTCAACACAACCAGACTCAGAATTCAGAATTGAGAACGTTAGTTTTGTTCACGATACACGAAAAATCTTAACACACTTAAGTTTCTTCGGTGTCTCAAGAACAAACACCTAGATTCAGAAGAACTTTTCTATTCCATACCAACCAATATCTACCTGTGACATACCTACTCGGGACCCATACGAGAACCGCAACCACAAACCATAGCGCCAAACCAACTATTTCACTAATACGTCAACCTATCCTAGCAAATCTATCTCACTCCACGGCGTAGCCTCACATCATTCACCATAAGTAACCACGTATTATGTGGTATCTAATAATTGCCCTCATACCTCCCACGTGCCGTCTGTAATCACTAATCAGTGAGATTACAGGGCGCCGTGATTACAGAGCCGCTTTGATTCTGCATTGTGTCGCAAACACCTTGTGATTTGGCAGAATTGGCAGTGTGATCCTGAATATACATTCTATTCATCGTTTGTGCGTCTTTCAATAATAGTAGGTTTATTGAAAGACGCACAATATGCCGTTGGTCCCGGCTGTCATTCGTGGATCTTTGACAGTCGTTACGGGTCGTCAGAAGCCCGAAAGTCTGACAACCAGTCTTACCAAGGGGTATCGTATTACCCAGTAACTGGGTTGTGGAGGTCAGATAGGCAGTCGCTCCATGTAAAATACTGGTATTCAGCTGCATCCGGTTGGACTGGAAGCCGACCCCAACATAGTTGGGAAAAAAGGCTAAGCAGATGATGATTGAAAGACGCACAATATTAATAATATTAGTGTTATGACATGTGAGATGTGAAACGTACCACGCACAATGAAGGGTTCCGAAGTTGAATAGAATTTATCCCAATAAATTTACTTTAAACAAAGTAAAAACCGACTTCAAAACCTAAAACGAATAAAATAACTTTCATAAAAAACTTATCAGCTTCTGAAGTCGGTGTCTTCCATTCTTCAATGCACCTTGACACCGACTTCAGAAGAGGTTAAGTTTTTTTGAAAGTTATTTTATTTCGTTTTAGGTTTAAGGATATTCACCTCGCTTCAAGCAACAGCTTGAAGCGAGGTGAATATCCTATTTTAGCTTAAACCGTTGCTCCCAGAAATCATGTCAATATAACTAATAAAATTAGCTCAACTCAGCCTGACACTGTCTGACTTGTCCTCACAATATCTTGGCGATTGAGATCGAATCGCCCTAAAAAGGCTGAAGAAATATCGTAATTTAAAGATGTAATATATTATTATGTGACAAGTCATTTTGCCGTTAATCACCATTAGGCCCTTTGTACACACACGTTTTTCTTGCCGTGAAAAACTACGGTTTATTCGCCGTGTGTAGGCACGGTCGTCAATGTTGTATGGATCATTATGGAAGCTTGTTGACTGACACGTTTTTTCTACTGCGCGGTTTATACGCCGTACCGGTAAAGAAACCGTGCCGTGTACAAAGGGCCTTAGATGATAGAATATTTCTACTTTATTGTGAACCAAAATTGTAACACAGCTTCTTAGCATTCTACTTAAATGGTTCTATAATCTACTCTTCACGTGCGCAGTGTAACTTTTCTAACACCGCTCCTTCCTTAAAATCCCTGTCTTGAAAAGGACAACCTTCCCCTTTAAATGTCCCTCCGAGGGCCGTGTTCAGGTGTCACGGCGTCACGTCAGGTGTCGTAAACACGCTGCAATCAGTTTTTATCGCCATCACGCCCCCGAGACGGAAAGGGTTACTTTCAAGCGTTTTGGGAGCTTCTAAGGTAAATGTTTGTGGACATACGATATGTTTGTAAGCGCGTAATGTGAGTTGGAATGATAATGTGAGGTTTTGTTGGCGCTAGTGATGTGGGTGGTGGGTCTTCCTGCCTACTTCCTTCCTTCCAAGTCAGATTTTTCTGCGATACGTTGTGTATGGTTGAAGTGTTCGTTGTTAATGAACACTATCTTATTTCTCAACTATCGCATTAGATACTCGGAGCCTTCACTAAAGTGGGTACACACACGCTATTTTATTTCTGCCCCCAGATATTGTGCATCCGTTTAATTGTAGCGAATCCATATAATTCTTATACAACACAACCCTCCTCGTAAATTATTTTTACAACTGATTCAAACACAATCAGTGCGCATCTCAGCGGCAGAATCCGAACTTTCCTTAACAACCGCTAAGGCCCTCTCAACATCTAATAAAGTTACTTAAAAAATTCTCCCCGTCACGCTATTATCTGCACAAACTCTCAAAAACAGATTAGCTCACTCGAAGGGCTCCACAATGATCTTGTCGTAAAATCCTATCTGTTTCAGTTCCACATAAAAAGATTTTCTCAACAAAAGGTGCCACTTTTTATCCGAAAAGAGCACCTGCTTCACTCGGAACTTACCAAAAGTTTGCCGAAAGTTTACCAAAAGTTCGGTGGAACTTCGCACCGGATGTTGTTATCGGCCGGAAGCGCTTTAGGCGACTTCCTGTTTTTACGGACGTAAAAACTGGAGGTTTTCGTCTTAGTCTTAAAAAATTGTTAAGTGATTTTTTTATTAATTTATGCCAGGTCTACAATTATTTTAAATTATGATGAAGGTGTAGACTGCAGTTAATATATAATGAAGAGAAATCCGTATTCTAAAAACTTGCTGCTTAAAGACGAATACAAAGTTGTCTATAAAGCATTTTGTGTGACACATTACCGGCTTGCCGGCTGCTCTATTACAGGTAGGTTGTAGGGAAAAGAAACAACACCTCATTGTTTTAAAATAAGCACTTAAATTCTGTTCCACATCGCGTGTCAGCTTTACTGAATCATCTTCAGCTTACCGATTAAGAAAAAGAACCCTACTGTTACTTTTAATACGGGAGACACAAAAAACTCGTAAAACACAAGTTTTACCGCCGGCGGCAAGCACACCTCAGTTGCGAGAGAGTTTTGAAAAATGGCCGCGCCCTGAGTGACGGCTCTGCCTCAGATAAAAGTTTCTGAGCAATTTCCTATTCCCTTCCAGACAGATGAATAGGTGATGTAATTGCGTATTAAAACTTAGTGTTATGGCGAAAAAAATGAGGTGTGAATTTTTGCGCGGTTAGCAGAAAATAATAGGTAAGCAATTTAAGTGCCATTGATGAAGAGCTAAAAAGGCTTATGCCCACGGCTAAGAGAAGTGAAATAGTTTTTCTTATTATCCACCTGAGGATCTTCAAAATCTTTCTGTATCATGAGTAGGTACTCGTACGTACCTGTCATTACTAAAAACTACTTTTACCACAGCACAATCACTTATTCAAATGTGTATATACGTTCATAAATGATGCTGCACATATCTCATTGAACAAACTCTTTATACATATTCATTAATTTTGATAAAATGGGAACTAATGATTTCGAGGTCCGTTCTCTAAACTTGACACGTTAAAATAATAAAATTTGAGCACCTTCAGTCTCCTAAAATATGCACAAACTTCCAACTTTTCTTGACCCCAAAAAAATCTAAACAAGCGGGGGATGAATACGCGTATTCAGCGCCGACATAACAATTTTCATGAACACCCCGTGGTTATAAAAAGTCGACAATATCATGAGCAAGTGAGGTGGTGTAATTAATGGGCCCTCTCTGCCCACCCTCGGCCGACAAGGTGCCGACCGGGGAAAACACTTTTAAAAACTTTGCCACCCGCAAATTATTAATAGGTTTCTACGTAGACATGGTAGGGTGTCCAAGGATCACCTTTAGAAAGTTATCGATATAATTTTGATTGACGTAAGATACGAGATACGATGTTTGTAGAGTTTTGCAGAATTTTGTTTCATTATTTATGTGCCTACTCATAACGTACTGGCAATGTTTAAATTATGTTACAAGCCAAAACAGATCTTCGGAAAACAATATTTGTCCTCCGGACAACCTAGTTCAGGTATAGTGCGTAAAGACCAGTCAGCAAAGCCCAAACAGAATGAGGTTGTCATTCTGTTTGGGCTTAGCGTTAGGAAAAGCTTTCGCGTGAATTCGCATTATTATTACCGTTACGAAATAAATTAATAAATTCTTTTTAAGCTTTTTAAGTTGTCAAAATACTCAGTCCTCAGACCACTACAAATAACTATATCGATACCTATATCGACATCTTTCACGTAAAATCCATCCCTTCACAAGTAACACCTTGCAACGATGTAAAAATTAAGAAAGAGAGATTTTTAAAAGTGTGCCGGCGTCGGCCGAGTTAGTGACGCCACATTAATTCGAGTGTCGATTACTTGCGACTCGACTCAAGGCTGATAAAAAATCGTACTTACCTGAAACTTAGGAGTGACTGACGGCACTTTGTTATTAGTTTGACAAGAGGCAGAGGAGGTTTGGAGGCTTTTTATAGATGAAGCTGATAGTAGTAAAAGTCTTTTTATTGAAAGTGCTTTTTATAGAATTATTTCATTACTACCAAGGTGAAAGAAATCAAATTGAATGCTAAGAAGTTATTTAAGTAATTTCACAATTGCTACCCATAGGTTTAAGAAATAGAGAGAAATTTAAAAGAGCTATATGGCTAAGTAATAACAGCCGCACAGTAGCGCAGTAACATCTGCCTAGCCTTTTCCCAACTTTGGTGGGGTCGGCTTCCAGTCTAACCGGATGCAGCTGAATATCAGTATTTGACATGGAGCAACTGCCTGTCTGACCTCCATCACCCAGTAACTGGGTAATACGATACCCCTTGGTAAACTCTTACCAGTCTTGGTACAGTCGTTACGGGTCGTCAGAATCCCGAAAGTCAAAACAGCCGACTGGTTGTATTGACTTTCTGGATTCTGACGACCAAGGCGGGTAAGACTTTGCCAAGGGGTATCGTATTACCCAGTTATTGGGTGATGGAGGTCAGACAGGCAGTCGCTCCATGTG
The DNA here is from genome assembly GCA_946251885.1 of Cosmia pyralina. Taxonomy (NCBI): domain Eukaryota; kingdom Metazoa; phylum Arthropoda; class Insecta; order Lepidoptera; family Noctuidae; genus Cosmia; species Cosmia pyralina. The sequence goes on along the minus strand of OX276348.1, from coordinate 1,549,482 downwards.
AAATACTGATATTCAGCTGCATCCGGTTAGACTGGAAGCCGACCCCACCATAGTTGGGAAAAGGCTAGGCAGATGAGATGAGGTTTATTATATAGAAAAGGAGATTTTTAATTATATTTTATTTTACTAAAAACTTGGGGTGCTGCAAGTCATTGTGCATTATATAGTGCGACAGTAGAAATCATTTTCCACTATCATGGACTGTTTGATTGTTCGCATACCTACTGCATTACACAATTGCTAATAAAAATAAGTTGATAATCTAAGCAGTACCAACAAAAGCTAGTAATTCATAGGAGCTAGACGAAGTCTTAGCTAGAATGTGCGAGAAGAGTAGGAAGCGGTCGACAAATCACTGTCGTTTACCGTTGAGCGCGTTTTCAATTTGTACCGTCTCACCGTAAGTGCTGGCTGAATGTGTGCACACTGTGTCACCAGGCTAGGAGGTGCGAAAATAAATATAGGGGTTCTATTGTTGGAGATTTGGAGAAGACTTGTGGAAATCTGTGAGGAACGCAGAAAAGTATCTTCTGCATGGTTCGTTCATTTCATTGAATGATACACCTTCTTGCAAAAAAGCTCTCCCCTCTCTCTTGCTTGCTCTTCTTTGCTTCTAAAGTTACAATTTCTGGTTGTCATGAGCTTTGTTCTAAAATACCTGCTCTATATTCAACAGATGGTCAGGAGCTGTGATAGCAACGTAGAGATGCAAAAGCAAAAAGCATTACTTATCACCATCGATTATTTCTATAAGTATTTCGTTTGTTATTCGGAGAGAAAGCTGACTGATATTTACAGCCCTTTTTTTTTTTTTTTTTTTTGTGGATGGGAAATCATCAAATGACTTCTCCCGCTCTGGGCAGAGCGGGAGGGCGTGTCAGACTTTTACTGACTAAAACCCACCCGTGTTCCTTCAGTTGCCCGTGCCAGGGCCACGGTATCTCTTTCGAACTACCCGCGACTCCGGCGGCTTCGGCCCTATTGGACCCCGTCACTGCTGACATCTCTTTAAGGCGCGCGTGGAACACAACGCGCCGTCGACCTGGGCCTGGTTCTTACCGGACGGCGAGCTGCCCATTACTCGTCGTCCGCAAGCCCGCGCCTACGGTGGCCGGGAATCGGCGATAGATTCCCGCCGCTCAGGGCGTCTCCTGCGGCGGCTAGGGTCGCGAGGGTGCGGCTGTTGCCTCTCCCTCTCGCGTTCCTCCACCTCCTTTGCGAGCATTACTACTTCGCAGAAGGAGCTGACGGCCTCCCATGCACTCTCGCTCCGCACCATGGCCTGGACCAAGTTTGGACGCGAGAGATCGCCGCCGCCGATCGCCTCCGTGAGAACACGGCGGTGCTCCGCCCAAGCCGGGCAGACCTCCACTGTATGCTCCACCGTGTCCTACGGGCGATCCACACAATGGTGAGACCCGGGCGTTATATTTACAGCCCTTAAAACCAGGATTCAGGCTGCTGCAAAAGTAGGTATGTTATCGTTATCAAGAATCAATGTATAGTTGGAGGCTTACGATGTCCTCTGTCCATCGGCAGCAAGGATGTAAAGTTATGGACCTTCTTCCATGCCACATCCACGCTTGTACCCTCGGCGGCGAGTGCAGTTGCCGTGAGCTACATACACTAATGATAATTTATTTGTTCGCGTTGTCTAGTGCGCTCAGCTCAGGAATCCGCTGCACATTGGAAACGAAAACTTTCAACTGTACGTATGTACCTCTGTCACTATTTATTTGGAGCAATGTTTACTGGAATGTTGATTGGGAACGAAAGAAAAATGCAGCGTACGAGTGTGTTGCATTGTCATTGTTGCCTTGTGTGGATAATAAACACTTTATAATTATGATGCACCTTTTCTAATCTAACGGAAAGGTTAGTAAAATTACTAAACTGATCAAATTATTCCGTAATCATTTTTAAGATCATGAAAACGTATTGCATAAAGAGAACGTATATTTGAAAATAATCAGAAAATAAGTACCTACAAAACAACAGAACCAATATACCTGTTTTTCACCTAAACCTTCTTACTTGCACGTTTTCAAAAAACGTGTGCTCATTATTGCACATAAGTTCCAGTTTCAGTTCAAATTCGATCTAATTTTACCTCACTGCAGCAATAAACTCCAAGTTAAAAAGCTCACGCTTTCAGAATCTGATCGTCAATAACTTAACATAAAAGTATAAAGGTGAATAGCAGTTTGATACTGTCGTAAAAGGGCCGCAGTCATCTTGAGATCGCGTAAACCTCTCACGAGAGGGCGCTCAAATAATCCCGACAATAAAGAAAAATTCCAGCCCTCTTTATGAAGAGGTAAGTCCTTGGCAAATTGTGCATTGTGGGAGGCATGGAGTCGCTGTTGGAATGCAAACTTTGTTTTCTCACGAATGAGAATTCAAAAGTTTTGTTGGTTTTTGGATTTGAAACAATCGGAAGTGCATCCACCAAATTGGAAGTGCGAATTTACCAAATGGTAGAGGGAACGTTTTCGAGGGACATTGGAGGAATTGGGTTTAGCTGGTAAATATTGAAAGATTAAGAACGTAAAAGTATTTTATTTTATAATGAACAGAATTGATCTATAAGGAAGGTATTGTTGGAGATCTTTCCAGCTGAAATCTACCACCCGAAACACCGAACTATCACGGCTGCCTAAGTAACTAGGCAGTGGTGATAGGTCGGTGTTTCGGATGGTAGATTATAGAAAGTCTTTAAGTAGTAGTCTTAACAAGAGCGTAAAATAAACATACTGAACACTTTATATATAAAACATACAACATTTTTTGACTGCATCTATAGAGTATTTTATTGCACGGAAAAAAATGTAGCACAACTTCGTCTCCACAGCCTCCACTATCCATCAGTAAGTAGCAGAATGTAACAGACGAGCATCGTGCAGGTAAGAGACGCTATAAGTGGATTGCTCTTCTGCTTTACATACAAATATTTTGTGCAAATGGACGCACCACCTACTATGTTATGACTGAGACACTAAGAGCACAGATTTATGGACATTTTATATCTGGAGGGCAAAGAGTATTGGAGTAAAGTCTGGTCGTGAGATTGGGTGGACTCTTATGAGTAAGTAGATGTCTTTGGTAGTGTGATTATTAAAGTGAACAGAGGTCAGAATCAGAATCAGAATAACATTTATTTGCCTACTTTATGTATTACAAAGTGTCTCTGTGGCCGGTGGGCCGTACAGAGGTGAGTCAGCTAACTTATGTCCTAATGGATCTATGTTTGCTGTGTTCTGTTGATTCGCAATATGTGAGACTATACAAACAGATTACGTATTTATTTATTTTGTCATGTCAGTGGCATTATTATTATTTTCACTTTATTTTAAGGGGACGCGGAGCCTTCGTTTTGTCGGTAGGCCACCGCTTATATCCTTTTTTATTAGGGTCATACCATATATCGCCTATTCTGTGATTAACCCTGAGGGGGTTAAATTCGCCGTGCGCTTGGTAGGCGTCTCCAGGGGATTCAAGATCTTCTATTTCTAATTTGGCAATATTTTCCAACATTTTGGTGTTAAGGTCCTCGGCGCGTAAGTGCCAGGCTTCTATGTCAGCCATCTCCCAGATCACTTCCGTGGGTGTTCGTCTTGGTAATTGTGCGGCATTTTTCAATGCCATTCTGTATTGGCGTTCGATTTTGCTTAGGTTCGTTGCGCTATACCTTGAGAGTAGTTGCACCACTCCGTAGTCCATCAGCGGTAAAATGCAAGCCTGAATGATGGCCAGTTTCGTGTCTAGTTCTGTCTTCGCATTGTATCCTATTATTGGACCGAGGACTCCTCTGACTTGTTTCAGTTTTTTAACGACCTTTTCGGTGTGCTGGTTCATCTTCATGTGTTTGTCGAAGATGACACCGAGGTATCTGATCTGCTTTTGATAGTGCAACGTTTGTTGTTTCAGTTTCACCGTTGGCCGATATTTTTTCTTTTTCGAGAACATGATACATTCCGTTTTCTCTATGTTACACTTTAACCCCCATCTCGTGTAGTAGTCAACGATTACTTCCGCTGCCCATTCAGCACGCCTAGTCGCGTGTTCTGGGTTTGTGGCTCTGTTGAGTATACAGAGATCATCCGCATACTGTGAGAGTTTGAGACCTCTGATGTGGTTTTGTATATCCCAAATATCATGGACGTATAAATTGAATATTATCGGTCCCAGGATCGAGCCTTGCGGCACGCCGTGAGGTATCGGTTTGTCTATGGTTATGGTAGTTCTGAATCTACCTTTCAGGTTTCTGCCTTCGAGGTAGTTCTCAATTATTTTAATGATATTGTTGGGAATGTCTTGATTTTGAAGTTTCTTGATCAGGCCTTTGTGGTTGATCGAGTCGAAGGCCTTCGATAGGTCCGTAGATATCATAGAGACGCTGTCTTCCATGGCTAGCGCATCAGTGATAATTTTTCCTGTACGTAGAATCTGGGTTGCTGTGCCTCTTGCCCTTGTGAAGCCGTGCTGGAACGTTGGTTGCAGCCGGTTGACCGTAGCGGTAAGTCTTTTCAGGATCAGTCGCTCACACAGCTTGCCCATAATGTTGAGCAGTGTAATCGGGCGGTACGATGATGCCTGACGGTGATCTTTGCCGGCCTTGTGCAGGAATATGCACACGCCAGTTTTCCAACGCTTAGGGAAGTAACCTGTGGACAAAACAAAGTTAGCGAGAGGCACAAATGCCTCGATGAAGACTTCTCCCCCAAGTTTGAGGGCGTCTGCTTTTATTCCGTCTGGCCCTGGGGCCTTTTTGTTTTTGAATCTGCTCAGTGCAAGTTGCACTTCTTTTTTTGACGTTGGGTCGAGCGGTTGGAACGGTGTCGTCTTTTCAGTCCCCTCGTCGTCTTTCGCTATTTTGGCCTCTTTAATTATGGCTGTATCCGTGAGCTTGTCGATCGTTTCTATTTCTGAACTGCATCCCGTGATGTTTGGTAGTTTAACGATAGGCTTCTTCATGTTTCGTTGGATGTGCCACATTTGTGACCTATTGTCCCGTGAATCGTGAAGTTTGTCGAGCCAGCCTTTTTCGGAGTATCCTTTCAGGGCTTTTTCAGCTTCTCTCTTAGCGTGGTTGTAAAGAGTGCGTGTTTCGCGTTGGAGTCTGGGGCTGCAGTGTCTCGCTTGCCAAACAATTTGTCTTAGTTTGTTTCGAAAGTCTATCTTATCGTTTATTTCCTTCGGTAGTCGTTCCTGCCTTGTTGAAGTTTTCAGGGGTGCGTGAGTGTCGAGGGCTGCGACAATGGCATTTTCCATTGTTTCGACATACTTCTCGCAATCGGCTTCTGTTGTGATTTCTTTGTCAAGGTCGCAGAGACCTTCCCACATTGTTTGTTGGTATGCCGCTCTGAGTTCCTCGTCCTCATAGATTTTCTTTGTGTTACGGAATAAGTGTTCCTCTATATTATGTTCAATCTTGACCGTTCGCAACCAAGGGAGGTGATCTGAACCAACGCTCTCTACCTGTTTGGCCTGCGCTTCTAGTTGTTGGTGTGTTATTATAGCCAGGTCCAGGATGGTGTTACCTTGGCTGAAAGGTCTAGATGGTGCATTGGCGTGTTTCAGTGAGCAGATTCCGTCGTTCGTTGCTTTTTTAACAATGTTGCCGAGGCCGGAGTTCCTGCTGTGACCGAGGGATTGCATACGTAAGTTCATATCGCCGATGATGATGGATGGCTCGTCGGCTAAGGTCTCCTCCAGTTCTTCTCTAGCATGGTGCTGGTTTGGAATTTGGATATATATTCCTTTGATCTTTATATATTGTCCAGTCGCGTGGTTAGTGAAAAGTTTGATGCCTACGCCTTCTATCTTCTTTTTTTCATCATGCCAGCCTGGGGTGACTTCCGTTTCAGCCCACCTTAGTCCCCTCTGTACATACATGGCAGTGGCTAAGTGTTTTTCCAGTGTATGGGTGAGTTTATCGTACCCTTTTATATTATATTGTTGTGTCTCAAAGTCGATCTTGCACTCGTTCAATAAAGTGAACAGAGGTATTGCAGGTTGGGAATCCGTATGTCACCGTGATCTATTATATTAAAGACAGAGTCATGGAGTATTAATTTCAAGTGACATTTTATTAAAAAGTCAATATTCACTTACATTATGTGAGATATTTTTCAGAATATTCAATCAACTTACATTTTTACCGGATTGTAAATAAGTAGCACAAATCCTAACATTCATATAAGCCTTATTATACAATACATTTTTATTGAGGTTTCAGAAGAAATATCCCCCGTGGTGATAAAACCTCTAGCCTTCGTCAAGGTGTACAATAGGTAAGTCGGTATAATCCTGACAGATGACACCGCAGGAGTAGTCTTACGGTACATCTTCGTGCCATTCATCATCTCTTGATTATGCGGTCTACTCAACTTGATTGATTGTTGGATTTCAATATCATATCAACTTTATATGCAACTTTTTAGATAAAAAGTATTCTAGGTCAATTTATATCTTAGCTAGTGAATTGAGGTAGTGTTAAGTGCGGAAAATGTTTATCAAAACAATGAAAGTAAAAACAGTAAGTTGGTAACTGTTCAGCAGATGATTTCTGTGGGTTTCTAAGCAGGTGAATGCAAATAATTTGTATCATTATTACTACAAAACTTTTAAAATAGAATCTTGATCTAGCTCCGTTACCAAAGGATACCACACAAATACTTCATAATCAATAATTAAAGTAACTACTATACAGGGTGTAAGTGTAAACAGTGGCAGTCTTTTAAGGGGTCATCATTATGAACAACTTTTAATATGGGACCAAACCTAAAATCGCGAAAAAAAATCTGCTGTTCCCTACATTTTAACGAATTATGCGAACAGCTGTTTATTTTTCGCGATTTCAGGTTTGGTCCCATAGTAAAAGTTGTTCATAATGATGAGTACAATGACCCCTTAAAAGATTGCCACTGTTTACACTTACAGCCTGTATAACTCTCAGAAACCCAACTCTTGTTTTTAATAAAACCAACAATCTAATTTGATAGTTTTACTACGAACATAAACGTTCCACAACCTCCAATAGTCCCACAATCTCAAGCTCACACGCCTTTACCTGGCGTTACCCTGGTCTATCCCTGTATTACCCTGGCATACCCTAGCACTACCCTGCCACTGCCACAATGATCCCATAAACGCTTTCAAGTATAATAAGATTAGTTTAAACCGTTCGTCTGGCCGATCCTTGGACATGTCTTGGTACAAGGGACAAGATGGAAGCGGGGCATTCAAGAACCAATGCATGCATTTTTTTATTGAACTAGTCATAGAATAAACGTTCTCCACCGAGCAATGATTTAAGCCCGTATTACAATACACAATTCAATTACTGAATTGTCTGAAAAAGAAACCAGTGTTATGTACTAACTTTCTAACAAAAACCAACCTTGTGTTGTCATCTGACATTATGCTGAGCTGCGGCCCTTTTGGCTATAAGCATTGTTTTCTTTCTGTTTTTTGTAGTTTGAAGGTGGTTTTTGTGTAATGCCAAGTAACGCAATTTTCTTTCTTTCTTTTAAACCAACACCAACCAAACCAAGCAGCGCAAAAGTATCGACGTTACTTCATTGTCACTTAATCATTATTTTAAACTAGCCGTTGTCCGCGGCATCGCCCGCGTGGTTTTCGGAAATTATACCACGGGAACCTATTACCCGGATAAAAAGTGTCCTATGTGTGCCAAATTTCATCCAAATCCGTTCAGCTGTTTTTGCGTGATTGAGTAACAAACATCCAAACATCTTCACAAACTTTCACATTTATAATGATAATAGGAAGTAGGATAATGTAAACAGGACTTTTACGTTGGACGGTTAGATGTACACGTACCTATAAAACACAGGTCTGTAGCACAGCTTTGAAGCTGGCTGTTCACACAACTTTAAACTTGCTGTTAATTACCCCGACATCGCTTCCTCTTACATCCTGAGTCTCGTCTTTAAGGTGTGCGCACACTTGCGGGGCGGCGGGTGAGATTAGCCGCAGTTACTATGAGACGACTTTATTAGCGCTGCCACTTACAGACGATCTGGGGTGAACGGTGCGCTTTTCCACTAAGTACGATTGTTTGCAATGATTTTTCGCTGCTAAGTGAGACACTACTACTTTATCCATTGCTCTGATTCAGCCGTGTCTTTACAAAACCGCTGACTGATTAAATTAAAGTAATTTTGTTTGGACAATGAAGCTCGATATCTTGGTCTTAGGTAATGTATGTTTTTACTCATCAATTTTAGGTAAACCTTCATAAATAATCACAAAAGTAAAAAGAAAGAATTTGCCTACACTATCCCATAAGTAGTATTTTGTAATTAGGCGGAAAATAAGTAAATATTGCTTTTCCTTCATTTGGCCAATTCGTACTCACTGGAAAACCCCACGCGATCGGCAGACGGCACAGTGCCAAAGTTAAGACGCTATTACTGACATAATAGACGTGGGAGAGTTAGATTCACCTCAGAGGTGACGTGAACTTAGCCGCACTAAGCTGGAAATACTGATAAGTAAGGGAAACTTTATAGCCTGGAATGTGCATGTAGAAGAAAGATCTACGTTTGTCTGAGGATGGGTTTTTCAATTGGTAGATTATTTTCAGAGAGATGAGTTTGACATCTAGTTTTTTTGAAGCATCTGAGGACTTAATTCATCAGCGATAACGATGATGGAAAAATGTATGGGACTGATATAAGCTACCGCGAAGCGTATTCAGGATGAATTGAATTCATGGACATCCTTTTAAGGGGTCATTGTACTATCATTATGAACTTTTACTATGCAGGACCAAAGTAATCGCGAAAAAAAAATCTGCAGGTCTAGGAACCAGCAATTTTAATTTTTCGCGATTTCAGAACAGCTGTTTCCTACGTTTATGTTCGCATAACTAATAAGTACAACGACCCTTTAAAAAGAATGCCCATGAATTCAATTTCACCCTGTATATTATGTCAAAACCGTTGAAAGTTGTTTTAGAAATAAGAAACTCTTTAAAAGCCATTACCACTGGTCTAGTCCCTCTGATCATTACAAAAAATACTATTCCAGTATTGGTTTTAATTTTTTTGAGTGGTGTTGGCAACACAACATTTAGTTTATGATATATCTGTCATGTTACTAACATCTAATGTCATTACTGTCACTGTACAAGAAAAAAAAAAGAAAAAGAAATGAAGCACCATGTTTTTGCATACAATATGCATTTTTTAAAATTTAAAAATAATAGTTTTAGTATACAAGTTATCCATCATGATTATTTTTAAAAAATAATTCAGAGAAGTAAGTCTCTCTTGTACAGTGACAGTAATGACATTAGACGTTAGTAAAATTACAGATAAATCATAAACTAAATGTTGTGTTGCCAACTGTAGAGAATTTTCAAACTCCAGAGTGAAGATGGCACTAGTGACTAGACTATAGCAACCACTAGATAATTACTACTGTATACCGAGATTCTGGACCAATAAACGTAAAGTACAAAATCTCTCAAACTCAAACTAAAAATATTTTCTTTCACAGTCCAACAAGGAACCCCCCTGTCATCGGAACCCATTACCTAATATCTTCCCCGTCCACCTGCTCTCGACCAATAACTTAAATGCCACGTAAGATCCCATAAAAGAGCCCGCCATTGTTGTCAAGAAAAATGCCGTGTTTTTTCCACGACGACGCCGGGCGGGCATTGTGCGCAGGTATTCAGAAAATTAACTCGGTCTAGACGACAGCGCCACAAGGTATAAACATACAGAAAGCCCGCTAACATTTGGTTTGAAAAGTTTCATACATTATTCATTAAAATAATCATCAATTAAACTAATTACGTACCAACTATACGCATATTATTTGTTTAATGAGTATAATGTACTTAGATTATTTTAATTTATGATTAAAAAAAAAATATCTTAAGTTTACAGTTGGTTGACACACAGTACAGCCTTTACCTAACCGTGGAACTGAATAAAAAAAATACCTCTAAACCTAATGGAAACTCAGCAGTTTTCGCACCCGGTTCTAAAGCTGGAGTCAAATAACTGAGATCAACTCGCTTGCCCGATATATTGCACTCTATTTCGTGGTCAAACTTGACGTATCTTTTTTATATTCACGTGTTTCTGTAACAAATAAACCTATTTATTTCTTCTTATTTCTTTCTTTACTTAAGTATCGCGTTAGGTTTCTTCCGGTGGATGCTTTTGTGAGGTTTTGGTCGCGATTTTCGTGCGGATTGAACCTTCTGTACTTATTTTCTTAACGGTGTCACGGTGGTATGGAAGATGGCTTTATGAGATCGGTCCAGTTTAGATGATTTGTTGGTTAGTGACCGGTAAATGTTTTCATATCGGGGGTAAGGAGAGTAAGGCGAATTTTGATAAAAATATATTAAAAGGTTTTGTTAGATATTTTTAGCAGTTGGTAATGAAGAGAGGCAATTTCATAGCATAAGTTACAGTTAGGTACGCTAACAGTAAAAGCTGAATACCCAAATTATGATTTTATTTGAGTGAATTCGTCTGCTAAGTAAGGCATGAGCCACTTTGATGTAGGTAATAATTTCTAAATTATTAAAAGAGCCACAACTAAACCGTAGTCTTTATTGAGATGTCTATGATTTTTTCAATAAATTCGCGAACAAAGCACAAAAAACGTGTTGATGTATGAAATTCAGCGACACCGGTGACCGCGCAATATGCATAGCGTTGATTTGTTGGGCTTCAGTGCCACAGACTGACATTTTAAAGAGCAGAGGTGACACTTGTGTATGCTGATCCAAATAGAGACATTTTTTTAATGTAAGTAAAGCGGAAGTTTTACAAAAGGCCCGAAATAATAATATCATCATCATAATGCCCAGCCGAGTCGGATTCGACGCTTGACCTCTTTCTCGAAGTCGGACCTACCCATCTGGACAGTGGTGACGTGACCTTCGTTTTTTCCTTCATTTTAAGCTCTTTTGGAAGCTCTACTGAGGTCATGTCGAGCATTGTACTGAGGTCCTCCATAGTCTCAGCCATGACTAATGACTACTATATCGTCGACAAACCGTAGATAAGTGATATGCTCGCCATTGATGTTGATGCCAATCTCTTTCCAGTCCAGAACCTTGAAGATATCCTCCAATGCAGCGGTGAACAGTTTCGGAGAGATAACGTCTCCCTGTCTCACCCCTCGCTGTAGAAGTATAAGTTTCGAGGTTCAGTCCTAGAGTCGGACTGACATAGTAACGTATTCATACAAACACTTAAGTACCTATTGATGTGCTGATAGTCAATCTGGCACCGTTGGAGAGACTGCAGTACAGCCCAAGCCTCGATCGAATCGAAGGCTTTCTCGTAGTCCACAAACGCTAAGCAGAGAGGCAGGTATACTCTTCGGTCTTCTGTAAAACCTGCCGCAGCGTATGAATGTGGTCTACGGTGCTAAAGCCTTTACGGAAACCGACTTTTTCGGGAAGCTAGAAGTCGTCAAACCTGGGCACGAGACGGTTCGTGGTGATTCTTGAAAACAGCTTGTAGACATGACCCAAAAGTGAGATGGGCCTATAATTCTTAAGCAGGGCATTGTCGCCCTTCGCGTATGATGGAATCGAACAGCTTCTGGAGGGCCTTAAGAACGGGTTTTCCACCAGCCTTCAGGAGTTCAGCCGTAATAAGGTCATCATCCGGCGCCTTGTGGTTTTTAAGCTACTTAAGAGCCATCCTTATCTCGTACACAAACTGACGTCCGGGATGTTTTCGGTATAGTGTCGGGTCAATGTAGCTTTTCGGTCATTTGGCCCGAAATACAGGTTTGAATAAAGCTAAATTGGGCAGGTCACTACATATATTATCTAATTCAATTTTCGAGTTATTATTACTTGTACCTGTAACATAATTATATTTTAGCTATACACGAGTTTTACCTAGGCATTAATAAAAACATTTTATAAGAAGTTACTATTAATATTCTGTGAATCTCTGTAAAATAAATTAAATTAATATTATCATTATAAAACAAAATTTTCACAGGATACTTCCTGCCAAGAAATGTTTCATAAGTCAATTTAAATATCCAAACATCGCCGAGCTTTATGTTTCAAATATAAACATTCTAAAAAAACAATCATCCATCACTTAGACAAGAGTTTAGTCATTTTATTCGTGAGCACTGGCTAACTTACAATCAAAATAATACCCTACCATTACTCTTGTGTATGAAAGAGATGGCTTCACACACGTTACAAGCACGTAGTAACGTGTGTGAAGCCATCTCTTTCTTCTTCTCTTTCTCTTTTTTCTTTTTTTTTCTTTCTTTTCTTTTTTTCTTTTTTCTTTCTTTTTCTCTTTCTTTTTTTGTAACCGTCATTATACCTCTTGAGGTATAATGACCATTACATTTAATTCTTATGACTCTTGCACTTGACCATGTTTGTCTGTATGATTTTAATTAATTATTAGTTTGTTAAGGTCTAGCTAAGTCTGTATAGGTCTAGGTCAACAAGGTTACAAGCGATGTTTTTTTTTGTAGATACTAATGTTAGGACTAAGTCGTGGGAAAACGGAATTGTTTTTAAGAACAACATAATTTTTGGTTCCTCATTTTTACTTTGAATCGTACCTTGTAGAGGACACAGAATAATACTAATTAGTCAGTACATATAAGTGTTAATAAACTTTTAGTTTTTGTTTATAAATATATTATATGTAAAAATAGGTTGGTTAAGTTTTTTTAGAAACCTGCACAGTGCACAGTTTCAAGTTACCATTAAAAGTTAGGAGATTTTAGAAAGACATACATACATAATATCCTTCATTAAAATAGGCGCTTATTAATGTTAAAGACGCTACTGTACATTAACCCCCTTATTTATACACATTGCTTTAAGTTAAATACTTATTAGCATCTGCTTAACCTTCCCTACATATGTAGGGAAGGTTAAGCAGATGCTAATAAGTCAAAATACGTCAAAAAAAAAAAAAAATATTCAAAAATATTCAAAAATATTTTGACGTTTAAACAATGTTTATAAATAAGGGGGGTAAAGGTTTAGCAGATCGAGCACTTTCGAGAGCGTCGCCCATCGAAGAAGTATGGCCGGACAAGTTGATTTCTGCAGTGTCGTATGTGCACTATTAATCTATGGCTCCGAAGGACAGCGCTATAAATCAGAAGGCGCGTGTTTCGGCTGTCAGTCGCACCTACACTATGAGTTAGTGCCGATAGTGAGTGTGAGGTGTGCCACTCACTTCCACTACTACTGATAACTGAAATATTCAGGAAAATATTTAAAAGAGATAATAATTTCTAAGATAAATCGCACGCGCAGGGAAAGATGTCATGAATATAGAGGTACGTAATGAAGACTTTTTGCTAAAGAGGCAACTTTGCGGGCTGCTGAAGTCACACATGATAGCAACAGACGGTATACCCAAGATCTATAGAGAGCTTACAAACAGCTGGAGGACTTTATCTAGCCCTAGCCTTTTTAACCAAGCAAGTTGCAAGCCATCATCATGCCTAGATCATCATCTGCCTAGCCGTTTGCGGTGTATGTTGGCGTCGGGTTCTAGTCTAACCAGATGCAACTGAATACCAGTATTTTATTTGGAGTGACTGCCTATCTGACCTCCACAACCCAGGTCCTTGGTAAAACTGGTTGTCAGACTTTCGGGCTTCTGACGACCCGTAACGACTGTCAAAGATCCACGGATGACAACCGGGACCAACAGCTTAACGTGCTTTCCGAGGCACAGCGGAGTTTTGGTATGTAAAGATGGTCACCCATCCACGAGCCAACTGCGGCAAGCCATCTTTTCTCTTGAAGACATCTACTTATGAAGAACGGGTAAGTAGTTATAGGTACCTAGTGAATGTTAGTAACCAACATACTATTTATTATTAAACTTAACTATTTATTAAAAACTTATGTTCATATAAAGGCATAATCACGTCAACAGAACTGTTTCCAACTTGGTAAATGACCAGAAAGCCTCTAAAAGACCAGAAAGCCTCTAAAATTAAGAGTAGTACCAGGTAAGGAGTCGTTGCGAAGTCTGGCCGCCTTCCAACTTATGTAGCGTGAACATACTCGTTTATTTTGTGTACGTGTAGTTACGTGTCTAGGGTGCGGGTAACACTCGTGCTGTGTACCGGGTTTGCGTGTTATTGATATTGATCAAGAATAAAGAAATCACAAAGAAAAGAGAAATTCTCATAAAAGTTAATTAAAAATTATCTTCCCTTTTAAGTGTCAATGTTATTTTTCAAGTAGGTAAGTGAAAATGAATTTATAGGAATGAATCTGTACCTATTCTGAGTATTAGACTAAACGGCAAGTTTAATTATTAGAAAAAATGGATATTGCTTTATAAACGTGACTGTGTATTCTTTTGGCATTTAAAATTAATATGAACTGGAAGACATAGTTTTTATCATCATCCTAGCCTTTTTCCAACTATGTTGGGGTCGGCTTCCAGTCTAACCAGATGCAGCTGAATATTAGTATTTTACTTGGAGCCTATCTGACTTCCACAACCCAGTTACTGGGTAATACGATACCCCTTGGTAAGACTGGTTGTCAGACTTTCGGGCAGAAAGACATAGTAAATGATCCACTGAGAATAATTGTTCTCGTTAATGTAAACTAAAACTTGATCATTAACCGACTTCAAAAAGGAGGAGGTTCTCAATTCGTCGGAACCTTTTTTTTTTTCTTTTTTTTATGTACGTTCCTCGATTACTCGAAGATGGTTAAACCGATTTGGATTTTTTTTGTTTTATTCGAGAGGGTATACATCACAGTTAGTCCCATATAAAATTGATTAACTTTGCTTCAGTAGTTTTTGAGTTAGCTTCAATAATACGTATTTTTTCCCCACTTTTATGTGGATGATGTTCTAGTTTGTTTTGCAGATAGTGGTATTAGAATTTGTGTGGGGTAGGTACACAACTAAAAAGTGAAAAATAAAAACTTTTTTACAAAAAAATACAACCGACTTCCAAAAACAACACTACAAAGTGAAAAATCGGTTGTATTTTTTTGTAAAAAAGTTTTTTATAAATATCAACATACAGACAGAAGTTATTCATATAGTCCAGGCTCTATTTTGTATCTCATTTCTATTAGTGGCGCGAGTTCTGAGTTACGTCCCTTTGTTTTCGCTACAACTTTATTTTTAATGGTTTTAAATTGTTGAATTTGTTTGTTTTTTTGTTTTACTCCGTAATTTTTGTAATATAGAGTCAACGTTTTTAATTATTTTATTAAGGATCAAAAACATAATTTTTACAATATTCACACACAACTAACTATAATATTTACACTAGGTACTGAATTTCTTGGTCAACACTTCACGTGACCAGAGGGCTGGCTCGTTCTTTGGCCAAAGAATTAGCATTGCCATTCAACGTGGCAATGCTGCCAGTCTTCTGGGCACGTTTCCGGATGACAGCGATGTGGACGAGTACTTCGACGCTTAAGTGCCCTTTTGTTTTTGTATATTTGTTAGTTAGTCATTTAAGTTAAAAGACTATCTTTTATTTAATGTCATTGCTTGCTTTTCAATAACAAAGCAATGCCTTTAAATGTAGGAAATTAAGGGTCTGTCTCTATAAGCGTACAATTTATAACATCCCAATGTTTTACGCATTAGTTATCCTCTTACACTTTTTGTTCTCCATTAAAGAAGTATAAGATCAATTTTTGCAAAAAGAATGAAAGTATAAGGTCAATCTTTCAACCTAGACGATGTTTAAAATCTCTTTTCTCAAAGCGAAAAGCGCCACCAAAGTCACTCAACAGGAAATGAAAGTGTGAAGACAGTTATTTTGTTCTCGAACATAAATCCTTTCAGTCCCATTTTAGCGGTCAAGTTTCAAGGATCCGACCGGAAGTGACGAGGCGACAGGTGGGGGAAATGGCGCACGTTTCCGGTGTGAGCAATGTCCGGTGCGCACGAGTGGAGAGCGGCGATTATAGTGAGGTGAGTATTGAGTGCTTGAGACCCGATTGAAGGTGCATTTGTTTTATTGAAAAAGGTTCTAAGGGTTTTCCATTAGAACGTAAGTTTAAGGATAAGGTACAAAATTCTCTTGAAAGAATAGAATAGAATAGAATACTCTTTATTATGCACACCATTTAAATTACTGGTTACAATGTTACAATGTTGAAATTTTACATAGAGTGACACAATGGGTGGTCTTATCGCTAAAAGCGATCTTTTACAGACAACCTTTGGATGGAGTATGGGGACAAGAAGAGACAATTCTGTAGGTAGTCCGTGGTGTACCATATACATATACAACATATATAGTAATAAATTTAAATTAATAAAAATTAATAATTATTATTATTAATTTAAATTAATTAATTTTTTTGAAAGTTTAAAGGAAGCAAGAAATAAAAATATTTCTTTGTTAGTTTTCTAAACAGAGACTCAAGGTTTGCCCAAGGTTACGGCGGCATTTTGGAGAGGCCTGTATCCAACAGCGGACTGCGATAGGCTGAGTTGAACTCTTGCCTCTTCAGTCAACTAATACCATAGTAAAACGTCTATTAAAGTAAGCATCATGGCCTTTGCACGTAAGCTGTTTGCTGCCTGGCCTAGCTCGTGCCTTCTTCGTAAGCAAAGAAAACTGTCTACTTCTTCCTGAGATACTGCACCGGAATCGGGTAGTCATTTGGCATTCGCTAGCGTTCGCTTCGGTGCGCGTCCGATCACACGGAATCGCTCGATCAGGTGTGAAAATGAAAATAGTTCGCTTCGAATACTTGCAATTGGGAGGGAATCGGCAATTGTAGGATGTTGTTTGAATATAAAAAAGTAGGTTATTTTCAACAACTTGCGTCTTTATTTGCTATTTAAAGAAGGAAAAAGGAAAATTTATTTGTAATTAGGCAATAATGTGATGAGGCGGATAAAATTCAGTCATTTCTTTTTTACCTGATTTTGATTCCTCTCATTACAAATCGTATTCTTTAAGAAATTATAAGTTAAGATTAGTTATGATTAACTTGTGTGGAAACCGGTTGTCATGGTATGGGCATCGGATGCAGAGGAATGAGAAATACGTCGCGAGGAAAGTTTTGAGTATGAATGTGTGTTTAGTATGATGGCAATAAGAGCAGGGGAAAACCAAAGATATGGTGAGATGGCACAAAAGGGGGTGACTACCTAGATGACGACTAACTTGAAGAAAAATACATGTTGGGCAGAGCCCAAATAATATAAATGAGAGGAGGGCAGCAAAATGATAAGTTAAATTCATTGACTAATTTCCTTGAATTTCTTAGGTATAGGTAACCAACACACATTCGATAGTGAGCTTTTAAAATTAAAAAGAAAGGGTCCAAGAAAAATATACTTAGTCTCGTGTACCTGCGAATATTCCAAGAACATTCTAACAGGGCAACAATTTAAACGCGCAAGACCAATAATATCTCTAAAATGATCCAAAAAACGCTGGTGTATCTAAATTGAAAACACGTGTGATAGGGTCATAAATAAGGCGCGCGACATACGGTCGTCTAGACGCTTAATCTAAAGTACCTGAGTCATGCTCGGTCCAGTTTCACCCTTGTATGCCTTTAAGATGTTACTGCGATGTAGGAAGAGGGTGCATCTTTAATTGTTTTGTTTTAATTGCTATACAAATGTCTAATCGAAGTTCTGCTAGTAAGGCTTTACCAAGCAACCTTGGAGAGGACCCTTGGAGGGTCACATGTTGGCACCGCGGTCCATCAGAGATCTTTGAGTTCACTGATGATGTTCACTGAAGATCACTGGAGGTTAGGTTAGGTAATCTAAACGCTGTGATGTCTTCAGTGATGACCTTGTGATCTTCGGTTAGACTGCAAGCTGACACCAAAAAAGTTGAGAAAAGGCCAGGCAGATGATGATACGCACGTCGTACATAATGATAATTTATATAAAAATATTTGCCATCAAAAAGTTTAATAATTTTAATATACATAATAATTGTAAAAAACAAATATTTTCTTAATAACTTTATTATACTGATTTCTAATGCTTATTACAATATTTTTATACATTATTTTATCAAATAAAACTTTTTGAGATCCAGAAAAATATTCCTCTTAGGACGTAGGCAATTTCGTCTGCCTGGTGTTTTCCCAACGTTTGTTGTCCAGAGTAAGCTAAAATGTGAAGTGAAAAGGACAGGAATGGGTGGTTAGAGTAAACCACATAGATCTTAGTACTGTTTGACTGATGAGCCCACTAAAACATTATCATCCAAAAACATCGTTTTATACCAGAAGCATATAATGCGGTATCCACTCCACCATACATCCCGGCGCGTAGACAATGCGTACCTACCTAATGGGAGGGCGTGCTATCGGTTCACCCGCTCACCTTACTCACCTTGGCTCTAGGGTGAATCAATGTGTTGCTCACTTACACCCTCTGCTTGGCTTCCGATACGCTTTTGTTTTAGTTTATTTATTTATTGTTACGTTTGCAGGGTTAAGTTGGGTATAGTTTTAAGTTGCAGCTTTGTAAGTCTTGGTATTTGGTGAGCGTTGAATATTAGCGCTAACTTATGATGCGGTGGGCACTTAGACTAAAATGCTTATACAGGGTTATTGGTAAAACACCAACAACCTCTTAAGGGGTCATTGTACTCATCATTATGAACAACTTTTACTATGGGACCAAACCTGGAATCGCGCAAAAAAATTGTGTTATTTTTTGTGATTGTTGGTGTTTTACCAATAACCCTGTATAACTATGTAAATGATGTATAAGTAATGATGAAGTTAATGATGTTGTCATGACAAACTGGGTATTGACACGTTGCGGGACGCACTGCATTAGCAGTAGATATTTCGATGTTTGAAAATCACAGTACGGGCACCACCGTCGATGTTTAAACTCTTCTGAACAGAGGTTCCGGCAATACAGAAAAATTTCGTCTATAGGAACAAGGAAAACCGTTTTAACTCTCGTATCATATCAGTCTCTCAGATATATTAGAAGCATTTGAACACATAAAGTCACACATTTAAAATATGAAGGTGTGGGTGCGTTTTCTAGGGAGTCCTCGCACGCGCACTACGGTAATGCCCGTGGTCGGTCTATGAATGATTCTACGCTATGAAACTACTGTCTTTATATATTATTCTTTAATATTGCTATATGCGCGCCGACCTCCCTAGCGGCGTCAGCGTTGTATGTTACGCTGACGACACGCTGGTCCTGGCGCAGGGGAGGTCGCACCAGGCGGCGGCTGAACTAGCGACACGCGGGGTTGCGACAATCGTAGAGAGGATCCGGCAGTTGGGACTCGAGGTGGCCCTGCACAAGTCCGAGGTCATGTGTTTTCATGGTCCTCGGAACGCGCCACCGTCGGGTTCCCAAATAACGGTAGGAGGGGTTCACATCGGGGTTGAGTCGACGATGAAGTACCTGGGACTCGTCCTCGACAGCCGGTGGAACTTCGTGGAGCACTTCCGACGTTTGGCTCCCAGACTGGAGCGGGCCGGGGCTGCCTTGAAGCGGCTCCTGCCCAATCTGGGGGGTCCAAACGCCTCCTGCCGGAGGCTTTACGCGGGGGTCGTGCGGTCCATGGCCCTTTACGGGGCACCGGTGTGGGCGCGTTCCCTGAGGCTGCGACCAGCCCGCCGGTTGAACGCGTCCCAGAGGGTCATGGCCATCCGGCTAGTCCGGGGATACCGCACGGTCTCCTGTGAGGCGGCGTGCCTCCTTGCCGGATTACCGCCATGGGATCTGGAGGCAAAAGTCCTCGCGCACGTGTGGGAGTGGCGCGAGGAGGTGAAACGCCGGGGCGTAACTCCGCTGCCGCGAGAAATCACGGTACAGCGGACAGAGCTCCGGCGGGATCTCATGGCGGCATGGAGAGTGCGATTGTCGCAACCCAGCGCTGGGCACGCCACAATTGCGGCGATAAGTCCCCTCTTTGAGGAGTGGTTGGAGAGGCGCCACGGCGTCCTCACCTTCCGCCTGACGCAGGTCCTCACCGGACACGGTTGTTTCGGGAGGTTCCTGTTTCGGATAAGGCGGGAGGAAACGCCCGGGTGTCACCATTGTGTGGATCGCCCGGAGGACACGGTGGAGCATACAGTGGAGGTCTGCCCGGCTTGGGCGGAGCACCGCCGTGTTCTCACGGAGGCGATCGGCGGCGGCGATCTCTCGCGTCCTAACCTGGTCCAGGCCATGGTGCGGAGCGAGAGTGCATGGGAAGCCGTCACCTCCTTCTGCGAAGCAGTAATGCTCGCGAAGGAGGAAGCGGAACGCGTGAGGGAGAGGCAACAGCCGCGCCCTCGCGCCCCTAGCCGCCGTAGGAGACGCCCTGGGCGGCGGGAATCGATTGCCGATTCCCGGCCACCGTAGGCGCGGGCTTGCGGACGACGAGTAATGGGCAGCTCGCCGTCCGGTAAGGACCAGGCCCGGGTCGACGGCGCGTTGTGTTCCACGCGCGCCTCAAAGAGATGTCAGCAGTGACGGGGTCAATTGGGCCGATGCCGCCGGGGTCGCGGGTAGTTCGAAAGAGATACCGTGGCCCTGGCACGGGCAGCTGAAGGAACATGGGTGGGTTTTAGTCAGTAAAAGTCTGACACGCCCTCCCGCCTCTGCCCAGAGCGGGAGAAGTCATTTGATGATTTCCCATCCACAAAAAAAAAAAAAAAAAAAAATATTGCTATATGGCGCTACAGATGTAGTAGTGGTTGTAACTTGTATGGGCAATTTTACTATCGTAAATTGAAAAAGTCACTACTTTCCCGCAACGTGTACCAGACTTTTGCCCATCAGTGGGCCAGAATCAAGAACATGCAATAATAATACCTATTTGAAACTAACTTAATCTTATCAAGATAAATAGTACCAGATTATCTATTTTTGAAAGCTATATCAAACCAAATCAAAACATCTCTACCTACAGAACTAAGCGAGAAGTCTCCTTTAGGATCTAATTACAAACATAATAAATGAGAAGGAATCTTTAAAAGCTGAGACCCTTAATCCCTGTCCAAACCAAGTTCACTTAAACATTTTAAAGAAAAAAGTGCTTGAAAACTTTTTCAGTTAGTAAGATTTTTTCGTCAGTTTAAAAGGCGTGCAATTAATTTTTAAATGCTTTCAAAGAGTATCATGCGACACGTTTTTACGATTTTAGGGGAATTTAGAACAGGTTGACGAGCTTTATTGACTGTAATGTGCGAAATGGCAGATGTTGTATGGAGTAAAGTTTTGTCGCTACGATTAATGCAATTGAAATTAAGAACTCGTGGGTTATTCGGCTATTTTAATGACTGATTTACATTTGCATGAGTTAAGTAGCGAATTTAGTTCAAGTAGCAAGAGTCGTGTCCAAACATCAGTCCAAAAGTGTCAGTTTTTCATTGTGAAGTGTGACAAATGTGAATCAGCCTTAGTCTTATACACGATCCGATTTAATTGCCTGTGGCATACCATAACTTGAGACAACAATAAAAGTTGCACCGACTCAACAGTGTTTAGACAGTGAAAGTCATATTGTTGTTTCAATTTTATTGCAGGTATGCCACAGACAAGAAACTGACATTGTGTAAATGGGGCTTTAAATAATTTGACAAGTAGCTGATTTAAGTAAATTGCACTAAGTTGACATCCATCACTTGGAAATAATCGTCAAAAAAATCAACCCTCCTCTGCCTACCTCTTTCCAAAACTCTAGCGTAAAGTTCACAGAAAAACCATTACCCTTTTAACCAGCTACATTAAAATAATCGCTCGCTACGAATCAGCGCACACTAACGCGCGAATATTTCACGCACAGCCCACCTACTTGCATCATTACTGTTTGTAATAAGTATGTCTAAAAATATGCGCACCTATTACAATGGCAGTTATCGTCGCCCGTTGCTCGCGGCGAAACGCGCGTGTGGTGCAGGCGAGCGACTTTTTATCATGCCTGCGATTCGTTTGATTGGAAAATTCTGTTAAATTATTGACAAAAGAAATGCAACGAAGGGACAGATAACACACACCACACACACACACTGCTTCATACAGCAGTTTTGAATGAGACTTGATGACCATAAGTTACGACTACGAAACATTTGTTTTTTGTAGTCGTAGTTTACGATATTCATCTCCGAGACTTGATAAGTCCCAGTTTAAGTTACTAAAATGTATGCAAGGAACGTAAAAATTCATGATATTTTTTGACCTTAATTACCCTCATTTTAAAGAGCACTTGGAACAAGTTATTAGAACAACAGTTACTAGACTTACTAAGAGAGACTAACATACCGTGCGACAAGCAGTCGCAGGTGTGGTCGGCGGGGCGCGCGAGCTCAGATTGTATTATTTATTGTGCAGGTAGTTTGGCCGGCCGCCAGCAGATAGCGCGCGCAAGATTTTTAAACCACCCGCCATGTTGTATTTTAGGACGCTATAATTTTTAAAACATGAATCACAAAAAAGGTGGAAAATTTTCACGAACATTCCTGCGCTTCCACCGTGAAAGAAATAATGTTTCGCATTTTTGTTGTTATTGTGTAGATAAAATAAAATGGTATTTTTTGTTGCCAATTTTTATGGAATAATAAATTCCTTACCTACCACAGCTTCATTGCAATCACGAATTATGAGGCTGGTTGTGGTCATGTCTAACATACTGGTTAAGATTAAGCGGCCTGTCGCATTTTGTGACCTCTCTCGCTCACAAGGGACCAAATTAAGATAGTTAAATGACAAGATGCTTTTTTGAAAAATGTAATCTATTAATGAACTAGTAAATAATATAAATTTATTAGGTATCTAATTATTAAAAACACTTTTTGTATTGTGTTAACTAACATACTCAGCTCAAAAAGTATTATCTGTTTTTGAGATGAGATAAATAAATGCTACAATTAAAATATGTTTTCAATAATTACCTACTAAATTAATAATATTTAGTAGTTCGCTAATTGATTACATTTTTCAAAAAAGCATCTTCTCATTTAACATCCTTAAAAATTTGGTCTCGTGTGAGCGACAGAGGTGATAAAAAGCGACAGCCTTCTTAAGTGGAACCACTAATATCATATTGTAAACTGCAACTATACATTGTACGTTTAGATCCTGACCCTATCAATCGGATCAAACTCCAAAAAAAAAAGGTTTATATAAACGTTCCTTAAAATTAAGTAATGATTAACGTCGACTTAACCATAACTTTTTTGACATCTAAACGTCTATTAACCCCGTCAAGTCTACTAATCAACCTTATTAAATAGCAAATCTGTTAGCAACTAAACTCACATAGTTAGGCGGAGCCGAAACGATGAAAAAGAATCCTGTAGAAAAATTCAACCAAGTTTTTTGCCATAATACCACAAAAGCTAACTCCGAAACCCTCCAGACTGTTACAACCCACTAACTAGAGCAAACTCTTGTTATCCCTGCACTATGCTGACAATGCTAAGTGTACCTGAGGAGATCTGTTTACGCTGCAAGCACCTGAACGTAAAAGTTAACCGGCGCCGCGCCATTACCTCCCTCATTTACCCGACTATTGTTGTGTCAGGACCGCGTTATACAGTGTTGCTAGTCAATTTGTAGGAAAGCTGCTCGAGTTTAGAGTTGGTTAGTGACAATAAAGGTTGGTTTTGTGGTTTAGTGGAATGCAAAAGCAAACATTTTTGTAGAATTATTTATTTACTTCCTTTTTTGTGGGCAGGGAATTTAAACATCGCTTCACAAGGATTAGTTCCCATTTCCTACTGAAGCCAAAAGTAAAATAAAAAGTTAAATTCAATATTCATTTGTTTTTACTGCAGTCACTCATACACAAGTCTGCGTACTTGAGCAGGTCTGTACACAAAGGAAAGGTGAATGCGTGATTGCAATATCTCAACAACACTTTATATCAACATTATAAGATTCGCATCGACTAGGAAACATAACATTGTAGAGGTCTATTGCCAGGCCCCAGCACATCTACGGCTGAGGTGGAAGAGGCAGCCATCGACGGTGAGTGCGGTTGACTGCACGCGAGCGCCAGAGTCAGAGATCAGCAACGTTCAACGGCATACGATGGTGTGGAATGAGTCGCCCACTTCACATCATCTATGATCATTGCTCTCAAGAATTAAGATTCCCTTCAGGGTCTGTACTGCAGAGTACAATAATAATCACTAGTGCTAGACTCTCTAGCACGCACAAGAGTTTTCACGTACTCCACTGCGGCTGAGACCCTGATACAGCCTAACCGATTTTTTTTACAAAAGAATATTCTAACAATATTGATTCATTTATGCAAACGTTCATCACATGTTTACGTTCATGCTTGATGGGATGATGGAGTCATGACGTGGTACATAACATAGTCATTAGAATTACTAATTCCGATTATCACTTTCACATTGAAGCATACAGTCGTCCACTATCAGACAAGCCTACAAGGGCCAATAAAGACACGGGAGGGCGCGTTAAGCCAGTCATCTTGTTTTTGTAAACAACCCCGAGCCGCTACGCCGTAGCCGGGGGTGCGCTACAATGCTACGGGCTACGCGCTACGGGCTACGGCGGCGTAGCTATTCACGGCGGAGTTGAAAAGTTTCTAGTGTAATTATAGTGAAGCCTTATTTTGTTATTTGAGATGTAAGGTTGAATGGAAATGTGGGGCGATTAGCTGTTGTGTATACGAGGAAAATGTTATGTGAATATTATTTAGTTGGGAATTTTACAAGCTCTGTTTTGGAAGAAAAATAGTTCATCATTTTGAATTAATACAAGCAGTATTGGCTCGGGGTTGTATAGGTATGTAATGGTTGTTACTTAACCCCGATAACGACGACCCCTTACAATTCAAAAGTGCCTGTAATTGGTTTAATTGAAATAAATGCTTTGAGTTTTGAGTTTTTTTTTTTTTAATAAATGGTTTTTAAACTTTTTAAACTTTCGCGATTTGTACTCATTATAAACAAAATTTAACGAACTGAACGTCGGGAAACAAGTAGGTACCTGTTTACCTCGTAAAAAGGAATATCGCGAGAAGACCCGTTCTCAATTTTGTTTACAAATGGTATTTCACTGCTTACATTCATTGTATAAGAGAGATGACCTACTTTATGCACAGCGTGACGTGTATTGCTACAGATAAAGTATTGATTATAAACACGGTGATAAAATTCAACAAAATCAAAATAAAATAAAAAAGTATTACCAAAGCAGTTGTTTTCATTATAACCATGTTCAATAAAACCTCCCTCGTCCCCACTAACTACACATACATAAATAAAATAAACTACCGTCAAATTGTCAACAAAATAAATTTAATAGAAAACTATGTAAAGCTCATCGGAGCATAAGACTATAAAGCCGGTCGGCCAGCGGCAGCGTTATTTTTCCGTCGTTAATTATTGCCAGTTAGCAAGGTGTTGTCTCTTGGCTTATTTATTGCTTTGTGAGCGGTGAGCGCGGCATTGTGGCCGAGTTACAGTGGAAGATATGAGCTATGCTTTGCTATACGAAAAGTATAGCTAAAAGACATATAAAAAAAGCCGGCCAATTGTGTGTCTGTGTGTGTGTGTGACATTGTAATTGAAAAACATGTTCTCCATGAACACAAACATGTTCATCGATATACGTTACGGTCAATTGACCGTTGATTGACAATTGTCTAAATGCAAATGTAAGTTTGTAATCGCAAAAAAAATACATATATGATAAAACTCCAAATTAACGGTTTTCGGAATTTATCCTTTACTTGTACTGTAAGAACTTGTTTCTTTTCAAATTTTATGATTCGAGGTCAACGGTAAGTACACTATCCACTGATGCGGGTTTTGATTTATTTGCGACTATCTAAATATTTCGGAAAAATGGCTGTATTTTTTTATTGCGTTGACTAAGAAGTTGATTTGTTTAGAACTCCAAAGGACCGTAGACCTACATATTTGATATTAATTTCAACTTGATACCTCCACGCGTTCCTGAGAAAAAGGGGACTGACAGATGGACAACTATGTGATCCTTTAAGGGTTCGGTTTTTTTCTTTTTAGGTAAGGAACCCTAAAAATGAATATTCTTTATTTTGAAATGGCTTCGTTACTATTTCCAGATAAAGCAGTGTCAACGGTTTTTGAAAAGCTTTAATTAATGTTGTGTTATTTTTGGCACAGATTATTTTGTAACTTGCTAGTAGCTTCTAATACCTCGGTGGTTGTTAGTTATTACATATGTGAACTGTAATGCTTCAGCTAAGAGTTGTAGCCATGAAGGAGCAGTGTTCGATATCGAACCAACTCACGTCGGGATTACCACAATATTATTGTAGCTTGGTACAGCATAGCTTCAGTAGCTACACAAGCTTTAAGCAATGTTTCAGCCAGGCTCGTTAGTCAGCCACCTCGCGAAGAATTAACTGCTGTATTTTGACACTTATTACTAACACTACACACGGCTCGTTTTATTTTGTTTCTTTCTAGATTTATGCTAAGTGCTCCGGTAGCGGACTTCTTGGCTAGTTTAGATTAATGCTCATTTTGGTTACATAACTTCTTTGTGAACGAGATAGGTAAGCACTGTGCTTAGATATAATATTTAGGAAACTACTTACTTTTGCTTTATATCGCGCTAAAGTAGCAAAAGTTTTTATTCACTTTGGTACCTAACTTATAAAGCGGTTTTTTTTTCATGAACTCTTTAACAAAACAGTGTCTGAATAGGCACTTTCTACGATGTCAATTAGAAGTTGGATCAGAATCTTGTATGTTACTATCTACTGCAACTTTTCGTGGCCATAGATTGACTATTTATAACTTAGAAATATGACCAAACTAATAATTTTCTTCACCACAGCTGACCAATAACATTATTTATCAAAAACGATGCCTCACCCTTCAGCCACACACAATAGGAGGCGATGCTGTTTTTTTCCCATAAATTCATAAGTTTTATAGCCGTGGCCTGACCCTCCATCATCTGTGACTTAGGGATGTTATGGTGTGTTTATGAGTTGGAGGACAGGCAGGGGGACAGGTGGGTGGTGTGTAGTTTGGATGATTTTTTATATAGGTGAATTTTTTTTTATGGATTGAAGATAAGACATTTGATATTGTATGTCGCTAGATTTGTTTTTGTTTTAAATTGCCTGAGATTATAAGGTGTTCTGTTATTGGTTGCGTTGATTTGCATGAATACGTCGCTTTTAGTATCAAGGATCAACGGAAATTTCATCTCAAAAAGTGTAAAGAAAAAAATTAATCATCTCTTATGCACCTGTGACAATCCTTCTATATTTAGTTTAAGAAAGCAGTAGTTCGGATATAACTATTAAAAATGAAGGTGCACACACTGTAATTGTTAACAAGACCGAACAAGCCATAACATTTTCACATTATCCAGTCTAGCCGCCCGCGCTACTTTTTACCTCACATGCAAAGTTGCGAATCTAATAACACTCCACGTGGTGCCACAAAAACTGTCGGACACCGCTGACACTCCCAACACCCGACACCCGAGTATCGGTGAAACTTTCCACCTATGAGCTGAAAGTTGGGGCGAACTAGGTAACATTGTAAAAACTGTTCGGAGGGGAAAATGGGCACCAATATAGTGATTTTATGTTGCTTTTTTTCGTTGGGTTGTAATATAGTTTTCGTGCGTGTTATTAATGGAAGTTTGTAAGAAAACTCATACATACATTTGAGAAAGATATTTTTACATATTAATAACTTATTTCTACTTTTCAAGGTCTTCAATAGTGATGTCCCATTCAATAAGGGTTTTTTTCAGACGTTCTGACTGCCGCAAAGTCAACACCAGGTGGTGATGGCGAAGTGTAGGTATACATATACAGTATGAATAAGTTTGAGAGTTTTTACACAGAGTGATACAATTTACCCGGCTAGCCCGTTCTACATTAGGTACGGGATACCCAGCGCTAATCTTTGAGGAAAGTTTTGGCGAGTGTTTGAAAAGATTAACCAATGAAGCTCCGCAAAATAGATTACGTTTGTCGCACACACTATGACAAAGAATTATCAATAAAACGCTATTACTGAAAACTTAAAATGCCCTTATGCATACATAGATTGTAATCATGTTACTCGACCGACATTCGCGCATCACATAACATTACATCGTTCAACTAGCTCTGACATTATGATAACGATTTTAAAATAGTACGAAAAGTATCTAGGTGATTACAATTTAATTCACAGTTATTATTTATGAATATTTACGATAAATACCAACACGCATCGAGAGGGACCGTGAACTAGTGACCTCAAGGTGAGTTGTATTGTATAATAAGGTCGCATTGTTTTAAAGGTTTATAAAGGATAATGTCAAGAGGATGGGCAGCGTCGTCCTGTATAAGTCTGATGAAGTCTACTTAGCGCCTGTTGTTTATAGGATTTTCTCTATACATATTTCTTCACGGTAACCGAATGAATTTAGTCTGCTCCGAGATCCAGCGCAGGGGAAAAACCAAAAGAGTATGCTCTGGGTTGCTGTTAGGCGAGCTTTTAATTCACGATAATGACCAAGATAATGCTTACAATTATGCTGAAATCACCACGAATATATGTTGGTACTGTAGATCTACGAGTACAGTACCAACATCAAAGAAGAACATGTTTTTAAACTACAATGTTAAGTTTGTTTTTGGGGTAAATTCTTTTCGGAACCGGCTTTTTGTACTTAATGTTAATAATTTTCTGAATACTACTACACTACTTCTGTAGCCTCATAATTATAACATTAATGCTTACTTACCCCTCAAGGTGCCATCATACATCCTCTCACACAATTACACGTATTAGCATCGTTAGGTGTGTAACGGTGACAATCAGCGGCCGCTCTTTGATGTCCTGAAGCGTGCCGCGCACAAAGTGTGCCGCATCCCTTTGTAGTTGATGTCTTAAGGGTGTGGGTGCGAGTTACTGTGCTTGTCTTTTTGCAGAGATAATGATATGGAAGTGTTTGATACTTGGGTAGGTAGATAATTGAATGCATCATAATCCGAACTAGTTACCACCTACGAACGCTACTTTTATTTTTGGATTTGACAAGCAAAACTCAACTGATATCACGGGTGACTAGATGTCTAGGTACGTGATTTCGAACAATGTTTGAAGGAGCCACATTTTCTTATATTTCTGGTAGGTATTATAAGCCAAAGACGTAAGCTAAGTAATGTTCATATAGCTTCATGTGACCCGATTGGAATGTCGACTCATCACTGTATCATCTCAATCAATAAACATTAACAAATCATAAAAACAATTCCCACCCTAGCTATATGTCAAGTCCAAAAGGTCATACATTTGATGACGTCAGACCTAGGCATTCTGAAGACTGACATAATCAGGTCATTCCTTTCGAACAAAGGATGAAACGTGAGCATTGTTTGTGTGTGAAGGTCAGGGTTAGACTATCTGCAGCCAGACACACATGTATGTCCTGAGATGTTACAGATAACCGGATTATGTCAAGGGATTGACTATTATCAATATCTGAATAGCGAAGGTTTTTAACTGAGATCATTGTTGGCGTGTATGACGTGTCTATACATAATATATTACGTTCTTATAGTCGTAAATAATGGGGTGCTCAACGCTTTAATTAACATAACCCAAAAACTTTGAATTTTGTAAAAATTTTTGCTTAAAAACTGGAAAAGAAAACGATGTCAATCCTTCAAGATGCATCGGAATATTACAAACAGGAATCTCCGAATCCTTATAATCAGGACCTGAAAAAGTAACCGTCAAACAACCCTCCGTCGCTGGAACACCGATCTTCGACAATAATATTGAACTTACCGTAGGTCACACGCTAGACAAATATGTAGATGGGCGTGCAGCAGTCGCCGTGGTATTCAGAGTCCTCGTCAAATGAAATAATGGCGTCGTGAGTGGCGGCGGGTCGTGGGACGTAACCCACCGGACTGCTAGCATTGCAGGGCTGGTGGAACTAGGATCACACACATGTTCATCAATATATGCCTATTTTACATTATTCTCACATATAGAAAACAAAAACAAGAATAATGTAGTCAGGATTTTATAATATCTTGATTTAAAAGAGTGTCCTTGGAGTTTCTTGCCCGTCCTTCTCCATGGAGATCTACGTTCTGGAAAGGGCAACTTTTTATTTTTATTATGTATCTGCAATCAGCCTTTTGGCTATAAGCACATGTGCTGTTTGGTTTATGGCGTGATTGTGCAGGGTTCCAGTGAGCAACGCATATATGGTAATTATTTACTAAGCTGGTGAACGTGGTGTCTTTTGAGGCGATTGGTGAGATTTGGATGAGGCAGGACTACGGCCAACTGATTTGCATGGCTTTTAAGTCTGTCCTTCTATGAATTTCTTACCATCAGTATATTCTCCTTTACTCTGTTTACTTTTAATTGCTCGTGGATTTCAGCATTGGTGATGAACCATGGGGCAAGGAAATTGACTTCAGAATTGAGTTTTGTAATCGTTGCACTATGATGATGTTAGAATCCCTATAGCTGTATCCCGTATGTTCATATTGGATTTATCACGGTTTTGTAAACCAGTAACTATTGTTATCGGGTGAGAGTTAGACTTTCTTCCCAGCAACCAGTACAAATTCGTAAAAGTGATATTAACTTTATCTCTTTTCCCTTTGATGTGGGTTTTCCAAGTTAGTCGCGTGTCCAAGTGCATACCCAGGTACTTCACAACGCCCTTATGTGGCAAGTCATTGCTTCTAAGCTTACGAGTAACTGCCGGGCAATCACCTTTCCTGAATGTGAATGTCACTTGCGTGGGTTTTGATATGCTTGCAGTAATTCACCACTGATCAAGCCAGCCATCTATTAAGTCTAGTGCCTCTTGCAGATTTCTCGAGGCTTCTATTGGATGTTTATTGCTGATTATAGTGGCTGAATCATAAGGAGCAATTGTATCATTTGGAATTGGTGGTACCTATATCTGATATGAAGATAGTGTAGAGAACGGGACCCAAAACAAAGCCTTGTGGAACTCTTTCCTGAAGCTCAGAGTAGCTATCCTCTTCTCGTACTTGGAACAGGCGATCTGTTGGGTAGGACTCGTGAATTCTATAGTAATTGTGAAGTAAGTTTGTTTTAATTTTGAAGAGTAGACCCTTATGCCACACACGGTCAAATGTCTGTTGCACATCTAAGAATGCAGAAGCGCAATATTCTCCTAGCTCAAGTGATTGTCATATTTTGTTGCACACTCGATGGACCTGCTCTATTGTGGAATGGGGCTCAACTTCAACTTTCTGTCTAACTGACCGGCTCTGTGACAATTCAAAAGTGCATGTAAATGGTTTAATTGAAATAAATGCTTTGAATTAGAGATTTTTCACAGTAAGTAGGATCTATAAGATAAAGATATATTTATTGCAAAACTGTGTGCATCAATTCTTACTTTAGACGTAACATTTTTAGGCTCAACTGCTTCCCATGTAATAGTAGGTACATATGCAATAGTATTAAAAGGCAAAAAAAAAAAAACAATTACGTTACAAACACATAGAGAAACGCCAAGTCATGAAAATAGTTGTTGCCTGGGTTATTACCGCTCTACTGAAGCACCAAGCAATTAAAAAAAAAAAACCCATTCCCATAAAACACGAAAGCTACATTTCGCATTTAATAATGAAACGCTGCTGGTGATTAGAACCCCAGAAAAGAAACTTTAAAACTATAAACGTCTTGTAATGCCGCTGTCTTCATCAAGCCCTTGACCGAACTGCCCAGCGAGAAAGTTTTCAGATGCTGTTTGAAGGTTGACGATATGGGAGAAAGAATCCATACATTCTTCCATTCCACGAATTGCTAAAGATGCCCTAACAATTTGTCAAGCGTGCCAGAGCCAGTCATAGGTCATTTATTTCATAACAAAATACATTGTGTTGAAACTAGTAAAGTGATGTTATATAAAATAATAATTTAAAAAAAAACACAAAAAATAATTCACAAATAATAATATAATAATAATGGCTGATTTAATTTTAATAGTGGCTGTCGTTTGTCATCTATGATCTCATCGATACTGTAATAGCCCTTTCTCAATAAATATGTCTTTTGTTTATAAAATGTGTAATATGTTTTTTTATGCTTTTGAATATGCCACAACCCTATCGAAACAAACTCATCTTCTTTCAAAGGGCAAACGTTAGATACGGGTATATTACGGAATTTAATTCTAATACTTCCGAAGATCGCTTCGTTCCACGGAATAATAAGTACATTAAACTATTTACATTGACATCATTTTGTTTTGCATGTTTGATTAGAATAACTTTGTACTTAGACATCATGAAGGTTTTGTCCTGGATTGATAGCTATTGCCTATGTTCTCGTATGCATGAAACTTTTGAACCCAAGCTCGGATCCCTTACCGGCTATATCGTTCCTGTTGTTTTGTGAAAGGTTTACGAGCACAGAGTTTTTAATAGAAATAAAGTAGAACTACCCAGATCCTAGTGTGATGATACTCGATGATACTCTTTCATAATAATATCAGTCTATGGCCCACGGTAAGGGCCCCACCATAACTCCGTCGACCACATTTCCATTTGTTTCAATTTAATTACGCAACGAAAAAATAATAGCGTTCAAATCATTAATTACAATTCATAATTATAAACATTGTCATCTATACTTAAAATCACAAATCACTCACAGATGACACGTATTGTATTATTTCAACAATTTCGCTAGCGGCGTTACCTTTCAACTTGTTAAAAGTAATGGCGCAATAAACCCAGGTGACATAAGCTAAGCTGTCCTTTGTTTGACCATTTCTCAATAAAGAGATTGGGCTATATAAATATCAGCCCACTCTTAACGTAAATACATGCATTTCATAATAAATGAAGAATTTGCGTGTGCGCTATTGAGAAATTGACGATTTAATAAAAATGCATTGGCGTTGTTTCTCTCGACTCTAACTGTCAACCGATTAAAGATATGACCTTCATAATTATGATCTTTTGCCACTTTCGTGCTAGTAAAATAATTGAAAATGTCGAGTTATAAATAGTGTCATAACATAACTTATGTTGAAAGCTCTAATATATAATCCATTGACTTAATGCGCTTGCGCTTGTTTGCTTGTGATTGCTGCTGTGCTTGTGCTTAATGCGTCGATAATAATGCTAATGCAAAAATACAAGAAATATTTCCATTTATAGTGTACCAACAATTTTTAGTATTTGCCGATTATGTTAATTTAAAGAGCAGAGGTGGCCCAGTAGTAACGGCCTCGACTTACGAGTCGTGGGTTCGATCCAGGCAGGCACTTTACTTTGTGTAAATAATTTCGTCACCACTGCTCTCAAAACAGTGAAGGAAAACATCGTGAAGAAACCGGCATGTCCTAGAACCAGAAATTCGAAGACATGTAACATCTACCAACCCGCACTGGGCCCGCGAGGTGGATTACGGCACACTCCCTCTCACAGAGAGGAGGCCTGTGACCCAGCAGTGGGAACGCTATAGGCTGATTATGTAATTTAGAGAAAAGCCAACAAATTTATGTACCTATCAGGAAATTAAATAAACAATGAATCATTCGTGGTAATACAACGAAATCTAACATAAATTCATACTCACGTCTCTACAAGGAATAATAATAAGGCCACATTATTCGTAGTCAACTACAGCGTCTAAATCACTGGCAAAGCATATAATTAGATGTGTAACCCGTAGTTAAAAGCCACGTGGGACCATGATGTGGTAACGATGACCATAAGCCACGGGTGGGCGTGTACACGCTGGTCACATCTCGGACGACGACGTCACTGTTGGTCTAGGGTTAGTGCGCGGGTACACTGTTGTACGTTATCAGGAAAAACCAAATATTAAAGTTGATGATTTAGGCGTAGGTATAGGCGTAATATGGAAATTATTATAAGTTAAAAACCGGCCAAGTGCGTGTCCACGCACAATGAAGGGTTCCGTAGTTGAAATGAATTTATCCCAAAAAAAATTTTTTTAGGTGATAAAATTACAAATTAACAATTTTCGGACTTTTTCCTATAGTTGTGCTGAGACTTTGCTTCTTGCCAAACTCATGATTCTAGGTCACTGGGAAGTACCCTATAGATTTTGATTTACTTGCGAGTATCAAAATATGTCGCATAAATGGCCGTATTTTTTTAATACGTTGACTTAGAAGCTTGATTTTTTTAGAACTCCAAGGGACCATAGACCTACGTATTTGATATTAATTTAAACTTGATACCTCAACGCGTTTCTGAGAAAAAGGGTCTTGACAGACAGACTGACAGACAGATTAACAACGAAGTGATCCTATTAGGGTTCCGTTTTTTCTTTTTGAGGTACGGAACCCTAAAAAGGGTGACCAGTATCTAAAGAGATAAAATGTGTCATGAAATCCCACATAAGACACTTTCACGTAAGCCACACATACGGCTTTTACACGTGAGCGTAAAATAGTTTCAAAACGTACGAGTCTAATGGAAACACTAACTTTTTCGTTGAACTGCTTTTTTAATATCATATTATTAGTGAGATTGAAAAATCACACATCTAAAGTTTAAACATTTACCGAGTTAAAGAAACAAAATAACAGATCAACAATTTCGTGCTGCATCCGACAACGCACACACCAAACGATCACGCGTCCACCGAATGCATGAGTTAACAGAACGCGCGATCTAAGCCAGTTATACTTTTATTTTTATCTAACTTTGCGAAGACGCGCGACATTAGGTCCGTGTCAAGGTGAACGCGTCGGATGCCGCGACGTGCCGTGAAATCGCGGCATTCCTGTGTGATTTAGCCTTTATATCGTGTTGTAAGAAATTTTTGATGGTATTTCTATATAATGCTAGAAAGCTTACAAGGTTTTATGCTGTATACTAGGCTTTTTTGTAAGCTTCAGACAATCAAGAGTCTAAATTATGTTTTACGATGTGCGTGAAAAATTTTTAATTGGATTTTTCTTAGTTTGCGGTTTTATGTGTGAAATAAGTTAGTTTTTAGTTTGTTTGTGGAGTCGTATAAAAAAAAGATACGTGTTACTCAATAATGTGAGCGATGGTGATGGACTGACAGATAGTGACATCTATCATTGTCTCTCCCAATTTTTAGGGTTCCGTACCTCAAAAGGAAAAAACGGAACCCTTATAGGATAACTTCGTCGTCGTCCGTCTGTCAGTCAAGACTCTTTTTCTCAGGAACGCGTAGAAGAAAGGTATCAAGTAGAAATGAAAAAATATCAAATAAGTAGGTCTACGGTCCCTTGGAGCTCTAAAAAAATTAAGCTTCTAAGTCAATAAAAAAAACGGTAATTTTGCGACATATATTTTAATATTTGCAAATAAATCAAAACTTAAAGGGTCTTTTCCGTTGACCTAGACTTGAAACATGAAATTTGGAAAGAAGTAAGCTCTCACAGCACAAGTAAAGGAAAAAGTCCGAAAATTGTTAATTTGTATTTGTGTTTGTATTGTTTTTTTGTTATTCTGTCACATAAAAGTGTTTGTTTTTTTTTGCATTTGCAATTGGAGATTTGAACGTGACGTACATCGATGTATGAGAGAACTTGTTTTTGAACTAAAATGTTAAGTTTGTTTTTGGGTTAAATTCATCCCAACTTCGGAACCCTTAATTGCGCGTGGTCTGACATGCACTTGGCCGGTTTTTTATTGTATATTATTACTTTTGTTAGATGGGCAATTGTGTGGAGTGTTGGTGTTGACACTGACATGGTTTTGTCTTCTTATTGTGTTGAGAATCCTGCGATGATTGTAGCAATTATAATATAATTAGTACGTCCTCACCAATCAGGCGAATCAAATCTTTTCTTATAATGTGTTGCGTTGTGTTCAGTGGTTGCTTCATCATTGATTCACTGTCTTGAATTCTGTTAAGCCAGTCTTTTAGATGTTTTTGTCTCAGTCAGGTGTTTCGTAGATCTTGCTCTTGTGTGCTATTTTGAGTAACACCTTCACGACTCATTCTGTGTTTTTATGTTTCAGAGTGATTTTAAGCCCGTACCTGGTATGGTTCCTTCCGCATTCTTGGTAGGTAATTTATTGCTTTCATTTCAGATCATTATTAAGTACCGCGGTTGCACCCGCATAAGTCTCAAACCCGTAAGAATATTGGGTTCAGAATGACCCTATGTGTTAATCCAGGTTATAAACTATCTGTGTGCTAATTTTAATGAAAATTCGTTCAGTAGCTTTGCGTGAAAGAGTAACAAACATCCATCCATCCTCACATTCCTCACAAACTTTCGCGTTTATAAAATTATATTAATAGGATAATATTTAAACGTAATCTATAGTATAATGTTATTTTTAAAACATCAGATTCCTTTTGTTGGGTTACCTAATTGAAACCGATTCAAATTGTCAAATATTTTAACGGATTAATAAAAAAAAAATAAACCAGGAAGTATTTTGTATTGACGTGTTTTAAGTTAATAAACTAGTTTGCTAAATCCATAAATTTCGAAAGTAACTCTGTCTGTCTGTCTGTTACCTTTTCAGATTTCGGTAAAATTTGGCAAGGAGATAGGGCATCCCGGGACGAACAAAGGCTACATTTTTTCTTAGAAATAATCTTATAGGGGGTGATTATAGGGGATGAAAGTTTGTATAGAAAACTCATGAGGTCTGAAGTTAGGGATACAAAAATTCAAATTTAAGCTTTTGGTAAGAAATAAAGAGTTGCATGTTTCAGCGTTTTTGTAAAATCACCCCATAAGGGGGTAAAATAGAGAATGATTTTAAAATTCACATGCATCTATAAATTATTGAATTTTTTGTGTAGATACCTCTTCTTTATGAGATTTAAGGGATTAGAAATATTGTCATAGTCCGTATCTTGAGATAACATAGTATCATTAAAATCGGGCCACTCGGTCAAAGTAATTACGCTTTAATTAAATTTTTCATAAAATTGTGCAAACAATTGTAAGCGGTGAAGGTGATTTGTTTTTTATTTGGATGCCCTGGGAGGTACTGATAAACTATTTTTTTATTTTAAATCTGATTTTAATAATAATAATCCGCCGTATCTCTACGTTGACGTCGTGGTGGGGCTTGCGCGCTCCGAACTCTGGGTCTGTGCCGGTGGAGTTTACTTTGCCGAAACAGGTCTAGGGTGAGGAGCCAGACCAAGAGAGATACGTGAACCCGCAGGGCAGCATGTGGCGAGCTGTTGGGTAGTAGCGACCCCACGGACCCTATTTCCCGGGAGAAGTCTTGTTCTTCACCTCTGGCTTGCCTTTATTGGCCGGCTGGAGTGAACACTGACGGGAACAGAGCTCCCACCTCATTCTTGCCTTTATTGGCCGGCTTGAGTGGAGATTCGCAAGAGCAAACGTGCTCGGAGGAAGGAAGTATTCCAGTAAGTGCTTGTAGGGATCTTGACCATCTTCCGGGCTCTGGGATTGTTCTGAGAGCCGTGGAATACCTCTCCACTCCTCAAGCTCCTCAGGACATGTTGCCCCTTGTCGCTACGTCACTATGTGCTAGCGACCGTTTCCGGGGGCCCATTATTGAGTGTGCAAGTCACCCTCTGCCAATTTATCTGTGTATATTATAATAGGTTGGGGAAAAAGTTTCTTCGCATTTTTTAAGAAGATTCAAAACATTTTTTAATATACATTATTTACATTTATCTAAAGTATGTAGGTACCATTTTGTTCGATAACTTTTTGCCATCTTGTAGGTAGGGACATGATCTCATTGCTATAGAAATTTTGGGACTTCTGATCAAAATACCGCGACCAGTGGTTTTGGCAGTCCTCTCTTGATGTTAACCTGACACTGCCTAAAGAATTCTGAAGAGACCGAAACAGGTGGAAATCTGAAGGTGCTAGGTCAGGACTATACGGCGGATACATTAACACCTCACAGCCAAACTCTCTTAATTTTTTCTGAGTGGCTAAAGATATGTGAGGTCTAGCGTTATCATTATGAAATACCACACCCCTTCTGTTGATTAATTCCGGCCGCTTTCTCTCAACTTCTTGCTTTAATCTCATCAGTTGTTCGCAGTAGAGTTCAGAATTGATGGTCCTGTCTAGTGGTAACAGCTCATAATGAATAATGCCCTTCCAATCCCACCACACACACAGCATCACCTTGTTGCGAGTTAACCCGGGTTTCGCCAGTCTGTGAAGCCTGACCGGCCTTTGACCACGACATTTTTCGCACGTTCTTGTCGTACGTGATCCATTTTTCATCACCAGTTATCAGCTTCTTCAAAAATGGTTCGACTTCATTACGTCGTAATAAAGAATCACAAATGAGTACATGGTTCATTAGATTTCTTTCAGTGAGCTCGTGAGGTACCCAAATATCGAGTTTTTATGTGTACCCAGTTTTTTTCAAATGCGCCAAAACTGTTTTGTGGTCAATTCCCAGTTGTTTAGCTACGTCGTAAATACTGATATGCCGATCTTGCTCCACTTTTTCAAAAATGGCATCCATTTTATCTGTAATAGGGCGACCAGAGCGACGTGCATCTTTGACATCAAAATTTCCGGATTGAAAACGCTTAAACCAAATTTGTGCTACTCTCACAGACACTGCACTGGGTCCATAAACATCGCAATTTTTTTTCGCGGCTTTCGTTGCATTTTTACCTTTTTTGTAGTAAAATTTTAAAATGTATCGCATTTCTTCATTAGATTCGCTCAACATGACAGTACGAAAAACAAATGAAAATCACACATTTTCCTAATTTGAATTTGGAATTATGTTCTTTAAAATTTAAACTTTCAATGATACCAAAACCAGCCAGATACAAATAGTATAGCCAAAGAGATTTTATTTTAAGTTCATACATACTATAATGCGAAAAGACTTTTTCCCCAACCTAATAATAACATTGGTCAGGCAGGGGACATAGTTCTTCCATAGTTCAAGGTACCCAATCCATGTAGCCACCCAAACCCATAGGCCCAATGTGTTTTGTTTACATGTTCTGCAATAGTCCTGCACCAACCGGGGGTTGTCCTTGGGTGCACTTGCATAGTGCATACAGGGATAATCGTCGGCTGGTGCCTCCTCGTCATTTAAAATTGTCTAAGGGGCCTCTGCGAGTTGGCTTCGGCCCCTCGTACGCCTTCCAAAGGTCCGGGGACCCCAGGGTCCCGAGATAAGCCAAAGACAAAAAATAATAATAATAATACATTTATTTCAGACCATAAGTCCATAAACAACACCCAATACAATTTTATACACAAAAAACATACATAAATACATGAACACACATAACTACACTAAAAATACACTAAAACAACTATTTTAACTCAAATCCGGTATGATAAAGGAGTTGCTGTTGCAGTAGCCTCCTCTGGAATAACCGCCACGTTGCTAAATGTTGGCCGAACGGTACAATCAGTACTTGAGCAGCCATCTCACTCAGCTCATCAGGAATTGCCAGTTTGTAACATTAGTAAAAACAGCGAGCGGGGACGAAATGTACGATGTCCTACAAAAGTATAATGGTAGCACTAAATCGAACTATCAAAGATATCAAGAGCAACCAAAGTATCACGGAATATATGGTGGTATTGCTGGACGGTGACTTTAGACAGTCTCTGGGGGTACTTTCCGACATCCACGCGGGCGAAGCCGCAGGCAAAAGCTATTAAAATAAATATAATGTCGGTATGTTTGCGGAAATTTTATTAGATTCCAACATAAACTGTGTCGAAAGGAGATCATTCGATTGTAGTAGTCGATGAGTTAAGAATTATCTAAGTTTTATGTAAGAAGGTGCGAATTTCAGATAATTTCGTTTATTATGTGCGAGAAATGCAATCAATATGCATGCAGATATGACATCAATTCAACAAGATGTAGTTTTTAGCACTTTGGTGCTAATTATATGGAAGTTCATTAATCTTTACGACCTAATTATTTATTTTATTGAAGCTCATTAATCTTTACGATTAAGTTGAAATATCTAAGAAGACGCTTAGTCATAGAAAAACTGCATCATAGTTCAACTCCTACCACTTTACGAATTTAAGTCATTTTATGCTAATACTTATCTAGTTACATTATGTACCTAAGTACCTATGGGATGCTTTCTGTAGTTATTTTTTTAGTCGTTAGTCATGACTTGTGTCAAATATATTGTAAGTTCTTTGTTCAAAGGAGGCACATCAGCAGTATGGATATACCCATAAAACGGACGAAGACACGCACGGATCGAACCGAGGACCTTGTGGCAACCACGTCACTAGACCCGCTACACCAATAACACTAAATATATATGGAAATGTAAATAATGTGCAGATTAACCTTTTAGCGATTGCTTTTAAATTATTTATATTGAAAATATGTCCTTTGAGAGATATTTTGGATGCATATTGTGTGGGCGAAGATTGATAAACGAGGTGATACCTAATTTAAATCTTTTGGGCATTACATATAATAAAATCTGTAGTTGGTTTTTTTGTTTGTTTGAACGCGCTAATCTCTGGAACTAAAAAAAAAGTCTTTTTGCATTTAAGTAATAGCACAATTGTTAAAGAAAGGCTACTGGCTATTTAACATCACGCTAGCACCCTTAGGTGCCTAGCAAAAAGAAAAAAGTCAGAAAGAACCAAAACGAAGTAATAGCAGTGCGGGTAGGCAATGCGATGCGCCGGGTGGGTCGAGGGAACAACATACGCGGACGAAGTCGCAGGCAGAAGCTAGTATATTATATACCTATAATCTGAATAGTGCAAAAACGTGGGACAAAGCTCATAATAACTGGTTTTTAGTTAAGTATCTAGGTTTCTAGTTTTATAGGCCAAGGTTAAAAATGAAGCTGGAGGATACTTCCAAGGTGAAACTTTTGGGAAGTAAGGTAATTGCAGCTGGACAAGACGTACCTGGCTTGTAGTACGGGTTTCACGTTTTGGCTTCACACGTGTCGCGTGCAGCAGCCTATTAGATTTTTTTTTATTCAAGATACTCCCAAATGTGGAGATATTTATCGTAATACTCGCACATAATTTTTGGCTTTCCAATTCTGAAAAGGTAACTGAAGCTGAGCGTCCACTGGTCCGCGCTGGCCGCAACGCACGCACGGCACGCAACGGATTTTGGTTTGTTAGTATGAAAAATGAAAATGCGGGCGGTACCGGTAGTGAACGCAGTGCTAATATGAATTCATACAAAGCAAATCGAAATCCGCTGCGTGCCGTGCGTACGTTGCGGCCGGCGCGCACGAGTGGACGCTCACCTTAAGGGACTCATGAACGATTATGCACTTGCAAGCAGAGAGAATCTATGCACTTTCATTTCAGATAGAAAGAAAGAATAATAGGTTTATTTGTCACAAAAACTTGCGCTGGCTTGTTTGTCGCAGTGGTTTAAATCGCTAAACGATTCCTTTTTACTTGATAAAACGTAGCTTAGATTCTTGCTCCGAAAAAAAAATGGTACAACATACAGACAGCATACTATGCAGGGGTATTTGAGCATATTGTGTCTGGAAACCATGCACGATACAGACGAAATCCAAGCTCCATGAAACTACATTTTATATAATATTATAAATGCAATAGTAAATTATAGTATATTAGTATTATAGTATATATAGTTGAGGAGCTCGTGGCTAAGTAATAACAGCCGCACGGGTCGATCCATCAGGTTAAGCTACGCTTGCTGGGGTTGGTCCGTGGATGGGTGACAATCTCTACATACCGAGACTCCTCCGTGCCTAGGAAAGCATGTTAAGCCGTTGGTCCCGGCTGTCATTCGTGGATCTTTAACAGGCGTTACGGGTCGTCAGAAGCCCGAAAGTCTGACAACCAGTCTTACCAAGGGGTATCGTATTACCCAGTTACTGGATTGTGGAGGTCAGATAGGCAGTCGCTCCATGTAAAATACTGGTATTCAGCTGCATCCGGTTAGACTGGTAGTATCATCATTAGTTTTTAACAAATGTCATCGATCATCCGCCGCATTGATAATGAGGCGTTGACATATCGACACACATTATGATCTAAGAGGTCTGCATCGTAATGACGTACGCATACTGCGCAGGATACGATCGAGTGCGGAGTGACACGTGAGATAATAGTAAGGTCAGAGGAAGTGCGTGATTCAGGTTACTGGATCGTGTTTCATAGGTATTAAAATTACTTGTGATGACTTACGATGTGATTGCCAAACAGACGTTTACCTGATTAGGAAGTCGACATGCATCTCCATTTTTAACCGACGAAAAAAAGGAGGAGGTTCTCAATTCGTCACGTATGTTTTTTTGTAACTTTTACAGAGTCGTCCGATTTGAAAATTTTTGTTTTATTCGAGAGAGTATACATCACAGTTGGTCCCATATAAAATTGATTATCTTTGCTGGGGTAGTTTTTGAGTAGCGTCAATAATACGTATTTTTTCCCCACTTTTATATGGATGATGTTCTAGTTTTTTTTGCAGGTAGTGGTATTAGAATTTGTGTAGGGTAGGTATCACAACTAAAAAGTGAAAAATAAAAACTTTTTTACAAAAAAATACATCCGACTTCCAAAGCCAACACTACAAAGTGAAAAATAACTTTAATTTCGGAAGTCGGTGGCAAAAAACGAATATACATTTAACCAGACACCGACTTCCGAAATTAAAGTTATTTTTGTCTTTGTAGTGTTGTTTTTGGAAGTCGGTTGTATTTTTTTGTAAAAAAGTTTTTTGTTTTTCTATTATGGCGATTGGTACTATGAAAGATTATGACGTGGTGTGAAAACTGACATATCTATGTATATTTGGTGTAGGTCTTGCTACTCAACAATTATTTTTCACTACAAATGGTCCTATATTTATAAATCAGTGAATCAGAAATGCATGTGTGGTCATATATAAAGGTTGTGGTACAAACCATCAAACTGAGCAACTTTCTGCATTGGATTCTGAAACGCGCTTTTCATAAGCCAGCGGCTTTGCCCACGTGGATGTCGGAAAATATCCCACGGGAACGTATTACCGGGAATTCCTTCCTTATTCCTTATCTACATTATAAAGGGAACCTCTGTGCAAAATTTCAGCTTTCTAGGTCCAAGGTTTTGGGCTGGGTGTTGATGAGTCAGTCAGTCAGTCAGGACTTCTCTTTTTATTTATATAATAATAATAATAGAAGATAGATATATATAATTTTTCTGACAACCATAGTGAAATCTAGGATTGCAAACCCGTTTGCAGATCGAAATATCAGCAATAATTTTATACAATAACTGTTCCTACACAATTACGTGTAATAATCGTGATGTGATCTATCAAACCAATCGTAGCGCGAACTATTAACCATGTAGAACGCGTGTCATTACTAGTTAGTCGTTTGCGACACCTGACTGTCGAAACGGCTGTGGCATTTGGGATGAGTCAAGTGCAAATGTCAAGCTTTCACGAAACCATGCGCAAGCGCAACTTTATATTGTTTGTTATAGATCTTATATTTAAGTAAAAGTGGGTGCATGGGAGATTTGATTTTTATTGATAATTGAGACTTTTTGTCTTATTATATTATATATATACCCAGTCGTACTAGTCGGTACATATTGTAGTACACGTCAGTTATGGCATGTTAGTAGTTATACAGGGTGTCCCGTAAATAATGGATAACCTCTTAAGGGGTCATTGTACTCATCATTATGAACAACTTTTACTATGGGACCAAACCTGAAATCACGAAAAAAAAATCAGTTGTTCCCTACATTTATGTTCGCGTAACTCGTCTAAATGTAGGGAACAGCAGATTTTTTTTTCGCGATTTCAGGTTTGTCCTAAAGTAAAAGTTGTTTATAATGATGAGTACAACAACCCCTTAAAAGGTTATCCTTTATTTACGGGACACCCTGTATGTACTGTGAGAGTAGTTTCATTAACAATGTTTCTGATTTTACTTATAATTGAAAGCATAGTGTA
The DNA here is from genome assembly GCA_946251885.1 of Cosmia pyralina. Lineage (NCBI taxonomy): Eukaryota > Metazoa > Arthropoda > Insecta > Lepidoptera > Noctuidae > Cosmia > Cosmia pyralina. Next base: position 1,505,622 of record OX276348.1, on the reverse strand, counting down.
TAACTCATAAATGGTTTGATATTGAAATAATACGACTTTGCACCTTGTTCTTTCATAATATGATGTTACTCTAAATGCTAATGACTAAATTTCTATTGTCGCCCCTTCTCGTACAGGTGACATCATGACATGAGTCACTGTACACTGGTTGGTAGACAACCTGTAATGCCCACTTGCATAGTGTTACCTAAGAAACGCCTCTGTCGCGAGATGATTCTTGGAGACCGTTAGCTGAACCAGACAGGTACGGTCAACGACAGAAGTCGATTAACACTGCTACTTAGACGTTATCTAAATTGACACCAAATTAAACGATGCCTTGTATTTCAGCATTTCGTTTATTAGCTAAGAGTTAATATTTTAAGAGTTAAGAGTGAATTATGTCTGTGACACTTTGTAGTGTTTTTTTGGAAGTCGGTTGTATTTTTTGTATAACGTTATTTATAGTAAAAGTAAGTTGGTGTGTTTTCCTAGAGAGCGTTTTTTGTCACCGTAAAGTCAAACCAATACGTCAAAGTCAAGTCACTGCGACCGTTATGTGACGGCCCCGCTCTTCTAGAAAACCGTAGCTTTACCGACGAATATTAAAACACAACTTAATTTAAGTTAGTCGTTAAGTTTCATACCGTCTTTTGTCACTTCACGGTGTAATGTAGCGACGAATATACTTTTTAAATAGTTTTATTAAGTAACTTTAAAGTATACGTGGGTTAATCTATCAGTCGTGAGTCTGATCACTTGGCCAATATGAAAATTACGAAATATTTGCAAACAAAACCGTGAGTTCGACCTTGTTTGCAATAAAAGTTAACATTAGCTATAGTAATACTCACTACTTAAATATTTGACACGCGTTCAAAGGATTCGGGTAACCTTTCGGTAACTGCGTTCTGCGTGTGACCTAACAGTGCGTTGTAAGTTACCTAATAAATTGCAATAAATTATTATTTTTAAGTTTACCCTACCCATTGGCTCACAAAATGAGCACGGTGCCTTTATTTAATACTTATTTATTTATTTTATACTTCAAGCACAGATGCATGCGCGCACAGAGGCCGACTTAATGCTTTTAGGCGTTTTTTACCTTTGGGTGATGCAGAGACCAACAGTGGTAGGTGTAATCACAAAAAAAATAGGAATAAATATTTATTTAAATATAAAGACACACACACACACACACACACACATATACCTATTACAAACTATAAATAGAATAATATATACATTACGACATAACATAGATGTAGCATCGGCAAAATTCCTAAAACTGATCACCATCCGAACTGAGTGCGCATTCAAAATCACCAATCTTTATTACTGCTCTATGCTAAATTTATCTTTTCGCAAACGCAATCTTGTAAAGTTATAAGTCAAATACATTCGTAAAATTGAAATGAATGAATGCAAATTTTCAAATAATAATAATAATCGTTATTTAACCAAATAATGTTTTACATTTCCTTAAAAGTAATACAACAATAAACTACTCCTTAAAATAAAGTTAGGAATTAAGGAAACAATTTTAATAAATTAACTTGTGGACTCCACACTAGGTCAAGCCTGTCTCGTGGAGTCCTAGAGAGTTTTAAACAATCTGAATTTTCAGGGTCGATACTGTATTTTAATTTAAATTTATTTATTAGGTACATATTGTTTTGAAATTTTAACGTAAGACAAAATAAAAAATAAAAAAATTAAGCTACATCTAAGTTGCGTCGTCTTGTACCTAATTAGTGCCTTTAATTTTGAGCCTAAAAAAATTCATGCTAGTCCAGAGTCTAACACCTTAATATAATGAGTTTCAGAATTGTCAGGATACGTTCCAACGATTCATCATCATCATTTCAGCCAAAGGTCGTCCACTACTGCACAAGGCCTCCCCAAGCGATAAAATAAATGTGTATAATGTAGTTTAAATTGTGTTTTTATCGTTTAACGATGTGTATCGACGTGGCTCGGAAAGCACGTTAAGCCATTAGTCCCGGCTGTCATTCGTAGATCTTTGACAGTCGTTACGAGTAATTGATGCCCAAAAGTCTGACAACCAGTCTTAGTAAGTGTTATTACCCAGTAACTGGAGTGTGGACTGATAGGCAGTCGCTCCACGTAAAATATTGATATTCAGCTACATCCGGTTAGACTGGGAACCGACCCCAACATAGTTGGGAAAAGGCTAGGCGGACTGATTGATGTGTATAAAATATAATAAATAACTTATAGTAGTAATTTTCCATTTATTTATAAATGTCATTGGAATGAATACTATTATTCGAAGATATAATAATAATTGAAGGTTGCGTTACAAACAAGATTTACAACCGCAAAATTGAATTAATAAAATGACAACAGTAATAACATTTTATGTGTTACCTTCAGCCCAATCTATAACTATACTCTATGCTTCAGCCGCATCAATGTCTCAAATATAAAAATATAAAATACAACAAAAGCCTAACATTTAAAAATAATAATCATACGAATAAGATTTAAATGAATGACAAATGTATTCAAATTGACATTGCATTTATAATTAACATTAGATTATGATCTGCGATGTAGTAAAGCTTCAGAAGTCCCATTATATGCAAATTGCGAAAGAAACGACGAAACAAATTACTTTTCATTATTTTTTTGTATGATGCAATTGAAACTGAATATTCGTCTGTGAACCTCGTGTATAACGGTGAAGATTGATAGTCAATCAAATTTAGTAGCTTTGGCAAAGCATAGCGTGAGTGTAATGTTTCAGAAATACATTTTTGATACTGACACACCAATACCTACCTACTAAGGTCGGCAACTGCCTGCCTTCAATTGAAGATTCCGGTAAATCATGATACGTCTTTATCTCCTCCAGAATGATTTCCTATATACGAGCAGGTGTAAGTAAGTTATGTCATAATTATTATGTGCAATGTTTAACAGCAGTGTAAGTGACTTTTCCATGATTCCAGAGTGAGCCTTCTGATCTGTTTGTTTCATATTCCACAGCTGCCAAAGTTGCTCACACTCACCTTTGATAACATCTCAGATAGTAATATAATCAGCTGATCAAAATCTCATTACCATCGCTTTATGTTGTAAAGCTATTACCTTGAGGTTAGCGCAGATTATGTAATTACCATTACTGTTAGGGATTATTGACTTACGGCTGATTGGAGCTTGTATGTTGTCTAATATGTTCATTCAGTCATACGTGTAGGACTAATTAAAAACTTTTAGGGGTCATTATACTTTGGTACTCATCATTATGAACAACTTTTACTATGGGACCAAACCTGAAATCGCGAAAAAAAAATCAGGTGCTCCCTACATTTTGGCGAGTTTGATGTAAATAAATGTAAGTACCTACTGATCAGCTGATTTTTTTTTCGTGATTTCAGGTTTGGTCCTGTAGTAAAAGTTGTTCATAATGATGATTACAATGACCCCTTAAGAGGATAAAGACGATTCAAATTTCAACCTGTTTAATAGGGAGCGAGCCTGTTGCCATCAACTTCCGGTTGATGGCAACTTCTTCCGGGCAATAAATCCAGACTCCGGGCTGCTACTGAGAAATTTACCTTTGTTTAATAACCTTCTCATACTTCTTTTAAAATGTATATAAATAAGCTTTGTACCTTATTTTTATGAATGAATGTCAATGAATAAACCTTAGCGCCAAAAATAAATTTAAAGAAACTTTGTCCTATTGTTTGCTATTTTTTAAGCAAAATAGGTACTTGTAATAAAGCTCATTCATCGCATTGACGCAAAAGGCCGAGTTGGTACTAACTTACCTAGCTAGCGGAAACAACGCGCATCGTACGTCACCAAACAAATTGCATCTAAACTGAGAATTAAGTGCCAATTATGTTAAATGTTTTATTTATCGAGTATTTATTCATGAACAGCTTGATGATAGAAGGTTACAGTGATTTTGTGGTTAGTTATAAGTGGATAATTGGTAGTTGTACCTAATTGGATTGAAAAGAAAAGAACATAAATAACGGAATCCATTAGAAGCATGACTAATGCCCTGTTTATGAAGAATTCTTAAACGGAGTTTAAACTCTCAATAGCTTCGACAATAGAATCAATAGATTCGACAAAATTATCTATTTTTTTAAGCGAATTTCTTTGTTATGTTTGGTTTTTGAGGTCCTCAGATCGTAATTCGATAATAATTCACTCGACTTTTAAGAGGGTACCGACCGCGCTATGACGCTCTCATCGTTTGTTTGGTTATTTCTTTTATTTCAGAATGAAAATGCAGAAAATAAGCCGGAATAATTGTGCACCCAAAGACGTTATTATTATTACAAATAGTAAGTAGCTTTATATTGCTAAGTTTTATTATAATCGTTAAATGGAAAATAGTGACCACTTTTTTTTTGAACAACTTAATGATATAAAGCTACTATTTGTAATAATAATAACGTATAGGTAGTCTTGTGGAACACAACTATTCCGGCTTATTTCCTGCATTTTCATTCTAAAATAAAAGAAATAACCAAACAAACGATGAGGGCGCCATAGCGCGGTCGGTACCCTCTTAAGCTAAATTCTTTCTTAAGGAAGTGTTTAGAAAAAAACTTTTTTACAAAAAAATACAACCGACTTCCAAAAAGAACACTTTAAAGTCAAAAATAACTTTAATTTCGGAAGTCGGTGTCTAGTTAAATGTATTTTCGTTTTTTGCCACCGCCTTCCGAAATTAATGTTAATTTTCACTTTGTAGTGTTGTTTTTGGAAGTCGGTTGTATTTTTTTGTAAAAAAGTTTTTATTTTTCACTTTTTAGTTGTGGTACCTACCCCACACAAATTCTAATACCACTACCTTCAAAACAAACTAGAACATCATCCACATAAAAGTGGGGAAAAAATACGTATCATTGAAGCTAACTCAAAAACTACCGAAGCAAAGTTAATCAATTTTATATGGGGCCAACTGTGACCCTCTCGAATAAAACAAAAAAAAATGGAAATCGGTCCAGCCATCTTCGAGTAATCGGAGAACATATACATAAAAAAAAAATAAGGTTCCGACGAATTGAGAACCTCCACCTTTTTGAAGTCGGTTAAAAATGATATCGAACCAATAATCACTATCGAATGGATAAACTCCGTTTAAAAACCTCGGAAACCGGGAATTAAAGCATTATATTTAAAGAATGAAATGTCATTCTTTAAATATAATGCTCCCGAATATAATAAATAATCCCGAATATAATGGTCCATTCGGACCAGATCCAGATCGTTTTACTCATAGATGCGTTTATCGCCAAACGCATTGATTAAATAACACATCGTTCTGTCAATCGTTTGAACCGTCCGGAACCATAAAAATTGCTCAAAATCTAGCCTAAAATTAATTAAGTTTCATGCTTCATCAGAATCATTTCAGTGAAATCGTGACTGACTAATAAAATTTTAATGAAAACTATCAATTTGATTAATAATAATTTAATTTATTAGTTGTTTGAACTCGTGATAGTATTCTTAAGAAGACCCATTACTGTACAAAAAAAAAATCCTAAAGCAATAAATATCGTTTTTAACAAATTAAAAAAAAGGGGTGTTAATAGCTAATTTAACTTTTGCATGCCACCGTCCGTCCGGGAGAATCAATCCGACACATTATCTCCGGGTGTTCTCGTCTAGCTAACGAAGAGTACTTGCATAGACACAACCTTGTAGCCAGGATTATCCATCAGCAACTTGCTCTGAAATACAGCCTTGTGGAATCGGAAGTACAGTACTATAGGTATGTGCCCGACCCAGTTCTCGAAAATGGAAATATCACATTGTACTGGGATCGATCCATCATCACTGCCATGAGTATTGTTGCCAATAAGCCTGATATAGTGGTGGTGGATCGAATAGAGCCGCGCGCAATGATTATTGACATAACAGTCCCACATGACGGGAACCTCGAGAAAGATAAACAAATCAAGTATCTTGACTTGGCTCGCGAGGTTGTCGACATGTGGGATGTGGACTCAGCAATCATTGTGCCGATAGTCGTATCAACCAATGGCTTAATTGCCAAGAGCCTCGACCAACACCTAAGGAGGCTCTCGTTGGGCAGCTGGATCAGGGGCTTGATTCAGAAACTCCGCTTCTGGACACGGCGCGTATTGTTAGGAGGTTCCTCTCTCTGGAGCCCTGACCGCGTGGACCGTAGCTTGGACCCTGTTCTCGATACCGGTGGGCTACTATTTTTTATATTTTTAAATGTTTTGTATATTTTTTATTCTAATACTTAAAAATGTAACAAATATGTGTAAAGTGAAATAACAGAAAATAACTTTTACGCCCAGTGCAAATACATATCCGGGCTGGAATGGAAAATTATTATTTAAGTTCTTTTGGCTATTATGATAAAACTGCTTCTAATTTGTTTGAAACGACATAATATGATGCGCTGATTAGCAAGTAGGTGCAAGTTTGACCGACTTCCATTTGACCTTAGTTACCTTAAGGTAAACAAATACCATTATTACCTATAATAACATATATACTATTCAGCTTTCTGTTGACAGCACTTTACATAACACGACACAATGCAACCGGTTGTCGATCGCAACTGCTAATGTCACGGTGATTGCGACCAATTGCCAGGAGTAGATATCCAACAGAGGCTGAGCTTCTTAAAACCGACAGCTACAGTATAAAGGAGCAGAGAAAATAGGTGCACAAAGGTGTTACTTGAACGAGTTCTCGTAAGTAGGTTAATTTCATATAGAATTACGGTTTGGTCCTCTTCATCTATACAAGCTGTAACATAAATAACGCACAACCTCTTAGGAGGTCATTATACTCATCATTATGAACAACTTTTGCTATAGGACCAAACCTGAAATCGTGAAAAAAAATCTGCTTTTCAGTATATTTATCAACCAAACTCGTCAAAATGTAGGGAGCAGCTGATTTTTTTTTTCGCGATTTTAGGTTTGGATCCATAGTAAAAGTTGTTCATAATGATGAGTACAATGACCCCTTAAGAGGTTGTGAGTTATTTATGTTACACCTTCTATAAATAAAAATCAATTGCCGAATGTATGTACGCGCATAACTTCAGAACGGTTGCACCTATTTGGCTAATTCTTTTTTTGTTGTGTTTGTAATTGTCAGGACAAGGTTTATATGACAGGCTTTTTTTTTTTTAATTCACCGGAAGAGTCGGAAATTTGTATGGTATTTTTGTATGAAAACAGACAACACACGGCTTAAACCACTGGAGATAGGGACATGAAATTCACCCGAGCGACGCCGGGCACAAACAATTAGTTTAAAATAAATCCTAACGTAAACATTGGTTGAACTAATTTCGGCTACGCAATTTGAGCGATCCATTTCTGCAGGATGACGCTTTTCTGGTACCCTCATTACTAGTTACTCTATAAACTTGTGCCATAGGCAACGTCTCACGTCAGCCTTACCATAACACGTACTAGGCAGCACCGATCAATGAGTGATTAAGTAAAGTTGAGTCTCTGTTGCATCTCTACTCATGTACCGTGGCGTTACCGATTACAAGAAGATGGTTCTAAATAGATATCGCGTACATCTGCCGGTAATATATTTGGTAACGAGTAGGTAGGACAGGTTGGACGTAAACTTTTGCAAGATTTCATTATGAGCTAATATGTTCAAGAGACGGTACAACAGCCCTTTTATCATAAAGTTTTACTTTTGTAATCTAATATTTTACTGTGATTTTGTACGGAATTGCTCCCAGCAATGTGACGATATGTAGAATTTTTTATGTTATTTTATTTTATAATCTAATTTTATTTGAGATTTTTTTTTATTAGTATCGAATATTTATTGTTAACATTGAAATGATTTAAAAATTAATTGAATGATTGCTCACCTTAAAATTATGATGAATGTTGTGCATGCCTATAAGTGATGTATTTACACAGTACTGAAGACTGAATTACCTATTGTTATTTCCATTGTAAATATGTCGTTGGTGTGCCTTGCTCAATAAATCAATAAATAAATAAAGCTTTCCGGCACGCCTGACCGTGCTTGTGAAATTTACACACTGGTCAGTTTTGAAGTTGCGATTATCTATTCATCCTCATAGGAATGAGGTGTATATAGGCCTGAAGCTTAATAATAGACGAACTTCGGCCTGTTCCTTCACGTGGTCTTCGTCGTCTTAAAGTAGCGCGTCGATGGCAAAAAAAAAAGTAAGTTCAAAGCTTGTCCCACGGCCTCCGGTTACTGACATAGTCAAAGCTTGCCCCGCGGCCTCCGGTTACTGACATAGTCAAAGCTTGCCCCGCGGCCTCCGGTTACTGACATAGTCAAAGCTTGCCCCGCGGCCTCCGGTTACTGACATAGTCAAAGCTTGCCCCGCGGCCTCCGGTTACTGACATAGTCAAAGCTTGCCCCGCGGCCTCCGGTTACTGACATAGTCAAAGCTTGCCCCGCGGCCTCCGGTTACTGACATAGTCATTAGACCTTCTCTCTCCTTCTTGTGTACAGGTGAAATGGCATACGGCGCAAGATGGAAGGTGGACCATTCTGTGAAGTGACACTCCAGATACAGTTATCTCGGGTCTCTCAGAATTAGTGGTTCATGGCCAGAGTCATTCTCTTTTGGGCTAATATTACCTAAAGTAATCAAGCTTCATACACGGCAATGTTTAACGCCACCGTTTATTTATCACTGTACTCTTACGGCCACAGATTGATGATAAATGGTTATAAAATAATTTGCCAATTTGTCAATAAATAAAATAAATAAATAATAAATCTTTATTTTATTTCTCTCATCACAAAGGCACACTTAGTTCTATTTTATAAATAGAGACAAGAATAATAACTTTGTTACAAAACCTAAAATATGATCCTTTGAGAGAGACTGACATCCATACTAGGATACCCTGTGTGACAGATCACCAGGCGAGCACCCCGAATTTAATCTATTAACAATAGTAAATTATTTAAAAAAATTGTATAGTGTGCGTGTGTGTAGTGTGTGTGTGTTGCGTGTGTAATGTGTAAGGAGAGGTAGAATGATGGTGTGAGTGTGTGTATGTCAATACATTAGTATTAACAAATTGGCACATCGCTCGTCATCATATTTTTTGCGATTTTTACATTATGCGATACATTGGAATGCATACGGAAGTTTCTTCGACTAATTGACAGAGACTATTAATATAACGAGTTTGGAAATACTTTTGAATTATTAATATATATTTTTTTATAGGAAGATTTCTTAAATAAATATCTAGTAAAAAAAGCAGCAGCACATCACTCTTGATTATTAGGATTCCGTACCCCATGGGTATCAAACGGAACCCTATTACTAAGCCTCCGCTTGGTTTGTCCGTGCGTCCGTCTGTCACAGATTGTGTATTTTTATTACGGATTTAACCACAAATAACAAAAATAAAATAAAGATAAACATGAAAGGGGGTCCCTATACAATAAACATTTCATTTTGAAAAAAAAAAATCTTACCCTAGCATGTGGGGGTCATTGTCTAGAGCTCCTCGAATAAGTACAACTCTGATATTTATTTATTTATTATCTTCAAAATAGAATATTCGGAATAGCGTTTATTGCCAGTGATTTGGATTTCACTTTAAGCTATTGTATTTAGTCGTTTCGTCTTTCCGAATAAACGAATGAACTTACTAAGGCTCACTTGCAGCACAAATCACTAAATACTTACATTTAGCGTTAAATGTATTTAAAATATCATTCATTTTCACATTATTGACAGAATGATATTTTATGGTGCACGCGGGCCTTAGTATTGTTACACACTGAAGTCCTAACGTTGTCTTAATCACACACTCGAGTACCCACTCACACACATGCATACGTAGGAACCTCAGCAATAGCTCACACCTGTTGCAAGTGTTCACGGCAACTATCTGCAGTGGGAAACTTTGCAATAGCACGCTTTAATAGGATTTGTGCAAAAGTTAGAGGTCAATAGTTTGCGTCGGTGCGAATTATAGGTATAGTGATAGCATGACATGGAGTCGATGAAGACGTCTGGATAAGTTTATTAATTATTAATTTTTTTTTCTAAAAGTGACTGAATGTCTAATTACGGGTAAATTTACTAAACTAAACAGTCTTTATTTTAAATTACGGAGCTTTTAATATCGTAATTCATGTCTTTATTTTCAGTAATGTAATGTTTTGATTTTTATCTTTTTTCGAAAATAAATGGTCCAAGTACATTCATTTTGTCCACTAGTCTGGGTTCCGTTTCTCCTGTTTAGCCCGCATCGTCCCATTGCTTGCGAAACTACTAATTATTAGTATTCTTATTTACTTAGTTACACTTACTTTACTTTATTTTATTTGCTACTAGCGACCCGGGCCTGCTTCGCAAGGTTTTTACGACTTGACAAAACATGAAAGTTTATATATTTTATATAAGTTATATATATTAATATATAATTAGCGTTTTAGACTATTAGTGCTTAAAAAAAAGGGTTCACCCAACAAAAACATTTATTAAAATGATTACAAAATATCAAATATTTTCTAAGTACTAAAATTAATTAAACCGTAACTGAACAATGCTAGTGAACGTCCGTCCGATCCGATGGTCGCAGCGAAAAAGGACCGATGCCTGCTCTTGCCTCCGCTCGGGCGCTCGCCCGCTTGCGCCCCCCTCCGTCTCGTACCACCATCACGCCACTCTGACGTCATAGCTGAAGACACGCCCCCTGGGGCCTATTCTTCAACTAATTATATTATACATATAAACCTGCCGGAATAAATTCTCAAATAATAGTGAAAACCGCATCAAAATCCGTTGCGTAGTTTAGAAGAACAACGCGACCACACAGACAGACACGAAAAGCGACTTTATTTTATAATAAGTATAGATAGAAGATTTGTTTTATTTTTAGGTAGTTGGTAAATAAATAAATGGTATTTAGATAATATATCAATTTGCCTAGCCTTTTCCCAAATATGTTAGGGTCGGCTTGCAGTCTAACCGGATGCAGCTGAATACCAGACTGAACTGAAGATCTGACCTCCACAACCCAATTACTGGGTAATACTGGTTGTCAGAAGACGACCCGTAACGACTGTCAAGGGTCCACGAATGACAGCCGGGACCAACGGCTTAACGTGCTTTCACTAGGCACGGTATGTAAAGATGGTCACCCATCCACGGACCTACCCGGGCAAGCGTAGCTTAACCTGCTGGATCGATCCGTATGGCTGTTATTACTTAGCCACGAGCTGCTCCACCATAAAATGGTATTTAGATATAGTACATTTTGAAACAAGTGGAGAATTTTTGTTATTGCATTCGAGGCGGAATTAACACCCGAGCCGTATGCGAGGTTATTTTTGAGCCGAGAACTGCAATAACAAATATCCACGTGTATCAAACGGCGTTTTCAAAACACTTTTGAAGAAATAAAATAAAATAACAAAAAATATTTTTGTCATAGGAAACTATGACTTATACATATTTTTTTTTCCCGCGCTTTGCTTTCGCCAGGTTGAAGGAGAAGCAAAGGTATAAAGCCGATAAACAGCATAATATGAAAAATAGAAAATTCAAATATTTTAGAACACAAATAAATGTAATTTGTTCATAAACGTTTTTTATATTGTAATATTCATGGTTTTTGATGATATTCTATTAATAAACATTATTTTAATATTCAAAAAATATTAACGCCTTATAGACACATATCTCTTTGCCGATATTAAAAAAAAAAAATCACCTCCGAATAGAGACGGTGTGAATAGAAGCATTGAACCAGTTTGGATTAAGTATAGGTACATAAGTTATCTGTGGCAATTTTTATTTCCGCACACGTGTTGGAAAATGAAAAATCGCACGTGTGTGAAATACATCGCATTGTGAACCTAATCGTAGTGCGATATGAACCAGTTTTTGAGGAAGTGTAAAATGTTTTATTATGTATCTTTTTTTATACATTGGTCTTTTACCTTATATGTAGAGAAGATCACAGCTCCAACTAGTTTATAATAGATATACTTAGACAATTAATGGGTTGATCAAGAACCGATTATGATAATTAGTGTAGGTACACGTGTTAGTACGTCAATCAATCTGCCTAGCCTTTTCCCAACTATGTTGGCATCGGCTTCCAGCCTAACCAGATGCAGCTGAATACCAGTATTTTACGTGGAGCGACTGCCTATCTGACCTCCACAACCCAATTACTGGATAATACGATACCCCTTGGTAAGACTGGTGGTCAGACTTTCGGGCTACTGACGACCCGTAACGACTGTCAAAGATCCACGAATGACAGCCGGGACCAACGGCTTAACGTGCTTTTCAAGGCACGGAGAAGTATCGGTATGTAAAGATAGTCACCCATCCACGGACCAACCCCGGCAAGCGTAGCTTAACCTGATGGATCGATACGTACGGCTGTTATTACTTAGCCACGAGCTCCTCGTGTTAGTACGTATAATATGATAATATAGGTAATTAAATTATCTATAGCGGTATCCCGGGTCACAGTATTTTGCCTCGTAAAGATGAATGACATCCATTTTGAAGTTTGTAAAGGACACGAAGGTTTGTCGTTGGGACATGTTTTGTTTAAATTCAGTACTTATAATTTATTGTAATTTCAAATGTTACAAATAAAAAGTTTGCTTGACAAACATTTTATGACAGAGACGTACGGTAATATATAAAAATACAAAAAAAAAAAAACAATAAAACATTACTTACTTAATTAATCCAAATTTAAATAAAAAACTATTGTACGAGTAAGTAAACTAATTTGCGTATCCATAAAATCAATGTCCCAAGTTTTTATGTCATATTTAGACTTGTTAATATGACGAGTTACCGAAGTCTAATTGGGACATTCAGGACTTTGAAAACTCAGTAAATACTAGAGTTAGTGCAAATAAGTATGATAAGTAGTATTAAAAGTTTGTGTGTTGCCACCTTCCTATTTAAAGCACTGAAATATTATTAATCGTTTATTTGACGCAAATAAGATCATGTTAACAAACATAAAAAATCGTCGTGACCATAAAGCATTTTATACCTAGTCCAATTTTATACCGAAGCCACTTTATATTTTATGATATTATGCATATAAATTAATAGTCTAAAACCGATGATTATAGCTACACAGAAAAACCGCGAACATAATTTATAATAACCAAACACGTTACTGGGTTAATCCGATCATTCGATAAAAATATTCAACCATTTGTCTAGACAAAGGTTTAGATTTAGTAACAAATAATAGTGAGTGACGACAACGTTGTGTGTAACGTTTTAAAAATTGAAAAAGTCAAGGATAACAGGAACGATCGACACACGGTGGGAGTGGCGAAGTTTTGGGCCAACAAAATGTAAATACACTGTCGTGCCATCGACACGATGAAGAAGAAGAAGGCATTGCCATGCCCAAAACTTCGCCACTCCCACGGCATCCTCAGTGACAGCGCAGAGGTTGCTATGGCTGCATTGTTTTGGCCCCAAAAATGCAATATGGCTACACGGACTAGAAAAAAAAGAAGGACTCCGTGCCACGCCATCGAAAGTGAAGCACCTTATCGATCTATGTGTGCGGGATTTGACAAAGACGCCGTCATGTCACGTAATGGCGGCCGCCTGGCCGGTCGGCATACTATGATGTAAATGTGTGCGTGAGGCGCATGTTTGTACAAACGGTCCTTATACTTACTGTGCTTCACTTTCGATAGGCATGGCGCGGAGTCCTTTTTTTTCTAGTCCGTATGTGGCTAAGTAATAACAGCCGTACGGGTCGATGGTTCAGGTTAAGCTACGCTTGCCGCGGTTGTTTTGGTGTGACCATCTTTACATACCGTGCCCCCTCCGTACCTCGGAAAGCACGTTAAGCCGTTGGTCCCGGCTGTCATTCATGGATCTTTGACAGTCGTTACGGGTCGTCAGAAGAAAGAAACGAGAAAGAAAAGTCTGACAACCAGTCTTACCAAGAGGTATCGTATTACCCAGTGGTCAGATAGGCAGTCGCTCTATGTAAAATACTGGTATTCAGCTGCATCCAGTTGGACTGGAAGCCAACCCCAAAATAGTTGGGAAAAAGGCTAGGATGATGATGAGAGGGCAGGACAGGAGGTGGCGCACAGGTAGCGCCACAGCTGCACATCCACACCCTGCTGCAGGCCAAGAACTAAAGTACCTAATGTATAAGAAACGCAATTTCTCGAAAATTCTACAAGTTACATCATCTAGTATTTAATTCATGCCTAATATAAAAACACAAGTCGTGATTGCACGTCCATACACAATGATGATTTGCATTCAAATGTTTAGATAAAAGTTTCTAAATAGCATGACTGTTTTTTTATCTTTCTTTCTTTCTTTTTTATATTTTTATAAGCTTTTAATTTTGTTTCAACGTATTCCTTGCGTACGATACAGAGTGTGCCAAATATATTTTTTTTTTCTGTAAAGGTATTTTATTGCGGAGTGCAAAATAAAACATTTTTGTCAGATAAGTGTGGAAGGGTTTTTCGCGATTACGATGTTGGTCCCATTGAGAAAGATGTTCAGTGTCAATCACACAGCTTTCCGATACACGCTGTATACAGGACTATTAAATGAGGAATTTAAAGAATTTCACATGCAGCCCTTTATCACATATCCGGGTAGAAGTTAGGTACTATGAAATGAAAATGTAAAAAAACTTTTTTACAAAAAAATACAACCGACTTCCAAAAACAACACTACAAAGTGAAAAATAACTTAAATTTCGGAAGTCGGTGTCTAGTTAAATGTATTTTCGTTTTTTGCCACCGACTTCCGAAATTTAAGTTATTTTTCACTTTGTAGTGTTGTTTTTGGAAGTCGGTTGTATTTTTTTGTAAAAAAGTTTTTATTTTTCACTTTTTAGTTGTGTACCTACCCCTCACAAATTCAAATACCACTACCTGCAAAACAAACTAGAACATCATCCATATAAAAGTGGGGAAAAAATAAGTATAATTGAAGCTAACTCAAAAACTACCCAAGCAAAGTTAATCAATTTTATATGGGACCAACTGTGATGTATACCCTCTCGAACAAAAGAAAAAAAATCTAAATCGGTCCAGCCATCTTCGAGTAATCGGGGATCATACATAAAAAAAAAATAAAAAAAAAAAAAAAAAGGTTCCGACGAATTCAGAACCTCCTCCTTTTTGAAGTCGGTTAAAAATGAGATTTTGTGATGTAAAATATGAAGGAAAAATAAGTAAGGAAATCCGTTAAATGTGATGAATAATTCAAGTCGTGTGGTGGCTGAGAGTAGCGACAGGTGGTTACAATTTCAATGTTTGCCGTGAAATACCGGTTCTACGTGGTAATATGGAATATGTATTCCCTAAGTATGAAGCATGTATGTACATGCTCCTGCATGTCTGTAGCCTCGTATGAGTTTCAAATCCGTCTTGTGTAACTAGGAAGAAACTTAAAGTTATCGTAACCAATGTCGAGTTACAGAAGAACTCGGAGAACTTGGCAAATATCAGTGGGACCTGACAATTTTATTTTGTATCATTCTAACACTTTTATTGAAAAATTTACTTTAAAAAAAGTAAAAACCGACTTCAAAACCAATAACGAATAAAATAACTTTCATAACGGTGTCAAGCTAAAGTGCATTTAAGAATTGAAGACACCGACTTCAGAAGCTGTTAAGTTATTTATGAAAGTTGTTTTATTATTTTTTGGTTTTGAAGTCGGTTTTTACTTTTTTTTTTTAAAGTAAATTTATTTTTCCATTTTTAGTTGAATATACAATTACATAAGTTTACCCAAGTCAAACGAAAAGAAGAATCATCAAAATCCGCTTAGAAATGCCGGAGATACAGTGCATTTATGCATATAACTTTGTACATAAGAATAACTACATAATGTATTTTATACTACAACTTTCCTGAAAGTATTTAGATCACGTTAGTGAAAGAATCATCAAAATTGGTTCATTAGTTTTTGAGAAAATCGCGGACAAACAAACATACATACATACATATATACATACATACAAGCATACATACATACATACATACGGGTCGAATACAGAACCTCCTTTTTTGAAGTCGGTTAAAAATACCATCAATTGCTTTACTCTCATTGCGAGTAAGTATCTTGTTGGTCGAGTGATCGCACGTACTACTGCTGAGCATGAGGTCCTGGGTTCAATTCCCAGGTCGGGGAAAGTTTTATTTATTTATTTATTATACTTTATTTTTTAGTATTTTTGGATTTTTCCATCAGGATTTTCAGAGTAGCAGCCCAGATTCTAGATTTGTGCCCGGTTGATGGCAATAGGCTCGCCCTAGTTCATGGAACCTAACCATACCTGGCGAAATGTGGGTGTACTATACGAGTCACCTCTGCTTAACCCTTTCGGAAAAACAGGTGTGATGTTATGATATCTTTATTACTTTACTCCTTGAAGAAAATAACATTTCGGACGAAGACGTGGACATTACTACTACTTAGATGAATAAATCTTAGTTACAAACTGATGGTAGTGCTGTTGATCCTTTCCCTGTCCTCTTGAACAGGTGTGTAATATTTGACATATTACTAAACGTACGTATAAATAACGCGGTAATTAAACGCTTCAAACATTATGTTTGTTGTATGAACTCAGTGGATGTATGTGTTCCAGTGCAAGAAGCGAAGCTATGTTGTGCTACGAAAAGATAGTTGACGATGAGCATGTTTACGTGAGATAAGGATATTAATTAGAAGAAGTTTATGATGTTTATGGACGACTTTTTAAGTTTTAAATCTCCTGGAGAAAAAGGCGAGCTAAACTGGATGCAGAAAGCTAATCAAATTGAAGGATGAACCAATTAACAATTACCTTTTATGTAGCTATGTTGACAAATTGATTGTGTAAATATTTTGTCGTATACAACTTGAAGGAGGTCTAAGTTAAGTTTAAATGTTATTATAATAAGGATATTTACTAATTGGTCGATCTTTGACTAAAACATTGTGTGTGGACAAGGTGATTCGGCTGTTATAAAAATAACGGAATGTGGGTGAGGTCGACAACTTTGTATGGATGACTAATTAAATTGGTGATTCGATTCCTAATTAATTAAATTAAGTTTGGAGTAAACACTAGTTATAGGTGTAAGCTGTGCACTGAAATAGCTTATCTAATTAATACAAAATAGGAACCATTTAAAGCTATTTTTTATCGCATTTTAGACTAGTGCTGTCACTAGGATCTGTTTTGATTAAGCATATATTGTGGAATAAATTATTGTTTTGTAAGAGTTAAAACCATAGATAAACGCATATTTTACCATGAATTAAAGTTAATTAATGGAAAATAAATTATCATAAATTAATTTCGAAACATAAATCAAATGGCTGTATAGAAAATGTTAACTAAATTGACCACAATTAAGTGTGTTTGTTAATCTGATAGATATAGATGAAAGCATTATTAAAATAATTATGTTTTAACTCAGGAATTAAGTAAATTCAAAATTCAAAACTCTTTCTTGCATTCATGTGTAGGTACATTAAGTTGTTACAATTGAGGTAAGTTCGAACATGAAACCCGGTTAGGGTACGGCAACATAATAACAATTGACTTATGAGGTTTCCCTCAGCCCTCACGAAATGGCGGAAACAAGCGCAATATAAAATCGAGAGAAATGGAAGGTATAGAGGAGTGGTAGACTGGTAGCGCCACTCATAACATCCCTAGCCCATCCATCCATGTCTGCAGCCCTAGCGAAACCACTTCCACAGAATTTCGCCAGCGTCACCGCGAGCGTCCCTGGCGCTCCAAGAATGAAGCCTATGCCTGGAAAGGCATCGAACAAGGCTGATAATGATAATGATGAGGGTTTCGTGACGGTGCACAGGAGGAAGCGCCGTCCAAGAATTAATAAGAACCGCTGCGGCAAAGCTCCTGCGGAGCCCGAAGTGAGCTTGCGTGCCGCAAAGCCGAATACACCGGTGTACATCTCCCGCCTGCACTACACCACTAAGGCGGAGGACATCGTGGAGTACGTGCGCCAGAAGACTAGGTACACGCCGAGGGTGCAGTTACTGGAGTCGCGCCGCAACGTCAACTTCAAGGCGTTTGTGGTGCGTGTACCGAACTGTTACCTGCCCCTTGTCATGGAGGAAGACTTTTGGCCGCAGGACGTGGTGTTCCGTCGCTTCCGCGGACAAGTTCCACAGGGCAGCACTTAAGGTCAAGCTAGTGCAAAGAGGAGTGCTACTAACATAGTCTTAAGCCTATTTTATTAACACAAGTTTTGTTTATGTTCAAATATGTATGTTTAGGTTAAGGTTATATTATTATTATTATTATAACATCACGCTGTATTCTCGGAAAGGTTAGGCAGAGGTGTGCCTACCCATATTTCACCTGCATTTCGCCAGTTATGTTGAAGTCCAATGTAAAAGGGGGCGAGCCTAACCATCAAGCGGGCACGAATCCAGACTCCGGGCTGCTGCTGAGAAGTTCCAGACGAAAAAAACCCATATACCACTGCCCCTGGTCTCGGGAATCGAGCCCAGGACCTAACCCAACACACCTTGCAAACAGGAGTTCTTAATAAAAGTCTAAACAGCGGTTTGACTGATTTGGAACAACAGCTGCAATGTTTTATTTGTGACGACTTAAATAATCGGACTAAGAGCTAAATTATATGGTAACATAACCTTGGGTGTGCGACTACCTTAATAATGGGCAGAGGTCAAAAAGCCCCGCAATATTAATATAATTACAATTATATATATGTTATGTTAATATCCGTTTACCAATGCAGTGAACTACTGACACTATTTCTTTGAATGCAACCTTGAACTTAAAGAATGAGTAGGTATAATGTGTTCACGGATTTAGGCCGATTGTATTAGTTTTAAAGATGGTGTTATGTGAAGCTTCAGTACCTATTGTCCAAGGTTCTAATCATTAAATATATTTTTTAGCCGACTGTGGCGAATCCAGGAGGGTAAAACTTTTTGAAATACCAAAATGATTACAGTTGCGATTCAATTGACCACTGGTAGTTAGGACCCTTTTACCGATCGCATTAGGTAATACCTACCTATATTAGAAAGAGTAATATTTTATTTGGAACACGCACTGGAAATAGGTACAAATAATAAAAAAAAAAACTAATAAAATCATGAAAGTATTAAAATCATCATCATCTGCTTAGCCTTTTCCCAACTATGTTGGGGTCGGCTTCCAGTCTAACCGGATGCAGCTGAATACCAGTATTTTACATGGAGCGACTGCCTATCTGACCTCCACAACCTAGTTACTGGGTAATACGATACCCCTTGGTAAGACTGGTTGTCAGACTTTCGGGCTTCTGACGACCCGTAACGACTGTCATCCACGAATGACAGCCGGGACCAACGGCTTAACGTGCTTTCCGAGGCACGGAGGAGTCTCGGTATGTAAAGAATGGTCACCCATCCACTGACCAACCCCGGCAAGCGTAGCTTAACCTGATGGATCGACCCGTGCGGCTGTTATTACTTAGCCACGAGCTCCTCCAAAAAGTATTAAAATAACAAACGAAAATAATCCACGTTGCAATGTTACGTGCTTAAAAATAATTCTACCATCATGTTTAAAAATACACGATAAAGCCGTAAATGAAACGATGATGCTCATACTACATGATTCACAACAACCATCATTTCATAAGCCTTGTAAAATTCACGCCAAGTTGTTAAATGATAACTTTCTACAGGACAATACCGGCTACCCTTGAGGGATTTCCTTTAATGCTCATAGGTACTCATATTATAAAGGTATTTCTGAGAATATTAACAAGTAAAAAATCGTTTTGTAAGAGATGACTCAGTTACTAAAGATGGTGTAAAATAAACTTACGTAGAAACACATTATGAAAGAACTAGTGAGTAACAAGTTATGATGGAGTGACGAAAAGTTGCTAATTTAAATAAATTTACATGGTCCTCTTTATCTTTTTAGGGTTCCGTACTTCAAAAGGAAAAACGGAACCCTTATAGGATCACTTCGTTGTCCGTCTGCCTGTCAGTTTGTCAAGACCCTTTTTTCAGGAACGCGTAGAGGTGTCAAGTTGAAATTAATATCAAATACGTAGGTCAACAAGCATTATAAAAATACGGCGTTTTATGCGACATATTTTAATACTCGCAAATAAATCAAAACAGCACAAGTAAAGGAAAAAGTCCAAAAATAGTTAATTTGTAGCTTTATAAACATTTTTTGCGGTTACAAACCGCAAAAAATGAAGTTAGAGAATTAACAGTGACGTATATCGATGTATGGAAGAACGTGTTTTTCAACTACAATATTAAGTTTGTTTCCTAACTACGGAACCCTTCATTGTGTGTGGACCGACACGCACTTGACCGGTTTTTTTTTCTTTCTAGATCCTTAGCCTTTTATGAAATTCTTGGAAAAAACTTACTACTTGTATTTCTTTTTTGTTGTTGTGTCTCTAGCACAAAAGAGGCACCGCGCCGGTACGTTCTATTACAGATCCTGATTCATTTCTGCGTGGAGTGCCATCGCATCGCTTTAGCCGGGAGAGTTTAAAAAACTACCAACGCCTTTCTGAGCATAACCCTTACAATAATTATAGAAAAAACAAAGATATAGTTTAGATATGATGTCTTATTTACATTATGTTGAAGCTTTCTTCCATTTCCGATTTTGTTGTCATTTTTCTTAAGAATGTTGAACTTGAAATTTCTAATGAAATAAGCAGTACCAGCTTTGTATTCTTCTATCTTTATTTACTTGTTTTATATTAAGTGTTTTGTGCGTACATCAAACTATCACACTAATATTTAAAGGTGCAAGTCTCCGAGTGTGTGTGTGGGTGTATGTTTGTTACTTCTTCACGCTCAAACGGCGGGACCTATTTGGATGAAATTTGATATGTAGATAGTTTATACCCTGGATTAACACATAGGCTACTTTTTATCTCGGTCTACGCGTGTGAAACCGCGGGGCGCAGCTAGTAAATACATAAATATTTAAAACGAACTTGACTTTCATAATCAGTTATTACCACCATCGCAATACTGTTGACAGTTCCACAATGAGAAGCTTGTGGCTAATGCTCCATGTAAAATACTGGTATTCAGCCGCATCCGGTTAGACTGGAAGCCGACCCCAACATAGTTGGGAAAAGGCTAGGCAGATTTGGTTCCACAATGTCACTCCATTCATCTTACGACAAATTTTACAACGTACGATGCAAGTGCAATGAACATTGTTCACCTGTCAAAATATAGGCTATGGCCATCGCGATTGTAACCGTGTTACGCAATCAGGGTGCGGTTCCGATCGCTTTGGGAATGCGGTTAAATCTTGTTTACGGCGCGGGCGTTTAAGTTAAAAGGGTGAACAGTAATTTAACTGTCGGTTACCTCTTTATCTTTTTGGTTACGACTTGATATTTTAAACTCGCACTGTTAAGTTATAGCGATCCTACATTAGATTGTAAAGAGGTTCAATACTTAATTTGGTACTTGATTATGTGAACATTTTAATTACCTTATTTTATTTGACTTAGAGCTAGATATCTGTTATATGAAGAATAAATATGACAGTTTGACATATTTTATATACTTTTCTCTTCTTCTTTCTCTTCGATTCTCTTCAAATAAGAGTTGTCTGACTATTGAGAAAGTACGTTAAGCCGTTGGTCCCGGCTGTCATTCGTGGATCTTTGACAGTCGTTACGGGTCGTCCGAAGCCCGAAAATCTGACATCCGGACCTAGGCGTATCGTATTACCCAGGTAACTAGGTTGTGGAGGTTAGATAGGCAGTCGCTCCATGTAAAATACTAGCATTCAGCTGCATCCGGTTAGACTAGAAGCTGACCGCAAGATAGTTGGGAAAAGGCTAGGCAGATGATGACCTGAGAACAAAATAAGCAGATACATATTGGCTTAGTGTGTGCTCTACCTTACTGAAACTCTTTCTCTCTTTTTCCCTCTCTAACTGACACGGTAGAAACCTCGTACAACTTCAGCACCCAGCTAAAAATAATAACCCATACTTTTCCTAATAAAAACCCAGATTGGGCTATGACTTGTCAAATAAGCAATAACTTAGCTAAACTACAGTAACTTCCATATCGTAACTAACATACCTACAACCAAAGCTAAACTTTGCGTATCGTGTTCTGAATATAGAACGCCACAATGATATCATCAACACACAAAAATAACAGAATCAAAGAAAACCTCAAGTTCCGAATAAGAACGAACATTATTGCGTAATTTAAAACAAGGTTGGAACACATTATGGAAATAAGGTTAGATAACCACAAAGTACGTCTATCCATTTATAAACCAAGACATTGTGCGTAATTATAATAAAAATAATTTATTTCAGAAATTAATCCATATTGTTGTTAGCATCTTTCTTATAACCATTAGTAATACCTAATCTACAGTAAGCACACATAGAAAAACACAGAAAATACACACAAAAATCATTTCACGTTTTAACAGCACCTAATGACTATCCAGTGCTTTAGCATAGGGCTGTCTGTGCGCTCTGCAAACGCTTTTAGCATGCTGTTGCTACGAGCGCGCACTCTGGTGAGAAGTGACGCTATAGTAGTTAGGGCCGGAGATTTATGTACGTGGGCCAGTTGACTCTACCACAGGTTCCGAAATTTTTCCTCAATAATGCTGCTAGATACCTTGTAACTATCAGAAGAGTTGAGGACCTTAGCATTTAGAAGAATTTATCAGTAATGCTGTTGTTTTTAGGAGCAAAACCGAAGGCTGGAATTATGCTTAGTAGTGTGGTATACTTGTGTACTTTATTGTTTCAGTAGTATTGTACGCTACAGGCACTTGCACCGTGTGAACGCGACTCAAGTCGAGCCAGTTTTGTAAACTGAACAAAGCCCTATTATTTGTTACCTAAGACTAAGGTCTAATTTAAAACACTTATAAAAACTGCTGATCAAATCTCGCGGTAGAACATTGACGCGACTTCGATACTGTATCGATTTCAAATGGCCCAATAAATCATCCTCATGAATTTTTTTTTTTTTAATAATAAATTTTAAATAATTTTTTTAATAATTAATTATTCATAATAAGATATTATTAGATGTTTAGACAAATACGTTATTATTATTATGAATTCAACTTATTTTGTGATAAATGAAGCCTGTTGTAATTCGCATTACAGATAAAAGAAAAACAAATCGTTTTTATTAATTAAAGTTTTAAAGGTTAAGTCTAATTAATATTTTGGAATTACGAGGTGGTTATTGAATTAAAGCTGATGTCAAGAGTCAGATAGATAATTCTCAGGTCGCTCGGACAGTTAGAACGAATGGCCTCGTGAAACGAAAAAAATATAAGTTCATGGAAAATTATTCTATGATCTACATTTCTTTTCTCTTTACCCAACGATGTTGGGGTCGGCTTCCAGCCTAACCGGATGCACCTGAATACCAGTATTTTACATGGAGCGACTGCCTATCTGACCTCCACAACCCAGTAACTGGGTAATACGATAGCCCTGGGTAAGATTGGTTATCAGACTTTGGCGCTTCTGATGACCCGTAACGACTGTCAAAGACCCACGAATGACAGCCGGGACCAACGGATTTACGTGCTTTCCGAGGCACGGAGGAGTCTCGGTACGTAAAGATGGTTACTCACCCAACCCCGGCAACCTGATGGATCGACCTGTTCGGCTGTTATTACTTAGCCACGAGCTACACTTTTTTGGATGACATTTGAATCTCCATATTTAATAGCTTGATTGATTCAGTTTTAAAGCAATAAAGCAATTAATAATAACCAAATCGGAGCAGATCGTAGCCAGGCATATAACGATAGGCAGATTACAATTACGAGATTTTTTGCTATAATACAGGGTGTTTGGTGCATCGTTTGCCAAATTGAATTGGCCGAAAGAAGAGGTCATTTGCTATCGCTTCAGGCTCAAGTACTCATTTTTGGCCACACCGGTTTTTTTATTACAACTTTCTAATTTTTATTTTGAAAAAATCCAAAACTCAGCATTAAAGCTTAAATTAAAAAAAAGTTTTAAGTGTAGTCGTCAAATTTCATTTTTATTTACATATGTACTGTTGTATGGCTCTATCAAATTTAAAATTACTTGCCAGTTACATCTAGTTTTTTTTTAATAAATCACAAAGTTTTTGGAAAAATAAAAAATGAACTTAAAACTCAACTTTAAATAGCTATAAAAAAAAAACTAAAAGCGATCGGGATCTTCGAATTATTTTAAAAAGTTCTCTAGTCTATCCCCTTTCCAACGGTATGTAATGTGTTAAAAAACTCTTTTAATATCTTTAATAATTAGCTAAATGTGTAGTCGAGACACATCAGGCTGATATTGGATATTACGTTTAAAACACTAGTTTTCGCATAAATTACATGCTATTAGTAGATAGATACTGTTATCTCACGTCTTACGTAGTCTCTTATCTCGTTCTTACATAGGGAACTTTCCTCGAAATTGAAAAAAAAATACATTATTACAAAAATAATCATTTATTAATAAGTAATTTAATTACATACTAATCTTACAAGAATTAGAATTTCTGCAAACAGAGTTGCCCTTATTATTAGCTGATTTGCCAATTTTCAGTGAAGACAGGTCTTTTGTTTTCCAACATGACGGTTGTCCCGCTCATTGGAGAATAACCGTCAGGGAGTACTTGAATGATGCATTCCCGGACTCATGGATTGGGAGGGATGGCCCTATTCCTTGGCCTCCACGTTCTCCAGACTTAACTCCGTTGGATTTTTACGTCTGGGGACGGGCCAAAGAACTCGTCTACGCCACGGAAGTTGAGACAAGAGATGATTTAGTCCAACGGATTGAGGCGGCTTTCATGACGATCAAAGCAGAAATGCGTTTACGCACCACTACAGTTGAGATAAGACGAAGATGTCGCGCGTGCATACGCAATAGTGGTAGACAGTTTGAACAAGACTTGTAAGATTAGTATGTAATTAAATTACTTATTAATAAATGATTATTTTTGTAATAATGTATTTTTTTTTCAATTTCGAGGAAAGTTCCCTATGTAAGAACGAGATAAGAGACTACGTAAGACGTGAGATAACAGTATCTATCTACTAATAGCATGTAATTTATGCGAAAACTAGTGTTTTAAACGTAATATCCAATATCAGCCTGATGTGTCTCGACTACACATTTAGCTAATTATTAAAGATATTAAAAGAGTTTTTTAACACATTGCATACCGTTGGAAAGGGGATAGACTAGAGAACTTTTTAAAATAATTCGAAGATCCCGATCGCTTTTAGTTTTTTTTTTATAGCTATTTAAAGTTGAGTTTTAAGTTCATTTTTTATTTTTCCAAAAACTTTGTGATTTATTAAAAAAAAACTAGATGTAACTGGCAAGTAATTTTAAATTTGATAGAGCCATACAACAGTACATATGTAAATAAAAATGAAATTTGACGACTACACTTAAAACTTTTTTTTAATTTAAGCTTTAATGCTGAGTTTTGGATTTTTTCAAAATAAAAATTAGAAAGTTGTAATAAAAAAACCGGTGTGGCCAAAAATGAGTACTTGAGCCTGAAGCGATAGCAAATGACCTCTTCTTTCGGCCAATTCAATTTGGCAAACGATGCACCAAACACCCTGTATATCGCAAAAAATGATGATGATGATGAGCTGCAAGAATTTAAATTATTCCAATAACTTATACTCTTGAAACTAATCAAAGTTCGTTTAGAATATTTATAGCTACCATACAACTGACATTGAAAGCCTTGCTTTATAACATACACGTGTTCATCAAGTGATGGGCAGAAGTACCTAACTTAATTTATTCATGAACGAATATATGCACTGTTTATTGGGAAATTAATGTGAATATTACAGATGTCGGTGTTTTCGATACACGAGCGAAGAGTCGGAAGGTTGTCATTTGTTAGTATCATGGCCAGCGGTGACATAGGGACGGAATGATTGCGAAACCCTTACTTATAAAATTCATATTAATTTAAAATCCATTAGAATAAAGACAGATGATAGATAATCGTTTTATTTAATCAAAAACCGGTCAAGTGCATGTCGGGCCACGCGCAGTAATAGGGTTCCGTAGTGTACTCTGCCGCCCGTCGTTATTCGAGCGTAAATATTATTCATTTAAAAATCAATATTAATAAGAATGTTAAGATTTTATTTTTGTACATTTTTACACAGTTCATAAACTTATATTTACTACCGGTTTTACACAACTAACAAGGTTATATAAGTAATTTTTAATGGAATTTGTACGAAATTTTTACTTTTGCAAGTACATTTTATTAGTTGGCTGACTATTACTCGATAACTTGAAAAGCCTATTTAGCTGTGATAGTTTTCCTTTAAACTTCGTTATATATATGTCGTGGATTCTGAACGGAACGTCAAGTTGTACCGACTTGGGTGTGTTCAGAAATGGGGTTGGCATCACTGTGCAGCTGTCAATGTCATTTTGAGTTTGCGGGCGAAAATAACGGTGACAGATGACGGCTGTCCTTCAAGGTTCCTGTACTTGACGAGGACTTCGTGATTAAACACCGAACTGAACGGACATGCGCTACCAACCTCGCCCCGACCTCGCCGCGTTCCGATACGAATCCAGTTCCATCCGATTCATGTGTGCTACTTTTTAAGTGATTGTTTGTAAAATCGATCTAATTACAACTGTAGAGTGCATATTGAGTCTTATTTCGGTTACAACAATGGAAGACGACCAGTCCGGCAACGAACGCTGACATTCTCCTCCGACATATATATCCATGCCACATTATAGCCTTCTAGTACTAAGAGTCTCTGAACTAAGCTGCGGACGGACGGACAGACAGACAGACGGATGGACAAAGCGAAACTATAAGGGTTACTTGTTGACTACGGAACCCTACGTATTGAATTGATTCTCAGTCCTGTTTTAAGTTATTCCAAGTTCATGAAGGCGCTAATGTGTATCCTGCCTATTCTAACCTACACCTGGCGCTCAGACTTGGTTTTTGACGGCTCAGAAGTTCAAACTCAAAGTTTGCCAAAGAGCGAAGGAGCTTAAGATCTTAAAATTCAACTTAACGACCAAATTCGCAACACAACAACACGCAAATACGCTCCAAGTCAGGTATCGCCGATTTGGCGATAAGTCAGCGAGGCTGGAATGGGACTGGGCAGGTCACACCTATGGGATGCATCCACACAGATAGGCCAGGATCGTCACACACTGGGCGCCTGAAGGCGGGCGTCGTCACCGAGTCAGGCCCAAGAGAAACGCTGGCGTGACGATTTGTCTCCTTCCTAACTAACCAATTGGACGGAGAAGGCAAATCATAAAGGAAATTGGAAAAATATTTGGAGACCTTTGCCCAGCAGTGGGACAACAAAACACAAAAAAAAATATTACGTTTCATAAAAAGAAAACCATAGCGTGGCACCTAAAATTGTCCTTTTTTTCAGAAATATTATAGGACAAGTCTCACTGAAACTTAAAATTTCATGTCTCAAAAATTAATAGGTAGGTCGTGTAGGTATTTTATTTTATTGGTCTATCTTTATCTTATATAAAAGGAAGTATGTAAAAAATTAAACATACATATTTATAAACTCGAATGATTCCTGATCTTTAGAACTGTCAGTGAATTATAATCCAGGAAACCGTTGTTAACTATCTGAGCAAAAAACATAAAATAACATGTTTCAAGTCATTAGAACGATGTTACTTGAATGTATTGCATACAATACCATACAATGGGTTAACAACCGCTTAACGATACAATTACTGTTGGAGTATTGTTTAGTTCCTGTGTTTTTGTAGTTTTTGTATAGAACACCATTTTAGTATTCAATTAAAACTTATTTTAATTCGTTTACCTTGCAACGATGCGCTGACGACGGCTGATCAACGTATAAGGTATAATTATGATTCCGAACAAAAAATAAAGGTTTTAGTTTTTTTTTAGATGACCGCGATGAAGATACAATATTACTATTGGGGTATTGTTTAGTTCCTGTGTTTTCCCGGCGCGCGGCGCCGGCGCCGGCATCAGGGTGCTCAGGGTTAGCTAGGTTTAGGTATTTAATTATTATACCGACTATGTTTGATACAATAAACATAAAAAGCATATGTATTCGTATGTTTTTAAGTTTTTTTGAACACCAACTCCATTGAACGCAGTGGACGTTTTCAGGATATGAGATTAAAAACTCACACGGGAGGTATTTTTAAAATAGCTATTAAGGCCCTTGCCTGACCAAACGACCTTCAGCGTTCTGTCCTTCTCTACCTCGCCACTCAGTCTCGCTCTGTCCCGCTCCCTGTGCACGTCCCCTTATCATAAAATTCACAAAATTTTTGAAAAAAGAATAGCGATCTTTTGAAATAAAATAAAACGTGTATTATTTAGATTTATATAATGATTTATCCACTAGTGTAATCCTCAAATGATTAGAACGTCAACTTTAGCAAAAGATGCATACAATCAATACTTTTAGTCACTTTTGTACAAGGAAATTTTAAATGTATTTATAACACATAAAACAAATAAGAACGTGGAATGTGATGATAGGATATCGTACATTAATAATATGCTTTTAGATGTAGTTAATTACTCTTAATTAATGAGTTACTAGCCTCTGAATAACGCACTATCGCAAGGAAAAGCATCGATATCGACTAAAAAGTCGGGGTAGCGCCTTAATAGGCCATATTTTTCTATGCGTACGTAGATCGAACGACCACGGTCGTAGTATACGTCTTTCATAAAGGAGCAAGGAATGCAATTATGAAATCGCAAACTAACTGAACAATAGCTTAATAAATAGAGTCTCCTTTGAAATTAGGTCCTAAAACGGATAGAGGTATTGATAGAGCCTTTGCTAATGAATGTAATGATTGCACGACTGCTGTGCTCTGGCTAATCGTATCCATAATATTATGACTTACCGCTGGGTATTAAGTTCAGGTTATATTAGCAGTAGTATTTATATTTAGCTACAATAATATCTTGGGAACCTTTTGGAAGGTTGCATATGGAAGTCAAGAAAATATTTCTGGTGTTTTGGCAAAACATTATTGTGGACCGCTTTGAAGACGTACCCTGTATCTTTACCGAAAGCGAATGTCGCGCAAATATGCATACCTACGCATACCTTAGCGGCCACGGCTTATTTTAATTTAATTTAAATATTTGAATTGTTTTTTTTTTAAGGACGCTTTTAACTTTCTGCATCGTTCTCACATGTGAAATTTCAACATGAATGATGTAACCATTATTTTGTAACCATATCTTGATTTAAAAGAGTGTCCGTGGAGTTTCTTGCCCGTTCTTCTATGGAGAAGAACAGGTACCTACTATGCTTTGGAATGGGCGCCTAGCTTCATCTTTCTGACTGACCGACCCCTTGAAAATTCAAAAGTGCCTGTAATTGGTTTAATTGAAATAAATGCTTTGAGTTTGCGTTTGAGTTGAGTTTATGCAATTACGTGATCGTTTATATGAATTATGACGTACATAAGCGACTTGATTGATCGCGCGAGTATGTCATATTCAAATAACGCGACGCTTGCGTACTCGCGTGACTGCCACTTTTGGTTAGGATTAGGACACGGTCTATGAATGCTGGTTAACTTACAGGCAGATAAGACTGTTTCTCCAGCGCACCGGGAATGGGACGTCAACGAGAAAAGAGATTATTCGGCCATAGTAAATGTACTGTCGCTACTTCGGCGCCCGTCATTTGTTTTCTCGTTGACGTACCGCTCCCGGTGTGGTGGACAATCAGTGTAAGACATTGATTCTGAGGTTAGCAATGCATCGGCAAACCATTTAGCTAATCCATGCGTCAGGTTCGTGAGCGGGCGCTGTCAGTGGAGGCTGGATGACCAGCCTCCACTGACAGCGCCCGCTCACGAACATATGAATGTTAGCTGCCACGGCTTATTTTTTTTTGTCCGTGGAGTTTCTTGCCCGTTCTTCTCCAGAGGTACCTACTACGCTTTGGTATGGGTGACTAGCTTCATCTTTCTGACTGACCGACCCCTTGACAATTCAAAACTGCCTGTAATTGGTTTATTTGAAATAAATGATTTGAGTTTGAGCGTTGCACATTGATAATTTCTCAGTAACAAATGCCGCGATTGACGTGGCCACCTATACCTATCAAAATACTTTTACGACTAAAAAAGAAGAAGAAGTAACAAATGAAATAGGCGCTGGACCCCTACTACAGCAATCTTAAACATAACTCACTTAACCATCTCTTTTTTCTCTATTATTACTCACATAACTACATCATTTTTATTTCCAAAACCACCGCAGCAGATTTCTCACGACCTTGAGTTATATATCTCAGTCATAACAGTCATCCGTTGAAAGCTGCAACTGTAGATGAATCAGCAACATTGTCGCAAGAAGATGACTGCTTGCCTTTGTCGGCGCGTATGACACCTGTATTTATGATGTTGCAGAGGTGGGGCACCTTTGGGCGTGTAGTTCAGAGGTGGCTAACATTTTTTTATTAGCTTAAGGTTTTTTATTTTGAAGTAGTTTAAGCCTTTAGGTAGTTTGTGTACCAGTGTATTACTGAGGTTCTTGATTATTATATAATGAAAATTGACCATTCCTCCCTTTTCTCCTACATTACTGAGTCTAAAATTTTGGGAAAAATACAGAGAATGGTTATTTACTTATACATTACAGAAAAACCTATGAGAACTCTATGGTATTAAAATAAAATGGCTAATCTATCAATATTTTGCGTACAAACATTTGCAGTTGGAATGCATGGGAGAACATGTTTTTCAACTACAATGTTAAGTTTGTACTTGGGATATAAAACATGCTAGAAAACATAATCATCGTATAGAATCCTCACCACGCGAGTTCAACTCGCACTTGTCTATTTTTTTGGTAATACCTGTGGTAATACTGTCAGTTGGTGTAAAGACGACGGAAGCTGTTGTGTTTACTTAAATGCTTTAGGGTTAATTAACTGTCGCCATTTTAATGAAATCAAAATATTTATTTTCAAACTAGTTAAGAGAACAACAAAAATCAGGACCACAAACAGAATCTAAACAGGATCTTTATCTTTATCTTCCACTAAATCATTTGTATGCCAACACTCTTGTATGCCCACCTACGGCAGTGGTCCCAAAGGTTCGCGACCCCTGTCACCAGTTGTAACAACTTACAACCAGTTAACGTGCAATATCTCAAGTAATAATAAAAATATGTTTTCTATGATTTTAATTAGTTTCTGACATTGAGATCATTGCTTTAAATTAATTGTTTTCGGATATTGGACGGAATTTTATATTAAATGTGATATTTATTTATTTTTAACCGACTTCTAAAAAAGGAGGAGGTTCTCAATTCGGATGTTTATATATATTTTTTTTTTTATGTTTGTTCGCGCATAACTCCGTCGCTTGCCAACCGATTTGAAAATTTTTTTTTTTTTTTGGAAAGGGTATACTTCCCAAATGGTCCCATTTTTGTCAAAATCCAGTTCTGATGATGGGATCCTGGAGAAATCGAAGGAACTCTTCAAATATTGTAGGCACACCTATAGCGATTTGGGTATTTTTTATAGTAGCTCGTGCATTTGCTCTCGGAAAGCACCACTTGGTGAAGTGGAACTGATGATGAAGACCACAGATGGCTACCGGAACTACTCAATGATAAATATTTCACGGGTTGCGATTACTTTAATATGGTTGCTAAGCAATTTCCGCTCGTCACACAATGCGTGTGGTGAGTGGTTGTTGAGGAGTTCTCCTGGTTCTTACCAGCAGAACTCCTCAACAATTAACGTCCCAGCATCGGGAAAAGCAATATTTTGTAACATGTGATGAGCAATTGACATTAGACTATTGTAACTTATACAAATTATAAACAGACCCACTAAAAAGTGAAAAATAAAAACTTTTTTATAAAAAAATACAACCGACTTCCAAAAACAACACTACAAAGTGAAAAATAACTTTAATTTCGGAAGTCGGTGGCAAAAACGAAAATACATTTAATCAGACACCGACTTCCGAAATTAAAGTTATTTTTCACTTTGTAGTGTTGTTTTTGGAAGTCGGTTGTATTTTTTTGTAAAAAAGTTTTTTGACGATGAGGATCAATTATTTATTCAAAATTTTTTTGCTCTTCTATTTTACTCCTTAAGGAAACATACTTCTTTCAGTAAGCATTTAGTAGGTTGGTTTCAGCACGTGTCATAATGATAGGTATATCTACTAGTCTACCGACTACCGACGCCTGATGTAAATTGTTGTTTAGATGAAGCATCCTACTCTCGCAAGTGTTAGTAAGAAATTAACCTAATTTTCAAGGTCGTTTTGCTTGGAATAGCTGCAATGCAGCATACATCGAACAAGAACAAAATATTTTAATTTATGTAAAATCGTATAAGCGAAGCAAAAACAACATTACATCAAAACTACAAGGTGACGATGAGGTCTTCGTCTTCGTTGCATTTAGTAAATACTCGTATAATTAAAATGTAGATAATGTACCCAAGCACCTAGGTTTTGGTGTAAATAAACTTCTATTATCAGAGATCGCGAACCTTTCAAAAATAAGTGCATGGAAAACTGTAAGTTGACATAATTATAATTACTAACACAAAACTTATTGCGTCAAAGTTAAAGTCAAATAACTTATTTCAAATAGGCACATAAAAGGCAAACAATTAAATAGAATTGATTCTAGTCGCCCCTTCCAAAAGGTAGTTTCGTGTGGAGAAGAATGGGCAAGAAACTCCACCGTTACTGTTTGAAATCGTTTTACAATATTCATATCATGTAAAAACGATGCACTTATAGTTTAATTAGTATACAACAATATATTAAAAATAATGAAAAATGGAGCAATGGCAGATAAATTAATTATGTGAAGATACATGGCGCTCACATACTTACAAACATTTTAAAAGTAGACTATTTTCCTAAAATATGAACAAGTCAGTCAGTGTGAGATTACTTTCACACACAAACACAGAACCACACAACTACTACTACTGTTACTTTCAATCACAGAATGTCATAAAAATAATAAATTATACAATTTAATTAGCAACCAGTACCCTAATTGCGTAAACACTATCGATCGGAATCTGAATCATTTTGAAGCAAATTGCTAATCCATTGCTTCATATGTTTGAA
This sequence comes from Cosmia pyralina, assembly GCA_946251885.1. Lineage (NCBI taxonomy): Eukaryota > Metazoa > Arthropoda > Insecta > Lepidoptera > Noctuidae > Cosmia > Cosmia pyralina. Next base: position 1,472,442 of record OX276348.1, on the reverse strand, counting down.
AAATTTGTCTTCGCCACACCGTAAATAAGCAATGAATGTTGTTGAACTGTCAAAATGAAACCGATTCCGATTGATCGTGTGTCACGCCATTAGAGTGCTGTTTGATTTTGTCTAAATTTTCATCAAAATCCTTTGTTATCAGGATGTTTCTTAACTCTACTTTTGCATGCTTAAGGTGAATGTCTTCAGCAAAATTAAAATTTTCTAACGTTTTTTGGAATTTCACGGGCTTTCACCTTACTCGTAAGTAATGCTAGAGTTTTTCAAGTTCTCAACTTAAAATTCTCAAGGGTAAGAAAGAAAGAAAAATGCGTTTGTTGACATTGCAGCAAAAAAAATACACCTTAAAACTTTATAAAACAGAAAACAATGATTACTAAGCCAAAGGCGCTCAGCATAATGTCAGACAACACAAGGTCCACATACAAAATCAAACAAAATGTTGTGACATACATGTGTGTGGGGGTGTATGTGTGTGTGTGTTTGTATGTTTGTTACTTCTTCACGCTCAAACAGCGGGACCGATTTGGATGAAATTTGGTATGTAGGTAGCTTATACCCTGTATTAACACATAGGCTAGTTTTAATCCAGGTGCACGCGGGTGACACCGTGGGGCGCAGCTTGTGTTAAAATAAATACAAAATAATGTTTACCGGGCCCAGACATTTCTATCGCATGGCAACCGCAGCCCTCATGCCGTAGGTTCGACATCCCTGTTTCTATGCTATCCAAGCGACTCGTCCATTCAGATTCAGATCCACGCCACATACTGCATAGGTCGAAATGTCAGCGTTAGTGCATCACAGGACTATCTCAGTAATTGAATCCGTAAGTGGATATTTCTATAACTTTTCACATCGTAATCGTAGAAAACCTATAGGTTTGCTGATCTTCGATCAGTTAGCTCTTAGTATTTTGATTTCTTCTGGCGTACTAGCACGATCTACGTAAATATAAACATAGTTCATAAGTTCAGAGGCAAATATTGTACAGTCAGCAATCGTGTATCGGAACAAAATATTAAATAGTATATGAGTGTTGTGTACCCGCCCCAAAGTATGAGAATGTTGGTAAAAGTGCACTTATAGCATAACTTATGGCTGGTTTACACAGTGCGAGCTGCTGACTAGACAGTAGACAGCTGCGCGCACTGTGTTCTCGCATGTCAGTAGCTCGGCTTGCCTTGGCTGTCATTATGATAGTAGCTGCCTAGTCTTTTGCGAGTTGTGTGATTGGAAAGATTATACAGGATCCTCTTACGACTGACTGGCGAGCTACTGCCGAAAGCGTCCAAACCATGCGAGTGATGGTCCCCCATCACCCATATGGTGAGCGAGGCGAGTGAAAACCAAAAATGTTGAAGTTACTCGGCTGCGAGCTCTTGTCCAACTCGCAAGTGCGAGTAACTCATATGATACGTTCATACAGTGCGAGTTCCTGCACTGCACCGACTGGCACGCTAGCTCGCACAGTGTAAACTAGTGATTAGTGATAAAAGTGTGTCTAGGTACACTTAGAGAGTATAATTAAGTGAAAAATATAATATCCTAACATAACTCTAAAACTATTAAAAAACTAAAATATAGCATCGAAAAATTCCTCCGCATCGCTGTCGACTGGTAAACATGTAGGAACATAAGGCTAAATCTAGTGTAGATATAATGCATCGATAGGCAGTTAAATATAAACATGTAGGAACATAAGGCTAAATCTAGTGTAGATATAATGCATCGATAGGCAGTTAAATATAAACATGTAGGAACATAAGGCTAAATCTAGTGTAGATATAATGCATCGATAGGCAGTTAAATATAAACATGTAGGAACATAAGGCTAAATCTAGTGTAGATATAATGCATCGATAGGCAGTTAAATATAAACATGTAGGAACATAAGGCTAAATCTAGTGTAGATATAATGCATCGATAGGCAGTTAAATATAAACATGTAGGAACATAAGGCTAAATCTAGTGTAGATATAATGCATCGATAGGCAGTTAAATATAAACATGTAGGAACATAAGGCTAAATCTAGTGTAGATATAATGCATCGATAGGCAGTTAAATATAAAATTAAAAAATTTCAGTAACTCCCGACACAAAAAATGTAAAAAAAATCTAATTTCTCTCTTGGTCCCTAAACCTTCATTAAAAATTTAAAAGTACCTATTAATATATTGATGAGGAGCGTCGCCACGTCAGGGGACATCTCTCTTTTTGTGAAGAGAGAACACAAACATTGGTGTGTGTTTGTGTTTGAAAGAGATGGGTAGACATACATACGTAGTGTTTTTGTAAGAGTTGTTAGATCTGCTCCTTCTGTACATTCTCGTTGGTGAGAACAAGCGCGGGCGCATCAAAAGTTTACTGTTATAAATCATCTTGTGACATGTTACACTAGTTGTCGCTCGCGGCGTTGCTCGCAATCATGATATATTACGGAGTAAGTGATACACTAGGTATGACATTCTATTGTTTAGTACTTGCTTTCTCTTAGCAGGTTAGTTCGATGTTATTTAGCAAATAGATTTTTTTATGTAAGAGACTGCCTATCTGAGGTGAAGTGGTTACCGCCTTCTTTAGACACCTGTAACTCTAAGAGGTTTGGCGTCGTGTTGCTCATAAGTAATTTTATCGGTTGTCACAACATCCGTTACACCAGAATGTACCGGAGTTTAGTGTACTCATAATAAACCGTATTCTATATATATTCTACAGCAATGCAGAATTTAGGGATGGGTTTTAGATTTAATAATAAACCGAAATAGAACAAAGATTTTCCTTTAGAGCAGATAAAATCTTAATATAATGACATCAGATCGGGAGACAGGCAGAATGTCAGGCGTGCTTGTGGTTATGTATTTTAGTATCCGTATAATTGATTTATCTTGTTTCAAGGTCTATATATTTTATTGTTCAGCTTGAAGGATCCATGCGGTTTTCCTTAGAGGACAGTGATCCAGGAAGTCTACAATTAGACGCAAAATGTTGTAGAAAATGCAAGGCTAGGTCGTGGTATATTGACATTAGTATGTTCATAGGACGACCATGAACGTAAAAAAGTTGCATGGTTATCATCTAGCTGTATCTAAGGACCAAAGAAAAGGGTCTTTTGACCCTCAGAACTTTGTAGTGTTACCTCAGGCCACACAATGAGCTGGTTGGTGGAAGTTACATTTGTATCGGAGGGTTCATGTTATGTACTTACTTACTTACTTTGTAATAGGCTGTGTTTGACGATATCGCAGACAGGAGTAAGTAAATAAGTATCTTTATTTGCATAAAATGTAGTAATTTATAAAAGATGTTCTAGATATCTTAGTGCGGGACACATTTCGCCGTAGTAAAATAGCATGCAAATTATTTTAAACATAGGTTTGAATTTATACTTGAATTTTTACATGTTATAAAAATTAAAACCATATGTAGAGGACATGAGTGTAGCGACAGGGCGGCTCGGGCGCGACTACTTTAATGCTCCAGTCTATGTTATGTCGCAGCGAGTGCTCCAGCCTATGTTAAGTCGCAGCGAGTGCTCCAGCCTATGTTATGTCGCAGCGAGTGCTCCAGTCTATGTTATGTCGCAGCGAGTGCTCCAGTCTATGTTATGTCGCAGCGAGTGCTCCAGTCTATGTTATGTCGCAGCGAGTGCTCCAGTCTATGTTATGTCGCAGCGAGTGCTCCAGTCTATGTTATGTCGCAGCGAGTGCTCCAGTCTATGTTATGTCGCAGCGAGTGCTCCAGTCTATGTTATGTCGCAGCGAGTGCTCCAGTCTATGTTATGTCGCAGCGAGTGCTCCAGTCTATGTTATGTCGCAGCGAGTGCTCCAGTCTATGTTATGTAGCAGCGAGTGCTCCAGTCTATGTTATGTCGCAGCGAGTGCTCCAGTCTATGTTATGTCGCAGCGAGTGCTCCAGTCTATGTTATGTCGCAGCGAGTGCTCCAGTCTATGTTATGTCGCAGCGAGTGCTCCAGTCTATGTTATGTCGCAGCGAGTGCTCCAGTCTATGTTATGTCGCAGCGAGTGCTCCAGTCTATGTTATGTCGCAGCGAGTGCTCCAGTCTATGTTATGTCGCAGCGAGTGCTCCAGTCTATGTTATGTCGCAGCGAGTGCTCCAGTCTATGTTATGTCGCAGCGAGTGCTCCAGTCTATGTTATGTCGCAGCGAGTGCTCCAGTCTATGTTATGTCGCAGCGAGTGCTCCAGTCTATGTTATGCTGCAACTGCAACCTAACACCCCTTTATTTTATAGGTTTAGGCAAAAGTTCCATTCAATACTCGCTTGTTATTCCTCGCAGGGTTAGGCAGAGGTGTAGCTATAGCACACCCACATTTCACCAGATAAGTTTAAGTCGCATGTAATAGTGGGCGAGCCCGGAGTGAAAACTCAATAACACTTTGTAAGATTTGTGAAGTCTATCTATACATATTATAAACTAAAGTCGCTTTTCATGTCTGTCTGTGTGACCGCTTTGTTCTTCTAAACTACGCGACGAATTTTGATGCGATTTTACCCATCATTTAGAGAATTTATTTCGGAAGGTTACTGTGAATAATCGTTCATATTAAACTAATATAATTGAAAAAATGTCGATGTTTTGAAAATTCGTAAAAACCGTGCGAAGCAAGGGCAGATCGCTAGTAAAGTATACAGTAAAATAAATCTGCTTGCAACGACACGTTCTTATTATAGTTATAGGTACCTAAATGTTGACGAATTTAATGAAAACAGGATTTTCTAACATAAATTAACACAGGAATTTAATTTATGAGCCTTACAAGATCATTACAAAGAAGATTACAATGTAGTTTTTAAATAACACCTTGTTTAATTAACTAACTCATTGAATTATTTTAGTGAATGATCTTCAAACGTTATTTATTTAATGAACAGATCGATGTTATAATTCCTAATTTGGAATTCAGTCGGCTTTAAAAGCTGAACTTTTCAGAATGAATCTGGCATGAGATAATTATATTCTTGGTGTTGGTAACTTTTTTGAAGGAATCTGGCATGAAATCATTATATGCTTAGTGTTGGTAATTTCTCTGAGGGAATCTGGCATGAAATAGTTATATGCTTAGTGTTGGTAATTTCTCTGAAGGAATTTGGCATGAAATAATTATATGCTTAGTGTTGGTAATTTCTCTGAGGGAATCTGGCATGTAATAATTATATGCTTAGTGTTGGTAATTTCTCTGAAGGAATCTGGCATGAAATAATTATATGCTTAGTGTTGGTAATTTCTCTGAGGGAATCTGGCATGAAATAATTATATGCTTAGTGTTGGTAATTTCTCTGAAGGAATCTGGCATGAAATAATTATATGCTTAGTGTTGGTAATTTCTCTGAAGGAATCTGGCATGAGATAATTATATTCTTAGTGTTGGTAACTTTTTGAGAAATTCTCATTATTAAACCGGACTTTACAATTTGTGCTATGGTACTTGTATGGTGACTTCATCATTTAAGTACTCAAAATAGGTCTTTTGCTTGCACTTGCCTCCTATTGCATAAAAATGAATCATAGTCTATGGCGTAACATTAATGTGTGCAAAAGGCCTCTGATTTATTTAAGAAAACTTAAAAGAAATGAGTAGTTACTCTCACAAAATGCATAAAATAAGAATCATGATTACGCTGCGCTCTTTGTAAAGGACTTTTGACTATACATAAATGTCAAATTCAGTACCCACAGTATTTTGCGACCTGCCCTTACAGATGGTAACCTGCGTGTTATGTGTACAAATTTGATTATTGTTAATTATTATGGGCCTTTTGACCCCTGTGAGGAACCTGCAGGTGATATGTCTACCTCATCTTGTAATGCACTTAGTTAATTGCAAGCGTGCCCTTTCCAAAATCATAGCATTGCTAAATTCCTTACGGTACAGGCAAGAATTCGGAGCCATATACTGCAAATTGTTTCCTTGAAATATTACAATAATGTGGAATACAGCCAATCATTGACTAGGTACACTAACGTATGTACTTATTGACAGGTTGTTTACCTGTGAACTTCGTAGAAGGTAGGTACCTACTTACTTAATTAATTTAAGTTTTAGTTGGAAAGCTCAATTAATTCTATTTCTGCCACTAAGTAAAATTAAAGAAAATACATTTATTTAGCACAGACTATAACGCACACAACGTTTACTGCAAATTAAAAAAAAAAACAAACATAATGTGTAAAGTTATGAATACAACAGAATTAAGAATACAACATCCGTTTCGGGTTAAGAATACAACATCCATTTCGGGTTAAGAACACAACAATCCGTTCCATCACTAAAATAACTGATGTCACTCAGAAAGCGGCTACGCTTAAATGAAATTGTGCTGGACACATCTGCCGCATGTCAGACGATCAAAGGGCCAAACTACCCAGTGAGTCCCGCTTACAGGCAGGCTCAGACGAAGATGGCGGGATGAGCTGGACTCCTTTAATAAAGATTGCTCCTTGGCAGCTCTGAACAGAGAGAGGTGGAAAGAGAGTAGGGAAGCTTTTGTCCAACTGTGGAACAATTTTAGGCTACAACAAAAAAAATTGTAAATTGCAATGTAAGAAATTTTGCAGAAATGTGTGGCTCGTGGCGCAACAGCTATAGTTCCTGACGCTGCAAGTGTGAGGTGCCGGATGTAAAGCCGTTTTATACTTCAATATTGTGCACACTTAAATAAAATAAACTAGTTTAAGTGTTCACGTTTGATGGCTAGGTATACGTGGCAAGAAATTAGAAGCACATTGGATTTGCATCGGTTTCTAAGTTCTGCAACGCAACACATTCCATCAAATGAGTCGCCGTTTGCCTAAACATAACGGTAAATAGAACATAACATCACACTGGTAATCTCTAAAGGGTTGGGCAGACGTTTACCCACCTAACACCCACCTTTCACCAGTTATGTTATTATTAATTTTATAACTAAACTAGCGACCCGGCCCTGCTTCACACAGACTTGACAAAACATGAAGGTTTCTATATTATATATAAGAAAAAATATTATACATCTAAACCTTCCGGAAAAAAATCTCTAAATGATAGTGAAAACCGCATCAAAATCCGTTGCGCAGTTTAGAAGAACAACGCGACCACACTGACAGGAAAAGCGACTTTATTTTATAACTAGCTGTGCCCGCGACTTCGTTCGCGTGCATGTCGGAAAAGAATAATGGGTAGCTTAGATAAGATGTAGGTATATCCTTTAAAACTCCACCAATGAAAATGAAGAATCTTCCGGAAGATCGATCGATCTTCTTATCGGAAGATTCCTCCTGAATCCTGGGGTTCTCTACCACAGCCCTTTCGAATGTAGTCACTGCGATTTGAATTTTTTTATTTTTTTTTGTAGTCAAAGCGACGAAGTGTCACTTTGATTTTTGAAAATAAATAAATATCAAGGCACCTGCTCCTTAACTGTGCACCGCCGTACTCAATAAATCGACTGCCCGTCTGGCGGAGTGTGAAGTGTTATCATGGTGAAGAAGGATCACGCTTTAAGAGCGCTGTTGAAAATTTCCCAAGAAAACACGCAAAACAATTATGAAATTATCAATATAATATTATTGTGATTTCTATTCTATGTGTAACCTTTGTTGGAGATCTAAATAAATAAATAAATTTCGTAAAAACTTGAAAATGCTTCTCTGTAAACGATGTTTGAAGTAGAGTTGTGTGTAAACTGAAAAGTAACCCATTTACTGAGATGCATCTCTGGTTATGGCCGCCATTTTGGATTTTAATTTTCTGATTTTCGGCCCAGTGCCCTCGGAAACTACGAAGATGACACCCCCTTATCAAACATTTTGTACACCATTTTGATTTAGATCTCTTTTTACTCCTGAAAACCCTAAAAATTACACCCCCGCTTTAAATTTAATACAGTATTTTATTTATGTGCCCATCGTGTCCACAAACATATTACAAAAACAATAAAACTGGCTTCCATAAAAAAACACTACAAAGTGCAAAATAACTTTATTTTGGGAAGTAGTTAGCAAGTAATTACCGAAACTGTAAAGGACATTAATAAATACTTGTCGGATCCAGTCAATAGTACGGACGCGAATCGCAAGCGCGCCACAGGCGACATCACGTGAGGTACCCACACCTACAGCGCGCTTCTACAGAGTCGTGATGTTTTAACCTCATGGCGAGCAGGAGGTCTAGTGCATAGAGTATAGTTATAGATTGGTCTAGTGTCGGATCGCATCGGGGCAACATCGGGGTTGGTACGCCACGGAACTGTATTCGATTCGTTGTGCTTAGTGATTGTGTTAGATTGTAATTTTAAAGACCGTGTATCGCACCCAGTGTGTTTTCATTGCACGAAACCCGTCTTCTGCCCACATGTCTGTCTAAATCTAACTGAGTAAATCCTGACGTTCCGACATACTAATAATTAAACGTCTTTTGAATTATGGTATACACGGCTACATATTAAGCTATACATTTCCAGTATAAGCTGACCTCTCATTGTACGTCCTATACAAAGCGAGATCAGTTTATACTGGCAAATATAGCTTGATATGTAGCCGCGTGTACAATACGTGCCACTAAAGATGAGACTTGACACACCACGTGGTTTGACTTGCCCAGTAGACGATATAAAGGTCTCTTTAGTGGTATGAGGTACAGACGGGAAGAGACCGGGGTCATCGCGCAGCGCGGGAGGCGCGGTACGGCGCTCGTCAAGTCTCATCTTTCGTGGCGCGTATTATACCTACCTACCTCACACTATATAATCCGTGTACCTACTTCATTAAATTGATACTCAGCAACTTTTTTTCACATACCGTAGGATAACCCGTCATAATAGGTATAGGTACTGTTCGTCATTGACGAGTTCCGTGGCAGTAGGGTTTCTTCGCAGTCCATGATCAGTTGACCACTGTTAGGTACTTAACCTACAGTGCTTCATCTTCCGTACGATTACCCATTCACAATAATGTGTACTGCTCGTCGATGAGGAGTTCCATGGGGTAAGTAGGTATTTACCTACTTATTTTCGAAGTCCATAGGTAATTAGTTGACCACGGATAGTAACTGACCAGTAATTTTCTTTGATTTCTGTACAGTAACCAAATCACAGTACGTTTACCTACTGTACGTTATTGAGGAGTTCAATTGTCAGATCTTCACCATAATGAAGGTGACCATCTCGGGAAAATTCGTATCCAGTATAAGCTGATCTCGCATTGTATAGGATTTCCTTACAATGAGAGGTCAGTGTAAACTGGAAATTTAGGTATAGCTTGATGTGTAGCCGTGTGTACAATTAACTTACAAAGTGAAACCCGGTTTGATTTAAAAAAAGTTGCTATAATTATTCTATCTATAGCATTGCATTCTTTATCACTCGGAACACCACATCAGTTATAACCTGTTATCTTACATAGCTTCTTCCCGCGGCTTCGCCCGCATGGTATGTCGATAAAAAGTAGTCTATGTCCTTTTCCAGGTCATGGTCTACCCGTGTGCCAAATTTCATTCAAATCCGTTCAGCCGTTTTAGCATGAAAGCGTTACAAACAAACAAACTTGTTCAACATTAAATACTTGTGATGGATAACGTATTATTTGGATAACGATTTGTAACCATATTTTTTATGAAAACACCTTCGCAAATAATGCATTATTTTATAACAAATTTGATTACCGTTAAAACAGTTATTGTGAGCCAGCCTTAAAAGATAGATATATGCTATCGCGGACTTTTTTTTAGGACATTTTAAGAGGAACATTTCTGTCATACATAATTGTTGCGTATCTTTAACCGTTTACGCAGCGCACGCAACAGAAGCTCTCAAAAGTAATAAATTTTCCCCGTTTTTGTAACATTTTTCATTGATGCTCCGCTCCTATTAGTCGTAGCGTGATGTTATATAGCCTTCCTAGATAAATGGGCTACCCAACACTGAAATATTTTTTCAATTCGAACCAGTAGTTCCTGAGATTAGCGCGTTCAACCAAACAAATATACAAACTCTTCAGCTTTATATTATAATAAATATAATATAGATAAGTATAGATAAATAAGACGAGAGGCAACCTACCAGTTAGTTTAAACCAATTCAACTATCCCGTTAAACAAGACATCATGCAGGTTTAACTGAACATTATTTTGTAATAGAAAGAAAGAAAAACTGTTTATTCACTGTTTGTTCTGTTTGTAATAAGTACTGACAGAGGCGTTACAAAGTGTAACGTATTGTAAGAAAAGTTTAAATAAAGGTATGCACGTGCGATCATCTGATACCCACGATTCATGTCCCAGGAGAGGTGAGCCTTTATCTCTGCCTGCCCATCTGAGCCTTGGGATGGTGATATATTGTTACAGTTGCATAAAAGGGCTACATGAGCTACCGAATCTATGTTTAAAATTATTAATCAATTAAATTGGCATATTTCCGGGATGAAAAATGTTTAATGAAAGGTAAGTATTAGAAACATCTAACGATAATACTTATCTACGTTTGCTTGTAAGCCCAAATCAAAATGTAGGAGTCTTATACCAAAACTGCAATTTTCAGGTTTTTTACCTATTGTAGTAAGGAATGCTTCACCAAAAATGATGTTCCAATCTGCAGTAACAACTACCTTCAAGAAACAGTTTAACATAAACTTGCTTTTGTAGAACATCCTATGTAATATAAGCCCTTCCCAATATCTGTCAATTTTCTATTATAGATGTTTAGTTCAATCAAATATTTACTATATTAAAATGCCATATCATTAAAGCTATGTAGGTCGACATACGATATCGATATGAGCCATCTAAGCAAGCCGGACATGTCACAAAGAACCTTTAGCTAAACATCGGTGGCCGAAGAAGATTCTAAGTTCAAATGTCAAAGCGCGTCCTTGCCGCGCAACGATGCGCCGACGACTATAAATAGCCAAAGCGACAACACAGAGGCATCAGTCGCTCGATTGCTTTCAATCACAAACAGTTCCAGGACAAGCAAAATAAACCTATCAAAAATGAAATCGGTACGTTTGAAGTTGCGAAGTGTTTTTCGAATCACCATTTTCGCAAGATCCTTTCGATCATTCATCGTCAAGTTTAGGTGATAGCTGGTCTTCTGGCTGGTCTCTAACAGAAGTGTCTTCTGCCCACAGTTCATCGTCCTCGCCCTGTTCGTCGCCGCCGCCGTCGCCGCGCCCGCTGGCCAAGGCCCCGACGCCGACGCCCAGGTCCTCCGCTACGAGAACGACAACATCGGAGTCGATGGATACAAATTTGGGTAAATTTTCAATACGCTTTGTTTGATTTTAATTTGATCTTTGTTATAGTTGTTGGGTTTAATGAGTTTTAATACTTCTAATTTCCGAATGAAACTCAAGATCTCATTGTTGATCTATTTACAAAGTACAAATCCTTATAAACTAATACCACTTTTTTCATGACCCACAGTTATGAGACCTCCAACGGCATCTCACAGCAAGAGGAGGGTCAGCTGACGAACGCTGGCTCCGACTCCGAGGCTCTTGCGGTCAGAGGCTCGTTCTCCTACACCGGCCTCGATGGCGTAGTCTACACCGTCACCTACGTCGCCGACGAGAACGGATTCCAGCCCCAGGGTGCTCATCTCCCCGTTGCCCCTTAATTCTACTCCACTAATCCCAACATCTAGTCCAAAAAATACTCATCCTTAACCTTATCCCCTTCCTTTGTTAATTATCCACTCCAAGCGATCTGTGATATGATCCTGAACGATTTTGTTAATAAAACAATGTATGTTATAGTAATTTACATATTTGTATCATTACCTATACCACGATTTACGATACAATGAACTTCTTGAAAAGATTCTATCAAAGTTACGAAATTTTAAAAGCTAGATGGGTAACTAAACTGTTGAAATTAAAAACGTTAAGTGGCCTTTTCATAACAATCAGAGATGACTCGTGTCATCATCTTGAAAAGGAATCGTTTTTAAATATATGATTATGTAAAGGTCAATTACCTTGATTATGAGATTTACAATAACATTGAAGATTTCAAAGACCTAAATAAAACATATTATAATTGAAGCAAGTAATAATAGTTTCGAAATTAACAAAAAAATAATAAACATTGATTGCAATAAGAATTCGAATCAATCGAAAACAATCGGCGTCATAAATGGCAAATTAATTGCGAAGGGACCTAAATATGTGAAGATTCCACAGTAACTTGCTTAGAGATATGTTAATTTACGAGCAGCGCGACCTTCGGCACATATTGGCTCGTTTCGGTTTGATGTGAGTTCATCTTATTATAATTTTAAAGTTACCATCCTTGCAATCCTAAATTGATTATGTTCGGATTAAAGTAAAACGCAGATGCAGCAATGTATTACTTATAAGGTTTTATTGGTATTTAACAAGTGACCGGATGGTAACCTTCCAAGTTTATCGGTTGGGAGTCAAGCGCATGTGTGTGTGTGTGCGCCCACGCCTTTTAGTTCATCCGTAGTGTTGAAACTGAATGGATAGTGAAAGTATTTCAGAAACAGGTTTACTATGGACACTGATGAGATGGTGATGAAAGGCTAAATAATAAGCTCCAGGTGGTGCTATCACTGAATGATCACGCAAACAGAAATATTATTTCTTTAAATTAGACACTCAGTCTCTCTGAGAGCTTTGACCCAGATCGCTTTAAAAGAAAGAAAGAAAGAAAATTACATTTTCATTTGTAAACTTGAAGTTACCTGATACGAAAAGTGCTGTTTTCATCCCTCTCGATGAAAACAGCACTTTTCGTCCCTAGGAACTCCCTAGGTCCACTGAACTGCTGAACGGGGGCCTCTCCTATAGCACTCTACTGAACCGCTGAACGGGGGCCTCTCCTATAGCACTCTACTGAACTTCTGAACGGGGGCCTCTCCTATAGGACTCCACTGAACTGCTGAACGGGGGCCTCTCCTATAGCACTCTACTGAACCGCTGAACGGGGGCCTCTCCTATAGCACTCTACTGAACTTCTGAACGGGGGCCTCTCCTATAGGACTCCACTGAACTGCTGAATGGGGGCCTCTCCTATAGCACTCCACTGAACTGCTGAACTGAGGCCTCTCCTATAGCACTCCACTGAACCGCTGAACGGGGGCCTCTCCTATAGCACTCCACTGAACCGCTGAACTGAGGCCTCTCCTATAGCACTCCACTGAACTGCTGAACGGGGGCCTCTCCTATAACACTCCACTGAACCGCTGAACTGAGGCCTCTCCTATAGCACTCCACTGAACTGCTGAACGGGGGCCTCTACTATAGCACTCCACTGAACTGCTGAACGGGGGCCTCGCCTATAGCACTCCACTGAACCGCTGAACGGGGGCCGCTCCTATAGCACTCCACTGAACTGCTGAACTGAGGCCTCTCCTATAGCACTCCACTGAATTGCTGAACGGGGGCCTCTCTCATAGCACTCCATTGAACTGCTGAACGGGGGCCTCTCCTATAGCACTCCACTGAACCGCTGAATGGGGGCCTCTCCTATAGCACTCCACTGAACTGCTGAACGGGGGCCTCTCCTATAGCACTCCATTAAACTGCTGAACGGGGGCCTCTCCTATAGCACTCCACTGAACTGCTGAACTGAGGCCTCTCCTATAGCACTCCACTGAATTGCTGAACGGGGGCCTCTCCCATAGCACTCCATTGAACTGCTGAACGGGGGCCTCTCCTATAGCACGCTATTTTAACTCGTTCCTTGGTAACTCTCATCTCTTTGAGCAGGACCCGGTCACCTGGGCCGTAATCCACCACATGGGTTCTGTGCTTGTTTGCGGATATCTTCGAATTTTCGGTCCTAGGTCGGCTTCCTCACAACATTTTCCTTTGACGGTTTTAGAGCAGTTTTAGTGCACATTGCACAAAATTAAATGCATCGCACCTCTGCCCAACCCCAAGGAGAACACTGGCGTGATGTTATGTTATACGCACCGCTATCTGGGTCTGAACCCACGACTACTGGGACTCGTTACCACTGGCCCACCATCATAAGATTTAAACCGAACCCGAATGTATGTGGAGTCACTCCGCATTGATATAATACAATTGAAGAATCCGCTATGGGCATGTCACGGTTAGAATTATCAATTTAAACCATAGCTAATTGATGGCGGTCTAAACACTTTAGAAGTAGTTTCTGCGTCTTCTTCTGCTGCATTAATTTAGGAGGTCACGCATGGTGTATATATGTACATAAGCTTTGGTCTTTGGATCTGTATTAGATGGCACGTGCGATACTTGCTGAGGAATTAAATAATAAAGAAAATATTTCTTGAAAATGTTATCTTTGTTCTCTGTAATACTTTCCATTTAATAGAAGATACACATGTACTGCCGGGCACTGAAGTAAGCCCATATTCATTTACCACAGTTTGCATTAAGAATATAAATAACTAATTAATTAACAGCTGGGGAAAATCTGAAACTTTTATCAAAATCATGCTTTTCCGTTTCCCTAAGCAACATACTATGTACCACCACTCTTATTTAAGTAATTGTTGCTCCTTCTGGATCCAGAATTCCAAATATCCTTTTCTCAGCGAACGTAAATTCCATACGATATTTTTTGAAAATGATTCTCCAAGTGTGACGTCACAAATTCTCTGTGAATGCATCACTAGCAACAAGTCAGAGGTAAATGACGCAACAATACGTATTTTGTAATGTAAAAAATATACGATTAATTTTGTACAAATGTATAATTGCGCGATGTGTCCGGCAGGTTGATGTGGTTGTTGAGAACTAACCACAATGTAAATACCACGGCCCAATTTGATTGGCTGATTGATATTACAAACGAATTTAGGATAAAATTTTTGGAAATCGATAAAAAATCTCATCTCTATATCTATGGCTTAAAATAGAAAGGTATTCATTTTCATTTCATTTATTTTTCATGAACAATTTACATTGTGTTGAAAATTACATATTAAATAAAATTATCACATGCAGAAACAATACATTTAAAAGTCTAATTAAAATTGATGTGAAATGCTTAGTATATTATGAGTCAATTAATTTAAAATATGTCAACAAAGAAATATAATGTCAAATTAATAGCAGGTAAATGTTCAATGTCAAAATATTTAGTGTACAACTTCATCAAGGTCCCAGTGATGAGAACAGTATTAGGTCAAAAATAATTTAATATTTAAAGCTTACTGCTATTTTTATAGTGACTATTTTTATCACTTGACATAAATTCTGATACCGAGTATAAACATTTTTCCAACAAGAAGGCTTTTAATTTAATTTTGAAAGAGTGAGAGCTATAAATTAATAACTTTAAGTCAGTCGGTAACCTATTAAATAACTCCACTGCCTGGTATCTGGAACAATGCTTAGCTATATTAAAATTTGGTGCCATTTTGTGTTTACATTCCTTCCTTCTCGTGCTTTCTCTTATCCTACGTTCCTCTTGTGATTCATACTCATGAATATACTTAGCAAAGTGATTTAGGATTACTAATATATATAAACTCGGTACTGTTAAAATGTCTAATTTTTTAAAGTGCTCTCTACATGAGTCTCTTTGTGAGATTCTTACTATAATCCTTATGGCACGTTTCTGTAAAATAAAGGCTTTCTGACAGTTATAACTGTAGCTGTTACCCCAAAGCATTATGCTGTATCGTAATCTAGATTCTACCAGCGCGTAATATATAGCCTTAAGTTGCATTAGATCCAACATATCTCTTAGGCTCCTGAGTGCATAGCATGCTGATGAAATCGATGAGTCAATAGCAGCTAGCTCCTGTTTCCAATTTAAATGCTCATCTATGTTAATCTCTAAAAATTTGACCTTGTCCACTAATTCAATTTTGTCTCCTTTGATTTGTACATCTAAATTGTCATTATTGCGAGTTGTAGTCTTAAATAAAATTATATTAGTCTTACTTGTATTTAGCAAAAGGTTATTAGCTGTAAACCAATCGCAGAGATTTTGTAGGCTTTTATTTACATTTTTGGTCAATTCTTTTAAGTCATTCGCCCCAATTATTATATTTGTATCATCTGCAAAAACAACAAGTTTTACATCAGGCTGAACGTAATGCATAAAGTTAAGTAAGTCGTTTGTAAATATAATAAATAGTATTGGTCCTAAAATGGAGCCTTGGGGCACACCACGTTTTATATTTGTAATTTGAGAGGTGTATATGACTTCATGATTACTTTCATCGATGCTTTTTATTTCAACAAACATTCGCCTATTTTGTAAGTAGGATCGATAGAAAGGTATTCTGTGCATTATTTTGGTCAAATAAGTTACGTATTATAGAAAAGTTCATTTACTCAGTGCTAATTATGTGTTCAAAATACTGCTGCTGCAATCACGCCTCATCTTCTAACCTACCTGAAGATTCGGAAAAAAATTGTTGGTCCTTCCGATCAATAAAATTACAGAAAATACGTCCAAACTTACAAAAAAAAAAAAAAAAAAAAACAGATTGAAACTGCCTATATTTTCGTAAAATTATATCACGACTATACTTATAAAACCGGTGACATATGTATCACAAAGCTATAATTAATCGTTCATGATTACGATTTACGACGACACGATGATGATTAGCTAATTTTAATCAAAAAACCGCACGAATACATATTTTATGAACAAAACTGTTAATTTTGATCAATAATTCATCAAATAGTTTTCGCAAATATTAACCTTTCGCGGAATGTAGTAACCCATTGAACTTCACCTTGTTACGACACCTGACCGCGGGCTGGTGTTGCCTCGTAAGCCCCGCGCTTCAAAGTAAGTGGGCAGCGGGGCGGTTGGAAATCGCTTGAGTACACCATTTTTCCGTATGAAAAGCATAGTTTATCTATTATTTATATTAAGATGCATCATATCTGGTTGTATGATACAGTTGTACAATTCATACCTACTTATATTTGTAATGAAAAATATAGTCACAGCTAAAAATATGTATACAAGGTCCCATTAAAATAGATGGACAAATGTTCCAACTTTTACTATAGGACCAAACCTAAAATCGCGAAAAAAAAATCAGCTGCTCCCTACATTTTGACGAGTTTGGTGTAGATAAATGTACTGAACGACTGATTTTTTTTTCGCGATTTCAGAGTTAGTCCTGTAGTGACAGTTGTTCATATTCATGGGTAGAACACCCGGTGAAAATTTGTCCGTCTTATTTAATGGGACCTATGATTGAGTTACGCATTTTATTACTTACAAAACTTACAATTTAAAACGTATTTCATATCTCAGACCTTCATTAAGTTAATTGAAGGACAATGTTTTTAATGTGTGTGTGTGTGTGTGTGTGTGTGTGTGTGTGTGTGTGTGTGTGTGTGTGTGTGTGTGTGATTAATAAACGTGGGGTTTATGTAATTGATCACTTATACCTAAGTTGACTCTACTTTTCATCACAAATGCGAGGAAATTAACAAAAAAAATCTGAATAAGTAATTTAAAAAAAATTTTTTTTCGTGTAGCTAAATGAAACGGCTATGAAAAATACTTGTTCTGCCTAATCATTTTTTGTGTTGTTGGTCTGTATTTTATTTCTACTAACAATATCTATGAAAAAATGTGCCTTTCTTATAATCGGTGAGTACACTAAACTCTTATAAATTGGTATAAAACCGCTTAAGTTACACAATTAATTGTTGTTATTTTAAAAACGCTCTGGCCAGCAAGACGACCGCACGAAAAAAAAAACGAAAGAAAAAAAATTTGCCTCAAGCAGATTTTGTTGTTAAAAACGTTGTTGCAAACAAAATTTCAATTAAAATATGATGTGTTCAAGTGAAAATGATTTGGATTTGACGCCGGAATCAGTAAAACAAGAGGCAAAGGCAATCGTAGAAAATCTGTTACCTCCATCTCCATTATCAAAAAAGAGAAGATACTTATTTAAAAAAACATATGGCGACTCTCCACGTGGCGGACTGAAAAAAAATGAGTTGATGAATGTCAGGATCGTTCGATTTCAAATTTACTTACCCTCCCATGTGAGGTAAATCGAATTTACAACCCGCATTTCGAGTTAAATACTAGCTACTTTCAGAGGATCAGTGATGAAAAAGAAATATAATCGGTACGATCGGTAAATTCACAACACACTCACACCCATACAACACAAGTATCATTACACTCACACACACACCTCTCTGCCTCCCATTCACAACCCCACTCATTTTTCCTCTGTTAACTCACATTTTTGTCTTGTGGTAGATTAACACCGACACCCGAAACTGAAGGCCCTTCATTAAGTACAGTTCAGCTCGGTCGAATCACTGTCTCCTAAGATACAGGCCATCCCTAGTTTAGGAGACAACATTTAATTTTGTTAATATAGACAATTATTTTTCACCCCTTGTGTCCACTGTCAGTTTAAGTTTACTAAGTCTTAGGATGTAACATAAATACAAAATGTGTCTATGTATCTTGGATCAATAAACGTTTTATTATTTATTATTATTTAAGTGGCAAAATAGGGTATAAAAAACGTTAACGTTAAAAATAGGGTATAAAGAACGAGAGAAAAATAACGAACGTTTTAGTTCATTATTTCTCTCTTTCACACATTTATTTGACTTTAACATAGTGTTCTATATTATATCTACGGATTTTAACAAATCGGTTGATGTTAATAAATCGCTCCCGCTCACCACTTAGTGTGACATGGACTTCTAATCAGAATGTACACTTGCATCAGCGAGACTAAAGCAAGCTAAGTTTGTAACAAGAACTAAAACTAAAAGTAAATATTCCCTAATTATTCACTGATGTAATGTAAACACTCTATTGACATACAAGTTACTTGAGGAAACTTAATATAGAATTGTGATATAGCAATCGGAATGTGGAGCCTGTAACATTCTTTAGATGGAGAATAAAACAATCCAGTAGATGTGTGCCGATCCTAGGGTCTTCTGACTCTTCTCTGGGCAGAAAGCCGCGCTATCAACCTTATTTACCGACGTACTCGTGCAATCAAGCCGACGCGAGACAGAAGAAATATTACTACACATACACATTCCTATATAACATACGCCTTCTTCCCCATGGGGTAGGCAGAAACTACAGAACGCCACCTGCTACGATCCTTGCATACTCCTTTTGCTTCGCTTACTTCATACCTACATGTCATATTAAACGCACACCCTTTCTACTTGTTCCATAAGGTCAAAGAACCAACAAATATATTCGTAGCCTGTCAGATATAATTGATCACCCTAAGAAAAACCTATACAGTAAGTACCCGTAACTATTACACCAGGACTAAGCCCTTTAAATCGATTAGGTAACCGAGACTTTTAACTATTCGATTGTGGCTGTTATTCGTATGCCATTATACATCTCCTAAAGTATAATTAACTTAACGAGACGCATAAAATTATGATTTACTAAACCGGTTTGTAGTGATGTCCAAGTCAACGAAGAGCAATCGATTAATCGATTCGGTGTAAGGTCGATGCGATTATTTTTAATTCGATTTCTTATATGGATGTGATTTGAATAATAACAATTTGTGGAATATGATCGAATTATCATTTTTGGTAAAAATTGCTTAGAGTTTAGACCAAGATCATCTCGGTAACAACTTCCGTTTATGTTTTTTTAAACTGATTATTATAAGAAATTGAATTGAGAATTAAAATAAAAACGATATTTTGCAAAGTTTTCCACAATGCTACAATCAAAAATAAGCGTGTTTTTACAAGACACTTTACTGCCGAGTTATAAACATGTTTGGAAGATACTGGAGTCCTGTCTGTATCCTGCCGTTTCTAAAGACCAGCACACAACTGCACAACACAATTTTTGTTTCATTACGTTTGATATATTCGTCTGCTCGACCACGTAAGTAACGCAATTAATGTTCTTGAATTGTCTAAATGAAAGGCGTTGCAATTATAAGTGTTATGTTTATTGACATACATATACGAGTATAAGACCTGACGACTCAGTGCTGCGACCTAGTGAACGTCATTTTAGAAAATCCTCATTTAATAAAATTACTCGCCCAACAATATTCCTGGTCGTCACTTGAACAGCAAGCTTTAAACGCTATCTACATAAATAAAGACGTATTAACCACAACCCGGCAGAGGTGAAAGGTGAAGATCTAAATCAGGACTCGAGGTGATATTTTAAATTGATCTAAGCAGAGATTTTGTCTGTGTGGAATTAACTGGAAATAGAATCGGATGCTGATGGGGAGGATTTTGTATTATTTTTTTAGAAGATTTGTGTAATGAAGAGCATTTGAACATGTAACGAAATACTGACATTAACGGTTACTGCGAAATGCACCGACGTATTCATCAGCTTAATTAAAGTTATCAGGATAAGTACGCGTCTGACAGAAATGTATTGCACCGACGTATTCATCAGTTTAATTAAAGTTATCAGGATAAGTACGCGTCTGACAGAAATGTATTGCACCGACGTATTCATCAGTTTAATTAAAGTTATCAGGATAAGTACGCGTCTGACAGAAATGTATTGCACCGACGTATTCATCAGTTTAATTAAAGTTATCAGGATAAGTACGCGTCTGACAGAAATGTATTGCACCGACGTATTCATCAGCTTAATTAAAGTTATCAGGATAAGTACGCGTCTGACAGAAATGTATTGCACCGACGTATTCATCAGTTTAATTAAAGTTATCAGGATAAGTACGCGTCTGACAGAAATGTATTGCACCGACGTATTCATCAGTTTAATTAAAGTTATCAGGATAAGTACGCGTCTGACAGAAATGTATTGCACCGACGTATTCATCAGTTTAATTAAAGTTATCAGGATAAGTACGCGTCTGACAGAAATGTATTGCACCGACGTATTCATCAGTTTAATTAAAGTTATCAGGATAAGTACGCGTCTGACAGAAATGTATTGCACCGACGTATTCCTCAGCTTAATTAAAGTTATCAGGATAAGTACGCGTCTGACAGAAATGTATTGCACCGACGTATTCATCAGTTTAATTAAAGTTATCAGGATAAGTACGCGTCTGACAGAAATGACAGGTACCTATTTAACAATAACATTAACCAGCGAAGCATGGGCGTGGGCGGTTAAGGTTACGGTTAAAGTTATGACGTCAGCAAACAAATTGTCAAATGGAGCAAACATTTTTTGTCTTACAGACACTTTAACTGAAGGTGCGATGTTTGTTATTATTTAAGTAAGATGGTGTACCCACACTAATTTGTTTCCTGTATTAGACAAAAAAAATATGTATTTACTAATGATAAGTCTAAACTTTCAATATAAATATATCAATTATGATGAATTGATGAATGGGTGAGCTTTACTTATCTATTGGCAAAAAAAATAAATAAACGGACAAGAAAGAACACGCATAAAAAACCTATTATGTAATAAACTAAAGTACTATTCAAAATAAAGCTAAGTTAGCGGACAAAAAGTGGAATTTCTACTACTGACACCGTTATTATTATCTATAGTAAAAGAAAAATAGAGATCGTTATAATACTACACCAGACTTGCGGCTATTTAGATAATTAATTTGCGTCTCAAACTAGAGGTAACTATCAGTAGATTACAAGTTTTAAAACATGGGTTGGTACTGGTTTCTTTAATATTGTCGTTTAATATTAAAATGTTAAGGAAATATTCTATTTTTACGATTTATATGGGAGCAGAGGCCATCAACAATTATTTAGAAACAACGGGATGCGAACGCTCGTGAAACGATTTTGCTTTTCGTACATCACTCTATCTAGTTCTTTAGATGATCAAAATAATTTTTATTTTTAATAAATTTTTATCAACTTAAAACATTCTACCTATTGCTTATCAGAAAAGCTTTAAAATAAAGCCACAAATACTGTCTAATTCAGATAAAATGACAAACTACAATAATTTTGTATGATTTATTTGTTCAAAAGACAATTTTGGTCGGCTCACAATAGGTGTCAGTAAAAGGTACAGTCCGCAACAAAAGTCGATTAACACTAGCAGTTTTTTAATCTTAAATATTAAGCGAAATATTTAATTCAAATCGGAACAGAAGTACTTAAAATTTTAAGAATATTAACTCTTAACAGTTAAACGAAAAAAAAAAAGCAGTTTATCGAATCATTTTGTGTAAATTTAGATGATGTCATAAAGTAGCAGTGTTAACCGACTTCTGTTGCTGATTGTACCTATTTAATACAATGTTAGTCCTAAAGTAAATATATACATATTTAAAATCTGTTCTATTAAATCAAATTTCTAAATTAATTAATTTTGACACCTTGTTGACAGAAGTTCAAAAAGAAATACCCAAAATTTACAGTTTTCTTTATCAATGTTACAGGCACCCCTCTAAATTACTTTATAAAGACAACCTTTTGAAATCAGCCGTTGGATGTCAACAAGGTGACCCTCTTGGGCCAGGCATTTTTAGTTTGGCAATAAATCCAATTATTCGACAACTAAATTCCAAGTTCAACGTATGGTATTTGGATGACGGAACTCTAGGAGGTGATGTAGACACAGTCTTAAAAGATTTAGTTTTTTTAAAAGAAAAATTCAGTTCCATTGGCCTAGACCTTAACCTCTCAAAATGTGAAATTTATCTTCCCCAAACCACTGACAGACAGACTACCATATCAAAATTTAATACAATAGCACCAAATATCAAAATTATGGAAAGAAACTCTCTTCACCCCCTGGGATCCCCAATTTTTGACGAATCCTTTCCAACGTTTATTGAGGTGAAAATACAAAATTTTCACGATGTCTCGGAACGACTTTACAAATTTAATATTCATTCGGCCTTCACACTCATTCTATACTGTTGCTTTGGACCAATATTCACATATAGCCTTCGCACCTCCTATCTTTGGAACCATCCACAACTTTTAGAAAAGGAAACCAAATTATTAGAAGCACACTCACTAACTTTTATCCTAAATGTGGTCCTGGACGACCGAGCGTGGCAGCAAGCCACTCTTCCCATTCGCCTTGGTGGTCTCAGCGTCCGCAAAATTTCAAGTATTAATTTACCGGCCTTCCTCTCCTCGGTCCACAGTACCGATAAATTAACCAGGAAAATTTATCTTCCTCACTGGTCGATTTGGAGGTACCGTTTTTGACCGACGCGTTGATCGCTTGGAAAATGGCTTGTCTCAATACGGATTTGCCCGACAACCCGTTCTCCCAGAAACTGTGGGACGTGCCGCTCTGCAGTATTATACGGAATACCCTAATAAACACGTCCTTTAATACTGTTGAGCGTGCCCGTCTGCTGGCTGTGGGAGAATGGGAGTCAGGCTTGTGGCTTCAGGCGCTCCCGTCATCCACCATAGGTACTATGATGGATGACTCATCGTTTCGGCTCGCTACGTGTCTCCGCTTGGGCGCACCTTGTGTTGCTCTGCATTGGAGTCACTGCGGTGAAGCTATCGACAGTCTCGGGCACCATGGCCTGTCCTGCTACAGGAGCACAGGTTGCATAGCACGGCACGCCAGCATCAACGACATTATTCGTCGAGCTCTTGTCAGCGCCGGCGTGGCTTGGTACGTGACGATGGGAAGAGACCAGATGGCATGACGCTGTTGCCTTGGAAGATGGGTAGGCCTCTGGTGTGGGACGCAACCTGTGTCGACACCCTTGCGCCATCTCATGTTTCAAGCACGACGTGCTGTGCTGGCGCCGCTGCTGCGGCTGCTGAGACCCTCAAGCGGCGCAAATACTGTAACCTTATAGGTAACTACAGTTTTGAGCCGTTTGGGGTCGAAACGCTCGGGTCATGGGGCCCGAGTACGCGTTTACTTTTTAAGGAAATTTCTTGCCGACTGGTCGAGACTTCACGTGACCAGAGGGCTGGCTCGTTCTTTGGCCAAAGAATTAGCATTGCCATTCAACGTGGCAATGCTGCCAGTCTTCTGGGCACGCTTCCGGATGACATCGATGCGGACGAGTACTTCGACGCCTAAGTGTCCTTTTGTATTGTATTTATTTGTATAGTTAGTTAGTTAGTCATTTACTTTAGTACTTAGTGTAAATAGTGTTAACTTGTATATTGTTTATCAACCACAAAAATAAAAGTAAATACATGTTATAAATCGTAGCGAAGTCAACAACAAAAATAAAAAATAATAAAATAAAAATATATATAATTTTGATAAAAAAAAAAAAAAAAATCATTTATTCAAAACTAATACAGAGGTTTGTATAATTTGTAACATGTTTGGTCCAACAAACACTTTACAAATTATACAAACCCCCAAACTGCAAGAAGTTTGTCGGCAGGATTAGAGCTCCACTTTCGTATGGCACGGTCAAACCTTACTTCAACTTAACACACTTTTGCATATCATTTTATTTATGATAACTACGTATATTTACGACTTGATTTAATAATTGTAGATAAATTATTATTTTTTAATTTTAAAATTGTTTAAATACTATTATAATAAATATGTCGTATCGCTCCCGTCACGTGCGCTATAAAAGCGTTCTAGCATAATAATGTATCGTCAAAGCCGGTTTCTTGAACTGTTAAATAATTTTATGAATATCATCTTCTTTTCGATCAAACGAAATGGAAAGTGAATGTCAAGGCCGACTACATATTCTTAAGTAGCAGGTTGTTGATGGATATACATAATGGAATTTTTTAGCTACACCTGAAGGGAAAGTACTTTAGATACTGGAGATAACAAATTTGACTCAAAGGAATCATTGTTTTTAAAAAGAAACAAATCTGCATTCAAAGATTTTCGAAAATTCGCTTGCCACACTCGGGAATCGAACCAGCTAAAATCCGAAAAAATAACACCCTGTACTATTATGGCATCAATCGATAGGATCAATCATAAGGATCAAATCTCTCTAACAAACATGATAAATGAAATGAAAGGAAAACCATGAAATCTAAACTTATTTTAATTGGACGAAAAAAAGGATAAACTAACTAATTGCTCGAAATGAGCTCTATTTTGTTGGATACACGAATTTACTCTTTTATTTTAAGGGATTAATTTGTAGTATCTTTCCAAAAAAACAGCAAATTGCAATCTTCTTAAATCTAAATATAGTTATTTTAATAAATAAATGACGTCAAATATAATTGTTAACTAGATACTAACTTATGTAATCTGATGCATCTTTGAGTAAAAGTGCTTTATTTTGTCTTATTGAATTTAAAGTTTAGATTTCATGGTTTTCCTTTCAGTTTTAACATGTTTGTTGGAGTTAGAGAGATTAGATCCTTATGATTGCCCCATCGATTGATGCCATAAAAGTACAGGGTGTTATTTTTTTCGTATTTTAGCCGGTTTGTTTTCCGAGTGTGGCAAGCGAATTTTCCCGATAACCTTACACTGGCAACTGAATTCAGAGCTAAAAAACTTCATTAGTAAACATTGTTTTGCATTAAGTTCTATAGTTGGATGGATGTGGTGATCTATTTAAGTAACAATCGTCTCTTAAGAAGGTGCCAAGCCACACTTTGTCATTTCCGTCAAAAGTTCATTTGACCAAGAGCCTTCACAACTTCTATTTTTACAGCTTATTAATGAATATTAGGTATGCCTTGATTTTAGTAAGGAATTAATAAATAAATAAACCATTTATTTCAGGCGATACAGGCCCATAGAGGCGACATAGAGACCTTAACCTAAACGTACATATTTGAATATAAACAAAACTGTCAGTAGCACTTCATTTTGCACTAGCTTGACTTTGTGGTGTTCTGTGGAACTTGTCCGCAGAACCGACGGAAAACCACGTCCTGCGGCCAAAAGTCTTATTCCATGACACGCACCAGGAACGCCTTGAAGTTGACGTTGCACCGCGACTCCGGTTAATAAAACTAGATAACCAAATATGTTCCTATAAGAAACCACACTATGGAACCAAGTAATATATGAATATCGTTGATACAATAATCTGGTTTGCACTCGTAGAACTATCCTTAATAAAACATAAAATCTCAGTTCCACATTCTAAAATCAATAAGTTCGCAATATATTGACATTTCATGTCACTGCTAATTAAGTTTATTTATTCATCACAAACGTTGACAATACTGACGAAACAAAATCATCATTTCAGGTTCTTGCAGGATTCATTATAATATAAGGTCTTTACCTATGAAATTGCCGTTCTGCAGTACTGGCCATTTCAAATCAAAATAATTTTTGTTTGGCTAAGAATTCTAATTTCAAATTAATTTTATTTTAAAAACATGGATTTTTTTTTCCAAAAGTAGTCATTTGTTTATTGATTAGTGTTACATTTTCATCGCATTTCAATCTTTTTCGTCATCATGGATACGTTAAAAATTCGAGTAATTATGGAATATGAGTACGTCGTGGTAGCAACGCGGCACAAGCGGCACGCACCATCAACGACGTTTACGGAGCTAACACTACAAACCAACGCACCACTTGTTATTGGTTTGCTCGCTTCCGTTCTGGAAATTTCGACCTGAAAAATGAACCTCGCGGTCGTCCGAAGAATTTTGGTCGACAATGACGAATTAAAGGCGATTGTGGAAGCTGATGATACACAATCTACGGCTGAATTAGCAGCAGCTTTCGACGTTAGCGTCAGAACAATATTGGTCCATTTGCGTCAAATTGGCAAGGTAAAAAAGCTTGTCAAATGGGTGCCCCACGAACTCAATGATCGCCAGCGCGAAGTACGGGTCGAGACGTGCCTTGCACTGCTCAACAGACACACAAATGAAGGAATTTTGAACCGCATTGTTACCTGCGATGAAAAATGGATTCTGTTTGATAACCGCAAGCGCTCAGCAAGTTGGTTGGATCCTGGTTCAGCACCTAAACAATGCCCTAAACGAAAACTTACCCCTAGAAAAGTGATGGTCACTGTTTGGTGGTCTAGCGCCGGTGTGATTCATCACAGCTTCTTACCAAACGGGGTGAGCATTACTTCAGATGTGTACTGTGAAGAACTGAACACAATGATGGAGAAGCTGGTACATCTCCAACCAGCATTGGTCAATCGCTCGTCTCCGCTGCTCCTGCACGACAACGCGTGACCTCATACTGCACAGCAGACGGTCTCCAAGTTGCAAGAACTGGGGTTGGAAGCTCTCCGTCATCCGCCCTACTCACCAGACCTTGCGCCTACAGACTACTACTTTTTCCAGAATTTGGATAACTTCTTGGCGGGAAAAAAATTCAATACCCGAGAGGCAGTACAAAATGCCTTTGAAGAATTTGTTGCCTCCCGTCCAGCTGATTTCTTTAAGAAGGGCATCAATAAACTGCCACTGCGTTGGCAAAGATGCGTTGATTGCATGGGTGATTACTTCGATTAATACAAATAAAAAATGCATGAAAAAAATTCGTTTAAATTTTGTCATACAAAACGGCAATTTCATAGGTAACGACCTATTATTTACATTCCCTATTATTCAGAAAATGATAATCCACCAAATGAAGGAGGCCAGCTAAAGTTTAAAGTATTAGGCAAAAGTTGGCATTCAAATTTATGCAAAGTAGTCACACCACGTATGAGTATATAAATGTGCGAAATTTCGAGATTGATTACAGTCACCAGTCCATCCTCTTCTTCTCCACAACGACAATACCCACCTCTCCAAACCAAACATGAAATCCGTAAGTGTTCATTGAACGTAATCATTTAATTATGGTTTCGATTTCATTTTCCTCATCATTACTTAAATTATTTCGCATCTGAATCACTACATCCTACTTCAAGTTTCACTTTTTTAAATAATTATTAATGTTTGAAATTAAATTTTAAAAATATAATTCTTCTTCAACATGGTATTTCACCTCTATTAAACTCCACTTTTAGCCAAGTTGTGAAGAAATCCATTTCATGAATGATGCTCAATATTTCTAATACCGTTTCTATTATCAGTAAGGCAAATATTTGTACTGTACTTTAACGTGTGCAAACATTTCCAAATTACCTTGTCCGTCATTCTGTACTCGCAAAAGGCGTGGCACAAACTTACAAAATGTCAACATATTATGCGACCGTGAAACGGTTACGCGGCCATTCATTCTATAATATCAATAGTACGGTACGCTCCCCGCAAGTTGAACCACTCCGTACATGACCATTTCATGCATAATATAGTATATACGCGTTACACTCAACACATGGGTCAAGTGCTATTTAGTATTACTAAGTAAATATGTAATTCAGTGTGCTGTTAAGATGATCACTGCAATGTACATTATGTTCTGAAACATCGTTTGTAGTCCGAAATATAGTCATCAATGTTATCTAACCGATATTGATGGTAAAAACGTAATCATTACCAATATGATGATGAGTGACTTATGTTATAAGTCATTCACCATCTAAATATAGCTAGTGTTATTTAGCTATTGACAACATCCTTCAAATCATTTCTTGTAATGTGCTCTGCTATGTAAGTAGAATATCTATCTCATAGCAATTTAAGATTCATATGATATCATATGAATCTTAAATTGCTAGCAATAATATTATTGCTATTAATTATAAAGGTGAAATATATAGACTCAGCAGGATTACCCATCATACCCACCGGCGATAAATCATTAATTACCTCCTACATAATTAATTTCATGAAAGAATTTGCAATCGATACATCGTTGCATACAATTCTGTATTGATACCTAGTTAAGAAATGTACAAAATCCGCTATATATATATATAAAGCAACATAATTAAAAGGAGACGCAAATGTCAAGGTTGCGATGCTACTTGTCCGCTTGTCTTGTAGCAATCCGTAACATCATCTAAATGATAATGAAAAAGATCGAGTTGTAGAATATCGATAGGCAAAAGAGCGGGATTTTTGTACATTTCTTAACTATACATATATATATATATTTGTAGTAAAATCCGATAGGTCACCAACGTTTCTGAATATAAATTGCGATTAGCTATGAACCTACTACTTCCTCACTGACATAAAAAATAATTTCATTACTGGAATACAAACCGCATTTTTTACTGACGTGATGTGTTTTGTGTTTTAAAGTAATACCATGACACTGTCAGATGAGTCCAATAACGTGACTTGTATTGCAAATTAATACTAAATAACTCAATGATACTTACCGAGCAGGAACAATTTAATTGTACCGAAACTTGAAAGTGGACTCGAATTTCTTCGAACCATTGCGTACTTACACAAATCGTGTTAAGTTCCCCAAAACGGTATACAAGTCAGGTTTACAAGTTGCTAACAATTCTTTGTTTGTGCAGTTCATAGTCCTCGCCCTGTGCGTCGCCGTCGCTGTGGCCATCCCGGTCGACAGTGACAAGGATGCCCAGATCAAATATTTCGATAATCAGAACATCGGAGTCGAGAATTTCCAATACGCGTAAGTTCACTGCTACTGTACCTATTATTTCACAAAGCAAGTACCTATGGCGTTGTAGTTTATATAACAATCTTTGATCAAATCGTAGACAGATTATATCAATTCAAGATTTCTTTAGAAAAGATTGCCGACTACGTTTTGGTAGTACCTACTATCTCATAAGGTATACGCAGACTGCTGGTCTTTACAAAACTCTATCCAAGAAGCAAACATGCAATCTGTAACTAAACTCACATTTCGGTAAAAGACATACTCGTACTTTGTAGTGGAAGGAGTAAAAGGAAAGAATAACTTCAGCAACATCATCAGGTTAGGTTGCTATCGTAATCTTTCAAAGAAGCTATATTTAGGGGCATATTAATAAACCATGTCGCTTGTTTTACAGTTATGAGACCAGCAACGGCATCAGTGCCCAAGAGCAGGGTCAGCTGAATGGTGCTGGCACCGAAACCGAGTCTCTTGATGTCACCGGCCGGTTCTCCTACCTCGGACCCGATGGCGTGGTATACGCCGTCAGCTACACCGCCGGCAAGGACGGATTCCAGCCCCAGGGTGATCATATCCCCCAAGCCTAACCTACTCAAATGTAGTCTAAACTAAGCGATCTTGCAAGAGAACTATGTTGTTGTTGACTGATCGCCTTGTTTTGTTGGACTCTTGCACATTACTAGTGGATAGGATAGTGAATATACGTTTTTGATTTTAATATTGCAATTTCATTGAACCACCCTTTTAATAGCAATCGTTTACAACCTTATTCGTGATAAATACACAAACAATAGGAAAAACGAATTAATTATTTTAAAGACATCATTGGGCACAAATACGGACACAAAAACCGTCACAGAGCAGCAGCTCAAAGCATGAAAAAGAATGTCAAAGGGTTTCAGGTATCGTTTGAAAGAACAACGAACGTGTGTGAGACAATCCATTAGCTGATAGCAGACTACCTTCAGAGCACTCACCTACATCAAAGTTAATCAAAGCTAGCCCCACAAAGGACCGAAAAAGGAGTTCCATTGTGGTAAATAGTCCTGTGCACTGTTGTGATGGAAAGGTGCTCTACTTGCGAAACATTTTAATTCTAAAAAGTGATTCGTGAATTCGTGAATCATTTATTTATATTTTTTTAATTAAAATATTAATATTAAGTAAAGTTTGGAAAAGTTAACAAATTTTTAAAAAGAAAACCAGCCAAGTGGTGTCGGACTACACACAATGAGGGTACCGTAGTTGAAAAGAATTTATCCCAAAAAAAACTTAACATTGTAATCCCAAAAAATGTGATGAAATTACAAATTAACAAATTTTGGACCTTTCCTTTACTTGTGCTGTGAGATCTTGCTTCTTGACAAATTTCATGATATAAATCTCAACGTGAAGTACCTTAAAAGCTTTTGATTTACTTGCGAGTATCAAAATATGTCGTATAAATGACCGTATTTTTTATTGCGTTGACCTAGAAGGTTGATTTTTTTAAAACTCTAAGAGACCATAGACCTACGTAATTGATATTAATTTTGACTTGATCCTCCACGTGTTCTTGAGAAAAAAGGACACGGACTAACAGATTTCAAAATATTTTTTATGTGACTAGCTTTTGCCCGCGGCTTCGCCCGCGTGGATGTCGGAAAATATACCACGGGAACAAAAATCCGTTTTATATGTAGATATACGAGGGTCATTCAATAAATACTTAGCCTACAAAAAGTAAACGAAAATTTTGGAAAAGTGGCAATTTATTTTTCAACATAGTCTCCTTTTAGTTCGATACACTTAGCCCAGCGATGCTCCAACTTTTTTAACCTGTCCGAAAAATAGTTTTTGTCAAACTCTGCAAAATAGGCCTCCGTGGCGGCGATGACCTCCTCATTCGATCCATATCTATTCCCGGCGAGTGATTTTTTCAGATTAGGAAACAGAAAGAAGTCACAAGGGGCCAAATCTGGAGAATACGGTGGATGGGGCAGCAATTCGTAGCGTAATTCGACCAATTTGGCCATGGCAACGGCAGACGTGTGAACCGGTGCGTTGTCGTGGTGAAACAGCACTTTTTTCTTCGCCAGATGGGGTCGTTTTTTCTTTAATTCGGCGTCGAATCGGCCCAATAAATCGGCATAGTAAAGCCCTGTAATTGTTTTACCCTTCTCGAGGTAATCGATGTAGATCACACCTTGTGAATCCCAGAAAACGGTGGCCATAACTTTTCCGGCCGATTTTACAGTTTTCGCCTTCTTTGGAGCACGTTCCCCGGTCTGGATCCATTGTTTTGATTGCTACTTGGTCTCTGGTGTGTACCAGTGGATCCAGGTTTCATCGACGGTCACAAAACGACGCAAAAACTCCGCTGGATTCCGCTTAAACAGCGCCAAACACGTCTCCGATGTGGTCTCACGGTTGCGCTTGTTTTCTGGTGTGAGTAAACGCGGCACCCATCGCGCCGACAGCTTTCTCATGCCGAGTTCCTCGTGAAGAATATGATGCACTGTTCCTTCTGAAATGCCTACAGTCTCAGCTAGCTCCCGAACCTTCAATCGGCGATCTGCCAATACGAGATCATGGATTTTTTTAATGTTTTCCTCCGTAGCAGCTGTTTTCGGTGCACCTGGACGTGGTTCATCAAAAACCGACGTACGGCCACGTGCAAACTCGTTGAACCAATTCTTGACGGTGGCCATCGATGGAGAAGAGTCACCGTACACAGCATCCAAGCGCTCTTTGATTTCGATGCGCGTTTTCCCTTCCAAAAATAGGAATCGAATCACCGAACGATATTGCTCTTTTTCCATTTTTGTAAAACCGATCGACACGTTCGCTTCCATAAGTTGTCAAATTAAAACAAATGAAGGGATTGGAATGAAAATTTGAAAAAATAATTAAAAAATAATGTGCTACACTGTGGTAAAACTCTTTTGAAACTACAGCGCCCTCTGGCGATGAGGCTAGGTACTTATTGAATGCACCTCGTATCGAGATAGCTTCTGCCCGCGACTTCGCCCGCGTCAAATTTCTTGTTCCCCGACCCACCCCGTCGCATCGCATTGCCTGCCCGCGCTACTTAGTTGTCCCTTAGCGTTCTTTTTGACTGTTTTTCTTTTTGCTCGGCACGTAAGAGTCCTAGAGTGATGTTAAATATGTGTGTAGCCTTCCTTGAGAATTAGGCTATCAAATGCAAAAATAATTATTAAATTCCGACTGGTAGTTCCACAGATTAGCACGTTCTAACAAACAAAAAAAAAGGTGTGTGTTAGCTCCGACGCACGACTGGAGTTTACT
The DNA here is from genome assembly GCA_946251885.1 of Cosmia pyralina. Classification (NCBI taxonomy): domain Eukaryota; kingdom Metazoa; phylum Arthropoda; class Insecta; order Lepidoptera; family Noctuidae; genus Cosmia; species Cosmia pyralina. The sequence goes on along the minus strand of OX276348.1, from coordinate 1,439,838 downwards.
CCTGTTTCTTCCCACATCCCCTTACCGCTAACCTCTCCTTCCCCATCTCACCCCCTCTCACGCCCCCTTCACCACTTTTCCTCCCCCTCACCCCCTCACCCCCTCTCCATACCCTACTCTCCCTACTCACTACACCCTCCTATCCCTCACCACCTCTCTCACCCCTCACCCTCCCCATCCCCTTCTCTCTGTTACCCCCCTTGCCACATCCCTTTCTCGCTAACCTCCCCCTACCCCTCTCACACCCCTTCACCGGTTTACCCTCCCCCTCTACCCTCCCCCTCTACCCTCCCCCTCTACCCTCCCCCTCTACCCTCACCAACTCCTCCTTTCCCCCTTTATCCCCTCTCCACCTCTTTCCCCCTCATTACACCCTCCTATCCCTCTCCCACCATCATCCTCCCCTTTGGGGAAAAAACTAATAATGACAAACTTTATTATATACTTGCTTATGCAAGTATTTGTGCCAAGTTTCAAGTTAATCAACCAAACGAATAAGATTTTTCATATAAACTATATTCCCTGTTTTCACCCCCACAAGGGTGGGATTTAAAAAAAACCGTGTGTAATATTTCCGTAACTTGACTGAAAGATTATTTTCACCAATTTTCGAGCTAACCAAGCCCCGCAGTAAAATATGCCTTGTAAAATTGACTACCCCTCTTCACCCCCTTAGGGGTAGATTTTCGAAAAACCCTGATACACATTATTTTTTATTTTTAACCGACTTCAAAAAAAGAAGGATGCTCTCAATTTTATTGTATTTTTTTTTTATGTTTGTTACCTCAGAACTCCGTCATTTATAAACCGGTTTGGAAAATTCTTTTTTATTTGAAAGGATATACTTTCAGATTGGTCCCATTTTTATCAAAATCCAGTTCTGATGATGGGATCCATGAGGAATTGAGGGAACTCCTCAAAAATTATAGGCATACGTATTTTCATCAAATGCCCACGCTGAATGGCCACGGAAACTTCTCAACGATAATAAGTATTTCACGGGTGGCGATAAGATATCTCGATTTAGATAGTTAAGAGACTATGACGAAGCTTTAAATAAATAGTTCCGATGAAAATGGTACCATCAAACCGATCTGATGAAGAAGCCGGAAGGTAGGCACCGAAACTCAGTAATAAAACAATGTATTCTAGCCGTGTTTGGGCTTATTTTATTACTCTGGCTATAAATTATTTTAATGGTAATTATATGCCGCTTCAAATTACGCTACTTGAGTTGTATGTTATGTGTGGCCTCGATTGTCAGAAGTCAGATTTCGTAGCCTCGTTATCTCCGTCAACATAAAACTACGCCTTCCAAACTTCTGACACGGCTTAGCGCGACGTATAAGTATTTACCTTTTTGCTAAGTTTTTATTTGAGATGGTCGCATATAAATATCTTCAAGTTCTGATGAGTGGCTTTTGAGTTAGCTTCAATATTTTAATATGTATTTTTCCCAAATAGTCTATGTATGCTCTAATTTATTTTGCAGAGTGGTATTCGAATTTGTGTGGGGTAGGCACCACTAAAAAGTGAAAAATAAAAACTTTTTACAAAAAGTGAAAAATAACTTTAATTTCGGAACTCGGTGGCAAAAAATATGAAACTAAAAAAAACCAAAGACACCGACTTTCGAAATTAAAGTTATTTTTCACTTTGTAGTGTTTTTTTTTTTGGAAGTCTGTTGTTTTTTTTTTTTGTAAAAAGTTTTTATTGGTCTCAAGTATAAATACTGAATTTTGAGTTAATCGGATCGTGCGTTAAAATTACTCCATACAAACTTTGACACCCCCAATCCCTCTTTAGGGGGTAGTTTAGGAAAACGGAAACTGACAAACTTTATAATTTACTTAGATAGATATTCGTGCCAAGTTTCAAGTCTATTAACTCAAGGAATAAGATTTTTCATACAAACTTTGGACCCCCGTTTCACCCCTTTCGAGGGTGCATTTTGTAAAATATTTTCTTAGTGCACCTCTAGACCTCATAAGGAACCTACACGCCAAATTTGGAATCTCTAGACCCAGCGGTTTGGGCTGTGCGTTGATATGTCAGTCAGTCAGTCAGTCAGTTTCTTCTTTTATTAACCGACTTCAAAAAAAGGAGGAGGTTCTAAATTCGGTTGTATTTTTTTTATGTTGGTTACCTCAGAACTCCGTCATTTATGAACCGATTTGGAAAATTATTTTTTTATTTGAAAGGATATACTTTCAGATTGGTCCCATTTTTATCAAAATCTAGTTCTGATGATGGGATCTATCAGGAATTGAGGGAACTCCTCAAAAATTATAGGCATACATATAGCGATTTTGGTATTTTCATCAACAAATCAAGCATTTGCATTCAGAAAGTAGCGTCTGGTGAAGTGGAACTGATGAAGAAGACCACAGATGGCCACGGGAACTTCTCAACGATAATAAGTATTTCACGGGTGGCGATAAGATATCTCGATTAAAGATAGTTAAGCGACTATGTCGAAGCTTTAAACAAATGGTTCTGATGAAAATGGTACCATCAAACCGATCTGATGAAGAAGCTGGAAGGTGGGCACCGGAACTCAGTATAAAACAATGTATACTAGTCGTGTTTCAGCTTACTGGAGTTGTAATGAGGTGTACTCTGGCTATAAATGTTTTAATGGTAATTATATGCCGCTTCAAATTATACTACTTCAGTTGTATGTTATGTGTGGCCTTGATTGTCAGAAGTCAGATTTCGTAGCCTCGTTATCTCCGTCAACATAAAACTACGCCTTCCAAACTTTTGACGCGGCTTAGCGCGACGTATATTTGCCTTTTTGCAAAGTTTTTATTTGAGATGTTCGCATATTGGTAAATATCTTCAAGTTCATATGAGTGGCTTTTGAGTTAGCTTCAATAAATTTAATACGTATTTTTCCCACATAATCTATGTGAATGATGGTCTAATTTATTTTGCAGAGTGGTAAGTGCACGAATTTGTGTGGGGTAGGCACCACTAAAAAGCGAAAAATAAAAACTTTTAACAAAAAAAAAAAAAAAAAAAACACCTGACTTCCAAAAAAAACACTACAAAGTGAAAAATAACTTTAATTTCGGAAGTCGGTGGCAAAAATGAAACTAAAAAAAAACAAAGACCGACTTCCGAAATTAAAGTTATTTTTCAATTTGTAGTGTTTTTTTTGGAAGTCGGTTGTTTTTTTTTTTGTAAAAGTTTTATAATTTAGATAGAATTACAAATGAACAATTTTCGGTTTTTTAAGGGTTCCGTACCTCAAAAGGAAAAAACGGAACCCTTATAGGATCACTGGTGTGTTTGTCTGTCTGTCACAGCCAATTTGCTCCAAATCTAATGGACCGATTAAGTTGAAATTTGGTACACATATGAATTTCTGTGACCCAAACACGGACAAGTAAAGTAAATAAATAAATTTTGAACATGGGGGTCACTTTTGGGGGGCAGATAAGAAGATTTTAAAAAAAGTTTTCAAACTATACCGTGTTACATATCAAATGAAAGGACTTACTATGAGGGTCTCAAATATATCTTTTTTATAATTTTAAAATAAATTGGTTAAAAGTTATTTAAGAAAATAGACGAAAATTGACCATTGACACACCCCCTTATCTACGAAACTACGGAGCCTAAAATTTTGAAAAAAAAAATACAGAAAATAGATCTTTATCTGTAGATTACAGGAAAACCTATAAGATGTCTGTGGTCTTAAAATAACATGGTAAATCTCTCAATATTGTGAGTACAAACTTACATTTACAGTTGGAATGTATGGAAGAACATGTTTTTCAACTACAATGTTAAGTTTGTCCTTGGAATAATTCATCCCGACTACGGAACCCGTCATTGTGCGTGGTCCGACACGCACTTGGCCGGTTTTTTCCTTTACTTGTGCTACGAGACCTTACTTCTTGCCAAATTTAATGATTCTAGGTCAACGGAAAGTAACCTATATATTTTGATTTACTTACGAGTGTCAAAAAGTCGCATAAATGGCCGATTTTTTTTATTGCGTTGAATTAGAAGCTTGTTTTTTTAGAACGTTGACCTACGTATGTGATATTAATTTCAACTTGATACCTCCACGCGTTCCTGAGAAAAAGGCTCTTGACCACAGTAAAGATAATTTATCTGTTCTGGTCTTGACAGACTAACAGACAGACGGACAAGGTTCTGTTTTTTAGGGTTCCGTACCTCAAAAGGAAAAAACGGAACCCTTATAGGATCACTTCGTTGTCCGTCTATCTGTCTGTCAGTCTGTCAAGACCCCTTTTACTCAGGAATGCGTGGAGGTATTAAGTTGAAATTAATATCCAATACGTAAGTCTATGTTCTCTTGGAGTCTTAAAAAACTCAAGCTTCTAAGTCAACGCAATAAAAACATACGGCCATTTATGCGACATATTTTGATACTCGCAAGTAAATCAAAACCTATAGGGTACTTCCCGTTGTCCTAGAAGCATGAAATTTGGCAAGAAGCAAGGTCTCCCAGCACAAGTAAAGGAAAAAGCCCAAAAATTGTTAATTTGTAATTCTATCATATAAAAATAATTTTCAACTCTGTCAGTCTGTCATGACCCTTTTTCTCAAGGACGCGTGGAGATATCAAGTTGAAATTAATATAGAATACGTAAGTCTATGATCCCTTAGAATTCTAAAAAAATCAAGCTTTTAAGTCAACGCAATAAAAATACGGCCACATTTTGATACTCGCAACTGTCGCAAGTAAATCAAAACCTACAGGGTACTTCCCGTTGACCTAGAATAATGAAATTTGGCAAGAAGCAAGGTCTTACTTCACAAGTAAAGAAAAAGTCTGAAAATGTTAATTTGTAATTCTATCACATAAAAAAAAAAAAGTTTTTCTGTCTGTCAAGATCCTTTTTCTCAAGGACGCGTGAAGATATCAAGTTGAAATTAATGTCGAATACGTAAGTCTATAGTCCCTTAGAGTTCTGAAAAAATCAAGCTTCTCCGTCAACCCAATAAAAAAATACTGTAATTTTGCGACACTTTTTCAAACTCGCAACTGTCGCAAGTAAATCAAAACGTATAGGGTACTTCCCGTTGACCTAGAATAATGAAAATTGGCAAGAAGCAAGGTCTCCCAGCACAAGTAAAGGAAAAGGTCCGAAAATTGTTAATTTGTAGTTTTATGACATAAAATTTTTTTTTTTTGAGATCCATTGATAAGTTTGTTTTTAACTGACTCCAAAAAAAAGGAGGTTCTGTATTCAACCCGTATGTATGTATGTAAGTATGTATGTTTGTTGGTCCGCGATTTTCTCAAAAACTAATGAACCAGTTTTGATGATTCCTTCACTGACGTGATCTACATGCTTTCAGGAAGGATTTAGTAGATAATACATTATGTAATGAGTCTTATGTACAAAGTTATATGCATAAATATACGGTATCTCCGGCATTTCTAAGCCGATTTTGATGATTCTTCTTTTCGTTCGTCTTGGGCTTACTTATTAAATGTAATTGAATATTCAACTAAAAATGGAAAAATAAATTTACTCAAAAACCAACTTCAAAAGCCAAAAATGAATAAAATAACTTTCCTAAAACATTTAACAGCTTCTGAAGACGGTGTCTTTAGTCCATCAATGCACTTTAGCTTGGCACCGACTTCAGAAGCTGTTAAGTTTATTAAGAAAGTTATTTTATTAATTTTTGGTTTTTTAAGTCAGTTTTCACTTTTTTTATTGGGATAAATTCTTTTCAACTACGGAACCCTTCATTGTGCGTGTTCCGACACGCACTTGGCCGGTTTTTTTTTCCTTCTGAGGTATGTCTAAATTCGTAGTTTTAGCTAACACATTATATTACAAAGTCTTCACACAGTGGCAACCGAAGTTAGTTTCTGAGCCAGGGATGTAAAATAAATTATATGTGTTATGCCTGGGAATCCGAGATTGAATCAAAGAATCATGATCATATGGAGCGATTGTGTCTGCTTCGCGAATAAAAAGTGTTAATACTAGTTGAGTTGCGAGATAATAATAATTATAGGCTGTCAATCTAACGTTATAATGACTGCTGAGTTTAAAATCATTATTACAGCAACGACATTACAAAAAATTGAGAATATTGTTACCGCAATCATTAACATTTCCAGTGCTACAACTATTCGATCTTTATAAGTGTGATGTCAACTTAGATTTTATATGTACACACATCAAAAGTGTCTAGGGATCAAGCATTTTTATGCGGATTTCTTGAGATTGAGATGTGGCTTTGTAATAAATTTATGATTTTATAAATTTATATGGATCCTTTTTGGTGCATTTCATAATTTGAATCAGGAACTGTGAATCAAATTCGAGTAAAAGATGAAAATCAGCTGTCAATATTTTCCCTATAAAAACATACAACGCATTGAAGACATTATTAGTGCTACTGTTTCCCTACTACTGATTAAAACCAACGTTATTATGGAGCGGCGACGTCATTTAAGCAGGGAAGAAATGCTCAGAGCCGTGGGAATGATAGAAGCTGGTTCCCGGCAACGTACTGTGGCTTTAGCTCTGAATACAAGTCAGAGTGTTATCAGTCGACTTTGGACACGTTACCGAAGCACTGGTACCGTGGCTGAGCGCCATGGAGGACGGTATCGCTGCACCACACGGAGACAAGACCGATACATTCAAATCTTAACTCGAAGAGCTCCAACTATAACCGCCATGATGTTAGCCGTGAGGCTTCATCACTCTTCAGGGAACTTAATTAGCGACCAAACAGTCAGAAACCGCTTGCATGAAGTGAACCTTCATTCCCGAAGACCGCTACGGGTACCACCTATAGCAATGCACAATCGTAGGATTCGATATCAATGGGCTCTTGAACACAGAAATTGGGCAGAAGAACAATGGCGTTTCGTGTGCTTTTCTGATGAGTCTCGTTTTGGTATGAGACCGGATACAAGACGTATACGACACTGGAGAACCCCTGGACGCCAACAGCGATTAAAATCCTGCCAGGAAGTCCATCCTTATAGTGGTGGAACCATCATGGTATGGGCGGGTATTTGGATCGGCGGAAGAACTGAGTTGATTTGGATCAGAGGCAACCTCAACGCTCAAATTTATGCTGAGACGATTGTATCAGACGTCATCGTTCCTCTACAAGTGCAAATCGGTCCCTTATTTCAGTTAATGCATGATAATGCACGACCGCACACCGCAAGAGTTGTAAGACAGACTCTCGCCGCAGCTAACATCAATGTCCTGCCCTGGCCTGCTCAGTCGCCAGACTTGAACCCGATTGAGCATGCATGGGATATGCTACAGAGAAGAGCTCTGCCGAATATGGAGGGTATCCAGTCGCAAGAAGACCTTTTTTTGTTGTTGCAACGAACATGGGCGGCCATTCCACAGCGTGATTTGGATGAACTCATTTTGAGTATGCCAAACCGATGTTCTTGTGTTGTTAGTGTTCGCGGTAGAAACACGGATTATTAATTGTTTAAGTTACCCAATAAAATTTTAAAGAAAACTGTTATTTCAGTCTTTTTTTCGAACTTTAATGTTAGTGGTTCAAATGTCAAAAATCCCTTTATTAGGAAAATGCCAAATTTCTTTATTAATGCAAAGGTGACTTGGTTTATCGTTACTGTGACAAACGAAAACACTTTATTTGATGAATCCTTAAAGAAAATTTTAATTAATATCAATCAGGAGAAAAGTTATTGCAAAAATATATGTTGATCCCTAGACACTTTTGATGTGTGTATTATCGATCGACACTCAGCCGATGTTCGCACGGACGTAAAAATATCGCGGCGGGATTTTATCGCGCACTGGATTTTCAACTCTCTGTGTTGAGCTGAGCATTGATAATCCAACCTAACAACAACAGAGTGGATCAGATTGTCAACAGATTTACAACTCTCGGCGCTAAGAGAGTGTTGAAAATCCAGTGCGCAAAAAAAAAATCGTGGCGATATTTTTACGTCCGTGGGAACGTCGGCTAATTATACTGACGACACATCAATAATTCGCAATAAAATACTCCGCGTACAAATAGAATCCCAAATAGAGCACGGTTCCCATCGTTCGCAGATAACCAGACGTGTTGGCGAGATTACGCGCGATCTCAAAGTCGCTTTGATTCCGAGGTGTTAATGCACGGCTGCATTACTGCCAGGCTTACCTATGTGAAAGATTGAAGATAGAGATGTTTATAGTGTTATTGTGTAAATGTAGGCTATGTTGGTGTATCAGGTTTTACTTCGCAGTTACTTATTTTAGCAGCATTTCAGCTAATTTTATTTTATAACTTGTATTTTGTATGTCAGTCGCTCCATGTAAAATAATGGTATTCAGCTGCATCCGGTTAGACTGGAAGCCGACCCCAACATGGTTGGGAAGAGGCTAGGCGGATTGATTGATTGTATTTTGTATGTCATGTTTATAAGTTCTCTTGTAGCATGATAAAACGTTGCGAAATTGGTTGCGATTTCATGTAGGTACTAATGTGGCAAGTATTTTTATTGAAATACTAGCTCTTGTTTGTTTTGTTGTCGGAAATTATCCCACGGAAGCGTACTACCGGGATAAAAAGTATCCTATGTCATCCAGGTCATGGTCTACCCATATGCCATCCAAATCCGTTCAGCCATTTTAGCGTGGAAGCGTAACAAACAAACAAACAAGCAAGCAAACTCACTTTCATATTTATAATATTAAGGCTCCTTCAAACAGGCGCAACACGCGATATAATCGCGCGCGACACAAAGGCACCGCGAGGCGATTACAACGCGTTTTGCACCTACATAGTTGATTCAGTCAACAATTGGTATAAAATCTGACTATATTACTTATAGACTCTTCAATAAAAGCTTCCACGTCAATTTAGTGCACCGCAATACGGGGATTGAACTCATAATCTCTTTTGTGCTAGACCGCGCCCGTTGGCCTATTAGTACCAGCTTGTTGTCTCACTTCTGGACAAAGGCCTCTTCTCATACAGAGGCCTCTTCTCATACTTCTCATATTATCATTGATCACCACGCTTGCTTAAGACGGATTGGCAATTTCAAAGTCAAGTTTTCTTATCGATGTTTTCTTTAACCGATGTCAGTGATGTCCAAGATAAACCGATGTCAGTGATGTCCAAGATAAACCGATGTCAGTGATGTCCACTACCAAGATAAACTTCTAAGTTTTAAGACTTTTCTATTCATTATGTACTTTCTAACGTACCTACATAGGTAATATCATGAATAGAAAAAGTGACATTGGTACTTGCCCGGAATTGAACTCTACATAGGTAATATCATGAATAGAAAAAGTGACATTGGTACTTGCCCGGAATTGAACTCTACATAGGTAATATCATGAATAGAAAAAGTCACATTGGTACTTGCCCGGAATTGAACTCTACATAGGTAATATCATGAATAGAAAAAGTGACATTGGTACTTGCCCGGAATTGAACTCTACATAGGTAATATCATGAATAGAAAAAGTCACATTGGTACTTGCCCGGAATTGAACTGTACAATTTCGTGCATAAGAGGCGAGGGCCATCACGAAACTTATTGCCGCTTTTAAAAGATCCTAAAAAACGCATCCATATTGGAATACTTCGAGCATCCACAACCAAACAAAACGCAGCACGCACGCACTGTACTCAAACTAACATCAGTGTGTGACAAATACTTTTTGTTAGTCGAGCGGCGACGTCGCCATGTGTGGCTGATAGTGAGCGTTAATATTACAGGTGGACTTGATCTATTGCTGCGACGTGATTGGTGGAGCGAGTGAGAAGAGGCAGCGGATTGGAGGAACGCAGAGAAGCGGGATTGTGAACCGGTGTTCGATTTGAGGAAGGATCATTGATGAAAGAGGTCACGTACGGCGTATTTTTTTTTTCAATCTGGCTTGTTGCTTCCTTGCTTTGCACGGGGTTGAAATTGAAAGAAGGTTTAGTTCCAGACTGACATCATACTATGAAGTAAGTAGATAATAATTAATTAATGTAGCTTTTTCCCAACTATGTTGGGGTCGGCTTCCAGTCTAACTGGTTGCAGCTGAATACCAGTATTTTACATGAAGTGAATATATCCTATCTGGCCTCTACAACCCAGTAACTGGGTAATAGGATACCCCTTGGTAAGACTGGTTGTTACACTTTCGGGCTTCTGACGACCCGTAACGACTGACAAAAATCCATGAATGACAGCCGGGACCAACGGCTTAACGTGCTTTCCGAGGGCTGTTATTACTGAGCCACAAGCTCCGCAATTAATTATGTAGTACCTAGTAGATCCAAATAACACGACGACTGGCTGGTACAAATCGCTAAGCCGTTGAGCTTGTGCTTACCTAGAAATTGAGTTCTGCAAAGATTATACTTAGTATTAGATTATACTTGCTTTGACTGCCTCGATGGTCCAGTGGTCGTAAGTGCTACTACCGAGCATGAGGTCCTGGGTTCGATTCACGGGTGTTACGAGTATTGGGTTATTCCATCAAGAGTTTTTCAGCAGCGGAACGGAGTCTGGATTGTGCCCGGTTGATGGCAATAGGCGCGTCCCCTACTACATGGGACTTAACAGAACTGGCGAAATGTGGGTGTACTATAGCTATGTGGGTACACTATAGACATGTGGTACACTATAGACATGTGGGTACACTATAGACATGTGGGTACACTATAGACATGTGGGTACACTATAGACATGAGGGTACACTATAGACATGTGGGTACACATTCGGGCGTGATGTTATGTTCCTTGACTATTTAAATATTCACGTAAAGAAAAGCTCCAATATTCTCCCTTGATTGTTCCCAGATCTTGTGACTTGCCCCACCCCCCGTGACCCCGCCAACGCGTTCTTCCGACTCAACGTGTTCTTCTAACACGCGATATATTTGTTAAACACACCCTGTATATCGGGCACGGCTCACCCTGTATATTGGGCACGGACGCGTGATTTATGAATTTCAATAACTTTACACTTTTACCTAACTTGGGTTAAATATTTCCTTTCTTTTTTACCTAGGGGTTAAGGTTCGGGTGACGGTAACATGCCTTCCGTGTGTGGAGCACCTTTTTATTTTAGGGAAAAGATATGTGAAGGGACTAATGTTAAAGTGAAAGCAGCAATGGTTTATTACGTACCGCTGATTCGATTCAACATGGTGATTATTATATTCGCGGTTCTGTGTGAGTCCGAACTTAGGGTGTGTTTAGGGAATTACGGAACGTAAACCTATAAAAATAATAGATTTACGTAATACATATATTTCAGTACGTTAATAAATATATTTCAGGACTTGTCTGTCCCAAAATAAAGGGATCGTTCGTTCTCGTGTTGACTACTCATAATGATATACATAAACTCACACCTTTTTCCCAAGGGGTAGGCAGAAACTACAGAACACTACGTGCTACGATCGATAAAAATATACTTACCTGTCGGTAAAAAGTTAATTATTATTCGCTTTTTATCGAAAAATTCTCTCTTGACCAAGTTTCAGCAGAATTTCTACCTCGAAACACATCATTCCGACATTATCTGGGAAGCACATTTTTTACGACTGTTCCCCAACTTTTTCTGGTAAACGACGAAGTTTCAATTTTCCTGTCATTAAAGGCCTCTTAACACCGGTGCGTGAAAAAAGTGTGCGAAAGAGATGCAAGAACAATCAAAAATAGGTTTCGATTCGAGGGGAGATGACGAGTATATATTATATGATAGGAATGAGAATTTGTTTATGAAACATGTGTTAGAATATGGTGACGTAAAATATTGAGCCAGTCTTATTTGTAGGAAAAATGGTTCAAATAAGGGTTTTTAAATTGGATGTTTTTTTTTTAACTTTGTTATTGTTTTAAAACAAACACACTGTCACCTCAAACCTGTCTTGTCCTTCAATTTCACCTGTCACTTCAAAGTGACAGGTGAAATTGAATTGTGTTCCTGGATTTTTTGTGTATTAAATACCCTATCCCAGTTACATATTGAATATTTGGCTCCAAGATCTAGGTCATCTAAATCCTTGAGATTGCAAAAACGTCTGCACTATGTACAACAATGATAAAGAAAGTGGGCTTGACGAATCTTTAATTTAACAAAAGCCGATGAATCTCAGCGACTAATAACCATAAAACATAAAATAACAATACTAATTCGAAACAATGTCTTAATTATTGATACCCGTTCTGATGCATTGACCACCATTGGAACCACGAAAATGGTCAATTTAACAATATAAATTGCATTTTATAATAAAGTTATGAATGTAATATACCTAATTGTCATGAACATTATTTCGCAAGATGACATTTGTAAGCCAACGTAGCACGGACGTAAATATCTCGCGGCGATTTTTTTTCGCGCACTGGATTTTCAACACTCTTCTTAGCGCCGACAGTTGAAAATCCAACAGTGTGTTTTTTCGATGCGCTGGGATGCACTCTGTTGTTGTTAGGTTGGATTCTCAATGCTCGGCTCAATATCGAGAGTTGAAAATCCGTGCGTCATAAAATCCCGCCGCGATATTTTTACGTCCGTGCGAACGTCGGCTAAGACATTGAATTTTGATGACAGCAATCATTCAAGAAGCAACTATTTAAATATTCTAAATCATTGTAACAATTGATAAAACAGAAGTAAAATAAAAGACATAGTATATTGAAGGAAAGGCATTTACGACGCACAAAGTTATTAGCTATGTTCCTAGGAGTTTGAACTGACTGGAATAATGCGAAAAGAAAGCATGTTTTGATTTTCACAGATATTCTTATAACTCTTTGATAAAGTCGTTACGGGTAGTTAGAAGCCCGAAAGTCTGACATCCAGTCTTACCAAGGGGTATCGTGTTACCCAGTAACTGGGTTGTGGAGGTCGGATAGGCAGTCGCTCCATGCAAAATACTGGCATTCAGCAGCATAGACCCAGATTGAGATATTCTTATAACCAGAGAATCAAAGTCAAAGTCAAATCATTTATTTCAAACAGGCACTAGAAGAAAGAAGGCACTTCTTAACGTCAAACAGGCACTAGATGATAGAAGGCACTTATTAACGTCAAACAGGAATTAGAAGATAGAAGGCACTTTTTAACTTCAAACAGCCACTAGAAGATAGAAGGCACTTATTAACGTCAAACAGGCATTAGAAGATAGAAGGCACTTTTTAACTTCAAACAGGCACTAGAAGATAGAAGGCACTTATTAACGTCAAACAGGCACTAGAAGATAGAAGGCACTTATTAACTTCAAACAGGCACTGGAAGATAGAAGGCACTTATTAACGTCAAACAGGCACTAAAAGATAGAAGGCACTTATTAACGTCAAACAGGCATTAGAAGATAGAAGGCACTTTTTAACTTCAAACAGGCACTAGAAGATAGAAGGCACTTATTAACGTCAAACAGGCACTAGAAGATAGAAGGCACTTATTAACGTCAAACAGGCACTAGAAGATAGAAAGCACTTATTAACGTCAAACAGGCATTAGAAGATAGAAGGCACTTTTTAACTTCAAACAGGCACTAGAAGATAGAAGGCACTTATTAACGTCAAACAGGCACTAGAAGATAGAAGGCACTTATTAACGTCAAACAGGCACTAGAAGATAGAAGGCACTTATTAACGTCAAACAGGCATTAGAAGATAGAAGGCACTTTTTAACTTCAAACAGGCATTAGAAGATAGAAGGCACTTATTAACGTCAGACAGGCCCTAGAAGATAGAAGGCACTTATTAACGTCAAACAGGCACTAGAAGATAGAAGGCACTTTTTAACGTCAAAATTTCCAAAAAAAATAATTATTGATTCTAGTCGCCCGCCCCTTCCAAAAGGTAGTTTTATATGGAGAAGAATGGGCAAAAACTCCACCGTTACTCTTTTAAAACTGTGTTACAATGTGTTATGTGCATTAATTATATCATTATAATATTATATATTTATGTGAAGACGATGCACCTAGAATAAAATTTTACTATACTACAATAGGTAAAAATATTTAAAAACTAAGCAATCTTTATAATAGGTCTTTACCTATGAAATTGCCGTTTTGTATGAAAAAATTTAAACGAATTTTTTTCATAAATTTTTTATTTGTATTAATCGAAGTAATCACCCATGCAATCAACGCATCTTTGCCAACGCAGTGGCAGTTTATTGATGCCCTTCTTAAAGAAATCAGTTGGACGGGACGCAACAAATTCTTCAAAGGCATTTTGTACTGCCTCTCGGGTATTGAATTTTTTTCCCGCCAAGAAGTTATCCAAATTCTGGAAAAAGTAGTAGTCTGTAGGCGCAAAGTCTGGTGAGTAGGGCGGATGACGGAGAGCTTCCAACCCCAGTTCTTGCAACTTGGAGACCGTCTGCTGTGCAGTATGAGGTCGCGCGTTGTCGTGAAGGAGCAGCGGAGACGAGCAATTGACCAATGCTGGTTGGAGATGTGCCAGCTTCTCCATCATTGTGTTCAGTTCTTCACAGTACACATCTGAAGTAATGCTCACCCCGTTTGGTAAGAAGCTGTGATGAATCACACCGGCGCTAGACCACCAAACAGTGACCATCACTTTTCTAGGGGTAAGTTTTCGTTTAGGGCATTGTTTATAGTATAGTTAAAATCTCGCTGCAGACTTGGTCATAAATCATAATCGGAGTAGGGATGTGCGCTAGTTGCGCGCGCTCAAGGCCATTATCGATAACAACGATGACGATGACTCAGACGAAGAATTTTAATTTTCTATTTTTAGTTTTATATACGTTCTTTTGTTTTTATATATTTAATATGCTTTGTAGTAAATTTGGTAATAAAATAAAAAAAAATGTGTATTTATTTCTATCACCCATTTATAAATATATAAAACTATCGATATCACTCATCGACTGCAGTAACGCACAGGACTACGTGTGGGCGTGGCCTGCCCATAAGGCCCGTGAGTGGGAAAGAGAGCAAAACACTCGTATGATTTATGACCGAGTCTGCAGCGAGATTTTAACTATACTATAGGTGCTGAACCAGGATCCAACCAACTTGCTGAGCGCTTGCGGTTATCAAACAGAATCCATTTTTCATCGCAGGTAACAATGCGGTTCAAAATTCCTTCATTTGTGTGTCTGTTGAGCAGTGCAAGGCACGTCTCGACGCGTACTTCGCGCTGGCGATCATTGAGTTCGTGGGGCACCCATTTGTCAAGATTTTTTACCTTGCCAATTTGACGCAAATGGACCAATATTGTTTTGACGCTAACGTCGAAAGCTGCAGCTAATTCAGCGGTAGATTGTGTATCATCAGCTTCCACAATCGCCTTTAATTCGTCATTGTCGACCAAAGTTTTCGGACGACCGCGAGGTTCATTTTTCAGGTCGAAATTTCCAGAACGGAAGCGAGCAAACCAATAATAAGTGGTGCGTTGGTTTGTAGTGTTAGCTCCGTAAACGTCGTTGATGTTGCGTGCCGCTTGTGCCGCGTTGCTGCCACGACGGTACTCATATTCCATAATTACTCGAATTTTTAACGTATCCATGATGACGGAAAAGATTGAAATGCGATGAAAATGTAACACTAATCAATAAACAAATGACTACTTTTGGAAAAAAAAATCCATGTTTTTAAAATAAAATTAATTTGAAATTAGAATTCATAGCCAAACAAAAATTATTTTGATTTGAAATTGCCAGTACTGCAGAACGGCAATTTCATAGGTAAAGACCTAATATAATAATATAAAACAAAGCCGGCGTTGTTCGAACACTTATAACTCGAGAACGGCTGGACCGATTTTCATGGTTTTTGATTTGTTGTTTTTTTCCGTCCCGAATAGCAGAATAACTATTAAAAACGTAGAAAAATTCACAAAAAAAAATATGAAGAAAATTTATTTTCTCATACATGGGACAGGGCAACCGCGTCTGTCGGGAATCTTTCATTCTATTTAGAATTCGAAATTCAAATTAATTTTATAATCATTTATTTTCCCGCCGTTCGATTTATTGAAATTTTGACAGGACAACGTCTATCGGGTCAGCTAGTGACAGATAAATTAATTATGTGTAAAAGTAGGTATACGATTTTCTTAAAAAATGTACAAGTGATAAGTCATTGTGTGATTTAAAGTTAAACACAAAAAGAATAACACAGCGTCACAGACACCGCAAACATAAGAAACGACGAGATTCGGACTCAGCTGCTACAAAATAAAGACACCTAAAAAACACGAAGGTACAAAAGAATAAAATCGAAACGAAGGAGCCGAAGCAAATTGAATAAGAAAATTTTTATTTTTACCTTTTGAACAAATAAAAGAAAAAATAGAGAGAAAAGACCCTTTTATTACACCTCTATTAGGATCGGAATGAGCTTCGAATTGGCTAATAACCGTTCTATCAGGTGAAAGGAATTCACTCTCGCTTCCCTTTTGATATTTAGGGACGTGCCCGCGAGCTACCGATACCAATCAATAGCGATAATTTGATTTGAGACACGCGGAGAGACGATTCAATGTGATTCTGCTCTTGAAATTTTGTTTGTATTTAATAAGTAAATTGAAGTTGTATTGAGCTGGAAGTGCCGAAAGGGATTGTTATTTTCAGAATTACGCTCGTTTTGCATTAAATAATATTATATCTATCCATAAATACCTTTAATAATAATTTAAAATGCCAACATAATATATCTACTTTTTAAACTCTTCGTTACTAAATCCAAATGAAATATAGTTGTACCGGTAGCGATATTTCGAGTCAAAAAAAGGGAAAGACTGGTATCGGTACCGATTCGAATTAAATGATTCTTTGCCCGTCCCTATCACGAGCGTCGTTGCCGAAGTCCACCTTGATAGCAGTTTCAGTACTTCGGCAGTTACCGATGCACGCCTTAACGTGAAGATAGTAGTTTTACCAATTTGTTTTTATTTTTGTTAAGAATTTTAAGAGTTTTCTTCCTATTTTGTTACCCTGAAAAAGAAACTGGTGAAATACCAAAATACAACAACTGTTTTTACTGTTTTTGGGTGAATCGGTTCCACAATTATTTTGCTTCGGTCCACAACACAAGGTTAGAAACTAATGTGATAAATTATTGTATGGCGAATTGATCTACACACGTCAATGATTGTTGCTTACCCGATTTTCCGAAGATTTTCTTCTTTTAATTAGTTTTAACAGCTGACGACTGAGGACACTGGCACCCTAAACACAAGTTACCTAAATCTTACTTTGGGTGCACGAGTTCATCGAAAACACTCTTTTTATCATTGTTGTAACGCTGCATAGTGTTTAGATAAGTGTTTTAGTGTACAATTGAAGTTAATAAAACTATTTTTTTATTTAAGCTTAAGCTTAAATTTGTCAAATACTTTTGTCATAAAATCTCAACGTTTGTCCTTTTCGGTTCGTTCTCTGCCGGATCCGCTCGAACCGTGCCAGATTCGTACCGCGTGCGGGCCCACCTGCAGTGCCGCCGTCAATTTGCATACAAATTCGCGCTTACACGCCACATCGCATCGTATCGTACGTGGATTTCGTTATTTGGACAAAGGCTTGTTGCTTGTGTTTAGTACGGAATAGATTTTATTAGAGGTAAATTATTCATAGTTGTTAGAGGTTAGGGAAAATGTGGGTATGTGGATAAAAGGTGCCTAGGCGAGGTGTGAAGGGGAGAAGTTCACTCAAGGCATGTAAGGGTTGTTCAGTTAGGTGATGGTGATGTGACTCAATACTCAAGAGCTTAAAGGAGAGGAACTTAGCGCGTTATGGACACTTTCGTCCTGGGCTGGTTTACGACTTAGTTATGTTAATATTCAGTTCTCTATCTATATAGAGATAAAAATAAGATGTACATGTCGGAACGTCAGGATTTACTCAGTTAGATTTAGACAGACATGTGGGCAGAAGATGGGTTTCGTGCAATGAAAACACACTAGGTGCGATACACGGTGTTTTAAAATCACAATCTAACATAATCACTAAGCACAACGAATCGAATACAGTTCCGTGGCGTAGTAACCCCGATGTTGCTCCGATGCGATCCGACACTAGACTGTTCTGCTCGCCATGAGGTTAGAACATCACGACTCTGTAGAAGCGCGCTGTAGGCGTGGGCACCTCACGTGATGTCGCCAGTGGCGCGCTTGCGATTCGTTACGCGTCCGTACTATTGACCGGATCCGACATACATATTATAATAAAACTAGCTTTTGCCCGCGGCTTCGCCCGCGTGGATGTCGAAAAATTTCCTTATTCCTTGTCTACATTATAAAAGGAACCACTGTGCAAGATTTCAGCTTTATAGGTCCAAGAGTTTAGGTTGGGCGTTGATCAGTCAGTCAGTCAGGACTTTTCTTTTTATATATTGAGATAGCTTCTGCCCGCGACTTCATCCGCGTGAAGTTTCTTGTTTCCCCGACCCACCCGTCGCATCTCATTGCCTGCCTGCGCTATCACGTCGTTTTCGCTTAGCGTTCTTTCCGACTTTTTTTCTTTTTGCTCGGCATCTAAGAGTCCTAGAGTGATGTTAACTATGCTTGTAGCCTTCCTTAAGAATTGGGCTATCAAATGCAACAACAATTATTAAAGTCCGACTGGGAGTTCTAGAGATTAACACGTTCAAACAAACAAAAAAAAGTGTGTGTGTTAGCTCCGACGCATGACTGGAGTTTACTCCTGTTTTATGTGCCGTTCCGAGTTTTCTACTTTCTATTTTTCGGTTACCTATTTCCGTCGGGTTGGGTTTCATAGCTATACAAAAAGAAACGTATAGGCACCGCCAGCCCTCATCCCACCTCTCACCACCCTCTCATCCCTCTAACCCATCTCCCACTCCCCTCCCCTTCTACCCGCACCAACTCCTCTCCACACCCTCTCCCTTTGCGTCCTCACCACCCCCTCCCCTTCCCCCCTCCCCTAACTTGACTGAAAGATTATTTACACCAATTTTCGAGTTAATCAATCGCGTTTTTTTTTTTTTTACCCTTATGGGTAGATTTTCGAAAAACCCCGATACACGGTATTCTTAATTTTTGGTCTCAAGTATAAATACTGAGTTTCGAGTTAATCGGACCACGCGTTAAAATTCCTCCATACAAACTTTGACACCCCTCATTCCTTTTAGGGGGTAGTTTAGAAAAACAAAAAATGACAATAATCATAATTTACTTAGATAAATATTTATGCCTTTCAAGTTTATTAACTCAAGGAATAAAAATAATCATAAAAACTTGCACCCTACATTTCACCCCTTTACGGGGTGAGTTTCGTAAAATCCTTTCTTAGCTGACGTCTCCTACTCATAATCTACCTCTATGCCAGCTTTCATCTTCGTAGGTCTAGTAGTGTTTAATCAGTGAGTGAATGAATGAATGACTTTTCGCTTTTTTATATAACTATCTCTCTGGATCTAACGACTATCCGGTAAGGCGATATCGTAATCGCCTTACCGGATAGTCGTTAGATGCATATTCCGTATATATGAGACCGTTTCTATAAACTTCAAACTTAAATGGGAATATTAATCCTGCTGCTATTAACTCACAAAGTCCGCCATAAGTAGCATTTTTCATCATATCAGCAAAATATTCGTCAGGTGTTAAGTATTTATTACCTTTCCTGTCGTGGGTTATAATTGAAAACTTGCTCCAGTCATTAACCACATATCTGACAATGTCTAAACGCACCTCCATCGCTCTATCTTGTGTTCCGTACATTAAATAAGAGAGAGCACGAAACAAACATGCACCGTCACCAACAATAGGGACGACAGTACATTCTTCAACTTCACCATTAACGTTCAGATTTTCTTTAGCCATTTTAAAAAAGTCGAACTGACAAAACCTATACTTAAACCAAACGAAAACAAAACAAATGCCAAATACAAAGCAGAGTCTATAACCAAAACTACTAACTAAACCGAAACCGAAACAAAAGCAAAATAATCCGCTAGAATTATTTACGTATAGTATGTACTAAACAGCAACCAAAACAATTTTAACGACCAACAACATGCAACCAACTGTGTACAACTAACCAACCTGACGACGAAAGTTAAATAATAACTGGAGAGGGTCATTAATCCGCGGAAAATCTTAACACCGCGATTCAGAAAAATGACGTAATTGTACAACGCCATCTATTGTCAACATTTAGAACTAAAAATTATTTTGTTCGTCTTAATTTATTCGTTCCATTAGGTACTTATAGTTCAAACTAATACATTTACATCCTCCATCATCCCTTATTTTATCCCCATGGGGGTTGAATTTATCAAAATCCTATTTAAGCGGACGCCTTCATCATAGTAGCTCCAAACTTTAATTTCAGTTCAATCAGTCGAAAATCTAAGAAGATTTATACAAACTTTCATCCCCTATTTTATCCCCTTGGGGGTAGAAATTAACAAAATCCATTCTCAGCGGATGCCTACGTCATAACATCTACCTGCATGCCAAATTTCAGCCCGATCGGTTTAAAATTGACAAAGTTTCATACAAACTTTCATCCCCTATTTTATCCCCTTGGGGGTAGAACTTATCAAAATCATTTCTTAGCGGATGCCTACGTCATAACATCTACCTGCATGCCAAATTTCAGCCCGATCGGTTTAAAATTGACAAAGCTTCATACAAACTTTCATCCCCTATTTTATCCCCTTGGGGGTAGAAATTAACAAAATCCATTCTCAGCGGATGCCTACGTCATAACATCTACCTGCATGCCAAATTTCAGCCCGATCGGTTTAAAATTGACAAAGTTTCATACAAACTTTCATCCCCTATTTTATCCCCTTGGGGGTAGAACTTATCAAAATCATTTCTTAGCGGATGCCTACGTCATAACATCTACCTGCATGCCAAATTTCAGCCCGATCGGTTTAAAATTGACAAAGCTTCATACAAACTTTCATCCCCTATTTTATCCCCTTGGGGGTAGAAATTAACAAAATCCATTCTTAGCGGATGCCTACGTCATAACATCTACCTGCATGCCAAATTTCAGCCCGATCGGTTTAAAATTGACAAAGCTTCATACAAACTTTCATCCCATATTTTAACCCCTTGGGGGTAGAAATTAACAAAATCCATTCTTAGCGGATGCCTACGTCATAACATCTACCTGCATGCCAAATTTCAGCCCGATCGGTTTAAAATTGACAAAGCTTCATACAAACTTTCATCCCCTATTTTATCCCCTTGGGGGTAGAAATTAACAAAATCCATTCTTAGCGGATGCCTACGTCATATCTACCTGCATGCCAAATTTCAGCCCGATCGGTTTAAAATTGACAAAGCTTCATACAAACTTTCATCCCATATTTTAACCCCTTGGGGGTAGAAATTAACAAAATCCATTCTTAGCGGATACCTACGTCATAACATCTACCTGCGTGCCAAATTTCAGCCCGATCGGTTCAAAATTGAGAAAGTTTCATACATACTTTCATCCCCTATTTTATCCCCTTGGGGGTAGAATTTATCAAAATCCTTTCTTAGCGGATGCCTACGTCATAACATCTACCTGCATGCCAAATTTTAGCCCGATCCCTCCAGTAGTTTGGGCTGTGCGTTGATAGATCACTATGTCAGTCAGTCACCTTTGAGTTTTATATATTTAGATAGCTTCTGCCCGCGACTTCATCCGCGTGAAGTTTCTTGTTTCCCCGACCCACCCGTCGCATCGCATTGCCTGCCTGCGCTATCACGTCGTTTTCGCTTAGCGTTCTTTCCGACTTTTTTTCTTTTTGCTCGGCATCTAAGAGTCCTAGAGTGATGTTAACTATGCTTGTAGCCTTCCTTAAGAATTGGGCTATCAAATGCAACAACAATTATTAAAGTCCGACTGGGAGTTCTAGAGATTAACACGTTCAAACAAACAAAAAAAAGTGTGTGTGTTAGCTCCGACGCATGACTGGAGTTTACTCCTGTTTTATGTGCCGTTCCGAGTTTTCTACTTTCTATTTTTCGGTTACCTATTTCCGTCGGGTTGGGTTTCATAGCTATACAAAAAGAAACGTATAGGCACCGCCAGCCCTCATCCCACCTCTCACCACCCTCTCATCCCTCTAACCCATCTCCCACTCCCCTCCCCTTCTACCCGCACCAACTCCTCTCCACACCCTCTCCCTTTGCGTCCTCACCACCCCCTCCCCTTCCCCCCTCCCCTAACTTGACTGAAAGATTATTTACACCAATTTTCGAGTTAATCAATCGCGTTTTTTTTTTTTTACCCTTATGGGTAGATTTTCGAAAAACCCCGATACACGGTATTCTTAATTTTTGGTCTCAAGTATAAATACTGAGTTTCGAGTTAATCGGACCACGCGTTAAAATTCCTCCATACAAACTTTGACACCCCTCATTCCTTTTAGGGGGTAGTTTAGAAAAACAAAAAATGACAATAATCATAATTTACTTAGATAAATATTTATGCCTTTCAAGTTTATTAACTCAAGGAATAAAAATAATCATAAAAACTTGCACCCTACATTTCACCCCTTTACGGGGTGAGTTTCGTAAAATCCTTTCTTAGCTGACGTCTCCTACTCATAATCTACCTCTATGCCAGCTTTCATCTTCGTAGGTCTAGTAGTGTTTAATCAGTGAGTGAATGAATGAATGACTTTTCGCTTTTTTATATAACTATCTCTCTGGATCTAACGACTATCCGGTAAGGCGATATCGTAATCGCCTTACCGGATAGTCGTTAGATGCATATTCCGTATATATGAGACCGTTTCTATAAACTTCAAACTTAAATGGGAATATTAATCCTGCTGCTATTAACTCACAAAGTCCGCCATAAGTAGCATTTTTCATCATATCAGCAAAATATTCGTCAGGTGTTAAGTATTTATTACCTTTCCTGTCGTGGGTTATAATTGAAAACTTGCTCCAGTCATTAACCACATATCTGACAATGTCTAAACGCACCTCCATCGCTCTATCTTGTGTTCCGTACATTAAATAAGAGAGAGCACGAAACAAACATGCACCGTCACCAACAATAGGGACGACAGTACATTCTTCAACTTCACCATTAACGTTCAGATTTTCTTTAGCCATTTTAAAAAAGTCGAACTGACAAAACCTATACTTAAACCAAACGAAAACAAAACAAATGCCAAATACAAAGCAGAGTCTATAACCAAAACTACTAACTAAACCGAAACCGAAACAAAAGCAAAATAATCCGCTAGAATTATTTACGTATAGTATGTACTAAACAGCAACCAAAACAATTTTAACGACCAACAACATGCAACCAACTGTGTACAACTAACCAACCTGACGACGAAAGTTAAATAATAACTGGAGAGGGTCATTAATCCGCGGAAAATCTTAACACCGCGATTCAGAAAAATGTCGTAATTGTACAACGCCATCTATTGTCAACATTTAGAACTAAAAATTATTTTGTTCGTCTTAATTTATTCGTTCCATTAGGTACTTATAGTTCAAACTAATACATTTACATCCTCCATCATCCCTTATTTTATCCCCATGGGGGTTGAATTTATCAAAATCCTATTTAAGCGGACGCCTTCATCATAGTAGCTCCAAACTTTAATTTCAGTTCAATCAGTCGAAAATCTAAGAAGATTTATACAAACTTTCATCCCCTATTTTATCCCCTTGGGGGTAGAAATTAACAAAATCCATTCTCAGCGGATGCCTACGTCATAACATCTACCTGCATGCCAAATTTCAGCCCGATCGGTTTAAAATTGACAAAGTTTCATACAAACTTTCATCCCCTATTTTATCCCCTTGGGGGTAGAACTTATCAAAATCATTTCTTAGCGGATGCCTACGTCATAACATCTACCTGCATGCCAAATTTCAGCCCGATCGGTTTAAAATTGACAAAGCTTCATACAAACTTTCATCCCCTATTTTATCCCCTTGGGGGTAGAAATTAACAAAATCCATTCTTTGCGGATGCCTACGTCATAACATCTACCTGCATGCCAAATTTCAGCCCGATCGGTTTAAAATTGACAAAGCTTCATACAAACTTTCATCCCATATTTTAACCCCTTGGGGGTAGAAATTAACAAAATCCATTCTTAGCGGATACCTACGTCATAACATCTACCTGCGTGCCAAATTTCAGCCCGATCGGTTCAAAATTGAGAAAGTTTCATACATACTTTCATCCCCTATTTTATCCCCTTGGGGGTAGAATTTATCAAAATCCTTTCTTAGCGGATGCCTACGTCATAACATCTACCTGCATGCCAAATTTTAGCCCGATCCCTCCAGTAGTTTGGGCTGTGCGTTGATAGATCACTATGTCAGTCAGTCACCTTTGAGTTTTATATATTTAGATAAGACCGTATGAAACAACATCTTCGTCCGAACCGTTAAAGACAACTTTGGTGCTTGACCACTGGTATGAAACTGACAAGATTACGGTCACAGATACTCTGCCAATAGCGATTCTAGGCTACCACTATATCCTAAAACAAATACCTGAACACGCACAATAGTAACATTAGAGGTATATTTGTTAGTGAGGTCGCGCCACCGCGTCCGCCATTACCATATTTCAGGCGGTTGTTGTGTCCAGTGAATCAGTCACCTGCCGGCTGCCGGCTGCCGGGTGCCGTGGGGCGCGGGCGTGATGTATGGCGCGTGTTATTGCGCCGAATAGTTTTGATAGCGGGTTAGATAAACGAGTCTCGATGGAATGGAGTCAATTATTTCATTTGTTTGGCAATTATGCATTTTTTTCAGCGGCACTGGGACAACACCAGCGGAGCAATTCCCTGATTGTTAACTGGTTGAATGGAGTAATTACAGAAACAATTAGAAAGCCATTGTGTCTCGCGTATACCTGCGTTGCCGGCAGTCGAGAGGTTAAGAACGTTCACATTCTAATCTCATTCTCAATCTGCCAAAAATATTCACAATTTACCTACATTTTTGTCATTGATTGTCGCTGAGATGAGATTGCGACTACATTTTGAATTTTTTTTAATTACGGAGACTGACCTTCTGAAATTTTCTGTACTTATAAACTACCTATTACCTATCCGAAGGAGCCTGGATCTCACGACACGGAATCCTATATAGTGTGAGTTCCAGGAATCAACGCATTCGAATGTAATTTTCTATACAATAAATTATTTTGAAAGCGCACAACACTAACATTGAAGTTTTTAGGGTTCCGTAATTCAAAAGGAAAAAAAACGGAACCCTTATAGGATCACTTCGTTGTCCGTCTGTCTGTCAGTCTGTCAAGACCCTTTTTCTCAGGAACGCATGGAGGTATCAAGTTGAAATTAATATCAAAATGTAAGTTTATGGTCCCTTGGAGTCCTAAAAAAATCAAGCTTCTAATAAAAAAATACGGGCATTTATGCGACATATTTTGATTATCGCGAGTCGCAAGTATTTACTTGCGACTCGCGATAATCAAAATCAACTCAGAACAACAACAACTGGTCAACTGGAAGTACCCTATAGGTTTTGATTTCAAAACCTATAGGGTACTTCCAGTTGACCTAGAGTAATGAAATTTGGCAAGAAGCAAGGTCAAGGGTCACAAGTAAAGGAAAAAGTCCAAAAATTGTTAATTTCTAATTAAATCACATAAAAAAATATTCTTTGAGATTACAATGTTATGTTTGTTTTCGGGATAAATTCTTTTCAACTACGAAACCCTTCATTGTGCGTGGTCCGACACGCACTTGGCCGATTTTTTTTTATTTGTCTACATGTTGTCAAACATTTTGGTTCATGTCTCCCAAATCGGCTTTAGTAACTTATTTATTTATTTATTTATTAGGAAACTCAACAGCTTAAAACTAATTACATGAGTTATGAATGTTCACCACACTATCAATGAACAGCTCAAAGCAGTTGCGTCAAAGTTACAGCATCCTACAGTCTGTATACACTGTTCAATGATAGCGAGATGATGACAATTATCACTTAGCCAATAATAAAGTTTCACGGCATTGATAAAGCTAGGTAACTAGAAAGTAGCGAGAGAAAACAAATGAAAAAACTTAAACAAGTATTACGTATCAATAATAGGTAAAATGCGATTGTTGACACATTACTCACATGAAATTAAGGTTAAAAATATGTAACATGACTATATTAATTGACAAAAGGGAAAAGAAAAAACTAAGTAATTAAATAATTTGCCTATACTTATAAGAATATAAGAATGAGTTATGTAACTCCAATGAGCGACGTAGAACTTTTTCCATGGACAGGGAAGAAGACTTTAGTTTTATCAGGTGACATGCAAGCATGCATGCGTGGAATGTTCAATAGATCTTCTTGGCTTTTGCATCGAGCTGCGAGACTTAAGGGTAGCCACTCACCTCCGCGCATCTTTTACCAGTAGAGTTGCAAATGCATGTGAAGTTTAAGTTCGGGGAGCTGGTTATAAAGCTTCTCCCCACATTACGATAATTCTTATCATGTTAATCGCACGGGAATGATAAAACGACCAGTTAGCGTAGTCCCTATCTCCGTCTACGATCTGCGAGCG
Source organism: Cosmia pyralina (assembly GCA_946251885.1). Taxonomy (NCBI): domain Eukaryota; kingdom Metazoa; phylum Arthropoda; class Insecta; order Lepidoptera; family Noctuidae; genus Cosmia; species Cosmia pyralina. Next base: position 1,413,367 of record OX276348.1, on the reverse strand, counting down.
GTGGGAACTCTTAATTTATTCGAGTAACATCTCGTCGAGATTAAAAATGTTAATTGTGGAATTATTCGGAGCAATTTATTCCGTACCGGGGGACGAACTAGGACGTACCTTTGTGAGGTGAGGGTACTCGCTGTGGTTTTATAGTAGTACGGAGGGTAGTATGACAGTTTGTTTATTTTGGTCTGGTATTTCATGTCAAGTATACTTTTTCAGAAAAATTCTCTTATTAAGGCAACGCAATCTTAGAGGGGGCATAATATATATTTTTGTTTGTCTTGATTATTCACTCTACACCGGAACCCCGACACCGGAACCGGAACCGGGGGAGGAGCTCGTGGCTAAGTAATAACAGCCGCACGGGTCATCATCTTTACATACCGAGACTCTCCGCTCCGTGCCTCGGAAAGCACTTTAAGCTGTTGGTCCCGGCTATCAAATGTGGATCTTTGACAGTCGTTACGGGTCGTCAGAAGCCGGAAAGTCTGACAACCAGTCTTACCCAGTTACTGGGTTGTGGAGGTCAGACAAGCAGTCGCTCCATGTAAAATACTGGTATTCAGCTGCATCCGGTTAGACTGGAAGCCGATCCCAGCATAGTTGGGAAAAAGCTAGACAGATTGATTGATTGATTCCTACACCAGCCATAATTAATGATAAGTACTGAAAGTGTAACCAGTTGTTTAGAACTTAACTTTAGTTACATCGCGTTCATTTTTCGAACATCCTGTATTTCAGACACAAATGTACAGTCCTACCAACTAGAGATGGGCCGAATGTGGTTTGAACCGAATTCGAACTTCGGCCGAACATTCGGTTAAAATGAAAAGTTCGGCCGAACTTCGGTTCAATTTCAAGCGCTTTCTCGAGAGCGACACGTCGTGACTTGTTTACGCATTTACTTCAATAGTATTGCTAGACGAACCCTGCCCCCACACCGCGCTCCCACCGCGTGGCCCGGAGCCGGCCGGTAATTAGCAAATACGTCATCAGCGTGTCGCGTGCGATTGTTTACATTGAACAAAAATAATTGTTATAAGTGGAGTAAGTTGTTGCGGTCGCAAATCATATTTTAATCAATATACAACCTGACACTAACTTGCTAATTGCAAAAAACGCAAGAAATTTGAATTTCGTGGGCTACCTTGGAGCATCCACCTTAATTTGTTTGTTTAATTTGTAATAAAAAAATATTTCATGTTAATGAATGTTTAGTTTGTGAACCAAAAACGTGATTTTTTTATTCAATTTACGAATTGTAATCCAGATGTTTCTTAGAAGAATACTAAGTTTATTTCATTTTTGTAATAGTATCTCTAATTAATTAGGCAAAGATTTTCAAAACTAATAAGAAAAACTGTAATTTAATTTAAGGTTTACATTTACAATCTTCATATCTAAAATAAATGACAATGACAGAGTAAAAGACATAATTTTATTTTACAGTAATGCTATTCTAATTCTATTGAATTACGGTCAAAATAGTGCAAGTAGGTATTATTTTTCTTGTGCCGAATGTTCGGCATCTGAACCGAATTTCGGCCGAATGCCGAAGTTCGGTTCAAGCTGCCGAATTTCGGTTGAACCGAATGTGAACCGAATTTCGGCCCATCCCTACTACCAACTTATCTGTGAACTGAAAGAGGACGCCACCGTCGATGCGTCGACACAATAGAAGACATTTCATCATGACGGCCGTAGTTCAAATTTTCGCCATTTCACAGATAAGTTGGTAGGAGTGAAGAGCGGTATATTCATTAACCTGGCGCAGTAAAGGTAAAGATAAATTTATTTGTTCAGACATGTTTAACATGATACCTATATAAATATGCACATATAGATGGAAACATAATTGAGCACAAGAGGAGCTCGTGGCTAAGTAATGACAGCCGCACGGGTCGTTCCATCAGGTTAAGCTACGCTTGCCGGGGTCGGTCCGTGGATGGGTGACCATCTTTACATACCGAGACTCCTCCGTGCCTCGGAAAGCATGTTAAGCCGTTGGTCGTAGCCTTTACCCTTATACCTAGAAAGCTGAAATGTACAGAGGTTCCCTTTATAATCTAGACAAGGATTAAGGAAGGATTTCCCGGTAGTACGTTCCCGTGGGGTATTTTCCGACATCCACGCGGGTGAAGCCGCGAGCGAAAGCTAGTTATTTATAAACTTAATGAATGCTAACTAATGCTAGCGTCGATTCATTATGACAAACCTTCACTGAGGCAGGCTCGTACTCAGGTGCCTATACCTATAAGGTGTATCTATTCATACACGAAATCTCTTAAGGGGTCATTGTAATCATCATTATGAACAACTTTTACTATGGGACCAAACCTGAAATCGCGAAATAAAATCAACTGATTACATTTACTACATTTTGACGAGTTTGTTGTACTGAACAGCTGATTTTTTTTTTCGCGATTTCAGATTTGGTCCCATAGTAAAAGTTGTTCAGTACAGTGATGAGTACAATGACCCCTTAAGAGATTGCGTGTATGAATAGATACACCTTATATACTGTATCTTCACTGAGGCAGGCAGGTACTGAGGTGCCTACTGTGTCTTCACTGAGGCAGGCAGGTACTGAGGTGCCTACTGTGTCTTCACTGAGGCAGGCAGGTACTGAGGTGCCTACTGTGTCTTCACTGAGGCAGGCAGGTACTGAGGTGCCTACTGTGTCTTCACTGAGGCAGGCAGGTACTGAGGTGCCTACTGTGTCTTCACTGAGGCAGGCAGGTACTGAGGTGCCTACTGTGTCTTCACTGAGGCAGGCAGGTACTGAGGTGCCTACTGTGTCTTCACTGAGGCAGGCAGGTACTGAGGTGCCTACTGTGTCTTCACTGAGGCAGGCAGGTACTGAGGTGCCTACTGTGTCTTCACTGAGGCAGGCAGGTACTGAGGTGCCTACTGTGTCTTCACTGAGGCAGGCAGGTACTGAGGTGCCTACTGTGTCTTCACTGAGGCAGGCAGGTACTGAGGTGCCTACTGTGTCTTCACTGAGGCAGGCAGGTACTGAGGTGCCTACTGTGTCTTCACTGAGGCAGCCAGGTACTGAGGTGCCTACTGTGTCTTCACTTAGGCAGGCAGGTACTGAGGTGCCTACTGTGTCTTCACTGAGGCAGGCAGGTACTGAGGTGCCTACTGTGTCTTCACTGAGGCAGGCAGGTACTGAGGTGCCTACTGTGTCTTCACTGAGGCAGGCAGGTACTGAGGTGCCTACTGTCTCTTCACTGAGGCAGGCAGGTACTGAGGTGCCATTGTGTACCTGGGTGTCTTAATAGGTGATTAAGGAATAAGGAGAATGTGCAGTTATAGTTATCTGCTATCGTTTTGTTCTGCTAGTTGTTATTAGTTGAATCTGTGTATGTGTAGCGATGGGGTGATTAAATTAAAAAAACTATGGTTTTTATACAACAGCAGTGCTATTCTGTACAAATCTCACCGTGAAAACTTGGGTGAAGTGAGCGTGGAGTGAGCTATAATATAGTGTCAATCCCTAGCATCAGGCAGTATGACAACTCACTTCACCTAGGTTTTCACGGTGAGATTTGTACAGAATAGCACTGCAGGACTGACTTACTGATTTTAAAACATTTTTGACAGCAGAAAAAACTCTCATTTCAGTTGAAGACATAAATATAAGCATATCGCAGACTCACTCAAAAAACATATATTTCACTTCACAGAAAGTCACATAATAAAAGTCGCTCACACACAATTTATCACAGATAAAAATCAAAATAAACAGACAACTATTTCACAAACATCAGGTGTGCGCAACCTCGGGGAATATTTTAATACAGAGCCCTCGGACCCTTCGCAATCATTTTATTTTCATACGGGGTCTCTTAGCCCCCGAAGGTCTACCTCGTGATTTGCCATTCAAAGCGGACGACGTGACGGCGCATCAGGTACGGGGATCATTCTGACCCACACAGTGAGCGCAGGGTTAAGATAATGCTGTTGACAGATAGTGGAATACTATTGGCGGAATCAATTTCATTTTATTTTCTTTCGTTTTGTTGTGAATCAGACAGCAGTCGGAATTTTGGTGTTTGAGGTGATGAGGATTTTATTGTTTGGCTATGGAGGTATTTTGGGAATTGTGATTGGTTAATGTTTTGTTACATGCTATAAATAAAAGTGTTGTATTTTTCATTTTAATTTTTCCCTTTGATTTGTGTGAATTATAAAGTTAAACTGCTGGTTCAGAAATAACATGTTTTTTAACTGTTAGGTTAACTATGATCACAAGCACAGAGCGGGTAACTGTCAAGTCATTTGCTATTTATTTTTTAGTCCTTAGTAATTTGTGCGTGAGCACTATCTATTATTTACCACTATCATCTATAAATATAAATAAAAAGAGGAGTCGTGACTGACTGACTGATTGACTGACTCATCAACGCCCAGCCCAAACACTTAGACCTAGAAAGCTGAAATTTTGCACAGAGGTTCCCTTTATAATATTGACAAGGAATAAGGAAGGAATGCCCGGTAGTACGTTCCCGTGCGATATTTTCCAACATCCACGCAGGTTAAGCCGCTGACAAAAGCTAGTAATATATAAAACACCTCAATTCCTCAACAAATCTGACCACAAGTTCCAAACAAAACACGTACGAAATCAAATCTATACGATTTCAATATAGAGAGAGGGGATCGGATAAAAAAACTTTATATCAAAGGAGGTACCTATACTATACGAAGCCCCGTGTGCTACGTGTCTGGGGTGCTGAGCAGGAACCCTTTAATAAATGCCACTATTTTTTTGAACCACACACCTTGCTACCGAGGCCTCTGTTTATGACTACTCTGTGTACTGAATTTGCAAATGGGTAAATTTTGGATAGATTGTGGTAGTTTTTGAGAATGTAGGGAGAGGGATGTTATTGTTTTATAAGGTGGTGTTTGTTATGACTACTGTTATTTACAAGTCCGTGATAAGGCCTGTCGTACTGTATGGATCGGAATGCTGGGCCGTGAAAAAGACTCTTTTTGACTGACCGACCCCTTGACAATTCAAAAGTGCCTGTAATTGGTTTAATTGAAATAAATGCTTTGAGTTTGAGTTTTGAGTTTGAGACGCGGATGAAAATATACTGCATGCAGCGGAGATGAGAATGTTGAGATGGATGTGTGGAGTGACGAGAATGGATAAAGTAAAAAATGAGTATATAAGAGGAAGTTTGAAAGTGGCGCCAGTGACAGAAAAACTGAAAGGAAATCATTTGGCTTGGTATGGCTTAATATAAATGGCAATTATGTAACTGACCCAAAAAATATATCCCAAACATTTAACGACTACTTTATTGACGAAATTGAATCTGTATCTGACATTAATAATATTAATAATCAAAATCTAAAATTTGACATGCATCTTGACTCTTTATTTTTAATACCTACAGTTCCCCCTGACATTATACAATTAATAAATTCTTTAAATAATACGAACAGCTCTGGGTATGATGACATAACAACGAGTGTAATTAAATCTGTATCAACTGTTATCGCGCCAGTACTTAGTCATATTATAAATTTTTTGCTTAGAATCGGGTGTGTTCCCGGATAGGCTAAAACTGGCAGTTATAAAACCACTACATAAAAAAGGTAACAAACATGACCCAGCCAACTACCGGCCAATTGCCTTACTACCTATATTCTCCAAAATAGTAGAAAAAGTTATATACGACATATTATACTCATTTTTTGAACGAAACAATCTTTTTGCTGATGAACAGTTCGGTTTTAGGAGAAAAAAGAACATTAACATGGCAATTTTCAACTTGTTTGAAAAAATCATTACAAGTATCGATAACAGAAGTCCAGTAGCAGCGTTATTCATGGACATGAGCAAGGCGTTCGATTTTGTGGATCGCACAATACTTCTAAAGAAACTGGAAAGATATGGAGTACGGGGTAATGCTCTTAACCTCTTGAAATCGTACCTGTCAAATAGACAACAATGTACGAAGATAGATAAGGTCTGTCAGGTATGACATCAAAAACCGAGTATACGTACCTATCGCGTCTGAGATCGAATAACTATGGTGTACCGCAAGGAAGTATTGTAGGCTCTTTATTATTTATAATTTATATCAATGACATGCCCAGAGAAACACATCATCCTATGGTTTTGTTTGCTGATGATAGCACGGTAATTTTTAATGACATCAATGATGCACCGACTCTTGAGAGAGAAATAAACCACTGTCTCCAAGTATTGATAGAATGGATGGATGTGAATAATTTAAAAATAAATATTGACAAAACGAAAATAATGACATTTGAGCAAAAAACTAACCATAAAAAACCTGACATAAAATATCAAGACAAAATAATATCGGAAACGAGTACCACAAATTTTTTAGGACTGGAACTAGATAGAGATATGTCTTGGAAGGCTCACACTAACAGTGTATGTAAACGTCTGAGTCAGTTTTCATATGCTCTACGCAATCTCGCAAAGGAGGTCAGTCGAAAAGTTGTGGTAACGGCGTTTCATGCACATGTCACATCCACGTTACGATACGGGATAATATATTGGGGCAACTCCACGAACATGGACAAGGTGTTTAAAGCTCAGAAAAGGTGTGTTAGGGCAGTATGCGGCATTCCAAGCACGGAAAGCTGTAAACCGTTATTTGCGAATCTTCGTATATTGACGGTACACTGCCTATACATATATGAGGTGGCTCTATTTGTCAAAAAAAATCTTCATTTGTTTGGAACACTTAACAGTGCGCGATATAAAAATAAAATAAGCGGTAGACCACACAGAAAAGCCATATTTGGTAAAAATTTTTTAGGTATGGCTTCGCAGATATATAACAAACTGCCTAAATGTTTATTAGAATGTAACGATTTTAATATATTTAAAAGACAGTTAAATAGTCTGTTGATAAGTAAGACGTATTACAAAGTAAGTGAGTACCTTACAGACAAAAAAATATGTGTAAAATAGTGTTGAGGTGGATACTTTTTTAAGTCCGATTTTCACCATTCATCATTTATTTGTTTAATTTAATTTATTTTAATTTTGTGATTATTTTAAGTGTTGACGCTATTGTATTAATGTATGACGTACACGCTAAACTAATTTAATTTATTTTGTTTTTGATTGCTTTTATTTGATTTAATTGTATATTTTCATTTGTGATGGAAAATTTTGCATGCCTAAATTGGTAGGACACAATGAACTGCGCATTCACTAACATCTGAAATATAATATGTACTGTGTTCAGCAATAAAGATTTGTATTTGTATTTGTATTTGTATGGGCATGTGATGGAGGGAAGAAACGCATGTGAATAAAAGAGTGATGAATATGTTGATGCTTTTAAAGGTGTTTTTTTTTTGTTTATAAAGGTAGCACGCGGAATACGAGAATATAGAGCATAGCGTTTTTTTTTTTTTAAATATTTTGTTTCTGTAAATAGGATAACGGAAACACTAATAAACGTCATATAAAAAAGAAAAAGATAGATAGGTCAACATTTCCTATCTGACTAGCCCTGAGAAGAAATGGCGAAACAAACTCATTCATTTGATTGGCGAGCCAGCAAGGCTGGATATGACATCACTTGCCTGGACTTTTCCCAACTGTTATGGGGTCTGCAAACTCAAACTCAAACTCAAAGCATTTATTTCAAATAAACCAATTACAGGCACTTTTGAATTGTCAATGGGTCGGTCAGTCAGAAAGATGAAGCTAGTTGCCCATTCCAAAGCGTAGTAGATCCCTATGGAGAAGAACGAGCAAGAAACTCCACGGACACTCTTTTAAATCATAATATTTTTACAAAATATTGGTTACATCGTTCAAGTTGAAAATATACATGTGAGAACAATGTAGAAAGACGTGCACGTTATTAACTAAAACAACTAAATTAAATATTAAAATTAAAAATAAGCCATGGCAGCTAAGAGACGACCAGTCCCAACTGACGGCGCCCGTTCACGAACATGACGCATGGATCAGCACCATTTAGCTCAACCATATTGAAGGGAACTTAATGATCCAACACTGCTTCCAGCCTTACAGGGTGCTATCTGACGTCAACAACTGACTGTTACTGTCACGGTCACTGGGTAATACGATGCCCTTTAGTAAGACTGGTTGTCAGACTTTCGGGCTTCTGACGGCCCGTAACGACTGTCAAAGATCCACGGATACAGTAGGGACCAAGTAGGCTGAGGACCAGCAAGGTTGGATGATGACCAAAAAGTTTAAAACTTATAATAAATTTCTTGAAATTGAACCTACGAGCAAAACGATACACTAGGATTCTTTCCCTTTAAACATTAGACTATAAAATTTTTTGAACTATTAAATTCGAGCAAAAAATTTGTATGTATAATGGAATACTTTTACAAGTATCACAAATTTAATGCTTCAAAAACTTTGGAATTTTTAATCCTCTGGCGATCTACAATCACACGATATTAGGTACCTTCGTCACCTTTGACGATCATAAGCGTAACGATTTTTACCGCACATGATATTCTATCGTGATATTCTATCATGATATTATTCATCGACTCGTACAACAGGACATAGACGCAGTGGTAAAGTGGTCTCACGACAACAGTATCGTTCTTGTTGAGACTGCTCCTCTCAACATCGCCGCGCGCTGGCGGCAGTGAACGAGGGTACAGTCAGTCACAGTCCGCTCTATTTTTCAATTACCTCTACCATGACCTATCGTCACGAACAGTTCTCAATGGTGATAAAACTAAGCTGTTAGTGATGCATTCCCCTTATATACATCTGACTAAAACATGCCCTACCATTTTTACCCATAGTTATGAGTGTATGCATAATAATAATTTAAACTTTAAATGTAAACTAGTAGAACAAGTAGAAAGTGTCACATATCTTGGAATGAAAGTTGATGAAAGTTTTTCATGTTCTTCACATATTGATTACATTTGTAGTAAGCTTAGAATATTGCTATGTAAGTTCTATCATTTAAGCTTTAAAGTTCCCACCAGCACCTTAAAATGCTTTATATGTCGTTAGTTGACTCAATACTGAGTTATTCTCTTGATTGTTATGGTTTGACTTTCAAAAGTAATATACAGAAATTAGAATCAATTCAAATTAGATTTTTAAAATTGTTAGTAAACAAGAAAACTAAAAACAGTTGTAAAGGAGACTATAGTAGGTTATTCAAAATATGTAAAATTCTACCAGTTAGCCTTAAACATAAATACCTATTATTGGTTAATAACCATGGCAGTCGGGATAGTGCACAGAAAAGATAAAGAGGTTCTCTTTATCTGTTCTGTGGGATAGTGACTCACTAGTTTCTAACAGGCATACTAGCAGGTCGATGACAGCAGGTAAATATAATGTACCTAGAGTTAGTAATTACTATGGCGATAGAACCTTAAAAAAACGCGTTCCCTATTTATTGAACACTTTGCCTGCTGACATCATACAAGAAGATAATAAAGTAAAATTCGCACGTAAACTTAAAAAATATTTATTAGAGTCTATGTAAGCGTAAATACTAAGTATATATATAGGATATAGATTTGCCTAATAGTAATGTTACTTTAATAGAGACTCAATGATCTCACAGTTAAACTGCGCAAGCAGTTTTGTGAGGCAGTGTACCTAGCATTAAGGAAAAATGTAAATTGAATAAAATCATTAATTCATTCATTCATTCATCATCCCAAGTCCAATTGAGAATGAAGGGAATCTGCATGAGGACTTGTCGAATAACATTCCAGATGCCATCAAAAAAATTGTTATCCAATCGAAAGTAGCGATTACAGCACTGAAGATGTTGAGAGATGAGATATTATATCATATCATAATAATCGTTAAGAAACTTAGCTAACAAAAACCTAGTTAAATAATACCCCCGATGCCCCGAATAACCCCGATAAATAGCCCCGATGACTGCCTCGTTGGTCTAGTGGTCGTTATGAGGTCCTGGGTTCGATTGCCTGGTTGGGCAAAATTATATTGGGTTTCCCATCAGGAATTTCTCAATAGCAGCCCGGTGTCTGGACTTTGTGCTCGGTTGATGGCAATAGGCTCGCTCCCTATTGCATAGGACTTAAACATACCTGGTGAGATATGGGTATACTATACATGTATGTGGATGTATTAGAAAGGTGTGGTCAAATTTAAGGGTGTGATATAAACCATCAAACTGAACAACTTTCTCCATGGGACCAATATCGTAATCGAGAAAAAATTATCAGCTATTCCGTACAAAACTTCAATATTTACGGGATCCAAATGTATGGGATGGTTGATAATTTTTTCTCGATTACGATGTTGGTCCCACGGAAAAAGTTGTTCAGTTCGATGGTCTGTATACCTTTCTGATACACCCGATCACCTCTGCCTAACCCTATGGGCAACCAGGCGTAATGTTATATTTTGTGTGTATGCCTTCGCCTAAATCGGGACTAAACGAACGCGCTGCTTTGGCGCGATTGATTAGTTAAACGCAGGTTTTGATTGGCTAGTTTGAAGGCACAAAATTTTATTACCCATTATCGTTATCAGCTACCTCAAAAACCACGAGAATGACATCCATGTTGAAAAAAAATAAACTAAAGAGAAAAATAATAATATAAATAGAAAAAAAAACTTAACAAATAAACAGACACTCAAATGTCGTTTAAAATAATAATAATGTTGGTGACGATGTTGATCTCAAATAAACAAATTAATTAATTAATATCGTTTACTTGGGACAACCCTTGCTGTTGCGACAATGTCTAGACGTTGTCGACATTTACCACGAGATCAAAGGCGTCGTCCTACTGTATGTTTTTATACTGTGGTACTAGTGAGAACCAAAACTCCCATTAGTTCTACCATAGAACTGTGGAATAGAAGAACAGAGATACGCAATAGCCCTGCGGGTCGCGAAGATCAGAAAAATGTAATGGTTCATCAATCGCCACCTGGTTAAAATTAATTAATTAATAGTTACCTGGGTGTGTGGTCAGCTAGAGATTAAGTAAAGGGCACGTGCTCCTCTACATCTAGGGCTATTGCGTATCTCTGTTGAAATTTCATAGTGATGATCACTTGGCAAAGTGTTTAACGATTAACTGTCAAACAGTTTCGTATTGGCTATCTTCAGTGACTAACTAGGATGACGTCATAAGCACCGAGTATTGCTGATAGCCATAGGGCGTAGAGGTTCATCTTTAATTTTCTAACCATAGTAATACAAAGTAGACAAGTACTTTTGTGGTTGCAACAGCTCTATAATAGTTCTCATCATCGTGCGTTCATATTTTCGAAGATAGATGATGATTTTCGAAGCGCATACTTTTGGTTGGACGTCTGTACGTACGATACCAACCTTGGTAAATAAGCTAAATTATAAATACCCTTCGGGGAAGGCGTGATGTTGTGTTGTGTGTTAAATTATAAATGAATTAACTAAACTTCCAAAATATTTTCATCTACCTTTCCAGAAGACGTCGATTCTAATAGTACTTTGAAATCGATTTGCAATATTTCGTAAAATAGTATATTTATAGGTTTAATCAATTATTACCAAGCCTAGTCCATAAATAACGTAGTTCACCCTAGCTGAATCAGTTTGACGGTGCGTGTGGGATTGAGTGATACCCGGCGCGGGGAAGTGGGGGCAAATTATGAATTTGAGCTGAGGTATCACAAGCTCTTAACTAAATCTTTTGCTGGTAATGTGATTGGCTGCAGGAACAAGGCAGAGTTATGAATGTGTTTGCTTTGAATATGAAGACACTCCAGGAATAGTAATAATTACAATGAAAGTCTTAAGCTATAATAACCGCTTTATGCATTTAAGAATAACGCATTTACGCAATGTACCTACCTTAGTTTTTTTAACGATGTTTTTATAATCGTGTAAGTGCTCAAAAATCTCAATATTTTGCCCACGATGGTCCGACCTTTTGGAAACCAAAATGAACAAGATTGATCAATACAAATGTTCTCTCAAATGAAAACGTCAACTGAACATGAAATCTGATTGCAGACGGCAAACCGTACGATAACAAATAATAACAAAAACTTGGTTTTGAAGAAAACCAATCTTAGACGTATACCTATTGTTGACGAGACCAATACTATAAAGTGCTTATATTTATTGTGATTCTCAAAGATTGATGCATTTTAGATATCTAGTTTTGGAATAAGTTACACAAAAAGGGTATTTTTAAGGCATCGTGAATTAATGAAAAGGGTTTCGAACGACCGCCCGCATAATGGGCAACACGAATACAAAAAACAGTAAAAGGAACTATCCAAACTATCGGTGTAGAAATCTGTGCCAACTTTGTGTTTAGTTTCAGACTACTGTAAAATTATTATCCTAAAGTAAAAAATAAACGACCAAAACATACTACGTGTTTTTTTTCTTTCTAAAAATATTATTCCTTTTGCATGTTGGACACAAAGCTAATATATAAAGTAGGTATGCCAACTAACAACAAAAAAAAATAAAAATCTAACTAACCGAAACCGAACATTCAACAAACTAAAATAGGGCGTCAAAAAAAAGTATAAGTATTTATAATAGGTTGGGGAAAAAGTTTCTTCGCATTTTTTAAGAAAATTCAAAACATTTTTTAATATACATTATTTACATTTATCTAAAGTATGTAGGTACAATTTTGTTCGATAACTTTTCGCCATCTTGTAGGTAGGGACATGATACCATTGCTACAGAAATTTTGGGACTTCTGATCAAAATACCGCGACAAGTGGTTTTGGCAGTCCTCTCGTGATGTTAACCTGACACTGCCTAAAGAATTCTGAAGAGACCGAAACAGGTGGAAATCTGAAGGTGCAAGGTCAGGACTATACGGCGGATGCATTAACACCTCCGAGCCAAACTCTCTTAATTTTTGCTGAGTGGCTAAAGATGTGTGAGGTCTAGCGTTATCATGATGAAAAACCACACCCCTTCTGTTGATTAATTCCGGCCGTTTTCTCTCAACTTCTTGCTTTAATCTCATCAGTTGTTCGCAGTAGAGTTCAGAATCGATGGTCCTGCCTGGTGGTAACAGCTCATAATTAATAATGTCCTTCCAATCCCACCACACACACAGCATCACCTTGTTGCGAGTTAACCCGGGTTTCGCCACAGTCTGTGAAGCCTGACCGGCCTTTGACCACGACCTTTTTCGCACGTTCTTGTCGTACGTGATCCACTTTTCATCACCAGTTATCAGCTTCTTCAAAAATGGTTCGGTTTCATTACGTCGTAATAAAGAATCACAAATGAGTACACGGTTCATTAGGTTTCTTTCAGTGAGCTCGTGAGGTACCCAAATATCGAGCTTTTTTGTGTACCCAGTTTTTTTCAAATGCGCCGAAACTGTTTTGTGGTCGATTTCCAGTTCTTCAGCTACGTCGTAACTAATGATATGCCGATCTTGCTCCACTTTTTCAAAAAGGGCATCCATTTTATTCGTATTAGGGCGACCAGAGCGACGTGCATCTTTGACATCAAAATTTCCGGATTGAAAACACTTAAACCAAATTGTGCTACTCTCACAGACACTGCACTGGGTCCATAAACATCGCAAATTTTTTTCGCGGCTTGCGTTGCATTTTTGCCTTTTTTGTAGTAAAATTTTAAAATGTATCGAATTTCTTCATTAGATTCACTCATCTTGACAGTACGAAAAACAAATGAAAATCACACATTTTCCCATTTTGAATTTGGAATTATGTTCTTTAAAATTTAAACTTTCAATGATACCAAAACCAGCCAGATACAAATAGTATAGCCAAAGAGATTTTATTTTAAGTTCATACATACTATAATGCGAAAAGACTTTTTCCCCAACCTAATAAATCCAAACCCAGAACTTTTATATATTTTTAAGCTATACAATTATTTGGAAATGGAACCCAGGACCGGCAGCAAGCCATGGCTCAAAGATTTTAGTCTCTGCGCCACTTATCATCACTAGCCATACAAAGATATAACTTTACCACTAAGAAACTGTCAAAGTCTAATCGTCCTTTAGACAAAATCGATTATCACAACTTCCATAAATAAAAACAACATAGCCTTCCTTCTACCCAATAGTTGTCAAAATTTTCCGACTCGCTAACCCCCTACGCACTTTGAGAACCACTGGCGCGCACTATAGTGCGTGTATCAGCCATAAAGCTCGTCTAGACAGGTGATTTACGTTCACCTGCGCGCTCTGAAAAAATACCCGCCATTCGACCTTTTACAAAGTTATTTATTATTATTATAGTTTAATTTTTGGGGTTCCTGGTGGTGAAAGCGTAGGGTAAGCTTTAAAGTTTTATGTTTTTCACTGTACGAAAAAAATAAAATGGAAACAGACATCGGTGAAAACCATCTTTTAGGTGATCGGTTCGGATTGGTTCGAAAAAGAAGTGAACGTTAATTTCTACAGAAGAATCTTCTTACAAGAGACATCATTTGAAATTGCTACTTATTTAAAAAGTTCTGAGGCAAACAGGATCACTCACTTCTTCACTTAATACTTCACTGAACAAAAGCTCCGTTTTATTAGTGAATCAGTTGCGCCGTCAAGGTGGGCACTTAGCGCAATACTTTGAGCCACAAATCTCGTACACAATACGTACGAATACGTACGGGTTCGTACGGACCCTACAGGAAATCTCTTAAGACGATAGTGTTGCAAATGGGTTCCGTGGGGCTCTTACATCAGCGGCTAACATGGATGATAGCAGACATGATTTCTTAGCGAAAAAATAGATGCTTTGTGAATGAAGGTCGAAGCGACTGTCATGAAAATTAAACTTTATATGATATTTACCCTATATGCCAATGTAATCATGAACTTCATTTTCATTAGTTTGAAAAAAAAACCATTTAGTAACTAGTCTAGTTTTTCATGCAAGTGTCACAAAAAATAAAATTATTTCAATTTACATTTTGAACTCTCGACTCATTTCAGTTTATCTTTAATTTGAGAATTTTTGAGTGCGTGCAGTAATTTCATAATAAAGGCATTCTCGTATTTCGTGGCCGTGCAATGCGGTGTAACGACTAGGATTAGCTCTGAGGTAGACACTAATGCCACGTAGTTGTCCATTTGAGTCGACACAGACACGGATACCGAAACATAATCGAAATTCGAAGTTTTAGGCGTAAATTAGAACTTAAGTATTGGTTAAACTATGTTGCAAAGAAAGTGATCCTGAAGTTATTTATTTTACTAATCATTTTCCAGCCCTTGGCCTATGTACTTGGGGTTGACCATTCGTCCTAATGATGCAGTTAAAGTGAAACAAGGTGTGAGCATGGGAAAAATGCATTTTTCTACTGTTTGCTAACGCTTTGAAGTGTCTACTACACGGCCATAGCAGTAATAACGATAAACCTCATATTGTGTCTCGTTAGTGTCCTTCAAAGCGTTAAGTAAATAGCGCACTGGTACACTGGTTGTTCTGCATGTGATATTTTTATTTAATATGTAGTTTTCAATACAATGTAAATTTTTAATGAAAAATAAATGAATGAATGAATGAGCATGTGAAAAAATACAGGTTTATGTACGATTGATACCTAAATAGAATTGAAAACAGATTTTTCTATAGAGACACAGTATGTATGTGTCGACACAAATGGAACGCGCCTCCAGTGAATCTTCGGAGCCTCGTCCGGACAACGCTATTAGGGGCTGAAGAGATACGCCGACCGACCGATCTCATTGACTTTACCTTACGTTAATAGTTTAACTTTAGACTCATCGTAGTGCAAGAGTTTACCTTCTGTCAATTGGCTACAGTTGTTTTGAACTGGTTGGACTTACAGACGGTTGAAATGATTAGATGAATTAGAGAGACTTTGTGGTTTTGAATAGGTAAGAAGGTTCTGCCATTCTACTGTTACCTGTACCGTCTTCTTCTTCTTTTCGTGTCGATGAATACTTTGATTTAAATAATTTGCATTATTTAAGCCTATATTTGGTCTTTAGGTCATTAAAGGTGCAAATGAACGGGCACTGAGGACTCCAGCAAGTCAAAGTCAATTTTTTTTTAAATGTAATAGTTACATAATAGGCGCATTTGAAAGTCAAAATTTACAAAAAAAAAAAAAATATTAGAATCGATTTCGCCCCTTCCAAAAGGTAGTTTCGTGTGGAGAAGAATGGGCAAGAAACTCCACCGTTACTCTTTGAAAATGTTTTATAATATTTTGTATACAGATGTACACACATCAAAAGTGTCTAGGGATCAAGCATTTTTATGCGGATTTCTTGAGATTGAGATGTGGCTTTGTAATAAATTTATGATTTTATAAATTTATATGGATCCTTTTTGGTGCATTTCATAATTTGAATCAGGAACTGTGAATCAAATTCGAGTAAAAGATGAAAATCAGCTGTCAATATTTTCCCTATAAAAACATACAACGCATTGAAGACATTATTAGTGCTACTGTTTCCCTACTACTGATTAAAACCAACGTTATTATGGAGCGGCGACGTCATTTAAGCAGGGAAGAAATGCTCAGAGCCGTGGGAATGATAGAAGCTGGTTCCCGGCAACGTACTGTGGCTTTAGCTCTGAATACAAGTCAGAGTGTTATCAGTCGACTTTGGACACGTTACCGAAGCACTGGTACCGTGGCTGAGCGCCATGGAGGACGGTATCGCTGCACCACACGGAGACAAGACCGATACATTCAAATCTTAACTCGAAGAGCTCCAACTATAACCGCCATGATGTTAGCCGTGAGGCTTCATCACTCTTCAGGGAACTTAATTAGCGACCAAACAGTCAGAAACCGCTTGCATGAAGTGAACCTTCATTCCCGAAGACCGCTACGGGTACCACCTATAGCAATGCACAATCGTAGGATTCGATATCAATGGGCTCTTGAACACAGAAATTGGGCAGAAGAACAATGGCGTTTCGTGTGCTTTTCTGATGAGTCTCGTTTTGGTATGAGACCGGATACAAGACGTATACGACACTGGAGAACCCCTGGACGCCAACAGCGATTAAAATCCTGCCAGGAAGTCCATCCTTATAGTGGTGGAACCATCATGGTATGGGCGGGTATTTGGATCGGCGGAAGAACTGAGTTGATTTGGATCAGAGGCAACCTCAACGCTCAAATTTATGCTGAGACGATTGTATCAGACGTCATCGTTCCTCTACAAGTGCAAATCGGTCCCTTATTTCAGTTAATGCATGATAATGCACGACCGCACACCGCAAGAGTTGTAAGACAGACTCTCGCCGCAGCTAATATCAATGTCCTGCCCTGGCCTGCTCAGTCGCCAGACTTGAACCCGATTGAGCATGCATGGGATATGCTACAGAGAAGAGCTCTGCCGAATATGGAGGGTATCCAGTCGCAAGAAGACCTTTTTTTGTTGTTGCAACGAACATGGGCGGCCATTCCACAGCGTGATTTGGATGAACTCATTTTGAGTATGCCAAACCGATGTTCTTGTGTTGTTAGTGTTCGCGGTAGAAACACGGATTATTAATTGTTTAAGTTACCCAATAAAATTTTAAAGAAAACTGTTATTTCAGTCTTTTTTTTGAACTTTAATGTTAGTGGTTCAAATGTCAAAAATCCCTTTATTAGGAAAATGGCAAATTTCTTTATTAATGCAAAGGTGACTTGATTTATCGTTACTGTGACAAACGAAAACACTTTATTTGATGAATCCTTAAAGAAAATTTTAATTAATATCAATCAGGAGAAAAGTTATTGCAAAAATATATGTTGATCCCTAGACACTTTTGATGTGTGTATTATATGAAAACGATGATCAACTCGAGTAAAATTACTCTACCACAATAGGTAAAAGTAATTAAAAATGGAGCAATGACAGATAAATTAATTATGTGTTATATACAAGCAAGCAAGAATGCAAGTGGGACATGGTTCACTTCAAAAGGTTATCTACTACATGTATTCGACGAGCTTTTCAAGAATCTTGAATATCCTGAAAACCTGACACGTAATTTGAGTGAAAATTGAAAGTTAAGTTTTTTTTTTTCATGGTAATCTAAGTTGTATCATCAAGACTTATGGCCCATACCAAAACATATATTTAAAAAAAAAAATACTAGCCTACTCTGTCCCACTCCTGGACAAAGATGGAAGGAGTAGACGGAGCTCTACTACTTCCATCTTTCGTGAGGACACGCGTCCGCTTCCCTGTTTTGACCCCGCCTCACTGTCTCAGGGCACCAGTTCTGTGCTACCTGAGCCCACAGTTTGTCCGGCATGCGACAGACATGTCCTGTCCAGTCCCATTAAAGTTGGCCAGTCTTTTGAGCCTCGTCAGCTATCTTTGTTTTGGAGCGCAGTATTGTCTTTCGCGATCATAGCAAAAGACAATAATTTAATTAAGAATGAGTCCCGAGAGCGTCAGATTTCACAAAGAAATCACCAAAAATAAAAGACAGAGGTATACCAAGACTTTATGTAACTTAAAGATATAGGAAAACGATCAGGTCTGCGTGTCGGAGGTGCGATTGCTATTAACGTGCGCCGTAAACGGACCGGTCTGGTCAGCCGGGCTGAGATACCGGGCCCAAGGATTATACCGCCGGACGGCACACCGGGAGGGGAAAACAAAGGGGTTTTCTTTATATTTTTTCTTTCTTTAGAGAATAGAGAGTATTGTGTCTTCTAGTCAGTATTGGATTATTGAGGTAGACTGTTGAAAGTAAAACTGGCTGATTGAGAACACAAGGATAGCACAATTGTCGTTCGAGTTACAGACTCATTTATTACCTATTTTTAAACATAAACATAACATCACGCCTTGTTACCCCGAAGAGTTAAGCAGAAATACAGTCATGTTATGTTTAAGTCCCATATAGGGGGCGAGCCTGTTGCCATCAACCGGGGACAAATCCAGACTCCGGGCTGGTAATGAGAAAACCAGATGGAAAAACCTAATTACGCTTTGGCTGACCCGGGAATCGAACCTAAGACCTCTTGCTCAGCAGTAGCGCTTCCGACCACTAGACCAATGAGGCAGTCGCGAGTTATTATTTTTAATTAACAGTTATAGTCATGTTCAATTATGACGTTCAGTTTTGATAAAACTATTAAAGTCGTATCAATAATGAACTTGTCACAATTGACTCTATAGCGTACAAAAAGATTCGGTTTCATACCGAAAATTTTTGAATACCTATTCGGGTTGGTCAGTAACTTCATTTCTTCCTATGAAGTTAATTATGGCATTTCCTGGTTAAACTGAATTTCAGTTGTAATCAAACTCAAACTCAAACTCAAAGCATTTATTTCAAATAAACCAATTACAGGCACTTTTGAATTGTCAATGGGTCGGTCAGTCAGAAAGATGAAGCTTGTTGCCCATTCCAAAGCGTAGTAGATCCCTATGGAGAAGAACGGGCAAGAAACTCCACGGACACTCTTTTAAATCATAATATTTTTACAAAATACACTTCTGGACACATCTATTGGCCCACCTTAGAGTTTAGGTTTCGATGGCCCCTACCGAAATGTGATTGCTAGATTGAACAAAAACTGTTGATGCAGTTTTAAACCTGATACATTTTACCATCTTTTTCGATCGTATTGTTTTAAATTTGAATTCAGAATACCATACGACATGGAGCTACGCCTAACAAGTCGGATATGCGCCTTGTTAAAGGCAATTGATTTTTGAATAAAAAACATGTTTTATCAAATAACGATTTAATTTAATAACGCGTGTTGCCTCCATGGGCATCTACCACAGCTCTCATACGATTAGGCATAGAGTTTATCAACCGCTCTATGAAATTTTGAGGGATCATCTCCCATTCCTCTTCTATGGCAGTTTTCAACTCCTGCATCGTCTGGGCAACTGGCTGACGAGCCCTAACACGTCTTTTTAGCTCGTCCCACATGTGCTCAATGGGGTTCATGTCTGGGCTTCTGGCTGGCCTGTCCATAACTGTGATGTTCACATCCCGAAGATATTCCCTGACGATGCCGGCCGCATGGGCTCTTGCATTATCATGCATAAAAAGGAAATTTGGGCCCACATAGTCCGCGTATGGTATCACGTGAGGTTCTAAGCACTCACGAATGTACCTTTCAGCATTTAATGTTGGCAGCCATGGTCCTGTAACAACCTCAAGTTGAGTTTTGCCGCTCGCGGATATACCGCCCCAGACAGTCCATGAGCCACCGCCATAAGCAACCCTCTCTTCAAAGCAGCATTGTGCGAAGCGCTCTCCCTTACGTCGGTAGACCTTCTTCCTTCCATCATTGCCATGTAACACAATTTTAGACTCATCAGAAAAGAGTACACGGCTCCAATCTTGCTGTGTCCAATTTAAATGACTGCGTGCGAAATGAAGGCGCGCTGTTCGGTGGGCTCGCGTTAGTTTGGGGCCATTAGCTGGCTTGTGTGGTACCATATCGCGTTCTTTTAACCTTCTCCGAACAGTTCGAGCGCTCACAGATACTCCGTGGAAGTCGCGAAGTTGGTTTTGTATCTCAATGGAGGTAAGGTGACGATTTCTCAAGCTGGTCGTCACGATGAATCGATCCTGCCTTTCAGTTGTGACCCGAGATCGTGGCCTTCCTTGGCGACGAACAAAGCCGCCAGTCTCTAGTTACCTCCGATAAACATTTCGGACCGCAGATCGACTTAAATTAAATTGAGCACTCACGTTTCTTTGGCTGTGTCCGGCCTGAATAAGTGCCACAGCTTGGGCGGCGACTTCAGGTGAAGTATCCATAGATTATTGATAGAACCTCACCTTAATGTTAAGAATAAGTAATGTTTGTTGCAAAACCAAAGATATCAATCACTTTTTCAAGAATTAAATCCAAGTAAACCAATAAAACCAAGTTTTCTTAGTATTCGATTGTTTGATATCAACAAACAGGCTCCAAATTGTCTTTTGTTTCTTGAAATTCTGTGTTCGAAATTCAAAAAAAGACTATTGAATGAAATTGTGAATGTGCCAGGTTCAAAACTGCATAAAAACTTTTTGCTCGACCTAATATAAAATTTTAGCTAGGACCAAACGAAACTGAAAATACAAGGTGGGCCAAAAGATGTGTCCAGAAGTGTATTGGTTACATCGTTCAAGTTGAAAATATACATGTGAGAACAATGTAGAAAGACGTGCACGTTAAAAAGCGTCCGTAATAAAAAGATAATAACTAAAACAACTAAATTAAATATTAAAATTAAAAATAAGCCATGGCAGCTAAGAGACGACCAGTCCCAACTGACGGCGCCCGTTCACGAACATGACGCATGGATCAAAATTGAAGACTGTTAATTAAAGTACAGGTGAAATTTTAATGGTTGTTTCATCCTGTTTAATAATATGTAATATATCAAAATTGTAACATTCTGCAAGAAAACTCCCATAACAATAAAAAAATAACATCCGTATCTGCTCCCAGTACATCCCGAATTCTTTCGCTACCTTATTTTATGGGGATTATACGATCATCCTCCACCTTGTCAACGTTACATACACAGGTTGGACATTGTTACCGATACCCATCCATCCATACCTTCAGCATCACCTGTATTACTTCAACAGTAAAGTTGAGAGTTGCGTGATTCGGTAGCCTAGTAATTTTGCACCTTTAGGGTAGAGTGGGGAAAATTGACTTACCCTAGATAAAGATGGTAATAGCCAGTGTTTTTTTTTTCTGGCAAAATTACTTTCGGCCGGTAACAGTTTTCTTGTTTACCTTTATTTTGTTTTTCTTTTTTTTTATGACGTCTGGGCTCGCCTGCGTGTGCACAGGAAAGTGGTTATCGAGACAATTGGACGGTAATAAAGTGAGGTAGGGTAAAAGATAGTAAAAGATTGATTGTTTTGATGTGTTGGCTTATTGATTTGTATTGCTTTTGTTGTTTTTAATGTCAACGGGAGTAAATTAAAAGTGTGCTAAGAAAACATGAATCTCAAAATAAATTATCATCGGAAAAACTTAAGACGAGATTCGCGAAATGAAGTTTTTCAGTAGCGCTTCGTTAAATTATGCTGATATTTTACTTGGTTAATTTAATTTGGGTGGATTTTAGTAAAATTGGTGAGTAATATAATTGCTTCTCAATTCGATGAAGATATTAAGCTGATGGTTATATTTTTTTCATGTAATAAATGTTTACCAAGCAATGGCTCTCACTACAGGTCTGCTCACACACTACCTCTACGTACAATAATTAACACGGTTAAAATTTAACTGAAAATTTGACATTTTCACACCAAAACCTACAAAACTTTTAACAAAACTACTTATAATCTTACATTTGCTACTATTCTAACGCCAACATTTTCGCGTCCACCGAGCACCGAACACCGGTACGACTGCAGCAGGAACCTTGCCAAAGTAACCTGTCAAGCCGCTGCCACGTACCTACTGCGTACCAGATTTATTTTGTATAGGAAATTACTGTTTTAGTTCAAAACTGTGTCTGCCTTTGAATTGTTAGAGTGCTGAATAATGGTGAATTGTGGTGAGGCTGTAATGGTCTTGTAGAAGATATGGTGTTCTGGTATTCAATTTATAGATTTTTAGGATTCATAAATAAGTAATATGTTATTCGAAATTCCGTGATTGAAGGTTAAAGTTTAGTTTGCATCGGATTTTTCTGCTAAAGTATTTTTTTAAAAGCCTTTGATATTTTCTGTCAGGAACAAGTAATAGAAACGTATACTATTAGACTGTTTTTACCAACTATCAGCTAGTTAATTTCAGAACCTATTGGAACTCAACAACATGAAAATCTGTAATAAAGAAAGAATCCTTCATAATCCGACTAAATCTAATACAACTGATATTTTAAACTAGAGACCTACCTATCATCCCCATATTACTATTACTCAAAACTTCCCACAAAAACTGTGCCATCCAAGCCCACTTTAAGCCATCCAAAGCCATTCATAGCCCATATTGAGTTTTATTTCCGACAGTACCTGTTGTATGGCGCGCGGGACATTGAATGTAATATTGTGGATGAGAGGATGGCTCCTCTGCCAAATAGCCTCGACCATTGCCAAATTAGATCATAAAGGTTAATATGTGAGGGGATGAGCACGTAGCTACCGGCTTGTATTTATTTTGTTAGGTTCTGCGGCTTTAATGTAGTTTTATGATCAGCATGTAGTGTATGATTTGGATTGAGGTTCCATGTTGTGTTGGCTATTGAAACTGCACTTGGAACTGCCAATAGAGCTGAGGATATTATTTTTAATGACATTATAATAAAATCATTTTAGAAATTGATGTAGTTATGAGAGTAAGTTGATGAGAGTGCAAAGTTAAGGCTGATTCACATTGTAGGGAGTTAAGTTCCTTGATGTCTATACAGAGTGTATCAGAAAGGTGTGGTGAAGTTTAAGGTCTGGTACAGACCATTAAACTAAACAACTTTCTCCATGCGACCAACATCGTAATCGAGAAAAAAATATCAGCTGTCCCATACATTTGGGTCGAGTATGAAGGTTTGCACGGGACAGCTGATAATTTCTTCTCAATTACGATGTTGGTCCCATGGAGAAAGTTGTTCAGTTTGATGATCTGTACCACACCCTTATATTTCACTAAACCTTTCTGATACACCCTGTATTGTGAAACTTCACCGCGAAAAACCGATTAAACTTTTTAAACTTTCGCGATTTGTACACATTATAAACAAATTGAGAACGGGTCTTCTCGCGATATTCCTTTTTACGAGGTAAACAGGTACCTACTCGTTTCCCGACGTTTCGACCGCCTTGCAGCGATCGTGGTCACGGGAGCTCCCGTGGCCACGATCGCTGCAACGCGGAAAAACCGATTCTTTTGGGCTAACGTTTGGACACGACTATTGCAATAAAGCTATTAGAATTTTTGGTTCCAAGAAAACTAAATTGGGCACCAATTATTTGTCAATTAAAGATTCTATTACGGATGACATACAGTGTGTAGCCGCAGATAAAAGGAATTATAAGCCTCCTATTGTGCCATGTTGCCCTGGTCTGTGCGGCTTCAGACCCTTATTTTCCTACATTTCACTCCAGCACAAATACTCTTGACTCCAACCTCATTGGATGCTGCGCCGTATCTCACTCCTACGTGTAGTAATGGTTCGCTTATTGTGACTTAGCGCGAAGGTGCTACCTTATCTCTGAAGAATTTGGCTCAAGCCCCTGCTTCTTAGAGGAAAATACTGTGTTTTTGTGTGCGATTTATTTGTCTACAAAATGTTTGGAGGATTGTTAAAAATAAGAGTTTAAAGTGGTTTTAAAATTCTAAATCATCAACGGTGAAAAAGAAAAATAATTTACCAAAAAAATTCAAGTTTATGTTATATAGGGTGACTGGTAATTAGTGACCGATACTTAAAAGCACATGTTTGTGTTCATGATAACAAACAACTTTTACTATGGGAACAACCCGGAAATCGCGAAAAAAGAAATCAGCTGTTCCCTAAATTTTGACGAGTTATGCGAACTAATGCAGGGAAATGCTGATTTTTTTTCGCGATTTCAGGTTTGGTATAATCATACACTAATAATCGGTCACTAATCACCCTAAAACCAGTCGCCCTAAAATTATATTTTCACGTATTTTGCTATAACTACATATTGTGTACTAATCGATAGACCAATGTTTGGGGATTTGAGCTAATGCCTCCTTGATCGAAGAGCTGATAACGATCTCATATTTTATGTTAATCAATTAGGTACTAGGTATTAGATAGGTAAGTACTTACTAACATATCCAAATCGAATACTTGTAACAGCAAACTAGAAGGCTAACAGAACAAACAGTTACCTATAATTTATACGAGGACTAAGACATGAAAGTGACAACAATATTCATTAAAGATAACAGTACTGTGTACAAGGACAGTACGAGACAATCCGGCTGAAATATATCTCCAAGTGAAATTTCTTTATTTTGGGGACGAGACGGCCGCGCTGAAACCAACTATATTGCGCTCCTGGACTGTAGATTTGTGGATAAGGAGTCTCTTACAAAAACATTGATCTTTTAGTTTGACATATGTAACTATTATAGAAACGATGACCAAAGAAACGATGGATGGACTGTGTGAAAGATGACATGGCTGGAAAGGGAGTCACTACCGAGATGACGACTAATAGAGAAGTATGGAAAAAAAGCGGCCAAGTGCATGTCGGACCACGCACAATGAAGGGTTCCGTAGTTGGGATGAATTATTCCAAGAACAAATTTAACATTGTAGTTGAAAAACATGTTCTTCCGTACATTCCAACTGTAAATGTAAGTTTGTACTCACAATATTGAGATATTTACCATGTTATTTTAAGACCACAGACTTCTTATAGGTTTTCCTGTAATCTACAGATAAAGATCTATTTTCTGTATTGTTTCCAAAGTTTTAGGCTCAGTAGTTTTGGAGATAATTATGGTCAATTTTCATCTATTTTTTTAAATAACTTTAAAGCAATTTATTTTAAAATTATAAAAAAAACATATTTGAGACTCTCATAGTAAGTCCTTTCATTTGATATGTAACACGGTATAGTTTGTAAAACTTTTTTTTAAATTTTCTTATATGCCTCCCAAAAGTGACCCCCATATTCAAAATTCATTTATTTACTTTACCCGTACGTGTTTGGGTCACAGAAATTTATATTTGTACCAAATTTCAACTTAATCGGTCCATTAGATTCGGAGCAAATTGGCTGTGACACACGGACAGACAGACAGACACACGAGTGATCCTATAAGGGTTCCGTTTTATCCTTTTGAGGTACGGAACCCTAAAAAGGGACATGTTGCGCCGACCCCTAATAGATTGGGATAAGGGCAGGAGAATAAGGTAATGAAAATGATAAGTAACTACTAAAGTGTAAAAGACTGTTAAAATGTTAAAATTCATATGCAGAGTTAACTTAGATTTCTATGACAGACTGACTGTTAATTGTATATCAGGGGTAATTTTCAATAAGTTCACTTAAATAAAATGCTAGATTACTTTAAAGTGATTTTAGTTGGAGTACTTAGCAAAGATTGGCGTTAGTTTTGTAATTTGTTGTGTTTGTGGACGGTAAGAAAAATCTAGTCAACTTTTTACAGTTTCTGGACTACTTTTTGGCACCTGAAAAGTTATTTCTGGGTTCCATATCCAGCTTGATATAGTCGAAGTGGTACACCTATCTTACGCAAGGAACATTGCCAAAGCAACTGCCACAGTGGCGCTGCAAACGTACCGACGTATCTATGGTACCCTCTACTTGTCAAGATGCGTCGCGCTGCAAGTCTACAACAGTATATCTAATAATATTATGTTACCTATGAAATTGCCGTTTAACATAGATAAAAGAAAACGTTGTTGATGCACTTTTGCCATTTTATAATGAAAGTACGTTGTTTCCTCTGCTATAGAAATCCTGGGGACGGGAATCGATGAATTCTAAGGCGTTTTTCGCCACCTCATTGGATTTTAAATTTTTCCCCGGGGCTCATTGTTGAGATCAAAATGTCTAGAACGGAAGCGGTCAGACCAAAAACGCACCGTGCGTTCACTTGCGGTACCGAGTCCAGACATGTCGTTAATATTGCGTGCTGTCTGTGCTGCGTTGGTGCCACGACGGAACTCGTATTCGAAAATAGCGCACTACCTAATACTTATTTCGATTTTTCCACGGTTACAGAAACATCGATATCAAAGAAAAATCGAACGGCGGGAAAACAAATGAAAAACATTTTTTTTTTAAATATCATTCTATTTAATATAAAATTATTTTGAATTTGGAATTCTAAATAGAATGAAATATATTGATCTTCTCACTAGCCGGTATCAAAAATCGGCAATTTCATAAGTAAAGACCTATTATAATGAGCCTTGAACTTCCCCATTACTTTTCAGGCTAACGACCTTGTCTACGTTCAAATAAGTATACCTACGTATCCATACTTCGGGTAAATCACCGTGCAGAAACAAATATCTCGGCAAGCAAACAAAATAGCTGACACTATGAAACAACAAAGCACAGAATATGAAGATTTATCACCAATTACATAGAAAGGATCAAGCAAACAATACCTATGAGAAAAAACTTAGAAAGCATCGCTTAGTCTCAAACAAAGTTAGGCACAAACAAACTAATGTACTGATGATAATTTATTACGATGTTTATGATTATTACAATAAATATCCAAATTATTATGTGAATTTTAATTACCCACATATTATGTAGCCATTTACAGTAACAACAAAATTCAGTCAGTTAATTGCAGTTCGTTGACTAAATATTGTAAAATAAATTATTGTACCTGGTTAAACGTCACGTATTTGATTGCCTGGTCTATTACGAAGGGATAAGATGATGAACCAACTAAAAGAAAAGAAAAGAAAGAAAAATATTTTATTTGGGACACGCACAGGAAATACAGTTAAAAAAGAGCATATAAAAGTAACAAAATAAACATTAAAAAACAAAAAAAAAGAAATCAGACTAAAAAAAAAAAAAAGACCTGTGCGAGGCCAAAAAGGCTCCCATCTCAGCATAAAGCTGCGATATTTAAAAAATAAATACCGCAACGCTGGTATTCTGATAGGGCCTGTGTGATGCCACGGACATACTCACGGATATCAATTAAAAATAGCAAGGGGAATAAAATCAAATAAAATAAAATACAAATACTAGAATACTTGAAAAGAAAAAAACAAAAACCGTCAATAAGGTGTAAAGTTCGACTCACGCTTGACGCCCTAACTAAATACAAAGATGAAAGAAGATTCAGAAGAAAGAAAATTAATTTGAAAACGCGTTGGTCAAATTCAAAACGAGACTTTTCTTTAAAAGAGTGAGAAAAAGCATAAAAAATAAATTTTCATTGTAATTTCAACACACACTCACAATCCCCATACACAAAACGCTACATCCTTGCACAACAGCATAAGTAAGAGATAAGCATTTCCACGTAATTGGCTGAATTAAGCGCTGGCGGCGCGACGTGCAGCGCCGGAATTTAATTTAAATGTTGGCGCGTTAAAAATTGGCGGCAAACGTTGTTACCTGTCGTGTAAGCACGTCACGCCACGCTGTGTCACGTGACGCGCGCTGACGTGACAGCGGCGTGTTTTAGCGTGTTGTTGAAGAAAAATGTATGCGGTTTTAAAGTGTTTTTTGTTTGTTTATTTTTATGTAAATTATAGAGACCTTGTGATGTTGTATTGTATAAAAGAACTGGCTTTAAAAAGTAATAAAAATACTTGTTTAAATCAACTTCAGTTATAAAGATAGGATTATTCAGCATGATAATGAAGTTAAGGTATACATTTTTAAACAAATGAGAAAGAATCAACTGCAAATTGTTACAACACTTTTAATTTTTTCCACCCTTTTTTCTAACCACATAACAAAGTTTACCAAAACAATTTACTAATGAATCCATTATAAAAACTCTAAAACTCAAATAACAAGATTTACAAAAATTCCTTCATCAAATAGTCGATTAAAATTAAACGTGTTTCAACCCCCTCCCTTCAGCCGGTTACGTCGTAATTTTTATTTTCAACAATTCATCACGTCGCTGTTTCTTGGGGGTTGTCACGCCGCGTGACAGGTGACGCCCGTCGCAAGCGTTTTTTTGCAAATTAATAAATTGTATTTTTTCGTTTAGACCACTTTGTGAAGCCTTCACGTTTAACGTGAATAATGTTTCACGTCCTTTTAGGTAAATGTTTAACTTACTTTATAGGGTTTTTAGATTACTTTGTGTTTGAATATCTTGTTGACTTAACTATTATGCTTTGTATAGAGTCATCTAAAGTCATTTGCAGACTTTTTAAACTCGGAGCAAAATCCAAACTTCTATATATCTCGTATATGTAAGCATGTCAATAACACAAAATGTCCTAACATTAATCATTTTCTTACTCTGTAATAACAGCATTAAATCATTGTACAGTCAGGGATATTAATTGTTAAGCAAATTGACACCATTACGTCAATTTGCTGTGTTGTATTCATTTGTGATTTGAATATACGGACAATTTAAGTTAGCGGTCAATTTGCTCAGCAATTAATTTTCTTGACTTTATAATCTTTCGTAATCATGACATGAAGGAAGAAACCCTTGTCTGTTTATATTTCTCGTATTCCATAATATTCTCGCATAAGCTTAATTGCCAGAGGTGCTCAACCTCTCAATACCAACGCCCCATAAACACGTTTACAGACGCTAGCACCGAGTACTTGGAGACAAGCGGCAGACGCTGCATAATACAGGTGTTAGCAACTGCCTCACGTAGACGTCGCGATAATTAGATGAAGCTCATTACCGACCCTCCTGCGGCCCGGTGTTGGCGGCCCCTGCCTGTGGATGCCGCTGGCTTTTTGTTACTTACTATTGATTAGCTGTTTTTGTACTCAGAGAAGGTGTAGTAATCCAGTGGTATTTCGATAAGAAGTTGGTGTTATTATAGACCGTTTTTTTTTTTACCTATTGTAGTAGGTATAGTTATTTCAATCTAGGTGCATTGTCTTCACATATAATGATATAATTAATGTATACAAAATATTGTAAAACAATTTGAAAAGAGTAACGGTGGAGTTTCTTGCCCATTCTTCTCCACACGAAACTACCTTTTGGAAGGGGCGACTAGAATCAATACAATTTTTATTTTGTTTTTGACGTTCATAAGTGCCTTTCATGTGCCTATTTGAAATAAATTATTTGACTTTGACTTTGAATTTGACGTAGATAGTGAAATAACTAGCCTAAAGAACGCAGACTGAAAACATCACTTGGAGTAAAACTCGGAAGAATTCCAGAGTTGATGAAGTCTGAAGATTCTGAAAAAATATCTGAAAACTTATTCAGAGTTTGCTATCTCCATAAAGATGAAAACATTGTAGTAGTAATGCATAAATAAGCATTATCATTGTAGGCAGCGGTATTCAATCAAAATGATACCGATCAATGATAATAGAATATCATTGATACCGATACTAAAACACTTCCAATAGCCCAGTTGTTCTTTAATTATATGAAATACATACATAAACTCACGCCTTCTTCCCATGGGGGTAGGCAGAAACTACATAACGACACCTGCTACGATCCTTACATACTCCTTTTGTCTCAGAGAACAAAAAGGAGATTTTTTCCATAAACACAAGACTGTGACCAGCTTTGAAATGCTAATAAACAGTTTATTTATTCATGTACATTGTACATACAAAACACAGAAACAGTTCCTACACAGAGCTAAAGAAACGTAGGTATATTATTAGCGGAGAAAATTGACCTCTCTCACTGCTGTCTATTGAAAAGTACCATCGAATCGAACGACAATAAGGAGTTAATAAACCTTAAATACCCACCACAAAACATTCCTATCTTCACAACCCTTGTCCTCCCCTATTACCTCCAGCCCATCCGATCAGATAGCACAATAAATCAGTCTACCTGCGCAGCCACTTGTCCTGCACATAAATCTCTGCTGACCCCGCTCTCATAAATATTGAACTATTGACTCGGGTCAGCGCCGCGCCGTAATGATAGTGCGATGGGGTCGCTTTGACTAGACAGACTTTGTCGTTGTGGGTACGAGGTAACAAGAGGTTAGTCTTTATTTTAAATCTGGTTTAAACTTGGATAAAGGTCACTGTTTTACCTTAAGGTGGATCCGCAGTGAAATTAAAATTTTCTTGCGATTTTTGAAATTATGGCAAGTGTCAGGATCAAAATATGATTCGGGACAGTAACAAATATGTTTTACAATAACATATGAATCATCAATACATCTCTTTAAGTTATATTTTCCGTGTTTCGATCTGATTTCCGATATCTGATCTGATTTCCAAAAAATATAACCTGACACTGACTTGCAAATTGCAAAAAAATGCAAGAAAATTTGAATTTCGCGGGTGGCCACTGTCGATCCACCTTAACGCCATCACGTTATTTTCCGAAACATTTCGCCTGTTGAAAAAGATTAGGAAACTGTTTTCTTCGTTTTCAAAGAAGAATTGTATCATTATTAAGCATCCATTATAACTTATTGGCAAAATCAACTTCAATTTGTTTTCACTAAGTTCGTTTTTGTCGGGCTGCGGACACCACGTTAAAAATCCCACAATAAATAACAGGTAAATGCAAATTAAATAGTTGTACTTAGCAGTCTAGAGTATCGAGCCGTTAACTGTGATGCTGATGACGCACGCAGCATCACAATGCTGAGGCTGCGACCAGCCCGCCGGTTGAACGCGTCCCAGAGGGTCATAGCCATCCGGCTAGTCCGGGGATACCGCACGGTCTCCTGTGAGGCGGCGTGCCTCCTTGCCGGATTACCGCCATGGGATCTGGAGGCAAAAGTCCTCGCGCACGTGTGGGAGTGGCGCGAGGAGGTAAAACGCCGGGGCGTATCTCCGCTGCCACGAGAAATCACGGTACAGCGGACAGAGCTCCGGCGGGATCTCATGGCGGCATGGAGAGTGCGATTGTCGCAACCCAGCGCTGGGCACGCCACAATTGCGGCGATAAGTCCCCTCTTTGAGGAGTGGTTGGAGAGGCGCCACGGCGTCCTCACCTTCCGCCTGACGCAGGTCCTCACCGGACACGGTTGTTTCGGGAGGTTCCTGTTTCGGATAAGGCGGGAGGAAACGCCCGGGTGTCACCATTGTGTGGATCGCCCGGAGGACACGGTGGAGCATACAGTGGAGGTCTGCCCGGCTTGGGCGGAGCACCGCCGTGTTCTCACGGAGGCGATCGGCGGCGGCGATCTCTCGCGTCCAAACCTGGTCCAGGCCATGGTGCGGAGCGAGAGTGCATGGGAAGCCGTCACCTCCTTCTGCGAAGCAGTAATGCTCGCGAAGGAGGAAGCGGAACGCGTGAGGGAGAGGCAACAGCCGCGCCCTCGCGCCCCTAGCCGCCGTAGGAGACGCCCTGGGCGGCGGGAATCGATTGCCGATTCCCGGCCACCGTAGGCGCGGGCTTGCGGACGACGAGTAATGGGCAGCTCGCCGTCCGGTAAGGACCAGGCCCGGGTCGACGGCGCGTTGTGTTCCACGCGCGCCTCAAAGAGATGTCAGCAGTGACGGGGTCAATTGGGCCGATGCCGCCGGGGTCGCGGGTAGTTCGAAAGAGATACCGTGGCCCTGGCACGGGCAGCTGAAGGAACATGGGTGGGTTTTAGTCAGTAAAAGTCTGACACGCCCTCCCGCCTCTGCCCAGAGCGGGAGAAGTCATTTGATGATTTCCCATCCACAAAAAAAAAAAAAAAAAAAAAAAAAGCATCACAATGCTAGTCATAGATGTTCGAGTTTCTTCTATCATCTGGTAATGAGAGGTAAATTAACTTTCATTCACTTAATTGCGTTTCCGGAAGAGAGAGTGTTAAGTTTAAAAGGTCCTACTTCTACGAGTACAACATTATTTTTAGTATTATGCGAAACCTGAATATAGTTTGTTCAGAATAAATAACTGAATCGATTCCAATAATTTTTATACCGTGTTATATTTTGCCCCAAAAATCTTTAAAAAAGGTTACAATATGGACACCGGGCGACGAACACAATTCACGGCAGGTCATAGCGGCAGTAGGCACGGGCGCCGCGTGGTGATCATGTTTTGTACGGACAACCAGGTAACATAACAAGCTTATAAATTTGTGATTTTTCATGATACAGTTTTGAAATTTTGTACATAGATTCTTTACATAATACTAGACACGTGTTTCGGGTTTCGCATATACTACAACTGCTGTTGTATAAGTAAAAGTCGTCGATTGTATTGGAGATACAAAGCAAACCGAAATCCGTTGCGTGCCGTGCGTGCGTTGCGGCCTGCGCGGACCAGTGGACGCTCAGCTTTAACGTGCTCTCCGAGACGCGGAGGAATCTCGGTATGTAAAGATGGTTAGCCATCCACGGACCCCAGTAAGCGTAGCTTAACCTGATGGATCGACCCGTGCGGCTGTTATTACTTAGCCACAAGCTCCTCCTTAAGAAAAGTCAACAATGAGTGCTAAATATGACTAATCATAATCAACCGCCACTTTGGCATCACGTCTTCAAAGAAAAAATCAAAATGCTTGTTTTCCCATAGGTCTATTCCTGACCGAAATCAGTATTAGAATAACAATTTATAGTCATCAAGTAACCGAAAATTCTCACGATTTTCGATGACAATGACATCACTGCCTACCTCACGATGAGTGGATCGTGATGATAGCTACCTAGAGGTCTACTTAGTAGTCCAGACCGTGGCGTGATACACGTCCGGTGATGTATACTGCATAATAATGTTAGTTCTAGACTGTGGACGTTGTTTAACTAGAGTTTAATAGGAGGATGAGGAAAATATCAATAATATAGGTAGGTAGCCACGTGGCGTTTCCACCATACTCCTCAAAGTCGTAAGAAGTGAAAAAGTGTGGGTTGAAGTTTCCACCTGCCTGTTAACTTCCTAATCTGCATATCTTCCATAAGGTATAATTCCTTTCTTATCAATGCAGTCCTGGCGATGGTCGTGTGGACCGGATGGACTGCTTACATACGGCACTGGTGTGATAGGCATGTTGCCGTCAGCAGGGCTATTTTATTGTATTTTTTATTTGTATGATCCTTTTATTGTTTTCTGTATTTGTGTGTACTCCACATATAAGCTGAGATTGCTCGAATTAGATGTATTTTATTTTATTTTTATTATTTTTATCTCTTGATGCCACCATTGAAATGAACGGCTAGAAGGGCTAAATGGTGCACTCCGTATTTTAGGTAGGTGTGAAGGTACAACTAGGTACTCGTGGGTCTCGACTTGTCGGGCTAATTCAGTGTGGGCTGCCGCGCACCGGCCGGCTCGCACGTTAGTTCGATACTCACTCACGCGCCGCGTCGTAAAAGAAGACAACCCTAACTAGTCAGAAGTAACGCGATAGAAAGAGAGGCATGTTCTAGGTAGTCAGAAGGTATAAGAGTAACGCGATAGAAAAGAGGCATGTTCTAGGTAGGTATAACTTGCGACCTGAATTGCACTTTATTGTGTCGTAGCAAGAGTTGCTATTTATTTAAATGATTTTGCGGAGTGAATCTTCTGTACTTGTCATAGAAATATAAAAAACAGGAGAAGTGGCATGGGGGCGTGCCTGTGTCCACGCGTTATGCGCACGCTGTGCCTTTACTCGCCAAATGGCCGTCTCCGCGAACTAGTACGCTTTCGACCGTGGTCACGATAAATTATAAAAATGCCGTGTTGTTCAGTGGTTTCCTGCAAAAACCGAAGTGATATTAAAAACTTCGTATCTCACGGGATCACTTACCATATGTAAGTAAAAGTATTTTACTGTATTTATCTTTAAAATCATAAAAAACAACAAATCGTAAAATATTTCTTGCTTTTACTACGTTATTTTTGTTTTCAAATATCGCAGCGGCTGTACTATTTTTGCAGCAAATACATTGCTCCTTAACGACTACCTTAAGTATGTCGCTAAGCGACTGGACAAGCAATGTAAAAATAACAAAACGATACTTTATTTACGCGGAGCGTCGCATAGTACAGCCGCTGTGTCTTGCGGCGAGATAGTGATGAGGTTAAGATCCACTAAAGTAGGCTATCGATAATAATGTCGATTGCCCAACGAATATTATATTGCTATTATAGTTTATTTTTCAATTTGTCAACCGTTTTAGCCCGGTTGGAACACTTGAAAAGATGACGTTTAAGTACGGTTGGGAAACCTTTGAGAATGTAAAATAATCTTTTTTACTGTTTTTGATTATTTTACAGCGTACCTAGTAGAGAAATGCATAACCAACGGTCGTAAAGTAAGTTTATTAATGTTTAGGTGGAGTGTTTTTGGGTTTAAATTATCGCATCTTCGTGCTATTTCCTTACGTTTTTTTGGTTTTGGTATTTTACTTCCGCTAAAGTCTTTAACTATGCACCACAAGATTCAAATGCGTTGTAGTAATCGGTATGGTTCAGATAAAATATTAGTGATTTTAGCTTAAAATAAGTCAACATATTCATGCTATTTATTTGTTATGCATGAGTATGGTATGTGTTTGTTTTCATATATTTAACTATTTCTTAACTAAGGGTTTTTTGTTAACAACAAAAGCCTATTCGCCTGTTGCCTGCTACCTGCTTACTCATCGTGAGGTTAAGAAGTATAGACCACGCCTTAGGTATGTGAGCGGTGGGATGGAGGAGCAGGGGCGCATTACTCAGTACGTGCGTTGCGAACCGCCGCCTCACCCCTGTCTCAGCGGCCAACTAGTTCCTAGACTATAGACTATAGCTTAAGATACTTATTATGTAAATGATAAATAAGTTCTTATAGTACCTTTTTAGCTTCCCAAAAGATACAAATACAAAATAAGAATGGATTGATGCCACAGTAAGGCCACCTAACTGGTTCCCAACAAAATATAGCACCATATGCTCAATTCACTTTAAGGCAGAAATGTTCCAGCCTCTAAAGAAAACTCGCAGGCTTTTTGAATGGGCAATCCCAAAATTAAGAGTACGTCAAGTACTGAACAAATACCTCCACTTTACAGGTCAGTGAGTAAACACATCATAACAGGGTTCAACAATTCCTATGGTTTCACAGCCTAAACCAACTTAACCGGATTGTTTTAATTTATTGATTCGTGTTTTTTTTTTAATATACATTTTTTTTTTATTTAAAATGTATAATACTTTCTGGACATATCATTTTTTATTTTATTTTCAGGACCCCAAATTTTTCTTGTAGGTACAGTAATAAATGGAAGTATCGATAACTTTCCGTTTTAGTCAATCACTAGCGTATATGTAAAATAAATTGCTTTTTGCACAACACAATAATAGCGACAGTTGTTTTTGTGTGAGTAAGTTGTACGGTGCATGGTAAATGCACGCTGTGTGTGACGAGTTAAGGTTTATAATTGATTGTGTAGTATGTTCTGATTTATGAATTGCAAGTGTGTGCGCGACTTTGTATCTATTGCTTTTAGTGAACTACATGTGTAGTAGTGGCGCGGTGGTGGGGCCAACCTAGCGACATCGGGTTCTGATACATTTTCAACTACCGGGCATATCTCCTTCTTTCATATATCTATGGTACTTGTACTAGTAATGTATTCTGCGCTACTGGCAAAATCACGATGCATGGCAGAAAGATGAGCAAACAACAACACAGAAGTACTCGTACGATACTGCTGTAGTTTTGATTTTCCTAAGTTCAGTCTCATTTTACGACCCGAGTGAAGAGTCCTGTGCCTTAAATTATCCTTACTAAGAATAAAGAGATCTGCTCGATTAAAAAGGGTTCCAAAAATTTGCGCAGTTTTTTTTTCTTTTTTTATAATTTCGTTATTGAATTATGAAGTATTAGGTATAGGCGAGGGTTATGTTTAGAATAGTATATCGGGCAATTGAACTCAACGGCTTAGCTGGCACAAACACACTCTTTTGTCCAAATTTCCCATGACTTTTTTGTATAAATGTGACTAAATTTCGTTGATGCAGCGTTGAATCTTCTCCTTCAATGCACGGGTGGTTGTGGGCTTGTTGGACCTTTGACTTCAAATAACCCTTAAAGAAATCCAGTCCTGTTAAATCACATGATCTATGAGGACAATTCTGATCACCAAAACGAGAGAGTACACGACCAGGAAATGTCTCATGCAGTAATCGAATGCCCGATGTACTATTCCATACATAACCCTAGCTTATATACTTTATGATTCAATGAAGAAGTATTATTAACTTAAAAAAAAAAGGAGTTTTTTTTCTTTGATTAAAATTTTGCGTTTTGGGACACCCGTTATAAAATGTATACGTAGTACGTAACCACAAGCGCCTGTAACCCACAGTTTCAATCCAAACTACTCGCCTAACCACTAAACCGTTCTGCAAGGGTTAAAATAATTACCAAAGACGTAATAAGGGCAAATAGTTGGTAGGGTGAAGCGCCCCATTACTGGCAGGTACTAATCGAAAAAGTTCGGGCGCAGGTTATTGACTCAGCGGAACTTTTCCAATAGCCAGTATCTGGTGTGTTTACCCTGGTGTGAGGTGATTCCTTTATTGTTTTGTGAGTGGGTAATTAACCGTGAGTTTAGCACATTGTTTGTTGTATTCATGTTGCTGGAGGTATATCTGTATAATGATTGATCTGATTTTATGAATGAAGGTACGGTCAGCAACAGAAGTCAATTAACAATGCTACTTTTTGACATCATCTAAATTAACACAAAATGATATGATAACCTGCATTTTAGCGTTTCATTTATTAGATAAGAGTTAATTTTCTTTAAAATTTATTAAATTTTTAATTGTTCCGATTTTAATGAAGTATTTTTCTCAATAATTAAGATTCAGAACACTCAAATGCTAATCGATTTTTGTTGCTGACTGTACTAGGATTTCCATAGAATCTTTGGTAATCTCTGATAATGCCAAAAATTGTTCTTCCTGGATCTCTACACTATTATTATTTATTTTATTTTATTCATTAGGTACAGATACAGACAACAGATTAATAAAAAACAAAGAATGAGCCTTAACAATAAACAGTGAGTGAACCTGAAGTCCAATTACAACCGTACACAACTTGACCAAACAATGCTTCGTTTTCAATAAAGGTTTTAATTTCAAATCCCAGGTCCAGGTTTTTGTTTTCTTCTAAAATTCTATAGCATATAGCATAATCAGCCAATGACGTTCCCACTGCTGGGACATAGGCCTCCTCTCTTCTAGAGGGAGTGGGCCGTAATCCATCACGCGGGCCCAGTGCGGGTTGGTAGATGTCACATGCCTTCGAATTTTTGATTCTAGGACATGCCGTTTTGAGAGCTATAAATAATTGTAATAAACGTTAGGCAAGCTTTTAGGCGAATCTATTGAATAGTTTTTCTAAAATATATTTAAAGTTTTACTCATTTCATACGCTAGAGGTATTAGGATTAAATAGAATTTTTATGAAGTCGTCATTACTGTTGGTACAGTCAGCAACAAAAGTCAATTAACACTTGAAAGTTTTTAATCTTAATTATTAAGTAAAATATTTAATTCAAATCGGAACATAAGTACTTAAAATTTTAAGAACATTAACTCTTAACAGTTAAACTAAAAACAAGCAGTTTATCGAATCATTTTGTGTTAATTTAAATGATGTCAAAAAGTAGCAGTGTTAACCGACTTCTGTTGCTGACCGTACTACAATTAGCACTCAATCTTAACATAATATTTATTTTTTTTGCCTGAACTAAGTTGCCAGACTTTAAATATTTTCCCCCTAACAAATATCACCTAGCCAAAACCAATTCCGTTACTGCCAGAAGACCTAGGTTTTAATTTAGTGTCCTTGTCTGCCTGGGAGACCTAAATCATACCTGAGACAAGTAACGGCTTTCCTGCCAACTCGTCTGTGAAAAGATAGTCATAAATTGGTTCTGTACGTAAAGGTGATCGTAAAACCTTCGGGAACCAATGGGGCATGGCCGCGGTGTGATAGCACCCTACCTGCTGTAACAGATAGGGGACAAAGCTTCTTAGGAGTTAACATATTTCTGATTTGAGGCTATTGAAGGACGGTACAGTGGCTAAGTAATAACAGCCGCACGGGTCGATCAACCAGGTAAAGCTACGCTGGCCGCGGTGGTCCGTGGATGGGTGACCATCTTTACATAGCGAGACTCCTCCGTGCCTCGGAAAGCACGTTAAGCCGTTGGTCCCGGCTGTCATTCGTAGATCTTTGACAGTCGTTACGGGTCGTCAGAAACCCAAAAGTCTGACAGCCAGTCTACCAAGGGGTATCGTATTACCCAGTTACTGGGTTATGGAGATCAGATAGACAGTCGTTCCATCTAAAATAATGGTATTCAGCTGCATCATCTGGTTAGACTGGAAGCCGACCCCAACATAGTTGGGAAAAAGCTAGGCAGATTGATTGACTTACTTAGGAAAATTATTATTATACTTCCATTGGTCTAGTGGTCGTAAGCGCCACTGTTGAGCATGAGGTCCTGGGTACGATTTCCAGGTCGGGCAAAGTGTCGTTGGGTTTTTCCGTGAGGAACTTCTCAGTGGTAGCCCAGAGTCTGGATTTGTGCCCGGTTGATGGCATGCCTATTACATGGGACTTAAACATTTGACAGTTTGACACGAAGGAAAAATATTGTTTTAGAAGATAGGGTACGCACGGCTACAGATCAAGCTATACATTTCTAGTATAAGCTGATCTCGCATTGTATAGGACTTCCTTACAATGAGAGGTCTGTGGAAACAAATGGAAATCTATAACAAACTGAAAATGTATAGCTTGATGGTACATTGCATCAAATTATTTTTAACCTACTTTAGTCAAATAGTCGTAACTCCTAAATGTCAATCAATAAAGTTATTAATAATAAAATATTCAATTTATCTAATCGTTAACCGATGTAATAGCAAGAATATTATTATTCAAAATAAATTTTTCCAACTATGTTGGGGTCAGCTTCCAGTTTAACCGGATGCAACTGAATACCAGTATTTTACATGGAGCGACTGCCTATCTGACCTCCACAACCCAGTAACTGGTTATTACGATGCAAGAATATTATTATTATCGTCACAAAATAGCCATCAGTGATTTAATATTGCATTTTGTCACCTCTCTACCAAATTTCTAAGATAATAATATATGTTAAATGAAAAGATGCTTTTTCGAAAAATGTAATCAATTGGCGAATAATAATAATATTAATTTTTATTGTGGAATTTATTTAACTAATAATTTATTATAGCTAATAAACTCAACTCAATAAGTAGTGATCTGTTTTTGAATACAATAGAAATGTGTTTTTAATAATTATCTATTAAATTAATATTATTTATTAGTTCGCCAATTGATTACATTTTTCAATCTAGCATCTTTTTGTTTAACATTAAAAAAAAATATCCCGTGTGAGCGAGGGAGGTGATAAAATGCGGCAGTCCTCATAATAAAAAGCTAATTAAAATGAGTTCTTGAACGAAAAATTGTTCAAATTAGAGCATAAATCAAAAGGTTGACGGTTAGAAAATGCCAACTGTTACGAAGGTATAAAATAATATTTGAAAAAATAAAATTTCAAGTTTTAATACTTTTTGCAAAAATTAAATCAAAACACAGACTCCGCAAAACCCCCACAAATGTATTAACATGAATATGACGCAGGAGCACAACGTTCA
This sequence comes from Cosmia pyralina, assembly GCA_946251885.1. Classification (NCBI taxonomy): domain Eukaryota; kingdom Metazoa; phylum Arthropoda; class Insecta; order Lepidoptera; family Noctuidae; genus Cosmia; species Cosmia pyralina. The sequence continues at coordinate 1,373,228 of OX276348.1, read as the reverse complement.
TACAAGCGACAACCCTATAACTCACACGCCAACGCTTAGGGTCATCACTTTATTTTAGAATCCCACGTGAGGCCAGACTCCTTAAACAAACATATATTTTGAAGACGGTGTATGTGATTATAAGCTTTTTGTAGACGTTTTAAGGTTTAAAAAGAACGAATATAATAAAATTGTCTAGAGTCACTTTCTACCAAATTAAACATTCGGTTTCAGAACATAAAAATAAGCTTTATGTCGTTAGAATAGGGTTTGGTGTGACAATAGATGGACGTGGTTTGTGCAGGTTTTGCCAGATGGTCTCATTTGCATTGGACAGGAGAGAAAATTGTCTGTTTGTCACCTTTGGTTGGGTAAGCATGGACGTCTGATATACATGCTGTTTGCTCAAGTATTATGTGTGCTGCAATAATTAAGAGGTTTTCGTGAACATTATTATTTATTAGAAAGTTGGATTTGATGCAATATTTGATGCGCTCTCATTACTTAACTTTATCGATATTCTGATTACTTAAAAGTGAGTGTAGGTTTTTAGGGTTCCGTACCAAAGTGGTAAAAAGGAACCATTATGGTGCAACTCAGTTTGTCTGTCTGTCTGTCCGTTTGTTACAGCTGGATAGAACTTCTAATGCTATCATCTTGAAGTTTGGAACATATTTATATGACGTTTGCTGTACCCAACTATTTTGCAAATAAGAAAGAAGTAAAAAAAAATATTTTTTTTTGCAACAGGGACTGAAAGGGGCCTTAAAAATTCGAAGTGGGGCTACGAGGGCGTGTGGGGTATCATATGAAAGAGCGCTGTTTGCACATTCTCAAACATATTTTTTATTGTTTTAGGCCGCACAGTTTTCGACATTTGATGAAAAATGTAAAAAAAAAATACCGTTCTCCCGTTCTCCCCTTATCTCCGAAGTTTGCATATAGAAAAATCTGAAATTAGTCTATGTGATAGAAGTTTATGTATAAATTACAGGGAAAATAAATCGACGTCTCTAACTAGCACACTTTTTTAGTAATCATCAACAAAAATTACATATATGATGGTACGGAACCCTTGGTGCACGAGCCCGACTCGCTCTTAACCGGTTTAAAAAAAAAAAAAACTGGACTTTCCGTCTTCCAGCCAACTACTAATATGTACAAAGTTATTGTCAAAAAGAAAACTAAAAACTCACCACGCTTGACACATGCAGACACAAAGGTACACATAGCTGTTTATGACGTAATAACTTAGTTAGGATGGCCTATTCAGTGATTTTGGTATCAATACCATGACTGTGCTTTATATGAATGAGATGACCTGTAAAAACTAGTGCACAGCATTTCATTTCATCTCAAAACTAATCAAGTAAAAACTCCACCTGTATACAAAAAACTTGACACAAAAATTCACTGTCCCACACGGACCTCAACAATATGAACATTGATCGTAACTCACACATGCAAGCTGATTCATCACTTTATCCACTAGGTTGAGGGCACCTCAGCCAGGGGACTGTCAGGGGACATCTGCTATGCAAGCAAGATCACTGGGCCACCGGGGATAAATGGTGGCCTTTCGGAAGCACATATTTTGCAGGGCATGGTATGTATGTATGAGTTGCATAAAGATGTGATTCGGAACAAATCCGATGACGTAAGTAGTATGCGATGGCGCCTATGTGTTCGACGTCCGTTTTGAATGATTTTTTTCAGGTCTGTGTGTCAGTACGTACCGGTTTATTTACATGAATACTGTGAAGTTTATTTTTATTTGATGATTTTTATGAAGAGTCACAAATTAATTAGGAAACTTATTTCGTTTATTCGTGGATATTTTTTAATCGAGTCTGTTTTTTATTTTTACTATATCTCAAATAAAGGTTATAGAATTGTTTACCTTATTTATGAGCTTCTCATTTTTAAATTGGTTAATAAATTATCTTACACCAGTTTTCAATCACCTTGAACTAGCTATTTACACCAAAACAATTTTCCATCAATCGCGTCCAATTCCACAATTACATCGAATACTACCTCCTCTCCTCTCAACTCAAACAATCTCAGACACAATCCAATATTTTCATTACGAACTTGATCAAGCAAAAAGCTTCCCCTGAAGGGTTAAGCTGTGAAATATGATGTTTTCTCAGCACACCTACCGTGGTCCAGACACACTCTCATCAGCCGAGAGCTATGATAGCCATTCGTGTGTTCGCTACGTGGAACGGTGGAATTTGCGCTGACGTGTGGTAGATTTTATAAATTGATTTGTTGGAGTTTGACTTTGTGTTTCTTTGGAGGAGGTGGATTATTTTTGTTTACAGTGTTGGATCTTTGGCAAAGTTTTGAGTAAATAGCTACATGGTCTTATCAGTCTTTACCTTCAGATTTTAATGTTGTTTCGAGTTGAGGGTTAACACAAGAAAATTCATTTGGTTAGATAATGGTATTCGAGTCTTTATAGTGTTGTACGAGTAGTTTAACAAATGTAACAGTTGCCATTAGAATACTTTGCTAAACCTTCCAGTCGTTGTCAATGCAAATTCTTAAGGCACAATATAACAAGATTACTGCTCTAGCTGTAAATAACAATGTCGTAAGACAGCAGGGCCGGTTGTTGGCAGAACACCAAACGTTTAACTTAACCTGAACTGAAACTTTGTGATGAGGTCTTACTTATTTGTTCAGACTAAAGGTTAAAACTATTCTCAAAGAAAGTTTAAAGTTCATTCAATCAACTCAGCCAATCGCAGTCCTCTGCAAGTCCGAGTTTATTCTGTTAGAAGTTGGTTTTAACTTTAAATAAATCTTGTACCAGGAAGGTATGGTACAGATTGAGCTTACAAATCGTTCGATATCGTATCGTTCTAAAAATGGAGTATCGACTAATGTAATTAATACAATATCATAATTTCTATGCAGGTAATTTAATCTTGGACATCGCTTAGTCATCATTCTCCTGCCCTTATCCCAATCTATTTGGAGTCGGCGCAACATGTCCTTTTTTTCCATACTTCTCTATTAGTCGCCATCTCGGTAGTCACCCCCTATGTTATCTTTCACACAATCCATCCATCGTTTCTTTGGTCTTCCCCTACTCTCTCTCTCCCCTCACGCCATTTTCCTCACTCCTCCTCATCACATGCCTTGGACATCGCATAATATGGTGAACGTGTGGCGGAATCTATATCGCCACATACGAACTACGCGTCATACTGACGTGCATCGCGCAGAGTTTACTACGCGACTAGCATGTATACAACGTCCCGACATCAACCGTCGGGCAGTTGCCCACCAGACACAAAACCAGTCTGGTCGGAGGATCCTCCCTTTTCTATGGAGGATGAGTGAACTTTACATCCTGTTCCTCATGCCTCTATAAACTAAAACATATTCAAGAATCGAAGGCTAGAAAACCCAATAAATACACCGTGAGTTAGTTTGGTGATCAAGACTTGGTTCTGCTAGAATGCCTTCAAAAGATGCCTTAGACTTGCGAAAGTATTATTTAACAAGCTTTACAACATTCAGCGCCACTTTTTCTTCCCAGCTAAAGCACTAGGAAGTGGTGAAGGGTGGACGTTTTGGGGGACAGTCTAATGTAATTTTGACGTTCGAAAAGTGCTGATTCTCATACTAGTTTGAATAAAGGACTTTTTATTTTGAGATATTTTACCTTCAATATCAAAAATTAACACCAACAATTGACTTCTACGGAATCATTCAAAGGAATCTTTATTATCAAACGTTTCCCAACCATCTGATAATTGAATTAATTTCAATAACCGAACTCCACATCGCACTCAACTTCAACACAACACCCTCAGACAGTAGGGTGGATGTAACTGCAACTGTCCAGCTCCCCACTTAGCCGCAACATCGCGTTAGTTCAAACTGCACTTTTTAAACTCTTTGTCGAACATTGTTTGCGATTCTCACAATATTTGCTTCCACCTTACATGAGTGCTCTCTGTGGACCGCACAGATATTGTTACACCTATTGGGTTTACTTGTTTGACTTCTTTGTTAGATAAAGTCTTGTGTAAGGATTAGAGAAATAAAATGTTTAAGTTTGTTACAAGAGTTTCGTTGACTTTTGAGAGAATTGAAAGAATTAGATTAAAATCGGTCTCCTCGTTTAACGAAATTGAATGCAAATAGATGCATAGTCATGCAATGGCAAATTATTTAAATAAATGTATTTTCTTTCTTCTGTTTTTCTCAAAATTGTATTTTTATAAGAAATAAGTGACTCGGGTTATTCAGTACCTATATCTTTCATTGAGATCAGGTACCTACAGAAAAAATAGCAACAATTTTGTCAAGCATTATTTGCTAAATGAATCTCACTAGGAGCGCAATTTACAATAAAGCAAACAGCTGAAACCCACTCATCCCTACCTTACACAATAAAGTGTTCAGCAACTCCAAATCCCACCTTGTATCAGGTTAACTAGCTCGGAGTTATGGCGGCAACTAACAATAAAAGCGGTCGTGCAATTCCGCCGGTATTCGGGCCGCGGTTCCGTGGCGATGCAAGTGCGCCCCGGGGACGTATAGCCGAGTGTTGGTACATCTACCCTACTAGTGCGAGATTAGTCCGATTTATATTTTTGTTTGTTTCAAGTGAGGCGATTTTGATTAAGAAGGTAATTGTTTATGATTGGGTGTAAAGTGTTGTCTATGTATACGTACTTATAATTATGAGAACATTGATTTTATAAACGTAAAATAACACCACAATTTAATAATAAGCTATAATTTGTATTCTTTTTTCAGGAACTGTTCCAATAAACAGAGGATAAGGTGAAAATTCAGCAAGTGTTTTTAGGGTACCGTACTCAAAGGGTAAAACGGGACCCTATTACTAAGGCTCCGCTGTCCGTCCGTCTGTCTGTCCGTCTGCCACCAGACTGTATCTCATGAACCATGATAGAGACAGTTGGAATTTTCGCAGATGATCTATTTCTGTTGCTGCTATAACAACAAATACTAAAAAACAGAATAAAATAAATATATAAGGGGGCTCCCATACAACAAACGTGATTTTTTTGCCGTTTTTATAGATAATGGTACGGAATCCTTCGTACGCGAGTCCGACTCGCACTTGGCCGATTTTTTTTCTTTAAATTAACCTAGGACACGCCGGAACCAAAAATAAGAAAACGTGATATCCATCAACCCGAACTGAGCCTTCGTGGTGGATTACGGCCCACTCCCTCTCACAGAGAGGAGGCCTGTGTCCCAGCATTGGGAACGTTATAGGGTGATTATGCTTATCTGTGCTTACGCTTTAATTAACCTATGATGTCCCACGGCTGGAAAAAGGACCCATATTTTTACACACAAAAGTAATGAAGAGGAAAACGTCTGAGCAAAGCTTAAATGTGTAGAATAAATAAAGAAGTGAAGTGTTAATCCTTGGAAAAAGATTTTTCAAAGGATTAGGAATTGATAGAGATACGGCCCTACAGGATAATTAATAAGTACTAAAGTTCATTCAGCTACCCTCTAAAACGTAGGCTAATCAACTAAAACAAGAGCAGGAGTAACCCAGGCACCGACAGAGTTAACCTTACTGAAAGGTGTCCCGATAGTCGTAACTAAGTTAAGTTGAGGCATTAGTGAACTTCTGTAATGTCGCGGCTAGTTCAAACGTGCCGCCGGGAAGAGCGTTAGTGTTATGCTTATGTTGTAGTGATTCATTAGATGAGAGCTAGGTGGAAATTATGGGTAATTTGAGACTTTTAGTTTCTTGAAAATATTCATAAAACCTAGCATATACCATAATGCTGTACCTATGAAATCACACTTAAAAATAACAAGCCTTTCTCAAGCATTGGTGTCGACAACCTTGCTTACCATGGATGCTCTACATGCTTAATCTTGAGTCTAAGTGTCCAAACACAGTATGCCGAAGGTACGCGACCGAAGTTCCGCGGCTGATTCAACAGCAACGTAATTTCGGTCGAAATGTGTCGTCAGTTATTCAAATAGCATTGCAGGCGTAATCATGCCGAACTTCGGTTGCGTACATTCGGCATAGTGTGTTTGACACTTATTCCTTCGTTCGATGTGATTTTCCAATAGGTAGGTACTGAATCCACGTCATACAAGACCCTTTTATGCTATTTAGGTTTTTACCTAAATAGCATAAAAGGGTCTTATGCATCCAAAATTTTGTAACACACTATCAATCAGAATTTGAATCATTTTGAAGATTATTGCTAATCCATTGCTTCATATGTATGTTCGAAAAATTTGTCTGCTCAACAACGTAAATAACGCAGTGAATGTTGTTGAAGTGTCAAAATGAACCCGCTTCCTACTGTGTGTCACACAATTGCCCCGCAGGAGACATGACCTGCCACCAGTATCTTTAAGACGCAGATAAGTGCCAACGGCCTTGAGTGGTTAGCTGCGTGTTCTGTGCTGAGCTCACGCAATGCGTCGTATATTCACCCAGTAATAGGACTCGCTCATCAAGGAGCGCTATCGCAAGTTATACGCATTATTAATTTATTACCTATACATAAACCAGAGGGTATTATACAAAAACACGTAGATATACTAAAAGATAAACAATTAAATTATATTTAAAATGGTGAAGGTTTCATAAAAATACGCTTGATAGTTTTTGCGTGATTCTCAGTTTTTTATCCGCGTTAGATATATCTTTACAAATTAATTACACTATGTAATCTAAACATAATGTAAAATATTCACAAATTAAGTTACTAAGAAAATGCTCTAATTTGACATATATTTTTTCTTAAGCATTAACACTGCTCGTTTAGGCGTGACCTTCAGTTTAAAATCATTAAAAGTCTCTTAACGTCGCCTTAAGGAACCAAGAAATACAAATAAAGTTACTACCGGTGACTGGTACCTAATAGCGATCTTGAAATAGGAACCGTGCATAAAACAATTTACATTCCTCCATCCTTTTCACCAGAAACAAGAGCATAAAAAGAACATCACTAATAACCCTCAATACGGTATAAATATCGGAAAGAAACCCAATAGAGTGGCAATGGGCTCCCCCGTTCCCCCCCTCGATACCCGGGTACCGCGATAAGGTGGCAGGTGCGGCTTACCCATGATTTATTATCAGAGGTGAATGTGGAACTAAACCGATTATGTGGACCATACTCGTGTGTGAGAAAGATGGGATTGGGGCCTTTGAATGTTAGTGGAGGAGTTTTTCTGGAGGAATGATGTGAAATTATTGCTTTATTTTATTAATAGTATTAACATTATGTCGCCTTGTTAATTGGCCCGGAAAGCTTTGCTTAAAGATTTCATTGAATTTTTATTAATCACACTAATATTATAGAGGCAAAAGTTTGTGAGTGTTTGTGTGTGTGTTTGTATGTTTGTTACTTCTTCACACTCAAACGGCTAGACCGATTTGGATGAAATTTGGTATGTAGATAGCCTATACCCTGGATTAACACTGTTACACTGTTACTTTTATCCCGATGTACGCGGGTGTAAACGCGGGGCGCAGTTAGATGTAGATAAAAAGTAATGTAAATTTCTGCAAATGCTGTGTTTAAACTCAAACTCAACTCAAACTCAAAGCATTTATTTCAAATAAACCAATTACAGGCACTTTTGAATTATCAATGGGTCGGTCAGTCAGAAAGATGAAGCTAGTTGACCATTCCAAAGCGTAGTAGATCCCTATGGAGAAGAACGGGCAAGAAACTCCACGGACACTCTTTTAAATCATAATATTTTTACAAAATATTGGTTACATCGTTCAAGTTGAAAATATACATGTGAGAACAATGTAGAAAAAAAAATAATAATCAGCCAGTATTGTCTCACTGCAGGGCAAAGGCCTTCCTTTCCTTTTTCCACTCAACTCCATCCTGAGCCAATATGGACCAATCCCCCCTAATAAGCATCAAGTTCGGCCCGCCATCTACGCGGCTCTTTCGCGATGCCGTTGGACGTTTTCAGCAACCCATGTTGTGGTGGTCTTAGCCCACAATGCATCCCACATGCGACAAATGCTCCGGTCGGTGTTCGCCCAGTCCAATACTCAATACTTTTATTGTATTTCAGATGTAGGTATTTTTAGGTGGTAAAATTATAATTAGATCATGTGGACCCTGTCGTTCGTTTAGCTCGTGGCTGAGTAATAACAGCCGCACGGGTCGATAAATCAGGTTAAGCTATGCTTGCTGGGGTTGGTGACCATCTTTACATACCGAAACTACTCCATGCCTCGGAAAGCACGTTAAGCCGTTGGTCCCGGTTGTCATTCGTGGATCTTTGACAGTCGTTACAGGTCAGAAGCCCGAAAGTCTGACAACCAGTCTTACAAAGGGGTGTCGTATTACCCAGTAACTGGGTTGTGGAGGTCAGGTAGGCAGTCGCTCCATGTAAAATACTGGTATTCAGCTGCATCCGGTTAGACTAGAAGCCGACCCCAACATAGTTCGGAAAAGGCTAGGCAGATGATGATGGACCCTGTCGGGCACAGCGAAATAACTGAGTTAGGAGAGAGGAAGCATTTGTTAATTATCTAACCATTTGAGCTTGGCTGCTTTTTGGGAAACGTCTGCGATTTGTGTCAAAAAGAAAATGAAAAATTAGGATGGTGTTAAACTGTACAAATAAATGTGTGGAACTTATAAACATAACGTGAATTATGTTTCAAGCATCAACATCACTTATCAGGCGATTCTTAAACGTAACTTGAAATGAAACAAGTAAGTTTAGTAAAATCTTTCACTTGATTTTTCAAAGTCAAAGTAATTTATTTGCCAAAACACGAAACATTTCTATCTAGGTTATGTTGAAATAGACGATGTCCAAGATCATTAAATATTCATCGTTATCTAAGAATCTACCTGCACGGAAACCAAACAGCAAATATTGATACTTTTATCATATGGTACAAAACGTTCATGTAGCGAGGCGTTTCCGAAGCGATGCATCATCGTGAGCGTTCCTCAATACAGTGCCGACGGTGTGTCAATGGTGGAACAGCTTGTAATTTTTCATACCGCTGCGCCGGCCATGATGTGGGAAGGAGTTTGGATGTGGCAGTTTAAAGAACAGACATAATATTTTGAGTTGGAAAACCAATCCATCTTCATCAAGTTTGATTGGAAGTTGACTCTAACAATGTTGTAAACGTAAAAGATATGAAAATAAAGTATTGGTGTTTTAATTGGTTTTCCATAGGATTTGTTTTTATTGCATTTTGTGATATAAATTTATTCCCGGGAGAGGGCACTGGCTCTTGTAGCACAGATTATGCACCTAGCACAAGTGTCAGGGACTTCACACTATTTGTAATTCACTTTCTTATGTAATAATAAAGATTATTATTATTATTAAAGCTAACTTTTAGGTCACACACCCTATGAAACCAATAAGATTATCTGGAAGTACTCGATCATCGGAGTTGCTTTTTCTTTTTAAAGTAACTTATCTTTACTAACTATATTTGTTGATCTGATATTGGATAAGAGTAGATTTATCCAGAATTTCAGAATCTATCGCAGAAAATCTTTAAACTGTTAAATTTAAAATTCAAAGTATTTATTTCAAATTAACCAATTACAGAAACTTTTGTCGTGGTCGGTCAGCCAGAAAGTTGAAGCCCATTCGAAAGCGTAGTAGGTTCCTAAGGAGAGCGATCTAGGAACTCCACGGACACTTGTGGCGGCATCTACATCGCCACATACGAACTACGTTACTACGCGTCACAGTGACGTCACGCAATCCTGCATCGCGCAATCAGAGTTTACCGCGCAACTAGCATATATACAACGTCCCGACATCAACCGTCGGGCAGTTGCCCACCAGACACGACACCCGTCTGGTCGGAGGATCCTCCCTTTTCAATAGAGGATGAGTGAACTTTACACCCTGTTCCTCGTGCCTCTATACTGGTGACCCCGAACATGAACGTCAGCGCAGCCTTCGTGCAACTCCTTCAGCGTGACGTCATCAGCATCACTTCCTCAAGCTTTCGAGCGGCGAGTCACACAGCCAGCCAGCACCCACGGCTTCAACGGGTATCCTGACCACCAGCATGCAGCGAACGCGCATTCCTGGTCATCACCCTCAGCCTCATCAGCAACCTTGGCACAGCACACTGCACCTCGGCCGATCCACAAGAAGAGCCCTACCTCTCCTGGTCGACACCAGCAGTCAGCCTCAACTCAGCGCTGTACACTCCGACTCACTGGAGCATAACGCAGCGCCATCACCCCGACTCACTGGGGAATCACCGCAGACAATTCCGACTCACCGTGAACTATGCGGCACCCGGTTCCCGACTCACTGGAACCACAACTGGCACTGGCAAGCATCGCAAGATACACGACTCAGCCCACTATCGACCTCCGGTCTCAGGAGGGGAGTGATGTGGCGGCATCTACATCGCCACATACGAACTACGTTACTACGCGTCACAGTGACGTCACGCAATCCTGCATCGCGCAATCAGAGTTTACCGCGCAACTAGCATATATACAACGTCCCGACATCAACCGTCGGGCAGTTGCCCACCAGACACGACACCCGTCTGGTCGGAGGATCCTCCCTTTTCAATAGAGGATGAGTGAACTTTACACCCTGTTCCTCGTGCCTCTATACACTATTTTAACAATATTTTAACATCATATAAGTATGATGTTAAAATATTGTTTACATCATTCATGTTGAAATTTATTTATCTGAGAACGATGTAGAAAGACGCGCACGGTAAAAGCGTCCACTATAAAATAATAAATAAAATCAGTTCATAAATTTAAATATATTAAAATAAACCGTTGCAAGTCAATGGAATACGTATCCAGCAAATGGTAGAATTATAATACTCGTAGGCTCATAGTACTTACACATAACAAAAGCACATAGTGCCTCCAACCCCTTCGCACATCTTCGCATGTGAACAGCTCCGTCACGTCACGTCGTCACGTCGCTGACGTCACGTGACAGGTGACGTGTTTACACGCTTTTTATAGCCCGTCACGTTAACCGCCGCTTAATGCGCCGCGTGACAAATGACCTCGCGTCTCATCTCATACATACCCGTATTATCTTTTGGTTATTTTCTTTAAACAAACTTTTTAAGCGACAGGTTTTCGGGTGAATGGGTTTCAAAGTCAAATCAAAGTCAAATAATTTATTTCAGATAAGTAAATAAAAGGCACTTTTACGTCCTAATCAGGTTTAACTGTAAAACATGTTTTTTAATAGATGCTACAAGTTCACAGCCTACAGACATACACAATAGAATCCAGGCAGCCTGGCTGAAATGGAGATCGTTGTCTGGCATGTTATGCGACTCCTGTATGTCGATTATAGTCTGTATACAAAAGGGCAGTAAGATCAGCCCTGTTATATGGATCTGAGTGCTGGTTGATGAGGATGATGAATGAACAAAAAATTCACACCACAGAGATAAAGATGCTTCGCTAGTCTGGTGGAGTTTCGAAAATGGATAGAGTAAGAAACGAATATGTTCGTGGTGGTCGGTGGTGGCTTCTAAAGTCGCTAAGATACACGATAAACTTAGAGAAAACCACATGCGCTGGTACGGACATGTGATGAGGCGAGATGATGACCAATAACTAAAAGAGTCATGAATATAAAAGACGGAAAAAGAGGCCGTGGACGTCCACCAATGTCTTGGCTACGAACAATAAAAAATGACGTGATAGAGAGTAATACAACTATAGAGACAACCCACAACCACACGGTGGGGCGCAGTAGTACAGGAGGGCTGACACCTAATGACATGATAGAGAGTAATACAACTATAGAGACAACCCACAACCACACGGTGGGGCGCAGTAGTGCAGGAGGGCTGACACCACATTCATGTAATGTGCGGTCTTACGTGACGATAGTTAAGGGTGAATGTACATATATGTTTAATATAAATGTTTGACACATAAACCTTTCGCAATTAATTTTCTAAATGATAGTGAAAGCCGCAACAAAATCCGTTGCACAGTTCAGAAGAACAACGCGATCACACATATAAATATATTATATTATATACATATCTTTATATTCTACTATCTTACTACTAATATTATAATCGCAAAAGTTTGTGAGAATGGATGGAAGGATGGATGGATGTTAGTGATGATAGGATATCAAACATTAGCCAGGAGAAAGAAAAAGACATGTTCACAGCCTGCAGCGCGGCGTAAGTATATAAAAATAAGTTTAAAATAACTTTAGTTTGACACACAAGAGATTATTTTTTTTTTCTAAGTATATTTTATTTAAATATAATATAAACATAACCTAAAAATAACAAAACTATATCCTAACATAACTAAAACTATTTAAAAACTAAAATATGGCATCGAAAAATTCCTCCGCATCGTTGTAATTAATTAAAATAGAGATTATACATTTATAATCTCCATTTTAATTAATTACAACGATGCGATATTACATTTAATATTAATCCAATTTTCTCAATACAATAAATGTAAAAAGCTCACTATTTTAGTCGAATTAATTTTGTTTAAGCTACACAAAATGTTTAATTTTCAATTCTCTATTTACAAAAGTAAAACAGGAATTCTCTCTTAATAAAACCACCAGTTAAATCGTTGGCAAAATCAATACGATCAATCAGAACCAACAAAAGGGCAATACGGCCAAACACCGAAGCGAAATACATCAGAAAATGACAAATACGCCCAATTCAAAATCGAGGGTGAATGAGCGCTTTCAGTCGAACTGAAAATCGACGTTGAGGTGAAAACAAGTGGAAAATGGGCCGAAAGCTCGCCTGAATTTATTGCAGCCTTTATGGCGAATGGTGACCGATGATTGATTCCTATGCAAGCGCCTGTCTGCCTTTTTCCGACTGTGAAATGGGAACTTTAGGAGCTCGGTTTTGGCATTTGAAAAAAATGGTGGAATTAAAAACGGGATGTGCATAGCTCATGAATGCGTTTTTGAACACGTGAGAAAAACTACCAGCAATTCTACTACAGGTAATAATAATGTCTTACATATATTTATTTATTGATTGATAGGGCACTTCAACGACTTACTGACTAAAACGTACAAAAACAAGAATAAAAAGCAGTTTTAGGTACTTATTGTGAATTTGTCACTAACAGAAGTGCACATCACTAGCTGTGTCAGATACCGGTAGTTGAACTGGTTCATGTTACAAAATAAAGCAAAAAATGAGCATGTTCATAAATACATAAGTATAATGGGAAGTATTTAACAGATATCGTTACACATAGTAGGAGTTATATAGCGTACACAATCTTTAGATTGATTCATCGATTCTAATATATACGAGTACATAGATGCACTAGCGATATAGCTAGAACCTTTCGGAATAAGTTATCTAAGTGATGTTAAATACCGCATCAAAATCCGTTGCGTGGTTTATAAGAACAACACGCAAAGCGACTGTAATGTATAATATGAACAGATAGTCAAATTAATTGATGCAGGAGGCATTCGTCTCCTTCGTCGGTTACTTACCTAAGACAGTTTTTTTTTTTCGAGTATGATTAGGATTTATTTCATCCAGTAAAGGTGTTCAATCAGTTCAGTTCAGCCTATAGTACCTTGCTGCTATAAATAAATAATAAAATAAATACACTTCTGGACACATCTTTTGGCCCACCTTGTATTTTCAGTTTCGTTTAGTCCTAGCTAAAATTTTATATTAGGTCGAGCAAAAAGTTTTTATGCAGTTTTGAACCTGGCACATTCACAATTTCATTCAATAGTCTTTTTTTGAATTTCGAACACAGAATTTAAAGAAACAAAAGATAATTTGGAGCCTGTTTGTTGATATCAAACAATCGAATACTAAGAAAACTTGGTTTTATTGGTTTACTTGGATTTAATTCTTGAAAAAGTGATTGATATCTTTGGTTTTGCAACAAACATTACTTATTCTTAACATTAAGGTGAGGTTCTATCAATAATCTATGGATACTTCACCTGAAGTCGCCGCCCAAGCTGTGGCACTTATTCAGGCCGGACACAGCCAAAGAAACGTGAGTGTTCAACTTAATTTAAGTCGATCTGCGGTCCGAAATGTTTATCGGAGGTACCTAGAGACTGGAGGCTTTGTTCGTCGCCAAGGAAGGCCACGATCTCGGGTCACAACTGAAAGGCAGGATCGATTCATCGTGACGACCAGCTTGAGAAATCATCACCTTACCTCCATTGAGATACAAAACCAACTTCGCGACTTCCACGGAGTATCTGTGAGCGCTCGAACTGTTCGGAGAAGGTTAAAAGAACGCGATATGGTACCACACAAGCCAGCTAATGGCCCCAAACTAACGCGAGCCCACCGAACAGCGCGCCTTCATTTCGCACGCAGTCATTTAAATTGGACACAGCAAGATTGGAGCCGTGTACTCTTTTCTGATGAGTCTAAAATTGTGTTACATGGCAATGATGGAAGGAAGAAGGTCTACCGACGTAAGGGAGAGCGTTTCGCACAATGTTGCTTTGAAGAGAGGGTTGCTTATGGCGGTGGCTCATGGACTGTCTGGGGCGGTATATCCGCGAGCGGCAAAACTCAACTTGAGGTTGTTACAGGACCACGGCTGCCAACATTAAATGCTGAAAGGTACATTCGTGAGTGCTTAGAACCTCACGTGATACCATACGCGGACTATGTGGGCCCAAATTTCCTTTTTATGCATGATAATGCAAGAGCCCATGCGGCCGGCATCGTCAGGGAATATCTTCGGGATGTGAACATCACAGTTATGGACTGGCCAGCCAGAAGCCCAGACATGAACCCCATTGAGCACATGTGGGACGAGCTAAAAAGACATGTTAGGGCTCGTCAGCCAGTTGCCCAGACGATGCAGGAGTTGAAAACTGCCATAGAAGAGGAATGGGAGATGATCCCTCAAAATTTCATAGAGCGGTTGATAAACTCTATGCCTAATCGTATGAGAGCTGTGGTAGATGCCCATGGAGGCAACACGCGTTATTAAATGAAACCTTTATTTGATAAAACATGTTTTTTATTCAAAAATCAATTGCCTTTAACAAGGCGCATATCCGACTTGTTAGGCGTAGCTCCATGTCGTATGGTATTCTGAATTCAAATTTAAAACAATACGATCGAAAAAGATGGTAAAATGTATCAGGTTTAAAACTGCATCAATAGTTTTTGTTCAATCTAGCAATCATATTTCGGTAGGGGCCATCGAAACCTAAACTCTAAGGTGGGCCAATAGATGTGTCCAGAAGTGTAAATAAATATGTTTGGACATATCACACAACGCCACCTAGCCCCAAGCTAAGCAACCTAATGCTTGTGTTATGGTAACGAGATGGCTGATAAACTACTTATATACATTTTTTTTTTTTGTAAATACATACATATTATAGATAGAAAAACACCCAGACTCGGAACAAATACTTGTAGGTCGTACAAATATTTGTTCCGTGCGGGAATCGAACCCGCGACATGCTGCGCAGCAGTCAATCGCTCAACCACTGCGCCAACCGTGTCTATAAAAGGAAGGCATACAGAAAATATCGCCAGCAATTTAAATCCAAACGAAAAACCGTTAAAACAAATGGCGCCAAAAGAAACGTGTCAACAACCGTGAGTCCATATTGATGATGACAATAAACGTTGTGCTGAAGAGAGCATTCAATTAGAGGGTAAGCATCAGTTCGTGATTAATTGTAGGACTTCTGCCAGGGTAATGCCAGGGTAACGGCAGACCCAGTGATTGGTAGGTGGTGGCAGGGGGGATAGGAGTAAGCGGAGAGGGATGCGGAAAACAGAAACAGGCAATGTTAAAGTATGATGAGCCTTTGGTGTAAGGAAAATATTTAGGGGTACAGCGAAGTCGAAAAAAATATTACTTATACTCCATCGGTTTAGGTAATTAAATAAAGGTAAACAAAAAAAAAAAGTGTCTGGTTAACCGACTAAACGTAGTGTACCTGTATGACGACTGAAGTGACAGGTATTACTTTTAGTCTGTCAACCAGACACGTGTTTTTTTTTTGTTTACCTTTATTTAATTACCTAGATCGATGGAGTAAGTACCTATATTTTTTAACTGACTAAAAAAGGAGAAGGCGTTTGGCGCAGACCAACTTTTAGACTAAAAGGTTTATTTTTTTTCCCATTTGAATGGAACCTATGGCAATCATAGATATAAGAAATATTTCTATATAATGGAAGGGTGTGTCTGCATCATCAGGACAAAGAGTTTCAAGCAAAAGTAAGGGTGGGATTCATGAGGATAGTTGTCTAAGTAGAGTGTAAATACTTAGATTCCAAACAGTGATATATGATTCCACCATTTTACAGTAAATAAAAATTCGTTTCAGGGTATATCTGTCACTGTTTGCAATGTGTTCCCTCTCCCTCTCCCTCTCCGCTTTCCGCTCGTACCTCGGCGTGATGCTAAAGAATGCTATTTGTGACTGATTGCCAGCGAACGGGTCGAGACATCTATTCACCTGTCCAGGCGGCTCAACGCTTCGGCCCGATACCGAGGATTAACATAGAGATGATAATCAGTAAATAACTTAACATAAGAATGTAAGCTAAATAAGGTGCCTATTTGAATTGGCTTACTTATAATGTGTGAAAGCCAAGGCTTTTTCAGTTGCAAGACACGACAAAATATTATGATATTATTGCAATCGCCGTTCTTTCTTATTTCACATACCTAAAATAAGGATTGTCTAAATTATCTGTTCTAAAGTTTAATTAACTCTGAACAGTAAGGTATTTACCGATTAAAGAATTTGATTGTCTCTTATCAGTCTATTAAGACACAGAGACGCCAACGGCCTTGAGTGGTTAGCTTGCGTGTTCTGTGATGAGCTCACGGAACGCGTCGTACGTCCACCCGGAGGACTCGCCCATCAAGGAGAACTGTCGCAAATTAGAAGCATTATTTATTTATTATACATAAAACAAAAGGTATATAAAAACGTAATTAAAAGACACATAATTAAATTATCTTTAAAATGGTGAGGGTTTCATAAAATACGCTTGATAGTTTTTGCATGATTTTAAGTTTTTTATCCGCGTTAGACACAACTTTACAAATTAATTACACTATGTTATATAAACATAATCTAAAATATTCACATAGGTATTAAGTTACAAAAAAAATACTCTAATTTAACACATATTTTTTCCGAATTAATAACGCTACTCGTTTAGACGTGATCTTCAGTTTAAAATCATTAAAAGTCTCTTATCGTCGCCTTAAGTCCCCTGAGCTACTGACGTCACTACAATAATTCATGATTTTCGTACAGACTGTTTGATCTTAGTATATTCGGAAAATCTTAAAAAAGTATTAATTTATCATCAAAAATTACTGTTTTTAAGTAAACCTATACAATATTTTCGATAATCAAACAAGCAGATTATTTACCTCACGGTCGGTATCATCAACTCTATACAAATCCGCAAAGTCTGGCAAACAAAAGCATTTATCGCGATAACTCCGACCGGGGCGGGGGCGATTGAAAAACGAAAAGGAAGTGTCTGAAGGTTTTTAAAAAAGAAAAATGGTAGTGAATAGCTTTTAAAGGTGGTCCAAGACAAATGGTTGTGTCGGCGCGGCGCGCCCGCTCCGTGAGCGATCGTCCGCGACACGATGCTCACGGAAGTGTTTACGTATTGTTCTATAGACGTTTATGGAGAAGATTTAATATTTGTTGAATACTGACTTTTATTGGTCAATCAGCCCATATCAAGCATCTCCAAATTGCACCACAGTACCAATACTTCATTTTACCACATTTTAATAGACTAGGGAAATGTGTTTTGTATGTGGGTTTATTTATAAACTTTGCTTAAATTTAACAAATGATTAGCGACTGTCTTTTGTCGTTTAAAAGTCTCTTAACTTTAAGCAACTAAAGGGTTTCAATATTAGGTTTCGTGTAGACAGACACAGGTGGTGAACATTCCTTACGATTCTTGCTTCTTCTGTTAGTTTTACAAAAGTGGGATGCGACAGGGTCTACATTAATCAACCAGAAACTAAAGTAGAACCATCAACCACTGAAAGTTTTACCCTAAAACTAACTTTCGAAAACTTTTAAATGCAAACGCAGCCCCATTATCTTAACCAGGTAAACACAATCCCAGCCCAGTGAACTGGCGCACTAAGTTACTAAGATGCGCCTCACACCCGCGACTATAAATCTACTGAACTTAGTCGCATGCGCTCGAAGGTGAGTGCCCCTACAGAGTTCAGATATGAAGTTTGTGATGTTAGTGAGCTCGATTATAGTATTATCTTGTTTGGTATAGTTTGTTGAAGATAGCGCATGTTTGAGAGGTGGGAGGATGTTCTATAAATTAGTTGTTGCATGTTCAGTAGGATAATATGTTCAGTAGGAATCTGTATGATCTGTTTTACTTTATTATTAAGGTTAAGGTTATTGGTTTAGTTACCTATTTATGAAATCCAAGTGGTTTGAAGGATAGGTAACCCCATTTCTAATTGCTGGAAATGATCTCGAAGATATATCAGTATGTTTCTGTTAGCTAAGTTCTGAATTTCTCTTCGGTAGTGGAAGTTCGATTGTATTTTTCTTGGGAAAATCATTCCAAGAAATCCTATTGACAGAATGTATTTTAGGAAATGTTCTTTTAAAATTTTTAGAAATATTTTTTCACTAGGATTTCGTCGTAGGTAATAAATGAAACCAAATAAAATATTCGTACTCATCTAATCGTACGAATGGTAAGTCTATGTAAACTAAAATAAAATGTAAGGTACGAAGACTTCTTTGTAGACTTAAAAGAAAATCTCGTAATCCGAACACGGGCCGTGAGTAAACTCGTTAAGGGTTTTACTTATTTTTCGTGAAAGTCGCAAGTGTTTGGGGTTTGTTAATTAAAAACCTGTCTGCACTGACGGGATGCTGTTTAATGTTGAGAAAAAACTCAAGAAATGTGTACCACAGCAATTAGTGGGAAGATGTAGGTACGGGTAGGTATGTGGGATGTATTTAACAAAGTTTTGTATCAGGCTGGAAGAAGGGGCTATTCGAGGGGTTGTTGTTTTTGTGAGATACGAAAGTGGCGAGATGCGTAAGATGACATGTAATTCCAAATGTATGACTAGAACTCACACAGTCACAGAGTCACACCAATGTTTTCCATCTGGAAAACTTCGAATGTTTCACCTATTTTTAGGGTTCCCTACCTCAATAGGAAAAAATTGAACCCTTATAGGACCACTCGTGTGTCTGTCTGTCTGTCTGTTTGTCCGTCTGTCTGTCTGTCTGTCTGTCTGTCTGTCTGTCTGTCTGTCTGTCTGTCTGTCCGTCTGTCACAGCCAGTTTGCTGCGAATCTAATGGACCGATTAAGTTGAAAGATACACATATGAATTTCTGTGACCCAAACACGGACGGGTAAAGTAAATAAATTAAATTTGAATATAGAGGTCACTTTTGGGGGCAAATAAGAAAATTAAAAAAAAAAAGTTTTGCAAACTACACCATGCGGCATGTCAAATGAAAGGGCTTACTATGAGGGTCTCAAATATGTTTTTTTTATAGTTATAAAATTAATTGTTTTAAAGTTATTTAAGAAAATAGACGAAAATTGACCATCTCCCCCCCCTTATCTCCGAAACTACTGAGCCTAAAATTTTGAAAAAAATACAGAAAATAGATCTTTACCTGTAAATTGCAGAAAAACCTATAAGAAGTCTGTGGTCTTAAAATAACATGGTAAATCTATCAATATTGTGAGTACCAACTTACATTTACAGTTGGAATGTATGGGAGAACATGTTTTTCAACTACAATGTTAAGTTTGTTCTTAAGATAAATTTATCCCAACTACGGAACCCTTCATTGTGCGTGGTCCGACACGCACTTGGCCGGTTTTTTTATAAGGCTGGTGGAACTGAAACCGTGTTTACTCGTGTCATAAGTGATAAATTGATTCATCATCTTCCTGCCCTTATGCCATATTAGGTACCTACTGTAATGTACGAATACAAACGCATACTGGTGGGACGACCGGTAGTGGGGAGCGGGGGAAGCGCATCGCTTGCCGCACTTCTCGCCCGACCGCCGTACGAGTAATTGCGTGATACTGATTCAAGTTGGTGTTTCACTTGGACTAGTTCAGCGACCTGTACAGGTACTTAGGGACGGCGCAAGACGTTTTCTTCCTCCATTCTCCCCTGTCAACCGTCACGCTATCATTCACTCTCTTCTCTTTCATATCATTCCTCACACAATCTATCCATCTTTTCTTTGGCCTTCCTCTGCCTCTCCATCCATCAACATGTATATTCATCACTCTTTTAGTCACATGCGTTTCGTCTCTCCTAAACACAGTCACACATCAAGTATCAAGTAAGATACATTGATTATGGCAATTAATTATTGAATCTCTATCACACCCGACATTTCGCCGACACCAACCTACCTAGAGACTGAACAATATTTTCAGGATACGAAAGTGACACCCACCTAAACCCATCCAATTCCATAACTAACCCGACCAAGTTCAAAAGTCCTCAAACACTTTCGATTATTACCTTCAGCAGAGCTCCTCAATTTTGCACAATTACCCGCGTCTGCGCTTTTTATTACGACACGAAAAGTAATAAAAGAGGATTAAGGATTCAATAACTCGATCTGATGGAACAGGAACACCACCTGCCCCGGATTTACGAGCAACCCTTTTACCGGCCGGTATTGAAAACTTTGCAGATCATTTCATGGTACGGTGGCTGCAATTAGGTGCTTTCCTTCCTTGGGTGATGGGTAAGTGATTTGGTGGGAAAGTTTCCGAATTCAGAAGGAAGTTAAGGTGAACAAGCTTTGTGATACTTACTAGGAAATATGTTGATAAGATGTGTGATGTGTGCGATAAGACCTCCCATTGTGTCACCTCGACTACATTTATATAATTACGTAATTTAATAGGTGAACATTATAAAGAGTATTGTTATCTATCTATTATTGAATGATATTAAAAGAGGAGCTCGTGGCTAAATAATAACAGCCGCACTGGTTGATCAATCAGGTTAAGCTTCGCTTGCCAGGGTTGGTCCGTGGATGAGTGACCATCTTTATATACTGAGATTTCTATGTGTCTCGGAAAGCACTTTAAGCCATTGGTCCCAGCTGTCATTCGTGGATCTGGTTCTGGACAGTTACTGGTCGTCAGACGCCGGAAAGTCTGACAACCAGTCTTACCAAGGAATATCGTATTGCCCAGTTACTGGGTTGTGGAGATAAGCTAGGCAGTCGCTCCATGTAAAATATTGGCATTCAGCTACATTCGGTTAGAGTTAGACTAGAAGCTTACTCCAACATAGTTAGGAAAAGGCAAGTCAAATCGGTATTATTGATATGTCGTCCAGCTGATTTCTTTAAGAAGGGCATCAATAAACTGCACAAAGATGCATTGATTGCATGGGTGATTACTTCGATTAATACAAATAAAAATGCATGAAAAAAATTCGTTTGAATTTTTTCATACAAAACGGTAATTTCATAGGTAAAGACCTATTATAAGGTCTATCTATTCATACACGAAATCTCTTAAGGGGTCATTGTACTCGAGTACATCGCGAGTCAAAATCGCGAAAAAAATCTACTGTTCCCTACATTTATTTTCGCATAACTCGTCAAAATGTAGAGAACAGCTGATTTTCCGCGATTTCAGATTTGGTCCCATAGTAAAAGTTGTTCATAATGATGAATACAATGACCCCATAAGAGATTTCGTATATGAATAGATAGACCTTATAATATATTAAAAGTTTTCAGCTAAATTCATTGATAAAAAGTTTAATTCACTAGCTAGTAATGTCGTACACAAATAATTATCTAAGTACATACTATCTAACTTATTAAGAATCGGACGTAAATAAACCAATGTTAAAAATATTGATGTTCAGTCAGGTAAATTAATTGTTAAGCAAGTGGACACCCTGCGTCAATTTTCCGGGTTGTAACCATTTTATACGACTGTCAAAGTCTGGTGATCGTTATTTCAATATTTGGAGAATGCAAGTTGCTTATCAATTTGATTAACTATTAGTTTTCCGGACTTTACTTTTCTACTACTAAAGTGATGATTTTTTTTTTAGATTCCATGCTTTTTTCTACACAAATAAAGAAATTAGACTGCAAATGCTTTTATGCAGTTAAATGTAATCAAAATTCAGTCGGTTTCCGTTATAAACAGGCCGACGTGCGCTCCTGAGGGAGGTAATGCGTTTACGCTAAGAAACTACACTGTAGTGCAAATAAAACGCACACGTAGTCCGCGCACGAACACCTGAGTTAGTGGCGCTTTGTTTATTATAATTACACTGCAGGCGAATTAAGACAGCATTTAAATTAGTGAAATGCTGTAAAAGAAAGTTCTTGGTTTTCCAAAACGGATTACACTGTGGGCAGAAGTTCTAAGTAAGCTTTTCTATATTCTCAGGATAAGGAGCCATTAAAGACAATCGTCTTTTACCTAAATATCGTCAGCCTGATACACAAAAATAACAGTAACCAGAATAATGACACTCTGATTCCGCCGTTTTTTTTTTCATACGGAGTAAATTGCCAAAAAAAAGCAATATCTTCACTATCCTATTACCACAACGATAAAACAAGTTTGACAAATGTGCAGCGACAATCGTTAAATCCCACAAAATCTTTTGTTTCCCTTAATCGTTTCGCTTACCTGCCTGTACCCACATTGTTTGCGAGGGGATAAACGGAAAAAAATAACAGCACAGTCCAATCAATCGAGGAAATAAGAAAAAAACGATTGGATTCACCTCACGTGCCGACAGCCGGACAAAAAATAATGTGTGGCCATTTTTATTTGGCACTATGTGTATTGGTTGTGCGGTGTGACGGGTTTTGCTTTTCATAGTTGCTGTTGTCATTATTTGATGTCGTTTTTTGCAGCGATTTTGTGTTCTGTCGCGACTTTGTTTTGGATTTATGTTTGAATATTAGAAAACTAAGGGATTGAAGTGCTTGCTAGAATAATGTTTAAGTTATAGTTTGAGTAAGAAGCTTGTATTATTTTAAATCAAAGAAGGATTATTGTGTTTAGTTTATTGCTGTCAGCAAACAAAGGGTATCTAAAGCTCATCGTCTAGATACTCTTGTACATAGATGTTCCCTCAGTTTACTCTGAATTTCACTTTAACCCATTAGCAAGAGTCAGCTCGAGAAATCTACGAAAACCCTTAAACTTTTTGATATCCGAGCAACCTTGGTTATAATACCAGCAATTACTTAGCCAGAAACTGTTTAGGCATTAAGTAAACTCACAAAACTAACACCGAGTTGGCAAGCGCGTCCAAAACTTTCCGCCGATGAAACGAAAACGTAAAACTTTAAGTTATCAGTTTGAGTTTTGAATAGATTTCGATTCGGGTTTGCGTCCAACTTAGGTGTTTTGTTATGGACTCAGACAGAAATATCAATCAAAGATGGAATCGTGTTATTATTACAGAAGTTGCTATTGTACTAAACTTATACAGTTGGGTGAAGTTTTATATAATATTGGTTTAGACTTATTGCTCTGGGTTAAGTAGAAATGAAAGAAAAATGTGCAGTTAGCAGCATGGCTTTCTGCGCTAATTGGGAAACTCCTTATGGGCCTGTTTCACCAACGATTAAGTTCCTATTAACTTACTTGGCAGATGATTTCATACAAATTCTGTTCCATTTTTGAATCTATTCGGTGAGTAGTGACTATTCGGACATCGTGAAATAGGCCCTATGATTTACAGGTTTTTGCGATGCTAAGCGGTAACCAATTGATAATCTGTAATCGTAAGAATGAATAAAATTATATTTGCAGTACCATTGACATTCATTGAAACTTAATGTATACAACAAATTAATCATTTCCCTCAAACACTTTCTTAAATATCCATTCAATATTTTTTTTGTTGGATTTCAAATTTGCCTTCTTTTTTACATTAATTAGATAATACTAGGTACTAAATGTGTATTATGAATTTATGATTGTGTTTTGCAACACAAAAAACCAGGTTCTATCAATATTTCACCCCGACACACCCCTAAATGTAAAAAGGGCAATCATACATATTAATCCGGCGGAGGTGAGCAAGTTGAGGCAAACAGTAATAACTTGAGAGAGGTTTCATTAAAATATTACCCTCTGAGGCTCTGAGGACACGTCGAAGATAACTAGTGTGACTATGAGGTTTTATGGCGTTGTGATGTTGAAGACTTGAAAGGAATTTTAATGATTGGAAATCAATGTGTGATTAAAATAAAGAGTTTTTAGTTTTACTTTCTTTTCCCAATGCCTTGGGTAATCTTAACAGATAAGTAATAAGGATTTATAATATACTTTAATAATTTTAAACTTTAATATACGTATCAATTCTAATTATATGAAAATTTTAACAGTCGGTTAAAAACATAGTTACGTTTTGACGAGAGCCGAATGAAACTTCAGATACAAGCTACATTTCTTACTAAATAAGACAAAACAAACACAAGTTTACTTTCAAGAATTTTCCTCTTCGAAAAGAAATAAAGTACAAAATAACAAATAATAGTGTGTAACACGGTTGTTTACCTGCTCGCGGTGAAATCGGAAACAAATCACACAGTTCACATGGCACGCGCTACGCCGTAGCACTCGCGTAGCGGTTGGAACGTCGCGTTTCAGACGGGAACTGTCTACACTACGGGTTACGGGCTACGGCGTAGCAGGAATAGTCTTGGGTTTTGAGCAGAAGAAAAGGTTAATTAAAATTAAACTCACATCGTGAGACTATATTAAAGCAGTTACATATTTATAATTTAGTCACATAACGGTGCCGATTCTCTTGTCACAAATGCCTCTAAACTAGACTAAAAATCACTAAAATTTAGTATATTCCTGTCAAACGACGATTTCCCATTCTGAAATTGACTAAAGTGACACAGCTTAACTATATTTTAGTTTGACAGGACTAAGATTGTAAGGAGTGAGTGAGTTTAGTGAAAATGGCAATTTTGCTATTCTGAATTTGACTGTTTTCACCTAAAATTTTAATTGTCAAACTAAATCAGACTATGTTTAATCGCGATTAAAAAGGTGTGGAATAAAATTAGTTGACATGAACTAAAATTCACACCGAGACCTTGACTTCGGATGCAAAAACAGTAGTGTATTTTTTTCTTTTCTTTTGCATATATCTCGAAAACGGTGAGTCCTATCGCAAAAATAATGAAAATTTGGCCCCCGTAATAAATCCATAAACCCCTATGACTCAACATGTAGGTACCAAAAAAAAAGGTACCAAGAAAAAAGGTACCAAAAAAAAGGTACCAAAAAAAAAGTACCTACATTCCATATAAAACACGTTGAAGCTGCCCCCTCCCTGCGCCCCTCCAGCTCTAAAAGATATTTGACCCGGTAACGACAGCGATGTCGGTGAACAAAATATGACAAGCCTGTCACTTCATAGTGATTTCGTTAGTTCCAATTAAAGCCACCGGGTCAAATATACTACAGGCACTATACCACGCGGAGTCACGATTGTCAAACTCGAATTTTGTTGTGTCAAAATTGTTATTAAATTTAGAGGGTTTTGTTTTGCAGAATAGCTCTAAGATTCTCATAGCATTTGTAAGGAATTTTAGTGATAGTTTAGTTAGTTTAGTTCGGTATACAACAGAATCGGCACCAGTATTTGGCAATTCTCAGTAGCAGCCCGGAGTCTGAATTGGTGCCCGGTTAACGGCAATGGCTCTATAGTCTATAGGATGGGGCTTATAATTTAAGGGGATAAATGTGTATCTGATATAATAATTATGCATCTTTGCTTACCCCTTGAGGAGCTCGTGGCTAAGTAATAACAGCCGTACGGATCTATCCATAAGGGTAAGCTACGCTTTTAACATACCGAGACTCCTCCGTGCCTCAGAAAGCACGTTAAGCCGTTGGTCCCGGCTGTCATTCGTGGATCTTTGACAGTCTTACGGGTCGTCAGAAGCCCAGTCTTATCAAGTGGTATTGTATTACCGATTTAATGAGTTGTGGAGGTCAGATAGGCAGTCGCTCCATATAAAATACTGGAATTCAGCTGCATCCGGTTAGACTGGAAGCAGACTCCAACATAGTTGGGAAAAGGCTAGGCAAATCGATTTTTTGCTTACCCCTTCATGGAATAAAGGTGTGATGTTATGTTTGTATTATATTTAACTGTTACGTGAGTCTGAGTACAGGTTTTTAATGAGCTTTGACTACTTATAGTACGAGACAACGGAGTTTATTACTTAAATACAGATATTTTTCCAAAACGCCGCGTTTGAACCGCCATCCTCAGCCAACCCTTATATAAGAAGTCGGCTCACGTATCTGAGGGCTGAAGGTGGACGAGCCAATAAAAATGTATGGAGGGATTTGTGTGAGAATAAAGTCGGAATTGTGGCCACACCACACACAGCACGTCGACAATTAGTGAATTATTCGTTGCGGTGCGCGATCGGGGGTCAATGTTATGTAGCATGTGTTTTTTTGTATGTGATAGATTAAGAGCATTTTTATAGTGAATATTTTGTCGCACACATGAAGCCTTCGGATAAGAGTATACATGTATATGAGACATCTAGAGTAAGCCCCTCCTTCGCACGGTTTTTAAAACTTGACAACACATCTAGAATTCTGTATAATATACCTATGAGTTTAATAAAAACGTATTATAGACAAAAACCTTCCGGAATAAATTCTCTAAATGATGATGAAAACCGCATCAAAATCTCTCGCGTAGTTTAGAAGAACAACGAAGTCATACACACAGACACGAAAAACGACTTTAGTTTTAAATAATATGTTGTCTAGATTATATTATAATCATGAAGTGACTGTTAATGCATGTTTGGTGTCATTACCCGAGTTTTTTATTTATTTTTATTTAATTATTTAATGCATAATGATACAATTTTATCTTTTACACCTGCCAAACTGCAGAGCAATTTGTCGGCAGCAGGTTCTCGTGGATTTTGCACGAATATGTTTGCTTAACTCAATCAATCTGCCTAGCCTTTTCCCAACTAATTTGGGGTCGGCTTCCAGTCTAACCGGATGCAGCTTAATATTTGACCTCCACAAACCAATTACTGGGTAATACGATACCTCTTGGTAAGACTGGTGGTCAGGCTTTCGGGCTTCTGACGACCCGTAACGACTGTCAAAGATCCACGAATGACAGCCGGGACCAACGGCTTAACGTGCTTTCCGAGGCACGGAGGAGTCTTGGTATATAAAGATGGTCACCCATCCACGGACCAACCCCGGCAAGCGTTCGACCGCGAAGCGCGAAGCGGATCGACCTGTACGGCTGTTATTACTTAGCCACGGGTTCCTCCTCTGAATGTTTGCTTAACTACATATTAAAATTAATTCTAAGTTAAAACTAAGACATGGCTCTGTAGGTAAAGACTCCGTATGTGAATACAGAGTAGTTACACACACAGCCACAGATTCTACAACTATAGCTGCTATACTCAGTAGGTATCTACTTCATATGTGTTAAAAATTCTAATAACTAAATTTAGTGTTATTGTCCTAAATCTAATCCATTTCTTTGTGATCTTTCCAAATTGTAACACAACAAATAGCTTACTCTTTTACACCGTTACAATAGACAAATAATGATGGCTCCACTCGCCAACAAATAAACGAAGCGTCCAAAGTCTATACACATAAGAGATTAACTTTTAACGTTTTTTGTTTTAGTTCATTACGCGAAGCAAAGCTGCGCGGATCGGACAGGTGGAACTGTGTCCAATTTAAGGGATTACCACGTAAGCCCCTGGACCCTGTTTAGGTATAAAATAAACGGAGAATTGGAGGGAGTACATGTTGCATTTTTATGTATTGGATTTTGTTATGAAGAGTGATCATGCTATTTGTTAACACAAAAGGTACGCTGGTTGAACATTTTTTAGGTAACTCAAAAGGTACGCTGGTTGAACATTCGACTTTCTGCGCTTTGGATCGTGGAAAATTTTTGGAAGCAAGAGAATAAAAGCCAAAACATAAGGGCACATTAACTAATGGTATTGCCGTGTAAATTAAAAGAATATGGTTAAAATATTATGACCGACGATACATTGCTGTATCAATAATCATTAAGAGGGGTACATAATATCTTTGCGCAAACCAGTATATCTATGCAAACATCTAACCAAGGTGCTTGCTTTATGAAACTAAGCTTATGATAAATCCTCCCAGATATCAATCCGTTTCACTGTCAAATTCAAGGAGCTATTCTTCTATTTACCAACTTATATTACTATCCACCACAACCTTATCCCAGTCCCAATAAGGTTGAAAGTTTGATAATGGAATGGTAAATAAAATGGTGAGGTGTGTCGATACAATCGTCTATGAATGAAGGTGAATCAATCAATGTCATTCACCTCGATCCCTCATTCCGAAGCCCTAATAATCCCCTACCTATGGACGAGGTATCGTTACGTGTGATTAAATTTATGATCAATGGGGGTTTTTTACTATGTTTAGTCTACACCCTCACATGCTTGGAAACTGCTAGAATGATGAAGGACTTTTATGTCAGTAAATAAGTTGAAAACGCCTGGCCACTATGTCTTAGCAATGTTTTAAATTATTTACCTGGATGTGAAATGTTTTCAAATAGAGGATGAAACCTGGCGTTTGCTCTGCCGTACTTAATAGGGAAAACAAAAAAAAGTAGGTTTCATGACTTTCACTAGATAAGACTACTGAAAATATCAAGCGATTGTGCGTTGCTTTTGATATACATATTAGAAAACTTTAAACTATTCACGCAAAGCAGGCTACATGTTACCGTTTTTATCTATGTGCTGCGGGACTAAGTAAATCAGACATTCTAACAAAGACACACCATAACCATTGTTAATTTTTCATTGTTTTCCCGCATCTTCTAATTCCAAGGCTGTATTGTAAACTCCTTCAGCAAAACTTCCCTTGATGAATAATTCATCTCACTTGTTGGCAATCGAAGGTACACTTGCAGGCGGGCGGTGCGCAAGAGTCCTAAGTTTGAAAGATGTTAAGAAGATTGGTCTGGATGTAAATGCTGTTTGAATACCAATCACGTTGGAGATTAATTGGAAAGGTAGCGGTGGTTGGCGTTTGGTTTGTTTTTAAGATTAATTTAAGCACTTGATTAATGCGGTTGGTTTATTTTCAAACTTATTTTTATGGAGGATCGGTTAAAATACAACGTGTCGTTTTGCATCCTCGTCAAATTTAAGGGACCATCAAACCGAACAGCTTTTTCCATGGCACTAACATCGTAATCGCGAAAAAATAATCAGCCGTCCCATACATTTGCGTCGAGTAGGTGTTGAAGTTTTCTGTGGGACAGTTGAAAATTTTTTCGCGATTACGATGTTGGTCCCATGGAGAAAGTTCTTCGGTTTGATGTTCTGTACTTGACGAGGATGCAAAACGACACGTTGTATTTAATTTTTATAATTTCAACATGAAATGAAGGAAGAACAATCCCATGAAGATAAAACTTTACGCAATGTTCATGATGATCATATGTTTTTTAAGTACTAAACTCTAGTGTTCTCGTGGCGCTACATGTGACGCCTATTTCCAGCATTTCATTGGAAAAATCTTAACCTCAGATGTTCTTGGAATTAAAACAAAAATAATTTTACAAAGGTAACAAAATGCCAGCCATTGAGAACATCACCCAAAAGTATTGTAATGCAATTGATTCCTCTCACCGCTGTGAGAAGTGCTCAAGAGGGCGCTGGTCGTCTCTGGCCAATATAAATGTAAATGTTCTTGAGGTACGCTGCCCACACTGATAGGTGTGTAGAGGGGCAAGAAGGTAAAATGTTCTCATTGCCTCTGAGAGGAAAACGTAAGATACCCGTTGACCGTTGACCTTTGAGTTGAATATAGGTACAATTAATTGAGAGAACAGCAAGCAGTTTTTAAGAAATTAATATAGACAGTGAAATTATTCGGTATGTGTGTAATTGAGGGGGCCTTTTACTCTATAATAGATGTCTGCTATGTGGGCTGTTACAAAAGGGATGAGAGGTGAAGGTAGTGGGTGAGGTGTTTTTATTATCTATACAGATAAAAAAGAAAAGTTTTTGACATCAACATTAAAATGGCATAAACTTTTCCTAAGACTATTGCATGATATCCTGTTTACATCGTAATAACGAATATCGCGAGAAGACCCGTTCTCAATGTTGTTTTATAATGTGTACAAATTGCGAAAGTTTAAAAAGTTTGGCTATTGCATGGTTTTACAACACGTACACGTACACGTAGTCTGGGCCTCAGGAGTAGTTACAACACTGTTGTAATACCATTGCTAAGTGTTAAAACTTTGTTGAGGTATTTTCATTAAATATCCTACTACTTTAATCTTGGAGCAGTGACATGCTTTGTAGGCAACAACCCCGTCCTGTCTGTCCAATCTCCTGATCTGGCTGCTTGGCTACTCTTGGGCTACATATCGAGGACGTGCGTTCCGAATCACAAGAGGCGCTCATGCATAAAGAAACCGGCCGCAATGGCGCAGCCACCTGCACGTCAACGGCTGAATATTTCATTGACATTACCATTTCAGAAGGAGAACAGGTCAATTTTTATTTTAGAGTGGTTTGATTTATACAGGATGATTGCCATAAAATATTTATATAGTAGATTGGTGTGTTAACGCCTTGAGAGTCACAAGCGCCATATAAAAGTTTTATAGCAAAATTATATAGGTGTATTGCCATTATTGTTTTGGTAGGTTTTATGGTATGTAAGTAAGTAATAACAGCCGCAAGGGTCGATCGATATGGTTAAGCTACGCTTGCCGCGGTTGGTCCATGGATAGGTGACATTTTACATAGTACCAAGATCCCTCCTTGCCCCGGAAAGCACGTTAAGCCGTTGCTCCCGGCTGTCATTGTAGATCTTTGACATTGTTACGGGTCGTCAGATGGCCGAAAGTCTGACAACCAGTTTTACTAAGCTTAGGAGTATCTTTTGGAGGGCAGATAGGTAGTCGCTCCATGTAAAATATTAGTATTCAGCTGCATTCAGTTAGATTGGAAGCCGACCCCAACATAGTTGGGAAAAGATTAGGCAGATGATGAGTTTATATGGTATGATAACTTTATACTTATCCAAAACAATCCACATTCCACAAGAATAATTTACTAACTTCGTTGCAGGGAGATGATCAACCCAACGGCAAAATTATCAATTCAGAACATAAATGACTGCTTTCATTTGAAATTTTATATTTTCTAAAAAGAACGTAGCAATATGAAGAATAACAATAACTGAAAAAATACTCACCAGTCTACCAGGTATCTTCATACTTTTACATTAAAATTTGAACTCCAAACAAGAATCCAGAAAGTTTGCTACACAGATGCTGCGCCCCCTACCGTTAAATTAAATAAGTATACCGTCGCCAGAGACAATGCATAGGTAATGTTGTAGAAAGTTCGCGGTAAGTATAAAAATCATGGAAACAGGCTAAGTTGGTCGCTATGAATAAAGTATTCATTGTAATTGGGAGAAGTTTGTTAGGGTCAGGTGCTAGCGACGGGACCTGCTTGTTTTTGGAACTGATTTGTGTTTAAAAGTAAGTTATAGAATAAGTAATATTGTAAGATGTGGGCAGTAATCTGTGGCTTAGGAGCCATTCAGTTTCACCCTTCCCGTGGGTTACGCTAAGGGCGTCGCGTACAGTACAAAAATGTAAATTTTACTCGAATAAATCAGCCAGAGTTTCAGCGTAAGTACACACTCCTCTATTTTAATTTTTCGTTAGTTTTATAATTTTGTTCAAATTTGTTTCAGTGTGCATACAGTACTGTGCCAAATAAATATTTTTCTTTTTAATTAATAATCTGTAATATTTTTAGGGTTCCGTACCTTAAAAGGAAAAACGGAACCCTTATAGGTTCACTCGTGTGTCTGTCTGTCTGTCCGTCTGTCACAGCCATTTTGCTCTGAATCTATTGGACCGATTGAGTTGAAATTTGGTACACATAATATATGAATTTCTGTGACCAAAATACGGACATGTAACGTTAATAAATACATTTTGAATACGAGGGCCAATTTTCGGGGGCAAATAAGAAAATTAAAAAAAGAAAGTTTTGCAAACTGTACCGTGTGACATATCAAATGAAAGGGCTTACGTGAGGTCTCAAATATTTTTTTTTTTATAATTGTAAAATAAATCGTTTTTAAGTTATTTAAGAAAATAGACGAAAATTTACCATTCGCCCTCCCCTTATAAAACTACTGAGCCTAAAATTTTGAAAAATATATAGAAAATAGTTCTTTACTTATAGATTACAAGAAAACCTATACAAAGCATATGGCCTTAAAATAACATGGTAAATCTCTCAATATTGAGCGTACAAACTTACATTTGCAGTTAGAATATATGGGAGAACATGTTTTTCAACTACAATGTTAAGCTTGTTCTTGGGATAAAGTTATCCCAACTACGGAACCCTCATTGTGCGTGGCCCGACATGCACTTGGCCGGTTTTTCCATTCAATCGACAACCATACCAAGCCATGCACATACAACAAAATCAAACCATTCTTAAAATAAAACTTCCACAGTGAACGGTATCAGTTCCCTCAACCTGACCTACCCTGAGTAACACAAAGATGATTCCGAACTCATTGTGAAATGAATCTTTTAATATCGCAGCTGCGAGCCGGGCTCAAATATTGGCTCAAATATTGGTAGCACACGTAACAAAAGGTTGCGCTTTATTGAAATCCGCAGTTCGGCTTTCGAACGCTCATACCTAATAAAGTGATCGGGTAAAGTAAGGAGACGGCTCCGTGACAAACAGGCTGTGGAAACATCCCATAGCAATCTAAAACATACTTTTCAATACACTTCCTCGAAAACTGGTTCATATCGCACTACGATTAGATTCACAATGCAATATATTTCACACGCGTGTGATTTTTCATTTTCCAACACGTGCGGGAATAAAAATTCCCACAGATAACTTATACATAGTCCAAATTGGTTCAATGCCTCTACTATTCACACCGTCTCTATTCGGAGGTGAATGTTTCTTTTTAATCTCGGCAAAGAGCTAAGCGTCTTTACGGCGTTAATATTTTTTTAATATTTAAATAATGTTTATAAATAGAATATCATCAAAAACCATGATTTACAATAAAAAAAAAAACGTTTATGAACAAATTAACATTTATTTGTGTTTTAAACTCAAAAATGTTTGAATTTTCTATTTTTCATATTAGGCTGTTTAGCCTGGCGAAAGCAAAATGCGGATAAAAAAGAAAATTTTAATCATAGTTTCCTAATAATTCATGACAAAACTATTTTTCGTTTTTTATATTTTATTTCTTTAAAAGTGTATTGAAAAACGTCGTTAGATACACGTGGAAATTTGTTATTGCAGTTCTCGGCTCAAAAACAACCTCGCCTATCGCTCGGGTGCCGCCTCGAATGCAATAACAAAAATTCTCCACTTGTATCAAAATGTACTATTCCTTTGTCAGATTGACTGTTACGGTGCAATAGATAATAGGTAATACGGGCTGGCATCCGCAACTCCACGTCAATGCGCGTATTTTGCTGTTACGGTGTAAAACGTATTGTAAAAATGTTTAGCGTCGAACAATATTCATTCTCAAAAATCCTCTTCCTTCTTGTTACGAATGATCTCATACGAGTAAGTAGCAAATTCACGATCATGATTAATTTTATTTTGGCGAGAGTTTGATCAAACTCTTTGCACTTGAATTTATACATTATGCTAAAGAAAAAAAGAAAGAAAATGCGTTTATTGGCATTAAAAGAACACAAGCTTATGATAAAAGTTACATTGTAAACCAACCATGGTTTTACTTCAAAATCGTTCGATCGAGCATGTGCTACTTTAGCGCTAACTCAGCGCCATGCAAATCTGAGTATACTCTAACGCGACGGTGAAGTTAGAAAAACTCACACTAAGCACACAGTTTGATATTATTTTATAAACTTTTTGGTTGGGGACCACTTTACATTTAAAGTTTAGGGGATGGTTAGTAAAAACAATCTATATGAAATTTTTTTATGTGAAAACAATATTTTCACATTAGATGCCGTTAGAAAATAGGAGAGCCCTCTCCACTCTAACGTAGCTATCGACTTAGAATGTGAAAAAAATAGGTTGGTATCAGGAAATGAAACAAAGGTACAGACTGAATGTTGCCCTCATTGCGTCTCATTGTCGGTTGTACTAGCAGGAGGACTGTGAGGAGGACTTTAGAGATCACATTGGCAGGCTTTCAGTGCTAGAAATCTGAAAGCTACATATATTGGCACATTTTTTTTTTCAGATAATGGTGTGACGAATTAGTTCAGTTGACAATTCAGTCACTGGCCTTTCACTGACCGCGTGTACGAATAAATGAGGTTTATTTTGTAAATAGGCTCTATCAAAGACTTCTACGACAAATCAAAATATTTTTTTAAACTAGATGAGTTCAGTGCTTTGTATCCGACTACTCTGAGAAGAAACGCTGAAACAAACTCAAAGATGTCTCCTTTCAAGTCCTGGGTACTTTGACGTGAAAAAAGATCATGGATCCATCATGGTTCCGTTGTGAAAAAATGATGGTGCTATAGGTCTTTATAGCTCCGTCTCTCTCTCTCTCTCTTTCACACTGGAACCATGATGGATCCATGATCTTTTTCTCTTAACTCTTT
This sequence comes from Cosmia pyralina, assembly GCA_946251885.1. NCBI lineage: Eukaryota > Metazoa > Arthropoda > Insecta > Lepidoptera > Noctuidae > Cosmia > Cosmia pyralina. The sequence goes on along the minus strand of OX276348.1, from coordinate 1,338,512 downwards.
TATAAAACTCTTTTATTATTTTACTAGTATGTAGATACTATACTGCCGTTATGAACATACAGTTAGTCTCTAAATCGTCTAACCCGATGTGTATTACCATAAATTCATACGCTCCTAAACAAGTTGAACATAAAATTTAGCTAAAACAGTAGGACAGGAAGGCGCGTCACATATTTATGTGCCGCTCCACACTCTGCCCGGATATTATTGTTACCACCGCATTTGCATTGTCCACATTAACCGTGTTTTATGGCTAATGTGTTTAATTTTACATTTTCGCGGAAAATTCTTGTTTTGTGGGATTGTTTTAGTGACTCGTTACTTAACATAATATTTTGTTTGGAACCCTACGCTTCGTGAATCCTCCGAGAAGAAAGTATACCATATCTCGCCGCTCCTAGCAGTGGGTAAGCGACGAAACCTCAGTCTCACTATATCAGTAAAAGCATAGGAAACGGAAGGTTTATCTGCTTTCTAAGTTAGTGGCTTTTACAGAGCTAAACTAAACAACTACTTGTTAAACTTGATGTCGCATTTATAGCCTATTTGTGAGCCTTTCATGATTTGCATTACAAAACCAAGTTTATTTCCACTCGTCTCGTCGGCCACCACGCGGGTGGTGTTAGCTAAAATAATTTTTTTTCAAGTCCTCTTCACAACACTTTCCATCAATTTCTCATCATACAACAATAACCGCGCCTGTAGGAAAGTGCCACAAAACGAATGAATCACTCCATTCGAAGCTAACAAGCGCATTATTGTACGTTTACAGGGGCCGCTGCCATTACTCTCGCAGCTCTATTAATGACAGCCATCTTGACTGACTTACCTTGCAAGTACCTATGTGGGGGACGAGCGATGAGCGATGAGCGGAAAGCGAGTTTACGTAGCGTACCTACAAGCAAAATTTTGAAAGAATAAAAGAAATAAGGGCGTATAGCGCAAGTTTCTGCGTACATCCATGGGAAAAGGCGCGATTTTATTTGTTTCCATGTGGTGCTAGTTTAATCTGCCACAGAAGTGCAGTAAATGAGACCACGGTTGTACACGTCTTCTAACTACAGTCACGTTTCACGCTATATCTGATTTTTTTAAGTATGTAAAAGTATGAGCATAAAAATATATTAAAAATAAGATTTTTTTGTGGATTTTGTAATAAATAAATAATATCGTTTAGTTTTACTAAACAAGCATAAGTCAGCCTATAACGTTCCCACTGCTGGGACACAGGAGTGGGGTTGGTAGATGTCACATGTCTTTGAATTTTTGGTTCTAGGACATGCCGGTTTCCTCACGAAGTTTTCAAATATGATGATTCCAATAAAATTGCACAAAGCGATATGTAGTTAATACAATATTGATCGCGATTTTCTTATTATTTGAGCCTCAAGGTAACCCAATAATTCATCAAAGCAATCCCAACCTTATTGTGCATCACTTAGAACTGAAAACACTCAACCCATACTAAAAGGTTTTCCACGCAGGTTGTTCTAGGGTCCTACTCAATTCGTTACAATTTTTCTTTGTCACAAAGGGACGGATTCGGGTGAAATTAATATTGTGAGTGCATTAAGGCATGCTTATGTTATTTATTCTTATTATACGTATATTTATAAGGAAAATATATGAAGGGCTACAGTTGAACGGCTGGGATACAGACTGTAGGCATTGCTTAATCGACACCGCCGCGCCGGGTGTTATTTTGTTAAAGTTTAGGAGAAATTAAAAAAATATATATATCAATTTTCAAACTAACCAAGCTTTTTTCCTTTGTCGTCATTAAAATGAACAGAGCTCAACAATGCTCGCAAAGTCGGAGGGCTTAGTGTAAGTTTTTATACTTACTCAATCGCGTTTACGTTAACGTTACCTTACGTAAATTTGTATGGAATGTGTTTCCCATTATAGTCACCAGACGGCGCTTATTCAGTTTCAGTACAAATTGAAGTTTACGTTAGCGTGATCGAGTAAGTATAAAAACTCACACTAAAGCCTCATCAGTGGCGTTAGTGCGAGTTTTTATACTTACTCGATCACGTCAACGTAAACTTCAATTTGTACTGAAACTGAATAAGCGCCGTCTGGTGAATATAATTGGAAACACAATTATTCTATACAAATTGACGTAAGGTAACGTTTACGTAAACGCGATCGAGTAAGTATAAAAACTCACACTAAGGCCTCTGAGCCCTTAGTGCGAGTTTGTATACTTACTCGATCGCGTTAACGTAAACTTCAATTTGTACTGAAATTGAATAAGCGCCGTCTGGTGACTATAATGGGAAACACAATTATTCAATACAAATTGACGTAAGGTAACGTTAACGTAAACGCGATCGAGTAAGTATAAAAACTCGCACTAAGCCCTCAGTTATTGGGTTTTTGAAAACACAAGCAAACGATTATTTGACAAAAATAAATAAATTCTTTATTTCACCAAAAAAGCCCATAACATCCTTATGACTAACACTTATTATGGCTTAATACAAAAGTCAATATTTAAATACTCTGACTCCTAAACTAGGTGTAAGCTCCTGTGACTTAGCGAGTCAGCAAACGGAAATGAATTGTGTTACCTACAGAAATGTAATCAAACAAAACTGTAAGAATTATTAATTTATTTTTAAAAAGGTACAAAGAAAACAATAGAAAGTTAATCAATCAATCTGCCTATCCTTTTCCCAACTATGTTGAGGTTGGCTTCCATTCCAACCGGATGCAGCTGAATACCAGTATTTTCTAAGGAGCGACTGCCTATCTGATCTCCATAGCTCAGTTACTAGGTAACACGATACCCCTTGGTTAGACTGGTTGTCAGATCTTTGGGCTTCTGACTACCTGTAACGACTGTCAAAGAAGCAGAAATATAAAGTTACATTACCGACAACTTAATCTTCATAACTCAGCAACACTCCACGCACGATACCTCTCACGTCTTCGACAAACCCCATTACATCCCTGGGTTCCAAACCGGTTAATAGTGGTCCGGGATTATCCGGCAGAGTAATACCCGGGTCGGCCTCGCGACGGGTACAAATGTCGGCGAATATTGGTCAGTGGGACCGGAAGGCCTAAGGTAAACACCGATTGGCATTTTTCTTTTGTTTTTTAATTATTTTAAACTAACTTTTGTCCGCGGCTTTGCTCGTGTATAGGTTGGTCGGAAAATATCCCACGGGGGAGTGCTATCGGGATAGAAAGTGTCTAGTCTACCTGTGACACAAACATCGAAATTCAAGGTTAAACAGACAGACATAGTTAAATTTATAATATTAGATAGGTTCAACAATTTTAGGTACAATTTTGTTACTAACACACAAACAATATTAATGATTTTATGTTCTTTTACAGTCATTTACGAATACGCAACTTTTATGGAGATTCTCTGAAATAAATAAATTGTTATTATAATATTCTTATTAGTATGGATTACATAATGGAGGAGCTTGTGGCTAAGTAATAACAGCCGCACGGGTCGATCCGTCAGGTTAAGCTACGCTTGCCGCGGTCGGTCCGTGGATGGGTAACCATCTTTACATACCGAGACTCCTCCGTGCCTCGGAAAGCACGTTAAGCCGTTGGTCCCGGCTGTCATACGTGGATCTTTGACAGTCGTTACGGGTCGTCAGACGCCCGAAAGTCTGACAACCAGTCTTACCAAGGGGTATCGTATTACCCAGTTAATGGGTTGTGGAGGTCAGATAGGCAGTCGCTGCATGTAAAATACTGGTATTCAGCTGCATCCGGTTAGACTGGAAGCCGACCCCAACATAGTTGGGAAAAGGCTAGGCAGATTGATTGACATAATGGCAATTCTTTCGATTTGATTCGATCTCTTTCGATGGGTTGGCACTTTCTTTTGTTTTTTTAATTAATGTAATTTCTTTGGACTGGTCGGAATGATGCCAAGATGTGACTGTACTAGATCATTACAATATATTGCTTACAGGTCGATGCGGACGCTAATGCTCAATAAATTATCAATGTTGTTGTTTTGCAATTAGGCCATTAAACGGATACGTCAACGTTTATGTGGTCAATTTAAACAATGATGAACATACAGGCAATACTTATATTGAATTGAGCTAAAGATAGTACCTTCTGCTCGAAAAATAATAATATAGGTACAGTTAGATCAAGAGTTCAAAGAATTGGCTATGATGAAAAATGTGATAACTTGTTATTTAGTAATTAACAAATTATGTTCCCAAAACCAAGAACTAAACGTAAAGAACCGGCCATCGGACAATGAAGTGCGTGTCGGACAAAGAAGAGTTCCGTAGTTGGGATGAATTTATCCCAAGAACAAACTTAACTTTGTAGTTGAAAAAATATTCTCCCTAACATTGATAATATTTGGAGAATATTGGAGAGAAATATTTTTTTGCGTATAGCATGCGAATAGCAAAAAAATATTTTTATTATGTGATAAAACTTGGTATAATTAACTATTTTGGGACCTTTTCCTTTATTTTTGCTATGAGACCTTGCTTCTTCCCTTTCATGATTCTAGGTCAACGGGAAGTACCCTATAGATTTAGAATTATTTGTTATCAAAATATGTCGCATAAACGGCCGTATTTTTTTATTATATTGATTTAGAAGCTTAATTTTTTTAGAGCTTTAAGGTATCCCTACGCGTTCCTGAGAAAAAGGATCTTGACAGACGGACAGACGGACAACGAAGTGATCCTATTAGGGTTTCATTTTTTCTTTTGAGGTACGGAACCCTAAAAAGTAGTGAATTAGCTACCCACTACTGAAATAAGAAACACGAAACTGAGAATTTCAGAGTGGGTAGGCTTTTTTAAAATGACTTTTATCAAAAAATAATTTGGCTGCGAGAAAATTGTACAAGTCAGCGTCAAAAATATTGACACAAATAGACTGTTCAAAATGACCCCAACAACAACAACTAAGAAAATTAAACTTTATCTCAATTGGATAAAGTTCTTGTCAGACTGACAGTTGTCGTGTACTGTCTTTATTATGAAACATTCCTTGTGTCATTGCGTTAATATTTAATTTTTATAGTTGTTTAGATCATTATGAACAGTCTGTTCGTCCCGATATTAATGACGTTGAATGTACCTAATGAGCCTAGTAGCGATGTATGATACAATTTACTTGAAATATTAGGTCTTTACCTATGAAATTGCCGTTCTGCAGTACTGGCCATTTCAAATCAAAATAATTTTTGTTTGGCTAAGAATTCTAATTTCAAATTAATTTTATTTTAAAAACATGTATTTTTTTTTCCAAAAGTAGTCATTTGTTTATTGATTAGTGTTACATTTTCATCGCATTTCAATCTTTTTCGTCATCATGGATACGTTAAAAATTCGAGTAATTATGGATATGAGTACCGTCGTGGCAGCAACGCGGCACAAGCGGCACGCAACATCAACGACGTTTACGGAGCTAACACTACAAACCAACGCACCACTTGTTATTGGTTTGCTCGCTTCCGTTCTGGAAATTTCGACCTGAAAAATGAACCTCGCGGTCGTCCGAAGACTTTGGTCGACAATGACGAATTAAAGGCGATTGTGGAAGCTGATGATACACAACCTACGGCTGAATTAGCAGCAGCTTTCGACGTTAGCGTCAAAACAATATTGGTCCATTTGCGTCAAATTGGCAATGTAAAAAAGCTTGACAAATGGGTGCCCCACGAACTCAATGATCGCCAGCGCGAAGTACGCGTCGAGACGTGCCTTGCACTGCTCAACAGACACACAAATGAAGGAATTTTGAACCGCATTGTTACCTGCGATGAAAAATGGATTCTGTTTGATAACCGCAAGCGCTCAGCAAGTTGGTTGGATCCTGGTTCAGCACCTAAACAATGCCCTAAACGAAAACTTACCCCTAGAAAAGTGATGGTCACTGTTTGGTGGTCTAGCGCCGGTGTGATTCATCACAGCTTCTTACCAAACGGGGTGAGCATTACTTCAGATGTGTAGTGTGAGAACTGAACACAATGATGGAGAAGCTGGCACATCTCCAACCAGCATTGGTCAATCGCTCGTCTCCGCTGCTCCTGCACGACAACGCGCGACCTCATACTGCACAGCAGACGGCCTCCAAGTTGCAAGAACTGGGGTTGGAAGCTCTCCGTCATCCGCCCTACTCACCAGACCTTGCGCCTACAGACTACTACTTTTTCCAGAATTTGGATAACTTCTTGGCGGGGAAAAAATTCAATACCCGAGAGGCAGTACAAAATGCCTTTGAAGAATTTGTTGCCTCCCGTCCAGCTGATTTCTTTAAGAAGGGCATCAATAAACTGCCACTGCGTTGGCAAAGATGCATTGATTGCATGGGTGATTACTTCGATTAATACAAATAAAAAATGCATGAAAAAAATTCGTTTAAATTTTTTCATACAAAACGGCAATTTCATTGGTAAAGACCTATTATTATGACCAGTCTATACATCATACCGTCGTCCGATGAAGCCCGAGCTGTATACGAAGTTCGGCGAACTACGCAAGCAGCTCGGACTCTCGTCGGACGACTGTATGATGTTTAGACTATGCTTATATGATGTGAACGTAAAAGAGTACTCACATATGAATAATTTGATTTTCAGATAAACACTAGATACCGCCAGACTAGACTATAAAATCATGTTATTTTATAAAATCCAGCAATATAAAAGCCTATATTTTATATTTTTTCATTAAATCTGCCGTCACGTTGTCGGACCGAGAGACGCAACAAAGCTGCAACAAGACTCCCCTCGTTAGCCAGGTAGTGCTGCGAATAAGTAATTAATTTTATTTGTCCCGTGTCCCGGTGTCCCGATGTTCCCGGTTATTTGTCCCGGCGCGACGAGATGCAAATTTAAAATTCTTGAACGAAACCAGAATGGAGAAGTAAACCTTAATTTTCTTTGTAAACGTTGTTTGGTAACCAACGGTGTTTTATTTACTGTTGCAAGTTGGCGGTGTTGTTAATATTGTATGGTTCAGTATGAATTTTGAAATAGAAGGTAGGTAAGTATCGCTTCTGAATTTTATAAAAAAGAAAAGAATGAAAAAACTGCTTTATAAATCTTTAGATGTATACGAAACTATTTTATAATTTGACTTTTGTACCTGGGCCTGTGGCTGAGTAATAACAGCCGCACGGGTCGATCGATCAGGTTAAGCCACGCTTGCCGCGGTTGGTCTGTGGAAGGGTGACCATCTTTATATACCAAGACCCCTCAGTGCCTCGGAAAGCACATTAAGCCGTTGGTCCCGGCTGTCATTCGTGGATCTTTGACAGTCGTTACTGGGTAGTCAGAAACCCGAAAGTCTGACAACCAGTCTTAATAAATGTTGGCGATCTAATTTCTGGCCATCTGAGCCATATACTTAATCTTTGTATCAGTCACGGTATTTTTCCTGACCGTCTAAAAGTCTCTATTGTAAAACCTGTTTTCAAAAAAGGAGATAAACAGCAAATGGATAACTATAGACCTATTGCGATTTTGCCTATTTTCTCAAAAATATATGAGAAGTATATTTATAACGAGCTTTATGCATATTTAGAAAAACATATGATTCTCTGCAACGAGCAAAAAGGTTTCCGTAAAAATAAGACAATAAATATGGCAATATATGACTTCTTGAATACAATTATGACTAATATTGATAAAAAGACACCAGTTTGTGCTATGTACTGTGACATGTCACAAGCCTTTGACTATGTTGACCACAATATCCTAAAAAACAAACTATACTCCTATGGTATAAGAGGAAATGTTTTGGATTTAATAATGACATATATTTCAAATAGAAAACAAAAAACTGCTATAACAGACTTAAATTTAGAAACAAAAGAAGAAGTCACATACCTATCCAAAGAACGTACTGTTTACTTTGGCGTACCGCAGGGCAGTGTTCTGGGTCCACCACTTTTTTTAATATACATAAATGACCTGCCCAAAGCCATAAACTACCCCTTAACCCTATTTGCTGATGATAGCACGGTAACAGTTGCGTGTAATAAACATGACCAATACGAAGCTGATGTAAATGACGCGTTAATCTCTATTATCTCTTGGCTAAACAATAATAACTTAAAAATTAATCTAAGCAAAACTCAAATTATGCACTTTGGCCATAGAAAATCCAGTACAAAAATGGATGTAAAATTCCAAAATAATGTTATTAATGACGTGGACAGCGTTACATTCCTAGGTCTTATAGTAGATAGACAGCTTAACTGGAAGAATCATATTGAAACATTATGCAAGAAAATAAGTTGCTCATCCTATGCCCTATTTAAACTTGCTCCAACCGTTAACACTGATGCACTACTTACAGCCTATCATGGTCTTGTTGCATCTGTGTTAAGATACGGTATCACATTTTGGGGTAACTCTTCAAATAGGGAAACTGCGTTTAAAGCGCAAAAGCGCTGCATAAGATCTATGTTCGGGCTTCGGGTTACGGATAGCTGTGTACCATATTTCAGAAAGCACAAAATTCTTACACTACCAGCTTTGTATATATATGAAACTGCCCTATTTGTGAGATTAAATCCAAATTTGTTTTCTTGCCTGTCTGATACTGTACAACGTAACAGGCGTAACGACATGCTACGCGGTCGAAGAGCCAAGACAGCTCTCATGCGGAAAAGCATATTCTGCAGAGCCCCGCAAATTTATAATAAAATTGATAAATCAATTAGAGAATTAGATTTGGCTAGTTTTAAGAAGCAATTTAAAGAATTTTTATGTAATAAATGCTATTATAATTTGAATGACTACATAAATGACACTGACATATTAATTTAATTCAATTACCTACTATTTATATTATTTAATTTTTAATATGACATCCTTATTTGAATTTGAACTTAATTTATTATAATCTTTCTTCAATGTAATCGGTTTGACATTTGTACGCCCATGTGGTAGAATGTGTTGAGACAATATATGTTAACATAAGACCATGTAATATACATACCGACCATGTTCTGACAAATAAATGATTATGATTATGATTATGATTATGATTATGGTATCGTATTACCCAGTAACTGGGTTGTGGAGGTCAGATAGGCAATCGCTTCATGTAAAATACAAGTATTCAGCTGCATCCGGTTAGACTGGAAGCCGACCCCAACATAGTTGGGGGCAGGCTAGGCAGATGATGATCAGTTTTGTACTTTTATGAAGTTTTAATTATTGTGACTAATACCGATAATAACGAACTATTAAACGAACACTTCCACTGACAGCTGACATCACCAACTAACAACGAGGTCTGTCGATAAAACTTAACACTATAATACATCATCAAGATAGATAGGGGTGGGCAACGCCGTGATCCCGTAATCCCGGCTCACCTGCGGGATTAAGGTGATCCCGGGCCGCGGGACTGCCCCATGATCCCGTGTCGCGATGCGATACGCTTGTCGTTTGATTCGATGATATATTAGTGGACTATGTTACATACTTAGTTTCCCTGTTTAGAAGAAACATTATACCTAACTAGCTTTTGCCTCCGGTTTCGCCCGCGTGCATGTCGGAAAATATCCCACCGGAAACATAATACCGGGCTTAAAAGTAACCTGTGTCAAGTAATCCAGGTTCTAGACTATCTGTGTGCCAAATTTCAAATTGCATCCAAATTCTTTTAGCCATTTTTGCGCCAATTCGGAACATACATCCAGACACACCTCGTAGCATCTGCTTTTTTTTTAAATATTCAATGTACAGTTTTAACTTCGTTAAGTTTTCATTATATCTCCCCTTCCTCCCTCCTATCTACCTATGAATTGATGAATCATGTAATACAATGATTAAAAAAAGAAACGACTTCATTTCTTATAATACGGTTTTAGCAATCTAGACACATAAAGGTTGAAGGTACTTTAAAATTCTGTTAGTGTATTTTAGGGCAAAAGCTAATTATCTTTCCTCCCATTAAGTGCAATCCTCACGTGAACTTAAACACTCGTCATTAACTTTAAGAGATCTTTCGCAAACTTACCTAATATCCACCTAGACATCTATTTAAAGTTGGAAAGAATCATTTAACTGAAAGTGCGCCGTGAATTGGCCACTCAAGAAACTTCCACCTGAAAACTTTCAAGTTGGGAATTTTAATGAAAAAATAATTTCAATTTGTAAAGTCCCGGGTCCCGGCCCCCGGGAACTTTGGTAACATCATTATCTTCGCATATTTGAGGAAGAGACACTTCAAAACATTTGCTTTTATGTTTAATTTATGCTCTAACTTGTGGTATTTTGTTTGCGGTTCTGATAATAAAAATAAAAAAAATATAGGAACTTTTATATTGAATTTAACAAATAGAAGAAATACAGAAACAAGACAGAAAACATCTTTGCCCGTTAATCGTTAATCGTTCGTATCGTTTGTTTCAAACTCTGAGATGCTATAACTCGACTAATTGACTAAGTAAGTTCTTGTCCATTAAGTATTTCATTGTTTAAAGTTAAACATTCGAAAACTGAGTTCAAAATCCTGTTTTCTATGAATACTGAGTCTCTACATACCATTAATATGTATTTGATAGCCGGCGAATATTGGGAAACACTCTCACACCGGGCACAGGTACCCATTAATCGAAACTTGGTCGGCAACTTGCTCCAAGTTCCGTAACTTATGACAGCCGCCCGCGCCCGTCAGATGTATTTCTTGAAACCTATGTATACAGTTGTATGTTCTATGTATATAGAACATACAACGCTGTGTACATAGTCTTCAAGAAATGTGTTTTTCAATTCATGTATTTTTAGTATACTGACTTTCTTCGTTATTAAATTATCCCGTTAGTTAGAAAAACGAGATATTCCACTCAGAGCACTGATTTCAACGATACTTGACTGAACTGCACCTTAATTTATTTTTGTACATAACAATAATTTGACACTGAACTTTCAAATGCTTCTAACTTGTCAATAGCAAGAGATACTATGGCTTCTCAACTGTCGACCGACCTCCCAGAGGTCGGTAACAATACAAAATTACGGTGGAGGCGATTGGTAATACTAACTTCGACGAACATGATACGCGTCTTCTCAACTTGCTGTTCTTTAATTAATTATTTATTCAAACACAGTTTTTGTTTATATTTAATCGGTTGAAGGACTCTGAACGAGACACAATAGAGTTTTTTAAACGTTTAGTGTCCATCAATGCGTTAAAAAACCTCTATTTCAAATTATGTTTACGTCATTTTGCTCAAAACAAATCAATAAAATTTCACGACACAAAATTTCCGTACTGTACGGCAGTACAGGTGTTAATCGAAACTTGGCGGACGACGAGGAAGTTTGGTAACTTCTGACAGCCGCCCACCGCTGACAAATGATCCTCACAGGTCCCCTTACTATGAAGTATACAGCTTTATACTCATAGAGAGGAAAATACCCTGGTTTTTTAAAATGATTGAACATCCATGCAGTACTTACCTACATTTAGAACGAATACGATTGTACCACACAAGGACTGTATCAAGCAACAGATGTAGGTAGGTACTTTGCTTTGCAAAATACTAAACGTTTGAGCAATAATGCAACAGCACCCAAGCTAAAACTTTATTTAATGTCATTCCGATGGGATTTTATCACCCTAATCAAGACAATATAAACATAATTACTCCCGATCTGGATCACAGTTTAACAGACGCCCATTATCCACCTTCACATAAGCTGGGAACCTTACCCGTAAGTCTAAAATCGTGTTTGATCCGCTTTGAACCGCACGGAACCGGAATAATCCGGTCCACCTGATCCGGTACGATCCGGCGGCGACTTGCGGCGGCTTCGTACCATCACAAAATAAGGGACAGAAAAGTTACTCTTGACGACAACGAGAAGAAATACGAACGTACTTTGGTTACGTAAGCATTTTAGCAGATTACCCGATATTAACGTCATCTCCACGGTGCGCGAGAGACCTATGAAACGCTGGTGTGTTGACATGGAGACTTTCATGGGAGACAGGAAAGAGAAGGCAACAAAAAAGAAAAAGTGGAAGGCTATGGGAGAGACCTTTGCCCAGCAAGAAGACAACTAGAAGAGTTCCGTACCACCGTACAATATTTAACACTACATAATTTAAAAAAAATACTTTAGTGAAAACAAAACATGTTTCTTGTATGGGGACCCCCTTATTTTCAACTTTATTTTATTTTTATTATAGCGGCTAAAGTTGTACATACTCTGTAAAAATGTTTAATGTCTACCTATTACGGATCAAAAGATACAGCGCTGTGACAGACGGACGGACAGCGGAGCTTTAGTAGTATTTGGTTACAAAACACTAAAAAGGCTTAATAACATCAGTTAAATGAAAAAACTAAATAGCCCAATATCATTGATGTTGCAGATTAGAGAACTTACGATTGAGGAGTCACTAAGTTAGTGGTACTTCTGTGTATACTACTCTGTTTCCTGGCAGCGTGTGCTCCGCCTGAGTTTCATGTGAAAATGTGAAAGTTTCCTACCTATTTGGTTAGGATTTAAAAGTTTTCTGAAGAGAAGTTTATTGAATAAGACTGGGGGTTCCGTGGGAACTGTGTTGTGTTTTGTTTTGAAATTAAGAAAGTAAGATTTGAGTTATCATAAGACTTACAGGCTCTACATACAATAAAACGTACTTTCAAGTCTCATAAGATTGATTGATGTTGTACAAATTTTATTTACATAATTTAAAATCTAACAGTCTGAAAATAATAATAATATATTTTACGAGTATACAAAAAAGGAGGGGGAATAACTATAGGGTATCAAAAAATTCGTTCGCAACGCTGTCAAACAGGAAAAGTGCCTAAAAGGCTGGCAGTATTGCCACGCTGTATAGCAATGCAATTAGCATTGCCATACAACGTGGCAATGCCACCAGCCAGCCAGCTTTGGCCAAAAAATAGACCAGCCCTTTGGTCCCGTGCGAGTCGATCAACCGCTTGGCGATGTCTCGAAAAACTAAGAGGGTACTCATTCGGCCCCCTTAGTTTTTCGTGACATCGATCGCCAAGCGGTTGACCGACTCGCCCCGTGGCCCTAGTGTTTCAACCCCAAACAGCTCGAACATCAGGTCCCAATAAGATTTGTGTATTTGCGCCGTTTGAGGTTTATCCGCACTCATTGATTGATAGAATGGAAGTATAGTTTTTAATATGTTTGTTGGTATATTGGCGTGTGTTAGCTGATACATGGCACACTATTTAATTTATTTATTTATTTATTTATTTATTTGACCATTTATGTACACACAAATAAACAGACAAACAGAAAGGAACAGAAAAATACGTACAAAGGTGATGTTTATTTAAAGGTGATGTTTTTTTTATTTGCTTATTTTTTTTTCTTATTTTTGCTTATTTAATGTTTTGTATTTCTTTTTTTTTGTAATGTTAATTACTTTGCAAGTATTATTGTAGATAATCAAGTCGGACAGCTGTGGTGTTTGGGCAGTTTGTTGCGCCATTTCTTCTTGCCAGCTAAAGCACTAGGAAGTGGTCAAGGGTGGGAGTTTTTGGGGGACGGTCTTAGGTAATTTTGACGTTCAAAAAGTGCTGATTTTCTGCCTAATTTTAATAAATGACTTTAGGAGGACATGCACCCGCATAACAAGTAGTGTAGTTATAAGCCGACTGTTCTAAGTACCAAGTACGTTGAAGCTATTTATTTGTCAAATGTGCAATTTTAGTAACTAATAACATGAAAATACATTAAATTGGGTGGACGACCTACAGAAGACCACGGGGAAGATCTGGATGGAACTCGCACAGACCAGGGAAGCACGACACAAAAGAGAGCACGCCTGTACTTAGCAGGGGGTGGGACATGGCTCACTGCCTGACATTAGCGAGCCTAAACATATTTTAAATGATTACCTACTTAGTTATTTGTGTGTTAGTCATTTCAAACATAAAACAAGGAAGTTATTAAAACTGCCTAGTTGGTCTAGTGTTCGCAAGCTCTACTGCTGAGCGTGAGGTCCTGGGTTCAATTCCCAGGTCGGCCAAAGTGTTATTGGGTATTCCCATCAGTAATTTCTCAGTAACAGTCCGGAGTCTGGGTTATGTCCGGTGGCAATAGGCTCGCTCCCTATTACATGGGACTTAAAAATAACGAAATGTGAGTGTAGTATAGGTACACCTCTGCCGAACCCTTTGAGTATTACAGGCGCAACTTATAAACATTGCTCATTTATTAAATCTCTTAGTTCTGCCTGCGCCATTTTGTTCATCAAAAATTCCTCTATCAACAACTACAGCCCTTTGAGTGGGGTCCAAAAAAGGGTGGTAAAAATATCCTGAAGGGGTTCGTACCTGGCTAATTCATGCAAACGAATGCAAGCCAATTAATTAAGAGCAGTCTGACTGCGTTCAGAAATCTGCTGCCGCGACCAAAACGGAGGCGGCTGAGTTAGGGTGCGCACAGGCGAGAGGTGCGTTGTAGTTGAGTTTTTGTGTTTGTTTTGCATGCATGGTGCGTGATTAATATTTTTTTTATTCTTTTCGTAAAACGTTTTGAGTTTGAGTTTTAAATGGAAGTTCTATTGAAGTAGTTTCTTTCAACTAAACTCATGGTTTGTATACGGAGTCTAACTGACAATTTACTCAGTCTGCGGTAAAATGGTTGTGATTTTATCAAAGAAAGTAAAAGAAAATACAAAATCATGTAATTTCAATTCAAATCAATTTATTTAACAATTAACATTGTGTTTGAAATAATTCTACATAATAAAAAAAAAGAAAAACACAAATACAATACTATTATTTTTGTTTACTAACCCATTCAAGGAAAATACTGAACAAAACGTCTTGCCGCTAATGGCTAGTCTGGGCTACCCCTTACAAGTAATTAATACTGCAATATCTCGTCTTTCTGCAACGAGATTCCGGAGAGATTAAGGTGTTTCATTATACTGATTTATCATCGCGAGTAAAAAATACGATCCATTTCAGCAGAGGGTTCCCATTCACCAATTAAAGTTTAACTGTAGACGGCAAAAAATGTAATTCTTAAAATTGACTTTACAGGTTTTCTCGATCGAAGTTTTTTTTAGTTTCTCGATCTTACGAAGGGATCTTACATAAGCATGTATAACTTTGATTACAATAAATATTTTATGCCTTTATTTAAGAACTTGTGTGTGGTACAGTCAGCGTCAATAATATCGGGATGAGCAGACTGTTCAAAATGATTTAAACAACTTTGAAAATGAAATATTAACTCAATGACACAACTGTCATTCTGACAAAAACCTTTATCTAATTGAGATAAAGTTTAATTTTCTTAGTTGTTGAGATCATTTCGAACAGTATGTTCATCCCGATAATTTTGACGCTGACTGTACCTAGATATTTAGCTCTCATGCACAGCCTAAGTAAACTCAAAGTACTTATTAGGTATATTTTGTAAGTTATTTTTATTTCAACAAAGTATTTATAGCAGTTTATTTTTAACACGATTTTATTAGCTTCACTAGTAAAGTTGTAACTAACAAACAATGTAATGAAATCTTGGAACCTACTTATAATGAGAAGTAGGTCAAATTGGCTTCCAAGGATACTAAGCTGCACATGTTCGTACTTCACCCTGAAAATCATCGAAACATTTTTTGCTTGATCAAAATAAAAGCACAAGTTTATCAATCATCTTTCTTATCTGTCCCATAAGTTACTCACACTTCCTTAGAAAGTCAGTAGGAGTAAAAATGAGTTGCACATCGGGACATTAGTTTGCGAAATAAGAGTGAAATTGTGTGTTTAGGGACATGCCGCGCGCCCGCCTGCTCCACCGGTCTATAACATTTGTTACCCGCGAGGCAATAGAGGTGGGCCAGTGATGTCGATGTTTTTTTGACTAGGGAAATAAATACATAATTACAAACATTTATAAACTCACGCCTACTTCCCATGTAAGTAGAAACTACAGAACGCCACCTGCTACGATCCTTACATGCTCCTTTTTGCCTCGTTTACGTTCATACATCTGGTCATACACGCACACCAATTGCGAGTACTACGCCCCTGACTTTTCTGAAGAACATCACCAATAAGGTAAAATAAATAAATAATTTAAGATATTTGGGTTTTATGCCACGCAGAAGTATCTACACAACATCTAATTATCCGTGCATTTGATACAGTACGTAGGTATAAATATTACATAGTCACCAAGCTTTACAGAAAAACCAGTGAACAAGCATTGGTGCTACTTAAACTCAATGGAGTATGCCGATGTGCATTCTCTTATATTGTAGAACTAGCTTCATAGCATGCTTTTAAAGTTAATATAAATTTTATAACACTAGGCTATATTACTCAATCAATCTGCCTAGCCTTTTTCCAACTATGTTGGGGTCGACATCCACATTTTACATGGAGCGACTGGCTATCTGACCTAGAGAAGAGAAGACACTAACCGAGCACACTAAAACATTTATCGATAAAAATCTATCGACATCTCGATACTGCCATACGTTGAGTTATGCAGTCTGGTGTCTCGCGAATATCGATGAATTATTGTGCTATTTACATTACATCACTAGCTGCTAGCGAAATGTATTGAATGAACTCATAGTCTAGAATAATGTTATTTATTGGAGAGTTTTGTTTACCTGACAATCGATTCATTTAAAATTTATGTGTTTTGGTGTTTACATTTGTTATTATTATTTAGCAAGCTCAGGTAGGTATGTACCTGTGTTTTGTTACGGTGGCAGTTATCCTGATTTAGTAATAAAAAATTGATCGAGTCTGATGATACCCTGATAGTCTGGTCCTACTTACTAATACTGATTGATATTGGTTAGATCACATTCCACCATTGCTAATTATCTTAATTTACAATTCTTCATTCGACCTTTCGTTTACATTTAGGTAAAAGTTATCTCCTGAGTTGGGCAAAAGTAGAATATGAAATGCACTAAACATTGGTAGAGTTATCTTATGTGCTGAGAAAGCAAAGCACCAAACTTGGGGATACTCAAAACACCACCATCACAACACCCTTCTAAAATCTACCTTACTACCTCCAAAACTCTACCCATTCCCCATCACACGGGGTAGGTGTCCCGCGATCCTTCCCTGAGATACCCTGAACGAGTCTGTTATCTCAGCTGATGATCTTCATCTCATCCGTCCACGTCACTCAGCCTCAGCGTAGCTGTTGTTTACCTTTGTGTTGTTTAGGTAATATTTGTTTTACTTACTTTGCTTTTTTGACCATACCACGAAGGAGGAATTGGTTCATTAAAAAATAAAACTAACTTTTCTGGAAAAGGAAACTTCCATCTTTAGGTTTATTTCCTTCTTTTAAATATTATAAACCTCTCTATTAGAGGGGCTCGGGCTACAACAGCCGCACGGTTCGATTGAATCATGTTCCATTACCTACACAAGCATCAAGACCCCTCCGTACCTCGGAGTGCACGTTAAGCAGTTGGTCTCGGCTGTCATTCGTAGATCTTTGACAGTCGTTACGGGTCGTCAGATGCCCAAAAGTCTGACTATCAGTCTTACCAAGGGGTATCGTGTAACCCAGTAACTGGTTCCATATAAAATACTGGTATTTTGCTGCATCCGGTTAGACTGGAAGCCGACCCCAAAATAGTTGTGGGCAGGCTAGGCAGGTTTTTTCTCTATATGGGTCAGGTCTAGCTGGACTTTAATAATATAGCAGAGATTTTGATGATCGAAATTATCTCGGCAATAAATATAAGACGATGAAGAATTGCAACAACTTTATTTAACTATAAAAGACAACTTGAGAACCTATTCGAAAAATAACAGTTTTCGTGCATTCACAAGGATAACATCAAAACAGTTGACTTTATCCCCCAGTTAATAGATAAACAGCCTTATCAACAACAACAAGGAACGGTCACCATAACAGTATCCATCCACACTTATCAGCCCAAAGCACTTATAAATACTTATAAGTATGCCCTGCTCCATATCTACAGGCCATTTCTAACGAAGAAACTGTATCAGTCTTTCACGTCAGCCATTACCTCCGAACTAAACGATCACTGGACCTCATTACTGGCGTCTTAGAGGGGGGAGGAGTGGGGAGGAAGGGGAGAGGGGAGGAGCTAAGTGACTCCGAACGGAAATAAAGGTGCACGCGACTGGAGGTAATGTTAATTGAATTTCTGCAGACGCTTGGCGATAGCGATGGGGCGAATTTATTGGTATGTCGATAGAAGAGAATTTACTGTTGGTATTTGCTTGGAAAAGTTTAAAAAAGATGGGCTTTTGTGACGACAATTATATAATTTAAGTACAGTTTACTAAAAAAAAAGACGAAATTAGAAGCATACTAATAAATTCTCGGGCATAAGCTTTAAATTAAAATACATAACAATTTTGACAGCCGTAAAGGCAGTTTAATTGTCTGGGCTATTGTGTAGTGATATGTGTAAGTTGTTTAAATGTTGCCTCACTAAAGTCTCTATGTAATTCTCAATTAACTTAAAATTTAAATTGACTAGCTAGAGGTATTTGAAAAAATATCGATGTTTTCCCACCCCTATTTGACGACCGGCGAGTGATACGCGCGGCGGCCGCGTCGCACGCAAGATTAAACGTCACAAACCTTCAAGATATTTCCACCAGAACCCGGGGACCACACACCTGTAGCACTAACAACAACCTTATCAAAAAGATGTAAGAGTGATATTCGGATAATCGTAGCGTCGAGTTAACTTGGTAAATTAATAGTCACTTGCAGAGAATAACTTCAGTAATATTATTTTGTATTGTGTAGCAATTATTGGAGGGAAAATTTAAGTTAAGACTCAATTTCGTTTTACACATTTGTTTACTTGGGGACTCAGGGAGGTTTTCTTAAAATTAATTAATTATTTACATGAAATTGAGAATATTCGTGTAGAATTTACACTTATTTTTTTAAATTTTGTTGAACAGCGCAGTTTCTGAAAAACGAATATTAAGTTTCTAAGCGAAAAAAGTGCATTTTTGATTCCATTCTGCCAACAAACCTTTTTGACATCTGAACCTATAAAAGTTTATAGTTTTGAAAGTTACTGTGATATAAAAACTTCCATCTTCTGCTTTTTTCTTCAACGAAAAGCTTAAAAGTAAAGGTTCCAATAAAACTCCATCAATAATTTCAAATATAACGTAACAACCGAAGTGTTAAAATGGCGCTGAGCGTTTTGGCGGCAATTCGTTCCGATTGCCCATCAATTTCCCGCTAAGTAGAGGTGGAGCCAGAAAGGCACGTACGTGACGTAATGGCGGATTATTACAGGTAATAGGAAAGCACTTCAGTATGTTATGATTTATTAAGCAATAAGTTCCAAGGAAAAGGTTCAGATCCTAACATAATAGAAAATGCTAATGCTAAGATGATGATTGTAACTTTTTAGCGCTCAGGCTAGATGTGTGGAGTGACTATCTTTTAGCGCTCAGGCTAGATCTATGGAGTGACTATCTTTTAGCACTCAGGCTAGATCTATGGAGTGACTATCTTTTAGCACTCAGGCTAGATCTATAGAGTGGCTATCTTTTAGCGCTCAGGCTAGATCTATGGAGTGGCTATCTTTTAGCGCTCAGGCTAGATCTATGGAGTGGCTATCTTTTAGCACTCAGGCTAGATCTATAGAGTGACAATCTTTTAGCGCTCAGGCTAGATCTATGGAGTGGCTATCTTTTAGCGCTCAGGCTAGATCTATGGAGTGGCTATCTTTTAGCGCTCAGGCTAGATCTATGGAGTGGCTATCTTTTAGCGCTCAGGCTAGATCTATGGAGTGGCTATCTTTTAGCGCTCAGGCTAAATCTATGGAGTGGCTACCTTTTAGCGCTCAGGCTAGATCTATGGAGTGGCTATCTTTTAGCGCTCAGGCTAGATCTATGGAGTGACTATCTTTTAGCGCTCAGGCTAGATCTATGGAGTGGCTATCTTTTAGCGCTCAGGCTAGATCTATGGAGTGACTATCTTTTAGCACTCAGGCTGGATCTATGGAGTGACTATCTTTTAGCGCTCAGGCTAGATCTATGGAGTGGCTATCTTTTAGCGATCAGGCTAGATCTATGGAGTGGCTATCTTTTAGCGCTCAGGCTAGATCTATGGAGTGGCTATCTTTTAGCGCTCAGGCTAGATCTATGGAGTGACTATCTTTTAGCGCTCAGGCTAGATCTATGGAGTGGCTATCTTTTAGCGCTCAGGCTAGATCTATGGAGTGGCTATCTTTTAGCGCTCAGGCTAGATCTATGGAGTGACTATCTTTTAGCACTCAGGCTGGATCTATGGAGTGACTATCTTTTAGCGCTCAGGCTAGATCTATGAAGTGACTATCTTTTAGCGCTCAGGCTAGATCTATGGAGTAACTATCTTTTAGCGCTCAAGCTAGAACTATGGAGTGATTATCTTTCCAGGCTTGAGCTGGATGATAGTTACTGAGGATCCAGACAAATGGAGTTGGTTTGTAGAGGCCTACGTCTAACAGTGGATTGTTTTACACTGATGTTGACAACCTGTCGTCTGTTTCATGGAATTAAAATATTTATTCCTCCATATCCCTCACGATGGAGGCGCGTCATGCACGTTACATGGTGCACACTGTGTAGTCTAGTATTAGGAGCATGGCTATATGTTTTCCCCTTCAATATTTTATCTGACAAAAAACATCTTCCCCGAAATATCTCCAGAACTAAACAAGTCGCAAACTCCGGGATCGCATAAAGCAAACAGTAACATTAGCTCGGAAACAAGTCAAACACCTGAGCTGTTTGCTAACGGTAAAAGGTGCTATCCGGTTGCCCCCTGGTCCGGCGTCGGGTTACTAAACGTTGGAACAATACCAGGAGTCCATCAGGGATGGGTGGTTTTGGTGTTGGTGAAAATGAGATCGGTATCAATGATTAAGACCGAGAAAATGATAAGATTTTTTTTGAGTGCTTACCAAGGTTAGGTACATATGAAACCTAGAAATCGAGGAGGATTTTAAAGCTCAAACCTGGCCATGATTGGGAATAATTTGAGAATTATTAATAATTATAATTTAATGTAGTAGGTTTCGAGTATCTACGGTCCGTGGATGGATGACCATCTTTACATACCGGGACTCCTCCGTGTCTTGGAAAGCAAGCTGGCTAAGCCGTTGGTCCCGGCTGTTATTCGTGGATTTTTAACAGTCGTTACGGGTCGTCAGAAGCCCGAAAGTCGGACAACTAGTCTTACCAAGGGACATCGTATTACCCAGTTACTGGGTTGTGTTGGTCAGATAGGCACTCCCTCCATGTAAAATACTGGTATTCAGCTGCATCCGGTTAGACTGGAAGCCGACCCCAACATAGTTAGGAAAAGGCTAGGCAGATCGATTGTTGTAGGTTTCATCTTGTGCAAATGTATCCAAACTACCTAATTTAAAAAAGAGCCAAAGTATTATATGATTAAAACCCAATCAAAAACGAAGAACTAACGATTTCAAGTTACTTTTAGATAATAGTATCTAAATGATCAGTAACAGTGAACATTGATAATGTCTTAAGTCTGCTTTAAGCAGTAGGAAACAAATTTTAGTTTGACAAACAACCTTGCTTGATATTCATAAGGAAACAAGCATGTGTGCGATACCTCCAGAGGATGGTGTGTACAGATGAGTTAATAAGTCTTTAGTTAATTAACACTATCAATCAGGGGTGACGTTGATTGAAGCGCTCTTGTTTTTCTGTTAAAGCTAACGTTTACATTACCCAGTGAATCAGTGTGGGCTTCACTTTTTCCTGCTTAATCTACAGATTTTATATTATCAAGATTGCCTATAATTTCATTGTTGTAAAATCAGAGGTTGAAGATTACAGAGAGCATGTTATTCTAACTGTACAGACAGCTGTGCTGCTGGACAGTTTGTTGCGCCACTTCTTGCCAGCACTAAAGCACTAGTAAGTGGTGAAGGGCGGGCGTGTCGGGGGACTGTCTTATGTCATTTTGACGTTCCAAAATTTTAGTTTGATTTTGATTTTTGAGCACTCCTTTTGTAGCCCTCAGCAGTCCAATAGAAAATCCGTTCAAATTATCATGCAAACTAATTTTCATAACCTTAAATGATGAAGTACTTCAAGATGAAATGAAGAAACAATAATAATATATCCTACATAATATTAAACGTGAACGTTTGTAAGTTTGGATATTTGTTACTCAATAACCAGCATTTACCCATACTTTTTATTCCGGTAGTTCATTCTCGTGGGATGATTTCCGACGTTCACGGGGACGGAGCCGCGAGCATGAGCTAGTAGTATCATAATTTGACCCCGTGTTCACCTTCAACCTTCTTAAGTTGAAGGTGAACACGGGGTCAAATTAGTATCAGAGTATCGAGTATCAGAGCTAATAGTAACTTATCAACAAGCGAGCAAGTTTGTCATTCTCATTCATGGACAACGATTACTTACACACATGTACTCGTACCTATACAATACCATTACGAGCAGGTATAGTGTTAGGTATCGTATAGTGTAATGCAGCAATTTCCCGCCAGAGGTAACAAACTCTAAGGGACTGACCGACCTGTATATCGCTTAGAACCGATAGACTAACGTGGATCCGATGAAAGATATAAATACTAGGGTGAAAAGTTTGTTTACGGAAAACTAACCGTTTGCCTTCGATCAATTCATAATTTTATTGATTAGGATTGATCGACCGTGTCATAGTGTTTTTTTTTTAATTTTTATTTATATTGTGCTTTAGTACTGACCTTTTTGACTAATGTTTATCAGCAATAACTTGTAAATGACCCTCAATTTTGTATTTTTTACGAATATTGTAATAATGCTAGCTGTAAGCTTTCTAAAAAAAAGGAAAGTTCGATAACGCAAGAGGCCTTTCAGAATTGCTTAGCTACTAAAATAACTTCATCATTTCAGTCGAAAGACGTCCAGTGCTCAGCCCGCACATGGCCTCCCCCAAACACCGCCACTTCGACTGGTGCCGAGCTTCGCGCTTGTCATAATAAGATAACTTATGTTCACACTAAGTAATTGAGTGGCTGTGTATTTTGTAGTATCTAAAGTTATTCTTTTTTCAAGTCGATAGAAAATTATGTCATTATTAGTTGGCTCCAGTAGGTGGGCACGCCAATCGCAGCTTCAGTGGCATGTTTAGGTCCTCAGAAGTGTAGGTGTGTGGACACTTTGAACACTCTAACATAATTACGGTACATGGTTTGGTCAGGAGCACCACATTCGCACTGGGTATCGGTGGGATCTATAATCCCACATTTTGCTAGACTGTGCTTGCAGTGGCCTATTTGGGTCCGCAGTCGATCAAAGTTACTACTATTATAGTAAAACGGAAGCCATTGAATAATAAGATCGGAGACCTATCCTCCCAATTCTTTTGTCCAATTGGTCAGTAATTGGCGCTATCAGAGTGCGGGCCACGCGGCCATAAAGAGGTGAAGTGAGGTGGGCAACCAATCGACTGCGAACTGATGTCCTACGATACATACTGTAACTGGTGAAAATAGTAATAATAGAAAAGAAGAAATAGTTGTTGGGACATATTTGTTAAACATCTCACCGTGACACTTAGTGAAGGGAACTTGAAGTGGGATGATGACGCTCACTTCATGCTCATTTCACCTTAGTGTCCACAGTGACATTTTTACAGAAATACCGGCAGACAAATTAAGATCGGATCATAAAGAGGTAGAGAAGTTAAAAGTTAAATTTAAAATTAAAAAGACCCCCGACACAAATTTTTTTTTTGCTACTCCATCATCAGACCTTGATTTCACCTATTCATTGAGACCATTTCAATGAGCCCAAACATACCTCTGCTGTAAGTTGGTGAGGAAGTTGGGTATCCGCAATTTCCAGGTAATGCTGCAGCATCAGTTCAAGGTTACTATGTTGTTTTAATATCATTGAAGGAAGAGAATACCAAATTTCGACTCGATCAGACCTGTGGAAGATGCTCACATCCATTCATCAACAAGAAAAGAGCTGATAACCTCCAAACGGCTGAATATTTTTTTTTAAATCATAGCTAAGAAACACTGTCGATCAAGTCACCTTTCAAACAAAACAAAAAAAAAAACGCTAAATCTGTTCTGTCGTTTGGGAGCTACGATGCTAAAGACAGATACACAGATATACACGTTAAACTTATAATATTAGGTCCTTACCTATGAAATTGCCGTTCTGCAGTACTGGCCATTTCAAATCAAAATAATTTTTGTTTGGCTAAGAATTCTAATTTCAAATTAATTTTATTTTAAAAACATGGATTTTTTTTCCAAAAGTAGTCATTTGTTTATTGATTAGTGTTACATTTTCAGCGCATTTCAATCTTTTTCGTCATCATGGATACGTTAAAAATTCGAGTAATTATGGAATATGAGTACCGTCGTGGCAGCAACGCGGCACAAGCGGCACGCAACATCAACGACGTTTACGGAGCTAACACTACAAACCAACGCACCACTTGTTATTGGTTTGCTCGCTTCCGTTCTGGAAATTTCGACCTGAAAAATTAACCTCGCGGTCGTCCGAAGACTTTGGTCGACAATGACGAATTAAAGGCGATTGTGGAAGCTGATGATACACAATCTACGGCTGAATTAGCAGCAGCTTTCGACGTTAGCGTCAAAACAATATTGATCCATTTGCGTCAAATTGGCAAGGTAAAAAAGCTTGACAAATGGGTGCCCCACGAACTCAATGATCGCCAGCGCGAAGTACGCGTCGAGACGTGCCTTGCACTGCTCAACAGACACACAAATGAAGGAATTTTGAACCGCATTGTTACCTGCAATGAAAAATGGATTCTGTTTGATATACGCAAGCGCTCAGCAAGTTGGTTGGATCCTGGTTCAGCACCTAAACAATGCCCTAAACGAAAACTTACCCCTAGAAGAGTGATGGTCACTGTTTGGTGGTCTAGCGCCGGTGTGATTCATCACAGCTTCTTACCAAACGGGGTGAGCATTACTTCAGATGTGTACTGTGAAGAACTGAACACAATGATGGAGAAGCTGGCACATCTCCAACCAGCATTGGTCAATCGTTCGTCTTTGCTGCTCCTGCACGGCAACGCGCGACCTCATATTGCACAGCAGACGGTCTCCAAGTTGCAAGAACTGGGGTTGGAAGCTCTCCGTCATCCGCCCTACTCACCAGACCTTGCGCCTACAGACTACTACTTTTTCCAGAATTTGGATAACTTCTTGGCGGGAAAAAAATTCAATACCCGAGAGGCAGTACAAAATGCCTTTGAATAATTTGTTGCCTCCCGTCCAGCTGATTTCTTTAAGAAGGGCATCAATAAACTGCCACTGCGTTGGCAAAGATGCATTGATTGCATGGGCGATTACTTCGATTAATACAAATAAAAAATGCATGAAAAAAATTCGTTTAAATTTTTTCATACAAAACGGCAATTTCATAGGTAAAGACCTATTATCCCTTTGTTTCCGTCGGGGGTTAAAGTAGTTTGACACAGAAGATTTAAGATGTATGACAAAAGTGCCTGATTGTATTTATTTATTTTTCTTATTGTATCAGGCTATAAATATTATGCACGCACTCACACAGTCTCCGTAATAATATATCTGCATATATTATACAATTTTCTCACGTATGAAGCACATGCTACTTTCGGCAGCTGCCACTCTCATTCGGCTGTGCGCACCTACTTACTATGACTAAGGACACCGAACTCTTTAAATCGCACTACATTTCCTCTCCCCAAAGCCGGTCAAAAAGTAAAAGGCGAACAAAGTGAACGTGTGTGCCATTAGCTGGAAGAAAAACGGTTGTCCCTTCCTTAGGTAGACTGTAGCACCCTACCTTTATACGAGCGGTCGTGTCGGTTAACCGGACGATTTGTGGGCCCAATTGACTATCAATGAATAGTAGCCACTACTTACCTCTGTGCTCTTTTATGGACCGCCATTAAGGGTTGATGTGGTGGGTTTAGGGTGAGCAGAAGCAATCGTTGTGACTTTGACGAACGAATTTATTCATGGAGAGAATAGGAAGAAAGTTTTTAGAGATAGATACCTAATATTGTATATACATTAAAAAAAGTCTAGGAAGTTAAAAATCAGTGGCCTTCTTTGCTTTCAGAAGACTTCTGACTGGAGATGTTTCGGTATTCCCCTATAAATAAGGATAACTCAAATAATAGTCGCTATACATTCGATCTCACCAGCTCCATCGGGGCCACCCGGATATCCCAAGAATATTTTGAGCTGTACAAATTTTGTAACTTATCAATAGATCAATAATGCTGCAATCTACACGGCATAATTTGCAAACAATACCTCCTGTCTCACTGTCACAACATCCAATTTCAAAACGAGCATCGCACTCAATACTTTCATTCCATTTCCCAAGCGGGCGAGTAAATAAAAATGTGTAATTTAACTCGAGCAGGTTAAAGTATTGAAGACGAGGAGTTTCCCTCGAGTGCCGTGGTCGGTGAGTGTTCCACTTAATAATATTTTTCACCTTGTTTCGTTTTCCAATTTTCCGCAAGTCACTCTCCGGGGTAACGGGCCGTGTTTTGATTTAGAAATGCTTCACAAGGACGTGCTTTAGAGGCGACGATACGATTGCGATTTGAAGGGAGCTCTTCTTTTTCGAAAATTCGTTAGTGTAATGTTTTGATTGTGCTCAATTATTAGGAGTCTATTCATTTTGCATTATTCTGTCCATAGACATATAAAAAACAACTTTCTTATATCAATGGTTTTGTCTAACATATGGTTTCTGAATTGAGAATTTGAAGTTAAGAACTTGTCAAACTCTGCCCGTGAAATTTGCAAAAAACGTAGGTTTTGAATTTCACCTTATGTAATGCTAAAATAGAGTTTGACAAGTTTTCAACCTCAATTCAGAAATTGGGTGTAAATGGCTAATTTATTATTTAATTAATTTTATTTATTAGCCATTATTGTGGCAACGACCTCCCTCCTTATTTTATTAAATTAAACTTAGATACATGATACATAAACTCACGCCTATTTGTTATGGGAGTAGGCAGAAGCTACAATTAAAGCCATTAGCCATTTTATATTGCCTTCTTAGATATTAATGCAAACTGTATGAAATCATTTCTGGGTGAATTCTACTAAAATTACTTACATTTGAAAGAGTGCGACTGAAAAATCGTGTGTTGTAAATGAGTTTTTCAGACTTCTTTGCTATTGTAGATGTTAGTTACTTTTATTTAGTTATCAAGAAAATATTTAGCTTTCTTTGCAATATTTTTTTTAACTATTTTCTTTGTTGTGAAGTTGTTGTTTATGAATATAGTTACTGACAGTGAATCGAATAGCTATTTTCTGACTATCGCAATATTATTTCTTGCTAGCATATCATCATTATAAGTATTTACGCAATACTAAATACAATAGAACTACAACTTCACAACAAAGAAACTAGCTACACATTTTCAATCACAATCTGAAGGATTTCGAAGAAAATTGCTAAACCATTGCTTCACATGGTTGAAAAATTCGTCTGCTCAACAATGTGAATGACGCAATGAATGTTGTTGAATTGTCAAAATAAAACTCATTGGATTGTGAGTGTATTACTTGGGCAATTATTGCGCTGTACTAGCATCGTAGGTAGTTGATGTTTCACACATATCCTTAATATACAGGTTGTCTCAAACAGAGTGCTCCAAACGCAAATGGGGTAAAGAGAAGGTGGCCCCCTATCATTCAAAAAATTTAAATTAGGTTATTAGGTAGTACATTTTTTTTAAATTCTGTGCTAAGAAAGTTTCGCTAAAGTTTAATAAAAAGTTGGAAAAAACAAGTAAAAATACAATCTGAAGCATTGCAGAGCCACACTGAACGTCAATAGACATATACCTACACTATCAAGGCATCTCCCTGCCATATTTGAACTCGCAACGTCGAAAATTTTGTTCACGGGTCAAAACATCCAAGTGAAAGTGTAATATTTCTTGAAAATTATTAAATTAGTGAAGTTTGCTGAGATATCCCTACTTTTAAAATTTTAAATGTTATGTGGCCACATCCACTTTACCCCATTTGCCTTTAGACCACTACGATTGAGACACCCTGTATAAAGGTACCTACTTTTTATTAGCTACTGCTCAAAAGGCAACAGTGGAGTGTATCGTAAGATATAATTCCACTAAGAGCATCTCACGTTTACCTTAATATTTTTCTTTTATATTATGTGATATATCTTAGATATCATTTCATATATTCTTCCGCCATTGTCCCTGTCGTCCCGCTTGACCCCACTTGTACCAATCTAATTTTGTCCCTCTTACAACGTTGGCCCAATGTTTGGCTCCAAACGTGAAGTGTTTAGTTTTATCTGACCTGTACTTTTCAGACTTTACTAAAATACAATAAAAGTTTTTAGGCATCTGTTCATTAAACCGATTTCGATTATTCATTGAATGCAAACTGACAAGGATAGTAGGATTTTTATAGGATGTTACAGCTCTTTGTCCGATGCCACTAAAAATTGTTTTCCCGAAATCATAAGGAAACTGACTAAACTGACAAAGTACTAGAATATTTTCGAAATGTTCAAATCCGTCATCTAAAATAAACCTAAACTTAAACAAACCCCTGCCAACTCTGGCTCCAATGTTGGCTGTCCATAATAACTTTCATGTCGCAACAACGCGATACGAAGGGCGAAGACGCAGGTAACTGACGGAAAATCTAATTTGCCAAATTGAATTACTGTGTCCACCGACTATGGGATATATTTCAGCGGACATGGCTTTTTGTTGGACGAAGTTATTGTATGGAATGTGATGGATGTGTCGTTGTTAAAAGTATCTTTTGAGGGTTTAATTTTATTGAGAAGTAAAACTAGCAAAAGGACACGATAACATGATTTGTTTATTTTCAAATCAATCAGTGTCACTGCACTTAAATAATAGTTTTTATTGAAAACGAATAACACGAAAGAAATAAATAAGACTTTTAGTAGAGTTTCATGACAGTTCTTTTGTGTAGTATTTCAGTAACATTTTTAAGTGATGTGGCGTTCTATGGTCGAGTTACGATCATACAATCTATGACTATGTCTGTGTGATCGCTTTGTTCTTCTAAACAGCTAGGTACACAACGGATTTTAATGCGGTTTTCACCATTTTTTAGAGAATATATTCCGAAAGTTTCACATTTGTAATACATATTATATTAAACTTACATAATTATAATAAAGAAATCCCGATGTTTTGTCATGTCGTTAAAACCGTGCGAAGCAGGGGCGGCTCGCTAGCTAAATATAAGCGAAACTAAGCCATACCTCCACAGTGTCGCTTCAATAGTATAACTTAAACAGAGGTCCCACACTGAAGCAGGGGTACAGAACATTTAAAAGTAAGAGGAGCCACGTGAGTCACTGCAATTTATATGTAAATGAGCCGCGGGCCGCGGGGAGGACTATTCTGACTGACTTGTTGGTGGGGACGCAGGACGCTGGGAGATTCGGTAATTGAAGATTATATTGTAGGAAGTTTTATTGCTGAATAGACCTGTTTCTTTTTGGAGTGATTAAGCATTGGGTAGCTGAATTCATCTGTACGAATGAATGTATGTACAATACATATTATTATTATGAACAAAAGTCTTGTTGCTAAGTAATAACAGCCGCACGGGTCGATTCATCAGGTTAAGCTACACTTGCCGCGATTGGTCCGTGGATGGGTGATAATTTTTACATACAGAGGCCCCTCCGTGCCTTGGAATGGTCTCGGCCGTCATTCTTGCACCTTTGACAGTCGTTACGGTTCGCCAGAAGCCAGACAGTTTGATAACCAGTCTAACCAGGGAGTATCGTATTACCCAGTTACTGGGTTGTGGAGGTCAGATAGGCAGTCGCTCCATGTTAAATACTGGTATTCAGCTGCATCCGTTAGACCTGAAGCATAATTGGAAAAAGGTTAGGCAGATGATGATGCTTATAAAAAGAGTGGTACTTACATAAATGAAGTTGGTTTCCTGAATCAATGGAAATTCCTAGGAAATATAAGCTTCGTTGAAGTAAAATTTTAAGTACACACGCCCTGTTCATTACTGCATGTTGTTGTTACAAGAATAGCAAATTAATTGTTTTGACTTTGGATGCTATTTTATTTGGTAGGGTTGCCAGAGCGTAGAAAATTAGGACAAATTAATAATAATAATACACTCGTTAATAGAAATACGTAGAAATAGATACTAAATATCACTTACGATTTATCTTTAATCCTACAATATCGAATATTTTTTTTACTCTTTTAAAATTTGCCTAAACATCATGACAATATTCAAGTAGCATTCATTCCAAAGCAAATACCTGAACCACCCTTACAAACGTGTCCGAATAGGTCGCACGTTGCTCTCCCGAGACGAATCTAATTGCATTTCGCTGAGGTAAACACTGAACACGGAGCAGTGTAGGTATAACATTCCGTACTTTTTGCAGCCACCAGGCGATAATCTGATAACCCCAGTCGTCTCCTTGTACCTACACAGAGACGGTTTTTTTAATGATCCTATAATTATGCACGACGGTGTAGCTTTAATTATTAGGGGCAGCAGTAATAACAGCCGCTCGGGTCGATCAGAGCTACGATTGCCGCGGTTGGTCCGTGAATGTGTGACCATCTTTACATACTCGTACCAAGACCCCTACGTGTCTCGGAAAGCACGTTAAGCCGTTGTCCCGGTTCTCATTCGTGGATCTTTGACAGTCGTTACGAGTCATCAGAAGCCCGAAAGTCTGACAACCAGTCTAACCGAGTGGTATTACCCAGTAACTGGGTTGTGGAGGTCAGATACGCAGTCGCTCCATGTAAAATACTGGTATTCAACTGCATCCGGATAGACTGGAAGCCGACCCCAACATAGTTGGCAAAAGGCTAGGCAGATGATGGTTTAGCATTATAGCCGTTTTGTTTAAAAAATATTGTGCACTTGACTGCCTCGCTACTGCTGAGCATGAGGTCCTGGGTTCTATTCCTAGGTCGGGCAGACTGTTATTGGATTTTTCTATCAGGAATTTATCAGTAGTAGTCTGGATTCTGAAGTTGTGCCCGGTTGATGGCAATAGGCTCACCCTCTACTACATGGGACTTAATATAACTGGAGCGATGTCGGTGTACTATAGGTACACCTCTGCCCAACCCTTTGGGGACTACAGGTGTATTGTTGTGTTAAGTAAATAAAACTTTTAAAAAAAATATAGGTAACCTAAAATACCTAGGTATGTAAGCTTCAAATCTGTCTAGACTTTTCCTAATTATGTTGGGGTCGGCTTCCAGTCTAACCGGATGCAGCTGAATACCAGCATATTACGTGGAGCGACTATCTATCTGACCTCCACAACCCAGTAACTGGGTAATACGATACCCCTTGGTAAGACTGGTTTCGGGCTTCTAATAACCCGTAACGTCTGTCAAAGATCCACGAATGACAGCCGGGACCACAGAAATCTAAATTATTATTTAGATTTCTGTAGCCGGGACCAACAGCTTAACGTGCTTTCCGAGGCACAGAGGAGTTTCAGTATGTAATGATGGTCACCCATCCACTGACCAACCCTGGCAAGCGTTGATTAACCTGATTGATCGACACTTGCGGCTGTTATTACTTAGCCACGAGCTCCTCCTAGGTAAGAAAGCATCATTTTCTGTATAGATTCATTGAAATGAAGTTCAGTTTCCAAGCAATTCTCAAAATACACATATAAATGGATGCGAGGTCTAAAATAATTAATCCCTGCGATAGCCTTTACCTCTGAATATCACATCTTTATGTCGGTTTAAAATTGTGATATATTTCAAACATGTCATAAGATAAAGATAGTCTTTGTACATACCTTCATCAAAACTAGTTTATCTGGCCATCAGACCGTTATCACTGACTCGTAGAGGACGCGGTAGTTCGGCTAATGCCGGCTGACATGTGTCCGGCACACGACCCGCTAATCCAAACCGGACAGCTATGGACGGACACCGTTTTTGTTCAAATTCACTTCTGTGTCTGTTTAGTTGGAAGATCCTGCTTACACTCATACACTATTGTTACACTGCTCTTATTTATTTTGCAGAGTGGTTCGATGTGTGGGGTAGGCACCACTAAAAAGTGAAAAATAAAAACTTTTTACAAAAAAAATACAACCGACTCCCAAAAAAAACACTACAAAGTGAAAAATAACTTTAATTTCGGAAGTCGGTGGCAAAAAATGAAACTAAAAAAAAACCAAAGACACCGACTTCCGAAATTAAAGTTATTTTTGTTTTGTAGTGTTTTTTTTGGGAGTCGGTTGTATTTTTTTGGTAAAAAGTTTTTTAGACACAAACTACACGCACTCGCACATACACTTTCAGGCTCTTTTCTGATTTGACGGTGTTGTTGTATTTGTAAACAGTACTTGATTTTGACTTATAGTACATTTCTTGGGTTTATATTAATGTTTTAAGGGTTCAGTACCTCAAAAGGAAAAAACGGAACCCTTATAGGACCACTTCGTTGTCTGTCTGTCTGTCAGTCTATCAAGACCCTTTTTCTCAGCAACGCGTAGAGATATCAAGTTGAAATTAATATCAAAATATAATTATACAGGGTGTTTGGTGCATCGTTTGCCAAATTGAATTGGCCGAAAGAAGAGGTCATTTGCTATCGCTTCAGGCTCAAGTACTCATTTTTGGCCACACCGGTTTTTTTATTACAACTTTCTAATTTTTATTTTGAAAAAATCCAAAACTCAGCATTAAAGCTTAAATTAAAAAAAAGTTTTAAGTGTAGTCGTCAAATTTCATTTTTATTTACATATGTACTGTTGTATGGCTCTATCAAATTTAAAATTACTTGCCAGTTACATCTAGTTTTTTTTTAATAAATCACAAAGTTTTTGGAAAAATAAAAAATGAACTTAAAACTCAACTTTAAATAGCTATAAAAAAAAAACTAAAAGCGATC
Source organism: Cosmia pyralina (assembly GCA_946251885.1). NCBI lineage: Eukaryota > Metazoa > Arthropoda > Insecta > Lepidoptera > Noctuidae > Cosmia > Cosmia pyralina. The sequence continues at coordinate 1,305,582 of OX276348.1, read as the reverse complement.
GGGATCTTCGAATTATTTTAAAAAGTTCTCTAGTCTATCCCCTTTCCAACGGTATGCAATGTGTTAAAAAACTCTTTTAATATCTTTAATAATTAGCTAAATGTGTAGTCGAGACACATCAGGCTGATATTGGATATTACGTTTAAAACACTAGTTTTCGCATAAATTACATGCTATTAGTAGATAGATACTGTTATCTCACGTCTTACGTAGTCTCTTATCTCGTTCTTACATAGGGAACTTTCCTCGAAATTGAAAAAAAAATACATTATTACAAAAATAATCATTTATTAATAAGTAATTTAATTACATACTAATCTTACAAGTCTTGTTCAAACTGTCTACCACTATTGCGTATGCACGCGCGACATCTTCGTCTTATCTCAACTGTAGTGGTGCGTAAACGCATTTCTGCTTTGATCGTCATGAAAGCCGCCTCAATGCGTTGGACTAAATCATCTCTTGTCTCAACTTCCGTGGCGTAGACGAGTTCTTTGGCCCGTCCCCAGACGTAAAAATCCAACGGAGTTAAGTCTGGAGAACGTGGAGGCCAAGGAATAGGGCCATCCCTCCCAATCCATGAGTCCGGGAATGCATCATTCAAGTACTCCCTGACGGTTATTCTCCAATGAGCGGGACAACCGTCATGTTGGAAAACAAAAGACCTGTCTTCACTGAAAATTGGCAAATCAGCTAATAATAAGGGCAACTCTGTTTGCAGAAATTCTAATTCTTGTAAGATTAGTATGTAATTAAATTACTTATTAATAAATGATTATTTTTGTAATAATGTATTTTTTTTTCAATTTCGAGGAAAGTTCCCTATGTAAGAACGAGATAAGAGACTACGTAAGACGTAAGATAACAGTATCTATCTACTAATAGCATGTAATTTATGCGAAAACTAGTGTTTTAAACGTAATATCCAATATCAGCCTGATGTGTCTCGACTACACATTTAGCTAATTATTAAAGATATTAAAAGAGTTTTTTAACACATTACATACCGTTGGAAAGGGGATAGACTAGAGAACTTTTTAAAATAATTCGAAGATCCCGATCGCTTTTAGTTTTTTTTTTATAGCTATTTAAAGTTGAGTTTTAAGTTCATTTTTTATTTTTCCAAAAACTTTGTGATTTATTAAAAAAAAACTAGATGTAACTGGCAAGTAATTTTAAATTTGATAGAGCCATACAACAGTACATATGTAAATAAAAATGAAATTTGACGACTACACTTAAAACTTTTTTTTAATTTAAGCTTTAATGCTGAGTTTTGGATTTTTTCAAAATAAAAATTAGAAAGTTGTAATAAAAAAACCGGTGTGGCCAAAAATGAGTACTTGAGCCTGAAGCGATAGCAAATGACCTCTTCTTTCGGCCAATTCAATTTGGCAAACGATGCACCAAACACCCTGTATATAATAATAATAATTAATATCTAATACGTATGTCTGTGAGGTCCCTTAGACCTCTAAAAAATTCAAGCTTCTAAGTCAACGCAATAAAAAAATACGGCCATCTAAGCGACATTTTTGATACTCGTAAATAAATCAAAACCTATAGGGTACTTCCCGTTGACCTAGAATCAAGAAATTTGGCAAGAAGCAAGGTATCACAGCACTAATAAAGGAAAAAGTCCAAAAATTATTAATTTGTAGTTTTATCACATAAAAAATTGTGTTTACAAATTTACTAGAGAATTGACAGTGACGTACTCGTATATCGATGTATGAGAGAACATGTTTTTCAACTACAATGTTTAGTTTGTTTTTGGGATAAATTCATCTGAACTACGGAACTCTTCATTGTGCGTGATCCGACACGCACTTGGTCGGTTTAATTTAATTTATTGATTAAGTAAATAGACTATACAGGGTCAACATAATTCTTTAAAATAGAGCAAGTTACGAACCAGATTTAAAATTGTTTTTAGGGTTCAGTACCCAAAAGGATAAAAAAGGCGGAACCCTTATAGGATCATTTCGTTGTCTGTCTGTCTGTCAAAATAACCTTTTTCTTACGAACGGATAAAAGTATCAGTTGAAACCCAAGTTGAAAATCTATAGGGTACTTTCCCGTTGACCTAGAATCATGAAATTTGGCAAGAAGCAAGGTTCCACACCGGAAACAACAGCTTCACGTGCTTTCCGAGGCACGGAGGAGTCTCGGTATGTAAAGGTGGTCACTCATCCACTGACCAACCCCGGCAAGCGTAGCTTAACCTGATGGATCGACCCGTGCGGCTGTTATTACTTAGCCACGAGCTCCTTACATACAAGACCAGGTTTTTACTAGTTATGTGCAGTTTCATACACTACTTTATCTACTCTCATACATTGAGATTGAACCTAAATAAATATTTTCCCGCGAAATTCCGTACAACAAAACGTATTCATGGCGCCAAAACCTAGCACACCACCTCGCATGCGCTAAAGCGGGCGTTGCCACAGACAAGTAAAAATTGGAATCAAAACTTTTTGTAATGCTATAAAAATGGCGCATCCAGAATACAAAGTCCATTTAAAAAAAAATGATGGCAACTCCTTGGTCATATTAACTTCTTGATTTGTCCTGTATCGTAATGATACAAAACTTGTTTTGTAAACGTATTTTATACATCAATGTTTGTAACATTATTTTATTAGAGATAAAGTGTTTTAGTATAATTCTATTTTTAAATTACGGTATTGTGTTGTAAGTTTATAATTCGAATTTTCCGATATGAGAGTAGATAATAAAAATACATAAATTTCAAACAGACTTGTTATTTGTATTTTGTTACTCTTTTATTACCAACCCAATCACCTAGATTATTATCTTCGTTTCTGTGAAGCAGCCGTATCCGTACGGGGGCAGACAGCGGTCCTTCTCCCTTTGCCGTAAATGCCAGCACAGCAAACTGGTAAGCTACGTCCACCTGTATGTCAGGGAATGTGGCCGTCGGCTCATTAGCTGGTGTTATGATCTCCTTTGGCACTCCGTCTGGAATTACGCTGATATTTATTTTCTGGAAGCAGACAGATGAAAAGTTACAGGTATATTTTAAAATTCTGCTAATTACAACTAGGAATAGGCATGAGGGTCATTATCAACATTACTTATTTTATTAGCTGGTATTCAGCTGCATCCGGTTAGAATGGAAACCGATCCCAACAAAGTTGGGAAAAGGCTAGGCAGATTGATTGACTTATTTTATTAGCTGAATGGGTGTATCATAATAAAACAGAGGAGCTCGTGGCTAAGTAATAACAGCCGCAGCTGGATGGGTGACCATCTTTACATACCGAGACTCCTCCGTGCCTCGGAAAGCACGCTAAGCCGTTGGTCCCGGCTGTCATTCGTGGATCTTTGACAGTCGTTACGGGTCGTCAGAAGCCCGAAAGTCTGACAACCAGTCTTACCAAGGGGTATCGTATTACCTAGTTACTGGGTTGCGGAGATCAGGTTGGCAGTCACTCCATGTAAAATACTGGTATTCAGCTGCATCCGGTTAGACTGGAAGCCGACCCCAACATAGTTGAGAAAAGGCTAGGCAGATTGATTGTGTATCATAATTGCTGCCGTAACTTCTGTGACGAAATTCATATTTATTACTAGCTGTGCCACGCGACTTCGTTCGCGTAGAAGTCGTAAGATACACAATATACTAAAATAACAGCCACATTTTAGTAGAACTCCCTCGTCCCCCGCCCCGCCGCGTTGCTTCACCCGCCCGCGCTTTTACTTCGTTTTCGCTTAGCATTCTTTCAGACTGTTTTTTTTTCCTCGGCTCCTAAGGGTCGTAACGTGATGATAAATAGCCTATAATCATCCTCGAGAATTGCGCTACTAAATGCAAAAAGAATTATACAAATCCGACTTTTTGTTCACAATTTCATGTTTTTTTTTTTCGGCGCGGAACCCTAATTATTTTTCCCAAATGAAAGTAGCCTAAATTACTTCTTATAACATCAACTACGTGACAAAGAAAATCCCATCAAAATGGGTCCAGTCATTTCGGAGATCAGCCGGAACAAACAAACAGACAGACAGACAAACATTTTAAAAACCGTTTTTTGTTATAAGTGCCGTATAAGTATACTTTCATATGCATTCAGTAAAAAGATGTTATTTTGACAATACAAATAGACACTTCAATTTTATTTATTTGTATAGATTTATTTTAAGCATTGTTCTCATGTAAATGACTTGGTGGCTTTTTGTGAATCTTTAAACCTAAACCTTATCCTTTATTTTACATAATAACATAAACACCACGACTATAATCCCCGATGGGTTACTCTGCCTAGCCCAGGGTACGCTATTAAACAAATAAGTACACCCACATTTTGCTCATTATGTTTAAATTACATGTAATAGAGTAAATAGTTCGTCTGGAGTTAGACAAGCAGATAATCAAAACTAAACCGAAAAGAATACTTCTAAATGCGAGTTTGTTTAGTGTGAAACAGAATTAATTAAATTCTGAAATGTTCAGCCGCATCAGATATAATTACACCTTTGCACTGATTAGTTTTTAAATTAATCAATAAATTCCTGCCCATCGCAGTCCACAGATAGACAGACGGCTTCTGCCAGCACACCCGGCTGTACGCGCTTTCTGCATTCACTTTGACTCAGTAGGTAGGTACATTTTAGCCGACTGTCCCGGATGGAGGGCAATGTTTTTAAAGAAGGGTTCTCAATAACATAAAATCTATCATACCGGATAGGTTTCTTCTACGAGCCGAACGACTTCATCGCCTTGCTTCTTGTATATTGTTCTTTTGATTTTTTTTACTTCCCATATTTTTAACTGAAATAATAATTAAAAACGTTATTAATACCAACTTATTATACTGTCCCACTGCTGGGCAAAGCCCTTTTCTCATACAGAGAAGGCAAGAGCATTGATCGACGCTTGCTGAAGACGGGTTGGCGATTTCAGACTTGTATTTAATTATGAGTCCATGCAGGGTTCCCTCACGATGTTTTTCTTCACCGATGTCAGTAACGTCCAAGATAAACACAGAATGTACATGGTATGGTACACATTGGTACTGGCCCAGATTTAAACGCAGAATCTCGTACATGAGAACCGAGCGAGGCGTGAAGCACTGGCTCATCACGACTGCAAAAAAATATAATTATGAAGGTAAATGTAGACCATGTAATTATGTAGACCATGTCGACATTGAGCGGGAGCGGAGGGCACTGTCTAAGAAAGCAAATATGATAGCCCGTAGGTTTGCGCGTTGTTCAAATCAGGTTAAAATCTTACTTTTTAAAGCTTTCTGCACCTCCCTTTACACGTGCAGCCTATGGGCATCTTACTCACAAGCTGCTTACAGTGCCCTTCGTGTCCAATTCAACAACGCGTTCAGGGCGGTGTTGGGGCTGCCCCGTTTCTGCAGCGCCTCGGGCATGTTTGCGGAAGCGCGCACCGACTGTTTCCACGCCACCATGCGCAAGCGGTGCGCGTCCTTGGTGCGCAGGGTGCGGGCCAGCTCCAACACTGTCCTGGCGATGATTGCTCAGCGACTGGATTGTCCCTACGTTGGGCATTGTTGTGGCAGGCATATTGCTGGTGCTTGAATGTAAGTTGTCTAATGATGTATAATGATTTGATTAATATTTGCTTTTGACATTACTTTATTTAATTATTTAATCCATTGTTATATTTAATTAATTATTATTAACTTTGACATTATTTATTTATTACTGACATTATTTTTTAGACATTAATTATTACATATTTTATTTAGTTTTTTTTTTTTTTATTTTGAATTGTGTTTTTGTATTTAATATGGGTCAATGACCTGAAATAAATGAATTTTAATTTAATTTAATTTAATTTAATTTAAATTACAAAAATGTGTGGCTCATTATTTCTTAAACTTAGATGAATTGTTTACTATCTAAGAAAAAATACATTGATTTTCCTCATTACTTTTTGGTATTTTGACACGCACAAGAAATTAAGGCGTTCGATCTTTTTTTGCACCTTTTTGAACATCACCAACAACACCATAATAATATGACCAGCAGCCATATTTTAAATCATTAAAGCTTTTAACATTTCCGTCAATATACATTTACGAAGTGGCAGTATTTGTTAAAACAAACCCACGGCTTTTTGAAATTAGGCCCCCCGCAAACTCACGTTTGAGAAAAAGGGAATCTAACATTCTTAGTGTTGGCCGCAGTCGAACAGCTCGTTTCCGCAAAAGTATTTATCAAATGGCTCCAGTATTATACAATAAAATTCCCCGAGAAATAAAGAATCTTAATTTAGTTATTTTTAAAAAACATCTGAAACAATTCTTAATTAATAAATGTTATTACTCAATCACTGAATTTATGGAGGATTATTGTTAATAATCATATTTTAAATTTTGACATAATTGTATTTTCATTTTATTGTTTGACATTTTAATTATAAGTACCTATCGACATTTAATAATTTCTGTACTTAACATTATATAATTATTAAATAATGGTACTCAGCTGCATCCGGTTAGACTGGAAGCCGACCCCAACATAGTTGGGAAAAGGCTAGGCAGATTGATATTGACTTAACATTATATTTCATTATTATTGTGTGTAATATTTGTATGCTTGCGAGTAGAATGCAGCGCACTAACATTATCATTATAAGACCTAATATAAACTATGTACCTGCATTGTGACAAATAAAATGATTTGATTTGATTTGCAGAATAATTGTTTGCATGAGGTGCTTGTGATTACCTACTTATTTTTTACAGAATTCGGATTTATTTCCATTAAGACAAATACGAGTACCTATAGAAAATTTAAGAATAAACTTACCTTATAACCAATAACAGGATCATCTACATCACCACTTTCCACTTCAGTCCAATGGATTATCTCATGAGAGGTTATATTATTAGGGTCGTCCTTTGTAATCATTTTTTTTAACTCAGGGGCTTGCAAATTTAGCTCTTGGGTCTTCGGTACATCTATTGGTATTCCGTGGCAGGCAGCTACTAATAGCAGGAAGAATAGAGTCTCCATTACTTTTGTTTCCTTTTCAATTAAATCTTCTTTTATAAGTTTGGTTTTCCGACAATAATTTGTATGTGTTGTCAGTTCCGTGTTCGCTGTCAATATGAGCGTATAATTTGTTGGCTGTTCAAGATGATTCACGTTTAGATTGTTAATTTAACCTGTTGTTTTTCCTCAATAATTATGTTTATATTTTTTTATTGCGATTTACGTTAAGCGAAAACCTGTTTTTAAATAACTGCTAAAGAGACATTACGATATAGTTTATCCGTCAGATAATCTTGATGCTTATTGAGTATATTTTTGCTGTGCTTGTTACTTTGACTGTTACCAAATCAATGAAGTTATGCTACAATTTTTCAGCAGGAGATGCCTAGGGTGGAAAAAATATGGACATATATTACTATCTTGCAACAAATACGGCCAGTCGTGATATCATCACCTTTCGTCGTGAAGGCTTGTACTCCGATCTCGTAAGTATAATTTGCATTCACGTTTCCGATTATGATGCTAGTTACTTCTGCTGAAGTTATTGTTTCTTCATCAAGGCCGGAGATCAGGTCGATTGACTGACATTGGGAAGGAATTTATTACTACCTATAACCAACCAATATTCAAAGCAAGAGTAAAAAGGCATTTTTGGGAGTGTTCATTCCATAATGAAAACCTCATATCACAATTTCCACCAGGTAAGATCGAGGTCAGTAGCAACCGCCAAATAAAAAAGATATTTAATAATACAATCGTTACAGGGTGAACAGCAGCGAGGAATATCACTCAGTAGGTAGTCAATGTAATATGTAGAAGGCACCAATAAATTAATTATTTTATCATGACATCATGGACCTCTGATAGAATATTATAATATTACACCTTCCACTGCTTTTTATAAGATGACTTTGTAAATAATACCTATAGGTACTAAGAAAAAAAAGAGGAAAATGTCGTGAGGAAACTGAGAAAAATGAGCAATGAGGAAAATGTCGTCAGGAAAGTTTTGAGTATGAATGTGAATTGTTATACGAGGAGGAGAAGACCAAAGAAACGATGGATGGACTGTGTGAAAGATGATATGGCTAGAAAGGGGGTGACTACCGAGATGGCGACTAATATAGAAGTATGGAAGAAAAAGAGATGTTGCAAAATCCTCAAATAAATTGGGATAAGGGCAGGAGAATGATGAATGAGGTACTAAGAACAGATGTCAGTCGTACTGCAATAAAACCATTGACCATAACATGAAAACTGTGACAAGGGCAGTACTGCGGGATACCTAATTGCCTAACACATATGATGACAGTTCATAGCAATGGGTTTCATTTTGACAGTTTAGCCACGTTCATTGCGTTATATGTTATTGAGCAGACGAATTTAGTAAACCTATGAAATCCTTCAAATACTGCAATACTCTCTACTAATACTACAATACTCTTGGATTGTGATTGAGACTGTGTTACGCTGATGTTCGTGGAATTTTCTAGAGAATTTCTAACGAACGATAGCAGCAAATCTATGTATATTGTACATAGATTTGTTGCTATCGTATCGCAAAACAATAGCAACAAAAGAATGAGTACAGACCTCTTCTTGTCTGTCCCATCACTTCTGTCACTCCCCTATTCCTAAAGACAACGGCGTACTTCACGTTTTTATATGCCCATACTTTTACCTGTAACAAGACATTGGAAAATTTTAGTAGGTACAGTCAGCGTCAAAAATATCGGGACGAACAGAACTCAACAACGAAGTAAATTAAAGTTTATCTCAATTGGATAAACTTTTTGTCAGAATGACAGTTGTCGAATGACAGTTGTCGTGTACTGTCTTCATTCTGAAACATTCCTTGTGTCATTGAGTTAATATTTCATTTTCATAGTTGTTTAGATCATTTTGAACAGTCTGTTCATCCTGATATTGATTGACGCTGACTGTACTGCCATAATTTTTCTGGTAAAGGTAAGTTGTAATCCTATTTACTAAAGATACTTTAATTTATTTATTTGAATGATTAATTATTTTGGTCTTTCTTACCCACCTAAGTAATTAAACATTTATCTTTTGTACTACGATTCAATTTCAATTTAATTTATACACAAACTGAGTAAACTTTTACAAGTTATCATAATAAATTAATAATGTAACTTTGTTTTAACCAACCTTTTAATCGAGAACAGGAACCATCCACTCCCAACTGTCAACCTTGCTCCAGGACACTTCTATCTCTAGAGGCTCCGCAACCGTATCAGGAGCCGACAGCTGGGCCACGCTGGTCACCAGTGGCAGACCCTGGCACTAACTCACTAGGATGAGAAGATATACGCGGCTCCTAATGATGCACACTTTTTTAATAAATGAGCCTCTTTTTAACTTTCTTTCTGAAATGAAGCAACCGAGCGATCGAAGCGAGCGGCAGCGGCCAGCGAGTGCTACATCCCAGTTGGCCGTAGATACTTGGCTATTTAGTATTTTTAGGACCCCAAAATAGGAAGCTTCACAAAAAGAGGTGCATTCATTATATTAGAATGTCCTATCATATTTTAGGAAAGCAAACAAATAGGAATTATTTGAGGATTGCTATTTATTAACCAATAATTACTTCCCTTCTCATTAACATCGCGCTCAAATCACGCCAAAAAAAGAAATTAAGGAAATTAGCAAAAAAAGGACTATACATAAAACACGTGATGTCAAACAAAATCTACTTAAATAAATCAGCCGGTGCTCCTGCTAGCGCAAATTAAACATTATTCTTCAACGGAATTCCTCCGGCTCCCAGGGACCGGGGACTTTTATTGGAATTTTTGCCAATAGCTCTACGTGCCAATACATACGTTAAACGGTTGTAACTGTTCACACCCCACGGCATTTAGCTTCTTTATGTCAATCGCCACGCACACAGGCACACACGTACGTGGACACACGCGCACACATACGTGGGACATGCAAATCGCAAAGACGGAACAGAGAATCCAACGTGTATTCTATTTACTGTTGCTTTTTGTGATAGTAGGAATGGTTTTGATACTTTTTTAGTTTTGATAGTTATTTGAAAGCCCTGGATTTAGGTAGGGCTCGTATATGATTTTATATAGGGGTTGCAAAATTACTTATGTACATAAACTCACGCCTTATTCCATGGGGGTAGGCAGGATCTATAGAACGCCACCTGCTGCGATCCTTACATAGTACATACTCCTTTTGCCTCGTTTACGTTCATACATCTAGTCATACACGCATGCCAGTTGCGAGTACAGTCACAAGCACTAATAATGTATACACTAAGCAACATTTAAAAGTGATTGAGTTGAAGTGAAGAGCACGTGATCTTTCTGACGAACATCATCAATAAGATCTCCCTAGAGCGTCCCCTCCAGGCGTTTCTACTCACATCTGCCTTTTAAATACCTTTTGTTAGTCGTCTTTCATTCACCCTCTCAACATGACCAAACCATCTAAGCATACTCTTTAAAATTTTTGTCATTACATCTTTTTTTAAAAATTAATGCTCCAAAAATAGGCAAATCCATAAGTCAACGTAAAAAAGGCATGAGACAGTTCTACTGACTGGTCATTGGTTATTAAGACTGTATAACCGGGGCCGTTACCACTGGACCATCACTGCTCAATACATTGTGTCAATAAATTGATGGCATTTAATTTACCGAATGTTTTTAGGGTTCCGTACCTCAAAAGGAAAAAACGGATCTATCTACGGATATTAGGATCACTTCGTTGTCCGTCTGTCTGTCTGTCTGTCAGTCAGTCTGTCAAAACCCTTTATCTCAGAAACGCGTGGAGGTATCAAATTAAAATTAATATCAAATACGTAGGTCTATGACCCCTTGGAGTTCTAAGAAAATCAGGCTTCTAAGTCAACGCAATAAAAAAATATGCATCGATATGCATAAATCGTCATATTTTGATACTCGCGAGTAAATCAAAACCTTGTTGTAGTAGTATCATGAAATTTGGCAAGAAGCAATGTCTCATAGCACAAGTAAAGGAAAAAGTCCGAAAATTGATAATTAGTAATTTTATCATACTAAAAAAAAAATTGGGATTACAATTGTAAGGTTGTTTTTGGGATAAATTCTTTTTAACTACGGAACCCTTCATTGTGCTTGGTCCGACACGCATTTGGCCGGTCTTTTACTCTTTACAAAAATATTTTTGATTAGATTACCCATAAAAAGAGACCAAGAAGTTTGAACTTGGCTTGTCAAATTTTGACAAGATAACGAAGGGTACATCGAGCTTTGCTAAACGTCGTAACGAGACACATACCTTGTGCAGAAGGTATGGCAGATCTTCGTACCACATCTAAAAATCCAAATGTGCACAGTGCGGATACCCCGCAGCTAAGCTGCGTTCCTACCACTGGTCAGTGAAGGCTAAGCGCAGGAAGACCACAGGAACTGGCCGCATGCGTCACCTGAAAATTGTGAGCAGGCGTTCCCGCAATGGCTTCAAGGAGGGCAAACCCACACCCATGAAAGCTGTAGCCTCGTCGTAAACTTAGTGCTAAACTAATAAAACCACGCTTTGAAAACATGTGTAGCAAGTATCAAGATTGTTGGATCGCAGTACAAATCCACTATATCCCAGTATTGTCCCTTTAACACGAAACGAAGGCGTATAACAAAATAAAATACAATACAAAAAGCGTTAAACGTGAACCTATTGATTTGCTGGAATTTTTATTAGCAGCCTACCTCCCGAGGCCGAGGGGATCAAACAGTTTTATTGTACCATCGCTTACCGTGCTTGCACTTTTAATTTTGTTTATATGGAGATTTGTAAGATGTGTTCGGATCCCGAATCGAAAGCCATCCTATTTCCGTGTCTGGCTAAACTAGATGGGCTCTCCCATCTGCAAACGTCATTATTTGACCCTAAAATCCTACTACCTACGTATAAAATACTTGTTCAGAAAATTAGGATGATGATGAAAACGTGATTAATGTTGAAACTTCTAATTTATGAAAACTTCATGGAAATTGACTAGAATCGCGTCACACTGTCGCATCGTGCCTGTCTGCAGGAGTCTTTACCGTGTATTTTAATGCAATACATCCAACACATCAATAGAAACGTCCAAAGCCTAAAAAAATAAAAAGACAAGTTAGAAATCAGCTGACGGTTACACCAATAAATTAACTAAGAATACACTTGTCGATAGTTGAAATATTAGTTAACAGCTTAATTAACGCTGAAGAGGAGCCAGGAAGTTTACTATGTATAATGCGAACGATTGCAAATGACGCGGGACATGACGCCGTTCATCACGACACGGCGCCAATGGGCCGAGCAGGAACGAATATAGGTCCAGCTTCACCTTGCGAATTTAGAGGGGGGATTGTGATACATCGATAGATTTTTCAATAAAATATAAATACCTTCAAAGGCATTATACATTCTTCAGCATCAGGTAGATTTTATGCTTCCTTCTATCCTTGATGTATAGTGAAGAATAGTGGTATGTTCTAAACAATATTGTACCATAATTAAACAGTTCAACTGAATATATGTTCTGCGATTTCGGCGGTATCTCCAGTTCTGGAGCCATAGAGCTTGATGGTGCGCTTCTCCCAGTCTGCTCCGACTTTCGGTGTCTCGGTTCAATCGTGAAAAGCGATGGCAAAGTAGATCGGACGGTTAAGCATAGGATTAACATTGGATGGATGAAATGGCGGCAGGTCACGGGAACAATCTGTGACTCCCGCATTCCCCTTAAACTTAAGGGGAAGATATATAAAACAATGGTTAGACCTGCTGTCTTGGATCAGAATGTTGGGCCACAAAAGGGATGAATGAAAAGCAATTGCATGCAGCTGAGATGAGAATGCTAAGAGGGATGTGTGGTGTTACACGAATGGATAGAATAAGAAATGAGTACATAAGAGGAAGTTTGAAAGTGGCACCGGTGACTGAAAAGTTGTGCGGAAATCGGTTGTCATGGTATGGGCATGTGATGCGGAGGTGAGGAGAATGTCGTGAGGAAAGTTTTGAGTATGAATGTCGATGGCTATAAGAATAGGGGAAGACCAAAGAAACGATGGATGGATTGTGTGAAAGATGACATGGCTAGAAGGGGGGTGACTACCGAGATGACGAATAATAGAGAAGTATGGAAAAAAAGGACATGTTGCGCCGACCCCAAATAGATTGGGATAAGGGCAGGAGAATGATGAATGAATTAAACAGTTCAATTTAAGTAGGCCTCTCAATTTGCTAGCCCAAACGTTCAATGCCAATAATTTTAGCTGGTTCACTTACATCTCTGACGCTAAAGGAAATCATCGACTAGCTAAATGAAATATCGACCCTTTCCACAATAACAGCTCTACTTCGACTCGTTGAAACCATATATTGTACCGCGTTCTATCTGTCTGGCGTTCCGTTTTGTTTTTGCATCTCACTCATTTGGCTACCTTTATTGGTCCGGTTGTAATTGTATCATAGGTTGCACGGTTGCTCCGAAGCGGTTTGATCCCGTCGACACGACGATGCATCTCGTTGGTTTTTTTTGTTTTTCACCGTTTATTGTTTTAGAAGGTGTGTTTGTACGCATAGAGTAACACGGGCCCCCAGCGTCATAAGCCGTGTTGCTCTATGGTTAGTACGTTGATAAATGCTTCAGCGTCATTCGTTTTTGTGTTGCTGTTAGGGAGTATTTTGAATTGTCATTAGCGTTTCATTAAAAAGGCACACTGGGAGTAAGTCAAAAAACATTCATCTAAGTTACCGCGATTGGCATAAGACTGATATAAGTAAGGCAAAACAAAAAAACTATTTTATTAATAGCCTCAGAAGGAACAACACCTTTACCATTTTGAGCATCCTACGAATCTCTTATTCCACCTAAAACCACCGGAATATATCCAAAACGAGATGAGCCAACAAATTAATTTGAAAATTCAAATGCCTTAGTAGGAAATGTAATTATAAAGGCGTGTGTACACGGCACAGTAAGGCGGTGTATACACCGAGCGAGCGGCGCAAAAGGTACGGATTTGTTAGAATGTAAATCAAACTGGATGTTTTATTAAACACTCCTCTGCTGGGTATTCAAATCAAGCGGTGTCGATGGTATTATTATATGGAGTCTGCTTCTTGTTTTGAAATTATAAGGAAACTAGCTTATGTCCGCGGCTTCGCCCGCGTGGTTGTTGGTACGAGATAACAAAGTATTCCACAAGGTGTAACTTAAAAAACGCACAACCTCTTAAAGGGAACAGCTGAATTTCTTTTCGCAATTTCAGGTTTAGTCCCTTAATAAAGTTTGTTTGTTATCATGAGTACAATCATGTGTTTCAAATCCAAATCCATTCAGCCGTTTTTGTGTGATTGAGTCACAAACATCCAACCTTTCACATTTCTTACATTTATTAGTAGGATTAGAGCGTAATAGAAATTCCAAACGTTATTATTTCTTTGGTTAGGTTTTTTTTTATTTCATCACCAGTGAAAATATTATGTAACATTCAAAAAGTTTTTCCTTGGCCAGCCATCCATTGCCACTGGCTGATACTTACTGGCTTTAATTCGTCTATTTTTTCCTGCCGTGCAATTGAAAAACATTAAAGAAAGAATGACATAAATCCATGATAAGTTTATCTGCCATCCATGATAAGTAAATCAATTTTTAGCTTAGGAAGTTCTTAACATATTTCAATACCATCGATTTAAAGCGAATTTTATTTCACTATAAGGAACTGTTTACGTATAATCGTATAAAACAGAAAATTGACGGTGCTACTTTGGAAATTTTTTCTATCGAAAAAATTTCAAGTAATCATGAGTACAAGAGTAGCCAATATAGTCAAATAACACATATGGAAAATCCAAACGATTTAACCATATACATTTGGTTTTCAATATGTTAAGATTCAATATGAAACATGTTCCGTAATTAGCTTCCTTCCTAACTGTTAAAATATTGGTTTATTAAAGTTGAACAACATTATTTTGTGCTGCAATCGAAATTCACACACAAACTGCTTCCTATTTTGTTAGCAACACGAAATCATGAGGCCTTAGACAGGAAACTTCAATAGATTTGTTGAATCCACTGACATAACAACCTAACATCATGCTTGTCTTTCCGGGAGGGGTAAGCAGAGCTGTATCTAATCAAGGTGTATCGGAAAGGTTTAGTCAAATTTAAGGATATGGTAACAGACCACCAAACTCAACTTTCTCCATGGGACCAACATCGTAATCGAGAAAAAATTATCAGCTGTTCCCTACAAAACTTTAATACATACTCGACCCAAATGTATGGGACGGTTGATATATAGATAGATAGATAGATAGATAGACAAAACATTTATTTGGTGCAAAAGATATAGCACAACACACAAAAGTACAATTAATTAAATCAATATAAAAACAAGATGCCAATAATGAAAACAAAAAACAAAAAAAAGAAAAGAAAAACGTACATATACAAAAAAAAAAATAAAAAGAAAAAAAATATTGAGACTATGACGTAAGTACTTTAAAACAAATTGACATCGAATTTACACAGTGCGGTGTGCGTCTCAAGGTTGCACCAAATGGGAGTCCAGCTCAGCATGTGTCAGACAATATACCTGACGCTGATATTCTGCTGGATCCCTGCAGTGACATACGGACGTCGAGCAGACGAGATTAATTGCTGTTGCAATAAAGAGTTATGCGCGGAGTAAAATTGTGTAAGTACCCGACATTTTAATTATGCATTGGGAAACATTGTTGTTCGTAGGTGTGTTGATTGTGTTTAGACTTAAGATATAGTATTTTATTAATTTATACACATATATATAGTTTTATGTAGGTTAATGTGTAAATGAATAATATTATAATTATAGTGGCGCAGGTGCGAATAAAATATAACGATTTGGCTAAACTAAAATTAAATGTGTGTAAAATAAAAATAAAATAAAGGTAAATGGCATATTGTGTGTGTTAGGTATAATTATTTCCAACAAAATAGCCACAAGTAATCATTACTAAGTACCCCCTTCTGTTCACAGGTTGTGACCACCTAACACGCTGAACAGATAGATTGACTCGGGAAGGACACGACAGCCAGTTATATAATGGACGTGTTCGAAATAGTCATCCCTAGTTTTTTCTGCGAGGCGATAAGAAACTGCCGCAGTCGAACTCTGAAGGTACCAAGAAATTTAAGATTCCTTATCGGCGGGGGAATATTGTTCCAGCATTTAGATGCTGCATATCTAAAACTTCCCCTGAAAGGTCTTGTGTGATTGAGTGGAGAGTTGCTGCGAGCACTGTCTACTCAATCCAACTCAATTTATTGTACAGGTAGGACGGCTGCTTGTGCTTTATAACTCCAAAAAGTAGGCATGCCAAGTGCAACTTACGACGTGACTTCATCTTGAGGATTGAATGGTTATTTAAAAATGGCGTTACGTAACTTCTTGGTGGAATTGAGAAGCAAAATTTAATAATTATTCCTCCATCACGATATTGGTCCCTTGGAGAAAGTTGTTCAGTTTGATGGTCTGTATCACACCTTTTTGATCCACCCTGTGTATAGCACACCCACATTTCGCCAGTTATGTTTAAGTCCCATGTAATAGGGGGCGAGCCTATTGCCATCAATCGGGTACAGATCCAGACTCCGGGCTGCTACTGAGAAATTCCTGATGGGAAATCTCAATAACACTTTGCCCGACCTGGGAATCGGACCCAGCGCTTGTAACCACTACACCAACGAGGCAAGCCACTGTTAAGATTTTTCCTACATCTGTATAGCAGGAATTCCAATTGCATGGCCATCAAAATCTTTAACAATTTACCCTCACGCATCAGTGTTGCCCACAAATAAATTCAGAGGAACAATATTTGCCTGGCTTTTAGACAACTGTTTCTATTCAGTTAATGAATTTTTAAATTATAAATTTCGACATTACTTACATTTTATTAATACTTACTTTGTGTGTATACCTCTTGACTAGTACTTACTGTTTTTTTTTTGTTTTTGTATTTTTTTTCATTCATAAATAATAAATATAATAAAGTTGTTCTTGTAAAACTTGACATTGTATAAAAATTATCAATTTTCATTTGAATGAATTTATAATTATATTAATGGGGAATATATCTTCTTCTTAGCGTTTCGATGACAAACTAACTAGGTAATATGATTATTTTGTTGCGGCCTAGAACTTGGCCACTTTGACTATGTAAGTTATTTTTAATATTTCTACACCGGCAACGGTAGTGTATGTGAAACTGTTTAATATTAAGATCTTAATGTACCATATACTCAGAAATAAATAAATCTATATCTCTTATTTTGAAAATGCATCTCCATACTGCGTTACCCTCGCAAGATTTCCACCTCAGCGTTCCCGCTGGCAATATTTACCCGTTACTTTCTGTAAACAGTGCCCGAACATCGCGAATATAACTCGTACAAGAAAATTACGCTTGTTTAATTATCTAACTTGCTTTACTTTTGTACCCTTTCTCGATCTCGAGGTATACGTAGGTATGTGATTCGTGAATAATACGGTGAATCATTAAGTTGTGTGAGGTTGTAGGTTTTTAGGAATCTTCGCTTTGAAGCAGGCAAAGTGATTCACCTTTCTGACTTCGTTAAACTTATCTGACTAGCTACTTA
Organism: Cosmia pyralina; assembly: GCA_946251885.1. Classification (NCBI taxonomy): domain Eukaryota; kingdom Metazoa; phylum Arthropoda; class Insecta; order Lepidoptera; family Noctuidae; genus Cosmia; species Cosmia pyralina. Next base: position 1,287,935 of record OX276348.1, on the reverse strand, counting down.
GTCAGAAAGTTGAAACTTGACAATATTAAATAAATGAATTTTTAATGAAGTTGCTATTTTTTATGTGCTCCAATACGGTATATTCTGGTTGCAAGCGGCGCGTGATCGGCGTTTAAACCGAAAAAGGCATTGTTATATTCGTAAGTCGTACTTTAAAATTATATTAGTATGAATGAATTGTTTTTCAGATATTAAATTAAAAAAAATAGTTGTACGGTTCATAAGTAGGCGCGGACACTTTCAGCCTTAATAAAATTGCCGGCACGAGTCGTGAGCACAAAATTCCATCTGCCCTCGTCAGCGTGCTCTTGTATTCTGTATATTGATTTCATTCCTCCCGTCCGTGTGCAACCTGCCGTGATAGGAAATATGATTCGTTAGGTTAAAGAGTAGAGTTTGTGCTCACGACTCGTTCCGGCAACTATACCTTAGCAATAAGGTCTAAAAGTGGTTCACGCTAATGTCCGCGATGGTACCTACTGTCATTAAATAATATTTTTCGATAAGCAAGACACCGACTTTCCTCAACTTATAATTCACGGTCATTAATAAGAAGTACTAGGCGAGCAGAAGTCGACCGGAGCGAACGTCGTATCTGCTTCCGCTAACTACTAAAAGATGGTAATGAAGCGCACTCACCTTCATATACCTGTCTTTATCACACTCACTTCACTTGTATCCTTCTATCCCACTCTAAGCTGCTGTCACAGCCACAACGGCCGATCCAGACGGTGACAAGAAATTAATTAGGGGAAGCTCGGGAAAATAATGGTGTGCCGTGATTTTTAAATTAAATTTATTTTCTTCACTTCATTTATTTCTGGGCGACATGACACTTCGGAAATTATTAGACTTTAGGAGGGCTTCCCTTTCCGTAGGTAAGGTTTCAACTTGTTTACCTTGTGACGTCAGGACTATTTTTTCTGTTGACATTTTTATTTGTCCTCGTGTTGATTGGTTTTAAAATATTTTGGCAGGGAATTGGATTTTTTCGAGACTGTTTATTTGTCTTCGTTTATTCAATTCAAATTCGAAATTTAGAAATGCATATTTTTTTAAACTGTACTACCAAACTTAGTCAAAAGTACTTCTGACTGTAAGCTCTCGACAAAATAGTAGGTAGTTTTGACTGGTTCTATCAGTCAAAACTCTTTAAAAGTTTTAAGGTGGTCGACATTATACGAGTATTACGAAGAAACTTACATGAAAAGTTTTTTAAAACTAAATATAATTAGAGAGTCGATAGGCATTTGTAAAAAATGAGTAAAAAGTAATAAATAATTCGTCATAGTAGAATGAACACCTTGTAAATAAAAAATAAATAACACGAAAGTATGTTGCAATCTATAAATAAAGCAAAACATAAAAATATATTTCTAATTTACGAGGTTCTCATTACAATAACGAATAATATTTGGCATTTTGACTACAATTAAAGATCAATAATAATGATTTAAAAAGAATAACACGAATTTTTTTTTAAAATTGAAATTAAAATTAATTAATAATTATTTTTTATTTTTTTTTTTTTTTTTTTATTCTGATTATTGTATTGTATTTTTTTAATATGTACTTCTTACACCTTTTTTATATTAATTATCTAAACCATAACCTAAACTTTTATTACAACATAATTATAAAAAAAATCACTTTTAACCTGTTAAGGTTAAAAGTGATTTTGACTGATGCTGTAGTGGTTAAAAGTAGTTTTGACTAAGTGCGTCAGTCAAAGTCACTTTTAACCACTTTTGACCAACATGTTCAGTCAAAATTACTTTTGCCTAATTTTTTCAGTTAAAAGTACTTTTGACCGATTAAGACTTTTGACTGTAACATATACATTTCTGAGATGAGCTAACAGTGAAAATTGATTTGAATAGAAGCTACCTAACATGAAGTCTGTTGAAATGTCTACAAGTTCCAGAAAAGATACATAAATACCATAATTTGAAAAAAAATATAGACCTATCTACAATGGCCACCATAGAAATATAAATCTATGATGGCCACCATCAAATGGAGTTATCGCAAAGAATAATGTCACCTGTCAAATGTACAAGCTGTTGAAACAACGATTAAAATAAAGGGCTGTAATAAAATCACCGGCGATTATTATCAGAAACCCGCCGAGTGGAAGCTCGGTAATATTCACGGTGATTATAAGGGTGCAGCGTAGACAGAAGGTCCATGTGACAGGTTACTGCAGACATGCGCCATCTTCCTGGGATCGTACATTTAATACTATAGACTCTTATGGAAACTAACGATTTCACGACTTGTATGTAATTTCTTCAAGCAGATCAAACTATGAATTTAAGTCTTGAGAAAAGTGTGGTACTTACGTTACGTATTCAAAAGGAAATTGGCTTAAAATTATTTTCTGTGCGTCCTTAGAGTCTCAGCACAGATTAATCTGTGGTCTCAGGTAAAAGCAGTGCGCGATTCAAATAAATATCACAATATTTGAGCGGCCGCTGTATCTACAATAAGTAGCTTCAATATTTTCACGTGAGCAAGACATGCGCAATGCTTATCCTACACGATGCAATTAAAAGAAATGCAATAAAAATTAAACTCGCTAAAACTTTTGTTCGATCATTGCTCAACCTTTAATATTAATCCTAAACGGTCAAAAACATTGAGCATTTCTTGATTTTATGCAATATAATTGATCCCTTCGGGCCCGCTTAATAAATACCTCCTATCCATTCTCAATTATTATTCCATTTCACCTTATTAAATGTAACCCTGCTTGTTCCAAACTGACTTACTGGCTCGTCCACACCTGTGTCCCGAAACTAATTAAACGCACGAACAGATTTATTAGCGATACGTTTATAATGTTACGTATTAATGGAGTCGTGGCACGAGAGCTATCATTTTGTACTGTGTCAATATGATATGTACTGAAGAGTAGGCTCCGAACCGTGATTGAAGGTGATTGTGATAATATTGTGGAGCTTTTAGCGATAATTGATCGATAATCAAGGTTAATTTTACAAAGACGGTATATACTCGTAATATTTGGAACAAGAATATTGCAATCATAACAGTTAATAAGGTTAGTAAATTTTTTCGATAATACAGGGAGGATGTAAGTTTGAGTATGTTTTTTCATGTTTATTTAGATTTTTTTTACGAGGATGGAATAAAATTTATTATTATAATTAAGTTTATTAAAAATAAAGAAAATAGTATTTTAATTCCGTCAAAGTTGCTGAACTAAAGCTAACTACGTTTTATTATCTATATTTCAGCTCGAGCAAATAATGTTCTCTGAGCGATCTTTCCAGGCTCAGATAATCCAGGATGACCTACAACGTACGCCGCAGAAGCTCTTCTTTAAACCTAAGAAGAATAGGTTTCATCACGTCTTGATAGACAAAGCAAAACTTTATCTGAAACTGTTTCTTGAGACATCTTCCATACATGGACTTAACCATTTGGTGTCGGCCAAGAGACACCTTTTGGAAATGTCAGTTTTTCTTTGATTTTGTTAAATTATTAAGTAGGTACACGAATTATTATCATACGATTTAAATTAAACAAATGCCATTCGTACTGTATACGTATGCCATGTGTACATATTTTTATGTGAATTGTGTTTCAATTTTGGAGTACAGTATATTCTATTCATAACAGTCACTGTGATTGCTTGTACCTATAGTCGGCAGTGACCACTTTTCCACAATAATTGGTAGCTATTATTTTAAAATATTCTTCTGAAATTGCATTAATAACCTTTTTATCACCTCTTTCCAATAGCATCCTGTGGTTCACTATCATATTCCTGTCAGGGTTCGGCTCCTTGTACCTCTCACAGATGACTTGGAGTCGCTACCAGTCTTCCCCCACCGTGGTCTCCATGGACCGAGATATGTTCGCTTGGAACACTACCTTCCCGTGCGTCACCGTATGCCCTAATAACTATATTGATAAGAGGAAGCTTGATATCTTTTTGAGGTATGTATAAGTTATCTTTTGTGAGTCACAATGTCTTATTGCGATCTTATTTTTGACAGAGGGATTAAGAAAAACCTGTCCATACTTAAACACTTTGAAAATCTTCCGGATGCGGGTAGTGTAAAACTCGTAATTGTGGCAATGCTTAAGGAAACCGTATCTTCAGCAGTACATCTTTCATGATTATAATTTTGATGATAATGATTCACATATATCATGTTTTGTCACATTTAAATCATTTTCAGGAACTCTAACGAACCAAACAAGACCAGATTGGAGACCTTTGTCATAACTCTTTCCAATGCATCATATAAAACCTTCGAGAACATTCCGATCTACGATGGCATCACTCCAGACAAGTACATTCAGCTCCTGATGAACTTATCTGCGCCCTTCAAGCCGACCTTGACCATTGGAGTGTCGAATGTGGTGCTTTCCATAGTTCCTACTATCACTGAGATGGGACTGTGTTATGCTGTGAATTCGAGGACTGCTGTGTACAATTCTCCGGAGTAAGTAGTTTTATTATTATAAACTCAGAATTAGGTAGAATAAGGCTTTCATTTTCTTTCTTTTTGTAACATGTATGGTAATTACAGCTTGTCTTCTATAAAAAAATGAATTAAATGATTTCTTGATATTACAGATACAGAGACGCTAACCGCTGGGACGTTACAACTGATGATAAGAAGTCACTGTTCATCCATCCTTTAGATGGTGAAGTTTTTGCTCAAGTCATGAACATTTCTACTGCTTATGATGTAAGAATTTTTCATTTCAACAGAATTTTAAAACTTCACAAGGCGACTCAGCTGCCTTCGATGCTTCTCATTTATTTGACATTAAGGTAACTATGAGAACTGTTTTTGATGATAAGTCCTTCATAGTATTAGTTTTTTTAAGGTGTACATCCACGGTCCTCAAGAAGTGCCGGATATATCGACGAAGTTCCAGCACTCGGCTGAAGGATACTACATGAAGCTATACGTCACTGCACTCACCGTCTACACCTCACCAGAAGCTGCTAAGTGACTAACTATTTTATCATATTTGTAATCTTCTCGTTCTTCTTATGTTTTTTTACCGGAATTTTTTTATTGTTTTATTGTCACAAAAGATTGAACACCAACCAAATCACGTCCTTAACTTCTGAGCAGGCAACATTTTTCTTACTTAGTTTACATAACGATTTGAAATTCCATTTTAGCAGAAAATAACAAGATCTCAGATACTAAAGAGCTTCGCATTGTCTTCAGGTTAAGCGTGAATCAACGACGCTGTCGCTTTCCTCACGAGAACAACCTGAAGCATAACTCAATCTATACGTACACCATGTGTCGCATGGAGTGCCGCATACGACTGTGTCTGAAGTACTGCAAGTGTATCCCGCACTTCTATAGGAGGATCGGTAACATCGCTAGCCTTACCTTCCATGCCCATTCCAGATTTGATAAATACAGTCAAATCTTTATTATAATTACAATTATTTCACAGGTGACGAACAATTTTGTGACATCAAAGGTTTACATTGTTTGTCTAAACATAAAGGTAGCTATTATTATCATACAAGTTTATGAGCTACCTGAATATTTTACAATAGGTTTTTAATTGTAACTATTTTACAGATGAATTGTACAAGTTACAAGACAATAGCGGAAAGAAAATAAGCTGTGGATGCTATCCACTTTGCGACGATGTGAACTATGTGCTGCAATCAAATGTATGTAGTTATGTACCCATTACCAAAGCCTTTCCGTCACCTTATGTTCATGTCAATGTGTGCTCGAATGTCAACCGAACCCCATAGGTTCACAACCGGATGATGGTATTTTACGTTTTTATATATAAGGTGCTATAAAAATATCTGCCACGGCTTCAATGTGTATGTATATTACAATAGCGCAGAAATTTGAGAAAATAAAGTAATTAAATAAACATTTAATTTATTCTGCATAACGTGGTTCACAAACTACGCGCGATGTGTCGTTTGGTCAATTAAAATATTTGCTACATCTTTCTAACTGTTCTGTGAAAGAACACTAATCACTTCGGGACGGTTTCATACAAATAAATCACTTCAAATTTATACGCACATTTTTTTGTATGAAAAAATGTATGACTTAAGATCAATAATTTATTTTCACTATTGTAATCTATACACACAATACTGTCTCCCATTGCAGCCGTGGCAGATATTTTTATAGAACCTTATATATGATATACGTCTATATGCATATTATATAAAGGTTTCTCCTTACGTAAGGAGAAACCTTTATATAATATGCATACACACACACACACACAACTCACATATGCACATGGGGTACGTACCCCATGTGTGCGTTTGACATTTAAGGGGTTAAGCAGATAAAAGTAATGCAGCGAACTAACTTTAAATAATTATTGATTTTCAGGCTCTTCAAGAGTGGTTCCTGGGCACTAACCTCCAATGGGGCATGGTGACATACCCTCGCATGAGATACAGAAGGGACATCATTTTCGGCTTCACTGACGTGTTAGGTATGACAATTTTCTCTATAGCTCTCATCACTTACCATTTACTGGTTTTAAAGTATTAAAATGTTTATTTGCCACTCAGTTGCTGTTGGAGGTATGGCTGGCTTGTTCCTCGGCTGCAGTGTACTCAGTTTCATGGAGATTGTCTACTTTCTCTCACTGCGTCTCTTCTGCTATGCTCATACTTCTAAATAAGTTTGATAATGGATAAGTTATTTCATTTGAAGTTATTAAATTGCACCGTATCCTAGTCAACTGTCTGGTCAAAATAAAGTGTTTCTTGTCGGGTATCCAAATATTGTATTGTTAGATATCAGAAGCGGGTTAATATTAAAAAACACTATCAACCTAAGAAGTTTTATTCCTTGCAAATGTTTTTACTTAACAAAATATCAAATAACAAAAATAGATATACACAGAGCTGAAAGTACTGAAACTACAAATAATTATAACAGTTACTGAGCACTACTAAAACGTCCGTCACGTCCGAGAGCCAAACACAGAATTAATTAAAAAGTAACCGTCCGTTTTATTTGTACCCTCTCCCTCGGTCCGGTTTGCTGGGTAGGAGGATTATTTAAGAGTATATTATCAATTTAACCTAAGTAGATATTAGTCTTTACCTATGAAATTGCCGTTCTGCAGTACTGGCCATTTCAAATCAAAATAATTTTTGTTTGGCTAAGAATTCTAATTTCAAATTAATTTTATTTTAAAAACATGGATTTTTTTTCCAAAAGTAGTCATTTGTTTATTGATTAGTGTTACATTTTCATCGCATTTCAATCTTTTTCGTCATCATGGATACGTTAAAAATTCGAGTAATTATGGAATATGAGTACCGTCGTGGCAGCAACGCGGCACAAGCGGCACGCAACATCAACGACGTTTACGGAGCTAACACTACAAACCAACGCACCACTTGTTATTGGTTTGCTCGCTTCCATTCTGGAAATTTCGACCTGAAAAATGATCCTCGCGGTCGTCCGAAGACTTTGGTCGACAATGACGAATTAAAGACGATTGTGGAAGCTGATGATACACAATCTACGGCTGAATTAGCAGCAGCTTTCGACGTTAGCGTCAAAACAATATTGGTCCATTTGCGTCAAATTGGCAAGGTAAAAAAGCTTGACAAATGGGTGCCCCACGAACTCAATGATCGCCAGCGCAAAGTACGCGTCGAGACGTGCCTTGCACTGCTCAACAGACACACAAATGAAGGAATTTTGAACCGCATTGTTACCTGCGATGAAAAATGGATTCTGTTTGATAACCGCAAGCGCTCAGCAAGTTGGTTGGATCCTGGCTCAGCACCTAAACAATGCCCTAAACGAAAACTTACCCCTAGAAAAGTGATGGTCACTGTTTGGTGGTCTAGCGCCGGTGTGATTCATCACAGCGTCTTACCAGACGGGGTGAGCATTACTTCAGATGTGTACTGTGAAGAACTGAACACAATGATGGAGAAGCTGGCACATCTCCAACCAGCATTGGTCAATCGCTCGTCTCCGCTGCTCCTGCACGACAACGCGCGACCTCATACTGCACAGCAGACGGTCTCCAAGTTGCAAGAACTGGGGTTGGAAGCTCTCCGTCATCCGCCCTACTCACCAGACCTTGCGCCTACAGACTACTACTTTTTCCAGAATTTGGATAACTTCTTGGCGGGAAAAAAATTCAATACCCGAGAGGCACTACAAAATGCCTTTGAAGAATTTGTTGCCTCCCGTCCAGATGATTTTTAAGAAGGGCATCAATAAACTGCCACTGCGTTGGCAAAGATGCATTGATTGAATGGGTGATTACTTCGATTAATACAAATAAAAAATGCATGAAAAAAATTCGTTTAAATTTTTTCATACAAAACGGCAATTTCATAGGTAAAGACCTATTATTATAGGACACACTGGCATCACAACTAAAATTCAGAAGAGCGAATGCATTTTGTTGAGAGAATAACAAGAAAAAAGTTATTAATTAAACGGCCACTAATTTCATTATGAAGCCATTATCATTTAAATTTACACAGTGCACCCAAAACTACACCAATTTGTAACAAAGTACCCGCTGTGGGTCCAACAGACCCCAGGTAAATTTAATTTAGGGTTAAACGTAATTGCAAGCGACGCACATCAGGTCGTATTAACACATCGTAAATTCAACCCTTAAACACCTTGCTAATAATTAAGATGGGTCCTATAGACCCTTGGGATTGTTGGGCCAATTTAACAATAACACCTACTGTTGCGGACGGGTTAAGGACATATCGGGTCACCTTTATTTACTGATACTTTACAAGGGTTAGGTTAAATTAGAGACGTGTTATGTTATAATCTTGCAGATTGTTAATGAATCGTTAAGTTAGAACATTGGTAATGAAAGCTGAATGAAGAGGGAAAACAGTTGGCTGTAATAATGAGATGAAATTGCTAATTCTGTAAATTAATAGGATTTCGATATCACTTTTACACGTCATATTAATAGTAGCTTATCAAATATCATAGCACAAGAGCAAAGGTACGCTTTCAAAGAGCATGAGCAGTAGGTACTAACAAACTCTGAATTTTGGAAGCCCTATAGGATCATTCGTGTGTCTGTCTGTCTTTCCGTTTCGCAGCCAATTTGCTCCGAATCTAATGGACTGATTAAATTGAAATTTGGTACACATATGAATTTCTGTGACCCAAAACGGACGTGTAACGTAAATAAGTGAATTTTGAATATGGGGCTCACTTTTAGGGGGCAAATACGAAAATTAAAAAAAAAAGTTTTGTAAACTGTACCGTGTGACATATCAAATGAAAGGGCAAGCTCAGAGGTAACTAGATTTTTTAATCATTAAAAAATTCATTGTTTTAAAGTTATTTAAGAAAATAGACGAAAATTAACAAATCCCCCTTATCTCCGAAACTACTGAGCCTAAAATTTTCAAAAAGAAATACAGAAAATAGTTCTAAATAAATAAATAAATAAATTATATAGATTACAGGAAAATTTATAAGAAGTCTATGGTCTTAAAATAACCAGGTAAATCTCTGAATAGTATGCGTATAAACTTACATTTGCGGTTGGAATGTATGGGAAAACATGTTATTCAACTACTATATTAAAGTTTGTTCTTGGGACAATATTCATCCCAACTACGGACCCCTTCATTGTGCGTGGTCCGACACGCACTTGGCCGGTTTTTATTAACGATTCCATTAATATAACGCAACGAAAGATTCGCAGGGCAATGCCTGAATATCGTTGATTCCTAATTTAACATACAGCACTAACTCTATAGTCCTTATTCTTTTACGTCTAGCTTTGCTGAAGTTTGTATACTTTCTCAAATAACCAAAATAAATTAATACCTGCCAAATCTGCCACACCAAAATAGTGCGTACCGCAAGTTGTCGATAAAACTCATCATCGACTTATCTGTCGTCAGCAAGACGTACTCGCAACACATCGTCATAAAAGGCTTAGCTGTAGGACTGTGGGGGCACTAGGGGTGGGAGGCAAGGGGTAATGTTTAAGATTATTGTTTGGAGTTAGCGGGGTTGAGGTAATTTAATTTTGAGACGTTCTACCTTTGTGTTTGGTGGAAGTGATGGGGTGATGTTGTTGTCGATAATTGGTAAGTTCTGAGTGGCATTATTGGCTCAATTATATTTAATTAAGCTTGACAGAGTTTATAGAAGGACCATTTCTATCTAGTAGTTAATTAGGGATGGTGACAAAAAATGTTTCTTTTGACCGTCATGTAGATTATTAGAAAATATTGGACAGGTATTTTTTCTTTTTTTACAAAATCAAAAGATTACGGCGATACCTTGAGTTAAAACATCGCGTGACGTCACGTGTAGCTAGATTTTATACGAACAAGTGACGTAGCGAGCCCCCACTCCCCAACTTTAATGCGTGTTATATAAGTCATTTTATATTAATATGATAAAGCAAAAAATACGTGTCTAATATTTTTTTGTTGTCTGACTGACGGACTAAATACAATTTCTTTTTTTTTACCCAGGCAATGGAAATTGCAATAGGGATGCTATTGCAATTTCCCTTTGTAATAAATAGATTAACTTAATTGATTTCAACTCAGGATATGTCACTGTCTCAAACACATAGAATCTCAGTCCTAAAACCGAAATTCGTTGCCTCACCTAAAGGTTTAAAAATTCTATCGGCATCAACGTCCTCATCCCTAAAACGAGGTGTTTATTAATACTACACGTTAAGATTTTAATTGTGACCATCAAGTGGCTTTTGTTTATGAATGAGTTCTCGCAGGGGGCGCCACCTACGACGCTTGAGGCTGCGAGGTGAAAGATATAGGTGTGTGGGTAGGTGCGTATGTGCCGTGTGCGTACCAATTATGTTTGACAAGCTGTAACTTATATTGAGGGTTGAAACATTGTGTTTAGGTTACTAAGATAAGTGGGCAACACAGTTTTTTCATCTTATTTCAAATCTAGCTTGGTAAATAATTTAGTACCGATGATGAATACCTATGATTCAAATAGGATAAATTATATTTTCTAAAGGAGCTCTTGTGAGTAGGGCCTAGGATGTCTTCTTTGGAAGCTTTATAATTTAGCACTTCTAGGAAATCGTTTAATTATAATCAGAAACAATAGCCAGCATGGCCCCTTCAAGTATTGTCCTTCCATACAATCTCTTTATCAAAAAAACCAATTCATTTTCTACCCCTCGTATAGCACAAACTTTCTACCATTGCCCACCCTTAGCCATTTATATTAAAAGCTGTCATAAAACGTTTATAATATCGATACACGTGCCGATGGCGAGATAAATAGCTAGTTTACGAGATACGGAAAACGTAATGTTTTTTTGAAGGGGACATTAATCGTTAGATTTTTTGAAGGTCATGTTTGTATTGGATGTGATAGCTTGCAAGCACTACTGCGCTGAACATGAGCTCCTGGGTTCGATTCCCGAGTCGGGCAAAGTATTATAGGATGTTTTTATTAGGAATTTCTCAGTAACAGACCGGAGTTTGGAAATTGGTGGTGTGATACCCTCGTGCCTCGGAAAGCATGTAAGCCGTTGATCCTGCGCCTGATCTCTCCCCGGTCGTGTCGGGTTACCGTCCTATCGGACTGTGAGAGTAAAGGAATATGGAAATGCGTTTGCGCACACACTTGTGCACTATGATATCTCCTGCGTACCTGGCTGATCTCTGTTGAGATTGGCCACCGTGACAGAGATCGGTCGAGAGGATTATTTTATTATATTATTAAAATGTTTTTTGGACTGATTGTAATAAGCCAGTGTTGTAATGAGTAACAAAGAAAATAGTTCTTTTGTTTTAAATACAGGATTAATTTCTGTGGTGGGTACTTCACGATATTCACGACTTGCGTAATAATAACGTGAAAAACATATTTTGTACTTTATTGTTATCACCATCTGGCACTCTAGAGTAATCTATGTTTATCAAGAGTCTAGTGCTCAGCTCGAAACGGATCATCATTCTTCTGCCCTTGTTCCTTCCTACTTCTCTATTAGTCGTCATCTCGGTAGTCACCTCCTTTCTGGGTCATATCATCTTTCACACAATCCATCCATCGTTTCTTTGGCTTCCCGACTTTTATAGCCATTCACATTATTACTCAAAACTTTTCTCACGATATTTTCCCAATTTTCACATAGGTATTTTGTTAATTTCCTTATTATATTAACATGCTATACAAAGTCCATGTAATTATCTGTATGAATCACAACAACAACAAGTGTTACACAATCCCCGCATACTCGTGTGTGTATTGCCATCAAACCAAGACCCCTGACCAATCGTTTATTTACCCCACCTTTAAGATTGCCAGATAAAAAATGCTCCCTGATTTATGGGTATTTTTTCTTTCCGATAAATAGTTGTCTTGAAGGCCTGCAGGGCGGGCTCTCTTCATTTTTCTAAGGTGGATATTGCCTTTTTTGCTGATAAAGAGATGACGAATGAGGTAGGTGCGAGATATTTTATGTGTTGCCGTCAGATTTATTGCATGGGTTTTTATTTTACGATCACTTTATTATAGGTGTGGTGGAGATTATTTTTTGCGTTATTTTGGTGTTGATGAAATTTGGGGGTAAGTAGTTGTTTATACGAAGTTACGTTAATTTTGTAAATTAACTGTGAAAATGGTTTTGAATCATCAATGATTTCATCTACCTGATAAGGAGAAGGCGAAACGTAAAGGAATTTTCCTCTTTGATACGTGGAAGGAAAAAGTATCAAGAAAGAAAATTGTTAGTTCCTTGATGAAAGTTTTGACCTCAGGTACAGTCAGCATCAAAAGTCGAATAACACTTGCAGTTTTTTAATCTTAATTATTAAGCGATATATCAATTAAAATCGGAACAGAAATAATTCAAGTTTTAAGAACATTAACTTTTAACAGTTAAACGAAAAAAAAGCAGTTTATCGAATAATTTTGTGTTAATTTAGATAATGTCAAAAAGTAGCAGTGTTAACCGACTTCTGTTGCTGACTTATTCATATCATATCAAATAAATAAACATTACTTATTACTACTACGGTTCTATTCAAAGGACCAAGACATTACACACCTAAAATTAAACAGAATAAAATAAAATTAAATTAAATAGAAATAAAATTAAATAGAAATAATCCACTCATTACTCAGTAAGATACTCGTACCTCAACTTAATAATACTTTTCATAGTGCATAATCAGCCTATAATGTTCCCACTGCTGGGACACAGTTTCTTCTCGGTGAGAGGGAGTGGGCCGTAATCCACCATGTCACATGTCTTCGAGTTTTTGGTTCTAGGACATGCCGGCTTTCTTACGATGTTTTCCTTCACCGTTTTGAGAGCAGTGGTCATGAAATAGTTTACACAAAGTAAAGTATAATGACGATGCAATGCGCTCAGAACAGTGATATTTTCACTTGAACTAGGACTATCATGTTTGCTCTGATCGACAGCGCCCTACGCTCCCTGCCCATGTCCTCAACATCGCCTAGGAGGTCAGTGACTATGGGCCCAAGATATTTAAAACAGGTGACCACTTTCATGGGAGTTCCGTTCAAACTCACGGGAGGAACCTGATCTGGTGACTTCGTACCTGCTTTAATACCACGAGCTCATTTTAGTGACATTATATTTGAGGCCATGACTAGCCGCGTATGTCTCACACACATTAACTAATTTCCTAATGATAGCTGAGCTCAGCAGCACCATGTCGTTTGCATAACTTAGATTATTTACCTATAGGTACAAATATTGTCTATGTGATAGCCGACATGCATGCTGCTGCTGATTGGTTCTCTCTGCCACTTCTGCCACTTTTTATACATTTAAACAATAACAGCAATGATAGGCCGAGATATAGCTAGTGTTGCGGCGGCCTAAAGCCTTGGGGTGAAAATCGAAATTTTCTTAGTGGACTGTATGAGGGGCGGTTCGGTGACACAAGTAGGTGTTTTGGTGGTGTGGGAAAATGATGATGGTACCTGCCTGGTGAGCTATGGCGACACGACGAGAAGGGTTTCCTTAGCCACGTGGCTGGCGCGTCCAGGATATCACGTACGGACGAGAATCTGCACTTTCCACAACACACATACACGCACTTGCACTGTTCAATAGCAATCTTCGTTCTTCGCGGTGAAAATATGAGTCCTTTTTCGACTTGGGATTAATTTTACCCACATGGCGTCGATGTTGGTTGAGAACTGGCGGATCTTCTTGGCGACAGCGTATGGGCGCCATTGCGGATCTTCCTTCTCGCTCTCACTTAGGCATTATAAGGGTTGTGGAAGGGAGAAGGAAAGCGGAAGGAACTTTATGTTACACAGATACTAATTAATTAGAGTTGCCAGTAATTAGGCATGAAATATAAAACTAAAGAAAGTAATGGCGTTAACATTCCTCGCGGCCTTAAAGGGTCACCTTTAAAGAGAATAATATAATAATATATACAGTGAAATTACACTTAAATCTAACTAAAGAGGGAATGGACTGAATAAGATATTACTGAGTAGGAATGGGGCATAAGCGGACCACAGGTCGCACAAGAATCCCATTAGAAGTGCGTACTGAAACGACTCGCGTGCTACCGTCTATAGACGTATGCAACTTCTCAATAACACCTAGAGGCCAGGATAGAGGAGGCGCATTATCATTTACTATCACTACTACAGTGCCTTCCTTAATCATGTCTCCATCAGGTTTATTCCATTTTAAGCGTGATTGTAAACTATGAAGATACTCGCTTCGCCATCTTTTCCAGTACGACTGGACTAATTTATCCATAAGAGAGTGTCTTTGAAGCAGGTGATCAGACAGTAAACCTACTTCCGCGGCGGGTAATGAGTTAAGCGGTACAGTATGTAAAAAATGCGAAGGGGTAAGAGCTTTAGGCTCTTCCGGATCAGCGCTAAGAACAGTAAGAGGTCTGGAGTTCAACAGGCACTCTATTTGAGAGAGAATTGTAACTAATTCTTCATAAGATAGAAGTTGTTGACCTATTGTCTTGAAAAGGTGAGTCTTCACGGCCTTCACCATGGACTCCCAACATCCACCAAAGTGCGGTGACGCGGGCGGAATAAAATGCCAATTAATGCGATGCTCAGCGAGCTCCTCTTCAAAGCGCGGGCGGTATTCTTTATTTATGAAATTATACAAGTCGCGTAAAAACGAATTAGCTCCTCGAAAATTGGTCGCGTTGTCCGAATACAAGCATTGTACCGGTCCACGGCGGGATAAAAACCGTTTCAACGCGGCTATGAACGACACAGTCGTAAGATCTGTAGCTAATTCAATATGAACAGCGCGAGTAGTCATACAGGTAAAGATACATAAATAACCCTTGCGACTCTTCGCACCTCGAGTGCGTACGGGCACATACTGTATAGGGCCAGCGTAATCACACCCTGTATGAGAAAAAGCTTTGGTTGCAACATTTACTCTAGATTTAGGGAGATCGCCCATAATCGGCGGACCATGAGGTCGCGGTCTCCACCTGTGGCATGCGTTACACTTGTGGATTCTATGACGAATAATGCGTCTAGCGGACAAAATCCAATAGTTATGGCGCAATAACGACATAGTGAGTTCTGGACCTGCATGTAAATATTTTATATGATAATAGTCTACGAGGATTTCAACTATGCGATCATGTCGGGGTAACACTACCGGGTGTTTAGTACTATTATAGGCCTCAGCCGAATGAGTTAATCGACCCCCAACGCGGATTAAATCATCACCATCTACAAATGGCTTGAGTTTAATAAGAGCGGGTGAACAAATTTTATTATTTTTTAACTCGGAATAATCATCCATGAAGTGTTTTCTTTGAACATGACGCAACAAAATGGTTTCAGCGAACTCGAGGTCGCTAGCGGTAACGGCGTCAGTCCGACGCGGGAGGTTTTTCATGAAGCGGTATATGAAAACAACAATACGCAGCAGCTTAGTCCACGACGACGTACGTTCTGCGAGTGCGAGTAGAAGCGAATTTTCCGAACTTGAATCCGCGACTATGGGATGCGCGTGGACCTTTTCTTCCGGAATGGGTTCCGAATTCAAGTCTGTAACCTTATGTATGGGCCATTCGGAAGGGTCGCGCTTAGCCCAAGCGGGTCCGTGCAACCATAATGGGTGCTCAATGAATTTGTCAGGTGTTAAACCACGTGACAAACAGTCCGCTGGGTTTTCAGTACCAGCTACGTGGTAGAAATGTTCCGCGGGGACGTTGTCTACGATGCGAACGACACGATTGGCCACAAACGTGTGCCAACGATGCGGAGAAGAATTTATCCAGCAAAGAGTCACCTTTGAATCGGTGAATGCGTAAATAGCGGTAACATTATAACGCGGATTATAAGTGTCATGAACACGGCGAAGAAGTTTAGCGAGGAGTTCGGCACCACAGAGCTCCAGTCGAGCGATAGTCAATGGTTTAACCGGCGATACCTTCGACTTGGCACAAACCAGCTGAACGACTACGTCATCGTTGCGAGTGACGTGCGCATAGATGACAGCGCCGTAGGCGCTTTCACTGGCGTCGGAAAATCCAATGAGGCGAAGAATACAATTTTCAAAAATACCTAAATGGCGCGGGATTTTAAAATCATTTAAAAGCGGCAGGGCAGAGCGAAAAGTTTGCCAAATATTTATGATGTGACGCGGGGGAGTGTCATCCCAATCGAGCTTCAGTAACCACAATTCTTTGATAAGTAGTTTAGCATAGAGAACTACAGGCGCGACAAGCCCCATGATGTCCCACAGTCTAGCTACGGCCGACAGAATAGCACGTTTAGTACACGTGTCTGGCGGTGCGGAAATAAGAAATTCAAAACAATCATTTGACCTACACCAGCGCAAGCCGAGAACCTTTTGTTCTACCGACTTGTCGAATTCTAGTTGTTCGGTCAACCTATGCGACGCGGGAATACTGTTTAGTACAGTTTGAGAGTTGCTGGTCCACTTGACCAACTCGAACTGACCTCCTCTAAAGAGTTTAATCAGTTCGTGCGAAACCTGGACTGCACGTGATTCGGAGCTTACGCTGTAGACTACGTCATCCATATACAGCGAATCCGCGATGATAGCGCTGGCGCGCGGGAAGTGATGACCATAGTCTTGAACCAACTGTTGTACTGTGCGGATCGCATGGTAGGGACTTGACTTGAGACCAAAACAGACACGGTTAAACTGATATAGAACCAGAGGATCGTTTGGACTAAAACGATATAAGATGCGTTGAAAGCGACGATCGCTTTCTCTTACTTCAATCTGTAAGAACATTTGTCGGCAATCAGCCGAGAGCGCGAATGCGAACAATCGAAAATTCAGAATTATAGTAAACAAGTCACCCTGTAAATTCGGGCCACTGTGTAAAATATCTTTGAGAGATAATCCAGTACTCGTTTTAGCACTAGCGTCTAACACGGAGCGTAGTTTTGTTGTTGTCTTATCTAAACGTACAACTGCGTGATGCGGAATTACATAGTCAGGACAACTACTGTCTGAACTATCGAGCGGAGCAGGAGATAAATATCCTTTATCAATATATTCGCGAATGACGTCATCATACGCAGTACGTAACTCGGGTGCGGATTCTAATTTCTTTTCTAGGCAGAAAAAACCTTTTTTCGCGATATCGAGTGAGTTCCCCAATGAGAACACATCGCTGCGAAACGGTAGGGCTACAGAGTATCTACCTGTGTCCCCATCGCGTTCCGTGGTCGAATTATAAAAGTACTCGCACTCAAGTTCGTCGAGCGATTTGCTCGTCGAAAGAGTGACGGGCGCTTCATCGACCTGCCAGAATTTTTTCAACGCCGATTCTAACGAGTCTTTGTCGGATGGTTGCGAAATATGTGAGTAACAAGACTGTGGAGGCTTATTACGACGTACAGGCAGCGCGGGCACAGTGCCCATGATGACGTAACCGAGTACCGTCTGCATGGCGGGCGGCGCGGAGGAGTTGCTGCTAACTACGCGGGGCAGCATAAGATGCGGGAAAAGCGAAGCCCCGATCAACACATCGATGCGACCGGGTTTGCCAAACGATTCGTCGGCGAGCGGTAAACCTTTTAAGTAAGGCAAGGCGGAAGTATCTACGGGAGCGGTAGGTAAATTATCGGTGATTGCATCGACAACTAGCGAATTAACGTTAAAAGTAACGTTCGGATTAAAACGGGAAAAGAAAGCGAATTGTACGGAACCCTTAACGGATTTTTCCGTACCACCGATACCCTTAACGGAAGGCGTATCAGATGAATGTCTAGTCAAACCTAATCGTTTGCAACATTCTGCGGTAATAAAATTAATTTGTGAGCCACTGTCTAATAGACAGCGAATAAATTGCTCCTTACCAAATGAATCTCGAACTATTACAGTAGCGGTTGACAACAAAATAGTAGTATTCGTATTACATTGCGGCTTTGATACGCGGGAGTTCGAGTCGTAAAAGATCGACGCAGCAATGGATGCATTACATTGCGGGGCGCTCTGAGCGGTGGCGGCGAGCGGCGCGGCGGCGGCGTGAGCATCTTGCTCGCTCGAAGCCGTGGAGTTTGAACCCGATTGTGTACGTGCGGTATCATCAACACCGTTCGATATTACAGTCGCGTGCGATTCGCGATTAAAGTGTAAAAGCGTATGATGTTTATTTTTACAAGATTTACATCTAGATTCAGACTGACAGACTCTGGCCTTATGTTTAATACTTAAACAGTTAGTACATGCATCGTTTTGCTTCACCGATTTGAAACGATCACTTGGTGTCATTTTAGAAAAGGCAGGACATTTAAATAAATGTTTATGAACAAAGCTATCACACAAACATTTTACGGATTTATCAATTACAGTGTAAGATTGCGGTTGCGGAGTTTTGGACGTTTTTTTATTTACAGGATTGTTGTTAGACTGAGTGAAACTCAAGCTGTTTAAAGCTTTAGTATTTTGTAAAATGCGAGATTGATTTTTAATGAACTGTACTAAATTGTCGAATTTAGGAATTTCGTCTTTTGAGTTCATTTCAAAAAGTCGAGCGGTTTCAGAATCAACCTTTTTTATAGCGACATGGAAAAAAATCAAATCTGATAAATCATTTATTTTAAGGTTTTTTAATGCGTTTGCGGCGGAAACAAAATTATCAGAAAAGGATTCGAAATTTTGAATAGATGCGGTATTAAAAGATTTATGTTCAAACATCCGATTAAGGTAACTAGAAGCCAACATACGTTTGTCTTCGTACTTGTTTATGAGTGAATTAAAAATTAATTGGTAGTTATCGCCATTAGGGCAAACTCCTGAGAACGCGGTTTGAGCCTTATCTTTCAATTTCCCCATCAAATAATATAATTTCTCCGAATCAGTCAATGTATTATTTTCGTGTACCGTGCTTTTAAAATTAGCATAGAACAGGGGCCAGTTACGAATATCGCCATCGAATGACACAATTTCAATGGGAGGCAAGCGAACTGTTTGCTTATTGACATCACTACCACTAGAAGTAGGAGCCGATGTGGCTGATGATTTTGAGTAATTTGAATAATTATATTTAACGCAGCAATATAATTCCTCAAAACTAATCCACGACTGATCATCAATATTATTTTCCGGGTCTTGTCTTAGAAGAAGCGAGTTATATTTATTAAATGCCTCGAGGAACTCGGTGCGCAACGCATCAACATTGACACACGCACACAAGAACTTCTCTAGCGGTTCCATACCGGACTTCATTTTTTCCATTAAATCGTAAATGATTTGCATGCGGGCAAAAATCATATTACGACATGACAGTGCTATTTGAATCGCGGATTCTATCTGATCATCCGAATCCATGGTCACTTTCTTAGGCATTTTCGATATTTTTGTAGGTTTTTATAATAGCTAAAATAAATCGCAAACTTCAACGAGTTGCGCGCGGTGCGGGATTGGTAGGTGGTACCTACGAATATAGTACCGAACGATAGCGAAGCGAGCGAGCGGTAGATTTTGCTTCTACCTACGTATATTAAAATATTAAGTTGAGCGGGATGCGAAATACCTGTGAATGTACGCAATGACAAGTAGGTACTGTAATAAATGAATAAATGAAAGCGGTTTAGTATAAGAGTATAAGGAACGAAGATTGAAATGAAATATAGTTGCGGGATGATGATATACGGATATAATATTGATATCCGTTATCAAGAGGATAAAGAAAAATAGGTATCCGTGATCATGGGACCAAAACTGTTGGATATCTGTGATCGTAGGACCAAAAACTGTTGGATATCCGTGATCGTAGGACCAAAAAATGTTGGATATCCGTGATCGTAGGACCAAAAAATGTTGCGGCGGCCTAAAGCCTTGGGGTGAAAATCGAAATTTTCTTAGTGGACTGTATGAGGGGCGGTTCGGTGACACAAGTAGGTGTTTTGGTGGTGTGGGAAAATGATGATGGTACCTGCCTGGTGAGCTATGGCGACACGACGAGAAGGGTTTCCTTAGCCACGTGGCTGGCGCGTCCAGGATATCACGTACGGACGAGAATCTGCACTTTCCACAACACACATACACGCACTTGCACTGTTCAATAGCAATCTTCGTTCTTCGCGGTGAAAATATGAGTCCTTTTTCGACTTGGGATTAATTTTACCCACATGGCGTCGATGTTGGTTGAGAACTGGCGGATCTTCTTGGCGACAGCGTATGGGCGCCATTGCGGATCTTCCTTCTCGCTCTCACTTAGGCATTATAAGGGTTGTGGAAGGGAGAAGGAAAGCGGAAGGAACTTTATGTTACACAGATACTAATTAATTAGAGTTGCCAGTAATTAGGCATGAAATATAAAACTAAAGAAAGTAATGGCGTTAACAGCTAGGTACTAAAATAAAGTCACTTCTCGTGTCTGTGTGTGTGTGTGTGTGACCGCTCAGTTCCTAAACTAAGACACAATAGATTTATAAGCGGTTTTCAGCATCATTTACAGAATTTATTTCGGAAGATGTCGAGAGTGAAGGCGCCTTCTAGTGGAGTGGGAATATCGTTGACCAATCATCGTTTACCATCAACCAGCAAGCCTAATTATTATGAAATATCAATCTGCCTAGCCTTTTCCCATCTATGTTGGGGTCGGCTTCCAGTCTAACCGGATGCAGCTGAATACCAGTATTTTACATAGAGCGACTGCCTATCTGACCTCCACAACCCTTAATGGGTTGTGGTGGTCAGATAGGCAGTCGCTGGGTAATACGATACCCCTTGGTAAGACTGGTTGTCAGGCTTTCGGGCTTCTGACGACCCGTAACGAATGTCAAAGATCCACGAATGACAGCCGGGATTAACGGCTTAACGTGCTTTCCGAGGCACGGAGCAGTCTCGGTATGTAAAGATGGTCACCCATCCACGGACCGACCCCGGCAAGCGTAGCTTAACCCGATGGATCGACCCGTGCGGCTGTTATTGCTGAGCCACGAGCTCCTAATTATTATGAAATAAAAAACTTAAAATAACCCTATTCCCACTAGTATCTACACCAACTGTTGTGATTCAGTGTATTAGTTTATTTCTCCTTATATAAATCCTGGCATACAAAAAGAAGACTGCAAAAACTCTAACGGGACAAAATATTCTAGGCGTCTGACTGGATAGTGTAATTAACTCCGCAACGCAACGCACTTGTGATAGTAATTGGCACTACAGGAGTCCATAGGCGTCGGCGACCAAAGGTCAATAGGCTTGGGGCGCAACAAATGGGCCTCATACTCGTACTTTTTTAGTACAAAATAATATAAAAAGACAAACTTAAATTGAACTCTGTGATACGCTAATGTATATACAATAATAAGGAGCAGAACTATCACCGGAATCACCCTTTTATCCTTAGCAAAAGCTACTACAAACATAACGACAACGAACTTCATCGTACCCGAGGAACAGCGTTTGTCCAAACGTGTATTCAAACCGAACGTGACTCCCTTTGACGTACGTGCGGTGGACACGCGGCCGTCGTAACTATTGTAAGTATCGCTAAACTTCGGAGCCGTCATCTCCTTCTCGTTGACGTCCCGTTGACGTGGCCGTGGGCACACGCCCGTCCTGCGAAAAGCGATAAATGAGATAAGTATGTGTTACAAGCTAAACGGTCAATCGATTTTGAATGCATTGACCGATATAGTTAAAGTAGCGATAGTGCAATTAGTAATTAATTGCCGATTATAATGCCTTGGGCATAGCGGCGAATTATCAAGAGGTGTTCCTTGATTATCGGTACTTGATTTTCAACAACCCACCAAATACGGTGCGGGACAAGATCGTAAGACCACAGACATACTATCTGCATGCGAGTGCCACGCATGCAGGCTAATCCCGCGTCAACAAATGCCACTGAAAACGCTTTATTAGTATTATCGAAATGACTCTGATTTGCTAAATTGACCTGTTCCTGATATTTTATCAATATTATCGACTATTTTACGCCATATTATAGCAAAGAAACTGGCTATAAATACCGACTCTAGCTTTTGTTTGAGGCATAGTTTCCACCACAGGTTTCAACGATTTACTTCAACTGCAACAGTTTCAAACAATAAAGTTTATAATCCTTTTCTGTCTGCTAGGTGCTGTCCTAGCTTGGGACATGTATGACATGAAGCGGCTGCGTAAAGACAACCAAGCTCCAAGTGACAACGCATACAGGGTGACTTTTGGTGATACAAGTAAGCTCATTAATTTGACTTCGTCCTACATTGTAATTTTCTTACTTAAAAGAGGTCCGCGGAGTATGCGTAGTTCATCCAAACGCAATACCAAAATAATTTATAAATCAAACATATTCAGGTAGTGTTATTTATTCCGATTGGATTATTATTTTATTCACTGGTTTCAGTGAATAAAATAAGCTTTTTAAAGGGGGAATGGTATAAAAATATGTATATATTTTTTTGCAACTTAAAAATTCGAAGTGGAGCTACTAGGATGTGTGGGGGATCATAGAAAGCGCGCTGTTTGCACATTCTCAAACGTATTTTTCTTTTTTTAGGCCGCATAGTTTTTGATGAAAAATGTAAAAAAAATACCGTTGCCTCCATAACTCCAAAGTTTGCATAGAGATAAATTATTCTGTGATAGAAGTAAAGGTAAAGATTACAGGAAAAATAAAATGATGTTTATAAATAACACACTTTTTCAAAAATCGGAAAGTAATCCTCGGTGCGCGAGTCCGACTCTTGTCTTGACTGTTTCTTGAGTGTGTTTCTTGAGTCTTGACTGGTTTTTTTATTATGTAGAATGTCTGCGCCGACGCCGTATAATAAGGTTTCTTTCTGTTTCCGCAGGTGGAGGCACGCCCTGCGGTCCTGTCGGGTACTGCCATCGACTCTGCAATGTGATTTGTAGGCGTTTTACCCGTTCTATGTGTTTTGAGGGCAGCTGCTTCTGCCAGGTTCCACCAAATTTATGCTAATCCGTAATATTATCCTTGTGCTTTTTCACCCGACAACTAAAAAGGGCAATGCTTTAAAAATGTTTATTTGTTTTCAATAAAGTTAGATTTTGTTTTAGAATGTTATCTTTGTTTTTTTTAAACGACTTCACAAAAAAAAGGTTTCTCAATTCGACGGTATATATATTTTTTAACTTTTTTTTTTATGTGTGTTCGCGGAACTTCGTCGTTTATGGACCGAATTTAATGATTTTTTATTTGTTGTAAAGGAGATATCCCAAGAGTGGTACCATGATAAGGAAACCAGGATCTGATGATGGCATCCTAGAGAAATCGGAGGAACCTTCAAATATTATAGGCACACCTATAGTGATTTGGGTATTTTTTATAGTAACTCGTGCATTTGCTCCCGGAAAGCACCATTCGGTGAAGTGGAACTGATGAGGAAGACCACAGATGGCCATCGGAACTACTCAATAATACGTATTACACGGATTGAGATTTGATTATTAGTAAGCAATTTATGCTCGTCACAATACATAATTATGTTGAAGTGGAGCTAATGGTGACTTCATCATCAGTTCCAGTTCTCCTGGTACGTACGTTCCAGTAAGGAATACTGGGAGAGCTCTTCAACAATTAACGTCCTTGTATCGGGAAAAGCAATATTTTATAAAAGGTGATGAGCAGTTAACATTAGGCTATTTTAACTTAGGTAAATTACAGACTGACCCACAAAAAAGTGAACAATAAAAACCTTTTTTACAAAAAAAAAAAAAACCGACTTCCAAAAAAATACTACAAAGTGAAAAATAACTTTAATTTCGGAAGTCGGTGACAAAAGGCTAAAATGCAGATCCAAAGACACCGACTTCCGAAATTAAAGTTGTTTTTCACTTTGTAGTATTTTTTTGAAGTCGGTTTTTTTTTTTGTAAAAAAGTTTTTTTTTGTGAAATAATAAGTTAGTGTGTGTGTACTGGACATTACTCTTCCTCTTCTATCAAAGGGGCCGAGCTGACCATCGTTAGCAAACATGATGCCATTTAAATCACCAGGCAGATGCGGAGTGTCAGGAATAGATAGATGTATGAATTGTGTGAGGGATGACATTATGAGTAAAAAGGGATTGAATTTACGGGCAACAGCTGACAAGGGAGAATGGATCTGGAATTTTTTGCGATGACTCCGAGTAACATGTTATTAGGGCAGCAAAAATAAGAAGATGCAGAGTAGAGATATGATAAAATCAAGCATGAGGTTTGTGGAGTATACTGAACACCCAGAGATAAGGGGAAACTATACAGGGTCAAATTAAATTAGCCAGCGAAACACCGCACACGTGCTGGGTATCGTTAGCTAAAAAAATGTCTAAGCTAGAGCCACAGCACTATAGGGGGGCTCGTAGCTAAGTATTATCAGGCACACGAATCGATCGATCAGCTTACGCTACGCTTGCCATGGTCGATTCGTGGATGGGTGACCATCTTTACATACCGAGAACCCTAGTGCCGCGGAAAGCACTGGTCCCGGCTGTCATTCTTTGATCTTTGACAGTCGTTACGGGTCATCAGAAGCCCGAAAGTCTGACAGCCAGTCTTGCCAATGGGTATCGTATTACCCAGTAACTGCGTTGTGGAGGACAGATAGGCAGTCGCTCCATGTAAAATATTGGTATTCAGCTGCATCCGGTTAGACCGGAAGCTGACCCCAACATAGTTGGGAAAAGGCTGTGGGCAGATGAGTTAGTGCCACAGCAATATGACGTAGACTTAGTCTAAGCTGTGACCAGCTTTGCTAACAGAGTAAGCATAGCCTTTACAAAGTGCGTCAGGTTGACATAATTGGTTCAGTTTACGACTGAGTGTGGCGGAATCTACATCGCCACATACGAACTACGCGTCACACTGACGTCACGCAATCAGAGTTTACCGCGCGACTAGCATATATACAACGTCCCGACATCAACCGTCGGGCAGTTGCCCACCAGACACAACACCCGTCTGGTCGGAGGATCCTCCCTTTTCTATGGAGGATGAGTGAACTTTACACCCTGTTCCTCATGCCTCTAAACTGATGACCCCGAGTATGAACGTCAGCGCAGCCTTCGTTCAACTCCTTCAGCGTGACGTCATCAGCATCACTTCTTCAAGCTTTCGAGCGACGAGTCACACAGCCAGCCAGCATCCACGACTTAACGGGTATCCTGACCACCAGCATGCCGCGGACGCGCATTCCTGGTCATCACCTTCAGCCTCAACCTCAACCCAGCGCTGTACACTCCGACTCACTGGAGCATAACGCAGCGCCACCCCGACTCAATGGGGTATCACCGCAGACAGTTCCGACTCACCGTGAACTAAGCGGCACCCGGTTCCGACTCACTGGAACCACAACTGGCCCTGGCAAGCATCGCAAGATACACGACTCAGCCCACTATCGACCTCCGGTCGCCGGAGGGGAGTGATGTGGCGGAATCTACATCGCCACATACGAACTACGCATCACACTGACGTCACGCAATCCTGCATCGCGCAATCAGAGTTTACCGCGCGACTAGTATAACAATGTCCCGACATCAACCGTCGGGCAGTTGCCCACCAGACACAACACCCGTCTGGTTGGAGGATCCTCCCTTTTATATGGAGGGTGAGTGAAATTTGACCCACAGTTTGGTGAATATGGACCAGTAGTAATACTTCGGGGTCCAATGTTGACATTACGCGATGATTTTTTTTTTAATTTTTTCTGGAATTTGAACATGAGACCGGTTTTACGATGGATTTTTAACTTCTTGAAGCATTCATCCCTCCGGAATAATGGATAATGATATTATGTTCTTTAGCTTATTCAACCTCTTCTGGGCTGATGTGAGTTGTCACACCATAATATTGTTTGTGCATAGGGGGCTCGTCAAACTTTTCTGCCAGGTTTTGGTTGACGAGGTTTAACAGGACGAATGCGATATTTTATGAGTGCGCGTTGGCTTAACTTGACTGTCACTTAGTATAGTGTCAGGTTTTCGTTCTTCGTTACGAACGTAATTCGTTCGTTCAGCCTGTCAACTGGACCGACCCAGACTATTATCTAGGTCGGTAATAAAATGAGGAAGGGGTCATTTGAGACAAAACAAGCGTGGTCTCTTGAGCATAGCATCTGACACCGAAAAAGAAGAATATTTCTGTCCTGTTTACGTCAATGCCATCCCAGCGAAGAGACTGCAGTGCAGCTCTGCTGCTGGTGCAGTTTATGTTTGTGTCAACTGCCACAGTGATTAGGCTAAGCTAGTTTTTACGTTTCTATTGTTTTTGTTTGTTGTTTTTGTGTTTTTTGTGTTTTATTGTTTTAATATATCTATGTTCCTATTGTTACCTAGGAATGATTAAATATTTATGAAAACCAGCTGCGCCCCGCGGTTTCACTTATGTAGACCGGTATAAAAAGTAGCCTATACGTTAATCCACGGTATAAGCTATCTACATACCAAATTTCATCCAAATCGGGTCAGCAGTTTGAGCGTGAAGAAGTAACAAACATACAAACACACACACTCACAACTCTTAACCTTTATAATATTAGTGTGATGTATTTTGTAGTATATATTAATTCTCATAAGAAACAAACTTTTAAGTCCACTGGCTCAACTAGCCCCGTGGGGTGGCTTAATTGACCCCACCTAGTAGGGTCAACTGAGCCATCGGTCGTTTGTGTTATTCATGTGAATACTAGGTACTAAACAACAAATTTGCTACTATTGTTTTATGGTGTTACATAGCCAAATAAACAACCTAACCTATCTTAAAAGGTATCAGTATTTATCACTTCATTAATTCGAAGCTATACTGTTTTGAACAAAGTCATGATCGGTCCGCTCTGCCCCACCTGGTTCACCTGTGTGCCTCTTTCGGATCGGACAGCAATTTTGTTACACATTGTACATGTGTAACAAAATCATATTTCGTTACGAGGAGTCAAATCAATTCAATTATCTAACCTGGGTTACTGTTACCAACAACTACCCTGTACCCATCTATTGACAAACCTAGGACGGCTCTCAGCAGACAAAAAAGATTACCTATTAATATAACTTCATTTGTTGAAACTGTTGTAGTTGCAGTAAATAAAGAACAGCATTTACACTCAGTGATTTAATACGCATGAAATAGATGATCGTACCTACCTATTGATAAACTATCGGGAGCAGTGTTTCACAACATTTTACTCATCTTAGTTTATTTGCTGAGTAACTAGATCTGAAGACAGCATATCACGCTGGAGTGCTACAAGAATCTTTTAGCGCCTGAATGACACTGACAGGGGGGTTGTTGGTAAACATAATGAAAACTATAAACACATTAAGAAAACTAAGATGGTGGCGCGGCGGCGTCAGCTCCGATTGATGACACGCGTCAAAAGAACCTTGTAGTCTCTTGTAGTACATAATCAGCCTATGTTTCCACTGCTGGGACACTGGCCTCCTCAGTGAGAGGGAGTGAGCCGTAATCTAATCCGTTTTCGAATTTTTGGTTCTAGAATTTTTGGAGTTTTTTCACGATGTTTTTCTTCACCGTTTTGAGAGCAAGCGTGGGTTCGAACCCACTAACTACAAGTCGTAGGTCTGGGCCATTACCAATGCGCCACCAACGCCACCTAATCCCCCACCTTGTGTTGTAAAGTAAACAAGATCTTTGGTGCACGTCTCCGAACCAAAGACAGAAACAAAAGCAAATTGACGATACCATACTTTGCTAGCATATTTTACAAAGGCGCAAACTTAAAAAAATACAATAATCCTTTTGTTCTTTCAATACAAGTCATCTTTAAGTTAAAATTATGGGTAAATACATAGATTTAGTATATACTACTAGGTATAGATATACTATGGTTTACTAATACTTACAGAAACAATGTACTTACCTATTGTCATTTTGATGCAGTGGATGTGAGCGCTCGTTAAAAAGTTAGGCGAGGAGTCGCGCCTGCCATAGAATACCACAATGGAGAGAGGTGAGAGGGCTGATACAGGGGGCGACGATACTAAACATTATAAAATTATTAGTAATAAGGTCGCAAGTAATATGGTAAAGTAAAGTTAACATTTATTTGTACAGATTTTAAGTACACAGTAAATTAGGTGACAGTTAAAATATAGGTGATCCTTGTACAATCTACCTTATACTATTACATACCTTAGCGGCCACGGCTTATTTTAATTTAATTTAAATATTTGAATTGTTTTTTTTTTAAGGACGCTTTTAACGTTCTGCATCGTTCTCACATGTAATATTTCAACATGAATGATGTAACCATTATTTTGTAACCATATCTTGATTTAAAAGAGTGTCCGTGGAGTTTCTTGCCCGTTCTTCTCCATAGGTACCTACTATGCTTTGGAATGGGCGCCTAGCTTCATCTTTTTGACTGACCGACCCCTTGACAATTCAAAAGTGCCTGTAATTGGTTTAATTGAAATAAATGCTTTGAGTTTGAGTTTGAGTTTATACTAGGCAAGCAACATTATTGTACGAGTAAATGAGTGAATTAAAATATACTGAGATGCAAATGATGACATATTTAAATTGTTGAGGTATTACCTATAGTTGAACCTATTTTACAAGCAGTATAATAATATTGTAAAGGTTTAATCTTATTGCCTATCTTAAACACTTGCACTATCGTTTTCGTTGGGGGATTTTTCTCATTTTTATTGATCAAAATCCATACCAGAGTTTACCAGTTCAACCTTAATTTATTTATTTTGCACGCCCCACAACGCGTGAGCGTGTGAGACTCTACTCACAATAGGCCGCTATGTGACTATTTTAAAATATAAAATCGTTCTTAAATCCCAAGTTTGACACTAAATCAATAAAAAAGGGATGTTTTGAAAACTAGACTTAAATCATAAAGTCACCGTATTTTCTGTTTTGCCCTCAAACAGCCTTATAGCATATTCAGTCTTTACCGTTCCCACTGCTGGGACACAGGGCTTCTCTCCGTAAGAGGGTCGTAATTCGTGATACTTTACAAGTAAAGCTAATTTATTTATCTTTTTAATTCCTAATATTTTCTGTTTCAACTTTTAAACACCCTATCACCACTCGCTATAGGTAACATCGCAAGTAAGCATGTTTTGTTTCTTAGTTAAATCTTTGTTCACCGCAAGTGGCGCCCCCTCTTGCCCCCTCGAGTGACATCAAACGCGGGTGTCGGAAGTGACGTCATTGTTAATGGCGGATCGGTTATTTTGAATAAGTGGGTAAGTAAGGGTTTGAGTTGAGGTATCTTGTTGTGTTGGATAATGAGAGGATTATTTCGTTGTGTTCGTTAATTTTGGAGTTGAGGCTACTTAGTAATTTGAATAGTAATAGGTAATGTTTATTTAATTGATATGAGTAGGTACAGACAACAAAAGAGATATCTAGGCAGGGTATACTAACGTATTTGTATTGCTATGTGTATGTGTATTGCTTCATCTTCAATTTAGTGACAATATACAATTTTGTGTTAGTGTGTTACAATGTAGGAGTATTGCAAAAACAAAGTAATTAAACAACATTATTTTTAGTATATGCGAAATCTGAATATAGTTTGTTCAGAATAAATAACTGAATCGATTCCAATAATTTTTATACTGTGTTAAATTTTGCCCCAAAAATCTTTAAAAAGCTTACAATGTGGACACCGCGCGACGAACACAATTCACGGCAGGTCATAGCGGCAATAGGCACGGGCGCACAGCGGGCGCCGCGTCGTGATCATGTTTTTGTACGGACAACCAGGTAACATAACAAGCTTATAACTTTGTGATTTTTCATGATACAGTTTTGAAATTTTGTATATAGGTTCTTTACCTAAAAATACTACAAACTTCTTTCGGGTTTCGCATAATATACTAAAAATGATGTTTCAAAAATTGAACATGAAGCAATACACCTATATATCTCTTTTGTTGCCTGCGGTGAAAATTCATTGCGTTCTACTGGAGATCCCGGAGCCAGTCTGCATGAGAGAGATTACTTAACAGAAAAAAAAAAAAACGAGCGAGCCTTACATAATATGATGTGTAACATCTGACATCTCACCTTGGTAATAATTTTTTTTTCAGGATATAATTCTGTGGCCTGGGGCTATAAAAGGCCCATTGTCAATAATCCTTATTTTCAGTAATATGCACTCGAAGAATGAACCAAAATTGATAGTTATTATTTACATGTTATATTGAAGAATGAGTTATTTGATAGGTACATATTTGTAGGTTGATTTATTAATTAAATTCAAATTCAAGAAAAAATTCGTATTTTTTGAAAATATTTGCTACTTAAGCCTTTTTTAACCGACTTCAAAAAGGAGGAGGTTCTCAATTCGTCGGAACCTTTTTTTTTTTTTTTTTTTATGTATGTTCCCCGATTACTCGAAGATGGCTTGAGCGATTTGGATTTTTTTTATTTTATTCGAGAGGGTATACATCACAGTTGGTCCCATATAAAATTGATTAACTTTGCTTGGGTAGTTTTTGAGTTAGCTTCAATAATACATATTTTTACCCCACTTTTATATGGATGATGTTCTTCTAGTTTGTTTTGCAGATAGTGGTATCAGAATTTGTGTGGGGTTGGTACACAACTAAAAAGTGAAAAATAAAAACTTTTTTACAAAAAAATACAACCGACTTCCAAAAACAACACTACAAAGTGAAAAATAACTTTAATTTCGGAAGTCGGTGGCAAAAAACGAAAATACATTTAACTAGACACCGACTTCCGAAATTAAAGTTATTTTTCACTTTGTAGTGTTGTTTTTGGAAGTCGGTTGTATTTTTTTGTAAAAAAGTTTTTTAGCACTAACAAGAATCCTATGTTGATGACAAATGGTAACTTTGGTCTTTTTAGTATAATAGAAGAGGATAGTAAAAATATTATTGTCTTTAGTCTTTAGTTTAGTGGTCTATTTTGCTTTATTAAATAATATTGTTATAGGTAATACGAGCTGGTATACGCAACTCCACGACAATGCGCGTATTTTGCGTATGGATATAATATATTAAATTATGCAGCCAAAGCAAAGATTGTATCACAAAAACGGAAGTTAACTTTGGTCGTTTTAGTTCCGACTATATTACTAGCGTAGTGTTTATTTTTAAATTCCCTTGGCTTAAGTACACTGCAGCCCTTTTAACACTTAATAATTTTTGTGTAACGGCGTATGAAAGCACACACCACATTGGCATTTTTAACCTAGTATTTTTGGAGATATTGTCGTTACACTTACGCCCTTTTAGTACACATAAATATGTCACTTTTTCAATAATTTGGCACTAAAATCTCATTTCTCACAAAAACGTACTTTGGCCCTTTGAGCACCAAGCCCTTAATTATACTATAATTATATCCTGAAAAAAAAAAATGATTCAGGTACTTATTCGAATAGTTATTTTATGGCAAAAGTACTATCTAGTTCCATACCAAATAAACAACGTTTGGCAAAATTTCAATCAAAGAGCAAACATTTAAAAAAAATACTTTGTTATTATTGTTTGAAGTGTTTATCATATTTTTATTGTTTTTGCATTTAACAGGCAGAATTCTATTTGTGTGTGCTTATCAGTTATTCTTTTATGGATCTGTAAAGGATTCAAGTCTTGTAAGTAAATTATTAATACGTTAAAATTTTAAGAAAACAAATTCAAGTTATAAACCAAGGTCATTTGAGTTTACGTGTCTTCATATCCTTATATTTAGGACAGTTTTTAATTCTACTACCTCGATTTTATTACATTATAATTATGTAGAAGCATTAAAGAAGCTTACGATAAGTACACACGGCTACACATCAAGCTATACATTTCCAGTTTACACTGACCTCTTTTTGTAAGGAAATCCTATACAATGCGAGATCTGCTTATATTGAATATGTATAACTTGATCTGTAGCAATGTTCTTTTTTTTGTTTATGTCTTATGATCAGATCTATGTAGCGAACAGCTGATGGCTGACAGTACCAACCTCTCGGAGAGTGGGTTGGTACCATCTGACGGCCAACTTTAGCACCGCGCGCGCTGATTGGTCAGATCAAATAGCGCGCGCTTCCCCGGCTTCCTGTTACACACTTCCGTCTCTTTCACGAAATCACTCCCACAGATTGCAGGTAAGGGAGAGGAAAGATGTTATACATCAATTACACATCAATTGTGTGTTTATCAAAATATGATTTGCGACCGCACCGTAATAAATTTTGTAAGGCAGATGGCGCTCGAGAACCGTCGTGAAGTTGACAACTGTGAAGATAGCAACGCGCGAGCGGCGCGCCTAGCTGGGACAGTGCGCCGAGGCGATCGCCCTTTTTTCTCGCGGACACCGACGGCACAACATCTTCCTAACATTTTGCTGTACTATATTATACTTATGTATTTTTTTAATTAAATATTTTATTAATCTTTTACTTTGTTTTTCTGAGTTCTTATAATTTGTATTTAAAGAATTATTATTAAAAGTTATGATCAATGCAACTCTCTAAATCCAAGTTGCCTATCGAGATTTGAGACCAATCAAATTCTCATTGGCACTTTCGCCTAAAAGAAAGAATTACGTGAAATAGAAGATTCATCAATGGGATGAACCACAATAATACAAGCAACAAGTAATTCGAAATAAGTAGAGCACTTCAGCACTTCAGCGTATTTTACGCAAAACCATGTCTAATTGTTAAATCAATTGTAGACGTATAAATTAACTAATTAGAGTGTGCTAATCTTATTCGGTGCTAAGTTGTGTTTAGCATATTAGTTAATGCATGCATAATTATTACATATGTTGTGTGTTAAGACACGATTAATTCTCCGTGACTGTTTATTTATTGCAGCTCATGTTCAGCTGTGAAGTGACCTATAGTCTGTTCCAAAACTATCTGATGAAAATGTAAGCAAATGGATCACAACACATTACGGTACAGGTTCATTTGGTAAATCGATGTCATTTCGATAGTGTTTTGGGGCATCTATGGTATCATGCGGATTTGCTTACGCACCCTGGCCAATCCCGCAGTGCGCATTATTAACCGACTTCAAAAGAAAAAGAGGTTATCAATTCGACATGTATGTATGTAATATTATTTATTTATTTATTTATTTATTTATTTATTTTAAGGAGAACCAACAGCTTTAACAGATAGATAACAATTGAATATAAAACAAAAAGCCAATTACAGGTTCTCACGGGTAAAAACAGAAAAAGTAGTACAAATCTTAAGATCACTAACAAGCACGATAGAAAGAAAAAAAAAACACAAAAACAATATTATATACCTACATACATAATATATAAAAGGTACAAAAAATCTATGCAGTTTTGAAGAAGTCAGCGTTCAGCCGACTGCGTGCAGTATAGGATTTGGTGGTAAATGGATCAAATGAGAACTCTTTACAAAGAACATTAAAATCCTTACTCGCCCGCACCATATATGAGTTTTGCCTGTAGTTGGAAGAGGTAAAGGGAATGAAGATAGGCGGATTAAATCTAACTGATCTCTGGGGGACATTAAAACGCAATTTATGCAGGAGATCCGGACAGTCAATCTCGTTAGATAAAATTTTTAAGAGAAAAGTGCAATCAGCCAGTCGACGACGATTTATTAGTGGCTGAAGGTGAAATTTCTTGCAGAGACTTATATAATTATCAGAATGGTATGGTATACGAAGCCGAAAACAAAGAAAACGAACAAATCTTTTTTGAATATTTTCAATACGGTCAATATATTTGCCATAACACGGGTTCCAGATTTGTGACGCATATTCAAGATGACTTCTCACAAAAGAGCAATAAAGAATCTTAAGGGTTTTGGCCTTCCTGAAACACCCTGCGAGTCTCATAACAAAACCCAGAGACTTCGAAGCTTTGGCAACTATTTGCTCAATGTGCACACTAAATAAAAGTTTGGAATCATGAAAAACGCCAAGGTCACGAACACCGTCACATCTCTGTAATGGCTGCCCTTTAAGTTTGTAGGTTGTAGGGAGAGGGACACGTTTTCTGCTAAAGGTGATTACTGAACATTTAACAGGGTTCAAATCAAGCCTATTGATCAAGCAATAATCATCCAATCGCACCAGGTCAGATTGGAGAGCATTCATGTCATCATTTGACGAAATTGCAGAAAATATCTTCATATCATCGGCAAAACAAAGCAAATTTGAGTTGCGAAAACAGGAGTCGATATCACTAACATAAATTATAAAAAGTAACGGGCCCATCAAGGAACCCTGAGGAACACCACTAGGTGCTGAAACCCAGCTTGACATGTAATTACTGATAACGACAGCCTGAGATCTGTTTTCTAGGTATGAAGTAAACCAACGAAGTAGATCTCCTCTAATACCAATGTTAAAAAGCTTGGTTATCAGAATATTGTGGTCAATTCTATCAAATGCCTTACTATAATCCGTGTAAATGACATCCACCTGTGCCCCACTATCCATTTTGTCAGTTAGAAAGTCATTGACCAAAGCCAGGTTAGACACAGTTGAACGACCCCTAAGAAAACCGTGCTGAGAAGGGCTAAAACACTGACTGAGTGCTGCGTAAACCTGGTTATAGACCACTCTCTCAAAAACTTTTGCTAGTATGCACAGTTTGGAAATAGGCCTGTAGTTAACTATTTCGTTTTTGTGCCCTTTTTTATGCACCGGAGTTATAAAGGCAGATTTCCAGATTTGGGGAACAGAACATGAAGAGAGCGATTTTTTAAACAAAAGAGATACTGGTAAGGCAATGGTTTTAGCACACCCAATCAGAAACTTAGGTGATAAGTGGTCCGGACCAGCAGATTTAAATGGATCAATTTTACTAATTAGCTCGGCTACAACATTTAGGTTAATCTCAATTGAGTGAATATCCGAGGGTATATTGGAATTTATGGCAGTTTGGGGAGAACAATAATTAGCAGGCACATCATTGGTACGATCAAGAAAAGTTGAATGAAAGTGGGAAGAAAATGCATTACAAATAGACTCAGGGGAAGAAATCGTCACATCACCATACTTAAGGAAACTGGGTATTGCATTGGATTTAGATCGTTGCTTCACAAAGCTCCAAAATCGTTTAGGATTCCTTTCGATGGAGGCTTCTGTATCAGCTAAATAGTTGGTGTAACAATCTGCTTCAAGTTTATTAACCCGCTCACGTAAATATTTAAAGGTCGCCTCGTCTGAAAGTCTGCCATACGTCTTAAATTTGCGGAGATATTTAGCCTTCTCTTTAATCAAGCGTTTAAGTGCCGGGGAGTACCAAATAGGGTATGAGCTGTGAAAGACTTTCATAGCAGGAACAAACTTCTCTTGAATTTTCGCTATAGTAGTATAAAAGTAATTTACGGCATCATTAAGCGACATGTCAGAAAATAACTTCGTCCAGTCAATAGCTGCTATTTCCCTGTTAATGGCCGCAAAGTCAGCTTTACCGTAATGGTAACGAGTAAAAGGAGCGGGAGTTAAATAGGTGTACTCAGCAAAGTCCACGTCGATGCAGAGGGCCGGATGATATTTGTCAACGGGTGATAAAGGTACTGAACATTCACAAACTGAAACAATTTCATTACATAAAACTAAATCAAGAATCTTACCATATTCATTCAATATTCCATTATATTGATTGAACCCTAAAACACGCAATTCATCTGTTAGCATGTATTCATCACATGTACAAACATTCTCAGGTGATAAAGTGTTATCACATAATTGCCACAAAATTCCACTCAGGTTGAAATCACCAATAACTAAATAATTATCGGACGGATTGTTAAGCACTATACTGTTCAAACTATGGAGAAAATTCGATAATTGGTCAGAAAAAGAATAACCCAGGTTTTGTTTACATAAATAGATGACGCAAAGATTCAATTTGAGGTAATTTCTTGTGTTGGGCTGACGTACACTCAAAGTTACCCACAAGTCTTCAGCCGAGGAGTGAAATAATGGTTGGGAAACAGCAGAAATACACTTACGGACTGCTATCAACACACCACCTCCACGAGATTGACCTGTGAGACAGTAATCCCGGTCGCGACGCCACACAATATACTTATCACCAAATAACTCCGAATTAGATATACCGTCAACTAACCAAGTTTCCGTTAGAACAATAACATCATAAGAACATAGGCATAGTTGGCGAAAGAAGGATTCAGTCTTGGTACGGAGCCCACGAACATTCTGATAATAGACATGCAGTTTTTTACTATTGTTCAAAGCCATTGATAATTTACACAAGACGTAACAACCAAGTTATTAACATGATAATAACAACCACACAAGTAAAAAAACGATAAAAGACTAGCGATTGTAATGACTGTGTTAGTGTTTGCGAATAATAAATACTCATAGTAATTGTAATATAACAAAATAAAAACGAATAGTAAACTAGTAAGTAGGGTAATTAGGAATAAGCTATTGATAAACGGCACAAAAAACTCAGCAATATCACAGGTAACTGTATGAAGAAGCAGGCAGTAATTAGATGCAATAATAAGTGCGAGCGAGATAAGCATAGATTGGGATGTTCTAATGAATAGAACAGCACGATAAGAGAAACAAAAGGCCCATTTGCACATACAATAGCGAGGTGACGAAGCTTCGAGCACGTCAGCGATGCTAAACCTTTTACATAAAATTAAGTGAGAAACAGTTGCAGTTAAAAGTACATAATTAAAAATGAATTTACTTCTAGACATAAGTTTTAAAATATTTTGACAAAATAATGATAACCGAAAGACGCACCACACTAATTTAACTTGTTTAAATCTTTTTCTTTAGATATTACAAACACAGCCGAACCTTCCTGCCTGCGGACATGAATCTTTCCGTGTTTGACCCATACGTGCTTATACTCTTTCTCCTTCGCTATTGTGCGGGTTTTATTCAGCAACTTTTTGGAATCAGAGTTGAGGTGATCATTCACATAAACCCGGCTCGTATGGCCCATGAAACCAAGGTCTTGGGCGGATAATGTTCTGAAAGAACGTGCAGCTGCAACAAAGTCCTCCTTGACATATCTGTTCAAAAAGCTGACCACAATTGACTTGTCCTTTGTGTTGAACAATGGGATCCTGGATATGTAATTGATCTGAGTTTTAGGAAATGTAAAATTAACCTTTTGGCTAATCTTATCAATGATAGCAAATAGATTTTCGTCCTTTTTCAGTGGTACGCCCTTAATTTCCACATTGTTCAGCCTTGATCTCTGGTCGCTAGCGGACAGCTCAGACTTAATCAAGTCAATATCAGACTGAAGAGAGCGGACAGAATCCTGAAGATGCTCAAGACCAGCAACCCTAGTCTCAATGCCCGCAAGTTTAACAGAGAAATCATCCAGCCGTTTACCCTCGAATTCACAACTGACCTTGAGTTCCTTGAGTTCCTCTTTTATATATTTGACATCATCAGAGAGCGTCGGCAGACCGGCCAGCTGAACCTTGAGCTCACGAATCTCATTCAGGATCGTTTCCAGAGACGCAGGTTCAGGTGTTGGCAATGGAGACAGGGAAGAGGTTGGTGACGGAGAGGAAATTCGGCACTGAGGACACTTCCATGCAGCCCTCCGGTCAACTCCTAGTTTCCTCCACCCTCCCTCCGTGATGCTAGCGCAGCCAAAATCGAGGTGCCGCTTGCATGAGGTACACCGAACACCATCATTAAAATCAGAATTACAGATGGCACATTTCATCATAGTTGACGTTGAAGTTCGAAGATGAGTAAAATGTTTAGAACCACTGAACGGTCGAGCGAGGTGCTTAGGTACTCGCGCAGCGATTGTGTGTTATTGGAACTCTCACTCACACAACACACTAAAAAACCTACCTACACTATTTCATAGAATTTACTTTTGATTAATTAACTCTTATATATAGTTTTGGGGAAAATTCCCCAAAACTTGTTTTATAAATTGTTATTTTATTTTGTTGTCCTTTGCGTCATGCTTACCGCAAATAAACGTATTTTCTTTCTTCTTCTTCTTCTTTACTTTTGCCGTAGAGAAATAACTATTCGAATACCTGAATCATTTTGTTTCAGGATATAATGTTAATGTTGCCATTACCAAGGTGAGATGTCAGATGTTACACATCATAATATGCGACTACAGTAAGACTCGCTCGTTTGTTTTTTTTTAGGGTTCCGTACCTCAAAAGGAAAAAACAGAACCCTTATAGGATCAGTACGTTGTTCGACTGTCTGTCTGTCTGTCAGTTTGTCATGACCCTTCTTCTCAGGAACGCGTGGAGGTATCCAGTTGAAATTAATATCGAATACGTAGGTCTACGGTCCCTTGAAGTCCTAAAAAAATCAAGCTTCTAACTCAACGCAATACAAAAATAAGGACATTTATGCAACATGTTTTGATACTCGCAAGTAACTATATGGTACTTCTTGTTGTCCTAGAATGGTAAAGAGCAACATCTCACAGGAAAAGTAAAGGAAAAAGTCCGAAAAACGTTAATTTATAACTCTATCACGTATAAAAAAATCAAATCTGTCAGTCTGTCAAGACCCTTTTTCTCAGGAACGCGGGAGATATCAAGTTAAAATTAATTTCAAATACGTAGGTCTATGTCCCCTTAGAGTTCTAAAAAAATCAAGCTTTTAAAAAAACGCAATATAAAAACGCAATATAAAAACGCAATATAAAAACGGCATTTTGCCACATATTTTGACACTCGCAACTGTCGCAAAAAAAATCAGCTGTTCAGTATATTTATGTTCGCATAATTTCCGAAATATTGTACTCGTATTATGCACTGAGGCTACAACTTATCATAAAGGAATATTTGGACTTTCGATTGTGCCACAAACAATTTGTAGTTCAGACTGACTTTCGGCGTTGATTTTAACTAATTTAAAAGATACTTGCGTTTTTCTCATAATCTAATTAACTATATCCGCCTCTGTCGTGCTTTTGTGCACGTTCATTTTAAAATAGGAAAAAGCAGCTCGAAAGAGTTCTACAGAATCATCTCATCCAGCAGCTCCCATCATTCCCGTTAGTCGGTTTTTCAAATTGTATTTTTTTTTTTCTAACTTCCGTCCATCCTTCATCATCTACTCGATTTTCCTTGACATCATCAGCAACAGTTTACCCCACACAAACAAGGACAGTTTACCCCACACAAACAAGGACAGTTTAGCCCACACAAACAAGGACAGTTTAGCCCACACAAACAAGGACAGTTTACCCCACACAAACAAGGACAGTTTACCCCACACAAACAAGGACAGTTTACCCCACAAACAAAGACAGTTTACCCCACACAAACAAAGACAGTTTAGCCCACACAAATAAGGACAGTTTACCCTACACATACAAGGACAGTTTACCCCACACAAACGGGGACAATTTACCCGACACAAACAAGGACAGTTTATCCCACACAAACAGGGACAATTTACCCGACACAAACAAGTACAGTTTATCCCACATAAACAGGGACAATTTACCCGACACAAACAAGGACAGTTTACCCCGCACAAAGAAGGACAATTTACCCGACACAAACAAGGACAGTTTATCCCACACAAACAGGGACAATTTACCCGACACAAACAAGGACAGTTTACCCCTCAAAAACAAGGACAGTTTACCCCACAAACAAAGACAGTTTACCCCACACAAACAAAGACAGTTTAGCCCACACAAATAAGGACAGTTTACCCTACGCATACAAGGATAGTTTAGCCCACGCATACAAGGACAGTTTAGGCCACACAAACAAGGACAGTTTAGCCCACACAAACAAGGACAGTTTAGCCCACACAAACAAGGACAGTTGAGCCCACACAAACAAGGACAGTTTAGCCCCACACAAACAAGGACAGTTTAGCCCACACAAACAAGGACAGTTTAGCCCACACAAACAAGGACAGTTTAGCCCACACAAACAAGGAAATTTTAGCCTACACAAACAAGGACAGTTTACCCCACCCAAACAAGGACAGTTTACCCCACACAAACAAGGACAGTTTACCCCACAAACAAAGACAGTTTACCCCACACAAACAAAGACAGTTTAGCCCACACAAATAAGGACAGTTTACCCTACACATACAAGGACAGTTTAGCCCACACAAACAAGGACAGTTTAGCCCACACAAACAAGGACAGTTTAGCCCATACAAACAAGGACAGTTTAGCCCACACAAACAAGGACAGTTTAGCCCACACAAACAAGGACAGTTTAGCCCACACAAACAAGGACAGTCTAGCCCACACAAACAAGGACAGTTTAGCCCACACAAACAAGGAAATTTTAGCCCACACAAACAAGGACAGTTTACCCCACACAAACAAGGACAGTTTACCCCACACAAACAAGGACAGTTTACCCCACAAACAAAGACAGTTTACCCCACACAAACAAAGACAGTTTAGCCCACACAAATAAGGACAGTTTACCCTACACATACAAGGACAGTTTAGCCCACACAAACAAGGACAGTTTACCCCATACAAACACGAGTGCACACATTTCATTAACCTTTACAGTTTAATCCGCAATCCATCGGATTCATTCGCCTTTTTTCGATAGTCCTTCACAACGTATATCGTTCTGGCAAAGCGGCTGATCAAATCAACCGTTTATTTGTACGGGGGCACTCGGCCGTGGCGGATATCGCGAATATTCTCGCGGATACGCGGATATTTGCGGTGTGCATTCGGAATTTAAATAGCGCGCTTGTGTATATTGGTGTGTTCCACTAATTTGTAGTGTCCTGTTAATTCCGTGACATTTTGGTCACATTAATTTGTTGTGTTGTTCGAAAATTAGGCTATCGACACCGCTGTGTTTGTATCTTGTATAAGGGATCCATACTGGGATGGATATAAAACATCCAAAAGGATAGAAAAACTTATACCCATCATTGGGTGAAAATGGGTCAAAGAAGTAGAAAATCATATTTATATTTAACCCGCTGTGCTCCACGGTTTCACCCACGTAGATCGGGATAAAAGTAGTTTATGTATAAGCTAAAGCCAGGGAAGCCAGGAAATTTCATCCAAATTGGTCCAGCCGTTTGAACGTGAGGAAGTTACAAACATACAATCACACACTCACAAACTTTCGCCTATAAAATACAAATGTGATTATCATCCGGAATTATAGGTTTTTAATTACACAAATTCTCCTACTTTTTTTTCGAACTAAAACAACAAAGCAAAACTACAATTACTAATTGACTACATGATCTAAGCTCATTACTTTGTTCGTCATAACCCCTAATCTAATCATCACGAACTAAAATCCTAAACGAAATTATCCAGCTAATCCGAAACTAAATCCCTTATTAACAGCATCACTAAATGTCCGAAAATTAAACCTCTCGTCACTACGTCCACCAAATACGAAAATCCGTATTCCAAAATTTGAAAATTCGTATTCCGAATTTCGTATCGACCGTTGACGGTAGATCGAAATTAACAGGGGATTGGTTGTCCAATCAGGCTGATCGCAGTGTTATTGAGGCTCCACTTAATAATGTGCCACAATAGTGTTTACACTTTCTATTTAGTGCAACGTTGATTGGCAATCAAAAATGTTATTTGGCTGTTTAATTTGGGCTTTTAAAAGGGTTATTGAGGTAAATTATGATATTACATTTGGTTTGTAGCAAGTACATTGCAATATGTATGATGGTGATAATTGTGGAAATGCAAGTAAACTTGTGACAGTAACGTGGCGTTAGGAAAACAATTTTAGATAACATCACGCCCGTTTGCACCGAAGGGTTAGGCAGAGGTGACCCACCCACAACTCCCACTGCAACATTTCACCATTTATGTATAAGTCGCATGTAGGAGTACATACTATGAGTGCAGAAAATGCTTTACTTATTAGTGTAAACATGATATTTTCTGAAACTCAAAATAATTGATTTTTATGAATTTCTTGATTCTTAATGAAAGTAAGCAAAATAAGAGCTCAGCTATTTAAATCATTTCACATTCACCATAATTTTCTTCCATTAA
This sequence comes from Cosmia pyralina, assembly GCA_946251885.1. Lineage (NCBI taxonomy): Eukaryota > Metazoa > Arthropoda > Insecta > Lepidoptera > Noctuidae > Cosmia > Cosmia pyralina. Next base: position 1,245,532 of record OX276348.1, on the reverse strand, counting down.
CGGTAACATTGTAAGACACATCGCGATGCCATACTCATAAAAGAGTAACACAAGTAATTGTTTATGCGTTTGCGTAGGTGTCGGGCCATAAAAACTGCGAGTTACGAGCACACGTCGCTCACATGTCAGCCCTAACAGCGTATTTACGTACCTGAGTTACGGAGGGAAAGTGTTCAAAGGATTCGTTTACAATGTCCTGGTTATAGCATGTTGTTTATGTCATCATCTGCCTAGCGTTTTACAAACTATGTTGGGGTCGGCTTCCAGTCTAACCAGACGCAGCTGAATACCAGTATTTAACATGGAGCCACTGCCTATCTGACTTCCACAACCCAGTTACTGGGTAATACGTTACCCTTTGGTAAGATTGGTTGTCAGACTTTGGAGCTTCTGACGACCCGGCGTAACACTGTCAAAGATCCACGAATGACAGCCGGGACCAACGGCTTAACGTGCTTTCCGAGGCACGGAGGGGTCTTGGTATGTAAAGCTGTTCACCCATCCACAGACCAACCGCGGCAAGCGCAGCTTAACCTGATCGATAGATACGTGCGGCTATTATTACATAGCCACAAGCCCCACATATGTGGTTTATGTATGGAAGTTGAAAAATCAAAATATTGCAAAATATCTCCAGGCAGATTTTGACATAATTATGGTGATGTCACACTAGGATCATTTTAATTATTTTGTTTTCTTATTGTGTTTTGTCATACCTTGGATTGTCTTCCAAAAAACTTATTAGATGAGGGACTCCAGCAATAAAGATCAACACTTGCTTTATTATTAATATTGAATCAGTTCTACGATCTATTTAAAGTTCAATAAAGACGCAGACTAGTTGTGTTGTGGGCGAGTGAAGTGACAAATTATTTTTTAATGTCTTAAATTCGATTGAAAAAGTAAAAAGTCTCAGTAACAATTTCCCCAATATGCATTTGTCTTAACAAAATAATCATTGACGCCTCACCATTTTGTCAAAACAAAACGACGCTCAGTTGACGCCGCGCCGTAATTGGCTTCTCGTTAAAGTTACTTGTCGAGAGCTTGTTCACATTCCCCGCTTATTTCGTGGCCCACGACATGTTTATTGCTGACGTTTCCTTGAAAGTTTCGGAAGTAACACACCATATTTTTCACAAAGGTTAATTATTGGTGTTTTCTTATTTAAGATTTCGTTTCTTTATGACCAACCGTAACGTTAAATAAACATAAAATATATTTAAACCACCAAACAGCCGTATAAGCCTTACAATCGAACGTTAAGCGCGGTACACACTCGCAGCATGCGGCTAATGGCGATCTGAGTGGTTTCACGTGTACACCCACCTTAGGCGTGCGGGGCGCCGCTAAATCCCCTACTTTTAGTTTTTTACTAACTTCTGCGTAAAGTGCACATTGTATCGCTCTCTCATAAGAGGATTTTACTGAGCTTCACAGATTAACTTAGCATTTTAATTTTATTAGGTAAGCTAAAATATTTAAACCACCAAACGGCTTGCACCAGGGGTCTGCACTCAGCCCTTACCTCTTTGTGCTGATAATGGATGCTCTTTCTTCGGATATCCAGGAAGAGGCTCCCTGGTGTATGCTGTTCGCCGATGACATTGTGCTGGTTGCCGAGAGTGGCTTAGAGGTCCAGAGCAGATTGGAGGTGTGGTGGAAAAGACTGGAGACAGTTGGCCTGAGAGTAAGTCGGACCAAAACAGAGTATTTGTTTTGTGATTTTGGCGGACTCTCCGGTCCTGTGCCCATATCTCTTGCCGGAACGCCCTTACCGATCTGCTCCGACTTTCGGTACCTCGGGTCGCTTGTCCAAGGGGATGGCGAAGTAGACCGAGACATAACGCACCGGATCAACGCAGGATGGATGAAATGGCGACAGGTTACAGGAACAACTTGCGACCCACGGATGCCCCTCAAGTTGAAGGGGAAAATTTACAAGTCCGTGATAAGGCCTGTCGTACTTTATGGATCGGAATGCTGGACAGTGAAGAAGACGGATGAAAAAAAATTGCATGCAGCGGAGATGAGAATGTTGAGATGGATGTGTGGAGTGACAAGAATGGATAAAGTGAGAAATGAGTATATAAGAGGAAGTTTGAAAGTGGCGCCAGTGACAGAAAAGTTGAAAGGAAATCGTTTGTCTTGGTATGGGCATGTAATGAGGAGAGACGAAACGCATGTGACTAAAAGAGTGATGAATATAGATGTTGATGGATGGAGAGGCAGAGGAAGGCCAAAGAAAAGATGGATGGATTGTGTGAGGAATGATATGAAAGAGAAGGGAGTGAATGATAGCGTGACGGTTGACAGGGGAGAATGGAAGAAGAAAACGTGTTGCGCCGACCCCAAGTAATATGGGATAAGGGCAGGAAGATGATGAGGTAAGCTAAAATATTTAGTGATTTTCTGAAACTAAAATTAGCGCGCAGCGTTTGAAGGGTTGAGATAGATGAGTCATAATCATAACAAATCAATAACTCTTGACTCTTGCAGTTTACGTGAGTAATACAAATTGTGTGGTAGAATACAACTGAACTACTCGATGTTTTTGACGAATACAAAGGGGCTACCTGAAACATTAACCAATCAATCTGCCTAGCCTTTTCCCAACTATGTTGGGGTGGGCTTCCAGTCTAACCGGATGCAGCTGAATACCATTATTTTACATGGAGCGACTGCCTATCTGACCTCCACAACCCATTAACTGGGTAATACGATACCCCTTGGTAAGACTGATTGTCAGACTTTCGGGCTTCTGACGACCCGTAACGACTGTCAAAGATCCACGAATGACAGCCGGGACTAACGGCTTAACGTGCTTTCCGAGGCACGGAGGAGTCTCGGTATGGAAAGATGGTCATCCATCCACGGACCAACCCCGGCAAGCGTAGCTTAACCTGATGGATCGACCCGTGCGGCTGTTATTACTTAGCCACGAGCTCCTGAAACATTAACCATGGGCATAATAATTCCATCGATGTCGGAACTATCGGTAGAGACAAAATAAAAACGGAGTCTGAATTCTAGAGGCATTGCCTTTTTCCTTGCTCTGATAAAAAATTAATTGGTTCGTAGTATTTAGAAAAAAGAGCAGCTTTTAATCGTTACAGGCCGATGTGATACTCGTGGGTATGAATTGACTTGTTTTAAAACCAAGACCACACAACTCCATCGAAACATCAATTTGAAATTTGAATCTAAAACATAAAAAAAAAAACAATATAATTTCGAAGCACCTATTTACTGTTTCTATAATATTATTCTAATCTATAAATCAGTTTCATGTTGTTTATATCATCTAGTTATATAAAAAGAAAAGAGTAGTAATAAAATATTAAATTCCATACGATTGGCGGGTGGCATAATTATGCCATAAAAATGTTTTTCAATAGTTTTTGCAGGAAGTTGTAAAATGTTTGGCACATTGTGTACTCGTATCTCACGTTCGTTAATTAGATATTGAAAGACATAGAAAAGTGGTTTTACAGTTTGTGTTATAGATACTTTACAAAGGGGCTTATCACGAGAAACTTGGAAATTATATTTTATTGTCCAGTGCGTCTTTTTAAAATTTTTGTCAGCTATTCAAATGGTAAGCGAAAAGGAAACGAATTTCAAGAGCTTGTTTTGTACAGTTCGTTTTTATTTTATGTTTCATTATCGATATGAAACAAAGTTCGTGCTAACGTTTTGCTTTATTGAAGAAAGCTTATTTCCATTTTCTTACAAAAGAGCGTTTTCTTCTCGATTTATAATTTACAGAATAATCACCCGTACCTATTACAAATGTGTCGTGAATAACTAAATGGTGCGTTCATGACAGACCTGCCTACCCCAACTATATTACACAGGAGATGAAAGCTCACATAAACGTGTAATTACCGAGTCGAATCGCGACGCGAATATTGTTATTTTTTCATGTGGGATGAGACGAGGCAATATTTTTTAATTTTATTTATAAGTATTCTAGCGTAATGTGAGCTCTCTCACTGTCCCATATATTTTATTGTTTCTTTTGAGTAGGTACACAGTTGTTTAAAAAGATTTGAGTAACTACTCTACGACTTCCTCTATTCAATTCAGTAAGAGTTAGAAAATCGGTATGTTTTTATATGTTGCTGAGCACTATTTAATTTTACAGTGGTTTATAAATAAGAGTTTTATTTTTTGGGAAATCAGAAGACTATTGGATGTCCGGAACTAGATAGGTAACTACTGAAAGAAAAAACAAATACCTATATTTTATTGAAAAAATTCAACAAAATCAGGGTTGATATACTTTTCTAACACAGGTTTTGCACAGAAAATCCTATTCCCAGCCCATCCATTTACACTATCCTGAGCCACAATTTCTAAAATCCTGCACCAAACTCAAAACCTTAGGTGTACGGAACCACATAAATCACACTAGCAAATGACGCTGGTTTGCCCTGCGCCTATACATCACGTTCTGTTCAGGACTGCACTACATATTTTATATTATAATATATAATTTATATGCATATTTTATGGCCCCAAAGATTTACTGGTGTTGTAGAGGTTGTAGGTTTAATATCACTATATCTGCCGGCTTTTTGTTTAGTACGGTTTGATAGTGCTTTTAGATTGCTGGAGAGTAAATACATCTTGGGAAATAATATTGCTTAGCTTAATCAGATACCTAATAGTTACGTTTGCCCTAATGTGTAAGACAACTGTGACAGTTTCAGTTTATTTTCCTTGAGGCTTGTTTTGCTGTTATTTATTTCTGACATAACATGTAGGAAATAAATAAATCATTTATTTGGACCAAACACTTACAACATTTTGAAACCTGCCAAACTGCAAGACAGTTTGTCAGCAGGATTAGAGCTCCTTTTACAAAACTTGGTCTTAATATAAATGTAAATGCTTAGCTAGTTCAAAACATAATGTTTAAATTATGTGTTTGATGATTTCATAAAAATCTATTTTCACCTCACCCATAAGTCCCATATCTAGTAATCTCACAACACCGTCGCGCGATTCCTGTCAGCAGATCATAAGAAAATCACGTATCTAAACACGATTTAAGCCCACCTTCTCATTGAATCAAACCAGCGAAACTTAAAACCTTTCAAACAATACCACGTAAGGGCAAGTGCACACATAACCATAAAGTCGCAAACGCGCGAGCGACTGAACGCATGCGATTCGAGTGCGACAAACGGCTCAATTAGTGTCGGCGCGCATTAGCAACATAGCGTCTTCTTAATGAACTACCTAGGTGTTGACAGCTCAATATAATCGCTTTTCGTTGTCGTGAGCTCGTGCGTTTAGTGCGTGATAGTGTGGCATGCACTTTTAGCCGCCGGGTCGCGGGTTGTTCGAAAGAGATACCGTGACCCTGGCACAGGCAACTGAAGGAACACGGGTGGGGTTTAGTCAGTAAAAGTCTGACTCCCTCCTGCTCCGCCCAGAGCGGGAGAAGTCATTTGATTATTTCCCATCCACAAAAAAAAAAAATAAGGTTCCTTGATTATCTGTTAAATGGAAATGAATGAAAACAAAAATAGACGAAAAACAGCAAAATTTCGTAAGGAAAATGGAAGTGGGGGTTTGCTCTAAAGTAGTGGTAGCTGTACCTACCGGGATCAAAAGAGTCCTTTTGCAAAGATCTCTAGGTACTAAAGATACATAATTATTATAATGTTACCAGCTTAGATCATGTGCAATGACCGAGCGAGCGATGCGTCTCTGCTTCAACTCTGGCAAAATTTACTTTCGTGTGTCAGTTTGTTGCTATTCTTCTACACAACCGATTTGGGCGAAATTTGGTATACAAGTTTTACGACTTTATAGAATTTTTTGTCGTCGGGGATTTCTGTTTTTTTTTTTTTTTCCAAAAAATGGTAAAAAGGGATACTGGAGATCTCCGCCTAATAAGATCTGATTTCGATGTTTTTTTTTTTAATTTGTAATGTAAGCAGTAACTTTAATTTGGTCTCATTAAAATTTGGTGAAGATCTGATGAGGATCTTCGGCATTCTTGATCAGAAAAGCTCCTCAAAATGCAGTAAATGTGTGTGGAATCGGCTCTTTAACTACTAGGTAGGGATCGATGGATCACTTGGGACCACCTTCTCATCACAAAACTAGAGAATCCAGAAAATAATTAACAGAATTCTCCAAAACGAGGTGTTAATTTTACAATAAGGTCACTAGATGACGCTACTGTGCACCGCTAGACGACTGGTTAATTGTTACAAAAAAGTTTGTGCTCACGAGGTCTACTGTTCGCAAAGTCCTCTTCCACACTATTCTACCGGCATGCACATTGTGCATCGCAGGAGTCAGATTGCGTTCCGCACGCCAACAGCAACAGGGAAGTAGCATTGTGTTCATCGTGTACTTACATAGCGCCACAGGCAGCGAGCAAATGTATGCGCAAGCGACGCGACTTGTATTGCAGGGTGTACTGTTTCATTGATGTATCGGAGTCAGTGAGTTGTATTTTGATTATTTATGGTAAAATATTTCACATGACTAATTTTCTGATTTGGTTTTTGTTGGTAATTTTTATTTGGTTTTCAATAATGACTGTAACATATTTTTACCAACCAGGGATGTAATGATAATAAAAGCTGGTGTGAACCCTGATTAGATGTATTTCAATGTGAAATAATAAAGCGGCACCCTAGAAGTCACATCATTAGAGTAGGAATAATGGAAAACGAAAACCAGTTTTTAAACATTTTGTTTGCTGTCAAGAGACTCATAGAATTTTATTAGATACTTGTTCCTATCCTCAGATTTGTACCAACTAATCTTGTTATTATTTATTTATTTGTCAGATAACATGATCCATTATGGTTAGTAACAACAGGAGTTTATAAACTATGTTAGTAGGTAAAGAATTCAAAATATAAATTGCAATTACAATATTTTATTGATATCACGATGCTTACCCAGACCGAGTGTATCGGACACTAATATTCACTAGAAAATATCCTCAGAATGCAGCTGTTGCTGCTGCCGCGTACTCTGCCCAACGGCGACGACACACGCTTGCGTCTTATTGCGTAAAAGTCATCCGTACGCACTTCGGCAAACATCGCGGACGCACTGCAGAACCGCGGCAACCGCAACAGCATCCTGAAGATGCTACTGTATTGTACCAGCAGAGCGCTCTATGCCTTTTGAGTATAATTAACCCACATGCTGCTCGTGTAGAAAGAATGGCAATATGCTTTAAATAGCGTTAACTTGAAAAGGTGGGATGGTGATTTATCACAGGTCGCTGGAATGACATGGGGCAGAGTGGTCAGAGAGAGACGGGAATGGAAAAGGTCGGAAGAGGCGTTTGCCGACTGGCAAACGGACATACAAAGCAAATAATATAGGTACACAAACAAACTAAAGTAGAACAACTATGCGACAAACAGTAGGTTAAATTTCACATTCCAATAACAGCATAACACAAATCGAATTACAACGCCATAATACTCGAACTAATATTTGTATTTGTAGGTTAAACAGTTGAATGCAATACAAAACAATGATGGCGGCATACGCAGGCAGTGTCGTAAATACCTGCCGTTTATTGGTGCTGGCTTGTAACTGGAGAGTATACTGGAGCTAGTACTAAGTAGAATAGAATTTATAGTAGTTTATTTCCACAAAACGGCACGGGAGTGCACACTTCGAACAAACATCGGAGGAATCTGTGCGCCATTTCCGACGAAGACACCATGGCTTGCCTGCGTGAAGCAGCGCACTCTGTGCCACTAGCAAATCTTCGTACAGCAGGTGTAGATCGTGATGCAAGGGCAGCAGCAACCACCGCAGCAGCCACCACCACAACAGCCACCACCACCACAACAGCTACCACAGCCTCCGCACATTTTTTCTTATGGAAGGTAAAGAGTACTTTAATGAGCCTAAAATAGGTCGAAAGTAGACCAAAGCTGTAGAACGTCACTATTTTTAATAAATTTTTATAAAGATTTAAAGGTTCTTTTTTTGAGACTTTTTATTATGTGTGTATTACACGAGCGTTTTGATTGTACTAGAATTTAACCTGCCTGTAGAATCCTGGTCATTCGGTTTTTGTGTTGGATTAGATATATCACTACACGGGATCACTACCACACCAAACCTCTCGCGCAGGCCTGCTTCACTTTGTACCTACCTTTTCCCGCCATTTGCAGTGACTTTACAGATGACATTGGTGATAGCCGCAACCACACTACTTGAGTGAATGAGACAGTGTTTACATAATTATCTATTAAATAGATACACTACACTACCTCTGTTCATTATAGACGACAACAACTCAAAAAGCTGGCCACCGTACCCTAGCACCGTTGGTTGGGACTGAAACTTGGGTATCAGGTCTATTGTATTGCTGTACAAATCATCATTGCAGAGAAATCGTTTATTATTCGGGTATGGTCGGTTCGGTTCACTCGTGCAAAGTGATGGCGAAGTAGATCGGACGATTAAGTACAGGATTAACACTGGATGGATGAAATGGCGGCAGGTCACGGGAACAATCTGCGACTCCCGCATCCCCCTTAAACTTAACGGCAGATATATAAAACAATGGTTAGATCTGCTATCTCGTATGGGTCAGAATGTTGGGCCACACAAAAGGGATGAATGAAATGCAATTGCATGCAGCTGAGATGAGAATGCTAAGAAGGATGTGTGTTGTTACACGAATGGAGAGAATAAGAAATGAGTACATAAGAGGAAGTTTGAAAGTGGCACCGGTGACTGAAAGTTATGCGGAAATCGGTTGTCATGGAATGGGCATGTGATGCGGAGGAATGAGGAAAATGTCGTGAGGAAAGTCTTAAGTATGAATGTCGTTGGCTATTAGAGTAAGGGAAGACTAAAGAAACGATGGATGGATTGTGTGAAAGATGTCATGGCTAGAAAGAGGGTGACTGCCGAGATAACGACTAATAGAGAAGTATGGAAAAAAAGGACATGTTGCGCCGAAACCCAAATAGATTGGGATAGCAGGAGAATGATGACGATCTCGTCTGATCGACGACACATTACGCGGATACGGATAACCGCTGGAATTTAGCAGAATATCAGCGTCAAGTACATTTGCCTGACAACATGCTGAGCTGGGCTTCCATTTGGTGTAACCTAAGATGCACACCACACACACATATATTGTATAATTATGTATCTATCATTGCAATCTACTCTTCGCTTTCCCCTACTCTTGCACACTACTTTCCTAACCCACTCTCCTACCTACAAATTAGGTGCAAACGCAGCACACCTTTACATCATAAATAGCGCGGCTATTACCAACAGTTGTCGGTAATGTGGCCGCGCCGACATTAAACGTGCGGATATTGTGTCTGTCTGCGAGCATCTGAATGTTTGTAGCACCTGATCGTATGGGTAATGCGTGGAATTAGCTTTTATAAAGGTCTAGGAGGAAACTGATAATGAATTGGATTGGCGAGGTTCCATTCAAAGTTTATTGCAGGATTTACAGCGGAAATTCTTTTGCGACAATCGGTATTATTATACAGGGTCTAATTATACAGGGTCAAATTATACAGGGTCTAATTAAATTAGCTAGCGAAACTCCATCCACGTGTAAGGTATCATATCTAAAAACACGACAAAATAAAAATTAAGAAAAGATTTGATGATTTTTTTTGGGTCCACTGATAGTTTTATTACTTGGACTGTGAGTTGATAAAATATTATTTTATCGTGCTGAGATGTCGATACCCATCACGTCTGTGAAGTTTAAACAAAAAAAAAAAAACTTTATGCTGATATTTTAAGTAAAGTGAGGAGTACCGCGGTTGATGACCCCAAAAAAACATCATTATATATATTTTTTTATGTTTAGATATCGATATTCACCCAGTATGCAGGTTGACCCTGTATACTGGGTGAATAACTTGGAAAAGTCGTGTATTTTAGCATAAAAAACAGCGTGGAAAAATGCTGATTTAAAGTATTTTTTCACAATATGAAACACATTACATTTTCATTGCCATTGTTTGCTTTTTAGTTGGCTTCCAATTCAATACGGTGTTACCCCAAAAACTAAAAAAGTTTCTAGTATGGCAAATTTCCAGAAAATTCCAAGCTTTTCTTAACACTTTCCGTTTACCTTTTTTGCTAATTAAGGTCCTTCACAACACAATCACATCAGCACAGCTTTACGACTTCAACAGCGTGCCGGTAACGCGCGGCCATTCCGACCAGTCGCCTGTAATGTGGTGCGCTCTCATAACACGCTTATTATCTGCGGACACATCTCGGTGTTTGTCGCACCTGGCTAGTTCGTTCATTAGTTGGAGGAGGGGTACAAAACAGTTTATGCAATTCCTGCGTGGAGGTGATGATCGGTTCAGCGGTTTAGGCGTGAAAAGGTAACAAACAAACTTATTTTCGCATTTATAATATTAGTCAGGATTATTATGAGGATACCGTGTTTAGTAGAGAGACACATGGAGAGGGTAAAACCAGACGTAGGTACACCTTGAAACCAAATATAGCCAAAGTTATACCAAAAAAGCCAAAGCCAAAGTTCTGCATGATCACCTCAAAGGCGATAATCGCATAGCACGGCTCACGACTCGATCGCACAATGTTCGTTTGTCACTAGCTGCGCTCTCACAGGAATATTTTCTTAAGTGAGCAAGCTTAAGTTTTGTCCATAGTACCTTTTTTTTTTAAATTTTCGGGGGGAAACCTTCAAAAGGCGCCCGGGCTTTGGGGAAAAGACCGGGGAGTGTGGGATTTTTACCTCACTAAAACCACCCCGGTGGTCATCATCTGCACATGGAAGGGGCACCGTTACCTCTCAAAAGACCAATCCGGAACCCCCTCTGTGCAACGCCTGTTAGGGCACATCTCTGGGGAGACTGTAAAGGGATCTCCCCGAAACCTGACTATGCAAATGAGCAAGGCAGCACGTGACCACTGTGCGCCGTCTTCCCTGAGGTCACTCAGTGGACGGACAGAGTCCCCACTCTGAGCTCCCGTGACCCCCAATTCCCGCCTGCCTTAAAGGATGCAGGTGGGGTTTCGGCGTGTTAGGCGTCGAGGCGGTTGCCTCCCCGGCGCCTTCTCCTCCGAGCGGGATCAGCCCTCTCACGATCCCGCTCGGCAACCTCCTGCTGATTGTCCATAGTACCTATCTATTATTTTAACTAAGCAGCTTAAAAGGCTCCTTGTGATTTAGTCAATATTTTATTTTTGACTCAGTAATTGCGCAGCAGTCTGTAGGGACAGTGCCTTCCTTCAGTATTCTATTATTATAGCAGGCTTACACACACAGTACCTTCTGCTGAGACAAAGTTTCCATCTGAAACTTTTGAAGCTTGTTAAGGAACCATTAGTATCAATCAGTAGCTGGACATAATCGGTACAACAGATATATTTCAGTGATTCTCAAATTAACTTGACTGTGAGATACTTAACAATAAGAAGATGTATTTTGAATACAGGAAACAATCAAACACAGATAAATAATGATATTATCCTTTCATGATACCAGAGGAGAGTATGACACAATGTTGCAAAGATCAATCGACTATTTTAACCTAACAAAAAGCCCTCAATAGAGGTTTCCTCCAAATAACTTACAATAACCACCTGCTGTACATCGGTTCGCGATGACTAACGAGTGCCATCCCTGAGTCGCCGCGTGTAGTGCTGCGACATACTATTAGTTACTATTAGGGCTGATCCCGTTTGAGCCGCGCTAATGAAGACTAATCGACAATTAAATCAACAGGTTAGCAAGTTAGCACGGCTTAGGCTATGTAAGTGTGGAGTTAAAGGTGCTAGCTATAGTGTGAGGAGGGATGTGTATAAGTTGCTTGTTTGTGCAAGGAGAGGTAAATCGATTTGGGAGAGATGTTTTTAAAATAGGTCTTATATCCCAATCGTAAACTTACCGCAGAACAGCTTTATTAATTGGTTACACATAAAACTCGTTGTCCTCTTACAAACTACTTAACAACTACGTACAACTCCTGCTGAAAGCCTGTCTCTAATTTCACCCAAAATACTCTTGGAAGGGCCATTGAAAATATATATGTTGCCCACTGCAACCAGAATATAATTAATATTAAAATTACTATTAAATTAATATTTTTATCTACAACGTCCTAAGAAAAAATTTTGGAGCCTCTCTCCAAGGGCTTTCTAAAACACCCCCATGCGTGTTCAGCGATTATTTATTTTATATATTTATAGGTAGTTTAGGAGCTAGACGGTTTTTAATATTTTTTTGGGAAATTCTCACAACTATCAGACGTCGCATTTTTTTAAAACTTTTTTTTAATATTATAAATACTTTAATTATGGTCTACGGCCGATGAAAAATACTATCAGTCTTAGCTAAAACTTAGCTCAAAGGAAAAATTTTGCTCGACACCATTCGTTCTAGATTTTCAGACTATGAAAAATAAACTAAGAAGGGTGGCAATGACTCCAAAATAGTTTCAAAACTTCCACGGACTCTCAGCTTTCCATAGTAATACAAATATTAAGTACTTATCGAATGTCGGTGAAATTAGAGTTCGAACAAGATAAGGCATAAGGTAAGGCAAAAAACATTTATTTTTCATACTTATTATTCATACAATACCTACTGCGAAAGTAGGTATTGTATGTGTTTCCGCTTGGAGGTAGTCCTCCAAAAGCTGAAACTGAAGCTGAAGCTGAAATTGGTCATACGTAGCGTAGCGTGGCGTATATATAAATATACGGCCATCCTAAGATAGTCTAAAAAGTGATTGTTCCTAAAATACACTCAGCTGATAAAATTTTCGGTTTCCTAATTATTATTGTTAAGATCGGCTTCCCCTTACCGGGACAGAGCTTACTGATTGGAAATATACCCCCAGATTTACGAAACTGTTTGTGATCTGTCTATGCCTATAAAAATATTGATTTTAGTAGTCCTTTTTTTTTGTGGATGGGAAATCATCAAATAACTTCTCCCGCTCTGGGTGGAGCGGGAGGGCGTGTCAGACTTTTACTGACTAAACCAACCCATGTTCCTTCAGTTGCCTGTGCCAGGGTTACGGTATCTCTTTCGAACTACCCGCGACTCCGGCGGCATCGGCCCTATTGGACCCCGTCACTGCTGACATCTCTTTGAGGCGCGCGTGGAACACAACGCGCCGTCGCGTCGACCTGGGCCTGGTCCTTACCGGACGGCGAGCTGCCCATTACTCGTCGTCCGCAAGCCCGCGCCTACGGTGGCCGGGAATCGGCGATAGATTCCCGCCGCCCAGGGCGTCTCCTGCGGCGGCTATCGGCGCGAGGGCGCGGCTGTTGCCTCTCTCTCACGCGTTCCGCCTCCTCCTTCGCGAGCATTACTGCTTCGCAGAAGGAGGTGACGGCCTCCCATGCACTCTCGCTCCGCACCATGGCCTGGACTAGGTTTGGACGCGAGAGATCGCCGCCGCCGATCGCCTCCGTGAGAACACGGCGGTGCTCCGCCCAAGCCGGGCAGACCTCCACTGTATGCTCCAACGTGTCCTCCGGGCGATCCACACAATGGTGACACCCGGGCGTTTCCTCCCGCCTTATCCGAAACAGGAACCTCCCGAAACAACCGTGTCCGGTGAGGACCTGCGTCAGGCGGAAGGTGAGGACGCCGTGGTGCCTCTCCAGCCACTCCTCAAAGAGGAGACTTATCGGCGCAATTGTGGCGTGCCCAGCGCTGGGTTGCGACAATCGCACTCTCCATGTCGCCATGAGATCCCGCCGGAGCTGTGTCCGCTGTATCGTGATTTCTCGCGGCAGCGGAGTTACGCCCCGGCGTTTCGCCTCCTCGCGCCACTCCCACACGTGCGCGAGGACTTTTGCCTCCAGATCCCATGGCGGTAATTCAGACCGTGCGGTATCCCAAGTGTAATAAAAGTATTAAGTGTTTTCTGGTTGTGAGTTTGTGGTTTTGTGATCTAAGGACTATTTTAGTAGTCCTTAGATCACAAAACCTACAATTCACAACCAAAAAACACTTAATACTTTTATTGCATTTCCCATGAACTTAAATGAGTTAAATGCTATTCCAATGTGATATACGATCATTACCTGACATTTGTCCTATCTGCTAATACCACATATATCTAATACTGTAACAACCGCCAATGAAACATTGTAGTCGACGGGATATTAATTATGTTCTTAATAGCTTGAAATATTAGTATTGTGAGTAATGTGCCAGGACGAGGTAATAATGTTTAATAGTATTGCTGGAATCGCTTGTTTAACTCGTGCTAGTTTCTTATGAGGATCCGATGATGTAATATGAAGATACATAGATGGTTCTCTAGTTGTAAATTATTGTAGGTGGAACATCATGTTACTGAAGTTACTTATTAAATCTCTCTCCCTCTCTTTAATCTCTTTTAGTCTTATTATTTGGTTTTTGTCTTGTCTTATTATGTTAAATACATCCTCAGTAGGTACGTACCTAATAGTTTTCCAGTCGTTGTTATATAGGTTGTGTATGTGTAGTCTGAAATAAAAAATATGTTATTATTTTTCAGGTAAGCCTACTCAAAAATTTTTTTTCAGGCGAAGTTTTCCCCATGTACAACTGCTCAGGAAAATTATCTACTAGGTATCTTTTACTTTTATTTCACTTTTAAACCAAACAAAGCCATCTGTGTTAATATTAAATTAACTAAACAAAACAAAAAGCCACACATCCGAGCAACTTATTCATACAACATCGTTTAAGAGTATTAACAAAATTTCTGAAGCGAAATAATAAACCGCGCACGTCACCTCAAGATAAAAGGGATTAGCGCACTTGTGAAGCAGGTTGTCTTAACTTCCACAGTACCAAGCTAAACTTTATCACCAGTCACCACTCTATTTTGTAAGAAGTAGGGCTGAATGTAGCTTGGTAAAACAGCATTAAGACTTTGCAGGAAATAATCAGTGTGTTATTGCAAGTGTAGGTGAATCTTTGTATAATTTCATTTCGTGACAACCCTAATGTGTTTTAGTGTTGTAGTGCTGTCGATGAATTATTTTAAAATTAATAAATTTTTGGGGTAAGTACAATACAGTCTGGCTATCAATTTTCTTAGAATTTATTTGTGAACGACATTTGAATAATGTGGTAAGCAGTAGGTACCTATCTCATTTTTTTGTTAAAAGACGTTCTCATCTGACGTTCTCGTCTACTCACTCCCATAGATATTCCTAACAAATTGTTTATTTACTAAGTAGTCGTTAAACAACGTTTTTTAAACATGAACCACATGTGTACGACTTTGTTAGATTCATGGAAAGAATACCAAATCTATCGACATCCTCAAACCACATTCGCCCACCACTACCTGAACTTCATCAACAGTTAATAATAAGGGGTAAAGTGCAAATTTTAAGTGGCTCGCATTTGAACCGAGTTACCCCTTTATGACGCAGATACGGCAGGTGAAGTTACAACGTGTGATGATAAGGTTTCTTACGAATGGCTTACTTTGTTTACTTGATTACCTTGTGCACTAGAGAGAGGAGATAACATGTGATTACCGTTGATGTTCTTCGTGGTTGGATGTGAATATTTTCTTTGTCGTTCTCCTGAGTGCCATTCGGTTAGGAAGTTAGTAAAAACCTGAAGTGTGAATGTGTGAACTGCAACTTGCTTGTTATCTTGACTTTATCATTTCTTGTATTGTCTCCATGTATTAATGATAGTGAGTCGTATGACGTTAAGTTTTAACAAGTTTGGACACAATGAATGGTTATCAAAGAGCTGTGTCAAATTTTTTCATCCTAGCATCTTATTTTCTTTTGATTTACCAAAAGTAAATTTGATATCAGCTCATTTCCAAATGTTTGCATTTCTAAAACATACACAAACCCAAAAATATCTAAATTCATCTTATAACAGATTCAAAAAACATATAAAAATAAATTCTGTATATT
Organism: Cosmia pyralina; assembly: GCA_946251885.1. NCBI lineage: Eukaryota > Metazoa > Arthropoda > Insecta > Lepidoptera > Noctuidae > Cosmia > Cosmia pyralina. The sequence continues at coordinate 1,229,614 of OX276348.1, read as the reverse complement.
ATCGACCTACATAAAAATATGTGTAATAAAAGTTTATCCATCGAACTAAACAGTTGGTTTAGCGTTAAAATAGCGCATATAAAAATACACGTGCGCCCAGGTAATGGTGATTGCGACCGAATTGCGGCGCGCGCGCAGCCGACGTGAAACACATGGCCCGAGCGTTTACGTGAAGTACGACGAACGGGTCGTCTTGATAATAATTATTGAGGAATCTTGAGACATTTCTTGAAAAAAAAAAAAAAAATGGTGAAAGCACTGACAGCAAAATTGGTTCTAAGCGAGAATTCTCTCTCTCCCTCTCTCTCCTACACTAATACACTAATCTTGTACTAATACACTAATTGCGTACTTTCCTTTGTAAAATTTTCTTTCTAGATGACAACACAACTGGCGAAATGTGCGTGCTATAGGTACTCGTACATTTGTGCCCAAACCTTCGGGTATGATAAAAATAGTCACTGTTAATACCTACACAAGCTTAAAATTAAATTATCTTTTGACTTATATGCTGTTCTCATTGAATTTGACATTCAATCAATCTGCCTAGCCTTTTCCCAACTATGTTGGGGTCGGCTTCCAGTCTAACCGGATGCAGCTGAATACCAGTATTTTATATGGAGCGACTGCCTAGCTGACTTCCACAACCCAGTGACTGGGTAATACTTGGTAAGACTGGGTGTCAGACTTTCGGGCTTCTGACGACCCGTAACGACTGTCAAAGATCCACGAATGACAGCCGGGACCAACGGCTTAACGTGCTTCCCGAGGCACGGAGGAGTCTCGGTATGTAAAGATGGTCACCCATCCCGGACCAACCCCGGCAAGCGTAGTTTAACTTGATGGATCGAACCGTACGGCTGTTATTACTTAGCCAAGAGCTCCTCCACCATACCTGCTACATTATACCTGCTATTAATTTGAAATTATTGAAATTATTTTTATTTGTTGACATAATTATTTTAAATGACTTAACTCTTGAACTAAACATCACACTTCACACTAATATTTAATACATTGTTTCTCAGTTAGTGAATTATGTATGCAATTCTTATGAGAAATAAAGTTGTTCTTAAACCTTATATTATAAAGGCGAAAGTTTGTGAGTGTGTGTGTGTGTGTGTTTGTTACTTCTTCACGCTCAAACGGCTGGACCGATTTGGATGAAATTTGGTATGTAGATAGCTTATACTCAGGATTAACACATAGGCTGCTTTTTATCCCGGTCTACGCAGGTGAAACCGCGGGACGCAGCTAGTTTCACATAAATTTTAATTAGGCTTTTGAATGTATTGTTTCTGCATGTGATAATTTTTTTTCACACTTTCTTTCACTCACTCACTTTCTTTCTTTCTTTCACTTTTCTTTCACATTTTCTCTTTTGATGAAGTTTTGCTTGCTTTCAGATATATTTAGATCGCATTAATGCAAACTAAACACGGTAAAGCATACTATATTTTCCAAGGAGTCAACTTCTTCTCGAAGTTTCAGTTTCATTTACATTGAAAACCTTATTTCCGTTTTTAAAAAAGTTACCTACAGTAATCTTAATTAAAACCTTTATTTCCGTTTATAAAACTTACGGCAACACAGTGTGGTTGTGGTGACCAAAACCCAATGCAATAAAATCAATTCATCTTAAAGTATCAAAACCATTCCCTCCTACTACGCATGTCGATCAAGCGCAAACGCATCAAACATTTCAGTGGAACCAACAGGTAATTTACAGCTGCGTGCGCGCCGATACCAGTATATGTTTATTTTCGTTCATACTATTTATTTCGCTGCTCGCCTAACGATGATTAGATTTTATTATTACTACCATCCGATCTTTAATGGCGATTCGCCACCTGGTTTCCCGTGGGCGTGATTTTGTAGAATTACTGTACGGGATTGATTAGTTTTCTCAATCATTCCGCGGTTTATGAAAAGTCACAAAATTAAAAAAAAAATAGATCGATTTTTACAAATAAATGCGTTTTTAGGGGTTTTGAGACTAAGCGAAGTACCTACACCTCCACTACTCTTAGCAGTCAAAATTTCAGTTAGTTGTGTCGGCTACCGGAAATAATGTTTTTCCTTAAGTTTCTTTGCGAGCAGTCTTGTACTGCATTTTATTCAACATTTGGGCTCAAAATGTTTTCATTTTATCTGCACAATTTTCACTTGTTTTATTAAAATTTTCCCTCATCAAAGAGTCATCTTAACGAAACTATTCTATTAAGTTATTCTCAATCATTAGCGCGAGAAAATGTCCCGAGGACCAAGTTAATTTTCTGTTTGATTTGCAAAACTTCGAGAAAATGACTTCTCACCAGCACTTACCGCAGTAGGAACAGAACAGAAACAGTCGTAATTCAACTTGATCCAGATCCACATACAGTTAATTTAGCGTTCACCTTTTCAAAACAATTTAGCGGTGATAAATCGTTAGCACCTCGTGCTGTCGTCGCGTGTACGGCGCGCGGTCGTTGCGTTCCCACTGCGTGCCCGCGGCGTGCCCGTCACGCGGACAGCGCGACGCCGACGCGCCAGCGTGCCGCGCGGGCCTGTCCGCCCGCCTACAATACTTTATGTGAGGTGTGAATGATGGGTGTCCGATCTTGTTTATATTGGTGATTGAGCTAATTTGTTTACGAATTAGGTCATTTGTACTGGATTGTGCTGTAGATGGTATATTGTATTGTTGGGATTTGGTGTTACAATTTTGTTTTTAGACAGTTAATCTGAATCGTATATTTTTCTACATAGCATATATAATACGTAGGTACTATTCTAGACAAGTCTGCATTTTTTTTAAAGGTTTATCCTTAAAAAAAAAAGCAGAATTGTGTAGAATCGTTCACGAACATCATCAAACAACTGCTATTGCAGCCTTATGCAGAGATATCCGAGTATTGTTAGCCTCACATATTTTAAGTTTTTCTTTTTTTAACTAACTACCTTTTTTTGCAGATAACACCATAATAGCTGTCATTAGACAGCATTAGACGTATTAGAAGAGCAGCATGAAATATTGATTCGATTTGCTCGAAGATGACCTATTCGTTTAAGTTTCAGGGCACATCAGACCTCAAGGCAAGATAAAAAACATCAGTACACGACGGATCCACGCTACAGTTGCCATCTTCCTGCCCTTATCCCATATTACTTATCCCATATTACTTATCCCATATTACTTATCCCATATTACTTCTACGGTAGCCACAAAGAAAATTTGGAATTTAATGTGTAGACGTAAAGTACTAAGTTTGATTTTTAGGTCAGGCAATGCGTTATAAGTACATATTATATCTGTTTGCATTTTGGTTTCAAAACATTTAAAATACACAACATTATTACCCGTAAGCGGTGAAATCGTTGACTTACATCCAACTATTCCTTTCATCACGTACATTTACGTACTTAAACGTACATTTACGTACCTTTCGCACACATTATTATAATTCGTACAGCTGTGAGACATTATTTTAAAATAATATTGTTTACTCTCCACCGACCGTTTCTCACGTTTGCGTTCCCCGTTTATATTCGCTCGCCGTGTTTTGAATACATTTACGTGTATTTGTATTATATGCTGGTGTTAACATAAATATATCGGATTAAATTAATAGTTGTAATCAAATAAGCATTGGGGGAATAATTGGAAGACCTTTGATCAGAGTTGTGGTAATGGAGTGTTTAAGAAGTGCCACGGCAGCCAATCAAATGCATGCGATGTGACGCGACTCCAACGATGCACCAATGAACGACAGGTACAATAACTTAACTCCCACGCAGCTCGCAGTTCTACCTATTGTATCAGTGATAAAGGTGGGTAGGTAACTACAAAATGATATTATGAAACGATAACAACGGAAATGGAAATCCGACATAGATTGCTATTGCACATGGGTATTCCCTGTATAGGTACCGCCGCATTTGCAAGGTTAAAATGATAGTGTAACACAGCAGCAGAAATATAAATTGATAAGCGTACCGGACCGCCTAAATTAAAAGTAAAAAAAAAAACCTCCTAATACAACTAAGTACAACTTCATACACTAACCCCCAAGCAGTAGCTAGGTAAATCCTAACTAATGTTGTGAATGAGAAAGTGAGTTTGTTTGTTAGATAACCTTTCAAGGTAAAACTGCTGCACGAATTTGGATGAAATTTGGCACATGGGTAGACCATTACCTGGAGATGGAAATAAGTTATCCATCCCATCCTCGTCGCCAGTGTTCTGTACGGGACACGTCAATGATACAAGGCAACTCAATGCAGACTGTTTATTGATTCCTTAGTTAAAGTTACCCACATACATAACACTTTTCAACCTGGATCGCGGAAGAAGTTAGTAATATTATAATTTATTTAGGCACCTAAAGGTTTTGTAGTAAGTACTTACGTGAGGGACTTACAAAAAATGCATTAGGTATTACTTACATGGTGCACAACGACTTGTTGGGTGAAGCGCTGCTCACCTATACTCCATTTACAATATAGACATTTAAACAAATCTTTTTTACAGTCCGTTCAACCGATTTTGACTTCTATTGCGTTGGTGGCATGACAAATGGCAGCTGCAGTAAAAAGTTAGTATTGTAACCACTTTTGTGCCTTTAATGCCATCCTTATCCATAAGGAATAGAAGTAAAAATCGGTTGAACGGACTGTAAAAAAGGTTTGTTTAAAAATATCTAATCTTATTGTAAAAGGTCTGAGTACCTAATCTGTATTTAGGAAAGACATTTGGGACTCTCTATTTGAGTACCACAGATAATCATGTGTAAATACTTATGCTTTTTGAGCTTACAGTATACTTAAAGAAAAAACAAAAGAAAAAATCATCATATTTTTCAGAATCCCGCACTTAGCGGAAGGATTGTTGATTATAGAATGTTAGTAGTGGACAATGGTGCCGATTCTCTTGTACACCGAAGTAAACTAACTTAACTATCACTAAAATTCCTTACTGTTGGCTATGGGAATCTTAGAGCTATTCTGCAAAAAAAACCTCTAAATTTAGAAACAATTTTGACACAACTAAAATCGAGCTTGACAATCGTGACACCGCGTGGTATAGTGCCTGTAGTATATTTGCCCCGGTGGGTTTAATTGGACTAACGATATCAGTATGAAGTGACGAGGCTTGTTATATTTTATTCACCGACATCGCCGCCACCGCCGTTACCGGGTCAGATAACTTTTAGAGCTGGAGGGGCGCAGGGAGGGGGCAGCTTCAACGTGTTTTATATGGAATGTAGGTACCTTTTTTTTTTGTTACTTACATGTTGAGTCATAGGGGTTTACGGGTTCTATAAAGGTTTTCATTATTTTTGCGATAGGACTCACCGTTTTCGAGATATATGCAAAAGAAAAGAAAAAAAATACACTACCTTTTTTGCATCCTAAGTCAAGGTCTCGGTGTGAATTTTAGTTCATGTCAACTAATTTTATTCCACACGTTTTTAATCGCGACTAAACATAGTGTGATTTAGTTTGACAATTAAAATTTTAGAGTGAAAACAGTCAAATTCAGAATAGCAAAATTGCCATTTTCACTAAACTAATAACTCCGTACAATCTTAGTCCTGTCAAACTAAAATATAGTTAAGTTGTGTCACTTTAGTCAATTTCAGAATGGAAAATCGTCGTTTGACAGGAATAAACTAAATTTTAGTGATTTTTAGTCTAGTTTAGAGGCATTTGTGACAAGAGAATCGGCACCAATGTCTATGTGACTATCACACAAAAAGACGTAAACGTCTTAGTACCCAAATCGTAATATTTTTTTTTTTTTTTTTTGACTTCTATTTTTATTCTTTGATTATTATTGGCTTCCATGCACTTATACGCAAGAAAACAGCGTCGCTACTGAGGACAGTGAGGGGCAGTCGGAACAGCATCCTGAAAACTGTAGCCGAGAGCATCGGCTCTCCGATTGTGCAGCTGTTTGTGAGGAGGCTGATTTTTACTAACACTAGGCAATAAGTTATTTTTGTATGTTACTAACACTATATGGATATTGTGTGTCCGAAATAAAATGATTCTATTCTTCTATTCTATTCTATTATTATTGTTTGATTTTATTTGAAATTAATTTAATTTATTTTTATTTGAATTTGTTTAAAATTATTTTGTATTATTTTGTACCCTTATTGTTTTGGTTTTCATTTTGATTCGCTTTCAATGACTTTCGTTTATTGTATTTTGATTAATTTTAATGATTCTTGTTCTTATCAAACTTATTGTACCTACCTAGTTATTAAGTGAATGATGTGGTCGCCTATAATTGGAAGCGCACATTTGTGTTGTCCGTATCTGCAATAAATTAAGTATGTAATTGTGTAGCCTCTGTTGGCGATCCATTAAATAAATAAATCACTATTTTCGATACCCACTGGTTTTAAAATGCCTACCAAGAAATACACGGCCGTAATTACTGCATTAATTCCGTGAAAACCCGTCCAAAATTGTAATAAAATCGCAACAACAGATAATTTATACAAAATAGATCAAAATTCGTGGTTCACGGTGATTAAAGTCCTCCAAGATAGAACAAATTAATACTTGATAACACAATTAATTTGATACTCGGGGCGGCGGCGGTGCTTGTGTTAGCGAGTAGCGAGGAAAACTTGCCTTACTGTTCATTATAGTACTGTTGTTTATCACTTGGTTTTCACCATTGGTGATAAACCGATTTGGACGTAACATGGACAAAACAATTATCATGAAAAGTGAAAAATAAAAAACTTTTTTATAAAAAAAAACAACCGACTTCCAAAAATCTTTTCTTTTCACATTTTAGTGGGTCGGTTTGTTTCAACAACCTGATGTCAACTGCTCATCACCTTTTATAAAATATTGTTTTTTCCGATGCAGATCGTTAATTGTTGAGGAGTTCTCCTGGTATTTCACCATCAGCTCCACTTCACCTCCACTATGTTCGTTACACTGCATTGTAACGAACATATTATTTTTAGCAAACATTAAAGTGATCGAATCGCAACCCGTGAAATACTTACTATAGAGTAGTTCCGGTGGCCTACTGTGGTCTTCATCATCAGTTCTACTTTAACAAATAGTGCTTTCCGAGAGAAAATTCAGTTAAGAGTTACTATAGAAAATGTCGATGGCTATAAGAGTAGGGGAAGACCAAAGAAACGATGGATGGACTGTGTGAAAGATGACATGGCTAGAAAGGAGGTGACTACCGAGATGATGACTAATAGACAAGTATGGAAAAGAGACATGTTGCCCCGACCCCAAATAGATTGGGATAAGGGCAGGAGAATGATGATGAGTTACTATAAAAAAAATACCCAAATCGATATAGGTCTGCCTATAATATTTGAAGATTTCTCCGGGATCCCATCATCAAATCCTGACCTGATGACAATGCGACTACCTTGAAAGTATACCCTTTCAAACAAAAAAATAAATTTCCAAATCGGTCCAGCCGTCTTTGAGTAATCGAGGAACATAGAAAAGAACCTCCTGTTTTTGAAGTCAGTTAAAAACAGGGTATGAAAACTTGGATGTTTTTTAATCGCTGAAACTGATGACTTGATTTTGCACGATTTTGCTTCCCAAATATGGACGTATTTACATAATAAGGTCTCTGCAGATGCAGAGACCTATATCGATTTGGAGTGTTTCGGAAACACTAAGATTAGTGTTTCCGAAACCTTCCTAGTAAATACAGATTATTCCTGTCTATGAACACTAAATTACATAACTTCATACTTTCAAACGAAACAACTGCCCTGGTTTCCTCCCCGCTAAACCTTGTCACTGCTACCTTACCTCAAAACTCGTAAAATTTTCAATTTGCCCGCTAAAGTTTCACCTGATAAACGTGAACTTAGGTGCGTTAAAAGGAAAAGTATTCCTCCGATAAGACGCCAGCGGTCCGGGTAATGACTGCGGGGCTGCTATCGTAAGGTTTGTAATTTACTTACTGGGATTAGCTGCTATCTGATCCGAGTTACCGTAAACTGGTTGGAAGTATTACGTGATGTAGAGCGGGGTTACCTCGGTCAGATGATATCCTGTACTAGAATCTAGAAGCAGTTCCGAAACTTAAAATTATTTCATTCTAAGAAGTTTTTGGAGGAAGAACCTTGGTACTTTTAAGATCTTGGTAATGTCACAAGTGCTGCAGTAATTTTTGCTATAGAAACTGTAAGGCATTAAGGCAATAGGAGTTTCCAAAATATGACATCTGGCCACATTGTCACTTACATAAGGTAAAAGATTATTTGAGGGGTAAAATGCTAGTAATAAAAAGAAATTTAAGTGGTAGGTCTTATTGGGTTTTTCCATCTGAAATTTCTCAGTAGCAGCCCGGAGTCTGGATTTGTGCCCTGTTGATGGCAAAAGGCTCGCCCCCTGTTATCGAAATATGGGTGTACCTGAGTGTATGGGTGTGGTTCACCTCTACCTTACCCTTCGTGGAAACAAGGCGTGATATGATGTAATGTTTTTGTAATTTTTAACCGACTTCAAAAAGGAGGAGGTTATCAATTCGTCGGAACCTTTTTTTTTTTTATTTTTTTTTTATTTATTTTTTTTATGTATGTTCCCCGATTACTCGAAGATGGCTGGACCGATTTGGATTATTTTTTTTTTGTTTGAAAGGATATACTTCCCAGGTGGTCCCATGATCATCAAGTCAGGATCTGATGATGGGATCCTGGAGAAATAGAGAGAACTCTTCCAATTTTATAGGCACACTTGAAGCGATTTGCATAGTCTTTGGAAGAGTACTTTCTTGGAGTGGTCCCATTTCAATTTGGTGAAGATCTGATGAAGAACTTCTGAGATAGGCAACGGAACTCCTCAATAAATGATAGCAAATGGACTGGGATTGCTGAAATCTCATGTCTGTTTGTTGTTCACACCAGTTCATAACATAACATCACGCCAGTACGCTGTGAAGGGGTAAGCACATGTGAACCACTAAAAAGTGAAAAATAAAAACTTTTTTACAAAAAAATACAACCGACTTCCAAAAACAACACTACAAAGTGAAAAATAACTTTAATTTCGGAAGTCGGTGGCAAAAACGAAAATACATTTAATCAGACACCGACTTCCGAAATTTAAGTTATTTTTCACTTTGTAGTGTTGTTTTTGGAAGTCGGTTGTATTTTTTTGTAAAAAAGTTTTTTTGCTAAAGAGACTGTATGGCATTGCCATGAATGAGCATTCTTTCCAAAATCTGTCATCTGGCCACATTGTCACGAGTTTCAAAAGGTAAAAATTTATAATAGGAGCCGTAAGATGTTCCTAAAAGATCCCACTAACAAAGTGCGTATTGTTCTGGATACTCATTACACGGGAAAAAAACATTCACAGTTTTAAAAATTGCTTGCATTAAATTACATGAATGAAATTAAATAAAAATGCTTATTCTGTTAATAAGATGTCGAAATCACTTTTAAACGTCATATTATAAAAAGAAATAAGCTAGATGGAGTCGAAATTTGCTATCTGACTACCCCAGAGAAGCATATTGGCTCTTTTAAAGTCAAGACATAATCTTGGTCAAATCATAATTATGAGGACCATGTACTATATATTGGTGAATTGCGGGAAATCTTTTTATGCGGGTGAGTTCGTGTGCCCTGTGTGGTGTCGTTCTGCCCATGCAAAGTTGGTGGATACAGCGTTGAATGAAACGTTCATCACTGGTTGCTTAAAACCGACCCCGGTTCAAATGCTGTATCCACTAGCAGAAATAGCGTCACCAGTAATTCGCAGAGAGCGGTGGCAAGCTCCAGAGAGAGCCAAAATGGTCTTCGACACAAGACAACATTCGCACGACAACCATCCTTGTCTCCCAAAGGCCGAAACAGTTTTTCAAAGTGTGTCGTCCCACTCAATGGCGAACGATAAAAAAAAGACTGAAGCTGAGGTGAGACAGTGAATCCTCACCCAAACCAATTGTTCTACCTGCTGAAGATCTTCCGCCTGGACACGAGTTGCCTTGGGTAACCTGGAAATCTTTAAACAGACTCCAGACCAAGGTTGGCCGAAGCAAGGAAAACCTGTTCCAGTGGCGGAGGTGGATTCATAGACGACTCCGCCTTGGAGTGTAAATGTGGTGCTATTCCACAAAAAATGGGACACTTAATATCGTGACCTGCGTGTCCTGTCAGCTGCACATTACAGGAAGTAATGAACGCTGGTGATGGCGCCAAACACGTCGCCGAATTCTAGGCTGAGATCATTTAGATTGTCCATTTGAGGAAAAAACCACACATATTTTAGTGGACCTGTCCAGTCAGTCAATCCGCCTTCGTATGCTGTACTATCTTGTTACAGGCTGTGCCTACAATCTTTTACCAAATGCATAAGATTAATTGTACATTTGGTGACTCAATGAAGTCTCAGACGGCATCCACTGCCAGTCTAAATAAAAACTCCACATTTCAGACGAAGGAAACGTCAATTTCTTTTTATAAGCTTTAAAGGTAAAACAAAGGCATTTACATTGTAAGTGCATCCAGCTGTGATCCAGGTGCGTTGTGAGTGTGACCGAAGTACCGAGAAATGCTCTGAACAAAAATGTGGCTATTTATACAGCGGCACCTTTCAGCTGCAGCTTCGAACAATGGTAGGAACCAACCTTTCAATATGATACGCTTGTTTCCGAGTTAAGTCTGGATTTTAAACCCGTTTATAAAACATTGGTTTAAAATCCAGAAAATAACTGTGTAAATGATTTTTTTAAATATTTTAAAATACTTTCTGAACGCAAAAAAGTACGGCGAAAGAAAATGTTTCAGTTGTAATCGGCAACACGCGATGTATGTCATTGCATGGTGTTCATTGCTCGTTTCTTGACTGTTAGAGAAAAGGCAAAAGCTCTGTCTTGATACGATTATGGTCAGCCTCCACAGCGGTGGCGGCGAAAGAGTAACTGTGGTAAGCAGATAATCACCATCACCACCACCGACACTAAACACGATTTTTTGGCAGAGCTACCAACTTTCCGCTGGCTTTAATTTTCAACAAACAGTTCAGTTAACCAGTTGGAATTGAACGGATAATGTTCCAAAAGTCACCAACAACTAACAAACATAACTCTTGCACAGAAATAATCGTGTTATTTTAAAATCGCCACCTTCCAATTAGGGTGGGTTCGCACTGACCGTAAAAACATTCGCTGTACAGTCACAAACACAAATAAAGACGTTAAATTTAGAGGCGTGCGGTTCGAGCACCTGGCGCCGACGGCACGTGCCGCTTTCGTTTTCGGGGTGTACTGTACTTCGAGGATTGGTATAGAGTTGTATGTAGAGCAATATTACATAAAAACGAAGTAAAGCGAAGTGAATTGTTTTAATTCTAGGAAACTATTATACAGGGTGTCGGGTAATGAATGGATAACCTTGAAATGTCTTATAGTATAACTTATGGCCGTTCAGAAAAAAAATTGAAACAAAATATATCATAAGTAGTACCTAAGTTATGATTTTTTTAAAAGAAAGGTCTAATTTTTTTTACCTTGTTTTACTTTTATGAACACTACGATCAGAAATGAATGGATTCCATCGGTTTGTTGTTATTTTATTATTATACACGAACTATGCTAATAGATAAACAGTCAATAGTATGACTAGCTATTGCACTTTTTTATTAAAAAATTAGCAGATTAATTAATTTTAGAAAAACTTTGCAAAATTTATTTTTTAAACTATGTTTAAACATCTTGGGTATAAAAAAAATGTATGAATACATGAGTGGCCAATAATTTTAAAATAATGTCACTTTCAAGTAGATTTTATAATGGTACAATTCATAAATGTATAAATAGTAAACAATAAATAGTGAATTATTGCGATTAATGTAGAAAAGGAGAAAATTTTACTAAATATCAAAATTTGTAATATGGGAACATTTTTTAAATTTAATTGTACCTGAACTTTGGGGATTAATAAAAAACAACATTTAACATAAACAACACTTTATTATCATTCGTTTATAATAAATGTTCAAACTGCCGGCCTCCCACTCTTATGCAGGCCCTACATCTACGGATAAATGATCTACGGAGCAGTCTTGTGTACCGTCGTTCACTAATTTTTGATGCGGCTGCTCTGACTCGTCTTCTTAATTCTTCTAAAGACCTTATAGGCTTACAGTATACTTCCTCTTTAAGGCAGCCCCAATAAAAAAAATCCAATGGATTTAGGTCCGGTGAACGTGGAGGCCACAAAATTGGCCCCAGCCGCCCGATCCATCTATCTGGGTACGTGTTATTTAAAAATGCACGAACAGATACAGCATAATGTGCAGGACAGCCGTCATTTTGCAACCAATATGACTCCCTCAGCTCCTCGGGCACTTCTTCTAATAAATTGGGGAGATCATTTTGAAGAAACTCCAAATAACTTTGCCCTGTTAAATTCCCCGGTAATTCAAATGGCCCGATTATTATTCCACTTAATATTCCAGTCCAATAATTGATTTTAAATTGGTATTGGGATCTATCTTCACGCATAAGATGGGGATTTTCTAATTCCCAACCGTGTAAATTATGAAGATTCATGTATCCATCTCTTTTGAATGTTGACTCGTCGCTCCACAGAATTTTATTAAAAAATTGCGGGTCTTCTTCGATTTTTGCCAGCATTTGTCGGCAAAAACGCAATCTAGCTGCATAATCTCTTGGTTGGAGAGTTTGCACGCGTGTAACGTGGTAAGGGTGGAATTTATTTTTTTTCAAAATATCGTGCATGTTCGATTTTCCGATACCTGTGCGTCGAGCTATTGTTCGTGTAGAGGTAGAAGGATCGTTTTCGATTTCCTCAAGCACGGCTTCTTCTACATCAAGACGAGCGATTCTTCCACTGCTTGTACCACCGACACCACTACCAGGCAATCTTCCTTCGGAGTAACAACCGTGGACACGAATAAATACGCGGTAGTTTGGGTGGCGCGCATTAGGGTATCTCTCCCTATAGAGCGCTGCAGCTGCATTTGCGTTACCTCTGCATTCTCCATAAATGTAATGCATATTTGCATATTCTTGTGCCGTATACTGACGTGGCATTTTGATACACAAAAACACAAAAGTCTAGTTTAGTCCAAAAACAAACCAAATCGTCGCAAATATCACCAAACAAAACAAGTCCAAATCAGTAAGCAAAACGAATAGTCCAATAAAATAGTCACGTGGTCGTTTTAACACTGATTCAAAGTAAATCACGATAATTGCAAACGGAAACTAAATAAACACATGCGAAGTCGAGCAAGTCGAGAAACGCACTAAAAGTATGAGTGCTTACCTGATGTTTTACATTTATTTCCTCTCTCTCGCACCTAGCCGATTCAAACCCTCTTTGTCTAACATAACACAAAAGAATGACAGCACGGCGTGCGCGCATGTAGCAAATATGAAGGTCACACGACCCATTTCACGCTTTTAAAGTAACTATTTTAATCATTATGAGTATTTGTAAATTTCTGACAATTTGGTTTCAATACGCAATTTTTATTCACTACAAATTCCTTAAATGTATTTTTGATTAATCTTCAGTGGTCAGAAGCAATTTAATTTAAAAAAAGTTCCTACATTACTTTTGACATTTGGTAAAATTTTCTCCTTTTCTACATTAATGGCAATAATTCACTATTTATTGTAGATACATTTATGAATTGTACCATTATAAAATCTACTTGAAAGTGACATTATTTTAAAATTATTGGCCACTCATGTATTCATACATTTTTTTTATACCCAAGATGTTTAAACATAGTTTAAAAAATAAATTTTGCAAAGTTTTTCTAAAATTAATTAATCTGCTAATTTTTTAATAAAAAAGTGCAATAGCTAGTCATACTATTGACTGTTTATCTATTAGCATAGTTCGTGTATAATAATAAAATAACAACAAACCGATGGAATCCATTCATTTCTGATCGTAGTGTTCATAAAAGTAAAACAAGGTAAAAAAAATTAGACCTTTCTTTTAAAAAAATCATAACTTAGGTACTACTTATGATATATTTTGTTTCAATTTTTTTTCTGAACGGCCATAAGTTATACTATAAGACATTTCAAGGTTATCCATTCATTACCGGACACCCTGTATATCTTATCTTATCGTTAAAACACTTTTCGACTTTTCCCCGTTTCTTATTTTAAACTTTAAGTCAACTTAATTCTACCTTAACATTAACATCAGTGTAACTATGTACCTACTTATTTCATGTTTTAACTTGTCTTAACTTTAAGTAAGGGGGCAAATATCTAAATCTAAATATAGAATGATTGTTTAAGTCTTACGAAGTGTTGTGTAAAAATTATAAAAGTTAATTATTGGTGAACATCTTACGTCAGAAAACTTATTCTTTCACAAACAAAAGTATTTTCCTATATATTAATAGGAATTAGGAAAATATAGGAAAATACTTTTGTTTGCGACAGTATATGTTTTAACGGTGAAAATTAGTGAAATATCAGTATATTTCACTAATTTACAGTCCTTTTTTTTTAGGTGGTATCATCTACTCCTTGTCAATCTATCGACTCCTAAATACCGTCAGTGTATTTATTCCGGTACTTTTACGGGGAACCTGGTCGCCGTCGCCGGCTAACTTCTTTCAAAGTCCGAATGCTACAGATGTTATTATTTGCACGTCCAATAGGCTATTTGTTTTTCTTTTTGACTGTACTTTTATTAACTTTGCTTGAATTAAATTGCTGAATGTTTTTTTTTTATGTTTGTTGGAATTTTGGTTTAATTTTATACTGTGGAAGTAGTCTAGTCCCGTTCTTTGGGGTATTATTTTCCGGGAAATGATTTCATGTCATCGTCACCGTTGAGCCTATGCAGTATAGTAGTAGAGGCTGTCACAGCAGATGGCATCAAATCGTTATGAAAAAATACTGTTCCGATTTTCAGAACAATCTAATATTCTAAATGAACGTCTGCAGAGTAACTTCCAGCCATAGTTTTCTATTGATGAACAGATTTCAGCCAGCTAAAATGAAACTGCAAAGTAGGTTACCAATAATAAATTACTGCGACCCGTCACTCACGCTCAAAGGTATGCAATAAACTAACAAATCCCTTTGGACACCACCCATAATAACTAACGAGCTATATTATTGCACAGATAAATAATGCAAGTAAATCAATTAAGTTTTATGATCTGTGCTCTGTTCAGACGCACTGGCATAAAGCGACGTGGCCAATAGACTTTATAACGTCTCGATTTTCCGAAATGCAGGAATTCGTTTTATGACTAAAGTATCAATTATGGCAGACATTTATGATCTCGATTTTCTTACTAGGTGCAATAAAATGTCCTTTCGGTACATTATAATTTGTTAGTCACGAGTGTGGCTCCTGTTTTATTGCTGATCTGAGAAACTAGGATTATGAATGGATTTACTAGATTTTCTATTTACAGTGCGTACCACTTGCGGATCATTCGAAAGTACCTACTTAGTATTACATCAAACGTGTAATATGATAGCTTTGTTTAGGATTTGGATGACATATTAGTTGTTGGAATATTTGGTTATATTAAAAGTAACTTAGAGATAACCATTCTAAAAATGAACGCCCTACCACAGCGGTTACGCTCACATGCAATGCAAAGAAGTTTATAGACGCAATACACTTAGTTGGTCTTTTTCATTGGTTACTCAGTCACGGCAAGTACGGTCAATAACTAAACTAAATAAAGACCTTACAGACTAACATACATAAAAATATACATAATAAGCCGACGAAGCACGGACGTAAACATACCGCGGCGATGTTTTTTCACGCACTGAAATTTCAACGCTCTACTTAGCGCCCAGAGTTGAAAATCCAACAGTGTGTTTTTTCGACGCGCTAGAATGCACTCTGTTGTTGTTAAGTTGGATTTTCAACGCTCGGCTCAACAACGAGAGTTGAAAATCCAGTGCGCGATAAAAACCTGCCGCGATTTTTTTACGTCCGTGCGCACGTCGGCTTACACTGATTTTTTTTATGAAAACAGCCGACGATGTTGACAGCCGGATTTGTTGGTCAACTAGTGTATAAATGACACGAACGCGCGACAGAGCGAACATGTCGTTTCATACAAAGCGCATGCTCCCCGCCGTACAATGTTGAAAACTGGACTAATCGCACAATTATTTGACTTGCGGCGACGATTCAATGTTTACAGTAAAGTCGCCGCACGCACACAAGTAAAGTATTGCAATAAGTATTTCCTCTCACACATTGAAATAATCATGTTTTGTGGAGGAGCATTCATTTTTACAGTGGTTCATCTCTACCACCGAAGTCTGTAATTAATCTCGAATTTTCTACCGGTTGTATTTGGCTGAAACTTCATCACGCATTGAATTTCGGGATAAAAAGTGAAAACAATGTCCTTAATAAACAAGTCACGAATCGGAAATCCCGACATAATTCTGCAGAGGAAATTAAATAAAAAAATAATCTGGTGAAAACAAATGCAGTTCAGATGCAGACTAGTTTTAATTGCACTAATATAGAGCATAATATCTAAGTCAGCTAGTCATCACCCATAATGCTAAATATCCACGCCTCATTGCACGATATCACGCTATCGTCGGTAGGGGCTGGCTGGCTGCCAAGTCCACGACTGGACGCCAGGTAACTCTGGCAATGGTTTGTGTGCGTTCACTTGGGAAAGCGGAGTGGAAAGCTAGATTTACTGTTGGGCAAGTTAGTAGAGAAAGCTAACATGGAGTGTTTGAACGGAATTATAATTATAACGCATAATGCAAAATCTTGTATTGGTATGCAGGGGAAACGTTTTGAAAACTGTCAAATCGAAATTGTCTATATCAAAACCGTCCTGTCGGTTTTTGAAGAATTCTTAAACGGAGTTTAAACTCATAATAGCAATTGATTCGAAAAAATATCCATATGAACGATTATTCCTTCCTTATGCTCGGTTTTGAGGTCCTCAGATAAACCTTCGATAGTAATTTACTTGTCTTTTAAACTGCGTTCAAAACCCTCAGAAACCGGGACTAACTAAATTACTTTCAAACAAGTTGTGTTTTTTTTCCATATTCAATTATATATAATGCGATATCATTAGTATGTGAAACTAGCTGACAGCCTAGCTCGTACACATGCCTAGTGTTTCCAACCAGACACTCGAGAGTTTACCATGTGAGATTGAGATTTAGTATGTTGCAGTATTTTTGTAGTCGATCTTCATTTCGTGCAATCAAAATAAACCTTATTTACTATTTGTTTTTACTTACTTTATTTTTATTTGTTTTAGGCTTTTCACCTACGATTAGCTTGCTTCACTGTCCCGGTGTAAACGCACCCGATCGACATGGGCGCGATAAAACGCAGGTATTTACGGTCGGCGTGCGGCCTATTGTTTCAATATCGATCGCTAACATTGCTGTTTACCCAGTAATTGTGTACGTACTAGCTCTGGATTTGTCATCATCTCGCCAAGGAAGGTATAGGTACAATTTCTTATTAGAAGGACTATGTGGTTATAAACGCAAGATTGCGCATAGGCAGCAGCATTCTTCTGTGTGCTGTTCTAAAGTTGACCCTTCCCCTTACCCTTCTTTTCCTGCCCTTGTCCATGTGACTTGGCGCAACACGTTTGTTTCTTCCATTAGGCCCTGTCAGCCTTCACTCTATCATTCACTCATCTAATACCTATTCTCTCATTCTTTGTATTCACGATTCTACACATTAAGGGTGAATTCGACCAAAGTTTTATACCTAGTATAGTATCCCTTCGAATAAATTTTGAATTATTATTTATTTATTTGCTGTAAGCACATCACACATTTTACAATATTACTGGCGGTTTTTGTACATGAACCCTGTCAGGGCGCTGTAAAACATAATGTTGGTTTGCTGTCGAATTTGTAGACATTGAATTAACATAAAAATTAAATAAAATAACATAAAATGTGTTATGTATGTGTGTGTAACGTACCGCGGCTGCGTCCCGGCTAAGTAATACCTACTTTGAGTTATTAAAGTCAGTGTGTCATTGACTAGCGTGTTTGACTGTTGTCCGTACCATACCCACCTATAACTGCATATCTAACAAAATGCAAATAAAATACATTGAAATAACATAATTTCGGAAAAATAAATTGTTAGTCCAAATAACAATAAAAACAAAATAAAATACAATAACACACAATAGCACAGATACAGTCAAATTTAAGTCAGGTGGTAATAATTAGAATTTTGACAGTTTCTAAATACAAAAATTGTCAGTCGTCAATTTTATTCCACGGTTAGGTACAAGATATCTAACTTTGGTCAAATTAGCCCTCTATCGTGAGTACAAAGAGTGGGGGAATAACGGTATTAGATATGAGTGAATGATACAGTGACGGCTGACAGGGCCTAATCTCTGCTATACGGCCTTTAAATTTGACATAATTATGTGATAGCCTACATTTACCGCTAATACAAATATCGTCCGCAAACACAGCCGTAAGTATGCAAGCAACTCTTTCAAAATTTTCTGAACATTTTCGGGTATGCACTTAATACCAAACTTCACACAATTATAACAAAAGTACCAAAGCAAGTGGTGATTACGTCATCGGTCTTGAAGGTATATCTAGTAAACATTATTGAAAAGTATTCGACAAATCCAGCTTAGTGAACAGTTCCTCCCATTGTTGTGAACAGGTCCTCGATCCGTGTATACGCTACAAAAATCATATAGGTAGCTGACAGCGATCTCCTCCGTACAGTTTATTATGCATTGACATAATCGGTGATTGTACTGTATTGGAGTTTGGGGAGGTGCATGTAAAACGCATCTCTTAAGCCTTGAAAAAGCGCAACGGTCCTTGCTAAAGACAAAGTCATTCAAACCATACATATTTCCCACACAGACATTATACGAGTTGTGCCGGGTATTTACAGTAAGACAACATTTATTTTCCAGATAATTAATAAAAAACACGTATCTACCCAATATGATCCAGGTAAACATATATTATAAGCGAACAACTCCAAACGTAATTGAATCTGTTAAATGTCACACGGCTTTTGCAAGACGAAAATACGCTTTTCTTTCTGTATATTTATATAACAAAATTCTTAAATCTTTATCCGCTAACGCTACTCGAATGTAAACTTAAAATAAAAAACTGGCTCTTTACACTTGATTTACACTTTACTGGATGTAGAGAAAATAATAAATAATTAATCTCATTCTACAAAGGAACACATACATAAACATACCTTTCTTTCATATACCTACTCATACACAAAAACACGAACGGATACCCACCTACACGTACACATACACACCTCCCACACACACACACACACACACACACACACACAGCACGATATAATAATTTAAGAATGTTTTTCCATATTTTTCCATGTTTTTTCATACTTTTCATTTTTGTTATTGTATTTTGTTTTATTTTGTTGTAGCTTCTTTTAAAATTGTATTTTGCAGCACATCTAACATTAGTACCAAATAAAATGGGAGAGTGCGCCGACTCCTGACATACAGGTACACCTAGTTCAGGAGTCAGAGGCTTCAAACAAGTTTATGTAACCATTACCTATGTCAATAAAGAATTATGAATTACACTTTTGCAACTTATTCTTGAATTTCCGATGTTTGCAAATTACTACTTTGTATCTTTTCACTTTTAACCTTAGATTGTCCCATAGAAATATAAAAAACATATATCTATGGATTGTCCGATGTAAATAATACGAATTAGTCACACCAATGTATTCTCTGAACATCAAAAAGAGTCAGTTTAGACAAAAGCCTCAATTTAAACGCAATTACGAATCCGTTAATCTGTCTGAAATGAATCGACGGCACAGTTTCACGGTCACGGCGGCCACATCAAAGAGTTTCGATGCAAGGGATGTTGCTCCCCCGTGCAATACCACCCTCTAGGTATTCTGTATAACATGCTCGAATGATTGTGCTGCGGGAAAATGATGCGTGCTTTTTTATTTTAGGATTGTTCTTATTTTTAACCGACTTCAAAAAGGAGGTTCTCAATTCGTCGGAACATTTTTTTTTTTAATTTTTTTTTTTTTATGTATGTTCCCCGATTACTCGAAGATGGCTGGACCGATTTGGATTTTTTTTGTTTTGTTCGAGAAGGTCCATCACAGTTGGTCCCATATAAAATTGATTACCTTTGCTACGGTAGTTTTTGAGTAAGCTTCAATAATACGTATTTTTTCCCCACTTTTATATGGATGATGTTCTAGTTGGTTTTGCAAGTAGTGGTATTTGAGTTTGTGTGGGGTAGGTACGCAACTAAACAGTGAAAAATAAAAACTTTTTTACAAAAAAAGACAACCGACTTCCAAAAACAATACTACAAAGTGAAAAATAACTTTAATTTCGGAAGTCGGTGGCAAAAAACGAAAATACCTTTAACTAGACACCGACTTCCGAAATTAAAGTTATTTTTCACTTTGTAGTGTTGTTTTTGGAAGTCGGTTGTCTTTTTTTGTAAAAAAGTTTTTTTATAGTTATATATATAAGTAGTTCAATGTTTTCTTTTGAAAGACAAACTACTGAAGATCCCTAAGTCGCTGGGATTTCAAGAAGAGGTGACGGCTTACCTATATGGAACTTCAGTATCTTCTGAGCTTTTTAACCGAGAATATTAAAATACCCTTTTCTGTAAAATCGTAGGTGCTCTAATTTATGCCTACAAGCAATTTGCTCGCACCACAATCAGTCGCACGCGCAACAGAAGGGCCAGTGCGCACGTACTCGCAGTCGGCACAGTCGCGATTCGACACCTGAGTACACTGCACCCTTGCGTTTGTTGTGGGGGATGAAGGTAAATAGTATGGAGTCTGATTCCAATCGAAACACTTATAATATTCGCGTAATAAATAGTTAGTTATTATTTTAGTTATTTTTTATAGTTATTTTTCAGTTATGTTGTGTTTTTAGTTGTTTTCTGTTTAGGCTTTTTTATTGTTAGTTTTTTTAAATATTTTTTTTAGTTGTTTTTTAGTTTTTTTTTTTTTTTGTTTTTGTTTGTTAGTTTTTTCAGTTTATTGTTGTTTTTTTTTTTTGTTTCTTGCTATTGATGTTACCTTACTGTTATCAATGATAACCAAGCTATCATACATGGTTCTGATTAGTATAAATTGTGCAATTGTTACCATACCTATTATTATTACAAAGTGATATCTCTTCACATTCAATCTGCAAAGTGATCGATGTAGTGGCAATATACTTAAAACAATGTAATATCTGAAAGCTCTATACTTCATTTGCAAAAAGATTAGACATTTAAACAAACCTTTTTTACAGTTCGTTCAACCGATTTTGACTAATATTGCGTTGGTGGCATGACAAATGGCAACTGCAGTAAACAGTTGGTATTGTAACCATTTTTTTGCCTTTAATGTCATCCTTAAGCCAAAAAAAATAGAAGAAAAAAATAAAAAATAAAAGAAATAGAAGTCAAAATCGGTTCAACGGACTGTAGAAAAGGTTTGTTTAAGTGTCTAATTTTATTGTTAACGGAGTATAGTCCGAAATCATTACAGCACATCTCTGTTTATTGAAAGTCCGTATAATATTCTCATTTATATTAACATTGTTTTGGAGATTAAACGAAGAGGATTGAAAAATTCGCGTACTTCTGTCTCTTTTCCTTGCTCTCTCTAATAATTGTCTGTATTCCCACTCTTTTCTTGAGCCCGGACCAGCCATATTTATTATGGATTTCAGACCAAAGTACTTCTTCATCTGAAAATAAACCTGATCTTTGAACTAAATTAAAACACGTTATGTAACTTCTACCAAAACTTTTTGCCACAGCTAAACTACTATTTTACGTTAGGTATCGAAACAAAACAACTGACCAAATCCGTCTCCATACTTCCACTCACCGTTTTAAACAGATTCGATCACACATTAGAGGGGAGGACCAAAAAAATTGTCACAGGAACAATTACACGGCATCTGTCGCTTCTGCCGGCTCCGGCTGCCGTCCCGCTGCTGTCCCGCTGCCGTCCTCGTGCCGGTCCGGTCGAATTTATGCTGATTGCATTACACTCCACCGTGAGGGAATAAATTAAACAAGTACGCGAATGACTCATACAGGGTAGTTATTGATTATATAAATTGGGCGCATCTGGCTAGGTGGAATAGAAAGTTATTAGGCTTGTTCAAATCTACTCTCTACATGGTACATCTACGTGGTTCCATTATGAAAAATAGCAAAATCAAAGAGGTGAAACAATGATCATGTCTCATACAGATAACCATTTGCTTTATAGACAATACAAATAAAAAGAGACATTTTGTGTATATCGCACGTAACATTACCTATTATGTGTTTTAAGTACACTTACTTCTAACTACCAAAAAAAGAAAAGAGAACCACAAACATCAAAAAGCAAACATCTCATGACGCGCATGTTCTATAACAATCCAGACTCGCTTCCATTACACCATTATATAGTTCCTGGAAGACGTTCCTATGCATTGTTCGACTGTATTCCTCCTATTAATGGGCGAGAAACGATTTGTCACCCCAATTAGCATAAGGAATTCATACACGCACCTATTAGTCTTGCGACATTCCCTGAAGTGTCTTTTTGGAGATGTCGCTGCGACTATGCGATTTGTCGAAGCCAAACTGTTGCGGTGTGATGCATGGCTTACATCTGCCTTTGGAGTTATTGTGTGTAATGTGTGTGTAGTTTCACGTTGTATTGTTTCTTAGAGGTGGTGGGACTGTGAATAATGTTCAGTAAAATGGCTGCATCTATCAGCTTTGTTAAAATAACTTCTGAAAATTCTGCTCCGTCTTTCCATCCATATAACTGCTTTCCATTTGGACACTATGTATCAATCCCAGTCTCTGCTTGCTAACATTTTTTGTTGTCATTTTTGGACGATTGGCATTTATAATCATAATCACTTTGCAAACTTATTATAATTGATGATCGCAGTGTGCAGCAGGATATCCAAAATGAGGCAACCGTTTCTGACCACAATTTCCATTCAAACGTGAGTTGCTTGGCCACGTGACAAAACTTGGGCCATACTCACACTGACGATAGTCTCCTGGGACCTCACCGCATGGATCAGTCCCTCAAACATATCAACTACATCCATTACACGTTCCCTTATAGGGTAATTATAAGTCACGTGCACTTTGCAACTTTTTACAAGTGTGTTTTCGTGTTGCACCGGCTTTTGCGATATTATAACAATATTTTGAGAAAGTTGTAAAGTAGAACTGGCAAGACTTATCCCAAATAATAAAGAAACTACCCCGTACAGTACCCCCCAGTACCTCGTCCGCCCTCCCCCTGCACCCTTTTTACGTTACACCTATCGTCTTCTATCTGGACAATTTTATTGCTTGGTTCTATATGCGTAGCTAGCAGACGAACCTTTCGAAGATGTGAACCAATATTACAAACAAATTTTGTAGCATTGATAAAATGAAAACGATTAGGTGTGATAACGATTGTGTTACGCATTTTCTGGAAATCTTTCCACTTATTTTCACCGGGTTTCTCCTAACCAATGACGTCACCAAAATTCCTGTTCTACTTCATCACACGAAATACCGCTGCACCTACAGTGCACCTATATAGGGCAGCCCATCGGACGCATCCGCTACTGTTCCCAGAAGGGCTAATTAGCACCGCACTTGTGTCTTGATTAATGCGAGCACTAATTACGTGGACAAGCAGTGTCTGTCACTGAGTGCACCGTGATTTGTATTATTGGGTCATGATTTAGTTTCGTTACGGGGTTGGCAGAGGCAGAGGTGAATAGTAGCACTGGTGAATGTGGAAAGAGAATTTCCAATGATCAGGTATTATCATAATTACTAGCCTCATCTCCTTTACATGGACCTCAAATGGTTATAAGTTTTCTCGCTATTTAATCTTGGTAGATGGAATGGTCCCATATCCCATATGCTTGTATAAAAACTGTAGTCCTACAAGTGTCCAATATGCCCGTAATTCACACAAAAATCAGCTCTATAAGCTATTTTTAGACCAAAAATATATTCCCCCATGTCTCCTGTGATCTCCACTTCCGTCATTCCCAATGACCAGCCCAACAGAAAAAATATGGAACTCAACATTAGTCCACTCCATAAAACTTTACTCTTAACAATATTCGATACTTCAGTATCGATAAACACATCTCCCCTTCCCAACAAAATATTATAAATCATTGCCAATACTGTATGTATATCGAGATTTTATCGGCACCAATAACTGTTTTCGCCAAACGCATCGTTTTTACAACGACATTTCGACCAATTTATATTTATCAACCTCAAAAATATTCCCAAACCTCTATATTTGTAAGCACCAAAGGTTAGATTCCTTTGGGAGTTGAATGAAAGTGATGTTTAGCATCAGCAAAATTAAGTTGGTATCCTTTTGTAATTGTCTAATACCCCAGGAGACGGTGCGTGGCCGTTCTATTAACATTTTAATGCTTATAGGTGTAATCACAACATAAATAGCTAATTTATATGCGTCTAGACGATACGGCAGCGAATTACAACTGAGGTGAACTTGATTGACTCTTAAGAATTCGATGACTGTTGGTGTTTGTTTCAATTTCATGAAAGGCAATTAAATTGACTCGCCTTTGTTGCTTGAAGCATTCTTTTTTAGGTTTCGAATACCGATGTTCAACCTTCAATAATTGTTTGAACCACAGGGGCAAGGCTCATATTAGGCAATACTACAAGCCATCAAAGTACAATAGTTTGCATCTTTAACAGCTACGGTCTAAACGTTATAGGTATCTATTTTCTACTCTTTCAATCAAAAAATCTAAATCAGAATATTTTATTTCACATAAACCTACATGGGCACTTATGAAACGTCAGGAGCTAGGTGCACGGTTTCAAATTGGTCGTTTCCTATGGAAAAGAGCCGGCAAGAAACTCCATGGTTACTCTTTTAAAAATAATTGGCTTTTACAATATTTTCAAATAATAGTGTTAATAGGAATAGGTATAGAAGGACAATGTAGGCCTTTTAACCAGGTAGGTACTTAATAAAATAGAAAATAGTCAACAAATGTACAGTCTACTAGGCCTGCAACGTTCTCACATTCACAAAATAGAAAATAATCTATGTAGAAGATTAATAAAAGAATAAAACTAAAAATCTATGACATGACACAAATGACATGATTGCCATTACAACTACAGTAACAAATCTGAATAAATATCTTGTTCACAAAATTTTAATAATTCCTCATTTAAGGTCCGACATAATTTGAGTATTAAATAATATGTAATTGTTCAATTTATTTTCTAATTTAATACCATAATTATGCATGTTTCTTTTTTTTTCAATTATTTTAATAGATTTTAATTTATAATATTATGCTAGATTTGCAAACCATGTTTGTACGCCTCCTGGCATAACATAGCGCTCTGTTAATCAAACATAAGATCTGTGTTTTATTTTTTTTTTACCTATGTTAACAAATAAAATAAATAAATAAATAAAAGCCACAATACCTATCTAACTACTCTAACGTCTATCACTCACTACTAAAACTTCAGGTGTCAGTCTTCACACAACAGTTGTAAAAACTGTGAGAAAATGGGGTCTTGTTATGCCTCCAGGCAACGCTAGCACCTTGTCCCTTTTGGTGACGAGGGAGTACTCTGGCCTTTTAGGGGGATAGAGTGTACTATAAATGTCTTAAAATGTAGCCGAAGGCACTGGTTCAATTTTCATTATATACTAAGTACGAGTACTTACTACCATTGTTACTTACAACGCAAAAGTATTGCAATTTAGTTTGTTATTAAGTCGAAATTCCATCTCTAGACTTCAAGGTATATGGGATACTGCAAATCTCACTTATGCAGATCCTAAATTCTTCCGAAAAAGTCATCAATCATCAGCTTTACCCACCCTCGGTATGGAGTACCTCCATGCTAATAACGCACCTATTACTAAAGATATTGGATCCAACAAAAACGTAACGACTTTACAAAGACAGATCATCTGAAGGTAGACCTGTACCAACTTAACAATACAGTCCATACAGCTCTTAACACAAGCCACTAAAGTACATATTAACCTAAGTGATGCAAAAGTAAATTCTGCTGAATTGACGGATTAGCAGAAAGTAGAAATCTAAAACAATTTTACGCCTTGCAGTTGCATTCGCTCTTATAGGAAGACAAATAAGGGTGGTATCCGTTTGAGGATATGCTGTAAGGTGGCTCATTTGGTCAGGAAGCTCATCAATCAAGCCGGACTTTGATGGAGGTGGTGTAATCTAGTTTGTCGTGTCTGTCTATCGTTCTGCTAAACACCTACTAATTGTGGGTACAGGTGCAAGTATTATGAAATTTTCATCGTGTTTTCAAACAATATTGACAATATATCCATTATATCTGCATAAAAAATAATTTTCACTTACACAAGTTATCGGAATAGAACACTAACACTCATAGAATTTAAGTATACTAAACCACCTTTTTCTCGGAAATCGTTTGGTTTTTCAACACACTATACTTAGTTCCTTTCCTTTGTAGGTCACGAATCTCAAACCCTACCATACTCAAATATACGCGCAATAACATATTGTGCTCAACTTTTAATTTCACTATACAAATAGAAGGTACACTCGTACAAATAAAGCGCAGTACAGACGCGCATCTGTCGCTCGGTAGAGCTGCGCCCGCGGCACTGTCGAGTGCTGCTGTGGCGCAGAACTTCCGATGTTTGGTATGGATGTGGCAGGTTCTGTGAAAAGAATGCTAAATTAAAATTATTAAACATCTTTAGGTGGTAAAAGGAGTATGTAAGGAGCGTGGTGTTCTGTACTTTCTGCCTATCCACATGGGAGGAAGGTGTGAGTTCATGTATGTGTGGTGGGCAATCATGGCGAACTATTCCAATTAATTTCAATCATGCGTCATGCCAAATAATTATTTTTCTAGCACATCTAAAAATGTCACCCTTTCTTTTCCTTCTAGATCAGAAAAAAACCAAATTAATAAAGTTCTACATTTCAAATTAATTCTCTGTTCAGATATTTGATTCCCATCACCAGCCCTATAGAATTTATTTAATTCGCTAATAAAATTATCATAACGCATCAAGCTGCCTAGCCTTTTCCCAACTATGTTGGGGTCGGCTTCCAGTCTAACCGGATGCAGCTGAATACCAATACTTTACATGGAGCGACTCTCTATCTGACCTCCACAACCCACCACTGGGTAATAAGATTGGTAAGACTGGTTGTCAGAGTTTTGGGCTTTTTGACGACCCGTAACGACAATCAAACATCCACGATTGACAGCTGGGACCATACGGAGAAGTCTCGGTATGTAAAGATTATCTCCCATCCACGGACTGACCCAAACAAGCGTAGCTTAACCTGATGGATCGACCTGTGTGGCTATGATTACTAAGCCACGAGCTCAACCTCTTACTAATACAAATATTATATACCACATCTGTTATTTCATCCTTTCTGCGTCTCATATTCGATGCACTTCCCCTAGTTTATCACGGGCGCTCAAGTGGTGAGGTGTACCACTCAGTGCCCGATCGATACCGTTTATTGTAATAGCACGAACTATTCTTTATGCTCTTCAACTTTTTTGGACATTCAATCTGTTTGCAGTTGCAGTGGGTTGGTTGTTTGTAGCATTGTTGTTAGTAGTACAAGTAGGTGGAAGATAGCATCTGTTGAAAAATTGTGTTTAATGATATCGGGCAAAATGTACTTAGCTGTAGAAAATAAACAGATTTTCCCAACTTTTATGTTCGCATAACTCATCAAAATATAAGAGAACAGCAGATTTTTTTTTCTCGATTTTATATTTGGTCCCACAGTAAAAGTTGTTCATAATGATGAATACAATGACCCTTTAAAAGGATGCCTATGAATTCAATTTTACCCTCACCAGTAATTTTTATTATACAAATAAAACTAATTGGGGAGTCAGGCAGAAACAATTCAGACAATCCTACTTTTCACAAACTGCAGAATGCATGAACGTCCGTGTTTGACTTAGCTGAATTGATTCTCAAATTAACAAACTTTTGCAGCTTTTAAATATCTAATCCGGTGTGACGAGGACATATCGATTGTTGAACACAATGATTATTTTTTTAAATATTGTCCGAATAGGTAATTCAATTCCCCAAATGACTGGAATGTTTTCTATTCCTTTGTATCAAGTAGGACTATTTTTATCACTGTGGTGGATTCACTCTTGATGTAATTTTATGCCGTCGAATGTTTAATTAATCATACATATCAAAAGAGATACCTTTTTGAATTAGAGCTCCAAAAATTTAAATTAAACCGACCGTGATCGCAGCAAACCGCATCCGTCAATAATAACGTTCATCACAAAATGTTTTACATGAAAAAACCTTTTTATATCAATTGATTTTCCGCGCGATCGGCCCGATATGTCGGACAAACGGATGGAGGTCGGTGTTTAAAATTTATGTAATTAAATACAGCATGTCAGTTGGCTTTCGGGGTTTTTGTTTGACCGACTTCGGGGAGAGGATATTGTAATATTTTTAAATAGGATTTTTTCGAACATTTTACTTTCTGTTCAGTAATTTCTCTTGTGGGGTGAATTTGACCATGATTTGCGAAATTCGGAACGTGTCTAACCGGTTTTACTGCTCCGCAGTGGGACAGAGTATAGACTATATTGTACCAATATGTCATGAACTCATGAAGTCACAAATGAAAAGCATTGTGTTGTGGAGGAAAATAATATCCAAACGCCAAATGAACAGTCGTCATTAATTACCAAACCATTGCTTACCTTATCTCCGTCGAACAACGTCGAAGTGCATTTAAATTCAGTTCCACGACCACCTTCGCGGTAAGTTTTCAAGTAATTTACGAGTGAATATTTAAGCATCACCTACCAGGGGATCAGAACACGCCAGGGGTGGAGTTTTGTGTGTTTTACTAATTGCTAAAAGATGTTAATCAGGTACCGGAGACGTATACCCATCTCGCTCTAGTACATACAAAGATTGACGCGCTATCTCTCTCACCTGTCCTAAAGATATAACTCAAAAGCTGAAGCAAAAACCATGACAAGGAATTAATTAGAACTCAAGGTAAATAATGAAGATTGTCGCTTGTACTAATGAGTTTTCTGTAAAGTTCTGTTTGGTAAAATAATTATGAGACAGGTAATTAAGAAGTTTAGGGGAACTGAGTATGCAAATGGGCCGAAGTTAATTATCCAGAAAAATGACAAAGAATAATCAAAGAATGATCCTCATGAATCGCGGTGCGGCGCTGCTAAAAGATTTAAAATTATTATTTAAAATCAAAACTCCGTTGTCGAGAATTGAAAGTTGACTTTTGAACTTTGCTTAAGAACCAAGAAAAAATATCTAAATAAAAACTCTATTAAAACTACCAACGGAACAATATTTCAATCAACCACACTGACCTAACAAACGCTTCCACGTTATAAAGCCACAACCACACATTTGCAACCACGCAAACAAAAGCTAAAGGTTTTCATTAACCATCGTGTAACGCCTCACACACGCGATCCTTTGACCACGTTATTATGCGACGTGCACCCTTGCTTATAAAAAAACGTATTAAAACAGAGAAATGTTTGAATAAGTGTGTGATTGCGGGCCGCGGAGCAAGGCGAGCAAAACGAGGCGTTTCATTAGTACGTACGGGAGGAATGTTCATTTTGACGAGGTTTCTGTCTTTTTGTGCGATACCTGATGTGTAGACTGTTCGGTATTAAGGTGGAAATTGCGTTTTGGGAGATGGAGTATGGTGCTTTATTTAGTTCTCTTCTATTGGTTTTTGTTTTCCGTCTGGAAAAGTACCTAAAAATATTTATTTATGTCGTCTATGATCTACTGATTTTATTTTGTTTGTTTTTATCACAGAACAGATAAAGAGATTAGATTTAGATTTAGATTTCAACTATGGATTTTTAGCTTTATGGCTGTATAAACCCAATAAACATGGATCCACAAAAGATGATCTAGGTGTCATAATTTAATGGTAATAATTAGGCGTTACGCTATTCAAAAACAGCAATTAAGTTTTATAAAATATAAATTATTCATGACTTACTGAAAAAAGCATAGCGATGTTTTTGTGCGGAGAAGCTCCAGATTTTAAGAATCTATTCCCTGACTTTTTTGTTATGTAATAATTTTCTGTAAAATGTTTAGAACAAAATATTTAGTAGGTATCCCTTCGATTCTACCAGTTGTCTCAATCCACAGTTATCTTGTGTCTGGATCTGTTGGAAACCTAAAAATAACATTTAAAATATATGGTTTCATCATAAATGGCTAACATCAAACCAAATTTAAACGAAAACCCCACTCAGAAACTAAATTGGTAACCCACAATAAGCAATAATTGGTGGTAATAAACAAAGTTATTTTAATTTTAATATTACTGTCAATAATCATTTGTATACATACACACAATATCGACATTGATTACAACTTGGTACAACCCTATCGATACGCATGGATTTCGCGGAATTCAAGCGTTGGCTCGGCGACGCGACTTTCGCAGTGAACGCAACATATTGCGCGATCGCTCACGAAGTACAAGACGGTACCCGTGCATTGCAAGCAATGTATAACTGTGCATCTGTTTGCGATTGTATCGCTTTTATCTACAAACTACATAATACTATTGTAATAATTACAAATATCACTTGTATTTTAAGATTTTTGGACTTACCGGTGAAAAGAAATCCCTTGTCGGGCTACACTACACCACTTGCTACTTTTCCGACACGTTATAAGAGCGTAACAGGGCATAATCCTTTTTTTAGCGGAGCTTCGTACGTTGTCACAGTGAGAGCGCGATTACTGGCCGGTAAAACAAATTTCGGCTGAACTTAGTGTGTCTACACATACATGCGGCGCGCCTGCCCCGCCCACAAGGCCCTTCTAACCTCTTTATCTTTTCTGTGGTTTTTATTGTTTAATATACTTTTAGAGTTTTGCAATTTGTTATTTTTAAAGAGTAAAATGTAGCTCAGTTGAATTCTCAGCTCGAAGTACTTACAAAGAATAATTATATCATGTGGTATTAAACGATTTTTAACGAAATCAGTTATTTCACAGACTATGTTGATAAAATAAAATATTGTAGTCATTATCTTTGACAATGATCATCATTCTCTTGCCCTTATCCAATGAAAGTGGATAAGTATAGCGTTTCATTTATTTTTAATTATTTATCGCTGACTTACACAAAGAAAAACACGGTTTTCATCACTCCATATTTTATGTAGCATACTACTATTTACACAACAAGTGTAAAAACCAATGACATCACCCAAAACATTCGTTTTTATATTTAGACCCAAAGTTGCGTGTGGTCGTCTTCGGGCGATAAAATGTGTCCAATCAAAGCATTTAACGGTCCAACGGCGGTTGTCAGCGGCTCGCGTAATTTGAATTTGGAATACAACGCGCGATTGGCAAGACGCGTCGGCAATGACGCGGCGCGGTGTCGCACCGATGTGTGGGGCGACTTTTAAATTTGAATGTCCAATGTTTTGATCGAACTGCCCAATGTCTGAATTTTTAACGGCTATTAAAAAGATTTAGTGGTACTTCTGAGCAGTATTAAACAAATCGAGCGAAGATAAAAGGGTCATTATAATCAGTTTTGTATGTTGTTACGTGCCTGTATTTTTACTTTTATAGAAAACTATTTGGCAGTAGGTAATAAAGTATTTGCGAATTTATTTATTGCTTAATTATTGCATTCTGAAACTTATTTTTCAATTTAGTTTATACCATGTTTGGCAGCACAGTCCGAAAACAATAAAATTGATCTTGTAACTCGATGGTTTGTGCTGTTGATAAATTAAGCTGCTCAATGAAGTCACTCTTGAGTAACATTTAAAATATTGATGTTATGCCGTAAATCCTGGCTAGTGCGGTAATGCAACGCCTGATGAAATTCGCTCCATGAATAATAGACAGGTTAGACTGGGACACCTTGTAGCTGGGAAAACCTAGGCAGAAATAACTGATTCCAAACTTATTTTTCTATTATTTTCTTATTTATATCCCCGAATTATAACTTAAGATCCCATAAACATAATAACTATGTATATTTTAAAACAAACGTCGGCGCACACTAGATGGCTCCACGTCAGGCTGCGCGTTATGACGCGTGTCGCGGCCGCGCGGCCCGAGTAGTTTGTCTCCGCTGACCATTTCCTGCACATCCCTCCTGGATGTTGCTTTACAGCTATGGAGTAGCTATTATGTGTTATGTTTTTCATAAAACACGCCAACTTACTAGAACTTTTGTTACCTTCAACTAATTTAAAGTAAAAGTAATAAATCTAAATTAAAAACTAATATCCACAGCTGTTGATTGAGATAGACATGCCATTTTGTTGGAGGATAATCTCACGGCGATCTGTGGTTTAAATAAAATGGCGCCTAATTGTCAAAAGATAATAATAAGCTACAGATTCATTAAAGAGTAAAATTGTGCTTAGTGCACCTATAGGTATTATTTTACTCATTAGCTTATATCTGACCTAAATACTTGGCAAATCTTTTTCTAAAGATACCTTAGTATTGTTAAATAAAAGTCATCACAGTAAACAAGGCATTTCTTCCACAGTTTTCCCTGTCGCGGCTAGGTTGTTCCGAGCCCGAGGGAATATTTCAAGAATATTATTATGTAAGAACATGCGCGGGACTTTATGATCACCTAGCCTTTCACGGTGACCGCTCTGCCGCGTCGCGCGTCGCAAACAACAGGGTTGACTGTTTGCCTAAATATTTCAGTATTTTTATGTGTTCTTCTGTTTTGGGCTGATAACTTAGAATAAATATATTTTACAATATAATATGTAACATAGTCAAAATATTAATCAAGATCTATTGAAATAATTATTGTAAGGACCAAACTTGTTAATTTAACAAACCCCGTTGAAACGTTGTGTTTGTGAATCCCAGTTTTGACATGAACACTAATCATTTGAGGCCTTAGTTTTCTCGTATTTATTTTAGTAATATTAAACAAGGTTATTACGTAGGTCCATCTGTTTTGCATCGATGACAAATATGCAATCATTTCAATTGTAATCACAGTGAAATGAACACACATGAGATTGGAGAAGAATAATTTTCAAAAAAATTACTTACCAAAGTCCGATTTTTTTTTTGTTATGTTACAAGTTCACGTAGCAACCCTACTTAGTCCGGAAGTTTGTCCGCGGATTCTTTATATTTATATTCACCTTGTCGTTCGTCCGGCAGATTTATTCACTTCTTTAGAGCGCGCGCACTGACCGTGTCCACGGATCGCCCCCTGTATGCTCGCCCTAACTTGGATCCGCACTAGTTACAAAAATTGCTGCCTATATATATTATGTAAGAAAAGCCCTGCCTGCTCCACAACCATTTTGCAGAAAAACTTTAAACACAGAGATATTTTTTTAAACATCTACCACCATCATCAACCACCATATCATCCACCAAACACCATACACCACACCAACCATACCGATACCGATACCGATATACCATATCATTTTTTCTATCATCTACTTTTCTAATAGCGATGTAAAAAAAAACATACTTTCTTCGGCTTACAAGGGGGGGGGGGGTGGGGTTCATCTGCACTTAAGGAAAGTAACCGTAATTGGTGGTCTTTGGAAGCTTGAAGAAGGCTAGGATCATCATCATCTGCCGAGCCTTTTCCCAAATTTGTTGGGGTCGGCTTCTAGTTTAACCGGAACGCCAGAATGATAACCATTAAAATAACTAAACAATTGATGATAAATGCTTAAGGCAGGAGAGAAACATGTGATTAAAGGATTGCTTGAGTGGTAGAGGTGAAAAACACTTTAGAATATCCTATTGATTATTAAAATGTCTTTTCTAATGTGTCTAAATCTGCTCACTTAAATTAATTATGTCAAAAAGCTGGTAATTAAGTGAGTTTTAAAAACATCAAATTCCTTGTCTTTCAACAAACCGCAGCGTCTTATCCACCCAGTGCGTTCACCCACCGCACCCCAGTCTACTATGATATGTGTTGCGTAAAATTTTGTTTTTCAGAAGTCAGGCCTGCCTAAGGTATCGCTGACAAATGTCCGACAGTTTATTATAGCGCGGATAAAAGGGATAGTGGACGACCACCTTTAACATGTTTGTGTGTAGTTCATTTTTCAAGGATTTATTTTGGAGTGGATGTTAGCTTTGGTTGACCGTGTTTGAATGTGCAATGTAGACGAATGTTATTACGATACCTTTTTAGTAGGTAATGGGAAATTTTCAGAGTTTTTCTTTATTCTGTAATGTTTTGCATGAGTAATTAAATAAAAGTGGCAATTGAGCTGCTTTTGAAGAGAACTTCAGGGGAAGCACTACCGCTTCACTGATATCTGAGGACATGTAGCGCTGCTGTGTCGCGGGTTGATGGTTATGGGTGTCAGCACAAGTGCAGGTCCATGAGATATTTCAACTTGCGTGAACAACGCATTGAGCGGTGGTAGCCCAGTGGTAACGGCCCCGACTTACGTGTCGTAGGTCGTGGGTTCGAACCCGGACAGGCGCATTACTTTGTGTAATTTATTTCATCACCACTGTTCGAAAAACAGAAAAACAGGAAACACATGAAAACTAGCCTATATTTAATTGGTAATCATTTGTAAAACAATCTAGAAATATAGTAAAATTACTTTATAAAAATACTTTATACTGTTCGAAAAACGGTGACAGAAAACATCGTGAGGAGGCCGGCATGTCCTAGAACCAAAAATTCGAAGACATGTGACATCTAGCAACCTGCACTGGGCCCGCGTGGTAGATTTTGGCCCATTCCCTGGGCCATAATCCATAGAGAGGAGGCCTGTGTCCCAGCAGTGGGAACGTTATAGGCTGATCTTCAAAGCCTCTGGTATTGTATGTAGATGTATGGAATTCTGCAATACATCCGGACTCAGTGACCACTAACTAAATGACGCGCTAACTTGCGGGCAAAACTTATTCCTTTATGAAATCTCTTCAAGTCGGTCATGAATGTAACTTAAAAATTGTTTACCTACTTAAACTTATTTATAAATGAGTCCCCTAAAAAATGCACACGCTGAAATTCGTCAATTCTCATCTTCCAAAAACGGCAAATGCATCACTCACGAACTACCCCTAATCTCCATTATACTATAATCACCCCGTCCCCCGCGGCATAACTGCACAGCACTAATCCCCGCGATGCTCACCGATGCCCACCGATCCCCACAGAGCCCCACCTGGCTGGCTAAGGGGATTTGAGTGTGCGCGCGTTTGAATCGCGCCCGTATGGGGATATTGTTGATTGATATTTTTGGTGTAAGTAGATATTCTATTATTCTATGTGGATATTGTGTTTTCGAATGTTAAGCCTGATTCACATGGTGCGATTTAATTGCCTGTGGCATACCATAAGTAGAAGCTACAATAAAAGTACACTGTCAAAACAGTGTTTACACGATGCAAGTCATTAGTTGCTTCAATGTTGTTGTAGGGCAATGGCAAGAAACTTGATTGTTACCTGGTTCCATAAAGATACTGGTGGCAGGTCATGTTCCCTGTTCTACCTAAATAGCAAGAAAGGGTCTTGCATGAAGTGACTTCAGTAGGAACCTACATATTTGAAAATCACATCGAACGAAGGAATAAGACTCAAGATTAAGCATGTAGAGTATATCCAAGGTTGTCGAAACGCTTTTGTAAAGCAGACCTCGCACGCCTATTAATTTCAATTTTCAATTTTATTCAGGATTAATTCACATTGTGTTTGAAATCATAAAATAAATAAAAAAACATTCATTAAAATTATAAAACTAACACATACTTAAATCAAAAAATAGAAAATTCAATAACATTACAAATTAAATACAAATAAAAATTCTATAAAATTACAAATTAATAAATTCAATACAATAAAAAATTCAATAATAATACATACTAATTTTAATTTTTTTTTTTTATTTATTTATTTTTTTTTTAATTTTATTTTTTTTAATTTTTTAATTTTTTTTTTTTTCATACTATTTTTATTAACCAATAATAATAATTATTATTATTATTCTTTAAAACGTGGTTAAGTCATCATCTATCGAGTAAAGACATTTCTCCAATAAGAACGCTTTGAGCCTCGACTTAAATGAACTCATGTAAATTATAGTTTTCAACTCCAATGGCAACCTGTTAAAAATCCGCACTGCTTGATATTGAGGACTATGTTGAACAATATTAAGTTGAGGTATTATGTTGCTTTTAAAATCTTTCCTGCGCGTACTTTCCCTCAACTGTCTCTCCTCATCTGTTTCATAGTTATGCAGGTATTTTTTAAAATTCATCAACAATACTAAAACGTAGAGGCTGGGCCAGTAAGAATTTTTAAATTTTTAAAGTGTGGCCGACAGCTCTCTATTTGTGCTATCCGGACCATGGTTCGTATGGCTCTCTTTTGGAGTACAAAGGCTCTCTGACAGTTATATTTAAAACTATTCCCCCAAAACTGAACACTATATCTCAACCTTGATTCTACTAAAGCATAGTATACCATTTTAAGGTGTTTTATGTCTATTTCATCCCTAAGACTGCGCAAAGCATAACACGCTGAGGAAATATACGAATCAATGGCTTGCAATTCCCTTTTCCAATTTAAATATTTGTCAATGTAAACCCCTAGAAATTTTACCTCATTAACTATGTCAATTTTAACTCCATTAACTGCGATCGTCATGTTATCTTTATTACGAGCTGTAGTACTAAATAACATTACATTGGTTTTTGCAGTGTTAATTAAGAAAACATACTAAAGTTAAGTCTTGCATGCTGGCTTGATATAAGTAAGTAGGTAAGTTACACACAATCGAGTCAACATTTCACATCTACGCAAAACATCACCATAATTTGTACCCATTTCTAACACAGACTAAATCAGTCAATCATTTTCTACAATGACGCAAGCCATGACGACAACAATATGACAACAAGAATTGTTGCAATGACAATAACAAATCGGTTCAAATCGTCCCCATGCCAAGCTATTCAAATCGCCTGGTCTAATTGACTCACAGCCATTTCAGCAGGTGATTTGATACCCTCAATCGCACCTAGCGTCAATAAACCTACATCGAATTGAAGAAAACTGTAGAACAAAAAGGAATATAGGTCTTCGTTTGTGTGCTCGTCTAAATAGAAGAGATGCCGCGACATTCGTCATCAATGAAGCAAGACAGCGCGATGAGTCTGTGTTATAAACATTGAATTTTAAATAGTTTATTATCAATGGTTATAAATTAGATGAAAGTGCATAAAGTTTTGTAGAAAGGCTTATGTAAATATTGTATGCTCGCCTTTAGTTTTATGAGTAGTTTTAGTCTTTTAATTAAATCCCCACGGGTCATCTTGATATTTACCGTGATAAAATAGTAGTTTATGAAACTGTTGCAGAATGAGGTGTAGATTTTTTAGTAGTATCACACGATTGTTTTAATACCTAGTTATGTGCAGGTTCATACACTACTTTATCTACTCTCATACATTGGATAGAAACTCCTTGGTGATATTAACTTCTTGGATTTGCTTGTATCGTATTAGTAAGAAAAATATTTTATAACTTTATTTTGTTAGAGAAAAAGTGTTCTTACAATATAATTCTATTTTTAAATTTCGGTATTGAGTTTATAAAGTATGGCAATATAAACTCGTTTTGAACTTTATAATTCGAATTTTACGATATTATATGAGAGTAGATAATTATGGTATTTTATAGGATTCGGTATATACGTTACTTAGCATAATCAGCCTATAATGTTCCCACTTGGGCCGTAATCCAGCACGCGGACCCAGTGCGGGTTGGTAGATGTCACATGTCTTCGAATTTTTGGTTCTAGGAAATGCCTGTTTCCTCACGATGTTTTCCTTCACCGTTTTGAGAGCAGTGATGATGAAATAATTTACACAAAGTAAAGCGCCTGCCTGGGTTCGAACCCACGACCTACACCTCGTAGTCGCGGCCGTTACCACTGGGCCACCACTGCTCTTTATTGTTGAAAGAAGAAGAATTGCAGAATAACCATTCTTCTGCATTTTCGAAATATCAAGTAGTAAGCATCATTTTTAAAGCAAATAGCATTGATTATATAAATAAAAATTACATACCTTACATATCTACTTATATTAAAATTGATCCATCGTCCGTGCTCAAAAGTGCACACATCCAATTACCACTCAACGAAACCACACATCTGGCCAAAACGATGTGATCCTCTTAAATTGCAATTCACAATCGATCGCTCACCTCAGCTCGAATCGCTCGGATCGCTCCCACTTGAGATCGCCCCCGTTCGCCACTTATTACGCCCCGCGGCTACTGGGGGCAGCACTATTGTTCGATCTTTTCATTAAAAGGTGAACCTTTAAAAAGTATTTGGGTATGGGGACGTGATTCACACAGAAGGAGGTCGTAAGTAATCACTTTTACTCGTATAAAGTAAGCTTGATATTTCCCACATAAAAAAAAACCGGCCAAGTGCGTGTCGGACCACGCACAATGAAGGGTTCCGTAGTTGAGATGAATTTATCTTAAGGACAAACTTAAGATTGTAGTTGAAAAACATAATATGTTCTCCCATACATTCCAACTGTAAATGTAAGTTTGTACTCACAATATTGATAGATTTACCATGTTATTTTAAGACCACAGACTTCTTATAGATTTTCCTGTAATCTACAGGTAAAGATCTATTTTCTGTATTTTTTTCAAAATTTTAGGCTCAGTAGTTTCGGAGATAAGGGGGGAATGGTCAATTTTCGTCTATTTTCTTAAATAACTTTAAAACAGTTTATTTTAAAATTATAAAAAAAATATATTTGAGACTCTCACAGTAAGCCCTTTCATTTGACATGCCACATGGTGTAGTTTCCAAAACTTTTTTTTTATTTTCTTATTTGCCCCCAAAATCACTTTTGGGGGGCAAATAAGTGACCTCTATATTCAAAATTCATTTATTTACTTTACCCGTCCGTGTTCGGGTCACAGAAATTCATATGTGTACCAAATTTCAACTTAATCGGTCCATTAGATTCGGAGCAAATTGGCTGTGACAGACGGACAGACAGACAGGCAGACAGACAGACAGACAGACGGACAGACAGACAGACAGACAGACAGACACACGAGTGATCCTATAAGGGTTCCGTTTTTTCCTTTTGAGGTACGGAACCCTAAAAATAATGAAAGTATTGCTGTTACACACAGCAACAAGCACAGCACACAGCACACAGCACAGTTATCATTGCAAGTTTAAGAAAGCTAAGTAAATAGCAGGTACCAAAACATAGTAAAATGGAAATATCATTAAACAAATCCACAATTCTAACCCACATTTCAATCCTATTGTTTAATTCATATACTCCTGCAAATAAAAATCATTCCTATCCCGTGCACAATAAAAACGCATTCGTATGCAGCGACTTACAGCGGCCATTTTAAATGTTTTTTGAATTAAGAACTCGCCCGCGGCGTAACGGTCATTTTTTTCTCCTTTTATATTATTTTATTTGCACAGGGGCTTACAGAGCAATAAAGGTAGGGATGGGTTAATAAATTTCGTACGTGTGCCAGTAATAAAAATTTTGATTGTGTTTTTTATATAATGGGCTCATTGGGTTCCATTGTGAGGTGAGTATTATTATGATTTGCAGTGGATTATTCTGTCTGGTGGATAATGCTAATGTTGGCTGGATTGTTAGTAGTAGTTTGATGATTTTATTATTTATATTCGAAAATTAAATGAACGTTGATGCTAATAAGTTGTGATTTAAAAACTGTTCGGTTATTAAGGTCATGAAAACTAATGGATAGGTAATTACTATGTGAAAATTATAACATATAATACAGTTATCATTTAGCAGGACCTTAAAGTTATCAATCAAAGTAATATTGCAATGCATCGTAGAGTTATAGGTACACAGCAAATTATGTTCCGTACACAAACAATTCTACATTATTGTTTTAGCAAGATTTAAAATAAAAAAAAATAAACCATCATAATAAATTCCAAAATTCAAGCAAACCAAAAAGATTTCACTTCGCAAAATTTCTCAACTTCGCTACTACACACAAAGCCGCCGCTACTCCCCGCTGGAGGCGCTGCGATCGCCACCCACGCTCTTTCCCGATGAATGAACGCTGTTTGGCTATTTTCCCAAAGGTATGTTGATGTTATACTCGCCTTGATTCCTAGAAGTGATCGTTTATAGCCGCGCATATTATGAACATTAAGGATCTCTTCAATGTGGATGATGTATGTCAAACGTATTTCTGTTATAATAATCTTGTCATCGGATTGAAGTTTAAGTATTTAGATTCAAAGATTGATATATTTGGTGTATTAAATTTTATTGTTGTAAAATATTTAGGATCAGAATCAATGTGTCTACTTTAAAAACTTTTATCGTTTTTGATTAGTGTCGGTACCTACTTACCTATTTTGTTTCGGAAATTCAAAAAAAGTAGTTCATCATAGTATCTTTTTATTTATTTTTTTTTTATTCAGGTTAACATGATTGATGAACTAAACAGCAAAATAAAAAAAAAAAACTTCGTTTTGGGATACCTTTTGATTTTTTATTCCGGATATCCGGGGATTCAGCTAGGTATTCGATATGAAAAATCTCCGTAAAAAGATGGAATTTTGAAGTGGTTTTCACTTCTTTCTTTAAACACGTTGAGCGATTTTTGGTAGGGAGAAATCTTACGGGTCCGCGTCACCACGTCACCGCGACACCTCGACACCGCGATATGCTATGTTCCCACTTCAGTAAGCAGTCGCATGACTGCCATTTGTTTAATAACCATAAATATAATGTAAACAGGATAGTTATATTATGAAGTTACAAATATCTATATTCGACTGTATCAAAAGCAGCTTACCAACTTAAAATAAAATCTAAATTGTCGCAAACACTAGATATTAGACATTTTTTTCAGCTCACATCGTAAATAAAGATTCTCGAAGTCTTACCTAGATAATGTTAGCCCTGAGCGAAGTCTTCAGTTCGGTCTGTTTTGAACGGCTGCCAGGTAGTTAGCTCAAAGACACGAGTAACTGTTGTTCGATATAATATTGCTATTGTAGCGGTACCTACACATTTAGCAACGGTTTTTTTACACGATCACTACACGATCACAAGACTAGGTGAAAAAATGTTGGATGAGCTGTACCTAATAGAATTACCTATTCAAACTTACTAAAGTTTTCTTTTAATTTCAGAATTGCTTCAGTACTGACTACCATTGCTAATTATTTTGAGTTCATATTTTTTACGCCACCTCATTGGAAATGTGGGCCAAACATTGGGATGGGTAGGACCCCCCATGATGGAAAAGTTTAGGAAACCCCCCTTTTTTATGATTTGTAAAAAATTTTATGTTGAGATTTATTAATTAGGTATTGTAACCTAATCTCAACACATCAAAGTTGCTTCTGCAACGTCTCCGGCGCTGCGGGAAGTGCAGCCCCCTCGCCCTTACGTACCAAAGTATAGGCGCCCGTGCTAGCCGTAGCAGCTGAGGCTGGTCGGCCAGCAAGCCGAAGCTGCGGAGGTGAGCAAAAAATAACATTAGGCAGACGAAGACTATTGACATGATAAGTGGTCTTATTTCTACCCGAAAAGCGAAAGCTGAACTTCACCAACTAAATAACGTCAAATCTCCACTACCTACCGCACACAGTTCAAATTCATTTCCCACAAATGAAACATGGATGACAGATGCCATCCAAAACTATTACACCGTACTTTGCCTTTTAGCCACAAGATAAGTAGCGACGTCGCCTCAGCCGTGCGACGGCGCGGTAACACACAGATAATCAATTAATTTGCCAGTCGCGCCAATTAGTCGCAAGTCGCACCTCCTGTTATGATTATGATTAATCTTGGGGATCAGTTTATGCTATAATTATGGTCCTGGAAGGTAAGTAAAGCCAGTTTCAGGTTTCCATAGAGAGTCTTGGAAGTTTTCTGAAAGTTTCGTACGTATTTAGAAAACTGTAGAAAAAAGTTATGATTTCTTTTTACAGCACTAATTAGAAAAAAAAAATAACTTTCTCCTCATCTAGAGTCTAAATCGCGATCAAAAGGATAGAATTCAAAAGAAACTCGAGAAAAACGCGTGATAGGAAATGTACAGAACAACATGCGCCTAACACCTAGATACCTGAAAAAGTAAGACCATTTTTTTCTCAACAAAGCAAATTAAAATTGGTTCTAACAAAACAAAAGCCAGTCAGCCTCTCTCAGTCTTTGAGAAAATAAACATCTGTACCTAACATGCAATGTTTTCCTTTCACATACCTCCATACATACACACGTGAACAACGAAGTGCGTATATTTAGATGTTATTATCTCTCGAATAACGTCGTCGAACGAAGTGAAAATCTTACAAAGGAACTTGTTTACCTCTAATTAATATGCCGTAGGTAAGATTAGGGAGGGTGTGGAGTCGCTTCGTATAAAAAGTTTGGTATCCTTCTCACCTACATAAACAAATGGCTCAAAATGATTGCATTAATTCAAGCGATTAGTTTCTCTCATGGTTATAATTTAATTTTATTATTTTTTTTCAATTGCGTGATTGAAATTGGATTACGTAGCTATCTATCATTATTTTTATTTCGATGAATAACACTTGTTTATCAGTTCTCTATTCGATACTTGTTCTCATTTGGAAGTTTGTGGGATCTATCTAATGTTTTTAATGCTCCAAGGCGTTTGAAGAAGAACTTTGTCAACAAAAAATAAGTCCTTTATAATAGTTATTATTCTCCTGAAATTTCACATAGTGAGGACCGTAACTGTTCTCATCTTAGAAGAATTTACATCTTTCGACAGAATCCAGGGCTGCCCATTTTCTCCGACTGCTTCGACGAAACACACTGTCAGCTGAAACAAATGGTTGGCACGAGTAGAACTGTCACTTTACTCAGTCCGACAGGTGGGCGCACCCTACCGACGTTCCTAGAACATTACACACACTCACATTCCCCATAATATTTCAAAACGAAATGATTCATATAATTGGGAACTAATCATAAATCATACAGTTAGAAAATAGAGATAAATTATATTTTTTGGAACCGACTGCGTGATTTTGATACTAAATAATATCAAAGCTAAATCGGTTTTCGATCTAGGTCAGTATTTTAAAATAATTCTCAAGAATGGATCTCACATTCACTTTATCTGACAGATTTTTGTAGAAAGATACTAAAATTATAATATAATAATAATAAATAATAAATATGTTTGGACATATCACACAACGCCATCTAGCCCCAAGCTAAGCAACCTAATGCTTGTGTTATGGTAACGAGATGGCTGATAAACTACTTATATACATTTTTTTTTTTTTGTAAATACATACATATTATAGATAGAAAAACACCCAGACTCGGAACAAATACTTGTAGGTCGTACAAATATTTGTTCCGTGCGGGAATCGAACCCGCGACATGCTGCGCAGCAGTCAATCGCTCAACCACTGCGCCAACCGTGTCGTCATTTAATTTCCTAAATTAATCCAAATAATCCAAA
The DNA here is from genome assembly GCA_946251885.1 of Cosmia pyralina. Taxonomy (NCBI): domain Eukaryota; kingdom Metazoa; phylum Arthropoda; class Insecta; order Lepidoptera; family Noctuidae; genus Cosmia; species Cosmia pyralina. The sequence goes on along the minus strand of OX276348.1, from coordinate 1,185,991 downwards.
TTAATTTCCTACTTTTCCTTTCTATGTCTCTTTTCTTTCCTCGTATCTCGTATGTAACTTTAAAATATTTAGTCAATGCTGCTCCACGGTTTTCCTGTGCATCAAAACGTAGTGAATGACATCAACCCATTAGCGGTGCGCGCAGTCAGCGCCTCCCTACCGTGTACACCGCGCTTGTCTATGGCAGGCTCTTTTACAGCCTACGATCGAAGGAAGAAGAAGTAACTTTGGAAATTATTTTGTAGTGGCTCAACTAATTAGCTCAGGCCCAAACACTTTTGTACCTACCGAATGTTCCAAGTTAGCGTAAGTAATAAGATCTGGAAAACGTTGGCATTTTGGGGCCTTTGTCATCGTTTTAAAATACTGGTATTCGGCTGCATCCGGTTAGACTGGAAGCCGACCCCAACATAGTTGGGAAAAGGCTAGGCAGATTGATTGATTGATTGTCATCGTTTTAAATTGGAATTCATTTCTTTTTGAAAATAGTTCAGTGTTAATGATGATATTTTAATTTACATGTTTACTATTCCTTAACGTCTAAAACCATGAATTTAAGACAACAAGTAAGAACTCCATTGCTTCCACCAACATTGTCTATTACGATTGCGCCACGACACGACATCGCGTCGTATCGTCTGATCGTGTCATCTGAACGCTGCAAGAGACATTCTCCCACGTACATCCAGGTTGCTTCGCTTAATCAACCCTCGAGTAATGAGGGGTATCTTCCGAGGGGCGCGGAATCAATTAATGAATATTTTACTTCTCCGGGATCTTAATCAACGTCCCGTGTCCCGGATTTTTGGGGATCGCGCGGGATTCCGGCGTCTTGATTTATTATAGTCCGCGGAAGTGATTGATTTAAACTTGATTTAATTATGAGTTCGATTCGCGTTTGTTTACATTTTGTTTTGTATTATTATCTATTCGTGGAGTGGTGGGGGTGGAAGGATTCGATGATGGAAGTGTGTTTATGTTGCGTTGGAAGTAACTAAGTAAGTTTGATTATGTTTATTCATTATTTTCGTTTCCTTTTTAATTATTTTGCATTATAACAATAACAATGTATCTGGAAATAAACCGTTGGTGGTGAAATGATGATGAAAATTATCAGAGCACTTATCTAGATAGCCAAAACCTGATAAATAAAATATAGCAAAAGAAAAAGGCACGAATACTATTCACTGTCACGTACTGAATCACCCCATGAACAGTTCCACACCTTGTTTATTATTATAACGATAGTGAACGACTCTCTTTCATACAGCTAATGACACGTCGCTTTCATCGAGTCAATAACCTTTACCTCACAGCTGATCCCGAAGACTACCGCGCGATGACAACCAGCCGATACAAACTTATTTATTTCTCTAATATACCCGTATATTTAACAAAAAGACACCTTGATTTATTCCAACATTAGCGAAAAGGAATTCTCCAACAAGTTGTGTAAATCCGGTGTTCAAATATTTAGCAAGACCAACGGAAATACTTTCCCAGACTGTTTGGTTGTATGTTCTTTACAATCAAACTAAAATCAGTAATAAATCAACGTCTTTACGTTTATTTAGTATCTCCTACGTAATTTTTCGGACGCCACCTTCGTGCGCTCGCGCTAAAATTGATCATTAACTAAATTTTAAAGATTATTCCTCTCATTTCTAGATCGCGACTGTTTGAAATTAATAACCACTTCTTTATTTACCCAATGTCCCAACAAATTCACCTGAAATTCAACCTTATTTCAGTTATACTAGGAGGTGAGTAGATTTTCTGTAGTATATTCAGAAGTTTGTTTCATAGAGACAGCCCGAAGATATAAATTATTGTGTCAGAGTAGAGTCACCTGAATGTTTTTATATTTTACGATTCTCTTTTTAAAAATGCGAAACATATTTAGTTTGACAACGCAGTAAAATAATGTCGTAGGTAGGAGAGTTTGATGTTAGCATCTAAAAGCATTTTTATGAAACACCATAATGTTTTTTGATAGATATTATTATTATTGTGGCTCGTTACGTTCTTTTTGATCTGTGGATTTGTAGTAATTGCTCGATATTACTAGGGTTTTCAACTTAAAAATTGTTATTAATATGATTAACTAAGGTATGATAGCCCATGACCAAAATTATTGTCTTTTCGTTTTACGACCTAAACCTTGTAAAATCAATAGGTAGATCTGGTTATTCTGAATCCAAAAATCTTAATTTCAGAATTTTTCCGCGTCACGTCCGACCTGACCGCATTTTCAAATATGTCAAAAAAAAAATTACCGAACTGTTTCATAGCAATCTGTCTGATTTTCAGAATGTAGTTGAACGATAGATTTTAGATACTGAAAACACAATATTCAGAAACCTACCCAGGAGAACATTTGAGAAAATTAAAAATGAGGCAGAAAAATAGGTACTTACCTATATTGACGAATCTTATTTAAAACTGCGCTGTAACTTAATGGACATGGAGGTATGAATATCGGATCTAGTGAACGCAGTAGTTTTGCGTACAATATTTACAAGTGACAGTTTGCGCAGCTTTGTTGGATTTATTTATGTACGAGAACTTATCTTTAGTTGGCTTGAGTCGACTGACGTTTCTAGAGATCCGCTACATCCCCATAAATCGATCTTTGTAGGTTTTATTGTCTCTTCGATCAAAGAAAGCTTAATTTAGACATCCATTGAGACGTTAACCTAAATGAGCTGAATGGTTATACAATTTAAAATTGTCTCTGTTCAAAGAAAATTGCAAAATCTGATTCACCGGTAAAATCTCTACATATGAAATTGAGGAAACCGAAGATATAGGAAATAGTCACATTCGACCTAAATCCAAAATGTTCAACCTGGCAGGTTGCACGGTATATTAACGGCGGTTAAATCGACCTATTAAACGAGGAAAAAGAACAAGATAAGAGCTAACTCTTGGATCTCGCGGTCGCGGTGTCCAATAATTCACTTTAAGCCCAGTTTAATTCTTGCCTTAACTGGATGTTGGGGAGTCGACCTCGTTTCTTAAATTATGTGCTTAAATCTAATCGTGGCTATCTGTAGCGTTAGCTGAGAGTACTGTTTGTTGATCTTGAGATATTAATGGGTTCGCATGGCCCCTCTACAAATGGACACCCAATGTCTTTTTAATTTTGGACTTTATCCACCTTTAGTTAGTTTTCTACTTTATTACAAGGCCTTAGAGTCGCTTGATGCATTTTAACAAGTATGGTGTTTCACTGATTATTTAGGTACCTAATCACGAATTTTGCTTTACCATAATTATCTGGTTTCAATTAAACGTTCTTCATAAAAGTTAATTAAATGAAATGGTCGCTCAAAGGATTCGACTCAATAAAATTTCAATCAATTTATTATCCAATCCATTTCATAACTAAAATGAACTCCCCACGAATCTCTTGAAAAGCAATTCGTCCATACCCAATTGTCCAAACAATTAAAAACTAAACTACCCATTAGACCAATCAGGTTACCTACCGTCCACCTACAGACAATAGGTAGCGGTCATTAGAGCGCCGGGTGTCCCCGCGGGGGTCGGCCCCCAGGGGTCCGGGGTTCAGTCTGTGCCGGTACAATGCGCTAATGCACCCAGTTTAAGTGCTTTAAATTTATATGTCCTGTTATAGGTATGTACCTATGTACTGAGCTGGAATTGACTCTTTGATGTGCAGACTAAAATGTGATTTTCTAAAAAAAAAAATTACTGACTAGAGTAATGTATAGCCGAAAAATACCAGTAGAAAACATAACACCAAACAGCTACAGTCAGCAACAAAAGTCGATTAACACTTGCAGGTTTTTAATCTTAATTATTAAGCGGAATATTTCATTCAAATCGGAACAGAAGTACTTAAAATTTCAAAAACATTAACTCTTAATAGTTAAACGAAAAAAAAACCAGTTTATCGATTCATTTTGTGTTAATTTGGATTTTAGATGATGACAAAAAGTAGCACTGTTAACCGACTTCTGTTGCTGACCGTACTAACAATAGTGCTACCGGTAGTTAACAAGGAAATGTAGGTAAATAAAGAAATTAAGATATTCAGCTAGCCATGCTCAAATAAGGCTTATTGTTTCCCAATATTTTGTACTTTTCCTACTGCTGGCACAGGTTTCCGATTTTGGTTTGATGGCGTGCTGGAATTTCAACATACATATTTCTTTAATCAAGCATTTAAATACTAGACATAAGTAGAGCTTTACAGATACAAATAAAGGTAAAGACACGCATGTCTGAACCTGTATATTGTTTTTATTGTTATCCTGCATGCACGTTTTTATTCATGAATGAGTGTGAAATGTTTGAGTAAATAAAGGTATCTTATCTTATCTTATCTAAGAGTACACAATTAGGTTCTTTTAATTTGCAAATTATTATAATAATCTGACAGAAGTACCGTACTCAGCTTAAAAATATATTTTTTTTTTTCAAGAAATATTTTGCAGGAAAAATACCTCAAAAAATATCGTGACAAAAAACGGAGACCCTCAGCTTTAAGTTAAAACAAGAACCCGCAACGTATGCGTCCAGCGCCGTGGTACATAAACACGTTCGGTCATTTCATAAAACATCTGTGTATTTTCTATTTTGATAGGTTTCATATTTCTGACCGCAGGGGGCGCTGCTCGTAAAACGCGAACGGTTTGGCTTTCTGCCCTCCCTGTGTATTTTATTAACAGCAAACGCTAAGGTATAGCGTGGCGAGTTTCGGTTTAATAAAATTTTTGGGTGGCACAGCCAAAACTTGTGCCCATCTTTGGGTAGTTGTTGGTACATCTGTGACTGCCTGTCTTGGGATTGTTTGGTTTGTGTTTTGTTTATGCTGTTTTCTTTTGTTTTCTTTCGTAGACTGATGCGTATAGTGTCTAAAATACACAAGGTTTGCCAAGTGTCTAATAGTAAAATCTTTAAATCCGAGTTATTACCGTCTCGAAGAAAATAAGCCTTTCACTTTTTAACACAAAAAAATCAAAGTAACGTATGTGTTACGTAAAGCCTTTCTATTTTGGATTGTTTCATTCAAAACAATCATAAAGCAGACATTTTATTACATTTCCTAGATCGCATTTAAGCTAGAATTCAAATTCTTCCAGAGGTAAATTTTTGTGTGGCAACAATAATTCTTTGACCACATCTTGATCCCTGCTTAGCTTACAATATATCGTGCTCCTAATTCCCGCATTTATTAAGTAATAAAATTAAAAACAATATACTAATCTACTTATTATTACAAGTTTCTGGCACTATTTCACCTCAGTCGTAAAACCTCATTCATTTTTTTTCTTGTTTGTGAAATATTTACGTACGGTTCAGTGATATCTGCGTCTGTAACACAATTTATACTAGCACAGACACAGACGTTCACTGTGTCTCAAATAATAAATAGCTTTGTAATTCTATAATGACGGTTTTTTTTTTCTATGTTTTGCTTGAGATGGACAAGTTGTGTTGGCTTTTTGATATCTAATAAAGAATGTTATATTATTATCCGTGATAGTAATAGAGGGACTGAGATACCTACATATGTATAACTTTCTGTATACAATAACTGATTACTAAACCTCTATAAGCTTCTTTATGCGCCAGGATCCAAAACAAACCTCGGGCTCTTCGCCGTTTTGCCAAGGTTCTGTAGACAATATAACGAAGTATCGAAGCGTAATGAATTGGATGTTACATGCAAAATGACAAAGTTTAAAAAATCTATAAAAATCATAATATCCAAGTCATAATGAGTGTTAATTTTGTCTGCTGTCTTTTGTGGTTATTATTTTTTATTTATTATTATTATTCATTTTGTTTCTTTTCTATGATTTTCGTGTTGTATGTTTTGATTTATCAAAGGGGTATCGTATTACCCAGTAACTGGGTTATGGAGGTCAGATAGGCAGTCGTTCCAAGTAAAATACTGGTATTCAGCTGCATCCGGTTAGACTGGAAGCCGACCCCAACATAGTTGGGAAATGGCTAAGCAGATGATGATGTTTTGATTTATTTTATTAATTTCGCTTTGTCAAAATATCTTTGTTTACCAAGATTATAAGAGAATGATGTGGTCTCCTGTAATTGGAAGCGCACACTAATATTTGTTTCTGTTCTTGTACATTTGCATAAATTGTGTAGCCTCTGTAGGAGATCCAAATAAATTAATAAATCCTTTCAAACAGTATTGTGTGTGGAACTGTGTGTGCTGTGATTTTGGAAAATTAAATAATATGTTTATGAACTACCTCTAACACTATTACGTAACCGTTAGGCAAATATTGTTTACTAGCTGTTGTCTGCGGCTTCGCCCGCGTGTATGTCAATACTTTCCTATTTTTTAACGTTTGGTTTTAATTTTTTGAGCGTAACCCTAATTATTTTTCTTAAATAAAAGTTGCTTATATTACTCCTTATAACATCAGCTCTTTTCCAGTGAAAGTCTCGTTAAAATTGCTCATGCCGTTTCAGATATAAGCCGGACAGACAAACAGACAGACAAAATATTAAAATAGTTTTTTTTGTTTTGTTTTAAGAATACTTTTTACTAAATGTATTTACCTACCACGCGTCATTATTGGAATCTTTAAATTCATTTACACATTGAGTAGGTATATATTTTATAATTATCATGACATACGCTTGTCAGCGAAACTGACTCCTACCGTATTTCTATTCACAATACAAATCAATGTTTATCTCATAATTATCCCATCAACTTATTTGAACAGTACAGTAGCCACTATGCATCGGAATGGGCAACTAGCTCCATCTTTCTGACAGAACGACACTTTGATATTATTCAAAAGTGCCTGTAGTTAGTTTAATTGCAATAAATGCTTTTAGTTCTATGTTTACTACCGTACGGAACACGTACTAAGCAACGGTTCGTGCTTCATATGAAAACCAATGTGGATAATAATGTTGTAACGCTTTTGTTAATAGGTAAGCAGGTGCGATAAACGTAGAAAGAATGAATCTGTCGGCCTGGTTACGTCAAGGTAACAGGGTTAATGACGGTGATAAAGCTGTAATTAAAGGTTGTTTTCAAACTTCATAAAATAACTTTTAACTTTTCTAAAAGTATTGCATATTCGGTAATCATTATTTTACACAGCAAGGATTTTCTCAGAATGGAAATTTAAATCCGCATTATCTAGGTACTGTGAAGCCTCAAAGCTTCACATTAGGAGATTAACTGAACTAATAATTAATACTAGAGAAACTGTATTTAAATGGGGCTGAAGCCCGCTATATTTAACGCTCAGAATAAATTATAAAACACTCCTACTAGGGCCGAGCCCTGACCAGATTCTATTTCTGTCATCCTGTCAAGAAAACCAGGATTGTTTTTCTTGACAGAAGATATTCCCTATTTGAATGATTGAATGTCAGCCAGCATTACATCAACGAGGCTTGATCATAGCATCAATCCTTACCGTACCATCCTGTAGGTATCTGTTATAAATAATAGATTTGTGCAAGGTCTATCTATTTATATACGAAATCTCTTATGGGGTCATTGTATTCATCATTATGAACAACTTTTACTATGGGACCAAATCTGAAATCGCGAAAAATCAGCTGTTCTCTACATTTTGACGAGTTATGCGAATATAAATGTAGGGAACAGCAGATTTTTTTCGCAATTTTGACTCACGATGTACTCGAGTACAATGACCCCTTAAGAGATTTCGTGTATGAATAAATATACCTTATATGGTACGAGTATGTAGTAGTATATAATATATTATTATGTGCTTGCTTTCTTAGATGGGTATGTATTTTAAGCCTTTTTCACCATCATCATTCTCCTGCCCTTGTCCCAACTTATTTGGCTCGGCACTACATGTCTTTTCCTTATGTGGTTTCTAAACCTTTCCATTAAAATAAAGAGTTCTATAGTTCCAGTAGCTATCTACAATAATTACCTAACAGTAACAGAACGAATGGAATGCAATCGATTTTTAAGGATATTTTCAAAATGACTATGGACATACAATCATCAAACACTAACTTTCACAAACCTGACAACCAAATGAAGACAGTAACAGAATCAGAAGACACTAGACAGTTTTTTCTTTAGTCGTATTAATGTAATGCATCAAAATATTGCTGGATTGTTGAATAAATCGGACTTGTTGACTGTACAATTAGAAAACTTGGAAAATCAAGGGACAACTGTAGATGTACTCTGTTTAACTGAGCATTTCATAACATCTGGACATGAGAGTTTATTGCACGTTCCGAATTTCCACCTAGCCGCTCTCTTTTCACGAAGCACAAATCGGGGGGGAACTTGTATTCTTGTAAGACAGGGGCAACAGTACAGGGAACTACCAGATGTTGCGAAACAGTCTGTATCAGGCGTGTTTGAAATTTGTGCTATAGAATTGACATCCTATTCAATTATTGTTATATGTGTTTATAGAGTACCAAAATATAATTACTTGACATTTTATGAAAAACTTGACATTGTGTTACAAAAACTTTGTGTATTATCGAATAAAAAAATTGTGTTGTGTGGTGATCTAAACATGAATGTACTGTTAAGAAATAAGACTACTCTGGATTTGGAACACTTCCTACTTAACTATAACTTGACTCTAGCTATAAATCAGCCTACTAGGCCTCATAGTAACACGTGCATTGATAACTTTGCACATAATCTACGAAATGGATGGAAAATAGAAATTATTGACCTCATGTTATCAGATCACACATCACAAATACTTAAAATACCTGTCAATAAAACGTGTCACCTAAAGTATTGGAAAATGGTAAAAAAAAATTACTCCAAAGAGAACCTTGATAAATTTAAATCATGTATGCAAAATTTGTCTTTCAAAGAAGTCTACGAAAGCAATGATGTTAATGTAGCCTATAATACCTTTTTTGATATTTTCTCATTGTTTTACAATCTCTGTTTTCCAGAGAAAATAATAACTATAAACACTAGCAAACAGGTTAAATGGATTTCTCATGGCATAAAAACATGTAGTAAGAAACAGAGACGGTTATTGTGGGCTTACAGACTACACCCAACAAAAAAAGGTAAAAGTGACTTGAAAAACAGCCCAGTATAAAAAAATTGTTAGACTAACTCAGAAGGCACAAAATAATTATTTTATAAACAATTCGCAAAATAAATCCAAAGCCACATGGCAGATAGTCAATAAATCTAAAACTAACCTGCCTAAAGAACAGATCCTGACAATAAAAACAGGGAATTTTACTTACACAAACCCGACTGATATAGCAAATACATTTAATGACTACTTTATAGATGACATTGAGAATAATATAATAAATGACATTAAAATAAATAATAAGTTAGATAATTCGACAATGCAATCAATGTTTATGCAGCCTGCTCTAAAATCTGATATTATTTTAGCTACAAAGTCGCTTAAAAATACTAGCACTGTAGGCATTGACGGTATATCTACAATAGTAATTAAATATGTAATTGAGCTTATTGCACCGGCCCTAGCACATATTATTAACATAGGTATTACCGAGGGCATCTATCCTGAGGGCTTGAAAAAAGTCATAGTAAAACCACTCCACAAAAAGGAAGATAAGACGCATATGAAAAATTACCGGCCAATAGCCAAAATTCCTGTTTTTTCCAAAATCTTTGAAAAAGTTATTTATAACTCGTTATACCAATATCTTCACAAATATACTATTTTGTGCAAAGAACAAAACGGTTTCCGGAGAAATAAAACCATTAACATGGCTATTTTCGACCTATTAAGTAATGTTATGTTTGCAGTTGATAAAAAGACTCCCATTTGCGCTATTTACACAGACATGACTAAAGCCTTTGATTATGTTGATCACAAAATCCTTCTGGACAAATTGCATTGCTATGGCATCAGAGGGAACATTTTAAAATTACTAGAATCGTATTTAAGTAATAGATTGCAATGTACTGAAATCACAAGAGTGTGCGCAAAAACCAAAACGGAACGAACGTATGTGTCGAATTTCAGGAGTATAAAATATGGAGTGCCTCAAGGTAGCGTGCTTGGGCCACCTTTATTTCTCATTTACATAAATGATTTGCCAAAAGTGACACAACAACAAATGATTTTGTTTGCAGATGATAGCACTGCCATAGTAAAATGTAAGGACTTAAATACTTATCATTTTGACATTAATAATACTCTTAATGACATAATTAATTGGCTTACTACGAATAATTTAATAATCAACCTCAAGAAAACCAAAATAATGCATTTCCACCAAAGAATTGAACCTCCAAAAATGAGTGTCAATTACAATGGCAACGAAATAGAAGATGTAAAAGTAAGTTTTTTTTTTTTTTTTTTTTTTTTTTTTTGGTACTGACCTTTTCGCAATTGGCTCCGGGAGCCTCTGTTGCTTAACCGGGCGTCGGCGGGGCCAGATGGGCCTCTCGCCTTGCAAAATAATTATTAAGTAGCACAGCTAAGGGCGTCCCATAGTGGGACTCGAACCTAGGCTTAGGGCGCTACTGACTACTGAGCAAGTAGGGGACTTGTAAGTGTCGGTTTTATATAAAAGTAAGTGTGTTTTTAGGTATCCATATAGACAATAACCTTAATTGGAAAGCTCATATAGAACAGCTTTGTAAAAAAATAAATAAGTCTGCCTATGCACTTTTTCAATTGGCTAGAAAAGTTAATATAGACGCGTTACTTGTTGCCTATCATGGTCTAGTAGCCTCACTTCTACGTTACGGAATTATTTTCTGGGGTAATTCCTCGGACAAAGGATTACTATTCAAGGCACAAAAAAGGTGCATCAGAGCCATGTGTGGTCTGAAAACAGATGACAGCTGTGCACCGTACTTTAAATCATTAAAAATACTTACGCTACCGGCGTTATACATATTGGAAGTTTGTATCTTTGTCAAAACAAATCCCAACCTTTTTGAAAAAATGACAATGGTACGAAATGTTCCAATTCGTAGTCTGTACAAAAATTCTTTGAGTAATTTTAAATGTAAAACTGCATTAGTAAAAAATAGTGTCCTGGGTATGGCTCCACGCATTTATAATAAAATTCCAGACGCCATAAAAGAATTAAATTTTACACAATTTAAGAAAAAAATGAAATTGTTCTTAACTGATAAATGTTATTACACTATTGATGAATTCTTAAATGACGAATTAATTTAGATTTGCAATTATTATTAGTGACATCAAATAATTTTGACATTTTAATTATTTTGACATAGATATTTTTTTTTTTTTTTTTGACATTTTAATAATTCCTCATTTAAGGTCCGACATAATTTGAGTATTAAATAATATGTAATTGTTCAATTTATTTTCTAATTTAATACCATAATTATGCATGTTTCTTTTTTTTCAATTATTTTTAATAGATTTTAATTTATAATATTATGCTAGATTTGCAAACCATATTTGTACGCCTCCTGGCATAACATAGCGCTCTGTTAATCAAACATAAGATCTGTATTTTATTTTTACCTATGTTAACAAATAAAATAAATAAATAAATAAATAAATAAATAAATAAACAGCTAATAATTATATGAACTATTTTTGCGTGGAGAAGCGTCAGAAAATCTTTATTTTTGACTGAGATATTTCAGGTAGAAACTGCATAAATTCCAAAACTGACAGTATAGGTACTACAAGAAACTATTCCACTTGTGCCGCCTCGCTGTCATTTCAACCTGACTTTTATAGCTTTTCGTAAAAATTGCACACCGCTTCAGTTGCAAATCACTCCACGAATTCTTTCCTGAGATTTTATTGCGATCGCCATTAATTCGATTAACAAATTTTATGTTCTTCACCTGGCACAGTTCAACAACAAGGCCATTATTTTATTTAGAAAACTACTGACTAAAGGTAGTGCCTCGTTGGTCTAGCGGTCGCAAGCGCTACAGCTGAGCATGAGGTCCTGGGTTCGATTCCCGGGTCGGGCTAAGTGTTATTGAGTTTTTCACTTAGGAATTTCTTAGTAGCAGCCCGGAGTCCGGATTTGTGCTCGGTTGATGACAATAGTGTTGTAGTTGTTGTAATAACATGGGATTAAACAAAACTGGCGAAATGTGGGTGTACTGTAGGTGTACTGTAGGTGTACTGTAGGTGTACTGTAGGTACACCTCTGCCCACCCCTTTGGGGATTACAGGTGTGATGTTATGTTATGTTACAGACAACTGCACTGCGGCCCACTTGCATTACTAATAATTAAATACGTTTAGCACTAAAAAATCTGCCGACCCTTTTCCCAGCTACGTAACGTTGGGGTTGGCTTCCAGTCTAACATTTCCCTTTCAATTTTTACATGGAGCGACTGCCTATATGACCTCTACAACCCAGTAACTGGGTAATACGATACCCCTTGGTAAGTAACGACTATCGAAGATCCACGAACGACAGCCGGGACCAACGGCTTAACGTGCTTTCCGAGGCACGGAGGAATCTCATAAATATGGTCGCCTATCCACGGACCAATCCCGGTAAGCGCAGCTTAACCTGATAGATCGACCCGTGCGGCTGTTATTACTTACAGCACTAAATATATTTAAATTATCATTCTGACTTTGTCATGTTCAAACAAATTGACAGAAACAGAACATGTTTTAAATTCGTTTAGCGCTAAACGTGTTTAGTGACTTGTGGTGCAAGTGGGCCTAAGATTATGTTGTTTTCATTCAGCAAGTTGAGTATTGTTTCCCATAGTTACTGGTGATGGTTTGTTCCAAATTTAGTAGATGAAAGTATAAACAAACCTTGTCCAGGTTAAATTCTTACGCAATCACGTAAAACGAACGACGACGACGAACGACGTTGAAGGCAATCGACTGTTTAAACTTGTATTTCAAGCCTATCTGCTGAGTTGTTCTGTAAAAACTAAAAGTTCATTAGCGAGTTTTCGGTGCCCAAACTCCGATTTCAAGAATTAAGTAAAAAAGCTCAATGTAATTTTTAAAGCAAAAAGTAGTATGGCAGTAACAAAACATACATGACATAAAAGATTGTTCTTTATAACATTTCCCAACCAGTATCTTCAGGCGCGCACCGCCGGAAACGTTATTAGTAACGTGCGTAGGCGTCTATAAACAGTTGTATGAAAGGTGCATTTGTAAGGTAAATTAAAAGCCGCGAATCATCTCTGAGTAAATATTAACGTGATATTACGTGCGGGGCCGTTCTACAACGGATGCATCCGCCTAATGATATTCATACATTCTTTTAGGAGATTATCTAGCTGCATCCGGTTAGACTGGAAGCTGACCCCAACATAGTTGGGAAAAGGCTAGGCGGGCAGATTGGTAACAACACTCTGTGCAAGGTTTGGCTAAAACCAAGAAGGAATTATTTTATTGAAGAAATGGACATTGGCAATCTATACATACAGGGTGTACCAGAAAGGTGTAGTCAAAAGACAATGGACGGATTTGGTCCAAATGTCCACCACGAACGAGACCTATGTAACTAAATAGTCCGCTAAATATAGAGTAACTTTCATTATGAAAGCAAAAAAAAATATGCTGGCAGTAAAAAGTTATAGCAAAAAAAAAAAATTTTTTTTAAATTGATTTTTTCGTTCAATTACTTTTCTATTGGTCATTATCACCACCACGCGACCAGGGTTTTGAGCGATAGCACGATTTTTTGTCCCTTTTGCACCTACAGAACAATGCGCTTGAACGCAACGCAACCGGTTTTTATGTGATACAGGTGGCTGGTGGTGGTGGGGACCCCACTGAGCAAGTAAAAGATTTGTACCTTGTAGTCGTTCGTTTGCTCTCGGTGCGTACTGTTCGTTTGTTAATTTGTTTTGGATATACCTGTATTTTTCTGTGACCTTGGCTATCTCTTATCGGACTTTCAGTGATTCTCAATTTATGTGACCTTGGCTATCTCATTTCGGACTTTTCTGTGACTTCTGTCAAAATGCAAGTTGAAAGAAGAAACTGCATATGTTGTAATTATTCAGTGTTACGAAGAAGACGTCATCAGTTACTCCAATCATTCTTGGAGAACCACCCGGGAACCGCTGAGCATATTCAAGGACTTCTGGCTCCTCGGCAGGTTAGCATACATACACATTATTTATACATTTTTTTATACAACGTGAATCGCTGAGGGTGTTACAAGTGTTTCCGAGTATGGACTGTGAAGTGCAATTACAAGTCACAATCAACAATCGTACACCCTCGTTTTATCGACGGATTATTACGTTCCATCGTGATGTGTGGTGAGCCCTATCACCGTACTTCGGTCACATATATGGACTCACAGCTGTTAAGCACGCAGTCTTATCACAAACGTTGCTCACCGTACGCAGATCTAATACAACGGGATTTAATGCCGCGACCTCCAGATTATTGGTCGAGACATTCGAACTAGGGGTGTGCGTAACGATTCGTCAGAGTTCCCACAAAAAAGTTAAGGTAATGGCGTAGAGTTCTCTGACGACGACAGTGGTGCGGTGCAGATAGAGTAAACACGTGGAGCACTCGGCGATGGCGGCGTACCTCACACACAGAGGTACTCTTTTGATACCGTCGCCACCGCCGTCGGCAACCATCTCGCTTTATTGTTTATTTAAAACTATTTTGAAAACAGCTTTACTGTATTACTAGTAAGTATTCCTAAAGAAATGCACATTTTGTTATTCGGTGTAGTTATCTTCGCTTATACAATGGAGCAAACCATTTGCAAGTTAAAGACAATAGATTTTACTGCGACGCTCGGCGTTAAGGAAATTCAATAGGTACACTGACTCATAAAACATCTGCTACTTCTCTGCATCTCAAAAGTGGAGTAGGTATGGATAATTTGTTGTTAACTTAGCAACAACCTGAACACCTACATGTTCAGGTTGTTGCTAAGTAAACATGTAGGTACACTATCTAGGTACGTACACGGAGGCTTGGCTCCAAGCCGCTGCGGGCAGTGGCGCCTCCGTTGACGAAGTGCGGTTGCGTGTCGTGTGGGTGATCTGCCCTACGTCGGTACGGTAGTACCGTCATGTAACATGAGGCAGAACAACGGGGTCAAGCGACTAACAGCTGATAGCGCGCGCACGGTCCGTACGGTTATTAAATGAATGAAAAAAGGCTAGTGCATGGTAAAAGTGGATAGTTTTGTAAAAAGGGATGTGTAGGTAACTAAATTAAATAACAGCTGATGGTGTATTATTCTTGTTAGGTACGTACTCAATATACTATTGGTATCATATTGGCGTGATTGGGGTCATGCGCTTAGTAAATTAAAAAATAGAATCTCTGGGAAAGTCGTTAGTTATCATGAGTACGATCATGGGTTTTAAAATTAATCAGCTTCTTCTACATTTTGACGAGATATGCGAACATAAATGTAGTAGATTTTTTTTATCATGAGTACAATCATGTGTTTAAGTATCGGTCACTAATTACCAGTCACCCAATATTTATGACTTCCTTTCTAAGTATTTTGTTAACACTTAATGATTTTTGTAATGCCAAACAAAACAGTAACAGTTTTTTTTGGAACTAGTAAGTACTTTTATAACAGAGAAACAAGCATTGGGTTTAATAGAGCAAGTCATTATTTGAACGTCACTCTAAATCTTATCCGCTTGGTATTGTTTGTTCCCGTGGCCAGTCAAGCAGTAATACATTAATTTCATATAACTCTATTGGTTTACGCGCCACACGCCAGTAAAGCTCCCAGTCGGCATGAATTTTTCCGACATCTTCAACAATCATCGTCATATTTCTCCGCCAATTTACCTAAAACCATAATAAATATACACTTAAACTTCCTCATGAAACACTTCATTATTTGAAAACCATAAGACGGACGGATTTTCATATAGTTTTAAATAAAATAGTTTTCAACCAATGGATGGTTTAAAACCATAATTATGAAAATCCGTTCGGTAGTTTTTGTGTATATCGCGTTCAGACAGACAGATGCGGTGGGGGGCTTTGTTTTATAATAATATGTCACAGGCCAATTTACCATAGCAATCACAGCAATTAGTAAGAAAGAAACGGTTTCTATTGGTCCAATGAAACATGCGCTGCCTGTCTGCGCGCTCTGCACGTGCGTGGATCGAAAAACCACGTGGCCGCCGGGCAAGACATGTCATCACACGTCACGACCTGCACACATTCGCATTCGCAAAATAGTTGCACCACTCGATGCAAATGTGAATGTTTAAAATGATACGAATCTTTCGCATCCCTAGTTCGAACCACTACACCACAGAGGTCACCACATTTTTATTATAAGATTAATCTAAGCCATAAGCGAGGTGCCAGTTAATATGTCTTGATTGTGGGTATTCGTGGTGTGGTTAGGTTTGTTCTGGTTTTTATTCATTTCAGCATTTTTATTTGTTACAGTTAAACCTAAACGGCGAAGAGTATATCTGCCGCAATTGTTGGTTGAGGGTGCTGTATGCAGTCAATCACGATGGGGATCAAGGGGGTCAAAATCCGCGAGTCGGAAGGCCTGCTGATGGTGTTTTCGAAACACCAGAATTTGCGAGGGCACCAAACACATCCAACGCGTGCATTTTTTTTGAATGTGTCAATGAAAGTAGATGTCGCATACCGGAGTCAATCAAGCTTGATCTTTTGGTGCATTCAAACTTTTACATACCACCAAACGCAAGAGTTTGTCGAGAACACTTGGACCTGAATGACTGGTATCGTTTAATTGATGCTCCAAACTCGTCCCATGAGTTTACGGTTGCATTATTTGTAGATATGATGAAATTATTGCAAACTCACATTCTCAATAATCCAAATACAATGGATTTTGAAAATGTGAGGTCGATGGATTCGAAAATACTGCACTATCGTGTGGGCTTGACGTATGATGAATTTGAGCAGATAATAAGAGAAACCCCATCGCTGGCACAAGAGCATCAGCCCAATACTACACTTGCCATTTATTTAATGAAGCTTCGTACGGGAGAAAGCAATGAAAGACTGAGCGTTCTTTTTAAAATGAGTCGACGTACGCTTGAGCGTAAAATGACTGTCGCACGAACGTGTCTGTTACGTGATTTCGTACCACAGCATCTGGGGCTTAACCATATTTCAAGAAACGAAATTGTGGAAAGAAATCGAATCCTACCAAACGGCATTTACGGAAACCCAGATGGAGGGTTGGAAGAAAGAAAAGCTATTGTTGTAATAGACGGTACATATATATATATACAAAAGTCAAGCAACTTCCTATTTCAACGTGAAACATATAGCTTGCACAAATATAGCAACCTATTGAAGCCGTTTCTTTTAGTGTGTGGTGATGGCTACATCATAGATGTCACTGGCCCTCACGCAGCCACAACATCTGATGCTGTAATAATGCGAGGCTTAATAGAAGAGAATGAAGACAATGCTTTTCATTATTTATTTACTCAAGGCGACATATTTATCTGTGACCGTGGCTTTAGGGACGTAATTGCGGAAATTGAGTCGCGTGGATATGAGGCGCATATGCCTATAAGTGTTCGACGAGGTGAAGCTCAATTATCAACAATAGAGGCGAACAAGAATCGGCAAGTCACACTTTGCCGCTGGGTCGTCGAAGTCGTGAACGGCCGCTTCAAACGCGACTTTAAGCTGTTTCGGCAAGATTTTTTTAATCGGGCCTTGCACCACATGATGGACGACTTCCGAGTAGCTGCATCTCTCAGCAATGCTTTCCATCTGATAATTCAGGACAGCAGGCATGTTCAAGAATTCTTGCGAATTATGAGGGAAAGGCTGCATGAACCCAATCGCCTGGGTGCGTATATCATAGCAAGAAACTTAAACAGACGGCAGGCAATATTTCGCAATGTTGAAGCCGATGTTATCGGAGCAGAAGAGTTCCCAATTCTTACAAACGATGATTTGGAGTTGTTTGCACTAGGAACATACCAAGTAAAGCTTGCGCGTAGTTATTATAGCGAGCATATACGCAATGGCGTATATCGTATTCAAGCAGCAAGAGAAGACGATTTAAATAACATTACGGACTTTGGCATCGAACGCAACAATGCAATGATGGTTCGTGCAAAGATTCAGTCCAGACACGCACGCGCAAGAACATATTACACTTATGTAGTGGTACACAGCAACCTAAATGGACGAGAAGCAGTTTCAAATTATTATTGTTCCTGTCTTTCTGGGATGCGAACTTTAGGTTGCTGTGCGCACGTAATGCTAATTGTGTGGTATTTTGGATGGGCAAGACACCAACCTACAATTAGGCTCCCAGCTGCAGATCTTGATAATATCATTATAGACGAAAATTAATAAGACTTATAATATTATAACGTACTTGTTATATTCTTCACACTTGATGTACATTTATTTTGTTCCCTTGTACAGTCAGCCACAGCATTAGCTGACCCACCCTTGCATATATAGTTGAGATTTTTTAGAATACGAATCGATAGACTTTTATAATTCTTTTACATTTTATTTAAATACCTATAATAAATAAAATATAAAAGAATTATAAAATTCTATCGACTCGTATTCTAAAAAATCTCAACCATTTATGTAAGGGTGGGTCAGCTAATGCTGTGGCTGACTGTACAAGGGAACAAAATAAATGCGGCTGCGTAATAAAGATGTGAAGTATCAATAAAAATGAGTCCTAAAGCAGTTTTTTTTAAATATTGTTTTTCTTCTATTGCACAGTGCAAAAATGTAGGAGTTCGTGGCATGTAGGAGCTCGTGGCTAAGTAATAACAGCCGCACGGGTTGATCAACCAGGTTAAGCTACGCTTGCAGCGGTTGGTCCGTGGATGGGTGACCATCTTTACATACCGAGACTCCTCCGTGCCTCGGAAAGTACGTTAAGCCATTTGGTCTCGGCTGTCATTCATGGATCTTTGACAGTCGTTACGGGTCGTCAGAAGTCCGAAAGTCTGACAAGTAGTCTTACCTAGGGGTATCGTATTACCCAGTGACTGGGTTGTGGAGGTCAGATTGTGGAGTCGCTCTATGTAAAATACTGGTGTTCAGCTGAATCCGGTTGGACTGGAAGCCGACCCCAACATAGTTGGGAAAAGGCTGGGCAGATTGATTGCACAGTGCAAAAATGTAGCTATTTGCATACATCAATGTCAAACAAAATCAATATAAAAGCAAATGAACGAAAAAAAAAAAATTTTTTTTTTAGCTATAACTTTTTTCTCCCATCATTTTTTTTTTTGGTCTCTTAGTAAAAGTTGATCTATATTTAGAGGGCTATTCAGCTACATAGGTCTCGTTAGTGGTGGAAATTTGGACCGCGCCCCATACATTGCCCATTGTCTTTTAAGGGTGTGGTACAGACCATCAAACTGAACAACTTTCTCCATGAGAAATAGCGAAAAAAATATGAACTGTCCCGTAGAAAACTTTAATACCTACTCGACGCAAATGTTTGGGACGACTGATATTTTTTTCTCGATTACGATGTTGGGTGCATGGAGAAAGTTGTTTAATTTGATGATCTGTAACACACCCTTAAAGACCACACCTTTCCAGTACACCCTGTATAATAAAATAGGACGAAGTCAAAACTGTACATTGAATATTTTTGAAAAAAAAAAAGTAATTGCAACGAGGTGTGGGATCGAGTCGATGCCGAAAATATAGATTTTAGAATTTTTGTCCGTTTGTCTGTTTGTCTCTCTGAACATATTTGTATGAAATCTAACACACCTAAAGCTTATAACCTGGATTAACACATAGAGCCTACGCATAGGGCTTTTAATGCCGGTAGTACGATCCCGTGAGATATTCTACGACATCCGCATCGGCGAAGCCGCGGGCAAAAGCTAGTCTTAAATAACTTTAATGGAGCTGGTGGTAGTTAATGTAGTAGTAGTAGTAATGTAGTTAAAACAAACATTCCTTAAACCTCTTTATCTCGTCAATGTTCAATTGCTTAGAGTTATGTTAGCATTAGATAATTACAACAAATGCCCTGAAAAGAAAAAGAAAAATCTTTTACATTTTTCTACATTTCTACGGAGTCAACAACCTGTTACCTAACAATTTAATCAAAACACAACTCTATCGTACATTTCGTAAGAAGAAATGACATTAAAACAGACATCCGGTGTTTTATCATCATTGGACGTATCAAAATCCGCGTCAATTGCCACTTTGGCACAAAAACTAACGAGGGACGTCATAAGCGTCATAATTTCTGACAAATTATTGTCTTTCTTAACACTTTTCACATTTCACCGTTGTCGTTACCATTTTGGATTATTTTAATGTTATCGCCGTCGTCAGAGCATGATTATCAAATCTTCAGTGTATCGTGGCGAAAGATGTAAAAAATATACATTTTATGTCACTAAATGAGCGATCTTCTTAGTAATTTTCATATGTATGTAATAAAAGTGTGGTTTTAGAGTCTTTTAGACTTTTTATGTGAGCAGAGGTTATTAGGGAAATACTTTCTTTTTAAAACAATATTGTTTGGTGCTTTTGGGTGGTCTTTCCTGCGAGTTTATTTAATTTTATCTCATGTTTGGGGTAATGTGTTCAGGGCCCTAATTCACTATGACCACTTAATAATTCCTTATCCGAAACCACGTCAATTCCTAGAGCTAATCACGACATCTGCTAATAACGTATTCTCTGTGACAGAATGAACGAAGCCGCTTAGATATAAAAATCTGTGATGGGTTTCCACAAGACACAATATTGACATGGTTTGCTAAGCGGAGAGTTGGTGGTCCTCGACACGGGGCTGCAGGCAGTCTAGGGAGATTATGCCATCTCTAGATGGCAGCCTGCGCCTGGTGACGGGGACCATCACAGGACACTGCTCACTAAACAAACACTTCCACACAATAGACATAACGGAGAGTCCTCTGTGCAGGCCTTGCATGGAAGCTGACGAAACCGTTGCGCATGTGCTCTTTGAATGCACAGGCGTCACACAGATTAGGACAGAAACCCTCGGGGCACCCAGATTTTTTACAGATGTTCTCAACAGACCAGGAGACGTGATCAACTTCTGGAGGGAGGGGGGATGGTTGGAATAACCACCGACGGCTACCATGGTACACGTACAAAGGTCCACTTGAAGGACTAAGTGGGGAAACCAAACCATCTAACATAGAACCTAGACGTAGTTTGCACTTGGTAAGATATAAGCGGAGAATCATACAGAATTGGGGCCCAGGTAATGATATATCGTCAATATACGTCATGTGTTAGGTAAACCCATCAAGGTAATAAATACAGCGTAGAAAACTTGAATACAAACACAACACAAATATTTGCGCGGTTACGATGTTGGTCCCATGGAGAAAGTTGTTTAGTTTGATGGTCTGTACCACACTCTAAAATATGACCGCACATTTCTGATACACGCTGTATATAGTAAATGAATCTAGAACTACAGGAAAAATAAAATATTGCACACGTCTTTGAATTTTTGTCATTACATTCCTACTCAGTTATATTTCCACAGGAAAAGCATGAATCCAAACGACATTTTGCACATCCTGTAACCAGGTTAGTAACAGTTACCTATAATAAATCTTGATCTTTGCATTAAAAATCTTATTTATATACTCTAAACAGGCTGAACCCATTATGAACTTCTTAGCTGTGAAAATAATCTTAAAAGATACTGAATTTTCACTTCATTTTAAAATCAACGTTACCTATGATTTTATCAAAATTGGCTTCACATTTTCTGAACTGTTACAGTAACTGACAGACGATGAAGAAAAAGGACAAGTGAGGAAACTGAATCCATTTTGCCGCCTTCATAGGAACACATGTATGAACCCAAGACCCCAGGGGGAGGGGAGAGGGGGGGTTAGTTGCGAACTCCATAGGTTCACAACTACTGATGGTGATTTTTTTTCCATCGGAGGATGTTTTTTTACGTTTATATATATAATATATAAGCTTATGTACCTATTATGTAAAGGATTTTCCTTATGCACACATGGGGTGTAATTGGCGCGTCAGAAGTTAAGTAAGCGATTTGATCAATGCTCGTGCTTTCTTTGTACGAGAAGAGTCGTTTACCCTGTGGTGATAGGTTTAAGACTGGTATTAAAGTATTTTTACAACCGCCTAATCAATACCTAGCAAAATAATTCAACACCTCATTACATAATAACCCTGCGTCCATTATGACACCTCCCCGTTCCCGTACATTCGGCACAGTTAAAAACTCGGACACATGATTGACAGCTGCTGTTTACCTTGCGCTACCGGTATGCTAACTAGAAGCGCCTGTGATGCTGACATGAGCGTAGGTACGTGCGTACTGGTAGTTACGACATGATCTGTGACTCATGTTCATTCAGAACGAAATTGAGTTAGGTGCGGCTTCCAGTCATGACTATCTTGGCCTTGGCTTCGAACTGGCTAGCTCAAGATTTGATGGGAAACGTGGCAATATCTTCTAAATATATTGTTTTTCTCTTTTGAAGCCAAAAGGATTAGGTAAGGATCGTAGCAGTTGGCGTCCTATAGTTTCAGCTGCCCCCATGGGAAAAAGACGTGAATTCATTTACGTGTGTGTATATCTTCTTTTTGTTTTATCAATTTTTCCATATTACCTATCTTTCTATCACTTTCTATTCATAAAACCATAGACGAAGGTCAGAAAAGAAAGGATAGAAAAGGTAAGCTTGCACTTTGAGAAGCCAAACGACATACTATTTTTACTTTCCTTCTTATTATGATATCTGTCTAGTTTTGTCGACTAAAACTTCACGGTGCTCCTTCTTCCACATCTACCCACTACATGTATTTCCTATTCAGATATCACTCGCGACATTGTTAAGACAACCATGACTTCAATGTCATAATTGCATTGACATTTTGGCATTAAAAAAACTCCAAATTGCTGTAGCAAGAAATAAACAATGTCGCGAGTAAAGGAAGTGTACAAGTAAAAATGTGAGAATCCTGTGTGGCGACCAAACGTTGTATATTTGTAACCGTGAGAGCGTGAGCCAATCATTACATAGTCTAGCACTTCGCCCACCGAGCGTTTGTTTTTCTTTTTCATGATCGTGTTGATTTTGGACGAACACTGCCGGATACCTAGGTGCCTTAGATAATACGTGTACCTGCTACGAAGAGTATTAACAGCGGGTTCCGTGTATTTTGTTTTGCGTCACAGGGTGTTGACGAGTCGATGGCAAGCATCCATCAAATAGCAGATGACTTTACAAGTCTTGACCCTCAGTAATTAGGAATACGACACGAGTAGGAGGATGTGGCAAATGGTCTTAGGACTACCAGAAAACAAAGTGGATTTATGATTTTTACCACTTGCATATCAAGATTTTTTCGAAAGAAAATTAACAAACCGCAACTATTAAAACGGTACCCAAAAAAAACATATAAGAAAAAGCGACTTGATAGATCGCGTTCTAAGTGCTTTATTTTAAGCGTTGACGATATTGTTATGTCTGTACGTGGGCGTGGCGCCAGTCAATATGAAGGTGCGGAAATCTGACTTATGCCGCTTTGCCGGCCGGGCAGGCGACGACTGAGAACATTTCGCGACCCTTTGATGTTCCACTACGCAATATATCCAGCGCTCTGTTTACAAAACCGGCAATGTATATTAATCGCTGCTTTAGTGTTTTATTTAGTTGAAAGGTAAAAGGTTTCAAGTCGATATATGTTTGAAAGATTGGTGATTATGTGCAAAGTTCTTTAGAAGTCTG
The DNA here is from genome assembly GCA_946251885.1 of Cosmia pyralina. Lineage (NCBI taxonomy): Eukaryota > Metazoa > Arthropoda > Insecta > Lepidoptera > Noctuidae > Cosmia > Cosmia pyralina. Next base: position 1,162,314 of record OX276348.1, on the reverse strand, counting down.
TTTGAAATATTTCGTCATGTTTATTGTGGATTACTTACGTGGTCATAACTAAATAGGGTAATATTTTTTTAGTAGTAGATACTTTTAGTATCTTACATGGATAAATCATACGTCAGAAAATTTTATACGAACCATATTTTAACTAAAACTAAATAAAGTAAGTGCTCATATACACGAGCGGCAGACGCACGACGGCAGAGGCAACTGCAGCCGTCGCCGCGTCTACGCGACTGCTGCAGTTGGACGCGTCGGCGGCTACCGTCGACGATGTACCGCTCGTGGTATATCAGCACCAATGACTATTCAGATGAGCACTTACAGTGTTAGGTATCATAAAATCTGAATTTTAGACCAAGCATTGTCTGAGCAACGTACCTAGAGATAAGGCCTTGCTCAAACTTAAACACCCAATTCGTCTGCCCATCCAAAACGTCAATACTCTACAATTTCCCAAAGATTCCTAATACTAGATTGTAACAAAAATACCTATTTGACAAAAAATTGGTTCGTCATGTCAGTACTCTCGATCTACGAAGCGATGCGGGAGTCGGGGCAATCCACCAGTTGTCGTAACCGTGGCGACATCTAAACGAGATCTGTGTCTGTCAACCTGAGTGGATAGGACTAGGTATACATACTGAGATACCGAGGTAGCTTGTCTAAATGGAAGCTATGTTGTTTGTTGTGCAATAGAAAGTTTAATTTGTGTGGATAACAAAAGAAAAGTATTGAGAAGGATGAGACACAAACCGATAAAACACATTTAACGATAGAAAAGTGACGGAAAAACAGTATTTCTATAAAGTCCCGCACAGTAGTACATACTTAACATATAATTACTGAGAAACTTAATAATATACTTAATGGCTTTTTATAACCGTACTTAAGACAGTGTAACTTTAATAGGACTGTCATTCTTCTTGCACTACTTAGGTAGATACTCAACTCTTTTGGACTCACCAACACAGCAATTTTCCTTACCCATTCGTTTTTCATCAGCGACAACTGCTCAAACATCGCATATTTATTTACACAACCAAATCAAAACTTCGTCTTATATTAAATTTACAAGCTACCAGAAAAGTGTTTAGTTCTGTTTTTATCTCTTTAACCAGGTGTTGCGAAGGTGTATGCGTGTTTAACACCCCATCTTTCACGTTAACTCGCTATAAATCACGGTAAGAATCACATTGTTCAATATGGAACGACTACTTGAATGTTTGCAACAAGTTTACTGTTTCAATTTGAATATCTATAAAACTGATAGATGTAGAGACGTTTAATACTTTTGTTTTTGAGTGTTTGCTGCTGTGCCTTCATTTGTTATTCCGGTGTGGTGGTGTTTACATGACGTTTTTCATTTTAATGTTAGTATTTTGGGAGTAAGTATTAGTACAGGTAGATACCACTTACTAATTTTATTTCTTTAAGAATAGAGAAATAAAGTATTGTGAAACTAAACCGAATATTTCCATAATCGCACGATGATTTCAGTTTATTATTTTTTTTTAACTAGCCAGAACCCAAATGTTGCAATGCAATCTGTTTACACAGTTTTTATTATTTATAATCTCATTATTCTCCACAAAACTGCACCATGAATAAACTCCGCTGAAAACCACATCATCAATAAAAAGTAACTGAATATTTTTCTTTTAATCCAACATCCAAACAAAATAATATTTATAGCTAAACATCATAATACTATTTTGAACCATATTTCCATTACCGAATCGTTTCCGGTGCTCGGTAGAGGATCATCTACTGAAATAGCTCGGTACATACAGTTCAAGACGTTTCAATACAAATTACGTAGAAAAAACTCACACATACACCTGAGTTTAAAAATAAACAACACCGCGGGATAACTTTCTTCTACTCACAATACATTACTGCTTTTTTATCACAAGCAAAAATTTTACATGAACAAAACGCGTAATGGAAGTTTCATTTATAAATAGTGTTGTCCATACAAAAGTGTTGCCCCACTCGTTATAATAACGTGTTACCTCGGTGACAGTCCGCGAAATTGCTCGAAAAGCAATTAATATGATTTCAGACGTGTTTTAAATTAAAAGTGACAGGAGCGACATGTGCGATGTTTAAATACAACGATGTTTTGTTGTTTCAGGTCATTTTCAAGAGCCGTCATAATTGGGTGAGTTTTTGCGAATTGTTTATTTTGTCTTGTAAGTAAGTACTTAGGTAGGTACGAGTATGTCCTTTGTCTGTATGCATATTATAATATCAATAATATTGTCACCAATTATAATGCATGTCCCAGGAATACAGAATATGTACAGTTAGTATACCCTCCCTAAGAGATATCTATATCTCTTTTGTTGACTGTACATGTACAAACTGTAATAATTAATTTAGTATTTGGTGCTGTCACAAAATAATATTCGGCACAAAATGCATTAAATGCCTATTTTAATATAAAAATTGTTTACCCACCGCCAACCTGCCTATCCTTTTCCCAACGATGTTGAGGTCGGCTTCCAGTCTAACCGGATGCAGCTAAATACCAGTAATTTTACATGGAGCGGTTACCTATTTGCCATTCACTACCCAGTTACTGGGTAATCGTAGACTTTCGGGCTTCTGACGACCCGTATCGACGTTAAAGATTCACAAATGTCAGCCGCAAAGACTATTATACTCTTTGGTCAGCCGGGACCAATGGCTTAACGTACTTTCCGAGGTACGGAGGGGTCTCGGTATGCTAAGATGGTCAGTACGGTCACCCATCCAAGGACTGACCGAGGCAAGCTTAGCTTAACCTGAGCGATTGACCCGAGCGGCTGTTAGTACTTAGCCACGAGTCCCTCAAATTACCCTTTAATAGTTTACCCTCAATGCAGACATAATTTATCATTGTCAATAACTGCAATGTGACGAATATAATTATCACATCTCTTAGCTGAATCCAGTGTATACCACGGAACTATACCTACTGCAAATCGTATACAGGAAATTTTGTTTTATAAAAAAACATCTCACAGTGAAAAAAATATTGAATATTTTAAAAACGATGTAGCACTGGACCTACCTTTTGTAATTACACTTTGATTTATGTAGAGTCTACGCTTCACTAAAACTATACACTTTTAACAACTCTATGTAATTCACCTGTCCGACAGGTGATAAAGTACTCGAATACCATTACATCCACCGTCGGCAAAAACAATATAAATATGATAAAGACTTGAAGAATGTATGGTAAACATTGAAATATCAACACTTGCCGATTATTTTACTGGGTTTTTATACTCTTTATTAAAGCCCTAAGCGTGTTAGCGGTCGTTCATAACACCCACGTGAATACACATCCCTAATCTTTTGGCAAACGCTCAAATTATATCACACCTAGATGTTTATATTGTGCGACTTTTTGTTAATTATCTATAGATTGCGGTTTTCATTATTTAATTCTCTTGAAAAGTCAATGCGCTCTTAATGTGAATTTTAGAGACCTTAAGAGAGCTGTCGCATTTTATCACCATCATTAAATGAAAAGATGCTTTTTTGAAAAATGTAATCAATTATTGAACTAGTAAATAATCTTAATTTAATAGGTACCTACCTAATTTTAAAAACACGTTTCTATTGTGTTATCTAATAATCTCGGCTCAAAAAGTATTATCTGTTTTTGAGATGAGTTAAATAAATGTCACAATAAAAGTGTTCTAATAATTACCTCTTGAATTAAAACTATTTAATAGTTCGCTAATTGATAACATTTTTCAAAAAAGCATCTTTTCATTTAAGATTCTTGAAAATTTGGTCTCATGGAGGTGACAAAATGCGACAGCCCTCTTAACACAATCATTCATTCATCTCGTTTTAAAAGAATAATTTTAATACCCAGTTCTTGCTATGTGAAGTATATTTGACAATCTTTAAAATAGAGTTGGAATAGATAAAACAAAATTGGTAATCCAGAGGCCTAAACAACCATGGGATCTGGAGGCAAAAGTCCTCGCGCACGTATGGGAGTGGCGCGAGGAGGCGAAACGCCGGGGCGTAACTCCGCTGCCGCGAGATATCACGGTACAGCGGACAGAGCTCCGGCGGGATCTCATGGCGACATGGAGAGTGCGATTATCGCAACCCAGGGCTGGGCACGCCACAATTGCGGCGATAAGTCCCCTCTTTGAGGAGTGGTTGGAGAGGCGCCACGGCGTCCTCACCTTCCGCCTGACGCAGGTCCTCACCGGACACGGTTGTTTCGGGAGGTTCCTGTTTCGGATAAGGCGGGAGGAAACGCCCGGGTGTCACCATTGTGTGGATCATCTGGAGGACACGGTAGAGCATACAGTGGAGGTCTGCCCGGCTTGGGCGGAGCACCGCCGTGTTCTCACGGAGGCGATCGGCGGCGGCGATCTCTCGCGTCCAAACCTGGTCCAGGCCATGGTGCGGAGCGAGAGTGGGAAGCCGTCACCTCCTTCTGCGAAGCAGTAATGCTCGCGATGGAGGAAGCAGAACGCGTGAGGGAGAGGCAACAGCCGCGCCCTCGCGCTCCTAGCCGCCATAGGAGACGCCCTGGGCGGCGGGAATCGATTGCTGATTCCCGGCCACCGTAGGCGCGGGCTTGCGGACGACGAGTAATGGGCAGCTCGCCGTCCGGTAAGGAACAGGCCCGGGTCGACGGCGCGTTGTGTTCCACGCGCGCCTCAAAGAGATGTCAGCAGTGACGGGGTTAATTGGGCCGATGCCGCCGGGGTCGCGGGTAGTTCGAAAGAGATACCGTGGCCCTGGCACGGGCAGTTGAAGGAGTATGGGTGGGTTTTAGTCAGTAAAAGTCTGACACGCCCTCCCGCTCTGCCCAGAGCGGGAGAAGTCGTTTGATGATTTCCCATCCACAAAAAAAAAAAAAAAAAGAGGCCTAAACAAGTGACAATCACTTTCAAAGCGTTTTCTATTTCTACAACGACTTTCAACCGGATTGACATAAACATTTTTGAATTTTCCATCTTTGTTATCAGTTATTTATCACTGATAGACTGTATCTTTGTCTAGACCCTTGGTCTAGAATTTTCCGAGAAGATTTTCTTGTCTTATGTCTGTTATTGATATCTGTAGGTATAGACATTGTTGCATCTACTTAGGTACCTACTTACTAATTATCTGTTACGATTAAAGGCTCCCTACAAACAGGCGCGACACGCGACGCCTCTCATAGGCACCGCGTGTCGCGCGACGAGCGGTGCCTATGTGTCGTGTGCGATTCGCGTCGCGTGTCTCGTCTATTTGAAGATGCCTTAATACTTCCAAAAAATGTTGTGAACATAAACCGGTTAAAGAAATACAAAATGTCAAGCGCACTAATCAAAATAATTAGGTAATGAATCGAATCGCCACCGTGTCGTGACCACTAAACAAATATTTACATTATAAAGAATTTTCATAGATTATTGTACGTTTTTCTTATTGTTTATTATTAACTATTTTTCATAGTTTATTGGTTGCGGGAATTAGAGTGATTTGAATGGTTCTTTAGTCTATGACAGAGAGTGATGGCGCGTGACTCGTATATTTACCGTTAATCGTATCTAAATCATTTCCTAGTTAGCTCTACTTTGTTTATGGGTCCTTGATCTGGTATAGGATTAAACATATGGGACAGAGGTATATTAGCAGTGATCTATGTGTTAAACAGCGCGGTTTCTTGATAACTATTGGTTAGCTTGTAGTTTTTCTAACAACATAATATTTATTAGTGTGTTTAGTTTTAAAGATAGAATTGAGATCATTGTTTGGATTTTGCGAGCCGCTAAATGTAGGAGGAAGTGTCGGAATTTATCTTTAGTCGTGTGTAATAAACCTGATTGATTGATGATGAAAAATATACCTACTTATGAATAACAGAGAAAATGGAAAGCTGTCAATATCAATTATCGATACTTTTCGCATAACTACACCACAGACTACACAATGATTTTGTTTGAGCCGGAAATGCGTGTGCAACCAAAAACTTGCTGCAGCTAAAATTCTATCTACCACCAATCTCATAAACACTATCATCTCTCTAATAGCCTTTGTTCCTTTAGCCAATCAGTAATCTTGGCTTCATGGCTCACTGCACAGAGAAGAACGTCAATCTGCCTAGCCTTTTCCCAACTATGCTGGGGTTGGCTTCCAGTCTAACCGGATGCAGCTGAATACCAATATTTTACATGGAACGACTGCCTATCTGACCTCCACAACCTAGTTACTGGGTAATACGATACTCCTTGGCAAGACTTGTTGTCAGACTTTTGGGCTTCTAACTACCCCAAGATCAAAGATCTACAAATGACACCCAAGTCACGGAGGGGTCTGGATATGTAATGATGGATGGTCACACATCCATGAACCGACCGCAGCAAGCGCAGCTTAACCTTAGATTAAGGCGAGTATAGCTGCTTACTAGCGCCACCATTTAGAAAAAAAAATAAGTCTGGAGATATGGAACATTATGCAATTTCCTATGCTCACATTTTTAGTCAGGCGAGGCCAAAAACGGCCGTTTTTGGCGTTAACTGCTAAGGCTTCGAATCTACGAGGTTTAATGTTGATTTTTTTATTACAAAAAATCTACGTCATCTGACTTAAAATTATGTGAGCATAGGAAATTTTAAATTGTTCCATACTATATCCAAACTTATTTTTTTCTCAATTGTGGTGCTATATTATTTAGCTACGTGCCTTGAGTTAGAAGTCGTACGTTTTGTCACTAAATGGCTAATACACCAACCACTAACCACCACCACCCACCATACCCACCATGGCTAATATACTTGCCATGTGCTCAGTATGCAATATCCATGTAATCATGCCAGATCATTAGGAGATTTATGCTGCTGACTTGCAAGACATTGTAAATACATTAATTGACAAGCTACATGCCTATCATAGTGGCCATACCTGAGGCTCAATTTATTGCTATTCAATTGGCAGCTGAAATATTTTCAGCTGTTAAATCTAGATGCAATATTATTATTTCTTAGTTTCAAAATATTTCTCTACCTCTGTGTAAGGTTCAGTAAATGACATCTATTAGATGGTTGACCTTTGTAACTTTAGTTTATGTTCCCTTTCGTGAACGTGTTGTCTATACATTCATACATTGACGTAGATGAACTGTTTCAATTTTGAGTCTTACAATCGTTAAAATTGCCTTGAATTATGTTCAATACGATACGACAAATCTCTTTTCAAAAACAAAGACAAGCTCTAATAAAATTTCTGCTTTATCTTCAGTCTAGACACACACGATGCACCTAAGCCGAATTTCAAGAGAATAGACAAAAAAAACCGTTTGATTGTCTGTATTCTGATCGGTGAGCGGTGTGCGCCCGCGCTTCTATTCCGGGCACACCGGGCAGTTCGTGGCACCTGTCGCGCCACGATTAACAATGCGTTGTTAAAAACACGATACTTCGATACGTTAAGACTGGGTTTGAACGGGGATCATATCGCATTAGGTTTCCTTTGTGAATGTTTCAGAGACGGGAACGTTTTTTAGAACTGCGACGAGTTATTTTATTTCAGTAAAATGTTACTGGTAAAGTTTTAGAACTAGTAGAAAACAATCCCATTTTGACTAGGTATCAAGTTAAATTGTGCATAAAGTAGGTACCCAAGTAGATATTTACATGCCTTTAGAGTGACTAGGGTGACCATGAGTATCAGAAAATAAAATATTGTAGGTAAGCTTGTGGCACTTGTCATATTCCTGGGATGTATTTGATGGTGATTTGAACATGGTACGCTAAGCTCTTAGCGTTTTTGGGAACATCAGCAACTGCAGTCGGCTTGTTCTAGTTACCGAATAGGTACCGTTTACAGTTTCCAACGAACTTTTTATGGCATTCGGAAACGTTCGTTTTCGCCGAATTTTGCCGAAGTGCGTACCTTAGTGTCGTGTCTAGACACGGATAGGGGGCAATTGCGCGTGAATTACAGCAACTATTACGTTTATGAGTGAAATAATCTGGCACACGTGTGCTAGCATATTGATTCCGAATTATAAGCAAATAGCTAGTGAACTTGGCACCTCGCCAGTCGACGTGCCAAACTGTACGGTGACCACGGCGCGAGGTGGAAAGTTAATTAACAGGTTAGCTTATGTACGTCGCCGGCAATAACACTATCTCGTTCAAACTTATGACGTCAATTATCGTGGCGCGGATAATTCGTGCTTTAATGTGTCATACGATTTAATTTCGATAAATTTCGTGCATTACTATACATTCGACTAAAAGCCTTTTGATGTTTGATTTTGTTAATGTTCTAAGCTTAGCTTAATTAAAAGCGACGGCTGTTCGTAAATTGTTAGAGAAGTGTGTGTGGTTTGGTTGTTGTATATCTAAATTAAACGTCTCGTGTAGTCACCTCACAGGGACAATCAGTGTTGTTGAAACGCAGGTAATTTGGCTGGCATTTTGTATAACAGTTTACTTTAGTCTAGTGTAAACATACCTATAATATTTAATAGCATTCTTAGAACAATAATTGTGTTAACTACAAGCTCTAAACACAGGCACAAAGCCACAGTATAATAAAGTAAGCAGTATTACATCTTCCTAGAAAATGGCTAAAACGAGCACTTCGAAATCTCAGTTCGAGTGCGCGGCAGTTACACACGGACGGACGCATATTTATCTTCCCAGCTGCCGTAGGTAATTAATTCAAGGTCACTGCCCAGATAGACTACTGTAGCTTTATTATTCTGTGCCAAAGGTTCGCGTTCATTACCTCCCACAAGTGCATAAACGCGGCGGTCGAACGGTCCCAGTTGCCGTGGCAGCATGGTCACCGCAGAGGCACACGGTACGGTTAGACCGCAGGCTGTAATTCACAGGTAATGCTGTTGTGATTGTTGCACAACACCGCTGCAGCGCTGCACTCGCCCGTTCGCAGCCAGAGGGTTAAATCTTTACATCGCTCGTTGAGAATTATGCTGTTGTAATGGCTGTACAACGTCGTCGGTGCAGCGCTGCAGCGGTGCGTTCCCAGCCAGTGGGTACAATAGTAATGCCGTGCAATGCTCTTATTGAGATGTAAGTGTGTGAGCTTTTATGTGATTGGTTTGATTAAACTTAGGTGGTTTAAAGGGTGGTTTAAGGTGGTTTAGGTAGTTAAATTTGTAATGAAATAGGTATGTAAGCGACATATTTTGGATCTGTTTACGACTAGTTTGCCCTCAGCCAAAAAGTGCTTAAGCCTCAAATTTTTCAAATAACTGCAAATTAATTATGTTTTGTAACAGTTTTCCTTTTAATATTTTTTTTCCTTTTTATTAGTTGCAAACCAAATTTTAATTTTTTATTATTTTTATTTAAATAGTTATTAAATTTAAATGGTTAATTAAATAGTTTTAACTATTAGAATTTATGTAATATGTTTCTGTTTGTATGCTCACAACATAAATCCCAATAGAAGTCTAAACGCGAAGACTTGTAATTGGATCTCTGTTGACTATTGTTTCCCTTTTTGTTGTAAGTTTTTTTAGCTGTAAGTATTCCATGCTGAAATAAAGAAAATTAATGTAGGTCATAATAGTTATAATAGTTAATTTCAATAGAAATTATTTCAAACTGAAAGGAGTTTCTTCTTGCTCACCGAACTATCGATCTAATCTAACCGAGCAACTATCACTCTAATCTAACCGAGCAACTATCACTCTAATCTAACCGAGCAACTATCACTCTAATCTAACCGAGCAACTATCACTCTAATCTAACCGAGCAACTATCACTCTAATCTAACCGAGCAAATATCACTCTAATCTAACCGAACAACTATGGCTCTAATCTAACCGAACAACTATGGCTCTAATCTAACCGAACAACTATGGCTCTAATCTAACCGAGCAACTATCACTCTAATCTAACCGAGCAACTATCACTCTAATCTAACCGAGCAACTATCACTCTAATCTAACCGAGCAACTATCACTCTAATCTAACCGAGCAACTATCACTCTAATCTAACCGAGCAACTATCACTCTAATCTAACCGAGCAACTATCACTCTAATCTAACCGAGCAACTATCACTCTAATCTAACCGAGCAACTATCACTCTAATCTAACCGAGCAACTATCACTCTAATCTAACCGAGCAACTATCACTCTAATCTAACCGAACAACTATCACTCTAATCTAACCGAGCAACTATCACTCTAATCTAACCGAACAACTATCACTCTAATCTAACCGAACAATTATCACTCTAATCTAACCGAACAACTATCACCCTAATCTAACCGAACAACTATCACTACTATACTACTATCTTGTTTCATGTTTATTATTGTATAAGTATATATACACTTCTGGACACATCTATTGGCCCACCTTAGAGTTTAGGTTTCGATGGCCCCTACCGAAATATGATTGCTAGATTGAACAAAACTGTTGATGCAGTTTTAAACCTGATACATTTTACCATCTTTTTCGATCGTATTGTTTTAAATTTGAATTCAGAATACCATACGATATGGAGCTACGCCTTACAAGTCGGATATGCGCCTTGTTAAAGGCAATTGATTTTTGAATAAAAAACATGTTTTATCAAATAAAGGTTTAATTTAATAACGCGTGTTGCCTCCATGGGCATCTACCACAGCTCTCATACGATTAGGCATAGAGTTTATCAACCGCTCTATGAAATTTTGAGGGATCATCTCCCATTCCTCTTCTATGGCAGTTTTCAACTCCTGCATCGTCTGGGCAACTGGCTGACGAGCCCTAACACGTTTTTTTAGCTCGTCCCACATGTGCCCAATGGGGTTCATGTCTGGGCTTCTGGCTGGCCAGTCCATAACTGTGATGTTCACATCCCGAAGATATTCCCTGACGATGCCGGCCGCATGGGCTCTTGCATTATCATGCATAAAAAGGAAATTTGGGCCCACAAAGTCCGCGTATGGTATCACGTGAGGTTCTAAGCACTCACGAATGTACCTTTCAGCATTTAATGTTGGCAGCCGTGGTCCTGTAACAACCTCAAGTTGAGTTTTGCCGCTCGCGGATATACCGCCCCAGACAGTCCATGAGCCACCGCCATAAGAAACCCTCTCTTCAAAGCAGCATTGTGCGAAACGCTCTCCCTTACGTCGGTAGACCTTCTTCCTTCCATCATTGCCATGTAACACAATTTTAGACTCATCAGAAAAGAGTACACGGCTCCAATCTTGCTGTGTCCAATTTAAATGACTGCGTGCGAAATGAAGGCGCGCTGTTCGGTGGGCTCGCGTTAGTTTGGGGCCATTAGCTGGCTTGTGTGGTACCATATCGCGTTCTTTTAACCTTCTCCGAACAGTTCGAGCGCTCACAGATACTCCGTGGAAGTCGCGAAGTTGGTTTTGTATCTCAATGGAGATAAGGTGACGATTTCTCAAGCTGGTCGTCACGATGAATCGATCCTGCCTTTCAGTTGTGACCCGAGATCGTGGCCTTCCTTGGCGACGAACAAAGCCGCCAGTCTCTAGGTACCTCCGATAAACATTTCGGACCGCAGATCGACTTAAATTAAGTTGAGCACTCACGTTTTTTTGGCTGTGTCCGGCCTGAATAAGTGCCACAGCTTGGGCGGCGACTTCAGGTGAAGTATCCATAGATTATTGATAGAACCTCACCTTAATGTTAAGAATAAGTAATGTTTGTTGCAAAACCAAAGATATCAATCACTTTTTCAAGAATTAAATCCAAGTAAACCAATAAAACCAAGTTTTCTTAGTATTTGATTGTTTGATATCAACAAACAAGCTACAAATTGTCTTTTGTTTCTTTAAATTCTGTGTTCGAAATTCAAAAAAAGACTATTGAATGAAATTGTGAATGTGCCAGGTTCAAAACTGCATAAAAACTTTTTGCTCGACCTAATATAAAATTTTAGCTAGGACCAAACGAAACTGAAAATACAAGGTGGGCCAAAAGATGTGTCCAGAAGTGTATATATATTAATGTATGTTTATGTTGTATATGTATATGGTACACCACGGACTACCTACAGAATTGTCTCTCCTTGTCCCCATACTCCATCCAAAGGTTGTCTGTAAAAGATCGCTTTTAGCGATAAGACCGCCCATTGTGTCACTCGTATGTAAAATTTCAACATTGTAAAATTGTAACCAGTAATTTAAATGGTGTGCATAATAAAGAGTATTCTATTCTATTCTATTCTATCACTCTAATCTAACCGAACAACTATCACTCTAATCTAACCGAACAACTATGGCTCTAATCTAACCGAACAACTATGGCTCTAATCTAACCGAGCAACTATCACTCTAATCTAACCGAGCAACTATCACTCTAATCTAACCGAGCAACTATCACTCTAATCTAACCGAGCAACTATCACTCTAATCTAACCGAGCAACTATCACTCTAATCTAACCGAGCAACTATCACTCTAATCTAACCGAGCAACTATCACTCTAATCTAATCGAGCAATTATCACTCTAATCTAACCGAGCAACTATCACTGTACTGGACGGGCGTGATCGTCGGACACGGTGTGTTGAAGGAGTGTGTAATGCCTATCCAGGTGTATCCCTGCTTGAGGTTAGGCCTCCTAGTCCAAACGGCGCTGACGTCCTGTACCTATAGGCTCAGGATAACTGCAGACTGGCGACCAGTAGCTATGTGTGAAGTCTTGACGGGGAAGGGTTTCTTGAAGATGAAATAATAACAGCGATTTTGATAAGTCTTCAGGAGATTTCAGGAGACGATTTGCGTAACTCTTCAGGAACAGAACGATGAATAGGTACCATGCCGATGGCTACGATTCTATGTTTTCGCTTGCGCGCTAAGGTACCTCGAAACTTTACCTTAACGAGAACCGCGAACCGTCTCCTGATTTCGAGTTTATTTTTATTTCAAAAATTTTACAAAAGTGCTTATTAGCAGCTGAAAAATGGCTATAATAACATCATATTATACACCGTTACAATCGTCATTAGATTGTCCAGCGATTGAGACACCTGCATTTCCTGTAACTATATTCGCTGAAAAGATTTCAGCGTGTAAATACAAAAATGTTAATTGTTTTGATTTTAAATTATTTTTCAAACTATTTTATTCGATAACCAAAGAAGATATTTCAACGGGGTAAGCAGGTATCTCAAGCTGGTCTAATGACCTAAAAAACTATGAAAAATTCATGATTACATCTATATTTTTCAGGGCGTGACAGGCCCTGAAAACCTAAATTGCTAGAACGAGTCACCAAAAAACAGCAAATTAAAGTTTCCGACCCCTATAAATCCAATCAAGTAGGCTTTTCAGGACTATAATGGTACGTCCAGGGCTAGGTCTCGGTCTAGGGTACCTGGACGCACCAATTAAACTATAATTTCGGCTATGTAGCCCACCTAATTGGAGTTTATAGGGGTGGTACTCACGTTTTCCTTAGGAAACACTATTTTTCACTGTTTTTCAACTATAAAACACTATTTAAACTGATTTTACTGTTATTCTTAATAAATTAAACTATAAACAACTGTTTGGTGACGCATCGTAGCGAACAAAAACGTAGCTCATTCGCGACTCGGTACGTTATACGATGGCGGTCCCTCCGCTACTTGCGCTAGCGTGCGCCAGATAGGGTCTCGCAGCTGACACTATGGAAACGCCTAACTTTTCATGTTTTTGATGATGCGTCGTCGCGAACATCTCTCCCGCCGTGCAGCGCTGTGACGACTCGTAGCGGCGTCGGCGCGGCGCTGCATCTTCTCCGGTGAGCGACGACTGTAGCCACGGCGCTCGCTGCTGCGACGCCCGCCGCCACGACGCTCTGCCGTCGCGACGCTCGCCGCCACGACGCTCTGCCGTCGCACCGCTCGCCGCCACGACGCTCGCCGTCGCGGCGCTATGCCGTCGCGACGCTATGCTGCTACTTCGGTAATGGGACGAGTTTCTTCACCGGACGCTTCAAGGTGCCGCCGGCAGTGCGCACCTCAGCGATCCGGACTTCTCCGTCGGCCCCGGGGAATATGGTGACTATGCGGCCTCGCGGCCACGTGTTACGAGGCAGCTGGCCGTCTGCGATGAGCACGGGGTCGCCCACCTGTAGTCCGGGTCCGCAGCTATGCGGCTCCCGCCGGTTTTGAAGCTCCGGCAGGTATTCTCTGACCCAGCGACGCCAGAACATGTCGGCGAGTATCTGTGTTCGACGCCATAGCCTCTTACTGTTTGCGTCTTCCTCGGAGAACACGCCGGGTGATGGTAATCGCGCCGACCCACCAAGTAGAAAGTGGTTCGGTGTGATTGACTCGTCGTCTTCGCTGTCCACGGATACGTGCGTCAGCGGTCGGCTGTTTACTGTGTACTCTGCCTCACACAACAGTGTGGACAGCACCTCTTCGTGTGGGTGCTTTTCTGTGAGCACAGTATATAGTGCGGACTTCACACAGCGCACTAGACGCTCCCAGGCGCCTCCCATGAATGGCGCCGATGGCGTTATAAAGCGCCACACGATGCCTCGACGACTGGCCTCCTCTCGGAAGGCGTCTCGGAGCTCCTTTTCTATGACGCCTTTTGGTAGGCGGGCGAGTGTCAGGTTGAAGCCTAACGTGTCTTCTCTCGGTCGCCATATCAGGCCGAGTATCTTCTCTGTATCATCTATATTTCCGATGCTGACGACTTCAGTTCGGATCTGTGTGGAATCTATATTTTCTATAAGTTGCGTGCTGTTTGATACCCATTTTCTTAGTTCAAACTTCGCCTGTTGGTGAATTTTCTTCACCGCTGTTGCGATACGTGTCGCTTCTTCTACTGACTTGTAGCTATCGAGGTTGTCATCGTTATAATGACTCTGTATATTGGCTTCCTGTGCTTCTGGATGCTCTTCTGTATGCCTTCTCGCGTTCCAATTATTCGCGAGAATGGCCGTGCACGGCGAGCTTGCCGCGCCGAATATTATGGACGTCATGCGGTACTCTTCGGGTGCCTTCTCATCGTATCTCTTTTGGATGAGTGAGTCCATCTGTTCTGTGTATCTGTCTCGAAGAGCCGGTTTGCTATCGAGCTTCTTTTCTATTGAGACGAGCCTTTTGTGTGCTGTCCCGTAACTATCTGGCATTTCTATGTTTTCATTTTTCCACAGCGTGGCTGTTTCTATGTGTCCATCTTCTATTTGTTGAGTGTGACGAGTCAAGATATCTTCTGCTTTCTTCTCGGGATCGGAGTCTGGTCGTCTCGGATTGATAACCAGCGATTCTATAGCGAAGAATTCACGAAGCTGTTCATTGAGATCTTCATCGCTAGCTGTAAGTCGGTTGACGTAATGCACCTGCTGACCCAGTATTCTAGTGTGCGCGCCGTGAAGTGTCCAGCCCAGTGTGGTTAGCGACGCAAAAGGCTGGTGTTTCGGTCCTCTTCGAATCTCACTGGCCAATAATAGGTGCCAGTTATCTTGACCGATGAGTATCTTCGGTGCGCCTATGTCGTAAATCAGCTGTTGCCTGAGGTCATCTAGATGTTTGCAATGTGCAACGTCCTCTTCGCTGACTGTCTGCGGTGCGAGGTTGAGCTTCGGTATGGTGCGCGCTCTGAATGGCACCCTATTCTTCAGCTGGCTTGCGAGAGTTACTGTGATTCTTCGAGAACAAGGAGTGTCGATTGTGGTGTTTCCGATCGCACCTATCTTCAGAGGGTCGATATGGCCCTCCGCTCCGACTTGCTTCGATATTTCTTCGTCGATCAAGGAAACGGTAGATCCATCATCGAGAAGTGCGAATGTAGAAGCTTCTCCCGCCGGTCCTATGACTCGAACCGGTACTATTTTGAGGTAGGCGTGACTTGATGTTGTTCTTGAGCTGGCTACCGTTTCCTGAGCCTCCTTCTTCTGTCCCGAAGCGTCGGGCTTCTCGACATCCGTCGCTGCTGGCTTCTTGTTGTAGTGAAGAAGCCGATGATGCGTGGCTATACATCCCTTGACGTCACACTTCTTCGCTTTGCATGTGTGACCATTGCGACGGCTTCGCAGGCATCGGAAACAGAGATTGAGTTTCTTCGCGAGTTCCCATCTCTCGTCACTGGATCCCTCTTTGAACTTCTTGCAATCAGAAGCATAGTGTCCCTCCTTATCGCAGATACGGCATTTATTGGCTGTGTTGTCTGTAGCAGCGTGAGTTCTCTGTATGACACGCTTGGAGGATGTCGCTTCAACAGGGCTGATGTTCTCTGGCGGGGCGAAGGCGCTGCAGAAACGAGCTTGCTCGGTGATGAAGTCGCTGAAGAGTGAGAGATCTGGAAGCGACTGGTACTTCTCGGTATATGTTCGGTACCACTGTACACGCAGGGAGTTCGGCATCTTCTCTGTCAGTAATCGCATCAGCTCAGCGTTGATCAAGTAATGTTCTTTCTTCAGTGCGCGCAGAGTGACTACGCCGCTTCTGACTCGACTTGCGAAGTTGCAGATATCTTTTGGTGATTCGCTGCAGCGCGGCAACCCACGTAGCCTGTCTGTTTCCGCTTGAGCGATTGAGTCTGGACGGCCGAATTGCAGCTCGAGTTCCCTCATGATGTCATCAGGTCTGGCATTTCCAATGAGTTCTGAGCTCACTGTTTCCAACGCACGTCCACGCAGGCTTCTTCGGAGTCTTGCTGTGTTCTCAACATCATTGAAGTATGTTCTTGTTGTTTCATAGATGGCACGAAATGAAAGCCATTCTGTATGTGCTCCGCTGAAGTTCGGTAAGGTCATGATGGCCTTTGACGCCGAGGGCTGGTTCGATGTCCACTGTTCTGTTTTCCTGTCGGCGAGCGACGCTATAGCGGACGTCAACTCCGTTATGAAAGGACGGAGTGAGTCTTTCCCCTTGGTGTCTTCTATTGCTTCTTTGGAGGGCACTGTGTTGTTTCTCACTTCATTTACTGTAGGATTCGATTGCGTCTGGAGGCCCGCTATAGCATCGGCGACCACAGGGGGGGGCTGTTGCTCACGGCTTCTATTTCTGTAGTCCCCCTCGGCGGCGTTGTCCCCTTTCGGCGGCGCTGGTTCTGGTGCCTCTTCAAGCCAGGAACGCACGTACTCATTGTTTGAGCTTCTATCATCCATATATTCGCCGTCGGAGTCTTCTTCCTCGGCTTTTTGAAGTGCTATTTGAGCAAGTTCCAACTTAATCTTCAATAAGTCTTCACGTGCTTTTGAAATTTTTCTGTTTGACCGCGTCGTTCTATTCGTAGTCGACGGCGGCTTGTTCTGTTCGGTACGGGCGTCACCCCGGGTAGTCATCGGCATGGTTCGGCGGTGTTCCTGTTCTGAATCTTTTTCTATTCTTGGCTGTACTGTTCTGTTTATTGTTTCGTCTGAAGTTCCCTCCGACTGGGTTCCCTCTCCAGAAATATACGGCTGCTTTTCAGACTGTGCTCGTACAGGCAGATCTTCTCCCTCCCGGGGGGCGGGGCGCTGCTCGGTTCCTTCGACGGTGGACGGTGATCGCGGTGGTTGCTCATGACGGATGCCCGTAGTACTGCGTTCTCTGCCCACCTCCATCG
The DNA here is from genome assembly GCA_946251885.1 of Cosmia pyralina. Lineage (NCBI taxonomy): Eukaryota > Metazoa > Arthropoda > Insecta > Lepidoptera > Noctuidae > Cosmia > Cosmia pyralina. Next base: position 1,144,815 of record OX276348.1, on the reverse strand, counting down.
TCGAGGATTCTGGTGCTCTGCCTTGTGATCTTGTAAACCTCATTATGGATCTTCAGTCTTCGCAACGAATCTTCAAACTTGAATTGTGTGATAAGGTTTCAGTGATAAATCTTCAGTCTTCGAGCTTGACTCTTCAATCTTGAATCTTCTATAATAAATCTTCAGAGCATATCTTCAGTCTTGAATCTTCTATAATAAATCTTCAGGAATCTTCAGAGATCTATCTTCATTCTTCACAGGAACAGATGATCCCAGCCGCAGCGATCCGGCTCGCAAGGACCAGAAAATCTATTAGACGGGCGTGGGTCGCTGCTGGTCCCAGTTTCTATCCGGCTGTAAGGACCAGAAAATGTACTGGACGGGCGTGATCGTCGGACACGGTGTGTTGAAGGAGTGTGTAATGCCTATCCAGGTGTATCCCTGCTTGAGGTTAGGCCTCCTAGTCCAAACGGCGCTGACGTCCTGTACCTATAGGCTCAGGATAACTGCAGACTGGCGACCAGTAGCTATGTGTGAAGTCTTGACGGGGAAGGGTTTCTTGAAGATGAAATAATAACAGCGATTTTGATAAGTCTTCAGGAGATTTCAGGAGACGATTTGCGTAACTCTTCAGGAACAGAACGATGAATAGGTACCATGCCGATGGCTACGATTCTATGTTTTCGCTTGCGCGCTAAGGTACCTCGAAACTTTACCTTAACGAGAACCGCGAACCGTCTCCTGATTTCGAGTTTATTTTTATTTCAAAAATTTTACAAAAGTGCTTATTAGCAGCTGAAAAATGGCTATAATAACATCATATTATACACCGTTACAATCGTCATTAGATTGTCCAGCGATTGAGACACCTGCATTTCCTGTAACTATATTCGCTGAAAAGATTTCAGCGTGTAAATACAAAAATGTTAATTGTTTTGATTTTAAATTATTTTTCAAACTATTTTATTCGATAACCAAAGAAGATATTTCAACGGGGTAAGCAGGTATCTCAAGCTGGTCTAATGACCTAAAAAACTATGAAAAATTCATGATTACATCTATATTTTTCAGGGCGTGACAGGCCCTGAAAACCTAAATTGCTAGAACGAGTCACCAAAAAACAGCAAATTAAAGTTTCCGACCCCTATAAATCCAATCAAGTAGGCTTTTCAGGACTATAATGGTACGTCCAGGGCTAGGTCTCGGTCTGGGGTACCTGGACGCACCAATTAAACTATAATTTCGGCTATGTAGCCCACCTAATTGGAGTTTATAGGGGTGGTACTCACGTTTTCCTTAGGAAACACTATTTTTCACTGTTTTTCAACTATAAAACACTATTTAAACTGATTTTACTGTTATTCTTAATAAATTAAACTATAAACAACTGTTTGGTGACGCATCGTAGCGAACAAAAACGTAGCTCATTCGCGACTCGGTACGTTATACGATGGCGGTCCCTCCGCTACTTGCGCTAGCGTGCGCCAGATAGGGTCTCGCAGCTGACACTATGGAAACGCCTAACTTTTCATGTTTTTGATGATGCGTCGTCGCGAACAATCACTCTAATCTAACCGAGCAACTATCACTCTAATCTAACCGAGCAACTATCACTCTAATCTAACCGAGCAACTATCACTCTAATCTAACCGAGCAACTATCACTCTAATCTAACCGAGCAACTATCACTCTAATCTAACCGAGCAACTATCACTCTAATCTAACCGAGCAACTGTCACTCTAATCTAACCGAGCAACTATCACTCTAATCTAACCGAACAACTATCACTCTAATCTAACCGAACAACTATCACTCTAATCTAACCGAGCAACTATCACTCTAATCTAACCGAACAACTATCACTCTAATCTAACCGAACAACTATCACTCTAATCTAACCGAACAACTATCACTCTAATCTAACCGAACAACTATCACTCTAATCTAACCGAGCAACTATCACTCTAATCTAACCGAGCAACTATCACTCTAATCTAACCGAGCAACTATCACCCTAATCTAACCGAACAACTATCACTACTATACTACTATCTTGTTTCATGTTTATTATTGTATAAGTATATATATATATATATTAATGTATGTTTATGTTGTATATGTATATGGTACACCACGGACTACCTACAGAATTGTCTCTCCTTGTCCCCATACTCCATCCAAAGGTTGTCTGTAAAAGATCGCTTTTAGCGATAAGACCGCCCATTGTGTCACTCGTATGTAAAATTTCAACATTGTAAAATTGTAACCAGTAATTTAAATGGTGTGCATAATAAAGAGTATTCTATTATATTCTATTCTATCACTCTAATCTAACCGAACAACTATCACTCTAATCTAACCGAACAACTATGGCTCTAATCTAACCGAACAACTATGGCTCTAATCTAACCGAGCAACTATCACTCTAATCTAACCGAGCAACTATCACTCTAATCTAACCGAACAACTATCACTCTAATCTAACCGAACAACTATCACTCTAATCTAACCGAGCAACTATCACTCTAATCTAACCGAGCAACTATCACTCTAATCTAACCGAGCAACTATCACTCTAATCTAACCGAGCAACTATCACTCTAATCTAACCGAACAATTATCACTCTAATCTAACCGAGCAACTATCACTCTAATCTAACCGAGCAACTATCACTCTAATCTAACCGAGCAACTATCACTCTAATCTAACCGAGCAACTATCACCCTAATCTAACCGAACAACTATCACTACTATACTACTATCTTGTTTCATGTTTATTATTGTATAAGTATATATATATATATATTAATGTATGTTTATGTTGTATATGTATATGGTACACCACGGACTACCTACAGAATTGTCTCTCCTTGTCCCCATACTCCATCCAAAGGTTGTCTGTAAAAGATCGCTTTTAGCGATAAGACCGCCCATTGTGTCACTCGTATGTAAAATTTCAACATTGTAAAATTGTAACCAGTAATTTAAATGGTGTGCATAATAAAGAGTATTCTATTCTATTCTATTCTATCACTCTAATCTAACCGAACAACTATCACTCTAATCTAACCGAACAACTATGGCTCTAATCTAACCGAACAACTATGGCTCTAATCTAACCGAACAACTATCATAGATTTTAGGTCAAGCTACGTTTAATCACGCTTTTCGAGAGATTATAACGAACCTGTATAGGTCCCTACTCTTAGATCTTAGAAGTTAGAATATAAAAACGCATGCAAAACCACAAACTAAAGCTTATATTTATGAGAAACGCGGATAAAATATGCAAATCCTATCGACCTTCGATTCTTTGTTGATCACGATAATAAAAACAAGAACAGAATTAATTTACGTTCGCTAAGGAAGTCGTGTTTTCACGGTGGGAGATATTTTAATAATGCTAAACAGCTGACTGTCCTCGCTGCCGTTGCAGCGATGTAGAAACATCGGAGATTTTAATATTTGACTAACTAAATTACTTTGCCCCCTGTAAAAAGTTCTTTGAGGCCTGACCTGAGTTTCTTTAAGACCTGATTATCACACTATCACACTAATATTATAAAGATGAAAGTTTGTGAGTGAGTGTGTGTGTGTATGTTTGTTACTTCTTCACGCTCAAACGGCTGGACCGAATTGAATGAAATTTGTTATGTAGATAGCTTATACCCTAGATTAACACATAGGCTACTTTTTATCCCGGTCTACGCGGGTGAAACCGCAGAGCGAGTTAGTTTATGATATTCGTAAAAGTACCCATATCTGATTTAACTGTACACACTCACCCAACCTATTCACAAGTCTTAAGAATTCACTTGATCAGCTAGATCTAAGTACAAAACAAAAACAAATAATTAAAAAAGCATAATTTATTTATAATTTCACAAAATCAACCTGACAATATGGTGCCTTTAGATACAGAACTATTTCCCTTTCAAGCACACTGCTATCATTCACACAGTGCCAATGAACGAAATCGTTTATTGATGCCTTGAAGAAGAATATAATAGTTTTGTTCAAAAACAACAATTTATACAGGGTCAAATTAAATTAGCTAGAGAAACTTCACAGACGTGGTGGGTAGCGATATCTAAACACGACAAAATAAAAATTAAAAAGATTGGATGATTTTTTTCGTGGTTAATGACCGCTTGTAGTGTTATTATTTGTAGTGTGAGTTTATAAAAACTGTTTTATTGTGTTGAGATATCGATACTCATCAGGTTTGTGAAGTTTACAAAAAAAAAAACTACCGGTTTATGAGTTTCACTAGCTAATTTAATTTGACGTAGACATAACAATTAGATGTAACCGGGAAAAGTGAAGAACAACATTTTTTGCATATCCTACCGACTGTCCCACTATAGCTGCAACATTGCCCTGCGGGCCTTATTGGAAAATATTCCTAGCGCCGCCATTTCCTTTGCTTTGCTTATTGAAAAAGAAAACAACAAAAATTAACTCAAAGTTGAATACATTTTGTTAGACTTTTTTCAGTGTGTTTGTTGTCGTCACATAGGCAAAGGGTTATTTTGCATACTCGTATAACAATTTATTAACCAAATATTTCAAGGTACAACTTTGGATGGTCCAATTATATTGGACATAATTATTTTGGTTAATTGTAGACTACAGATTTACTGTCGTAAGTTTCTCCAGTTTAAAGTCGTCAGTACCTGGACTCCCAGGACTTAACTTGTAGATTTATCTTTCAACTGTTTAATGATGCTATTACAATCAAGAATAATAAAATTATTGATGTAGCTCGTATACTATTCGTATTCTTTGGATTTAATTAGTTTAAAGACGTGAGTGAGTTTTAATGATTGTAATTTAATACCATAATCGTCATCGCTTCTCATTTAGCTGACTTGAACGATAGTTGGCACTACAAAACATGATACCTAATAATTTGACATAGCATACATGCCCCACCCACAACATATCCTTGCTCATTCTCTACTACACCACATGCAACAGTAATGCACTAAAGATCACTATTTTATTATACATTTAACATCAAAATTTAACGCCACTTCTACATCAAAACGATGATAATGCCTAGAATAACGGCAATGTGCCATAAACTAAAGTAACGGCAATATCCCGTCTATTTATTATCAGAACAAGGTACCTGGCAATACAAGCCTGCCCAATACAGTTTTACGAGTTGCATCGTACAAACATACCGACGTATTAGAGCGGTTAATGCAGGGATTGTAAACATTTGGGCATTGCTCACTTGTAGACTGACGTATTTAGGTATGGATTGTGAAAGGTTCAGTAGTGTGGATCCCGTCCTATTATTAGGTAACCCAATCAATCTTTACCATAGAGATTATTGTTTGTGAAATGATAAACCTTTTCAGTATGAATAATTCTGTATTTATATTCTTACACACATACAAACTTGGTAGAGGACAGCAATATTTAACAAACTGTTTAACTAGGTACTCAATAAATATCAGTATATACTTTAGATTTCTTAAAGACAACCTTCAGGTTCCGAGACTCGAAGAGAACTAACTTAGAACTAGACGATACTCTAAACATCATGGGTCTTATTTCAAAAGATTTAAACATGTTCAACGCGTGTCTTACGTCAAACTCCATACATAAAAAACGTAAAGCACGCGTGGAATATGTGTTTAAATCTTTTGTTATAGACAGCATGTTTCCATTACATTCCGTAAAAAAAAAAACAGTACTTTTTACGGTAATTGTCAAACGAGATACTTATATACTTCATGACTGACACAGATACAAAATCGTTTGAGACAAATCACATTCTTTATATTTTTTAATTAGCATTTAAAATCAACAAAACTTATTACTATTTGGAAATCATGATGATTGAATCACATTTGAGGGAGGTACATGACTATTGGGGTAATTGACATTTTTTAATATTTTTGTTAACAGTAGAGCGTCAACACGACGTACTTGTTGGCTGAAACTGAAACTGAAAACTGAAACTGAAATTCTAAATTTCTCTTATATTATGCTGAAGTTTTTATTGCAGTCGATCCATGTAAAATACTGGTATTCAGCTGCATCCAGTTGGCTGGAAGCCGACCCAACATATATAGTTCGGTAAAGGCTAGGCAGATGACTTAAAAGTTTTCAAGATAATTTCTAATGAACATAACTCTTTTGACTTCCAGAAAGACCTTGATCGGTTTTCATACTATTGCTCTTATAATAAACTATAACTTAGTCTGCCTAAGTTCATAGCATAACAAAAAAGATAAATAATATTCATTTCAATTACCGGCTTGCTAATAGCATTATTAACAAAGTTACTTGTCTTCGTGACCTTGGTGTGCAGCTGGACTTGAAACTTCATCTAAACGATATGAGAGGTTTGGTTTTGTGATGACAGCAGATGACAGCAGAAGTCAATCGTCCTTCCTCGTTCTTACAATTGTATAAGTCCATAGTTAGACTGCAATTAGAATACGCAGTACCGATTTGGAACCCCTACTATGATAAATATTATAAAATTAGTCCAACGGAAGTACCTTCGTGTTATGCAGTATAGATGTTTTCAAAAAAAAAATCATCTTGCTAGTGGCTTATTAATAAATATGACCTACTTAAGTATGTTGCAGTCAAGACGTACGCTGCTTGAGACAATGACTCTATTCAATGTCTGCCAAAACAAATTTGGTTGCCCTGACTTGGTGAACAACTGAACAGTTACCTGGTTCCTCGAACGGCGCATGGGCGGGAGGTGCGCACCAGGAGGCTGTTCACTACCAGAGGACAGAGGTAATCACGAGTTAATCAGTACAGGCTGATATGATCACCATGCACTTTGCCCCTAATTAAATGATAAACAAAGATTTCGAATTAAAAGTGCTAATAATAATGTATACGAGTATGAAGCACAGGAAAAGTTATAATAAACTCAAACTCAAACTCAAACTCAAAAATCTTAATAAATGTCTGAAAAAACATTGCGGCTTTCCAAAAGTGCAGAAAGAAATGAAAGCAGTTCTGGAAATAAGGTTGATTACCCACTGTCGTAATATGTAAATAATTTGGTATTTCCTAATCTTGTTTACTCTTACAGAATCGTCAAACGTGTGTAGATTCGCCAGAAAATAACGCTTATGCAACTGTGTGGAAATTACTTCAGAGAAAATAATTTGGCAATACCTAGTAAGTGTTCAACGAATGTGGCAATATTTTGTTTTTTACTAGTTTTTGTTTATTCTTATTATTATGAAATGAAGATTTCTTGGAGAATCTTGTTTTTACATGCAGGAATGACGTTTTAAGTTTAAAATTGCAGTCATTATTTCTGCATCTTTCGTTCTTCTACAATTCTACTTGATATAAAAATTATATTTTTAGAACATAGCGTTGACCTCATAGTCGGTAAATGCAAAATACAGATGTTATTATTAAAAAAATAAACGATACATGTGTTTGTGTTTATTTAGATTTTGATGAATTTATTTTTTCTCCATTTATGAAGCGCAGAAGTAGATCATAGTATCGTATCGACATTTGACGTCATCATTGTCACCTATGCAGGTGAGAACTACTAGAAGACCTATAAAGACACATTCTCACCAACTTACAAAGTATATTCTATCAATTCAATAAACCCATCCCAATAAAAGTGGAATAAAGTGCGGGTGGTCCATTTTACTGGCCATTAACGATGTTGGACGGCGATCGGTTGCGCGTGCGCCTTTGATTCGATACGTTACGATCTATGCAGTTTACTGATCGGGACAAACAGGCGTTGTGTGGACATCTGTCGGTCTTTATAACTGTGTTACTTGATGAGGGGCAACGAGGAAGAGAGTGGCTGCTTTTGTTTTTAAGTGCTGTTTTAAGGAATTAAATGGAGTTGTTTTTTTTTGGCAGCTTTCAGCGCAAGCGACGCGTTTTTGGCAATGATAAAGGAAAGTTTTAGGTATCTGTGCTCAAGAAAAGTCGATACTTAGCAGATGTATGTAACTGTAGTTATGTTATGAGATAATGACCTCATCATAATTTTAGTAAAATGATATTATTATTTTCTTCCAGCCTGACGAGAATGTTCAGACACCGCATCATAGTTTTGGAGGCAAGATTGTCGTTTATTTTATATGATCAGTCAGTCAGCATGTTTTGTAGTGGGTCTACCCAGAGTGCATGCAACGTAGCACTTGGTATTCTCATGAAGTGACGTTCATCAGCTCTCTTTATGAAGTTTTGACTAAAGTAATCTTGCTTGGACACTAAAGGTGAGCGTCCACTGGTCCGCGCCGGCGTACGCACGCACGGCACGCAATGTATTTCGGTTTTCTTTGTATGAATTCATATAGCACTGCGTCCACTACCGGTACCGCTCGTATTTTCATTTCTTCATACAAACAAACCACAATGCCGTGCGTGCGTAGCGGCCGGGGCGGACCAGTGGACGCTCAGCTTAATTATTTACAGCTCTGTTCAACTTGTCGTTCGATGTCAAAACGAAGGAAATTACTCAACCGTGTCCATCCTTAATAATGACATATCCAGAAATATCGGTCGTTATGAAGATACGAGATCCGGAAGCGTATCGTTATTCACTGCGGACATTGCACAACGTTTACAATGTAAAGTGTTGATGACTGCGCGATGGAAGTCTGGTTGCTTCGGAGAACCATACAAGCAGATCAAGTGCGGAAGACTGTTAAACGTGATTATAAGGCGCATTGATGTGTAGCAATGTAGTATGGATGGTCATACGACCATCGATCGTGGTCGATTAGGAAAGTGACCATCAGGACACTGGGTGTTCCTGTTCTTGTATATTTATCTTGAAAAATAGGTTGGTGTGGTTCTTCGATCAATAAATTTCTGAAATTATTCAATCTTTATGTTATTATTACTGAAGGTATTTTCAGAAAGTTCTGACTACCGGTTTACAAGGAATCTCTTATAACCAGGAGCAAATTAGACCCTTTGATTTGACTGATTTTGTCAAAAATTTAATGAAGTTTTTTCTAGATCTACGAGACTCTTATGTTTCTTCATACCGACTCATCGTTCACCTCTTATAAACAAATCCAATATGTTACAAGAAGAGACATACCTACCAGTCCTCATTACGGCGAGCGGATCAGCTCTGCTTTTCCCAACATTCTCTATCGGTAAAAACGCTCATCCGCTACTGTTTTCTGGACGAGCAGCCATTTACTGCTCTCCGGAAGAACGATCTACCTTCACGTACCTAATTGTAGGTAGTCCGTACAATCTGTGCTACCTACACACTAATTGCAATCTGTTCTTAGTATTGGGAGGTCCAGTTACTTCAATCACGGTTTCCGTTCCTTTTCTGGTTATAATTTTCGTAACATCTGTATTCGTAAGACCTAGGAGCTATAAAAAGTGGAATACGATGAAATTATGAAGGGCGTTCCGTCTCAGAAAGATTTAAAAAAGTAAGCTTTAAAACTTTTCGACTATCATAATATTTATTGATTTTAAAAAAGTAAGCTTGAAAACTTTTCGACTATCATAATATTTATTGATTTAAAAAAACTAAGCGTTAAAACTTTTCGACTATCATATTTATTGTTAACTAGCTGTTGCCCGCGGCTTCACCGGCGTGGAGGTCGGAAATTATCCAATGGGAACGTACTGTACTAGGCCAAAAAGTATCCTATGACCTAATCCAGGTCATGTTCTAACCAAATTTTATCCAAATCCGTTCAGCCGTTTTAGCGTGAAAACGTAACAAACAAACAAACTTACTTTCACATTTATTATATTAGTTAGGCTTAGGATGCTATCGCTCTGAGTGGGGTTTGAAGATTTGAATGGTCTAGGATTCCTAACTGTACCTATGTAGGTACAATCACAACTACTCTTACTAACTGTACCTATGTAGGTACAATCACAACTACTCTTACTAACTGTACCTATGTAGGTACAATCACAACTACTCTTACTAACTGTACCTATGTAGGTACAATCACAACTACTCTTACTAACTGTACCTATGTAGGTACAATCACAACTACTCTTACTAACTGTACCTATGTAGGTACAATCACAACTACTCTTACTAACTGTACCTATGTAGGTACAATCACAACTACTCTTACTAACTGTACCTATGTAGGTACAATCACAACTACTCTTACTAACTGTACCTATGTAGGTACAATCACAACTACTCTTACTAACTGTACCTATGTAGGTACAATCACAACTACTCTTACTAACTGTACCTATGTAGGTACAATCACAACTACTCTTACTAACTGTACCTATGTAGGTACAATCACAACTACTCTTACTAACTGTACCTATGTAGGTACAATCACAACTACTCTTACTAACTGTACCTATGTAGGTACAATCACAACTACTCTTACTAACTGTACCTATGTAGGTACAATCACAACTACTCTTACTAACTGTACCTATGTAGGTACAATCACAACTACTCTTACTAACTGTACCTATGTAGGTACAATCACAACTACTCTTACTAACTGTACCTATGTAGGTACAATCACAACTACTCTTACTAACTGTACCTATGTAGGTACAATCACAACTACTCTTACTAACTGTACCTATGTAGGTACAATCACAACTACTCTTACTAACTGTACCTATGTAGGTACAATCACAACTACTCTTACTAACTGTACCTATGTAGGTACAATCACAACTACTCTTACTAACTGTACCTATGTAGGTACAATCACAACTACTCTTACTAACTGTACCTATGTAGGTACAATCACAACTACTCTTACTAACTGTACCTATGTAGGTACAATCACAACTACTCTTACTAACTGTACCTATGTAGGTACAATCACAACTACTCTTACTAACTGTACCTATGTAGGTACAATCACAACTACTCTTACTAACTGTACCTATGTAGGTACAATCACAACTACTCTTACTAACTGTACCTATGTAGGTACAATCACAACTACTCTTACTAACTGTACCTATGTAGGTACAATCACAACTACTCTTACTAACTGTACCTATGTAGGTACAATCACAACTACTCTTACTAACTGTACCTATGTAGGTACAATCACAACTACTCTTACTAACTGTACCTATGTAGGTACAATCACAACTACTCTTACTAACTGTACCTATGTAGGTACAATCACAACTACTCTTACTAACTGTACCTATGTAGGTACAATCACAACTACTCTTACTAACTGTACCTATGTAGGTACAATCACAACTACTCTTACTAACTGTACCTATGTAGGTACAATCACAACTACTCTTACTAACTGTACCTATGTAGGTACAATCACAACTACTCTTACTAACTGTACCTATGTAGGTACAATCACAACTACTCTTACTAACTGTACCTATGTAGGTACAATCACAACTACTCTTACTAACTGTACCTATGTAGGTACAATCACAACTACTCTTACTAACTGTACCTATGTAGGTACAATCACAACTACTCTTACTAACTGTACCTATGTAGGTACAATCACAACTACTCTTACTAACTGTACCTATGTAGGTACAATCACAACTACTCTTACTAACTGTACCTATGTAGGTACAATCACAACTACTCTTACTAACTGTACCTATGTAGGTACAATCACAACTACTCTTACTAACTGTACCTATGTAGGTACAATCACAACTACTCTTACTAACTGTACCTATGTAGGTACAATCACAACTACTCTTACTAACTGTACCTATGTAGGTACAATCACAACTACTCTTACTAACTGTACCTATGTAGGTACAATCACAACTACTCTTACTAACTGTACCTATGTAGGTACAATCACAACTACTCTTACTAACTGTACCTATGTAGGTACAATCACAACTACTCTTACTAACTGTACCTATGTAGGTACAATCACAACTACTCTTACTAACTGTACCTATGTAGGTACAATCACAACTACTCTTACTAACTGTACCTATGTAGGTACAATCACAACTACTCTTACTAACTGTACCTATGTAGGTACAATCACAACTACTCTTACTAACTGTACCTATGTAGGTACAATCACAACTACTCTTACTAACTGTACCTATGTAGGTACAATCACAACTACTCTTACTAACTGTACCTATGTAGGTACAATCACAACTACTCTTACTAACTGTACCTATGTAGGTACAATCACAACTACTCTTACTAACTGTACCTATGTAGGTACAATCACAACTACTCTTACTAACTGTACCTATGTAGGTACAATCACAACTACTCTTACTAACTGTACCTATGTAGGTACAATCACAACTACTCTTACTAACTGTACCTATGTAGGTACAATCACAACTACTCTTACTAACTGTACCTATGTAGGTACAATCACAACTACTCTTACTAACTGTACCTATGTAGGTACAATCACAACTACTCTTACTAACTGTACCTATGTAGGTACAATCACAACTACTCTTACTAACTGTACCTATGTAGGTACAATCACAACTACTCTTACTAACTGTACCTATGTAGGTACAATCACAACTACTCTTACTAACTGTACCTATGTAGGTACAATCACAACTACTCTTACTAACTGTACCTATGTAGGTACAATCACAACTACTCTTACTAACTGTACCTATGTAGGTACAATCACAACTACTCTTACTAACTGTACCTATGTAGGTACAATCACAACTACTCTTACTAACTGTACCTATGTAGGTACAATCACAACTACTCTTACTAACTGTACCTATGTAGGTACAATCACAACTACTCTTACTAACTGTACCTATGTAGGTACAATCACAACTACTCTTACTAACTGTACCTATGTAGGTACAATCACAACTACTCTTACTAACTGTACCTATGTAGGTACAATCACAACTACTCTTACTAACTGTACCTATGTAGGTACAATCACAACTACTCTTACTAACTGTACCTATGTAGGTACAATCACAACTACTCTTACTAACTGTACCTATGTAGGTACAATCACAACTACTCTTACTAACTGTACCTATGTAGGTACAATCACAACTACTCTTACTAACTGTACCTATGTAGGTACAATCACAACTACTCTTACTAACTGTACCTATGTAGGTACAATCACAACTACTCTTACTAACTGTACCTATGTAGGTACAATCACAACTACTCTTACTAACTGTACCTATGTAGGTACAATCACAACTACTCTTACTAACTGTACCTATGTAGGTACAATCACAACTACTCTTACTAACTGTACCTATGTAGGTACAATCACAACTACTCTTACTAACTGTACCTATGTAGGTACAATCACAACTACTCTTACTAACTGTACCTATGTAGGTACAATCACAACTACTCTTACTAACTGTACCTATGTAGGTACAATCACAACTACTCTTACTAACTGTACCTATGTAGGTACAATCACAACTACTCTTACTAACTGTACCTATGTAGGTACAATCACAACTACTCTTACTAAATAGACAATTCCTTTCGAAAATATTTTCAGCCATTCACAGTTTCTTAGTTTAGGTGCAACTTAATCCTGAAAATCGTTCCCAATCCAAATTAAAAGCAATTTTAGATCCATTTATAGTGACTCCATCAGATCTAAAACTCGTTGAATGAATCACAGGGCGATACGTTTGAGTTATTTCTTTGTGTTCCTTTGTGATTATTTCTGATGGCCGCCATCGCAGGTATGGCCAGCGACAGAAGTGACTCAGCGCGTATTTCGGTACATTCGCCGACTTAGGTGAGATCTTTGTCGTTTTGTCTTTGTTTACATTACGAGTTTTTTGTGGAGCGGGACAAAAGTTCTTGGTTTCAATAAGAAAATGCGTATTAGATGTCTCTGAATGCAGGTATGCTTTCTTTGCTGACATACGACTGAATATTGCTTTGTTGGTTTACTTAAAACGCCATTTTCTTAATGTTTCTTATATCAAATGCGGATACACAGCCATAATTAAGATGGACATGGTTTTTTAAGACGTGTGGTTAGTCCTCCGAGCTACACAATCAACGAATAGATCCAAGATCTTTGTGAAAATTAGGAACCTGACAAAGCAAGAAGTACTTCGTTTTTTCATAAGAAAAAGAATGATAGAATATTATTTTTATGGTAACATCTTCAACGAATCATAAAGTACAATATTTGTTTGCATGTTTGAAGTTATAGGAAATAAAATATAAACAAGTTTCAGATGTTTGGATGACTTCACTGCTGGTTGTAGACTGCTTCGTTGAATTCAACACAAACTTAGAAAATGGGTTACATTATAAAGAAATGATTGCATAGGTGATTTGATTTGAAGACCTAATTAAAAAAGTTCGTAGAAAAAATATGTTCTCCATCCTCTGATAGATAGAAGTGGGTTCTTTTTTGAAATAAACATGGCGGTATTTTAAATTAACTGTAGGGAGATGGTGGGTAGTTGATATTTTGGAAATGACAACCATCTCACACAAAAAAAAACCATGTCCACTAATGTAAAGGGTCCCCGAAACGAACAATTGCAATTGTCAATTTTATGTGATCGATACTCGTTGAGGCGCAAATTGATCGTCTATCAAATTTAATTGAAGCGATTGACAATATTACTAAAATACAAATTGATGGCAATTGATCATTTAAACGTTTTTGATCACACCATTGTGTGATATTTGTTAAAGCGGTGTCTCATTAAAGTGGCCAGTGGGTTCTTACATAACTGCATCATTTGCATTAACTTCCAAGTAACAGAACTCTACACAATATCTTCCTCGTATCTGCATAGCAACAAACTTCTCAAACATGACCTCTTACCAAAGCAAAACGGGCACTTTTATACAAAACATTTTTTTTTCTCTACACTCTGTTCTTATAGAAACATGATTTAGCTCTAATAGCAAGATGTCCACCTGACATTCTGTGTGCAAGACACACTTCCTTTCTACCATAAAACATGACAAAAGTCCAATGTATTTGGTGTGTACGCAATCCATTGCCAGTTTTGTTCATACATATAATTTTCTCCCAAACTTAGCCAGCAATGTATGTTGAATTTCGCGGTGTGGTAGTATAGTTTGGTGACCACGTCGCCGTAGCATTAGTATAAATTTTCGCACGTCTGTCCGTCAGCGCTCGTGACAGCTCGACGATTGTCTTTCCGGAACTCGTTTGCAGTTACGGGGTTCTTGGTTACAGCAGAATACATTTCATAGGTTAACTGGGTCTTCTTACCGGGTTTGTGTACAGTACACGTGCAATGGAATATTTACTTGTCCAAGGGCTGATTTTTCAATAGTCAGATAACTCTTATCTGAAGAATAAATATGATCGTTTGACATATTTTCTGTACAAAAGCTATCGAATTGAAATATTTATTCTTCAGATAAGAGTTATCTGAGACTATTGACAAATTAGACTTTACCTTAGTTACATGGTTGTATTTTGATGTTCTCTGTATTTTGATTTTTCGGTTCGCTTTTCTTAGGGAACTTTTTGAAACTAAAGCTTCAGGATCCTTGAAGACCTATCTATGATTCAATTTTGAGAAAATATTTTTTTGTGTTCCTAAACAATTTTGCAAGGATTTGGGTACACCCCGATGGGTAAACCCACAAAAGATAAAACCTTCTTAGCAATATACGTAATAAAATAATTCAAAATCGAATTTCGTAATTAAATAAATAAGACATCGTCAATCATAAGCACGAGGAATAGGTTGTGACGTCACCATGTCATCCTATCATTATACGGAATGATGTTTACTCCGAATTTTACGACTTTTCCACGAACACATCAAGATAGGCAGGCGACAGTTCCGCGCTGCCATACTGATCCAAATGAATTACAATTAGTTTTATTATATCATTAACACATGTAATCTGGACTATAAAGTTATTTGGCTGTGGACTGTGGACTGAATGTATAAATTGGTAATATCTTAGTAATTAGAAGATCTATCTTGAGTAGGAGCTGTAGGATTTTCCAACTATTAGGTAGTAAGTCATAAGTAACTCTTTGATGATACGATTTCGCACACAATTTAATTTTTTTTAAGTTTTTTTATTATTCTATATTTTTATAGAATAATAAAAAAAACTTTAAAAAAAAGTTAAATGCTGAAAATGGTGACTATAATTTTGCTATTTCCCAATCAATCAAAATTACACATCATACCTTTAAATTCCAACCTTTTCTAAAAACCCTTCACCCAAAATTCATTCCAAAACGGATACAACACTAAACTTACTACCTCAATCTGCCGCCACCACCGTGCAAAGAGCACATAAACATGGCAGAGTATACAGAGCATACAAACCTCAGTGCATAAAGAATATTTGGCGCACAAGATCAAAGCCGACGGCAGGGGCGTGGCTAATCACATCCCGGTCGTTCTCGGTTCTATCCGGCTGTTTCACGAATTATTTTTAGTGCACAGGTAACAAGAATGCCCCTTTGAAATGCAACACTTCCGCTCGTAACATCGGTGTTGGACGCGTAGTGGACGGAGAATAAGGGATAGGTTGTTGCCTACGCGACCAAGTGCTCAGGGAAGAAAGTGGGTTAGCTTTATTTAGTGGGTTAGTGTTATTGAGCGAAGGTAGGAAAAGGCTTCAAGTTTATCGTGTTGTTTATAGGCTTACCAAATGAGAAATTGCATTTTGTAAAGTTTTTGTCACTATTGTGGATCTTAAATGAATATGATTCAAATTATGGCACGTGTCTGATAGAAATAGCATGAAATCTTACGACGAAGAAAAATTTCCTACAAGGTATTCAGAATGTAAGCAATTGTTAGCACAAAGTCCACACAACATTTAAAAATATATGAACAAGGTGTACGGTAAATAACTCATAACCTCTTAAGGTGTACTTGTCATTATGAACAACTTTTACTATAGGGCCAAACCTGAAATCGCGAAAACAAAATCTGCTGTTCACTACATTTATGTCCGCATAACTCGTCAAAATGTAGGGAACACCTGATTTTTTTTGGCGATTTCAGGTCTGTTCCCGTAGTAAAAGTTGTTCACAATGATGCGTACAATGACCCCATAAGAGGTTGTGCGTTATTTAAGTTACAACTTGTTTATACTAATAATTTATTTAGGCATTAATTTTGATGTCACCTAGATTTAATGAAAAGAGGCATAACCCAGATGCGTGTAGGCACTAACACATATAATAAATTCAGTACCCCTCTGCGTTTCTGAAATCCATGTCCAACTGTCCAAAAATAACATAATGTAACGCACATCAATATTTTATACATTTTACACTGTTGCCGATCTTCTCCGTTCTTCTCCACACTTGTCACCCGGCATCACGCCCCGACGTTTAGGGGCCGGCAGACAAGATAAAACAGGTAAGTTAATACCGAGAATAATCATAAAGTATTGAATTAGTGTTGATTTAAACTCCAGTTTTATGATAGTTATTAAACTGTTTATTGGCCGAAGCAGTTAATGCAAATAATTTGTAATTTAGATATCGTTTAATGATGTTAGTACGTCAAGTTACTTGACAGGTTTTATTGCTGTGTAAATAGGTATTTTATAGAGTGCAGCGTAATATTGCAGTACCCTAATTTTCCTCCTTAAGATTTGCGGAACTTTCTTTTGTTTATTTTGGCCATCCGCCAAAAGGTGCTAATTAGTAAGTATAAGTACCTATTTAGTTTCTAATAACTATTTCATAATAATATCTGTTTTTATCTAGCAGGAAACAGCTGTTTTCGAATCAATGAGAAAATATGAATTTTATTTTTTGATCCACAAAATAACACAGGCAAAATGGATACTTCGACTCCATCTTTTACCTTGATATAGCAAATCAACTGTTCTAGTGAATACCTAAGGTTAGTAGATCTAAGATTATTCTAGACAGGAGGCCTTATTAGCTATGTGAAAAACTGACGATTTCTTTTATCATTCACTCTTTTTGCATAAGCACCTCTTTTGGGAAACACACAGTGTTGTTCCCAGCACTCCCAACTTGTATACAAGTCAATACCAAACAAGATGTATAAATCAGGTCTGCTTAAAATTCCCGCATTACGTGGAGGAAGCGCCCTCTGGGAGGGAAAGCAAAATAATGAGAGCTCTCAGCTCTTAAATCTTGAGTCGCATCCACTTTTAATGGCATTTAAATTAGCTTTTTATTTGCTCTGGTTTAGTGGTTGTGGGTTGCGGGGCGGATCACTGTGTCTTACGTTTGGTGGGAATTTTGATTGAAGACTTAAGGTAGGGATGCTAATTTTAAAGCTTCAGTATTTTTTAAGAGCAGTTTAAAACAGTGGCTGCATAATTAATCATATTGTTGTTATTGAAATATCTATAAGAAAGATTCGAAAAAGTTTTTTATAACCAAATCCAAGTCAATAAGAGGTCCTCCTACTGACTGATGTGATCGATCCAGATCCTAAATCTATATCTATACTTTTTTTTTTTTTTTTTTTGTGGATGGGAAATCATCAAATGACTTCTCCCGCTCTGGGCAGAGCGGGAGGGCGTGTCAGACTTTTACTGACTAAAACCCACCCATGTTCCTTCAGTTGCCCGTGCCAGGGCCACGGTATCTCTTTCGAACTACCCGCGACCCCGGCGGCATCGGCCCAATTGACCCCGTCACTGCTGACATCTCTTTGAGGCGCGCGTGGAACACAACGCGCCGTCGACCCGGGCCTGGTCCTTACCGAACGGCGAGCTGCCCATTACTCGTCGTCCGCAAGCCCGCGCCTACGGTGGCCGGGAATCGGCTATCGATTCCCGCCGCCCAGGGCGTCTCCTACGGCGGCTAGGGGCGCGAGGGCGCGGCTGTTGCCTCTCCCTCACGCGTTCCGCTTCCTCCTTCGCGAGCATTACTGCTTCGCAGAAGGAGGTGACAGCCTCCCATGCACTCTCGCTCCGCACCATGGCCTGGACCAGGTTTGGACGCGAGAGATCGCCGCCGCCGATCGCCTCCGTGAGAACACGGCGGTGCTCCGCCCAAGCCGGGCAGACCTCCACTGTATGCTCCACCGTGTCCTCCGGGCGATCCACACAATGGTGACACCCGGGCGTTTCCTCCCGCCTTATCCGAAACAGGAACCTCCCGAAACAACCGTGTCCGGTGAGGACCTGCGTCAGGCGGAAGGTGAGGACGCCGTGGCGCCTCTCCAACCACTCCTCAAAGAGGGGACTTATCGCCGCAATTGTGGCGTGCCCAGCGCTGGGTTGCGACAATCGCACTCTCCATGCCGCCATGAGATCCCGCCGGAGCTCTGTCCGCTGTACCGTGATTTCTCGCGGCAGCGGAGTTACGCCCCGGCGTTTCGTCTCCTCGCGCCACTCCCACACGTGCGCGAGGACTTTTGCCTCCAGGTCCCATGGCGGTAATCCGGCAAGGAGGCTCGCCGCCTCACAGGAGACAGTGCGGTATCCCCGGACTAGCCGGATGGCCATGACCCTCTGGGACGCGTTCAACCGGCGGGCCGGTCGCAGCCTCAGGGAACGCGCCCACACCGGCGCTCCGTAAAGGGCCATGGACCGCACGACCCCCGCGTAAAGCCTCCGGCAGGAGGCGTTTGGACCCCCCAGATTGGGCAGGAGCCGCTTCAAGGCAGCCCCAGCCCGCTCCAGTCTGGGAGCCAAACGTCGGAAGTGCTCCACGAAGTTCCACCGGCTGTCGAGGACGAGTCCCAGGTACTTCATCGTCGACTCAACCCCGATGTGAACCCCTCCTACCGTTATTTGGGAACCCGACGGTGGCACGTTCCGAGGACCATGAAAACACATGACCTCGGACTTGTGCAGGGCCACCTCGAGTCCCAACTGCCGGATCCTCTCTACTATTGTCGCAACCCCGCGTGTCGCTATTTCGGCCGCCGCCTGGTGCGACCTCCCTTGCGCCAGGACCAGCGTGTCGTCAGCGTAACATACAACGCTGACGCCGCTAGGGAGGTCGGCGCGCAGCACCCAGTCGTACCCGATGTCCCACAGATGTGGGCCCAGGACAGATCCCTGTGGGACACCGCACGACATCTCTCGCCGGTTCCACTCTCCTTGATGACCGGGGTAGATGACGGCCCTGTCCGTCAAATAGGCCTCGACCACTCGACGGAGGTAGGTAGGCACCCGGTGATACCGGAGTGCCTCCCTGATGCAACTCCAGGGCAGGGTATTAAAGGCATTGGCGATGTCTAGAGACACCGCCAAGATGACCCCACCCCGGGCCACAGCATCCCCCGTCGTGAGGGCTCGCACGCGCATGATGGCGTCCACCGTAGAGCGCCCCCTGCGGAAACCAAACTGGCTCTCCGCCAAATCCGGCCCCTCCTGCACCAGCCACCCGACGAGGCGGTCTGCAATGACTCTTTCAAAGAGCTTGCCTACCTCGTCGAGCAGCACAATGGGGCGGTAAGCGGACGGAGAGTCCACAGGGCGCCCCGGCTTCTTAATGAGGACCAGTTTCCCTGTCTTCCAACGAAGTGGGAACTGGCCCCTCTCCAAGCATGCGCTTAGGAGCCCCCCTAGTCGAGGCCCGAGAGCCCCACAGGCCAGAACCCAGGCTTTTCCTGGCACGCCGTCGGGTCCTGGGGCGGTATTTTTGGCACTCAGCCTACGTACCGCCGCTCTCAGCTCTACCTCAGTCACTTCCGGAGAATCGTCGTCGTCGTCGGTGATGTGGTCCGCATCGGGCACCGCAGGAGGCGGAGCCATGGGCGGGGGAGTATGTTCCCCTCGCGAAGGGAACAGAGCGCTCACCACGTCCTCCACGAGCTGCGGCCGGAGACTCTGCGTCAGCGGGGGAGCCCATGGGCGGAGTTTATCCCGCACCATTTTGTAGGGGCGTCCCCACGGGTCTCTGTTCAGAGTCCCCAGCGACTCCTCGCGAGCCAGACCCCTGGCCCGCGAGATCTCCGCTCGGAGGGCAGTCTTCGCCGCTCTGTACCCCTCGTACAGCTCCGCCTGAATGGCTTCTGTATCCGGTGGGCGGATACGGAGCCTGCGGTGCCTGGCGTACCGGTGCCGCGCAGCAACGCACGCCTCGCGCAGAGCCGTCAGCTCCGGCGACCACCAGTACACCTGGCGCCAAGCGCGTCCGGGCTGGACCCGGGGCATTGCCACGTCACATATTTCGGACATGGCCTCCCGGAACCACTCCGCCTCGTCGTTGATGTCAGCAGGCCTGTCCGGTGGTGACACCCAGGCCTGCACGATCGAGGCTTCCAGGAGGAGCTCCCGGTCCAGCTGCTTCAGCGCCCACCGCGGACCACTCGGGGCCTGTCGGACCGGCGCGCTCGAGGTCTGGGCGGAGACATCAAACCGGATGTACCGGTGATCGGAATAGGTCTCCACCCCCTCCATGACGCGCCAGTCAACAACATGCGGCAACAGAGCGGGGCTGGCAAACGAGATGTCCACCACTGATTCGCCCCGCATCCGCACACATGTGGGGACAGAACCCCGGTTTAGGACGACCAGGCCTGTCTCCAGAGCCCAGTCCTCCACCATCCTGCCCCGTGTGTCCGTATACCGGGAACCCCAAGCCACATTCTTGGCGTTGAAGTCCCCGAGGACGAGCACGGGAAGGGAACGGAACCCGACGACGACGGTTTTCAACTCCGCAAGGGAGTTGTGGAACTCGGCGAGTGTTCGGTTCGGGGAGAAGTATACCCCTACGACGACAATCTCCCCGAACCGTGCTGCAACACAACCCTGTCCTCTCTTAACAGCTTCGAGGGACAGGGTACTGGCGGCGGCTGACGAAATGAGGGTCACTGAGCCGCTCAGGTCCTCCACCCAGTAATCACTGGGCGGGACAAAGTACGGCTCAGCGACCACGGCGATGTTAATCGACCACTGCGCCATGCTCTGGAGCAACAGATCCTGAGCTGGGGCGCAGTGGTTGATGTTCGCCTGGAGGAGGCGTAATGGAGCCATTACTGACATTCCATTTCACCCCCTCCCTGAGCCCCCTGTGTGGGTCCTGCCGCAGTGGGTACGGCAGCGTCGGCGGTAGAGGCGGCAACGGCGGCGGCTGTGGCGGCGGCTTCGGCAGTAACGGCGGTGGCGGCGGCAGAGGGCTTGCCCCTGCTCCGGGCTTTCGCGGGTGGACCACAGCCCTTGCTCCCAGCCCGGTGATCGGCCGGCTTGCCAGCAGCCGCACATAAAAAGCAGTGCGGCGTGGCCTTGCACGAGCTGGCCTTGTGACCGGGCTGACCACAACAGAAGCAATGACTGCTGCGGTCCACCTCCGAGGTGCATTTAGCCCCGACGTGGTTGCCCACTTGGCAACGGAAGCACCTCAGAGGTCTGGGTTCCAGCACTTTTACCCGCGTGGAATCCCAGCCCACCTGGAACCTTCGGCCCTCCCCAGCTATCTTTTGGGCCGCCGACACGGGGCAGCTCACCGTAACGGCTCGCATCCCCGTGGAGTCAGGACGGATGGTGCCTATCTTCACCTGTTCAAAGGCGCACCCCCCAGTCTTGACCACGGCGGCCACCACCTCTCCCTCCGTCACTGAGTCGTCCAGACCCAGGATGCGCATGTCAGCGCACTTGGCAGGTCTGGACACTCGGGCCATGTCCGCATCTAAGGACGCCCTGAGCCTTTCGGCCAGAGCGTCAGCGGTCGGACCACTGGCCGCACCGGGGATCTCCAGCATCCGAGCCCCAGTCGCAGTGACCTTTACCCGGATGCCATCTACAACCCCGAGCTCCTCAAGGTTCACCGCCGCCCTCGCCTTGGTGAGCACGTCGCGGTAGGACACGCCCTTCTTCTCCGCTTCCGGCTGTAGTGTGATTACTACAGCTGCGGACTTCGGGGCACGTAACCTAGCCGCGACGTTTCTCTCTTTGCGCCGCCGCCGCTTCTCCTTTCGCTTGGCCGCCCTTGCCGCCTTACCCGCCTTCCTCTTCTCCCCGGCTACCTGCCATTCGGCGTCAGCCGAAGGAGATTTAGGAGGCGGGGGCAGCCGCGTCTCCACCACGGCCACGGCTGGGGCCTTGGCAGGTGTCTTCGCAGGCACAGCTCCACTCTTCACTTGCCCCGCCGATCCTGGTTTGGCCGTGGCAGCCGCGGCGGCATATGAAGCCGCCTTTGGCTGGCCCGAGGCCGGCCGGCTAGCCGCTAGCGGGGGGCGCAGGACAATGCCCTCCAGGACGGAGAACCGCCTGTTGAGGGCAGCCAGCTCCTTCCGCACCAGGGCCAGCACCCGGTCTTCAGCAGGCTCGGGCCTGTCCTGCCCCGCCTGCGCCCCTCCCTGCAACTCCCGAGGGCCAGCTCCGCGGAGATTGGCCAAGTCCGCTCGGAGCTCCTCGTTCTCCTTTCGGAGAAGCTCCATGGCGGCTGTCAAGCGGGCGACCTCCGCCCGCATCTCGGACATTCCGTCCGTCGGAGGCCCCTGTAACATTGCCTCCGCTGCCGCCATGATGGAAGCCGTGGCTGCGGGTATGGCCTTGTCTTTAGAGGACTGAGTCCTCTTCAAGGCCACACCCTCAATTGCCGCCACCACGACCTCCTCGAACCTGGCCGCTCGCACTATATTGGAGCCGCCCTCGGCGTCCGACTCACCGCCTGACGACTCCATGGTGACCCTCTCAGCCGGCTCGGCTGAGCTGGCTCTGCTCAGCTCGCCGTCCTCTTGCGTGGGGACTACCCGACCCTTGCCCCCTTTTTTCCGGGTCCAGCCTTGGCCCCGGCGAGCAAGTTTTCTACGGGCCGAGCTCACCCCGCCGTCCGAGGAGGACCCCTGGCCATCCCCCGGATTTTTATTCCGCTTCAGGAAAGGGTTCTTCCCTTTCCCCCCAGCGGCCCCCACCACTACGCCCTCCGGGCTCTTAAATGAGCCCGTCGCGCCTTTCGCACCAGATGCGGCATCGGACTCCGACGCCGCATCACTCCCCTCCTATCTATATCTATACTAATATTATAAAGAGGAAAGATTTATTTGTTTGTTTGTTTGTTTGCACCGAATAGGCTCCAAAACTACGGGTCCGATTGTAACCATTTTTTTACCAGTAGAAAACTAATTTATCAGGAAGTAACATAGGCCATAATTTATTTTCAAATAATTTAGAGATCTTTAAGAAAATTGCAATAATGTAACCCGAAGTAGCAAAATTTTGCCTATAAAATTCATTATTTGGCGTGCGCTGAGAAAACTATTGATGA
Source organism: Cosmia pyralina (assembly GCA_946251885.1). Classification (NCBI taxonomy): domain Eukaryota; kingdom Metazoa; phylum Arthropoda; class Insecta; order Lepidoptera; family Noctuidae; genus Cosmia; species Cosmia pyralina. The sequence goes on along the minus strand of OX276348.1, from coordinate 1,120,718 downwards.
TGCATAAAAAATATATACTACATGATTAAAGTACTCATTATTACCTTCAAAAAAGTCCGCAAGGCAATATATCTAACTATCACAGTTAAGTCACAATAGCAGCTTTTGTGTTCTAAAATTTAATTAGATCGCGCCGGTAAAAACAAAAGTTGGTTACATTCCTATCGTAGTATTAATTCTTATTCAAATAAATAGTTTTACGTTTTTTATTTATGTAGCAGTAAAATACTTTTCAATTTATTCGAATCGGTCATTTCATTTCGAAGATAAATAATGAAAATAAAAAAGCCATACGCGTTCCGTTCGACGACGCGCTGCCGCGACGCGATTACCTCGAAACTAAGCATTTTTTTCTTGACTTGAGAACAAAAATTAAGAATAAAATGTATGTAATAAACGTTTGTCATTAATAGTTTTTCAAAACTATCCTGGGTGGGAGGGTTAGAGGTGGAGGGGGAAGGGGAGGGGGTGTGTGAAGGGGAGAGGGAGGGGATGGGTGGTGAGGGGGGAGAGGAGAGGAAGGGTAGGTGAGGGGTAGGGGACGAGGTGGTGAGAAAGAGAGGGGGAATAGGATGTGGTGAAGGGGGTATGAGAGTGGGTGAGAGGGGGAGGGAGAGGTTAGCGGGAAGGAGTTGTGGTGAACGAACATGCTAATCTCTGGAACTACCAGTCGGACTTTGAAAAATCTTTTTGCATTCTAAAGCCCAAATCTAAAGGAAGGCTATAATGTAGGCTATAGTAGGCATATTTAACATCACTCTAGGACCTTTACGTGGCGAGCTAAAAGAAAAATAGTCAGAAAGAAAAAAAAAAAAAAAAAAAAATAGTTTATTTGATAACCTTAAACGTACAGCAAATTTGAGATTGGAGCCTCCTTTTAAGCAAAAGATGCCTGTATTAGGAGACTCCGCTCTTTCAAAAACAAGAAGTGTAAACTATACAATACGAGTACATAAACAAAAACAAGGTGATTTGAGTGAATGAGGGTGTGTGTGTGTGTAAGTGGGGGTGAGTGTGTGTGTGTGTGAGGGTGTGTATGTTTGTGTAGAGAATAGTGTTAGTATAGTGTTAGTGTATATGTTGTAGAAGTGATTCAGTCTCACTATAGGTTAGCTTTCTTATCCATTCCGTTAGTATTTTTTTGCATTCATAACAATTCTTAGGGTAGATATAAATGTGTTTATTAATAGCATTATAAAGCTGAGCAGATCGCTTAAAAAGTTGAATACTAGCAAATAGTGTTCTTGTTTGTGGTACTTTTAATATAACGTCTTTTCTTCTTCTAGCCAATATTCTGGGATCATAGGTTAGTGCTTTATGTTTTGTGAGAACAACTTGAGTAATGTAAAGCTTCCGGACCGTTAAAAGATTACTAATTTGATAAAGTTTTTCAGTACAATATCTCCGTTTTTTAAAATACATGCACTTGATGAGAGCCCGTTGTGCACGCTCTAATTCTAAAAATTTTGTTTTAGAAGCTCCCCCCCAAATAGGGATGCAGTATAGCAAAACTGATTGTACAAGCGCTAAATATATCATATTTAGGAAGTTTTTATTCCTACCTGAAGGAGCACATACATTTATAGGTATTATATGTCTAAGTGTCCTGAAAATCCAACTTAGTTTTCTGATTCTGTTAGCAACTTGATCAATGTGGGGATGCCAAGATAATCTCTGGTCGACAATAATACCCAAATACTTGATATGAGGTACTCTGTTTATAGTTGAGCAGCTGCAGTGTGAGTGACTTCCAGCATCGCATACGTGAATCCTAAGTTTAAAGTCAGTACTGGGTTGTGTACGATTGCACACACTGAAACATATGTAGTTAGTTTTAGATATGTTCAGTGTGAGCAAATTATGTCTCAGCCATCCAGCAATCTCAGACAATCCCAACTCTGCGCTAAGCTGAACGTCTCGCCAAGAATTACCCGTGAACACCACAGCAGTGTCGTCAGCGTACGAAAAAATTCTTGCGTTTGCAATACCCATGTTACAGAGTTCGTTCACATAAATAAGGAACAAAGTAGGCCCCAATACGCTCCCTTGGGGGACTCCGTAAGACACAACCGTGTCCCCACTAATACACTGACCCACTCTAACCCTTTGCCTACGATTGCTGAGATAATCTTTGAGAAGATTTAACGGCAGCCCACGAACTCCAATAGCTTCTAGCTTATATGCTAAGAGTGGGACAGAACGCTAAGCGAAAACGAAGTAATAGCGCGGACAGGCAATGCGATGCAACGAAGTGGGTCGGGGGAACAAGAAATTTCACAGCAGCTAGTTATACATAAAAAGGTAAAATTTTGATACAATAAAAAAAACTTTTACAAAAAAATACAACCGACATCCAAAAACAACACTACAAAGTGAAAAATAACTTTAATTTCGGAAGTCGGTGTCTAGTTAAATGTATTTTCGTTTTTTGCCACCGACTTCCGAAATTAAAGTTATTTTTCACTTTGTAGTGTTGTTTTTGGAAGTCGGTTGTATTTTTTTGTAAAAAAGTTTTTATTTTTCACTTTTTAGTTCTGGTACCTACCCTAAATTCTAATACACTACCTGCAAAACAAACTAGACCATCATCCATATAAAAGTGGGGAAAAAATACGTATTATTGAAGCTAACTCAAAAACTACCGAAGCAAAGTTAATCAATTTTATATGGGACCAACTGTGATGTATACCCTCTCGAATAAAACAAAAAAAAATCCAAATCGGTCCCGCCGTCTTCGAGTAATCGGGGAAGGTTCCGACGAATTGAGAACCTCCTCCTTCTTGAAGTCGGTTACAAATCGTTTATTTATCACTAAAAGAAATATGAAGGACACTCAAAATCACAATCTTAAACAATTTAAATGTATTACAAAGAATAATGATCTTAACTCCCAAACCGTAGGCCGTATTTTGGGGGTCAGTGTTCAGCCATGGGATCTGTCAAGACAAGATAGCATTTTTTTTACAGAGGAGTGTCGCCACATAACTAAAATCCTTTGATAAGAGGAATTTTTAATTAAAGTAAGTTAAAAATATCAATTTAGTTACTAGTAGAAGCGCCTCTAATGAAGGTCATTGAAATAACGTAGCGTACGTCGTATTAAAGCTAGATTTGCACAGCTGTAACATTTTTGGAATACCAGTCCTTATTTACGTTTGCTTACCTCTTCCATAAACTACAGCTCAGTCATATAAACAGACAAACAGAAATACACAACGTATGGGCAGCAGGAACACTAAACACATAAACGTGTCGTTGTGTGCGAACGTAATATTTTCATCCTACTCTAAGTTGGAGTCAGCTCATATTCTAACCAGGATCAGCAAATAACTCACAGGAACCTTACCTCGATGTATCTAGCTCTTCCTTCTTTCTAACATAGGAACCTCATGACGTTGTAAAACCAAGTGGTAACGTGGGCTGATTGTCCAGGATGACATTGGTGCGTGGGACTTATTTTAACGCTATCAGACTTTGGAGGTTACTCTAAGACAAACTACTTTTATTAATTTTCAAGTTGGTACCTACCGATGACAAGCACGCGAATGTTTTTGTGGTCAAAGGTAACATATCCAAAAAGTTGAACGAGGATCTTTTGACGCATGACAAAAAACCATGTCCAACTGTCCAAAAATAACATAAGTTAAGAGTTTAGGGGTCGGCAGACAAGATAAAACAGGTAAGTTACCCGCCAGAATACGCCGCCATCTTGTGTTTTCAGTACAAAACAATTTCAAAATGTTTACTAACAAACCCTTTCAATATCATTTAGTCGCCAAAAGATCCTTGTAGTCAAGCGGAGAGTTGGTGGTCCTCGACATCAGGTTGCAGGCAGTCCAGGGAGGCCATCCCGTCCCTGGATGGTACGCTTACCAGGCGATTATTACGTCTGCACAGGAACGGGCTGCGCCTGGTGACGGGGACCATCACTGGACACTGCTCATTAAACAAACACTTCCACACAATAGGAATAACGGACAGTCCTCTGTGCAGGGCCTGCATGGAGGCTGAGGAAACCGTTGCGCATGTGCTTTTTGAATGCACAGGCGTCGCCCAGATTAGAACAGAAACTCTCGGAATATCCCGATCTTTCACAGATGTTCTTAACAAACCCGGAGATTTGATTAAATTCTGGAGGGAGGTGGGCTGGTTGGAATAAACCCCCGACGGCCGCCATGGCCACATGAAGGACTAAGTGCGGAAACCAAATCCTATAACATAGAACATAGATACGAGTAGATCCTTGTAGTACTGATTTGTTATTGCTGGTGCTACCTTAGCGGAGTAGGATATGTAACACACATAAAATGACAATGATCCCCTTTGTACCCTTTGCACATTGTGTGCAAGAGGTTTAAATAAATAAATGATTGGATTTTCTTGCATTTTCACAGTTAAGTCACGTTCATTGCGTTATTTACGTTCTTGTGCAAACGAATTTAGTAAACCTATGAAGCAATGGATTAGAAATATCTATCAAAACTTAAGGATTATGATTGAAACTGTGTAACGCAAATAGCTAGGATGCTGCACCCTGAAGGCCATTTTTACCGTTGTCTCTACCTTCAATCTTCCTGTAAACTTGGGTGGGCAGCTTTATAACCGGCACTGAGGTGAGTGAAACATTGCGGCGACTCCCGGAAGAGGGTGAGCAGAGCAATATTGTAAGATTTATGTGCCGCTAGTAAACGCGATTGTAAATCTCCTCTGTTGATAATAACTTCACTTATGTAAAGAGCTGTTTGTGAACAGTGCCGAGGTATTCAGGGAGAGTAGGAAGTAACTTTATCTACTATGTCCTTGTTTGGTATGTTTTCAACCGACTTCAAAAAGGAGGTTCTCAATTCGGTTGTATATTTTTTTTTTATGTTTGTTACCTCAGCACTCCGTCATTTATAAACCGATTTGAAAAATAATTTTTTTATTTGACAGGATATACTTTCAGATTGGTCCCATTTCTATCAAAATCTAGTTCTGATGATGGGATCCATGAGGAATTGAGGGAACTCCTCAAAAATTATAGGCATACATATAGCGATTTTGGTTTTTTCATCAACAAATCAAGCATTTGCATTCAGAAAATAGCTTCTGGTGAAGTGGAACTGATGAAGAAGACCACAGATGGCCACGAGAACTTCTCAACGATAATAAGTATTTCATGGGTGGCGATAAGATATCTCGATTAAGATAGTTAAGCGACTATGACGAAGCTTTAAATAAATGGTTCTGATGAAAATGGTACTATCGAACCGATCTGATGAAGAAGCCGGAAGGTAGGCACCGGAACTCAGTAACAAAACAATGCATTCTAGCCGTGTTTGGGCTTATTGTCATGGGGTGCACTTTGGCTATAAATGATTTTAATGGTAATTATATGCCGCTTCAAATTGTACTACTTGAGTTGTATTTATGTATGGCCTTGATTGTCAGAAGTCAGATTTCGTAACCTCGTTATCTCCGTCAACATAAAACTACGCCTTCCAAACTTCTGACACGGCTTAGCGCAATGTATATTTGCCTTTTTGCAAAGTTTTTATTTGAAATGGTATACTCCTGAGATGGTCGCAAATAAATATCTTCAAGTTCTGATGAGTGGCTTTTGAGTTAGCTTCAATAATTCAATACGTATTTTTCCCACATAGTCTATATGAATGATGCTCTAATTTATTTTGCTGAGTGGTATTCGATGTGTGGGGTAGGCACCAGTAAAAAATGAAAAATAAAAACTGTTTACAAAAAAAAAAAAAACCGACTCCCAAAAAAAAAAACAATACAAAGTGAAAAATAACTTTAATTTCGGAAGTCGGTGGCAAAAAATGAAACTAAAAAAACCAAAGACACCGACTTCCGAAATTAAAGTTATAAGTCACTTTGTAGTGTTTTTTTTGGGAGTCGGTTGTTTTTTTTTTTGTGTAAAAAGTTTTTTAAATGCAGGGTTCGATTGACGCAGTATTCAATGTTCATGTTGCACATACTTACTACATACTCGTACTTGTTACAATAGTCGCACGACATTATGAGACCACAATAACATCTTTGAATCTATTTTGGATCTTAAGGCAGATATTATAAATTATAGTGTGGCAAGTATATGTCAACGGATCGAATGCTTGGCAAAATGTTCCAAAACCAAAAAATCATTGAACACGGTGAGTAAAGACTTTCTAAACGTGTCGTACGTCTACCCAGTAACAGGAGTCGCCCATCTCTGAGCTCTGTCCCAAATTAGGCGCATTATTAATTTATTATTCATAAAACAAAAGGTATTATTAAAACGTGTGTAATAAATAAATGTATTATTTTTAAAATGACGAAGTTCCATAAAAATACGCTAAAATATTCTCTCAGTTTTTTATCCGCATTAGAAATAACTTAAAAATGAATTACAATATGTAACAAAAACACAATCTAAAATGTTCACATATTAGGTTATTAAAAAGCTCTAATTTAACACATATTTTTAGGGTTCCGTACGTCAAAAGGATAAAACGGAACCCTTATAGGATCACTCGTGTGTCTGTCTGTCTGTCCGTCTGTCACAGCCAATTTGCTCCGAATGTAATGGACCGATTAAGTTGAAATTTGGTACACATATGAATTTCTGTGACCCAAACACGGATGGGTAAAGTAAATAAATGAATTTTGAATACGGGGGTCACTTTAGGGGGGCAAATAAGAAAATAAAAAAAAAAGTTTTGCAAACTATACCGTGTTACATATCAAATGAAAGGACTTACTATGAGGGTCTCAAATATATTTTTTTTATTATTTTAAAATAAATTGTTTTAAAGTTATTTAAGAAAATAGACGAAAATTGACTATTTCCCCCCCCCCCCCTATCTCCGAAACTACTAAGCCTAAATCTTTGAAAAAAATACAGAAAATAGATCTTTACCTGTAGATTACAGGAAAACCTATAAAAAGTCTGTGGTCTTAAAATAACATGGTAAATCTCTCAATATTGTGAGTACAAACTTACATTTACAGTTGGAATGTACGGAAGAACATGTTTTTCAACTACAATGTTAAGTTTGTTCTTAGAATAATTCATCCCAACTACGGAACCCTTCATTGTGCGTGGTCCGACACGCACTTGGCCGGTTTTTCTAAATCATTAACACTACCTACTTGTTTAGACGTGATCTTCAGTTTAAAATCATTAAAAGTCGGTTAACGTCGGCTTTTGGCTTCATTTTTCAAATTATTGCAGCCACTGGGTTGCAATCGTTTATACATACATACAACATAGCATACATGTATATATTGTTGCTATTACTGAATAGAAACAATGTATACATGTACCTACAGGCTTTTTGTACGTCTCAGTAGGGTTGTTCTCTGTACCTACTGTAGTTTCAAGTGTATAGGATATGTTGAAAATTTTTCATTAATGAACACTAAACTTGCATACACCACCAAGTATGGAATAAAATTTAACGATCCAATGTATGTAGGTAGTTAAGTCGTTGTCACAATATCCGGTCACTTCAAACGCTCTTTAAATCATGTACACTGGGTAGTCCGGTGCATACCCACTTTGATCCATAATAATAATAATAAACTGATAGTTGTAATAGCTTCAATGACACTATTGAGAGAATCAAAGGAGGATTGTTGCATAACCGGGTACTTGGATATTAAAGTTATGCCATATTTTAGTGTTAATGGCGGTCCTTATATTGCCTGTGAATCACTAGGCTGATAAAATTTACAATAGATACATTCTTCGTAGGAAAATGGTGCTGTTTAGCAGGTATTTATGTGGACATGCATGGATCAGCCACTTTATGAATTCCTGTTCCTCAATAAGCACTCGTAAAAGGGACTAATTTACTAGGTCTAACTCAAATATAGCTAATTTGATAGGTACTTAATCGTTATCATTGTCAATCTTGATCCACCCACTGCACAATTGAGAAACTCTCTCAATCTGCCTAGATTTTCCCAACTATGTTGGGGTCGGCTCCCAGTCTAACCGGATGCAGCTGAATACCTGTATTTTACATGGAGCGACTGCCTATCTGACCTCCACAACCCAGTAAGTGGGTACACGATACTTGATCCTTATTGGTAAGACTGATTGTAAGATTTTTATGGGCTTCTGACTACCCGTAACGACTGTCAAAGATCACTGAGAAACTCTCTGTCCTGATAATCCAACATACAATAACAAACAAACATGTATCGTGGCTGGCTCGCCCCTGTACGGGACTACATGGGACTTAACATAACTGGCATAACGTGGGTGTACGTTACGAGTAGGTACATCTCTACTTATCCTTTTAGGGCAAACAGGCGTGATGTTATACATACGTGAACATTTGCTAATGTGGACGATTACTTTGCTTTATGAAATTGCAAGGGCAGCATTTGATTGTATCGTTCCATCGGAGAATAAATGATAAGTAAGGGTGAAGGCCTCAACTATTCGCAAAAGCTAAAATGGCGATGGGCTGGACATATTGCAAGACTAAAAGACGACCGGTGGACTTCAAGAGTAACGTGTTGGCCAGGCCCATCAGGCTATAGAAAAAGAGGAAGGCCCATAGCTCGCTGGGCCGATGACATTGTGAAAGTCGCTGGTACTCGCTGGATGTGTACAGCAGAAGATAGAGACCGTTGGTCATCTCTGGAGGAGGCCTTCACCTTCTACTAAGAGGGGTTCTTGTTAGTAAAACTAAAATTGTGAAAATAATTATAATAATAAAATTGCAACAATAATAAATAATAATTTTAATAATCTAATAATATAAAAGTAATACCTACTTACGTTATTGTTTTTTTAAATATCATTGATAATGGTCTAATATATTATTTAATGAGATTGCCTAGAAAAAAATTTAATGTAAAATTAATCATGAATTTGAAATGTTTTTAGATTGAATGCAGTATTTATATTATTTTTGTGTAATATTTAAACAGCAAGAAATAAAAGGCTATTTTATTTATTTATTTTAAGGGTGAAGCCAGACGAGCGTAATTTTTTGAGTTCTGAGTCGCGTAATTTCGGTCGCGTGCGGTGCGTGTGTGGGGCGCGTGGGGGGCAGGCAACTCATTTTGCATCGCCGGCGCCGTGTGAACGAAACAGGATTTTTGTATGAAACCGAATGTAGCAGAAATTACGCGACTGAAATTACTCGACTCACAACTCACAAAATTACGCTCGTCCGTCTTCACCCTAAATGATTTCATTTCTATAAGTTGGTTTGTTAAACTAGAATAGAAACACGGAAACGAACTCAGAGGCACTTCATTATGCCGAAGAAGGTGGATTTAGTTAGGGGGTATTCAATGTGTGGTTTATTTGTCAGGTTTCTGACATGCTCCTCTACCTGTCCCACACAGAGCCAAACTCTATAAAAATACACGCTAAGTTCGAGCGTAGTGAACAAACACATTTGCGTACTCTGCCCGGCCTTTAGCAAATAGGTATTTAAAACCACTGACAGGTGACGGTGACAATCTTCAATTTTCACAGCACACGTAAACATTAAACATTTAGTATGAATATCCAACTAAATTATTGGCACAAGTGACAGCGGCCTGAGCCAACCAATAAAACCCGTTCGGAGTTAATCGCAGTGCGGTCTGTCCCGTCCAACAAACTCGTATATCATGCTATTACGTTTATGAGAGGTAGGAACGTTATCTTAGTCGTAGTCCAGGTTTGTGAGGTACTAAAAATGAAGAAGGTAGATAAATTCGCAGACTGAAACATTATCGATATATCTCAACGTCAAACACGGTAGATAGTAGACTATTGTTTATGAAACAAAGAATATATTACTTTTTCAGATAAATCTTCAGATGCCACTCCTGATTATACAATGTTGTCTTCAGAAACCAGAAACCCAGTTGAAGTCATAGTGGGAATCCCTCGTCTTAGAAGAAATCTCACGAAAACGACTACTTTTACTCATAAAAAAATAAAAGTAGGTTCTAGTCAACTTCATCCTCACACGTATACCCTAGTTCAAAAATTATCATGTGCGGCATCTATGCGATGTGAAAACCGGAAATTGGGTCAGAGCCGCTCACTTATCCGCCGGAAGTGGACGCCCAGGGGCAACGTATTTCCGGTCCTGACGACTACACACCTCCTCGGACTGATTACCGTGTTTTGGGGACTTTAACAGTTCACTCATAGTTTTAAATGGATATCTGTTGCGTGCTTTAGGCTCTATTTGCAATTTCCTGAGGTTAAAGGAAGGCAATTTTTATGTTGGAATTTAACTTCTCTACCTATTTCCCTTTTAGTTACCAGCACAGTTTTCATAGAGAAAGATAATGATCAAGTATATCGTAGTATCACTATATCTTTAGTGTTCCGTACCTCAAAAGGAAAATCCGGTCAAGAGCGAAAACTACGCGGCCTAAAAAAAAAAAATGTTTGATATGATACCCCACATGCCCTAGTAGCCCCACTTCAAATTTTCAAGACCCCCTTTCAGTCCCTGTTGCAAAAAAAAAAAAATATATTTCTTTCTTATTTGCATAATAGTTGGGTAAACGTCACCTAAAACTTTTCCAAATTTCAAGTTGGTAGCATTAGTAGTTCTTGAGATATCCAGCTGTGACATATGGACATTTTGGTACGGAACCCTCAAAATGATCACTTCGGTTTCCGTCTGTTTGTCTATCTGTCAGTATATCAAGACCCTTTTTCCCAGGAACACGTGGAGGTATCAAGTTAAAATTAATATCTAATACGTAGGTGTATGGTCTCTTGGAGCTCTAAAAAATCAAGCTTCTAAGTCAACGCAATAACAAAATACGGCCATTTATGCGACATAAATTCTGATACTCGCAAGTAAATCAAAACATAAAGGGTACTTATCGTTGATATATAAACATTAAATTTTACAAGAAGCAAGGTCTCACAGCACAAGAAGCAAGGTCTCACAGCACAAGAAGCAAGGTCTCACAGCACAAGAAGCAAGGTCTCACAGCACAAGAAGCAAGGTCTCACAGCACAAGAAGCAAGGTCTCACAGCACAAGAAGCAAGGTCTCACAGCACAAGAAGCAAGGTCTCACAGCACAAGAAGCAAGGTCTCAGAGAACCAATAAAGGAAAAAGTCCGAAAATAGTTAATTTGTAATACTATTCACATGAACAAAATTTTTTTTTGGGATTACAAACTTTTTGTTGTTGGAAAATTGACCGTGACGCAAGTATAGGTACTATAATTATATCATTGTATGGGAGAACATGTTTATCAACTATAATTTTAAGATTGTTTTTAAGATAAACTCTATTTAACTACGGAACCCTTCATTATGCGTGGTCTAAAACGCACTTGGCCGGTTTTTTTCATTTAGGTACCTGTGAGCTATATCTTACAAGGCACCTTCCAAAGGAGTTTTGTCCCATACGATCTTGCCATTGCAGGACACACCCAGAAATTATTCTTTACAGGTTCCTTCTCTGTACTTACTCCTGAAATTTTACCATTAAAAACCTATAATCAATTTTATTGGCTAATGAGTTTTGCGAGACCCTCATGAACCAAACTCGTCCTTCCATATAACCGGTGGTGTGCGACATAGCGGATAGCATAATGACTAGTTATGTCTGTACTCCGTTTCAGTGTTGCTCACCCCGACCATTAGCGGCTACTGTGAGTACTGTGACATCTTCATACATTAACGACGCATGCGCGAGAAGCGCGCGCGCATGCTCTTTGATCTTTACGCCTCTTAGGCCATAGAATAAGTAAATTATGATTGCGAAGTAGTCTTCCTTGAAAATGTACACACACATGAGTTAACAACGGAGCAACTATTTCAGCTCTAGGTTTCTTAATTGTTTAGAGTTCCGTACCTCAAAAGGAAAAAACGGAACCCTTAATAGGATCACTTCGTTGTCCGTCTGTTTATCTGTCAGTTTGTCAAGGCTCTTTTTCTCAGGAACATGTGGAGATTTAAGCTGAAAATAATATCAAATACGTGAGTCTTTAGTCGCTTGGAGCTTTAAAAAACAAGCTATATGTCAACGCAATAAAACAATACGGCCATTTACGCTACATATTTTGATACTCGTAAGTAAATCAAAATCTATAGGGTGCTTCCCGTTGACCTAGAATTATGAAATTTTGCAAGAAGCAAGGTATCACAGCACAAGTAAAGGAAAAAGTCCGAAAATCGTTAATTTGTAATTTTATCAATTAAAAAAAAAATTGGGATTGTTCCTGACGTCACATCGGGCCACACACCACACCGCGGTCGCAGGCTTCCCCCGCCTCTCAATCGCTCGCCGACACCTTGAGCGTGCGCACATCATATCGGTCGTCTATATTACAATCACATATACAGTAATTACAGTCATCTGAGTCAAGTGTTTTATTATATAGTCAAGACCACCAACTGCACACCTGGAGCTGGATATTCACCAGGGATTAAAAACTTAAATTTGCTGTTGGAGAATTTGAACGTGACGTATATCAATGTATGGGTGAACATGTTTTTCAACTATACAATGTCATGTTGGTTTTTGGGATAAATTCTATTCAACTACGCAACCCTTCATTGTGTTTTTTGTCAATTATCTGATCAAGGTGGTATTTCCAAGTAAATTATAATTTAAATTTGTGATTTTTTTTTCTCAGAAACTAGTAGGATAGAATTGGCCGCTAGCTGATGATGATGAATCTTATAGTAATAGGTAATAGTGAAAGACTTATTGCAGACGTGTGCCTGAGTGGATAGAGACTTATTGCAGACGTGTGCCTGAGTGGATAGAGACTTTTTGCGGACGCGTGCCTGAGTGGATAGAGACTTATTGCAGACGTGTGCCTGAGTGGATAGAGACGTATTGCAGACGTGTGCCTGAGTGGATAGAGAGTTATTGCAGACGTGTGCTTGAGTGGACAGAGACTCATTGCAGACGTGTGTCTGAGTGGATAGAGACTTATTGCAGACATGCGCCTGAGTGGATAGAGACTTATTGCAGACGTGTGCCTGAGTGGATAGAGACTTATTGCAGACGTGTGCCTGAGTGGATAGAGACTTATTGCAGATGTGTGCCTGAGTGGATAGAGACTTATTGCAGACATGTGCCTGAATGGATAGAGACTTATTGCAGATGTGTGCCTGAGTGGATAGAGACTTATTGCAGATGTGTGACTGGACAGAGACTTGTAAGAGTCTTCCAATAAAGCCATCCTTACTACTCTGGCCAGTGACTATTCAGAACGGACATCAGTTCAACTAAAAGTGCTGTTTCTCAAATCCACAGTCCAGTCTACAGATTAGCCTGCGGCCCCCGCTAGCGGCGAGCCAGCCGGCCCCGGACCAGCCAAAGGCAGCTTCGTATGCTGCCGCGGCTGCCACGGCCAAACCGGGATCGGCGGGAAAGGCTAAAAGCGGGGCCGTGCCGACACCTGCGAAGGCACCTGCGAGGGCCCCAGCCGCAGCGGAGAAGCGGCTGCCCCCGCCTCCTAAATCTCCTCCGGCTGACGCCGAATGGCAGGTGGCCGGGGAGAAGAGGAGTGCGGGTAAGGCGGCAAGGGCGGCCAAGCGAAAGGAGAAGCGGCGGCGGCGCAAAGAGAGAAACGTCGCGGCTAGGTTACGTGCCCCGAAGTCCGCAGCTGTAGTGATCACACTACAGCCGGAAGCGGAGAAGAAGGGCGTGTCCTACCGCGACGTGCTCACCAAGGCGAGGGCGGCGGTGAACCTTGAGGAGCTCGGGGTTGTAGATGGCATCCGGGTAAAGGTCACTGCGACTGGGGCTCGGATGCTGGAGATCCCCGGTGCGGCCAGTGGCCCGACCGCTGACGCTCTGGCCGAAAGGCTCAGGGCGTCCTTAGATGCGGACGTGGCCCGAGTGTCCAGACCCGCCAAGTGTGCTGACATGCGCATCCTGGGTCTGGACGACTCAGTGACGGAGGGAGAGGTGGTGGCCGCCGTGGTCAAGATTGGGGGGTGCGCCTTCGAACAGGTGAGGGTAGGCACCATCCGTCTTGACTCCACGGGGATGCGAGCTGTTACGGTGAGCTGCCCCGTGTCGGCGGCCCAAAAGATAGCTGGGGAGGGCCGAAGGTTCCGGGTGGGCTGGGATTCCACGCGGGTGAAATTGCTGGAACCCAGACCTCTGAGGTGCTTCCGTTGCCAAGTGGGCAACCACGTCGGAGTTAAATGCACCTCGGAGGTGGACCGCAGCAGTCATTGCTTCCGTTGTGGTCAGCCCGGTCACAAGGCCGGCTCGTGCAATGCCACGCCGCACTGCTATTTATGTGCGGCTGCTGGCAAGCCGGCCGATCACCGGGCTGGAAGCAAGGGCTGTGGTCCATCCACTAAAGCGCGGAGCAGGGGCAAGCCCTCTACCACCGCCGTCACTGCCGCGGCCGCCGCCACAGCCGTCGCCGTTGCCGCCTCAACTGCCGTCGTCGCCGTACCCACTGCGGCAGGACCCACACAGGGGGCTCAGGGAGGGGGTGAAATGGAATGTCAGTAATGGCTCCATTACGCCTCCTCCAGGCGAACATCAACCACTGCGCCTCAGCTCAGGATCTGTTGCTCCAGAGCATGGCGCAGTGGTCGATTAACATCGCCGTGGTCGCTGAGCCGTACTTTGTCCCGCCCAGTGATTACTGGGTGGAGGACCTGAGCGGCTCAGTGACCCTCATTTCGTCGGCCGCCGCCGGTACTCTGTCCCTCGAAGCTGTTAAGAGAGGACAGGGTTGCGTTGCAGCACGGTTCGGGGAGATTGTCGTGGTAGGGGTATACTTCTCCCCGAACCGAACTCTCGCCGAGTTCCACAACTCCCTTGCGGAGTTGAAAACCGTCGTTGTCGGGTTCCGTTCCCTTCCCGTGCTCGTCCTCGGGGACTTCAACGCCAAGAATGTGGCTTGGGGTTCCCGGTATACGGACACACGGGGCAGGATGGTGGAGGACTGGGCTCTGGAGACAGGCCTGGTCGTCCTAAACCGGGGTTCTGTCCCCACATGTGTGCGGATGCGGGGCGAATCAGTGGTGGACATCTCGTTTGCCAGCCCCGCTCTGGTGCCGCATGTTGTTGACTGGCGCGTCATGGAGGGGGTGGAGACCTATTCCGATCACCGGTACATTCGGTTTGATGTCTCCGCCCAGACCTCGAGCGCGCCGGTCCGATAGGCCCCGAGTGGTCCGCGGTGGGCGCTGAAGCAGCTGGACCGGGAGCTCCTCCTGGAAGCCTCGATCGTGCAGGCCTGGGTGTCACCACCGGACAGGCCTGCTGACATCAACAACGAGGCGGAGTGGTTCCGGGAGGCCATGTCCGAAATATGTGACGTGGCAATGCCCCGGGTCCAGCCCGGACGCGCTTGGCGCCAGGTGTACTGGTGGTCGCCGGAGCTGACGGCTCTGCGCGAGGCGTGCGTTGCTGCGCGGCACCGGTACACCAGGCACCGCAGGCTCCGTATTCGCCCACCGGATACGGAAGCCATTCAGGCGGAGCTGTACGAGGGGTACAGAGCGGCGAAGACCGCCCTCCGAGCGGAGATCTCGCGGGCCAGGGGTCTGGCTCGCGAGGAGTCGCTGGGGACTCTGAACAGAGACCCGTGGGGACGCCCCTATAAAATGGTGCGGGATAAACTCCGCCCATGGGCTCCCCCGCTGACGCAGAGTCTCCGGCCGCAGCTCGTGGAGGACGTGGTGAGCGCTCTGTTCCCTTCGCGAGGGGAACATACTCCCCCGCCCATGGCTCCGCCTCCTGCGGTGCCCGATGCGGACCACATCACCGACGACGACGACGATGCTCCGGAAGTGACCGAGGTAGAGCTGAGAGCGGCGGTACGTAGGCTGAGTGCCAAAAATACCGCCCCAGGACCCGACGGCTTGCCAGGAAGAGCTTGGGTTCTGGCCTTTGGGGCTCTCGGGCCTCGACTAGGGGGGCTCCTAAGCGCATGCTTGGAGAGGGGCCAGTTCCCACTTCGTTGGAAGATAGGGAAACTGGTCCTCATTAAGAAGCCGGGGCGCCCTGCGGACTCTCCGTCCGCTTACCGGCCCATCGTGCTGCTCGACGAGGTGGGCAAGCTCTTTGAAAGAGTCATTGCAGACCGCCTCGTCGGGTGGCTGGTGCAGGAGGGGCCGGATTTGGCGGAGAGCCAGTTTGGTTTCCGCAGGAGGCGCTCTACGGTGGACGCCATCATGCGCGTGCGAGCCCTCACGACGGGGGATGCTGTGGCCCGGGGTGGGGTCGTCTTGGCGGTGTCTCTAGACATCGCCAACGCTTTCAATACCCTGCCCTGGAGTTGCATCAGGGAGGCACTCCGGTATCACCGGGTGCCAACCCACCTCCGTCGAGTGGTCGAGGCCTATTTGACGGACAGGGCCGTCATCTACCCCGGTCATCAGGGAGAGTGGAACCGGCGAGAGATGTCGTGCGGTGTCCCACAGGGATCGGTCCTGGGGCCACATCTGTGGGACATCGGGTACGACTGGGTGCTGCGCGCCGACCTCCCTAGTGGCGTCAGCGTTGTATGTTACGCTGACGACACGCTGGTCCTGGCGCAGGGGAGGTCGCACCAGGCGGCGGCTGAACTAGCGACACGCGGGGTTGCGACAATCGTAGAGAGGATCCGGCAGTTGGGACTCGAGGTGGCCCTGCACAAGTCCGAGGTCATGTGTTTTCATGGTCCTCGGAACGCGCCACCGTCGGGTTCCCAAATAACGGTAGGAGGGGTTCACATCGGGGTTGAGTCGACGATGAAGTACCTGGGACTCGTCCTCGACAGCCGATGGAACTTCGTGGAGCACTTCCGACGTTTGGCTCCCAGACTGGAGCGGGCCGGGGCTGCCTTGAAGCGGCTCCTGCCCAATCTGGGGGGTCAAAACGCCTCCTGCCGGAGGCTTTACGCGGGGGTCGTGCGGTCCATGGCCCTTTACGGGGCACCGGTGTGGGCGCGTTCCCTGAGGCTGCGACCAGCCCGCCGGTTGAACGCGTCCCAGAGGGTCATGGCCATCCGGCTAGTCCGGGGATACCGCACGGTCTCCTGTGAGGCGGCGTGCCTCCTTGCCGGATTACCGCCATGGGATCTGGAGGCAAAAGTCCTCGCGCACGTGTGGGAGTGGCGCGAGGAGGTGAAACGCCGGGGCGTAACTCCGCTGCCGCGAGAAATCACGGTACAGCGGACAGAGCTCCGGCGGGATCTCATGGCGACATGGAGAGTGCGATTGTCGCAACCCAGCGCTGGGCACGCCACAATTGCGGCGATAAGTCCCCTCTTTGAGGAGTGGTTGGAGAGGCGCCACGGCGTCCTCACCTTCCGCCTGACGCAGGTCCTCACCGGACACGGTTGTTTCGGGAGGTTCCTGTTTCGGATAAGGCGGGAGGAAACGCCCGGGTGTCACCATTGTGTGGATCGCCCGGAGGACACGGTGGAGCATACAGTGGAGGTCTGCCCGGCTTGGGCGGAGCACCGCCGTGTTCTCACGGAGGCGATCGGCGGCGGCGATCTCTCGCGTCCAAACCTGGTCCAGGCCATGGTGCGGAGCGAGAGTGCATGGGAAGCCGTCACCTCCTTCTGCGAAGCAGTAATGCTCGCGAAGGAGGAAGCGGAACGCGTGAGGGAGAGGCAACAGCCGCGCCCTCGCGCCCCTAGCCGCCGTAGGAGACGCCCTGGGCGGCGGGAATCGATTGCCGATTCCCGGCCACCGTAGGCGCGGGCTTGCGGAAGACGAGTAATGGGCAGCTCGCCGTCCGGTAAGGACCAGGCCCGGGTCGACGGCGCGTTGTGTTCCACGCGCGCCTCAAAGAGATGTCAGCAGTGACGGGGTCAATTGGGCCGATGCCGCCGGGGTCGCGGGTAGTTCGAAAGAGATACCGTGGCCCAGGCACGGGCAGCTGAAGGAACATGGGTGGGTTTTAGTCAGTAAAAGTCTGACACGCCCTCCCGCCTCTGCCCAGAGCGGGAGAAGTCATTTGATGATTTCCCATCCACAAAAAAAAAAAAAAAAAAAAAAAAAAAAAAAGTCTACAGATTAGTCTTTGCGTCACCGTGCGACGCTCTCGCTGCCAACCTTGAACGGCGAGTGCCAATTATCTAGCGAGTTTATTGTTCTGCTTCATATTGTTTAATAACTTCACAGTGATCTACCTTTTATTGCTCATCTTGAGGTGGAGCGGAAAGTGAACTCGGCTTTTGTTTTGTCTATCAAGTTTGATTTGCGGTAAAGCACTGCTCATTATTTTGATTTTTGAGTTGTCTAATGTGGTTGCAATAGACAGTTTTCTGACAATCTAATAAGATTTGTGATAAATTGTACTTTAAATTATTTTCAAATACACCAGATTCTTTAAGAAACCTGAAGATTGTTACTTAGGTAGACATCATTTAATTTCGTACCTTGTATTAATATTAAAATTTGACAATCTCATTTATTTAATTAGGTGTTAGTCATGAATGTTTGGCACTCCACAGCAGGCTCACACACAAAGTGACACTGCTGTTAGTGCGACTTATCTTGATGGCATGTCAGCAGTGATTCGGCTAGTAAATAAATAAATAGCAAATTAAAGTAATTTTACACATTACTTCACTTTTTAATTAACTACCGAGATGCTCCGACAAAATGTACGTTTTTAAACACTCTGTGAATTTATTATTTACTTCCAATCTTACCTCAGAATGTGCAGAATCGAGAGGAAGAATACAACGTGTCGTTTTGCATCCTCGTCAAATTTCAGGGTGTGATACAGAACATCAAACCGAACAACTTTATCCATGGCACCAACATCGTAATCGCAAAAAAATTTTCAACTGTCCGATAGAAAACTTCAATACCTACTCGAAAAATGTAAATGCAAATGTATGGGACGGCTGATTATTTTTTCCGATTACGATGTTGGTGCCAAGGAAAAAATTGTTCGGTTTGATGGTCTACGAGTATAGGCCCTTAAATTTGACGAGGAACAAACAAAACGACACGTTGTATATTCGACAATAATTTCCAATAATACAATACCTACATTTATTCACAGTACGATCTATTTGAATGAACCTTCAGGGTCCTTAATAACGTGGCAACAAGTTATTATAAGCTCGTAATTAACTAACATGAAATATACTCAAATGGATGCGGTATCTTCTGCATGGCGACGCTTGGGGGAGGCCTATGTCCAACATGGACGTCTTTCGGCTGAAATGATGATGATGATAATTATGATCTGCATTTATATTACAGATAATGTATTGTACAGGGCAGGAGAAAGTTCTTCTTTTATTTCTTAGACTCCCCGCAGACTACAGACTTTCTATCGGCCGATAGTATGGTCGGTATCTTAATCAGTATGAAGATAATATTATTATGCAAGTTCGATCGTTATGACGTAAGCACTTGTATACATCTTCATACTGATTAAGACACCGACCAAACTATCGGCCGATAGAAAGTCTGTAGTCTGCGGGGGCTCTTATGAAATCCTTTATTTTGGCATAGATACAATTGATAAAGTTGTTCATTTTTATTCTTTATATTGCTTTAATCTTACTAAGTCGATAGTAATCTTCACTAGTCCATTGATGGAAAATTAAACAATAAGGCAGGTTTTCAATACCCACCATCAATTACGTATTGTGAAGAACGCTTTTTATTTTCCGAGGTGAACGGCTTCAGTGTAATACCTGACTGATGTCCGCACTCTTCGAAGCCGCAGTAACTCATCGCGAACGCGTAATTAACAGACTAGCTTATTAAACGTACTCATTGGGATACCATGGTAATGATAAAAAAAGTTATTGTATGACTTTTATGCGGTTATCTTAAAATAGAGTCTAAATCTATTTTTCCCGATAAAATATATGATCATTCATAATATCCATATAAAACACGTAGATATTATAATTATATAATACAATTATACATACATTATACAGATAAAACAAAAAATACATAAAAACTTTTACTAAAGAAAAAAAATTTAAAAAACCCATACAATGACAATTAATTTTAAAGGTCCTTTGGAGGCCAATTTTGTGTAAATGATGCCTTTTAATTATTTCTCATGCCTTCAGCAAAGTTAACAATTTAAAACTTGATAAAATCATCACAATCATCTTTGCCCGTGTGCTTACGCTTATCGCTACCACTTTAAATTACAAAATAGCGTGTCATAATTATTATTACTTTGTCCCCACAATATGAACAGCGACCAATAAAGGGTTGTTATAATAAGTCTGGCTTGCTAATTGCGCGCCCAGCGCTAAGTCTGCCCACTCTGTCAGCGTTACAGCGTTTTAGAAGAAGATGAAAGATTTTATTACGTGACAGACATGGCGAAATTATTTAAATTAGTTTTCTTTTATAAAGTAATTAGATCACCTCAAAAAACATAATAAGTGTGATTACCTTGAGCTGATTGGTTCCTTTCCTGTACCTTACCTACACTTACTCCTGATTTCCTATTATACTTAATATTGACTCAGCGACTCAGGAGAATCATCATTTCTTGGGAAAACTACTACTAATTACATTCTAAATATGTTTTATAAAACGAGATTGCTAAAGCAGTCATCAATATCCTCTAAATAATTTAGACAAAATCTGCAAAATTATAACTTTTATCAAAAATTTGCTTCTTCTCTTCATCTGCCAACGATACATTGTCCACAGAGAAGAAACTCAACCCTCTAGCACCGCGCGCGCGCCCTCATTTGTTAGCCAGGTGTGTCCGCGGGCGGCCGAGGTGTCGCCGCAATCAGCCGCGGCGGCTGACACGTGACAACATGACAGCTGACACTGACTGACAACAGAGAAATTGATACAGAAGCTCTACTCTGTTTTAAAGGTATATCGCGACTGACGAAATAAAAGGATACTCTGCTGCTGACAACTCATTGGAACGAAGAAGAAAGGTGCCGAGAAAGCAGTTAACTTATACTAAAAGATTCACTGAAGCAGCACCTGAACCAACCTGGTGGCGACGTTTAAAAGATGCCCACCCATAGACAATATATCACCCGTCTCTAGACAATTCCATTGCTTACTATAGAATGCATATCCCGTAAGGCTCTATAATCCTTCCATATCCTAAGGTCACGTCTTCCCTTCCATTATCGCGCTCTCGGTCTACTCCTTGATATGCACTGGTCTCTGTTGCACCATGTAACATGAGGCAACAGGAGCTAGTGTGAATCTTTGGGTTGGAAATGTACCGATTTCATTCATTCATGCATGGTAACCATGCTTGCCCAAACCTTAGTTATTTTTTTGGTTCGAAGGTAAAGTTATGATTTCCTGAAACTATCTTTTGCCCAAAAATTTTCTCTGAGTGTACATTAAGTATCTATCTATCATAATACCCCAGTCGATTTTCACTGATAACAGTAAAAAGATCTGTTCAGTGAGCCTTCTGTACACATTAATTGCGATTCAGACACGGCCTGACATCGGGTGACAGATTGAGGCGACGCCATTGTTACCTTCCGCTTTTGTTTTAACTGCACACTTTTCCGGTAACGGTGGGATTCGGGTGGTATTTTTTTTTTTAAAGCTTGTTCGTATTTTGAATTTTGAAATTGTGGTCGTGTTTCATTGTTTCAGATGCTGGCTGATTTGTTTTTGAATTTCCTCGACAGCTACCTTGTTGGTTATTGGTCGTATTAAGGGGATTGTTTTGTCTAATAAAGTAATACTTAACCATTAGATTCAAATTAATATTTTTTCCTCAAAACTCTGGTGTTTTCTCATAGAGTGTTGTAGTTTTTATTATTGAGTTTTAATTTACATTATGAACTTAGCATTCCTCAAAATACAAAATATAACTCCTGTTTAATTTGCTCAATTACTTATAAAAATGAGGCTTATGAATTATACCGTCAGCAATATCTCTTAAAACATTACTTTAATCGCTCCAAAAATAATGGCATTTTTCACATTATTGTGACATAGAGGGAAACCCAAATAAATATCAAAACAGAAAACCACTAAACAGCTGCTGTGCTGACAGATTACCTGAGAAATATTGCTTATTTTGCAAAGAAAAAAAAAACTAACTCGGTGTGCCAAAAATGTCTGGCACTAACGACGCGACGTAAGGTGTTTATACACTACATTCCCTGAAATAGTGTGCAGTCCACGGTGAAATATTACGATGTTATACCGAATGACTGTTATTACCTTCAAATAAAAGTTTCGTGTAAAAGCTTGCGATTATAATAATTCCTCTTAATTGGTGTTAAAATGTTGTTGGTTTTGAACAATTTGTTTCATGGCTTTACGATGTCCCCGGTAAGACTGGCGCTGATTTGCGACTTTCACTCAATTTTGCATCTGTTGTGTGATTAAAATAGTTCGATAGAAATGCAGTAAAGTGTTGGGAATGCAAAACACGTTTGTACCCACGAATTGCCCACCGGGATTATTTGAATTGCCCGAATGTCATTGAATGAACAAATAATGTTGTGATTATTTCTGGATTATGTAAAGACGAATAGAAAGAGTTATTAGGCATTATTCATATTTGAGATAATGTATGATATTAATATTGCAATAGGTTTTCCTGTTATTATTTAATGACGCACTGAAAATGAATGAAAATCACAAATTGTTACGGTCGATTTAGGAAAATGGATTTTTTTGTGTTTTTTGTAACTCAACTTTTTGAAATAGATGTCTGATAAATTATTGAAGACTATAAAAACGTCTTCAATGACCTACTTACTTGTATATTTAGACAAACGATGACATCCAGTGCACCGGTAAAAAATTGCAACCAGCTTTATTTGTATTTCCTGCGCCATTTTCTTGTGGAACAATTCTTTCAAGAAGTGTCAGAGCGGCGCCACGAATCAGTTATATTCTACTTTCTTAACAAGTGACAACAAACCTAGGCATTAAGTTCCCGTCTTCATGTTATCCTTCACTAAAACTGGTACCTAATTCATTAAAAATGCCTATAAAAAGGGGAGTTTATGCGATATTTCCCGACTTCCGAAGTCGAGTGTATAATAATTAGCTCGGAGGGCGAGGTGCCAACCGTGCCAGTGGGTAATTATTATAACTGTGTGATAAATAAATCAACACACACCGACACTGATTTTTGAGGCTAACGGTGAAATTGATATTATTTTCTTTTTCTGTTAAGGGGCATACACATTTTGTGAAATAAATTGGGCCACGTGTCAAATAAAATGTGTTTTATGTTTTTATTTTTAATTATTTATGTTTTTATTAATTTATTTTACATTTATCCTGATGGTTTATAACAAGATTTGATTATAATGTAATTTAAAAAAAAAACTTTCAAATTGTTCGATATCTCAGCACAGCGTCATAAAATCCGTTTTTTTTTTTTCATGAAACGCAGTAGATGTTATCGCCTTACATCGCAAGGTACCCCTCTCCCCTGAGCGCGATATTTTTTATCGGCGACTCCAATTTTGCCGGTAAATTGCAATCCGATAGGCAGGTTGGGGCGCCGCGGGTGACGCAATTAGGATTCCCTTACAGCTGCGACTATTTATATCTGGGGTATCACCCTGTAGGTAACGTGTAGGCTGTGGATGTGGGTATCAAGCGAATATTACCTATGTGTAAAAAAGAGACGGTTATTTTATGGTTATGGGAGCATGATAAGACTGTGCACGAAAGAAAACTCTGTAATAATAAACGCGGGTGGATATATTTTTCGCAAATCCGATTGTTTTGTTTACATAAGTATCACACATGTAATCCTCAAAAGGTAGGGCAGAAGGTGTAGCTATAGTACACCCACATTGCCCCAGTTATGTTAAAGTCCCTTGTAAAAGGGGGGAGCCTATTGCCATCCACTGGGTACAAATCCAGAATCAGGGCTGCTACTGAGAAATTCGTGATGGAACAACCCAATAACACTGTGGCCGAACAGCGAATCGAACCCAGGACTTTATGCTTATATTAAAAAAAAACTTTTTTACAAAAAAATACAACCGGCTTCCAAAAACAACACTACAAAGTGAAAAATAACTTTAATTTCGGAAGTCGGTGTCTAGTTAAATGTATTTTCGTTTTTTGCCACCGACTTCCGTAATTAAAGTTATTTTTCACTTTGTAGTGTTGTTTTTGGAAGTCGGTTGTATTTTTTTGTAAAAAAGTTTTTATTTTTCACTTTTTAGTTGTGTACCTACCCCACACAAATTCTAATACCACTTACCTGCAAAACAAACTAGAACATCATCCATATAAAAGTGGGGAAAAAATACGTTGAAGCTAACTCAAAAACTACCCAAGCAAAGTTAATCAATTTTATATGGGACCAACTGTGATGTATACCCTCTCGAATAAAACAAAAAAAATCCAAATCGGTCCAGCCATCTTCGAGTAATCGGGGAACATACATTAAAAAAAAAAAAAATAAAAAAAAAGGTTCCGACGAATTGAGAACCTCCTCCTTTTTGAAGTCGGTTAAAAATACCAATTCATGGTAACGTTCTATAGTTCTCCATAGCAGTAAACTGAACTAAATAGACAAGTAAGAGTAGGTGTTTCGATCATTCACACAACCGGGATTTAAGAAATAATCCACAGTCATAAAACTTACCGGATACCATCATCATAACAATATTATTTTATTCACAATAAACTGTTCTAATTTAATCCCTCGCCACGCACTAAAAAATAAAATAATAGACTGAAAACGAGTCACAATTCTCAATAAAAACATCTGAACCTGATTATACCTGAATAACCTGGTCCTTAATAGACCATTATATCCCTCGAAATGATTCAAATAAGCAATTTAACAAAAAATATGTGATTAAATTAATGAGATGAACTGCGCGTTTATTATATTTGTGGGTTTACAGTCACCCGCATGAACTAGTAACAGATTTACTTTGACAGCATCTTTATTTGTTAGCACCAACCGTGGTTCAAACTGCCTAGCCTTTTCCCAACTATATTGGGCTTCCAGTCTAACCGGATTCAGCTGAATACCAGTATTTTATATGTAGCGACTGCCTATTTGACCTCCACAACCCAATTACTGGGTAATACGGATACCCCTTGGTAAAACTAGTTGAAGACTGGCTAAGATCCACGAATGACAGCCGGGACCAACGACTTAACTTGCTTTCGTAAAGATGGTCACCCATCCATGAACCAACCGCGGCAAGCGAAGCTTAACCTGATCGATCGACCTGTGCGGCTGTTATTACTTAGCCACAAGCTCTGCTGTTACAGTTAGTGTTACTCTGACGCTCGGTTGAGCGTACAATGTGTCCTAAAGGTGCCAAGTCTAAAAATGCGCGACATATCGTCCGCCAAGGTATTCAATATTCACGCCTGTCACACACACCTTTCAATAAGTGTGTCTAGTTTGGTTGTTTTGGCAATTGGCGCCTACCGACAGTGTAGGGACGACCGTGTTATTGTCGATAGTTTAAGAAATTACTTATGTGTTTTACGAAGGGATGATGAAGGGGTTTTAAATTAAATAAAAAGCTATGGTGCAAACATTAATTAGATCAAGATTTATGTGAATTAATACCGTGAGGGAACCGTAAACTTTTTAACGAAATAAAGCACTAAGCAGCAAGTACTCAGCAGTAAGTGACAGCAACAGATTCCAGGAACCTTTTTATGTAAGTGTTTGCGTAGTTATCTAACCGTTACATGGAGTAATTCTTCTTTCTTTGCTTTGGCGCCGTGTATTTAAAAATCGTGCTTAGTTTTCATACATACTCGTACATACATACATAAATTCACGCCTTTTCCAATAGGGGTAGGCAGAAACTACAGAACGCCACCTGCTACGATCCTTACATACTACTTTTGCTTAAAATACATCAGGCAGTAAATCTGGTCTTGGTATAAATCAATCTGCCTAGCCTTTTCCCAACTATGTTGGGATCGGCTTTCAGTCTAACCGGATGCAGCTGAATACCAGTATTTTACAAGGAGCGACTGCCTATCTGACCTCTACGACCCAGTAACTGGGTAATACGATACCCCTTGGTAAGACTGGTTGTCAGACTTTCGGGCTTCTGACGACCCATAACGACTGTCAAAGATCCACGAATGACAGCCGGGATCAACGGCCTAACGTGCTTTCCGAGGCACGGAGGAATCTCGGTATGTAAAGATGGTCACCCTTCCACGAAACAACCCCGCAAGTGTAGCTTAACCTGATGGATCGACCAGTGCGGCTGAAATTACTTAGCCACGAGCTCCTCTGGCTTTGGTATAAAATTGTAATATACCTAAATAATTTTCCGTCCTCATCGATAGTTTCATCGATAGTTACTTTTCCTTTTCCCAACCCTAGTTCCTAATGAGCAGGGCGCAGCATCCAGGTGAAACGTTCACACATCATTATACGTCGTTATACACCGGATTTCCGCCACGCTACTGCTCAAACACCGTGTAATGTCCCCTAGATATCTGCTGGAAAAACATACTAATACTTGCCAACTCCGCAGCTTTCATGAGAAAATAAATATGAAAATATAAGTGTTAGGAGTGACGGAGGAAGTGTTCGTACATCAGCAGTTTCTGAACTGATGCGTTAAATTAGGGCTTCCAGTGGCGCTTGTGTTTATCCGTGGATTTGACCTGACGTCAGAGCAGTTAGCTCAAACGCAATTAGGTACTTCATAGTTTATTTTATAAAATTATTGCAATTGGTCGAGAAAATTGCAAAGAAATAGAGGTGACTTTCACAACTAATCAATGACTAATTAAATATAATCCACTTATAAAATACGATTATCAGCCAAACCCAGTTTTTTCCAAAATAAACCTTCTCGCGTCTACGACTCCTCAGATCTGAGATATTAACTTTCGGTGGTCTGCAAATTCCTTCAGGTAAGGTGGGCTGCATCAATTGGGTACCCCAGTTATATTAAAATTTTAATGCAAGATATTTTTATTAGATTTTAGTACCCCAGTTGTATTTTTTGCAAAATAGCTCCACTAAATTAAGTAAAAACATCTACTACCTTGCCAAACACCTTCCCGAGAAATTCACTTAGCAGAATGATACCTAAGCGGATTTTTTCCATATTTTTTTCCATCCTCCATTTGGAGTTTCAAAATATTGTCATTGTCTATCACACTAAAACATTTTTGCCCTACAAAACTATATAATACGATACGACAGGTTCTTGGTATTATTACACATGAATTATAAGTTGTTCTAACGCCAAAAGGTGTTGCTACCTTATCGCCGCCTACAGCTCAGGTGTGTAACCCCGCCTTAACATCGATCGGACAGGTGCGCTCGCCTCCCATTGGTTGAGAGGTGGTTCGAGACAGGTGTCTTGCATATCAACCAATCAAAGGCGAGGGTTGTACAGGTAATGATAGGAGGCTTCTACCTGTTCAGTAACCTACCACCTATAAGGAGTCTGTTTACGTAAGTTTATTGGTTACTTTGTGGATGTTTGGTAGTTTGTATGTTGGGGAAGCTATTTATGTGTTTTTCTTTTTTGTTTAAGTAATTTAATTTAGCAAAATGAACATAGTTTACTTCAAATATTCAGTAAAAAACTAGTAAAGGAGTAAATGGCATGAAATCATCACGCGTAGCATCCGGATTGAAAAGTAATAATTTTCTTCTTTTTATAAAGTGGGAACGCACAGTACATACATTGACAATTCACAACACACGTACACTCACTAATATACGTAATATATAATATACATACTCTCTTACAACACCAACACAACTGAGACAAATCACAGCAACATGCATGCACAGTCCTACATGCATGTTTGTACCTATTTTAAATTTAAAAAATGTAAATTTAAACAAACATTAACGGAATGAAGGAGCCTGGATCTCACAACACAGGGAATCTTAGTATGAGCTCCAGGAATTCAATTTACTAGGATAAAAAATATCATCATCTTCCTGACCTCATCCCATAGTACTTGGGGTCGGCGCAACACGTTTTCTTCTTCCATTCTCCCCTGTCAACCGTCACGGCATCATTCACTCCCTTCTCTTTCATATCATTCCTCGCACAATCCATCCATCTTTTCTTTGGCCTTCCTCTGCCTCTCCATCTATCAACATGTATATTCATCACTCTTTTAGTCCACATGCGTGTCGTCTCTCCTCATTACATGCCCATACCAAGACAAACGATTTCCTTTCAACTTTTTGTCACTGGCGCCACTTTCAAACTTCCTCTTATATACTCATTTCTCACTTTATCCATACTCGTCACTCCACACATCCATCTCAACATTCTCATCTCCGCTGCATGCAAATTTTTTTTTCATCCGCAAGCCTTCTTCACTGCCAAGCATTCCGATCCATAAAGTACGACAGGCCTTATCATGGACTTGTAAATTTTCCCCTTCAACTTGAGGGGCATCCGTGGGTCACAAGTTGTTCCTGTAACCTGTCGCCATTTCGTCCATCCTGAGTTGATCCGGTGCGTTATGTCTCGCTCTACTTCACCATCCTCTTGGACAAGCGAGCCGAGGTACCTAAAGTCGGAGCAGATCGGTAAGGGCGTTTCCGGAGACACTGCCAAAATTACAAAACAAATACTCTGTTTTGGTCCGACTTAATACTCTCAGGCCAATGGTCTCCAGTCTTTTCCACCACATCTCCAATCTGCTGGTTGCCGAGAGTGGCTTAGAAGCCACTCTCGGCAACCAGCACAATGTCATCGGCGAACAGCATACACCAAGGAGCCTCTTCCTGGATATCTGAATATCCGAAGATAGAGCATCCATTATCAGCACGAAGAGGTAAGGGCTGAGTGCAGACCGGACAAAAAATAAAAGAAAAAATAAATAAATAAAAAAACAAGTGAAAAAAAGTGAAGTGAAAGTGAAATGTGTTTAGTGAAATAATTATATTTTAATTCATATTCGTCTGCTCTAATTACCTACCAGACTGGAACTGACTGGAACACGATGTCCCCGATGTCAAGATATCGTTAAAAACACATTGTACGACACCTAAAATTCGACTTTTGTCCACCGAAAATCATTTTGAAGCATGCAAGTCTATTTCAGTATTCAGAAACAAATATACCTATACTGAAAATCATACCTATGTACAGCTACTCAGGTATGGCCACTACATTCGAATGCATTAAATTACTAGTACTGGGAACTAGTACTGTAACGAACGGTTTAATTTATATCACGTTAGACATAATTCTCCAGCACGGATTAATTACATAGAGGTTATTTATACGAATGTAAAGGTAAATATCTACAGCGATTGAGGAGCCAATCCACGTGTTGACTCGAGTTTAGATACGTCTTTTACTAAGCATGACATGAAAATAGACAGAAGTTCCACTTTACACAGAACTTCTGCTTAAACGTGGACTTATGTCAGCTGTTTTCTACGGCTGCGATTGGTCTATAAACACTAAGGCGAAAGTTAAAAAAAAAAACACTCGAACATCTTTCTCTGACAACTATTTTTAGTAACTAGGTAACGCACTTTAACACGATATTAAATTTCCCATTGCTGCAACTAAAACTGGCTGCGCAGATCTCGAAAGTTAAAAAAAAATATATATATGTACGGTCGAATTGAGAAACCTCCTTTTTTTGAAGTCGGTTAAAAAGGAATTTAAAATCTAACATTAAAATTATACGTATTAAATTAATCACCTTCTATGTTTATATATTAATAACATATTTCGAGGAGCTCGTGTCGATCCGTCAGGTTAACCTATGCTTGCCGGGGTTGGTCCGTGGATGGGCGACCATCTTTACATACCGAGACTCCTCCATGCCTCGGAAGCAGTTGGTCCCGGCTGTCATTCGTGGACCTTTGACAGTCGTTACGGGTCGTCAGAAGCCCGAAAGTCTGACAACCAGTCTTACCAGGGGTATCGTAATACCTGGGCTGTGGAGGTCAGAGAGGCAGTCGCTCCATGTAAAATACTGGTATTCAGCTGCATCCTGTTAGACTAGAAGCTGACCCTAACATAGTTGGGAAAAGGCTAGGCAGATATTAATAGCATCTTTCATATCTAGATAATAAATCACCTTACTATTGTACACCCAGCCATTCCGAGAAAATTGCGTACTAAAAAATAATGATACTCCAGATCTAAGTGAATGCTAAACATACAAATAATATTTTATTATTGTACAAGCAAAAACAACGACATGACATACCGTGAATTAATTTTAGCATTTCCTATGAAAACGTGTAAGGACACTGCGTGCATCAGTACGCAACTATTCGACGTCGCGTGCGCAGGCGCACCCGACGCGAGCGTTTACGGGCCTTTGAAGTGATAGTTTATTGATTGAGATCTTTGTACTACTGGGAAGTAATACTAATACAGAGCACTTAGCAGTTATGCTAGTGGCTGGAAAATTTAATTCAGCACATTAATTATTTCCAGTTCAAATTCAGCAGAAAACTTCAGAATTTTCCAGATTTTCTTGTTTCTAACTTCATGTGTGACCTTTTCATTACAAGTATCCAGTGTTAATGTATGAAAACTGTATAAAACTTAATTTTTTCTTCTTTTATCAATAAATAAAACAACATTCAATTTTCCAGAAATTGTCCAAAACATCAAACTTTATTAACGAAATAAAAAAAAGTGAGACTTTGCAGTTCCATCACTTTCTGCTGATACCCCTAATGGGACTCGAACCCACAATCCCCGGCTTAGGAGGCCGATGCCTTGTCCATTAGGCCACAGGGGCTACGAAGTGTGACATCAAAGTTATCGAGTGCACCGAAAACGACCCGTACCTACCCAGGATTTGATTTCATATGGAGTACGATAATTACATATTTTTACTAATATTCTATGGAAGTCTACTACATATTTGTTATTTTGGATGGGTTTCTTGATCGATGCACGATTTCATGTGCATTCGTCCCAATTACCGTTATGACGTGGTTTGATGATGGGACCTTAGATTAAAAAATCATTTGAATAACAAAACATGATCATTCTTCTTCCGATAATATCCTAACTAATATTATAAATGCAAAAGTTACTTTGTTTGTATGTTATACTTTCACGCTGAAACAGCTAAACGGATTTGGATAGAATTTAGCGCATAGGTAGACCACGACCTGCATTAGGACATAGAATACTATTTATCCTGCTTGTACGTTTCCGTGGGATAATTTCCGACCTCCACGCGGGCAAAAGCGAACATTATAACTTAACTTTGACCACTTTTAAAATTCTGGTAAAAAAACACTTCCTCTCTCTTTAAACGTCATTATTACATGTATAGTTCCTTGCTCTTGTTTCATATTTATTATTATATAAGTATATATATATATATAAATTTATTAATGTCATGTATATGTATATGGTACACCACGGACTACCTGCAGAATTGTCTCTCTTTGTCCCCATACTCCATCCAAAGGTTGTCTGTAAAAGATCGCTTTTAGCGATAAGACCGCCCATTGTGTCACTCTATGTAAAATTTCATCATTGTAACATTGTAACCTGTAATTTAAATGGTGTGCATAATAAAGAGTGAATATTCTATTCTATTTATAAATGCGATATTCTAAATAGAAACGCATTTATAAATTTATATCGCATTTATAAATATAAATGCGATATAAATTTATAAATGCGTTTCTATTTTATAAATGCGAAAATGAGTTTGTTTGTTTCGCTTTTACCCTAAAACAGCAGCAGCCGGAAAACAACATAAGCTACTTTTCATCCTGGATCGCAGATGAAGTCACAAGCAACAGCTAGTAATTTGTAATTGAAAATATTAGAATGAATTTAACAGAAAATACGTATTCAGGGTATAATTACGATATCATTATTATGCATTTTAAATTCCAATACCAAAACAAAGTAAGCCCCTTACAATAGAACATATCCAACTACAACAAAATGAAAAAATAAAAATAACGAGAGATAAAGCCCTCATTTAATTTGCTTATAAAACGCAGACAATTTGATTGCACCCCAACAAGGTGAACACGTGTCAATCAAGCCCCAGGGGGCTACCCCCGCCGTCTGGGGCTGACTCGTGAGTCGCACTTAACAGCCAACCAATTGAGTTCTTATTCACCGAGCCACGAATTTATATGGTAATAAGGGCACGTGAGAAGTGCGGAGCAACTGGGGACTTGTTCTTCGAGGAATTCTTTCTGCTATCAGATAGCTAGATTGGTATCTGTTATTTTGGATTTGTGTTCACAAACGTTACTGCTGAGCGTGAGAAGAGCATGAGGGGGTTCGATTCCCAGGTCGGGAAATGTGTTATTGCGTTTTTCATCCGGCATTTTTCAGTAGCAGCCCGGATTCTGGATTTGTACCCGGTTGATGGAGATAGGCGCATCCCCTTATTAGTGGCACGCAAACATAGCTAGTGAAATGTGAGTGTACTATAAGTATACCTCTACTAAACCTGTCAAAGGAAAACAGGTGTAATTTTATCACACTAATATTATATAGACGAAAGTTTGTGAGTGTGTGTGTTCGTATGTTTGTTACTTCTTCACGCTCAAACGGCTCGACCGATTTGGATGAAATTTGGAATGTAAATAGCTTATATCCTGGATTAACACAAGGGCTACTTTTTATCCTGGTCTACGCGGGTGAAACCGCGGGGGAAACTAAAATCCTTGAAGTTGGATATTTGCCGTAGGTGATTGCAGATCAAGAGGCCCCTTTTCTCTTTCTATCATTCCTCACACCAATCTGGGTATTTACTTGATTTAAGTGATTTTTTCTACCTGTCATCTATTTCTAGGCTTATAACAATATCTTTATCAGATTTTATATCCAAATTTCTGTCTCCGATGTTTAGACACGTTACAGCATCATTTCATTAGTTACTTTCTACACAAACATTAACAAAGTTATTGTCCTAATTTCCTAGAATTAAATATATGATCTGTACCAAATAGGCCGCAGCCGCTATTTGTTGCGTCTGCAGCCGACAACAGGCAATTAATCTGGTTGCTCTTGTTTATAAAACCAGTCTAGTTTTTTTTCTACTAAAACATAATACTTCTCCGATTCGATACGGATAATCAAAATTGCCACCGTGTTCTACGAAAATAGGTAATTGCCTTTGAAATCGGAGAAAGCCAAGGCAATCGGTATAACTTTTAGATTGTTATAACCGCCAATGGTTCTGTTTACTTGAAGAAAATAGCCCTTCGTTATTAGAAACTCTCCAGACTTTTTTAAAAATTTGACAATTTTGAAAAAACTCTGTAATAATTCTATTTTATTTAATTCTTTTTCTGCGTCTAATAATTCTCGCAACAAAATCTCGTTATGAAAATTAAATTTAAACGTTTATTGTCCAGTTGGACATCCAACTTACAATAAATACAAATAAAAAAAAAAACAAAAAAAAATATTTCGGAACAATAACAAAAGACAGTACAACAAGTAAAACGATGATAGCTGCAAAAGTACACTTCTGGACACATCTATTGGCCCACCTTAGAGTTTAGGTTTCGATGGCCCCTACCGAAATATGATTGCTAGATTGAACAAAAACTGTTGATGCAGTTTTAAACCTGATACATTTTACCATCTTTTTCGATCGTATTGTTTTAAATTTGAATTCAGAATACCATACGACATGGAGCTACGCCTAACAAGTCGGATATGCGCCTTGTTAAAGGCAATTGATTTTTGAATAAAAAACATGTTTTATCAAATAAACGTTTAATTTCATAACGCGTGTTGCCTCCATGGGCATCTACCACAGCTCTCATACGATTAGGCATAGAGTTTATCAACCGCTCTATGAAAGGAGAATGGGCATTTTGGGCGGTCGGCGGCCAGTTTTCAAATTAGTGTCAAATGAAAGTACTGTTAGTTAGGAATAACTTTTACTATGGGCGTTACGTTGTGTTTCATTTAGAAAAAGAGATATTTAAATATCAGTACAATGTTATTGTATAGAGCATTTTTGCATAATTATTATATTATAAGTGTGTGTAATGCTTTAATATTACTTCAAAACGTGTCGTGACACGTGTTATTTTCACTTATTATCATCAACACAACAAAACCCACCGGTTTGACTCAACTACCTGCTCACGCGGAGGACCAATCAGCTTCGAGCAAGAACAAAGCAACCCTGTTAACGCGGAAGACTAATTAGCTTCTTGCAAGAACAAAGCAACCCTGTTAAAGCGGAGGACCAATCAGCTTCGAGCAAGAACAAAGCAACTGGCAAGCGGTGCGCGCGCGCTTCTTCCGCGCAGTCCTTCGGTTACGCTTGTGTCGTTGTGTACTGTGCGATTGTTCATCGATTTACCTTGTGCTTCTATAAACCTTTCGACCTCTGCTTGCATACTGGACTTTGTTTACTCCTATCCTAAATTGATCACTTGGCATACGTTTTTGGACTCGATTCTACTTACAAACCGGGTTTAGTTGAATATGGCGGAAAATCGACCAGTGTGTGTTTTGTGCAATCGGTCAGTGGTTAACAGAAGATCATTCGAGATAACCCATGCATTTTTTGAGGAAAATGCCGCAAATGCTCAATATATTATTGAAGCTATTGCCCCACATCAAGTAAGTTTTTTTAATGTTAATAATAATAGTCTTGGACGAACATAACAGTAAATAACATATTACTACAGTTGTCACAGCGAAACATGACCTTTGAGTTCTAGTGAGTAGAGTCGTCCTGTAATAAATGTCAGTAACAATAGGAATGTGCTAACGACTTGCGAAACATCGACAGTTTGCTACCTGCTGACTTGCATGAGTCATTTCTTTTGTTTTATTTTACCTGTAAAACACTTCAGACGATTTTTTTATTAATGTTACACATCACTAGGTATGTAGTTTACTTATAAGTTAATATGATTTTTCCAGATTGAATATAACGGTCTGGAATACGTTTGTCGACCATGCTGGCAACGAGCTCAACGTGCTGTCCAGCCTAATCCAAACCCGGCCTCGCACGAATGTGTACTACAGATTGATGAGTATTCTAGAGTGCCTAACAATGCAGCGGTCTGTATGTTTGAGAGATGTAGAAATACTACACGTCATCGGATTCCTCAAAATATACGGATATCACTTCTTATGGATGCCAACTTATATATACCAAAAGAAACAAGAGTATGTGAAACACATCTAAGGTCCAATGACTGGGACGAGATCATTGATAGTCCAATTCTAAGACATGATTTTAATAGTACTCATTTCTTACACATGATGGGTCTTATGAAAGAAGCTGTGTCAAGAAGCTCTGTTCTAGATTTTGAAAATATTGAAAATATGGACACCAATGAAGTACATATGCGCTTGGGTCTTAGTCGAGAACAATTCTACGATATTTTGGAACAAACGCCTTCCTTGTCTAGTTCACATTCCAAAACTGCTCTAGCCATTTATTTGATGAAGTTGCGGACTGGTGAATGCAACGAAAGACTTGCCACGCTCTTTCAAATGAGTAGGAGAACTCTTGAAAGACATTTGAAAACCGCAAGAGATTGTTTATTTGCCGAGTTTGTGCCTAGGCACCTGGGTTTCAATCACGTCGACAGAAGAATGCTCGTTGAACGCAATCTCTACGTACCGAATGCTTTGTTTGGAAACCCTGATTCAACATTAGACGACAGACATGCAATAGCGATAATGGACGGAACATACATCTACATTCAGAAGAGTTCCAATTATTCTTTCCAAAGAAATACGTATAGTTTACACAAGTTTTCCAACCTTTTAAAACCATTCATTATAGTAAGCTGCGATGGTTATATTTTAGATGTTTGTGGACCCTACGCAGCTACTGATTCAGACGCAACTATATTACAAAGAATGTTATATGACGAGGAAGGTACATTTCATTGGTTCTTTCGTCGTAACGATATATTTATACTAGATCGTGGGTTTAGAGACGCCCTTCCTGATTTGTCACAATTTCATTACTCTGCTTATATGCCTGAAAGTAAAGACCGCGGTGCAGATCAGCTCACAACCGAACAAGCGAATAGGTCTAGATTGGTCACCATTTGCCGCTGGGTGGTAGAAGTAATAAATGGTCGATTCAAGCGTGACTTCAAATTGTTTCGCCAAGACTATTTTAATCGGGCTTTAAACCATATGTTTGAAGACTTTAAAATAGCAGCTGCACTAATTAACGCTTTTCAGGAGCCCATACATGATAGCGTACATGCAGCCACATTTGTGGATATTATAAACGACCGCTTGAATCGACCAAATCACCTGGCGGACTATGTTGTTCGTAATAATATAAACAGACAAAGAGCAACGTTCCAAAGCATCACCGGTGATCAGCCTGTTTTTGACGATTTCCCAAATCTTACAGAGGATGATCTTATTCTGTTTGCTCTCGGTACGTACCAAGTCAAGTTAGCCCGCAGTTATTATGCTGAGCACCTAGTACAGGGCTTGTATAATATTGAAGTGTACCGAGAGCAGCAAATAAGGGGTCTTAGCGATTACATTGCAGAGCAAGACGTTTGGTTATTACGTGTCAGAATACAGTCTAGACATGTAAGGTCTAGGATTTATTATTCATATATTGTTATTGACCGACAAATGAACGGCCGGGAAGCTATCGCTCATTACTATTGTTCATGTCTGAGTGGAAGGCGCACGATAGGATGCTGCGCACATGTTATGTGTGTGGTGTGGTATTTAGGCTGGGCAAGAAATCAAACCGAGGATATCCGGTTACCAGCAGCGGAATTAAGTGCGATTATAGAGCATGATGAGTAGGCACTATTATTATAGCTATGGAATATCAGATTAATCGGTGGTTTAGTATTGTAAAACTAACTAACTTATAGTAATTACATCGTATGTAACATGTAATACGTAGTATGGTAATTGTTCATACTAACAATGTAATATATAGATAATTATATATTAAATATCTTTGAGCCTATCTAGAATAGTTTTGTTTTCAGAAATCACTTTCCTTTTCTATTTTTGCATTGTACATAAGCCTAAGCATAAGCATAAGCTATACAAAGTGTAACGTTAAATGCGCAAAACCTCTTAAGGGGTCATTGTACTCATCATTATGAACAACTTTTACTATGGTACCAATCTTGAAATCGCAAAAAAAATCAGCTGTTTAGTACATTTTGACGAGTTACTCGAACATAAATGTAGGAAACAACTGATTTTTTTTTCGCGATTTCAGCTTTGGTCCCATAGTAAAAGTTGTTCATAATGATGAGTACAATGACCCCTTAAGAGGTTTTGCGCATTTAACGTTACACGTTGTATAAAGTGTTCGGAAATAAAAATGTATTTTAGCCGGTTTAGAAGTACACCACAGTGATAAAACTTCTACACGGTAATTTTAGGACTAAACCACATCAATAAACAACAAAATCATCCTTGGCCGCGGACCGCCCACGCTCCATACAAAATTGCCCATTCTCCTTTTGAGGGATCATCTCCCATTCCTCTTCTATGGCAGTTTTCAACTCCTGCATCGTCTGGGCAACTGGCTGACGAGCCCTAACACGTCTTTTTAGCTCGTCCCACATGTGCTCAATGGGGTTCATGTCTGGGCTTCTGGCTGGCCAGTCCATAACTGTGATGTTCACATCCCGAAGATATTCCCTGACGATGCCGGCCGCATGGGCTCTTGCATTATCATGCATAAAAAGGAAATTTGGGCCCACATAGTCCGCGTATGGTATCACGTGAGGTTCTAAGCACTCACGAATGTACCTTTCAGCATTTAATGTTGGCAGCCGTGGTCCTGTAACAACCTCAAGTTGAGTTTTGCCGCTCGCGGATATACCGCCCCAGACAGTCCATGAGCCACCGCCATAAGCAACCCTCTCTTCAAAGCAGCATTGTGCGAAACGCTCTCCCTTACGTCGGTAGACCTTCTTCCTTCCATCATTGCCATGTAACACAATTTTAGACTCATCAGAAAAGAGTACACGGCTCCAATCTTGCTGTGTCCAATTTAAATGACTGCGTGCGAAATGAAGGCGCGCTGTTCGGTGGGCTCGCGTTAGTTTGGGGCCATTAGCTGGCTTGTGTGGTACCATATCGCGTTCTTTTAACCTTCTCCGAACAGTTCGAGCGCTCACAGATACTCCGTGGAAGTCGCGAAGTTGGTTTTGTATCTCAATGGAGGTAAGGTGACGATTTCTCAAGCTGGTCGTCACGATGAATCGATCCTGCCTTTCAGTTGTGACCCGAGATCGTGGCCTTCCTTGGCGACGAACAAAGCCGCCAGTCTCTAGGTACCTCCGATAAACATTTCGGACCGCAGATCGACTTAAATTAAGTTGAGCACTCACGTTTCTTTGGCTGTGTCCGGCCTGAATAAGTGCCACAGCTTGGGCGGCGACTTCAGGTGAAGTATCCATAGATTATTGATAGAACCTCACCTTAATGTTAAGAATAAGTAATGTTTGTTGCAAAACCAAAGATATCAATCACTTTTTCAAGAATTAAATCCAAGTAAACCAATAAAACCAAGTTTTCTTAGTATTCGATTGTTTGATATCAACAAACAGGCTCCAAATTGTCTTTTGTTTCTTTAAATTCTGTGTTCGAAATTCAAAAAAAGACTATTGAATGTAATTGTGAATGTGCCAGGTTCAAAACTGCATAAAAACTTTTTGCTCGACCTAATATAAAATTTTAGCTAGGACCAAACGAAACTGAAAATACAAGGTGGGCCAAAAGATGTGTCCAGAAGTGTATAAACTGTAGTGCAGAAAAAAAACAAAACAAAAACATAAATAATAAAACATGGTCTGTGGCCCGACTGTCAAGCTGACGGTTGAAAAATATTTTCTCCGTGCATTTTATAATTTTATATTGGATTTTTAAACAGTTTAGAAAGCCGCCTATGCAAATATGAATTGCTCTGCGTGTTATAATAACATTGAGGGTGTTGACGGAGGTCTCCGATGCACGCGTGACAGCTGTGGGAAGGTATATCACCCCATATGCACAGGCAAAAAAAGCATATTAGACGTGGACGTCGATTCGTGGATATGCCCTGAGTGTTGTTGTGCCATAAAGAAAGGCGGAGATAATTCTTTTACCCCGGTTGGTCCCAAGCAAGACTCAAACATAACTCTTAGGAAGAAAGCTACTACTACTACTATGAGAACTAATTACTCAGTTGAGAGTGATGTTGAACTCACTTCTGATATGCATGCTTTACGCTCGGAGGTGTCAGTCCTCAAAGAACTGCTAACTAAGGCATTATCGTTGATAAGTAGTCAAGAGGAAAAGTTAGAAAAATGCGCTTTTCATGTAGAGCAACTCAATAGAAAGCTTGAGAATTGCGAAAAAAATGGAGTTCAAATCTATAACATGTCCGGAGATCAACATAACCCGCCGCCTCCGTCACCTGCGCTTACCTCGAATATCACAGAGGTAACTATCCAGCAGGTAAGGCATAAGCACCCGCCTAAACAACAAATAAAAAAGGTAGGAAAGAGTCAGGAATTTCGCCCAAGTTCTCAGCTGACAGCAGCTGATATACCTATTGTCGAACATGTGATCACAGAGGAACCTCCTCTGGTCGATTCACAAATGAACAACACCAGCCTGGAACCAACATCGGTTGCAGTAAATGATATCGGTAATGGAGACTGGACTGTAGTGAAAAAACGCAACAGTAGACAACGCCCATCGCCTCTATGTGGAACTGCCAGTCCAAGTACCATTAACTTAAAGGCGATTGAAATTCGCAAGTATTTTCATCTGTGGAACATGGCCTCGAGTCTCGAAGAAGTTCGACAGTATATTGCCAATCTGTGTCCTGACGCTAACTGCTCGGTGGAAGAACTTACTGCCCGTGGGGATTACAAATCGTACAAAATTGGGATTATAGCTGCGTTTTATGATCAGCTCTACTCAGCCAGTGTCTGGCCGATAAATGCGAAACTCAATCCGTGGATAAACTACAGAAGAACAGCCCCCAAGACCAAGATAAACGATACAGCAAACGTGTCATTGAGCCAGCCGCCGCCCTTTCGTAAATCTACAACTACCCAACAGCAATAGTAAAAATGCTCGCATCAGCTTTTTCTACCAGAATGTACGTGGCCTAAAAACGAAGCTTTCTATGTGGCGCAACAATCTAGCCTTATTAGAAAATTGTCTAGTCGCTGTTACTGAAACTTTTCTAGATTCTTCGGTAACGGATTCAGAACTGGAAGTTGATGACTGGAATGTCCTGCGTCGTGACAGAAAAACACCATGCGGAGGAGTTTTATTGGCAGCACGATCTCCTCTGATACTCCGTAGAAGAAGTGAGTACGAAACTGATTGTGGCGAAGATCTTTGGGCATCCTTCACGTGGCTTGGTCGCTCATATCTTATTTGTGTAGTGTATATAAAGCCCAGTGCCAGTGATGAGGATTATATGCGTTGGTTTTGCAAAACTGAAAGTTTCATAAACAATTTTAAAGGCTTCGTAATTCTAACTGGTGATCTTAATTTAAAAAGTGCTTCAACAGATGTCACGAACTACTACTGTTACTTTTTGTCGTTCTGTTCTCTGGTAGATAAAAATGTTATTTTGAATGTTCACGGTGGAATGTTGGATGTGGTACTAGTTCGGGATGGCCTTCATGAGGTTTGTGTGTCCAGTACGGATAGCATTGTCCCGCCAGACGCATATCACCCACCGCTGGAAATAGAGGTAAAGGTTGAATCAGTTCATTGTTCAGACGTAATAGAGCCAAGTAACATAAATTCTATGAGAGATTGGAATTTTAACAAGTGCGATTATGAGCAACTTTATCTGTTACTGTCAGAGATCTCTTGGGCAACTGTATTTCAGGCCAGTAACGTTTCTGAGGCTTTAAACACCTTCTATAATATAATTTATGAAATTTTTGATGGCTGTATGCCAAAGAAGCGTCGCTCGAACTCTACCAGTAGGCGGTATCCTGTATGGTTTACACCAGAAATAATTAATGACACCAAGCGTAAACTTGCTTTGCATACAAACTGGAAGCGCTCTAAAAGTCACGATGACTATGAAACCTTCTCTAATCTAAGAAATTCCTTAAAACATAGAGTTGCTCAAGCTTACCGTTCATATATTAGACGTGTAGAAAATAACATCAAAATCAATCCACGTGAATTCTGGCGACATACCTGCTCCTTGCGGTCTAAGGGTGGGTTCGAGCCACAGGTGAACTACTGTGGTGAAAGTTACGCAGGCGTAGAAGCAGCTCAGATTTTTGCCAAGTTTTTCTCAAGTGTGTTTCTCACTGACATACCATTGTTAAATGCTGCTGATTGTAATAGTTGCGATGTAAGTTACAACAGCAACTACATTAATATTTTCCAGTTTACCAACGAGGACGTCTTATACGGAATTGATAAATTGAAAACAAATAGCTCTATAGGTCCAGATAGTATACCAGCCCCGCTTCTCAAGTGCCTGAAACACTATTTTGTACCCCCTTTATGTCATATATTTAACCTATCGCTAAAAACAGGAATATATCCCCCGCAATGGAAAATCTCACGCGTAACACCTATACCTAAAACATCAAATAAAGTAGATGTAGAGGAATATCGGCCCATAGCAATATTATCTTCACCAGCAAAAATATTTGAGAATGTTCTCCATAAGTTAATCTACAAACAGGTTGAAATACACCTCAGTAATGCCCAGCATGGTTTTAGATGCAAGAGATCCGTACAGACTAATCTTCTGACTCTAACAGAGTATATTTCTGCACAGCTTGACGAGGGAAAGCAGGTAGATGTGCTGTATTTCGATTTCCAAAAGGCTTTCGACCGGGTCAACAATGACATTCTGCTTGCAAAACTTAGTGCCATAGGTTTTTGTCCTGACTTGCTACGACTTCTAGCTGATTACCTCCGTGGTCGCCAGCAATTTGTGCGGCTAGGTATTTATGAATCGAGTGCTTATCACACTCGCTCAGGCGTAAGTCAGGGCTCAATTCTTGGACCTTTATTGTTTCTGTTGATGATAAATGACCTGCCTTCTGTTCTCAAATATTCAAAATGTCTTCTTTATGCAGATGATATAAAACTGTACGCTCGTGTTAGTACCGTATTAGACTGTGAGAATATTCAGAAAGATATAGATGCCATTTACGAGTGGGGAGTTGCCAATAAAATGGCATTCAATTCCTCTAAATGCTATGTCATGACTTTTGGCCGGGTGCGGCATCCAATTCATTATGAATATAAAATAAATGGCACTGTTGTTACAAGATCGAACACTGTAAAAGACTTGGGTGTCGTATTCGACCAGAAGTTGACATTCCATGACCACATTTCAACGGTTGCTAAGGAGTCATTTAAACGACTAGGGTTTGTTCTTAGAAACGCACGAGAATTTCAAAATGCGCATGTTGTACAGCTGTTATACAGTACGCTTGTCAGAAGCAAGTTGGAGGCGAGCTCTTGTGTCTGGAACCCGCACGAGGCTAGTTATGCACTTTTATTAGAGAAGGTTCAAAAAGCATTTCTGAGATTTCTCTATAAATTCCGTTACGGATTTTATCCATTTTTATATCCAACAAAATTTCTCGTAGGATCTCTAGGATTTCATATGTTACAAACTAGGAGAGCCTATTATCAGTTGTACATCATGCTTAAAATATGTCGTGGGATAACAGATGCTCCTGATCTCCATAATGAGCTGATTCGCCTTTACGTTCCAAGCAGCTATCTCCGTGGTAGAAAACACCATCTACTAGCCGTGCCCACAACTCGAACAGTGGCCCGCGCCTCATCCCCTGTTCCTCGCGCCCTGACTGCGCTTAATAACGTCATGGAAGCCAACCCGAACTGTGACCTATTTGCAGATGATCTCAAAATTGTTTTGTGCGCTTGTCTTCACTTTTGTGAGAGCACATAAATTTAAAACTTGTGTTTTGTTTATAATATCTTTGTTCTATTTTTTTTTGTTGTCTTTTTTATGATTATGTTATATTTACTGTATGTGTTAATGTAATTGGTCCACAAACCGTATTAACATAAATAAATAAATAAATAATAAATAAATAGAAAGTAATAAACATAGACAGTAGGTACTGTAGAGGTTTGTTGCACTGGTCAACGTTAGTACCCGTATGTTACAGGCTGGCATTCTATCATTCACACATCGAATTACTTTTGAAGAAAAGCGGAACTAGCTTTTGTTCAAAGAAGAGACAGATTCAGCTAGGGCATCAATAAGAGTGTTGAAACTGAGTCATTTTAATATAAAAAGGCCCTCGGCCCTTTTGACCTCCCTCTACCTCTTTAATT
This sequence comes from Cosmia pyralina, assembly GCA_946251885.1. Classification (NCBI taxonomy): domain Eukaryota; kingdom Metazoa; phylum Arthropoda; class Insecta; order Lepidoptera; family Noctuidae; genus Cosmia; species Cosmia pyralina. Next base: position 1,077,594 of record OX276348.1, on the reverse strand, counting down.
TATAGTAAAGCTATACCCCTGTGAGGTTCGACCCCTCACAGAACCACCATACAATATATTATTATATTATTATTTAACTCCCTCAATAACCGCACCTATACAACTGACTAGGTATACCTACACAGGTAAATAAACAACGGCAAAGTAAGCTACCTTGCCAATGCCAAGAACAAACCGCAACATAAACCTACCACAGCAACAAAGAACGCTATCTCAAATAACTACATGAAAAACCACAACTACATATTTCCAACTGCATACCTCGCCTACCTGCATCTACCTAGAAGCACACCCAGGTGTTCATGCGACGTTCAAAGGGTTAAAAACAAACATGCATTTCCTTGTATTAATTACTCACCTGCGAACGTTAGAACAATGGTTTCCACTAATTATTTCCTACGGCGATATGAATTATTATTAGCTAGTCTTTCCTTAAAGCCATTGTCCCGAGTATTTTTAGATGAGACACATATGTTTGTCTATGGCGGTCAACGTAAGGATGCAAACTCACTAGATCGTAACAAAACACTCTTGTATATTTTTGACCTAGACCTTTTTTTTGAATAATTCCGATATCGGCGTGACGCAGAAGTAGTGACCATCAGTTGATAGTCAAGCATACTTCCAATTAGAGATTAGCTAGTCAGCGTGGTGGTAGCTACGGGGCTGACTCCCAGGTTGTGTCTTTTGTATTCAAATGTGTCGTTTGTTGCATAGTCTGCTAACTGGCGGTATGTAAAGTCTTAAAAATACTAAGTGCCTCGGCATAATTCTCGTTAGACAAGTAATGATAGGCTTACCTAATGATGAGCTCATTGCTATTAATAGACCTATCACTGTTGAAAAATGCAACTTGTTATCTCAGTATCTTTGATCATTCTCTTCACTGACATGGTGTTCATCGCTCGGCAAACGTTGCACCAACACCGCACCTGTTGCGTCCTAGTGTACTCAAACCTCTAAAGCATCTATTTCTGTTTTGATTTATCCCGGCACTTGTACTCAACGGGCGCCTCCAGCCGCGAATTAATTGTTATCTTTTTTTACTCGCAGATGCTATTCACACATTACTTTTAAGATGTTAATAAACGAATATTTTTAGTTTTCAATAGACACAGCACACCATTCGATTAGGATGCGTTTTTTCTAAAAAATCCTGATCTAAATAGGTTTCTATAGGTATTGTAGCATTGACAGCAAGGTATTTTTGTAAGTGTGTTTTTTTACCCGACTGCCGCAGAAGAAGGGTAATACATTTCGAGAGTACCTATGTTTTTTTTTTTTATTATTGCTTACTGGGCCTGCTCTTGACTCTTTCTTTCTATGATGGAGCGTCTAAATGTCTATTTCTTTGACACGCTCTGTAGCTACGGCTTGATGGATTTTAACATATGTTTTGCCGTTAGATTCGCCTTAATTGTGGGAGTGACATAATATTTATCAAATAAAAGCTAATGAGTGAATTCCAAAATATATTATACTAGCTACGCCCCGCGGTTTCGTGGGATAAAAAGTAGCCTATATGCTAATCCAGGGCATAAGCTATCTACATATCAAATTTCATCCAAATCGGTCCAGCCGTTTGAGCGTGAAGAAGATACAAACATACAAACACACACACACACTCACAAACTTTCGCCTTTATAATATTAGTGTGATGTTTTATATTGCATTGTACAATATTATAATGCATTATATATTATTATTATTAATACTACGAGTATAATATTATCTTTAATACATGCATATCCTATAATGCTTGTTTTTCTCTTTTCAGTTGTGTTTTTGCAGTCTGGTTTTTTTTTTTAAATAATTTGTTAATAAAAACTTTTTAAATATGTTTTATGATTTTTTAATTATTTGCTCAAATTGTGTCGCCTTTTCTTCACCAGGCATCTTTAACAAGAGTTGTTGGTAAGGCAATTGTTTTGTGCCAGCTACTTCAATCTTTTTGATGGTACGCGTCTGTCAGTTGCATGCAGTAATCAAATGGCAGTTACTCGATTTAATTAATTAACTGCATTTGTTTATGCTAAAGGCTCATCAGTCTCATTCTAGCAAAAATGCTACGATGATGATATTCGATGGAAAAAATCCACGTGGGTTCGCATCGTATATCAAACTAAGCGCACTAATTTTTCAGCTGCGATTCTTAGCTTTATATTTATTATTTACGATTATTTTGTCAGCTAGAACGACAGCCATTACTCCTACATACTCGTACCATAGACTAGATAGATGCAGAGATGCAGAATCCTAATGTGAAAGCATATTATAACAAGCACGCACACAGAAGCGAAACAAATCTGAGCTGTCATTCCTCCGGATGCTAGGGATTGACACTATTGACAGCTCGCTTCACTTAAGGTTTTAAGACGACTAGAGCTTATTTATTGATACTTAGATATTTTTTTCTGACTAAGCTATTAAAAAAAAAAACAAAAAACTAGGTATGCCACACGCTTCTACTCCGTTCACCGAATATACCCTACTTTCTTCGAGACGGTAAAAAAAGTCATCCAGAATAAAAGCTGCTATTCAAACATACTTACGATGTTTGGATTGCAGCTTTTATACAGTGACCCTTCTGAAATGTTTACTCCGTGGTCGCATGCTAGGACTAACAACTCGTGCGCAAGTTAACACTACAGTTATTACTATTATAAATAATTTAAACATTATAATACGTCAGGTAGAGATTATTTTTGTAATTTAGTGTTAATTATTTTTGTAATTTAGCGTTGTTTCTGTCAAATGAAGGCGATTACCTATAACAATATATAGACTTGTAATGGAGTAATTTTTGTGAGTTAAATGTTGAGAAAAAGTGTTGTTTTTGTTGTTACACAAAATTGTCTTTAAATTATTGAGGCTGCACGAAAGTATTGAATACTGTTCATAGATTTAGTTTTATAGATTTTGCAAAAAGATTCCACTGAGAGAAATGAGTAACTCTACACCAGCAGCATACCTTCCTACAGATTATCATTCTAAGAACAATACAAAAGAAAACTCATTTACCCAAAACAAAGTAAATTATGTGTTATTTATAGTCCCTATAAATTGGAAGGTGTTAGCCGCGCATCACAGCTCTCCCGGAATGTGAGGAATTTAGATTCTAGCATCAACACTACACTAATTACCTAGACTTTTAATCTTAGGCTCCCCGTATACAACCCACTCGTGACGTGGTCGGCAACATTCAGATTTCATCTTCTTCTTTTTTTGCGGTGTCAGAGGTGTTGCTCAGGTCGTGAAGGGTAGGTATACGGACATTTGGGACACTCCAGCAGGGCCCTAATTCACTAACAACTTAATAATTCCTTACTCGAAACCACGTCAATTCCTAGAGCAAATCACGACATCTGATAAAAACGTATTCTCTATGACACAATGAACGAAACCGCCTATGCAGTGACGTCAAAAAGTAAAATCTGAATTCCTCATAGTCATTTTTGTTTTTGTAATTATTTTGAGTTGAGTAAGCCTGTGGAGCTTCAAAAATTCATATCTTTTTTTGTAGTGCGTATTTTTCAGATTTTTTTTGTGACATGAAAGTAACGTTCAAGACGCCACAAAAAAAATCTGAAAAATATCCTCTACAAAAAAGATATGAATTTTTGAAGCTCCACCGGCAAAAAACTGTAAACAATTACAAATACAAAATTAACTTGAAGACTACAAAAACGCGGAACATACATGGGATAATTTCGAATACCCCATTTTTTTTTTTTTTTTGTGGATGGGAAATCATCAAATGACTTCTCCCGCTCTGGGCAGAGCGGGAGGGCGTGTCAGACTTTTACTGACTAAAACCCACCCATGTTCCTTCAGTTGCCCGTGCCAGGGCCACGGTATCTCTTTCGAACTACCCGCGACCCCGGCGGCATAGGCCCAATTGACCCCGTCACTGCTGACATCTCTTTGAGGCGCGCGTGGAACACAACGCGCCGTCGACCCGGGCCTGGTCCTTACCGAACGGCGAGCTGCCCATTACTCGTCGTCCGCAAGCCCGCGCCTACGGTGGCCGGGAATCGGCGATCGATTCCCGCCGCCCAGGGCGTCTCCTACGGCGGCTAGGGGCGCGAGGGCGCGGCTGTTGCCTCTCTCTCACGCGTTCCGCTTCCTCCTTCGCGAGCATTACTGCTTCGCAGAAGGAGGTGACGGCTTCCCATGCACTCTCGCTCCGCACCATGGCCTGGACCAGGTTTGGACGCGAGAGATCGCCGCCGCCGATCGCCTCCGTGAGAACACGGCGGTGCTCCGCCCAAGCCGGGCAGACCTCCACTGTATGCTCCACCGTGTCCTCCGGGCGATCCACACAATGGTGACACCCGGGCGTTTCCTCCCGCCTTATCCGAAACAGGAACCTCCCGAAACAACCGTGTCCGGTGAGGACCTGCGTCAGGCGGAAGGTGAGGACGCCGTGGCGCCTCTCCAACCACTCCTCAAAGAGGGGACTTATCGCCGCAATTGTGGCGTGCCCAGCGCTGGGTTGCGACAATCGCACTCTCCATGTCGCCATGAGATCCCGCCGGAGCTCTGTCCGCTGTACCGTGATTTCTCGCGGCAGCGGAGTTACGCCCCGGCGTTTCACCTCCTCGCGCTACTCCCACACGTGCGCGAGGACTTTTGCCTCCAGATCCCATGGCGGTAATCCGGCAAGGAGGCACGCCGCCTCACAGGAGACCGTGCGGTATCCTCGGACTAGCCGGATGGCCATGACCTTCTGGGACGCGTTCAACCGGCGGGCTGGTCGCAGCCTCAGGGAACGCGCCCACACCGGCGCTCCGTAAAGGGCCATGGACCGCACGACCCCCGTGTAAAGCCTCCGGCGGGAGGCGTTTGGACCCCCAATTTCGAATACCCCTGGGTATGAGGAATTCCGATTTTTCATTTTGACGTCACTATTTGAACCACCTTGTTTATAAAAAGTACTTTGTAATGGTTTTCTACAAGATACTCGTACGATATTGACGTGATTTGCACGTGGTAAGATATAAGCGGGGAATCATAGAGAATGGGGGCCCTGATGAGTCATAATCTGTTCAGGAGCACCGCATTTGCACTGGGTTTTTTCATCAGTCAGTGGAGATGAAAATGTGCAGGATTGCTGTCGTCGGACACGGCAGCAATTTGGAGTGAACCGCGTGAGGGAAGCCTAAGAAAGTCACAATACCTATAGGTAGGTACTCGTACACTATATCGAAACACCCACTCTAAAAAATTGTTGTCAGGTGGATTTTAGACGTGCGATAGTCGTTCAAAGATCGCAAAACATTCAGGTGTTCCACAGCCGATAATAGTTGTCGGTGAAACGGATATAAAAAATAGGGTAATCACCCACAGTTAGGCGACACGCCAACACATTACGGATTAGAATGTACCTATAATTTTATTTCAGTGTAGTCGATTGTCTTCAGTGGAATGTGAGTTATTTTGCTGTAAAGGTAGACACTTTATGCGAATTGAATTCGACCGTGAAGAAGCTTGTTTTTCAGACTGTCCCGCACCTACCTACTTATAAAACAATATTTAATTTTCTGAATTTCACTAGAGATTGTTAGATTGTATGTCTTCATAAAACAGGCCATTTTAGGCGTGAGTTTATATTTATTTGCATGTTACTTGTGTAATGTCACCGCTAAAAAAGAGAATTGCTTCATAGACACTTTACCACATCACCACCTCGGTCGTAGCGAATATAGGAAACAGAAAATCTGTCTACAAACAGATTATTCCTATTATTTATTTCAAAGTTTTCCGAAACCACGAAAACTAACACTCAACAAACGTCCGATTGAAATAGTCACACACTGACATGCTATGTCCTTGTCGCCTCGTCTGATTTAGCGCAGGTGAAGTCGGTCAGTTTTCACACAATTTCTACTAAACTATTTGACATTGTTTACGCGTGAATTATTGCGCTGAGAGTTTAACACGACAAGGCTATTTGTTTCGTTGATAGGCATTTCTTTTCTATATTTTGGTCGCCATTTTGTTTTGAACAGCTGCGTTCGTAATTATTATTTAACAGAGACAAATTAAAATTGCTGCGGTCTTTTTTCTGGGGCTTAGAAAATTACTATGTTTTTTGAAGTGGTTATATAATGTAAACTAACAAACTATTATTTGGATTTTAGAGGCTCATTCATTATTCCAATAAAGATGAGGTGTAGAAAACGAACAATAATAGAAATCCAAGCAATGAAAGCTAAATTCACGATAAAAATCTACGTCAAAACAAAGAAATGTGGACTGACGACAAGTAAATAAAACAGATTGTTCTGCTAGGTAACGTGATGAATTAAACGTTGTTTGATGTTCAGTAAAAATATTTCTTCTCCATACAAAACTATCTTTTGGAACAGTTCTATTCTATTTTCAATCAATTCTATTTTCTTGTAAATTTTGACATTCAAAAGTGTTTACTTAATTGAAATAAATGATTTGACTTTGATTTTTTATTATAATTACTGAAGACCTTTCAAACATGCAACTTGAATAAGTATTTAGAATTATTTTGTTTTGGTATGGACAAGTAACATTCAAAATATAGTTATTTTATACCTGTTGCAAAACGTCGAACGTGACTTGCGTTTGTACAAAATACTTTAATATACTAAATAAACTTGTTTCCTGAAGCATTCATCGCATGTCAGCGCTAAATCCCATATACTATTCAACGTCTTCTAAATCGTCACAGATAATGACTCTAATGTATTTCAAAACGACGGTAGGTGACAATCTCCTGCAACTCAAGAAATACGCAATAGATCTGCGATTAAATTTAAATTTACTACCAGCGAGTGGGTAAAAATGTTTTGTTTTCATTTTATTTTAGCACATATTTGACCGGTCATTCTGAAAATATTTCGAGGTGAATCTTTTTTTATGTGGATAATTGGGTTTCTTTTCAGGTTTGAGGTGAAAGCTGCAATACCTACCTATATAAAACTTTTGCTAAAAGTAAAATATTTTAGAAGCTAACGTGCAATCTACCGTTAACACGAAGGTGTAGGATAGATGAAGATCTATCCTAGCTTAGTAGATGAAGGTATTTAGTATATATAGTAGTAGGTACTCCTACTACTATATATACTAAATACCTTCATCTATCCTACCGTTCTAGGAATCTGAGATTCTTAGTTTGAAATCGAGTAAGTCTTTTATCATTCGAATAATAATAGTAGATTATTCACCAAGAGGATAAAGCAGTGTCTATTATGTCAAGGGCTCTATATTATGAGAGTTAGCACCTGAGCGAACCGAAGGAGTTAAGACTAGAATCCTAAGTGCAGCGAGGGAACCTAGCTCGCCCAAGACCCCCGTCTCTTTCTTCTTCTTTTCTTTGACCGGCGATTTTTATCCCCGAGGAGAATACTCTATTTTTCACACGTTCTGCGAGATAGCGGCGACTAAAAAGTAGTTCGGTTTTCAAATAAGTTTTATAAAAGTTTTTATACGAATTTTTACCTGAGGTTCCAAATTCAAATTAAATTATTGACCAGCAGGATATAATTAAAATCCGTACAACAATATTGCCCAGCTAGACCATAGGGCTATAATGCCTTAAATTCAATTGACATTATCGAGCAGGTAGTGTGAACAATACTGGTCAGAAAATAGTTGTGGTTAGTCCAACAGTAATCCGTAAGAAATCCGTTGCTAGTACCTATTGACTAATCGGAAACGGGTCGTGACTAATCCGTTGCTAGCCCGAAACTTAGACCAAACTATTTGTGACTAGTCTGACAGATTTGGATGATTTTGAAAGTAGGCACATAAAATAGTGAGTTTTTCAAAACTCAAAACGAGATGAATAACCGCCAATTGATTCAGAGGTACGTACAACTTAAACGCTAAAAAGTAAAAAATATTAATTTACGAAACTAAATCGAAATTAACCCATATTATTAAACTAACTATAAAAATGTAGGTTAGAAGATCCGCGCAAAACAAACTGCCACTTTAACTGTAAGTTACGAGCCGGGAAGTGAACCTGGGCTATCCAGCACGCTCCGTGTATAAACATCATCAGATCATGATCTTAGTTTTCTAATCCTATGCTTTATTATATTTTGAATACGGCCGCTATAAAAATTGATAGTACTATAGATTCGTAGCCAACTTCAAAATAGATTAGTTATGTATTTGGTAGATTAACTTCAGTAGGTCAGTGGGGGAATGGGGGATTTGGGGAGATTACGTAAAGAACGTATTTCGTTCAAACTGAACGATTTACCTTTATTATCGTTAAGGTTGACTGACTAGATATTTATTTCTTGGATCGTGGGCATAATCTTAGTCGTTTGTAGTAAACAAATACGATACAATAACGATAGTTTTTGCTTGATTGAGAATTATCTTTTTAACCGGCAAAAAAAGGAGGAGGTTCTCAAGTCGAGGCGTATATATTTTTTTTCATGTGTGACCAGTTACAGAGTAGTCCGATTTAAACGATTCTTGTTTTATTCGGGATTGTATATCTCGAAATTGGTGCCATGTAAAATTCAATAACGTTGCTTGGGTAGTTATTCAGTTAGCTTCAATAATACTTATTACTCCCACTTAGTTTATGTGGATGATGTTCTAATTTATGTTGCAGGTATCTTGAAATTGGTGCCATGTAAAATTCAATAACGTTGCTTGGGTAGTTATTCAGTTAGCTTCAATAATACTTATTACTCCCACTTAGTTTATGTGGATGATGTTCTAATTTATGTTGCAGGTATCTTGAAATTGGTGCCATGTAAAATTCAATAACGTTGCTTGGGTAGTTATTCAGTTAGCTTCAATAATACTTATTACTCCCACTTAGTTTATGTGGATGATGTTCTAATTTATGTTGCAGGTAGTGGTATTCGAATTTGTGTGGGCTAGGTACCATAACTAAAAAGTGAAAAAAAAAAACTTTTTTGCAAAAAAAATAAACAACCGACTTCGAAAAAAAACACTATTAGTTGGAAAATAACTATAATTTCGGAAGTCAGTCGCAAACAACGAAAATACAAAACCAAAGACACCGACTTCTGAAGTTAGAGTTATTTTTCACTTTGTAATGTTTTTTTTTTGGAAGTCCTTAGGCTTATTCTTTTACTAATTTAATCCCATAGAAATAACTCTGTTGTAGTGGTTCCTACTAATAGTAGCTGCCATCACAGCAAAAACTAAATGTCATTTATATTTAAAGTGCAAAAACCGCTCTAACATTAAAACAAAACTTTTTAAATATCCAGCTGTTTTCTTAAATTATCCTCTTTGAAACCACCTAGCTCCTGAAATAACACCAATTTCCTTTATTTTTCTCCTGAATCCTGTCTTCTACTTAAGGACACCATAACTCAAGGAGACATCTATCACTCAGCCAACTAGGTTTATCATATTGTAAATCATACGACGCACTTTTGAATCACCATCTTTTACTTACAGCCGAGCAGACTAAAATTCAACCTTGTCTTACTGAAAATAGAGATATTGTTGTTGGTTGTGATAACGTTGTAGATGGATACTCAGAAACTTCAAAGGGCCGATTATGACATCTGTTTTATAGTGTATCCGTCTGTTCTCACAAGGTGACCCATTATAAATATTTTATAGTAAGTGTAATGTGTACATTTATTCGGATGCTTTAGATTCCGCCGCGTGGAATCGTTTGCCAATGTTAGGATGTTTGTGTCGGGAAGATGTTAGGAACTGTATAAATGGCGGCCCGGTAGATACAGTGTTTACTATTTATTCCGTACGACCGAGACTGAAACCGATTTAAATGCCAGAAATCTGTTATTTTGGTTACGGTCTTACCTAAATGTTTGAAATCTTTTACGAAAAGTTGCAATTTAAAAGCTATGTTTTTGTAAGTCTAGCAACTGGAGGTGGATATAAACATACTTGAGTCGATCTCAATAGACACTCCCAATCTTGCTTCGAGAGAAAAAAAAATTATATTCAACCAAATGCTCAGGATTTAAAAACGCGACATAATACTGCTGATGAACATACAGAACATAAACCCCTCTTGTTAATAATATATGTCTAGGTTAAACTAATTAGGTAATTGGATACAGGAACCATAAATAATAGAACTTTCTAACAAGCAGTAAATTAATGTCCTCCCTTTAATCTATAATCACCACAGTATAACATAATTATCCAGTATATCAATCGTCCAAAACTATTTTCACGTCCATAAGTGCATACGGCAGCCCTTAATCACAACAGTAATAAGCATATATTACCTCCACAAAAAACGCAGAAATACACTAAAAGAATTTACTATGTAAATATCAGTTTGTTTATAAAAATACGGCACGGAACGTGGACCGTGTCAACCTATTTGTCACTTTGACAAACTACTTCCTAGATGTCATAGCGTATACGGTGACCGGGGGCAGTTGATTTACTGACTAACGCCTGCACTGTGCCATTAAATCACTGTGTGATTCTTTTTGATTTTTTTAATAATTTCGTATTTTTGCTTTATAAGCTATTTTACGGAAGTGATTTGTGGCGTTTTAAGTAGGAGACGCCCATTGCGTTTGATGAAGTTCAAGATTACTAAGAAAATTATTCAGCCTGCTTCAACGTCAGCACAATAGTGAACCGTAGCCAGCTATCGCCTAAACAAAATATTTGCTGAAGAATTTCACAGCTACAGTCTTGTTCATGTGGCTGCAATTGCTAATTCAAATCGGGTAAATGTGTTGGCAGTAGTTGATGTCTGTTTCACATTATTTCTTACAATAGCCACAACAGTCGTCTATGCAGGTACGTTGTTTACTTGCATACTTTGCTATTTTCCATGTGTATAATTAATACAAGTTGTATTTATAGCACACGTCAAAAAAACTAAAGAAAGTTTTCTTTGAACTTACCAGTTGACAAAATATAACAAACTTTTCCTTTGTCTTCTCATCAACAAATTCAAAGCAAAAATTGGGTCACTCTAAAGACTCCCTCTAATCTTGTCTTGCTCTCCAGAATCTTGTACAAGATCAAAATACAATATCTACCGGAACAGCGGCCACAGACAATTTGTCATCTGTCAACCTGTACTTTAATTACGGGCGTCTCCTCTCCCCCCGCCTCGCCGCTACCCCCCGGACACCTTGATTAAACGCGGGGCTATATATAAAGTACGTGGAAATTGGTCATACTTGTCATTTTTGGATTGACGTCCGCTGCAAGGTGACGTCCGCTAGATTAATTTGGCTTTTGGGCTGAAACAGGGAGTTTAGAATCTTGGAATATTATGAGGTGTAGCGCTAGATTTGAATTTAATTTCACAGGCTTTTCAGTTTACCGGTTGTTGTGAAACTTTCAAGAAGTTAATCCAGGTTCTTTTACTGTATCATTTCGTATTAGGGAATGAAAACCTAGTAGTTGGAAAAATGAAGTAAGTATGTAGACACGAACTTTTTCATCTGCATCTGTTGATTTTTCATAGTCGAAGCTTGGATCCTCAACGATAGGTAATAGTAATTTGTTTATTTTCAGATTTCAAACAGACTTATGTTTTCAGCTACAGCAAAAAAAGTAAAAAAAAGTAAGTAGTAGTAATTGTTTTGTTTTCATAATCACCTCCATCTCATCAAATCAAGATAACGAATCGAAATGTTCGCTCACCATTACCGCAAAACAAAAGCAGTTGACATTCTCGTTTAGAAACAAAAGCGCGATGAAACAAATAGTGGCATCGATCACGCAGCGAAACAAATGCCGCTATTGGCTGCCGTGACAGCGAGATGGCCACACGATTGTCATCAGAAATAACATTTGTCGTAACACTTCGTATCTGTTACACAGTGGAGTTGTTTCAATCTTTGAAAGATTTTGTGTGTATTGTTGTGATTTATTGGATTTGTATGACAGTGCCAATATGGGTTATTTGATAGGTACTCCACGGTTGAACATCGCTGTATATATTTTGAGGATATCAAAGTCCACCCCCACAATTTTTTCCCACTTTGCAAGATTAGCTGTACGCCTGTACCTAACCATAATTTAATGTGTTGCTAGTTTGTTGCCTGTTCTACTTATGCTTTGTCACTCTCCAACCATTCTAAATGAAAAATATTAGTGTTTTGGTTTTACATGCCATTAAGGTAGATAGTGCAAATGCACTATTGTTGCTATACTCGTGCATATATTGTTTCATCCAGAACAAAATAATCCAGTATTTGTCTTTTTAGTGGTTCCTAAGTCACTGAAATGATCATCTTCAACGCCACGATCCATTCATATCTTAACCAGCTCACTGAGAGGCAGCTGTCACAACCATAGCAGAAGCACTATAATCACTCAATTCCCACATTTAGCTATTAGCCGCCGTACCTTCCCGTGCGGTGCGTGCGTAAGCAAGACTAATTATTTTCTAAACGCCGCCTGACGTTACGGCTAAATACACAGTGCACTGCACTAAATTTATTTCACGGCACGTCAGTTAACCTGGGCTAGGAATATAAATCATTCGTGTTCCTTCGTTCCCGTTTGCGTGACGAAATAGGGAGATACAAAAGGTTTAGTTGTCAAGAGAAAGCGACGTTTGAACCTCAGCTGGTTCTTACACAACAAATAACCAGCCTGAAATGTCCCCACTGTATTCAGGCCTCCACCACATGGAGCTATTGCATATTGGTGGCTGTCACATGTTCTTATTTGTTCTTTGTCCTGGCAGTTTCCAATTGGTCCTTGTTTCAGAGTAATGGAATCTTGAGCACTGAATAACATTTTAACAAAACTTTTTTACAAAAAAATACAACCGACATCCAAAAACAACACTAAAAAGTGAAAAATAACTTTAATTTCGGAAGTCGGTGTCTAGTTAAATGTATTTTCGTTTTTTGCCACCGACTTCCGAAATTAAAGTTATTTTTCACTTTGTTGTGTTGTTTTTGGAAGTCGGTTGTATTTTTTTGTAAAAAAGTTTTTATTTTTCTTTTTTTAGTTGTGTACCTACCCCACACAAATTCAGATACCACTACCTGCAAAACAAACTAGAACATCAACCGTATAAAAGTGGGAAAAAGTACGTATTATTGAAGCTAACTCAAAAACTACCAAAGCAAAGTTAATCAATTTTATATGGGACCAACTGTGATGACCCTTTCGAATAAACCAAGAAAAATCCAAATCGGTCTAGCCATCTTCGAGTAATCGGGGAACATACATAAAATAAAAAATAAAAAAAAAAGGTTCCGACGAATTGAGAACCTCCTCCTTTTTGAAGTCGGTTAAAAACAGCAAAATAGTCCAGCAATGGAAGCAATGGATCATCATGACGGAAACAATAGATTGTGTAAGATACTGTGCTTTATTTACATTTAGAGCTGCAGTTATTTGAGATAATTTAAATTAATAGAATTTTTTCGATTCTACGAGTAGGTATCTATTGAAGACAGCTTTGACGTAGACCTTCTGCAGATTCTGGTTTCATGGTTTTGTACTCATGCGCAACTTTGTCTCGATGTCGCGTCACGTCAACAAACCATCTGATTTACCGATGCTATAGTAAAAACATTAGTGCGAACTATATTTGAATCAATTTGGTCCGTTCGGTTTTGTGCAAAGATTTGATGTCAACGCTGTTTGTTCAGCTTGTTATACAAAATTAAACTTTTCTTCTTTTCTTATATCAGTACCTTACGAACTATACCTGTAAGGACAGTCGTCATCATCATGCCGACATAAAAAAATAAGCCAAATGGGAGGGTGTAAGTGGAGCTGAGCATTTAAGTTGCTTCATCTAGGCTATTGAAACTCATATGGATACCCAGTGACGAAATTGATGCAAATCATTCAATGGATATTGTTATAATGGTTAAAATGCTTTGAAAGCTATAATGATTGTATTATTGAATATTTTTTTCCTCATGATATCACCAAAATATCTCGTACTTGTACTGCAATGTAGGTAATCGTCATTACAAAGTAATAATTAGGTGCTCACTAACTTTGTAGTAGTCTTACCTCGGATTTCTGGCACGCCTGACTTCTTAATTCTAGCATTCATGACTCCATTGCCATTGTAGACTTTGTCCATTAGTACTCCCAATAAGGCAAATAGGATTAAAGTTTCCTGTTTGTGACAATCCGAATCTGTATAGATGTGGTTCTTGTCTGGAAGTCCGCTATCGAATAATCAAAGAAGAAGAAGAAAGAAGAAGACGAAGAAGATTCATTTATTTTGTCGGATATCAACATCATTTCAGCCGAAAGACGTCCACTGATGGACATAGTTCAACCGGTTCTGTGCTTCCCGCATACAGTGGATATCATAATCAGCCTACAATGTTCCCACTGCTTGCACTTTTTGTTCTTGTGATTTTGACTTAGATATTTTTAGTGGTAAATAATATTATGTAATCATTTTTTTGTTTTTTTGTTAATTTATTTTGATAACTGAATATCATGCATGATCTGGAGCTAGATGTACAACATATTTGTACGCCTCCTGGCATAACATAGCGTTCTTTTTACTAATAATAAGATCCATATTATATCCATAAAGAGGAGCTCGTGGCTAAGCAATAACAGCCGCACGGGTCGATCCATCAGGTTAAGCTACGCTTGCCGGGGTTGGTCAGTGGATGGGTGACCATCATTACATACCGAGACTCCTCCGTGCCTCGGAAAGCACGTTAAGCCGTTGGTCCCGGTTGTCATTAGTGGATCTTTGACAGTCGTTACGGGTCGTCAGAAGCCCGAAAGACTGACAACCAGTCTTACCAAGGGGTATCGTATTACCCAGTTACTGGGTTGTGGAGGTCAGATAGGCAGTCGCTCCATGTAAAATAATGGTATTCAGCTGCATCCGGTTAGACTGGAAGCCGACCCCAACATAGTTGGGAAAAGGCTAGGCAGATTGATTGTTAACAAATAAAAGTGATTTGATTTGATTTTGATTTGATAAAATTTACACAAAGTAAAGAGCCTGACTGGGTTTGAACCTGTTTGAACCCACGACCTACAACTCGAGTCGGGGCCGTTACCTCTGGGCCACCACTGCTCAGCCAGTGGCCAACGTATATATTGCACCCTAATTGCGTAACAAACTATCAATCGGAATCTGAATCATTTGGAAGCAAATCCATTGCTTCATATATTATGTTCGAAAAATTTGTCTGCTCGACAACGCAAATAACGCAATGAATGTTGTTGAACTGTCAAAATGAAACCGATTCCGATAGATAGTGTGTTACGCAATTGCCCCGCTGAAGTCCTAATCTGTCTCTCTTCTTACAGATGTCTAACTCAAAATACCTGTAATTTTTAATTTTCTCCAATATAAGAAAACATACTAATCACTCCTTTAATCAACGTCTTTCATCTCGACATCATCTTTAACATCTCATAAACCGTTCCCTCACCATCACCTGACCAACAATACTTTTCTGCTAAACGCTTTAAGCGCTATATAATTTACAGCGCTCGTAAAGTCATGTCTGCTTTTAAGTCTCTATGAAATAGTGTAGTTTAGACGTAGGAAAGCGCTGCAGCAGCCATCATTCAGCGAGCAACATCAAAGGACGTGTGTTCATTGCTCGTATGATTGTTTATTTTGTGTACTTTGTTGCGTTGACGGAGCAATGGAGTTGAAATGAGGTGTTATTGAAAATTGTGTATTATAAGGTGCGTTGAAAAGAAGTGTGAGAAAAAATGAGTTATGGTTATGGATTTATGCTCATTTTTCTTATTTGGGTAATAAGGAAACATATGAACTGTAATCTGATCTTCAATACTCCATGTAATAATAATATCTATATGGCGTTTCATAGCCACGAATACTTGTACAATTGTAAATTTAAACTGGAAACTGAGCCTAAATCGAAAGCCCTAAGCCATAATGGAGGGTATTCGATAAATCGAAAATCAAAATTACAAAAACAGAAAGCATCACATCGGCCCAAAGTCTTCAGCGGTGAAATATTTAGGCAAATAATGTTAGTTTCCTTCTCCAAATTACAATACATGTTAACATTTCCAACAAAAACTTCTCAGAACTCCTAAACAGTTCTAACTAACATCATCAACGATTCCTACTCCACGTATCCTCTTTCTCACACAGAATACCTCAGTCACCTGCCGCCTTAAACAAGACTTACCGCGAAGACAGATAACTCACTTGCTCAGTCCCCGGAGTCCGCAGTTCCTAGGAATGTCTCGCACCTGGCCGTCTTGTAACAGACGGTAAATCTTTCCGGAGTAAATTGTGGCTGAATCTGAATGGTCGTAAATGGATTATACGTTTGAAGTGTTAAATGTTTGTCTTGAAGACACTACAGAGATGTTTCGACAAAAGAAATATGTTGCTCTGAATGTGTAATAGTTGAATTAGATACATTATTGTAGATGACGTATTGATAAAGATTGGAGTGATATTGTAGCAAGACTGGTTGCAGGTCACAGTTGCTTTGTCTGGTGACTATTGCAGGTATTGCATTTCTTCAGTTTCTTACCTTCTTTTACTACGTTTTATTTTCCAGCTGCTTAAGCAACAATAATCGGGAAGCGGACATCCATTTCCCTATGATCAAAGGTCATTCAAAATAAGATACTATGTACATTTTCTTCATGTGCCACGCTCTGGCATCTTTCATTTTGCATTCAAGGCATGAAAGCTCAAAATCATCAGAAAGCACAAATCCCTGCAGAAAATCTCCACATAATATTCCCTTTATCACCAAAATCCTTACCAATGTTTCCACCATTCAAACCCGACACCTCCGGACGTATTCACGCTCCCCCGAATCAGGCACAAGCAGGGTGTCTGCATATCCCCCTGGCAGCGCTATATGACGTAGATTGTCAGAATAACAATAGGGCAGGACAATGCGCCGGTGGGCGAAACAACCGGACTCTTTGTGGTGAGTCCGACAAAGAGTAGTTGAGGAGAGGTGCAGGGAAATTGATTTCATGTGTAGTTTTCTTTTTCGTATTAGTACTTCCGAAGGGCTAGCATCGGTAAGCATGTTGGTCCCGGCTGTCATTCGTGAATCTTTGACAGTCGTTACGGGTCGTCAGAAGCCCGAAAGTCGGACAACCACTCTTACCAAAGGGTATCGTATTACCCAGCTACTGGGTTGTGGAGGTCAGATAGGCAGTCGCTGCATGTAAAATACTGGTATTCAGCTGCATCCGGTTAGACTGGAAGCCGACCCTAACATAATTGAGACTAGGCTAGGCAGATTGATTTCCGGAGGGCTAGCGTTATATGAAAGCATGCTTGCTTTGAGTTGGAGTGAGATTAAGACAGTCAAGTGTTGGGTAAGACACATTGAAAATTTCTTATCAGCATAATCAGGCTATAATGTTCCCACTGCTGGGACACAGGCCTCCTCTCTGTAAGAGGAGTGGGCTGTAATCCACCACGCGGGCCCAGTGCGGGTTGGTAGATGTCACATGTCTTCGAATTTTTGGTTCTAGGACATGCCGGTTTCCTCACGATGTTTTCCTTCACCGTTTTGAGAGAAGTGGTGATGAAAGAATTTACACAAAATAAAGCCGGGGTCGAACCTACGACCTACAACTCGTAAGTTGCGGCCGTTACCACTGGGCCACCACTGCTTTCAGTGTCTAATCGACAAAAATTTAATCGTTGTTTTTTTTTTTTATTCTTTATTTATTTAGGGGGTTTTTTCATAAATGAATATTTCACCCCCATTATTGAAAACAAAAATTTCACTTAATATTTAACTTAAATAAACCTACAAAAACTAAGAAACAAGAAAACACTACTCTGACCTTAACTTTAAACCTACCATGGTGATGGTAGGATGGTGATCCTAACCAGCATTTTGGCTGCCTCAGACAATGGTGAAGCCAAAATACTATTAAAGAAACCTACATTGCAGTACCTATTATTAAACATTAATCGTTGTTGTGCAGGGATGTTTTTTTTTTTATTATTATTGTTAAGCTCGCGTTTGACGACTATCACATGGTTTTCTTTGCATATTGTTAAAATATACTTGGCCTTTTAGAATAATTTAATGATCACTAGCAAAGCTTCAATCACTACTTCTTCACTGTCACAAACCCTTGGGTTGACTCATAATATTCTTCAGATGACTATACTCAAGGTCACCGGTCCAGACATCAAGATGTTCCTCTAGGAGGCAAAACAGTCGTAGGCATAATTCCACCAAACTACACCAAATATCCACGATACTTCATCCCTAATGTTTAGACGGGCATAGTTGAAAGGTGGTGGAATACCTTCACAGATACAATGCGAACGGTTTAATACGACGATTTAGCCCTCCGTCCCATTGTTGTGCTAAATGTTATTCTTAAATTAATCGACCACTAGTATTTCGGGTTCTAGTGCCTTAACAATAAGGTCTAGATTCCAGTGACTCGTGATGACAGTACGTCTACAGGGGTAGCCATTTTTCTTGTGTTGAAATTGTTATTAAAGTTAATATGCTTTCCTTTGTGTGTGATCTGGCTAGCGGCGAAACGAAAAATTATTTCCTTTAAAAACAAAATAGAAGAAAATTTAAAAGTTTTCTCCATACTTCTGATTCAAAGTAGGTAAGTATACTTTGCAAGTTTGTACAAAATAATTGCCTTGACCAGATTTGTTTTCTACGTTGGAAAACGAGTCTTTGAATGACTTTTATCGAGAAAACTAAACCCCTCTTAAAGTAGGTGTTTTTGTGTCGTTAAGAATGAGTTACGCTGTACCAGGGAACCATGTCTTTACATAGGTGTGCTACGTAAAATATTGACTTTACAACTAATAAAATAAGGTATGCGATATTACGGCATAAATATTTTTATTACAACGTTCACTTGATTTATTGACAAGGTGTTGCAGAAATTAGGGTTCTGTTATGAAATTAGGTCACAATAAATAATTTATCTATTAAAAAAAAATCAATTACCATCATTAATCTTGCTAAAACTCGAAACTCGATTTGATTATACTGGGGTGGTTCAGGAGGAAAGAAAATTATAAAAACACAAAGAACAGCTGAAAAATCGAAATTGAAATTTTGACAGACAACGTCTGGCGGGTCAGCTAGTGCTAAATAATTATTTTCTAGTGCACTCCTGCACACGATCACGCCAACTCTTTAAAAAAAACGCAGAACATAATGACAGTACGTTCTTCTATTTGATCCTTCTGAAATCGAAATCCATGGAGTCAAGGAAAGCTTTGACCTTAGTAAGTTAGTCCAAAATGAGAGGATTAAGGTTTATAATTAGATCTGTAGCTAATTATGAAGTAACCCAATTGTATGTGTTATCTTGTCAATCATTTCTCGCAACTAATTGATGCAACAGTGCATCTGGAAAGCCCCGACAGGAAAAACATTTCAAAAGAAATCAACAAAGATTTCAGTACCTGTTTTTCCTCATCCATCAAGCACTCAAATATTTTTTCTATTAGCAACAATCATTCTTTCAGCACTATATCCATACAGAACCATCGGCCATTTAAACGTCGAACACGTAATTACGGCTCACATAATTCGACGCTAGATCAACAAACAGTACTGCGCGGGCGCCGGATTATTTGTTGGTTTAACATTTTTTTATTTAGCACACGTGTGGAAGTAAGCCGACATCATCCGATATTTAGGTGTTTAGGTTTCGCGAATATTTTTTAAACAAGTTTGGTGTGAACTTTTATTTGATTTTTGAGTTTATGGCATCTATGAATTATATCGACAACGACATCTCTAAATGTAACCAGCACAGGTTACGAAGAGAAATATATAACAAATCACTCAATTTATTAAAAGCTACAGACATCATTCCTTGTCTGCTGGAAAGCTGCCATTGTAATTTACTAGTTTGTCACTTCATCAAAGTTCTCCCTCGACCCTTCGCATCTTTCCCTGCAGCCTTCTTCAGGTAATATCTATCTTGCTAGATTGCCCCCAGCATTTTCTCATTCACGGTCACTTTTTAAAGACATTTTGGCGTCTTAACACCTCAGGAAGATTCTGGTGCTCCCGTAAAGGTGATAAAGTAAAAAAAATAAATGTAATAATAAATTGTATCGCTTTTCTCCCCGTCAGTACCGGTGAGAAGTGAAAGTATATTACGGCGAGAGCGGGGGTGTCAAGACGTGTGGGGGGAGGTGCGCCAATTGCGCTGATTGCTTCAATTGCTACCAATAAGCGCGGGCGCACGCTAGAGGTAACGCTTCGCACCATGACCTGCCTTATTGAATGTAGATTACTATGTGTTATTGTTTACTTTCCTAGTCTAGTTATGTATAAAAGTACAATGGTGTCCGTTTAATGTGGAATCCTCAAGGTTTTCTACAGAAAATTCAGATAATTCGTTCTTCAAACATTATGCGACTGTGTTCTTAAGAATAGCATTCACCGCAGCTTTGGGGAAAACCTGTGTGTGTGAGACTTTGATAGATTCAATGAATGCTCTGTTTTTAAGGTTACATACCTCAAAAGGAAAAAACAGCACCCTAGCAGCAGCTTAGGATCATTTCGTTGTTCGTCTGGCTGGCTGTGTGTTTGTCTATCAGGATGTCAAGAACCTTTTTCTCAGGAATGCGTGGAGGTATCACGTTGAAATTATTATCAAATACGTAGATCTATGGCCCTTTGAAGTTATAAAAAAATCAAGCTTCTAAGTCAACGCAATAAAATACGCCCATTTATGCGACATATTTAGATACTCGCAAGTAAATCAAACCTATAGGGTACTTCCCGTTGACCTATAATAATAAAATTTGCCAAGAAACAAGGTCTCCCGCACAAGTAAAGGAAAAAGTTCGAAAATTGTTAATTTTAATTTTATCACATTTAATAAAAATTTTGTTCTTTGGATAAATTCTTTTCAACTACGGAACCCTTCATTCTGCGTGGTCCGACACGCACTTGGCCGATTTCTTTTCATAATTATGTCCGAGTATTTAAGTCGTGCTCTTATTATATTCAAAGAACTCAAATTGCCTCCAATATAGGTACTAGGTAATACGTGCTGGTATCCGCAAGTCCACGACAATGCGCGTATGCTGCGTATGGAATCCTCCTCCCCCAATAATAACTAGGTACTAATGAACAATGATGAGAAGCAATCAGCTGGTGTGACTACGGTCCGTTCTCTAACATATTCGATATCGACATCACTTGCATCACCACTTTCTAACGCAATCTTTGCCGGAAGCTACGTGGTACCAATACTTTACTTTTCTTCTTTTTAACCGACTTTAAAAAAGGACGTTTCTCAATTCGACCGTATGTATTTTTTTTATGTGTGTTCGCGGATATTTTCGTCGTTTATGAACCGATTTTGATGATTCTTTTTTTGTTGCAAAGGAGATATCCCAAGGGTGGTACCATGATAAGGAAACCAGGATCTGATGATGGCATCCCAGAGATCGAGGGAAACCTTAAATTTTTATAGGCACACTTATAACGATTTGGGTATTTTTATAGTAACTCGTGCATTTGGTTCCAGAAAGCCCGATTCCATTTGGTGAAGTGGAACTGATGAGGAAGACCACAGAGGGCCATCGGAACTACTCAATAATACGTATTTCACGGGTTGCGAGTCGATTATTGCTAAGCAATTTATGCTCATTCAATACATTATGTTGAAGTGGAGCTGTTGGTGACTTCACCATCAGCTCCAATTCTCCTGGTTCCTTACTGGGAGAACTTCTCAACAATTAACGTCCTTGTATCGGGAAAAGCAATATTTTTTAAAAGGTGATGAGCAGTTGACATTAGGCTATTGTAACTTACGATAAATTACAAACTACCCCACTAAAAAGTGAAAAAAAAAACTTTTTCACAAAAAAAAAACAATCGACTTCGTCGGACTTTGGATCTGTATTTTAGCTTTTTGCCACCGACTTCCGAAATTAAAATTAGTTTTCACTTTGTAGTATTTTTTTGGAAGTCGGTTGTTTTTTTTTTTGTGAAAAAGTTTTGTTAATGTGATACAATACTTACGCTTGATGACACGCCTACGATTACTTATTCACTTACATTACAATTTACAATATTATTTTTTTCCCTGACAGCCATTTGAAACCCATTCAATGCACCCACCGCTACACAAGCCGACCTCGACACATACCTTCGTATGCGCACTCCTGCGCTGGGTTCGTCAACCTCGCCGGACATCCCAATTGCTGCACAATAAAGGTGCGTTTGCCTCGTGACCCGCCTTGAACTTCGATGGTACCTTGATCGGAGTTGAATGGGTGAGGGAGACATAGATATTTTTTGTTTAATGTATCAATATTGGAGGATTATGCATTTATCATTGCATATAATTATTCTTGCGATAACATGAAAGAGACTCTCACATGAGTGACAGTGACTGGTTCTAAAAAGGCTAACTGTAAAGCCTGCACAACACTACTCGCGAAGTTGCTTCGACGAAGTACTGGTCGAAGTTGAAAGCTGTTAAAAACGGTTGCACGAAGCGAACCGATGTCAGCCGAAGTGCCGTTCTACACTCTTGTATTCGCTTAGCTTCGATCAACTTCGCGAGCGATAACAACTTTCGTCTTAAGAAAACATATATAAGTATAGATTTTTAGAGGAATCAAAGGTTTTTCTTACCTTAAAAATGCCCAGTAACCGGTACACCAACAAAACCTTATGAATCACACACCGAATAAAATTAGTTTTTCGTAAATCAAAAGTTGTTATTAATGTAACCCCATTTGACGGTAGTCCAAGCTTTAGAAACTTACATTAAAAAATAGACGTTCAAAATAAAATCATTTAAAAGATTTTTGATGTTAATTTTATATATTTCACATAAAGCTACATGGGCATTTATGAAACGTCAGAAGCTAATTGCACGGTTCCAATTGGTCGTTTCCTATGGAGAAGAGCCAGCAAGAAACTCCATGGTTACTCTTTTAAAAATAATTGGCTTTTACAATATTTTCAAATAACAGAGTTAATAGGTAAGGTATGTGAGGTCAGTGTAGGCCTACTAACAAGTACCAGATCATCAAAAATAGAAAAAAAAAATAGTATTCTCATATTGACCCACTATTTAACGATAAGGCAGGATATTTTTAGGTCTATTGTGATACGTCACAATCATGATTATTATTATAGTATCACTAGGAGTAGCTTAGGAAAGCAGGCAGGACATCCATTCACTTGACTCGATTCTATTCCATAACAAATCCGGACAGATCGGACAGTTTTCTACGTGATTGTTGTCGTGTTATTTTCATCAACAGCATTTTTTATCCTTTCTAGTGCTTTCTAATTATTTCATGAGACAACTTTCCAGAAAGATTTCTGTATTCTTTTGAATTCAGAAATCTTTCTGCACCGTACCATAAGGACGTCATATCAATCTGCCTAGCCTTTTCCCAACTATGTTGGGTCAGCTTCCAGTCTAACCGGATGCAACTGAATACCAGTATTTTATTTATTTATTTAATTATTTAACCCTTCAAGCACAGATGTACAGAGGCGGACTTAATGCCATAGGCATTAGTTTTTTACATGGAGCGACTGCCTATCTGACCTCCACAACCCAGTAACTAGGTAATATGATATCCCTT
The DNA here is from genome assembly GCA_946251885.1 of Cosmia pyralina. Taxonomy (NCBI): domain Eukaryota; kingdom Metazoa; phylum Arthropoda; class Insecta; order Lepidoptera; family Noctuidae; genus Cosmia; species Cosmia pyralina. The sequence continues at coordinate 1,054,073 of OX276348.1, read as the reverse complement.
GGTAAGACTGGTTGTCAGACTTGCGGACTTCTGACGACCCGTAAAGACTGTCAAAGATCGACGAATGACAGCTGGGACCAACGGCTTAACGTACTTTGCGAGGCACGGAGGAGTACATAAAGATATAGATGTAAAGATGATAACCCACCACTGACCAACCCGGCAAGCGTAGCTTAACCTGATGGATCGACCCGTGCGGCTGTTATTACTTAGCCACGAGCTCCTCACCATAAGCACGTCAGTGCATACAAAATAAAATAGAAAGCTGTGTGTGCGCAAGTGTACCAATCAATGAGTCAGGTCTTCCACCTTTTATTGTCGCTTTCATATCGCGGTGTCCGGTTGCCATCCGGGACAATTGGGCTGATAGACAGAAAGACTTATACGTGACCAAGAGAAATTGAACTCTATATCATCATCTGTCATGGTTGGGTTTTAGTTGGAGGAGGAAGAAAAGGTCTAATCGAGTGAATTTAAGTGTGGTTAGGTACCTTTGTTTTGTGTTGGCGTGTAGTGATGAAGTTTGATGAATATCTATATAGGTCTTATTATGGGAGGTGTAGGTTGGTAATGCTGGTGGCGTAGCAAATACTTTTAGGTAGGTATCCATTGTATTAGGTTTACATTGACTGAAGAAGAGTTGATTCGTGCCAGAAACTCGCTATTTCGACTCTAAAATTTAGAGTACCTAAGTCTAGATACAATTAGGTTACTTGACAAACTAGATTATACTCATAGCTATCTGACAATTAAACATCAAGTAGGTAGTTAATGAAAAAGATTCAAGTTTCTGGTCGGACAATTGCAGAAAATGCTCGACACGGCTTTCCAATAAGCCACACCAAATCGAAAATGTTGTCTGTACAAGTATGTAGTTACCTATTTGAACAAACTTCGAATCAATAACACGATTATAAGTGCAAAAAAATAAACTCAATCTCATTGCAAACAGCCAAATAACTCATTCACTTGACCACTCCAACGTAATATACTAACTTTTATCTGACCACCTAAAACGCCTCACAAAAAATATGAACGCGATTCCATTGTTCAACATACATTACTACTCGAAATTGGAAAGTTATGAGCCTGCTTCAAACATAGGCAGCAATGTAGATGAAAATCAAACGTTAGTCGTTTTTGTGGAGACTGGGGTAAAAAGGTAGGGGTCCGGTAATAGTCAAAGTTAGTTTTTCATAGGCCCAGTAATGTTCACGTTTGATGGACGACCGCAAAGTGAGCACATTACTGTTATACTACACTTCTGGACACATCTATTGGCCCACCTTAGAGTTTAGGTTTCGATGGCCCCTACCGAAATATGATTGCTAGATTGAACAAAAACTGTTGATGCAGTTTTAAACCTGATACATTTTACCATCTTATTCGATCGTATTGTTTTAAATTTGAATTCAGAATACCATACGACATGGAGCTACGCCTAACAAGTCGGATATGCGCCTTGTTAAAGGCAATTGATTTTTGAATAAAAAACATGTTTTATCAAATAAAGGTTTAATTTAATAACGCGTGTTGCCTCCATGGGCATCTACCACAGCTCTCATACGATTAGGCATAGAGTTTATCAACCGCTCTATGAAATTTTGAGGGATCATCTCCCATTCCTCTTCTATGGCAGTTTTCAACTCCTGCATCGTCTGGGCAACTGGCTGACGAGCCCTAACACGTCTTTTTAGCTCGTCCCACATGTGCTCAATGGGGTTCATGTCTGGGCTTCTGGCTGGCCAGTCCATAACTGTGATGTTCACATCCCGAAGATATTCCCTGACGATGCCGGCCGCATGGGCTCTTGCATTATCATGCATAAAAAGGAAATTTGGGCCCACATAGTCCGCGTATGGTATCACGTGAGGTTCTAAGCACTCACGAATGCACCTTTCAGCATTTAATGTTGGCAGCCGTGGTCCTGTAACAACCTCAAGTTGAGTTTTGCCGCTCGCGGATATATCGCCCCAGACAGTCCATGAGCCACCGCCATAAGCAACCCTCTCTTCAAAGCAGCATTGTGCGAAACGCTCTCCCTTACATCGGTAGACCTTCTTCCTTCCATCATTGCCATGTAACACAATTTTAGACTCATCAGAAAAGAGTACACGGCTCCAATCTTGCTGTGTCCAATTTAAATGACTGCGTGCGAAATGAAGGCGCGCTGTTCGGTGGGCTCGCGTTAGTTTGGGGCCATTAGCTGGCTTGTGTGGTACCATATCGCGTTCTTTTAACCTTCTCCGAACAGTTCGAGCGCTCACAGATACTCCGTGGAAGTCGCGAAGTTGGTTTTGTATCTCAATGGAGGTAAGGTGACGATTTCTCAAGCTGGTCGTCACGATGAATCGATCCTGCCTTTCAGTTGTGACCCGAGATCGTGGCCTTCCTTGGCGACGAACAAAGCCGCCAGTCTCTAGGTACCTCCGATAAACATTTCGGACCGCAGATCGACTTAAATTAAGTTGAGCACTCACGTTTCTTTGGCTGTGTCCGGCCTGAATAAGTGTTACAGCTTGGGCGGCGACTTCAGGTGAAGTATCCATAGATTATTGATAGAACCTCACCTTAATGTTAAGAATAAGTAATGTTTGTTGCAAAACCAAAGATACCAATCACTTTTTCAAGAATTAAATCCAAGTAAACCAATAAAACCAAGTTTTCTTAGTATTCGATTGTTTGATATCAACAAACAGGCTCCAAATTGTCTTTTGTTTCTTTAAATTCTGTGTTCGAAATTTAAAAAAAGACTATTGAATGAAATTGTGAATGTGCCAGGTTCAAAACTGCATAAAAACTTTTTGCTCGACCTAATATAAAATTTTAGCTAGGACCAAACGAAACTGAAAATACAAGGTGGGCCAAAAGATGTGTCCAGAAGTGTAGAATTTACGTATATTATACTTTGCCTGAAATTTTTATAAGAGGAAAGTTTTGTTAAGTAGCTCAAAGTACTAAGTTACTTAGTATTAGTAGAAAGTAAGTATTATTTTAGGTTGTACTTAGAAAATTACTACATAATTTTCTCTTCGTTTTTCTTTTAGTAAAGCGAACTAAAATGTACAAATATTAATAGGCGATTCAAGTGATATATTCAGAAGATTAAAGGCACATTCTTGTAATGATATAGCGGTAATAATTAGTATCAAAAGAGAACACGGTGAGAGACTAATGGCTAATGGTTCAGATGGAACAAAATGGAGGACATTAAAAAAGTTAAACGACATTGTGTTTCTTTGTGATTATTATCGTGAGACAGCTGCTGTGGTATGGGAGAAATTAATGAAAGGATATCACACACGTCATGGGTATTTCAAATGTAATTAAATATAGATAGTAGTCGAATGTTATGTACAAGGTGCAAAAGTTTGTAGGAACGCACGAGTAGTCAGTAACGCAAATAAATAATTTAACTTATGAAAACTCTTTGATCAGTGATGTTCTAAACACATACATAAACTCACGCCTACTTTGCACAGGGTTAGGCAGAAATAAACAACACAACACCACCTGCTACGATCCTTACATACTCCTTTTGCTTCGTTTACGTTCATTCATCTGGGGCCGTACTATGACGTGAAAAAAGATCATGGATCCATCATGGTTTCGTTGAGAAGAAAGGATGGTGCTATAGGTCGTATATAACTCCATCTCTCTCTTACACTGGAACCATGATGGATCCATGATCTTTTTTCACGTCACAGTCCGGCCGCTGGTCATACACGCACGGCGGTTGCGAGTACTACGCACCTGACCTTTCTGAAGAACATATATCACCACTAAGGTCACTACATGTCGTGACCTAGCTGTGTGCTGTGCGCTAGGACGTCCCATCCCAGTGTTTCCACTCACATCTGCGTCTCAGTGATGTCCTATTATACAATAAAATTCAGACCTTTGACAATATTATGATGTGAATTAGAGCAAAAAAAGATTTTTTGACAGTCTGCTTACAAGACAAGGCAAGGTAACTAAAGTTAAAACTAATGCTGACTTTAAAAAATGTTGCTGAATCATTGTATACATTACACTCACCTATCCATAAATAACTCACTTTCAAACAACAAAAAACCATTTGTTCCACAAAGTAAACACCAGCCCCCAACCTGCTTGGTCACGAGTTTATCACAAGATTTATGATAATGATTATTCATCTGACGACCTCCGCCCACGGCGCAAGGTGATGTCCGACCGGAAACGGAAGGGCGCTGGGCGGGCGGCCGCCCCGTGTCTTAATTTCCGGTCACATCGCATCACAGATCTCCTTACGATTATGCTCCTCTCTTATCCCCGGGTGATACTGGATAGCGTATTTTTCGTGGAAATTGGGAGTTGGTAGGTAGGCACATACTTACGTAGGTACGAAGATATCTGAATGTTTTGACAATAAATAATACTTAATTCTAATTCAATGATTTTTCTAAAACTTCATGTGCACTATTTACTTTATAACTCGAACTAAGCATTATGTTATCTGTAACAGTATGATAAGACTAAGCATTGTGTTATCTACAGCATTATAATAAAACAATGACAATTGGTATGCAGGCTACTGTTTGTTTATTCATAATTATCTTATTACCTACGCACCTATGCGCCTTTTCAACCGTATTACTTAACTAACTTTTATTGATCCAATAATCTAAAATTTCTAAGAAAAAGAGACACTCTAAATCTCCAAATGCAACAACATTCCCAATACGAATTTCAAACGTCCAATCTTTGAATAAAACGAAAGAAAAACACATATAATTTGACAAACCCGACCTTAAGCCCTTCAAATAACCGGCCATGTTGTCGCGATCACCTTATTTCGGCTCGATCAGGGTGGACGGGGGAATATTGGAATATTTTTCATACAAACACGACTCTACGTGGACACTTCTACTTGATACAATATTGCTGGGGAATCGCGTAGGCTTACATGAGAGAATTTGCCATTTTTTTTTTCAAAAAAAAAATTTCCAAACTCAAACTCAAAGGATTTACTTCAATTAAACCATGTACTAGAGGCACTTTTGAACAGTCAACGAGTCAGTCAGTAGACAGTAAGTTGAAGCTAGTTGCTGTTAGTTTATATAAAAATAACTGTGTTCACTTTCTATGTGGTTTTGTGGCACTCATTCCTTATTACATTCGGTTCATCTCAGTGGAAACACGTTTATTTTATTTCTAAATCCAATAGTTGCCCATTCCACAACATAGTAAGTTTACCTCTTCTATGTGTTGCTGGGGAGTTTGTTGCGCCACTTCTTCTTCCTTCCTTCTGCAAAAAGTGCTAATTCTCACCCTAATCTGTTTTTTTTTTTGTTTCTTTTCTAAAGTGTTATTTTTGTGGGATGCATTCCACTCTAATTGCGTAATATACTATCAATCGGAAATTGAATAATTTTGAAGTAAATCGCTAATCCATTGATTCATACGTTCGAAAAATTTGACTGCTCGACCATGTAAATAACGCAATGAATGTTGTTGAACTGTTAAAATGAAACCGATTTCGATTAATAGTGTGTTACGCAATTGGCAGATATTCCATTTCCAGCCCAGGTAATCTTGGCTATAGTTTTAGGAGATAGAAGATACCTATCAAATAATAGTTAGCATTAATTTGGCACATCTAATGCTGGTGTGCCAGGTACACTGCCAAAACATTAATGCAATTAATAATAGTCGTAATTCATGAGATTATTGAATTGAATTTAATAGGTTCCAACTACAAACATTCATTGATAATCTAATATGGATGAACTCAGTATTTCCTTCGTATTCAGCAAATAGCTGTGTGTTTCACCATAAAGTGTAATATTAATACAGTCTGCTTGGCGTAATTTTTCCGCTAGATGGCGCTGAAGTCAACATTTTCAGTTGATTTTGTTGTACTTATGTGTAATTGTAGCTTTACTTTGTTCGTAGGATTGAAAGACGCCACAATGGGATATTACATTTTACTGAACTATGGCATAATTATATTCAGTAGAGTATTGCAAAGATCCCAAGGTTTTTTTTAAAGTGGTTATTTTTTCTTTGCCCCCATGTAACCCTCTTCTTACCGTAGGTGGTTGTGTCACTGTCCGGCGGCGGTCAAACTTTATATATTTTATGTTTCGGCACACCGCGCACTTCGCCCCGCACCCGCACCCCGCAACCCGCACCACCCGCATTTATTACACCACTTGTTTCTAGACGAGGCTTAGAATATATCTTATGCGTGTAATGTATTAAAATAACTCATAATTTCGGTAAAAAAAGTTAGGTGTAGTTGATATCTAAGATGTCTTGATTGAGGGCGGTTACTTAAGATAAAATAAGACATTTATTTTGAAGAATAATGAGTATATGTGTACATACTAGGCATGCAAGTTGTTATAAACAAAGAAGAACCGTCTTGTTCGGCCTTTGTAGCACACAAATATACAGGTTAGCCAATAAAGGTATTAAAAATATTATTACATTTTAAAAGGAATTTAATTCAAAGGAATGATAATTTGAGGGTACTGTTGAAGATGATACTCCATTAATTTATATTATGTGGGTAGGTGTTACTGTTGCCTTGTGATGACAAGAAACTGTCAGGTCCATCAAAAGCGACAAGAGGGACCATTGAAAAATGCTAAAGATAGCAGTAGAGCCTACCTGCAGTAGCACTACCTACGTGTAGGTATTGTTTGTGTTTTGCTCATTGCAATCTAACAGAGTAATCGAACTCGTATGGAAAAAGACAGTTATGTAGCTACCCAAACGAAAATACACCTTCCACTATCCCTTCGAAAGTGGACACACACCCTATATCTTGACAGTATCGGGCCATCTCGTTATAACGAAGAGTCGTCCGATACAGCGGGTGTCCGTTTACGAGGAACCCTAATCTCAAGGAACCCACCTTGATATCGCCTTAATAAAGACGTCACGTGGACACCCATCGTAAAAATCATCTGACGCGATAGAAGATCTATGTGGATGTGGACACTGGGGAGCTTGCTGTGTGTGTGTGTGTGTGTGTGCGTGAAGGTACGAAGATTCAAGCTTATTGATAATAATCTTTAGTGCTGAAAATATCATAGTTTTGTATTGTTTCCAATCAATCAACTCAGCGTAGCAATTTGCTGATGAAAAGTCTAACTGAAATTATACATACATATCTACTCGTACATAATCCTACAAAAATGTAAGTTCATCAGAACCCATTTAACGCCACACTTATCAGTATTATTTACCTTTTATGAGTATTGCTAACTTACGCACTGCGAAAAGTGGAAGTGAGAGCCGTAAACCACAGTATTTTTTATAGAATCAATACAAAAATCGGTGAACATTTGTGTACACTGTATGTAGGAATACGTATAGGTATGTTTTCAGAAAACCGTCAATTTGAAGTAGCAAAACACAGCTTGGAATAAATACGCAATCAAATCAGAAGAGAGGAAGGTGGGTAAGTTTGGACAACAAAAATAAAAGTAATAAAAAGCAGACGGACGCCGCGATGACCGTCCGGGGCGACATGTGGCTGGCCACTTGCATTTTTTAAAAATAAAATTTGCATACGTTTGGGGTCCCGCACGCTTTTCATGGCGGGCTAAGAGACATTTTTAAACAATATTACGAAGGCTAAGGAGTTTATAAAGCGGTTTATACTGCGGTAAGTTTGGGGATCGTCTAATGAAATTGTTTTTGGCTATACGCTACGCTGTAAAGTTTTATTGGACTGGAATTCTGTTTTGGTAGAAACGTTTTTTGGTGATCAGAATTCGGATAGAGTTAGAAAATAATCCGAGATAAACGTGCGTCTGTGCGCAAATCCTGAGTACGATATGGGCATCCATTTGAATAAAAAAAGTAAATACCGAGTAGAGCTTTGTGGAAGCTAAATGACTTTATCCGTCTTTATAGAAGTGTTAGTTTATCCTCTAAAAGTGGAGGGCCCAATTTTTATAACTTTGCAAAACTGTAATGTTCTGCTGATTCTATGCCCATAATTAGGTTATTGATTTTTATGAAAACTTATAATTTAATAATAATTAAACACTAAACTGTAAATATATAAAATATTATATTATTATTATTTTTCAAACTCACACTCATAATCAAAGCGTTTATTTCAAATAAACCAATTACAGGCACTTTTGAATTTTCAAGGTGTCGGTCAGTCAGAAATATGAAGCTAGTCGCACATTCCAAAACGTAGTAGGTACCTATTGATTTTTTCTGTGTATGTGTAATATGTGTGTGTGTGTATTAAACAGTAAATTAAGTTTGTTTTATTTGGTTACAAATAGCATGATTTCCCATTTCTAAAAAAAATCGAAACTAATATGCCTCCATTGTTTCAGCTGAGCATCTGCTAATGTATGTCACATCTCACACATCCAAGTGGTCTTCTCATCAGTTCCCCTTCCATTACAAGCCATTCCGAACTACTTAACAGCTTATTTTCAGATCTCCCTTTAATTACCGAATTAAAAGCCACTGGCCTGTGAAAGTGCCACCATTCAGTTCTCACGTCAGTCACTCGGGGTATCGTTAAAAACAAAACCACCTCAATGTGACATAGGGAAATCATATGACTGTAAATGTCACCCAACTTTGAACCCTATTGCCTAAGTGATAAGGTGTGAGATAGGAGGTGTTATAACGTGTAATGTGTCTCCCACGGTGTTGATTCTATTTACGTATGTGTTGGTTTCGGAGTGTATCGAGATGAGATTGTTGCATGCGTTTGTAGTTCTGAATGGTGTGGTAGATAGTTTAATTTCTTTACAGTTAGTTAATAAATAGAGAATATAAATTCAATATTGTAGTAGTGAAACATGTAATCCTAATTATTTTGATAGGTGAAAAATGCTGCCCATTTAAAATAATCTTAGAAGTAGCAAGGTTCTGAAATGAAAGAGGAAAATTGACACTTAAGTAAGTTTTCTTCGTCAAGTTGCCAATAACGTAAAATTATTTACATTTAAAATAACAAGTAAAAAACACTTCACGAAGTTTAAAAGAAATACTTTGTTAACAAAAATCCTGAAAAAACACGCTTCATGAACAACTTTTCAGTCATTCAGATCTTTTTTTCGCACATCCTTTACCGCCTGCCAGGTCGCCGCACTACAAGCAGCATTAAGTCGTATCAATCGACAAGAGCCCGTACATCATCGCACGTACGTTCACCTCGACCACAGTAAATATTTATTTACTGTGCCTCGACGCCGCACCGCGGTTGACGGCCATCGCGTTTTTTAATTATATTTTTATTTCAATTCGCAGGCGGTCCACATGTGGCGCCTCTACCCTTCCCACGTCAACGAAGTTCCACAGGTATTTTAGATTTTATGGTTGAGTTGTTAAGGTTGGGTTTGGATTGTATTATGTATAGATGTTTGCTTGTAAGTTAGTAAGCGTTAAATGAACACAAGTAAAGCGTGGACACGTTTATGGCAGAACGCTGGGAACACCTGGAACGGTTCTTGTAACATATTCATACGATTTCTCGGAACAAACGTTTGTTTTGGCACATTCAGATCGTGTTTTGTTATTAATTAAATAATTAATGTGGTGAGAAAATGTATGACTTGTTTCGGCCGAAATTCTTAAGATTCGAGGTAGGAATTGTAAATCATTGGTAGTAAATGAGGTGTGCATGTGATACGAAACATTTTGGTACAGAGAAAGTCATTGAAGAGCACACCTAGGTACCTATACAAGATATGGATTTTGGTAGGTATATACAAACGATATTTTGGAAAAGAAGCAGCTGTCGAGCCTTTTATTGTAACTATCATGCATTCTATCATGCTTTACCATAACTTGATAAATTCTTATTTCCACCTGCATGTATGATCGCAAACGCACGATTTCCACTTCAGGTTCAACGGTCCCTGCAACGTCGACTATCTTGTAACCATGCGATTGAATTCATGACCTTTCAGCGCCTGTATAACCTAGCAATAGAAACATTAACTCTTAAAAGACTCCTTCAAACCTTTATTTGTTTCCTTAGCTGACCTTGGTTGCGAAGGTCATTTAAGGAAGGAAGGTTGCGAAGGTTGCGAAGAGTTAAATTAAATTGAACCCTGTATGACCTTCGCAAACCGCTCTCCTGTCAGACTCATCACTACATTACTCACATACAAAAACAGATGATGTTAGCTACGAGTATGTTTTCTCAGCCGACTGCGCCTGTTAACGTCATTAGCCGGTTGTCATCACGACGCGACTCCTGATTAATTATCTGAACTACGCACTGACAGACGAAATCACTGGCTGTCTTATTAGATCATTTGATTATTGTATTTTGGCTTGCTGTATTAGAGACTCGATTTAAATTAAGATCGCGTTTTCTATAGTTAAAGGCTCTCCCTCACAGGTGCGTTATTGCCATATCTGTTTTCAGTACATTTTGTATTAGGACCGCCATGAAGTTACGCACTGCTGCGACAATAACGACGCAATAGAAGTAGGACGCTTGCGTTCCTCCGTCCTGCGATATTCCGATATGAGTTCACGGAATATTTTGTATTAGAACGCATACAATCTTACACAGCTAATAACGTTAATAACGTCTTAATAACGTTACAGTAGCACCTCATTATAATAGAAATATGGGACGATAAAAACGCAGCAGTGCGGCAAGGAATCGGGACGCGTTATCGCAGTAACGCATCCGATATTATCGACCGATTCAATGCACCTGTGGGGGAGAGGCTTTCAGCAAGTGCACAAGGCTGATGATGGACGGGTTTTAAATAGATGACATTACTGAAGGGTCAAAATGAAAGTAAGTTGAGGTTGGTTGGGATGGTTGTTGAGGTTGGTTAGTTGGGTTGGTTGGGTTGGTTGATTTTCACACAAAAACTTATAAATAATTATTTCTCTACCTTAAACACTATTTTAAATTTTTTTAAGCTTCCTTTTTTTATATACCTTTCAAAAGATCAAATTTAAAAATATTAGTTTATTTTTAAATCAGTCTTATTTTCACTGCATCTCCTCCAACTCCTGCCACTCCATTACACCTTAAGAACAAGTTTATTTCCGTTGCAAGAGATGTCTTACCAAAATATTTCCCGAACATAAAGATTCCGATGCACCACACTACGGCTCAGCTAATCCAAATACGTTTTTCCACAAAAATGCGTTCAACCTTTATTTTGGGAAAACACGACTATTTCGATGTCGCATGGCGGACGCGACAGGTGTCGAGACTTCAGGGCTGCCAGGGAAACGAATTTTGTTCAGTAGTTTTTAAATTTCATGGAATAGGAAACCATGTGTTCTGATTGATCTGCATGTAGGAATAACTGCAATATTTGAGAAAACAGCACCGAAACGCAATTTCCTATTAAATTGTAGGTAACCATTGTATGTTCAAACATGAATTAAAATTATTATTTAAGAGGTTAAACTAATCATTGCTAAAATCTATAGTAATTAAAAATCAGTATTTATTGATGACTAGATCAGCGTGAAATCTGTAAGGTAAAAATAAAGAAATGGTTAACTCTTCGTTGATATTTCAATTTTAATTTACCTACGGCTATCTGTCAGCCCTGCCCCACAGGCGCAGGCGCCGTGTCGCGGTCGAGCGCGACATTCGTCATTGTCGCGCCATACGCTGCAAACGTCGCCGCTTTTTCCACCAAATCTAACGCTTACACATCGCTTGGACGTAGGCGTACAAACAAATACCTGCGACTCTCATAAATCTCGCGACATTAACCTTCTGACACCAAATAATTTATAGTTTTGACGGCAGACTGCACGGTCTAATAAAAAATCATAAATCATTTTTTGTATGTTTATTTAGCTTTCAATTTTAATATTTGTGTAGGTTTAAACTGAGCGAGTTATGAAGCTTGTACCGGATGTGGCGAAAATATGTCCGCCTTCTTTGTGTCTCGCACAAGGTGCATGAAAGATTAAAAAGAAACACGCCACAGTTATTTACCTTCCTATATTTTTGGCTCACCGACCAAAGAAAAGCATTCGTAATTACCAAAACAATGTTCAAAGCGCGCTACAATCTACTGAAGTTCTTCATAAAACTGCCCAATTCGACGTCCCAGAACACATGAAATAATTTCACTTTCCATTGTTTTCGTAACGTCAGTTATTAAAAGTGGGTAGGATGGGTCAAAGCAACAGAGTATTGGCGGGAAGCCAAATCTTGCGGGCATTAATCAAACGAGTAGAGGATCACTCAAACATCGCTTGGTGCGCTCGACAGACGTATCGATAAGTTTGACGATCTTGTAAACTAACGTTTTTTCGACGACATGGGTGTAGATTAGTGTGAGGTACAGAGAGATCAGTGTTGTTTGTTGTAGTTTTTTGTGCAACAACTCGAAGGAATTTACAAGTTTTGTTTTCTTGGCTACGCAATAGGAATTTCATGTGTTTCATTTCACTAGTTTTATTATTAAATAAAAACAAACCATGTTTTGAGTAGATATACGATGAGCTTCTACAACTAAATAACAAGCAGTGACAGTGACAGATAACAGGAAAAATAAATATCAATGTGAAGGCGAAACAACCTTCAGGGATGATCTTGAGGTCTCACTAATTTAATAATATAACCTGGTGCAAGAATTGATCTTGTAATCACGTAACAAAGGATTTTCATGCATCCTCTTAGCCATTTGCACCACCAATAATATATTCTAATTTATCTAATCTTACATTACTCTGTGCTCAAGGTAAACAGGGAGCGTTCACACTGGCTGTCAGCGGTGCGCATTAGCCCGTCATCGCGAATGTGAACCGCCTTTATCAACAGCCACCGGCCCGACTATGATCTCATAACTGAAGCAAAGCGGTGTGATCTCATTGCGACGAGTGGTAAAAAAATAAATGTATCGGAAAATAATCTCCAACAATGTGGTGGGATCATGCAGAAAGTTGACGTCAGTTAGAGTTCATTTGATCGCGCTTATTATTGTCAAATCTTCACTAGGAAAATTGCAAGTGAAGTTTGAAAAAACGCACGTGTATTCTGTATTATTTGATGTCAGGTTATTTTAATTTATGTGTAATTAATCTAGCTGTAGTTGATGCAGAAAAGATATTTTGTTGTCAGGTGCAGTAAGTACTTTTTTTTCTTACGTTTTATTTATTTAAACTTTTTGCACTAAAAATGTACAAAGGCGGACTTAATGCCTTAGGCATTCTCTACCAGTCAACCAAGGGTGGTGAAGAGATTGATGGCAGGTGCTCAGTTTGAGAGGAATAATTAAAAAAGAACACTAAAAATATATTTTAAATAAATATAACTAGACCATGTACGTTTTAAATATTTTGTTCTAGTATGAAGTACAAAAAAAAAGTTAAAGACATGCTTTTATTTTATTTGATTTTTATTCGAAGTATCTAGGTAGGTATGTACATAAGTGTATGTTAAATGTAATGTATGTGTTGGTATGCTTAATTGTAAGTGACCGTGCTGTTGGTGTGCTTGTTATAAATAAATAAATATATATTTTATTTTGTTCCATCTGCTTACTAACCCAAGTTCTTTCAGGAAGTTATCGAGTATTCAAAAATTTCCCGGATTCTGGAAACCGTATCGATTGTTTTTATTTATTAACGTTTGGATTAAGTAAACTTCCTGGCGCCAACATATTTTCAACAATCAAATTATACCTATGATATTGTATAAACAATGCGATTCGCACAAGTTATGATCACTCGTGAAAATTGATAAATAGATCGTTCAGTATGATATGATAAATGTTGGGAAAATAAACATTGGGTTTATTGTAAAGTATAAAAAAAATACAATAATCTGCACAAGACGCCTGACGGTTAGCCCACTGCACTGTTGATTTTAGCTTCCCAGTCATATCTTAAGAATGCAAAATGAAATGAAATCATGTCAGTAACGTTCTAGTCACTAAGTTGATTGGTGATAGGTACCTATTGTACCTATGTTGGTTCATGCAGACAGGTGAGTACTGTGACACGAGGTGAATTATCTTTGTTTAGATGTATCCGGTATCAATCCCACCAATATTTTATAAAATATGTGAAAGTTCGTAAAGATGACTGGATGTTTGTTACTCAATCACGCAAAAATGGCTTAACGGATTTTGATGAAATTTGGCACACAGGTAGTTTATAACCTAGATTAACATATAGGATACTTTTTATCCCGGTAGTAGGTTTCCATGGGATAATTTCCGACATCCACGCGGGCGAAGCCGCGGGCAACGGCTAGTCAGTTATAAATAATAGTGACAAGGCAGAGACTCGGGGAAGGCTAATTCGGGGAAGGCGAATGTATACGCGTGGTGGGGTGAACCAGAATGAAGGCACTTCTTCTCTTGTAACCGAGCGGGTGGGCAGGTTGCGGATAGCCCAACTCCGGGTGCGGAATCGGCTGTCAAACCAATGGTCGATCCCGCGCCCAGAGCATCGCAAGAGACATCCCGGACAAGAGAAGTTCCCGAAGGCCAAATCCCAGGTTTAGAGTAACCCATGTACCGTTTCCTTTGTACTATGGACAAAACTTAAGCATGCTCACTTAAGAAAATATTCCTTTGAGAGCGCAGCTAGTGACAAACGAACATTGTGCGAGTCGTGAGCAGTGCATGCGATTATCGCCTTTGAGGTGATCATGCGGAACTTTGGCCCATAGTACCTATTTCTTAACCAGGACATCCTTCCTTATACACGCATCTCGTCGATCCCAACTCCCTAGGCCAAATCCCGAGCCTAGGGTGACTCCCAAACCCGCACCCTTTACCCAATGCCTTCCCTCCTATCCCTAAATCCCATCGGTCCCAGAGAAGAGGAAGGGTTACCTCAATTCCAAAACAGCCCACCCCCCACCAAAATTCCGGGGAATCCCACACCGCTTCGGCGGTCAGCCCCCATCGTAATCTTTGGGCACCCAACTGCTCTTTGGCGCCGATCAAGACCGCCACAGACAGAGAGTGACGGGGAAGGGTGACGGACCTGGCAGCTCTATCACTCTCCCGGTTGATGTTGATGAAGTACGTAACAAAAAGTGCGGAAAAATCTTGGCTTGGGAGAGGAAATTAGGCGACCTAAAGCGCAAAGCCCGCGAAGGCACTAGCCAGCGCGAATCGCGATCGGACGCTGAAGAGGAGGTACGTGACCAGCCGCAAATACGCGAAGACGTAACCCAGCGCGAAAAGCGGCCGGACGCGGAACTATGCGAGCGGCGGCAAGTACGCGAAGGGGTAACCCAGCGCGAAAAGCCTCCGCAAGCAATAGAGTCCGCTGGGGAGGCCAGCCGACCCCAAGAAAAATACACGAACAGGACCCACGACAGACCTCGACCTAGACGAAATCAGGGCAGGTGGTCTGAAGCCTTGTACCAGGCGTCAGCGGCAGTTAACACCTTGCCAGACACCTCCAAGCCGCAACCTGGACGAGTGGTACAGGGCCGGCGAAGAGGGAGCGCCCTGATGACACAGCTTCACCGAGCACGTTTCAGAGGGACGCCAATAGATAATAATATTGTTCTCCATTTTCCAATACAAAAGAATTCGTAAAACCATATTGCCATGAATATGTTGTGCGCTAATACATTATATACGATATTATCCGGTCGGCAGCGAGTATGGCGAATTAACCAGCGCTTCAGAACATAGCTATATTTTACAATAATAAATGTATGCCCCCGGCACACGAAATATATATTTTTACACGCCTCTCGCTGATGCCACAGTGTACATAAATACGTAGGTTTATTAAAATTTTCTAGAACATGATTTAAACCTAAATAATTATAGAAGTTAAAACAAGAAGGTTCGAACAAAAAGACAATGCAGAGCTACCTTAAATGACGTGATAATACACCAGGCATTTTACTTGCAAATTAAAATTTACTGCCATACATAAGAAATGTACTGTAGATATTAGGTATGTACGACTGTAAATTCAATGATGTTAAGTTGACGTCAGTTCTTTTTTAACTTCTGCCCAAACTCAGCCTACTGCATTCACTTACGCTGTACATTGTACCGCGCGCTAAAAAGATTTATATCTCCTTAGCGTTTATTAGCTGATATATTTATCACAAATACTCAGAGATATTGCTTTGCTAACCCTCTCCGATGGTGTGCAGAAAAAATCGTCTAAATATCGTAAATCATCAGCTAGGTGTCTAGCCCGCGAACCCGCAATCTAGCTAATAGGCTGAAAAAAATGTAGCCGAGAAAATATATACAATACAGAGTTACAATAAATATTATACAATGCAGTCTGTCTTTGTTATGAGTCCTGAGAAGTGATCTATGTAGATGAACTTTAATATTGTAATTTATTTTGTTCGTTGTTTTAAAAAGCGCAGTGAGCGATTGGCGCTAGGAAGGTTTGATGGTAGCCACGGTACGTTAGCACAGTTAACTATGGACTAACTTTCCAGATGTTTTTCAATCATTAAAACTTTTTTGATTCAGTGCTCTGAAAAGTTGCTGAATTACAAATAAAAGAATGATGGATACTACCCGGTCACTTCGAGAATGCCCCTACCTCGCGTCCCACTTCCCTACCTCTAACTCCGGCTCAGGTCCGATAGCAGCGTGCATCTAATTATACTTACACAATAATTTAGTTATTCTAAAAAGTACTAGATATATAATGCGACAGTCAAACTTTCTAGAATAAATATTAAAACAGCCAACACAAGTACCAACACAACTTTTCATTGCTTTCCATCATAATTCACACTGCAAAATATCCACATTATTATATTATAGAATAAACAAAATAAAATAATTTATACCTATAGAATATATCCAACTTTTAATTGCACATAATCTTCAAACGTAACTCAAAGTCAGCAGCAATCACAAAGACCTGACATCATGCGCATAAAAGTTATGAAAATATTCAATAAATAAAAAACATTATAAACGTAGGAAATAATTATAGAGACTTAGGCACCTGTCCCACCGCGGACGACTGACTAGGAGCGAATAGAGCTAGCAATTAAAAACGAGTTGGTGAGCAATGAGCAGCGAGTGCGCGACGGCGACTAGCGGTTACTCACTGGTATGCGTGTGTAGTTTGTATCTTCGCAGCGTGAGTCTCTCAGCGAGTGTTCTGCTCGCCAAGCGAGTGTCGCTGTATAAGTACTCTTTGATAGCTCTTGTCGCTGTGACAATCGAGTACTCACCGGTAGTGTGAACAGTCGGCGATCAACTATTCATTTCATCACCATCAGCCTATAGCAGTCCACTGCTGTACATAGGCCCCTCCTATGCACGCCATTCAACTCGATTTTCCGCAACTCTCATCCATCAGCTACCAGCCACTCTGCGAAGATCGTCGCTCTACCTAGCCTGAGAGCGTCTTATCTTACGTTTGCCGATTTGCGGTCTTCACTGAAGAACTCGTCTACCCAACGGTCATCGGTTCTACGGCTAATATGGAGAGCCCAGCTTGCTTAATATGCGTGCTATGTCGACATCTTTGGTTCGACATAGCTCGCTCTGTCGTATCACCTCGTTGCGGATTTGATCCCTCAAAGAGACTCCAAGCACAGCTCATTTCATAGCTCGCTGAGCGACCTTGAATTTATGAACCAGCCGTACCGTGAGTGTCCACGTTTCGGCTTTGTAAGTCATAACAGGCAGGACGCACTGATTGAAGACCTTAGTCTTTAGGCTCTGTAAAATACGTGACGAGAAATTCGACGAATCTTCCCAAACGCTGCCCAGCCCAGCTGAATTATTCTGTTAGCCTTTTCTCAAAGTTGTTCTTACCAAACTGCAGAGTTTGACCGAGGTAAACGTATTCTCGAACAATCTTGAGAGCACCGCCATTAACAGCAATCGGTCCCGGGGTAACGTGATAGTTGAACATAACCTGGGATTTGTCCAAGTTCATCTAGATACCAATGCGTACAGAAGAATCAACTAGGCCGCCGAATACTGCAGCGATTGAGCCAGGATGACGATGTCATCTGCAAATCTCAAGTGTGAGATGTACTATTAATACATGCATCTCTTTTACTTACGCGACAACTACAATCGTTTGTATATTTCTTGAGCGAGAAGATCGTTGAAAGCTAGACACTTCCTCGTCGGCGGTGGGACCGGTGCCTTAAGGAAAGTGCGTCTTTACGCCATCAGTAATAAATTACAGAAAAAATGTGTCTTTTCTGCCAAGTGCAATGTCGGGCTAATGAGAGAGCTGTTTCATGTTGTAATAGCAAGCAGCGCGGGACGTGTTTCATATTAAAGTGATCATCATTAATGTTCATAATGACGGTGTCTGAGGTGTTCTGTTGTGTAGGTAGAACTTCAAACAGAGGAATTGTGTCTTTTGTAATAAATCTCATATTTTTTCTTAATTATCTAGTGTTCGTCCCCTATTGCTAAGCTTACCTTGATCTAAAAGTTAAGTAACCAAGTAAGGAAAGGACTCGCTTCCTTATTTTCAGTAAACTCGATGTTTCGTACTGAATATACAGAACAAGATTTTGCAAAGTTTTTAAGGGGCAATCCCTTTGTTTTCCTTTAAAGTAAGATAATCTTGATCACTACTAAATACTAATCTAACTAACTGTTGCGTAGTATTTAGTACTAGAAACTGGTTATGTACTCCTCATTCAGCCAGCTGATTCACAAATGAGGCGTAGATACAGCACCTACATGAACATTAAAAAAACATGATATAATTCGTCACCCCATATTTTGATTAGACCGGACCAATCAATTCACACATTTCAAAGTTATGATCCCTTTGAGTTATGAAGACAATTGAGAAATGATTACAAATGAATGAGATTTTTTCAAATTAACCGTAGCATTGCCTACTTGTTTGTAATGTGTGGGCATTAGTTATATTGTCCTAATCTACATCTATCATCAGATTAGTTACAGCGTGGGATGTGTCCTGGGTGTTTCATCAAGGTTTTATTAAGCAGTGGAAGGTGGGACGAAGTATTATATTTCACCGCACTGTCGCATTGGGTACATACACCTGTAATGATAGTGTAAGGGAGATTTGAATAAATAAATAAATAAATAAACAATGATATAGGAGTGGAAAAAATGGCCTGAACGACTTCCAAAGCTGTTCTACTTGGCTAACTGACTTTTAGGATAGTGTTTTTTTTTTTAATATAAAGCAGCCAAATTTGAATCTCGGGAACAATTAACTTTACTTAAAAATTCTTTAGATCGATGTCACAAATCTTACGAAATGTCATAATTATGTAAATCGATATGTCACAAATCCTGCGTGACGTCACAATCTACCGTAATATGTCACTAGGTACTTGTTTTGTTGGTTACTTCATGTCTTTGCAGTTCATAGTTTAGTACATTTAAAATTAGTTGCTTATCTCACTGAAATTCATCTTCGACCAGACTACAGTTTAATTATTCAGGTACCAGATAGATTCGTTCTATAATTTATTGCAGCAAAAATACCACAGATTCCGCTACAAAATAAAATTAAATTGGCATAGTTCACCAGGTATAATAAATATAGCTAACACCGATGTTTACCTTAGGGGACGCACTATTCCTGGCTTGCCGCGTGCCGACACGGCACAGCTCACTTTGTTCACGATTTTATAAATAATACCTTCACAATGAGTTTGTAGGTAGACTAAATATGTGTGGATTTTAAGTTAAAATGTTGGTTGTGTGTTACCTGCGTCATGGGTTCCAGGTGTATCTACACCCTTGGATATCGCTGAAGATATTAGCTAAGTACTTGGATACTGCTGCTGTTGTCATGATAAAAAGTATCCTTTCTCTACTCTTCATATTCGATGTTCGAGCTTTGTTATAGCTTCGCTTACAGTTTTCCACGGGTCTGCGGCTATTCCAGATCCGTCACATATATTTTTACTTTGAGGAGTATTCTCGTCTACCACTCTACAGTTCCAATTGATAAATAAATAATCAACAAAAATCGGCCAAGTGCGTGTCGGACCACGCACAATGAAGAGGTCCGCCGTTGAAAATTATTTATCCCAAAAATAAACTTAACATTGTAGTTGAAAAATATGTTCTCCCATACAGTAATATACGTCACGGTCAATAATCCAACTGCAAATTTAAGTTTGTAATCTCCAAATTTTTTTTTTTGGTGATAAAATTACTAATTAACGATTTTCGGACTTTTTCCTTTACTTGTGCTGTGAGACCTTGCTTCTTGCCTAATTTCAAGACTAGGTCAACGGGAAGCACCCTATAGGTTTTGATATACTTACGAGTACGAAAATATGTAGCTTAAATGACCCTATTTTTTTATTGCGTTAACTTAGCAGCTTGATTTTTTTAGAGCTCCAAAGACCACATATAGACCTACGTATTTGATAATAATTTCAAATTGATACCACCTGGCGTTCCCGAGAAAAAGGGTCTTGACAAGCTGACAGACAGATGGACAACGAAGTGATCCTATAAAGGTGTTTTTTTCCTTTTGAGGTACGGAACCCTAAAAACAGAAATCATGTGATATTTCAGTCCATCTCTTTTTCTATCAAGACACCTGACAAAACAAGTCTACGTTAACAGATTGTATACTTAGCTTCATATTCAGCGATATTTAATATTTTACATCTTAAACGATAAAAACTTTCAAAATTCTCTAGCAATAGGTAATATAATATTTATACAGCTACCCACTTATATAATTATTTTCAATCAATCAAACCTCTCAGCTCTCCACACTTGCATCCAAACACATCGCCTCCGTTCTAAGAGACCATCCTCTGAATAAATGTGGGTACATTAGTTGTGACGTCTATTCCCATTAGTTAGAGACGAGCCGCTCCATCATCCGCGCTGTTAAAAATATACTAACTTCATGAATCTGTTTGCTTTCTGCTCGGGCACTTTTTAATCTAATAAGTTTAGTATGTTACTCTTTTGGTGTGAGATAGTATGCTGTTTAAGATCGTTAATAGGCTAATTGTGAGGACTAATTGCGTACCTAGTATGAAGAATTACGATCAGAACATTTCGATCTCATCTCAAACGTAGAGTTCTTTCGAACCACGATAGCCATTGATTAGCTACATATTTATGCGACATAGTAGGCGCAATTATTATTATACGTATTCTCTTTGTTTTTAACCGACTTCAAAAAAGGAGGTTCTTTATTCGACCCGTATGTACGAGTATGTATGTATGTAAGTATGTATGTATGTCTGTTTGTTTGTCCGCGATTTTCTCAGAAACTAATGAATTAATTTTGATGATTCTTTCACTAACGTAATCTACATACTTTCAGGAAGGTTTAAGTATATGTAATTATGTAATTATTCTTAAGTAAGAATAAATGTACTGTACCTCCGGCATTTCTAAACCGATTTTGATGATTCTTCTTTTTGTTCGTATTACGAACGGCTTACTTATGTAATTGTATATTTAACTAAAAATTAAAAATAAATTTAATTTACAAAACGTAAAAACCGATTCAAAAATCAAAAACGAATAAAATAACTTTCATAAAAAACTTAACAGCTTTTGAAGTCGATGACTTCAATTTTTCAATGCACCTTAGCTTGACACCGACTTCAGAAGCTGTTAAGTTTTTTATGAAAGTTATTTTATTAGTTTTTGGTTTTTGAAAAGTAAATTTATTTAGGTACATTGCATTTGCAGCGTAGCATTTCCCTGGTCACTTTTTTATAACACTTAAACTACGTTGTTGTGGCTACAAGGTTGTTTTTAGAATCCCGTACGTCCGAATGAAAAAACGGAACTCTTATGGATCACTCGTGTGTCTGTCTGTCTGTCATAGCCAATTTGCTTCGTATCTAATAACCATTTTTGGACGGCGCATAAGAAAATGAAAAAAAAAAAGTATTACGAACTGTATCGTGACATATCAAACCAAAGAGCTTATCGTAAGGGTCTAAGATATATATATTTTTTTATAATTTTATAATAAAAAGCTTTAACGTTATTTTAGAAAATAGATGAAAATTTACCATTCCTTTCATATGATCTCCGAAACTATTGAGGCAATTTTTTTTTTAAATACATAAAATAGTTTTATACTTACTTATAGATTAGAGGAGCTCGTGGCTAAGTAATAACAGCTGCATGGGTTGATCCATCAGGTTAAGCTACGCTTGCCAGTGTTGGTCCCTGTAGAGGGACGTGGTTATATACGTATGAATAAAAGACGAGTGTTCTGTACGACGTATATTTAGCGACTAAACCTAACTGACATGTCTATTCTAACTAAACTAAATACATAATATAGCTACTTAACACACTACACACTACACGTGGATAGGTGACCATCTTTACTTAACGAGACTCCTCCGTGCCTCGGAAAGCACGTTAAGCCAGTAAGTAGGTCTTGGCTGTCATTCGTGGATCTTTGACAGTCGTAACGGGTCGTCAGAAGCCCGAAAGACTGACAACTAGTATTACCCAGTCACTGGGTTCTGGGGGTCAGATAGGCAGTCGCTCTATGTAAAATACTGGTATTCAACTGCATCCGGTTAGACTGAAAGCTAACCGCAACATAATTGGGAATAGGCTAGGCAGATTGATTGATTTGCTTATAGATTACAGGTACAGTCTGTGAGAAGTCTATGGTCTTAAACTAACATGGTAGGTAAATCTCTCAATATTGTGCGTTACAAACTAACATTTGGAATGTATGGGAGAACATGTTTTTTAACTACAATGTTAAGTTTGTTCTTGGGATAAATTCATCCCAACTACGGAACCCTTCAGTGTGCGCGGTCCGACACGCACTTGGCCGGTTTTTTCAATACGTAATTGTTGAAAAAGTTGGTGAGTTGGTTTGCTAAAATATAGCAAACCAAGTTTCGGTGCATTTGTATTTTAGATCACTGGTTGTTTTATCCAGGTAGCATCAATAAATATACCATACGGTAGGAGCTTCACAGCTAGACTTATAACTGCTTCCTACCTACTTGCATATAACACGTAATAAACAGGCATTAACGTCGCACACCTCAAAAGCGAATTATATCGCGACGTTCAGACAGAGGCTCTTTCATGCGCGGCCATCCGGCGGCCATCCGGCGGCCGGATGCGCGCATCCTGACATCCACACCGCGGGTCAGGTTACTTAGTGGCCCATAATCTTATGTGATGGACTAAAATATGGGTAAATGTTTCACAAGATTGAACAGTACGTACCTTAATCAACAGCTCGTAAAAGCCCTCTACTGACAGCGGGTCTCCAAAACACTGCAGTAGTGAGCTATTCACATCATCACCCTTGCCAAAAGTAAAGGTGGTTGTAAATGGTTATCACATAATTAATTTGAAGACCAAATTAAATACAAGTCCCATTTACTTCCACGATGCAAGCTTCTTGCTTATGCCACATAATAAGATTGAAGCAACCAATGATTTGCATCGTCTGAAAACTGTTTTATTGTGCATCAACCTATGGTATGCCCCATCAGACAATTAAATCGTACTCATAACAGGTTTAAGAAATATTTGCACCTGAAACAAAATAGATTTTTCCAAAATCTTTTTTAATATAATCTACATCTGTCGATAATATTCTATACTAATAATAAAACTGAAAAGTTTGTTTTCTTGTTTGTTTGTATATGAACGCACTAAACTCTGAAACTTAGAGTCGGATTTAGAAAAAATCTATTTGCATTTGATAGCCCAAATTTTAAGTAAGGCTACTTAACCTCACGCTACAACTCTTAGGTGCCAAACTAAAAGAAAAAAAGCGAAAACGAAGTGATAGCGCGGGCAGGCGATGCGATGTGACGGGGTGGGTCGGTGGGACAAGAATTTTCACGCGGACGAAGACGCGAGCAGAAGCTAGTTGAGAATATAACAACGCGATTTGGTGGATGGCACAATTTAATAGCTTTCAATCTTTTGTAAAAATAAAACAATCATTTAAACATAACATGACGAAGGAGAAGATAGAGATGATAAAATAGTTACCTATTAATCACATAGCAGCTACTGGTGAGGTATAGACGGTGAGTGCAGTGACGTATGGCTTCGTCGATACGTCCGGCACTTCTTGAGGACCGTGGTGGATGTACACCTGAAATAACCCAATATGTTGGAACAGTTACTATTAACGAGAACAGTACATGCAATGCATGCTATATAATAGTAACGTTGAATGTTTGTCCGTTTGTGTGGACGGATGTTCCGGATTGGCGCAAAAACAGCTGAACAGATAATTTTAATCTCGGTAGTACGGTCCCGTGGAATATTTTCCAACATCAACGTAAAAGCTAGTACAATATAAATATAAGTAATGCATGTTTCCAAAAACTAAGAACTAAACATTCTTAGAGAACATAAAACACCGAGACTATAAAAACTAGAATCCTGTTGCCTCCTGGTATCCGTTTGAATGAGTGAGTCAGTCGGATGTCGAACCCAATACGGACTCAAATAGCCGATCACGTCTAATATTAAACCGAGGACACCTCACCGGTGAGATTAACATGTGTCGTAGGAACTGAACTACGTAGGTAGGTGGGTTCCTGGAAATGGGCATATTTTGATGCTGCAGTAAGTACAAGGTTTTCCTTTTTGAATGGTGTACATGAATGATTTATTTGGTCTAATTACCTTACCTGGTACCAAGAGTTATATTACCTAGAGAGAGAGAAAGAAGATACGTTTATTTGCGGTAACATGACGCATATAGAGAGTGATAATCTGTATTTTCTGCAAATAAATAATTCTTGAAAATTGTAAAAGAGTTTTTTGCGTTGCATTGCATTATTTACGTTGTTGAGCACACGAATTTTTCGAAGATATGAATTTTCTAATTGAAAATGTGTAAGGCAATTAGGGTGCTGATGTATGAACGTAAACGAGGCAAAAGGAGTATGTAAGGATCGTAGCAGGTGGCGTTCTGTAGTTTCTGCCTACCCCCTTGGGAAGAAGGCGTGAGTTTATGTGTGTAAATAATCATTGATTCTTGAATCATAAAAGATTGAAAAAATCTCCACCTCATTTTTTTTTACCTATCTTCTTAGTTTACTTTCTGCGAAAATCACTTTATTTCGTCCAAATGTCAAAATATAGGCCAGGGAAATCTGGGATGTAAACAATACAGGCTGACATCAAAAGGCCTCTCGAACTGAGATATACCTACCTAAATACAAACAATAGTTTGAAAAATAAAACAGCCAAATTATAAATCCATTGTTGACGACACGGTTGGCGCAGTGGTTGAGCGATTGACTGCTGCGCAGCATGTCGCGGGTTCGATTCCCGCACGGAACAAATATTTGTACGACCTACAAGTATTTGTTCCGAGTCTGGGTGTTTTTCTATCTATAATATGTATGTATTTACAAAAAAAAAAAAATGTATATAAGTAGTTTATCAGCCATCTCGTTACCATAACACAAGCATTAGGTTGCTTAGCTTGGGGCTAGATGGCGTTGTGTGATATGTCCAAACATATTTATTTATTTTATTATTTATTTATTCGTGAGCTTGTCGAACTAAACTATGAATTCTTTCAATATGCCTAAATTATTTTCAGTATAATCAAACTGAGCAAAGCAGTTGACGATTACGATAGTGTAGTAATGATACAGTAGTTATTTTTATAGAAAACGGCTAAAACCAGGCGCTTCGAAATCTCAGTCAGTACCTATACGTGAGGTTTCCGGCGACTGGGACCGCAATTAACTAGGACCGCGGTCCCAATCGCCGGATCTGTATAAAATAAATAATTTTCTTCCGGCGACCGTAACAGTTCGAGTGTGCGGCAGTAACGCACGGACGGACACGTATTTATCTACGAGCGGCCGTAGGTAATTAATTGTAGGTCACTACTCAGATAAACTAATTAATCTGCCTAGCCTTTTCCCAACTATGTTGGGGTCGGCTTCCAGTCTAACCAGATGCAGCTAAATACCAGTATTTTATATGGAGCGACTGCCTATCTGACCTCCACAACCCAATTACTGGGTAATACCCCTTGGTAAGACTGGTTGTCAGACTTTCGGGCTTCTGACGACCCGTAATGACTGTCAAAGATTCACGAATGACAGCCGGGACCAACGGCTTAACATGCTTTCCGAGGCACGGAGGAGTCTCGGTATGTAAAGACGGTCACCCATCCACGGACCAACCCCGGCAAGCGCAGCTTAGCCTGATGGATCGACCTGTACGGCTGTTATTATTTAGCCACGAGCTCCTCCATATAAACCACTGTAGGTTTATTATTCTGTGCCTATAGGCACGTCATTAAATCGCAATAGGTACTACTGTTGGCAAGCCACTCAATTAACAGGTAGAGGCGCCATTCCTCTCATATTCTTTGGCGAAATAAATCCCGCCGCGTCGCTCCGTGTCATTCAACGTCGCGGTCACTTGGCACGCGACAGCTATGTAGGTAGCTCCACGTTCCGCTGGTACCTCAGCTATTTCATTATCAATTTGGTATCGTCAATTCTCAACGCTCTTAGAATCACTTACATTGTGTACGAAAATAAATGCGTGTGGCTACTGTGTTTCCGCCGAGGTGAGACGGGTGTTTGGGCCTACATGACGCGCAGGTGTTACTTATGATTTTATAAACCGATTTAATAGATTGAAAATGAGTATAGGTAGGTACGATACGATACCGAATTTACCTCAGGACTTTAAATTACCTGAACTGATCTGGATCTATGGTTTTTTTTTTGTCTTACTAGAATCGCGATAAAATAAATATTAAATTTATTTCCACTTTTACAATTTAAATAAAAGCGATAGGTTAAATATTGTTTTTAAATTACTTACTTACTTACAGCTTACAGGAGGAGCTCGTGGTTAAGTTATAACAGCCGCACGGGTTGATCCATCAGGTTAAGCTACGCTTGCCGGGGTTGGTTAGTGGATGGGTGACCATCTTTACATACCGAGACTCCTCCGTGCCTCGGAAAGCACGTTAAGCCGTTGGTCCCGGCTGTCATTCGTGGATCTTTGACAGTCGTTACGGGTCGTCAGAAGCCCGAAAGTCTGACAACCAGTTTTACCAAGGGGTATCGTATTACCAGTTACTGGTTTGTGGAGGTCTGATAGGCAGTCACTCCATGTAAAATAATAGTATTCAGCTGCATCCTGTTAGACTGGAAGCTGACCCCAACATAGTTGGGAAAAGGCTAGACAGATTGATTGTTTTTAAATTACAAAAACCACTGGCTGTCTCCACTGGCACCCAGTCGTCTTTATGCAAATATTTATATGAGGTAGGTACGAGTATATTGACTTTTTTTTAATTTGCTTTAAGAACCATTTTATTATTTAAATCCTCAAAAACATTACTTATAATTATAACAAACAGCTCTACATGCTTTACCAGTCCACATCGAATAAATGTTTCATTTTGATAATAATTTCTAATCAGAGCGACTCTAATTAGTTTATTGGCACTAAGTCAACATTACAGGTGTATTGTCTTGTACCAGCCAGTTTATGATGAAGCATTTATTTAACGGTGTTAAAGCAGTAGCTGATAAATAGCATTAGAACTAATTTTTTAGATAGGTAGGTATAATGTTTTTATGAAGTTAATAGGCCGGTACTAATTTTATCGAATGGCTATTTTATGTCAATAACTTTTCAGTCAAAATTTACGAATTATTATTTGCCACTACTAAGATAATACGCAACTAATAAATACATAATATATTTACCTGTACGCATACATTCATAATTATCTAGTTAAAAATCTTACCGGAAAGGAAAATCCAAAAGACTGTCCATGTCCAAAAAATGTTTAATTAATAAATATTACCGTTTTTAAAAATACAATGTTACTAGAAAACGTAAACAGAGACTGATTGCAACAAAAAAACTGTTGTTTCACGAATTGGCGCGCGGAGTTTGATTAGTGATTCTACTAGACGCTAGATGGCGTTAGTAGTAGTTACTATGTTTGATGAACGACACGACTTGAAAAATTTCAGTCAAAATAATAATTATTTTTCCTTAGATATTAATTGGATTTGGTGTTTTTTAGTAACCGGATAAGTGACACTGACCATTTTGAGTAGATCTCATATCATAATTTGGTATCTATTTGATTTTTCATTCTGTTCAAGTCGGCTACGAAGATGCATGGTGAAAATAAATGTCATCTCATCATATTGGCTTGAAATGTGTACCACCTTATTGGTAAAAATGTAGGTACCTATAAATTGAAGATTACTTAGGTAAGGAAAAAATCCAGTACAATATTATAATTTATAAGTCACCTGCTAAATAAATATTTTTACTTAGCTTCATTTTCAATTGAGTATCTTATTTATTAAAACTTATCAGGACCTTGATATAATTATCCAAACTAACAGAAACATAGCCCCAATAATGACATTTTAACCCACATAATACAAGGTAAATGTGTAGATAATAAAAATTGTCTCGATTTCTGTGAACCGACACATCATACCTTGTCTCACAATCGCTAATTATTAGCTTCTTAGAACCACATGTGTGCAGGACAAAGGTCGCTTTTTATACGGTTTTTGTGATCACCTACTCTACACGACCATTCAATTTTAAAGTCTAACTTGCAAACATACAGTCCTATTTTCAACAACCTTCAATAAAGACCCTATAAAATTTGACACACAGTTTTGGATCTTATGTCATTGCAATAAGGGGTGGTTGTAAAGGTAAGTATAATGTTACCTGAGCAAGGTGGGGCCATGTGTGGGCGTCTTTGTTATAATAATGGCGGTCCTTTTGAACCGAACTGGGGAAAAAAAGGTCGTATTTGATAACATGTTGGGTTCTTGGAGCCGTCGGAAGGTAGACATGTACCTTACTCCGAAAATAAAAAAAAAACATTAGAAAAATAGACGTAGGAAATAATGGATGCAAGATGCCTACCTACAGACTACAAGGTAGGTAGGTGACTAAATTACATTAGAGCAACTTGGACACCGCGTTGCCTAAATTATTATCAATCAAAATCAATTGATTCGTTTTCAGCCAGATGAAATAATTTTGACAGTAAAGTAGGACTAAGAGTGACCTAAAAAACTTTTTTACAAAAAAATACAACCGACTTCCAAAAACAACACTACAAAGTGAAAAATAACTTTAATTTCGGAAGTCGGTGTCTAGTTAAATGTATTTTCGTTTTTTGCCACCGACTTCCGAAATTAAAGTTATTTTTCACTTTGTAGTGTTGTTTTTGGAAGTCGGTTGTATTTTTTGTAAAAAGTTTTTATTTTTCACTTTTTAGTTGTGTACCTACCCCACATAAATTCTAATACCACTACCTACAAAACAAACTAGAACATCATCCATATAAAAGTGGGGAAAAAAATACGTATTATTGAAGCTAACTCAAAAACTACCGAAGCAAAGTTAATCAATTTTATATGGGACCAACTGTGATGTATACCCTCTCGAATAAAACAAAAAAAAATCCAAATCGGTCCAGCCATCATTGAGTAATCGGGGAACATACATAAAAAAAAATAAAAAAAAAAAAAAAGGTTCCGACGAATTGAGAACCTCCTTCTTTTTGAAGTTGGTTAAAAAATAAGAAGGTTCCGACGAATTGAGAACCTCCTCCTTTTTGAAGTCGGTTAATAAAGTGGGCTGTGTACACCTAAGAAAGATAAACCTAGAAGTTGTAAGATAAAAGGTAGATTCAGATAGATGCAAAGTAGATTTGTAGGAGACGGCCATAAATCAGTTAACCATAATTGAATTATTTTGACAAGACTACCATATTTTAAAATGAAATTCACGACACGTCAAAGTCAATATAATAATACCCAAAGAACAGTATTCTAGACCTCTGTTACAATTGTAATCAACAACGCCATTGCGTCACTGACGCGGTGAAGACGCATGTACCCACCTCAGATAACACCTGACTCCTGACCCCACTTCCTTGGAACTAGCCTTATCAGTAGGTAAGTAACCATTACCCGTGTAAATACATTGAGAAACATTTGGCCACCGGCTTAAAGTTCCATTCCAATTCTCTGTATATTTTTCACTCTCTCTCCTCCTTCCATCCAGTACACAGTTATAATTTGTCAGCGTTATAGCAATTCTACTTTATATTTCTACTCTGTTCAAGTTACAGTAATTCTTTCAGTTGCCTATAAATAAATATGTCTCTACCTTTACTTTTTTCTTATTTCTTTCTTTTTGCTTTTTATTGTATTTGCATCTCGTTCTTTCTCTTTTGTTCTTTCTTCCTGGCTGCCTGTTAATCTCACCTGTAAAAACTCCTGGGCCCTATACCACAAAACTTTATAAGTCGACAATTCTACAAAATTGTTGAAAAGTAGAATAAATTGCGCAACACAGATATTACAAATATTGAGTTAAAATTTACAATTTACAATTCTTTCGCATTTTTAACCGGCGAAAAAAAGGAGGAGGTTCTCAAGTCGACACGTATGTTTTTTTTTTTTATAAAAACTTTTTTTAAAGTGACAAAGCGTGATAGATATGTGCGTAACATAAACCATCAAAAGCATGAGGGCTATAAATATTAGTTTGTAGACATGTCACTACAATTTACCTACATATTTGTATGGTTTTCCGTTACAATTGTGTGGCTTAGAGTTTTGTGGCACACGGACTTGTCAAATTTACAAAATCGTAAACTGTAACTTGTAATACTGGGAAGTTTTGTGGTCTATGCTCTCTTGGTACTAGTGGTGGGGTCACTTTTACCTACTGTGATAAGTTTCACTCGCTTTTTGTCCATTATCTCATAAACGATGTCTAAACTAAACTAAAGTCATCAAGCACACGCAAGCTCGCTTGCTTCGACACAAAAAATCAACGATTTCATATCATCATGTTCACGTATAGTTCATCATATTAAAAGTGATACATTATGAATCAACACTTTCTTACGGCTATAGTATACTACAACGTAGCACTGCACTGCACTGCTAACATGGGATTCACTTATAAGTGACTCCTATTTTAGCAGTGGAATTTTACCTATAGGTACCTACCCAAATGATGCAATATGGGCCACGATATTCCTACAATCTGCCGTACTGTGACGATAGATGGAATGTTGCCGACGTTACTAAGATGTCAGTGACACAAGGTCGCACTTTAGCATAAAGAGGTAACTAAGTAACTGCGCACGTTATTTATAATGATACCTATAGCTATTTCTAATGATATAACGTCTATGTCAAAGCAGTGATTTGAACATTCATTACAGTTTCTAATTAGTTTAAGATATCGTTTACACTGACTTGATAATTTTGATTTCGCTGTCAATAATACCCTCTAAGTTCATTTTCAAATGTGTATTGGTACTTAGCTTACCCGCTGGAGTCTCTTGAGACGCTGACTGATTAATGCTCATGGAATTATATTAGCTACGCTTGCCACGGTTAGTCCGTGGATGGGTGACCATGTTTACATACCAAGACTCTTCCGTGGCTCGGAAAGCATGTTAAGCCGTTAGCAGCTGTCATTCGTGGATCTTGGACAGTAGTAACGGGTCGTCAGAAAGTCTGACAACCAGGTTGTGGAGGCAGTCGCTCCATGTAAAATACTGGTATTCAGCCGCATCCGGTACGACTGCAAGCCAACCCCATCAGCTTGTTAGGAGCTGATCGCTGTACACAGGCTCTCCGCGCTTTGGCAATTTTCCAATTAAAATTGTCTAAAATTTTTTCAATTGCTGTTTTTAATCAATCGATTCTGAATCATCTTTTTTCAGGTAGGTATTGCATTGGTTTTGCCACGCGTTGTGTATCTATACAAACTATGTCTAACTAATGAATTAAGTAAACAGTGCAGCTTGGAACTGTAATCTATAAGAGAAATAGGGCGAGAATGGAAGTGGGCCGATAAAATAGGTTATCTGTGCGCGCTAAACTGACTATTCTGAATTTCTACGTAGGTATATTCATTTATCGCTTGCTGCTGCTACCGAAGAGATGACTGCTCCTATATTTTACCACTTCTTATTGGTGACTTTTAAGCCTGATTCTTAATGATTCATCATCAATTAGCGGATTTTTTTATCCCAAGTAATAAATACCTTGTAACATTTAAAAATATTCGACAATTGTAAGACGTGGAATAACTAATAAATATTATTGCTTTTTTTACGAACTGTTTAATAACTTATTTCATTCAATACAACCCCTATCGCATACCTATACAACAAGTATCCACAATAAAGGTGTTTTATCGTGTCCTCACCCCACACTATCTGGGGTCAAGCCGTTACTAAAATTGTACGTCGTGGCGATGATAAAGAGCCCAGTGACGTAGATATATTGTTTGGAAACTTAACTTTTTATGACTGATAAAGGTGGTGAGTGACCCCATTTGAGATTACCTACTGAAATACACTCGTTTTTTGACAAGTACCTAAGTATACATTATGTGCTCTACTATGAATTTCACATTATCTCTTTAAACTTCGAGATGTTTTAAAAACTATACAGAAATATACAGGGTCACTATACATCGGAACAGTTTGCGCGTTGATGGCCTCACACCGTTTATAGAATAAAGATATATTTGTGAACACAGTGTGTCATACAGCAGATTCCTTTTCACCTATTGTAGGAAACTATCAACTAGGTAGGTAGGTAGGTAAGTTACATTAAAATCCGTTCTATGTGATCGTGTCTTATTGTAACACCCTCAATCTGTAGTGAAAGAGATGCATTCTTCTTCATTTCATCTTCGTCAGTGTATCACCATCGACACCTAAATGTAGATCTTCTCGTAATCACGCCGCCGCCGTTGGCTTCAGTATCGTCTTATTCTTCATAATTTTTCTCTTTTGATTGTGATTTACAGGTTCATAATTATGTTCGATTTTCAAGTAGGTTGGTATGTGGGATACTTTCTTTCACGTCCAATTCCCCAACCTTTGTGATCACCAATCGGTTGATATTGTTTTGTTTGAGAAACTATTCGAGACGTGCTCACGCAGTGGCAAGGTGGTCTTCGTAAGGATTCAATCAATCAGCTGATTGGCTCGGGAAAATACCTGATTGGATGTACTGCAGTATGGCTTCAACGTTAGTAGGTACTCGTTTTAATTATTTATTTAGTACAGCCATTGATATACTACACCCTTGTATATCAATGAGTACAGCTAACAGATGATTCATTCTACAGCATGAGAGTAAGGCAAGGTGGCAAGGTGGTGGTGGTGAGGTACGAGTAGGTAGGTTGGTATATTTTTAAACCCAATTATAGCTGGATTTACAAATAACAGAACGGAGGTCTTCAGTTTGGACTTTCTATCAAAATCCAATATAAGTAGGTGCTACTTTTTTCGTCGAATAACGTTAGTTACTTGAGTATGGAACTCAATAAAGTCAGTTACTTGAGTATCACAGACTGGAAGTCACGGCGACCCAATGTAGTTGGGAAAAGGCACCTAGACGATGGACTTGAGTACCACAGACACTTCTTTCTTTTCAATTTCACGAAGGTAGGATGAAATCCCTTCAAAATAATACTTTATGACGTCTTTTGAATTTAACCGACGAAAAAAAAAGGCGAAGGTCCTCAAATCGACGTATAAGTTTCTTTTTTTTGTATTTATGATCTTTTTTTTCATACCTTTTTACAGAGTAGAACTTCTATTTGAAAGATTCTTGTTTTATTCGGCATACCTCAAAGTTGGTCCCATGTAAAATGTATTAACTTTGATTGGGTATTTTTTGAGTTAGCTTCAATCATAATACGTATTTTTCCCACTTTTTATGTGGATGATGTTCTAATTTCTTTAGCAGGTAGTGGTATTCGAATTTGTGTGGGGTAGGTAGGTACCAAAACAAAAAAGTGAAAAATAAAACTTGCAACCGACTTCCATAAAAACAAACTAGTGAAAAATAACTTTAATTTCGGAACTCGGTGGCAAAAAATTAAAATACAAAACCAAAGGCACCGACTTCCAAAATTAAAGTTACTTTTCACTTTTTAGAGTTTTTTTGGAAATCGGTTGTTTTTTTTTTTTTTTGTGAAACAGTTTTTTATTAAGTCATCTTCTTTGCGTGTCGATATGGCAATCTAAATGAAGTCGGCCCAGAATTTGGCTACGAGTTGATATGAATAAAGTGTATAATGCCTTATTTCAAACGTAACCGCCATTCCTTAATTACCTAACAGTGATAAACTCAGCATCCGCCTACAGTGTGCGGGCCTCTTACTGCAATCTCTTATCAGGCCATATCTTGAACCATTTCAGTTTAACGATGTATTAACAGCTAGAACACTGCGTTACTTTGTTGTCAAATACTGCAGTTAATTGCCAAGGAATTGAGATTTTAAAAGCAGGTTTTACGATGCTAGAAATAAATTATGTTAGGCTGTAAAGTTAGAGGAGGTACTTTGAAAAAATTGTGAGTGAAGTACTCACTTCATACAATGTTTAGCCTATTCGTCATCAGTTCATCACACTGTTTTATGAAGCGGGAATTTTGGTAGTCTTTACGAGTGTATTTTGTTGTTATTAACACAAACGGGATATTTACCATGTTTACTGTTAGATTCGAGTTCCCGATAGGTATTTCGGCACTGTTGCAAGCACCATGATCAAGGATAAACTCAATCTGACGAACACGAATAACGAATCTCTCGAATCTAACAGTAAACATGGTAAATATCCCTTTTGTGTTAATAATAATGTTGGTGACCATGACAGTTTAAAAACTTATATTTTGTTGTTTTAGGTTTAACGAAAAACTGCACATTTTTTATCACTCGTTTATTAATTAGTGATTATTGATCAATGCAATGAAAAAACTAAAATTTTACAAAAGCCCAGGATCTGATAACATTACAAATGAAACTCTAAAATTAGCTACACCTATGCTAGCTATAACTTTTACAAAACTGTTTAACCAAATTCTGGAAACTGAAGAGACACCCACTCAACGGTCAGAATCCAACATCATTCTAATCTATAAAAAAGGAGATCCAAATGACATTGGAAATTACAGACCAATAAGCCTGCTACCATGCATTTACAAGCTCTTCTCCTCAATTATTAACGAGTGAATAAGCTCCACAATAGAAGCAAGATAACCTATAGAACAAGCGGGATTTAGGAAAGGATTCTCTACTATTGATCACATCCATACGCTTGAGCTTCTTATAGAGAAGTGCCAGGAAAAGCAGAGACCACTCTATCTTGCATTCATTGATTACCAGAAGGCTTTTGACACCATTTCACATGACAGCATATGGGAATCTTTAAGGCGACCAAAAATAGAAGAACAATACATACAAGTAATCAAAAACATCTACAAGATTAGCAGAAATAGAGTGAAACTAGAGACAGCTGGTCCCTGGTTTCCAGTGAAAAGAGGAGTAAAACAAGGTGACCCCCTGTCCCCTAAGTTGTTCATAGCTACACTAGAATCTATAATCACCACACTAGACTGGAGGAGATACGGCATACAGATTAAAAAAGACTACCTAAGTCACCTAGGATTTGCAGACAACTTAGTGTTAATTTTGGAAACTAGTTCTCAACTACAAACCATTTTTTTTTTTAATGAGGAATAGCGAAAAGTACTTTTGGAATTTTGATGAAAACTTACGTACTGCATCTTTGGGTTTTTGAAAAATCTATATTTCTAGCCAGAAATCGTACCCGTTGGTTTTGAAAAAAAAAACGTACTGTATTATTAATTACACCATTCGATATGTTAAAAAAAAATAAATAGTGCGTGGTACACCATCTTAAGAACTTTTAGTTTGGAGGATACTCTGAGAGACTTAAATATATGAATGAGACGCAAAGTTCTGGTGGTGACGGCGTCAATTTGTCGGTCCCATCTCAGTCCGTCGTCTATCTGTACTCCGAGGTATTTAACACACTCGGATCTTGCAAGCGGAAGACAAGTGCAGTGCATGGGCAGGTTTGTGCAGGAATGATCAGTTATACTAAAGGAAGGAGGTGGCTGTGTGTTACGTCGTATAGCAAAAGGAATATAAGTCGTTTTTTGTAGGTTTAATGTGAGATAGTATGAGCTTAACCACATCATAACCTTAGCCATGGCCGTCTCCGCGTTTGTTTTTACAATGTCCCAAGTGATTCCATCTACAAGAATTGCGGTGTCGTCAGCGTAAGTATAAATCCTACCATTTGGGAGATTCAGTCTGCAGAGGTCATTTACGTAGATCTGAAATAGTGTGGGGGAAAGGATCCCTTCCTGCGGAACTCCATAGGACACGAGAAACTCATCACTTAAGCGAGTATCAATTTTATTTATTTATTTATTTATTTATTTTTGCTAGCATGTAAAACACTGGTTAGTAGGCATGCATTAAAATTTCATGACACCGTATTAAGACATGCACCCTGTAAGGGCACTGCAAATGTTTCTTAACAAGTTAATAATACATATAATATTTACACTAATTATTACAATTCATTACAATAAACTAAACATTAATGAATATACAT
The DNA here is from genome assembly GCA_946251885.1 of Cosmia pyralina. Taxonomy (NCBI): domain Eukaryota; kingdom Metazoa; phylum Arthropoda; class Insecta; order Lepidoptera; family Noctuidae; genus Cosmia; species Cosmia pyralina. The sequence goes on along the minus strand of OX276348.1, from coordinate 1,017,713 downwards.
TTTTCATTTTAGTCATGCATAAAATATAATATTGTCATTTACGAGTATTGTTTCACATTTACGTCAAGCATTGTTGTTACTAGGTCAATCGATTCAAAATTTGTCAGCTTTAAATTCTTCAACGGTATAGTAGCCTTTCTTTATTAACAGAGATTTCAACTGTTTCGAGAAAATTGAGTCATTTGGTAGGGATTTTAAACTTTCCGGTAGTTTATTAAATAAATTAGCTAGCCTTGAATATGGGCTTTTCCCAATAAATTTTAAATTTGTGATGGGTAGTACTAGTCTATTCTTGTTCCGTCGGTTATAGTTTTCATACAGCTCGATATTAGATTTGAAGAGGTGCTTATTTTTCCTGACGAATATACAACTTTGCAGTATATATATTGCTGGTAGTGTGAGAATTTTTTGTTTAATAAATGTGTGTGTGTTAATACATTGCCTACGATTTTTTTAGGTAATCCTTAAACATTTCTAGAGGCATTCCACGCACACCAATATTTTCCAGCTTCTTGATGAGTTTGGGAACAGAGACCGCTTTCCCCAAAGACTGCAAGCAAGATTGTTCAACTCACAAAGTCACAACGTCACAAGGCTTCAAACTAGAAGCAAGCCGTGCCATTCTTCAGAGTTCAGTCTATGAAAACTCTAGAGAGAAAAGACTCCAGCTTTTGTCATGAAAAAAAAGAGGCTCATTGTCTATACCTAGCTGTTATTCTCTAGAAACTCGTGTAGCTTAGAAACTAATTAATATTTCTTTAATTCCTAGACTGTTCCCACATGTTTCAAATACAACAAAAAGCATAACACTAGATAGGTACTTACAGCCATTACACAGTTCCAATAATCTACCTACTGTATCATATCACTCAAACACACAAACACACCTACACTACACCCATTATATTGCAGTACACACACATCAAACACTGTCCGAAATAATAACACCTACTTACATACACACACATGTGTAGTGATGACGTCATCCGACAACCTGTCGCCCGCGCCGTGTAATTAAACCCGTCCAAGGGTGGTAGGGAGGGGACACTGTCGATTTCTGTTTATTGTCGATTAATGATGACACCTACGATGCGTACCCTGTAATGACCAAACAAGGTTTCGAAGTAACAGCAGTTACAAAAGTTGTAAGTGTTTACTAATATAGAGTAATGTAATGTCGGTGTTGACTTGTTACTTGCCAATGCTTGTGTTCGGCAAGAAATGATACAGAATATTCTTGAACAAAATATTTTTATTTTTACCCGTCCTTAGTCATATTCTTGATTACTTATGCTCTCCAGGCATTCACTTCAAGTATTCAAGAAATATCTTTTCTGTTCGCGACGACGCATCATCAAAAACATGAAAAGTTAGGCGTTTCCATAGTGTCAGCTGCGAGACCCTATCTGGCGCACGCTAGCGCAAGTAGCGGAGGGACCGCCATCGTATAACGTACCGAGTCGCGAATGAGCTACGTTTTTGTTCGCTACGATGCGTCACCAAACAGTTGTTTATAGTTTAATTTATTAAGAATAACAGTAAAATCAGTTCAAATAGTGTTTTATAGTTAGAAAACAGTGAAAAATAGTGTTTCCTAAGGAAAACGTGAGTACCACCCCTATAAACTCCAATTAAGTGGGCTACATAGCCGAAATTATAGTTTAATTGGTGCGTCCAGGTACCCTAGACCGAGACCTAGCCCTGGACGTACCATTATAGTCCTGAAAAGCCTACTTGATTGGATTTATAGGGGTCGGAAACTTTAATTTGCTGTTTTTTGGTGACTCGTTTTAGCAATTTAGGTTTTCAGGGCCTGTCACGCCCTGAAAAATATAGATGTAATAATGAATTTTTCATAGTTTTTTAGGTCATTAGACCAGCTTGAGATACCTGCTTACCCCGTTGAAATATCTTCTTTGGTTATCGAATAAAATAGTTTGAAAAATAATTTAAAATCAAAACAATTAACATTTTTGTATTTACACGCTGAAATCTTTTCAGCGAATATAGTTACAGGAAATGCAGGTGTCTCAATCGCTGGACAATCTAATGACGATTGTAACGGTGTATAATATGATGTTATTATAGCCATTTTTCAGCTGCTAATAAGCACTTTTGTAAAATTTTTGAAATAAAAATAAACTCTAAACCAGGAGACGGTTCGCGGTTCTCGTTAAGGTAAAGTTTCGAGGTACCTTAGCGCGCAAGCGAAAACATAGAATCGTAGCCATCGGCATGGTACCTACACTTCGTTCTGTTCCTGAAGAGTTACGCAAATCGTCTCCTGAAATCTCCTGAAGACTTATCAAAATCGCTGTTATTATTTCATCTTCAAGAAACCCTTCCCCGTCAAGACTTCACACATAGCTGCTGGTCGCCAGTCTGCAGTTATCCTGAGCCTATAGGTACAGGACGTCAGCGCCGTTTGGACTAGGAGGCCTAACCTCAAGCAGGGATACACCTGGATAGGCATTACACACTCCTTCAACACACCGCGTCCGACGATCACGCCCGTCCAGTACATTTTCTGGTCCTTACGAGCCGGATAGCAACTGGGACCAGCTACGACCCCGGCCCGCCCAGTACATTTTCTGGTCCTTGCGAGCCGGATCGCTGCGGCTGGGATCATCTGTTCCTGTGAAGAATGAAGATAGATCTCTGAAGATTCCTGAAGATTTATTATAGAAGAATCAAGATTGAAGAGTCAAGCTCGAAGACTGAAGATTTATCACTGAAACCTTATCACACAATTCAAGTTTGAAGATTCGTTGCGAAGACTGAAGATCCATAATGAGGTTTACAAGATCACAAGGCAGAGCACCAGAATCCTCGACGATGGAGGTGGGCAGAGAACGCAGTACTACGGGCATCCGTCATGAGCAACCACCGCGATCACCGTCCACCGTCGAAGGAACCGAGCAGCGCCCCGCCCCCCGGGAGGGAGAAGATCTGCCTGTACGAGCACAGTCTGAAAAGCAGCCGTATATTTCTGGAGAGGGAACCCAGTCGGAGGGAACTTCAGACGAAACAATAAACAGAACAGTACAGCCAAGAATAGAAAAAGATTCAGAACAGGAACACCGCCGAACCATGCCGATGACTACCCGGGGTGACGCCCGTACCGAACAGAACAAGCCGCCGTCGACTACGAATAGAACGACGCGGTCAAACAGAAAAATTTCAAAAGCACGTGAAGACTTATTGAAGATTAAGTTGGAACTTGCTCAAATAGCACTTCAAAAAGCCGAGGAAGAAGACTCCGACGGCGAATATATGGATGATAGAAGCTCAAACAATGAGTACGTGCGTTCCTGGCTTGAAGAGGCACCAGAACCAGCGCCGCCGAAAGGGGACAACGCCGCCGAGGGGGACTACAGAAATAGAAGCCGTGTGCAACAGCGCCCCCCTGTGGTCGCCGATGCTATAGCGGGCCTCCAGACGCAATCGAATCCTACAGTAAATGAAGTGAGAAACAACACAGTGCCCTCCAAAGAAGCAATAGAAGACACCAAGGGGAAAGACTCACTCCGTCCTTTCATAACGGAGTTGACGTCCGCTATAGCGTCGCTCGCCGACAGGAAAACAGAACAGTGGACATCGAACCAGCCCTCGGCGTCAAAGGCCATCATGACCTTACCGAACTTCAGCGGAGCACATACAGAATGGCTTTCATTTCGTGCCATCTATGAAACAACAAGAACATACTTCAATGATGTTGAGAACACAGCAAGACTCCGAAGAAGCCTGCGTGGACGTGCGTTGGAAACAGTGAGCTCAGAACTCATTGGAAATGCCAGACCTGATGACATCATGAGGGAACTCGAGCTGCAATTCGGCCGTCCAGACTCAATCGCTCAAGCTGAAACAGACAGGCTACGTGGGTTGCCGCGCTGCAGCGAATCACCAAAAGATATCTGCAACTTCGCAAGTCGAGTCAGAAGCGGCGTAGTCACTCTGCGCGCACTGAAGAAAGAACATTACTTGATCAACGCTGAGCTGATGCGATTACTGACAGAGAAGATGCCGAACTCCCTGCGTGTACAGTGGTACCGAACATATACCGAGAAGTACCAGTCGCTTCCAGATCTCTCACTCTTCAGCGACTTCATCACCGAGCAAGCTCGTTTCTGCAGCGCCTTCGCCCCGCCAGAGAACATCAGCCCTGTTGAAGCAACGTCCTCCAAGCGTGTCATACAGAGAACTCACGCAGCTACAGACAACACAGCCAATAAATGCCGTATCTGCGATAAGGAGGGACACTATGCTTCTGATTGCAAGAAGTTCAAAGAGGGATCCAGTGACGAGAGATGGGAACTCGCGAAGAAACTCAATCTCTGTTTCCGATGCCTGCGAAGCCGTCGCAATGGTCACACATGCAAAGCGAAGAAGTGTGACGTCAAGGGATGTATAGCCACGCATCATCGGCTTCTTCACTACAACAAGAAGCTAGCAGCGACGGATGTCGAGAAGCCCGACGCTTCGGAACAGAAGAAGGAGGCTCAGGAAACGGTAGCCAGCTCAAGAACAACATCAAGTCACGCCTACCTCAAAATAGTACCGGTTCGAGTCATAGGACCGGCGGGAGAAGCTTCTACTTTCGCACTTCTCGATGATGGATCTACCGTTTCCTTGATCGACGAAGAAATATCGAAGCAAGTCGGAGCGGAGGGCCATATCGACCCTCTGAAGATAGGTGCGATCGGAAACACCACAATCGACACTCCTTGTTCTCGAAGAATCACAGTAACTCTCGCAAGCCAGCTGAAGAATAGGGTGCCATTCAGAGCGCGCACCATACCGAAGCTCAACCTCGCACCGCAGACAGTCAGCGAAGAGGACGTTGCACATTGCAAACATCTAGATGACCTCAGGCAACAGCTGATTTACGACTTAGGCGCACCGAAGATACTCATCGGTCAAGATAACTGGCACCTATTATTGGCCAGTGAGATTCGAAGAGGACCGAAACACCAGCCTGTTGCGTCGCTAACCACACTGGGCTGGACACTTCACGGCGCGCACACTAGAATACTGGGTCAGCAGGTGCATTACGTCAACCGACTTACAGCTAGCGATGAAGATCTAAACGAACAGCTTCGTGAATTCTTCGCTATAGAATCGCTGGTTATCAATCCGAGACGACCAGACTCCGATCCCGAGAAGAAAGCAGAAGATATCTTGACTCGTCACACTCAGCAACTAGAAGATGGACACATAGAAACAGCCATGCTGTGGAAAAATGAAAACATAGAAATGCCAGATAGTTACGGGACAGCACTCAAAAGGCTCGTCTCAATAGAAAAGAAGCTCGATAGCAAACCGGCTCTTCGAGACAGATACACAGAACAGATGGACTCACTCATCCGAAAGGGATACGCTGAGAAGGCGCCCAAAACCACCACACCGGGTAGAACTTGGTACCTGCCTCACTTCGACGTGTTCAATCCAATGAAGCCTGAAAAACTCCGCATAGTACATGACGCTGCCGCCAAGTCAGGAGGGCTGTCACTCAATGACTTCCTTCTTACTGGACCGGACTTGCTGCAGTCGCTACCCGGCGTCATGATGAGATTTCGACGTCACCGTATAGCCATTTCCGGTGACATAGCGGAGATGTTTATGCAGGTGAAGGTGCGACCACAGGACAGAGACGCCCTTCGATACCTGTGGAGAGGCAATAGAAGAGAAGGGTCGCCCGAAGAATACCGCATGACGTCCATCATATTCGGCGCGGCAAGCTCGCCGTGCACAGCCATCTTCGCGAAGAATTGGAACGCGAGAAGGCATACAGAAGAGCATCCAGAAGCAGTGGAAGCCATCATACAGAATCATTATATGGATGATTACCTCGATAGCTACGCGACAGTAGAAGAAGCGACACGTATCGCAACAGCGGTGAAGAAAATTCACCAACAGGCGAAGTTTGAACTAAGAAAATGGGTTTCAAACAGCACGCAACTCATAGAAAATATAGACGCCACACAGATCCGAACTGAAGTCGTCAGCATCGGAAATATAGATACAGAGAAGATACTCGGCCTGATATGGCGACCGAGAGAAGACACGTTAGGCTTCAACCTGACACTCGCCCGCCTACCGAAAGGCGTCATAGAAAAGGAGGTGCCAACCAAGAGAGAGGCATTGAGAATCGTCATGTCACTATACGATCCGCTCGGACTCGCTTCACCAGTAACAATTCGAGCCAAGCAAATACTGCAAGAGGCATGGAGGCGAGGAATCGACTGGGACCAGTCGCTAGACGAAGACCTAGCGACCCAGTGGAAGAGCTGGATACAGCACCTGCAACAGCTCAAGAATGTCAGCATACCAAGATGCTATCCAGGTTACAGCGAAGCCAGAGAGACACAGGTCCACGTGTTCACCGACGCAAGCGAAACGGCATACGCAACAGCAGTATACTGGCGAGCCACGACAGAAGACGGCCAGCATCACGTCAGCCTCGTCATGGCCAAGGCAAAGGTGGCACCATTGAAGCTGCAATCGATACCGCGCCTCGAACTACAGGCCGCGGTAATGGGAACCCGTGTAGCAGCAGCTGTCATACGCGAGCACCACATCAAGCCCGCATCGGTGACATACTGGTCAGACAGCAAAACCGTTCTGACATGGATAAGGAGAGGGGCACGAGTATACAAGCCGTTCGTCGCCCATAGAATAGCTGCCATAGAAGAGAATAGCAAAGTCGAAGACTGGCGATGGGTACCTACAAAGATGAATATCGCTGACATCGCTACCCGTGACGTGCCACATCACTTTGACTCACATCATGAGTGGTATTGTGGCCCCAAGTTCCTGTACGAAGAGCCGTCTATGTGGCCAACAGAGAGACCTCCCATAACAGGGGAGACAGGGGAAGAAAGGACTCTAACCGCCGTCGAAGAAACCGACGTCAGTAAATTAATAGAAGCCATACCAGATCCTACAAAGTTCTCAAAGTGGGAACGACTGCTCCGAGCTACAGCAAGCGTACTACGCTTTATATCTCTTTGCCGAGGACAGAAGGAGAGAACGTTCTACAAAAGAACAAGACAGAACACAGAGAAGGATCCTGACTGGCGAAAACAGAAAAAAACAGCACCTCTCCCACCGAAACGAACGTCGAAGCCATCAGAAACGGCTAAGAAACAAATTATAGAAGCTGAATTTCTCCATCAAGCAGAGAAGATACTCGTACAAGTCGCGCAGCAACAGTCATTTGCAGCAGAAATAGCCAGACTCCGAGAACAGAAGACACTAGGAAAAGATAGTCGACTGCGGCCGCTGCAAATAGAAATCATAGACAACGTTATACGACTAAGAAGCCGTATAGCAGCGACCAACGAGATCACCGATGATGTGAAACGTCCACCTATATTACACGGTGACCATCACATCACACAGATGTACATAGACTGGACACATCGCAGTCTACAGCATAGTGGGACAGAACTCACAATTAACGAAGTACGGCAGCATTACTGGGTCGTCAAGATGCGACCAACAGTGAAGAAGGTGGTAGCACAGTGCCTACAGTGTCGAATTCGCAAGGCCCAAGCACCCGTTCCGGCGACCGGCGATCATCCGAAGACGCGCCTCGCGCATCATCAGAGGCCGTTCACATACACCGGGCTAGATTATTTCGGCCCGCTATCAGTCACCGTCGGTCGTCAACATCAGAAGAGATACGTAGCTCTGTTCACGTGTCTCACCACCAGAGCCGTCCACCTCGAGATCGCCGCTAGCCTCAGCGCAGACTCCGCTATACAGGCGCTGCGCCGATTCGCTGCTCGTCGAGGCTGCCCAACCGAAATACACTCCGACAACGGCACCAACATGCACGGGGCCGACAAGGAGCTCCGAGACGCCTTCCGAGAGGAGGCCAGTCGTCGAGGCATCGTGTGGCGCTTTATAACGCCATCGGCGCCATTCATGGGAGGCGCCTGGGAGCGTCTAGTGCGCTGTGTGAAGTCCGCACTATATACTGTGCTCACAGAAAAGCACCCACACGAAGAGGTGCTGTCCACACTGTTGTGTGAGGCAGAGTACACGGTAAACAGCCGACCGCTGACGCACGTATCCGTGGACAGCGAAGACGACGAGTCAATCACACCGAACCACTTTCTACTTGGTGGGTCGGCGCGATTACCATCACCCGGCGTGTTCTCCGAGGAAGACGTAAACAATAAGAGGCTATGGCGTCGAACACAGATACTCGCCGACATGTTCTGGCGTCGCTGGGTCAGAGAATACCTGCCGGAGCTTCAAAACCGGCGGGAGCCGCATAGCCGCGGACCCGGACTACAGGTGGGCGACCCCGTGCTCATCGCAGACGGCCAGCTGCCTCGTAACACGTGGCCGCGAGGCCGCATAGTCACCATATTCCCCGGGGCCGACGGAGAAGTCCGGATCGCTGAGGTGCGCACTGCCGGCGGCACCTTGAAGCGTCCGGTGAAGAAACTCGTCCCATTACCGAAGTAGCAGCATAGCGTCGCGACGGCATAGCGCCGCGACGGCGAGCGTCGCGACGGCAGAGCGTCGCGACGGCAGAGCGTCGTGGCGGCGAGCGTCGTGGCGGCGAGCGTCGCGACGGCAGAGCGTCGTGGCGGCGGGCGTCGCAGCAGCGAGCGCCGTGGCTACAGTCGTCGCTCACCGGAGAAGATGCAGCGCCGCGCCGACGCCGCTACGAGTCGTCACAGCGCTGCACGGCGGGAGAGATGTTCGCGACGACGCATCATCAAAAACATGAAAAGTTAGGCGTTTCCATAGTGTCAGCTGCGAGACCCTATCTGGCGCACGCTAGCGCAAGTAGCGGAGGGACCGCCATCGTATAACGTACCGAGTCGCGAATGAGCTACGTTTTTGTTCGCTACGATGCGTCACCAAACAGTTGTTTATAGTTTAATTTATTAAGAATAACAGTAAAATCAGTTCAAATAGTGTTTTATAGTTAGAAAACAGTGAAAAATAGTGTTTCCTAAGGAAAACGTGAGTACCACCCCTATAAACTCCAATTAAGTGGGCTACATAGCCGAAATTATAGTTTAATTGGTGCGTCCAGGTACCCTAGACCGAGACCTAGCCCTGGACGTACCATTATAGTCCTGAAAAGCCTACTTGATTGGATTTATAGGGGTCGGAAACTTTAATTTGCTGTTTTTTGGTGACTCGTTTTAGCAATTTAGGTTTTCAGGGCCTGTCACGCCCTGAAAAATATAGATGTAATAATGAATTTTTCATAGTTTTTTAGGTCATTAGACCAGCTTGAGATACCTGCTTACCCCGTTGAAATATCTTCTTTGGTTATCGAATAAAATAGTTTGAAAAATAATTTAAAATCAAAACAATTAACATTTTTGTATTTACACGCTGAAATCTTTTCAGCGAATATAGTTACAGGAAATGCAGGTGTCTCAATCGCTGGACAATCTAATGACGATTGTAACGGTGTATAATATGATGTTATTATAGCCATTTTTCAGCTGCTAATAAGCACTTTTGTAAAATTTTTGAAATAAAAATAAACTCTAAACCAGGAGACGGTTCGCGGTTCTCGTTAAGGTAAAGTTTCGAGGTACCTTAGCGCGCAAGCGAAAACATAGAATCGTAGCCATCGGCATGGTACCTACACTTCGTTCTGTTCCTGAAGAGTTACGCAAATCGTCTCCTGAAATCTCCTGAAGACTTATCAAAATCGCTGTTATTATTTCATCTTCAAGAAACCCTTCCCCGTCAAGACTTCACACATAGCTGCTGGTCGCCAGTCTGCAGTTATCCTGAGCCTATAGGTACAGGACGTCAGCGCCGTTTGGACTAGGAGGCCTAACCTCAAGCAGGGATACACCTGGATAGGCATTACACACTCCTTCAACACACCGCGTCCGACGATCACGCCCGTCCAGTACATTTTCCTTACAAAAAACACAACAACAACAATGTATTCTTGTTGGGCCAATCGGTAACATATGAGATTATAAATGATTCATTTTAATAAAATTACCATAGTGCCTTGTCTATATTCGATTAGGTAAGCCAAGTCCTGCCTGACTTCTACGAACTTTCGTCAGCAATATTTAAAGATAGATTTCCTTAAGAACAGGATAACAAAACCATAAATATTAAGCTTCCAGATTTTACACTTCTGGACACATCTTTTGGCCCACCTTGTATTTTCAGTTTCGTTTGGTCCTAGCTAAAATTTTATATTAGGTCGAGAAAAAAGTTTTTATGCAGTTTTGAACCTGGCACATTCACAATTTCATTCAATAGTCTTTTTTTGAATTTCGAACACAGAATTTAAAGAAACAAAAGACAATTCGGAGCCTGTTTGTTGATATCAAACAATCGAATACTAAGAAAACTTGGTTTTATTGGTTTACTTGGATTTAATTCTTGAAAAAGTGATTGATATCTTTGGTTTTGCAACAAACATTACTTATTCTTAACATTAAGGTGAGGTTCTATCAATAATCTATGGATACTTCAACTGAAGTCGCCGCCCAAGCTGTGGCACTTATTCAGGCCGGACACAGCCAACGAAACGTGAGTGCTCAACTTAATTTAAGTCGATCTGCGGTCCGAAATGTTTATCGGAGGTACCTAGAGACTGGCGCCTTTGTTCGTCGCCAAGGAAGGCCACGATCTCGGGTCACAACTGAAAGGCAGGATCGATTCATCGTGACGACCAGCTTGAGAAATCGTCACCTTACTTCCATTGAGATACAAAACCAACTTCGCGACTTCCACGGAGTATCTGTGAGCGCTCGAACTGTTCGGAGAAGGTTAAAAGAACGCGATATGGTACCACACAAGCCAGCTAATGGCCCCAAACTAACGCGAGCCCACCGAACAGCGCGCCTTCATTTCGCACGCAGTCATTTAAATTGGACACAGCAAGATTGGAGCCGTGTATTCTTTTCTGATGAGTCTAAAATTGTGTTACATGGCAATGATGGAAGGAAGAAGGTCTACCGACGTAAGGGAGAGCGTTTCGCACAATGCTGCTTTGAAGAGAGGGTTGCTTATGGCGGTGGCTCATGGACTGTCTGGGGCGGTATATCCGCGAGCGGCAAAACTCAACTTGAGGTTGTTACAGGACCACGGCTGCCAACATTAAATGCTGAAAGGTACATTCGTGAGTGCTTAGAACCTCACGTGATACCATACGCGGACTATGTGGGCCCAAATTTCCTTTTTATGCATGATAATGCAAGAGCCCATGCGGCCGGCATCGTCAGGGAATATCTTCGGGATGTGAACATCACAGTTATGGACTGGCCAGCCAGAAGCCCAGACATGAACCCCATTGAGCACATGTGGGACGAGCTAAAAAGACGTGTTAGGGCTCGTGAGCCAGTTGCCCAGACGATGTAGGAGTTGAAAACTGCCATAGAAGAGGAATGGGAGATGATCCCTCAAAATTTCATAGAGCGGTTGATAAACTCTATGCCTAATCGTATGAGAGCTGTGGTAGATGCCCATGGAGGCAACACGCGTTATTAAATTAAACCTTTATTTGATAAAACATGTTTTTTATTCAAAAATCAATTGCCTTTAACAAGGCGCATATCCGACTTGTTAGGCGTAGCTCCATGTCGTACGGTATTCTGAATTCAAATTTAAAACAATACGATCGAAAAAGATGGTAAAATGTATCAGGTTTAAAACTGCATCAACAGTTTTTGTTCAATCTAGCAATCATATTTCGGTAGGGGCCATCGAAACCTAAACTCTAAGGTGGGCCAATAGATGTGTCCAGAAGTGTAGTTTCCTTTTACTTTCAAGTATTCTGCCGTTTAGTTCGTTTTGGACACGGATGTCTTCTCTTTCAGATAAACTACTGTAGCACCTGGTGCAGTACTGGGTAATCAGAATTTTGATATATGGCATTATCAGTAGCTAAGTCCATACGTACTTTCAAGATGCAAGCAGGGCACACTGGACATGATGTTTATTGTCCCATTATTGAAACAATTACATAAAACTCGACCAACTATCGAGTAAGGTGCGCGTCCCTATCGTCGACCCCCGCGGCACGTCGTTTTATTAAGGCGCGTTTTTTGTGCGGCCACACGTGCTGCCCATACCTCGGCCGTCTTGTCCGACACGATATTGTGTGCTGTGCCCGCTGTACCTATGTCCACAATGCTTATTATTTTATTCTAGTGTTAGGTAGTTAAAGAAAAAAATGGTCACAGTAATGGGTGAAACAGAGATGGGACTGTGTCGAGGATTTAGAGTAGACTGTACTGAGCCTGAAGCTTTGTTTAAGTAAAAATCAAGGAGAGAATATATTGTAGTTATTTATAGTATAGAAATGACGCAATTGTCAAAGTAAACAAGAGGGCTAGTCAAACATTGACCGAACAATATACATTGGACAGTCAAAACTACCAACTTTCAAAATAGAGATAAAAGTAACAAAGACTAATGAATTAGATAGTCACGAGCCAGCATTTTATCTCACAAAACAATAACATGTCTTGGAAAATCTTTGTTTCAACAACTATAGGAAACTCGTAAATATATTATGCAAATTATGAATACCACAAGGCATAAAGATTGCAACAGAGTATAAATAGTTAGCGAGTACTACACGCGCTAGATAAGACCTATATGCAATACCTACTCTGTGAATACTTGCTCTTTGACATCTCAGTAGGTGTATGACGTATTTAATGTGCGCGTAACGTATCAGTTTTCACCGAGAAAGGTCACGATAACGCCCACAAGTCACAGGAGTGACAAGTTTATACTTAGATGGTGGACACATAGAGGAGCTGATGTCTTGGGAGTAAGTTGAGTATAGTTTGCGCTAATTCAAGGACGTACCGAATGATAATAATGTTTACTGACACTTCATTTGAAACTAGTGGCGTAATGATGAGCGTCTACACACACACACGTGTCATGCTTTTAAGAATAAGAAGAACTCAATTGTCCTCGTTGTATAAAATAATATGGTTACGGTGGGTACAAATACGTATTCTAAATAATATGTAGCTATGAACAGTCATTTTATATTTCACAAGAATGAATATACGATCCATCCCCACAATAAGTTAAATAAAAATCAAATAAACTTCCAACAAACTGGAAAGACGCTCAACAATCAAGTCGTACCTAAACATAAAACATTCCCCAAAGAATAATCCACTATTCAATATTCCCACAATGTTTACGACGACACTAGAAAACTGAAACTCTTTCAACATAGTCGTCTAACTGAGTTATTCTATTTTCTACGGTGTAAGATTGCAGGCTGCAGTAAAATAGTTAGAAAATAATATGACAGAGTCGGCCGCGGGAGATTGGAAAACTTCGAGCAAGTATCCGTTTATGGCTTGCGAAGTTCGTGGAGACGTTGGATTTGTCGCCTCACCTAGCCGTGATGGCGGGTAATGATCGTAATGTCGCCGACAACTTTTGTTACGTTTGGCAAAAATTGGCGTTTGTATTCGAAATGTATTTTTCGGATGGACGATAGTTGGGGCTTCTACCTCAGGGGACACCTGTGTTCTTGTTTGTTGTGGCTTTGATGGCTCTTTGACTACAACTACGAAATAGTGTAGGTAGACACTATACTGTGACATTTATGTATTGGTAGATGTTTTTGGTTTTGAGGCAGTGTCAATTTCAGCCTCGATATTTTTGGTTTTACGTCAAGCCAGTTTTTATCTAATTTTTGTGAACCTTCGATGATGACTGATATTTCCGAAGCGGATAAATGGATACAATTCTGTAATGCTAATGCTGTATGATATTATTGTAAATAAATACTAGGTGAATCCATAAGAAACGTTTAAATAGAGCTAAGTCACCATCATGATCTGCCTAGCCTTTTCTCAACTATGTTGGGGTCGGCTGCCAGTCTAACCGGATGCCGCTGAATACCAGTTTGTTACATGGTGCGACTGCCTGTGTGACCTCCACAACCCCGTAACTGGGTAATAATGATACCCCTAGTAAGACTGGTTGTCAGACTTTCGGGCTTCTGACGACCCGTAACCACTGTCAAAGATCCACGAATAACAGCCGGGACCAACGACTTAACGTGATTTCGTAAAGATAGTCATCCATCCATGGACCAACCGCGACAAGCGTAGCTTAACCTAATCGATCGACCCGTCCGGCTGTTATTACTGAATCACGAGCCCCTTCAAAATAAATAAGGAGGATCTTTTTAAATAGACCTAAGTAGAGCAACACAAAAAACGTGTTGGGCGCCAAACCCATATTTTGGCGCCCAGCAGAGACTCCATATTTTTGTTCCCTTTTCCTAAAAAATAAACTCCAAAGGTCTAGAATAAAGCCCAACACACCGCGATCCTTCTAACTTGATTGCGTGTGTGAGCTACGAGTGTGTTAGCATATAAATTGTTACCTAGTTATAGTCCAGGAGTTATAGCAATAGTATAGGAGTGTTGTTTGTTTGTTACGGTATGTGGAGGGCACGGGAGGAGAGGAGGTATATTTGCATGAGACAATTTGCTAAGTGATGACGTGTGAAGTGTGGCAGCAGGTTGGGAAGGTTGTGGAGTTAGGTGGGAAATATAATAAAACTACAAAAATTTGATGATCCATGATAGAGCGAAATTCAATCATAGAAACAATGGTTAGATACCTAAGTCTGTAGATAGACATCAGTATTTACGTAACTGTTATACCAGGCAAAAAGTGTAATACCTAAGTTTAAACGCTGAAGCAGTTGATTGATGAGATTTTGAATGAAATACAAAACTGATAGAAATCAAAGTACCCTGGACTGGTTAGGTACCTACTGCTAACAACATTAGATATTTTACTATAAAGGTATCACAAACAACCTACACGAGACACATTAACAAATCACCAAACAGAATACATAGACACACAAACTACATCACACTACCGTCTAAATCTACTAAATAATGCAGCGCCATCTGGCGGCACGAGACACGTCACGGCCTATTACGTCACAGGACACGTCATTAGCCCAGCTTTGATGACGTCACGCCACGTTAGCCCAGCACAAAGCACGGCCCACTTTAGGCTTTATTTAGCCGAACGAGAGTGGGTCAAGAGCCGGTATTCTAGTTTGTATTTAGGTATTATGGTTTCGAATATGAAAATAACTTTCATTTAATCATTGTTAATGTGCGTATACAATGCTAATCTGTGATGTTAATGATACCCGGCTTGGCCCGGTTTCTGTGTCAAAAACGGATTGTTTTTCTTACCAATCGTAAAATTACGATAAAAATATTTACCTAGGACACCATTTTTGCAAAGTCATGTAGTTCTTGTTCAGGCATGTTTTTAATGGATGAAGTTATGAACTACTAAAAGGACTTAATTAATTGAATAAAAAAAACCGCCAAGTGCGTGTCGGTCCACGCACAATGAAGGGTTCCGAAGTTGAAAAGAATTTATCCCAAAAACGAACTTAACATTGTAGTTGAAAAATATTTTCGTCCACACATTCGTATACGTCACGGTCAATTCTCCAATTGCAGGTTAGTAATCCCATATTTTTTTTTTATGTGATATATTTATAAATATAATAATAATTACGAACTATGTGTAGCAATATTTTGCTTTAAGCTACGCTTGATGGTACATTCTGTTTAAAATTATTTATGTTTTTCTCTCTAAGTGAATTAGTTAATTCTTTTGAGAAATAAATATCTTTAACCGTAATTACCATTTTTCGGACTTTTTCCTTTACTTGTGCTGTGAGACCTTGCTTCTTGCCAATGTTCATGGTTCTAGGTCAACGGTAAGTATACCCTCTAGGTTTTGATTTACTTGCGAGTATCAAAATATGTTGCACAAATGGCCGTATTTTTATATTGCGTTGACTTAGAAGCTTGTTTTTTTTAGAGCTTGACGGGACTATATACTTACGTATTTGATATTAATTTATATATAATCTTGAGAAAACTTGTCTTGGCAGACAGACAGACAGACAAACGGACAACGAAATGGTCCTATAAGGGTTCAGTTTTTCCTTTTGAGGTACGGAACCCTAAAACCGATCGTAAATTCAATAATTTCATCAACTGCTTTAGTGCGTTCATCAAACTCTTAATTAGGCGTAAACTAGTCTACTGCACTTTTAAACAGAAATTCTTCATAGAAACAAAAACCCAGATTTATAAAAAAAACCTCTGTATAAAACATAAACCAGCGCACACAATATCGTCCACATAAATCCATCCACAGTCTGTTACCTACATAGTACAGCGAGCGTCCCACGGGTGGCGAACAATCTGCGCGGGCAAAACCGGAAAATTAGACATAGCGACACGGACATGTTTTAATAAGCTCGGTGCATCGCATGCCACCGCTTTTTGTAGGTAGTATACCTATCTGCAGAACTGGTGCAATCAGCTGTACGGAGATCTGTGCTTTAATTAATGTTAAGGGTTTTTGCTCACTAATATATTATTTTACGTGTAAATATACCTTTAGTGTTATGCCTTAAGAAGTTTAAGATTCTCTTACCGAGTACTACAGCAATTTTAACTTAATTAAAAATTCCGTAGATTGTTCATCACATAAAAAACTTGTTGATAAAACCATAATATAATGTTATTTATTCACGTTTCAAGAGTTACCTAGCAATGGCTCTAACTAGTTGTCGATTTGTTAAAAATAAATGTTAAAAGTCCTGTTCAACGCCAAGCGATCCGGCTATAACAACATCTAACTACCCTCAGCTCCACGTAAGCCGTCGGCTGTGATCACGGCGGTCACCTCACAAACTCCACTTTTCCCGGCGGCGCCGCGTGCGTGAATTCATTTCAACTTGCTCTAAAAACTCGCGCTTTTTTCCCGTGCCCCAACTGAATATGAAATCTGAACACGAGAAAGTTATGGAAAAATACAAGGTTTCGCACACTTGTATGTAAATAGGTGTATAGGACAGTTTTGGACGACTTTTTGCTGAGTTTTGTTGTTTGTATGATCCTGGCTTGAACTAAAAGGTTCATTGTTCTTCTTCTTAGCGCGTCGATGGCAAAAATATGGATGATTTAAAATTCAGCAACGTGAATACCGTTCTCTGATGCAGCCATTAGATCCTCACGTGGGTAGGTGACCGGGCATGCGATGCAAGATGGGAGGTGAGCCATTGTTTGTGGAGTCTCCACATAAACACCGGAGCCGTCCATGAACCTCCACTTGAGGAGGCGGTCCTTGCTGCGGCGTACCTACGTGGGTGCGATGTCTATTTAAGGTTTTCCAAGTAGACCACTGTAATTATGCTCAGATGGGAGGCTCTCTGATGATTCACTAAAGTAATCAGGAGATTTGAGCAGTTCTTGCCAAAGATCACATCTTTCAGTGGAGGGGTTGCCATCGGCTGGACTCACGCATCCAAGAAAATTGTTGTGGGTTTTAAGCCTCAAATCCATTATTAACTACACATATGGACGAAGATATCGGCTGAACACCTTGTCTGATTGAACTCACCAGTAGGCAGCGAGCAAGTAGGTGATCATTGCTCGTCGCGTGTTATCTCAAAATGGACTAATGCATGGCTGATATTTACAAGGAGGGGCTTGTGGCTAAGTGAGAGAAGCTTGTGGCTAAGTAATAACAGACGCATGGGTCTACGATCAAGTTAAGCTACACTTGCCGTGGTTGCTCCGTAGATGGGTGACCATCTTTACATACCAAGACCACTCCGTGCCTCGGAAACCACGTTAAGCCGTTGGTCCCAGCTGTCATTCGTCGATCTTTGACAGTCGTTACGGCTTACGGGCCGAAAACCCAAAAGTCTGACAACGAGTCTTACCAACGGGTATCGTATTACCCAGCAACTGGGTTGTGGAGGTTAGATAGGTTGTCGCTCCATGTAAAATACTTGTATTCAGCTGCATCCGGTTTGACTGGAAGCCGACACCAACATAGTTGGGAAAAGGATAGTAAAAAAAAATTGATAAGTAAAGTACCCAGTGATAACAGGCATGGTTTAAGTAATCATTGTGCCTACTGTGAGTATCTTCAGGTGAAGATACTCACAGTAGGCACAAATGCTGTAGGTAAAGACTTCACCTACAGTATTTTTCAATAATATTTAACTTTAATAGTAATGCTACGAAACACGAGCTAGGTACGAATACAAATCGCAGTCCGGTACATTCGGAAGCGAGAACTTATAACGAGTAGAGGCTGCGAAAGTTGCGGAGTCGTGGCATAAGTTGTACAACTTCACCTATTGCACAGATTCTGTAGGACTGCGCGAGGTGCGGCGCCGCACGGAAATATGTAACTTACATTTTTAATTTATGAGTTCAAAAAATACACTGCTGGTTTGACTAGAAGTTAGCTCGACGGAGGTACACGTCGTAATATAGTAAATTTTGGGTCATGGTAAGACCTATCCTATGGTGGTCAGATCTGAAAAATATTCAACGCTATTTAAATTTCAGAATCTGCTTGAGTATCTTTGCAAACCATTTTAATGATACCAGCCAGAGCTCTTCCAATATCTGTCAGAGACCTACCTACCCACAATTCACGAAAACCTGAGCCTAATGCCAGCTGACGTCACTAATACGTACTGTACAGCTGTGCAGCCTTATACATATACCTATCTTCTGCAAGGTCTCAGCCCAAAGGTCGCAGTTCCATTTGAAAAAAATCTCCATTATTTATATTTAAAGGCTGTGGCGGGTGGTGGGGCGCAATTTTTCCACCTCTCTCTCCCTTCCCCTCCCGCCACACAATTTGTCTTCAAACTTGCTCGACCTGGGAGAACCCCCCCCCCCCCCCGTGTAATCAGTCGCCCCCTCACCCCCTGGACCGCCTTAGGTAGACTTTAAGGTGTAGGTATATAAACTTACCTCGGTTGGTGGTATATGTTTCTGTTGTATTTTTCATGATTTACCAAATATTGTAGAAGTTCTTTGTCCTTGCTATTCGCTTTTATGAAAACTTCTGTAGGTACTCGTCAGTGTAGATAATGTAGTTTTACCTAATGGGATGCCGATGTTCAGTAATGGATACCTACATATAGGTGAGCTGACATTCGAACCCTACATCTTCAAAAAGCATTCTAAAGTTTAATTGAATTAGATAAGTAGTTATAGGCAAAATTGAAGATTGTAGAGATCTATATTTTGACAAAACTTATGCAGTACCTTATAACATCCCCTTGTATGTTACTAGACCTAGGTACCTACTTACCATGAAATAACAATAAAAAGCTGCTACTATAAACACATCAACTAGAATCCTCCGTTTAAGCAGTCACAAGCAACCACATTCACAAACACGCTTAGGTGTCTTATTCCACCCCTAAATCTCCGTAAACGGAAGCCAAACAAAGACTATAATTTAAGTTTAAAACAGTAAGAAACATAGGGCGTCCTCGGCAGTACGGCAGTACGATACATAAGAGAGCGCACATAGCGGTGACCCAGTTCCGCGACCCAGTTGGCGCGACCAATAGGTACCTGCCGCGTTACCTACGCAATCGCACCTCACAGGTAACCCGCCACTGCCGTCCCATTGGAAGACTCACGACCAACCCGCAGACACCCACACCTGCCTCATAACACTGCAGGTGCGCACAGGTACAATTCCCACCGCCTCTGCTCAAACCACGCCCCTTTTTATCGAGCTGCGCAGGTAACCTGCGCGCTGATTGGTCGACGCAAGGTGCGGACAGGTACACCTGTCAATACAGGTGTATTTCGTATTACGAATGCGGTTCTCAGTTCCGCGGCTGTTACCGGAGCGGTGTGACGTTTTTTGTGCGGTTTTGTTGCGGTGGAAAATGAAAAATTGTGCGCATGTGTTGGTGCGATTGATGTTTCCTTGAGGTGTGCTAAATTTAGTACTTAGGTGGGCGCGGCGCGTCCTTGGAGAGGTCAGGCGGGGTTGCGGCCGGTACGTACCACGGTACACTCGTTACACCTTTGTTACTAAGTGTATTGAACTTCGTTTATTTAATATTACTAATGAATACTATAGAGAAAAGTTAGATTTGATTGTCAAGGTAATTTTCGAGGTTTATAATAAGTTTTCAGATTTAAACAAAAATAGGCCAAATCAAAACATAGTCCGCATAGGTAGCTAGAATTCTGTTTTCAATATCCATGTTAAACCTCCATACAGGGCAGATGTTCTCCTCATTTTCCTTTACCTACTTATGCAAAATGTAGACACGAATGATACAGTTTCGTTTCAGACGCTTTCGTTGATAAAACCACTTTAGATCCTTTGTTATCATAGCTTACCTATACGTAGTCTATGAGTCCTTTGTTTGTAATAGGTTGTATTGCCATGCCTTCAACTGAAATAACCTCGACAAAAACTTTCATAGGAACATTCATTCAGAACCCACGGGAAGGATTATGGTACCCGTTTAGAACTTAAAACATTTCATTGTCTTCAATTATACATTACTAGCTTTTGCCCGCGGCTTCACCGGCATGGAAGTCAGAAAATGTCCCACGGGAACGTAGGTATGTATCCTATGTTCTATCCCAGGTCATAGTCTACGCATGTGCTAAATTTCATCCAAATTTGCTCAGCTGTTTTATCGTAAAAGCGTATCAAACAAACAAACTCACTTTCACATTTCAATATTAGTTAGGATTTGGATTATTTATGTAAACTAGATATTTAGTTTATTAAGTGATAGGTTACATACCTACTTTCCATCTATTACACATAGGTACTACCACTTATCTAGAAAACGGCAACAATTATAAAATTATGTAAATAAACCTACATATTTTCCCTTAACCACATAATAGAATACAAAACTAATGAAGATGTTATAAACACATCTCAGGACGCAATCTCAACACATCTTCTTGAGAACGAACAAAAACTGCCAATTACCTACCTCCCCTCAAGGTGGGGTACATAACGACTCTAGTAAACCTACGCGCAGCTCCTAGGTGATGACACCACGTAGGTACTGCAGAAAAGCCACATCTTTGGAGACCACTAGGTATAACGGCAAGGGGCAGGTGGACGGCATGGTCGTTTGTGGTGAATGACAACATCATCGAGACATTCGGTATCGTAATAGGTCTTCTTTCTTCCTTTAATTTAGGAACTAGCTTGACTGCCAACAATTGACATTAACGGGCCAAGGATGACTTTGAAATTTTTCACAAACTGAGACCCACGGATGTGGAAGCAAGGAAACTTAAAGACGAAAGCATGATGAGGAGTCGGTAATGGTGGTACATGCTCCTCATCATGCTTTGTTCAAGAGGGTTTAACCCTTACAGTGCCTACCTACCTACCTAGCCATGGTCCGGTCTAATCATCATTTTGTATATAATCATTTGCTCAATTGAATGTAAACCATGTTCTTAGGTATCCCGTCGACATTTTCCTCTTAACTTACGCTTCGTTTGACCATAGCTTTGCTGGACCTTCTGCCCCTCTATTTCATGACAAGAAGGCTAAGGGTGGTGGGGTGTTCGAGGGGGTGAGACGGGGTGAGGCAGGGTACTGAGGTAAAAGCCACTTTAATTATGAAAGAAGATTGAGCGGTAGGTAATATGATGCCGGGAGAGGGGCAGTGGGGGGAGGGGTATAAGACCTAGGTAGCTAGGTATTAGGAGGACGCCATATTTTAATAGTGTAGTTCATTTTGAACGCTTTGTTTGGCTTGGTAATGAGACTTCATTAAGTATATTAACGTTAGTGTAGGAGTAAGTAGCACTTGAAGTAATACGTAACTGAATACTCTGAATATTCAATTACGTATTGAAATGGACCCATGGGTTCAGTTCAGTGGGGTGATGCAGCGTGAACGCAGCATAGACGCAGCATGTTCGTGGCATGATCCGTCTATGGTGTATGTTTTGTTATTGCGCCTTATGGATTTAGTTTAACTATGCAGTTGTCAGCTAACGTTGATAGCGTCCCTTTTTCTTTGTGATAATTGTGTCTAAAGCTTTGAAATATTTAAAAACGCAGTGCATTAGATAATATTCAGGTATTTTATTCAGTAAAAATTTTACAAAAACACAACAAAGACTTACCTTGTACTCTTCACTGCAACTCATCAAATCAAAGACCCAATTCTAATGCAGTTAAGAATGAACCCCTCGTCTGAAGTTAAATGGTAACATTGTAGTGCACAATAAACTCTCCGACTCCACTATAAAGTCACCTCGGCAGTATTGCAACTAGACTGGCTGTGCTCTCGTTACAGACGAAACACTGTTGTGGAAGGAAGGTAGGTACCTAAGCAGTTGTAGGATTTAAGTTGTTTTGTAGGATTTGTACTGTTTTCGACAGCCATTGAGTCTGTCAGCTGTAATGAAGTATCTCACAAAATGCTTATTGTATTTGCTACACCTACCAGCATAGAATCATTAGGTATTTGTTTATACTAAAAGGCGATTTGCGTCATGGAACTGAAAATTCAGTGAACAATATTATTGTTAGGAAAAGTGTAATATCAACTTCGCAAATGGCCAAAAACCATTGGATGTTATTACACCAGGTTATGGGCTCCAAGTAACCACTATCTAAAACCATCCATTATTCTGAACTGCTTCATGTGCAACTCCACACAATTTCCTAAATATTTTCATTCGTCTACGTATCAAGCCGTACCTCATAAAATACATGCTCAGACCAATAAAATGTTCGTTTGGCAGCCAAAGTAAAAGAAACGCTGGAAGAACTTAATGTTGACAGAGGCCATACGAAGTCACCTAAGCAGTAACGATAACTCATGCGCATCGTCCGTACTATCACTAGCGGCTCGTAAAACCGCGCTGGAAAGTCAGCACTGTGACGAGCTGAGCGAGAAGTAGGAATTATATTTGTGTAAGGATCTAGAGCCCCAGTAGTGGGAACGTTATAGGCTGATTATGTTATGTAAGGATCTAGAGTCCTCCCATTATCAAGAGATGGGAAGATGAGATAAAATTAGCAGCCGGTCCCGTGGCTAGAGATAGAAAGCAATGGAAGATGTCAGAGGAGGCCTACTTATGCCAAGAGGCACACTGAACTGATAGACATTCTGTAAAACACTACAATATTTTGGACAACAATCTTAAAAGTTCTGGATAAAACGCTCATTGATTGAGTGATTGAAGGATTTAGAGTGCTATTACGGCTAAAAGTGCAATACACCTCTGTGCAAGCCTTCAGGGATGCAGCGTGTTGTTATGAATGCTGATCTCGAGGTCCAGACAGCTCAATAACTATTCATCAGAAACTGGTTTTGTTCTTATTTACCTATTTCATTACGTCAAGCTAAAGGTACTTCCACACAGGAGTTAAAAAATATTAGTAAACATTTGTTAGTAAACATAGTATCGCAAAACATAACATTTTCTATCAAAAGTTATTAAAATTTTCTTGTTATAAATGTTTTCTAACATTTGCTAACAACATGTAACTAACTATTTGTTTTTATAGTTTTTCGGATCCAATAAGAGCGCTTTTTCTTTCTTTTCAAACAAAAAATAAAAGCCAATCCAAATAAATCTTCCATTTTCTTCGCAGGAGCGACTAGCTTTTTCAAAATATAGTAGGTACCAAACTAATCCGAAGTGGTGGTTACAGTGTTATGAAATGTTCTACAATATGTTTTTTTTTTCAGTGTACAAGCTTTAGGAATATAAACAATATAGTTAACATGTTAGTGAATGTCAAAAAGAGTTTTCGTGTTAAAAATGTTATGTAATGTTATCTATCATTGTGTAACTGCTGTGTGGAAGCACCTTTAGATAGCAGTTTTTAAAGTATTGCAGCAGTCTTTTTGCCTATTACGCCTGGATGTATCTGATGTGCAAGATTCGATCAAAGCATTCCAGTGATGCAAACAGAATCGCATCGCATCACACCTGTGTTCTTCGAAGGATTAAGCAGACTGTACCCATAATAGCACACCCACATTTCACCAGCTATGTTTAAGTCGCCATCAACCAGGCACAAATCCAGACTCCGGACTGCTACTGAGAAATTCCTGATGTAAAACCCAATATCACTTTGCCCGACCTGCAGGGAAACGAACCCAGGACCTCATGCCCAGGTAGCGCTTGTGACCACTTACTAGACCAACTAGGTAGTTAAACACAATCGATTGCTAAATTACAGTCAGCGTCAAAAATATCGGGACGAACAGACTGTTCAAAATGATCTCAACAACTTAGAAAATTAAACTTTATCTCAATTGGATAAAGTTCTTGTCAGAATGACAGTTGTCGTGTACTGTCTTCATTCCGAAACATTCCTTGTGTCATTGAGTTAATATTTCATTTTCATAGTTGTTTAGATCATTTCGAACAGACTGTTCGTCCCGATATTATTGACGCTAACTATACTATCAACTTCGTACTACTTGGACCTCAAGGATCCTTCAGCCGGTATCGTGGCAAGATAGGTAGCTATGTTGGTGATGCATGTCTTATGCAGTAGGTACCTATTCTTCAATTTCTTTCCGCTTTCCGCGGCCCTTGTCAGCATACCAGCAGCCCAGTCACGTCAGCGGCTCCAACTCTCTAACTCATTTTATACAGTGAATACTGTCCAATTTGGAACACGCACATACGGAAAATATAATGTGATTTTATCTGCACTACACTCGCGACAAACTAACTAGAATAAAATGAATAGGTGGCCTACATACTGTGTGTGGCGAGATTTTTAATTTTGTTTGGTTTATGGAGCTCATTCTGGACTGTATTTAATATTCTGGGGACACTATAATATGGCCATTTTTTCTTGCCCAAGGGTTCTTATTACGTCATGGCAATATTGATAGTGTTGAAGGGTGATAGTGTTTTGGCTTTTCCCTAAGCACATGGCCAGCAATTTTAGGAAGAAACACTTTCATGTCTCTAGTTGGCCTGATCTATTAACTGTCATTTCCACTCCATGACCATTTATTAATAAAAATGAAAGATTATCATATTCAACCTAAGCACATATAATATAACAATGCTCTTACTTTACCTTGTACATGCACGCTCTTGAGTAAGCCATAATAATACGTACGTGTATTTTAGGGATTGAAAACTGAACACAAACTCAAAACAATTCAGATATTAAATGCAAAAAATAAGGTAACATAAAAGTTATTTATGGAAATACTCGTATATTTATTTCTATCACCGCCACAGTTAAATACAGCCTCCAACAAATACTATAAGTAAATTACAGTCCAGTTTAAAAACCCACACGTCCGGGAGTGTTCCTCTGTTCGCGGCTCTCCCTTGTTTGTTCTGCTAAAATGTTTGCCTCGCCGAGTGCACTCCATGACCTAGAAATATGGTGTTTGTTGTACCTGAGATTAATGAGATTTTATGTGTTATATATGTAATGTTTGTTTGATTTATGTACACTATTGGAGGCCTCGTCATCAAGGGTTTGTCAGCTTTCAGTCTAATCAGAATGATGCACCATCAGAGGGGCAATCCCGGGAACATTCACTATTGATTGTAAAAACTGCGCATCGTTTACCTAAGTATATTGATTGTTACTGACATGAGATTACGACTAGATTTTAACATTTTTTTGAGTAAGGGAATTAGCCTTCTGATGTCTATAGGTACTTAGCCCAACTTGCGCTCAATATTGTGAGTACAAACTAACATTTTCAGTTGGAATGTATGGGAGAACATATTATTCAACTACAATGTTAAGTTTGTTCTTGGGATAAATTAATCCCAACTACGGAACCCGTGCGTAGTCCGACGCGTACTTGGCCGGTTTTTATGATTCCAATTACCATAAAAAGCTGATCGACATAGAATCCTGTGATAAGCCGATAAGACATGATCGCAAAAACTCAAGAAAATAATTGCCTAATTTGCTGCACAGATATTAGTACGGTCACACTAAGAGCGTTTACAGCCATTCAGAGAGATTTAACTAAATCAGATTTCATAAAAATTCTGCATTTCGTGTTAGAGAGTTTGTATTATCTTAATTGAATATCTATTTTGTTTTCAAATTCAAATTCAAATCGTTTATTTGCAAGAAATACATATATATATTATATATATATATTTTAATGTTTTGATCAATATTTATGACTGGCTACTGCCCGCGACTTCGTTCGCGTAGAAGTCTTAAGAGATCACAGTATATCAAAAATAACAGCCACATGTTTATAAAACTTCCTTGTATACTATAGCACCTAATGGCACAACACTGATAAACTGACTGATGCATTCTTATAGTTTATTCCTGACGAACGGCTATCACCAAAATAATATAATATTAACACACGGGATTTCTCATTATCAGTCACCTAACCATAGATATTTTTTTTTTATTAAAACCATAGATGACAGAATAGGTCTAATCAAGCACAACGTACTTGGAACAGCGTAACAGTATAACACAATATAAAAATAAAGAATCATAAAAAATATCAAGTTGGTAATCAAACTTACAACTACAGGTTTACGAAGCAGACGTCGAACCGCTAAGCTCATTGCTTTTTTCAAAATTGACTAAAAT
This sequence comes from Cosmia pyralina, assembly GCA_946251885.1. Classification (NCBI taxonomy): domain Eukaryota; kingdom Metazoa; phylum Arthropoda; class Insecta; order Lepidoptera; family Noctuidae; genus Cosmia; species Cosmia pyralina. The sequence continues at coordinate 991,274 of OX276348.1, read as the reverse complement.
ATCCGGTCTTATATATGTAATGAATCTCGGTCTTATATATGTAATGATTGACTGCTTACACAAAAAAAATTTACATAAAGATATAAAATATAATGAACAGTTTTGACTTCGCTACGATTTTATTATTTACTAGCTGACCCGGCAGACTTCGTACTGCCTCAATCGATAAAAAAAGACCTAAACTTTTGTATAAATTAATTTTAAAACAAACAAAACGTATTGAATAAAAAAGCATTTTTGTAATGAAGCATGAAGTTTTATTATTATTTTCGACACATGTTGCTTACTTAAAAAAAACAGAGTTTACCTGAAATACTGGCTATTTATAAGATTTAAAATTTGATATACAGACACAAACTGTTATGATACAGTTTGTTAATCAATTTAAAGCTTTCTCATAAAGTATATTTTTTGTTTTGTTTTGTGGTGCGTAAATAAACAAAGAAGACGGTTTTCTGACGCGCGAACACGCGACGTATAATTGTCCATGCGCGAAACAGGGAAACTCCAAGTTGATTCCGCAAACTTCTAGAGACTGTCCTTGCGATTTATTTATTGTCATCGCAAAGGCCAGACGTACTGGAAATTGTAAGCGTTTAAAATCGAATGGTAAATCCGTTGGAATCATCGGTATTCGCGGGATCAAGACATCCTCTCCTTTGTATTTTCCTTTTATGATTGTTGCCTCAATGACGTTATTCATCAGCTTTTTCACAACCAGTCTTGTTCCACTGCATAGTCGAGGTTGATTAATGTTACGCAGCATGATGACAACTGATCCTACTTTTAACTGCAAATTGTGAGGTGGTAATCCAGGCAATTCCAGTGAGTTTAAAAACTCCGTGGGATAGTTGACTGCTTCATCCTGGTTCATAACGGTGTCGACTGATTTGAAGGAAACCAACTGTCCTGGAAGAAAATTCTGAATGGTCGCATTGAGATCCTCGACATCTTTATTTTTCGCTGCCAATATTGCTCGTTCACCTAGCCAATTATGGTTATTGATCTTTTGCGCTATATCTGGGAAAACACGCTGAATAAGCTCCTCTTTTGAATCTGTGATGTGACAGAAATCTGTGGGTAATGTGATGAATCCGGTCGAGGTGTCCATTGCAATTTTATTATTTCCAATGTCTAACAACTGCTTCGCAAACACATTTGCAGTTTCATCATGTTGCAAAAATACTCGCATGTTAGTTGTTAATTGGAGTGTCTTTACGTACTGCCACAAATTCGATGATTTTAGACATGCATTTAGTTCATCAGCAACAGTTGATCGGGGAATAACTGGAAGAGTCTGACGAAAATCACCTGACAACAGAATCATGGCCCCACCAAAAATATTTTGGTTGTCACGAAGATCTTTCAATGTTCTGTCCAGTGCCTCAAGTGACCTCTTATGGGCCATTGTGCATTCATCCCAAACAATTAATTTGCATACCTGTAGGATCTTGGCCATAGCGCTATTTTTGGCGTTGTTGCAAATTGGTGTTTCGGTGATTTGCATGTTTAATGGTAATTTCAAGGCAGAATGTGCAGTTCGCCCGCCTTCTAGCAGAGTCGCAGCTAATCCAAATGAAGCCAACGCTAGAGGAACATCATTTCGCGATCTGATCCTCGCCAAAAGCAATGAAAGTAAGAACGTTTTTCCGGTTCCTCCGGGAGCATCAAGGAAATAAATTCCACCAGATCCACTGTTCACAGCTTCTATCAAAGTGTCGTACGCAATTTTTTGTTGTTGATTTAATTGTGGAACATTTGTGCAAACTGTTTCGGCCAACAAATGATGTCATCTGGAAACAGTTGTTATATTTCTGAATGTTGGCCAAGAAGTGCTTAGAATCATTTCCAATCCCAGAAACTAAAGAGCGTAAAGGATCCGGTGGTGGGACCAATTGTGGCAATTTTACTTTGCCTCCAACACAACATAATCCAGTAGATTCACCAGTGTATTTTAACGCCTTACAATATTTACAAATTATTTTCATTTCCCCAATTGTTACCGATTTGTCGGCACAATAATCAATTGCCGAATCATAGTGGAATGCAGCTCGTTCAAGAATTACAGAAGCACTGCGTCTGCGGATTCGCTCAAGTTCCTTATGTCGTTGTTGTTGTTGTGTTTGATGTGCACGAACTCGTTGCATTCTAAGCCTATCTACTTCATTCTCACTCACTAAAGAACGCAATTCTGACATAGCAATACGACTATTTTCTTGATCTGTCTCTCTCTGGTCATCAGTGCGGTTAGCACGTGAGGTAGCTCTACGCACATTTGATTGACTGCGACGACCTAAGTCAGGTCGTCTTCTCCTCGGCATCGTAACGTAATTAATCAAAGTGAGAAAATTTCGCGCTCACTTAACAGTAAAGTGTCACTATCACAAAATATCAACAAAAAAAGAGCACACTACTTGGAATGCCACTATCACAAAGGATCACAAAAGTAAAGAAAGTTCTTGCGCACGTAGCGGTAATCGTCACTCACAAAGATAGAATGATGCACTCATAGAATATCGTAACCATGATCGTAACACAATATCGTTAATCCTAATACTTTTTTCCGTGTTCTGATTTTTTTATTTATTTTTTTGGAATTTATTGGCTTGGTTACTAAGACCTTTAAGCCATAAATCTCCGTGTTCTGAAGTGCGACAGAATGATTGACATATTAGTTGGTTGTCAAATATTATGGTTGCGTTCAGAAACTTAATTTGTGACAAAACTTAAGATTTATCAAACTTAAAAAAATAATCTGATACACTAACAACTGAAGTTAGCTAAAATTAAGTTTCGCGAAGCCGACCAAATTGATTGAAAATCAGTACTACTGATGATTTATTACATTTTGTGACTATGAAATTTTGTCGCGTTCGCGATTCACTTTTGTTTAGTTTCGGAACGCGACATTAGATCCTCCAAAGCGCACGCGAAGACTATTTTGATAGATATGATTGAATTTGAACTATGTGCAGCGGTAATAAATTGCAAATTGACTTTTTGTCGTTAGGAACACACCTAAATTGCTTAGACAACAGTGAGTGATTATAATTTAATATGAACTTTATTGAATAGCAATAAAGTTCAAATTGACTCTACATTTTATTTAGAAAACGTTTGTATGGGAAATAGAAATGGGCTGTTTTTAGGGTTTTCCCGGCAATTATTCGATTTTTTCTCGCCTTTTAAACCTTCCCTAGACCTCCACGAACATTTCAAGACTAAGATAAGATAAATCCGTTCAGCCGTTCTCGAGTTTTAGCGAGACTAACGAACAGCAATTAATTTTTATAATAGGTCTTTACCTATGAAATTGCCGTTTTGTATGAAAAAATTTAAACGAATTTTTTTCATGCATTTTTTATTTGTATTAATCGAAGTAATCACCCATGCAATCAATGCATCTTTGCCAACGCAGTGGCAGTTTATTGATGCCCTTCTTAAAGAAATCAGCTGGACGGGAGGCAAGAAATTCTTCAAAGGCATTTTGTACTGCCTCTCGGGTATTGAATTTTTTTCCCGCCAAGAAGTTATCCAAATTCTGGAAAAAGTAATAGTCTGTAGGCGCAAGGTCTGGTGAGTAGGTCGGATGACGGAGAGCTTCCAACCCCAGTTCTTGCAACTTGGAGACCGTCTGCTGTGAAGTATGAGGTCGCGCGTTGTCGTGCAGGAGCAGCGGAGACGAGCGATTGACCAATGCTGGTTGGAGATGTGCCAGCTTCTTCATCATTGTGTTCAGTTCTTCACAGTACACATCTGAAGTAATGCTCACCCCGTTTGGTAAGAAGCTGTGATGAATCACACCGGCGCTAGACCACCAAACAGTGACCATCACTTTTGTAGGGGTAAGTTTTCGTTTAGGGCATTGTTTAGGTGCTGAACCAGGATCCAACCAACTTGCTGAGCGCTTGCGGTTATCAAACAGAATCCATTTTTCATCGCTGGTAACAATGCGGTTCAAAATTCCTTCATTTGTGTGTCTGTTGAGCAGTGCAAGGCACGTCTCGACGCGTACTTCGCGCTGGCGATCATTGAGTTCGTGGGGCACCCATTTGTCAAACTTTTTTACCTTGCCAATTTGACGCAAATGGACCAATATTGTTTTGACGCTAACGTCGAAAGCTGCTGCTAATTCAGCCGTAGATTGTGTATCATCAGCTTCCACAATCGCCTTTAATTCGTCATTGTCGACCAGTCTTCGGACGACCGCGAGGTTCATTTTTCAGGTCGAAATTTCCAGAACGGAAGCGAGCAAACCAATAACAAGTGGTGCGTTAGTTTGTAGTGTTAGCTCCGTAAACGTCGTTGATGTTGCGTGCCGCTTGTGCCGCGTTGCTGCCACGACGGTACTCATATTCCATAATTACTCGAATTTTTAACGTATCCATGATGACGAAAAAGATTGAAATGCGATGAAAATGTAACACTAATCAATAAACAAATGACTACTTTTGGAAAAAAAATCCATGTTTTTAAAATAAAATTAATTTGAAATTAGAATTCTTAGCCAAACAAAAATTATTTTGATTTGAAATGGCCAGTACTGCAGAACGGCAATTTCATAGGTAAAGACCTAATATATATAAGATAATGTATAGATTTAAAAAAACTGAAGTGTTAATAGACTTTTGTTGCAAGGATTCACCACGATTATGGAAAAAGGTATTCCAGTGGTCCATGAAGTTTCCATTCCGAAATATTACCCGCTACCACTGGAACCGCACTCAAATGTTAATACAGGCCACATTAGCGCTCACTCAGCTCGGAAAAATCCAGCGATTATAGCTTTATTATACACTACAATAAAGCCTTATTATACACTACAATTAGTGTAATCGTCACTGTTGGCTACACTGACAGATCGCCTGCTGGTTAAGATGCTAAGATCGATGGTATTTCTGGAAGAAAGTGTACTTGTGTTTTTAATGCTGCGTGAATAGGTGAGTTAGATACTGCCATTCACGATAAGCTATAGATGGTTATTAATAGCAGATTTAAAGTATCTGATCAGCTATCAACGATATCTGATCTGCTGTTTATAAGTCATTCAAGAGTCATTCGCCTCAAGTCATGAGTGAACAGGTTACTTTTTGGCAAATGTGCATCATCGATGACTGCATTATCGCTAGCCATGAGGTGTGTCCGCGGTCAAAAACTAGGTACTTGAAATGTAGGCATGAAACGAGTACCATACAACACCAGGTTCCAAACCACAAATACAAACCTTCATATCCGAACTCCTCTTCAAGGTGGTTATAAAAAACCTGCCCTCCCGGCGATATTACCCTCTTTATTACATTCCGAGCTCTCAATATGTCGGCCGTTTTTGCCTGGCCCGTAATGTCCAGAGTAATAACTCGTTTGAGGGCGAAGTAACTGTCTGCTCCACCGCCCCTGAGCCTGCTAACAGCCTGCCCCAAGTTACTTGTGAACTGATTGGGTTCAGGAGGACATCGTAAGGTAGCGGAGGACTGATTGGGTGAATTTTATAACTAGTTTGTGTGCTGGCGTGCGTAAAAAGCATAGGTATTTCCTCTAAGTCAGTTGAAAGATAAAAGTAATTAATGAAGGTTTAAGCATTTAGGCTTCACCATACTACTACTACTGTATCTTTTAGCTGTAAGTTTTCCTAATAAAATAAAATAAATAAATAAAATAAGCAAACACTTAAAGCTGTAATACAGTTGTTTTAAAAAAAGCACTACTTGCCTCGTTAAGAATTGAGCCATTAATTTTCATTGCTCTCTAATTAACACCACCCAAGATTTGGGACAATTTAATTACATTAAAATGGATGGTCCAGCTTAACCTCATTAATCGAAGTCACCACCGATATTTCTAAAATGCATGAAACTCACAGAACGGAAATTCAGCAAGGTTAGATTTGTTTGCAATCATAACATGTTTCCGTTGAATCCCCTTCATATAGACATACCACACACTGGTATATAAAATATAAAACAAGGCGAGTCCGTCTGTCTGTCGCGACATACGTAAAATATCATATCCGCTGCTTTGATCAGATGCTGATAATTGTGAAGATTTTCACATGTAGGTGGAACTGAATTATTTACTAGTTTACGTATTCGTGAAAGTATTAAAGGAACTGTCAGAATCTTTTAACATCGTAAAGTGTTCTCGTGTAATGGAAATATTAGGACACAGCTATTCGGAATGGGAATAGAATTTGAACGTTTTCTTTGATAAGTATGCAGAAATATTTGCGGACTTTTGGAGGTTCTACAAAAGATCTGGTTCGTTTTGAACATCGTTGGACGGTACAATTAATATCGCATACGGTGTTATTCTAGGTTCATTTATCAGGCTATATTAATTACGAAAACTATTAAATATCTTAATTTTAATTAAGAATGTTAACAGCACCTGTGCACCTACTGATTAATTATTATTGTTTTACTTAGTGCAATTTTGGCATGATAAGTTTCTATCATGTGTCGTGTCTCATCTTCACTAAGCTCTATTGCAATTAGTCTACCTAGGCCTGCTCGTATGAATATTATATTAATATTGTTTTATTTCACTCAATTAGCATCAAAGACCAGCCATACCTCACCTCCACTATAAGTAACACCGCGGCAAACATATAACTAACACACCTAATAATATTTACGATCGAACATCATCGCTAATTTGCTCGCCACTGGCGGATGTCACTGCCATACACAAACGTACATTTTTGTCAAATTAAATGAGTTACCGTGAGTTATGACCGCTTTTTATTAGAGAAGTCGTTAAAATTCATCAAAACATATTTATATAGGTTAAATATATCAGGTTTTAATATAAAATATGCTATAATCTATTTCTGTGGGCGAAGAGTTCTTGGTCAGGGAACTGACGATATGCTGTAGTTATAAAACATAAGTAATTTATAAGTACATCAGTAATGAGTAGTGTAAAGGTAAGTATATTTTATAATAACACTTTACTTACATACCTATTAAAAGACTATTTTATTTTATATAATTACGGTGATTATTTCATAATGTTTTTACCTTCTCTCGCCTGAAACACAGGATGTCCTCGTTCAGGCAGTTAACACTAGTGAACTCGACATACAACTAAGCAAAATTGTATTTACTGTTTTACTTTTTAATTTGAATAAATATTATTTATTTTATTTATTTTAGTTATGTATTTGTGGGGTTGATCAAAATTAGTTTTACTTCAGAACGGTCAAAAGATTCTCAGTTTTATGATAGTCTAGAGTTTTTAAGTACTTATTGAATTCTTTAATACAGCTTGATCAAGTTTTTGGATAAAGGTTTAGGAATTTATTCAATTTATTGTAAAGATAATGTCAGCAGTGACGGGGTCAATTGGGCCTATGCCGCTGGGGTCGCGGGTAGTTTGAAAGAGATACCGTAGCCCTGGCACGGGCAACTGAAGGAACATGGATGAGTTCTAGACAGTAAAAGTCTGACACGCCCGGGAGGGCGTGTCAGACTATTACTGTCTAGAACCCACTAGACTATTAGAAGTCATTTGATGATTTCCCATCCACAAAAAAAAAAAAAAAAAAAAAGTATGAACGTATGTCTGACAGTTAGTGTCCCATTCTTTGTATAGGTCAGTAGTTGGAAAACGAAAGGGGAGACCAGCTCCAACCTTGAGTATGGCACGCTGTGGCCTTTCAACTTCGATGAGGTGTGTTTTATTGGCACCTCCCCATGATGTGATGCAGTAATCAATAAGTGATTGACATAATGCGTAGTAGACCATCTTAATAGTCTTTCGGTCAGCCGAGTGTCGTAGGGTTTTGAAAACGTAAATTACTTTTCGTATCCTGATCACGAGGGTTTCTATGTGTGGTTTAAAGGGAGATATTTGTCAATAGTGACTCCAAGGTATTTAATATTCTCGTTCATTTCAAGGGAAGAACAAGAGCACCGGGCATTTTCATTGCCACAGATGTGAGCAGTAATCGTTAGAGTTGAGGGTGGGAGCAAGTTAGATCTTTGAGCAAATGCTATGTACTTTGTTTTAGAGACGTTAAGAGTCAAAACATTGTCTTGCAGCCAGTTAATAACACGATTTAGACCCATTTGTGCAACATCGAATACCTCCTCTCATCCATCACCACCAAAGAACAGTGCAGTATCGTCGGCAAAGGGTTACCTTTAGATCTTTCCTTTTAGAAGAGAAAGTTGGCAGAGGTCATTAATGTACACCAGGAATAGTGTTGGGTCAATTATACTACCCTGTGGTATACCAAAATCGGCTGAGAGCTCGTCACTGAGCGAGTCATTTATCCTGACACGTTGTTTCGGAAGCAAAGTAAAGCAAACAAAAGAAAATGTTTTTAAAAAATTTTAGATTATATAATAGCGTGTTAATTGAGTCGATAAATTTTGCAGTGTTTGTTTGACTAGGTGGGCGATATCACAGAACAGATAAAGAGACCTCTTTATCTTTTCTGTGGGCGATATAATCCTACGATGCAAGTTTCTCGATCCAGTTTTAATATAAGGCAAGCTAGTAACTGTGGGTTCTTCAGATATTACATTAAGAAGCTTTTTATAGTAGATGACAACTCCTTCATTTTGAGTTTTGTGTGAGGTGGTCGCTATATGATTGCAGTTGTCGAGAGAAGGGTTGCACATTGCAGACGGGAGCCAGCATTCTGTGAGTACTAAAATATCCTACGGTATTTCAGATCTTTGGAGAAACGTAATTAAATTGAGCATATTACAGTTAATGCTACGAATATTTTGAGACAGGATGTTGACAGTATTTTTATTAATTATCATATGATTTTTTGCATTTTCTATATCACAGGTAATAAATTCTTTGTTCATTGCAAGATAATTATAAGTTTAACTGCATGAGCAAGTGAACTGAATAAACTGACACCTTCAATCCCATAAAGTTCTCGTTTTTGTGTCGAAATAACTAGTTCAAATAATATCTCGTCCATGGATCCTCATTCTTGATCAAATTGGATCTTTTTTTTAAATTCTCATCGTCATCTGTCCTTGGATGCTTCAGTAGTATCAAATTCATTTAATTGAGTTTTACAAATTGCTCCGGTGTCTTTGTGTTATTTTCATTAGACATTGATCGATTGAAATGATGCGTCAACTACAAATCTTAGAATCTGAATCACAAATGTATTGAGTTTCATTTTTGATATAATTATTATTCAATTTACTTTAATATTTTCCTCAAACTAGGACACCAACATTATGTCAGAAGGAAATTCGTTCTGTTTGACCCCTACGAAACCATGACATTGTGAAATTTCCTTCTTTGCCTCAATACACCTCATGTGAAGCTCGTATTTACAATTTGTGCCCAAAAGCTTCTTTAGCACAACCCCGTACAAGTGTTGGCATGAAGAAGCATTTGTAAGCACGCGCCAGTGCCCTTGATGTCCCAGTTGTTAACTAGCACATCAATGGCACGTCATAGGTACCTAATAAACCAAAAGTTAGAAATAATCATTCGTACTGTTCGTAATGATAATTTTAACGTCAGCGATAGCTACTACACTTTCGATCCTAAGCTGCAAAATGCATTCCAAAAACATCATACGATTTCTAAAAGTCTTAACTATGTAATTTAGGATCACAAGAACATAGTCCGACAATTTTTTTTACAGCCTCATATGAAGTGAATATCGTAGAATTATGGAAAACTTGAACAAAATACCTTCTATACAGAACGACCACAGAGTATAATATAAGCATAATAACGTAACAGAAGTGCATAATGTAAGCGCAGTGAGATAATCTGCGGAGCGCCCGCACCACGGGCCCACACTGCGCCGCAGTCGCGTGATTAGCTCGCACTGCGTTTTAAAAGCCTTAAAAGGTGCCGATGTACAGAGCAAAGATGAGGTTAGTTGTAGAAAGTGAACATCTTAAACAAAACAATCTATGCAGAACTTGATTGAATTCGATTTCAAGATTAGACATAGTAAACTCATCTGTAAGTGCACGTCACTAGCAAAGTCCAATTTCATTATAAGTGTCAAAATATACTTGACAAAGGAAAGTGTCATGGTTAGAAAAAGGAAGGAAATCAAATAAAAGAAGAAGGAAAGAAAAGAGGTTTTATTTCCAAAAGGGGAAATAGAGGCAAAGAACAAGAAGAAAGTGCATAAGTACAAGTCCAGCTGAAGGAAAAAGCAAACACTATACCAAGAATCATGTAAACCAATCTTTAAGTCTGAGAATCTTCTAACTGTTCCCTGCATATACATTTATGAAGTAGCTAAATTTGTTAAATACCACAGTCATCTGTTCACCCTCAACGACAATACATTTAAACGTAAAATTAGACACCTACCCTTAAAAATGCCTGTGCCTAAGCTAGAACTGTTCAGAAAGAACTGTGCCTATATGGCACCTCTAATATATCTCTTTGCCCAAAGGAATGATTGACCTGCCATATAAAAGGTTCTGTTGTGCCTTGCGAAAATGGTTAATCCAGGAGAGCTTCTATACTGAAAGACTTTTTGAATAAAAGCACATGCCGATTTGGTGTCCACTAAGATACTGGTTCTTCCTGTTATTTCCTGTGACTTTGTCTTTAATAATAATTTCAATAATTTAAGTAATTAAAATCACTGTAATTTTAATAATTGTAATTTAAATGATTGTAATCATTGTAATTCAAATTATCCTTATAAATTGTTATAATTCAAATAGTTCTAATAATTGTAATTTTATTCAAATAATTGTTGTAAATTAACTATATTTTGCATGCCCGTAATGACGGTGAAATATGTTCTGTGCTATAATTTAATTTAACATCTTGTGTACCATATTTCAGGCAAATAAATGATTTATGATTTAAGAAGTGTGCAGCAGTACCCAAGATGCTGAGCAAGACTGATGATAATATATGACTGACTTATTCTCTGAAGACCTTATTTATACAATATATATACCTCAATCTGCCTAGCTTTTTCCCAAGTATGTTCGGGTCGACTTCCAGTCTAACTGGATGCAGCTGAATACCAATATTTTACATGGAGCGACTGCCTGTCTGACCTCCATAACCTACTGGGTAATACGATACCCCTTGGTAAGACAGGTTGTCAGACTTTCGGGCATCTGACGACCCGTAACGACTGTCACAGATCCACGAATGACAGCCGGAACCGACGGCTTAACGTGCTTTCCGAGGCACGGAGGAGTCTCGGTATGTAAATATGGCCAGTGGTCACCCATCCACGGACTGACCCCGGCAAGCGTAACTTAACCTGATGGGTCGACCCGTGCGGCTGCTCCTCATCTTCTCCGATATTATACCTACAATTCTAATTTCAACTATTGATTAGTGGCTTTTGAGAGCAGGGTTTTAATCATAGATATATGAAAGAAGGAGATATGCCCGGTAGTTGAAAATGTATCAGAACCCGATGTCGCTAGGTTGGCCCCACCACCGCGCCACTACTACACATGTAGTTCACTAAAAGCAATAGATACAAAGTCGCGCACACACTTGCAATTCATAAATCAGAACATACTACACAATCAATTATAAACCTTAACTCGTCACACACAGCGTGCATTTACCATGCACCGTACAACTTACTCACACAAAAACATCTGGCGCTATTATTGTGTTGTGCAAAAAGCAATTTATTTTACATATACGCTAGTGATTGACTAAATCGGAAAGTTATCGATACTTCCATTTATTACTGTACAAGAAAAATTTGGTGTCCTGAAAATAAAATAAAAAATGATATGTCCAGAAAGTATTATATATTTTAAATTAAAAAAAAATGTATATTAAAAAAAAAAACACGAATCAATAAATTAAAACAATCCGGTTAAGTTGGTTTAGGCTGTGAAACCATAGGAATTGTTGAACCCTGTTATGATGTGTTTACTCACTGACCTGTAAAGTGGAGGTATTTGTTCAGTACTTGACGTACTCTTAATTTTGGGATTGCCCATTCAAAAAGCCTGCGAGTTTTCTTTAGAGGCTGGAACATTTCTGCCTTAAAGTGAATTGAGCATATGGTGCTACATTTTGTTGGAAACCAGTTAGGTGGCCTTCCTGTGGCATCAATCCATTATTTTTTTGTATTTGTATCTTTTGGGAAGCTAAAAAGGTACTTTATGAACTTATTTATCATTTACATAATAAGTATCTTAAGCTATAGTCTATATAGTCTATAGGAACTAGTTGGCCGCTGAGACAGGGGTGAGGCGGCGGTTCGCAACGCACGTACTGAGTAATGCGCCCCCGCTCCTCCATCCCACCGCTCACATACCTAAGGCGCGATCAACTAGTTCCGCGCGGTCTATACTTCTTAACCTCACGATGAGTAAGCAGGTAGCAGGCAACAGGCGAATAGGCTTTTGTTATTAAAAAAAAACCCTTAGTTAAGAAATAGTTAAATATATGAAAACAAACACATGCCATACTCATGCATAACAAATAAATAGCATGAATATGTTGACTTATTTTAAGCAAAAATCACTAATATTTTATCTGAACCATACCAATTACTACAACGCATTCGAATCTTGTGGTGCATAGTTAAAGACTTTAGCGGAAGTAAAATACCAAAACCAAAAAAAAGTAAGGAAATAGCACGAAGATGCGATAATTTAAACCCTAAAACACTCCACCTAAACATTAATAAACTTACTTTACGACCGTTGGTTATGCATTTCTCAACTAGGTAAAATAATCAAAAACAGTAAAAAAGATTATTTTACATTCTCAAAGGTTTTCCAACCGTACTTAAACGTCATCTTTTCAAGTGTTCCAACCGGGCTAAAACGGTTGACAAATTGAAAAATAAACTATAATAGCAATATAATATTCGCTGGGCAATCGACATTATTATCGATAGCCTACTTTAGTGGATCTTAACCTCATCACTATCTCGCCGCAAGACACAGCGGCTGTACTATGCGACGCTCCGCGTAAATAAAGTATCGTTTTGTTATTTTTACATTGCTTGTCCAGTCGCTTAGCGACATACTTAAGGTAGTGGTTAAGGAGCAATGTATTTGCTGCAAAAATAGTACAGCCGCTGCGATATTTGAAAACAAAAATAACGTAGTAAAAGCAAGAAATATTTTACGATTTGTTGTTTTTTATGATTTTAAAGATAAATACAGTAAAATACTTTTAATTACATATGGTAAGTGATTCCGTGAGATACGAAGTTTTTAATATCACTTCGGTTTTTGCAGGAAACCACTGAAGAACACGGCATTTTTATAATTTATCGTGACCACGGTCGAAAGCGTACTAGTTCGCGGAGACGGCCATTTGGCGAGTAAAGGCACAGCGTGCGCATAACGCGTGGACACAAACACGCCTCCATGCCACTTCTCCTGTTTTTTATATTTCTATGGTTTTAATTCAGTTTTGTCACAATTGTTATTTAGATTTTGAAATATCTAACTCTGGAGAATATAATACGGCAGTAGGTTCTTAGTTACCATTCTATGTTGCGAGTAAGTCTGTGATCTGTGGTGGGTGAGTGTGGCTCATTACTCGGTGCTAATGAATGCTCGCGCACGACACAGGAGCTTTGTGAACGGCAACCTGTGTGCAAAGACGCGCTGTGTAATATATAATGTGGTTGTAGCGCGGCAACCCCAGGACCATAGGTTTAATAATAATGTTGGTGCCACTGACTTGGGCGACCAATCACGCGCCGCGATTTCTCCCGCGCGCCCCGTTTCTGGCGCGGTTGTGGAGCAGGAGTCCCTCGCGGTCGCAGCGCCGCAAACAGCGCAGTCCAACCTCGATCCTTGTGCAACGCTACGCGTTTCAAGCCGCGCCCGGAAAGCGCCGGCCATCTTAGATCTTTAACTCTCTCATTTCTAGTAATAGTACGATTTCGAGTCTGTTACTCATTTATTTTTCTTGTTTTGTTTGTGTTCTCAAGTGTATTGGTAAATTAAAGTACAGTAAATTTACAAGGACTTTCAATCAGAGGCCCGAACCCCATGCCCGTCGGCTACATTTGGCGTCCCAACAGTAGGGGCCTCTGACGACACGTGCTTGCAAATTTTTTTTTACGAAGCATTACGACGCAGTCCGCGTCTGTTCTCCAGGAGGAAGGCTTCGGTTACACGTACTTACCTACACGCGGGAACTTCGGAATCTGAAGCGCTACGAGGGCGTTTCCAGCGAATAAAAGTTCGCCACGAGGTTCCGTTTTCGTTGTCAGGATGCCAACGACACCAACGACGATGGTAACAAGAAATAAGAAATCCAAGAAGCAGGGAGAAGATAATGAAGATGAAACAGAAAAGGAAAATGAAACAGAAGAGGAGATGTTCACGTCCATCACCATGGACCAGGGTCAGTTTGCAACTCTGATGCAATCACTGCAGCAGAGTCAGGCAGAGATATTCGCGAGGCTCATCCAAGATGTTAGGACTTCGACACCGGCGCCTACTGAAGTGTCCATGTCAGCGCCCGCCGCGAACTTCTCAAAGTGCACAACTCGATTTAACGGATCGTCCGCTGATGTCGACGGGTTTATCGAAGCAATAACAGTGTACAAGAACTGCCTTCAGATATCAGATGATAACGCTGTCAAAGGACTCTCCATGTTGCTAGTAGACTCGGCAGCATTATGGTGGCAGGGTATAAAAACCAGCACCACGTCATGGCCGGATGCTATGCAAAAACTAAAAAGTGCATTCGGAGAGCATCGCCCGCCATTTCGTATATATTTGGAATTGTTTTCATTGCGACAAGGTACGGACAAAACTGATTTATTTATTGCGAAGACGAGAGCGCTTTTATCGAGATTGCCACAAGAAGATCTACGTGAAAAAGTTCAACTGGATATGGTATACGGGCTTCTCGATCGTAGAATAAAAAAGCGGCTCGATCGTAACTCCATAACATCGTTCGACCAGTTACTGCACCGTGCCAGAGCGATCGAAGAATCGTTAGAAGACAGCGCATGCGACAAGACACCGGCACTGACGCCATCGAGCGCCAGTCACCAAGCGGCCGTCGCCGGCGCCCCTTCAACTTCGGCACCAAGTGATAAAAACACTCGCAGCAAAAGACTGTCGTGCAGTTACTGCAAGAAATGGGGACATGAAAAATCGCAGTGTAAAAAGTTAATAAACAATGATAAAAGTGATAACGTAAAAAGTGATAACGGGAAAAGTGATGATAGCGTAAACAAAAATAAAGCTATTCAATGTTATGGGTGCGGTGCCCCTAACGTTATAAAATCGAAGTGTGAAAAGTGCAAATCTAGTTCTCAAAACGCATTCTATTCGGTTACGACAACTAGTGATAGCGTAAATTCAAAAGTGCGCGGTTCCCGTAATCATAGCGTTATCGTGCGCGATGAATGCGCGTCGGGCGAGCCGACAGCCGCAAGCGTCCCGCCACCCGCGCCGGCCCCGCAGAGTACGTGCGGCCGCGCCAAGGTCGCGAGCGGCAGCGCTGCCCGTTGCCTAGCGACCGTCCGTGAGCGTAACGATATCGTTCCTCGCGGTCGGAAGTCGCCGGGCCCGCCTCGCATCGTTCCTGCCAGTACCACAGGTAACCCAGCGTCTTGCAACGCTGGGCGTAACTTAAAACTTTACTGTGATTGTGTTACTGAACTGCAACATACTAACGAGCGTTCTAATGTCGGTAAAAATGTGTGTTATAATTTCATAGGTTATAATAATAATAGAGACACTAAGTTTTCTGTAAATTCAACTGAAACCCGTTCGCAACACGGGCACGTAATTCAATCAGCTGATAACGATTATGTTGCCATATCATGTTGCGTAAACAATAATTCAAATGGTCAGGGTTTATTTAATGTTCAGTGTGATTGTTTATGTTTATGTTGTAATAGTGATAGCGTTGATAAATGTTTAGGATTATGCTCGGTAAATGTTAATAATAAAAATTGTAAGAAACGCCTCGCGTCTGCACAGGGTCGGACTAAGGGAGGTTCAATTAAGGGGGAGCCTAATAATAATAGACCTTTGATGCAAATAGGTATTTTGGGGGAAAATGGGACAGCGTTACTGGACACTGGTGCTAGGGGCTGTATTGCCGGTCACACACTTTTTCGCGTGTTAAAGGAAAAAGGCCATCCTTTGCAACAGTGCACTAGAAACATCCGCCTGGCGGATGGTTGCACGCGCCTGATGGAGGTGCTTGTTGCAGAGGTACAGGTGAAACTTTTTCATAAAATTGTGCCCACCGAGTTTATAATTTTCCCCGAAGCGAAAGATAATGAAACACTTTTAGGTATTGATTTTATTAACAGTGCCGGTCTCGTTATCAATTTTAAGCAGTGCCTTTGGCATTTTTCGGATAGTAGTGATCAAAAGTATAAATTGATTTTGGAAACTTTTTCACCTCGTCAAAATTCGTACGCCGCGATGAATGTTTTACGCGATGACGAGGGTGCAGGTTTAGAGGATCAGGAGCGTGAGGAGCTTGCCCAATTGCTCACGAATTTTCAGGATATGTTTAATTCGATTGGGGAGCCGACTCCATATGGAGAGCATCATATAGATACGGGAAATAATTTGCCGATAGCGACGCCTCCATATCGCCTGACACCTGCAAAGAAGGAGATCATGCAGCAAGAGCTTACCAAAATGTTAGCTGAAGATATTATTGAAGATTGTGAATCTGCATGGGCTGCGCCAGCCCTGCTAGTACCTAAACGTGACGGCAGTTTCCGGTTTTGCGTCGACTATCGAAAGTTAAATTCGATTACGAAGAGTGACGCCTATCCAATGCCTCGTATTGATGAACTGTTGCAATCTACTAAACGTGGACGTTGTCACATGAGTACAATAGATTTGCGATCTGGCTACTGGCAAGTGTCAGTTAAAGAAGAGGATAGGGATAAGACGGCTTTCGTGACCCCTTTCGGAACTTTTCGTTTTAAAAGGATGCCGTTCGGTCTGAAGAACGCGCCGGCTACTTTTCAGCGTCTGATAGACAGAATGCGATCTGGTTCAGCACTAAAGGACGTCACAATACTAGGATATTTAGACGATTTATTAATTATAACGCAGGGGGATTTTTCGAGGCACCTGGAAGACCTGCGAATCGTTTTTGAACAGCTGATGAAGTTCAAATTGCGTGCTAACCGAGAAAAGTGTGTGTTTGCACGAGAGTCGGTTAAATATTTAGGTCATGTGATCTCGCAGGACGGAGTCTCAGCTGATGAAAGGAAAATTCAAGCCATATTAGACATGAAAGAGCCGTCTGCACTGGGACACCTCAGAACATTTATACAAACATGTTCCTGGTTCAGGAAATTTATTCCCAAGTTTTCGGAGGTAGCAGAGCCACTGACAAGATTGACAAGGAAAAATCAACCTTGGATATGGGGACCACAACAGGCTGAAGCGTTCAGTAACTTGAAAAGGCTTTTGACGTCAGCGCCGATCCTCATACAGGCAGACTACTCCAAGCCATTCATCCTGCGCACAGATGCGAGCAACTATGCGATAGGCGCAGTGTTGCTTCAAGGTGAAAAGAATGAAGAACGACCCATTGAATTTGCCAGCCGTTTGTTATCAGCGGCTGAACGGAATTATTCGACCACGGAGCGGGAGGCTCTGGCGGTCGTCTGGGCAGTCGACCGTATGCGGGGTTACATTGATGGTCATCCAGTCGTTATAGCCAGTGATCACCAGCCCTTGAAATGGCTGCTGTCCTTGAAGTCACCTTCTGGTCGTTTAGTGCGTTGGGCACTAAAGCTGCAGGCCTATGACATCCGGTTTGAGTACACTCCCGGAAAGGTAAATGTAGTGGCCGACGCACTCAGCCGCCCTGTCTGTACAGATGAGTCTCGTGAATCCTGTGGAATATGCACTGTCATTATTGATTTACCTACGCGAGATCTCACGGAGCTACGTGCAGCACAAAAATCTGACCCAGATTTAATTAAAATTGTGAAGGAATTAGAGGATATAGAAGAAGTTGCGTCTCGCCGTTGGACAGAACGTGGTTATCTCATGGAACGCGGTATCCTTTATCGCTATAACCCAGATACAGACAACGAGTCGCCGCAATTAGTAATACCTGTAAGCATACGTGAAGGGATTCTAAGAGAATGTCATGATGCTCCAATTGCAGGTCATCCTGGTATAGAGAGAACATACCAGAAAATAGCTCAAAACTATTACTTCCCTGGCATGAGAAGAATTGTAACCGATTATGTAAAATCATGTTCCTCTTGTCAACGCTATAAAGCGACAAATGAAAAGCCACCTGGTCTGATTCAAACACCGATTTTAAACCAGCGCAATGAAGTCTTGGCTATCGACCTATTTGGACCACTGCCAGAGGGCGAAAACGGGGAAAAATGGATCCTGTTAGTGGAAGATACCGCGACAAGATGGGTAGAATTGTATGCTCTCAAAGAAGCAACCTCTGTCGCCTGCGCGAAAGTACTCATAGAAGAGTATTTCCTTCGGTTCGGCTTACCACGTCGCATTATTTCGGACAATGGTGTCCAATTTGTTTCAGCGGTCATGCAGAAATGCATGTTCATTCTCGGCATTACACAAGACTTGATACCCTATTACCACCCAGAAGCCAATCCAGCTGAAAGGAAAAACCGGGATATGAAGACCCAATTGGCCCTGTTGGTTGGTACGGATCACCCTTCATGGCCTAAGCAGCTACCGATAGTACGGTTCAGTATGAACAGCGCGGTCTGTGAAACAACAGGGGTTACTCCTGCATATTTGACGTTTGCACGTGAGCTGAGGTCACCGTTAGAGGTGTACAATGATCCAAGGGCAGTCTTAGAGAAGGATAATTTTGTACCACAGATCACTCCTTACCTGTCAAAATTTTTAAACTCCTTAAGTGAAGTCCGTGATAGAGTAGAAAAACTGCAGGACAGAAGGAAGACTTACGCTGATCGTTCGAGAAGAGTAGGAGAGGATTTTAAAGTAGATGACAAGGTTCTATTGACTACCCATCAGCTGAGCGACGCCAGCAAGTCAAAGACTGCTAAGTTTTTCCCTAAAAGGGATGGGCCATATGTTGTGAAGAAGAAAGTAAGTCCAACAACATACCTAATCGCGTCTGATGATAATCCTGGTGAGATATTGGGCAAATTCCACGCTAATCAGCTCACCCCTTTTCGAGGACGAGTAGATGAACGCGCTCAGCCAATGGAGCCAAAGAAAAAGCGAGGCCGACCTCGTTTACAACCTATTCGTAATGATTTTAATGTAGGGCTAGACCACGATCGAGGGCGTAATCGTGATCTAGAGGGGGAGTATGTAGCGCGGCAACCCCAGGACCATAGGTTTAATAATAATGTTGGTGCCACTGACTTGGGCGACCAATCACGCGCCGCGATTTCTCCCGCGCGCCCCGTTTCTGGCGCGGTTGTGGAGCAGGAGTCCCTCGCGGTCGCAGCGCCGCAAACAGCGCAGTCCAACCTCGATCCTTGTGCAACGCTACGCGTTTCAAGCCGCGCCCGGAAAGCGCCGGCCATCTTAGATCTTTAACTCTCTCATTTCTAGTAATAGTACGATTTCGAGTCTGTTACTCATTTATTTTTCTTGTTTTGTTTGTGTTCTCAAGTGTATTGGTAAATTAAAGTACAGTAAATTTACAAGGACTTTCAATCAGAGGCCCGAACCCCATGCCCGTCGGCTACATGGTATATATTTGTGCTACAGTTACATTATGAACAGAAAATGAAACAGAGAATGAAATAACACAGGTTTTAGAACAGTTACAACATTAGTGAAACATTCTCAATGTTTAAGTAGTCATAGTTACAAGTCGTTACAGATCCAAACTTTAGATTTGTTATGTTAGTGATCTAGTTTTTACTCCATTACAAACGAATATATTTGCTTAGCTGATGATTTTACTTCTAACCTGTTCGTGGTCAGGATGGGCATTGAATCATCGTGGATATTATATTTTTCGTAAAAAATGCGAAGAACTAATAGGTAGGTAAATGAAATATCTAATATTATATCATCAGGGACCTTTCTCTTTCAATATATTGCATACATCACGGTGGATTACGTCACAAATAACGGCCATACAATACACATGAAGCAAGGTTCTAATTACAAAATTTAAAATCTTTTGATCGTGACGTCAGACCTTCATCAGGCCTCAAAAGATCTTTATTGAAACCCCGCCTTCAATTAACTGACCACCCCATGTATAATGTCAAGTTTGTTGATATCTGTTTGTTACAAAATATTTAGGGATTTTTATCTGGAGCTTTAGAAGCTGTAATCAACCGGTAAATTTGTTTGGGGTTTGTAACTTTGGCAGAATATAGGTGCTATTTTGATTATTGAACGATGTCATAGCAGCATTATGGTTCAACACTGGTATCTGTATCAGATTCAGCCTCTTCATTTATTTCATATTTCTTACACTCGTTATCCCAAATTTTTCAAATTGTATAATATCCTGATTATCATAATAACTTGAGCTAAAACCGCTAAAACAATTACATCGCTATGTAAATCAACTGAAATATGAATAAAACGGACGGAACCACGGGTAAAAGCTAGCACTTAATAAAGAGGCACGTTTAGGGTTTTCATTACACCATGTATAATGGCGCGTACAAATATTTTTAATCCGCTGCCTCATACATCTTCCGCAGTTCATTTTGCTGGACATACTCTTGCTAACATTATATTTGATGCATACAAATCCACGCTTTATCCCTGCTACATTAAGTCCATTTTCTAACAAATCTTCATTTACAACATATTGAAAAGAATCACAGAGGAATATACAACGTGTTCAAAACTAATAAGGTTGAAAATGCTTTGCATATAGAGTGCTATATCAAAAACTGAATAGGTGGCCGGCACTGGGGATTTTTTTTAATGTGTGGATATTGCATCGACGTGTCCGGACGTATTTATGGACAGGTAAATATTTTCGTAGTGAATATAGAGCTTATGTATGTTTACTTTGATATGGGTGTAAAGAGATATCGTCATCACCTGAGCTGAGGATATCCATTACTGAATATTTTGACGAAACTCTTACGAATTTCAAAAGCAATAAGGACATAATTGAAGTATGAACTGCACCGAGTCGCCAGATGAACAGAATATAACACCTTCCCTAAAGTGCATGTTCATAGTCCATCGTTTATTTCATAAAGATGATGGATAGCTGTATCCATCATCCCAGCCAGTTCTCCAAGGTGTATTCTAGTCTAACCAAAAGCGGTTGAAATGCAGTATTTATAAATATTTTCGTCATCCCTGCAAAAACCATAGTAGTTTTAGGAATTATCCAAATTAAACAAAGATACCTAATCTGGAAGTGACTTTCTTCTCATTCTCACCCAACTAATAAACTTTCGTGTGTTAGTTGAAATATTCAGAGATCAATACCACTAGAAAGCCTCTAATTATCGGTCCTCTATAACAGCCCGGAATTTCGCTTCACCTACCCATATTCGTCCACAATTGAAAATCTCTTACCCAAAACAATTGGCTGTAGCTACTAGAGAGGTAATTCTTTCTACCCTCGGAGCCACGTGGCGGTTGATAGTCACAATTAGCCACGGCATTCAAACAGTCACGTGAGGGAAGAGCCATGTGCGGGAAGTGCGGGAACGAGAAGGACGCGTGCGAAAACTGAGCCACATTCGCAACACTACCGCTCCACTGACAATGAATTGAAGAATTAATTGTTTAAATATTGTGAGAGAGATGGGCCAGTGGATATTCTCAGAGATATAGCTGACGTTTGATGCTGCTCATTGATTTAGAAAACCATTCGTTTTTAAAAGTTCATCGTATTACAGTATTGTTTTTGTCTTATTACCTTTGTGCCACTATACAGGTAGATGAGAAGTGCACACTTTGCGAAGTGCATATGCTGCGTCAAACCCATAAGGCATATACTACCAAAACTGTACCTTAACATGACATCAACAGTGACACCCACCTAACAAACCAAACAACTCCACTAATAAGCCGCTGAAACTAAAAACAAAAACATAAAATTCCCGATACAAAGCCTGAACCAATTGGATGTAAAAATATTCTCATAGGACACATCTAAGAGAAGGTAATGACGCGAACTCGACATGAATCAATACATAATGCTTATAAATAACGCACTATATGTACACGGGCTATTAGGAAATGTGTATGGGCATAATAATAAATATTCATCAGGTCTTCTGTTTGTGCCTATAAAAACATATGTGGGGGAATAGGGGTGCTAGTGAATGGTTAGCGGAGTTTAATGAAGAAATACCTATCTTTATTATGCTTAAATTTCAAAAGCAAAGGAAGCAATGGCGTCAATTTGATGGTGGTATTTTTAAATAATTTAAAATAAATCAAAATTAAGCTAACTGTGAAGTAGTCATTTGTTAAAGTTATGACAGTGTAGCCGAAGTAACAGAGAAACTTCCACCATCTTAGACTCAAAAAACGTCAGGAATTAAAGAAGGGTCCAAAAAGGAGTCGCTGAAAACATACTCGTACGCCACGCAAAATAATTTTGTCGTGCACCAAAAAACAAAATAAAGGTACTCTTGATCAAAATAGCATGCACGAATGCATGCGACGCTTATTAATGTGCAACATTACCACAAAACAGCCACACCGCTACCATGACCGCTAAGTGAATTCGTGTGTCCATGCCACCTCCAATTTAGTGGCGCGAACCAATCATCATTACCCGAGGGTCAACCGCGATCAAAATAAACACAACACCGAACGCACCTTCATTTAGAAAGAGACAAAAATGTACCCTGTGGTACAGAGTAAAAAGGATGGAGCAATAAGTGGGCCAGAGATCGTAAACAATTGTGCAAATGAAAGATTATGTTTATAGAGTTAAGGTGTATAGTCTAATAAAATTACGTCTTTATCCCCCGGCCTGGAGATAAGTTCTGATTCTCTTATATTGTTGCCGTTTTCATTACGATCTCGAATATATTTTGTGATGAACTTTCTTTTTTGGGGTAGGTGTTGTTTTGCTTGCTTCTCTGGTATTCCAAGCTAGATAATAATATCTTGAGTGCAGTAAACGTTTCACATTGTTTTAAGCCTGAGCTTTCATTAACGGTTTACCAAAGTAGATAATGAAACAAAAGAAAAGATAGGTACCTAGATCGTGACAAAGTGTTCAAGGATTGACAACCATTTCACTTTGGTGATAACATTAATCTTTCACCTAAAGTTACAAAAGGATTAATAAATCAGAAAGTTACTGCTTCTGCGACATTGACTAAATACAATTTCGTATGTATATTTGCTCATAAAATGTAGCGAGATAATCCAACTCATGGCGCTTTCTTTCGTTTTATAAATTTAATTCGTCCGTCACGGGAAGAGTGACCTTTTACCACGTGAGACTGCCCATTACATACAAAAACATCACATACACTTCGTAACATCACAGTAAATTGACCTTTACACTTCAATTTCAAAGTACAATTTCGTGTGCTCATCTTGACGCGTCTTATTCGAGAATGATTTACGTCACAAGACAATGCAATCTATTCTCCCAGGCAGTAGTCCAGAGAAAAAAAGACGTAAACTTTTGAGAATTGAGTTGAAATTCGAATGGGAAGAGCGTGGAAAAACTAAAGGAGCTCTCACATTTCACTGAAAAATGTGTAAGAAGTAAGGCAGGGAAAGCCACGGGATCCGTTATAAAGACATATTATTCTTTTGAGCGCGGGACGGTTGTCGAGTCGCAATAAGTCTCAGTAATCCGCGGAAGGTATAGTGCGCGAGATTCAATTGTCATTGTTTGCCTCGGCCCTAATGAAAAATATTTCGCTGTACTTTTTTGAAAGTGTTTTGAGCTCTTTCAGTTTATTCTTTGCGAGAAAGGTTTTGTGTTGCTTCAAAGTTTCTTTAGGCAGGCTATTGTGAGGTATTCTAGGTGATTTAGTAACAGACAAGGTTGTGGCAAATGGTTTCTCTTTGTTGTATGAAACTTTTGGAAATACTACTTCATTGTAATCTGCGTGTAGGCATTGGAATGAGTTGATTTATTTTAGTTACAGACACGTTCAAGTTACAAGTAAGTCTTACAACCTACCTACTTGCCCGGGTAAACCATGACAATAGGCTTAAGTTACCTTAAAAAAAAAGGAACTGTATTTTAGAGTTTGCCACTGACTTCCTAAATTAAAATTATTTCATAATTTCTTTTTTATTTCGTAATTTTTAGTTTTAAGTACAAACTAGAATATTTATTTGTAGTAAGTAGTTAATAGTTTTGTTGTAAATATTAAAATATTGCACTAAAATTTGACCAAGGCTTTGAGATGTTCTTCCTTTGACCCGTAGGTAGCTCGTATCAATAATAGCCAGGCCGTCGCACATATACGTATGTAGTCCTTATCTTTAAAACTACTGAACCGATTTTGATGAAACTTACACTGTTCCCTAAGTTGAAGTAAATGTAAGCCAGTAAAAAAATGGTCATAATCCGACTAATGGATATGAATAAGAAATGCGTGGACAAACATAAGATACGGCGGTGGCGTAACACAACATATACACACTTACAAACATAAGATACGGCGGTGGCGTAACACAACATATACACACTTACAAACATAAGATACGGCGGTGGCGTAACACAACATATACACACTTACAAACATAAGATACGGCGGTGGCGTAACACAACATATACACACTTACAAACATAAGATACGGCGGTGGCGTAACACAACATATACACACTTACAAACATAAGATACGGCGGTGGCGTAACACAACATATACACACTTACAAACATAAGATACGGCGGTGGCGTAACACAACATATACACACTTACAAACATAAGATACGGCGGTGGCGTAACACAACATATACACACTTACAAACATAAGATACGGCGGTGGCGTAACACAACATATACACACTTACAAACATAAGATACGGCGGTGGCGTAACACAACATATACACACTTACAAACATAAGATACGGCGGTGGCGTAACACAACATATACACACTTACAAACATAAGATACGGCGGTGGCGTAACACAACATATACACACTTACAAACATAACATACGGTGGTGGTGTAACACAACATATACACATACACACTTACAAACATAAGATACGGCGGTGGCGTAATACAACATATACACACTTACAAACATAAGATACGGCGGTGGCGTAACACAACATATACACACTTACAAACATAACATACGGCGGTGGTGTAACACAACATATACACATACACACTTACAAACATAACATACGGCGGTGGCGTAACACAACATATACACACTTACAAACATAACATACGACGGTGGCGTAACACGACATATACACACTTACAAAAAATGTTGTACTTATATTTGTTTGAAAGCCCCCATAGATTATCATAAAATGTGAAAATATTGCAGTTCCAATAATATTACATGCGTGTCGAATTGATAACCTCCTATTTTTGAAGTCGGTAAAAAAACTTGATAAACTAATGTCATCCATTATAATGTAACGGAAGTGACGTTCAAAAGTTTTACATATTGATGGTCACAGCAGCCTATTGCTAATAGAGAACCCACGCACACAACTTGCTACATTTTGTATCTGCAAGTTAGAATTTTCAACTTGTTCGCGAGTTGGTTTGGAAAAAAAGCCTGTCCAGATTTCCTAAAAGTGTCGAAAGCATTTTGGCGCGGACACAGTGGACACAGTGGCCCAAACAAATTCAAAACAACCATAAATCAGGAGAGCACAAATAAAAAACTAAGGTAAGCGCTCCTGTTGTCGGTCGTGCCGAACCGGGCCACTTCCGTTCGGCGGCGGAAGCGACTCTATTGGCGTAAAAAAGCTGCGAGTCAACTGGCCAGTTTGTTAGAGGTTTATTGAAAAGCGAACATTGATAAAAGTGTTCGACGACTCGTCGTGCTGTCCGTGTTTGAATGTAGCACTTTTGTGTAAACGTTAGGGATTTACGGACGTTTTTCGGTTTCGGCAAAGAATTTTTTCGTGTCACTTTTTTGCTTGAATTTACCAAAAAATGAAACATCCTAAAACTTCGCAGACATTTCTTTCTTTGAAGAGAACTACATTACGGACTTACACAAACGATTTCCTTACTAAGCTTTGCATATAAAACCTACGGCATCTCACAACAAACCATATTTTCATTCCCACACAGCATCCCCTTCACGCGAGCGCACGCGCCATCATTCGGCACGCACGTGTAGCGCAAATTAAAAACGTTTCTGCCGCGAGTGCGATTATTAATTACCGATAAGTCGTGCGCTCACCCTACCCCGTGAGAGAGGTGCAATCAACGTGCATTGTTCAAGATCATGTTGGTCTTTTTGATTTTGAGTTTTTAAAACGATTTTGGTTAGTTAATTGACAAAGAAAGTGGAAATACTTTCGGTTGGGTCCACAGACATGTTGGGTCCACCAACAGTTTTCGCTGGTTTAATTATCTAACAATAATGACTTTTCGTTGTATAATATATAGCACCTAGTAGGTATTGATCTGTGTCCGTCCATTATGTACAACTGTTTTTTAGTAGAATCTAATTATTTTCTGATCTTTTCATAACATTTGGCCCCGTACAAGGTCTAATACTTCCATAACAAGTCACTGTAGGTATTACTGTTTTTAATTCCAAATTAGCTATTCGTGCCCGAAGTTGCCCGGGTGATTTTTCGGTGGATTTTCCAATTTTTTTATAAAAACCTTCCTGACAATTAGAAACAACAATAAAAAATCTGCCACTAGCCATTCTCAAGTGATCTCGATGATCTAACATACCTATATGCGGCATTGATTTTTATTTATACACATAAAGATTCACATAAAAAATAAAGGAGGAGCTCTTGACTAAGTAATAACAGTCGCACGGGTCGATCCATCAGGTTAAGCTACGCTTGCCGGGGTCAGTCCGTGGATGGGTGACCATCTTTACATACCGAGACCCGATTCCGGTGCTTTTCGTGCCACGGAAAGCCGTTGGTCGCGGCTGTCATTCGTGGATCTCTGGCAGTCGTTACGGGTCGTCAGAAGCCCGAAAGTCTGACAACCAGTCTTACCAAGGGGTATTATTAGGTCTTTACCTATGAAATTGCCGTTCTGCAGTACTGGCCATTTCAAATCAAAATAATTTTTGTTTGGCTAAGAATTCTAATTTCAAATTAATTTTATTTTAAAAACATGGATTTTTTTTTCCAAAAGTAGTCATTTGTTTATTGATTAGTGTTACATTTTCATCGCATTTCAATCTTTTTCGTCATCATGCTCGTACGTTAAAAATTCGAGTAATTATGGAATATGAGTACCGTCGTGGCAGCAACGCGGCACAAGCGGCACGCAACATCAACGACGTTTACGGAGCTAACACTACAAACCAACGCACCACTTGTTATTGGTTTGCTCGCTTCCGTTCTGGAAATTTCGACCTGAAAAATTAACCTCGCGGTCGTCCGAAGACTTTGGTCGACAATGACGAATTAAAGGCGATTGTGGAAGCTGATGATACACAATCTACGACTGAATTAGCAGCAGCTTTCGACGTTAGCGTCAAAACAATATTGGTCCATTTGCGTCAAATTGGCAAGGTAAAAAAGCTTGACAAATGGGTGCCCCACGAACTCAATGATCGCCAGCGCGAAGTACGCGTCGAGACGTGCCTTGCACTGCTCAACAGACACACAAATGAAGGAATTTTGAACCGCATTGTTACCTGCGATGAAAAATGGATTCTGTTTGATAACCGCAAGCGCTCAGCAAGTTGGTTGGATCCTGGTTCAGCACCTAAACAATGCCCTAAACGCAAACTTACCCCTAGAAAGTGATGGTCACTGTTTGGTGGTCTAGCGCCGGTGTGATTCGTCACAGCTTCTTACCAAACGGGGTGAGCATTACTTCAGATGTGTACTGTGAAGAACTGAACACAATGATGGAGAAGCTGGCACATCTCCAACCAGCATTGGTCAATCGCTCGTCTCCGCTGCTCCTGCACGACAACGCGCGACCTCATACTGCCCAGCAGACGGTCTCCAAGTTGCAAGAACTGGGGTTGGAAGCTCTCCGTCATCCGCCCTACTCACCAGACCTTGCGCCTACAGACTACTACTTTTTCCAGAATTTGGATAACTTCTTGGCGGGAAAAAAATTCAATACCCGAGAGGCAGTACAAAATGCCTTTGAAGAATTTGTTGCCTCCCGTCCAGCTGATTTCTTTTAGAAGGGCATCAATAAACTGCCACTGCATTGGCAAAGATGCATTGATTGCATGGGTCTTCGATTAATACAAATAAAAAATGCATGAAAAAAATTTTTTTATACAAAACGGCAATTTCATAGGTAAAGACCTATTATTACCAAGTTAATCGGTTGTGGAGGTCAGATAGGCAGTCGCTCCATGTAAAATACTGGCATTCAGCTGCATCCGGTTAGACTGGAAGCCGACCCCAACATAGTTGGGAAAAGGCTAGGCAGTCATACATAAAATAAAATACCTATACTTAACAAAAATTGGATATTTCTTTGAACACAAATATAGTTTTTTATAGGGTAATAGTTAGGAGTATTACATGGGAGCATCTGTAGCCCAACTAAGACGAGTCCTGTATCTCGGCATACAGCGCCAGACCCCCTCACAACAGACAATAGTACATATATTAGCCACAAAAGACATGCAAAAAAACATTTTTACAAAAGAATACAACTGACTTCCAAAAACGACACTACAAAGTGAAAAATAACATTAATTTCGGAAGTCGGTGTCTAGTTAAATGTATTTTCGTTTTTTGCCACCGACTTCCGAAATTGATGTTATTTTTCACTTTGTAGTGTTGCTTTTGGAAGTCGATTGTATTTTTTTGTAAAAAAGTTTTTATTTTTCACTTTTTATTTGTGGTACCTACCCCACACAAATTCTAATACCACTACCTGCAAAACAAACTAGAACATCATCCACATAAAAGTGGAGAAAAAAAACGTATTATTGAAGATAACTCAAAAACTACCCAAGCAAAATTAATGAATTTTATATGGGACCAACTGTGCTGTATACCCTCTCGAATAAAACAAAAAAAAAATCCAAATCGGTTTAGCCATCTTCGAGTAATCAGGGAACATACATAAAAAAAAATAAAAGGTTCCGACGAATTGAGAACCTCCTCCTTTTTGAAGTCGGTTAAAAAGATGTATCAATGAATGATTATAAACAAGAAAAACTGAAACAATTCAAAAATGAGTGTGTCTGTGTGTGTGTAGCGCGCGTGATTTTGTGTATTTGTATACTTGTGAAAGGTGTTGGGGTGTTGGGTAGTGTAAATACGTCTTACCAATAATTACATAAAATACCTTATCTACCTATTACATAGGCACTTCAATATCCCTTGATATTCCTTACTAACGAGCTTCAAAGTAAGTACCTCACCAATCTCCCACACAACACATAATCTCATTGAAGTCTGGCACACATCAGGAGGCTGTCCACGTGGCGTTTTTAAGATCAGCCGCCAGATAACCTTAATGAAAAGATCCCGACGGACTGATAGCAGCCGCGGTGAAATAGACGGTGGGTAGGCAGTAGGCTCGGTCGTACACAACGTTGAAATTGGTATTAGTAGGTGGAGGGTGTATTCTGAAGTAGACACAATGATGAGAACATTTCAGTATAGTTCAGAAAAACTGAAAACGGGTAAATTGAAAACACTGGAAATGTTTTGGATTTTTCTTAACATATTATTAGGAAATTTATGGGATACACCGTTACTGTTTTTGTATCCAGAGGTGGGTTTTCTTACAAAATCTTTATCAATAAAAATATATATATATATATATATAAATTGTTTATTCTTAGCATTAAAGTTGCAATTAGAACAGGTAGGTACGTGACAAGTACTTAAACTAACTAACTAACTTAAACTTATCATAAAAGAGTGCGAGGACTTGTTCGTGAGATTGAAGACTTGAGGTGTGGATGTGGGTATGTGTGTTAATACGAATGGAAAACGTACAAAATAGTTATTGAAAAATTATTAGCTAATTCGCTTTTAAAATAAACTAAAACTTTGTAAGATCAAAACAAAACTCTGTGACAGACGGACAAAAAAGTGATCTTATAAAGGTTCCGTGTTCCCAATAGTGTAGGTAAGCCATATGAAAGCTAAGAATTATTTTCATTTAAAAATTTCATTTTACCAATTCCAAAAGCTTCCAATACTTTTCTATTGTTAAACTTTCACCGTTTATCGTACACACTGGGGTCAGCAGCTCATCGCACACATCACAGGTATCCGACGGGCGATGCTGCAGACAGATGCGCGCCGACTGTGCGCGAACAGCTTCTAAATTACTTTCAGATAACATCTTAATGCGACCTAATGTTATTGCACTTTGATAATGATCGAAAGTAGACTCTCTTGATGGATCGTTGTTGACGTACAACACTCTACTTACTTAGGTAGTTACTGTCTGTAATGTTGCCACTGGCGTCCTCTCTGCGAGAGGGAGTGGGTTAATCCACCACGCGGGACCAGTGCATGTTGGTAGATGTCACATGTTTTCGAATTTTTGGTTCTAGGACATGCGGTTTTCTCACGATGTTATCCTTCACCGTTTTGGGAGCACTGATGATGAAATTATTTTCACAAAGTAAAGCGCCTGCCTGGGTTCGAAACCGCGACCTACAACTCGTACCTAAGTCGGGGCCATTACCTACCACTGGGCCACCTGCTCTCAGCTTGTGTAGGACTGGTCTTAATAAAGAATCAATTATTTCAGCAGATTTTAAAATGATTCATGTTATTGTTTTGGCTATGTTATGTTTATGTATACTTTTTTTTTTTCAACTTGAGCTATTCTTGTACACACAGTCACGCTGTGGTGACAAATTTAATTCAGTAAAAATCCTATCACTTTCTTTCACATTGTGTCTAGTGTCTACAAGTCGTTAATTTAGCTGTACAAATGTGCATCATTTGCACAGATAAAATCAACAAAATAAAAAAATAAAAATCGTTATCTTTCGTCATACAAAAAAAAACCTTTCGCAATATTCTTCCCAAACTTTTTAATAACATTTTGTTCCATAACACAAACATATTTTTAAAACTTACTGACTTTACATCGCCAGTCATGTGAAAAAGCAACAGCGCATTATTAATAAAGCCGCGCACAGAGCTGCGATTGTGCGCGGATAGAAAGGCGATTAGTCGCGGCGCGTCCCCTACACCCTCACCTATTGTTTGTCGCGGACGTACCTACTATTTATACTGCGCACTATTTATACTTATTTAAATCTCTATAGATTGGTTGGAATGGGTGAGGAGAGAAAGGGCATAAATACGATTGATAATAATTGGCACAGTTTATTGTTTATTACTAAATGTAAGTGTTTCCAAAATTATTAATTTATTTTATTCCAATTTTTGAGTTTGAAAAACTGCATTCTTTGTGTCTTATACGTGGCTAAATAAAAACAGCCCGAGACTCCTCCGAGTCGTTACGGGTAGTCAGAAGCCCAAAAGTCAGAAGACTAGTCTTACCAAGGGGTATCTTGTTACCCAGTAACTGGGCTGTGGAAGTCAGATAGGCAGCGCTCCATGTGAAGTACTGGTATTCAGCTGCAGCCGGTTAGTCTGGAAGCCAACATAGTTGGGAAAGGTTTAGGCAGATTGATTGATGTTAATTCGTTAAATTTTATTGTTACTACGTAGTAAAAATCTGCATTTTGTACCCAAAACAATAATGTTACCCACCTGAAATCCACTTATGCCTTTTTCACTCTGCACCACCTCAGTTCGGTTCTAAAGCTGGGCCCACACTGTTGCGAGCTGCTCGCGCGTGCAAATTCCCGTCACCCGCCATTGTCGACGTCCGACTAATGCGTTGACGTCACGGAGGGAGCTAAGCCGATGTCGAATCGCGGGCGATTAAAAAACGCTTGTTTTCTCTGATGGATTTGAATATTGTTCATTTGATTTACGTTTAACTGTTATGGTTAGATTCATTTTTAAATTAAAAGGATTATTTAAAAACGGTTAAGTAGTGCAATATTTGTGTGACGATTAATGCTTTACTTTAGGTATTTGAAAGACGTTGTAAATTTATATAAACACTCATCTCAACAGCTTTATTTGTACTACTTACTTATTTTTTTTACAGTCCTTCCTCACTGTCACTAAAATCAAAAACATTGGGAAATTACTAGCTGTTGCTTACCTTTTTAATTAAAATTGATTACTTTAAAATTCTAAACTTTACCTACCCACAACCCTTTTTTTCTCACACGTCATACTGTAAAATGAAAAAATTATAAATAATGTTGCACATTTGATGAGGTATAGTTAAATGTTTTTCACCCCGTTTTCGCAACACTATGATTTTTTGCATTAGGTACATAAAAAGCAAAATAAATTGTCTACATAAAAAGTATACCGTTAGTCGTTACGTTTAGATAATAGTAATAGAGCAAACCCTCCACCTATACACACGTACATAATTAACATAAAAATAAATTCATAATCACATGAAATATTGCAGTCGTAACTAACAATAAGTGCAATTTTCCACGCGATAAATCTTTTAATAATAATATTTAATGTCGTTGACGCGAGCGAGGGCGATAGACACAATGCGACGTGCGACATTCGACACGACACAATAGTCGGAGATTTGACGCGGGCGATCGTGTGCACCTTGCCTTTGTTAGAGTCCCCCTGGATTGATGCGATGAGGTGAGGGCCCTCGGTTTGAATCGGGATTTGATCAGTAACGGTCATAGTTTTGTTACCGAGCGTCGCGTGGGTCGCTTTTATGTAAAGTTTGTCTGACTGATGTGGTTATGATAAATGGTTTGACTCTTCAATCTATAGGATAAAGCGTCTGTTACTATCTTGTTGTTTAATTACAATTATAAGCTTCGAGGTTTAACATGCCGCCCTCAACTGAATGCTATAGAAGCTTACGTGACCTCCATGGTTAGATTGTTCATATATTATTTGCCATCAACCTTTTTCTACAATCTTTTTTATAATAAAGACTGATAAGCTAAATTAATGACGAGATAAAACCATACAATCAAAATGCGCCGATAACGGTGTTTAGCATTAACTTAGATGAACTTAAAAAGTACTGCTAATTGCGTAACACAATATTAATCGGAATTTGAAACATGAAGCAAATTGTTAATCATTTGCTTTAATATGTTCGAAAAATTTATGTGCTCAATTGAACAACAACATGATTATTAATCGAATCTCAGAAAATTAGAAGTAAAATAAAATCATAATCATCAGTAGGTATCGTCCTTCACTTTTGCGAGCTACCCTTCCTCACCGTTACTCACATGTCCAGAGGAACAGGGGACATAATAGCGCAGGGGAAACGGTGCAGGGGAGCAAGTGAAGGGCGCAGTCCGCTGCAGCACTGATTGTGAATGCTACTAAAATCGATCTGCATTATCATATGTCTAAGTAGGTAGAACTTTTAGGTAGCTAGGTTATCGTTTGCTTTGATACTTACACTAGAGTTTTCACATCTTGTCAAAATTCAAAATATTATTCACAAGGTTGAAGGTTTATGTGAAATAACACATAAACCTTCAACCTTATGAAACGAATCATCAAACTTATGCAACGTCAGAAGCAGGTGCACGGTTCCAAGTGGTCGTTTCCTATGGAGAAGAGCCATGAACCTCCATGGCTACCTACTCTGTTACTTGTCTTATTACTTATCCCCTTTACATGAAAACGTCCGGTTTTGCGCACCACATGTTTCATAGCAAGTAATTAGTGTTAGATACTTCATCTTTTTAGTTTCCCTTAGGTGTTCATTTCTTTATTTTCATCCACTTCTAGATTAGCCGCAGATTTCCACGTCGAACGGTTTCGACTGTTACTTACACGCTTCATGTCAACATTAGTACCAGAACAATTATTATCATTCATGACATACATTCACTCAACCAAACAGCACGTGAAGTCGTTTTCACTTTCTATAAAATCAACCATTACTAACGTGTTCACCCCATTCACAAGACTACCCTCCAAAATATAATATTAAATTAACATAAACCCATGAGCACAACAGCGAATCAAAACGAGAACATCACGGATATCGTTAATTTGCGTCTCCAGCTCTCTCAGCCAGGGGAAGGTAACGATGTTACTGCTTCAATGGTAGTAAGTGTGTTAGCAGCTTTTGTGTGTTTCATAAGATCTGTTGCTGTTGCTATGGTTACAGGATACCTTGTGCTTTCAGTGGATCTTGGATTAACTTAATTTTGCTATCTGCCTATCTGTTTGAGCGCCTATTGTAAAAAAAAATAGAAATGGTTTGACTGTGTGTCAAAGGATCAACTGAAATCTATAAATTGCAAGTAATAAAATGATAATCTTTTTTAAGAATAGAAAATGTCAGTTCTTGCGTTACAGCTTTACTGAATGCAATAACGCCATGCTTGGAAACACTCAGCAAGAAATTAGGTGAATTCTCTCCGTCCTTTTTCCAAAATGGTCATTCTTACAGTGAATGTTGAATTTCCTCCTTGCAGTTCTTTCCTATTTTCATTTTCCATATCCAAGAACCATAGAAATATTCTCTGAATATCTATGCCAAGAACCCAAAACTAATTCCCCCATTTTATCATTAATAAAAAAATCATACCGCCATCAAAACTGAACATGAATCTCCTCTCAAACGTAAACACGCATAAACTGATGTAAATGGTTGTTGTCTTTATACCAGAGTGTCGAATATTACCATTTTATGCACGACTCACGAGGTAATGATGCCAAGGTGGTTTATGAGCACTTTGACCATAACCTTTAGGCTTTTTAACAGTCAGGGTCTTTTTATTAGATGTCATTGTCATTAACTTGTTACCTGACCTTTATTGGGTAATTTGAGTGAGGAATAACAAATCAATCAGTGTGGTATGTTTCCGTATTTGTAAGTATGTCTGTGTGGTACGTACGAGGTCTGACATACATTGTAAGTATTCGATTGTGAATCAATGACTATCGATTGCTCGCAAGCAAACTTACTGAACCTTTATTAAGTGGTGAAGTGTGTTGATCATCAAGATATTGTATACTTGTGTACAAATGGAACATAATTATTATTTTCAGTATACTATTTTACTCAAATCTTTTTTTACAGATTAGATACAGTGCCAAACATTGTCAGCAACCCTGTTGTACCAAACAATTTGAAGTACCTACTTATGTGTACAGATTTGTAATATTTCCTATCAATAATTTGCGCATAAATATAATAAATTCCAAATAAATATTGCAATACCTAACTAAAATTGATACAAAATAAATCAAAACATGAGTCATGTTCATCCACCTTACATAAAATTTTCATCTCCATACCTTCAACCCTCAACGACATTGCAACAAACAAAATAGTCGAATCGATCTTTATTGATGAAATAAAAGTGCATATAAATTTTATGAAGTATAAACGGGATATTTCTAAAAGTTTATGGGCCGAACACTCGTGGGGGACTAAGTGCCTAAACCTAAGTCAACGCACAATGGAACGTGTCCAAACTTATATGAAAATATCGATAACTGCAACATTCATCGCTACGTTTCATAGAACAGAAGTTATAAGTTCTGCAACATAAGAAGCAATGTATAGCTCGCTTGGAATTTGAACGGGGTAAGGTTGTCCCAATGCATAGTAAAGGAGTTACGGTGACCATAAATTCAAGTTAAATTGGAGACATATCTTTTAATGTGCGTTTATTGAAGTGTTTATGTGGAGGTCTTCAAAGTCGCGCCTCTTCTATTTAATGGACCAGCGAGATGAATTTGCGTCTCACGTCTTAACGAAACTTCTTACAGTGGCGATGGCGGTTCAAAACTTTCTTACGATTATGTATTAAAATTAAGTAATATTTCGGTAATTGTTTGATGACGAGGTGAATGGAGTTACTTCAGAGCTCTTTGAAGTAACTTTTGATATTTGTATTAAGGCCCTATGATCCAGCGCTCGAGCCGCGTACTGAACTGAAGTAGGCTCGCGAGTGGTTGCCTCGCGTATTTGGTAGGGGTAACTTTAGGATTTTTTTCTATCCAGCAAAGTAAATCTAATCGTGTCACTAAAAGTGATTGGCTATCCACCAGATCTTTAAATAAAATATATCTTTTTTTCAGAATTTTGTGACACTGTTTTTTATGTTTCCCATGGATTCAAAAAACTAGTAAGCGCGGTCTCTGTCCGGTCATAGGGCCTTAATTAATTTAGTTTTAGTTTGGAAGCAGGTACCGACTTTTGTTTATTTAATGACGGGATGTAATTAAAATAAATGTTGATGTTGAGGTATTAAAAAGACTCGAAAACAAAGAGGCCTATTAGCACATCATCATTTATAGTCTACGTAGCAGCTTGATAGATGCATTCTATTTTATCACCCAGTAACGAGACATAACCTCTTCACATATATAGATACATTATTATTTTTATAAACTGTTTTACAGTACCTAATAATATATTGTTCCACAGTACCTAGACATTTTTTTAACGTACAGGCCTATGTCTAGCTAGAGCTAATGGTCATCATTGTACCTACTGCAGTGTTACCTCTGCGATTATAATCTATTCATTTATTCAACCTATTTTTTCTAATTAATATGACTACACATGATCATCGATTCATCCTTATTTTTTTTAATTATCAATACTTATCTGTTCTTGACGCAGAAATTGCCAAAAATTTGGATTTGGATACGGTTCATATTAATAAAAATCGAAGTTCTAAATAAAAATTTACTCATTTCTGTATCCCATCATCATGGCAGTTTTATTTCGAGTTTCCTCAACCTAAACGAGTGAATGTGTGTCCTACAACCAATAACCTTGTGTGTCGTTGAACCTAGTCGTGTATCTATTGCCAGGATGATGTAGGATATTCTTCAATATCGGTATGTATGTCAACCTTTTCTCTGGTGTAATACCCTATTATATTTATTTGTTGTAAGTGTAGGACTAGTTGAAACTTAAAAGGGCCGATTTCGGCTTTTCTCTCTTGGGTAACGAACTATTCACCTGGATTGCGTGCTCATAGGAAACTATTTCCAGTCGCATGTACAAACTTTTGACCATCTCTAGCCACACGTCAGCCTTCTTCCGTGACCTAAGATCATCGTTTCCCCTGTAATGCTATGTCGGCGAGCTATGCTTCTTCCGCGACCCAAGATCATCGTTTCCCCTGTAATGCAATATCGGCGAGCTATGCTTCTTCCGCGACCCAAGATCATCGTTTCCCCTGTAATGCTATGTCGGCGAGCTACGCTTTCATCGAGTTTGCGATCCGTTAGGATCGACGTATTATTTGGACCATCACACTAAATTATTTTAATTACTAGCCTTAGCATTTTAGTAGTAGGTAACCAAGACAGTTTCCATCGGGATTATTTAGGTTCATCTCTATAAATTAATATTCCTCAGAAAGTTTACAAACCGACTGCAATTGATTCTGTAGGTTGTAAACCAAATGCGTGGCTAAGAACCTGATGAAAATCTGATGAACCTTAAATTTTCACGTGGTATCATTTAATTTAAGACAAACCGCCTGTTATTAAATAAATTATACGCGATGAAGTGATAGAATTTTCTTTTTAATTTCGCTACACTACTTATTAAATGGTTTTATTTTGATGTTTTGTACAGCATCATGTTAACTGATGGATTAATTTTCACATTCGTGCGTGAAGACAACCGCCAGGTTATACATATTCAAAGACAAAGCCAGTGAAGAGGCCTGACGTCTCGACCACTCATCATTACCAGTACATAGGCTCGTCACAACACGGACGCGGGGGCAGCGGGTCTGCTTCGGACGCGGCGCATTAGGCCCGTGACAAACGAGGATTTTATGCAAACTCCGCGCTCGCTGCCGCCGACACACTCCTTTACCGGTGAGGGAAGGGCTAGTACAGTGGTCGATAGTTCGTGTCCACCCAACTTTAAAGCTAAAACTTTTGAGTATCATGAAGTTGAAATTTATCTAAGTGTTAGTGAAAACAGCTCAAGGATAAATACAAATATTTAATACAATGTTTTTAATCTTCAACTACCAAGCCAACTTCGTTTGTTGTATACCTCTCGAGGGTGGCCTATTTGTTTGCAAACTTGCTGCTTATTAGCGTAGAAGCACCGGAATGTTTGACCTCCAGGCGGAACGTATGAATATTGTCTTCGTGATGCTGATATCTTTCCCGTGTATCCACACCAGGATTCAATACATCCACGTTTCAATTCGATAACATAAGAGTTTGTCTTGAGTAGCACGTTATCATCGAACTTCGTCACCTCTTTCATCTTCAATCCGTCCTCGAAAGGTACGAAAGGGTTGAGGTCACATTGAACATTCTTTGCTTCGTCTTCCTCACAGATGAACTCATCCTGTGATAGCACATTGGTTTCATTCGGTCTCACCAGAGTCCCAATATCCACCAGTTTAGCGTGTGAACCTTGTGAAGCTACATCGTCTTTCCTGTGGCACACTCGCCCACCGTCGGAGTAAATTAAACAATCGACCAAGTAAAACGATTTGTTACGTATCGTCTTAGATAAAAACAATAACTTGTCGATGTTTTTAAAATGATTGTATCTTATCGTTTCACAAGCGTAATCATCTTCTTCAGTTATTTCTATGAAGCACGATTTCAGGAATAAGGTTGGGGAAGTAAGTTCTGTCATGGAGGTGAACGTGACTGGTGTGCATATTGCGGAGCAGTTATACATGATGGTGTCGTTCCTGGGTATGTAGGGGTCGTGGGATGGTTCTATAGTGTTGGAAGAGCTTCTACGTCGCACTCTTGGCGACATTTTGCACACTGGTACTTGACCCTGAAATATGAAATATTTTAAATTAATTTTACATTACATAGTAGGTATTAAGAGGATACACCAAAGCTCGGTGTGTAAGTGAAATGGCGTTATGGCTGTCTAGTTTGACACGCGAGATAAAAGACTCTTACGCGCACCGGAACTAAACGCGCTGTGTTCAAATGTAGATTTAAGACAAAATGCACTACATAAAAACATTTTTAGCTTAGTAAGTTCTTAAAATATTTAAATACTTTCGATTTGAAGCATATTTTACTGCACAATAAGAAACTGTTTACGTATAATCGTATAAAACAGAAAATGGACGGAGCTACTTTGGAATTTTTTCTTTTAGGAATTTCAAGTATTCATGTTTCAGTTTTAGTACAGCGATACTCAAATAACATAAATGGAAAAACTAAAACATTTCGTTTTATCGATGTATTCCCATATAATTTCTACAATATGGAGGAGTTGATGCACGTTTTAAAGGACTAAATTACAAGCAGTGTTGAAGGCCAACGAATCGAGATAGTCAATATTGTTTTTCTGTTTCCACGAGGATAGAGTCATGGGCACAGCTAGTAGATACCTGCCAACTAAAACTAAATGATTAGGTCTTACCTCATCTATAACACAAGTAACAGCCCTATTGTAAACCTGAAAATATTTTAAAATTGTTAGTAACTGCAGATAGTCATTCGCCTATGAATACGAATAAGATTTATTTATTGCGTAACTGTGAACAATTAGATCTAATAATACTACTACTGCTTACTAAGACAATGAAACATGATTGGCCTTCTACACTCTAATAATATGCTAAATGATTATACTTACCGCCTGAACTTCACACATACAAGCATACTGAATAACGAATAAATATATAAAAATAACATTCATGTCTGTGTTATAACATTATGCATCTACGAACAAACGTGGAGAAAGCCATCGTGCAATAAAATATTAACTGCATTCCGGTCCATTGCACATTAATGGATTTACTAATTGGAAACTCCTTGATAACGAATACAACAGACAACAAGACACAATACTCCACAGTCATTCACAAAGCCGAAAATTGTGTGACTTGCAAAGCAATATCGATAAATTATGACAGTTTCACATCACTGTGAATATTCAAATGAGTAGTTTAGGCGTAGTAGGTAAATAGCATTGCGTATAATTCGTTCAACAGAGCAGTGCTAACCAGTATAACAGCGTTATACATAACGAAATGAAAAGGGATCTATTTTCGGAAAACTCCACTGTAAAATTTAAAAACTTTGTAGCAAGAGAAAATAAATAAACGTTTGTGAAAACGATTAACTATTGTTTTAGACCAAAAAGTCTACAAATCAAATATACACATAACCAAAGTAACATCAAAAACACATTATCTACCATTTAAATAGCAAATGTAGGAAGTTTTTCAACAGGTTGGATGATTTTAATATTTCTACTTCCTTTTTCCTAATTCTTTCAACAGAAAATCTACTGACATAAATCTCTTAAACACAAACATAATTAACATCTCCCCTACCACCACATCATACTATACACATACACCACACTCAACACCACACACACCCAAACAGAAATACGCAACCGATTCATACCTCCGTACTTTTAATTTAGTTTTTTTTTGTTTCTTTTATTTTTATTTATGCACAGTTTTAGGTACCACATCGTCGCTGGCTTCATTTGTCTTATAGTAAATATAATTTAGTCTTACACAATGGCTGAACCCTATCTCTTAAGATACAGGCCAGACCTAGTTTAAGGGATAGAGTGTAAAATTATTGTACTCATAGGTTAAACTTATATTGGATTATGTCAACTGAATGCATGCATTCAGTTGACATAATCCAATATCCAGTGCAATGTGATTTTTGTTTGTGCAATAAATTTAGTATGTATTTATTTATTTTTACTTTATTTTAATATTTCTTCAGTTGGTTAACTGTCTTCGCCTACTCTATGGCATACGTTCGCGACAGTTTCAGCGATTGACTACACTGTAAGCTGTCGTAAAAACCGCCTCCCGGTAATGCAGTCGCTTCAGCCACTGACGCATGAGACGGTAATAATGCCCACAGTGCTTTGTTTTGACGTGTCACCATAGTATGATACTATTTTTTGATGTAGATAAAACACTGATTTGATCTTTTTCACAGTTTTATGAGTAAAGCCATATACAATCATTATTTTAGCAGAAAAGCATTGTTTAACGAAATACTATAGAGTATATGTAATTATGGAGTGTAATCTCCTTCTTTCTTGTATCTATGGTAATCTCTTTCAAAATATCTTTTTGCACGTGACTGTACGCGTTGACATTTTCCTGTTCAATTTCACAACGCGTCGAAATATTGGTTCTACTAACAATTAACATTATTTGCAACAAAATCGTTGTGTACGTGGATATTGAGGTATCCATGTGCTACTATTATTATCACCCAATGCAAATCCCATAATACGGGTTAACAAGTATTGAAACAACTGCATGTGACTATTACAGTCGTCAATAATACGTCCCCATACGAGGCCACAGGGAGGTGTCGTCGTACGGGGCATTTACACCTCGTAAACGTTGTCAATTGAGCTTTATCGATAGTCTACTGTCGTTGCAAAGAATTTTTATTTACCTTTATAAGATTGAAGACTAATAGAAAACTAGAAAACTTTGCTTGCAGACAGTGTCAATAGGGTTATTAACAATTTTACTTAACATCTAGTGTTAATATAATGTGAATATTATTGAATTTTCTTAATGTTAGATACAAAACATCGATTAGAGAGTTGATTGGTTGAACTGCTCAGATATAATATAATCTTATAACCGATTATGATTGTATTATAACATCATCAACAGACTATAATGCACTTAGGTGTTATGAGAGCTTATCGACCACAATACCAAACAACGTTAATGCTGGCACCCAATGCGTTCTCACAAAGAAATGAAACTGTATGATGAGTCCAGTATGTAACGTAGCGACAATGACTCCCAAACACATATCGCCACGCAACTCGATTATGTTTTCAATTTTATAAAACTGGGCGTCAAGTGTCATGAGTACGGCCATAATATTAATCAGAGTAGGGTAACAAGATTTGGAGCTCGTAATCGGACGGTCTCAGCGGGGTGCGGGACACTTTATTAGATTGTCGCCCCAACCTGCCAGCGAACAAGAAGAAATGGACGATGGGAAAACATTCGCGTATGAGTTTGTTGCCAAATGTTGGGAGGTGTGGATGTGCTGTCACACGTATAATGTATTTTTTTAATTTAAAAGAAGTAAAATGTATTTAGGTCAGGGAACCGGTATACAACAAAAATAAGTTGTGAATCTAATTTATTTTCTTTACAGTCAACTTCTAATCAATCTGCCTAGCCTTTTCCCAACTATGTTGGGGTCGGCATCCAGTCTAACCGGATGCAGCTGAATATCAGTATTTACATGGAGCGACTGCCTATCTGACCTCCACAACACAGTTACTGGATAATACGATACCCCTTGGTAAGATTAGTTGTCAGACTTTCGGGCTTCTGACGACCCGTAACGCCTGTCAAAGATCCACAAA
The DNA here is from genome assembly GCA_946251885.1 of Cosmia pyralina. NCBI lineage: Eukaryota > Metazoa > Arthropoda > Insecta > Lepidoptera > Noctuidae > Cosmia > Cosmia pyralina. Next base: position 948,906 of record OX276348.1, on the reverse strand, counting down.
TGACAGCCGGAACCAATGGTTTAACGTGCTTTCCGAGGCACGGAGGAGTCTCAGTATGTAAAGACGGTCACCCATCCACGAAACAACTCCGGCAAGCGTAGCTTAACTTGATGGATCGACCCAAGCGGCTGTTATTACTTAGCCACGAGCTCCTCAGACAACTTTAATAAAATTACTAATTAATATTGGAAGTCTTAAGTCGAACCAAGAATGCCTGGAAGAGCTACTGGTCCATGAAAGAGCTTATGAAAGGAAACGTTCCTTTGTCACTCAAGCGAATCATTATGGATATGTGCAAAATGGGAAGGCCACTTGACCTACCTATGGATCTCAGACTTGTTCTTTGACAAACATTTAAATGTCCAAACTCAAGGTTTGCCGGCATGCAATGGAGCGCTGTATTGTAGGCGTCAAAGTGACCGACCATATTTGCAACACCACACTGCTGCGCTCCAAAACATAGATTCTGACGTTGCTCAAAAAGCCGCTAAGCTGAAGTGAGACGGGCGGGCCACGTATGCAGTATGCCCAATGAGCTGTGGGCCAAAATAATGACTACGGGGAGCCCTGACACATCGTAGAAGAGGGCGGGACGAGCTGGAGAAAACAAACGACAGTGGTCTACTTTATCTCTGGATCTAAAGAGCTGAAGGCTTGGAGTGGGCAATTTACTCAGCAGTGGGATGATGAAAGCAACAGTGACAGTGAACTGTACAACACACACGTTGCTTCTCATCATAGTTTTTATTATTATTGCAGCCTACAGTAGACCTTAGACCAAAGTTTGTTGTGACAACATCACACAAACAGCTCAAAAAAATTATAATCCAATTTGTCAGAGCAAACTGCACAACCGATCACAACATTTCCCATATCCATATCCACATCCAACGCCAATATTAATCGACATTTCAGTATCTAATACTAACACAACGTCACACGCAGATGAAACAATCGAATGACGCGCAATGACGTCTGCACGCCGAAGGGTGACAAAGCCACCGATTTTAACCGGAATCCGACCGGCACACAATAGTTCACAAAAAGTTGCCCTCACCTTCCCGCACCCTGCGCCCCTCACCTACAATAAATTACTCTCCCAATGATTTTTAGTCCGTGCGACACATTCGCATGATTTATAACGCGTGTGAACAATACTAACCGGTTACGGAATAAATCTGTGAGCAGTGGGGGTGTTACTGAAAAGCTTGTTGTTTTGAATGTACGAATAGTAATTATTGTTGAACATATGGGCTAAATGTATTTTTTAAGTCATTGTTGGGAGTGAATGACTAGGTTGGAAGCAACTTATAAATAGTTGACAGGCAACTCAAACGTAACACTACATTCCATTTAACTCACACATACATAACACACATCATACATACATAACATAACACACACCATACATACATAACATAACACACACCATACATACATAACTTTTCTTTCACTACACATAACAAAATTACAGAAGCTTATTAGCATCAACACCGTTCATTTCTTGTATTAATTATTTAAAAACAATTATTTGGCCGAACACTGTATTTTAGAATACAGGCTATCCTAGTCTATGAGACAGGGTTTATATGCTTTTATACAGATTTTGCATTATATGAACTGTAATGCAATGTACATTTTAAGTGTGTTTCTGTATCTTTATTGTGAATAAACCTTTTATTACCTTTTATTTATTTATTTATTTAACTTTTCTAAAAGCAATAAAAAAAATGTAATGTAACTCTATTTGATATTATTGTAGGTATTGATAGAATGGAACAACTGTTGACGCGTATTTTGATCCAAAGTTTTTAGGCTTTCAAAGCTTAATTACGCCATATTAATTCCTTTGTAGGCATATCATCAATAGCTCAACTCTTTGGATAGGTACTCCATAAGACTACTTGTTGTCCTCAACTAACAAGTACCTTAACTCAGAAAGTTTTATCTCAACTTTGTTCAATAAAAAATCTTAATATCTTGTACACAAATAAATCTTCTGGAATGGTAATTTACGTTTTCTCAATAATAAATATTCTGATATACGACTATGAAGCATATCTTCGAAAACAGAAACATTGATATTTACGTCACCGTTATTCGAAACGGTATAAAAAACAAGCACGGCACGATTGAAAACAAGAACATTTTTTTCCTCAACAGATAAGAAATCATCATTACCGTCAAATGGCAGGGGATTCCGAAATCCATTCTCGTCATTACTCTCGCGACATTGACTGCTCAGCACGCATCGCCAATAAAAACACGTCGGGACACGACGGGACCTCCTGCCAGCATGTTTATTTTGTCACACCGCTCCCTACTCGCGCACCCCTTGCCAAGGTATTATAATTAAGCTCATTTGTTATTTTTGCTCTATTCAGCGGACGCTGTGGCGCGCAGGCGCGATAAGCCCGCCTGTATAGGTGCGTCATTAAAGCCAGTTTTTGATGCGCACGCGACTTCAACCCGCATTATCTTTTTATCGTTGCACCCCATGTGCAGGGATTAACGTGTGAGACAGAGGTTTGGAACTTTGAAGATTATTTTGATAGTTTAGTACTTTTAGAATCATATTTACAGTTTGGTTAATATTTTATGGAAATACGAAGATATTTTCTACTTAAATTATTACACACAACAGACGTGTTTTAAATGTTATAGTGTTTATAAGATCATCTTTTTGAGCATTTATGTAACCTACCCAAAATCATCTTTGTAAAACCATTATCAAAATTTTATAAAAACCAGTTCCATTAATACTAATTCCTTTCAAAATAAAAACCCTACTAAAGGGGTTCTAAAAAACTGAACATCAATGCGTTACCTCTGGCTATAGGTGCACAATAGAACGTGCGCGTGTCACCCGTGTGTCACCGAACAAATATTGCATTACCCGCGTCCCTTCCCCCCGCCTTCCGCGCCCCGCACGGCACGCGCCGTGTGTCGTGAGAGTCCATTGTTTCGTTCCCAGCTCCGCTCGCGGCTTGGACACCCTACTCGCTAATCCCACGGAAATTGCATCATAAGTGGCACTGGTTTTTTTTCGTTAATTTTTGTTGTGTTTAGTTTTTGGTTGGTTATTGATTTTCTCTTCTCACTTTTTCTTTTGGTCATTATTATACTATACCTACCTTATACCTATCTAAATAATATCGTATCTCCCTTTAAAATGTTTTTATTGGTAATGGTTGAAAAACTGAAAATGTTCAAAATGTTGTTGTGAATATTCTCAGTATGTATCGAACTTTTCGATTTATATTTTTAGCGACACCCGCTAGTAGGTATAGGAATGCAAGCTATGAAAATCACAGTTTGTCTGGACCGCTGTCTTGACATATGATTTGGCTTGGCATCAGTCGCATCAGTCTAAGAAACTGCCATCTGTTGCCTCAAGTCAAGGGATGCTGCGTGATTGATGTCACCCCCACCAAATCGCCTCTTACGATATCTATGGGGAGACGTGAAGTAGCAGACGTCTATACCTGACGTCTTAGGAAAATCCAACATGGACAGTAGTGAAATATAATCATGAAGCGGTTATTTTTCATACATTATATATAAATACAGTCATAGTTCAGAACAGTCTGTGAATGAACTATTAAAGATGAAGACAGCACAAAATTGACTCATTTATTCGCAGATAATTTAAAAATCCCGTCATACTTCCTATTAACACCATCTATTGAAATCCGCATTTTTAGACCGGCCACAAAACCATTCCTTTCATAATTCAAAAGACCTAAAATGGACTTCGCTATTCACGTTAAATATCAAAAATTCCTGCAGTCCAAAGAAATAACATTGAATTAGAAAACAAAAGGGCTAAGGGTGGGTATCGCGGCCGCCATCAGAACATGCGGGTAAGGAAATTATTAATTTGGACCTATTAACGTTACCTACACCAATTGAGGACAAAAAGGTCCCCTCCCTACCTCGGAATACCTTTTTAATAAAGGGATATGGTAAGCTGTTATGTCTTTGACAATGAATGATGAGTTTTGGGAGGTCAGAGGTTGTTAGGAGGTTCTGAGGGTTTCGGTATTGATGGAGGTAAACGAGTTCAGAAAATATGTGCAAATGAAGTCGCAGAAAAAGGAAAACATTATACTTTGTTTCTTAGTTCCTTCATCATTAGGTTTCCGTTTGACCAATCCAATGCATGGTTAAATAACAAGAATATCTACTTACTTTAAAACTTCGAGATTGGAAAGATGATTCAGATCGCACTGATATAAAACCCAATTTCAATTTAGATTTTCAAGAAATCGAAACAGCTGCTGGCTTGATGCGAACTGATTGATTCAACAATGTAGAGATGACTCGGATTGATTTATGATTCCATAGAGTCCTAAAATAACAAAATTTCTCGAAGCATTTCCTTTACTTTCTCTTAAAAATAAAATAGTACAAAACAACAAAATGCTCCCTCTGAAACCCAACACCTCAACTCTGAAAATATAAAACCACATAAAATAAAACACCTCAAACTCAAGATATAAGGGTTCAATTGTTACCTTTTGATGTGCACTAAAAACGCTTAAAACTATCTCGGAGGGTTCCGTATGCGGGTTCTCTATTAGCCGGAGTTCGGACTCGTCCTTAGACTGTGCGGGCGACACCTTTACAAAGTGCGGCCTTTATTTAATTTCTCACTACATTTTATGCTACAAAGGGATTTCAAGGGATAACTAGTTTAGTTAGGGTTGCTGCTCGTATGTAAAACATGTGGAAGAATGGATTTTAAAGCTGTGGTAAGTGGTGCTAATGTTCTAAGGTGGCTACTACGGTAATTGTTTATTCTGTGGAACAATCCTAAATAGAGACGTATTTAGGAAAGCCACCAGCTGAATGCTGCCTTATTGTTTGAATAAGTGACGGTTGTTGAACCTAGAAGCAGCCCCAGTTTGTGGTGTCATCGACTTCAAGATGTAGCAGTTAAAGTAATTAGGGCTACCTTTATGTATATTTGTACGCCTCTGGGCAAAACATACAGCCTATCTGTAACATCTCGCACACTATTGTAATTTAACCTATGTTTACAAATAAAGCATTCTGATTCTGATTCTGATTCTTTAACGATCATTGTATTGATTTTGCAACCATTGAGAGAATCTTGATGTTTTACTAGAGATTTTTTTTTTATTTAAGTCAAATTTTAACAGTAACTGACTTATGAAATCCATACGACCATGACGTGCGACATCAATTCATTATGAACCCGGAATCACCAAACGTCCTCAAGCTATAGAAACAATTGGTCAATCTCCTAACGTATAATAGTTTAACAAGGTGAGTCGAGCACGTCTGGTCAGCTGACTGCAATCAACTCGTCTGACATACTACAAGTAGTGGAGGCACCTACCTACACGTACCTGAAGCACCTCAGCCAATTGGCGGATTTGGGTCAGTTGGATTAGGATTGAGTGTTTCGTCTTGTCTTGAAAATCTTAGGTATTGGATGGAGGAGTGGTTATTGTTTTTAGTTTATTTTTTTTCATATTTATTAAATCTGAAAGAATTAATCATTCAGCAGATAAAATAATCTTAAAATTAAACATCCTAATGAATGTTACTGTTGACAATTTCTGAAAGCTTATGGCTATTTTAAGGGGGCGTATGGAAATAAAATATGTTCCTTTGTTGCTTCCCTAAACGAACTAATAGTATTACATGCGAACTAGGAATCCATCAGAAAAGAAGCTAAAACCACGTATTCACTCAGAGTATACGTTCAGTCCAATAGTCCCGTACAGACCAGAAACAATGCGTTAACACTGGTTCAAGGTAGGTACTTGAGACAATAACCTCTGCACGTACTCGTGCGCGCGCGCACCCTACATGACGCCCGTACCTGACAGCACCTAAACTGACTAAATTGGTCTACATGTGGGTCAGTAGAACAAGGTGTGGGGTGGAGTAAGCGATTGTAAAAACTGTTTTCAGAAAACTGCAGAGGTACCTGTTTTAGTGTTTCCTCTGGCCACCTAATGTGTGTAATGTGTGTAATGGCCCAACTGGAAAAAGAAGTGTTAAGGCGACTCCAACTGTCTTATTTAACACGAAGCAAATGTGTAAATTCTTTTCATTTTCTTCAAAGTACAATGACTTCAGGACTTGGTTGCACTTGGTTGACACTTGATGCTGTCTTTCTCTCAGAGCGGCGCAAGTAAAATGCAAAACTGGCCAAGTGCGAGTCGGACTCGCGCACGAAGGGTTCCTTACCATCATCCATAAAAACGGCAAAAAAATATCTGTTGTATGGGAGCCCCTTCAATATTTATTTTATTCTGTTTTCTTAGTATTTGTTGTTATAGCGGCAACAGAAATACATCATCTCTGAACATTTCAACTGTCTAACTATCACGGTTCATGAGAAACAGCCTGGTGACAGACGGACATACAGACGGACGGACAGCGGAGTCTTAGTAATAGAGTCCCGTTTTACCCTTTCGGTACGGAACCCTAAAAAGCACCGTGGTAAAAGGACAGACAGTCGGCAAAGTTGGCAGTAAAGCTGGCTGAGTTCTTTAAATGCTGGAAAATAAAGAAAACACAAAATAAACAGAAATATGATTACGTAAAAATATAATGTGAAGTCACCTCCACGGTATGTTCTGTGCTCACGTGGATCCTATTAACTAAATTGCTGTTTGAGTCACCGGCCACCTGGCGGGCGATCACCTTAAATGTCGTTCAATTGACTGTCATCATCTGTATCATGTTGCACGTTATAGCGTATATTTAGATGTAGTCAAGTGGGGAATTTGATAGCGGTTGATATGAATGTATGACTAAGTAATACATTTATGGACTACAAGGTCTGTTTACCTGTCAAAGCAAAAGATAATGATGATGAAGAAGATGAGCTTCAAATGAAGGCTTTTTCATAATGGAGTGAACCACAAGACCATTTTTACCTGCAGCTGTCTGTCTAGTTTCGGCCAAAATGCTTGGGAGCTTCCAAAGCTACTTTTCTGCTTCTTGCTGTTCACCCAAAGAGTCCACACAAAATATCAATAATTTAAAGGTAACTTCAAAGGTCCAAGTCACAACAATCCATGTTACCCACCAATTAATTTGCCCTCTACCTTCGCGGTCAAAATCATAAAGATCCCGACCAATAAAAAAACATTAAAACAATAATTTGCAAAGCAATTAAAAGCTCTCATCAACACCTTATCTTCGATCTCTGCCCGCATCGCAACGACCAGGCATGTACCGGTCGGGGCAGGCAATTGAGTCCGATGAGGGACCAGACGGTGGGCACTTAATGCTGCACCAATTACAAATGCTGTGGTATCGGTGTTGAAAGTCATTATGTGTATTTTTGTTATGTTTCTTAACGAAGCTACATACTCGTAAAAGCACAGACTTTACGGAAAAGAAAATACGTTGAAGTTCTCTGTATCTTACATAATTGTATTACATATTTAGTTTTCCTGAAATATATTTCATGATTTAACAAAAATTTGATTGGAAAACCTTCTCTAACTTATTCTTAGCAAAATTTTTCACCACACTTAAACTGAGGCAATATAGAGCCTGGTGGATTTATGAAACAGTGAAAAAAAAAATTGAGATGTTTAAAGCTTAAGGGATGGAGGCCTTTGCCAAGGAGTGGAACAAAAATCAGGCTAACAAAATAATTTTCTGCAACTGCTTCTGCCAATCTAATCTCTACATCCCAGATCTCTAAATCATGAATGTTACAATCCCAAATGAACACGAAACAATAGTTCCATTCTACCTACCTCACTCGACTGTACACACTCCAACTTTAATTCACCCCTTACAAAAGCGTAATAACATATTAATGTGTCCGCCATCGCCAGGGCTGCTATCGATCGCTTCATCGCCGAGTAACTCGATACTCGTTACCGAACAAAAGAGCGCCAGGTGTTCAACCCTAGCTCGCTGATGGTCGAATCTCTCTTGCAATAACAACATAGGGGTAAAGATGACTCGAAATTGAAATGCTAATGTTGTTATAGGACCAAAATTTAAAAGTGAACATGTTTTTTTTTTGCATTTGTTCTGGTTTTTGTGTGAGTTCAAGTTGGTGAAGGGTAATTATCTATTCACCTAGTGTGATTGATTATAAACTTGTAAACTGCTATGCTGTTTATTATTTTTAATATTGTAAATCGGTAACGTACCGATGCAGTTGATGTATAATACCGCCGTCGGGGACTTGGCTTAACCGCCCGGTCCAGAGGAAGGATACCTCTAAGATAAAAAACCACCTAATCCTAAGTTTTGAGGCGCGGCGAGAGGATGAGTGGCTGGAAGGAGTCCAGTCGTTAGCGCCTCCCCTGTAGAGCACCTGCCGCACTCTACAGTATATAGGCTTACCTAGGTAAAAAGGCTCTGCCTAGGTGGACATCTATATCCTTACTGCTCGTGGGAACTATATGGAGAATAATTTAAAAAACAAACCAAACGAACCAATTGGATTGGTGGAGGAGGTGAATGTGAGGTCAGACTTTGACCTCACATCAAGCATAATTAGTGTGGAGAGCGAAGTGAGCGCCAGTGAGACGCAAAGGCGGAAGCGAACGCGTCCCAGAGCGAAGCCCTCGGGGTCGAACCTGGCCCTGAGCGATGAGGATGTACCAGCCCCTAAGGTCGCTACAGCACAAGGACGAAAAAGGAGGCCGGTGTCGACAGGGAAGTGCGTCGGTTGGGCAAAAGCACAAAAAGACCTAACGGCCCTTCAAATGGCGGCAGAGATAGCAGAGGAGGAGGGACAGAGCACAAAACTGGCTGACAAGGGGTCCACTGGTCAAGCAATTTGTCTGTCAGAGTTGTCTGCGGCTTCAGGTGTCATATCGGGTGAGGTCTTGGAGGATGAGCTTTCAGCAAACGACCTCAATCAGAGGCTGACGGATGCTGTTGCAGCCATACAAAAAGTCGGGAAAGTATCCAAAGGCCTCAGCGGTGTGTATAAGAAAACTTTAAGGGAGGCCACTGCCTCCATTGTAGAGACTGCTGAAGCTCTCCTTCGGCGCACCTCGTCGAGGGAAACAGCCAGGCTCCAGGCGCAAAACACCCGGCTGGAAGTGCAAGTAGCGGAGCACCAAAAGGAAATAGACGAGCTCAAAACAGAAATGGCTAGGTACCACCGGGAGCTACGTAAGGAGGTGAGGCAGCCACAGTCTCAAGAGTCGGAGTTGGCTAAGCTCCGCCAGGAGGTGGCGGAGTTAAGTGCCCGATTCGGCATCTTTGAGGGAAAACAGCTGCGACCTCCCCTTGCTGCGGACCGCATAACTGCTTCAAAAACCACTTATGCAGCAAAAACCTCAGCCCCAAGGACAAGGGAAAGAAGACGGCTGTTAGTGTAGCCCCGAATACCCCGGGAACTTCAACCCAAATCCCCTCTCAGAAGAGCAATGCGGCGTCCAGTCCTAGTGAAGACCAATGGGAGACAGCCGGGGCCAAGAAGAAGGCCAAGAAAGCAAAAAAGGCAGTCCAAAAAAAGGCCAAATCCGCGAAGAAGGAAAGTGACAGGCTTCGTGCACCTCGGTCAGCGGCTGTTGTATTGACGATGCAACCGGAAGCGCAAAAGCGAGGCCTGACTTACGCAGAGGTCATCCTGAAAGCAAAATCCCAATTTCAGCTTAGCGATGTCGGTATAACGGGCATCCGGTTTAAGTACGCTGCTACCGGAGCCATCAAACTGGAGATCCCTGGTGTCAACAGCGGCCCTCAAGCGGACGCCTTTGCTGAGAAGCTAAAGGCGTCCCTCGACGCAGAGGACGTCAAAGTGTCTAGGCCTGTCAAGTGCGCAGATCTGCGTATAATGGACCTGGATGACTCTGTAACCTCTGAAGTGGTCGCAGCTGCTGTTGCAAAGGCCGGAGAATGCCCGCTAGACCAAGTTAAGGTGGGAACAATTCGTCCGGGATTTTCCGGTCTACGGACAGTACTGGTCAGCTGTCCCGTCGCGGCAGCTCGAAAATTAAAAGATGGTCCCAGACTGGTGGTAGGCTGGGATTTTGCACGGGTCAGGCTTCTGGCAAATAAGCCCCTCAGGTGCTACAGGTGCATGAGAGAAGGTCACGTGGGAGTACGATGCACCGCAGAGGTCGATTGCTGCGGTCTTTGTTTCCGCTGTGGTCAGCCCGGTCATAAGGCCAGATCTTGCGATGCCGCGCCGTACTGTGTAGTGTGTGCGGCATTGAACAGGTCAGCTGACCACCAGACGGGCAGCAAAGCATGCACGAGGGATAAAAAAGCTGACTCGAATGGGAAAATTGGCCCCTCGAAGTCAGCTCACCCACCGCCCGTTGGCAATAAAGCCCAAGAAAGGGCTGAGGGGGAGGCGATAGTTATGGACGCCTAGTAATGGCCCTAAACCTTCGTCTTCTACAAGCCAATATCAACCATTGCGCCAGGGCTCAGGACCTTTTGCTCCAGAGCATTTCGGAGTGGTTGATTAACGTTGCTATCATCGCCGAACCATACTTTGTTGCTCCCAGGGATGACTGGGTGAGTGACATTGATGGTCTGGTGGCGCTTATCTCGAGGCCAGCCGCTGGCAGTCCACCCCTTGATTCCGTCACCCGGGGGCGGGGCTTTGTAGCGGCCTTAGTCGAAGGTATCATGGTCGTGGGGATTTATTTCTCACCCAACCGACCTCTCGCCGACTTTGAGAGCTTCATCACGGAATTGGGCACATTCATCAGTCGAAGCCGTCCTCACCCCGTCCTTGTCATGGGTGACTTCAACGCCAAGTCCACGACTTGGGGATCCCCAGCAACAGATGCACGGGGTAGGTTATTGGAGGAGTGGGCGGTGGAGTCAAGCTTACTGCTCCTAAACCGGGGATCCGTTCAGACATGTGTGCGGCAGTGGGGTGGGTCTATAGTGGACTTATCGTTTGCTAGTCCCGCTGTCGCACGCCGTGTTCAGGACTGGCGTGTATTGGAGGAGGTGGAGACGTTGTCGGATCATAGATACATCCGGTTTGACATCTCTGCCCAGACCTCGAGTGGCCCGGTGCAAGCGGCTCCAGCCGGGGTTGAGGATGGCTCGCGATGGGCGCTCAAACGACTGAACCGGGAAGCCCTTCTGGTGGCCTCAATTGTACAGGCCTGGTTGGACTCACCAGTCAGGCCTGTCGATATTGACGAGGAGGCAGAATGGTTCCGGGAGGCCATGACACAGATCTGTGATGCTGCGATGCCCCGCGTTCAGTCTCCATCTGCCAGGCGCCAGGTGTATTGGTGGTCGCAAGACATTGCGCAGTTGCGCATCGCATGCGTGGCGGCGCGACGCCCGTACACCAGGCACCGACGAAGGCGCCGACGAACACCAGAAGCACTGGTAAGAGAGGCGGAATTATACGCGGTGTACAGAATGGCGAAGAAGGCTCTTCAGCAGGAAATAAAGCGGGCAAGGGCCCAAGCCCATGATGAATTGCTGGCTATTCTAGAACGTGATCCATGGGGGCGTCCTTACCGTTTGGTTAGGGGCAAACTTCGCTCGTGGGCGCCCCCTCTGTCCCGTAGCCTTCAGCCGCAACTGCTGGAGAGAGTGGTGAGCACATTATTCCCTTCACAAGGAGAGCACACACCACCGCGTATGGTTCCGCCTGATATGGTGCCCAACTCAGAAAATGACGACGACGACGTGCCTGAAGTGACCCAGGTAGAACTGAAAGCGGCAGTACAAAGGCTTCAGGCCAAAAACACTGCTCCAGGACCTGATGGTATTCCTGGCCGTGCATGGGTTCTGGCCATTAGGGATCTCTGGCCCCGATTAGTAGGACTCTTGAGCGCATGTTTGGAGAGGGGCCAGTTTCCACGCCAGTGGAAGGCTGGAAAGCTGGTCCTGTTGAAAAAGGAAGGGCGTCCTGCGGACTCACCATCCGCTTACCGGCCCATTGTGTTGATGGATGAGGTGGGCAAACTCTTCGAGAGAATTATTGCAGACCGCCTTATCCAGCACATGGCAAGAGAGGGTCCGGATCTGGCAGATAACCAGTTTGGTTTCCGTCGGGGGCGCTCTACAATAGACGCGATCATGCGCGTGAGGGTCCTGGCGGAGGAAGCAGTGGCCCAGGGTGAGGTCGTCTTGGCAGTGTCTTTAGACATTGCCAATGCCTTCAATACCTTGCCCTGGAGTTGCATTAGGGAGGCACTCCGGTATCATGGGGTGCCAAACTACCTCCGCCGCATTATCGGGGCTTATCTGATGGACAGTTATGTCATCTACCCGGGTCGAGAAGGATGGGGTCGGCGACAGATGTCGTGCGGTGTTCCACAGGGTTCGGTTTTGGGGCCACTCCTGTGGAACATCGGATACGACTGGGTGCTGCGTGGTGCGCTTCTCCATGGCGTCAGCGTCATCTGTTACGCCGATGACACGCTGGTAATGGCACGGGGGAAGACGCTCCAGCAGGCGACTACTACAGCTTCAGCTGGTGTTGCGCAAGTTGTGGGCAGGATCCGGCGACTGGGTCTCCAGGTGGCATTGCATAAGTCGGAAGCCATTTGTTTCCACGGGCCCCGGAAAGCGCCACCTTCGGGATCCAGCATCATGGTAGGAGGTGTCCACATCGGTATCAAGTCGACGATGAAGTACCTGGGACTCGTCCTTGATAGCCGGTGGAATTTCGGGCCGCATTTTCAGCGGTTGGCTCCCCGATTGATGGGCACTGCGAATGCACTCTCGCGTTTGCTGCCTAATCTGGGGGGGCCAAGTACTTCCTGCCGGAGGCTTTATGTCGGGATCGTACGGTCCATGGCGCTCTATGGAGCGCCTGTATGGGCGGACAACCTGACGGTCCGCAACATTGCAATACTGAAAAGACCTCAGAGAGCAATGGCCGTCAGGGTGATAAGAGGATACCGTACGATCTCCTTCGAGGCGGCAAGCCTTTTGGCCGGATCACCACCCTGGGATCTTGACGCCAAAAACCTAGCGTCACTATACCGGTGGCGCCGGAACGCGTTGGAGCGGGGCGAACACCTGATGCCTCGTCATGTCGAGGTGTACAGGGCTGAGCTCCGCCAGACCCTAGTGGTGGAATGGGAGCAGCGACTTGCGCAACCCAGCGCAGGGCACGCTACCATAGCGGCGGTAAGACCCGTTGTGAGGGAGTGGCTGGAGAGACGGCATGGCGCTCTTACTTTCCGGTTGACACAGGTGCTATCCGGACATGGGTGCTTCGGAAAGTACCTGTGCCGCATAGACCGGGAACCAACACCTTGTTGTCACCACTGCAGCTGCCTCGACGACACGGCGCAGCACACTCTTGAGGAATGCTCTGCTTGGGCAGTGCAGCGTCGTGACCTCGTCGCGGCGGTTGGTGCTGCGGACTCTCTCTCGCTTCCGGGCATGGTCCAGTCCATGGTCGGAGGTGAGAGCGCGTGGGACGCCGTCGCCTCCTTTTGCGAGGAAGTGATGGTCGCGAAGGAGGCGGCGGAAAGGGAGAGGGAGGATACAACTTCCCTTCCAATCCGTAGCAGACGCACCGGGTGGCGGAGGGCGCGAAATGATCTCCAGCCGCCTTAAGGTGAGGCCTGCAGGCAAGAGACTGGGGGAGTTTGTTGCCTGAACAGTGAAAGGCCCGAGACGGCGGCGCGCCGTGTTCCGCGCGCGCCTCTCTGGAAGGATTGCGGCCGTATAAGGCCGCTGAGGGTGACGGGGTCCGCATGAATTCATGCGGGCCGACACCTAGCCGGGGGAGCGTGACGAAATGCGCAAGCACTCCAGCACCCCGGCTAAAGGTAGCAGCAGAACACTGTGTGGTTTTAGTCAGTAAAAGTCTGACAGACCCCTCCTCCTGCCCCAGGGTGGAGGACATCCATGAGGATTTCCACACGATAAAAAAAAAAAAAATGCTGTTTATTATTTTTAATATTGTAAATCGGTAACGTACCGATGCAGTTCACAAACAATCAATAAAGTCAGTAAAACTTAAAATTGTAACGAAAATAAACAATAATTCATTTTAAATTTATTATAACATGAAAAGAAAATAAAAATATACCTTTAAACCAAAGGCTTTATCTAGAGAACCTACATTTTTTTTAGTCTTGTTTACTTCTTTTTCAGGGTTCCTCGTTGTTCGTCTACAGCTAGGCCATTCAATCATAATTTAGAGAAAATGTCACCAAGACTCAGGAGGCTGGCTCAAAATAGGCACAATGATCAACAACATAAATGGCTTATTCTGGAAAATCGTTTTAGGACCAGGTTTTCGCCCGAGAAAATAATCATACTATCCAAAAAGACTGTGGTAATCGATATTTTTTTTTTTATCGTCAGGGATCTCTGTCAGTTAAGGCATAGAATAATAAAGCTGCAGTAGTTTATCTGAGCAGTGATCTTGAATTAATTACCTACGGCCGCTCAGTAAATAGATACTTGTCCGTCCGTGCATATAACTCCCGCGCATCGAACTGCACACTGGTATATACTGAGATTTTGAAGCGCGTGGTTTCGGCCGTTTTCTATGAATATAAACTACTGTAACATTATTATACTGTGGTTTTAAGGATTTAATGATCTGGTGTAGAATTTATCTAATTATTTGACTAGCACACCTTGATTTACCTACTTACATAATGTTTCACTTTACTCGTTTACAAATCCGTAATTATCTAATCTAATTATAATGCAATTATTGAAATAAAAATTCGAATTAATCTACGTTGTTTTATATAAGCCTTCTAACACGAATCTCAACTCACAAACACTAACCACTTAAGTACTTCCTAAAATCCATTGCATAATTTGCGTAACACTGACAAAGGTAATCAAGTTTGCGGCGGCATCTACAACGCCACATGCGAACTACGCATCAAAGACCTGACGTCACACAAATCCTGCATCGCGCAATCAGAGATTACCGCGCGACTGGCATATATACAACATCACGACATCAACCGTCAGGCAGTTGTCCTCCACACACAACTGGTCTGGCCAGAGGATCCTCCCTTTTCTACAGAGAACGAGTGAACTTTACACCCTATTCTTCATGCCTCTGTTAATAATTTATAAGAAATGTCAAACACAAAAAGTCGTTTCTCAACTTTTTAGGGTTCCGTATCTCAAAAGGAAACAAGTGCGTGTCGGACCACGCACAATGAAGGGTTCATCCGTAGTTGGGATGAATTTATCTTAAGAACAAACTTAACATTGTAGTTGATAAACATGTTCTCCCATACATTCCAACTGTAAATGTAAGTTTGTACTCACAATATTGGTAGATTTACCATGTTATTTTAAGACCACATACTTCTTATAAATTTTCCTGTAATCTACGGGTAAAGATCTATCTTCTGTATTTTTTAAAAAATTTTAGGCTCCGTAGTTTCGGAGATAAGGGGGGGGAATGGTCAATTTTCGTCTATTTTCTTAAATAACTTTAAAACAATTTATTTTAAAATTATCAAAAAAATATATTTGAGACCCCCATAGTAACTTCTTTCATTTGCCATGCCACATGGTGTAGTTTGCAAAACTTTTTTTTTATTTTATTATTTGCCCCCCAAAAGTGACCTCTGTATTAAAAATTCATTTACTTACTTTACCCTTCCGTGTTTGGGTCACAGAAATTCACATCTGTACAAAATTTCAACTTAATCGGTCTATTAGATTCGGAGCAGATTGGCTGTGACAGACGGACAGACAGACAGACAGACTTAGATATTGTTTATAATTTTAAAATAAATTGTTTAACAGCTATTTAAGAAAATAGACGAAAATTGACCAATCCCCTCCTATCTCCGAAACTGCTCAGCCTAAAATTTTGAAAAAAAAAAATACAAAAAATTGTTCTTTACCTTTATAAGAAGTCTGCGGTCTCAAAATAACATGGTAAATCTCTCAATATTGTGAGTACAATCTTACATTTACTTTTGGAATGTATGGGAGAACATGTTTTTCAACTACAATGTTAAGTTTGTTCTTGGGATAAATTCATCCCAACTACGGAACCCTTCATTATGCGTGGTCCGACACGCACCTGGCCGGTTTTTTAGTGTTGTGCCTCCGCGCGTGCTTCGATGGCGGCGCAACAGATTGTTGACATTTTAAATATTATATTTTATGCAAGAAATAAAAATTATTAATAATTTTTATTTCTTACTTATATATTTTGAGAGGGGTTTATGAAAGAGTGCATGGAGGATGGGGATTTGGTAGCCTAAATAAGGAGGGAGAGACATTGCTGCAATCCGCTACCGCATTTGACCTGGCAGTAGCTAATACTTGGTTCCAGAAGAAAGATGGACACCTAATTACGTATAAAAGTGGTAGTCATAAGACCCAAATTGATTACTTTCTAATACGACGCAAGAAGTTAAAACACATCAAAGACTGCAAAGTGCTACCGGGAGAAGATCTAGTGGCACAACACAGACTCCTAGTTATGGAAATGGTCGTAGAAATAAAGCCCAATAAAAACAAAGAGCGACCTCCCCCTAAAATAAAATGGCATATGCTGGAGAAGAATGATTGTGCGAAGAAATTTAAAGAGCAAGTGGTGGATAAAATGATAGATATGGGGGACATGAATTATCAAAGTGTAAATGAATGTTGGAATGAAATGGCGGGGTATATTAGGAGTACAGCGAAATATATTTTGGGAGAGACGAAAGGAAAGGGTACTATAGATAGGGATACATGGTGGTGGTCGACAGAAATACAGAATATGTTACAGGATAAGAAGAGAAAGTTCAAGGAATGGCAGAGTGTAGAAAATGAGAACGTTAGTTTGAAAGCAGAAAAAAAGAGTGAGTATGATGCTCTAAAGAAAAAAAGCCAAGAAAGCTGTAGCCATAGCGAGAGCAAAGGCCCAGGACAAGCTTTATAACACACTGGATAATCCAGCAGGCCAAAAACATCTATACCGGCTTGCTAGAGCTAGAGAGCGGAAGACGAGGGATGTCTGTCAGATTAAGTGTATAAGGGATGAAACTGGAACAGTTCTTTCGGATGATGAGAAAATTAAGGATAGGTGGAAGGGCTATTTTGAAAGACTGATGAATGAGGAGAATGACTGGAGTGGTGTGCTTGAGAATAAACCAGTAAATGAGGGGTTAGTGAGAATTATTAGTATGGATGACGTGAGAATAGCAGTTAATGGGATGAAGAATGGTAAAGCAATAGGTCCGGATGGAATACCAGTCGAAGTATGGAAGTTATTACGGGTAGATGGATGGACGTGGTTAGCTTTATTCTTCAATAAGTTGTTGCTGGAAGAAGCCATACCTGACGAATGGTGCAACAGTTCGCTGGTGCCCATCTTTAAAAACAAAGGTGATGTGCTGGAGTGCAACAACTATAGAGGAATAAAGCTAATGTCACATAGTATGAAGGCTTGGGAGAAAGTTATTGAAAGGCGACTAAGAGAAGAGAGTGAAATTTCGCAAAACCAATTCGGTTTTATGCCTGGTCGAGGAACAGCAGATGCCATCTTTGCTATTCGCCAGCTGTGCGAGAAATACAGAGGTGCGCATAAAAACTTGCACATGGTATTTGTTGACCTCGAAAAGGCATACGACCGAGTGCCTCATGAAGTTTTGTGGTGGGCACTTAAGGAAAAATGTGTACCAGGGAAGTATGTGCAGTTGATTCGCGCGATGTACAGTCGATGCAGTACCCAAGTCCGGTCTACAGTGGGCACTACTGACAGCTTCGATGTGGCTGTCGGCTTGCACCAGGGGTCTGCACTCAGCCCTTACCTCTTTGTGCTGATAATGGATGCTCTTTCTTCGGATATCCAGGAAGAGGCACCCTGGTGTATGCTGTTCGCCGATGACATTGTGCTGGTTGCCGAGAGTGGCTTAGAGGTCCAGAGCAGATTGGAGGTGTGGTGGAAAAGACTGGAGACCGTTGGCCTGAGAGTAAGTCGGACCAAAACAGAGTATTTGTTTTGTGATTTTGGCGGTCTCTCCGGTCCTGTGCCCATATCTCTTGCCGGAACGCCCTTACCGATCTGCTCCGACTTTCGGTACCTCGGGTCGCTTGTCCAAGGGGATGGCGAAGTAGACCGAGACATAACGCACCGGATCAACTCAGGATGGATGAAATGGCGACAGGTTACAGGAACAACTTGCGACCCACGGATGCCCCTCAAGTTGAAGGGGAAAATTTACAAGTCCGTGATAAGGCCTGTCGTACTTTATGGATCGGAATGCTGGACAGTGAAGAAGACGGATGAAAAAAAATTGCATGCAGCGGAGATGAGAATGTTGAGATGGATGTGTGGAGTGACGAGAATGGATAAAGTGAGAAATGAGTATATAAGAGGAAGTTTGAAAGTGGCGCCAGTGACAGAAAAGTTGAAAGGAAATCGTTTGTCTTGGTATGGGCATGTAATGAGGAGAGACGAAACGCATGTGACAAAAAGAGTGATGAATATACATGTTGATGGATGGAGAGGCAGAGGAAGGCCAAAGAAAAGATGGATGGATTGTGTGAGGAATGATATGAAAGAGAAGGGAGTGAATGATAGCGTGACGGTTGACAGGGGAGAATGGAAGAAGAAAACGTGTTGCGCCGACCCCAAGTAATATAGGATAAGGGCAGGAAGATGATGACTTATATATTTTTAATTTGTTTATCTAAGTTTGATCTAGTTAGGTACTTAAATTCTGTACCGGTCGACGTCATCAAGTCATTGTCGGCTGTCGTTGAAGACCGAGCGAGCTGCAGCATTATGCTGAGTGATGTTCGTTTTGTGCGGATGTGACGCAAGTTTTCCCCATTTGTTATTTTTTTTCTTGTTGTACTTTAATTTTATACGTCATATCAGGCGCCAATAAACTTATTATCTTTCTTTCTTACTATTAGATCTTGTCGCGGATTTCTAGATAATGTTGTCTTCATCAATATCATAGAACTCGTATCTTTATTTTCAAAAGATCCATTGACCGAAATGTTGACTGCACCTATTTCGTCTGTTTCTCATTTTACTAAATTGATTTCCTCGCAACTTCCGCTCACCTCCGGGTACAATAAACCCTAACATACTGAAACCGTTTAATTATCGTTCACAAACCATAATCCACAAACATAATCCGTTGACCCAGTACAAGTCAAACAGACAAAATTTATTAATCGCCGGGTCTTCGAGACCCGAGCAAACACTGGAGGGTTACGCTTAAGTAATTACCGTGGGCCTGTGGACTGCGGAGCCCGCTCTTATAACTTGCCATCGACACTCGGTTGCTTAGTGTGTTATGTTAATATGGGGGCAGGTTTAGATATTTGTTTGTTTATCAGGTTTTAGGAATTACAACTCCCGGATAAGCACAAGATAAATTAAGAAATGTTTTTTTTTTTAATAAGGTAAGTTTTAGTTACCTTATCTGGTGTGCCAGATAAACAGATGACTAAGATTTACCTGAGTGTATGATCACTGAGCGTACAGTCAATGAGGGGAACTCCCTGCCAGAGTCCGTTTGTCCCAATAGCTATACGAGTATACGTATATAACCTGGGAATTTTCAAATGTTAAGTGGATAGGTAACAACCTCTAGGAAAAAGTGGTGAAACCGGCTAATAGTGTGATTTTCCTTTGATTAAATCATTAACTACGTTGGATCATTAGTTCTAAGCGCTCTCTCTCTTCTTGACTATTTATCCCACATGGTGGCGGGCTCAGCCTTCCTGGTCTTTCTCTTCATTATTTTATTATCATTATTTCTAAGCTCTGCACTAGGAAAAATAACTACTGCAAGATTTTTGTAGTCACTTTATAACACGATTTATGTGCCCAGTTCCTTTAGCAGGGTCATATTACAATGAGGAAGAAATTCTCTTATAAGGTATGCATTTAAATATTCTATATGGAAATTCTTTCCTATGATAATACGTGGACGGAGGAAAAACAAAGAGTATCTAATATCAAATTCCATAATTTGTAATAGCTAAGAGGAAATGCATTATTAAAATATCCGTAGGAACACTTCTTACCCAACTTTACTGCTTTGTTTGCATTTTTGCGTTTGCTTTTTGAGAGGTCAAGTACTCGTATATTGACTCATTTTAGGTTTAAAGTTAGGATAAGTCAGTGACGGTAGGCAAACTGTTGCCAATATCATAATCGGCTGTTCCAAATATGTAAGTACCTATTGTTTTTTTAGAAATAGAAAGTTAAAAGATTATGTATTTATTTGCTTGTAATCCATATAAATAAAAAATCAATTGCCAAAATGTATGTACGCGCATCACTTCAGAACTATTTGGCTAATTCTTTTTTGTTGATTTTGTAATTTTCAGGACAAGGTTTGTATGAAAGAAAATGTTTGAAAAATTATACGGAAAGTGAGAAATTTTATTTAAAAAATCTCCTAAAAAAGTGAGTGAGAAGACATTAGGGAATTTCGAATTTTGACAGAATTGACAGATTAATGTTTAGTTGTTCAGTTTCATACAACGTGTTATATCTGTCATACGAAAAAAAACAATTTGTTGTTTTGGTTGTATTGTGAAAAAAGTAGTAAAAAAGTTTTAGAACTTTATACTCGTATTATACCTGCTATTTTTAACCGACTTCAAAAAGGAGGAGGTTATCAATTCGTCGGAACCTTTCCCCGATTACTCGAAGATGGCTGGACCGAAATGGATTTTTTTTTTTTTGTTTGAAAGGGTATACTTCCCAGGTGGTCCCATGATCATCAAGTCAGGATCTGATGATGGGATCCTGGAGAAATAGAGAAAACTCTTCCAATTTTATAGGCACACTTGAAGCGATTTGGATAGTTTTTGGAAGAGTACTTTCTTGGAGTGGTCCCATTTCAATTTGGTGAAGACCTGATGACGAACTTCTGAGATAGGCAACGGAACTCCTCAATAAATGATAGCAAATGGACTGGGATTGCTGAAATCTCATGTCTGTTTGTTGTTCACACCACTTCATAACATAACATCACGCCAGTACGCTGTGAAGGGGTAAGCACATGTGAACCACTAAAAAGTGAAAGATAAAAACTTTTTTACAAAAAAATACAACCGACTTCCAAAAACAACACTACAAAGTGAAAAATAACTTTAATTTCGGAAGTCGGTGGCAAAAACGAAAATACATTTAATCAGACACCGACTTTAAAGTTATTTTTCACTTTGTAGTGTTGTTTTTGGAAGTCGGTTGTATTTTTTTGTAAAAAAGTTTTTTTAAAATTACCAGCCCTACCTAGTTTATAGAACTCAGTGTGTTATCTATCACTCAATTGCCTTCAGTCTGAAAATGCCACCAGTGAGGCGTCAAAATATCGGAAAGAAAAACTTTAACAGTTGCCGGGAAAATTGGAAAATTCGGGATAACTAAAAGTGAATTTTCTAAAGAAAATTTGTACGAATTATTGAAATTACAGGACAACGCCTGTCGGGTCAACTAAAGAGAAGATGGGAATTTTTATAAAAAGTTCCGATACATTTTACATTACAGCATGCAAAACTTTGTGAAAAATACTAAAAAAAATCAAAATCAAAATACCAATAAGAATTGAAATCGTTTTGGTGGCCTTAACTTTTGTTTTATAATCAGCTTTGTAATTAAATATATATATATATATATTAAATATAGTAGACACCTACCGATACCTATGTATTACAGACAAGGTTTTAATTACAGCACCTATACACACAGCATATGATGGGAGGGTTCATGGCAATCTCAATTCATTGTTTGGTGCGCAAACAAAGCGAGTGCGTCTTACCCTCAGGTGAAACTAATAACTTTTACCACCACCCGTGCAAACATGCTACAGTATGATCATATTTTGTGTACTTACTCGTAGTGTTGGATAGTCTGATTGAATACTGTCGATGAGATGTTTCTTTGTTTTGGAAAAATAATTTGCTGATTGATTTCTTTTAGATTTTTTAACTTTGTTTGGACCACAAAACAACGTTCAAAATCAATCAAAATCAAAAGTCACATTCAAATTAGGCTGAGAATTAGCACTTTTCGAACGTCAAAATGACATAAGACGGCCCCCAAAAAATGCCCGCCCTTCACCACTTCCTAGTGCTTTAGCTGGGAAGAAGAAGTGGCGCAACAAACTGCCCAGCAGCACAGCTGTCTGTTCAGTTAGAAGAACTTGATTCTATACAGTAGTAGGTACGCAAAATAACTTTAATTACGCAACACAAAAACAAATAAATTATTTGTCAAATAAAATAAACAATTTTAAGAACTCATATAACCTGTCAGTATGTAAGCTAGTTCTGGAAAAAAAACATAAACATTGTCTTGAGTTAATCATAAAATAAATAAATGTTCTATAATGTAGTAGCAGTAGTAAAGAGGATACTCTGTGACAATCTGAAACAAACTAGAATGAATAAAAGATTCTCAGGAGCAGCTCTGCTTATGTTTTTTGTAAAGAAGTGAAAGGAGCTACCGTTTAATTACTTTCAGTTTAGAAGCCTCACGTGTCGGTACGTACTGTTTAACGAGTATCTAAGTATAGTAAGAACACGCAATGAAATTATGTGTAAATCGATCAGCAATTTCCCTATTTTCCAATCGACTTCTTATTTATTTATATTTTACAACCTTTAAAAAAAATCTGTGATCTAACGGTGAGGTGAAGCAATTTGGATTGCTGCTTGTTTGCCTTTTCAGCAAAATCCTGGTAACGTATTCACCTACCAAATAACAATAAAATGTAATACTATCACAGATAGGTTACTAAAGAATTATTCATTATATACGTGTGGGGGGGACACGCGCACAACCTCGCAGTTATTGCGTGTGTAAGTAACGGCACGTGTGCTCATGCCCTTATGAATTGTCTGCTTTGTAATGTTTACCTCTTCGGCTTGTATTTGTGATCTGGCAACATGAGTAGACGGGTAATGAAGTATTTGGGTTCACAGCTGTTAGATATAATGTTCTCTTGCACTGTTGCATCTCTATCAAAAGGATTTTGGTCATCACGCATATCCTTGGCTATTTCATTAACTTTAAGCAACTACTGCGTATACAGGTGGTCCAAATAGTGACGTCAAAAAGAAAAATCTGAATTACTCATAGTCTCTGTGTCTGTTCTGCGATATTTTGTAGTTTTAGAGTTATTTTTGTAATTTTTTACAGTTTTCTGCCGGTGGAGCCTCAAAAATTCATATTTTTTTTTGTAGAGGGTATTTTTCAGATTTTTTTTGTGTCATTTCGTCTTGAATATTACTTTCATGTCACAAAAAAAATATCTAAAAAATATACACTACAAAAAAAGATGAATTTTTGAAGCTCCACCGGCAGAAAACTAAATAATTACAAAAACAAAAATGACTCAAAAACTAAAAAAAATCGCGGAATATGCATGGGGTATTTTTGACTGGGTATGAGGAATTCAGATTTTTCTTTTTGACGACACTATTTGGACCACCCTGTATGTGGAAAAAGGTTGGTATTTAAAGGCAATATTGGTTTTTAGAAACTTAGTTTTATATCGTTGCTGCTATGAAATGAGACGATAGATAGGTAAGACCTCAGATTATAGAACGGTAGGACAGATACGTTCGAAGCTAAGGACGATCGTCGTTTTTCTTTTAGCGGTCCCAAAATAAATTTGAAAGCCAAACCTATAACTTTCTACCTATCAGTATAAGGCTGAATTGAAACATCGTTTAATGTATGAGCAGTGGCTGTTATTAAGTAATATCTATCCTGGTGTAGAACGCTCCAGTTACTCGGTGCAGCGCAGGTCCCTGAAACCTGGTTATTGTTCCTAGCGCCGGCTGCGCATATTTGAACGATGTTATTAATTCAGGTGGCAAGCAATATTGTCTATAGCTCACCCACCTATTGCATAGTCAATTAAACTTTCATCTGCTACTGGAATTGGTATTTTAAATTACGAATTGAAGACTATGGTTTCGATTAATTATCGAGAATCTACTTTTTCGTTTTTGGTTTGACAGAACAGATGTTTGACAGATCAGGGGTTTCAAGTTAGAATTCTAATCTCAGTCCCAACCTGTCAAAAAATATCTACTTAATTTACATACATTTTAGAGAAGTGTTTGAAGTCGCTGGTAAATAATAGTTTTTTTTTTTTTTGTTGCGACTAGATTTTTAACATTTTTAAATACGAGAATTGGCCTATAAGACTCTGGCAATAGAAGTAACTATTTAACGAATAGCTGTTTAATATTGACTTGTAATAAAATATCAAGCCAACTGATTAGGACCTTTGGTTACCTGTAGTTACCGAATTATGACTATAAGAAACCAGAACGGATTATGACAAGAAAACGAGCAGCGTATCGTTATCGCTGCTTATTCTACACGAAAAAAACTTTAAAAATGCACTGCCATGTGCTTATAAAACTTTCTACATCTAAAAACTGCAAATAGGTGGCGTGCCAAGCAACTTCCGGAAATAAAATATTAAATATTATTCGATTTCCGTTCTCTAACTGGAAACAGTATTTATAGCACCGGAAGTCGGTTGCAGAAAGTCTCAAATAATTAAATAAAACTTTAACAAATCGATCTGCACCCAATCAAGAAGATTAACTTACATTACAACAAAAAGCTATATAAAAAGCTAACATTCGGCCTTCCTGACATTAAGTTTGTCCTCAAACTATAAATTAGGTACACAATAACAGCTCTTGGCGCTTGCTTTAAAGCATCAGCTAACGATATTCTCAAAATCTATGAAATAATAAGCTAGTGTCAATTTAGCCCAATAGCACAGGAACCGCTTAAAAGGTAAGATATTACATAATCGTATTTTGTTAATTTCTCATTTTCATTAGCTCATTCCTAATTTTCAGTATTAATTTACCTCCGTCACACATTGCACCGTAAGCTTCACTGATCAAGCACTCTCACCTGTCAGCCACCGTACAACTTCCAATGAGCGACTCATACTATCTTAACATCACATTCTGCACAAGCCACACATTGCACCGCAAGCTTCACTGGTCAAGCTCTCTCACTTACCAGCCACTGTACGACTTCCAATGAGTGACATCATATTCTGCACATGCCAAACATTGCACCGCAAGCTTCCTGGTCAAGCACTCTCACTTGCCAGCCCACTGTACGACTTCCAATGAATGGCATATAATATCACAACATCACATTCTGGTCAAGCTCTCTCACTTACCAGCCACTGTACAACTTCCAATGAGTGACATATTCTGCACATACCAAACATTGCACCGCAAGCTTCCTGGTCAAGCACTCTCACTTGCCAGCCCACTGTACGACTTCCAATGAATGGCCTATAATATCATAACATCACATTCTGGTCAAGCTCTCTCACTTACCAGCCACTGTACAACTTCCAATGAGTGACATATTCTGCAAATACCAAACATTGCACCGCAAGCTTCCTGGTCAAGCACTCTCACTTGCCAGCCCACTGTACGACTTCCAATGAATGGCCTATAATATCATAACATCACATTCTGGTCAAGCTCTCTCACTTACCAGCCACTGTACAACTTCCAATGAGTGACATATTCTGCACATACCAAACATTGCACCGCAAGCTTCCTGGTCAAGCACTCTCACTTGCCAGCCCACTGTACGACTTCCAATGAATGGCCTATAATATCATACCATCACATTCTGGTCAAGCTCTCTCACTTACCAGCCACTGTACAACTTCCAATGAGTGACATATTCTGCACATACCAAACATTGCACCGCAAGCTTCCTGGTCAAGCACTCTCACTTGCCAGCCCACTGTACGACTTCCAATGAATGGCCTATAATATCATAACATCACATTCTGGTCAAGCTCTCTCACTTACCAGCCACTGTACAACTTCCAATGAGTGACATATTCTGCACATACCAAACATTGCACCGCAAGCTTCCTGGTCAAGCACTCTCACTTGCCAGCCCACTGTACGACTTCCAATGAATGGCCTATAATATCATAACATCACATTCTGGTCAAGCTCTCTCACTTACCAGCCACTGTACAACTTCCAATGAGTGACATATGCTTTATGTGGGAGATGCACCGTGGGACTTCAATAGCGGCTGACCACTCAACGCGAGCTTCATCAACACTTATCTATCAAGCCAACCACTCCACGACTTCCATCTCCTTATCATCTATTCTCTGGTAAGTACTTGTAAAAACCAATATGTTACTTTAATAATTTAATCGCATTTCTCTTTATTATTTCTAACACAGACTAACTTTTAACAAAACAACATCATTTCACTTTCCAAGCAATAACTTAATCATAAAATTCATAGATTAGTAAGTTATATCGGTTATTATGTTCTTTACTGCTTAATATTTCTTCTTTTTTTTTTTCTTTCAGGTCAAACCGTATTATGAAAAAATTTAAATCATAAACTTCTGTCAATTTTCTTAATGATCAATTACATACTCTACAATTAATATCTCTTTCATTTATCACCTACTTAATCAACTTCATTATTCTTTTTCAGACTTATTTAATTAATATTTGTGCCAATCCATGGCTGTATCTGATCCACAGCGCAAATATTACAATAAGTACTGCTTTTTGCCAATGTTAGACCCTGGTATGCTTGAGACTTCATACTTATCATTATCTAAAACTTTTGCGATTCCCGAGAAATCACTTTTTATTTTTGCATAATTATATTTTATCTTAGTTTCTTTACGTGTTTTAACAAATCTATCTTTCTGTTTACATTGGTATTTCAATAATATTCACACTTGTGCCTAAAAATATTTCATTCATATTATTCTCACTACTAAATTACGGATTAATTTAGTACCAAACAGATGATGGGCTGATGGGGTTATAATCTGAGCGTAAACTATTTCATTCCTTGATTTTACTGTCATAACCAAAATAAGTGCATTGAAATCGAAGCGTTGGATTGAATGGTTAAATTATATTATAATATTATTAATAGAAGCATTTTTGTAATATTTATTTTGTGAACTATCAAAATCAGTAATAATGGTTATTACACCCGTTTATCTTCATTATTTTGTTTTCTATTTTTGTTTGAAAAACAATCTTCAATTTTATGTCCATATTTTTGACAATTTTCGCACTTAATAATGGGTTTTGGACATTGGGAAACTACATGGTCAGTTTGTTTACAATTAAAGCATACAAAAGGAGTATTGTTTGATTGCCTGCATTGGTTCGCACGATGACCACTCTTACTACAAATATAACAAATTATGGTGGAATTATTTGGCAAAGGAGTTTCAGATTTATTTTTAGGTACTAAGTCTCTTTGATCACGGCACATGTCTTTAAGATATTTTAACAAATCTTCAGGTTGAGCGAAACGGCCTGAAGATGCTCCTGCTCTAATAGTGCGGTCCTCAAGAACGTAAATGATACAATCTACTGCCTTCTTGCCCGATATATCACATGCATTCAACAAAAGCATTTTATCGTCTAGCATTTCAAATAACAAAGCACCATAATTAATGTCAGAAGGAAACGCACGTTTTAAATTATTTTGCCATTCTAACCACGTATATTTTATAGTTTTAAGCCCTTCATACCATTTTTGGCACGACCTGCTAATCGTGGCAAAGCAAAATGGGTCGTTTGTTGATCAGACCAGCCATAGTTATAGGCACATTCATCGACTTTATATAGCCAGGTATCTATTCTTTGATTTTTAACGGACGGATCAAATTCAGGAATTATGTTTTTATCACATTTTAATGAAGAATGATCAGGTTTCACACAAGAAGAAATAAAGTGGGTTACTTTCCAAACCTCCATCTGGAACTCCTGAAGATCCTGGTACTCTTCCACGGGTCCTGGTTCAGGAGCATTACAGCAATCTTCAATCGATACAGAAGCAACCTCGCCTCCTGGTTGCCCTATTGGAGTTTCACATGGCCTGCTATCATTCAAGGCTCTTCTATTCGGACTTCTGCTGTTCTCCCTCGTTTGGCGTGATCTTCTGGGTTTATTTTTTCTTTTGTAGGTACGTGTACGACTGTTAGAGTTTGAATGTCTTTTATCCTTTCGTCGTTTTGAATGTCTCTCTCTATACGAATATTCACTTGTTTCACTTGATGAAGAATCACTACTCACACCACGAGTGCATTTAGGCATAATAAAGTTCACCACAGAAGCACAGCGTTCAGTTTACAAAAATATTTGTTTTAACGCTCACAAAGAATCGATAGGAAAAAAAATGATTTAAATTAAACACTTGGTAATTCAAAGATCACATGCACTTTAGGTACTAGCCCACTTCTGATATAAGAAACCAGAACGGATTATGACAAGAAAACGAGCAGCGTATCGTTATCGCTGCTTATTCTACACGAAAAAAACTTTAAAAATGCACTGCCATGTGCTTATAAAACTTTCTACATCTAAAAACTGCAAATAGGTGGCGTGCCAAGCAACTTCCGGAAATAAAATATTAAATATTATTCGATTTCCGTTCTCTAACTGGAAACAGTATTTATAGCACCGGAAGTCGGTTGCAGAAAGTCTCAAATAATTAAATAAAACTTTAACAAATCGATCTGCACCCAATCAAGAAGATTAACTTACATTACAACAAAAAGCTATATAAAAAGCTAACATGACTGACTCAATTTCCGTCTGCAAAATCTCGATTCTACCCAGAACTTACAGACATATCAGGGATAAGGTGTAGGTACATAATAAAATATTAAACTGCCACATTTTATCTGTCCTGTAGATTGAGTGGTGTCCGCAGGGAGGCGCGCTGGTCTCCGGTCACACAGCGGCGGCGGGCGGCGGGCGGCGGCAGCGGGCGAAGTGGCAGCGCCGCTATTCTGGACGCAGCTTTACTTTCTTGTAAGTTTTATTTTATAATACCTTTTACCAAGATTAATTTTTCAAACAACATGTCTTCAACATACGGATTTTGATCATCGGCAGTGTATGTATATGTATATACTAAATATGATGATATGGATCAGCCTCTAATCCCTGAGCTAGGTCTTATGTCTAATCCCATCCAGATTTAAGGAATCCACTAAGATTAACTACAACAAGCAAACCAGGGCAAGATCTAACAGCTACGAGAGGATTTAATTCTGGTTACCTACCCGTATTATTTACGACTAACATAGTATTTAGTCTGCTAACACCTACTGTGGACCAAAACGTTGTCTTTTTTAACCACCAACATCAAAAAAGAAGGTGCTGTATGTATGTTTGTATGTACGCGATTTTCTCAAAAACTTATCAACCAATTTTGATGATTCTTTCACTAACGTGATCTACATAATTTCAGGAAGGTTTTGGTATTCCTATTATTATATATTATTACTATATAACTATTATATTAGGTACTACTACTGTATTAGGTACTCGTAACTACACATATTTATATGTACGAAGTTACATACGAGTATGCATAAATGTACTGTATCTCCATCATTTCTAAGCGGATTTTTGATGATTCTTCTTTTCGTTCGTCTTGGGCTTACGTAATTGTATATTCAACTAAAAATGGAAAAAGTAAAAACCGACTTCAAAATCAGCTTCTGAAGTCGGTGCGAAGCTAAGGTGCATTGAAGAATTGAAGACACTGACTTCAGAAGCTGTTAAGTTTTTTATGAAAGATAATATATTCATTTTAAGTTTTTGAAGTCGGTTTTTATTTTTATTTTAATAATATTTTTATTTTTATGTATACCTTCGCTACGTACGTATGTATGTAATGTTATGACCACCTAGGCATACATTTTATTAATTCCTTAGCAACAAAAAGTCCGTCAGAATACAGCCTCGTGTCCGTGCAAGGGTTGGGCCCTCCGCTGCATTCAATTATCTGACACGAAGCAGCATTGATGGGAAAAATCACACCATAATAGAAAACAACGTGCGACTCACCGCGCGCTAATCGTGTTATATCTACGTCATATCCTATTATTAGACGCTGTCGATTTTTTCTTAATTTAACTGGACGGGGAAAGGGTTAAATATGTATTTTGATATTTCCCATACATATTCGTTGCTCTAGTGGTCGCAAGCGCAGCAAGCGTTACTGCTGAGCGTGAGGTTGTTGAGCACGACGAGTGTTATTGCGTTTTTCTATTAGGGATTTGTCAGTAGCAGCCCGCAGTCTGGATTTGTCCCCGGTTGATGGCAATAGGCGCGCCCCCTATTACATGGGACTTTAACATAACTGGCGAAATGTGGGTGCACTGTAGCTACACCTCTGCCTAACCCTTTGCGTTGTTGTTGTTATATTAGGTCTTTACCTATGAAATTGCCGTTCTGCAGTATTGGCCATTACAAATCAAAATAATTTTTGTTTGGCTAAGAATTCTAATTACAAATTAATTTTATTTTAAAAACATGGATTTTTCTTTCCAAAAGTAGTCATTTGTTTATTGATTAGTGTTACATTTTCATCGCATTTCAATCTTTTTCGTCATCATGGATACGTTAAAAATTCGAGTAATTATGGAATATGAGTACCGTCGTGGCAGCAACGCGGCACAAGCGGCACGCAACATCAACGACGTTTACGGAGCTAACACTACAAACCAACGCACCACTTGTTATTGGTTTGCTCGCTTCCGTTCTGGAAATTTCGACCTGAAAAATGAACCTCGTGGTCGTCCGAAGACTTTGGTCGACAATGACGAATTAAAGGCGATTGTGGAAGCTGATGATACACAATCTACGACTGAATTAGCAGCAGCTTTCGACGTTAGCGTCAAAACAATATTGGTCCATTTGCGTCAAATTGGCAAGGTAAAAAAGCTTGACAAATGGGTGCCCCACGAACTCAATGATCGCCAGCGCGAAGTACGCGTCGAGACGTGACTTGCACTGCTCAACAGACACACAAATGAAGGAATTTTGAACCGCATTGTTACCTGCGATGAAAAATGGATTCTGTTTGATAACCGCAAGCGCTCAGCAAGTTGGTTGGATCCTGGTTCAGCACCTAACAATGCCCTAAACGAAAACTTACCCCTAGAAAAGTGATGGTCACTGTTTGGTGGTCTAGCGCCGGTGTGATTCATCACAGCTTCTTACCAAACGGGGTGAGCATTACTTCAGATGTGTACTGTGAGGAACTGAACACAATGATGGAGAATCTGGCACATCTGCAACCAGCATTGGTCAATCGCTCGTCTCCGCTGCTCCTGCACGACAACGCGCGACCTCATACTGCACAGCAGACGGTCTCCAAGTTGCAAGAACTGGGGTTGGAAGCTCTCCGTCATCCGCCCTACTCACCAGACCTTGCGCCTACAGACTATTACTTTTTCCAGAATTTGGATAACTTCTTGGCGGGAAAAAAATTCAATACCCGAGAGGCAGTACAAAATGCCTTTGAAGAATTTGTTGCCTCCCGTCCAGCTGATTTCTTTAAGAAGGGCATCAATAAACTGCCACTGCGTTGGCAAAGATGCATTGATTGCATGGGTGATTACTTGGATTAATACAAATAAAAAATGCATGAAAAAAATTCGTTTAAATTTTTTCATACAAAACGGCAATTTCATAGGTAAAGACCTATTATTTAGTTAGCATCAGTTATAGGAATATCTGAAAATGAAAAGGTCCTACAATGTTACAGTTTACATTTATACAACATGGTGTTTTCCGCATCGTAAATAATCCAAAAAAAAAATACTGTAGGTACAAAGTTTTGAGTCGTTTTTACAGGGTGAATGAAAATATAATTAATAAGTACCAAAAAGAACCAGCTGGATGATAAAATAATTAAGAAACTTAACCACTTCTGAAGGAAATTCTGAAAATCCTTAGGGATAACGTACCAGGGACACAGCAGCATCTAAGAGGTAGTGATACCTAGTAAGTAGTAACATAGGCGTCTTTATTCGTTACATAGCGACGAACCCTCCCGCGCTATGCGAATACCTTGACGAAACTTAATATCGGATGAGGCCTGTGTGCGGAGCCATTAAACTTGCTGGTACTTAGTTATGCAAGAACGCGAGACGTACGTTCTACGTACTTCAAAGAGCTTCAGTGGCAAAGGTTAATTTTTGTAACAGGCAAGCTGGTGCAAATATTTAGTAATGTTTGACAAAGCCATCGCACCGGTTGTAACAATTTTTATTTATTTTTTCCAATATAGGTACATTAATTTTTAATTTAAACAATTATACTCGCCAAACTTTTAAGTTTGATGTCGAGAAGCGGTTGTTAAATTGATATCCAAGTCTGAGCATGTTCTCACCGAATTACATTGTTTTGCATTAGGCAATACTGACTCGTAGAAGAGTGGTTGTTCCGAATGGAAGCCAGCAGGTGTCGAGTTACATGATATCCTCGCCACTGGCTCCCACTATTGCACAATGAATACCAACGGAGCATCTATCGATTGTTATCGGCGGAGGCATTTTTATAGACCTGAAGAAACTTCAAAATTATTTATAGCTTTTTCTCCACTAACCCCTCTTGCATAAAAATATCTATAATCTGAGAAGAACAACCTATTTCACGTTTCCACATTAATCCAGTCGCAGTAAGTTTTGTGGCCAAACGCTAAGAAACTCGTGTTCGCATAGTTTGTAGAAACGTTTAATTGTTCGCTCAAGGTCCGGCCTCGATTTATGAGCTGTAGGTGCGACGCCTCACATTCCGGCGTCACCCGCGCGTTTGGCCTATTTCTTCTACTGTTCTACACAACTTCACACCAGTTTACTGCTGAAGTTATTTACGAAGGTCTTGGATACCGGGGTTTTGTGGAAGACATTACTTTTTTAGAACTTTGTTCTAATTAATCTTGGTTTTACTACAACAGACTTTTATCTCACAGTACCTGTGAGATAAAATCCACCCACAATCGTGTGTTATGTGCAGAAATATTGTATCAGTTTACTGAGCACATTGATCAGACTGCCACAAAAAATTAACAAGTTAGTTTGTAAAATTAACAAGTCAAATGCAAGTCTATCTTTTTCAACATTCGATGGAAAGTTAACTTACCTACTCTCCTTTTCTATCGGCCAAATACACCAATAAGTGTTGTTTCAAATATGCACAGCTATCAGAACCAAAACTTTATCAAAACCTCCCAACTGATACCTCAATCTCATTAATTACCGCCACGTCTGCCTACCTCGGAAGGTGGCGCCGACATGTCGCGGCGTTCCCGCCACGTCCCCGCCACGTCGCCACCGCAACACGGAGCTACCTCATTAAACTAACTTTGTTTTCAATCTCCGCCGCGTGCCGCGTGTGTGAGGTATTACATGACGCGATTGATAGTCGCTGCTTTAGAATGGTTTAGCGAAGTTTCTAATGCCGTGTGTGTTTTGGTGTTATTAATTAGATGCGTAGAGGTGTAGAGACGAGAGTAAACATGACCGACAGCCAGAACCAGATTCTTCTTTATGTTTCTCAGCCAGATCCGGTTACAATTTTGATAAAGCAATCCTTCGCAGAAATAGCCCACGTAACTTATCGTAACTTATAGGAAAAAAATACATATCATTTTGATATGTATTTTTTTCCTTTTGATAGCGGCCGTCGTACTTTCTAAATTAACAATATTTGTATTAATAATGTGTGGAAACTATTTTAGACCGTTTTCTTATATTATTGTATCTGTTTGTTTCCCAAATAAAATAAAATAAAAAATAAACTTGGAAAAAAAGGTTAATTGTCACATGATATACTGTTGATATTTATACCTATCTTGAATCTCCAGATAGATAGATTAGAACTCTTTATTATGCACACCATAAAAATTACAGATATAAATGTTGAAATTTTACATTTATATCTACTTCTACGAGTATATCACATAGCATTGATTAATCTCCTAAATCTTGCATCTTACTATTAAATCTCTAGTCGTGTTTCAATTCACTGGTTAGTAGTAGCTACAAAGTCCCTTCCAAAAAGCCAAGAGAAAGACTTCGTAGTCTAAAAGTTAATGATATCTTTACGCTGGCGACTTGCTGTGACGTCACGGTGACGTAGCGAGCGCCGGGTGACACAATAAACACGTCCGCCAGATCGTTAATCAACGACAACTCACCTTACCAGGCCGGCAGCACGGCGGAACTGGGCTTAATTGTTGTTTAGTTTACAGATTAAGCGGTAGTTAAGGATTAGATTGGAGTAAATGTGTTAAAGTAATATTTAAAAGATCAAGAGAAAGCACGCTGGGGACACAGGTCATGACCACTTTGTAAGACCATGTTCTTAGGACCAACTGCATCATCAGAATTGTCTTATTTTATTTCTAAACATGACATACATTAGTCCCCCTTAACAATTTCGATAACCGCAAAATATATCGGATACTATCATTGACTTTAGCATTTCCCTGGTGGTGTCAGGTGGCTATTCTAGATGGAAGAGAGAAAATAACATTTTATTAAACTTTTTTTCCTTAATTATTTTTTTTTTTCATTTAAGATCCGCTTATCAGGATCGTCACATTGCCCATGTTCAACAAAAATCCTCTAGCTAACTAGGTATACCAAATCTTCGCAAAATCTAATCTTCCGTTAACACAGTGCCAGCAGCCCATCTAGAAACAATAGAATCACCTTGACACAACACGGTTACTTCAGACAACAGGAGCAGTGGGTGACAGGGGGTGACCCTGGGGGGTGACGGGGGGTATAGGGGGTGATAATTAATGACGTCACTCTGGCAGGTGCACAATGACTGGAACTGCTCTGGAGGTGACGAGGCAGGTTTTTTTTATCTGTGCTGGCGTCATACGCAGTGAAGTGAAAGTTTGGTAGGTACTAGGGGGTTTATGGGCGAAGTTAGGTGAAATATCTCATTTTATGTAGTTTTGAGATGTTAACATCCTAAAGCTGAAAACGAGCTAGTCAATTTTGATTGAGAAGAACCTGATACTGAAATAGAAAAGCTTAAACAAGTTTTCAATTTCAACTGTACAACACAATGTTTAGTTAAAATAAATGTTTTTGTATTTTTTTTTTTTTGTATTAACTCATAATAAAAATCGTAATGTAGGTACCGGACTTCGAATCGTTATTCAATAACGTTAGTAGGCTATTAACCTCATAAAAAAAACACTCAAAACGTAATCTCAACAACAGCACAATACATTACCTCAAAATATATGAATCGATGTTCCACTGAACAATTTACAACGCGGACAATAACGTGCGAAACAATGGCGGAATATCCGTATCCGCACATCCGCGGCGGCTACAATCTGGCGGACGCTTTACCTGAAAATCCGCATTAATTCATATTCCGACGTGAAAACAATGCGGACACCGGAAACCTGTCCGCGGTCTCACCAACGGATTTTACACGCGGATGTACACCTCTAGTAACTCTCAAACACTCCAAAATCCACTCTCACAGCAAATTTATAGAGCTGAAATCCCATTGGACATGCAACTTGATCGCATTTACTGCAATTCATGTTATAAACAACTTAAACCTGTAAGTGATAAAGTTGAAATCAGTTTGTAACACAATCACTGGGCATCAGGATGATCTCTCAACCGTTTTGAAAATGGAATAGCAATTCTTGTCACCTGCGATTGGTGTACATTCGAAATACAAGCTTAATTCGATATGTTTATGTTCGGTTTTGCTCTGATATACGTTTGTGATGTGGTGATTGAAAGCTATGACCTACGACAAAGCGAAATTGAACTCTATGAATTTCCACATAGAGTTTATTTTTGTATGGGTGTTCAATAAGTGGACACTGACAGGTGCAACAGTGTGGAAGGCTCGACAAACGGCTGATTTCGCATACAATATGGCGGTCCATCCGTTTCCGCAGCGATTATGAGGTGGGGTGTGAATCATGTGTAGATAAACCGAAGGCTTAATTGATATTTTTGAACAATGCATTAAGTTCAGCCTTCAGCAGCTTGATCTGTGTCAAATAGATTTCCAATATACTGGCATTGCTACTAAAATAGCGAAAATGCGTTCAGGATCATTTCTGGCCCTTTTCAATCATTACTTATGTGGAAGCTTACGTTAGTAGAACTTTATCAAGTAGTTTAGTTAGACACCTTCAATAAAATAATAGACATCGTATTACAAGCTCTTACCTTTCATAACTCAGTAACATTATCTACTCAACAAGCAACCGATCAACGCCTCCTCCTAAAACATCTTGACGTTTAAGCCCCATTTAAACGATGCAACTTTCTTGCTTGTGGCATACAATATCATCATCTAAACACTTGCACGATACAACTTTTATTGTTGCTTCTAGTTATGGTATGCCAGAGGCAATTAAATTGCACCGTGTAAATCAGGCTTAATAATGCCCGGTTTCTGAGGTTTTTAAACGGAGTTTATCCTTTCGATAGTGATTATTGGTTCGATATCGTTTTTTCTGAACACATCGTTAAGGAAGAATTTAGCCTAAGAGTCGAGAGAATTACTATCGAGGTTTTATCTGAGGACCTCAAAAACCGATCATAAGGAACGAATTCGCTTAAATAGATAATTTTGTCGAATCAATAGCTATTGAGAGTTTAAACTCCGTTAAAGAATTCTTCAGAAACCGGGCAAAATAGTATCGTAGTAAAGCTACGGTTAGAGCGATTCCGTCTTATAGCAACAGTCGCCGGCCATCATGAAAATTTGTAATTCTCACCAGTATTTGACATTAAATAAATAAATATAAATAAAAAAATGCACGCGAAGATGGCAAGAGACCGGACGGCATGTCTTTATTTCCATAGAAGTTGGGAAGGCCTTTAGTGTGGGACGCAACGTGTGTCGATACTCTTGCACCATCCCATCTTCCTGGCTCTGCGTGCTGTGCTGGCACTGCTGCTGCCGCTGCGGAAAACCTCAAGCGGCGGAAGTATAATAACCTCATCGGTAATTATATTTTCGAGCCGTTTGGGGTTGAAACCCTTGGGCCGTGGGGTCCGAGTGCACATAGTTTGTTCAACGAAATCTCCAAACGGCTGGTTGACACTTCCCGTGACCCAAGGGCTGGCTTTTACCTTGGCCAGCGGTTTAGCATTGCCATACAACGTGGCAATGCCGCCAGTCTCTTGGGTACTTTACCAGTCGACAGCGATGCGGAGGAATTTTTCGACGCCATATTTTAGTTTTTTAATAGTTTTAGTTATGTTACCTTTTAGTAAAATAATCTTTTTATCTTTTTATTATTATGTAGTTTAATTAATTAATAAAAAATAAAATAATTTTATTTCGAGTATCATTGACTCATATTACCAAAACACTCATTACAGTCACATTACATACAACATTACAAAAGGGTGGGAGTGGGGGGGGGGGGGGTTGAGGTGTCAAAAACGCTATGTATTAGGTCAGCCGTTATTGGGACAGATCACCGATTTCTTGGGAAACCAAAGGTAATAAATAGACACTACCTGCAACGTTCAGACCAATCACCTCAAGGAACACGGCGCTAAAACGCCAACATTCCTCACTCTCTGTAGCGACTAGTTGCAATTGTCCACGTCATCAGCTAATCCGTAACAAGTCGGACAATTAAATGATTTGTCTCGCCGCCAACGAGTTGATCCAGTTAACAGATCGCGAACATTGCCGATTGTGTGCTGAGATATGGAGAGTCACACAGTGGAACCATGTTCTTTGTTTGATGTATTGGTTTTTTGAAAAATTGTTTAGGTTGCTTAGATTGATGATTAAGTTGGATTTAGAAAGAGACATAGGTACATATACGTTTGTCTTTGTCGCACTAGACAGGCTGCCATCTCTGTAAGTCACCTACGGAAAAACGCTATGAGCTTCCTCTTGTTCTGCCCAAACAAGCTGTTTCAGTTAGGAACGTTCTGGTTTCCCAGCATGAAAGAACAACAAGACAATTGCAGTAAAACAAACAAATAACGTTTGTTTGTTTAAACAATGAACAAACAGTTTTTCTTTTTTCAGTATCCTGAAAATGCGGTTTTACATAAAGCATCATGTCTACAGCTGTTCGAACAGCTTCTTTGCGCTAAAGGTTTTTTATGCTAATCAGTTTTTTTTTTTATCCTAAGTGTACTGCCTACTAAACGCGCACTGTTGGATTTTCAACTCTCGGTGCTAATCCGAGGGTTGAGGTTTTACGAAATAATATTCATGCAACAGCATACTCCAACAAGATACTCCCAAACCAATCCATCTCCTACGTATCAAAACTAATCCTTCAAAAACAAAGGTACACAACTAGGATCTATTCGCGGAGAGGACACGGTTGATTTACAGCTGCGCGTGCGCCGTTCACGGAAACCACGAGCTAATCACGGACATGGCCGATGAGCTTGTATGAGAGAATATTTGTATGTTTAGCACTGTAGACAATCTCCAGTCAGGTTGAAATGGATGTAATATTTCTTTGGTGCGTTGCCAGCGATTGTGGTATGAAGGAATCCTCTGAGGTGTTCTTCGCAGAATAAATAAGTACCTATTGTCTTTGTGTGTTTACTGAAGTCTATAGAAAGAACTGAAAAAAATAAGTGTCAAGTGATCTACACCATTGACTTATATAATCTGTACACATTTAGGTATTATGGTCTATGCGGGAATCGAAGCAGACTTTCATAGCTGCAGCAAATTCCCTTACTCTTACGAGGCTTCATATAAAAACTAGGTACTTATGCTACATTGTGATCATTTCTATTGCAATATTTTTTCGTTCCTACGCGTTGGCGCTTAAACTGTTTTTCCATTCATTCAATCACCGATACTGACAAACGTAAACAGGTGTAAACCCACAAATTAGCAGTTATTCTGATTGGCGAACCTTTGGCCGCCACTGAAATATTAATAGCACGTCACGGACGTAATATATGATAATAGATAGAGCAAATAATCGGCCACTTAGCGCCTCGCCGAGGTGAAACATGAATAAATCATCGCGCTTCCTGGCGGCCCGAGAACTGAGAAATATGTACGTGGCAATTAGCTGGCAGTTTTAATTCTAGATGCGGCTGTACATTATGTAGGTGAGGACGATGACGTACTTAGGTACGTATTTTCGTTAGGTTCTTGGGAGTAGAGAAAAGTGTGATAGAGTTTTTGATGCAAGGAATTTATGAGCTTCTTTCAGGACTTTTAAAATAGTTATTTATGCTACAAGTGCGAAAAGTAGGTGATTTCCGACGAGTGTATAAGTCGACATGAGTCGAAATCATCTTACGCACGTGTATGATACAACGTTTTACTATGCATTGGACGAGGAAATAAAAAGAATATAATATATTCTTCTATTCCTCTGGCCGGCTAAATAAAAAAAAAAACTTTTTCAATATATTATATTGAAAAAGTTTTTTTTTTTATTTAGCCGGCCAGAGGCTATTGTTGGCATTTTGTGCTTCTTGAATAACATTTTCCGGGGTTAAATTAATTGATTCATCACTTGATCTCGACATTTTTAGTAGATTTACACATATCGACTCAGAACTAAGCAAGAAATTTACATACATGCGTGCTCAGCATATCTACTACTGCGCATGGGCAAATAGCTGCCACGTCGTATCGCAAAAAGGCACGAGCAAAATATACGTTCAGCCAAACATATTTAATGAATATTTAAAATTAATTTATTGATCAAAATCAAAATCTAAAGTAATTAATAACGCGTTTAATGAAGTATTAGTTTTATTGTACATTATCAAAAAAAAAAAAAAAATGTTTTATTTCATTATTACACTTTGTACAGTATACAGTTGGTGGCGTATATAATATGAATTATAATTTGTTCTAGACTAATTTGTAAAACTTTTCACAAATAATATTATACTCTTTGCATCGGGCTGACGACAGAGTTATAAATTAAAAAAAAACTGTAAAGTAAAAAGCACTAGTGCGAAAAATTGGCACTTTCCGCACAATTTGACTGCTTATAAAACGCTCTTTTCGAGCAGATTCATTATAAAATATTGTAGATCGGTACTCGGCATCGACTAGTACAGTAATTCTTATCATTACACTACGTTTAGCTAGCTACTAGACAGATAGATATATAATTACATCAAAGTGGTCAACACCTCGCTATATGCACTATATACGAATAAGTGATTCTAGTAATGCAAATTTTGATTAGAACACAGGAACAAAGTCGAAAGCTATTGCTAATCTTCTCGATAGACATATTAGTACCTACACATCTTTTGACCTACTGGAAGAAAGGGGGTAATGTATTCTTTGAAACAATATTCACAGCTACTCCGTCTGTCGTCTGTCTGTCCGAACAACTCAGTAGTCACTAGAGATAAAGAAACAAAACTGTTTAATGGAACATTAGGGACATCAAACACTCATCGAGGACATAACACAGATGCACTATTGTGTCATGCATGAAGTGAATGGCAATAGATCTGTCAAACGCAGGACAATTATCATGTTTGAGAGATGGGAGGCGAAAACAAGTTTAATTATGCAATCACAGCCAGTTGTGATCCTGTTCGTCTTCTGAGGTCAAAGATACTTTGTTTGTTCAAATAATTATTTCGGTACTGTGCCAATGGCATGATGAAAGCAAACTGTTTAAATGCCAAGCTTTGAAAATACTCACTTTACTGTTCAAAGTATACTATAGATAATTATTTTTAAAATTTTTAAATTATAATGAAATAGGTCCAATAAATTAGGCGTGCTACCGGTTATATTATGTCTTAGAACTTCATAAATAGCTAAAAAGCAGCCAGCCCTGTTCAGCCTTAAGTTAGGGTAGTAGTTAAGGCGAATGAACCCGCTTAAATGATACCTCTAATAATAAAACACATGAAAATAATATATTTAAAGCGGCAAAGCTTAGCTAGCTTGATTTGATTTTTGTACATAAGGTAAGTAGGTATGTAGATAGATACATAACACACATAATTACAATATGGACCGGCCGGACCAACCTGCTGGGTAAAGCACCTTTGACGCGCGCCTTGCATACACTTAACGAAATCGCGGAAAGGGTAGATTTATTTTACTGTTCTCTGAATGAGTTCACAAAGATTACTTTACATGTGTTATGTTATACTTAACTTATTGTTACTTTAAGTACTTATTGTTGCTTTACTTAAAGTTTGAGGCCACGCTACCGATTTGGGGCAACCTGTAATGTTAGTTGTGTTGGGAATAATAAATGAATAAATGAATAAATAAATAAATATGTACCAATAATTGGCATACCTTCCTAGCGATTAGCCATCCCTCACTGCTGCCTACCCCTCAGGGTCTAATTGACATGGTCACGTGGCGCACATCTCGCACCGGAAGTGCGCGCTCTCGGTGACTTATGCGTGTTTCCGTCCGGTTCCCGCGGCGCACGCGACTACGCCTGCGTTTTTTGCTAAATCTTGTCTGGGCATTACTTTTTTATCTGGAAGAAAATGGCGCTTTGTGTCTCAGCAGGTGCCGGATGGTGTTGTTGTCGTTAAATTTCAGGAGAAGAACGTGTTTTTTTTAATCTATTTCAGTATCTGAATAACTAACTAACAAGGTACTACAAATGAAGTCGTTTAATAAGTAACCGTTTTATATCAAACTTGAAAGTTGTTCTTAAACTTCTTAATCCAAAACGTAACTACCCCCCGGAACCCAGTTGTAAGAGACAACCAATGCTTCTTTACATTGTCACATTACTTGTAACATGACTTTTTATACTATGGATTAGGTCGATTGTGATGACATTTTCGACAAAAAGGATTCAGTGAGCGTAAAAATGATTTTTGCACCCCACACGACAGTCACGTGTGATTTCATCTCTTATGTGACAATGACGGTGCATTTCGTTGGGAATTATTCAGGAAAAGTTTGTTGAATCTTATGTTGAGGGAATTAGGTTGATGTTCGCTTGTTTCATCTTAAAATAATGGTTTTCTATGCGCTTTTTGATGCAAAATGCGTGAAGGATTTGGCGCATTAAGTGTTTAGAAGAAATGGCAATATTAATAATTTGGTGTGGAGAGCACTTCAATTCGTCCTTGTTAAAAATATAATTGTGTAAGTTTCAACCACAATCATTGTAAAACTAATGGAAAATCGAAAACATTTTAGCAAATCATTCATGCCTTTCTATCCAAAGCTCAACCAAAAACTCGTTCGTATTATAGTTGAAAGATCTTACCAAGCAAAACAAAATGAATACTTACCTAATTATTAGGATCAAAACAGAAGAGATCCTAATCACCATAATGGAAAGGCATCTAGAATAGTGGCAATTCCTATCGGTACACGTAGTGGAAACCCTCACAGATCCCGGTAGCAGCGGCGTGTGTCGGACGGAGAGACGCGTGTCGTTTCCGTCTCACCGACTGTTCTGTTTAATTGATGGCTACGTGCGGGGGAACCTCGGCGGGTAGTTTGATATGACAGCCGTAAGAAGCAACCTTTGGGCCGAGAGATGTCAAAAATGTTGATAGGTTACACAGCATAGGATGTGGTACTTATAAAGGTCGAGATTATATGTGGCTCTTGGCTTGATCTTTTTGCATCACTCGTTAGAAGTGACAGAAAACAAGAAGACTAGATGAAGATTAGCAGGTCGCAGAAGACCTAAGCGATAACATTGAGTGGTATCCAATATTATCATCTTTCGAAAGACGTCAGGATAAGACTCGACAGACAAAGTAATACTACAACAGCACGGTTAGCATGACCGCCATAGAAACGGGGTTTGTCAACGGAAAAATAGACAAAATGGCCGATAGTAGAAATATTTGTACGCATTCTACGTGAGTAAGCATGGCAATGTGTAGTTTTGTCTATTCTTCCGTCGACAAAACGTAGACATGCTACGCGTGCAGTACATTTCAACAGTCAAAGCATTCACAACGGATCTGTAGAGGCGGATGCATGCGTCGGACATAGTCGCGTGTCGTTTCCGAGTCAGTGAGTGTCGCTTTTAATTGATACAACCGGTAGCCGGTGGGGGGCGGGGGTCAACTTTGTCGTCAATCGTGGAGCTTTATGCAAGTTATTATTGAAATCAGTAGAATGAGTAGTGTTTTATAAATCGAGTATCCACCTACTTACAGCAACTGCTTTTTGATTAGGTACCCTACACAAATTTAAGTACCTAGGTACTTACCTTAATTTTTAGGAATCTGTACGTCATAAGGAAAAAACGGAACCCTTATAAGATCACTTCGTTGTCTGTCTGTCTATCAGTATGTCAAGACCCTTTTTCACAAGAACGCGTAGAGGTATAAAGTTGAAATTAATATCAAATACGTAGGTGTACGGTCCCTTGGAGCTGTAAAAAAAAAATCAAGCTTCTAAGTCAACACAAAAATTCAGTTCTTCCCGTTGACCTAGAATCATGAAAAGCAAGAAGCAAGGTCTCACAGCACAAAGTTGAAAGTCCGAAAATCATTAATTTATGACATTCAAAAAAATTGCGTGTACAAACTTACATTTGCAGTTGGAGAATTGACCGTGACGTATATCGATGTATCGGTTCTCGGATGAACATGTTTTTCAACCACTATGTAGTTTGTTTTTGG
This sequence comes from Cosmia pyralina, assembly GCA_946251885.1. NCBI lineage: Eukaryota > Metazoa > Arthropoda > Insecta > Lepidoptera > Noctuidae > Cosmia > Cosmia pyralina. The sequence goes on along the minus strand of OX276348.1, from coordinate 905,572 downwards.
GATAAATTCATCCCAATTACGGAACCCTTCATTGTGCGTGGTCCGTCAAGCAGCTGGCTGGATTTTTTTATTAGAAGAGGGATGTATGCAGTTTATGCAGTCCCTACGTATCTCATAGTTTTGCGATCACCTTCTATCTACTATTTACCTCTCCATCCACAGAAGATCTAACTCCATTGTTATTTAGGACTACCCCCAAACAGCGGGTGAACAAGTGAAGTGCATGCAGTGGCGGTGACACGCGCATCTGATTCACACACCACTGGCGCTCGACCTATGTCTAATCATTGACATAGCGTGATGTTACTAATAGAGATGCTGGGGTTGAGTGAGATCTGGAGATATTCATTTGATGAATAATAATAATTACACCATTTAGTTTTTTATTATCAGTGAGGTTGAGTTTGTGATGTGGAATGCATTTCAAAAGCATCATTCAAAGTTTATCATTTAAAGTAAACTGCCTAATGAAACAAACCCATCACCACTCTCTGATGTAACATCACACTTCTGTGGCCTGCCTACTACGGTGTAAGGGTATATTGTCACAGTCGCGTATAAGTCCCGTACCTAACAGATTACAGAGGGCGCGCGAACAGAGAGACACATTCATGTCTGTGTCAATTAATTACCAAAACCTACAACATTTTCACAACTTCACAAACTTACCTACTACAATAGAACACGTAACAAACTTGTGCCGGCTCTAGAAACTCGTGGCTCTGACCCCGGCGCGGCGGCCGGACCCGGCTCGTGTCAGGCGCAGCGCACGACTTTCCGACTGGAAACTGTCGCGTGCTGCCGACAACTGAAGCTCAACCATCTAGACATGATTCTTCCTCCACTTCATTAAGATTCAAATGCCATATTGGTTTTAGAAATTATGGAATCATTTCCATAATTGCTATCATTAGCAAGCGGCCCAGCAAGTCAAAGTCAAATCATTTATTTCAAATATTCAAATGAAAGGCACTTTTGAAGAGAGCAAGAGCGGCGTTATGAAGAACAGTTGCTTTTTATGTTAAACAAAATATATGCGTCAAATCAGCTCGCGTTTTCTGGTCATGAGTTAAACAATGTTTAGCAGTATCCAGTACCCCCGTACCACCACATAAGCTAAAACATTAAAAAAATGGCCAAGTGCGAGTCGGACTCGCACACGAACGGTTCCGTACCACTGTACAATATTTAACACTACACATTTTTTTTCGGTACAGCCAACAAAAGAGATATCTAGGCAGGGTATACGGGCAGGGTGGGTTTGTATGTGAATTGCTTCATGTTCAATTTTATATATTACTTTGTTTTACAATACTCCTACATTGTAACACACCAACACAAAATTGTATATTTTCACGAAATTGAACATGAAGCAATCACATACAAATATGTTAGTATACCCCGCCTAGTTATCTCTTTTGTTGACTGTACCTACGCATAAAAATTTATATTATGCAACACAAAACATTAAATTAAATTATTTGTCAAATAAAATAAACAATTTCAGGAACTCCTGTAGGTAACCTGTATTATTTTTTGTTATAGCGGCCATAGAAGTAGATACTCACTTTGACTCTCTCTCTCTCTCTCTCTGTCTAGATAGACACTTGAAAATTTCAAGTGTCTAGCTATTACGGTTGAAAAAATATAGCCCTGTGACAGACGGACAGGTGGACGGCCGGACAGACAGCGGAGCCTTAGTAATAGAGTCCGCTTGAATAGCTAGCTGCAATAGTTTTTAGAAAATATATAGTTATATATTTTCTAAAAACTATTGCAGCTAGCTCAAAACCAGAACCATTCTACCCATCGTTTATTAGGTCCTGTTATCTCACTTTCCATCTCCTTAAAACCACGAGACGCAAAAACAAACTCCTTTAAAAAAAACACCATAAGAGTTCCTCAAAGCATCTGTTGGAGCCAATCACGCTCCCCTTCGCAACACTTGCATACAATTACTTAATTTGCCACTTTATTCAGAGAGACTCTCACATCTGAGGTAGCTCGGAACCATTGAGATAATGCCACAGACTCCCGCAATCATTTTATTTAACACGACGACGATTTTGAAATGAAAATTGGAATTTGAGTGGAGTTGGAGGGTTTTGTTTGTAATAAGAGAGTAAAAAGAAATCGGAATACAGATATGGCTTTTGAATGATCAAAGGATAATCAACCTGTGCTTTGTGTCTTTGGATTCTCGTACCTAAAGACACACAAACGGTTAATTTCAAGACCAAAGTTGTGAGTCTCTTTGACTAAGTATAAAAATCTAACTGACTAATGTACGGTTCAACTTAGTAAAATTATAACTACATTTTGATGGAAGTAATAAGATATAGAAAATAGTATGTAAAGTTCTGTTGTAAGCTTGTGCTCAGCCTGAAAGCTCAAAAAAGGAACAATTCCCACCCAAATTCGTAACAAGGTCACTTACTGATTAGGGCGATCCTAATCCGAATCTTTAGCACAAATACATGTTATATATTCAAAGTACAGCTGAATATGATGGTGTCACTCGGCGTGATTACACTTGCACAGTTATGATGGCAGTATTTATGGGTATTTAGATAATTTGTAGGAGGCACCGGCTCGGCGAGTGCGGAGCGACGTGCGCGGCCTACTACGGACCTCTTTACTTCTGCCAAGGACTGGAGAGACGGACTACACTGTTAGTGAATATAAGAAAATACGCTTATTTATTAGTCTGTTTGTTTTGGTATGGTAATCTTGTGCGGAGATATGGATGGGATTGACTGATTAAAATGGGCTGGGAAGGGGAACGAATTTAAAGGACCTTTTTTATTTTTTCTAACCGAGACTACTTACGATACATGTTTCGCTAAAATGACACACACACACACTTTCTATAAATGAGGAGATAAAATGTGTTTATCATTAATATTTTAAATATCACAAAATTGTTTAAATATTTTTTTATATAATACTTATAAGAAAATATACATTGTATCTGTAAATTAAAGAAAGGCAACTCAGCGAAACAATGGGAATACAGATATAAACTAAGGGATTGATATTGTTTACTTTATTGTACATATATCGTAAAACTACCCTTCTTCGCTCAGTTCCAAAGATTTTTCCAAAAGATTCAGCCAAGTGCGTGCCTGCGCTCGCGCTCAACACCTCGACTCTTTCATTTGGTTATATTTATTCCGGCGGATAAACGTGATGAATATCATCGGATCCGATGATACAATGTGGCGCCGTGGAGCCTCGGAGCCCTGGGGCTCTAGAGTGCGATACGTTTGTGAAGAAAATAGGTAATGTGTCCCTAAGAAAGTTTACCACATACCTAAGATTGGTTGAGAATATTCTTACTTTTTAGGAAACGATAAATATTGTTTACCTAACACAACAAAGTAAAAAAAAATAGCCTACAATGAATTTTAAACATTCATCATCTGCCTAGCCTTTCCCCAACTATGTTGGGGTCGGCTTCCAGTCAAACCGGATGCAACTGAATACCAGTATTTTACATGGAGCCTATCTGACCTCCACAACCCAGTTACTGGGTAATACGATACCCCTTGGTAAGACTGGTTGTCAGACTTTCGGGCTTCTGATGACCCGTAACGACTGTCAAAGATACACGAATGACAGCCGGGACCAACGGGTTAACGTGCTTTTCGAGGCACGGATGGGTCTCAGATCTCAGTATGTAAATATGTCACCCATCTATCCATGCGGTAGGAATTAAAAAAAATATGGGGCCCGAATTTGCGTAACTCCAACATTTTGTTTTATTTTTCCAGTATGAGCAAGCGGCTGTTCTAGGAACTCTACTACCTGCCACAAAGTTCACTCTGTAAGTTTGGCGACATGCCTAACAACTTTTCAACATCTGCAAAGTTAGTATAAATATTTATACAACCAAAAGGTTCTTCCACAATTTCGAACTACTTGAAGCTAAATTGCAATTCAATTTATAAAAGTTGGAAAGTGCAACCTGTCACTTAACTCGCCACTCTTTTAATTCCCCTTCACGAAATGTTGGAGCGCTTCCAAATATATCCACCTGCCGATCCCCACTTACAATCTATGATTATTCAAATCCTTTTAGATTCGTTCGCAAACATCTATATGCAAATGGTGACAAACAACCGAGCGTTTACAAACGCACAATATATTTTTATGGTTCAGGAAAATCCGATTCTTTGCCATTTCACCTTTATCTATGAAGGCTAAAATTTTCAACTCTATTGGTTGAAGAATAGGGGTTTGTAGAGTGTTTTGTAAAGATGGTTTTCCATGGTGCGTTCAAGATATTGTTTCACGTGTTTTATGAGGTGGGCTAAGATTTCACGGCGCTTTTGTCAGGGGCATTGTTGAGTGTTGCCTTTGCGTTGTATAGATGTGTATTTGTGAGGGGAAGTTATGTCCGATTGAGTGTAAGTCATGTCTAGTGCTCGTTACAAATGAAGCAGGTTGGATTCGTTGAAAGATACGTGTTTGTGAGTGACGGAAAAGGGAGGGTTCTCATTTGCGATCTGAGTTTATGTAGGTAGGTAAAGTTTGCAATAAGACCCGCTGTGTACCTTTTCGTGCAAAACAAAGTTGATGCAAATCTTTCAACAAAACTTGTTTCATAGAATCACATTGTCAATGGAATTGAATAACAAATAGTAAGTAAGAAGGGAAAAAAGGCTCTCATGAAAAAATCATCAATTCTCCAAAAAGACAAATTCGCAAATAGCCAAACATTACTCAACAAAAGGGTACAGAAAGACACTTTGAAATCAAAACAGAATAAAATGCAGGACAGTCCCGTTGTTTACCTACGAACCTGAAACAGTTATGACAACCTTATGTAATCACAATGGTATTTTTTCCCTTGTGTTTACAATGACAACATCCATTAGACGACGGCACGGCGGTGTCCGACTGACCGGCTACATACTGTCGCCCAGCGCAGGGGGACACACGCTATTGCCGCCCAAAACGAGACACACAAGAGACCATTTCTTCAAAATGTTATTAGCATGTGATGCTCAAAGTTCTTTTTTATTTTGGAACAAAAACTATTCAATGAAGCAAAGTTTGGATGTTAAATAAAATTTAAGGATGTTAACTAAATTGCAGGTAAAATAAATCTTAGCCATAACTAAAGAATGCTACCGTGTTCACAAGATCAACAATCTCCCTCAATACACTTAGGTCACTAGGGAACTGAAGTTGTAAGATAATACGACCCCTGTCAGTATTTGCGGGATCATGGTGTATCCCAAGCGGCTTATAGAAATGCTAATTTGAGGCCCTACTAGAAACTTTTAATGATTTTGAGTTATTTTTAACTGTCCATTTTTTCACTTTGGTTTTTGTTTCGACATTTAATTTACTCATTTAAGAATAAACCTTACATTTGTACCTACGTGACTTCAATACTACAAATGGATACAAGATACCGAGAAAAAATCAAACACCAAACTTTGACAAGCCCACCCTAACTCCTTGGTCCATCGCAAATTTCCCTGGCAAAGAATAACGCAAAATAAACAAAGTGTTATTGTAGCTTATTTTCATAAGTTAATAGGCGGCCGAGCGATAACCCTGTACCCTGTACCCTGTACCCTGTACCCTGGCCAGACGGACGGCGCTTTTGTTTATAGCTTGTACACACCCTGTGTGTATACATCCTGTATATCATATTAAGGGGAAATATTTTAAGGGTTGCTGGACATACTGGCTCGCTAGTCTTAGCTTATCTTGCCCCCCAAATACGTTCTTCCATTTTCGTTGATTTAAAATCTAAAAGGAAAGAAGTTTTCGGTAGGAACAGTATCAACTAATTAGCTAATTTTATTTTAATTTTGAGCCAATTTAAGCCCATAGCTGAGTGGGCTACAAGCATTGAGGACCTTATAGCGCTATAAGGTCCTCAATGCTTGATTATTTTGCAGTCGTGCATAAATTGCATTGAAAAGCAAATCAAAGTAGTTATTTTCATGAGCAAATCGTCTAAATTACTATTCTTTTGTTCAACAAAACCTCAAATAATTTATGCAGCTGAAATTTCTTAAGATGATAATAGTATATCAAACAAACTACTCGTACTTAAACCGTCATTTTGAGCGCTCACACCTCATGTCTCTTTTCGTTTGAATCCAACCCACGCGATACCTCAACCGACGCGCCACTTAACAAATACGTCATAATCTTTGATTTACTGTATCGACTGCAATATATTATCGTCTTCACTTGCAATAAGCATTTCGACTGGGCGGTATTATTGTGAGAAGAGACATACCTACGTTTATTGTAAACAAATGAATTGTATGTATTATTTTGTAGGATACATAGGAGCTCGTGGCTAAGTAATAACAGCCGCACGGATCGATCCATCAGGTTAAGCTACGCTTGCCGGGGTTCGTCCATGGATGGGTGACCATCCATACCGAGACTCCTCTGTACCTCGAAAAGCACGTTAAGCCGTTGGTTCCGGCTGTCATTCGTGGATCTTTGACTGTCGTTACGAGTCGTCAGAAGTCCAAAAGTCTGACGAACAGTCTTACCAAGGGGTATCGTATTACTCAGTCACTAGGTTGTGGAGATTAGTTAGGCAGTCGCTCCATGTAAAATACTGGTATTCAGCTGCATCTAAAAAATCTGAGAAAAGGCTAGGCAGATTTATTGACTTTGTAGGATACATCTTTACTCTTAAAACGTCGATTGCACACACGGTGTGCATTAGCAATATATAAAAAAGAAAATGGTCAAGTTTTAGGAACTGAAAAATGTTAGAAAACTACTATTTCTATTTAATAATCATTAGTTTCACTGCAATGGAAAAAGTAAACGAGAGAAAGGACTTCAATAACTGTGCTAATGTATTAATGAAGCCAAGCCACCTTCCCTATTGTCTCATCTTTCCCTACTACGTAATGTAGAACATACCTACTATGTGTGTTGTTTATGAGTGTGCTGTAGGCTCTTATTAGGTTGATCGTACCTTCAAGCAGGAGGATTAGGGCACAGATAATTTAAGGCACGGCTCTCATAATTACCATCCGAATTTCAATTCGAAATGAATCGTCAACACACTTAACTCCAACGAAAAAAGTACACAAGATACTTTTATTGAGGCCTTTAAGGTGGATGAATATAAAGTGGATTTATACGGATTATGTGGGGATGGTCTGCGTGGGTGACAGGGGGACAGGGGGATAGGTCGTTCGGGAGGTGGATACACAGCCTTAATCTTTGCGAATGCCGTGAGCCTCGGAATTGAATTGGTTCTTATATGTAAATTGTCGCGTGCGAGTAAATAAATAAACGGATACGTGATTTAAAAGTATTCGCAGCAGGATAAGCTAGGTGGAGACGTTTGTGCAAATAGCTTCTTCAAACTATTTGGAGATTCTGCAAGATGCTGATTGTGGGGATTAGGGAGTAAATCGGTATTTTTTTCGTTATTCATTCTGTAGAGATATTTTTTTTTCAATTTAATAGTGCTAGATCTGCTTTGTGAAGTAAATTAAGATGATTACTTGAAGATTTCTCACCATACTAAAGCCTTAACATAAAGTTGCATTTTATTGAAATCTTTTATCCTTTGCGAGATTATTGACAATTGACAAAGTAACGTTGTTTAATTTATTTTCCTAATCTCTGAGATTTTACTAACACAAAGTTCAAATATAAAAAAACAGTGCAGGAATTCATGAAACGAAGATGTCAGTTGCATATTTCACCGCCTTTACATAGTCTTATCGTAAATCGATCCTTCAAATAAAATACATTTACACCTCAAGCACTGCTACATTACAAGCAATAAATATAACATTTTAAGCAATAAAATACAACATTTTAGCAATAATAAATACAACATGAATAGCTAATAGTCGCAATAATGCGCTATTAAGGCAGGGCGCACACTGCGCGCGTACCTACGTTACAGGCAAGCGAACGATTCGGATGCCGAAAGTTATTTACGATCGCACTTTTACGCAACGATACGTACGGTTTATTGACTTTTTAATATATTCATTTGAATCATATTTCCGTAGGTGTCGAATGAAAAAAACGTGGATTGTATCCAGCTTCTTATTTTACATAAAAAAGACAGTAAAGTACGATTATTTTTCCTGTCCTTAAAAAGTAAGTATCGCCTTACCTATCTCGAGGTGAATAGTATTTTAATGTCTGCGGTAACCGTCATGACCAGCATTATGTATGTACCTAATTGAGGAAACTGTCTGCCTTTCTAGTGTATGAAAGTCCAACAACGACATAATGTGATAATGGTAGAACGTAAAGGGGCCATAATTTTTAAGATCATTTATTGTAAACCTACATTCTAGCAAATAAATGAATTAGGATTTGAACGCCTGCAAATAGATACAAAATAATAGTAAGACTTGGTTGAATAAATAACAAGCACAAAAATGTGTATAATCCATTGCTAACAATAAATCCCTGCAACAATATTTACCGAATCATTCGCCCAATCGTTTACCTTGAACGACGCCATAACTTGGTATAATAATTTTTCAATTTATATCATAGTATTTTTATTATGGCGTAAACTCGATGCGTCGTCGTGACGGTTTTATCCGCACATATCCGCACTCTTGTATCCGCATGGAATGTCCGCAAGTCTATATCCGCCGTGTGTGTGTGCGTTGCATATAAACTGTATTATTGCATATAGTTGAGTATTTTCTTGGGTAGTAAACGCATAATGATAAACTTGCAACAACGCGACGGTCTTGTATGCTGTACATGATTACAATAGATTTAGGTAAATGTTAACTGATTCATACGCAATTTTCTCAATTAAAAAGCAGGCGATAAAATTTGTCTGAAAATAAATATACCTACCCATGTTTTTATGACGTTTCTCTGTATGTACCTACCCCAAATCAAGTCTTATCTCTTATCTTCTTTATGGTAGCCGTTGTCAATGAAATAGTTAAAACTTTTATGACTGTTGATAAGCAACATGTACACGTTTATCTTCAACTAGCAATAAAATATTTGGTAGATATTGTGACAGATTTACGACTACATCGAGGTAAAAAACCGTTCCACAAATGAACAACTTTGACAAAATACTCGTATATAGTGTCAGGACACAGAAAAGATAATCTGTTCTGTGTGTCAGGATTTCCCAATTCGTTTACATACATACACTTAAGCCTTTTTCCTATTCGTTTACAGTCCGTAAAAGATACAATGAATCAACTTTTTTCTATAAGTTAGCTGGTTACTTTACACAGTTCGGGTGACCCCTCCACTTAAGCCGCCTTTACACTCGGCAAATTGGCACTTTTATAAGCAATCGTTTTCGGCCTTAATATTCAATTAGATGTAATTGCTGGGCAGATGAGGAGTGATATCTAAGGCCAGATTAACGACGCTACACATAATTCATTACCGTAATGGACCAAGTTATGGTTGGCTGTAAACTTTTTAGTGGTGAAGTGTGTAAGCTGCTTTATTGGGTCGCTCTGTGGCCAAATTCTGGGAAAAAAGAAAGTTATCTGGTTATCCTTGACAAAACTTTCAATGATATTTAGGACTAAGGTCTCTTGCTCTCTGTCTTGACAATGAAAATAACAATTTTTATATTGACAAAAAGTTTTTTAACAAAAAGAAAAAAACAACCGACTTCCAAAAAAAAAACACTACGAAATGAAAAAGATTTATCAGGTTTTGCATTTTCTCTTTTTGCCACCGACTTCTGAAATTAAAGTTATTTTTCACTTTGTAGTGTTTTTTTTTGGAAGGCGGATGTTTTTATTTGTTTAGGGTTCCGTACCTCAAAAGGAAAAAACGGAACCCTTATAGGATCTCTCGTGTGTCTGTCTGTCCGTTTGTCACAGCCAATTTGCTCCGAATCTAATGGACCGATTAAGTTGGAATTTGGTACACATATGAATTTCTGTGGCCCAAACACGGACGGACACGGACACGAACGCCCATTACATTATAGACCACCATCCGCCACCGCCACCGCCATTACCACCGCCATTTATAGAGGTCACTTTTGGGGGGCAAATAAGAAAATAAAAAAAAAAATTTTGCAAACTACACCATGTGGCATGTCAAATGAAAGGGCTTACTATGAGGGTCTCAAATATATTTTTATTATATATTTTAAAATAAATTGATTTGAAATTATTTAAGAAAATAGACGAAAATTGACCATTCCCCCTCCTTATCTTCGAAACTACTAAGCCTAAAATTTTGAAAAAAATACAGAAAATAAATCTTTACCTGTAGATTAAAGGAAAACCTATAAGAAGTCTGTGGTCTTAAAATAACATGGCAAATCTCTCAATATTGTGAGTATAAACTTACATTTACAGTTGGAATGTATGGGAAAACATGTTTTTCAACTACAAAGTTAAGTTTGTTCTTAAGATAAATTCATCCCAACTACGGAACCCTCATTGTGCGTGGTCCGACACGCACTTGGCTGGTTTTTTAAAGATTTTTTTAGTTGTGGTACCACCCCATTCAAATTCGAATACCAGTACCTGCAAATGAAATTAGAACATCATTCACATAAAAAGTGGGAAAAATACTTAGTATTATTGAAACTAACTCAAGAACTACCTACCCAAGTAAAGTTAATAAATTTTACATGGGAACAAATTCATGGTATACCCTCCCGAATAAAACAATCTTTCAAATTGGTCTACTCTGTTAAAAGTTTTGCATGGTCACACATTAAAAAATAAAAAATAAAACTATATAGGTACATGTCGACTTGAGAACCACCTCCTTTTTTTTCGTCGGTTAAAAATAAAAGCTATGTTTCCGCCCGGGATCGAACCGGGGGCCTTCTGCGTGTTAGGCAGATGTGATAACCGCTACACCACGGAAACTTGATAACTTACGTATAAACAAGGTAGGTAACAAAATTAAATAAAGTGAAAGTTGAAATTCACATTGAACAATTCAAAACCGGCTGCCGCACATGTCTACATACAACAAGGCGAAAGTAATTATATCAGGGTCATGTTCCCGCTGTGGTGATAGTACAGGTGGCGGCATACGTTAGGCAGAATTTACACGAATACAATAAACGCGGAGATAGGCATAACACGGTAGGTACTCGTGGTAGAGAGAAATTAGCTGGCTACCGACACTCCCTGTCTAAATCTGAAAGGTTAATGCATATCATGGGTCCATCGGTATACAATCGGCTACCAGATGAAAGGCTGGCTAACTGACCAGGTATATAACCTAAAAGAATGGTTTTATGTAATTGATTTAATGATTTTTTTGTGTTTGTTTTTTTGACGAATGATTGTTCTATTATTTTATTGTAATTTTCTCAATTAATTTTTATAATTAATGATAACTTGTGTTCTTATGCCCTAGTTTTGTTAATTGTATGACTAATTAACTTGTAATTTTGATAATTAATTATTCATAAATAAATTAAACTAAATCAATCTTCAAAATTGACTGTGTGTATTTAATTTTGTTAATAAGTAATTCAAAACTGAAAGAAGGACGCGCGAAGGGCTCGCGAAGGTTGGAAGGAATGGATGGAGCCTTTCTCAGGAGTGGGACAGCGCAGGCTAATGTTATTATTTTTTAAATCACGATCTCTTGTATTCTTCCTGACATTCGGCTTTCCTTACCTAAATTATTTGAAATTATGACTCGTACCCACAGACCTTACAGACACTCATGTTTGATGCAGCATATGGTGTTAATTTGACCTAAGCAGCATGGTGGAAAAAGTGGCCGCTGCAATATGTGTATGACTGAAAGGTATCGACTGACTATCAGAAAAAACGCTAAAAAGCTATGTTTCCGCCCGGGATCGAACCGGGGGCCTTCTGCGTGTTAGGCAGATGTGATAACCGCTACACCACGGAAACTATATCAGAGATGTTCAAATGCGGCATTTCATAAAAGGCTTAAAATGTTATCATTTTGTTTATATAAATTTTATTGCACCTGTTTATTAATATTAATCAGTGTTATTTACTGCTCCTTATAGATAATGTTGGTCATAGGTAATACGGGCTGGTATCCGCAACTCCACGACAATGCGCGTATTCTGCGTATTAATGTTGGTCATCCTTTCACTGTCCCCACTTCTCTAGGTATTTTCAAGGCAGGTTTCAGTATTTTGGTCAAGACCGAACAATAGTCATTTTTCGACCGACAGTTGGTCTACCTCTAATCATACCTCTACATAGAAGACCTGCACCTAATTGCGTAACACATTACAGATCGGAGTTGGTTTCATTTTGAAACAAATTGCTAATCCATTGCTTCATATGTTCGATATGTTGTAAATAAGCAATGAATGTTGATGAACTGTCAAAATGAAACCGATTCCGATAGATAGTGTGTCACGCAACTAGGGTGCTGGGCAAAACTTAAAAAGAGAAAAACACCTTACTCAGCAGAATTAAACTTATCGAGTCAACACACTATCACATGGTAGGTAAGATCACAGTATAATCGTGATACTAACGAACTATCGGCAGCAACAAGGTACGGTGAGATAACACCGCTCGGCGGCGGTATTAGCCGCGTATTATGTTTACTGCGGATTACGGCGTCATTACCAAGCGTGGCAATTAATGCACATTAGTTGGACCTCCATTGAGGACAAGTGGATTACATCGTGTGTTATAGAATGTAACAGATGCTGGTTGTGTACGGAAGATATTGCATTACAAGGTAGTTTTGATAAACGAATGAAGATTGTGTTGCCAGAATAAATATGGATGCCTGTAAGAGGCAGGTAAAATAAAGATGAATGGATAGTGCTAAAGATGGCATGGCTAGGAAGAAAGCAATGGCTAAATAAATGACAGTAGAGAGAAATAAAAAGTACGTAGGTACGTGTTGCCATCCTAAATGAATGTGAGAAGGACGTTGGTGATGATTGACGCAGAGAAACAACAGTTATACAGGTGCAATAAAATAAACATTGTGTTCCCGACTTTGTTTTATGACAATTTGATTATTCATGATCTGCCGCATTTGATTGTCTCTGATATAGTTTCCGTGGTGTAGCGGTTATCACATATGCCTAACACGCAGAAGGCCCCCGGTTCGATCCCGGGCGGAAACATAGCTTTTTACTTTTTAGTGACGTCAGAAAATATTTTCTCAGGCGATTATCATGAAGATATTTTGAACACTACTAAGGTAGAAGGAGGTAGTTCATACTATCTCCATAACAAAAGCCCCGTGTTCAATCCATCAAAAAAAACAAAATTACTTAACAATTTTTTACTATGTTCCAAGTTAAAGCAAATTGTTACTGAGCCTACCCATTTCACGGATCATAGCGAAACACTAATTGATGTGATATGTACTGACGCCCGTGTGTGTGGGGTTTCTGTATCACACATACCAGAGCTCGGCCAACATGCAGTTATATCTGTTGAATTTAATTTTAAATTGGATAAACCTTCCCCACACTGGATCACCTACAGGCCAGTTAAAGATATACTGCTTGACAATTTTAATGAGGATTTAAATAAGATGGACTGGGAGTATATTGAAAGTCTGGAGGATGTGAACTCTATGGTAACAACATTTAATGAATATATTTTGAATCTTTTCGACTTACATGCACCCCTAAAAAAAGTTTTAATTAAGGAAAAGTCTTACCCATGGATAACTTATACTGTCAAGGAAATGATAAAGTTGCGTGACAAGTACCATGTTAAGTCTAAAGCTACTAAATCTATACATCACATAAACTCTTACAAAGAGCTTAAATACTTAGTCAGGGCCGCTTTTGATAGTGAGAAGTGTGCATATTTTAAAACTTATATTGATAAAAACATCAAACATCCAAAGGCATTATGGAACCATATTAAATCGTCAATAGCTATTTCTAAAAAACCTGAGCATGGTTTGCCGCATTTTTGTAATAACCCCGAGAAAATAAATGATCATTTTTTGGACGTACCTGGTAGTGGTAGGGTCAGTTCCGCTGACTTAAGTTACTTTGAGCACCACAGATTTGGTAATATTCATTTCCAGCTTGAGCCAGTCCAGGAGGACATGGTGTTGAGGCTTTTACGTGGTCTTAAGTCCAATGCTCAGGGATCTGACTATATCTCCCTGGAGATGCTGTTGATGACTCTTCCTCGTACTCTTGCAGCTATTACGGCCATCATCAATAGATCCATAACCTCCTCCTCTTTTCCAGATTTATGGAAACTGGCTATAGTAAGGCCCATACCCAAGGTACCTAATCCCACCAGTGTGAAGGATCTTCGGCCAATTAGTCTTTTGCCTTGTCTCTCCAAGATTCTAGAGAAGGTTGTCTCTAATCAGCTTCGGACATATCTTGAGCAGCACGGCATTTTGCCTATGGCTCAATCAGGATTTCGTAAGGGGCACAGCACTGCCACAGCTCTTCTTGACGTGGTTGGAAACATCCTCGAAGCCAGGGACAAGGGCATGGGTACCATGCTTGTGCTGCTGGATTTTTCGCGTGCCTTTGACTCAATTAATACCTCCCTTCTCCTCTCCAAGCTGTCCTTCTACGGATGTCAGCCTGAAACAGTCCTATGGTTTCAGAGTTACCTGAGTAACCGTTCTCAGTTTGTCCAGGTGACAAATGACAGTGATGGAGATGTTGTGTCCTCTAGTCAAAGGCGGGTGACCCGGGGCGTACCACAGGGATCGATCCTTGGCCCTCTTCTTTTCATTCTGTACAGTGCGGACATCATTAATTGTCTGGTCAACACCAAGTTCCACCTATATGCTGATGATCTTCAGATGTATATCTCATTCCGCCCTCAGGAGTCTGCTGAAGCTGTAAAAAGAATGAATGAGGATTTAGATAGGATTTCAGCATGGTCAAGAAGAAACTCTTTGGTTCTGAACCCAGTTAAGTCCAAGTACATTGTAATGGGATCAAGAGACTTCCTAAATAAAATGTTGGGATACAGTCTGGATTTGAAGGTTGATGGGTGTTCTATTGATAGGGTGCAAGAAGCCCGTAATCTTGGTGTGGTATTTGATGAGCACCTGCATTTTGAGACACATATCATGGAGGCTGTGCGCAACTGCTTTTACCGTCTTAAGCTTTTGTACCGTGTACGGCCGTACATAAGTGTGGATATGCGTGTCATGCTATGTGAGTCACTTGTTTTATCCAAGCTGAACTACGCTGACACTGTGTATGGTGCGTGCATTCTTGGTAGGACCGAAAAGTTGATCCAGCGAGTGCAGAATGCCTGTGCAAGATTTTGTTTCAATGTCCCTCCCCGATCTCATATAACACCATTTTTAAATAAGGGTAATTTGATGAGAATGTCAGATCGCAGAAAGCTTCATCTGGCTACCCTACTCTTTGGCACCATTCTCACAAAAAAACCAGAATATTTGTATCAAAAATTGACTTGGTCACGAGATATAAATAAAATTAAAACAAGAGCATCATCTTACCTTCTGTTGGCCTCAACGCACAGAACTGCTGCTTTCCGTGGAAGCTTTAAATTCGCTGCCTCTCGCTGCTGGAACGATTTGCCACCGCCGTTTCGTGCTATAAAAACAGTTGGTACTTTTAGTATTAAATATAAGCAACACTTGTTACGAATACAAAAGGAAACCAGTCTCTGATAGTCTAAACTCACCCTGGGTCTGCACGTAGTTGGTATTGGTGACCTTAGCGGAGTCTTGTGTTCCTAGCAGCATGTTTAACTTTGAACGCTTTGTTTTTTCACTCGGTGATTGATTATTTATTTTTTTTTTTTTTCTTCCGACTTACACAACACAACACATTCAGTTATACACTCAACAATACTTTATATTATTTATTTGCACCATTTTCTTGTCGTATTTATTATTCACTCTTTGTTTTATTTGTGTCAAGACTTTACTTCCTTTTTTACATTAATGCACATTGACAGCCAGTCGCCTGCGCCCGCGTCTCATGCATGGTCTCATCGCTTGTCATAAATATAGACAATAGTCTATAGCATAGACAAGTGAGGTTGGACCGTCGGGCGTCAAGCGTGAGTCGATCTTTACACCTTATTGACGGTTTTTGTTTTTTTTCTTTTCAAGTATTCTAGTATTTGTATTTTATTTTATTTGATTTTATTCCCCTTGCTATTTTTAATTGATATCCGTGGGTATGTCCGTGGCATCACACAGGCCCTATCAGAATACCAGCGTTGCGGTATTTATTTTTTAAATATCGCAGCTTTATGCTGAGATGGGAGCCTTTTTGGCCTCGCACAGGTCTCTTTTTTTTTTTAGTCTGATTTCTTTTTTTTTTGTTTTTTTGCTTTTTAATGTTTATTTTGTTACTTTTATATGCTCTTTTTTAACTGTATTTCCTGTGCGTGTCCCAAATAAAATATTTTTCTTTCTTTCTTTCTTTCTTTCTTTCTTTCAAAAGCTAATTCAACCTCAAACTCGCTAACTCGATCACTCGCATCGATGCTAGGTATCGATTAGATCGCTGTATCGAGTGGATATCGCCATGGTCTTAGCGTAACGTCGTTAAAACCGAGTTATTCCGATCTTGTTAGCGTCTGTGACGCTTGTAAACAATCGAGTTATGGTCGTGGCGAGTTTCATGTGGCCCCGGGTAAGAGACCACCTTCTAACACATTGTTGAGCTTAGTACAGAGATTTGATATTAAATGGTAGCTTAAAATCATAAGTTTAGTTAGTAGCCACGGTAGACCTAGGTGAAGTAATTTCTTGGAATGTGCCCATATACTCGTAGGTATACCTATAACCTTTCATTCCCATACAGCTGAAGGCAGCTTTCATAAGGCTTATTGCTGTTTGAAAACTGTTTCTATAAAAAAATCACGTTTTTCCTCTCAATTTCGAAACCGAATGCATTTTGCAACATTTCAAATAAAGTTCTTATTATAAACATGTTTCTATTCCACTTTTGTATTCCCTCAGAGCAGTGAACACAAGTTATTCGGTAGTCACAAAGAGCTGCGGCGAACAAAGATAACGATGTTTTGAATGCCACTCAACTCATTACGTGCCGATATCTTTCCTCAGGAAGCTCTTCACCTAGACTTTACTCAGGACCTAACTCTGGACACGCCCTCAAGCAAAACTCAACCCTGTTCGAAAGGGATAAGATTGAAACTTCTTTGCTAATGATTCCACAATAGCACTAAGTACCTAATGAGCGCACACCAGCCGCCGTGAATAGGAAACGTCTTAATATAGAGGTCCGCAATCCAATCCAAACATTGTCAGTGAGCTATAAGGTTGATATTAGCTTGAACGGAAGGTGTAGCCGGTAATACAAGTGGTATAGTGTAAAGGAGGGATTGTACAAGCGTAATTAGTCATTAGTGCGACAGCGCAGTGGGCAGGAAGAGGCCGCGATTGATCGGACGTGAGAAAGTGGCTTACGTGAAGCAATCACGACCTATTTGTACTGATAATGTTTGTGGTGAACTTTTCAACGCGTGTCTATTGGATATTGGTCGTTAGCGTAGGTAACACGAGACACGGATTGGACCTGTTACCCGACTTAGGTACTAGACTTAAGTTTGTCGAAACTCGAAACAATACGATCTTATCAACGTTTTGGTGGAAAGTGATCAATGGGGAGCGACGTTCTAAACGGTGACAATATTATAATGCTGAATGAATCTCTCAGTCATAATTATCAACAATAACCAGTATCTACCCTAACCCTCATTGCCAAACATAAAGTGAAATAAAATTAAGATTTTAGCAGCCCAATGAGGCTAATATCCGACCAATCCCATTACATTGAAAGCCATCATCCAAAGAGATAAATGATTAATTAGTTCATAAAATAACGATCATTAACGTAATCATATTGGAGGGTCAGGGGGAAGAAGATGGCGAGAATAAAAAGTTCTTTATTGATATAGCTCACTTCGACAAATTGATACTTTGGGACCTCGGCATGTGCAATGAAGATGTTTTGGTACGTAAATTTTATAGTTGTGTGGACGACGAAAAGATAGACTGTTCCCGAATTATTGGCAGGATCCACTTCAAGGGAATCAAATTTTGGAAAAACATGAGTGGTCTTCAAAGCGTTTACGAAGTAGGTGGTTACTAACTTAATTGTCAGCGAAGTAATTGTCAGCCACTCTGTACAATTGAAGTTTTCGTTTGGCAGTACTGGACTGTGGTAGATTGTTGCTGTATAGATGCTGTGTTGTGTTGTTGTTGTTGTGTTGTGTGGTAGATAGGTCAAGTAGGATACCTTTAGAAAAAAAAAATGATAATAAAGTAGCATTTCTTAATCATAAGATAAAATGATTGTTTGCCAATAACAGAGTGTGGCATAACAGTTACTTTCCAGATACGACACCAATCTAATCAGCCATAACTGGAGCCCATAAATGGAACATTTAGCACAAAAACAGTCATAAGCGCACCTCTGCCCCTCGGTGGAACTTGCGAACTGCCATAAACGCAATCATAAAAACAAATCAATCAGCAGTCGCGAGCCGTTACCTCCGCCGTATCCTGCCGCCCTGGTACTCCGGCAGCCAGGAGTGTCGTAAATGAACCGATTAACTTCCACGTCAGCGTCATAAGGACAACTTTGATGTTATTAGTGTTTTTCTTAGGTTCTTATCGTCATGGAAGTTTAGTGATATTTTTTTGTAGGTAATAATTTCGATTGACATCAGGTTAATAATAATATTACATTATGTTGTAGATTATGAATCCCAATTAGTCATTCGCTGAGTAGCTGAAGGAGCGAACCACCGCAACTCTGAAAGTAAGGGCCCACTGGCACAAGGGATTTTTATGCGATGGATAGGAATATAACTTAATAGTCATCATCTGCCTAATAGCCTTTTCCCAACTATGTCGGGGTCAGCTTCCAGTCTAACCGGATGCAGCTGAATACCAGTATTTTACATGGAGCAACTACCTATCTGACCTTCACAACCCAGTTACTGGGTAATATGATACCCCTTGTTAAGACTGGTATCCAGACTTTCAGGCTTCTGTCGTCCCGTAATGACTGTCAAAGATCCACGAATAACAGTCGGGACTAACGAGTTATGTTTCTCGGTACCTATGTAAAGATGGTCACGGCACGGAGGGGTCTTGGTATATAAAGATGATTACCTATATCCACAGACCAACCGCGGCAAGCACAGCTCAACCTGATCGATCAACCCTTGCGGCTGTTATTACTTAGCCACGAGCCCCTCCGCCGCGCCGATAACAAGAACAGCAACGGGTTGTCCATTCCATAGGAGGCTTTCAAAACAAAATGCACAGTTAAGCTTCCCGAAAGTGTTCATGTCCACAAATATAATGTTATTTTATGCCTATTGCTATCACCTACGCTGGCCAGGAAAACATCGGCCATCAATATGCCGCGTCACGTTCCGCACAGTTTTTTGCGCCCCCTGTAGCTTGGACAGGGCTGCTTCTTGGATCAAGTGGTCAGATTGTTTTGAAATTTAACCTCCGTAATCCTTGAAAAACTATCCCTAAATGCTGATCGGCACGATCTACTGCAGTTCAAATACTTATTTTCTTCTATCTTGTGTTTGCAGTCATAAAATCATTTACTAAAAGTTATTCTGTGCCAGATTCCTCCGAGTTTTAGAAACTGAAATATCAAGTAATACTTTCATACAGTAAACTTTCTCTGGGATCTTTATAAATCTAGTAGGTACGAGTATAATCAGCACCTCTTCCTAGCCACACGTGGCAGCCCTGCTCTAGGTGTGATACACAGGGTGTGCAGATAATCCGTATTGATAACTATCGCGTGTCGTTTGTCCGTCTGTGTGTCAGTTCCGTTGCACGGCGGGGGATTAAGGGAATACACTCACATGGATTTTACGAAGGAATTTATAGCGGAAAAACAATTCATAAATATTTTTTTGTAAGATAAACAAGGAGATTGCAGGTTTTCCTTCTTGGTTTTGACCAAAATGGAATAGACATGCAAAGATTTTTTTTTATGAATCATGTGTTATGTGTTAGTATAGATGTGCTGTTGTGTGTACTGTTTTAACGAGAGCTATCTTTCGTAACATAACTCGGATAATCTACTGGTATTTATAATACCAAACCAAGCAAACTCTCACCTTTCAACAATGTTATGATCTATCTGCCTAGCCTTTTCCCAATAATGCTAGGGATGGCTTTCAGTCTATTATTATTCGGCTGTTATTACTTAGCCACGACCTCCTCCTCACCTTACAAAAATAAACTCATTACTCAATTCTTTATTGCATTTCATATGTTCATAGATGGTATAAAAAAGTAAAATATCAATATGGACCCTGTCGGGCACAGCTAAATTAGGAGAGGAAGAGGGCTAAGTAGCAATATGGACCCTGTCGGGCACAGCTAAATTAGGAGAGGAAGAGGGCTAAGTACCAATATGGACCCTGTCGGGTACAGCTAAATTAGGAGAGGAAGAGGGCTAAGTAGCAATTCAAGCAATTTAATATTATATTCAAACTATTTAAGCTGTCCTTATATAACTCACTATTCCTAAAACATAATACACAAAATTTCAATAACACAATATAGTAGTAAGACGAGTAAATGTTAGTTATCTGAACTAGTATCCTCCCGCGAGCCGTTTCAGTTTCTTAGCGCGGTAACTCAATTACCCAGGACAGGTCGACGCGATATAATATGCGTGTTGGTTACCGCAGGCGAGGAAGTCATGAGAGCTAGCGGGAATCAACTACCATACAAGTTCGGGGACTTGAGTTTCAGTACAACTAACAAGTGATATAAGTAGGTAACCAACAACGAAGACATCAGTCTCTGCACTACGCAGAAACGATGAAAAGTTATTGCTTACCTCTTTGGTTAGATCCTTGACAGTCGTTACGGAGTATTCACAAGTCTAAAAGTCTGACTGACCAATCTTACCAAGGAGAATCGTATTACCCAGTAGCTGAGTTGTGGAGGTCAGATAAGCAGTCGCACCATATAAAACTGGTATTTAGCTGCTACTGGTTAGACTGGATGCCGACTCCAACCTAGTTAGGTAGGACGACTGGAGAGTTTCTAAATTTAACACTCAATGAGTATGCAAGCAAGCATAGAGATCACCAACCAACAGCTGCAAAGCTTCAACATAGCTTACCTTTCATTAGAAGTTGCGCTGAAGAGGTCATCGAATATTCTAAAGGAGCTCAGATACCCAAGAATTAATACTTATTTATTTAAAATGTGTTACGTTTATGAACTATTGGGTCTTCTTGTCTCAAACCAGTACAGTCAAGGCAGCAACCACAAGAGCAGCTTTCAATGAGACTCACGTATCAAATCCGCTGTCTTCTATAATGCATGCCTCCGTCGTCGGCGGGGCGCGAGCTTGCGGTCCACATAACTCATAGGCTCGCACCTCGCACTCCGTTAACTTGCAAACTTTGATATATCACCTCCCGCCCCACCTGAAACAAGCCAACTTCACGCGCCCGGCATTACTCGACACACTTACAGACAATTATAATACCATTCATTGTTGACATTTATGTAAATTAGATTCTATTGAAACAGCGAAGACATTCCAAAGTAATTTCCCAAACTAGGGAACACAAATCAACATCTCACTATTTTCCAAACTATGTTAGTGGGATTACTTTTACGTGAAAAGAAAAAAAAAACTTTATAAAAACTCGTTTTACATGATACAAATAAAGAGCAAAAGCTATGTTTCCGCCCGGGATCGAACCGGGGGCCTTCTGCGTGTTAGGCAGATGTGATAACCGCTACACCACGGAAACTGACAACAAAACTTTTAAAAAACCACAAGTTCTTACGACACGAAACAAACGAATAATTAAATAGAAAATAATTGATTATAAAAAGTAAGCTTTACGCAAAACACTTTCTACTATCTAATCACGAACTTATTGTGATATTACCAACCTCATACCATGATATCCAAACAATCCTGAACTATCGCTAACTCATCGTAAGCTTGGTACAAACTTTCCTCGTACCACTGAAGATTTTCCAACTACCCCCGTCTTGTCCTACCTAAGTTGTGTAAGGACTATCGAACAATCTCCAACTGCCGTCAAGTTGTCGCGAGGTGTGTGGGGTATCTAATGAAGCTTTATGAGCTGAAATATTATCATATTAATGTCGCGGGACTTTGGAACTCAGTTGCAGGATATTATTGGATTTCAGGTATAGTTCGTATTGACAAAGTATATCAAGTTAATGAGGGCTCGGATTTATGATGAAATGAAATAGTTTACTGTCCAAATATACATCCAACTTAAACTAAATACATAGATAATGTAATAAACATAAACAATAAAAATAATTAATATTTTAACAAGCAACCGGATACGGAACACGATACTGCGCTCTAAGACACAAATCGCAGACGTCACGCAAATAGCAGTCAAACTCGAATGGGACTGCGCCGGACATGTTTGTCCCATGTCGGATGCGGCTAAGACCACCTCAATATGGGTTCCTGAAAACGTCCAACGGCATCGTGGAATAGCCAGGCGTCACAGAAATCTAAATAAAAATTTCTGTGCCAGGCGTAGATGGCGGGCCGAACTTGACGCTTACTCGTATATAGAAAGAATTTGGTGCATATTGTTGAGTTGAGTGGAGAAAAGTAAGGGAGGCCTGTTCCCTGCAGTGGGACGATACAGGCTAATTATTATAATAATTTTACCTGCGTTACAGTACAACATTACACATTCACATTACATACTTTGACTTTGATGAGCAGCCTTTTTTTTTTTTTTGTGTGGATGGGAAATCATCAAATGACTTCTCCCGCTCTGGGCAGAGCGGGAGGGCGTGTCAGACTTTTACTGACTAAAACCCACCCATGTTCCTTCAGCTGCCCGTGCCAGGGCCACGGTATCTCTTTCGAACTACCCGCGACCCCGGCGGCATCGGCCCAATTGACCCCGTCACTGCTGACATCTCTTTGAGGCGCGCGTGGAACACAACGCGCCGTCGACCCGGGCCTGGTCCTTACCGAACGGCGAGCTGCCCATTACTCGTCGTCCGCAAGCCCGCGCCTACGGTGGCCGGGAATCGGCAATCGATTCCCGCCGCCCAGGGCGTCTCCTACGGCGGCTAGGGGCGCGAGGGCGCGGCTGTTGCCTCTCCCTCACGCGTTCCGCTTCCTCCTTCGCGAGCATTACTGCTTCGCAGAAGGAGGTGACGGCTTCCCATGCACTCTCGCTCCGCACCATGGCCTGGACCAGGTTTGGACGCGAGAGATCGCCGCCGCCGATCGCCTCCGTGAGAACACGGCGGTGCTCCGCCCAAGCCGGGCAGACCTCCACTGTATGCTCCACCGTGTCCTCCGGGCGATCCACACAATGGTGACACCCGGGCGTTTCCTCCCGCCTTATCAGAAACAGGAACCTCCCGAAACAACCGTGTCCGGTGAGGACCTGCGTCAGGCGGAAGGTGAGGACGCCGTGGCGCCTCTCCAACCACTCCTCAAAGCCGCAATTGTGGCGTGCCCAGCGCTGGGTTGCGACAATCGCACTCTCCATGTCGCCATGAGATCCCGCCGGAGCTCTGTCCGCTGTACCGTGATTTCTCGCGGCAGCGGAGTTACGCCCCGGCGTTTCACCTCCTCGCGCCACTCCCACACGTGCGCGAGGACTTTTGCCTCCAGATCCCATGGCGGTAATCCGGCAAGGAGGCTCGCCGCCTCACAGGAGACCGTGCGGTATCTCCGGACTAGCCGGATGGCCATGACCCTCTGGGACGCGTTCAACCGGCGGGCTGGTCGCAGCCTCAGGGAACGCGCCCACACCGGTGCCCCGTAAAGGGCCATGGACCGCACGACCCCCGCGTAAAGCCTCCGGCAGGAGGCGTTTGGACCCCCCAGATTGGGCAGGAGCCGCTTTTGATGAGCAGCCTGACGTGTGAATATACATACAAACATAAACTCACGCCTTCTTCACAAGGGGGTAGGCAGAAACTAGAGAACGCCACCTGCTACGATCCTTACATACTCCTTTTGCCTCGTCTACGTTCATACATAGGGTCATACACGCACGCCGGTTGCGAGTACCTACTACGCACCTGACCTTTTTGAAGAACATCACCAATTAGGTCACTATTATGTCCTCCTAGGGCGTCCCCTCCCGGAGTTTCCACTCAAATCTGCCTTGAGATAGTCGCCTTTCTCTTAACCTCTGTGAACACAGTAAGAAATATCTGGATGTGATCAGCAGTGTTCACTTAATAAGGCGCCCAGACACTTTTAGGTCTTTTATGCGTCGCGCGTCGTAAACAAAACATACACATTCCACACTTTAAAATAATATTATTTTATTATTAAATAATTCCATGATTTGGGTACAACCAGCGGAGAGCATTCATCTGGAAAATTTTCTCGCTCCGACTTCTCCTCTAAGAAAGTTGCAAAAACCTTTTCTAAAACGTCGTACTTATATAAAACAATTTCAATAAGCGCCACCGTTATCACGGCAGAGCAACATGGCCGCTCAAAATTAAAAATAAATGGCTCAGAAAAATACACTACACAGTCCATGATTTGATTAAATTAAGGGGAAAATACCTCAGCAGCGCTCCGATAGGGAAAACACGACGGCCTCTGCTTTCTTGTTATTATTAAAAGCTTTTTTTTGTTGGTGTTAAAGGACTTCATTTTGCAAATACGTCGATTTGCATGAATTTACTTTGTTCTGCTTCAATGGAGCTCACAAATATTTGAATAATGTCCAGCAATTGCTTTGATGCGGAGATGAAGCCTTACAACAAGTTTATTTTCAGTGCGTAAATTGAATCATTTATGGCCTACATAGAGTACGCACGAGTAGAGTGAGCACGTTCGGTAATCATGCAGATAACAACCACAACAATGAATCACTACCTAATAATATTATTGTTGTGGTTCAACACAAAAAAAAATGCAACAATTTTAATAAATATTTATTTATTTGTTGCAAAATAAGATACCATTTTGTAATTACCTATTAGCAATTAATTAGAACAAAAGGTTTTGCCAACACCAGGTTTAACCGGCAATATTAGTCATTATTTCATGTAAACATACAGAAAGTACCTACCTAACCAACAGTACGTAATATAGAACTTGTAAATAAATACAACAATAATAATTTATTCATAAACACGTAAATTATTATAAACGGCAGTCTATTACAAGCGGAGATCCCAAAACGATAATTCTTACGACACCAAACTACACATATGGTGGACAATTTAAACTTAAATCGCGATAACCCGAAACTGCCGGCCGGCAATAAAACTTAGCCGCTAACGGTTAATTAGAGACAGTGTCCGATAGATGCACGATTTATAACACAATTTGAGGCAACACTGGGACGGCTGGTCACACTATCGGATCGGATGACTGATAAAGGAGTGTGGTCACCCTCACCCGAGGCGCTGTATTGCTCCCCGGAGGACACTTTCTTGCTGGACAACGCTGGCTAATAAAGCTATGGAGACGTTGCTTTAGTTTATTGTAGCTTTAGACATTAGTAGTCGTATTACCATGTGGCGTGAATCACATGAATTAGCTTAATCAGCTAACAAAAGTTCAATTAGCTGCTGTTCTTAACAGTACTTATTGCATTCTATTGTGGTAGTAGGTAGTATTGTTTGTTGTGAAATAAGTACCTACTTGAAAACAAATCACAATTAGTATATTAATTGTTTTTAGTTTCTGAAAGAGGAAATTCGAAACCAAAATCTGGATTTACATTTGTGTTTTGATAACGATGCTCATTTTCAGAGTAGACAGTAAAAATCAATTTTAGAAATACTTAAGTATGTAAATCATCTCGCAGTGTCCCCTGTGCGCTGATTACAGAAACATGTAGAACAATCGTGTATCGCGTATCGTCGCCGGATCGTATTGCTCTTCCTAAGTATAACGTATAAATCTTGGCGATCGGATCGCAACTAGCGAACACGCCGCGCCGGGTCGCAGCGACCGACGCCCGCGGGCTAAGGGTTAAGTTTCGAAGGACGTTTCTTTGGAAATTAGCCTAAAGCGTACCAAAGTGTTGGAGTTTATACGAGGGTTTTACCTTAGTTTAGTTATAGGTTGAATTGAGAACTTTCATTTTAAAATCCAAATGTGATGATGTACGAGTATGTGTACTTAGTCACATCTCAATTTAAAAAAAATCGTAATAAGTTTTCGGCCTAAAAAAAATTATTTTATGTGAAGTTATAAAGAAAGAAAGAAAAAATGTTTTTCAATACAGTTCCTCAAAAACTGGTCCATATCGCACTACGATTAGGTTCACAATGCAATATATTTCACACGCGTGCGATTTTTCGTTTTCCAACACGTGTGCGGGAATAAAAAATTGCCACAGATAACTTATATCTATACTTAGTCCAAATTGGTTCAATGCCTCTATTCACACCGTCTCTATTCGGAGCTGAATGTATTTTTTAATGTCGGCAAAGAGTTTAGCGTCTTTACGGCGGCGGCGGCGGCGTTCATATTTTTTGAATATTTAAATAATGTTTATAAATAGAATATCATAAAAAATTATGATTATTACAATAAAAAATAACGTTTATGAACAAATTAACATTTATTTGTGTTCTAAAGTCAAATATATTTGAATTTTCTATTTTTCATATTAGGCTGTTTATCGGCTTTATACCTTTGCTTCTCTTTCAACCTGGCGAAAGCAAAGCGCGGAAAAAAAAGAAAATTTAAATCATAGTTTCCTAATAATTCATGACAAAAATATTTTTCGTTATTTTATTTTATTTCTTCAAAAGTGTATTGAAAAACGTCGTTTGATACACGTGGACATTTGTTACGAATTGCAGTTCTCGGCTGAAAAACCACCTCGCCTACGGCTCGGGTGTTAATTCCGCCTCGAATGCAATAACAAAAATTCTCCACTTGTATCAAAGTGTACTATTTTGTTAATTTTATGCGATGGGCTTTATGCAACGTGCCGCCTCTACAGCAACATTAATTAAAAACACAGGTAGAGCAATACATAATATGCAATATATATATTTTTTTCTATTTATTAATTATTTTATCATATCATAATTTTTATGATTACTGACCACAAATAATTAATAAATAGAAAAAAAAATCAATCAAACTAAATAAATATATTGAGTATTGAGTATATTGAGTAAATAATACAAAAATAATAACCAAAATTAGGATCAAACGACTCATTCATGAAGCTATTGTTCTATGTCAGCTGGTAAGAGGTTGTTGACCGACACCTTTTTTTTTGTTCATCATTTGTCTTTTGTGCTGAAACAGCTATGAGTAGCTTCATGAATGAATTTTTTGCAAAACCTCCAGAAAAAAACTCGAGTGGCGTAACCTAACCTTTTAACCTTTTTTTCTCGTTCGTTTTAATTTCATCTCTACGCTACAGGTTGGTCCAAGATGCTATTATAGAAAATTGTAAATAATCAATAATTATAATAACGTTTAATGAAATACGCGGAACCGTATACGTGTGTCAAGTTAATGTCATGATTGCAGCGGCACGTTGTATATCATTTGACAGCACAGAAAAACTAAGAAAAATAACATTGAACAGATCTTGAGCAGCATTGTCAAAATAAGGTAACTCGACCTCACACGACAAGGAAGCTGCCCTCACAACCCAGCACTCATCCGATACTTAATAGACTTGTTCAATTTAATTGCACTATAAACTATGGCGTGCATTCTTAGCTATCATTTAAAAACAAACCTTGATTGTACCACATAGGGTTGAAGTTCTAATATGCTGTGCCCACATCCTTTGAGTACTAAGTAAACAAATGATTGTGTCGTTGTTAATCAGGTCAAACGCACGAAATTGGAAAGTCTCAAGTTTTAATGCTTCAGGACATTTTATGGGCTTCACTTTTGCTTGGGGTACCGTGATCTGTCTTGAACCCTTAATTTTGAAATAAGATAAGTAGGTTGTCTTTTTGTATATAATATATTAGATTGTATTGTATTTTAAGATAGATTAGACAAGACTTACTGATTGATGCATCATTGCCGACTGAAAGATAATAAGAAAACTATGTACCTTAATTTGTCCACTTGTGGTCATTGGACATAAGTAAATCAAATTATTAGGTACACATAGTATACAAACTTAGCATCACCGATACTGCTGCGGTATGCAACTGCAATCGGGAATTCATGAAAAAACGCTCTATAAAATCTATGAATGAACAAAATTGTACTGAACCTTGCATTCATTGATTTTTTTCAAGTTTGTGTTTAGTGCGCTGTCTCCCTCATCAACGGTCCCTCTGACGGACAGCCGTGTGATTTACACTCGCAACGTATTAAATTTTTACACTGCACTTAATTGCTTCCGCGCCGATGACGTCGTAAACTTCAACAAAATAGCTGACGTTCAGTGGAGCACGCGCAGCATGCATCTTTTCTTTCAACAAGTGTGTGAAAAACTGCTGAAAATGTTTTATTGTAGTCAGTATTTTATAGAGAATTTTGATAGTTTTAGAGACATATTGTGTAAACAACCTCTTCAAAATTTATTTCCTGAACAGTTAAAGATAATAATTAAGATAAAAATATAGATAGATAGATAGTTAGATATTATGTAGAGCTGACATTCATTTGTCGTTTCGATTCCAAGATTTAGGTACAATATTTTTATTGTTGATTCATCCGTGGTACTGCAGAAACTAAACGAGCGCAGACAATTTACGAATTTTCTTATAGTGTTAGTTATTTACATATTGGTATTTATTTTATAACCATTCAAGTATAGGGTAAGTCAGGGACTTGCCTATAGCTTAAAAAAAATCATTATTAATTATATAAGGTGCATCTATTCATACACGAAATCTCTTAAGGGGTCATTGTACTCATCATTGTAAACAACTTCTACTATGACCAAACCTGATATCGTGAAAAAAAAATCAGCTGTTCTCTACATTTATGGTCGCATAAGTTGTCAAAATGTAGGAAACAGCTGGTTTTTTTTTCGCGATTTCAGGTTTGGTCCCATAGTAAAAGTCCTCTGATGCGTCACTATGTTTGGGAGTACCTTTCCCTCCAAACCTCCCTGTCTTGTGCGATCTCTTCCCATTACTCATTATTTACCTAAGTCTGGTTTCGAAAAATAGTTATGGTATTGACCATTCAACTGATTCTGCCTATTTCAGTGTAGTACGATGCAATCGCACTATAATATATCATATTAACGAGGTGCTCTAAGGGGCAAGCAATTAGCTCCTTAAGATCTGAGCCCCTTGAGCACTGACTGGCGACTGATAACACGAAGCCAACCTTAATGGCACGAATGAGGCTATCATTGTACCTAGTTAAGGAAATTACACCATAAATGGTAATGGTGGATGGAAACTAATCGGATGAGTATCTGATACATGTAGAGGATGAGAAGTTCCAGATATGTTGTCACCATGGCAAATAGCGGCAGTCGTTGTAATCCAGCTCATAACGATATAAAAAATATCCCGCGGAAAGTTAAAGAATGATTGCAACGTCTCTAAGACAGAAATAGGTATGATGACTTGAATAATTATATATTAATACAGATATAACGATGGTACGTTAATATGTCGGCCAGACCCAAAAGTGACTGCAGAATAATGCAACATTAATGAAAGTTATAATGCTATCTACTTAACAACATACAGAACACTACTGTTCGTGAATCGTGAGGTAATGTATATTTAATAAGTTGTATCTATTTTTATTGCATCTATAATAAAAACAAAATCATCCCTCTACCAGCTCCCAGTGATTTCAGTGCCGTAAACCAATGTTCGGTGCTCCCCGAGTTTTTAATCTTTTAAGCAAAGGAGTCCCGACCGAACCACTTGCTGCAGGATTATCTCACTACATTTAACTGAACTCCGGTATTTTATTCAGACGTTCAGTTTTTTGACGGAGGTAAGCTGTTCTTAGGGGAGGTAATTTGAACAAAACTGATTCTGATGCTGGATTGGTTTTGAGGTGTCTGAGGTACCTACATTGTTCTTGAAGTGTACGTTTGTGGTAGGCAGCTAAGTGAGGCAGCATGGTTCTGTTTGTGGTAGGCAGCTAAGTGAGGCAGCATGGTTCTGTTTGTGGTAGGCAGCTAAGTGAGGCAGCATGGTTCTGTTTGTGGTAGGCAGCTAAGTGAGGCAGCATGGTTCTGTTTGTGGTAGGCAGCTAAGTGAGGCAGCATGGTTCTGTTTGTGGTAGGCAGCTAAGTGAGGCAGCATGGTTCTGTTTGTGGTAGGCAGCTAAGTGAGGCAGCATGGTTCTGTTTGTGGTAGGCAGCTAAGTGAGGCAGCATGGTTCTGTTTGTGGTAGGCAGCTAAGTGAGGCAGCATGGTTCTGTTTGTGGTAGGCAGCTAAGTGAGGCAGCATGGTTCTGTTTGTGGTAGGCAGCTAAGTGAGGCAGCATGGTTCTGTTTGTGGTAGGCAGCTAAGTGAGGCAGCATGGTTCTGTTTGTGGTAGGCAGCTAAGTGAGGCAGCATGGTTCTGTTTGTGGTAGGCAGCTAAGTGAGGCAGCATGGTTCTGTTTGTGGTAGGCAGCTAAGTGAGGCAGCATGGTTCTGTTTGAGAGTAGAGACAAAGTGAAAATATTACGCGTTTCTGAACCTGACACATCAAAGCTATTTAATTCTTCTGTACCTAATTATAGCGCTGGAATAACTTTCTAATTAAAATATCGCCCGATAACAATCAGCATAGAACTTTCTCTAAACACAATAACTCTTAAGAACGATCGTCAACCCTATAGCTATCCGAGGACAGCAGATAGCACTAAACAAGAGCAGATATACGGCGCGGTCGCAATATCGGTCGCTCAAAAAACTCAAGCGATCGCCAAAAGGAAGTTAAATGAGCTCGCCGAACAAACGGCAAGATCAGTGCGCGGATTATCTGTGCCGCCTCCGACTTAATTAAACATGAAATTCAATTAATAGAGAACGCGGCGAGTTATCGCGTAAGGAATAAAGGGATCCCTTCCTCCTAATTAAAATGTATTGCCTTATTTAACTCATTTTCCACTTACAATGACATCGCGCGACCGACTCCAACTTTTTAATCTTGCTCGCGTCTTACTTCGCCTTAAGTAGTCCACGTGTTCACTGAAAATTCAACTCGAGCTTTCTGTTTTCAGAGTTCAATTTCATTTATCTTGTAGTTCATAAAGAAAATTCGTGTAGCCAGGTCTCGGCGCGGCGGCAGCGCGGGTGTCGTTGGGAGTCACAAAGAGGTATTTGCGGCGGACTTAAGGCTGAACATTAGTTTTTAAGGGTCTTATTTTGTTGTGCGCTATTAAACCGGCGGAGTCTTTGATAGAATTAGCGGGGCCAATAAAATTAATCGGTTCCCCCTTAGCAACAAAAGCGGGCGAAACGATGAATATTTTGCTTTAGTACATAAGCCTTGTGGAGTTTATTGAGTAAATAAAAAGATTGAAGTTTGGAAAACCAATTACGATAAGACTTTATTACATTTGAAAGAGAAAAATGTGGCTGTAAGGAAAATTATTGAAAGGTTAAAACTTGATCAAACAACCGTAGGCACTAACCTAAGTATCGCAGTCTATCTGCAAAAGCATCACAAGATAGAAATGATTTATGATTACATTCTGCTGCATTTCAATGAGTTATTGAACTATAACTCACGTAGAATAACTAGCGAGCTATATTTTTCTTTTATTTTCATAACAGCGATTTAAAATTTATATAACGGACCTAAATATACCACAAAACAGATACAGAAGGCAGAGTCCATAATAACCTTAAGGAGGATGCGCTGTGGTAGCCCGCGAAATTCTATTTTTTTTTGGGTTTTTTGCAATTTGCAGGTCCGTGTCAGGTTGTATCTTGATCAAAATATGATACGCGGGAATAAAACATGCATTTACATAATTTTAACCATAAAAATCATCAAAACATCTTTCTAAGTTAGATTTCGTGCAGATTCGTCGAACGAATGAAATCTAACGAAGCTGCACGAATTCATATTTTGATCAAGATACAACCTGACACGGACCTGCAAATTACATAAAACGCAAGAAAATTTAAATTTCGCGGGCTATAACAGCGCATCCCCCTTAAGGCGAGTAGTGCTGCCAACTAGCGCCACCATTGAAAAAAAGATCATAAGTCTGGAGATATGAAACATTTTGAAATTTCCTATGCTCACATTTTTAGTCAGATGAGGTAGGTCAGGTGAGGTCAAAAAAATCAATACTAAACCTAGGTTCGAAGCCGTAGCAGTTAACGCCAAAAACGGCCATTTTTGGCGTTAACTGTTAAGGCTTCAAACCTAAATTTATTGGTTTATTGTAATTTTTTTTTATATAAAAAATTCTTCCTCATCTGACTAAAAATGTGAGTAGGTATAGGATATTTCAAAATGTTTCATATCTCCAGACTTATGATTTTTTTTTAATGGAGGCGCTAGTTGGCAGCACTACTCGTCTTGTAATTTGCGACCGATTAGTCCCAAAAATTAAATGAAATTAAAATTAAATTCATAAGTTGGATTTTGTAGCATTAGCTAAGAAGTTGAAAAATTGCAATCCGGTTAGCAAGCTGTAATTGATTTCATACTAACAGACGCGCGGCTAATAGTTTAATCAAATCAAATGTTTCTTTACTAAAACCACTTAACAATTTGGAAATACTGTATCCTTTTTTTTTCTAGAACACAAAATTAATCAAAAACCCTATTAAAAAAAAAACGTGTGGAGATCCGATAAATTAAATCATGAAATACATTTTTTCCTATTTTATTTTTTGTATTTTTTATTTTTATCTATAACGACGTGGTAACTATAGATACTAAATTAAATACGTGATTTTAAGTTGTATAAACCTATCTATTATTTCATTTCGCTTCAAAAATGGCGCCCACCTAATAATGCTACAAAACCCAAATTATCAATTTAAATTTCTAGTGACGTTTTTCTGCTAAAAAACTTTTTTACAAAAAAATACAACCGACTTCCAAAAACAACACTACAAAGTGAAAAATAACTTTAATTTCGGAAGTCGGTGTCTGATTAAATGTATTTTTGTTTTTGCCACCGACTTCCGAAATTAAAGTTATTTTTCACTTTGTAGTGTTGTTTTTGGAAGTCGGTTGTATTTTTTTGTAAAAAAGTTTTTATTTTTCACTTTTTAGTGGGTCTGTTTATAATTTGTATAAGTTACAATAGTCCAATGTCAATTGCTCATCACATGTTACAAAATATTGCTTTTCCCGATGCTGGGACGTTAATTGTTGAGGAGTTCTGCTGGTAAGAACCAGGAGAACTCCTCAACAACCACTCACCACACGCATTGTGTGACGAGCGGAAATTGCTTAGCAACCATATTAAAGTAATCGAATCGCAACCCGTGAAATATTTATCATTGAGTAATTCCGGTAGCCATCTGTGGTCTTCATCATCAGTTCCACTTCACCAAGTGGTGCTTTCCGAGAGCAAATACACGAGCTACTATAAAAAATACCCAAATCACTATAGGTGTGCCTATAATATTTGAAGAGTTCCTTCGATTTCTCCAGGACCCCATCATCAGAACTGGATTTTGACAAAAATGGGACTATTTGGGAAGTATACCCTTTCCAACAAAAAAATAATTTTTCAAATCGGTTGGCAAGCGACGGAGTTATGCGCGAACAAACATAAAAAAAAAAAATAGAAACATCCGAATTGAGAACCTCCTCCTTTTTTAGAAGTCGGTTAAAAATTTAACATATATTTAAGAAAAATGATTCTCAAACTCAAACTCAAACTCAAAGCATTTATTTCAATTAAACCAATTACAGGCACTTTTGAATTGTCAAGGGGTCGGTCAGTCAGAAAGATGAAGCTAGGCGCCCATTCCAAAGCATAGTAGGTACCTATGGAGAAGAACGGGCAAGAAACTCCACGGACACTCTTTTAAATCAAGATATGGTTACAAAATAATGGTTACATCATTCATGTTGAAATTTCATATGTGAGAACGATGCAGAACGTTAAAAGCGTCCTTAAAAAAAAACAATTCAAATATTTAAATTAAATTAAAATAAACCCTGACCGCTAAGGTATGCCCAGCCTTCACTGACAGCGCTTATTCACGAACCTGACGCATGGATTGGCTAAATGATCCGACACGCGCCACCATCAGCGAGACATTAGTGTGAGCGTCACACACTCTCAGTCGCCAGGGCACATTCAAGTCAAACAAAGACGTACCCAGTAAATGGTAGCTTTAGAGTATGTACATAGTACTCACACATGTGCTATGCAATTATATAATACAAAGGAGATTGAGTCTATACAATGCAATGATAGTCTTACAATCTTCAGCATCTCCAACAGTATCTTCAAATGTTAATTAATTAGTTGTGGTTGTGGAGCAGCACCAGCATTGAGCCAAGCATTTTTATCGGTTATGTAATCCCCAAACTTATAATATGCCTGCCTGCATAGTGTGCGTTTTATACAAGTTTTGAATTTAGTCTCATTGAGCTGAAGTATGTGTGGAGGTATTTTATTGTAACATTTTAAACAGTATCCCATGAACGACGTGTCTACTTTAGCTAGATAATTCCGTATGTCGTTAATATAAATACGTATTCTACGTAAGTGTTAATTTGGTTACCAGCGAGGCACACTCCGCGCTGCCGACACCACCTCATAGTTGGACTTTGCTGGAGATTGTTTCCTTCACCTTGATATTACTTAGTTTATATTGTCCGTCGTTGTGTTTCTTGAAACTTTGTTCACAGTGAGGTTTCTGTGCAGACTTGTTCAGTGTGCAGACCACCTCCTGCTGCAGCAACACTACGACCAGCACCCCAGTTGCGTAAAACACTTACTTTCACAATCCGAAACATTTTCATAATCCATAGCTTCATATGTTTCTTAAATTCGTCTGCTCCACAACATATTAACGCAATGAATGTTGTCGAATTGTCAAAATGAAAGGCATGTTATAGCGTTACGCAACCATCCCGGTGGTCTCCTGCTGAGAACTTCTTGGTAAAGTCTACACTACATGCTTTTTGTGCGACACTTTTCAAGTGCGTTAATCTTACTGCTGTTGAATGCTTGTACGACTATATAGCGTGTTACAATTTTCATAAAAAATATTTTGTTTTGCTCTACTGTATATTTTAAAGTATATAAGGCAGCAGCGTTCGTTTGTCCGTGGATCTGGAAAGAGAAAGACGGATGTTTACGAAAAGCCGGGTCTCCTGCGCATGTCTTTTCGAAACTTTACACAAAAACATTGAAACAAAGAGACGTGGCTTACATATATTTGAATACGCAGAAGACAGCTTGTCTAAGAAAACAAATGAATATGTGTAAGGTTTTTTGTGTAAAGTTTCGAAAAGACATGCGCAGGAGACCCGGCTTTAGATATTCACATGTTACAGAATACTTAGTGTGGATATTTTATTGTTTGGAAAACCACTTCAATATTCAGTGACAAACACCGGAGGGAGAATTGCTGTATTTTTAAGACCGTTCGCATTCTTATCTCAGTCTCAATCTGTCAAATGCCTACAGTTTTGACAAGTTTTTAATCTTAATTATCGCTGAGATGAGATTTCGACTAGTCTTTGAACGTTTTTAATTACTGAAATTCGCCGCCTGATGCCATTTGTTGCAATCATTACCTACCAAGAAAAACAGCAGCCTGTACATCATAAACTTTTAAACCTATCTCTGCAGGAGTCGTCACAGCCTGTGTGTAAGTCAGCCCACGCCGCTGTAGCACTGCCAAGCCTACTAAGCTGCTGTGCTACTTAATTCTGTGCGCTGTGGCACTGAATTTATGGAGACTCGTAACTCGACGCGTTACGTAACTACTGTCTTTGGCTTTATAATCAAATTTGTGAGAAAGGAAAGACCCTCAAAAGATTTACTTTAAAATTGACAGAGCTATTTGCTACAAGTTATCGAAGCAAGAAGCGTTTCATAGCACACCAGATATACTTTAAGTAGTGAAATATTGATGACTCATCAGCAAGTGGTATTTGGCACAAATTAAAACTCTAACGATGCGGTACTGCCTATTAATACGTAGGTAAAGGCCCAGTCATTGCAATACATCGAATAGGGCAACTATTGGCTTTGAAAACTATACTCAAGGACAGCTTCCATTCAAACTACGAATTTGAACAGACAATTAAGATGAAAATAACTATATAAATTCATCACAAACAAAAGTTGCATTCATCTTGGTCTTCTATAGGTACCTCGAGCAGGTCAAGGCACAACTAATGCACTCTTTTTGCTCCTCTCTTGAATCTGCATGAACACAAACAATACAAATAACATGAAACACATAAATAAACAGAAGATCATAACGATGCGTCATCCGTACAGGCTAACGCAATAAAGGTCGCACTAATAGTCACTGTGAAAGAGAACTAAATAGCCCGTGCCGACCTCCCTGGCTACTCTTGAAAGCTTACCCTTGGCCATATCTGGACCAACATAGCCTGAACCCCCACATCTCATATAACTTCCCCGAAGGTGGTTGGTTAGTTCGAAGTAAGAAGAGGTCGGGAGATCAGGTTAAGATGGTGGATGGAACGACAATTATAAATAAGTAGGTTGGAGCAATAACGGGCGGCGACGTGCCTTATATCAAGCAAACTGCCTGCGATGCAACGCGGGCAGCGCCACCTAAGAGACGCGTCACACAGACCAGCGAGTGAAGACCTGACACCTCGATGACGTGTCAGCAGCTAATTTGAAGCAACACTTACCGATTTTCAAAATGTGCGAGATTTTATGCCGATATAATTTACGTTAACTGAGGCGTTAAGGCGTAAAGCGTCAAGACAAAAGTGTCCTTTTAGTCTCGGTGGAATTAAAATAAATAAATAAACTTTATTTGCACTGCGCTCCTGAAACACGGCGATTGTGTGTCAGCCGTGTTTGTGAGTCATGTTTATTTTTGTTAAGATTTACATCTAGAACACCTTTTAGTTTATTATCACTAAGTTGCTCTTAATGCAAGGTAAACACAGTTTAACTATAAAAAAAAATTGCTAGCTGTCAACTTTGAAATGGCACTTCGTGGAACGAGAGTGAACTGACTGTCTGCTCTACACTAATAAGACATGTCTGATCTGCGCGCGGCGCGTTGGAGCTCATAGGCCATTCATAACCGGCGCTGCATCCTCCACGGCTCCACACCAGACGTTTTTATTTGCCGAACCAACGACACTAACATAAAAACAACACTCAAATATCAAATAAACAGCGCTTTAAAGCGCAGTTTCGTACGGCTTAAGCCCGTATTAGGTAGTTAAATTTACATTTTACATTTGATATTTTCAGCCGTGAAAGTTATTTCTTGTTTGTGCTGCAGCAGATTTATTGTTCGGATCCGGCGGGCACTCCAGCGACATCTCTTTGTTGCGAATCGTTTACGTGTATTTATGGGGTAATTTAAACGATCCGAAATACAAAATACTTTAGTACGATTTACTAAAATACAATGCAGTGATTATAAAAGGATTTATTGTTGAATGTTGTGTTCTACTTTGTGAAGCTCGTACCTTTCGGTAATTCGTGTTTATTTATACGTTAGGTGGAGATTGAAGGTGCGAGCAGAGTAACGTGAGATCTCAGTATATTCAGTCACGGAGAGCTATAATGTGTTGACTTTAACTTCGCATTTGTGCGCACAATAATTTGTGAGACCGTTGTTAACCCGTCGTTTGTTGCTGGAGTCTTGAGACATTTATTTAAAAAGGAAACCAGAATTCGTAAAGACTGAATGCTTGTTTTCTTCAATAAAGTTTTACCCGACTAAATACCTTGCTTTATAAAATGTCCTACACGTAACGATGGCTTTCCAATCTTAAAACCAGGTACCTAAGACAATGCAAATAACTTTAAAATATCTGAGCAAATCCATTACTGCAGAATTGCAGCTACCTACAGAAATACAGAATTTAAGATTCTTCAACGAATTCACCTGATAAAATCTCTCCTCTTTATTTCACTAAAAAGTTTTCCATCCAGCACAACACTAGCAACAAGCTCCACAAAGTAAGACTCGCTAAAATAAACTCCTCAGATCAAGCTCGGCAATATAAAGCGGTTGTAAACACACGCCGCTTGCGATTCAATTGTTACCTGCCAGTGTGCATAGTGGCAGTGTACGGCTGCTAGGTTATACGAGTAGGTTAGACAGAGTAATATGACGTTCAGGATTTATTGTTTCTTTACGTTTGTCTGTACGAAATGTGAGGGTAGTCGATACTTTGTTTATAAATAATCACGTTTAGTATTAGCATAACAGTAATTCGCTTCTCTTATATTGAATAAAATACCTATGTAAATGAACTACATAACATAGAGAGGTCCATTGACATCTATTATTTTTATTACGATCACTAATCAGTACTGTTGATTATGTCAGTTCCTAATCAAAACTATTGTTTCTTTAGTTCAGCAGAAGGTTGGAACTTTAAGTTCGTGAAAATTAATGAAAAAATACTTACAAAGGATCATTTTCAAAACTGAAATTACAGTCACAGAACAACCTAATAATGTTTTGCGTACTATGCTCGAGTCGTAACTTGTTTAACATATTTACCCTTCCATACATTTATCATACAAACAGTTTCTCATCTAATTTTTTAGGAACATAAAATGTCTCATAAAACTTAGGTTCAAGGCATCGAAAAGTAAGTACTAAATATTCAGAATTTTAAAGGACTCCATTACTTGAGTGTAGCAAATGAGCCGATTTGTATTCAGCCTCTATATGTTAATATACTTTATCATCGGAATATTATTCATGACAGACTCTACTTTTATTTTCAAGAGGTATTTTAATATATGATGTGCACCTAACTTATTAAAATACTAGCTTAGGAACGCGGCTCCGTTCCAGACGGTCGGTGTTTTATTTTCCTTTGAGATATTTCTGCCATTTACGCCTTTGAGCGAAGCGAAAGCTGAGAAAAACGGGTAGAAAAATTACTAAAACTGCTTTCTTTTTTAAAATCACATAAATCATTTGCCTAGCCTTTTTCTTTTTTTTTTTTTATTTAGCCACGAGTCTCTCGTCTTTAAAATGAAATGCGAGAATTTAATTGCCCTTGCAAAATATCTTAATTATTTAGTCAGTGCTAATAAGTATTTTGTCAAGTTACTCAGAAGGCACAATTATACGAGTAGCATCATCTCGATTGAGAATAAAACAGGTCTAATAATGAATCGATGTTCTTAGCACTTAGCAGATAGATTGCTGATCGTGACCGGCCATTCTTTCCAAATACTTCTTAATCTTTTGTCAAAAGTGTAGGGAAAAAGCGGGAAATGCACGATGACTGTCATGATGAAGTAACCACAAAGCCTACCACACCGTCCCAGCCCTCCACCGAGCCGTACAAGAAAGCCCTCCATTGTCTCAATACTTACAAAAAGCACATTCAGTGTCCGTCAACCGTGAACAACTCTCGATAAACGACAATGACGTCATCAAGAAAACAATTACAACACAACAGATTAAAAATGAAAAATGTTCGCGATCGTCTTGAGTGGTGACAAACAAAACATCCTAATTGCTTTTTCTTTTATTGTTGGCTGAATGTCGAGGCGTTGTCGCCGATATTGTTTCTTAAAAAATACAACCCCTGTTGTGCTAATCTTTTGGCCAAGCAAAGGATTAGTGGTGAAAAATTGGTGCTCGTAAACAAATAAAAGACGCGATAAAATTGTACATTTTTCTTTAGATGACAGTGAAGAGCGTGACGTATTCAGATTTTAATTTTTGTCGCCGTGATAAGTAGATATCACCGTCTAATCCGAAGCGTTCCTTCATTCATTCTTTCAAGCATTTCTTGTTATCTACCGCGTGACTTTATGAAGACAACAGAAACACGCGATTTTGTCGCTAAGGTATATTGAAAGCTTTTGCCAGCGGCTTCGCCCGCGTGGATGTCGGAAATTATCCCACGGGTATCGTTTCTTTTTTCAGGGATAAAAAGTAGCTAAGTGATATTCCCGATTATAATCTATCTCTGTGTCAAATTTCATCCAGATCCGTTCAGCCGTTCTGGCGTGATTGAGTAACACAGCCATCCATCCAAACTTTGGCATTTATAATAGTATAGTAAGATTTAGGTATGCTTGTATCACGTAATCGACTTGTTATAATGAGCTTCACATCACCTACAATAGCAAACAATTGTAACACGACATCCTCACTGTTTCTTAATATTCAATTTGCATGTATTGTACTGTTTACAGCCCACCTCGGGCTGGGGCCCGTCTAATCTCAACGGTTATTGTCTAAGTTGCGCCGTTTCCTGAGGCACTATTACCTCTCAGGAGAAATAGAAGGTCTATTTATACAATAGAGGGAGACAGATCTGTATTGGCACAAAATTACAGAGTAATGCTTTGAAAAAAAAATCGCCAACCGAAAATCTGATGTTTATTTAAACTTTTCGAACTTAAAATGTACAAAGGCGGACTTAATGCCTTAGGCATTCTCTACCAGTCAACCAAGGGTGGTGAAGAGATTAGATGGCAAGTGCTCAGTATGAGAGGAATAATTAAAAAAGAACACTAAAAATATATCTTAATTAATTATAAATAGACTTTATACAAGCACATAAATAGGTTATAAACCAATAATACACTTACTGTTTCTAGAATAGTTACCAAGTACAGACAAATGGATAATGAAGCTACCCTTTCATACATTCCATTTGTACTTAGGCATTAGGTACTTAGTTGTTCATCCTGATAAGTTTTTATTAAACACTGTTGCTTTTTACCGTCTGAGTCTATCCAAGGACCACGCGTAGTTTGAAACCAGAAAATACTCAAAAATGCTGAATAATAAGCAAAGTTTATGTTGAAACTTCTGCACTTTGTTGTTTGGTGGCGCTACGACTTGCGATCGACTGGTTACGACGGTGAGAGTATCCAAGTTAAGTGATATTTATAGCGAGTGTAGGTGAGCCCGAATAACTTCGCAACTAGTTTCGGCTTACAAATAGATACAGATAGACGTGTGAATACGGAACGAGTTAGACACGACGTGAAACGACACCAATAGACATGGATAATGAAAACTACCTTTTAACCGACTTCTAAAAAAGGAGGTTTCTCAATTCGACCGTATATATATATATTTTTTTGTGTATGTGTGTTCGCGGATAACTTCATCGTTTATGAACCGATTTTGATGATTCTTTTTGTTGGAAAGGAGATATCTCAAGGGTGGTACTATGATAAGGAAACCGGGATCTGATGATGGTATCCCAGAGAAATCGAGGGGAACCTTCAAAGTTTATAGGCACACCTATAGCGATTTGGGTATTTTTTATAGTAACTTGTGCATTTGCTCCCGGAAAGCACCATTTCGTAAAGTGGAACTGATGAGGAATACCACTGATGGCCATCGCAATTCGCAACTACTGAGTAATACGTATTTCACGGGTTGCGATTTGATTATTGGTAAGCAATTTATGCTCGTCATAATTCATATGTTGAAGTGAAGCTGATGGGGACTTCACCATCAGTTCCAGTTCTCCTGGTTCCTTACTGGGAGAACTCCTCAACAATTAAAGTCCTTGTATCGGGAAAAGCAATATTTTATAAAAGATGATGAGCAGTTGACATTAGGCTATTGTAACTTAGATAAATTACAGACTGACCCACTAAAAAGTGAAAAATAAAAACTTTTTACAAAAAAAAAAAAAAACAACCTACTCCCAAAAAAATACTACAAAGTGAAAAATAACTTACATTTTGGATGTCGGTGGCAACAACTAAAATACAGATCCAAACACACCGACTTCCGAAATTAAAGTTATTTTTCACTTTGTAGTATTTTTTTTTTTTTTTTGTAAAAAAGTTTTTAGAGTTTGCAAGGATTACCATGATGTCGGATTTATTGATATAATTCATGAGCTGTGAGAGAGTAAACGTGCGCTGAAATTAAGCTTAAACGCTGCTTCATTACCTAAGTACCTATCATAAATCTCATTTAAAAGTTTGGGTGTTTCAGCTAAATGTGTATTTCAGATTAAAAATATCAAAAATACAACGTCGTTTTTCATCAGCGCAAAAACCCCGCTGGGCATAAAAAAAAAATGTTTATTGCATCAGCTTAAATAACTACCAGCATGTACCTAGTCAGGGAAAATTATTGACTACCAACTGAACTGCTCCGTGTATTCAAATCAAAACTGTCATTCTTTGACAGTTGTGTGAAACATAATGAAATTTTCAATCTATAAATTTTCCCCGATAAACACATCTTCTCAAACAATGATTTCCCAATATAAAAATATCTAGACTAAGCATGTGACCTCTATTCATTCTTCGGTCTACTTCAAGACGTTAGCGTGGTCCGAGGAGTCCCACTTGGGTACAGTTCCGTGCGTTTCCGGCACACGCAGGATACAAATCCTGTAGGGGTGGGGGTGTACATCCGTCCCCCAGTGACATTAGCGTATCATTATAACTATTGGATCGAGCTTGTTAAGTTTACTTCTGAGGTGTATACATTGGGGTTGTCAATGCTGAAGTCGCTATGATATTGTTTTTGACTCAAAGATTGCTTTAAAAGCATGTATCAGAAAGGTGGGTCATATTCAAGGGACCATCAAACTGAACAACTTTCTCCATAATACTAAGTAATGCTAACATCTTAATCGCGAAAAATAATCAGCGGTCCTATACAACCTAAATGTAACCGCCGCTGATAATTTTTTCGCGATTACGATGTTGGTCCAATTCTAAAAACCATATTGTTTCTATTATTGGCTCCTGACATTGTTTAAGTTCTATGGCTCAATGGTGGCGCCAGTTTCAGGTGGTTCCTTGCAGTTTTCTGGATGTCTATAACAACAGAATTTGTCTCGACTTATTTAGGATTCAGATATATCTTCAAGTTTTCTCTTTAAGCAATGTTATTCTGTTTGTGGTCGGCAGATTTTTTTCACCTACAGCCCTCTATTGCTACATGTTTGTCATATTTTTCTGGTCCTAATATGTTGCTAAAACTATTGCGAAAAAATCTTCAGTATCGAATAAATTGACTGTAACACCATGCTCAAAATGATGGACTGACGTACCCTTACACTTCCCATTAATTCTAACAAAATTCCTCCTACAATAACTACCCTACAATAAAAAGCAACTTCTTACCCCCGAGTGCATCATAATGACGGGTAGTTTTCACCCCTTGTGCGGCTTTAACGAATTTATTACCCCCTTTCAACACAATTGATACAGTCATGCCTGAAAAAATATTATGACTAACAAATGAGAAATATTTGTTTCAAAATAGGTCGCTTGTTTTAGTTTTACAAACCTTGACCTAAACCTTAAACTACCATAGGTACTAAAACTAACCATAATGTTTGA
Source organism: Cosmia pyralina (assembly GCA_946251885.1). Classification (NCBI taxonomy): domain Eukaryota; kingdom Metazoa; phylum Arthropoda; class Insecta; order Lepidoptera; family Noctuidae; genus Cosmia; species Cosmia pyralina. The sequence continues at coordinate 862,255 of OX276348.1, read as the reverse complement.
TAAACTTAGTTTAAATTAAATAGGTACGCAATGTACGAATTGCCACCCAGTTTAAAATATTAATTACATTTGCATTGTGTTCCAAGGTAAAGTAAATAAATAAATATGTTTTGGACATATCACACAACGCCATCTAGCCCCAAGCTAAGCAACCTAATGCTTGTGTTATGGTAAAGACACAGACTGTATTAACACCCTATAAGATGTAAATATAAGTAGTAAGACTACATCTTAAAATAATTTATACATAATCATAGCTACTAAGTTACACATTCAGATCTCAAATGTAACTAAAACTGTTTCTCCGAAGGTCCTTTAAAACAAAAGCCATGTACCGAAATCCTCACCCTCGTCGCATGTAGAGTTACATGTAGAGGCGCCCTGGGCAGTGCTGTCCTGTACTTAACCGAACTTAACACAAGACTACGTAGAGTCGCAATAAACTTGCACTAACTGGAGACTAAGTGCGTTATTTAAGAGGCCACGCTATGTGCTATTGGTGGTATTTGAAATATGAAATATCTACATAAATATACGATAAGAGCCATGATAAGATTTATTTGTTCCATGTTTTTTGTATACATACAATTGTCAGCATGCAAGACCGTTGCAAAGAAAAGAAAAAACAGATCGTGTTTGTGATACACAGCGGAGCGAATGAAAATTAAATGATGTGTACCTAGTGAATGAGCTAAACATGGTTCTGCATAAACCAATCAGTACGATGAAATTGTTCAATGTCATTTTAGTATACGAATATGTGATCGATCAACATGAGCTTCATTTATAGACCTAGTTTTACTATTCGCGTATCATCAGTCAAAATGATATTGCTGCCAGTGCACACGTAACATAGTGCAGTTTGTTTTACCTGCAAATAAATTATAACGTCAAACATTATGAGTTGCACCACAAACCCAATATCAATCGTCGCCTAATCAACTACAATCCCATCGTCCCACACCTAACCAACAATAATTAACATAAATGCAATATACCTACAGCAACACTAACCTGTCCCTGTGTTATCTGCGGGCCGGACGTCCGGCGTCCGGCGTCCGGCGTCCGACCGATACCACTGACACAGTTCACTCGTTATGTGTTAGTGATTACTTTTGTTTTGTACTATGCGCCTCGATAGTGAGTAGGTGTGTTAGATCTATTGCGCAGTTGACAGAGTGTCTAATGTGGTTCTGTAGCGTATTAATTCGCATCTTTATTTATTCTATCTAAGCTGTATCGGCAATAAAAACAACACACAAAACACAAGAAACACACACACAAGAAAGATTGTTAATTTGAAAAAACACAGATGTCAAGCACCGTTGCTAGACAGGTCGACTTATATATTATACGTAAATACCTAAGCTATATCTAGGAAAATTCTGTTGAAATTGTGAAAAAAAAAACTTTCACAAACTAACTTTATTATTTGGCGAGTTATTTATAACATAACTCGTTTGGAGGCAATTGAATTTAGGTGCCTAACCTATTATTATTTCGGTATTATGTCTACTTTCACGAAGATTTTTATCACGAAACTACCAACTGTGTAGTCTTTAAGCACTGCTCAGCTCCTAAGAGATACCTACTCGTACATAGGTTCCCCACAGCCTCACCGCATGAAACTTAGCACGGAGTTAAAACGCGGTGGCCGCCAGGCCGGGCCAAGTTAGCACTTTTTTATTTACCACTAACTCTCCTAACACAAGATTGCCATTTAACTGGCTCGCCACACGCCGCCATTTGTTGCCATTGCCATATTATATGGCTACATGTCCTATTGTGAGTACCTTGCTGAAGTGGACACTTGAGGGGCTTGCCAAAGTGCGAATAACCACTTGAAGGCAGAAAGATAAGCGGGTACTCTAATTCATTTCTAGAATTTTGTTTTTAGTTATGAGTTTGTGAAAATAAATTCATTTCTTTAATGAAAATTCATCTTTGTAATACCAAAAAAAAACAAAACTACTATTATTAACCTTCAAAACATCTTACTTATTTCTCAAAGAGACTGACTAAAGTCAGTGCATAGGATAGATAATGTAACACCTCGGGAAGACACTTGCGCTAATAGCTGAAACATCACACTCCATCAACAAGCCATCGACTTAACACCAAAACAAGAACATACCCAATACAAACAATGAATGTTAGCACAATATCATAGCTACACCTACCCATACTCGTAGTATACACAGGATGCTCCGTTATCCAAATAAGCGAAGTTATACCTGTGGGGCTGAGCTCAATAAATCAATATCTTCGGCTTGTTAAGTAACTTTATCCCGAGATGCTCTGGTATCGTATGCACATTGACTAACGCATAGTGTGCCAGCGGTAGCAATGTTAAGACAAAGTTGGGGTGAAATATTAGTTTATTTCTCAGTTATTGTTTTTTCAAGAAAACGTAGTGAGAAGTACTTATGTAGAATACTGCAGACAGATTTCTTAGAAAGAAAGTACCTTGATCCTAATAAAAGCTATCTGGCTATGTGTGCACGTGTTTATAATAAATTACCTAATGAATTAAAAATATTAAATTGCAGATCATTCAAAATTAAATTATATAAATGGTGGAATGATAATAATTTCTATACTATTAAGAATTTTTTTGAGCATAAATTTTAATGTTTGTCCATTCAAATTTGATTATTCGTTAAGTTTGCATGCTTTAATTTTAAGCAAAACATGTATGATCTCCTATGCTGTAATAACACCTACGTATACCATGTTTACGCAAATAAATTATCTTATCTTATTTTAACAAAATATGACTAAAATTAAAAAATATAGTTTAAGCTTCATTACATATCATAATCTCCAGGTTTTTTTTTTTATTTTAAAATTACCTACGGTCGATACGATACGGGTATATTTGTTTTTACAAAATTTTGTAAAAGCAAATATTTTTGCTTGTTGTAGGATCATCATCTGCCTAGCGTTTTCCGAACTATGTTGGGGTCGGCTTCCAGTCAAGCCGCATGCAGCTGATTACCAGTAGGTGTTAGTAAGTAGTAGTAATTTTACTTTTAATTTTTAAAATAAATAAACACTAATTTAATATATTATTTAAGCTGTTTTTAACCGACTTCAAAAAGGAGGAGGTTATCAATTCGTCGGAACCTTTTTTTTTTTTTTTTTTTTTTTTTTTATTTTTTTTTTTTATGTATGTTCACCGATTACTCGAAGATGGCTGGACCGATTTGGATTATTTTTTTTTTTGTTTGAAAGGGTATACTTCCCAGGTGGTCCCATGATCATCAAGTCAGGATCTGATGATGGGATCCTGGAGAAATAGAGAGAACTCTTCCAATTTTATAGGCACACTTGAAGCGATTTGGATAGTTTTTGGAAGAGTACTTTCTTGGAGTGGTCCCATTTCAATTTGGTGAAGATCTGATGAAGAACTTCTGAGATAGGCAACGGAACTCCTCAATAAATGATAGCAAATGGACTGGGATTGCTGAAATCTCATGTCTGTTTGTTGTTCACACCAGTTCATAACATAACATCACGCCAGTACGCTGTGAAGGGGTAAGCACATGTACCACTAAAAAGTGAAAAATAAAAACTTTTTTACAAAAAAATACAACCGACTTCCAAAAACAACACTATAAAGTGAAAAATAACTTTAATTTCGGAAGTCGGTGGCAAAAACGAAAATACATTTAATCAGACACCGACTTCTGAAATTAAAGTTATTTTTCACTTTATAGTGTTGTTTTTGGAAGTCGGTTGTATTTTTTTGTAAAAAAGTTTTTTTCATGCACCTTTGCATTTTTCTCGCTGTAGTGAGATGAAAAGTTTCTACGTCTCGTACCTACCTTTGCAACCCTCGCTACGCTCAGGAGTCTATTAATACAAGTACTCGCGCCAAAAAAAAACTTTGCAGCCTTGCATAAAAATAACTATTATTTTAACAATTTTAATACCTTTGTAAACATAATTTAGTCCACCTCTACTAGCAGAGTGCGGCTCGCGTATACCCGCCGGGCGCCCGCGCCCGGGCCTCGTGCCTCAACCTAATTTGTATTGATTAAAAATATTCAGCATAGTTGGAAGCTGCGGAATGCGCCGGCCGCTCCACGGCTCATGCAGATTATTGCCCCTACAACTCATTTGATTTCCTTACAAAAATATTTACTACTCCACAAGTTAACTGGAATTTTTGTTTTTGGTGGGGTCAAGTTCTTCTTGAGGGCTTCTCCTGTTCTTAGGGCTTGTGGAACAGAAGATTTGCATCATAACTAAAAGATGATTACTGTCAGAATGACTAATAACAACGAATTCGTTTAAGCAGAGGTGCTTGGATTCCTCCAAGCACCTAAGCATGTAACAGGGGACGAGCCTACATATCGCTAATAACTACTAATTCTCAACTAACTAATGTTTAGTGCAAACAGATGCGATGCTCTGTTATGACTTTTGACCCAAAATTATTTCTATCTTACATTTGATGGTAACACGCAGTGCGAGTGTGGTGCTTCTGATCAGACCATGCCCTACTTGCTGGAGTGTCCTAAGTGCCCGTTCACCTGCACCTCGGGTGACCTAAAGAATGCCACTGATGCCGCGATCAATGTGGCCACTTACTGGGCTCAATTAATATAAAAACATTGGAGAAGAGTACTATCGACACGAAAACAAGAAGAAGATCTTAACTTCACAAAAGAGGGTTAAATCTTCCACCAGTTTTAATATAAGACCACCGTGCGTACACCTACTCATCTAGGGAAACGCACGTCCTCCTTTATGATCCAATATGAATTCCAACTAGCGAGTAGTGTCGTGACACAAGTCTCGCAGTATCCTGAATAATGCTGGAGCGATACATTTTTATTGGCGCCGCGTCGTGAGGTAAACACGGTGTTTTGTTGTCCCCTCAACGATTATTATTTATGTAACGACTGTTGTTCTGTTGTGACTGTGGAGTTAGAGAGGAAAGATGTGGCAAGCTTGGACAGATCAGACTTGATGCTGCGGCTGAGTGACTCGTACAATAAGAGATGGCCAAAGTTCGGTGCCGTAAGCATAATACATATGGTCACAGGCTTAAAGACAATCACCACATTTACAGTGGGAGGGTCTACGTTCTATTATATACCTTGGTGAGGGAAAGTTTTCGAGTGGCTGTTCTGTACAATATAATACTAGGTAAACTACATTGATTTTGATCTATACCCGGGACCGATCAAATAAGCCAAAATTATCATATCATATCTGTTCTTCAATCTGCATATTTTTTTCTATAAACCATACTTCAAGCAAAATGTTTTGGTTTGCTCACGATCTCTTCTAGGACCCTCAATCTCTTTGTATTCAGGTAACTCGCCACTTATGCTAAGTGACTTCTAGATGTTGCTTCGTATCACTTAAGGAGCTCACAAACTGTGCAGCATGAACTAGCTGCAAACTGTCCTCGCTGACGGCTTGTGCCACTTTTGTTTTCGTACACTTCTTTTTAGTTTCGATACAAATGCCTACGCGTTTGTTTTCGTTGGTTTTGTTTTTCTACACTTCTTTTTAGTTTCGATACAAATGCCTACGCGTTTGTTTTCCTTGGTTTTGTTTTTCTACACTTCTTTTTAGTTTCGATACAAATGCCTACGCGTTTGTTTTCCTTGGTTTTGTTTTTCTACACTTCTTTTTAGTTTCGATACAAATGCCTACGCGTTTGTTTTCCTTGGTTTTGTTTTTCTACTGTGAGTACTGAATAGGATATAGGTAAACATAGGGCAAAAACACGGTTTGAAAAGTTATCAAAATCATGAGGCTTTAGTTTGTAGGTATTCCCCCTTGTACCTAAGACTTACCATAAAGTGAAAGTCGAAGTTAGCAAATGCGACTTGAAATAACATTCAACATCAAATGAGACTGACTAATAGAAATCTTTAGTGAAAAGTTAAAATCAGGCTAATCGAAAGTAAACCAGCTCGGACGAAAACCTCGGACGTTAGCGACTGCACTAACTAATCCTGGCAGGTCAATTACAAACATTAAAGCCATTAATATCCGTACCATAATCAATAATTCAAATTATAAATTGAAACCCACCACTAAAATTAATAGTGTTATGTCCGCCACCCGTGACCAAGTGTTTGCACGGCGGCGGCGGCCGGCCACCCTGCCGCGTGTTGTCCACGGACAGGGGACACGGGCGGGACAACTAACTACATTCCGGATTAATCTTAGGCCGGATTTTAGACCAAGACAAATATGGCCGGCTCAAAACTAAATGGTTGGAAATTATTAAATTAAGGAGATATATGCGTTAAGGTTTAAACTTAAGGGATCCGAATTAGTTGTGTGTGTACGTGTATCGTGTATGGAATTTGAGCTAAACAAATCGTTTGGGTATTATTTTTATTGAGGAACTTATGTTTGAGACGAGAACTCCTCCGTGCCTCGGAAAGCACGTAAGCCGTTGGTCCCGGCTGTCATTCGTGGATCTTTGACAGTCGTTACAGGTCGTCAGAAGTCCGAAAGTCTGACAACCAGTCTTACCAAAAGGTATCGTATTACCCAGTTACTGGGTTGTGGAGGTCAGATTAACCCGTCGCGCGCTAATTAGCAGACACAATTGAAATTCTATTGTTATCTGTACACATGGTGTGCAATCGACATTTTAAGAGTTACCAGTCGCTCCATGTTGGTATACATACTGGTATTCAGCTGCATCCGGTTAGACCGGAAGCCGACCCCAACATACATAGTTGGGAAAAGGCTAGGCAGATTGATTGTTTATGTTTGGCAATAGCTACCTAGTAGCTACATATAGATATTAAAATTTATTCCTAAAAATAAACCACATTTGGCCAGACTTTGGGAAAAGTCAACACGAATCTCTCTAAAAAGATTGCATTATTGATTGAATTTTCCACATTAAAATTTAATATCGCAACTTATGAAAGTTGAATCATTAAATTACACATAGAAGCCTGAAGGACCTGTAGGTAGTAGCAAAACACACTTAGTTCGGAACTGCTGAAGGCAAAGAAAACAAACAGACTGCACACACACAGGTACAGTATTCAGAGAACAATAAATACAAAACAATTCTAACGTTTTTAAACAAACATCAAACAACAGTCTGAGACGTTTCGGACTATTTACATGTTGTAATTTTAATTAGGATTCCGTAGACCACAGGGCAAGACGGCCGGGGTCCGCAGAGGCTGGCACAATGGCGCCCTACGGGGCCCTCGAATAGTTGTACCTAATGTTAATTTAATCTAAGACGGCACAGTCCGCCGGCGAAAAGTTGTGACTTCGCCTTCTTGTGTTGTTGTTGATAGTGTTCCAATTAGGGGATCTGTTTTAGAGGATTACTTCACAAAACTCACTGAATATTTCATTCAATTTTTTAATACGGTGGCAATTATAATATGTCAGATAAAGTAATGTGATGGGAGATTATAGAACTTCTTGTGGATGAACAGCAACATGGCACTCAACATACAATTCTTAATAAGTTTGAGAAATCCAACTACTTCGACCATTTTGGGATTGTGTACTTAATCTTGACAAACATGAAACCAAAGCAATTCATATTGCAATGAAAACATTCCTCTCCAACCAAGTCCCCCAATCCGGACTGACTGACCAGCCACGTGTTAAGTCGCCGCTGTATAATTACGTCGAATAATTCACGGGGCCCACTTAACCGGACCTCTGACCCCCGGGGGCCGGGACCCAACCTGTCGCCACCTTCCGCCTGCCGGACCCGCTAAGATATTGCCAAGATTTCTATGTAGATTGTTTAAATTGAATACAATAGCCAAATAAATGTTTCTTGTTGCTTGCTTCAGGTAGGTATGTGATGCTTTTGTCTGTATGCGCGTGGTTTTGTGATACTGTGAATATTAATGTGAATCCAGAAGATACAAACTTTTTTGGAGCAATGTGTGTCAGATGTTTTTTGGAAGCGTTTAGTATAGTTAGAGAGCATTGCAGATGAATTTCACAACAATATTCTGGTTTTGATGCAGAAATTAAATGAGTGAAAAGAGCTACATTTAATTTACTGCAGACAGCCACAGTAGACAAATAGGTATACCTACGAAAAATCTAGAACGAAATAATAATTTTCGTTTTCACATTCAACAAATAAATGGCTACAAACATGTCAAAATAGTCCACTCAACGCGCAATATGTATCGCTGCTGTCATCAAGTGCTATCAAAATATTTTAGTAAAATTGATGTTGTCTCGTGAAGAATTGCTCGAATATTGTGCGATATAAAACAAGAGAATTTGAAGGAGAGAGGACACACGAAATATGTTTATAAGGAGCAACACTTTGATTTATTTCACGGGCAGGCACGCGGCACGCACGGTGCAAGGTGCGAGCGAAAGCGGGTAGGAAAATCATGATGAAAATATTCGATACTTTGACAGTTAGGGCACCATTCAGCAGTGTGATTGGGTAGTAAAGAGGGATTCCATTTGATACAAAGATGCAAATCCTAATAAGGTAGGAAAGAACTTAAAAATAGCTAAACTTATATATATTATAGCTAAAATTCATTGCAACTTCATTTGAGTCCACCCATAGTAAAGGCAACGGCAAGTGGAATCCACGTTACACGCAGTATTATTTTAAAAAGAAGAGTTGGTCCTTATCATCGCTAACCACGCTGCTCTTGGACGGCGACGTAAATGTCTAAAGTCACAAAACTGCAAGATTTATTCCCGCGTGTGGATTCAAACTGGTTATAGGCGCGAAAAGTGGCATCACACAGTGACATGATACTGCCTACATTGTTCTCATCGTTACTAGATAATATGCAAGGAACCTAACTCACCTTAATTAATAAAAAAATCGGTAACTCCCGAAAGCTGCTGTCATGAAAAAAAATAAGAATGATAAGTTTTCCACGGATTAGAAAGATTACCTAATTTTAGTAAATTAGTGCTTGTCAAGTTTTACATCCGCCACTGTTTTCAAGTACAGTTTTTCGATCAAGGTCAAACAATACCACATTCATTTTGTCTCAATTTGTCAACATGCAATATCTTCATGTCTCCCTCCCTCCAAGTATCGCAGCAATACAAAATAATAAAGGCTCAACAAAAGAACCTTCCACTTACCGCAACATCAAAATATGCTCAAACTGCAACCCCACGTAGAACAGTTTCCATGGAGAGATTAATCTGCAAAAACCATGGGGTTAGGCGCCATAAGTCATGGTTTGCGGCCGCACACCTTGCCGCATATTTATGGTGCACCCTGGCGACGACATGCGACTAAATCTACCGTTACTTTTAAAGGGGAAGCAAGGATTTAAAATATGTATGAGTTTTATTGAAGTGTGTACTAAAGGAGCAAAGAACAAGAAGAGAAGTTATCATTTTCACTAAGTTTCACCAAACACTTTTCTAGTTGCGAACCGTATTTCGCATTTGTTAATCACCTAACCACAATTACTACTACTTATGAGCATGGTGAATGAATAACACAAAATAAATTAAATTAAATTAATAAAATATTCTAATTTGCAGAAATACTAGATCATCAAAGATTTTTAGTTTCGTAACTTTTAAGAGCAACCCCATCACTGCAAATGTCAAACGTTTTGTCCACTCAATATTTTACGAGTATATCCTTTTTAAATTACACTCAACTGAATGTAATCTTTAATAACTATAATAAAAGCATTATGCGCCTCGCCCCACGTAATATTTTTTTAACAGCACACTTTTATGAAGCGACCGAGGTCATGCAAATGTCCCACCGTTCCTCACACCACTATTAAATATTATTTGTTGCTAAAATTAAAACATTAAAACAGAAGTAAAAAGGTTTCTCTCCGAACAGACAATTGTGATGCAAAGTACGCGGTGCTTACAGTGCAAGCCAAAAAAACGGGCGCGCGAAAAATGTCCGCTTTCTTACGTCTTCACTAGTAATAAAAATGTAATGGGAGCTTTGTATCTTTTTGTTGTTATTAAAAATTCTGACTTCCTTTTAAATGGGAATGTTGGAGCGTGATTCTGGAAGTTTTTCTTAGAAGCATTTTCGTCGATTTTTGCAATCGAACCGCTTCGCTATCTCTTGCCCTTAACTACAACTTTTCATACTAAAGGTAAATTAAAATTTTAAAAATTATCAAAATATATATGATAAATTGCGCTTTAATAAAAACATATTGAACATAACAAATCATGTAAAGCTATTATTCCTAAATGAACAAATTTTTGTAAGTCTTTCAGAACACCCTGCGGAAAAAAGAACATTTAATTTTATTTTCTTTACGGTTACCTACATTATTTTACACCCAAGAGTGTTTGCAATTCAAAAATATGAAAATGACTCCAAAACAATAAACGGCAAGCATCGCCGCGGCACGTAATCCAAGTTTTATAAAACACTTTTTTATTTGGAGTTAAGTGTTGTGCGGCTATAAAGGGCACGCCAAATGACGCAATATCGGGGCAGGGGCGCGGTGACGACGTTATTATTTATGTTAATTCCGAACGCTAAATGACGTCTTACGTGTTCCCGCCACCTTCTACTTACCCTGTATAGGGCTGCCGGTTGCATAGCAATAAAACTGAATTTATTGCCGCTGGGTACAATTTTTGGGCGCAAGTGTAAGTTTGGAAATTATATGTCACTCGTGTTTTTTACCCCTACGTAAGGGATTGGTGAACAAAGTGATATCAATAGCGCCACGTACCGCGCCACGTACCGCGCCACGTACCGCGCCGCGTACCGCGCCGCGCCGCGTACCGCGTGCGGAGTAGGTGTTGAACATTAACCATTCCGTGACAATTTACGTTTCGTTTTACTGAATTTGGTTAATCGGACTGAAAATGTGTTTGCCAAACTTCAACTACACGTATCTAACCGAAAAATATATATTAATAATGTATTTTTTGTGTTATGGAGGAATTCAATATCCGTTAAAAACACAAATAGCAATTAGCTCTAATTCCCCAAACACAACGCAGAAATCTTCAGAAATCCATGTCGGCATCCCTGGCACAGATCTCGGCTCCTCTCAGCGGCACACAACTTTTTCACAAGTCACCACGGTAATTGTGGCACTTTACATAATGTCTATTTTAGTACCGGGAGCATTTTTCAAAACGCGCGCCCCTAATGATTCGTGACGAGCGCCCTGATGCGCTGATGTCCCGTAATGCAACGCGCTGGATCGGCACCTCTCATTTACCGAACGTTTGCTCGCCGCGAGATTTATTGCAAGCGCTAAGTGAACGCGATCGCCTTTCGCCATCCACTAGCATCCACCTCGAGTGGAGCTGCCGTGGATATTAGAGGGTTGAGAGTAATGGCTGTACATTTAATTTTTACGTAGGCAAATTTGCTTCGAATGCTGTCATAATGCTGGTGATTTTTCTTCTTGACTCTTAAAAGGTTTTGAGATTCACGTGCGAGGGGGATCCTAAAGTGAACGTTAATGTCGTTAACTAATCGTAACATCAGTATCACTTCAGCGGAACATTAGTTGTAGTCAATGATAAATATTTTGTCATCGATTGGAGCCACATGTTCGAGAGGAGCTTCAAATTCGAGTTAATTGCAGTCAATTATCCTATCAGACCTTTAGCAAGCACTGAACTGGGAAGGACTGTTTTAAAATGTCAAGCCTCTAAACAAGCTTTCTCCAACCAAACTCCAAACACCCTGTCTAAGCCAATTTCCGGCGCACACTACATCCTCGAACCTCAAACCCGGCAGAGGCAACGCTAACCCCACTTTAAGGTAGCTCCAAGTTCACCCAAAACATGTATTTATAATTTGAAAGCAAAAGAGATGCGTCTCGACCATAAATATCAGTTATGTTGAGTCCGGCGCGCGCGTCGGCTTAGGCCTGCCGACGCCGCGTATGACGCGAATTGTAAATGCGCAATTTACAAAGTTCGTACTCCTTCGCACTCCTCCGTAGCTCCGTAAGGAGATTTATGTGCGCACGCGAAGGATTTCGCCGACACCTTGTCTTATCCGAGTCTGCTCGATAAGCCCAGTCTTCATTACGAGTTTTCGAGAGGTTTATTGTTGGGAAAGCTTGTAGACGGCTCGTTAGTGTTGCGGAAGTATTGCGTCTGCTGTGTAACATGATAGCCTTTTAAATAATGCGCTGGTTACTAATTCTAACATTTAACTACATAGGTTATATTTCACATAAACGCATAAACTTTTTCAGAGTAATTTTGATTTCTGGAATGTTCTCTAACTAACTATTTAATGAGCCCACCAATTTTCAAAAACTACCTAACATCTTCACTACCAATGTGTCCAAATTTTTTACAACCAAAATCTTCAAAAGCTATTTTAACCCTGCCCTTGCGCATCCGTGGAAGGTGTATGATGTTAGTGCTGGCCATAAAAGTGGCATAAACAGCCGGTTCCGGCTGCGTGCGTCCACCTGGCGGACAGAGGGTTTGTTTGTAGGAACCGGAGTGTTTGGTGCGGCGGCGGAGGTGAGCCGTGCGGCCGGCCCGCTTGCCCGCGCGTGTAAACACTTCCTAATGTGAAGACTTGCTGTGGAATGACTTGCTTTAGTGCCTGTTTACGTTTACGGGTAAGGTTAGTACTTGCTTATTGAATGTTAACATGTTTCCCAGTTTGGGTTCATCTTGATGGGTTACTGAAAACAGGGGCTTGTTGTCTGTTAGCGAAGCTAAAGTAACATAAAACATAACATAACCTCACACCGGTTTTCCTCAAATGTTTAGGCGCAGGTGACCCACAGTACCTACTCCCTCAATTCATCATTCATGTTTAAGTCCCATGCAAAAGAAGGTGAGCCTATTGCCAGTATGTAAGTGTCGTTTTTAGGGTTCCGTACCTCAATAGGAAAAAACGAAACCCTTGCAGGATCACTTCGTTGTCCGTCTGTTTGCTTATTTGTCAGTCTGTCAATACCCTTTTTCTCAGGAATACGTGGAGTCATCAAGTTGAAATGAATATCAAATAGAATGGAATAGAATATATATACGTAGGTCTGTGGTCCTTTTGAGGTCTAAAAAAATCAAGCTTCTAAGTCGCGACATATTTTGATACTCGCAATCGAATCTACAGGCCCGAAATTACAAATTACAAATCTAATGCCGTTGACCTAGAATCGTGAAATTTGGCAGGAAGAAAGTTCTGACAGCACAAGTAAAGAAAAATGTCCGGAAATCGTTAATTTGTAATTTTATCACATAAAAAATATATTTTTGCGATTACAAACTTACATTTGCAGTTGGAGTTTTGACCATGATGTATATCGATGTATGGGACAGCATGTCTTTTAACTATAAAATTAAGTTTGTTTTTGGGATAAATTCATCCCAACCAAGGAACCCTTTATTGTGCGTGATCCTACAAGCATTTGGCCGGTTTTTTATTCCTTTTCTTGAGTGAATCTACACTTAGTGACTCTGATTGGTAACATTTATTTATTTACAAAAAAAAAAAAATGTCTAAATGTGTTTCTCATAAATAAAATTGACGTACATAGTAAAAAACCAAAAACACAACCAAACAAAACAAGACCTGTATCGATTTCTATTGAATTGTCACAATATTTACTTCGGCAACAAATGTGAGTTTTCCAAAAAAGCTACGCAAACAGTCTACATAAACACAAGGGCGACCTTCCGTCACCTTGCCTGTCTGTTTGTTTGTCCCGCCATACTCGGGACATGCTGGGCCCTTCGCGGAACGACCGGTGAAAGTGGTACTTGTTTATATCTAGCATATGGTGCCAAAAAACTGGGTTGAAAGATGTTTGGCTTAAAAGTAGGGTTGAAAAAAATAAAGCATTCAAAAGTTTGTTTATGACAGTAACTAAACAAGAAAATTATACAACCAAACACACTTTAGGAGTTCGAAATGACTGGCAGACAGCGAACGCGACGCTATCAAAGTCGAACTTACCTAAAACTACGACTGTTATTATGGAAATAGCACTACCACTTCATCAAATACTAGGCACCTACTCAGATTATAATATCAAACAAGAGCCGACCACATTAAAATCTCCCTAGAACAGAAAGTCTCAAAGAATCGCTCGGTACATTAGGATGAAACAAAGACATGAATTTCAAACAATAGCCGCCGTTAAAAAAACATCTCTTACAAAGAGTTGATCTTATTCAAACGTCTGGCGAGCGCGGCCGGGCGACACCACTAGTCTTTACATAATTCATGGGACACGGCTTGACACGAGGTACTGAGTGAAGCGACCCCAGGTTAATAGATTGTTTTAATGCTGTTGCTGTTATTTCTAGAAGAATGGATTGAGGAACAGGTAACAGATACAATATTGAGGAACCGACTTCGAAGGTTTTCTTCTTTAGATTAAAAACTAATTATAAACGCGACGGTTACACCACCTCTTAAACCTAACAACGGTCTAGAGCAAGACATGGTCTTCATTGACATACTATTCTCAAGCGGAATACTGTTAGGAACAGGCAAACTACAGCCAATCCGAAGCCTTCCTTTGGGTTGCTTGCTTGAACAATAGCACTTCCTTAGCAAGGACTTGATTGATCCTTGCCAATATGCTATAATGCCACAGTGCTTGGTCACCACAAAACACAGAATAAAGCGGTATTTTATATAATCCAATAGTCAAGCGAGATATAGGTAATATACGTACTGGACACATCGTGTTCAATAATATTAGGCAAAACAAATTGCACGAATACGTCAATCTCGAGAGCCCACTGTTTACAAAGTATCTTCCAATCAACAAGCGGTATAATCCCACCGCAACAGCGCGTGCATGGGAGTTCCACGGGGCAATATATTACGCTGTCATCATATTTACATAGCATATTTTGCGGGCGAGCAATATGGCGCCCGAAGTATGTTGTCCGGTGGATAAATCAGCTATCGACAGAGAGGAGGCAGGCGGGTATTGTTGTGCTGGGAATAAATTGAATCATGTTTCAGGTATATTGGTTATCTTTTTAGCCTGGTTCTGATGTCTGTGTCTAAAGATTGAAAGTAACAAATGGTCAAAGAGATGAGTAAGAGCATCTTTCGTGATTCGAGTCAATCCGAATTTTCAGTTTGGCTCCACCATACTGCGCGTCGAAGCCTATTGCTTAAATACTTCAAAGCCTTAGGTACCTACTTGCAAAAGTAAAAATAAGGAAACTGTTACATTAGCTATTATGTATGGTAATAGGTACTTATTTGCTCATAAAAATAAACGAATAGCGATGTTTTGCAAACTCCTCCCAGCTCTGTATTTATGAATAGTAAACACTAATATCGGATACACGTACGATATTATTGATGGCGTTGATTCCATTCTTTCAATCAAAAGTTTCCACGGAGAGGATTCCCATTGTTTGCGATATATTCTTAGACACATGACCAGCCTCCGCCCACTGCTGCGCACTCGCACCGGATCACTCAGGGGAATATAATGCAAGGTTTAGTTAATCATTTATTTTCAGCTTCCGTTGGGAAACCGCAAAGAATGTAGTTCTGACTCATGGTCCGTTAATTTGGTATTCCATTATTATTGTGGAGTACACAAACTCCACTGAACTTAATCATAATCATTATTTATTTGTAAGCACAGGTAAACAGGATGACAAAAAAAAAACCAATATCGCTCTGTTTTGGTACGTTGTTGGCGTATAAATTATTCTAAATATTAACTAAATAAAATAGGTTCTAACTTATTTATGTTCAACGCACACTACAGGCGGCCGCACTGTACTTTTTGTATGAAAATGCGTTGCGCTGCGGCCCGTTGCGGCGTTGAATGTGCGCTTGACAGTTAAGTTACAGCATATAGGTGCCTTGTGTACAGGAGTACACAATTAATTCATATTACACGGTTTTGCCTCAACGTACCACAATTGGTACGTTGAGGCAAAACCGTGAAAAAAAATCCAATGATTTTTTACAGTTACAAACGGTTAACTTAAAGCTAAACTTATCTCTTGCCAATATAATCTGGTTTCCCAAAGCCACGAACACAAGTGGTACACCAGAAATCAGAAACTTTTTTAAACGTTGAAAGTTGTGTGGCCACGAAAGTTGCGGCCGACAGTCGCAGGCCGCCTTACTTGCAGTCTGCACGACTTGCTCTCAATTAAAATTATTTCATCCCGGCTGAACCCGGCGAGGACTCTCCAGCCTCCGCGATACTCCACGACAGACAGACACTAAAATTATGAAAAACTTTTTGTCTGGCTTTCAAGTTGTCGTAATTTTTTTGGGGCCTAAGATGGCGCTTCGTGGATCTGATGGTGAAACTCAAACTCAAAGCATTTATTTCAATTAAACCAATTACAGGCACTTTTGAATTGTCAAAGAGTCGGTCAGTTAGTCAGAAAATTGACGCTAGTTGACTCTCACTCTTTTAAATCAAGATATTACAAAATCCCGGGTACATTATTCATGTTGCTTCTATAAGTGAGAACAATGTAAAAAAATAAAATATAAGATTAAAAATAAGCCCTAGCAGTTAAGAGATGACTAGTCTCAACTGACGGCGCCCGTTCACGAACATGACGCGTGGATCAGCACCATCATCCAGCGCAACCGTTTTGTAGGAAACCGAATGATCCAACACGCGCACCACCATCAGCGAGACATTTAAGTGAGAGTGAAAGGAAAGTATGTAGGTATATTAAAAATCCTATGTAATAAAAACCAGTCTACTTTTCATAAACATTAAACATTTTTCTTCATAGCAACAAGTAAAAACCACAGCATATTTACAGCTCATCTATTTGAGTAATCTCTTCGCCTCATTTAACGACGCCAACGCAAAATATGAAGCCATCTATTCATAGCCGGAGATGGCTAAAATTAGATACCTATAGAAAATAATGTAATGGAAGAAGAGCTTTGAAAGTTTTCCATTAGAAGATAAAATAGAATTGTATAGAATTATATTTACACCAATTACATGTACAGTCAGGGAAACTGAATGCTTAGCAAATTGAGTATGAGCTTACGTTATCCGTAGGTATATTCAAATCATCTTATTCACTCTATATTTAGGGTCAAATTAAATTAGCTAGCAAAACTCCGCAGACGTGATGGGTATCGATATTGTAGATCTAAACATGATAAAACAACAGTCGTATGAAATGGGCCTAGTTGGTCAATTTGCTCAACAACTAATTTCTCTGACTGTATAAACACAATATAATAAAATAAACACATACCTAGAATGAAGCGTCATCTTAAGCCGCGAAGCTCTCGGTCAAGCCAATTAGCGAGCCAATTGAAGGGTCTGCTTTGATCTGCTTTGCCCAGCCACGCGTGACGTAATGACCTGCTGCCTACCTTCTACCTGGTGTTCATCAGGCTAATTATTTCCAGAGAGGGTTACCAAAAGTGATCACTTGAAGACTGGAGGACTCCTTTTTGTTATTAGGTTCTGAATGTTCTGAAATTAAAGAGGATAATTATTGAAGAGGGTTTTTGAAAGAGCTAATTTCAGTACAAGTGAGCGTTAAAATTAGTATCTTTGCAAGGTGGCTCATAGTGTCCCTGCATTTGAAAAAAATTAAATAAAATGTTTTCATAAAAAAAATACTTTAGGAAATGATGTCGTACATGCAACTCTAATGTAAATGTTAACGTACTACACAGTGAATATTAAGCGGTTTGTACATGAAACGCGCCCCTTAAGAGCTAACCCTCAAACGACAAGGCAGGCCTTTCCGACCAAAGACATCGTTCGTGACACAGTGCGGAAGTGCGCACGCCGCGCGGTCAGCTTCCGGCCCTTTGACCTGTCTTTTGTGCTCGCTCGCTCTAATTACAACATTACTACAAACCGGTACCACATCGTACACTTAACACCAATCTTATCATCATTCAAATAAGGTATATTTTCGGTTGTTTCAGGTCAGAGCGTGTGTTTCGCCTGGGGTAGTATGACCCTCGCGTTACTCGCAGGAAATCGCCTAAGACGTCCTACCAGTTTTAGGTGGCATCAACATAGCAGTGCGGACGTTGAACTGGCCAGTGCAAGTTAATCATGACTTCGGTTTAACTTCATTTTAATGACACAAACATAATGAAGGAACTTTGTGCAGAGACAAACAGAAGTGAGCTCAGAGCATAGAAACTTATATCTATGGCTCAGAGTAATCCTATGATGAAGATTTTCTGCACTGTGTGTTATATTTTCCTTAGCTTCCATCAAAGTTCGAAGAACAGTAATTGGTCTTATATAAATACCTATTTAATGACACATAAGATATTGTGCGCTGTTACTGTAAACGCTTCACACAAATGTTACAAACAAACTTGCGCTATCTCCTGCACGCAGACGTAGGTAGGCATTATTGTTGTGTGGCTCAAAGTTCATTACAAAATAACTAGGTACTTCCTATTTAGTTATTTTAAGCAAAGCAGGAAATTTAAATATTATTTATACCATTTTAGGTATTCGCATTTCCTTCTGTTTTAATTTAAATGTTCCTATAGAAGGTAAAATAATCATTACAACTAGGTACCTCATTCCCTATATTAAATGATTTTTTCCATATTATTATTACAGAATCAACACCGGAAACAAACAATACGTGTCGCATGTCTACAGGCAGTGGGCGGCCGGAAGTGACGTGCGCGCCAGGTCCCGCAGACCACTTCCGGCGCTTTGACAAACAGCCCCTAAGGTCGGTGATGGAGGGTTAAAAGATCTACGACAATAGACTCTTCGTGCGGAAAGATTTCGAAAACCTGTGCTGTTTTGTATCTTGGGACTCAATAAAATATTTATAATTATGCGATTCCACCTTAGTTCATTATTTCAAGAAAAAAAAAATCCTATAATAAATTTTCAGAAACCATTTTGTTCATTCTATACCTATGCCATGAAAGAAAATGTTTGTCATTAAGGATGATGAGGGACCCCTCCCTCACCTTCCAAAATGTCAAAAATTTTCTACCAAAAACAGTCTGTAAGATATATTAAGGTGCCGCACAACAGCCAAGTAAATTCTTGATCTAGACTTGAGCAAAAGTTAAACAAGTATCTTCCCAAATTAATGACTACACCTTGTTGCTTCCATAAACACAAGCTTTCATTCAACGACTGCCTCCTCTGCAACTATCAAGCACTAATTACACCCAACCTTAAGCCGCTGCACATTCAAACAGTCTTAACCGTTCATTCCTAGCCCTTCGTCCACCTACCCTGGTACGAACACTGGCCGGTGTAAATTTGACAGTAATTCGCGCCACGGCTGCCCCGCACCGACTTATGGACTATTAAGGAATTGTTCTCACTCGGACCTCGGGCCAGGGGAGGCAGGGGAGGGTTATTTGCGTAAAGTTTCAAGCGCCGTGTGTGCCGCCACCCTTAAGGGGATTGCTCAATTATATACAGGCCGAGTTCATGTTTATTTGGAGTGGACTTTGCTTGTTGTGTTTTGAGTTCACGTTTTACATTTGTCATTAAATTGTGTGGAAACATCAATGTTCCGTTTCATAAGGAAAAGAAGAAAAAGAAAAAGGGGGAGGAGGGTTTTCATAGGGTTTCAAATGTAAGAATTTTTTAATCTTTTGCGCGAAAATATGAAAAAAATCTAATATAAAAATCCAATAAAAAAATAAGCACCAATCCAAACCTAAGATAACCAAACCAATTGAAAATAAAATAATTACTTTCACTAATCTTGATCATTAACTGTTGCTGCCTGAGATCCAAAACCGACTTACTTACATCTAATCAAGGTCACTATTCGCATTTTTCAAATCAGAAAAACTGAATTTATATTAAGGTCACCCTTTCAGAACCCCCTGTACACGTTATACTAGATTTGCAGTAACATTGGTAAGTCAGGGCGGCCGAGGTGTTTAAACTCCGCGGCTCGTCTTGGTGAGCGAGTGACCACCCCCTCCCCCTTCCCCCGCCGCCCCCGCTACCCCTGCCACCCTACTTGACACGGTTGACAGTAATCAACAAATCCCAACACAAATATCGTACAGCTGGCTTTTGAGAGAAGTTTTATGTTTGTTGAATTGAATTATAGGAGCCGAAAACGTGGGCAGCCCTGCCTGACTCATGCATCGACTTGGTCACTAAATGGAAAATTATTGACTAATAAATAATATTTTAGAAGCAAACTTGCTGCGCCCTACAGGATCATGTATTCGTTCGTTTAGCCTAGTCTTAGTCTGTAACTGCGTGTAGCTACGAGGTACATGGTGCAATAAACACATACACACACGCCCTGATTGCTCGGGAGCCAGATGTTGACATATTTATGTATAGCAGTAAACTTATGTATAATGTTTGCATGAAGTTTTTTAGTTAAATGCTATGTTGTTGGCTCGCTGCGCGCTTTGGTGTAAACTGTAAGTGCAGCAAGCAATTGTTATATAAATAAATAAATAAATAAATAAATAAATAAATAAATAAGTGATATTTTTCAAATAGATGGTCTATTTATAGATTATTGCCTCAGTTAGTTTTAACATAGCTGTGGCTTTAAATCACAGTAAAATAATTCGCTAGTTGATAGAACCAGTCCTTGTCCACCTACCCAACCAGAAGTGCACGTGTCAAAGCGCTGACTACGAAAAATGGTATCGTCTAAGAAACAAGATATCTAACCAAAAACAACATAGCACTTTCACAACAACCGATCCAGACAAAACAAATCCCATAAAACAATAACACCGATCCGAATTAATTCTCACCTCAATACTAAACACAGGCGAGAGCTCCAGCATCCAATAATAGTAGCGCTACAAATCCTAGGGGCTGATAAAATCCGCGAAGTTTACGATGCGCAGGATTAGCGCCGACGCAAATAGATCGTACAGTTGCCGCTAAGTTCTACTTCAGAAGTGGTTGCGGGCTCCGCAACTATCCGCTGTGTTTGCCCTTTGACCGGCAGCCGCACTGGGCTGGAAAGCGCTGCGGTTGGAAGTTGGAACTTTCTGCGGCTGACAATATTCAGGTGAGACATGTCAAAATACGATTGGTAGTTTAGTACCATGTGGTATTACCTGATGGATCATTCATTAGTACTACGTAATGATTACCACTAATAACCAGATATTGCTTTTGGCAAAATAATTTTCCGCTTTGTAAGGGTTTTTTTTTAAATTACAACGAGGATTGATGTGTCATTTGGGTGTAAATTCCGTAATAAGTTATCATGTTTGTTTTGTATAATTTATTAGGGTTTTCCTTATAAAATTACTGACTATTTAATTTTATATTTCTGTGTCGTAATATGTTATTGAATTTATATAATAATTCTTCACTGTGGTTGGGAGTACCTGAAACATAATAATTGACAACATAAATGCTAGGCATTGTGTGTATTGAGGAAAGTCGGGGATGCCCCATTAATGCAATTTATTCACATCCTATTATCCTACGCTGCTTCCATTTTTGCAGATTTAACAATGGTACTTAGCACTTGGAGAATAAAATAATATTAATTTATTATCTTGCCGTTTTGAGGGTGTTTCAATATTTTTCAAATTTTTATCATCGATATCGTATTCATGGTTTTCGAGGGTTATAAAGCCGGTAGTGTATTCAAAATGAAAATCCAAGATGGCGCCTGCAAGACTTTCACATTTTTCACTACGGGTGTCGTTTTCATGGTTTTTGTGGGTGCTAAAGTTAGTAGTGAGGTCAAAATATAAATCCAAGAAGGGGGCTGCGAAAATTTTGTTTAGAATGAACTTCGTTCTTGATGCAGGTCCAACGATCGCACACGTTTCGTTTTGTGTAAGTATGTCTAAGAAATCACAACACTTATGACGCAGAGTTTCCACCACTCAGTGCGTTCGAGGGAGCCAGCAAACTTAGGTAAGTTCGGTTTCTATTTCCAAAGCATCGGTCGAAGCAAGTTAGAAGGAAAGTCCAGCCTGTTCCAATCAAGTAATCGCACGCAAATAAATACAGCGGTTTAGCCCGAGCGATCATTGTTCGAATGTTTACATTCAATTTAAAGTTGCCTATACGGTTTCGGAATTCTATTAAGGGATGTAAGTTATCTTCTTAAGTTCTTTGATATAGTTAATATGTGTCGCCCTTTCTTAGTAGGTACCTATGGGTGAAAGTAGGTTACATACATCTGGGAGACTATAATTTGTAACTAATAGATAGTGATGTCAACCTGTGTTTGACAATAAACACAAGTTTAACTTACCTTATTTCACTTCCCAATTACTCGTATAGGCACATCTCAGCATTGGCGACTCAATTTGACAACCCTTCCCCAATGTTGCTAACAGCTAAATATATTTTTTTGTGAAGTTTAGCAACCCGTTAGTCTTAATAAAAGATTACTGGTATCTTAGACCACTATGGTATTAGCAAGGTTATCAATATAATGACACCTATTAAAAAATAGGTATCCTGTAAATTACTATTGTTGAGCAAAATTTTTTAGAAAATCCAAAAGGAAACGCAATATTTTGTAATTTTCTTTAAAACAAATGCCGCTGAAAGCTATGTAGTACTGGAACACCATAGACTTCACCGGAACAATTAGATTTTGTAGACATCAAATCAATACCCAAGTATCTAATTCAAAACATTGCAGGTTAAGATCTGATACTTGCATGTTGTGTGTGTGTGTGTGAAGAGAATTTAATTAATCCTCCAAGTTACGGGCGAGCGGTCATAGTAACCACCTTTGTGTACCAAATGTTGAGTCGTAAGATTTCAGGGGCCTTCTAATAGCCAAGTATAGCCAAACGGCTACCTTTGTTCATAGCCGAAGCAACACGGTTCAATTTTAGGGTGAGGAAATAGTTGCCAAATTGAAATGACTGAGTAGTCACAGCAAAATTACCTTTAGAGGGTTTGTGTTGCGTCTTATGCCCGGTTTCTGAGATTCACAGATAAACTTTCAATATTAACTCATTCAACGATGTTAATTTCTGTGAATTTCTTTCTTAACAATGTGTCAGAAACAAGGTACCGAAATAATAATCGCTGTTAAACAGATAAACTCTGGTTGAAAACCTCACAATCTGGGCATTAGTCCGCACTGACCAAGAGCAAACCGTAGTTTCAGAGAAAACTTACAGGAGCAGCTGTCACTTTGTATTTTTTTACAACACAATACAAGCCCTGCTTAGTTTGTGGGTCAACGGTCAAACCATACATTGTTCTGATGTACAAAGTTAAATTTGTGTTTATGTAAGACTGTCATCAACTCATCACCTTTTCTTTTGCCAATAAAACTTTTTGTATTTTGTTTTTGTATTTGTATGAATAAAACAAAAATGGGTTTGATATTTCTTTGGGATAAATATAGATTAATTTTACAATTTTGTACAAAATGACTGACAATAAAATTTGCGGATACTGTATATGTTTGCGAATCTTCCTTAAGTTAACCACAGATTGCTTTGAAACAATATAATATTATGAGTCAAAGCTTCTGTGGTTTTTGTATTTACTTTAAGTAATCGGGGGGACTTTCTTCAAATGAAAAGGGAAAAGAAGTCAGGTTTGTTAGTAGAAATATAAACAGAGACGTCAGCTAGGCAGGAATAAAGAATTGTGGCATGGAAACTCAGACTTCAAATTAGTGAAAGAAATATAATATATTTTATCAAAACTTCTGATAGTCATTGATGGAACATACATAAAACCCTATAGTTATATTTACAGAAGCATAAGAAGTAGTGCCGAACAGAATATTACTGAGAATTCCATCTAGCTATATAAAAATAATGCACCACATATTATATATACAAAACATATTATATATACAAAACATATTATATATACACAACATATTTATACACAATATCACGCCCTAGGCAGAGGTGTACCTAATAAGTAGTACACCCAGCTCATTACGCCAGTTATATTTAAATCCCATGTAATAGGGGGCGAGCCTATTGCCACCAACCGGACACAAATCCAGACTCCGGGCTGCTACTGAGAAATTCCAGATGGAGAAACTCAATAACACTTTGCCCGATCTAGGAATCGAACCTAGGACCTCATGCTCAGCTGTAGCGGTTGCGACCACTAAACCAATAAAGCAGTCACTAAAGATAGTGATAGTGCGGCTGATGGAACTAAATAATGGTTATTGTAATTAACGGTTACAGGGAAAATAACTGTAGTACCTAAGTAGGTAATCGCGTTAGCCATAACAAACACTGTTGTTGTTTGTAGCAGAAAGCGGGACGCTCGCCGTCCTTAGTCACTTGTACCACAGAGCACCGCCTTTTTGAGAGGAACCTATACTATAATGCTTTTCATAGGTAATTATAGTTAGCAGCTAAATATAAATGTTTATTTCTCCATAATTGTAACCTTTACATTGTTCTATAAATATTATAGTTGTCCAGAGTAAAAACACGAGAAATTCTGATTTGTTAACGCTTACTTTAGTCCTATGTAGCGCATCATAATTAATATGAATCCAAGTACTGAAAGAGGACGCCACCGTCGATGCGTCGGCACAATCGAAGACATTTCAACATGACGGCCGTAGTTCCAATTTTCGCCATTTCACAGATAAGTTGGTAGGAGTGTAGGTACTATGTTCCTAGACATGACAGTGACGTACAATAAAACATTAGGGCTAGTTCCAAGACGGGAAAAACTGGGAAAAACAGTCAAAACTGTTTATAATGCAACGGCTACAGTGTCGTACACTATACGTCGAACAGTGTGCGAGAGAGAGCGCGCGAAGTGTAGTTCGCGTTGTCGCGACAATGTAGCCGTAGCATAAAAACTCCTACAAACAGGCACGGCAAGCGATATAATCGCGCGCGACACAAAGTCACCGCGTTTCGCGCGACGAGCGGTGCCATTGTGTCACGCGCGATTATGTCGCTTGCCGCGCCTGCTTGTAGGAGCTTTTATACACATGAGCAAAACGGTCGCGGTAGACCATGAAGGAGATGGTGGGTCGACTTGGACGTCTTCCTCAGGATATAGCGTAGGATTTTGGCTAATAGAGAGAATGGAGGGACAGTACCTGGCTTCGAGTTCGAGTTACGAGCTGGCTACTCTAATACTTGCTTATCTATACGTAGTCGCACTTTGTCGCTTTTCATGTCTGTCTGTGTGACCGTGTTGTTCTACGAAACTACGCAACGGATTTTGATGCGGTTTCCATCAACATTTAGAGAATGTATTCTAGTTGGTTTTTGTACAATACATTAATATTAAACTTATATAACAAGATCCCTGGGCCGCCTGAACTTTTTTTTTGAATAACAAAATGTATGGGATAGAGTAGTGTTAGTATGTACTTTGAACGTACGAATTTTTAGGTATCAGGTACTAAAGTTACGTAAAAATATTACTCACTTTTCTTAGAGTCTGATCCTGATTTCTATGTGTGTTTTACAGAATATTTGTTAATAATTAATAATCAATACTGTCAGACACTTCCCGTCGGCAGTTTTTTTTTCGCCAGACGCTTTATAGCTTGCAAAAAATGATGTCATTTTACTTACAGTTTGAGTTCTACTTTTTATTTAATGATACTCGGGGAACTATTTCAATACTATTTGTAAGCAGTAAGGTGACATAATTTTTTGCGAGCTTTAAAGCGTCTGGCGGAAAAAATCGCCAACGGGAAGTATCTGACAGTATTGATTATTAATTATTAACAAATACTCTGTAAAATATACATAAAAATCAGGAAAAGCGAGTAATATTTTTACGTAACTTTGGTACCTGATGGCTACCTAAAAATTGTCCGTGGGCCCAAGCTAGCAGGTATGCGTACATTCAAAGTACACACTAACACTACTCTAACCCATACCTCTCAGAAAATAAGTATGGGCTGGCGGCCCTGGGATCTTCGACTATTACATAATAAAGAAAACTCGATGTTTTGCTAGTCGTAACAACCGTGCGAAGCAGAGCGAGTCGCTGTTGCCTATATCTAAATACATAGCAACCGTATTTCCCTAACTAATAATTAAACACTAACTACATAGTGAGCAGGTCCGCTCACCCTCAATGCCTGAACCGCGTGTGTACTTGTAGTCGATCCAATTGATTAGTGCGAGACTCCAACTTTGATTGGACGTATTCATGCTGGTTCTAACTTCGCCCTCGGGGTTATGGCTAACTGGCAAAAGACTTAGCTAAGATTTTTAGTTGATTAAACCATGTTATGAGATGTTGCAAGTTAATTAACATAAATGTCGTCTGTGTACCTAATACTATATTTTAAATGTTTTTCTTTATATTTATGTTCTAATATTTAAAAATGTAATTGATAGGGGTACGTTGAGATGTATGTATGTATGTATGTTTGATTGTCCGCGATGTTCTCAAAAACTTACAAACCAATTTTGATGATTCTGTCACTAACGTGATCTACATACTTTCAGGAAGGTTTTACTACATAATACATGATGTATTCTTATGCACGAAGTTATATGCATAGATGTACTGTATCTCCGGCATTTCTAAGTCAATTTTGATGACTCTTCTTTTCTTTCGTCTTGGGCTTACTTATGTAATTGTGTATTTAACTAAAAATGGAAAAATAACTTTCTGAAAGTTATTTTATTCGTTTTTGGTTTTTGAAGTCGGTTTTTACTTTTTTTTAAAGTAAATTTATGAAGTCTAATGTTAGGGACGTAGGGTGCAAACCATAGAAATCTTATAAGTATGGTGCAAACAGACCGCGGAGGAACACCCGACCGACCGACCGTGGTCACTATGTAAGTAGGATGGATTGTAATGTGAATTAAGGATTATCTTATTTGAAACTCAAAAACTAAGTAGTTTATGTTCAGAAAGCTGTGACTAAACTTATTGCATAGTGTACGTGACAGTACGGTTACGGTCATAGAACGCATCACTAGATATCCTGGTAGCTATATTTAATGACGTGCAGTCAGCACCAGCTTGTGTGAGTGATGATGCCATGTGGGTACAAGTAGCTACAGAACCTACTCATATTAATTGCAGTTATTCTTGTCTCATAACTGCGGAAAACAAACTAAAAATTGATGTCATGTATAGAAAATACGTCAAAATTACACATTAATTTTATTAACAAATAATTAAACAATGTAATAATGAGTAATATCACTTAAGTGAGTAGGTGGATTTATAATTAGCTACAAAACATGGTTGTTTGTCGATTATTTCGAACTAAGGCTTCGTTTATACAGCCCCCCCGCGCATGGTGCATAACGTGCGTCCGACGACGCGGGCTCGTGGGGACGTCCTCTCAAGCGGATTTTTGTTAGTGTAGGTACGCGCTCATTTATTTATTTAGAATAAGTTTACAGTACGAAGTCGCGGGCTAAGCTAGTCTAAAATAAGTTTACAGTATATGAACACTAAATCTCTAAATTAAAGTGAAAGAATAAGTTACAAATTAGTACCTATCTATAAGTTTACAATTTTTTTAATGTTAATGATGCACGGTACACTTAAAAACAATAACCGATTTTGGCGCATGTTCTATTTCACGCGGCGCCTCACCGTTGTTGTGCTCCGCGATCTCCGGACCGAACGCGCGGTGGCTGTACGAGTATGTACGACGCCTTGCACTCATTATGTGATGCCTACTTTCGTGCGGTGAACTTGCAAGCAAGCACTCTATTTAGAAATAAAGTTGTTATTCTCATTGTTATTTTGAACAAATAAAACTATTGATTTGAATTCTACGAAGTCGTCCACATAAAATTGTTGATTTTCCCCGCTAATGGTGTGGTTTAATGAGAAAGCATTAATACCTTCTCATTAAACCATTAGTTTATTCATTTTATTTTCATAAAACATTAAATAATTAAGTTAATTTTAATAATTAGGTATCAAGGGTAATTTCCCTTGATACCTAATTATTAAATTAAAATAAAGAAAAAATTAAGTGCCAATTGGTTTTCCTCATAAACTTTAAGGAAATGAATAAAGTGGAAGGCATTTGCGTTTGCATTTGCGATATCGGTTTCCAAAATAAACACTAAGATCATTTACTATAGATCTCTGTAACTTCTGTGGTCTGTAAGCCTGAT
This sequence comes from Cosmia pyralina, assembly GCA_946251885.1. Taxonomy (NCBI): domain Eukaryota; kingdom Metazoa; phylum Arthropoda; class Insecta; order Lepidoptera; family Noctuidae; genus Cosmia; species Cosmia pyralina. Next base: position 834,315 of record OX276348.1, on the reverse strand, counting down.
CAGATCTCTTATAAGTTTCTCAATTAACGCGTACTGAACTGAAGTAGCCTCGCGCAATTGGTAGGTATTTAAACATAATAATTATTTTAATCGTTTTATCGCGACAATCTCAGCGAATTGTTGTAAACAATCTTACTACCTTTTCATTCATCTAAAAAATAAGACAAAAACGTATGTCTTGTAGCTACATTACGAACACGGGTAATTTTTTTTTCATCCAAAAATGTTAATCTAATCTTGTTATTAAAAGCAATTGCACCATGTCCGCCAGATCATTAAATAAGATATAAGTACTTAACTCTTTTTAGAATTTAATAGCAATATTTTTAGGGTTCCTTACCTCAAAAAGAAAAAACGGAACCCTATATAGGATCACTCTTGTGTCTGTCTGTCTGTCACAGCCAATTAGCTCCGAATCTAATGGACTGATAAAGTTCAAATTTGGTACCTACACATATGAATTTCTGTGACCTGAACACGGACGTGTAACGTAAATAAATGAATTTTGAATATGGGGGGCACTTTTGGGGGTAAATAATAAAATTATAAAAAAAGTTTTGTAAACTGTGCCGTGTGATGATACTTATATATGTATATCAAATGATATGGCAAATAGATTTTTTTATCCATAACATGGTAAATCTCTCAATATTGTGCGTACAAACTAACATTTGCAGTTAGAATTTATGGGAGAACATAGTTTTCAACTAAAATGTTAAGTTTGTTCTTAGGATAAATTCATCCCAGCTCGGAACCCTTCATCGTGCGTGATCCGACATGCTCTTGACCGGTTTTTATGTTTCCCATGGATTCAAAACTAGTAAACGCGGTCTGTGTCGGGTCATAGCGCATATAAGTATTTATTTACCTTACATAATAACCACCACCGGTTCCACAGATATTGAAGAAGTCTTCAGAAACTGACAAGCAAGTGCGCCTTGCAAACAAAATACGCTGAAACAGACATATACTATAAAAGTATGTCGCGGTCACCGAATACAGATTAGTGTAGGTACTTAGCAACAAGGCACAATCGTTTAATGACAAAACCTTGTTTTAACGAATGATCTAACCACATTGGGCGACGGCGGCGGCGCCGGTGAGCGGCGCACGCGCAGGCGCCAGTGACTCAGGAGATACAAGTGTTCTTTGTCCAAAGTGTCGTTACGACACACGGAACACTTCTACATGGAGGTATTTTTAAAGCTTTTAATATCGGTGTTTGTATTTTAACCGCAAAATTGATTCAAGTAAGAAATCCGTGCATTTATATCCATCGTCATAAAAACAAAGTAATTTTAGCTGAACTTTACGCAGCGTACCGTACCTTGATTAAAGCAGACAATTTTGAGGATAAACAATCGATATATCTGAAAAAACTAAGAATCAGAATGGTGAAACAAGAACGAAACATATGATTTAAAATACAAAACATGCTTGGCTTTCTAAAACCTTATGTGTAATGATAATCTTAGCATATTTCTGTCTGTCAGGCATATGCCACTTGCACAGAGCACCAACACCCGCACTTCGGTTTGATGGTGCACGATGCTTTTCTCGTGTTCACGTTATTAGTAATGGGTTTATAAAGCATGTTCATAAACAGCCAATCAATCTCAGTGTAGCCGATTACATTAGTCATCGTGAATCGTAGGTAGATGTCTAAGTAGGTAGGAACTCATCTCCAAGCAAACCGCGATTGTTGAAATAGTAAGTGTGTGAGTGCAGAGTCATTCCAGTTTTGTAGGAACTTCTCATCAAACATTGCTATAAATAATTGCGGTTTGTAAACGAGGTAAAAAATATTGAAGTCCTTTTTCAGAAATTCGGCGAATTTACAACACTATTGCAGTTTGTTGTTTTGTATTATTTTAGTAGGTATAACTTATGTTAATCATCGTCCAGCTAGATCTTTCTTTAACAAATTAAATTAATATCCACCTTAAATAAAAAATAAAATGGCTGTTGAACCTGCCTATCTTCGTAGTGCAAACCAGGAAATGTTCAGATTTGAATAATATAACCACCTACAAAATTCTTCGGTACATAATCTTCGGCTAAATGCTATAACTACATGCAGCTCGTAACAACCAAAAGTATTAATAAAACAACGCATACATACATCTGCTATCATACATGACAACACTTAAGCAACACTACACACATTTTAACCGCTAACTACCAGTTAACGAACAACAAAGGAACGCAGAAAATCAACAATTTGCCGACACGAAAGCCTATAGTTTCAAACAAATAATCTGTGTTGGGGTGAATTAAGGACGCTGTTACAAATGGGTAGTCAAATCATTACTTTTTTACACAAAAGTATGTTTATTCAATAAAATGCTTTGCATTCTTAAAATGTTTTTTGGCTGAATTATTGATTGATGTGCAAGGTACGATTCTGAACTATAAATATATATTTTTTTAAAAACAATTTCTCAATAAACGTACCGAAGTGAAAATTTTTACTTTGGTACATTTATTCAGAAAATGTACCTATCTAAAATTATATTTATAGTTCAGAATCGTACCTTGCACATCTGTTAACAATTCGGCCAAAAAACATGTTAAGAATGCAAAGCATTTTATTTAATAAACACACTTTTGTGTAAAAAAATAATGATTTGACTACCCATTTGTAACAGCGTCCTTAAAATAGTAACCGAAGGTGACGTTACTTGAGTAGGTACCTTCGGCGAACCCTGGGCGGTAAGCCCCGCTGTGAACCTTTCAATAACGGGCTAATCTTCTAAACTAGGAGATTCCTCTATGATAGCACATTAAGCTATCATTATCGACTTACAATGGTTGACCAAATACCACACCTTAAATACGGCAGTGCAATCTTTAGAGAACCACAAAACCTATCATTGCATTAGTCTCCCCTTCCTGCAACTGTTGAAAACCAGCGCAAGTGGCAAGCCATTGCAGTCACAATTACCTACATGCTGTTTTAGTTTTTCTCTTCGACCATAGTACTTATGCGAGAGCTTTCTTCCTCCCATTGTAAAGAGTGGCCCTTCTGCACCAATCTGTTTAGTGCATGTACCTACATGATGTAGAGGTAATTAAAAAGTATGTGCGCCAATAAGAGTGTGTACGACACATGCGCGGCGTTCTCACGACTGTACCGCATCGACCAGCCAGGGCTTCTTACTGCAGACGAGACACTTTGTTAAACATTACACCTGTAACTAGATGAAAAAGATTTGGTATTTTGGAATCGTCTGTTTTAAGACGACGGATTGGCAAATTACGTTAAAAAATAACTCACAGGACGTCAGGACATACGAATTTATAACCTTCAAACTATCCTCCTCGTGCTTCTAAAATGTGCTTGTTCACGCAATGATCTTATGCGAAGCCTGTTATTCTCAATATCATCCAGTACAGCCTGTATGCAACAACCTAAGCTGACTATTATAATGCACAGGTAGAGTATGCACTTGAAACGTTTGGTATTATCGCTAGGAAAGTGTGATATGTGACAAACACACCAAAGTATCGTTGCGCCTTGGTAAAAGTCACGGGATCCCAATAAAATCTGTTGTCTCCTCTGCACATAGCCACGCGGTGTAGTCTGTGGTGTAGTATCGAGGCCGCACATGCGTCGCCGCCTGTGAATCACATCACACGCTCATTAGCGATAGGTGCCTCACATCTGTAACACACAGATCGGTTAACACGAGTAGGTACCTATCTGAAGGTAGGTATCTGTTGTCTGTCTAGCTAATATGCACATGTACAAGTATGTAGGAATGTGAAACTGCTTCATTTATGGCAGAGTTTTGCGGTAATCAGTGTGGCCTCTTTAACAAAGAAAAGTGATGCATGTCGAAGTTAATTATGATGAGTAAGCAGAATGACTTTAGAGTCCTGGACTTTCCCATGCCCTTAATTGGTAACCCGTTTGGTTCGACTTTGCGTAATAAGCTCAGTAAACACAGAGTACTACCTACATATTCCTAGAACGAGATACGAGCTGGTAAATTATATTCAGAATTCAAAGTCAATAGACTTTATATGGCCTAGCATTATCCACCAGGTGCTACTACTAACAATATCGTTCATTAGCGTTACTCGCTTTAATCAAATAATTCAGGCCACATACAATTTCACGCCATCCTTTCAATTGAAAAAAGTCATCGGTCATTGCATTCCAGGCGGCCGTCAGTTCACATAAACCCTCGCACACACTGACACGCCCCCGTGTTGATGATCAAAAACTCACACATACACTGGTCATGTTAATGATCTAAACACGGCCGCATAGATGCTAAGCAATAAAGACGGGTACACACGCCAGTCGTTAAGATGACACCCACTTGAGCTGGACTCAATTGAGACAACGACCGCGCACCTTGCGCTGTGACCGCTGATTGATGCTCGAGAATGTGTGGAAACAGCTGTATGATAATGAATATGATGGTCAAATTGGTAATTTTATAGGAAAATGTTGACATAAAATTGCTTCCTCATCGCAATCAACCTACACAGTAATCGAATTAGTTTTTGCCATTATTTACACGTTAAGATAAGTAGCAAATAAATCATTTATTTGGTACTTAGTATTATTATTCTCTTTTTTTATCTAAGAGCACGATAAACCTAAAGCTGTAGCTTTTTTGTTTGTAGATACCATAGTAGGTAGGTACCTAACTGTAGGGAAATATAAGTTCGCGGAAAACAATGGAGTTCCTGGATTAATTCTAGTTATGGTCTAATAATTAGCTAATCGAAATCAAACATGTTTAATTTGAAAGTTCCACATCTATGCGAGTATCTAACACAAAACAAACATACATAACTGTAGGTACTAATGAACAGTGTATCATAAAGAGTGAGTCATACACACTCCTGTTTTCGCGGACGAGTGCTATCGAAGACGTGGAGTGGACAATGCACTTTGAATGAACTACATAAAAAACAGATTATAAAAACAGAGCTTTGAATAGTTTTAAATACATCGGTAGTAGTAGACTAGGTCAATTCAAAGGGCAGTTAATGAGTGTTCCTTTGAACACGACTGTTTTGAGTAGGTACGACATACAATTTGTGCAATAGTTTGCAACGTGGTATGAAAAGCTGTTTTTGTACGGTTGTTGTGCCGATTTTTGTGCTTCATTTAAAAAAAAACGGATAGATGACATTCAGTCAAGAAAGAGTAAACAAATATGCAGTGAAAGCCAGCCAGTGCTGGTAGTCTTATCATTGGAAAATTCTTTGTGTAAAATACTTTGTTACACCAACACACCCCCTCACACAACACACACATAATAATACATACATATTTGGAAATCTACTGTTTTTCTTTGTGTATTATCATTAGTTTTCTTTTGTAAATTAGTTTTTATTGTATTTTCCTTTCATAGTAACTACGAGTAAATTATTTGAAATTAAGAAATTTATTGTAACATACTTAAACCTATTTCATGTATAGCTACAAATGTTAACGGAACGAAGCAGCCTGGATCTCACGACACAGGGAATCCTAGTGTGAGTTCCAGGAAACAACACATTGAATGTAATTTCTTAAACAATAAATTATTCTTATTCTTATTCTTACTTGAAAGCTCTACGTCACTGATTATGCAGCTCTCGCACACGTCACATTGTAGGAAGTGATGTAAGTTAACGTTAACAGATTTTTGGATTTTTTCAGAAATTTCCAAGTAGATACTTCTAGAAAAAAAAAATATGACATAATATTGCATAATATATCTATCTATTTACGTTAATCTTCTCACAGAAGCTGTGAGTCAGCCAACGGGAAAATATGAATAGTTGATAGACAAGCAGCCATAACTACTTATGTGTTAATATGATCTCACATCCCCACACCAGGTCACGTAGGATCATGTTTGTTAACGTTCACGATTACGTGGTGAGTAAAAACCTTACGCCGTAGAAGGAAGTCAAATGACAGAAGAGTATGCGACTTCACGCACGTGCATTTGTTTGGGATTACTAACTAGTTGGGTATACGATCTCACAGCCTAATATGAATACGTCAGAGGTCTGCGGTAGATTTACTTAGGGGGAGAATCTTCGTGGGCAAAACCCTGAACACGAACCTGAAACATGCTCATTATCTTCAAAAGTTTTCTTTTTATTAAGATTCTTATAGTATAGTTAAAATCTAGCTGCAGACTTGGTCATAAATCATAATCGGAGTAGGGATGTGCGCTAGTTGCGCGCGCTCAAGGCCATTATCGATAACACGATGATGACGATGACTCAGACGAAGAATTTTAATTTTCTATTTTTAGTTTTATATATACGTTCTTTTGTTTATATATTTAATATGCTTTGTAGTAAATTTGGTAATAAAATAAAAAAAAATGTGTATTTATTTCTATCACCCATTTATAAATATATAAAACTATCGATATCACTCATCGACTGCAGTAATGCACAGGACTACGTGTGGGCGTGGCCTGCCCATAAGGCCCGTGAGTGGGAAAGAGAGCGAAACACTCGAATGATTTATGACCAAGTCTGCAGCGAGATTTTAACTATACTATAATAACACAAACATAGCATCACACCGCTTCTGCCCAAAGGTCAACAGGCGGGCTTTTTACCTAAAACATTTATTTCTTTAAATGCCCTAAAACTATAATTTCCTACAGCTCTTAACTGAATGTGATAGCCAACAAACATCGGCACAATATTTTCTTATTTTCAGTAATTCTTGTACGATTAAAAATAAAGTAGGCTAGTACCCCAGTTATGTCGTCTGCAATAAGTGGAAATTAGTGCAATAACAAATTAACAAAAACATAAATAAAATAGGTACCTACCTTCCTATCGCAAGGGGAATACCTTTTCCCCGCATAAACACACAAGACACCATAACCATGAGCATACTGACATTATCAATGCGAATGTAATTCTGTCTGTCTGTTACCTTTTCACACCTTAATGGCTGATTTTGATAAAATTACATGGCACACAAGTAGGACAGGATACTTTTCATCCCGATAGTACATTCCCGTGGGATGGTTATTGACCTACACGAAGGCAAAGCCGCGGGCAAAGCCTAGTAAAAAATAACGAAACAATAACATTTATTCTTGTGTAAAATAACGAGCAATCTAAAAAAGAAGAAATCATAATATTCGTCTCATCCATCTAAATTCCCGGCTCCTGACCGATCCAAACAACACAAATGATTGAGCGTCGTCTCCTCCACATCAGTTACTGTTAGGTGGAAGACAATTAACGGGTCGGGGGTCAAGCGAGCCGGCGTCGCATACCGGTCAATTCCACCAATTGGCGCGCGCAGACGTGGGAACGGCGGCGCGCGCGCATGATTCACCTCCTTACTTCTTACACATACTATTTATAGTTAGTAATAGCTGAAGATTTGGCTGCGAGAAGGTACTTAAGATTGGCTATGTATGTACATATTTGTTGTAAGGAATATTCAAACATGTAGGTAAATATTAACTCGTTACGTCGCGTCACTCCATGTAAAATACTGATATTCAGCTGCATCCGGTTAGACTGGAAGCCGACCCTAACATAGTTGGTAAAAGGCTAGGCAGATGATGATTAAACCTTTCATCATACTTACATCATCCTCTGTCAAGCCACTGCCTTATTCGTAATTTTTCCGTGGTTTTCAAGTTTTACCGATTAACTTAGTTATTTCAGGGAAAAGTAGTATATTTTAATGACAACCTACCATTATTACCAGTCTGTCTTAAAATATATAAATTATAGCAATATTTTCTCTTGTACTCGTATATCGACATTTAAGCCTTTTTTACAGTCATTGTGATACTAACCTATATAATATTTGCTATTTATAACTACAATATTACATGACTATACCAATAACAAGTAGGTACCTGAGGTCAGGTCATATTGTATATTTATACCGTTTGTGTCATCCTGCAGCTAAGCACCAGTAGGTACTGAGATTAACAGAGTTCATAACAACACAGTAATCGGTACATTGTGGTATTTCAGTTTTGTACAAATAATGTAATTAAATATTATCAAAAGGTATAATCATACGATAGCAGTAGGAACCTACCGAAACTAAATAAATTGAAGCGTTTAATCCGTTAATAACAGGAAAAGGTAAAATATATTGTTACAAATACTATAACTTCCTAGTTTTATGTACTAAAACTAATGAAAATTAAAAGTTAACCTAATTATGGATTAATTTGTCCTGTTGATTTCAAGCATCACTCATTATTAATTTCTGATATCCACGCGGGCGAAGCCGCGGGAAAAAGCTAGTTCGCCCGCGCGGATGTCGGAAATTGTCCCACGGGAACCTACTACCGAGATAAAACGTATCCTTTGTGTTAATCCAGGTTATAAACTATCTGTGCGCCAAATGTCATTCAAATTCGTTCAGCCGTTTTAGCGTAATTGAGTAACAAACATCCAAACATCTAAACATATAAAAATTTCACATTTATAATATTAGTATGGTTACACTAGCAGACCCGCCAGACTTTGTCCTGTTCAAATTTCAATAATTCATACAAAATTCCCATAGAAAATGCACTTTCAATTTTCCCGAATTTTCAAATTTCCAAAATTTTTCTCTTCATAAGAACCCTCCTCGGACTATAAAGTTGGTCCAGCCGTTTCCGAGTTTTGCGCTTAGCAACACATTTAGCCATATTTTTTTTATTTATATAGATATAGATCATTTAAGTTAACTCTATTATTGAACTTTGTGAATAGATTTTTAGATACTTTAATCATTTCAAATACATTTTTAAATGATTAAAGTATTGAAAAATATGAAATACATTCATCTAATATAATAAGGGACAATATTTTAAATACAAACATAATCGGATTGTATCGCTAAAATAGGCGCACTCTTCAAACAAATGAGCGCGATCCCCTCAGGAACTTTGCTAAAAAATTCAAACAAATCGCCCGCCTCAGCCTCGGCAATCAGGCAGGTATTCCCGACAAATTGGCCTTAATAAAATACTCCTTCTAATTAACGAGCCACCCCTACTCTCCCCGGTCACATCGCAAGGTAACACGGAAGGTCCACACGAAGAAAACTTGGGAAAGAAACCGAATACGGCCTACTGAAAAATAAAACAAAACTAAGAACGGGTCTTCTCGCGATATTCGCGGTTTTTACTTTTTTTTTCGCTGTTTTGTTTATCATGACTGCAAATCGCGAAAGTTTAAAAAGTTTAATTGAAAAATAAAAGTTATTTATTATGCATTCAATGTAGCTATGAGGTTTTCCTAATGAAGTGCGCACCACATAGCCTTGTTGTTGCATATTGTGTTGCGTGGCAGTGGTTGAAGTGCATTTGAGGCTGCCTGTTCTCCGTTCGGCTGTGATCGATCAAAAATATCAATCGGTATAACCACACAATAGATGATCAAGTTTGCGTTTTGTTTTTGAATCAATAACATTCTAAGAAAAATTACTACGTACGTATATTGTAGCGACAAATTCATAAGTTCTCTATGACGCATTGCAGTGTGTTCTTTCTGACATTCTCACCATGTGCCTTCTTCTACGGCTTCTGACTCCCTAGCCCGACGGAGGACAAAGCCAAGAGAAAAATAACAAGAAACGCCTTCTTAGATGGAAAGTGATCTGCCCCTAATTGTGCTGTGAGCGTCCGGGTTGATGCCGTGATGCTTTGGAGCAGATCCCATGTAATTATATTGTTCAACAGATTGAATTTTGTAATAGAAGTTCTTTATTTTGTGACTTGACTTTTGATGTTGCTTTAAGTTAAAAAGATTAAAAGAAAAACAAAGTTATTTTCTTAACTTTTACCCTTTTCCCAGTCAATAACAAGCTGTGCACACTATCAATACATGATTTGCAATCCAAAAGTACGTACTTTACTAACGTAGTTTTGTTTTGATTTCAAGTTCAATTAATGACCACGTACAGATGCCATGTGGCTTAGATATTGAAGTATATCTTCTCCTGAAATTCTTATGCAATATGGAATCTTTAACATTGTTTTTCTTGAGCATATCAAGCGTGACAATAGAGGTATCAGATAATTATCCGCTGGTGCGTCCGCCATCCTGTGCCCGTCCTGTGTCCGGCGTCCCTCGAGCGACATACATCACACGCACTGACTGATAACTGTTCTTAGTGAGGACAAGGTGCAAGACACAGGCAGAAAGCGGGATGGCGTGTATTTGTGGGTCCACCGTTTGCTTTATTTCATATTCTACTGTACGTTTGTTAGCGGATGAGTTACGCCCCACACAGGATTAATTTTCAGTTAAATAATGTTCCTGTCTCATTATCGAGGTACTCACGCCAATCATACTATGAACAACAGGGAGACGAGAGGAAATTGATACGGAATCCGACTGTGGTTGATAATAATGACCGGTGAGGTCAGCAACGCAGCTAAAAGGCAAAGGCAAGGAAAAAACAAGTAAGTTTGTAATAAATGTGATAAATGTTATCGTAGCTTTTCCAAATAACAATTTCCATAAAAGGTAGTTTATTATGTCACCTTCCTTGTGTAACGAATAGGTAAAATCCCAAGGCTAACAGTAAGCTGATAACCTTAAATATAGTTTATCTACATGTTACCTTCATGTTACTGTTACCTACATGTTACCTACATGTTACCTTCATGTTACTTACTGTTACCTACATGTTACCTACATGTTACCTACTGTTACCGTTTCCTCGCCGCTCACTTGCTCCTTACGTCTCTCAACTCAGGCCTAAGGGTCCCCGGAAAAACTCCCTCTTTACCTTCCACTAAAACTAGTAAATAGTAGGATTAACTGTTGGCATAAATCACGCCGACCACCGGCCGCTGATACGCATCGCGGGACTGAACCTGCGCTCTGCCACTCACTTGATAACTGAGCCTATCTGATTGAAAGTTTTCTTATTAGTGGCGTTGCGATTGCTGAAGGGATTTTAAAAGTTGCTCGTTGTGATATGTGGTTGCAGACGATAATAGAAACTTGCATTTATTTGTAAACCGGCTAACGGCCCACCTCATGTTGGTAAACCGGCTAACGGCCCACTTCATGTTGGTAAACCGGCTAACGGCCCACCTCATGTTGGTAAACAGGCTAACGGCCCACCTCATGTTGGTAAACCGGCTAACGGCCCACCTCATGTTGGTAAACCGGCTAACGGCCCACCTCATGTTGGTAAACAGGCTAACGGCCCACCTCATGTTGGTAAACCGGCTAACGACCCACCTCATGTTGGTAAACCGGCTAACGGCCCACCTCATGTTGGTAAACCGGCTAACGGCCCACCTCATGTTGGTAAACCGGCTAACGGCCCACCTCATGTTGGTAAACCGGCTAACGACCCACCTCATGTTGGTAAACCGGCTAACGGCCCACCTCATGTTGGTAAACCGGCTAACGGCCCACTTCATGTTGGTAAACAGGCTAACGGCCCACCTCATGTTGGTAAACCGGCTAACGACCCACCTCATGTTGGTAAACCGGCTAACGGCCCACCTCATGTTGGTAAACCGGCTAACGGCCCACCTCATGTTGGTAAACCGGCTAACGGCCCACCTCATGTTGGTAAACCGGCTAACGGCCCACCTCATGTTGGTAAACCGGCTAACGGCCCACCTCATGTTGGTAAACCGGCTAACGGCCCACCTCATGTTGGTAAACCGGCTAACGGCCCACCTCATGTTGGTAAACCGGCTAACGGCCCACCTCATGTTGGTAAACCGGCTAACGGCCCACCTCATGTTGGTAAACCGGCTAACGGCCCACCTCATGGAAAGTTTAAGGTTGGACCTACTCGCGTGATAGGCCTAAGGCACCAATTTAAAATAATATGTTATTTATTGGTATTTCTTCTTCTTCTTCTTCTTCTTCTTCCTGCCCTCTTGTCCTTGACGTCTTGTTACTTGACGTCTGCGCAACACGTTCTTTTTTGGTTGATATTTTTGTGGCTCCTGTATTGTCTTAAAGAGCAAAACAAAGCCACGCTACCGCCGCTGCCTATTAGCAGAAATAGGTATAGTGTAGTACTATATATGTATACTATTACATACCCGAACAAACTTATACACAATGACTATTTAAAAACGTTCTCAGAATCACGTAGATGTTTTGATGGCCGAACGAAGTGCGTTAGTAAGAGAATTACAGTAGAGACAGTCGTTTGATAAATTGATTATTAACTGCTTTGATGGCCCTTAATAAATGAAGTGAACGATGAACGTTTGAGTGTCCAGCTAACGGCTTATCCCCATAACCTAAGAACACGAAGGAGTCAATGACTGCTCCACTACTTATTTTAAAGCGTAACGCGTGCATTCGTGGAGGAATCTGAGGATGACTTTTTGAAGTGACACTTCTTAGGAGGCGATTCGATAATGAGGGTTTTCTGTAATGACGTTCACTAGGTGGTGGCAGCATTGAGACGTCAGGTCCAACCATCTGTCAAAAGTGTCAAAGTGCCTATTTTTTTTTGTCATTGCTGAATGATGAACGAATTTGAAACGAATGATAACGTCATCATAGATTTTATATTCATTGCCGATACGGAAGACCTCTTGTCAAGGTGGCGCCAACTGGTGGCGTAAATTTTCATGACAACCCTCATTGGACGAGAATTAAGTGTAGGTACGGTGCTGAACGAGCAAATTTTTATTTAGTATACCTAGGCCTTATCTTCATTTACCCACAAACTGAAACAGACGGTGGTGGACACTGAGGGCTGATTCTTCAATAGTTAGATATCTTTTATATAAAGAACTGCGCCCCGCGGTTTCACCCGCGTAGACCGGGATAAAAAGTAGCCTATGTATTAATCCAGGGTATAAGCTATCTATCAACATACCAAGTTTCATCGCAATCGGTTCAGCCGTTTGAGCGTGAAGAAGTAACCACATACAAACACACCCCCACACACACACATACTCAAAAACTTTCGCCTTTATAATATTAGTGTGATAATGATGACAGTGTGACATTGTTTTTCATACAAACGCTGTCAAAACGCAACATTTATTCCTCAGATGAAGAAGTTCTAAGTAAAGAAACAGTTTTGATAGGCCAAAGTCAGTGAGCAGCGTTAGGCAATATTTTGATAGATTGAATTCAAAGCACTAGTAAACTTCAACAATTTAAAAAACTCTTTTAAATATTAAAAATATTAATTATAATAAGTAGACGATTATTAAACTATGCACTAAATGTAATAATATGTTACAATAATGATCCCCCACACGTGTCGTCATAACCTGCGCGGCGCGGGCGACTCCTCACAAGTAAGCATCGTTTGTATGCGGCTGACGGAATATGTCTTTATTTGATCCACTGCCGGGCGTTGTGGAGACGAGGTGACGCTGGATGTCATCACCCTGGAGTTAATAGGCGAGCGGTACCTACAGTTGGAATGAAAGTAATTTAGAGGCAAAACATGTTTGGTATGATGTCACCTTTTGACTATTTATAAGAAAACTACTGTTGTTAGCAGCTTATTTTTACATACATTGCTGAAAAGCCTTGTAACACACATAACTTCGCCAAAGTACCTTTTTCATTACCAGGAAATGAAGAACTACAGAATAACAACGACCAACAAATGGCCATAAAGGCTGACCCAAAAAGGTGCTACGCGCTACGGGCTACGAGGCTACGGCGTAGCCGGTGTAGGCCTCGAATGTAGCGAAAGTCAAAAGGCGAAGAAGTATTCCAAGAGGGTGATTTTTTTCTGTCGAATTAATAGAATGCAAACTTTGGCACGGTGAATAAAAGCATTTTTTCGTGCATTGCTAGTTTACCAAGTTAATTAAACAACTATTGTGTTTTTATTGTTTATTTTATATTGTTTATCAGATAATAATAATTAATGTGTCTTTATGTCTATAGTTTTAAATGTTTTGTAGAGTACACGTATGTAGTATATAAGTTAGGTTTTATGCCCATGTGCACATACAAATTATTGTAAATATTCGTATGCCGCTTTTAGCGGCGGATGCGTCCTGAACACAATTATTATAAATACCAAATCTGTTGCTACCACATCCGAGGAATGAATGAAGAATCTTTGTGTTTTTCTATCAGTCGTGACGTCATCCGCAAATATGTGACGGATTTGAACAGTACTAAGACGCTTTACGACCAGGTGTATCGCGTTTTACTTAATTACCTAATTTTGTCTCTGTCGGCTTGTATTGAACGATCCTTCTGTCCTCAGCTATTCTGTAATTTTCTACCTAGTTTAGAAGTGTGAGTGTAGTGAGGAGTGGATTGCCCTGTCATACATCTGCTGGCGAGCACATTGCGATGTGCGGCGCGTTCGCTCGCGGCTCGCCGGCGACCCGACGCCACCAACTTATGAATAATTGTGAGCTAACGGGAGTGTTCACTAACGCGTCATAGAATTCTTTTTGTAAACGTTATTGGATAACTAAGTCCATGCGTACACCACAGCCTAAACCGCATTGTGTTGAGTCGAAACAGCTTTTCAGTACGATATACTCGTCGGACTACGCACAATGAAGGGTTCCGTAGCTGAAAATAATTTATCCCAAAAACAAACAACATTGTAATCCCAAAAAAATATTTCTTTGTGTGATATAATTACAAATTAACAATTTACGGACTTTTTCCTTTACTTCTGCTGTGAGACATTGCTTCTTGCTAAATTTCATTATTCTAGGTCAACGGGAAGTACCTTATAGGTTTCGATTTACTTGTGAGCATCAAAATATGTCGCATAAATAGCCGTATTTTTTAATGCGTTGACTTAGAAGCTTGATTGTTTTTTACTCCAAGGGACCATAAACCTACGTACTTGATATTAATTTCAACTTGATACCTTCACGCATTCCTGAGAAAAAGGTTCTTAACAGACTGACAGACAGACAGACGGACAACAAAGTGATCCTATAAGGGTTCCGTTTTTTTCCTTTAGAGGTACGAAACCCTAAAAATACGTTTTTGTCACAATATCGCTAAAAAATGGGGACGATAAGGTGTCACCTACCCAGTAGTGACGTCAAATATACATAATTACTTAGTTTGATAACTCTGGAGCTGATATTACGAGAACAGGAAGGCATGCATTTGGTAAAACCATATTGGTATTGTTGCAAAACAACTCAGAAATCCTAATCCCACGCGTTTTGTGTCAACATTAAAAACTGTTGACGTGAGCTTAGACACGTAGCTATACATATTAGTTTTGTACCACTTTATAAAGACCTTCTAACATTATGAAAATAAACATTACAAGCAATAAAATAGTTTACTGAGAATTGGACTGAAACCGCTTTTGCGTGAAGCGTCGAGTGAGGCGTCATAAACATGCACTTGACTTGCAACACTTCCATCTGAGCATTATTAGATCAGTGTATAGGTGTCGCGGTAAGATGGTTGTTGCCGTCATACAGTTATATGAAAGCGGTTCATAACTATCTTACGAGTACTAGGAATATTACTACGTATCTGATACGAGCATGATCTAGCAACATAAGTCACTCCGACCAAATAGGTTAGGTTAGAACTGTGACCAACTAAGCGCAAGCCGAGCGAGCGGTGCCGCGGTAGCGGCCGGCGAGCGCTACGTCGAAATTGGTCGTAGTAACTAGATTAGGACACTCCGACAATTTTTTATATAAATATATTACGGTATATGAACCACCGCACCGGTAGGTACTTTTATAAGGCGTAGGTATACATAATAATACGCCTGTACTTACAGCCTCGGGTTGATAATAGGAAAATACGCTTATTAGTGCACTAACATTTCGATAGTGTCTCGATCTGTACTTTCCTGTCCTGAGTGAATGTCGCTTACGTTGTTAGGAATACACCTTCAGCGTTTCCTAATTCAATTATCCTGTTCGTAAGCATTCATAGCTAAGGTGAGCTTCCCAAGCCGCCGGGGTCGCGGGTAGTTCGAAAGAGATACCGTGGCCCTGGCACAGGCAACTGAAGGAACACGGGTGGGTTTTAGTCAGTAAAAGTCTGACACGCCCTCCCGCTTCGCCCAAAGCGGGAGTAGTCATTTGATGATTTCCCATTCACAAAAAAAAAGGTGAGCTTCCCAATGACTAATCGTTGCCCCTAATTATTGACATAACCACCATTTTTGAATTACTTAAGTTGCAACATCTTTAAAACCTACCATGCGAGCTGGAACAGTACCAGGGTATAAAGCTGTCGGCTTACCTCGGTGGCGAGCGTCTTATGCCGTCATCATCTGCGACGGAACTCATACGTTCCGCAGTTCCATAAGTACGCGACCTGGTGGAAAAGTACCAGGATATAATAAAGCCGTGGAGCTGTCAGCTTACCTCGGTGGCCGTCATGTGCGGCGCCGTCATCTGCTCATATGTCCGCACAGCGCTCTATAAATCACTCGCCAACTTCAGTATTGCGCTCGATATGAAAACTGCTTCGCGATTCTAGAGACACACTGGGAGAAAATACCTTAGAGGGGCATAAGAGATCTTTGCAAAGGCCTCTGTCTGCTATGAAGTTGCACCAGACAGTTTTACTTACCACCGTATTTTTTTTTAAAGATCATGGTATCCTTACTTTAATTGGATATCACAAATGAAGAAATAAGATCAACACATGAATTATAGAGTGCTCCTCCTACTGTGTGAATGAAGATTCATTGCTGATGTTGACAGACTTATCTAAAATCAGATTCAAAGAGACCAATTAAATCTTGGAGCAGTGGTGGCCCAGTGGTAACGGTCGCGACTTACGAGTTGTAGGTCGTAGGTTCGAACCCAGGTAGGCGCTTTACCTTATGTAAATTATTTCATCACCACTGCTCTCAAAACGGTGAAGGAAAACATCGTGAGGAAACCGGCATGTCCTAGAATCAAAAATTCGAAGACTTGTGATATCTGCCAACCCGCACTGGGCCCGCGTGGTGGATTACAGCCCACTCCCTCTCACAGAGAGGAGGCCTGTGTCCCAGCAGTGGGAACGTTATAGGCTGATCATGTAATTAAATCTTTACTTACGAATAACTACTGCGGGACTAAACATACCTATAGGCACTCTACGTCACTCATTAGTGTTGCAAGAAATAGATATGGGCTAAGTTGGGACATAGATTCGTAGACGGAATGTTGTCGTAACTTTAAATCACTAGGATTTTTCTGCCAGTTATTAGTAATAGTTGAATGCATTTTCTTCTATTCAGATTACACATTCACCTAAAAATAAAACTTCTCATCGTGAACATTCTCTCCCTGTACAGCACCTTCCGAAAGCAGTTATCAGTGCGCTGCGATTTTACTGCGGTTTGATTGCGTGCGGCGTGCGGCTGGCGGCGGGCGGCTGGCGGCTATTCGCACTTACACTCGATTCCGTTATATTAAGCCATTCCATATCAGATGCAACTCGCCACGTTGCGCGAACGCGAGCTTCTAAATTGTAGACTTGCAAGATGAACTTATTGCTGCTATGAACATCATATTTTGTAAGTGTAGTTTTTGGAGAGATATTCAAATTGAACTGTGATTTTTAAGGTTTAAGAATATTATGTTTTAATACATTCTTTAAAATCAGTCGCAACTTTAAAAATAAAAGAAATAAAGTAAAATTATGTTTATTTATCTCCACAAATTACATTCTTAACCTGAGCGTCTCGAGTCCGCGCCGGCCGCAACGCACGCACGGCACGCAACGAATTTTGGTTTGTTTGTATGAAGAAATGAAAATGTGGGCGGTACCGGTAGTGAACGCAGTGCTGTATGACTTCATACAAAGCAAAACGAAATACATTGCGTGCCATGCGTGTGCTGCGGCCGGCGCGGACCGTTGGACGCTCACCTTTATAATACCAGTTTCCTAAACACAATGAGTTGACCTGTCACGGAAAAAATACCTGTATTTTTGTCAAAATTTTGTAATTTGTAGAACTATGTAAAAGGAGAAACAATTAAGTTCCAAACAACTAAAAGAAATGAGAATATGCATTTGACTTGTCTCGTGGGAAAGCACAACCAGCACCCTTAGCTTGACCGCCATAGAAACGGATTTTGTCGACGGATGAATAGACAAAATGAGAGATTGCCATGCTTAGACGCGTAGAAAGTGTAGACATATTTCTACTCTCTGCTATTTTGTCTATCTTCCGTCGACAAAACCCATTTCGATGTCGGTCATGCTAAGCGTGCTGACACACATCAAGTTCCTGTAGCTACGGCAATCAACCTTTGCTATTACGGACTAAAGACAAGGGAGGGACTTATTAATCAGTATTGTTTTGTTATTTTATTTATTTTTATTTTATTCTGGGACAATAAACAGCTACAATATGTGTTGAAATAGAGAAAAGATAATACAAAATATTAACAATATTGCAGCCCACTACATTATCCGCATATTAAAAAAAGAAAATATGATAATGAGTGCCACTAGATAGGCAATAAAACTAATAAATAATTACATCACATTAATAATAAATTAATTACATCATGCAAAATAGAAATTATAATTGATTTCTTGGCAACTAACACAAAAAAAAAACAAATATATGAATAATAAAGTTTAGACTAACTTACATTCCTATTAACATTATTGGGTTATAATAATTTCCATAACATTGCAGTTAAATTTGGATTTTGAGCATACAAAAATATAAATATTAACAAAATTACAATTATAAGATTCAACAAATATATAAATAATAAAGTTTAGACTAACTTACATTCCTATTAACATTATTGGGTTATAATAATTTCCATAACATTGCAGTTAAATTTGGATTTTGAGCATACAAAAATATAAATATTAACAAAATTACAATTATAAGATTCAACAAATATATAAATAATAAAGTTTAGACTAACTTACATTCCTACTATCATTATTGGGTTATAATCATTTCCATAACATTGCATTTAAATTTGGGTTTTGAGCATACAAAAATATCAATATTAACAAAATTACAATTATAAGATTCAACCATTCGACGGATAGGACAGCGCAAACCAGAATTAGTTCGACAGGTATTGACAGCAAATAAGGTACCTGCACGGACACTACGTATATTAACAGTGCGTGGAACTACGTAACATAGATTGCTCGTGAGATCGATACAATCAAAATCCCTACGAATAATAACATACAGTACAGAAGCCTCTAGATACTTACGTCTAGATTCTAGGTTGACCTGCCTATATTTATCTACTAGATAAATATAGGCAGGTCAACCTAGAATCTAGACACACAACTACTCGTCGTACTCACAATTACTAAATTGTGAGTACGACAAATACGTTTTGTGGCATCTGTAATGCATGGCTCGTAGAAACTTCCGCTGGACTTTTTCAATCTCGTCTATGTATTTCTGGTATAACGGGTTCCAGATAATTCTAATTGTGATCGTACAAGGGTCTTATAAAGGTAAAGGTATGTGGAGACCCGCTTGAACTCAGTGGACGATCTCATAACGAAACCATTTATATCTTAAATGCTTTATTTACAATTTTTTCTACATGTTGGTTTAGGGACAACTTATCATCAATTAACAAACCAAGATCTCTCACAGTAGATACATTACTGAGTGTTGTGTCGTGCAATGAGTATTTAAAGTTAATAAATATTTTATTCTTAGTGAAATTGATGCAATTGCACTTGCAGAGACTAATGTGTAGTTTATTGTTTAGACAATAGTCAGTTATATCGTATTGCATGTTTAAAAAAACCAAAGCATCCATAAAGCAAAAGTTAAACATTTTTCCTTAACATTGTGAAGCAGACATTACATTTTGAACAGCGATCGAGAGTTATCAATAATAGGACACGATGTTAACACAAAGCGAGGGGAGAGTGGGGCGATGTGAAAGGAGGTGAGATTAATTACTGAGCAATCGAAACCGACGCGGGGAGAGTGGGCCACGGCGGGTAATATGCTACTATTTGCATAGTAGATGCCAGTCATCTGTGTCTGTACACAGGAATGAACGGAAAAATTTGACGATACCTAGTATTTAATAATTAACGAGATTTGTAAACTCTTTTTGTCCTTTAATTTTGATTGTGTCATATTTAAGAAAATTGAGTTATAATGTTCAAGTTTATTTACTAACTTGAATTATTTTCTTAGTTTTTGATTCATAGAAGTACTTAGGTGGCTTATTTTGTCCTGGTTTCCAGCATATGACGAACCCATAAGGAAGCAAAGAATAGGAAATTAACCAAACATAAGTCATACAAGTATAAAAAATAACATCAACAAATCTTAATGTCTGTGTCAAATAAATAAGAAGCATAAAGTAAATGCTACAGCCGCCCACAACGACCCACCTGAGCGGCGCCGCGCACCGGTCGGTGTGCCTCCCCTGTGCCCCGCTGTCCTTTGGTGGCGCACATTAATTACTGTCCGCTCCAGGTACATGACGGACAAACACGGAGGACGACTTACAGAAGGACAGCTCTTTCCAACTTTAATCAATCATGTCGTACATTAAGGGGAAGTACGCAGCAGTATATAACTGTCCAAAACCGGCATGCATCTCTGTAAAACCTCTTCTATGTATATAATTTACCTGTATAACATTAATGGCTGAAAAACCCTGACTACTGGTAAATACCGGGAAATTCCCCAAATATGATTTTTAATTAGCTGCAGTAAAATGACACTTCGTAAAAGTCTGACCATAGGACCTTGTATGAAAAGTTATGTTTAGACATTAGACTTAAATTATTATAGATAGGCTCGCGTTCGACCACTACCTCACCTAAGTGCCCGATCACACGCACCACAACCACGCCACATCGCAGTGACAGAACGTGGGCGAGCAGTGCTCACGTGTGAATAGTGTCGCTGCAGCTTCTTGCAATTGTTTTGTGGTAATTACAAAATTTCGATGTGATTGCAGATGTCAGATGTCAGATGTGGTTAGTGTTTGCAGACAGATCGACTCAACGTTGTGTTTGCGATGTGGCCGGCTGCTTATGCGCGGACTCGCTGGTGGTTGCGTTGTGGCTGCGACGCGGCCTTGAAGTAGTCGGCATCACCCACACGGACGATTTTGACGGTCAAAGTTAAACTATTCATTTACTTACAAATTAGAGCCCGTCCACGTTTTGTCGTTGTGGTGTGGTTGTGGTACATGTGATTGGGCCCTAATGGCAAGCTACGATGTGCTTGACGATGGAGAACGCTTGCCTAGACGTAGGTGATCTATAACCTGAGCCAAACAATTGTCTAACCCTTTCTGCTTGTGACAAGATGGTAGATTCTTGTTTCATCTTGCCCGACGGTTGATATCAGGTTGTATACTTATATGCTAGTCGCGCCGATAAGTCTACTCGTGCGATGCAGGATTTGTATGACATCAGGTTTTTGATGCGTAGTTCGCATGTGGCGTTGTAGAGTAGACGCCGCCACAAACTGAAGCTTCTGTGTCAGTACTTACTCGGTGGCACACTATAAGCTAGACGTCCTGATTTAGTGTCCAGTGCTGACTGCGGCGATAGGCTCCAGGTAGCGTCAGTCGCGTGATTAGACAATGACGGACTGCATTTGTCTGCTGATTGTAATTTAGCATGTTGGACCGCTGCGGGCCAGGCTCCAGTGATGAACTGGGGATGTCCAACGTATTGAGTTAATGGTTCTGTAGTGGAATATACAGGATGACTATTCATTGTTAATCATACGTGGCCGTGAAATTGGTCAGGAATATGAACAAATATTTTTGAAAATCTCCTGCCCTTGAAGACTAAAATTTCTTTGGAACAAACACTTATTCAACTGATTTTAGATTATGCTGACGCATGCTACCTGGATGCTACTGAGGAGCTATTAAACAAGCTTGAGCGCTTGCAAAACTTGTGCATTCGCTTTGTTTTTGGTCTTCGAAAGTATGAGCAAGTTTCTCACCTTCGCATGGAACTCAAGTGGCTCCCAATCCACCGTCGCAGGAACACTCGGGTTTTGTGTCTCCTCTTCAACATCTTACCACAACCCGTCTTATCCTACCTGCGTGAGCGGCTTTCTTACGCTCGCCCTAGCGACGCACCGTGTAGATCACATTTTAGATCTCTCCTTAAATCTCATCCTCATAAAAAAAGCTAGTATTCTTATTCCATCTCTGTCATTACCGTAAGATTGTGGAACTTTCGCCTACCATATATTAGATTTAAAATATATTTCTCAATTCAATTTTTGAGTAAAACTGTGAGAATTGTACCTACATAGGTATTTTTTATTTTATTATTTGTTTTTAAGCTGCATACAATTAGACTGGAAACTGACCCCAACATATTTAGGAACAGGCTAGGCAGATAACGATGATATAGGTTTATGACATTTTAGCATATTAACTTAAGTATTTAAGTGCATGTTAATTAATTCTTTAAACCTATCTAATTCACTGCATAATCAGCCATTAACGTTCCCACTGCTGGGACACCGGCCTCCTCTCTTTGAGAGGGTGTGGGCCGCCGAGGGTGTAATCCACTACGCGGACCTAGTGCGGGTTAAAAGATATCACATTTTTTTCGAACTTTCCTCACGATCGATGTTTTCTTCACGGTTTTGAGAACAGCGGTGATTAAATAAATTACACCAAGTAATGCGCCTGTCTGGGTTCGAACCCACGACCTACAACTCGTAAGCTGGGGCCTTTACCACTGGGCTAGCACTGCTGTTCTGTCCCCACATGTGTGCGGATGCGGGGCGCATCAGTGGTGGACATCTCGTTTGTCAGCCCCGCTCTGTTGCCGCATGTTGTTGACTGGCGCGTCATGGAGGGGGTGGAGACCTATTCCGATCACCGGTACATCCGGTTTGATGTCTCCGCCCAGACCTCGAGCGCGCCGGTCCGACAGGCCCCGAGTGGTCCGCGGTGGGCGCTGAAGCAGCTGGACCGGGAGCTCCTCCTGGAAGCCTCGATCGTGCAGGCCTGGGTGTCACCACCGGACAGGCCTGCTGACATCAACGACGAGGCGGAGTGGTTCCGGGAGGCCATGTCCGAAATATGTGACGTGGCAATGCCCCGGGTCCAGCCCGGACGCGCTTGGCGCCAGGTGTACTGGTGGTCGCCGGAGCTGACGGCTCTGCGCGAGGCGTGCGTTGCTGCGCGGCACCGGTACACCAGGCACCGCAGGCTCCGTATCCGCCCACTGGATACGGAAGCCATTGAGGCGGAGTTGTACGAGGGGTACAGAGCGGCGAAGACTGCCCTCCGAGCGGAGATCTCGCGGGCCAGGGGTCTGGCTCGCGAGGAGTCGCTGGGGACTCTGAACAGAGACCCGTGGGGACGCCCCTACAAAATGGTGCGGGATAAACTCCGCCCATGGGCTCCCCCGCTGGCGCAGATTCTCCGGCCGCAGCTCATGGAGGACATGGTGAGCGCTCTGTTCCCTTCGCGAGGGGAATATACTCCCCCGCCCATGGCTCCGCCTCCTGCGGTGCCCGATGCGGACCACATCACCGACGACGACGACGATGCTCCGGAAGTGACCAAGGTAGAGCTGAGAGCGGCGGTACGTAGGCTAAGTGCCAAAAATACCGCCCCAGGACCCGACGGCTTGCCAGGAAGAGCTTGGGTTCTGGCCTTTGGGGCTCTCGGGCCTCGACTAGGGGGGCTCCTAAGCGCATGCTTGGAGAGGGGCCAGTTCCCACTTCGTTGGAAGACAGGGAAACTGGTCCTCATTAAGAAGCCGGGGCGCCCTGCGGACTCTCCGTCCGCTTACCGGCCCATCGTGCTGCTCGACGAGGTGGGCAACCTCTTTGAAAGAGTCATTGCAGACCGCCTCGTCGGGTGGCTGGTGCAGGAGGGGCCGGATTTGGCGGAGAGCCAGTTTGGTTTCCGCAGGGGGCGCTCTACGGTGGACGCCATCATGCGCGTGCGAGCCCTCACGACGGGGGATGCTGTGGCCCGGGGTGGGGTCGTCTTGGCGGTGTCTCTAGACATCGCCAACGCCTTCAATACCCTGCCCTGGAGTTGCATCAGGGAGGCACTCCGGTATCACCGGGTGCCAACCTACCTCCGTCGAGTGGTCGAGGCCTATTTGACGGACAGGACCGTCATCTACCCCGGTCATCAGGGAGAGTAGAACCGGCGAGAGATGTCGTGCGGTGTCTCACAGGGATCGGTCCTGAGGCCACATCTGTGGGACATCGGGTACGACTGGGTGCTGCGCGCCGACCTCCCTAGCGGCGTCAGCGTTGTATGTTACGCTGACGACACGCTGGTCCTAGCGCAGGGGAGGTCGCACCAGGCGGCGGCCGAACTAGCGACACGCGGGGTTGCGACAATCGTAGAGAGGATCCGGCAGTTGGGACTCGAGGTGGCCCTGCACAAGTCCGAGGTCATGTGTTTTCATGGTCCTCGGAACGCGCCACCGTCGGGTTCCCAAATAACGGTAGGAGGGGTTCACATCGGGGTCGAGTCGACGATGAAGTACCTGGGACTCGTCCTAGACAGCCGGTGGAACTTCGTGGAGCACTTCCGACGTTTGGCTCCCAGACTGGAGCGGGCCGGGGCTGCCTTGAAGCGGCTCCTGCCCAATCTGGGGGGTTCAAACGCCTCCTACCGGAGGCTTTACGCGGGGGTCGTGCGGTCCATGGCCCTTTACGGAGCACCGGTGTGGGCGCGTTCCCTGAGGCTGCAACCAGCCCGCCGGTTGAACGCGTCCCAGAGGGTCATGGCCATCCGGCTAGTCCAGGGATACCGCACGGTCTCCTGTGAGGCGGCGTGCCTCCTTGCCGGATTACCACCATGGGATCCGGAGGCAAAAGTCTTCGCGCACGTGTGGGAGTGGCGCGAGGAGGCGAAACGCCGGGGCGTAACTCCGCTGCCGCGAGAAATCACGGTACAGCGGACAGAGCTCCGGCGGGATCTCATGGCGACATGGAGAGTGCGATTGTCGCAACCCAGCGCTGGGCACGCCACAATTGCGGCGATAAGTCCCCTCTTTGAGGAGTGGTTGGAGAGGCGCCACGGCGTCCTCACCTTCCGCCTGACGCAGGTCCTCACCGGACACGGTTGTTTCGGGAGGTTCCTGTTTCGGATAAGGCGGGAGGAAACGACCGGGTGTCACCATTGTGTGGATCACTCGGACGATACGGTGGAGCATACAGTGGAGGTCTGCCCGGCTTGGGCGGAGCACCGCCGTGTTCTCACGGAGGCGATCGGCGGCGGCGATCTCTCGCGTCCAAACCTGGTCCAGGCCATGGTGCGGAGCGAGAGTGCATGGGAGGCCGTCACCTCCTTCTGCGAAGCAGTAATGCTCGCGAAAGAAAAAGCGGAACGCGTGAGGGCGAGGCAACAGCCGCGCCCTCGCGCCCCTAGCCGCCGTAGGAGACGCCCTGGGCGGCGGGAATCTATCGCCGATTCCCGGCCACCGTAGGCGCGGGCTTGCGGACGACGAGTAATGGGCAGCTCGCCGTCCGGTAAAAACAAGGCCCGGGTCGACGGCGCGTTGTGTTCCACGCGCGCCTCAAAGAGATGTCAGCCGTGACGGGGTCAATTGGGCCGATGCCGCCGGGGTCGCGGGTAGTTCGAAAGAGATACCGTGGCCCTGGCACGGGTAACTGAAGGAACACGGGTGGGTTTTAGTCAGTAAAAGTCTGACACGCCCTCCCGTTTTGCCCAGAGCGGGAGAAGTCATTTGATGATTTCACATCCACAAAAAAAAAAAAAAAATGGGCTAGCACCGCTGTTTTACTGTGTGTACATAAGTAATAAAATAAATAAACTTGTTTAATGGAACCAATCCTGAAATGACGAAACTGACTGACACTGACTTCGTACATTTTCATTGATTTATTCATTTTTGTGCACAATAAATGAACAAAGGCGGAAATAATGCCTTGGGCTTTATTCCTTGAGGACCTGCTAGAAAGCAGTGTACGAAAGACTAGAGAACTCTTGTTTTGAAAAACGTAGAATTGTACTAACTCAACCATGATTGACCTAATATATCCGCACAGTCTGCAACTACATATACGAGTATCTCCATCAGATTTGAGTAGTTTACCAAATTGAAAACGTGTGCAATACCAATAACCGCTCTCCGATCACTTGTGTGCCTCGGCCTGCCACCGCCCGCCGGACGTCATGAGGTCACCGACTCAGCACAAAACGTGTGCAATATCAATAACCGCTCTCCGATCACTTGTGTGCCTCGGCCTGCCACCGCCCGCCGGACGTCATGACGTCACCGACTCAGCATAAAACGTGTGCAATATCAATAACCGCTCTCCGATCACTTGTGTCCCTCAGCCTGCCACCGCCCGCCGGACGTCATGACGTCACCGACTCAGCATAAAACGTGTGCAATATCAATAACCGCTCTCCGATCACTTGTGTCCCTCAGCCTGCCACCGCCCGCCGGACGTCATGACGTCACCGACTCAGCATAAAACGTGTGCAATATCAATAACCGCTCTCCGATCACTTGTGTCCCTCAGCCTGCCACCGCCCGCCGGACGTCATGACGTCACCGACTCAGCATAAAACGTGTGCAATATCAATAACCGCTCTCCGATCACTTGTGTCCCTCAGCCTGCCACCGCCCGCCGGACGTCATGACGTCACCGACTCAGCACAAAACGTGTGCAATATCAATAACCGCTCTCCGATCACTTGTCCCCCTCAACCTGGCATCGCCCGCCGGACGTCATGACGTCACCGACTCAGCAAAAAGGCAGTCGCCTCAATTTGGGCGCACGTTATATTAATTACGGCCGGTGATGCTCTAAGTAATGACCCTTGTATATTTGACAGCCGACGCCGACAGGTACCGTCCTAGATGTAGAAACGATGGAAGTGTTGATAGGTACAGGAAACTTTTGGGCAGAGATATAGCCTTATTTATAATTAGACGTAGCATAAACGATATAATGTCACCATGCAATGTTTCCAATGACAAGAATGTCACAGACAAAAGAAAGACGAGAGATAAAACCCTAAATAGATAAACCTTTCTTTATCTCACTCAAAGGAAATGTGTTATGAATTGAATTGAATTGTTAGAGTAATTATTGAGACCTTTAGATAAGTAATTTAAAAACTAGATTAATATTATAAAATTTTGTGCAACTTCTTTATGCATGCGGAGTTTACCTGTAAGTGATTGTTGCACTGTTGCAAGTTACCTTGAACATAAAACTTTTGTAAACAATTGTTGGTGAATCAATAATAATAATAATAATAATAAAGCCTTTATTTCCCAAAATACAGTTTTCATAATTCCATAACATTTCCATGCACATTACAATACCAATATGTATTAAATCCTAATTATATTCTACGAGTATTGATACAATATTATTTTAAATTAATTTATTTTATATTATTTATTTATTTTTGTATGATTCTTCAATATTATTTTTTAAATTCATGCTTTTCTTTAATATTATATACTTGATTAAATTATATTTTTAATTATATTCCGATAACACGACAACACAATACAAAAAACATTGACATTTCAAGGTATTCAGGTATTCATTACGAGTATATTAATTTTAATTCAATGATTGATACAAGTATATTTTATTATTGGGGTACCAATAAAATAAATAAATAATGAAACCTTACCACCATGCAGGATTAAGGTTTTGGTTTCTCAAGACGCAGTCGCAACGACACATAGCGGTCGCAACATGACGCTTCTACATCATTTACTATCTGAGAGAAGAGATTACGCAAAAAAACAAAGACTAAAAAGAAGACTAAAAAGAGAGCCCTGAGGGAACAATAATATCAGTTCCAAAATCATTGGGTTAAGGAAAATCGATCTCATCCAGAATCTGTACATCATCCCACAAGCGGTAGAGGTGTATGTAGGTGTGCGAGTGGTGGCGGCCTGACGAACTGGCGGCCGAGCGGCCTGGCGGCCAGGCGGCCATTAGCGAGATATGAAAGAACAGGTCAGCGCGGCCCTAATCGACGCCGCAATCCATCACCTACGTGAATAGGTGAGCCGGTAGCGTCCGCAGCCGACGCTGAGGTAAATATATATTGGAATTATTTTACATGTAAGCATGGACAGTTTGTAGAGGTTATAAATGAACTGATAGATGCCAGGGGTATATAATGTGTATTTTTTAATATAATTGAAAACACGATAATAATTAGCTTTGTTTTTATATCCCTTACATGTTGTTCTTATCTACTATTTCGTGTTGTGTACTTATTTATTTATGTGTTAGTAATGTTAGTTTTATACTTAATCAATTTTAGTATTGTTAGGTGTAAGGGCCGCCTATTGCGGTAAAAGCCTCCTGCAAACCGTTCCAGCTCTCTCCTTTGCCAGTCTGGGCCATAAGTTGCCGGCTATTTGTACGATGTCGTCACTCCATCTTTTAAATGGTCAACCCTTCCTTCTTTTTTTATCTATTGGGTACCAATCCGTAATTATTTGTGACCATCTTTCATCCATAGCTCTCTGAATATGACCTGACCATTTCCATGTTAGTGCCAGGACCTGTTTGACCGCATCTCTTGCCTTTGTTCTTTTCCTTAACAGTGAACTTTTAACTTTATCTTTCAATTTGATGTTCATGAAACTTCGTTCTATTCCCCTTTGACAACTCCTTATTTTATTTAAGAGTGACTTTTTGAGAGAGCAGGCATGCGGAGGTAAGGACCGGCGGTAGGCAGATGTTCATCGCTTTCGTTTTCAGTTTTGTGGGTATGGAACCTTTGAAAATTTCCTTCATAGACCAGTATTTGTTCCACATATTGTTCACTCTGCGATCGATTTCTTTCTCTGTACAGGATTTTATTGAAAATACGATGTGAGGTTATTGTCTGTGTGGGACGTGAAATCATAGCGCGATCACATAAAGAATAATATATTTTGTTGACAGTTAGTACCGCATCGCTCGATAGATGGCGTTGGCGTCAAAATAGATCGCGCTATGGTTTCATTACGCGCATTTGGTTGGGTCCGATGGATTATTTTTATTTTTGTGAGCAGCGCACCTATCGGAATTATTTGTAACTAAATTATACATATTAAACGGGTGATTACGTAATTCAGTGGTGTTATTTACGAGAACCCTCCAAGTCGATCCTCGGTACATATGGTCCTTGTCGAGTCGGATACGGTCGTGAGTGTTTTTGGTGGTCACTGGTGGTGGTAGTGACTGCCACCCTACGCGTCGTTACTGGGCAGTGGATCGCTGTCCAGAGCAGCCCCTTCAGCGGGTACCAGGTGAGAGGTGCCCAGGAGTTGAAGGTGGAGCCGGGTGGAACTGGAGCCAGAGGAGCAGCCTTTTGGAGCCAAGGCAGCCAGGAGCCAGGACTGGCTCTGACACCCTGGAGGAACAGCGCGAGGGAGGTAAAAGCGGACCGAAGTAAGCGGCTAAGCAGAGGGCGCCACTTGTATGGTGCAAGTGTCGATCATCAGAGTGAGTGAGTGAACAAATCGTGAGTACATTTAAATAAATAATCTATTAAAAAGTGCAGTTCGGTTCACTTCGGACTTGTAAAATATTTTCGATAAAAGTGGTTGGAACGGGGAACCTATGTTCAAACGTAAAATATCAAAGTTGCAGTTCTCAAACACTTGTAAAAATTGTGATTCTGACTTAAGTTTGTTGGCGATCAGTTTGAAGAAGTTCAACGTGTTTTAGAGACATTAAGTTTAATAGTTCTGATTGCTATCTTAGGTCTATTATTATAAATTTAAAGTGTACCTTATTTGTATTTCTTATTGTATTTGTTGTTCTTGTTTATAAACATGGAGGCCTATAGTGATGTTCAGGAGGATATTAAATCCAAAATTGAAAAGGCTAAAACTAATTTTAAAAAATGTCCCAAGGATCGACTTACGGTCTCATACGTTGAAACACGTTTGGAAAGCTTGGAACAGCATTGGAATATGTTTTACACTACGCACTTAAAAATAATTAGCGAGATTAAACGATCAGATTTAGGTAATTCAAACTATCACAAGAATCGTGTGTTTGATGATGTAGAGGAAATGTATGTGTTATTCAAGAGTGATCTAAAAGAACTGTTATGTGAAGGTAAAACGGTGCAATATAGCGACAAACATAGTAGTTCAGGAGATAGTCAGGAAGTTTCTAATTTTAAATTACCTGAAGTGAAAATTCCTGTGTTCTCTGGTAAATACCTCGAGTGGCAGACCTTTCGGGACCTATTTGTCGGGTTAATCCATAATAATAAAAGGCTGGATGATGCACAGAAAATGTACTATCTCAAAGGGTATTTAACCGGAGACGCAGAACACTTGTTAAGAAATGTAAATGTTACTTCCGATAATTATAAGGCAAGCTGGGAAAAATTAGAATCGATGTATAATAACAAAAGATTTCTGGCAAATGGTATTTTAAAACGTTTATTCGGTCAAAAGGTTTTAACGGTAGAATCAGCTACGGATATTAAAAGGTTAATCAGTACTACATCTGACTGTGTGGGGTCATTAAAAAATTTAGGTATTGATGTAGCATCCTGGGACATCTTGATTATTCATATAGCTAGTACAAAGTTAGATAAAGATACCAGAAAAGCCTGGGAGATGCAGGTAGCTTCCGATACTACAGATGATTTGCCTACGTTTAAACAGTTTAGTGAATTTTTAATAAGTCGCTTCCGCGGTTTAGAAAATCTGGATAGCAAAATAGATAAAAACCCTAAAAGTACACAGTCATTCCATGTAGTAAAAGATAAAAAAAATATTACTTGTGCATATTGTTCAGCTGACCATCGAATTTCATCTTGCCCAAAGTTTTCTAAAGAGTCTATTGATAGTCGTCGAAACATTGTAAAAGAAAAGAACTTATGCTTTATTTGCCTAAATAGTAACCACTCTGCTAGGTTCTGTAAAAACACTCACAGGTGCCAGGTGTGTAAACGCCGCCACCATTCTTTGCTACATCCCACGGGTGGGTCTGGGTCGGTTATTGGTGAGGGTAGTTCGGCTGCTCGCGAGGGAACCTCATTGATTGCTAATGAGGAAAAAGATGTTGCCGCACAAGCGGAGGAAAAACCAGTAGTCTCATGTCTTTCGACAGGAAACAAGCAAGCGGTGTTATTAAGCACAGCCTTATTAAAGGCTGAGTCAAAACATGGGACTTACCGGGTAGTTAGGGCGTTACTGGATCAGGGATCACAGGGATCCTTTGTAACGGAATCCATGGTCCAGTATTTGGGTTTGAAGAAAATACCTTCAAAAAATACGGTGGTAGGTGTAGGTGGAGACAAAAGCACTACGTCGACTGCCAAGGTAGTGGTCACGATTGGCTCGAGATTCGATCCAACGTTCAAACTGCAGGTAAACGCGTACGTTCTGAAATCGGTTACGGCTTTTCTCCCGTCTACCGAGGTATCCAGGGTAGAATGGGTAGACTTAATCGATACCGAGTTGGCTGATCCGGAATATTTCAGGCCTAATAAAGTTGATATTTTATTGGGTGCTGAAGTATACAGCCAGGTGATTCGGGACGGTGTAAAGAAGAACGCAAAGGGGACGCTCTTAGCGCAGAGCACCGCTTTAGGCTGGATATTGTCGGGGGCAGTCGAAGTGGACAATGGGCTTAACATTCACACACATATTACGGTGATGCACTCCAGTGTCCAAGATGATGATATGTTAAGAAAATTTTGGGAGTTAGAGGCGGAACCATCTGCAAAAAAGATGCTCACGGAGGATGAAGTCAAATGTGAACAATTGTTTACGACTTCGACATTGCGTAATAAAGATGGCAGGTATGTCGTCAGACTACCGTTGCGGGATGAACAGCTGGTTGGCAAGTTTGGCGAGTCTAAATGTATAGCGGAAAAAAGACTTAAAGGTTTAGAATTAAAATTAGGAAGGAATAATCAATTAAAACAAGATTACGGAAAGGTTATACGTGAATATTCTGAATTACAACATATGGAAAAGGTATCACAAGACAACATAAAATTAAAAGAAGCAATATACTTACCACATCACGCCGTCGTCCGCGAGGATAAGGATACGACCAAGGTTCGGGTCGTATTCGATGCTTCCTGTAAGGGTTCAAATGGGATGTCACTGAATGACAATTTGTTGATTGGACCCACCTTGCAGGCAGAACTTCGACATATTATTATGCGTTGGAGATCATATGAGATATGTTTGGTTGCCGATATAATCAAAATGTATCGACAAGTATTGGTTAACAGGAAAGACACGATATTTCAGCGCATACTTTGGAGGGATAGTCCTGAAAAGAAAATAGAAGAGTACGAACTGGTGACTGTAACATTCGGTACCGCATCAGCACCATACTTGGCAGTTCGTGCCCTTCACCAAGTAGCTTATGATGAGTGTGAAGATAGTCCTGAAATAAAGAAAATTATTTTAAATGATTTCTATATGGATGACTTGATGACTGGAGCTGAAAACATAGAAAAAGGCATGAAAATCTTCACAGAAATGAATGATACTTTGAGTAGAGGCGGATTTAAGTTGCAAAAGTGGATGAGCAATAGTAAAGAATTATTAAATAATATAAGAAATGAGAAAGGATCTACACATGAAGACTTAAGAATAAAGATGGATGATATAACAAAAATATTAGGACTTACCTGGAATTCAAGCGAAGATGTCTTCCAATACTCTCTGGAACTCCCTAATATTACTGGACCTGTAACAAAAAGAAAAATTATTTCCGAAATAGCGCGTTTGTTTGACCCTCTGGGATGGTTAGCGCCTAGCATTATATTAGCTAAAATATATATACAAAAATTGTGGTTGGCAGGATTAGATTGGGATAAAGAAATCCCAAGTAATTTAGAACAAGAATGGAGTACTTACCATCACAGCTTGGCTTCTCTGGTTCAGATTAGAATTCCTCGATGGTTACATACTACTTCTAATAACACGAAGTCAGAGTTACACGGGTTTTCAGACGCATCGAAGTTAGCATATGCAGCAGTCGTTTACCTTAGGGTGGTGGATAATATGGGAAATGTTCATACGTCACTAATAACATCCAAAACAAAGGTGGCACCTATTAAACAAGTATCCATCCCAAGACTGGAACTCTGTGGAGCAGTGCTGGTTACTAAGCTAATAGCGGAAGTAGGTGAAGTTATGGGAATACCAAAGGCTGATTGGCATGTATGGACCGATAGTGTATATTTTCAACTTGAACGATGTAACCAATATTTTGTAAAAATATTATGATTTAAAAGAGTGTCCGTGGAGTTTCTTGCCCGTTCTTCTCCATAGGGATCTACTACGCTTTGGAATGGGCAACTAGCTTCATCTTTCTGACTGACCGACCCATTGACAATTCAAAAGTGCCTGTAATTGGTTTATTTGAAATAAATGCTTTGAGTTTGAGTTTGAGTTTGAGTGAAGTAGTATTGGCATGGTTAAATTGTCATCCTAGCCGCTGGAAAACATTTGTGGCCAATCGAGTTTCTGACATTTTAACCACATTGGATACGTATCACTGGGCACATGTGCCCACTAAGCAAAATCCAGCAGATTGTGCGTCGCGAGGTGTTTCTCCATCAGAACTTGTAGGTATCTCTATATGGTGGGAAGGGCCGAGCTTCCTAAAAGAGCCGGTTATCGAGTACAAAAGGCCTAAACATCTTGTAACGCGTTTAGAAGAAATCAAGGTACACACATCTACGTTGGATGTAACCTTTTGGAACAGATTTTCGACACTGCCAAGAATGATCAGAGTTATAGCTTATTGTCGTCGGTTTTTAAGACTACAAAGGCAAGGAATTAGGTCGAAACATTTGGGTAAGCAAGAACTGGAAGAGGCAACAGAGGTATGTGTGAAGAAAGGTCAAGAAGAAGGATTAGCAAATGAATTGGAAGAATTAAGGAAAAATCAGATATATCAGAAAAAAGGGGGTCTAAAATCATTAAATATATTTTTGGACGCAAAAGGAATTATAAGAGTGGGAGGACGGCTTGAGAGGTCCCAATTAAATTATGATCGGGTTCATCCCATTCTTATACCGAAAGATTCCTTTCTAACAAGTCTCCTAATTGCCGATGCACACCAAAAAACTATGCATGGAGGGCCGCAAATCATGATAACCTATTTGCGGTCTAAATATTGGATCATAGGAGTTAAGCTTTCAGTTAAAAAGTATGTAAGGGAATGTGTTAAATGCATGAGACATGCATCTAAAGTTAGGACACAATTAATGGGACAATTACCTTCGGCACGGGTTACACCCAACAAGCCGTTTCTGTGTAGTGGAGTGGATTATGCGGGCCCTATCAACATAAGGGTATCAAAGGATCGAGGAAACAGATCCTACAAGGGCTACATAGCATTGTTCATATGCATGTCTACTAGAGCAGTGCATTTAGAAGCTGTCAGTGAACTCAGCACAAAAGGCTTTCTGGCTGCGTTCAAGAGATTTGTGGCAAGGCGTGGTCGATGCGCTGAGTTACACAGCGACAATGGCACCAATTTCGTGGGAGCAGCACGAGAATTACGGTACTTATTTACTAAAGAAAAGTCCAATCTCAATCTAGAAGTAGCGGAGGAACTTGCCACCAATGGTACTGAGTGGCATTTTATTCCTCCTCACTCGCCAAACTTTGGGGGCCTCTGGGAGGCAGGAATAAGGTCGACAAAATATCACCTTAAGAGAGTGGTAGGAAACTCCACGCTAACCTATGAGGAAATGGCAACGGTATTGGCCCAAATAGAAGCTTGCCTTAATTCGAGACCGTTATCTTATGTCGAGGATCAAGATAAGTTAATAATTTTAACTCCAGGTCATTTTCTGGTGGGGGAACCACTCGTTCTACCTCCGGACTCGAATTATGAAGGGGGTCATGCAAGTAGTTTACGGCGATGGCAACTCCACCAGAGAATGATGCAGGATTTCTGGCATAGATGGTCGCACGACTATCTTCACCAATTCTTGCAGAGGCATAAGTGGGCCTACAAAACCCCGGAACCATCCATTGGTGACGTGGTTTTAGTGAAGGAGGATAATTTGCCCCCTGGCAGGTGGTTACTAGGTAGGATTACAGTTAAACATCCGGGGCCGGATGGGGTTACCCGGGTTGTTACGTTACGTACACAATCGTCTACCATAAAAAGACCGACATCCAAATTATGTGTGCTCCCTGTAACCGATTGAATTTGTAACTTTGTTCTTATGTAAAACACTATAAGTTATATTATTTTGTGTATTTTGTTAGCATAGTTATTGCCTAGATTTTATGACTTCTGTTGTTAATTTCGTTAAGCTCCTCACCAATGACATGGGCACACCCTCTGTCTCACATCTTTACACACCCCAAATTACTTTGGCACGGTGGGCGGTGTTGAAGGACATTGGGCAGTGATGTCCTTGGTGGGCGGTATGTCTGTGTGGGACGTGAAATCATAGCGCGATCACATAAAGAATAATATATTTTGTTGACAGTTAGTACCGCATCGCTCGATAGATGGCGTTGGCGTCAAAATAGATCGCGCTATGGTTTCATTACGCGCATTTGGTTGGGTCCGATGGATTATTTTTATTTTTGTGAGCAGCGCACCTATCGGAATTATTTGTAACTAAATTATACATATTAAACGGGTGATTACGTAATTCAGTGGTGTTATTTACGAGAACCCTCCAAGTCGATCCTCGGTACAGTTATAATTTAAATAAAAAAAAAAAATCAATTTCTGAAGTATTTGTCAATTTTCCAATTCAATATTTAGATATAACTTAGGCACTTATAATGTTTGCGATGTAGCATGGTGCGGGTCACAGGTGACAGAAAGGCTACATTTATTTAATTTACTGCAGTGGTTACTGATTCCGTATTTTACAACTACGATACGTACGAGATTGTGTACATAATACGGAATCAGTAGTAACTGCAGTAAATGTACCCTTTCTGTCACCTGTCACCCGCACCATGCTGCACCGCAAACAGTACAGATTAAGGTTGACCAGTGCAATGAGCCTCATAATTATTACTTTACTCCATTTACAATAAGATTAGACATTTAAACAAACCTTTTTTACAATCTGTTCAACCGATTTTGACTTCTATTCCGTAGGTTTAAGGATGGCATTAAAGGCAAAAAGTGGTTACAATACCAACTTTTTACTGCAGCTGCCATTTGTCATGCCACCAACGCAATAGAAGTCAAAATCGGTTGAACAGACTGTAAAAAAGGTTTGTGTAATCTTAAATGAAGTATAGGTGAGTCGAAAGGACTATATTCTCTTCGGAATACTACATTTACCTACTAAAACTGTTTGCACCTTTAGAAGTACCTAAAGTATTAATTAGTGAGAGTAGGATTGTGTTGCAGACGCTACGTTGCCGTGAGTGACGGGACACACGCGTGCAATTACATCAAGCTGCCTCGCACCAAACGTTACCATCGATAAATTATTATTATATTTAGGAGGACCGTTAGTACTTACGAATGACCAATGGTGGAATTTTCTTTATTTAATCATTGACGCAAAGAAATTTCTTGTTATTAAAGTTTATTGTGGTCAAAGTGGTTAAAACATTTTCCTGAAGTGCATCGATTTAAGAAATTGAACTATAACTGCTTTGACTTTACTACCTACCTACTAAATAAATAAACAAAAATAAAATAAAAATCTAAAAAAAACAATATAAATTTAAAAAAATCATTAGAAAAATATAAATAAATATCATATCCTAACATTTCTAAATATTTCATTTTAGGTAGTTGCCTCCTTTGGTCTGCGTTGCGTGTGCTCTCCGCTTTTAGGTATATTTAAGACTAGCTTTTGCCCGCGGCTTCGCCCGCGTGGATGTCGGGAAATATCCCACGGGAACGTACTACTGGGAATTCCTTGCTTATTCCTTGTCTACTTGTTAAAATTTCAGCTTTCTAGGTCAGTCAGTCAATCAGCCAGGTTTTCTCTTTTTATATAGATAGATTGATAGTTTCTGCCAAAATTCTGAAATTCCGTGCTGCTGATGCGTTGCTTGCCCACACTATTATTTTGTTTTTGCTTAGCGTTCTTTCTGATTTTTTTTTCTTTTTGCTCGGCACCACAGTCCTAGAGTGATATTAAATATGCCTATAGCCTTCCTTAAGAATTGGGCTATCAAATGCAAAAATAACTATTAAAGTCCGCCTGGTAGTTCCAGAGATTAGCGCGTTCAAACAAACAAAATAAGTGTGTGTCTCAGCTTCGACGCAGACTGGAGTTTACTCCTGTTTTTTGTGCCGACTTTCTATTTATCGGAGATTTCTTTCGGGCAGGGTTTCTTCAATGCATCAATGCTATAAAAAAGCAACTTTAAGGTATAAAGGCACTCGTCATCCCTCCCCGTCTCCCTGTAAGCCCCCTCTCGCCTCTCCTCCTCTCCCTATAATTCTCCTCTCACCCCCCACCCCTTCCCTCCCCTCTCACCCTCCTTTATCATCCTCCTCACCACCCCCTCTCACCCCCTCATCCACCTCATTCCCTCTCCCTCTCACCCTCTCACCACATCCTCTTCCCGCTAACTTACCCTCCCCCTTTTACCCCCTCTCACCCCTCCTCCTCTCCCTTTAATCTTCCTCTCACGCCCCTCCCCTTTTCACCCCCTCACCCTCCTCTATCATCCCCCGCACCGCTCCCTCTCATCCCCTCTCACCCCATCACCTACCCCATCACCTACCCCATCCCCTCTCCCTCTCACCCTTTCACCACATCGCCTTCCCGCTAACCTCCCCTTCCCCTTTTTACCCCCTCTCACACCCCTTCACCGCTTTTTCCTCGCCCTTTACCCTCGCCAACTCCCCCTCACCCTCTCTCCATACCCTCCCCACTCACTACATCCTCCCCCTGACTACAACCTCCTATCCCTCTCCAACTCTTCCCGCTCTCCAATCAATCAGTCAAAGTCTCAACTTAATCTCTCTTCAATCAATCAGTGCTATACAAGAAGCAACTTTAAGGTGTAAAGGCACTCGTCGCTACCCCTCTTTCACCCCTCGCCTTCTCCCTCTAACCCCTCTTTCAACCTTACTCCTCTCCCTCTAACCCCCTCTCACCCATCTCTCCTTCCCACCTCTCACCACCCCCTCTCACCCCTTTCAACCCCCTCACCGCCCCCTCTCACCCCCTAACCCTCCCCATCCCCATCCCCCTTTCCTTCTTACCGGGCTCACCAAATCCCCTTCCCGCTTACCTCCCCCTTCACTGGTTTCTCTCTCCCTCTACCCTCAACAACTCCTCTTCTCCCCCTCTTCCCCCTCTCCACCTCCTTCCCCCTCACACCCTCCTATTCCTCTCCTCCTTCATTGATTATGCTCCCCTTCTCCCTCCTCATCACACCCTCCCCTTCCTCCTTGCCCTTCTAAGTGGGTACTTAGGAGGGCAAAGAGGAAGGGTAGGGGGTCCTCCCCTTCCCTCTTTCCTTACTCACCACCCTTCCACTTCTGCTCCCCTCACCCTCTATCCTTCCCTCTGGAGGAAAAACTATGAATGACAAATTTTATTACTTGCTTAGGCAAGTATTTATGCCAAGTTTCAAGTTAATTAAGCAAATGAATATTTTTTTTCATATAAACTATATTCCCTGTTTTCACCCCCACAAGGGTGGAATTTAAAAAAACTGCTTGGAATATTTCCGTAACTTGACTGAAAGATTATTACCACGAATTTTCGAGTTAATCAAGCCCCACATTAAAACTTGCTCACTTAGATAAATATTCGTGCCAAGTTTCAAGTCTATTAACTCAAGGAACAAGATTTTTCATACAAACTTTGGACCCCCGTTTCACCCCCTTTTTTTTTTTTGTGGATGGGAAATCATCACATGACTTCTCCCGCTCTGGGCAGAGCGGGAGTGCGTGTCAGACTAAAACCCACACATGTTCCTTCAGTTGCCCGTACCAGGGCCACGGTATCTCTTTCGAACTACCCGTGACCCCGGCGGCATCGGCCCAATTGACCCCGTCACTGCTGACATCTCTTTGAGGCGCGCGTGGAACACAACGCGCCATCGACCCGGGCCTGGTCCTTACCGGACGGCGAGCTGCCCATTACTCGTCGTCCGCAAGCCCGCGCCTACGGTGGCCGGGAATCGGCAATCGATTCCCGCCGCCCAGGGCGTCTCCTACGGCGGCTAGGGGTGCGAGGGCGCGGCTGTTGCCTCTCCCTCACGCGTTCCGCTTCCTCCTTCGCGAGCATTACTGCTTCGCAGAAGGAGGTGACGGCTTCCCATGCACTCTCGCTCCGCACCATGACCTAGACCAGGTTTGGACGCGAGAGATCGCCGCCGCCGATCGCCTCCGTGAGAACACGGCGATGCTCCGCCCAAGCCGGGCAGACCTCCACTGTATGCTCCACCGTGTCCTCCGGGCGATCCACACAATGGTGACACCTGAGCGTTTCCTCCCGCCTTATCCGAAACAGGAACCTCCTGAAACAACCGTGTCCGGTGAGGACCTGCGTCAGGCGGAAGGTGAGGACGCCGTGGCGCCTCTCCAACCACTCCTCAAAGAGGGGACTTATCGCCGCAATTGTGGCGTGCCCACCGTTTCACCCCCTTAGAGGGTGAATTTTGAAAAATTACGTGCCAAATTTGGAACCCAGCGGTTTGGGCTGTGAGTTGATATGTCAGTCAGTCAATCAGTCAGTCAGTTTCTTCTTTTATATATTTAGATAAATTATGTTTGTTACATAAATACATATATAAACTCACGCCTTCTTTCCATGAGAGTAGGCAGACACGTCAGGCGCGTAGTACTCGCAACCGGCGCGCGTGTATGACCAGATGTATGAACGGAAATGAGGCAAAAGGAGATCGTAGCAGGTAGCGGTTCTAGCGGTTCTATAGTTTCTGCCTTCCACCTTTATGTTTATTCCAGGAGTTTTATCGTACACAATGACATCATGTTTTAACTGAATGATTAGAGAAAGCGAGAAAGGAGAAACATCAACTTAAAATGAAAATAAGTTCACCGGCAACTTAGCAACCCATAACGACCACGCGCCATAACAATTCAAACAACTACCGACTACACGGAATGCATTGTACTTCCATTGCCATCCATTGCCTTCCATTGCATATCGGGAATGAATGATTTGTATAAGGTTCCAAATATTTATTTTTTTTTGGATTGACAGAACTGTTTTCCATTTTGGCGGCGAGTTTGAGTTGCATTTGTTATTTAGATTAAATACAGTGCTGTTTTTAGTTAGATCATTTATAGCGTGTATTGCGAATTTTTTAATGATCTGTAATAATGGACAAAAACATCGAAAATGAACAAAGAGTTTGTCTTAAATTTTGCATCGCCAATGGAATTTCGTGTTCGGATTCCCTGTAAATGTTAGGTAGGTACAGTAGGCTTACGGTGAATCGACTTTTTCGAAACACGTGCTTATGAGTGGTACAAAGCGTTCATAAGCGGTGAGATGAAACATTTGCCTCGCTCTGGTAGGCTATCAACGTCTTCAACTGAAGTTAACATCGCAAAAGAGAAGGAAATAATGACTGAAAATCCTCATTCATGTTTGAGAGACAGCCGCTGAACTTTCTATGTCTCACGACTAGGTCCGTACTATTTCAAATAATCACTTGAATATGAAACATGTTGCCGCTCGGCTAGTCTCAAAAATTTTCTCCAAAAACTCAATCGCATAAGAGTCGCTGAGGACATGCTACAACGAGTCAATTCCGACCCAACATTCATGAAACGCATTGTTACTGGTGACGAGCCGTGGGTTTATGAGTTTGGCATGCAAACTAGTCAATAAGCTTCGGAGTGGTGTCTTCTAACTGAACCGAAACCGAAAAAACCACGCCAAAGTCGATCAAAAGTCAAAGTCATGTTGACCGTTTTCTTTGACTATCGCGGTGTTGTGCACTCGGAATTCTTGCCGGAAGGTCAAACAGTAAACAAAGAATATTATTTGAGCGTTATGCGGCGTTTAAGAGAGCAAATTCGACGAAAAAGGCCATCGAATCAAATACCATCGAGTAACCACCTTATTTACCAGTTATGGCTCCAGCCAACTTCTTTCTCTTGCCTAAACTCAAATTACCACTTAGTGGGACCCGTTTTCATTTGGTAGAAGACATAAAGGAGAATTCGTGGCGAGAACTGAACTCAATTCCGGAAAAAGCGTTTAAAAAATGTTTTGATGATTGGATTATTCGTTGGCGTAAGTATATCGTTTCTGAAGGAGCATACTTTGAAGGCGATAAAATAACTTTGGATGAATAATTAGCATATTGTGTATTATTGATCGTCTCCGGTACTTTCTTGACAGAGTATAATCAGCTGCAATGTTTACATCTAAATATTATATATCACAAAACGGTGCATTAAAAGAGTTAGCACCTACGGCGCTTCGACCTCGTCACATATCTTCACAATCATTACACTTGATCACTGGCTAGGTCGCCCATTGTGTGCTGTATCTAAGCTGACACCAATGCACAATAGAAAATAGTACTCGTACACATACGTCAGCACGTATTGTCATGGTCCTAGACTCGTCTTACGTGGGTTGAGGTAGGTTACTGCCTCAGTTATTGGTTTGGCATATATTGTCATGGTCCTAGACTCGTCTTACGTGGGTTGAGGTAGGTTACTGCCTCAGTTATTGGTTTGGCATATATTGTCATGGTCCTAGACTCGTCTTACGTGGGTTGAGGTAGGTTACTGCCTCAGTTATTGGTTTGGCATAATTATATTGTCATGGTCCTAGACTCGTCTTACGTGGGTTGAGGTAGGTTACTGCCTCAGTTATTGGTTTGGCATATATTGTCATGGTCCTAGACTCGTCTTACGTGGGTTGAGGTAGGTTACTGCCTCAGTTATTGGTTTGGCATATATTGTCATGGTCCTAGACTCGTCTTACGTGGGTTGAGGTAGGTTACTGCCTCAGTTATTTGTTTGGCATATATTGTCATGGTTCTAGACTCGTCTTACGTGGGTTGAGGTAGGTTACTGCCGTAGTTATTTGTTTGGCATATATTTTGCACATACGGAGATACTTTCGACGGACGCTTTTATTTTGAAGATTAGTTTTATCAGTCGTATCGTAGTGCGTTAGACCGTCATCAGTGGGTTGATAGAGTTTTGTTAATTTATACCAACAGTTCTAATTGCTTTCTGGTGGGCATTTAGTGGAGTTTGTAATAGTACTGTGCTCTACCCTCGATTATATCATCGACACATTTCAACAGATGCGAATGTAAATACGTTTTAAATGCGATATTTTCACGGCACATGTCTGTAAAAAGATCTCACACTCAGTTTCAATCTGCCGGTAAACATATTACGCGTCACCCATGGATCCAATCGAGGCGCATCTGCACGTTCTGATTGCGCGCCATAAGGCGGCGGACTCATCTGCTAATCCATTAGCCACCTCGGCCCATATTTAATTGTGAACCCTCTGTGCGTTGCACCTAAGCGATTGTCCGCGGACGCACATGTCGTGCCCTAACGTATAAAATTTGATAAATCGCACCGCCAACATGTGAA
This sequence comes from Cosmia pyralina, assembly GCA_946251885.1. Classification (NCBI taxonomy): domain Eukaryota; kingdom Metazoa; phylum Arthropoda; class Insecta; order Lepidoptera; family Noctuidae; genus Cosmia; species Cosmia pyralina. The sequence continues at coordinate 791,936 of OX276348.1, read as the reverse complement.
CTACCCTCTCAGCTTAAACGGCCCGTATTTCGTAACCATTGCTGAATTGATCTAGGAATATGAAACTTATGCCACTAACATTAGATTTAGTTTTCGGTTGGTCAACAGAAAGTATAAGTTATCATCGTTTAGGTACGCACGTTTAGATGTAGATGTTCGAGTTTGAATTTTACATGAAACTAACAAGGTTTCTTTTGGGATAGAGGCAGGGAGATAATTGTAAGGTTTGACGGGCGGAATGGCAAATGCACTTTAGTGAATGCCCGTGCAGTAACTGATTTCGCGAGGGACGTAGGTAAGATAATGCAGATGTTTGAGGGCCCGAGGTAGCCCCTCCGAGGAGGGCCTCACATTGATGACAGAAGCAATTTGCAGTGACGTTTTCGATTAATATAAATGTATTACATTACCTTTGCGTATGGTGAAATGGCATAATGCACTGAAGCGGATGAAAGATATTAAAATGAATAAAGCTTAACAGGGTATAGGTATATATAGATAACATTTTTTTTTTTTTTTTTGTTAGCTTGTATTATCCCAATCATGGGTAAAGGCCTCCCACTACACTCCTTCCACAGTTCGCGCGTTCTTCTTCATGTTTTGGCGGAATCTGTCTCACGTGGCCTGCTGCGGCCCCACCCCTCTGTCAGGGCACCAGTTCTGTGCTACCTGGGCCCACAGTTTGTCCGGCATGCGACAGACATGTCCTGCCCAGTCCCATTTAAGTTGGGCAGACTTTTGAGCCACGTCAGCTATCTTTGTTTTGGAGCGCAGTATTGTGTTTCGAACACGATCCGTTAATGTAACGCCTAGTATACTGCGCTCCATTGCTCGTTGGAATACCTTGAGTTTGGACTTCTGGATGTTAGTCAAAGACCGAGAGTGATTACAATAAAAATAAACAAACTAGCGCAGCAATATTTAAGATTACAGCCTGAACAATAACTTAAAAACCTGTTTCCATCCAGATTCCAAATTGAATTACCTAAATATTCCGCTTCTGTCCATAAAAATTGAATTTGTAAACTTGGAACATTCGAGTTTGAAACGAATAAAAACGATCCATCAATTGCGAATCGTCCGCGCACCGCTAAACTTTCACCGTGAGCGAATCGATACTAAATTAGCTAATGGAAACTTGATAGCGAGCAAAAAACCGAATCCCCGTAAACCCCCATAAGCGCATTTTGCAACGATAAATCTCTGCATTGTCCCGTTTGACGACAGATGGCGCTTTATGCCACCCTCTACAGGTAACTTTATACTCCCAATTGTGTACATGAGCCATAAAGCGCTTCACAAAATGCTGTATAATTTCGTTGTTCAGTAGGGTAGCGATGGAAGCGCTAATGTGTAAGGTAACAGCATTAGACACGTACAATAGAATATTCAATTATGTAAATGCGCGAGGTGCGGGACATGTGTGCGACTGTGCGCGCGCGCCACTGCCATTTTTGTGTGGATTACCGACGCGTTTGAATAGTAACGGCCGGATTATTGGCGCACGACTATTTTAATGTGTTGCGATGAATTTTGAATGAATGTGATCGATTTAATTGTTCTAGCATTGTAATGTTGTACACATTAGCGTTATATGTGTTCGCTGGAACCAACTCTAGTAGGGTTACCTACCTATTAATGTTTTTGAAGCTAGTAAAATAACAGATAAACAATTTATATAGACACTAGCTTTCGCCCGCGGCTTCGGCCACGTATATGTCGGAAATTAACCCACAGGAACCTACTACCGGGATAAATAGTGTTAATGCAGGTTATAAACTATCTGTGTGCCAAATTTCATCCAAATCCGTTCAGCAGTTTCTGCGTGATTGAGTAACAAACATCTAAACAGACAAACTTTCACATTTATAATATTAGTAGAATAATAGAATCGCACAACACAAATTCTACTTATTATATAAATAAAAAAACTTTTTTACAAAAAAATACAACCGACTTCCAAAAACAACACTACAAAGTGAAAAATAACTTTAATTTCGGAAGTTGGTGTCGGTGTTAAATGTATTTTCGTTTTTTGCCACCGACTTCCGAAATTAAAGTTATTTTTCACTTTGTAGTGTTGTTTTTGGAAGTCGGTTGTATTTTTTTGTAAAAAAGTTTTTATTTTTCACTTTTTAATTGTGTACCTACCCCACACAAATTCTAATACCACTATCTGCAAAACAAACTACATAGAACATCATCCATATAAACGTGGGGAAAAAATACGTATTATTGAAGCTAACTCAAAAACTACCAAAGCAAAGTTAATCAATTTTATATGGGACCAACTGTGATGTATACCCTCTCGAATAAAACAAAAAAAATCCAAATCGGTCCAGCCATCTTCGAGTAATCGGGGAACATACATAAAAAAAAAAAAAAAAGGTTCCGACAAATTGAGAACCTCCTCCTTTTTGAACTCGGTTAAAAATCAATTTCCGAATGTATACCTACGCGCATCACTTCAGAACGGTTGCTCATATTTGGCTAATTCTATTTTGTTGTGTTTGTAATTATCAGGACAAGGTTTGTATGATAGATTGTTTTTGGAAAATTCACCGGAAAATTCGGAAATTTGGATGGTATTTTTGTATGAAGACAGACAACTAATTTTTTCTACGTTTGTTGTTTTTTTGTCTAGTAAAAGAACACTGTTGTTTGTTTGTTTTCAACCGACTTCAAAAAAAGGAGGAGGTTCTCAATTCGGTTGTATTTTTTTTTATTATGTTTGTTACCTCAGAACTCCGTCATTTATAAACCGATTTGGAAATTTCTTTTTTATTTGAAAGGATATACTTCCAGATTGGTCACATTTCTATCAAAATCCAGTTCTGATGATGGGATCCTCATGGATCCCATCATCAGAACTGGAATCAGAACTGGAATTCCTCATGGAATTGAGGGAACTCCTCAAAAATTATAGGCATACATATAGCGATTTTGGTATTTTCATCAACAAATCAAGCATTTGCATTCAGAAAGTAGCATCTGGTGAAGTGGAACTGATGAAGAAGACCACAGTTGGCCACGGGAACTTCTCAACGATAATAAGTATTTCACGGGTGGCGATAAGATATCTCGATTAAGATAGTTATAGGGCGTTGCTTTTCTAGATATACAAACAAATGAGTTCATAAAGCATAATGTAAATAATCTTCAATTATCCATTATGCACGCTGAACTCATCGGTATTGCAGAGTCACTGTCATGCATTAGATCAATTAATATAGAGACTAATTTTGTAATATTTACCGACGCTAAAAGTGCACTTCACCATTTAGTGCGATGTACACATATGATCAGGGGTATCCCTTTGGCTTATTACATATTAAGTACCTTACGAACTTAACACTATAAATAGGAAAGTAATATTGCAATGGATACCTTCCCATATTGGTCTAGTTGGTAATGAAGCTGTAGATAAATTGGCCAGAGAAGCTGTGGTTGATGGTATTAATTCCAATTGCTTGCCTTTCTACACGAATTTAATCGGTACTGTTAAAGAGTTTTTTACCAAATTGTGGTCTGGATTTTTTGACAAAAGATCACTTACCAAAGGAATTTGGTACAGAACCTTGCAACCAGCTTTGCCTCGAGTCCCTTGGTTTGAAAAATGCAATATGGGAAGGTATGACATTGTGACGAGTTTTAGACTTCGCTCAGGACACATTCCATTAAATAAGTTTGGATTCTTGATGAGAAAAGTTAATTCTTCGAATTGTGCTGAATGTGATATTATAGAGGACGTATATCACATCTTGATGGAATGTGTTCGTAACGAAGCATTTAAATATTATGATTCTTCAAAACGAGGTGTCTCCTTTCAATGTTGGATGGTGTAATAGCATTTTGTCTTTCCCTCTTTCGGAGGAGGCCAAGTTGCTATATAGACTTACACATATAGGTATTAAGAATAGATCACCTTAAGTTAATCCACTGTATGATTTGTATAAGTACCTAGTTAATTTTAGTTTTGTGATGTGTATATTTTCATGTTTATTCTTATGGGGGTGACATGTTCAAATATGAACAAACCTCCATTAATAAATAAAGATTAAAACAAAAAAAGATAGTTAAGCGACTATAACGAAGCTTTAAATAAATGGTTCTGATGAACATGGTACCATCGAACCGATCTGATGAAGAAGCCGGAAGGTAGGCACCGGAACTCAGTAACAAAACAATGTATTCTAGCCGTGTTTGGGCTTATTGGAATTGTCATGAGGTGCACTTTGGCTATAAATGATTTTAATGGTAATTATATGCCGCTTCAAATTGCGCTACTTGAGTTGTATGTTATGTGTGGCCTTGATTGTCAGAAGTCAGATTTCGTAGCCTCGTTATCTAAGTCAACATAAAACTTCTGACACGGCTTAGCGCGACGTATATTTGCCTTTTTGCAACGTTTTTATTTGAGATGGTCGCATATAAATATCTTCAAGTTCTGATGAGTGGCTTTTGACCTAGCTTCAATAATTTAATACGTATTTTTCCCACATAGTCTATGTGAATGATGCTCTAATTTATTTTGCAGAGTGGTATTCAATGTGTGGGCTATAGGCATCACTAAAAAGTGAAAAATAAAAACTTTTTACATAAAAAAAAACCGACTCCCAAAAAAAACACTACAAAGTGAAAAATTACTTTAATTTCGGAAGTCGGTGGCAAAAAATGAAACTAACAAAAACCAAAGACACTGACTTCCGAAATTAAAGTTATTTTTCACTTTGTAGTGTTTTTTTTTGGGAGTCGGTTGTTTTTTTTTTGTAAAAAGTTTTTGTTTATATTAAATAATTTAGCATGCCGTAAGGCAAAATGTATTGGGACTCTCATCAAATAACCATCTTATCTGTATACCTTCATTATTGGCAAATAAATGATTTCATCATATTATTTCGATTCTGACAGCCTAAACCACTGGAGACAGAGACATCAAATTCATCCAGGCCACGCCGGGCACGAACAGCTAGTCAGAAATAAATGATAACCTATACATGAATATGAAAACACATTGTGCCAAAATACAAAACACAAAAAAAGTGTGCCAGCTCCGACGCACGACGGGAGTTTACTCCTTAAGTACATTTACATCCTCCTTGTCGTTCAATATAATGGATAGATTGACCGCTACAATGAAGACTGGCCGAAAATAAACAAAACAAGTATACACATACCTGATTTCAACGTGAAAGGTGCACAGAAAAACGTAACGCTTTTGAGTTAACGCTTGTATTCATTTCACTCCTCATAAAATTTCCATACCGGGGGCCTTATATGAAAATCGATTCTTAATTATCCTGGTATTCCATTCCCGTGGGATAATTTCCGTTATCTACGCGGGTGAAACTGCGAGAAAATCTAGTATTTCATAATCGGTAACCTAATCGCTTATCGTGCTGCTCATTAGGCAACCAGAACCTATTAATCTACATCAAAATCTGCAAACAGGATAGCATGCAATCTATTCATGTAATTAAAAACATACTAGTAATAAATTTCATTATCCCTATCAATATAAAATCTGCAGCATTCCCGCTCCGCGGTGCACAACGGACCAATAACTTTCCACTCAAAGACATTACTTTAATTATGAGCACATAATTACTAGGGACAATTCGTTAAAAGTGCGCCAGATCAAATTTCAATTAAAACTTTACGCATTAAGTGTTAAGGGGAAGCTGGAATGATAAAAATATGCGCCATCACCGGGACTCCGTAGTCTAATGACACTTAAGTTTTAACTCCGGGATTACACGCGACTGTGCGAGGATCTGCGAGTGATCACTGCCAGGGAGTGCAGCATCCCTTCATGTTGTTTATGAATCACATTATGCGATGTTACCTCTGGGATTATGACGACCATTAGAGGATGGTGTGTTTTTTGATAATGGTCGACGATTAAATATGTGGGAGTTGGAATGTAATTACATTTGCAGCAGATTTTGATTTGATTGCTTTATGGGGGATACGAGTACGACGCACACAATTAACATTTCTTTCAGTCTTAGCTACAAGTACCAACATCAAAGCGACCTAATTTCGAACTCGTATTTTTCCTCTGTTATAAATCTATTAGTATGGAATCGAAGAAGCTTTCTTACAAATCATCTACCTTATCGGTAATTACTATTTGTTGTATTATTTCAGCAATCAGACGAGTCATTACCGCTCATTGCGGGGTGGGCAGCGACGTGTGACGTACGTGACGTCGCCGAGGAGCCGCAGATAATACGGTGATAACATCGGGAGAGCCTGACAGTCTGCCGAACACCTCTGGGGTTGTCGTAATTAGTGAAATATTTTAAGATAACTCAGGAAATCCTAAGCTAATTGCGATTTAGATAAAGAGGTAGCTAAAATTACCTCACAAAAAAAAAATAACTCACATACATAAAAAATATGACGTCATTTAATTTATTTTTCTATTTTAGCAACATAGTTTTTTCAAAGGAATGCCATAAATCTGGCTTATTATTATCACTGTATTTATGTACTTACGATTCGACTCTACTTTTCTCGAAAATTGGAAACAGTCCTAACATTATGAAATCATTGTAGGTACCACAAAAACCCCTTTCACTAAATTCCAAACACCGACCTAATACACGCTCAATCAACAAGCGAATTTAACGCATTGAAAATGTGGAAGCGGCCACGAGTGCCAGAGGCGCACTCAGAGAGCTCTAGTGCTAGGCAAAACTAGTGACGTACCGACCTGACTGTGTGCGCGAACAGAGATCAATGGAGACTTCCTTATAACATGCGCGACTCACTGGACAAGCTAATCGCAGCGACCGAGATGATGATGTTAGAGCAAGCTGGCAGTGAAAAAACACTGCTAAAGGCACTCCTTTAGTTATTAACATAATTTATGTAATTATTCATATTAAGGAGCTGATCATCATCAAACATAATTAAGATATTTTTTCATAAAAATAAACAAAAGTCACATTATAATCAGTTCACCATTTTGGAGATACATGCCAATAGACAGACACACAGACAGTCAAACATTCAGACAAGCGTATCTTCTACTCAACAAAAACCATAAATTAATTAATTCACTGACAGACAACGTCCTGCCTAACCGCTGGGTATATATGTATAGAAGCATACAAGTGTTCACAAGAGTTCCTTTTTTATCGAAGGTCAGTACCGACTTTAAAAATATCGTTTCCTAAAGTGTTAAAATAGGATAAGAAAGTATGTAATGAACTTCGTCATTTTTGCCCACGAGACATACCGTTGCTGCACCGCGTCGGGCCAACGTCTTCTCGTATCTCGTATCTCGTATCGTAATTCCTCTGTTTTTGAAGTTTTTAAATAACATTTCGGGCCCTACCTAATTGATTGCAACGTAAAACGATTGTACACAAAAGTTTACGTGTGGTCAGCTCCACGCTACGCTCTGTGATGCAGTTCAACTCGCGACCGCACCTTGTCAGCTCACAAATTGACGTGGATTGTTGTCGGCGGATCTTTGTCACGCGCGTAATCAACGAGACCGGCCCATGGCGACACGCTGCATTCACGCTGGAAGGGACTAAATTCAAGCGTGAAAGAATATTAAGAATATGTATTAAAGATTGAAGGGTATGGAACACTTACAATACATTTTATACAATTCTGACCGCATACACAAAACAATGAAGGATTGGTTTTTTCCAAAAGATAGTCTAGACGTGCCAGGCAGTTGTGCTAAATATAACTAGATCTTCAAAATACAGGCACAATTTTATCCAAATTGAAATCCTTCTTGGCAGAATAACATTAAAAAAAACGAATTTTAAAGATGCAAGCAAGGTGCAATGAACATTGTATAACCATAGCAAAAGCTATAGCGTTTGAAAATATGTCACGCAACCAAGAAGCGTGTTCCAATAATTAAAAATGATTGGTTTAATTACATTTTCCTGATCATATCCAGCTCCTCAACATCTCGTGAAACCGATATTTCACCGTGCGATCACACCGCATGCCGACCGTTCGATTTGCGCCTAATCTCTAATTATGACCGCCATTCATTTGCCATCCACCAGCACCGCCCGACATTAGCGTCAGCATGTCCCACCTCTGTCAACACACTAATACAATATTTTGATCGAATAATTTAGAAGTATAGTGTAAGTTGGAACTTTAATTTATTTTCCCATAAAGACAGAAGATTTGATGCCATTAACAAAACTAAAGGAAATTAAGAAAAACTAGGTTTAAGAGGGCATCATTCTCAGAGTTCCTCTCGTTTCTTATATACTCGTATGGTTCTGAACGAGTTGATTAGCTCAGGGTGTAGATACTCTCGATATCCGTGTAAAAGCACATAAGGATTAAACAGCAAATACATTTAGAGTCAACACCGAGGAGTCCGTGCAAACAGACGTAAACTCGAGTCATAGCAAGGGCAGTTTACCAAGAAGGTAGATACGTCCTGAATACAAGTGGGACAGAAGTGCAGTTGTGAACAATCCTGTGGTAAAAGCAACCACTTCAATGGTGGTCTGTCTCGTCTGAGTGAAGAATTAATAATATTTATCTTTTCTAAATTCAACATTTATCTTTTGCGATGTGGCTATGGCAGCTGCCTCTAAAGAACCACAGAGGTATACCTAAATCCGGTACTCACTTTTGCGATGTGGCTATGGCAGCTGCCTCTAAAGAACCACAGAGGTATACCTAAATCCGGTACTCACTTTTGCGATGTGGCTATGGCAGCTGCCTCTGAAGAACCACAGAGGTATACCTAAATCCGGTACTGACTTTTGCGATGTGGCTATGGCAGCTGCCTCTAAAGAACCACAGAGGTATACCTAAATCCGGTACTCACTTTTGCGATGTGGCTATGGCAGCTGCGTCTGAAGAACCACAGAGGTATACCTAAATCCGGTACTCACTTTTGCGATGTGGCTATGGCAGCTGCGTCTGAAGAACCACAGAGGTATACCTAAATCCGGTACTCACTTTTGCGATGTGGCTATGGCAGCTGCCTCTAAAGAACCACAGAGGTATACCTAAATCCGGTACTCACTTTTGCGATGTGGCTATGGCAGCTGCCTCTGAAGAACCACAGAGGTATACCTAAATCCGGTACTCACTTTTGCGATGTGGCTATGGCAGCTGCGTCTGAAGAACCACAGAGGTATACCTAAATCCGGTACTCACTTTTCCGATGTGGCTATGGCAGCTGCCTCTGAAGAACCACAGAGGTATACCTAAATCCGGTACTCACTTTTGCGATGTGGCTATAGCAGCTGCGTCTGAAGAACCACACAAGTATAAATCCGGTACTCACTTATTCTTGTGACAGAGGCAGTCAAACATAAAAGTGGTGCAAATATTTACGCCTAAGATTTAAGTTTTTAAACTGTCATGTCACTAACATTATTATGAACACAAACGGGACTTCAGAACTTCAGTTTATGCGTGATGGTGCTTACAACAGTACCGAAATATCGGGAACTCGAATTTATCAGATATGGTAAATATCCCGTTTGTGTTCATAATAACGCCTAAGATTTATTCCTAACTCTCAAAGAGTGTGCCTAAGTAAGTGAGCCTTCTGTACTGTCCTCATACTAACAAGGTGCAGCAATGTAATAGCACCTCTAATGCGATGCCGGCGGGAGGTGATAATTGCTTTCTTCAGACGCCTCTTACGTGCGCGGCTCAGGGGTGCCACCGAGCCGCTTTGTCATGGAGATGCGAAGAATTGGAAGGTGCTCCATTGTATTACTCCTGACAGCAGCTGTGGCTCAATTAACGGAATAAAAGTTCTTGGCAGCGAAATTTTTGTATACATACAAAAATTTCGCTGCCAAGAACTCGTCTCGTCGATAGATATCGACGTATATAGGTCAATATCAAAAGCGAAAATGTCGGTGGAGAAAAACGCTCTTCAAAACAATTTTGTCGTGATTTTTGTCAAGAGAAAATTTGTTGAAATGAGTTAGAAAATACGAGTCAGTAATAATTTATTGTGGTGAGGGTAGATGTTTAAATATTGATGATTAAATTATTTATTTACTTTATTATTTTACTGACGCGTGATAATTAAAGAATAATACTAACTCCCACTTAATTTTATATTTTGTTCCTAAATAACGTTAGTAATACAATAATAAATGAATTATCTGAGTGTTGCTACAGGAAAACTCGTCACACTCGTGAAACTTGCTATGGTACTACGTGGGATCATTCATTGATTTGTAGAAAAGCAATAAATCCTCATAGATAATACAAAGTTAATTTTTTATTGGCGGAAGAACAGAAAAATAATTTTAGTCCAATAAAGATTAAAGATTCCATGTATGTCGTAAGTATTCCATGATATCTCTTGCATTCCTAATTATAATTACCGTGGGTTTGTGGATGAAAACAAATGATGTAATTTTTTTGGTGCCATAAACCCATATCATAGTACTGTTGTCATTAATTTATTATTGCTCACATGCGACGTGGTGGTAAAAACATAAGTAACTTAATCATCCTAAAATAAAGCAAATGCAAGTTATTGTGAGCAACTTCTTAGATACGATTCGTCGTACAGATCCTAGCTGCTTGCTGCGCAGCCCTGTTCCCTAATAGCTGGAGGTGAATGCGTCGATTTGCATACATGGGTGATAACCCGCGCGTCGCTTCGCCACAGTCGCCGCGCCTCCACTGCCACATGGCATTGCTCTGTTAGGCCTCTGCCTCGAATTTTGCGGGCAGCGGGGCGGCAGCGGCGGCGGCGCGTCTCGCATTGTCCCGCCCCGCTTTCGCGCCGCTGTTTTCGAGGTTCGGTCCATTTGTTTTTACGCATAATATCCCGCCGCTGCCGCCCCGCTGCCCGCAAAATTCGAGGCAGAGGCCTTACTGTTGCAGAGCGAACGCTTATCGCGGCGCACACGCTTAGCTTCAGGTGCCTAGATTTATTGCCGCTTAGAAACTTAGCCTTCATTTGGGTGAATGAGCATTTGATGAAAAACTTGATGAAATTAGACATTGTGCTCACTTTTGTTACGGCAAAGATTTTCAGCGAGTTTAGCGACAAATTATTTGTTTAGATAGGTGAAACTATATGACGCAGCTAATATGACTTCTCAATACACCCCTTTAAAATATGCAAATAGTTATGGAACAGTCCACCATACTCTCGCAAGGAGCTCGAACTAGCCTCATATAGTTTAATATAACCACGTACATGGACATTCCCCAGCTTCAGACGTTGGAGACTGGGACAAACGACCGCACGGATCCATTCCACGATACACAAGCAATAATCCGTTTACTTTTATCTCTCAACCCCTTGTACAATTGACAAATTAACGAGTGCATTCTGCAACATCCTTATGTAAAAGAAATAAGGTTGAATGTTAGTTGTGATGCTGGTAAGGTTGGTTGGTAGTGAGTGTCCGTCAAAGAGGTTATTACCTGAAGCACATAAAGCGATCTGGCCGGAGTCCGTACGGCGAGCGGCGAGCGGCGAGGACGCCCCGGGCGAATAAAATGCAAATATTGTGTAGTGTAGAGCGACCAAAGGAGACGTACGATGCCCGGCTACAAGACGATAGAGATGTGAGAGTACGTTTGTGTCGATATGCCGCGGAGAAATTGCAGCAGAAAAATATATATAGGTATTACATTTCAACAGCATTCAAATGAGACTAAAGATAAATCTAAAAAGCTACAGGCTCTTAACAAGACCAGCAAGTAGATATCAAATCAAATTTTGTTTTCTTTTCTGGTAACTTTCGCATCTTTTTGACAAGCTGGGCTGCTGAATTTTTAACGTACGTGTCTGCATTATATTCAATTCATTTGAACACTAGTAATATCAAGAAATAAATTTAGGAGCACATTGGAACTCGAGTGTTGTCCATCGCCGTGCCCCATCCCTGAACGCAAACCGCTGATGCGGTGCGTCGTGTCGCGTCGTTTACGAGGGTAGCTGTAAAGTGTAAAAAGCGCAAAGTGTTTGTTTATGCGGCCACGGTGGGCGGCGCGGACTCGAACCCACTGCCCACCCGCACATAAACCGGCCTGCACATTTACTGCCAAACAATCGTTTTTTCATTTAAAACGGACCGTTTTATGTCTTTACTTGATTTTAGAAACAACTTCAGACTTGCTTATTTGTTTGTTGAGTTTCAATCTGCTGCTGAGAAGTGAAACAGATTCATTCGATCATAAAGAAAGCGCTTCGATTTGAATTCAAGTTTAATCAAAGTGCGGTTATAGTATAGGCAGAAAAACTTCACGACTCTCTCACATCTGTTTTATTTCGTTTTGATAAAAACAATTTAGTTACTATTTCTGTACTGCAGCAAACAAAATGTTCAATTGTAACATGTAAAACGTATGGCGACCGCAAGCTATTTCCCAAACGTTACATTTGCACGGAGCAGAACCCTTGCTATGGCACGAATAACTACATTCTGGCTAGTTTTACAAGAGCATACCTACTAAATTCAGTTGAATGTGTTTATGTTTAGAAAGTAGTACCTAAGTAGTACTTAGGTAGAAAAACGATTATATTATTTAGGAAGAAAGTGAAAATTCACTTATCTTACTTATCAACTTGGTGAGTTGTGGTTCATAGAGAAAGTTACAAATAAGTAACAGATGCTGTAAAACCATGAAATATGCGCACAGCTGTTGATGCCAGAGAGTGCACAATCCTATTGAAGGAACAAATAATTCTCAAAATATGCTCCGCACAGACGCACAGCCGCTTTCCTCAACATCGAGCAGTTTAGGTATTACAAGAGCAATACATACGGAGATAAGCGCGATGGCCAGCACGCAGTTATGATGAGCTATAAACTGTAACAACACTAGCAATTGTAGTGCCCATTGTAGGGTAAACAGCACTTACTGTACCAGTAGTGATGTGCTTCCTACACGAGAAGCGATAAGAATACGAAAAGACAACACAACCCAAAAATATGGCTGAAGATCGCGTAAATTGAGTTTAGTTGGCGTGTGTTACATTGCGCGCTATAGTTGCTGTGATTCTTATAATACCTAAAGTAAATGTCGTGTCTCAGCTACTATTTTAGCTCAATGTTAGCTAGCTGGATTTACAGAATGGCTCGCTTACGGTTTTGTGGTGGGTTTTGTACGTTATTATTTTTCAAAGGCTTAGTCCATTAAATTATTACGCAAAATCCCGCTAATATCGTGAGGATCCCGCGAAAGTTATGACATCCCGCTCCATGACTGCTTAGATGATAGAAGAGGCGTAAATATTGTATTGTTTTACGTTCGTTTTATGGTATTGGCGTAATGGAGGCTCCGGGAGTCACCGCATACGAATTGGGCAGATTGATCTATCTTACTGCTGTGTTCGTTTCGCCTAAGAAACTTGATTTCAATTTATTTGTCGAATACTTTAAGATTTTTTGGACGGAGAGAATTTACAAGGCGACAAATAATTTTGGGAAGATTCATTGATGAGGTAGTACTGGACCAACCGTAATCAAATAGGTGCATACTTTACTTGAAGTTTTTGTTTGCTAAAACAAAACCACCCCAAAACCCAGATTTTGTTTACCAAACAAAAACTAGGTAGATACCTAGGACCAATTTGATTCATGTGCCTAGCAGAAGTACAGATATTGGCTCTATGGTTCACAAGCTAAAATACGATAGTACATTGAAAAAGCGAAATGTTCTACGTTATTTTCAAATAAACTAGCGTTCCAAACCGTTTTATATTCAATAAGTAGGTAAACCGAAGCAGCACTCGCAATCACCAAATTGGATCGCGACCGCACTCTTATTCAAATTGTTTCGCCCTTTTTAATGCCCACACTTTTATCCCTACGCGTTCATAATACCATCCCATCGCCTTCGAAACACCACAGCATAACAATCTTTTTATGCAAAGAATGGTTCTACTGAAGTTTCAATGGGTAGTTTTCTGCGAAATCTTTTAGGCTGTGGTGTTAAACAATATTCGGTTGTAAAGAACTGTAAATGTTGTACAGTTTACGATCGTCCAAAACTGACGTTTACTCATGTTTTGATTTATGAAGCCGCTACAGAGGATCTCCTTTGTCTGTTGATTATTCGATGGCGCTATATCGAGTCAGTAGGAGGCTAAACTCCGCTTTTTTATTCTCGTAACGTTATTTGCCAACGATCTTTTATCTGGTCGTCATCGGAATGAATTTTCTTTATGTTTTCCACAAATAACGAAATAGCATTTGACAACAAAATCGTAAAACTTTGCGTTTAATTTACGTCTAGACTGTGATTGGATTTAATATTGTTTTAGATTGTTTATAAGCCTATAGAGTTACTTTCAAACAATTCATCAAAAACAAATCAACAAATTCTATCCCAACGGAAATATTTGAAGGCATCTATAAATGGAAATTAATAATAAAAATAACAATAAATGTAGGTACCTACGTATATTTAACCACGCGACTTTAAGAGGGACCCATATCAATTTCAAGACCATACATCCAACAGTGTCAATAAAACCACATACACTTGACACCGCCACATCTTGAGATTGCAGTAGACACTTAATTGTAGCAACAACAGTCGAGTGTGTCTGAAGTGTCGGGTGTCGGGCGGTAGCCGCTGATTTATTGTAATCAGCGACAGATCCGCGCGGCGGCGGCGCTGTGACCCTCCGCACGACGCGCGACGTACTGTTGTACACTGAACAGTGGAGAAATTGGTTAACATCAATTAATTGACTGTGTTATTGGAAAGACACTTGAGAAAGGACTTCGTATTGCTTCGACATGTTCCTATTTATTTCATTAACTTAAATACATAGGTAGGTAGAATATAGTCTACAAAATACAAACCAACGAGCCAGTCTAGTGCCACGTTGATAATATGAGGTCCTGGGTTCGATTCTCGAGTCAGGCAAAGTGTTATTGGGTTTTTCCATGTGGTAAGTATTTCTCAGTAGCAGCCCGGAGTCTGGATTTGTGTCCGGTTGATGGCAATAGGCTCGCCCCCTATTACATTGGACTTGAGGGCTTTTGCAAATCTCCACCGCGAAACAGTGAAACCGCATGTTGTTCCGCTGATGTTCCGCTACTCGTGGGGGTACTGCTGATGCACCTCTGCCTAATCCGTAATCCTAATGTTATTTGCTAAGAGCTTAATTTTTGACATCAGTTAAATGTGCTCGACAAGAAACAGAAGTATAAAATTGTGATAAGAGACCATTGAGAGAACGTAATTTTGGACATACTCTCTAGTAATTTTCGCTCACTAATTAGGTACCACAAACCATAAGTCCATATTCCAAAACGACCCACTTAGGATATGACCATGATGTTTGTAACTCTTACAGGAAGAAAAACAGCTAATCCACGTGAACTACATTTTTTATTACCAGATCAATATGTAAAACTAGTTCCTAAAACCACAGAATTTATTATCACTACTTTTATTCCTGTCCTTTATAGGTCAATGAAAAGGGAGGGATAAAAATTTTATTCGTCCATTGCGGAGTAATCGCGGCGTATCGCGAGTTTATCGCGGGGTATAGCGGCCGTACTGCGGGACTATCGTGTCTGTGTGTGTCGTATGTGCGGCTAATTGGGACTCGATCAAATCGCGCGGCCGACGATACCGCGCGGACGCACTGTCACTTGTGTCTTTATGTACGATCACTAATAATAAAATGTATACTATGGAGGCGGCAGTTTTGATTTATTTAAGAAAATAATCATTTCCAGTCACAAATCCAATTACCAACCGCGGTGATTTCAGGACTTTCCTTCTGTAGCCTTTTCTTTGTCAATCTGGACGCAGGTGACAGTTTCAGTAGGTATCGCATTTTGACTTAGTCGTATTGTGAAATCGTGTCGTAGACAATAAATTAAACAACATATTTGGAAGTACGTATAACAAAAACAAAATTAAATTACATCTCAACAAATCAACTAGGAATACTTTTAAAGAACGATCGACGAACGTAAGCGAAGCAAAAGGAGTATGCAAGGATCGTCGCAGGTGGCGTTCTGAAGTGTCTGCCTACCCCATGGGGAAGAAGCGTGAGCTTATGTATGTAGAACTACTTTTAGGGAACTAAGGCTTCTTAGAAGCTCCATCAAGACCTCTGGTTACCACATCGACATCCTCTGACATCGCGGTCACGTATCGCCAAGTCAGCGCCATAAATAACTTATAGCGCTAATCCGATACGCAGTGATTTGTTGCTTATTTACTTATTTCGGCCTATTTACTAGCTAACCCACTTGTTAGCGCACACTCGTACTCACTGTATCTCCTTTAACAAATGGCTTTATATCAATTGGAAGAAAAAAGAAAATTGTGCCTGCAATTTATGGCTGCAGGGAAATTCAACCTTTTGTCGAGTCCTCCTAATTGTTTAATTTGAGTGCGAAATTGATTTACATTGGACTCCAGTTTTTCTGTAAGCGTGTTGATTGATACTCAAAAGTCTCTACTAACTCTTTTAGGACAGTTTTCAATATTTTTAAAAGTATCCAGGTACTTACATAAGTGCAATTGTCAGTTTAGCTACTGTTAAAAGATCGGTTTCCATCTAGCTAACTAAACTAAGAACTAATTGACATCCCCGCTAACTAACATCTGTTTTATATGCGAATGAACGAAGTAAGAGGCGTCGCCGAGTGGCCTACATTCACTGCACATGGCTCGATATGCCATCTCTTTTTAACGCCGATAAACAGCACACATAAATTTCTTATTTATAATATAATAAAATTTATAACCGCCATAATCCCCGACAAAGCTCACAGTAAGACAATCTCTTATTAACAATTCCCTAACAGCACGTCTCGGCAAGATGTTTGTTCGTCAACCTGACTTAAGTAACCCGAACAATTTGATGGAAATATCGCCTTTTGCGGTATGTAAATAAGAATGAGATTCGTTTAACTTTTTAGGGTGAAAGTAAATAGTAATGCTCAATAACCATCGGCATAAATAGTATTAACAACAATTGATTTACATACAAATTGCTTTAGACAATATTGCTGACAGAACGGCGCGCGTGACGCGTTCCACACATTCTGCGGGGCCACTACACTGGCGACGAGTGGGCAGCTCGTGTCTTAGGTGATCACCACAGCACCTTCACTTACACGTACATCACCGTACGGTAGCGTACACAAACATACACTTACATGTACATTACCGTACGGTAGCGTACACAAACATACACTCACGAAATAGCTCCACAGCTACGCAGACCCTCTGCTTAGTTGTGCCAATATCAATTTGCTACGAAACTTTTTCAATAACTCACAGACTGAAATAGGTACCTATATTTTATTTATCCTAAAAAGGCAACATAATGTTAAATCTGAATAAGAGCTTTCGGACAATTTCACTGAACCTGTTTCACCAAACGGTTTACCAAATCTCTACTTTCATGGCTTCTTCACAAAGAGCGCAGCAACTCGAAGCATACGTGAGGGTGTCGTGTGTATGTGCTAGCATGAGTATGTGTGTGTTTGTGTGTGTGTTGTACTTCAATGTATGAGAATAAGAGCACCTGATTGCGCGTCTGATTGAGACGGCGACTGTTTATTTTTATTGGAATAGTGAGTGCGACTGAATTACCTTCATACAATGTTCAGAGGGGAATGTATGCTTCATACGTTCAATTTACTTAAGTAATGTGTTGGAAAATACGGCACGAGCCGGCGATTTAATTTATTAAGTTTGAAATGAAACGCTTCGGAATATTGCTTTAAACTTGTCAGTGAACGTTACACGTCGGCGCCTTCAGCTTAGTAAGAAGTGAAGTTATTTTGTTACAATAGTTTTATCATCACCCGAAATGGTTATTTCATAATTTTCAGGATTTATTCAGACTGTGAAAGATTTTACCTCGAAATTGCTGAACTTATATTTATGTAGATGCGATTACTGTTCGGAAAATAAATGGGAATCTTATCCATCGATCAATGTTCAGAATAACAAACATTAACACACCCATTCAATACAAGCGACTTTTGATATATTCATTGACGAGCTTGTCATCTGTCACTATAACCCGACAATTTATGAAGATTTCTTCAAGCAAGCGGCTACTTGAACTAATAAAACTAACAGCGTCGTGGACAATACAGACAGACATATGAGGCGACCACGAGAGGAGGCTGTCTCTATGCAAATATAATAGGCTTTATCTAAGCTCTCATTTCAAATAGGTACGATGCGATACACGGGTGAGACCGCGGCTGTAGCGATAGCAAAACAAATTACAGCTTGCAAAATAAAAAATGTTTTAATTGCATAAATATTGTTGCTCAAGAGGACTCAGGAGGAAATGTGGGATAATTTATAAAAGTATCTAGACATGAAGACTATGGAACCTTTATTAATTCAGTTAATTTCTAGAACTGCTGAGCACTAAAGGAGAAAATTTAAATGAAGTGGAAACAAACTCACACAACAAGTTACAGTCAAAAGGTTTCGAAAGGCGTGACTACAGAAACAGCAAATGCCACCACATTCCCTCTCGCAATAACGTCTACAGCCACAACACACACACACACACACACATTCGCTAGACAGCAACCAGCAATTTCCTCTGCTGTCGCTACTGGCTATCTTCCCAAAAAAATATGAACATTCATTTTTTCATACATATTACGTCTGGGTACATACAGTCTGTAGGTACGGCTAATAAAAACTTACGACTACCCGCCATTTGCGCATGATACACGACTATTGTGGTTTAGTCAAATTCTCCTAATCAACAATATGTTACCGTGTAATAGTCTTTATCTTGCGGGACAGATCGCTATGCTCTGCTGATGGGAACCAGTCGCTGCTGAGACCACGCCGGGGCTATCAGACACCAGTTAGTTCGCTATATATAATACTCTTATTAGAGGCCCCGCATATTGTTAGCCTGTAGTTTATTAAAAATATGTGGAGAAAGAACTTCTTTGAGCCTATGATCGTATTATTTCGTCATGGAAGGCCATAGAATCTTCAGCTCCAAATACAGTATCATTACAGAATTCAGGATTTTCATTCCATTTAATTTTCCTCTGGCAAAAAAATGATAAATCATTTTCCTTCTTTCGCAGAAGTCTTAAGTAGAGGTAAGTATTTGTATATTATTAGCATAACACAGCTTCCTGAGATAGGTGCGTGGGCTCGTAAAAAACAAAGCTCTTTTCTCCCCATTTTCCCCTTCACCCCCTTTCGCCCCCTTATTTTTTCTCTTCACAAATCAAGCGGATCGCGTTTATTTAATATTTGCCCCCAATTAATTTACATAATCCTTGTCAACTACAGGTCTCGACGCCACTTCCATGAAATATTGACTTCTTCGTCTACGTTCAGATCGTGGAGATTTTTCGTTTTTTTGAAAGGTTAAGTACAAAACTTCTATTGGTTAAGCTGTTTTGAAAATCACAAACAAAAATTGGGTGAGTGGAACTCCAAGACGTTTAGATAAATGTCTACGCGACTCGATAACAATTAATTGTCTAAATCCGTACTGCTTTTGCAGAAATTGGAAAAGTCCTGAAAATAACAAAATTATAGGAACCATTATGTTACAATTCACAGCTATCTACATTGACTTAAAACAGCAACTCCAGAGGATGAACCCTCAAAACATGATAAAAGGAATGAATCGTTTTTAAAATAGCATGCAAATAAAAGAAAATTAAAATACAATGTTAATTGCAAACAAACGATCAACGTTACAGGTATGAACATCGTGGACGAACAAAACGGACTTTTGTTCTTCCGACATGAATATTAACGGACGCAGCGGCGTGTGAACCTTACCCCCCTCTCTCACCCCCACTCACCCCCAACTCGTGTAAATCTACATAATTCACTTTTTATCGATATCGCAGGACATTATCGAGGTGGATAGGTATTCAAATTACGGTTTGATTTATTCATAAAAAATATTGTGGTTTGAAGGTAGCTCTATTGTTTTTGTTCAATTGTTCTGGTCAGAACAACTTTTTTATAGAAAATATGAATGTGAACGCGATTTAGAATATTTTGCTGCAGGGATACGCTTAAAAAGTTCATAAATACCATCACGGGTATGATCGACCTGGCTGGATGTCCAAAAGTAACATTTGTTCTGCCTCAGTCCACCTTCTCAAATAAAACAACTCAAATCTATGTTTAAATATTTAAACAGTACCTACCTACTTATAAAATATTAATGAAACGACATTAAAGTTGAAATAAGTGTTTCCATTAATCGCTCGTAGCTGGACGACTATAAATTAGTGTGGGGCCATAAATTCCGCGACGGTGACGCGCCGCTGTCCGCCCCCCGCCTACCGCTCCGCTCATGCGACTGCTCACAGCTAGAACGCTGACTCAATGAGCGCCACATTCATTCATTGCGGCTTGTTTTGTAAATGCGGTAAGAATGCAAAACGATTTTGTGTAAACTGAATTCAAAGGTTTTACCTAAGAACTTTTATTTATTTATTTATTTATTAAAACTTTATGCACAAGTAAAAAAATACTGTACAAAGGCGGACTTAATGCCTGAGGCATTTTCTACCAGTCAACCTTAGGGTAACTTTTATGGATAGGATTTGAATTTCTCCTATCATTACGGGATGATCCATGATCCATAGCGAGTCTATTAATTGCATCATCATTCAACCTTTACATTGACTTAAAATGACACTCTTCAATTCTTTGATGTGGGCATTTTTAATTTTTTTTTTCCCCAAATTTTAATTGTACCTTTCATGCATTTATTTTCTGGAGTCAACAGTCAATGATGAATGATGAGCTCTGGTATGTTAAGTTTATCACGAAAATGCATTTGCTAGATACACAGTTCTGTTCGAGTGCAGCGTCTTAGAAGGTTTTAATATTAATTGCTGTTCCCTCCTCGGACCGACCTCCATGTTTCCTGTCAATTTGCCTAAATCAAACGTGAACGTAACGCATGGCTCCGCAGCCACAAACTACTTCTTTTTGCAGTAGTGCGGTCATTTGGCTCCGTTTTAGATTCCCTCATTAAATCTTGGCTTAAGGTTTACTTAGGGAGTTACTTAGCTAATTTATTGGTTTGGACACAGCTTCACTTTGCTGGAGCTGCAATTATACTGTCTTTCTTAAAGTTAACTGGTAAGTAAAGGTAATTTTGCGGAGAAATATTGCATCGAGACCACCTGACGCGTAGCTGTCGTGACAAGCAACACACCAATGACCGATCAAAAGTAATATTAAGTAGAAAGCTGAACTACCCTCAGACGCGGTTGCTACCAAAACCTCTAGCTTCAAAACAAAACTTAGAAATAGCCATTAGTTAGTGATCCACGAGTGCGTGCCCTCACAGGGAGGCTATGTATACACGACAATACACGTTCTTTGTTGTGTTATATAAATTACACGGAACACAACACTGGTGACACCGTGCTGGGTCGCGACTGTGGAGTGTGGACCTCACTCCTTCAGAGAAGTTTTTATAAAGTCAAAACTGAAGTAACCAGGTCAATGACAGGTAAAAGCATTATACCTATACACCTACCTACCTATTACCTTTTACACGTGTAGCCTGTGGACCAACTTCACTCAGCGGGCATACAACGCTCTACGTGTCCAGTACAACAACGCGTTTAGGATTCTGCTGGGGCGGCCACGGTTTTGTAGCGCGTCAGCGATGTTCGCTGAGGCTAGAACCGATGATTTTCACGGTATTATTAGAAAAAGAAGTGCGTCGCTTCTGCGCCGTAGCCGTGGCGGCTCGAACGGGCTCCTCAGTGTGTTGTCCGAGCGGTGGGACTCGCCTTTTTTTGCGGAGGTGGCTGCAGCTGCATGCCAGCGCCTGCGATTATTATGTAATGTAATATGTGTATTTATTTTTAATTTTAATATTTTTAATTTTGATTTTAATTTTAATAATTTTGATTTTAATTTTGTTTTTTAATTTTGATGTTAATTTGTAATTTTGTTTTTATTTTTGATTTTAATTTTGACATTAATTTTAATTTTATTTTAATTTTACTTTTATATGGATACTGATTTATCTAAAATAAATTATTTGATTTGATTTGATTTGATTATCCGCTGGAAATGAGAGCAATGCATGGAGTGTTTGCTCTGAGGTCTCGTAAGCACGAGCATGTTTGTTTCGCTTTGTGATATTTGCACGTACTTACTATGCCTGCTTTCCTTATTGTAGACTGCGAAGGAAGAGTTGGTTGGTTTGGTTGTTTGTAAAAATCAATTAAGTAATGACACCAACGCTAAAGTATCTGCGAAGCATCAATTTTAGAGAATAATTCAGCCTGAACCTAAATCTTTAAGACGCAATAGTTCATAACACTCTTTCTCTTCATAGAGAAATAGTGTTATCAACGCTTTAAATTAAACTCCAAGATGAGATTAATTTAAAGCGTAGAGAAAGTAGGAAGTTCGTGCTCACAGTAGTGTTCCATGCAAGAGGTCCACCGAAGCCGAAATAACCCGATGTGAAAATTAAAACTGCAGTGTGCAGTCTTTGTTACTTCGAGCTCGGTTATATTCGTACAACTAACCGCCCGATGTACTGGCTCTCCTTCCACATAAGAAATCGCAGAAAACCAACTCCTCACATGAAAAAGAAACTTACATCCAACAAGTCAATACGTTTTTGGTAAAACAAAACGGTATGGTATTGCACCGCCAATCTGTACGCGCTTTACGGTTCTTCACGAGCGATCAGCTGATTGCGTCGGCTAAGTTTATCTTATTGAGCCACTTTTAATTCTGTAGGTCTTGTCTAATAAAACGTCAAATATAATCTACATACTTTCCACACGTAATAATAACAATTTCACTAGCACAGTCAGCCCTCGAGATTAGCTTGCTATCGAGTGGACCTTTTGTAACATTTGTTATGCGCGAGTGGGCCTTCTGTACCGTCCCACCCATCCATTCCGTGACCCATGTTTATTTAGAGACAACTTTGTGCCAGCTTGGCCGTTATAGATAAATTAAAGTGTTCTGGTTAACGATTAGCCGCTGTAGTCTTTGTGGAACGTGTACTTACATTTTATGTTTAAGACTTGTACGAGTACAGCTACACGGTGTTCGAGTCATCTGCATACGGCGAAAACTGTAATGTTAAATAGTTCGCTGTTATTGTTAGTCCTTGGCTGAAATGATAGATGCGGAATTTCAAAGAATTCCAAACAGGTGACTTTGAAGTTATTATGAGAAAGATATGTATCATCTGCCAAGCCTTTTCCCAGCTGTGTTTGGATCAGCTTCCAGGCTAACCGAATGCAGATTTGAACTACAAAAAATGTCGAAATTAATCTCCACAGGCGTGTTAATGTTTGGGCTGTAACGCAAACTGCTACTTTACAAGCGTCAGTTTTAGAAACCTAGCAAAAACATCAAATTTCATCCTCAACCAAAATAATAACGAAAAGTACACATCAATTAATTCAGCTCCGAGATTTACATTGTGAATCCTAATGTACTTCTATTGCGTTGTTTTGTTGCACAGCCGGCGCCCTGTCCGTGCCGCGCCAGCGTCCGCACGTCACGACGCGGTGCGGCGCGATCCGATGCGGTGCGGTGCGGATCGTCGCTTTACTTAATTTATTTGTCGCGATCATGTCGTGTCGCCTCTTACTTCCACCGCGTTGCATCGCCACGAACTCTTGCTTATTTTTTAGATAAACCCACTCGTAATATTTTAATAAAGTTTTAATTTAAATTAGTTTGTTTGGTTAAACGCGAGTTACCTTTAAATACGAGTTTTTCTGAAGCACTCACACAAACGCCTGCGTATTGTTTGGTCGTTCGACTCAAGCTTGTAACGTAAAACATCGTTATACGGTCCACCTTTGAATAGAAAGCTGCTGATATATTCGTCCGAACCCCAACGTATAGGTACATGTACTTAATAGCACAACCTTCTTTGCATCTTAAGCCTTAATACTAACAGGCTTAAGACGGGTAAATGTACGTTACCAATTAACAGCAGCAGGTAGAACGGACACTGCCCCTAATTGTAATTTATGCAAAGACCAAATGAAGCAAAGTCCTGAATCAAAGACTGTCCGCATCCTGTTCAAACAACTGAGCAACTAACTGCTGCGGCAATTTGACTAATTGGCGACCTCTTAACAACTGTAAGAAAGTTCCGTTAGGCCGGGGGACAGAGGGAAGCTCGCACGATTCAATTTATATGTAACTTCAAAACGTTGATAATAATTTGAAAATATTAAAGTAGGTATGATCATCACCCACAGCCTCACATCATCCACAGCCCCACATCATCCACAGCCCTACATCACCCGCAGCCTCAAATAACCCACAGCCCCACATCACCCGCAGCCTCACATCACCCGCAGCCTCACATCACCCGCAGCCTCACATCACCTACAGGCCCACATCACCCACAGCCCCACATCACCCACAGCCTCATATCACCCGCAGCCTTACATCACCTACAGGCCCACATCACCCGCAGCCTCACATCACCTACAGGCCCACATCACCCACAGCCACATATCACCCACAGCCTCACATCACCCACAGCCCTACATCACCTGCAGCCTCACATCACCCTCAGCCCCACATCACCCGCAGCCTCACATCACCTACAGGCCCACATCACCCGCTGCTGAGCATAAGCCTCTCTTTTCTTGTGCCAATCCCCATGCTCCATATATGCCCTCGCAGTAATATTATGTATAGTTAATAATTTAAAGAAATGTTAGAATAACTTCCTCATTGATTAATGTATCCCTCTAAATTACAGACCTTTTCATAGTACCTAGGTACACTTTGATTTTTAAATAGTGCTGCTGACTTTGTTTTGATTTAATTCGCGGTTGCAACACTGAATGAAAATGAGTAAGAAAAAGTGAGAGAATGAAAAATGAGTGCTTGTGTTTGACTACTTTTCAAGAGCGCTAGCGGAATTTTGATAAAACATTTGAATGAATTGATAAAGGAATATGGGCTCTTACGTGGCCTACGTTATCATAATGAAACAAGCCAAGAGGTCATAATCGAACTTATAACTAATCGGAATGTCCCAAAAATGTGCGTAAGTAGGTAGGTACCTACTTACGTGTAAGCAGTTGAATAATGATATACCTGTTGTTGCATCAAACAGCATTTCACAATTTTTACTTTTATTCTCCTGTTTCTTTTCGCGGCTGTAATAATTAATTACAATACCCAATTATTTAAGAACGAGTAAGTATAAAACAAAACACCATATCTCTAATAGGGCTCTACATCAGGTTACAGTCACCCAGTGTGCCTCCAACTTATCGGTGTTACGGTGAGTGAGCAAGTTTGAGTTGAGCACAATTAGTGACAAGTACCACCGAGTCCGAGCCCCGAGTCAGAGGTCCGCGTGTCCACAAGTCCAGTCTCATGTATTTGCATACGTGCCAACTTTGGCTTACATCTCAAGAAAATTACACTCCAGGAGCAGGACTGACTAACAGATATGTATAGGACATAGGTAGATGCATATAGCAATCTCAAAGTTTCTTCTTCTCTCTCTACACATTAGTAGGAACTATAAGAACAGCTCAGTCTGTTGGAAATAGTAACCAGTCAGCAGTGAGGTAGCTAGTGTTGTCGTGGATGCAATTTTAATGCTCTTTAAACTGTAATTAATTGATCAATATTAATACTTTTCTGAACCATTACTACCTATTTTAATTTGATTTTAAAACTAGAACAGCCTGTGTCCTTTAAATATTATGTAGAACCACATCTACCTATGTTTCCCAAACCACGTCATACTAGTGAGTTTAATCTGCGAAGCAATCAAAGTTGTCTCATCCATATGTATCAGCGGACATCAGCACTTCGGTTCCAAGTGAACAGCTACACACACCAACTTGATGCTCTGCGTTCCTGGTACACGTGGGGAAATCTTCCGATGTGTGTTCAGCTAGTTTTAATAGACGGCTATTTTATAGGAGCGAGCTGAAATTTATAAGATCGATAAGTTAGGTTCCAATGGAAACTAGATTAGAGAATCAGCTATAGCAATGACTTTTGGATTAAAATATTCACAATCTTGAAACAAAGCATGGTCGGGCGGGCATTTTGGAATGCTGAAATAGAAAAGAGTCATGCCAACATGAAGTAATTATTACTAAAGTCCTGTTCCATTCAGGTCGTGGGTGTAACTAACTGGCATCTATAAATATCAAATAATAATACAGTGGATGACGTAGGCAAGCACGTCATCTTGCAGAATTACCTTCTGTAATACACCCATTACCGCAGACCCAAAGACGAGACTAATTCGCGAACTACATAATTATAATGTAACTGACAGGGCTACGTAAGCAGTGTAGGCACCTAATGAGCCAGCATGAAGTGCGCGCACGAGTGTGACTGACGAGTACTGACGACCCACATATTCAAATGACGTGGAGGACGCTCAATAGTAGCACATCTTGAGACGTTATACCCGCGGTGTTATACGGGGCGCTTGAAGATGTTGCCATCTTTTTTAAACCATAATTGTAAAGGTTCAGTTCAATTCGTCAGAAAGTTGGCTTATCCCTAAGATCAAGCAAGAGGTTCCGAGGTGACTCAAGTCCCATATGGTGCACAAGGTAGGAGCATGACGAACCATCAGAGATCTGAGTAAATACCTACAGCTCCTGCTGTAGGTAATCTATATTCAACATAATAACGGCAATAAACGGTATTTGACAATTTTAATTGACCGTATAGAGTGGAAACAAATAATATATGGATATTTACCGGCTTATCATTACACATTTGTTTAGATCGGTTAAATGATGCTTCCTGAAAAGGTATTTACTAAAACATTACTTTTAATTGAACGGATAGATTATATCATAAACCTTTAATAGGAACAGAAGTGGAATATATACAACACTTATTTCTGCTCGTCTAGGTATTGCTGTAAGGTTGCACTCGCGTTAGTTTGCACCGCTAATCAGTAATCGCGCTTGACACAATAGACGAGCTATCAATCACCACACTACACCCACACAACAACCTGACTACACGTTATACCTACGTAGAGAGGTGCGTACATATTTGACACGCCTTTTCTAGACGAACTATACAAGTTAGCTAAAGCTCGCCACTGTGATAAGCAGAACCACGACTTCCGGGAGCTGATCCATCTGTTGCTAGATTAATTGTTGGGACCATCTGGGTATTTAAAATCATAATGAAGCTGTGGAACCTTAATTATGATTTAAGACACCGGTAACCTGAGTTTCACTTTGTCTCAGCAACACTCACCCCTCTAAACCCTCAAATTTCAAACAATCACATCCGTACAAACACTTTTCGTGACACTCGTGTCCGGCACGCGCGAATCAGCGCGAGTTACGACTACACTTTGTTACACTTTTTAATCCCGGAGCTGGGATGGCAACTTTTAATTTGTGCCGTGTGGGACTTGACTCTAACACTTCAGGAAAATTACGGCAGCAACATTTTATGAGGTGAAACTTTGAGTAAACAATTAATTTTGTTTTAGATATTTATTGAAATGAGGAAAGGTGGCTAATTATGTGTGTTTATAGTTTGATATATTCATATCACCTAAACGGACACTTCCTGTGAGGAAAACCACTGTTTCAAAATTGTATTAGGTAGGTAAATATTATCATAAACGCTTAGCTACTATTTTAGTGCTTATTCTAACGGCGAATGATGATCATCATCATCGGTGAAATATTTTGTACCACACGTGTAACCACAATATTGTGTACCACACGTACAACCACAATATTGTGTACCACACGTGCAACCACAAAGTCAAATCATTTATTTCAAATAGGCACATAAGATGCACTTCTGAACGTCAAAACTTACAACAAAATAATAGAATTGATTCTAGTCGCCTCTTCCAAAAGGTAGTTTCGTGTGGAGAAGAATGGGCAAGAAACTCCACCGTTACTCTTAAAGCTGTTTTACAATATTTTTTATACATTAATTATATCATTATCGCCGTCGAGGCAGGCCACGGCGAAGGTGGTGTGACGATCTGATAAGGTTTGCAGGGCCAACATGGCCAGAGATCGTACAAGACAGGGAGGTTTGGAAGGAAAAAGGGGAGGCCTTTGCCCAGCAGTGGGATACTGGGGCAAAGGCCTGTGGGATGTAGGCTAATAAAAAAAATATCATTATAATATATGTGAAAACGATGCACCTAGAATAAAATTACTATAAGTACCACAATAGTAAAAATAATTAAAAATGTAGCAATGACAGATAAATTAATTATGTGTTATATACATGGTGTTCACATACTTACAAACATTGTAAAAGTAGGTATGCGATTTTATTAAAATTTTAACAAGTAACATGTCAGTGTGTGACTTAAAGCAATCACAGAATGTAAACTCAATGTCATAAAATAATAATGTCATGTGTAAAATTAAATTAGCAATCAGTTTGATTTCGTCTCGACTCTAGACTGTCCTGCGGCGCAGGAGCAGCATGTTTCCAAGCATTCTTATCTTGGATATAACCGTCTAAGTTGTAATAGTTTCTAGTTATCTTGCCGCGCCCCAACGGGATTGTGTACTCATTAGTAGTAAGCAAAGCCTGTAACTGTGTGTACATTGTGCAATAAATAAATAAATAAATAAATATGCTTGTTTACAAAGTGTGCTTTTAATATGAGTTTTGAATTTTCTTTCATTTAATTTGCAACATTCACAAGGTATTTTTTTTAACATTTAATTTGCAATATATATCACAAGGTATTTTGTTGTAACATTTAATACCGTACTCCATAAAAAATGTATGTACTTTAAATAAACTGAAAAATGGGTGATCTATTTTATTTTACCTTTATTTCTAGGATTAAAATTATGTCTCTTTTTTTATTAAAAATATGTGGATTTTTTCTTACATACATAATATTTTCAAAAATGAATTGGCAAGGTACCATCATAATATTAATCCCTTTAAATACTTCCCGAAGAGATTCGCGGCGACGTAGATTATAAATGGCTCTGACTCTCTTTTGCAAAATAAAGATGGATTCAATGTCAGCAGCCCGACCCAAAAATGCCATACGACATAATGCTGTGGAAGTAGCTAAAATATACCAAACGCATGGTTCCTACATCTGAAAAAATACATAAAAGTAACTTTGCATTATTTTTGCAAAATTTCATTGTGTCGTGTATTCCTTTACTAGGATACTAGGTCATATAGTCAAAGTACATACACTAAAATATTGAATCCCTATTCCTTAAACCTAATAAGGTACACGATAAAGAAAAAGCACGTTTTTTCCAATATATCACCTTAACTGTCTTATCTTTCTAGCAGCATAAGCGGCCGAGCTTAGCCGTCACGCAAGAGAATATGAGGTCGCCATTTTAATTTCTCGTCTAGCGTGATTCCTAGGAAAACCGTTTGATTAAAAATTCCAGTTTTTTTCCATTCAATATGATATCACATTGGCTACTTATAGCATTAGGTATAAATCTAATGCATTTGTTTTTTTTTTTTCATTTAGTACCAAATTATTTACCGTAAACCAATCTTGGACCGGAAGACTACGAGTTAATCACGTCGCGCGTCGGTTTATTTTAAAGATAAATGATGTGTCAGCTGCTTTTGAAGTAATTGGGGTAAATCATTAATGTAAACTACAAAAAAAAAGTAATTAAAAAAATTAAAAAACCCGACTGCGGTAAAAAACTTATGTTAAAAAAACTGAAAAGCTAAAAACAAGCAATAACAACAATAAATTTTAAATTAAATAAATATTGGAAGCAGGCGGGATCCATATAAAAATATAATAAAAATGGTTTACCGCAGTCGGGTTTTTTAAATTTTTTTAATAACTTTTTTTTATTTTTTAGTTTTATTATTTAATGAATTTGTATACTAACCTATATACACATGACACACAAATACATTAAGATTACGCAAGATTTTGTAGGGGATTTAGTTCTTGGTACGAGTTTTTTACTATTTGTCACTTCGAATTACTTTTAACCATTTATGTTGTATATATTTATGTAATCACCTTTTAAAACCCTTTACTTTGAAAACCAACTCGACAGGTTTTGAGAACAAAAAAAATTTAAGACATAATTTAGCGCCAAAAATCCGCCATTTTTTTTTTTTCATTTTGATATACTCAGTGTCACTTTCACAGTAAATACGAATCTAACGACACCTCTCAAGCTAAAATCCATCGAGCCGTTCAGGCTGCAGAGCGTGCCAAACAATTATCGCCCTTTGCCATTTCAGACCCTGAAGAGTTTATACCGCTTACTTGAACTTGAACTTTTCTATGTTTCAGGTATGATTTTAGTTAATCAAGAGCCCTAATCCCATAGTGCTCTAGTTTCAACAGAAGTGTCTCATGGTGTCTCACAATCGAACGCCAAAGATTCCAATGGCATCTTGTGCGTCTTTCCAGACGTTACCAATGTTCTGTATTAGGGTGACACCGCCCTCTGGTGAAACCGTACTGTTCTCCTCTTCCTCAGGCGGCCCCCACACCCACAATCAGTTTGCGCAATATGATTGAACCAGCTCTTCCACTCCAGCGATCTAATATTTTCATGCAATTAAACTCGCTCAAACTTTTGTTCGATCATTGCGCAATTTGTAATATTATGCAATATAAGTGATCGTTCAGGGCCCGCCTTATTTGCATACCTGCGTGGATAATATAGAGATCAAAAGTTCCTATTTCCGATGTTTTTTCTTATCGTCAAACAAGTAGGTTTAATCATTTTACAGCTAGCAGTACTACTTAAGAGGCCAGTTTTGTGCAGTTTCATAATCTACTATTCAAACTCTCAAACTCAAACTCAAAGCATTTATTTCAAATAAACCAATTACAGGCACTTTTGAATTGTCAATGGGTCGGTCAGTCAGAAAGATGAAGCTAGTTGCCCATTCCAAAGCGTAGTAGATCCCTATGGAGAAGAACGGGCAAGAAACTCCACGGACACTCTTTTAAATCATAATATTTTTACAAAATATTGGTTACATCGTTCAAGTTGAAAATATACATGTGAGAACAATGTAGAAAGACGTGCACGTTAAAAAGCGTCCGTAATAAAAAGATAATAACTAAAACAACTAAATTAAATATTAAAATTAAAAATAAGCCATGGCAGCTAAGAGACGACCAGTCCCAACTGACCCTGATTCCCTGATTCCTATTTCCCTGAGAACTCACGCCTCGTCCCGTGGCATAGGACATTGGTCCCGTTCCACTGTCCCGCGTCCCGCAGCGTCACAGTTTCGGCACACAATCGTTTTTAATCTAAAGCTCGGCGCGCATTAGCCAGCCACAACTTTTCACTTTTCTACAGACATGTGTATACCGGACAGGATTTGTAGCTGTAGCTGATACAACTAGTCATCTTGTACGTTTGTTTTTAAGGGGCGGAAACCTAACCTAGTAGATAGGACCTACCTACCTACCCATTTAGTAGTTCAATCAAAATAATACACAATTCAGTTTGTTATAGCTCAAGATAAAAAAATTGTTACAAAATCAACTTGGAAATTTTCGTAAGTATCAAAGATATAGAGGAGTAAACAGCAGAATGTTGAAAAAGAAGAAAATAAATAATATAAACACAAAATAAGCGCTCTTCCTCCTCTCTCACTATGCTGTGCCCCACAGAGTCCATAATTGTGACATTCATTTTAAGCCTACCAACTGTTTTACCAATATTATGGAATGCAATAGAGAATTGAGAATAATGCTAAACTATTTTTACTTGTTATTCGGAACTGTTTACTTAAATAAAAGTCAAAAACTAAATCCGTACAATAAGTTAAACATGGCGCGGGTCAAGGATAAGATAAAGTAAACACTCGTGACACACATCACATATCGCAAACTTAAACAACATTGCACACTTCACTTCCGACACCGCGTCTATCCCGACATCATTCTGATTTGTAGAAGAAGCTAAATTCTATCATCAATTTTATATTACAGGTACTCATATTAATTTATATTATGTGAGTTACAGGCCAGATCCCTAGATTCCCGGCCACCGTAGGCGCGGGCCTGCGGACGACGAGTAATGGGCAGCTCGCCGTCCGGCGAGGGCCAGGCCCGGGTCGACGGCGCGTTGTGTTCCACGCGCGCCTCAAAGAGATGTCAGCAGTGACGGGGTCCAATAGGGCCGATGCCGCCGGGGTCGCGGGTAGTTCGAAAGAGATACCGTGGCCCTGGCACGGGCAACTGAAGGAACACGGGTGGGTTTTAGTCAGTAAAAGTCTGACACGCCCTCCCGCTCAGCGGGAGCGGAGCGGGAGAAGTCATTTAATGGTTTCTCATCCACAAAAAAAAAGGCCAGATCCCTATTTACCCAAAGAACCTATGGATTGTCTTTACGTTGTATCAAAACTGGAAGCACGCAATTACTTATTGAATGTTAATTTCCATCACTTTCATTAAACCGCTGATAGACTTGAGCATTCACTTGTAACAGAACATCGAACATTCGCCGTTTTTAGGGTTCCGTAGTCAACAAGGAACCCTTATAGTTTCGCTACGACCGTCCGTCTGTCCGTCCGCAGCTTAGCTCCTCTGAGCTAAGCTGCGGACTAAGAGTCTCTACTCTTAGTACTAGAAAGCTATAATTTGGCATGGATATATACATATTCATCACGGCGACAAAGTGCTAAAATAAAAACATGGAAAAAAAATTTTTTTAGGGTTCCTTCTGTACACGTAAAGTGTGGATATTTTTTTTTTCTCGTCTACCCCATGGTGTGGGGTGTTGTTGGATGGTTCGTTCAAAAATTTTGCGGATTTGTGAAAACAATTTTGCGATTTAGGAATCCGTTCCTGAAATATTAAGCTTTAAAGTGCTAATTTTTGTTAGAGCCAAGTGCCCCTGCCAGCTAAACGGTTAGATTTGGATGGGTGAAAAAATTCACGGTAATAGTATATATAACAAAGTTAAAAGGAAAACTATAACAGCTATGTAGGCTTTTCAAGTTTACGAGTAATAGTCAAATATTCATGAAACAACAAAAAGCGCTTTTCTTAGTCCGCATTATTGTGCAACTACGGAACCCTGAGTGGAGTGAGAGAGTGGAAGGTAATAGGTCACGCGGACGGTCACCGATGAGGTGGACCGATCAAATAAAATCCGCAGTTGGAGGCCCCGTTAATGAATGCGCCAGACTACGAGTATCTTCTAACAGAACCAGATGGAGAGAGATCGTGAAGCGGGCAACGGCTACATCTGCGATTGGACACAGTTCATCGTGACCACGACCGCTCTGTCAAGAGCGAAGCGAAGAAGAAGACGGAACCCTATTACTACGCGAGGCCGACACGCACTTGACCGCATTTTAGGGTTCCGTACCTCAAAAGGAAAAACGGAACCCTTATAACATCACTCGTGTGTCTGTCTGTCTGTCTGTCCGTCTGTCTGTCTGTTTGTCTGTATGTCTGTCTGTCTGTCCGTCTGTCACAGCCAATTTGCTCCGAATCTAATGGACCGATTAAGTTGAAATTTGGTACACATATGAATTTCTGTGACCCAAACACAGACGGGTAAAGTAAATAAATGAATTTTGAATATAGAGGTCACTTTTGGGGGGCAAATAAGAAAATTTTTAAAAAAAGTTTTGCAAACTAGACCATGTGGCATGTCAAATGAAAAGGCTTACTATGAGGGTCTCAAATATATTTTTATTTATAATTTTAAAATAAATTGTTTTAAAGTTATTTAAGAAAATAGACGTAAATTGACCATTCCCCCCCCCCCTTATCTCCAAAACTACTGAGCCTAAAATTTTGAAAAAAATACAGAAAATAGATAAAATACAAAAAAAAAAAATAAAAAAAAAAGGAAAACCTATAAGAAATCTGTGGTATTAAAATAACATGGTAAATCTTCAATATTGTGTGTACATTCTTACATTTACAGTAGGAATGTATGGGAGAACATGTTTTTCAACTACAATGTTAAGTTTGTTCTTAAGATAAATTCATCCCAACTACGGAACCCTTCATTGTGCGTGGTCCGACACGCACTTGGCCTTTTTTTAGGGTTCCGTACCTCAAAAGGAAAAAACGGAACCCTTATAGGATCACTTCGTTGTCCGTCTGTCTGTCTGTCTGTCTGTCTATCTGTCTGTCTGTCAGTCTGTCTGTCTGTCTATCTGTCTGTCTGTCAGTCTGTCTGTCTGTCAGTCTGTCAAGACCATTTTTCTCAAGAACGCGTGGAGATATCAAGTTGAAATTAATATCGAATACATAAGTCCCTTAGAGTTCTAAAAAAAACAAGCTTCTAAGTCAACGCAATAAAAGATACGGCCATTTTGCGACACATTTTGATACTCGCAACTGTCGCAAGTAAATCAAAACCTATAGGGTACTTCCCGTTGACCTAGAATAATGAAATTTGGCAAGAAGCACGGTCTCCCAGCACAAGTAAAGGAAAAAGTCCGAAAATTGTTAATTTGTAGTTTTATAACTTCTTTTTTTTTTTTTGGGATCCATTGTTTAGTTTGTTTTTGGGATAAATTCTTTTCAAGTGCGTGTTCCGACACGCACTTGGCCGGTTTTTTTTTTTTAATTTGTCGAACTTAACAACGAACAGAGCCAAGCATAGAGCCAAATATCCCGTGCATATATCGCTAAGAATATTTTCACGATCATTCTAGCGAACTCTCTAGTAAATGCTCGTTAAAAATGTATTCTTCACGAAGATGTCAGACTTGACTTGAAAATTGCTCGGCTCGGCAAATAGTTCGAAGCAAATTTACTGTCGTTTCGCTAGAATGCTCGCCAATACGCTCCTGTTAAAACGCTCCATTTTAACATTCGCCAGAATGCTCATTACAAGTGAATGCTCAACTCTATCAGCGGCTTTAGGCGTCGGCGGCGATAGGCACTGCCCATGTGTGTGTGAGCTGGTTAAGAGAGCGCGGTTCAAGGGCGCGGTGCACACGTGCGGCGGCGGCACTATCGCTCCTCATCAGTGTGTTATTGCCTTACTGCCGCCTCGTGTACCTTGCGCAGTGCAGAGCACGCGGGGCAATTGTACGTACAGTACAACTACTATCTTAATGTCCCTCGGCAAACTTCGTGTTTCGCCAGTCGTCGGATTTCTATCGATTGCCCTTTGCACTTGGTGCAGACCGGACGCTCTCATTAGACTTGGAAGTATACAGAGTTGTTAATACTCTTTTACCTTATTTTAATTTATTTTAAAAATGGGAGGAAAGCTGCTAAAGTCACGGGTACACGAAGTTTGCCGAGGGACATTAAGAAAATAGTTGCACTGTATCTGCACAATACATATCGTTCACCATAAGTAATTGATGCGTTTAGGAGAGTGACAACAAGTCAAAAGACTATAGTGCCACGTTCGGCACTTATATGGGTTAGCGTTACACGTGGAGGTAAACTACATCAAATATACCTATCTAAGATACATTTGGCTATTATTTTAATTGCCATGCTTTGTTTAAACATACCTAATTACCTTATATATTAATTTAGAATTGTTGTATTAGGTAGGAACTTCCGCCGATATTATAAAGAGCTTTTTCCTCCGAGATTATCTAACGAAGTTTTAGATTATGTATGAGCTGCTGTAGCTAACTGTCATTACGTTTACAACTGCATCCACTAGAACACAATTTAAATTGGATCACCAACAACTTAGATTATTTCTAAAAGTCGTCGTAAACTTCGTCCCCCACGTTAACACCCGAAAGAAAATTAAAAAGTGGCGATGACTTGTTTACAAACATGGTGTAGTACGTCGGTGTCGGCGTCTTGGGAGGAACAAATCAAGTGTTTCTATTACACAACAAGCGTATAATGGGCTGTAAAGCGCTCATAAAAACGCGAGGACAGCGCGTCAAGCACAACACCAACTTTTAGCCGCTAACAACTTCGCGAAGTGCGAGGAATTTGAAAATCTGGATATGAAAGGAGGGAAACTAAAAGTATACCTACTCTTGAATTAAGTAGTCGTTTATACAGGTTGAAATTAAATTCATGGGCATCCTCTTAAGAGGTCATTGTGCTCATCATTATGAACAACTTTTACTATGGGAAAAAAATCAGCTGTTCCCTACATTTATTTTCGCATAAATCGTCAAAATTAACAGCTGATTTTTTTTTTGAGATTTTAGGTTTGGTTCCACGGTAGAAGTTGTTCATAATAATGAGCAATGACCTATTAAGAGGATGCCCATGAATTCAATTTAGCTTATACAGGGTGTTTGGTAGAACTTTAAACATACGAGAATGGTGGATGGGTGGGGTCATCTGCTACTTACTCAGCCCTAATTTATTTGGCCCCGGCCACCTGGATATTTAAAAAAAATGATTTTTTGCTTTCTTCTAGTTTCACCACTTTGTTAACTTTAAAGCGTAATTTTTATTAAAAATGAGTAAAACATGCAATATTTCGTTTTTTTTTTTTTAATCTTTAATTTTGGCAGATTCTTATAAAATTATTGCTATATTCAGATGTTAGCTTGAAAAAAAGTTATTTATTTATTTATTTACTTTGGGAAAACAAACAATTGTACAATATATGTTACAGTAAATATTACAACGCTAATAAGCTAATGTACAATCCACGGCGTTTTCACATATTACATGTTATGAGTCCTCAAACTTACAGAAAGATGTAAAAAACATTAAAAAAAAAAAACAAAAAATTATTGAGGAGTTCCAATTCTAGCAAAACATCCCTAGTGTGTGACCTTTCTAATGGTATGTAATTTGCTTTTATATAAACAAAACTTTAAGAGTTATTTCATAATTTTATCAAATAGGAAATTTTTGACGAAACTCTACCTTTACGGAAAGTGAAATGTTTTGCGAAATTTAATACTGCAAGGTTGGTAAAAATTAAATGATCGATTGAAATTATGTAAGTTAAGTAATTTTTAATAAAAATTACACTTTAAAGTTAAGAAAGTGGTGAAACTAGAAGAAAGCAAAAAAAAAATTTTAAATATCCAGGGGGCCAGGGCCAAATAAATTTGGGCTGAGTAAGTAGCAGATGATCCCACCCATCCACCATTTTCGTATCTTCAACGTTCTGCCAAACACCCTGTATATCAAGAACTTCTGTATGTCAAAACGCATGTCGAATCGGATGTCGAAACAAATGATTCACAAAATATTATATAATACATATTCATTAGTGAACTCATATATTGTTTTCTATTGGCTAGTTTAAGTAGGTTTAATGCCTATTGGAAACAAGTTGACAAGAAACAGATCCACCCAAAAAGGCAAGAACTCCGTTCTTATCCTGCGTTTACATATTCCAAGCAGTCAGTAGTAAATAAAGAAGCTTGGAAGGGTAATTGAAGGGAGTTATAGCATCGCGTGCGCAATAATACAAATAATAAAAATATTAGCACATGTAACTGTCTCGCAGCACGGAGCGCCGTACCCGAGCGACACGACGCGACACGACACGCTCTCGTAAAAGTCGTATCGTGCGAATCTCATACATATACGAGTACATTAGTTAATTCCAACGATGTCAATCTAGTTGGAGGTGTGTGCTGCAGTGAAATACGTCTGAGCTCCGAGTGCTCCAGCTCTAGTTAGTGGTTAAAATAATCTGTTATAAATTACATACTTCAGTCTCTCATTATATAATATAACGACTAAGCTCGCGGCAATTGTTTGTGACGCCAGTTTCTTTAAATCGTTATTCAACAAAGTTATATAGTTAGTACTCACATAGGTTGTTCACAGTTCATGGCACGTGCATCAGTATCAATCCAACATCAGATAATTCAATTACCTTTGCTATTAGGGATGTCAGACATTCATCTTTCCGGTGTTGAAACATCTAACTAAAATACAGCCATACTCAAGCAATAACCGTAAACTTGATAATGTTATGATAACTATTGCAAATAAGGTAGAAACAGAGTATGATAAGGCAGGAACGGCTGACTATCGGTTTTACGAAAATTGGGAAGAGTACGACGTTGGCTATTGTCATACGGAAACTGAATAAAATAAACTTTTAACACGTGCTACACTCATAGGTACACAATAAGGATAAAAAGGGCATTATTTCAAGCGTTGATAAGTTACAAAGGGAAAATCATCAAAATTAATTATACTCACACACTTTCAACAATTAGACACTGTTTATTATTTTCCTGGCAGCCCTATCGCATGGTTCCGCGCTGCCGCTCGCTGGCCACTGCGCTCGGATGATGTCAGTAATCGCTGTGATTAACTGACAATCAGCTATATACTTGCCAGGCAACACTGCGGCTTCAGTGCGGGATTACTGTATAAAGTCGATGGATTTGATACTTTTTCATCTCAACATTTCAAAGTCTGTAGATTTGTTGACATTTTCTATTTTATTAAGTTCCTGATACTTGTTGGAAGGCCTACACCTACACTGTTCTCCCTGCCATATCTATTAGGTAACACTTATTTGAAAATACTGTAAAAGATTATAAAATAATTTTTAAAAGAATAACCGTGGAGTTTCTTGCCGGCTCTTCTCCATAGGAAACGACCAATTGGAACCGTGCACCTAGCTTCTAACGTGTCATAAGTGCCCATGTTTATGTGAAATAAAATATTTTGATTTGATTTAAAAGTCTGAATTTGGTTGCTGCAAGAAAACCTATTTCAGTTCTATATTTACTATAAAGTAGATAATAGGTATAGAACTATATGATTAAATTGGAAGCCATCAAACCGATCCATCGAAGCCATCTTCTTTGCGATATGGCCTTATATTTTGGGGCAATGCTACTAAGGTTGAGGAGATATTAATAGCTCAGATAAAATGTGTTCGAGCTATATGTAAAATAAAACGAACGGATTCATGCAAGCCACATTTGCAAAACTTAAAAATATTGACTGTACCATCACTTAGCCTGTATATTTGTAAAAAACAACATGTCTTATAAATCTGTCAAAAGTAAACGGCGCTCAAAAAAATTGCACACATTATGCACTAAAACCCAAGTTCTCTACAATATATGCAATGGCTCCAAAACTTTATAACAAATTACCTGATCAAATTGTATCAAGCAGCAACATGAATGAGTTTGAACGTTAGTTTTTAAAATTATTGATTAACAAGGCGTATTATTCTGTCAAAGAATATCTTAAGGACAAATTACAATAATATTTAAGTATATAATTTTAGATCTGTCTGTATAATTAAAATGTTGTTCCCATAACATAATGATATTCTTTGCTGACATTTTTTGTTTAATTTATTATTGTTTACGAAATTGTGACTAAATACTACCTATTTGTTTATGTGCCGTCTTATTTTATTGACATATTATTATTATCTATTAGTGTTTGGTATTAAATTGTGACATCTACTAACATATTGACTATATTGTATTGTTTTTATTTTTTTAATGTGACATTCGATTACCTACATAAGCTATATTGTATGCCTTCTGGTGGGACCTAGTGTATGGACCAACATTTTTTTTATATAACATCTGTATAATTTTAGTCTATGTTAACATATTCAATGAATTTGAATTTAAAAAGATTAACATAATATAATATAAAATGATCGACCATTTTAAACTATATCGAGTTAATCGTTCCATCGCATCGATGCGTTTGACAACAAACACGAACGAATTAAAAAAAAAAAAATTGTGTTACAATTTACTCAAATGTAACGTTTTCGTTCTTTTTAACACGCTTTTTTATTAGCTTCACCTGCATATGTATGTTTGTATATTTGTGTTTGTATGTAACGGAATCTTTAAACTCGATTTTTACCCACTTCAAATGGTCAGATTAATTCAAAATTTTGCACACATATCAGGGCCCGATGAAAATACAATAATTTAAAAATGTTATCCCATTATCCTGATCAGGATCAACAGGACGACTTATCTCTAACAAATTTAAAAATAAATTATAGTTTAAAAAACTCGCTTTAATACCATTAAACTGAACTAAAAAGTAAAAAACCCCACGCTTTTTTTTACAATGACATTAATTTTCTCGTTAATCACTTTATTCTTACATTGAAAAATTCGTTTTTTACTTTTTAGTTCAGTTTAATGGTATTAAAGCGTGTTTTTTTAGTTTTTTAAACTATAATTTATATAC
Organism: Cosmia pyralina; assembly: GCA_946251885.1. Lineage (NCBI taxonomy): Eukaryota > Metazoa > Arthropoda > Insecta > Lepidoptera > Noctuidae > Cosmia > Cosmia pyralina. The sequence goes on along the minus strand of OX276348.1, from coordinate 751,897 downwards.
TACCAATTTCTTATTCAAACGATTTTATTCGAAAATAAAACGCAAAAACGAGCAAGAAGATTGAGCATACAAAGAGAAGAAAACCAATTTACACAACATTTTCACCGGTATATTGAAATCATCAAACAAATAAAAAAATAATTTGATTGGAGCACGCAGAAGAAATTGATCTGATCACAACATCTTTGCTAGGGGAGAGGTGCAAATATTTGGCGCGCGTAATAAAATCATATCGGATACCTGCTGGAGCGCCGGAACGGAGGAGAACGGCGAAGGAAAACTGACTACATTTATTAGATATGTAGGGGCGAGTGTGCGCGCCAAGTGAACTGCCAAGAGATGCTGAGATTTAGTTGTTAGAACTCAGGTAAAAATAATAGAAAATCTTTGAGGTTTCCCGAGAGTTTGTGTGGAAAGAAATAAACGGTCTGTATGTTAAATTTTGTATGTTAGGAATGGACGGTGGTAAGAAACAATCATAAAAATATGTAGTTTTTAGTAATGAGGAGACTAAACATCAAAAGGCTTGTAGGCACGAAACTGTTAATAGGCGGCTCTTCATTTCTAATCTAACGGCTGCATGCTGTATCTTCTAAAAAAAGCTCTAAGCTCAATTTCAATTTGTTATTTTAAGCCAAGCGATATTCACAAACACCTGTCTTTGCATTACAAATGGAATTGTAAAACCAATTGACGTACAAGCACTTACACAAACATCACTCAATTACAATAGCACCTCCAGTCGCTACGAAGCGCTACGAGCCTCTACGAGCCGCTACGAATCACTACGAGCTGCTACGAGTCGCAGTAAATCGTTCGTATTCGTGCTAACAAAGTGTACGGTTGATTGTGCCGGAACCTTGCGCAATTTATGTTTGCTCATCTTGAGGTGTGCGCTGTTTCTTACTACCCTCGTACACAGTCAATGTAGTTGCAGCAAAACAAAAATATCTCGCAAACCGACATGATTTCAATTGTTACTTTTTTAGCACCAAAATATGTGAAAACTGTAGTATTTTTGCAGAATCAAAATTTTAATAATGACAATTTAACGCTTTTGCATAATAGTAAAATATTGTTTTAGAGCATCCTATTCAATGCTGTTCTATCAGAAACATCTCTACATTAACAGGGAAGCTAGTACATCTTCAGCAGATGTAATCTACACGAATTTAATTTTTGAGTTAATTATTGACAATATTAAATCAAAACGCAGTTGACCCGCTGTACTTCTGCCACTGTGGCACCGCACTACGAGGGTGTGGGTACCGGTACGCAGCGAAAATTACTCAATTTACACTTCAATCCAGGTTTGCTCGCGGCCATTTTTGTACAATAAGCCACTCGTTACGTCACTCCCACGGCGCTGGCGGCTGATTGGAATCGCGACGAAAGCACCCCACGCAGCGCATTATTGTGAACTTTCATTAATGCGCACATTCAATTCTGTGAAATGTATGTTGTTGTGGGGAAGAACAATGATTCTGCCAATGATTTGTTAATTACTCTGTAACATAATAGTCCATGTTCTCATGTAGGCCAGCTGCTGAACACGAGATGATAGTAAGGAATAGAATATATATATATATATATATTGTGTGTGTAGTTACGTTGCTCTAAATAAGTTCTTTACATACTTAGGTAGGTCCCTACCTACTCCTTTAGGCTTGCATTGAAAAGTTCTCTTTCTGTAGCGATAACATTAAGCCAAGAGTAGCTTATTTGTATTTTTTGGGGGCACCTGAAAAGAAAAAAATGGAATCCTTATAGGATCACTTCGTTGTCCGTCTGTCTATCTATCTGTCAGTCTGTCTATCATGACCCTTTTTCTCAGGAAGGCGTGGAGGTATCAGGTTGAAATTAATATCAAATACGTGGGTCTATGGCTCTTTCGTGCTCTAAAGATATCAAGCTCTTAACTCAATGCAATTAAAAAATACGGCCATTTATGCGACATACTCGCAAGTAAATCAAAACCTACAGGGTACTTCCCGTTGAACTAGAGTCATGAAATTTGGCAAGAAGCAAGGTCTTACAGCACAAGTAAAGGAAAGTCTGAAATTCGTTAATTTGTAGTTTAACAGCTTCTGAAGTCGGTGCCAAGCTAAGGTGCATTAAAGAATTGAAAACACAGACTTCAGAATCTGTTAAGTTTTTTATGAAAGTTATTTTACTAGTTTTTGGTTTTTTTTATTAATCATTTTATTTCAGAATAAAAAACATTCCATACATTGTTAGTAAATAATACTTATACCTATGTTAGTACTTAAAAGTATTAATTAATTATATATTTATTCAATATTATTCACAATTCAAATAATTATTTAATGTTAAAAAGGGCACCTCCGGAACCGTGGACGGCATTCCAGTGCCTCACAACCGGGCACTCAACCCTACCCAATATGGTATTCAGAAGGCCGTTGGTGCTGCATCGCACGCGGCACATCAGGGAGGCCACTCTTTTACGCACTATTGCCCTAAAGCAGTCTGTTCTGGCCTTTTGAAGTCGGTTTTTACTTTTTTTAAAGTAAATTATTTTTTCAGTTTTAGTTGAATAAACAATTACACAAGTAAGCCCAAGACGAACGAAACGAAGAATCATCAAAATCGGCTTAGAAGTGCCGGAGATACAGTGCATTTATGCATATAACTTCGTATATAAGAATAATTACATAATGTATTATATACTAAAACCTTTCTAAAAGTATGTAGATCACGTTAGTGAAAAAAATATCAAAATTGGTTTATAAGTTTTTGAGCAAATCGCAGACTTTCAACAGACATACATGCGTACAATCGTACGTACATACATACATACAGGTCGAATACAGAACCTTCTTTTTTGAAATCGGTTAAAAAAATACGGCCATTTATTCGACATATTTTGATACTCGCAAGTAAATGAAAACCTATAGGGTACTTCCGTTGACCTAGAATCATGAAATTTGGCAAGAGGTAAGGTCTCACAGCACAAGTAAAGGAAAAAGTCCGAAAATTTTTAATTTGTAATTTTACCACATAAAAATTTTTTTTTAGGATTGCAATGTTGTTTTTTTTTGGGATAAATTCTTTTCAACTACGGAACCCTTCATTGTGCGTGGTCAGACACGCATTTGACCGGGTTTTTTTTTATGTGGTTTACTAAATATAGCTCACATGCTTTTAAATGTAGTAATTCAATTTAAAGCGCTACTTAATCAACACCTATGGTGTCGTCAAGAAACAAAACCGGCCAAGTGCGTGTCGGACCATGAACAATGAAAGGTTCTGCAGTTGGGATGAATTTATCCCAAAAACAAACAACACTGTAGTTGATTAATATGTTCTCTCATATATCGTTATGCGTCACGGTCAATTCTCCAACTGCAAATGTTTTATTTAACGATATCATAAACACACTTGACACGCCACTACTAAGAATACACACTATGTTTATCTACTTATTTATTTAAACGAATAACAGAGCCATTTTTAGACGCATTCGACACAAACTATAGTAGCCATTTCAATAACTAAACCCTTAGACGAAATCTCACAAAAGCGTCCCCATTAAGGATATAATACCTTTTTATAAACTAACCCTCAAGTGTACGTCTCTAGAGGTGACGAACACTCCCGCGCACCTGTTCCCATTAAAATTTCAATTACGTGGCGAGTCTTGTGTGACATAGAAAACAGAAGGTGAACTCGATGCGACATTACAGAGGCTTGCGGACATTAAACCACCGAATGAATAATCTTACCACTTTACATTATTAGGTACCTTTTTTTCTTGTGGATGGGAAATCATCAAATGACTTCTCCCACTCTGGGCAGAGCGGGAGGGCGTGTCAGACTTTTACTGACTAAAACCCACCCGTGTTCCTTTAGTTGCACGGGCAACTGAAGGAACACGGGTGGGTTTTAGGCTGGCACGGGCCAGGGCCATGGTATCTCTTAAGAACTACCCGCGACCCCGACGGCATCGGCCCAATTGACCCCGTCACTGCTGACATCTCTTTGAGGCGCGCGTGGAACACAACGCGCCGTCGACCCGGGCCATTTTAAGGTACCTACGTGTAACCTACGACTGCACCTCGCAACATTGTCGCTTTATCAATCCCAGGATATTTAACGTTCTTCCTAAAATGTAATTTATCTGGACACATACAAACGGCACAATCCTATGTACCAAAGTAAGTGGATCAATGACTGTCAAGTTGGCCGACTGTTTTTGTATCTTATCTGAAAACAACCTAGACCTATTATTTTATTTAGATTTTTCAGATCTAGCCTTGTCCCACAGCTGGTCCTTCTGCATCAGCTCATGAGGTGCTAGCGCCGTGGGATTAGTTGGCAAACATTACTCGCGACGCATTTATTTATGTGCGCTCTCGTTTTGTTTGCTTTACATCACCGTGCACCGCTCCGCTGAGGTACACTCCCGCGCCGCGCCGCACCCAGCAAATGATGTTTACTTTTATTGTTTTTCTGTTTATACTGAAGTTCTTTGTGGTAATGTAATTAAATGAAGATTAGAGTATTCATTAGAACAAGGAACGTGCCACTGAAATGCGAAGGTTGCTGTTAAAATTAAATAGTGTGTGCGTAAATATGTTGTCAGTCAGTAAATAGGGTCGTCCTCTGTAACATGGGACTTAAACATAACTCGTCTGCCTAACCCTTCGGGAGTACAGGCGTGATGTGACCGCACCTGCAGCAACACTGTCGCTCGTCACATTCAACAAACAGCGCCGCATTAGAAACGCGTTGGTATAATCACGTCATGATTGTGTTTGCACTGGAGCCCGGCGTCACGCAGCACAGCCGTCATGTACTCATGTTACACAGATTGTTCATAGAGCACGCACGTGGCACGTGACCGGATTGCTGTGTGGTCAGGTGTCTCGTATGACCCTTTAGATGTTAATCATAGTTATGACAGAAATCGATGTATACCAGCCTGTTAGTGTCCTACTGCAGGGCAAAGGCCTCTACTCGTATAAAGAAGGCACGAGCATTGATCACCTCGCTTGCTCAAGGCGGATTGACGAGCACATGGTTGTGGGTTCAAAGCCGGCAAATACCAATGTGACTGTTTCAACTCATATGTCATGTACTCCTACTGTTTAAATTTATGTTGGTTATCACTGACATCGGTGACGGAAACATCCCCCAACTATGTTGGGGTCGGCTTCCAGTCTAACCGGATGCAGCTGAATACCAGTATTTTACATGGAGCGACTGCCTATCTGACCTCCACAACCCAATAACTGGGTAATACAATATACCCCTTGGTAAGACTGGTTGTCAGACTTTCGGGCTTCTGACGACCCACGAATCCACGAATGACAGCCGGGACCAACGGCTTTACGTGCTTTCCGAAGCACGGAGGAGTCTCGGTATGTAAAGATGGTCACCTATCCACGGACCGACCCCGGCAAGCGTAGCGTAACCTGATGGATCGACCCGTGCGGCTGTTATTACTTAGCCACGAGCTCCTTAATATAAGTACGTCAATCGTCAAATTATTATACCTAGAGACATTTTATTATTATACATATAATGAGAAATCGTTTCGTTAACTTTAGTAAGTAGGTATTTCGAGATACTAACACAAATGCTGTTTAAAAGTCCAGAACTTTCTCTTTCTCAAAACACATTCTCTTCACCCGCGTTTTGGTCCTTCGCTCCAAAAGGAGTTCAAATTCAAATGTTCGTATTTATGCAAGAGCAGTACAATCGGGAGGGGAATGCGAACAAAAAGTGTGTTTGTGTAAATTATGCTGACCGTGTTGGGACCGCGGTGTCGGCGGAATGGTCCTCGTGTCGCGAAAAACTGAGACAATACTCACCGACCACGGACTGTTCCTGATTCGACCTTTAGGATGTGAAACTGTTGGAAATATAATTTCAAAAACGAATTATTTACTTATGTCTCTAATTTTGCCATGTCTCATCTTCATAGGATCACTTTGTTGTCCGTCCGTCTGTCTGCCAAGACCCTTTTTCTCAGGAACGCGTGGAGGTATCTAGTTGAAATTAATATAAAATACGTAGATCTACTGGTCCCTTGGAGCTCTAAAAAAATCAAGATTCTAAGTCAACGAAATAAAAAAATACGGGCATTTATATATTTTGCAGGAGTGCAACGGACCGGAAGGTTTAAGAATCAGATGGGAAGGCCTTGAACGAGAAAGGATCAGAAAAGCAAAATACTATGTTCAGGAGCACATTTCTTCTGCCACATGTCTCCCTGATCCCTCGTGCCTAATATTTTGATAATTGCATATCACTAATACTGGCACAGTCAGTAACACACCGCAGCAGCGGCGCGCGGGCGCAGAGGTCAACCCTTCAGGCTCGCGTGCCTAAGACGGCACCTCCTCTTCCGTGTCGCGCACCCGCTGCCGCCGCATGGTTAAGAGCACAAAAAATGTATGCGATGAGAAGGTGACACCCGTAGCGGTCGCGGGGTTGAGTGGCCGGCCACTTGCACCCGTGTGTAGAGGTGCTTCAGTATATTGATCGGATTGAATACGTGATAAGGCATGAAACTGTGTCTAGAACATGAGCATTGCACCATTGTGTTCCGTCGCTTCCGCGGACAAGTTCCACAGGGCAGCACTTAAGGTCAAGCTAGTGCAAAGAGGAGTGCTACTAACATAGTCTTAAGCCTATTTTATTAACACAAATTTTTGTTTACATTCAAATATGTGTTTAGGTTAAGATATTTATCTATGGGCCAGTGTCGTCTGAAATAAATGGTTTATTTATTATAATCATCTATCATGCTGACATGCAGGCCTATGAGACAGTAGGTGAACGACAGATAAGGGAAGGCACTCGTACACTGGACTTGAACAATAAAAATTTTACTAATCATAACCTAGGAATTGTTAAACACAGTCCACGATACCAGTCTGCAAAATTATTCAACAGGCTGCCTTTAGACATAAAAAGTGCAGTCTACAGTAGCGCCTTCAAAATTTGAATAAAAAGAAACCTATTGAATAAATAATATATTTAAATACAGTTATTAAATTATAGTTCTTCTACTGCAAGAACTATAATTTTATTGAATTGTACCTATTTTATTGAGATAATCATGGGTTGGATTTTGTTAATTCTGATGTATTGCTCTAACTTTAATATTATTATTTTTAATTAATTCTATCAGTATATGCTAATTTATCTTTAATTAATTATTTTATTGGTATTGTTTTACATGTTGACCATATTGTTTTATTTACTGGTCGAAATGATTGAAGAAATGTTAAACTTTTATTTTTTTTAGTTTTAATTAGTTATTGTATCTAATTTATAAAATTCAAATTTAAATTATTATATTAAATTATTAAATTATTTTAGTGTATATGCTGTAATTGTGTAATTTTATGTGTAATTCAGATACAATTTATTTTTTTATGAATAAATGATTATGACTATGACGTCTTAGACACAATCTATGGTATAAGACACGATTTTAGCATTGTTTTTGTGATTTAGGTTTAAACAATATGACTATAATATACCTAGTTAAAGTGACCTATGACTACATAATCAGGCTACATAGACAGGTAGATTTTATCTAGAATACCATCTAGAATGAGGCAGGAACAAAAAGGAAAGTTACAACCCTTTCCTCCTACACATAACCACATACATAAACTCACGCCTTCTTCTCATCGGGGTAGGCAGGAACAATAGCACGCCACCTGCGTTCCTACTATTGCTCATTATACCTAACTAACTTTTGCCCGCGGCTCGCCCGCGTGGATGTCGGAAAATATGCCACAGGAACAAAAATATTGAGATAGCTTCTGCCCGCGACTTCGTCCGTGTGAAATTTCTTGTTCCCCGACCTAACCCCGTCGCATCGCTTTGCCTGCCCGCGCTATTACTTCGTTTTCGCTTAGTGTTCTATCTGACTTTTTTTTCTTTTTGCTCGGCACCTAAGAGTCCTAAAGTGATGTTAAATATGCCTAAGCCTTCCTTAAGAATTTGACTATAAAATGCAAAAATAATTATTAAAGTCCGACTGGTAGTTCCAGAGCTTAGCGCGTTCAAACAAACAAAAAGGTTTGTGTGTCAGCTCCGACGACTGGAGTTTACTCCTGTTTCTTGTGCCGTTCCGAGTTTCCGACTTTCTATTTTTCAGTCATTTCTGTCAGGTTTCTTCAATGAATCAGTGCTATACAAAAAACAACTGTTAGGTGTAAGGGCACTCGTCCCCCCTCTCTTACCTCACCTCTCACTCCACCCTCTAATCCCCATCTCATCTCTCCTCTCCCTAAAACCCTCCCCTTCCCACCTCTCTCATCCTTCCCATCATCCCCCTCTCACTACCTCACCCTCTCCATCCCCCTCTTCGGATCACCCCCCTCACCACACCCCCTTCACGCTAGCTTCTCCCTCCTCCTCTCACCCCCTCTCACACCCCTACACCGCTTTCCCCTTGCCCTCTACCCTCACCAACTTTTTCCCTCCCCCTCTCACTCTCACCACACCCTCCCCATCTCCCTTTCTCCCATCACCACCCCCTCCCTTTCCCCTCCTCACCACCCCCTCTCCTTCCCCCCTCCCCTCTACTCTTCTCTCTGGGGGAAAACTATTATTGAACAACTTTATTCCTTAGGCAAGTATTTGTGCCAAGTTTCAAGTTAATTAACCAAATGAATGAGATTTTTCATAATTATAAACTATATTCCCTGTTTTCACCCCCACAGGGATGGAATTATAAAAAATCGTTTGGGATATTTCCGTAACTTGACTGAAAGATTATTTACACCAATTTTCGAGTTAATCAAGCCCCGCAATAAAACCTGCCCTGTAAAATTGACTACAACTTTTCACCCCTTTAGGGGTAGATTTTCGAAAAACCCTGATACACGTTATTTTTAATTTTTGGTCTCATATTGAGTTTCGAGTTAATCGGACCGCGCGTTAAAATTCCTCCATACAAACTTTGACAACCCCCAATCCCTCCTGAGGGGGTAATTTCGGAAAACTAAAAATGACAAACATTATAATTTACTTAGATAAGTATTCGTGCCAAGTTTCAAGTCTATTAACTCAAGGAATAAGATTTTTCTCACAAACTTTGGACCCCCGTTTCACCCTCTTAGGGGTTGAATTTTGAAAAATTCTTCCTTAGTGCACCCCTAAGCCTCATAAGGAACTTACTTGCCAAATTTGGAAGCTCTAGACCCAGCGGTTTGGGCTGTGCGTTGATATATCACCCAGTCAGTCAGTTTATCATTTTAAATAATATATATTATAGATAGATAGATAATTTATACCTAATAGATAAAAAGACGAAAAATGTTCACTTTCCTTTCGTTTGTTTGAATTTTTAATTACCTACCCAAAATGGCTCGGCGTGCTGTGCTGGCACAGCCGAAAACCTCAAGCGGCGGAAGTATAATAACCTTATCAGTAATTATATTTTCGAGCCGTTTGGGGGTTGAAACCCTTGAGCCGTGGGGTCCGAGTGCTCATTGTTTGTTTAAAGAAATCTCCAAACGGCTGGTGGACACTTCCCATGACCAAAGGGCTGGCTTTTACCTTGGCCAGAGGCTTAGTGTTGCCATACAACGTGGCAATGCCGCCAGTCTCTTGGGTACTTTACCAGTCGACAGCGATGCGGAGGAATTTTCCGACGCCATATTTGAGTTTTTAATAGTTTCAGTTAGGAAAGGTTATTATATTTTAACTTAATTATACTCTTTATGTGTACCTATATATCAAATAGATAATATATAAAGGACAGTTCAGTTAACCAAGCACGTACCTACCTAGTTAGTTGGTAAACAGTTAAATATTACACCTCTGTACTCCTCAACCACTTCATTATTCAATACATAAAGTAAATAAACATAGGAAAGTAAGCTTTCCTTATTTACCTGTGCACATAGCGCCATGTACCTGGGAGGTGGCGCTGTGGCTCAGGTGGCGCTGCGGCAGGTGGGAGGCAGGTGCGGTGGGCGGGGCGCGCGGCCCACCTGCTGCCACGCCCACCTCACCTGCACAACAGGTGACGACAGGTACATCCGTCACTGACGAACGGGTTATAACAATAAGCCTTTACTTCAGACCATAGAGAATCCATATAGTAGTGTTACTAAAGAAAACTTAAAACTAATGTTAGTATCCAAATAAAAATCCTATGCTAGGTAGTCTGGAGCAGTTTCCGTATAAAATACTTCTATTATCTGGCCGTTCTTATATAGGTATTTTTTGGAACAGTTCGGCTTTGTAGAATGACTTCTGCCAGTAACACCTGTCGATCTCTCTGTAAACCACGACGTACCATATAGGGCTGGTAGGTCGTGTACCTACTGTAAAAACGTTGGATTTGAGTATTCGCGGAGTACCTACTCCGCGAATACTCAAATCCAACGTTTTTATTAGTTAATTGTAGGTGTTGTCAGTAACGTAGTTACAGAGATCTCTATGTTTTGTCGTAAGTACAAATATCGAAACGGTTCACAAAATTACAATTTAAAATAGTTTTTTTTTTTATTATTATTTAAATGTCAGAATCTGTCAACGCGGAGGTTTACCTTATTAGGATGTGCCTTCAACCACAATCGATAACCTTAAATGATTGCACGCCTCACAACGCTTCAGGTGAGAGTGCTCTACTCTCGATATGTCGCCTTGTCAAAATTCTCCAAATAAATGTTGTTATACATGGAATTCATATTAGCAGGTAAGTTTTAAAAACTAGAGACTTGAAATTATAAGATTAATATATTTTTAGATAGGTGTTAAAAAAACCGGTCAAGTGCGTGTCGGACCACGCACAATGAAGGTTTACGTAGTCGGGATGAATTTATCCCAAGAAAAAACTTAACATTGTAGTTGAAAAACATGTTCTCCCATACATTCCAACTATAAATGTAAGTTTGTACTCACAATATTGAGAGATTTACCATTTTATTTTAAGACCACAGACTTCTTATAGGTTTTCCTGTAATCGTACAGGTTAAGATCTATTTTGGAATTTTTTTTTTCAAAATTTTAGGCTCAGTAGTTTCGGAGATAAGGGGAAAACGGTAAATTTTCGTCTATTTTCTTAAATAACTTAAAAAAAGTATATTTTAAAATTATAAAAAAAATATATTTAAGACCCTCATAGTAAGCCCTTACATTTGATATGTCACACGGTACAGTTTGCAAAATTTTTTTTTAATTTTCTTATTTGCTCCCCAAAAGTGACCCCATATTCAAAATTAATTTATTTACTTTAAAGTAAATAAAAAGCCCCATTGTAAAGTAAATAAATTAATTTTGAATCACAGAAATTCATGTGTAGGTACCAAATTTCAACTTAATCGGTCTATTAGATTCGGAGCAAATTGGCTGTGACAGACGGACAGACAGACAGACACACGAGTGATCCTATAAGGGTTCCGTTTTTTTCCTTTTACGGTACGGAACCCTAAAAATTAACTCTAAAAACATTAAGGAATGCTTTCGACCATCGAACTGAATAACTTTTACTATGGGACCACTTTGAAATCGACCGGTCAAGAGCGAGTCGGACTCGCGCACCGAGGAGGGTTCCGTTCCGATTTCTGAAAAACTATGCTATTTAGAGACATCGTTTTATTTTTCCTGTAATATGTTAATAATTTCAGATTTTTCTCTGTGCAAACTTCGGAGATAATGATATTTTTTTTTACATTTTTCATCAAAAGTCGAAAACTATACGACATAAAAAAAGAAAATAAATGTGTTTTTCTTTCTTATTTGCAAATTAGTTGGACAAACGTCATATAAAACTGTTCCAAATTTCAAGTTAGTAACATTAGTAGTTCTTGAGATATCTAGCTGTGACAGACGGACAGACCGACTGAGTCGCACCATAAGGGTTCCTTTTTACCATTTTGGTACGGAACCCTAAAAATAGCTGTCCCAAAAGGCATACAGTTGCTTGACTTTCCTCCACCCATTTTAGATTGAGTTTATTTTGTGCTCAGATTTTAACACGTTTACAGTGACAATTTGTAAAGTATGTTTTTTATAATAATTTTGTGTGTGTGTGTGTCTAATGTCTAATCAAATCATTTATTACTTTGCAAACATTAATAATAGTACATAGATGTTCTTTTTTTTAAAATAAGTTTCTCCATTTTACCGACACATGAGCATGCAAATAGTAGGTACCTACATACAATTTTATTCTAAATTTAAATAATGTGGCATTTCATTAGAATTACATTTAAAAAAAAATATTAAGAAAAATGTCAGCCTGGTCACAATAATAAAAAATTATATATATTTTTTTTTAAATGTGTCATAGGTTATTTAGAAGCACTAGACGTGCTTCTAAATATGTTCCACGCACAATGGTCCACATGAAGGACTAAGTGCGGAAACCAAATCCTATAACATAGAACATAGATGTTACAGTAGTAAGCGGCTTGCTTATTACAGTAGGTACCATAATTAACTGATTAGTTGGCTATACCTACATAACCTACATTGGGAAGAGTGGGGGTGTGTACGCCAGCCATCAGCCAATGATTAGCCTCGTGACGTCACTCTCGTAGGTTACTTTACAGCAGGTAACTGCACACATTACCTATACCTAGGTACAATAGGTACTACCCACCCGATGCCACGTACTCATTAATGAGCAGTAAATAGTTAATTGTAAGCTATCTGCTTCGCGGCACATTTCAGTAGCAATACCTATTCACAACTCATTTACCTAATTAAACTCGCAACAACACCCTATTGGCATTGTATTTGCCAACCAATATCCCTGATAAGAACGCCAATTTTATCATTTCCTTAATCAAACAGTTTTCCTTCCACGTAACTTACTTTTTCCCAAAACTAGGAACTAGGTAGAATGTAGATAAACATTCGATGTTACATAAGTTTGTCGGTAGGTGGGTGAGCAGGGAAGTAGCTGGCACTCTCGGTAATGAGCTGCCGGAGCAAGAAGTAAGTATAAACAGCACAAATTGGATTAAGTCCCGCACTAATTACCGTAATGGCGAGGTGGCCATTGTTTACTGATTATCTGACACGTGATGAGAGGTACGCTGTCGCACTGTCGCTGTCGCCACAAATGATTTGTTTGTTCAAGATAGGGACGTTCTTGCTTCTAGGAATGTCTAGCGCGTGTTGTGTTTGTTCTTTATACACAAAGATAATAACATTAGGTAAGTAGGTAGGTATTTAATCAATTGTAGGTACCTAGCATTAGGTAAGTAAGTACACAATACACTTCTTATCTGCATTCCTTCACCTTACATTACTAATAATAACTAGGTTAACTTAACTAGCTTTATACATATTTATTTCTTTAATTATCTTAAATTGAACGAAAGGTTTGCCCCTTTAAAATTAAATAACGCAGCACTAACAACCCGCTAAAGGGAACTTAAAAATCAAAAATTAATTAAAGAAAATAAATTCCATCTTCAAACCCAAGGAAAGCAAGGGTAAGCTCCCCAAAAATAAATAAAAATTGGCATCCCCGTGGCGAGCAGCAGCGAGCAGCACCGGCGGCGGCGGCGAGTCGTAACGACGGTGGCATCTGGTCGCACCTCAACCCTTCCGATATTATATAATAATAAAACGACTAATTACTCGAGAAATTCCACCAATAAAGCCAACGCGGCGGCGGCCGACGAAAAATAATAAAATTAATTAATTAAAAACAAGAACCAGCCTTCACCTCAAGAACATTCGCAGCTAGTTGATAACTATTACAATCACCTATCTCACTCACTCTTGAAGTTTTCTGATATGCATAAAGGGGACAGCCGAAGGATTATTTCAAACTTCGATTGTTTCACGAGTAATCTTTGTATCGCAAGCGCGACAATCGCGAATTCTCAATAAATATTTGCAAAGATTTTCGTCTTCCTCTCGATATAATTAGTTGAAAACGAGAAAAGTTTTTCAATTTGAACGCAATACGAGCCGCGATAGAGACGGACGCAGGATTAGTAAAGATCTTAATTAAATAATCTTTGATATTCACGAAACAAATCGCAGATCATCGAACAATAAGGCTGGATACTGAAATAATAGTGCTGGCGTTCGCCGAACATAACTAAATAATAGTGCTGGCGTTCGCCAAACATAACTAAATAATAGTGCTGGCCTTCACCAAACATAACTAATTAATAGTGCTGGCGTTCACCGAACATAACTAAATAATAGTGTTCGCGTTCACCAATCAATCAATCTGCCTAGCCTTTTCCCAACTATGTTGGGGTCGGCTTCCAATCTAACCGGATGCAGCTGAATACCATTATTTTACATGGAGCGACTGTCTATCTGACCTCCACAACCCAGTAACTGGGTAATACGATACCCCTTGGTAAGACTGGTTGTCAGACTTTCGGGCTTCTGACGACCCGTAACGACTGTCAAAGATCCTCGAATGACAGCCGGGACCAACGGCTTAACGTGTTTTCCGAGGCACGGAGGAGTCTCGGTATGTAAAGATGGTCACCCATCCACTGACCAACCCCGGCAAGCGTAGTTTAACCTGATGGATCGACCCGTGCGGCTGTTATTACTTAGCCACGAGCTCCTCGTTCACCAAACATAACTAATTAATAGTGCTGGTGTTCTCTGAACATAACTAAATAATAGTGCTGGCGTTCACCAAACATAACTAAATAATAGTGCTGGCGTTCACCGAACATAACTAAATAATAGTGCTGGTGTTCACCGAACATACTAAACTCACATCAACTTTACTCGCTACAAGAAAATTATAGTTTTGACACAAGACAAGAAAAAATACTATTATGAACAGTGTATTATTTTCAAACAAAAGCAACAATTTAACATCACGCGAATAAAATTATTTAATGAAAGCCGATAATTTGGAAAGGGTGGCCAAAACGTAATTTGATTAAAAAGAAATCGCTCGAGAACTAGGGGAGATAATCCCAATTGTAAATTCAATAAAATCTTTAACAATAACAGGCTTAAACCAGTTTATACAACATTAGCATTGAGGTGCGAAGGAATTGCTTAGCAGGACGAAGGAGTAGCTCAGTATTAGAGTATACTCGACACCTACCGGGAACAGGTTAGCAGGACGAAGGAGTAGCTCAGTATTAGAGTATACTCGACACCTACCGGGAACAGGTTAGCAGGACGAAGGAGTAGCTCAGTATTAGAGTATACTCGACAGCTACCGGGAACAGGTTAGCAGGACGAAGGAGTAGCTCAGTATTAGAGTATACTCGACAGCTACCGGGAACAGGTTAGCAGGACGAAGGAGTAGCTCAGTATTAGAGTATACTCGACAGCTACCGGGAACAGGTTAGCAGGACGAAGGAGTAGCTCAGTATTAGAGTATACTCGACAGCTACCGGGAACAGGAACTCAGCTATAATAATATAATTAATCAGCATGTCTGTGTACGTTGATGGCGACAGTAACCACATTCGATGCATTATTATTAATTCACCTGGCGTGTTTCGTGCGGTTTTGCAGTTTTGGACCAATTATAACAGCTATATTTAGCTTATTACCATTGATAGCGTTTGCAGTGTAAATAATAAGGTAAACAGAACCATAATTACTTTGCAGTCAATTTTAATTAAATTTTTGTAATTCTGGTGATGTATTGAAAAAGTAGGGAAGTATCGACTAGCTGCAAAACATGGAAAACTTTGGTACAACTACGTACGTACTGTGCGACGTGACAAGTATTGTACCTATCGCATTACCCGTACTAGTTATATCGTTATATCGGTGTCTGTCGGCTGCACTTTGTACTTTTTGCACAAAGACCTTTGTCTGAAGGTGCTCCTTATTCTTACACTTGTTAACTCGCCGTTTGTCTCGCCTGCTAATGCTACGGATGCCTCCACTATCTACGTCTGCCTTCTCAAGATGTTCTCTTTTACTTTGCTACACTTCGCGAAAGAAATATTAATGGCTATATTTTATTTTAGGTTGTTCCATACCGTTCGAATTACAGTCCATTGTTTCAATCATATCTTTATTGACACGGCTAATTTAATCAGAACACGAAGCCCAACAGTTCAAGCCTATCGGGTCCTTCACAGAACTGTTCAATTAAAAACAAAAACCGTTTAACAATCCCCTCTGAAGACATACAAAAACTTCTCAGCAAGATCAATAATCTGAAATAGAATGAGCAACCTGTCTGTAAAGGCAATTAACGGACTTATCTTGCGAAATAACGCGATCAAACGAGCCTCAGCGTGGGCCCCGCAGGGAGGGAGGCTGAGGTGAGGGGGCTGCTCGGAGAAGTTTTAGTTAGTCCGACGAGAAAGAGGAATCAATCTTTGAACCGAACCTGCCGGACGGTGGGCGGTTTTAGATCATACGACACGACTACGTGTTGATTTTTTCTATAACCACTACGATTTTGAAGAGGCAACCCAGGCAACCGTTCATTATCGTTGAAAAAACCCATGATCATAACCAAAATTCCCAATCTATGATTATCTCAAATCTCTACCACTTGGCATTACCTCAACAGCTACCTGAGGGTATTTGCTGGTAAAATAGAAAGTCCTCTATGGAGGCAATGGATCGATAATTTAACATGGATATGTTAAATTAGATTAGATAGTTAAATAGTTCCCAATGTATACCAGTACTAACTTTTATTTTAAGTTCATTTTTTTATGTATTTACAAACACTATAAGGACATTAGTCTGAAATAAAAGAAAATTGAATTGAATTACCGACTCTACTTGTAGAATGTCAGATTCAGTTTCATAAACGTGACTTTCTATAAGTAATGCCAAGTGGTAGAGCCACTTGGCATTACCTACTTATACGTATAGAATATCAGATTTTGTTTCATAAACATGACTTTCTAAAAGTAATGCCAAGTGGTAGAGCCACTTGGCATTACCTACTTGTCGAATGCCAGATTTAATTTCATAAACATAAAGTTCTAAAAGTAATGCCAAGTGATTCTACCACTTGGCATTACCTACTTGTCGAATGCCAGACTTAGTTTCATAAACGCACTCTATAACTACCACTTGGCATTATACACCTATAGAATATTTATGTTTTTCGTTTTCAACACGCCATAATACCCAGACAAATAACAAAATCGTAAGGACTAAGACGTCTCCAGCGATCGCCAGCGGCGGGATTAATTTAAATATCAAAACTAATTTGTGGAGAGTGGCGGCAGTTTGATTGTGTGCTGAATTACGTGCGCCACCGGCGGAAGAGTGACGAGAAAAATTACAGTCGCAATGATTACTGGAAGCTGTGACAAAACGATGACGACGACACTGATGCAGCCGTGTAGGTAGCACAACGAACATTACAGCTCAGATATAGGTTTCTACCGGTTGGGTGGCACTCTTGCGGATGGCATGGACTAATAAGCTGCTGCAATAAGTCTATAATAATTAATATTCGGTGCTTTTGTTAAGGCGCGGTATTAGCTGAATATTCACAAAAATTGGTTTCTTGGATTGTCGAGTATGACGTAACGCAATGCAACTATCCAACGCAAAAAATACAGTGGACAGAGAAGGGTTTAAAGAAAAATTTTAACCGAACAGAATAGTAAAAAATAGTTTGATATTCCCAATAAAAATTTTTGAAGTTGCTCCACAAAACTAAACTTTGGCGTCGAATATCTCTGTACTTTCAGCGATAACGACATTCTTTTTTTAAGAATTTAATAGAATTTGCATTTTTTTAAAACTTTAACCGGACAATTATTTAATTTATTGTGTTTATTCTGAATAACCTAAAGAAAACCCGGAAAATATATGCACATTCGCAGCTTAGTCACATCTCGGCAACACAAATATTATTTTCCACCTTATTTCAAGCCAATACAATAACAATAGATTACGCGGTTATGTGCCGTTTAAAATCGTAGTCAGTCCGCGCCTTAAGTACAATACTTAATAATGAATTGTATTTCCTGACCTTATCAGAAGAATGATTGATCTAGAAGTACTGGGTGCTCATTTGCATGCATTATATTATTAAATGCAATCTGAATGAATTCCTAACGCATAATGCTACGCTATCTAATCAAGGGTTCATTAATTAAATAAGACTCGCTTGAGTTCAGCGCGGCCGCAGATAATCGGCGCCAAGCCAATGTTATTAACACCAGATAGCAGGAAAAGTTATTGATACAAACTGTAGAAAGGTCATTCATTAACACACAAAGGAAAATGCAGTAAAACACTCTGCAATGTATGAAACCTTGACTGGTGTCACAAGTCATCACCATTATCATCAGATTTAATCAAAAATAATTACTCCAATCAAACTGTAATTATAAGGTCGGCCCTCAAAAATGTCGAGGCAATAAAAGCATGAGAGTGATCATTTGGTATACCTCCCTCACCTCGCCTCTCTTCGCCGATAGCACCCCTTTAATTACTAAAAATCGCGCGACATTTCATCCGAGCTGTCAAACTTCCGGAAATGCCGCCATTATACAAATGGCCGCCGGAAGCCTCCGTCCTTCGTCTACAGTTAATTTGTTTTCGTACCAATGGCAGCGGTAGAAGGTACGTAATGATCTGATAAATTAGTTTCACGATGCATTCTGAACACACAGGAAGGTTCGCTGCTGTTGTTGTTAGCTTAACCTGTAAGTTACCCAAAATGTGTCGGGCGATTCGTTTCCTATTTATTTAATTTTAGTGTAGAGATGAATCCAAATCATCTGTATTTGGAGTGTAGGTACATACCTATGGAGTTTTAGGAAAACAGCATTCTAAAGAGCAACTCATTTACATTGTCTGATAGGATCATTAAACGAAACTCAACTAGTAATGAAATGATGATTGGTAACTGTCCCATGTAGGTCATGGAAATAGAAAACATTAATTTGCTTTTGTAGGTAAGTGTACCTACCTACAGATAAGATGGAATTCTTATATACAGGGTAAAATTTTAATGGTTGTTTTCCTCTTAAAGGGTCATTGTACTCATCATTATGAACAACTTTTATTATGGGACCAAACCTGAAATCACGAAAAAAAATCTGCTGCTGTCTACATTTTGACGAGTTTGATGTAGATAAATGTACCTACCTACTGAACATCTGATTTTTTTTCGCGATTTCAGGTTTGGTCCCATACTAAAAGTTGTTCATAGTGATGAGTATAATGACCCTTTAAGAGGGAAACAACCATTCAAATTTCACCCTGTATATAAGAATACCATCTTATCTGTAGGTAGGTACACTTACCCACAAAAGCAAATAAATGATTTCTATTTCCATGACCTACATGTGACAGTTACCAATCATCATTTCATTACTAGTTGAGTTTCGTTTATTGATCCTATCAGACAATGTAAATAAGTTGCTCATTAGAATGCTGTTTTCCTAAAACTCCATAGGTAGGTACCTACACTCCAAATACAGATGATTTGGATTCATCTCTACACTAAAATTAAATAAATAGGAAACGAAACTTACAATTATCAGTAGCTCTTAACATGAATGAAGGTGTTTATAAAGAGAGCCTATAACGAAACTCGATTTAATTTGTGAAATTAACGAATCGAGTTGATCGTTATTAAATAATCGGATTTATAGCAAAAGCAATGGCCGGCACTCCGGCCCACTTGTTCCGTCTCGCTCACAACAACAGTTTCAACTACTTTCGCTCTCAAATAATTGATTGAACTTGGACTAACTTGTGCCAGTTACTGACTTATATTTGGTAAACACTTTCAAATGCTTTCCTTTACTTAAAGTAGGGTCAATATTTTCGTTTAGAATGCTGAATTTCATGGAACTTACATATTTTACATAATATGCTTTAGATTTTCATATTCAATAATAATACTAAAGTCTTGATAACCATGTTTAGAACAATTTCATTTGTTTAGCAATATGTATTAGGCAAATTTAATGAATAGTTAAATAGATATGTTTAACTATATTAAGCGGTTTTACTGACATAACAAACCAACAGTTTAATTAAACTTTCTTTAGCTTCTTACTAAGATACCAGGTACCCAGGTACTTTCAAACTCAAACACCCGCTCTGTTCTTAATATCTACGTACCTGTCTTTACACAATGTAAGAAGACGAGCTAATTCTACCCCTCCCCCCCCCCCCCCCCCCTCCCTCTCGCTTACAGTCCAAACACTGCGGTCTTGGGGAAACGTTTAAAAAGTCGGACAAATAGAATAATTCATCGTTGATTCAATGAAATCTCTTTCACCCTTCAAAGTGAATCTTAAGACTGCTACACTAAGATTTTTCCTGAACGTGTTTGTATGGTACGTGGCACAGGCGGCAGCGGGAACCCCCGAGATCATCTCTTAGAAATATTTTAACGATGTGTACCTACAGGTCAAGACGATACGTTAATATAGTCCTGTATACTTTCACGGATCAGCAATTATGTGAGGACTGCTTACAGGTGAGGTTATGTCTACCTATGCTTAGAAGACGACTATCTGATTACTGGGTGACTAGAACAGCGGTATTATTAGAAAGCTTAATGTTTGTAAAGGCCTGTCTCAGAGAGAGTAGGTACCTACCTAGGTCAGTTGTGCAACATATGCTGCCCGTCCGCGTATCGCTTGACCCATTCTCTGATTTATATTTGAAACGGTGGAGCGGCAATTACTCGCCGAACTGGAATCATTGCCTCTGCCCTCCACTAATTAATTCCGCCCCTCTTTTAATGTTCAAAAATCGCGGCGTCTAATTAGGTTTTAATTCGTTTTATTGGGCAAAGTAATGAAATAATGGCCGCTCCACAGTTCGGCAGTCGCGCGACGGCCGGCGGCGGCGGCCGGGCGCCACTGCGTAACGCACAGCACTGTTTTATTACTCTCGAACCTTTTAAAGTTTACTTTGTAACCGGCAGCTCGGTTAGAAGGAATAATACCCAATTTATGAATAAACTTATCCTGGTTCCCAAAATCATTATTTGCAAATATTTAAATTCATCAGATTTCTGCTGATGGCATCGAACCCCCCATCAGTCTAACACAGCATGGCTTTTTGTAACAATAAAATGTGTATTTCTTAGTTTTTAATAATCGAACGAACACAGTATGTAATTTTGCACAAATACGTAGAAACTTTACCTATTGGCGATCTAAAGAAGCAATTGAAGGAACAGTTACCCACGAGTGACCTCTTCACCTGAATTCTTCTCGGCTGGTGTTTTGTTCGCTAACGACATTTTTCGCGCCATTACCCTCGACCGTAAAAAACAAAGCGTGGCTTTCCTAATGACTTCGCCGATTACCAATCACTAGGAAAAAATCGACTCGTCGGCGTCGCCGTCGGCCGCCCACCGCCGGCTCTACACTCTACAGCGAACAAATGACCGACTGAATCAACTGAAAATAATCTGGGAATTATTTGTGGTTCTCATTATTTTGTGATCACCAATGAATGGCGTTGGTTGCTATTAGTGTTTTTTGGTAGATTGTAAACAGGAAAAACTCCAGTTTAAAAGTTTTCATGTCCAGAATTCCCAAAAACGGGTGCAGAAATCACTGAAAATCTGCAAATAAGTACGTATTTCATAAACTCCATAGCAGCGAACTTCTCAGTGTGGATCAACTGCAAACGAATCAGTCCCAACAACAACACGTTAATGAACATTCAACACGCCGCGGTGTCCATGCCTCCACCGCAACTCGCTAATTAAATATTATTTGTTGGTGCGCAACGCTTAAAGTTGCAGCTCTCCGTGTAGCAGCGAGGTTAACTAGTTGGTTCCGCAGGCCTCGCCGCACACCACCACTTTAATATTCGCCACTGGACGTCTACAATTAACGCTTGAACAATTTCATAACTCGGCTCCGCCTTTGAGCGATCACAAACTCCGCGAAAAATATAAACAAAAAAAAAATATATCAGCTCGCGAGGCAAAGGAAATAAACAAACGGCGCTCGCCCGCGCCGCACAAAGAGACGCTGGAGCGTAATTAGATTAGTGGAGCCGTAGCCGGGATCTCGATTGAATCGTGAATACTCTTATCGAACTTCTTTATAATCTGTTGAGGATCCCTTTTGACAACTAAGGTCCAATTTATTATTATTTCGTTCATTACCGCGAGGTTTTTCTTGAGTTTTCTCGATTAGTCCCATTCATTTCCATATTTGGCAATCAAGAGAGTTGCTAATTTTCGTTATTGTTGGCTGACTTTGTTTTTTGTTTATGAATTTTGTTTTATTGGATAATTCTTTAAGACCACAATTTAATTAAGAGAAATGCTTTAACAAAGATTTTTCAAACAAAGATTTTCCCCATTTTTTTTGCTCAAATCGTTTATATCGTCATAATTATATCGCACACACCTCAATTATGTACTCAATACTTTATTAGCATTCCATAATGTGTACTTAGATGGTAACTTAAAAGTATAAGTGATCTTAGATATGGACCCTGTCGGGCACAGCAAAATAATAGGAGAGAGGAAGCTTTGAAAAACTTATTTAACTTAGATAGATATTACTACGTACCTACCAAACGTGCTCTCGTATCATGATGGTACCTTCTCATCCATTAAATATTATAGTCCCATGAAAGTTAAGTGTAAAGTCTATCAGTGATGCGCTGTGCTCGTGAGAGGACGGCAAACGATGAGCAGATAGACGGCGGTCGTCAACCCGAAGTGATCCCGGCGCGGGTGGCTATCTCTGGAGATCTCACAAGCCCCGCAGGCCCGGGCCCCCAGGCCCCAGGCCCCAGGCCCCAGGCTCCTATCAAACCACACCTACAATACACGTGAACAACCTATTACTTATTTTCCACCATATTTTCGTCAATTTGCAACCATCTAGATTGCTGCATGCAATCAAGTCGCAAATCCTTTATAAGTCATTCACGGAGCTCGATACCCAAACATATTGTTTGTATTCATAGCGTCGAAATTGTGAGACGATACGTACCTAGTCGTACGACCCGCAAGCGCCATTCGGTGTTCATATGTCGGAGCTGCGATAAGATTGAGTTCGTGTGTGAGGACGCACCTCGCGGCGCCCGTTCGTTCGGCTCTCGCGTTTTATGTTCGCCCCGGGCTAGCGGGAGATTTGAAAATTTCGCTGTCATCAGTTTTTTTCGCCCGACGAAGTAATCTCCAAATCTAACTGGCCGTAAAGACAAAATAAGTTTTTGTAGAATGATATTATTTTATGCGGGTGCTGAAGGTGTCAATGCCCTGCTATGTCTACAAATGTTTGTGCAAAGCTAGGTTCTTTACATAGAGTAATATAAATTCGTATGCATTCACTCACAGAATTGTGAAAACGAAGGAGCATATTGTGAAGCTTATTTTATTGGCATAATTCATAACCACGTGTGCCGCATCGGGTCGCAGCAAAATAAATATATAAAACGAAAATGAAATCACAGCTTTCCATTCTTAGATTCAAACTTTTAAAATGGGAAAAGAAAAGTTTTCCTGTTCACTATTAGAGTTCTTTTAAATGTACCAGCAACTGTAAGTTCACACTCACATCCGAAAACTGAAAAATGTACCAGCAACTGTAAGTTCACACTCACATCCGAAAACTGAAAAATGTACCAGCAACTGTAAGTTCACACTCACATCCGAAAACTGAAAAATGTACCAGCAACTGTAAGTTCACACTCACATCCGAAAACTGAAAAATGTACCAGCAACTGTAAGTTCACACTCACATCCGAAAACTGAAAAATGTACCAGCAACTGTAAGTTCACACTCACATCCGAAAACTGAAAAATGTACCAGCAACTGTAAGTTCACACTCACATCCGAAAACTGAAAAATGTACCAGCAACTGTAAGTTCACACTCACATCCGAAAACTGAAAAATGTACCAGCAACTGTAAGTTCACACTCACATCCGAAAACTGAAAAATGTACCAGCAACTGTAAGTTCACACTCACATCCGAAAACTGAAAAATGTACCAGCAACTGTAAGTTCACACTCACATCCGAAAACTGAAAAATGTACCAGCAACTGTAAGTTCACACTCACATCCGAAAACTGAAAAATGTACCAGCAACTGTAAGTTCACACTCACATCCGAAAACTGAAAAATGTACCAGCAACTGTAAGTTCACACTCACATCCGAAAACTGAAAAATGTACCAGCAACTGTAAGTTCACACTCACATCCGAAAACTGAAAAAACCTCTATCAGAAATTCAAAATGATAGATAAGAACTAAATCTATAATTTTCAATAATGCGATACTTAGGCACCTCAACCTTTGCTGAATGAGCCATTAGTTATCAAGGCCATGCGACTTAGTGAGAAGTTTTCATTTTATCCGCAGTTAGCTACCTCTGTCGCAATCTCAAATCGGATAATTAAGTATTTTATAAAGAAGGCGTGTACACTATGCTGATTTGATTTCACGTGAAATGCCATCAGAATATTGTGTACACGTTCCTTCTGTATGACTCCGATGGTCTTCTGATGTCGCAAGTCTAGCGTGAAATGTGCGCTATACAGAAAAGTTTGCGAGGGCTCCGACAATTACGGAAACATCTGTTATTCATAACGATTGATTGTTAGATTCCCGCAAGTAATGCAGCTGCTCATTAATCGAAACTCTACACGAGCCAACCTCCAACAACATGGTTGTTTACGCGGATACTTCAGAACGCGTACTTCGTACATTGGTCAGCGGCAGCTGCGCGTACGCACGTAAATACTCGAGTGAAGCAAACACGCGCTGATTACCAAGTCGCGGCTCCAGGCGTAGGCGGGACGGGAAACAATTAAGACACGTCACCTTCTCATTGATAATAGACTAGAACACTTCTTAATTCAACTTTATAGTACCTACCCCCCTCCCCCTCCCTCCTATACTATTGCTCAACTTGATTATGTGTACCTATGTGCCTGAAGCCTGATTCACACGGTGCGATATAATAGGGATGATGACTAAAAATTGTTCTTTTGTCCGTCATGTACAGTCAACAAAAGAGATATCTAG
Source organism: Cosmia pyralina (assembly GCA_946251885.1). Taxonomy (NCBI): domain Eukaryota; kingdom Metazoa; phylum Arthropoda; class Insecta; order Lepidoptera; family Noctuidae; genus Cosmia; species Cosmia pyralina. The sequence continues at coordinate 726,986 of OX276348.1, read as the reverse complement.
GCAGGGTAAGTAGGTACGTACGGTAGTGTATTTGTATATGAATTGCTTCATGTTAAATTTTATATATATTACTTTGTTTTTGGAATACTCCTACATTGCAACACACCAACACAAAATTGTATATTGTCACGAAATTGAACATGACGCAATTCACATACAAATATGTTAGTATACCCTGCCTAGATATCTCTTTTGTTGACTGTACATTATTAGAAAATATTGAACACGTATTTTTTCTTTTTTTACAAAATTAAAAAATATTACGGCGATACATTGAATTAAAACATCGCGTGACGTCACGTGCAGCTAGATTTTATACGAACAAGTGACGTAGCGAGCCCCCACTCCCCAACTTTAATGCGTGTTATATAAATAATTTTCTATTGATATGATAAAGCAAAAAATACGTGTCTAATATTTTTTTATTATCTGACTGACGGACTAAATAGAATTTCTTTTGTTTTACCCAGGCGTCATCCCTGTTGCCTGTAGCATACCAGAACTTGAAGCTACAATAAAACTAGCAAGTCATTTGTTGCTTCAATTTTCCGCTAAGGCATGAATTCTCTTTGTAATCCTGATAAAAAACAGATCCTACACGTTCTAGGTAACAGCAACCAGTTCAGATTAGAAACAAAATTAACGGGCTCACGGAATTCCCAGGGGGTGTGGTTTAAAAACCACAGGAGCTAACAATAACACAGCTACATAATACAAATTATGTGAACTAAAAATAACCAGGCTAAATATTATTAGCTCACGAATTAACCTCGTGATCGAAAGTTGGTACTTACGTATGTAAATACTAATGTGAGCGTTGCATTCAGGAAAAAACCGATTTACTTTCATTAGCAGAATAAATATAATTTTCATATTCGTTGTGCAGGACGACAACATTGAATAATTATTTTATCTTAAACGGTAATTTAAACCATAAATAAAATGCATAACCTCATTGACATTGAGACGCAGACATCGAGTCAATTTTTATTCTGCAGAAAAGAGCCATTAGAGCCATATATAATCTCCGCAAGCGCGATTCTCTAAGGGAACTGTTTAGGGAATTAACATCATGACGGTACCTTGTCAATATATCTACGAAAATATCATGTACGTAAGGAAAAATTTACATCTTTTTAGTAAAAGAGGTGAAAGGCATAATTATAGTACTAGAAAAAGGGACCTATTAGTTCAACCAGGTTTCAGACTAGCTAAAGTAGACTCGTCGTTCATGGGGTACTGTTTAAAATGTTACAATAAAATACCTCCACACATAATTCAACTCAATGAGACTAAATTCAAAACTTGTATAAAACGCACACTATGCAGGCAGGCATATCATAACTTTGGGAATTACATAACTGATAAAAATGCTTGGCTCAATGCTGGTCCTGGTCCACAACCACAACTAATTAATTAACATTTGAAGATACTGTTGGAGCTGCTGAAGATTGTAAGACTATCATTGCATTGTATAGACTCAATCTCCTTTGTATTATATAATTACATAGCACATGTGTGAGTACTATGTACATACTCTAAAGCTACCATTTACTGGGTACGTCTTTGTTTGACTTGAATGTGCCCTGGCGGCTGAGAGTATGTGACGCTCACTCTAATGTCTCGCTGATGGTGGCGCGTGTTGGATCATTTAGCTAATCCATGTGTCAGGTTCGTGAACAAGCGCTGTCAGTGAAGGCTGGGCATACCTTAGCGGCCACGGCTTATTTTAATTTAGTTTAAATATTTGAATTGTTTTTTTTTTTAAGGACACTTTTAACGTTCTGCATCGTTGTCACATGTAAAATTTCAACATGAATGACGTAACCATTATTTTGTAACCATATCTTGATTTAAAAGAGTGTCCGTGGAGTTTCTTGCCCGTTCTTCTCCATAGGTACCTACTATGCTTTGGAATGGGCGCCTAGCTTCATCTTTCTGACTGACCGACCCCTTGACAATTCAAAAGTGCCTGTAATTGGTTTAATTGAAATAAATGCTTTGAGTTTGAGTTTGAGTTTGACGAATATGGCATAACCTACATTTTGATTCTCATTTAGTAGCTATTTTCGTGGTTTGCTTCATAAGGTTATTAAGTCAGCCTGTAATCTAATTGTTACCTACAGGCATCTCTTTGACAGGTAAGTATTCTAGAAATAAACAATAGAGATATACTTTTCTCGATCTAAAACTAGATTTAGCATAGAATAAGTAGTAGGCTCTCACGTTTGAACCGAGATTCTTGCTACAACGTGATTTCAGCTTTATATGATATCATTAAACATACTTATATTTAAGTTTGTTTAATGCTGCGCATGCGCGGCCCTAACGGCTGCGTCAGCGAACAGTATTCGCGTTTCTGAATTTTGGGCCAAACAGATTTATAAAACTACCTACTTCTAGAAATATTTTTTGAGTTATTTTTGCCATCGACATATTGCTCTTACCTAACACCTACAGCCCACGCACCTACACTAATGATTACATCGGAATTACGTCAAACGTCGCGGTACAAACATGTTTATGCTCGTGAGTATCGTGACCCGCGCTCTGCGCAGGAGCGACAGCGCGCGATCACAGATAACATGTCTGTTAATTATGTTTTGATAAGTATAGTGTTTACACAGATCTACTACGCAGGGAACATACTGTTATGTAGGTAAATTTGTAAATGAAAATCGAAATCTAACAAAATAAATATCTTCTTTGAATTAAAGTCCGGTTGCAGTCTCAAATAGTCGCGATTCACCAGACAAATACAAAACTGAAACAAAACCATAATCATATAAGCTAAGTAGCCGAAACTAACCGGGCTGGTAAATCTGAGGAATAATTTGTCTAATCCATATTAAATCAAGGTGAGCAGATCTCATAATCCTGCGTAAGTACCTATTTCCTCCAAATCTCCAAAATGACTTGCGATATCTGCAATCCTTTTCCCTTGTAAACTGCATGGCGGCCGTTGTCCGCGCCATCCCACGCTATCGTCGTAAGTGGCGCGCCTATCAGCTCCCACGCCGCGCGACCGCCGCGCCATCGCCACCGCGCCGGCTCACCTCCCCGCGAGAATAAAACTTATCGCGTGCTTGTCTTACCTACCTCCATGATACAACACCAACTTACTTACCACACGAACATACACCTTACCCCCACGTCACAAGAAACAGTTTGGAAAGATTCAAGATAATAAATAAGTTGGTTTTGTCACAAATTCGAGGACACATGGGCAGCTGAGATGATCTAAATAGGCGGATTCAGTTTTATGACGGCTGATTGTGAGAAGTTTTCATCGCGATGAGGCGCCTCGGGACCTGAGTCATGACACCTAAGGGACGGGTTTATATTGCAGTCTACCTACCTACTGTAGATACGTAGGTAGGTACTTTGATAGTTTGTCATCATTATACAGAATGGGCCAGAATGTTTGGTGGATTTGAAAAAATCATTAAAAAAAAGCAAAAATTGTACACATACAAATTTATATTTAAATGCGAGTAAAAATTTGGGAAATTTATTTTATGAAAATAACATCATCCAAATGTGCACCATTACGCCGCAAACACTCCTTAAATCTGGACCTCAAATTGGTAAAAACTCGCGCACATTGCGCGTGGAGTAGCGGCCATTTCTTCTCGGATATTGGTCTTCACCTGGGCAACCATGGTTGGATTATTGTTGGATTATCCCCATAGAAAAAAGTCTAGTGGTGTTAGATCTTGACTTCTGGGCGGCCATGGAATATCACCTGCAACCATCTCGTTAATGACTCCCAATGAGTCATTAGATGTGTGGCACTTCGTGCCGTCTTGTTGAAACCATGTCGCACGAATGTGTGAATTCTTGCAGTTGCGGGAAAAAATAATCTCGTAACATGACTGGAATTTACAGTCACAGATTGCCCTCACTGATCCTCAAAGTAATAGGGACCGATGATCCCGTGTACTGAAATGGCCGCCCAAACTGTTACTTTCAGCGAACGCAGAGGCTTTTGGTATTTTGAACGTGGATTTTCTGCGGCCCAGTAATGGCAATTTTATTTACGACGATAATTACGAAAATAAACGACGAACAACAGCACAGAACAAGAACACAAACACGAATCGCCATTTTTGTAATCATTTTTTACACAGAATGCACGCTGCGTACCCGTGAAGCGCTCCATGGCGACAAAACTTTTGAGAGCCGAGCTACTTATCCGCACCTCCCGCGGCCCGCTTCCTCATACTGTTTCAATGCAACAGTGTTTTTAAAATCGTACGTATTTCTAGCCCACCCGGTACATTATACGTAAATTCCACAGAACAGAGAAAGAGAGAGAACAGAGAGAGACCTCTTTATCTTTTCTGTGGTTAATTCTATACTTCAAGTTACACTTGAACTGCAGCAAAAAAAATATTCTTCAGTCTGTGCATTTATTTATTTAAAGGCTTACCGACTAGATATATAGCACTAGATCTCGTATGCATAAACATACAAAACAAAAACCGTAATGATAATTGTCAGGCACCTAACCAACCTACCAATTTCACTCAGGCAGAGTGTACCCCTCAGGTTAGACGTATGAGTGGTGGGCGCGTGTTCTCGCAAGGATAAGATAAATGTGTCCGCACACTGTCGGGAGCGGCGCGGCGCAGGTGTGCGCCATATCTCATAGACGCGCGGTCAGGGCGCACGCGGCCGCACGCCTAATTGCTGCCCAAATGACGCAGGAATTCACTTTTCGGATGCGAACGGAAATATTGTTTCAAGAATATTTACTTGCGGAATTTCATATAAAGATTAGCTCAACCGCCTCATTTCCATATAGTCCTTAGTCCTTGTAGGGTCCTTTGACATCATTCAAGGAATAGGCACGTGACGGAAGTCCAGTCGAAATACTAATAATATGTTATAAGTAACTAATAATAACACACCTATCGTATTCAAATACCAAATATGGTTATCCTTTAAATTGGGAAACCTAGCCACAATCAAACAAAAAAGGTTAAATTAAAACCGTTTTCCAACAAAAATCACATAAACAAGGATAATAAATTGGCAGCACATGTAGCTCGCGTCCGGCGGCAGCGGGCACGGCGCGGCAGGACGCGCGGGCGGTACGACGCGCGGCACGACAACTTTGTCAACCGCGCTAATTGTTGTTCTAATTTGTTCGGAGCACCGCGACACGCAAGGTGATATTTTAACGTGCTCGAATTTATATGTAAATGTGCAAACTTCCAGCGGAGTTGTGATTGTGACGGCTACCTCGACTACCGACGCACATCATTTCGGGTTGTCCAAGTTATAAATTACTCGCCCCCAACGACCGGCCTCGTGTGATTTGAATATTATTAAATCTACATTTGGAGTGTCTTGTCGTGTTGCGACTTTGTGACTGAGTAATTACTTGGAAAGGTTCGCGATATTCGTTCGTTTGTTTTAAACATGATAATATAGTCCAGGCTAGTGACCAATAGGTAGGTAGGTACCTACCTACCAAAATACCAATAACAAAAAAAAAACTTGACATAACTGGCGAAACGTAGGAGTAGGTACCTACTGTAGACACACCTCTGCCTAACCCTTCTGAGATCATAGCCGTGATGTTTGTTTATGTAGAAACTTGAGTGTCATGTCGTGTCAGATGTAGAAACTTGAGTGTCATGTTGTGTCAGATGTAGAAACTTGAGTGTCATGTCGTGTCAGATGTAGAAACTTGAGTGTCATGTTGTGTCAGATGTAGAAACTTGAGTGTCATGTCGTGTCAGATGTAGAAACTTGAGTGTCATGTTATGTCAGATGTAGAAACTTGAGTGTCATGTCGTGTCAGATGTAGAAACTTGATTTCATGTCGTGTCAGATGTAGAAACTTGAGTGTCATGTCGTGTCAGATGTAGAAACCTGAGTGTCATGTCGTGTCAGATGTAGAAACTTGAGTGTCATGTCGTGTCAGATGTAGAAACGCTTGAGTGTCATGTCGTGTAAGATGTAGAAACTTGAGTGTCATGTCGTGTCAGATGTAGAAACGCTTGAGTGTCATGTCGTGTAAGATGTAGAAACTTGAGTGTCATGTCGTGTCAGATGTATAAACTTGAGTGTCATGTCGTGTCAGATGTAGAAACTTGAGTGTCATGTCGTGTCAGATGTCGTACAATTCTGATTCGATATAATATTTTCCTATTTCAAATACCCAAGTGTCGGGACAAACTGAGAAACTTGATAGTATCCCGAACTGGGCATACACATGAACATTGTTCAGCGTATTCGGCACCGGAGGTAGGGTCCTTAATAGCCATTGAAACTGAACAGAAACGTGAGTGGACAAATTGGAGCGGCCTGGGTCACGATAAGGGCGCCGACCACCGCGCCCAAGGAAAGGGAACCGTCCATAAACAACAGGCGACTCGCTCCCAATTAATAAAGCAGCCAACACTGAAGTAGTGCAATTAATTCTGTGCCTTCGGAGATTTTAATAGTTCACATAAATCAGAGCGGCGCAAGCGACCGGCGCCGGTGGGTTAATCGCCGTTTAATATGCCGGACGGTCCGATCGGCCATCGCGCTATCTCTTAACAAATGTAGCTCAGTAGCGACAGATAAGGCACGATACGTGATCCACAAGTTCGGCTATTACTTACTGTTGGAGACGTTACTTATCATTTGGTTCAGTAGGTGCAACGGTAACAAGTTGCGAGCCAGTTCACTTGTCACGGTTATCGCGGGATTATTCATTTGTGCCTTTTATGCAATTTTAACCATTTGTTATTAACTCTTGACGTCATTCTCAAAGGAGTAGGTATCGAACAAACACGTTTTCCTGATTTTAATATTCTAAAAATAAATTTATCATATTCCCAGTGCAACACACTGGAATGTGTTGTTTTACGATAAAATAATACGAGGCTGCTTAAGTGTAGGCACCTAGAATGATCTACATTAGTTTAGTGCATAGCGGACAGTTGGGAAATTCAATTCGAGCCAGACTTCACTTCTCGTTAAGTGAACAGACCCTTTAACAGTGGACAGAGGAGGGCTAGTGGACACTAAACACAAGGTGCACGGGGAGTGCGAGGGCTGCGGGCGAGGCGCGGGGGCAGTGGGAGGCAGGGTAGGTCGGTGGAGATACGACGACACCTCTGGATATTGAATTTGCGGCGGCAAGCGACTCTCAATTGTTATCTGCCGCTGCAAGGTCGCCCCCAGTACGAGTAGCCCGCACACGGACAGGTACTACAGCCCTTTCTTTCAGAACAGGGCTGTCCAGTAACTACTTTCAATATTATGTTTACTTAGATGAGGACATACTCCTGATTATAATGTAAGCACCAGCCATCACAAAGGTTATCTTTCAGCACACGAGCCAACTATTAGACAACATGGTAATATTTGTTACTTCGCCTCTACGAATGAAACTAAGTGACTCGCAGGAAAATACATTAGAATGTCAAGTGAGGTAAACAATATCGAGGCAATACTCAGGAATGATTAATATCGAGTCGTATCATAAATCACTCGATGACATGAACATTCGATACTTACAGAACTCATTGTATTGTCGGCAAGTAATCATTTATTTCTTATGTACGTCAAACAGTGTAATGTCTGCTCCAGATTGGGTACAATGGAACTTGGACAGGAACTGAAATCATTTAAATAAAAAACGAATACGAGTGATTTAGTCGGAATAAGCCAAGGAAACACAAACATGAGAGTAATTATTGCTATGTCTCAGACGTCACTTCAACAATATTTAGCAATCCAGCAAAAAATCTGTAATCAAGAAGACTGGACTGGCTTCGAAAGTAAAACAAACTGAATATACGACTGTGTTTGCAGCAGCAGTGCGCGCCAGCCCTGGCCCGTCCGCGGCTCGCAACAGCGGTCATTGGTCAATTTATTTCTTGCGCCTGCCGGGGACCGCAGTTATCATGATTGAATTAAGTAACTCCGCTCTGAATTGCACCCGAGCCTCCCGTGATTTAGGGACAGACCGCTTTGTACCCAACACACCTCCAACGGAAATTGCCGGCAAAAAGGGAATTTGGAATTTTAATCGTGGGAAATGTACGGAACAAAACCGTTTCTCCGGCCGGCTGAGTTTAGTTAAGGTTCATTTGGATGAGTTGATTTGAGCGGTCAGTTTTAGTTTGAGACCAATCGGGGTCAACCTCCCCTCGCCGCTTCGATTCGAATACACTGATTTGGTTTTGATTTGTTTGAACTGAAATTCAGTGTTGTGATAATGCGCGAAACTTTCAGTTCCCTCCGCCCGTTAATATAATATTCGATTTGAAAATGTATGATGAATTGATGAAGCATAAACTTATAGGATAACACTTTTTTGTTAATAAGAATAAAACAAAATTAAATTAACACATTTATATTTCAGGTGCATACCACGACAACCATTGGCAAAAATAATTAAGTTAATGAACCCGAACAAAAGTAACTAAAAACCAATTTTCCCAACGTTCAAAGGTAAAACGTGGCAGTGTATTTCCCGATCACGTAGCACCGTAGCACCGCCGTAGCGGCTCACCGTCGTAACTCGTAGCCGCGTAGCTAAGCACCGTAGCAAGTTCGTAGCTGTCACGTGCTACGGAGGCTGTTAATTGAATCGCACCGGCCGCTGAGAGGTGGCTTAACTTACTAATGCTCTGTAGTTACACTTCTGGACACATCTATTGGCCCACCTGAGAGTTTAGGTTTCGATGGCCCCTACCGAAATATGATTGCTAGATTGAACAAATACTGTTGATGCAGTTTTAAACCTGATACATTTTACCATCTTTTTCGATCGTATTGTTTTAAATTTGAATTCAGAATACCATACGACATGGAGCTACGCCTAACAAGTCGGATATGCGCCTTGTTAAAGGCAATTGATTTTTGAATAAAAAACATGTTTTATCAAATAAAGGTTTAATTTAATAACGCGTGTTGCCTCCATGGGCATCTACCACAGCTCTCATACGATTAGGCATAGAGTTTATCAACCGCTCTATGAAATTTTGAGGGATCATCTCCCATTCCTCTTCTATGGCAGTTTTCAACTACTGCATCGTCTGGGCAACTGGCTGACGAGCCCTAACACGTCTTTTTAGCTCGTCCCACATATGCTCAATAGGGTTCATGTCTGGGCTTCTGGCTAGCCAGTCCATAACTGTAATGTTCACATCCCGAAGATATTCCCTGACGATGCCGGCCGCATGGGCTCTTGCATTATCATGCATAAAAAGGAAATTTGGGCCCACATAGTCCGCGTATGGTCTCACGTGAGGTTCTAAGCACTCACGAATGTACCTTTCAGCATTTAATGTTGGCAGCCGTGGTCCTGTAACAACCTCAAGTTGAGTTTTGCCGCTCGCGGATATACCGCCCCAGACAGTCCATGAGCCACCGCCATAAGCAACCCTCTCTTCAAAGCAGCATTGTGCGAAACGCTCTCCCTTACGTCGGTAGACCTTCTTCCTTCCATCATTGCCATGTAACACAATTTTAGAATCATCAGAAAAGAGTACACGGCTCCAATCTTGCTGTGTCCAATTTAAATGACTGCGTGCGAAATGAAGGCGCGCTGTTCGGTGGGCTCGCGTTAGTTTGGGGCCATTAGCTGGCTTGTGTGGTACCATATCGCGTTCTTTTAACCTTCTCCGAACAGTTCGAGCGCTCACAGATACTCCGTAGAAGTCGCGAAGTTGGTTTTGTATCTCAATGGAGGTAAGTTGACGATTTCTCAAGCTGGTCGTCACGATGAATCGATCCTGCCTTTCAGTTGTGACCCGAGATCGTGGCCTTCCTTGGCGACGAACAAAGCTGCCAGTCTCTAGGTACCTCCGATAAACATTTCGGACCGCAGACCGACTTAAATTAAGTTGAGCACTCACGTTTCTTTGGCTGTGTCCGGCCTGAATAAGTGCCACAGCTTGGGCGGCGACTTCAGGTGAAGTATCCATAGATTATTGATAGAACCTCACCTTAATGTTAAGAATAAGTAATGTTTGTTGCAAAACCAAAGATATCAATCACTTTTTCAAGAATTAAATCCAAGTAAACCAATAAAACCAAGTTTTCTTAGTATTCGATTGTTTGATATCAACAAACAGGCTCCAAATTGTCTTTTGTTTCTTTAAATTCTGTGTTCGAAATTCAAAAAAAGACTATTGAATGAAATTGTGAATGTGCCAGGTTCAAAACTGCATAAAAACTTTTTGCTCGACCTAATATAAAATTTTAGCTAGGACCAAACGAAACTGAAAATACAAGGTGGGCCAAAAGATGTGTCCAGAAGTGTATAAACTTTTCACTTAAATAAGTTTGATGCATGTTCATGCTGGACCCGCGGTAACGTTATTATACAGTGCTGACGCACTAAGCTCAGGTAGCCACGTAGGTTGTGCTACGGAGGATGAGTTTAGTATTTAAATTAACTTTTTGATTTATTTATTAAAAACGATCGACTTATTTGCATGAAAGTAGGTATGCTCGACGCCTACATTACATTAATTGCCTCTTCTTCTGAGGTATGTGTATGCGTGACAGGCAGTGCTGTGTGTACTGTACATGTATGTACAGACAACTCAATGTACGAGTTTACGAACCCTAGTTTATTGCAGTGCGAACGTTTCATCACATCAACATAAACTTATTAATATCTACAGTGATTTTGTTTGGTTTGCGGCCGCAGCCATATATTTATTTAGACGTGCAATAATATTATAATTTATGAAGCTTGTAAACAGCAAACCACAACACACGATGGACATGAAAGCAGAATTATGGTTATAACTGAACACCACAATTAACGCACCTGTATTATTCCAAAATTCATTTTAACTACGTAATAAATGCATAAAACAAACACGCGTGTTATCAACAACTGTCAAACACCGAAACGAATTAAAAAAAACCGGCCAAGTGCATCTCGGACTTCGTACATTTAAGGTTCCGTACCAAATCTGATTTATCAATATATTGGTATTTGTTAGTAAAATATACGTAATAATAGTAACAGTGTGGGCTCCAGACAATTTGTATTTATTGTACCGTTTTTTTTTCTGGACTGAATAAAGTTTTTTTTTTTTTTTTAATAAACATTGAAATTCATAGGTCAATGGGAAGCTAAAAAATTCTTCGGAACAAAATTTTGTAAAAAAAAAAGCTGACTTTTCATCCCTTTGTTTTCCAATATAATATTTTTTGGAACAAAAAATACAATAATTATCTACTCAACGAGCTCAACAACGAACAACTCTAAACAACGATACCCAATTTAATGAGGTACCTAGATCAAAAACAAATGTTTTCGCCCCCTTTTAGCTGTATGGGAGCCAACAAAAACACATTACAAAACAAAACATTTAAAAATAGCTTCTAATCTGCCTTGGCTTTTCCCAACTTAGTTGGCGTCGGCTTCCAGTCTAACCGGATGCAGCTGAATACCAGTATTTTACATGGAGCGACTGCCTATCTGACCTCCACAACCCAGTAACTGGGTATACTCTTAGATAAGACTGGTTATCAGACTTTCGGGCTTCTGACGACCCGTAACGACTGTCAAAGATCCATGAATGACAGCCGGGACCAACGGCTCAACGTGCTTTCTGAGGCACGGAGGAGTCTCGGTATGCAAAGATAGTCACCGATCCACGGACTAACCCCGGCAAGCGTAGCTTAACCTGATGGATCGACCCGTGCGGCTGGGTCAACAAGATGCTTATACTGTGAAAATTTGAAGATTGGAGCTCCAACCAAAAAACCAGAAAACTACTACTTTACTGTACTACTTGTGGTCTGTAAAACCTGTGAATTCTGGCGACATATCTGCTCCTTGCGGTCTAAGGGTGGGTTCGAGCCACAGGTGAACTACTGTGGTGAAAGTTACGCAGGCGTAGAAGCAGCTCAGATTTTTGCCAAGTTTTTCTCAAGTGTGTTTCTCACTGACATACCATTGTTAAATGCTGCTGATTGTAATAGTTGCGATGTAAGTTACAACAGCAACTACATTAATATTTTCCAGTTTACCAACGAGGACGTCTTATACGGAATTGATAAATTGAAAACAAATAGCTCTATAGGTCCAGATAGTATACCAGCCCCGCTTCTCAAGTGCCTGAAACACTATTTTGTACCCCCTTTATGTCATATATTTAACCTATCGCTAAAAACAGGAATATATCCCCCGCAATGGAAAATCTCACGCGTAACACCTATACCTAAAACATCAAATAAAGTAGATGTAGAGGAATATCGGCCCATAGCAATATTATCTTCACCAGCAAAAATATTTGAGAATGTTCTCCATAAGTTAATCTACAAACAGGTTGAAATACACCTCAGTAATGCCCAGCATGGTTTTAGATGCAAGAGATCCGTACAGACTAATCTTCTGACTCTAACAGAGTATATTTCTGCACAGCTTGACGAGGGAAAGCAGGTAGATGTGCTGTATTTCGATTTCCAAAAGGCTTTCGACCGGGTCAACAATGACATTCTGCTTGCAAAACTTAGTGCCATAGGTTTTTGTCCTGACTTGCTACGACTTCTAGCTGATTACCTCCGTGGTCGCCAGCAATTTGTGCGGTATTTATGAATCGAGTGCTTATCACACTCGCTCAGGCGTAAGTCAGGGCTCAATTCTTGGACCTTTATTGTTTCTGTTGATGATAAATGACCTGCCTTCTGTTCTCAAATATTCAAAATGTCTTCTTTATGCAGATGATATAAAACTGTACGCTCGTGTTAGTACCGTATTAGACTGTGAGAATATTCAGAAAGATATAGATGCCATTTACGAGTGGGGAGTTGCCAATAAAATGGCATTCAATTCCTCTAAATGCTATGTCATGACTTTTGGCCGGGTGCGGCATCCAATTCATTATGAATATAAAATAAATGGCACTGTTGTTACAAGATCGAACACTGTAAAAGACTTGGGTGTCGTATTCGACCAGAAGTTGACATTCCATGACCACATTTCAACGGTTGCTAAGGAGTCATTTAAACGACTAGGGTTTGTTCTTAGAAACGCACGAGAATTTCAAAATGCGCATGTTGTACAGCTGTTATACAGTACGCTTGTCAGAAGCAAGTTGGAGGCGAGCTCTTGTGTCTGGAACCCGCACGAGGCTAGTTATGCACTTTTATTAGAGAAGGTTCAAAAAGCATTTCTGAGATTTCTCTATAAATTCCGTTACGGATTTTATCCATTTTTATATCCAACAAAATTTCTCGTAGGATCTCTAGGATTTCATATGTTACAAACTAGGAGAGCCTATGATCAGTTGTACATCATGCTTAAAATATGTCGTGGGATAACAGATGCTCCTGATCTCCATAATGAGCTGATTCGCCTTTACGTTCCAAGCAGCTATCTCCGTGGTAGAAAACACCATCTACTAGCCGTGCCCACAACTCGAACAGTGGCCCGCGCCTCATCCCCTGTTCCTCGCGCCCTGACTGCGCTTAATAACGTCATGGAAGCCAACCCGAACTGTGACCTATTTGCAGATGATCTCAAAATTGTTTTGTGCGCTTGTCTTCACTTTTGTGAGAGCACATAAATTTAAAACTTGTGTTTTGTTTATAATATCTTTGTTCTATTTTTTTTTGTTGTCTTTTTTATGATTATGTTATATTTACTGTATGTGTTAATGTAATTGGTCCACAAACCGTATTAACATAAATAAATAAATAAATAAATAAATAAATAAATGACAGACGATGGACAGACGGCAGACGGACACGTGAGTGACAGCAATAGACTCATTTTGGACCCTTCGGGTACGGAATCCTAAAAACAAGTTCCGCTTACGTTATACATAATATTTGTTCTTTTATAAATAGCCAGACGATGATGTGCGAGGTACGATGTACGCGTGCAACTCACACACAGTCACACACACATGCGCGCGCGCAGGTCGCGTTATCTGCGCACGATACGCGCGGTCAGGGGCCAGGGGCGCGCTGTAGCTATGAGTTTGTTACATACATCCCTCACCTTACAGAAACTCCCAAAATGCAAAAATATAATGCCACAGAATTCAATCCTCAATTTTTTAATCAAGTAAGTATTTAAAAAGATGACGGCTCGGTGTGAAATTAGTATTTTTAGGGTTCCATACCTCAAAAGGAAAAAACGGAACCCTTAAGGATCACTCGTGTGTCTGTCTGTCCGAATGAATTTTGAATATGCGGGACACTTTTGGGGGGCAAATAAGAAAAATTAAAGAAAACGTTTTACAAACTGTACTGTGTGACATATCAAATGAAAGGGCTTACTGTGAGGGTCTCAAATATTTTTTTTTATAATTTACAAAAAAAAATTTTAAGTTATTTAAGAAAACATTGAAAAAAATACAGTAAATAGTTTTTTACCTAATATTACAGGAAAACCTATAAGAAGTCTATGGTTTTAAAATAACATGGTACATCTATTATAGAGTAATTATTTAGACCTTTAGATAAGCAATTTAAAAACTAGAATAATATTATAAAACTTTGTACAACTTCTTTATGCATGCGGAGTTTACCTGTAAATGATTGTTGCACTGTTGCATATACATTTTTGCAAGTTACCAGTATCATAAAACTTGTGTCTCGCTGATGGTGGCGCGTGTTAGATCATTTAGCTAATCCATGCGTCAGGTTCGTGAACAAGCGCTGTCAGTGAAGGCTGGTCATACCTTAGCGGCCACGGCTTATTTTAATTTAATTTAAATATTTGAATTGTTTTTTTTTTTTTTTAAGGACGCTTTTAACGTTCTGCATCGTTCTCACATGTAAAATTTCAACATGAATGATGTAACCATTATTTTGTAACCATATCTTAATTTAAAAGAGTGTCCGTGGAGTTTCTTGCCCGTTCTTCTCCATAGGTACCTACTATGCTTTGGAATGGGCGCCTAGCTTCATCTTTTTGACAGACCGACCCCTTGACAATTCAAAAGTGCCTGTAATTGGTTTAATTGAAATAAATGCTTTGAGTTTGAGTTTGAGTTTGAGTTTGTGCAAACAATTGTTGGTGAACCAATAAAAATAAATAAATCTATTAAATAAAATTCAAAGTCCTGACTGACTCACTGACTGATAATAATCAACGCACAGCCCAAACCGCTGGACCTAGAGACATGAAATTTTGCACCTTATACAGTGTAAACATCCACTAAGGAAGGATTTTTGGAAATTCCATCCTTAAAAGGGTAAAATAGGGGATGAAAATTTGTATGAAAAATATTATTCCTTGAGTCAATAGAGATGAAACTGCATGAATCTAATTAAATTATAAAGTTTGTCAGTTTTAGTTTTCCTAAACTAACCCCTAAGTAGGGATTGGGGGGTGTCAAAGTTTGTATGGAGGAATTTTAACGCGCTGTCCGATTAACTCATAAATCAGTTTTTATACATGAGACTAAAAATGAACAATAACGTGTATCAGGGTTTTACGAAAATCTACCCCTAAGGGATAAAAAGGGGTAAGCAAAATTACAGCGGAGGATTTTACGGGGGGGCTTGATTAACTCAAAAATTGGTGTAAATAATCTTTTGAGTCAAAACAAGGAAACATCCCACACGATTTTTAAAATTCCACTCCTGTGGGGATGAAAACAGGGATACAGTATAAATGAAAACTAACTTGAAACTTAGCACAAATACTTGATTAAGTAAGGAATAAAGTTTGTCATTATTAGCTTTTCAAAACTACCCCTCAAAGGGGGTTATGGGATGTTAAAGTTTGTTTGGAAGAATTTTAAAGCGCGGTGTGTTGAATACAGGTTCTGCGCAAGAAAATTAAAACCCATGAAATCCGACATCCACGCGGGCGAAGCCGCGGGCAGAAGCTAGTCTCTCAATATTGTGCATACAAACCAACATTTGCAGTTAGAATGTATGGGAGAACATGTTTTTCAACTACAATGATAAGATTGTTCTTGGGATAAATTCATCCCAACTACGGAACCCTTCATTGTGCGCGGTCCGACACGCACTTGGCCGGTTTTTTTTTTTTTTTGTTTTTCATGCTGCTGGTAAAAACTCACAAGATTTTCCCTAACAAAAATCGCTCATCGCGCCTAAAGTTTCCACTTTAAAAATCTGAGATGACCTTTCAGTAATCAAATGTTGGTCATAAAGGATGATGCTCTCTAAACACCTATTGGTTATTTGGCGACTATTACCTAACAGCTAAAGGGTTTTTGTACTGAGAGGTGAGGTTAATATTGTTCTTATTGGATTTGTTATAAAAATACTTTTGCAATAAGATTAATATACCTACAAGATATTTTTCACAACCAATAATGATGTACCGATCCATGAATGGCACTGCTCGCGCTGCGCGTACGCAAATGCACCGATGTGCCACACCGATACGTCGGCGTCGTATGAATGAGTGCGGCAGATAACACACACAATAGTGCCACGTAGGAACACGCTCGTGCACACACACATGCTCGTGCACACACACATGCGCGACGGACGAACGTCGTGTCGCCGTCGTGCGTTATCTGAAGTGACGGGAATTTTACCTTATTGTGCCGATAACAGATCCGATCCAACAGCTGATTGGCTCGCCGATGGTTAAGCTAATGTGATACGGGATTGTTGGAAAATAAGAAGTAATATCAGCCGCTAATTGGAATAAAGTCTGAACTGGATTGATGTAAGTATCGCCTCAGCTGACACCGAAGTAAATACCTGCCTACATGAGAAGTAAATACCTGCCTACATGAGAAGTAAATACCTGCCTACATGAGAAGTAAATACCTGCCTACATGAGAAGTAAATACCTGCCTACATGAGAAGTAAATACCTGCCTACATGAGAAGTAAATACCTGCCTACATGAGAAGTAAATACCTGCCTACATGAGAAGTAAATACCTGCCTACATGAGAAGTAAATACCTGCCTACATGAGAACTCTTCCGGAATGGTTACACCGGATCAAGACAAAAGTTGCTCTGTGACGACGATAGCAGACGATAACAATTGGATGGCATGAATGAAGTTCCAGCACAATCTGCGAATATGATACTATGTATTTACGTTACTTACTTGTAGACAGAATATTGATACCTATCTACTTGAATACATAATAGTATCATGAAATCGATACAAGGAGAAAGGAAAATATATAATAGGTTGGGGAAAAAGTTTCTTCGCATTTTTTAAGAAAGTTCAAAACATTTTTTATTATACATTATTTACATTTATCTAAATTATGTAGGTACCATTTTGTTCAATAACTTTTCGCCATCTTGTAGGTAGGGACATAATCCCATTGCTATAGAAATTTTGGGACTTCTGATCAAAATACCGTGACAAGTGGTTTTGGCAGTCCTCTCGTGATGTTAACCTGACACTGCCTAAAGAATTCTGAAGAGACCAAAACAGGTGGAAATCTGAAGGTGCAAGGTTAGGACTATACGGCGGATGCATTAACACCTCCCAGCCAAACTCTCTTAATTTTTGCTGAGTGGCTAAAGATGTGTGAGGTCTAGCGTTATCATGATGAAAAACCACACCCGTTCTGTTGATTAATTCCGGCCGCTTTCTCTTAACTTCTTGCTTTAATCTCATCAGTTGTTCGCAGTAGAGTTCAGAATCGATGGTCTTGCCTGGTGGTAACAGCTTATAATGAATAATGCCCTTCCAATCCCACCACACACACAGCATCACCTTGTTGCGAGTTAACCCGGGTTTCGCCACAGTCTGTGAAGCATGACCGGCCTTAGACCACGACCTTTTTCACACGCTCTTGTCGTACGTGATCCACTTTTCATTACCAGTTATCAACTTCTTCAAAAATGGTTCGAATTCATTATGTCGTAAGAAAGAATCACAAATGAGTACACGGTTCATTAGGTTTCTTTCAGTGAGCTCGTGAGGTACCCAAATATCGAGCTTTTTTGTGTACCCAGTTTTATTCAAATGCGCCAAAACTGTTTTGTGGTCAATTCCCAGTTCTTCAGCTACGTCACAACTACTGATATGCCGATCTTACTCCACTTTTTCAAAAATGGCATCCATTTTATCCGTAATAGGGCGGCCAGAGCGACGTGCATCTTTGACATCAAAATTTCCGGATTGAAAACGCTTAAACAAATTTGTGATAACACAGACACTGCACTGGGTCTATAAACATCGCAAATTTTTTTCGCGGCTTGCGTTGCATTTTTACCTTTTTTGTAGTAAAATTTTAAAATGTAACGAATTTCTTCATTAGATTCACTCATCTTGACAGTACGAAAAACAAATGAAAATCACACATTTTCCTAATTTGAATTTGGAATTATGTTCTTTAAAATTTAAACTTTCAATGATACCAAAACCAGCCAGATACAAATAGTATAACCAAAGAGATTTTATTTTAAGTTCGTTCGTTATTATAATGCGAAAAGATTTTTTCCCCAACCTAATAAATCGTACTAAATAAATCGTAGCCTCTAGAGAACAAAATACTGCCCAAGTGCGTGTCGAACCACGCACAATGAAGGGTTCCGCAGTTGAAATGAATTTATCCCAAAAACAAAATTAACATTGTAGTTGAAAAACATGTTCTCCCATACATCGATATATTATATGTCACGGTCAATTCTCCAACTGCATATGTAAGTTTGTAACCGCATTTTTTATAATATGATAATTATGATAAAACTACATACTTAATGATTTTTGGACTTTTCCCTTTACCTGTGAGACCTTGCTTCTTGCCAAATTTCATGATTATGGGTCAATAGGAACTACCTATAAGGTTTTGATTTATTTGTGAAACATGTCGCATAAATGACCGTATTTTTTATTGCATTGATTTAGAAGCTTGGTTTTTTTACACGCGTTGGTTTTCTTGGTTTACACGCGTTCCTGAGAGAAAGGGTATTGATAGACAGACAGACGGACAACGAAGTGATCCTAATAAGGGTTCCTTTTGAGGTACGGAACACTAAAAATTGAGTTGTCGCGGGACGCCTGGCAGATATGAAACAACGAAACTACACTTCTGGACACATCTATTGGCCCACCTTAGAGTTTAGGTTTCGATGGCCCCTACCGAAATATGATTGCTAGATTGAATAAAAACTGTTGATGCAGTTTTAAACCTGATACATTTTACCACCTTTCTCGATCGTATTGTTTTAAATTTGAATTCAGAATACCATACGACATGGAGCTACGCCTAACAAGTCGGATATGCGCCTTGTTAAAGGCAATTGATTTTTGAATAAAAAACATGTTTTATCAAATAAAGGTTTAATTTAATAACGCGTGTTGCCTCCATGGGCATCTACCACAGCTCTCATACGATTAGGCATAGAGTTTATCAACCGCTCTATGAAATTTTGAGGGATCATCTCCCATTCCTCTTCTATGGCAGTTTTCAACTCCTGCATCGTCTGGGCAACTAGCTGACGAGCCCTAACACGTCTTTTTAGCTCGTCCCACATGTGCTCAATGGGGTTCATGTCTGGGCTTCTGGCTGGCCAGTCCATAACTGTGATGTTCACATCCCGAAGATATTCCCTGACGATGCCGGCCGCATGGGCTCTTGCATTATCATGCATAAAAAGGAAATTTGGGCCCACATAGTCCGCGTATGGTATCACGTGAGGTTCTAAGCACTCACTAATGTACCTTTCAGCATTTAATGTTGGCAGCCGTGGTCCTGTAACAACCTCAAGTTGAGTTTTGCCGCTCGCGGATATACCGCCCCAGACAGTCCATGAGCCACCGCCATAAGTAACCCTCTCTTCAAAGCAGCATTGTGCGAAACGCTCTCCCTTACGTCGTTAGACCTTCTTCCTTCCATCATTGTCATGTAACACAATTTTAGACTCATCAGAAAAGAGTACACGGCTCCAATCTTGCTGTGTCCAATTTAAATGACTGCGTGCGAAATGAAGGCGCGCTGTTCGGTGGGCTCGCGTTAGTTTGGGGCCATTAGCTGGCTTGTGTGGTACCATATCGCGTTCTTTTAACCTTCTCCGAACAGTTCGAGCGCTCACAGATACTCCGTGGAAGTCGCGAAGTTGGTTTTGTATCTCAATGCAGGTAAGGTGACGATTTCTCAAGCTGGTCGTCACGATGAATCGATCCTGCCTTTCAGTTGTGACCCGAGATCGTGGCCTTCCTTGGCGACGAACAAAGCCGCCAGTCTCTAGGTACCTCCGATAAACATTTCGGACCGCAGATCGACTTAAATTAAGTTGAGCACTCACGTTTCTTTGGCTGTGTCCGGCCTGAATAAGTGCCACAGCTTGGGCGGCGACTTCAGGTGAAGTATCCATAGATTATTGATAGAACCTCACCTTAATGTTAAGAATAACTAATGTTTGTTGCAAAACCAAAGATATCAATCACTTTTTCAAGAATTAAATCCAAGTAAACCAATAAAACCAAGTTTTCTTAGTATTCGATTGTTTGATATCAACAAACAGGCTCCAAATTGTCTTTTGTTTCTTTAAATTCTGTGTTCGAAATTCAAAAAAAGACTATTG
This sequence comes from Cosmia pyralina, assembly GCA_946251885.1. Classification (NCBI taxonomy): domain Eukaryota; kingdom Metazoa; phylum Arthropoda; class Insecta; order Lepidoptera; family Noctuidae; genus Cosmia; species Cosmia pyralina. Next base: position 706,515 of record OX276348.1, on the reverse strand, counting down.
AATGAAATTGTGAATGTGCCAGGTTCAAAACTGCATAAAAACTTTTTGCTCGACCTAATATAAAATTTTAGCTAGGACCAATCGAAACTGAAAATACAAGGTGGGCCAAAAGATGTGTCCAGAAGTGTATTTTGTGTATCCCATTTCAACGGTATGCAATATGCGCAGTTTCTTTTAAAAAAAAACTAGAGTAATTCGTCAATTAATTAAACTGCCCGGGCCTGTTTTCACGAAACTACATTTGCGAAGAGTGAAATTAATTACATGCAGAATGGTTTAAGGAGTGTGAAGTGTGACGGAACTGTACTATTACGTACAGTTATTAAATATAAATGGTGGATTCAAATAAGTTATCTACAAGGATTCATAAAGAAAACACTCAAGATATAATCAATTTTCATCAATTATTTATTAAAAAAAAATCAAACTGATGCCCTTGATTTGCTCTGAACGCTCGGCACGGTTTTTGCATTTCGACCGTAGTCGTTCGTAGCAGCATTTCCGCTTTCATTAATAAGAATGCTGCATTTAATCGATTCTGGGACCCTCGGTTGCGTATACCAGGTCGCGGGGACAGGCTGACTGGGCCCCATTATTTACCATGAACCGAAGATGTTATCCTAGAAATAAAATTGCTCTATCACTCTTAATTTTTTTTAAACGCAGTTCAAAGTCGGGCTTTACGTATATTTTTTAAATTTGTTCGTAGTTTAAGGGCTTGTATTTAATTTTCTAGCATTCATCTGCGTCAAATACAAAATTTTATTCTAGATGAAAATAAAATAAAAATGTTGCCAGTTTTGTAATTTTTAAATGAAATCATTGACGTTTGAAGTTTCAGCAACGACGGATTTCGAATAAAATTAAAAAAAAGTAATTTTATGAAATGCTGGGGTGTTGTTATTGGGCCTAAACACGTAGCAGATGGCCCCGCGCATCCGCCATTTTCGTATGTTCAACCTAACACCCTGTATACGTCACGGTCTATTCTCCAACTGCTTTAAGTTTGTAATCCCAAAAAATGTATGTACGTCAGTCTGTCAAGACCCTTTTTCTCTCAGGAACGCGTGGAGGTACCAGTTTGAAATGAATATCAAATGCGTAAGTATATGGTCCCTTAAAGCTCTAAAACAATCAAGCTTCTAAGTCAACGCAATAAAAAATACGGCCTTTTATGCGACTTATTTTGATACTCGCAAGTAAATCTAAATCTATAGGGTACTTCCCGTTGACCTAGAATCAAGAAATTTGGCAAGAAGCAAGGTCTTACAGCACAAGTAAAGGAAAAAGTCCGAAAATAGTTATTTTGTAATATTATCACATAAAAAAAATAATTTTTTGGGAGTACAAACTTAAAACAGTTGGAGAATTAACCGTGACTATATTTGTTTGGAAGCCCTAATAGATTATAAATTAGATAAAATTAGACTGTTCGATTTTAAATTATGTAAATAAAATATAGATTATCATATAAATATATTATTGCAGTTCCAATAATATTACATACATTACGTGTCGAATTGATAAACTCCTTTTTCTTTGAAGTCGGTTAAAAAGAAACCCGTCATGTAATAACTCGACAAGAGCCTTGAAAACAATGCTCTGAGTGGAATATGTCGTATTCATAAAGTAATTTGAAGAGACCGATTAGAAATCAAAAACAATACAAATATTTGGATAACATTAAACCACTTAAAACAGTTGTTATTTGAATTAAATATTGTAAACTAAATAATATTCGGAAGGCATGCTTCCGCGGGTACTATACTGCCAACGTTATGATACCTTGGCGAGGCCCGCTGCACCTGCTTCAGTAAATTTGTCTAAAAATAAGGGGCGTTCACGTAAAAAGCTTTTTATACTAGTTGAATGTTTGAATAAAGCTGTCACAACGACGTGTTTATAGAGAGCTCGTCACTGCGACGCACAGGGACGAACTCTAGAGCCGTTACGGAGTGTTCTTATCTGAAAATAAATTAATAGTTATCAACACTTGTTTTAGCTTAATACCTCTAACCCTATTTACGTGTAGTCATTTTAATGTTAATCAATTTTAGTTTATAAACGTACATAGATTGTATGGTAAGTAACTAGGTAGGTAACTACATTAGATTCTTCAACATGTCTCGTGAAATATTATAATAATGACCAATTCCCGAATCGAAAGTCGGGTCAAAATATATGGATACTTTTATTTACTAAGGAAATCGCTTGAGGTGTGGTACGCTCCTGGAGCCGCGCACGACACGAGGTACACAGGACGGCAGCCACGCAGTAACTCGCGCCCGCAGCCGTCACTCTGCACTCTGCACATCAATAACGGGCACATTGCACAACGCGACCATTGCGCGTAATCTATGCGCTTCACCTACACAGCGCCACATGCATGCATTATAATTGTATAAAGCTGCGCATTCGTTGCCTGACTGTCGCAGAATTGATTAAAAAAAAACAGCACCACCGTCAGGGGCACCAGCAGTCAGCACCCTTACCGTGGCGGTGATCCCTTACCATCAGCCATCAGGAGCACCAGCAGTCAGCACCCTTACCGTAGCGGTGATCCCTTACCATCAGCCATCAGGAGCACCAGCAGTCAGCACCCTTACCGTGGCGGTGATCCCTTACCATCAGCCATCAGGAGCACCAGCAGTCAGCACCCTTACCGTGGCGGTGATCCCTCACCATCAGCCATCAGGGGAGCCGCATACTTCTTACTATAATCGCCCTTACGTAACGTTTGTGGAAGTTTTCGGTCCTTTATTGAACTCTAAGCTTGTTCCAGCGGCGCAATTCCCGTATTTTTAACAACGGTCGCAATCTCATCTCAGTCTCAATCTGTCAAAAATTGTATCTAAGCGTTTACCTACATTTTTGACATTTGATTGTCGCTGGCATGAGCTTGCGACTTGAGTTTCAACATTTTTAGGTACGAGAATGGGCCTTCTGTTATTGGATCCAATGCTAACATTGCTGCTAAACAAGTAAGTTAAGAAGTAATCATTGATTTACCAAAAAACTTAGCTTAAGTAACATCGGTGTTGTATAAGGGATGGGTATGGCTAATACAAATAAGAAAGACCCGCCCTTCAAAGTAGGAACATCCTGTATCTTGAAGGACAGTGTTCTTTAATAAGTTTGATACGTTTAACAAAATATTTCTATAACAAGGAGGCCTACTGAAGCGCAATGACTGATTCACCACAAACCCTACAGGTCAATTGGAGAAGGTAAGTATAAAGCAGACATACTTTTAGGACAGAGTTAGTGCGCGATGACTATCCTTAGATCATTGAACTTAGGTATGTAAATGTAAGGTACATAGGTTGACGATGAGAAAAGTTAATTGAAACTTGAAGTTAGCTGGCAGGCGTTAGCTGTAATATTATGTAGGTAACAGTTAAGTTGGTAGGTAGGTACGTACTTAGATTATGTTATAAAAAAACAAAAGTTCATCCTTCATTAGCTTTTTCGGATGCGACCACAACGGTATCCGGATCACAAAATCAGTTCGTGAATAGTAATCTTTATACGCCCACCACTCGCGCGGTGAAGCAAGAGTATTGTTTGATAACTTATTTAACTGGAACACAAATTAACTGACGTAATATCCTCCATTAATTACTGTAATTTAAAATAGCTTGAGCTAAACTGACAAACACCTATGTAGGTATTTTATAAGTTGTCTAACGTCATTCTGAGTAAGTAAATATATCAAAACTACGTAGCAAACAAACCGATTTAATCCGGGCTCGTCAACTCGATGCGTAAAAGCTTCTAAAACTTGCATATTTGGTTAGTTTAAAGGACATCATCAACACCAACATTGAAAATATCTGATGAACAAAACAAATAAAAACAGAACATTATCTTGGCAATTTTACAATTCACAAGTATGTCTAAAGAATGTAAGCAACAAATTAATGCCGCTATCAGAAACTTGAATTATATAAGAATTCATTATCTACCTATGTATATTTTTAGCACTCGTGTTTCGTGTCTACCTATGTTGCGGCCTTAGCACACCTCTGCCGCGAAACCATAGCAGCGAACCCGCTGTAGTTTATTTCAACTGACTCGCATGAACAGCGGAACATCAGCGGAACATCATGCGGTTTGGCGGCGGTGCTAAGGCCCTTAACGACCATAGAAGATATTCGGTGTTTCAACACCTTTGAATTTTCTAGCAGACACTCTCATAATGTAGGTCAATTAATAGGGTGTCAAATTTTAAATACCTTGGGCATTGTCTTGCCGCTGACCTCAGGGATGATGTTGATATTGAGAGGGAGCGCAGGGCTCTAGCGGTCCGGAGCAATATGTTGTCCCGAAGATTTGCGCAGTGTACAGAGCAAGTAAAAGAAAAAAAAAAAATTATTTAATAATAAAATGTTTACAAAAAAGTGTACATTTAGCCAAACAGTAATAAAATTTTCCTTTACGAATAAAGTTCCTAATAATAAACTAAAGCTAAAATATTAAGTAAAATAGTAAGTGTAAGTAATGATGGTTCGGAGTTAGAACAATAGGTAGCAAACAAACCGACCGAAAAGAAAATTTTTTAAAGCTTATTGCCAAAGTTTGTACACGGGCAGTCTATGGGTCAGTTGCACTAAGAGATTGCTGGATGTCCTGCGCAACAATGCTTTCAGGATGTTGCTGAGGCTGCCTCGTTACTTTAGCGCGTCGGAAATGTTTGCGCAAGCCCGCACCCACGCGGCGAGCCTCCTTGCCGGATCACCGCCATGGGATCTGGAGGCAATAGTCCTCGCGCACGTGTGGGAGTGGCGCGAGGAAGCGAAACGCCGGGGCGTAACTCCGCTGCCGCGAGAAATCACGGTACAGCGGACAGAGCTCTGGCGGGATCTCATGGCGACATGGAGAGTGCGATTGTCGCAACCCAGCGCTGGGCACGCCACAATTGCGGCGATAAGTCCCCACTTTGAGGAGTAGTTGGTGAGGCGCCACGGCGTCCTTACCTTCCGCCTGACGCAGGTCCTCACCGGACACGGTTGTTTCGCGAGGTTCCTGTTTCGGATAAGACGGGAGGAAACGCCCGGGTGTCACCATTGTTCCGATCGCCCGGACGACACGGTGGAGCATACAGTGGAGGTCTGCCCGGCTTGGGCGGAGCACCGCCGTGTTCTCGCGGAGGCGATCGGCGGCGGCGATCTCTCGTGTCCAAACCTGGTCCAGGCCATGGTGCGGAGCGAGAGTGCATGGGAGGCCGTCACCTCCTTTTGCGAAGCAGTAATGCTCGCGAAGGAAGAGGCGGAACGCGTGAGGGAGAGGCAACAGCCGCGCCCTCGCGCCCCTAGCTGCCACAGGAGACGCCCTGGGCGGCGGGAATCTATCGCCGATTCCCGGCCACCGTACCGGTCCTTACCGGACGGCGAGTGGGCAACTCGCCGTCCGGTAAGGACCAGGCCCGGGTCGACGGCGCGTTGTGTTCCACGCGCGCCTCAAAGAAAAAGATACCGTGGCCCTGGCACGGGCAACTGAAGGAACACGGGTGGGTTTTAGTCAGTAAAAGTCTGACACGCCCTCCCGCTCCGCCCAGAGCGGGAGAAGTCATTTGATGATTTCCCATACACAAAAAAAAAAAAAAAACAAAAAAAAAAAACTGAGGCTGAGGTTGCATGTTAAAACGATGCAGGGCTCTGCGGTACCGACCATACATACAAGAAAGAACTTGCTTTTTTATATTTGTACAGCACCGACAGTCCGCGCTCGAGCTCCAAGGTATAGTGGGTTGTTTTTAAGCTTATACTATCCTCGCTTCCTTAGCCCCCGATTCCTCGGAGTTCGCGTGCGGACTTTATATACCTTCTTAGTAGGATTTAATTCTGTTTAATTTCCTTTATCTGGTGGATAGTGCCTATTTGAACACTAAAATAGGCTCAATATGCTTTCAGACTATTGTTCTATGTTGTCTTCAAATGATGTCAAGAATCTACCTCTTGAGGTCTTTCGGGAGAACTTAATTTTTTTTTTGTCATTCTACAGTCACCTGCCTGTTCCCTTGGTTAGGACTCCCGGTAGCTGTTGTCCGTGAGGCGCAGTGATATAACAGTTACGGTGTCGGTGTCGTCACAGCTCGTGTTGGGGAAACACGTCGTTTATTATCAACAACATACCGTAAATACCTGTTGAGTAATACTAATTACCTCAGTTATTCACTGAACCGAGATACTGTACCTAATACCTACACGTTTTCATTAATTGGAAATATAATATCTAAATGATCGAGTACATGTGTAGTGTGTACTTCCCGCGTCACTTCTCTCTAATGATTAGGTAGGTACTTAGGTGTTCACATAATGATGAACAGATTTTTATAAACAAACTCGGTCTAGCCATCTTCGAGTAATCGGGGAACATACATAAAAAATAAAAAAAAATAAAAAAAATAAAGGTTCCGACGAATTGAGAACCTCCTCCTTTTTAAAGTCGGTTATAAAAGAAAGACAAAAAAAAGAATTACAAAGGTGGTATGTATTACTTTAAACAATAACATACTCGTACAATCATAATAATTCCTCGTCATGAAGTGAAATAAAACAGTTATTGAACCAATTGGAACCAATGTTTCAACAATAGCTATCAACATCAGCTATCTCCGTAACGATACCCTATTCAGTAGCTGACTAATGCCTAAAGTGTTGTTGGACCAATAATTGCTTTACGTCTTTAATAACACATCGCGTGATATTTTCCTAATTACTGAAGAATTGAAGCAAACAACTACGAGTAGCATCCAGGTCACGAACTTATCAAGTACGCAGATTCGAAGTCGATTGAGGAAAACAGGTCACGACGTGACGTGTATGGCCGATACTAACTACGCGCTGGCGTAGCAGATCTGTTGCTTTTTGAAAGTCCTCCGTAGGTAAGTCCATATGTCGGTAGATAAGGTTCAATATCCGTTCCCGTAATGAAAACTCGGCTCCGAACAAAACATGCAATTTGCGTCATTTTAGTCATTATTTCATATCAACAAATTTTGGATTTTAAAACACATTGTTGTTGTAATTTCCTGAATTAAAACAACAATGCGTTTTAAAATTAAATAAGTCTACCTACACTCCTCCACAGACATTTCTATCTCACACACTTTACTGGAACTTTTTTAAAAGTGAAAAATGTATTATTGCGAGACAATAATTAACATTAATAATACCGCGCATTTAATCAATTGGAATTAGAATAATTTACACAATTTTATTGTATAAACAGCAGAGTTGGTAAAACCCTCAGATAAACCACAGCGCTCTACCTACCTATACAGAATGTAATAAATGATAATTATTCAACTACCTATTAACAACAACACATGGATCTAATAATTACATTAATGTTAATTAAGTAGAGTTAACCAAACAAATAGCGATTTTTTACGAATGGGCAAATCTAGCAACAGCTGGTAACTACGACGCGTGCGCAATTCGTACTTACTACTGTCTGAAACTTAATCATCCCAATCCTAACTAATATTGTAAATGCGAAAGTGAGTTTGTTTGTTTGTTGCGCTTTCACGTTGAACGGCGGAACGGGTTTGGTTGTTTCGTACACCATGCATGACCTGGCAGACCATGCGTGACCTGGATTAAGACATAGGATACTTTTTATCTCGGTAGTAGTGGCATAATTTCCGACCTCTACGTGGGCGACGTCTATAATCTTAGAAAGTTGTAATTCAATTTATCAGATTTTAGCACAATGATATTAGTGATAAAGGCTCCGGCAAACAGGCGCTGCGCGACTCTAGTACAACGATTTCTGTGAAAACTTCATGGAAGTTGTTCTACTGGTCGCGCTGCGACTGTTTGCTGGAGCCTTAAGGGTTGACATCCAAAATAATAAACGGGCCATTATTTTATTTACACATTTGGTCTCCGTGTAAATTGGTAATCAAGTAAATAACAAAAGCTGGCACTGCGCACGACCAGAATATAACCTACAGTCTACCCAACATCACCGATCTTCTTCGATTGCGTTATGACGAGACACATAATTGATTATTTATAAAGGTCAGCTCTACCAAATTATTTTTGTGTAAGCAGAGACAGAACACTCCTTCGTTGAAGAATATCAACAAAAGAATGCTCTTATTCTGATTCTGTGTTCGTGCTAATTAATTAAGTTCGTTCTCTAACCTTCAAGCCCATCACAGACGTAGCTATAATATATATTAATGTACTGTGAATTTCTTAGTATAATATAAATATATATTATAGCTACGTCTGAGGTCGCTCGAAGTTTACTATGGAAAATATATCGTAATATGTCTTGCTATATTATAGCTACGACTGTACGCGTGTACGGCTTTAGGTAGGTATATATATTACTGAACCATATCGACATAAACGCGAAAAAAACATCTGCATCATAAACACATAGGTATGACGCTTGATCCGTTTCCTGCACGCAGGCTGACCCGCGAGGCCGGTCCGCGATAGTGTCTGATACATCTGCATCGTAAACACACAGGCATGACGCCTGATCCGTTTCCTGCACGCAGGCTGATCCGCGAGGCCGATCCGCGATAGTGTCTGAAACATCTGCATTGTAAACACATAGGCATGACGCCTGATCCATTTCCTGCACGCAGGCTGACCCGCACGGCCGGCCCGCGATACTGTCTGAAACACGATTATAATAACAACAAACGTCAAAACTTAACGCCTCGTACTGCGTCGTATTTAATGGAGCCTTGTCGAAACGGGGCCGGGCTGTGCGGCTCGGCCAGTCGGCAGCGCTGTGCTAGGTGAACAGGCCTCTAGCGCGATACGCGGGTCGCAGGGCGTGCGATATCGGAGTTACCTCGCCGCGGTGTAAGGCGCTGACGTCAATCGGTACCCTATTTGTGAGTATTATCTGCGCGATAACAGGGCGGAGGTGAAGGATCGCTCGGATACGCAACGTTCACGTGTTGCCGATCACATCGCCGTATTCTAGGAAGATGAGATAACTTGATTGATTGCTCTTTGTTCGGATGATTGTGTGCGCGAGAAGTGGGTCGACACTTCACACCGGTAATGCGCAACTCTTTGCTCGGGAATTGTGTTCTACACGCCTACTCACACGTAAAGGACCTACATAACGTTGTGTTGTTTCAACTTGTATTAAATTACAGTACCTTTTATAATAATAATAATAGTTTTATTATCAGGCCCATAGATAAAATACATAAAATTATCTTAAATAATAATAAACTAATACATATTAATAAATAACCTAAAAAAAAAAGTAGGTACCTATAGAATAACGTAGGTATTGTAACTGTGTAGCCTCCATTTCAGCCTTTATTCGGTATTGTCAGTTTGTGAGTCAAATAAACATGTACTTACTTAAATGTAACACTCATAATGTCAGGCCGACTACAAATTGTATGTTTTGTTATGTTAATTATTTTCTTGCTATGTATTTGCTGGTGTACAATAAAGTATTCTTACCTACTTATATTACTAACCCATATGTTTCGAGAGTAGGTAAGTATCTACGATTTAGTTATATTTAGAGAGAGTAGGATGTTTTTCATAAAGCTTTTTATATACGTAAACCACAAGAATGAACATATATAAACAAATGTATTATATGGTATTGTAAAGAGCATGTGGTTAATTATAATGAAGAATGTTTGGTAGGTGCAGCGTGATTTGCTACAATTTGTATGTGGTTCCCTACCTACATTATAAGGACATATGTTATACCTAGTAAGGTTCAGTAAGTAGATGTTTATAAAAAGGCAGATTTTTTAAATAATTTGTTTGAAAGAATCCTCTTTTAGCTTTCACTAATAGTGTGCCAATAAAATAAACAAAAGCGATTGCAATACACATATCAACACAATCTAGGGATATTGAACATTTCATTGATTATCTAGTAAACTATAAATATTGTTATGACTGTAAATGGAAGAATTAAAGATAATTTCACGCCGATATAACAATAACAACACGATGCGATATTGTTTTTCTTAATAGGTGTGTTCAAATATTTAAGCCATATAAAATGACTGAGAGAACAAAAACTGTTTATTCTTATAAAATTATTAAATCGAATTAGGGCAAATTTTTCAATTGTCAGTCAGCTTCTATTTATGTAATAAATATGGCGGTTTGACTGCTTTTTTTATAGAAAATATGTAAAACTGTCATATTTATTCTTCAGATAAAAGTTGTATGACTATTGAAATAAATAAAAATCTTATCTAATCTGATAGTCAGTAATCGGTATTGCTTCCTGTAACATTATCACAAAGCGGCAACAATTTTCCAGTCTACCAGCTAATGCGTCACATAAATACCTAACACGCTTATAAAAATTCATATTACACTAATTAGAAATTTATTAGAAAAATCCTTAATACAAATGTAAGTATACAGAAATTATCTGTGTGCAACTTTAATTAATTGTTTCTTCCATTAGTTACAGTAAAAACGAGTACTTAAATATACTTCTTTTTTTTAAAGATGAGTTTTAGACGCACTTTTCTGTCTTGGGGCAAACGCGTCTATAGGTAATAAATAAGTTTTAAACCTGTGACGTTTGAAAGGTGAAATAAATATCTTTTGCTTCAAATAAAGTTTTGTCTAGGAATCTTTAAGTAAATTACAAAAATATTAAATAATCATTACATCAGAAGCGATTTCATAAAAACCGGCCAAGTGCGAGTCGACTCGCATACGAAGGGTTCCGTAGTATATATGTTTAACAATCGCAAAGATAACTTTGTATTTGATAATGATACTGTGAATTACATGGTTAGTTTTTGCAGTTGCAGAAAATTACCCATATTTAAACAAAATACCTTATGAATCGGCGTTTGATGTATCATCGCATCCCCAGAGCGCGATAACGTGACCACAGCCTGGATATCACATGTTGGTTTGTGCCCAGAGACTCGGCAACGACACGTTCAATAGCACCGTTTTCTAACATGCCAACTGCCCGTAAAGGCTCCACACACATGCGGCCACAGCCGGCGGACATGCCACCAACAAGCCCAGCGGCATTGCCGGGTGGGTGTTTGAGCCAGCGGCGGCGGCGGGCTTGATAAACCAACTCAAACTCAAAGCATTTATTTCAAATAAACCAATTACAGGCACTTTTGAATTGTCAATGGATCGGTCAGTCAGAAAGATGAAGCTAGTTGCCCATTCCAAAGCGTAGTAGGTCCCTATGGAGAAGAACGGGCAAGAAATTCCACGGACACTCTTTTAAATCAAAATATTTTTACAAAATATTGGTTACATCGTTCATGTTGAAAATATACATGTGACAACAATATAGAAAGACGTGCACGTTAAAAATCGTCCGTAATAAAAAGATAAAAACTAAAAACATCCAAATTAAAAATAAGCCGTGGCAGCTAAGAGACGACCAGTCCCAACTAATGGCGCCCGTTCACGAACATGCCGCATGGATCAAAGGAAGTATACTCGCACGGCATAAACCCGCCGGCTGTGCCGCCAGCATGTGTGTAGGAGCCTTAACATTTCATCTCGACTCAAATGATGGCGTAGCATAACGCTAAAAAGCTTACACAATCAATTGATAAAAGAAAATGTTTTCTTCAACACCGAAAAAATGTTAATGCAACTTCTTGCAACTGCATATTGCAAGGATTTGTATCAATAAAGTATATTTATATTTATTTTTTTAACTAGGTTCTAACAAGATTGCACCGTGCTTTGTCTGTTTTCATTTGTTTCTCATTTAATTTTTTTAATTTCGAATAAAGAATAGACAAGCTTTAAATCTGTATGTAAACTTTTTAAGAAAACTAAATAGGTTTTAAACTATAAAGCCATGTTTGATTTCGAAATAACGAATCCCTAGACTGTGTTGATGTGTGTATATCAAGGTCCTCTGCTAAGTACAGCAACAAGACGCTCAGCACCTGCGGCATGCTGGCGACCCTCCAGCGCTTCTCACTGCTAAGTACAGCAACAAGACGCTCAGCACCTGCGGCATGCTGGCGACCCTCCAGCGCTTCTCACTGCTAAGTACAGCAACAAGACGCTCAGCACCTGCGGCATGCTGGCGACCCTCCAGCGCTTCTCACTGCTCGCATGCCACTTATCTCGAGCGCTTACTATAATATATTCGATAATAGGCTCACCGACATTAAGCCGACGCACGCACGGACGTAAAAATATCGCGGCGGGATTTTATCGCGCACTGGATTTTCAACTGTCCTTGTTGAGCCGAGCGTTAAGAATCCAACTTTACAACAACAGAGTACATTCTAGCGCGTCGAAAAAACACACTGATGGATTTTCAACTGTCGGCGTTAAGGAGAGTGTTGAAAATCCAGTGCGCGAAATAAAACCGCCGCGATATTTTTACGTCCGTGCGAACGTCGGCTAACTCACCTATAAAACACTATTAATACCTATTTATATGTTCGTTCCACACATCCCTATTGACTACACTATACTAAACGAGTCACAATATACTTGAAAACGTTTATGACACGAATAGAACGTTGTTTTATTTAATAATCTTTTTATAAGTCACCGCGGTGTTAAATTTTAAACTTAATGGATGTAGCAAGACGAATGATAACTATATTATTATAAAACTAAATAATTTTATTTAGTTTGCTTTTTACCCTGCTACGGCGAAGCAAAAAGGAGGGTTATGATTTCTGCCGGTATGTCATAACTTCTAAACTGCTTTTCATCACTTCACAAAATGAGGTATCGTTAGAACCGACTTGATCGTCCGCTGGTTATAAATTATGTTCTCTCCAAACCAACCCAAAATAAAAACATAATAATTATTTTTCTTTAAGAAACGTAAAGCGGCTCTGCAAATACTTTTTCACGAAATTATAACCCCAAAATAATTTAAATAAAATGTAAATTCAAAAACTAAAACCCGACTAGGTACTGAAAAATCACGCTCTAAAAAGTATGAAACAAGAAAATATTTGAAAAAGATAGACAAATTTAAAATCCGGAGTCACACGTTGTGTCAGGGCAAGGCTGTTCAATCCCAGGTCCGCAGGCCACCTAGTGGCCCGCCCGCCTTCAATTGGCCCGCCAAAAGCTATCAGCTGTTGATAGTCGTTTGAAAACAGATTTCAGGACTTCAAACCAGGTCTCAAAAATATTTTGCTTCTTATGATATGAACCCATTCTCAATTAGCCAACAATAAAACATATTTTTCTTCTTATGATATGAACCCATTCTCAATTAGCCAACAATAAAACATATTTTGCTTCTTATGATATGAACCCATTCTCAATTAGCCAACAAAAAAACATATTTTGCTTCTTATGATATGAACCCATTCTCAATTAGCCAACAATAAAACATATTTTGCTTCTTATGATATGAACCCATTCTCAATTAGCCAACAATAAAACATATTTTGCTTCTTATGATATGAACCCATTCTCAATTAGCCAACAATAAAACATATTTTGCTTCTTATGATATGAACCCATTCTCAATTAGCCAACAATAAAACATATTTTGCTTCTTATGATATGAACCCATTCTCAATTAGCCAACAATAAAACATATTTTGCTTCTTATGATATGAACCCATTCTCAATTAGCCAACAATAAAACATATTTTGCTTCTTATGATATGAACCCATTCTCAATTAACCAACAATAAAACTTATTTATTCTGTGCTTAATTTTATCATGGACCTCAGATTTGTCGCCAAATATTGATAAGTTGTTAGAATAAAAACCTTTTCAAAGGTACCTATCAAGTTTTTGGGTCTACCCTTTATAGCAGAACTTTTTATGTCATAATATTATTTTGCATAACAGCTGATAGCATAAACTTCATTTCGCAGAAAATCGTTTGGCATACACTCATTAAATTTGTCATTCATTCAAAACACATAATTTTATAACTCAGAATCTTCTTTGGGCATATTTTCCATATCCATAATAATTAAAAAGTAGAACCATCATATCGCAGAAAGTTCACACTCAGAATCGTTTTTTGGCATACATTTCATATCGGTAGTCATTAAAAGGCAGAACTATCATATCTCAGAAAGTTTACACTTAGGTTCGTATTACAGAACGTCACTCAATACTCAAGCCAATTGATTGGTTGAAAAAGGGTTGAAACTTGTTTTGAGTAATGCTTGAGTATTGAGTGATGTTCTGTATTACGGGACTTAGAATCATCTTATGGCATATATTTCATATCCATAATAATTGAAAGACTCATCTATCACATTACAGAAAATTCATAGTTAGAACACTGATTTGTTTTCGCCACGCACATATAGCAATCACGCAGCATGCAAACAAAAATACACCATGCATGCCAGCATGCAGCAAACATGCAGCTTGCAATCAAGCATACACCATGTATGCAGCATGCAAGCAAGCATGCAAACAAGCAAACACCATGCATGCCAGCAAGCAAGCAAGCAAGCATGCAGCATGCAGCATGCGCGAGCATGCAAAATGCAGCAGGCATGGTTTCTGTCACGGCTCCAGCGCTGCGGGGCTCAGGCGGTCCCACGAGAGCTTAAATTACATTCTAGGGTAGGGCAGACAAGACTAGGTGGAGTCGGTTTTGCAGCGATTCGTTTCTGTCACTAACTTTTGCGGCACAACATATTGACTATTTATGACAGTATTTTAATTTTATTTTAAGGTTAAAAATGTATTTTATAGGGCTTACCCTTGTTTTATCGAAAAGTAATTGACATATTATCATTTCCCAAACAATTTTCCGCATAACTTAATTTGCCAAATTATTACATAGCAAAAAATCTCTTCACAAATAATTGTAACGCAAACCTAATGTTTGGCAATGAACGTTTAAACAATAACTTGTTTACCAACTAGTACTTTTACCAATTTTTATGTAGTCAAATATTTCAGTTGACATTTTACGCAAAATAAAATAAGCCAAATATTTTTTTTCCATATTTTTTTCTATATAACCTAGTCGTTTCTGGCACTCGCCGGCCGCTGCCGCGGCACCGCTCGCTTCGCTCGCTCGGCTCGTGCGTAGGAGGTCACAGTTTTAACCTATCCTAACCTAACCATTTTTTTGAAATAATTAACCTTATCTAACTAGTTCGGTTCTTGATAGCCTGTTAAAAATAATCTCTTTCTTTCAACATTTCTTTTTGTAAACCTATATATTTTTTGTCATAACATATCATTTGACCAAAAGACCAAACGTTTATTGTGTAAAGATTGTTTGCTGTAATAAATCATTTGATTAAAGACCAAATGCCTTAATGAAATAATCCTTGGTTATATTCTGCCAAGTAAAAATTTGACCAAATGAAAATGTGCGTACTAAAAGCATTCTAAATATTGCATTGGTAGAAAAAAAGGTTGCTAAAATTTGTTTGGGTAGTGAAATTTTGTCAAAATCTTTTCGGCAAAACGGTAGGATCCCATTTTATAGAAATGGCAATATGCCTAATAAAATTATTCCAAATGAAATTCTGCCATCTTCATAGTATTCCAAGTGACATTGTACCAAATAATCATCGCTTTAAATAAACGTTATGCTAAAAGAAATTATGCCGAATTTTAACTTTGCCAAAGGTAATTATGCCAAATAAAATTCTGCCTTCTTAATAGTATGCCATTGTAAATTCGGACAAATAAACATTCGGCCAAACAATAATTATATTAAATATTTTTTATGCCTTAAAAACATTCGTATAAAGAAGATTACGCCAAGTGTGTTATGCCAAATAAATTTCGGAGCATCAAGATTCTGCCAGATAGAGGGAACCCCAAGTTTTTAGGGTTCCGAACCAAAATGGTAAAAAGGAACCCTTATGGTGCGACTCAGTGTGTCTGTGTGTCCGTCTGTCACAGCTGGATGTCAAAAACTACTAATACTATCAACTTGAAATTTGGAACAGTTTTAGTTGACGTTTGCCCAACTATTTTACAAATAACAAAGATTTTTTTTTTTTTTTGCAACAGGAACTGAAGGTGGGTGTTATAAATTCGAAGTGAGGCTGCTAGGGCATGTGGGGTATCGTATAAAAGAGCGCTGTTTGCCGCATAGTTTTCGACTTTTGATGATAAATGTAAAAAAATATCGTTCCCCCCTTTATCTCCGAAATATGCCTACGTACGACTACGTAATACGTACGAGTTTACGTAAAGATTACAAAAAAACGATGTCTTTAAATAGCACACTTTTTCAGAAATCATCAACAAAAATTACACAGGTCGGTACGGTGCGCGAGTCCGACTCGCTCTTGACCGGTATTTTTTTAGATTATTCAAATGAGTACTTATTTATTTGAGTTCCGTATTTAACTTAAAGTTTTGCTTAATTTCAATAGCTAGGTGTCTACCATAACTCCAGGTAAGTTTTATTTACTAGATGGCCCGCTGGCTGACACGGAAAAATTATGGTCCACCTTCAAAATTGGTTGGGCATCCTTGTGTTATGAATCGAACAGATTACGTGTGACTTAGGATTTTTAATTTGCCTGTCTTTTTCTAATTTCAAATGACAATATTTTCTTGTTTCATACTTTTTAAAGCGTGATTTATCAGTAGTCGGTTTATTATTCCTTACAAAGAAAAAAAAATTGTAGACTGCGAAGATAGTGACATTTTGCTTAAGATGTCTTGTTTCGCTAAGAAAATTGAAAACCTTTCATGTGAGATTGGGGTTGCACATCAGACATCACGCGTACCAAATTCCGTGCACATCACATTGATCGCTCTAAAATACAAGGCCTAGACTGCAATAAGCAGTTACTAAAAGCTCTGAAATCTTCAAAGAGTTTCAGTTCAGGCACGGGCTTACCCTGCCGTAGGTACTATTATTGTAACACGATACACCATCCTTCCCTCAAATCATTCCGAGTGTCAAAATAAAAGGTCTCGGCAGCAATTGGCAAGTGGCATCATAATTACTACGGGGCGACAAGCGGCGCGGGCGCGGCCGGAAACCTGCCGCAATAAAGGTTCGCATCGGCGGCGCATTGTTTTTATTGCGCCGGAAGCGAGTCGCGCCAGCGCGCCGCACCACGATGTACGCGACACTATAAGGGGCAATCGCAACCGGTTGCCATAAGTGTGAACATTTCCGCACGGAAATTCAAAGCATCTTACCTAACAATCTGAAGCTCCTGAATGTTGTTAAAGGTAGATACCTAATTGTAAAACTGCAACAAAGCAATGAATGTGAACACCAACTGACCTTTCAATACAAGTTACCGTATGATGATCAATCGGTCTTCCGAAAGGTCGGATGCTACAGATATCTCCACGTCCCTCGGCCTAATGATCTCACGGAAATTTTTGCTCGACTACGGCAAAGCCAAAGGAGGGTTATGATTTTAACAGGCTATGTATGTATGTACGTATATGTGGGTATGTTCATCTGTTCCCTCTTAAATCCTAAACTACTGGTCGTATTTTGACCAACGAGATATTGTTAGAAGCGTCAAGTTGTTCCGCGGTTTACAGGCTATATGATGTCACAAAAATCCAACATAGCGGCTTATAAAGGATGTAGTGTTACCAAAAAAAAAAGAATATCGTGTTTTTAAAATATATTGTTTATCTATGATTATTTCTACATAAACCCCTAATTTTACTGTTAAACTTTCCCAAACCAAAAGAAGTGGGTCGGTAACCAACTCTCAATGATCCCAAACCCCAAAATAATAAAAATAAAAATTAATGGATCCGCAGTGGTAGCCTGCGAAATACAAATTTCCTTGCGTTTGTTGCAATTTGCAGGTCAGTGACAGGCTGTATCTTGATCAAAATATGATTCGCAACAAATATGTAATTACATAATTTTACCCATAAGAATCATCAACACATCTCTCTAAGTTAGATTTGTTCTCTTTTGACAGATCAAAAGAGAACAAATCAAAATCAGAATCAGAAAAATCGTAATCAGAATTTCGGAAATCAGATCAAAGAGAACAAATCTAAAAACGCAAAAAAAAAATTTCGCGGGCTACCACTGCGGATCCACCTTACTAACTTAAACCCAACTACGACAACAACGCCAACTAAAAAGGAATAAACAAAAACATACGTGTCGAATTGAGAAACTCCTCCTTTTTTTTTCGTCGGTTAAAAAGTCACACGTAATCTGTTCGATGTACGACATGTATAAGAGTACTCCGGATTTTTAATTTGTGTGTCTGTGATGTCTCGTTTATGCCTTTTTAGTTGGCGTTATTGTCGTAGTTGAGTTTTAGTTATTAACTTTTAATAGGTGTGTTGTGTTAACTCAGAATAGTGAAAAGTAACTACTATGTATATGCAAATATATTTAACAACCATCGCACAACAATCGCTAAAGCACATTCCGCAGTAAAGCGTCGCGGAAGATGTAACGCGTTCCTTGTAATTGCGTACCTCGATGGGTGCTTTCGAGACGAACTGGCAGCTAGGCGTCTGTAGGCGTCTGTACGGCCGGAGGGCGGGCTCTCCTCAGTCCGGGGCTCCGGCGGCCTCGTGGCTCCCGGAGCGTTGCGAATGGCTGCCTTTCACGTGCCAATAGCCAGCTTTACTGCCGCAGATCTGACAACCGGTTTTGAGGGTGACATCTTATAATGAGAAAAAAAAAATTCTTCCGAAACTGTAAGAGCTAGGGCAAAAATCACCATAATGTTTAGGGTTCCGTACCTCGAAAGGAAAAAACGGAATCCCTAAAGGATCTTCGTTATCCGTCTGTCTGTCTGTCAGTCTGCCAAGACCCTTTTTCTCAGGAACGAGTGAAGGTATCAAGTTGAAATTAACATTAAATACGTAAGTCCCTTGGAGCTCTAAAAAAATCAAGATTCTAAGTCCACGCAGTAAAATAAATTATAGTATAAAAAACTAAAAAACACGTTTTAATACTATTAAATTGAACTAAAAAGCAAAAAAATAATTATTCAATATAAGAATAAAGTGATTAATGAGAAAATTAATGTCATTGTAAAAAAAAGCGAGGGGTGCTTTCGAATTACAGAGATAGTCTAAGGATGTCGTACAAAGCGCCCCACGCTTTTCTTACAATGACATTAATTTTCTCGTTAATCACTTTATTCTTATATTGAAAATTTTAGTTTTTACTTTTTAGTTCAGTTTAATGGTATTTAAAAAGTGTGTTTTTTACTTTTTAAACCATACTTTATTTTAAAATCTTTTAGAGATACATTGTTAATCCTGATGATCCTAATCAGGATAATGGGACAAAATTTTTAAATTACTGTATTGTCATCGGGCCCTGTAATGTCTGCAAAATTTCGAATTAATCTGACCATTTAAAGTGGGTAAAAATCGAGTTCAAAAATTCTGTTACATACAAACATATATACAAAATACATACAAGTGAAGCTAATAAAAGCGTGTTAAAAATACGGTCATTTATGCAACATATATTTTGAATATTTTGATACTTGCAAGTAAATCAAAATTTATAGGGTACTTCCCGTTGTCCTAGAGTCATGAAATTTGGCAAGAAGCAAGGTCTCACAGCACAAGTTAATGAAAAAAATCCGAAAATCTTTAACTAGTAACTTTTACACAACAAAAATACATAACTACATAAAAAAAAATGAGTTTGTTTTAGTGATTTTTTTTTTTTCAACTATGGAACCCTTCCTTGTGCGTGGTCTGACACGCACTTGGCCGGTTTTTTTTTTTGCGTTGATGTTTTTGACCCTGCTTTTCTTTCTATTGGGTGTGGGTAAATCTAACCTCGGGTACCGTTGTTCAAAGTTACCAGGAGCAGTTCCTTATGTGCAAAAGGCCGCAAGTCAGTGGTAACAAAGTTACCAGGAGCAGTTCCATATGTGCAGTAGGCCGCAAGTCAGTGGTAACAAAGTTACCAGGAGCAGTTCCTTATGTGCAGTAGGCCGCAAGTCAGTGGTAACAAAGTTACCAGGAGCAGTTCCTTATGTGCAGTAGGCCGCAAGTCAGTGGTAACAAAGTTACCAGGAGCAGTTCCTTATGTGCAGTAGGCCGCAAGTCAGTGGTAACAAAGTTACCAGGAGCAGTTCCATATGTGCAGTAGGCCGCAAGTCAGTGGTAACAAAGTTACCAGGAGCAGTTCCATATGTGCAGTAGGCTGCAAGTCAGTGGTAACAAAGTTACCAGGAGCAGTTCCTTATGTGCAGTAGGCCGCAAGTCAGTGGTAACAAAGTTACCAGGAGCAGTTCCTTATGTGCAGTAGGCCGCAAGTCAGTGGTAACAAAGTTACCAGGAGTAGTTCCATATGTGCAGTAGGCCGCAAGTCAGTGGTAACAAAGTTACCAGGAGCAGTTCCTTATGTGCAGTAGGCCGCAAGTCAGTGGTAACAAAAACAGTAAAGCTAGCTGGCCTCTTGTTCTATTGGACCTCCGCAGCGATTAATTTTTTCAAATATTGATCTTTTACGTCTATATTTACTTAACAATATCCTTACCTATTTAATTTAACGATGTATTCGTTGGGATTTCCTGTTTAAACAACGTAATTAATGAATTTAGATAACTAACACTTTTTTTTTTTTTTTTTTTTAGCCTACATTGTGTCCCACTGCTGGGCAAAGGCCTCCCCTTTTTCCTTCCACACCTCCCTGTCTTGTGCGATCTCTGGCCATGTTGGCCCTGCAAACCTTATCAGATCGTCACACCACCTTCGCCGTGGCCTGCCTCGACGGGGATGTCCTCCCTCAGGCGTCCAGTGGGTGACGATCTTTGCCCATCTCTCCGGGTGCATTCGCGCGACGTGTCCGGCCCACTCCCACTTCAGCCTGGCTGTTTTTTCTCCAACATCTGCTACTTGAGTTACGGAGCGCAGGATGGTGTTTCTAACTCGGTCTGTACGCTTGACGCCCATTATGCTGCGCTCCATTGCCCGTTGGCAAATCTTGAGTTTGGACTTTTGTTGTTCAGTAAGTGACCAACTTTGTGCACCATAGGTTAGAACGGGCAGGATGCACATGTCGATGAGTTTCCTTTTAAGTGTTATAGGAAGACTACCTTTCATGTGTTCTTTAAGGGCCCAGTAGGTCTTCCAAGCATTTTGGACTCGTCTTTCGACTTCCTGGTCTTGTCTATTGTTGAAAGACACTATCTGGCCCAAGTATGTGTACCCATCGACATATTGCAACACATGTCCGTCCACTTCGACCCTACGTTTTATGCTGTTGGTCATGACCTGTGTTTTGGATCTGTTCATTGAAAGTCCAACCTCAAGACTTGCTGTGTTCAGATCTTGGAGCATTTCTTCAAGTTCTGAAGGTGATGTGGAGAATAGTACAATATCATCAGCAAAACGGAGGTTTGTTAGCTGGTGGCCGCTAACATTTATACCTCGTGATTGCCACGAGTCAGGCAACTTGTTAAAAACCTCCTGCAGTGCACTTGTGAACAGCTTAGGTACTAACACATTACCTTTTCATAATAATTATAGGTATATATACTACACAAACATTGTGGACAATGGCAGGAAAATGTTATTTTCTCTACTTATTCGGTTTAACATTAACGAAACGCATTGAGCACTATGCACAGCTATATCGACACTTCCAAGAAATTATAATGTCAGCATTTTAACCCCAGAGCACAGAACCTGTCCTGCACTGGAGTCCGTGCACCGCGATAGGTTACTCACCTGCAGGAAACAAGTTGTTATCGCCACCTCTAACCTACTTCCTGCAGTGAACACTAGGTATTGTACGTACACGTTCCGCTTTCCTCAAAGTTAATTATACAATACTAATTAATAAAAACATAAACTTCCTGATTAAAATTCACATAGTTTCCACAAATTTATTAATATATGTATATACTTACCAGGTATAACTTAAATAACACCGAATCTCTTAAGGGGTCTTTGTATTTATTATTATGAACAATTTTTACTATGGGACTAAACATGAAATCTCGAACAAAAAATCAGCTGTTCCCTACATTTATGTTCGCATAAATCGTCAAAACGTAAGGAACAGCGTATTTTTTTCGCAATTTCATGTTTGGTCCCCTATTAAACGTTGTACCTAGTATAAGTAGTATAAATGTAAAAAAAAAACTCATCTGTGGGAAAACTAGATCTAAATACATTTCGGGACTATTAGAATAGGTAACATCTTCAACACTTCTTTTTCATTAAGGTAGCCCTGCTACAGCTCACGTTTGCTAATAGCTTGTTTTTATTATAATAGGTCTTTACCTATGAAATTGCCGTTTTGTATGAAAAAATTTAAACGAATTTTTTTCATGCTTTTTTTATTTGTATTAATCGAAGTAATCACCCATGCAATCAATGCATCTTTGCCAACGCAGTGGCAGTTTATTGATGCCCTTCTTAAAGAAATCAGCTGGACGGGAGGTAACAAATTCTTCAAAGGCATTTTGTACTGCCGCTCGGGTATTGAATTTTTTTCCCGCCAAGAAGTTATCCAAATTCTGGAAAAAGTAGTAGTCTGTAGGTGCAAGGTCTGGTGAGTAGGGCGGATGACGGAGAGCTTCCAACCCCAGTTCTTGCAACTTGGAGACCGTCTGCTGTGCAGTATGAGGTCGCGCGTTGTCGTGCAGGAGCAGCGGAGACGAGCGATTGATGACCAATGCTGGTTGGAGATGTGCCAGCTTCTCCATCATTGTGTTCAGTTCTTCACAGTACACATCTGAAGTAATGCTCACCCCGTTTGGTAAGAAGCTGTGATGAATCACACCGGCGCTAGACCACCAAACAGTGACCATCACTTTTCTAGGGGTAAGTTTTCGTTTAGGGCATTGTTTAGGTGCTGAACCAGGATCCAACCAACTTGCTGAGCGCTTGCGGTTATCAAACAGAATCCATTTTTCATCGCAGGTAACAATGCGGTTCAAAATTCCTTCATTTGTGTGTCTGTTGAACAGTGCAAGGCACGTCTCGACGCGTACTTCGCGCTGGCGATCATTGAGTTCGTGGGGCACCCATTTGTCAAGCTTTTTTACCTTGCCAATTTGACGCAAATGGACCAATATTGTTTTGACGCTAACGTCGAAAGCTGCTGCTAATTCAGCCGTAGATTGTGTATCATCAGCTTCCACAATCGCCTTTAATTCGTCATTGTCGACCAAAGTCTTCGGACGACCGCGAGGTTCATTTTTCAGGTCGAAATTTCCAGAACGGAAGCGAGCAATCCAATAACAAGTGGTGCGTTGGTTTGTAGTGTTAACTCCGTAAACGTCGTTGATGTTGCGTGCCGCTTGTGCCGCGTTGCTGCCACGACGGTACTCATATTCCATAATTACTCGAATTTTTAACGTATCCATGATGACGAAAAAGATTGAAATGCGATGAAAATGTAACACTAATCAATAAACAAATGACTACTTTTGGAAAAAAAATCCATGTTTTTAAAATAAAATTAATTTGAAATTAGAATTCTTAGCCAAACAAAAATTATTTTGATTTGAAATGGCCAGTACTGCAGAACGGCAATTTCATAGGTAAAGACCTAATATAATGTAGTAATCTGTGGAAAATGTTGTGGGTAGTATATTTGTACAGTTCTAATTTTAAGACAACACTGTTTATGATTATTATACTACTGTTTGTTTTCCCAAATGAAATAAATAAATAAATAAACATAAATAACAGGTAAAAAAACCAGTCAAAAGCGAGTCGGACTCGCGCAGCGGGGGTTCCGTTTCGATTTCTGAAAAAGTGTGCTATTTAGAGACATCGTTTTATTTTTCCTGTAATCTTTACATAAACTTCTATCACATGTAATAATTTCAGATTTTTCTCTATGCAAACTTCGGAGATAGCCCCCCCCCCCCCCCCCCTTACCCAATTTCCCATTTTCCTAATATTATATTTAGGTATTTTATGTTACATTTTTCATCAAAAGTCGAAAACTATGCTGCCAAACAAAAATTAAAAAAAATGTTTGAGAATTTGCAAACAGCGCTCTTTTATTATGATACCCCACATGCCCCTAGTAACCCCACTTTGAATTTTTAAGACACTTTCAGTCCCTGAGGCAAAAAAAAAAAAAAATTTTTTTCCTTTCTCATTTGCAAAATAATTGGATAAACGTCATCTAAAACTGTTCCAAATTTCAAATTGATAGCATTAGTAGTTCTTGAGATATCCAGCTTTGACAGACAGACAGACAGACTGCATGAGTCGCACCATAAGGGTTTCTTTTTACCATTTTGATACGGAACCCTAATATATAGTTATCAGGAAATCAAATGCACTTGTGATAGGTATGCGGTTATGTGTAAGTGGACCGCGATGATTTCAGCCGCGTCACAGCGAGGGCGACCGCGGAGCCGCACTTTATAATTAATTAACAAATAATAACAATAGTTAGCGGGGGACGTCAGTTTTTACGAGTTGTGAACCACTCCGAACAATGGAGACGCATAAAACTTTCGCCGAGCTATTGTGTGCTCTGATGTGAGAATAATGTTATATTAAATTAGCGTCGGCAAAAATACTACGCCGTTAATTTAGGGGGATACTTACAGAACAGCCAACACTCATGTGAAACAATGACTCGCCAGCCATTTGTTTGTAACTCATACGCACTGCGAGATGCGGCACCCAGAGCCACGTAATGTAGGTATATACATGACGCAGCAAACTGGTTTAATTAGCCGTTTGGTCAAACGCCTAGCCATTTCACAAATGCCGCCATTCCATCAACGGCCTGAATGATATTCAGCCGATACGTCTAATACAACCTAAGACAACATTATAATGGACCGACTGGCAGTGCTTAGGCCATTTATACAACAGGGCCATGCAAAGAGGGTATTTCGGTAGGTCATTTAGATATATTATTTCATTCCAATTTAAAATTACAGTGTAAAGGAAACGCACCGTTCTTGAGAAAAATTAATGATTGTAACTTAACCTCAAAACACTTTAAAGTTGCTTCTGCAACGTCTCCCTTCGCCCTTACGTAGCAAAGGATAGGCATCCATGCTCACCTCCGCAGCTTCGGCCAGCCGCTACGGCTCGCACGGGTGCCTATGCTTTATTATAGCGGGCGGGGGCTGCCCTCTCTTCGCGCCTCCGGATTTTTTATACACTCTAGCTACGTGGAGTCGGCGTGCCCCGATTTGGTTTTGCGTAAACGCATTTAAACCGTGAGAAACACCAGAAATATTGTGGCTTGTCGACGCCATAATGACAATGTGGATTTCAGCGCCAAGTGGAAGAAAGTGGAACTAAAATTAATTTGAAATGTTTGGGCTAGGCAGGCAAGTAGTTAAACGCTCTCGATCCAAGTAGCTTGCCTAGCCATTTGTTAAATGGCTAGGCGGTTGACCAAACGGCTAATTAAACCAGTTGCCTGCGACATAACAAGCATTATGCATTATGGTATTATGTGCTTGCCCCACTTGAGTGGGGGCGTTTCTTTACAAGTCGTCATTTTTAAAAATACCTATTGACATAGCAAGGGAAAAGGTACTTTCAAAAAACGTTACCGTTTTCAGTTTTCGTTGAAGTTAAGTAGTGGTAAACCCTAAAACACGTTGTTAATATTTTTACGGTAAAAATAGCGTTCGAAAAATAATAATGAACATCAGAAGTGTAGGTAAGGTGAGGAGGCGCAAATTACCGCGCGACCGCTCGCCACCGCGCGCGCGCCACGCCGTCGTCGCGTCGCCACTACACATCGCGACCGCTCCATACATCACCCGACCAATTGAAATACTTCACTTATTATAGTTATTATATTACAAACATCTGATCATTACGTTTACACGTTTTGGCTGAGGATTCAAAGAAAGAGATAAATCCTATACGGATAGCCGACTCTACAAATGATCGTGTTGGACGATTTGTACATTCACTGGTGCTGTGAATGTACAAATTATTATTATTATTGCTAGGTGCTAGCAATAACGGCGCGTATGTTGGTATGAACATGGGTTTCATGATTGTAAATCTATTATACTAAAGCGTCGCGATGATAAACAAGTATGAAGTACCTGCCCGGTTTCTGAACAATTCTTAAATATATATAATCAAAGTTCTTTAATGGAGTTTAAACTCTCAACAGCTATTGATTCGACAAAATTATCTATTTAAGCGAATTCCTTCCTCATGCTCGGTTTATGAGGTCCTCAGAGAAACCCTCGATAGTAATTCACTTGACTTTTAAGCTAAATTCTTTCTTAGCGTCTATTTGAGAAACATGAACTATACGCTAAGAAAGAATTTAGCTTAAAAGTCAAGTGAATTACTATCGAGGGTTTATCTGAGAAACATGATGTCAAACCAATAATCACTATCGAATAGATAAGCTCCGTTTAAATACCTCAGAAACCGGGCACTAGTGTCATAAACTCCTCGCAACTACATATTTATTGCTTAATTTCTTTACACACTAGTTTTTAGCGGTTCTTTCTTGATGTTGCACATAGGTGGGTATGCACTGTTCACATACGACAGAAGCCTCCTACTTCACATCGTAAGCAGGTCTGTGAAGCAGCATTAGTTAACTACCCCTACCTATTACCTACCATCAGCGTTTATGTAAAGAACTATGCTAATTAACATCATAATCATGATTATTCCTGTTATTTTCACAAATAAACTCAGTGTAAAATCCCCGTAATTCCTATTCCTACCTCATTAAAAATATCTTTTTCATACTTTACAAATAACAGATTTACGGCATTCGCATCCTCTCATTATCAGTCAAGTATACAAAGGCCTACTTTGACACTTCTAACAAAACACAACGCATCCTGTCAGACCATCTGGCGACGTCTTTTGCGACAACTTCTTGCCAACCCACCGGAGGCATTCCAAACCTTATTACAAACACATAAGGGTGATATCGGGAGAAAAGTATAAGTACCTAGTAATTGTTTAGGACAAAGCAGGCAATAGTTAGAACAATTGCGTTTGTTGGTAGGTCCGAGACGTGACTGGCGTGGCCACTCACTAGCCAGGGGTCGGCTGGCCGCCATATGTCCGCGACACGGTATCGGCACTCAGACACAATGAACACGTAGCCGTACACGTGGTACACAACCGATCTTATGATGACACAAAGGAAATTATGTAAAACTTATAGCAAATCAACGAAAGTTGGCAAGCTACGTTGAGGTTATTTTACAAATATGATTCAACCCTTGACTGCCAGTGTACTGAGGAGTGTAAGTATTCATTATTCGCAGAATACCTCATACCAGGTACCTCATTCTAGAGGTAACCAAAGCCTTGAACTAGGTAATACAACAACGAACACAATGACATGTCATTGTCATGTTCGTGCCCCACATCTTTCCAACAACTCTTCAAGAGAACCTAATTGTAAAGAAGTCCATCAATATTGCAGCAGTGATTTCACAATATTTCAGCAGTGATGTCACAAATTGTTTCTGTGTTAATGTTTTATTATCATAGTTTTTAAGTATATTGTTACTAACACCGTGAGTCTTGTTACTTGATAATTTATTTATTTATTTTATTTCATCCATCTTTTGGTAACAAAATCTTGCTATCATCATCATCTCATCTGTCATCATCATAATTAAATTAAATTAAATATGAAACATTCCCCGAATCAATACTGATTGTAATATCTATCTTCTCAGACAACAGCACCCACAAATCTATTATTTTACAGTATTTAGAATACACAATAATATATTATTATCAGCACCAGTGACTGTGGATATCCTTTCCATATGTCAATGTTTTTGTCTCACGTCGCTCGCCAGATTAGAGGATGGTGTGCGATAACCTCGGGAGTCGGCAGTCGGAGTCGGGACGCTCAGTAAGCTGATTACACTGTTTTTATTCCGTACCGGTTTGTTTATCACCACTCAAAACTGTTCGCTGTTAGTTTTAAAGGGATATAATACTATTACAGATAAGCTTTGATTGACGTATTTGGACGACTTCCAGATTTCAAGATTTCCATTGTGCGCTTCGATTCTTAAACAAGTTTTTAATTTTTCATGATGACTGACCTACTTCTAAGTAGGTACACATTAAGATCCAATAGGGTGGTATAATAATACAACCCTATTGGGTAGCCTAATCCTATCAAACGTAGGTACTGTAAAGCATTGATGCTTTGATCAAGCCTCGTTAATATAATACTGGCTGACATTCAATCATTCAAATATGGAATATCTTCTGTCAAGAAAGACGATCCCCGTTTTTCTTGACAGGATGACAGAGAGAGAATCTGGTCAGGGCTCGGCAAAGAACTAATTTTAGTAGGAGTGTTTTATAATTTGATCTGAGCTTAAAATACAGCGGGCTTCAGCCCATTTAAATAGAATCCTTCTTTTATTATTTAATAGTTCAGTTAATCTCCTACTGTGAAGTTCGAGGCTTCACAGTACCTACCATAGGTAGTTTATTACCTATATGGGTACTATTAAAATAATCTATGATCTATAAATTACCAAACAAATTAAGAATGCCATCTCAACAAAGACCACAACTATTTCCCACATAACAAACAGGACTCCCAAGTCCCACAACATCCAAAAATCCGTTAAGTTATACAATAGCGACATTAATAATAGGTGAGCGCGCATGCGGGCATCGGAAACATATCGCGCGTGTTCGCTATCGGCTCATTATCGACACAGATCGCGATGCCGGCCGATGCCGCCCCGTACTCCCGTACAGCACTGTGCCGCACCGGTACCGCACTGGGCAAACTGGCAATTTAGCCAGAACACTAGTAGGCCCGCAGCTGCCGCCATACGCAATAATATCGAAGCCGTTACGGTTCTACTACTTCAATACTTTTCAATGTTATAGAAATAAAATTGGTTATTTTTCAGTATTGTTAACAAAATGTTAGATACTTGTAAAGTTTTTTATTGTGCCTATTGCCACAACGGACCACGCACAATGAAGGGTTCCTTATTTGGGAATAATGAAATTATCTCGAAAACAAACTTATCATTGTAGTTGAAAAACATGGTCTCCATTAAACGTAACGATCAATTCTCCAGCTGCAAATGTTTGTAATTGCAAAAAAAAATCTTTTTTCAGACTTTTTCCTTTACTTGTGCTGTAAGCTCTTGCTTCTTGTCAAATTTCATGATTCTAGGCCAACGAAAAGTCCTACCCCATAGGTTTTGATTAACTTGCGAGTATCAAAATATATCGCATAAATGGCCGTATTTTTTATTGCAATGACTCTTAATTTGTTTAGAGCTCCAAGGGACCGTAGATTCATAACATTAATTAGTAGGTAGAGAAGGATTCGTAGGCCTACGAATTTCATATTAATTTCAACTTGATACCTCCACGCGTTCCTGAGAAAAAGGGTCTTGACAGACTTGTGAGTCTGTGACAGACGGACAACGAAGTGATCCTCTAGGGGTTTTTTTCTGTATGAGGTACGGAATCCTAAAAACGCAATATTTAAGCACTTCACGAGAACGCAGTATTGTACCTACCTAGGTACCGGTAGTCATGCAATCGATCGAAAATATAACCAGTGAGACCAAGAGATATTGCATCATGAGCTATCCAAAGCTAATGTACCATTACTTATATTCAAATAATAGCAAGCATACATGCCTACATAATGTAATGTAAAACTAATTTCCGTAGCTATACACCAATAGCCAAATGTTTGCCGTAGAGCAGGTACCTAGGTACGCGTGAACACGGTACGGTCCTATTTTATGTCATGGCGGTGATCGCGGCCGCGGCCGGCTGAAGCCAAATAGCTGGAATATATTTGAAAACGATTGTCAGCGATCAATACGTCCGCGACACACTAATATGACAACGCAGCATTTACGAACCTAATTCCACCACGAGCTATATTCTGACTCTTGTATTAACCAGCACAATGCCTGAACATTTCATGTCGAATGTCTAAGTTTCGGTGAACAGTCCGAAAAGCACGCTTTGGTCAACTCGTTGACTTACCCGCATTCAGCTGCCTAATTGTCAAAGTTTAATATCAACGTAACAGAAGTAACGTGTTCTAATACTACGTACCTACTCCTATGTACGCAACGTACTACATACGTACTGCGTACTTCTACTAGTACCTACGTGTTCTAATACTACGTACCTACTGCTAGACTACGGTATTGACATTCTTCAAAAAGGTAGGACGCAAGTCAGGACACATGCAAGTGCGGCCACTACACGTTTAACATAAAGCACAATGGAATATTTTAATATTTCACCAAATGCTCGAACGTTCATTCTGCACGTAAATGAATGGGCGTATAAACAAGTGATATTTGTTTGACGGCTGCAACAATAAAGAGCTGTAAAACAATAAAATTACCTGTGCCAAGGTGCCCGGCGACACCGCTGGCGGCCAGATGCGGCGCGGCGCGGCCACTCTCCCACGAAGCACCTATATGCCGTGAGAAAACATAATAACTATTGATATATTACAAACAATACTTGGCAACGATCATCAGTTCTGTAAACGTTTTTGCTTTTTGTTTGCTTATCGATTTTTTTATGAAGTTCAGAATTTTTGTTCATAGCAAACCATCTTTTTAGCTGACTATGTCAAAATATTTTTTTCAGTTTACGTTTAAAACTGAAGTTACCTACGTATACTTACAAATATACATATCAAAGTCTAGCTAGCTCAACGACCGCGACATATAACACAAGAAGTGTTATTGACGATCTTAATATCCCACTCAGTCTCTACACTAACTTGTTACACTGAAAGCAAACCAATTGATAAAAGCGATCCACTCGAGCGCATCCATTAGCGCACCATAACATTATCAGTGCGCACACGCAGTGGTTGTCCGTCTTGAAACACAAAACAGTTGCGTTCAGAAGGATGTGCGACGTAGGGCCACGCGCAGAGACCTCCATGGAAATAAACATATGCTCATCAAACGCACACTGCTTCCACCGTGTTTGATGCTCTTTCGTTTCTCCTATACCTACTCTTATATGTTCACAACACGTTGCTAAGTACTGTTGGCCTTCTGTCGATCTCTTGCAGTAGCGATGCGACCACACGTAGAGGCCCCACACGTTCCCGCCGTGTGTCTATGGCACAGCACACGTGCATCGACGCAGCTCCATTGTAAGAAGCCACTGTTCACCTTTTGTGCCCAGACATTATTTAACCTCATACAGGTTGCCTCCATGCGTATGAATTCACGCGACAAACAACGCGGGTTGATTGTTTGATGAAGCTTCGTTACGAGAATGTGCAGTCGTTTTGCTTCATCCACGTAACTTAAGCACGAGTCATTTTGCTCGTGGAACTACGAGTATTTATCAATTATAAGATAATAATAATTATGCGAGTAGCGCTAGCAAGTACAGATGGAGCAACGTGTGCTAGTACAAGTACAGATGGAGCAACGTGTGCTAGTACAAGAAGAACTACTCGATATGTAGTATAGAAAATGAATTCGATAACTACTCTAATTAAACTACTGGTAAGTAAAATAATTGGAATTGAGCGCGCTAACTAAGATACACTTGGAAACCTAACATTCGGTGTTTTGTTGGTACAGACATTGTTTAACTGTGTCACGATTTATTAGACACTAGTTCTTATAATGCATTGACGTATTTGTCAGCTCGAAACTGCGAGCTTGTTACTGCTGTAAAATATATCTACAACATCGAATCAGCTTTCAAGACTAGGTAGAGGGAAAGCAACTATGCGAGAATGATAAAACATTAGGGGTGCATTCGATACCGATACCGATGCCGATAAATACAACGTGCCGCCGCAATGGCGACATTCATTCTACACGCGAGCTAGTGGCCAGTAATCATATAAATTATAATAAGATAAAATAAATCATAACATGAAAAAATAATTTTCAAACTAAATAATAACCAAAATTAGGATCACTCTGTGCAAAAGACTCATTCATGAAGCTATTGTTCTATGCCAGCTGATCAAGGCCTACCTTTTCCCCTTTTTTTTTTGTTCATCGGTTGTCTATTAGATTTTTCAGATCCAGCTGGTACAAGTAACTTCATGGATAAAAAAACTCGAGTGGCGTGAGTTTTTTTCTCGTTCGTTTGTTTTTATCTCTGCGATACAGATTGCTCCAAGATACTATTTTAGAAAATTGTAAATAAATCAATTAAAATATCTATATAAAACCGAAACGAGGAACCAAGGAGCCCGTGGAACCCGGTTTTATCAGACGAGTGTCAAAGTAATGTCACCATTGCAGCCGCACGTTGTTTATGTTTTTTCTGTTCATGTATAAGTTAAAATATTATTTTTTCTAAGTCACATCTACTGACACCTAATGTGTCACTTATAAATTTGTATGTCTTAATTATGATATAAATTAAAAGCAAAAAAACCTTATTTTTTAAAAAAAAAAAAAAGCTTTTATTTAAATGCTCTAAAAAGAAGAAAATAAATTTCTTTTAAAATTTTAACTATCAACTTATAACCTCATTATACACAATTTATATGATCAAAAAGCTTGTCGCGCGATTTACTTGTGAAAATAAACTAGTACCTATTTAATTGAGTAACTTAATCTGCTAAGTTTATTTTTTTTTAAATTTCAGTTTAATTAAATACTTATAGGTACTTACGCAAACCTCGCGACAAGCTTTTATGATCATATAAATTGTGAATAATGAGGTTATAAGTTGACAGTTAAAATTTTAAAAGAAAATTTTATTTTCTACTTTTAAGATCATTTAAATAAAAGCTTTTTTTAAAAAAGGTTTTTTTGCTTTTAATTTATTTTTTACTTTTTAGTTATCGCTGGCTAGGTTTCTGAGTCTGTTCATCTCATTCAACGCATCATTGTTGCAAGGTCGTTTGCCGGTTACTATAGGAAAGTATAAAAAACTTCAAAAGTCCGCCATATTGGATTAAGAGTGATGTCAGAATATTTTTCTAATTATTCTCGGCAAGCCCTTTCATTTGATACCCATATTGCAGAAGTGCATAAAAAATAACTATTCCGCCATCTTGGATGTTCCGCCATATTATATTTACAATGACGTCACATTATTTTCGAGTTACTCTCAACAAGCCCTTTCATTTGATACCCATAATGTAAAAGTGCATAAAAAATAACTATTCCGCCATCTTGGATGTGCCGCTATGGATTTAGAATGACGCACATTATTTGTTGAGTTACTCTCAACAAGCCCTTTCATTTGATAGCCATATTGTAGAAGTGCCAAAAAATAACTATTCAGCCATCTTGGATGTGCCGCTATGGATTTAGAATGACGCACATTATTTGTTGAGTTACTCTCAACAAGCCCTTTCATTTGATAGCCATACTGTAGAAGTGCCAAAAAATAACTATTCCGCCATCTTGGATGATCCGCCATATTGGATTTAGAATGACATCACATAGCTTATCGTGTATTGGCATCCAAACTAAACGTGTATACAAAATTTCGGCTCAATCGGTTGAAGATATCTGCTTCAAAATTGAGTAGCAAGATTCCACCCGAACAAACATACATACATACATTGTAAAAACATAGCGCACTTCCCTATTTATGTAAACATCTATGTTTCACAAATAAACTGATTAATTGATCAGCGATACTTCGGGTTTGCTGAATATCGGCATCGGCGATATTTTTATTGCAGTTACAACGAAAATTTCTTTCGCTCTTCAAAAAATTAATGTAAACGCGCGCTGTTTAGTCTATTTCGTTGGCACGAACAATGACATCTTATACCCAAACTCGAAAAAATGGCGCAAAAATACTATAGTTTC
Source organism: Cosmia pyralina (assembly GCA_946251885.1). Taxonomy (NCBI): domain Eukaryota; kingdom Metazoa; phylum Arthropoda; class Insecta; order Lepidoptera; family Noctuidae; genus Cosmia; species Cosmia pyralina. The sequence goes on along the minus strand of OX276348.1, from coordinate 672,886 downwards.
CAAATGAGTTCGGTCGCATCTGAGATACTATTTTCCACCGCGCCCGCGGTCTCATTCAACAGACGTGTGAAATCGCCTATCTCCGCAAACCTTGAGAATCTTTGTTTTTTAAACAAAAATCTTACTAATGTTAATTTTAATTATTAACACTATTAACTGAAATTATAAAGTCTGTAATTTTTATATTTATTTCAAAATATTTATCCCAACTTGTGTTTTATTTATTTTACCTGAATTTAAATTCAATAAGCGATATCGGCTTCGGTATCGGTAACGCCGATATTTTTATAAGAGTATCGGCAAAAAAGCATGCATACCTTTAAAACAATTCTTTATACAACATACCCAATTAACACCCGTGACTGAATTATAATGTAAGGTACAACATTGTGACTGTCAACCAAAATAAGTAGGTAGATAAACTGACAAACAAGTAGCAACGACTGCAGCCTGCAGCAATGATGTTAACCCGTGTGTCGCCATTACAGAAAGTAGGTAGATAAACTGACAAACAAGTAGCAACGACTGCAGCCTGCAGCAATGATGTTAACCCGTGTGTCGCCATTACAGAAAGTAGGTAGATAAACTGACAAACAAGTAGCAACGACTGCAGCCTGCAGCAATGATGTTAACCCGTGTGTCGCCATTACAGAAAGTAGGTAGATAAACTGACAAACAAGTAGCAACGACTGCAGCCTGCAGCAATGATGTTAACCCGTGTGTCGCCATTACAGAAAGTAGGTAGATAAACTGACAAACAAGTAGCAACGACTGCAGCCTGCAGCAATGATGTTAACCCGTGTGTCGCCATTACAGAAAGTAGGTAGATAAACTGACAAACAAGTAGCAACGACTGCAGCCTGCAGCAGTGATGCTAACCCGTGTGTCGCCATTACAGAAAGCTAATGTACCTAAGTACTGTAAAGCGTGTTTACAGCGTCTATAAAACAAAGCGTCGGACAAAGCTGTAGGTTGCATTGTAGCTGCGCGCGCGCACGTGTCGCACACGTGGAGAACAAGGTGCTATTGTCTACGCTGTACAATAATTTACTGCCACTCTATTTTAAATCTTATGACAAAAACTTTTAACTTCACTTTTGAATAACATAATGATTTGTCATGCTGAGGTAAATTATGAGGGTCAAAATAAACATCTTGCAAGCAATAAAGAGCTTTACACATAGTAAATTAAAGCCTCTATTTGATACAGAAATGCTTTTCCAGGCAGAGGTAATATTATGATGGTAGTGTTAGTTTACCGCCACTCTATGGTCTTTGTTTATATCTAATTGTGACAGGATTCTGCGATGAGCTCATAAATTATGCAAGCTAGGTATGAAACCCATTGTACTGAAAATATAAAGACTGAATTTATAATGTAAAACGCATTACCTAAACTTGGACTTTTAATCGTATTCAGTAACTTGACAGTTCCAAGCAAAATAATTTTCGTTTTTATAATAATAATATGCATGGGCAAACCGTATTCGTAGGTATAAGCGGCGAGTGGACCGATACACTCAGAATCGCACCTTCCAGAGCGATGAAAGGTGGGTTTATAGGGGTTGGGAGCGACCGGACCAAGGTGTGACTGACACGCGCCTGCCAGATGATGATGCCATGTGTTCTTTCTGGCGCAGTATCTGGTCGGTGCCTGCCAGTCACACCGAAGGTGATTGGGCTCGGGAAATCGAGCGAGCCTGCTATCCAATACCACACACACACACACTCATGCATACACGCGCACTAACATACGCACAATCACTATGCGCGCGCTATTAAATTACCCAATTTTCATTTCTTTTCCTTTTTGTTTAATTTAGACTCCTCCTTTTAAAACGAAGGAATTGTCTACTTATTTAAATATTCATTATCATAATTCAATAACTTGTATACGACACTGTACTGTAGTTGAAGGGCGGAATGTCCTAGCACAAGCATTTATTTTGCTTAAAGGGTCATTCCTAAAGTATAAATGTAACTACTGTAAGTTATTGAAATAAAGTAACTAACATCTTGTAACTAACATCTTGTCAATACCAGAAATGGGGGCTATTACCATCTGTCCCCAAGTTGTAGCTCGTGCAGTCCGTCCGTTACCTAACTGGAAGTCTCCAGGGCCGGACGGACTGCACAACTTCTGGATCTAATGGTTTATTGGATCGCACGCTCGCTTGGCGGCTCAGTACCAGTCAGATTTAGAGTCTGGTTCGCTACCCCAGTTCCTAATGAGAGGAGTTACCCACCTGCTCCATAAATCGCGAAGCACGCGTCGAGACGTGCCTTGCACTGCTCAACAGACACACAAATGAAGGAATTTTGAACCGCATTGTTACCTGCGATGAAAAATGGATTCTGTTTGATAACCACAAGCGCTCAGCAAGTTGGTTGGATCCTGGTTCAGCACCTAAACAATGCCCTAAACGAAAACTTACCCCTAGAAAAGTGATGGTCACTGTTTGGTGGTCTAGCGCCGGTGTGATTCATCACAGCTTCTTACCAAACGGGGTGAGCATTACTTCAGATGTGTACTGTGAAGAACTAAACACAATGATGGAGAAGCTGGCACATCTCCAACCAGCATTGGTCAATCGCTCGTCTCCGCTGCTCCTGCACGACAACGCGCGACCTCATACTGCACAGCAGACGGTCTCCAAGTTGCAAGAACTGGGGTTGGAAGCTCTCCGTCATCCGCCCTACTCACCAGACCTTGCGCCTACAGACTACTACTTTTTCCAGAATTTGGATAACTTCTTGGCGGGAAAAAAATTCAATACCCGAGAGGCAGTACAAAATGCCTTTGAAGAATTTGTTGCCTCCCGTCCAGCTGATTTCTTTAAGAAAGGCATCAATAAACTGCCACTGCGTTGGCAAAGATGCATTGATTGCATGGATGATTACTTCGATTAATACAAATAAAAAATGCATGAAAAAAATTCGTTTAAATTTTTTCAAACAAAACGGCAATTTCATAGGTAAAGACCTATTATTAAATTCAAATTCAAATTCAAAATAAATCAAAAAAAATAAATAAATTCATAATTCATTAATAATAATAGATTTTCATAACAAGTGTCGGTGGTCAAATACACTAAGTGATTTTCACAAGCACACCACAATTATGTTGCCCTAGAAAACACATTGGCGGGTGTTTGAGTGAATCTTTTAAGCGCACCTAATGTTTTTGTACATTACCTAATAATAATAAAGTGTGCTATAACACTGTATTTATAACGAACCTACAGAAGTTTGCTGTTTTTTGAGTTTGCTGTTATTATTTTTTAGGATGATTATCGTTGAACATTCCTGTGTAATGATAAGTTCCACTCCTATGTGTTCCATCTCACAACCGTCAAGCAAACAAGACTCTCAGCCTCTTGAAGCAAGGTGCACAAAATATCACTCTTGACAAACATACCTATTGTACTGCTGAAAATCTAAGCAATAAAAGTTAGTTACCTACAAACATACTTCGCCGCCTTACATCCACATTTGTTAGTTAGTTACTGTAACAATATACTTCGCCGCCTTACATCCACATTTGTTAGTTAGTTACTGTAACAACATACTTCGCCGCCTTACATCCACATTTGTTAGTTAGTTACTGTAACAATATACTTCGCCGCCTTACATCCACATTTGTTAGTTAGTTACTGTAACAACATACTTCGCCGCCTTACATCCGCATTTGTTAGTTACTTACTGTAACAACATACTTCGCCGCCTTACATCCACATTTGTTAGTTAGTTACTGTAACAATATACTTCGCCGCCTTACATCCACATTTGTTAGTTACTTACTGTAACAACATACTTCGCCGCCTTACATCCACATTTGTTAGTTAGTTACTGTAACAACATACTTCGCCGCCTTACATCCACATTTGTTAGTTAGTTACTGTAACAACATACTTCGCCGCCTTACATCCACATTTGTTAGTTAGTTACTGTAACAACATACTTCGCCGCCTTACATCCACATTTGTTAGTTAGTTACTGTAACAACATACTTCGCCGCCTTACATCCACATTTGTTAGTTAGTTACTGTAACAACATACTTCGCCGCCTTACATCCACATTTGTTAGTTAGTTACTGTAACAACATACTTCGCCGCCTTACATCCACATTTGTTAGTTAGTTACTGTAACAACATACTTCGCCGCCTTACATCCACATTTGTTAGTTAGTTACTGTAACAACATACTTCGCCGCCTTACATCCGCATTTGTTAGTTACTTACTGTAACAACATACTTCGCCTTAGCATCGACTCAGGTTCTTCACACAACTACCATCATCCATCCACCGTCCATCATTCCACCGCGAAGATAGCTGTCACCTTCTGTATAGTCACCAGCTACCTCTCGCCCGCTTAAAGAGTCAAAACCGTTTCTAGAGACACGTCCTGCTCAGACCGAGCAGTGGATGAGAGATGCGAAATGTGGTCAAAACCCTCCCCACCCTCGCGCATTTCATCACTCTGGCAGAACATATCCTGGACAGGAACTGCAGTGGCCAATAGGGAAGATTGAATAAACTAAACTAATAGCGGGCAAAGGTTGGCCAAAACTGGTTTAATGGGGTATATTTATCATCAAACCATCCCAAACACAGTGTGATGGTGGAACCCTGGGAATCCTTTAACAGGGTACGTCGCACATTCTTTTCAGCCCGACTATTTGCACTGCAGGTTTTAAATGCGGCAACGGCAATGCTTTCCAGTCTGTGTTATTCGTCGTCGGGTACATTATTCGTCGGACATCTAGTAAAAAAGTAGAAGATTTAATGCCATGTTACAATTAAAGAAGTATACCTACCTAGAAGAATAATGTCATGTTCAATGATATTCTCAGCATGCTTAGCCTTGAATCTCTCAAGCAGGATGCTAGTGGTCTCGGCTCTAGTTAGGCTCTAATGCATTATGCTGTAAGCTTCGTAATTGCAACTTACAAGTAGCCCCTACACAGTTGATGTTGGACAAGACATAGTCTAGATAAAATAAAGTAATTGATGCCAAGGTGGACGGTGCGGTATTGTTATCCGAGGCATTTGCTGAAGCAATTACAAAAAGTGGTCTTTAAACCTGTGCTGGTCTATCTAGTGTAAAGAGGGACCACCCGAGTGATACGCAACGTGGCAGGTGTCAGACATCTTGTTATCAATACAGGCATACAGTATGGGTAAGTACCTAACTATTTGTGTGGTAATGTAGGTATGGTTGTGTCAGAGTTAGGTATTTAATTTTTTTGTACTTTTTTATTTTAATTTTTTTTTATTTTGTTTTTTTTTTAATTTTTTTTTTTTTTTTTTTTGGGATAAGTACCTCCTTTTACAGCAAATAACCCAATGAGTGCAAAGAAAAAAAACCCGGCCGTGCCGTAGTTGAAAAGAATTCATCCCTAAAATAAACTTAACATTGTAATAACAAAAAAATATTTTGTTGTGTGATAAAATTACAAATTAACAGTTTTCGGACTTTTTCTTTTACTTGTGCTGTGAGACTTTGCTTCTTGCCAAATTTCATGATTCTAGGTCAACGGGAAGTACCCCATGTAGGATTGATTTGCTTGCGAGTATCAAAATATGTCGCATAAATGGCCGTATTTTTTTTATTACGTTGACTTAGAAGCTCGATTTTTTTAGAACTCTAAGGGACCATAGACAATACCACCATACCACCATACCACCATTATACCACCATTACCATTTATATTAATTTCAACTTGATAACTCCCCGCGTTCCTCAGAAAAAGAGTCTTGACAGACTGACATACTTGAAAATATTTTTTTATATGATGAAGTTACAAATTAATAATTTTCGGACTTTTTCCGTTACTTGTGCTGTAAGATCTTGCTTCTTGTCAAATTTCATGATTCTAGGCCAACGGAAAGTCCTACCCTATGGGGTAGGACTTTCCGTTGGCCTTAGTTGGGTTTTGATTAGCTTGCGAGTATCAAAATATGTCGCATAAATGGCCGTATTTTTTATTGCGTTGACTGAGCAGCTTGATTTTTTTTGGACTCCAAGGGACCATAGACTTATGTATTTGATATTAATTTCAACATGATACCTCTACGCGTTCCTGAGAAAAAGGGTCTTGACAGCTGACAGACAGACAGACGGACAACGAAGTGATCCTATAAGAGTTCCGTTTTTTCCTATTGAGGTACGGAACCCTAAAAATAAAAACTTTTTAACAAAAAAAAAACCGACTTCCAAAAATCACTACAAAGTGAAAAATAATTTTAATTTCGGAAGTCGGTGTCTGATTAAATGTATTTTCGTTTTTTGCCACCGACTTCCGAAATTAAAATTATTTTTCACTTTGTAGTGATTTTTGGAAGTCTGTTTTTTTTTTGTTAAAAAGTTTTTATTTCTCGCTTTTTAGTGGCTCTGTTTATAATTTGTATAAGTTACAATAGTCTAATGTCAATTGCTCATCACATGTTACAAAATATTGCTTTTCCCGATGCTGGGACGTTAATTGTTGAGGAGTTCTGCTGGTAAGAACCAGGAGAACTCCTCAACAACCACTCATCACACGCATTGTGTGACGAGCGGAAATTGATTAGCAACCATATTAAAGTAATCGAATCGCAACCCGTGAAATATTTATCATTGTGTAGTTCCGGTAGCCATCTGTGGTCTTCATCATCAGTTCCACTTCACCAAGTGGTGCTTTCCGAGAGCAAATACACGAGCTACTATAAAAAATACCCAAATCGCTATTAGGTGTGCCTATAATATTTGAAGAGTTCCTTCGATTTCTCCAGGATCCCATCATCAGAACTAGATTTTGACAAAAATGGGACCATTTGGGAAGTATACCCTATCCAACAAAAAAATAATTTTTCAAATCGGTTGGCAAGCGACGGAGTTATGCGCGAACAAACATAAAAAAAAAAAAAAAAAAAAAAATAGAAACATCCGAATTGAGAACCTCCTCCTTTTTTAGAAGTCGGTTAATAACAAACACGCTTTATTTGTTCGAAAAGATTAAAAATCAAATAATGTAGATAAGTCAGTGTCAGCGCTGGAGGAGCGCTGACGGTACCCCGTACCAGGATAAATAAAACACTTGTTTGTGATATAACTCGAATACTTGTTTAGAATGTTTTAATTTTTCACATTATTTTTGATATTATCACGACATGCGCTTGTTAGCTCGGCGGGCCGCTGCCGCTGCCGCGCTCACAAGCCGCGCTGAGGGAACTTTTCTTGTTCTCAATCCAAATCAATGCTTGTCTGTATTCTTGCCATTTGCTAATAAACTCGCGGAGGCTTTATGCTAAAACATCAGCCTGTACAGTAGGTTCTGTAGAGATAATAAATATCAATGAAGTCGGTTAAAAACATCTTGAACTCAAAAGCTCATCAAATAATCAAATCTCAATAAGACAGTAATTACGTCAAATTAACTAAACTATCACCAAAGTTTCTTACTTTTGGCTATGAGAAACTTAAAACTAAATATTCTGCAAAAAGTTTTCTCGAAATTTAAAAACAATTTTGACACAATTACTTATATCCGAATTTGACAATCGCTACTCCGCGTGATTTGCCCTACCCCGAGAATGTTTTAAGATCCGGAAACGCGCAGCCTAGGGAAGGCAGCCTCAACGTGTTTTGTATGGAATTTTTCACTTTTCGTATGGAAAATATGAAAAAATATTACCTACATGTTGAGTTTTAGGGGTTTAAGATGGGAAAAATTGTCATTGTTTTTGCGACAGTACACACCGTTTTCGAGATTTAAGCAAAAGAAAAAAAAAAGATAGGTATACCTAGTAGGTTGCAATTGAAGTCAAGGTATTGGTGTGAATTGTAGTTCATGACAAATCATTTTATTACACACCTTAATCGCGATTAAAAATAGTCTGATTTAGTCTAACAATCAAAATTTTAGGTGAAAAACATCAAATTCAGAAAAGCAAAATTGCCATTTTTACTAAATAATAACTCAGTGCCATCTTAATGCTCTCAAACTAAAATACATATAGTTAAGTAGTGTCCCTTTAATCAATTTTTAAATAATATAGAATTGCAAATCCTTTTTCAAGATTCAAGGTTATTTATTTGTTGTTTGTTGTTGTTTTTCGTTTGGCAGGAATAAACTGTCTGTTTATATAGGAATAAACTAAATTTTGGCGATTTTAGTCTAGTTTGGCTTTGTGACAGAATCGGCACCATTGTAAACATTAATTGACTAAGTATCGTTATTGAATCGCCTCTAATTTTAGACTAACGAAAACATGTCGGAAACTTATCGAAAACAAATCATTAGGAGTTAGTCTATTAGTTAAAACAACAAATTGAACATTAGTCTATCGCCTAGTAGCCGACCGATAATTATCACCTACAGCTCATTTTCATTAACAGTAGGTAACTAATTGTAGATACAATGGTAAAAAGGTACCTACAAGATAAAATCAGCGCAGCTATTGTTCAGTTCAATCAATAATTATCAGCCCTTAACTATATAAACACTGTAAGGAATGTTTTATATAAAACAAGATCAGTGAATTAAACTAAATGTCGAGCAGTTACTCGTTTGGAACAACAGAAAGTTCGGTGCATCACCTAACGCCATCTAGTGATCGAAAGCTGAACTAAAATTACAAGTTCATGAACGCGCGTGTAATAATATTCCACCTAGGAGGTTTGACCAGATTAAAATGGTAAAAGTGATTTTATATATTGATTGCATCTATACTAAAAAAAATTATATTGATTAAAAAAAATATTTTGATTTTAAATAGGTTTCGATGTTAAGGATTTCAAATCGAATTTTTAGTTTAATTTTGAACTACTGCAGAACGACGACCTCAAATCAGAATTAAAACTCGCCAATATATTAATTATACTCAAATCGTACAAATGTACGATTTGAGTACGTAAATGCGTACTCGCAAAGTTATTGAATGCAAACTGTGCAAAGTAAGGTCGTCGTTAGATAGAGACAGGTAGATTACCAACGAGAAGGTGGAGCGTAGAGCATGTAAATAAACAACGCAAAGGTAGAGTCGCAGCCGCGTGTGGCTTGAAAAAGACAAGGGTCATTAAATTATGAAGGTGTTCTAATATCGAAGGTGTATCGTTATTATAGTCGTGGTGAGACACGGCTCACAGCAGTCGCAGTCGGCAGTCGGCTCTACTAATTAAGTATAGGTGGGGGGAGGTCGCGGGAGGTGAGCGGGGTGAGGGGAGCGTGGTGCGGAGGGCGCGGGCGCGCAGGGCGGGGCGAGAGGCGGGCCGCCGGCTCATTCCACCGCGCGCCGCGCTGCCAGAAACACGTCCGTCCGCGCGCGCGGGCCATGGTCGCGAGAACCGATGAGAGCATGTTCGGGTGCTATGGTGACAGCTACTCGTACCGCCTGTGGAGCCTGGCCAACGTGTGGGGCGCCTGCCGATGTGAGTAGCGCGCCGCCGACGGCCCGCAGTACACGTGCCTGCCCCCTTCATACCGAAACTAGGACTTTTACCGCTGACGTCAGCGGAGGCTGTGAAATCTCGGTGTAGTACGACGTAGATGCGATTTCGACTCCGCCGCGAAGTGCTTACCGCGATATTAGATAGCCCGTGGTTGCGGCCAGTGACGTGTGAGAACAGAGGTGTCGCTCGATGAAAGTGCAGAGCTCGTTCATGGGAGTTGGCGGTTGGTACGAATGCTTGGCGGCCGGTTGGCTTGCGGACATGAGGAGTAAGCAGGTCCCCACGTCTACCACCTCGGCCAGGCGGCTCGCGGCCTTAAGTAAGCTTCCTTTCTTTTTGTTTTAATTTGCATTTTATAAGTACTTATATCTCGCCTTCGTTATATATTTTTACACTTCCTTTATTATTTTTTATCATCGCAAATCACATTTATATCTACTTTTCATAACTTCCTTCCTATACCTACCTGAAACACCTGAAACAGTCCCAAAAGTTTACCAAGTGAAAAGAATAATATTGCTCCCAGAAATGATAACTGAAAAAGTTTTTAACTGCCCAAACATTCCATAAATTTTTCATTCCGAATGCAGGTGAAAATGATACCACCTCTGAGGCATTAAAAATAAAACTCGAGCACGTCTTCATTAGAAATAACCTCCGTGTTCGGTAATCTCCCCTACTCTCCCTCGGGATATAATTCATCCACTTGAAAATCGGGAACAGGTACACACAGACTTGAAAGAAAGTTTCGTTTGTCGAGGGGAACCCCGCTCGCTTTCACCGTCTTAAATCGTAAATGATTATGTTGTTTTAATTCATTTGCTTTTTTCTGTCTTACTTTTTATTTTATTCTTCCTCTTTGAGTGCCGCCTGTCTGGAGTGGATAACAGAATAGGAACGTTTGTCGTTTGATGCGTTCGGTCGAATACGTAATATTTTAGACGCGAGTTTGTGAAACGCTGATGAATAAATTTGTAAAAGTTCGTTTTATTGATGTTCCCCGCCGAACAGACGTAAAAGTGTGACGTTCGGGTTTTTTTTAAAAATTAATATAATTCTAATAAACTACCAATCGTCATAATCACCTAAGCATCCGAGGTTAAAACACACCCATGACCCACGAACCTAAATCTTGTCTTATTACGCCAAAACGTTCGATGACCAGGCAACAAATTATTTACAAGTACTATCTTAATGTAACAGTCGCTTAAGTTTTTTATTATTAATAGGTACCCACTATAGTAAAACTTTTACCTACATACCTAAGAAAGCTGCACTACGAAGTAAACCTATGAATTCCATGATCACAAATTAATCATAGTAACAAATTGATTTAATACCTATACCTAGGTATTTTTCGCCTGTTATACCTACTGAATACGGTATTCAACAATTTATTTTAAAAAGAATTGCTAACCATAATTCTACAACAAATTACTAACCATAAATTGTAATGTGTAACTGTTTTATGTCCCAATAAAGTACAAATAAAAAAACTACCTAATACAAATCAAAGCATAACAGTTTCCAAGGAGTCAAACTTAATATATCTAACTAAAGTACCGTATACATTTAGCTAATTAACGTACCGTATAAATAAACCTATCCAGGAATCGATTGCCGTGCCTGTAGGTATCTCGTTACCTAGTACTGCAGCACCGCTAATTACTTGTTTGTTGGAGACAAAATTAACGGCTCTGCTAATCACTCGCGTACCGATTTCTTAATCACTTGTCAAACACTCCAGAGATACAGTTCTACCTCACTGATCTCTTGACTCAGAGGGCTATGATTCAGCCAAGTTTAGTTTTTGTGGTTGTTTCATTTCACCTCTCCAGTCTGAATCTGACTCATTATACATAATATAGATTATTTTACTTCTATTGCCATTATTGAACTTAGTGTGACTGTCCTAACTATTGTTGGAAAATGTATTAGAGTAACGTACACCTTATTCATATTTATAATAATAACTTTGTTTACATTATGTAAATCAAGCAATACTTATAACGAAGTCATTAACGTACTTAGTTATGCGTCAACGCTCCTACCTGAAACGTAGCTATTATTCGCAGCATTATTTAAATTTGAAATATTTTGAGTCACTTTACACTATCAATAGTTGTGCGTTACACTTAGTTATGAAACCATCATCACTGCGTCTGGGAATTGTACCGCGATGGCAATATGTGTATGTACCTATGTAACGTATCCATCATCATTATGTACCAAATTCATTACAATCTATCTGGCCATCAAAACTTAGTACCACACTTTTAAAATTGCAATTTCTCCTAAACTAGACAAGAAGTCAGATTTATGAAATAAAAAACGTTTAGCAAATTTCATCAAATTTCTTTATTATTTCAAAAAATATATAAAAACAAACAAAAAAATAGCCATTTTCAACTTACTGGCAAAAAACTCAAACAACATTTATATGTATGTTTTACGCCTTATATATATTTTAATAATTGGTATTGCCTCCTCGGGCTCTGATTACAGCTTCGAGTCGGTATGGCATACTGAAGGTTTTGGAGGCGATGTTGGGGAATACTCTCCCTTCGTCCATCAAGGTCTGTTTTAGGGCCCTGAGGGTGATAGGAGATAGTCTGCGGCTTCTGACCAGCCTCCCGAGCTCATCCCAGGCGTGCTTGATTGGATTGAGACCAGGACTTCTTGTTGGCCAAGCCATCAAGTTGATTCCAACCTCCTGAATGTACTCTTGTACGACCGTGTGTGGCTGGGCGTTATCCAGCGTCAGTATCGATCCATCACTCATATTTACTAAATTTGGCCCTGCATACTCATTAAGGATCTCTTGAGCATATCTTTCACTAGTCAGGGTGCCATTTTCTATGGCCTCTAGCTCTGTGCGACCTTTTGAAGAAATGCTAACCCATACATGTACAGAGCCTCCACTGTTTTAGACTCTTTCTGTGAAACAGGCTTAAACGTATCGCTCACCAGGTCACCTGTACAATCTTTGCCTTCCATCGGAAGTGAATCGAGACTCCTCAGTGAACCAAACTCTTGCCCATTCTTCTTCACTCTGTATGTGTTTACGAGTGTAGCGCAGTTTTGCTACTCTATGCCCTCTTTCGAGTTTTGGGGCCACTTGCTGGTCTTTGGGGCTTCAGATTTGCTTCAGCAAGTCTTCTTCTCACTGTACTATCACTAATGTAGTCTCTTCGGGTCTGAAAAAGCTGTTGCTGGACTTCAATTGCATTAAGGTAGCGGTTTCTCAACACAGAGAATACAATATAGCGGTCTTCTCGGGTACTAGTGCACCTGGGTCTGCCATTACAAGGTCTCCTCAGATGGTTTGCAGTTTCTTCGTACCTTTGCTTCACCTGCCGAACCGTTCTTTTAATGTATACCCACCATTCTTGCAGTACGACGCATACTGATGCCTAGTTAGTAGATGCTAGTAAACAAATTGTCTTTTGAATCAAAATTCATCGATCAAGAAATAAATGTGAAAACAAAAACGGAAACAAAAAAGTTAAAAGACAGTAATTTGAAAAGGAGTGTTTTTGTTATGTTTTTTCCAGCCATTCCTTAAAAGGTCGACTAGAAAGTTTTATTATAAAATTAAATTCCTTTTGCAATCCTTTTTATTACGAAAATATATCTTGTGTACTGTAAAAGTTATTGAAAATTTAAGTGTGATACTAAGTTTTGAAGGCCAATGTATACTCGTATATAGAAATAAAAAAAGAATTCCTGACTGACTGATTCATCAACGCCCAGCCCAAGCCCTTGAACCTTGAACACTGAAATTTTGCACAGAGTTTCCCTTTATAATGTAGACAAGGAATAAGGTAGGATTTCCTGTAGTACGACCCCGTGGTATATTTTCCGTTGCCCACGCGGGTGAAGCCACGGGCAAAAGCTAGTCAAAAATTAATTCCTTTTTGCCACCTACTCATTTCATTTTCAAACCACAAATCTTCCGTATTGGGTACCTACCTATATGCATGAACTCCAATTTGACACATCTTGCACATATTGTGGAATAAAATAATTAATTGTAGGTGGGCCACAGAAGTTATGAAGCTCGTGTGCGGTTTCCACCATTGTATGCTTAAAAATAAAGATGTCTAAAAGGTTTATACTTAAAACCGCATCATTTTTAGGTAAGTTCCTATAGGTTCACTTTTATAACATTTAAGACCACAATAAATATAATATCAACACCTAGTATTTGAATATTATTTGGTATGTATACCTACTTTTACCCCTTTATGTATTATGCCACTACATAGGTATAAAGCTATAAATAGATACCTACCATGAGAAAGCAACACAAAGTCATTGATTGGGATTAAACCGGTAATCATCAGACTTTTTCTTTTCAACAGCTTTTGGTTTCAAGTCACCGAAAAATCATAAACCCGTTTAGGAGCTGAAGCATAATAAGCATACAAATAAGTACCTACTGTCACAATGAATATTTGTAATAATATTGTTTGATCAGAGTTTCTAATGTAAAGAATGAATATTTCATAATTAATTATGTGATTTTAATTCAGTCTGTTTATCGCATAGTTATTATATATTATATTGCGTAGTATAATGCAATACTTCTGAATGATTAAAACAATTAAAGTAATCCGTTAAAAATTAAAAAAAAACTCAGTTTTAGTGTCTAGGTTCTGCTGAAAACCAGCCCTATGAGCTAGAAAGACGACTTCAATTTTTTATTGTTTACTAAACAATAGCTGACAAATAAGAAATGTGCGAACTGATTTATCACGCGAGGATGATATGTAGCGGTCAGAAAATATTTTCAAGACGTTAGTTAATAGGCGAGTGCCTATGCCAATAAGACTTTCAATAGACGCGCGACTACAATGCGATACAATAACCGAACAAATAGCTCGCGTCTAAACAGTTCAATAATAATTCTCTCAACGTTCAATTACAATTCCGAGCGAGAGGTTACAACATGGTGTGTGCAGTCGCAGTCGGACAGGCGGAGTTTTTTCTTCGAGTAAAGCAAACACTTGGGCGCCCCCGCCGCGCCCCGCTGGCGCCCGCGGCACAGGTGCGACCAATCACCACTGCGCGCGTTTGTGTGCTGCGATCAACAATCAAGCTCTTATCTTGTGGACTACGAGCACTACGAGCGCGCGTGTGCGTGTGTGCGATAATTGTTATTTGTTGTAGCAGCAATAGGAAGCGCGCCGCAGTGGTGTGTGTCTGTGTATGTAGGTTTTTTATCAGCGGTTAACGGACGCACTCTGCCCGTGCGCACAGATTACTGTATCGCCGATAATGTGGTGTGTAGGTGTACGTCCGCTCCACCTAACGAACGATATGCATGAAATGTTTACTGAACTCATTAGCGAATTAAGTTATTTAACCGTATATCTTGAAGCGCTTCGTAAAGTTGGTTTATTCACCTTTATAAGGGCTGCTTACTAGGAAAACGTATGTAAATTATAATTACTAAGAAGAACTAGAATTGCTTTATTGAATGTAGACATAAATCGCAGATATAGACAAAAGCCAACAATGATTCACGAATATATCATAATTATTATCAACAATTAAATAAATACATTGTTTACCTACTGTAACTCACTTCTATGAATGAATAGCGAATGAGCGCGTCGCTCAGCGCCATCTAACGGCGACTAGCGACACCAAAAGCTGCAACAATTTTCCGAGACATTAATAAATAATATTATTTCCATTAAATTATATTGTTTTCTGGTAATAATAAAGATGTAATATTTATTCTAGGACAAGTGATTCTTAATAATTAGATAAGTAATCATATAATAATTCCAGGAACCTTCAGCTCAAAGTTCTTAGAGATTATCTCTATTTAGTGATTCTCACTTTACTTATTAGGAACTGAAAGCAATCAAGTATGGAATATAACTGCTTTCTTTGCATTATTTTTGTTTTCTCTTTCGTTATAGGTACATTATTACAGTTCACTAGATTATACATTAATTGACATTGTACCTATATAGAATAATATCGCTTTAGTTTTGTGCTGCTATTATTACCTAACTACTTTTAGCTTAAAATATTCAAAGTTTCACCTCATAATATTGTAGTAACATGTTTCCGGTACTCTATATAATACCTACAAGTGATACCTAAATATGAGGTAATGGTATCCTAAATATCTGTAGATCTGTCAGTGCCCCAAAATTAGAAGCATGTCAGTTCAAGCTTATGTAGTAGGTAAATCGTAAACATGGGTTAGAACATTGTGCGAGATGTTATTATACCTACAACGTGGTCCGTAATTAACGCAAACCTTCTTAAGGGGTCATTGTAGTCATCATTATGAACAACTTTTACTATGGGGCCAAACCTGAAATCGCGAAAAATAAATTCAGCTGTTTCATAGAAAAGGGAAATTAATGACGGGACGTATTGTATACATTGTACTAACTATCTACCTACGTTCTGTATTGGGTTTGTACCCTATGAATCACAAAAAAAACAAATTATAACTGCATAGCGTATAGGCCTGCCTACCTACTACTAGCGCCACCTGTTATCGAAGAGCTGTATTGTTAAAAATCATTTTGAAAAACATAAATTGTCGCTTTTTAAGCGACTTCAAAAAAGGCGGAGGTTGTCAATTCGTCGGGTCAATTTCTAATTCTCGTTTTTATATTCATTCGGTATTTTTACTTGTCTGCAGCCAATCGGAAATTTAATTATTATATATTTAAACTCCGTAATACTACAACCACTGTCTTCAAACTTTAAATACCTAATGACAAAAAACGGCAAAAAGTAGGTATTTGGATGCACATACAAGTAGTTAAAACAAGAAGGTGCAAAGTGTTAGTGTAGGAAGTTTATAAAATTATTTTTATTATTTTTTTAAGTTCCACGTTGCATCACGTTCGATACTGAGCATTTGGTATTGATTTTAACTTCTCTAAGCCGGTCAATATTATAAATTTTAAACCGCAATGAGCTACTAAGACAAAATAGGTATCGTAACGCCATGACACTCGGCTAGGTGTGTTGCGAGGTCGTATTTTCTAAAATTCAATACCGGTGTCCCGATAGCAGATTACAGCGTATGTAAAGGACACGCGGCCAGCGCGCGGCCGCACTAATTAATACGTCGCCCCGTTGTTTTGCTCTTTATTATATTTGATTTACGACGCGCTCCTCGCCGACGCCGCTTTTAAAAACGATATTACGCTGGAATACCGGTCGTATTACCGAAATAACCGACTCCAAATTGAATTGATGCCGCCATATTTGTTTTTATAGAGCTAACATCGCCCGTAAAGGTGTCCGCGATCATTTGAATCGCTAACAACACGGACAATTGTTTTATTTTCAATTGAGGTTTACGATGATCGTGTTGCATTCGAAACTAGGATTTTAAATGATTAACGAGCGATGTGTAAACTAACTCTGACTGAGTACTTTATTTATCGCCATGTGGTCTCCGCTACACCAACAGATTCGAGAGATTTCAATGATTGAGATTATGATCGAGACTTACATGCGTTACTTATATGGACTTTACCCAACCCTGTAAAACAAAAGTTTTTTACAAAAAAATACAACCGACTTCCAAAAACAACACTACAAAGTGAAAAATAACTTTAATTTCGGACGTCTGTGTCTAGTTAAATGTATTTTCGTTTTTTGCCACCGACTTCCGAAATTAAAGTTATTTTTCACTTTGTAGTGTTGTTTTTGGAAGTCGGTTGTATTTTTTTGTAAAAAAGTTTTTATTTTTCACTTTTTAGTTGTGTACCTACCCCACACAAATTCTAATACCACTACCTGCAAAACAAACTAGAACATCATCCATATAAAAGTGGGGAAAAAATACGTATTATTGAAGCTAACTCAAAAACTACCAAAGCAAAGTTAATCAATTTTATATGGGACCAACTGTAATGTAT
The DNA here is from genome assembly GCA_946251885.1 of Cosmia pyralina. Taxonomy (NCBI): domain Eukaryota; kingdom Metazoa; phylum Arthropoda; class Insecta; order Lepidoptera; family Noctuidae; genus Cosmia; species Cosmia pyralina. Next base: position 655,545 of record OX276348.1, on the reverse strand, counting down.
ATTCTCTCGAATAAAACAAAAAAAATCCAAATCGGTCCAGCCATCTTCGAGTAATCGGGGAACATACATCGAATTGAGAACCTCCTCCTTTTTGAAGTCGGTTAAAAATTATATAAGTTAATATCCATAAGCCTACGCCTACCGAAATGACGTAGGCTTAGACCTAGGCTACTACACCGAGATCGTGCCTTTCTTATTAATAAATGTAATGTAACTATACATGATATAACATTCTACCAAACAATTTTAATGTACCTACTACAGTTTTATAAATCTTTATGCACAGCTAAAAGCCTGCGCATAAATAGTTCAACAATTAGCCTTTTAAACAGTATCCTTTTTTTAATACAATCATGTTGTAAAACTTTCCTGCGTAACTATTGCTTTGTCTACAGCAATTTTGCAATCTTGCATATTATGTGCTGACATTTTCCATGTGCATTTAAATTTTTGGTCATAGGTAGCGGTTGGTGGTACAGTCAGCAACAAAAGTCGATTAACACTTGCAGTTTTTTAATCTTAATTATTAAGCGAAATATTTAATTCAAATCGGAACAGAAGTACTTAAAATTTTAAGAACATTATTAACTCTTAACAGTTAAACGTAAAAAAAACAGTTTATCGAATAATTTTGTGTTAATTTAGATGATGTCAAAATGTAGCAGTGTTAACCGACTTCTGTTGCTGACCGTACATAAAGAGTAGCCAATCGTCCAAAGTTAACAATTGTTGTTGATCCCACAGTCCGACCGCTGGCCGGCGGCGGGTCAGAGGGCAAGCCGTCTGAGGAAGAGGAGGAGCGGGGAGGCTCGCCACTCGGCCCCGGAGGACCATTCTCCTGCAGCCAGTGCCGCGGAGCCTACCCCACGCGCGAGCAACTAGAGCGCCACGAGACCCTGCACGCGCCCAACACACAGGTGGATACAGTCAAATATGTCAGTGCCCATTGTATTACATAACAATGAAACCTTGCAAGTTGTTGCGCATCTATTAGCTAGAGAAACAAACAATATTTTAATGTTCAAACAGACTTATTCATGACTTATTGATGATCATTTGACATGATATGTTGTAAAATTATACCACAAAATGAACAAGGCACTAAGATTAGGTATAAGAATCAACGCTATGGAAAATCTAATATTTTTTTGTTATTTTCCAACAGTCATGCAAGATCTGCCACAAAAGCTTCGCCAATGTGTACAGGTTGCAGCGACACATGATCAGCCATGACGAAAGCGCGCTGCTTCGCAAGTTTAAGTGCAATGATTGCGACAAAGCTTTTAAATTTAAGCACCACCTAAAAGAACACTTGCGGATACATAGCGGGGAAAAGCCCTTTGAGTGCGCTAACTGCGGCAAAAAGTTTTCCCATTCTGGCTCCTACTCCAGTCACATGACCTCCAAAAAGTGTCTTGTTATGAATCTCAAGATGGGTCGGATTAAACCCAATAACCCTGCCCTTAACCCAGAAAGAAGTCCATCACGAAAAAGGACTAATGCTATGGTGGCCTCCCAGTTAAATAATAATATATCGCCAAACGGAAATTCCTTCCTGCCCATGCCAGCTGCCTTCTTTGCATCCATGTCGGCGCAAGAGAATAATTACCACCGTCCACCCTTAGGACAGCCTGGAATTCCCTTCTACATGCCTCCGGGTATGCCCATGAGTCCAGCGGGCGGGATAGCTCCTTACAGCATTCCGGCCTCCATCAGCCAATTTTTAGAGCAGCTAGCTTCGTCGCAGTATCAACCAAGAAAAATAGAAGGTCCTGCGAGTCCAAAGCCGTCAAGTCCTCTACCAGCAGATCCTGAAGACTTGATCGAAGAAGTTACAGAAGATGATGATAAACGATCTGAAGGAAGTGCCGAGCTTGTGATGGACATTGAAGATGAAGAAGCTGTATCTATAAAAAAGGAGCTAGAGGAACGAGATAGCGACTTGAGATCTCCGTCTCGGAACTTCAATTCCATCCCTTTAAATAACAATGTTCACAACGAAAATCCAGGTTTCAATTCCATTCTCGAATCTGTAAGCGCATCCGTAACGAAACATTTCTTAAGAGCAAACATGGAAAAGCTCTCTCCTGTATCGGGCAACATTTTTCCCAGCATAGAATCACCGCCCACTTCTCAAGTCGTAATAAAGGAGGAACCAGAAGATGCACACAGATGTTTGAAATGTAACCTAACTTTTACAAACAAGAGTGACTTATTAGACCACGAAAAAGGGCTTTGTGGGAATATGTTTAGGAAACACGAAGGTTTGGCAGCTCAAGTAGCCGAAACGGTAGCTCTTAATAGATTAGAAGCAGAAATTCACGCTTCCATACAAAACGGAATAAGTGCAAGTGAAGATGAAGACTTTAATAGAGACGATCGCGATGATAAGATATCAATACACGACAATGATAGAAAAATCAGGGTTCGCACAGCATTAAGCGAAGAACAGCAGTCGGTGTTAAAGGAACACTACGCGTTAAACCCACGACCAAATCGTGAGGAGTTTAAAAGAATAGCTCAACAAATCGGTCTCGACAACAGAGTCGTACAGGTGTGGTTCCAAAATAATAGGGCGAGAGAACGACGTATGACACAAACGATGACTGCTTCCGATCAGCCATTAGATTTATCTACAAAGAAGTCCAATCCATCAGTTACGTCGAGTCCTTCGCCATCGCCACCATGCAGCATTTCTGTCACACATTCCGACTCGGAGGAAGCAGTGAACCTAAGTCAGAAATCCTCGCGGAGTACAACTCCTCATCGCACCAACTATCTGAATACTTATCCACATTCCAACTGCTCATCATCTTCCTTCACTGATTTTCGATTGTCTCCTTCACCTGGAGAAACTATTAATGGGCACAAACGGTTACTTCCCCAAAAACTACACGTCAACCCTTTAGTACCCATGGATAAACTCCTTCAGTACAACGATATGACAAACGCTCGATCTCCTATTCTTAACATGCACTTGACCTCGGACATCAGCCGACAAGGTTCAAGTCCATCATACGAGCGTCCTCCTTGGGATGAGATGCAAGCACCAAACGATATCGAAGAAGAAGCGACAGTACTTAAGAAGAGCAAACTCAAGCAAGGGGCAGAATTTAAGGAAGGTGAAGGACAATACGTATGCGATCAGTGTGACAAGACCTTCGTTAAGCAAAGCTCCCTTGCAAGGCACAAATACGAACATTCAGGTTAGTACAAACATCTTGACTATATTAATAAAATACCAGCTTGGTTTCGTTAAAAGTTATATCTAAGGTAACAGGTGTTATTTTGCTTTACAGGTCAACGCCCTTACAAGTGCCTAGAATGTCCGAAAGCATTCAAACACAAACATCACCTGACGGAGCACAAGCGGCTCCACACCGGGGAGAAGCCCTTCCAGTGCTGCAAGTGCTTCAAGAAGTTCTCTCACTCGGGCTCCTACAGTCAGCACATGAACCACAGGTTCGCCATCTGCAAGCCCTACAGGGATTAACCTGGACATCGCATCGGTTGTTGGACAACGTTTGGTATCCATTTCGTTAAATAATTTTAAAAAATTCTAGTGCACTCGTTAAATTTCAAAAGAGCACCTAAAATCTGAACAGATTCATGTTAATTGCTTTGAAGTTTATTGGTAAACCTGAATGGTAAATACTCTTAACAGAAGGCCGACCGACTACTTCTAGGACATTTTTGATTTCACTAATAGTTATAAAAAAAATGTATAATATAGAACATCAAAGCCACAGAGGTTTGTCTGGAACGCCGAATAATATAAACAACCGAAAATGCTTTGCCCAGTTTTAATTAAACTTCTAAGGTAAGAAAACTTGCCTTATCGAGTGTCGTTAGGAGACTATTCACGCCGCATAATAATACTCATATAATAAAGTATTCATTGCCCGGTATTTTCGTTTCAAACTTAATTAAGGTCATTGCTCAACATCATAATATTTTTATACAGTAGAAAATAATGTGGATTCTTCTTCTATTTATAACGTAATGCCAAATACCTACCACAAAAGTGCCATGCAACATACCAAAAATATTATTGATCTTATTAATACATATTTTACGCAAACGATTTTAATTATTTTATAGTTTTATTATTTAATACCTAATACCAAAGGTCAGTACCTGTAGCATAATACTCCGCTATAGTAAATGTTATTTTATTATTCTTTATAATGTTATGGCGAAAATTACCTATTGATTAAGCTAAGTATAGAACGACGAACTCATCGTCCTTTTCAAGATTATTTTATGGTCCTGTTTAAATGCAGCAATACATTTATTTACACAAGGCTTGGTGATGACATTATATATATAATATACCTACCACTCATAAAAAGTGCAGTTTTGAACTATTTACAGTATTTTTGGATAAAATAAATAAAATCGATTCGATCATGTGATGCAACCCTAGAAGCCTGACGTAAATAAAATAAAAAGAGCGCTACTGCCGTTCACGTCAACGTGCACGAGAAGTTGATCAGACCTGTGTTCTATTGTGATGACAATATACTAGTGTTATTTATAAATCTTATTAAAATAGGTAAGTGCTCTTTGAACTCCTGCTCCTAATCTTACGTGACAATATACTCACATACTTACCTACCTTCAGCAGGTACGGTACCTCATCATCATCGTCATCATTTCAGCCGAAAGACGTCCACTGCTGGACATAGGCCTCCCCCAAGCACCGCCACTGCGACCGGTGCTGTGCTTGTCGCATCCAGCGGTACGATAACCTACCTAATGCTATATCAATATTGAAAATTTGTTTTAATTACTTAGTTTGATTTAATAAGAACCAATTATCATAGATCAATAACCAGCTAGATCGATAGCTTTTTTACAGATTGCAATTCAATGAAGCAGCTAAATGTCGAATTGGAAATCCAACTGCCAAGTTGATAATTAACGCCAATTTTAATTCAATGTAAGCCTAAAACCTCAGTGCATGCAGTATGAGCATGCTTTAGAGCATCACCGACAGCCGCAGTAGGACTCGCAAACCAATAGAAACATACCCAGATAATACATTAATTGAAGAAACACTATTAAGTCATGGTTCAAAAAATTGTCGATAGTTTTATTCTCTGTTATCAGAACATTTTAAAATTTAGTAACACTAAGCTTCTCGTATTGTAATACGTATTAAGTGTTTAGATAGATTCAATCTTAATTAAGTTTTAAGCATTCCATAATACTCCTATGGGATCTCTGCTGTGTTTAAAAAACTCTTATAATTAGTCGAAAGATTATCGTCTGTTAAGTTGTAAATAATAAATTGTACATAGTAAGGATTTATGTGTAAATATGATCGCTTTATTACCTACTCAGTAACGGTAGTACCTACATATATTTTAATATTAATTGTGCGGTGTCCACACTGCAAAATAACACAATGAATATAGTGACAATAATAAACATCAGTTTATTGAAAGCAATAGGATTCAATAAAAATAACAATAATAGTATGGATTCTTATAAACCTACCTATCTAATAAAACTTAAACTCCTTTAACAAGCAATAGATCTAACCAATAGAACCTATTACAATTTTACGTAAAATCTTTTATAATCTCTTATTTTCCTCTCAATCAAATTCGGCTATAAAGTGCAAGCGTTTTTGTTGATGACCTTCATTTTAAGCACCTGTGTCGCAACGGAAGGTCAGCGCGTGCATCATCTACCTATCAGTTATCACGGACATTCAAATCTCATAATAAACTAACATTAATTTATCACAACAGTATAAATATTAGAACAGAAAGTTCCTAAGCACAAAAATACATTTTAAGAGATACCTAATAATTATTTCTATATTTTATAAATATAAGTAGTTAAAATTAATTTTTAAAGGTTTCTAAGCAACGAATTACATAAATTATTACAAGCAGTATATACTTTATTCTTGTAGTGTTCATCACAAGGGCTCAGACGTACAGTATTCGAACATTTCGAGATTCTGTCAGCCACTAGCGTGGTCTTCCGCCACTTTCTGTCAGCCACTAGCGTAGGTCCTCCACCACTTTCTGTCAGCCACTAGCGTGGTCCTCCACCACTTTCTGTCAGCCACTAGCGTGGTCCTCCACCACTTTCTGTCAGCCACTAGCGTAGGTCCTCCACCACTTTCTGTCAGCCACTAACGTGGTCCTCCACCACTTTCTGTCAGCCACTAGCGTGGTCCTCCACCACTTTCTGTCAACCACTAGCGTAGGTCCTCCACCACTTTCTGTCAGCCACTAGCGTGGTCCTCCACTTTCTGTCAGCCACTAGCGTGGTCCTCCACCACTTTCTGTCAGCCACTAGCGTGGTCCTCCACCACTTTCTGTCAGCCACTAACGTGGTCCTCCACCACTTTCTGTCAGCCACTAGCGTGGTCCTCCACCACTTTCTGTCAACCACTAGCGTAGGTCCTCCACCACTTTCTGTCAGCCACTAGCGTGGTCCTCCACTTTCTGTCAGCCACTAGCGTGGTCCTCCACTTTCTGTCAGCCACTAGCGTGGTCCTCCATCACTTTCTGTCATACAGTTTAATACGACAGTATTCAGCGAATAACATTTTTCGGTCAAAATTATACTTACACGTTAAATATAAAGATATTATCTGAGTATGTTATGTACCTATCTATCTTTAAAATAATATAATTGGATTAAGCGATCCTGTTTCAACTATTTCATATTTTATTATATTTTTATTGTAAACAATTCCAAATTGTGTCCGGTGGGCTAGATAAACCAAAGATTACTTATGTTGATAACATATGATGTGGAAAACTGTAAAATATAAATATCCCATCATTTAGCTTTAGGTTAGTTTTAGTTGTGCCAAATAATAATTTTAAGGCTTGAAATATAAATTTTTATATGAGAATTTTATTTTTTACATGGAATGGCATGATGTACTATACTGAATTTGGTTACTTGTGCAATATGTTATTGCAGAAAAGTATTTTCCTCCTTTAATGAGTATAAATGATGTAATTTTAAGTATAACAGTTAGCCAATGTGAATTCCTATTGCCATGTTTGTGTTTGTTGTATTTCGTAAGATTGTGTGATTGACGCGGACTGTGTGCCAGCGAGAGGTTGCTGAATAATTGTTAAAATAAGTAAACTCTAGATTGTTAAACTTACCTATAGATTAACATGTGTTAAAATATTGCCTATATAAATTATAGTAATTCATTTTACTTGATATTATAATGTATATTGAATTTATGAATATTAAAAATATATATATTGAGAATTCAATGCAAATACAATATTTATTTTGTTCCCAAAACCTGTCCCTATTATCACAGAACAAAAGTACTAAAATATTTTTTAAATATTTGCTATCTACATCACAGCACATTAGTATTAAGTACCTGGTCGACCGAGCTCTGCTCGGGTAAAATAGACAAAACGAATTTTCACAGTTATTAGATCTATTTTGTACTCATATTGCAACTTTCATCGAAATCGTTCGAGCCGATTTCGAGAACGAGATTGCATATATATATATATATATACTCTTGTATATATAATAGATATATAGGTATATATATATGTCGCAGAATCAAACTGATTAGCGTCCACGCGCTTAAAGTCGGTGTCCGCCATGTTGCTTCTTTATCAATCAATGCGCACGACCGGCGCAGGCGCTGCCTCAGAAGCAAGAGAGCCCGAAAATAAACGAATGCACTACTGACAGATACAGCTTTGAAATTGACAACCTTGACGCGAACTATTATTGACTCAATGACAGCTGTTATCGATTTGATTAATCAACTAACGTATCTCAAAAGCTAATAGATGGCGCTACTAGTACGTAAACAAGCCTTTTACTTCGCCGACACGGCCATACTGACAACGAGCGCGTTCTCGCGCGATCTTTTAAACAGTTGTCGTCACAAATGCCGACCGCTATAAGTTTAAAACGTGAAGTTCCCATATTGGAACAATAAAAGTAAAAGCGTAGAGCTCAATGTAGCGTCAAGAACACAAAGCGTAGAGCTTTCAATGTTTAATCGTCACAAACACAGCGTAGAGCTTTCAATGTTCAATCGTCACAAACACAAAGCGTAGAGCTTTCAATGTTCAATCGTCACAAACACAAAGCGTAGAGCTTTCAATGATCAAACGTCACAAACACGAAGCGTAGAGTTTTCAATGTTCAATCGTCACAAGCCCAAAGAGTGGAGCTTTCAATGCTCAATCATCACAAGCACAAAGCGCGGAGCTTTCAATGCTCAATTATCACAAGCACAAAGCGCAGAGCTTTAAATGCTCAATTATCACCAGCACAAAGCGTGGAGCTTTCAATGTTCAATTATCACAATTTCGTCAGTTATACTCTGATTTTCTAAAAAATACAAAATTTCGCCACACTTTCTGCTCGTCCAATCCTGACTCATACGAAGACTAATGAGATAAAGAAACTTGACTTTAAAATCCGTTTATGTTCAACCAATTTGCAAACAACCTTCAAATTAGAAATTAAAAACTAGGATAATCTACGAATTAGAGCTATCTAGTTTCGAGATTACCGAGACCAAGCACTATGAATCCACATTAAATTAATCAAAGAAAACAAAACTTCAGGTATCTCATTTATGGTCAACAACACACGCACACACTATTCCCCACGGGAATAACGAGGCAACCCTTGACTCTACGGTCTTTTCTCCTAGGCAAAACCCGACTATACCTACCACCCAGAGCTACCGCCTACTACGATACTCTGGTATAGTCTCCGACCCACTGAACCGAAAACCTATTTACGGGTGCCTGCCGTTTTGCCGAAAAGATTTTGACAAAATTTCATTACCCAAACAAATTTTAGCAACTTTTTTTTATACCATTGCAATATTTCGAATGATTTTAGTACGCATATTTTCATTTGGTCAAATTTTTACTTGGCAAAATATTACTAAGTATAATGTCATTATGGAATTTGGTCTTTAATCAAATGATTTATTACAGCAAACAATCTTCAGACAATAAACGTTTGGTGAAATGATTTGTTAAGACAAAAAATATTAAGGCAAAAATAAGATTTTTAGACATTTGACTTGCTGGTTAAATTCGTGTGAAAAAAAAAATGTCTTTTGCGTACTTCTTTGTAAGTTTTTGTGCTTGAATTTGTCTGAAACAAGTCAAATTTATGGTTACTTGATATTAGTTTATTTATGAAAGTAGTTAGAGTAGGTTAATTATTTAAAAAAAAATGGTTAGGTTAGGTTAAAACTGTGACCTCCTACGCACGAGCCGAGCGAGCGAAGCGAGCGGTTCCGCGGTAGCGGCCGGCGAGTGCCAGACACGACTTGCATTAATAGAAAAAAATATATTGTTTTTAGTAGGTTATCCGGAACTCAACAATTTAGATTAGGTTAATTTCTTCTTTTAAAAAAATGGGTAGGTTAGGTTAAAACTGTGACCTCCTACGCACGAGCCGAGCGAGCGAAGCGAGCGGTGCCGCGGCAGCGGCCGGCGAGTGCCAGAAACTACTTGCATTAATAGAAAAAAGAGATTGTTTTTAGTAGGTTACCCGGAACTGAATTATTTAGATTAGGTTAATTACTTATTTTAAAAAAATGGTTAGGTTAGGTTTGGTTAAAACTGTGACCTACTACCTACTGTGCCAGGAACGACTACATTATATAGAAAAAAAGAGCACACATTGAGCGCCATTTATGATTTACCTCCTACCCACTTAGTAGTTCACATTTTTGTCATTGAAGTTTGACTGAATAGGAAAGGGTGAATTGAAAACTGACGATACTAAATAACTATTTGGTTTATTTGATTTTGCATAAAAACTGTTATTCCAAATGAAATATTTGACTAAATAAAAAATGTTAGAAGTACTAGTTGGTAAACAAGTTACAGTTTAAACGTTCATTTACCAAACATTAGGTTTGCGTTACAACTTTTTGTGAATAGAATTTTTGGTAATAATTTGGCAAATGAAATAATGCGAAAAATTTTTTGGGAAGTGAAAATTTGTCAAATTCCTTTCGGTCAAACAAGGGAGACCCCCTATTTACACAAACTAGTGATGCCAACTCATCATCTATTTCGTCTTCAATCGCAATTGGTACTTGGCCCTCGGTTATCATCCGAACACGATTTTGAACGTATTTGTAAGTACTTTGTTAACTTGAGATCTCAAAACAATGGCTATCTAACTTCAACAATTTGAAATGGCCCTCTATACTTCACGTCAAGCTTAGTTTGATTACGCTCTTCATTCTCAATAAGCACGAATTCACCTTTGTACTATAAAAACTACTTTTATCATAACGCGCCGACTTCTCATTGCCTTCAGATGCTAATCTCCTGATATCATCAAAGTCTATAACGTCGTCATTGTCGTTCAATGAAGTGGACGTGCTACCTTAAAAGTTCTAATCAACGGTAACGGATAACACAACCACCAATCTCATTCTTTGCAATGATTACTTGACTGAATCTATGTCCCATCACACACAGGTGGATGTAATCTAAACAGACTACAATAAGTGTTTCAATCGCCTGAATCATGCTATACACATACTCTTGCGTAAACTATTCGCTGTGTCAGTGGAAATCTTTTCAGGTGGTTCTCGTCATATGTAGCCAACATATGTCAAACTGTTGTTCTGAATGGATCCACATCCCCTCAGGGATCGCTACTGGGACCCTTGATGTTCAACATCTTCATTAATGACGTCTCTTTATGTTTCTCGAACTCAACAGTTCTTTTGTTTGCTGATGACATGAAGATTCTAAGTGAAATTAAAACTGAGGGAGATGTTGAACATCTTCAACTTGATCTTGACAGATTCCAAGAGTATTGTGTCGCCAACCGCTTGGATTTAAATGTCTCAAAATGCACGTGATATATATGAATATAATTATTACGTCTCTTATATTTAAAATAAATACTTGATATACATATACATGTAATTATTATCTGGTTAGCATTTTATACTCAGTTTTTAAAATTAATTCATTAATTTACTAAATGTTATCATAATGTACTTATTTTGATATAAGTCAAACGACTCAACTGACTGACTGTAGTGATTTGACTCAACTGTCACTGTGAATCACACTTGTTTGTTAACGGGTATAAAAGAGCGGAGCCACAGAGGGGCAGTTACGCGGTCCACTTGTGACACTAACGCTTCCACTACAAATAACATACGCTGTCACGTGATGCGTGCTAGGATAATTTAGGCGTGTCACGTGACAAACCCCAGACATGCACCTCTATACAGGCACCAGAACTCACATACGAGGGCGCTGCGCGGGCGGCGACTCGTGAACGACGCCGGGTGACGCCACACAGTTCAATGTCACCCTCACACTCATGACACGGTCTCCCTACCCCGTGCCAGGCTCGGCTAGCTCTGAAAGTGGGGCGGGCGGGAGCCACTCACCCTATCCGTAGGAACGTCGAGTCCGTATCCCTGTCGCTGGTCGCCATCTGCTGGGCTTCCCCCATGTAGGTGGAGGTTCCACCTGGTAGGGGTTGACCACCGGGGTACGGTGAAGAAAGCGGCAGTATGCATATGTCGTGACGAGCTTACGGACACAAATAGAGACACTATTTTCATGGGCGCGAAAATGCAGCGCGCCCAACCTTTTACTCGCCAGTGGCGAATTAAGATGAGAGGCCCGTGGTTACGGGTCGCCGTACGGCATCCGCGGGAGGGGGGCTTCGCCCCGAAACCGCCACGTCACGCCCCTTACGGGGCGTAGCGATATCCCACAGTGACAGTGGGCAGTTCAGTTGCTCTTCGACTTTCAAGGCGTTAACATCTAAGGTATGATATTTGTTGATTTATTGTTGAGGATGATGTATATTGTATATTATATTATGTAATGTAATGTTATTATGACGATTGGTGTATTTAAAATACGGGTCATAATAACTTGTTATTTAATTATGGTTGGTATATTGAAAAGTAACGTTGTGTCATATACCCAACTACGATAGTTGTTATATACTACAAGATAAATATGATGCTATATAAATTTAATTCTGTCGTTTATATTTCTTTTAATACCCAATATTTAATAAAGATTAAAATATATATATAATGTATATATATATCTATACATCTAGTTAAATATCTATATATATACTAAATATTTAACACCAGAAGTGGGATTTAAGTTTCAGAAATGGATTCTACTGTCTTGGAAGGTCTTTTCAAGACAATCGGCTATGCTGTTTCTGATCGTCGCCATGCTGATGACGACGTGGCACTCCCGGTCTTCGACCCAGCAACTAGTGACAGTGGTGCGGAAGGCTGGTGTAAAAGCATCGAGGGGTTATCAAAAGAATTTGGATGGAGCAGTATCAAAACAGTCGCAAGAGCTGGTAAGGTTTTATAAGGTTCCGCTTTGTTATGCGCCCAGTACAAAGTGACATGGTCATTTTCGAGAACTGGGTCGGGCACATACTTGTAGTACGGTACCTCAGAATCGACTAGTTTATATTTCAAAGCAAGTTGCTGGTGGATAATCCTAGCTACTTGGTTATGCCTGTGCAAGTAATCGCCGTTAGCCAGACGAGAACAACCAGAGATAATATGTCTGATGGACTCACCCGGACGGTGGCATGCCCGACACACGTCAACCGTCTCGTCTCTCATAATAGTCTCCGATAGTTATTCGTCAAGATAACTTCATAGATATAATATGCTCTCGTATGCTGATGTATGATGTATGATCTCGTATGCTGGGATTTATTTTGCGTGTAACTAGAGATTTTAAACATATATCTACTATCCTACTTCTCTATAAAGCCATTGTCCGGCCAATTCTGGAGTATGCATCTACAGTGTGGAATCCACAGTATCACGTCTATATTGACCAAATACAGGGGATACAAAATAAATTTATGAGACACATAACTTGGAGAAGGTATAAGATGTATAACTCTCAAGTTGTAATTAAACTCCCAACACTGGAAACCCGACGAACCGAGCGTGATTTAGTGTTTCTCTATAAAATTATATGTAATCAGGCGGACTCTTCGTATCTTCTTAGTAAGATATGTTTCAGGTGTCCGCGTATTAGTACTCGTAAGAAATCTCTCTTCTGCATTCCCTTTACTAGAACGAACTATGGTGCTAACACATTTGTAAAAAGATCTTGTCGTTCATATAACAAACTAACGGCTACTAGTGAATGTGATTGTTTGGATATTTTTCACGTTTCCCTCTCAAAATTCAAGAAGTCTGTTCGAGACGTTCTTGCAGCAAAATTATGATTTGTTTTTTTGATATTTTTAGTATTATTGTTGTTCTTTTCATTTTCATTGTTTAATCATTTTGATATGTATTTTTTTCCTTTTGATAGCGGCCGTTGTACCTTCTAAATTAACAAAATTTGTATTAATAATGTGTGGAAACTTTTTTGGATTATGTATTGCTATTTTGTACCGTTTTCTTATATTATTGTATCTGTTTGTTTCCCAAATAAAATAAAATAAAAAATAAAATAAAAATAACTTCCTTAGATACCTTTACAAGCACTTGTACGGGTATTATCCTCTCTTGTATCCCACTAAATTCCTGTTGGGTTGCTTAAGTTTCAATTCTCTTGAAGTAAGACGGTCACGTGATCAGATGACTGTAATATTTAAAATTCTTAGGGGGATTATTGATGTTCCTGATCTCCATAATGAAATCTGCAATCTATTTGTCCCAAACAATTACTGTCGTAGCAGAAAACACCGCTTACTGGCTGTTCCAACTTGTCGTACTGTTGCACGCTCCAAGTCGCCTATTCCTCGGACATTAGCCGCTGTTAACGCTCTCCTGAACTCAAACACAGATTTTGATGTGTTTGTGACTGAATGGAAGATGATTCTGTCAGAGTGCTTGAATTTTTGTGAGAAGAATGCATGACTGTGTTAAACAAACTATATATTATGTAGTGTAAGTAATTATATTTAAATAGTGTAATTGGTTTCGGCCGTTCTATTTAAAATAAATAAATAACTTCGTCCATAATTGCACAGACGAAACCTTCAGTTTCCCCGAAAAGGTCACCGAAACGTAGCCAGGATACGGACGCTAAGAAATCTACACCGGGCTTAATCAAATGCTCAATCATTTTAACACGAATAAAATACTTCACGATCAACAGTTTGGTTTCACCAAAGGACGTTGTACGACCGACGCCGGTGTAACCTTATTAAAACACATTTTTAACGCGTGGGAAGAGGCCCAAGACGCCATAGGAATTTTTTGTGACCTCTCCAAGGCATTTGATTGCGTTGATCACGAAACCCTACTCTTGAAACTTGAGCATTACGGACTTGGAAAACTTGCGCTCAGTTTAGTAAAATCTTATTTAAATGATAGACAACAGCAAGTTCAAATAAATGGTATCACTTCACTTGGTTTAAATGTAAAAATGGGTGTTCCACAAGGCTCAATATTGGGTCCTTTCCTCTTTTTAGTGTATATTAATGATTTACTCCATTTATTAAAAAATCAACCACAAATGGTGTTATTTGCTGACGATACTTCCTTGATTTTTAAGGTAGGTAGACGTGATACAAATTTTGACGAAGTTAATAACGCCCTACTGCAGGTCCAAAATTGGTTCACTGCTAATAATTTAGTATTAAATGGGAAAAAAACTAAGTGCATTAGATTTTCTTTACCAAATGTAAAAAGTAGTGATTGTGAGATAGTATTGAATCAAGAGAAACTAGAATTCGTCGATAAAACCGTTTTCTTGGGGATCACGCTCGACTCTAGGCTACAATGGGGTCCTCATTTAACATCACTTGCAGGACGGCTAAGTTCAGCAGCATATGCTGTCAGAAAAATCCGTCAATTTACTGATGTAGATACTGCGCGGCTAGTCTATTTTAGTTACTTTCATAGTATCATGTCTTACGGTATTTTACTTTGGGGACGGGCTGCAGACATCGAGTCAATTTTTATTCTGCAGAAAAGAGCCATTAGAGCCATATATAATCTCCGCAAGCGCGATTCTCTAAGGGAACTGTTTAAGGAAATTAACATCATGACGGTACCTTGTCAATATATCTACGAAAATATCATGTACGTAAGGAAAAATTTACATCTTTTTAGTAAAAGAGGTGAAAGGCATAATTATGGTACTAGAAAAAGGGACCTATTAGCTCAACCAGGTTTCAGACTAGCTAAAGTAGACACGTCGTTCATGGGATACTGTTTAAAATGTTACAATAAAATACCTCCACACATACTTCAGCTCAATGAGACTAAATTCAAAACTTGTATAAAACGCACACTATGCAGGCAGGCATATTATAAGTTTGGGGATTACATAACCGATAAAAATGCTTGGCTCAATGCTGGTCCTGCTCCACAACCACAACTAATTAATTAACATTTGAAGATACTGTTGGAGATGCTGAAGATTGTAAGACTATCATTGCATTGTATAGACTCAATCTCCTTTGTATTATATAATTGCATAGCACATGTGTGAGTACTATGTACATACTCTAAAGCTACCATTTACTGGGTACGTCTTTGTTTGACTTGAATGTGCCCTGGCGACTGAGAGTATGTGACGCTCACACTAATGTCTCGCTGATGGTGGCGCGTGTTGGATCATTTAGCCAATCCATGCGTCAGGTTCGTGAATAAGCGCTGTCAGTGAAGGCTGGGCATACCTTCGCGGTCAGGGCTTATTTTAATTTAATTTAAATATTTGAATTGTTTTTTTTTAAGGACGCTTTTAACGTTCTGCATCGTTCTCACATATGAAATTTCAACATGAATGATGTAACCATTATTTTGTAACCATATCTTGATTTAAAAGAGTGTCCGTGGAGTTTCTTGCCCGTTCTTCTCCATAGGTACCTACTATGCTTTGGAATGGGCGCCTAGCTTCATCTTTCTGACTGACCGACCCCTTGACAATTCAAAAGTGCCTGTAATTGGTTTAATTGAAATAAATGCTTTGAGTTTGAGTTTGAGTTTGAGTTTGCTCATAAAGAGCCCGATAGAAGCGCCCGTGGAGCTCCTTGCTTTGCCATACCTTCTTGTGGTCATCGGTAGTAAGTACTACAGGTTTACGCCAGTTCTCTTTAGCCATGGACAGCTGGGTGAGCCCCTTGTCCACTGCAACCACATCACGGTGCATACCCACTTCGACTTTTAAAAAATATTCTCTGAGGCTGCACACCTCGCGGTTGTGGAGGGTCTTCGCATTTAAAAAGCCTCGACCCCCGCACTTCCGCGGGATGTACAGTCTCATCACCGATGATCAGCAGTGTACGGACCCTCCTATCCAGGGCGTCGAGTTCAGTCTGAGTCCATCTGAGTATGCCGAAAGAGTACATCAAAACCGGCATGACCCAACCGTTGAGAGCGCGCACCTTGTTTCCGCCTGAAAGAAGACTGGTTAATACTTTCTTCAGGCGACCAAAGAAGCGCTCCTTCAACGATTGCTTCATGTCAGCAACGTTGATGCCTAACGCTTCCGACATACCCAAATACTTATAGCTTTCGGATGAGGAGAGGGATCTAAGATGTATGGAATCCGAAAGTTGAATTCCATCGGATTCCATAACCTCACCTCGTTTTACATGCATGATTGCACATTTGTCCACACCAAATTCCATCCTGATGGCGCTACTGAAAGTTTCAGTAACCTTAGGTAGCTCCATCAGCCGCAATTTGTTGTGGGCAAAGAGTTTCAAATCATCCATGTAGAGGAGGTGAGATATCACCTGACCACCTCTCTTCAACCGATAGCCTAGACCTGAATCCTCCAACAGTGTGCTTAGAGGATTCAGGGCTAAGCAGAACCAAAGTGGACTCAAACTGTCGCCCTGAAATATTCCCCGTTTAATCCATACAGGATCATCATTCCCTTGGATCTGTCGACATCCAGGATAGCGAAGAACCGTCTTTCATTGCCCCATACACGACTCAAGGAAGGTGCGTAGAGTCGCATCAATCTTGTACAACTCCAACACCTCTATGAGCCATGTATGTGGCACCGAGTCATAAGCCTTCTTATAATCTATCCAGCATGTCGACAGATCCTTGCGGGATCGACGAACCTGTTGGCTAATGGCCATGTCGATGAGGAGTAGCTCCTTAGTACCGCGAGACCCGTTCCTACATCCATTTTGAGAGGTAGACATAATCGTGTTACTGTCAATGTGCGTATTTTCGCTCTCAAAATGGATGTAAGAAAAACTTCTTACATCCATTTTGAGAGCACGGTCTATAAACATAGACCGTCGACAAACACATGATCGGTCTATAATTCTTGGGTTCCACGGGACTACCTGACTTATGGAGCAGGTGGGTAACGCCTGTTGTTAGAAACGGCGGTAGCGACCCAGACTCTAAGGATGATTGGAACTGAGATGCCAGGCAAGTGTGTGAACTACTTAGCCATTTCAACCAAAAATTGTGCAGTCCGTCCGGTCCTGGTGATTTCCAATTCGGTAACGCACGGACTGCTTTGGCTACGTCTAATGGCGTAATTGCGACTTTTCCCATTTCTGGTATAGTTTCACACAGTCGCTCGACATCCTGCATCCAGTCAGCCTCAGAGTGACAGACGGGTACCGACCATATGCTGCGCCAAAATTCACTCGTAGCGGCATCATCCGGGCGGCATACGTCTGTCACATTTTGTTCAGGTCGCTCCCAAGTTCTATATACCCACCTCTCATCGCTCTGGAACATACGATTCTGCGTGTAACGATCAACCCGCCGCTTATACCGCCGAATACGGCTCGCCCATGCACAAACTTTCTGCTTCAGGAAGTCGATGCGCTCTGTGACACTGGACATGTATTCTCGAGGGCTGATTCCATTCCATTATTATTATCTTTGGCTTATCTCGAGACCCTGGGGTCCCGGACCTTTGGAAGGCGTACGAGGGGCCGAAGCCAACTCGCAGAGGCCCCTTAGACAATTTCAAATGACGAGGAGGCACCAGCCGACGATTATCCCTGTATGCACTATGCAAGTGCACCCAAGGACAACCCCCGGTTGGTGCAGGACTATTGCAGGATATGGAAACAAAGATTTTGGACTATGGATTTGGGTGGTTAAAGTGGATTGGTTACCTAGAACTATGAAAGGACTATGGCCCCTGCCTGATCAATGTTTTATTACACGGAAAAATTGGCAGGGGGTGACTTGCACACTCAATAATTGGCCCCCGGAAACTGTCGCTAGCACTTAGTGACGTAGCGACAAGGGGGCAACATGTCACGAGGTGCTTGAGGTGTTGCGAGGAGTGGAGAGGTATTCCACGGCTCTCAGAACAATCCCAGAGCCCGGAAGATGGTCAAGATCCCTACAAGCACTTACTGGAATACTTCCTTCCTCTGAGCACGTTTGCTCTTGCGAATCTCCACTCAAGCCAGCCAATAAAGGCAAGAATGAGGTGGGAGCTCTGTTCCCATCAGTATTCACTCCAGCCGGTCAATAAAGGCAAGCCAGAGATGAGGAACAAGACTTCTCCCGGGAGATAGGGTCCGTGGGGTCGCTACTGCCCAACAGCTTGCCACATGCTGCCCTGCGGGTTTCTGTATCTCTCTTGGTCTGGCTCCTCTCCTCACCCTAGACCCGTTTCGGCAAAGTAAAGTCTACCGGCACATACCCAGAGTTCGGAGCGCGCAAGCCCCACCACGACGTCAACGTGGAGATACAGCGGTGGGGTTATTATTATTTTGTTTTTTATATTTATTTTCTCAGGTTGATAGAACCTGGTATTTTTAAAATCACACGGGTGTTAACCAAGGTGAGATTTTAAGTTTGAGTAGATGGATTAGGACCTTATACTGCATTGAAATTATTGTCTAAATCTAACTGTAGGAATTTCCGGACTATACGACATGTGTTTAATATAGCTGCTTTCTTTATTATTATTATTATTGTGATTCGGGAATTACATCCTGATTGGATTTTTGCTTCATTTCTTCTTTCGATGGAAAGCTGTAACCAACATAAAAATTACGTTATTTCAATCACGCGATACATATGTAGGCTACACATACTAACATACATATTACACACAACATAAATATACATATAACATAATTATACATAATAACATATACATACAACAGTAATATAATAACTCTCTAATTAAATACTCACGACCGTGTGTACACGGCCTAATACATTCATGTGTCTGTACACCGCCTTACTGCCTACCTACTGCTCGACCGCGCGCCGCGGCCAGCGGAGCCCTACGCCCGCGCTGTGCCGCACCCCGTTGATTCAATACCTAAACCTACGACGCGACCGCGAGGCGATTTCTTGGAACACGACACGATCGGATCTCCGCCGCCCGCGCCGCTGCGTCTCCCGCGCCCCTCGGTCGCCCTCACCAGTCCGCTACAAACCTCAACGGCGAATGCATGCCTTTCATAACTCGCGCCGCGCATGTTTTAGTTTAAGTTGTTATTTGTGTTAATAATAATAAACATTTATATTCAATTATAAAGTAGTGTTTAATTAATAGGATTAACTAGACCTACCTAACACACTACAGTGGTGACCCCGAACAGTAAACACGTGCTAGTGCTACCTGAAACTTTAGTGCCGTGCGGAGTGTGTGGACTCAAAATACTGAACGTTTTACAACAATATGAGTGATTCCGAACAGATCATGGAGGATACGAAGCGGTCTGGATCACCGGCATCACATGACGTGTTTCGGGTCGGCGTGCGAGTCCCTCCATTTTGGCCCGAAAAGCCCGCGATTTGGTTCGCCCAAATAGAAGGCCAGTTCGCGATATCTAATATTACGGCGGACACAACAAAGTTTTACTACGTCGTCAGTCATCTCGACCCGCGATATTCAACTGAGGTCGAAGATATCATCGTGAATCCACCAGCGACAGATAAATATGGCAAATTGAAGACGGAACTTATAAAGCGGCTTTCAGAATCCCGCGAGAAGAAAGTTCACCAACTGCTGACACACGAAGAGCTGGGTGATAGGAAGCCATCGCAGTTTCTCAGACACCTGCAGCACCTCGCCGGTCCTAAAGTGCCGGAAGAATTTTTAAGGACAATATGGTCGAGCCGGCTGCCTAATAACATACAGCCCATAATCGCGTCCCAGGTATCCACGCGCCTCGAAGAATTAGCTGATCTCGCCGACAGGATTCACGACGTCGTGCCGAGAGGTCATCAAGTGGCGTCGACATCAGCAATTGTGGTGAGTGATATGGAAACCTTGTCTAAACAAATGATCGACCTTACGAAACAAATGCAATTATTAACTCAAAAAGTGGAGCATATTTCCCGCGCGGGCCGGTCAACAAGGCGTGACGACCGATCAAAATCCCGCCAGAGCCGATCTCATTCACGTAATAAACATCCGACATGTTGGTACCACTATAAATTTGGTGCAAAGGCCACCAAATGTGTTCAGCCCTGCGATTTTAAGCCGGAAAACTGCCACAGCAGTCAGTAATGGCGGCTGACGACTGCTCTACCTGTAAAGGCCGCCTATTTATCTCAGATAAACGTACCGGCATACAGTTTCTTGTAGACACAGGTTCAGACGTGTGCGCCTACCCTAAATCGTTATTACGTAATCAGCTGCGATATAATAATAATTGCAACTACGAACTTGTCGCTGCAAATGGTACTCCGATACCTACTTACGGTACATACCAACTTAGTCTCAACCTTGGATTACGTCGTGAGTTTACTTGGAAGTTTATTATAGCAGAAGTTTCAAAACCTATAATAGGCGTCGATTTTTTAAGTTTCTACAATTTATTAGTCGACTGCAGACGACAAAAGTTGATCGACTCGATTACGAACCTTACCGTCGGTGCACCTTCGTCTCACGAAATAACACACGAACTGCTGTCCTTGAAAACATTTACTGGTAATACAACTTATCTCAACCTACTACGATGTTATCCAGAGATAACCAGACCAGCTGGTTCAAATAGTGTACCAATACATAACACAAAGCATCATATAAGAACAACATCCGGTCCTCCAGTAACATCACGACCGCGTCGTTTGGCACCAGATCGTTTACAGATCGCGAAGAAAGAATTTGAAGAAATGTTACAAAATGGCACAGCTCGTCGTTCAGAAAGTCCATGGTCATCTCCACTACACCTGGTACCTAAAAAAGACGACGGCTGGAGGCCATGCGGCGATTATAGATCTTTAAATGCACGAACAATACCTGACCGGTACCCAGTCAGGCACATCCACGACTTCGCATACCAGCTGTCAGGATCCACAATCTTTTCAAAAATTGATCTCGTAAAAGCATTTAACCAAATACCAGTATTCGACGACGATATTAAAAAGACAGCAATCACAACACCATTCGGACTTTTTGAATTTACCGCAATGACATTCGGTTTAAGAAATGCTGCGCAGACCTTCCAAAGGTTTCTCGACGAAATTCTGCAAGGTTTCGAATTTACGTTCGGGTTCTTAGACGATATCCTTGTATTCTCAAAAGGGGAGACAGAGCACATCGGACACCTACAAAAACTTTTTGAACAATTAAAAAAGTATGGCGTGGTAATCAACACCAATAAGTGCGTATTAGGTGTTAACGAAATAACATTCTTGGGTTACCATGTATCTGCAGCTGGAATGCGACCCCTACCAGAAAAAGTAAAGGCGATCCAAGAATACCCCCTCCCCAAAAATGCTAAGGAGTTACGAAGATTTTTAGGGATGATAAATTTCTACAGGAAATTTCTTCCTGGCGCCGCTCAAATACAAGGCCCGCTCAATCAAGCTTTAAGCGGCCCAAAAATTAAAGGAAACACGCCCATCACTATAACACCTGAGATTCAAGAAGCATTCGAAGCATGCAAAAATAACTTGTTAGAAGCCACTCTCATCTCGCATCCTGATACACAAGCTGAGTTAGCACTTTTTACCGACGCTTCAGACGTGGCCATCGGAGCTGTCTTGCAGCAAAGAAGAACCAATGACAGCTGGCAACCACTAGGATTCTTTTCCCGCAAGTTATCTCCTGCTCAGTCAAAATATAGCACCTACGACCGTGAATTGCTCGCCATTTACGAAGGAATAAAATACTTTAGGTATATGGTCGAAGCGAGAACATTTCAAGTGTTCACCGATCATAAACCCATCACATTCGCCTTCACTACAAAAAGAGACAATTGCTCACCTCGTCAACACCGCTATCTCGACTACATCTCTCAATTTACCACCAACATCAATCATATCTCAGGAAATCACAACGTAGTCGCCGATGCATTTTCACGACTGGAAAGTATCGACACTACCGTCGACTACAAAGCACTTCAAAACGAACAGGAAAATGACCGTGAGTTACAGAGTTTGCTAAATAGCAACACGGCGTTAAAGTTAGAAAGAATAAAAGCTATGGACGGATACATATACTGTGACCAGTCTACTTCTCGTCCTAGGCCATTCATAACACCAACTTTTCGAAAAGCAATCTTCAACAACCTACACAATCTCAGTCATCCAAGCCCCAACGCAACAGCTAAACTTGTAGCAGAACGATTTGTGTGGCCTAAGATTCGTCGAGACTGCAGACAATGGGCTCAACAATGCACTGATTGCCAACGCAACAAAGTTACCCGCCATACCCACTCTCCTCTTTCATCATTCCCTGTTCCTTCCAACCGTTTTTCCCACGTCCACCTTGACATAATTGGCCCTATGCCAACTTCTTCTGGTTTCAGGTACTGCCTTACAGCTATAGATAGGTATACTCGATGGCCAGAAGCCTACCCTCTAGCAGACATCACAGCGGAGACCTGCGCTAGCACCTTCATTGCTGGCTGGGTCGCACGCTTCGGGTGTCCAGAGAAGATTACAACTGACCGCGCGGGAAACAATTTGACTCTCAACTGTTCCAGTGCATCTCGTCAATTATAGGCGCCTACCATTGTCCTACGACAGCTTACCACCCACAGTGCAACGGTCTGGTAGAAAGAATGCACAGACAGCTCAAGGCCGCCATAATGTGCCATAACAACGCGCAATGGTCGGAGGTACTTCCACTTGTACTCCTAGGAATGAGGAGCGCCTGGAAAGATGATCTCCAAACTTCTACAGCTGAGTTGGTGTACGGCGAGCCACTTCGATTACCTGGTGAGTTCATGAAACCATCAACCACCCATGACATAATAGATGAAGCAGATTTCGCAGCACGACTACGAAGACATATATCGAAACTGTCACCTGCATCAACATCCACCCATGGTGAGAAAATGTTTTATGTACCTAAAGAACTTAGTACAGCCAGCTACGTCTTCCTGCGAAAAGGACCGTTAAAAAAGTCATTGGAATCACCTTACTCCGGTCCGCACAAAGTCGTAGAAAGAGGAGCAAAGACATTTACAATAGACGTCCAAGGAAAGCACATAACTGTTACCATTGATAGACTAAAACCAGCGTACATGGCCAACAACAATGATGGCACGTCTACAAAAACACCACCACCTTTACCACAAGCACCACCACCACCATCGTCGCAAGCACCTTCATCACCTGAAATAAAAACAAGAAGCGGAAGAACCGTAAGATTTCCGCGCCACTATCGCCCGTGAACCGGTCTCAGCGGGGGAGTGATGTAGGCTACACATACTAACATACATATTACACACAACATAAATATACATATAACATAATTATACATAATAACATATACATACAACAGTAATATAATAACTCTCTAATTAAATACTCACGACCGTGTGTACACGGCCTAATACATTCATGTGTCTGTACACCGCCTTACTGCCTACCTACTGCTCGACCGCGCGCCGCGGCCAGCGGAGCCCTACGCCCGCGCTGTGCCGCACCCCGTTGATTCAATACCTAAACCTACGACGCGACCGCGAGGCGATTTCTTGGAACACGACACGATCGGATCTCCGCCGCCCGCGCCGCTGCGTCTCCCGCGCCCCTCGGTCGCCCTCACCAGTCCGCTACAAACCTCAACGGCGAATGCATGCCTTTCATAACTCGCGCCGCGCATGTTTTAGTTTAAGTTGTTATTTGTGTTAATAATAATAAACATTTATATTCAATTATAAAGTAGTGTTTAATTAATAGGATTAACTAGACCTACCTAACACACTACACATATATGTACAAATTGCATTTTCGGCTAACATTAATAGTTTTAATAAGAAATACACAAAAGCTTTAGCGTCTTCCGTCTACAAAACGTCTAGAGCATGGTCACACTACATGACTCAAAATTGTTATTAAATAGTCTTTGTTATTCGGATCCTTACCTGTGAAATGAAATGCCATACAACCAGCATATGATTCCCTTTTACATCTCTTGATGCAACACTTTCTCACCATTATTTTCACTATTTAAATTGAAAAAGAACTGCCATGAAACCATTGCTGTCAGATTTCAGTGATACCAGAGTAATTATATGATAGCTACCAAACAATCATATTATTTTGATTATTTTTACTTATGGATTTTACTTATATAAAATTATTGACTATGATACATAGATTGTAAACCTATAAATAAAATTATTTAAAACTAATCTAAATGCTAAAAAATTATACGTAACTTATTTTACTTGTAGTTGGTGAAATATTTTCTACCATCTTTAACATTTTTATCTTTTGGCAATTGAGCAAAAGGGACAAACAGCCTCCGTTCGAGCTATCTCTCTCGTCTCGTTTTGCCTCTGCTAAGATATCCTATCAAAAGTAAACCTAAGGTGCAATTATTATGGTTAATTTTTGTATGATACGATTTTTGGAGAGCTCAGTCCTGTTTATGTTATATTATTAGGTCCATGCATCCAACAGTCAAACACATTTTTCATAGTTCAGAAACACAACTGACGACCTTAAGCATGAGTTAAGCATGCTTTCTTTCAAATTTGAGTAAATGATGTTATATTACTCAAATCGTGATTAGAGTTTAAAAAAACTTAATTCAGAAACGAAAAAATGTTTAAGTTATACTTAAGTACAGATTAGGACGTTCTCAACTTCAAATTCTCAATTCAGAAACTGGGTGTTAGTTATGTTAGGATATAATTTTGTTATTTTTAGGTTAATATGTTTATATTAAAAGTAATTTAAATGTCCGATAGAAATTTTTATGACTCACTTCTTAAACTGATTACGTCAAAGAATTGTGACGTGAATGTATTGACGTTTTATCTGTCAAGTGTCATTCTGTCACCCTTTGACTTTGACCATCTGTCAGCCAGAGTGGCTCTACGGCTCTACTATAATACCAAAGCAATAATTTTTAAATCGTAGTGAAAACATTACTCTGAAATACAAAGTAAATTATGTATGTTGGTCTACTTAACAGTGTTAAAATTATATTATAATGGGTGGTAAATCAAAGCAGAGCCAAAGAACTAAAAATAATGTGAGAGTAAGTATAACCATGATTGGCTCCATGTCGCAATTGCGGTTTAAGCCATTCCTTGAGTATTTTACATTTATAAGGCTTCAAAGAATAATTTCTTAACACGGAACATGTACTTTTAGTAACTATCTTCGTTTAGTATCGGTATTTTGACCGGTATTGATAATTATGATGAAATTGTGAAGCAAGGTCATGATTGTTTTTATTCGATAATAGGCAATTGGGCTTTTCTACTTTGTTTTTATGAATAGTTATTACTTTTTAGACTCGTAATTATATTATTTAAAAGAATAATTGAAACTGTTAAATAATATAAGAACCTACCCAATAATAAAACTAAAATAATTTTATTACAAGTAAGGATTGTGTTTTTGTAGCCTTCAAGCAGCGCCCGGAGTGCTGAGCTGCTGAGCGGTGGGATGAGTTTCGATGGAGGGCTCATGAGCCTCGCCAGTGGGAAGCCCCTCCCACCATTGTTCCCGACATTAGCAGCTGCTAACTTGGAACAGGGCCTTAACCCTGAGTTTCAGATGTGCATCAAGAAGCTAAACAAAAAGGATCCTATCACTAGAGCTAAGGTTGACATAATTGACAAAAAGCCTTGGGGGTTCTGTTGGACAGCAAATTAATTTTTGATAGCCATGTAACCTCTGTTACTAATAAAGCTTCTCGTATGCTGAGATTTAATTTACGTGTAACTAGAGATTTTAAACATATATATCTACTATCCTACTTCTCTATAAAGCCATTGTCCGGCCAATTCTGGACTATGCATCTACAGTGGAATCCACAGTATCATGTCTATATTGACCAAAGACAGGGGATACATAATAAATTAATGAAACACATAACTTGGAGAAGGTCTAAGATATTTAGCTCTCAAGCTGTAATTAAACTCCCATCACTGGAAAACCGACGACCCGAATGTGATTTAATGTTTCTCTATACAATTATATGTAACCAGGCGGACTCTTCATATCTTCTTAGTAAGATATGTTTTAGATGTCTGTGTATTAGTACTCGTAAGAAATCTCTCTTCTACATTCCCTTTACTAGAACTAACTTGGTGCTAACACATTTATAAAAAGGTCTTGTTGTTCATATGACAAATTAATTGCTACTTGTGAATGTGATTGCATGGATGTTTTTCACGTTTCCCTCTTAAAATTCAAGAAGTCTGTTCGAGACGTTCTTGCAGCAAAATTATGATTTGTATTTTGATATTTTAATATTGTTGTTCTTTTCATTTTCATTGTTAACTCATTATGATATATATTTATTATATATAAAAATAAAATAATGCACTACAAATATTATAATAAGCTTCTTAATTTCCCAGGCTCTCCATGAACTGTTTGAACTTGTAAACAATGGTGATGTAGAGGATGTGGTGGCTGCGCTGCCCAGCTGGACACACTTCTACAAGATCCTCACAGCGGACACAGACCGCAAAGTCAGAGAGATGACACAGGTAGAGAGAATATGAATACATACATTGAGCTAGTATAGATCTTTCGCGAGCCCGCGAGTCCTCTTCCCAGTTTTGATGGAACCTGTCCAGATCGTCTTACATAAGATGCTTTAACAAGCTAACATGATTGAAAATTTACAATAGTATCCTATTGTAATTTTTTTTTTTTGTTGACAGTAAGAAACTTTTCTTTTTGAAATCTCTATTAATCGATTTGATTTTTGATGATAATCAATGATGTTGATTATTTAACTTTTTTTAGATTCCTCGATTGGTAAAAAAAAATACAAATAAATAATTGACTATTTGGATCAATATCAAACATCACAGGGGAAATTCAAAAGCAGCGGGGGGAAACACTAAATTTGTTATAACTTGTTTGACAGCAGACAATCTGTCACAGATTTAACAACTAAAGATGATGACATCACTCGAGCCACCATTACACCATTACCGTTTGACTAGTAATTAAATAGAGTTTTATAAAAGAAAAATGTCTATTGTTAATGTTAATATTTTGATGAAATATTTATGTTTTTAGGAAAATAGACCACAAGGAACATTTTTAATTGGTATCCTAAAAACTATCAACTAGCCTGTAGCACACTTTATCTCGCAATATGAATGATTTTGAAAGAAATTGCTAGTCCATTTCTTCATAATAATAATGTTTGAAAAATTTGTCTGCTCATTGCCAAAATAAAAGGCATTGCAATCGAAAATGTGTTCTGCAGTTACTGAGCAGCACTACACCTACGTAATACGTTTTATCTCTTATTTAACCCTGCTCTAAGCTAGCCTAGCTACCAATGAGTAATAATAAACCCATGTGTGATGCGTATGGAGGTGTGTCACGGCGCGGTGGTGCGCGTGTGCGGGCGCCGCACGGCTCCGCAGCTGAAGGCGCTGCTGCCCGCGTGGCTGCAGGCGCAGTACGACGACCACGCGCCTGCGCAGGCGCAGGCACATCTTTCGCTCACCGTAAGTTACTTCTAGCGCTACTAGCGGTTATTTTGGCACGTGACCAAAGTCGGAAACTAACGCCGCCATCTTGTTTTATTTTTTTTTTCAAATTTCTCAAATCCATTGCAAAAATGTTTACCAACAGCTGAACAGCATCACTGTCAATGTCATTCGAGCATCAAAAGAGCGTTGTAGCAGTGATCCTTGTACACTCTGACTTGGCTCCTCAAGTTGCGTTCATTCTCGATGTCCACCACCAGTTTGGCCACCACTGGGGGACAGCGAAACAACTTGCCCGTTCTTCTCCATAGGGATCTACTACGCTTTGGAATGGGCAACTAGCTTCATCTTTCTGACTGACCGACCCATTGACAATTCAAAAGTGCCTGTAATTGGTTTATTTGAAATAAATGCTTTGAGTTTGAGTTTGACTTTAAAAAAATATTCTCGCTGTCCACCACTGGGAGACAGCGTCACAACTTTGTAAATTATTATTCGCCACCACTGGTGGAGAGCGACACGGATTTATAAAGATTCCCTATGGCCACCACTGGCGGACAATGGCACAACTTTTGATCCAACTCCCACTGGCCATCAATTTAAATTATTTTATCTAGAGACCAGTAAAGGATAGCCTAATAAACTTACGGATTTGGTTTTAGCGGAAACTTAAGGGGGTTGCGCTTAGGTAGCCCGGGAAATTCAAATGTTCTTACGTTTTTTGCAATTTGCAGGTCAGTATCAGATTGTATGTTGATTAAATATGATTCGCGGCCGTAACTAACATGGCTTTACAGAATTATAATCATTAGAATCAGCAATACAACTCCATAAGTTAGAATTTACCTTAAACCTCATGTTTTCATGAAATCGCTAGATTTGACGTCAATTCTAACTTATGGAGTTGTATTGCTAGTGTTATTGAGTTTTTCCATCCAGAATTAAACATAACTGGTGAAATAGGCCAAGGTCACCCTTCATGGAAAACAGCATGGCATGTTATGTTATAACATTTTTTTTTTACACACTAGCGTCGGTTGGTCCAGCCTGCCACCAAATGGCACGACAAAAACGATTGATCTAAAATGATTCACGCACATTCTCAACAGAGCACGTTTCCTGACAGCAAGCTGCCCGAAGTGATCTCATTCTGCAAAGCCGAGGTGATGGCGCATCTGCTTGATAACCTCAACGGGAATACTGAAGCCATCGTCAGCAAGAGGTTTGTTGATTGAATTCAGATTACAAATATGGGGCTTGACTAGGTGGAAGGTTGTGGTTTCTTACTTTAGACTAGGTGGAAGGTTGTGGTTTCTTACTTTAGACTAGGTGGAAGGTTGTGGTTTCTTACTTTAGACTAGGTGGAAGGTTGTGGTTTCTTACTTTAGACTAGGTGGAAGGTTGTGGTTTCTTACTTTAGACTAGGTGGAAGGTTGTGGTTTCTTACTTTAGACTAGGTGGAAGGTTGTGGTTTCTTACTTTAGACTAGGTGGAAGGTTGTGGTTTCTTACTTTAGACTAGGTGGAAGGTTGTGGTTTCTTACTTTAGACTAGGTGGAAGGTTGTGGTTTCTTACTTTAGACTAGGTGGAAGGTTGTGGTTTCTTACTTTAGACTAGGTGGAAGGTTGTGGTTTCTTACTTTAGACTAGGTGGAAGGTTGTGGTTTCTTACTTTAGACTAGGTGGAAGGTTGTGGTTTCTTACTTTAGACTAGGTGGAAGGTTGTGGTTTCTTACTTTAGACTAGGTGGAAGGTTGTGGTTTCTTACTTTAGACTAGGTGGAAGGTTGTGGTTTCTTACTTTAGACTAGGTGGAAGGTTGTGGTTTCTTACTTTAAACTAGATGGAAGGTTGTGGTTTCTTACTTTAAACTAGATGGAAGGTTGTGGTTTCTTACTTTAGACTAGGTGGAAGGTTGTGGTTTCTTACTTTAGACTAGGTGGAAGGTTGTGGTTTCTTACTTTAAACTAGGTGGAAGGTTGTGGTTTCTTACTTTAAACTAGATGGAAGGTTGTGGTTTCTTACTTTAGACTAGGTGGAAGGTTGTGGTTTCTTACTTTAAACTAGGTGGAAGGTTGTGGTTTCTTACTTTAGACTAGGTGGAAGGTTGTGGTTTCTTACTTTAGACTAGGTGGAAGGTTGTGGTTTCTTACTTTAGACTAGGTGGAAGGTTGTGGTTTCTTACTTTAGACTAGGTGGAAGGTTGTGGTTTCTTACTTTAGACTAGGTGGAAGGTTGTGGTTTCTTACTTTAGACTAGGTGGAAGGTTGTGGTTTCTTACTTTAGACTAGGTGGAAGGTTGTGGTTTCTTACTTTAGACTAGGTGGAAGGTTGTGGTTTCTTACTTTAAACTAGATGGAAGGTTGTGGTTTCTTACTTTAAACTAGGTGGAAGGTTGTGGTTTCTTACTTTAAACTAGATGGAAGGTTGTGGTTTCTTACTTTAGACTAGGTGGAAGGTTGTGGTTTCTTACTTTAGACTAGGTGGAAGGTTGTGGTTTCTTACTTTAAACTAGGTGGAAGGTTGTGGTTTCTTACTTTAAACTAGATGGAAGGTTGTGGTTTCTTACTTTAGACTAGGTGGAAGGTTGTGGTTTCTTACTTTAAACTAGGTGGAAGGTTGTGGTTTCTTACTTTAGACTAGGTGGAAGGTTGTGGTTTCTTACTTTAGACTAGGTGGAAGGTTGTGGTTTCTTACTTTAGACTAGGTGGAAGGTTGTGGTTTCTTACTTTAAACTAGATGGAAGGTTGTGGTTTCTTACTTTAAACTAGGTGGAAGGTTGTGGTTTCTTACTTTAAACTAGATGGAAGGTTGTGGTTTCTTACTTTAGACTAGGTGGAAGGTTGTGGTTTCTTACTTTAAACTAGATGGAAGGTTGTGGTTTCTTACTTTAGACTAGGTGGAAGGTTGTGGTTTCTTACTTTAGACTAGGTGGAAGGTTGTGGTTTCTTACTTTAGACTAGGTGGAAGGTTGTGGTTTCTTACTTTAGACTAGGTGGAAGGTTGTGGTTTCTTACTTTAGACTAGGTGGAAGGTTGTGGTTTCTTACTTTAGACTAGGTGGAAGGTTGTGGTTTCTTACTTTAGACTAGGTGGAAGGTTGTGGTTTCTTACTTTAGACTAGGTGGAAGGTTGTGGTTTCTTACTTTAGACTAGGTGGAAGGTTGTGGTTTCTTACTTTAAACTAGATGGAAGGTTGTGGTTTCTTACTTTAAACTAGGTGGAAGGTTGTGGTTTCTTACTTTAAACTAGATGGAAGGTTGTGGTTTCTTACTTTAGACTAGGTGGAAGGTTGTGGTTTCTTACTTTAAACTAGATGGAAGGTTGTGGTTTCTTACTTTAGACTAGGTGGAAGGTTGTGGTTTCTTACTTTAGACTAGGTGGAAGGTTGTGGTTTCTTACTTTAGACTAGGTGGAAGGTTGTGGTTTCTTACTTTAGACTAGGTGGAAGGTTGTGGTTTCTTACTTTAGACTAGGTGGAAGGTTGTGGTTTCTTACTTTAGACTAGGTGGAAGGTTGTGGTTTCTTACTTTAGACTAGGTGGAAGGTTGTGGTTTCTTACTTTAGACTAGGTGGAAGGTTGTGGTTTCTTACTTTAGACTAGGTGGAAGGTTGTGGTTTCTTACTTTAAACTAGATGGAAGGTTGTGGTTTCTTACTTTAAACTAGGTGGAAGGTTGTGGTTTCTTACTTTAAACTAGATGGAAGGTTGTGGTTTCTTACTTTAGACTAGGTGGAAGGTTGTGGTTTCTTACTTTAGACTAGGTGGAAGGTTGTGGTTTCTTACTTTAAACTAGGTGGAAGGTTGTGGTTTCTTACTTTAAACTAGATGGAAGGTTGTGGTTTCTTACTTTAGACTAGGTGGAAGGTTGTGGTTTCTTACTTTAAACTAGGTGGAAGGTTGTGGTTTCTTACTTTAGACTAGGTGGAAGGTTGTGGTTTCTTACTTTAGACTAGGTGGAAGGTTGTGGTTTCTTACTTTAGACTAGGTGGAAGGTTGTGGTTTCTTACTTTAGACTAGGTGGAAGGTTGTGGTTTCTTACTTTAGACTAGGTGGAAGGTTGTGGTTTCTTACTTTAGACTAGGTGGAAGGTTGTGGTTTCTTACTTTAGACTAGGTGGAAGGTTGTGGTTTCTTACTTTAGACTAGGTGGAAGGTTGTGGTTTCTTACTTTAGACTAGGTGGAAGGTTGTGGTTTCTTACTTTAAACTAGATGGAAGGTTGTGGTTTCTTACTTTAAACTAGGTGGAAGGTTGTGGTTTCTTACTTTAAACTAGATGGAAGGTTGTGGTTTCTTACTTTAGACTAGGTGGAAGGTTGTGGTTTCTTACTTTAAACTAGATGGAAGGTTGTGGTTTCTTACTTTAGACTAGGTGGAAGGTTGTGGTTTCTTACTTTAGACTAGGTGGAAGGTTGTGGTTTCTTACTTTAGACTAGGTGGAAGGTTGTGGTTTCTTACTTTAGACTAGGTGGAAGGTTGTGGTTTCTTACTTTAGACTAGGTGGAAGGTTGTGGTTTCTTACTTTAGACTAGGTGGAAGGTTGTGGTTTCTTACTTTAGACTAGGTGGAAGGTTGTGGTTTCTTACTTTAGACTAGGTGGAAGGTTGTGGTTTCTTACTTTAGACTAGGTGGAAGGTTGTGGTTTCTTACTTTAAACTAGATGGAAGGTTGTGGTTTCTTACTTTAAACTAGGTGGAAGGTTGTGGTTTCTTACTTTAAACTAGATGGAAGGTTGTGGTTTCTTACTTTAGACTAGGTGGAAGGTTGTGGTTTCTTACTTTAAACTAGATGGAAGGTTGTGGTTTCTTACTTTAGACTAGGTGGAAGGTTGTGGTTTCTTACTTTAGACTAGGTGGAAGGTTGTGGTTTCTTACTTTAGACTAGGTGGAAGGTTGTGGTTTCTTACTTTAGACTAGGTGGAAGGTTGTGGTTTCTTACTTTAGACTAGGTGGAAGGTTGTGGTTTCTTACTTTAAACTAGATGGAAGGTTGTGGTTTCTTACTTTAAACTAGGTGGAAGGTTGTGGTTTCTTACTTTAAACTAGATGGAAGGTTGTGGTTTCTTACTTTAGACTAGGTGGAAGGTTGTGGTTTCTTACTTTAGACTAGGTGGAAGGTTGTGGTTTCTTACTTTAAACTAGATGGAAGGTTGTGGTTTCTTACTTTAGACTAGGTGGAAGGTTGTGGTTTCTTACTTTAGACTAGGTGGAAGGTTGTGGTTTCTTACTTTAGACTAGGTGGAAGGTTGTGGTTTCTTACTTTAGACTAGGTGGAAGGTTGTGGTTTCTTACTTTAGACTAGGTGGAAGGTTGTGGTTTCTTACTTTAAACTAGATGGAAGGTTGTGGTTTCTTACTTTAAACTAGGTGGAAGGTTGTGGTTTCTTACTTTAAACTAGATGGAAGGTTGTGGTTTCTTACTTTAGACTAGGTGGAAGGTTGTGGTTTCTTACTTTAGACTAGGTGGAAGGTTGTGGTTTCTTACTTTAAACTAGGTGGAAGGTTGTGGTTTCTTACTTTAAACTAGATGGAAGGTTGTGGTTTCTTACTTTAGACTAGGTGGAAGGTTGTGGTTTCTTACTTTAAACTAGGTGGAAGGTTGTGGTTTCTTACTTTAGACTAGGTGGAAGGTTGTGGTTTCTTACTTTAGACTAGGTGGAAGGTTGTGGTTTCTTACTTTAGACTAGGTGGAAGGTTGTGGTTTCTTACTTTAGACTAGGTGGAAGGTTGTGGTTTCTTACTTTAGACTAGGTGGAAGGTTGTGGTTTCTTACTTTAGACTAGGTGGAAGGTTGTGGTTTCTTACTTTAGACTAGGTGGAAGGTTGTGGTTTCTTACTTTAGACTAGGTGGAAGGTTGTGGTTTCTTACTTTAAACTAGATGGAAGGTTGTGGTTTCTTACTTTAAACTAGGTGGAAGGTTGTGGTTTCTTACTTTAAACTAGATGGAAGGTTGTGGTTTCTTACTTTAGACTAGGTGGAAGGTTGTGGTTTCTTACTTTAGACTAGGTGGAAGGTTGTGGTTTCTTACTTTAAACTAGGTGGAAGGTTGTGGTTTCTTACTTTAAACTAGATGGAAGGTTGTGGTTTCTTACTTTAGACTAGGTGGAAGGTTGTGGTTTCTTACTTTAGACTAGGTGGAAGGTTGTGGTTTCTTACTTTAGACTAGGTGGAAGGTTGTGGTTTCTTACTTTAGACTAGGTGGAAGGTTGTGGTTTCTTACTTTAGACTAGGTGGAAGGTTGTGGTTTCTTACTTTAGACTAGGTGGAAGGTTGTGGTTTCTTACTTTAAACTAGGTGGAAGGTTGTGGTTTCTTACTTTAAACTAGATGGAAGGTTGTGGTTTCTTACTTTAGACTAGGTGGAAGGTTGTGGTTTCTTACTTTAGACTAGGTGGAAGGTTGTGGTTTCTTACTTTAGACTAGGTGGAAGGTTGTGGTTTCTTACTTTAGACTAGGTGGAAGGTTGTGGTTTCTTACTTTAGACTAGGTGGAAGGTTGTGGTTTCTTACTTTAGACTAGGTGGAAGGTTGTGGTTTCTTACTTTAAACTAGATGGAAGGTTGTGGTTTCTTACTTTAAACTAGGTGGAAGGTTGTGGTTTCTTACTTTAGACTAGGTGGAAGGTTGTGGTTTCTTACTTTAGACTAGGTGGAAGGTTGTGGTTTCTTACTTTAAACTAGGTGGAAGGTTGTGGTTTCTTACTTTAAACTAGATGGAAGGTTGTGGTTTCTTACTTTAGACTAGGTGGAAGGTTGTGGTTTCTTACTTTAAACTAGATGGAAGGTTGTGGTTTCTTACTTTAAACTAGGTGGAAGGTTGTGGTTTCTTACTTTAGACTAGGTGGAAGGTTGTGGTTTCTTACTTTAGACTAGGTGGAAGGTTGTGGTTTCTTACTTTAGACTAGGTGGAAGGTTGTGGTTTCTTACTTTAGACTAGGTGGAAGGTTGTGGTTTCTTACTTTAGACTAGGTGGAAGGTTGTGGTTTCTTACTTTAGACTAGGTGGAAGGTTGTGGTTTCTTACTTTAGACTAGGTGGAAGGTTGTGGTTTCTTACTTTAAACTAGATGGAAGGTTGTGGTTTCTTACTTTAAACTAGGTGGAAGGTTGTGGTTTCTTACTTTAAACTAGATGGAAGGTTGTGGTTTCTTACTTTAGACTAGGTGGAAGGTTGTGGTTTCTTACTTTAGACTAGGTGGAAGGTTGTGGTTTCTTACTTTAAACTAGGTGGAAGGTTGTGGTTTCTTACTTTAAACTAGATGGAAGGTTGTGGTTTCTTACTTTAGACTAGGTGGAAGGTTGTGGTTTCTTACTTTAAACTAGGTGGAAGGTTGTGGTTTCTTACTTTAGACTAGGTGGAAGGTTGTGGTTTCTTACTTTAGACTAGGTGGAAGGTTGTGGTTTCTTACTTTAGACTAGGTGGAAGGTTGTGGTTTCTTACTTTAAACTAGATGGAAGGTTGTGGTTTCTTACTTTAAACTAGGTGGAAGGTTGTGGTTTCTTACTTTAAACTAGATGGAAGGTTGTGGTTTCTTACTTTAGACTAGGTGGAAGGTTGTGGTTTCTTACTTTAGACTAGGTGGAAGGTTGTGGTTTCTTACTTTAAACTAGGTGGAAGGTTGTGGTTTCTTACTTTAAACTAGATGGAAGGTTGTGGTTTCTTACTTTAAACTAGGTGGAAGGTTGTGGTTTCTTACTTTAAACTAGATGGAAGGTTGTGGTTTCTTACTTTAAACTAGGTGGAAGGTTGTGGTTTCTTACTTTAGACTAGGTGGAAGGTTGTGGTTTCTTACTTTAAACTAGATGGAAGGTTGTGGTTTCTTACTTTAAACTAGGTGGAAGGTTGTGGTTTCTTACTTTAAACTAGATGGAAGGTTGTGGTTTCTTACTTTAAACTAGGTGGAAGGTTGTGGTTTCTTACTTTAAACTAGATGGAAGGTTGTGGTTTCAAAATCTGTAGTGGTGAAACTAATTTACTGATGACAGTTTTGTTTGATCAGCATAATGCACATTGTTTGGCAATGACACCAATTGCAACTCTGTGACAAAGCCGCGTGTTCCCACAGGATAGCGAACGCAGAAGAACGCCAGCTCGTAATGAGTCGCATCACAACGAGCAGCCTGCAAGGCCTACAGTACTTCTGCCTGCACCTGCCCGCCGCGCACGACGCGTGGCTGTGGGAGCAGCTGCTGCCGCTGCTGCAGGCCACCGGCTACTGGAAGCTGGCGCAAGGCACGCCACAGATCAGGTAAGACACGCCGAAACATTTTAAAGGTTTTTTTTTTTTTTTTTTGGGAAAACATTACAGGCAGAAGATCCAAGTTATTACACAGTAAAAATTCAATAAAAACAGACGTATTTACAATAAGGTTATAAGGTTTCAGAAAGAATAACAATAACAAATAATAACACAAAATCCTATCCTATAGAGCTTGTCTACTCTGAAGTGTCGCGCCTCACTACCGCATGTATTAGATTGAGAATTGAGATTAGATTACGTAATAGG
The DNA here is from genome assembly GCA_946251885.1 of Cosmia pyralina. NCBI lineage: Eukaryota > Metazoa > Arthropoda > Insecta > Lepidoptera > Noctuidae > Cosmia > Cosmia pyralina. Next base: position 619,232 of record OX276348.1, on the reverse strand, counting down.
GATATTCTTCGTGTAAATCCTGAATCGTCAAATAATGCCTTTAACTTGTTCCATAGCTCTAACGTGGTTGTCACATTTTTTGTATGTACGTACAACGTACTATCTATAGTCATAATAAGTTTTGCCTTGGATTCCGCGTCATCTGCGGCTTCTAGTTTCTTCCCAGTATCTGGCTTGATGCAGTGAATCGTATCCTCTAGGACTAGACAATTCTCCGCAGCGAAGGCCCACTCACTATAGTTTTCTCGCCCCTTCAGCTTCGGAACATTTACTAAATAGTTCGAAGCCATTCTTGCAAATCTTTATTGCATCCACGAAACTACTTTTATTTTATGTAGTAAAAGAAACTGAGCGCTGGGCCCATAACCTATAAATCAAACTAGTTTTTCTGAGACAGAACAAATGAATATATATTAGGAATCAATCTACTATACACTCAAAATATATAGTATAACAAATAAATAACAGTTGGCGTTACCAGTATCTTATTTTGATATAAACAAATAACAATTACGTATTCTTACGTTTGCTATGCCAGTTTGGCAACTTTACACCATTATCTACTCGTAGCTTTCGATTCCATAGTCAATATAAAGCTTATTTTTTTACAAAATAAAAAACAACCAACTTCCAAAAAAATACTATAAAGTGAAAAATAACTTTAATTTCGGAAGTCGGTGTCTTTGTATCTGCATTTTAGTTTTTTTACCACCGACTTCTGAAGTTAAAGTTATTTTTCACTTTGTAGTGGGTCAGTCTGTAATTGAGACGTATTATTGAGTAGTTCCGACGGCCATCTGTGGTCTTCTCATCAGTTCCATTTCATCAAATGGTGCTTTCCGGGAGCAAATGCACGAGTTACTATAAAAAATACCCAATTCGCTATAATAATAATAACCCCACCGCCGTATCTCTACATTGACGTCGTGGTGGGGCTTGCGCGCTCTGATCTCTGGGTTTGTGCTGGTGTAGTTTACTTTGCCGAAACAGGTCTAGGGTGAGGAGCCACACCAAGAGAGATACATGAACCCGCAGGGCAGCATGTGGCGAGCTGTTGGGCAGTAGCGACCCCACGGACCCTATCTCCCGGGAGCTGTCTTGTTCTTCTCCTCTGGCTTGCCTTTATTGGCCGGCTAGAGTGAACAATGACGAGGAACAGTGCTCCCGCATCTTTTTTGCTTTTATTGGCTGGCTTGAGTGGAGATTCGCAAGAGCAAACGAGCTCGGAGGAAGGAAGTATTCCAGTAAGTTCTTGTAGGGATCTTGACCATCTTCCGGGCTCTGGGATTGTTCTGAGAGCCGTGGAATACCTCTCCACTCCTCAAGCACCTCAGGACATGTTCCCCTTGTCGCTACGTCACTATGTGCTAGCGACCGTTTCCGGGGGCCCATTATTGAGTGTGCAAGTCCCCCCTGCCAACCTGTCACTGGTGGACCTCTATTTTTTTATATTTTTAAATGGTTTTTTTATATCTTTTTGATCAAGAAATATTTAAAAATGTAAGCAAATAATAATAATATATCCTTTATGTCGGGTAACAATGACCCATAACATAAATACCTTACAGACTAACATACATATTTATAAAAACCACAAAAATATTAATAACTATTGTATACGAAGTGACGGCGTCGTATTGCGGCGTCGTTTTGATAGCAAAAACCTTCAAACCTTCAAACCTTCGAATTTTATAGGCACACCTCTATAGGTGTGCCTATAAAATTTGAAGGTTCCCCTCGATTTCTTTGGGATGCCATCATCATATCCTGGTTTCCTTATCAGGATACCACTTATGGAATATATCCTTTCCAACAAAAAAAAATATCAAAATCGGTTCATAAACGACGGTAGTTATCCGCGAACACACATAAAAAATATATACAGGGTGTGGCGTAATTAGTGGTCCAACGTTAAGGGGTCGATACACCGTATATTCAGCTATCACAATTTGAACCAATTTTTTTCCTAGGTCTCGGAATACATTTTTTTTTTTTTATTGACAACTTGCTTTACAGTAATTATTTTTACATTTGCATATGATAGCACATGCATTTCACAGTTATAAACAAAAAGTAAAATTAAAAAATAATGTCATTTATAGAAAATACAGCCAAATTAGTAAAGCAAGGTGTTTTTCAACTAATAATATAAAATATTTTATTCTGAGACTAGAGAAAAATGGTTCAAATTGTGGTAATTATACGGTGTATCGACCCCTTCACGTTGGACCACTATTTACGCCACACCCTGTACATATATACGGTCGAATTGAGAAATCTCCTCCTTTTTTTGAAGTCGTTTAAAAAGTACTAAATTTATCAATTCCGGAATCGCGAGATTTTTACGATCGATACAAAAGTGCGTTCCATAAATATGTATATAGGTCTTTACCTATGATATTACCGTTTTGTATGAAAAAATTTAAACGAATTTTTTTCATGCATTTTTTATTTGTATTAATCGAAGTAATCACCCATGCAATCAATGCATCTTTGCCAACGCAGTGGCAGTTTATTGATGCCCTTCTTAAAGAAATCAGCTGGACGGGAGGCAACAAATTCTTCAAGGGCATTTTGTACTGCCTCTCGGGTATTGAATTTTTTTCCCGCCAAGAAGTTATCCAAATTCTGGAAAAAGTAGTAGTCTGTAGGCGCAAGGTCTGGTGAGTAGGGCGGATAACGGAGAGCTTCCAACCCCAGTTCTTGCGACTTGGAGACCGTCTGCTGTGCAGTATGAGGTCGCGCGTTGTCGTGCAGGAGCAGCGGAGACGAGCGATTGACCAATGCTGGTTGGAGATGTGCCAGCTTCTCCATCATTTTGTTCAGTTCTTCACAGTACACATCTGAAGTAATGCTCACCCCGTTTGGTAAGAAGCTGTGATGAATCACACCGGCGCTAGACCACCAAACAGTGACCATCACTTTTCTAGGGGTAAGTTTTCGTTTAGGGCATTGTTTAGGTGCTGAACCAGGATCCAACCAACTTGCTGAGCGCTTGCGGTTCACAAACAGAATCCATTTTTCTTCGCAGGTAACAATGCGGTTCAAAATTCCTTCATTGGTGTGTCTGTTGAGCAGTGCAAGGCACGTCTCGACGCGTACTTCGCGCTGGCGATCATTGAGTTCGTGGGGCACCCATTTGTCAAGCTTTTTTACCTTGCCAATTTGACGCAAATGGACCAATATTGTTTTGACGCTAACGTCGAAAGCTGCTGCTAATTCAGCCGTAGATTGTGTATCATCTGCTTCCACAATCGCCTTTAATTCGTCATTGTCGACCAAAGTCTTCGGACGACCGCGAGGTTCATTTTTCAGGTCGAAATTTCCAGAACGGAAGCGAGCAAACCAATAACAAGTGGTGCGTTGGTTTGTAGTGTTAGCTCCATAAACGTCGTTGATGTTGCGTGCCGCTTGTGCCGCGTTGCTGCCACGACGGTACTCATATACGACGAAAATGATTGAAATGCGCTGAAAATGTAACACTAATCAATAAACAAATGACTACTTTTGGAAAAAAAAAAATCCATGTTTTCAAAATAAAATTAATTTGAAATTAGAATTCTTAGCCAAACAAAAATTATTTTGATTTGAAATGGTCAGTACTGCAGAACGGTAATTTCATAGGTAAAGACATAATACATTCGATTCTATAATCAAAACTCTAAATTTGTCAATCCCGGAATCCCGGGATTTTTTCGATACAAAAGTTCAATCTATATTAGCCAACACCTGAACGTAAGTAAATATAAATACAGTCGATTCTGTAAACCTCTACGAGGAGGGATCAAAAAGTAGTGAGAACGACATACTCCTTGGTAAGAAAAAAAATAAATACTGGTAGGCATAGCTCAGATACATATTTGTAATATTAATAAAGAAAAAATTCTTCGATTCTCTTTTGTTTTTTTCTGAATGTAGTCATTTGTTTGCTTCGAGTCGGAACGTGTTCTCGAAAATGGAGAAAAACGAAGTGCGAGCCGTTATTAAATACCTCTGTTTAAAAAAGTTAACGACGCAAGAGATTCATTGCGATTTGGAGGCAACATTAGGAGAGTCTGCTCCGCCTTATTCCACTGTCGCAAGGTGGGCTTCTTAATTTCGAGTAGGGAGAACGAGCACAGAAGACGAACATCGTTGCGGTCGTCCATCGACGTCAGTCACCCAAGAAAATGTTGCGAAAGTCGAGAAAATTGTATTGAGCGATCGAAGAGTTACCATCCGATACTTAATTCAAGAAACGCGCATTTCATATGGAAGTATTCAATCGATATTGAAACAATCTTTGAATATGAGAAAAGTCTCCGCAAGATGGGTGCCGAGAATGTTAACCGACAGTCAGAAACAAAATCGACTTGACATTTCGAAGATATTGTTGGGCAAGTTTCAAGAAGATTCTGAAAACTTTTTGTCTCGTTTCGTAACAATGGACGAAACATGGGTCCATCATTTTGATCCCGAGACAAAACAGCAATCTTCGCAATGGAAACGGCCATCATCACCGACCCCGAAGAAGTTTCGTGCCGTGGCATCGGCTGGCAAGGTTATGGCCTCAATATTTTGGGACTCAGAAAGGATCTTGTTGATTGATTACCTGGAGCGTGGAACCACTATTACAGGCCAACATTATGCAGCTTTAATTCCTAAGTTGAGGAATGCCATCAAAGAGAAAAGGAGAGGGAAACTTCGAAGGGGCGTGCTGTTTCATCAAGACAACGCACCCGCGCACAGGTCGACAGTTGCGATGGCTGCCATTCAGCAAGCTGGCTTCGAATTGGTTGACCACCCCCCTTATTCACCAGATCTGGCGCCTAGCGATTTTTATCTGTTCCCCAAATTGAAAGAATACTTAAGGGGAACCAGGTACGAAGACGATAACGAGGTGATGGATGCCGTGGAGAGCTTTTTGCAGGACCAAGACAAAACTTTTGTTTTTAAAGGGATTGAAGTCTTGGAAAAGCGCTGGACTCGGTGTGTAGAGAGACTCGGAGACTATGTAGAAAAATAAATTGTTAAGTTATCAATAGTCATTATAATCTATCTCATTCTCACTACTTTTTGATCCCCCCTTGTAAATTAATGAATTCTCTAAATTGGTTGTTCCCGTCATCCTGGGATTATTTCGATACTAAAGTCCATTTCATGTTAGCCAACACCTCAACCTTAGGTAAATAATATGCATCGGATTATCCGTTCTCTACTTACAACCGTAAGTGATTGTTGCACTGTTTCATACACACTTTTGCATGTTACCTTTAGCATAAAACTATGTAAACAATTGTTGGTGATCCAATAAAAATAAATAATGTTAATGTTGTATAGAGCGGCGTGGTACGGCGCGACGGGTCGCGTGGCCGAGCGCTACGGCGCAGCGTGCTGCGCGTCCTTGTAGCAGTGTGTTAGAGATGTTAATGTTGTATGTGTGGGTGCACAGAGCGGCGTGGTACGGCGCGACGGGGCGCGTGGCCGAGCGCTACGGCGCAGCGTGCTGCGCGTCCTTGTAGCAGTGTGTTAGAGATGTTAATGTTGTATGTGTGGGTGCACAGAGCGGCGTGGTACGGCGCGACGGGGCGCGTGGCCGAGCGCTACGGCGCAGCGTGCTGCGCGTCCTTGTAGCAGTGTGTTAGAGATGTTAATGTTGTATGTGTGGGTGCACAGAGCGGCGTGGTACGGCGCGACGGGGCGCGTGGCCGAGCGCTACGGCGCAGCGTGCTGCGCGTCCTTGTAGCAGTGTGTTAGAGATGTTAATGTTGTATGTGTGGGTGCACAGAGCGGCGTGGTACGGCGCGACGGGTCGCGTGGCCGAGCGCTACGGCGCAGCGTGCTGCGCGTCCTTGTACCAGTGTGTTAGAGATGTTAATGTTGTATGTGTGGGTGCACAGAGCGGCGTGGTACGGCGCGACGGGGCGCGTGGCCGAGCGCTACGGCGCAGCGTGCTGCGCGTCCTTGTAGCAGTGTGTTAGAGATGTTAATGTTGTATGTGTGGGTGCACAGAGCGGCGTGGTACGGCGCGACGGGGCGCGTGGCCGAGCGCTACGGCGCAGCGTGTGGCGCGACGTGCTGCGCGCGCGCACTGCGGCTGCTGCTGGAAGCAGCGCGCGAGCCCGGCGCGCCCGCCGCCGCGCAGCTGTGGACCTGTCTGCTGCAGCTCATGCACAACATACCGGTGTCTATACTGTTCAATATTCTAATTCTTGCTTCCGATTGATGGTATTTCCACTTAAGCAAATACAACGTGTCGTTTTGTATCCGCGTCAAATTTAAGGGTTTGTTATAGACCATCAAACCAAACAACTTTTTCCATGTCACCAACATCGTAATCGCGAAAAAATAATCAGCCGTCCATACATTTCGAGAAGGTACCTATTGAAGTTTTCTATGGGACAGTTGAAAATTTTTTCGCGATTTATTTATTCACACACATACACAAGTTATAATAACATAAGAAATAGCCGTGGGCCCCAAACTAGGCACAGCCTGTATCTTGGCGGCCCAATAATTAGTAAAAACAGATTGAGTTGCCGAACGTTCAAAGTGACAGCACAGCCGGACAAGTACCACTAGTTATTAGGTGTACAATCTTGCAATTAGAATCGTACTTTACACGATATTTTAGTTCTTGATGTCTCGATAGATGGCGTTGTACGTTTAGCACTCTCCGCTGAATCGCGGTGTTAAGAGTCTCCGACAAAATGTGACCTCTTCGTGTATTGAAAAATAAATTGTCTTCGTCAAGTAAACATTGGTTATTGTTCATTACGTAATGGAAATAGCTATTAAGAAAAAAAAAACGTAAAAATAAAAAGATAACAATGAAAATAAACACAATTGGAAACTGACATAAAACATTTAAAATTTTAAATACACGACTGAGAAGAGAATATGAATATGAAAGAACTTGCATACCTAAATAAAACAAACAAAATAAACACTTCATTAACATAACGTAATTACTTAATACTTAGTGGAGTGGTGAAAGAGTGTCGTGTTTGTGTAGTTAGATTGTATTAGTTTGATTACGATGTTGGTCCCATGGATAAAGTTGTTCGGTTTGATTTTCTGTATCACACCCTGAAATTTGAAGAGGATGCAAAACGACATGTTGTGTACACCTTAAACGGTGTGAATTGATTTCATAATGTCTATTGTAAATTAAATTAAGTAAGATTGAAAAGTTGTTAAAATAAATGTTTGTTTCAGGACTGGCACACATATTTAGATAAGAAAGAATTGCTCGTCAAAAGGATATTAGATGTTTTGGAAAACGGTAAGTTTTGAAATGTTTACCGTTGTTCAATTACAGACTTTCTTCGCAACATTTTTAGGAATAGTTTAAAGATCATTTTAAGTATTAATTTGATAACATAATTAAAAGAAACTTGTCTCCAGGTGGCTGGGGGGACGCGAGGCATCTGTCCAACATGCTGCTGCCGCTGTTGGCATATTTACCTCAAGATATTTTAACTAAAGACTTCTACGAAGCTTTCTTTAGTGCTGTGTTTACTGGGTAAGATTAAAATGTCGTCGCAACAGCTACGCTATGATTATAACTTTAGTAACCTACAATGACTTCATATTTATTATCACATCATTATTGTCCTTTCAGATTAGAAAAGAAAAACATATTGAACTCAAAAAGTGAACGGCAGTCGTGGATCACGAGTTTGGCCGAATGTTTGCGATACCTGTCCATACAGCAGCATGACTTCGTGCTGGAGGTCGTGAGCAGCGTGCACAGGACGTGGCTGGCCAACGTGCTGTGCACGAAGCTCGACGGGCAAACCCGAACTAACCTCATAAAGTGTTCCGCGACCAACATGGCCTCACTTGTCAAATATTGGCTCAAACAATCCAAAGAAGAAAACAGCGATAAATACGACCAGCTCGTCAGAAACTTTTGGCAAAACGTTGGCTCCACAGTTTTGACACAAATTGACAAATCTGGCACAGACCATAATGAAATAGGCAAATTAATTGAGGGGCACATCCTACTGTTGCAAACATTGAAGACGTCATTTTCACAGGAAGTAAAGAAACAGCACAGCATTAAGTTTGACGGTGACGCGCAAACTGTCACCGAAAAGAGTGCAGTAGTGACGCAGCAGTGTGACGCGTCTGTCGTGGAGCGCGAGCGGTACCAACACAACTTACAGCATATAGTGCACACGATCTGTTCGCACTACCTGGACAGCGCCGACCAGAAACAGATATCTAGCGCTATCGTGACGCCTGTCTTCACTTTACTGGTGGAGTTCGACAGCAAGCAGCTGTTCACAGCGCTGGCCAGGCAGTTCCGTGCAGACAGTGTGTTCCGGCTGTACGACACGGTGCTGCGGAGCTGGCTGTGTGGCGACACCATGCGCTGCAGGACGGTCGTGGACATGGTGTTCCTGCTGATGAAGTATATGACTGAAGAGGAACAAGATGCTATGTTTAACACCTTTCAACAGGTAATTATAATATATGTTTTGTTGTTCCATTTATCGATATTTGGCCACTATTTTTTTTAGGGTTCCGTACGTCCGAATGAAAAACGGAACCCTTATAGGATCACTCGTGTGTCTGTCCGTCTGTCACAGCCGATTTGCTCCGAATCTACTGGACCGATCATATGAATTTCTGTGACCCAAACACGATCGTGTAACGTAAATAAATGGATTTTGAATATGGGCTTCACTTTTGGGGGAAAAATAAAATGGAGAAAAAATAAAATAAAAAAATATAATAAAATAAATAAATAAATAATAAACGCGTGGAGGTATCAAGTTGAAATTAATATCAAATATGTAAGTCTGTGTTCGCTTGGAGTCCTAAAAAACTAAAGATTCTAAGTCAACGCAATAAAAACATACGGCCATTTATGTGACATATTTTGATACTCGCAAGTAAATCAAAACCTATAGGGTAATTCCCGTTGTCTTAGAATCATGAAATTTGGTAAGAAGCAAGCTCTCACAGCACAAATAAAGGAAAAGTCCGAAAATTGTTAATTTGTAATTATATCATATAAAAAAAAAATGACAACTCTGTCAGTCTGTCATGACCCTTTTTCTCAGGGACGCGTGAAGAGATAACAACTTGAAATTAATATTGGATACATACGTAAGTCTATGGTCCCTTAAAGTTCTAAAAAAAATCAAGCTTCTAAGTCACCGCAATAAAAAATACGGCCATTTTGCGACACATTTTGATACTCGCAACAGTCGCAAGTAAATCAAAACGTATAGGGTACTTACTTCCCGTTGACCTAGAATAATGAAATTTGGTACGAAGCAATGTCTCCCAGCACAAGTAAAGGAAAAAGTCCGAAAATTGTTAATTTGTAGTTTTATGACTTAAAAAAATGTTTTTTGGATCCATTGTTTAGTTTGTTTTTGGGATAAATCCTTTTCAACTACGGAACCCTTCATTGTGAGTGTTCCAACACGCACTTGGCCGGTTTTTGTTTATTGTATTGTATAGAGTCGGACCCAGATAATAAAAGAATCTTTTAGAAAACAGCAAGCGGGTTGTGGGAGGAGTACATATTATATCTTTTCGGCGTTTGGTAATTTCAATATAGTGTGTTATGCGGTGTTGCAATAGAACTGATTGTTAAATAAAGTGTTGTCGCACGTTGAGGACGTTGCAGTTTTTTGTATAATTGATTTGTTGGATATAGTAGTGGCCGGAAAGTAGCCACTTTCAGTATGGCGCGATGTGCAACTGCCGATGGTTTAAGGAAGGTTTTTGCAGCACCACCCCAACAGGGAATACAATAGGTAATAATAGATAGGCATAAGGCAAAATAGACATTACATATAATTATAGGGTTTGCAATATTTCTTAAGGTTATAAATATATATATTAGTTTGCGAACTCTGCCAGTCAGGACATTAATATGAGATTTAAATTTAAGATTCTTATCTATGACAATACCTAGGTATTTGATTTCATCCGTAGAGGATATAGGTGCACTGTGGCATGAAACCTGAGTTTGCAAATTGCATGTGTGAGCCTTAAGTGATATCGGTGGGTTTTCTTGGGTAGCAGAACTGATTGAGTAGGCAATGAACATGGTTTTGGAGGTATTAAGTGTAAGCGTATGAAAATAAAGCCGGTTTAGCGCTACATCAAAGCCATGATGTGCTTTTCCCTCGAGTTCAGACCACGTGTTGGCGACGAAAGTTATAGCAGTGTCATCTGCGTAAGATGTTGTCTTGGTATTTGGGATATTTAAATTGCATAAGTCGTTTATAAAAATGAGAAATAAGGTGGGACCCAAAATGTTTCCTTGCGGAACGCCATAGTACATGGGAAGCTCACTGCTGCTGTGACGATCAATCTTTACTATTTGGGAGCGATTTGTGAGGTAGCTTTGAAAGAGATCTAGATATAAATAGGTATTTGAAAAAAATCGTAGATAAAATTATACATAATATACAAATGTCTTGTCCGGCAGTCCCCCCCCCCCCCCGTGCCTCCGACCCACCCCGTCGCATCGCATCGCCTGCCAGCACAATTACTTCGTTAGCGCTTAGCGTTCTTTCTGATTTTTTTTTTTCGTTTTGCTCGGCTCCTAAGGGCCCTAACGTGATGTTAAATACCCTAAGCCTTCCTCAAGAATTGGGCTATAAAATGAAAAAGATTTAGTCAAATCCGACTGGGGTAATTCCAGAGATAAGCGCGTTCAAAAAAACTAACTAAAAATAAACTTCCGCTTTATTCCACCGACAATATTGAAATAATAAATCGAGAGGGTCATCAATCCGCGGAGAATCTCGCAATTCAGAAAAATGACGTAAATGCACGACTAGGTTGCCATACTTTGTTTTGTAGAATTATTTAAGATGGACTAGGTTGCCATACTTTGTTTTCAATTTTAAACAACTGTTTAGGCAGCGCATGCAAATAATTCTGTTTTAAGAGGTATGATAGCTCGGCTAATATGCATGATATAAATATAATTTGTAGCCTATAGCACTCAGGAATACTGTAGCTTTCTACCAGTGAAAAAAATTTTAGAATTGGATCATTAGTTCCGGAGATTACCCCCTACATAGAAACAAATTTTATATCTTTATAATATTAGTATAGATAGTATTTTACTACAATATTATCATCTAGGATTGATGTGTACGCGTTCTAGTTTAACATAATTTTTTGCATAACTTAATTGCATTATTTGAAGGCGTAATAAAATAACAGATTTAAAAGTTACTAAAATCAATGCGAGCGTTACACTTTGTACAGTCAGCGTCAAAATGTCGGGACGAACAGACGGCTCAAAATGATCTCAACAACTAAGAAAATTAAACTTTATCTCAATTGGATAAAGTTCTTGTCAGAATGATGCTTGTCGTGTACTGTCTTCATTCTAAAACATTCCAGCAGGGCTAACATGACAAGCACGAGAAGACGAGATATCACGATTTATCGAAATTTGTCGTCGATTCTGACGTTATTCTAATGCCTAACATGACCGTTAAGCTGGAGTAAATTTGAAAAAGGCACTTTGACACTTCTCTGCCTCGCAACGAGAGAACGATGTAGCAAGTTATTGAAAACAAATCATTTTTATCATAGCAACATCGGCTTGAGGTTCCGTTTCATTCACTCGATTGTTTAGTTTTTTGCATGGTATTATTATGTACTATAATGATTTTACGTGCACCTCTTTTAATATTTATGTTTGTATCTTTGGCATGCCGAAATTAAAATGTTCTCACTGCTGGGACACAGGCGTAGGCGTCCACTAGGTGAGAGGGAGTGGGCCGTAATCCATCACGCGAGCCCAGTGCGGGTTGGTAGATGTCACATGCCTTCGAATTTTTAGTTCTAGGGCCATGCCGGTTTCCTCACGATGTTTTCCTTCTGAAAGTAAAGCGCCTGTCGGGGTTCGAACCTACGACGACCTACAACTCGTAAGCCGGGGGCGTTACCACTGGGCCACCACTTCTACACTACACTCACTTTATAATCACCACAAATGACATGGGCTGAAGATCACAATTTGACAAAACGAAGGTATATTACTGATTGTTCCAAATTTTGTTAATCACCACCCTTAGGATTTTAGTAATTATGTTGCTAGATTTCGTTAATCATCATAATTGTCAAAGTGACTCGTTATTACCTACTGAAAGTGATACTCATCTAGTTTTCATTATTAGGATAATAAAAAAGTACCTACGTGTAATTATGCGACTGCCATGTCATTTTAGTTTTTTTTTTTTGTATCATAATTTTGTCTACTCGTCTCGTCGCCAAAATCGAGGACGACTAAACGAGAGAAGAATCGTAGATTATCCCGTGTTGAATTGTCAAAATTCGAGATAGCTTAGGTGTCATGTTAGGGTTTGTCGAGAAAACATCAAGTTTGACAGAACATTGTATGGTAGCGCTGTCAGAAAACGAGAAAAGTGTTGAGCTGTCTTAAAATTATTCACGCGAGAGCCAGTAATTGTTGCGTCTGTCATGTTAGTTAGGCCTGCTGGTGTCATTGAGTTAATATGTATTTCATTTTCATAGTTGTTTAGATAATTTTGAAGTCTGTTCGTCCCGATATTATTGACGCTGACTGTCGCCGCGTTAAAGAACTTCGTTTAAAAAAAAAACGACTTCTAAAAACAACACTATAAAGTGAAAAATAAATTTAATTTTGGAATTCGGTGTCTTTGGTTTTGTGTTGTCGTTTTTAGGGTTCCGTACCTCAAAAGGAAAAAATGGAGCCCTTATAGGATCACTCGTGTGTCTGTCTGTCTGTCCATCTGTCACAGCCAATTTGCTCCGAATCTAATGAACCGATTATGTTGAAATTTGATACACATATGAAATTTTGTGACCCAAACGCGGACGGGAAAGTAAATAAATGAATTTTGAATATGGGGGTCACTTTTGGGGGGAAACAAGAAAATAATAAATAAAGTTTTGCAAACTATACCGTGTGACATATCAAAAGAGGGCCTCTAATATATTTTTTTTATAATTTTAAAATAAAATGTTTTAAAGTTATTCCAGAAAATAGGCGAAAATTTACCATTTAGATAGGATTTCGAGATAAGGGGTGGCCGGCCTTATCTCCGAAACTATTGAGCAAAAAATTTTGAAAAAAATACAGAAAATGGTTCTTTGCCTGTAGATGCCACGAGTATGAGCTAGACAACGCGACGATGAATAGGGTGGAATCGGTACGTGATCTAGGAGTACACCTTAACAAGGAGTGGTCATTTCGCGATCACATCGTCATAGTTTGCAAAAGAGCGTATAGGAGCCAGGTTTCATACTTCGTCGTACTCAAGAGTAAACACATTAAAGCTATTACAACCTTGTACAATGCGCTGATAAGGAGTCAGTTGGAGTGTAATGCAATTATTTGGGCACCACATGAAACTAAATACAGTCTCATGTTGGAACGCATACAAAATAAATTCATAAGGTATCTGTACAAGAGACCTACCCAACCTTGTTTGTTGTAGGCGTGGTTGGGTACAGCAAGTTAGAATTAAGAAGGGATATGACTCTCGCCATTTATATTTTTAAATTAATCAATGGTAGAATTGCAAATCAGGGGTTGTTAAAGGAGGTAAGTCTGTGCGTGCCCGACAATTACGTGCTGAGGCGGAGACAGCCGCAGCTGCTGGCTGGGCCGCGCGGCAGGACTAACTTGCTTTTAAAAGCGCCAGTTACTCGCGCCTTACGTACACTCAATGAAGTCGCCGAAAGGATTGACATTTTTTCCTGTTCATTGAATGAATTCCAAGAATAACTGCATACCATTTATGTTACAATTTGTAAAATAAGTATAAGATTACATTCAATAAGTACCTACCACCCTATCGCTTTGGGATATTCCTGTAATGATAGAAGTGTAAGTGTTAAGTAAATAAATAAATAAAAAAATAATTAAAAATAGATTACAGGAAAACCTATAAAAAGGCTGTGGTCTTAAAATAACATGGTAAATCTCTCAATATTGTGAGTACAAACTTACATTAACAGTTGGAATGTATGGGAGAACATGTTTTTCAACTATAATGTTGTTTGTTATTGGGATAAATTCATCCCAACTACGGAACCCTTCATTGTGCATGTTCCTACACGCACTTGGCCGGTTTTTTGCCACTAACTTCCAAATTAAAGTTATTTATAAAGTTTATCCTAGTGAAGTATTTTATGTTAATGTTAACTAATAAGTGTAGTGCGGTACGGAGTTAACGCAGTCCGATCCCCGCAGTTCCCGCCCAACGTGGTGGAGTGGTGCGTGTCGAGCTGCGTGCGCCACCCGCACGTGCGCGCGCCCGCCGCGCGGCGCTGGCTGCGCGGCGCGGTGAGCGGAGCGGCCCTGCGCGCGCTGGCGGCCCGGCCCGACACTGCGGCCCGGGCTTTGCTGCTGGCCTGCCTCACTGACGAGCCGAACGGAGGTACGTACGTACACCGGCCGCCTACCAAGTATCAGAACCTCGCGTCTGCCTGCCCTCGAATGACAGACCCTCACGCAATTAAGCGTCGCCTCTCACTTCTATCTCTTATCTACGCCTCTTTCTGAACCTCATTTGCCTAATTAACGACCGGATACTGTACCTCCTGTTCCAGAGCTGCTAGTGAGCGAGGACAGTGTAGCGGAGGTGCTGAAGATAGTTACCAGCGCCATATCGCAGCCACACAGCAGTACGTTGGAAGCGAGCAGCGCATTAGCCGCTCGCCTAGCCACGTCGCTGCAGGAGCACGCCGGGCAGCACTACGCGCTGCTGGTGCTGCAGCTGTTCCGCCTCAACATACTCGTGCCGGTAACTGACACAGTGCATCTACTGCTACGTTAGCTCGCCCGGCCACGTCGCTGCAGGAGCACGCAGGGCAGCACTACGCGCTGCTGGTGCTGCAGCTGTTCCGCCTCAACATACTCGTGCCGGTAACTGACGCAGTGCATCTACTGCTACGTTAGCTCGCCTGGCCACGTCGCTGCAGGAGCACGCCGACAATATTATTTAACAAAAGAAACTAGCAACTTTGCTAGCTATATGAAAAACTTTCGCTGTGAAATGTACGCTAGAAGCATCCAATCTCGTATTTCCCAGAGAGGAGACAGCAGGCTGTCAGTGGACACTTGGTGCGAGATCCGGTCCTCGTGGCAAGACGGTGTGGCGGCGCTAGCGCCCGCGGACCGGGCAAAGTTCCTGCACCAAGCAGCCGCGTTCCTACACGAGCAGCTGTTCCAGACGTTAGTACTAATGTTCCTATATTGTAACTTGTCACAATGTACAAAAACCGGCCAAGTGCGAGTCGGACTCGCACACGAAGGGTTCCCGTACCACCGCACAATATTTACTTAACACGAATTTTTTTAAACGCCGAAAAAGACACGTTGCTTGTATGGGGATCCCTTTAATTTTACCTTTATTTTATTTTTGGAACGAAGTTCTTTAACGCGGCTTGCGGTAGAAATCGTCACGTAACGACAAAGCGTTCATATCTATTCGACTTTCTTCTTTCGAATTCACACTTTCTCTCTCTTTCGATAGAGAGGGTGCGAATTTGGTCAAGATCCAAGATGGCGGCTGCTTTCAAATTTGTTTTTAATCGTGGGTATCGTTTTCATGGTTTTCGAGCCTGCTATCAAAATGAAAATCCAAGATGGTGGCTGAGAAAATTTTCAAATTTTTCGTCATGGGTGTCGTTTTCATAATTTTCAAGGGTGCTTAAGTTGACAGTGAGGTCAAAATGTAAATCCAAGATGTCGGCTGTGAAAATTTTGTTTTTGTTATAAATAATACGTGAGAAGGAACTTTGTTCCTGAAGGGGGTCCCCGACCGCATACGTTTTTTAACCGCCTTCAAAAAAGGACGTTCTGTATTCGATCCGTATGTATAAATGTTTGTATATCCACGTTGTATTTTCTCAAAAACTAATTAATCAAAGATGATTCTTTCACTAATCTACATACTTTCAGCTCGCGTAGCATGACCACCATAGAAAGGGATTTTGTCGACAGGAGAATAAACATGACGTTTCTGTGTAGACAGTAACAACAAACAACAAATAATAAAACAAACAAAATAATAATGGCAACAAAGTAGAAAGAGTCAACACATTTTACGAAATTCACTTTTTTACATAAATTTACTCAGAATTCTTTGTTTTATCTTGGGATTTTTTGTTCTGTTTAGTTCTCAATTTTTACTAATATTAAGTCACGTATAAATACGAGACTTAATATTAATAAAAGTCCATTACACCAATTTTTCACAAAGTGACCAACAAGCGTATTTTGTGGAAAAAATAATTATTATATTACAGTAATATTGGCCTTTCTTATTAAGTAATTGATGTAACATAGAACATAGCTTTATTCTTTTATTCATTATCATAGTTTAGCGTTCTTAGCGCTCTCTTGTATCCCTAATCATGATTACCATGATAACATGGCGACTACAAAGTCAAATTGTCTTCACTATTGTCAGTGTGATTTAGACAGAATAGAAAACTTTCTTCCGAAATAGTCTAGTTAAGAAAGGACCTAGACAAAGATCGTTAGAAACGAAAGACAAAATGACAGATTGTGGAATGATTTCTACGGTGCGCTGTCAAAAATGAAGAAACGAAATGTCACTTTGTATAGAAAAAGATGTGTCTATTCATTGGAGAGATAGAAGTGGTCATGCTACACGTGCAGGAAGGTTCTAGTGTATAATACGTTAGGAAGGATCTGTTCATCGGAGAGATAGAAGTGGTCATGCTACGCGTGCAGGAAGGTTCTAGTGTGTAATACGTTAGGAAGGATCTGTTCATCGGAGAGATAGAAGTGGTCACGCTACGCGTGCAGGAAGGTTCTAGTGTGTAATACGTTAGGAAGGATCTGTTCATCGGAGAGATAGAAGTGGTCATGCTACGCGTGCAGGAAGGTTCTAGTGTGTAATACGTTAGGAAGGATCTGTTCATCGGAGAGATAGAAGTGGTCATGCTACGCGTGCAGGAAGGTTCTAGTGTGTAATACGTTAGGAAGGATCTGTTCATCGGAGAGATAGAAGTGGTCATGCTACACGTGCAGGAAGGTTCTAGTGTGTAATACGTTAGGAAGGATCTGTTCATCGGAGAGATAGAAGTGGTCATGCTACGCGTGCAGGAAGGTTCTAGTGTGTAATACGTTAGGAAGGATCTGTTCATCGGAGAGATAGAAGTGGTCATGCTACGCGTGCAGGAAGGTTCTAGTGTGTAATACGTTAGGAAGGATCTGTTCATCGGAGAGATAGAAGTGGTCATGCTACGCGTGCAGGAAGGTTCTAGTGTGTAATACGTTAGGAAGGATCTGTTCATCGGAGAGATAGAAGTGGTCACGCTACACGTGCAGGAAGGTTCTAGTGTGTAATACGTTAGGGAGGATCTGTTCATCGGAGAGATAGAAGTGGTCATGCTACGCGTGCAGGAAGGTTCTAGTGTATAATACGTTAGGAAGGATCTGTTCATCGGAGAGATAGAAGTGGTCATGCTACACGTGCAGGAAGGTTCTAGTGTGTAATACGTTAGGAAGGATCTGTTCATCGGAGAGATAGAAGTGGTCATGCTACACGTGCAGGAAGGTTCTAGTGTGTAATACGTTAGGAAGGATCTGTTCATCGGAGAGATAGAAGTGGTCATGCTACGCGTGCAGGAAGGTTCTAGTGTGTAATACGTTAGGAAGGATCTGTTCATCGGAGAGATAGAAGTGGTCATGCTACGCGTGCAGGAAGGTTCTAGTGTGTAATACGTTAGGAAGGATCTGTTCATCGGAGAGATAGAAGTGGTCATGCTACGCGTGCAGGAAGGTTCTAGTGTGTAATACGTTAGGAAGGATCTGTTCATCGGAGAGATAGAAGTGGTCATGCTACACGTGCAGGAAGGTTCTAGTGTGTAATACGTTAGGAAGGATCTGTTCATCGGAGAGATAGAAGTGGTCATGCTACGCGTGCAGGAAGGTTCTAGTGTGTAATACGTTAGGAAGGATCTGTTCATCGGAGAGATAGAAGTGGTCATGCTACACGTGCAGGAAGGTTCTAGTGTGTAATACGTTAGGAAGGATCTGTTCATCGGAGAGATAGAAGTGGTCATGCTACGCGTGCAGGAAGGTTCTAGTGTGTAATACGTTAGGAAGGATCTGTTCATCGGAGAGATAGAAGTGGTCATGCTACGCGTGCAGGAAGGTTCTAGTGTGTAATACGTTAGGAAGGATCTGTTCATCGGAGAGATAGAAGTGGTCATGCTACGCGTGCAGGAAGGTTCTAGTGTGTAATACGTTAGGAAGGATCTGTTCATCGGAGAGATAGAAGTGGTCACGCTACACGTGCAGGAAGGTTCTAGTGTGTAATACGTTAGGGAGGATCTGTTCATCGGAGAGATAGAAGTGGTCATGCTACGCGTGCAGGAAGGTTCTAGTGTATAATACGTTAGGAAGGATCTGTTCATCGGAGAGATAGAAGTGGTCATGCTACACGTGCAGGAAGGTTCTAGTGTGTAATACGTTAGGAAGGATCTGTTCATCGGAGAGATAGAAGTGGTCATGCTACACGTGCAGGAAGGTTCTAGTGTGTAATACGTTAGGAAGGATCTGTTCATCGGAGAGATAGAAGTGGTCATGCTACACGTGCAGGAAGGTTCTAGTGTGTAATACGTTAGGAAGGATCTGTTCATCGGAGAGATAGAAGTGGTCATGCTACACGTGCAGGAAGGTTCTAGTGTGTAATACGTTAGGAAGGATCTGTTCATCGGAGAGATAGAAGTGGTCATGCTACACGTGCAGGAAGGTTCTAGTGTGTAATACGTTAGGAAGGATCTGTTCATCGGAGAGATAGAAGTGGTCATGCTACGCGTGCAGGAAGGTTCTAGTGTGTAATACGTTAGGAAGGATCTGTTCATCGGAGAGATAGAAGTGGTCATGCTACACGTGCAGGAAGGTTCTAGTGTGTAATACGTTAGGAAGGATCTGTTCATCGGAGAGATAGAAGTGGTCACGCTACGCGTGCAGGAAGGTTCTAGTGTGTAATACGTTAGGAAGGTTCTGTTCATCGGAGAGATAGAAGTGGTCATGCTACACGTGCAGGAAGGTTCTAGTGTGTAATACGTTAGGAAGGATCTGTTCATCGGAGAGATAGAAGTGGTCATGCTACGCGTGCAGGAAGGTTCTAGTGTGTAATACGTTAGGAAGGATCTGTTCATCGGAGAGATAGAAGTGGTCATGCTACGCGTGCAGGAAGGTTCTAGTGTGTAATACGTTAGGAAGGATCTGTTCATCGGAGAGATAGAAGTGGTCATGCTACGCGTGCAGGAAGGTTCTAGTGTGTAATACGTTAGGAAGGATCTGTTCATCGGAGAGATAGAAGTGGTCACGCTACACGTGCAGGAAGGTTCTAGTGTGTAATACGTTAGGGAGGATCTGTTCATCGGAGAGATAGAAGTGGTCATGCTACGCGTGCAGGAAGGTTCTAGTGTATAATACGTTAGGAAGGATCTGTTCATCGGAGAGATAGAAGTGGTCATGCTACACGTGCAGGAAGGTTCTAGTGTGTAATACGTTAGGAAGGATCTGTTCATCGGAGAGATAGAAGTGGTCATGCTACACGTGCAGGAAGGTTCTAGTGTGTAATACGTTAGGAAGGATCTGTTCATCGGAGAGATAGAAGTGGTCATGCTACGCGTGCAGGAAGGTTCTAGTGTGTAATACGTTAGGAAGGATCTGTTCATCGGAGAGATAGAAGTGGTCATGCTACACGTGCAGGAAGGTTCTAGTGTGTAATACGTTAGGAAGGATCTGTTCATCGGAGAGATAGAAGTGGTCATGCTACGCGTGCAGGAAGGTTCTAGTGTGTAATACGTTAGGAAGGATCTGTTCATCGGAGAGATAGAAGTGGTCATGCTACACGTGCAGGAAGGTTCTAGTGTGTAATACGTTAGGAAGGATCTGTTCATCGGAGAGATAGAAGTGGTCATGCTACGCGTGCAGGAAGGTTCTAGTGTGTAATACGTTAGGAAGGATCTGTTCATCGGAGAGATAGAAGTGGTCATGCTACACGTGCAGGAAGGTTCTAGTGTGTAATACGTTAGGAAGGATCTGTTCATCGGAGAGATAGAAGTGGTCATGCTACGCGTGCAGGAAGGTTCTAGTGTGTAATACGTTAGGAAGGATCTGTTCATCGGAGAGATAGAAGTGGTCATGCTACGCGTGCAGGAAGGTTCTAGTGTGTAATACGTTAGGAAGGATCTGTTCATCGGAGAGATAGAAGTGGTCATGCTACGCGTGCAGGAAGGTTCTAGTGTGTAATACGTTAGGAAGGATCTGTTCATCGGAGAGATAGAAGTGGTCACGCTACACGTGCAGGAAGGTTCTAGTGTGTAATACGTTAGGGAGGATCTGTTCATCGGAGAGATAGAAGTGGTCATGCTACGCGTGCAGGAAGGTTCTAGTGTATAATACGTTAGGAAGGATCTGTTCATCGGAGAGATAGAAGTGGTCATGCTACACGTGCAGGAAGGTTCTAGTGTGTAATACGTTAGGAAGGATCTGTTCATCGGAGAGATAGAAGTGGTCATGCTACACGTGCAGGAAGGTTCTAGTGTGTAATACGTTAGGAAGGATCTGTTCATCGGAGAGATAGAAGTGGTCATGCTACACGTGCAGGAAGGTTCTAGTGTGTAATACGTTAGGAAGGATCTGTTCATCGGAGAGATAGAAGTGGTCATGCTACACGTGCAGGAAGGTTCTAGTGTGTAATACGTTAGGAAGGATCTGTTCATCGGAGAGATAGAAGTGGTCATGCTACACGTGCAGGAAGGTTCTAGTGTGTAATACGTTAGGAAGGATCTGTTCATCGGAGAGATAGAAGTGGTCATGCTACGCGTGCAGGAAGGTTCTAGTGTGTAATACGTTAGGAAGGATCTGTTCATCGGAGAGATAGAAGTGGTCATGCTACACGTGCAGGAAGGTTCTAGTGTGTAATACGTTAGGAAGGATCTGTTCATCGGAGAGATAGAAGTGGTCACGCTACGCGTGCAGGAAGGTTCTAGTGTGTAATACGTTAGGAAGGATCTGTTCATTGGAGAGATAGAAGTGGTCATGCTACACGTGCAGGAAGGTTCTAGTGTGTAATACGTTAGGAAGGATCTGTTCATCGGAGAGATAGAAGTGGTCATGCTACACGTGCAGGAAGGTTCTAGTGTGTAATACGTTAGGAAGGATCTGTTCATCGGAGAGATAGAAGTGGTCATGCTACACGTGCAGGAAGGTTCTAGTGTGTAATACGTTAGGAAGGATCTGTTCATCGGAGAGATAGAAGTGGTCATGCTACACGTGCAGGAAGGTTCTAGTGTGTAATACGTTAGGAAGGATCTGTTCATCGGAGAGATAGAAGTGGTCATGCTACGCGTGCAGGAAGGTTCTAGTGTGTAATACGTTAGGAAGGATCTGTTCATCGGAGAGATAGAAGTGGTCACGCTACGCGTGCAGGAAGGTTCTAGTGTGTAATACGTTAGGAAGGATCTGTTCATCGGAGAGATAGAAGTGGTCATGCTACGCGTGCAGGAAGGTTCTAGTGTGTAATATTAGGTTGGGGAAAAAGTCTTTTCGCATTATAGTACGTATGAACTTAAAATAAAATCTCTTTGGCTATACTATTTGTATCTGGCTGGTTTTGGTATCATTGAAAGTTTAAATTTTAAAGAACATAATTCCAAATTCAAATTAGGATAATGTGTGATTTTCATTTGTTTTTTGTTCTGTCAAGATGAGTGAATCTAATGAAGAAATTCGATACATTTTAAAATTTTACTACAAAAAAGGCAAAAATGCAACGCAAGCCGCGAAAAAAAATTGCGATGTTTATGGACCCAGTGCAGTGTCTGTGAGAGTAGCACAAATTTGGTTTAAGCGTTTTCTGTCAGGAAATTTTGATGTCAAAGATGCACGTCGCTCTGGTCGCCCTATTACGGATAAAATGGATGCCATTTTTGAAAAAGTGGAGCAAGATCGGCATATCAGTAGTTACGACGTAGCTGAAGAACTGGGAATTGACCACAAAACAGTTTTGGCGCATTTAAAAAAAACTGGGTACACAAAAAAGCTCGATATTTGAGTACCTCACGAGCTCACTGAAAGAAACCTAATGAACCGTGTACTCATTTGTGATTCATTATTACTACGTAATGAAACCGAACCATTTTTAAAGAAGCTGATAACTGGTGATGAAAAGTGGATCACGTACGACAAGAACGTGCGAAAAAGGTCGTGGTCAAAGGCCGGTCAGGCTTCACAGACTGTGACGAAACCCGGGTTAACTCGCAACAAGGTGTGTGATGAGATTGGAACGACTTTATTCATTATGAGCTGTTACCACCAGGCAGGACCATCGATTCTGAACTCCACTGCGAACAACTGATGAGATTATAGCAAGAAGTTGAGAGAAAGCGGCCGGAATTAATCAACAGAAGGGTTGTGGTTTTTCATCATGATAACGCTAGACCTCACACATCTTTAGCCACTCAGCAAAAATTAAGAGAGTTTGGCTGGGAGGTGTTAATGCATCCGCCGTATAGTCCTGACCTTGCACCTTCAGATTTCCACCTGTTTCGGTCTTTTCAGAATTCTTTAGGCAGTGTCAGGTTAACATCACGAGAGGGCTGCCAAAACCACTTGTCGCGGTATTTTGATCAGAAGTCCAAAAATTTCTATAGCAATGGGATCATGTCCCTACCTACAAGATGGCAAAAAGTTATCGAACAAAATGGTACCTACATACTTTAGATAAATGTAAATAATGTATATTAAAAAATGTTTTGAATTTTCTTAAAAAATGCGAAGAAACTTTTTCCCCAACCTATTACGTTAGGAAGGATCTGTTCATCGGAGAGATAGAAGTGGTCATGCTACACGTGCAGGAAGGTTCTAGTGTGTAATACGTTAGGAAGGATCTGTTCATCGGAGAGATAGAAGTGGTCATGCTACGCGTGCAGGAAGGTTCTAGTGTGTAATACGTTAGGAAGGATCTGTTCATCGGAGAGATAGAAGTGGTCATGCTACACGTGCAGGAAGGTTCTAGTGTGTAATACGTTAGGAAGGATCTGTTCATCGGAGAGATAGAAGTGGTCATGCTACGCGTGCAGGAAGGTTCTAGTGTGTAATACGTTAGGAAGGATCTGTTCATCGGAGAGATAGAAGTGGTCATGCTACACGTGCAGGAAGGTTCTAGTGTGTAATACGTTAGGAAGGATCTGTTCATCGGAGAGATAGAAGTGGTCATGCTACGCGTGCAGGAAGGTTCTAGTGTGTAATACGTTAGGAAGGATCTGTTCATCGGAGAGATAGAAGTGGTCATGCTACACGTGCAGGAAGGTTCTAGTGTGTAATACGTTAGGAAGGATCTGTTCATCGGAGAGATAGAAGTGGTCATGCTACGCGTGCAGGAAGGTTCTAGTGTGTAATACGTTAGGAAGGATCTGTTCATCGGAGAGATAGAAGTGGTCATGCTACACGTGCAGGAAGGTTCTAGTGTGTAATACGTTAGGAAGGATCTGTTCATCGGAGAGATAGAAGTGGTCATGCTACGCGTGCAGGAAGGTTCTAGTGTGTAATACGTTAGGAAGGATCTGTTCATCGGAGAGATAGAAGTGGTCATGCTACACGTGCAGGAAGGTTCTAGTGTGTAATACGTTAGGAAGGATCTGTTCATCGGAGAGATAGAAGTGGTCATGCTACGCGTGCAGGAAGGTTCTAGTGTGTAATACGTTAGGAAGGATCTGTTCATCGGAGAGATAGAAGTGGTCATGCTACGCGTGCAGGAAGGTTCTAGTGTGTAATACGTTAGGAAGGATCTGTTCATCGGAGAGATAGAAGTGGTCATGCTACGCGTGCAGGAAGGTTCTAGTGTGTAATACGTTAGGAAGGATCTGTTCATCGGAGAGATAGAAGTGGTCACGCTACACGTGCAGGAAGGTTCTAGTGTGTAATACGTTAGGGAGGATCTGTTCATCGGAGAGATAGAAGTGGTCATGCTACGCGTGCAGGAAGGTTCTAGTGTATAATACGTTAGGAAGGATCTGTTCATCGGAGAGATAGAAGTGGTCATGCTACACGTGCAGGAAGGTTCTAGTGTGTAATACGTTAGGAAGGATCTGTTCATCGGAGAGATAGAAGTGGTCATGCTACACGTGCAGGAAGGTTCTAGTGTGTAATACGTTAGGAAGGATCTGTTCATCGGAGAGATAGAAGTGGTCATGCTACACGTGCAGGAAGGTTCTAGTGTGTAATACGTTAGGAAGGATCTGTTCATCGGAGAGATAGAAGTGGTCATGCTACACGTGCAGGAAGGTTCTAGTGTGTAATACGTTAGGAAGGATCTGTTCATCGGAGAGATAGAAGTGGTCATGCTACACGTGCAGGAAGGTTCTAGTGTGTAATACGTTAGGAAGGATCTGTTCATCGGAGAGATAGAAGTGGTCATGCTACGCGTGCAGGAAGGTTCTAGTGTGTAATACGTTAGGAAGGATCTGTTCATCGGAGAGATAGAAGTGGTCATGCTACACATGCAGGAAGGTTCTAGTGTGTAATACGTTAGGAAGGATCTGTTCATCGGAGAGATAGAAGTGGTCATGCTACGCGTGCAGGAAGGTTCTAGTGTGTAATACGTTAGGAAGGATCTGTTCATCGGAGAGATAGAAGTGGTCATGCTACGCGTGCAGGAAGGTTCTAGTGTGTAATACGTTAGGAAGGATCTGTTCATCGGAGAGATAGAAGTGGTCATGCTACGCGTGCAGGAAGGTTCTAGTGTGTAATAGGTACGTTAGGTTGGATCTAAGTATGTATGTAATGTACTATACCTCCGGCATTTCTAAGCGGATTTTGATAATTCTTCTTTTAGTTCGGTTTCGGCATGAGTAATTGTATATTCAACTAAAAATGGAATAATAGGTAAATTTACTTTTAATTAAAAAAGTGAAAACTGGCTTCAAAACCTAAAACGAATAAAATAACTTTAATTAAAAACTTCTGTTCTGTTGTCTTCAATTCTTGAGTGTACCTTAGCTTGGCACAGACTTCAGAAGCTGTTAAGTTTTTTTTTATGAAAGTTATTTTGTTCGTTTTAGGTTTTTGGTTAATTTGTTGTTCCAGCGGTCATAGTAGTACACACTCTGTGAAAATTTCAAGTGTCTACCTATTACGGTTTAATAGATACAGCCCTTTGACAAACGGATGGACAACGGAGCCTTAGTACTAGTAATAGGGTCCCGTAATCCCGTTGCCACCCTTTGGGTACAAAACAGTGTCTCACGTTGAAAACTCTAAAATTAACATTGCATAAAAATAGTTTGATTGAATCTTTTAACGTATAATCCTCAATTCCAGCATGGACCACTTGGACATAACTAATATCGAAAACATCGTGTCTCTATGTCCGCACTTGTTCAACCGCTGCGACGACGCGGAAGTGCCTGATGACGTCACGGACGTGCTCGCCTTCACCAAACAAATCTTCAACATGGAGGAGCCTGAGACGCACGCGGTAGAGTCGTTCGCGCTGCGGCACGAGTGCGTGACGTGCCAGCTCAACTGTCTGTACGACGACGACAATGACGTCATCACCTCCATCGTGCGAGACTCGGCCAGAAGCGACGTCAAGGAACTGACGAAAACAGACCTTTTGCTCTATGTAAATAAACATCTTTTCCGTGCGATATATCTGCGGAGTCTGTTGCTGCATAACGTCAACACGGCTGATGACGACGACGAGCCGAGCGAACAGAAGACTTGGTGCGATGTGTTACTGAACGACGAGTATGTTCAGAGAGAGTTCTGCAATGTATTGTATACCTATGTTGTCATCAACTCATTACACGAAGGATACGCATTTGTAAGTATTTTTATACGTCTTTTTCTTCGTTTGAATTAAACGCTGCAGATTTAACTCTGCACATTATACACATTTTTCCGTCATTCGTTGCATTTAACTCAATTACAATTTCCAGTGGCCCCACTACGACTTAATAGTTGAGACTAAAGAGAAACTGGGTTCTCTCCTAGTGGACGTGACGAGCGCGACATCGCCACAACGCAGGAGTGCTATCACAAGCACGGTGGCAGAACTGGCGCTGGCTAAGGGCTACTTCTGGGCGTACGCTCACCGATGGTACACGGTGCATGCGGAAGGCAAGGAGGAAAAAGGAATACTTGAAGGACAGAAACTAGAGGATATTGTATCCGGGAACGGATACTTCCATAGTTTACAGGTTTGTTGTTTTTTTTTTTATATATATAAATTAATATTAATAACGCCCTTACCGATCTGCTCCGACTTCGCTACCTCGGGTCGCTTGTCCAAGGGGATGGCGAAGTAGACCGAGACGTAACGTACCGGATCCACTCGGGATGGATGTAATGGGGACAGGTTACAGGAACAACTTGCGACCCACGGATGCCCCTCAAGTTGAAGGGGAAAATTTACAAGTCCGTGATAAAGCCTGTCGTACTTTATGGATCGGAATATCTGGGTCGTGAAGAAGATGGATAAAAAAAGATTGCATGCAGCGGAGATGAGAATGTTGAGATGGATGTGTGGAGTGACGAGAATGGATAAAGTAAGAAATAGTACTTATATAAGAGGAAGTGTGAAAGTGGCGCCAGTGACAGAGATGTTGAAAGGAAATCGTTTGGCTTGGTATGGGCATGTGATGGAGGGAAGAAACGCAGTGACTAAAATAGTGATGAATATACGAGTACATGTTGATGGATGGAGACGGAGAGGAAGGCCAAAGAAAAGATGGATGGATTATGTGAGGAATGATATGAAAGAGAAGGGAGTGAATGATAGCGTGACGGTTGACAGGGGAGAATGGAAGAAGAAAACGTGTTGCGCCGACCCCACGTAACATGGGATAAGGGCAGGAAGATGATGAAATTAATATTAATAACACTTCATATACAGCTTTCCAAAGAAAATCGGGAATCATCGTTCTCAGAATGACGAGCGCGCTATCATCGCCATCATCATTATTGGCAGCCCGCTGCTGACTATAGGCCTATTCCCTTTTGCGCTGTCGCTATGATTACATCTAATATAGAGCTGTTACTAGTTACTACCATTCAAATGCTTGCCTATTTTGTACTACCATGTTTACAAAATTGTAGATTACCCCTAACTCTAAGCAATTCCAAAACACTTTTCTAAACTTTTGAGGGACCAATAACGATCTGAGACCGGAGTAGGTAACCCGACAGAGAAAACTTCAACAAATGCGCACACTACCAAGCGCGGTATTACAACACTTGTGGCGCGACATTCGTACTAATTCGGAAACACGAAGATTAACGCTTCTGGTTTACCTCAATCTAGTGTAACATGTTTATGAATCAATAAACTTTTTACTTTTTTTTTTTACCCGTATGTTGTTTGTATCACATCAAAATGTTTTTTTTTTCTTACACCCTCAGGCCAGCACAAAATGGTCGACCGAGTGCGACTCAGAAGCTGCGTACAAGATCAAGTACCTAGTGATGCTGCGCAGCTGGTACATCGCGTTCGGAGAGCGCGGCGACGCGGACCTGGTGCGTGACGTCACGCGCTGCCGCGACACCTGCGACCTCGACGTGATCGTCAACGCGTACTACAAGCACAACCACACCATGCTCTATGACAAGTTCGTATGCGAGTTTATGTGGGATCACCATCATCATCATTTCAGCCGAAAGACGTCCATTGCTGGACATTGGCCTCCCCCAAGCACCGCCACATTGAACGGTCCTGTGCTTTCTGCATCCAGCGGATTCCTGCGGCCTTCACCGGGTCATCGATCCACATTGTGGGAGGCCTACCAACGCTACGACTTCCGGTACGCGGTCGCAACTCCAGAACCTTTCGGCCCCATCAGCCATCTGTTCTGCGAGCAATGCGCCCTGCCCACTGCCACTTAATTTGAGCAGTTCTTCGGGCTATGTCAGTTAGCTTGGTTCTCTTGCGGATTTCTTCATTTCTGATTCGATCACGCATAGAAACTACTCCACCTGCCATCACCACGTCTAGCCATAGCCGTAAGCTTCCTACTCACGTTTAAAGGAAGAGGGGAGCCTAGCACTGCGAATATTGATCTATATACTATCCTCAAAGGGATATAACCGAGTGCCCGTGGAGCTCGGTGGTGAGCAACGTGGCCGTGCTGGACTTCCTGACAGCCATGGTGACGTCACGTGGCTGGGAGGTGCAACCGTCACACTGGGATTTCGCCGCTATCTCATTGTGCTCGCTGCTCACCTCCGTGCGCAAGAGCACGCGCAGCTGGGGCTCCACTAAGGTACTAATAAATATGGTATAGTCTGTTCCAAAACTACCTGATGAAAGTGTAAATAAACCCTTGACATGTTCAATTCTTACGCTATCCACTGTTAAAGGGAATTAGCAACATTCATATGTATTTATAAGGTTTCAACTCATGTCACCACTTTTGCCAACAATTATTGTTTGATCAATATAAAACATCTTTAAGGTGATTTTAAATTAGAATTTGGGGTTTAAAAATTCAAATAATCAAATCAAAGGACTGAATTTATAAGTAGCACTTCAAATTGGCAGCCACAGGTACGTTTTCTGATCCATTTCTATACATTTTTACTTGACTATGGCGAAGCAAAAAGGAGGGTTATGATTTTGACCGGTATGTATGTTCATCTGTTCCCTCATAACTTCTAACTAATTATCATAATTTGACAAATGAGGTATCGTTGGAAGCATCTTGATTGTCCGCTGGTTATAGGCGACGCACAAAAAACGAATATGGCGCCCTCTAGAGGGCATAGTCATGACCTAAAAAAAAATGTTTTATTGTGTCGTGTTGGGTATCAAATGAATGACCTTAATTAGCACTAGCATTAGCATTTCAAAAGTATATAATTATGTCGCTGATTCAAATGGATTAGCGTCCACGTGCTCGACGTTGGTGTCCGCCATGTTGCTTCTTTATCAATCAGTGCGTACGACCGGCGCAGGCGCTGTCTCAGGAGTAAGAGAGCTCAAAATTAGACGAACGCACTACTGATAGATACAACGTTGACACTGACAGCTTCGACATTGACAACCGTGACTCGAACTACTGACTCAATGACAGCTGTTATCGATTTGATTAATCGACTAACGTATCTCAAACGCTAATAGATGGCGCTACTAGTACGTAAACATGCCTTTTACTTCACTCCTCCGACATTATACAGAGTGGATACGACAATACAACAATAAATTAAACTTCGTATACCTAATCACATAGCCAATCTGCGTACAAAAATTAAATTCAATTTAACTAATAGTTTAGTCAAAGGACAATATTTTTCATTTTCAAGATTTTCAACACGATGTATCTGATAATACAGTTATTAGACCAGCCTCGCCTAAAAAAATAAAGGTTAAAGACATTGCAATATTCTTCACACACATGTTGCCAGCTACTTCAATATGGGAATTAATGCATTTTGCACCTTATACCCGTAGACAGAGAATACAATTATACCAGAAGCATAAGAGTCATAAAGCTTGTCACCAGAATTAGATAAGAAAATAATGCATGCGGAAGTTACATCTATTCACTCTTGTCAATCGAAAATTTTGAATGTGCGAAAGAGATACGTATGTAGACGATAGTTCGTTTATTTCTACGTCGCTTTCTCGCCGAAACAATAACAACCCAAACCTGCAAAAAATGGTCACAAACAATGGTGTGTTGCGTCGGTCAGTGCCCCAGTCACCAGCCGTGTTAAAATATTTAAAAATGGTGTTCTATTTTGTTTACATTTTTAAGCTATTTATTTTGTTAGAAAAAGTCACTTTTTTAATTTCAATATTAGGATTTATTTGATAATTCTTATAAACTGCTATACATTAGTTCTGATATTTTCCGATATCCATAGAATATCTTTATTTGCATAAAATATGGTACATAAAAGGTCTTAAATATAAAATAGTTCCACATATTTTGCTTGCTTTTTTCAGCATGCAAAAAACACATTAAAAATATAAATAAAACACTTCTTACTAGGTACTGAGATTATGTGAACAAAAAATATTAAATAAAGTTAAGTTATATAAATTATAAGTGAGAATAGTGAGATCATAATATTAGGGGCTAAACTATGAAATTGCCGATTTGTATTGAAACATTGAAATTGGTTTTTTTTTTTTAATTTAACATATTTATTTAATCAAAATAATTACCATTATTATCTATACATTGCTGCCATCTAATAGGAAGGTCATATAAGCCTTTGCGATAGAACTCTCGTGATCTAGATTCGACAAAGTGTGTGAAAGCATTTTGTACTGCCTCCTGAGAAGAAAACTTTTTATCACGTAGAAAATTGTCCAAATCACGAAAAAAATGGTAGTCCGTTGGAACAAGGTCTGGTGAATACGGAGGGTGACGAATGGTTTCTAATTGCAGTTCCTGTAGAGTTAAAACGGTTTCTCGTGCTGTATAAGGTCTCGCGTTATCATGGAGCAATAATGGTGAAGATCGATTCATGAGTCGGGGCTGTTTCACTGCTTGTTTTGCTATCATTGTTCGGAGTTCGGCACAGTAGACATCTGCCGTTATTGCTTGACCAGATCGGAGAAAGCTATAGTGAATAACACCATGCTGAGACCACCAAATAGTTACCATTACCTTTTTATTTGTAAGCTTTGCTTTATGACACTGTTGCGGCGTTTAACTTTGGGTCAGCCACTGCATTTTTCGCTTACGGTTATCGCAAAGAATCCACTTTTCATCACATGTCACAATTCGATCCAATATTCCTTCATTTCTGTATCGATTCAACAAGGCAACACAAGTTTCAACACGCGTTTCTTTCTGCAGATCAGTCAAATCATGAGGCACCCATTTCTCATATTTTTTTATTTTATTGATTTGACGCAAATGAGTCAATACTGTTGGTAAGGTAACGTTAAACCATGCCGCTAATTCCTGGGTAGTTTGGCTCGGATCGGCTTATACCATCTGTTTCAATTCATTGTTATTCACCTGTATGGGCGGTCTTCCACGTGGTTCGTTCTTCAAATCAAAGTTTCCATCACGAAAGCGTTTAAACCAAAATCGCACGGTGCGTTCATTAGCAGTCCCCTCTCCAAACGCAACATTGATATAGCGAGCTGTTTCTGCCGCGTTAGTTCCGCGTCGTAACTAGTATTCAAAAATAACTCGAATTTTCTAAGTATCCATCTTTCTTGTCTAAGCTGAATAAAAAAAGCAACTGAAAGTCGATAATCGAATGTTGCACATTTTTTAGAAGAAGAACTTCATAGGTACCATGTGAAAAAAGTTTCACTCAAAAATCTCAAACCATGAAGGTTCTATGTCAATTCGAAGTTCCTAATACAATAAACGGAAATTTCATACTTTAACCCCTATTATGTAGTGTGACACTGCCCTTGTAGGGGGCCTACGTTACAGTAGGTATTG
The DNA here is from genome assembly GCA_946251885.1 of Cosmia pyralina. Taxonomy (NCBI): domain Eukaryota; kingdom Metazoa; phylum Arthropoda; class Insecta; order Lepidoptera; family Noctuidae; genus Cosmia; species Cosmia pyralina. The sequence goes on along the minus strand of OX276348.1, from coordinate 587,804 downwards.
ATGAATTTAAATACCTACCTTAGATAAAATAGCTTTATTATTTTGTACTTGGCTTATAATTTAAGAATTCACGTATAGTGTAGAACACATTATTATAGAGCCATTTCTTAAGTTTTATTTTAAAGTAATTTAATGGTAGCTTTCTCATCTGTTTAGGTATTTGGTTATAGATTGTAAATTCCTTCCTTGTAAATTGTTATTGAGAAATTAATTTTATTTCACCATAGAGTGTAGAACTTTAACATGAAACAAGTAAGCTGTATCACATCTGCCGCCTCGCCAGGTGTGCATGCTGGCCCGCGGAGCGCTGCGCCTGTGGGCGGCCGCGCAGCAGTTCGCGGCCAGCGTGCCGCACGACAGCCTGCGCCGCGCGCCGCCTGCACAGCTGGCCGCACTCGTCGACGAGTGGAGGGACATCTTCCACCCTGACACCACCTACAACCTGTTCTCCGTCGTCATGCATGCGCTCGGTAACTACCACATTTTGTATTGCATTATTCTGAAAATACCCACGCACTCCTTGGCCATATCCCAACAATTATTTGTTTCATTCTTCAAGCACACAAATGTACAAAGGGGGATAATGTCATAGGTTATTTCTAGCAGTCAACCTTTGATAATTTAAAACATAATAAAAATCATAAATTCATGAACTCATTGACAGGTCTAGAAGCATGAAATTTTGCACAGGAGTTCCTTATACAGCGGTAGTAAGCACTAATTAAAGATTTTAGAAAATTCACCCTGGAAAGGGGTTAAATAGGGGATGAAAATTTATATGGAAATTCGTGATTTTCGCTGATGGGTATCCCATCGGACACATGGCTTGTCTCTTTATAAAAATATCAATAATCAATCATCAGAAGTCAGAAGTGTATTATTATGAATCTCCTGCAGACTCGAGTGGCGAGGGTGAGATGACGAGCCCGCTAATAGACGTGATGAGCGAGTTAATCGCGTGCGCTCAGCTGCTGGAGTGGCACGCACTAGCGGACGCGCACAAGCACGACGCGCTGTCGTTGGTGCGCCTGGCGCGCTGCGCGGCCGACGCGCTGCAGGCGCCCACGCACCATGCCAGCGTGCAGCTGGCCTACCACCTGCTGCGAGCGCTCGCCAAGCCGCTCGTGCTGGACGACGGTAAGTGTTCCCTACATGAATAAAGAAGTTCACATTAGTAACGTAACAAACACTCATCTCTAGATAAGACAGACTTATAGCTGTACAAGGACGCACGTGACCAACATTGGAACTAACGCCACCGTTTTTTTTTTTATACATTTATATTCAATATTTCTCAAAACAATATCACAAATAAGAATAAAAATAATATTTATTACACACACAAGATTCATGATAGGTACACAAGAACAGATGTACAAAACAACAAAACACGAATATCTACATAAATCTACACAGATCATGTAACCAGTCCTGTATCCTGTGTTTTAATGTTTTTTAAAAGCGCCCCCTTGGTCAACGTCATTCCTTCCAAATCCTTGGGGCGCTGTATCGACGAGTATAGCCGTGCGTTAGCATGACGTGCTGCCTCGTTCCCGCAGAGCTCTGCCACCACGCGGGACTGTCGCGCACGGTCTTTGCAGGTAGACTGCATATTCAGCCTTTAATGTTCCCACTGCTGGGACACAGGCGTCCTCTCGGTGGGAGGGAGCGGTCCGTAATCCTGCATCACGCGGGCCCAGTGCGGGTTGATGTCACATGAATGTCTTCCGCTGGGACATAGGCGTCCTCTCGGTGAGAGGGAGTGGTCCGTAATCCTGCACCACGCGGGCCCAGTGCGGGTTGATAGATGTCACATGAATGTCTTCTGCTGGGACATAGGCGTCCTCTCGGTGAGAGGGAGTGGTCCGTAATCCTGCACCACGCGGGCCCAGTGCGGGTTGATAGATGTCACATGAATGTCTTCTGCTGGGACATAGGCGTCCTCTCGGTGAGAGGGAGTGGTCCGTAATCCTGCACCACGCGGGCCCAGTGCGGGTTGATAGATGTCACATGAATGTCTTCTGCTGGGACATAGGCGTCCTCTCGGTGAGAGGGAGTGGTCCGTAATCCTGCACCACGCGGGCCCAGTGCGGGTTGGTAGATGTCACATGAATATCTTCGATTTTTTGGTTTTAAGACATGCCGGCTTCCTCACGATGTTTTCGTTCACCGTTTTGAGAACAGTGGTGATGGAATAATTTACACAAAGTAAAGCGCCTGCCTGGGTTCGGACATATAACTCGTAAGTCGCGGCCGTTACTACAGGGCCACCACTGCTCCAGGTAGGCTGCGCACTCACTCAGGCCGTTAACTATTAGATTAGAGTAAATACTTAAAATAACGAGTAAGTTACCTTCATACAAACAGGGTGTAAGGGACAGCCCTCCGCAGGCTGATGGGGTGAATTCATTATAACATACTAAGATGACCAGTACATGAAATTATTTCAGGTACGTTATCGGAATCCAATAAACCTGATTTGTTTTATTACCTCACACGCAATGTATCGTTACCGTGGCACAACGCACGTAGCGAACGGCAGCGCAGGGAGCCTTCCCCGCCACCGGGTCATGCAGTATTTCAACAGCCGTTGCTGATTTTTTATTTTAGCTGTTTTATTTACATAAATGGAGTGCTGCGTACAGATATTGTAATTTTACATTGAAATAAGGAATAGTAACTGAAAAAAAACCGGCCAAGTGCGTGTCGGACTACGCACAATAAAGAGTTCCGTAGTTGAAAAGAATTTATCCCAAAAACAAACTTAACATTGTAGTGGACAAACATGCTCTCCATTGATATATGTCACGGTCAATTCTTCAACTGCAAATTAAGTTTGTAATCCCAAAAAAAATTTTTTTTATATGATAAAATTACAAATTAACTATTTACTGCGAATTCACATAAAGCATTTGTACTGACAGGGGCCAAATTTCACGCACTTTTTATACATATCATCGTCACCATTTCAGCCGAAAGTCGTCCACTGCTGGACATAGGCCTCCCCCAAGCACTGCCACTTCGACCGGTTATTATTATATAGCATTTATACATAGAGCATTCATTAAAAATTAAAGTCCGCTTTCTATAAGCATAATTGGTGTATGCTGCCATAAGGTCTGTCGGAATGTTATTCAAAAGTCTTGTTCAATATCTCCGTTCCTATAAGAGCAATCATTATGTTTGCATAGTGTGCGCTCTATTTAGGAACTATTTTTGTGTGTAAATTCCGTTGCTTTAATATAAGCCGTGTTCAAATACATGCTATGTACGCTAGCTTGATCGTTATGCCAGCGTACATAGTAAAAAAACGTGGTAAAATGGTCTTTATTTCTTAAACTACAGAGGCACTATTTTTTTTACTTTTGCACTGATTAAGTAGTATTTACGCTCTATTTATTGGGTATGACAAAAACCGTGAAGTATATCATGTGTACGCTACCATAACGGAGACACCAGTTTATGTACTGTACACTCACATAATTATTTACATTCAAATTTTAAAATAGTTTTGTTTCACATAAACTGATGATAACCGATACGATCACCTAACGAAAACGTTGGTCACTTTAGGACCTTGTCACATAAAAACACGTTATTTGAATGTCACATTTTTAACGTCGCCATTTGCGTCTCAAGATTCTAGATATGGTTAAGATTTCGTATGACGACCTTAGAAATTTGTCCTTTCAGCGGAAAAGCTGAAGCTTTGGAGTGAAGACAGCGCGGAGGGCGACGAGGAGATGCCGCGGCCGCAGTTCTGCCTGGACCACTTCCACGACGCCTTCATGCATCTGCACGAGGTCGTGGACGCCGCGCTCAGCACTGTCGTGTGAGTCACACCTATACGTTCCCATAACCCGTGAGGTCCTTCCTCATCATTCTTGCTGCCAGGCAATAATATTTTTTTATTGAAATCAAGCATTGTGATCTACATTTTTGTTAGTATACTTAATAAAAACCGGCCAATTGCGTGTCGGACTACGCACAATGAAGGGTTCCGTAGTTGGGATGAATTTATCCCAAGAACAAACTTAACACTAGTTGAAAAACATGTTCTCCCATACATTCCAACTGCAAATGTAAGTTACTACTCACAATATTGAGAGATTTACCATGTTATTTTAACGGGGGGTTATCCGAATTTTCCTGTTTTCAGAATCAATTTTAAATGGTCAAATTAGTGTATTCAGGTCCTGAAAAAAATATATGCCATAGATACATCTTTGCTTTAGGGAAATTAACGGTTCAAAACACGATAAGTTGTACTTTCCTCGATGAAAAAAAAATCCGAAACATGGTCGATTTCAAAACCATTTTCCGTTTCATTTACTAATTACAGCATAAAATTATATGAAAATTGCATGTATCATGAGGTAATCGTATTTCGGAGGGAATTTAACGATTGGATTTTTGAGTTTAATAGATTTTTTTTAAAATAAACTCAAAATTAGTAAATTTGGCTAAATCCGCTCGCGTCCTGCGGGACGTCATGGAGGTTGGACCTGTGTCAAAATTTTTAAAAATCCGCTCTCTCTGCAGTTGTTCAAAAAATTCAAATAAAAGAAGAACACATTAGATATGAAATTGCGACAGCTCAGAAAAAATATCTCGTAATTATATTATAGTTTTAATTTATAATATCGTTTTCGAAAATGTGATTATTTATATGTGGTATGATGACGTTTAATTGTCATCTTACGATAGTGTTATGACACATTGCAAATTATTATCGATAAAATTATAGTCAAGCACGAGTAGTTTATATTTTTTTATCGTGGTCCTTTATGAAGAAGTTTTAAAACACATTTTTCTAAGATTTTTTCATCAGATTCATCCATATTACTATTTCACTCTCCATCGAACTGTCTTCGCTACTACCATATCCTACATTAATTACACATAATATGTATAAATACAATGTATCCGGTTATCGGTTGGATACTAATATAATCAACTTTCACTCTGGCAACAACAATGAAAATTAGAAAAAAATAAAAATGTGCGGTCGGGGACCACCGTCAGGAATGAAGTTCCTTCTAACTTATGATTTAAAACGCAAACACAAAATTTTCACAGCCGCTATCTTGAATTTTCAATTTAACTTCACTACCGGCTTTGGCTCCCTCGAAAACCATGAAAACGACACCCATGAAGTAAAATTCGAAAATTTTCCCCCTCTCCGTCCTCGTCTGTCGTCGTTTTGTCCTCTCTCTCTTTGTCTCTTTCAAGATATAATAGAAAGAGACAAAGTCGCATGTAGGGGGCATTTAAACGTTTTTTCGTTACGTGACGTTTTCTGCCAGAGAATTTGGTCGAGCTGTTTCAAACAAAAGTGCTACACTAACATAACCTAATGCATGAACACGATAAAAATTGTCGATCGAAAAGATTATTTTCTTGTATCGTTTTAGCTGTGTGAACAAACTTTCAGTTTTGAGTACAAAAAGTCACTGTATACGATAAAATATCGTATTCTATACACTTGAAAAATAGTGCCGTGTGAACGTAGCCTGGTTAGGCGGTAACCGTACCTATCACTCGGTGCCCATGTTCCAAAGCAAGTTAATCGATGACGTACCTCTCGTATGTTTGTTGGTTTGTAACACATACTTGCAATTTTTTTTTAGGCTAATAGTCCTAAGGGATGGCAATCCGACATGAGCGGGGCCGGTTAAAAAATACACTAAATTAATTTTGATGTCTTAGAATAGTAGATTCGATAAATTATAGCTGTAGCAGTAGGTACGTCCCTTGTCAATAAAGTACGGCAATTGTTCCTTCATATGTAGTTGTCAATATTTACTTATCTTTATGAGCAGTTACAGTTACATCAAAAACAATAGAATATGGTTACAGCAGAAGCAAAGCAGTACGACCATTTTTAGCCCGTGCTTAATAAAAATCTTATTGTTTTTTTCATTCAGTCACTAAAGGGGTTAAATAGGGGATGAAAATTCACTATTTATGTCGATGGGAAATACCATCGGGCACACGGCTTGTCTACTTGATAAAATTCTTATATTCACTGACAGACAATCCACAGCCTAAATCGCTGGGCTAGAAGCATGAAATTTTGCAAAAGAGATCTTTTTTTAACGAAAAAATTAAATTTCTATTAACATTAACATTTGCGTGACTTTTTGATGCCCAGTAGAACCATTCCAATTTGAAACTTTTACCTTACTACCTCAAAATCATGTTTATCTCTAACTAGCTTCCGCCCGCGACTTCGTTCACAATATACTAAAACAACAGCCATATTTTATAAAACTTTTCTGTACAGTACGTTTGTAGTTGTGGTCTCAGCAGCCAAAATATACAGAGTCGTCCGTTTGAGAAGCAGCTCGTCTTAAGGTCGAAACCCGCAGCCTTCAGTAGCAATTTCCCATTGCTTGCGAAGTTTTTCGTTTTTAGTGAATAAATACTCGTAAACGCCTGTTCGTCCCGTTCCTGCATTTAATACATAATGGCACAACACTGATACACTGAGTGATTCTTACAGATTATTCCTGACGAACCCGACTATCGCTAAAAAATAGTCTTTACCTATGAAATTGCCGTTTTGTATGAAAAAATTTAAACGAATTTTTTTCATGCATTTTTTATTTGTATTAATCGAAGTAATCACCCATGCAATCAATGCATCTTTGCCAACGCAGTGGCAGTTTATTGATGCCCTTCTTAAAGAAATCAGCTGGACGGGAGGCAACAAATTCTTCAAAGGCATTTTGTACTGCCACTCGGGTATTGAATTTTTTTCCCGCCAAGAAGTTATCCAAAATCTGGAAAAAGTAGTAGTCTGTAGGCGCAAGGTCTGGTGAGTAGGGCGGATGACGGAGAGCTTCCAACCCCAGTTCTTGCAACTTGGAGACCGTCTGCTGTGCAGTATGAGGTCGTAACAAGTGGTGCGTTGGTTTGTAGTGTTAGCTCCGTAAACGTCGTTGATGTTGCGTGCCGCTTGTGCCGCGTTGCTGCCACGACGGTACTCATATTCCATAATTACTCGAACTTTTAACGTATCCATGATGACGAAAAAGATTGAAATGCGATGAAAATGTAACACTAATCAATAAACAAATGACTACTTTTGGAAAAAAAAATCCATGTTTTTAAAATAAAATTAATTTGAAATTAGAATTCTTAGCCAAACAAAAATTATTTTGATTTGAAATGGCCAGTACTGCAGAACGGCAATTTCATAGGTAAAGACCTAATATAACAGTAGATTGTACACACGGGATTTCTCATTAATACTGTCAGCTAACCATATTTATTTTTATTATAACCGTAGATGATATAAAAGGAATAAACTTCATGGATTCTGTGTACGTTCTACGAACCAAATACCAGTATAACAAAATGTAAAAAAAGAATCGAAAAAAATATCAACAGTTGAGAATCGAACTTTTAACCACAGGTTTGCAAAGAAGTCGTCGAACCACTAAGCTATTCGCTTGGATGAATGTTGACTAAAATAGACGTTCTTATGTTATTATTATATCACGATTGACATCCTTCCATCCGCTAAGCCTTAACTCCATAAAAATTTAGCGCGATGATAATCATTTAAAGGTTAAATCTGAAACTATCTGCTATATTCGTTTCCTGCTCCGCCCAGTGAAGTAATGGAATAATTCGCTTTTACATTGTGTTTTATTGTCACCTATATCGTCGTAGTCAACGACAGACACCGATCATCTACATTATCCTGCCCTTATCCCATTTTTTTTCGGGTCGATACAACTTGTTTTTTTCTTCCATTCTTCTCTATTACTTAGTTGTCATCACGGTAGTCACTCCCTTTCTAGCCATATCATCTTTCACACAGATCATCCATCGTTTCTTTGGTCTTCCCTTACTCGTATAGCCATCCAGATTGATAATCAAAACATTCCAGACGACATTTTCTTCATTCTCCGCATCACATGCCTATACCATTGTAACCGATTTCCACACACACCGACACCAATATCGGCACGATATCTACCGGCGAAGACAGTGCGGGGTGAGAGTAGCGGGCATTCTTTCACTTGAGCAAAATTTTTCGCACTGCCGGCTTCGAGACGTCGATACTTAGTAGTGTGCTTGTTTGTCGAGTCGCGATGGTCATCCATATTCAACAATATCATGGGGCCGGTAATAATTGAACCTATCGCTATCGAATCGTGTTGGTATCGTTATCTGATAATGTGAAAACAAATTCACGACATTTTATGTAATCATCATAGTTCACTCCATCGTAGACACCATAAAATGTAAACCTAAGGAATAAATATCGACCTAAGAAAAACTAATTAAGTTGATCAACTGCAAATATTTTACACTGTGGCATGGATTTTCTGCGAAATCGTCGGCGGCGCGTCGTAAATAAACACGTCGCGCTGCATTTGGGGGAGGCGGAGGTAGCGTTTCCAAGGCCTCCAGGCCCGAACAACCTGACCTTAATTGGAGTGATGAACATGAAAAAGCTAGGCAGGAAATTATTTCCTATTTAACTAGCGAGCCTGTATTAGTGATATTCGATCCCGATCTACGCAGTTACATACTGATGCGAGGGCGACAGGCCCGAACAACCTGACCTTAAGACTACAGACTTCTTATTAATTTTCCTGTAATCTACAGGCAAAGAAATAGTTATTTGCTTGTAGATTACAAGAAAATTAATAAGAAGTTAAGGCTAAAATTTTGAAAAAAAATACAGAAAATAGTTACTGTATTTTTTTCAAAATTTTAGGCTCAGTAGTTTCGGAGATAAGCCCCCCCCCCCCCCCCTTATCTCTAAATCCTATCTAAATGGTCAATTTTAGCCTATTTTCTTAAATAACTTTAAAACATTTTATATTAAAATTATAAAAAATAATATAAAGGAGAATGGGCATTTTGGTACTCGCTCCAATAGCAATCATTGTGGTGTCATTGGATAGGTCTTTTAATCAGGAAAAATATTTACTATGGCGACATGTCCCAAATCCTTGTCTGAAAACCACGGCAAGCCCCCAAAAGTTCCAGTTTTAGTTAATATCATAATTGCAAGTACGATAATATTACATACCTATCATGGTTGAAATACGAAAAAAACAATGTAAAACAACATTATGTAAAACGAGAAATGTATTGTGTTACTCATAGACTCATAAAAAACGGAGGACTCCGCGCCACGCATATCGAAAGTGAAGCACAGTAAGTATGCCAGGACCGTTTGTACAAACACGCCTCGCGCACACATTTACATCATAGTATGCCAACCGGACGCCATTACGTGACACAAGCGACGGCGTCTTTGCAGGTACTCATATCACGCACACATAGATCGGTACGGTGCTTCACTTTCGATATGCGTGGCGTGGAGTCCTTCTTTTTTTATACGTCTATTGTGTTACTATTCATGCATTATATCGTGATATGATATGATAATGGTGAAGACTTTTGAAAATATGTTTTTTTACATAAAAAACTAGTATTATCTTTAACATTTCTGTTTTTTGTTACAACGGTGACTATAGACCTCGGGGATAGGGAACCAGCCGCGGGGTGGGGTAGGTGGTGCGCTGTGCCAGTGGACAGCCTTTTGTGCCGTGACATTCACTAGTCGTTGTATCGTTCTGTGCGTGAAACGGCGTTCCGCAGCTGTTTATTCTACCTAGTACTTTGTTATACCGTTTTCATCACTGACCCCGGCGCCCCTTTTGGACATTGTTACCCGCTACAAACGTTTATCTTGGCTAGTGTTGTGGACTATTGTAGTGCTTATCGATTTAGAACATCGTTATGGAAGAAAATCGCAACTGTGTGATGTGTCGGCGAGGCCTACATAATGCTAGATACCAACAGCATGTTTTAACTGATGATCTTCCAAGAATGCACCCCGAGTTTGTGGCTTATATACGAGAACATGCCGTTTTGGAGGTTAGTACATACTTCATTAAACTATTTCGAACTTCACCAGCTTCAGTTTTTCTTTTTAAAAGCGGTTTGTTTATATTATTATTGTCTGTTATATTTTTATACCTGAGGCATTACAAACGTGCGAATTGAGCCCTAAATCATTTTAATCGGACCTCTTGCTCGCACTTACAGGTCTTATTGAACTACTCTAGTGTTGTGTGTAAAAGTGCGTTTCCGAACCGAGCTGCAAACTACCAACTGCACGTGTTTATGTTCTATGTAGCGCGGCTGTATGGTCCGTAGCTAAGGGTGTTCGCTTCATAGAAAAAAAAACAGGTGCAGTACTAGCTACCTGCTTCCGAGCGGCATCCCTTTATATCAGTAATGACTTGTGCAGCTTTCTCACAATCCTTTAATACTTTTATGACTCAGTTCGCACGTTTATAGTTCTTCTTATTAAAACACTTCTCTGACCACCTATTGTGTGTTTGCTATTGTTATCTATTCACTAAGCCGTCACATCGGCTATACATAAGATATATTTTTACTTGCATTACTTAAAATATGAAAACAATACAAGTATGCCATGACTTTAGACCTAAATACCTACATACCGCATTGTTTTAAATGTTTTCATAAAAATACAACATAACATCAGCAAGATCGTATTCTACCATTTTCAGGTAGAGTTCGACAACACACGACGTGTGTGTCACCGATGTTGGCAGAGAATTGACAACGTTGTAGGAAGACCACCTGTCATACCAGAAGTAGAACAGAATGTACGAGAGCTTCAGGTTCCAGACTACACTCGAGCTCCAAACACTCCAGGGCATTGTATCTTTAACACTTGCCAAAACGCAACCCGCCATCGAATACCAGAGACGATCAAGATTCACATTTTCTGTGAATTAAGTTATATATTCCTGACGGTGCTAGAGTATGTGGACAACACCTTGAGAACAATGCTTGGGAAGAGCTGCCTCAATTCTGCAATGTCACACATAACGTCAATGCGCAACAATTTTGGGACGTTTGTGACATGTTGAGAATGGCTTTAAATCGTGGATCTAGGCTATATTTCAACACAAGAGGTGCTTTAAGTGTTACAATTAGAAAAATTTAACTCTGGTCACACAAAAGTTATTGATTAGTATTTATTCTGTTGCCACCTGATGGCGCCTTCTGTTTGGTTTTATAATCTGTGTCATGTATGCTTTTCCGGTCTTGCTGAATGTTAAGTAAAGTAACAAATGTAATGTGCATCTTATTAATAGAAGAAATATTAGAATACATACATTGTTTTCGTTTCCAAACCCATATTCCAATAGGTTATGGGCCCAGTGTACTCGGCAAATAGAAGTTTCACAAGAAAACAGCAAGGAAAAGTTAAAATATTTATCGAAAAATTAGCGACGCCATAGTTGAGAAATTGTAAGATGGATCCCACGCGGTCTATGAGTTTAGAAAAGTTTGATGGAAATAACTTCAGACAATGGAAGTTCCAGATCAAGTGCGCCTTGAAAGCTAAAGGAATTGATATTTCAATGTCAAAACCAGAAACAAACAGTACTGACTGGTTGAAAAATGATGGTATGGCGATGTATATCATCACCTCGTCGATGGATTTCAAGCAAATAACACTAATAGAAAACTGTGAAACAGCACAAGAAATAATGACAAAACTAGAATCTATCTATGAACAAAAGAGTGAATTATGTAAAATGCTAATTCATGAAAAGTTTTATCAGTATAAAATGTCAGCCAATGACAGTGTAGCACAACATATTTCGAAGGTCGAAATCTTAGCAAAACAGCTAAAAGAAAGTGGAGAGGATATCAGCGAAATGGCCATACTTACAAAAATACTTGGAACATTGCCACAGAAATACAGATCATTGCGTCAAGCATGGATGTCATTAGATCCCAAACAACAAACTTTAAATAACTTAACTGCTCGTCTATTAGACGAAGAAGCAAGTTTGGCTTCTGTTGAAGAACAAGAGACAGCTCTTCTTGTTACCAATAAGGGATGGAAGAATCGGTCAAAGCAAAATGAGCCAAAGGCATCTGGTAGTGATATAAATCAAAATAAAACTACTAAACATAGATTTGAATGTTATAATTGTGGAAAAAGAGGACATTTTTCTAAAGAATGTCGATATCCAAAGAAAAATAAATCAAGAAAACCTCAACAAGAAGGTTTAGATATGTTGGCATTTAATGTAGAAGACAGTTCCTGTAATCCTGAAGAAGACACTTGGATATTGGATAGCGGTGCCTCTGCGCACATGACATTTAGAAAGGACTTCTTTTATGAATTATTTGAATGCAACCAGAAGTCACTGACATTAGGAAACAAACAATCTGTGGAGGTGTCAGGCATCGGCAAAGTGTCAATAAAAAGATACGTCAATGGCCAGTGGGAGACTGGTGAACTGCATGGTGTATTGTATGTTCCAAGTTTGCGAAGAAACTTATTCTCAGAAGGTGTTATAATACGGAAAAACTACATTATAATTAAGAAAGATACAAGTGCTCTAATATATAAAGAAAATAAAGTTGTAATGAGTGCAAAAATAACAGAAAATAACTTGTATGAGTTGAAGATAAAAGTAGTGGTTCCAGAGACCTGTAATTTGGTTCAAAATGATCAAAGTGATATCAAAATGTGGCATGAACGGCTGGGACATTTAAACCTAAAACAAATAAAAAACATGTGTACTAATAATGTGGTTGAAGGTTTGAGAATTAATGACAGTGATCAAAAGAACTTTATTTGTGAGGCATGTGCATATGGGAAGCAGTGCAGGTTTCCATTTCACAAATCTATAAGGGGAGAACTACAGCCTGGTGACTTGGTGTACAGTGATGTCTGTGGACCAATGAGCTGCACATCAGTTCAGGGTATGAGATATTTTGTGTTATTCAAAGATGCAGCTACAAGTTACAGGCATGTATATTTTATTAAAAACAAAAGTGATGTCATGGATATGTTCAAGAAATATAACAGCATTGTTAAAAATAAATACATGCATAGTGTTAGAATATTACACACAGACAATGGAGGAGAATATGTCAACAAAGTTTTTAAGGAATATTTGGACAAAGAAGGGATAATTCATGAGCTTACTGCTCCATACACACCAGAACAAAACGGACGGTCAGAGAGAGAGAATCGAACCATAGTAGAGAGCGCTCGCTCAATGTTGTATGCAAGAGATGTGCCACTATACCTATGGGCTGAAGCTGTGAACTGTGCAGTTTACATATTAAACAGAACATCCTCTAGCCAGACTCCTAATAAAACTCCTTTTGAGTTATGGAATGGTACCAAACCTCAGTTAGGACATGTTCATATTCCTGATCAATTAAGAACAAAATTGGATAAGAAAAGTGTGAAAATGATACTAGTTGGTTATGACAACACCAATTACAGAATGTATAATATAAATAAAAAGACAATACAAATATCAAGAAATGTCATCTTTGATGAACATCAAGTTACAGAAATAAGAAAGAATATTTCACAAATATACATTGGTGATGATGATAATAATGAGACAGTAATGCAGAATAATGAAACAGAAGTAAGCAAGACAGATAGTACATTAATTGAATCTTCAACGTCTGAGTCTGAAGATAGTCTGTTGAGTTGCAACAGTGATGATCCGTCATATGAACCACCTCAACAAAAAGGGAACAGATCAAATAAGAACATAACTTTCAGGCCAAGAAATAATAGACGTATGGAAGCAAACCTAGTTGAGCTGTCAGTGCCTCAAACGTATGATGAAGCATTAAAGTGTCCACAGAAGAATGAATGGTCAGAAGCCATCAAAGAAGAATTATCTGCACATGAAGAAAACAAAACTTGGAGTATTGTTGAAAGATCTGGTCAGCGAACTCTTACTACTAAGTGGGTTTTTGCGTTCAAGAGGAATGAGAATAATCAAGTATGTTATAAGGCTCGCTTATGTGCACGAGGGTTCACTCAGATTGATTTTCACTGAATGTTAAGTAAAGTAACAAATGTAATGTGCATCTTATTAATAGAAGAAATATTAGAATACATACATTGTTTTCGTTTCCAAACCCATATTCCAATATTAAGCAACAAGGATATGTACTTTTGGACAGGACGCAAATGCGAACAGTTTGATTCCATATTAGAACAAACACCCTCACTAAGTGGGAGGTGCAAGGAGCCTCGTACTGCGTTAGGCATATATCTGACGAAACTACGTACCGGAGACTCAGATGAAAGACTAGCGACGTTATTTAATATGTCACGAAGAAAACTGGAACGTTTACTAACTATTTTGCGCGAATGCCTCATGAATGAATATGTAATATTACACTTGGGAGTGGACCATATGAATAGAAACGACGTTTTAGAAAAGAACCTCACTATACCAAGAGGGTTATTTGGCAATGAAGAAAACAATAAAGCTATCGTTATATGCGATGGGACTTATATATATATATCAATAAAAGCTCGAACTTTTTGTTCCAGCGTCTATCTTATAGCTTGCATAAGTTCCAGAACTTGTTGAAGCCGTTTTTAATTGTGTGTTCCAATGGCTATATAATCGATGTTTTGGGACCATACGCTGCCACTAAGACTGATGCGAACATCATGAGTGATATAATGAATGATGGAGAAAACCCATTGCATTGCTTTCTTCAACCGAACGATGTCTTCATATTAGATCGCGGCTTCCGGGACAGCTTAGATGCTATCGAAGTATGGGGATATGAATCCTACGTTCCACCATCTAAAGACAGATGGGAGACACAGCTAACTACTGAGCAAGGTAATGAAGCTCGATCAGTTACACTATGCCGGTGGGTAAAAATATTTTAATAAAACACTACCAAAAATGTTCATTGATTTTAAAATCGCCGCAGCTATGTTTAATAACTTCCACATACCCATCGATAACAACATTCACGCAGAGGCCTTCCTAAACATAATCAGGGAGAAAATAGATTCCCCGAATCTACTTTATGATTATGTTGAAAGAAAACATTTGAATAACCGAAGAGCGGATTTTCAAAGAATAGAAAGTCACGAAATACAGAACTTCCCACTACTGACGGAAGAACAGATTATTTTACTTTCATTGGGCACCTATCAACTGAAGCTAGCCCGATCCTACTGCAGCGAGCATTTATCAAATGGACTATACATTCTACAAGTATATAGAGAAAGCGCACTCCAAGATTTAAATGAATATGGTATAAACGAAGATGCCTGGCTTTTACGCGGACGCATACAGTCGCGTCACGTACGGTCAAGAACGTATTATTGTTATGTATTAGTAAAAAACAATGTTAATGAAAACGAAACCAATATCCATAACATTTTATGCAATTATTACTGCACGTGTTTGACCGGACGACGAAAAATCGGCACTTGTGCTCATATAGTTTCAATCGTGTGGTATCTAGGATATGCCAGACATGTAGGCTTCACTGCTCCTGCAGCGTTCCTCAACGATGTCATTATTGTTGATAATAATGTTTAAAAAAATAAATAACGTTTCTTACTTTTTCTATTTTTTTTTATTCCTGAGTGTTTATTCATTTTAGTATCTATTAATCAACAAACACAGGATTCTATAGAAGAAAATTATATAATATCACCATTATCTTAACAAAATGAAACAAAAACAAAAAAAATACTTAACACAAAATAACTCCGTTCCGACAGCAAATGGAGACAAGCGACTCGGTTATCACTAATCCTTGTAAAAAGACCTTTCCAATGATATATATATTATGGCTATTGGACCGAGTACCAGGCTTCATATATTTTTGCCCATGATCCTTTGAGGCCCTCATAGTAAGCCCTTTGTGTCACACGGTATAGTTTCAAAATTCATTTATTTACTTTACCCGTCCGTGTTTGGATCACAAAATTTCATGTGTACCAAATTTCAACTAAATCGGCCCGTTAGATTCAAAACAAATTGTGACAGACGGACCGACAGACACACGAGTGATCCTATAAGGATTTCGTTTTTTTAGCGGACTTCAAAAAAAGGTGTCTCAATTCGACCGTATATATTAGGTTGGGGAAAAAGTCTTTTCGCATTATACACACATCAAAAGTGTCTAGGGATCAAGCATTTTTATGCGGATTTCTTGAGATTGAGATGTGGCTTTGTAATAAATTTATGATTTTATAAATTTATATGGATCCTTTTTGGTGCATTTCATAATTTGAATCAGGAACTGTGAATCAAATTCGAGTAAAAGATGAAAATCAGCTGTCAATATTTTCCCTATAAAAACATACAACGCATTGAAGACATTATTAGTGCTACTGTTTCCCTACTACTGATTAAAACCAACGTTATTATGGAGCGGCGACGTCATTTAAGCAGGGAAGAAATGCTCAGAGCCGTGGGAATGATAGAAGCTGGTTCCCGGCAACGTACTGTGGCTTTAGCTCTGAATACAAGTCAGAGTGTTATCAGTCGACTTTGGACACGTTACCGAAGCACTGGTACCGTGGCTGAGCGCCATGGAGGACGGTATCGCTGCACCACACGGAGACAAGACCGATACATTCAAATCTTAACTCGAAGAGCTCCAACTATAACCGCCATGATGTTAGCCGTGAGGCTTCATCACTCTTCAGGGAACTTAATTAGCGACCAAACAGTCAGAAACCGCTTGCATGAAGTGAACCTTCATTCCCGAAGACCGCTACGGGGACCACCTATAGCAATGCACAATCGTAGGATTCGATATCAATGGGCTCTTGAACACAGAAATTGGGCAGAAGAACAATGGCGTTTCGTGTGCTTTTCTGATGAGTCTCGTTTTGGTATGAGACCGGATACAAGACGTATACGACACTGGAGAACCCCTGGACGCCAACAGCGATTAAAATCCTGCCAGGAAGTCCATCCTTATGGTGGTGGAACGTTCCTCTACAAGTGCAAATCGGTCCCTTATTTCAGTTAATGCATGATAATGCACGACCGCACACCGCAAGAGTTGTAAGACAGACTCTCGCCGCAGCTAACATCAATGTCCTGCCCTGGCCTGCTCAGTCGCCAGACTTGAACCCGATTGAGCATGCATGGGATATGCTACAGAGAAGAGCTCTGCCGAATATGGAGGGTATCCAGTCGCAAGAAGACCTTTTTTTGTTGTTGCAACGAACATGGGCGGCCATTCCACAGCGTGATTTGGATGAACTCATTTTGAGTATGCCAAACCGATGTTCTTGTGTTGTTAGTGTTCGCGGTAGAAACACGGATTATTAATTGTTTAAGTTACCCAATAAAACTTTAAAGAAAACTGTTATTTCAGTCTTTTTTTCGAACTTTAATGTTAGTGGTTCAAATGTCAAAAATCCCTTTATTAGGAAAATGGCAAATTTCTTTATTAATGCAAAGGTGACTTGGTTTATCGTTACAGTGACAAACGAAAACACTTTATTTGATGAATCCTTAAAGAAAATTTTAATTAATATCAATCAGGAGAAAAGTTATTGCAAAAATATATGTTGATCCCTAGACACTTTTGATGTGTGTAGTATGTATGAACTTAAAATAAAATATCTTTGGTTATACTATTTGTATCTGGCTGGTTTTGGTATCATTGAAAGTTTAAATTTTAAAGAACATAATTCCAAATTCAAATTAGGAAAAAGTGTGATTTTCATTTGTTTTTCGTACTGTTAAGATGAGTGAATCTAATGAAGAAACTCGATACGTTTTAAAAGTTTACTACAAAAAAGGTAAAAATGCAACGCAAGCCGCGAAAAAAATTTGCGATGTTTATGGACCCAATGCAGTGTCTGTGAGAGTAGCACAAATTTGTTTTAAGCGTTTTCAATCCGGAAATTTTGATGCCAAAGATGCACGACGCTCTGGTCGCCCTATCACGGATAAACGGATGCCATTTTTGAAAAAGTGGAGCAAGGTCGGCATATCAGTAGTTACAACGTAGCTGAAGAACTGGGAATGAAAGAAACCTAATGAACCGTGTACTCATTTGTGATTCTTTATTACGACGTAATGAAACCGAACCATTTTTGAAGAAGCTACTAACTGGAGATGAAAAGTGGATCACGTACGACAAGAACGTGCGAAAAAGGTCGTGGTCAAAGGCCGGTCAGGCTTCACAGACTGTGGCGAAACCCGGGTTCACTCGCAACAAGGTGATGCTGTGTGTGTGGTGGGATTGGAAAGGCATTATTGATTATGAGCTGTTACCACCAGGCAGGACCATCGATTCTGAACCCTTCTACGAACAACTGATAAGATTAAAGCAAGAAGTTGAGAGAAAGCTGCCGGAATTAATCAACAGAAGGGGTGTGGTTTTTCATCATGATAACGCTAGACCTCACACATCTTTAGCCACTCAGCAAAAATTAAGAGAGTTTGGCTGGGAGGTGTTAATGCATCCGCCGTATAGTCCTGACCTTGCACCTTCAGATTTCCACCTGTTTCGGTCTCTTCAGATTCTTTAGGCAGTGTCAGGTTAACATCACGAGAGGACTGCCAAAACCACTTGTCGCGGTATTTTGATCAGAAGTCCCAAAATTTCTATAGCAATGGGATCATGTCCCTACCTACAAGATGGCAGAAAGTTACCGAACAAAATGGTACCTACATACTTTAGATAAATGTAAATAATGTATATTAAAAAATGTTTTGAATTTTCTTAAAAAATGCGAAGAAACTTTTTCCCCAACCTATTATATTTCTTTTATGTGTGTTCGCGGATAACTTCGTCGTATTTGAACCGATTTTGATGATTCTTTTTTTGTTGGAAAGGAGATATCCCAAGGGTGGTACCATGATAAGGAAACCAGGATCTGATGATGGCATCCCAGAGAAATCCAGGGGAACCTTCAAATTTTATAGGCACACCTATAGCCATTTGGGTATTTTTTATAGTAACTCGTGCATTTGCTCCCGGAAAACACCATTTGGTAAAGTGGAACTGATGAGGAAGACCACAGATGGCCATCGGAACTACTCAATAATACGTATTTCACGGGTGGCGATTCGATTATTGCTAAGCAATTTATGCTCATACAATACATATGACTTCACCATCAGTTCCAGTTCTCCTGGTTCTTTACTGGGAGAGCTCCTCAACAATTAACGTCCTTGTATCGGGAAAATCAATATTTTGTAAAATGTGATGAGCTGTTGACATTAGGCTATTGTAACTAATAAAACACGTTCTTGTGCTTGACTGCTTGCCACAGAGTAAATGTATTTATTATGA
This sequence comes from Cosmia pyralina, assembly GCA_946251885.1. NCBI lineage: Eukaryota > Metazoa > Arthropoda > Insecta > Lepidoptera > Noctuidae > Cosmia > Cosmia pyralina. The sequence goes on along the minus strand of OX276348.1, from coordinate 568,655 downwards.
CACATAACACACATGCAACACACTGTTGATTGAGCCAGTAACATACTTATTTTGATACTAAAACTAACAGTAACTTAGATTAATTACAGACTGACCCACTAAAAACTGAAAAATAAAAAACTTTTTTACAAAAAAAAACAACCGACTTCCAAAAAAATACTACAAAGTGAAAAATAACTTTAATTTCGGAAGTCGGTGGCAAAAACTAAAATACAGATCTAAAGACACCGACTTCCGAAATTAAAGTTATTTTTCACTTGGTAGTATTTTTTGGAAGTCGGTTGTTTTTTTTTTGTAATTTTTTTTTTATCCTTTTGAGGTACGGAACCCCAAAAACTATGTTAGTAACCAACGATTCAAACACTACTATAAATAAACTAGCTTTTGCCCGCGGCTTCGCCCGCGTGGATGTCGGAAAATATCCCACGGGATCAAAAATCCTTCCTTATTCATTGTCTACATTATAAAGGAAAGCTCTGTGCAAAATTTCAGCTTTCTAGGTCCAAGGGTTTGGGCTGGGCGTTGATGAGTCAGTCGGTCAGTCAGGACTTTTCTTTTTATATAATAATATAGCTTCTGGCCGTAACTTCATATGTGTGGTATTTCTTGTTCCCCCAACCCACCCAGTCGCATCGCATTGCCTGCCCGCGCTATTAGTTCGTTTTCTCTTAGGCATTCTTTCTGACTTTTTTTTTTTGCTCGGCACCTAGGAGTCCTAGAGTGATGTTAAATATGCCTATAGCCTTCCTTAGGAATTGGGCTATCAATTGAAAAAAAAAAGTCCGACTGGTAGTTACAGAGAGTACCGCGTTCAAACAAACAAAAAAAAAGTGTATATGTCAGCTCCGATGCACAACTGGAGTTAATTCCTGTTTTTTGTATTATTCCGACTTTCCATTTTTCAGTCATTTTAGTCGGGCTGGGTTTCTTCAATGAATCAGTGCTATATAAAAAGCAACTTTAAAACTTTTTGTGTAAAGGCACTCGTCCCCCCCCTCTGGTGAGAGGAACCGACCTCCTCTCCTTCTAAACCCCCTCACCCCACGTCCTCTCCCTCTAAACCCCACCCCGCTCCCCCTCTCCCTCTCCCTCTACCCCACTTATCACCCCTCCTCTGTCTCTCTAACGTCCTCTCACCCCACCCCCTCACCCTCACCCTCCACATGCCAAACCCCCTCCCCTTCTCACCCCCTCACTACATTCCCTTCCCGCAAACCTATCCCCTCCCCATCTCATACCCCCTTCACCGCTTCCCCCTTTAACTCTCCCCCTCGTCAACTCTTCTCCCCTCCACCTCCCTCCTCTCCTTCCCCTCTTCCCCCTTCTCCCCCCTCCTATTCCTCTCCCCCCTCACCAACCCCTATCTCTCTCCTCCTCCATCCATCACCCTCCCCCTCAGCCTTCTCACCACCCCTCCCCTCCTTCACCCTCTCACCCACCCTCTCAACACACCCTTCCCTTCCCCTTTCCCTGATCACCACCCCTTCTCCTTCTGTCTCCCCTCTACCCTTCCCTTTGGGTTAGTTTTGAAAAACTATTAATGACAAACTTTATTACTTACTTAGGCAAGTATTTGTGCCAAGTTTCAAGTGAATTAACCAAATGAATAAGAATTTTCATATAAACTATATTCCCTGGTTTCACCCCCCCCCACAGGGGTGGAATTTAAAAAATCGCTTGGGATATTTCGGTAACTTGACTGAAAGATTATTTACACCAATTTTTTTAGTTAATCAAGCCCCGCAGTAAAATCCTGCCCTGTAAAATTTACCTCCCACCAAGGTACTCCTTGAGGTCCCTTTTCACCCACTTAGAGGTAAATTTTCGAAAAACTTTGTGATTCACGTTATTTTTCATTTTTGGTCTCAAGTATAAATGCTGAGTTTCGAGTTAATCGGACCGCGCGTTAAAATTTTTCCATACAAACTTTGAGCACCCCCTATTCCTTCTTAGGGAAACTTAAGGTTTAGGAAAACTAAAAATGACATACTTTATAATTTACTTAGATTTTCAAGTCTATTAACTCAAGGAATAAGATTTTTCAAATAAACTTTCATCCCCTATTTGAACCCCTTAGGGATGGAATTTCCAAAAATCCTTCCTTATTCCTCGTCTACGTTATAAAGGGAACCTCTATGCAAAATTTCAGCTTTCTAGGTCCAAGAGTTTGGGCTGGGCGATGATGAGTCAGTCAATCAGTCAGTCAGTCAGGACTTCTCTTTTTATTTATATAGATAGATTAAATGACAGAAGTACGAAAATCAAAATGTAAAATAATTTTTATCACAATCAACTTCAATGTTAGCTGGATTTGAACAGCGCAGACCATGCCGGGTGTCATTGGATTGTTATCACATAATCCATAGCCTGTATCGGCAGAACATTCCAGGCTAGTCTGATGACGGGCACTTCACATGCGAGAGATCTCATTCATCTCCGGCAGAAGCCTTTATCATCGGAGATACAACACTTGTGCTATAGCTCATAAATACGAGGGGGGATCAAAAAGTAGTGAGAACGACATACTCCTTGGTAAGAAAAAAAATAAATACTGGCAGGCATAGCTCAGACACATATTTGTAATATTAATAAAGAAAAAAATCTTCGATTCTCTTTTGTTTTTTTCTGAATGTAGTCATTTGTTTGCTTCGTGTCGGAACGTGTTCTCGAAAATGGAGAAAAACGAAGTGCGAGCCGTTATTAAATACCTCTGTTTAAAAAAGTTAACGATGCAAGAGATTCATTGCGATTTGCAGGCAACATTAGGAGAGTCTGCTCCGCCTTATTCCACTGTCGCAAGGTGGGCTTCTCAATTTCGAGTAGGGAGAACGAGCACGGAAGACGAACATCGTTGCGGCCGTCCATCGACGTCAGTCACCCAAGAAAATGTTGCGAAAGTCGAGAAAATTGTATTAAGCGTTCGTAGAGTTACCATCCGATACTTAATTCAAGAAACGAGCATTTCATTATGGAAGTATTCAATCCATATTGAAACAATCTTTGAATATGAGAAAAGTCTCCGCAAGATGGGTTCCGAGAATGTTAACCGACAGTCAGAAACAAAATCGACTTGACATTTCGAAGATATTGTTGGACAAGTTTCAAGAAGATTCTGAAAACTTTTTGTCTCGTTTCGTAACAATGGACGAAACATGGGTCCATCATTTTGATCCCGAGACAAAACAGCAATCTCCGCAATGGAAACGGCCATCATCACCGACCCCGAAGAAGTTTCGTGCCGTGGCATCGGCTGGCAAGGTTATGGCCTCAATATTTTGGGACTCAGAAGGGATATTGTTGATTGATTACCTGGAACGTGGAACCACTATTACAGGCCAAATATTATGCAGCTTTAATTCCTAAGTTGAGGAATGCCATCAAAAAGAAAAGGAGAGGGAAACTTCGAAGGGGCGTGCTGTTTCATCACGACCCGCGCACAGGTCGGCAGTTGCGATGGCTGCCATTCAGCAAGCTAGCTTCGAATTGGTTGACCACCCCCCTTATTCACCAGATCTGGCGCCTAGCGATTTTTATCTGTTCCCCAAATTGAAAGAATACTTAAGGGGAAACAGGTACGAAGACGATAACGAGGTGATGGATGCCGTGGAGAGCTTTTTGCAGGACCAAGACAAAACTTTTTTTTTGAATGGGATTGAAGTCTTGGAAAAGCGCTGGAATCGGTGTGTAGAGAGACTCGGAGACTATGTAGAAAAATAAATTATTAAGTTATCAATAGTCATTATAATCTATCTCATTCTCACTACTTTTGGATCCCCCCTCGTAAAGCCTCGAATTCACTAGGGCACAAATTGAATAGCATGGCGCGGCCTGACGACCGTGACGCGGGACGTCTCTATTGTGAATATCCTGGGGACAATGATGCACGGCGATTCAGTCCGAAGCTTAACGGTCAGTAAAATAATGTGTTTCTGTCCAGGTTGGGTGAAGGCACGTGCGAAATCGTGGCGATGTCGGACACATACAACGTGGCGCTGGCCTGGCTGTTGCTGGCCGACGTGCTGGCCACGCTGTGCCAGCTCGCGCGCGGCGACCTCACGCACCACTACATACAGATATACAGGTAACACACTGCAAGAGTACACAGTCCCATACAAATTAGTTCAGGCACTTTGTTTGAACCATTTCCCAAATCATTATTTAAAAACAAAATTAAATGTTGTAAAACTCTATATTAGGTGCCATCATCGTGGGTTCCGAAAATACAGGATGATTGCAAGGCGCTTATGCGCCTACTGATTATGTTATCATAATCAGTAGTACTGTAACTCACTTACAAGCATGCTAGAAAATGTATGCGCTTCGTAATCTTCGTGTTTTTGAATTAATACGAACGTCGCGCCACAGGGAAACCCGCGTCAGACGTAAAGCTTCTCATGTTTTGTACTGCTGCGCTTGCTCGTAGTGCACCTATCGTTGCGCTTTTTTTAAAGTTTTTTTAGTTTTCACTGTCGGGTTACCTACTGCGGTCGCAGATCGTCATCTGTCACTCAAAAGTTTTGAAAAGACTTTTGGAAGTGAATAGAGTTGTTAATCTAATTTAATTGAACTAATGTGTTAAAATCGTTTGTTTTTGTTTTTTTGTGAATGTGCATTCTATTTTTTAACCGACTTCAAAAAGGAGGAGGTTCTCAATTCGTCGGAACCTTTTTTTTTTTATGTATGTTCCCCGATTACTCGAAGATGGCTGGACCGATTTGGATTTTTTTTGTTTTGTTCGAGAGTGTATACATCACAGTTGGTCCCATATAAAATTGATTAACTTTGCTTCTGTAGTTTTTGAGTTAGCTTCAATAATACGTATTTTTTCCCCACTTTTATATGGATGATGTTCTAGTTTGTTTTGCAGGTAGTGGTATTTGAATTTGTGTGGGGTAGGTACACAACTAAAAAGTGAAAAATAAAAACTTTTTTACAAAAAAATACAACCGACTTCCAAAAACAACACTACAAAGTGAAAAATAACTAATTTCGGAAGTCGGTGGCAAAAAACGAAAATACATTTAACTAGACACCGACTTCCGAAATTAAAGTTATTTTTCACTTTGTAGTGTTGTTTTTGGAAGTCGGTTGTATTTTTTTGTAAAAAAATTTTAGACACTGACCTAAACAAGCGTCGAGCGGTTGACTGGGGTAGCAGGTACCCAACCCTATGCAAAAAAAAGGCTCGTGTCGTGTAGCCAGATTGGTTCGGTGAACTCCAACACCGAGTGAAACGTTATTATACTTTGACTATTTTTTGCTAACTTTGACTTGGCAAATCCAAGAACGTCGGCCGACAAATATTTCGACTTGGAATGATAAACTAAAACAGGACATAACTTATTTCGACAAGGAAATCTATTTTTGGATGGACACGGCCGCAGAACGAGATCAGATCAAGAAGGCTGCTAGCGATATTACAAGAAACTTGAAACGGATAGAAGCGAAACCGCAGACGAAGATAGCAACGTGTAACAGAGCATAGCAGTGACATAGAAAACAGGCGAGAAAGCAGATTAACCCCGCCAAAAGATTCACCGGTGAAGCTGGACTTGAAGGAACCTGGCGGCGATGTCGTTAAAAGAGCCCATCCATAATTATATCTCCCCCGCGCGGCAACGCCGACGCATGTCTAGGTCAACAAGAGTGACTAACAAAAGTATAAACAATGTCGAGTGTTGTTAAGTGCAACAGTTGTAACATAACTATCGGCGAACCTCTTGTAACAGCTCGATACTAGATCTCATCAGCTCGCGTACACTTGACAGAGAGCGCGGCTACGCGGAGCCGCTGGTGACGGCGACGCTGCGCCTGCTGCCGGACGAAGTGTTCGCCTCCGCCAGCGAGCACACCGGCGCCGCGCCTGCGCCGCCCGCCCACTCCGAGCTGTTCCTCAGCATCAAGCCCTTCTCTGTACATGGTGAGCGCACACTCTATCCGCAACTGCACAAGGATGGTACACGCAAAAAATTGTCGAACTAACGCCGTCATCTTGTTTTTTCAATAAAATTTAACAAACAAAAAAATGTGTACTAGCAAGCCCCTCTGTCAATGTCATTCAAACGCCAAAAGATCCTTGTAGCACTCTACTTAAAGAATGTACGGTTAAAAGGATACATCGAAGCGGTGTTTAGCTCGGTGGGAAAGTGAAATGGCGTTATGGCTGTCTAGTCTGTCACGCGAGATGACACGCACACCGGAACTAAACACGCTTCGTTTAAATGTAGATTTATGACAAAATGCTATACTTAAATCAATTTTAGCTTAGTAAGTTCTTAACATATTTAAATACCTTCGATTTAAACCAAATGTTACTGCACAATAAGGAACTGTACGTATAATCGTATAAAACAAGAAGTAGACAGTGCTACTTTGGATTTTTTTTTTCTATCGAAAAAGTTTTTAAGTACTTAATCATGTTTCGATTTTAGAACACTAGTAAATAATATAGTCAAATAACACATATGGAAAATCCAAATGATTTAACCATATACATTTGGTTTTATAGGAATTTTATAAACACAAAATGTATCGATGTATCCCCTTAAGAAGCGAAAACGTTAAACAATTGTCAAACACGTTCCGTCCTCACATAGCGTGCGCATGTCACATTTCGAACTGTCATTTTCATTCAAAATGTTGATTTGACATAGACTTAATTTATTGTACTGACTGTTTCCGTTTAAATTATTTTATTTTAATCTATATAAATAATGAGAAGTTCTGACTGACTGACTGACTGACTCATCAACGTCCAGCCCAAACCGTTGAACCTAGAAAGCTGAAATTTCGCACAGAGGTTCCCTTTATAATGTAGACAAGGAATAACGAAGGATTTCCCGGTAGGAAGTTCCCGTGGGATATTTTTCGACATCCACGCGGGCGAAGCCGCGGGGAAAAGCTATTCTTATATAATCAGAAAGTCAAAGCCCTTTAAATTAAAGTATCGTCCACTCACCCGTCCTCCGCTTCTCCGCACTATTGCTCTGCGAAAATGCTAGCGTACACTAGCCGGAGGTGACGTCGGTCGGGTGCGGTACGTCGGTGTGTCGGATGTCGTAGATGGATTGTTGAATCCGCTGTTTTAATTAACCGCTAGCCGTTTTAAAAAACAGTTACGTTATGAGTAAAACTGCTGACAAACGTTCAGCTGGATTGTCATTGAGTTACGTTTAACAAATTGCTAGCCACGTTCAGACGTAATGCAGATCGAATGGCTGATCTGCAGAAACAAAGCGTTTGGTGTGGCTTCTAATGCCGAATTAGTCGCAGTAACTGAGCTATGGCTCCCTGACCAATTGGTTTAGGTTAGGTTAACTGATATGCGAGCGAAGCGAGTGGTGCCGCGGTAGTGGCCGGCAGTGCTTCTTCAAGTTGCTCGTAGTTACTCGACTATTTAATATTTTTAGGACTCACTCATAAATTCACTCATATTTATTTCTGTTTTGGTCACCATTATTGTTGTTATGTCAACATGAAAATCTACAATCGTTTCATTTCACGCTGTTTTATTAGGTTGGGGAAAAAGTCTTTTCGCATTATAGTATGTATGAACTTAAAATAAAATCTCTTTGGCTATACTATTTGTATCTGGCTGGTTTTGGTATCATTGAAAGTTCACATTTTAAAGAACATAATTCCAAATTCAAATTAGGAAAATGTGTGATTTTCATTTGTTTTTCTTAATGTCAAGATGAGTGAATCTAATGAAGAAATTCGATACATTTTAAAATTTTACTACAAAAAAGGTAAAAATGCAACGCAAGCCGTGAAAAAAATTTGCGATGTTTATGGACCCAGTGCACTCTCACAGAGTAGCACAAATTTGGTTTAAGCGTTTTCAATCCGGAAATTTTGATGTCAAAGATGCACGTCGCTCTGGTCGCCCTATTACGGATAAAATGGATGCCATTTTTGAAAAAGTGTAGCAAGATCGGCATATCAGTAGTTACGACGTAGCTGAAGAACTGGGAATTGACCACAAAACAGTTTTGGCGCATTTTAATAAAACTGGGTACACAAAAAAGCTCGATATTTGGGTACCTCACGAGCTCACTGAAAGAAACCTAATGAACCGTGTACTCATTTGTGATTCTTTATTACAACGTAATGAAACCGAACCATTTTTGTAGAAGCTGATAACTGGTGATGAAAAGTGAATCACGTACGACAAGAACGTGCGAAAAAGGTCGTGGTCAAAGGCCGGCTAGGCTTCACAGACTGTGGCGAAACCCGGGTTAACTCGCAACAAGGTGATGCTGTGTGAGTGGTGTGATTGCAAGGGCATTATTCATTATGAGCTGTTACCACCAGGCAGGACCATCGATTCTGAACTCTACTGCGAACAACTGATGAGATTAAAACAAGAAGTTGAGAGAAAACGGCCGGAATTAATCAACAGAAGGGGTGTGGTTTTTCTTCATGATAACGCTAGACCTCACACATCTTTAGCCACTCAGCAAAAATTAAGAGAGTTTGGCTGGGAGGTGTTAATGCATCCGCCGTATAGTCCTGACCTTGCACCTTCAGATTTCCACCTGTTTCGGTCTCTTCAGAATTCTTTAGGCAGTGTCAGGTTAACATCACGAGAGGACTGCCAAAACCACTTGTCGCGGTATTTTGATCAGAAGTCCCAAAATTTCTATAGCAATGGGATCATGTCCCTATCTACAAGATGGCAAAAAGTTATCGAACAAAATGGTACCTACATACTTTAGATAAATGTAAATAATGTATATTAAAAAATGTTTTGAATTTTCTTAAAAAATGCGAAGAAACTTTTTCCCCAACCTATTACATAACCTCTAATCGTTGACTCGCTGAAATGCTAAACGTTTATGAAATTCTGCGTGTTAAAGTTCAATTGCTAATTATGGAAAATAGCCAAACGTCATTCAGCTGTTTTATGCACGGTGTATCAGAAAGGTGGTCAAACTTAAGGGCACACCAAGGAAGACCAGGCAAGGCAAGGAAGAGAGAGGGCAAGCGATACAGACCATCAAACTGACAACATTCTCCATGGGATCCACATCGTATTCAAGAAAACATTATCAGCTGTCCCTTACAAAAATTTTAAACCTACCTGACCCGAATGTACGGGACAGCTGATATTTTTTTTTCTCCATTACGATGTTGGTCCCATGGTGAAAATTGTTCAGTTTGATGGTCTCTCCACACCTTTAAGTTTGACCACACTTTTCTGATACACCCTCTATAACGAAGCTGTTTTGTAAAGCGGCTAGCGGTTACGTAAAACAGCGGATTCGACAATCCGTCTGCGACTTCGGCACTGTTGTGGGGCGTGGAGCTGTGTACTAACATGTGGGCCCCGCAGAGCCGGCGCGTGGTGCGGACATCTGCGCGCTAGCGTGTCGCGCGCTTTACCGCTGCGTGTGCGGCGCGGGCACCGGCGGCGCGCGCGGCTGGTGGGGCGCGGCGCCGGCGCGGGCCGCGCGCCTGCTGGAGCGCGTCGTGGTCGCCTACGTGGGCCCGCCCGCGGCCCGTGAGCAGCTCACGCACCTGCACCAGCGCGCGCACGAGATCGAGGACGCCGAGGTAGGTCACACGACACTGTGCGGGCCGCGCGCCTGCTGGAGCGCGTCGTGGTCGCCTACGTGGCTGCTTGACACGTCACTTGTTGTCAAATAATAACCTGCTTTATATCACTCACGCACACACACACATACTCACATACCTATGCAAACACCCACACGCACATAATACATTCGCTCGTACCTACACATATTCACATTTTTAACCTATTATTCTAGTTTGTAATCTATTTCCTGTGTTTAGTATAAATTCTAGAACGCTATCGTCCTTTTCCTGAGGTGGGCGTTAATTCCTTCGACACAGTATTTTACTAATGTAGGTATTATCGCACTAAATGTTTTTGTCATACTGTGTTTTTGTTCAATAAAGAATTTATTTATTTTATTTATTTATTTATTTATCCCCCAGATCCGTATCGCGTGGTCGTCGAACGAGGTGACGTGCGTGTACAACGTGGAGGAGCGGCTCATCGAGCTGCGCGTGTGGCTGGCGCGAGCGCACCCGCTGGCCGCGCCGCGCCTGGCGGCCCCGCACGCGCAGGGGCCCGGCGCCAATACGCACTGGGTGGCGTTGTACCTGTCCTACCAGGTACGTGCGTGAACAACGTGACGCCAGCGGTTTGAGAGCAGTATCATGTACCGTACCCGGTCGGTAAGTCGGACTCCGAGGATACTGCGCTTCATCGCTCGCTGGCAAACCTCGCCTTGGACCTCTGCGAAAATGTCAAACACCAGGCTTGAGCGCCGTATGAGCGGATATGGAGAATGTACATGTGCATTCATTTGCGTTCATGGCTAATTGGAAGATTTCCTTCATAAGGGTTTTCGTTGACCAATAGCTCTTCCATACGATTTCGGTGCAGCTTTGGAGCAACTTTTTTTTCGTGTCTCGCCTGAAACGAGGCCATTTGGCCGAGGTAGAGTATTCTGGGACATAATAAATGCAATGTCATCCACACCCCGCACATACTGTTTTTAGTGGGCGCTTTTAGACACGTTGACCAAGACCAAGTTCAAGGCTTGCCTTGTTCAATTCATTTCGGCTAATTCAGCGGCCGAAGATGAAAACAGTACAATATCGTTGGCGAAACGCAGGTTGGTCAACCTTTTTTCGCCAACGACTACTATTGGACCAAATGTCGGAAAGGTTTTAAAAAATCTGTTCAAGTGTGGCACTGAACAGCTTAGGGGACAGCAGCTCTTTAGATAGGGAAGGATGGTCCAGCTGTGGGGATTTTGATAGCTGTACTATTGTGATACATGTTCTGCAGGATATTTATACAAAATGGATACAAAGTCTGTTAGCTCATAAGACTAATTTAATAAATAAATAAATAAATACATACAACAATAAATGAAAACACTAGTAGTACTAATGCATAGCAGGTTATAGGAACTATCCTAACATTGAATGATGTCACGACAATGTAACTTCACACTAGCGCCGTACATTGTCCGAATCGCGCGACAAGGACGGGAATGATCCAAATTTAAAGCGTGTAGCTTCTCCATATTTCCATCGATTTAGCAGATTTTTTCGATTATCTCATTTTAAAATACTTATTTGTTCGGACATTTCTAAAATGAGTCACCATTTCTAAATATTTATTGTAAGCGTGGCCCTTTTATAAGCAAACGATTATCATCATTATAATATTCTGAGTGTGCGCTACACCGCTACAGAACGGCACGCTGCTGAACGCGCTGAAGATGTGGACGCGCGCGGTGAGCGCCCGCGTGGAGCAGTCGCCGCAATGCTACATCTGCTATTGCCGCCTGCACCCCAACAACGGCCGCCTGCCGCGCGTGCTGTGCTACCAGTGCAAGAACAAGTTCCACACCATATGCCTGGTATGCTATACTTCATTCATTAGTGTTGCTCGATTTTCATCTTGTCTCATGGTAAATATACAGAGTGGTACATCGCTATAGAAATAACAAAACACTAATTGTTCCATGCGATTTTGTACAATTAGTATCGGGTTCCAGGAAGCACTGTACTTTATGGACCGGCATTTTTTATAGTACCAAAACTAGGTACCGAGAAAAAAATCGCCAGTTTCTTTCGGGATTTGTGGGATAGTGGGAGTATATATTAAGGGTGTGAAAGATCACGTGGTGTGTCTAAATTTGTATCCAAGTAATAATAAGGCGTAGTCGACGGAACCCCGCATGGCAGGGTTCCTATTTCCGGGCGGTTAAAAAAATAACTACGAAGGGGATGGCATACCTAACCTGTCCTAGTCGGGGCCCCCAAGTCACGAGCTCGCACTTGCATCCAAAGTTCTCCTAGGAACAGTCGTAACATTGCCTTTGTATTGTAAACATACGATGAGTGAGAACTGTGAAGCGTTAGCGTCACGGTCACTTACATTCGATGACGTTTCGTTACCCACTATTTTTTAAAAGTACAAATAAAATTTTATTATTTTTAATTTCATTAATTATATTATTTGCTTTATATTGAGTTCATTGCGGTAGCAGCTATTTAAGAATGAATTAAAGTAAAATATTTATACTAAAAACTTTAAAATCCGCAGTCACTTTGTCTGAACGTAAAACGGAACAACCTAGGAGTGAAATTCGTACATTTTCTGTGGTAAAACGTCAATGATAATACGTAAAAAGTTGTTTTTTTTTTAAACTGATCTGATGTTGGAGCCGGATGGTGGGCACAGGAACTCGGTAATAAAACGACGCAACCCTATCGAGTTTGGGCTCGTCTTGACGAGGACTCTGGTCCTAGATGATATCCAGACTAATAGTAATAACGTTTGCTAGCTACGACATTTTGCAAAAGCGAAGCGATGAAGCAATCAATACGCAAAAAAAATGTGAAGCTTCTCACGCGCGGTCCATAAAGTACAGTGGAGCCATACATCACCTTGTACGTATTTATTCAAAATCAAAATATTTTATTTCACATAAACCTACATGAAACACTTAAGAAACGTCAGAAGCTAGGTGCACGGTTCAAATTGGTCCTTTCCTATGGAGATATTATTACTTTTCTCCTATATTCATTCAATCATCTTCATTTTCATTCCCATATCCCAATTTATTTGGGTCGGTGCAACATGTCTTTTTCGTCAATACTTCATTGAGTACACATTATAACTTACATTTTTAAATATTAGTCATTAACATTTTAAAATATAAAAAATTGTAGCCCACCGGTATCGGGAACAGGGTCCATAAGCTACCGGTGGTCACTGTGGTCAGGGTTCCAGAGAGAGGAACCTCGTGTGGCTCAAAGATTTTATCGTAAACTCATCGATATAGCTCTTGGCCTATCCTTAAAAATTGAACTCATTATATCTTCTAAACTTTGGACCCGACTAAATCTGTGACTTGGCGCAAACTTGCGACTAATCAGCGACTAAATCTGGGAGAAAACAGATCTTTGCTAGGTGACCTAATTTTTGAGATATAAATGTGGCCAAGCTGGGGAGACGCTCTCCAGATCGGCCAACTATGAACCCTTATAACTTTTGAACCAGTGACCGACAAATTCTGATATTTGGCCGCAAATTTCGACTAATTAGCGACAAATTGTTCATGTTATCAAAGTGAATATCCCTGATGGTGGCCATGGCAGTGTCAGCCACACGAACCTCGTAACAATACGAGCCGGGATTATTATTATTATAAGCCTATGTTGTCCCTCTGCAGAGCAAGGGCCTCTCTTCTCTCTTTCCACTTTTCCCGGTCGCGTGTTTACGTTTCCGTGTTCAATAGGAGGCAGTACTGCCTTGAAACACGCACGAGTTTGTTACGCTAACTCCCTTTCCAAATTCGTGTTCAGTTTAAGGCACGTGTCCTCCAAACGCGTACGGGTTTGCAGCGCAACTGTTCTTCCAAACATGTGTTCAAGACGATGCATTGAGCTTAGCTATAAAGTTCGCGCGTCCTCCAATCGCGCACGGGTTTGTAACGGAAACTTTTCTTCCAAACACGTGTTCAAGGCGATGCATGGAGCTTAGCTATAAAGTTCGCGCGTCCTCCAATCGCGCACGGGTTTGTAACGGAAACTTTTCTTCCAAACACGTGTTCAAGGCGATGCATGGAGCTTAGCTATAAAGTTCGCGCGTCCTCCAATCGCGCACGGGTTTGTAACGGAAACTTTTCTTCCAAACACGTGTTCAAGGCGATGCATGGAGCTTAGCTATAAAGTTCGCGCGTCCTCCAATCGCGCACGGGTTTGTAACGGAAACTTTTCTTCCAAACACGTGTTCAAGGCGATGCATGGAGCTTAGCTATAAAGTTCGCGCGTCCTCCAATCGCGCACGGGTTTGTAACGGAAACTTTTCTTCCAAACACGTGTTCAAGGCGATGCATGGAGCTTAGCTATAAAGTTCGCGCGTCCTCCAATCGCGCACGGGTTTGTAACGGAAACTTTTCTTCCAAACACGTGTTCAAGGCGATGCATGGAGCTTAGCTATAAAGTTCGCGCGCCCTCCAATCGCGCACGGGTTTGTAAAGGAAACTTTTCTTCCAAACACGTGTTCAAGGCGTGTTCATGGAACGTTCACGTTCACGTGCTCATGGAACTTAGCCATAAGTTCGCGCCTAAAGTTCACCGCTCGCGTCTCGCCACTTCGTCACTCGCATTCGTTTAAAATAATTAAATAAGTACTAGATTATGGAACTGTTCAAAGATAAATTGCTAATATTTTGAATAATTAAAACTTTTTGTCATAAGGTCTCTTCGTCACCATCATATTTCACGACTTCAAAATTGTCCACAATTCCACTAATATGTTCTTTAATAGTTCCATATTAATCGAAAGCACACTATAAATATAACCTCAAAATGTTCTAATGGTATAAATACACTTTTGCTTGTAATTACTTGTCACCACAGTCATCAAACACAAAAATGCCCTCGGACAAACAAAACACGGATTTGTGGCGCTTAAAACTGAACACGAATTTGGAAAGGGAGTTAGTGTAACAAACCCGTGCGTGTTTGACAAGAAAACATTGTTACCCTTACTTATTACGTAAATAAATATTATACGTCAATAAACAACTCTTTGATGTGACCAACTGTATGCTAAATTTACACGTTCATTTCGCAGCGCAAGTGGTTCGCGACCAGCAACAAGTCCAACTGCCCGCTGTGCCGGTCTGCGTTCTGATGCAGCCCGTCTGACGCGAGCCACACTCACATTAACACATCGTCGAAAAACTCATTTGACTTATTGGTGTACGCATTGGCGAAACGGAGCTGCGTGATATTTATCGTCTTCCAGGGAATTCTTCCACGTCAACCTCGCCGCGCCCAATAATAGCGGAATTCTCGAGTGTGCAATCTAAGCAGACCATTCTCTCTGCTGTGCGTGCGTATAACAAAGGAAAAGGAAAAGACGATAGATTAAACACTGTAGTCATGGGCTTGCCTGGAGTTCGGCAACCCGTGTACATCTCTGAACACCTACCATCAAACACCAAAAAGCTCTTTTACCAAGCCAGGGAGTTCGCCAACAAAAACACCTATAAGTTCTGCTGGATATCCAATGGCAATATATTCCTGCGCAAGATAGAGGGAGACAAACAGATTCTTGTACGCTCTGAAAAATGCCTCACTAACCCGGATAACCTAGATCACATCATCTGACCATCACTGAATGTTCCTATTTTTTGTATTTTTTCTTTAGTACTCATCCTTTGTTTATTTTTCATTATTGTTTTAAAATTAACTTTTTCACCACACAATACAGTTTTACCTACAATTCTCTTATACACCTTACATACAACAAAACAACGTACACAAACTATATACACACAAGTCTACACACTAAAATATAAAATACTTTATTCCATCACCATACACGCTAATACAATATGTACCTGTCAATTTGCTACCTACCATAAAATATCAGTAGCTCAAACACTATTATTCATAAATATATTGTTTCGTAAGTCTGCTACACAGCATGTAATACTAACCTTTTTAACCGACTACGGCAAAGGAAAAGGGAAGGTTATAATTTTTATAAAAATTATTATTTTTTTTTTTTTTTTCTTCCATTTACAATCGGTCTCCATCGTTTTTGCCTCCTTCCTCGGTCAACTTTCTGGCATATCCTATTAATTACAAATGGCTAATATAGATATTATTAATGATGAACTAGACGCGCTTCTTATTTCTAAATCTTTCAAGTGTCTACCTGAGAGTTGCGCGCAGTTTATGAAAGACCCGACAAACGGTTTAAAAGTATTACATCTTAATATACGAAGCATTTGTAAAAATTTCGATGAAGTTTCTGTGCTTATGCGATTATTGGGTTTCCAGTGCGACGTGCTTGTTCTCTCCGAGTGTTGGTTAAGCAAACTTTCACATTTGCCGAGCCTGGATGGCTTCACGTCATACTACACTAAAAACACATACAACCAAAATGACGGGTGTGCTATCTACGTTAAATCTTCCCTTAATGCTGACGTTACGGAACCACATTTTGCTGACGCGAACTGTCTTATTTGTCGCATAGAGGATGTTACAATAGTAGCTATTTATCGCCCTCCTTCATTCAAAAACATCAACAATTTTATTGACAGCCTAGATAACGTGCTCAAACTAACAACTCCTTCCGTGGTCCTGATCGGAGATATCAATATTGATATTAAGACTGACAACATTGATAGTCACTCAGATGAGTATTTAACCTGTGCTGCCTCTAACGGTCTTCTCCCAGCTCATCACTTTCCGACACGGCTCTCAAACTGCTTAGACCACGTTTTACTTAAAACAAATAAATCTGCTACGACTTTCGTTATTGAATCATCCATAACAGATCACGAACCGCTGCTATTGTTTTTACAAACCAGGAGTGCCAACTCAGATGTGATCCGCACTAGATTAAAAATAAACTACGAAGCTGCTATTGAGAATATCAAAACACATGACTGGTCTCCAACGCTGTCAATCACTGATCCTAATGTTGCTGCAGATGCTTTAGTAGGTAATCTCTCCTCTATTGTCCTAAAGCATACCCGGGAACAAACTGTTCCAAGAAGAGAACGTAATTTGAAGCCCTGGATTACGCCAGGCCTACTCCGCTGTATACGACATCGCGACCGCATGCATGTCAAACTCAAAAAGTCGGATGATAATTTAATATTAAATATCACCTACACTCGCTATCGCAACTTTTGTAATTCGTTATTGAGAAAACTTAAACGCTCGTATGAAAAAGAACAGTTTCGTAATGCAAAAAATAATGTTAAAGCGACTTGGAATGTTATTAAGAAAGTCTCAGATTTTCAAACTCAATCTTCTCCCTCTTTTGACTTGTTACATTTACTTGATAATCCTAAATCCTCACTTAATCATGTCAACAACTTTTTTGCTAATGTAGGCAGTAACTTAGCGTCGAAATTTAAAACACCTCCAATAGTGCCCAATTGTTTATCAAGTTCAAATTCTAGTAGCTCAATGGCCCTCTTCGAGGTAACCGAAGACGATGTTGACTCCATTATTTTGGGTCTTAGATCTGACTGTGCTACTGGGTCAGACTGTATACCGTCTAAAATAATAAAGGCTTCGAGATGCGTATTGGTTCCGGTTATTACACATATCTGTAATTTGTGTATAACGGCAGGTGTCTTTCCAACAGCGTTTAAAAAAGCAGTAGTTCACCCCATTCACAAATCTGGTCGCAGAGATGACGTCAATAACTACCGTCCAATCTCGATTCTAACAGCGATGTCAAAGATCCTAGAACGAATACTGAATAAGAACCTGACCAGTTTTCTCGACGCAAACAAAATCTTAGCGAATAACCAATATGGTTTCAGAAATGGAGTTAGTGCCGAGGACGCAGTCATGGATTTATCGAGTCACGTGGCTAGAACGCTTGATAGCAAACACAAGTGCCTGGGAATCTTCCTTGACCTGTCAAAGGCATTTGACACCGTTTCTGCAGAAACCTTATTGAGTAAGATGGAAAGCATCGGTATACGTGGGCACCCTTTGAAAATCTTCGCAGATTATCTCAGCGATCGTACCCAAATGGTGAAAATCGGCCCACATGAAAGTGATGTGCTGTCAATCACTTACGGCGTTCCGCAAGGCAGCATTCTCGGGCCTACTCTCTTTCTCATTTATATAAATGAGCTCTGCAAACTGCCTCTCGATAATTGTAAGATATTTGCGTATGCGGATGACACTGCCCTTGTTGTAGATGGCGATGACTGGCTACAAACATACCAAAACGCCGAGGCTGCGCTTTCCGCCGTAATGAAATGTTTGGCCGACAACTTGCTCACCTTAAATGTCGATAAATCGGTATATGTTCCATTTTCCATTCGGTCGAATATGTGTCCCTCAAACTCCTTTGTCATAAAAGCCCATACTTGCGGATCCTTAACAAAGTGTAGCTGCCTCTTCCTCGCGAAATCCACTTGTGTAAGGTATCTAGGAGTACTTATCGATCAACATCTCAACTGGCACCCCCACATAGGCAAAGTCACGTCCCGCATACGTAAGCTAATATATGTTTTCAAGAAGTTACGAAACTCTGCTGATAACGAAACGCTTAAATTAGTATATTTTGCCCTATGCCGGTCTGTTCTAACGTATTGCTTGCCCGTCTGGGGTGGTGCCACCCAAAATGTATTCATCCGCCTTGAGAGAGCCCAGAGAGCTGTCCTTAAGGTAATGCTCTCTCTTCCACGTAGGTTTCCTACTATGCAGCTCTATTCCGATTGTAAGGTACTCACAGTCAGGCAACTTTATGTGCTCCTGTCGACCCTACGCAAACATTCTGGCCGCCCTCCAAGGGAACCGACTGGCAGGCTAAAGCATAACGTTTTTCCCCACGAACATCATAGAACTGCCTTTGCCAAACGACAATTCTACGTTAATAGCATTAATATGTACAACCTCTTAAATAAAAAGTTTAAAATTTATTCGTGCCCTAAATATAAATGCAAAAACTTACTTAGAGACTATCTCCAAACTCTAAGTTATGATGAAACTGAGGATCTTCTTCATGGTAATTTATAATAATTTACAATGATAAGGTACTTTACATATACTACATACATATATATATATATATATATATATATAATTACTAGTCTAAATCTAACCATAAATCTTACACTTACCACACACACACACACACCACAGACACACACATACACACACAATACATTCATTTTATTCACCTCACCACACAGTTAAACGTTTTCGATTTTGTGTTTTCTGCACAGTTTATATCCTGTTTTATTTTACGCCATTTGCTTAGTGTTGTAACGTCCCGATTTATTATACTATGGCTTCCTTGTTTGTTACGGAGAATCACTGACTCCTAAGACACAGGCACATACACCTAGTTTAGGAGTCAGGGAATTAAATTTTTGTGACCTAGTTTTAAGCCTTAGATCATAATTATGCTCTTACTTGATTCTTGTACTGTGATGGCTTTCGGTTGAATAAAGAATTATTACTTGTCTCTGGATATAAATATGAATGGAAATATATGAATGGATTGATACCCTGGCTTTGTTATGCTGCGACATTAATTAAATTAGAGTAATACATCGCTTTATAGGTATAATGAATTCGGAGCTGATTGGCTGAAAATAGTTTTATTGAATGTCGTCATACTATACTTCCTCCCAAAAAAAATGTACAGGTATCATTAAGTAGTTTAGTAATCCTAATCATTTAGTATTCAGGATTTCATATTGTAGGAAGGTATTTATTTTCAGTACTTATAAATTTTTCAAATTACAACCTGTGGTCGCCGATCATTAATACGTGACGTGATTTTTCGACACCCCCCCCCCCCCCCCTCCCCCCTGGGTGAGATGTCGTGAAATGACTCGACCCCCTCTCCCCATCATCTCGCGTGAGATTTTTCAAAATGCGTATTTTTAGTGTCAATATTTTAATTTGTGCTAGATTACATTGGATTTATTTAAATAAACATAATTTTGCTTAATTATTTTTATAATAATTACACAGTTTTAATTATTCATTCTTGGGGAAAAAAATTACGTGATATTAGCGGAGACCCCCCACGTGAGATTGGGCTCGACCCTCTCACCCCCACCCCCCTTTCCCCCACGTGAGATTGGGTGAGATTCGGCTCGACCCTCTCACCCCCCCCCTTTCCCCCACGTGAGATTGGGTGAGATTCGGCTCGACCCTCTCACCCCCCCCCCCCCCCCCTCCTAAACTCACGTATTTAATTTACGCCCCCTTATGCATCGAAAGCTGCGATTATTTTATTCCGTGCAGAAATTTATACAATGTGCCGTCGGAATGGCGACATTCCTTCAACACACGGGTAGGCCAGTAATCATAAAAATTCTAATAAGATGAAATAATTCGTAAAAAGGAAAAAAATAAATTATAAAGAAACTAATAATAAAATAATAACCAAAATTAGGATCATTCTATGCAAAATACTCATTCATGAAGGTTCTATGCCAGCTGGAAAAAGGTCGTTGACCAACACTTTTTCATCATCACCTATTCATCGTTTGTCTATTGTTCTGACCCAGCTGTTAACAAATAACAAAATCAAGTTAAGTAGCTTCATGGAAAAAAAAACTTGAGATGCGTGGCCTTTTTTTTCTCGTTCGTTTCAATTTCATCTGAGTTACAGGTTGCACCAAGATGTAATTTTAGAAAATTGTAAATAAATAATAACGTTTAATTAAATAAAAATATCTTTATAAAACGAAAACGCTGAACCGTGTACGTGTTAAATTAATGTGCTATTCAATTTTATTTTATTTTATTTTATTTTATTGGGACTTATAACAGATACACGTTACAATTTTAGTAAATAACAAACTAGGGTAATAGAGGTACACATGTAACCCACACCAATGTCCGCGGAATAATCTATTATGGAGAAATAAAACAGAACCACGCATCTACTGAAGGCGACTTAGATTAGGAAAAAATCATAATTATTGTGCAAGCAATTGAATAGCCATTCTTTTAAATTTTATTTGTATATATTTTACTAGCTGCGCTGCGCCCCGCGGTTTCACCCGCGTAGACCGGGATAAAAAGTAGCGGTATGAAAAATAGATGTTAGCCGATTCTCAGACCTACTCAATATGCTCACAAAATTTCATGAGAATCGGTCAAGCCGTTTCGGAGGAGTACGGGAACGAACATTGTGACACGAGAATTTTATATATAAGATATACCTACCTATATATACAGGGTGTTAGGTTAAACGAGGGACATACGAGGGTCATTCAATAAATACTTAGCCTACAAAAAGTAAACGAAAATTTTGGAAAAGTGGCAATTTATTTTTCAACATAGTCTCCTTTTAGTTCGATACACTTAGCCCAGCGATGCTCCAACTTTTTTAACCCGTCCGAAAAATAGTTTTTGTCAAACTCTGCAAAATAGGCCTCCGTGGCGGCGATGACCTTCTCATTCGATCCATATCTATTCCCGGCGAGTGATTTTTTCAGATTAGGAAACAGAAAGAAGTCACAAGGGGCCAAATCTGGAGAATACGGTGGATGGGGCAGCAATTCGTAGCGTAATTCGACCAATTTGGCCATGGCAACGGCAGACGTGTGAACCGGTGCGTTGTCGTGGTGAAACAGCACTTTTTTCTTCGCCAGATGGGGTCGTTTTTTCTTTAATTCGGCGTCGAATCGGCCCAATAAATCGGCATAGTAAAGCCCTGTAATTGTTTTACCCTTCTCGAGGTAATCGATGTAGATCACACCTTGTGAATCCCAGAAAACGGTGGCCATAACTTTTCCGGCCGATTTTACAGTTTTCGCCTTCTTTGGAGCACGTTCCCCGGTCTGGATCCATTGTTTTGATTGCTCCTTGGTCTCTGGTGTGTACCAGTGGATCCAGGTTTCATCGACGGTCACAAAACGACGCAAAAACTCCGCTGGATTCCGCTTAAACAGCGCCAAACACGTCTCCGATGTGGTCTCACGGTTGCGCTTGTTTTCTGGTGTGAGTAAACGCGGCACCCATCGCGCCGACAGCTTTCTCATGCCGAGTTCCTCGTGAAGAATATGATGCACTGTTCCTTCTGAAATGCCTACAGTCTCAGCTAGCTCCCGAACCTTCAATCGGCGATCTGCCAATACTAGATCATGGATTTTTTTAATGTTTTCCTCCGTAGCAGCTGTTTTCGGTGCACCTGGACGTGGTTCATCAAAAACCGACGTACGGCCACGTGCAAACTCGTTGAACCAATTCTTGACGGTGGCCATCGATGGAGAAGAGTCACCGTACACAGCATCCAAGCGCTCTTTGATTTCGATGCGCGTTTTCCCTTCCAAAAATAGGAATCGAATCACCGAACGATATTGCTCTTTTTCCATTTTTGTAAAACCGATCGACACGTTCGCTTCCATAAGTTGTCAAATTAAAACAAATGAAGGGATTGGAATGAAAATTTGAAAAAAGAATTAAAAAAGAATGTGCTACACTGTGGTAAAACTCTTTTGAAACTACAGCGCCCTCTGGCGATGAGGCTAGGTACTTATTGAATGCACCTCGTACATTAACGGAGTGAAATACTCATGAAAATGAACAACTTTTACCATGGAACTAACCCTGAAATATGAAAAAGAAAATCAGCTGTTCTCTAAAAAGTGCAAAACCTACGCGATCAAAATGTACGAGACAGCTGATTTTTTTTTCATATTTAAGGGTTAGTTCCATGGTAAAAGTTGCTCATTTTCATGTACTACACTCCGTTAAAGTATGTCCCTTGCTTAACCTAACACCCTGTATATAAGGTGTATCTATTCATATACGAAATCTCTTAAGGGGTCATTGTACTCATCATTATAAACAACTTTTACTATGGGACTAAACCAGAAATCGCGAAAAAAAATCATCGCGTTTTTAAGTTAGGTTCGCATAATAAGTGAACAAAAAAAATTGCTGTTCTCTGTAGGGAACAGCAGATTTTTTTTTCGCAATTTCAGATTTGGTCCCATAGTAAAAGTTGTTCATAATGATGAGTATAACGACCCCTTAAGAGAGTTCGTGTATGAAAACCACCACCACACACCACCACAATACCAACACCTTATATGTACATATATTTGTAATCACGTTGTCGAAAACGGCTGTAACTATTTCGATGAAACTTGCAATATAGGGGTTTGCGGGAGCGAAAAATCGATCTATAGTGTATTCACGGAGACGAGTTAGTAGAGCGCTATCTCACTCACACAATTTTTTAACTGCGATTGGTCAGTGATAAACGCTAAGGCGGTGTACACAGTACGAGTACTTTTTAGTCTACTCATACTTCCCGTACTGTGCAGACGTGCTCTTACTTGTGACTGTATGCTCAACTTGTGAACCGGCTGGTGTATTGGATTTTATGATTTCTTGACGACTTGGCGGCTTGTGAAAAGGACTTTTCATTGTGAACTGAAATAGTGCGATAATGGCGGATATCGAACAACCTGCTGAGAAAAGAAAACGGCGGGCTTTTTTGTCTACCGAGAAGACTATGATTTTAAATATGTACCACGCAATGAGAAATGCAGACTCTTCGGCCTCCAAGGGTAACATTCTGAAAGCTGTTGCATCTTCTTTAGGTGTTCACTGGGCTTCTGTTCATAGAATTGTAAAAGAGAAGAATGGTAGTGGTCAGCTAAAATCTCCGAAGAAATTGAAGCAACTTTGGGCATTATAAAGAGAACGACGACGCTACATAAAATATAGAAAAAAATTGGTTTTAAATTCTGTAAGAGAAGCAGAAATAGCTTATTGCTGGATCGCGATGATATATTCTTTTGGAGAAGAAATTATCTGCGAGCTATCAAAAATGCACGAAATAATCATCAAAAAATCTACTATTTTGATGAAACTTGGGTGAATGAAGGTCACACTACCTCAAAAGCTTGGGTCGATACCACAGTGAAAAGCAGGCGAGACGCTTTTATTAATGGACTAACGACTGGCTTGAAAACACCTTCAGGTTTTTAATCATTAACTCTCAATTCTATTTCTTTCCTTCATATCCATCAGATATATAAAAAAGTAGGTACCCATAAAAAAATTCTATCAAATGTCTCTCAATTTATACGACAGACGAAGCCGCAGGAATAAACTAAGCGAACTTTTAAGAAGCGCAGTGTGAACGCACATTTACATTTCTAAGGTATTGTTAACGCCCACTGTCCCTAACAAAGTTTTTTTTGTCTTTGTCATTTGTATGATAATGTGCGATAGAGAAGGCGCTATACTAACTCGTCTCCGTGAATACACTATAGCTAGGTCTCATATCTGGGAAAATAAAAAAAATAAAATAAAAATTCGTTATTTCTATTTTCACCCGAACAGAGCTCGGTCGATCAGGTACTTATTACGAGTATGTAAGTAAGAAATTAGAACAGAAACTCAGAAAATAGCAAGGTTAGGAATGTTTACTTCAAAAAGCATTACATACGCAAAGGAAACATTGTTGCATCCCATTTCTTTCCTATCAGGGTGTTTGTAAGTCTGTTTGAAGCAAACCTTCTGAATGTTTATAGTCTGCGTCACAAGTCGCAGTCGCAAGGCGCTAGCAAAGCTGTGGGCAAACATCAGTGACTCGTTAAGTGTGCTTGTGAATATTGGAACTTCATGAAATTGTTGGTTCTAACTGTAAATAAACGAGAATTTATCATGACATGTGCGGATTTTATTTTTCTTCCGTTTATGAACTATTAATAGTGTATATCTATGTTATGAACTTTGAAAACAGATTAGGTGTTCTATTAGTTCTATCGTATCGATATCTTTGAAACTACGCAAAGTTTCTCCGTCACAAATTCAGGTTATCATTATCGTCCCCGTCACAAAATTTTGAACACATTTCGAAGGCCGTAGATCATCAGGCAGCGGAGGTACATGTGTCCAGCCAGCTTGAACTCAGGCTGGCTGGACATTAAGTTTTTATTGATTTCTCGTAAACCCTTACATGTGACGCCATAAATCAAACGTTATTACTGTTACACAATGCGTCACTAAATGTTAGTAAAGGAACCATATTCGAAACCGCTCCCGTTATTGAGATTCGGAAGTGCCAGCCAGAAGTTTTATACGTAAATTCAAGCTGGCTGGACACAGATCTTTGCATTTTTTTACTAAACCCCTGTACGTATCACAAAACTTTTAGCTCGATGCCTGTTACAAATTTATGTGACGCCCGTTGATATGCAAAAAGTCGTCAAAATCACTTCCGTTGCCGAGATTGAGAGACCAGCGAAAAGTGCTTTTTCAAGCTGGTTGGACACGTTTTCGATCGATTATCTAAGATTCTGTAGCGTTACAAATTCTGAAATCAGGGTGTTTAGCCGTCACATAAAGTGCCCTATTGACCTAGTTAAATGCGAGCTATTTTGAAGATTTGTCCAGCCAGCCTGAGTGACATAGGTATTAAAAATCCGGAGTCATACGTCATGCATGAATCAAACAGATTAGGTACGTGTGACTCCGGATTTTTATATTTGTCTGTCTTTTTCTAATTTCAGATGAGAATATTTTCTTGTTTCGTACTTTTTAGAGCGTGATTTTTCAGTAGTCGGGTTTTAGTTTTTAAACTTACTTTTTGGCCACCATTTATTCGGTTTTGATTTAGTCGGGTCTTAGTTTAGAAGATATATGGAGTTCAATTTTCAAGTAAGAGAGCTCGATAGAGTTTACGATAAAATCTTTGAAAGATTGCGACTTTTGGGAGAAAAAAGTAAGTTTAAAAACTAAAACCCGACTACTGAAAATCTCGCTCTAAAAAGTATGTAACAAGAAAATATTCTCGTCTGAAATTAAAAAAAGGCAGACAAATTAAAAATCCGGAGTCACACGTAATCTGTTCGATTTATGCCCTAACATGACGTGTGACTCTAAAGCCGCGAGCAATAGCTGACAGTATATATGTTTTTGAAATGTGCTAATTAAGCCCTTTCATTTGATACCCCACACGGCATCATTTTTTTTATTTCATAACTTTATGCCCTCTAGAGGGAGCCATATTCAATTTAATGTGACGTCACATAGCCTATAACCAGCGGACAATCAAGACGCTGCCAAAGATACCTCATTTGTCAAATTATGATAAATAGTTTAGAAAGTTATGAGGGAACAGATGAACATACATAATACCGGTCAAAATCAACCCTACTTTTTGCTTCGCCGTAGTCGGGTAAAAACAGATCTTCGCTAGGTGGCTTAGTTTTTGAGATATAAATGTGGCCAAGCTGGGGAGATGCTCTCCCTTATAACTTTTGAACCAGTGACCGACAAATTCTGATATTTGGCGGCAAATTCCGACTAAATTTTTGTGTTATCAAAATTGAAATCCCTGATGGTGGCCATGCCAGTGTCAGTCACACCGCAAAAAGACAAGACGTGCAGGAGACACGGATTTAAAAGTGTGGCTGAATGAAGGAGAGTCCTTTTATACTTATTTGGCATCACAGTGATCACTTTAGTTTATGACAGTGATCTTTATCCTCGTTGCTATAAGATTCAAAATAAGTTTGCTATCAGAGGTAAAAATAATAACTTTGAAAGGCCTCGCCTAATGTAGGTTTAGCAATAAAACTCGAAATTTTAATTTTGAAGAAAATGTATTCAATGTTTTTTTTAAGTATAGTATTTCTTACAGTGGAGCCGATTCTGTTGTACAGCGAACTAAACTATCACTAAAATTCCTTACTTTTTGCTATGAGAATCTTAAGAGGTATTCTGCAAAAAAAAATTAATAACAATTTTGACACAACTAAAATCGAGTTTGAGAATCGTGACTCCGCGTGGTATAGTGCCTGTAGTATAATTGACCCGGTGCGCGGTGGCTTTAATTGGAACTAATGAAATCACTATGAATATCATTTCGTTCACCGACATCGCCGCCGTTACCGGGTCAGATATTTTTTAGAGCTGGAGGGGCGCAGGGAGGGGGCAGGTTCAACTTGTTTTTTATGGAATGTAGGTACCTACCTTTTTTTTCGTATGTACCTACATGTTGAGTCATAGGGGTTTATTGGTTTTTTAAAGGGAGGCCAAAAAGAAAAGAAAAAAAAATACACTACTGTTTTTGCACCCGATATCTTAAGGTCTTGGTGTGAATTTTAGTTCATGTCAACAAATTTTATTCCACACTTTTTTAATCGCGATTAAACATTTAGTTTGACAATAAAAATTTTAGGTGAAAACCATTTTTTTATATGTCTATGATGAAAACAGTCAAATTCAGAATAGCGAAATTGCCATTTTCACTAAACCAATAACTCCGTACAATCTCAGTACTGTCAAACTAAAATATAGTTAAGTTGTGTCACTTTAGTTAATTTCAGAATGGGAAATCATCGTTTGACAGGAATAAACTAAATTTTGGTGATTTTTAGTCTAGTTTAGAGGCATTTGTGACAAGAGAATCGGCACCATTATCTACTTGAAAATACTCAAATACTTTTATGTACCTACTTAAATACATGTTATTTTACCCTAAGATATAATGGTACGCACAGTTGTATAGGATTTCCATACAATGAGTGGTCAGTGTAAACTGGAAATGTACCTATAGCTTGATGTGTAGCCGTGTGTACAACCACTTGACTAGAATGAATGAGGGTATGAATATCATAACAGTCTTCTTACAACAGATTGAGAATAAGAGCTAGCTGATAAGATATTCATAACATACAAAACCCCTGCTTTAAAATTACCATGGCCTATTAAACATCATCATAATAAATCAATGTTGTTTGTAAATGTTTCTAACAAATAACATTTGTTAAAAATGTCTGATAAATAAGCTCCAATTCTTATCTACACTTGCAAGATGTTATATTGCTGATCCATAATGTTAATAGGCCAGTGGCAAGAATAAAGTTCCTATATTATTTGGATTATTCCTATATCAGTCTGCCTGAGTATGCGCTGACTCCCTCTGAGAGAGCATCATCATCTAGTGTGCCTGGAGTTGCTGGTTGATCCAGTCTATGTCTTCATAGAACCGGGGGTCACTGACTCGCAGTGCTGCCCTCTTGTAGAAGAAATAGTACCATGGAGATACTGAAACAACAAGTAAAAAAATTAGTTTTGAGAGCTGGTCTGTGGAGATACTACCAACATCTATTTCTGCCAAGGAGCCAACATCTATTGCTGTGCTCCAGTTTGGGTGCCAGTGTAATCACAGGCACTGCATCTGCAATGCCTGTGGTATTGCTTATGTCCTTGGGCAATGGTGACCACTTAGCACCAGGTGTTCCATCGACTTGTTCGACAAGCAATAACGTAAAAAAAAATCTCGTTTTTGAAGGTTCTAACTCACGGCCTCTCTGCAGCGTGAACAGGCATATGAGTAGCGGTGTGGACACAGACTCGGGCTCGGCCCACTTTTCCAGCAGCCAGGCAGCATGCAGCACCACACTGGCCAGCATGTAGGCCACGCATACAGACCCGGCCGCGCGGAACTTGCGCACCAACACCTCGACCAGCCCTGCCTAGTATTCATTAATAAAAACATTTTAAGTCTTGTTTTTTTTCGTGGTTAAAATAATGTGTTAATTTTTATTAGGTGTAGAAAAAAAACACGTGAAAAATAACTTTAATTTCGGAAGTCTGTGACAAACTCGAAAATTAATATACAGACACCGACATCTGAAATAGTTATTTTTCACTTTGTAGTACTTATTTATTTTCTTTACTTAATTTTTTTTTTTTTTTTTTTTGTAATTAATAGTAAGTTTAAAAACTAAAACCCGACCCGATAAAAAGTATGAAACAAGAAAATATTCTCATCTGAAATTAGAAAAAGACAGGACAAACATAATCAAACAGATTACGTGTGACTCCCGATTTTTAATTTGTCCGGAATAATTGTGCTCCACAAGACTATACGTTGTTATTATTACAAATAGTAGTTTTATTATAATTGTTAAAACGGAAAAAGTGGCCAACGGAAAAAGTGGCCACTATTTTCCGTTTTAATGATTATTTATTCCAGCATATTCTCTGCATTTTCATTGTAAATAAAAGAAATAACCAAACAAACGATGAGGGCGCCACTGCGCGGTCGGTACCCTCGACGATTAGGACGCTTCTAACAATAGGTACCTCATTTGTCAAATTACGATAAGTAGGTAGTTTAGAAGTTATGAGGGAACAGATGAATATACATACATACCGGTCAAAATCATAACCCTCCTTTTTGCTTCGCCGTAGTCGGGTAAAAAAGTTTGAATTTTTTACTTTTTCCTCCTTTTTTAAGAAGTCGGTTAAAAAAAATGTACTTACTTGAAACAGGTAGGTGGAGAAAAAGGTCATCAGCATCGTTGTAATGGACAGCACTAGGAATAAATCCTGGAATCTATGAAAATAAATGTAAACATGAGAGTGGCATTGATTGTAAAATTGTTTTCTTATTTGTAATTTTGTATGTAATTCTTACATGAAAAGTACGAGCAGTCCATCGCGACTTCGGGGAAATAAGCTCACACAGTTAAATAATAGATCACAAAGCATAAAAATTACTTGGAAAAATAAACAAAAAGTATATCTAGGGGTAGATAACTTCATTTCCACAGAATAATCGTGTTATGAATTGTGATAAGCAGTGTTATAAACAAAAATTAATCGACCGCAAAAATCCACAGACCATGAGAGCATTGCATAGACGAAGTAGAAGCCACAGATAACTATATATAAGGTAGAAGCGAATAAGCGAAGTAAATAGTATTGAATATTGAGCAATAGATTGACAAACACCTTACACCACTAAGCATCATGATGGCCACAGAACACTTATGACCTATTTCACGATGTCCGAATAGCCACTACTCACTGAATAAATTAAAAAATGGTACAGAATTTGTATGAAATTATCTGCCAAGTAAGTTTCGTAAACCGTGGTGTGAAACAGGCCCTTAGAATATTGTGGAATAATAATGAATGATTTCATTTCAGTATAGATTAGTACTCTGTGCTTAGGCTCACTCTGTGCTTAGGCTCACTCTGCGAATAATGGCAATGGGGAAGGCAACTGTCAAAATGGCATTGTCGTAGCGTAGCTAGTTCCCAACACAAGCTAATAAAACAAGGCGAGAGGTAATTTTATTTTACTTTTGCGAAAATGACGTGTTTTTGTGTTCCTCCGAAACTGGAGTCTACTGTTTCCCGAGACACCCTAAAATTATAAGATTGCGGATTAAAGCTATTCGTAAGATTTTTTCAAAAATTAAACAGATTTTAAAACATTCTGAAGAAAGTGATTACCAGGAAATTATTAAGGTTATAAATTCCGAGGCTTTCCATGTTAAATACTTGATTAAAAATATTGAAATAACCGAAAATAATGAAATAGTGAAATTAAACCAAACTCATGCATGAATGAACGAAATGTCTAGAGCATTTCGGATTAGAGTCCTTATGGACCTAGCTATGATCACGCCATCTACAATTAGCTTTGCCCGACCTTCCCCATTTGGCAAAATTATAGTAACGTCGGGAAACAAGTAGGTACCTGTTTACTTCGTAAAAAGGAATATCGCGAGAAGACCCGTTCTTTAGTTTTGTTTATAAAATTATAGTAGATGTCTATTATCTTTAATTGTTAGAGGCAGTCGCTCCATGCAAAAAAATACTGGTATTCAACTGCATCGGATTAGACTGAAAGCTGACCCCAACATATTTAGGAAAAAATGTGGATTGATTGATTGTGTATTATCTTTGATGTATAATGGGCACAGAACAGCAGGTATTATTTATATCTTACTAGCTAAGAAATAAAGCCTAAACATTATTAAACTACTTAAATAAATAAAATATTAAAAGAAAACGTAGTACTGAAATAAAAATACAATTACCAGAATAAATAAATAATAATAAACACAAAAGATGCGCTCTTCCTCCTCTCCCCTACTATACTACTACTACCTACTATACTATGCTGTGCCCGACAGGGCTAAGCTTACCAACTGTTTTACATTATGGAATGCAATAAAGAATTGAGAACACTATTACTAAAGAGTTTTATATTAATAACATGGGAGACTAAGCCTCCAGCCAGGGCATATTAATTATAAACTAAGCGACTGCACGCTAAGGGCACCCCCTGTGGGGTACGGACCTCGGCTTAAGGCGTCGCTGGGGGTACAGCAAAAAAAGTGTCCATACTGAGATAGATTGATTTGATCCGGGCTGGATCAAATCAATCTATCTCAGTATGGACACTTTTTCTTGTGACTAAGTACAGTGAGGGCTAATCTAGCTACTAAGCACGGTCAATCGTTTACAGCGCAATTCGGAACGTACCCTCTGTCTGTCAGTCTAGGTGTGCGTCAACGTCAACATCAAGTCAAATGTGCAACCGTTCGCAAGTTCGCAACGTTTAACCGCGTTTAGCCTTTTGTTATTACTAACTTGATAGTTGACAGTGACACTACTTCAGGTTGAGTGAATTGATACTTGTGTCAAGTTGTGTCTTTTTAATTGTCTCCGTACCTATCCGTAGTTTGGTCTAATATTATTTAGCTCATCCTCGATTTTAAAAGTATTGCGAAGTATTTTTCATGATTTCTTTTAGTGACTCGTCTTATGAAATCATACGTAATCGGTGTCGCAGTTCTTAAGAACTTGTAAAATTGTGACGAAGATTGAGGATGGGAGGTGATCGTGAACGCGGCCGTCACAGGAGCCGTAGTCGTGACACGCTTAAAATTCCTGACCGAGAACGTGGTGGTCACGACCGTAGCCGAGAGCGAAGTAAGGAGAGAAGTCTTCGCGACCGCAGCCATGAGCGAAGCAAGGAAAGAGGTGGACGAGACCGCAGCAGAGAGCGAAGCAAGGAGAGAGGTTTACGACCCCGTAGTGAAGATCGAAACAGGGACAGAGGTGGCGGAGATCGCAGCAGAGAGCACGGAGACGGCGGGCATAACCGCAGTCGGGAACGGAGTAAAGACTGGGGAGGCGGCCGCGATGACCGTGCACGCACTAAGAACAACGACGGCAACACAGAACGAGAGCGGCTGCATATGCGGGAGCGTGAACGGGAGCGGGGACGCAGCTCCTACAAGGAGTACAGTGGAGGAGGGCTGGGCGGTGGTTAGTATTAATTAATTGTGAACAACATCTCAGCATTATTGTGTTACTTAATTTAAACAAGGCAAGTTCATGTGAACCAGAGAGCGAGAGTGAGTGTGAGTTCATGGGCCTAGCCAAAGTAACATTTGATTAGTGATGATGGTGATTTATGGCTTTTCTACTAGAAAAAGCAATAATTGTATGGGGTTGACATTAGCTATCAAAAAGCCACGTAATCATGACAATATCACTGAAGCTGTATCGATTGTAGACATCGAAGCGAATGCCATTTGTCTAGACCTTTGGTCTTATTTAAAAAGCTAGTTTTTTTAAATAAGAAGTTTTGCAGCTGAAAATGAAACCGTTTTGTATAAACCGTTTTCTTCATTTTTAACCCCCGATGCAAAAAGAGTGGTGTTATAATAAGTTTGATTGCTATGTGTGTGTATGTCTGTGGCACTGTAGCTCTTAAATAAGTGATCCGATTTGGATGCAGTCTTTTATTTGAAAGCAGGTTTTCCAGCTGTAGTTCTTAGACATGTTTTATCAAAATCGGGTCAGCCGTTTCAAAGTAATCCACTCTTTTGTTAGCTGGGTAGGGATCTTAGACGCATAATGGGTATTTACTTTACTTTCAAACCTAAGTGTGATCTAAAATTAAATAATACCCATGTATGCTATATAACTATGCAAAATTATGGAATTCTTGGTCTGATGCTGCAGCCAGGATATCCAGCACACTAGAACACTCTTGAAAAAATAATAGCAGATATGTCATGTTTGGATTTGTTTTGATCAGTATTTGATTCTACATACAATGCAATGGTGTCAACACGATGAGCTGTTGCTGCAGTCAAGATATCCAGCACACTAGAACACTCTTGAAAAAATAATAGCAGCTATGTCATGTTTGCATTTGTTGTGATCAGTATTTGATTCTACATACAAATGCAATGGTGTCAACATGATGAGCTGATGCTGCAGCCAAGATATCCAGCACACTTTGTTACTCTTGAAAAAATAATAGCAGATATGTCATGTTTGCATTTGTTTTGATCAGTATTTGATTCTACATACAATGCAATGGTGGCAACACGATGAGCTGATACTGCAGCCAGGATATCCAGCACACCAGAACACTCTTGAAAAAATTATAGCAGATATGTCGTGTTTTGATTTGTTTTGATCAATATTTGATTCTACATACAATGCAATGGTGGCAAAACAATGAGCTGATGCTGCATTAAGGATATCCAGCACACTAGTACACTCTTCAAAAAAAAAAAAAAAAAAAAATAGCAGATAGTAGTGTTTTGATCCGTTTTTCTTATCAGTATTTAATTATGTGTACAGTATAAGTTAATGAGTTTCAGCATCAGGATAAGCTAATGTTATGTGTAGAGAAACTTAACATTCTGTAGTAATAACAACGCATATATCTATATTGTTAAATTCAGCGTCTTATTACGCATGGGGTGCCCCAGGGAAGTGTATTGGGCCCTCCCCTGTTCTTATTATATATTAATGACCTACCAAATGCAACTAAGGAACCCATGACATTATTAGCTGATGACAGTACTGTAACTATAAAATCTAAAAATTTATCTGACTATAATTTTGACGCAAATAATTAATTAAACTCTATAATTACCTGGCTTAGCAACAATAATTTGAAAATTAATCTTAATAAAACTAACATAATGCATTTTAGTCAACGGGAAAAATCACATAATTTATCAAAATTCAATTTATCTTACAATGACAATAATATACAAGAAGCAGATACAGCCCGATTTCTGGGATTAATCATAGATCGGCAATTAAATTGGAAAAAACAGATTAATGAATTATGTAAAAAAATCAGCAGCTCATTGTTTGCCCTCCATAAACTTGCTCCTACTGTCAATACAAGCACCTTACTAATGGCCTATTACGGACTTGTGGAATCTATATTGAGATTTGGGATCATTTTCTAGGGCAATTCAACGAGTGTGTCAAACACAGTGTTCAAAGCACAAAAAACTTTGTGTACGGGCTATGTTTGGGTTGCAAACTATGGACAGTTGCAGACCAATGTTCATTAAGCACAGAATTTTAACACTTCTGTCACTCTATATATTGGAAATGGCTGTATTTGTAAAAAGTATTCCTCAATGGTTTCCTCTTTTGTCAAATAATTATGATAGAAATATACGTGAGAAGTATAGGCTTTGGGTGCAGTCATACGCGGCCAAATCAGCACTTCTAAGGAAAAGTGTTGTATGCATGGCCCCATTAATATACAATAAAATTCCGAATGATATAAAGCAATTGAATTTTAATTTGTTTAAGAAAACACTCAAAAAGTTGCTTACTGATAAGTGCTACTACAACATTGTTGATTTTTTAAATGATGCCATTAGAATTTTATTGTTGATTTTCATTTTATTGTGTTTTGACATATTTTGTAATATTGAATTATTGACTATATTTTGCACCGACTCTAATTTTATTTAAGAAACTGACATTAATAAATAATTTATAATTGCCAATTTAATTAACAACATAATACTATAAACATTTTGTACGCTGAGTGAGGCAAAACATGTTGATCCGATGAAAATATTTTTCCATCAATATGTGCATATTCATGTATCATGTTATACATGTTTTAACAAATAAATTTATCTTTTCTTTATCTTTTATCTTTATCTTTAAAAAGTTCAAAAATGTTAAAATAAAAAAAAAAATTAAAATTTTAAAAACCCCCAACACAAAAGAAAAGCGAACATTTAAAAAGTCAAAAATAATACCTATCGTTGAGCCATCAAATTCGATTGAGTAATTGGGGGATGAAGTTGCTCGCGTCCGTAGGATTTACCACCTTATCCTAGGCCCACCCTACACGTGTCCCCCGGGTGGTGCTAAACGAGCAACAGGCGGCAGTCAAGTAACCTGTCCGTGTAGGCCTAACCAGTCAGCTCCGTGTGGGTAGGAAATGACCCTCACAAACATAGTCTTGGCTTAATTGTCTGGACTAAGGAAGGAAGAAAACATCATGAGTGACAAATAAATCACCCCTATCCTGCGGTGGGAGACGTGCCAAAGGATACTCAATCATTCCATCTCGATGAGTGGCTAGTGGGTAATCTAGTCTCTAGCGCCAACCTCAACGGAACAGGCAATTGTTGAGTGTAAAAGTGCCTTCATACAGGAATGGGCGTCACCCTGTATGTGACTTGTTATAATAGGTCTTTACCAATGAAATTGCCGTTTTGTATGAAAAAATTTAAACGAATTTATTCATGCATTTTTTATTTGTATTAATCGAAGTAATCACCCATGCAATCAATGCATCTTTGCGAACGCAGTGGCAGTTTATTGATGCCCTTAAAGAAATCAGCTGGACGGGAGGAAACAAATTCTTCAAAGGCATTTTGTACTGCCTCTCGGGTATTGAATTTTTTTCCCGCCAAGAAGTAAAAAGTAGTAGTCTGTAGGCGCAAGGTCTGGTGAGTAGGGCGGATGACGGAGAGCTTCCAACCCCAGTTCTTGCAACTTGGAGACCGTCTGCTGTGCAGTATGAGGTCGCGCGTTGTCGTGTAGGAGCAGCGGAGACGAGCGATTGACCAATGCTGGTTGGAGATGTGCCAGCTTCTCCATCATTGTGTTCAGTTCTTCACAGTACACATCTGAAGTAATGCTCACCCCGTTTGGTAAGAAGCTGTGATGAATCACACCGGCGCTAGACCACCAAACAGTGACCATCACTTTTCTAGGGGTAAGTTTTCGTTTAGGGCATTGTTTAGGTGCTGAACCAGGATCCAACCAACTTGCTGAGCGCTTGCGGTTATCTAACAGAATCCACTTTTCATCGCAGGTAACAATGCGGTTCAAAATTCCTTCATTTGTGTGTCTGTTGAGCAGTGCAAGGCACGTCTCGACGCGTACTTCGCGCTGGCGATCGAGTTCGTGGGGCACCCATTTGTCAAGCTTTTTTACCTTGCCAATTTGACGCAAATGGACCAATATTGTTTTGACGCTAACGTTGAAAGCTGCTGCTAATTCAGCCGTAGATTGTGTATCATCAGCTTCCACAATCGCCTTTAATTCGTCATTGTCGACCAAAGTCTTCGGACGACCGCGAGGTTCATTTTTCAGGTCGATATTTCCAGAACGGAAGCGAGCAAACCAATAACAAGTGGTGCGTTGGTTTGTAGTGTTAGCTCCGTAAACGTCGTTGATGTTGCGTGCCGCTTGTGCCGCGTTGCTGCCACGACGGTACTCATATTCCATAATTACTCGAATTTTTAACGTATCCATGATGACGAAAAAGATTGAAATGCGATGAAAATGTAACACTAATCAATAAACAAATGACTACTTTTGGAAAAAAAAATCCATGTTTTTAAAATAAAATTAATTTGAAATTAGAATTCTTAGCCAAACAAAAATTATTTTGATTTGAAATGGCCAGTACTGCAGAACGGCAATTTCATAGGTAAAGACCTAATATCAACCTTTCTCGTGGGAACAAAAATGAACAAACTAAATAATAAAATAAACAAACTAAATGAAAATCAAACCAAGAATATAACTCGGCAAATATTCCATAAGAGCCTTTTCATAAGTAGGCCTTGGTCTCAATCCACTACAGATACACTTCTGGACACATCTTTTGGCCCACCTTGTATTTTCAGTTTCGTTTGGTCCTAGCTAAAATTTTATATTAGGTCGAGCAAAAAGTTTTTATGCAGTTTTGAACCTGGCACATTCACAATTTCATTCAATAGTCTTTTTTTGAATTTCGAACACAGAATTTAAAGAAACAAAAGACAATTTGGAGCCTGTTTGTTGATATCAAACAATCGAATACTAAGAAAACTTGGTTTTATTGGTTTACTTGGATTTAATTCTTGAAAAAGTGATTGATATCTTTGGTTTTGCAACAAACATTACTTATTCTTAACATTAAGGTGAGGTTCTATCAATAATCTATGGATACTTCACCTGAAGTCGCCGCCCAAGCTGTGGCACTTATTCAGGCCGGACACAGCCAAAGAAACGTGAGTGCTCAACTTAATTTAAGTCGATCTGCGGTCCGAAATGTTTATCGGAGGTACCTAGAGACTGGCGGCTTTGTTCGTCGCCAAGGAAGGCCACGATCTCGGGTCACAACTGAAAGACAGGATCGATTCATCGTGACGACCAGCTTGAGAAATCGTCACCTTACCTCCATTGAGATACAAAACCAACTTCGCGACTTCCACGGAGTATCTGTGAGCGCTCGAACTGTTCGGAGAAGGTTAAAAGAACGCGATATGGTACCACACAAGCCAGCTAATGGCCCCAAACTAACGCGAGCCCACCGAACAGCGCGCCTTCATTTCGCACGCAGTCATTTAAATTGGACACAGCAAGATTGGAGCCGTGTACTCTTTTCTGATGAGTCTAAAATTGTGTTACATGGCAATGATGGAAGGAAGAAGGTCTACCGACGTAAGGGAGAGCGTTTCGCACAATGCTGCTTTGAAGAGAGGGTTGCTTATGGCGGTGGCTCATGGACTGTCTGGGGCGGTATATCCGCGAGCGGCAAAACTCAACTTGAGGTTGTTACAGGACCACGGCTGCCAACATTAAATGCTGAAAGGTACATTCGTGAGTGCTTAGAACCTCACGTGATACCATACGCGGACTATGTGGGCCCAAATTTCCTTTTTATGCATGATAATGCAAGAGCCCATGCGGCCGGCATCGTCAGGGAATATCTTCGGGATGTGAACATCACAGTTATGGACTGGCCAGCCAGAAGCCCAGACATGAACCCCATTGAGCACATGTGGGACGAGCTAAAAAGACGTGTTAGGGCTCGTCAGCCAGTTGCCCAGACGATGCAGGAGTTGAAAACTGCCATAGAAGAGGAATGGGAGATGATCCCTCAAAATTTCATAGAGCGGTTGATAAACTCTATGCCTAATCGTATGAGAGCTGTGGTAGATGCCCATGGAGGCAACACGCGTTATTAAATTAAACCTTTATTTGATAAAACATGTTTTTTATTCAAAAATCAATTGCCTTTAACAAGGCGCATATCCGACTTGTTAGGCGTAGCTCCATGTCGTATGGTATTCTGAATTCAAATTTAAAACAATACGATCGAAAAAGATGGTAAAACGTATCAGGTTTAAAACTGCATCAATAGTTTTTGTTCAATCTAGCAATCATATTTCGGTAGGGGCCATCGAAACCTAAACTCTAAGGTGGGCCAATAGATGTGTCCAGAAGTGTATTACATCATTAAACAAAACAGCAAATGAGAATGACAATTGCACAAACTTAAATCAAACAACTGTCAGTGAACAAAAATCCTCAGAAACCTGGACTACAGTAAATGAAAGAAAGCGCTTTAGGTCGAGCCCTGAACACAAAAATGAACAGGCTCATAAGCAGCCCAAGTTCAGTACCTACTGGCTCAGTCAACCAATACCAATATCAAACAGATTTGATGAACTAACTGTAGAGACGAACCAGTACTGAGCCGGTTGAAGAGACAACCCCTAAACCACCACCAATATTTGTAGACAAAGTCGAAAACTTACGACCTCTACAGAAACTACTAGAAGAACATACTAATTACGAAATTAAAGTCCGTAATGATAATAGAATAAAAATTCAAACCAAAACACCTGATAATAGGGGTTAAAGTATGAAATTGCCGTTATTTGTAGGTATTAGGAACTTTGAATTGACATCCTTCATGGTTTGAGATTTTTGAGTGAAACTTTTTTCACATGGTACCTATGAAGTTCTTCTTTTAAAAAATGTGCAACATTCGATTATCGACTTTCAGTTGTTTTTTTTATTCAGTTTAGAAAAAGAAAGATGGATACTTCGAAAATTCGAGTTATTTTTGAATACGAGTTACGACGCGGAACTAACGCGGCAGAAACAGCTCGCTATATCAATGTTGCGTTTGGAGAGGGGACTGCTAATGAACGCACCGTGCGATTTTGGTTTAAACGCTTTCGTGATGGAAACTTTGATTTGAAGAACGAACCACCTGGAAGACCGCCCATACAGGTGAATAACAATGAATTGAAAGAGATGGTGTAAGCCGATCCGAGCCAAACTACCCAGGAATTAGCGGCATGGTTTAACGTTACCTTACCAACAATATTGACTCATTTACGTCAAATCAATAAAATAAAAAAATATGAGAAATGGGTGCCTCATGATTTGACTGATCTGCAGAAAGAAGCTGGTGTTGAAACTTGTGTTGCCTTGTTGAATCGATACAGAAATGAAGGAATATTGGATCGAATTGTGACATGTGATGAAAAATGGATTCTTTACGATAATCGTAAGCGAAAAATGCAATGGCTGACCCCAGGTCAAACGTCGCAACAGTGCCCTAAAGCAAAGCTTACCAATAAAAAGGTAATGGTAACTGTTTGGTGGTCTCAGCATGGTGTTATTCACTATAACTTTCTCCGATCTGGTCAAGCAATAACGGCAGATGTCTACTGTGCCAAACTCCGAACAATGATAGCAAAACTAGCAGTGAAACAGCCCCGACTCATGAATCGATCTTCACCATTATTGCTCCATGATAACGCGAGACCTTATACAGCACGAGAAACCGTTTTAACTCTACAGGAACTGGAATTAGAAACCATTCGTCACTCTCCGTATTCGCCAGACCTTGCTCCAACGGACTACCATTTTTTTCGTGATTTGGACAATTTTCTACATGATAAAAAGTTTTCTTCTCAGGAGGCAGTACAAAATGCTTTCACACAGTTTGTCGAATCTAGATCACGAGTTCTATCGCAAAGGCTTATATGACCTTCCTATTAGATGGCAGCAATGTATAGATAATAATGGTAATTATTTTGATTAAATAAATATGTTAATTAAAAAAAAAAACTAATTTCAATTTTTCAGTACAAATCGGCAATTTCATACTTTAACCCCTAATATTTACAAAGAAATTATAAAACGACTAGAATGTAAGGAAACCGAGTTCTACACATATAGACCTAAACTGGAACGGTCATTTAAGGTAGTCTTAAAAAATATTCATTTGTCTACCGACACAGAAGACATACAACTAGCCTTAAAAGAAATGGGTCACGACACTTTAAACTTATGGAACATGAAACAGAGAATAACAAAAAAAGCTCTGCACATGTTCATCGTAGAACTGGTACCGAAAAGCAACAATAAACAAATATATGATGTTAAAAGTCTTCTAAACTGCCGGATAAAAGTAGAACCACCGAGACCAGTAGGTACGTAGCATACCACAGTGCACCAACTGTTAACAGTATGGACACACAATCGTATTGCCGCCATTCACCAAAGTGCATTAAATGTGCCGGGAATCACTTACCTACCGATTGTAATCGCAAAGAACGATCCGACTCCGTCAAATGTATCTTATGCGGTGGGAATCACCCAGCAAACTATAAGGGATGCCAAGTATACAAAGAACTGCAGAAGCAAAAATTCCCACCACTTCGAATCAAAAATATAGTAGACAAGCCCAATCTTCAATATACTAATAAATCTTCGATACCTTGTAACAAGACCGACCAACAAAATAATAAAACCTATGCCGATACCCTGAAATCAAATAATAATGATGCAATTAACCTTTCTTCCTTAAATCTTTCAAATTCAAATTTATTGCTCAACACATTACATAATCATACATTTCTAGATGTCAAGTGAATGCGCAGTCCACTGTGTTGCACCAATACTGGCATGCAAAATTATAATTAAACACTGTCCTAAATTCCAATGAATACCAAAAATTCATAAAAATCATCAATAATACACTCCCTCTATAATGTCATAAATTCAAATCAATAAGTACGTAATGTCAGAGTAGAGAGTAGAGAAGCTCGTGGCTAAGTAATAACAGCCGCACGGGTCGATCCATTAGGTTAAGCTACGCTTGCCGGGGTTGGTCCGTGGATGGGTGACCATCTTTACATACCGAGACTCCTGCGTGCCTCGGAAAGCACGTTAAGCCGTTGGTCCCGGCTGTCATTCGTGGATCTTTGACAGTCGTTACGGGTCGTCAGAAGCCCGAAAGTCTGTCAATCAGTCTTACCAAGGGGTATCGTATTACCCAGTTAATGGGTTGTGGACACAGAAATCTAAATAATAAGGCACTATTATTTAGATTTCTGTGGTTGTGGAGGTCAGATAGGCAGTCGCTCCATGTAAAATAATGGTATTCAGTTGCATCCGGTTAAACTGGAAGCCAAACCCAACATAGTTGGGAAAAGGCTAGGCTCGGGTGCTATTTGCAAGCGCCCACACTAGCGGGCTATCTGCCCGGGCGATTATCGATTGCAGGATAGTGTTGGGACTGTCACGCAGCCTTCGAAGTAGCGAGGCAGATTTTTTACGCCATAGTGCATCAAAGCTGTCAGTACGTGCTTCTGCAAACATTGCCCAGGCACTGCAGAAGCGCGGCAATCGCAACAATATCCTGAATGTGTTATTGTATTGGATACGCAGAGCATTGAAAGCCTTTTGGGTATACGTGAACCACAGAGCTCCCGAGTACAGTGCTGTGCAGTACGCCTTAAAAAGGGTTATTTTAATTGCGTCTGTACATCGAGAAAATTGCGGGCCAGCATATTCGCTCTAACTGACAATGCTCTGCGCTCCCTCTCTAAATCCATATCATCTTTCAGCTCATCAGTAACCAGATGGCCCAGGTATTTAAATTTATATACCCTTTTTATCGGTAGACCTCTCATTAGAAGAGGAGGTACAGTAGTGGGACACCTGGTGCTAGACCTGAAGACCATGAACTCTGTCTTGCTGCTGTTATAAATTAGCCCATGAGTCGCAGCGTACGACTCGCACACATTGAGTAACTTTCGGAGAGCACCGATCGAGGGAGCCAGCAGCACCATATCGTCTGCGTAGCTAATGTTGTTTAAACAAACTCCATCCACGTAGCAGCCGACACGCGCGCTGCTGAATCGCTCAATCAGTGCATTAACAAACAGACCAAAGAGCAAAGGCGAGGACAGGCCCCCCTGCCTCACCCCGCACTCCGGCCGGCATGGCTCCGATAGCTCTCCTGCCCACCGCACCTGAGTCACCTGGTTCAGGTACCAGTGCCTGAGAAGTAATACGAACTCCGGCGGCAGCGCCGTTTCCTCTAGCTTTTGCCAAAGAAGATCGTACGGGACAAGGTCAAAGGCCCTGGACAAGTCAAGGAAAACTGCATAAACCGGTGTATTTCTATCTGTGTAATACTTGACACCATGTATGATAATACTCTCTTGATCAATCTAACAACATGAAACAACTATTAGAACTGTTCAAACAAATTAATTTAAATTAATAAAAAAATATAATTATATAATATTATTATATAATTATTAATTTTTTGTTATTTATATTATTATTTTTTAATTAATTAATTAATTATTATTATTATTATTATTTTTTTATTAATTTAATTATTATTATTAATTATTATTATTAATTTTACGTACCTGCAAAATAAGTCATATGACGACACTGAAAGGATCTTAACATAGGTGATGAACATACACCTTCTCACACCCACACCAAACACCCACACCACACACACATTCACACACACACCCCCCCACACCACACACCCAATCACACACACACACCCTCACACACATATTATATACTTATCTATCTTAAATTATTTTACTTTAATGTCTAACTCAATTCTCCGAAATTAACAATTAAATCTGAACTATTATATAATTTTACGTCATTGTACCTTAGGGGACCGGACTGCTTCTCCTTAACACAGGTTTCCATAACCTAGCTAGGAGAGCAGTGCTCACCCACACGTTTTGAGATATCTAATAGTGCTTATTTTGTAAAAATGTATTTTTAACGTGTACCTATTTCAATACTTTGTTTTCAGTAATAAAATAAATAAATAAATAAATAAATTATGAATCAGATGTGCACAATGACAAATTTGCTCATAAATCTAATGTCTATAAATTCGACCAATTAAAATTTGTCATTTGGAATGCCAATGGCTTGTCACAACACTTCTTAGAAGTAAAAATGTTCCTTGAGACAAACGAGGTACTCGTAGATGTATTGTTGGTGTCAGAAACGCACTTTACCAATAGAACTTACTTTAGCATCCCGAAATACAAATTTTATCACACTATGCATCCAGATGGTTCAGCACATGGGGGTTCAGCTATACTAATTAGAGAAAAAATCAAGCATTATACAGTTGACCCGTACTGCACAGAAAAAAATTCAAGCCACTAACATAAGATCCCAATGTCCAATTATTGTTGTCAGCTATATACATCCCTCCTAAACATAACATGAAACAAGAGGATTACACTATCATCTTTAAAACTCTTGGCCATCGATGAAGCTGGGGGAGACTATAATGCAAAGCACACTGAATGGGGCTCAAGACTCGTGACTTTCAAAGGACGTGAACTGTTGGAATCAATAAGGTTTCTCCAACTTAGTGTTGCGTCATCAGGAGAACCCACATGCTGGCCTAGCGATGTTAATAAAAAACCTGATCTTGTAGACTTTCTTATATGTAAGGGACTACCCCGTGCCTCCATACAGTGTAGCTCTTGTTTCGAAATGATGTCAGACCACTCACCTGTAGTGACACTAGTTTGATCTCGTGTCAATAAAATCGCTAAAACATGCAGGCTTCACACCAGAAAGACAAACTGGCCATACTTCCAAGAATTGTTTGAAAAAATCACCCCTTAAATCAGACGAAGACATTATACAGGCTGTAGAACACTTTAATAAATCAGTACAGGAAGCTGCGTGGACTGCGACCCCATACCAACCCGATAAAAACCAATCTGACTTTTATTACCCGAAAGACATATTGGAAATGGTAAAAGAAAAACGTAACACCAGAAAAATGTGGCAGGAAACAAAATATCCTGAACATAAGTCCAAGTTTAATAAACTAGTACGTGATCTCAAAGAAGCCCTGACAATGCACAGAAATAATGGCATGGAGAACTATCTCAGAAGCCTAGACGCAACGCCAAACACTGATTACTCTCTCTGGAAAGCCACAAAAAAACTCGAGTCCAATAATACAGTTCCCCCATCAAAAAACCTGATGGTTCTTGGGCGAAAGAAAAGTGATGATGAAAAGGCCAAAATATTTGCTCATCACTTGTCAGGTGTCTTTACAGCAAATGATGACAATGACTGGTGGAACCGTCCACCAAAATTGATGAAATCCAATATGTACGGAACAGCCGCACCAGATGGAGCTACCCATTAAGAAATTCACCAAAAGGGAAGTCCTAAACGCCATCAAAAGACTTCAAGGCGCCTGGGTATGATTTGATAACAGCTAGAATATTTTTAGAGTTACCAGACGTTGGCCTCATATTCCTAACTCAAATTTTTAATGCATATCTGAAAAGAAATTTCGTACCACCGCAATGGAAGGTTGCAGAAATAATACTTATCCCAATGCCTGGAAAAGATCCTACCGACATTAAATCCCACCGTCCAATCAGTCTCCTCCCAATTTCATCAAATGTGCTAGAAATACTTGTACTCAATCGCATGGTTCCGGAGATCGCAGCTGCTAAGCTAATACCAGAACACCAATTTGGCTTTAGACAGGCCCATGAAACAA
The DNA here is from genome assembly GCA_946251885.1 of Cosmia pyralina. Lineage (NCBI taxonomy): Eukaryota > Metazoa > Arthropoda > Insecta > Lepidoptera > Noctuidae > Cosmia > Cosmia pyralina. Next base: position 524,413 of record OX276348.1, on the reverse strand, counting down.
TTGAGCAACTGCATAGATTAGTGAAAAAAAATAAACTACGCCTGCGAACATAACTTATACTGCTCCGCTGCCTTTCTGGATATTTCACAAGCATTGGATCGAGATTGGCATGACGGTCTCCTGTACAAAATTCACAAAAATTTGCCCTTAAATTACTATCTCTTCATAAAGGCCTATCTTAGTGAAAGACATTTTTACGCCAAATACGGCGATAGCTTTTCAAAGCTCTGTGTGATAAAAGCAGGTGTCCCACAGGGTAGTGTGACGGGCCCAATGCTCTATCTTGTATATACCTCAGATCTGCCAAATACGATAGATGTACTTACCGGGACTTTCGCTGAAGATACCGCAGTGCTTGTAGTTGACGAAACTGCTGAGTGCTTCTACAAAACTGCAAAACAACCTAAATCACATCACAAAATGGTTAAAAGATTGGCGCATAAAAGCGAATGAAACCAAATCAGTTCGTCACTTTTACCCTGAAACGGGATACTTGCTCAGAAGTAGAACTAAACCAAATAAAAATACCTCAGTCAGATGATGTTCGATATTTAGGAGTTTATCTGGATAGGCGACTTACCTGGAAAAAGCACATATCCACCAAAAGAAAAGCTCTTGACCAGCAATTAAGAAAGCTTTACTGGCTTATGGGACGCAAGTCTCGGCTAACTCTGGAAAACAAACTGTTGTTGTATAAGTGTATAATTAAGCCTTTTTGGACGTATGGCTTGCAGCTGTGGGGTACAGCATCCACATCGAGCATAGAAATTCTCCAACGTTTCCAGTCAAAAACTTTACGTATGATAACTAGAGCATCATGGTACATGACAAATAATCGCATTCACCACGATCTAAAGATAAAAACTGTAAGAGGAGAAATCAAAGACTCACTACTGACGTACACTAAATGAATCCATAAACATCCCAATCAACTGGCAAGAAACTTAATGGAAGAGCAGCCAAAGAAAACGCTCAAAAGACTTAAAAGACGAGCCCCTCAAGATCTCCTTTAAAACAAGGAATATAAATTGATAATATGGACGTATCACTGGATACTGTACCATGCACGATAAACCTCCAACTACATAACTCCAGCTTAATGTCGACAAGACAGCTTGCAGGAAAAAAGAAGTGATAAAAAAAAATGTTTTCAGGTTTAGGAGGAGGTGGCCCTCCAGCACGAGCCCGCTACAAACCTCAAGAAGAAGAATTCTTTGATGCAAGACGAGAAGAGAGGGAGAGGATTGGTCAAATTGGAGTGTCTTCTGTTTGGGGCAAGTCACCACTCAGGGCAGAGTAAGTATTTAAAACATATTATGATTCTAAATTATGGTGCCAAGCAATGCAAATGAGGTTCTTCTTTATTAAGATGCCATATTAATGCATGAAACATGTAATCCTTATCACATATTCACTTTCAGTAAGTTTTAATATTCCTCAGTAGACTCAGCCAAACATGTTTTTGCTTACCTATGCTTTCTGACTTTTTAGTTCTGAAGAGGAACAGTCACAACCTGAAAACTCGGGCAGTAGTAAAGAAAAGAAAAAGAGTAAGAAGTCAAAGGACAAAGACACCAAACAGAAGCTTAAGAAGTTAAAGAAGAAACTAAAGAAAGTGAAGAAAGCTAGGAAGAAGGCCAAGAAGAAGAAAGCCAAGAGTTCCAGCAGTGACTCGAGTGACAGCAGTGAGCAGGAAGTCTGGGTTGAGAAAGGACGTAAGTGTTGACTTGCGAGCTGACATTTTGTCACACATAGTGACAAAATGCCAGCTTGCAAGTCTAGTTTAAGATCATAGCAACGAACTAGCATGTTCTCATTATACCTTATCTATATGTATATATAAAAGCGAAAGGTCACTCATCTACACATTCATTCTTTCATTCACTCACTGATTAAACACGAAATCTCAAAACTACTGGACCTACGAAGATAAAATTTGGCACTGAGGTAGATTATGAGTAGGAGACGTCAGCTAAAAAAGGATTTTAGGAGATTCATACCGGTAGGGGGTGAAATAGGGGGTGGAAGTTTGTATGAATTTTTTTATTCCTTGAGTTATTAAACTTGAAACTTGGCACGAATATTTATCTAAGTAAATTATTATTTTTGTAATTTTTTGTTTGTCTAAGCTATCCCCTAAAGGGGAATTGGGGGGTGTCAAAGTTTGTATGGAGGAATTTTAACGCGCGGTCCGATTAACTCGAAACTAGGTATTTATATTTGAGACCAAAAATGAAGAACAACGTGTATCAGGGTTTTTCGAAAATCTACCCCTAAAGGGGTGAAAAGGGGTAGTCAATTTTACAGGGCACGATTTACTGCAGGGCTTGATTAACTCTAAAATTGGTGTAAATAATCTTTCAGTCAATTACGGAAATATTCAGAACAAGTTTTTTAAATTCCACCCCTGTGGGGGTGAAAACAGGGAATATAGTTTATATGAAAAATCGTAAGTATTCATTTGATTAATTAACTTGAACCTTGGCATGAATACTTGCCTAAGCAAGTAATAAAGTTTGTCATTAATAGCTTTTACCCCTTGAGGGAAGGGGAGGGGGTGGTGAGGAGGAATAGGGGGTAGTGGAGGGTGTGGTGAGGGGGAGAGGGAGAGGAAAAAGGGGGGGGGGGTGGAGAAGGGAGGGGAAAGCTGTGAAGGGGATATGAGGGGGTGAGAGGAGGTTAAAGCTTTTTGTATAGCACTGATTCATTGCAGAAGCTCAGCCCGACAAAAATGAAAAAAAAAATAGAAAGTCGGAAACTCGGAACGATAATAAAAAACGTAAGTATGTAGAACGAAAGCCAGTAATAAATTTAATAAGTATTATCAAAAAGCTGACACAATATATCTTTATTTTTTAAGTTATAGACAAATTTGTGTCAATTTAGGACAGGGGACTGTTATATCTTCCAGGGGACTGAAAATAAATGAAAAACATTTTTCGTAACGTATTTAACGAATCAAAGTTCTTTAATTTTTTATTAATCTTCTGATTAAGAGTCAATGTTGAAGAGTCAATACATTCACTCTATACTAAGTATGTGACGTCTGAAAAACAAAATCAGGAGCACATACTTGCTACAAGGGAGTTAGTGGACATGTGCAACTCTAATGTAGACAAAGTGGACCCGCTGACTCTTAGCAGCCCTCAATGTTCATTGCATAGAAAATCCAATCTTGGCACTTTCCAACCTGAGGTAACGGAGGACCCGTCCCAGTCAGAAAGTGCTCAGGTATCTATTCGCTTTCAAGATACACCAGATATTGAACTAGGTCCATTGCAAGTAGTTCAGATAGATGCTAGTTCTGTCCCTTATAGTAGTAAAGTATGTTGCAGTTCAATTATGTTTTCTGATAGTTTTGGAAAAGGGTTAGGAAAATTACTTAGCAAAAACCTGAGTTTTTCTTCTTAAAACTATTGTATGCCTCAGGCTTCCCACAAACAAATAATGGCTTCAATAACTAGGAATAAATATGATCCTAATGCCATTATTACTATACTTATAGGTAACAGCCTTAATGTTAAAAAAGATGATATTACTGATAGTGTCACCGAGCTATTGAAGTTAAATTGTAAAAAAATAATTATGTGTGCTTTTCCATATTTTGAATACTTGTCAAACAGACAAAACAACTACATTCATAATGTTAAATAATCACATGCAATTCTTAGTTAGTCACCATAGTGACAAGTTTATATTTTTTGACACCAACATTTTTGTTGATAAGCTAAGCTCGACTAGGGATACGGTGTATCTGCCCAGTAGTTTTAGACGTCAAATAGCTAGGCTATTAGCTTTTAATATTAACTCAGACATAATTAGTATGTCGAAGTCATCTATAATTAGCACCACAGTTAGTAATAGTACTAATGTTAAGGTGGACAATAATTTAAACTAATTTGTAAGACAACAGAAGGTACCACTAACAGTATAGTTACACTTAATAACAAAAAGGTATTTTCTAGCACTAAACTTGTTAACTGTAGAAAAGGGGCTAAGCAGAAATCCTTGAAATTATTTCATCAAAATATTCAAGGTTTTTCGTCCAAACAATTGGAAATTGAATTGTTTTTAGAAAAAACAATGTTTGACATTATTTGTTTAACTGAGCATTGGTTAAAAGATTACGAAATGTTAATTAATTATGAGAATTATAGTGTTGCCAGTTGTTTTAATCGAACATCAATGATGCGAGGTGGTTCACTAATCTTAATTAAAAATTGTATTAAATCAAAAACTCGTACAGACATAGTTGAACTATCGGTTGAACATAGCATTGAACTTTCCTGTGTTGAGCTGGATAAGCATGTCATAGTGTGCGTTTACAGACCTCCAAATTATCAGAACTACTCCATATTCGAGTCGGTAATGGAAGAAGTTTTGGCAAAACTTGCAGCTGGTAATAAGTCAGTAATTATCTGTGGTGACTTTAATATCAATATTTTAGAAAACAATTCAAATACCAGTAGATTGTTCAATTTGTTTAAATCATTCAATTTGTCAAATGTGTTTGTAGAACCAACCCGAATAACTACGACTACTGCTACATGTATTGATAATGTTTTTTGTTGCTGTGACTATTTAGAAAAATCCATCGTTAATTATCTCCCTTCTGATCACAGCGGTCAAACTGTAACTTTTGAGTCCAACATACCAATACAAAAAGTGCAGATACAATCCAGACCAATAACATCTGCTAATTTAAATAAATTTAATAGCACTTTAATTGGTAAGTTAAATGACAAAGAACTAACAATGAACAATGTTAATATTTTGTATGAAGAATTCTTTTCGGTAGTCCAAACAGAGTTCGATAAATCTTTTAAGAAGATCACAAAAACTATAAGCCCTAAGTTTTTATTTAGTGACTGGGCAACTAGAGGACTCAGGAAAAGTAGGGAAAGACTTTTCGAGCTGTATGGCCTTAAGCCTTATATTAACACGGAATCTTTTAATAAGTATGTTTCTACTTACTCTAGAATTTTTAAGAATACTTGTAAGGCAGCTAAAGCTTTATACATTAGCAACAAGGTTAAATCAGCAGAGAATAAAATTAAGACAGTTTGGAAAATTATCAATAATGAAACTAACAGGATCAAAAAGCATAATTTTGATTACACACTGGAGACGTCATGTGGTCTCATTTGCGATAGCAAAGAAGTTGCTCAAGAATTTGTAAATTTCTTTACCAGTATCCCACTTAAAACTACTGAAATATTAAACTCCTCGCCCTCACTCTCTTTTGGTTGATCGAGCCCGTGCGAAGCCGGGGCGGGTCGCTAGTGCATTCTAAATTGTTAGCTTCGTGTACGAGTAGTAGGTTGTCAATAGATAGAGTATCCCTAAGCGGTTTTATTTACTGTGATAATATTTAAGTTTTACATTTATTTACAGAAGAACATGAAATAGAAGCAATAAGGGAATCAAAATCGTCCCAAAAAGGCGACTCGGAGATGCCCACGGAGGCGTTCGGGCCGACGCCGCGCGTGGGGCCCGCGCTCGGCCACAAGGACTTCGGGCGCGCGCTGCTGCCGGGCGAGGGCGCGGCCATGGCCGCCTTCGTGGCCGAGGGCAAGCGCATCCCGCGCCGCGGGGAGATCGGGCTCACGTCGGACGAGATCGCCTCCTACGAGTCGGTGGGCTACGTCATGAGTGGCAGCAGGTAGGCACGCGACACGCGTTTCACTTATAGCTGCTTTTGTGTTTCTCGAGTGATCAGAGTTCGAACTCCAGTGCTAACGCATCCATTCTAGAGAATTAAGTATGCAGTAGTATTATATTTGAATAGCTGCGCTCCGCGGTGTTACCCGCGGTTTATGAGAAACTCTAATACGTGTATTACTTATTTAATTGGTGAGAAAAATTTGCTCATCCCACGGGAACACTACATTTTTTCGAGATAAGTATAAAGTAGCCTATGTATTAATCCAGGGCCAGCAATCCAGCTATCTACATTCCAAATTTCATCCAAATCTGTCCAGCCGTTTGAGCGTGAAGAAGTAACAAATATACAAACGCACACACACACACACAAACTTTCGCCTTTATAATATTAGTGTGATTTATTTATTTATTTCAGCATGGAAGACTTACAGCTAAAATATAATAATAATAGTATAATAATACTGATAAAAAGGAAATATAATAAATATTATTATATTATATAATGTGATCTAAAGTGCCATCACGACTATTGCATTCTCAAGGGTGTGATATGATTGCAGGCACCGTCGCATGGAGGCGGTTCGTATCCGCAAGGAGAATCAGATCTACTCGGCGGACGAGAAGCGCGCGCTGGCGGCCTTCAGCAAGGAGGAGCGCGCCAAGCGGGAGAACGCCATCTTGTCGCAGTTCCGCGACGTGCTGCAGGCGCGCACGCAGCGCCGCGACAACACCTAGCGCGCGTGCTCCCTTCAGCAAGGAGGAGCGCGCCAAGGTGTGCGTTACGCCAGCGGAATGTTGTCGCTTTTCAGGATTTCGGCTTGACAGAAATTAGTGCCTCATCTCGTTTAATTGTGCCCGAAATGTATAATTTGTGCGTCCAGCCGATCCGAAGATATTCACGAAAAACAGATTCCGCTGGAGTAACGTTACTGCAGCGGCATGCTTTGCTACCAGTGGTCGGAGCTGAATACAAACTAGCTACTGGATAGATATAATTTGTGCCTAATTGTGCCCAAAAAATATAATTTGTGCGTCTTGAGGTTTCGGAGTTATTCAAGATGCTGCTGGGGTAACGTTTAGCAAATTGCTGTATCTCTTAAACGGCATGACATGCAAATACATTTTTTTTTTACTACGGTGGGCCTTAATTTGTGCAATTTTATTTTTTCTATAATCGACACCATTGGAAAATTATGAATGAATGAATGAATGAATTGCACCGATCCCAGCGTGGTTTAACCAGACTCGATCACTCGAATGAACCCAAAGATTCACACTAGCCCCTGTTGCCTCATGTTACATGGTGCAACAGAGACCATTGCATATCAAGGAGTAGACCGGGGGGCGCGGTAATGGTAGGGAAGACATGCCCTTAGGATATGGAGGGGATTATGAGCCTATCCAGTATGCACCGTAAAATAAGCATTGGAATAGTGGAGAGACGGGTGATATAATATGGATGGGCTTTTTTACGACGTTGCTGCTATGTTGCTTCTAGTCCAGCTTCCCCGGTGAATCTTTTGGCGGTTAAACTGCATTTTCGACTCTCTTTATGTCGCTGCTATGCTGTATTACAGGTAATCTGCCTTCTCGACTCTTTTCTTCTTCGTTCTGATGCGTTGTCAGCAGCAGAATGTCCAGGACGCGGTCGGACCGTTCCTCGTTGTTGTCCAGCTCCAACTTCAAATTATGTAATTTTTGTTTTTATTCAAAGTTCGACCTATAGCTCGCCGCTGTTCAGTTCAGGTTGACGCGATTGCAGATATTACAGTTTTAAAGTACAAATTAATGCACACAAATTAGCACAAATAATTAATTAAACTGGACCCCAACAAAAATCCTGTCGGGTATGGCGACAGGGCGGCGCCAGCGCACCATGCGTGTCCGTAGGTACTTGAGTTTAATTCCCGGGTCGTCTCAGAGCTTAAGAATTGAATGCGCCTTCACAGAAACAACGCACATCACCACTCACAAAAAAAAAACACTCTTGAACACTCCGATTTTGGGACACAGGAACACTATACACTAGTAGTTTAAGTTTTTTGCCTTGGTTTGGGTTACGAGTACCTGAAAATGTCTAAGATTGCTTGCTAGCTTTGCTATTGTCGTGATTAACTTTATTATAACTGTCACACACGTATTGTTCAAAGTTACATATATTGCACATATATTGGGTAGGCAGAAAATAACGTAATGACTTTGCAGAGAGAAGCGTATCCCTGAAAGACATGAAAAGATCTCACCCAGCTTGGCGCTCGGGAAACTGGATCCTTCGGCAGGCAATTTGTCTCTCGTACTTTCAGGAGACCATTACAAACTCACTAGGTACCTATCATAGAAATAATCACTGACACTCAATCACACACCACACACGAAATATACACTGCACGACACGACCACATGCTAAACAATAAAAAACTTTGAGGGAGCTTGCACTCAAAGAACGACCACTCGTCTCGGCGTCACCCGAGCTCTCTAATCGACACCATTGGAAAATTAGATAATTTTTTCCAAAAACCATAAAATCGATCCTCGCGCGTCAATGAGAAACCCTAGAAACTTACCAATTATGGTGGTTTGTACCTTTTATGAACTCAAAGCATCATGTGAAATTAGATGTTTCTATAGTTGGAATATATATATTTCCTTAGAGAGTTATTCCATTCTAATTAAAATCTGGCTACTATATGATGAAACGCTCCAATACATGATTTATTATTAAGTGACTGTAATTATGATTATACTAATAATTAGTACTTTTATTGAATTGTTTATCTTTAAAGTATCAGCTGTAAAACCTAACTATTTAGATACTCGTATAAGAAAAAAACAATAGGAAAAGAAATCACACGATTAGCCGAACAAATTCAAATGACTACATAAAAGTGGCCGCACAGTACATTGTGCCAACCTTCTTAAATTTGCAGCACCACATTTCGTTTTTTGAAACAGTCTCGCACAAAAGTGTTACTTAGAATGTATTGTTTTGTAAAACACATAGTAAAAATAAAAATTATTTAAATCGTAACCATAATAAATAAAAAACACAATTAGTGACTGGAGCCTCCTTGTAAGCAAACAATGCCTGTATTAGGAAACTCCGCTCTTTCACAGCAAGGTAATCATACAAAATAAAATAAAGACTAATTAATTAAATGTGTGTGTGTGTGTGTGTGTACGTGCGCGTATGTATGTATGTAGATGTTTAAGTGGAAATTCAATAAAAGTAATCATATGTAAATGGGGATGAGGGTGGGTTTGCGTGTACGTAGGTACGTACGTACACACAGTGTAAGCTATATATGATATTGAGGATTTGCAAACCTTTAAACTCTCAGTCAAATATTAGTACAGCAATCTACTAAAATGTCACTCAGGCTAGCTGGACAAATCTTCAAAATAGCTCGCATTTAACTAGGTCAATAGGGCACTTTATGTGACGGCTAAACACCCTGATTTCAGAATTTGTAACGCTACAGAATCTTAGATAATCGATCGAAAACGTGTCCAGCCAGCTTGAAAAACCACTTTTCTTTGGTCTGTCAATCTCGGTAACGGAAGTGATTTTGACGACTTTTTGCATATCAACAGGCGTCACATAAATTTGTAACAGGCATCGAGCTAAAAGTTTTGTGATACGTACAGCGGTTTAGTAGAAAAATGCAAAGATCTGTGTCCAGCCAGCTTGAATTTACGTATAAAACTTCTGGCTGGCACTTCCGAATCTCAACGGGAGCGTTTTCGAATATGGTTCCTTTACTAACATTCAGTGACGCAATGTGTAACAGTAATAACGTTTGATTTATGGCGTCACATGTAAGGGTTTACGAGAAATCAATAAAAACTTAATGTCCAGCCAGCCTGAGTTCAAGCTGGCTGGACACGTACCTCCGCTGCCTGATGATCTACGGCCTTCGAAATGTGTTCAAAATTTTGTGACGGGGATGATAATGATAACCTGAATTTGTGACGGAGAAACTTTCCGTAGTTTCAAAGATATTGATCATTTAAATTATCCCATACAAACACTGCACTAGGGTTACCAATATTGTAGGTTTTATTTAGGACTAAGTATATTTTAAGGTGTTTTCTTTAATGGACGAGAATCCGTGTATTGGTGATACTAATACGAACAACTGTAGGTATTTAAATCAATAGAAGACAAAAGTGTAGAAGCGAGGAGGGGGGGGGGGTAATTTTTTAATGTTATTGATTATTTACGTGCGATACCTACTCTTTTTAGTAGGTAGGTATTGGTATTTTTCGTGGTACTTGGTACATAGGTAGATATTATGTCAGGATAACTAATGCTCTAAGGTATTTAAATGAAAAATAATGTTTGCTGTAAATAAAATCACATTTATTTATTTGTACATATACAGCGTTACAAATGACGAAAATGACGACGATCCATTGCGCTTCAGTAACCCCCGCCTTGTACCATACCGTTGTTTTTACCGCCGCCCTAAGTGTTTGAAGCGCAAATGAAGTCGGTGGTCGTCATTTTAAACATATATATAGCTGAATATACTAAAATATTCTTCAATACCTATTTATAAAAGAGGATTATTACACAAAATCAATCACAGCATCAGTCTTCATTTTTTGAGGTTTTTGGTAAAGTATTCTTTTATTGATTTATATGACAAGATACAATCACTTTTGGTTTTAGTACGTACTACCTAGTTAGCTAGGCGAGTTATATAAAGAAAGTCTTATTTTTAAATAGATTCTCATTAAAAACAACATACAGTATAAAAACACTTATACGATATAAAAAAAATAAGGAACATATTCCAGCGTAGCATGAACCTACAACATGTTATTTAAATAACGTAAAACCTCGGGTTGCTCAAACAATTCAACTTTATTTTAAGAAATTTGCCGAAATATCATTCAATCAAATCATCAATTGAGTCATACAAACTAATCCGCTGGCCGTGTCAATTTGTATGAAAATTTTATTTTAATTCATACATAATAATATATGTGACGTCATCAGGCCATACGAACCATAATATCGGTATGGAGTTAATATTTTTTTAATCTACTATCGAAACATTATGTTTGTAATAAACTCGACAATAAGGTCCCTCCCTACTCTCTGGTAACTTTCTACGTCACATATTTATATAAAAGTAAATAAATAGTTACTTATTTAAACCATTTTTACGCACATGTACCTACCCATCAAAATTCAATTATAATATTCCTAATTTAAGAAGGTTGGCATAATGTACGTACGGCCGCTTTTATGTAGGCATTCGTTTTTATTCGTGTGATTTCTTTTACTTTTTTTTTTTTTTTTTCTTATAACTGAGTAGTTAGAAGGTTTTTCAGCTGAAACTTTAAAGATAAACAACTCAATAAAAGTACTAATTATTAGTACAATCATAATTACCGTCACTTAATAATAACTCATGTATTGGACCGTTACATTATATCGTAGTCAGATTTTAATTAAAATGGATTATCTCATTAGTTAGTTATTTATATATGGCATCTCGCAGTTGACCACTAAGGGTCGAGACTGCTCAACCGGGCGTTTCCTGTGGGTTCTTTAAGCGAACTTAAAGCCCCCGGCCAGGAACATGGATTATCTCTCTAAGGAGTTGGTATATAAACCTCTAATTTCACATGATGCATAGAGTTGATAAAAGGTACAAACCACTATAAGTGGTAACTTACTAGGGTTTCTCATTGAAGCGCGAGAATCGATTTTAGGGTTTTTGAAAAAAATATCTAATTTTCCAATGGTGTCGATTATAGAAAATATAAAATTGCACAAATTCAGACCCACCATAGTAAAAAAAAGTCGTAGTTGTATGTCGTGCCGTTAAAGAGATACAGCAATTTGCTAAACGTTACCTCAGCGGTATTTTGAATAACTCGGAAACCTCAAGACGCACAAATTATATTTTTGGAATGAATGAATGAATGAATGAATGAATGCTTTATTTGCTAGAATATAGGTTATACATGGTGACGATAATTTTAGAGTTTCACTATATTCGACATACATCAAGTCGTGCAAATATTTAGTGACAATTGGGTCAAAACAATACATATTTAAACATGCATTACACAATTACACAAATAGGCACAATTAGGCACAAATTATATCTATCCAGTAGCTAGTTTGTATTCAGCTCCGACCACTGGTAGCAAAGCATGCCGCTGCAGTAACGTTACTCCAGCGGAATCTGTTTTTCGTGAATATCTTCGGATCGGCTGGACGCACAAATTATACATTTCGGGCACAATTACACGAGATGAGATACAAATTTCTGTAAAGCCGAAATCCTGAAAAGCGACAACATTCCGCTGGCGTAGCGCACACGCACCAAGCGGGAGAACGCCATCCTGCCGCAGTCCCGCGACGTGCTGCAGGCGCACCCCGCGCCAACACCTAGCGCGCGCGCTCCCTTCAGCAAAGCATCCAGCATCTTTTGAGCCTTTTTAAGGTCGGTCGATTTTTAAGGTTCCGAACAAATGAAAATCGGATCCTTTCTAATCTCACTTTTTTAAAAATCGTGTCTACTCGCGCCTTGGTTCAGATGAATGGCCACTATGCAGTAAGTGAGTGTTGCAGCTGGCATCACGTTGTGCTACTCGTGATAAGTCTTGATTCTGGGTTTACACTGCGTTGGCCAGTAAAACGATGGGAAGATAATACACATTGTAAATAAATGACTGGTTTATAGAAAAGTAAATTTTTAATTTCCTTAATCATATTTTATGGCTATCGCCTGCACCTCTAGTTGGGTCAACTTTACAATATTTACATTCAAAATCATCTTGTGTTGTTGTATATAGTTAGCTGGGTACTCTATCCCCGCGTGGACACCAAGGTATAACACTTGTATTTTACATTTTGTGTCCATTGTTTTCAGAAGAGATGTAAAAAAAAACTAGAAGGCTTGTCAAAAATGTGAATAATATAGTTACGCACATGTTTGAAACATGACAATACTAGTTCTATACATGACTTGTACATGTCAATATGATGGTTGGACTTTTAATTAGCTGCCGTAAAATTACACTTCTTACCGTCATTTCGTTAAAAAAATATTCCACACTACCTCTACTAGTGATGTAATTAAAACGCAATGAAATATCGTGTTAAGGCCAGTACATTCGAAATTTACCAATTTTTATTTAACCATAAACAATCAAATATTCTTTGTATTGATCGGATAAAAATATACATATGTTGTAGTTTAATTCACAGACTTGATTATAACAAAACTTATAACTATAACTTGGTTCAAAACATGATATTTACAACTTTACTCGATCATAAAAAATTACGAAGACAAGCCGATTTTGATCGTTTTTCTAGTCGTACAAAAAAAAAAAAAATATCAAACTTTAATCACACGAAACATGCGATTGATTAAGTAAGCGATAGATTTGTTACACGTTTGAGTGATAGCGACTGTGATTCTAAATCAGCGTAAATACATACTTTACTAAACATTTTTTTTTGGTTTAATTTTTTACTCTAAAAACTTTAACGATCTCAATCAAATTTTTAAATAAATAAAAGTTTTTATTAGGAATAACGTTTACTGTACTGGCTTATTCTTAATTTCATTATAACCATTGTCTATTTAGGATTGTGCATTTTATTAACTAGTGCCTGTACAAATGATGTTGAGATAATAATATATATATATATATACTATTCTCTTCTATAAAATCAATTTAACATGGATCGATTTTGAATTGAATGTTAAATTGATTGAATAGATTTTTTTATCACATCACTATTTGAATTTAAAAAGTGGTAACACATAAGCTATCATTTTACTGTAGATAATTAAAAGTCCGAACATAGTTCTAATATGACAAGTTTGAAACAATGTAAATACTAAATACTTCTATACATGACATGTTTGAAACAATATCAGTACTAGTAATATACAAAATGACATGTTTGGAACAATATAAAAACTAGTTGTATACAGTATGACATGTTTGAAACAATGTCAATACTAGTTCTACATATGACATGTTTGACTCGTCTGTTACAAGTTGTTTGAGGGTGTAACGAGGGGTCACTTACACTCGCTTCATTATAATTTCATAGAGAGACAGTCTACAACAAGATTCATTTACAGATGGGAAATAATAAAGCTTCCGAAAAACAAATTAACTTCCAGCGATCTGTAGTCGACTGTAATACTAAGCCGTGTTAAAAAAGAAGTACCGAAAAATTAATACAAAATGAACCGAAAAAAAATGTTGTATTTAACAAACAAACATGAGCTTATTCAAATTCCAATTCTACGAAAAATAATCTGTACTTTCAAATAATAAACTAAATTTCCAAAAAAAATACCAAACTTCCGAAAAAAATACTAAGTTTCCTAAAACATATGTTCTGTAAAAATAATCGTTTTCTTAAGCTCTATAGAAACCAGCTTAATTTCTACTATTGGTTATAGAATAACTTTTTTAACTCTCAATTTTAATGAAAATAACTACCTGCCGGTCGGCCCGCGCGGGCGCTTCGTGCGTACTTTGCGTGACATCGGTTGCGTTCGGGTGCAGAGCGATAGGCGCGCTCACATTCGACTTATCATTTTGTTCGTTCGTTCATGTGAAAAGGCAAATTAGTGTTTATTCCGAACCTGACCCGAAAATCCTAACCCTGCTAGGTTATGTCAGGTTAGATTCCGAGGTTCGGTTTGGTTAGGTTCCTTCAAACCCTACAGACAGAAATAGGAGCCCCGCGGGGCTCCGTCGACCGGGATCGGAATACAATTGAGCCTCGTGCTCTTATTTGCCTTTTCATTACCTGTAGCACTGTTAAAGAGTTATACGTTTTGCGAAAGGTGCATAAGTAATAAGAAAGGTACGTTTTGAGCATGGGGTGCATTGTGCGCATGGGGTGCATTGTGCGCATGGGGTGCATTGTGCGCATGGGGTGCATTGTGCGCAAGGTACATTCTGCAACTGAACGGTCTAGACCTGCTTTTATACTACAATGATGACGTACCTACTAACAATTAGATTCAGTAGAATTCATGTACAATATTGTACTAGTATATTTTATCTGTAAGTATTAAATTACTTGATAATATACTGGGATACTTTTATTTACGCACTCATCACGTTATATTTTATACATGTTCATTACCTTACCTTATCTTTACCTAAGTATAAATTAATTGATTACAGTGACAGACAAGTGTAAGAGTAATGAATGCTACAGATGACAAGCACATTTTAATATTTCTTAGGAGTATCTATGTATGTTAACGGAACGAAGCAGCCTGGATCTCACGCCACAGGGAATCCTAGTGTGAGTTCCAGGAAACAACACATTGAATGTAATTTCTTAAACAATAAATTATTCTTATTCTTAATCACTTGAAAAGTATTTTTATAATGTCACAATAGTTTAACAAGCACCACAGTTTATAAAATGTGTAAGGTTAATTCTAAATTTATAATAGGTGAGTTACGATGAAAATGACTAACTGTAGTTTTCGGTAAAACGCAATTAAAGCTGGTGGAAAAATATTACGTCAGCAAAATGCTGTATATTGTTTTTTCGGAATTTTCAGTATTTTATTCGGTCGATTCTTTATTTGTATTCGCATATAAGCTGTCGGAAAATTAGTATATAAAGCAGTAAATTTCATATTTTGAGTATGCTCATATTTAATTTTTTTTTTCCGGAGCTTTTATTACTACCCTTTACAGATTAGCAAAATTCTTAGAAAATTCCTATCTAATCACTAAACTAAGTATGTTAATGTAACATAATAGGGTCACTTCACTGAACGTTGCTTGCGCGATAGGAGACAACACCACTCGTGTCAGATGTTTGAGATCGTACTGTGCAGAACTGCAGAATGGTCACGAGATGGTGCAGTAAGGCTGTTTTGTGTTAATGGTGCCAGTTGATCTTGCGCTTTAAAATGGTTGACATTATAAATAATTATCAAGTTTAAATATCCCAAATTACCACTCTGTCAAACAACGATTCAGATAAGTCTAATCATCGCGAATGCTTTAGGCCCGTCCTGACCAAAAGCGATCGTCGCGCATCCAGGCTTTGTACGTCATAATAACTCATACAAACGATCGTCGGGCATCCAGGCGAGTTTGTACGTCATAATAACTCATACAAACGATCGTCGGGCATCCAGGCGCGTATGTACGTCGTAATAACTCATACAAACGATCGTCGGGCATCCAGGCGCGTTTGTACGTCATAATAACTCATACAAACGAACGTCGGGCATCCAGGCGCGTTTGTACGTCATAATAACTCATACAAACGATCGTCGGGCATTCAGGCGCGTTTGTACGTCATAATAACTCGTAAAAACGATCGTCGGCCATCCAGGCGCGTTTGTACGTCATAATAACTCATACAAACGATCGTCGGGCATCCAGGCGCGTTTGTACGTCATAATAACTCATACAAACGAACGTCGGGCATCCAGGCGCGTTTGTACGTCATAATAACTCATACAAACGATCGTCGGGCATCCAGGCGCGATTGTACGTCATAATAACTCATACAAACGATCGCATCGACCGATTACTCGCGCGACGGTCGTTTTTGATTAGGAGGCAGGGTTAGCGGTTAACCGGAAAATGCAAACAGGTTTCTGGTCAGCTGAATTGGGTGTGATCTGGGCTACAGGGACACTCGCTCGTACTGCGCCAGGCGCGCGCGCGTGCTCTTGAGCTCGCGCCGCAGCGCCGACAGCGAGCGCTGTGCGGCCGCCAGCTGCGCGCGCAGCACACCCGGGCTGTCCGAGTCGGCTGCCAGCTGCGCGCGCATTAAGCCCGGGCTGTCCGCGTCGCCCGCCAGCTGCGCGCGCATCATGCCCGGGCTGTGCGAGCCGCCCGCCACGTCTACGTCGCCCTGCGGCGCCGAGCTGTGGGCCGGGTCGCTCGTCACCGTCACCTGCCACATCAGAAGTAAACAATCGCATTAGAACGCGAGGTACGAACAGATGCTACGTCGACGCACTGGTCGGACGTCGGGCCGCGAGACGCTCACCTCAGCTCCGCTCGTGTCGGAGCGCGACGCGGTGGCGATGAGTCTGTTAAAATTGCTCTTGTTCATGATGATCTTCACGGCGGGCCGCTGATTGGGCAGTGACGTCACGGTGGGCGTGGCTGCGCGAGGTGCGAGTCTGTTCTTCGCCTTCATGGGAACTAGCTTTGATGGGGAGATCAGTTTTGTGTCTGCTGGCAGTTGCACGAACTTAACCTGAATGTTTAAAATTGACATTTTTATTCATATTAGGTTGGGGAAAAAGTCTTTTCGCATTATAGTATGTATGAACTTAAAATAAAATCTCTTTGGCTATACTATTTGTATCTGGCTGGTTTTGGTATCATTGAAAGTTTAAATTTTAAAGAACATGAATTCAAATTAGGAAAATGTGTGATTTTCATTTGTGTTTCATATTGTCAAGATGAGTGAATCTAATGAAGAAATTCGATACATTTTAAAATTTTACTACAAAAAAGGTAAAAATGCAACGCAAGCCGCGAAAAAAATTTGCGATGTTTATAGACCCAGTGCAGTGTCTGTGAGAGTAGCCCAAATTTGGTTTAAGCGTTTTAAATCCGGAAATTTTGATGTCAAAGATGCACGTCGCTCTGGTCGCCCTATTACGGATAAAATGGATGCCATTTTTGAAAAAGTGGAGCAAGATCGGCATATCAGTAGTTACGACGTAGCTGAAGAACTGGGAATTTACCACAAAACAGTTTTGGCGCATTTGAAAAAAACTGGGTAAGTACACAACAAAGCTCGATATTTGGGTACCTCACGAGCTCACTGAAAGAAACCTAATGAACCGTGTACTCATTTGTGATTCTTTATTACGACGTAATGAAACCGAACCATTTTTGAAGAAGCTGATAACTGGTGATGAAAAGTGGATCACGTACGACAAGAACGTAAGAAAAAGGTCGTGGTCAAAGGCCGGTCAGGCTTCACAGACTGTGGCGAAACCCGGGTTAACTCGCAACAAGGTGATGCTGTGTGTGTGGCGGGATTGGCAGGGCATTATTCATTATGAGCTGTTACCACTAGGCAGGACCATCGATTTTGAACTCTACTGCGAACAACTGATGAGATTAAAGCAAGAAGTTGAGAGAAAGCGGCCGGAATTAATCAACAGAAGGGGTGTGGTTTTTCATCATGATAACCTCACACATCTTTAGCCACTCAGCAAAAATTAAGATAGTTTGGCCGGGAGGTGTTAATGCATCCGCCGTATAGTCCTGACCTAGCACCTTCAGATTTCCACCTGTTTCGGTCTCTTCAGAATTCTTTAGGCAGTGTCAGGTTAACAACACGAGAGGACTGCCAAAACCACTTGTCGCGATATTTTGAGCAGAAGTCCCAAAATTTCTATAGCAATGGGATCATGTTCCTACCTACAAGATGGCAAAAAGTTATCGGCAAAATGGTACCTACATACTTTAGATGAATGTAAATAATGTACCTATATTAAAAAATGTTCTAAATTTTCTTAAAAAATGCGAAGAAACTGTTTCTCCAACCTATTATGTTAAACTCTGATAAAGAGATGACGAAATTGTCGAAATGGTAGCTAGATGAATAAAACAGAAATTACCTGCATGTCGTGCGGGTTGATAATAAAACAGAAATGACCTGCATGTCGTGCGGGTTGATAATAAAACAGAAATGACCTGCATGTCCTGCGGGTTGATAATAAAACAGAAATGACCTGCATGTCGTGCGGGTTGATAATAAAACAGAAATGACCTGCATGTCCTGCGGGTTGATAATAAAACAGAAATGACCTGCATGTCGTGCGGGTTGATAATAAAACAGAAATACCTGCATGTCCTGCGGGTTGATAATAAAACAGAAATGACCTGCATGTCGTGCGGGTTGATAATAAAACAGAAATACCTGCATGTCCTGCGGGTTGATAATAAAACAGAAATGACCTGCATGTCCTGCGGGTTGATAATCTTCTTGATGGGTATCTTGTTGTCCTTGGGCACGGCCAGCAGCTTGTTGTTGAGCGTGAAGATCTTCACGCCGGGCTTGGGCGGCGACTTGACCGGCGTGGCCGTCAGCACCATGCCTTTGGCCTGGTTGGCGATGGACGCCACCTTGCTGACCGTCGGCGGAGATGTCTCACTTTCTTTCAGCATTAATTTGCCAGCATCTGCAAACGTTCAATTGAGTTAATCGTACGTCGACGACCGCGACAGTATGCACGTCGTACGCTCGCCTGGGGCCGCAGTACCCGAGAGCACGACGGTGCGGCCGCTCTGCAGCGCGCTGAGCACGGTGCTGCCGTCGTCCGAGGGCAGCAGCGTGATGCCGTGCTGCCGCAGCAGCGCCGCGCCCGCGCCTGCCCCGCCCGGCGACTCGCACTACGCATTCACTACAACACATTAGTCTCCGTCCACCCATAAATAACTTCTTAATTTACCTTCTTCTGAATAAAGCATGAAAGCCATACCTCAGTGCTATGTTCTTGCTTTATAGCCTTTTCAGTTTGCTTCAGTTTGGTAGGCTTTAAATCCTGGATTCCTATGGAAAAAAAAAAACAACTTACCGAGAGAAAATTTTCAATTAGTTTAAACAGTTTATCTATATAAGAATGCTATTCGTTGGTATAGTAAGCGCATCACTTGAGAACGGCTGGACCGATTTGACATTTTTTTTGTTTTAAAATGTTCGTAATAATCTGAATTAGGTTTTTAACAAAAAAAAAAAAAAAAAACGGGAAGTTTCCCAGAAAATGTTTCAAATTTGAAAAACTCAACGTTCTTTTTTGCATATTTTTGTAAGATGGTATTGAAAAGACAGGATCACGTCTGTGGGTCGGCTATAGTAACGTTTAAAGAATAAAACTAAACACTAACTCTGTACAGCTTCAAATGTATGTATTTGTGGTTCTTCCGTGGCCGTTTCTGCCATTTGTTCTGCAATAGGAAACATTCACACATCATTTTAGAATTCAAAGTGGCAACAAAAGAGATAGGCAAGTTAAGGAGACTCGTCCTGCACCGCTGACGAGCGCGGACACGGAGCGCGCGGCTTCGCGGTCCTTGAGCGCGTCCTCGATGAGCGCGCGCAGGTCGTCGCGCCGCAGCTGCAGCGCCAGCGAGTGCGGTGTCTTGTGGAACTTGTTGCGCGCGGCCGGGTCGGCGCCCGCGCGCAGCAGCTCGGCCGCGGCCTGCGCGTGCCCGTTCTGCACGGCCCAGTGCAGCGGCGTCATGCGCAGCATGTCGCGCACGTCCACCGCCGCGCCCGCGTCCAGCAGCAGGCGCAGCACGCGCGCGTGGCCTGCGCTGGCAGCCAGGTGCAGCGGCGTGCGCTCCACCTTGGTGCGCGCGTCGCGCGACACGCCCGCGCGCAGCAGCACGGCGCACGTGTCGGCATGCGCGTTGCCGGCCGCCAGGTGTAGCGGCGACGTGCCGAGCTGCAGCACACCAACACAACACCGTACATACTGACGAGTGACGAGTTTACCTGATTGTTACCCCTTTTCTTTGATCGAATATTGAAGAAGTAGGTTCCTACATATAAGTTTAGGTATCAGAAGTGAAACTTATCCCCGTTCATGAAACCTGGGTAGGTACTACTTACTTAGAGTATTACCTGCGAGCAACCAAAACAAAACAACAATATATGCAGGCTTGTTTAGCTCACAGCGAGTGGTATTTTTTTTTTAATTATTGGTGGGTTTATGAGGGACGCATGGAAGCGAGAAGTATGGCGGAAAAATGGGAGGCCTAGGTATACCCAGCAGTGGGCGATTCCAGTCTGATGATGATGATGATTGAAGTTCGGAATCGCGAACCCATCTTGAGCAAGTGTGGTGACCAATGCTCATGCCTGCTCCGTGTGAGAGAGCCCTTTGCCCTGCAGTGAGACAGTAACAACAAGCTGGTATTATTTTATCAATTGGGTGGGCCGCCCGCTTCCGACCGCAGGCAAGTTTATCGATCGGGTGGGCCGCCGCTTCCAGCCACAGGCTTATTTATCAATCGGGTGGGCCGCCGCTTCCGGCTGCGGCATGTTTACCATCTCAATATGCCTGCGGCCGGGCGCCGCAACCCGCAGGTGAACATTACCATCTCAACATGTACCGTTTTCTTATTATATTGTATCTATTTGTTTCCCAAATAAAATAAAATAAAACGCCTGCAGCAGGGCGCGGGGCTGCCCCCCATCATTAGTACCTAGTCGCCGCCTATGGACTTTTACAATAGCAAATGCATAAGGCGGAATTGTCTGTCTTATGAACTACAATATCTGTCTCTTGTGAGCAGTGATTGGGTTGGCTACTGGGTAAGAAAGCGTAGTAACGCGCCACGTACCCAGTCAGTGGTGAAGGGCGCGCCCTTGGCCATGAGGTCGAGCACGAGCGGCGTGTCGCCGGCGCGCGCGGCCAGCAGCAGGCGCCGGCCCAGCTCCACAGCCGCCGACGATGCGGCCACGCGCGCGCCCGCACCCGTCGCGCCTGCGCCCGGGACCAGCGTCTGCGACTGCATCGCGAAAGTAGGGCAACACCCAGGGCTCATGATTTCATACAAAATCTAAGTTTTTAAATATTCTGTGAGCATCTTAGATCAATCGAAGGTGAGCAATAGTGTTAATCGTAAGCCATGTCTAGAACAGAAAAACTGCACATGTGCACCAATTCATTGTTTGATGTATCAAGTGCATGCATACACCAGTTATCAAGTAATCTCTCATGCAGAGCAATACAGTACTTATCTTAATATTTTGTATAATTAATATAATCAATAGGTCTTAAAATAAAATACAAAGGTACCTATAGTATTTATATGGCGTTCAAATTAAACAATCAAATTGCTTATAGAAGAAAAACCGGCCAAGTGCGTGTCGGACCACGCACAATGAAGGGTTCCGTAGTTGGGATGAATTTATACCAAGAACAAACTTAACATTGTAGTTGAAAAACATGTTCTCCCATACATTCCAACTGTAAATGTAAGTTTGTACTCACAATATTGAGATATTTACCATTTTATTTTAAGACCACAGACTTCTTATAGGCTTTCCTGTAATCTACAGGTAAAGATCTATTTTCTGTATTTTTTTTTCAAGATTTTAGGCTCTGTAGTTTCCGAGATAAGGCCGCCCCCCAAATCTCTAAATCCTATCTAAATGGTCAATTTTCATCAATTTTCTTAATTAACTGTATAACAATTTATTTTAAAATGATAAAAAAATATATATTTGAGACCCTCATAGAAAGCCCCTTTCATTTGATGTGTCACACTGTATAGTTAGCAAAACTTTTCTTTTTAATTTTCTTATTTGCCCCCATATTCAAAATTTATTTATTTACTTTACCCGTCAGTGCTTGGGTCACAGTAATTCATATGTGTACCAAATTTCAACTTAATTGGTCCATTAGATTCGCAGCAAATTGGCTGTGACAGACAGACAGACAGACACAGACACACAAGTGATTCTATAAGGGTCCCGTTTTTTCCTTTTGAGGTACGGAACCCTAAAAAGAAAGACACAAAACTGTATTGAAAATAAAGTTTGCAAATCATTTTGAATAATCCACCATCATCATCAATCAGAGCATCACTTACAGTTATTATTTGCGGTGCTGTGATGCGCACCACCACATCCTCTGAACACAGGTCTGATGTCATTGTCATTCATCTGGAAACATTATATTACTTCCCTGTATATTAATTGTATATTATAATATATTGCAGAAAGTTCAGACAGATGAACAGATCATAATGATTGAAAAACTTAATGGCATAGTGGAAGTTGTAAAGAAAGGAGTCTATTTTGACATGGTTCAGGCATTGGGTTATAGTAACTCAATGGGTTCAGGCTGGTTATTTAACTATCGTGTCTGCTTTGTAGTCTTGTGGACAGTGAAAGTGTGGAAAACCATTATTAAGTACCTAGATAACTTCCCTTGCAAAATATTTACTAAGACTACTCTTTGCTCATATAAATTGTTATAAATTAAGTACTAAGTTTACAACATGTAATTGAATATTACTAACATTTAAAAAAAATAAAAGATTAAGTACTCTGATTGGGAACAAAATTGTTGCATTTTATTTCGTCTGTAAAACTAAAAAACGTTCAATGACTTGTTGTTAGTACATTGTATACCATGATAATGAGACATCTGCACCATAGTGGACGAATTCTATAATATTTCAGTTCGCGCTTTTACGTCTCAATATTATTGATTGAAATTCAACAGGATAAGGATGTCAAACTCGTTGCTAAAGCCATGCCTTCGACCGCCATAAAACACACTTCCTTTTCCTGTCGCAACGGAAGTGATCGACTGTCCCTTCTCTTATAACAATAAAATACATATTAACCAACTTACATAGGCTGTGTGTCTTTCATAATACCAGTTAGAACTTAATTTAAGCGCCCCTTATTGCAATTAAAGTAAAAAAGTGTAGACGTCAACAGAATTCTGTACGTTTCAATGAAAGAATCGACGTTTGTCTACCGCGAAAATAAACGTCAAAATTAAAATGTGTAGTTATAACTGTTTACTAACATTCTTAGTATTGATATGCAGGTTATGTTTTATATGTAACCGTATGATAAGTATAGAATTGTACATAACATTGTTTTCAGTTATTTTTTATAATATTTACATATAATTTTGAGGTTAACATTTTATTTCTAAATGTTGGTATCAAAATTTGTGACTTTGTTTATGGTTTGCACATAGACAAAGCTAAACTCTATAGACCCACATTTCCACTATTTGTAAATAGTGGGGGTCTTAGATACTTTTAGATTAGTTAGTTATTTAAGGGCCGATTGTTCAATCGTCAGATCAATTTTATCTTGAAGATTTTATCTGAGGAATAAATATGGCGGTTTGACATATTTTCTATAAAAAAAGCTGTCAATACGTCAAACATATTCCCCAGTTATCTGATGATTGAAAAATCGGCCCTAAATACAATAATAATTCATAATGCCAAGAACACAGGGTTAGGCAATGATAATTATTGGAGTTAGGTTATATTGTAATCGTTTTAGTGCGGCGGCACGCCTGGCATGAAAAGTAGCTCGTATCGTAGCACTTGTAGTTGTGTAGTGTAGTGGTAATTTATTAGCAGTTCTTTAACATTTTACTAATAATCTATTTAAAACTGAATTGTAGTGTGTTTGTGGAAATTGCCCACTTTGATACGGATAGTGGTGGATATTGCCGTATTTGATTTGAATGTCGCTTCAAACGTCACTCTGAGAGGACAAATGCCATACTAAATGCTGGGCTCTGATTGGTTGCACCGAAGACGGCCGTATTTAAAAGAAATAGGATGCACTGTGGTAGCCCGCGAAATTCAAAATTTCTTGCGTTTTATGCAATTTGCAGGTCCGTGTCAGGTTGTATCTTGATCAAAATATGATACGCGGCAATAAAACATATGTATTTACATAATTTTAACCATAAAAATCATCAATACATCTCTCTAAGTTAGATTTCGTTCGTTCGACGAATCTGCACGAAATCTAACATAGAGAGACCCAAAAAAAAAATGAATTTGGCGGGCTACCACAGCGCATCCCCCTTAATGGAGATTGCCGATTTTGCTACCAACAGTCCAACACTCTTATTTCGATCGCGTTTTCTATGAAAGAATGCCGCTTTTAAACAGAATTTTATTTTACAAGATCGACGCAAAAAAGCGGAAACGTATGGCACTTGTAGTTTAATAATAAAGGTTTTTTTTTCTGAAATCTCGAAAGTTTTTTGGCTCAGTGAACATTTTCCATTTTGTGGGTTACTCACAGGGGTTACTACGTTTCCGCTTTTTTGCGTCGAATATGGAGACCATAGAGAAAATATTTACATTCATAACTTTTTTTTACCAAAACTGGAGATTGCCGGCTTTAATATTGACTAAATAAAGCACGCTTAGCGTAACCGCCATAGTGTGCATCCACACTGCTAGCCTAGCGCGGTGGCGACGAGGGGCGCGAAATATCAAACATATGAAACCGCCGCCGCCGTTTGCGTCCATAGTGCAATGACCATAGAGTAAAGTAATACCTATATGCAGTGACTAATAAATAGGCGCCTAGCGCGACGGGCCCGAGCGAGATAGCGCGCGTAGTTTTCAAACGTTCCTATCTGCGCGTTATGGCCACACTACGGGCCTAGTCAGCAAGCGACTTAATGCGCGGGTGACAGAGGTATCAAACCGTTCAGTCTCGTCCGTAAGAGTCTGCAAACATATATTTTTTTTGTAAAATGGCGGTAAATACTGTAGTACCTATTTATAAATACGATTCAATCTAAACCACATTATATGGCACAGTAAACATCTACGTAGCCCGTATCAACGTTTGACTACATCCTGAATAAAACGTCACCTAAAATCAGCAGAGAAGATACAAACTTCCAAAAAATACGTATAAACTTACTTAAGTAGAACAATACAAAATGCTAATGAAATACATGTTACGGGAATAATAAAGCCATACCTGTCCGCTCAAGTTCCATAATAAATGGATTTGTGTTTTGGGTGTTACAGAAGATTGTGAAGTGGAAGCTGGGCTTGGTGTTTATTGCCGACTTATTTTACATGTCTTTAGAACCCACATTTTTTTATAACTTCCTTCGGAATTTTGTAACTGAAACAAGCTACTTATAGGTCAGTTGAAATAAAAAACACCGAAGGCTCATTCTGTTATATTGCTTCGTTTTTACAATGTTCATTAAATACATGTAATTAAAACTCTGAAATTGTTCATACAGTCTTGTTTATCCCAATAAAATGGGAACTCCAAACCCTGACGAAATACCTCTCGGCATTCCTGATCCTACGTATATAAGCTGCTTATTTTGTCAAAGAGTAAATCTGCCGATAATATTGGTTGCCTTATGCAGGCACCATGGTTTGGTACTTTACAACCTTGAAATAGCCGCATTTGTAAAACCTATTTATGTAGTGAACATTTTCATTTCTACCTCAAATGAAG
The DNA here is from genome assembly GCA_946251885.1 of Cosmia pyralina. NCBI lineage: Eukaryota > Metazoa > Arthropoda > Insecta > Lepidoptera > Noctuidae > Cosmia > Cosmia pyralina. The sequence goes on along the minus strand of OX276348.1, from coordinate 498,747 downwards.
CTAGACAACGTGGTACAGATATGAGATCTCAATATCAGAATTTTTTATGCACGGTATTCTCAAACTTCTATAATCAAGAAAAAATACAGTCCTACCAACTTATCTGTGAACTGAAAGAGGACGCCACCGTCGTCGATGCGTCGGCACATTTCAACATGACGGCCGTAGTTCCAATTTTCGCTATTTCACATATAAGTTGGTAGGAGTGTATTAGGTATCTTTAATTTATAATAAAATACCTAACAATAATAAAGACCTACCGTTGCAGGAATTTAGAAAACAGCTAACGGTTTTTATTATTCTGTACAAGATAAGCCGATAAGTTAACTTAATTGAAATTTAGTTTTTGTAATTTGTTTGCATGCTATTTTAACTAGAATGTGCATGGATTCTTCACAACTGTAACAACTGATTTCAGTTTCAAATGCAAATAAATATACCTATCTAAGTACTTATTCTATTCTATTGAAAAATAAATGACAACCACAAATGATTTCAACTTTATTAAATCTCCATTATCACAATCATCCGACCGGCGTTTTTCTATCCCGCTGGGGATTAAAAAAATTAAACTCTGCTTGTAAGCCTCTTTGCGGGATGTGATTGTGGTATCTTGCCATGTTGAAGATTTGGTTTGTCCTGCAAAAATCAATATTAATGAGTATGTATGATATTTACAAAGGTAACGGTGTACAATATTTATTTTCAAAACATATTAATGTTTTTATCAATCTCCCATAATCATCCAAATAATATACAAGCCTAATTTCTTCATAAACTTAATAATTACATCTTTTTTATAATAGGTCTTTACCTATGAAATTGCCGTTTTGTATGAAAAAATTTAAACGAATTTTTTTCATGCATTTTTTATTTGTATTAATCGAAGTAATCACCCATGCAATCAATGCATATTTGCCAACGCAGTGGCAGTTTATTGATGCCCTTCTTAAAGAAATCAGCTGGACGGGAGGCAACAAATTCTTCAAAGGCATTTTGTACTGCCTCTCGGGTATTGAATTTTTTTCCCGCCAAGAAGTTATCCAAATTCTGGAAAAAGTAGTAGTCTGTAGGCGCAAGGTCTGGTGAGTAGGGCGGATGACGGAGAGCTTCCAACCCCAGTTCTTGCAACTTGGAGACCGTCTGCTGTGCAGTATGAGGTCGCGCGTTGTCGTGCAGGAGCAGCGGAGACGAGCGATTGACCAATGCTGGTTGGAGATGTGCCAGCTTCTCCATCATTGTGTTCAGTTCTTCACAGTACACATCTGAAGTAATGCTCACCCCGTTTGGTAAGAAGCTGTGATGAATCACACCGGCGCTAGACCACCAAACAGTGACCATCACTTTTCTAGGGGTAAGTTTTCGTTTAGGGCATTGTTTAGGTGCTGAACCAGGATCCAACCAACTTGCTGAGCACTTGCGGTTATCAAACAGAATCCATTTTTCATCGCAGGTAACAATGCGGTTCAAAATTCCTTCATTTGTGTGTCTGTTGAGCAGTGCAAGGCACGTCTCGACGCGTACTTCGCGCTGGCGATCATTGAGTTCGTGGGGCACCCATTTGTCAAGCTTTTTTACCTTGCCAATTTGACGCAAATGGACCAATATTGTTTTGACGCTAACGTCGAAAACTGCTGCTAATTCAGCCGTAGATTGTGTATCATCAGCTTCCACAATCGCCTTTAATTCGTCATTGTCGACCAAAGTCTTCGGACGACCGCGAGGTTCATTTTCAGGTCGAAATTTCCAGAACGGAAGCGAGCAAACCAATAACAAGTGGTGCGTTGGTTTGTGTAGTGTTAGCTCCGTAAACGTCGTTGATGATGCGTGCCGCTTGTGCTGCGTTGCTGCCACGACGGTACTCATATTCCATAATTACTCGAATTTTTAACGTATCCATGATGACGAAAAAGATTGAAATGCGATGAAAATGTAACACTAATCAATAAACAAATGACTAGCCATGTAATATGCACCTATACAGAATAATTTATGCGCATGAACGGTGAATTGCAAGAATAGCTGGCCGCAACGCGGCGTGCGCCGCGTCGCTGCGATAGACGTTGCGTGCGATGCGGTGATGCCATCCGCGGGCTGCGCCTGCACTCGAAGCAAACGCGTGTAAAATCACTTCTCCGTAAACACTCTCATACAACGCCATAATTATGTTTGAATTTAGTGCGGGCCGCGCCGCATGTACGTATTCCATGCGCGCCGCCCAGCGTCTCCGTGAACGAGGTCTAACCCCTAGCGCGCACAGCGGTGCGGTGAATTGCGGTGCGATCTTTTAGCCGCAACGAAAAGTGTTTGTAAAAGCCTACTTGCAAAAAAAATAAGACTACAGATTTTTATTTTTATTCCACATGTTTGGTGGTTTGGTTACACCTACATCATAAATAAAAAAACAGTCTAATATTGAATAATGTCCGTCAGTGTTATGCGTAGTTCGCATCTGGCAATGTAGATGCCGCCACACTACTATTAAATAATGTCCGTCAGTGTGATGCGTAGTTCACACGTGGCGATGTAGATGCCGCCACACATTCTACTATTAAATAATGTCCGTCAGTGTGATGCGTAGTTCGTATGTGGCGATGTAGATGCCGCCACACATTCTACTATTAAATAATGTTCGTCAGTGTGATGCGTAGTTCGCATGTGGCGATGTAGATGCCGCCATACTACTATTAAATAATGTCCGTCAGTGTGATGCGTAGTTCGTATGTGGCGATGTAGATGCCGCCACACATTCTACTATTAAATAATGTTCGTCAGTGTGATGCGTAGTTCACATGTGGCGATGTAGATGCCGCCACACATTCTACTATTAAATAATGTCCGTCAGTGTGATGCGTAGTTCGCATGTGGCGATGTAGATGCCGCCACACATTCTACTATTAAATAATGTCCGTCAGTGTGATGCGTAGTTCGCATGTGGCGATGTAGATGCCGCCACACATTCTACTATTAAATAATGTCCGTCAGTGTGATGCGTAGTTCGCATGTGGCGATGTAGATGCCGCCACACATTCTACTATTAAATAATGTCCGTCAGTGTGATGCGTAGTTCGCATGTGGCGATGTAGATGCGGTCACACTACTATTAAATAATATCCTTGGATTCATTTTAGGTTATAATCTTCTACCTTGCATATGTTTTTTCTCCCACTTTCCATTTGGTTTTTTGTTAGTTTCAACAAGGTTCTTAAACCATTTATAATTTCCATTATGTAGGTACGCTACCCCTTTTGCTGGATCTCAAATTACATGCAATCTCGCCATTCTTCTTTATTTATGTGGAGAACTTGACCCCGAGGAAAGACTAGGCATAAATGCCCCAAATCAAATAAAAAAAAATCAAATCAAATTATATATATATTTGCTAGAATGCAGGTATACAAAATAAGGTCGCCCCAAACCTGCAATCCGTAAAGGGTAGGGCTATCCCTTTCGCTCATTTGCACGGGAAACTCCGAAGTCACCGCGGACAAAGTCGTAGGCGAAGTGCTAGTTTGCTTTATAACAAGATTGGAGTTTTAAAAAAATAAAAAATTAAATTACTGTACTTCGAATTACAAAACTCGCATGCACCTACTAATAAATAAATATAAAATAAAGCTTCTATCCAAATGTTCCGATGAATTTTTAACCAAAATGTTCGGAAGAATTCACGCACAGGTAAACAATTTCAACATTATTTTCAGCTCTCACCCCTAAGCATCACCACAACGCCCAATCTTATTAAAAGATAATGAAATTAAACACAAAAGTGAGTGAACGACAAACGGCCATAGAACTATTATTACTAGCGTACAAACGGCACCCTAATTGCGTAACACGCTAAAGATCGGAATCTGAATCATTTTAAAACAAATTGCTAATCCATTGCTTCATATGTTTGTAAACTTAGTCTGCTCGACAACGTAAATGACGCAATGGATGTTGTTGAACTGTCAAAATGAAACTGATTCCGATTGATAGTGTGTTACGCAATTAGGGTGCAGTTTCCAGTCACTCAGACAGACAGTCTCTGGTTTAACGTGAGCGTCAAGATGACGGGATCAAGTCACCAATCTAAAATGTATCACATTAAAGTGTTTGTACTACTATGTACTATTTGTACCCTAAACAAGACATTTGTACTATTTGTCGCATGCGTGTTAAATACATTGCACTGTGAACCTAATCGTAGTGCGATATGAACCAGTTTTCGAGGAAGTGTATTGAAAAGTCTTTTTCTCGAATTCGTGTTTTCGAATTCGTGTTTTTGCTGTTACTGCACTTTAGGTTCGGGAGGGCAGTACTGACGTATACTCACACTTGGCAGACATTAAGTAGGGGAGGCCTATGCTCAGCAGTGGCTAAACAAAACAGTTCCTGGAAGGACTTGGGGGAGGCCTATGCCCAGCAGTGGCTAAACAAAAGAGTTCCTGGAAGGACTTGGGGAGGCCTATGCCCAGCAGTGGCTAAACAACACAGTTCCTGGAAGGGCTTGGGGGAGGCCTATGCCCAGCATTGGCTAAACAACACAGTTCCTGGAAGGGCTTGGGGGAGGCCTATGCCCAGCAGTGGCTAAACAAAAGAGTTCCTGGAAGGACTTGGGGAGGCCTATGCTCAGCAGTGGCTAAACAACACAGTTCCTGGAAGGGCTTGGGGGAGGCCTATGATCAGCAGTGGCTAAACAACACAGTTCCTGGAAGTGCTTGGGGGAGGCCTATGCCCAGCAGTGGCTAAACAAAACAGTTCCTGGAAGGGCTTGGGGGAGGCCTATGCCCAGCAGTGGCTAAACAACACAGTTCCTGGAAGGACTTGGGGAGGCCTATGCCCAGCAGTGGGTAAACAATACAGTTCCTGGAAGGGCTTGTGGGAGGCCTACGCCCAGCAGTGGCTAAACAACACAGTTCCTGGAAGGGCTTGGGGGAGGCCTATGCTCAGCAGTGGCTAAACAACACAGTTCCTGGAAGGCCAAGGAGGCCTATGCTCAGCAGTGGCTAAACAACACAGTTCCTGGAAGGGCTTGGGGGAGGCCTATGCTCAGCAGTGGCTAAACAACACAGTTCCTGGAAGTGCTTGGGGGAGGCCTATGCCCAGCAGTGGCTAAACAAAACAGTTCCTGGAAGGGCTTGGGGGAGGCCTATGCTCAGCAGTGGCTAAACAACACAGTTCCTGGAAGGGCTTGGGGGAGGCCTATGCTCAGCAGTGGCTAAACAACACAGTTCCTGGAAGTGCTTGGGGGAGGCCTATGCCCAGCAGTGGCTAAACAAAACAGTTCCTGGAAGGGCTTGGGGGAGGCCAATGCCCAGCAGTGGCTAAACAACACAGTTCCTGGAAGGGGTGGGGGGAGGCCTATGCTCAGCAGTGGCTAAACAACACAGTTCCTGGAAGGACTTGGGGGAGGCCTTTGCCCAGCAGTGGTTAAACAACACAGTTCCTGGAAGGGCTTGGGGGAGGCCTATGCTCAGCAGTGGCTAAACAACACAGTTCCTGGAAGGGCTGGGGGAGGCCTATGCTCAGCAGTGGCTAAACAACACAGTTCCTGGAAGGCTTGGGGGAGGCCTATGCTCAGCAGTGGTTAATCAACACAGTTCCTGGAAGGGCTTGGGGGAGGCCTATGCTCAGCAGTGGCTAAACAACACAGTTCCTGGAAGTGCTTGGGGGAGGCCTATGCCCAGCAGTGGCTAAACAACACAGTTCCTGGAAGGGCTTGGGGGAGGCCTATGCCCAGCAGTGGCTAAACAAAACAGTTCCTGGAAGGACTTGGGGGAGGCCTTTGCCCAGCAGTGGTTAAACAACACAGTTCCTGGAAGGGCTTGGGGGAGGCCTATGCTCAGCAGTGGCTAAACAGCAGTTCCTGGAAGTGCTTGGGGGAGGCCTATGCTCAGCAGTGGCTAAGCAACACAGTTCCTGGAAGGGCTTGGGGAGGCCTATGCCCAGCAGTGGCTAAACAAAACAGTTCCTGGAAGGATTTGGGGGAGGCCAATGCCCAGCAGTGGCTAAACAACACAGTTCCTGGAAGGGCTTGGGGGAGGCCTATGCCCAGCAGTGGCTAAACAACACAGTTCCTGGAAGTGCTTGGGGGAGGCCTATGCTCAGCAGTAGCTAAGCAACACAGTTCCTGGAAGGATTTGGGGGAGGCCAATGCCCAGCAGTGGCTAAACAACACAGTTCCTGGAAGGGGTGGGGGGAGGCCTATACCCAGCAGTGGCTAAACAACACAGTTCCTGGAAGGGCTTGGGGGAGGCCTATGCCCAGCAGTGGCTAAACAACACAGTTCCTGGAAGTGCTTGGGGGAGGCCTATGCCCAGCAGTGGCTAAACAACACAGTTCCTGGAAGTGCTTGGGGGAGGCCTATGCTCAGCAGTAGCTAAGCAACACAGTTCCTGGAAGGGCTTGGGGAGGCCTATGCCCAGCAGTGGCTAAACAAAACAGTTCCTGGAAGGATTTGGGGGAGGCCAATGCCCAGCAGTGGCTAAACAACACAGTTCCTGGAAGGGCTTGGGGGAGGCCTATGCCCAGCAGTGGCTAAACAACACAGTTCCTGGAAGGACTTGGGGGAGGCCTTTGCCCAGCAGTGGTTAAACAACACAGTTCCTGGAAGGGCTTGGGGGAGGCCTATGCTCAGCAGTGGCTAAACAACACAGTTCCTGGAAGGGCTTGGGGGAGGCCTATGCTCAGCAGTGGCTAAACAACACAGTTCCTGGAAGGCTTGGGGGAGGCCTATGCTCAGCAGTGGTTAATCAACACAGTTCCTGGAAGGGCTTGGGGGAGGCCTATGCTCAGCAGTGGCTAAACAACACAGTTCCTGGAAGTGCTTGGGGGAGGCCTATGCCCAGCAGTGGCTAAACAACACAGTTCCTGGAAGGGCTTGGGGGAGGCCTATGCCCAGCAGTGGCTAAACAAAACAGTTCCTGGAAGGACTTGGGGGAGGCCTTTGCCCAGCAGTGGTTAAACAACACAGTTCCTGGAAGGGCTTGGGGGAGGCCTATGCTCAGCAGTGGCTAAACAGCAGTTCCTGGAAGTGCTTGGGGGAGGCCTATGCTCAGCAGTGGCTAAGCAACACAGTTCCTGGAAGGGCTTGGGGAGGCCTATGCCCAGCAGTGGCTAAACAAAACAGTTCCTGGAAGGATTTGGGGGAGGCCAATGCCCAGCAGTGGCTAAACAACACAGTTCCTGGAAGGGCTTGGGGGAGGCCTATGCCCAGCAGTGGCTAAACAACACAGTTCCTGGAAGTGCTTGGGGGAGGCCTATGCTCAGCAGTAGCTAAGCAACACAGTTCCTGGAAGGGCTTGGGGAGGCCTATGCCCAGCAGTGGCTAAACAAAACAGTTCCTGAAAGGATTTGGGGGAGGCCAATGCCCAGCAGTGGCTAAACAACACAGTTCCTGGAAGGGGTGGGGGGAGGCCTATACCCAGCAGTGGCTAAACAACACAGTTCCTGGAAGGGCTTGGGGGAGGCCTATGCCCAGCAGTGGCTAAACAACACAGTTCCTGGAAGTGCTTGGGGGAGGCCTATGCTCAGCAGTAGCTAAGCAACACAGTTCCTGGAAGGGCTTGGGGAGGCCTATGCCCAGCAGTGGCTAAACAAAACAGTTCCTGGAAGGATTTGGGGGAGGCCAATGCCCAGCAGTGGCTAAACAACACAGTTCCTGGAAGGGGTGGGGGGAGGCCTATACCCAGCAGTGGCTAAACAACACAGTTCCTGGAAGGGCTTGGGGGAGGCCTATGCCCAGCAGTGGCTAAACAAAACAGTTCCTGGAAGGACTTGGGGGAGGCCTTTGCCCAGCAGTGGTTAAACAACACAGTTCCTGGAAGGGCTTGGGGGAGGCCTATGCTCAGCAGTGGCTCAATAAAACAGTTCCTGGAAGGTTGCAAGATCATTCTATTTATACACGAATTGTGACTGCTTTAGAGGCCTATGTATGTCGAGCAGTTGACGTATTTCAACAGAATGGTGATTAAGATGATGACCTTTCAGCGAGCGCATCCGACCGCAGCTCATGTTCACTGAGCGGTTTAGGCTTCAAAGAAAAGGCCAGGAAGGTCCATCCATAAACATAATACATAGAAACTTCGAGTCTCAAACGATATTGAAAAATTCCACCAAAATATTGCGATTTAGCGACAGTCGAGCAGGCCTTTGAAACTTGATACGCGGTATAAATATTCCGGGTCCGTTATCTGTAGAACGTGAGGTTACGTGACAAATATACAGAGCGGATAATACTGTTCGCTGCTCAAAGCGGCTTTCTCGGAGCACACAATGTGATGCGAAGGAATAATTGCGCGTCTCAGCGCAACGCTATCGGGTGGCGCGAGATTCTGCCGTACCGCACCACACCGCAGCACACCGCACCCCGCCGCACTGCACCGCACCGTTCCGATAACGAGCGGAGCCATTGACAACCTATACCCTTGTACTAATTCCTCTTGGAATCCGCGCCAAAGTGTATGTTCATTAATATCGACTAACACGTCTGTATCGTTTAATGAATGGTACATAATTGAGATAAGAATGTTACCGAATCACATCAACAACGAATGTAATGTAAACACGAGCGTTCCACTAGCGTGTTCGGAGGAACAATAGGTCTCGGTGTGGGCGTGTATTTACACCGGGCAATTAATAAACAACAAACAATATAGCATGTTCGCGTTTGTGTTGCGCTCGGCGGCCGACGGGCCTTGTTTAAACTTTAATCACGTACAACTTGGCGCTCCTACACTTTTCACTTGAGTTGCTAACTTCCCGAAGAATACTTTGGGCCACGGCCCGACGTGGTGCGGCATGGTGCGGTGCGGTTCGGTGCGTGCCACGGTCACCTAATGAAATATTTACACTTGCCCCAGCTCGTTGTGTCGCGGCTCTGTAACATAGTATGTGGCATACTATGTCCGGCTACGTTACCACACCTGATGACCAGACACCTGTAACATTCTTACATATCATCGAGCCGACGAAACAATTTTAAACAAATCTGTGCCATTGTACCTACCAACTTGTTAAGTCAATTAATATTTTTTTACATTGTTGATCCGGTGACACCGAAAATCCAGTTAATAAATATTGAATACTTAAGATACCGGATAATTATGATTGTAAACTCTCGATAAATTGTGACTGTACGATAACAGTATCGTATGCAGTTACAAAACGTTAATTTTCGACATTTTAAAATCTATCCATGTCTAATCATCAAATTGTAAACTGGCATCATACTTGAATACGACGGAACGCAGCTTGCGCGCTGATTCGTTGAACTTGAACGTCATTTGCCTCGCGCCGCTATCTTTGACTGCATAGATGTCAGTTTGACTGTCATTCGTTGTTGTTCGTTAGTCGCCGAATTTAAACAAACAGATAAATCTTTGTGGTTTTCAATAGTTTTCGTGTTGAAAATAACTAAAAGTAATACTATTATAATAGTGAACTACGATTAAACAAACAAAAGTGAACTAACAGTGCTAAATACCAGCACTTTCCGTTTCAATATTTTTTTATTTGTGAAGCTATAAGTATCCAATGTACTACCATGTCGGATATTGAAAATGGTCTTCTACAAAACGATGAAATACCAGTTATTTTTGATCAAGAACAATTTACCATAGAATTACAAAAGTATTACAGTGGGCATAATAAAAACAGTAAAAAGTTGAAATGGACAAGTGAAAGAATTCAAAGTGTAATTAAATTGTTACACGACTATTTATAATAGGAACTCGTACTTAGGTACAGCAAAATTTATGGGAAGGCGACCAACAAATTTAAAAAATTAAATTTAATTTTAAAAATACCATGCAAACATAAATTTAAATACCATGCAAACATAAATTTAAATGCCATGCAAACATATATTATAAAATCACATGTCAATTAAATTAGCAATTTAAACGAAAAACAATAATAATAAAAAAAAGTAAAAGTCACATGAACTCAACACAATATATAACAGTGTCATGTCAGTTTTAAGAGCTAGCCCAAACCATTACATTACAAAGCATCTGATGAGTGTACATTATCCAACAGGAATGTCTTGAGCCTTGCCTTGAATGAGCCTGTGTACAGTATACTTTTTAACTCAAGCGGTAATTTATTAAATACATATTTTAACTGCGTGATACTTTGAAGTATTTAACAGTACTACTACGTAATGGCTAGGTACTGTGAGGATACCAAGATCTTTAAAATATGGTCGACAGGTGTCTTGTTGAGAAATGCGGACAAAAAAAAAAAAAAAAAAAAAAAAAAAAAAATGGCTCGGATCGCTCTTTTTTGGAGAATGAATGCCCTATGCCAGTTGTAATGGTAGCTGTTTCCCCAGAACTTTATGCTATACCTCAGTTTGGACTCAATCAGCACATAATATACCATTATCAAATGGTTTAAGCTCACTTCATCTCTATGAGTTCTTAAGACATAGCAAGCAGATGATATAGATGAATCCAATGCTACTAATTCTTTCTTGCAATTTAGCAATTCATCAATATACTCGTAAATTACTAAAAACTTGACTTCCCTGACAAGCTCAATTTTAACATTATCTAGTTCAATGTCCATATTATCTTTGCTACGCGCAGTCGTTTTAAATAACATAATGTTGATTTTAGCCTTATTTATTGTAAGCATGCAGGCAAGGAGCTCATGGCTAAGTAATAACAGCCGCAAGCTACGCTTGCCGGGGTTGGTCCGTGGATAGGTGACCATCTTTACATACCGAGACTCCTCCGTGCCTCGGAAAGCACGTTAAGCCGTTTGTCCCGGCTGTCATTCGTGGATCTTTGACAGTCGTTACGGGTCGTCAGAAGCCCGAAAGTCTGACAACCAGACTTACCAAAGGGGTATCGTATTACCCAGTAACTGGGTTGTGGAGGTCAGATAGGCAGTTGCTCCATGTAAAATACTGGTATTCAGCTGCTTCCGGTTAGACTGGAAGCCGACCCCAACATAGTTGGGAAAAGGCTAGGCAGATTGATTGAAAGGGCCTGAAATTGATCCTTGAGGCACACCGGCTGTAATGTGTGGCTGGATGAACTGTAGTTATTTTTATACCTGTTTGGTTGTGTAAGTTCGACAAACATTTTTCTATTTTTAAGATATGAAGTAAAGAGTTGTAAGGCTTTACCTCTTACGCCATAGTATTCCATTTTCATAATGAGTAATTTATGGTCAATAGTGTTAAAAGCCGCGCTTAAATCCAAATAATTACCTGCTCTGCTACCTTCACCAAATAAACAAAACCATCACGCAAATAAATAAAAGATAGTGAACTTTGTCGGTAGGTGCACCGTGCACGGTACCTACGTCCACAATTTAACGATTTGACATGGTTATATTATGAACTATCGTAAATTAATACGTTCTAATGTAAGCAGTATGGTACAGTCACTATTTTTCGACAATTTACAATTTCACGAGTTAAAACTAAAACACTAAACTACTATTACTACTACAAACACTACTACTTTATAAACTATCGAAGTTCATAAGTATACGGTGACACATACTAAATGTTGTGAACCACAAAACTATAATATCTCCAGCGCCGCCGGCGCGCACTTTTCACTGCTTCCTGGCTTGCGAAAATAAAAAGTTATATTAGAATACCCAGGCATTTTAAAACTTTAAATACACAATTATTTAAAACTAAATTTTATAAATGGTTACTTGAATATAGTTTTTTTATTATAGATTAAAAATTTTGTTGTTCTAATCATTTCATTGTTGATGCCTCCTTACCTGTTTGCCTTAAATGCATGCTTTGTCTTATCCTAGCTAAACATGTTTGTGCCATATTTTGTATCTAACACCATGTTTTACGCAAATAAATATTTTATTATTTCCTTTATTTCATTTACAAACATATTTATTACATTTTTAAATATTTTTATAAAAACATAAAATAAAAAAAAACATTTAAAAATATAAAAAAATAGTAGCCCACCGGTGGTATCGGGAACAGGGTCCAAGCTACCGGTGGTCAGGGCTCTAGAGAGAGGAAACTCCTCACTATGCGTGCCGTGTTCAGGAGTACTGCTTTCTGAATCAAGCCCTTGACCCAGCCGCGCAAAGAGAGCCTCCTGAGGTGTTGGTCGAGACTCTCCGTTATTAGGCCATTAACCGTAACGATTATCGGTACAATAATTGCAGAGTCCACGTCCCACATGTCGACAACCTCGTGTGCTAAGTCAAGATACTTGATTTTTTTTATCTTTCTCAGCTTTCACGAGATTATTATTATTTATTTGACATATCTCGGGACCTTGGGGTCCCGGACCTTTGGAAGGCGTACGAGGGGCCGAAGCCAACTCGTAGAAGCCCCTTAGACAATTTTAAATGACGAGGAGGCACCAGCCGACGATTATCCCTGTATGCACTATGCAAATGCACCCAAGGACAACCCCTGGTTGGTGCGGGACTATTAAAGAACATGGAAACAAAACGTATTGGGCTATGGGTTTGGGTGGGTATAGTGGATTGGGTACCTTGAACTATGGAAGAACTATGTCCCCTGCCTTACCTTGCCTGGGTGACTTGCACACTCAATATTGGGCCCCCGGAAATTATTTAAAGTAAAAGTAAAAAAGTTTATTGATAATATAAAACATGTTTACACTAAATTGGTGTGACACTGGATCCCGCACTAGGATACCCTGTGTCGCAGGCTCCAGTCTCTTTCGACGATAATATGCATTTCAGAAAATACAAATGCAACGGTTTCAGTACAATTACTTAATTAAACTTAGGACCAAAAGGTAACCAAATGTACGAGTATGTGTGTAAGTATGTATGTGATGAATGTGTAACTGTGTATGTGATGATTGTAAGTATGTATGTGATGAGTGTGTAACTGTGTATGTGATTAGTGTACACTAACCAAACACTACACTAATCAAACTACACTAATCAAAAGTATTCACCATCACATACACACTCACGTGTGTATGTGATGGTGAATACTTTAATAGTTGAAAGATAAAAGATTTTCCGTTTCAGCATAATTAAGCCCAAGCAGCCAATCCTGAACCTGTTTTTTGCACCCAAACTTTGTATTCTTTATTGTTATTAAAAATCAAAAACTTTACCGATACTAGTAAAGTTATAAGTGATGTCTGTTCAACTACATCACAGAGCATGTAACTTTAAACTACATTTGGAAATAAGTCGTGACGCGGGTGTGGAGGGCGCGGCTAAAGTTTTGGCGCTTTGGCCGCCGCGCCTATGGTAATGAACTAATGACCAATTAAAAGCGTTCGGCTCGCGGCGACTCCAACTTTGCCGAGCACACACTTCTTGTCAAGTTACATTAGTACATGGGTACTTACATCTATAAGTTGCCATTGATCCTTTGAAGAGTACCTTTGAAATTACCATTAATAGCCATCACGCGTGAGGATCGCGGGGAACTCTGCCCCTGCTGCCACCATTTTTAGCCTATACGTTTGAGGACTGCGGGGAACTCTGCCCCTGCTGCCATCATGTTTAGCCTACGCGCGTGAGGGCCGCGGGGAACTGTGTCCCTGCTGCCACCATGTTTAGCCTACACACGTGAGGACTGCGGGTAGTCCGCCCCGCTGCCACCATGCTGACGGACTATTAGCAACATACATTATACTTAAGTAGTTCTTGCCAATACAAAAACAGGAAAAATAGAGTTATTTTGAGTCTTAATGCGTCGGAACTAGGGTTGCTAACTTTTTTTAAAATCAAAAATAGTATTTTCGAAGGCATTGCCTGTAAAAAAATAGTAGCAGGACACTTGCGCGAACCCACTTGCGCGAAAAGATATTTCCGCGAAAGGACTTTTGCGCGAACGGACTTTTGCGCGACAGGACATTTTCGCGACTGGACTTTTGCGTGAATAGACTTTTGCGCGCATGGATGTTTGCGCGAAAGACACTTGCCCGAAGGACACTTGCACGAATCCGCTTGCGCGAAAGATACTTGCGCGAATCCACTTGCGCGAAAGATACTTGCGCGAATCCACTTGCGCGACAGGACAGTTGCGCAAAAAAAATTGCGAAAATGAGATTTCGTCATAACATCACGCCTGTATTCTTTCAAAGGGTATGGCAGGGATGTACAGTACAATTAAAAAAAAAAATATGTATACAGATAAACATTTCAGTGCCTACTTATTTTCTTAAGTTTTTTAATTATTTTTTTTAGACTCAAGGCAGCAGTGGGGTCCGCAATTAACATCTCTTGCAGGACGGCTAAGTACAGCAGCATATGCGGTGAGAAAAATCCGTCAATTCACTGATATATATATATATCGCGAGGCTGGTCTATTTCAGTTACTTTCATAGTATTATGTCTCACGGTATTTTACTATGGGGACGGGCTGCAGATATAGAGTCTATTTTTATTCTGCAGAAAAGAGCCATCAGAGCAATATATTATGGCCTCCGCAGGCGCGATTCTCTAAGGGAACTGTTTAAAGATATTAACATCATGACGGTACCTTGTCAATATACGAGTATCTACGAAAACATCATGTACGTAAGGAAAAATCTAAATCTTTTCGGTAAAAGAGGTGAAAGACACAATTATAGGACTAGAAATAGGGACCAATTAGTTCAACCAGGTTTCAGACTGACTAAAGTGGACTCATCGTTCATGGGGTACTGTTTAAAATGTTATAATAAAATACCTCCGCACATACTCCAGCTGAATGAAACGAAATTTTAATCTTGTATAAAACAGCCATCTTGTATGCAGCCAGGCATATTATAAGTTGGGGGATTACATCGCTGACAAAAATGCTTGGCTGAATGCTTGTCCTGCTCCACAAGGACGCATTAAGTAATTGATTAGCATTCGAAAATATTATTGGAGCTGCTGAAAATTAAGAAGAGAGAAAACTTTCTTTGCATTGTTTAAATTCAAGCTCTTAGTATTATATAATTGCATAGCACATGTGTGAGCACTATGTAGCTACTATTAAGCTACCTTTTACTGGGTACGTCTTTCACTGACTTGAATGTGCCCTGGCGGTTGAGAGTATGACATGCTCACTCAAATATCTCGCTGGTGGTGGCGTGTGTGTTGGATCATTAAGTTCCCTTCAAAATGGTTGAGCTAATTGGTGCTGATCCATGCGTCATGTTCGTGAACGGGCGCCGTCAGTTGGGACTGGTCGTCTCTTAGCTGCCACGGCTTATTTTTAATTTAGTTGTTTTAATTTTTATCTTATTATTACGGACGTTTTTTAACGTGCACGTCTTTCTACATTGTTCTCACATGTATATTTTCAACATGAACGATATGACCAATATTTTGTAAAAATATTTTGATTTAAAAGAGTGACCGTGGAGGTTCTTGCCCGTGCTTCTCCATAGGGATCTACTACGCTTTGGAATGGGCAACAAGCTTCTTCTTTCTGACTGACCAACCCATTGACAATTTAAAAGTGCCTGTAATTGGTATATTTGAAATACTCGTAAATGCTTTGAGTTTGAGTTTATTTTAGTTTATTTTTATTTTGTTTCGACATGGGTATCATTTTCATGGTTTTTGAGGTCGCTGGAAACGATAGTGGGGTCAAAATGAAAATCAAAGATGACGGCTGTGAAAATTTTAAAATTATTCGTCACGGGTGTCGTTTTCATGGTTTTTGAGGTCACTGAAAACGGTCAAAATGAAAATCCAAGATGGCGAGAGTTGACCTCATTATCGTTTTCAACTACCTCTGAACTGAAGTTGCTGGTTGCTGGAACGAAACTTGATAAGTTTCGTTCAAAAACAGATAACGGCTGCTTTTCACTTATTGTAAATATTGTAAAACAATAATGTTATTTAATTTTTCATCTAAAATATAGTAGGTCCGCCTACTATATTTTTTTATCAGATATATATTTAGGCCTCTAAGTTGTAGGATACTATAATATACTGTAGTGTTGGCAACCTTAGTCGGAACACTTATGAACTTCCGTTTGGTAAGTTTATAAAGTTGCGTTCGTTAATATTCTCACGCACGAGATACTTCTCTCTACTTAGTATTCGTATTGTAGAAGGTACGAGTAACTTTGCGTTTAGTAAGCCCATAAGTTGAGCAAGCTAATCACATTATTTTGTTTTGTGATTACGAGGCCAAGGCGGCAGCGCGGTGTATTGTGCTCAGTCATTAATCAGAGCGGAGTGAGAGCGGTGCGGCGCCACTGGCACTGAGCACGCTGAGCACGATGAACACGCTGAGCACGCTGAGCACTGAGCACTGCGCACTGCAGCCGGAAAAAAAGCCGCATTAAAACTTTCTTTGAGTTAATCGCTTTGCTTGCGGCTCACCTGGCTGCCGCAGCCGGGATGCGGGGCACGGGGAGGGGCACACCATTCAGGAAAACCACCCGCCATTTAATTCGTTTTGTTGAAACTTTTTGCGGTTTAAATCTGTACCAATAAGGGTTCATTTTTAAAAGTTTCTAATTCTGACTTATCTATCTTCTGTAAGTACAGATTGTCACGGATAAGTGCCAACGGAAGGAGATTGTTGTAGCAAACGTCTCTCGTGACGTTGCTACATTATTACGTTCCTGGCGAATGCGACACAATGCTGTACAATACCTGGAGTGGCCCGCGAGTGCCAGCCACGGCCTTGCAGGTTACAGCTACTCATTCTTAACATCATTATCAAACATTCGCTCATTCTGAACGCAGGCATCCTGCACAGATGGCTATACTGTCTACAATCAGTGCAAGGCATAGGTACTAAAGCCACGTCATGTGTAGTGCCTACACATTGCACGCATTACTGTAATTGTTTAAATAAAGTAATGTGTGCTGACACTTGCAGACTGGAAGTGCCAATTGTTTCGAAAGCTGCGGCCGCCGGCCGTCCCGTGCCTTTATGTAAATAAAATAATCTGTATGCTATCCTAACAAAGAGAAATAACTATAACTTGTAGTTAATGTCTCGGAAAAAAATGTACGTGTGTAGCTTAGATAATTGTGTATAATGAAGAGACAGCGCGGGCCTCGCGACGCAATCATATCGATAACGCGAGACATTATCGTAATTAAATCTGTTGCCCCCCCCCCCCCCCCCACCCGCGAGCCGGCTGCACTACAACTAGTGCGCCAGGCGTACCGGCTCAGTGCTCACTAGTGTGCTCGTCATAACCACTCATTGAATGTCACGAAGCTCACAGTGGACATCAACTTAGTGACGGCAATGTGTGATGTATACTCAAGTGTTACCCAGAGAACAATCGGCGCGATGCGCGCCCTCCCCGTGCCTCCGCACGGGGAGGGCGCGGGGAGGGCACGGGGAGGGCACGGTATCGCCGATAAACTACCTTTTTATGCATGCAGGGCCACCTCGCGGCCTCAGATATTGGCTCGTAAATCAGCGCCGTAAACTCTCACTTGTAAAGTTGTAGCAGGCTCGCGGGCGACGACACTAAGTAAGTAAGCGCGAAGCGGACTAATTAATTTATGAGCGGCACCGGCGGTGGCGTGGAGAGCCGAATAAATAACAAATATTTCAACAGTTTATATTTCATAAAGCTCGCAACGTAAACGGCCGCTTTTATCGTTATTGTCTAAACAAAGTGGAACAAAAAGACGTTAACCGTGTGCCCATGTGCGTCCGTGTGTTCATGTGCCCGTGTGGCCATGAGCCCGTGTGCCCGTGTGCCCATGTTACCGTGTGGCCATGTAACCGTGTGCCCGTGTGCCCGTGTGGCCATGTGCCCGTGTGCCCGTGTGCTGTGTGCCCGTGTGGCCATGTGCCCGTGTGGCCATGTGGCCATGTGCCCGTGTGCCCGTGTGGCCATGTGCCCGTGTGCCCGTGTGCTGTGTGCCCGTGTGGCCATGTGCCCGTGTGCCCGTGTGCTGTGTGCCCGTGTGGCCATGTGCCCGTGTGCCCGTGTGGCCATGTGCCCGTGTGCCCGTGTGGCCATGCGCCCGTGTGCCCGTGTGCCCGTGTGGCCATGTGCCCGTGTGCCCGTGTGCCCGTGTGCCCGTGTGCTGTGTGCCCGTGTGGCCATGTGCCCGTGTGCCCGTGTGCTGTGTGCCCGTGTGGCCATGTGCCTGTGTGCCCGTGTGCTGTGTGCCCGTGTGGCCATGTGCCCGTGTGCCCGTGTGCTATGTGCCCGTGTGGCCATGTGCCCGTGTGCCCGTGTGGCCATGTGCCCGTGTGCCCGTGTGGACATGTGCCCTTGTGCCCGTGTACCCGTGTGGCCATGTGCCCGGGTGCCCGTGTGGCCATGTGCCCGGGTGCTCGAGTGGCCGTGTGCCCGTGTGCCCGTGTCCCCGTGTGCCCGTGTGCTGTGTGCCCGTGTGGCCATGTGCCTGTGTGCCCGTGTGCTGTGTGCCCGTGTGGCCATGTGCCCGTGTACCCGTGTGCTGTGTGCCCGTGTGGCCATGTGCCCGTGTGCCCGTGTGGCCATGTGGCCATGTGCTCGTGTGGCCATGTGCCCGGGTGCCCGAGTGGCCGTGTGCCCGTGTGGCCATGTACCCGTGTCCCCGTGTGCCCGTGTGGCCATGTGCCCGAGAGCCCGTGTGCCCGTGTGGCCATGTGCCCGTGCGGCCATGTGCCCGGGTGCCCGAGTGGCCGTGTGCCCGTGTGCCCGTGTCCCTTTGTGGCTATGTGCCCGAGAGCCCGTGTGCCCGTGTGGCCATGTGCCCGTGTGGCCATGTGCCCGTGTGCCCGTGTGGCCATGTGCCCGAGAGCCCGTGTGCCCGTGTGGCCATGTGCCCGAGAGCCCGTGTGCCCGTGTGGCCATGTGCCCGTGTGCCCGTGTGGCCATGTGCCCGGGTGCCCGAGTGGCCGTGTGCCCGTGTGCCCGTGTCCCCGTGTGGCCATGTGCCCGAGAGCCCGTGTGCCCGTGTGGTCATGTGCCCGTGTGCCCGTGTGGCCATGTGCCCGGGTGCCCGAGTGGCCGTGTGCCCGTGTCCCCGTGTGCCCGTGTGCCCGTGTGGCCATGTGCCCGAGAGCCCGTGTGCCCGTGTGGCCATGTGCCCGTGTGCCCGTGTGCTCGTGTGCTCATGTGCCCGTGTGGCCATGTGCCCGGGTGCCCGAGAGGCCGTGTGCCCGTGTGCCCGAGTGGCCGTGTGCCCGTGTGCCCGGGTGCCCGTGTGCCCGTGTGCCCGTGTGGCCATGTGCCCGAGAGCCCGTGTGCCCGTGTGGCCATGTGCCTGTGTGCCCGTGTGCCCGTGTGGCCATGTGCCCGTGTGCCCGTGTGCCCGTGTGCCCGTGTGCCCGTGTGCCCGTGTGGCCATGTGCCCGAGAGCCCGTGTGCCCGTGTGCCCGCTGTGGGAGCTCAGATACACACGCACGTATCGCACGCGCTTGTATGTTACAGAAGATGTACGTTACCTATGGCAGTACTGTTAAAGGGTGCAATTAAACTTTTTAAATTTTCGCGATTTGCACACATTAATAAAACTGAGAACGGGTCTTCTCGCGATATTCCTTTTTACGAGGTAAACAGGTACCTACTTGTTTCAAAAAAGGAATATCGCGAGAAGACCCGTTCTCAGTTTTGTTTATAAAGGGTGCAATACAAGTCCGGCCGGGTGCCGCGGCTGATCACTGCTGCGAGCTGGTCGGCTGTTGGCAATACACTCGTACATAGCGTGCAATAGACCAAAGGAGGTCCAGGCGCTTGATGGTCGCTAGGTCACCGCATTGCCTCTCACTTAGGCAATAATTCAAGAAAATTAATCAGCTGCCGTATAATTGCTTGTCCTTACAAAGGACACTGAAGCAGATGGTTATCATCGATTTTCTCTCTTATTTCAAATGAAAAATCAAATCAAATTAGTTTATTGCAATCATGTTGTTGTTTCCACTTCCGACATCCAATACAAACTTATCTAGTCTATCTTTAAATAAACCTAACCTAATATATATAATAATATACTGTAAAACTACATGGCTACACAACACACCACTTCGGTGAAATGTTTTATCAAGTTACCGCGATCCGTAGTGTTTGTGTAGAGACGCTACGCCGTAACTCGTTACACCGCTACGCCGTAGCATAGTATTGTTAAAATCTCGCTGCAGACTCGGTCATAAATCATAATCGGAGTAGGGATGGGCGCTAGTTGCGCGCGCTCAAGGCCATTATCGATAACAGAATCATTAAGGTTATCACGTAAACATACTGCATTCATTAAGTATGCAGGGTAACTAATGAGTACTAATGTGTTTTTTTTTGGCAAAAATGTGTGGAACATGCAGAATTGCTGTAAGATGAAGACTTAAGAAAAGCACATTTATGCGAAGAGTTCATCATTCATGTGGATGATGATGACGATGACTCAGACGAAGAATTTTAATTTTCTATTTTTAGTTTTATATATACGTTCTTTTGTTTATATATTTAATATGCTTTGTAGTAAATTTGGTAATAAAATAAAAAAAAATGTGTATTTATTTCTATTGTAGCCACCACTGACCAGCACGTTTTGACACTCAGTAAAGAAACAGTGAAAACAACAGTTCTGAAAAGAACTATTAACACAGCACGTTTTGACACTCAGTAAAGAAACGGTGAAAACAACAGTTCTGAAAAGAACTATTAACACAGCACGTTTTGTCGCTCTAAAAGAAACACTGAAGCAAACAGTCCTGAGAAGAACTTTTTGGTCTGCTGAAGAAACAGTACAGCGGTACGGGAACTGCGGCGCCACACGCCGCCGTCGGACAACGCCCCAACCTTCAAACCGCACACGACCTCACTGGACGCCGCCTCGATGAATACTGGTGCACAAACGTGTGCCACCTATATTTATAAACTGCGGCGTTCCGAGCGGCAAGATGCGCGAGCGCGCGCCTGCAGCGACACATTGCGGAACAAACGGACAACAGGGTGCTGTGATCTGATTGGTCAATACTTGTACATAGGCAGTAGTTATCCTAGTTTGTAAATAGTTGTAAATAGTATTTAAGCTGACACATTTCAAAATAAATTAATTCGTTCCACATCTTGACTGGAGTATCATTCTACCTACCTACTTCAGTACCTCCAAACTATCACCCATTTATAAATATATAAAACTATCGATATCAGTCATCGACTGCAGTAATGCACAGGACTACGTGTGGGCGTGGCCTGCCCATAAGGCCCGTGAGTGGGAAAGAGAGCGAAACACTCGAATGATTTATGACTGAGTCTGCAGCGAGATTTTAACAATACTATAGTTCCACTACGCCCTAGCTCGTAGCACCACTGTCCCTTAGCTTGTAGCAACACTACGCCGTAGCCCGTAGCACCGCTACGCCGTAGCTCGTTGCACCGCTACGCCGTAGCTCGTTGCACCGCTACGCCGTAGCTCATTGCACCGCTAAGCCGTAGCTTGTAGCACCACTACGCCGTAGCTTGTGGCACCACTACGCCATAGCTCATAGCACCGCTGCCGCGCTGCGGCGAACCTTTTTGTTGCGGCTTTTATGGAGCGTTTTATCCAGTTTATAGTGTAAGTTAGCGCGATAAGCCGCAGCGCTGCTGTGACTGTGAGGTCCGCCATGTGGGCAGGCGGGGTGCTGCTGTGGGCCAGAGTAAACTGTGAGCGTGGAAATTAAATGAAATTGTTTATTTTGTAAATATGTTAAACGAGTCAATTTTACACGTTTTATTATTATTTTTTGAAAATTGTCTACATGAAGTCGACATTTCCTATCTGACTACCCTGAGAAGAAATGGCGAAACAAATTCAGGGGTCTAAGTCTCTTTTAAAGTCCAGACATAATCTTGGTCAGATCATGTGAGGACCACGTACGAGTAGATCCATGTCTGAAATGGACTTTTGAGGAAAGAACCATTTAAATTTGAGTGAACCTGGCCAGTCAACTCAATGGTGGTTGTGTTCATATCAGTAGCACTACCACATAGTTAGCATTAGCACATAGTTGTTGTAATAGCTTGGTATGCTCTAGTCCAACACTAATAAAGACAGCGTCAATTAAATATCTTGGAATTATTGTTGACTGTAACCTCTCCTTCAGAGACCATATTCACCTTCTTACATCTAGGACAAGAAAACTGATTGTCTGCGCCAGTGCCTAATGTTTTCGTAATACCAAAGTGCAGATTCAAGTGATGCTATTAAGTTTGTAATTTATTTACTTACACCCGCACGCTTTGACATTTTTTACACTCTAAAGCGGTACACGGTTGCGTCGACATCAAAATTCTGCTATTCATTGTAATATCTTCCAAAATCAAGGATTAAAGCTGCATTAAGAAGAAACTGAGGTTTTTCATTAAAACTTCCATAATGTCCTACTATTAGACATTAATTTGGCGACCGTGACAGGACGAATCAGCAAAATTCGGATCGAGTACCTACGAAGACAAAGAATTCTCATCAAAGAAAACTACCAAAGATCATCGTGGAGGACTACAGACGCAAGAACACTATAATAGAAGACATCTAAGCCAGCCAGGTCGGTCAGCACAAGGCGCCGCGCCCAGCCTTAGCTTCTACGACGCCAACGGCGAGGTTCACCGTCAGCCTGCCACGCCAGTTCGAGGATTCCGTCAACATCGAGCAGCTCGTGTACCTATTAGTGCCACAGCCACCAGCGAGGACCAGTGCCGCCAGAAGCAGCAGTCTCGCCTATCAGTTAAGTGCTTTTCCTATAGCTTACCCTAATCCTTTGTTCTCATAATACCTACCAAAAAGGTCGCTGTTTGGTACATTCCACTTGTGTATTTCATTAGTTTATCGAAGTATTTAGCTATTTTAAAGTTTATTTCAAGTAAATATCCAGTAAATATACTAAAATAGTAACATTACAATCCTATTGTTCAGTGTCAACTACCTACACGTAATCATTTGTAAAAGTGTATAGTCATTATATTCCCGATATTATCGTTTTACTAGGTATTCTGAGGCTCTAAACATAGTCGTCCTCCCAATAGTACGTGTCATTAGCACTAGTTCACATTATTTCAAATACTTTCGGCCGACTATTTCAGGTCACCGCCAGGCTGCTGGTTCTAGCTAGCTGCGTTCGGGTGACGCGTCGGCGCCTCGCCGCGCCGAGCTGCCGCCGCGCCGCTGCGCTATTGTCCCGCTTGCTGCCGCGTGGCTGCGTTCGGGCCCCAGGTGCCGCCGAAGGAGTATCAGATGAGATTTAAAACATATAACTTTATTCCTTCATTTGGTGTTAGTGTGTTACTGTTTATATTTTTCAATCAACTATAACTATTTTTCTAAAGTTCTCAGTGCTAGTTTATCGTTTGTTGTTGCTACTATTAATTAATAAACAAGATGACTTTAGACGAAGAAAAGGACAGTAATGCAAAACAATTGAAGGAACTATCTGCTAAACGTAGCTCGGTCAAAGGTCGTTTAACGAAATATAAAAAATATTTAGCTGTAACATGCTCTTCAAAATTATCAAAAACCCAAGTTAAAGAGTTAGAAATTAATATTGGTAAAATACGAGCTATATCTAGCAAATTCGATTAACTACAGTCTCAGATTGAGGTAATTAATTGTGACGATATGGACCCTAGATCGACGAACGTGATGAAATTGAGCAGATCTTCACTTCACATCTTGCAATTGCTGAAGAGCAACTTGATAAGTATAAAAGTACTTCTCACGAATCTGATTCGCACAATTCATCACAATGTCATCACAATGTCATCACAATGTCATCACGATTAGTCATTTCAATGTCATCATGTTGATTTTAAATTGCCACAAATACAAATTGCAAAGTTCGATGGCGCTTATTTCCGCTGGCTTGAGTTTCGAGACACCTATTTGTCGCTGATTCATAATAATGAGCGTATCAAGCCTATTCATAAGTTCCATTATTTAGTATCGTATCTCGAAAGGGAAGCCGCGCGAATTATTTCTAATTTAGAGATTTGTGACAGTAACTATGAAACTGCATGGCAGCTCTTGTGCGATCGTTACGATAACAAGCGCCAACTTATAAATCAACACCTCAATTCATTGTTATATTTTGAATCAACGGAGAAACAACACAAACGTGAATCAGACAAATCACTGAGGTTTCTAGTTGACCACGTAACTAAAAACTTGCGAGCATTAGCAAGCTTAGCTAAACAAGATGAACTGTTTGACATGATTATTATTAAAATTCTTATACCAAAATTAGATAGTCGTACCGCCATGAAGTGGGAAGATGTTATATATAATAAGGTTGCATATGCTCGACCTCTAGAAGATTAAAAAGCTATCGTGTCATGTGTGTGTGTCAATGAAATGTCTACGTAAAACAACTGATATTGTGAATATAAAAATATTAAATAAATGTTTCAGTAAAATAGTCAATATTATATAATAGGTTATGGGCCCAGGCCGCAAGCCAGGGGCATAGAATAAACGTGAGTAAAAATGAATATACATATTGAACCACTAAAAAGGGAAAATTATGACACATGGCGAATACACGCAAAAGCCCTTCTATTAAAAAAAGGCCTATGGAATTACGTCTCACAAAAAATAGAAAAGCCTATTAATGAAGGTGACGAACTAAATAAATATTTAGAAAAAGATGTATTGGCACTAGCAGAATTATTTTTGATTATCTCACCAAGCGAACTAAAGCAAGTGAAGAACTGTCGAACTAGCAAGGATGTCTGGGACACACTTGAGGGTATTTATTATAGCAAAGGCCCTGCACGAAAGGCAAGTCTTTTAAAAGAATTAATTTTAAGAAAAATGAAAGAAGGAGATAATATTGTAGACCACTTGAACAAGTTTATGGACATTGTCGATAAGCTGGCAGATATGGACATAGAAATTAATAAAGATCTACTTAGCATTATGATGCTCTATAGTTTGTCTCAATCTTTTGAAAATTTTCGGATTGCTATAGAATCCAGGGATGATCTACCAAATCCCGAAAACTTGAAGATAAAAATTATTGAAGAAGCTGAAGCAAGAAGAAATATGGCTAGTACAAGTAAACAAAGTGCTGAACAAGAAGCACTTTATAGTAGACAGCGTAGAAGAAACAAAAATGTTATTGTTGAATGTTATAAATGTAAAAAGAAAGGACACAAAGCCAATGAATGCTGGTCAAAAGTAGTAAAAGGTAATAAAAATATTTCAAATCTATATTGTTCTGAAGAAACGTGTCTGAATACAAATGATAGCAAAGAAAAACTGAATAAATGGTGTCTTGACAGTGGTTGCACGTCGCATATGACACACGAGTTAGAAAGATTCCAAAATCTTAATAAGGATGATAGCAAATCCTTAAAGTTAGCATCAGAGAACTGTACAGCACAAATTGAAGGCCGTGGTTCAGCAAAACTTAACATCAAGGAAAGACCTGATCTGCAACTGACCGAAGCTTCATATGTACCATCATTAACTACAAACCTAATGTCAGTAGGAAAAATTACAGACAAAGGAGCAACAGTTTTATTTAAACGGAAAAACGCAACTGTAAAGTATAATGGTCAAATACTATTAAGAGCAGAAAGAAATGAAGACGGTTTATATTATGTTATAGAAAATATACAAGAAAAAGCTAGATTCTGCGAAGCAAATAAAATGCAGCAATGGCATAGAAAACTAGCTCATCTCAATGAGGGGCAAATGCGAATAGCTCTAGATAAAAAGAACATGGAAGGATTGGAATTCAATAAAAATGACACAGTTAAAGACTGTGAAGTGTGTGCTAAAGGCAAAGCAACAAAACTACCATTTAATACGCCCAAAAATGAAGAAAGAACAAATGAAAAATTAGAAATAGTGCATACAGATGTATGTGGTCCCATGAGACAATTATCCAAAGCGGGTTCTAAGTATTTCATCACATTTACTGATGATTATTCAAGATATACACGAGTATATACAATGAAAACTAAGGATGAAGCCCTATCAAAATTTAAAGAATTTAAAAACGAGGCAGAAAGGTTTACGAAACGAAAGATACTTTGTTTACAAAGTGACAACGGGACGGAATACATAAACTATGAATTTGACAAATAACTAAAAGACAATGGCATCAAAAGAAGGCTATCTGCACCATATACACCCGAACAAAATGGGTTGGCAGAGAGAAAAAATAGAACATTACTAGATAAAGCTAGATGTATGTTAATTGACGCTAATATGGAAGAAGTTTTTTGGGCCGAAGCCATTAATACAGCTAACTACTTGGCAAACCGTAGTCCTTGCAGCAGTATTAATAATGTGACTCCATTTGAAAAATGGGTGAATAGAGTTCCATCTGTAAGGCATTTCCACATATTTGGGACTAAGGCGTTCGTTCTAAAAAAGGGAAAGCGAAACGGAAAATTTGAAGCCAGATCGACTGCTGGTATATTTGTAGGGTATTCGGAAAATCATAAAGCGTACCGTATCTTTAATCCAAAATCAGAAAAGGTGATAATAAGTAGAGATGTCAAAGTACTGGATAAAATGTTCTACGAAAATGAGACAAAAGAAGAACGAAAAGTAGATGTAGTTGATAAAAATGAAATAGAAGTTGTACTTTTTCCAGAAGAAGAAAATGAAGTCTCAAATGGACATGAAATTAATGAATCAGACAAAGAACTGGACATTAATGATATATTTGTTGATGCAACTACAGAAACAGATAAAATAAATAATGAAGACAGGCAAGAAATGTGTACAGATAATGAAATTGAAGCGACTACTTCATGTAATGAAAAGCGACAGAGAAAACCACCGGTTTGGCAGAAGGATTATGAAATGGATGCTGAACAATCATTCCTCTGTGATATAGATGAGAATAGTGATGAATGGGAAGACGCAATACTTAGCGAAATTGAATCTCACCTAAAAAATAATACTTGGAAAGTTGTACATAAGAATGAAAGTAAAAATTTGATAGATAATAAAATGATTCTAAAATATAAATACAATGCACTTGGAGAAATAGACAGACGAAAGGCGCGACTAGTAGCTCGTGGGTTCAACCAGAGAGAAGGAATTGACTATACGGAAACATTTGCACCAGTAGCAAAAATGAGTACAATAAGAGTATTGATTACATATGCGATAGAAAATAATATGAAACTAAGTCAGCTGGATGTCTGCACAGCATTTTTAAACGGTGATATAGACGAACAAATTTATATGAAGAAGCCAAAAAATCTAGATAAATATTTAAAAATGATTATATCACACGGAAAAGACAAAGAGTTGATGAGAAAGGCAAGAGAAATGCTAATAGATATAAATAAATATAAAAATGATGGAATATGTCAACTAAATAAAGCTATATACGGATTGAAACAGGCAGGAAGGCAATGGTATTTTAAACTGCACAGAAAATTATTGGAAATTGGTTTTAGAAATGCTACAGCGGATCCTTGTTTATACATATTTGAAAAAGGTGGCGAAAAACTGTTTGCTAACATATATGTCGACGATTTGATTCTGGCATACAAATCAGAAAATTTATTGAAGGAAGTCAAATCCAAACTGGAAAAAGCATTTGAGTTGAGAGATATGGGTTCTCTTCATCATTGCTTGGGTATACGATTCACCCATGTAGGGGGAGAGATAACGTTATCCCAAGAAACCTATATTGATAATTTGATCGAAAGATTTAACATGGGAGAATGTAAACCCGTGTCTACACCAATGGAACCAGCTCTGAAGTTAGAGAAAAATGGAAATGGAGATGAGAACAACTTTCCATATCAAAAACTGATTGGTTCATTAATAATAATAATAATAATAATTATAATAATTCCTTTATTTTCAGGCTACTAGGGCCCATAGATAAAATACACAAATGATTGGTACAAAATTATAAACTAATGTACTTAGCTGTCGCTACAAGACCAGACATAATGTTTGCGGTAAGTTACTTAAGCCAGTATAATAACTGTTATGACCAAAGTCACTGGCAAGCAGCAAAAAGAGTTTTACGTTACCTAAAAGGAACGAAGAACCTAAGTTTAACATACAAGAAAACAGGAATGTTACCGGTACTTATGGGCATGGCCGATGCAGACTGGGCGGCATGCACTATTGATCGCCGATCATATACAGGTTATATTTTTAAGTATGGTGGTGGTCTAATTAGTTACGGGGCAAAGAAACAGAGAGTGGTGGCATTGTCAACAGCTGAAGCCGAATATATGGCAATGACAGAAGCGACGAAGGAAGCTTTGCATTTGAAGCACTTGTTAGAAGACATTGGAGTGCCACAACAAACAGTTCTAATTTATAATGATAATATGGCTGCTCAAAAATTAGCAAATAATATGATTACAGGAAAAAGATCAAAACATATTAGCATAAAGGAACATTTTATAAGAGATTGTGTCCAAAAGAAGTTAGTGACAATTCGCTACAAGGACACAGAAAATATGGAGGCAGATATTTTAACAAAGGCGCTGCCACAACCAAGGTTGTTGAAATTGCTAAAAATGATTGGAATGAGAGTCACTCAGACCTAAAGATTATCTTCGTGAGGGGGAGTGTTATATATAATAAGGTTGCATATGCTCGACCTCTAGAAGATTAAAAAGCTATCGTGTCATGTGTGTGTGTCAATGAAATGTCTACGTAAAACAACTGATATTGTGAATATAAAAATATTAAATAAATGTTTCAGTAAAATAGTCAATATTATATAATAGAAGAACATCGTAATAGTTTATCCGATCTCCCCGCTCTAAAGGATTTCAATAAGTTCCTAACTGATCGCGCTGATGTGTTAGAGACTATGAGTCAAAACAACTCTGATATACCCAAGCCAACACAATCACGCCAAAATAATAATAATAATTCTCGTAACACTAAATCCTTTTCATCTACAGTTCAGAACACCGGCTCTGTCACTAAGGAGTGCGTTATCTGTAAAGGTGACCATTGGATATAGGAACGACGAGATGAAGCATTTAAGTTGCACTTATGCTCCAATTGTTTACGAACTGGGCATCGTGCACGTGATTGCAAGTTGGGTCCCTGTCGTGAGTGCAAGCGTAGACACAACTCAGTCTTGCATTTGGCTAATTCTAACAATTCTAGTACAAGTAATGCTAGTACTGTCAGCAGCAATAATACTAACACAGATCGCGGTTCAACTGAAATATCAGTCAATAACTCAATTAGTAATAATTTCATAGAAAATCACATTCTTTTGTCAACAGCAATGGTTAATGTTATTAATCCTCAAACTAACAAACAATTTCGAGTGCGTGCTTTATTAGACTGTGGAAGTCAGTCCTCATTTATTAGCCAGTCACTCATGAACAAGTTATCATTACAGGTATGTGCTATAAATACTATAAATGTTATTGGTATAGGCAACAACTTAGCAGAACACGTAAACAAAAGTTGCATTGCCCGATTAAATTCATTTAACAATGACTATAGTGTCGTACAGTCATTTTATGTATTGAACCAATTAACAGGTGCTATTCCTAAACAATATATAGATATTAGTAAATTAAATATTCCAAGAAATATACAGTTAGCTGATCCTAATTTTAATCAGCCTTCGGCTATAGACGTCTTGATAGGTGCGGACCTATTTTGGGACCTATTGGGATGTGATCAGCTAGCATTAGGTCATAACATGCCCAAGCTACGTAGCTCAAAGCTAGGTTGGCTCGTTGCCGGCCCTATTTCTCCAAGTTTAAGGAATCGTTCGTCACCTAAAAATATTCCGTGCCATGTTTCAATTAGTGATAGTGACGAATGCAATTCCAATATTTATTCTCAATTGACAAAGTTTTGGGAACTGGAGCAAGTTCCAGATAAGCAATATTTTAGCAAAATTGAGCAGACATGTGAAGACCACTTCTATCGTAATACTTACCGCTTAGAATCGGGTAGATTTTGTGTCAGGTTGCCCCTAATTGATACTCCAGATTGTTTAGGAGATTCTTACGCAATGGCTCAGAAACGATTGTTGTGTTTAGAAAAACGTTTCCGTAAGAATCCAGAATTAAAGTCACAATATTCAAATTTTATTCAAGAATATTTCGAGCTAGGCCATTTAGAGGAATGCCCGACTATTAATCCCGTTCCATCCTATTATCTTTGCCATCATGCAGTATTTAAACAAAATAGTGAAACTACAAAGACTCATGTTGTCTTTAATGGATCGGCACGAACTTCCTCAGGTTTTTCTTTGAACGACCTACAGATGGTCGGTCGCAATGTTCAAGATTCAATCTTTTCTATTTTGATTCGGGCTCGCCAGTATAAATATATTTTGACAGCCGATATTGAAAAATTCTTTAGGATGGTTAGATTAGATGAAAAGGATCGTAATTTACAATTAATACTTTGGAGAAGTGACGAGTCCTCTCTTATCAAAACATTACGTCTTAAAGCCGTAACTTATGGTCTCGCAAGTGCTACATATTTGAGCACCAAGTGTTTGTCAGTATTGGCAGAGGATTGCGATGACCAGCTTATTGCCAATATTATTAAAAACGACCATTATGTCGACGATTTAGTCACCGGATCGAACAATGAGGCCGAGTTACTATACATTCAACGCGAGGTGTCGGACACTCTAAGATCTGGTGGGTTTAAACTACGTAAATTCAGATCGAATTTACCAAGCATTTTATCATCATCAGTCATTGTTCAAAATGATAAGGTTAGTTTAAGTGAATCTACTAATACTTTAGGTTTAAATTGGAACCCCAAAACTGATACTCTTCACATATCAATTGAGATTCCCAATAAAAATGATGTAGCTACCAAGCGATCGATACTATCTGCATCATTCAAGATCTTTGATCCTCTTGGAATTCTCAGTCCATGTGTGATTATACCTAAAATGATACTTCAGTCCTTATGGCTCAGTAAAAAGGACTGGGATGAACCCGTTAGCTCCGATATTCTGAAATCCTGGAACAAGTTCATTACCAATTTACATTTTTTATCAGATGTACAGATCCCGCGCTTAACGCTATGCGAAGCTCCTGATTATATAGAAATACATACCTTCAGTGATGCTTCCCAAGTCGCTTACGGTGCATGTGTGTACCTGCGGTCACACAACTTAACAGGTGATATAAAGGTAAACTTATTGTGCGCTAAGTCTAAGGTGGCACCGTTAAAGCCGACGACAATACCGCGTCTGGAACTTTGCGCTGCTTTATTGGCTGCAAAATTGTGCAAGACAGTTATCAGTTCTCTGCGATGTGAGGTCAATCGCATCATTTACTGGTGCGATTCTAGCGTTGTCCTCAGTTGGCTGAATGGCAATTCTGCAAAGTTAAAAACGTTTGTAGCCAATAGGGTAGTCGAAATTAATGAACTTACCGATAGTTCGTCGTGGCGCTATGTGCCGACTGATCAGAATCCGGCTGACCTGATCTCAAGGGGCGTAAGTCTAGATCAAATCATCAATTTTAATTTGTGGTGGTCAGGTCCAAACTTTCTAATGCAGCCTGATTCTGATTGGCCCTATTTAAATAAATTAATAAATGAAACAGACTTACCTGAGATAAAATCCACTTCCACTGTTGTTCAGGAACCTGAAACAGAAATTCTAAAAATAGATAAGTTTTCATAATTTTTTAAATTGAGACGCATATTTGCGTATGTCAATAGATTTATACATAACATACAACATAAATATGTCTTAAAGATAAATTATTTGGTAAATTTACAGTTAGTGAATTAGAATCATCTTTTATTCCCTGGGACCGACGGCATCACACGAGTCGCAGACGTGGAGACTACTAGAGGCTGCTTCAGGAGGCCTCTCACTCGGATTTGCCCCTTGCCTCCCTCACTTTCACACACTACACACCGAGAGGTTTACACTCCACACACCGTTTTTGTTTATTTTGTTTTAAACTTTTAGTCTCTTTTTTCTGTGTATTGATATACCTCCTTGTTGGGATTCCATCAGGTCTATCAGCGGGAGATGAAAAAAAATACGACTTGTCTCTTCAGTAAGAATGTGTATATTAACAAATGTAAAACTATCGGTAGGTGATTAAAATAAAAAAAAAGTCATTAGCTACAACACACGTAGTTGCACTAGTGCTATGATGATTTTAGTAGGCGTTCCGCGCAAACATACCCCCGGGCGTTGAAAGCCTGTCTTTCAACCGGAATGCTCAGACTCGGGGTAGGTGGGCAACGGACAAATTTTGCTGAAAGATCTTCGGAGCAGGCCACTGGAGGTTTTGACGTCTGCAACCCTGATCACGCCATCCGGACCTGGATAGGTAGCGACAATCCGACCCATTTTCCACTTCAGAGGCGGCATGTTGTCTTCCTTTAGCAGTACCAGGGAATTCAGCTTCAGAGAACCCTTACATGTGCGCCATTTCGTCCTGAGTTGGAGCTCCGATATGTACTCCTTGCTCCATCGGTTCCAAAAATGTTGTCGGAGTTGTTCAGTGCGTTGAAATCGAGATAAGGAACTGGTGGGACGGTCATGGTAATCTGGTGTCGGCAAAGATGTTAAAGGACGTCCAATTAAGAAATGTCCGGGTGTCAATGGTGCCAAGTCTTCAGGGTTCGATGAAAGTGGAGTCAGTGGTCTGGAGTTCAAGATAGCTTCAATTTGCACCAGCGTAGTATAAAGCTCCTCATAAGTTAGGTTACAAAGGCCCAGCACCCTGACTAAATGATGTTTAGTTGACTTGACACCAGCCTCCGCAAGGCCAGCAAAATGAGGAGAGTATGCAGGAATGAAGTTAAAGTTAATTCCCTCTTTAGCCATCTCCTCGGATAACGAGTTGCAATTAGCTTTAAGAAATTTTGATAGATCATTGTATGCACCAACAAACGAGGTGCCATTATCGGAAAATATATTAACCGGTTTACCCCTACGCGAGATGAATCTCTTTAACGCCATGATAAAAGTATTGCTGGTTAAATCACCGACTAGTTCAAGGTGTATTGATTTTGTCGTAAAACACACAAAAATGGCAATCCACACTTTAACCAATTTGCAGCCACGACCCTGTCGAACAGCAGACTGTATTGGACCTGCATAATCCAAGCCAATACTTTCAAAAGGGAAACCTCCAGCTAGAAGTCGCTGCCGTGGTAAATTACCCATGATCGGTGTGACAGTTTGACCTCTAAGACGACAGCTACGTACACACCTACGGTAGCACAATCTGGCTAAATTACGACCTCGTATGGGCCAGTACGTATCCCGTATAGAAGCTAGCAGCAACTGGGGCCCAGCGTGAAACAACCGTTTCCGTCTTATTACAAAACAAGGTTCATCTTCAAACCCAGGTTAAAACCACGGACCCTTTTTTGAATTTCGAACTTTATTCCGACACATTAAGATGTCAGTTTTACAAACTGACAACTTAGTACCGGACTAAGTTGTCAGTTTTGTATAAAGAACTGTATTTCTATCATAGCTAGGTTCTTATTACAAAAACTGGCTCTATGGTTTAAACCATGACGGAAGAAAAACCTCGTTTTGTAATAAGACCGTTTGTGTTCATACTCAAATAGTAATTTTGTAAAGTGATGACTAGATTGTAAAAGAATTGGACATTTTTTATCATAAGGTAAATCCGAGCTTTGTAAACGACCCCTAACACGCATTATTTTATGGTCGTCTAGAAAAACGTTAAATTTCAATAAAGCACTTTTCTTTGGTAATTGTTTATTATGAAGTAACAACTTGTATTCACTGAAAGATTCTATTTGACATATTCGAATAATCAAAGATAGAGAATTTTGTAGTTCATCATTACTCAAGGGACCACAAACAGGTCGTTTTTTACATGCAGCAATAAAACGTAAAAGGTATGCTACCGTGCGCTGAAGCCTTAAAAAACTCGAAAATCGGTTAAAATTAAGAAATTCATTGGCCACATTCTCGTTGACATTACCATGTAAAGAGACATTTGATTTAACTTCCGGCAATGATTCATCAATAGATTGTGTAAATCTAGAGGGCCAACATGATACGTCATCCTTTAAAAAACTTGGACCAGACCACCAATCATCTAAAGAAGGTAATAAATTAATGTCTACTCCTCGAGAGACATAATCTGCGGGGTTCTGATCGGTTGGGACATGTCTCCACTCGCAGTTGCCAGTCTTCTCTAAAATTTCAGCCACTCTGTTGCGAACGAAGGGCTGCAGCCTATTTGGCAACATTTTAAGCCATCCTAGGACGACAGTGGAGTCTGTCCAAAAGAATGTACGCGGCCTAGTGTTTAAGCGTAATGATGCAACCACCTTTTCATAAATTCGAACACCGACCAGAGCACCGCAAAGCTCAAGTCTGGGAATGGTAGTTGGTTTCAGAGGGGCAACACGACTCTTTGCTAACAATAAACGTACCAACACTTGATTTTCATTGTTGACACTGCGAACGTATAAGCATGCTCCGTATGTTCGTTCAGACGCGTCAGTGAAAACGTGAATCTCTAAAAGTTGCATTGAATTAATTAGAACATGACGTGGGATATAAATTTCATTTAATTTTGGTAAATTCATTACTAGTTCAGTCCAAACTTTCCTAATGTCCGGCGATAGCTGTTCATCCCATGATAGTTTGTGTAACCATAGTTTTTGAAGCAACAACTTCATCACTATAATGCATGGAGCTAAAAGCCCCAAAGGATCGAAAATTTGTGATATAATCGAGAGCATGTCACGTTTTGTATCGTTACAAATAATTGGTTGACTAATGGGAAAACAGAGTTGATCAGATTGTGATTGCCAACCCAGACCTAAGGTTTTGGTAGACTCAGATCCGCCAATATTCAAGTCAAGTGAAGATTGGGGACAGTCAGAACCAGTCACCAAACGCATATCATTTGACTTCCACTTTCTTAGGTTCATTCTAGCTGAAGCAAGAGTAGAAGTTACTTTATGACGCAAGTCTCTTACTTCATTGAGATCATCTCCTCCCGTCAGCAAATCATCGACGTAAAAATCACGCAGAATGACCTCAGCAGCTCCTTTATCAACGCAATCTGAACCTAACTGTTTAATACATCTCGTTGCAAGGAACGGAGCGCTGCCCGTGCCGTACGTCACGGTATTGAGCTGGTACGTTTGCAACTGAATTGACGGGTCATCACGCCAGACGACTTGTTGGAGATGTCTGTCATTTGGATGAACAACTATCTGCCGGTACATTTTCTCCACGTCGGCAGCAATAATAAATTTATGTTGTCTAAAACGTATTAATATTGATAGAAGATCATCCTGTACTACAGGTCCGATCATCTGTATACTATTAAAAGAAGTGCCTGTGCTAGTGGCGCTGCTGGCATTAAAAACCACTCTTAATTTAGTGGTGACACTGCTGTCACGCAAAACTCCGTGATGTGGGAGGTAATGAGCAGAATGTTCAACATCTTTACATTTCGACATATGACCTAGACTTTCGTACTCTGCCATGAAATCTTTGTACAACTTAGACAGTTGAGGCTGGCTTTTGAACCTACGCTCTAAAGAAGAAAAACAATGTTTAGCCCTTAAAAAGGACTCACCTAACGTATCCGGGGAACATTTCAGTGGAATTCGAACACAAAATTGCCCGTTCTCCAAACGTGTAGTATTGTTTATAAAATGCTCCTCGCACAGTTTTTCTTCTTGCGAATACACTGATGTAGTACAGACCTCTTCCAATTGCCAAAACCTTGTGAGTTGATGATCTATGCTATTATCTAATTCATCATTACCGTCAGAAATAATCTTTGTAAAATTACATTTTATCATTTTTGATGGTGTCGAAGCATAACTAATTTTAGTTGGGCCTGAAACCAGCCATCCCAGTCTAGTTTCGCAAAGAATAGGTTGTCCATCCCCTAACTTAATTCTTTGGGATCCCAGTAAGTCCCAAAAGATGTCAGCACCGAGCAGGATATCTATTGGGGCTGGTGAGTAAAAGTTAGGGTCAGCCAGACAAATATTTGATGGGATTTTCAATTTTAATAAATCTACATGTCTACTCGGAATATTATCGGTAATTGAAGGTAGAACAAAGCAATTAATGTTAATGAAAAAGTTATCGCTTAAAGATTTTATTGAGACGGGACACATTTTATTGATATATGAAGATGAATTATTAATACCTAATATGGAGTTGTTCACAGTATTGGCAGTTAAACCCAGTTGCTTGTACAGTCTTTCAGTCATGAGACACGATGTGCTGCCACTGTCAAGCACAGCGCGAGTAACGTATTCCTTACCTTTTTTACCTATGACCTTAATTAAAGCCGTGGATAGCAATACGTCACCACGTTCAACACTTGCAGAAAGAGACAAACCTGCACTGGAAGTTGACGGAGCAGGGGCACTGGTCGCATTATCATTGTTAGCAGAAGTGATAACCAAGTCTAACTTCTTTGAATGATCTGCGACATGCACCAGAGTGTGGTGCTTGCGCCGACATATTTTGCAACTTGCCTGTTTACAGTTATTAGCGTAATGTCCTGAAGACAAACAATTATAACAAATCTTATATTTCGGTAGCAATTGTAACCGTGCTTCATTACTCAACGCTAAAAATTGAGGACAATTACTTAATTTGTGCTCACCGTTACATTGAACACAACTCTTAGGTTTAGAAGAACTATTATTCACCTGATTATCCTTGTCTATTTTGTTATTAGAATCCTGTATTACCATTGTCCTAACCTTGGAATTTTTATTGGTGTTTGAATGTTTATCAATTGTTGAACTTGACATTTCTAATGTTTCAATTAATTCAGCACGATTCTTAATGAATGTGAGGAACACAGTAAATGTAATCTCGTAGTCCTTGTCAAGTCGACCCTTATACTCTTCCCATTCACGGTAAGTTTTATTGTCCAACTTGTATCTTATAATGTGAATGAGTAGAGTATCCCAGTGATTAACCGGTTCGCCAAGGGATTCCAAGGCACGCAAGTTTTTATTAATGTGATCGATTAAAGCTTTTAAATTCACAGACGACTCCTTGCTGATCGTCTCAATATTAAATAATGCTGAAACATGGTGTTGAATCAACAGACGTTTATTATCAAACCGGTCACAGAGTAATTTCCAAGCGACTACATAATTAGCGGCAGAAAACTGAATTGAGTTTATCACCACTGCAGCTGAACCTTCTAGTGATGACCTCAAATAATGAAATTTATTTATGTCGTTTATGTCGTCATTAGAGTGAATAAGGCTGACAAATGTATCGTGAAATTCCAACCAATTTATGTAAGAACCGCTAAATTTAGGTAATTGAATAGTCGGTAACTTAACAAAGCTGTGATTATTAGAACGTGAACCTACTTCACTATCAGTTGGATCCCTTTTCTTATAATCATCGAGCACTTTATGAGCTTCAGATAAGGTTTTATAATAAAGAGACTCAAACTCACTACGTTCTAACATTTGACCATCAAAATTATCTGTGCTACATTCCAGTGCTAGTTGCACCTCGTCATATTGGCCATACAATGACTCAAGCCTATTCAAACGCAATCGCAACTCGCTAACCTCAGAAGGACTTATAGGAGGTTTTAATGAATTCAAATAATTCAAGAATACTGTTACCCTTCCCTTGTAACTTGCCCTTTTTCTAACGAGCTCCTTATCCTCTGGCATTGCGTAAGCTGGTGCAGTCAACCTGGAATGTATACAATCAAAGATTTAACAGCGTCTAAAATTGTTACGATACCTGCCTGTAAATACCTACATATAAAATACCTACATATAAAATACGAATTAACTGCTAACTTTAGTGTTAATTGTTTTCTTATAATTTCATAATAATGTATCAAACGTTTTAACAATAACAAAATCAGTACAAAACCTAACTAACTGCATTACATTCACAATGCAATTATGAACCTATCTAACTTTTAATGTGATTACATGAATAAATGACTCAGTAACTGTTACCTACCTAATAAAGTTATAATAATGCAGCTCTTTTTATAGCTACTCTTTGAAAGGTACAGATAACTGTGATTATCATAAGATTAACACGCTAATGTCTGATCAATTATAACAATTTGTAAGCACTAATAGGGTTTTACAACGATTAGGTATTTATCTCTGTACTAACCTGGTTATTAACAGCTAATTACCACTAAATACAACCTGATATTAGAGTGTTGGGTGGAACTAATGATGATTACGATTATCCAGACCACGGAAAATTCCACATCTTCGCAATGACACAGCAAAATGAATGTCGCACAACCAACTTCGCTTGTAATTACGAGTTATGTCCACCAATTCTCTTGAAATCCTTAAAATAATAGCTGATCGAAGTTTTCCATCGTGAAATCTTCTAATCCATGCTCGATAGGACCATTGTTGGGATTCCATCAGGTCTATCAGCGGGAGATGAAAAAAAATACGACTTGTCTCTTCAGTAAGAATGTGTATATTAACAAATGTAAAACTATCGGTAGGTGATTAAAATAAAAAAAAAGTCATTAGCTACAACACACGTAGTTGCACTAGTGCTATGATGATTTTAGTAGGCGTTCCGCGCAAACACTCCTATTAGTAATATGTCTAATTATGTTAGTAATGCAATGGTCATCATAAGGAAGAGCGCTGAGTCTGAGATACAGATATTTTTATCTAGTTCAGACACAGATGCCTTCAATATAAAATTAACAAAATTTAAATGTGTCCTGTATATCTCAGCAAATGTTACATAATGTTTTGTGTCAAATAAATATATTATTATTATTTCGTTTATTCATTTTTGTTCTTATAAAATACATTTTTAAATATTTCTTAAGAAATATATAAAAAACATTTAAAAATATAAAAAATAGTAGCCCACCGGTATCGGGAACAGGGTCCAAGCCACCGGCGGTCAGGGCTCCTGAGAAAGGAACCTCCTAACAATGCGGGCCGTGTCCAGAAGTACTGCTTTCTGAATCAAGCCCTTGATCCAGCTGCCCAACGAGAGCCTCCTTAGGTGTTGGTTGAGGCTCTTGGCAATTAAGCCATTGGCTACCGGCACAATGTTTGCTGAGTCCACATCCCACATGTCGACAACCTCGCGAGCCAAGTCAAGATACTTGATTTGTTTATCTTTCTCGGCTTTCACGAGGTTCCCGTCATGCGGGACTGTTATGTCAATAATCATTGCGCACCTCTCTATTCGATCCACCACCACTATATCAGGCTTATTGGCAACAATAGTCCTATCAGTGATGATGGATCGATCCCAGTACAATGTGATATTTCCATTTTCAAGAACTCGGTCGGGCACATACCTGTAGTACGGCACTTCCGATTCCACAAGGCTGTATTTCAGAGCAAGTTGCTGATGAATAATCCTGGCTACAAGGTTGTGTCTATGCAAGTACTCTTCGTTAGCTAGACGAGAACACCCGGAAATAATGTGTCGAATTGATTCTCCCGGTCGGTGGCATGCCCGACAGATGTCAACCGTTCCGTCTTTCACAATAAATCTCCGGTAATTGTTCGTCATAATAACTTCGTCCATAATTGCACAGACAAAACCTTCGGTTCCTCCAAAGAGGTCACCGGAACGCAAACAGGCTACGGACGCTAGCAAATCTACATCGGGTCCATGTAGGGCCCGGAAAAAGCGTCCGTGAAGCTCCTTACTCTGCCATACCTTCCTGCGATCGTTAGTGTCAAGCACTACAGGTTTGCGCCAGTTCTCTTTAGCCAAGGAGAGCGGAGTGAGGCCCTTGTCCACCGCGACCACATCTCGATGCATCCCCACGTCGGCTCCTAGGAAATATTCCCTTTTTTTTTTTGTGGATGGGAAATCATTAAATGGGTCTGACACGCCCTCCCGCTCTAGGCAGAGCGGGAGGGCGTGTCAGACTTTTACTGACTAAAACCCACCCGTGATCCTTCAGTTGCCCGTGCCAGGGCCACGGTATCTCTTTCGAGCTACCCGCGACCCCGGCGGCAGGAAATATTCCCTGAGACTGCATATCTCGCGGTTGTGGAGAGTCTTAGCGTTTAAAAAGCCTCGGCCTCCACACTTTCGCGGGATATACAGTCTCATTACCGATGACCGTGGGTGATGCATTCGATATGCAGTCAACAGCGTACGGACCCTCCGATCCAGGGCGTCGAATTCAGTCTGAGTCCATTTGAGTACGCCGAAAGAGTACATCAAAACCGGCATGACCCAACCGTTGAAGGCGCGTACCTTGTTTCCGCCTGATAGTAGACTATTAAATACTTTCTTCAGGCGGCCAAAGAAGTGCTCCTTCAACGATTGCTTCTTGTCAGTAACATTGATGCTCAACGCTTCCGACATACCCAAATACTTATAGGTTTCGGATGCGGAGAGGGCTCTAAGGTTTATGGAATCCGAGACTTCGGTTCCCACGGATTCCACAATCTCCCCTCGCTTTACATGCATGACCGCACATTTGTCCACACCAAATTCCATCCTGATGGCGCTACTGAAAGTTTCTGTTACTTTCACTAGCTCCATCAGTTGCAAATTGTTGGACGCAAAGAGTTTTAGGTCATCCATGTAGAGGAGGTGGGATATAACCTGACCACCTCTCCGCAGCAGATAGCCTAGACCTGAATCCTCCAGCAGTGTGCTTAGAGGATTCAAGGCTAAGCAGAACCAAAGCGGACTCAAACTATCGCCCTGAAATATGCTTCGCTCGATCCTTATCGGGTCGCTGTTCCTCTGGATATTTCGACATCCTGGATAGCGAAGGACCGTCCTCCATTGCCCCATACACGACATCAGGAAGGTGCGCAGAGTTGCATCTACTTCATACAACTCCAGCACCCTCATGAGCCATGTATATGGCACCGAGTCATAGGCCTTCTTATAGTCTATCCAACATGTCGACAGATCCTTTCGGGAACGACGAACCTGTTGGCTAATGGCCATATCAATGAGGAGTAGCTCCTTAGTACCACGGGACCCATTTCTACATCCATTTTGAGAGGCAGACATGATGGAGTTGGTGTCTATATGTTCGTTAATTTTAGCACTCAAAATGGATGTAAGAACTTTATAGACCGTCGGTAGACAAGTGATCGGTCTATAATTTTTGAGCTCCGCAGTACTACCTGATTTATGGAGCAGGTGGGTTATTCCTGACGTTAGGAACTGGGGCAGCGACCCTGACTGTAAGGCTGACTGGAACTGGGATGCCAAGCGGGCGTGCGACCTTTGGAACCACTTTATCCAAAAGTTGTGCAGTCCGTCCGATCCTGGAGATTTCCAGTTAGGTAACGGGCGGACTGCACGAGATACATCTGGGGGGCTGATGGTAATTGCCCCCATTTGTGGTATTTGATCGCACGTTCGCTCGATCTTCCCAGTCCAATCACCTTCGGTGTGATTGACAGGCACCGACCAGATGCTTCGCCAGAACGAACACATAGCATCACCATCCGGCAGGGGCGTGTCAGCCACACCTTGGTCCGGTCGCTCCCAAGCCCTATAGACCCACCTTTCAACACTCTGGAAGGTGCGATTCTGAGTGTATCGGTCTACTCGCCGCTTATACCTATAGATATGGTTTGCCCATGCATACACTTTCTGCTTCAGGAAGTCGATGCGCTCTGTGACACGGGACATATAATCCTGAGGGCTAACATCAGTCCCTGAGAATGCCCGCCTCACAAAGCGCATCACTCTGGGGCGAGTGTTGCCCTCCCTGAAGCAGATTAGTTTGCCGATGAGCACTCTGGCCCCACCAATACGGCGCTCAATTCTGCACTGCCCAGCTGGTATGGCTGGTTTCGGTCGTGTAGTCATTAAAAAATTTAACGTGAGCTACACGACATGCCGCTACAGCCGCGCAGTACAGAATCGAATGAGTATCGGTGAGGTCTTCACAGTCATCAAAATAGTTTGACAACTGCAAATCCAGAGCCGCCACCAGCGCCCTATTTTTGTTATGCATGGGCAAACGAGGTAAGCGTGGTCTAAGTTCGGGTGAAATGAACCGATATTCCCGAATCGCACCCTCCAAAGCACTCCTCAATTCCTCACTGCACTGGGTACTTACATTTGTAGCCCTGTCGTCACTCCCCTCGTCAGCTTGACTTGTGTTGCACTGTGGTGGTACAAAAACAGTTTGCGTCAGGGGGGCGATAACATGGCTACTCTGCATTTCACTTCGCAAGCGATCAAGTACAGTGTCATCCAACATATGATTACGCTGGATGACCCGCACCTGATCCGACAATCGTTGGGCCGAGACGTTGACGGCAGGTTCAAGCACCTGAAACAGAGAGAGCATCCGTCCTCGGTACGCTGTAAGGTTAATTCCTCCCTCTGTAGCCCCATAATATGCGCGCATCACATTTTCATTAATGGACTGTGTCCATCGCATGCACAACACATTTCCACCGGCAGCGGGGACCCTGTTCGGGGCCGGTTGGCCTCGAGGTCCCAAGCCCGCTGGTGACCGTCCTCTTCCTCGCCGCCATGGTGGTGTTGGTGACGACGACGGGGAAAAATACTCGTCGCTCGAGCTCGACGCAACTGCAGCGACCGGTGACACAGCGCTCACGGTTGAGGCGCGTACCGGCTGTTGTGAGGCGGAGCTGAGCAACGAGTCCGGAGATGGTGGATGTGCCTGATTTCGTATTCTGGCTCTTGTTTGCATCATCTACATCATCACTTTATTTTCTTGTAGGCCGAATTTGACAAACGTCATTTTTGGTTTTTCTACAACTATTGATAGGTATTATCATTTTGTGGTTCTTTATTTTTTTTGTGGTATTTTTCTAAAGGTTTTATTGTGATTTTCGTGCTTTATGATACTAATATATGGCTGTAGAAATAAATAAATAAAGAAAATATGATATAAGAAAATTTTGACGTGTATTGACTTGCTAGTGTTGCCAGAGACATGCTTATTATTATTATTATTACTACCCTATTACGAGTTGTTATCAAATGATTTCAGAAACGTAGAAAGCATGAAACAATAATAGGCTTGTTAAGATGAAAGACTACAAAGTGTCCGTCGATTGCATGCCGCGCGTACACGATTTGTTAACAACCACAATGACGCTGAGAATAGCCCTAATGAAGTATTGCGAACCAAAAATATCGAAGTTGTTAATTTAATCCAATCCCGGTCCATTGTTCACGTTACGGCCGGTCCCTACCCGCAACCCCGCGGCCCCCGCGGCCCCCCGCGGCCCGTACTCTCTGATTAGGCAAGCTGACAGCTTTTATCACTTCCTTATTTTAGTGTAATCTCTGCTAGAGCCACTATTATTTATGAGCAGTATTAACAAACCACTCATAACACAGTATTCTTCGTTCACTTAACTTCGTATACTAAATTTCAGTGGGGACCACATATAGATAAACTAGCTTTTGCTTTTTAACCGACTTCAAAAAGGAGGAGGTTCTCAAGTCGTCGGAACCTTTTTTTTTTAATTTTTTTTTTATTTTATGTTCCTTGATTACTCGAAGATGGCGTGACCGATTTGGATTTTTTTTATTTTATTCGAGAGGGTATACATCACAGTTGGTCCCATATAAAATTGATTAACTTTGCTTCAGTAGTTTATGAGTTAGCTTCAATAATACGTATTTTTTCCCCACTTTGATATGGATGATGTTCTAGTTTGTTTTGCAGGTAGTGGTATTAGAATTTGTGTGGGGTAGGTACACAACTAAAAAGTGAGAAATAAAAACTTTTTACAAAAAATACAACCGACTTCCAAAAACAACACTACAAAGTGAAAAATAACTTTAACTTCGGAAGTCGGTGTCTAGTTAAATGTATTTTCGTTTTTTGCCACCGACTTCCGAAATTAAAGTTATTTTTC
The DNA here is from genome assembly GCA_946251885.1 of Cosmia pyralina. Taxonomy (NCBI): domain Eukaryota; kingdom Metazoa; phylum Arthropoda; class Insecta; order Lepidoptera; family Noctuidae; genus Cosmia; species Cosmia pyralina. The sequence continues at coordinate 455,103 of OX276348.1, read as the reverse complement.
ACTTTGTAGTGTTGTTTTTGGAAGTCGGTTGTATTTTTTTGTAAAAAAGATTATTTGCTTAGGCATTCTATCCGAATTTTTTTTTGCTCGGCACCTAATAGTCCTAGAGTGATGGGCGTGTGTGTTTGCGTGTGATGTGTGTATGTGTAATATGTCTTAGCCTTCCCTAAGAATTGGGCTATCAAATGAAAAAAAAAATTTAAAGCCCCACTGGTAGTACCAGAGAGTACCGCGTTCAAACAAACAAAAAAAAGTGTGTATTGCAGCTCCGATGCACGACTGGAGTTTATTCCTGTTTTTTGTGTCATTCCGACTTTCTATTTTTCAGTCATTTCTGTCGGGCTCGGTTTCTTCAATGAATCAGTGTTATACAAAAAGCAGCTTTAAGGTGCACACGTATTCGAACCGGATTATGTTAATGAGCGTCGAGTCCGAGTCGTATCCGTAAGATGTAAAACCGGAGAATATAAGCGTCCAGTAAGCAAAATTTGTATTTTAACTAAGTGAAATTTGTTTATTTTTTCTGTTATATTGTTATTTTAGTTGTTTTCAAGTTCTGAGTTTATTTATCTACCTGTCCAAATGAAGTTAAAAAAAAACCCAACGTATTTATGCTAAACTACTCTTTACCTGCATCATTAAGTACAGTTGAGCTATGTAATAATGATCTACTTAGGAAACGTGTTTGTTAACAATGTAGTACCTAATTGAATACTGAATGTATTTACTTATAAAAATACGAACGATACAGGTTGTTCTATTATTTATTCAATTGTATTTTTTACTAAAATGTTGAGAGGCATGTTTCTTAGAAGTTTGTATTTACATTTGTTATTTGTTAAGTTTACGCATAAGTATTTCTATTTTGTTAAGTGTTTGATTTTAAGTTCGTTTTCTTTTGTTAAAGTGTTGATAAAGAACTACATTTGTTCTTTGGCGGGCGGAATGTCCAATAGATTAGCGTTTTGTGTTGTGAGCCTATAGATACGTTTAAGTAGTAGTTAATTAGCTATCTATAATACATGTATAGTTACAGTCCACTATGTTGTCAGTTGTGAATAAACCTGCATTCTAACTACACGTCGGTTCCTTAAAAAAATCAAGGCAAACAAAAGCCAACCTTATATATTTGTCGAAACGTCAGGATTTACTCAGTTAGATTTAGACAGACATGTGTGCAGAAGATGGGTTTCGTGCAATGAAAACACACAACCCCGATGTTGCTCCGATGCGATCCGACACTAGACTGTTCTTCTCGCCATCAGGTTAAAACATCACGACTCTGTAGAAGCGCGCTGTAGGCGTGGGCACCTCACGTGATGTCGCCTATGACGCGCCTGCGATTCGTTACGCGTCCGTACTATTGACCGGATCCGACACGGCCATCCTGCGATACACACGTCCTCGTGCGTTACTCGGAAACAATATTCATCGCAAAATATCACATAGCTCGGTCACTCCTGACCTAAACCATAAAAATCAGTTTGTGGACGTCTGATTTATCACAATTTAATACTCGTAAAGTCGAAATTTGCTAGAACTCTTAATTTAAACTAAACTATCCCTTTATGACATATTAGAAGAAAATTTACATCTTATCGATAATCAGGAAATTCAAAATACAACTGACTACACATTTATCGCGCTATCTCACAAAAGAGACACAATCAAACCAAATAAATCAACACACTTAAGTTCTGCATGTGATCTCTGGCTACGCATAGCCCAGTAACCTCCAGTTACTCATCTTTCCTTTATGCGAACCCCCACGGGAGCGCCGAGTCTCTCCTGGACTCTACGGTTTTCAATGAAACCCGACCTCGCCAGAGTTGACTGCTTACCGCGTACTCACGGACTACTTCAGTAGTAGACGCCGATTTCTATTGAGCTACGGCTACACGAAAACTTTTGGTATAGTCCAATCATCATGCAAACTTAAATATTCTCCTCATTGTTGCAACTACTACTTTGCTCAACCTCGATTTCGTCAGTTATACTACGATTTTCTGGAAAATACAAAATTTGGCCACAGTTTCTGCTCGTCCAATCCTAACTCATACGAAGACTAATGAGATAAAGGAACTTGACTTTAAAATCCGTTTTGTTTTCAACCAATTTGCAAATAACATTCAAATTAGGAATTAAAGACTAGGTTAATCTACGAATCGAAACTATCGGGTTTCGAGATTACCGAGACCAAGCACAATGATTCCACATCAAATTAAACAAGGAAAATAAAACCTCAGGTATCTCTTTCATGGTCAACAACACTCACACTATTCCCCACGGGAATACCGAGTCAACCCTTGACTCTACGGTTTTTGCTTCTAGGCAAAACCCGACTATACCACCCAGAGCTACCGTCCACTACGATACTCTGGTATAGTCTCCGAGTCAACCCTTGACTCTACGGTCTTGGCTTCGAGGCTAGACCCAACCATACTACCCAGGGCTACCGCGTACCACGTACCCACGGTCTAGCAAGTAGATGCCGATTTCTAACGGGCTATGGCTACGATACCCTGGTACGGTCTCCGACCCTCTGAACCGAGAACCTGTTTACACAAACTAAAGTGATGCCAACTCATCATCTTTTTCGTTTACAATCTTAATTTGTACTTGGCCGTCGGGCATCTTACGAAGACGGTCATGAGCGTATCACCCCTGTATCAGAGCTGTAGACAGTAGTTAAAAATTGCATTGTAAACTAGGTTGGGCTATACCTAACATTGTAACCGTTTTTGCTGCTGTTTATCTGAGAACCTACTACCTAAACATTCCCTTGTTCAGAGAGCACTCAGTATCTTGAGTCCAAACAAAATGAAAACGACTCACCGGATTCGGCAGATCTGCAGCTAGCTTAACGATGCAGACACTCACTCGCCTCTCAACTCGCCTGCCACCGGAATCGGTCTCCTCATCCGGCCAGCGTGTGTCGACGTGATCCGGCTCGCCACAGAAGAAACAGGTCACCGGCGTCTATAATGAGGGTAGCCCGCAGAAGTTTCGACGCACACGAATCTGACCATGATCGCGCATAAGAATCGGGTTTTTAGAGTTTGTAAAAAGTAACCGCCACTAATTGTTATTGTCACTATCACCGCGTGTAATCTCATTAGCACGATTTGATCCCAATTCTGATGTCGGAACGTCAGGATTTACTCAGTTAGATTTAGACAGACATGGAGGCAGAAGATGGGTTTCGTGCAATGAAAACACACAACCCCGATGTTGCTCCCATGCGATCCGACACCAGGCTGTTCTTCTCGCCATCAGGTTAAAACATCACGACTCTGTAGAAGCGCGCTGTAGGCGTGGGCACCTCACGTGATGTCGCCTATGGCGCGCCTGCGTTTCGTTACGCGTCCGTACTATTGACCGGACCCGACATATTAATCATTTAGGTCCATCGAACCGGGACTCTGCCCTCTGCCTTGATAACTGAAAGTTTCAACGGCGGGAGGATGTTGGCGCCTACTACTATATTCTTAGCAACAAACAAGCTTCGTGCATATGAGTCGTACGAAATAACAGTCAGCGTGTCAGGGTGCCCAGCGCTGGGTTGCGACAATCGCACTCTCCATGTCGCCATGAGATCCCGCCGGAGCTCTGTCCGCTGTACCATGATTTCTCGCGGCAGCGGAGTTACGCCCCGGCGTTTCGCCTCCTCGCGCCACTCCCACACGTGCGCGAGGACTTTTGCCTCCAGATCCCATGGCAGTAATCCGGCAAGGAGGCTCGCCGCCTCACAGGAGACCGTGCGGTATCCCCGGACTAGCCGGATGGCCATGAACCTCTGGGACGCGTTCAACCGGCGGGCTGGTCGCAGCCTCAGGGAACGCGCCCACACCGGTGCCCCGTAAAGGGCCATGGACCGCACGACTCCCGCGTAAAGCCTCCGGCAGGAGGCGTTTGGACCCCCCAGATTGGGCAGGAGCCGCTTCAAGGCAGCCCCGGCCCGCTCCAGTCTGGGAGCCAAACGTCGGAAGTGCTCCACGAAGTTCCACCGGCTGTCGAGGACGAGTCCCAGGTACTTCATCGTCGACTCGACTCCGATGTGAACCCCTCCTACCGTTATTTGGGAACCTGACGGTGGCGCGTTCCGAGGACCATGAAAACACATGACCTCGGACTTGTGCAGGGCCACCTCGAGTCCCAACTACCGGATCCTCTCTACGATTGTCGCAACCCTGCGTGTCGCTAGTTCGGCCGCCGCCTGGTGCGACCTCCCCTGCGCCAGGACCCTCCTCTGCCGACGTAGGTGTTGGCGACGTCGGTGGGGAAAAATACTCGTCGCTCGAGCTCGACGCAGCTACCGCGGCCGGTGTCGTCACAGCGCTTACAATGGAGCTGGGTACCGACGGCGGCGAGGCGGAGCTGAGCGACGAGTCCGGAGGTGGTTGGCGTGCTCTTCGTGCGGCTGATCTTGTCAACATCTTTTTTCGGTATTTTTCATCGATTTTTTTTTTCGGAGATGACATGACATATGCCATCTCCTATTCGGTAGTTCTTTATTCATGTTGTCTAAATGTGTATATTGCTCTATTTTTTATTTAATTGGTTTCAGGTTTTTTGCGGAGTTTTTTATAAGCACTAATAAACTTCAAAATGTTGTTGAAAATTGTTAAAACTGTTAAAATATATGTATATTATAAAATCCGAGACGTTTGTTGACGTTGGTGTTGCCAGATTATATAAATATTATATTATTATTATTATTAAACTGGCTCTCCGCCAAATCCGGCTCCTCCTGCACCAGCCACCTGACGAGGCGGTCTGCAATGACTCATTCAAAGAGCTTGCCCACGTCGTCGAGCAGCACGATGGGTCGGTAAGCGGATGGAGAGTCCGCAGGGCGCCCCGGCTTCTTAATGAGGACCGGTTTTCCTGTCTTCCAACGAAGTGGGAACTGGTCCCTCTCCAAGCATGCGCTTAAGAGCCCGCCTAGTCGAGGCCCGAGAGCCTCAAAGGCCAGAACCTAGGCTCTTCCTGGCCAGCCTGTTGAGGAGTTCTCCCAGTTAGAACTAGGAGAACTGGAGCTGATGGTGAAGTCACCATCACCATATGCATTGTGATGAGCATAAATTGCTTAGCAACCATATTAAAGTAATCAAATTACAACCCGTGAAATACTTAGGTATAATTGACTTGTTCCGATGGCCATCTGTGGTCTTCATCATCAGTTCTACTTCACCAAATGGTGCTTTCCAAGAGCAAATGCTCGAGTTACTTTAAAAAAAACCCAAATCGCTATAGGTGTGCTTATAAAATGTGAGGGTTTCCCTCGATTTCCATGGGATCTCCTCAGCAGATTCTGACTTGGTGACAATGGGACCACCTTAAGAGCATATTCTTTCAAATAAAAAAAACATTTTATAAACCCGTCTATACTCGTATGACGGAGTCATGCCCGAACATACATAAAAAAAAAATATAAAAACATCCGAATTGATAACCTCCTCCTTTTTTTAAAGTCGGTTAAAAATGAGAAATATTAACTGAATAAAAAACTATAAACTTGAACATAAATAAAAACTAGATGTACCCCGCGGTAACCGTCGTTGTCGGGTTCCGATCCCTTCCCGTGCTCCTCCTCGGGGACTTCAACGCCAAGAATGTGGCTTGGGGTTCCCGGTATACGGACACACGGGGCAGGATGGTGGAGGACTGGGCTCTGGAGACAGGCCTGGTCGTCCTAAACCGGGGTTCTGTCCCCACATGTGTGCGGATGCGGGGCGAATCAGTGGTGGACATCTCGCTTGCCAGCCCCGCTCTGTTGCCGCATGTTGTTGACTGGCGCGTCATGGAGGGGGTGGAGACCTATTCCGATCACCGGTACATTCGGTTTGATGTCTCCGCCCAGACCTCGAGCGCGCCGGTCCGACAGGCCCCGAGTGGTCCGCGGTGGGCGCTGAAGCAGCTGGACCGGGAGCTCCTCCTGGAAGCCTCGATCGTGCAGGCCTGGGTGTCACCACCGGGCAGGCCTGCTGACTTGATGTCAGCAGGCCTGTCCGGTGGTCCGACGAGGCGGAGTGGTTCCGGGAGGCCATGTCCGAAATATGTGACGTGGCAATGCCCCGGGTCAAGCCCGGACGCGCTTGGCGCCAGGTGTACTGGTGGTCGCCGGAGCTGACGGCTCTGCGCGAGGCGTGCGTTGCTGCGCGGCACCGGTACACCAGGCACCGCAGGCTCCGTATCCGCCCACCGGATACGGAAGCCATTCAGGCGGAGCTGTACGAGGGGTACAGAGCGGCGAAGACCGCCCTCCGAGCGGAGATCTCGCGGGCCAGGGGTCTGGCTCGCGAGGAGTCGCTGGGGACTCTGAACAGAGACCTGTGGGGACGCCCCTACAAAATGGTGCGGGATAAACTCCGCCCATGGGCTCCCCCGCTGACGCAGAGTCTCCGGCCGCAGCTCGTGGAGGACGTGGTGAGCGCTCTGTTCTCTTCGCGAGGGGAACATACTCCCTCGCCCATAGCTCCGCCTCCTGCGGTGCCCGATGCGTACCACACCACCGACGACGACGACGATGCTCCGGAAGTGACCGAGGTAGAGCTGAGAGCGGCGGTACGTAGGCTGAGTGCCAAAAATACCGCCCCAGGACCCGACGGCTTGCCCGGAAGAGCTTGGGTTCTGGCCTTTGGGGCTCTCGGGCCTCGACTAGGGGGGCTCCTAAGCGCATGCTTGGAGAGGGGCCAGTTCCCACTTCGTTGGAAGACAGGGAAACTGGTCCTCATTAAGAAGCCGGGGCGCCCTGCGGACTCTCCGTCCGCTTACCGGCCCATCGTGCTGCTCGACGAGGTGGGCAAGCTCTTTGAAAGAGTCATTGCAGACCGCCTCGTCGAGTGGCTGGTGCAGGAGGGGCCGGATTTGGCGGAGAGCCAGTTTGGTTTCCGCAGGGGGCGCTCTACGGTGGACGCCATCATGCGCGTGCGAGCCCTCACGACGGGGGATGCTGTGGCCCGGGGTGGGGTCGTCTTGGCGGTGTCTCTAGACATTGCCAACGCCTTCAATACCCTGCCCTGGAGTTGCATCAGGGAGGCACTCCGGTATCACCGGGTGCCAACCCACCTCCGTCGAGTGGTCGAGGCCTACCCTGGTCATCAGGGAGAGTGGAACCGGCGAGAGATGTCGTGCGGTGTACCACAGGGATCGGTCCTGGGGCCACATCTGTGGGACATCGGGTACGACTGGGTGCTGCGCGCCGACCTCCCTAGCGGCGTCAGCGTTGTATGTTACGCTGACGACACGCTGGTCCTGGCGCAGGGGAGGTCGCACCAGGCGGCGGCTGAACTAGCGACACGCGGGGTTGCGACAATCGTAGAGAGGATCCGGCAGTTGGGACTCGAGGTGGCCCTGCACAAGTCCGAGGCCATGTGTTTTCATGGTCCTCGGAACGCGCCACCGTCGGGTTCCCAAATAACGGTAGGAGGGGTTCACATCGGGGTTGAGTCGACGATGAAGTACCTGGGGCTCGTCCTCGACAGCCGGTGGAACTTCGTGGAGCACTTCCGACGTTTGGCTCCCAGACTGGAGCGGGCCGGGGCTGCCTTGAAGCGGCTCCTGCCCAATCTGGGTGGTCCAAACGCCTCCTGCCGGAGGCTTTACGCGGGGGTCGTGCGGTCCATGGCCCTTTACGAGGCACCGGTGTGGGCGCGTTCCCTGAGGCTGCGACCAGCCCGCCGGTTGAACGCGTCCCAGAGGGTCATGGCCATCCGGCTAGTCCGGGGATACCGCACGGTCTCCTGTGAGGCGGCGTGCCTCCTTGCCGGATTACCGCCATGGGATCTGGAGGCAAAAGTCCTCGCGCACGTGTGGGAGTGGCGCGAGGAGGTGAAACGCCGGGGCGTAACTCCGCTGCCGCGAGAAATCACGGTACAGCGGACAGAGCTCCGGCGGGATCTCATGGCGACATGGAGAGTGCGATTGTCGCAACCCAGCGCTGGGCACACCACAATTGCAGCGATAAGTCCCCTCTTTGAGGAGTGGTTGGAGAGGCGCCACGGTGTCCTCACCTTCCGCCTGACGCAGGTCCTCACCGGACACGGTTGTTTCGGGAGGTTCCTGTTTTGGATAAAGCGGGAGGAAACGCCCGGGTGTCACCATTGTGTGGATCGCCCGGAGGACACGGTGGAGCATACAGTGGAGGTCTGCCCGGCTTGGGCGGAGCACTGCCGTGTTCTCACGGAGGCGATCGGCGGCGGCGATCTCTTGCGTCCAAACCTGGTCCAGGCCATGGTGCGGAGCGAGAGTGCATGGGAAGCCGTCACTTCCTTTTGCGAAGCAGTAATGCTCGCGAAGGAGGAAGCGGAACGCGTGAGGGAGAGGCAACAGCCGCGCACTCGCGCCCCTAGCCGCCGTAGGAGACGCCTTGGGCGGCGGGAATCGATTGCCGATTCCCGGCCACCGTAGGCGCGGGCTTGCGGACGACGAGTAATGGGCAGCTCGCCGTCCGGTAAGGACCAGGCCCGGGTCGACGGCGCGTTGTGTTCCACGCGTGCCTCAAAGAGATGTCAGCAGTGATGGGGTCAATTGGGCCGATGCCGCCGGGGTCGCGGGTAGTTCGAAAGATATACCGTGGCCCTGGCACGGGCAGCTGAAGGAACATGGGTGGGTTTTAGTCAGTAAAAGTCTGACACGCCCTCCCGCCAGACCCAGAGCCGAGAGCCGAGAGTCCGGTAGACCCAGAGCGGGAGAAGTCATTTGATGATTTCACATCCACAAAAAAAAAAAAAAAAAAAAAGATGTACCCCGCGGTTATACCCGCGTAGACTGGGATAAAAAGTAGCCTACCTATGTGTTAATCCAGGGTATAGGCTATCTACATACCAAATTTCGTATAAATCGGTCCAGCCGTTTGAGCGTGAAAAGTAACAAACATACACACACTCACAAACTTTCGCCTTTGTAATATTAGTGGGATTAAGTAAAATTTTTTTTAACTTGACTGGTTTTACTGTAAAGAAACTTTATAATGTTGCAGATAATGTACTAAAAGCTAAAAAAATAATTAGGTAGGTACCAGGTACCAGTCATCATACCCCTCTCCTCATCAATATTGGGTATTGACCAGACTCAAACAAAATCGTGGGGCGAGTCGAATTTCTGTTACCTACTGCTGCTAGTATCATTATTATGCTTTGGATGCATCTTCTAAATATATTATCATACAACTTATGCAAAATGTGTGTAAAAGTACATCCGTCACTATTGTGCGACATCACAGAAAAACTTATGTAAAATGTGTGTAAAAGTAAATCCGTCACTATCATGCGAGTGTGACATCACAGAACGATCATTTACAATACTCAGGTTATGCCCACGATTTTATTTTAGTCTGATAACGCCCTAAAATAACATTTTATTAGAAAAAATGATAAATGCACCGTTCAATAAGTTTAATTGCTCGTATTTTGCCAGCGCGTCTGTGCTTACTACAACTATAATAATGATTGAAAAACATTATGAGAAAGCAAATAGTGGTTGTGTATTTTTGCACCATATTAAACTGTCTCATATTAAAAGCGCGCGACTGACGGAAGGGGGTCAGCTATTAATGAAGCCGCCTTTCTGACAGCAGAACAGCGAGACATTAGCGACTAGAGCCGAGCGCACTAATGTGAACACGTTTATATTCTTATTTAGATAAATACTCAAACTTTCCTAATAAAGTTAAATATTTTCAGTTAATTAGTTATAGAGCTTTGTTAACTGTTGTTTGTTTTAATTAATGTCTGATATTAGTGAATGTTAAGATGCACCGGTGTCGACAATCACCAATTTCAGTAGTGTATGTAGCAAGTAGGAAATTGTTTTATTAATTTATTTGAATCGGACAAACACTAGTGTGATTTTTGGGGGCAGTACGTAATCTGTAGCAGTACGGTTTTCACCGTACGCCTTTTACTGAATGATAGGATATCGAATGAAACCATGGTATTACACTTGATACGTATATTGAGTCCTCGTGGACTCAATATACGTATCATTAGTCATTTTATCATTAGTTAAGGTCGTCCTTAACTAATGATAAAATGATGTCCAGCAATCGGAGTTAAAGTAGCCATGCTTGAGTTATCCACAAGTTGAGGTATTGGCATAATTTTTATGATTGAAGATGTATCTCTAGACATCAGTGGCAATTTCAATTCGAAGATTAAATATTCTTCAGTCATTCTTGCTTTGACTGTCAATAAATGATAAATATTTCTAAAGTTAATTTGTAAGTTATTGATCGGTAATATAAGTTCCTTTGAAAGATGACTCGATATTGTATTCAGAGTGTCCTTCAGTTGTTCTGGTGACAATATATGAAAATTGAGTCTCCCGTGAAAATCATCTGTTATGGTATCTAATAAACTTGTTTGGATTGTTTTTAATTGTCTTAAAACATTGCTCCCGTACTGAAATCGTTCATGACTCGATTTCACTCTGATTCGTTCAATAAAACGTTCTCCATCTTCAAATTCAAATTCAAATGTTTATTGTGGTACACAGGTAAAAATATAGTGTTACAGTTTATACAATGAAATACATCTTTAACCCGCCTTTAGGCATACAATAATTTAAAGACTTGCAATATTATAAATAGTCATAGTCAATCATTTAGGTAAATTAATATATTCGCAGATGACACAGCTATTGTTTTTTCTGGTAGCTCTTGGGCAGATATCAAGCAAACTGCTGAAATAGGAATGACTCAAATAGCTAATTGGCTTAAAAATAACTTGTTGTACTTAAATGTACTAAAAACTAATTTCATCTGTTTTACTGTAAGTAACCGCTCACAGCCAGCCGAAGATTTTAAAATAATTATACATGAGTGTGGTAACACACAAAACGATACTTGTAACTGCCCATGTCTTAAAAAAGTTCCACAAACAAAATATTTAGGAGTTATTTTAAATCAAACATTGTCATGGTATCCACATCTTGAACAAGTCAGCAATAGAATCAGGAAACTCAGCTGGTTGTTTATAACATTAAGATTTGTGGTTCCAACTAAACTTTTAGTTGAAGGCAAAAATCGTACCAGGAATCTTCTTAATGAAGTATATACTGCTCTTGTGCAATCGGTTCTCACTTATTGTATCCCACTGTGGGGAGGAGCGGCTAAAACTAAATTTTTAACTCTGGAACGAGCTCAGCGAAGTTTAATCAAAATTATGTATTTCAAAAAAAGAAGATTCTCTACGGAAAGCTTGTATCAAATTAGTAATTTGCTATCTGTAAGGAAATTATACATTGTTCAAGTCGTTCTCAGGAAACATAAGTCTCTACCATATAATAGTAGTACCCATTCAAAAAGAAGAAAAGATATAATCGCAGATATTCCCCGAACTAAATTGAAATTCACTAGTAGACAACTACACAAACGTTCAGCTCAATTATATAATAAAATAAACAAATACGTGTATGTTCATAATAAAAATAGGTACAATTGTAAAACAAGCTTAGTAAGTTGGATTAAAACACTTTCCTATGATAAAACGGAGGCTTTGTTACAACAGATTGAGTAATCAGCCATATCACACATTATTCATGCATCTCATTCTATATATTATCATATCACATCAAATCACAAACACCACATTCACATCACAACATACATCACATTCATATCACAACACACAATACTGTAACTTCACACACACCACTTCACGTCACAACACACACCTCACCTCACGCTACACATCACGCTTAATTTAGATAACTATACCTTTGTTATGGAAGAGCGGAGCCTTCTAACACAGGCATTATCTGCCTAAAAGGAGACTTCGAATACAAATTTGTAACTATTTGCTGATTTATGACAATAAACAATTTTTTTTTTTTTTTTTTTTTTTATATTAGTCAATAATAATAAATAATCATAAAAAGCAGTAAATTATAAAGAGTCAATAGTGTAATAGTAATTGAAATAGTAGTCAATAATTTGTAAATATTTAAAACAATAGGCAATAATTTAATAACTAATAACGATTAAGGAATGAATTCAATAAATTAAAAATCTGTCATCTAGGTACTCATTAACTGAGTAATATACCGTCTTATATAATAGTTTTAATAAAGCTTTTTTGAAATCAAGTATTTCATTTAATTCTTTGATTTCAGTAGGAAGCTTATTATAGATTTTAGGTGCCATTCCAAGAAGACTTTTCGAAAATAATGCAGTTTTTTGTGGAATGGTACATATCTCTCTGTTGCGACGTTTAGATTTCAGTGTTTCAAATATATGAAAGTTCATACAAGGAAATGTTAAGAGTTTAAATTTTTTAAAATACGGGATACAGCTGTCAGTAGGTTTAAGTTTAAATACAGAACGCACACATCTCTTTTGAGCTTTGAACACAGTTAACCTCGCTGTGGAATTTCCCCAAAACATAATTCCAAAACGTAGTGTAGATGCCACATATGCTTTGTACGCTAAGAGAACAATAGACTCGTATGCTATTTTCGCAAGATTATGGAGTGCATATGAGTACCTATTGGTGTAATTTTTACAGACGATCTCTACATGACTTTTCCAGGTCAAGTGACTATCCAGCTGAAGGCCTAAAAATCTGGCATTGTTCGTTTCAGCTGTTTTTTGACTAGCATTTATGTTATATTTAAATTAGGGAACGGTTTTTTGGTTAAATGTCATAAGCTTTGTTTTCTCTAACTTATCTTATCTAACTTGACTGATAGTGAATTAAGCATCTTGTGTGGCTTATTAATTGCTTGCCCGTTCCTTTTCAAAACGCTGTATTCTGCTTCAATGACAATGACCGTTGTTTGTTGTTTCAAGTGCGAAAGCAAATGATTTTCATTGTCATGGTATTGAGTTAATATCTTGTTTATATTGCTCGGCGAATCTCTCATCAAGTACACCGAATAAGCCGTTACTCGAGCTCTGAGAATTCTTGCTGCAATTGAACTTGGATGACGTCACAATGTGACGATCTTCCATTCATCTCTGAATAATTGCATATTTGCCATTTTGTGAAAATAAAGACCTTGATTGTCTTTTAATTGTGTAACATTGTATGAACAGTGAGCTGTGGTCCAAATGCTCATGAAAGACAAAAGTAACATTACCAGCGATGAGAAGCTGTAGTTTACATTTTTGTTTTGATATGGCTTGCCATTTTTCACTTCCTTGGAACGTGACTCTTGTTTGTCGATTCTATCATTCACAAGGAGAATAGACAGCTTGAGAATAGCCTCTTGATAAGCCCATTCTTTGTTTTCAATGTGACCATCCTGATGTGGCCATCGGCACCGGGATGCAACTGGACGACGCGGCCAACTGCCTACTTCCCAGGAGGTAAGCTTGCATCGTTAATTGTAACAATGTCGTTTAGTTGAATGTCTGGCTGAGAATATCTCTGCTTGCTTCTTGCTGACAGCTGAGTGAAAAATTCTGTATACCAACTTTTCCCAATATTTTTTTGATCTCAGGGACGTTTGTTTGTTGAACTACTGGAAGATTTAGTAGGAGATCTATGTGTGTTGTAAAAATCAACAATGTGTTATTGTACCTATTGTTCAATATCTCTCAGCAAACTGTGTACTTAGTCGTCAGAATGATTTGTAGATGCTGTGTCAAACGTTTCAGCTTCTCCCTGGACCTTGCTTTTAAGAAACTGCATCTTGTGGGCGTTTGATAAGGAGACTTTATTGTGAATAACTTCAACAAACAAGTCCATAAAAGATACCCAATTATGATAATTGCCATTAAAGAACGAGATATCAATTTTTGGTGTCCAATTCTCCTTGTGAACACGGACCCTAGTTTTCTGTTAATTGCTTCTTTCTCTACTCCGTGGTTAATTGCATTTTTTAATTCATTATAAATTGCTTCTTGCTTCGTGCTCGTATAAGATACCTCATATTCTTATTTTTTTTTATTAAATTTTAGCATTATTTTACTTAAACATTTTCTTACGTAAATGAAGGTCTGTAGTTCCTGCCGACCCCCATGGGAAGAAGGCGTGTGGCGTGTGTGTTAAGAGGAATAGAACATAGCAACCTAACTATTGTTCTTGTTTATGATAGACAGCCTGTCTTTTACCAATCAATCAATCTGCCTAGCCTTTTCCCAACTATGTTGGGGTCGGCTTCCAGTCTAACCGGATGCAGCTGAATACCATTATTTTACATGGAGCGACTGCCTATCTGACCTCCACAACCCATTAACTGGGTAATACGATACCCCTTGGTAAGACTGATTGTCAGACTTTCGGGCTTCTGACGACCCGTAACGACTGTCAAAGATCTACGAATGACAGCCGGGACCAACGGCTTAACGTGCTTTCCGAGGCACGGAGGAGTCTCGGTATGTAAAGATGGTCACCCATCCACGGACCAACCCCGGCAAGCGTAGCTTAACCTGATGGATCGACCCGTGCGGCTGTTATTACTTAGCCACGAGCTCTTGTCTTTTACCAAGGACCATTTTTTTTTCTCAGATACCTTTGTTAGGTTTGGTTAGCCTAACCAAATTAGCTCTTTCTTTTAATATTTTGTCAATTACCCAATGACAAGAATACGCAAATGCTGTTCATCATTGAGGAGTTCCATGTGACCTTCCATCAAAATTCAAGGTATGTTAATCACTGTTAGGTTTGGTTAGATTAGGTTAGCGTTGTCAACTCCATGCTGGAAAGCGAGTGGGCCTGGGCAGCGGTCGCCTCCTTCTGCGAGGAAGTAATGTCCCAGAAGGAGGCGGCGGAGCGGGCGCGGGAGGATGATCCTCACGCGGCGCCGCTCCGAAGGCGGAGGAGGGGTCGAAGAAGACGTCAGTTTGATAGTCTTCTCCGACTCCTCCCAGGTGGAGGCCAGCAGGCAACGGCTGAGGGTTAACCCAATAACCTGACCCGTCGCAGGGGGACTAAGGGTGCCCAGGCACGAGGTCGTCTGGCACCGATGTGCTGGTTTTGGTTCCTGGGGTGGTCGCCCGCAGTGGTCGGGCGGGACCTCTCGCTTCCCAGCGTCGTCAACTCTATGCTGGAAAGCGAGGGGGCCTGGGCAGCGGTCGCCTCCTTCTGCGAGGAAGTAATGTCACAGAAGGAGGCGGCGGAGCGCGCGCTGGAGGACGATCCTCACGCGGCGCCGCCGCCGCTCCGATGGCGGAGGAGGGGTCGAAGGAGACGTGAGTTTGATAGTCATCTCCGACTCCTCCCAGGTGGAGGCCAGCAGGCAACGGGTGTGGGGGCACCCTTGCCTGTATTGCACAGGCCCCCACCAGTGTCGGACGGGAATGGCCAGGTGTTCCCGGTCATTCCCGTAGCCCCCCAGCTTGGGGGGCATGCGGGGCCCGCCAGCTAGGCGGGCATGCGCCGGGAGGGTTGTGGAAGTAAAGGCTGAGCCGGTTTCCCATGGCTCTCCAGGCCCAGGTTAGGTAAGCCTTTGTGTCCCGGGGCGGGGTGATGCTGGCGGTGTCCTTAGACATCTCCAACGCGTTCAATACCCTGCCCTGGAATTGTATTCGGGAGGCACTGCGTTATCACAGGGTGCCTCCCTACCTCCAAGACATCGTGGGGGCTTACTTGGCGGAAAGAAGTGTCACCTACAGGGGACGCGACGATGGGGGCCAGCGCGATATGTCGTGCGGTGTTCCACAGGGATCGGTTGTGGGTCCTCTACTGTGGAACATCATCATATTCAGTATTTGATACTTACCTCCAGTTAGTATAATCAATTTTCCATGGAATACACACGTAAGTTGCTATTACTGTAATCTGTAATTAATTGTTTGTCAGGGAATAAAATGGTAATAGTACATTGCGATATGAGATCATATCACAGTTTATAAACTAACAACATAGCAATGCATTATTACGGTAATGTTGGGGATTTCTACCGGTTTAGCCGCAACGCAGTATCCTCGATTGTAGATTGTGGTAAACAAGTAGGTTTATAGTAACACCAAAACCACCGATATCCGTTAAAAGGTATTTAATTGAATCGCACTTAGGTATATTTATGTTACGCAATCACGCGTGACGTACGATACGCTGTGTTGTTAAGTTACGACTAAATAAGGCTATTATAACTGAGGTACCTATAAGTGACAATGCAGTACGAGCGACATTGGCTCGTACAGTACAGTACAGTACAGTATTATTCGCGTAAAATCTCATGTAACACGTTAGTGTTACTTGAGATTTTACGCGAATAATATCGTAATGTTGCTTTACAGTTTAAGTTTGTGCCTTCAATTTATGGTAAATTTAATTTAATTAATAACAAAATTTCTGAGAAAGTTATATTATATAGTACCTATAGTATACAATTAACTTGTAAAAAATCACCTTTCTTTTAGTATTTAAACAATTCCGCTATGTATGTCAATGAGATATTCACGAAAAACTGTTTTTTATTTTTCCTGTAAAATTTAGTTCTTACGATTACCATTTTATTCGCCGGGGACGGCGTTATTTCTTTTGAGTGGTATATCAAACGATTTTATATTCAATGTATGTTATGCTTATAAAAATTAGTTGCTTTAAAATTATATCAATCGTTTATTATATTAACTGATCATTATATAAAATAAAATTATAGATTCAGTTGTTATATCTTGTAAATATTAGAGATTTTATAATTAAATTACTTACCCAATTTTAATAAGCTCTCTCGAAACCCTTTTGCGATTAGCTGCGGACAAGGACGCATGTCGCATGCTATGTGTGGAAAAAGTTTGCGTATACACCCCACTGCACTGTCGTGCATCGTCTCTTTAATCCACCGACTTATTGTTGAAGAATAGAATAGATTACTCTTTATTATGCACACCAACAAAGCCAAGCCCAACATGCAGAGGTTTCTTACTTATAACGAACATGAAATGGTTCTGTAACGACATTTCAGATGTCTACTGTATCACGTTCCGTGGAGAGGCGACCGCCGCGTCGCACCCGGCCATCTACGACCGTTTACTTGTCATTCCGGAATAATAATAATTACCTATAGCTTCCATAATAATCTTTCCCCAACGTTTGGAGATCTATTCTCTGATTTTCGGCCCGAACACCTCATCTTTTTCCTTAGGTTCTCCAAGAACTTCTAATATATCAGGTGAGAGATTAGCGAAAACAAACAAACTAGATATAGATTTAGTCACCACCTGCCTTGAAAGTAGATCTTTCTAAAGAATCTCATCTGTAATGCCCCGAGAAAAAACCAAAATATACAAATTATTTTTGTACATAATACACCTATTACAATATTAGTTAGTTGAAAGCAAGTGGTACACATTGCCGCAAGTTAACTATCACTATACTATCTACCGACAGTGTCTGCAGATGTCGCACAGCGCGCTGAGGCACAGAAGCGATGCACACCGACCACAAGGGAGGGGAGGATTCCTTCATTTCACTAATATTGCGGCGTGCTCACCAGCACGGTATGCTCATACAGGTTTATATATTCTTATTAAAGGGCTAACGGCGGCTCCTAATAGTCAGCATTCCGACGAGCTCTGCCGCCGCGTGCCGCGTGCCGCGTGCCGCGCGCTCCGCACTATCGCCATGCGCCTCGCCCGGGCTGCTAATGCGTGGAGCAGCCTACATTGTATTCGTTGGACGCGCGCCAACCTGGAATTAAGAAATTATATCTGTACGAAGGTATGTGTGTGTGGTAATACTCCCGAATAGGTACCTACGCTCCGGCACACGACATCGGGTTCATTGCTTGCACAGTGTACCACACATGTTTGAATGTGTTCCTGTGAGAGTGTGCGCTCTCAAATGAAAATACAATTACCTTTATAGGAAAAACCTCGCTCATCCCTGACGTTTCGTTTTAGTCCCACAATTTTACATTTTTTGCCGTCCGTGTCGGGCCGGCGCGCGTCCGGCACGTAGTCGGTGTAGCGAGCGACGAACAACGTAAAGCAAACTTGTAATACAGCATACAGCGGACATGTGGTGGCCTGGTAGGAACGTACTCATTCGGATACACACTGTGTCAATTTACATTCAGTAATTTATACAAGTTTGCTCAAGGCTATTCAAGTTTGCTCAATGCTATTCTAGTTTGCTCAATGCTATTCAAGTTTGCTCAATGCTATTCAAGTTTGCTCAATGCTATTCAAGTTTGCTCAATGCTATTCAAGTTTGCTCAATGCTATTCTAGTTTGCATCAATGCTATTCAAGTTTGCTTAATGCTATTCAAGTTTGCTCAATGCTATTCAAGTTTGCTCAGTGCTATTCAAGTTTGCTCAGTGCTATTCAAGTTTGCTCAGTGCTATTCAAGTTTGCTCAGTGCTATTCAAGTTTGCTCAGTGCTATTCAAGTTTGCTCAGTGCTATTCAAGTTTGCTCAGTGCTATTCAAGTTTGCTCAATGCTATTCAAGTTTGCTCAATGCTATTCAAGTGTGCTCAGTGCTATTCAAGTGTGCTCAATGCTATTCAAGTTAGCTCAATGCTATTCAAGTTTGCTCAATGCTATTCAAGTTTGCTCAATGCTATTCAAGTTTGCTCAGTGCTATTCAAGTTTGCTCAATGCTATTCAAGTTTGCTCAGTGCTATTCAAGTTTGCTCAATGCTATTCAAGTTTGCTCAATGCTATTCAAGTTTGCTCAATGCTATTCAAGTTTGCTCAATGCTATTCAAGTTTGCTCAATGCTATTCAAGTTTGCTCAATGCTATTCAAGTTTGCTCAATGCTATTCAAGTTTGCTCAATGCTATTCAAGTTTGCTCAGTGCTATTCAAGTTTGCTCAATGCTATTCAAGTTTGCTCAGTGCTATTCAAGTTTGCTCAATGCTATTCAAGTTTGCTCAATGCTATACAAGTGTGCTCAGTGCCAAACAAGCAAAAAGCTCTTGGTTTACTTTTAAAGTCGCTCGGTTGGGAACGAAACTCGAAGAGAAAACGAATATGGTGTCATGGGTTCGTGACTATAAGCTCCGTGGAATCGCGGCGTGTTTGATCAGGGACCATCGTGTAAGCAATTAGCTCACTGGCCATATACGAGTACACGCACATACTAGTATGCTGTACACAGCGCGTGTATTCATATTATGTAAATATAGAATCCCTCTTTATTTCTGTGTACGTCATGCATGATATATTCATTTTTTTTTTTTTTATATGAGTACGACTACCGCGGACTTAGTGGTCCGCGCCTTTTTTATTGTTGTATTTTATTTGTGTTTTTTTTTAATCTATGGTACAATCATAAACTCCTCTCTCGGGCACTTACTCTAATCTTAAAATCTACGTGAATCCATCCATTTTTTATATATATATATTTTTTTTTCACAGGCATTACAATTTATTACTATCATATGTTATCTTATTACTACGTTATTATTTTACACAATTATTTAGGACTTATTTCTGTTACTTTACAAAACTGATTAGCACTTATTTTTACACAATTACACAATTATTTACGACTTATTTACATTACTTTGATTTTACACAATACACAATAAGGGAAGAACTCCATGGCAGTGCGAGCTGACCAGCCCCGGCCGACGGTATTCGTTCACGAAAATGACGTACACGCCCGCGCCGTTCAGCTCAACCATTTTGTAGGGAACTCAACGACCGGACGCGCAGCGCCACCATCGGCGGGACATTTACGTGAGTATGACAATTCGCACTGCCATGAAGTTTCACATGACATAACTACAGTTAAGGGTTGGGATTGTTAATATTGGTGTTAGGAGTGTGGGAGTGTGGGTTTGGTCTGGTTTTTGTGGGTGGTGGGGATGATGATTATAATAACGCTGTCGTAGGTCAACCCCTGAGCCTCGTGTATGGTCAACGTGCGCGACCCTTCACCGGACCCGTACCCCTGGCTTACGAGAGAGGATTTCTCCTCCTGCGTATGAACCAGGAATAGAGTGTTTTCAGCGGTGCTCGGTATTTGCGCTCCCGTATTACCTTTCACCCTCAAGGAGTGGACCCGCGACAGCGAAGACTTGGAGGAGTATATACAGGAGTATATCTCGCTCAGTGCAAACGCCACATCCATCGGGTTACGGTGCGTGCAAAGCAACTCCTGGGTGATTCCAGCCACCAGGTTTGGACGGGTATACCTTAACTCAAATAGGTTCTCTCTGTCCAAAAATGGAAGCTGGTTTACGTCCCCGATGAGGACAACTTCGCTTGCCCCCGACAACTTTACTGCCATGACTATGGCCCCAAAGTGATTCATTAGAGCCTCGTCTACCGTGAGGCGGTAGCATTTGTCTTGGTTCCTGAACCCGTTTGCTAAGATTGAGGCCATAGTGCGCACCTTTGTTTTTACTCGATCTCCCAAGCGGTGCGCAAGCTATTCCCTGAGATCTTTGGCAGCTTCGGTTGTCGTGTTGGCTACAACGTCCTTCCCCTCATCGAAGTTCTTCACCACCCAGGTTGTCTTGCCGCAACCCGGTACTCCGTTTACCCACCTGATATTGGGTACCGTCCAATTTTCCTGTGCTGCTGACGTGTCTGAGGTCCCCAAAATGGACTGTGCCGTTTCAAGGATCCTATCGTCCAGCATAATTTTGGTACATTTGGCGGTAACCAATATCGGGTCGTCGTTTGGTGCTTTAAATTTGATTTTGCCTGAGCGCTCCGTTTCCTCCTCGTCCAGGGCCACAAAACCAGACTTCGCGCTGTAGGCTGCCATGTACGACCCTGTCATTTCCCGCGCGCGCATCCCTACCGTGCGGGCGTGTTTCTAACGAACGTTTAAAGTTTAAAAATGTCGAAAGCAGTGAAATGTGTCTCCTGCAACATTGTTATTGACGAAATGTTATCGTATGTTCAAAACAAGTTATCGGTGATTGATGAAGATACAGTAGTGAGAATATGTTCTTCTGCGTTCACCAGCGAAGAGATTGAGAAATCGAAGGAATTATTGTTTGAATCGGTCCTGGTGGAAAAGGCTAAAATAAAGCGGAAAAATAAGGGTAAGGAGCGAAGAGATCTTGTGGGCATAGTGAACGTGTTTAAAACTGTGGAACCAGATTTATTTCCTATTTTCGTAGCGAAAAATCTGGAACGGTTACCGCCGATTCTTTTTGATCACCTCGATTGCACGAAGCTACTCAAAGATCTCCTTCGAATGCAGACTGAACTTAAAGAAGTGATGGAAACGTATGTCACGCAGGCACAGTTGGACGAAGTTAAGGCGGATATCTTAAAAATGCAGAATGACTCACTAATACCGGCGTCTGCGTGTAAAATTAATACTATGAAGCGAGGCGGATGGTTAATGGATAGTGGACCTATTGGATTATCACACGTCCAAAATTCGTCATTAGATGAGTGCGTAAACACAATTGATGAATCATCGCTAAGTGGGCCTGACAATAACATAGCGCGATTTAGAAATATAAGGGAGGTAGACGGAGAAATTTCTTTCAAAAATAAAACGGCTACGACAAGGCAGCGAGCGCAAGGTGCGAGCGAGAGCACCCCGCCCGGTGTCGCGGCCATCGCCAGCCCGAGCGAAACCGATCGGTCAGCCGCCGACGCTGTGACGTCACCGCGGCGATCCTATAGCACTGCTACAGCTGTGCCCGCGCCGCCGCCGATATAACAGCAATCTAGATCTGACATTACGAATAATACTAACTGCAAAAACAAACAGATGACTACGGAGTGCACAAGTAAAAGTATGACAGCCTACCAACCCGTCTCGTCTGGCAGGGATGACGCTGAAGGATGGCAAAGTGTTTCATATCGTAGAAAACATAATAATATGAATTACCGTTATCATGGCTCGGCTGGCAGTGCCAGAGACAATGCAGGGAATTTCAAGGCCGCAGTGAAAAATGTGCCTATATTTATTACGAAGGTGCACAAAGATACGACAGAGCAAGATATAGCCGACTACGTCTATCAAAAAACTGAAGAGGTTATAACTCTTGAACGAATAGTGTTAAAATATCCGAAACCCTATAACGCATTTAAATTTCTTGTGGCGGAATCTAAATTATCTTTATTTCTGAATAGCGGATTATGGCCTGAAGGAATTATTTTCAGACGATTTGTGAATTTCAAATTAAGAAATTCGAACGCGAACGGTGTAAACATAGGCATCGTGACCGGCTCATTGTAATTAGCTCAATGGATATAAAGTCTCATTACAAACATATTAGTTACAACTGCAAGAGCGTGAAGCGCTCCGTGGAGAGTGTAAGACAGTTATGTCACACATCGGACATAATAGCCTTACAGGAGACATGGTTGCTGCCGGGAGATATTACGTTCCTGAACGAGATAGACGTGGAATACGGCTGCACCGGGACGTCGGCGGTGGACGCTGGCGCCGGCATGCTGCGCGGCCGCCCCTACGGCGGCGTCGCGCTGCTGTGGCGAAAGAGTGTGTTTACCAGCGTATCGGTTGTGGAGTGCGATAACCCGCGAGTGTGTGCCGTGAAGGTAAACGCGGGTCAAAGGTCATTCTTGGTGTTCAGTGTGTACATGCCGACGGATAATGATGTGAATTTGACGGAGTTTACGGAGTGTCTTGGTCTGGTGAGTGCTGTCATAAACAATAGTAATTTAGAATCGGTATACATACTCGGGGATTTTAACGCTCACCCGCACGAACGATTTTATGGCGAGTTACAGAGTTTTTGTGTAGAATCACAGTGGTTATGTGCGGATATCGAACTACTAGAACTACAGAATCCACCCGGATTCTGGAACTTGTACGTTTATAAGCGAGGCGAACGGTTCGAAGCGCTGGCTAGATCATTGTATAGTCACCAAAACAGCTCGGGAGACTATTGTAAGTGTACAGGTTAAAGAAAGCGTCCTGTGGTCCGATCATTTTCCTCTCGAGATTGTAATATTGTTAGATAAAATCAAACCTAAATTTCTTAATAATTGTATGCAATATAGCGATGTGCGCTGGGGTGATAGAAACTCAGAACAATGTGACATGTATAGTAATTTATGTAATAATAATTTAAAATTAATTGACTTTCCAATTGAAATGACCGAATGTTGTGATTATGTATGTAATAATGTGGATCACATACTTGTTATAGACAATATGCACAATAAAATAATTCAAATATTATGCCGGGCAGCTTCCGATAGTCGTTCGTCTAGTGTTCTCAGATACAAGAATCCGGTTCTCGGTTGGAACAAGCACGTAAGTGATGCTCACAGGGCGGCGAGGGAAAAGTTTGAGTTGTGGGTGTTGTACGGCAAGCCGGCGGAAGGTCGCGTGTGGAATGACATGCAGACGACTCGTAAGATTTTTAAATCACGTTTACGCTGGTGTCAGAATCATACTGACCAAATAAAAATGGATATCCTTGCGTCGCATCATTCCAGGGGCGACTTCCGCAGTTTTTGGAAGTCTACAAACAAACTTAATAGTAAACCAGGTCTACCAGTGAGTGTCAATGGTGCTTGTAACCTGTCGGGAATAGCAGACTTATTTAGGGGCCATTTTACCGTTAAGTCACCTTTGGCGGCGACTCAGTCCACGAGCGATGAAGGTTGTAGTGGTCGAGAAGTCAGTTTACGGCCAAAGACGTACGGCGGGCCATTAAATCTATGTCGCGGGGCAAGTCTCCGGGCCATGACGACCTGAGCATTGAACACCTAAGGTACGCGGGATATGTTCTCGTTTATATTATTAAGTTTTCATTGTTATTGCAGAATTACACACACACACATTCCTCATCACGCTCATCCTTCACTCAACTCAAGACGTACGTTATTCAAGCGAATCGAAATCCTTTACTATGGTGTTTACCCTAGCTCACTATCTCCTGCACTATGTCAAATCTTTGCTTATAAAGCTACAAAAGTTCCAGAACTGAGTTTATTCGACGTCACATTTAGCATTACGCCACGTATTAGGCGTGACTGTATTTTTCTCATTGTACAATCAAAAGACTACTATGCAAACTATTAACGAAATAAACTCTGATCTGGACTCTATTCAAGTGGCTAAAATTATAACCTGTGACATAGAAAATGCAAAAAATCATATGATAATTAATAAAAATACTATCAACATCCTATCTCAAAATATTCGTAGCATTAACTGTAATATGCTCAATTTCATTACGCTTCTCGAAAGATCTGAAATACCCTGGGATATTTTAGTACTTACAGAATGCTGGCTCCCGTCTGCAATGTGCAACCCTTCTCTCGACAACTGCAATCATATAGCGACCACCTCACACAAAACTGAAAATGAAGGAGTTGTTATCTACTATAACAAGCTTCTTAATGTAATTTCTGAAGAACCCACAGTTACTGATGCTAATTGCCTTGTATTAAAACTGAATCGAGAAACTTGCATCGTAGGATTATATCGCCCACCTAGCCAAACAAACACTGTAAAATTTATCGACTCAATTAACACGCTATTAAATAATCTAAAATCTTTTAAAAACATTATCTTTTGTGGTGATATAAATATCAATATAGTTCCAAACAGTCCCGATAAACGATCATACGACTATCTGAACAGCTTAGCTAGCCATGGCCTGCTCCCGGCTCATACTCTGCCAACGCATGGGTTAACGTGTTTAGACCACATGATGCTGAAAACTAAAATGGACGCTTGCTGTTTTGTTTTCGAAACGTCTATCACTGACCACGAGAGTATAGCTATTAGTTGTAGACCTAAAACGCGTCTGAAGTATCTTAATAAAACATATTGCTCGGTTAACTTCGACAATCTGGACAAAATAATACAAAACATGGATTACCAGCCTATCCTTGACTGTCAAGACGCTAACGTATCAACCGATCTCCTCGTAGCTCACCTATCATTAGCAATAAAAAATAATACCAGCTTAACTAAAACTTCAAAAAGAAAACTAATAACCAAACCATGGGTAACTAAAGGACTTCTTCGCTGCATGAGAAACCGGGATAACTTGCACAAAAAATTAAAACGAAACCCTGATGATGAGATACTAAAATTGACATATAAGCGATATAGAAATTTTTGCTCCTCTCTACTTAAAAAAACAAAGAAGGCGTATGAAAAACAGGAAATCGAAAATGCTAAGGGTAACAAAAAACAGTTATGGAATGTCATTAAAAAAATTAGCGGGTCTGACAAGAGGGCAGACTTCTCGTCATCTCTCTTGTCATATAATAATCCCGAGGTGGACATAAACGATGTTAATAGCTTTTTTGTGAACGTTGGAGCTAAGTTGGCAAATAAAATCTCCACTTCGAAATCTACAACACCTTGCCACACCAATGATCACACTTCTGCAACTCCTTTAAACTCGCTTGTCCTTCTTCCTACCGATGAACAAGAAATTTGCAACCTCATTGGAGGCCTGAGGGAAAATTGTGCAGTAGGAATCGATCAAATTAGCAGCAAAATCATTAAGAGATACGCAAATTACCTCTCTGCTCCCATAACACATATCTGCAATTTATCTATCTCAACGGGGGTTTTCCCCAAGCTTTTAAAATAGCTGTTATTAAACCCATCCAATATAGCTGGAAAAAAAGACTGTGTCAATAACTACCGGCCCATCTCCATCCTACCTGCTCTGTCCAAGATATTGGAACGCCTTATAAATCAACGTTTAGTTAAGTTCTTGGAAGCAAATAATCTCCTTTCGTCTTCGCAATTTGGCTTTAGAACTGGCAAAAGTACCAATGATGCAGTTCACGAGTTGCTAAACTCTATTGTGGTCAGCATGGATGACAGAAGGAGATGCCTTACGGTGTTCCTCGACCTTGCAAAAGCGTTTGACACAGTCTCTATTCCACACCTTCTAAATAAGCTTGAACGGCTCGGTATCAGAGGAATCTCCCTGAAACTGATGGAGGACTATCTTACTGGTAGAAAACAACGTGTAAGAATAAATGACTCGCTCAGTGACGAGCTCACAGTGAATTTCGGTGTACCACAGGGTAGTAGAATTGGCCCAACACTATTCCTGGTGTACATTAATGACCTCTGCCAACTTTCTCTTCTTAAGGGAAAGATCATTACCTTTGCCGATGACACTGCACTGTTCTTTAGTGGTGATAGATGGGAGGAGGTTTTCGATGTTGCACAACTGAGTCTCAATCGTGTTAGTAACTGGCTTCAAGACAATGTTTTGACTCTTAACGTCTCTAAAACAAAGTACATAGCATTTGCTCAAAGATTTAACTTGCTCCCACCCTCAACTCTCACGATTATTGCTCACACGTGTGGCATTGAAAATGCCCAGTGCTCTTGTTCTTCGCTTGAAATGACTGACAACATTAAATACCTTGGAGTCACTATTGACAAATGTCTCACCTTTAAACCACACATAGAAACCCTCGTGACCAGGTTACGAAAAGTTATTTACGTATTCAAAACCCTACGACACTCGGCTGACCGAAACACTATTAAGATGGTCTACTATGCATTATGTCAATCACTTATTGACTACTGCATCACATCATGGGGAGGTGCCGCTAAAACACACCTCATCGAAGTTGAAAGGGCACAGCGTGCCATACTTAAGGTTGGAGCCGGTCTCCCCTTTCGTTTTCCAACTACTGACCTATACAAAGAATGGGACACTCTCACTGTCAGACAAACGTTCATACTGCGTACATTACTTAAAAAACATTCGGAATTGCAGTTTGACGTTAAGCTACTCAAAGACAACAGACGAAAGGGTAGGGTATGTCCCACGGTTCAATTCAAATCTACACTCCCTAAAAGGTTCTATTGCTTCCTTGGGCATTATCTTTACAATAAGTTGAATAAATTCCTAAATTTATATCCGAAAACTCGATCAAGCTGTATGAAAGAATTAAAAAAATACTTAAAAGCTCTAGATTATGATAAAACTGAGAATATTTTGACTGTTCTGAAATGAAACTAATTTTGACCAACCCCACACTGTTATCTGTTCCTCACTTCCTTGAAAAACAACTCTCGCTGCACTCACTCCACAAAAGTCACCTTCACTCACACACTTCTCATCTGAATTATTTACATACATCCTTATTAGTCTTACACTCCACAACAATAAACACTCACTCACACATCGTCTCTCATCATGACTCAATAACTTCTGCATAATTATAATTAGGTTTTTCTTATTGTTATTACTTCTTATTTTATTTCTTTAACACAGATAAAGTAACAAGTATACTGTTTGACTCTTGTTTAGCTTTTATTTTTTATTGTTTTGCATATTGTTAAACTTCGACTCTTGCACGGTATCTCTGTGAAAGCTAATTCTAGCAGTGTAAGGGGGCCTGGTGACCTGTAACACAGGTTTTTCCCAAAAACCTATATCAGGCACCAGTCTCTCACAAAGGTGGAATACAGCTGAATCATTTTTTTTTTTGTACACACTAACTTTAAGTCAGCTTTGTGAAGAGAGAATAAATGATATATACTGATATACTGATACTGATATCATATGCCCAGAGTGCTGGCGATGTTCTACAATTTTTGTGTAGGACATTCATACTTACCTGCGCCAATGATGAAGACTGTAGTGGTGCCAATTGTCAAAAACAAAACCGGTGATATTGGTGACAAATGTAATTATCGACCGATTTCCTTAGCCACTATAGTCGCAAAGGTGCTTGACAGTTTGCTGAACACTCAGCTTGATCAACATCTACAGATGCACGACAACCAATTTGGTTTCAAGTCAGGTCTCTCTACTGAAATGGCTATACTGTGTCTGAAGCAAACTGTCAAGTACTACACGGATAAAAATACGCCCATTTTTGCGTGTTTTCTTGATTTATCGAAGGCGTTTGATCTGGTTTCTTACGATATTCTGTGGCAAAAATTACACCAAACAACAATGCCCGAGGAACTAATCCGTACTTTTAAGTATTGGTATGGGAACCAGATCAACGTTGTTCGGTGGTCAGGGGCGTATTCGACGCCATACAGGTTGGAGTGCGGCGTGAGGCAGGGGGGCCTGACATCGCCGAAACTTTTTAACCTGTATGTGAATGCGCTTGTGGAGGAGCTCAGCAGCACACATGTCGGCTGCCATATCGATGGAGTCTGCCTTAATAATATTAGTTACGCGGACGACTAGGTGGACTGTCGCAGCTGCTCGACATTTGCGCAAAATATGCTGGAAAACACGGGTTGATGTACAACATTAACAAAAGTGAGTGGATGGTCTTTCAGGCTCGGGGAAGGTTCTTAAGCCAAACACCTAGGGTTAGACTGCTATAATTAAGGGCACCATTTGCTAATTGTTTACTGGCATACTGTCCACAGCTAACGGTAGTAGGCAAGGTGTGCCAGTAGCACATACACCGTCTCGCTGGTAATGGCGATTACTTTACTGGCATACTGTCCACAGCTAACGGTAGTAGGCAAGGTGTGCCAGTAGCACATACACCGTCTCGCTGGTAATGGCGATTACTTTACTGGCGTACTGTCCACAGCTAACGGTAGTAGGCAAGGTGTGCCAGTAGCACATACACCGTCTCGCTGGTAATGGCGATTACTTTACTGGCATACTGTCCACAGCTAACGGTAGTAGGCAAGGTGTGCCAGTAGCACATACACCGTCTCGCTGGTAATGGCGATTACTTTACTGGCATACTGTCCACAGCTAACGGTAGTAGGCAAGGTGTGCCAGTAGCACATACACCGTCTCGCTGGTAATGGCGATTACTTTACTGGCATACTGTCCACAGCTAACGGTAGTAGGCAAGGTGTGCCAGTAGCACATACACCGTCTCGCTGGTAATGGCGATTACTTTACTGGCATACTGTCCACAGCTAACGGTAGTAGGCAAGGTGTGCCAGTAGCACATACACCGTCTCGCTGGTAATGGCGATTACTTTTAGAGGTAGGACACTTGTTGAGTGGTGTAAGCTAAACATTAAATATAAATATAAATAAATATAAATATGTTTGGACATATCACACAACGCCATCTAGCCCCAAGCTAAGCAACCTAATGCTTGTGTTATGGTAACGAGATGGCTGATAAACTACTTAAATACATTAAATACATTACTCCATTACATTGCATAACTCAACTTGAAAGCCAAAAAAACTGGTTTATTTTGGAAAAAAAGTAATTGGCGTCCCGCGGGCTACGCCTGCGAGTGCGACAGAACGCTCTCATGAATAAACTGCAAGACCGCTATGTGTTGTTAGTTTTCAGCATATTATTCCGTCAGAGGAAATACCAGCTTAGTACAATTTAAAATACAAAGCATGAAAATGTAAGACAAGTTTCTGCATAGAAGTCGCTCTCACAAAATATTGCGAGAGCGACTTACGAGCGACAATAGTCAACGAGTAAAGAAACGCAATCAAATATGTATGCTGGAGCCGCTCGCTGCCCCGCCAGCGTCGCCTGTCTGCGACAAAGGCAATCAAATATGTATGGTGGAGTCGCTCGCTGCCCCGCCAGCGTCGCCTGTCTGCGACAAAGGCAATCAAATATGTATGTTGGAGTCGCTCGCTGCCCCGCCAGCGTCGCCTGTCTGCGACAAAGGCAATCAAATATGTATGCTGGAGCCGCTCGCTGCCCCGCCAGCGTCGCCTGTCTGCGACAAAGGCAATCAAATATGTATGCTGGAGCCGCTCGCTGCCCCGCCAGCGTCGCCTGTCTGCGACAAAGGCAATCAAATATGTATGGTGGAGTCGCTCGCTGCCCCGCCAGCGTCGCCTGTCTGCGACAAAGGTAATCAAATATGTATGTTGGAGTCGCTCGCTGCCCCGCCAGCGTCGCCTGTCTGCGACAAAGGCAATCAAATATGTATGGTGGAGTCGCTCGCTGCCCCGCCAGCGTCGCCTGTCTGCGACAAAGGCAATCAAATATGTATGTTGGAGTCGCTCGCTGCCCCGCCAGCGTCGCCTGTCTGCGACAAAGGCAATCAAATATGTATGGTGGAGTCGCTCGCTGCCCCGCCAGCGTCGCCTGTCTGCGACAAAGGCAATCAAATATGTATGTTGGAGTCGCTCGCTGCCCCGCCAGCGTCGCCTGTCTGCGACAAAGGCAATCAAATATGTATGTTGGAGTCGCTCGCTGCCCCGCCAGCGTCGCCTGTCTGCGACAAAGGCAATCAAGTATGTATGCTGGAGTCGCTCGCTGCCCCGCCAGCGTCGCCTGTCTGCGACAAAGGCAATCAAATATGTATGGTGGAGTCGCTCGCTGCCGCGCCAGCGTCGCTTGTCTGCGACAAAGGCAATCAAATATGTATGGTGGAGTCGCTCGCTGCCGCGCCAGCGTCGCCTGTCTGCGACAAAGGCAATCAAATATGTATGTTGGAGTCGCTCGCTGCCCCGCCAGCGTCGCCTGTCTGCGACAAAGGCAATCAAATATGTATGTTGGAGTCGCTCGCTGCCCCGCCAGCGTCGCCTGTCTGCGACAAAGGCAATCAAGTATGTATGCTGGAGTCGCTCGCTGCCCCGCCAGCGTCGCCTGTCTGCGACAAAGGCAATCAAATATGTATGGTGGAGTCGCTCGCTGCCGCGCCAGCGTCGCTTGTCTGCGACAAAGGCAATCAAATATGTATGGTGGAGTCGCTCGCTGCCGCGCCAGCGTCGCCTGTCTGCGACAAAGGCAATCAAATATGTATGTTGGAGTCGCTCGCTGCCCCGCCAGCGTCGCCTGTCTGCGACAAAGGCAATCAAATATGTATGTTGGAGTCGCTCGCTGCCCCGCCAGCGTCGCCTGTCTGCGACAAAGGCAATCAAGTATGTATGGTGGAGTCGCTCGCTGCCCCGCCAGCGTCGCCTGTCTGCGACAAAGGTAATCAAATATGTATGTTGGAGTCGCTCGCTGCCCCGCCAGCGTCGCCTGTCTGCGACAAAGGCAATCAAATATGTATGTTGGAGTCGCTCGCTGCCCCGCCAGCGTCGCCTGTCTGCGACAAAGGCAATCAAGTATGTATGCTGGAGTCGCTCGCTGCCCCGCCAGCGTCGCCTGTCTGCGACAAAGGCAATCAAATATGTATGGTGGAGTCGCTCGCTGCCGCGCCAGCGTCGCTTGTCTGCGACAAAGGCAATCAAATATGTATGGTGGAGTCGCTCGCTGCCGCGCCAGCGTCGCCTGTCTGCGACAAAGGCAATCAAATATGTATGTTGGAGTCGCTCGCTGCCCCGCCAGCGTCGCCTGTCTGCGACAAAGGCAATCAAATATGTATGTTGGAGTCGCTCGCTGCCCCGCCAGCGTCGCCTGTCTGCGACAAAGGCAATCAAGTATGTATGGTGGAGTCGCTCGCTGCCCCGCCAGCGTCGCCTGTCTGCGACAAAGGTAATCAAATATGTATGTTGGAGTCGCTCGCTGCCCCGCCAGCGTCGCCTGTCTGCGACAAAGGCAATCAAATATGTATGGTGGAGTCGCTCGCTGCCCCGCCAGCGTCGCCTGTCTGCGACAAAGGCAATCAAATATGTATGGTGGAGTCGCTCGCTGCCCCGCCAGCGTCGCCTGTCTGCGACAAAGGCAATCAAATATGTATGCTGGAGCCGCTCGCTGCCCCGCCAGCGTCGCCTGTCTGCGACAAAGGCAATCAAATATGTATGGTGGAGTCGCTCGCTGCCCCGCCAGCGTCGCCTGTCTGCGACAAAGGCAAGCAAACTAGTCTTATAACAGCATAATAGGCTAGTTGACAGTTTATAGGAAACCAATTAAAAATGTTCGTCGTGTTCTATTTTCCTTAAAACATGAATATTTTAATCAAAATATTAACATTATAATAATAATAATAATAAAAATATTTATTTCATGAAAACAAGAACACATTAACAATACTCAACTTAATTTTTACCCGACTACGGCGAAGCAGAAAGGAGGGTTATGATTTTGACCGGTATGTATGTATGTATGTTCATCTGTTCCCTCATAACTTCTAAACTCCTTATTACAATTTGACAAATGAGGTATCGTTGGAAGCGTCTTAATTGACCGCTAATTAAAGGCTATGTGACGTCACATTAAATTTAATATGGCGCCCTCTAGAGGGCAGAAAGTCATGAAGAAAAAAAAAGTATTTTTTAATGATGCCGTCTTGGATATCAAATGAAAGGGCTTAACCCGTCGCGCGCTAATTAGCAGACACAATTGAAATTCTATTGTTATCTGTACACATGGTGTGCAATCGACATTTTAAGAGTTACTTAGTACATTTCAAAAATACATATGTTGTCAGCTATTACTCGCGGCTTTGCTTGCATGCACCCGATAATTGAGAATAATTTCTGAAATCACGCCTCAGATGTGAGCTAAACATATTTTCTGCCCAAACCTACCCAGAATACATGATAATACCTAATTATACTTCTTCAAAATGTAAATTGTCTCTAAAACAAACGAAATTGTAACTCCAAAATAATTTAAATAAAAAGTAAGTTTAAAAACTAAAACCAGACTACTAAAAAATCACTTAATCTGTTCGGTTTATAACATGAAATGTGACTCCGGATTTTTAATTTGTCTGCCTTTTTCTAATTTCAGATGAGAATATTTTCTTGTTTCATACTTTTTAAAGCGTGATTTTTCAGTAATCGGGTTTTAGTTTTTAAACTTACTTTTTATTATAGTGAAGTGTAATAATATAATATGTATGCTCCTTTACTTTAGCAAGTAAGTACACTCCTTTACAACTGAACATGTATGCTGAGTTTGCAATATACCTCATATGCGTTTTTATAATATTTCAGTTAGAGTCAATAAATAGTGCTTAACAGATGTGGTTGTTTCCTTGAAACCACTCATTAGGAACCCCAACATTACATGGCGACCCTGCCTCGGGACTTTGCCAAGGGGATTGTTAGTGGTTCGATTAGAGTTCAGTTTTCAGCATTTAATTTCAGCATATCTCAATAGTACCTACAATGTGCCAATCAAAAGTGGAAAAGGAAGAAGTTTTCCTCAGTCAAAACGCGGCTGGAGGCAACAATGACGCCACGTTGAAAGAAATTGGTGGCCATGTGGAACGGCTTAGCATGGTGACCTACGTTGTTCTAGCAATTATTGGAATCATTGCAGTTTATGTTGGCCTTCGGATGTACAAGAGCTGCCACCGCACATGGATCCAGCAGGAAATTGGGATGAGTACCATGCAGAGAATTAGATCATCCATCAGAGGGCGCACAGAAGGTACCGGGAATCAGTAGTAATCCTGTGAATAGTGAAAGTGTGTGTAATCAATCATCTTTTCGAAAAATCATCAGTGAGTGAACTAGTTACGCGGTATCATATTTCATAACGCAAAAACTTAAAGGCGCTAAAATCATGCGAGGACATTCAGCCATATGAAACCAAACGGAAACAAAATGCAACGTCGGACTTTTATTTTCCACTCATCGCATTTATGTAGAATGAGTTACATCTAAGCAATTCTATTATTAGATTAGATTATTATAATATGGTTGATAAGTTGGAACAAAATTATTTCTTACTAGTAGAAATACGTAATTATTTAGTAAAAAAGGGACAAGCTAGATATAAAGGTGATGTAATTCCAACAAAGTTAGAGCAAGCAAAAAGCGCATACGAAGCCAGTCGTAAAATATTTTTATTGTTAGAAAAAAGTAAGGATACTAATTTAGCATTGGTAATAGAACTTTATGAGAAAATTAAGCAAAAGTACGAGGAAATAGATAAATTGTGTATTTTTCCCGTTACAGTAGATTTAGGAAAAATGGATTTCGACCTAAAGGTGGCGTGTAGTTTGATTCCGGTAATGGACGGTGTTGAGGCCACCACCAAGCGCCTAATAGACTCCGTGGAAATGTATGCTGGCATGCTGGACGGACCAGGTAAAGCATTATTAATTACTTTCGTTTTAAAAAGTAGGCTGAATGAGAACGCAAAGTTAAAAATGACAGGCTCATATACAAATATTCAAGAATTAATTAATGATTTGAGAAAATATCTTTTACCCAAAAAATCATTTGTGGCCATACAGATGCAGCTTCAAAATGTTCAACAGGGTTCGAGGTGCATTGAGGATTATGGCTCTGAGGTAGAAAAGTTATTCACAGAGCTGACAATTACCCAGGCAGATGGAAAGTCGGAAACATTTTCTATTTTAAAACCGATAAATGAAAGCATTGCAATAAAACGATTTACAGATGGCCTGCGTAGCTCGAAGCTGAGCACCATCGTCTCGGCACGCGGCTTCAGCAGCTTGAAAGATGCCATACAAGCAGCAAAAGACGAAGAGTGCACGTCTTTCCAACCATCAGGTAACATTTTGCATGTATCTAAAAATGGACGAGCTACACATAATATTAGACAATCACAGAGTTATCAAAGAGGTACTTTCCGTAGACAATATGGTAACAATTACTCTCGTGGACACCAATCTAATAACAGTAACAACCAAGGACGAGGTTTTCGTGGAAATTTTAGAGCAAATTATCGCACATCATTTAATAATCAGAGAGGTAATAGAGGTTCGAGATATGTTAGGAACCGTGGACGAGGTCAAACTACGTTTCCAGTAGAACAAGTAGCTGGCACGAGTCAGTGCGATAAAGACACACAACACACAAGAGACACAGGTACATCAAACCAGTTTTTTCGATCTTAAGCATTTCATATTAACAACCCAAGGTAATGCGAAGTATATAACTTTCTACATTAAAAATATTAAATACTATTGGCTTATTGATACGGGTGCAACATTGTCAATTATTAAAAAAGAAATGTTACCAAATGATATCGTTGTCCATAGAGATAACACTTTAATAAATGGAATAGGTGGTCAGCGACGTTCTCGAGGATCCGTAAATTTATTATTAAATCACCACAAAGCCACGTTTCAGCATAATTTTCTTGTTTTTGATACGCTACCACTAAGAGCTGACGGAATCATAGGCTTAGACTTTTTACAAAAATTTCGAGCAAATATAGATATAGAAACAAATAATTTAACACTGTTTAACAATAACAAACAACATTATCTACATTTTGTTGATGAAAATGACAGGATGAAAAATGCTATAATTATTCCGGCACGCTCGGAATCAAATCATTTTATTGTTGTAAATGAGAATGTGAACGGAGAAGTTGTGGTGTGTAGTAGAGAATTAGCGAAGGATGTGTTTATAGCAAACGCAATAGCAAAGGTTAGTAATAATAGAATTCCGGTCAAGATACTTAATGTTAGTGACAAGGAAGTAAGCTTGCCATTCTTCACACCAGATTTAGAAAATTTGGGAGACTACGATATTTGTCAATTTAATAAGACCAATATCGACGTTACTAGGGTTAAAACATTGTTGACAGAATTAAATATAAATTATTTAGACGGAGAAGAGAAACAATCAGTTGAAGCAATATGTGCAAAGTATTCTGACGTTTTTCATTTAGAGGGAGATAAGTTATCAACAACTAATATTTATGAGCAGTCAATATCAACAAAACAAAGCACCACTCCAGTCTACGTCAAGCCGTACAGGTTACCACAGGCACTAAAACCAGAAATAGCAAAGCAAGTTGATAATATGTTAAAAAATGATATTATTGAAGAGACAAATAGTGAATGGTCAAGTCCAATTTTATTGGTACCCAAGAAAAGTAGCAAAGGTAATGAGAAAAAATGGCGTTTAGTTGTAGATTACAGAAAAGTGAACGAAGTTATTTGTGACGATAAATTCCCTTTGCCAAACATAAACGAAATTTTAGATACGCTTACTGGAGCTATGTATTTTACTCACCTTGACCTTCACCAAGGCTATTATCAAGTAAGTTTAGAGCCTAGTAGTCGTAAATTAACAGCTTTCACTACAAATACTGGCCAATATTGCATGAAACGATTACCAATGGGTTTAAAGATAAGTCCAAATGCTTTTAGTCGTATGATATCTGTAGCGATGTCTGGTTTAACCCACGATAAATGTCTAGTGTATCAGGACGATCTCATTGTATTCGGAAGAAATTTATCTAGCCATAATCAAAATTTAACAAGTGTAATGGAAAGGTTGAGAAAAGTAAATTTAAAACTAAATCCACAGAAATGTGAATTTTTAAAGAAAGAAATCCTTTATTTGGGACATTTGGTGTCAGAAAAAGGCGTTTCACCTGATCCAGAAAAAACTAAAGTATTACAAAATTACCCTATTCCCAAAAATGCAGATGAAGTAAAACGTTACGTAGCATTGTAACTATTATCGAAAATTTATAAAAAACTTTTCAGATATAGCGAAGCCTTTAAATAAGTTAAGTAGGAAAAATGAACCGTTTATTTGGTCTAACGAATGTCAGAACGCTTTTGAATTTTTAAAAAATGCCTTAATATCGTCACCAATTCTACAGTATCCCGATTTTTCCGAGAACCATGAATTTATATTACAAACAGATGCATCGGGTACTGCTATAGGTTCAGTATTATGCAATAAGGACCAAAGACCAGTTGCATATGCGAGTAGGCCCTTGAATAAAGCAGAACGGAACTATCCGACTATTCAAAAAGAACTTTTGGCAATAGTGTGGTCCGTTAAGTATTTCAGACCATATTTGTATGGAAACAAATTTACCATAATGACGGATCACAAACCTTTGATATATCTTTTTGGCATGAAAGATCCGTCAAGTAGACTGCTCAAATTTCGGTTAACTTTAGAAGAATATAACTTTCAAATAGTCTATGTGAAAGGAAGAGACAATGTAGTGGCAGACGCTTTATCTAGAGTTTGTATAACGTCTGATGAACTTAAGAGTATGAATCAGCAAGTAATGGCTGTAATGACCAGGACGCAAAAGAAAAAGATGAATGAGCTAAGTAAGAGTAAGAATGGAGAGGAAAAGAAGATTCTCAATAAATCCACTAACAACTGGACTGATCAACCAAGAGTTGTGGATATATTAAGAAAACCGTGTGATACAGTAGAAATGTGTTTGATTGAAGGTAATAAATTAAAAAGATTACGAGATAATGACATGATAACAGAAGAATTAGAATGTTTAGCATTTGTAGAGAATAAAAAGACATTATACATAAATCTTGATTTCAAGGCGCATTTCTCGCGAGCCGAATTTGTGCAGAAGTTAAGCTATTTTTGTGAAAAGATACGTATCAATGAAGTAAGTATAATTAAAAATAATGACAATATAGAATTTATAAAAAGTGTTTGTGAAGAGATAACAACACTTACTAATTGGTCCGGACCACGAATATGTATATTACGGGGCGTAAGAAGAATAGTTGATGACAATGAAAAGACTTTAATTA
Organism: Cosmia pyralina; assembly: GCA_946251885.1. Classification (NCBI taxonomy): domain Eukaryota; kingdom Metazoa; phylum Arthropoda; class Insecta; order Lepidoptera; family Noctuidae; genus Cosmia; species Cosmia pyralina. Next base: position 418,002 of record OX276348.1, on the reverse strand, counting down.
TGAATGACTTTCATCTACTGCCATCCAGTGGTCATGCTGGAGTGCGCAGAATGGTAAATACTATCAAAAGACGATACTATTGGCCAAGTATCGACAATGATGTCCAGGAATATGTCAAAAAATGTATAAAATGTCAAAAATCGAAATATTTTCGTTACATTAAAGAACCAATGGAAATTACCACAACAGCCTCCTCGGCATTTGAAAAGATTTACTTAGATGTAGTGGGTCCTTTAGAAAGAGACGAGAGTGGAAATTGTTACATATTGACTATACAGTGCGAGTTAACAAAATTTGTTCAAGCTATTCCTTTGCAAAACAAAGAAACGCTGTCCATTGCAGATGCAATTTGTTAGACAGTTCATATTAAGATTTGGTATTCCGGAAACAATAGCTACGGATCGAGGCACAGAATTCATTTCTGCAACTATGGAGCAGGTATGTAAAATTCTTAATATAGAAAAGTTATCTTCTACAGCCTATCACCATCAGTCCATCGGAGCTCTTGAAAATGCGCACAAAACTTTGGGTACATTTTTAAGGATCCAGTGTGACAGTCATACGGACACATGGAACTATTGGTTACCATTTTGGTGTTTCAGTTTTAATAACACAGTCCATTCAGAAACAAACTATACGCCATATGAACTTGTATTTGGAAAACTATGTCGAATACCTGGTAGTATTTGCGATACCGTAGATCCATTGTACAATACAGATAATTATCCATTACAATTAAAATACAGGTTACAGTTAGCTCATGCCGATGCAAAGAAAAAATTGTTGTTAAATAAACATAAACGTAAGGAAATACATGACAGATCTGTCAATTCAATAATAAATGAGAAAGATGAATTGGTATTATTAAAAAATGAAACACGTAGCAAATTAGATGCGCTATTTGAAGGTCCCTATACAGTTGTGGAAGATTTAGGTTATAATGTAAAAATAATTAAAAATAATAAAATTGATATAGTACATAAGAATAGGACTAGACCTTATTGTCAATAGATTAGATGTACTTAAGGTAAGATTTAAATTTAAAAACATTGCAATGTATAACGTTAAGGATGAATAGGTGGTTGGTAATAGGTAACTAAAAAAGTGTAATACACTAATAATTAAATAAGTAATTAAGTAATAACAACTTAGAAAGTAACAAAAAAAAAAAAAAAAAAAAAAAAAAAAAAAATATCTCTTTTTAAAATATATTAATAATATTTTTTTTTTTTTTTTTTTCGCTGTCCCCGGGAGGTGAAGTGTAATAATATAATATGTATGCTCCTTTACTTTAGCAAGTAAGTACACTCCTTTACAACTGAACATGTATGCTGAGTTTGCAATATACCTCATATGCGTTTTTATAATATTTCAGTTAGAGTCAATAAATAGTGCTTAACAGATGTGGTTGTTTCCTTGAAACCACTCATTAGGAACCCCAACATTACAATAGTCAAAACAAGGAACACAGTAATGGCGGTTCAAGTGATGTCGATGAAGGATGATAAGCGCAAACGAAGTAATAGGGCAGGCACGGGCAGGCGATGCAATACGATGCGACTTGGTGGGTGGGTTTTGGGGGAGGGGACAAGAAATTTGTCACGGGCAGAAGTTAGTATTTCATAAAACCATAGATTTCAATCGTAATTTTTCTAACTATACATTAAAAATAAACGTGCGAATGGTATTTACTTTTTCTATTAAATCCCCTAGATTTAGGGGAAAATGTCCTGAAGTGGGAACCCTGAAACAATGTTATTTTGTCAAAGTGACATATCTTAAAGTGAGACGTGTCGGGCTGTGATTGGCGTTCAATGTCACGTGACCAAATGGCTATATTTTTCCGTTATTATTTCTCAAAAATATTAATTAATCTAAAATTATTTACAAAACTGAGTTGAATTTACACTTTTACACTTTTTTACTTTTTTTTTGTTTTTTTCACTTTTTATACTTTTAACTCACAACCATTCTACATAATAAAATTCATTAGTTATTTTTCTTACTGTCAACTAGCCTATTCCATTAGAAGCGACAATAGCGGCGCGGACGCGGCCAGCGAGGCACAGCTCTGTGGGTGCAGCTCTGTGGGCGCAGCTCTGTGGGGGCAGCTCTGTGGGCGCAGCTCTGTGGGGGCAGCTCTGTGGGCGCAGCTCTGTGGGGGCAGCTCTGTGGGCGCAGCTCTGTGGGGGCAGCTCTGTGGGCGCAGCTCTGTGGGGGCAGCTCTGTGGGCGCAGCTCTGTGGGGGCAGCTCTGTGGGCGCAGCTCTGTGGGGGCAGCTCTGTGGGCGCAGCTCTGTGGGGGCAGCTCTGTGGGCGCAGCTCTGTGGGGGCAGCTCTGTGGGGGCAGCTCTGTGGGCGCAGCTCTGTGGGGGCAGCTCTGTGGGCGCAGCTCTGTGGGTGCAGCTCTGTGGGCGCAGCTCTGTGGGCGCAGCTCTGTGGGCGCAGCTCTGTGGGCGCAGCTCTGTGGGCGCAGCTCTGTGGGCGCAGCTCTGTGGGCGCAGCTCTGTGGGCGCTGCTCTGTGGGCGCAGCTCTGTGGGCGCAGCTCTGTGGGCGCAGCTCTGTGGGCGCAGCTCTGTGGGCGCAGCTCTGTGCGCGCAGCTCTGTGGGCGCAGCTCCGTGGGTGCAGCTCTGTGGGTGCAGCTCCGTGGGTGCAGCTCTGTGGGTGCAGCTCCGTGGGTGCAGCTCCGTGGGTGCAGCTCCGTGGGTGCAGCTCTGTGGGTGCAGCTCTGTGGGTGCAGCTCTGTGGGCGCAGCTCTGTGGGCGCAGCTCCGTGGGTGCAGCTCTGTGGGTGCAGCTCTGTGGGTGCAGCTCTGTGGGTGCAGCTCTGTGGGTGCAGCTCTGTGGGTGCAGCTCTGTGGGTGCAGCTCTGTGGGTGCAGCTCTGTGGGTGCAGCTCTGTGGGCGCAGCTCTGTGGGCGCAGTGCCACCGGATAATTATAAAACTCGTCGAGTAACGCATCACTGTCACTTCGGGCTCTCGTCTGCCTCCTCCCCCGCTCCGTCGCGCTGCTCCTCAACCCCCCCTGGTTCCTGGTAACGCCCATCAATCCTGAGACGGACTGAGCGTATGGAGCTCTTAGATCAGCGGTATACAACTTAGTTTTGCCAGCTCTTTATCAACATACAAATGTATTACGAATATCAACAACTTAAGATATACAACCTTCAGGAATATAAAGAAACATTTCATCTCTTTTTTAACCAACTTCAAAAAAGGAGGTTTATAACCGATTTCAAAAAAAGGAAGTTTCTCAATTCGACCGTATTATATTTTTTTTACTTTTTATTATGTGTGTTCGCGGATAACTTCGTCGTTTATGAACCGATTTTGATGTTTCTTTTTTGTTGGAAAAAAAAAATAGTTTTTATTTACAGAAATGTTTGTATGAATACTTTTGATGTCATTTGCCTGACGGAAACATGGCTTATTTGATGGTATATCTGATAGTGAATTGTTCAATGATAGATATTTTGTATGGAGGCGTGATCAAAATTATTCGCAAACTAATCAAACGATGGGTGGGAGGGTTTTAATAGCCTTACGTCGCGAACTAGTTGGCGATGTCCGCAATGAAAGGTGCTCGTCTGCCGAGGATCTGTGCGTAACCGTACTATTTGACGTCTCGATGACAGATTGATTACGAATGAAACGATAAATGATTTCGGTTTAAAGAAATTTATTTCTCATAAGAACTTACAGTTCACTTATAATGAGATACAAAGTAGTTGTTCGAGTTTTAATCGAACACTCAGCGAAAATGCATAATTGCATCGAACGCAAGTATGCACATTCGCTCGAACACCTAATTGTGGGCCAGTTCGCGTTCAGATCTCATTAGAGACACCGCGTGCTCAAAAACCATTACCATTTTACCAATAAGTTAGAGATATAGTTAACCATAATTTACCATTTCTTGTGACTAAGTGTTATAGTAGATTCAATATAGCTATTTCCCTTATAATCCAAGACTTTAACTTTTACCATCTAATACCATATACTATCAATACGAGAAAGGTGTGTTAGGTCACCATAGCGCCGAGCATTACTTTCTACACGGTCCTTCGAACATTTAATTACCAGTGACTACCAAGTGACACAGTGCCACGCGAACCAGTTGCAAGCAATTTGGAGATCCTTGGATTGCAGAGACGGTCGGTTGGAGCATATAAGGTCAGATCGAACCATTTATTTATACTAACCATTACCAAATATTTTGAAATCAACTCCAAACATGGATTCCGATTCTCTGTTCATCGCCCAAACGGAGCTCTATGAAATCCTTAATAAGTTTTTAGCCAACATAAAGAAAGATGGATCCGAGAGGAAGACCATCGATAATTACAAGCGCAAGGCTTATATGTTGGAAGCATATTGGCGTGATTATCAAGACAACCACAGCAAAATGCGTCAGTTAGCGAATGTTGACCACATTTACTTCACAAAGGGATGTTTCGATACAGTCCAGGAAGTTTATTTGAGAATTAAGGAGATTATAGTTAAAACTCTGGAGCAGTTAAGCAAAACGCAGCGGCAGGAAGAAAGCCCCCATAAAACAAAAGCGGAAGAGGTACAACCATTGCCAGGTAACCAGGCTAGGCAACAGATGAGCGCTGACAGACGTCAGCCGGAAGATGAGGCGGCGCAGCCACAACCAGGTACATCGTCTCGCTATGACGAGTCATCGCAGCGAGAGAATTTACTCTATACAGAGAGAGGGTCCAGCAAGCTGAACGGGTTAGTAAAGAAGCAGAATATTAATTTCAAAGCGTTCATGAGAACCGTCAGTAACATACAAGTAGATAAGTTTGAAAATCAATGGCAATTCGAGAACGCCCTAAAATCACTGGACAGCCGATGGGGTGAGATTGACAAACTTCATTGGGAAATTGAAGGTGAGGATGGAGGCGACGACATTACATACCAAATGGAATTCTGCAAGCACGAGGAAAAGTACAGTGAGTTGACAAACGACATCAACAAAAAGATGTGGGCGGTGAAGCACCGTGAAAACTCAGCTCCAAAGATGGACATCCCCGTGTTCAATGGGACTTACAACCAGTGGGTTCCGTTCAAATATTTGTTCAGCGAAGCGATCGATAAAAACCCGTCGATGTCTAATGGGCAAAAAATGCAGTTTTTGAAGAGTAAGGTGACTGGAGAAGCAGAGCGTCTAATTCACCATTTACAGATTAGCTCTGACAATTATCAGGTTTGTTGGGAGATCTTAAACCACAGGTATGGTAACAAGAAATTGATTTTCACGTCCCATGTTAACATTCTACTTGGACTTCCCAACATACAACAGCAATCACTGGCCACAATTAAGAAGCTGCATGACGTAACCAAGGAGACGTTACACGCTATTCAGAATCTAGGAGTAGATATAGCAACTTGGGATCCAATCTTAGTGCACCTACTAGCGCAAAAGCTTGATAACGATACCTTCACCGAATACATAGAATCGGTCAAGAATCCCAGAGAGCTACCCGATCTGCAGGAGTTCCTGGAATTCTTGGAGACGAAATTTACAGCGCTAGAAGCGTCTCGTCGCAAGCAAGAACCAGCTAACCAAAAAACCACGCCGCATCAACCATTGAAAAACAGCAACTACAGCCAAAACCAAAAGAAAAGTTTTAACCGGAATAATCATCAATCAGGCAACAAAGATAATTCTAAGTCTAATATGAATGCATTACATGTGTCGCGGTCGATAACCTGTGCATTGTGCAATTCTGAACACGGATTGTGGCGTTGCCCTGAATTTTTGCAAATGACGCATGAGCAAAAATTTAATAAAATTGAGCAATTAAATTACTGCAAAAACTGTCTATGCAGTCATAACAATAAACCATGTCAATCGAAGAAACGATGTCGTAAATGCTTAGCTACTCATAACACTTTACTACACGAAGCATTAGCAAGTCAAAGTTCAACTGCGTCAGCAGAAGAAGCTACCAGCAGTGTTGCAACCAAAAAGAGCACATCTAGGTCATCACACGTGTCTTGGGATGATATGTCTGAAATACTATTAGCCACCGCTATCATAAAAGTAAAGGGAGCTGACGGAACTCAGCACAAGATGAGAGCTTTAATTGACCAGGGTTCTCAATTGTCGTTAATCAATGAAAACGCAGCCCAGGTCTTGGGATTGAAGAGGGCTCATTTTAAAGGACAAATCTTCGGTGTCGGTGAAAAAGAAAATAGTACGAAAGGCATGGTACAGGTAACACTACAGTCAGCAAACAGTGAATTTACTTGTGACACGAACGTTATTGTCATGAATAATTTGATCAAACGACTGCCAAATAACACGTTTATCAAACCAACAACGTGGAACCATCTCCAAGGTATACAATTGGCTGATCCGGAGTTTCATATAAGCAGACCCGTAGACATGCTTTTAGGTGCAGATGTTTACAGCAAGATAATGTTAGGAGGAATCTTGAGAGGAGACAAGTACAAGCAACCAATCGCTCAACAGACGCAACTAGGATGGCTACTCTGTGGATCCATGAAGCCACAATACCAATGTAACGTTGTTCTCAACAACACAGAAGACCTACTGAAATATTGGGAGAACGAAGACATAAACCAGAAGATAGAGATGTCCAACGATGACCATGAGTGTCTACAGTTTTTTATTAAAACCACTAAGAGGCTAGAGGACGGAAGGTACGAAGTACGCCTACCACTTAAGCCAGATCTCAAAGATAATTTGGGTGCTACTAAACCACAAGCATTAGCTCAATTTAGGAATTTAGAAAAGAAATTAGAGAAGAATAGCGCAGTGAAAACAGACTACAAAAAATTCATGGACGAATATTTTACATTAAACCACATGGTACCATGCAATAATAACCAAGCGCCCGAATGCTACTTACCACACCATGCAGTCATTCGGGCTGAATCTAGCACAACCAAGCTGAGGGTAGTATTTAACGCCTCAGCAAAGTCATCATCAGGATACAGTCTAAATGACGTCATGTACAGGGGTCCGAATATACAGAAGGATCTTCAAGAGCTTATCCTGAAATGGAGACAATTCCAATTTGTATATACTGCCGACATCGAGAAGATGTACAGAATGATCCGGGTGCACCAAGAAGATCAAGCTTACCAAAAGGTACTATGGCGAGAATCAAATAACCAACCAATACAATCATTTCAACTCGTCACGCTTACATACGGGACCAAACCGGCGGGATTCCTAGCGATGATGTGCTTGAAACAATTAGCGTCTGATGAAAGGCAAAAATTTCCTGATGCAGCAAAAGAACTGGAAGACAGTTTCTATATGGATGATTTTTGCGGAGGCCGCCATTCAGTTGAAGCAGCAAATAAACTGAAATATGATCTCATAAAAATATGCCGATTGGGAGGATTCAATCTTAGAAAATGGACCTCGAACAAATCAGAGCTATTAACTGATTCAGAGAGAGAGCAATGTGACCAGCTAACATACGAATTCAAGCAAAAAGATTCTACCAAAACATTGGGTCTGTGTTGGAACACACAGAAAGATAATTTTACCTTCAACTCGAAAATAGAACCCGAATCACCTGCAATTATTACGAAAAGAGCTCTACTTTCGGATATTTCCAAGCTGTTCGACCCATTAGGTTGGTTAACCCCCCTGAGCACTACCATAAATAATAATAATAATAATAATAATAAATATGTTTGGACATATCACACAACGCCATCTAGCCCCAAGCTAAGCAACCTAATGCTTGTGTTATGGTAACGAGATGGCTGATAAACTACTTATATACATTTTTTTTTTTTTTTTTTTGTAAATACATACATATTATAGATAGAAAAACACCCAGACTCAGAACAAATACTTGTAGGTCGTACAAATATTTGTTCCGTGCGGGAATCGAACCCGCGACATGCTGCGCAGCAGTCAATCGCTCAACCACTGCGCCAACCGTGTCGTCGAAACTAAACTAAAACCATGAAACTACTGTTTCAAAATGTTTGGTTGTCTAACTTAAAATGGGATGACCGCCTACCAGAGGCAATGAACTCCGAATGGACTAAATTAAAACAAGAATTTACGGACATAAATAGTATGGAAGTCAACAGATGGCTAGGAATGGGAGAAAACCAAAATATAGAATTGTACGGATTCTGCGACGCCTCAAACAAGGCATACGCTTGTGTGATCTACTGCAAGGTAGTAAAGAAAGAAGAGACTATCATTACATTAGTTGCGGGGAAGGCCAGGTTGGCACCCATAAGCAAAGTCATATCTATACCGAGGCTAGAATTAATGGGTGCTCATCTGTTGGCTCAGCTAATGCAAATAGTTCAAAGTTGCTTATCAAATTACCCTACGGAAGTCTACTGTTGGACAGATTCAACCGCAGTACTAGGTTGGATACAAGGAGATCCAGCCCGATGGAAACCATTCGTAGCAAATCGGGTAACAGCAATCACCAAAACCATACCATCGAAACATTGGCAATATGTGAAGACGACAGATAATCCAGCTGACTGTGCAAGTCGTGGTTTGACTGTCAGGCAACTCAAAGACCACAAGTTATGGTGGCGAGGACCATCATGGCTGCCCTCATACACAAACCAAGAAAGCCACCAAACCATATATGAGACGAATTTAGAAGTAAAGCCGTCTATTTTAAAACAAACCAACGCGGTAGTCTTCGGACAACCAACAGAATCGCTGACTACCGAAATTATTAAACACTTGATAAACAAATACAGCTCCATTACAAAAATCATACGTATTTTTGCGTGGATACTGCGATTAGCTACCTCGAATAAACAAGTTCGCCGACCCTACCTCGAATTACACGAGCTTCGTCGCGCTAAACAGCTGATAATTAAAAACGTTCAGCAGGTAGAATTTGCAAACGACCTAGATTCTATAAACAAACACGGAAGAGTGCACTCCAAAAGCAAGATTTTGAGTTTGAATCCAACCATAGATGAACATGGGATTTTACGTGTGGGTGGGAGATTACAAAACGCCCACATGAGTCTAGAGATGAAACATCCCATCATCTTACCTCATGACCATCCGCTAACCACATTACTCATCGATCAAGCACATAAATTGACTTTCCATGGCGGAGCGCGTCTAACGTTAGCAAATCTTCGACAACAGTTATGGATTATCGGTGGATATATGGCAACCAAAAAGTTTATAAGAAAATGTGTCATTTGCAGAAAACAGAATCCCGTACGGCAATACCAGCTCATGGGAGACTTACCAGAACCAAGAGTGAATCCAGAACATGCGTTTTACCACTGCGGCATAGATTACACAGGTTTCGTAGAGGTAAAAGCCAATAAAGGAAGGGGAATCAAAACTACAAAGGGGTACATAGCAGTTTTCGTATGTATGGTTACGAAAGCACTTCATCTAGAACTCGTGTCAGACCTGAGCAGCTCCGCATTTTTGGCAGCACTAACCAGAATGGCAGCCAGAAAAGGGGCACCACGACATATGTACAGTGACAATGGCACCAACTTCGTGGGAGCAAACAGGATGATACAGGAACAATTTAACCAGCTTAATGAAGTATTCAGTGATAGTTTCATAACCGAGATAACGGAGATGGGCATAGAATGGCACTTTAACGTACCTAGCTGGCCTAGTGCCGGCGGTCTATGGGAGCGAGCAGTACGCAGTCTAAAACATCATCTCAAGAGGGTCATCGGTCAACAAAGACTAACCTTCGAGGAGTACACCACATTGTTAGCAAGACTAGAAGCGTGCCTTAACTCTAGACCTCTTTGCGCGATATCCGAGGATCCTGATGATGTAAACTTCCTTACACCAGCTCATTTCTTATCAGGAAGACCAGGAACAACTGTAATAGAAACAGAGCAAGATGCTAGAACCAGATGGCACCTAACCAATAAATTATTCCAAGATCTTTGGAAACGATGGAAGACAGAATACTTGGTACAACTGTCATCTAGAAGTAAATGGATGGAACCACAGAAAAACATAGGAATAGGAGATCTAGTGGTGATTCATGATGAAAATCTACCTCCAGGAAAATGGGCTCTTGGACGTGTGGTCGACACACATCCAGGAAACGATGGTCTAACCAGAGCGGTTTCATTAAAAACAAAAAATGGGGTCATGAAACGCCCTATTGTGAAACTCTCAGTTTTGCCCGTTAACCAAAATAACGCAACGAAATCAAAACCAGATACAAAACCAACAACCAAACTAATAGAAAGGAAAAGAAAACCGAAATCAAACATTGCAACTGTAGCAACTGTTTTACTGAGTTTTTTCGTGCTGATTATTCCATCTTACGGCGGTATTAGCTAGGTTAAGCTGTATAATAAACTGATAGTTATCAAACGAATCTTTTATTTAACTATTCTAGTTCTCACAGGTTATGGGCCCAGACGCCTTATTAGTTGAGCTAGGAATATAGTTGAGTATTTAGTTTGGTTTACCGAGCGCGTTTTCAGAGCACAATGGAGACCACGCCGGCAAAGATAATAAATTTTCCCCAGCTAAAAGCCGAATCTTTCGGAAATTGGCTCTTCAGAGTACAATGCTTATTAGATGAAAGAGGCCTAAAAGAGATAACAGAGGCAAAAGAGATAGAAGAAAATAAGAAGAACTTGGATGCGAAGGCAAGAAGTTTAATAGTGCAATGCCTAACGGATAGGCATTTAAACCTGGTTAAAGATTGTTCAACGGCGAATGAAATGATGAACTCCTTGAAAATCACATTTCAAAGAAAAAGTGTGATATCAAAAATCACTCTTCGAAGAAAACTATTGACTTTAAAGCAAGATGGCAGCTTGGAGGAATATTTTGCAAAATACGAAAATCTGATTCGGGAATTAGAAGTATCGGATGAAAAGATAGCAGAATGCGATAAAGTCTGTTACCTCCTAACGGGGCTTGGAGAGGAGTATAACAATGTTATAACTGCAATCGAAACTGTTAACACAGACCTATCTCTAGAATTTGTCCGGACAAAATTGCTGGACCACGAAGTAAGAAAGTCCCAGGAGTCAAATGTAAAAGATGAAACATCATTTGTAAGCAGAAGCACGCATGTGATTTGCTACAAATGTAAGAAGAAGGGCCACAAGTCGTATGAGTGCCGGATGTTGAGCAGAGGCCGGGGACGGGGCTACAGATGTCCCAGGGGCAGAGGAGAAGCAGCTCATCCTGCACAAGAGGAGAGCATGTTTATAGCGTCGGAGCAGGCGCTAACTGCCAAAGACATGGCAAACACTATTTCTTTTATTGTTGACTCCGGTGCCACTCAACATTTTGTACAAGAACAGTACTCAAAATATATGACAGATGTAGAAAACTTGCCACAAAAGTTAAATATAAAAATAGCAAATGGACAGACCCTTACAGCTACACAGAAGGGAATTTTAGTAGCCACTCACAATAATAAAAGGATTAAAATAGAAGCTGTAATAGTACCTGGTCTCAGTACTAACTTGCTATCGGTCAGTAAATTAGTAGAAAGAAAAATGGAAGTAATTTTTAGAAAAGGTAAATTACTAATAAAGCACCACAATGAAACCTATCATGGAGTGAAAAAGGGACAGCTATATACATTTGATGTAAAAATAAATATTGAAAACGATGCGCATTCATGTCAGTTGACAGAAGATAACATTAATGTATGGCATCAAAGATTTGGTCATATGTGTAGAAAGAAATTGGCTATATTAGGATTACCATTTAGTACAGAACCATGTGAGCCATGCATGAAAAATAAAGCAACAAGATTGCCATTCAAAAGGCTACAGAGACCAAGATCAAGTAAAATTGGTGAATTGATACATACAGATATAGCAGGTCCTACTAGAGTGCCAACTACAGAAGGCTATAGGTATTTCCAAACAATAATTGATGATCACAGTCACTTCACACAGACATATTTGTTAACGCATAAATCTGAAGCAACAGGAAAGCTGATATCATACATAAAGGAAATGGAAAGACAAATGGAAGTGAAAGTCAAAAGAGTCAGATGTGATAATGGTGGTGAGTTTACAGCAAACTCATTAAAAGATTTCTGCACAAACAAAGGAATTAGGATAGAGTATACCCAGAAATACAGTCCGCAACAAAACGGCAAAGCTGAAAGGATGAATAGAACAATTTATGACAAAGCAAGAACAATGTTGGATGAGTCTAATCTGCCGAGACACCTCTGGGGACATGCTGTATTAACAGCCACATTCCTAATTAATCGCTCACCATGTTCATCTATACAAGACAAAGTACCAGCAAAGGAAATGAAGAAAGAATGTAATCTGCAAATGATAAAGATTTTTGGAAGTAAAGCTTGGGTACACATAATGCCTAAACAAGATAAGCTATCAAGCAGAGCAACTCCAGCTAGAATGGTGGGATATGCTATAAATGGTTATAAAGTATGGGATCCCAACACAAACTCGATAATAATATCGCGAGATGTAAGATTTGATGAAACAAATATAAAGTATACAGAAGAAAAGAAACCACAATATTTGAATGAAGAAATATTAGATGATACAATCCCAGGAGAAGTTGAAGAGACTGAACAACACGAAAATAGGGAAGACAAAAGTAGTCAAAATATATGTACTAAGTCAGGAAGAGAAGTGAGAAAACCACAGCGGTTAAATGATTATGAGACTTATGAAGCATACTGCTTATTATCCAGTGTAAGCGACCCGGTAACATACAAAGAAGCTATAGAACAGAGTATTGAATGGAAAACTGCAGTAATAAATGAAATAAAATCATTAGAAGAACAAGAAACATGGTCAGAAACAGAACTACCAAAAGGATGTAAAACAATAGACACAAAATGGATTTTTAAGACCAAATCAGATGGAACCAGAAAAGCGAGGTTAGTTGCCCGAGGATTCCAACAAACAGTTGAAGACTATGTATATGCTCCAGTGGCAAAACTAACTACCATAAGAATGGGATTATCACAAGCAGTGAACAATGACTGGAAAATAAATCAATTAGATATACCTACAGCATTTCTAAATGGAAAATTAGAAACAGAAGTGTACATTAAAGTTCCAGAGGGAGTAAATGTGCAAAATAACAAGGAAGGAACAGTCTTAAGACTTAATAAAGCTTTATATGGCCTAAAAGAATCGCCAAAATGTTGGAATAAAACATTTGATACATTTTGCAAGAAAATAAATATGACAAGATCCAAAAATGATATATGTCTCTACTCAGGCAAGAATATATGGCTTATACTATTTGTTGACGATATAATGTTGATGGGAAATGAAAAAGAAGTAAATAATGTGATTAAACTATTGCAAGAAGAATTTAAAGCCAAAAACTTGGGAAGAATAAGTAACTTTTTAGGTATTGAGATACAGCAAAATAACAACACAATAAAGTTATCACAAAAGCGTTTTATTGAAAATATAATTGCAAAGTTTAATATGGTGAACTGCAGAGAATCAAAGACACCGATGGAGAGCGGCTTCCAAGCACCTGAAAAAGAAGAACAGATTAATAATGTACCATACAGAGAGCTTATGGGATGCCTAAATTACCTGGCAACAATCAGCAGACCGGATATTACCTTTGCTACTTCATTTTTGAGTAGATACCTTGACAAGCCTACAAGAAGCTTGTGGACTGCAGCAAAGAGAATATTGCATTATTTAAATGCAACTAAAGATATGGAATTGACTTACCATAAGAAAAAAGAAGATAATAGCAATCTTTCTCTAATTTCAGCCTTTTCAGATGCAGACTGGGCTGGTGATAAGACAGACAGAAAAAGTGTCAGTGGTATGGTCATCTATCACCAAGGCAATTTGATCTCATGGTCTTCCAAGAAGCAACAGTCTGTTGCGCTTAGTACTGCCGAAGCTGAGTATATTTCTGCAGCCATGTGTGCGAGTGAACTCCTGTTTATTCATGGTTTGGCAAAAGACTTTAATGATCAGTGCAGTGTTGAACTAAAAGTGGACAATCAAAGTGCTATAAAAATGATTATGAACAGTGAAAATACGCGATATTCAAAACACATAGACATAAAGTTTCATTTCATAAAAGACATTATTGCTCGAAATTTAATTACAGTGAAATACGTGAGTTCTTGTGAAAATACATCGGACATTATGACAAAGCCCTTGTGTAGTGTAAAACATAATTATTTTCGTGCTAATTTGTTTAATTGAACTTTAGCCTTTGTTTATTTTGATTATATTTGAGGTTATGTAGAAATGTCAAACTAGAAATGTCACTCATGTCAAATGTTAAGATACTGTCACTCTAGTGTTGCCATAAGATTAAAAATATATATATATGATTTTGTTTCGTGTAGCAATTTGAAGTTGTAATAATGTTAGAAAAAAAAAAATATTGTAACTTAAAATAGAGGGAGTGTTGAAGTATTTTATTATCTGTGTGACTATGTTCTAATGTCAACCACGCTCTACACTTCCTGTTCCTGCCCCGTCTTAACAAGATGTCTGTAGTGTCGGTATTAGCTAGGTTAAGCTGTATAATAAACTGATAGTTATCAAACGAATCTTTTATTTAACTATTCTAGTTCTCACATTTCCAAGCAACCAAACGCTTTTTTTTGACCCAATTTCAAAAGTACAATTAATCAGGGATAAATGGACATTAGTTATGTACTACGACATGGAACCCTATTGGACAGGCATAACCACTTATAAGAAAATAACAAATTATCAAGAACAATTATGTGCAACCATTGAAACACAAAGCCATTGTAATACGATCGTGCAGCAAGCCCGGCACGATTACCAGGAACTCGAATACTACAATGAACTTTTGCTAACACAGCATTTTGATGTCCACGCTAGACGGCGACGCGCCGCAGGGAAGACGGGTCGGCGCCGACGAGGCATAATCAACGGTGTCGGATATCTAGCGAATGACTTATTCGGAGTGTTGGACTCACGTTTCGCAGACCAATATGAAAAGGACATTGAAACCATAAATCGCAATGAGAAACACCTTTCTAAATTATGGAAAAATCAAACTTCCATAATTGAAGCAGAGTTCAACCTTATGAAGAGAATGGAGATCACTGTAAACAAACAGCACAAGTTAATAAACAAGAAGCTTATGGATTTGCAAGAAAACGCGAGCACTCTCCAAAGAGAAATACAAAATATTTCATACGTCAATGACTTCACATTGTCAGCGATGTCCGGTAACAGCTTGCTACAAGGATTAAGACGACTTCAAGACACGTTGCTCGATGCATTAACAGATATCTACCACGGTCAAATTAGCATACATTTACTGCCACCAACGCAACTTAAACGTGAGCTTCAAACCATATATGGCCAGATGCCAAGCGAACTCACACTACCAATCACTAATTTAGACACTGATCTTCAGTATCTTTATAAACTACTGAAGGTCAAAGCCAGAGCGACGCAAAAATTTGTTATAATAGAAGTTACTTTTCCACTAGTATCCAGAGAAAGTTTCAAACTGTACAAGATAATACCTGTACCGCACCAAACAGACACCATTATGACCACAATAATACCAATCTCCAAATATGTGGCAGTGAACCTAAAGAAAGACTCCTTCTTCGGCATGTCCACACAGGAACTAACGGCATGTTTACACCATGGACCAACTTATATATGTCAGCTGCTAAAACCAATAACAGACCTGCAAAATGACGAAAGTTTTTGCGACAAGAACTCGGTAACCAATAAATGTAAAGTACAAAAAACCAATTGCACCAACGTATGGTATGAATTACATTTAACTACTCAGCACTTTTACTTTTGTTGTGATACCTACACAATAAAAATAATATGCGGCGATCAGGTAACAGTTCGTCAGCTGAGCCAAGCCGGGGTCATTGGCATAGGTCAAGAGTGCGTCATCAAAGGAAAAGACTTCTCATTATATTCAATACGTCATCAGACCAACCAAGTGAACATTTCACCAACCATTTACATGCCAGAATTCGATCAGATTAATCACTTGATTAACATCAAAATCCCAGACGATACGCAGACTGATGACGGAAACCAAACCATAACCATGACCAGTCTGGGGGAAGCGATAGAAAAATTGAAGAAAAGCGATTCGGAAATAGATGATATATCACCCCATGATATCCACCAATACATAATTTGCTACGTGTTGATGTCGATCGCTTTATGCGTGGCAGCAGTCTGGATGTGGCGGTACGGGCGACGTCGCCTGTGCCAGAAGGCTACCGCTGGGCACCGTGGCGAGGGATCCCGCCGGCAGCAGACCGCGGTGACCCCGCCACCTCCGAGACCTCGACACCGCAGCGAGAGTCGCTGTCAACAAGAGTTAGCAGCGGCTCCGCTGACACCAAAACCAACCAGAAGAAACGGATCATATTATAGTGAAGTGCTCAGTGCCAAGGATCTAAAGAACAAAAGTGAAATCGGTTTTCGTTTACACAATTATGCCAAACGCTGGCCTAGCGTGAACTATAGTGCGACCAAACGGGACAAAGATACGGACACAGGCAATCAAAATATTGCTTTTACTGTGGAAGATTCGATTGTGTAACTTAATGTTTGTTAATTGTAATTATTTAAATAGACCAATATGCTTTGATTTTTTGCTTATACCAATGTTATTATACTAACCATTACCATACCATTACGAATGTGTTTAAGTAGTTTTTAGATTATGTAATGTTTTTGTACACACCATTATCATGTACTTTTAGCTGCATCCCGCATTTCTTCTCGCTCTCGGGAATATGTTCGAGTTTTAATCGAACACTCAGTGAAAATGCATAATTGCATCGAACGCAAGTATGCACATTCGCTCGAACACCTAATTGTGGGCCAGTTCGCGTTCAGATCTCATTAGAGACACCGCGTGCTCAAAAACCATTACCATTTTACCAATAAGTTAGAGATATAGTTAACCATAATTTACCATTTCTTGTGACTAAGTGTTATAGTAGATTCAATATAGCTATTTCCCTTATAATCCAAGACTTTAACTTTTACCATCTAATACCATATCCTATCAATACGAGAAAGGTGTGTTAGGTCACCATAGCGCCGAGCATTACTTTCTACAGTAGTAAGTGTGATGATGATACATTACAATACAATTCCTCCAGAGTACCTATTGGAAGTTACAGTGTACGTACATGCTTCTTAAGCTTATTCTTAAATGAATTCATGTTATCGCACTCTTTAATATCGTCCGGCAATCCATTGTATAGCTGTGCTCCTTCAAATAATATGGTCTTTCTACCGTAATTAGTGCGTACGCTGGTGACTTCAAGTTTGTTTTTATATCTATTTCTCAGGTTATATGACATTGTTTTTTTCTTTAGTTGTATGTTAGTTTGTATTGAGTTTGTAGTTATGTTTTTAATAAGAATGCAAGTGTAGTAAATGTATAGCTGTCTAATATTTAATAGTTTAGTTTTTTCGTATAAGGCCTTTGTTGGAGTGCGATAATGATAATGGAACAGAGTTTTAATTATTTTGTTTTGAACTCTTTGAAGTGAGTTTAAATTAGTTACTGCTGCGGATCCCCATATCTCAATTAAATATTCTAAATGCGATTTGACTAATGAGTTATAGATCAAAGTGCGCACTTTATTTGGAATACAGTTTGCTACTTTCCGTAATGCTCCCAGTAACGACGTTAATTTATTTCTGAGATGGTCGATGTGTAATTTCCAAGTTATTTTTTCGTCTACCCTTAATCCAAGATATTTTTCGTTGGTGGATCGTTTTATTATTTCGCTATTTATTTTAAGAAGCGGGAAGTCCGGTATACGTTTATTTTTAGTGGTAAAAATCATGAATGAGGTTTTCGACGTATTAATTGTAAGAAGGTTGTACTTTAACCACTCGTTTAGTAGATCAAGGTCGTGTTGAGCGTCCTTTATAATATCATGTATTGATTTATCAAAGTAAAAGAGACAGGTGTCGTCTGCATATAGTGTCAGGTGTCCTGTTAACCCTATTTTATTAATATTGTTTATATAAATTAAAAAAAGCAACGAACTGATAATCGAACCTTGAGGGCAGCCGTATGAAATATTTTGGACCGAGCTAGTGTGAGTGTCTCCTATTTTAACAACTTGACGCCTGTTTTCTAAATATGATTTGAACATTCTGTGTGCTGTACCCGTAACACCTATGTTATCTAGCTTCTGTAGCAGTTTGTGATGACTCACGGTATCAAAAGCTTTTTTTAAATCGATAAATATGCCCAGGGCATAGCTCCCTTGATCTATATAGGTTTTAATTTTGGTGATTAGGTCCGTTGCAGCCGAGAGAGTACTTGATTTAGGGCGAAAGCCATACTGCTCCTCTATTAAAAAGTTTTTATGTGTCAGATAGTTATTTAGGCGATTATATAACACGCGCTCTAAAATTTTGGACATTACAGGTAGCACTGACACCGGTCTGTAGTTGCTTGGGTCAGTTCTATCTCCAGATTTGTAAATAGGGCTGACCCTAGCCACCTTGAGGGTATCGGGAAAAATACCACGTTGTAAACAGGCGTTTATACAGTTAGTTAGCTGCTCAGCGATTATGTTTTTTAGACATTTTATTGCTTTAGTACTAATACCGTCCAGACCAGAGCTAGTGTTACTGTCGAGGTCGTCAATGATTTTAATTATTTCCTCTGTGGTGCACGGTGTTAATTCGTTTAGTGTTATGTCATGTGTATAGTTTTGATCATACATTAGTATGTTACCCGTATTTTTGTGATATGTGTCTGATATTTGTTTTGCTAAGTCTGCACCTATCGATGAGAAAAAAGAATTAAACAAGTCACATATTGAGTTACCCTCTGTTAGAAGTCCAGCGGTTGACATTAGTTTGGGAGGAGCAGCACTGCCTTTAATTTTATTTAATCCTAGGTTATTGATCAGTTCCCACATTTTTTTCGGTTGATTACTGCAGTTTTGAAATAAATTATAGTAATAGGTCTTCTTGTGCGTGTTTGTTAGCATCTTCACTCTCTGCCGTTCGCTCTGGTATTGTTTCCATACATCTTCGTTATCTGGGTCTGATTTGGTTTGTTGCCATAAACTATTTCGTGAATTGATTGCGTTTATAATGTTCTGATTAATCCAGTCTTTTTGGGGAGGGTTAAGAATTTTAATCTTATCTATTTTGCTCTTGTCTATCTGTTCTGAGATAAACATCTCTAGGTGGTTGTAGTCGTGGTCGTCATTGCTGTATTTTGCTTCTAGTGTGTTGTTGTACAAATTTTCGTAATCCAGTGCCTTATAATGTTTCTTTTTGTTACGTTGAGGAGACAGACTTCCTACTTGGAGATATATCTGCTTGTGATCAGAAAGACTTGATTCAATTATCGAGACGTTGAGAGAATGGTTGTTAATATTAGTACATACATGGTCCAGTATTGTGTTTGTGGTGGCCGTGTCACGTGTGCTGAATGATTTGTTGATTTTATTTATTATTCTATAGCCGGCTTCTTGGATTCCATGTTGGTATTTTGATACGTTACTATTTGTACTAAGTAAATCTATATTGAAGTCTCCAAAAACTATTGATCTTCTTCGTCGCTCTAATTGGGATGAATATATTTCTAAAAAGTTGCTTACGTTGGTATCCCCCGGTTTATAAATCGCTCCAATATTTAGTGATAGTTTGCTTATATATATCCATAAATAGTGGTTTCCGTTCTCGCATAGCTCTTCTGTTATATCATATTTAATACTGTCGTGCACGTAAATGGAAACTCCTCCGCCTTTACAATGTTGTCTATAGTTATAGATATGGTTATAGCTAGGTAGTTGGTATAGTTTCGCATCAGACTCTGAGTTAATCCACGTCTCAGTGAAAATCAATCTATGAGTAGTCTTTTTTATGGCTTTTTGAATGCATTTTATTTCGTCGAACTTCCCAGACAGATACCACCAAGTACCATCCTTATTTTTCGAGCGGATCAATGAAATTAAAATATTATATATGTAGTCATCTAGTAAGCGATCTGTTATAACCGGGTTCCCGATTTGGTTTTTAAAAAAGAAACTACTTTATGCTAAAATAAAACTTGTATTAAAATAATACACGAGTGCAAGATACATGTGCACAGTAGGATGGTTGGGAGACGACTAAAGTGCTGGACTGTGAGGAAGGGGAGAGAGGAATGAATGGATGCTGCGTCAGCAGCAAGAATGCAGCATAGACTGCTGAGTAGGCCAGAAAGGGAACAGGTGAAGGATGTAACAGCCCCCCGGTTAGGAGGAAACTTACGGGTGGAAGGTAAGTTGACGGTGGAAGGTAAGTTGACGGTGGAAGGAAAGGTAAGTTTTTCCAGGTTTTTAGGTTCGGAGTCGAGGAGCTGGAATATCTTCTACATCTATGGATGCCATTTCTATGGGAGTATCTGGTCTAGGGTTACATCTGGAAGTCTTAATTAACTTAAAATAGTAATACAATTTATAGCAAATAACTAGGATTATGATTAAGCTTATAATAAATGTAATATATGAATAGTAGTTACCGTAAAGGACAATATGAGGTTTGTCAACTACTCTGTCAAGGTCTGTTTTAATTTTATCGGTTACTTTATTATAGTTTGAGACAAGAGAGTCTAAATCATTTATGTTTTTTAAGTTAACGTAAGGAACTTTAACATTGTCTTTTAAATATGTAATAGAACTACAACAAGTATCGTTAATTAATTCGAAATGCAATACTATTGGTTTTATATTTATTTCAATATTACGTTTAGGTACTAACTTATTGTCATTGCAATAGGCAATACAATTGTCTGGTATAGTTAGTATACCAGTGCCGGAAATAGAAAATTCAGATAAATCTTGATTATTACATTCTATTGTAATTTTAGAATTTTGACTAATCATGTATATCCATTGGTTACTATGTAATTTATGAAAGGTTTCGAAATCACCATTAACGAATTCAGTTTTGCAAAGAGGCGGAACAGAAGTCAGAGCTTTTGAAATAACCTCAGTTTCACATATTGGTACAGCTGACGTGGAATACACATTGGAAATTTCACAAACATAATATTGCGTATCTATAACTTTACAGTTATCGAGTGAATCTGATTTACAATAAGATGATTTATCTTTAGTTATGCCCAAATATTTAGTGGATGGTATTATTGTAGAATACAATGTATTGTTTACAGTCTTAAGGGCAATAGGATAAGGTACAGTATGATACAAGTCGAATTCTTTTGTGTTGACTAAAGGCATTTGTAACACAAATATTATTTTGTTATTTGCATAATAACTGGATACATCGGATATGTTTTCTAAAATATGGATATTATCTAAAATTAAGGGTACAGGTAATTGCTTAGAACTAGGAAGAAATCTATAGTTACTTACAAGATCTGAAAACAGTTGTTTAGGGGTAATAATAGATGGATATAGTATATTAGATTTACTAAACATAATAGCATTAATAATATCTTCTAACTTAAATGATAAGGTTAATAAACTACTTTCTAAAATATTCGACAGTCCCGATATTTTAGATCTCATTGATAGTTTATTGGAAACTAGTGTTAAATTCGCCATTTCCTGGTTCAAGGTATCAATAGCATAACTCAGACTAACTTCATTTGCATTGATTTTATCAATTATTTCTTTTAGGGACAATAGTGTGGAAGTTGTAACCATCATGTTTTCTTTCATGAGGGTTGCCAATTTTGTTTGATCATTCTCTAAAGTTTGAATGGCATTACTGTATTTTTCGGCATCATTTTGGTCCATGTTACCGAAAAGTTGTTTAATTACTGAACCGATTCCACCAAACCAAGCTGACCTTTTTTGAGATTTGGATATAAGATGGGAAATAGAATCAAAGTCTCTAACTATATCAGAATAGCGGGATGACAATGGTTGGAACAAATAGTGACATTCGCCTTCATAATATGCATTACTTTGATTACATAAAATTTTAGAAGTTCTTAGGATATCCCTTAAATTATCCAAATGTGGTTGAATGAAAGATATATCTATGGGAATGATAATATCTAGAGTATCGTCGGTTATTTTTAGAGAGCCAATAGGGTCAAAATATATGCCTGCGTTGTCTGATGCTGGCTGGATATATTCTTGACCATTCGACGCCAGGATAGGATAAATGTAACCAATTCTGGAAGAAAAGGTAATTTAAAATTAACTAAATTCTATATTAAAATACTATGTTTCGTTTATAGTAGCTAATTTAATTTCGTCAAAATGATGTTTGACGTGACGTCTATTTATTAAGAGTGACGCGGTGTTATTTCCATGAATTTTCACGATTTTAAACGGACCTTTCCATATAGGTGAAAGAGCTTTTCTAAGGCGTAAATGATTTTTAAGATAAACAAGGTCACCGACTTTATATTTAATTGGCCTCGTGTGAATATCATAATAAGTTTTGGAGTTTATCTTTGATTTCTGAATATATTCTATTGCCTTTGTTCGACAGTACTTAAGCCTATTTTGGAGTATGCGGACATACTCAGGGTAAGTAGCACCTGCTGTTTCTTCGTAAATGGAATTCGGAATGTATGGTTTGTTTCCAAATACAAGTTCATAGGGAGAAAAATGAGTGGTTGAATGGATGGCTGTGTTGTACGCAAGCATAGCTGTGTATACAAAGCGGGGCCAGTTATTTTGTTGCTCGTTTACATAGGATTTTAAGTACTCCTTTAAGGTAGAATGACTTCTCTCGAGAGCACCTTGAGTCTGAGGGTGATACGGGGTAGACCATAATTGTTTGATTTTTAGTAAATTACATGTTTGTTTAAATAATTCGGCCGTGAAGTTGGTGCCTTGGTCTGTTAGGATTGTTTTGGGTATTCCAAATAATGTGATAAAATGCACCAAACATTCACACGTTTCTTCAGCTGTAGTGTTAATGATTGGATAAGCAGCTGAGAATTTAGTAAGGTCATCTTGAAGAGTCAAGATATATTTATATCTATCGTTACCGGCTTCTGGTAGGGGTCCTACGATATCAAAAGCTACACGTTCAAAGGGGCGTGTGGAAAGAGATGTAATTTGCATAGGGGCACGATTGGTTCTTCTAAGGGCTTTGTTAATTTGGCATTGCGGGCATTTCTTTACGTAATTTTCGACGTCTGTTCGCATGTTTTTCCAGTAATATTTTTCTTGAATACGTTTCAGCATTCTACCAGAACCTAAGTGACCGGCTATAGGGAGATCATGATTTTCTTTCATGATTTTAGGAACTTCACTTAGTGATGGGTAGATAATTGTATTCTTATAAATGTGTATAGTCATTTCTGAGTTGTGAAATAAATATAGGATCATATTGTATAGTTTGATATACTGATGAGTATCAAAAGGATTATTGAAGTCAGATATAGCTATTTCGGGATTATTTTGACCTGTGAGACTGACAACTAGCTCATTTCTTACGGATTTAAGACACTTGTAGATATCTTCATATGTACAGGTGTCAAAGTGATTGACCTTGGTAAAAATGAAATAATAAATTTTATTTTGAGATTCATATTTAAGGAAAGAATGTAATGTTCTTTCTAGTAAGGAAAATTCGTTCAAATTAGGAATATTAGATATGACCTCTTGAGTATATGGGATGGATTCATCCATATCTATAGATGTAGGGATAATAATATATTTTTTATCAGTTTTGGATAGATTTTCATTGTGTTCTATAATGTTTACATTAGGATTAAAATCCCTAGAAGTGGTTTTAAGGAATTCTGAGTAATTACCGTCTGGGGTACTGGAGCTGCTAGGGCTCAAGACATCAGGAGGTAATATTGGGTTTGGACGATTAGTGGGAGATGGAGTTAAGTTTTCATTTATTATATTATCTAGGTCATCAAGGTTGCCTAGTTCTGGAAGGCTTGTAGGTTGGATAATGGAATCTGTGAGATCTTCAAGTTCGATTAAATCATCCGGAGAAACAGCTGGAGGGACATCTGGATTCGACGTTTCATCATGATCAGGTAAGTTTAACTCCTGATTAGAAGTACTAGGTATAGGATTTATAGGATTGACAGATTTAGTTATAGGATAGCGCGATAATGCATCAGCGGCATTATTTAGTTTCCCTTTTCGGTATATTATTTCATACTCATATTCCTCCAATTTTAATCTCCATCTCTGGAGTTTACTACTGGGGTCAGTATGATTGAATAGCCAACGTAAAGGACGATGGTCAGTAATTATTGTGAACTTTCTACCATAGAGGTATGGACGGAAAGTTTTACAGCCGAAAATAATTGCAAGTAATTCTTTTTCAGTTGTACTATAATTGCATTCATTTTTGTTGAGTGTACGGGAAGCATAGGCAATAGGCTTATCCTTGCCTACTTCACCTTGAGAAAGAATAGCGCTGATCGCATAATTAGATGCGTCACAGCTGAGAAGGAATGGTTTGGAGAAGTCAGGATACGACAGTAACGGAGCTGTGGTTAATTTGTTTTTGAGGGTTTCAAAGGATAACTGATGTTCATTTGACCATACAAATTCAACGTTTTTTTCAGTAGATTTGTTAAAGGTTTTGCAATGCTAGAAAACTCGGAGATAAACCTGCGATAATAAGAGACGAAACCAAGAAATGATTTGACGTCCTTGGGGGTTTTAGGTATAGGGAATTCATGAACTGCTTTTAGTTTTTCAGGGTTTGGTTTCACACCTTTGTCTGTAATGACATGGCCTAGATATGAAACTTCCTTTCGTAAAAATTCACATTTGTCCGGTTGCAATTTTAAATTAAATTGACGGAGTCTAGCAAATACGTTAGTTAAGTCATTTATGTGAGAAGGGATATCAAATGAATAAATGACGATATCATCAAGATATACGAAGCATTTAATGCCTTGGAGACCAGATAAAGCGGAGTTCATTAATCTTTGAAAGGTGGACGGTGCATTCTTTAGTCCAAATGGCATACGTGTGAATTCGTAATGCCCTGTTGGGACTGAAAATGCTGTTTTGGGAAAATCATCAGGAGACATATTAATCTGGTGGAAACCAGACGCTAGGTCTAATGTGCTGAAATATTTGCACTTGCCTAATTGGTCTAGGATTTCGGCTATGTTTGGGATAGGATAGGAATCGCCAATAGTCACGTCATTAAGTTTACGGTAATCGATTACGACGCGCCATTTTCTCTGACCGGAAGCATCAAGCTTCTTGGGTACTACCCAAATTGGTGAGGACCATGGGGACATAGAAGGTTTTATTATACCTTGTTTTAACATTTTGTCAACTTGGGAATCAACCTCTTTCTTATGGCATTCAGGAAATCTGTATGTCTTAACATGAATTGGGCTATCAGAAGTGGTTTTGATTTTATGTTCTATTGCATCAGTGCAGGTTAACTGATCGTCGGGTAGGTGGAAAATGTCTGAAAACTGAGAACAGACAGAGTATAATGCTTCTGTTTCTTCTGGATTAAGGTGGGACACGCGAAGCTGTTTTAAAACTTCTTCTGTACGTTCATGAATATGGGATTCGGTTATGCTACCGATAAAGACTGAAGCCTGTAGTTCAAAAGGATTTAAATATAGTCTAAGGTCTGACTCAATGGTTACAGGTTCTTCTGAGGTGTTAACAATGGAAATATTAACGCGGTTGTTATTCTTAACTTGAACTATACAGTTTGCTATTAATAGATCTTTGGATATGTGTTGGTCGATTACTAAGCCTTCTCCGATTTCTGGATTTGCTACAGTACATTCGATTATGGTTTCGCTACGTGGTGTAATAGTATAGACGGGATCGTTAAAATGCATTTTAAGTTTAATATCTTTTAAATGCAACATACCTTCATCATAGTTAATTTGGCCACTCATGGAATTGAATAGGTCGTTGCCGACAATACCATCGTAAGGTAGGCTTAACTCATTGACTAGATTGAATATATGTGTTAGGTATTTACAATCACTGTGAGATTTATCATGTGTAGAGATGGTTATAGGGATTTGTCCTAGTGTGCGTAGAGGATTATCAGTGGTTGAATCAATACCTTTGATTTTAAACGTTACTGATTCGTTAATTACCGGCATTTCGTCAATGGCTGATTTTTTTATTATACTTATAGATGCGCCAGTATCGACGAGGAGGGATAGACCATTACAGGATACGGGAGAATTTACTTGTATGTATGGTAAGTATCTAATTGGTATATTAGATGTGAATTCGTATATTTCTGTATTAATATGTTCTTTATTTTCAGGATTCTGGATGATGTCTACGGTTTGGGGCTGGTTACCCTGTTGCTTGACTTCATGAACTTTTAAGGATTTGGAGTCTACGATTTGGGGCTGGTTACCCTGTTGCTTGACTCCAGTGGGGTGACCTCGAATTTGGGGCTGGTTACCCTGTCCATGGGTCACTGGATGAGTTATGGCGTCGTCTATTATGGAATTTATCTGTCCCGTGCGGCGCCTATTCGGGACATTATTTAGTTTAAATTGTTGTCAACAGTATCATAACCTTCTACTTCGGTTAAGACATTAATTTGGGGTTTAAAAGTAGATGTGCTTGGCTGCGCGTATGAAGTGGAAGGTTTATGATTATTAAACTTTTTATTATTATATTCGCGGAGCTGGCATTTTTCTAGAATATGCCCTGATTTCTTGCAGTATCTGCAGAACGAATCACTTGAGGAAGGTTGATAAAGAGCAGGTTTTTGAGATTGATTATTGTTCGAATTATTAGGCTTATTTGGCTTAATATTTGGGTCATTGTGACGAAATGATTTCGCGGCAAGATTTTGTTTGTAAGAATACTGTTGCAGTTTTTCTTCGGAAATTGCGTAATTTATTGCTTCATTAAGGTTTTTCGGGTCCCTGCACCTAATAATATTAGCTATACGAGGAATAAGGCCTATCGTGAATGTATGGAGGGCAAGATCCTCCATTGCAGCTATTCTGCCGGGAATTTCACTCTTTTTGTGACTGGATACGGAAATTTCTGTAAGTAGTTTAGACAGACAGGTTTCTATTCTAAGTGAGAATTGGTTAACATTCTCCTGGGCGCCTTGCCTGCAATCCTGGAGCTCTGTAAGAAGGTGAGCGTAATGTTTACGTTCTCCAAATTGTGTCTGAAGGAAACTTTTTAGGGATGGCCACGAATCAAATTCTTTAATCGAGCATGCAATCTCGGCTTTACCGTCCAATTGGCTGATTATATATTTGAAGACGATGTCAGTTTGGAAGACGGAGGCTAAAGAAATTGCATTATCGCAATTGTTTATAAATGCATTTAGTTTTTCTCGACTACCATCGAAGGGCTTAATGAATTTTAGGATTACATTTAAAGGTATGCCTTCTTTAGACTCCTCTCTCAAGGTCTTTCCTTCATGGGGCATGGTTGACAACAATAACAGAAAGTTTTATGGTTAAAATAATAAAATAAGTTAACTATACAAGTCAGGAAATAAGATTATTAGGCTTTGGTCGACAATGTAGGTATGTATTCAGAAGCCTTATCGCTTATGCTGTGCGTTGAGGCTGGAATTGCGACGAGCGACGAGACATAACATCCGTTGATACGAGGTATGGATTGGAATGTTCAAGATAAGCCGTTGTATGTTGCTTATAAGTTGAACTTTGATCACTTTAGTATTATGGGAAAATATGTTCACAACTCACAGTATTATTAAGCACATTTTCTTCATGTTTCCCCTGGAGCTGGAACTGGATTGACCTTGAACTTGGTCAGTGCCGGATTTACCGGTGGGGTGAGTCGTCTCTGGAGGTTTTGAGGCACTTAAACACTCTCACTTTTGGCACATCACTTTTAGCTAATGATTTTGGAACTTTGCACTTTTTAGGAATATTCCAAGGATTTTTCAATCCCTTTTACGCTGCCACCAATGTTATAACCGGGTTCCCGATTTGGTTTTTAAAAAAGAAACTACTTTATGCTAAAATAAAACTTGTATTAAAATAATACACGAGTGCAAGATACATGTGCACAGTAGGATGGTTGGGAGACGACTAAAGTGCTGGACTGTGAGGAAGGGGAGAGAGGAATGAATGGATGCTGCGTCAGCAGCAAGAATGCAGCATAGACTGCTGAGTAGGCCAGAAAGGGAACAGGTGAAGGATGTAACAGATCGAAAAGCTCTATAAAAGCAACGACAGCAGTTGGCCCCCGCCCCCGCCCCCACCCCCGTGCCCGGGCCCGCTGCCCGGGCGCTGTGACACGTCTCCGCTATGAGTACAGGCCACGCTGGCTGCATGGCCGCAGCTCACAGCGCGAGGATTCAGTGTGCGCCACATGCATCGCTGACAACATATAAAGTTGTCTCTGGATCTGGACGACTAACATGTGTGTACGTTTGTTTGTACCAACTTACACTTGAGGCAGTGAGATTTAAGAGTAAAGGACGGGTATAAGCGGAGCAGGATCATTGGGATCAATTGGGGTTGGGATTGGGAAGTCTCCCTCCAACGTAAATAACGCTATAAATGTTCAGAAGCCCACCTCCATAAACTGCTACTTTACGCCCGGCGCACAATGAATAGGCGCAGAAAGTCCACAGTCAGAAATGTAACATGCGTGCTGCATGCTTGTCACACACACCGCTATATCCTAAGTAAATATTATCAGAGTGAGCTGACCTTGCCAGTAAGCAACCGACTGAAGTGTTCCGAGAGACAGAGAAAGTGTTACCTATTCGTGTCGAGGCAATCGAGTTCGCCTTCTGTACGCAACCCTGTGGCGCGCGATGCGGCGTACGTTTAACAACTTTCCGCTTAATGTACTTTTATCACTACATAAAAACGTTTGAGCGAGTCATCAATCCGGCAGATTGGTTGCTTCGCGTCTACTACGTACTACACGGTCATCGGCTCTGGTTGATTGACGAGCATACCCCTCGCTCCCCGCACACGTTCATAGCCTCCCCTCCCAGATCACAGGAGGCCGCAGGACGTAATGGTGATGTAAGTTGCGCATAATAACCGTTTAATTCATTAGTTTTTTGCAGACATTTATTAAAACGAGTTTGAATGATGATGAACAGTATAAAATCGTATTGTTTGTGTGCAAGGGCGGCTGTTTCGACTTCGTGTTGTACTTTTAGTGAAACTCTCAAATGTAATGAGAAATAAAAATAACACGGTGTACCAGCATTTTATAGGGTGAGAAAATCTCCCAACATGGTCATAAACCCTGACCGTAATCCCCGTAAACGTGATGGAATAATTAAATTACTAAGTTCACAACACTGACGTACCTAAGATCGGACTTTTAATTAGCTGCAGTAAAATGACACTTCTGCGTCATTTGGCTATAAAAGGGAACATTTTTTAACGAAATGACAGAAAAGAAGTGCGGTTAAATAAAAGTCGAAGCCTTCGTAACTCTATCTAAGCCAGTGATACCCAAAATGGTCTTATCGACCCTCAGGGGAAACAAATAACTGTGGGTACGTGAACTGTAAGCGGGGGTCTACGATAGTGGATCTCATTTAAGCCGGTTGTGACTTTAATTTTGACTTTCCATTAATGCAATAATCCACCACAGATGATTTGTTGCTCAGTTTGTACCTGAAAACGTAACAAGCAGACCGACGGCGATAGCACTATTGTATTGTGCGGTCGTAGGTTTTGTAACAAATACTTATTTTCGCAATTTTGTAATAATAGGTCTTTACCTATGAAATTGCCGTTTTGTATGAAAAAATTTAAACGAATTTTTTTCATGCAGTTTTTATTTGTATTAATCGAAGTAATCACCCATGCAATCAATGCGTCTTTGCCAACGCAGTGGCAGTTTATTGATGCCCTTCTTAAAGAAATCAGCTGGACGGGGGCAACAAATTCTTCAAAGGCATTTTGTACTGCCTCTCGGGAATTGAATTTTTTTTGAAATGCGATGAAAATGTAACACTAATCAATAAACAAATGACTACTTTTGGAAATAAAAATCCATGTTTTTAAAATAAAATTAATTTGAAATTAGAATTCTTAGCCAAACAAAAATTATTTTGATTTGAAATGGCCAGTACTGCAGAACGGCAATTTTATAGGTAAAGACCTAATATTAGACTAAATAGGTTCTAAGTCTTTTGAGTGGTATATCAAATGATTTTATATTCAATGTATGTTATGCTTATAAAAATAAGTTATTTTAAAATTATATCAATCCTTTATTATATTAACTGATCATTATATAAAATAAAATTATAGATTCAGTTGTTATATCTTGTAAATATTAGAGATTTTGTAATTGTATCATGTATTACTTACCCAAATATTTCATAACATACTGGGTTACTTTTATTTAAGCACTCAACACGTTATATTTTATACGTATATTCATTAGAATACAAATACCTTTAGGCCTAGGTATATATTAATTGATTAGAAGTAGGTGTAAGTAATGAATGATATTGATTACAAGCTGATTTTGATATTTCCTAGGAGTATCTATGGAATCATTTAGAAAACTATTTTTATAATGTTAGCGCCACTGTTATAAAATGTGTAAGGTTTGATTCTTTTATAATAGGTAAGCAACGATAAAAATGACTACCTGCTGATTTCGGTAAAACGCAATTTAAGCTGCTGGAAAAATATTACGTCAGCAAATATTGTATTAATTTTTCGGAATTTTCAGTATTTTATTCGGTCGTTTCTTCATTAGTATTCGCTTATAAGTTGTCGGAAAGTTAGTATTTAAAGCAGTAAATTTCATATTTTGAGTATGCTCATATTTTAATTTTTTTTCGGAGCTTTTATTAAGCCTTTTATTTATCTTTTACAAACAATATACAAGTTAACACTAGGTACTAAATTAAATGACTAACTAACTAACTATACAAATAAATACAAAAACAAAAGTACACTTAGGCGTCGAAGTACTCGTCCGCATCGATGTCATCCGTAAACGTGCCCAGAAGACTGGCAGCATTGCCACGTTGAATGGCAATGCTAATTCTTTGGCCAAAGAACGAGCCAGCACTCTGGTCACGTGAAGTCTCGACCAGTCGGCGAGAAATTTCCTTAAAAAGTAGACGCGCACTCGGGCCCCATGACCCGAGCGTTTTGACCCCAAACGGCTCAAAACTGTAGTTACCTATAAGGTTACAGTATTTGCGTCGCTTGAGGGTCTCAGCAGCCGCAGCAGCGGCGCCAGCACGGCACGTCGTGCTTGGAACATGAGATGGCACAAGGGTGTCGACACAGGTTGCGTCCCACACCAGAGGCACCCATCTTCCAAGGCAACAGCGTCATGCCATCTGGTTTCTTCCCATCGTCACGAACCAAGCCGTTTGGTTCTAATACCGCTGATACGCTGGTACGCTGGTGACAAGAGCTCGACGAACAATGTCGTTGATGCTGGCGTGCCGTGCTATGCGACCTGCGCTCCTGAAGCAGAACAGGCCATGGTGCCCGAGACTGTCGACAGCTTCACCCCAGTGACACCGATGCGCAGCTACACAAGGTGCACACAAGCGGAGACACGTAGCGAGCCGAAACGATGAATCATCCATCATAGTACCGGATGACGGGAGCGCCTGTAGCCACAAGCCTAACTCCCATTCTCCCACAGCCAGCAGACGGGCACGTTCAACAGTATTAAATGACGTGTTTACTAGGGTATTCCGTATAATACTGCAGAACGGCATGTCCCACAGTTTCTGGGAGGACGGGTTATTGGGCAAATCCGTATTGAGACAAGCCATTTTCCAAGCGTTCAACGCATCGGTCAAAAACGGTACCTCAAAAACGACCAGTGAGGAAGATAACATTTTCCTGGTTAATTTATCGATACTGTGGACTGAGGAGAGAAAGGCCGGTAAACTAATACTTGAAATTTTGCGGACGCCGAGACCACCCAGGCGAATGGGAAGAGTGGCTTGCTGCCACGCTCGGTCGTCCAGGGCCACATTTAGGATAGAAGTCAGTGTGTTTCTAATAATTTGGTCTACTTTTTCTAAAAGTTGTGGATGCTTCCAAAGATGGGAGGAGCGAAGGCTATATGTGGATTTTAGTCCAAAGCAACAGTATCGAATGAGTGTGAAGGCCGAATGAATATTAATTTTGTAAAGTCGTTCAGAGACATCATGAAAATTTTGTATTTTCTCCTCAATAAACGTTGGAAAGGATTCATCAAAAATTGGGGATCCCAGGAGGTGAAGAGAGTTTCTTTCCATAATTTTGATATCCACTCACGCGTCCCGCTCCCCGCAAGACGTCATTAGGATTGTCCTTGAGAAATATGAGACTTTTTGTCGGCGCGCGACGGGGCGCCTAGCCACTTATACACGGCTTGTACACAAACAATTTGTATCAATGGACATTCAACGAATGACTGTTTCCTAAAGTGACTAGGCTAGATTACGAATTTTGATTTAGAACAATAGGTGACTTAGTTTTTTTTCAATAAAAAAAAAACTGTTTGTTTATATTACCGCCAATAAAAAACAATTAAAATATTATTTCAAAATCTAAAGCAATAACCCTATTTTTTTTTGCCTAAATATTGCCCAAGTGTCAAATAATCAAATGACATCATAATATTTGGTGCTATTGTATTAAATTTTAATATGTGGTTTGGGGAAGATAAATTTCACATTTTGAGAGGTTAGGGTCAAGGCTAATGGAACTGAATTTTTCTTTTAAGAAAACTAAATCTTTTAAGACTGTGTCTAAATCACTTTCTAGAGTTCCGTCATCCAAATACCATACGTTGAATTTAGAGTTTAGTTGTCGAATAATTGGATTTATTGCCAAACTAAAAATGACTGGCCCAAGAGGGTCGCCCTGTTGACATCCAACGGCTGATTTCAAAAGGTTGTCTTTATAAAGTAATTTAGAGGGGTGCCTGTAGCATTGATAAAGAAAACTGTTTTGGGTATATATACTACAATGTTAAGTTTGTTTTTGGGATAAATTCTTTTCAACTACGGAACCCTTCATCGTGCGTTGTCGGACACGCACATGGGCAGTTTTTATTTTATTGTAATGATGTGCAAAAGCGATTGTTCCAAAAGATGAACTTCGTTCCAAGCGCTATAGCTTTTTAACACGCTTTTATTAGATTAACCTGTGTGTATATTTGTATGTAACGGAATCTTTGAACTCGATTTTTACCCACCATAAATTGTCAGATTAATTCGAAATTTTGCACACTTATTAGGGCCCGATGACAATACAATAATTTAAAAATTTTGTCCCATTATCCTGTACTCTAATTGCGTAACACATTATCAATCGGAGTTGATTCATTTTGACAGTTCAACAACATTCATTGCGTTATTTACGTTACCGTGAAAACAAATTTTTCGAACATTTGAAGCAATGGATTAGCAATTTATTTTAAAATGAAACCAACTCCGATCGATAATGTCTTACGCAATTAGGGTGCTGACAGGATCAACAGGATTAACGATTTATCTCTAAAAAATTGAAAAATAAATTATAGTTAAAAAAAAACTAAAAAACACGTTTTAATACCATTAAACTGAACTCAATCAATCAATCAATCTGCCTAGCCTTTTCCCAACTATGTTGGGGTCGGCTTCCAGTCTAAACGGATGCAACTGAATACCAGTATTTTGCATGGAGGGACTGCCTATCTGACCTCCATAACCCAGTAACTGGGTAATACGATACCCCTTGGTAAGACTGGTTGTCAGACTTTCGGGCTTCTGACGACCCGTAACGACTGTCAAAGATCCACGAATGACAGCCGGGACCAACGGCTTAACGTGCTTTCCGAGGCACGGAGGAGTCTTGCACCCAGTTTCTGAATTGAGAATTTGAAGTTGAGAACGTCCTAATCTGTACTTAAGTATAACTTAAACATTTTTTCGTTTCTGATTTAAGTTTTTTTAAACTCTAATCAAGATTTGAGTAATATAACATCATTTACTCAAATTTGAAAGAAAGCATGCTTTACTCATGCTTAAGGTCGTCAGTTGCGTTTCTGAACTAAGAAAAATGTGTTTGACAATACTCAAAGCATAATCAACGTCTAGTTGAGCAGTTGAAAGTTGACACACCAATTTCGGCTATTCAAACTGTAATCAGCTATATAATAACTAGTGATTTTGATCATAATGAGTGACGACGATACTTCCCTGTCGTCTGGTGAGATGCCTCAATGCAGACAACCGCGCAGAAGAATAGCAGAACATCGGCCTAACTTGTTCATCACGCTAAGCGATGAACAATTTAAGAGTCGGTTCCGCTTTACGAAGGAGTCAGTTCGGTTTATTTTTAACAAAATAAAGCCTAAACAGAAATACAGTTACTAATAGCTCTTAGGTTTTACGCGACTGGTAGTTTTCAAGCTGTTGTGCGGGACACCGTGAATGTGAGCAAAGCGACGGAGTGCCGCGTGGTAGAGAGGGTGACTAGTGCCATAGCATTTTTGAGACGGCAATATGTTCGTATGCCCACTGCGCAGGAGAGACCATCAGTGGCGGCACGATTTTTTGACATAGCTGTATTTCCTAGAGTCATAGGTGCTGTAGACTGCACTCATGTAAAAATAAATTCACCAGGAGGGAGCAGAGCTGAGCTGTATAGGAACAGAAAAGGTTTTTTTTCTATAAACGTTCAAGCCATCTGTGATGCCAATTTAAAAATAACTAGTGTCATTGCACGTTGGTCAAGCTCCGTACACGACACTACTATTTGGAATGACTCACCACTTGCACAGTTGCTCACAGTTTGAAGCTGGCAGATTTGGGTCATCCCTTATTCTCGGAGATAGTGGTTACCCATGCCTTAGGTATCTCATGACACCCTTTTTGAACCCTGCCTCTCCATCCCAAGAAGCCTATAACAGATCCTAGATAGCATCACGAAACACAATTGAAAGGTGTTTTGGTGTTCTTAAAAGAAGATTCCCATGCCTACATGCAGGAATGCAGTTAAAACTTCCAAAAGTATTGAAGGTGATTGTGGCGTGTGTTCATAATATGACTCTTCATCTTGATAACTACATCATGGAATATGATGAACATGTACAAGAAGTGAAGAACCATTACCTCAAGTGTCAAATACCCAAAATTTCGCTACCAGAACATCCATACTACAAAATTATTTCACCCAGTAAAAGTTTAAATATTACAACAGTATTACAATAAAAAAAAAATGCAGGTATTGTAATATTTTTAATTATTCCTAGTTTAATCAGTTACATAAAAATAAAAAAATACAGCCTTGTAGAATCGGAAGTACAGTACTATAGGTATGTGCCCGACCCAGTTCTCGAAAATGGAAATATCACATTGAACTGGGATCGATCCATCATCACTGCCATGACTATTGTTGCCAATAAGCCTGATATAGTGGTGTACTCAGCGATCATTGTGCCGATAGTCGTATCAGCCAATGGCTTATTACCAAGAGCTTCGACTAACACCTAAGGAGGCTCTCGTTGGGCAGCTGGATTTGAGGGCCTGATTCAGAAAGCGGTACTTCTGGACACAGCGCGCACATTGTTAGGAGGTTCCTCTCTCTGGAGCCCTGACCACTGGTAGCTTGGACCCTGTTCCAGATACCAGTGGGTTACTATTTTTTATATTTTTAAATGTTTTTATATTAATATTATACTTAATAATGTTAATTTCATGATCAGCCACTTGGGTATACAAATTATTAAATTGTAGAATGAAAATATGATTTTAAAATTCTAATGGTTTGATATAAATACTATTATTACTCATTCATTTACTCATTCATTTAAATAATGCATATTTACAATATTAAGGCTTAAACTAAAATGGTAGGTATATAATTGTAATAAATTAATATAATAATATATATAATTATAATTTATATAAATTGTTTGCTCAGCCAGCATGTCGTACGGTCGCTAGAGCAGAGTCGCCGGTGTGTCGGACTCTGGAAGCCCTCAATGCCCTCCTGGCAGTCAATCCTGATTGTGATCTGTTTGCCGATGAATGGAGAGAGATAAAGCGAGTGTGTCTAAAGTTTTGCGAGAGAAAGTATGAGAGAATTTCCACTGTTATTTATTAAGTATGTAGTAGATATTACAATATTAGTATTGTGTTTCTAGGTTAATTATTGTAATTGGTGTATAACCGTTTTAATTAACTATAAATAAATAAATAATATCGAGCATTGTAGTGAGCTCCGCCATAGTCTCAGCCATGGATTACTATATCGTCGGCAAATCGAAGGTCAGTGACGTACTCGCCATTGATGTTGATGCCTAGCCCTTTCCGTCCAGAACCTTGAAGACATCCTCCAGTGCAGCGGTGAACAGTTTTGGAGAGATGACGTCTCCCTGACGTTATCAAGAGACAAGAGGCTATTGTACTCTTTAGTAATGCACTTCCAGGCTTCCTGTTTCTTGTGGATATAGTATGCCCCTGTCCTTTTGCATTCTATTACACTTTGGTATCTGAAGCAATAATAAATAAACGTAAAATTATATGTTGGTAAACATTAGGTAGGGGCCGGAAGGTTCTGGAGTGGCGACCGCGTACCGGAACACGTAACATTGGAAGGCCTCCCACAAGC
The DNA here is from genome assembly GCA_946251885.1 of Cosmia pyralina. NCBI lineage: Eukaryota > Metazoa > Arthropoda > Insecta > Lepidoptera > Noctuidae > Cosmia > Cosmia pyralina. Next base: position 381,530 of record OX276348.1, on the reverse strand, counting down.
TGGAGCGATGACCCTGTGAAGGCCGCAGGAATTCGCTGGATGCGGGAAGCACGGAGCCGGTCGAAGTGGCGGTGCTTGGGGGAGGCCTATGTCCAGCAGTGGACGTCTTTCGGCTGAAATGAGGATGATGATGATGATGAAACACTAAACGTTATTATCTCGTTATTATGTACTTACTTTGTTATTATTGAAAGAAGATTTTCTTTCTCCTCTAGAGTATAGTTAGGCGATCTCTTTTTCTTATCTCTATTCATTTTAATTGGTATAAAATAGAATTCCAATAAAACTTATGTTTATTTACTTTCAGTTTGACATTCACGATTCGATTCAAAGAAACACGTCGAATTGCTAAAATATACATATATTAAATTGCTAAAATATGCATTAGCAACGCTAATAACATAAAGTTGAAATTATGCCGTTATTTAAAATTCACTTACTTTTTAAGTCTGTTTTAAATTTATAAGAATAAAATGAAGTAATATTATGAGTTTTTGAAAAGTACCGGTTTTTGAATGTAAATTGGAACGTGTTAGCTTTGATCAGGAATACTTAAGTAAATGATCAGTTGATTATGGTTTGACGAAATTCGATTTTACTTCTGTATATTGTGTGTTAACTTGTATATTGTGTATCACTTGTATTATAAACCACAAAAATAAAGTACTAAAAGTAAAAAATAAATTTTTCAATGTAAGAATAAAGTTATAAACGAGAAAATTAATATCATTGTAAAAATAAGCGTGGGGTGCTTTGTACGACATTCTTACACTAACTCTGTAATTCGAAAGCACGCCACGCTTTTTTTTACAATGACATTAGTTTTCTCGTTAATCACTTTATTCTTACATTGAAAATTGATTTTTTACTTTTTAGTTCAGTTTAATGGTATTAAAGTGTGTTTTTTAGTTTTTTAAACTATAATTTTTACACTGAAGTTCAATAAAATGCTTGTACACTATAAATGTGCTTGTACACTATAATACTTAACTTCCACAAGCTGTTATTTCTGCGTTCTATTCAAGACTTAGGGACAAACCATCTCTTGTAAACTCGTAACGTCTGTAATACCCGAATGTAATAAAAACAAATAACAATAAGTAAATACTTAGCGATAACCGGGCTCGCGCAAACTTTATCCAACTGTGTGTGTAATCTTCCATCTTGTTCGGTGTTTTCCAGTATTTGATTCGTTTTGGAAGTTGGTGAAGTTTCTGCGGAGTGCTAAATAAACGGCACAAGTATTACTGGAGGAGGAATCAAAAGCACGATGCTGTTTCTGAGATGGTAGGCTGCACTCCAGGGTTAACCAAGTATAAGCTGGCCAGGGTTATTGAAACCTTCACTCATTATTATCATTAACACATTTAATAAAAAATTGCATGTTGGAACACGCAGAATGAAGGGTTCTGTAGTTGAAAAGAATTTATCTCAAAAACAAACTTAACAAAGGATCCCAAAAAAAAAAAATTTTATGTCATAAAACTACAAATTATAAGTTTTCGGATTTTTTCCTTTATTTGTGCTGGGAGATCTTGCTTCTTGCCATTTCATTATTCTAGGTCAAAGGGAAGTACCCTATAGGTTTTGATTTACTTGCGACACGCGACAGCTGTTGCGAGTATCAAAATGTGTCGCAAAATAGCCGTATTTTTTTATTGCGTTGACTTAGAAGCTTGATTTTTTTAGAACTCTAAGGAATTATAGACTTACGTATTTGTTAGTAATTTCAACTTGATATCTCCACGCGTCCTTGAGAAAAAGGGTCTTGACAGACTTGAATTTTTTTTATGTGATAGAATTACAAATTAATATTTTTCAGACTTTTTCCTTTACTTGTGCTGGGAGACTTTGCTTCTTGCCATTTCATTATTCTAGGTCAACGGGAAGTACCCTATAAGTTTTGATCTGCTTGCGAGTATCAAAATATGTCGCATAAATGGCCGTATGTTTTTATTGCGTTAACTTAGAAGCTTTAGTTTTTTAGGACTCCAAGAGACCATGAACGACCATACTTATTTGATATTAATTTCAACTTGATACCTCAACGCGTTCATGAGGAAAAGGGTCTTGACAGACTGACAGACAGACAGACAGACGGAAAACGAAGTGATCCTATAAGGGTTCCGTTTTTTCCTTTTGAGGTACGGTACCCTAAAAACCCACTAAGTGCGTGTCGGACCACGCACAATGAAGGGTTTCGTAGTTGAAAAGTATTTATCCCAAAAACAAACTTACTCGTATGAAATTTTGCCGATTTCGCTAATTTACGTGATTTTACAGTTATAATTGGTTATAATACTGTATTTCTCTAAGTTTTAATGCGCAATACTTTTTTATTTTATTATTTAATTTTGATTAATCGACCTAAACCGGCGACTGTTTTGTGAATTGTTGCTGTGAGAGGTTTAGAATATCACATATTTACGAATTGTTTATACTTACAATTGTAACGGATCTACTAACCTACTGGAATAATAGGGGAATATAGACTCAAAACAAAACATAATTTGGAAAAGGAAATAAAAATTACAGAACTAGATTTAAAAAAATACACTTCCTACCTAGTATGACTGAAATCCTTGGCTTGATTAGCTTTTCAGAAACCGGACGTAAGTTTCTTCAGCCAACTTACAATAAGAAATCACAGTATAAATTGTAGTATGGCGTTAATGACGTCGACAGACGGTTCATTCACGAGGACTAAGTCGAATTTGTTGAGATAGTTTCTCAGGCTGCCTTCAGCATTGCTTCCTAGGAAACCCACTTTGACGACAACGTCACAATGTTCCATGCCCTCGGCCACGCCCGCGGAGCAAGAGGCAGGCTTAAAAAATTACTCATCGCTCCAAAATCAGCCGGCCAAAAAGAAATCTCTCCTTCAGTCCAGATCCTCCAGTTTTTTTTAAGTCCTCCTTTCGGAAAATGCCACCTGTCAGTCATCGAATCGGCCATAAATATCAGTATTCATTCAAGAACCTCTTCGCTGAATTCTGAGAGCGTGTTAATTATTTTTATAAATCTAATTTAGGATACAATTATTCAGTAAACAATCATAATTATCTATAAAATACAATATTTGAGCTAACATATTGATAATAAAAATTTAAATTATATAAATAAAATAAAAATAAATAAATAAATAATGTTTATTTCCAGTAAAATGAACAAGGTTACAAGTACAACATATTAGTATTATGATACAACATAAAGTGCATTCAGTATTATCTCCTGGCACCCAAACTAGGTTTATAGACTGTGACTTGGGCACCAGTGATTCCATGAGGGTAGATAGATGATCAAAAAGTTTCAATAAAACTGTTTTCACCAGGAACATGGTTAACATAACAATATAATCATTATTTATGTGTATAGAAAGAAGAAAAAGTAAAAATAATTAATAATAAAACTGTTTGTAAGTGTTTGAGTGAGAGTGGATTGGTCGTGGTAGGTGTAGTAGGTATGTTGTGTATGTGTAAGTAATGTGAAGGAGCGGTTTGTGTATGGTGTGAATGTGTCCTGGCAGGTGTAGTAATGGTGGATGTGTTAGTAAGTGTGAAAGTGGGGGGAGTGTACTAGTGTTTGTGTGTGAAAATACTTGAATAAGAGGAGATCTGTCTTAAGCATGTGGGGAGAGAAGTAACCAAAAATCAAAAGTAACCTTCATAGACTAAGCTAGTAATAAACTCTATGAGAGAAAATTTGGAAGAAAAAGTAATGACAGTTTGACAGCCTGACATAAGTGTCATAACAATGAAAATTAAAGAAAAATCGTTTTAGACCGATTCGTAAAATAATAATGCAAAATCATAAAAGTATGATAATAGGTCTTTACCTATGAAATTGCCGTTTTGTATGAAAAAATTTAAACGAATTTTTTTCATGCATTTTTTATTTGTATTAATCGAAGTAATCACCCAAGCAATCAATGCATCTTTGCCAACGCAGTGGCAGTTTATTGATGCCCTTCTTAAAGAAATCAGCTGGACGGGAGGCAACAAATTCTTCAAAGGCATTTTGTACTGCCTCTCGGGTATTGAATTTTTTTCCCGCCAAGAAGTTATCCAAATTCTGGAAAAAGTAGTAGTCTGTAGGCGCAAGGTCTGGTGAGTAGGGCGGATGACGGAGAGCTTCCAACCCCAGTCCTTGCAACTTGGAGACCGTCTGCTGTGCATTATGAGGTCGCGCGTTGTCGTGCAGGAGCAGCGGAGACGAGCGATTGACCAATGCTGGTTGGAGATGTGCCAGCTTCTCCATCATTGTGTTCAGTTCTTCACAGTACACATCTGAAGTAATGCTCACCCCGTTTTGGTAAGAAGCTGTGATGAATCACACCGGCGCTAGCCCACCAAACAGTGACCATCACTTTTCTAGGGGTAAGTTTTCGTTTAGGGTATTGTTTAGGTGCTGAACCAGGATCCAACCAATTTGCTGAGCGCTTGCGGTTATCAAACAGAATCCATTTTTCATAGCAGGTAACAATGCGGTTCAAAATTCCTTCATTTGCGTGTCTGTTGAGCAGTGCAAGGCACGTCTCGACGCGTACTTCGCGCTGGCGATCATTGAGTTCGTGGGGCACCCATTTGTCAAGCTTTTTTACCTTGCCAATTTGACGCAAATGGACCAATATTGTTTTGACGCTAACGTCGAAAGCTGCTGCTAATTGAATAATTGAATAATATTACAGACCCTGTAGATATGGCTTCTGTATTCAACGACCATTATGTAAACTTAACCCATACACCAACTCAACAAAGTGCTGGCCAAAGCTTTAGGGAAAATGTATGTGTCAACTCTATGTTTCTCAAACCAATGTTGGAGAGTGAGGTTCGACAGGTAATTATGTCTTTGTGCAACACCAGAGCAGAGGGCTATGATGAAATTAGCACAAAAATCTTAAAAGCCTGCTGTAATGAAATGACTGGTATCATAACTCACCTAATCAATTTGTCATTTTTAGCCGGAACTTTTCCCGATAAATTAAAACTATCCATTATAAAGCCGTTATTCAAAAAGGGAGATAAATGTGATATCAATAATTATCGACCTATAACTTTAATACCTATCTTTTCTAAAATATATGAAAAAAGTATGTATAAAAGACTTCTTGATTTCTGCAACAAGTTCCAAATAATAAGTGATGACCAGTTTGGATTCCAAAAAAACAAATCCACATCATTAGCCATTTTCTCTCTTATGAATGAAATACTTTCTAAAATCAACAATAATCATCTGACTACTGGTCTTTTCTTTGATTTATCGAAGGCCTTCGATCTGGTGTCACACGACATATTGCTTGATACATTAGAGACTATCGGGATTAGGGGACCTGCACGTCAGTGGATATCGTCCTATTTAAGAAATAGACAACAACGTGTCATTATCAATAAAATTACCAAAAATAAAGATATGACATCCTACTCATCAGAATATAAACATAATAAGTATGGCGTTCCACAGGGAAGCGTACTTGGCCCAATATTATTTATTTTATACATAAATGACATCATAAAAATAACTAAGCATAAATGTATATTATTTGCCGACGACATATCTATTATAGTGACATCTGATAAAAAGAAAAGTACCATCAAAGATCATGAGTTGGATATTAATAATACAATAGACAGATTATTGCATTGGCTTGACATGAACCATTTGAAAATAAATTTAGAAAAATCCGTTTACATTCAATTTAATCAATCGAATAATAATAAATACAACATCAAAATTAATATAACTAAAATCAATGAGGTAACACATACCAGGTTTTTAGGCGTAATAATAGATAAAGATATCAACTGGAAAGAACACGTAGATAATGTTAGCACTAGAATTAATAAGTTCGTTTATGTACTGAAACAAGTAAAAAATATAACGAACATAAAAACTGCTATTATATCATATCACGCGTATGTAGAGTCACTACTACGCTATGGCCTTGTAATGTGGGGTAATAGTACCAATCTAAATAGAGCATTTGTCGCTCAAAAGAAGTGCATAAGAGCATTATGTGGCCTTCAGCCTGATGACTCATGTCGACCAGTGTTTGAAAAACTTGGTTTGTTACCGTTGCCATCTCTATACATTTATGAAATATGTGTGTTTGTAGTTAAGAATAAAGAATTGTTTAAGACAGCAAATGATGTAAATCCTCGTAACAGACGAGATCCTTATAAATTAGTATTAAATGATTTGCCAAGACTTGCCAAATACGACAAAAACTGCCTAGCAATGTGCGTACGTATTTATAACCAGATACCAAGCCATTTCAAACTATTAAATTCGAGAATATTTAAGATAAAGTTGTACAAGTGGTTAAATGAGTTAAACTTCTATAGTATAAAAGAATTTATGGATAAAAAATGTTGATGCCCTGTAAGGGTCACATCTTCAAAAACCCAAAGATTTTGCATGCTATGTTTTTATCCTAGCTGAACATGTTTGTGCCTTTATAATTATATGTAACACCATTGTATACCATGTTTTATGCAAATAAATGATTTATTATTATTATTATTTTCGGTTCTTTATTTTTCTTCTCATTTAAGAGAGGTTAAGAAACCTTACACACGGGTCGGGACCAAGTATGTAAGGTGAAATTTAGATAGAAAAGGTGGATGACAATGTTGAAGAAGTCAGGAACTTTCGGGTAATGCGACATGTGTTAAGGATGGTGGCTTTTTGGAGCATGTAAAGTGTGTGAGTAGGCATCTGTAGGGTGTTAAGGCTTTGAGTGAGTGATTTTGGTATTACACCAGTAGATGAAAGAACAATGGGGACAATATGAACGGTTTGAGCTTTCCATTGGGTTTTAATTTCTATGGCGAGATCTTTATACTTAGTGAGCTTTTCGGATATGGTGGTTTGAATATTGTGCGAGTTAGGTATTGCTATATCTATCAGATATACTGTTTTATTGGTTTTGTCGTGAACGGTAATGTCAGGTCTATTGTAATGAATAGTTTTATCTGTTATTATTGTTCGGTCCCAGTAAATTTTCTGATCCTTACTTTCTAATATTATTTCTGGTTTATATTTATAATATGGTACCATTTCGTTAACGAGTTTATACTTATATGCTAACTGTTGGTGTATAATTGCAGCCACTTGATCGTGGCGGTGTTTATAATCGGTTTGTGCAAGTGATTTACACGCTCCTGTTATATGTTGTATGGTTTCAGAGGTAGTGTTGCAATGTCTGCACAAGTCAGTCCGCTGATGTTGGTCCTTTGCAGGTCTCGAAGTAGGTAGGCAGAATAATACTCCAGTCAAGATGTGGAGCGAATGTATTTATTTCCAAAATGTGTCAGCTTAAATACTATTTACATCTACTTACAAACTAGGATAACTACTGCCTATGTACAAGTATTGACCAATCAGATCACAGCACCCTGTTGTCAGTTTGTTCCGCAGTGTGTCGCTGCAGGCGCGCGCTAGCGCATCTCGCCGCTCGGAACGCCGAAGTTTATAAATATAGGTGGCACACGTTTGTGCACCAGTACTTAGCATCCCTAAACCCCCCCTTGCCCCCCCCCCTAAACCTGCGCAGGCTCCTAAGGCAGCCGTCAATACCAAGGCTACCCCGCCTCTAGCCCCTATCACCACCCCGGTGGCCGGTCCCAGTCAGGTTGACTCGTTCAACATTATCACTGGGACCTTCCTTACTTTTTGCACCCCCCGTGCTATCCAGATGGCTAATGAGCTGACCGCCGCCACTAGCGCCGGCGATCTGCTCAGGATCCGAAATATCTATAATGCGTACCCGGAGATTACGCAAGCCCTTGTCTCCCTCTCCACTAAATCCAACCCGTAATGGATAGAGGAGTTATTGCAAGAGTTAAGCCCCGATCCCTTAAATTAGGGTTTTTTAACGCCAATGGCCTGAAAGGCCAACGCGATGAGGTCTCCGCTTTCCTCCGCGACCACGATTTAGATGTCCTCCTCGTACAGGAAACCTTTTTAAAACCCAGCCACCGTAATCCGTCAATTGCGAATTATCGCGTAATTCGCAATGATAGGACTCGGTGTCACAAGGGCGGTACCTTGATTTATTATAAGTCTACTCTATATTGCATCCCTTTGGATCCCCCCCCCTCTCTCACGTTTGGAAGTGTCTGTCTGCCGCCTTGGCATGACAGGTCACCAGCCGATCACCTTGGTATCGGCTTACCTTCCCCCCATTTCCACTACAGAAAATTTTGAAATACTTAACGTTGACCTCGCGATCCTACTTGGCTTGAGTGACTCCGTAATTATTGCGGGTGATCTCAACGCCAAGCATTCCGCTTGGAATAGCAGCGCAACCAACACCAGAGGCAAACGCTTATTTGACCTTTGTTCCCTTTTAAATTTCGACGTCATTGCCCCAATGACTCCGACTCATTTCCCCGGTAACCTTGACCACCGCCCGGATGTACTTGATGTAGCGCTTCTAAAGAATGTCAATCTTCGATTGGACTCTATAGAAGCGATACATGAATTAAACTCTGACCACCGACCAGTCGTCGTTAAGCTGGTCTCCCGCCTTGGTCACTTTGACCCCACCCAACCTTTACCTACTAAAAAAGTGACGGATTGGAGGAAAGTAAGCGAGTGCCTGAAATCCTCCTCTTCCCCCCACTTAGATTCCATCCCCGACCAGTTTGACTCTATCGCTGACACGACGGCCGCGATCGACTCATTTACGGAACACGTACAATCTGTCCTGAACGATTGTTCAAGGGAAGTTCCTGTGATGGATGACCATCGCGGGAAGTTGCCGGACGATGTACGTTAGCTGTTAAATGAGAAGAACGCGGCTGTCCGTGCCTACAGCAGCTTTCCTTGTCGTGCGAACAAAGTCCACATGCGTTATTTACAGAAATCTGTAAAGACTCGTATGGAGGATCTGCGTTCCGCTAGCTGGGATAAGATGCTGAGCGATTTAGAGCCAAACCATCTTGCCTTCTGGCAGCTCCAGAAGAAACTCACGTCCCGAGGATTTACCTCTATGCCCCCTCTAGTCCGCCCCGATAACACCATCGCGTTTGACGATGTCGACAAGGCGGAATGCCTTGCTGACAGTCTCGAGGCGCAATGCACACCTAGCGCTCTACCGGTTGACCAAGCTCACCTCTCTGAGGTCGACGCGGAAGTCGAACGTAGAGCTTCCCTTCCTCCCGTTGAGGACCCTGATTGTCCCCTGCCCCCCGTCATGCCGGACGAGGTGCAGGAGATAATCAAGGGTCTAAAACCCCGCAAGGCCCCTGGTTCAGATGGACTCACCAATAGGGTGTTCCAACTGTTCCCAGCAAATTTAATTATGCTAATGACCATCATCTTCAATGGTGCCATGAGCAATAATATTTTCCCCCAAGCCTGGAAACAGGCCACCGTTATCGGTATACCTAAGCCCGGCAAGCCCAAGAGCGAGCCCACTAGTTACCGCCCCATTAGCTTGCTCAATGTTCTCGGCAAGATCTATGAGAGACTTATTTATAAGCGACTCAGGGATTATGCCGAGACAAAGGGCCTCATCCCGAACGAACAATATGGGTTCCGAACCCAGCACTCCTGTGTGCAACAGGTTCACCGTATCGTCGAACACATAAGCGCTAATTTTCAGCGCAGTTTGATGACGGGCGCGGTCTTTTTCGATATAGCGAAAGCGTTTGACAAAGTCTGGCACAACGGCTTAATTTATAAGCTGTACAAACTCGGAGTGCCTGACCGTCTCGTGCTCATCCTACGAGACTTTTTGTCGAACCGTACGTTTCGTTACCGTATTGAAGGGGCACTTTCTGCCCCCCACCCGATTCGCGCGGGGGTCCCACAGGGCTCCGTAATTTCTCCTCTTATTTTCACACTATTTACTAGCGACATCCCGAAAAGTAAAAAGGCTCAGTTGGCTCTGTTTGCAGACGATACGGCCATATACTGTTCGGGACGGACCAAAACGTGATAGCTCGTAATCTCCAAACAGCAGTCGATACCCTCGGCTGCTGGTTCCGTCGGTGGAGAATCGAGGTCAATCCTGACAAGAGTCAAGCGGTTCTCTTTTTGAAACCGTATTTCTCACGTTCCATTCCCCGACCAATCACCATGTTTGGTAAGCCGATCCCTTGGGAGAAGCGAGCCAAATATCTGGGGGTGACTCTCGATCAACGCCTCTCCTTTGCGGAGCACATTAAGCTGGTACGTTCACGGGCCGCTTTTGCCCTCGGTAGATTACATTACGTTTTAAATGCACGCAGCAAACTATCTCTTAAGTGCAAATTGCGCATTTACACTGCGTGCATTCGTCCCATCATGACGTATGCGGGTTCGGTATTTGCACACGCCAAACCCCGCTATCTGCATCGGATGCAGACATTACAAAACCGTTTCCTCCGAAGGATAACGGGCGCCCCTTGGTTCGTTCGGAACGCGGACCTCCACCTTGACCTCAGGATCCCCACGATCCATCAATTTTTGAAGCGCGGCTCGAAGCGTTTCTTTGATGCCGCCGCGAAGCATCGCAACCCTTTGGTTGTCGAGGCCGCGCGTTATACCCCCTCTCAAATTAGTAAGACTCGCCGTCCGCGTCATATTCTCACCGACCCTGATGACCCCATAACCCTCCTTCAGGAGAGTAGCAAGGCCACCAGTACGGTTTATAAACGTAGACCACCCCGGAATACATTCCGACCTCGCCGCCGAGGTCGCAATCGTAACCGCCCCCCCCCCCCTATCCCCTACTCGGTGAAGCTGTGCCAGCTGGGGGCACAGCTGAGCCTGTAGCACTTGTCCCCCCCGTCATGATCCAGCCTGCCCCGTCTGGCTGTCATATTGTTATTAGCGACGATCAGTCGACTAATAATTTACTCTAGTTTTAAGCCTGGCCGGGGGCTTTAAGTTCGCTTAAAGAACCCACAGGAAACGCCCGGTTGAGCAGTCTCGACCCTTAGTGGTCAACTGCGAGATGCCATATATAAATAACTAATAACTATAACTATTTGTGCACCAGTATTAATCGAGGCGGCGTCCAGAAAGGTCGTGTGCGCGTTGTCCGACGGCGGCGTGTGGCGTCGCGGTTCCCGTACCGCTGTACTGTTTCTCTGGCAGACCCAAAAGTTCTTCTCAGGACTGTTTGCTTCAGTGTTTCTTTACGGAGTGTCAAAAGGTGCTGGTCAGTGGTGGCTACAAGTTCTTTTCAGAACTGTTGTTTTCACTGTTTCTTTACGGAGTGTCAAAACGTGCTGGCCAGTGGTGGCTACAAGTTCTTTTCAGAACTGTTGTTTTCACTGTTTCTTTACGGAGTGTCAAAACGTGGTGGCTACAGTACTCCCCTTCAAGCGAAGCGTACCGGCTTGATGACACGTCCCGAGCGTGTTGTCCTGATGGCGGCGGGCTGTGACGACACGTTGGTCGGTGGTGCTTGTGCTCGCTGCTTGGTAATGGTTGGTACTTTGGAGGTACTCTTGGTTTGCTCGGTAAAGGTAATGGTTTTGCTTGGTACGGTAATCTTGGTTGTCGGTAAGGTACTGGTATGTTCCGTGACGATATAGGCAGGTTTCAGTCGATCGATTGATATGTTGGATTGTCTATTTGGTAGCTGAATGTTATATACCTTTTCTGTTCGGCTTATAACTCGATAGGGGCCTTCGTAAGGTGTCTGTAATGGTTTTTTTACAGAATCTGTTCTGACGAATACGTGACTGCACTTGCTTAAATCTTCATGCACGAACATGCGTTTATTATTCGTGTGATGCTCCGTTAGGGCTTCCGGCTTGTTTGCTTGAATAATATCTCGCAGTTTTTCTACATAAGTATAATCCATCGCAGGTGTGGGGGTATGTGCAGAAAAAAATTCGCCGGGTAGGCGCAAAGTGCAACCGTAGGTAAGCTCTGCGGCGCTCACACCGGTGTCGGTGCGAAGCGCGGCTCGTAGCCCAAGTAGCACGGTAGGTAACTCGTCGATCCATTTACTGGAGTCGGAGATTTTGGTGCGTAATGCAGTTTTAAGTGATCGATGCCACCGTTCGACGATACCATTAGCTTGTGGATGATATGGTGTTGTGCGATTTTTCTTAATTCCCATTTGCTTCATAAGGTTTTGAAACAGATGGCTCTCGAACTGGCGACCTTGATCGCTTGTTAGTGTGTTCGGGCATCCAAATCTTGCTATCCAATGTTGATAGACGATGTCAGCTATCCGATCTGCTGTTATTTCATCGGTCGGTATTGCTTCGGGCCACTTCGTTAATCGGTCTATCATTGTTACTAAGTAACGGTGACCTTGAGCTGTTGTAGGTAGCGGTCCGACGATGTCGACGTGCAAATGTTGAAAACGCTCGGTTGGCGGAAAGGATGTGATGTTCGAGTAAGTGTGTCGTTGTATCTTGCTTTTCTGGCAATGTATACAGGTTCGAGTCCAGCGGCTGATGTCTGCGTTCATTGATGGCCAGAAGTACTTTTGTGTTGTAAGTTTGCGAGTCGTGCGCGTCCCGGGATGACTGACATTGTGCACGCTGTCATAAACTTCTCGTCTGTATTGCTCGGGTATGTACGGTCGTACATATGGGGTAGATGTTTCGCAGTATAACTCGACATCGGTGTTTGGTATTGTTATTTTCTTGAGTGTGATGTTGTCATTTGACAATAATTGCTCAATGTTGCTGTCCCTTTCTTGCGCGCTTGCTATGTCGCTGTAGTTTATTGTAGACGGGCATGATATCGTTTCTATGCGGCTGAGTGTGTCGGCGACGATGTTTTGTTTACCGCTCACGTGCCTTATGTCGGTGGTGAATTCGCTGATAAACAAAAGTTGTCTTGTTCGCCTTGGTGTTTCTGAGTTTGAGTTAGTTTTCGACATTATGAATGTTAGCGGCTTGTGATCGGTGAATATAATGAGATGTCGCCCTTCGAATGTTTTGCGAAAATGTTTGACTGCCATGTAGATTGCGGCTAGCTCACGATCGAAAGTTGAATACTTCTTTTGCGCGTCAGTGAACTTTTTGGAATAATATCCGAGAGGTTGCCATGTGTCATTGATGTATTGTTGTAATACTGCGCCTGCTGAGTTGTCAGATGCGTCACAGAATAAGGCGAGTGTTGCATGGTGCGAAGGGTGAGCGAGGATAGCGGCATTTATTATGCTCGCTTTACATTGCTCGAATGCTTGATTTGCTTCGTCGTTCCATGTGATTGGACTTTTGTCTCTCTTCTTGACATTATGTAGGTATGAGTTCAATGGTGCTTGTAGTGCAGCGGCGTTTGGTAAGTGATCGCGATAGAAATTGATCATACCGATAAATCTTCTTAACTCTTCGATTGTAGTTGGCTTGGGATAATTGGTGATTGCTTGTATTTTATGCTCTGGAGGTTTGATTCCTTCTGCTGATACGGTATATCCTAGGAATTGAACTTGTGGTTGGCCTAGGCTGCATTTGGTGGGGTTTATGGTGATACCGTTATCTTCTAATCTCTTTAGGACGATGCGTAGGTGTTTTCGGTGTTGAGCTTCGTCTTCTGATGCCAATAATAAATCATCAATGAATGGGAAGACAAAATCCAATCCTCGCAGTACTTCATGGATGTACCGCTGAAACGTTTGTCCCGCGTTTTTCAAACCTGGGCACATACGTGGAAATTCGAATAATCCCATTGGTGTAATGATCGCCGTCTTCTCTATGTCTTCTTCTCGTACGTTCAGTTGTTGGTATGCACGGTTGAGGTCTATTGTGGAGAAGATTGTTTTTCCGGATAGATGATGTGTGAAATCTTTGATGCGAGGAACGGGGTAGCGATCTGGTATGGTGATGGAGTTGAGTCGGCGATAGTCACCACAAACTCTAATATCGCCATTCTTTTTGGGTACGATATGTAGAGGTGATGCCCACGGGCTTTTACTTGGCCTGCATAATCCTTGTTCAATCATGTTTTCAAATTCTTTCTTGACTATTTCGAAGCGATGCGGTGGAATTGGTCGAGCGCGGCTATGTATTGGTTGGCCTTGCGTTTCGATGAAATGCTGCACGTTGATATTGGAGTTTAATTTCATCGATGATAATCTCGTTATGCCGGGATATTGAGCTAGAATGTCGTGGTATGATTGCGACATGTCGATGCTGCGTACGGTTGGCTCGTTTGATAGTCGTATCGGGGCGTTGACCTTTAAGCTCGTGACACCGTCGATTAGTCTTCTATTTTTCAGGTCGACGATGAGTTGGTGATGCTTCAGGAAGTCGGCTCCGAGTATTGGCTTCGATACGTTAGCTATGATGAATTTCCATTTGTAAGGGCGTCGGAGATTGAAATCGAGTGTCATTGTCTTCTCGCCATACGTAGCTATTGTAGTGTTGTTCGCTGCGTATAGTTGAAAAGGTAGCGGCGTTGCTACTTGTCCCTTCCTTCTTGGTAACAGGGAAATGTTGGCTCCCGTGTCGACTAAGAAAGATAGTTTTGAGTTTCTGTCGGTGATATATAGGCGGTGCGATTTGTCTGGAACGCCGGTGTCCGCCTCTGCCAACGTCCTGTCTAGTTTTCCGACTTTTGCTTCTTGAATGAGCAAGGCGATGTGCAGCGTCTAGCTTGCTCCTCGAATCGTCGGTGATAATAGCAGTATGGTGATGGTGTTACTGATCGATTGCGTGATCGTGACGCTTGACGGTTACGAGATGGGTAGTGGCTGCGGCGGTGGTTGTCGTATTGTGGTCTTGATTTTAACTCGGCTATGTCTAGCGACAGTTTTTTTATCTCATTGATGAGAAACTGCGTATCTGCTTGCGGCGTGGATGGCGGCGGTGGTGCGGGTGATTGGACGGCTGCGACTTCTGTTGTTGCAGTCTGCTCCATCATTTTATCGGCGAGTAACGCGAGTTCCTCGAGTGCTGTCTTTGTGCTGAACGTTTCACTGACTGCAAGGACTGAGCGAACGTGTGATGGTAGGTGATTCGTCCACATGAGACGCAGAGTGGAGTCGGGAACTTTGTCTCTGGCAAGGTTTCGCATGCGCCGGAGTAGTTGGGTTGGCTTTTGATCTCCGAGTTCCATCTCTGATAGTAGCTTTTGGAACTGGCGGCTGTCTGATTCTTCATAGGCGGATATGAGCCTTTCCTTAATGGCTTGGTACTGGTCCGTCTCAGGTGGGTTGTACAGTAGATCCACGATCTGCTCGATGTCTTGTTTCTCCAGCTGTGCTATGACCATCTGGGCGAGCTGTGCTTGGCCTTTCTTGAGGTCGTTGGTTGCGGCTTCAAAGCTTATAAACCAAAGCCGTGGTCGATCGCGCCAAAATGGTGGAATGCGCATGGTGAGAGATATGCCGGCAGCTTCAGCCTTCGCGATAGCGTGTGATGTCGATGGGTTGGCCTGGTTTTCCGTTGCGCTGGGGTTCAGCATCTTGAAGCGGGATGACTCTTCGGTGGTCTTCGTCAGGTAAGGTGTGCTTTGTTCGGGAAGGTGTGCTTCGTTCGGGAAGGTGTGCTTCGTTCGGCGTCACCACTTTGCAGGTCTCGAAGTAGGTAGGCAGAATAATACTCCAGTCAAGATGTGGAACGAATGTATTTATTTCTTTTTTTTTTTTTTTTTTGGAATGGCATCTCGTAGTGTGACCATGAGAGGTCTCGACTACTTAACCGGACTTTCCTGTGGGTGCCTTTAAGCGAGCTCAAAAGCCTCCAGCCAGGGGCATAAATACTAACTAAATTATAAACTAAACGACTGCGCACTAAGGGCACCCCCTGTGGGGTACGGACCTCGGCTTAGGGAGTCGTTGTCATTGACCAATGATAGACAAGGCAAAGCAATAGGCTGGATCAAGTTAGGGGAATTATTATTATCAGGGGAGTTTAAAGCTACAGGCTCAGCTACGCCACCAGCTGGCTCGATTAAACCGATCAAGGGACATGAATTTACATTTACGTTAGATGGTCTTAAACGCGATGGGCCTCGGCGGCGAGGCCGGAATGTAGATCTGTGTTTGTGTTGGACTGTGCTAGTGTCCCTACTACTTTCCTGGAGGAGGGTGATAGGGTCATCGGGTTCAGTGAGGGCATGTCGCGGACGGCGGATACTACTGATTCTACTGGGGACATAGCTAGCGGCTTCGACAACCAAGGGGTTGCGATGTTTCACGGCGGAATCAAAGAAACGCTTGGAAAGGCGTTTCAAGTACTGACGGATGGTCGGGACTTTAAGGTCAAGGTGGAGGTCCGCGTTCCGAACGAACCAGGGGGCTCCCGTTACCTTTCGGAGGAGACGGTTCTGAAGGGTCTGCATCCTATGGATGAGGTGGGGCTTTGCATGCGCAAAGACTGGGCCCGCATAGGTCATGATAGGTCGAATGCACGCTGTGTAAATACGCAACTTGCACTTAAGGGACAACTTGCTGCGTGCATTCAGAACGGAGTGTAAACGGCCGAGAGCAAAGTAGGCCCGCGAACGAACCTGCTTTATGTGCTCTGAAAATGTTAAATGACTATCGAGCGTCACACCTAAATATTTGGCTCGCTTTTCCCAAGGGATCTGCTTGCCAAACATGGTGATCGGCCGAGGAGGGGCGGTGAGCCGACTACGCCGTCTCGTAAAGAGAATGGCTTGGCTTTTATCGGGATTGACTTCGATTCTCCACTTTCGAAACCACTTGCCGAGGGCATCGACTGCGGTTTGGAGGGTGCGAGCGATCGAGTCAGGGCGAATTCCCTTGGAGAAAATGGCCGTATCGTCTGCGAACAGCGCCAACTGTGCCTTTTTACTCTTCGGGATATCGCTGGCGAAGAGGATGAATATGAGGGGGGAAAGCACAGAGCCCTGAGGGACTCCTGCGCGAATAGGGTGGGGGGAGGAAAGTGCTCCTTCAATGCGATAGCGAAAGGTGCGGTTTGACAAAAAGTCTCGTAGGATGAGCACGAGACGATCCGGCACACCGAGTTGGTACAGCTTATATAATAAGCCGTTGTGCCAGACTTTGTCAAAGGCTTTCGCTATATCAAAGAAGACAGCACCAGTCATCGCACCGCGTTGGAACCCAACGCTGATGTGCTCGACAATACGGTGGACCTGCTGCACGCAATAGTGCTGGGTTCGAAAACCGAATTGCTCGTCGGGAATGAGACCCTTTGTCTCGGCATAATCTCTGAGACGCTTATAAATAAGCCTCTCATAGATTTTGCCGAAGACGTTGAGCAGACTGATAGGCCGGTAGCTAGAGGGCTCGCTCTTAGGCTTGCCGGGCTTAGGGATACCGATAACGGTAGCCTGTTTCCAGGCGTGAGGAAAGATATTATTACCCATGGCACCATTGAAGATGATGGTCATGAGCATAATCAAACGGGCAGGGAAAAGTTGGAACACCCTATTGGTGATTCCATCTGAGCCGGGGGCTTTACGGTGTTTTAGACCCTTGATTATCTCGTGCACCTCGTCAGGAGTGACGGGAGGCAAGGGACAATCAGGGTCCTCAACGGGGGGAAGGGAGGCTCTACGTTCGACTTCAGCGTCAACCTCAGAGAGGTGGGCTTCGTCTACTGGTTGAGAGCTGGGTGAGCACTGGGCCTCAAGACTATCGGCAAGGCATTCGGCCTTGTCGATATCATCGAAAGCGATGGTATTGTCTGGGCGTACTAAGGGGGGCATAGAAGCTGTCTCTGAGGACCTGAGTTTCCTCTGTAGGTGCCAGAAGGCCTGATGAGTTGGCTCGAGCTCACTCAACATCTTGTCCCAACGCGTGGAACGCAGTTCCTCTATGCGTTTCTTTACAGATTTCTGCAAATAGCGCATATGGACTTTGTTCAAGCGGCAGGGAAAGCTGCTGTAGGCACGGACAGCCGCGTTCTTCTCATTCATCAGGGCACGTACATCGTCCGGCAGCTTCCAGCGATGGTCCTCCACCGCTGGAACCTCCCTTGAACAATCGTTCAGGACTGATTGTACGTGCTCCGTGAATGAGTCGATCGCAGCTGTCGTGTCAGCGAGAGAGTCAAACTGATCAGGAATAGAGTCTAAGTGGGGAGATGAGGAGGATTTCAGACATTCGCTTACTTTCCTCCAGTCCGTCACCAACCGGGTGGGGAGAGGTTGAGAGGGATCGCGGAGACCTATGCGGGGGGCCAGATTTAAGATCACGGGACGATGATCAGACGTTAGTTCATGTATCGCTTCTATAGAGTCCAACCGAAGGTTGACATTCTTTAGAAGCGCTACATCAAGTACGTCGGGGGAATGAGCGGGGTCGTGGGGATAGTGAGTGGGAGTCATTGGGGCAATGACATCGAAACCCAAAATGGGACAGAGGTCGAACAAGTGTCTTCCTCTAGAAGTGGTGGTGGAACTATTCCAGGAGGTATGTTTGGCGTTGAGATCGCCCGCTATGATAACGGAGTCACTCAAGCCGAACAGAATGGTCAGGTCGTCAGAGAGGGATTGGAAATCCTCTGAAGTGCGGGGGCCGCGGGGGGGGGAGGTAGACCGATACAAGAGTGATCGGCTGGTGACCTGTCATGCCTAAGCGGCAGACAGACACTTCTAATCGCGAGAGAGGGGGAGGGTCCATAGGGATGCAGTATAGGGACGATTTATAGTAAATCATAGTACCACCCTTGTGACACCGAGACCTGTCATTGCGAACTATGCGATAGTTGGCAATCGACGGACTTCGGTGATGGGGCTTCAAGAACGTTTCCTGTAAGAGGAAAACGTCGATATGGTGGTCGCGGAGAAAAGTGGCGATCTCATCGCGTTGGCCTGCAAAGCCATTCGCGTTGAAAAAGCCTAAGTTTAATGATCGGGGTTTGATCCTAGCTATGATTCCTTTATCCATTATTTATTTGAGTTGTTGGAAAAGGAATTCAGAGCTTGCGTAATCTCGGGATACGCATTGAATATATTGATGATCCTGGGCAAATCGCCGACATTTCTGGCGGCGGTTAGCTCAAGAGCCATCTGTCTAGCGCGGGGGGTATAAAAAGCCATAAAAGTGCCAGCAATAATGCTGAACGAGTCAACATTTTGGCTGAGCACTGGCATGGTTAGGGGTATGGTAGGGGGGGGGGGAGCCAAAGCGGCGGGAGGGGAGGCTTTAGGAGCGGGCGCGGACGCGGGTTTAGGGGGCTGAGAGAGAACGGCTGGAGGAGCGCGGGTTCTCGGATCCCTAGGAGCGAGCGGGGGAGGAGGAGGGGGTTGGGAGTACGCCAATGCAGGGAAAGCCTGCTGGTGGTGTAGGGGAAACCACGGGTTAGGTCGCTGCGGACTTAGCCGGGTCGGCATCTGGGAAGATGGGATGGGGAGTAGCGGAGGGCGTTCTCTCTGCTGACGAGCGTCTGCACGCTTGTTCAGCTTTGAGGAGGAGAAGGACTTTGGGGCTTTGGGACAGCCACGGTAATTGGCTGGGTGCCCAGATTCGCCGCATAGCACACAGCTAGGCGGGTCGGTGCACAAAGTACGATCCTTCGAACGCAAACAGTCCGAAGTGCCGTGGTCCCCCAGGCACTTGACGCACCTGGGTTTCGCGTGGCAGTTCCTCTGCGAGTGGCCATACAATTGGCAGCGGTGACACTGACCAATGATGCCACTCTTCCAGGGTTTCTCGATTTCGAAACCCGTGAGGTTACAGATCGATCTGACCTGGAAAATAGGGTGGTACCCCTCGAAATGGGGACAGATAACGAGGACCATGTCGTATGCTTCTCCTGCCCTGGAGCGGTGCATACGATGGACCTCATCCACCGGGATAGATTGCGTTGATTTCCTTGACGGAGAGCTCCTTCGGGATCCTGCGGATCACCACTCTAGTCTGGCGCTCCTCAGGGAGAGTATACGTGTGGAAAGACACGTTCCTCGACCTAAGGAGTTTCGTGAGCTCCCTAAAGTCATGAGACGTAGGGATGCTCACTTTGATACCCTGCTGGGTAGATCGTGCGGCGGTGTAATTGATCCTAAGATCGGTACACCAACGCGAGACGTCTGTCCACTTCCCCTTGTCCTGGATGTACACAGGAGGGGGGGAAGGTGCCTTCTTGGGGACAGAAGACGAAGCGGGGGGGGTGGCGGTGGGGGCAACTGAGGCCGTGGGATCCGCGGTCGGAGGGGGGGGGAGGGATAGCGGTGGAAGCCGCAGAGGGAGGAGTGGGGGAATCACCCACTTTCCTTCCCTTCCTAGTCTGGGCAGAAGAATCAACGCGATTCTTCTTCCTCTTCCTCTTACCTTGGACGGTGGCGAAACCATCGTCCTCAGCGGAGGAAGGGGAAGAGGGAGGGCACGAGGAGGCTGACTGATCCTGAGCAGGTTCAGAGTCGGATACCTCAGAAATGTAAGAGTAGGGAGAGGTGGGTCTCCCGGACACCGGGGAGGTGTCCATAGAGTCACCTGAATCCTCACAAGGAGGGACGGGAGTGGGCTCTAGGGCATCGCTGAAATCAGCGATGCCTGAGACAGAAGGGGAGGGGGAGGGGGGGGTGGGGCCGGACCGCTGAAAAGCGGCTAGACGCGCTTTGAGGCTCTCGTTCCTCAAGACTGCGTCCAGGAACACATCGGGCTCCTTTAGGAGGAGCTCCTTAAGAAAATCGAAAAGGTGCTCTCTATCGAGCGACATGGTCACGACGCGACAACCCTATATCTAACTCCCCGGGTGGGTTGGCCCGGGGATGTGTAAGTCTCCCTGCCGGGTGCAGACAGGGAGGTGTGTACCTACGGTGTGCCCTAAGCTGTGTGTACCCGTCGCCAGTCTTATTGTGCGAACGGGGCCCTAACCAATCTAGCGCGAAGGGTGTAGACACACCCTAAAGACACTAGGTGCAAGCTGTGAAAGGAAGACTGTACACCAGTGCCGACTAGGAGATCCCCCAAGGCCGGTTAACACTGGGACCCGTCCAATTGACTGCCTCACCCCGAAGGGGTTCGGCGGGTGTATTGGGTCAACACCCCACTCGGCTTCGTTGGCACCGTAAGGTTTCCACCGAGGACCACGAAACTGTGGATTTGCCCCGAAGGGGCCTAGTGCAGCTAGACACGTTTCGACGATAACGTTGAAGAAACAATAGTCTTGAGAAAGACTCTTTGGTGATCATAGATCGAGGAATTAATTAAATAAATAATTAATTCCTCGAAGGATCGGACGTAGTCGGGGCGACTACGAAGCGCGCCGCGAGAGCGCAGCGCAGTGACGGGTGGGGAACGATGACTCAGCGAGCCGGGGCAGCGGGAGGGAGCGGCAGCACACAACCGCTCGCAACGGCAGCCAAGCGTCGAATCCCTTTTTGTCGCGTATTTATTTCCAAAATGTGTCAGCTTAAATACTATTTACATCTACTTACAAACTAGGATAACTACTGCCTATGTACAAGTATTGACCAATCAGATCACAGCACCCTGTTGTCAGTTTGTTCCGCAGTGTGTCGCTGCAGGCGCGCGCTAGCGCATCTCGCCGCTCGGAACGCCGAAGTTTATAAATATAGGTGGCACACGTTTGTGCACCAGTATTAATCGAGGCGGCGTCCAGAAAGGTCGTGTGCGCGTTGTCCGACGGCGGCGTGTGGCGTCGCGGTTCCCGTACCGCTGTACTGTTTCTCTGGCAGACCCAAAAGTTCTTCTCAGGACTGTTTGCTTCAGTGTTTCTTTACGGAGTGTCAAAAGGTGCTGGTCAGTGGTGGCTACAAGTTCTTTTCAGAACTGTTGTTTTCACTGTTTCTTTACGGAGTGTCAAAACGTGCTGGCCAGTGGTGGCTACAAGTTCTTTTCAGAACTGTTGTTTTCACTGTTTCTTTACGGAGTGTCAAAACGTGGTGGCTACAGTCCTTTTTTCTGTAATTACGAGTGGCTACTATTTGATCCTGTATGGCCAGCATAAATCCCTCGGTTTCGGGAAACAATTCGCCTCGTTTGAGCCATTCGTTCGACTTAACCTTGTCGACGTGTGGCTGGCTCAGGTAGGCTCGGTGTCTTCCGTGTAGGGCTTTTGCAGACCATGTTGCAATTTTTTGTTGTGTACTAACAATGTGTTCATTTATTTGCGTGTCCCTGTTTTGTAGGTTTAGTGGTGTAAGTTTTTTATCTGTTTCTGTTACTTGTTTGTGTAGTGATGAATGTTCTGATTTGTTATGGAAGTACGCTCTGAGTGAAAGTATCTGTTTGTTGTGTAAATTATGTATGTCTATTAATCCTCTTCCTCCTTTATTATTATTAATTCAGCCGTAGATTGTGTATCATCAGCTTCCACAATCGCCTTTAATTCGTCATTGTCGACCAAAGTCATCAGACGACCGCGAGGTTTATTTTTCAGGTCGAAATTTCCAGAACGGAAGCGAGCAAACCAATAACAAGTGGTGCGTTGGTTTGTAGTGTTAGTTCCGTAAACGTCGTTGATGTTGCGTGCCGCTTGTGCCGCGTTGCTGCCACGACGGTACTCATATTCCATAATTACTCAAATTTTTAACGTATCCATGATGACGAAAAAGATTGAAATGCGATGAAAATGTAACACTAATCAATAAACAAATGACTACTTTTGGAAAAAAAATCCATGTTTTTAAAATAAAATTAATTTGAAATTAGAATTCTTAGCCAAACAAAAATTATTTTGATTTGAAATGGCCAGTACTGCAGAACGGCAATTTCATAGGTAAAGACCTAATATATACATGTATTAATGAATGTAAAGTGTAAGTATATGATGTAAAATGTCTGTAGTACGTAGATACTATACAATGGGTTTAGAAAAATTACAATATATTTGTGTGAAAGTTGTTTATACAATGTGTGAGTCACTTTTTACCACTTTCATATAAAAATTTTGAGTAAAAAAATATTTAAGTAACTGAGTCAAACTTTACAGAAAATGGGCAAAGGATTTCTTTTGATTTCGGCTACTTAGAACTCTCGTTCATTAAATTAAAACAAGAGTAATAAACTTCAGTCCAAAATCAATCCATTTCTTATCAATATTAAAATAAAAAAGTAGCTCATTCATTAGACCATAATTAAAATGATCTTTCATGTTGCGCATTAAAACTTATAGAAATACAGTATTTTAACTGTAAAATTACGTCTTTAAAATCACGTAACTAGCGAAATTGGCAAAATTTAGTATACTTCCTCTTAACATTATAATCTCAGAAAAAGTTTTTTTATGTGATAAAATTACAAATTAACAATTTTCGGACTTTTTCCTCAATTTGTGCTTTGAGACCTTGCCTCTTGCCAAATTTAATTATTCTAGGTCAACAGGAAGTACCCCATAGATTTTGATTTACTTGGGAGTACCGCATAAATGGCCGTATTGTTTTATTGCGTTGACTTAGAAGCTTGATTTTTTTATAACTCCATGGGACCATAGACCTACGTGATACTAATTTCAACTTGATACCTCCACTCGTTCCTGAGAAAAAGGGTCTTGACAGACAGACAGATGGACAGACAAACAGACAGACGGACAAACAAGTGATCCTATAAGGGTTCCGTTTTTTTCCTTTTGAGGTGCGGCACCCTAAAAAACCGGCCAAGTGCTTGCCGGAGCACGCGCAATGATGGGTTCCGAGTTGGGGATGAATTTAACCGGCCCAAGAACAAACTTTACATCGTACTTGAAAAACGTGTTCTTGAGTTGAAATGTATTGGACATTTCCCATACATTTCAACTGCAAACGTAAGTTGGTCGACTATTACTCGTTAACTTGTAAAGCCGCTAGCTGTGATAGTTTTTCTTTCAACAAAATGAGCGCTTTAAAGTTTAATATTTCGCAAACGGATCCCTGAATTGAAAAAGGGATATCACACACCCGCAATAGTTTTCAGCGGCCTATCCAACAACCAACACCCTACACCATGTGATAAACAAGAAAAAAAATCATCCCTAATGTACATGTAGCGGACGCGTCTTTTGAAAGTATACAAGGCCACACACATTCGGGAATCGATTGCTGATTCCCGGCCACCGTAGGCGCGGGCTTGCGGACGACGAGTAATGGGCAGCTCGCCGTCCGGTAAGGAACAGGCCCGGGTCGACGGCGCGTTGTGCTCCACGCGCGCCTCAAAGAGATGTCAGCAGTGACGGGGTCAATTGGGCCGATGCCGCCGGGGTCGCGGGTAGTTCGAAAGAGATACCGTGGCCCTGGCACGGGCAGTTGAAGGAGCATGGGTGGGTTTTAGTCAGTAAAAGTCTGACACGCCCTCCCGCTCTGCCCAGAGCGGGAGAAGTCATATGATGATTTCCCATCCACAAAAAAAAGGCCACACACATTCATAGATTCATAGTGTTATTACACTGTATGCTTTCAGAACGTATAACAAAATGAATTCTCAGAAATTATACACGACTAGCTTTCGCCCGCGGCTTCGCCCGCGTGGATGTCGGGAAATATCCCACGGGAACGTACTACCGGGAATTCCTTCCTTATTCCTTGTCTACTTGTTAAAATTTCAGCTTTCTAGGTCCAAGGGTTAGGGCTGGGCGTTGATGAGTCAGTCAATCATTCAGTCAGTCAGGACTTCTCTTTTTATTTATTATATATAGATAGATAGCTTCTGCCAAAATTCTGAAATTCCTTGCTGCTGATGCATCGCCTGCCCGCGCTATTGTTTCGTTTTTGCTTAGCGTTCTTTCTGACTTTTTTCTTTTTGCTCGGCACCTAAGAGTCCTAGAGTGATGTTATATATGCCTATAGCCTTCCTTAAGAATTGGGCTATCAAATGCAAAAATAATTATTAAAGTCCGCCTGGTAGTTTGAGAGATTAACACGTTCAAACAAACAAAAAGTGTGTGTGTGTCAGCTCCGACGCAGACTGGAGTTTATTCCTGTTTTTTGTGCTGACTTTCTATTTTTCGGTCATTTCTATCGAGCAGGGGAAGAAACCCTTCTTCAATGCATCAATGCTATACAAAAACCAACTTTTAAGGTATAAAGGCACTCGTCTTCTCTACCCGTCTCCCCCTAAGCCCCCTCTCACCCCATCCCCTCTCCCTCTCACCCCCTCATTACATACCCTTCCCGCTAACCTACCCCTACCCCTTTTACTTCCTCTCACATCCCCTTCACCGCTTTCCCCTCCCCTCTACCCTCGCCAACTCCTCCCCCCTCCCCCCTCTCCATACCTCCCCACTCACTATACCCTCCCCTCACTACAACCTCCTATCGCTCTCCACCTCTTCCTGCTCTCCAATCAATCAGTCAAAGTCTCAACTCAATCTCTCTTCAATGAATTAGTGCTATACAAGAAGCAACTTTAAGGTGTAAAGGCACTCGTCACACCCCCCTCACCACATCTCTCACCCCTCACCCTCTCCCTCTAACTCCCTCTCACCCTTCCTCCTCTCCATCTAACCCCTTTCACTTATCTCTCCTTCTCACTTCTCACCACCCCCTCTCATCCTTTTCAACCCCCTCATCGCCCCCTCTCACCACCTCACCCTCCCCATACCCATCCCCACTCCCTCTTCCCTCCTCACCACATCCCCTTCCCGCTAACCTCCCACTTCACCGGTTTCCCCTCTCCCTCTACCCTCAACAACTCCTCTTCTCCCCGTCTTCCCCCTCTCCACCTTCTTCCCCCTCACACCCTCTTATCCCTCTCCCTCTCTTCCCCCTCTCCACCTCCTTCCCCCTCACACTTATTTCCGTTAGATTATAAACTGTCGAAAAATTGTGAACTGCAACAAACCATTTGCAACCTGACGCATTATTTTTCGATTTTTTTAACCGACTTCAAAAAGGAGGAGGTTCTCAATTCGTCGGAACCTTTTTTTTTTTATTATCTTTTTTTATGTATTTTCCCCGATTACTCGAAGATGGCTGGACCGATTTGGATTTGTTTGGTTTTATTCGAGAGGAGATTTATACATCACAGTTGGTCCCATATAAAATTGATTAACTTTGCTTTGGCAGTTTTTGAGTTAGCTTCAATAATACGTATTTTTTCCCCACTTTTATATGGATGATGATCTAGTTTGTTTTGCAGGTAGTGGTATTAGAATTTGTGTGGGGTAGGTACCACAACTAAAAAGTGAAAAATAAAAACTTTTTTACAAAAAAATACAACCGACTTCCAAAAACAACACTACAAAGTGAAAAATAACTTTAATTTCGGAAGTCGGTGGCAAAAAACGAAAATACATTTAACCAGACACCGACTTCCGAAATTAAAGTTATTTTTCACTTTGTAGCGTTGTTTTTGGAAGTCGGTTGTATTTTTTTGTAAAAAGTTTTTATTATAATCTATCCATGGGAAGCTGACAAATTGTGAACTGGTATGAAACTTGCTTGCGATGTAACGCACCTTGCGCTAATACTAAATAGCCTGCCTAGCAGCGAGCAACTTGGCGGGGTTCGCTCGGCTCGCGCGCGGTTGGTCACGGTTCTACCTTTTTTTTTTTTTTTTTTTTTTTGACGCTGAGAAATGCTTTATGCATCCCCGCTCGTGGGGGACGAGACGGGGTATGTGGGACTCCTGTCGGAATGACAGTATACCCACTAAAACTCAGCAGTGTTCCCACATCGCCGTGATGGGAGGGCCATGGGAAACCGGCACAGCCTTTACGTCCACAACCCTCCCGGCGTATGCCCGCCTGGCTGGCGGGCCCCGCGTGCCCCCCCGGATGGGGGCTACGGGAATGACCGGGAACACCTGGCCATTCCCGTCCGACACTGGTGGGGGCCTGTGCAATACAGGCAAGGATGCCCCCACACCCGTTGCCTGCTGGCCCCCACCTGGGAGGAGTCGTCTGCTCCGACCCCTCCTCCGCCTTCGGAGCGGCGCCGCGTGAGGGTCGTCCTCCCGCGCGCGCTCCGCCGCCATTTCGGCCGCTTTCGGAGGATAGGGAGAGCGGCCGACGTCATACCGACACTCCTCTTCCCCTGCGGCCCCACCGCGTCCGCCATCAAACGGTGGCGGCCCCGTCAAGGCCGCGGAAGGTAGGGAGAGCGGCGCACCGCAATACCGGCACTCCTCTCCCGCCGCGGCCTCCAATCCTCAGTCGCGATGCCTCACATAAGACACCGCAGCCCGCCTCAGTTGCGGTGTCGCCCATACGGCCACCGCAACCTACCCGCTGGCCGCTACGTCGTCGGCTTATCGGCAAAAGCCCTGACGAGCGGCCCCCGCTCGGGTTCCTCTTCGCTTCACCGTGGGTGACCAAGCCATGGCTACTGAGCCCCCCCGCCTCGACAATGCGGGAACCCTTCGGGGGGGGGGGGGGTCACGGTTCTACCTAACCTAACCCATTTCACACAGTTCACCATTTTTCGACAGTTTATAATCTAACAGAAATAATACCTAGTACTTGGGCAACCGAGCTCTGCTCGGGTGAAAATAGAGAAAACGAGTATTCCCAGAAATGAGATATTAGTAGATCTATTTTGAATAAGGCATCTATTGAAAAAAAAAAAATATCAGCGAAGCGAAATAACTGTTTGTTATTGCTTAAACTCATAAATTACATAATTATTACGAAAAAATACCACCCTGTACTTTTATGGTTTCAATCAATAGGGTAATCATAAGGATCAAAGCTCTCTAACAAACCTGATACATTAAATGAAAGGAAAACCATGACATCTTAACTTATAAATTAAATAGCACAAGATAGCACTTTTACTGAAAGGGCCATCAGATTACAGAAGTTAGTAGCTGCAGAAAAATGACACTTCTACTGTAATTTTTACTGTAACTTCGCTATCAAATGGGAACATTTGTTAACGAAATGTTAGTTAAGAAGTGTCATTTTACTGCAGCTGATTAAAAGTCCGAGCATAGTTAACAATTATCTTTGACGTCATTTATTTATTAAAATGACGAAGAACTATTTAGATAAGAAGATTGCAATGGGCTGTTTTTTTGAAAATTACTGGAAATTAATTCCTTAATAGAATAAATTCGTATATCCAACAAAATGGAGCTCATTTCGAGCAACTAATTAGTGAGTTTACCCTTTTTTTTCATTCAATTAAAATAAGTTAAGATTTTATGGTTTTTGTTTCATTTCATGTATCATGTTTGTTAGAGAGATTTGTTCCTGATTGACCCTATCGGTAGATGCCATAAAAGTACAGGGTGTTATATGTATACACAAGCGAAATTACAGCTTTCTAGTACTAACAATCTCTGAGCTAAGCCGCGGACAGACAGATAGACGGACGGACGTGGCGAAACTATAAGGATTCCTTGTTGACTACGGACCCCTAAAAGTAACAAAAAAAAAAACGAAAAAAACGTAAAAGTAACGTTCGGCCGCCCAGCGCATGCGCTGTGTAACTTGTAGTGCACGCAAGAACGCATTCTCTCGGCGGTGACGGCCGGAATAGAAGTACATAGGCTGGACGCCCATGGTGACACTTTCACCTTAAGCTGGCCTAGCGTACTAAGAAGTTTGAATAGAATCAGAGGCCAGCCTACACTAGTTGTGTTACGCATGACATGCGACCGTAGTGCGAACTGTCATCAACTTTTAGTCTACGTTTATGAATGATTAATTCCGAGAACACGCAAAGACGTTATAAACTGGGTAAATGGGTCAGCGCGAGCAATCTGCAGAGGCGTCGGCGAACGTCGTCGCTACCCCCCTCCCCCCCCGCGCCGCGGACCGTGGACCCCGCGCCCCGCTCCTAGAGCCCCTCCAGCTAAAACGTTGACATAGTGAAATGCAATTTTCCACTCAGTTCGTCTGCCGGGACGAGCCTACAATAGCGGAGCTATCGCCACACGTCCCTAACCTGCCACGCTACGGAACCGACAATATTATTTTATGTATTTTCCGGTGGCAATTCTCGAACCGAACGTTTACAATAGCTTCAAAGCGATTGTTGAGAAATTCAGTGAATTTCATCCAAAATATATCTGGCAGCTCTACGTTCGGCTACAATATATCTGGCAGCTCTACGTTCGGCTACAATATATCTGGCAGCTCTACGTTCGGCTACAATAAAATGCTCTAACCTAATTTATTATTCAGAATGGTTGCACCAATGCTGTGAAATCGATGCCCTATAATATTAGACGGGGGAAAAGAAATGGTAGCAAATGTCCGGAATGCGACAAGACTGGCGCGAGCAGAGTGGGCCCCGGACTATTGTTAGCACAGAACACGGACCTGCGTGTGTTAGATAAATGTAATTATTGTGTGTCTAATATTTAAATATAAATACTTGAGATTACCTTGATTCCGGAAGTTAGTTCGGTTGTGGTTAAAATCATCGAATCATTGTAAAACAACCTTTAGATTATTAGAATAACTGTTTGTTGGATATTGACATCTGTCACATTTACGAAGCTTAAGACCAATGTAGAAGTATCTAATTTGATTAGTTATTGTGTTTACAAAATATACCACTCTTAACTTGTCAAAATCGTACATATGTTATTACTATAAATAATTAAATAATATTTGATAGTAACTGTAGTATATCTTAGAATTTATATTGCTATTTTAATATAATAGGTTGTTTGAAACGATTGATACAATACTGTCAGTTGATGTTTGATGGGAAGGGATAAATGGAAGGGGTGGAAGGATATAAAAAGGATTGTAATGACATTCTCGAGGCAGTTGCTCCTCGCGTCGTGAGGAACGACGTGCTTCACCGCGACCTCGGGATTGAGAGCCTGGACGAGTTTGTGGGCCGCCTAGCGAAGGGAATGTTCGCGCGTGCCGACGCGTCTGCTTGGCCCCATGTCAAGCAGATAGCGCCGTGGCATGCGCGCCCCCCTGACGCGAGGCCCCTACCCCGCGATTTACTTGCGGACGGTGACCCCATCTCCGCACCGGATTGACCTCCAAGTGAGTCGCTCCCGGCTACACGCGGCTCACTTGTGACACTAATGCTTTCACCACATATTACATACGCTGTCACGTGATGCGTGCTAGGATAATTTAGGCGTGTCGCGTGACAAACTACAGACACTCACCTCTAAACAGGCGCAGAGACACACACGTTGAGGCGCCGTGCGGGCGGCGACTCGCGTAAGATACCTGGGTGACGTCACACAGTTCAATGTCACCCATACACTCAGTACACGGTCTCCCTAACCCGTGCCAGGCTCGGCTAGCTCTGAAAGTGGGGCGGGCGGGAGCCATCCACCCCATCCGTAGGAACGTCGAGTCCGCGTCTCTGTCGCTGGTCGCTCTCTGCTGGGCTTCACGCATGTAGGTGTGTGTTCCACCCGGTAGGGGTTGACCGCCGGGACGCGGTGAAGAAAGCGGCAGTATGCATATGTCGTGACGAGCTTACGGATACATATACAGATTACTGTTTACATGGGCGTGTTAATGCAGCACGCCCAAACATACCATTGCCAGTGGCAAGCAGAAGGAGAGGCCCGTTGTTACGGGCCGCAGTATAGCCTCCGCGGCAAGGGGGCATATGCCCCGGTTCCGCACGCCACGCCCCTTGCGGGGCGTCGCGACATCTCATCGGTCTCGAGGCAGTTGCTCAGTGGATGTTCAAGTGGCTAGTGCTAGTGCCGTTGTGATGTGAAATATATCTACCAGGTGTCATGTAAGTTACGTAATTTCATATTATACCTTAAATATTGTTATTATGTTGCTACGAGTATTATTCTGAGTGATAGAATTAACTGTTTGAGATAACTATAAATTGTGGAAATATAAGAAATGTGTTGATAGATTACTATAATACTGTTTCCATGGAGTTTCTTGTCTTTCTTCTCCATGAAGACCTAGTTTTGCGAACGGACAATAGCTTTCTCATTAAAGATGAATAATTATTGACAAGCTAATTGAAATAATAAATATCTAGTCTTGTCTTTCTGTGCTTTTCTTTATGAAATCCTTCCCTTACACACCATATTCATAATACTTTCATACACAATAAATAACCAATAACCATTCTGACATTTAAGGTTTGCTATTTGTATAGTAGCTATATAAATGCTTATAATTATATATTATATCAAATCTAACATCAGAAGTGGGATAGTGCTCAGTCTCACATAACATATTTCTAATGAATTTTATTTTGCTATTTTCATGATCAACGTTGGAGCAATCGTGTTCTGCTGGAAACCATTGGTAACGGCGGGTCGTTAACTCAACCCTCATCATAACGATGAAAACGTGCTGAGAATTGTATGGTCGAAAAAAAAATGCAAGTGTTCACGGAAAGTTAATTTAAAATTGTTAATATTATTGCTCTGTTGATCACAAATTAATTTAAAAAATGGCTTTGGAGGAAACTTTTCAAAACTGAAGTTGGTAATGTCATAAAGTAAATGAAACATAATTGTATTTTTATATTATGAAAGAAATAGCGAATATCACATAAAAGGTTGAAGGTTATTAATAATCAGCTTTATTTTATTTTTCACTTTCAAAATGCTTACTAATAGTATTGTTAAAATAAACTTATAGTTTTGTCGGAACTGATCTGTGTTTCTTGATAATTTTGATTTGGCTTATCATTATAACCTTTTACTAAAAAGTAAGGTACCAATAGAGTGACCATATTAAATATTTGCAATTATTTAATAGAAAATGTAATAAGGATGATCAATACAATTTGCAATGATATTGTCAGGTTGACCGAGCAGTATATTGTTTTGATTACTTATTTAATTAATACTAAAAGAGCTTGTCTTGACTGTTGTCTGGCATTCACTGACTGCGGGTGATTTAGCTTCACCGATGGCGGGTGTTTGGCCACATACAGTAAGATGTGATTAAGTTTCACACTATTGTTTTTGTATAATGATAATTATCTTGTACTTCGAGATCGAAATACATGTTAGTATGGCCGTATTAGATAATTATAATTAGCTGACTGTGACTATGACTGTGAGTGTTTCCGCTGGTCGGTCATTTGCTTGGTGCAAGTCTATCCCACTGGCAGCGGGTGGATGGGACTTGACACGTCTAGGCAATTGGCAAAACAAAACAAAAATGACAATGACAATGACAAAACCAAAGTAAATTACAATTGTAGAAAAACGGTATCTAATGTACTTCGAGAGCGAAGTACTTGTCAGTATGGCCGTGTTAGATAAATGTAATTATTGTGTGTCTAATATTTAAATATAAATACTTGAGATTACCTTGATTCCGGAAGTTAGTTCGGTTGTGGTTAAAATCATCGAATCATTGTAAAACAACCTTTAGATTATTAGAATAACTGTTTGTTGGATATTGACATCTGTCACATTTACGAAGCTTAAGACCAATGTAGAAGTATCTAATTTGATTAGTTATTGTGTTTACAAAATATACCACTCTTAACTTGTCAAAATCGTACATATGTTATT
Organism: Cosmia pyralina; assembly: GCA_946251885.1. NCBI lineage: Eukaryota > Metazoa > Arthropoda > Insecta > Lepidoptera > Noctuidae > Cosmia > Cosmia pyralina. The sequence continues at coordinate 349,330 of OX276348.1, read as the reverse complement.
ACTATAAATAATTAAATAATATTTGATAGTAACTGTAGTATATCTTAGAATTTATATTGCTATTTTAATATAATAGGTTGTTTGAAACGATTGATACAATACTGTCAGTTGATGTTTGATGGGAAGGGATAAATGGAAGGGGTGGAGAAGGATTGTAATGACATTCTCGAGGCAGTTGCTCAGTGGATGTTCAAGTGGCTAGTGCTAGTGCCGTTGTGATGTGAAATATATCTACCAGGTGTCATGTAAGTTACGTAATTTCATATTATACCTTAAATATTGTTATTATGTTGCTATTATTCTGAGTGATAGAATTAACTGTTTGAGATAACTATAAATTGTGGAAATATAAGAAATGTGTTGATAGATTACTATAATACTGTTTCCATGGAGTTTCTTGTCTTTCTTCTCCATGAAGACCTAGTTTTGCGAACGGACAATAGCTTTCTCATTAAAGATGAATAATTATTGACAAGCTAATTGAAATAATAAATATCTAGTCTTGTCTTTCTGTGCTTTTCTTTATGAAATCCTTCCCTTACACACCATATTCATAATACTTTCATACACAATAAATAACCAATAACCATTCTGACATTTAAGGTTTGCTATTTGTATAGTAGCTATATAAATGCTTATAATTATATATTATATCAAATCTAACACGTGCTGCGTTACAGAAGAGCAGCCCGCACACGCACGTTGCACGCTGGCCGTGTTGTCTGCGCCTCCTGAGCGAGTCTGCAGCGTGACGTTCTTGTTACATCGCCGGTGGCCGCGTGCCTTCACTTGAATCTATTATATGGCTGCAATTTCACTCTCGGTACATATCAGACATTTAAACTGTTCTAGACACACCGACTGATTTACTGTAGCAATTTCGCTTTATAATTCAAAAGCCGTTCGTGTCTGCCTTACATTTTATTTTGACTGAGATCAGCAACAACCCGGAATGGCATCTAAAATAACTAATCGTTGTATATCTTCATGAACACTTTAATAAAAGCCTTCGTCACACAAGGACGGTTTCGTTTCGCCGGCGACAGTTTATTTTCGCTATCTGTGTCCATTTCCAAGTCGTTGTGTATCTGTAATTAGGCTGTATTAAGACGACAGCGGGCGGGGGGTGTGCCGGGCGCGGAGGATGTTCATTTGCATAGTGTCGCAGAATGTCCGGTGCTGTGCACTTGCTTTATTTTCGTAGCAACATTTGCATAGTGTCGCAGAATGTCCGGTGCTGTGCACTTGCTTTATTTTCGTAGCAACATTTGCATAGTGTCGCAGAATGTTCGGTGCTGTGCACTTGCTTTATTTTCGTAGCAACATTTGCATAGTGTCGCAGAATGTCCGGTGCTGTGCACTTGCTTTATTTTCGTAGCAACATTTGCAAAGTGTCGCAGAATGTCCGGTGCTGTGCACTTGCTTTATTTTCGTAGCAACATTTGCAAAGTGTCGCAGAATGTCCGGTGCTGTGCACTTGCTTTATTTTCGTAGCAACATTTGCATAGTGTCGCAGAATGTCCGGTGCTGTGCACTTGCTTTATTTTCGTAGCAACATTTGCATAGTGTCGCAGAATGTCCGGTGCTGTGCACTTGCTTTATTTTCGTAGCAACATTTGCATAGTGTCGCAGAATATCTGGTTCTGTGCAGTTGCTTTATTTTCGTCGCAACATTTGCATAGTGTCGCAGAATGTCCGGTGCTGTGCACTTGCTTTATTTTCGTCGCAACTTTTCAGCAGACGTAGGTCAAGACGCGACTGTTCACTGAACAAGAATATAAAGTCTGAAATGAACCACACGATTCGTCCTGTGACTACCTATTACGAGTAGGTATACCTACCTACTACTTGGGAAAGTCATTGCAGTCCCTGATGTTATAACATTAGGGACCACAATGACATTCCCAAGTAGCACATTTGCGATGAATAAGGTCATAAATAAGCTATATTACAGTCTACAGCTTTTATGCAGATGTACTTAAGGATAAGACGAGTCTATAGACCGTATTAAGAAAAGATTAATTATACACTGTTAAACAGCATCTAGATAAAAAGAAACATAAAGTCTAAGTTTTTGGAAGTTGGTTAAAAAATAAAATAAAATCCTGACTGACTGACTGACTGACTCATCAACGCCCAGCCCACCCTTGGACATAGAAAGCTGAGATTTTGCATGCATGTTTCTTTATAATACTCATATAGACAAGGAATTAGGAAGAATTTTTCGAAACTTGACCTAAAAGAGTAAAATAGGGGATGAAAGTTTGTGTAGAATATAGTCATTTTTGTAGTTTAAACCATGAAAATTGGAATTTAGTATTCTGGAAACCACGTGTTTTAGCGTGTTTGGAAAATCATGTTCTAAGGGGGGAAGAAGAGTGATGAAAGTTTGTGAGGAAAAAATCGGTATTAAGCCTTTTATTTAGAATTAATTACAAATGGTGTGTTTTGATTTTTTTGGAAAATCATCACCTAGGGCTAACTCATCATGGGCTCAGTCCGATTTGCGCCATCGCTAAAGACACTTTAGTAATTCAGAAAACAATAACTTCACTAAGCCCCGTACCTGTAATTATTTAAGGTAACAATTTTTTTAGAATAGCCTCGGATTTGGGAATAAAGAGGATTTATATTTTCGCTTTAAAGTTGACTTCAAAATTGGCATGCAAGTTGGTAATTTTCCGTTCCTATCGGAACGGAACGGAACCGTTTTCTGAAATCCTAAAACCAAACAAAAGTAACGGAATATATAACTATGTTCCGTTACTATTGTTAGGATTTAGGATTTATTATCCTCTAGCAATCATATATCAATCCGCGCGCCGCTCCTCGGATACTACCTATACAGATAGTGACGTCAAAAAGAAAAATCAGAATTCCTCATTCCCAGGGGTATTCGCAAATATCCCATGTATGTTCCGCGGTTTTTTGTGGTGTTCGAGTTAGTTTTGTTTTTGTAATTGTTTACAGTTTTCTGACGGTAGAGCTTCAAAAATTCATAAGTATAAAGATACTTATGAATTTTTGAAAAAAGTTTCAGTGTGTATTTTTCAGATTGTTTTTGTGACAATGTCGTCTTGTACTTTCATGTCACAAAAAAAAGTGTAAAATTCACACTACAAAAAAGATATGAATTCTTAAAGGTCCACCGGCAGAAAACCTGAATATTTACAAAAACAAAAATAACTCGAAACTACAAAAAATGACGGAACATACATGCGGTATTTTCGAATACCTTGGGAATTCAGATTTTTCTTCTTAACGTCACTATTTGGAGCACCCTGTATAAGCAGTGCAAGAAGACATTGTTTACCTGGATTAACACAAAAGTACTGAAAGTACTGCGGATACTTTTAACAACGCGATAAAAAAATACGGCCATTTATAATACTTAATAATAAATAATAATTAATACTCATAATTTGATACTCGCAAGTAAATCAAAACCTACATAGGGTAGGTACTTTCCGTTGCGCTATAATCATGAAATTTGGCGAGAAGCGAAATAAGAAAAAAAAAAGAAAAAAACGTAAAGGAAAAAGTCCGAAAATCGTTCATTTGAGCATGGTTTTCAACTACAATATTATGTATGTTTTAGGGATAAATTCTTTCAACTACGGAACCCATTTTTTCACAGTGTGTGGTTCCACACACACTTGGCTGGTTTTTTTTAACGTCGGTGTGTGTTTAAATCTCTCGCGAGTTATTAAATTAATAATGTGATTAACTATGGACATTAAAACTAAGAAATAATAAGTAAATACTTAGTAGTACTTAAATAAAAAAAAAGTAGAATGCGCTCCGAGTTAATTATTCTATAATCGGGCAAAAGCTAGTTCAATATAATTATGCATAATCTATATATATATATATATATAAAACAAAGTCGGGTTTGTTCGAACACTTAAGTGGACCAATTTTCAAGGTATTTGATTTGTTGTATTTGTCTCCGTCCCGAATAGCAGAATAACTATCATTTTCTCATACATTGGACAGGGCTGTCGGGAATCTTTCATTCTATTTACTCGTAGAATTCCAAATTCAAATTAATTTTATAATCAGTTGTTCATTTGTTTTCCCGCCGTTCGATTTATTGAAATTTGACAGGACATCTGGCGGGTCAGCTATGTATGCTATGCTAAAATAAAAATCAATTGCCACTTCACAACGGATTAATACGGATTTAACGGATATTTGACTAATTCTTTTTTGTTGTATTTGTAATTGTCAGGACATGGTTTGTATGAAAGAAACTTCTACACAGTTTATTGTTACAGAGTTAAATTACTAACACTACCTACTGTACTAAATATGTGGAGATTTGATAAAAGTAACAACCCACTATCCCAATTTATTTGGGATCAGCGCAACATGTCCCTTTTTTCCATACTTCTCTATTAGTCGTCATCTCGCTAGTCATAGTCCCTTCCTTTAGTTCTTTCCTTCTTTATAGTTTCTTGTCCCTTTCTAGCCATATCATCTTTCACACAGTCCATTCATCGTTTCTTTGGTCTTCCCCTACTCTTATAGTCATCGAAATTCATACTCCAAACAATTTTTTTTTTCAAATTAATTAACTCCAATTAATCTTTTTCATATTTTTGACTTATTTACTTTAAATTTATATCACTTTTGAGCAGAAAATCTTAGTTCAATTCTTAAAATATAAATTAAGTTTTCCTACACAATTCAAAGTGTTCTCAGCTTGTGCCTTCGGGAACTTCGCGCGTTTACATTAGAATTTTCATAGCTAAGACAGGACAACTTCTGTCGGGTCAGCTAGTAAAATGTCAAAAGCCTCTTTATTTCATGCAAACATAATGATAACGTACGATTAAATGATTTTTCAAAGTAACCATCAGGCTCATAATTCATGCATTAGGTCTAAGGGACATATTTACAGTCCGCTGGCGGAATCGCTATAGATCACACACTCACAGTTCTTTTAAGTTTTTGGATTAACGACAATGCCAGCCGTGGGATCCCGGAGTGTGTGGCCTGTTATCGGTGCAGGTCTGCATCGACAGGTACCGGCCGGACAGGTGATCTCAAGTGTGTGGCCTGTTATCGGTGCAGGTCTGCATCGACAGGTACCAGCCGGACAGGTGATCTCAAATGTGTGGCCTGTTACCGGTGCAGGTCTGCATCGACAGGTATCGGTCTTACAGTCCGTGATCTCAAGTGTGTCGCCTGTTACCGGTGCAGGTCTGCATCGACAGGTACCAGCCGGACAGGTGATCTCAAGTGTGTGGCCTGTTACCGGTGCAGGTCTGCATCGACAGGTACCGGCCGGACAGGTGATCTCAAGTGTGTGGCCTGTTATCGGTGCAGGTCTGCATCGACAGGTACCAGCCGGACAGGTGATCTCAAATGTGTGGCCTGTTACCGGTGCAGGTCTGCATCGACAGGTATCGGTCTTACAGTCCGTGATCTCAAGTGTGTCGCCTGTTACCGGTGCAGGTCTGCATCGACAGGTACCAGCCGGACAGGTGATCTCAAGTGTGTGGCCTGTTACCGGTGCAGGTCTGCATCGACAGGTACCGGCCGGACAGGTGATCTCAAGTGTGTGGCCTGTTATCGGTGCAGGTCTGCATCGACAGGTACCAGCCGGACAGGTGATCTCAAATGTGTGGCCTGTTACCGGTGCAGGTCTGCATCGACAGGTATCGGTCTTACAGTCCGTGATCTCAAGTGTGTCGCCTGTTACCGGTGCAGGTCTGCATCGACAGGTACCAGCCGGACAGTCCGTGATCTCAAGTGTGTGGCCTGTTACCGGTGCAGGTCTGCATCGACAGGTATCGGTCTTACAGTCCGTGATCTCAAGTGTGTCGCCTGTTACCGGTGCAGGTCTGCATCGACAGGTACCAGCCGGACAGTCCGTGATCTCAAGTGTGTGGCCTGTTACCGGTGCAGGTCTGCATCGACAGGTATCGGTCTTACAGTCCGTGATCTCAAGTGTGTCGCCTGTTACCGGTGCAGGTCTGCATCGACAGGTATCGGCCGGACAGTCCGTGATCTCAAGTGTGTGGCCTGTTACCGGTGCACCCAGTGCACCCAGTACCCAGCAGTGCGCTTTAGTTTAGGCACTAAATATTGTTACACCCAGGACCCACCAGTGCGCATTAGTTTAGGCACTATATATTGTTGCACCCAGGACCCACCAGTGCGCATTAGTTTAGGCACTATATATTGTTGCACCCAGGACCCACCAGTGCGCATTAGTTTAGGCACTATATATTGTTGCACCCAGGACCCACCAGTGCGCATTAGTTTAGGCACTATATATTGTTGCACCCAGGACCCACCAGTGCGCTTTAGTTTAGGCACTAAATATTGTTACACCCAGGACCCACCAGTGCGCATTAGTTTAGGCACTATATATTGTTGCACCCAGCAGTGCGCTTTAGTTTAGGTACTATATATTGTTGCACCCAGCTCCCAGCAGTGCGCTTTAGTTTAGGCACTAAATATTGATGCACCCAGTACCCAGCAGTGCGCTTTAGCTTAGGCACTAAATATTGATGCACCCAGCTCCCAGCAGTGCGCATTCCTAGTTCCTAGTTAAAAGGTATGGTTTCCGCACTTAGTCCTTCATGTGGACCATTGTGCGTGGGCCATAGCGGCCTTCGGGGGGGAGTGGGGGGTTATTCCAACCAACCCACCTCATTCCAGAAGTCGATCAAGTCTCCAAGTCTGTTCAAAACATCTGCGAAAGATCTGGGTGTTCCAAGAGTTTTAGTTCTAATCTGGGTGACGCCTGTGCAATCAAAAAGCACATGCGTTACGGTTTCCTCAGCCTCCAGGCAGGCCCTGCACAGAGGACTGTCCGTTATTCCCATTGTGTGGAAGTGTTTGTTTAGTGAGCAGTGTCCTGTGATAGTTCCCGTCACCAGGCGCAAACTATGCCTGTCCAGGCGTAACAGACGTCTGGTTAGCTTGCCATCTATAGATGGCATGGCCTCCCTAGACTGCCTGCATCCTGGTGTCGAGGACCACCAACTCTCCGCCTGTGTATGAGTGGACTCCTGTAGCCACCTGCGTAACTGGTTTAAGGGGATGGGTACAATTGGTTCAGGTCCACAGACTGACGTGCTAGATGCTCTCCTAGCTAAATCGTCAGCTGCGTCGTTACCCAGTGATCCGCTGTGTCCTTTTATCCATTGCAGTGTCACAGTATTGCGGTTAGATACCGCTATACGCTCCAGTGCAATGTGGCATTCTAGTGTAAGTCTCGAGGAGATGTGTTTTCTCTGTAAGGATTGGAGTACGGAGGCACTGTCGGAGAGTATACGTATACGAGTATCCGTAACTCTCCTTGCCTCTATGGCGTAAGCCGCTTGAATAATACCCACACACTCTGCCTGGTAGACAGTGTTGAACATTCCCAGCGAGCTGGATATGTTAATGTTAAGGTCGTATGAGAAGACTCCGACTCCGGTTCCGGAGTCGGTCTTAGATCCGTCGGTGTATACTCTCAGCTCTTGCGGGCCTGAGTAGTCACACCGTTCTTCTGTGAGTATTATGTTATAGTTCTTTTGAAAGTAGTGTTGTTTCGGTGCTCTATCGCATGGTGACGCCATCATTGGTTGTAGTTTGATCGCGTCCTCCTTTATGCGTGTATGCTTGATTCTAGAATCATTACTCAAGGTTCCTGCTATATGGAGCCTAAAGGCAGCCAGGGCTGCCTCCTCCCGCACGATAAGGTGCAGTGGCGGCAATCCCAGCATTACCTGTAGTGCGGCCGTGGGTGCCGTTCTTATGCAACTAGTGATCGCTACGCATGCGAACCGCTGCAGCTTTTCGAGATCTCTACGGGCTGTGCTCAAGTCTGTCCTGGGCCACCAGACTAGTGAGCCATATGTGATGATTGGTCTGATAACAGTGGTGTATAGCCAGTAAGTGACCTTGGGGCCGATCCCCCAATTCCTGCCGAGCAAACGCTTGCATTGCCACAGGGATATACTGGCTTTTGTGATGATGTAGTTGGTATGTTTAGCCCAATTCAGCTGTTTGTCCAAAAAGATGCCCAGGTATTTGGTTTCAGTTGATAGGCTTAGGGTAGTTCCAAAGAAACGTGGTAGTTGTAATGTTGACAGCTTCCTCTTTTTTGTGAAGAGAATCAGCTCGGTTTTTGTGGGATTCACTGATAGTTTGTGTTTGCTGCACCAGTCCTCTACTATTTTCAAAGCTTGGCGCATAAGATTACATAAGGTGTTTTCGTGGGTGCCATTTATTATTATGGTTAAATCATCGGCGTAGCCTACGGTGTAATATCCTTTGTCATTGAGGGTTTTAATGAGGCTGTCAACAACCAGGTTCCATAACAGCGGAGAAAGGACTCCCCCTTGCGGGCATCCCTTTGCCACAATGGCCCTTGTGCTGTCGTTCACTGTTACCTGCACAGCTCTTAATTTGAGCATGTTGGTGATCCAACCTCTTAGTGTCAAGTCTATGCCATGTCTGTCGAGGGCCATGTTGATGCTGTCAAACATGGTTTTGTCAAAGGCGCCCTCTATATCAATGAAGGCAGCCAATGATGAGCATTTGTGGTCCACTGCGCATTCAATTTTGGATACTACACTGTGCAGTGCAGTTTCAGTTGATCTGCCAGTGGAGTATGCATGCTGTTGTTTATGGAGTGGTTTTACCCGAAGAGGTCCATCACGGATATACCTGTCACAGAGTCTCTCGAGAGTTTTCAGTAAAAATGATGTGAGGCTTATAGGTCTATAAGCCTTAGGTTGTGTATAGTCGGGTTTTCCAGGTTTGGGTATAAAGATGACTTTCACTTCGCGCCATGCAAGGGGTGTGTATCTGAGTGCAATGCAGGCTCGATATATCTCTAACAGCCATGGTGTCAAAAGATCCCCTCCCCACTGCAGTAAGGCTGGGAAAATGCCATCCAGTCCTGCAGCCTTATATGGCTGAAAGGAGTCGATAGCCCACTTTATCCGGTCTTTTGTTACTATGTTGTGTGCTCTAGACCAATCTTGCTCCGTTGGGGTCCATTCCGATTCACCCTCCCACGTCCTGTCCTCTAAGAGTCTACAGTCTGGAAAGTGGGTCTCAAGAAGGACCTTGCTAGTTTCTTGGTCGGTCGTTGTGTATGAATTATCGGGTTTTTTCAGCGCGCCAAGAGTTCGGTCCTGATCGGTTGATAGGATCTTTCTTACCCTTGCGGCTTCATTATTTGTCTCAATTGATTCGCAGAATCTCCGCCAGGCGGTTCTCCTGGCATTTCTGATCTGCTTCTTGTATTTGTATTGTGTCTCTTTGTATATCTCCCAGTCATCCGGGAGTCTAGTGTTTTTTGCTCTGTTGAATTGTCTACGTAATGCATCTCTGAGTTTACTAAGTTCAGCATTCCACCAGGGGTTTCTCTCACCCTTGGTTTGTGGCTCTCTTAGTTTACAGCATGCATAGTATGCTTCGATTAGGTATTCTGATAATTTTGTCACGGTATATTCCAGTTGTGCCTGGTCTCTTATGGTTACCTGTGATAAGTGTCTAACTAGTAGTGAGGCTAGGAGCTGTTTAAACCTGGGGACATCAGTGCGCCGCGGGTTTCGCCTCGATGTGGGTTTCCTTGTGTTGGTTGTTAGTGTAAAGCGGATCCTTCTATGATCTGAGCAAGAAGGCTCGTCCGACACGTGCCAGTTTGCAATAAAATTAGCCGCGTTTTCTGTAGCGAGTGTTAAGTCAATTATTGTCTGACCTCGAGCTGTGACCCAAGTGGGTTCTGAGCCGCGGTTTACAATGTTAAGATTAGTAGAGAATAAGTAAGTGGATAATACCTCTCCTCTGGGGTTCGATGCGTCGCTGCCCCAGAGTGGATGGTGGGCATTTGAATCGGTGCAAATGATGAGGTCCAATTTTGCGTGCTCGCAGTGCTGCACCAGGTCGGCCATCTCCTTCGGAGGACACTCAGCATCCTCCCCCGGCATGTAGACCGAGGCCAGTACAACATCTGGTATATCGCCTACAGTATTGAGCCTGATAGCTGTCAGGTCTCTGGAACAGAATTGGGTAAGTGGTGTGATGGGAATGTCTTTAGGTATGTAAGCACAGGTTCTTGGTTTTTCTGAGCCATGTGTGTTGAGAATTAGCTTACCTCCGATGTTACCGAGGCCGCATATTCTCTTATTTCTGATCCACGGCTCTTGGATCAGAGCTATAGTCTGGGGCTTTACCTCCAGCGCCCAGCGTAAACTAGCCGTGGCAGTCTGGCTATGCTGGAGGTTAGTTTGGATGATACTGAGGGTTGTTGACGGTGGCAAGGTGGGGCTAGTCGGAGATGGATCCATCTGATGATCTACCCCCTACCCCCTCCCTGTTCTGGTCCTCGTGTGGATCGCTCGGCGACGAAGCTAGAAGCTTTTCGCTCCAACCGGGCGATGTAGGCTGAGTCGGCTCATCGTCATCCATTGCCGCACGAGCCATGACCTCCTCCAACTGTGCCATTTCCGCGTCCTCTGTCCGTGTCGTCGTCTGTGTCGTTGTCCGTGTCGTCGTCTGTGTCGTTGTTACGTTCGTGCTGTCAGTCTGGTCGCCAGAGGGTTGGACCGTGGGCCAGAAGCGCAAGTATATCGACCCAAGTAGGTACGATATCCGTCGCTCCCTGGCCCAGACCCTATCAACATCCTCCAGTGGCACACCCAGGGTCAAAAAAGTCCCGTAGTTGTCGCCACCGACGGTTGTTGCCCTATATAGGGACCACCTGGCGATGTCGTACCAGGTATTCTGACGAATCAGAATACCTTGGAGCCGGGCTACGTCACCTGTATAACGAGGGACGAAGAGCGCGGCTCGGGCACGGGTGGGTACGTCTGCTTGTCTCAGTACTGTCAGTGTGTTTTCAGTGTCCGGTAGTTTAATTTTCGGAGCATTTTGAGTCAGCCAGGTTAGGGCGTTTTCGTCTTCGCACCATATCTGCACCGTGCCCTCGGCTACCCGTGGGTATCCGCGGAAGGCCGGGAGTGGTGCTGTCGAATCCGTATCCATCAGCATATCCTCAAGACTCTTCTTAATAAATTCTGCTTCTTCTTTAGTCAGGTCTCTGGAGGGCGGAGGGAAACAGATAGCTACGGCCAACCCCTTAGGAATGTCCTTCGTGGCCCGCGCGTAGGTTTTCCGTTCCCCCTGAGCGGAGTGGACCCTCACACGTTTGGAGTCCCCTTGGATCGCACTCGGAGAGGCCGTGTCGTCGGGGCGCTCCCTCTTTACCGGCCCCGAACCGCTTGGTCCAGGCTGCGGCTCAGAGGTGCTTGGCAAGGCATTTGCTGCCAACATCCTCTTGTGCAAGGCTCTACCCCGCCTTTTCCTCCTGTGTCTGGGTCGAGTTGGGTCGTGGGTCCTGTCCATAGACTCGGGTCGACTGGCGACCCTGGCAGACTCTATTGTGTTCGGGGACTTTTCGCGCCGGGTTTCCCCTACGCGTACTTGTCCCTGTCCACTTATCACCGCGAGCGGGGACTTATCGCGCCGGGTTTCCCCTACGCAGACTTGCCCCCGCTCACTTGGTTCCGCGTCCAGCCGCTTTTCGCGCTGGGTTTCCCCCTCGCGTACTTGCGGCCGGTCGCGTACCTCCCCTTCGGCGTCCGATTGCGCTTCGCGCCGGCTAGTGCCTACGCGGATTTTGCGCTTTCGGTCGCCTAATTCCTTCTCCCGGGTTAAGATTTTTCCGCGCTTTTGTTGCAGCAGGCGTACTTCATCAACCGGGAGAGTGGTAGAGCTGCCAGGCCCGTCCTCCTTCCCAGTCCTTCTTTGTGCGTGTGTCAATTCGTCTAGCCTGACTTCGATCCTCTCACGCTGGAGTGCCAGCGTGCGAAGTTCGCCGTCTAGGCTCGCGATAGGTGCTTTGTCTTGGTCGTTGTCTGGGTTATAGGTGACGCTCTTTCTCACGATGCTCTGTTGCCAGAGGCTCGTGGACGTCATAGGTGCGTGAGTCGCAACCGAAATTGGGTTTGTTGGCGCGTTGGTCGCAGCCGTGGTCAGAGTTGCTGGCGCTTGTTCAGCAGCCTGAGTTGTTGGCGCTTGTTCAGCAGCCGGCCGCGCTGTAGAGCACGGCACCAAATTGCAGTTGCATGCCCCCCCCAGATTACGTTGGGAGCTGACCGCCATAGCGGTGTGGGATTCCCCGGCTTGGCCGGGACCCACCTGGGTAATATTATTTTCCTGCTGCTTCATGGTTTCGGAGGGTGGGCTTTTGGATAAGAGGTTACCCCTCCTCTGGGACCGACAGGATATAGGGATGGGAGGGAGGGACAATTTAAGGATAAAGAGGTCAAGGGTTGTAAGGTAACCCAGGCCTGGGAGTTGACCTGGGATTTAGGATCGATGGAAGATCAGGATAGGAAGGAAAGGACTTGTTTAGGATTATGAGTACACACGGCTACACACCGAGCCACTCCCCCCCCCCCCCCCCAAACAGACCGACCCAACACTATACAGATGTGAGATCAGCCCGCAAGGGGAAAGCGCCGCCCGGTATGCAGCCATGTGCACATGGAACATGGAAAAGGGGTTTATAGGTTACCCTAAGCCTGTGATTTGACCTTCGGGAACTTCTCTTGTCCGGGATCTTTTTCAAGATGCTTCGGCCGCGGGATCGACCTGACAGTCGATCCCGCAGCCGGAGTTGGGCTATCCGCAACCTGCCCACCCGCTCGGTTGCAGGAGAAGAAGTGCCTGGCAGCCTGGGTCGTCCCACTGCTGATGCGCAGATGCATAAGCGTTGGGACGGTCCAGCGCACCCCGAGAAAGCAGTGCGCATTAGTTTAGGCACTATATATTGTTGCACCCAGCAGTGCGCTTTAGTTTAGGTACTATATATTGTTGCACCCAGCAGTGCGCTTTAGTTTAGGTACTAAATATTGATGCACCCAGCTCCCAGCAGTGCGCTTTAGTTTAGGCACTAAATATTGATGCACCCAGCTCCCAGCAGTGCGCTTTAGTTTAGGCACTAAATATTGTTACACCCAGGACCCACCAGTGCGCATTAGTTTAGGCACTATATATTGTTGCACCCAGGACCCACCAGTGCGCATTAGTTTAGGCACTATATATTGTTGCACCCAGCAGTGCGCTTTAGTTTAGGTACTAAATATTGATGAACCCAGCTCCCAGCAGTGCGCTTTAGTTTAGGCACTAAATATTGATGCACCCAGCTCCCAGCAGTGCGCTTTAGTTTAGGCACTAAATATTGATGCACCCAGCAGTGCGCTTTAGTTTAGGCACTACATTTGGTGTTGTCTTTAGTGTTTTGTATGTTATGAACTTATGACTAGTTATCTACCGAGACTGTTACCGACTGGTACACACGGCTATTTATCAAGTTACATATTTTCATCACTATAAGCTGAGGTCTCATTGTACGGAAATCCTATACAATGCGAGATCAGCTTATACTGGAAATGTATAGCTTGGTATGTAGCCGTGTGTACCACTGGGTAACCTCTGAGGATTACATAATTCTTCAGGGTCACTTGTTGTGTTTTAATGGATTTTAGCAACTCTTTAGTTAGGTACAGTCGAGCGCACGTTGTTGGTAACACTTTGAGACTTTTTTTTTATCGTGGAGGAATGCTTATGCCTTCTTCACTACCACGGGGAGATAGTGCAGTTAAGTGGGACTCTAACCCACTAAAACTCCACGGTGTCCTCCTCTCTGCCGCTTACGGCGGGAACACGGACGCGTGTTAGCACTCATCTGAGAACCAGATATTCCTCTGCGGAGTACTCCCCATTACCAGCGCACCAGAATACATTGCACGCCGTGACCACCCCAGAGACCAAACCAACACATGGGCGCCAGACGACCCCTTGTTTGGGCACCTTTGGTCCCTCTGCGACGGGTCAGGTCATTGGCCCCGCCGCCTGCCACTTTTCGGCCGCAGAGGATAGGGATAGCAGCCCAACGTCATACCGACACTCCTCCTCCCCTGCGGCCCCACCGCGTCCGCCGTCAGACGGTGGCGACCCCGCCAAGGCCGCGGAAGGTAGGGGAGCGGGGCACCGCAATACTCCTCTCCCGCCGCGGCCTCCAACCCTCAGCTGCGATGCTTCACATACGACATCGCGGCCCGCCTCAGTTGCGATGTCGCCCAAGCGTCACCGCAATCTACTAGTTGGCCGCTACGTCGTCGGCTTATTGGCAAAAGCCCTGATGAGTGGCCCCTCCTCGGGTTCCTCTTCGCTTTGCCGTGGGTGACCAAGCCACGGCTACTGAGTCCCCTCGCCTCGACAATGCGGGAACCCACCGTGGGGTAACATTTTGACCCTTAGCTGGCCTAGCGCAGTAGGGAATTAGGTACTGTCGAGCGCACGCGCAATACTTCTCTCCGTCGTAATTAAGCTCTCGCCACTAGTCTGCACCCTTGTGCCTGTCTGCGTAGCTACGAGCTGCCAGCCGCCACCGTCGGATTCAAAATGTTGTGTGGTTTACTACTTTCCAAACGTTGAAATTAGTTGAACGTAAGTAGTTAGTAACAAGAAAGCGGACGCACTTTCTGATCCTCGGGCAGCTCGGGGCAGCTCGGGGCGGCTCGGGGCGGCTCGGGGCGGCTCGGGGCGGCCTACTATTCGATTACCTTCGGAGCCAGTATTTACACAGCCGAGTGATGCCGCACTTTACGTGAAGGAGGACCATCTCACTAATCTCACTAATGGCGGAGTATGATCACAGGAAGAGATGGCGACCGAGATCACCAGTACCCCCCCCCCCCCCCCCCCCGAATACTTTTCTTTCACAATTTGCGGCGCAGGAAAAACAATTCCGTAACAAATATTAATCAAATCAAAATAATTTTTGTTTGGCTAAGAATTCTAATTTCCAATTAATTTTATTTTAAAAACATGGATTTTTTTTTCCAAAAGTAGTCATTTGTTTATTGATTAGTGTTACATTTTCATCGCATTTCAATCTTTTTCGCCATCATGGATACGTTAAAAATTCGAGTAATTATGGAATATGAGTACCGTCGTACAGCAACGCGGCACAAGCGGCACGCAACATCAACGACGTTTACGGAGCTAACACTACAAACCAACGCACCACTTGTTATTGGTTTGCTCGCTTCCGTTCTGGAAATTTCGACCTGAAAAATGAACCTCGCGGTCGTCCGAAGACTTTGGTCGACAATGACGAATTAAAGGCGATTGTGGAAGCTGATGATACACAATCTACGGCTGAATTAGCAGCAGCTTTCGACGTCCATTTGCGTCAAATTGGCAAGGTAAAAAAGCTTGACAAATGGGTGCCCCACGAACTCAATGATCGCCAGCGCGAAGTACGCGTCGAGACGTGCCTTGCACTGCTCAACAGACACACAAATGAAGGAATTTTGAACCGCATTGTTACCTGCGATGAAAAATGGATTCTGTTTGATAACCGCAAGCGCTCAGCAAGTTGGTTGGATCCTGGTTCAGCACCTAAACAATGCCCTAAACGAAAACTTACCCCTAGAAAAGTGATGGTCACTGTTTGGTGGTCTAGCGCCGGTGTGATTCATCACAGCTTCTTACCAAACGGGGTGAGCATTACTTCAGATGTGTACTGTGAAGAACTGAACACAATGATGGAGAAGCTGGCACATCTCCAACCAGCATTGGTCAATCGCTCGTCTCCGCTGCTCCTGCACGACAACGCGCGACCTCATACTGCACAGCAGACGGTCTCCAAGTTGCAAGAACTGGGGTAGGAAGCTCTCCGTCATCCGCCCTACTCACCAGACCTTGCGCCTACAGACTACTACTTTTTCCAGAATTTGGATAACTTCTTGGCGGGAAAAAATTTCAATACCCGAGAGGAAGTACAAAATGCCTTTGAAGAATTTGTTGCCTCCCGTCCAGCTGATTTCTTTAAGAAGGGCATCAATAAACTGCCACTGCGTTGGCAAAGATGCATTGATTGCATGGGTGATTACTTCGATTAATACAAATAAAAAATGCATGAAAAAAATTCGTTTAAATTTTTTCATACAAAACGGCAATTTCATAGGTAAAGACCTATTATAATGCAGGTACTGAGGAATTTCCTTTTACATATTTTAGATGCTGAAAATGTGTAGTGTACAAGGAAAACAGAATATTACAAAGGATGTATCAACTGTTATGAACAAAATAAAACCAAATTGAATTTGGTGCACAAAGCGCGAACCACTTGACAAGCTGAAGACCGGCGCGGACAGAGCACAACAATTAATCGCCACGAGGGGACAGCCCAATACTCCAGCGACAGGCTCCTCCAGCCCACGCCTCGTGCCCCGCACCCGTGCGCCCCGCGGCCCCACACCCTCGCGCCCCGCGGACTCCTGCACTCCCGTAGAAACACAATTTTAGTTGATCCCCAATTTGAATGTAGATGGAGGGCCGTCGCGTATAATACTCATTTAAATGACGAGAGGGTCAAATTTTGATTGGTTTAGAACATGATATCGAAATAAGCCACAATCTGCGCGACGCATACCCAACGAGCACTCGGCAAATTAGCTCTGTGATTGGCATTGAGTACCTATCCCAACGGTCGTGGCGGACTGGCTCGGTCGGCGTGTACTAAACACTGACGCACCAGACTGCTGGTGGTGCACGGCACACGCGCTCAGTTTTACATGAAATTCTCGTACACAATGTAGTGGATTGCTTGAGATCATCTGTCGCTCTCTGCTCGCGCTCAGTTTATTTATTTATTTATTTATTAGGAAACTCAACAGCTTAAAACTAATTACACGAGTTATGAATGTTCACCACACTATCAATGAACAGCTCAAAGCAGTTGCGTCAAAGTTACAGCATCCTACAGTCTGTATACACATTTACATTTTTTTTTTTTTTTTTTTTTTTTTTTTACATTTTTACATGAAATTCTCGTACGCAATGTAGTGAATTGCTTGAGATCATCTGTCGCTCCCTGCTCGCGCTCAGTTTTACATGAAATTCTCGTAAACAATGTAGTGGATTGCTTGAGATCATCTGTCGATCTCTGCTCGCGCTCAGTTTTACATGAAATTCTCGTACACAATGTAGTGGATTGCTTGAGATCATCTGTCGCTCTCTGCTCGCGCTCAGTTTTACATGAAATTCTCGTACACAATGTAGTGGATTGCTTGAGATCATCTGTCGCTCTCTGCTCGCGCTCAGTTTTACATGAAATTCTCGTACACAATGTAGTGGATTGCTTGAGATCATCTGTCGCTCTCTGCTCGCGCTCAGTTTTACATGAAATTCTCGTACACAATGTAGTGGATTGCTTGAGATCATCTGTCGCTCTCTGCTCGCGCTCAGTTTTACATGAAATTCTCGTATACAATGTAGTGGATTGCTTGAGATCATCTGTCGCTCTCTGCTCGCGCTCAGTTTTACATGAAATTCTCGTAAACAATGTAGTGGATTGCTTGAGATCATCTGTCGCTCTCTGCTCGCGCTCAGTTTTACATGAAATTCTCGTACACAATGTAGTGGATTGCTTGAGATCATCTGTCGCTCTCTGCTCGCGCTCAGTTTTACATGAAATTCTCGCACACAATGTAGTGAATTGCTTGAGATCATCTGTCGCTCTCTGCTCGCGCTCAGTTTTACATGAAATTCTCGTAAACAATGTAGTGGATTGCTTCAGATCATCTGTCGCTCTCTGCTCGCGCTCAGTTTTACATGAAATTCTCGTACACAATGTAGTGAATTGCTTGAGATCATCTGTCGCTCTCTGCTCGCGCTCAGTTTTACATGAAATTCTCGTACACAATGTAGTGGATTGCTTGAGATCATCTGTCGCTCTCTGCTCGCGCTCAGTTTTACATGAAATTCTCGTACACAATCAACAAAATTGTCCAGCAGTGGACGTCTTTCGGCTGAAATGTTGATGATGACAATGATGATGGACTTCAGTGTGACTGCTGAGGTTAAGTTTTGCGTTCAATGGCTCAGGTAAATAATTAACAGATTATTTTTTTTTATTTAAAAAAAATAATGAATTAAATTTATGTATTATAAAATTTATAAACTATTGTATTTTTAATTTAAAAAAATTAAGAAATAATAATTATTATTTAATTTTACAATTTAAACAATTCAGTGTTTCCTATGAGGCCTACTTCGACTAGGTTTTCTCTAAAATAGGGATCAACAATATCCATCCATTCGAGTAGCCGAGATGACAGACTCCAGTAACATCACAAGTGTGAGCAAATATAAGTTTTGTTTACTCATTGAGAAACAAAAGACAATATCTAAATATTTAAAAAAAATATTCTCATCTGAAATTAGAAAAAGACAGATGATTAAAAAATCCGGAGTCTCACGTAATCTGTTCGATTTATGCCCTAAATAAATAAAATGACGAGTGACTCCAGATTTCTTTTTCTAATTCCAGATGAGAATATTTGTTTCATACTTTTTAGAGCGTGATTTTTCAGTAGTCGGGTCGGGTTTTTAAATTTACTTTCTAATTAAATTATTTTGGGGTTATAATTTCGTGATAATATAATGTTTAATATAATGTTTGCAGAGACACTTTAAATTTTTAAAAAAGAATAATTATTATATAATAATATTATCGGGTGCATGCACGGTTCATGCAAGCAAAACTAGGAGTAATAGCTAACAATATATATGTTTTTGAAATGTGCTAATTAAGCCCTTTCATTTGATACCCAACACGGCATCATTAAATTATTATTTTTTTTTTAGTTCATGACTTTATGTCCTCTAGAGGGCGCCATTTTCAATTTAATATAACATCACAGAGCCTGTAACCAGCGGACGATCAAGACGCTTCTAACGATACCTCGTTTGTCAAATTATGTTATCATAATTTGACTGTTGTGTTTTTTAACTGTTTATACAGTTTAGAAGTTATGAGGGAACAGATGAACATACATTCATACGTTACCGGTCAAAATCATAACCCTCCTTTTTGCTACGCCGTAGTCGGGTAATAAATAAACATTTGCGTTGTCGGTTGTCGGGTAAGAGGAACGTAATTGAGTACCGATATCGATTCTGTACAAACTGTGTAATCGCTAACAGCACTCGCTGTTATCGGAATGGATACAAACGGAACAAATCCAAAACTCTCTCTCTGAACGCTAATGTTTCAGCTCCCGCCGGCGCGTTCCCGAGGGGCACGAGCTCCGTACTACGCGGATGTGGGCAGTGTGGACGAGAGCGTGTTGTAGCTCTGACGAATGTTTACAACAAAACTCTTTCATATGTTTTCAATGTTAGATGCCAAAGCAAAGGAATATGATTGCGTACCGATCGTTCGGAAATAGTAGCTGTCGTGATTTGCAAATTATCGCTTCTTCGTTTGTTTTAGAACACAGATAGTTCTTTATAAAAGATTCCTTCGTGTAATGTGACGGCACGTGACGCGAGTTATATGCGGGCGTGCGGCGGGGTCGCAGGGGGGCGCGGGGGCGCAGGGGCGCGGGGGCGCAAGCGAGGACGCCTCACATAATCGTAAAATACTGACAAAATGACGACCACGCATTTTTGCACAAACCTTTCTGCATCAGCAAATTAACTTTCAGTCAGAATATTGAGAAAATATTTTACACTTGATCCTGTCGTGGAGAATATAGGTAACACTCATCTGCACTAATATTTGATCCTGCCGGGAAGAATATAGGTAACAAACACCTATCTGTACTAATGTTTGATCCTGCCGTGGAGAATATAGGTGTGCACTATTATTTCATAGTAGTAAAAATAGTTATTGTAGATTATTCATTCGTTCGTAGTTTGGTCGTTTCCTATGAAGAAGAGCCGGCAAGAAACTCCATGGTTACCCTTTTAAATAAAATATTTGAATTTGAATTTGAATTTGAAAAATAATTGGCTTTTACAATATTTTCAAATAACAGTGTTAATAGGTATGGGAGGACAATGTAGGCCTTTCAATAACTACCAGGTACTTAATAAAATAGAAAATAATCTATTTAAAAGATTAATAAAATAATAACATTAAACCTCTATGAATGACGCAAATGACATGATTGCCATTACAACTATAGTAACAAATCTAGATACATATCATGTTCACAAATATAAATCTGAATAAAATCATGTTAAAATTGGAATTTAGTTATACTAGCTTTTGCCCGCGGCTTCGCCCGCGTGGATGTCGGAAAATATCCCATGGGATTGTTCATGTGAAAACAAAGGCCGTCCGATATAACTGTGCAAACTCAAAGCCCTACGATATATCGTTGCCGTGTATGGTGGGCAAAGCTTCGCATGATTTTTTCCACATCTTCAACAATCATTGTCATATTTCAGCCGATTTACACAAAACCTTAATGAATTATACACTGAATCACTCCGTTCATTGGTGCAAACCGTATGAAAATTCGTTCAGTACTTTTTGACTTTATCGCATTCAAACAGACAGACATACACGGCGGGGGGACTTTGATAGTTAAAATTTATTATGCCAGTCACGCTCTAATAACAAATAACTTTTGACCGAGTATCCACTCGTTCAAAAGTTATTTGTTGTAATAATTTCGTCGTAAAAACGTCGAATGAAATAAAAACTAAATGTTACTTAAAGATACGAAGTATGATTACATTTCCAATCCCTTAAATCTCTTAAAAAGAGGTAGATACACAAACATTTTAATATTAATTGTGAGTTTAAAATCAACCCCTATAGACCCCTGGGGGGACGATTTTTCAAAAACGCTGTACCACATATTTCTTTAATTTCCTACCAAAAGCATAAATTTGAATTTTCATATCCCTAACGTAAGAAATTCTAGGTTTCCCA
Organism: Cosmia pyralina; assembly: GCA_946251885.1. Lineage (NCBI taxonomy): Eukaryota > Metazoa > Arthropoda > Insecta > Lepidoptera > Noctuidae > Cosmia > Cosmia pyralina. The sequence continues at coordinate 328,569 of OX276348.1, read as the reverse complement.
TACAAACTTTCATCCCCTATATCATTCCCTGTAGGATTATGTTTTCAGACAAAAAGTAGCCTATGTTCTTCTTCAGGATGCTATCTATAGTCTTGCCAAATTGTATCGAAATCCGTGCAGTTTTATGAATTTTAAAATCAACCCCTACTGTACCCCCTTAGGGATGATTTTTCAAAAACGCTGTACCACATATTTCTTTATTTCTTACCAAAACCATAAATTTGATTTTTCATATCCGTAACTGAAGAAATGCTGGGCTTGCCATACAAACTTTCATCCCCAATATCACCCCCTGTAGGATTGTTCTTCAGACAAAAAGAAGCCTATGTTCTTCTTCAGGATGCTATCTGCCTTGCCAAATTTTATCCAAATCCGTGCACTTTTGTGAATTTTAAATCAACCTCATTTTACCCCTTTAGGGGATAATTTTTCAAAAACGCTGAACCGCTTATTTCTTTATTTCCTACCAAAAGCATAAATTTGAATTTTCATATCCCTAACTTAAGAAATGCTGGGTTTCCCATACATACATTCATCCCCTATATCACCCCCTGCAGGATTATTTTTGAAAAAAAAATAGCCTATGTCGTTCCCCAGGATGCCATCTACCGCCTTGCCAAATTTCATCGAAATCCATTCAGTGGTTTAGGTGTGAAAAGGTAACAGACAGACAGAGTTACTTTCGAATTTATTATATTATTTATTTATTAATATTATTATTATTATATTATTTATAATTTATTATATTTATTATTTATTTTATTATTTATTTTATTTATATATTTATTTTATTTTTAATTATTTTTTTTTTATATTTATTATTTAATTTATTTTATTAATATTATATTTTTTTATTATTTGATTTATATTATTTATGTATTATTTATGTATTATTTATATTATTTATTTATATTATTTTGTATGGATAATGTTAAATAATCAATCTGCCTAGCCTTTTCCCAACTATGTTGGGGTCGGCTTCTAGTCTAACCGGAAGCAGCTGAATTATTTTACATGGGGCGACTGCCTATCTGACCTCCACAACCCATTAACTGGGTAATACGATACCCCTTGGTAAGACTGACTTTCGGGCTTCTGACGATCCGTAACGACTGTCAAAGATCCACGAATGACAGCCGGGACCAACGGCTTAACGTGCTTTCCGAGGCACGGAGGAGTCTCGGTATGTAAAGATGGTCATCCATCCACGGACCAACCCCGGCAAGCGTAGGTTAACATGACAGATCGACCCGTGCGGCTGTAGTTACTTAGCCACGAGCTCCTCACTTAGCCACGAGCTCCTCTGATTAATAATAATCTATTAGCATCAAAAAAAACTATTTTTCAATCTACCGTGCGGTCGTGCCTATAAAAGCAGAGCGCAGCCAGTACTCGCCCCTACCGACCCTGATGACCCCATAACCTTCCTTCAGGAGAGTAGCAAGGCCACCAGTACGGTTTACAAACGTAAACCACCCAGGAATACATTCCGACCTCGCCGCCGAGGTCGCAATCGTAACCGCCCCCCCCCCCCCCCCTATCCCCTACTCGGTGAAGCTGTGCCTGCTGGGGGCACAGCTGAGCCTGTAGCACTTATCCCCCCCATTATGATCCAGCCTGCCCCGTCTGGCTGTCCTATTATTAGCGACGCTCAGTCGACTAATATTTTACCTTAGTTTTAAGCCGGGCCGGAGGCTTTAAGTTCACTTAAAGCACCCACAGGAAACGCCCGGTTGAGCAGTCTCGACCCTCAGTAGTCAACTGCGAGATGCCATACAAAACTAACTAACTAACTAATGTACTCGCCCCTTACTCCGTCTCAAGCAACCGTCGTGACAACATCGTTCCGTAATATTGTATTAAGTCGTTATTTTGTTATTTTATCAGGAAGTATATTTTTTATTTAAGTTTAAAATTGTATTTGTTTTAATTTGATTAAAGACGAGTGTTTCGTCATTTCTTTTATTTTTTTTTTTAAATAAAATTCTTATTAACCGCCATCAAATCTTTGACGACACGGTTGGCGCAGTGGTTGAGCGATTGACTGCTGCGCAGCATGTCGCGGGTTCGATTCCCGCACGGAACAAATATTTGTACGACCTACAAGTATTTGTTCCGAGTCTGGGTGTTTTTCTATCTATAATATGTATGTATTTACAAAAAAAAAATGTATATAAGTAATTTATCAGCCATCTCGTTCCATAACACAAGCATTAGGTTGCTTAGCTTGGGGCTAGATGGCGTTGTGTGATATGTCCAAACATATTTATTATTATTATTATTTCGTTTATTTATTTAATTTCTTATCTATTTACATTTTTAAATATTTCTTAAAAAAAGGATATAAAAAAACATTTAAAAATATAAAAAAATAGAGGTCCGCCGGTGTCGGGAGCAGGGTCCAAGCTACCGGTGGTTAGGGCTGCAGAGACAGGAACCTTCTCACAATGCGAGCCGTATCAAGGAGTACTGCCTTCTGAATCAGGCCCTTGATCCAACCGCCTAATGATAGCCTCGAGAGATGTTGTTCGAGGCTTTCGGCCATCAGGCCATTGGCCGTTACGACAATCGGCACAATGACAGCCGAGCTCACATTCCACATATCAACAACCTCGCGAGCTAAGTCGAGATATTTTATTTGTTTCTCTTTCTCAGCTTTCACGAGGTTCTCGTCATGTGGAATGGTAACATCGACTATCATTACTTGGCGCACTAACCGATCTATCACTACTATATCAGGCTTATTGGCGACAATAGTCCTGTCAGTAATGATAGACCGATCCCAGTACAAAGTGACATGGTCATTTTCGAGAACTGGGTCGGGCACATACTTGTAGTATGGTACCTCAGAATCGACTAGTTTATATTTCAAAGCAAGTTGCTGGTGGATAATCCTAGCTACTTGGTTATGCCTGTGCAAGTACTCGCCGTTAACCAGACGAGAACAACCGGAGATAATATGTCTGATGGACTCACCCGGACGGTGGCATGCCCGACACACGTCAACCGTCCCATCCTTCATAATATGTTTCCGATAGTTATTCGTCAAGATAACTTCGTCCATAATTGCACAGACGAAACCTTCAGTTTCCCCGAAAAGGTCACCGAAACGTAGCCAGGATACGGACGCTAAGAAATCTACATCGGGCTCATGAAGAGCCCGATAGAAGCGCCCGTGGAGCTCCTTGCTTTGCCATACCTTCTTGCGGTCATCGGTAGTAAGTACTACAGGTTTGCGCCAGTTCTCTTTAGCCATGGACAGCGGGGTGAGCCCCTTGTCCACTGCAACCACATCACGGTGCATACCCACTTCGACTTTTAAAAAATATTCTCTGAGGCTGCACACCTCGCGGTTGTGGAGGGTCTTTGCATTTAAAAAGCCTCGACCCCCGCACTTCCGCGGGATGTACAGTCTCATCACCGATGATCGTGGGTGATGCATCCGGTTTGCAGTCAGCAGTGTACGGACCCTTCTATCCAGGGCGTCGAGTTCAGTCTGAGTCCATCTGAGTATGCCGAAAGAGTACATCAAAACCGGCATGACCCAACCGTTGAAAGCGCGCACCTTGTTTCCGCCTGAAAGAAGACTGGTTAATACCTTCTTCAGGCGACCAAAGAAGCGCTCCTTCAACGATTGCTTCATGTCAGCAACGTTGATGCCTAACGCTTCCGACATACCCAAATACTTATAGCTTTCGGATGAGGAGAGGGATCTAAGATGTATGGAATCCGAAAGTTGAATTCCATCGGATTCCATAACCTTACCTCGTTTTACATGCATGATTGCACATTTGTCCACACCAAATTCCATCCTGATGGCGCTACTGAAAGTTTCAGTAACCTTAAGTAGCTCCATCAGCCGCAATTTGTTGTGGGCAAAGAGTTTCAAATCATCCATGTAGAGGAGGTGAGATATTACCTGACCACCTCTCTTCAACCGATAGCCTAGACCTGAATCCTCCAACAGTGTGCTTAGAGGATTCAGGGCTAAGCAGAACCAAAGTGGACTCAAACTGTCGCCCTGAAATATTCCCCGTTTAATCCATACAGGATCATCATTCCCTTGGATCTGTCGACATCCAGGATAGCGAAGGACCGTCCTCCATTGCCCCATACACGACTCAAGGAAGGTGCGTAGAGTCGCATCAATCTTGTACAACTCCAACACCTTTATGAGCCATGTATGTGGCACCGAGTCATAGGCCTTCTTATAATCTATCCAGCATGTCGACAGATCCTTGCGGGATCGACGAACCTGTTGGCTAATGGCCATGTCGATGAGGAGTAGCTCCTTAGTACCGCGAGACCCGTTCCTACATCCATTTTGAGAGGTAGACATAATCGTGTTACTGTCAATGTGCGTATTAATTTTCGCTCTCAAAATGGATGTAAGAAGTTTATAGACCGTCGACAAACACGTGATCGGTCTATAATTCTTGGGTTCTACGGGACTACCTGACTTATGGAGCAGGTGGGTAACGCCTGTTGTTAGAAACGGCGGTAGCGACCCAGACTCTAAGGATGATTGGAACTGAGATGCCAGGCAAGTGTGTGAACTACTTAGCCATTTCAACCAAAAATTGTGCAGTCCGTCCGGTCCCGGTGATTTCCAATTCGGTAACGGACGGACTGCTCTGGCTACGTCTAATGGTGTAATTGCGACTTTTCCCATTTCTGGTATAGTTTCACACACTCGCTCGACATCCTGCATCCAGTCAGCCTCAGAGTGACAGACGGGTACCGACCATATGCTGCGCCAAAATTCACTCGTAGCGGCATCATCCGGGCGGCATACGTCTGTCACATTTTGTTCAGGTCGCTCCCAAGTTCTATATACCCACCTCTCATCGCTCTGGAACATGCGATTCTGCGTGTAACGATCAACCCGCCGCTTATACCGCCGAATACGGCTCGCCCATGCACAAACTTTCTGCTTCAGGAAGTCAATGCGCTCTGTGACACTGGACATGTATTCTCGAGGGCTGATTCCAGTCCCCGAGAATGCCTGCCTCACAAAGCGCATCACTCGTGGTCGTGTATTGCCCTCCCTGAAGCAGTATAGTTTGCCGATGAGTACCCTGGCCCCATCGATACGACGCTCGATCCTGCATTGCCAGGCTGGTACAGCTGGTTTTGGTCGAGTAGCTCCGTCACAGCTAGGAAAATTGACGTTAGCTAAACGACATGCCGCAACAGCCGCGCAATACAAAATCGAGTGTGTATCAACGAGGTCCTCGCTGCTTTCGAAAAAATTCTTAAGCTGCGAGTCCAAGGCACTCATCAGCGCCCTATTTTTTTTGTGCATAGGTAGGCGTGGTAAACGGGGTCTAAGTTCGGTCGGAGTGGACCTATACTCGCGAAACGCATCCTCCAGTGCGCTCCTCAACCGGGTATTGCACTGGCTACTTACTGTGTCAACCCTATCATCCTCCTCTTCAACATGATTGAACCGCGGTGAGATTGCATCTATAGTTGACGCTTGTACCGCGGTGTGTGCTGGGGGCGAGACGATACGGCTGCTCAGTACCTCTGAGCGCAGCCTATCAAGTGCGGTATCGTCCAACCTGTGATTGCGTTGGATGACCCGCACCTGATCCGACAGTCGTTGGGCCGAGGTGTTGACGGTTGGTTCTAGTTCCTGGAACAGAGTCAGCATCCTAACACGGTACGCAGTGAGATTAGTTCCTCCCTCTGTAGACCCGTAATATGCGCGCATGACGTTCTCGTTCATTGACTGAGTCCATCTCATGCGCTGCACACAATCACCGGCAGCGGGGACCCGGCTCGGGGCCGGATGGCCCCTAAGTCCCAAGCTCCTCGGTGGCCGGCCTCTCCCCTGCCGACGTACAGGTGTTGGCGACGTCGGCGGGGAAAAATACTCGTCGCTCGAGCTCGACGCAACTGCCGCGGCCGGTGTCGTCACAGCGCTCATAGTGGGGCTGGATACCGGCGGCGGCGGGGTGGAGCTGAGCGGCGAGTCCGGAGATGGTGGGCGTGCTCGTCTTGCAGCTGATCTTGTCAACATTTTAATTTAATTTTCATGTTTGTTTTGTCGGAGATGACAGATGTCACCTCCGATTCGGTAGTTTTTGATGAAAATCTTTATGATTCTGGTTCATTTTGCTATTTTAATTTTGTCTTGTAGGTTTGGGTTTCAGGATGGTTTCAGGTTGATTTTCATAAAATAAAAATAAACTACGATTATTATTAAAATTGAAAATGTGCAGATATGAAAACAAATGTGACTTGTTGACTTTAGTGTTGCCAGCTTGATTATTTATTAATTATTATTTCCTTTATTCCATTTATATACATATATTTCACATTTTTAAATATTTTTTTATAAAAACATGAAATAAAAAAAAAAAACATTTAAAAATATAAAACATAGTAGCCCACCGGTATCGGGAACAGGGTCCAAGCTACCGGCGGTCAGGGCTCCAGAGAGAGGAACCTCCTAACAATGCGCGCCGTGTCCAGAAGTACCGCTCTCTGAATCAGGCCCTTAATCCAGCTGCCCAACGAGAGCCTCCTTAGATGTTGGTCGAGGCTCTTAGCGATTAAGCCATTGGCTGATACGACTATCGGCACAATGATCGCTGAGTCCACATCCCACATGTCGACAACCTCGCGAGCCAAGTCAAGATACTTGATTTGTTTATCTTTCTCGGCTTTCACGAGGTTCCCGTCATGCGGGACTGTTATGTCAATAATCATTGTGCGCCGCTCTGTTCGATCCACCACCACTATATCAGGCTTATTGGCAACAATAGTCCTGTCAGTGATGATGGATCGATCCCAGTACAATGTGATATTTCCATTTTCGAGAACTGGGTCGGGCACATACCTATAGTACGGCACTTCCGATTCCGCAAGGTTGTATTTCAGTGCAAGTTGCTGATGGATAATCCTGGCTACAAGGTTGTGTCTATGCAAGTACTCTTCGTTAGCAAGACGAGAACACCCGGAGATAATGTGTCGGATTGATTCTCCCGGACGGTGGCATGCCCGACAGATGTCAACCGTGCCGTCTTTCACAATATATTTCCGGTAGTTGTTCGTCATCATAACTTCGTCCATAATTGCACAGACAAAACCTTCGGTTTCCCCAAAGAGGTCACCGGAACGCAGCCAGGCTACGGACGCTAACAAATCTACGTCGGGTCCATGTAGGGCCCGGAAAAAGCGTCCGTGAAGCTCCTTACTCTGCCATACCTCCCTGCGATCGTTAGTGTCAAGCACTACAGGTTTGCGCCAGTTCTCTTTAGCCAAGGAGAGCGGAGTGAGGCCCTTGTCCACCGCGACCACATCTCGATGCATCCCCACATCGGCTTCTAGGAAATATTCCCTGAGACTGCATATCTCGCGGTTGTGGAGAGTCTTAGCGTTTAAAAAGCCTCGGCCTCCACACTTTCGCGGGATATACAGTCTCATTACCGATGACCGTGGGTGATGCATTCGATATGCAGTCAACAGCGTACGGACCCTCCGATCCAGGGCGTCGAGTTCCGTCTGAGTCCATTTGAGTACGCCGAAAGAGTACATCAAAACCGGCATGACCCAACCGTTGAAGGCACGTACCTTGTTTCCGCCTGATAGAAGACTATTAAATACTTTCTTCAGGCGGCCAAAGAAGCGCTCCTTCAACGATTGCTTCATGTCAGTAATATTGATGCCCAACGCTTCCGACATACCCAAATACTTATAGGTTTCGGGTGCGGAGAGGGCTCTAAGGTTTATGGAATCCGAGAGTTGGGTTCCCACGGATTCCACAATCTCTCCTCGCTTTACATGCATGACCGCACATTTGTCCACACCAAATTCCATCCTGATGGCGCTACTGAATGTTTCAGTTACTTTCAGTAGCTCCATCAGTTGCAAATTGTTGGGGGCAAAGAGTTTTAGGTCATCCATGTAGAGGAGGTGGGATATAACCTGACCACCTCTCCGCAGCCGATATCCTAGACCTGAATCCTCCAGCAGTGTGCTTAGAGGATTCAAGGCTAAGCAGAACCAAAGCGGACTCAAACTATCGCCCTGAAATATGCCTCGCTCGATCCTTATCGGCTCGCTGTTCCTCTGGATATTTCGACATCCTGGATAGCGAAGGACCGTCCTCCATTGCCCCATACACGACATCAGGAAGGTGCGCAGAGTTGCATCTACTTTATACAACTCCAACACCCTCATGAGCCATGTATGTGGCACCGAGTCATAGGCCTTCTTATAGTCTATCCAACATGTCGACAGATCCTTTCGGGAACGACGAACCTGTTGGCTAATGGCCATATCAATGAGGAGTAGCTCCTTAGTACCACGGGACCCATTCCTACATCCATTTTGAGAGGCAGACATGATGGAGTTGGTGTCTATATGTTCGTTAATTTTAGCTCTCAAAATGGATGTAAGAACTTTATAGACCGTCGGTAAACACGTGATCGGTCTATAATTTTTGGGTTCCGCGGTGTTACCGGATTTATGGAGCAGGTGGGTAACTCCTGTCGTTAGGAACTGGGGTAGCGAACCAGACTCTAAAGCAGACTGGTACTGAGCCGCCAAGCGAGCGTGCGATCCAAGAAACCATTTGATCCAGAAGTTGTGCAGTCCGTCCGGCCCTGGAGACTTCCAGTTAGGCAACGGACGGACTGCACGAGCTACATCTTGGGAACAGATGGTAATAGCCTCCATTTCTCGTATTGGATCGCAGGCTCGCTCGACTTCCCGAGCCCAATCACCTTCGGTGTGACTGACAGGTACCGCCCAGATACTGCGCCAGAAAGAACACATGGCATCATCATCCGGCAGGTGCGTGTCAGTCACACCTTGGTCCGGTCGCTCCCAACTCCTATAAACCCACCTTTCATCGCTCTGGAAGGTGCGATTCTGAGTGTATCGTTCCACTCGCCGCTTATACCTACGAATACGGTTTGCCCATGCATAGACTTTCTGCTTCAGGAAGTCGATGCGCTCTGTGACACGGGACATATAGTCCTGAGGGCTGACATCAGTCCCTGAGAACGCCCGTCTCACAAAGCGCATCACTCTAGGGCGAGTATTGCCCTCCCTGAAGCAGATTAGTTTGCCGATGAGTGCTCTGGCCCCACCAATACGGCGCTCAATTCTGCACTGCCAAGCTGGTACGGCTGGTTTCGGTCGTGTAGCTCTAGAGTCATTAGCAAATTTGACGTGAGCTACACGACATGCCGCTACAGCCGCGCAGTACAGAATTGAATGAGTATCGGTGAGGTCTTCGCAGTCATCAAAATAGTTTGACAACTGCGAATCCAGAGCCGCCACAAGCGCCCTATTTTTGTTATGCATGGGCAAACGAGGTAAGCGTGGTCTAAGTTCGGGAGACATGAATCGATATTCCCGAATCGCACCTTCCAAAGCACTCCTCAATTCTTCATTGCACTGGGTACTTACGTTTATAGCCCTGTCATCACTTCCCTCATCAGCTTGGTTTGTGTCCGACTGTGGTGGTTCTATATTAGTCTGCGACGGGGGGGCAATGACATGGCTACTCAGCATTTCATTTCGCAAGCGATCAAGTACAGTGTCATCCAACATATGATTACGCTGGATGACCCGCACCTGATCCGACAGTCGTTGTGCCGAAACGTTGACAACTGGCTCAAGCACCTGAAAAAGAGAGAGCATCCGAACACGGTACGCGGTCAGATTGTTTCCCCCCTCTGTAGCCCCATAGTATGAGCGCATGACGTTCTCATTAATGGATCGTGTCCATCTCATGCGCTGCACACTTCCGCCGGGAGCTGGGACCCTATCAGAGGCCGGTGGGCCTCGAGGTCCTAAACCGTCCGGCGGCCGGCGTCCTCCCCGTCGACGAGCAGGTGGTGGTGTCGTGGGCGGGGAGAAATACTCGTCGCTCGAGCTCGACGCAACTACCGCGGCCAGTGTCGTCACAGCGCTCACAGTGAGGCTGGATACCGGCGGCGGTGAGGCGGAGCTGAGCGAAGAGTCCGGAGGTGGTAGGCGTGCTTTTCGTGCGGCTGATCTTGTCAACATATTTTGTCGGAATTTTTCATCGATGTTATTTTCGGAGATGACATGACAGATGTCATCTCCTATTCGGTAGTTTTTTATTCATATCGAAATGCTCTTTTTGGATTTAATTGATTGTAGGTATATTGCTGGGTTTTTTTTTTAAAAAGCACTTATGAAATTCAAAATATTGTTGATACCTAATCGTTAAAACTGATAAAATATTTGTATATCATAAAATCAAATTCCAAGACGTTTGTTGACGTTGGTGTTGCCAGCCATGTTATTATTATTATTATTATTAATCTATTATGTCAAGGAAGAATGTATAAAATAATATAAAAAAAAATAAGCATTGTAATTTGAGAGCAGTTAATAGACACTTAAGTACATAATTATGCCGTTAATGAGGCACCTACCAGGGAAGCCACATGTGCAGAAGGAATTATTGCCAAACTTTCTTGTCTTCAACGTAGTCTTTAATCTTATAATATGCTTTTTTGATAAGGACACGTTTAATGTGGGTTTTGAACTTTCCATCACTAAGTTTTGTAACCGACTTTGGCAACTTATTATAAAAGCGGATACTGGTGCCGATTCTCTTGTGAACGCACTAAACTAAAATTAGAGAATCGCTATCTTTTACTAACAGGCAGCGCGAGAAAAGGACGGCTATAGCTATGAACTAAGTTGGAGATGTCAAACTAGTTCACGCCTTGCGCTTCACCGTGTTTTTTAGTTGACATGTTTTTACGTGTCGTCTAAATGTCTATGGAAAAAGTAGTTCCAACTAATTTGACAGCTCTAATTTACTTCCGCCCCTTTCTTGTCATAATAGAGAGAAAAAGTTAGCAATAGCTTAAGTTTAGTTTGTGCACTACAGAATCGGCACCACTGTTTATTTAAAATGACTTGCTTGTTTTAGTTAATCTAAAGGAGAAGGGGCGTTCTAGCCTAAGTACCAATAACAACATGCGATATATCATTGGAAAGGTTTTTTTATGTACTTCAACTATTGTTACGGCGGGAAGTCCGAAATCGCTGTGTGGATGAAGTTATTGCAGAATAAAGCCAAACTTGAGAAAAAAAAATTTTTTTTCAGCATATCGCCATAAATTGGTATAATAACAAGCAATGCGCCATTTTATGTAGGTACAGTCAGCAACAAAAGTCGATTAACATGCCGTTTTTTAATCTTAATTATTAAGTGAAATAATTATTGAAAATCGGAACAGAAGTACCTACTTAAAATTTTAAGAACAATAACTCTTAACAAATAAACGAAAAAAAAAGCAGTTTAATGAATCATTTTGTGTTAATTTAGATGATGTCAAAAATTAGCAGTGTCAGCCGACTTCTGTTGCTGACCGTACTACAACTCAGGTAGCCTGTACTGACAAAAATATCAACCTGTGTCAATATGCGAGGGCGCATACAAAATGTTATAATCGTAACTTGTCTGTACAATACGCGCCACGAATTATGAGAGTTGACCGCGCCACCTGCGCTGTTTCCGCCGCCCCGATGACGCCCGGTCCCGCCCCGCGCTCAGATCTTATACCGCTAACGGCCCGGCCACGGCATTGCGCGGCGGCGGCAGCGGCAGCGGTTTTCCTAATTCATTGCATGTGATCCCAACTAGCCACAGTGCGTTGCGCGTCTCGACCGCGCAATAAACAGATAAAATGCTTGCCGCGCCGCAATACGCGCAATGTCGTGGCCGGGCCGTAAAGAGACCTAAAATCGTCTACTGCGCAAGTCAAACCACGTGGTGTGTCAAGACTCATCTTTCGTGGCGCATATTGTACCACTAGTTTCTTGTGTTTTTCCTTATCGCATCCGATGAGACAGCCAATAAGAGCGGGTTGCAAGAGGTGTTTGCGGAGGAGAGGGGAAAGTGAGCCGCGGCGGCACATCACAGACACGCGCGCGCATGTTCGTTAGATTTGAGTTAGCGAGTAAGTTATACTACTACCATTTCCATTCGGCATCATCATCATTCGACTACGACCTTTGGCTTTGTTTGTCGGACTCTTAGATTTGTTATTATGTTATACCACTGCCACTGGTGTGCAAAACGAACCTCTTTAAATATTTTTATTATTTTTTATGTCTGTCTACTGTTTTTTTCTCACTTTTGACATACAAAAATATACATTTGTTTATTTCTACCAAGAACCTGTGCCTTTGATTTCGGTAGTAACTGGCTTTGTTCATCGGACTCTGTGATTTGTTATAATATGTTATACCACTGGCTTTGTTCATCGGACTCTGTGATTTGTTATAATATGTTATACCACTGGCTTTGTTCATCGGACTCTGTGATTTGTTATAATATGTTATACCACTGGCTTTGTTCATCGGACTCTGTGATTTGTTATAATATGTTATACCACGGGCTTTATTTATCGGATTCAGAAGTAAGCTCTTAAAAACGGCCTGCTTTAATCATGGATGAACACCACAACAATCGTGTTATGTGCCAATAACCTCTATTGTCTGGTATCTAGGTGTAGGAAGGCCTGAGCCGTTTAATTCTCCAGCCGGAGATTTAATTGGTATTATAATTGATGAAGATTGAAAGGAGTTTTGTTATCTTACTGTAAAACTTTAGTATTATCTAACTAATGAAAATAATCATCATTTGCTTAGCCTTTTCCCAACTATGTTGGGGTCGGCTTCCAGTCTAACTGAATGCAGCTGAATACCAGTATTTTACATGGAGCGACTGCCTACCAACCTCCACAACCCAGTTACTGGGTAATACGATACCCCTTGGTAAGACTGGTTGTCAGAATTTCGGGCTTCTGACGACCCGTAACGACTGTCAAAGATCCACGAATGACAGCCGGGACCAACGGCTTAACGTGCTTTCCGAGGCACGGAGAGTCTCGGTATGTAAAGAAGGTCACCCATCCACGGACCAATCCCGGCAAGCGTAGCTTAACCTGATGGATCAACCCGAGCGGCTGTTATTACTTAGCCACGAGCTCCTCCTCCTCCGACAATGAAAATAATATGTATGTGATTTATTATTGTTTTGTATTTTTATAAGGCAAGTGCCTCTGCTGGGGACCTGGAGTATGCATACTTTTGTTTTCCTTTTATTTAAAAGGAAAACAAGAGAGAGAGAGAGAGATTTATTATCAATAATAATGAATTTTCCTTTAACTTAATAACTATTGTGACTAATGACCATTTCAAATATTTCTTTAAGTATAATATTGTAAAACGTTTAAATTAATTATTATTGATAAATTCAAATTCAAAAATTCATTTATTGGTGTGATTTTTGGTACATTTTACATGAGATCTTAATAAATAATTCGTTCCTCAAAAATCTACCTTAAAGGTGTACACTCTTTCACGTAGTTATTATAAAAAACAAAAAAAAAAAAAGGATAATTACCTAGTCAACATATTAATAATAAATCTCATAAATATATTTTTTTTCACTTGTTGTTTATTTTGTAGAGCAAAATCTTAGGTTCCCCAGACCTTAAAAGTAGTGTTAGTATGTAGGTTCTTCGAGTTTAAGCATACCAGTGCCTGTAGCATGAGATGAGTGAGAGCGAAATACAGCCTTGGCCAAACCTATTAGGCACCCTTATGGCCTTATAAAACACGTGCAGCTAACAAAGTATAACAAAAACATAGCTATCTGATTAACAATACTCCACGTGGTGTATTCAAATGTTAAATAAAACAATAGATAAGTTATTTTGAGGTGCCATGAAACAAAATGTCCACTGATGAAGTCTGGCTTTATTGCACCATAACTTCATCCACACAGCTATTTGGGACTTCCCGCCATAACAATAGTTGAAGTACCTACATAAAAAAAACCTCTCCAATGATATATCGCATGTTGTTATTGGTTCCTAGGCTGGCTTCCATATATTTTTGCCCGTCCTCCTTTGGGCATCACAATTTCATGTTTACTACGTGTGTTTACTATGTTATGAGAATCGCTTCTTATTTTAAAAAGTCCTACGTTTTTGCGAACATGTAAAATGCTTTCTAAGATTTAAAGAGAAGGCAGAAATAGTATATCAATCTCTTTGAATTTGTCTATAAGGGACTCACAAGGATCCACTTTAGATCGCGCGGATTGCCCTCTTTTGTAAAATGTAAATTGAACCAACGTCAGCTGCCGATCCCCACAGCAGAACGCAATAAGACATAATACTGTGGAAATAAGCAAAGTATACTAACCTAGCTGTGGCTACATCAGTCAACTGACTTATTTTTATGCAGCTGAACTTAATCTACCTGAAAGAGCTCTAATGTGGGCACCCCATTGCAATTTCGAATCTAGAGTAATTCCTAAAAATACAGTTTCCGTTCTCATCTAGTTTCTTGCCATCAAGTTTTAAATTTAGATTCATTTGGGGTACATTTGGTAATGAGAACTTAAGACATTTAGTTTTGTTCACATTAAGTAAAAGATTATTAACTGCGAACCATTTTGAAAGAACAGCCAGACTATCGTTGACATGTAAAACATCCGTATCTTTTCTATCTACTTTAAAAATAGGGGAAGTGTCATCTGCGAATAGTATTATATCCGATAAGTTAGCCATCACGTAAGGAAGGTCATTAATATAAAGTAGAAATATGAAAGGGCCAAGAATTGAACCTTGAGGCACGCCCATCTTAACTAGAGACCCCGAGGACGTCGCCCCATTAACGTTTACTTTTTGCTGCCTGTTTGATGGATAGGAAAGAACAAGATCAGCAGCTCGTCCACGAATTCCGTAGTGGCGTAATTTACAGATAAGTGTATTGTGGTCGACGCAGTCAAGCGCTTTTGAGAGGTCACAGAAAATGCCAATTGCATCCTCGGACTTCTCGTAGGTTTCCAAAATGTGACTGATGAGTTTTACTCCTAACCACTAGAACGAAAGTGGCTCTACACAATAAAACAGTCTATCATACAGTCATGCGTACGCGCACCGTGACGTCAGCCGGCACTTCATACGTGTTTACAATCAATGCCGAAGCGACGAAGATTCTTGGAATCTTGTAACGTTCGAATGTTTTTATGGATGCCAGAGAACTGGACTCTATCGTAGTGTATGTTTCGTTGGAATGTATGATCGTGTAAAATTCACAAAAATAGGTATGTAAAGAGCGAACACAGTTAGTTTCAGATTTCTAGATTCTAGATTTCTAGATTTTCTACAAAGAAAAAACACGCGATGACCTATATTTTTTATGGTAAAATGCATGCTGTGTTAACTCTTAACGTGAAACATAAATAAAACCACTTACCACAGTACAATATTCATTATTTACAAGCTTCCGAAGTTGAGACAAAAACTTGTTATTGTTTACTTTAGATTTTATGACAGCGAACATAATATTTTTTTAATGTCATAGACTAGTTCAGTGAGTATTGTCGTATCTCGAAAGGTTCGGACACAGATAATCTATCACAGTAAATGCATGGAATTGGATATTCCTACTTAATAGTGGTGGAACAAGGTTAAAAGTAAAAAAAGACCT
The DNA here is from genome assembly GCA_946251885.1 of Cosmia pyralina. Lineage (NCBI taxonomy): Eukaryota > Metazoa > Arthropoda > Insecta > Lepidoptera > Noctuidae > Cosmia > Cosmia pyralina. Next base: position 313,056 of record OX276348.1, on the reverse strand, counting down.
ACCTACTGTTGGGGAACAAAGTTCCCGCGGTCGCGCAAGTGGCTAATACTAGCTTTGCCCGCGGTTATGGCCGCGTGGCATACTCTATAACCCAAATCATTGTCTATCCATATGCCACATCCAAATCTGTTCAGCCGTTAAGGGGTGAAAAGGTAATAGACACACAGACAGCGAACAGTTACTTTCATATTTATAAGTATGGATTACCTAAACACATACTTACTAAAGCGTGGATTTTAATGTGAATCGATATTCAATAAACACTCTCGTTCGTATATTTAGCTATAAAATATTCTTATACATCGACAATAACTAAATGCGTCATATTTATTATAAGAGATAATTCCACGGTTATTGAATATTTGACTGAAATATTGATTGCAAACGGAGCATGCTGGGTGGGTTGTTCACGTGCGCGAGCGCAGAACATGTCGTCACGCTGGAGATGCCACAAGCCCACGACCACGGTCACTTAGCAGTCACGCAACAAATATTGTTTGTTTTCGAGATAATTATGTTCGCCTTGCTTGCGGGCCCTGACTCCCCGAGCCTGTCGATATAACATGAATCATTCGAACACGCTGCGCTCAATCTAACCGAAGCTGTTATTTTTGTGACATCGCACAAGTTCACAACCCTTCCACGGAGCGCGACCCCTGGCCCCTCCCTCCCCCCCTCATGCCTCGCCCCGCGCCGCCCTTCACTAAAACCGTTCATAAATTATGTAATTATGCCGATAATGGAGAGAACAAAATGGCCTCAGAGACATAAAGTAATGACTCTTAACGACGGCAATGAATAAAATATGGGATGCCTCGCGTGGCCTTTTGGATAATCCAACAAAAAACACTCCAATTTGGACGAAATTGCACCCGAGCCCGGTTCTTACAAGGATGTTTTTCTATTTCTATCATTTGTGTAACGTGCCTCTACTATTATTTTCTGCATAAATTGGTTCACAAAGAACTCGTAACTCTGTCGACATTAGTTGAACTGATGTTGAATCTGTAATACGGTTAGTCTGCTACAAGGATTCGCACTCAAATTTCAAGCAGTTTTGCATATTTTCTATAACAATTGCCTTTGTCTACGACGCGACGCTTGTATCCTACTCCCGTAGCACTCCCGTAGAGCTCGGCGTAGCGGTCTACGTAGCTACTACGCGCTACGTACGGCTACGAGCTACGCCCTTTCGTAGAGTGCGTTAGCTCGTAGCTGAACTTAAAACTACGAATAAGCGACCCATAATTATGTAGGTTTAACAAGTAACTCGAAGTTTTAGTAAGACGAGGGAAGTGAGCGTCTATGTCTAGTAGAAAAACGGCTAATGTCACCACGACAATTCTTCCTATGTCTGACTATGTCAACATACAGTCAACCTAAAATCTCATAAAATACTATGCCGTTGCTGTTTCTTTACCCGACTACGGAGAAGCAAAAAGTAGGGTTATTACCCGACTATGGCGAAGCAACAAGGAGGGGTTATGATTTTGACTGGTATGTATTTTCATCTGTTCCCTCATAACTTCTAAACTTCTTATCATAATTTGACAAATGAGGTATCTTTAGAAGCGTCTTGATCGTCCGCTGGTTATACGCTATGTGACGTTACATTAAATTGAATATCGCGCCTCTAGAGGACATAAAGTCTTGAACTAAAATATTTTTTTTTTTATGATGCCGTGTTGATTATCGAATGAAAGGGCTTAATTAGCACCCGATAATTGAAAATAATTTCTAAAATCACGCCTCAGATGTGAGCCAAATATTTTTTCTCTCCAAACCTACCCAAAATACATGTGTAATAATTATTCTTCTTTAAAAATGTAAAGTAGGTCTGCAAATATTTTACCACGAACTTATAACGCCAAAATAATTTAAATAAAAAATAAGAAAACTAAGACCCGACTACTGAAAAACCACGCTATATGCGTGTATATAGCGTGACTTTTCTGTAGTCGGGTCTTACTTTTACAACTTACTTTTTAAACAAGAAAATAGTCTCATCTGAAATTAGAAAAAGACAGACAAATTAAAAATACTTAAAAAACAACCGACTTCCAAAAAAAAACACTAATAATAAATTCCAAAAAAACAATACTAATAAAGTCGAAGTCGCTTCTGAAGTCGGTGTCAAGCTAAAGTGCATTGAAGAATTGAAGACACCGACTTCAGAAGCTGTTAAGTGTTCTATAAAAGTTATTTTATTCGTTTTTGGTTTTGAAGTCGGTTTTTACTTTTTTTAAAGTAAATTTATTTTTCCATTTTTAGTTGAATATACAATTACAAGACGAACGAAAAGAAGAATCATCCAAATCGTCTTAGAAATGCCGGAGATACAGTACACTTGTGCATATAACTTCGTACATAAGAATAATTACCGCTGATAAACAAACATACATATTAGGTTGGGGAAAAAGTTCCTTCGCATTTTTTAAGGAAATTCAAAACATTTTTTTATATACATTATTTACATTTATCTAAAGTATGTAGGTACCATTTTGTTCGGTAACTTTTTGCCATCTTGTAGGTAGGGACATGATCCCATTGCTATAGAAATTTTGGGACTTCTGATCAAAATACCGCGACAAGTGGTTTTGGCAGTCCTCTCGTGATGTTAACCTGACACTGCCTAAAGAATTCTGAAGAGACCGAAACATGTGGAAATCTGAAGGTGCAAGGTCAGGACTATACGGCGGATGCATTAACACCTCCCAGCCAAACTCTCTTAATTTTTGCTGAGTGGCTAAAGATGTGTGAGGTCTAGCGTTATCATGATGAAAAACCACACCCCTTCTGTTGATTAATTGCGGCCGCTTTCTCTCAACTTCTTGCCTTAATCTCATCAGTTGTTCGCAGTAGAGTTCAGAATCGATGGTTCTGCCTGGTGGTAACAGCTCGTAATGAATAATGCCCTTCCAATCCCACCACTCACTCAGCATCACCTTGTTGCGAGTTAACCCGGGTTTCGCCACAGTCTGTGAAGCCTGACTGGTCTTTGACCACGACCTTTTTCGCACGTTCTTGTCGTACGTGTTTCACTTTTCATCACCAGTTATCAGCTTCTTCAAAAATGGTTCGGTTTCATTACGTCGTAATAAAGAATCACAAATGAGTACACGGTTCATTAGGTTTCTTTCAGTGAGCTCGTGAGGTACCCAAATATCGAGCTTTTTTGTGTACCCAGTTTTATTCAAATGCGCCAAAACTGTTTTGTGGTCAATACTCAGTTCTTCAACTACGTCGTAACTACTGATATGCCGATCTTGCTCCACTTTTTCAAAAATGGCATCCATTTTATCCGTAATAGGGCGACCAGAGCGACGTGCATCTTTGACATCAAAATTTCCGGACGAAAACGCCAAATAATAATAAACCAAATTTTTGCTACTCTCACAGACACTGCACTGGGTCCATAAACACCGCAAATTTTTTTCGCGGCTTGCGTTGCATTTTTACCTTTTTTGTAGTAAAATTTTAAAATGTACCGAATTTCTTCATTAGATTCACTCATCTTGACAGTACGAAAAACAAATGAAAATCACACATTTTCCTAATTTGAATTTGGAATTATGTTCGTTAAAATTTAAACTTTCAATGATACCAAAACCAGCCAGATACAAATAGTATAGCCAAAGAGATTTTATTTTAAGTTCATACATACTATAATGCGAAAAGACTTTTTCCCCAACCTAATACATAAATACGGGTCGAATACAGAATCTCCTTTTTTGAAGTTGGTTAAAAATAAATAAAAACTTTATTTCATAAAAATAATACAGATGTGAACTTCCTATAGCAATTTACTGAATGTATTTAGTAGACATCATGTCGACTGTGATCAAGTTGAATAACTGCAACTGTGCATAGCATAGTTATACAATCTATCTATCTATATAAATAATAAAAAGAGAAGTCCTGACTGACTGACTGACTGACTCATCAACGCCCAGCCAAAACCTTTGGGACCTAGAAAGCGAAATTTTGCACAGAGGTTCCCTTTATAATGTAGACAAGGAATAAGAAAGGAATTTTCGGTAGTATGTTCCCGTGGGATATTTACCGACATCCATGCAGGCGAAGCCGCTGGCAAAAGCTAGTGTTAATATATTCTGTGTATTCTGTAGTACGAGAATATCTGTTAATTTACTCCAAGTTGTGTGTATACACTAGTTACATCCAATGTCTGTGTACACGGGTTGTTATTCCGTCTCCAACAACGAAAGAGTTGTTGCGAGTTCCACATGGTGTGGACCAGATGATGTGACGTTTGTAATATATATTACTGTCATATTTCGACATGGTGTGGATCAGATGATGTGACGTTCGTAATATATATGTCGGAGGAGAATGTCAGCGTTCGTTGCCTGACTGCTCGTCATCCATTGTTGTAGCCGAAATAAGACTCAATATGCACTCTACAGTTGTAATTAGATCGATTTAACGAACAATCAGATGAAAAGTCACACGAATCGGATGGAACTGGATTCGTATCGGAACGTGGCGAGGTCGGGGCGAGGTTAGTAGCGCACGTCCGTTCAGTTCAGTGTCTAATCATGAAGTCTTCGCCAAGTATAGGAAACTTAAATGACAGCCGTCATCTGTCACCGTTATTTTCCCCCGAAAACTCAAAATGACATTGACAGCTCGCACAGTGATGCCAAGCCCCGTTTCTGAACACACCCAAGTCGGTACAACTTGACGTTCCGTTCAGAATCCACGACATATATTTCTGTCATATTTCCACATGCTGTAGACCAGATGATGTGATGTTCGTAATATATATTACTATCATATTTCGACATGGTGTGGATTAGATGATGTGACGTTCGTAATATATATTACTGTCATAATTTCACATGCTGTGGACCAGATGATGTGACGTTCGTAATATATATTACTGTCATATTTTGACATGGTGTGGATCAGATGATGTGACGTTCATAATATATATTACTTTCATATTTCGACATAGTGTGGATTAGATGATGTGACGTTCGTAATATATATTACTGTCATATTTCCACATGGTGTGGACAAGATGATGTGACTTTCGTAATATATATTACTGTCATATTTTGACATGGTGTGGACCAGATGATGTGACGTTCGTACTATATATTACTGTCATATTTCCACATGGTGTGGACCAGATGATGTGACGTTCGTACTATATATTACTGTCATATTTCCACATGGTGTGGACCAGATGATGTGACTTTCGTAATATATATAACTGTCATATTTCGACATGGTGTGGATCAGATGATGTGACGTTTGTAATATTACTGTCGTAGAGCAATAAATCGTATTGAGTAACTTGTATTATACTGACAAGCGTGCGAAGTGATCTATGAACGTCGCATTTAATGTCAGGATCGTGATCGTGAGCTTCTCACTGTCGCCAAGGCAGCGTTTCATTAAGTTTCTTTGACATGTAAGTATCAAAACTGTCTAATCGGCGAACCGCTCTGGCGAACAGCATGCACCTTGTAACACAAGCACTAATCGGCGAAGCGCTCTGGCGGACAGCATGCATCTTCTAACTAACACAAGCATTAATTGGCGAAGCGCTCTGGCGAACAGCATGCACATTGTAACACAAGCACTAATCGGCGAAGCGCTCTGGCGCACAGCATGCATCTTGTAATACAAGCACTAATCGGTCAAGCGCTCTGGCGCACAGCATGCATCTTGTAATACAAGCAATAATTGGCGAAGCGCTCTGGCGCACAGCATGCACATTGTAATACAAGCACTAATCGGCGAAGCGCTCTGGCGCACAGCATGCATCTTGAAACACAAGCACTAATCGGCGAAGCGCTCTAGCGCACAGCATGCATCTTGTAACACAAACACTAATCGACGAAGCGCTCTGGCGCACAGCATGCATCTTGTAACATAAGCACTAATCGGCGAAGCGCTCTGGCGCACAGCATGCATCTTGTAACACAAGTACTAATCGGCGAAGTGCTCTGGCGCACAGCATGCATCTTGTAACACAAGCACTCATCGGCGAAGCGTTCTAGCGCACAGCATGCATCTTGTAACACAATCACTAATCGGCGAAGCGCTCTGGCGCACAGCATGCATCTTGTAATACAAGCACTAATCGGTGAAGCGCTCTAGCGCACAGCATGCACATTGTAACACAAGCACTAATCGGCGAAGCGCTCTAGAGCACAGCATGCATCTTGTAACACAAGCACTAATCGGCGAAGCGCTCTAGCGCACAGCATGCATCTTGTAACACAAGCACTAATTGGCGAAGCGCTCTAGCGCACAGCTTGCATCTTGTAACACAAGCACTAATCGGCGAAGCGCTCTGACGCACAGCATGCATCTTGTAACACAAGCACTAATTGGCGAAGCGCTCTAGCGCACAGCATGCATCTTGTAACACAAGCACTAATCGGCGAAGCGCTCTGGCGCACAGCATGCACGTTGTAACACAAGTACTAATCGGCGAAGTGCTCTGGCGCACAGCATGCATCTTGTAACACAAGCACTAATCGGCGAAGCGCTCTGGCGCACAGCATGCATCTTGTAATACAAGCACTAATCGGCGAAGCGCTTTAGTGCACAGCATGCATCATGTAACACAAGCACTAATCGGCGAAGCGTTCTAGCGCACAGCATGCATCTTGTAACACAAGCACTAATCGGCGAAGCGCTCTGACGCACAGCATGCATCTTGTAACACAAGCACTAATCGGCGAAGCGCTCTGGCGCACAGCATGCACGTTGTAACACAAGTACTAATCGGCGAAGTGCTCTGGCGCACACCATGATTCTTGTAACACAAGCACTCATCGGCAAAGCGTTCTAGCGCACAGCATGCATCTTGTAACACAATCACTAATCGGCGAAGCGCTTTGGCGCACAGCATGCATCTTGTAATACAAGCACTAATCGGTGAAGCGCTCTGGCGCACAGCATGCACATTGTAACACAAGCACTAATCGGCGAAGCGCTCTGGCGCACAGCATGCATCTTGTAACACAAGCACTAATCGGCGAAGCGCTCTGGCGCACAGCATGCATCTTGTAACACAAGCACTAATCGGCAAAGCGCTCTAGCGCACAGCATGCATCTTGTAACACAAGCACTAATCGGCGAAGCGCTCTGGCGCACAGCATGCATCTTGTAATACAAGCACTAATCGGCGAAGCGCTTTAGTGCACAGCATGCATCTTGTAACACAAGCACTAATCGGCGAAGCGTTCTAGCGCACAGCATGCATCTTGTAACACAAGCACTAATCGGCGAAGCGCTCTGGCGCACAGCATGCATCTTGTAACACAAGCACTAATCGGCGAAGCGCTCTAGCGCACAGCATGCATCTTGTAACACAAGCACTAATCGGCGAAGCGCTCTGGCGCACAGCATGCATCTTGTAACACAAGCACTAATCGGCAAAGCGCTCTAGCGCACAGCATGCATCTTGTAACACAAGCACTAATCGGCGAAGCGCTCTGGCGCACAGCATGCATCTTGTAATACAAGCACTAATCGGCGAAGCGCTTTAGTGCACAGCATGCATCTTGTAACACAAGCACTAATCGGCGAAGCGTTCTAGCGCACAGCATGCATCTTGTAACACAAGCACTAATCGGCGAAGCGCTCTGGCGCACAGCATGCATCTTGTAACACAAGCACTAATCGGCGAAGCGCTCTGGCGCACAGCATGCATCTTGTAACACAAGCACTAATCGGCGAAGCGCTCTAGCGCACAGCATGCATCTTGTAACACAAGCACTAATCGGCGAAGCGCTCTGGCGCACAGCATGCATCTTGTAACACAAGCACTAAGCTCGACGCTCGCCACTGCATGTGTTTGTACTGCGAATACACTCGAGCATTCCTCTTGCGAACAAAACGCTAAACCTAAACTGAAACAATGCTCTGTAGATCTCATAACGCGCCTACTGAGCTTATTACAATCATGGTCGACGAGCGATGTGCGTAAGCAGCCAGAAATAAGCTAAATCAGCCGCAGTGAGTCGAGGACGCGCCGGAATTGATTAAAATCTGGGGAAAGATTAATCGTCATCAATCTTTTCTTGTCGGCGTGGAGTGAATCGTGCCGCCCCCCCCGCCCCGCCCAGCCCCGCACCTCCGCCGTCAGCCCCGAGCCGCCGATATTGAAGTTTCAACGAACGATTTTTACACGAGCATCAGTCGGCTGACTGCCGGAAATTTATTGTGATGCTAAACCGTACATCGTAATATTCGGAGGTACGCGCCGAGCGCTCACATTATGTAGTAGGTATGCACCGAGCACTCACATCGACATGTAGGTAGCTACGTGTACGTATGTATGCGTAGGTGCCAGCTACCTACGTTCACTTCGGCAACTGGCAAACTGTTATTACTTTGGATAAATAAACATTATTATATTACATTGTAACATCAGCAGCTACAGAAAGATTCCCGCTTCCTGACGTGCTGTACACTATACACATTCAACTAAAAGTTTTTATTAAAAAGTTATTTGATATATTATTTCCCCCTTTTACTGCTAGAACTGTAAGAAACCTACATCAAAATAGGAGCGTGATCGTGCGCAGCGCTGACGGACAGCGGCGCGCGGCGTCCGTACAACCTGAGCCTTTCATGAAACACATAGGCTTCTTTACACCGCTCCAGCGCCTCGCAAATGTTTTACGCACATATCTTTAATACACTCTTTATGGAAATTGAAGTACGAACACAATAATACGTATGTGTTAACACGAGCAACATACAATGTGAGCGAGTGGATATATCACGCGGAACGGACTCATGGTGCAACTCAGTGGAGCAGAAAAGAGGCAAAGGGAGACGACAAATAATATGGAATTATCCAGGCAGGCCGCAGGCCACATCGGGTCGCACCGGGCCGCAACGGGCTGGGATGGGCCGGACAGCGCCGCCGGTTGGACTGCGACCAGTCTCGCGTGTATTGCTGTTATTTGATGCTTCTTGAAAACGGAATATTATGAGTTTGTTAACCTCACATGTTTAAGCTACTCCGCTCTGCACGATCTACCCATTTCGTCGCGCGGCGGGGTATCGTAGCGGTTTAAAAACATTTTCTCTAACAGTTTCTATTATGTTCAAGTTATTTTATCCCTTTTAACTAACTGGGTCACTTTTTAAGTGCAACAACGCAACAACGCACGCCCCAACCACTATGCTCATACGAATGTAAGTAGGTACTTCTAACATAAATATTTCACAAACTGTAAAACAATCAATTATCTCTGCGGCCGACTGTCTCCGCTTTCGTGCAGCTGACACTAGCTAATGATGTATGTTACAGGTGCGCCACTGTCAGCTCCGCGGAGTGCGGCCGACTGTCTCCGCTCCCGTGCAGCTGACACTAGCTAATGATGTATGTTACAGGTGCGCCACTGTCAGCTCCGCGGAGTGCGGCCGACTGTCTCCGCTCCCGTGCAGCTGACACTAGCTAATGATGTATGTTACAGGTGCGCCACTGTCAGCTCCGCGGAGTGCGGCCGACTGTCACCGCTCTCGTGCAGCCGACACTAGCTAATGATGTATGTTACAGGTGCGCCACTGTAAGCTCCGCGGAGTGCGGCCGACTGTCACCGCTCCCGTGCAGCCGACACTAGCTAATGATGTATGTTACAGGTGCGCCACTGTCAGCTCCGCGGAGTGCGGCCGACTGTCACCGCTCCCGTGCAGCAGACACTAGCTAATGATGTATGTTACAGGTGCGCCACTGTCAGCTCCGCGGAGTGCGGCCGACTGTCTTCGCTCTCGTGCAGCCGACACTAGCTAATGATGTATGTTATAGTTGCGCCACTGTCAGCTCCGCGGAGTGCGGCCGACTGTCACCGCTCCCGTGCAGCCGACACTAGCTAATGATGTATGTTACAGGTGCGCCACTGTCAGCTCCGCGGAGTGCGGCCGACTGTCTTCGCTCTCGTGCAGCCGACACTAGCTAATGATGTATGTTATAGTTGCGCCACTGTCAGCTCCGCGGAGTGCGGCCGACTGTCACCGCTCCCGTGCAGCCGACACTAGCTAATGATGTATGTTACAGGTGCGCCACTGTCAGCTCCGCGGAGTGCGGCCGACTGTCTTCGCTCTCGTGCAGCCGACACTAGCTAATGATGTATGTTATAGTTGCGCCACTGTCAGCTCCGCGGAGTGCGGCCGACTGTCACCGCTCCCGTGCAGCCGACACTAGCTAATGATGTATGTTACAGGTGCGCCACTGTCAGCTCCGCGGAGTGCGGCCGACTGTCTTCGCTCTCGTGCAGCCGACACTAGCTAATGATGTATGTTATAGTTGCGTCACTGTCAGCTCCGCGGAGTGCGGCCGACTGTCACCGCTCCCGTGCAGCCGACACTAGCTAATGATGTATGTTACAGGTGCGCCACTGTCAGCTCCGCGGAGTGCGGCCGACTGTCACCGCTCCCGTGCAGCCGACACTAGCTAATGATGTATGTTACAGGTGCGCTGTTATGTACTGAGATAAACACTGCTATTAATTAAAGTAGTATTTATTATTCACACACGATAGCACACACGTTTTAACAAGATGGCTGCAGGTAGCGAGAGAGCGAGACAGCAAAACCAAAGAACAGTTCAGATATATGTACGTTCCGATATCACACTCTCCACCACCTTAACAAAAACACTTAAAATGAGATTACATAACTATATATTATATACTTATTTATAATGTAACATAATTTACTCGTCCACCGATGGATCACATGTTCGAATTTGGTTTAGATGTCTTTTCCATTTTAACCCCCCCACATCAATGTAATAGGTTACTCCTCGACAGGATTCATTAATTATAGTTCCTAATATCCAAGGTTTATGCTCTTTTCTGTAGTCTCTGACCATTACTTTCTGCCCTAATTGTAATGTTGGTGTATTCCTGCTACCTTTATAGTAATGTTTTGATTTTTCTTGCATTTCATATGATTTCTCAATAATTGGTGGTGGCCTTAGTAGCGTAAATCTGTTTCTAAGCTCCCTACCCAGCATTAATCTGGCTGGTGTTACACCAGTAGTACTGTGGGGTAAATTTCGGTAATCAAATAAAAATAGGTTAACAGCTGAACTGAGTGGGCTACCACTTTCCTTAATTTTAGTCACATGTGTTTTGAAAGTCTCTACAAATCGCTCAGCTGCTCCATTTGTTGCTGGATGATATGGGGGTGAAAATGTATGTTTTATATTTGTTAATTGACAAAAATTTTCAAATTCAGTACTAGTGAAAGTGGGGCCATTGTCTGTTACTAAGTGGACTGGAAAACCAAAAGTGGTAAATAACTTTTGAATTTTTCAATTGTACTTGTTGCGCCAATATTGGTCATTTCAAAAGCCTCAGGCCATTTAGAATAGCTGTCCACAATCACTAAGAACATTTTATTATAATATGGTCCTAAAAAATCGGCGTGAAGTCTGTACCATGAGGATGGCGGTACTGGCCATGGTTTAAGTTGTGATTTTGGTGGATTTCTATTATTACGCAGACAAATTACACACTTTTTTGTAATGTTTTCTATTTCTGAATCTAAACCTGGCCACCAAAAATATGATCGTGCTACTTGCTTCATACGAACAGTGCCAAAGTGGCTTTTGTGTAGCTCTGAAAGGATTGCTTCCCGTAATACCGTAGGAATGACAATTCTATAACCCCAAAATAAACATCCTCTGTCAGTGCTGATTTCATCCCTTCTGTTATAATAAATTAGAAGTTCCTTATCAACTTGTTTTTTATCTGGCCAACCATCTAGAACATGCCTAGTAGTTTTTGACAAAATCATATCTTTCTTTGTTTCTGTTTGGATTGTTTTCCAGTCCAGTTTATCCATTTTAGAATTGTTTACATGGTATATATTACTTACATTAGCACTTAAACAAATTGTATGTAATTCTACATTTTCTGTACTTTCTTTTGTTAATGCACGTGATAAGAAATCAGCTGGGTTTGATGTGGTGCTGATGTGCTTAATCTTATAATTAAATGCTGATAGGAAAATCGCATAATGTTGCAGCCTTTTTGCTGCCATTTTTGGAATACCTTTGGTGGGTCCAAATATTCTTACTAATGCATCATTATCTGTTTCTAACTCAAAATATCGGCCATAAGTATAATTGTAAAATTTGGTCACACCAAAGATAATTGCCATTGCTTCTTTATCTATTGTAGAATATTTTAGTTCTACTGAGTTTAATTTCTTACTTGCATATGCAATTGGTCTTACAGTACCATCATAATCTCTGTTTGACAATACAACACCCAAAGAGGTTTCTGACGCATCACATGACAAAATTAATGGTAAATTTGGGTCAAAATGTCGTAAATTGTTGACAGAAGCCAATTTCTGTTTGATTATCTCAAAAGCTTTGTTACAATCTGAGGTCCATTCAAATTTATTTTTCTTAACAATATCATACAATGGCGCTAACATACTCGCCATGCCTTTTAGAAACCGGTTGTAATAATTAATTTTTCCCAAGAAAGACCTTAACAATGTCATACTAGTGGGAGCTTTAGTTGTCAACAATGGTTCAATATTTGATTTAATAATGCTTATGTCATTTTTAGTTACTCTAAAACCAAACACATCAATACTTTTTTTGAAGAACTTGCACTTTTCCAGTTTTAATTTAAACTGACATTCTTGCAGTTTTGATAGAACCTTACACAAAGTATTCAGCATATCATTTATATCATTTCCTGCCATATAAATGTTGTCTATGAACACAGTGGTGTTTGGTATGTTAGCAAGCTTTTTGCACATTAACCGCTGGAAGGAACCTGGTCCTGTACTTACACCATATGGTAAGTATTGGTATTTATATGTACCTTCTTCTGTTACAATAGTAGTAAGCTCCTGCGACTCAGAACTTAAAGGTGCCTGTAGGTATGCCTCTTTTAGATCAAGCTCGCAGAAGTATTCCCCATTTTTAAGTGTGTTAAAAATCTCATCAATATGGGGTAATGGAAAATGGTCTACTTCTAAATGGGGATTAAGTGTAACCTTGTAATCACCACACAGCCTTACAGATCCATCAGCTTTTAATACTGGAATCACCGGAGTACCCCACTGACTGTATTTCACAGGTGTTATCCTACCATTTTTTAGTAAGCGAGTAATTTCAAGTTTTACCTTGTCCTTTAATGCAAATGGTACACGTCGTGGTGTTAGGCACTTCGGCTTTGCATCCGGCTTTAACTGTAATGTGATAGCTTCACCTTTGAAATTACCCCACCCTGGGCTGATTACTTCTGCCAACTTCTCTTTGATTACATTTTCTGCTTCTGAAACAGTTTTATTTTCACATGAGTAAGAGTCCGAATGCTTAGTCATAATATTGGTTTCCATAAATGTTGGTGGCCACAGATCAAATGCCTTTAACCAGTCACGACCTATTATTCGCGGAACATCATCATGAGCTACAAAAACATCCAAATTTTTCACCTTTTGGTTATAGTTTACTGTTAGGTTTTTTAGTAAGCCAACTGGCTTTGAAATGGTTTGGTCAAAATTTTTAAATCTTACTTTGGAGTCCTCTATTACTAACTGGTTGAATAGTCTTATTTTGTCTTTTAATGGGATTACTGTCACCTCAGAACCAGTGTCCAATTGAAAATCTAAGTTTATTCCTGCAACATTTACAGCTATGTAATGCGGAGGTACCTTACTTACATTGACGGAGAACATCTCATACTCATTGAATAATTGTCCAACAGAAGTCTCAACGTCGTCTTTATCCGGCTTTATTTCCTGATCACTTTCCTCAATTGTGTATACTCTCCGTGGATTCTTAGTACAAACTTTGAAAAGGTGTCCTTGTTTCCCGCACTCCGAACAGAACTTCTTGATCAATCTGCATTCAGACTTAATGTGGCCATTGTTCCCACAACAAAAGCATCTAACTTCCTTGTCTTTCACTTGTTGATTTTTCTTAGATTTTATTTTGTTCTGCTTTAGTTGAGCATTCTTTTCGTAATGGAACATGTCTGATACCTCCGTTTCCTTGTTATTGGTAGTATGCACTAAGGCTGATTCCACAGTTCGTGCCAGCATCACTGTTTGTTCTAAACTTAGATCTGCATTACTTTTCAACAATTCAAATTTTATCAGCCTTGAATGCACTCCATCAATAAACTTTTCTTTTATCTGGTCGTTCATATCGTTGAAGTTGCATACTCCTGCTAGTTTTTTTAATACCAATAAATATTCTTCAACACTTTCTGTTTGCAATTGATTTCGATTTCGAAATGTAGCTCTATCTAAAACTGAGGACTGCTTCTTCATATATTTTTTACTCAATGTTGAACACAGTTCATTATATGACAAATCGATTGGTTTCGTAGGCGCACACAAACATGTCAATGTCTCAAAAACTTTAGGTGTTATCTTCGTGAGCAGCAAAGGCACTTTCTTTGTTTCCGAGACCTCATTTAACGTAATTATACATCGTAGTTGTTGTTCAAATGATTCCCAACATTCACCATTAAATAATTGCAGATCATAATTTGACATGATTGTCTTTGTTTGTGTAGAAGAACCGGTAGCGTTTGTTTTCAATAATTTTTCTTTGCAATGGTTGCTCAGTAGTTTTCGTAATTCATCAACTGTTTCGTTTTGAGTGTTAATTCCGTACTCTGTCAGCTGCTCTTCCAATTGTGACTTATTTAACTTGTAAATCCAAGATGTCATTTATTACAATATTAGCGTTGTGTATTTTTTTGTAAACAAACGTGACATTAGCCAATAGTGAACCAAGATGGTGGACTCTGGAGTGCTGCTGCTTGCAAGTCAATTGTTGCTAACTTCACAGCAAAGCGTGCCGGTGGCTGGTTTTTTTGATGAATATCTGCGTTTTTTACTTTAATTTTCGTGAAATTATTATACACTCGGATGTGGGTTCTTTATAGCTCGTCGCCAAACTGTTATGTACTGAGATAAACACTGCTATTAATTAAAGTAGTATTTATTATTCACACACGATAGCACACACGTTTTAACAAGATGGCTGCAGGTAGCGAGAGAGCGAGACAGCAAAACCAAAGAACAGTTCAGAAATATGTACGTTCCGATATCACATGCGCCACTGTCAGCTCCGCGGAGTGCGGCCGACTGTCTTCGCTCTCGTGCAGCCGACACTAGCTAATGATGTATGTTATAGTTGCGCCACTGTCAGCTCCGCGGAGTGCGGCCGACTGTCACCGCTCCCGTGCAGCCGACACTAGCTAATGATGTATGTTACAGGTGCGCCACTGTCAGCTCCGCGGAGTGCGGCCGACTGTCTTCGCTCTCGTGCAGCCGACACTAGCTAATGATGTATGTTATAGTTGCGCCACTGTCAGCTCCGCGGAGTGCGGCCGACTGTCACCGCTCCCGTGCAGCCGACACTAGCTAATGATGTATGTTACAGGTGCGCCACTGTCAGCTCCGCGGAGTGCGGCCGACTGTCTTCGCTCTCGTGCAGCCGACACTAGCTAATGATGTATGTTATAGTTGCGCCACTGTCAGCTCCGTGGAGTGCGGCCGACTGTCACCGCTCCCGTGCAGCCGACACTAGCTAATGATGTATGTTACAGGTGCGCCACTGTCAGCTCCGCGGAGTGCGGCCGACTGTCTTCGCTCTCGTGCAGCCGACACTAGCTAATGATGTATGTTATAGTTGCGCCACTGTCAGCTCCGCGGAGTGCGGCCGACTGTCACCGCTCCCGTGCAGCCGACACTAGCTAATGATGTATGTTACAGGTGCGCCACTGTCAGCTCCGCGGAGTGCGGCCGACTGTCTTCGCTCTCGTGCAGCCGACACTAGCTAATGATGTATGTTATAGTTGCGCCACTGTCAGCTCCGCGGAGTGCGGCCGACTGTCACCGCTCCCGTGCAGCCGACACTAGCTAATGATGTATGTTACAGGTGCGCCACTGTCAGCTCCGCGGAGTGCGGCCGACTGTCACCGCTCCCGTGCAGCCGACACTAGCTAATGATGTATGTTACAGGTGCGCCACTGTCAGCTCCGCGGAGTGCGGCCGACTGTCACCGCTCCCGTGCAGCCGACACTAGCTAATGATGTATGTTACAGGTGCGCCACTGTCAGCTCCGCGGAGTGCGGCCGACTGTCTTCGCTCTCGTGCAGCCGACACTAGCTAATGATGTATGTTATAGTTGCGCCACTGTCAGCTCCGCGGAGTGCGGCCGACTGTCTTCGCTCTCGTGCAGCCGACACTAGCTAATGATGTATGTTATAGTTGCGCCACTGTCAGCTCCGCGGAGTGCGGCCGACTGTCTTCGCTCTCGTGCAGCCGACACTAGCTAATGATGTATGTTATAGTTGCGCCACTGTCAGCTCCGCGGAGTGCGACCGACTGTCACCGCTCCCGTGCAGCCGACACTAGCTAATGATGTATAATATGTTATAGTTGCGCCACTGTCAGCTCCGCGGAGTGCGGCCGACTGTCTTCACTCTCGTGCAGCCGACACTAGCTAATGATGTATGTTATAGTTGCGCCACTGTCAGCTCCGCGGAGTGCGACCGACTGTCACCGCTTCCGTGCAGCCGACACTAGCTAATGATGTATGTTATAGTTGCGCCACTGTCAGCTCCGCGGAGTGCGGCCGACTGTCACCGCTCCCGTGCAGCCGACACTAGCTAATGATGTATGTTATAGTTGCGCCACTGTCAGCTCCGCGGAGTGCGGCCGACTGTCTTCGCTCTCGTGCAGCCGACACTAGCTAATGATGTATGTTATAGTTGCGCCACTGTCAGCTCCGCGGAGTGCGGCCGACTGTCTTCGCTCTCGTGCAGCTAACACTAGCTAATGATGTATGTTATAGTTGCGCCACTGTCAGCTCCGCGGAGTGCGACCGACTGTCACCGCTCCCGTGCAGCCGACACTAGCTAATGATGTATGTTATAGTTGCGCCACTGTCAGCTCCGCGGAGTGCGACCGATTGTTTATTATATTAGGTTGGGGAAAAAGTCTTTTCGCATTATAGTATGTATAAACATAAAATAAAATCTCTTTGGCTATACTATTTGTATCTGGCTGGTTTTGGTATCATTGAAAGTTTAAATTTTAAGGAACATAATTCCAAATTCAAATTAGGAAAATGTGTGATTTTCATTTGTTTTTCGTACTGTCAAGATGAGTGAATCTAATGAAGAAATTCGATACATTTTAAAATTTTACTACAAAAAGGGTAGAAATGCAACGCAAGCCGCGAAAAAAATTTGCAATGTTTATGGACCCAGTGCAGTGTCTGTGAGAGTAGCACAAATTTGGTTTAAGCGTTTTCAATCCGGAAATTTAGATGTCAAAGATGCACGTCGCTCTGGTCGCCCTATTACGGATAAAATGAATGCCATTTTTGAAAAAGTGGAGCAAGATCGGCATATCAGTAGTTACGACGTAGCTGAAGAACTGGGAAATGACCACTAAACAGTTTTGGCGCATTTGAAAAAAACTGGGTACACAAAAAAGCTCGATATTTGGGTACCTCACGAGCTCAATGAAAGAAACCTAATGAACCGTGTACTCATTTGTGATTCTTTATTACGACGTAATGAAACCGAACCATTTTTGAAGAAGCTGATAACTGGTGATGAAAAGTGGATCACGTACGACAAGAACGTGCGAAAAAGGTCGTGGTAAAAGGCCGGTCAGGCTTCACAGACTGTGGCGAAACCCGGGTTAACTTGCAACAAGGTGATGCTGTGTGTGTGGTGGGATTGGAAGGGCATTATTCATTATGAGCTGTTACCACCAGGCAGGACCATCGATTCTGAACTCTACTGCAAACAACTGATGAGATTAAAGCAAGAAGTTGAGAGAAAGCGGCCGGAATTAATCAACAGAAGGGGTGTGGTTTTTCATCATGATAACGCTAGACCTCACACATCTTTAGCCACTCAGCAAAAATTTAAGAGAGGTTGGCTGGGAGGTGTTAATGCATCCGCCGTATAGTCCTGACCTTGCACCTTCAGATTTCCACCTGTTTCGGTCTCTTCAGAATTCTTTAGGTAGTGTCAGGTTAACATCACGAGAGGACTGCCAAAACCACTTTTCGCGGTATTTTGATCAGAAGTCCCAAAATTTCTATAGCAATGGGATCATGTACCTACCTACAAGATGGCAAAAAGTTATCGAACAAAATGGTACCTACATATTTTAGATAAATGTAAATAATGTGTATTAAAAAATGTTTTGAATTTTCATAAAAAATGCGAAGAAACTTTTTCCCCAACCTATTATTTATTTCGGATCGCTGCTGTTCGGTGACAATCCGAGAATTACGTAGAATGGCTACACAAAGGAAAGAGAATCGTTCATCTTCCGCTTATCATCTGGAACAAAGTAGCGGTAAAATTGAAAGGAAAATGTTTTTATGATTTTAATTTTTTAAACTGAGCTTTCAGAAGCAGCTACTCGTCACTATAGCGCCCACAGAATAGATAAAGAGAACGCGCCCACAGAACAGATAAAGAGAACGCGCCCCACTTCGATGACAATTCGAGTCACTGTAAATCATCAGAGCTGAAAATAATGAAATAAATGTTAGTAACAAGTATGAGATTCTGCCCCAGTAACAAGTGTGAGGTTCTCCCCCAGTAAATGGCATCGCGAATAAGTAATATATAATCGTAGGTACGATCCGCCGTCATTTTTCATCTATGATTGCCTGACATTATTTACAATAGCTGAGTTTAAGAGCCAGGCGCCGGGGAAAGGCTACGCAACGATATACAAAAATTCCTTTCATTTATGCGCAAATTCTACTACCTCGGTATTTCCCACAAGAAATCAACTCACTCATGAAGAAAACGATACGAGTGCTACGTACTGTACATAATCTAAGCATAATTAGTAAGGTTAAGCTAAATTTCAATCAAAACCTGATAAAGTGTCGACAACTTCCTAAAAGCGTGCATTAGCAAGTTGGTGACAACATTTACAATTCAATTAGAGCGCCATAAGGTCGCGTGCGTGCATCGTGTATGAGCAGAGGCTCCGCAGAGAGGAGGCGAGCTCTCCACGGCCTCGTACGACTCCATTGCGAGTATTAGCAACGCCCGTAATCCTCCGGTAATCCGGCTGGAGGGTCCCACGCCGTGACATCTACCCGACAGGCGGCACCTCCGCGCCCGCTCCAGAGTCCACGCGACACAACACGAGCGTCCACCTCGCCGAGAAGATACACGCCGCGGGGAGATGGATCACTAAAGGGATTATCGCCTGTTACAAAAATAAGAGCGCGGAGTGGGCCGCGCGCCAACCGAACCAATCGATATGGCGCCGCGCAGAGCCATGGCCAGCCCGCCACGCGGCCGCTGCGCGCTCGCCACTCGTGCCCAGCCCGCCACGCGGCCGCTGCGCGCTCACCACTGTACCGCGCTCTTATTCTAACTAATGGCCGATTCCTATAATTACGGACCGTCATCGGTTAAAATTAAGACTCTTGTATCTTTACCAATAATGAAGCGAAGACCTCATGCTTTGCACAGTAGACCCTCCCTTATGGAAGTAGCTATCATAGGTATTATAAAATTAGCTTACGAATTTAGTTCTATGCCCAGTTTGGCAATAAAAAATGCTACCATTGGTAAGCAAAACGGTTTGTTTTTGTTTATAGGAACCGAGCATAAGCGCACCATTTGTTTATAGGAACCGAGCATAAGCGCACCATTTGTTTATAGGAACCGAGCATAAGCGCACCATTTGTTTATAGGAACCGAGCATAAGCGCACCATTTGTTTATAGGAACCGATCATAAGCGCACCATTTGCCCACTAACTACATTATTTATCACGGACTACGGACAACTGTACTCGTAACCGTAAATTTTTAAAGATTTTTAAATTTCTCTGTGAACTTAGTGGCCGTTAAATAATTCTTCCGCCGCGGCTCCAAATATAGATTTTCGATGAAACTCCACTCTAGCCGATGATACTCCATTCTAGCCGATGCCGATGGAGGCTCGATTGAGCTTTATCATTATGCAAAATTAATTAACAAGCTATGATTTTCGAGTGAGCCGGGCACGAGTTGAACAATAAATCTCGTCGACCGGAGGAAGGAAGCGCCGCTCGGCTAATCACGAATATAGATTAGCTCTCGATCAATTCATTTGATCTCTGAATAATGTATGTCAAAAGGGTCACCCTGCTGACTCGATTTGGTTTGTAATCAAAACACACTCGAGAGAGACTCGGATGACGGTGCACCTTAGTGGAGGATGTCGACTCGTAGTTAATATAAAAAGCGCTCGAGCAGTCAGCAGGAGGCTGTT
This sequence comes from Cosmia pyralina, assembly GCA_946251885.1. Lineage (NCBI taxonomy): Eukaryota > Metazoa > Arthropoda > Insecta > Lepidoptera > Noctuidae > Cosmia > Cosmia pyralina. The sequence goes on along the minus strand of OX276348.1, from coordinate 292,766 downwards.
TGAATGTTGGCAGTGTGACACAGCGAAGCTGAGCGTGCGGCGCGGCTTGAATAATAATAGATGAGGGATCAAGCGCCCTGCTCGCACCGGTGTCCTGCTCGCACTTGGGCGTCCTGCTCGCAGCGGCCACTATACTTGGACTTTTTACCGTACTCAGTAACTTGACAGTTGAAGGGATAAGTTCCTGACAATAAAAAGGAAATGAGGTGAAAAAAAAGAATTAGCGAAACTACCTTGATGTGCTTATATATTAGTTTTAATTGAAACACGTTATATTTTCTTTTATATTCAATCTGCCGCCTTTTCCCAACTATGTTGGGGTCGGCTTCCAGTCTAACAGTCTAACCGGAGCTGAATACCATTATTTTGCATGGAGCGACTGCCTATCTAACCTCCACAACCCATTAATATTGGGTAATACGATACCTCTTGGTAAGACTGATTGTCAGACTTTCGGGCTTCTGACGACCCGTAACGACTGTCAAAGATCCACGAATGACAGCTGGGACCAACGGCTTAACGTGCTTTCCGAGGCACGGGGGAGTCTCGGTATGTAAATATGGTCACCCATCCGCGGACCAACTACGGCAAGCGTAGCTTAACCTGATGGATCGACCCGTGCGGCTGTTATTACTTAGCCACGAGCTCCTCATTTTCTCCTCCATTTCTTTCATTTTCCTTTATATTATACCATAATATAAACGATAAGTAATTTAAAAACGAAAATTATTTTTCTTCGCAAGAGCTTGTGATACCTCAGCTCAAATTCATATTTTGCCCCCACTTCCCCGCGCCGGGTATCACTCTATCACACTCGCACCGTCAAACTGATTCAGTTAGGGTCAACTTGATTAAACCTATAATATGTATTACTTAACGAAATATTGGAAATCGATTTCAAAGTACTATTAGAATCGACGTCTTCTGGAAAGGTAGATGAAAATATTTTGGAAGTTTAGTTAATTCATTTATAATTTAACACACAACATAACATCACACCTTACCCGAAGGGAATTTATAATTTAGCTTATTTACCAAGGTTGGTAGTATGTACAGACGTCCAACCAAAAGTCACTTCAGCAATCTTCGAAAATATGAACGGGCGATGATGAGAACTATTAAAGAGCTGTTGCAACCACGGAAGTACTTGTCTACTTTGTATTAATGGTAATACAAAGTAGACAAGTACTTCCGTGGTTGCAAGAGCTCTTTAATCCATGCCATACGGGGTAGAGGTGTTCATCTTTACTACTTTGTATTAATACAAAGTAGACAAGTACTTCCGTGGTTGCAACAGCTCTTTAATAGTTCTCATCATCGCGCGTTCATATTTTCGAAGATAGGCGAGATTGCTGTAGTGCATACTTTTGGTTGGTCGTCTGTACATACGATAATTAAAGATGAACACCTCTACCCCGTATGGCTATTAGCGATACTCGGTGCTTATGACGTCATTCCTAGTTAGTCACTGAAGATAGCCATTACGAATGCATTTTGTACTGCCTCTCGGGTATTGAATTTTTTTCCCGCCAAGAAGTTATCCAAATTCTGGAAAAAGTATTAGTCTGTAGGCGCAAGGTCTGGTGAGTAGGGCGGATGACGGAAAGCTTCCAACCCCAGTTCTTGGAACTTGGAGACCGTCTGCTGTGCAGTATGAGGTCGCGCGTTGTCGTGCAGGAGCAGCGGAGACGAGCGATTGACCAATGCTGGTTGGAGATGTGCCAGCTTCTCCATCATTATGTTCAGTTCTTCACAGTACACATCTGAAGTAATGTTCACCCCATTTGGTAAGAAGCTGTGATGAATCACACCGGCGCTAGACCACCAAACAGTGACCATCACTTTTCTAGGGGTAAGTTTTCGTTTAGGGCATTGTTTAGGTGCTGAACCAGGATCCAACCAACTTGCTGAGCGCTTGCGATTATCAAACAGAATCCATTTTTCATCGCAGGTAACAATGCGGTTCAAAATTCCTTCATTTGTGTGTCTGTTGAGCAGTGCAAGGCACGTCTCGACGCGTACTTCGCGCTGGCGATCATTGAGTTCGTGGGGCACCCATTTGTCAAGCTTTTTTACCTTGCCAATTTGACGCAAATAGACCAATATTGTTTTGACGCTAACGTCGAAAGCTGCTGCTAATTCAGCCGTAGATTGTGTATCATCAGCTTCCACAATCGCCTTTAATTCGTCATTGTCGACCAAAGTCTTCGGACGACCGCGAGGTTCATTTTTCAGGTCGAAATTTCCAGAACGGAAGCGAGCAAACCAATAACAAGTGGTGCGTTGGTTTGTAGTGTTAGCTTATAAACGTCGTTGATGTTGCGTGCCGCTTGTGCCGCGTTGCTGCCACGACGGTACTCATATACCATAATTACTCGAATTTTTAACGTATCCATGATGACGAAAAAGATTGAAATGCGATGAAAATGTAACACTAATCAATAAACAAATGACTACTTTTGGAAAAAAAAATCCATGTTTTTAAAATAAAATTAATTTGAAATTAGAATTCTTAGCCAAACAAAAATTATTTTGATTTGAAATGGCCAGTACTGCAGAACGGCAATTTCATAGGTAAAGACCTAATATATATTGGTCCATATACTAGATGATTGACAAGGTGATTCCATTCGGTCCTTATTCTATGTTTAGAGTCTCTACTTGAACTCCGTTTTACGAGACATAGACACTGTGCACTTGTCAACTTATGCACTTTTGAAATTTCACTGTAATCTGATACACACGGAATCTCACACTGATTACGCGCACTAACACTATATTGAACCGTGGACGATGAGATAGAGGCCCCAGCCTCTGCCCGTGCCGTCTGTAGACTCGCTAGTGCGGCCCTTGCCACCGCGCAAGATGCGGTTCGCCTGTTACGCAGCCGTCGTACCATGAAGACTGCTCCAACCATCAACAAAACTCCGATCATCACATAAATTGCTGTGTAGTGATGGATGTTGTGATAACAAACTTGATGTGGCAATTTCTCACTTGCTTTGAGAATGTGGAGTTGCTTCTTGATTTCTTCAAGCTCCTTGTTGGTCGAGAGGAGTGTATAGTTTTGTATCAGTGGAGTTGAGATGCCTACGACTATGATATGATTGATTGATTCTATCTTAGGCAGCTTGAAAGATGGTTTTATGTCTAAAGTGCTAAAATCTTCATTGCGTGAGTAGACCGTACAACTTTCGGTTTTAATTAGACATCGTGTTCGACTCCCAATATGCCTGCTTTTACTAACTGCCCCGGCGACACATTATCGTCGCATAGAACTCTTATTTGACACTAACTACAGCAGAAAAATGCATAATTGTTTATTTTGCTAAGAGCTGTCCATTGATTCGAACAAGTCGTAATGCTGAACTTGCATTTGCTGAAATCAGGATCTACTTCACATAATTTGTCATCATTATTGAGATGATAAATATGGCTTCTCTATATGACATAGATAAGTATCGGCGTTGTCACGTAGACATGTCTGGACGTCATATACAGACATCGGTAACTAAGAGTTTTTCTTCGAATTGATTGCAACATGTTCAGCAATCGGAGTTAAAGTGCTTGAGTTATCCACAAGTTGAAGTATTGGCATAATTTTCATGATTGAAAATGTATCTCTAGACACCAGTGGCAATTTCAATTCAAAGATTAAATATTCTTCAGTCATTCTTGATTTGACTGTCAATAAATGATAAATATTTCAAAAGTTAATTTGTAAGTTATTGGTCGGCAATGTAAGATCCTTTGAAAGATGACTCGATATTGTATTCAGTGTCCTTCAGTTGTTCTGGTGACAATATATGAAAATTGAGTCTCCCGTGAAAATCATCTGTTATGGTATCTAATAAACTTGTTTGGATTGAATTTAATTGTCTTAACACATTGCTCCCGTACTGAAATCGTTCATGACTCGATTTCTCTCTGATTCGTTCAATAAAACGTTCTCCATTTTATCTAACTTGATTGATAGTGAATTAAGCATCTTGTGTGGCTTATTAATTGCTTGCCCGTTCCTTTTTAAAACGTTGTATTCTGCTTTAATGACCGTTGTTTGTTGTTTCAAGAGCAAAAGCAATGATTTTCATTGTAATGTATTCAGATAAACTACACTTCTATACTTAATATTATAAAAAAGAAAGATTTGTTTGTTTGTTTGTACCGAATAGGCTCCGAAACTACTAAGCCGATTTTAACTATTATTTCACCAGTAGAAAGCTCAGCATCAGGAAGTAACAGGCTATAATTTATTTTCAAAAAATTTAGAGGTCCTTAAGAAAATTGCAATAATGTAACCCAAAGTAGCAAAATTTTGCCTATAAAATTCATTATTTGGCGTGCGCTGAGAAAACTATTGATGATAAAAAGTGTGTACTACATGATTAAAGTACTCATTATTACCTTCAAAAAAGTCCGCAAAAATATATCTAACTATCATAGTTAAGTCACAATAGCAGCTTTTGTGTTCTAAAATTTAATGAGATCGCCGGTAGAAACAAAAGTTGGTTACATTCGTATCGTAGTATTAATTCTTTTTCAAATAAATAGTTTTATCATCAAGGGTATTTATGTAGCAGTAAAATACTTTTTAATTACTAACTATTACTACTACTACTACTACTACTTCCTTTTTTTTTTTTTTTTTTTTTTTTACAGGACTACTAGTTTAGGAGACAGGGTTACGTGTAGATTTATGTAGATATCCATGTTTTGTTGTTTTATACATCTGCTCTTGTGTACCTATCACGAATCTTGTGTGTGTAATAAATATTATTCTTAATCTTATTCTTATTCTTAATTCATTCGAAGCGGACATTTAATTTCGAAGTTATCACGATTATAAAAATGCCATACGCATTCCGCTCGACGACGCGCTGCCGCACCGCGATTATCTCGAAACTCAGTACTTTCATTCTTAAGACCAAAAATGAAGAATAGCGTGTATCAGGGTTTCTCGAAAATCTACCCGTAAGGGGTGAAAAGGGGTAGTCAATTTTTCAGGGGAGGATTTTACTGCGGGGCTGATTAACTCGAAAATTGGTAAAAATAATCTTCCAGTCAAGTTATGGAAACATCGGAAACGATTATTTACAATTCCACTTATGTGGGCATGCAGTTTATATGAAAAATCTAATTCATTTGGTTGATTACCTTGAAACTTGGCACAAATACTTGCCTGAGCAAGTAATAAAGTTTGTCATTAATAGTTTCCCCCCGAGGGAAGGGAAGAGGGGCAAGGGAGGGGGTGGTGCGGAGGTGAAGGGGTGGTGAGGGGATGGGGACGGGGTGGTGAGGAAGAGACGGAAGGGGATATGGTGAAGGGGATTTGAGAGTGGGTGAGAGGGGGAGGGAGATGTTAGCTGGAAGAGGATGCGGTGAACGAACGTGCTAATCTCTGGAACTACCAGTCGGACTTTAAAAATCTTTTTGCATTTTTAACATCACTCTAGGACCTATACGTGGCGAGTTAAAAGAAAAAAAGGCAGAAAGAACGCTAAGCGACAACGAAGTAATAGCGCGGGCAGGCAATGTGTTGCGACGGGGTGAGTCGGGGGAACAAGAAATTTCACGCGGACGAAGTCGCGGGCAGCAGCTAGTATCTTGTATATTGCTCAGCAAATCTCTCATCAAGTACACCGAATAAGCTGTTTGCTAGATACCTTACACCGTTGATAAGGCCTCGCTTGCGTCGGAGCAGGTCTCGTGCGCGGCGCGTGCTGGAATGCTGACTCAGCAACAGGTGGTTATAGTACTCGAGTTCTGAGAATTCTTGCAATTGAACTTGAATGACGTCACAATGTGACGATTCCTTAAACTTGTTGCTTAACTGATCCATGTAACTAAGGTCTACATGCTGCTGTACCTTACCAAAATGAATTCATGTCATAGTATATGACTACCTTCCATTCATCTCTGGATAATTGCATATTTGCAAGTTTGTCAAAATAAAGACCTTGATTGTCTTTTAACTGTGTAACATTGTATAAACAGTGAGCTGTGGTCAAAATGCTCATGAAAGACAAAAGTAACATTACCAGCGATGAGAAGCTGTAGTTTACTTTTTTGATTTGATATGGCTTGCCATCTTTCACTTCCTTAGAACGTGACTCTTGTTTGTCGATTCTATCTTCCGAACGAAAGAAAATATGATAATTTTTTACAGCTCAAAAATTAAGGCATATTAGCTGCCTTACTTAGGCAGCAAAATTTTCAAATCTCTAGTAGCCATCGGCACCGGGATTTAATTGCAATATGCTTTTATTTTATTTATTTATTGAATACTTCAAGCACAGATGTACTCAGGCGGACTTAATGCCATAGGCATTTTCTACCAGTCAACCAGCTTTTTGCTGATAGCAGCTTATTTTCTTGTAAGTTATGTACTTCCTGGGCAAATTCTCTCTGCTGTACATATACAATTGTTTTATGATTAGCGTTCACTAATTCTTGTAACGTAAAACAAGTTTGCATGCGGTTTTCCTTGTATATCGCTTGCTTGATAAATCTTAATATCCATGCTAAAACTCTTGTTAGTTTAGCGAGTGAAAATGGTATATCTTGCTAATAATTCACCCAAAATGTAATCGCTTTCTTGCTGCGATGTGTGATTAATATGTTTGACTTTTCTTGCTTCTTCGTCTGTGGTAAACACTGCTTGCCCAGTTTCTTGGTCAGGGTCGTAGTTCCGCAGCCGCGACGGACCTTCCCACCACAGCGAATGGTTTTTCAATTGATCGATCGCGGCTTGCGCAGTCTGCTGGATATTCTGCTGACTTGACGTAACGCCAGCTGTTTGTAGGTATGATGCTTGATATTTGTCGTACCCTGTTGGCGACAAAAGGCTTTCCTTCCTTCCTTCCTTTTTTTTTTCGGGTTCTTTTTATGAAGTGGGCCTTTGATTTGGCTTCACATGCCGTCAGAGAATTAATATGATATGATGTGATATGATACCTCTCAGGCATGGATTTCCTCCCGCCATCGTGCTGACTCTCCTTGTAACCAGGCTAGGACTACCATTGAATCTGTCCAACCGTATATCTTGATATTATTATTATTATGACTGCTAAGGCATTGTTTTAATTTTTAAATAAAAAAAAAAATATTTCAGGTAGGAACCCATATCATACAACATCTTTAAATTATACAAAAATCAATGCACACAACAATAAACACAAACGAATAAATATAACTTGAACAAACAAATTGGATATATCAAATTCATAATCAATCAAAATTAACTTATAGCTAGTCTCCTACGAGCGACACTATATGTAACATGCCTGTCACAGCAGTGTTGCACATAAGAGCAGTCCAAGCTATTTGCTATCATAACCAGAACGGAATTGGAGCTGGCTCGCACTCTGCGCACAAGAGACGCACAGCGCTTCCACATGGTCGCATGAAAACAGTCCGTGTGCGCCAATGCGAACATACCTGAAGCGCTGCAGTAGCGAGACAGACCCATAACCGCTCTGAAAGCGTTGTTAAATTGAATGCGGAGGGTGTTGTAGCTTTTCTGTGTGTAATTAGCCCACAGGCTGCAGGTGTACATGAATGTGCAATATGCTTGGAAAAGAGTTATTTTCACGCCATCTGAGCAACGCGCAAACCAGCGGGCCAGCATATTAGCTCTTTTAGATAAAGCCCTCCGCTCCCGTTCCAAGTCAGCGTGATCCCTGAGGTCAGCCGTGACTATATGTCCTAGGTATTTAAACTGATTCATCCTGTCTAGGGGTACACTATTTAGAAATACGGGTGGTACATAATTGTGGCATATAGCACCACCGGCCTCAAAGACCATGTACTGACTCTTCTTAATATTATAAATAAGTCCATGCTTAACAGCGTAATCCTCACATGTCGCTATCAATCTCCTTAGGCCACAAATCGACGCGCTAAGCAGAACCATATCGTCTGCATAGCTTAAATTGTTGATACACACATCGTCTATATGACAGCCGACATGCTGACTGTTCAGCGCGATGATCAGCGCGTCCATGTAAAGATTGAATAACGAGTGTGAGGTCAATCCGCCCTGCCTCACACCACATTGCAATCGAAATGGCTCCGACACTGCCCCCGACCATCTGGCGCTGTTGACTTGGTGCGTATACCAATACTTGAAGATGGTAACAAGTTCTGATGGTAGATTGATACTCTCAAGTTTTTGCCACAAGAGATCATACGCCACCAAATCAAAAGCCCTGGACAAGTCGAGAAAACAGGCATATACCGGGGTTTTACGGTCATTATAGTATCTGACGGTATGCTTAAGACACAGTATGGCACTTTCCGTTGATAATCGGGGCCTAAATCCAAACTGATTATCGTGCAGAGATACTCGTATATACTTATTTAACTGTGTATTAAGCAACCGGTCACTTGCTTGAACTTTGATCATTGCAGTGGCTAATAATGTTTCGATCACGTTGTTGCCTTGTTGCATGACGTGTTTTTCTTGTGATGCTTGATTTTGCGTTAAAAGCTGCAAGAACTGCTGGTGTGTCATTCTCCGTAATAGGGTTACATGATGGCTTATTGTTGAACGCTTCATGTAAAAGTGTATTATGTTTGCCACGACATTCGCGGCAGCGCCTTTCTGACATACATTCTTTATTCCCAAGTGAATAAAGACAATTTTTGCACAAATGTATGTGACACTTACCCTTGTAGGGGGTTGTCAGCAGATAGGTAGGTAATAATAAGAGCTGGTTAGGTACACTTATTATTTAATGCCTGAATTCCGTGGCCGCATCAAGTCCTGATCGCAGAGGATAGTAAGGGAAGGGAACACTGGCCTGAACCGTCTCCAAGGCGACGATGGTCCCGTCTTCGACTTGACCGCAATTGTCGGCTCCAGTTCCAAGGTTCCGTATACATAATGTTGATAGCTTCAGAGTAGGGTAGGCGTGAGCCACTCCGCAGCAGAGGGTCTTCTTCGAGCGTCCTCTTCGACGCTAGAACCACGACGTGGCGAAAAGTTGTAGGGCAGACTAGGATCCTGGAAATCCAGACAGAAGCGGAAGTGTAAGCGAGCTGTCGGAACCATGTTTCGTAGGTCCAAAGGTCACAGTGTCCCAGATAGAAAGATATACAGCAGAAAACTAGTTTTAAGAAGTTCTAGGAACACCTTACAGTAAGCACTTCAAATAGAATACATGGAAACTTACCCTAGAGGGATTTCGCGAAGTATTTAACACAATTACTTAGGTGTGGTCGGAGCAAGTGACACAGCCGTCACCTCAGACACTCTCAATTTGACTGGTCATTGTCTTTACCGATCCTAACCGAATCGCCACTCCTCGCGACGCTCGGCAATGATCGTTTTAGACATGCGCGAGCGCATAGAACGAAGACCCTAGTTCCGTATAATATTATTTAATTTTAATGTTGTATTTAAGTGTTAGATTTAGTTATTAATATTATACTAGGTTATTTTGTGTAAATAGTAGTTTTAAGTGTAAATAGGTTTGTTATTATTTATGGTTCATAGACTAAACTCTTTTAAATTGTTACTTGCAAGGTGCAACGTTACATGCAATCTTGTTATAGCTTGTCGTTTTTCAATTGGTGTCATATAAAAACTTACTACAATAGAATATTCCGTGTGACTCTTTACACTATCTACGGACAAGTTCATTCGATATTATGTACCGAAGTCTTACTTGCTGAATATTTATTCTTGAAATTTGACAATGATGATTTATTTTGCTTGCTTGTTGATGTTTTGGAATTTTCGTTTTTCTTGCGCGAAGATTCCAATACGGTGAATCTGTTCTAGAAACTCCGACAATTTTGGCAGTTCTCTGGGTTTCTTCAGAGATTCCAAATAATGATCATGAGTGTCTGCATCTAATTTTAGCAATAAAATTCGCAAATATAATAGCTTTTGTCCAATAGAAATATGGAACTTATTAATTAATAAAACTGTTATCTTTATTTATACTTTTAATGGGTTCTGATAACTTGTTATATATTTTTATAGACATGATAAAGGCATGGAGGAGTGCATTTTTAGTCGTGAAGTTGGTATGTTTAGTCTGTTTTTTATATCTAAGTGTAAATCTAGTTTGTATATTTTCTCGCTTAGTATAGAAATCCGGGTATTTGCGAACAAATTTACATATTTCAAATATATAGATACAGGGTAATATTAACATTTTCAGTTCTTGAAAATGGGGTTTACAGCTGACAGTTTCTTCAATATTTACTAAGATTCTAATCAATTTATTCTGTAAAATAAATAATGTGGGTGCGTCTGTACTGTTACCCCATAGGATGACTCCATATTTGAGCCAGGCATAGGCATATGCGTAATAGGTTACTAGGGCAGTTTTAAGATCTGTAGTTTTTTTGATCTCGCGGAGGGCATAGGAAAATTTTGCTGATTTAGCTCATAGTTTTTGAATGTGAAATTTCCAATTAATATGTGAGTCTATGTTTAGTCCTGACTGGACTGGGTGAATTTATTAACAACTTCTAAAGTTGAGCCATTTGTGCTGAAATTTATAATATTAATATTTATGGGTGTTTTTTGACAGGGATAAAATGCTATTATTTTTGTCTTGGTGAAATTTATTTCAAGATTGTCATCCAATTAATTGTGGGGTTAAGTACAGAATTCAATTTTTCATTTAGATTAATATTAGATTCACATGAAGTAAGTAGGTATTGATACATCATCAGCAAACAAGACATAAAATAGGTAACAAGTGCAGTTTTAAGTTTAGTGGTATATTATTAGACTTCACGAAGATACGCCCTTCATGGATATCTATGGGTGTATGCTAAGGATAGTTTTGATCTGGTCTTTTGGTACCGTACCTCAAAAGAAGAAAAACGGAACACTAGGATATAGGTTCACTTCGTTGTCCGTCTGTATGTCTGTCTGTCAGTCAGTCTGTCAAGACCCTTTTTCTCAGGAACGGCTGGAGGTATCAAGTTGAAGTTAATATCAATACTTAGGTCTATGGTCCGTTAAATTTCTAAAAAAATCAAGCTTATAATTCAACGAAATAAAAAAATACGGTTATTTATGCGACATATTTTGATTCTCCCAGTAAAAAACCTATAGGGTACTCCCGTTGACCTAGAATCATGAAATTTGGCAAGAAGCAAGGTCTCACAGCACAAGTAAAGGAAAAAGTCCGAAAATTGTTCATTTGTAATTTTATCATACAAAATATATTTTTTTTGGAATTACAATTTTAAGTTTGTTTTTTCTTTTCAATTACGGAACCCTTCATTGTGCGTGGTCCGACACGCACTTGGCAGGTTTTTTTCAGCCTTTTTTAATATGAGATATCCAGTTAATGTTACTATCTATGTTCGTAATTTAAAAAGTTAAACAAACCCACAAAAGACGAGTTATAGACACGGCTACACATCAAGCTATACATTTCCAGTTTACAATGACCTCTCATTGTAAGGAAATCCTATTTAATGCGAGATCAGCTTATACTGGAAAAGATAGCTTGATCTGTAGCCGTGCGTACTCCCACCATAATTATTGTACCTGTACATATTTCGGTCCGGAGTGGTGTGATTCTCTGTCGTTACAATTCAGTACAAGGCCGCACAAACGTAACGGCCCCTGGGAGTCTCTCGACGACTAATTAATTCCGTCACCTGTCGGACTATGAATGGCTCCGAGCCCTAGATATCCGCTACAATCTACTCCGCTCAACCGAATGAAAACTAAAACCACTATTTGAACATTAATTCCTATTGACAAAGATTTACGAAAACCATTGTTTACCATCTGTAGTAAGTGAGGTTGTGATTAAATTTCAAGAGATGCCGCGGCGAGAGCCGACAGGCGAGAGGAGCTGAAATTAGATAAAATACTCGCCATCATCGACCGACATAAACGTTACAAACGTAATTACGTTATTAATTTTGTGAGTGCGGGGCGCGGGGAGCGGGTGGGGAGGGAGGCGCTCCGTGTCATCGAACGACAAGATAGCCTTTATTTTGTACATTCTCTATCGCGTCACGTATGTCATATCGCAAGTTCATCTAAACAGCGTCCTAATCTGAATGTTTTATTCATAAAGTTTCTTCAAGAATTTCTTTTGCAAGTAAAACAAAATAGAGACGTGTGACGGTGTGTGTAACTTATCCAGAGTGTACGAATGTTAACATTGTTTAAGGCAAGGCGCACTTAACAAAGTATTTAATGTAATTAACAACGTGGAGTGTACCGGGCTGTCGGCTACCAGTGATACAATGTAATGAACAGCGCGGAGTGTACCCGGCTGCTGGCTACCTGTGATACAATGTAATGAACAGCGCAAAGTGTTCCTGGCTGTCGGCTACCAGTGATACAATGTATTGAACAACGTGGAGTGTACCCGGCTGCCGGCTACCAGTGATACAATGTAATGAACAGCGCAAAGTGTTCCTGGCTGTCGGCTACCAGTGATACAATGTATTGAACAGCGCAAAGTGTTCCTGGCTGTCGGCTACCAGTGATACAATGTATTGAACAACGTGGAGTGTACCCGGCTGCCGGCTACCAGTGATACAATGTAATGAACAGCGCAAAGTGTTCCTGGCTGTCGGCTACCAGTGATACAATGTATTGAACAGCGCGGAGTGTACCCGGCTGCCGGCTACCTGTGGTACAATGTAATGAACAGCGCGGAGTGTATCCGGCTGCCGGCTACCAGTAATACAATGTAATGAACAGCGCGGAGTGTACCCGGCTGCTGGCTACCTGTGGTACAATGTAATGAACAGCGCGGAGTGTATCCGGCTGCCGGCTACCAGTGATACAATGTATTGAACAGCGCGGAGTGTATCCGGCTGCCGGCTACCAGTAATACAATGTAATGAACAGCGCGGAGTGTACCCGGCTGTCGGCTACCAGTGATACAATGTAATGAACAGCGCGGAGTGTACCCGGCTGCTGGCTACCTGTGATACAATGTAATGAACAGCGCAAAGTGTTCCTGGCTGTCGGCTACCAGTGATACAATGTATTGAACAACGTGGAGTGTACCCGGCTGCCGGCTACCAGTGATACAATGTAATGAACAGCGCAAAGTGTTCCTGGCTGTCGGCTACTAGTGATACAATGTATTGAACAACGTGGAGTGTACCCGGCTGCCGGCTACCAGTGATACAATGTAATGAACAGCGCAAAGTGTTCCTGGCTGTCAGCTACCAGTGATACAATGTATTGAACAGCGCAAAGTGTTCCTGGCTGTCGGCTACCAGTGATACAATGTATTGAACAACGTGGAGTGTACCCGGCTGCCGGCTACCAGTGATACAATGTAATGAACAGCGCAAAGTGTTCCTGGCTGTCGGCTACCAGTGATACAATGTATTGAACAGCGCGGAGTGTACCCGGCTGCCGGCTACCTGTGGTACAATGTAATGAACAGCGCGGAGTGTATCCGGCTGCCGGCTACCAGTAATACAATGTAATGAACAGCGCGGAGTGTACCCGGCTGCTGGCTACCTGTGGTACAATGTAATGAACAGCGCGGAGTGTATCCGGCTGCCGGCTACCAGTGATACAATGTATTGAACAGCGCGGAGTGTATCCGGCTGCCGGCTACCAGTAATACAATGTAATGAACAGCGCGGAGTGTACCCGGCTGCTGGCTACCTGTGGTACAATGTAATGAACAGCGCGGAGTGTATCCGGCTGCCGGCTACCAGTGATACAATGTATTGAACAGCGCGGAGTGTACCCGGCTGCCGGCTACCTGTGGTACAATGTAATGAACAGCGCAAAGTGTTCCTGGCTGTCGGCTACCAGTGATACAATGTATTGAACAGCGCGGAGTGTACCCGGCTGCCGGCTACCTGTGGTACAATGTAATGAACAGCGCGGAGTGTATCCGGCTGCCGGCTACCTGTGGTACAATGTAATGAACAGCGCGGAGTGTATCCGGCTGCCGGCTACCAGTGATACAATGTATTGAACAGCGCGGAGTGTACCCGGCTGCCGGCTACCTGTGGTACAATGTAATGAACAGCGCAAAGTGTTCCTGGCTGTCGGCTACCAGTGATACAATGTATTGAACAGCGCGGAGTGTACCCGGCTGCCGGCTACCTGTGGTACAATGTAATGAACAGCGCGGAGTGTATCCGGCTGCCGGCTACCAGTAATACAATGTAATGAACAGCGCGGAGTGTACCCGGCTGCCGGCTACCTGTGGTACAATGTAATGAACAGCGCGGAGTGTATCCGGCTGCCGGCTACCAGTAATACAATGTAATGACTACGTCCTTCCCCAGGATGCTATGCCTTGCTAAATTTTATCGAAATACGTGCAGATTTGCTGTTTTTCAAAAGGTGAGGCGATAACTGTGTGCGTAGCGGCGATGCACTCGCACGGCGACTGCGACCGGCGTCGGCGGCGGCGGCGACGCCAATGTGGCGCGCATTGTGTGCTCGCTCTTAACGGCTCCAATACTACAATAGTACTAAACTTTGTCTCAACGAGTGACATCCACTACAAGTATGCGTTCTCACGGACATAAAAATATCGCGATTTTATCGCGCAATGGATTTTCAACTCTTGTTGTTGAGCCGAGCGTTGAGAATCCAACTTAAGGCGAAGATAACCCAAGCGCCGTAGGTATTTAACGATTACCGCAGCCCCCACAAGGAGTAGCGATACGTAATAAATTACGATGCGCGGGTGACGCGCGCGCCAAGCGCACCGCTCATGAGTTCGAGTAGGTACTAAATTGCTTTACAGAATAGAGCAATGCAGTAGATAAACTTGAATTGATTAGTATTAGTTTATTTTGTTTTATTTTTCTAGTAAGTATTTTTTAAAGTTTTAGATAAATTAGGTATGCATTAAATAATAATAATAGCTGGCAACACCAAAGTCAACAAGTCGCATTTGTTTTCATATATAAACTTCTTACATCCATTTTGAGAGCGAAAATTAATACGCACAATGACAGTAATACGATTATGTCTACCTCTCAAAATGGATGTAGGAACGGGTCCCGTGGTACTAAGGACTCCTCATCGACATGGCCATTAGCCAACAGGTTCGTCGATCCCGCAAGGATCTGTCGACATGCTGGATAGATTATAAGAAGGCCTATGACTCGGCGCCACATACATGGCTCATGAAAGTGTTGGAGTTGTACAAGATGGATGCGACTCTACGCACCTTCCTTGAGTCGTGTATGGGGCAATGGAGGACGGTCCTTCGCTATCCTGGATGTAGTCAGATCCAGGGGAATGATGATCCTGTATGGATTAAAAGGGGAATATTTCAGGGCGACAGTTTGAGTCCACTTTGGTTCTACTTCGCCCTGAATCCTCTAAGTACACTGTTGGAGGATTCAGGTCTAGGCTATCGGTTGAAGAGAGGTGGTCAGGTGATATCTCACCTTCTCTACATGGATGATTTGAAACTCTTTGCCCCCAACAAATTGCGGCTGATGGAGCTACTTAAGGTAACTGAAACTTTCAGTAGCGCCATCAGGATGGAATTTGGTGTGGAAAAATGTGCAATCATGCATGTAAAGTTATGGAATCCGATGGAATTCAACTTTCGGATTCCATACATCTTAGATCCCTCTCCTCATCCGAAAGCTATAAGTATTTTGGGTATGTCGGAAGCGTTAGGCATCAACGTTGCTGACATGAAGCAATCGTTGAAGGAGCGCTTCTTTGGTCGCCTGAAGAAGGTATTAACCAGTCTTCTTTCAGGCGGAAACAAGGTGCGCGCTTTCAACGGTTGGGTCATGCCGGTTTTGATGTACTCTTTCGGCATACTCAAATTGACTCAGACTGAGCTCGATGCCCTGAATAGGAGGGTCTGTACACTGCTTACTGCAAACCGGATGCATCACCCACGATCATCGGTGATGAGACTGTACATCCCGCGGAAGTGCGGGGGTCGAGGCTTTTTAAATGCGAAGACCCTCCACAACCGCGAGGTGTGCAGCCTCAGAGAATATTTTTTAAAAGTCGAAGTGGTTATGCACCGTGATGTGGTTGCAGTGGACAAGGGGCTCACCCCGCTGTCCATGGCTGAAGAGAACTGGCGCAAGCCTGTGGTACTTACTACCGATGACCGCAAGAAGGTATGGCAAAGCAAGGAGCTCCACGGGCGTTTCTATCGGGCTCTTCATGAGCCCGGTGTAGAATTCTTAGCGTCCGTATCCTGGCTACGTTTCGGTGACCTTTTCGGGGAAACTGCAGGTTTCGTCTGTGCAATTATGGACGAAGTTATATTGACGAATAACAATCGGAGACATATTATGAAGGACGGGACGGTTGACGTGTGTCGAGCATACCACCGTCCGGGTGAGTCCATCAGACATATTATCTCTGGTTGTTCTCGTCTGGCTAACGGCGAGTACTTACACAGGCATAACCAAGTAGCTAGGATTATCCACCAGCAACTTGCTTTGAAATATAAACTTGTCGACTCTGAGGTACCGTACTACAAGTATGTGCCCGACCCAGTTCTCTAAAATGACCATGTCACTTTGTACTGGGATCGGTCTATCATTACTGACAGGACTATTGTCGCCAATAAGCCTGATATAGTGGTGACAGATCGGTTAGCGCCCCACGCAATGATAGTCGATGTTACCATTCCTCATGACGAGAACCTCGTGAAAGCTGAGAAAGAAAACAAATAAAATATCTCGACTTAGCTCACGAGGTTGTTGACATGTGGAATGTGAGCTCGGCTGTCATTGTGCTGATTGTCGTCACGGCCAATGGCCTGATGGCCGAAAGCCTCGACCAACATCTTCAAGGCTCTCGTCAGATGGTTGGATCAAGAGCCTGATTCAGAAGACAGTACTCCTTGATACGGCTCGAATTGTGAGAAGGTTCCTGTCTCTGCAGCCCTAACCACCGGTAGCTAGGACCCTGCTCCCGATACCGGCGGACCTCTAATTTTTTATATTTTTTTTTATTTCCTTTTTTTAAGAATTATTTAAAAATGTAAAAAGGTAAGAAAGAAGATTAATAAACGACATAATAATAACGTTTATAGATCCAAGATACATAAACACATTTTGTATTCAAATTCAAATTCAAAAATTTTATTTCGAGCAAAGACTCATATAGGGTTAGTAACATTGTTCCTTAAAACTAAGTGTTAGTAAACAACACAAAACGACGGCACATGTAACTGACAGCAGTGGATTATATACGGACAGTCCACTCTGTCAGCAATCATTTTCAGAACCCTGTTAGGGCTAGCCATGACTCGAGCTACCATGGATGCTGCGCGCTTGCGCATTATTGTGTAAAAACAATCTACACGCGCCGCCGCAAACATCCCTGACGCACTACAACGCCATGGCAACCCCAACAGTTTTCTGAACGCGTTATTAAATTGGACACGAAGGGCTCCGTACGACGCCCGCGAATACTTCTCCCACAAGCTGCACGTGTAGAAAGTTGTACAGAATGCTCTAAAAAGCGTCACCTTTACGTCTGCAGTACAACGTGCAAACCTGCGGGCCATCATATTCGCACGCACGGAAAGAGCCCTCCGTTCCCTTTCCATATCAGCATTGTCCCTAAGGCCAGGGGTATTCATGTTACATCCTTAGACTTAGTAAACTAACAGTAGACACAAGGGGTGAAAAATAATTGTCTATCATACCAACATTAAATGCTGTCTCCTAAACTAGGGATGGCCTGAATCTTAGGAGACAGTGATCGACCGAGCTGAACTGTACTTATTGAAGGGCCTTTCGAGTGTCGGTGTTAATCTACCACAAGACAAAAATGTGAGTTTGCTTAGTAACAGAGGAAAAATGAGTGGGGTTGTGAATGGGAGGGAGAGAGGTGTGTGTGTGAGTGTAATGATACTTGTGTTGTATGGGTGTGAGTGTGTTGTGTGTTATGCGGTGTTTGTTTGTATGCAGTATTTTGTGTTCCTATTTAATTGTGATTGTTAATGATCTGTTAAGCGATGTATGTCAGTAAAGATTCAGTTAATTGTAAACTAAATAAATAAAAATAAGTATACTTATTTATTTTTGTGAATAAGGTGGATTGAAAATGTGACTGACACGAAGATCATAAATAAATACCCTTACGATTCGAAACTACGTCCCGCACGCCATTCTACTTTCCGTTCATTCTCCACCACAGCGACACCACTGAAAACGATGGTATCGTTTCTGCTGGTGTCGTTGGGAATGACAGAAACTACTATTGCTCACGACACCACCGACTGTATTGTGCTGTTAGTGATGTCCAGCTACATAGCAATGATGTATAATACAGCGTAATTTTTGGAACGAAGGTCTTTATGAGTCATATTGCGAATCGTAAAACGCACTAAAGTTTGAGAAAAAATTTACAAAAAGATCTCTCGTAATGGCATTGATCGTGCTTTACGAGGATTTTGCAAAAATAAACGTTTGGTAATATGTCAGCTTTGTATACATTAGTCACAGTATTACCAAAGTTATTACCCTGGAGCAAAACAATGGAGTTGTAAAATGTCAATAAGGTCGAAATTTGCTTGACACCCTAGAAATGATGTGCAAAATAATCTAGAAACTTTCTGAGTTGTCAAGCTAATTTACTCAAACTCAAACTCAACTCCAACTCAAAGCATTTATTTCAAATAAACCAATTACAGGCACTTTTGAATTGTCAAGGGGTCGGTCAGTCAAAAAGATGAAGCTAGGCGCCCATTCCAAAGCATAGTAGGTACCTATGGAGAAGAACGGACAAGAAACTCCACGGACACTATTTTAAATCAAGATATGGTTACAAAATAATGATTACATCATTCATGTTGAAATTATACATGTGAGAACGCAATGCAGAACGTTGAAAGCGTCCTAAAAAACAATTCAAATATTTAAATTAAATTGAAATAAGCAGTGGCCGGTACGATATGGTCAGCCTTCATTGACAGCGCCCGTTCACGTACCTGACGCATGGATTAGCTAAACGATCCAACACGCGACACCACCAGCGAGGCATTAGAGTGAGCATGACATACTCTCAGCTGCCAAGACATATTCAAGTCAAATATAGACGTACCCAGTAAAAGGTAGCTTTAGAGTATGTACATAGTACTCACACATGTGCTATGCAATTATATAATACAAAGAAGATTGAGTCTATACAATGCAATGATAGTCTTATAATCTTCAGCAGCTCCAGCAGTATCTTCAAATGTTAATTAATTAGTTGTGGTTGTGGAGCAGGACCAGCATTGAGCCATGCATTATTATCAGTTATGTAATCCCCCAACTTATAATATGCCTGCCTGCATAGTGTGCGTTTTATACAAGTTTTGAATTTAGTTTCATTCAGTTGAAGTATGTGTGGAGGTATTTTATTGTAACATTTTAAACAGTACCCCATGAATGACGAGTCTACTTTAGCTAGTCTGAAACCTGTTTGATCTAATAGGTCCCTATTTCTAGTATTATAATTATGCCTTTCACCTCTTTTACTAAAAAGATGTAATGTTTTTCTTACGTACATGATATTTTCGTAGATATATTGACAAGGTACCGTCATGATGTTAATTTCCTTAAACAGTTCCCTTAGAGAATCGCGCTTGCGGAGATTATATATGGCTCTGATGGCTCTTTTCTGCAGAATAAAAATTGACTCGATGTCTGCAGCCCGTCCCCGAAGTAAATACCATAAAACATGATACTATGAAAGTAACTATAATAGACTAGCCTCGCGGTATCTACATCAGTAAATTGACGGATTTTTCTGACACCATATGCTGCTAACTTAACCGTCCTGCAAGTGATGTTAAATGAGGACCCCATTGTAGCCTTGAGTCGAGCGTGATCCCCAGGAAAACGGTTTTATCGACGAATTCTAGTTTGTTTTGATTCAATACTATCTCACAATCACTACTTTTTACATTTGGTAAAGAAAATCTAATGCACTTGGTTTTTTTTCCATTTAATACTAAATTATTAGCAGTGAACCAATTTTGCACCTGCAGTAGGGCGTTATTAACGTCGTCAAAATTTGTATCACGTCTACCTACCTTAAAAATTAAGGAAGTATCGTCTTCAAATAACACCATTTGTGGTTGATTTTTTAATAAATGGAGTAAATCATTAATATACACTAAAAAGAGGAAAGGACCCAATATTGAGCCTTGTGGAACACCCATTTTTACTTTTAAACCGAGTGAAGTGATACTATTTATTTGAACTTGCTGTTGTCTATCATTTAAATAAGATTTTTCTAAACTGAGCGCAAGTTTTCCAAGTCCGTAATGCTCAAGTTTCAAGAGTAAGGTTTCGTGATCGACGCAATCAAATGCCTTGGAGAGGTCACGTCAGGTGGCGTCTTGGGCCTCTTCCCACGCGTTAAAAATGTGTTTTAATAAGGTTACACTGGCGTCGGTCGTACAACGTCGTTTGGTGAAACCAAACTGTTGATCGTGAAGTATTTTATTCGTGTTAAAATGATTGAGCATTTGATTAAGCATTACCTTTTCAAACACCTTGCTGAAAACTGGCAACACGGGTACGGGTCTATAATTTATTTGTGTCCTTACTGTCCCCGGATTTAAAAAGTGGTATTACCTTACTGTATTTCATTAAATCCGGGAATACTCCTTGATCCAAACACAAATTAAATATTAAGGCTAAGTAAGGCGCTATAGTCTCAATTATGGAGGTACAGACTTTAATGGACATTCCCCAAAGATCTTCGGTCAATTTGATCTTAATTTGCTTAAAAGATTTTATTACTGTTATGGGGTTAATGTGCTTAAAGTTAAATTCAATCGGGCAGGCCGAAACGTTCGCCCTTACTAAATCAAAAGAGAGTGATGGCGAGGAGTTTAAGATTTCAGTAGTTTTAAGTGGGATACTGGTAAAGAAATTTACAAATTCTTGAGCAACTTCTTTGCTATCGCAAATGAGACCACATGACGTCTCCAGTGTGTAATCAAAATTATGCTTTTTGATCCTGTTAGTTTCATTATAGATAATTTTCCAAACTGTCTTTATTTCATTATGTGCTGATTTATACATTTAACCTTGTTGCTAATGTATAAAGCTTTAGCTGCCTTACAAGTATTCTTAAAAAATCTAGAGTAAGTAGAAACATACTTATCGATTGCACACCATGTGTACAGATAACAATAGAATTTCAATTGTGTCTGCTAATTAGCGCGCGACGGGTTAAAAGTTTTCGTGTTAATATAAGGCTTAAGGCCATACAGCTCGAAAAGTCTTTCCCTACTTTTCCTGAGTCTTCTAGTTGACCAGTCACTAAATAAAAACGTAGGACTGATAGTTTTTGTGATCTTCTTAAAAGATTTATCGAACCGTGTTTGGACTATCGAAAAGAATTACACCTTATTGACATTCATGTTTTTTTTGTTAAATTCAGCTTCCAGATCATTTACCGAGTATCCTGGAGCAAAAAAACCAAGGGGTTGTAAAATGTTTATTACGTTGAAATTAGCTTGAGACCTTAGAAATTATGTGCATAATGATCTAGACACTTTCTATCAAGCGAATTTAGACATTATTGACATACATGTTTTTTTGTTAAATTCAGCTTCCAGATCATTTACCGAGTATCCTGGAGCAAAAAAACCAAGGGGTTGTAAAATGTCAATAAGGTCGAAATTAGCTTGAAACCTTAGAAATTATGTGCATAATGATTTAGACACTTTCTATGGTGTCAAGCGAATTTTGACTTTATTGACGTCCATGTTTTTTTTGTTAAGTTCAGCTTCCAAATCATTTATTGTTATCTGGATTACCCTGGAGCGACTTTACAGCGACCTCAAAAGCCAAGGAAACGACACCAAAGGTGAAAATTTTGAAAAATTTGCAGCCGCCATATTTAATTTTTATTTTAACTTCAGTATCGGCCTTAGCATCCTCGAGAACTATGAAAACGACACCCATGAGGAAAAATGTAAAAATATTCGCAGCCGCCATCCTGGATTTACATTTTGGCTTCACTATCGGCCTTAGTCGAAAACTGTGAAAAAGCTATTTATATCCTTAGTTATCACTTACTACAGATGCGTGACGTGTGGTCGACTACTGATAGTCATTCGGTCGAATGTACAATGCCTACCTAGTTAGGCTAATATACATTATGAAACCACGCGCACCCGCCCGCTGCCCGTACGGACACAGCGGTACCAGTATTTATTCTGTGGCAGCGGGGTGACCTACCTATTTGAAAACAGTAAACCAAACATTTGTGCGTGAGGCGGCTTTATAAACTCCAATGTAGGGTTTGGTAAACCTATGCCGCGAGAAAAATAAACCAATAAAGCTTTTGCGCGCGTGACGTCTAGGCAAACATAGGCATAGGGTTTAAATGAGGCTTTTGCTCACATTGCTTTTGAGTGTATTTTGTAATTTTTTATTTTATTTTTTATAATGTGCGGTTTATTTGTGCAGAATAAACAAGTTTTCTTTCTTTCTTTATTTTCTTTCTTTTAAATCATATTTGTGGTTTAAAAATCTATTTTAATAAAATATACGCCAAAAAATTAAAAACTAAACCTATAGACAGGTACATTTATATTTGGCTCAGCCGGTAATAGAAATTAGCGGGGGTGGCGGGTTCGAAAAAATTGGCACACGTCCGACCTCCGACACGTTCCGCTCGGGACTAAGGGGCTCAGGGCGAGCGCTTGAATAGGTGAAAACAGTTGATGCTGGAATTAGTGGTACAGGTATTTTAATATTTCACATTATGACTACCGTTGTATCTCAAATTTTTTACGACCTTAATTATGGTACAAGTTTGATTGTTCTAAGGCTAATGTGACTCAAAAGAAATAAGATTAAAGATCATAATTAGACTTGTCTTTGCGATTTAATTGGATGCAGTAAAGTGCAAGTAATCGTGTATCGGACGGCTAAAATATCTAGATCGAAGTGTGAACTAAAAATTCAAAAATTCAAAATATCTTTATTGTGGGGATATGTTAGTTAAGGTCTTAACAATAAATTAAAGTTTCAATATGTCCTGCTATGTGCTGCTGTATGTGCTTTTTATTGGCATTAAATTTAAAATTATTTTACATGTCCTTAGTTATTATAAATATCAAAATACAATTAAATTAATACATGGTCAACAATAAAATCAATAATTCAAGAAATCCTGGATCGTGTAGTATGCTTTATCAATAAGCAACAACTACTAAGTAATTTGTTTTTTTTTTCAAAATTTAAATCCGTGTTATCTGTGAATAAAACACAATACAAAACGACGTTTTTTAGGCTATCCCCGCCTTAAAAAATAACAGAGTACATTCTAGCGCGTCGAGAAAACACACTGTTGGAATTTCAGCTCTCGGCTCTATGGAATTTCAACGCTCTGTTTAGCGCCGAGAGTTGAAAATCCAACAGTGTGTTTTTTCGACACGCTAGAATGCACTCTGTTGTTATTAAGTTGAATTCTCAACGCTCGGCTCAACAAGGAGAGTTGAAAATCCAGTGCACGATAAAATCCCGCCGCGATATTTTTACGTCCGTGCGAACGTCGGCTAACGGTCTGAAGATTGCGCGACCAGCTTACTGGGTATCCTGTATCTAGTTAGTTTGTAGACTTCGAAGTCTATGTAGTGCTTGTACTGATCAAGAGTCTAAAATAATAAACATGAATCACTATCGATGTCATTTAATTTCATTCGGGTGTCTTCTAATGATTATGTTCTAAATAAAGACATCGCACACGTGTGTGCAGTGTCGAGTGTCGCCGTCCAATACAACTTGCACTACATTTTGGTTTGGAGTACTCTTAAATTGAAATCAAATTGCAGAAGACAGAGGTAAGTTGGTTATAAATAAATAAGCGAATTGTGTTTCGCAGTGTGGTATGTGTTCATGTCATAGCTACACATAGTGTACACGTAGCGGTCCTACCCACAACGCAATCTATTCCGAGCTTGGGGGGGGGGGGGGTGGGGGTTGGGGGCTCACCACAATACCGTTTCGAGGATGATTATTTGGAACTCGCGACCTATTGACCCCCAGCCTCAACCACTGCTCCACAAACTGTCGCTTGTCAACAATTCATAATATTAAAACTTTGCATTATCACGTTTAAAGTTAATGAAATCTGTCAGTTTCTCGCGGCTTCACAATTTAGATTAATGTTCTCACAACTTTTGTACCTTCAATTGACAACGTGAACCTTACAGCCAAGTTGTGTACGAAGATAACAAACAAACATTACAAGCAAGCATGAACATACCGTAATGTAATATTCTAATCTTTTCCTAAACAGCGGACATTTTGCGAGCTAAGTAATGTTAAGAAACCTACCACAACACTGATTGAAATCACCTTTAGCATTCGTATCGGTGTAATGCGGAGCCACGGTGCTCCGGCGGCGCGTGGCGTGTGGAGCGTGGCGTGTGGCGTGTGGCGTGCGGCCAACCGCGGCTCATCTACTGAATCATAACAATCACCCTTTCCTTAAGCTTCGCTCTCGCTCGAGGGGAGATAAACAAAACAGCTAAAATAAAAACTTCTGGTACCGACTTCAACCGGGCTACGGATATGGAAGGAAAATGAGTTTATTAAACACAGTTTTACAGATTATGTCAAACTCAAACTCAAATTCAAAGCATTTATTTCAAATAAACCAATTACAGGCACTTTTGAATTGTCAATGGGTCGGTCAGTCAGAAAGATGAAGCTAGTTGCCCATTCCAAAGCGTGGTAGATCCCTATGGAGAAGAACGGGCAAGAAACTCCACGGACACTCTTTTAAATCATAATATTTTTACAAAATATTGGTTACATCGTTCAAGTTGAAAATATACATGTGAGAACAATGTAGAAAGACGTGCACGTTAAAAAGCGTCCGTAATAAAAAGATAATAACTAAAACAACTAAATTAAATATTAAAATTAAAAATAAGCCATGGCAGCTAAGAGACGACGAGTTTAACATGTATGCATGTTAAACTTAACAGATTATGTATCTATTGCCATAGCGGCATGCGACTGCTGGTAGTTTAACAGATCATGTATCTATTACCAAAGCGGCATGCGACTGTGAGTAGTTTAACAGATCATGTATCTATTACCACAGCGGCATGCGAGTGCTGGTAGTTTAACAGATCATGTATCTATTACCAAAGCGGCATGCGACTGCTGGTAGTTTAACAGATCATGTATCTATTACCATAGCGGCATGCGACTGCTGGTAGTTTAACAGATCATGTATCTATTACCAAAGCGGCATGCGACTGTGAGTAGTGTAACAGATCATGTATCTATTACCACAGCGGCATGCGAGTGCTGGTAGTTTAACAGATCATGTATCTATTACCAAAGCGGCATGCGACTGTGAGTAGTTTAACAGATCATGTATCTATTACCACAGCGGCATGCGAGTGCTGGTAGTTTAACAGATCATGTATCTATTACCATAGCGGCATGCGACTGCTGGTAGTTTAACAGATCATGTATCTATTACCAAAGCGGCATGCGACTGTGAGTAGTTTAACAGATCATGTATCTATTACCAAAGCGGCATGCGACTGTGAGTAGTTTAACAGATCATGTATCTATTACCACAGCGGCATGCGAGTGCTGGTAGTTTAACAGATCATGTATCTATTACCAAAGTGGCATGCGACTGCTGGTAGTTTAACAGATCATGTATCTATTACCATAGCGGCATGCGACTGCTGGTAGTTTAACAGATCATGTATCTATTACCAAAGCGGCATGCGACTGTGAGTAGTTTAACAGATCATGTATCTATTACCACAGCGGCATGCGAGTGCTGGTAGTTTAACAGATCATGTATCTATTACCAAAGCGGCATGCGACTGTGAGTAGTTTAACAGATCATGTATCTATTACCAAAGCGGCATGCGACTGTGAGTAGTTTAACAGATCATGTATCTATTACCACAGCGGCATGCGAGTGCTGGTAGTTTAACAGATCATGTATTTATTACTATAGCGGCATGCGACTGCGAGTAGTTTAACAGATCATGTATCTATTACCACAGCGGCATGCGAGTGCAGGTAGTGTAACAAATCATGCATCTATTATTATTGGATTCTACGGTGGTAATGCTCAGAATACAGACGTGTTGTTGATTTCGCTTATAGTTTGTGCATCTCCGTGATCGCAATTACAAACATTATTCCTGAGTACATAAATTCTAAATTACAGTGTTTGTCGATCGCAAGCATATCTACCAGCTGCTGTAGTGCGTGGCCCCTCATCCCCGCGTGTAAAAAAAACGGGCAAATATTTTTCATCCTTATCTTGGAAACGACTATAACAGCGCGGAGTTCAGGAAGCTTCGTGAGCACTCGTAGTGCTGTGTGTGGCCCCTCACCCCCGCGAGTAAAAGAAAGAAGATTTTTTATCCTTGTCTTGACAATGACCGAGGAGTTCGGGAGGCGTCGCGATGAAGAAATATTTTCAACCTACCTACTATCTCCAATAGACACCCGTTTTTCATCATGAATAAAAGAATTAATAAATGCAGCGAATGTGAAACCTCTAGAGCAGCGGCCGATAAGGGAACGTGCTCAAAGAAACTCTGCGATAATCACTATCATCTGCTTTGTGCTAACTTAACAGCTGATGCCGCTGCGACTACCCTTAAGTCCTGGACATGTTCCAAATGTAACAAGGGTCAATCAAACAGCAGCTAAAACTTCTGAACAGCAAATAGCGGACTGTAGTCAAGCACAAAACGTGACCCTCAGGTAAGCAAGTTCGCCTTTGAACTTGCCTCAATGCAGTATTTCTGCTGCTTTAATTGAACTGCTTGATGTTTATACGTACAGAGCTACCTACTATAATTCGCGATATGTTAACGCCTGAGTTTCACAAAATGCAAACACAAATGACTGAACTCGAAAAGTCGGTTAAGTTTATTAGCTCTCAATAAGGCACTGCGAGAGGAAAACCAGGCACTCCAAAACAGCGTTCACAACTTTGAGGTGCGCCTACGTCGTTTGGAGATCGAGCAGGTGCGGCAAGATCAATGGGTTGGCCTACAAAACATTGAGATCGCTGGGCTACCTGAGAATGAGGAGGAGCAAACTGTGGACGTGGTGTTGAAGATGGCTGAACATGTTGGAGTTCCTATAAAAAGTGATGACGTCGATTTCACTCACCGAGTTCAAACACAGCAGCATAATAACTCTTACCTGCCGAGGAATATTGTCGCAAGACTCAAGCAACTCAGCACTAAAGACGCAATAGTGGCTGCAGTACGGAAGCTGCGAGGTATCAATCTGCATGACTTAGGTTTTCAGACAGCGACATCCTCGAAATCTAAGATATATATCAATGAACACTTGACTAAATATAACAAAAATCTATTGAAAATATGCAAGGTTACTAACAAGGGCTAACGAACTCAACTACTGTTGGGAATCGAACCCAACAAAAGACTCTGCATGCAGTCCGCACGCGCACGCAGCGTGATCAGCGCGTCATCGACAAGCTGAGGCGCGGCACGGCGGCGACACGGCTCATCCCGAGGACCATCGAGTCCACGGACTCCACCGCAACGGACGACACTCCTCTCTTTTAACCTCGACTATTAATTGTTTGTCCGGGAACTTACTGTACTATTAGACGGCAATATACCAGCCTTATTTTGATACAGTCCACGCTTTTTGCTCCCCGCGCTAACAACTACAAATACATATGGACAAAAACAGGTCGAATTTATGTAAGTAAGGAAGATGGTTCTCAGCATATTCTTGTGTTGTCAGAGGCAGACCTAAAAAATGTTGTTTAGGAATAATCATTGTTTTCTTGTTACTCTGTATTCATTTTCTATCAAGTTTTGTTTTAACTAAGTTATATACCGCTGTGCATTCTAAAAAACCAATATGATCAAAGTCAACTACAGAAAGCAGGTAAAAACAGTAAACTTATATGGAAATTTATAAAAACTAACACTATTAGGTCAAAACATCCCGAACCTGCGCTTGATCTTTTAACTTCTGAGCTAAGCCCTACCGAAGCAGCAAATAAAGCTAACAACTTTTTGATTAACGTAAAAAAAATCTTAGCAGAAAAAACCTTATTTTCTAAAAGATATTTTTCCATTCAAAGCAAACTACGACATATGATGCAACACGAAACTTATTTGTCTTATTAGATACTGATGTTAATGAGATTGTTGCGGCGGCCTAAAGCCTTGGGGTGAAAATCGAAATTTTCTTAGTGGACTGTATGAGGGGCGGTTCGGTGACACAAGTAGGTGTTTTGGTGGTGTGGGAAAATGATGATGGTACCTGCCTGGTGAGCTATGGCGACACGACGAGAAGGGTTTCCTTAGCCACGTGGCTGGCGCGTCCAGGATATCACGTACGGACGAGAATCTGCACTTTCCACAACACACATACACGCACTTGCACTGTTCAATAGCAATCTTCGTTCTTCGCGGTGAAAATATGAGTCCTTTTTCGACTTGGGATTAATTTTACCCAACAGGCGTCGATGTTGATTGAGAACTGGCGGATCTTCTTGGCGGCAGCGTATGCGCGCCATTGCGGATCTTCCTTCTCGCTCTCACTTAGGCATTATAAGGGTTGTGGAAGGGAGAAGGAAAGCGGAAGGAACTTTATGTTACACAGATACTAATTAATTAGAGTTGCCAGTAATTAGGCATGAAATATAAAACTAAAGAAAGTAATGGCGTTAACATTCCTCGCGGCCTTAAAGGGTCACCTTTAAAGAGAATGATATAATAATATATACAGTGAAATTACACTTAAATCTAACTAAAGAGGGAATGGACTGAATAAGATATTACTGAGTAGGAATGGGGCATAAGCGGACCACAGGTCGCACAAGAATCCCATTAGAAGTGCGTACTGAAACGACTCGCGTGCTACCGTCTATAGACGTATGCAACTTCTCAATAACACCTAGAGGCCAGGATAGAGGAGGCGCATTATCATTAACTATCACTACTACAGTGCCTTCCTTAATCATGTCTCCATCAGGTTTATTCCATTTTAAGCGTGATTGTAAACTATGAAGATACTCGCTTCGCCATCTTTTCCAGTACGACTGGACTAATTTATCCATAAGAGAGTGTCTTTGAAGCAGGTGATCAGACAGTAAACCTACTTCCGCGGCGGGTAATGAGTTAAGCGGTACAGTATGTAAAAAATGCGAAGGGGTAAGAGCTTTAGGCTCTTCCGGATCAGCGCTAAGAACAGTAAGAGGTCTGGAGTTCAACAGGCACTCTATTTGAGAGAGAATTGTAACTAATTCTTCATAAGATAGGAGTTGTTGACCTATTGTCTTGAAAAGGTGAGTCTTCACGGCCTTCACCATGGACTCCCAACATCCACCAAAGTGCGGTGACGCGGGCGGAATAAAATGCCAATTAATGCGATGCTCAGCGAGCTCCTCTTCAAAGCGCGGGCGGTATTCTTTATTTATGAAATTATACAAGTCGCGTAAAAACGAATTAGCTCCTGGAAAATTGGTCGCGTTGTCCGAATACAAGCATTGTACCGGTCCACGGCGGGATAAAAACCGTTTCAACGCGGCTATGAACGACACAGTCGTAAGATCTGTAGCTAATTCAATATGAACAGCGCGAGTAGTCATACAGGTAAAGATACATAAATAACCCTTGCGACTCTTCGCACCTCGAGTGCGTACGGGCACATACTGTATAGGGCCAGCGTAATCACACCCTGTATGAGAAAAAGCTTTGGTTGCAACATTTACTCTAGATTTAGGGAGATCGCCCATAATCGGCGGACCATGAGGTCGCGGTCTCCACCTGTGACATGCGTTACACTTGTGGATTCTATGACGAATAATGCGTCTAGCGGACAAAATCCAATACTTATGGCGCAATAACGACATAGTGAGTTCTGGACCTGCATGTAAATATTTTATATGATAATAGTCTACGAGGATTTCAACTATGCGATCATTTCGGGGTAACACTACCGGGTGTTTAGTACTATAGGCCTCAGCCGAATGAGTTAATCGACCCCCAACGCGGATTAAATCATCACCATCTACAAATGGCTTGAGTTTAATAAGAGCGGGTGAACAAATTTTATTATTTTTTAACTTGGAATAATCATCCATGAAATGTTTTCTTTGAACATGACGCCACAAAATGGTTTCAGCGAACTCGAGGTCGCTAGCGGTAACGGTGTCAGTCCGACGCGGGGGTTTTTTCATGAAGCGGTATATGAAAACAACAATACGCAGCAGTTTAGTCCACGACGACGTACGTTCTGCGAGTGCGAATAGAAGCGAATTGTCCGAACTTGAATCCGCGACTATGGGGTGCGCGTGGACCTTTTCTTCCGGAATGGGTTCCGAATTCAAGTCTGTAACCTTATGTATGGGCCATTCGGAAGGGTCGCGCTTAGCCCAAGCGGGTCCGTGCAACCATAATGGGTGCTCAATGAATTTGTCAGGTGTTAAACCACGTGACAAACAGTCCGCTGGGTTTTCAGTACCAGCTACGTGGTAGAAATGTTCCGCGGGGACGTTGTCTACGATGCGAACGACACGATTGGCCACAAACGTGTGCCAACGATGCGGAGAAGAATTTATCCAGCAAAGAGTCACCTTTGAATCGGTGAATGCGTAAATAGCGGTAACATTATAACGCGGATTATAAGTGTCATGAACACGGCGAAGAAGTTTAGCGAGGAGTTCGGCACCACAGAGCTCCAGTCGAGCAATAGTCAATGGTTTAACCGGCGATACCTTCGACTTGGCACAAACCAGCTGAACAACTACGTCATCGTTGCGAGTGACATGCGCATAGATGACAGCGCCGTAGGCGCTTTCGCTGGCGTCGGAAAATCCAATGAGGCGAAGAATACAATTTTCAAAAATACCTAAATGGCGCGGGATTTTAAAATCATTTAAAAGCGGCAGGACAGAGCAAAAAGTTTGCCAAATATTTATGATGTGACGTGGGGGAGTGTCATCCCAATCGAGCTTCAGTAACCACAATTCTTTGATAAGTAGTTTAGCATAGAGAACTACAGGCGCGACAAGCCCCATGATGTCCCACAGTCTAGCTACGGCCGACAGTATAGCACGTTTAGTACACGTGTCTGGCGGTGCTGAAATAAGAAATTCAAAACAATCATTTGACCTACACCAGCGCAAGCCGAGAACCTTTTGTTCTACCGACTTGTCGAATTCTAGTTGTTCGGTCAACCTATGCGACGCGGGAATACTGTTTAGTACAGTTTGAGAGTTACTGGTCCACTTGACCAACTCGAACTGACCTCCTCTAAAGAGTTTAATCAGTTCGTGCGAAACCTGGACTGCACGTGATTCGGAGCTTACGCTGTAGACTACGTCATCCATATACAGCGAATCCGCGATGATAGCGCTGGCGCGCGGGAAGTGATGACCATCGTCTTGAACCAACTGTTGTACCGTGCGGATCGCATGGTAGGGACTTGACTTGAGACCAAAACAGACACGGTTAAACTGATATAGAACCAGAGGATCGTTTGGACTAAAACGATATAAGATGCGTTGAAAGCGACGATCGCTTTCTCTTACTTCAATCTGTAAGAACATTTGTCGGCAATCAGCCGAGAGCGCGAATGCGAACAATCGAAAATTCAGAATTATAGTAAACAAGTCACCCTGTAAATTTGGGCCACTGTGTAAAATATCGTTGAGAGATAATCCAGTACTCGTTTTAGCACTAGCGTCTAACACGGAGCGTAGTTTTGTTGTTGTCTTATCTAAACGTACAACTGCGTGATGCGGAATTACATAGTCAGGACAACTACTGTCTGAACTATCGAGCGGAGCAGGAGATAAATATCCATTATCAATATATTCGCGAATGACGTCATCATACGCAGTACGTAACTCGGGTGCGGATTCTAATTTCTTTTCTAGGCAGAAAAAACGTTTTTTCGCGATATCGAGTGAGTTCCCCAATGAGAACACATCGCTGCGAAACGGTAGGGCTACAGAGTATCTACCTGTGTCCCCATCGCGTTCCGTGGTCGAATTATAAAAGTACTCGCACTCAAGTTCGTCGAGCGATTTGCTCGTCGAAAGAGTGACGGGCGCTTCATCGACCTGCCAGAATTTTTTCAACGCCGATTCTAACGAGTCTTTGTCGGATGGTTGCGAAATATGTGAGTAACAAGACTGTGGAGGCTTATTACGACGTACAGGCAGCGCGGGCACAGTGCCCATGATGACGTAACCGAGTACCGTCTGCATGGCGGGCGGCGCGGAGGAGTTGCTGCTAACTACGCGGGGCAGCATAAGATGCGGGAAAAGCGAAGCCCCGATCAACACATCGATGCGACCGGGTTTGCTAAACGATTCGTCGGCGAGCGGTAAACCTTTTAAGTAAGGCAAGGCGGAAGTATCTACGGGAGCGGTAGGTAGATTATCGGTGATTGCATCGACAACTAGC
The DNA here is from genome assembly GCA_946251885.1 of Cosmia pyralina. Classification (NCBI taxonomy): domain Eukaryota; kingdom Metazoa; phylum Arthropoda; class Insecta; order Lepidoptera; family Noctuidae; genus Cosmia; species Cosmia pyralina. The sequence continues at coordinate 260,382 of OX276348.1, read as the reverse complement.
GAATTAACGTTAAAAGTAACGTTCGGATTAAAACGGGAAAAGAAAGCGAATTGTACGGAACCCTTAACGGATTTTTCCGTACCACCGATACCCTTAACGGAAGGCGTATCAGATGAATGTCTAGTCAAACCTAATCGTTTGCAACATTCTGCGGTAATAAAATTAATTTGTGAGCCACTGTCTAATAGACAGCGAATAAAATGCTCCTTACCAAATGAATCTCGAACTATTACAGTAGCGGTTGACAACAAAATAGTAGTATTCGTATTACATTGCGGCTTTGATACGCGGGAGTTCGAGTCGTAAAAGATCGACGCAGCAATGGATGCATTACATTGCGGGGCGCTCTGAGCGGTGGCGGCGAGCGGCGCGGCGGCGGCGTGAGCATCTTGCTCGCTCGAAGCCGTGGAGTTTGAACCCGATTGTGTACGTGCGATATCATCAACACCGTTCGATAATACAGTCGCGTGCGATTCGCGATTAAAGTGTAAAAGCGTATGATGTTTATTTTTACAAGATTTACATCTAGATTCAGACTGACAGACTCTGGCCTTATGTTTAATACTTAAACAGATAGTACATGCATCGTTTTGCTTCACCGATTTGAAACGATCACTTGGTGTCATTTTAGAAAAGGCAGGACATTTAAATAAATGTTCATGAACAAAGCTATCACACAAACATTTAGCGGATTTATCAATTACAGTGTAAGATTGCGGTTGCGGAGTTTTGGACGTTTTTTTATTTACAGGATTGTTGTTAGACTGAGTGAAACTCAAGCTGTTTAAAGCTTTAGTATTTTGTAAAATGCGAGATTGATTTTTAATGAACTGTACTAAATTGTCGAATTTAGGAATTTCGTCTTTTGAGTTAATTTCAAAAAGTCGAGCTGTTTCAGAATCAACCTTTTTTATAGCGACATGGAAAAAAATCAAATCTGATAAATCATTTATTTTAAGGTTTTTTAATGCGTTTGCGGCGGAAACAAAATTATCAGAAAAGGATTCGAAATTTTGAATAGATGCGGTATTAAAAGATTTATGTTCAAACATCCGATTAAGGTAACTAGAAGCCAACATACGTTTGTCTTCGTACTTGTTTATGAGTGAATTAAAAATTAATTGGTAGTTATCGCCATTAGGGCAAACTCCTGAGAACGCGGTTTGAGCCTTATCTTTCAATTTCCCCATCAAATAATATAATTTCTCCGAATCAGTCAATGTATTATTTTCGTGTACCGTGCTTTTAAAATTAGCATAGAACAGGGGCCAGTTACGAATATCGCCATCGAATGACATAATTTCAATGGGAGGCAAGCGAACTGTTTGCTTATTGACACCACTACCACTAGAAGTAGGAGCCGATGTGGCTGATGATTTTGAGTAATTTGAATAATTATATTTAACGCAGCAATATAATTCCTCAAAACTAATCCACGACTGATCATCAATATTATTTTCCGGGTCTTGTCTTAGAAGAAGCGAGTTATATTTATTAAATGCCTCGAGGAACTCGGTGCGCAACGCATCAACATTGACACACGCACACAAGAACTTCTCTAGCGGTTCCATACCGGACTTCATTTTTTCCATTAAATCGTAAATGATTTGCATGCGGGCAAAAATCATATTACGACATGACAGTGCTATTTGAATCGCGGATTCTATCTGATCATCCGAATCCATGGTCACTTTCTTAGGCATTTTCGATATTTTTGTAGGTTTTTATTTTTAGGCTAAAATAAATCGCAAACTTCAACGAGTTGCGCGCGGTGCGGGATTGGTAGGTGGTACCTACGAATATAGTACCGAACGATAGCGAAGCGAGCGAGCGGTAGATTTTGCTTCTACCTACGTATATTAAAATATTAAGTTGAGCGGGATGCGAAATACCTGTGAATGTACGCAATGACAAGTAGGCACCGTAATAAATGAATAAATGAAAGCGGTTTAGTATAAGAGTATAAGGAACGAAGATTGAAATGAAATATAGTTGCGGGATGATGATATACGGATATAATATTGATATCCGTTATCAAGAGAATAAAGAAAAATAGGTATCCGTGATCATGGGACCAAAACTGTTGGATATCTGTGATCGTAGGACCAAAAACTGTTGGATATCCGTGATCGTAGGACCAAAAAATGTTGGATATCCGTCTCGAAGGAACAAAAAATGTTGCGGCGGCCTAAAGCCTTGGGGTGAAAATCGAAATTTTCTTAGTGGACTGTATGAGGGGCGGTTCGGTGACACAAGTAGGTGTTTTGGTGGTGTGGGAAAATGATGATGGTACCTGCCTGGTGAGCTATGGCGACACGACGAGAAGGGTTTCCTTAGCCACGTGGCTGGCGCGTCCAGGATATCACGTACGGACGAGAATCTGCACTTTCCACAACACACATACACGCACTTGCACTGTTCAATAGCAATCTTCGTTCTTCGCGGTGAAAATATGAGTCCTTTTTCGACTTGGGATTAATTTTACCCAACAGGCGTCGATGTTGATTGAGAACTGGCGGATCTTCTTGGCGGCAGCGTATGCGCGCCATTGCGGATCTTCCTTCTCGCTCTCACTTAGGCATTATAAGGGTTGTGGAAGGGAGAAGGAAAGCGGAAGGAACTTTATGTTACACAGATACTAATTAATTAGAGTTGCCAGTAATTAGGCATGAAATATAAAACTAAAGAAAGTAATGGCGTTAACAGAGATAGTAAGTACACTTCTGGACACATCTTTTGGCCCACCTTGTATTTTCAGTTTCGTTTGGTCCTAGCTAAAATTTTATATTAGGTCGAGCAAAAAGTTTTTATGCAGTTTTGATCCTGGCACATTCACAATTTCATTCAATAGTCTTTTTTTGAATTTCGAACACAGAATTTAAAGAAACAAAAGACAATTTGGAGCCTGTTTGTTGATATCAAACAATTGAATACTAAGAAAACTTGGTTTTATTGGTTTACTTGGATTTAATTCTTGAAAAAGTGATTGATATCTTTGGTTTTGCAACAAACATTACTTATTCTTAACATTAAGGTGAGGTTCTATCAATAATCTATGGATACTTCACCTGAAGTCGCCGCCCAAGCTGTGGCACTTATTCAGGCCGGACACAGCCAAAGAAACGTGAGTGCTCAACTTAATTTAAGTCGATCTGCGGTCCGAAATGTTCATCGGAGGTACCTAGAGACTGGCGGCTTTGTTCGTCGCCAAGGAAGGCCACGATCTCGGGTCACAACTAAAAGGCAGGATCGATTCATCGTGACGACCAGCTTGAGAAATCGTCACCTTACCTCCATTGAGATACAAAACCAACTTCGCGACTTCCACGGAGTATCTGTGAGCGCTCGAACTGTTCGGAGAAGGTTAAAAGAACGCGATATGGTACCACACAAGCCAGCTAATGGCCCCAAACTAACGCGAGCCCACCGAACAGCGCGCCTTCATTTCGCACGCAGTCATTTAAATTGGACACAGCAAGATTGGAGCCGTGTACTCTTTTCTGATGAGTCTAAAATTGTGTTACATGGCAATGATGGAAGGAAGAAGGTCTACCGACGTAAGGGAGAGCGTTTCGCACAATGCTGCTTTGAAGAGAGGGTTGCTTATGGCGGTGGCTCATGGACTGTCTGGGGCGGTATATCCGCGAGCGACTAAACTCAACTTGAGGTTGTTACAGGACCACGGCTGCCAACATTAAATGCTGAAAGGTACATTTGTGAGTGCTTAGAACCTCACGTGATACCATACGCGGACTATGTGGGCCCAAATTTCCTTTTTATGCATGATAATGCAAGAGCCCATGCGGCCGGCATCGTCAGGGAATATCTTCGGGATGTGAACATCACAGTTATGGACTGGCCAGCCAGAAGCCCAGACATGAACCCCATTGAGCACATGTGGGACGAGCTAAAAAGACGTGTTAGGGCTCGTCAGCTAGTTGCCCAGACGATGCAGGAGTTGAAAACTGCCATAGAAGAGGAATGGGAGATGATCCCTCAAAATTTCATAGAGCGGTTGATAAACTCTATGCCTAATCGTATGAGAGATGTGGTAGATGCCCATGGAGGCAACACGCGTTATTAAATTAAACCTTTATTTAATAAAACATGTTTTTTATTCAAAAATCAATTGCCTTTAACAAGGCGGTTATCCGACTTGTTAGGCGTAGCTCCATGTCGTATGGTATTCTGAATTCAAATTTAAAACAATACGATCGAAAAAGATGGTAAAATGTATCCGGTTTAAAACTGCATCAACAGTTTTTGTTCAATCTAGCAATCATATTTCGGTAGGGGCCATCGAAACCTAAACTCTAAGGTGGGCCAATAGATGTGTCCAGAAGTGTATAATAGATGGATTAAAGGAAATTTGTGCCGTAGGAAGTGACGACATACCAAATAGCATACTCAAAAGATTTAAATACGTCATTGCCCTTCCCTTGACCCACATTTTTCAGTTATGTTTAACAAAAGGAATATTTCCTAAATTGCTTAAAAAAGCCGTAGTCACCCCTGTGTTTAAAGCTGGAGACAAAAATTGTGTAGATAACTACAGGCCAATTTCAGTTTTAACAGGCCTCTCAAAGATTTTGGAAAAAATTATAAATAGTAGATTAGTAAAATATCTTGAATGTAATAAATTACTCTCTGATCATCAATTTGGTTTGAGGCCTAAAAGATCAACAAGCCAAGCTGTTAAAGTGCTCTCTACATGAGTCTCTTTGGGAGATCCTTACTATAATCCTTATTATGGCACCTTTCTGTAAAATAAAGGCTTTCTGACAGTTATAATGTCAGAAAGCCTTTATTTTACAGAAACGTAGCCTTAAGGTGCATTAGATCCAACATATCTCTTAGGCTCCTGAGTGCATAACATGCTGATGAAATTAAAGAGTCAATAGCAGCTAGCTCCTGTTTCAAATTTAAATGGACATCTATTTTAATCCCTAAAAAATTGACCTTGTCCACTAATTCAATCTTGTCTCCTTTGATTTGTCCATCTGGATTGTCATTATGGCGATTTGCAGTCTAAATATATAAAACTCAAAGGTGACTGACTGACATAGTGATCTATCAACGCACAGCCCAAACCACTGGAGGGATCGGGCTGAAATTTGGCATGCAGGTAGATGTTATGACGTAGGCATCCGCTAAGAAAGGATTTTGATAAGTTCTACCCCCAAGGGGATAAAATAGGGGATGAAAGTTTGTATGAAACTTTGTCAATTTTAAACCGATCGGGCTGAAATTTGGCATGCAGGTAGATGTTATGACGTAGGCATCCGCTAAGAAAGGATTTTGATAAGTTCTACCCCCAAGGGGATAAAATAGGGGATGAAAGTTTGTATGAAGCTTTGTCAATTTTAAACCGATCGGGATGAAATTTGGCATGCAGGTAGATGTTATGACGTAGGCATCCACTAAGTATGGATTTTGTTAATTTCTACCCCCAAGGGGATAAAATAGGGGATGAAAGTTTGTATGAAACTTTGTCAATTTTAAACCGATCGGGCTGAAATTTGGCATGCAGGTAGATGTTATAACGTAGGCATCCGCTCAGAAAGGATTTTGATAAATTCTACCCCCAAGGGAATAAAATAGGGGATGGAAGTTTGTATGAAACTTTGTAAATTTTAAACCGATCGGGCTGGGACTTTGCATGCATATAGCTACTATGACGTAAGCATACCCTAAGAAAGGATTTTGATAAATTCTACCCCCAAGGGGATAAAATAGGGGATGAAAGTTTGTATAAATCTTCTTAGATTTTCGACTGATTGAACTGAAATTAAAGATTGGAGCTACTATGATGAAGACGTCCGCTTAAATAGGATTTTGATAAATTCAATTCGAAAGTAACTCTGTCTTAAGTTACCTTTTCACGCCTAAAATAGATGGCATCCTAGGAAAAGACATAGGCTACTTTTTGTTTTAAAAATAATCCTAGAGGGGGTGATATAAGGAATAAAAGTTTGTAAGGGAAACCTAGCATTTGGGTTTTTTTTTGGGTTAAGTTAGGCATAAAGAATTACGCGTTTCAGCGTTTTTTCAGGGGGTAAAACAGGGAATGATTTTAAAATTCACATGTAATATTGATATTTTTATGTACTTATTTTTAAGAGATTTAAAGGTTATAAATACATTAATAGTCATATTAAAATTGGTCTACTCGGTCAAAGTTATTACAATTTATAGTCACAAAAAAAACTTTGTTAACACGTTGTACGTGTGTTGAATGTGTCATTCACTTACGGGCTACGGGGTCAGTGGTAGTCAATCACAAAAATTAATGGTGATCATATTAAAATGAATAAGTATTATTCTTATGTTAAACATTTAGGCCCACTAGCACCACAAATCACAAAATACGTTGAGCGCTAAACGAATTGAAAACATTGTTCTATTTCTGTTAATTTTGAAGTTGTCAGGGATGGAATGATGTTTTAAAAATGTTCAGCGCTAACTGTATTTATGGTTTTTGGTGCAAGCGGGCCTTGGAATCATACAAACCTGTTTTATGTATAAAAAAGATTATTTGAATTTATTATTTGTCTGTCTGTCTATTTGTTACCTTTTCACACCTTAACGGATAGATAGGCCTTGGCCTGGGTACGAGCATAGGATAATTTTTATTCCGGCAGTACGTGCCCCGGGGATAATTTCCGAGTTACATGCGAGCGAAGCCGCGGGCAAAAGCTAGTCTTAAATAAAATGATGTTAGTCTTACTTGTATTTAGCAAAAGGTGTAAACCAATCGCAGAGATTTTGTAAGCTTTTATTTACATTTTTGGACAATTCTTTTAAGTCAATCGCCCCAATTATTATAGTTGTATCATTTGCAAAAACAACAAGTTTTACATCAGGCTGAACGTAATGCATTAAGTTAAGCAAGTCGTTTGTAAATAAAATAAATAGTATTGGTCCTAAAATGGAGCCTTGGGCCACACCACGTTTTATATTTATAGAGTTGTAGTTTATGACTTCATGGTTACTATCATCGATACTTTTTATTAGGGTTCCGTAGCCAAATGGAAAAAAAACGGAACACTTATGGATTCGTCATGTCTGTCTGTCCGTCCGTATGTCACTTTCCCCTCTCCACCTCCTTCCCCCTCACACCCTTCTATCCCCTCCCTCGATCATCCTCCCCTTCTCCCTCCTCACCACACCCTCCCCTACCCCTTTTCCCTCCTCAGTACCCCCTCTCCTTCCCCATTTCCCTTCTCACCACCCTCTCTCTCTCTATCCTTCCCTCTGGGGGAAAAACTATTAATGACAAACTTTATTACTTGCTTAGGCTTGCTTTGCTTTGGCTTAGTATTTGTGCCAAGTTTCAAGTTAATTAACTAAATGAATGAGATTTCTCATATAAACTATATTCCCTGTTTTCACCCCCACAAGGGTGGAATTTAAAAAACCGTTTGGGATATTTCCGTAACTTGACTGAAAGATTATTAGCACCAATTTTCGAGTTAACCACCACCACTGACTTTAAGACCAACACTGTACCAATACTTATTGCAAATAAAATGATTATGATTATGGTTAATCAAGCCCCACAGTAAAACTTGCCCTGTATAATTGACTACCCCGCTTCACCCCCTTAGGGGTAGATTTTCGAAAAAACCCTGATACACGTTATTCTTAATTTTTGATCTCATATATAAATACTGAATTTCGAGTTAATCGGACCGTGTGTTAAAATTACTCCATACAAACTTTGACACCCCCCAATTCCTCTTTAGGACCCCTAAGTTTAGGAAAACTAAAAATGACAAAGTGTATAATTTACTTACTCGTAGATAAATATTCGTGCCAAGTTTCAAGTCTATTAACTCAAGGAATAAGATTTTTCATACAAACTTTGGACCACCATTTCACCCCCTTAGAGGGTGAATTTTGAAAAATCGTTTCTTAAGGGGAAAGCGCTAAGGTAGCCCGCGACATTCAAATTTTCTTACGATTTTTGCAATTTGCAGCTCAGTGTCCAGACACTGAATCATACTTTAATCAACATACACCCAGGTGTATGTCGATTAAAGTATGATTTGCCACCATAACAAATGTATATTTACAGAATTATAATCATTAAAATCAGAAATAAAACTTCATAAGTTACTATAATCCTCAAATGTCAATATTTCATGAAATAGTCATCCATTAGGATTATATGAGCTCAGAGAGTTGTATTGATGATTTTGATGACTATAATTCTTTAAATACAGATTTTTTATGGACGCGAATCATATTTGTATCAACATACTACCTGATACTGACCTGCAAATTGCAAAAACTGTAAGAAGATTTGAATTTCGCGGGCTACCCTGGCGCTTTCACCTTAAAGCACCCTTAAACCTCATAAGAAACCTACGTGCCAAATTTGGAATCTCTAGACCCCGCGGTTTGGGGTGCGTTGATATGTCAGTCAGTCAGTCAGTCAGTCAGTTTCTTCTTTAATATATTTTGATTTTGTAGTTATATTTCGTTGTGTCACTGAGCACGTTGCGTCCAAGTTGGTGGCGCCCTCTATTGTTGCTCGCTGTGTTATACAAGTATCACATAGACTAATATGTATATCTACAGCTGATTTTTTTTTCGCGAATTCAAGTTTGGTCCTATAGTGAAAGTTGTTTGCCATCATGAGTAAAATCATGCGTTTAAGTATCGGTCACTAATTACTAGTCACCCTGAGCTACGAACTCGCGCCTCGACGAGTTTAGGCCTCGTTTACGGAACGCGGGGTGGGCTGCGGGGCGTCAAGCGTGTTCTCTATTTATGGCACATGTGTGCTAGTGTGAAGTAATGGAGGATGGGGGCAGACGCGAGGGTAGCGTTGTAGTTAGTGCCGGCCATCGTTGCATTCCGCACGATCTAGACATTCTAGACAAATAACTCGACGCATCCCCCGCTGCCGCGTGCACCTGCTCCGACGACACGCTCGCCAGCACTGCATTCATTACTCCTTTTGAATGAAGATAGTAATCATAGCTTCTAACTCCGAGAGTATTGGATTGAGGCGAGGTGGCAGTATGGCCCGTGAGTGTGAAAACTAATATTCGAGTAGCGGTTATCACGTCCGCAGTCGTCGGAACGGTTACGTGCCGGCACGAACACACCTCTCTTGGCACGAACCCCGTAGAGTACCTTCTCGGTTTCTACAAATACTATAAGTATAGATCTTCAGTTCATAAGCCAGACGCAAATGTTGCGGAGAGTTTTATGACATTTTATGGTTCGTATGACGTTTACAATCGGTAGTTCAGTGATGCGCCGATTAATTTGTTTAGTATTAGCCACGTCACGTATGTTAGCTTATAACCGAATGAAAGCGGCGAGGTAGTGGAATGTGGAAGGATTAGTCTGAATTCGTTCCAGTTAACAGCCGAGCTTGTATCGCGCGTGATCTGATGAAATGGTACAGTGCAATTAGGGCTGCTGCCGCACGTCCCGGCACCAGCAGCCCCGGTGTCGCAGTATCTTACAAACCGTATCCGTTTTATTTACTCGACGTATACGCCAACTCCCTGGGGCAGCCAGAAGAAACAATTGCCAAGTTCATTGTAAGCCTGCTACCATCTTGACACGTACTCGTACTAGACGTTTTCATATTTTGTTACTTGTGTGTTATAGATAACCTCATTGCTTGTGTGACGATTCTGGAACATGTCTGTCGTTGTCTCTTGAGAATTACCTACGTTGTATTTGATCGTGCATGATCAGTATGTCCTCAGCTCTTCGGCGGAAAAAAATATTCATGTGACGAAAGTAATACCTATTATAAGAATACAAAATACTTTTACCTTCCTGCGGATATTTCTTGGGCGACGCTAATTTTATATCATGACTAGCTTTTGCCCGCGGCTTCGCCCGCGTGGATGTCGGGAAATATCCCACGAGAACGTACTAACGGGAATTCCTTCCTTATTCCTTGTCTACTTGTTAAAATTTCAGCTTTCTAAGTCCAAGGGCAAGGCTGGGCGTTGATGAGTCAGTCAATCAGTCAGTCAGTCAGGACTTCTCTTTTTATTGACCGACTTCCAAAAAAGGAGGAGGTTATCAATTCGGTTGTATTTAAAAAAAATGTTTTTTACCTCAGAACTCCGTCATTTATAAACCGATTTGGTGAATTCTTTTTTTATTTGAAAGGATATACTTCCAGATTGGTCCCATTTATATCAAAATTCAGTTCTGATGATAGGATTCATGAGGAATTGAGGGAACTCCTCAAAAATTATAGCCATACATATAGCGATTTTGGTATTTTCATCAACAAATCAAGCATTTGCATTCAGGAAGTAGCATCTGGTGAAATGGAACTGATGAACAAGACCACAGATGGCCACGGACACTTCTCAACGATAATAAGTATTTCACGGGTGGCGATGATAGTTAAGCGACTATAACGAAGCTTTAAATAAATGGCTCTGATGAAAATGGTACCATCGAACCGATCTGCTTAGCTTAGTTGCTTGGCTTGGTAGCTATATAAAAATAATGGCTGTGTTGAAGTTTTAGTCAAGAATTTTAACCCTATAAAAGCTTTTAATAAGGCTTTTAAAAGTATTTTAACCTTATACAAGTATTTTATAAAGCGTCTACATAGCAAATACATATTTGCGGTTAATATGGCCTTTATAAGAATTTAGGACATCACTTGTCACTTATATAGTATCTAACTATAAGTACATTATTCTTCAAGTACTCTTAGTACTACTCGTATGCTCTATAATTTGGTAAGCCATTTTGAGTAATCAAATAAATTAAACAAAGGATTTTTATTTAAAAATGGATCTGGAAGATTGGAAAAGAATAAAGCGAAGTGGTGGTTTTAAAAGAAAAGTACACAAGAGGTTCAGGTCATGATAAAAGAATATGCACCTATTGTTATTTTTTTTGGCAAGTGTGAGTACTAATGCAAGTACTAGGGTTCCGTAGAAAATAAAAAGCTGTTGCAACCATCTGCGGACGCACTGAATACTGAGGGAGAATGTTTGAGTGGTAACGTTACACACACACGTGGACACACGTGGGACAGTGATAAAGACGACCGTTTTGATACTGTTTATAAATTGGGCCGTTAAGTTGGGTTGTAAAATTACACATGTAGCCTTAAATGATTATAAATATTGTAAGCTGCACTCTTTGCCAATGGATGCATACACTTATTTTAAAACGAAAAAAAAATACAACCGACTTCCAAAAACAACACTACAAAGTGAAAAATAACTTTAATTTCGGAAGTCGGTGTCTAGTTAAATGTATTTTCGTTTTTTGCCACCGACTTCCGAAATTAAAGTTATTTTTCACTTTGTAGTGTTGTTTTTGGAAGTCAATTGTATTTTTTTGTAAAACAGTTTTATTTTGCACTTTTTAGTTGTGTACCTACCCCACACAAATTCTAATAACACTACCTGCAAAACAAACTAGAACATCATCCATATAAAAATGTGGAAAAAATACGTATTATTGAAGCTAACTCAAAAACTACCAAAGCAAAGTTAACCAATTTTATATGGGACCAACTGTGATGTATACCTTCTCGAAAAAAAAAAATAAAAAAAAAAGGTTCCGACGAATTGAGAACCTCCTCCTTTTTAAAGTCGGTTAAAAAGGAATGAAATCGAAATACGTATTACTGAAATGGAATTTGGACAGTTGGGATAGTGGTTTAATAGAACAGTCAAGCAAACATTTGCAGAATCTCACTGACATTCCTGAAATTAAAAAAATATTTAGTTAGAAAACGGTTCGCGTCCATTTCGTGGGAAAAATGATTAAATATGTGTAATAGTAAGTATCATAAATAAAAGTTTTGCATTAGTTAACACAGTTACCCACGTCGGCTATAAGTAGGATTAACCTTGTAAATGGCACAAGTATTGCAAGTATTTAGTAGTATTTTTATATGGTAACAATACGGTAACTACTTATAATGCCCTTATAATTTGTGCCCAAACCCACCCTTATTAGCGATAATATGGCCTTTACAAGGGTAAATATTTTGGCTTTAATGTTGATTATATGGCTAATTTTTGCTACTTGGGTTCCTCCTCTCCCCCCTCTCACCCATCTCGCCTTCCCACCTCTCATCACCCCCTCTCCCCCTCTCACCCATCTCGCCTTCCCACCTCTCACCTCTTTCAACCCCCTCACAACATCTCCTTCCCGCTCACCACCCCCTTCACCAGATTCCTTTCTCCCTCTACCCTCAAAAACTCCTCTTCTCTCCCTCTCCACCTCCTTCCCCCTCACACCCTCCATCCCTCTCCTTGATCATCCTTCCCCTTCTCCCTCCTCACCACACCCTCCCCTTCCTCCTTGCCCTCCTCAGTATCCCCTCCCCTTCCCCCTTTCCCTCCTCACCTCCCCCTCCTCTGCTTCCCTCACCCTCCACCCTTCACCCTGGAGGATAAACTATGAATGACAAATTTTATTACTTGCTTAGGCAAGTATTTGTGCCAAGTTTCAAGTTAATTAACTAAATGAATGAGATATTTCATATAAACCATATTCCCTGTTTTCACCCCCACAAGGGTAGAATTTAAAATAAAAAAACCACTTGGGATATTTCCGTAACTTGACTGAAAGATTATTACCACCAATTTTCGAGTTAATCAAGCCCCACAGTAAAACTTGCGCTGTGAAATTGACTACCCCTCTTCACCCCCTTAGCGGTAGATTTTCAAAAAACCCTGATACACGTTATTCTTCATTTTTGATCTCAAGTATAAATACTGAATTTCGAGTTAATCGGACCGCGCGTTAAATTGACTCCATAGAAACTTTGACACCCCTTTTTTTTTTTTTTTTTTTGTGGATGGGAAATCATCAAATGACTTCTCCCGCTCCGGGTAGAGCGGGAGGGCGTGTCAGACTTTTACTGACTAAAACCCACCCGTGTTCCTTCAGTTGCCCGTGCCAGGGCCACGGTATCTCTTTCGAACTACCCGCGACCCCGGCGGCTTCGGCCCTATTGGACCCCGTCACTGCTGACATCTCTTTGAGGCGCGCGTGGAACACAACGCGCCGTCGACCCGGGCCTGGTCCTTACCGGACGGCGAGCTGCCCATTACTCGTCGTCCGCAAGCCCGCGCCTACGGTGGCCGGGAATCGGCAATCGATTCCCGCCGCCCAGGGCGTCTCCTACGGCGGCTAGGGGCGCGAGGGCGCGGCTGTTGCCTCTCCCAACTTTGACACCCCTTATATCCCTTTTTAGGGGGTAGTTTAGGAAAACAAAAAATGACAAACTTTATAATTTACTTATATAAATATTCGTGCTAAGTTTCAAGTCTATTAACTCAAGGAATAAGATTTTCATACAAACTTTGGACCCCCGTTTCACCCCCTTAGAGGGTGAATTTTGAAAAATCCTTTCTTAGTGCACCCCTAAACCTCATAAGAAATCTACGTGTCAAATTTGGAATCTCTAGACCCAGCAGTTTGGGCTGTGCGTTGATATGTCAGTCAGTCAGTCAGTTTCTTCTTTTATACACACAGCAACACGGTCTAGGGAAATTTTTAAAAAAGCGAATTACTATGAATGTGTTTATTATTTATATGACATGTATATATTTAAAAGATACGTTATTTAATATTCTACCATTTTTTAATAATAGTTAAGGTACTTAGATTAAAATTTCAGGATTTTATGGAAAAAAAATGAAGCATAGACGGAAACCGTATATGAATTAACTTTTAATTTGTGAGTAAAAACTGAAAAAAATAGAAAAATCATTTAATTTGTGTTTATAAACTTGAAGTTAGTAGTCTGAGAAAGCGCCCATGATGTTCATAACACATTGGCAACGATTCGGCATGCTCAGAACAAGGTCGTCAATGTCTTGCTGCGGAATATTGTCCCATGTCCTTCTGAGGTGCGCAAAAAGTTGATCTTCTGTAGCCAGATTTTCAGGAACTTCCTTCAGAGCTCTTCTTTGCAGCATATCCCACGCATGCTCAATGGGATTTAGATCTGGCGATTGAGCAGGCCAGTCTAAGGCCCTAACATTGTGTGTGTGTAACCAAGCTGATACCGTTCTCGCCATGTGTGCCCGGGCATTGTCGTGCATGAGCAGGAAATCTTGCCCCATTTGTGTTCTGTGGGGCAAGATTACGGGCCCCAGCACCTGTTGGACGTATCGTTCTGCCGTCATATGTCATATTGCCGCACCCAAACGAGATCCGTCCGTCCTCCAAGACGAATTCCTGCCCAAATCATAATTGTTCCTCCTTAGTATGGGTGAACTTCCTGAGGGTTCTGGAGACGGCTGCATCGTCCAGGAACTCGCCAAACACGCGTCCTTCGTGAATCTGGATGGAAGCCGGACCTGGATTCATCCGTGAACAGCACATTGGGCCATTGCTCACGGCCCCAGTCCACGTGGTTCCGAACCCATTCTAATCGTCACCCACGATTGCCTCTCCGTAAAGGTGGGACCCGGAGTGGTCTACGAGAGCGTAGATTGCTTTCATGCAGTCGCCTTCTTACGGTTTGGTCACTCACAAGCACTTGGTGTTCCGCTCGCAGCCTTTGGACCAATTGAGTCGCCGTTGCATTTGGTTGAGCTCGCGCAATAATTTGCAAAAATCGGTCTTGTCTGGGGGTAGTGATGCGACTTGGCCCCCGGTGCCTCTCCGCTACTTCACCTGTGGCACGATAGCGTGTCCACAATCTTGAAATTATATTTTGGTGGGTCCCTATGGCCTCAGCAACATTACGCTGAACAGACCCAGCTTCCAGCATTCCCACAGCTCGTAACATCTCCGCCCTCGTCAAATGTCGGCATTGCATGGCTACAATACCTCAATTTTAACTTTATCTTTCGTTTAAAAATGAAAAAAAAACTGTAACTAAACGTAATTCGTATTGTTTTCTAAATTTCGCACAAATGAAAATTCCCTCTCCTACACATCAAGACATTTTTATGCACCGAAACAAAAGAATTTTCAAAAATTTGAATTTGGAATTAGTCTGAGATAAATTACAAACAAATCGGTGTATAAAAGAATCCAATGCGGCCAGTACTTTTCGAGTTATTTAATTGAGTATGAAATATCCCTAGACCGTGTTGATGTGTGTATATTTAGATAACAACAAAATGTACATAGGTAGTAATAATACATAAGTGACAGACACACAATGTGGTCTGTTTGACTGTTTCTTCAACGTCAGGTACTTACCGTTAGCCACAGGCGGCAACCCTATGCAATCCCAGATGGCGTTGATTTTATTACGCAATATCTGTTCTGAACATGAGCGCAACTCGCACCGTACGTTACGAATTACTGTTATCGTGCACCTCTTAATATCATACCTAGTTAAATGGCGACCACTCCGCTCGCTGTCTTTGACAAAATAAACAGTATTATTATGGCACAATATGTTTAGGTGCCATGTCCAAAATGTTTTTATTAAATAGGTGCTGCTTTTTTATGACGTCTTGCACATATTTTATTTTTGGTTGTATGCTTTTTTGATGGGTATAAAGATGTTGATTCGCTTTGACAAAAATCGCCAGTTCATATACAGAGTGGATACGACAATACGACAATAAATGAAAATACGAGCAGAACTAATGTATAGCAGTTTATAGGAATTATCAAATAAATCCTATCATTGAAATTAAAAAAGTGACTTTTTCTAACAAACTAAATAGCTTAAAAATGTAAACAAAATAGAACACCATTTTTAAATATTTTAACACAGCTGGCGACTGGGGCACTGACCGACCCAACACACCATTGTTTGTGACGATTTTTTGCAAGTTTGGGTTGTTATTGTTTCGGCGAGAAAGCGACGTAGAAATTAAGGAACTATCGTCTACATACGTAACTATCTCTTTCGCACATTCAAAATTTTCGTTTGACAAGAGTGAGTAGATGTAACTTCCGTATGCATTATTTTCTTATCTAATTCTGATGACTTTATGGCTCTTATGCCTCTGGTATAAGGTACAATATGCATTAATTCCCTTAATGAAGTAGCTGGCAACATGTGTGTGAAGAATATTGCAATGTCTTTAACCTTTATTTTTTTAGGCGAGGCTGGTCTAATATCTGTATTATTAAATACATCATGTTGAAAATCTTGGAAATGAAAAATATTGTCCTGTGACTAAACTATTAGTTAAATTGAATTGAATTTTTGTACGCAGATTGGGTACGTGATTAGGTATACGAAGTTTAATTAATTGTTGTATTGTCGTATCCACTCTGTATATAGGGTGACTGGTAATTAGTGACCGACACTTAAACACATGATTATACCTATGATAACAAACAACTTTTACTATGGGACCAAACCTGAAATCGCGCAAAAAAAAAAAATTGCTGTCCCATACATTCATGTTCGCATAACTTGTCAAAATGTAGGAAGCAGCTGATTTTTTTTTCGCGATTTCAGGTTTGGTCCCATAGTAAAAGTTGTTTGTTATCATGAGCATAATCATGTGTTTAAGTATCGGTCACTAATTACCATTCACCCTATATATAAACACGGGAATATTAGAAACTGGAAGTGTTAAAAATGTGGCTTATAGCTTTCTGTGCATTGTATGTGCCACACATTACCCCTACGCATTGTTTCTGGGCTTTGAACACTATTTGTCTGTCTGGAGAGATCCCCAAAATATGTATCCGTAACGAATTAATAATGTTGCTTGATTTGCCACTTTTCATACGTTCTAAAGAGCACAAGAAACTGACTAAGCTTTTTGCATGGGTTTTCCAGCTCATATTTTTATTTATCCAAATACCTAAGAATTAGGTGTGTTCTGGTTCACTGATCGTCTTGTCACCGTAACGAATATCCGGTTTTATATTGCTTGTACGAGTATGTTGTTCAAATGAAATGTAATTTGTTTTTTCAAGATTTATTTTTAAGTAGTTTTTAGCTAGCCCAGTTATCATTTAAGTTGTCTTTTATTTATTTTTCGAAAGTCACATCATCTTTACTTTTGATTAGTATTGTGCTGTCGTCAGGGAATACAATCATATTACTATTAATAGTTTTAGGCATATCTATACTAATATTATAAAGAGGAAAGATTTTTTTGTTTGTTTGTTTGTTTGTACCAAATAGGCTCCGAAACTACTGGACCGATTGGAATCATTTTTTCACCAATAGAAAGCTAAATTATCAGGAAGTAACATAGGCTATAATTTATTTTCAAAATATTTAGAGATCCTTAAGAAAATTGCAATAATATAACCCAAAGTAGCAAAATTTTGCCTAAAAAATTCATTATTTGGCGTGCGCTGAGAAAACTATTGATGATACATAAAAAGTGTGTACTACATGATAATTGTACTTATTATCACCTTCAAAAAAGTAATAGTTAAGTCAACTATCATAGTTAAGTCACAATAGAAGCTTTTGTGTTCTAAAATTTAATTAGATCGCCGGTAGAAACAAAAGTTGGTTACATTCGTATTGTAGTATTAATTCTTATCCAAATAAATAGTTTTATCATCAAGGGTATTTATGTAGCAATAAAATAATTTTTAATTCATTCGAATCGGACATTTAATTTCGAAGTTATCACGAGTATAAAAATGCCATACGCGATCCGTTCAATGTCGCGCCGCGATTAACTCAGTATTCTTATACTTGAGACCAAAAACCGGCCAAGTGCGTGTCGGACCACACACAGTGAAGGGTTCCGTAATTGGGATGAATTTACCCCGAGAACAAACTTAACATTGTAGTTAATATATTTGCTACTCTTTCAAACTCAAACGGCTGGACAGTTTCATTTGGTGTGAAAGTAGTTGACACCCTGGATTAACAAATAAGCCACTTTATATCCCGAAAAAATTTAAGGTTCCCGTGGGATGAGCAAGGAATTCAAATATATTTGTTACTGTTTCAAACTCAAACGGCTCGACCGTCTTTGATGAAATTTGGTGTGGAAGTAGCAGACACCCTGTATACATATTTGTATACAGGGTGTCTGCTACTCACTCACTACTTACTACTACTGCACACATAGGCTACTTTACATTCTGATAAAATGTAGTGTTCCCGTGGGATGAGCAATTTTTTTGTGAATACTTTTCTCACCGATTAAATAATACACGTTTTAGTGTATCTCATAAACTGCGGGTAACACCGCCGGGCGCAGCTAGTAACAGATAAAACAATTTATGAAACTGAACAACTAAAAGTCAATCTGTCAATTTTGACATATAAAAAAGTGGGTGAGACAGGAGTCTCACCCACTTTTTTATATGGAGATTTTTTAACCAAAATTTTTCACTTTTCCGTACAATTTTCCGAACATTTTCTTTCATACAAATCATGCCCTGACAGTTAAAAATACAACAACAAAAAAACCGGCCAAGTGCGTGTCTGACCACGCACACTGAAGGGTTCCGTAGTTGGGATGGATTTATCGCAAGAACAAACTTAACATTGTAGTTGAAAAACATGTTCTCCCATACATTCCAACTGTAAATGTAAGTTTGTACTCACAATATTGAGAGATTTACCATGTTATTTTAAAACCACAGACTTCTTATAGGTTTTCCTGTAATTTACAGGTAAAGGTCTATATTCTGTATTTTTTTTTCAAAATTTTAGGCTCAGTAGTTTCGGAGATAAGGGGGGGAATGGTAAATTTTCGTCTATTTTCTTAAATAGCTTTAAAACAATTTATTTTAAAATTATAAAAAATAAGATTTGAGACCCTCATAGTAAGCCCTTTCATTTGATATGTCGCTCGGTGTAGTTTGCTAAACTTTTTTTTTATTTTCTTATTTTCTCCCCAAAAGTGACCCCCATATTCAAAATTCATTTATTTACTTTACTTGCCCGTGTTAGGGTCACAGAAATTCATACGTGTACCAAATTTTAACTTCGGTCCATTAAATTCGGAGCAAATTGGCTGTGACAGACGGACAGACATACGAGTGATCCTATAAGGGTTCCGTTTTTTCCTTTTGAGGTACGGAACCCTAATATTTTGCCAAATAGGTGTATAGAGGCATGAGGAACAGGGTGTAAAGTTCACTCATCCTCTATTGAAAAGGGAGGATCCTCCGACCAGACGGGTGTTGTGTCTGGTGCGCAACTGCCCGACGGTTGATGTCGGGACGTTGTAAATATTCTAGTCGCGCGGTAAAGTCTGACTGCGCGACGCAGGATTGCGTGACGTCAGTGTGATGCGTAGTTCGTATGTGGCGATGTAGATTCCGCCACAGGTGCATCCGTTTTGAAGTGATGTGCATACATACATTCGGCTATTGATTTTTATGGGGAATTATAAAACGATCGAATAAAAAAAACTTAGCGACTGACGATGAGATACTGTTTTAACTTGAGCGGTATCAATTTGAGTAAGCGAAAAATTAACTGAGCTAACGGCGAATATTGATTAATAAAAAATCCAGAACGAACTTACAAAAAGCGGATTATGATTAAACTATTTCAGATATTAAAATTCTAGCCGTGCGACTAAATCACTAAGTGAGCGACTAGAAGTAGGTACATAGAGGGCAACTTCAATATTAAGATACAGACGATTTTTCCAGTTGAGGTTTTGCATATCGACCTACTAAAAAGTTCACTTTAAGCAACGTTTTTTAAACTGCTTTATTAATGACTAGCTGCGCCCCGCGGTTTCACCCGCGTAGACCGGAATAAAAAGCAGCCTATGTTTTAATCCAGGGTATAACCTTCTAACTGCGAGATGTGGTAGCTTATTTCATAACGATTCCAACGAAAGTTTAATATACAGCTCTCATACAAAACTTTAAAGATATCGTCTACCACGCGAGACCACTAAGAAATACTCTCACACAAAAACCCACAGTAACAAAATGGCCGTCACATTGAATAGTTTATGCTATCTACATACATACTAAATAACATCCAAATCGGTCCAACCGTTTGAGCGTGTGAAGAAGTAACAAACATACAAACACACGCGCACACACACACTCACAAATTTTCGCCTTTATAATATTAGCGTGATTATATATTTATATTATAAAGCTGCTGCTCGCGACTTCGTTCGCGTGAAATTTCTTGTTCCTCCGGCCCACCTCGTCGCATCGCACTGCCTACCCGCGCTATTACTTCGTTTTTGCTTAGGGGTTACTTCTGCCTTTTTTTCTTTTATTTCGGCACGTAAAGGTCCTAAAGTGACGTTAAATATGCCTACTATAGCCTACATTATAGCCTTCCTTAAGATTTGGGCTATAAAATGCAAAAAGAATTTTTAAAGTCTGACTGGTAGTTCCAGAGATTAGCACGTTCGTTCACCGTATCCCCTACCCCCCTAACCTCTCCCTGCCCCTCTCACCCACTCTAACACCCCTTTCATCACTATCCCTTCCTCTCCCCTCCCCTCCCCCTCACCCCTCACTAACCTTCCTCTCCTCACCAACTCCCCTCCCACTCCCCTTCACACACCCCCTCCCCTTCCTCCTCACCCTCTAACCCTCCTCCAGGGTAGTTTTGAAAAACTATTAATGACAAACTTTATTACTTAGGCAAGTATCTGTGCCAAGTTTCAAGTTAATTAACCAAATGAATAAGATTTTTCATATAAACTGTATTCCTGTTTTCATGCCCACAGGAGTGGAATTCGGATGTTTCCATAACATGACTGAAAGATAATTTACACCAATTTTCGATTTAATCAAGCCCCGCAGTAAAATCCTCCCCTGAAAAATGTAGTACCCCTTTTCACCCCATTATGGGTAGATTTTCGAAAAACCCCACGTTATTCTTCATTTTTAGGGTTCCGTACCTCAAAAGGAAAAAAACGGAACCCTCATAGGATCATAGGATCACTCGTGTGTCTATCATCTGTCCGTCTGTCACAGCCAATTTGCTCCGAATCTACAGGGCCGATTTAGTTGAAATTTGGTACACATATGAATTTCTGTGACCCAAACCCGAAAACGGGTAAAGTAAATAAATGAATTTTGAATATGGGGGTCAGTTTTGGGAGGCAAATAAGAAAATAAAAAAAAAAGTTTTGCAAACTATACCGCGTGACATATCAAATGAAAGGGCTTACTATGTGGGTATCAAATATATTTTATTTATAATTTTAAAATTAATTGTTTTGAAGTTATTTAAGGAAAAAGACGAAAATTTACCATTCCCCCCCCCTTATGTCCGAAACTACTAAGCCTAAAATTTTGAAAAAAAATACAGAAAATAGATCTTTACCTTTAGATTACAGGAAAACCTATAAAAGTCTGTGGTCTTAAAATAACATGGTAAATCTCTCAATATTGTGAGTACAAACTTACATTTACAGTTGGAATGTATGGGAGAACATGTTTTTCAACTACAATGTTAAGTTTGTTCTTGGGGTAAATTTATCCCAATTACGGAACCCTTCACTGTGTGTGGTCCGACACGCACTTGGCCGGTTTTTGGTCTCAAGTATAAGAATACTGAGTTAATCGCGGCGCGACATTGAACGGATCGCGTATGGCATTTTTATACTCGTGATAACTTCGAAATTAAATGTCCGATTCGAATGAATTAAAAAGTATTTTATTGCTACATAAATACCCTTGATGATAAAACTATTTATTTGAATAAGAATTAATACTACAATACGAATGTAACCAACTTTTGTTTCTACCGGCGATCTAATTAAATTTTAGAACACAAAAGCTTCTATTGTGACTTAACTATGATAGTTGACTTAACTATTACTTTTTTGAAGGTGATAATAAGTACAATTATCATGTAGTACACACTTTTTATGTATCATCAATAGTTTTCTCAGCGCACGCCAAATAATGAAAATTTTAGGCAACATTTTGCTACTTTGGGTTACTTTTGGTTATTGCAATTTTCTTAAGGATCTCTAAATATTTTGAAAATAAGTTATAGCCTATGTTACTTCCTGATAATTAAGATTTCTATTGGTGAAAAAATGATTCCAATCGGTCCAGTAGTTTCGGAGCCTATTCGGTACAAACAAACAAAAAAATTTTTCCTCTTTATAATATTAATATAGATTATTGGTTACTGATATTTTATTTGAGGTCTTATGTTTTTATTTTGATACGATTTTTTAATGAAAGCTAGAGATTGTTTGATGCGCGCGAATTCGAATGTGGGCGGGGCGACGAATCGATGCAGTCAGGTGAGTTGGGCTGCGGACAATTCAATTTTGATCATGACACACAAGAGTTTCCGTCTCATTCCAAGGAACTTTCACTCGGTGAAAACGCTCATCACAAAACCCTAGGTTTAGGCTGGTTTAATCAGTCTGACACTTTGTATTTTCACACTGAATACACAAATGATAACCGGACAACGGAAAGAATTTCGTTGGCTTAATGAATTTATTTTCAAAATTCCTTTCCGAATGTTCACAAAATATTATAGATTACGCTACTTCACAAGATATTAAATTCAGTTTTATACCCCCTTACGCTCCGCATTTTGGTGGATTATGGGAAGCTGGGGTAAAATCATGTAAACATCACTTACGCCGTGTTGTGGGAAATTGGCACTTAACGTATGAGGAGTTCGGCACTGTTTTGACACAAGTGGAAGCAGTCCTGAACTCCCGTCCTCTTAATCCTATGTCCACAGATCCCCATGGTTTTTAACCCCTATGCCCAGCTCACTTCTTGGTTGGCCGTCCGCTGACAGCGCCGGTCTGCGAGGACCTGATCGACAAATCTTCACACTGTCTCTCACGCTATCAACGAGTGGAGCAAATTCGTCAACATTTTTGGAGCAGATGGTCCACAGAGTACATTTCCGAGATGCAAACTAGAACGAAGTGGAAGGCAAGGCAAGCTAATCTGAAACCAGACACACTGGTACTCATAAAGGATGATCACGCACCGCCGCTGAAATGGTGTCTTGGCCGTATCATCAGCACTGTTCCAGGCAGCGACGGAGTTGCACTAGTGGCGGATATCCAGACCGAAAAGGGTGTCATAAGAAGAGCATTCTCCAAGATTTGTCCACTATGGGATAATGAAGCTGAGTGAACACGTTGAAAGACCATTCTTTCAAGGCCGGGAGGATGTTCACACATGATGTTGACAACCTGCGTGTTTGCTATTACACAAGCTTTAGGCGCTTCTCTCTTTGGAATACATATCCTACCTACCGTCTACCTACGCATCGAGCATCAACACTATCACGCCAATCTCGGACGGCCAATGAGAGGTCCTCAAGGGACGCCATTGAACAAGCACCAATAGGAGCAGCTTACGAAGACCTCCGATTACCTCTTCGTGGAACACTCGTTTTTTCTTCTAGTCGAACACTTTTTGAATCGACCTTGCTCTGTATAGCTTCATCCACAATTTGAAGTCCAGACAAGTTCCTATTGATTGTACCAATTATACTGACGCAAATCGCAAATAAATAATTTTATAATTTTGGAGAAACCAAGAAGTTGTTCATTTCACACTCAACCACAACCACAATTTGAAGAGGAAGACGCATAACGCATGAACAGGTAGTAAGTAGGTCACAGTTTTAACCTAACCTAACGTAACCATTTTTTTAAAATAAGTAATTAACCTAATCTAAATAATTCAGTTCCGATGGCCATCTCTGGCTTCCTCATCAGTTCCACTTCACTAAATGGTGCTTTCCGGGAGCAAATGCACGAGTTACTATAAAAAAAATAAGTACCCAAATCGCTATAGGTGTGCCTATAAAATTTGAAGGTTCCCCTCGATTTCTCTGGGATGCCATCATCAGATCCTGGTTTCCTTATCATGGTACCACTCTTGGGATATCTCCTTTCCAACAAAAATAATCATAAAAATCGGTTCATAAACAACGAAGTTATCCGCGAACACACATAAAAAAAAATAAAAAAAAAATATATATATACGGTCGAATTGAGTAACCTCCTTTTTGAAGTCGGTTAAAATAGATACTATCATTCTAAAATTACTAAAGGAATAGAAAGAATCGAATACATACAATACAGTAAGTTAAACAGGTGAAAACTAAATAAAATGTGCAATATTACTTCATCTCGTTCTCGCTGACGCATTTTTCCTATATCTGTCTCTATCGTAACCCGTTGTGCTTCGGCTTCGGGTTGTTTTCGGTTACATGGCACCGCTTGATAATGGACGAAAGACTATTATCAAGCAGTGCCACGTGACCTAAAGTGACGTCATGACGGGATCGCTATTGTATGAATTTTTAGTTCCCGATTATGACGTTTTGGCGCCGAGTTATTATAGTTTTTTTTTTGTTGTAAATCAAAGCTATCATTAAATAGGCGTTTTTGTTGTTTAAATGTGATGGTGAATTAAATATCCACAGTGTAACTCTTGTTTCTGGCAACAGTAGACACTCTATTGACTGTGCCATTTCTCAATAGCGGTAGAGTAGCGAACCGGCCGCGCCGAAGCGAAGCCGGTAGGAATCGTGTTATAAGGTGCTTTCGCCACTGGAGTGCACTAAACATGCTGAACCGTCACATTTTGATTTTAAAAACCGAGCAACCACGAAACAGGCGATCAAGAATGCCCGTAAAGACAATACTTAGCTGAGACTAGATCTTACATCAATTCTATAGATTATAATGAGGTCGCTTTTTAATTTATGTTATTTATTTAATTCTTTAATGTAATGTCGTTTAGTTACTTGTTAGAAGACATACGAGTAGGTACGTATACTATGAATAACTTTGGTTTTAACAATTCTATTACAAAATATATTCCTGCGATCTTTACCTAGTTTTATTGACATCGCAAGTTCTAGACAACAAAATACGCACGATCTTGTTAAAAATGTTTAATTGCAAAAATCATCATAGAGCATGATGTGAGCATGGTTGCGAAATATACGTCTTAGGTACCTACTACAAGGGTGACTTATACTTTATACTCAGACAAGTTATTTACTAGGTAGGTATTTGTTTATGAAAATTTAGATAATTTTTATGTAGGTAACTATAAAAAAAAATATATATATATTGAAGTATAAAGTAAAAATAAAATAATAAAATATTTAAAATAATTACAATCGAGGAAAATTTAATTCTAACTGTAATGTAGACCTGCCTGATCTAGGTTTATGATAACCTGTGTTTCAGGCCATCAATTTACTTCAAACATTTAAAAAGAAGACAACAATAAAATTAGAAGCTAAATTAAAAAGAAGCTATAATATTTTCAGTGAAGAGTAGGCAACTATAATATTTGGGTATTATTATTTTAAAACTAGATTATGTAAGATATATTATGTTTAAATAAAATAAACGAATAATATTAAAGTAGATAAAATAGAGACTATTATTAATTAGGTAAAGGCAGAGACTTATATTAGAGTAGGTAGATAGAATTACTTTAAGATTTCTAGTAGTTTTTCCGTGTCTGCGTAATTGAGTTTTGCCAAATATTCCTGTAATAATAAATTACACCTATTATAACTTAAACTATAAATCTTTAGCACTCTGTTAATCTGGTTATACAAGTAGGGTCCTAAAAATAAATAAAAACGATTAGCAAAAGCATGTTTAGTCTGAGAGGTAGCACAAACGAAATCTTTTCTTCTCCTATCTGAAGGTACTGGGTTAAAATAAACATCAGTGTGTTGGAATAAAACTACATTCAAAACAAATAATTGACGTACTGTTAGCACCTTACATGCCATATAAAGCTGGTGTGTAGGAAACCTAAATGGACGAAAAGTAGCAACCTTTAAAACTGCTCTTTGGGTGCGTTCTAGGTAGGCAGTAAAATTGATTTAGCGGCACCACCCCAAGACGTTATGCAATAGGTACTATTATTGTAGATTGAAACAAAGCCAAATAAACCTGTCTAATTCATTTAGAGTCGGCAATGTTACGTAAATTATAAAAAATGTATATTAGTTTACGCACTCTGGTGCACAATATATCGATGTGTTTGCGGAAGTTCAGGTTTGTGTCAATCGTGACGCCTAAATAAGGTCTTTACCTATGAAATTGCCGTTCTGCAGTACTGGCCATTTCAAATCAAAATAATTTTTGTTTGGCTAAGAATTCTAATTTCAAATTAATTTTATTTTAAAAACATGGATTTTTTTTCCCAAAAGTAGTCATTTGTTTATTGATTAGTGTTACATTTTCATCGTATTTCAATCTTTTTCGTCATCATGGATACGTTAAAAATTCGAGTAGTTATGGAATATGAGTACCGTCGTGGCAGCAACGCGGCACAAGCGGCACGCAACATCAACGACGTTTACGGAGCTAACACTACAAACCAACGCACCACTTGTTGTTGGTTTGCTCGCTTCCGTTCTGGAAATTTCGACCTGAAAAATGAACCTCGCGGTCGCCGGAAGACTTTGGTCGACAATGACGAATTAAAGGCGATTATGGAAGCTGATGATACACAATCTACGGCTGAATTAGCAGCAGCTTTCGACGTTAGCGTCAAAACAATATTGGTCCATTTGCGTCAAATTGGCAAGGTAAAAAAGCTTGACAAATGGGTGCCCCACGAACTCAATGATCGCCAGCGCGAAGTACGCGTCGAGACGTGCCTTGCACTGCTCAACAGACACACAAATGAAGGAATTTTGAACCGCATTGTTACCTGCGATGAAAAATGGATTCTGTTTGATAACCGCAAGCGCTCAGCAAGTTGGTTGGATCCTGGTTCACCACCTAAACAATGCCCTAAACGAAAACTTACCCCTAGAAAAGTGATGGTCACTGTTTGGTGGTCTAGCGCCGGTGTGATTCATCACAGCTTCTTACCAAACGGGGTGAGCATTACTTCAGATGTGTACTATGAAGAACTGAACACAATGATGGAAAAGCTGGCACATCTCCAACCAGCATTGGTCAATCGCTCGTCTCCGCTGCTCCTGCACGACAACGCGCGACCTCATACTACACAGCAGACGGCCTCCAAGTTGCAAGAACTGGGGTTGAAAGCTCTCCGTCATCCGCCCTACTCACCAGACCTTGCGCCTACAGACTACTACTTTTTCCAGAATTTGGATAACTTCTTGGCGGGAAAAAAATTCAATACCCGAGAGGCAGTACAAAATGCCTTTGAAGAATTTGTTGCGTCCCGTCCAGCTGATTTCTTTAAGAAGGGCATCAATAAACTGCCACTGCGTTGGCAAAGATGCATTGATTGCATGGGTGATTACTTCGATTAATACAAATAAAAAATGCATGAAAAAAATTCGTTTAAATTTTTTCATACAAAACGGCAATTTCATAGGTAAAGACCTATTATTTGATATGGTCGGTTTTAGCTAAAGTGGGACAAGTGCATGCAATGTCAGCATAATGTAAATTACAAAATTAAATGTTTTGCGCGTGAATGTTTAGATTAGTAAGCGTTTGATAAGTGTTTTTGATTGTAAATAATAGGTACTTAGTTTTATCTGTATTTAATGTTAAGAGATTTTTATGAAGCCAATTAGACACAGTATTAAAACCATTCTGTGCTACCTCGTAGACCTCGGCCTTTGAATTAGATGCGAAAAGTAACGCTGTATCATCTGCATATGACATAATTACACACTTTTGGAATGTCAAATTGCACAGATCAATGACATAAATCAAAAACAAAGTAGGACCCAAAATACTGCCCTGTGGGATTCCATAACAGCTATTCTTAAGTTCAGAACTCATGCACTGACCTATTTTACACACTGATGGCGGTCGCGAAGGTAATCAGATAATAGTTGCAATTGTACTCCCCGTATTCCCAGTATTTCCAGCAACGTACAAGAAATTGTGTCAAAAGCCTTGGCAAGGTCTAAAAATATCCCTATGGTGTGCATGCCGTTATCCAGGTTTGTGCTTATAAAATTTGTCAGATGGTGAACAGCTTGGCTTGTTGATCTTTTAGGCCTCAAACCAAATTGATGATCAGAGAGTAATTTATTACATTTTTTTTTTTTTTTTTTTTTTTTTTTCTCAAGTGTTTTTATTACAAGTTACTTAATTATCTTAATTACAATGTACAAGCTAACACTAAAATATATATATTATGTACAAGTATATAATAAAAAATAAAAAGGGGAAGAGCTCATAGAGCATCAAAAAATTCGTCCACATCGCTGTCAATGGGAAAAGTGCCCAAAAGGCTGGCAGCATTGCCACGTTGGATGATGTCAGTTTGACATGTCAAAGAAAATTTATTAATTTAATTTAAATATTATTTACGCTTTACGTTATCAAATTAGAACCGTTCCGTAAAATTATCCATGCACCTACACTTCAAAAGTCTTTCTGATTGATTTTGAGACAATCAAGACCATTTTCAAGTCCAACCTTTCGGTGCTTGAAAGCATTGCAGTTATACTATATACATAGGCATAGAACTTACTAATTCCATAGCTTTTATTCTATTATTAAACGAAATTTTACAAAATCATACAAAATTTACTGCAAAAAGTGTTCCTGTCAAGGAGGCCGACGCCTGTTAACGACGTACCGGGACGTGACGCGAGGCTCCCTGGCAACGGTCATCAAGGCGCAAAGGCTGCGCCCAGCACGCGCGGCGCCGCGGCGCCCTAGGCCCGCGCGTCTGCGCCGCTGCCGTCAAACTGTGTCATCAAGTGACACGTCAGTCAGAAAATTGTCATTTGTATATAAGAGTTATAGTGACTAGTTTTTTGAAGTGTTTTTTTTTATCAGTGTAAATATTTTTCTTTTAGGTAAGTGTATTGTTTTTACTTATGCTAAATGCCGCATGTAGCGACGCTGGAGTTAGTGCCAGTCAACCTGCCACATCGCTCAATGCCCAGGTGAGATGTCCCCATTGCTCCCAGGCACGTTTCTTTAAAGGCGAACGGGGGCTACGGATACACTATGGTAAGGTTCACAAACCTCATAGTGTACCTTTGTGCCCCCCAGTCACAATTTCAATTCCTTCAGACCAAACTCTTTGGAAAACCCTTTCAAATTTAAAAAATTCTACCCCTGTTTTAAAGAGAGTTCCCCGGGGCGGTCTGTTGCTCTAACTTTGACGCGATGTCTCCGCCTTGCAACCCAGGAGAATTCTTATAGCGCCTGGGAGCAACTACTCACCTTCCCTTATAGGATTCTACATGTCCAAAAAAATTTGGCAATTAAAAAACTTTAACAAACCAAATTAAAGACAATTGTAACAATTATTCGACTCTTATTTTAGACCCAAAATTACCTGATTTCAATAACGTTTCACGAAGAGGCATAGGTTCCCATGTGGAATCGAAATTAAGTGAAGGTGACATCAGGGGAGCTGCCAGGCTACTATTCAGTAGCGATGTGGTGGCGCCCTACTCTCCAGAAACTCTTTCAGCCCTGGAGAGTAAACATCCAGCGCCTGTGGATGGTCTCACCTTCCCCGACCCCCCCCTCCCTTCCGATCCGGATTCCACTTGTTTAAATGTTACTGCCCCCCAGCTGATTGCAGCCGTGAGCTCTTTCCGGAGTGGTTCCGCTGGCGGCCTCGACGGCCTGACTCCTCAACATTTAAAAGATTTATTGAGTTCAGGCGCCGGGGAAGCCGGTGAGTCGCTTTTGAAGGAGCTTGCGGCTCTAATTAACTTGATGCTCAACGGCGGTGTGAATGATGCCGTCGTCGATGTCTTGTACGGGGCCAACTTATGTGCCCTGCGCAAGAGAGACGGCGGCATTCGTCCTATCGCCGTCGGGTGCACCTACAGGCGTACGGCAGCCAAAATATGCTGTAAATTGTACAGCGAAATTTTAACCAACAAGTTCCAGCCCCTACAGCTTGGCTTTGGATCCAAAGGGGGCTGCGAGGCTGCTGTACATGCCCTTTCCAGTTTTTTAAATGACAGTAAAGGTGAGGTCATTCTCAAGGTTGACGTTAAGAATGCCTTCAACTCCGTTAACAGGGACACTTTGTTGGCTGAAGTAAAAAAGGAGTTACCAGAAATTTATGCTTTCATGTGGCAGTGCTACAGGCACCCATCTAAATTATTATATAAAGACAATGTTTTGGAATCTGCAGTCGGATGCCAACAAGGTGATCCTCTCGGGCCAGTCATTTTCAGTTTAGCTATCCATCCCATAATACAACAACTAAATTCAAAATTTAATGTGTGGTATTTAGATGATGGAACACTAGGAGGTGACGTAGACACCGTTCTTCAAGATCTTCAATTCCTAAAGCAGCAGTTCCAATCAATCGGCCTTGAACTCAACAACTCCAAATGCGAAATTTTTCTTTGTGACAATACCGACAGACAATCGACTATACAGAAATTCAACTTAATAGCCCCCGATATCAAAGTTTTGGAAAAAAGTTCACTGCACCTCCTAGGTTCCCCAATTTTAGAAGACAGTTTTTCACCATTCATTGACGATAAAACTAAACATTTTAACGATATTTCGGATAGACTTTCTAAAATTAATTTACATTCGGCTTTCACCCTTATCAGATATTGCTGTTTCGGTCCAAATTTTATGTATTTTCTCCGGTCTTCCTCTTTATGGAAGCATCCACAACTTTTAGACAAAATCGATCATATTATTCGAAATACCCTATCATCAATTTTAAATGTGGCATTGGACGACCGCGCGTGGCTGCAAGCCACACTACCCATTCGTTTTGGTGGGCTCGGCGTCCGCAAAATTTCTAGTATAAGCCTACCGGCGTTCCTGTCCTCGGTCCACAGCACCGAAAAGTTAACCACAAGAATATTAGCCCTTTCTCAGGTTAACTCTGAAGTACCGTGTTTAACCGATGCGGTGAACGCCTGGAAAATGGCTTGCCCGGATACGGTTCAGCCCGAGAACCCATCTTCCCAGAGACAGTGGGATGAGCCGCTCTGCAGGTTGGTACGAAATAAACTTATTAATACGTCCACCAATACTGCTGAGCGTGCCCGCCTGCTGGCTGTGGGTGAATGGGAATCGGGCCTCTGGCTTCAGGCGCTACCGTCACCCAACACAGGCACTATGCTGGGCGACACCATATTCCGGCTCGCTACATGTTTGCGTCTAGGTGCTCCTTGCGGGGCTCCACATCGCTGTCAATGCGGTGAAGGAGTCGACTGCCTCGGACACCATGGCCTATCCTGCAGCAAAAGTGCTGGTCGGATGGCACGGCACGCCAGCATTAACGACATCATCCGTCGGGCTCTTGTCACCGCCGGGGTGCCAGCTATTTTAGAACCCAATGGCTTGGCGCGCGACGATGGGAAGAGACCAGACGGAATGACCATAATGCCTTGGAAGTTGGGTAGGCCTTTGGTGTGGGACGCAACCTGTGTCGACACCCTCGCGCCATCCCATCTTCCTAGTACGGCGGGCTGTGCCGGGGCAGCTGCTGCAGGAGCAGAACACCTCAAACGGCGCAAATATAACAACCTTTTTGGGAACTATATGTTTGAGCCGTTTGGGGTTGAAACACTAGGGCCTTGGGGTCCGAGTGCTCATCGAGTTTTTCGGGACATCGCCAAGCGGTTGGTCGACTCTACACGGGACCAGAGGGCTGGCCTATTTTTAGCCCAAAGAATTAGCATTGCCATCCAACGTGGCAATGCTGCCAGCCTTTTGGGCACTTTTCCCATTGACAGCGATGTGGACGAATTTTTTGATGCTCTATGAGCTCTTCCCCTTTTTATTTTTTATTATATACTTGTACATAATATATATATTTTAGTGTTAGCTTGTACATTTATTACATTCAAGATATTTTACTAATCTACTATTTATAATTTTTTCCAAAATCTTTGAGAGGCCTGTTAAAACTGAAATTGGTCTGTAGTTATCTACACAATTTTTGTCTCCAGCTTTAAACACAGGGGTGACTACGGCTTTTTTAAGCAATTTAGGAAATATTCCTTTTGTTAAACATAACTGAAAAATGTGGGTCAAGGGAAGGGCAATGACGTATTTAAATCTTTTGAGTATGCTATTTGGTATGTCGTCACTTCCTACGGCACAAATTTCCTTTAATCCATCTATTATACTTACTATCTCATTAACATCAGTATCTAATATGACAAATGAGTTTCGTGTTGCATCATATGTCTTAGTTTGGCTTTGAATGGAAAAATATCTATTAGAAAATAAGGTGTTTTCTGCTAAGTTTTTTCCTACGTTAATGAAAAAGTGGTTAGCTTTATTTGCTGCTTCGGTAGGGCTTAGCTCAGAAGTTAAAAGATCATGTTTTTATAAATTTCCATATAAGTTTACTGTTTTTACCTGCTTTCTGTAGTTGACTTTGATCATATTGGTTTTTTAGCTTTTTTAACAGATTATTACAGAAATTCCTATAACGTTTGTAAATAATTGATAGTAGTTCATTATCCGGTGCATTTTTCGATTTTTGGTGAAGTTTATCCCTATGTCTGATACAGCGAACAAGTCCGGGCGTAATCTATGGTTTAATATTGCTATACTTTCTAGGTATTACTTTAGTAAAAGTATTTTTCCTTATCGTAGATTGTAACAAATCGACAAAATAGTGTAGAGGTTTTGGATCATGTGAATTGTAAACGGGGTCAAAGTTCATACCGCGAAAGTCAGCTTCAAGACTCGTCATATTGAGTTTAGTATAGCTGCGCATGCAGTTATTTCTAGGTGAAGATATTAGTAATGTTAGTAAAACAGCTTGATGATCGGTTAGTGATGAATTAGTAACCAATGTTTTGGATGGACATTTCGATTTTATAAGGATATGGTCTAGACACGAGCCACTCTGGTGGGTTGGGTGATAATGAGCTGGTAATAGTCCATGAAATGAGCAAATATTGAGGTAATTATGTGAGTGAGTATCGATTTTGTCGGCAGCAATATTTATGTTGATATCACCTACCAGTACGATATTTTTAAACGAAGCTAATTTTTCTAAGTTACTGTTAAGCGAATCCAAAAAACCATCAATACTTTGGGATGGAGGCCTATAAATAGCCATAATTACTGTATCGGGAATAATTTTAATTACTAAGCAGTTGCAGTCTAGAAAATGGGGTTCATCTACTAATGTTCTTAAATTATTTTTTATATAAACCACTATGCCATCATTCTGGTTGAATGTTCTATCGCTTCTGTGAAGATTAAAGCCATCGAGAGATGGTATATTGGTGGTTTCCTTGGATAATCAACATTATGTTAGAACAATAATGTCGCAGCTTAAATCAAGATTTTGTAACAAAACTTGGAAACTGTTTTTCGGGTTATACTGCGTATATTTTGAGTAAGTAAAGTCAATGTTTTGTCCCCAGTATAGACTATGTTTTTGCACTCCTCAACATTACAGATTTTAGCTTCAGACACGGAAAACCCATCTAGATCACAGATTAGCTGATTGGCCATAAAAATAATTGTATGTAGAAGTTAACCTACTAACTATGTGCTTAATATATGCTATACCTTCCTTCTTATATCTTTGAGCTATACCTTGAATGAGATACCTGATACAGGTTTATTCCTAGTTCAGGCACAGAATACATAATAGTTCAAGTAGTTCAGGTAGAATCTAATGATTAAGTATATGTATACCTCTAGTTCAAGGCCCTAATATTGTAAATATTTATGTAAATTAATTATTTCAATAAAACAATTTCAATTTCAAATGTGCATGTTTGAGTGATCTCACCGCACACACACACACACACACATACACGCTCGTTCAGCACGCGATGAGTAAACAAACACAAACGGGCCTGAATTATTTAAATGTTCGGTGTCGCAGATCAGACACAAAGCCTTGGCAGGTGAGCCGTGAAACTCGCTCATCCGTGTATAATGTAAAGAAAACATCTTTGTGTCGCAGGCTCGCAGGTACCTCACACAGACCTACCTACCTACACAGTACACCTACCTACACAGTACACCTACCGCCGCGCCGCGTACCGTACATCCACACTATTGCGATTTGTTCCCGCCTTCCGGACAACTCAAATAGATCTGTGCTTGAGTACCTCGCCCTTTCTGATTTATGTTACTGAACAAAGGAGTTTTCAGGGGCCTTGTGTTATTCGCAATATTTGACATTAGGATTTTAGAGTTCGTCGTTTCAGGCGAAAGTTACCGCAACTCCTCGAGATCAGGCTTTTTGTAATAAATTGTCTTTGGAAATGTTTTAGTTTACGCTTTAGAGCTAGTGAAGCCTTCACTTACCGACACCTTCACAGACCTTCACTGTGAAGGTCTGTGAAGGTGTCGGTAAGTCGACGTTCGCATGGACGTAATAATATCGCGGCGATTTTTTTTCGCGCGTGGATTTTCAACGCTCTGTTTAGCGCCGAGAGTGCAAAATCCAACAGTGTGTTTTTTCGATGCGCTAGAATGTACTCTGTTATTGTTAAGTTGGATTGTCAACGCTCGGCTCAACAACGAGAGTTGAAAATCCGGTGCGCGATAAAATCCTGCCGCGATTTTATTACGCCCGTGGGTACGGGGGCTACGAGTGTGTTACTTGTGTTCCCACGGACGCGAAAAAATCGCGCGCCTTGGTCAGTATCAAAGACTACATACAGTATATGGTCAGTACGGCGCGCCGGCTCATGGAGTGCGGACGTGCCGCATGCTCAAAGCCGGCGCACGGCGATGCCAAGCCGAAGAACGCGTAGGTACTTAAATAAAACTTTGGAATAATAAGTAATTTATTTGGATTTAGTTATCGGACGTCACGATAGCGCAGTTACGCGAATATAAGGTACCTACTATCATAATAATGGTATTTATGTACTAAAAAACCGCGAGAGGGCGCTGTTCTGTAAACATTCAGTTCTGTCACCTCCTTAATAATTGATCTCTAAAAATATAATAAGTGCAATAAAAGTTAAGAGAAGTGAAAAAAAGGGAAAACAATAAACTAATCTGTATGTGGAAGTGTTATCTCGTAGTGACACGAAATATCCAGGGATACCGGAATCTAGGGCGCATAACGATGGAAGACCTGGATAACGTAACTTCTAAAAGACCTTTAAAAAAGTGTAAATCGCTAGAAAAAATGGATATGAACATCTCCATTAATGCATCTTTCTTGAGTAGAAGACTAGACGTTTCTTCACTAGACGTTTCTACACATATTATATTACAGCTTTATGCCGAGATGAAACGAACTCCGAAATAAATAAATTAAAGCCGGACTTACAATCTACGCAGAATGAATTAGAAAATGTAATTCTCGAAAATGTAGAACAGAAAAAACAAATTGCCCAACTATCTCAGGAAGTTGAATTTTTAAAACAGATTTGCCGAAGTCCACGAACAACTATACTTCAATCAACCATGCAGAAACATAATGTCAAGCAACGTCTCACTGAGTCATTTGTAAACTCTCCGCTCATGATGAAAAGCTCAACTAGTGATGAAAAACTTCCTACCCATACTCATTCACTAGTCCATCAAATTTAAACACAAAATTCATCCCAAAACAATATACCTACAACTGAACGGAGTTGTTCTGAGGAAAGTGTTAAAGTCATCCACAAAGCAGGCAATCATTTGAACGCAGTATAGAGATCCCATGTGCTCAAACTTCATATACACTACTAAATAAAACTGATAACCAACTTTTACAAAATTCGGAAGTCAACAATGCAACTTGTGTTCCAAAAATTATGAATTTAAGTGACCAACAAGTACGAGGTTTTGCCAGTGAAATAAAGTTACAGAGGGATGCAAATAAGTGGAATAACGTATATTCAGTATCAGGAGTCTCAAAACCAAGCGCAACTAGTACACAAATATTATGTAAAATATACGATTACATAAAAACTTTGCACAATGATGATATAGTGATATTAAGTATAGGAAGCAACGACAAAAGCCAGTACAAACTTCTATCAAAATTGATTCCAACCCTTCATAAATTAAGAAACAACGAAGTGTTTATAATAAATATTATTAATAATCCCTATTTAAATGTTAAATTGTTAAATCAAAATATAAAACTATTTTTGCAAAATTTTCCTAACTGTAAGTTCTTTGATACAACTGACAATGTATATAATCATGGTAATCGTAAGTACATATCCAAGGAAATGCTGTGTTATAAAATAAATATTGAAATTGATAATACACTTCTGGACACATCTTTTGGCCCACCTTGTATTTTCAGTTTCGTTTGGTCCTAGCTAAAATTTTATATTAGGTCGAGCAAAAAGTTTTTATGCAGTTTTGAACCTGGCACATTCACAATTTCATTCAATAGTCTTTTTTTGAATTTCGAACACAGAATTTAAAGAAACAAAAGACAATTTGGAGCCTGTTTGTTGATATCAAACAATCGAATACTAAGAAAACTTGGTTTTATTGGTTTACTTGGATTTAATTCTTGAAAAAGTGATTGTTACTCACAATTTTATATAACAATATACTTTGCATCCCTCTATTGTTTATTACCTTTGTAAATCCACATCCAATGTATTTTCATAACTATGAGTTCCTTCATTCATTACAATCGGTGGGGGAGTGTCCAGTCTGGAGACGAGCTCTACAGGGTAGTGCGGAGTGGAGCACTACCTTTTCCCCATAGGGGAAACCGACCCAAACACTAATATTAACATAAATTAGGAAAAACGAAATTTTTATCAGGTAGGGTAATCGAGGTACAGTCACAGCAGGTAACAATGCGGTTCAAAATTCCTTCGTTTGTGTGTCTGTTGAGCAGTGCAAGGCACGTCTCGACGCGTACTTCGCGCTGGCGATCATTGAGTTCGTGGGGGGTGCCCCAACAAGCCTTGTGTCAAGCTTTTTTACCTTGCCAATTTGACGCAAATGGACCAATATTGTTTTGACGCTAACGTCGAAAGCTGCTGCTAATTCAGCCGTAGATTGTGTATCATCAGCTTCCACAATCGCCTTTAATTCGTCATTGTCGACCAAAGTCTTCGGACGACCGCGAGGTTCATTTTTCAGGTCGAAATACCAGAACGGAAGCGAGCAAACCAATAACAAGTGGTGCGTTGGTTTGTAGTGTTAGCTCCGTAAACCTCGTTGATGTTGCGTGCCGCTTGTGCCGTGTTGCTGCCACGACGGTACTCATATTCCATAATTACTCGAATTTTTAACGTATCCATGATGACGAAAAAGATTGAAATGCGATGAAAATGTAACACTAATCAATAAACAAATGACTACTTTTGGAAAAAAAAACCATATTTTTAAAATAAAATTAATTTGAAATTAGAATTCTTAGCCAAACAAAAATTATTTTGATTTGAAATGGCCAGTACTGCAGAACGGCAATTTCATAGCTAAAGACCTAATATTTAATTACCCGTGACGTTGTATTTAATAATTCTTACATTATATTTAAATTATTCTTGACATTGTATTTGATAGTACCTAATTAACGTTTTCCTTTACCTTAACATCGTATAGTTTAAGCATCTAATTTTGGTGTAATAATATTGTTTTAATACATTTAATTTATTCCCGGGAGAGGGCGCTGGCTCTTGTAACACAGATTTATCACCTAGCACAAGTGTCAGGGACTTCACACTATTTGTAATTCACTTTCTGTAATAAAGATTATTATTATTATTATTAATTTAGATTCTGTAATATATTTGTACGCTGGAAACAGCAGAATATTATGGACGTCATATTTTGTGTAACACCTTTACAACAATATTCTAACAAATAAAATAAATTATTAGGGGAGGCACAAGCCGACGATTATCCCTGTATGCACTATGCAAGTGCACCCAAGGACAACCCCCGGTTGGTGCAGGACTATTGCAGAACATGGAAACAGAACACATTGGGCCTATGGGTACCTTGAACTATGGAAGAACTATGTCCCCTGCCTGACCAATGTTATATAATAATATATACACAGATAAATTGGCAGGGGGTGACTTGCACACTCAATAATGGGCCCCCGGAAACGGTCGCTAGCACATAGTGACGTAGCGACAAGGGACAACATGTCCTGAGGTGCTTGAGGCGTGGAAAGGTATTCCACGGCTCTCAGAACAATCCCAAAGCCCGGAAGATGGTCAAGATCCCTACAAGCACTTACTGGAATACTTCCTTCCTCCGAGCACATTTGCTCTTGCGAATCTCCACTCAAGCCGGCCAATTTAAGGCAAGAATGAGGTGGGAGCTCTGTTCCCGTCAGTGTTCACTCCAGCCGGCCAATAAAGGCAAGCCAGAGGTGAAGAACAAGTCTTCTCCCGGGAAATACGGTCCGTGGGGTCGCTACTGCCCAACAGCTCGCCACATGCTGCCCTGCGGGTTCACGTATCTCTCTTGGTCTGGCTCCTCACCCTAGACCTGTTTCGGCAAAGTAAACTCCACCGGCACAGACCCAGAGTTCAGAGCGCGCAAGCCCCACCACGACGTCAACGTAGAGATACGGCGGTGGGGTTATTATTATTATTTCGTTTATTCAGTTTTGGTCTTATCAAAATACATTTTTAAATATTTCTTAAAAAATATATAAAAAAACATTTCAAAATATAAAAAATAGTAGCCCACCGGTATCGGGAACAAGGTCCAAGCTACCGGCGGTCAGGGCTCCAGAGAAAGGAAACTCCTAACAATGCGGGCCGTGTCCAGAAGTACTGCTTTCTGAATCAAGCCCTTGATCCAGCTTCCCAACGAGAGCCTCCTTAGGTGTTGGTTGAGGCTCTTGGCAATTAAGCCATTGGCTGATACGACTACCGGCACAATGATTGCTGAGTCCACATCACACATGTCGACAACCTCGCGAGCCAAGTTAAGATACTTGATTTGTTTATCTTTCTCGGCTTTCACGAGGTTCCCGTCATGCGGGACTGCTATGTCAATAATCATTGCGCGCCGCTCTATTCGATCCACCACCACTATATCAGGCTTATTGGCAATAATAGTCTTGTCAGTGATGATGGATCGATCCAAGTACAATGTGATATTTCCATTTTCAAGAACTGGGTCGGGCACATACCTGTAGTACGGCACTTCCGATTCCACAAGGCTGTAATTCAGAGCAAGTTGGTGATGAATAATCCTGGCTACAAAGTTGTGTCTATGCAAGTACTCTTCGTTAGCTAGACGAGAACACCCGGAAATAATGTGTCGAATTGATTCTCCCGGTTGGTGGCATGCCCGACAGATGTCAACCTTTCCGTCTTTCACAATAAATCTCCGTTAGTTGTTCGTCATAATAACTTCGTCCATAATTGCACAGACAAAATCTTCGGTTTCCCCAAAGAGGTCACCGGAACGCAGCCAGGCTATGGACGCTAGCAAATCTACATCAGGTCCATGATCCTTATCGGTTCGCTATTCCTCTGGATATTTTGACATCCTGGATAGCGAAGGACCGTCCTCCATTGCCCCATACACGACATCAGGAAGGTGCGCAGAGTTACATCTACTTTATACAACTCCAGCACCCTCATGAGCCATGTATGTGGCACCGAGTCATAGGCCTTCTTAAATTCTATCCAACATGTCGATAGGTCCTTTCGGGAACGACGAACCTGTTGGCTTAATGGCCATATCAATGAGGAGTAGCTCCTTAGTACCGCGGGACCCATTCCTACATCCATTTTGAGAGGCAGACATGACGAAGTTGGTGTCTATATGTTTGTTAATTTTAGCTCTCAAAATAGATGTAAGAACTTTATAGACCGTCGGTAAACACGTGATCGGCCTATAATTTTTGGGTTCCGCGGTGCTACCTGATTTATGGAGCAGGTGGGTAACTCCTGTCGTTAGGAACTGGGGTAGCGAACCAGACTCTAAAGCAGACTGGTACTGAGCCTCCAAGCGAGCATGCGATCCAAGAAACCATTTGATCCAGAAGTTGTGCAGTGCGTCCGGCCCTGGAGACTTCCAGTTAGGCAACGGATGGACTGCACGAGCTACATCTTGGGGACAGATGGTAATAACCCCCATTTCTGGTATTGGATCGCAGGCTCGCTCGACTTCCCGAGACCAATCACCATCAGTGTGACTGACAGGCACTGACCAGATACTGCGCCAGAAAGAACACATGGCATCATCATCCGGCAGACGCGTGTCAGTCACACCTTGGTCCGGTCGCTCCCAAACCCTATAAACCCACCTTTCATCGCTCTGGAAGGTGCGATTCTGAGTGTATCGGTCCACTCGCCGCTTATACCTACGAATACGGTTTGCCTATGCATAGACTTTCTGCTTCAGGAAGTCGATGCGCTCTGTGACACGGGTTATATAGTCCTGAGGGCTGACATCAGTCCCTGAGAACGACCGTCTCACAAAGCGCATCACTCTAGGGCGAGTATTGCCCTCCCTGAAGCAGGTTAGTTTGCCGATGAGCGCTCTGGCCCCACCAATACGGCGCTCAATTCTGCACTGCCAAGCTGGTACGGCTGGTTTCGGTCGTGTAGCTCTAGAATCATTAGCAAATTTTTCGTGAGCTACACGACATGCCGCTACAGCCGCGCAGTACAGAATCGAATGAGTATCGGTGATGTCTTCGCAGTCATCAAAAATATTTGACAACTGCGAATCCAGAGCCGCCACAAGCGCCCTATTTTTGTTATGCATGGGCAAACGAGGTAAGCGTGGTCGAAGTTCGGGAGACATGAATCGATATTCCCGAATCGCACCTTCCAAAGCACTCCTCAATTCTTCATTGCACTGGGTACTTACGTTTGTAGCCCTGTCATCACTTCCCTCGTCAACTTGGTTAATGTCGGACTGTGGTGGTACTATTGTCATCCAACATATTGTTAGCATACACAATAATCGACTATTTAAAACTAATATTATTTGTGGGTTGCAACATTGCTATTTTTAAATATTTCATTCTTTTTGTTATGGCAACCCTTTGATGACTTTTAGAAAAAAGTAGAAAAAGGCGGGAAGGAAAAAATTGGATCCTCGGTTAAAAAACGACGAAAGTGGTCTCGAGTTACAATTTAAGGTGTTGAGTATCAATAAAGCGATTCGTACAAGTGCTCGAGTGTATAACTCTAATAAGTCAGAAGTGGGATAAAGTTTATCTACGTGCCTGATGCTGCGGTTTCCTGGACCAAGGTCAGATAATAATAATAATAATAATAATAATAATTTTTAAAAGTCGAAGTGGGTATGCACCGTGATGTGGTTGCAGTGGACAAGGGGCTCACCCCGCTGTCCATGGCTAAAGAGAACTGGCGCAAACCTGTAGTACTTACTACCGATGACCGCAAGAAGGTATGGCAAAGCAAGGAGCTCCACGGGCGCTTCTATCGGGCTCTTCATGAGCCCGGTGTAGATTTCTTAGCGTCCGTATCCTGGCTACGTTTCGGTGACCTTTTCGGGGAAACTGAAGGTTTCGTCTGTGCAATTATGGACGAAGTTATCTTGACGAATAACTATCGGAAACATATTATGAAGGACGGGACGGTTGACGTGTGTCGGGCATGCCACCGTCCGGGTGAGTCCATCAGACATATTATCTCCGGTTGTTCTCGTCTGGCTAACGGCGAGTACTTGCACAGGCATAACCAAGTAGCTAAGATTATCCACCAGCAACTTGCTTTGAAATATAAACTAGTCGATTCTGAGGTACCATACTACAAGTATGTGCCCGACCCAGTTCTCGAAAATGACCATGTCACTTTGTACTGGGATCGGTCTATCATTACTGACAGGACTATTGTCGCCAATAAGCCTGATATAGTGGTGACAGATCGGTTAGCGCCCCACGCAATGATAGTCGATGTTACCATTCCT
Organism: Cosmia pyralina; assembly: GCA_946251885.1. Taxonomy (NCBI): domain Eukaryota; kingdom Metazoa; phylum Arthropoda; class Insecta; order Lepidoptera; family Noctuidae; genus Cosmia; species Cosmia pyralina. The sequence continues at coordinate 218,803 of OX276348.1, read as the reverse complement.
CATGACGAGAACCTCGTGAAAGCTGAGAAAGAAAACAAATAAAATATCTCGACTTAGCTCACGAGGTTGTTGATATGTGGAATGTGAGCTCGGCTGTCATTGTGCCGATTGTCGTAACGGCCAATGGCCTGATGGCCGAAAGCCTCGAACAACATCTCTCGAGGCTATCATTAGGCGGTTGGATCAAGGGCCTGATTCAGAAGGCAGTACTCCTTGATACGGCTCGCATTGTGAGAAGGTTCCTGTCTCTGCAGCCCTAACCACCGGTAGCTTGGACCCTGCTCCCGACACCGGCGGACCTCTATTTTTTTATATTTTTAAATGTTTTTTTTATATCCTTTTTTTAAGAAATATTTAAAAATGTAAATAGATAAGAAATAAAATGAATAAACGACATAATAATAATAAAATTTATTTATTTCCAAAAAAGAGAAGGTTACAGACTTATATATAAACCTTGGTTAACAAAAAGGTAGTGGTAGGAAGCAAGTACGGAGGAATAAGCTATGCTGTAGAAATCTGTAAACAATAATTGGTGAGCCCTGCCTCTTAAACTAGGGTTACCTGTATCTTAAGAGACAGTGTTCAGCTATGGGGTTAATGCAATAAGATTTATACAACTTGTGGTTTGTGTCGATCTACCTAGTGATTATAATTTTTAGTTTAGTTTAGTTTACAAGTTTATAATTAAAATAAAGAAGGGAAAACAATTTAATGCATGCAAGAGTGTGTGTGTGTGGATGTATGTGTGTGTATGTTTGTGATAGTGTGTTAGTGTAAATTGTGAGATTTGGTGAGGGTAGCTTGTGAGTATAAACTAATATATTAATATTAGTATATATATATTAGTATTATTATTAAGCGATGTATGTAAGTAGTGATTCTGTTTGTGAGTAATCCTGTTGAAGTAGCCATTCTGTGACCTTGGACTTTAATTCATATCTATTCAGGTCGAGTATGTTAAGTTCTTTATGAGTTTTTTTGTAAATGTGTGTGCTTATTGTATAATATTGGTGTCTGGCAAAAGAAGTTTTGTGCCGAGTGCCTGAGGGAATATTGGTACGTTTTTTGGGATCAGACGGGGGGACGCTAGCGTGTCTTCTAAGGACAGATTGAAGCACGAAGAGCTGACGGACTGTTAGTACCTTGCAATCCAAGTATAGCTGTTTTGTAGGATAACGATATGGTTTTCGTAGCATCACTTTCAGTATAGCTCTCTGTGCCCTTTCCACTTTAATTAGACTAGTTTTGGTTGCACCACCCCAAACAGTAATGCAGTACCCAATAACGGATTGACACAGAGCATAGAAGACCATTTTCAGTGTATCAGGGTTTGCCGACTCTCTAAGAGATTTAAAAATATGAATCAATCTCATTGTTCTAGAGGTGAGGGCGTTAAGTTGTTTATCCCAACGTAACCCTGCGTCTATTTGTACGCCAAGATATCTTACACTATCAGTTCTTGTGAGTGGTGGACATTGACATGTAGATGACAGCTGTGGGCAAGTGTGACCTATTATCGAGAAAGTGTGATCTGGTGCGGTGTTAGAGCGGATAGAGAATGGGATGTAGGATGTCTTGTTATAGTTGAGAGTAAGCAGATTTGAGTTGAGCCATTTTATTACTTTGGATAAAGCAGATTCTGCATTACATTTAACGCTATCCCACGTTGCTCCGTAAGCTACAATCACGGTGTCATCAGCATAGGCAAATATCCTAGTATTAGGGAGGGTCATTCTGCACAGGTCGTTTACATAAATTTGGAACAAAATAGGACCCAGAATGCTTCCCTGAGGTACTCCGTAAGACACGGATTCCTCGTCACTAAGGAACTTATCAATTTTAATTCTTTGGGTTCGGTTATTGAGATAATCTTTGAAGATTTGAAGAGCGATACCCCTTATACCAATTAGTTCCAACTTGGCGATAAGCATGGGGACAGAAACGGTGTCAAATGCCTTAGAAAGGTCTAGAAATATACCTAGAGATTTGATTTTATTATCAAGGTTCCCAGCAACCATTTGCGTCAGATCCAGTACCGCATCCTCAGTTGAGATCCCAGTACGAAATCCATACTGATTATCAGCTACGATGCGATACCTATCCAAGAAGTTCTTGAGACGGCTGCTGAGGATTCTTTCAAGGACCTTAGAGAGTGCAGTCAAAACCGAGATTGGTCTATAGTTGTTGACACTACTTCTGTCCCCTCCCTTATAGATTGGATATACTATTGCTCTTTTAAGAGCATCCGGAAAAACACCTTTCTGTAGACAACCATTAAAGATATACGTTAGTGGCTTCGTGAGAGACTGGAGGCATGCTTTCAGTAAGAGGGGCGAAATACCGTCCCAACCAATTGCGCAGTCGTTGCGTAGTTGCAGAATAAGGGATTCGACCTCAGTTTCATCCACCTCCAGGAGCACAAGAGAGTTGGCAGGAGAAAAAGGGGTATTGCTAATGGTATTCAGCACCGGACTAGTTGGCAGATTCGAGGGAAAATGACACCGAGATAAAATGTTAGCAGCCAGGTTTTTACCTACATTACTGAAAAATTTGCACACTTCATTTATGGAAGATTTAGGAGTGTTTCGTATTTTCAGAAGTTCAACAGGGCTTGTTTTAGTTTTACTTGTGCTAGTTATATCTTTTATTGTCTTCCAAAGGGCTTTAGGGTTATTTTTTGCTTTCTCTAATTCATTCTTTTCATAGGCAATTTTTAATTTCCGAAGTAAGTCATTACAAAAATTTCGATAGCGCGAGTATGTAATTTGTAGTATAGGATTTTCTGGATCTTTTTTTGATTTTGTGTGCATTTTGTCTCGATTTCGGATACATTTCAAAAGGCCAGGGGTTATCCAGGGCTTGATAGTTCTTTTTTTCCTTGGAATTATGGTTTGGTGAGTATGTTTGGTAACTACAGATGTTAAAATGGTTATGAGATTGTTCATTGATGTATTAGGGTTATCAATTTTGTATATGGCTGAAAAGTCTATGCTTTGTAGGTCTAACTTAATTGCATCGTAATCTACAGCGGTAGAGATGTGACATGTGTTACGTTCGGGATTAGCGTTGGCGATAGTAAGTAGGAGAGGTTTGTGATCGGTAATATGAGAGTCTAGTACTAATGTGGTGATAGGTAAGTTAGTTTTTATGAAAGCGTGGTCAAGACAGTTTTCAATCCGAGTGGGAAATAGGTGGGTTGGCAGAAGCCCGTGTGATGTATTCAGTATGAGATATTCAAGACTCCGGTCATTTCTACTACTCGGTTTTATATCAATATTTAAGTCGCCTATTAGAGCAATATTTTTCCATGTGGAGAGTTTAATGTAGACACTGTTTAAGCTATCTAGAAACTTGTCAAAACTTTCCCGGGAGTTGTAAGAAGGTGAGCGATAAACTACTACCACGGCAATTTTTTTATTATCTATTTGACAGACTAGACAGTTACCACTCATAAAGTTAGGTTCCCACACAGAAATTTGCAGGCCATGTTTCGTATAGATAACGACTCCATCATTCTGGTTAGAGTTTATTTCAGTAAAATGGGATTGAAATCCCTGCAGCACAGGTAGGTTACTAACCTTACTAAGCCAGCATTCTGTCAATATTATGACATCAAAGTGAATTTTCGTTAAGTGTAGCAATACCTGTAGTTGTTCAAAGTTTTTGTTTATGCTGCGTATGTTTAAATGTAAGAATTTTATATTGTTATCGGAATTTTTTACGAACTTCAGACAATCCTCTGGACTACAAGTCAAAGAGTTACCTACGTTTAGCGAATCTAGTTCACTGCATATATTATTTATTATAGCCATTTGGAATCATCAGAAATGACAAATTGTGATACAATTGTATACAATTTAAAGTAGAAACGTTTCTTCGCACTTGTATGCAGAATAATAAGTTTCGTATAAGTAAAAAGTTTAACTTGCAATCGGCTGTGTCGATATATTTAAAACAGTCATTAGGACTACACTTAAAAGGGTTGCCTATGTATATGTGGTAAAATTCTTTGTTTAAGTCATAAATTATGTTTTTGCCATTTGGAATAGGAATTATCGCTAAAATTGTGTTAAAAATGAGTGACTTCTTTGGTTTGGACTGTGAATAGATGGAACATCGCATGTATCTGTGTAGGAATGAATGATGTTGTGCATATATCATATTTTTAGTGTATGGTGTGGTTAGAATTTCATTTGTAGCATATGTATATGAAGTGTAAGGTGTGTGTTGTGGGGATGTTTTACAGGTAAAGGTAATTAAACTTAATTTAAACAGTACATTAAAAAACAGTAAAATTAGTCACATATTTAGGTTTTCGAGATCAAGAAGACACTTTTTTTTTTTTTTTGCTTGTCGCCCTCTTTCTTGCGGAGGAAGATATTGCCATTAGAAATCCAACAGTATTTATAGATTTTGTTCTTGGCAAATTCTCGAGCTTGATAAAATAGTTTTTTGGTAGTAGCAGGCAATTGCTCGGCGATATAAACCGGTTGGGGTTTACCTGGTATCCCGATGAGAATGGTGTTTACTTTATCGTCCTTTCCTTTCTCCTTGTTATAAGCTCGTACAGCTGACAAAATTGACTGTTTCGTCTGTACCATTGAAAATTCTGCAATAATCGGGCGTGAGGCATTCGGACCAGCAGCCTTCCCTGGTAGCCGGTATACGTCACGTATGCCTGATTCCTGGACAGGGACTCCAACAACATCGCAGATTTTGCGCACTGTTTTTATAAGGCAGGTGCTGGTTTCTGTGTGCCCCTGCGGAATATTCCGGATTTCAATACCCGACGACCGTGACTTGTGCTGTAGGTCAAGTATCTTTTTCTCTAAGTTTTCAATATATTGTTTTTGCTGCAGACGTTCTTTCCTTAAATCTTCGACCTCCTTTTTCATGTCCTCAAACTGCTTGTTCATAAAAGACATCGATTCGACTATCTTTCCATTTGTCTTGTGAATTTCAGCATTGGACGCCTGTATTTGTGTGTTTAGGGACTTAATTTCCCCTACATCAGACAGTAGTTTGTTAATCAAGGCAGTCTGTTCCGCTAAAGTCTTTGAGACGCAGGGGTCTTGAGCATAGTTTCCGTCATCTGGTGGGCATGAGACATCCTCTCCTTGCGATGCGTCCCTTTTGCGAGAACGTGGTTTAGTGTTTACGTAGTCGATCACAGTTACTGGCGAGTTAATATCTGATTCCGCGTGTGACTGAGTCTGGCTCAGTCTCTCTCTGGTTATTTGGATTTTAGTCGTTTTGGGAGTCGTTTTAGGCGGGGAGCGTTGTACTGTTGCCATATTTGGAGGAGGCAGTAGCAAAATAATAACAATACTTATCTTATCTGGCCAGCCCGTGTTTAACAGACAAAATTCCAGGTAAACAACTCGATAACGCGTATATCTTTGTTGCGAGAAACGTAGCCGATGCAGTGTTCGTAGGCGATCCGTAGGCTCGTAGCACTCGTAGCCGTCGTAGCACTCGTAGCGGTGTCGTCAGTCGCGCGTAGCCGACCGTAAATTGGAGTCCGCTGCTACTTGCACGGGTGGCACGTTGGCTGAGCAAGCGAGTCAATACCAGTGCGGGACGTCGCCGGTTCGATTCCAGCAAATCACAGTCACTTTTGGAATATCACTTCGGACGACATTCACAAAATCGATTGCGTCTCTTTCTAGGACCGCCCAGTGGGAGTCGCCAACACGTAAGAACACTTAATGAGTAACAAGGAATTGTATCTATCTAATTGCGACCAATCAGTGAATTTAGAGTAAGGAAACACTTAGGACGATCGACACACGTCCACTCCGTATAGCGTTCGCCGGCCGAAAATCATCGATCTGAACGTATTACTTCGTTTCACCGTGATTTAGCGACAAACTTGTTGTTGTTATAACACGTGCATAAACACGCACGTACATAAGCACGCATGTGCTTGAAGCAAGAAACAAGGCTCCAAAATTTAGAGCAATAACATTAGTGATCGTCGGGAAGTAAATACCTAGTGAACGTGATACCAGTTTGGGTTGTTCATTTACATGTAACCAAAGACAATTTCGTTTATTATTTGATTACTGAACAAGAAACAACGCTCAAACATTTAGAGCAATAATATTTCTGATCGTTGGGAAGTAAATACCTAGTGAAAGTGATACCAGTGAAGTTGTTCACCTACAATGTAATCAATTTCGTTTATCTCCTGAAGTGAATGCTAATATTTTTAGTGGATTTGAATAGTCCATAATTGCGATGGAGTTATTATTTTAAGTGCCTACTTATTACGTATCGTTTGAAATATCTAATAACTGGTTGAAGCGGTTATATTATTATTTGAATAACTTAAATTGAGCTACGAACGAATTTCCGTTGAATTTATTATTTTCTTTTGTTAGTTGTCTATAACATTGTAAATATTCCTATTATTATTATCTAGTTATCTAATTTTGTTGTTGTTGTAGGTATTTAAATAATTTTGATTTTATTTTGAATCACTCAAAATCTTTTAAAGCGATAATGGGCAACTCTAAGCGAAGGCGACGTAACTCAAGTACCGATAGTTCGTCTGTAAATAGTAGTGATATTGATGATAACCACCGCAGGTCGCGGCATAGTAAAAAGCGACGTCCTGATAAAAAGCATAGCAGTAGTCATAGACAACACAGTAAGAGAAATAGGAAACAAAGGCGCTCACGTCGCGACCTAGCATCTTTTCGAAATAGCCCAGCTCGTGAATCAACTAAAACTCCTTCGTTGAATTCCTCAACACCATTACGTGCAGTTATTAGTCAGACTCCTGATTTATTGAATAATAGTAGTTTATTGAACAATATTCCATTAAATGAGAATAACCCTATCGATAACTCTGTGTCACTACCAGTCTCCAATTTCTGGGCTCAAAACAACTTTCCTGTTGCTTTTAGTGTTGTACCCGAATTTGACCCAAGTGATAATAGCCAAACAATAGAAAATTGGATTAACAAGGTCAGTGAATGTGCGCAGATTTACTCTTGGAATGATCGCCAAATATGTCACTATGCCCTTCCCAGATTAAGCGGTTTAGCCAAGAAGTGGTACCAGGGCTTACCCTCGGTACTATTTAATTGGAATGGGTGGGTTCAAAAATTAAAACAGGCTTTTCCTTCCAACGAAAATTTTGGAGACCTGTTGACGTCAATGCTAAGGCTTAGATGTAAGTTTGGTCAGTCTTTAGAACATTATTATTATGACAAAATGGCACTTATAAATAAATGTGAGATAACTGGCAATAAAGCAGTTGGCTGTCTCATACACGGCATTGACGACAAATTTGTACGAATGGGTGCAGGAGCCTGCATGTTTAATGAGCCGGAACAAATCTTAAATTACTTGCGTACAGTGTCCCAACACGACAATACACTTCCTTCGAACATTCGTAACCGGAATAATAATAATAATTCGCCACCTAAGAATTCCAATAAGGTATCTAATGAGCTAACAAAAACCAGTACAAATGATAACATTCGATGTTTTAATTGCAACGAGCTAGGGCACATAAGTTTAAAATGTAATAAACCCATTAAACGATGTAACTTTTATTTTAAATTGGGACATGATACTAAAGAATGTCGTAGAAGAAATGCAAATTACAGTAATGATTTAATTAAAACGAATACCGCCACTGACCAAAATAAAACTATCTTGTGCATAACTAATAGTGAATCCCCAAATTAAAAATATTATAAAGATGTCAGAATAAACAACGTTATCCTGCCAGGATACGTTGACCTCGGCAGTAAATGTACTCTTGTAAGAGAATCAAATGCAAAACTAATAGTCCATGATTGGGATATAGAAAATTTACCTATTTTACAGGGATTCGGAAATTCCGCTGTAAAGCCATTAGGAAAGTTTATAACAATTTTAGAAATTGGCTCAGTTAAAGCGGAAACGGAAGTTTTAGTCGTAGATGATCATTATTTACAGACATCAATATTAGTAGGGCAGTCTTTTACGGAAAAACCAAACGTTATTATTCTAAAAACAACAGATGAACTAGTATTTATGCATACACCAGATTTTGATGATGATGTGTTTAACTTTGGTATACGCGGATGGTGACAAAGTTATAAAACCCAAAACTGTAATGCCAATAGATGCTATTACCAATGACACTTATAGTGGCGGCTTGTGGATACAATACAGTCTTCGGATTTTACCGCAGAATGAATATGCTGTTTTGTCTGGGGTTTTTGAGTTTGAAGCAGGTAAAGGATATTTAATGCTAGCAAATTTATCATCTAACGATTTGAATATTAAGAAAGGAACTTTATTAGTTCGGGGTCAACAATACCAAGAAGTAAATAAGGAATACGATTTTATTGTAGAACATCGCGATGGTAATAAGATGAGTCATGTCGATGCACTGTCACGCAACTCAAGTGACTCAGAATCCCATGACATAGTAAAGGTAGTTGATGTTTTAACAATAGATGATGATGCGTGGTTGCGCACAGTGCAGGAACAGGATTCAGAAATACAAAGGATTATTAAAATTTTGAATGATTCAGAAACAAAAGACATTGTCGAGGTTCATAAGAATTATACTGTTAAAAATGGCCGTTTGTACAGAATAACTAATGATAAAAATGATGTTATCAATTTAAAGTGGGTAGTTCCAAAATCAGTAAGATGGCAAATAGTGCGTATGAATCACGACGATGTCGGTCATTTCGGTTTTGATAAGACTTATAGTAGGATTAATCAGATTTACTGGTTTAAAAAAAAAAAATGAGACGTTTTATTAAAAAATATTGTAATTCTTGCTTAAATTGTGCCCACAATAAGCTACCAGCTGGAGCTAAAGAAGGGGAGCTTCATCCAATCCCAAAAATTAATAAACCATTTGATACACTTCATACCGATCACTGTGGTCCTTTTCCCATTAGCAAGAAGAAAAATTGTTTTATTTTAGTGATTGAAATTTATTTATATAAAGCCAGTAAAAAATGTTAAAAGTAGTACTAGTATTCAAGTATTTATGGAATATTTCTCGCTATTTGGAGTGCCTCGTCGTCTGATATCTGATCGCGGCACTAGTTTTACAAGCAAAGAGTTTTCAGATTTTATTAATAAAAAGGGCGTTAAACATATTCTAAATGCAGTTGCCTCTCCCAGGGCCAATGGTCAGGTTGAGAGGTACAATCGGACCATTGTTGATGCAATATCGGCTGCTAATCACAATAAACAAGAAAATGAGTGGGATTTGTGTTTACCACAGATACAGTGGTCTTTGAACAACACTATAAACAAATCTACTGGTCGTACTCCTTCTGAAATTTTGTTTGGAGTTCAAACCACCGGCGTTTCGGATGGTTTTATGAATCCGCTTGTTGTTGAATCTCATACCCCGTTAGATCGCGATAAAATTAGACCAGATGCAGACTAGCTAATTCAAATAAACCAACAAGTACAAAAAGAGCGTTTTGATAAGTCGCATAAAAAGCCAACCGAGTATAAAGTAGGAGATTTAGTTCGTGTAGAAAAAGATATTCGTACAGACCCTGGACACAGTCGTAAACTAATACCAAAATGTGTAGGACCTTACAGAATTTCTAAAATAATAGGCAACGATCTCTATGAAATAGAGGACACTCCTATTACTAAGAAAGAAGGTTGTAAACCATATACTTCGGTTTATGCCGTAGATAGGTTACACCCTTGGCTTGTTTTTAATCATGATGCGATGTCGAGTGATTCAGAATAAGAGTCAGTAATAATTATTATTGTTGTGAATTAAAGTTCTGTCAGATTAACAGTGAATGAAAGAATTGTGATTTGGCATCTTACGAGCAAATAAAATTTAAAAAAATATATATATATATATATTTATATAATATATTACTTAATCATATTAGATTTATGTCTACCTAGAGAATTGTACTCGTATATAAAATAATATGATAATATTTATTAAAGCGATGATTAATGAGTTGTATTTATGAATAGAGAGAATAGTAAAGATTATTAAAAATGCAAAAAAAAAAGTTTAAAAGAATATTTGTTATTTCTTATTAGATAATCTTGGTTTGTGAATGAATAAGTAAACTAACTTATTGCAATATACATAAACAAAATATAAGTGAGATGTAGCGAGTAAATACAGATGATGATGATGATAAATGTTAGCGATGATTAATGAGTCGTTACGGGTGTGCATGTTATTTAGAGATAAAAGTGAGTCACTACAAGTGAGAGTACTTGTAGTCGATGTTTAGTTATAAGAGTGAGTCACTACAAGTGAGAGTACTTGTAGTTGATGTTTAGTTATAAGAGTGAGTCACTACAAGTGAGAGTACTTGTAGTCGATGTTTAGTTATAAGAGTGAGTCACTACAAGTGAGAGTACTTGTAGTTGATGTTTAGTTATAAGAGTGAGTCACTACAAGTGAGAGTACTTGTAGTCGATGTTTAGTTATAAGAGTGAGTCACTACAAGTGAGAGTACTTGTAGTCGATGTTTAGATATAAGAGTGAGTCACTACAAGTGAGAGTACTTGTAGTCGATGTTTAGTTATAAGAGTGAGTCACTACAAGTGAGAGTACTTGTAGTTGATGTTTAGTTATAAGAGTGAGTCACTACAAGTGAGAGTACTTGTAGTTGATGTTTAGTTATAAGAGTGAGTCACTACAAGTGAGAGTACTTGTAGTCGATGTTTAGTTATAAGAGTGAGTCACTACAAGTGAGAGTACTTGTAGTTGATGTTTAGTTATAAGAGTGAGTCACTACAAGTGAGAGTACTTGTAGTCGATGTTTAGATATAAGAGTGAGTCACTACGAGTGAAAGGACTTGTAGTCGATGTTTAGATATAAGAGTGAGTCACTACGAGTGAAAGGACTTGTAGTCGATGTTTAGTGGTAAGAGTAAATTAATAGTAATTGTATTGAATGTTTGTTTTCCTATGATGTATTTTGTTTTTTCTCTTTCTCTTTTTAATTTTTATCTTTTGTTAAACGCGAGGCCGCGTTTGACGTCAGGATTAGCCGAGTGTTAGCATACACAATAATCGACTATTTAAAACTAATATTATTTGTGGGTTGCAACATTGCTATTTTTAAATATTTCATTCTTTTTGTTATGGCAACCCTTTGATGACTTTTAGAAAAAAGTAGAAAAAGGCGGGAAGGAAAAAATTGGATCCTCGGTTAAAAAACGACGAAAGTGGTCTCGAGTTACAATTTAAGGTGTTGAGTATCAATAAAGCGATTCGTACAAGTGCTCGAGTGTATAACTCTAATAATATGATTACGCTGGATGACCCGCACTTGATCCGATAGTCGTTGTGCCGAAACGTTGATAGCTGGCTCAAGCACCTGAAACAGAGAGAGCATCCGACCACGGTACGCAGTCAAGTTACTTCTCCCCTCTGTAGCCCCAAAGTATGCGCGCATGACATTTTCATTGACAGTTTCTGTCCATCTCATGCGCTGCACACTTCCACCGGGAGCGAGGACCCTATCAGAGGCCGGTGGGCCTCGGAGTCCTAAGCTGGCCGTTGGTCGGTCTCTTCCGCGCCGACGTACTGGTGATGGTGTCGTCGGTGGCGAGAAGTATTCGTCGCTCGAGCTCGACGCAACTGCAGCGGCCGGTATCACTTGACTCACATCTGGAGCAGGTTCCACCTGCGAGGCAGAGCTGAGCGACGAACCCGAAGATATTGGGTGTGTGTTTTCAATCAATTTACGTGCCCGACTTCTTGTTAACATTGTCCGTGGTAGGCTAGGTATTACATTTTCTTTATGCATCCTTTTCCATGTTGTAATGCTGATCTAGGATCAGGTTCGAAAAAACATATTTAAAAATTATGTAAAAATACGTAAAACAACATTGATGCATATTAAAAGTTTAAAAATACTTATAAAATTACACTGAGAAAAAATTTATTCGACCGTCAACTTGACAGTCGGGCCACAGATTATTATTAAATATTATAATTATTCTGGATATTTCCTTAAATAATTGTACGGCGTCAAAAATTGGCCTTTTAAATAATTAATTATTCAAGTTAATTATTAAAGGCATGCATTCAAAATTTTCTTTTTTGTGGTCTTCTGCCCTCACAAATGGCTACCGCTAATAATTTTACGGATCAAATCGTACGTCCGCACTGCACGAAGAATCAATTCGAAGTGGTTTTTTAACGCTCGTCCGAACACTCTGTTGAAGGCGGGAAAAAATCGCGCTAGGCGTTTTTATTCCACCGCGATTTTATTACGTCCGTGGGGACGGACGGGGGCTAAGTGTACGTTTGCACGGACGTAAAAAATCGCGGCGGGATAAAATCGAGTGGCGCGCTTGGAATAGAACAAACAGAAAGCTGTACATCTGTTCACACGACCGCGATTTTTTCCCAGCGCGATTTATAATCGCGCGGTGTTCTATTTTCAACGCTCGGCATTGATCGTAGAATGAATACAACATACGAAGTTCTGTACTTGTGTTCCCATGGACGCGAAATAATCGCGCACGTTGGTCAGTACGGCCACAAAGTACATTCAATATTTAGTACGGCGCGCCGCCGCCAGCTAGTAGAGTGCGGACGTGCTGCGTGCTCAAGGCCGTGGCGTACAGCAATGCTGAGACGACGAATGTGTAGGTAAATAAACAATCTGCCTAGCCTTTTCCCAACTATGTTGGGGTCGGCTTCCAGTCTAACCGGATGCAGCTGAATACCAGTATTTTACATGGAGCGACTGCCTATCTGACCTCCACACCCCATAACTGGGTAATAGATACCCCTTTGTAAGACTGGTTGTCAGACTTTCGGGCTTCTGAAAACCCGTAACGACTGTCAGCCTGCCAGCAAAGATCCACGAATGACAGCCGGGACCAACGGCTTAACGTGCTTTCCGAGGCACGGAGTCCCGATATGTAAAGATGGTCACCCATCCACGGACCGACCCCAGCAAGCGTATCTTAACCTGGTGGATCGACCCGTGCAGCTGTTATTACTTAGCCACGAGCTCCTCAAAAATACAGTACCTATACTATTTTTTTTTTGCCTCAGTGCCTCGGAAAGCACGTTAAGCCGGCTGCCATTCGTGGATCTTTGCTGGCAAGCTGACAGTCGTTACGGGTCAACAGAAGCACGAAAGTCTGACAACCAGTCTTACCGAGGGGTATGTATTACCCAGTTAATGAGTTGTGGAGGTGTAAAATACTGGTATTCAGTTGCATCCGGTTAGACTGGAAGCCGACCCCAACATAGTTGGGAAAAGACTAAGCAGATTGATATAGTATACCGTATTTTCCCAAATTAAAGCCATATACATGTATAGAACTGTTTTAGGATTCCATATTATAGGTAGGTAGGTACCTAATATTGGAATTGGAAACATCGGAGAAAAATAATAAAACAAAAACAACGGGCAAAAAATATCCATATTTGTAAAATAAAGTGAGTGCGTATACTGCGTACCTACCTACGCTACTTTAACCGATATCGTCCAATTAAGTCCGATAACTAACCAAATAAGTTACTTTAATTACGTCGGTAAAGGAATAATCAGTCATGTGGTTTATTTACTGCGTTCTTCGTCTCAGCATCGCTGTGCGCCACGGCCTTGAGCATGTAGCCCGTCCGCACTCTACGAACTGGGGCGCCGTACTGAGCAACGCGCGCGATTATTTCGCGTCCGTGGGAACACAAGTACAGAACTTCGTATGTCGCATGCATTCTACGCTCAACGCCGAGCGTTGAAAATCGAACACCGCGCGATTATAAATCGCGCTGGGAAAAAATCGCAGCTGTGTGAACAGATGTACAGCTTTCTGTTTGTTCTATTCTAAGCGCGCCACTCGATTTTATCCCGCCGCGATTTATAATCACGCTGTGTTCGATTTTCAACGCTCGGCGTTGAGTGTAGAATGCGACATACGAAGTTCTGTATTTGTGTTCCCACAGACGCGAAATAATCGCGCGCGTTCGTCAGTACGGCGCGCCAGCTCGTAGAGTGCGGACGGGATACATGCTCAAGGCTGTGGCGCACAGCGATGCTGAGACGAAGCACGCAGTAAATAAACCACATGACTGATTATTCCAATGTTTTCTTTACCGACGTAATGAAAGTAATTTATTTAGCTAGTTATCGGACTTCATTAGACGATATCGGTTAAAGAAGCGTAGGTACGCAGTACGCACTCACTTTATTAACCGACTTCAAAAAGGAGGAGGTTCTCAATTCGTCGGAACCTTTTTTTATTTTTTTTTATGTATGTTCCCCGATTACTCAAAGATGGCTAGACCGATTTGGATTTTTTTTTGTTTTATTCGAGAGGGTATACATCACAGTTGGTCCCATATAAAATTGATTAACTTTGCTTTGGTAGTTTTTGAGTTAGCTTCAATAATACGTATTTTTTCCCCACTTTTATATGGATGATGTGCTAGTGTGTTTTGCAGGTAGTGGTATTAGAATTTGTGTGGGGTAGGAACCACAACTAAAAAGTGAAAAATAACTTTAATTTCGGAAGTCGGTGGAAAGAAACCAAAATACATTTAACTAGACACCGACTTCCGAAATTAAAGTTATTTTTCACTTTGTATTGTTGTTTTTGGAAGTCGGTTGTATTTTTTTGTAAAAAAGTTTTTTTACAAATCTGTTCGATATTGGATATTTGCTCGTTAGATGTTTCCAATTCCAATATTAGGTAGGTACCTACCTACCCATAATATGGAATCCTAAAATAGTTCTGGGCCATATGTATATGGGTGGAGTTTATCATAAAGAAAGTAAGTAAACATTCAACGGATTTATTTCGGGAAAATACAATATAGTAAACATATTATTTAATTGATAATTATTAAACTAAATTCAGGATAATTATTTCCTTAAATCATTGTATGCTGTCAAAAATATGCCTTTTAAATAATATATACACATTCAAGGGATGTATCCAACATTTTATTTGGTTCTGTTGTGGTCTTCTAGCCTCACAAATAGCTGCCGCTAATAATTTTACGGAGCCCATCGTACGTCCGCACTGTACGAAGAGTCAATTCAAAGTGGTTTTTTAACGCTCGGTTCTACACTGTTGATGGTTGGAAAAAATCGCGCCAGGCGATTTTATTACGCCGCGATTTTATTACGTCCATGCATGGGAACGGGGGCAAAGTTGTCGCGCGCCGCATGCGGACGGTAGATACAGGCGACAAGTATTGTTGGTGATGTTCCGAGTTGCGACGATAGCCGCCAGCAAACCGCCAGGGAAACGCCCACTGAACTGATCTATGGCAATCTAGAGATGAGGGATGTTCAATTCTTACTTTAGATATAATACCTTTAGGAGATTGTAAGGGTAAGTTCACTAATTCATGTGGAGCCTCTTCAATAAAATATTTAAAAAAAAAAATAAAAGGGGTCACAATAGATTATAAATTAAAATTGGGTAATAAAATTTATTCCTCGAAAGCTGAATTGCGAGCCACACTCGAGCAGCTAAAAAAACTTTTTTACAAAAAAAAAAAACAACTGACTTCCAAAAAAATACTACAAAGTAAAAAATAATTTTAATTTCGGAAGTCGGTGTCTTTGGATCTGTATTATAGTTTTTTGCCACCGACTTCCGAAATTAAAGTTATTTTTCACTTTGTAGTATTTTTTTGGAAGTCAGTTGTTTTTTTTTTTTTTTTTTTGTAAAAAAGTTTTTTAATTTTCACTTTTTAGAGGGACAGTCTGTAATTTATCTAAGTTACAATAGCCTAATGTCAACTGCTCATCACCTTTTACAAAATACTGCTTTTCCCGATACAAGGCCGTTAATTGTGGAGGAGTTCTCCTAGTAAGGAACCAGGAGAACTGGAACTGGTGGTGAAGTCACTATCAGCTCCACTTCAACATATGTATTGTGACGAGCATAAATTGCTTTTAGCAATAATCGAATCGCAACCCGTGAAATACCTATTATTGAGTAGTTCCGATAGCCATCTGTGGTCTTCCTCATTAGTTCCACTTCACTAAATGGTGCTTTCCGGAAGCAAATGCACGAGTTACTATAAAAAAAAAAAATAAGTACCCAAATCGCTATAGGTGTGCCTATAAAATTTGAAATTTTCCCTCGATTTCTCTGGGATTCCATTATCAGATCCTGGTTTCCTTATCATGGTACTACCCTTGGGATATTTCCTTTCCAACAAAAAAATAATCATTAAAATCGGTTCATATATGACGAAGTTATACGCGGACACACATAAAAAAATATATATATCGGCGCAACTACAATAGTTCGTCAATTAAAAGACTTGATTTGATTAAGTTTAATAATTTGATTGTTTGAAATTAGTTCACAAGTTATTGATTGATTATTTCAATGTAAAATTTACGTTAAACATTAACAAAATAATTATAATTTACATAATAAAAATGTGTAAGTCGGGCGATCCTCTATAAATACGGCCGCACTGTGAGCGCTTGAGTTCCTCCTGTGACCGGTGCTCTCATCCCGCATTCCGGTGCGCGTCAAGTTGGGTGTGTACAAGATCTACATACGCCCAATATTGACGTACGCCGCCCCTGCATGGTTCGCCCCCACGAGCGAGACCAGCCGCAGGCTCCTCCGCGCGCAGCAGAGTCTGACGCTGCGGACAATATTAGCCGCCCCTCGCTTCGTGAGGAACGATGTCATGCAGCGGGACCTCGGGATCGAGAGCCTGGATGAGTTTGTGCGGCGCCTCGCGAAGGGGATGTTCGCGCGTGCCGGCGCATCTGAGTGGCCTCATGTCAAACAGATTGCGCCCTGGCATACGCGCCCCCCTGACGCGAGAAAACCTTTGCCCCGCGACCTGATCGCGGACGAGTGACTCCATCCCCGGACTGGACTTCCTAGCGAGTCGCTCTCAGTTTACACGCGGCTCACCTGTGACAATAGACTCTACACATACATACATCTGTTGCGTGGCGCGTGCTAGGATAATTTAGGCGTGTCGCGTAGCAAACATCAGACATTCACCTCTATACAGGCGTGTAAAAACACACGCGAAGGCGCAGCGTGGGCGTGCGATTCGCGTAGACACTGGGTGGCGTCACACAGTACAATGCCACCCACACACCCATTACACGGTCTCTCTAACCCGTGCTGCGCGGGCGGGCGGGAGCCACTCACCCCTTCTGTAGGAACGTCGAGTCCGTATCTCTGCCGCTGGTCGCCTTCTGCTGGGCTTCCCTCATGTAGGTGGGGTTTCCACCTGGTAGGGGTTGACCGCCGGGATACGGTGAAGAAAGCGGCGCTGATTAGCAGCGTCGTGGCGTGCCTACAGACACAGATATAGCAATCATTCACAGGGACGCGCATATTCGCGTCCCATCATCTTTTAGGCCGCAGTAGGCCACCAAAATGAGGGGCCCGTAGTTACGGGCCAATGTATGGCGCCCGCGGGAGAGGGGCTATGCCCCGTAACCGCCTGCCGCACCCCCTTACGGGGGTGCAACGACAGCTCGACAGGCGCTTGAGTTATTCTTGTTCGAGCCTCTGGACAGTGCGGACCTCTCTGGTATATCGTCACGTTGTCAGTTAAATAAACGAAGCTTTGAACAAGTCGTGAAGTTTTCTTTTGAAAATCGAAGATGAGTGATCGTCATGAAGACGACACTTTTTAAAAAACTTTTTTACAAAAAAATACAACCGACTTCCAAAAACAACACTACAAAGTGAAAAATAACTTTAATTTCGGAAGTCGGTGTGTGATTAAATGTAATTTTCGTTTTTGTCACCGACTTCCGAAATTAAAGTTATTTTTCACTTTGTAGTGTTGTTTGTGGAAGTCGGTTGTATTTTTTTGTAAAAAAGTTTTTATTTTTCACTTTTTAGTGGGTCTGTTTATAATTTGTATAAGTTACAATAGTCTAATGTCAATTGCTCATCACATGTTACAATGCGAGGTCAGCTTACACTGGAAATTATAGTCTGATCTGTAGCCGTGCGTACATGCCGCATCGCTGGCTCGAGTCGCGTGGGCGATCAGCATCACTCGCGTCATCCCCGCAGCAGACTGCGAGTCGCCACACGCTGCACACGTACTACAGCAGGCACTCGCTCGACACGAACACGTCTCTGTGGACGCATGCGCCGCGTGCACTGCACCGCGCACTCTCGCTCGAGTCGCGTGGACGATCATCATCACTCGCGTCATCCACGCAGCACACTGCGTGTCGCCACACACTGCACAAGTGCCGCAGCCGGCACTCGCGTGTCACGAATGAACACGTCTGTACACGTGCCGCGTGCAGTGCAAGGCGCGCTTTTAGAACGAATTTCTGCATTCCACAACACCCGTCGTTCGCCCTGTAGTTGTGCAAGAATGTCAATCTGAGCCGCGCACGCCGCGCTGACGACGTTCATTAGGAATCCGCTCCTGAATGCAATTAATCGGGACGTCACCAACTAAACTACTGTTGTACTCAGTTTAATGTTGTCGCTGTGGCGGCTGCGAATGAGCCTCATCTATTACGTAATCGAAACGTGTTCGTTGTAATAGACGCTATTTCAGAGTTTAAATGTATTTAGGTACTTACTTCATAAACCACTTCACATCATTCCACTCAGAAGTTTAAAATCACCGTCAATCCTGACTTGGACTCTAGTCACTTACTCGACTGAATGTTCTGTGACGATTCCAGATGACACCTCTCTTATTTTTTAAAGTAGGCTGAAATAGACATGATTTTGACGACGTAAACAGTGCACTCTCAATGGTTACGGATTGGTTTACGGCATATAACTTACCTCAATGCCATATAATATCATTGAATGTATGTATAAAATGTGCCTTACCGAATGTTACAAATCTGGGACCCAAGATCGTCATAGTCATCGAAATACCACATATTTTGAGTATAAGGGATCTAGACGAATATGAAGCTGTTCCTGCTACACCCGACACAGTGCTCGCACGGCCTCGTCCAGGACGCCCGGCCACCGCACGTCCTCGTCCGCGCCTCATGCGTGCCTTGTGCGCGCCTTGTACGTGGCGCGCGCCCGGCAAGTAAGGCCTAGCATAAATCGAACCAAAATGAAATGAACCGAACGCGATTAGTTGTATTAAGAAGAATATTTAATTGTTAATTGTAATGGGCATGTGATGCGGAGGAGTGAGGAAAATGTCGTGAGGAAAGTTTTGAGTATGAATGTCGATGGCTATAAGAGTAGGGGAAGACCAAAGAAACGAAGGATGGACTGTGTGAAAGATGATATTGCTAGAAAGGGGGTGACTACCGAGATGACGAATAACAGAGAAGTATGGAAAAAAGTACATGTTGCGCCGACCCCAAATATTATATTGGGATAAGGGCAGGAGAATGATGAAGAAGAATACTTAATTGACCGAGCGAGCGAAGCGTCTCTGCTTCAAGTGAAGCGTCTCGCTTCAAGTCTGGCAACATTTGCTTTCGTCTGTCAGTTGGTTGCTATTCTTCTGCAGGTAGTATCAACGTCTGGACGAAACTTGGCATACAGGTTTTACAACTTTATAGAATTGTTTTGACGTCGGGGATTTTTTGGAGAGGTACTTTTTCCAAAAAGGGCCAAAAAGAATAGAATAGAATAAAATAAACGTTTATTGTTTTCAGTATTACAGCTAGTAGTATTGGTATGTACAGTCAACAAAAGAGATATCTAGGCAGGGTATAGGCTAACATATTTGTATGTGAATTGCTTCATGTTAAATTTTATATATTTTATAATATAATATATAAAATTGAACATGAAGCAATGTAGGGGTACTGCAAAAACAAAGTATACTTTGTAATACTCCTACATTACAACACACCAACACAAAATTGTAATATATATTTTCACGAAATTGAACATGAAGCAATTCACATACAAATATGTTAGTATACCCTGCCTAGATATCTCTTTTGTTGACTGTACATACACAAAACTATAATATCGCAAGCAAAAGGGAGGGCTACTGGATATCTCCGCCTTATGAGATCAATTCGATGGTTCTTTTTTTATTTGAAAGGAAGTAACTATAAGTTGGTCTCATAAACTGAACATACCATATTTGATATTACATTATATTATTATAATATTGTTTTATTATGTCGTATATTTATTTTCTTTCTTATTTCTTTACGTTTGTAAATATTTAAAAAAAATATATTATAAAAAAATAGAGGTCCGCCGGTGTCAGGAGCAGGGTCTAAGCTACCGATGGTTAGAGCTGCAGAGACAGAAACCTTCTCAAAATGCGAGCCGTATCAAGGAGTACTGTCTTCTGAATCAGGCTCTTGATCCAACCATCTGACGAGAGCCTTGAAGATGTTGGTCGAGGCTTTCGGCCATCAGGCCATTGGCTGTTACGACAATCGGCACAATGACAACCGAGCTCACATTCCACATGTCAACAACCTCGTGAGCTAAGTCAAGATATTTTGTTTGTTTCTCTTTCTCAGCTTTCACGAGGTTCTCGCCATGTGGAATGGTAACATTGACTATCATTGCGCGGCGTGCTAATCGATGTATTATAGTATCTACGTACTACAGATATTTTACATCATATCCGTTATTGATTTTGCATTAGTATTTTTGCGAATCGGTCTAAAACGATTTGTTTTCTTTAATTTCCTTAATTTATAATGTTATGACACTTATGTCAGGCTGTTAAGCTATCATTACTTTTTCTTCTAAATTTTCTCTCATAGAGTTTCTTACTAGCTTAGTCTATAAAGGTTACTTTTGATTAATATAAATTAAATTATTTTTATCAATGTGTTAGCTCAAATATTGTATTTTATAGATAATTATGATTATATACTGAATAACTGTATCCTAAATTAGATTTATAAAAATAATTGACACGCTCTCAGAATTCATCGAAGAGGTTCTCGAATGAATACTGATATTTCTGGCCGTTTCGATTACTGACAAGTGGCATTTTTGAAAGAAAGACTTCAACTGGAAGAACTCTAAAAAAAGAGAATGAGGTGAAAACAACAGACGTGGTGAAAAACGTGGAGACGAGTCTTTATAAGCGATGACTGCCACATTCCCGGGTTTCTTTTCGATCCTGAATTCCGACAGGGAAACATCTCTGCGTCAAGAAGTCAAACTATACCTACTGATTGAGTCGGGGTCTTTGTGCTGACGATACCGACCCGTGTTTTTGGAATTATCAGGCCTCAGAGCTGACGAGGCCTGACATCTGGCCTGACCTGGTGCCGTACTTCAGTTTCCTTTTTAACCGACTGCAGCGAAGCCCAAAAGGAGGGTTTTGTGTTCCTAAAAATCTGAGAGTGTGTGTTAGGTAGGGAGGTGTTTTTTTTTAATATAATTTGTATTTTTTTATCTTATTTTCCTAAATTATACTTCGTTTACGCGTCTATTCCCCTTTTATTTCATTAGGTTAGTAGATTCGTTACACTATTAAAACTAAATCAGGCTTATTGGCGACAATAGTCGTGTCAGTAATGATGGACCCATCCCAGTACCAAATGACCATGTCACGTTAAACAACGTGACATGGTCATTTTTGAGAACTGGGTCGGGCACATAATCATAATCATTTATTTATTTGTCAGACTATGGTACATTAAATAGTCTTAAGATTAGTCACAGGTATCATCACATTCTGCCAAGTGTGGCGTGAAAATATTAGGTAGGTACTTAAATTTATTACAGGATACTTACAAAGAGTAAGATGGGCTGTCGTGTGTCGGGGGCGCGATACAGGAGCGAGCCGATCAGTGCACACAGTTGATCGGCGCCGGTCCCGATCACACGAGTTAACTCGAGTGGCGTGGAGTGCGCCGCCGAGCACCCCGAGACCGCCCCGCTAACGAACCGATTGTGTGGAGTGGTCCGTGTGCGCGCCTATTGTGAGCTTCTCATTTACAAGCTAACTAGGAATGCTAACAGCGCGCGCCGCCCTGCAGCGCCGTCGAAGAGCCCTCTGCCCGCGCGGTTCCAGACGCGATGGCCCTCGATACAGCACTCGGACTAACTCACTCAACTCGCTGAGCCGCACAACACTTCACAACTCAAACTCTCTCAACTTTGATTGTTGTTTAATTTTGAAAAATTGAAGCGTTTATAAGTCAGATGAGATAGGACGATACCAGCTCACTTGTGTACACGTACACTGTGCGGTATAACAGCAAACAATGGCACACAAGAGTAGGTATAGGTACGTTTATAAGTTCCATGAGATTGGACGAAACCAGCTCACTTGAGTACATGAACACTGTGCGGTATAACAGCAAACAATGGCACACAAGACTAGGTATAGGTACGTTTATAAGTCAGATGAGATTGGACGATACCAGCTCACTTGAGTACATGAACACTGTGCGGTATAACAGCAAACAATGGCACACAAGAGTAGGTATAGGTACGTTTATAAGTTCCATGAGATTGGACGATACCAGCTCACTTGAGTACATGAACACTGTGCGGTATAACAGCAAACAATGGCACACAAGAGTAGGTATAGGTACGTTTATAAGTTCCATGAGATTGGACGATACCAGCTCACTTGAGTACATGAACACTGTGCGGTATAACAGCAAACAATGGCACACAAGAGTAGGTATAGGTACGTTTATAAGTCAGATGAGATTGGACGATACCAGCTCACTTGAGTACATGAACACTGTGCGGTATAACAGCAAACAATGGCACACAAGACTAGGTATAGGTACGTTTATAAGTCACATGAGATTGGACGATACCAGCTCACTTGAGTACATGAACACTGTGCGGTATAACAGCAAACAATGGCACACAAGAGTAGGTATAGGTACGTTTATAAGTCAGATGAGATAGGACGATACCAGCTCACTTGTGTACACGTACACTGTGCGGTATAACAGCAAACAATGGCACACAAGAGTAGGTATAGGTACGTTTATAAGTCAGATGAGATTGGACGATACCAGCTCACTTGAGTACATGAACACTGTGCGGTATAACAGCAAACAATGGCACACAAGAGTAGGTATAGGCACGTTTATAAGTCAGATGAGATTGGACGATACCAGCTCACTTGAGTACATGAACACTGTGCGGTATAACAGCAAACAATGGCACACAAGACTAGGTATAGGTACGTTTATAAGTCAGATGAGATTGGACGATACCAGCTCACTTGAGTACATGAACACTGTGCGGTATAACAGCAAACAATGGCACACAAGAGTAGGTATAGGTACGTTTATAAGTCACATGAGATTGGACGATACCAGCTCACTTGAGTACATGAACACTGTGCGGTATAACAGCAAACAATGGCACACAAGAGTAGGTATAGGTACGTTTATAAGTCAGATGAGATTGGACGATACCAGCTCACTTGAGTACATGAACACTGTGCGGTATAACAGCAAACAATGGCACACAAGAGTAGGTATAGGTACGTTTATAAGTCAGATGAGATAGGACGATACCAGCTCACTTGTGTACACGTACACTGTGCGGTATAACAGCAAACAATGGCACACAAGAGTAGGTATAGGTACGTTTATAAGTCAGATGAGATTGGACGATACCAGCTCACTTGAGTACATGAACACTGTGCGGTATAACAGCAAACAATGGCACACAAGAGTAGGTATAGGTACGTTTATAAGTCAGATGAGATTGGACGATACCAGCTCACTTGAGTACATGAACACTGTGCGGTATAACAGCAAACAATGGCACACAAGAGTAGGTATAGGTACGTTTATAAGTCACATGAGATTGGACGATACCAGCTCACTTGAGTACATGAACACTGTGCGGTATAACAGCAAACAATGGCACACAAGAGTAGGTATAGGTACGTTTATAAGTCAGATGAGATAGGACGATACCAGCTCACTTGTGTACACGTACACTGTGCGGTATAACAGCAAACAATGGCACACAAGAGTAGGTATAGGTACGTTTATAAGTCAGATGAGATTGGACGATACCAGCTCACTTGAGTACATGAACACTGTGCGGTATAACAGCAAACAATGGCACACAAGAGTAGGTATAGGTACGTTTATAAGTTCCATGAGATTGGACGATACCAGCTCACTTGAGTACATGAACACTGTGCGGTATAACAGCAAACAATGGCACACAAGAGTAGGTATAGGTACGTTTATAAGTCACATGAGATTGGACGATACCAGCTCACTTGAGTACATGAACACTGTGCGGTATAACAGCAAACAATGGCACACAAGAGTAGGTATAGGTACGTTTATAAGTCAGATGAGATAGGACGATACCAGCTCACTTGTGTACACGTACACTGTGCGGTATAACAGCAAACAATGGCACACAAGAGTAGGTATAGGTACGTTTATAAGTCACATGAGATTGGACGATACCAGCTCACTTGTGTACACGTACACTGTGCGGTATAACAGCAAACAATGGCACACAAGAGTAGGTATAGGTACGTTTATAAGTCAGATGAGATTGGACGATACCAGCTCACTTGAGTACATGAACACTGTGCGGTATAACAGCAAACAATGGCACACAAGAGTAGGTATAGGTACGTTTATAAGTCACATGAGATTGGACGATACCAGCTTACTTGTGTACACGTACACTGTGCGGTATAACAGCAAACAATGGCACACAAGAGTAGGTATAGGTACGTTTATAAGTCACATGAGATTGGACGATACCAGCTCACTTGTGTACACGTACACTGTGCGGTATAACAGCAAACAATGGCACACAAGAGTAGGTATAGGTACGTTTATAAGTCAGATGAGATTGGACGATACCAGCTCACTTGTGTACACGTACACTGTGCGGTATAACAGCAAACAATGGCACACAAGAGTAGGTATAGGTACGTTTATAAGTCACATGAGATTGGACGATACCAGCTTACTTGTGTACACGTACACTGTGCGGTATAACAGCAAACAATGGCACACAAGAGTAGGTATAGGTACGTTTATAAGTCACATGAGATTGGACGATACCAGCTCACTTGTGTACACGTACACTGTGCGGTATAACAGCAAACAATGGCACACAAGAGTAGGTATAGGTACGTTTATAAGTCACATGAGATTGGACGATACCAGCTCACTTGTGTACACGTACACTGTGCGGTATAACAGCAAACAATGGCACACAAGAGTAGGTATAGGTACGTTTATAAGTCACATGAGATTGGACGATACCAGCTCACTTGTGTACATGAACACTGTGCGGTATAACAGCAAACAATGGCACACAAGAGTAGGTATAGGTACGTTTATAAGTCACATGAGATAGGACGATACCAGCTCACTTGTGTACACGTACACTGTGCGGTATAACAGCAAACAATGGCACACAAGAGTAGGTATAGGTACGTTTATAAGTCAGATGAGATTGGACGATACCAGCTCACTTGTGTACACGTACACTGTGCGGTATAACAGCAAACAATGGCACACAAGAGTAGGTATAGGTACGTTTATAAGTCAGATGAGATTGGACGATACCAGCTCACTTGAGTACATGAACACTGTGCGGTATAACAGCAAACAATGGCACACAAGAGTAGGTATAGGTACGTTTATAAGTCACATGAGATTGGACGATACCAGCTTACTTGTGTACACGTACACTGTGCGGTATAACAGCAAACAATGGCACACAAGAGTAGGTATAGGTACGTTTATAAGTCACATGAGATTGGACGATACCAGCTCACTTGTGTACACGTACACTGTGCGGTATAACAGCAAACAATGGCACACAAGAGTAGGTATAGGTACGTTTATAAGTCAGATGAGATTGGACGATACCAGCTCACTTGAGTACATGAACACTGTGCGGTATAACAGCAAACAATGGCACACAAGAGTAGGTATAGGTACGTTTATAAGTCAGATGGGATTGGACGATACCAGCTCACTTGAGTACATGAACACTGTGCGGTATAACAGCAAACAATGGCACACAAGAGTAGGTATAGGTACGTTTATAAGTTCCATGAGATTGGACGATACCAGCTCACTTGAGTACATGAACACTGTGCGGTATAACAGCAAACAATGGCACACAAGAGTAGGTATAGGTACGTTTATAAGTCACATGAGATTGGACGATACCAGCTCACTTGAGTACATGAACACTGTGCGGTATAACAGCAAACAATGGCACACAAGAGTAGGTATAGGTACGTTTATAAGTCAGATGAGATAGGACGATACCAGCTCACTTGTGTACACGTACACTGTGCGGTATAACAGCAAACAATGGCACACAAGAGTAGGTATAGGTACGTTTATAAGTCACATGAGATTGGACGATACCAGCTCACTTGTGTACACGTACACTGTGCGGTATAACAGCAAACAGTGGCACACAAGAGTAGGTATAGGTACGTTTATAAGTCACATGAGATTGGACGATACCAGCTCACTTGTGTACACGTACACTGTGCGGTATAACAGCAAACAATGGCACACAAGAGTAGGTATAGGTACGTTTATAAGTCACATGAGATTGGACGATACCAGCTTACTTGTGTACACGTACACTGTGCGGTATAACAGCAAACAATGGCACACAAGAGTAGGTATAGGTACGTTTATAAGTCACATGAGATTGGACGATACCAGCTCACTTGTGTACACGTACACTGTGCGGTATAACAGCAAACAATGGCACACAAGAGTAGGTATAGGTACGTTTATAAGTCACATGAGATTGGACGATACCAGCTCACTTGTGTACACGTACACTGTGCGGTATAACAGCAAACAATGGCACACAAGAGTAGGTATAGGTACGTTTATAAGTCACATGAGATTGGACGATACCAGCTCACTTGTGTACATGAACACTGTGCGGTATAACAGCAAACAATGGCACACAAGAGTAGGTATAGGTACGTTTATAAGTCACATGAGATTGGACGATACCAGCTCACTTGTGTACACGTACACTGTGCGGTATAACAGCAAACAATGGCACACAAGAGTAGGTATAGGTACGTTTATAAGTCACATGAGATTGGACGATACCAGCTCACTTGTGTACACGTACACTGTGCGGTATAACAGCAAACAATGGCACACAAGAGTAGGTATAGGTACGTTTATAAGTCACATGAGATTGGACGATACCAGCTCACTTGTGTACATGAACACTGTGCGGTATAACAGCAAACAATGGCACACAAGAGTAGGTATAGGTACGTTTATAAGTCACATGAGATTGGACGATACCAGCTCACTTGTGTACACGTACACTGTGCGGTATAACAGCAAACAATGGCACACAAGAGTAGGTATAGGTACGTTTATAAGTCACATGAGATTGGACGATACCAGCTCACTTGTGTACACGTACACTGTGCGGTATAACAGCAAACAATGGCACACAAGAGTAGGTATAGGTACGTTTATAAGTCACATGAGATTGGACGATACCAGCTCACTTGTGTACATGAACACTGTGCGGTATAACAGCAAACAATGGCACACAAGAGTAGGTATAAGTACGTTTATAAGTCACATGAGATTGGACGATACCAGCTCACTTGTGTACACGTACACTGTGCGGTATAACAGCAAACAATGGCACACAAGAGTAGGTATAGGTACGTTTATAAGTCACATGAGATTGGACGATACCAGCTCACTTGAGTACATGAACACTGTGCGGTATAACAGCAAACAATGGCACACAAGACTAGGTATAGGTACGTTTATAAGTCAGATGAGATTGGACGATACCAGCTCACTTGAGTACATGAACACTGTGCGGTATAACAGCAAACAATGGCACACAAGAGTAGGTATAGGTACGTTTATAAGTCACATGAGATTGGACGATACCAGCTCACTTGTGTACATGAACACTGTGCGGTATAACAGCAAACAATGGCACACAAGAGTAGGTATAGGTACGTTTATAAGTCACATGAGATTGGACGATACCAGCTCACTTGTGTACATGAACACTGTGCGGTATAACAGCAAACAATGGCACACAAGACTAGGTATAGGTACGTTTATAAGTCACATGAGATTGGACGATACCAGCTCACTTGTGTACACGTACACTGTGCGGTATAACAGCAAACAATGGCACACAAGAGTAGGTATAGGTACGTTTATAAGTCACATGAGATTGGACGATACCAGCTCACTTGTGTACATGAACACTGTGCGGTATAACAGCAAACAATGGCACACAAGAGTAGGTATAGGTACGTTTATAAGTCACATGAGATTGGACGATACCAGCTCACTTGTGTACATGAACACTGTGCGGTATAACAGCAAACAATGGCACACAAGAGTAGGTATAGGTACGTTTATAAGTCACATGAGATTGGATGATACCAGCTCACTTGTGTACACGTACACTGTGCGGTATAACAGCAAACAATGGCACACAAGAGTAGGTATAGGTACATTTTAAAACCATGCTCTCTCTATCTTGTGAGTAAAATTTACTTTAAAACCATGCTGTCTCTCTATCTTGTGAGTAAAATTTACTTTAAAAAAAGTAAAAACCAACTTCAAAACCTAAAACGAATAAAATATGTTTCATAAAAAACTTAACAGCTTCTGAAGTCGGTGTCAAGCTAAGGTGCTTTGAAAAATGGAAGAATTCATATCTTTATTTGCATTCCTTAATGTTTCAGACGGTGAGAGGAGCTCGTGGCTAAGTAATATTAGCCGCACGGGTCGATCCATCAGGTTAAGCTACGCTTGCCGGGGTTGTTCCTTGGATGGCTGACCATCTTTACATACCGAGACTCCTCCGTGCTTCGGAAAGCACGTTAAGCCGTTGGTCCCGGCTGTCATTCGTGGATCTTTGACAGTCGTTATGGGTCGTCAGAAGCCTGAAAGTCTGACAACCAGTCTTACCAAGGGGTATCGTGTTACCCAGTAACTGGGTTGTGGAGGTCAGATAGGCAGTCGCTCCATGTAAAATACTGGTATTCAGCTACATCCGGTTAGACTGGAAGCCGATCCCAACATAGTTGGGAAAAGGCTAGGCAGATTGATTGAATGTTTCAGACGGGGTTACAATGGCTTAAAGCTACGATAAACTTACGAACCCTGTAGGACAGCAAACAGTATAAAATTGAAAATTCAAATAAAAATTAAATTAAATTAACAAACAAAAATAAAATAAAGTAAAATAAAATTTGGAAACAAATTAACAATCATCACTTTTTAAAATATGTTATTAACATAAACGTAATCATAATTGTTGTTTATCTTGTGTTTAGTAAAATATGTTATGAACTTAAACGTAATCATAATTGTTGTTTATCTTGTGTTTAGTAAAATATGTTATTAACTTAAACGTAATCATAATTGTTGTTTATCTTGTGTTTGTTAAAATATGTTATGAACTTAAACGTAATCATAATTGTTGTTTATCTTGTGTTTAGTAAAATATGTTATTAACTTAAACGTAATCATAATTGTTGTTTATCTTGTGTTTAGTAAAATATGTTATGAACTTAAACGTAATCATAATTGTTGTTTATCTTGTGTTTAGTTAAATATGTTATGATTTTAAACGTAATCATAATTGTTGTTTATCTTGTGTTTAGTTAAATATGTTATTAACTTAAACGTAATCATAATTGTTGTTTATCTTGTGTTTAGTAAAATATGTTATTAACTTAAACGTAATCATAATTGTTGTTTATCTTGTGTTTAGTTAAATATGTTATTAACTTAAACGTAATCATAATTGTTGTTTATCTTGTGTTTAGTAAAATATGTTATTAACTTAAACGTAATCATAATTGTTGTTTATCTTGTGTTTAGTAAAATATGTTATTAACTTAAACGTAATCATAATTGTTGTTTATCTTGTGTTTAGTTAAATATGTTATTAACTTAAACGTAATCATAATTGTTGTTTATCTTGTGTTTAGTTAAATATGTTATGAACTTAAACGTAATCATAATTGTTGTGTATCTTGTGTTTAGTAAAATATGTTATTAACTTAAACGTAATCATAATTGTTGTTTATCTTGTGTTTATTAAAATATGTTATTAACTTAAACGTAATCATAATTGTTGTTTATCTTGTGTTTAGTTACATATGTTATTAACTTAAACGTAATCATAATTGTTGTTTATCTTGTGTTTAGTAAAATATGTTATTAACTTAAACGTAATCATAATTGTTGTTTATCTTGTGTTTAGTTAAATATGTTATTAACTTAAACGTAATCATAATTGTTGTTTATCTTGTGTTTAGTAAAATATGTTATTAACTTAAACGTAATCATAATTGTTGTTTATCTTGTGTTTAGTAAAATATGTTATTAACTTAAACGTAATCATAATTGTTGTTTATCTTGTGTTTAGTAAAATATGTTACTTACTTAAACGTAATCATAATTGTTGTTTATCTTGTGTTTAGTTAAATATGTTATTAACTTAAACGTAATCATAATTGTTGTTTATCTTGTGTTTAGTTAAATATGTTATGAACTTAAACGTAATCATAATTGTTGTTTATCTTGTGTTTAGTAAAATATGTTATTAACTTAAACGTAATCATAATTGTTGTTTATCTTGTGTTTAGTAAAATATGTTATTAACTTAAACGTAATCATAATTGTTGTTTATCTTGTGTTTAGTCAAATGTTTTGTCCTCAAAGTACTTCTTTAATGACATCATTTGCTTATTTATAAATGTCGTATCGCTGGTTTCGTCTTTTATTGTATCTGGAAGTTTATTATATATGTTTATGGACATTACGTAGGGGCTATTGGAATGTAGTTTGATGCGCGAAGGGGAATCACATCAACATATTTTTAAACGAGTATCTGACAGATCGGTCGGTATGTTTATAGCCGCGGGTCGTGAAAAAGTTCATGTATTTCCTAACACATTTGCATATTTCCAAGAAATAGATAGATGATAAAGTGAGTATTTTATGCTTTATAAAAAAGGGTTTACAGCTATCGTTTTGTTCCATGTTGACTGTGATCCTGGTTCATTTCTTCTGTAGGTTGACAAGCGTAGGCGCGACTGTGCTATTTCCCGTCATTATAATGCCATAGCTGAGCCATGCATGAGCGTAGGCGTAGTACGTAGTAAGTGCAGTTTACAAGTCGGTAGTTGTTTTGACTTCTCGGAGTGCGTAAGTTGATCGCACTTTGTTTATATGGGGCTGCCATGATATATGTGTGTCTGTGCTGTGGTGTGTCTATTGCGAGTCCTAAGAGCGTAAAGTCATTAACTACTTCAAGTTTTGTGAAGTTAACAGGTAATGCGGATTTTTGGTGAGGGTAGAAAGTCGTTAGTTTGGTTTTTTTAAATTTATCTCAAGGTTGTGCTCATCCATCCATTTTGTTCTTTTATTATATTTAATATTGTGTTAAGCTGTTAATTAATATTACCATTGGTTTGGCATGTGCGCTTCAGCAGCTATGTCATTGTTACACGAATTGTTTGACCCACCAAAAACATTTTCATGTAAAATGTCACCAAGACGAGACCATGTGGCTCGCACTGGCAAAAAGTTATCAGATCTCATGTAGAGCCTCTAACTCCCTAACACGCCCTAACAATACACGCCCTAACTATACAAGCCCTAACTTCACAAACTCTACACCTGAGTCAAAATCTGAGGCTTGACCGTTTCCTTACTACAAGAACTATTGCATAACAGAAAACTAATGAATAGTGAATAAAGTAGAAAGGCAAACTCCCAAACTTTGGTTGACATTTTTTTTTGTTAAAATCAAGTTAAAATACAAAGTTTAAATTTCTGAACAGTTTTGTCTTCAGTTATACTTTTATAGGAAGTGTTGAATTAATTAAAGATATTCCAGTTTGAAGTTCTAGAGGTTTCTTGTCAACAATAGACCATAATCAAAAAGTAATATAGAAATACCTATTTACCACTTAAAATATCATTGAAAGAAATAAATAAATAAATAAATATGTTTGGACATATCACACAACGCCATCTAGCCCCAAGCTAAGCAACCTAATGCTTGTGTTATGGTAACGAGATGGCTGATAAACTACATATATACATTTTTTTTTTTTTTTTTGTAAATACATACATATTATAGATAGAAAAACACCCAGACTCGGAACAAATACTTGTAGGTCGTACAAATATTTGTTCCGTGCGGGAATCGAACCCGCGACATGCTGCGCAGCAGTCAATCGCTCAACCACTGCGCCAACCGTGTCGTCAAAAATGCATTGTTACAGCAAAATAAACTACGGACTACGTATAAGTCTAGCCGACCGAGACGTGCGTAGGTGTGCCACAATGACATGGCCCACATGCGGCTTTAGTAAATAAATGTTCAGAACTTA
Organism: Cosmia pyralina; assembly: GCA_946251885.1. NCBI lineage: Eukaryota > Metazoa > Arthropoda > Insecta > Lepidoptera > Noctuidae > Cosmia > Cosmia pyralina. The sequence continues at coordinate 186,522 of OX276348.1, read as the reverse complement.
TTTAATAATCTTAGCCATCATCATAAACAGCCTTTAATATTCCTCCTGCTGGGACACAGACCTCCTCTCGGTGAGTCAGGCCAGGCTGGTCGGGCCGGTGAGGGTCGGCTCAGTTATAGATTTAAATGATTAATTATACAGGGCGTCCCACGGATATGCCACATGGAGGGAAAGTACCTTGAATATTGTAGATGGAACATTTTACTGAAAGAAGACATTATTTGAATTTAAAAAACAATTTAAACTGCATTCATAAATATTTAAATAATTACATGGTTGAACTGGAAATCAAACCCGTTACATGAGAAAAATAATCACCCTGTAGCTTTATCATACCGATCGAAAGGCTTCATCATAAGGATTATTTTTTGCTAAATAACATAGTGTCACAAATAAAAGGAAGACCATGAATTTTAACATTTTTAATACGAAATTAATCAATTTATCAAATGCTCAAAATGAGACCCTTCCTGTTGAATACAAAGTCACACTCTTTTGATTATTTCGCTCCCTGTCGATTGTTTGATCTTGTTGTGGTGGATATTTAGAATAATTAATAAGTCTAAGTTCTCCTTGTAGCTCGTGGACATTTTATTTTATCATTTTATCATGCACTTAAATTATAACAGGGAAAGTACTTCTCAAGTGGGTACATTTATTAGTAATAGGTACTTATGATAATGTCAGTTGTATGTCCTTACGGCAATGTCAGCTTTTCATTTTTCTGAACAAAATTTCACATCAAATGTTATTGACTTAATTCATTGAAAATTGTTAATAATTATCCATCATTATTAATAATTACCTCATGATTTGGTAAATATGAATATATAAAATGAAATTCATCACTATTAGCGGTTGTTATTAATAATTCACTACAATCGTCGGCAAAAGTAATAAAATAAAATAAGACTCGAAGTTATTAATTTGTCCAGTAGGTATTTACGAGTATTTATAATACCACAGTACTTACAAATAAATACAAATAGGTACATAAGTAAATAAAAGAAACTTAGGTACAGTACATGCAAAATCGTTTATTCTTTGGTTCTGCTTAAAATTATAAAGTAGGTACTTACAACCATAGACTCCGTAAAATCAACATTAAAATTAAAATCTTTCTTCTATTTCTTTGTTCAATAGGTATTCATTGATAATACCTACCACAATACTTATAGGTGTTGAACTAAAATACTAAGTAAACTTTGAAAATTATTACTTAAATCGGTAATTCGGTATCGGTAATCGGTATCGGTTATTAATGTATGTATATTAGGTTGGGGAAAAAGTCTTTTCGCATTATAGTATGTATGAACATAAAATAAGATCTCTTTGGCTATACTATTTGTATCTGGCTGGTTTTGGTATCATTGAATGTTTCAATTTTAAAGAACATAATTCTAAATTCACATTAGAAAAATGTGTGATTTTCATTTGTTTTTCGTACTGTCAAGATGAGTGAATGTAATGAAGAAATTCGATACATTTTAAAGTTTTACTACAAAAAAGGTAAAAACGCAACGCAAGCCGCGAAAAAAATTTGCGATGTTTATGGACCCAGTGCAGTGTCTGTGAGAGTAGCACAAATTTGGTTTAAGCGTTTTCAATCCGGAAATTTTGATGTCAAAGATGCACGTCGCTCTGGTCGCCCTATTACGGATAAAATGGATGCCATTTTTGAAAAAGTAGAGCAAGATCGGCATATCAGTAGTTAAGACGTAGCTGAAGAACTGGGAATTGACCACAAAACAGTTTTGGGGCATTTAAAAAAAACTGGGTAAACAAAGAAGCTCGATATTTGGGTACCTCACGAGCTCACTGAAAGAAAATTAATGAACCGTGTACTCATTTGTGATTCTTTATTACGACGTAATGAAACCGAACCATTTTTGAAGAAGCTGATAACTGGTGATGAAAAGTGGATCACGTACGACAAGAACGTGCGAAAAAGGTCGTAGTCAAAGGCCGGTCAGGCTTCACAAACTGTGGCGAATCCCGGGTTAACTCGCAACAAGGTGATGCTGTGTGTGTGGTGGGATTGGAAGGGCATTATTAATTATGAGCTGTTACCACCAGGCAGGACCATCGATTCTGAACTCTACTGCGAACAATAGCTGAGATTAAAGCAAGAAGTTGAGAGAAAGCGGCCGGAATTAATGAACAGAAGGGGTGTGGTTTTTCATCATGATAACGCTAGACCTCACACATCTTTAGCCACTCAGCAAAAATTAAGAGAGTTTATCTGGGAGGTGTTAATGCATCCGCCGTATAGTCCTGACCTTGCACCTTCAGATTTCCACCTGTTTCGGTCTCTTCAGAATTCTTTAGGCAGTGTCAGGTTAACATCACGAGAGGACTGCCAAAACCACTTGTCGCGGTATTTTGATCAGAAGTCCCAAAATTTCTATAGCAATGGGATCATGTCCCTACCTACAAGATGGCAAAAAGTTATCGAACAAAATGGTACCTACATACTTTAGATAAATGTAAATAATGTATATTAAAACATATTTTGAATTTTCTTAAAAAATGCGAAGAAACTTTTTCCCCAACCTATTATGTTGTATATGTATATGGTACACCACGGACTACCTACAAATTGTCTCTCCTTGTCCCCATACTCCATCCAAAGGTTGTCTGTAAAAGATCGCTTTTAGCGATAAGACCGTCCATTGTGTCACTCTATGTAAAATTTCAACATTGTAACCTGTAATTTAAATGGTGTGCATAATAAAGAGTATTCTATTCTATTCTATTCTATTCGGTACTAAGGTTACATTATCATTATTAATAATCACCGGTAAATGTGATTAATTTCTTACTTTTACTTCGACTTTCGGTAATTAATATATTAATAACGATAGACAATTATTAATAATTTTCTATTAATCACGCTCACCATAACATATACACAGAAGAGTGTTATCTAGTATATCTAATTGTAGACAAGTCGCCTGGTGTAGCTGGATTTCTTGAATTTTTGATTTTAACTTTTTTTTAACGAAAACGACTACTCCATCATTTTGATTCATCTGCCGTGTTGATACAAAATACTGATAATTGATGAGTTGGGGTTTATGTTTGTTCTTTTTGAATCTACATTCTGTTAATAGTATCACATCTGTTTAAAACTTAAGAGATGTTCTGATATATAATAGTGAAATCATTTTTTTTTATCGTATATGTGGTCAGAAAGATTTGAAGAATCACATTCAACTGTCCTCGAAATTTCAATGTTGTCTATGTCATTGATTGTTTGAAATGTGTTACTCATAAATCATACCAGATATTAGGTCTTTACCTATGAAATTGCCGTTCTGCAGTACTGGCCATTTCAAATCAAAATAATTTTTGTTTGGCTAAGAATTCTAATTTCAAATTAATTTTATTTTAAAATCATGGATTTTTTTTTCCAAAAGTAGTCATTTGTTTATTGATTAGTGTTACATTTTCATCGCATTTCAATCTTTTTCTTCATCATGGATACGTTAAAAATTCGAGTAATTATGGAATATGAGTACCGTCGTGGCAGCAACGCGGCACAAGCGGCACGCAACATCAACGACGTTTACGGAGCTAACACTACAAACCAACGCACCACTTGTTATTGGTTTGCTCGCTTCCGTTCTGGAAATTTCGACCTGAAAAATGAACCTCGCGGTCGTCCGAAGACTTTGATCGACAATGACGAATTAAAGGCGATTGTGGAAGCTGATGATACACAATCTACGGCTGAATTAGCAGCAGCTTTCGACGTTAGCGTCAAAACAATATTGGTCCATTTGCGTCAAATTGGCAAGGTAAAAAAGCTTGACAAATGGGTGCCCCACGAACTCAATGATGGCCAGCGCGAAGTACGCGTCGAGACGTGCCTTGCACTGCTCAACAGACACACAAATGAAAGAATTTTGAACCGCATTGTTACCTGCGATGAAAAATGGATTCTGTTTGATAACCGCAAGCGCTCAGCAAGTTGGTTGGATCCTGGTTCAGCACCTAAACAATGCCCTAAAAGAAAACTTGCCCCTAGAAAAGTGATGGTCACTGTTTGGTGGTCTAGCGCCGGTGTGATTCATCACAGCTTCTTACCAAACGGGGTGAGCATTACTTCAGATGTGTACTGTGAAGAACTGAATACAATGATGGAGAAGCTGGCACATCTCCAACCAGCATTGGTCAATCGCTCGTCTCCGCTGCTCCTGCACGACAACGCGCGACCTCATACTGCACAGCAGACGGTCTCCAAGTTGCAAGAACTGGGGTTGGAAGCTGTCCGTCATCCGCCCTACTCACCAGACCTTGCGCCTACAGACTACTACTTTTTCCAGAATTTGGATAACTTCTTGGCGGGAAAAAAATTCAATACCCGAGAGGCAGTACAAAATGCCTTTGAAGAATTTGTTGCCTCCCGTCCAGCTGATTTCTTTAAGAAGGGCATCAATAAACTGCCACTGCGTTGGCAAAGATGCATTGATTGCATAGGTGATTACTTCGATTAATACAAATAAAAAATGCATGAAAAAAATTCGTTTAAATTTTTTCATACAAAACGGCAATTTCATAGGTACGAGTAAAGACCTATTATTATTGAGGTCGTCACCAGGCAGTCGTAAATACCACACTGATAATAAAGGTAACCCATGAGAGAAAGTAACGAGTTGAATATGTTAATATAAACGTACATGTTATTTCAAGAGAGAATGATTTCGAATATTTTATTATTACTTCTTTTGTATAATTGATATATTTATGAAACTGGTCCAATATTTTAGTGAATATTCCCAAATTCATATGTGTTGTGAAAAAAACTTTTTTACAGAAAAAAAAAAAAAAACAACCGACTTCAAACAAAATACTACAAAGTGAAAAATAATTTTAATTTCGGAAGTCGGTGTCTTTGGATCTTTATTTTAGCTTTTTGCCACCGACTTCCGAAATTAAAATTATTTTTCACTTGGTAGTATTTTTTTTGAAGTCGGTTGTTTTTTTGTGTGTGTAGGTTGTGTAAATTACCTGTCTTCTTGAAATGCCATTTGATTTGCTTGTAAAATATTGTGAATAATGGATGATGATAGCTCTTCAATAGTAGAACTGGAAAAATATAATATTTATTAAATATACACTAGCTTATGCCCGCGACGTCATCCAGGTTGGATTGACTTAATTGGCTGTTCAGTTTTTCAAAAGTTATTTTATTCGTTTTAGGTTTTGAAGTAGGTTGGTTGGTTGGTTGGTTTGGTGGTTGAAGTTGGTTTTGGACAGACCCCAGAGGTCTAATTGTGTGCTTTGCTATTACACCTAGTTAAGGAACTTGTAATTTATAAAATAAAATAAATAATAATAATAATAAGTCGGTTTTTACATTTTTAAAGTAAATTTATTTTTCCATTTTCAGTTGAATATACAATTAGGACAATTAAGGACTATAGGTATTCATAATTTTTGCACTCTAGCATGGTGCGGGTGACATTTAATAATAATAGCCCCACCGCCGTATCTCTACGTTGACGTCGTGGTGGGGCTTGCGCGCTCTGATCTCTGGGTTTGTGCTGGTGTAGTTTACTTTGCCGAAACAGGTTTAGGGTGAGGAGCCACACCAAGAGAGATACATGAACCCGCAGGGCAGCGTGTGGCGAGCTGTTGCTCAACAGACACACAAATGAAGGAATTTTGAACCGCATTCTAACCTGCGATGAAAAATGGATTCTGTTTAATAACCGCAAGCGCTCAGCAAGTTGGTTGGATCCTGGTTCAGCACCTAAACAATGCCCTAAATGAAAACTTACCCCTAGAAAAGTGATGGTCACTGTTTGGTGGTCTAGCGCCGGTGTGATTCATCACAGCTTCTTACCAAACGGGGTGAGCATTACTTCAGATGTGTACTGTGAAGAACTGAACACAATGATGGAGAAGCTGGCACATCTCCAACCAGCATTGGTCAATCGCTCGTCTCCGCTGCTCCTGCACGACAACGCGCGACCTCATACTGCACAGCAGACGGTCTCCAAGTTGCAAGAACTGGGGTTGGAAGCTCTCCGTCATCCGCCCTACTCACCAGACCTTGCGCCTACATACTACTACTTTTTCCAGAATTTGGATAACTTCTTGGCGGGAAAAAAATTCAATACCCGAGAGGCAGTACAAAATGCCTTTGAAGAATTTGTTGCCTCCCGTCCAGCTGATCTCTTTAAGAAGGGCATCAATAAACTGCCACTGCGTTGGCAAAGATGCATTGATTGCATGGGTGATTACTTCGATTAATACAAATAAAAAATGCATGAAAAAAATTCGTTTAAATTTTTTCATACAAAACGGCAATTTCATAGGTAAAGACCTTATATGCATCTATCGACTGAGGAATTTTGAAAACCTTTTTCTTTAAGTGATTTATTGATTGATTGGTACTAAAGTCCAAGAATTATTTATTTTTAGAGAATTTAAGTCATCACTAATTGCACTTTCCATCTGTTGTCTCGAGTTTTGATCTCTTCTAATGAATTTGGTATTTTACATAAAATAGATTGAGCACACAAAATACAATCATCATCATCGTCTTCATTAAACGAAATAAGTGAACGATTTTTGAGCCTATTGCTTCTTCTAACCTCAGGATTTTTATCTGTGTTTTCTTTTGGTGAAGATGGGTTATCAGAAAATGTTTCAACTATTTGCTCCGATTGAATTAAATTATCATGGTTTAATTTGCGAATTTTACTAGGACGCTCATGCCCATCAGATTTAGACGTATCTGATTTAGAACTGTCCGAGTTTTGAGACTTTACCGGCACTGACTTGGATATCACATCACCAGTTTTGTCATGAGAATTTTTTAATAATCCCTTCAGACTTGAGGTCTGGCCTGGATTGAAGAAATCTAGTCTCATCAACAATAACGTGCCTGACTACCATGCATTTTTCGCATTCTGGGTTCCAAACTTTATAGCCGTTTGGTTCATAACCCAGAAGCATACCTTTCCATGATTTTTCATCAAACTTGGTCTTGCTGATTTTATTATGAAACAGTTGAACCAAATACCTTCAAATATTTGATTTGAGGTTTTTATCATGCCACATTTCAAATGGTGTTTTTGAAAATTTCAAAGCTTTAGATGGGGTCAAATTAATTAAATAAACAGCAGCCAGTACTGTATCGCCCCAAAACACTTTGTTTAATTGAGTACCGCTTATCATGGAACGAGCTTTTTCAGTGGTTCTGACCATACGTTGAGAAACGCATTTCAACTGTGGTGTTCTCGGAACTGTTAAATGATAAGATATCCCGCTCTCTATACAATAACCTTTCATTTCAAACGATAAACATTCGCCACCATTATCACAGTATAAGTTGACTAATTTTAAATTAACCTTAGCCTCGCTTTTAGCCACAAAATCTTTAAAAGCAGCGAAAACGTCTGATTTATAGGTTAATACGTAAGTAACACAATAATGACAAAAAGTACAAATAGTTTTTGTTGTCGTTATTTGGGGGAGTAATAGGTCCACAAACATCTGCGTGCACAATAAATAATGGCCGTTTAACATGACTTTTATCTTTGACATTGAACGGAGGTCGACTGTTTCCCATTTATGCAGACTTCACACAACTCATCATCTTACATCACAGTTTCGATTTGGCTGATGTCGTCAACCATTTTATTATTTTTAATTTCTATGAATTTATTTTTACTAATATGACCAAAGCGTTGATGCCATAATTTGTACTTATTGTTATTATTGCATACTTGAGAAACAGATTGACACTTATTTAAAGAAGCCATTAACTCTACAGCAATTAAATTATTTTTCAAAATACCTTGCATGATGATTTTATTATTCTTACGTATTTGGGCTCCTTCCTAGTCGAAAATAACTTTCAACCCAGCACGTTGCATTTTCGATGCAGACAGCAGATTATATGGTACCTCAGCACAGAAGAGCACGTCCTCCAAAACTCCTTGAACGCCCATGTTGCTGGTGACATACATCGTTCCCCGCATGTCCGTTCAGTTCGGTGTCTAATCACAAAGTCCTCGTCTAGTACGCGGAACCTTGAATGACAGCCGTCATCTGTTATCGTTATTTTCCCCCGCAAACTCAAAATGACATTGACAGCTCGCACAGTGATGCCAACCCCATTTCCGAACACACCCAAGTCGGTACAACTTCACGTTCCGTTCAGAATCCACGACATATATATACGGTCGAATTGAGTAACCTCCTTTTTTTGAAGTCGGTTAAAAAAGGAACATGCAAATCTATCAGGAAATCGAAGATATGATGATTCTACGGTTATCAAAAATTTCTCTAATAATAGGGTTATCACTCTCAGAACACAAAAAAATTAATTAATAATTTTTATGGAGACAATTAATTTTCTATTTTAATGCGGGTCCCAGCGCTCGGGTGCACTACGTATTTATCGATGTCTACAGGTTAAAAACGATATAAAATTTGTGATAAATGTTATTTATTTCTCTAAATAGGTCTGTACAAACACTTATAAAAGTCAGTCGTAATCGTTTTTTTGTGGAAGATAAGTCTGTTAAGATTTTGTACTGTTTCACAGAAGCTTACGTACTGGTCTTACATATAAATTTTTGTTAATAAATAGGAATATGACAGACAGTCACGCCGACGAGGAATTTTTGAATTTCACAAAATATTTTTTTGTTTTTCCCATTAAATTCTCTATACCTACTGTTTATAATTAATGAGTAATACCTACTTTAATTTATGACTTAAAAAAATTTGGCTATTGATTTTTGATTAGTGATAAACTGATAACCCTAAAAAAAAATACTGAACTCGAAAAATCCGTTCGTGTTCCTTCATCTGACATTTTACAGGCAGTTTGACGTAACACTAAACAATAATGTGTGTGAAAATAAAATGCTACTAGCCTCTAGAACCTGCGCAAAAAATAATTTCAAAATTACAGCAAAAATTACGTAACTTGCTTTTTATTAACTAGATCTAAAAAAAAAAATTTTTCTAAAAATAGCGGATATTTGACTTTATCACATACTATAATTAAAACACAAAAATGTTACATACATAATAAGTTATAACAAATCTTTTGATTTCTATGGATAATAAAATATTAAATAAATGATATAAAAGAGCGGCGCCTCCTGGCACAGGCATTTATATGCTTAAAAGGAGACGCCACCAACTGTATACTGTAAGTACAAGGTGTAATAAGGAAATAAAACATTTTTGATTTTTTGATTTTTTTGATTTTGATAGCTCTGGTTCCAAGTTGAATTCGATTATGGGAGTTCTACTCTAGCATTCAAAACTGCTACCGAATAAGTAAAAGAACCCACCTGTTTAGGTTTTGCGTTGGAGCGCGCCTGGCAGGTACACTGTGACCGCCGTAAGCACGACCCTGCTGTAGAGTATTTTGGTTCACGAGAGGGTCGTGCTTACGGCGGTCGGACTACAGTTGCCGCTGCGGCTGTGGCGTGTCGTGGTATGTCAAGCAGTGCCGTCATTAGCTTCGCATTGACTGAACACTCAGCTCGTCTCCTGTCTCCTTGAACCAAATCAGCCTTATTATTGTTCTCTGCGGTAAAAATATCCAAGAAAAAGATAATCAGTGACACTGTGACGTCGCCTGCCACTCGGCTGATTGTCGCGCTTGTGCTCACATCCTGCTCGGGCTCGCGACATCCGCTCGTCGGCTGCAGGAACAAAGATTATCCTATTGTTCTTTTAAAAGTACCTCGCAGTTTCGCATTATACTGTTCCATTTGGATGTTTTTGAACAATGTCGTGATTTTATCGCATGCGCTAAGTGATCTGGTATCACAGGGCCCCGACTCACTCCCGCCGCACGTACGTGGCGCGCGTCTTTATGAGGAAGATCACCCCCAATTCCTAGGATGACTGGTCTGTCAACGACGCCGGATCTATCGCGAGAGAGGTGTGGACTTGCGTCAGACCGCGACCTCAGTGTCAGCGCAAACTGCGTCTCGTCGCTCCGGCTATTCGTTGCACAAGTCGCAGAGTTGTTGTTTAGTAAAAATTGCAATTGGAAAACACATAAAATTCTGGTAAAAGTAGATCGTTTTATATGTCTTGAAAAGAATTAGACAAACACTAAACTGTGATACTGCAATGCTGGCTTACCATGGGGCATGGTTATATGTATCGTCCGTACTTTGATACGGCATTGTTATATGCGGTTAATCAGTAGTTTTGACAGAGTTTTTAAGGCTCAAAAAAAATGTATTTGAGCAATTTGTGGAGTTCACTTTTTAGACAGCTGTAAGCCTCTTTTTCAAATACTTAAAATTCTACTTTTGCCATGTTTATATATTTTGAAATATCCACTGTCGCGCCAAACGGACGAAATGCAACAGTACAGTAAACAAAACGAGCGAACGGACGAAAGTTACCAGATAACAAATGGGAGAGGCGAGCGCATTCCGCGCCTTATTGAGTGGGGCCCCACTCTTTGTGTTCCAGGTTCTTTGAAAAGATGGGTGGGTGTAGTATATTTTTGTCAAAAGCCGTGAGACTGTATCGGCATTACGAACAATACGAGATAGTTTGTGGTTGAAAATGTGGTATCGGAACGAGAGGCGCGCGCGGGGGCATTTGTTTACCGAGATTATTGTTCGTATTTCAAAACTTTGGAAGAACAAAGGTAATAAATATTATGATTTTATTTGATTATTTGACACATAGGCAATATTTTAGGCAAATAAAAATAGGGTCATCGCTTTAGATTTTGAAATAATTTTTTGATTGTGTTTTATTGGCGATTATATAAACAATTTTTTTTTTTTTTGGATAATGAAAAAAAAAAACTAAACATCTATTATTCTAAAACAAAATTAATAATCTAGCCTAGTCTATCCACTTTAAGAAACGGTGATTACTTTCATAGCGATTCATAGGAATGTTTTGTGTACAAGCCGGGCTAGGCGTCCCGTTGCGCACGCACAAAAAAAGGTCGGGGGCGTGCGAGGGGGCGTCGAGCGGGGGAGCCGCGCGTGTGAGTGGGAGCAATTTGTGGAGCTCACTTTTTAGACAGCTGTAAGCCACTATTTCAAAAACGTAAAATTTTACCTTGGCCATGTTTATATATTTTTGAAATATGTATTTTTGTTAGAAGAAATTACAATTTATTTGAAATTAGCACTGAAAGACCAAATAGCCGAACAAGGCATAAAGGTAGACTTCGGCTGCCACAAATAAAACTAAAATGATTTAAGCAAAATGTATGCTGTATGTCGATTATTATTAACAATCATTTACCAAATAGTGTTCAAGATCTACCACTGACAATAATGTTTAAAAATAGTACATTTTGATACAAGTGGACAATGTTTGTTATTGCATTCGAGGCGGAATTAACACCCTAGCCGTAGGCGAGGTTGTTTTTGAGCCGAGAACTACAATAACAAATGTCCACGTGTATCAAATGACGTTTTTCAATACACTTTTGAAGAAATAAAATAAAATAAAGAAAAATATTTTTGTCATGAATTATTAGGAAACTATGATTTAAATTTTCTTTTTTTTTCCGCGCTTTGCTTTCGCTTAGTTGAAGGAGAAGCAAAGGTATAAAGCCGATAAACAGCCTAATATGAAAAATAGAAAATTCAAACATTTTTTTTTTAGAACACAAATAATTGTTAATTTGTTTATAAACGTTTTTTTTTTATTGTAATAATCATGGTTTTTGATGATATTCTATTTATAAACATTATTTAAATATTCAAAAAATATTAACGCCTTAAAGACGCCAAACTCTTTACCGAGATTAAAAAAAGCATTCACCTGCGAATAGACACGGTGTGAAGTGTGAATAGAGGCATTGAACCAATTTGAACTAAGTATAGGTATAAGTTATCTCTGGCAATTTTTATTCCCGCACACGTGTTGGAAAATGAAAAATCGCACGCGTGTGTAATATATTGCTTTGTGAACCTAATCGTAGTGCGATATGCAGCAGTCGAGGAAGTGTATTGGAAAAGTATTTTTCAATACACTTCCTCGAAAACTGGTTCATATCGAAAGCAAAGCGCGGAAAAAAAAGAAAATTTACATCATAGTTTCCTAATAATTCATACCAAAAATATTTTTCGTTTTTTATTATATTAGGTCTTTACCTATGAAATTGCCGTTCTGCAGTACTGGCCATTTCAAATCAAAATAATTTTTGTTTGGCTAAGAATTCTAATTTCAAATTAATTTTATTTTAAAAACATGGATTTTTTTTTTCCAAAAGTAGTCATTTGTTTATTGATTAGTGTTACATTTTCATCGCATTTCAATCTTTTTCGTCATCATGGATACGTTAAAAATTCGAGTAATTATGGAATGCGAGTACCGTCGTGGCAGCAACGCGGCACAAGCGGCACGCAACATCAACGACGTTTACGGAGCTAACACTACAAACCAACGCACCACTTGTTATTGGTTTGCTCGCTTACGTTCTGGAAATTTCGACCTGAAAAATGAACCTCGCGGTCGTCCGAAGACTTTGGTCGACAATGACGAATTAAAGGCGATTGTGGAAGCTGATGATACAAAATCTACGGCTGAATTAGCAGCAGCTTTCGACGTTAGCGTCAAAACAATATTGGTCCATTTGCGTCAAATTGGCAAGGTAAAAAAGCTTGACAAATGGGTGCCCCACGAACTCAATGATCGCCAGCGTGAAGTACGAGTCGAGACGTGCCTTGCACTGCTCAACAGACACACAAATGAAGGAATTTTGAACCGCATTGTTACCTGCGATGAAAAATGGATTCTGTTTGATAACCGCAAGCGCTCAGCAAGTTGGTTGGATCCTGGTTCACCACCTAAACAATGCCCTAAACGAAAACTTACCCCTAGAAAAGTGATGGTCACTGTTTGGTGGTCTAGCGCCGATGTGATTCATCACAGCTTCTTACCAAACGGGGTGAGCATTACTTCAGATGTGTATTGTGAAGAACTGAACACAATTATGGAGAAGCTGGCACATCTCCAACCAGCATTGGTCAATCGCTCGTCTCCGCTGCTTCTGCACGACAACGCGCGACCTCATACTGCACAGCAGACGGTCTCCAAGTTGCAAGAACTGGGGTTGGAAGCGCTCCGTCATCCGCCCTACTCACCAGACCTTGCGCCTACAGACTACTACTTTTTCCAGAATTTGGATAACTTCTTGGCGGGAAAAAAATTCAATACCCGAGAGGCAGTACAAAATGCCTTTGAAGAATTTGTTGCCTCCCGTCCAGCTGATTTCTTTAAGAAGGGCATCAATAAACTGCCACTTCGTTGGCAAAGATGCATTGATTGCATGGGTGATTACTTCGATTAATACAAATAAAAAATGCATGAAAAAAATTCGTTTAAATTTTTTCATACAAAACGGCAATTTCATAGGTAAAGTCCTATTATTTCTTCAAAAGTGTATTGAAAAACGTCGTTTGATACACGTGGACATTTGTTACTGCAGTTCTCGGCTCAAAAACAACTTCGCCTACGGCTCGGATGTTAATTCCGCCTCGAATGCAATAACAAAAATTCTCCACTTGTATCAAAATGTACTATTTCAAACTTTTACTATTTAAAATATATTACACGATTAATACAAGAAGAAGAAGAAGACAACTCAATAGAATCTGTAATTTGTAAGTTAGGTTAATTGACATCGCATGATTTTAAATACATTTTCTCGCTTTTTGGGATTAATTTTAATTTCACACAATCAATATTAAAATAAATCAATACGCCACCATGAACTTCTTGGAAAATATTACATTCCGACGTACTCGCACTCAATCGGATTCCAATGTTAATGAGAATCATAATGTGACGTCGCAAACATTGGATTGTACCACAAATTCCCTGCCAAATATGTCTGAGGATGAAGATGTTGAAACATCAAACATACTAAAGAAGGAGATACAAAGTCTAAAAACTGAATTACAAAGCACTCACAAAGAAATAGATGAGTTGTCTCTAGAGAATCGAAACTTGAAGCAAAGTAATGCTGAATTATTGGAATTAAATAAAACATATAAAGTCGTTTGTAGTAGTCCACTCAGGAACAAAATCAGAACTCCAATAAAAATATAAATAGTACTCCTCAAATTATTGATGTTGCTACTGAAAGTTCTAAAAAAATACCGTCACAAATTTGTAAAAATAGTCCTAGTACATCTTCCACTTATTTGAAACGTAACATGTGTGTCGTGAGCAGTGAATTGTCCAATAGAATATATTCAATGAGTGAAGGCACACATCTACGTAATTATAAATGTGTCATTATCGTAGCTTAAATGTGGAATTGAGTATATCTTAAAAAATCTTGAAAGTAAAGTTCGTAACTTTACTAGCTCGGATTACTGTATTATTATTATTAGTGAGGAGGATTTCAAAAAAACAAATAAGTATATAGAACTGGTGACATTAATTCGTGAAAAATTGTTACAATTAAATCATACTAATTTTATTATATGTCTACCTACATTTAAATACATGGATAATTCTAATATTATGTTCAATAGCAGGATCGATACTTTTAATAATTTAATTTACATGGACGTTCAAACTTACAGCTATGCGTTTATCTTAGACTCGAATCTGAATCTCCCTTACACACATGATACTTACAACCTTTGGCATGGTAATCTCAATAATAAAGGTTTGAGCATCGTAATATCTGACTTGCAGGACCTCATCTTGGATCTAGACTACATATATACCGTGCAATCAATAGTTGACTGTTCCCAGGAAGAACAACCTGAAATAACACGAAACACATCTCAGTTTTTTCTATAATAATTATCTTAATATTCTTCATCAAAACATTGCAGGACTTATAAATAAAACGGATATGCTGATTGTAAAACTAGATGAGCTTCAAAGTAACGGAACCAGAGTGGATGTGATTTGTATTACAGAGCATTTCGTTGACACAGGCAACGAGAATGTATTACATATACCTAATTTCGTCCCAGCTGCCTTCTTCACTAGACAGGTTAAACGTGGTGGCGCTTGCATTTTTGTTAGACAGTATCGTGAACTGGTGGATGTTGCTAAGCAATCTGTGACAGGTACTTTTGAGTGTTGCGGTGTAGAACTGACATCTTCTAATGTTATTATTATAATTATGTATATATATAGAATACCCAAATATAATTACAACCTATTTTATGAGAGACTAGACTATATTCTACGAAAATATTATTCATTCGGTAGTAAAAATATTATCTTGGCTGGAGACTTTAATATAGTGTTAAAAAGAAATAAAATAACATTAGAATTCGAAAACTTTCTTTTGCAATACCATCCACAATTAGAACTGTATGAACCGATTAGACAAAGTAGTAACTCCTGCATAGATAATTTTGCTCACACCTACCGCAAAAACTGTAAAGCTGAAATAATGGACTTAGTTCTTTCGGATCATACGTCACAATTATTGAAGTTTCCTGTTAAAAAACTTGTATATTAAAATACTGGAAAACAAATAAACATGATATCACACCAGACAACTTAGAAAAATTTAAAAACCAACATAATTGCTTATCTTTCTCACAAGTATATAAAGCCAATGACGCCTGTTGCGGCGGCCTAAAGCCTTGGGGTGAAAATCGAAATTTTCTTAGTGGACTGTATGAGGGGCGGTTCGGTGACACAAGTAGGTGTTTTGGTGGTGTGGGAAAATGATGATGGTACCTGCCTGGTGAGCTATGGCGACACGACGAGAAGGGTTTCCTTAGCCACGTGGCTGGCGCGTCCAGGATATCACGTACGGACGAGAATCTGCACTTTCCACAACACACATACACGCACTTGCACTGTTCAATAGCAATCTTCGTTCTTCGCGGTGAAAATATGAGTCCTTTTTCGACTTGGGATTAATTTTACCCACAGGCGTCGATGTTGGTTGAGAACTGGCGGATCTTCTTGGCGGCAGCGTATGCGCGCCATTGCGGATCTTCCTTCTCGCTCTCACTTAGGCATTATAAGGGTTGTGGAAGGGAGAAGGAAAGCGGAAGGAACTTTATGTTACACAGATACTAATTAATTAGAGTTGCCAGTAATTAGGCATGAAATATAAAACTAAAGAAAGTAATGGCGTTAACATTCCTCGCGGCCTTAAAGGGTCACCTTTAAAGAGAATAATATAATAATATATACAGTGAAATTACACTTAAATCTAACTAAAGAGGGAATGGACTGAATAAGATATTACTGAGTAGGAATGGGGCATAAGCGGACCACAGGTCGCACAAGAATCCCATTAGAAGTGCGTACTGAAACGACTCGCGTGCTACCGTCTATAGACGTATGCAACTTCTTAATAACACCTAGAGGCCAGGATAGAGGAGGCGCATTATCATTTACTATCACTACTACAGTGCCTTCCTTAATCATGTCTCCATCAGGTTTATTCCATTTTAAGCGTGATTGTAAACTATGAAGATACTCGCTTCGCCATCTTTTCCAGTACGACTGGACTAATTTATCCATAAGAGAGTGTCTTTGGAGCAGGTGATCAGACAGTAAACCTACTTCCGCAGCGGGTAAAGAAAGAAAGAAAGAAAGAAAGAAAGAAAAATCGTTTATTTTGCACAAATAAAACGCACATTAGTAACTAAAAAATAACAAAGCACACACGTTATGCAAAGTAAGCAAAAGCCTCGTATCCAAGTTGTCTACGATCTCAGACCAAAGACAACAATTTAAAACAGTAATTCAACAATACTACTTAGACTATGAACTCTATATTGCCTCTACTCTGTGTTGTGACACTAGGTAATGTCATGCAACAAACAATAACAGCAGCAAACAAACAATAACAGATCCGAATTGCATAGTGTAAAAATAATACTTTTATAACAAAACTAACTAAAACACATTAATCCGTGCGTCGTATCTGTGCAAGAAAGGTCGTTGCTCAGCAAAATGCCGTGACGTCGGACGAGCCTATCATCAACAGCGCTGATTTTCAGCAACTACCTATCGAATGGGTAATAAGTTAAGCGGTACAGTATGTAAAAAATGCGAAGGGGTAAGAGCTTTAGGCTCTTCCGGATCAGCGCTAAGAACAGTAAGAGGTCTGGAGTTCAACAGGCACTCTATTTGAGAGAGAATTGTAACTAATTCTTCATAAGATAGGAGTTGTTGACCTATTGTCTTGAAAAGGTGAGTCTTCACGGCCTTCACCATGGACTCCCAACATCCACCAAAGTGCGGTGACGCGGGCGGAATAAAATGCCAATTAATGCGATGCTCAGCGAGCTCCTCTTCAAAGCGCGGGCGGTATTCTTTATTTATGAAATTATACAAGTCGCGTAAAAACGAATTAGCTCCTCGAAAATTGGTCGCGTTGTCCGAATACAAGCATTGTACCGGTCC
Source organism: Cosmia pyralina (assembly GCA_946251885.1). Classification (NCBI taxonomy): domain Eukaryota; kingdom Metazoa; phylum Arthropoda; class Insecta; order Lepidoptera; family Noctuidae; genus Cosmia; species Cosmia pyralina. The sequence goes on along the minus strand of OX276348.1, from coordinate 169,149 downwards.
ACGGCGGGATAAAAACCGTTTCAACGCGGCTATGAACGACACAGTCGTAAGATCTGTAGCTAATTCAATATGAACAGCGCGAGTAGTCATACAGGTAAAGATACATAAATAACCCTTGCGACTCTTCGCACCTCGAGTGCGTACGGGCACATACTGTATAGGGCCAGCGTAATCACACCCTGTATGAGAAAAAGCTTTGGTTGCAACATTTACTCTAGATTTAGGGAGATCGCCCATAATCGGCGGACCATGAGGTCGCGGTCTCCACCTGTGACATGCGTTACACTTGTGGATTCAATGACGAATGCGTCTAGCGGACAAAATCCAATACTTATGGCGCAATAACGACATAGTGAGTTCTGGACCTGCATGTAAATATTTTATATGATAATAGTCTACGAGGATTTCAACTATGCGATCATGTCGGGGTAACACTACCGGGTGTTTAGTACTATAGGCCTCAGCCGAATGAGTTAATCGACCCCCAACGCGGATTAAATCATCACCATCTACAAATGGCTTGAGTTTAATAAGAGCGGGTGCACAAATTTTACTATTTTTTAACTCGGAATAATCATCCATGAAGTGTTTTCTTTGAACATGACGCAACAAAATGGTTTCAGCGAACTCGAGGTCGCTAGCGGTAACGGCGTCAGTCCGACGCGGGAGTTTTTTCATGAAGCGGTATATGAAAACAACAATACGCAGCAGTTTAGTCCACGACGACGTACGTTCTGCGAGTGCGAGTAGAAGCGAATTTTCCGATCTTGAATCCGCGTCTATGGGATGCGCGTGGACCTTTTCTTCCGGAATGGGTTCCGAATTCAAGTCTGTAACCTTATGTATGGGCCATTCGGAAGGGTCGCGCTTAGCCCAAGCGGGTCCGTGCAACCATAATGGGTGCTCAATGAATTTGTCAGGTGTTAAACCACGTGACAAACAGTCCGCTGGGTTTTCAGTACCAGCTACGTGGTAGAAATGTTCCGCGGGGACGTTGTCTACGATGCGAACGACACGATTGGCCACAAACGTGTGCCAACGATGCGGAGAAGAATTTATCCAGCAAAGAGTCACCTTTGAATCGGTGAATGCGTAAATAGCGGTAACATTATAACGCGGATTATAAGTGTCATGAACACGGCGAAGAAGTTTAGCGAGGAGTTCGGCACCACAGAGCTCCAGTCGAGCGATAGTCAATGGTTTAACCGGCGATACCTTCGACTTGGCACAAACCAGCTGAACGACTACGTCATCGTTGCGAGTGACGTGCGCATAGATGACAGCGCCGTAGGCGCTTTCACTGGCGTCGGAAAATCCAATGAGGCGAAGAATACAATTTTCAAAAATACCTAAATGGCGCGGGATTTTAAAATCATTTAAAAGCGGCAGGGCAGAGCGAAAAGTTTGCCAAATATTTATGATGTGACGCGGGGGAGTGTCATCCCAATCGAGCTTCAGTAACCACAATTCTTTGATAAGTAGTTTAGCATAGAGAACTACAGGCGCGACAAGCCCCATGATGTCCCACAGTCTAGCTACGGCCGACAGAATAGCACGTTTAGTACACGTGTCTGGCGGTGCTGAAATAAGAAATTCAAAACAATCATTTGACCTACACCAGCGCAAGCCGAGAACCTTTTGTTCTACCGACTTGTCGAATTCTAGTTGTTCGGTCAACCTATGCGACGCGGGAATACTGTTTAGTACAGTTTGAGAGTTGCTGGTCCACTTGACCAACTCGAACTGACCTCCTCTAAAGAGTTTAATCAGTTCGTGCGAAACCTGGACTGCACGTGATTCGGAGCTTACGCTGTAGACTACGTCATCCATATACAGCGAATCCGCGATGATAGCGCTGGCGCGCGGGAAGTGATGACCATCGTCTTGAACCAACTGTTGTACTGTGCGGATCGCATGGTAGGGACTTGACTTGAGACCAAAACAGACACGGTTAAACTGATATAGAACCAGAGGATCGTTTGGACTAAAACGATATAAGATGCGTTGAAAGCGACGATCGCTTTCTCTTACTTCAATCTGTAAGAACATTTGTCGGCAATCAGCCGAGAGCGCGAATGCGAACAATCGAAAATTCAGAATTATAGTAAACAAGTCACCCTGTAAATTCGGGCCACTGTGTAAAATATCGTTGAGAGATAATCCAGTACTCGTTTTAGCACTAGCGTCTAACACGGAGCGTAGTTTTGTTGTTGTCTTATCTAAACGTACAACTGCGTGATGCGGAATTACATAGTCAGGACAACTACTGTCTGAACTATCGAGCGGAGCAGGAGATAAATATCCTTTATCAATATATTCGCGAATGACGTCATCATACGCAGTACGTAACTCGGGTGCGGATTCTAATTTCTTTTCTAGGCAGAAAAAAAGGTTTTTCCCGATATCGAGTGAGTTCCCCAATGAGAACACATCGCTGCGAAACGGTAGGGCTACAGAGTATCTACCTGTGTCCCCATCGCGTTCCGTGGTCGAATTATAAAAGTACTCGCACTCAAGTTCGTCGAGCGATTTGCTCGTCGAAAGAGTGACGGGCGCTTCATCGACCTGCCAGAATTTTTTCAACGCCGATTCTAACGAGTCTTTGTCGGATGGTTGCGAAATATGTGAGTAACAAGACTGTGGAGGCTTATTACGACGTACAGGCAGCGCGGGCACAGTGCCCATGATGACGTAACCGAGTACCGTCTGCATGGCGGGCGGCGCGGAGGAGTTGCTGCTAACTACGCGGGGCAGCATAAGATGCGGGAAAAGCGAAGCCCCGATCAACACATCGATGCGACCGGGTTTGCTAAACGATTCGTCGGCGAGCGGTAAACCTTTTAAGTAAGGCAAGGCGGAAGTATCTACGGGAGCGGTAGGTAGATTATCGGTGATTGCATCGACAACTAGCGAATTAACGTTAAAAGTAACGTTCGGATTAAAACGGGAAAAGAAAGCGAATTGTACGGAACCCTTAACGGATTTTTCCGTACCACCGATACCCTTAACGGAAGGCGTATCAGATGAATGTCTAGTCAAACCTAATCGTTTGCAACATTCTGCGGTAATAAAATTAATTTGTGAGCCACTGTCTAATAGACAGCGAATAAATTGCTCCTTACCAAATGAATCTCGAACTATTACAGTAGCGGTTGACAACAAAATAGTAGTATTCGTATTACATTGCGGCTTTGATACGCGGGAGTTCGAGTCGTAAAAGATCGACGCAGCAATGGATGCATTACATTGCGGGGCGCTCTGAGCGGTGGCGGCGAGCGGCGCGGCGGCGGCGTGAGCATCTTGCTCGCTCGAAGCCGTGGAGTTTGAACCCGATTGTGTACGTGCGATATCATCAACACCGTTCGATAATACAGTCATACAAGGACGCATTAATTAATTGATTAGCATTCGGATATATTGTTGGACCTGCTGAAGATTAAGATGAGAGAAAACTTTCTTTGCATTGTTTAGATTCAATCTCTTAGTATTATATAATTGCATAGCACGTGTGAGCACTATGTAGCTACTATTAAGCTACCTTTTACTGGGTACGTCTTTCACTGACTTGAGTGTGCCCTGGCGGTTGAGAGTATGTCATGCTCACTCAAATGTCTCGCTGATGGTGGCGTGTGTGTTGGATCATTAAGTTCCCTTCAAAATGGTTGAGCTAAATGGTGCTGATCCATGCGTCATGTTCGTGAACGGGCGCCGTCAGTTGGGACTGGTCGTCTCTTAGCTGCCATGGCTTATTTTTAATTTTAATATTTAATTTAGTTGTTTTAGTTATTATCTTTTTATTACGGACGCTTTTTAACGTGCACGTCTTTCTACATTGTTCTCACATGTATATTTTCAACTTGAACGATGTAACCAATATTTTGTAAAAATATTATGATTTAAAAGAGTGTCCGTGGAGTTTCTTGCCCGTTCTTCTCCATAGGGATCTACTACGCTTTGGAATGGGCAACTAGCTTCATCTTTCTGACTGACCGACCCATTGACAATTCAAAAGTGCCTGTAATTGGTTTATTTGAAATAAATGCTTTGAGTTTGAGTTTGAGTTTGAGTTTGAGTCGCGTGCGATTCGCGATTAAAGTGTAAAAGCGTATGATGTTTATTTTTACAAGATTTACATCTAGATTCAGACTGACAGACTCTGGCCTTATGTTTAATACTTAAACAGATAGTACATGCATCGTTTTGCTTCACCGATTTGAAACGATCACTTGGTGTCATTTTAGAAAAGGCAGGACATTTAAATAAATGTTCATGAACAAAGCTATCACACAAACATTTAGCGGATTTATCAATTACAGTGTAAGATTGCGGTTGCGGAGTTTTGGACGTTTTTTTATTTACAGGATTGTTGTTAGACTGAGTGAAACTCAAGCTGTTTAAAGCTTTAGTATTTTGTAAAATGCGAGATTGATTTTTAATGAACTGTACTAAATTGTCGAATTTAGGAATTTCGTCTTTTGAGTTCATTTCAAAAAGTCGAGCGGTTTCAGAATCAACCTTTTTTATAGCGACATGGAAAAAAATCAAATCTGATAAATCATTTATTTTAAGGTTTTTTAATGCGTTTGCGGCGGAAACAAAATTATCAGAAAAGGATTCGAAATTTTGAATAGATGCGGTATTAAAAGATTTATGTTCAAACATCCGATTAAGGTAACTAGAAGCCAACATACGTTTGTCTTCGTACTTGTTTATGAGTGAATTAAAAATTAATTGGTAGTTATCGCCATTAGGGCAAACTCCTGAGAACGCGGTTTGAGCCTTTTCTTTCAATTTCCCCATCAAATAATATAATTTCTCCGAATCAGTCAATGTATTATTTTCGTGTACCGTGCTTTTAAAATTAGCATAGAACAGGGGCCAGTTACGAATATCGCCATCGAATGACATAATTTCAATGGGAGGCAAGCGAACTGTTTGCTTATTGACACCACTACCACTAGAAGTAGGAGCCGATGTGGCTGATGATTTTGAGTAATTTGAATAATTATATTTAACGCAGCAATATAATTCCTCAAAACTAGTCCACGACTGATCATCAATATTATTTTCCGGGTCTTGTCTTAGAAGAAGCGAGTTATATTTATTAAATGCCTCGAGGAACTCGGTGCGCAACGCATCAACATTGACACACGCACACAAGAACTTCTCTACCGGTTCCATACCGGACTTCATTTTTTCCATTAAATCATAAATGATTTGCATGCGGGCAAAAATCATATTACGACATGACAGTGCTATTTGAATCGCGGATTCTATCTGATCATCCGAATCAATGGTCACTTTCTTAGGCATTTTCGATATTTTTGTAGGTTTTTATAATAGCTAAAATAAATCACAAACTTCAACGAGTTGCGCGCGGTGCGGGATTGGTTGGTACCTACGAATATAGTACCGAACGATAGCGAAGCGAGCGAGCGGTAGCTAAGAATTTTGCTTTTACCTACATATATTAAAATATTATGTTGAGCGGGATGCGAAATACCTGTGAATGTACGCAATGACAAGTAGGTATTGTAATAAATGAATAAATGAAAGCGGTTTAGTATAAGAGTATAAGGAACGAAGATTGAAATGAAATATAGTTGCGGGATGATGATATACGGATATAATATTGATATCCGTTATCAAGAGGATAAAGAAAAATAGGTATCCGTGATCATGGGACCAAAAACTGTTGGATATCCGTGATTGTAGGACCAAAAACTGTTGGATATCCGTGATCGTAGGACCAAAAACTGTTGGATATCCGTGATTGTAGGACCAAAAACTGTTGGATATCCGTGATCGTAGGACCAAAAAATGTTGCGGCGGCCTAAAGCCTTGGGGTGAAAATCGAAATTTTCTTAGTGGACTGTATGAGGGGCGGTTCGGTGACACAAGTAGGTGTTTTGGTGGTGTGGGAAAATGATGATGGTACCTGCCTGGTGAGCTATGGCGACACGACGAGAAGGGTTTCCTTAGCCACGTGGCTGGCGCGTCCAGGATATCACGTACGGACGAGAATCTGCACTTTCCACAACACACATACACGCACTTGCACTGTTCAATAGCAATCTTCGTTCTTCGCGGTGAAAATATGAGTCCTTTTTCGACTTGGGATTAATTTTACCCACAGGCGTCGATGTTGGTTGAGAACTGGCGGATCTTCTTGGCGGCAGCGTATGCGCGCCATTGCGGATCTTCCTTCTCGCTCTCACTTAGGCATTATAAGGGTTGTGGAAGGGAGAAGGAAAGCGGAAGGAACTTTATGTTACACAGATACTAATTAATTAGAGTTGCCAGTAATTAGGCATGAAATATAAAACTAAAGAAAGTAATGGCGTTAACAACGCCAATGAATCTTATGATCTTTTTATTGATGACTTTTCTTTGCTATACAATTTATGCTTTCCGAATAAAATTGTTACTATGTATACCAATAAAAAAAAAAGTGGATATCTCGTGGAATAAAAATTTGCAGTCAAAAGCAACGCAGTTACTTTGGACATATAGATTCAATCCTAACACAAAAAATAGACTTGCGTTTAAAAATTACTCTTCAATTTATAGAACATTATTTTGAGCTTTTTGGGAACATTAACCCAAAAAGCTCAAAATAACCACTTTATTAATACCTCAAAACATAAATCAAAAGCTGCTTGGCGAGTCATTAATAAATCTAAATTTAATTTACCTCAAGAACCAATACTGTCAATTAACAAAGATAATTTGACTCTTACATCCTTTGAGTATTGCAAATGAATTTAATAATTATTTTATAGAGGCCATTGAAAATTATATTAAAACTAAGGGAACTTTTCATAATAGTTATAACATTGAAAATTCGAATTCTCAATCACTATTTATGCTGCCTGTTTTAGATTCTGATATAATCAAAATAATTAGCAGCCTGAAAAACACAAACACGGTAGGATTTGATGGCATATTAACTAAAGTAATTAAATACGTTAAAGAAATTATAGCGCCTGTACTGGCTCATATAATTAATCTTTGTATTTCAGATGGTGTATTCCCAAGTAGCCTAAAAAATGTCATTATTAAACCGCTATATAAAAAAAAATTACAAAAGTGATGTTCAAAATTATAGACCTATTGCTAAGATATCGATATTTTCAAAAATAATCGAGAAGGTAATTTATAATTCAATTTATTCTTATTTAGAAAATTTCAAAATTCTTTGCAGTCAACAAAAAGGTTTCAGGAAAAATACTAATATTAATATGGCTTTATTTGACCTGTGATAGAAAAAAAAAAAAAAAAAAAATAATAATAATAATAGGTAAATAATAGGATGCCATTGCACTAGATATAGTGCAATGGCATCTGTAGATAAAGGTAATCCTGTGTTCGCTATTCTAACAGATATGACCAAAGCATTTGTTTGGTATGGCATAAGAGGAAACATCTTGAAACTCTTAGAATCATATTTGAGTAACAGAACTCAATGTACAGAAATTACTAGAATCTGTCCTATTACTAAATTGGAGATAAAATATGTGTCTAAACCAAGATATATAAAATATGGTGTACCACAAGGTAGCATACTGGGGCCACCACTATTTATTTATTTATTTTTTATTTATTTAACCATTTATGTACACACAAATAAACAGACAAACAGAAAGGAACAGAAAAATACGTACAAAGGTGTTGTTTATTTCAAAAAAAATCTCTTCCAGCATACCTGCGATAGGCCAGAGGATAAAAAGAGATGTAGACAACGTGTGTAAGAGTAGAAGAGAAAATTAAATAAAACATATAATAAATACTTAAATACATACATACTACTAAAATAAATACCACTAAAATAACTAACAACTATGACGAAGTGGAAAGATAGTGTTCTTTCACTCTTCTTTTAAATATTGCAATTGTTTGGCAGTCCCTAATGTCAGGCGGAAGTGAATTCTACAACCGAACCGCGTGAACAGTGAAGGAGTAGGAATAGAAGTCAGTGGAGTGGGAAGAAGATTTAAGGAGGTTTCTAAGATGCGACCTGCAAGGCACATCAAAAGGACGGGCGTAGGAAAAGCGTTCCCGCAGATAGGAAGGCGTTTTAGGGTTGTGAAGGATGTTAAATAAAAGACATAATATCCGAGAGTTCCTGCGAAGTCGAATAGGGAGCCACTTGAGTATCTTGCGGAAGTTAGAAACGTGATCATACTTTTTAAGGTTAAAAACAAAACGAATACAGATATTTTGCAAACGCTCAAGTTTATTCAAAAGCTCCTCAGTGGCATCCAAATAACAGGCATCAGCGTAGTTAATTGTGGGCTGAATGAGGGTTTGAGCAAGGGAGATTTTGGTTTTCAAGGACAAGAAGCTCTGGAGGCATTTCAAGGAATGGAACGTGTAGTGCACTTTGCGACTGACTTGAGCAACATGGGCAGTCCACGATAAGTAGGAGTCCATGGTTACCCCCAGGTTTTTAACAGTATTTGCGTATTCAATCTGAACTCCATTCAGACAGAGTGGAGACAGCGACGCAACATCAAGCCTATTCCGCATATACCTGCCGCCAATAATTATAGCCAGGGATTTCCTAGGGTTGATTTGCAGTCCAAAGGACCGCGACCACTCACTAATCAAATCCAGGTCTCTGTTCATGGCACACACGGCAGCTTCCGCATCTTCTCTCAGGAAATGGTTGTAAAGCTGCAGATCGTCGGCATAGAGATGGAAGAAAGAATAGATGACATTGGTGACACAGTTAATGAAAATGGAAAAGAGAAGAGGAGAGAGAACGCCACCCTGAGGCACCCCCGCAGTAAGAGAGCACCAGTCAGAAGAAGTCTCGTCGAGACGAACCCGCTGCGACCGGCCTTTGAGATAGGAGTCAAACCAACTAATGGTACTAGAAGAGAAATTGAGAGATTTAAGGATCCCTACAAGGATGTCGAAATCAACAGAGTTAAAGGCACTGCTAAAGTCCAGAAGTACAAGTAAGGTCAGAGATTTGTGGTCCATAGCCCTGCGGATGTCATCAGTAACCTTCAAGAGAGCGGTGACTGTACTATGACCAGGTCGAAAACCAGATTGAAAAGTACTAAGAAGGCCATTCGCATCTAAAAAGGCAGAAAGTTGCTGGTGAACAATGTGCTCAAGAACTTTAGAGAGATAAGGGAGGATAGAAATGGGTCGGAAATCGGACGGTGAGACAGGGCTAGGAATTTTGGGTAAGAGGATGATCTTGTTTCCAGGCCTCAGGAACAGTACAAGAAAACTAGGAGAAATTGAAAATGTGGGTCAAGATGGGAAGCAATGTGGGGAGAATAAGAGAAATCATTCTAGAGCAAATATTATCATTACCAACTGCAGAGGAGGAGATAGCAGAAATAGATTCTTTGACCTCATTTTCACTCACAGGACTAAATTCGAAAGAAGAACACTGCGGCACTGGCAAACAGGAAAGTTTATTTAAAGAAGCTGATTTGACGTGCGGATCTAAAGTAACAGGTGGATGTGAGAAATGTTTGTTAAGAGCACACACGTCAACGTCATTACTGGAAACAACTGGAGACTTACCAATGCCGACAGTTTTCAGAAACTTCCAGACTTCAGCAGACTTACGGTTGTCAAGAGAATTATGGAAGTAGCGTCTCTTTGCATCTCTACACATACGACTGCAGCGATTACGCAACACCTTGTACGCAATCAGGTTGCGCTCGGAAGGACAGCGTTTTAACCTCCTTTTGGATCTGTCCCCTCGCCTACGTCGCCGCGTCGCATCGGTCTCTCGCTACGCATAATGTACCTACGTCGCCGCGTCGCATCGGTCTCTCGCTACGCATAATGTACCTACGTCGCCGCGTCGCATCGGTCTCTCGCTACGCATAATGTACCTACGTCGCCGCGTCGCATCGGTCTCTCGCTACGCATAATGTACCTACGTCGCCGCGTCGCATCGGTCTCTCGCTACGCATAATGTACCTACGTCGCCGCGTCGCATCGGTCTCTCGCCACGCATAATGTACCTACGTCGCCGCGTCGCATCGGTCTCTCGCTACGCATAATGTACCTACGTCGCCGCGTCGCATCGGTCTCTCGCTACGCATAATGTACCTACGTCGCCGCGTCGCATCGGTCTCTCGCTACGCATAATGTACCTACGTCGCCGCGTCGTATCGGTCTCTCGCTACGCATAATGTATCTACGTCGCCGCGTCGCATCGGTCTCTCGCTACGCATAATGTACCTACGTCGCCGCGTCGCATCGGTGTCTCGCCACGCATAATGTACCTACGTCGCCGCGTCGCATCGGTCTCTCGCTACGCATAATGTACCTACGTCGCCGCGTCGCATCGGTCTCTCGCTACGCATAATGTACCTACGTCGCCGCGTCGCATCGGTCTCTCGCCACGCATAATGTACCTACGTCGCCGCGTCGCATCGGTCTCTCGCTACGCATAATGTACCTACGTCGCCGCGTCGCATCGGTCTCTCGCCACGCATAATGTACCTACGTCGCCGCGTCGCATCGGTCTCTCGCCACGCATAATGTACCTACGTCGCCGCGTCGCATCGGTCTCTCGCTACGCATAATGTACCTACGTCGCCGCGTCGCATCGGTCTCTCGCTACGCATAATGTACCTACGTCGCCGCGTCGCATCGGTCTCTCGCTACGCATAATGTACCTACGTCGCCGCGTCGCATCGGTCTCTCGCTACGCATAATGTACCTACGTCGCCGCGTCGCATCGGTCTCTCGCTACGCATAATGTACCTACGTCGCCGCGTCGTATCGGTCTCTCGCTACGCATAATGTACCTACGTCGCCGCGTCGCATCGGTCTCTCGCCACGCATAATGTACCTACGTCGCCGCGTCGCATCGGTCTCTCGCTACGCATAATGTACCTACGTCGCCGCGTCGTATCGGTCTCTCGCTACGCATAATGTATCTACGTCGCCGCGTCGCATCGGTCTCTCGCTACGCATAATGTACCTACGTCGCCGCGTCGCATCGGTGTCTCGCCACGCATAATGTACCTACGTCGCCGCGTCGCATCGGTCTCTCGCTACGCATAATGTACCTACGTCGCCGCGTCGCATCGGTCTCTCGCTACGCATAATGTACCTACGTCGCCGCGTCGCATCGGTCTCTCGCTACGCATAATGTACCTACGTCGCCGCGTCGCATCGGTCTCTCGCCACGCATAATGTACCTACGTCGCCGCGTCGCATCGGTCTCTCGCTACGCATAATGTACCTACGTCGCCGCGTCGCATCGGTCTCTCGCCACGCATAATGTACCTACGTCGCCGCGTCGCATCGGTCTCTCGCCACGCATAATGTACCTACGTCGCCGCGTCGCATCGGTCTCTCGCTACGCATAATGTACCTACGTCGCCGCGTCGCATCGGTCTCTCGCTACGCATAATGTACCTACGTCGCCGCGTCGCATCGGTCTCTCGCCACGCATAATGTACCTACGTCGCCGCGTCGCATCGGTCTCTCGCCACGCATAATGTACCTACGTCGCCGCGTCGCATCGGTCTCTCGCCACGCATAATGTACCTACGTCGCCGCGTCGCATCGGTATCTCGCCACGCATAATGTACCTACGTCGCCGCGTCGCATCGGTCTCTCGCTACGCATAATGTACCTACGTCGCCGCGTCGCATTGGTCTCGCGTTAAGTATCCCGTACAGTATACAAAGTTAATGAGTAGACAATATTCAGTCGCGGCGTGAATTTAATCGTCGAATTTATTCAAACATGATCTGTAGGTCTCGCTGCCGCCGGAATCCTCCCTCTCGGCCTCTCGCGAAACTTGGCCGCTTAACAAACAAACAGACGGCCGCATATTTATTTACTTTTAGAATTTAATTATATCATTGAAGAGGGATAATGCCGACTTTCTTGTCGAAATTAATCAAAACTTGTGGAGGAATGAAAAATAAAAGGAATTTACGTTATTGCGTGGCATCGTCGGTGTGGCATTATCATAAATTGTTTTATAAAGCCCCGCGAGGGAGGGGTGCGGGTGTGAGAGGCGCAGGATCGCTAATCGTTTCTCTTTCTGTGAGGATTTGGCCACGACTGAGGGGTCAGCGCCGAAGAGGCGCGCCCGCCAGCCATCCATCACCGACGTACTTTGCATTGTTGTCACCTCACGATGCACGAGTCCCGGCCGGAGACACGCAGGGATCGATCGTCAGCTTGTCATAGTACCCAGGAAAGATCTTCCTTTAATTTTGTTATTCAGTTACAATCCACATTGCGCTCGAATATAATCTAGCGAAATAAAAGTATTAGAAGGACAAATAAATACATAAGTACCTACATATAATATAAGCATACATTCAATAAAATTGACTCGTTTCATGCAAACATAATCTATGCATGAAGCGAGTCTGCCTCGTGTTAGGGTGTTCTCGTTGTATCGGATACCCCGGCAGTTGCTGTAGGTAGTTCGTTCTCACCAAACCACTGCTATGTTCAATAGTTTATTTATGGAAACATGTTTAGTTATCTGAGCCGCACATTGCGTGATGGAGCTTTAGTTACGACTGAAGTTATGTTAATAAGTATAAATTAAGTTCGCTTAAACGACTAAACAACGTATGTACAACGTTGAATCATGTATATTTTGTTTAAATATGGGCGATTTTCTGCAACTGAAAAAAATAACTTTGTAATTCACAGTATCATAATGACATACAAAGTTATCTTTGCGATTGTTAAAATTTAAGATGAAAAATATTTTTTGTTTAGTATTTTCATAAAAATAAAATAAATAGTGACCCGCGTCACAGAGCTTATCGACTTCCTAAAGCAAAAGATCTGCGCATGGGCAAATCGTATTCAACGGTACAGGCGGAGAGTGGAGCGATACACTCACACACATTCCAGAGTGGTGAAAGGTTGGTCTATAGGGCTTGGGAGCGACCGGACCATGGTGCGGCTGACACGCCACTGCCGGATGATGACACCATGTATTCGTTCTGGCGAAGCATCTGGTCGGTGCCTGTCAATCACACCGAAGGTGATTAGACTAGGGAGATCGAGCGAACGTGCGATCAAACACAACAAATGGTGCCTCCACTTACCATCAGCCCCCAAGATGTAGCTCGTGCAGTCCGTCCGTTACTTAACTGGAAACCTCCAGGGCCGGACGGGCTGCACCATGCACTGGATAAAGTGGTTGCAAAGGTCGCACGCCCGCTGGCCGCTGGGCTTCCCAGTTCCAGTCAGCCTTACAGTCAGGGTCTGCAGTTGTATAAAGTAGATACAACTCTGCGCACCTTCCAACATCCAGTGACTTGGATATCAATAATATGACTCTTTCGGCCTCGTTCCGGACGCACTCCATCAGTATATATGGTAAGTGTCTTGCACCATATTACACTCCGGACAATTTGGTGACGTAACTTTACCCATGAGAAATGCAAAACTGTTCATTGGAATGTGTCCCGATCGAAGCCGAAGAGCTATTACAATTTCCGGCCGACTCATGTTTGCCTGGTCAAACCAACAACGAGATAGTGCTGGCTGGATCATCCGATACTAGATTTCTTTGCTCAGTGACTTCTGATCGAAGTATTCGATCCACATTTTAGTGCTTATTTTTGGATCTTTAACTACACTCAAAAAAACACTGTGCACGGGAAATAGTGGACAAACCAACCCGTCATCACAAGTATCTTTAGCCAATCGATCCACTACTTCATTATCTTCCAAGCCAACATGAGCCGGGATCCATTGCCGGACAATATTCTTGTTCTTAGAAGAGAGGGTGTGCGTTATCTGTCAGTGAGTGAATGAATGAATTAAAGATTTTTATTATAAGTGGATAAGAAACAGATAATAAATGGCCGACCATTATTCAATCATTTTGAGTGCTGCCTTCAATGTAAATATGAACCGTAGCGGCAGCGTATGAGATATGTAGCGCATGAATATCAATCTGCTACGCTCGGTACTTTGAGGCTATGCAGCATATCCTTGCGTAGTAGTGATAGTGCAGCACATACAAAGAGGCCGCGCAGAATATCCGCTACGCTCCTTGCGTGTAAATGTTAAGACGCAGCGCAGCAAGTACCAGAAGTAGCGCGGCACGTTCATAGAGGCCGCGCAGAATATCCGCTACGCTCCTTGCGTGTAAATGTTAAGACGCAGCGCAGCAAGTACCAGAAGTAGCGCGGCACGTACATAGAGGCCGCGCAGAATATCCGCTACGCTCCTTGCGTGTAAATGTTAAGACGCAGCGCAGCAAGTACCAGAAGTAGCGCGGCACGTTCATAGAGGCCGCGCAGAATATCCGCTACGCTCCTTGCGTGTAAATGTTAAGACGCAGCGCAGCAAGTACCAGAAGTAGCGCGGCACGTACATAGAGGCCGCGCAGAATATCCGCTACGCTCCTTGCGTGTAAATGTTAAGACGCAGCGCAGCAAGTACCAGAAGTAGCGCGGCACGTACATAGAGGCCGCGCAGAATATCCGCTACGCTCCTTGCGTGTAAATGTTAAGACGCAGCGCAGCAAGTACCAGAAGTAGCGCGGCACGTTCATAGAGGCCGCGCAGAATATCCGCTACGCTCCTTGCGTGTAAATGTTAAGACGCAGCGCAGCAAGTACCAGAAGTAGCGCGGCACGTACATAGAGGCCGCGCAGAATATCCGCTACGCTCCTTGCGTGTAAATGTTAAGACGCAGCGCAGCAAGTACCAGAAGTAGCGCGGCACGTACATAGAGGCCGCGCAGAATATCCGCTACGCTCCTTGCGTGTAAATGTTAAGACGCAGCGCAGCAAGTACCAGAAGTAGCGCGGCACGTTCATAGAGGCCGCGTAGATTGCCACTATCGCTGGACCAACATAAGCCAACATTCAACGATTCACTGCAACCTGTAATAAAATATATATAAGAACATGAATTCGAACACATGACTATATATATGAATATATATGAACCATGAATTCGAACACATGGCTTATTGGAACACCAATGCATCATTCATGGCATGGTAACACTTCCGGAGATATTACAGAGTAAAGCTCTAACAATATTATGTCCCGTTAGTATTGGGTGCTTCACAATATCATGTCCCCTTAGTGTTGGGTGCTTGTCCCCTTAGTGTTGGGTGCTTCACAATATTATATTATGTCCCCTTAGTGTTGGGTGCTTCACAATATCATGTCCCCTTAGTGTTGGGTGCTTCACAATATTATGTCCCCATAGTGTTGGGTGCTTCAAAATATTATGTCCCCTTAGTGTTGGGTGCCAGAGGAGCTCGTGGCTAAGTAATAACAGCCGCACTGGTCGATCCATCAGGTTAAGCTACGCTTGCCGGGGTTGGTCCGTGGACGGGTGACCATCTTTACATATCGAGACTCCTCCGTGCCTCGGAAAGCACGTTAAGCCGTTGGTCCCGGCTGTCATTCGTGGATCTTTGATAGTCGTTACTGGTCGTCAGAAGCCCGAAAGTCTGACTATCAGTCTTACCAAGGGGTATCGTATTACCCAGTTAATGGGTTGTGATAGGCAGTCGCTCCATGTAAAACATGTAAAATACTGGTATTCAGCTGCATCCGGTTAGACTGGAAGCCGACCCCAACATAGTTGGGAAAAGACTAGGCAGATTGATTTTTAGTGTTGGGTGCTTCTCAATATAATGTCCCGTTAGTTTTGGGTGCTTCACAATATTATGTCCCCTTAGTGTTGGGTGCTTCACAATATTATGTCCCGTTAGTGTTTGGTGCTTCACAATATTCATCCACTCTGTGAACTGTTGACAGATTTGAAGTGCACTTTAAAAATTCGCAAATATTGTCGGCTACGCTCCTTTAATTCGCTTTCCGTATCACACGCTCACCTGTGGTCGCTGTCTAATCACTTACAAATGAATGAGCTCCCCCCCCCCCCCCCCCCCTCACCTAGCGGGAGCAGCCACTGCATAATATAGCGCTGACCGACAATTGAATAACACCCGTCTGATATCCGTTTAGTTGATCAATCTGTACCTACTATAAGTTTTATAAAATTCTACCGCTCGGGGAGAGCCGTTCAAAATATTTACAGAGGTCGAGTACGTGGCCAGTAAAACCCACAAGGTACCAAGTCTGCGGAAAAATGAGTAAAGTTTGCTTCAGTGAATTAAGTGAACCACGTAATGCACGGTTATAATATGCACAAGGTTAGTAAAGAAATAAATTGTGAGAAATCGACATTGTGGTTGTGAAGGTCTGTACGAGGAGTACCGAAGTATAGGACGCGTGCGCGCAGCACCTAAATATGTGTCAATGGGGTGCTTCCTCCTCGTCCGTATTGATACAAATAAATTGTGAGAAACCGTCATTGTGGCAGTGTATGTACGAGAGGTACTAGACTAGGATACGTGCGCGCAGCACCTACATGTGTGTCAATGGGGTGCTTCCTCCTTGTCCTTGTTGATATAAATAAATTGTGAGAAACGCCTTCTAGGTACGCCTGAGTCTTCCGCGATGCCGTTGGACGTTTTCAGGAACCCATGTTGTGTCATGTGACAAACGTGTCCTGCGCAGTCCCATTTGAGCTGCTTTTTAGGAGACGTCTGCGATTGGTGTCTTAGAGTGCAGTATCGTGTTTCGTATCCGGTTGGTAAGTCGAACTCCGAGGATGCTGCCCTCCATCGCTGGCAAACTTCAGGCTTGGTCCTGTGCTGAACTGTCACAACAGGTTTGAGCGCCGAATCTAATTAGGTATAGGGAGAAAGCACATGTCCATTAATTTGTGTTTATGGCAAATATAGAGCCAAGAAATCATTCGTTCCTTCATTCTGAACACATTCAATTACATAAGCTTTCGTCTTTCTGTCGGATTGACTTGAGCTGAATATACTATACTCATTCAAACCAAGTGACTGCACCGGTATAACATTGTGTTCGTATCACCGTATGTCGAGCACGAGCTGTCAGGTGTGTGGCGTAGGGGTGCGGGGCGCGGGGCGGGGGGCGGAGGGCGGAGGCAATGTACGGTGTCATACGGAGGAGATCACTCGCGGCGCGGCGAGGGGCTCGTAAAATGCGGTAATTTGTACGTTATCGAGGTAGCATCGGCACCACCGTGCACCGTGTCACGTAAGTCTTGAACACTAGGATCTGGGACACTTGCGCGAAAGACATTTCCGCGAAAGACACTTGCGTGAACCCACTTGCGCGAAAAGACATTTCCGCGCATGGACTTTTGCGCGAATGGATTTTTGCGCGCATGGACGTTTGCGCACAAGACACTTGTACGAAAGACACTTGCGCGAAGGACACTTGCGCGAATCCGCGTGCGCGAAAGACACTTGCACGAATCCACTTGCGCGACGGGACAGTTGCGCGAAAAAGTTGCGGAAATGAGATTTCTTCATAACATCACGCCTGTATTCTTTCAAGGGGTTGGGCAGGCATGTACAGTACATTTAAAAAAATATATTTTTCTTATTCATGTATACAGAAAAAAACTTTTTACAAAAAAAAAAAAACAACCGCCTTCCTAAAAAATACTACAAAGTGAAAAATAACTTAATTTCGGAAGTCGGTGTCTTTGGATCTGTATTTTAGTTTTTGCCACCGTCTTCCAAAACTAAAGTTATTTTTCACTTTGTAGTATTTTTTTAAATAAATAAATAAACATTTATAGCAGAATCACTTCCATATTTGTTAGTAACAATGTAAACTTATAAACTAGTGTTAGTAACATTTATTATTATGCTGCGTGAGGCCCCCGATCCTGGGGAGTGCCTACTTGATTACGTGGACTTGTATCCACCGCCCCAAGATCGGAGAGTCCCACCTATCAGCCAACGTTGTAAGAATGGTGTTGGGGCTGCCGCGCACACGGCGTAGCAGAGAAGCGCATCTCTCTCTCTCTCCTTTTTGGAAGTCGGTTTTTTTATTGTAAAAAGTTTTTTATTTTTCATTGTTTAGTGGGTCAGTCTGTAATTTATCTGTTACAATAGCCTAGTCTCAACTGCTCATCACCTTTTACAAAATATTGCTGTTCCCGATACAAGGACGTTAATTGTTGAGGAGTTCTCCCAGTAAGGAACCAGGAAAACTGGAACTGATGGTGAAGTCACCATCAGCTCCTCTTCAACATATGTATTGTGACGAGCATAAATTGCTTAGCAATAATCAAATCGCAACCCGTGAAATACGTGTTATTGAGTAGTTCCGATGGCCATCTCTGGTCTTCCTCAACAGTTCCGCTTTACCAAATGGTGCTTTCCGAGAGCAAATGCACGAGTTACTATGAAAAATACTCAAATCGCTATAGGTGTGCCTATAAAATTTGAAGGTTCCCCTCCATTTCTCTGAAATGCCATAATCAGATCCTGGTTTTATTATCATGGTACCGCTCTTGGGATATCTCCTTTCTAAAAAAAAAAGAATCATCGAAATCGGTTCATAAACGACGAAGTTATCCGCGAACACACATAAAAAAAAGAAGTCGGTTAAAATATATTATATACGGTCGAATTGAAAAACCTCCTTTTTAGGGTTCCGTAGCCAAATGGCAAAAAACGGAACCCTTATGGTTTCATCATGTCCGTATATGACAGCCACTTTTTTCCGAAATTATAAGTAACAAACTGATGAAGCGTGTAAATAGCCTCATCAATAGCGTAGTTTTAAGACTAAGAAAATTACTGGCTGAACAACAAAAAAAAAGCAATATGGCGGAACCTCAAGAACAAAAGTAATTTCTGAATGTTGAATCGACCACATTAAACCGACATCATATGGGATGAAATATGCAGCAATTTAAGCCCACATACCTTCTCAATCCAGAGACCCCACTCAGATCCAGGAAGACGAGCTCGATGACCATCGATGCACGCGTGTCTCTTCGAATAGCTGCCGGCCGGCAAACTCAATCTCTGAATATCCCTTGATATATTCGTCGAAACTTCAGATCCAACACAGCACTTTATGTTCTTGTCGAAGCACAGAGTCACGCCTATTTATTTCTTGAGAAACTCTAAAATTTCACCATAAAAGTATTTTTCTTCAAAAGCGGAGCGAGGGACACATGATATATTTTTTATTGACCGAGGCGGAAGTACAGGAAATCAGGACCCAATCACACAGATAATACACTATTATACTCGAGTCCTTTATTTTCGTTAGCTCCATCTATGGGCCATGTTGCGAGTAACTCGAGAAAGTGTCAGTAATGCGGGCCGCTGCTTCCATAGATGGCGGTGCGAGAATTCAACAAATTAGAAATTACAATATTTAATTATTTTTATAATTGAAAAAGCCATTGACGCTTCACCACAAACAAACAAGTAAACAAAAGTAAGTTCAAACTTGGTAAGTAGATGTATTCTGTGAACCGCATTAAGATTTTTACACAAAAATAGAAAAAAAAAATAATAAATTTTGGGGGTTCCCCATACTTAGAACTGAAACTCAAAATTTTTTTTTCATCAAACCCATACGTGTGGGGTATCTATGGATAGGTCTTCACTTCCTCTCTTCACTTCTCTTCCTCTCTACATATTTGCTGTGCCCGACAGGGTCCATAATTGTTTCTATTTTATTTTATTTACCACCTGTGTACATTATGGATTTAGCAATAAACAATTTGATTTGATTTGATTTTGTGACTGTACCTCGATTACCCTACCTGATAAAAATTTCGTTTTTCCTAAATTATGTTAATATTAATATTTGGGTCGGTTTAAAAGGTAGTGCTCCACCCCGCACTACGCTGTAGAGCTCGTCTCCAGACTGGACACTCCCCCACCGATTATAATGAATGAAGGAACTCATAGTTATGAAACTACATTGGATGTGGTTACATAAAGGTAATAAACAATAGAAGGCTGCAAAGTGTATTGTTATAATAAACTTGTGAGTAACCCTTACGCTGGCGTAACAGGCAATTGATCAGTCATTACTCACACGATACCTCACATCTACGCTCGGAGCACTCAGAGCAAAACTTCCATAAAGTGACCCAAGCGGCTATTCAGCGGCATTGAGTCGACACATGCTCTGTTGGAGACATGTTCCCTAGCAGTTCTTGCGAACTGATAATCGTGACGAAGCGGCCTTTGTCTAAGATAAAGAATACAACTTATCAAGAATTACTTGATAATAGAGATGAGAAGAATCAAGAATCTTTATTTAATATAGTTTGGATAGGCTCTAATAAAAGCCTACTATTGGCCGGAGGGAAAGAATACACAATTCAAGAATTAAGTATTAGATAATATAGTTACAGAGAATCAAACCTCAATGGTCAATCTGTAATAGAGTTGTGGATCAACTCTTGAAGGTTTATAGACAGTCCAAAACGCCCCACCCTTCATCACTTCCTAGTGTTTAGGCTGGGGAGAAGAAGTGATGCAACAAACTCCCCAGCATCACGTCTCTGTCTTATATAATTATGTTTTAGTATTATTAATGTTGTTGCAACGCCAACGTCTCCCCTCTCGCAGGCGGGAGCTGGTATCTGCAACTCTTTCCTGAAGATGTGAAGGAGGAAAGGGATCGTTACGCTTGCGCTTAAATCCTTTATTTATAACTACGTTAATTTGTCTCAAGTACGTGTTCTGTTAGACCTAACGCATAGAACCTCTGAGGACACTAATACGATTCTAATAGAACACGTTTCCTAAGCATTAATAAATGTCTTACTCAATCCTAAGACAGAGTACTACGAAGTCCTACAGCCATTGAGGAAGACAAGTGTTGAGTAATTCTAAACGCGTGCTAATATGATTGATACCCTTACAGCGACCTAGCCCCTTTCTACTAAAATAACACAATGCACAAGCGCTTCGTAGACTCAGTCTCTAGCAGAACCCATTACGATAGAACCTGGTATACGCCGAAGTGGTACATCGTCACTTCACATTTCCTTAATCTTCCCCATTTAGAGGATGCAGTCCGGGCGTGAACCGTCCTGCTTCCAATACATGTCTCGATAAATAATGACGAAATTAGGTAAAGTCCTACAGAACGGACGGGTTTCTCGAGACAGGCTCCCTAGCGTTGTTAAAACGGCTACCAATTCAGTTTGAGGTACTTGGTGATGCCTAACCCCTCTCCCTGGAAATGAGCGTTACCAGGCGTCACGCAACATGCTCTGTAGCGAGGCCTTTTTGGAAGTAGGTATTATCACTAACGTTTGGTTGCGCTGTAATTGTAACCAAATACAGATCGGCTTTATAGCCTAGTTTGTTTTAAATGAACTGAGTATTTTCGGTTCTGCCTTCCATGATTTGATTCGATAAATGGCGCGTCAGTTGGAGATCAGTAATCGTCATCAGTTGTCATAAGTCTGATGTCGGAGAAAGGCCTTCCCCGATTCCCTATAACCAACTGCAAGTGACAATAATCTACTGAGGTATGGATTAGGAGGTGGACACATAATACGAGAGAACATAGCATTAATTATAAATTACGATATTAAGTAAGAGTAATTTCGCCATGCTGCAATAAATGCTGTTGCTGCATGCTGGAATAAATGATCATTAATCGCTCGTCAGCGATATCACCTAACCGTTACCAATCAAGTCTCAACACAAATCAATCTGCAAGGATTATAATAATAGGATAGTCCGTAACTATTATGTACACACTATTAATAAAGATTAAGTTAGGTTAAGTAAAGATGACACTTACCGAATAACTCCTTGAAGGAAATTAGATGGCAACTCACTTACTAAATACTGTAGGTATTACCAATTACGCCTCCGGCTTCCACCTGTATGCTTCCACACCTTGGCCCTCACACTTTTCAGTTAACTAGCCTGTACTCCTGCATCGACTAGTGGCTCCAACATACACACACATATACTACATTAAATACTAAATTAATCTAATCTGGGATTAAACTTAACTATATTTAACTTAATAACTAATACTCGCTGTCTTGCGACAGCCCACTGTGACATGGCCTCTTGGTATTCACTATGACTCCTAACTTAACTAGCCTAGATCGGACGTCCGTCTCTAGAAGCGGTCTAAAACCAACTGCCCAACATTTCTCTTCATTATCCTAAAATCACCATATTTGACTCCGCGAACCCTTCGCCAGCCTCCTCGCCATACCCTATCCCAAACGTTCCTTTGTCTCATTCGTCAATTGTTTCCGAGGACCACTTGGACCCACTTTAGAGTCAACAGATGCACCGTTGTATTGTTCTTAAAATTATAAATAGGATATTTTTACGAATACTTTAGAAATTAATTGAATTATTGCATCCGACCTGTCAGCCGCCACACTCAGGACTTTTGCTCTTAATTTATGTCCCACAAGTGATTCGACAGATGCGCGGGCTTTAAAACAATATCATAATATTTTGTTGTTAAGTTGGGGTAACCGACAGACTGTCACAATACTCAAAACAAAAGTCTAAATAAACATTTATGCAAATTATAAACCGAAACAAAATGAATGGGTCCCGCCTGCTACCAAACATAATGCGAGTATTTAACAGGCTTGCAGCTCATATATAGTATGTTAAACCGAAGTAGAGTTTGCTTTGTTTTCAGTTTATTTTAATTTTGTTTTCTATTCTCAATCTTGTTTCGGTCTTTTTAGTGCATTTCATACCTATAAGTTGACTTTTTTGCAGTCGGGTTTTTTGATTTTTTAAATTAATTATTTTATTTTAAACTTTTATGTGAGTTGGTCGTTTGCCTCCTACCATCCTGCCTCTCCCCCCCCCCTCTCCCTGCACGCCCTCCTACTTCTCCATAACAACCCAAAGTTCTGCAAGTTGGCTAGTTTAGCGTAAATACCTATTAGTCGACGTTCGCACGGACGTAAAAATATCGCGGCGATTTTTTTTCGCGCACTGGATTTTCAACGCTCTGCTTAGTGCCGAGACTGCAAAATCCAACAGTTTGTTTTTCGACGCGCTAGAACGTACTCTGTTTTTGTTATGTTGGATTCTCAACGCTCGGCACAACAACGAGAGTTGAAAATCCAGTGCGCGATAAAATCCCGCCGCGATATTTTTACGTTCGTGCGAACGTCGGCTTGTATGTGTACAAACAAACTTGCTCCACTCACAGGTACACGCAAAGCTGTTGCCACATTGCGAATAGCTCCCGCTGCTGGAACGCGTTGGAATTAAAACTTGATTTGTCTATAGTATCGGTTAGCTTTCGCTGCATGCTTCGTGAAGTAAGAAGACGCGGTTTCAGATGCCATTACTTGAGCCAAGTACTTAGTGAACGAGTGACGAGTGGTCGCGGCGCGGAGGCGGGAGGCCCCGCTCCGCATCGGCGATAGTTACAATATCTCACAGAGCGGCCGCGCCGCATTAATATGTAAGCGCGCTCCCGACTTCGCGCTGAGTAAATAAAACAGAAGGCGGTAAGTGAAAGCCGCAGGTCTTACTCTTAGGCAGCTTTAATAATACAGGAGATGCGGCTCGGCGGCTGCGATCAACCTCCGCGCTTCTCCTCCGTGTGGCCGTGTGGCCGGCCGCGTAAAGCGCGCTCTTGTTCTGTTTATATGAAGAGATGTAAAACAGCGGAGCGCACACAGCTTTATTAAAGCGTGAAATTTCTTATTTCACCGGGTCTCGTTACAATGAGCTCCGAGAGACTAAATATAAAACACAAAGCGCGTAATAACATAATCCCGCTTCTTTTTTAACCGACTTCAAAATAAGGATGAGGCGATCAATTCGTCGCGTATACATATATATATGTCCGTCAGTCTGTAAAGTCAAGACCCTTTTCTCAGGAACGCGTGGAGGTATCAAGTTGATATTAATATCAAATGTCTATGGTCTCTTGGAGTCCTAAAAAACTCAATCTTCTAAGTCAACGCAATAAAAACCTACGGCCATTTATGCGACATATTTTGATATTCGCAAGTAAATCAACCCGTTGTCCTAGAATCATGAAATTTGGCAAGAAACAAGCTCTCACAGCACAAATAAAGGGAAAAGTCCGAAAGTTGTTAATTTGTAATTCTATCATATTAAAAAAAATTAACTCTGTCAGTCTGTCATGACCCTTTTTCTTAGGGACGCGTGGAGATATCAAGTTGAAAATAATATCGAATACGTAAATCTATGGTCCCTTAGATGTCTCAAAAAATCAAGCTTCTAAGTCAATGCAATAAAAAAATACGGCCATTTTGCGACACGTTTTGATATTCGCGACTGTCGCAAGTAAACCAAAACCTACAGGGTACTTCCCGTTGACCTAGAATAATGAAATTTGGCAAGTAGCAACGTCTTACAGCACAAGTAAAGGAAAAAGACTGAAAATGTTAATTTGTAATTCTATCGCATAAAAAAAATTCAAGTCTATCAGTACAGACAGTGATAAATACTAAGGAAGCACTGTACTTTATAACCCGTCGATTTATTATAGTAGTTATTTTTTTTTTGTATAATATATCCTTTTTAGTGTAATTTTGGTATCACTGAAATACGGAAATCGAGTAAAAATAAAAAAAATAAAAAAAAAAAAATTCACCTAAAACCATCGCCTACTCAAGCCTTCGGGACCCGGTGGGCTGTGGGAGTAATAGGGTGAGGAACACCATGGGATACCTCAAGGACATTGACCTTGATCTCAGGTTAATTGACCTTGACGTTAAGGTCAATGACCTTAACGAGGTCCTTTAGCTAAACCTTTAGCTAAAGGACCTTAGAAAAATCGCTGATTTTGATCTCAGGGTTATTGACTTTCAAAATGTCCTTGACCTCAGAGGTAAGAAGCGTCTATTCTACCAAAAAAAAAAAAGTTGGTACTATAAAAAAGCGACATTTTTCTTCTTTTTTTTTCGAGCTCAAGGTTAAATTTTTATCATCTAATATTATACGAGTCATTCACCGCCTCCTCTAACCCAAATGATTCACCAACAATAGAAGGGATGTGGCGCTCGGCGGCCGCTGCCGCGGCACGCTCGCTTCGCTCGCTCGCCTTCGCGCGTTAATGGGCACTGTTCTAACCACGGAATAGATAAATAAGGTTGGAATGGAAATGTGGGCGTGGCAAGCGCGCCACAATTATGATTCGAAAATCATAACTCAACCGATTCATTCATTCACTGCGTTTATTGCGCTTCGGACTCCTTCGGAGAACAGAGCTCTGCTTTAAAATGCCGTGTTGTGCAATTATAACTTGTAAAACAAAAAATCAGACCGCAAGTATAGAGCGTGGTGGTATATCTTTCCATCGGTAAGTTGAAAATAACATTTAATTACAATTTTATTTGTAAAAAACATGAAAATATTCTGATCACTATGAAATTCCAAACATTAACAACATTATTGCAACAAGTTACAAAAAAATATACATTGCCCGATGTGTACTGGCTTAATCAACGCAATGACCAAGTCCGCTTACAATGTACTGCATGCGTTGCGTCCTCTACACTTCAATCATTGACGTTTCGTCCTTTGCCCTGATTGGCCGAGATGCACGGCGCATGTTTATCGATAGTGAGGTGACCATCTGGTTAAATAAAATCATCGATAGAATTCTCGAAAAATTTATATTTACGTTTGACAAAGATAATTTTTGAATTATTTTATATTTAATTAATGATAGTACATTTTTGGTTGGACGTATAGTGAGTAAATTAAATATTATATTAAACATTGAACGAATGTGACCGATGATATCTTTATATCATATTAATATATAATATAAATAATTTAATATTAATTAATATAATAATTAATAATAATATTAATTGATATTAATTTATTTATTTCTCGGTTAAAAATTATTTTATGCTATAATATGATTTTAAGCTTAAGTGGTTTTGTAGGTAATTTTTAAATTTGTTGTCATACTCTGTATCCTTAACTGAATTCGGGAGTTTATATAGATTTTAGGCAGAGGCCCAGAACGAAACATAGCTAGTTTTGAGGTTGGTACCGCTAATTCGTTTAGATAACGGTTTCTAAGCCTGCGTTGCTGCGGGCGTTGCTGTGTTGCTAGCGGAAAAAGCGATGGGTATTTTCTCACAAATTGACTAGCTTCTAGGATGTAAATACCTGATAGCGTAAGTATTTTATGTTCTATAAAGTATTGTTTGCAACTTTCCGTACTTTCTATATTTACTAGGATTCGAACGCATTTTTTTTTGTAAAATGAATAGTCGCTCTATATCTACACTATTTCCCCACATTATAATTCCATAGTTTAGCCACGAATATGCGTATGCGTAGTAGGCTGAAAGAGCTGTTTTGAAGTCGGTTGCTTTGTTTAGTTCTCTTAAGGCGTATGTAAAGCTAGCCAATTTATTTGATAGGATTTGTATATGAGCTTTCCAGTAATTATACAAATCTCAATTTATCGATGAGTTTTCTTAAAGAATTCCATTCTTGTGCTCGACCTCCCCCCTCCTCTTCCCTCTTCCTTTTTCGTGCGGGATGGTCCGGCCGACGGCGGACCGGACGACGCATCGCCGATATTCGGCAGCGACGTCGCCCGGTCCAGCGCCGGAGGGTCTTCTTGGTGCCCGGCATCGCGGCCCAACGAGCCGCGCTTGCCGGGTTTCGACATATTCTTCTTGGGGCGTAGCCTCCGCGACCGCGACGGCGAGTACACTCACCGGGCAGCACGGGCGGCTTCCCCCTGTGTCCGCACAGGCGCCGGTTGGGTTACCTGTGCGACCACAGAGAGAAACTAACATTAGCGGTCCGCACGGGTATAGACACACACTTATGGATAGGTGTGGACTGGGCCACGAGCTAATCCCTGCTAAAACTCGTCGATGATTGAGTGAGGACATACGGGGCGAGGGAAGTGCGGGGCGTTGGGAGAAGGGGGGGGGGGGGGGGAGTCCGATGCGACTCAATGACACTCGAAGATGGCACTCGATCTGGCGGCTGGAGGGCCAATCCACACAATATCCTCTTGAATGTGAGCTCTGCATTGTTTCATCGTCTTGATGTTGACAATGTACCGGCGCCCGCGACGTCGTCGTCAAGGTGTAGATGAAATCGGTCAACATTACTTGGCGAGAGTCAACTGAGAGCAATTTTATTCAAGTGAAATATTCGCTTAACTGATGCATTTAAAGCGTCAATCACTGTTCGGGTCGCGACGTAAGTGGTATTGACTATCGGGATGGCTACTAAAAACACTGAGTTTAACTTGCTAAAAACAATTTATTTTGTAACGATTAAAAGGCTACGCTAAAATGATGGCTAATGACAATGAGGCGAATGCACCCGGTTGCTGTCCGAATATGCACTGTTGTCGGCGCGCGCTCAACGCGGCCTTATTGATTCGCTTGATCAGCAAAAGGGTGTTCGAATAACATCGAACAATCACTTCCTTGACGTTGGAAGAAAACTATAATGCGTAGCAAACAGCTAAAGCGTAGACCGTATGCTACGCCCGCCGTAGGCGTTTATTTTCCAGTTAATAGAACAGAAGGCCTCGTTTACGGGGACGCGGGGCGTCAGGCGGTGCGGTGGGCGGGGCGGACTGCGGGACGTCAAGCGTTTTATCCGCTTATGGCATGCACGCGGCGGCGCAAGCGGTGGCGCTCGAACGGCGCACGCAGTGGCGCTCGCGGTGTCGCACACCGCTGCGCACACGGTGTCACGGAACGTGATAGTCGTGAAACCCGCCGCGTCTCCCGCTGCATCACCCGCCACATGCGACGCTACAATTCGCCCTATGTTTGAATTTAGTGCGGGCCGCGCGCTCAACGCGACGCGCGACGCCTCGCGTCTCCGTAAACGAGGCCTTATACCGGTCAACTGCTTCTGCAGTACGGTGCGTCCGGGTCCGTTGGTTGTTTTTATTAAGTACTATTTATTAATTTGACGACAAAATGGTTTCATAATGTATGTTTGCATGGTATCGGGGGAGGGTTGATCGCTTCAACGCGAATGTATACGTACATCCGTGGTGGGGCGACAAAGACTGCCAGGCACTTCTTCTCTTGCAATCGAGCGGATGGGCAGGTTGCGGATAGCCCAACTTTGCGTGCGGGACCGACTGTCAAGGTCGAGTCCCGTGGCCAAAATATAAGGATAAGGATATAAAATGTGCCTCTGCTAATGAACGGCTGGCGAGCAGCGTGCGATGCGCTGCGGCGATCTGAAGACGCGCTGTGCAACATTTCATAATTCCGAATGCAAAGTTTCTATTCTAAACAAAAAAACTTATACATTAGGTATATAGGAGGTAATTATTGTCAGTGAATGTTCGTTCACTACTTTTATAATGTAGGAGGTAATTATCGTCAGTTAAAGTTCGTTGACAACTGTTATAATATACACTTCTGGACACATCTTTTGGCCCACCTTGTATTTTCAGTTTCGTTTGGTCCTAGCTAAAATTTTATATTAGGTCGAGCAAAAACTTTTTATGCAGTTTTGAACCTGGCACATTCACAATTTCATTCAATAGTCTTTTTTTGAATTTCGAACACAGAATTTAAAGAAACAAAAGACAATTTGGAGCCTGTTTGTTGATATCAAACAATCGAATACTAAGAAAACTTGGTTTTATTGGTTTACTTGGATTTAATTCTTGAAAAAGTGATTGATATCTTTGGTTTTGCAACAAACATTACTTATTCTTAACATTAAGGTGAGGTTCTATCAATAATCTATGGATACTTCACCTGAAGTCGCCGCCCAAGCTGTGGCACTTATTCAGGCCGGACACAGCCAAAGAAACGTGAGTGCTCAACTTAATTTAAGTCGATCTGCGGTCTGAAATGTTTATCGGAGGTGTCTAGAGACTGGCGGCTTTGTTCATCGCCAAGGAAGGCCACGATCTCGGGTCACAACTGAAAGGCAGGATCGATTCATCGTGACGACCAGCTTGAGAAATCGTCACCTTACCTCCATTGAGATACAAAACCAACTTCGCGACTTCCACGGAGTATCTGTGAGCGCTCGAACTGTTCGGAGAAGGTTAAAAGAACGCGATATGGTACCACACAAGCCAGCTAATGGCCCCAAACTAACGCGAGCCCACCGAACAGCGCGCCTTCATTTCGCACGCAGTCATTTAAATTGGACACAGCAAGATTGGAGCCGTGAACTCTTTTCTGG
The DNA here is from genome assembly GCA_946251885.1 of Cosmia pyralina. NCBI lineage: Eukaryota > Metazoa > Arthropoda > Insecta > Lepidoptera > Noctuidae > Cosmia > Cosmia pyralina. Next base: position 140,148 of record OX276348.1, on the reverse strand, counting down.
TGAGTCTAAAATTGTGTTACATGGTAATGATGGAAGGAAGAAGGTCTACCGACGTAAGGGAGAGCGTTTCGCACAATGCTGCTTTGAAGAGAGGGTTGCTTATGGCGGTGGCTCATGGACTGTCTGGGGCGGTATATCCGCGAGCGGCAAAACTCAACTTGAGGTTGTTACAGGACCACGGCTGCCAACATTAAATGCTGAAAGGTACATTCGTGAGTGCTTAGAACCTCACGTGATACCATACGCGGACTATGTGGGCCCAAATTTCCTTTTTATGCATGATAATGCAAGAGTCCATGCGGCCGGCATCGTCAGGGAATATCTTCGGGATGTGAACATCACAGTTATGGACTGGCCAGCCAGAAGCCCAGACATGAACCCCATTGAGCACATGTGGGACGAGCTAAGAAGACGTGTTAGGGCTCGTCAGCCAGTTGCCCAGACGATGCAGGAGTTGAAAACTGCCATAGAAGAGGAATGGGAGATGATCCCTCAAAATTTCATAGAGCGGTTGATAAACTCTATGCTTAATCGTATGAGAGTTGTGGTAGATGCCCATGGAGGCAACACGCGTTATTAAATTAAACCTTTATTTGATAAAACATGTTTTTTATTCAAAAATCAATTGCCTTTAACAAGGCGCATATCCGACTTGTTAGGCGTAGCTCCATGTCGTATGGTATTCTGAATTCAAATTTAAAACAATACGATTGAAAAAGATGGTAAAATGTATCAGGTTTAAAACTGCATCAACAGTTTTTGTTCAATCTAGCAATCATATTTCGGTAGGGGCCATCGAAACCTAAACTCTAAGGTGGGCCAATAGATGTGTCCAGAAGTGTATATAGTACCATCTGCTAGCAGCAACCGCTTTCAATGGGCCTTAAATTATAGCCGGTTACAATGGACTATATCCGATATAGTCCATTGTATCCATTTAACATACATATTATATATTTATAATAGGTCTTTACCTATGAAATTGCCGTTTTGTATGAAAAAATTTAAACGAATTTTTTTCATGCATTTTTTATTTGTATTAATCGAAGTAATCACCCATGCAATCAATGCATCTTTGCCAACGCAGTGGCAGTTTATTGATGCCCTTCTTAAAGAAATCAGCTGGACGGGAGGCAACAAATTCTGCAAAGGCATTTTGTACTGCCTCTCGGGTATTGAATTTTTTTCCCGCCAAGAAGTTATCCAAATTCTGGAAAAAGTAGTAGTCTGTAGGCGCAAGGTCTGGTGAGTAGGGCGGATGACGGAGAGCTTCCAACCCCAGTTCTTGCAACTTGGAGACCGTCTGCTGTGCAGTATGAGGTCGCGCGTTGTCGTGCAGGAGCAGCGGAGACGAGCGATTGACCAATGCTGGTTGGAGATGTGCCAGCTTCTCCATCATTGTGTTCAGTTCTTCACAGTACACATCTGAAGTAATGCTCATCCCGCTTGGTAAGAAGCTGTGATGAATCACACCGGCGCTAGACCACCAAACAGTGACCATCACTTTTCTAGGGGTAAGTTTTCGTTTAGGGCATTGTTTAGGTGCTGAACCAGGATCCAACCAACTTGCTGAGCGCTTGCGGTTATCAAACAGAATCCATTTTTCATCGCAGGTAACAATGCGGTTCAAAATTCCTTCATTTGTGTGTCTGTTGAGCAGTGCAAGGCACGTCTCGACGCGTACTTCGCGCTGGCGATCATTGAGTTCGTGGGGCACCCATTTGTCAAGCTTTTTTACCTTGCCAATTTGACGCAAATGGACCAATATTGTTTTGACGCTAACGTCGAAAGCTGCTGCTAATTCAGCCATAGATTGTGTATCATCAGCTTCCACAATCGCCTTAAATTCGTCATTGTCGACCAAAGTCTTCGGACGACCGCGAGGTTCATTTTTCAGGTCGAAATTTCCAGAACGGAAGCGAGCAAACCAATAACAAGTGGTGCGTTGGTTTGTAGTGTTAGCTCCGTAAACGTCGTTGATGTTGCGTGCCGCTTGTGCCGCGTTGCTGCCACGACGGTACTCATATTCCATAATTACTCGAATTTTTAACGTATACATGATGACAAAAAAGATTGAAATGCGATGAAAATGTGACACTAATCAATAAACAAATGACTACTTTTGGAAAAAAAATCCATGTTTTTAAAATAAAATTAATTTGAAATTAGAATTCTTAGCCAAACAAAAATTATTTTGATTTGAAATGGCCAGTACTGCAGAACGGCAATTTCATAGGTAAAGACCTAATATTTAACCGTAACAAATATTATTACACTATGATAATGCATAGTTTCACTGTGTTAGTGTGGCGACCTGCGAGGTGTTTTGCTTCTTGTCAACATTGCGCTTCTTCGCGCATCAGATGTTTTGAACGACTCTTCCCCCGTCGCTGCCACCGCACCTCCAACACCTCGCCCCCACCACCCATAGCTCCTTAGTGTCATTACTGCTTAGGTAATAGGTAATACGGGCTGGTATCTGCAACTCCACGTCAATGCGCGTATGGGTGGGGAAATCGATTATTCGATCCACCCCAGGCAGCTCCTCAAAGAAGGCCAGTAGCGCCTTGATATTACTGTCAGTGACATTACTGTTGTCGTTTACTCCGATAGATGTGCACGTTGGTGACGTCATCTGTTGTAGAGAAAAGTAAACAGATACGATCAGTTCGAGTGCGGCATTCAAAATGTTATCGTAGGTGTACAATACAGCATTTTGTCGCGGGCTGCGGACTGGGCACTAATGTACAATACAACAGTTTGTCGCGGGCTGCGGACTGGGCATTAATGTACAATACAGCAGTTTGTCGCGGGCTGCGGACTGGGCACTAATGAATAATGCCTAATGACAATGAAAAATTGTCGCGACATCGGAAGCGTTCCGTGCGAATCGAGTGCTAGCTCGCTTCCGTCCCGCTGCGAGCCCTTTTGTACCTTCATACGACAATTCACAAATATAGGGTGTGATCATACTAACGCACCCAAACTTACAACAAAATTGTTTAATTATTATCCCGCCTAGCCTAGCAGCACTTTTCATCTTCGAACTTGTATTTTGCACCTACTGTGTTGGACAATAACTGCCGTCACTTTATGCCAGACCATGGAAGCACAGATATAGATAGACCTAATATGGAAATATAGAAAAACCCCAAGTGCAGATAACAAATCAAAACTGAGGCAATACACCAAAAGACTAAAAAGATTGTGTTTCTGACCCAACGAGCGCAAAACAATTACAATATTATAAATTCAAGTAATAAAGCAAAAGCTGTATGGCAAACTATTAATGCTGCAAAGCAAAACAGGCCACTAGAATCAATTCCATGTATTCAATTGAATAATAATATCGTGACAAATCCGTATGACCTATCGAATGCATTTATGATTATTTTGTAGATAAGATAACACCCATTAATGCTATACACAAAGGTCAGCACAAGCAATATCTAACATCTAGACTTAACTCAATCTTTATGAAGCCATGTCTGCCAGATGATATAAAACAAATCATAAAAGGTTTAAAAAACACCAATAGTGTAGGTTATGATGGTATTTCCACCAAAATCATTAAGCTGGTAACAGAATGTAACTCACAACCTCTGAGTTACATTCTAAACCTGTCTATTGAAACTGGTGTATACCCTGAAAAATTAAAAGTTGCAATTATTAAACCGATTCATAAAAAATAGAGTAAAGAAAACATGAATAATTATAGGCCCTAATATCAATCTTCTCAAAAGTTTTTGGAAAATATATATTCAATGATTTTTTTTAAATATTTTGAAACCCATAATATTTTAGCTAAAGAACAAAAAGGTTTTAGACAGAACAAAAGTATCAATCTTGCTATATATGATTTTTTGGAAATTATAACGTCCAATGTCGGCAAGCTAGTACAGAGTACCGACCTGCGCCGTCTTTATGGATATGACTCAAGCTTTTGATTACGTGGTGCATGACATATTATTAAATAAGCTTGAGACATACGGCAACATTTTAAAATTAATTGAAACTTACCTCAAAAACCGGACTCAGTATACACAAATTAACAGACTTAATACTAAAACTAAGATGGAGGATACATACCTATCAAAGGGACGTATAATACAATATGGTGTCCCGCAAGGAAGTGTATTGGGTCCATTACTCTTTATATTGTATATTATTGACCTTCCAAATGCGAATTCAAACCTAATGACACTCTTTGCTGACGACAGCACCGTTGCAATTAAGTGTAATGACAGGACATCTTATGAGCATGATATAAGTAGTACCCTAAGTGCAATCATTAAATGGCTAGACATTAATAATCTGAGGGCAAACATAGGTAAAACTAAAATAATCCACTTTAATCAGTGTGTGAATGCAATTACGCCTCAGATTAACTATAAAGATGAGCCTGTATCTGAAGTGCAAACAACAATTTCTTGGTCTTACTGTGGATAGTAAATTAAAATGGAAATCCCATATTGAAACACTATCCAAACAATTAATAAATCAGTATATGCGCTACATGAATTAAAACAGATTTCAAATATCAATACCTTGTTAACTGCCTATCATGGATTAGTTGCTTCAGTCCTGAGGTATGGTGCCATTTTTTGGGGAAATTAAATAAATAAATAAATAAATATAAATATGTTTGGACATATCACACAACGCCATCTAGCCCCAAGCTAAGCAACCTAATGCTTGTGTTATGGTAACGAGATGGCTGATAAACTACTTATATACATTTTTTTTTTTTGTAAATACATACATATTATAGATAGAAAAACACCCAGACTCGGAACAAATACTTGTAGGTCGTACAAATATTTGTTCCGTGCGGGAATCGAACCCGCGACATGCTGCGCAGCAGTCAATCGCTCAACCACTGCGCCAACCGTGTCGTCAAAATTCAACTGATATTGACATAATTTTTAAAGCGCAAAAACGGTGCATAAGGGCTATGTTTGGGCTCCAAAGAACTGAAACCTGTAAACCGTTATTCCAGGAGTACAAAATTCTAACTCTCCCAAGCCTATATATTTATGAGGTCTCAATGTTTGTTAAGATGAATCAAAACTAATTTACATTGGCCTCAGAAGTCAGTAACACGCAACAACGTGACGCATTTCGCCTATATGTGCGCCGTACTTATACCACAAAAGTGTGTTTCACATGGCTCCTGTAATTTTCAATAAGTTACCTAAAGAAATAAGGGTTATGAAAACTGCCTTATTTAAGAAAAATCTAAAGAGCCTTTTGGTAAATAAATGTTACTGTAGAACAATTTTATTATGCATGTATCTTTAAATACGAGTAATTAATCTGTAATAGTTCTAGGAATGACATTGTAATCATTTTATTATTATTATTAAATAAATAAATAATAAATCTGTATTAATATAACTTTAAAAAGGACATTTGATTAATTTAATATCATAAAATATATATTTTTTTCTAATTTTATATTTTTTAATGTCAATCTTAATTTTGATAAACCATGATTGTATACACTTTGCCTTACGGTAGAATCTCTTGAAACATGTACATTTAATAACACCATTTTAACAGTGTTTTCTGCAAAAATAAATAATTTGATTTGATTTGAATTGACCTATCTGGTCTATCTATATAGACTTATCTGGTCTATCTATATCTGAGCAAGGAAGATATATTCAAAAAATCGGAAATTAGCTTCTCACTCCCCTTTTTGAACTGGTCTATTTCTTACAGTTTTATGTAATCTTTGCCTAACACACTGTGAAACTGTGCGACAGAAAGGCCAGCGCCGTGATGACAGTACAGCGAGCTGGTCGCAACGAACAGCTCGGCTTTATACCAGTCATTAATGAGGGAAATAACAACGTTAGATCGTCTGAATCGGGAGGTGCGATATGCAAGCGGCGGGTGTGGGAGGGAGCTCGGCTACATCTACCGGGGTGGGCTGTAATAAATCGTACGCTGTACGTCGAAGATTTACACGACAACGCACGCTGTCGGCTCCCGGGTGTTCCGCCGACACGTGAGATGTCTTCGATGTATCACAACTGCGCAGCCCCGAGGCGGTCGCCACTCGCCGCACACAGCTACATACACGAGAGTCAAACCGTACTAACAGACTTTATTTAAATTCTGCCTCCAAATATTCCAACCTCCAGTCTTAAAAATGAACTGTGAATTTTACATAAGTAAACGAATTTCAAGCATTTTGTTAGTTAATGCCAGTGCTCCAATCATAAAGTAACTGTACTGCTCTGCTACCAACGACAGACAACGAGTAATAGGAACGGAAACTCTACGTCATTTTGTTAGTTAATGCCAGTGCTCCAATCATAAAGTAACTGTACTGCTCTGCTACCAACGACAGACAACGAGTAATAGGAACGGAAACTCTACGTCATTTTGTTAGTTAATGCCAGTGCTCCAACCATAAAGTAACTGTACTGCTCTGCTACCAACGACAGACAACGAGTAATAGGAACGGGAACTCTACGTCATTTTGTTAGTTAATGCCAGTGCTCCAACCATAAAGTAACTGTACTGCTCTGCTACCAACGACAGACAACGAGTAATAGGAACGGGAACTCTACGTCATTTTGTTAGTTAATGCCAGTGCTCCAACCATAAAGTAACTGTACTGCTCTGCTACCAACGACAGACAACGAGTAATAGGAACGGGAACTCTACATCATTTTGTTAGTTAATGCCAGTGCTCCAACCATAAAGTAACTGTACTGCTCTGCTACCAACGACAGACAACGAGTAATAGGAACGGAAACTCTACGTCATTTTGTTAGTTAATGCCAGTGCTCCAACCATAAAGTAACTGTACTGCTCTGCTACCAACGACAGACAACGAGTAATAGGAACGGGAACTCTACGTCATTTTCAACCGACTTCAAAAAGGAGGAGGTTCTCAATTCGGTTGTATTTTTTTTTTTTTTATGTTTGTTACCTCAGAACTCCGTCATTTATGAACCGATTTGGAAAATTCTTTTTTCTTTGAAATTATACACTTCCAGATTGGTCTTATTTTTATCAAAATTCAGTTCTGATGATGGGATCCATGAGGAATTGAGGGAACTCCTCAAAAATTGTAGGCATACATATAGCGATTTTGGTATTTTCATCAACAAATCAAGCATTTGCATTCAGAAAAAAGCATATGGTGAAGTGAACAGATGGCCACGGGAACTTCTCAATGGTAATAAGTATTTCACGGGTGGCGATAAGATATCTCGATTAAAACAGTTAAGCGACTATGACGAAGCTTAACCCGTCGCGCGCTAATTAGCAGACACAATTGAAATTCTATTGTTATCTGTACACATGGTGTGCAATCGACATTTTAAGAGTTAAATAAATGGTTCTGATGAAAATGGTACCATGGAACCGATCTGATGAAGAAGCCGAAAGGTAGGCACCGGAACTCAGTAACAAAACAATGTATTCTAGCCGTGTTTGGGCTTATTGACAAAACTATACTAAAAACATCAAAGATGCTTGGCTTTGTTATGAGAGAGTGTGAAACCTTCAAAAAGCCTAACATTAAAAAAATTATGTACAACGCGCTAGTAAGAAGCCATCTCGAGTATTGCTGTGTGCTCTGCTCACCTAAGTATAAGGTCCACATCAATCGCATCGAACGGCTGCAAAAATGGTTCTTATGGCATCTCACCTATAATAGTAATGTGGGCAAAAAGCTCAAATCGTACCAAGACAAACCCAAGTATTGTAAGATGGTGTCGCTGGAGAAACGCAGGAATATGCTAGATTTGGTTTTCCTTAAGAAGTTGGTAACAGGCTCTTTGAACTGTCCCGATTTGCTCAGTAGGCAATACTGTCCACTGTCTAGAATGTATGCTGCATACAAAGAGCACGAAGTGGACATTGATCTCTTTCACTCATCGGCACCTGCTCTAAAGAAAGCCGCGCTTGCCATCAGTGGCGTAACTATACCGTTCGAGGCCCGTGGCAAATTCATCCGATGCGCCCCTCCCCCTCCCCCCAATATAAAGAAGCTGAACCAACAATAATAGTATTTTTAAATAGTTATGTAGGTAACTTAAATAAATTAAAAAAAATATATATATATATAAAATATAGTATTTTTAAATTTATTAATGTATGTATATGTTGTATATGTATATGGTACACCACGGACTACCTACAGAATTGTCTCTCCTTGTCCCCATACTCCATCCAAAGGTTGTCTGTAAAAGATCGCTTTTAGCGATAAGACCGCCCATTGTGTCACTCATATGTAAAATTTCAACATTGTAAAATTGTAACCAGTAATTTAAATGGTGTGCATAATAAAGAGTATTCTATTCTATTCTATTCTATAAATTAAAGACAAAACAATTTTTTTTTTACTAAATGTGTAATAAATGTTCACGCGGTTCGGTTGTGGAATTCACTTCCGCCTGACATTAGGGACTGCCAAACAATTGCAGTATTTAAAAGAAGAGTGAAAGAACACTATCTTTCCACTTCGTCATAGTTGTTAGTTATTTTAGTGTATTTATTTTAGTAGTATGTATGTATTTAGGTATTTATTATATGTTTTATTTAATGAGTTAATTGTTTTGGATTGTATGTATTTTATTTTCTCTTCTACTCTTACACACGTTGTCTACATCTCTTTTTATCCTCTGTCCTATCGCAGGTATGCTGGAAGAGATTTCTTTTGAAATAAGCATCACCTTTGTTCGTATTTTTCTGTTCCTTTCTGTTTGTCTGTTTATTTGTGTGTACATAAATGGTTAAATAAATAATAATAATAAAATAAATGTTGGGAGTTGGGATTCTCCTCTGACCGTGGGCCCCTTCCGGCTGGAGCCTCGTGGCATTTTGCCGACTTGCCACCCTGTAATTACGCCACTGCTTGCCATTTAATGTATGTCTCTAGTCTAAAATCAAAAATCAAATATTAATCTAATTTTATACAATAATTATCAAAAATGAAATGTAATCATAATTAATTTAATTTATGTAATCTGTTGTTATCAACTTAATAATTTATAATTTATTTTTTGTCTAAATTATGTAATTCTTGTTTCCAATATTTTAATTGATTTGTGTTATTATCTGCGCATAATGTAGTGCATGCTGAGCTCTTCTATAAGTAATGAGGCGCTTAGAGTTAACTCTAAGCGCCTCATTACTATTACTTTACAATTTGTGCATCGCAAACTTAAGTTTGCGATGCACAAATTGTAAAGTAATAGTGTATTCATTGTTGAAGAGCCTATAAATAAATAAATTGGAATTGTTATGAGGTGCACTTTGGCTATAAATGATTTTAGAAAGAAAAAGAAAGAAAGAAGGAAAGAAAGAAAGGAAGAAAGATTTTAATGGTAATTATATGCTGCTTCAAATTGAGCTACTTGAGTTGTATGTTATGTGTGGCCTCGATTGTCAGAAGTCAGATTTCGTAGCCTCGTTATCTCCGTCAACATAAAACTACGCCTTCCAAACTTCTGACACGGCTTAGCGCTTCGTATATTTGGCTTTTTGCTAAGTTTTTATTTGAGATGGTTGCATAATATATAAATATCTTCAAGTTCTGATGAGTGGCTTTTGAGTTAGCTTTAATCATTTAATACGTATTTTTCCCACATAGTCTATGTGAATGCTGCTCTAATTTATTTTGCAGAGTGGTATTCGATGTGTAGGGTAGGCACCACTAAAAAGTGAAAACGAGTGAAGTGAAAGTGAGTAAAATAAAAACTTTAAAAAAAAAAAAATACAACCGACTCCCAAAAAAAAACACTACAAAGTGAAAAATAACGAGAAAGAAGTCGGTGGCAAAAAATGAAACTAAAAAGAAACCAAAGACACCGACTTCCGAAATTAAAGTTATTTTTCACTTTGTGGAGTCGGTTGTATTTTTTTTGTAAAAAGTTTTTTGTTAGTTAATGTCAGTGCTCCAATCATAAAGTAACTGTACTGCTCTGCTACCAACGACAGACAACGAGTAATAGGAACGGAAACTCTACGTCATTTTGTTAGTTAATGCCAGTGCTCCAACCATAAAGTAACTGTACTGCTCTGCTACCAACGACAGACAACGAGTAATAGGAACGGGAACTCTACGTCATTTTGTTAGTTAATGTCAGTGCTCCAATCATAAAGTAACTGTACTGCTCTGCTACCAACGACAGACAACGAGTAATAGGAACGGAAACTCTACGTCATTTTGTTAGTTAATGCCAGTGCTCCAACCATGAAGTAACTGTACTGCTCTGCTACCAACGACAGACAACGAGTAATAGGAACGGAAACTCTACGTCATTTTGTTAGTTAATGTCAGTGCTCCAATCATAAAGTAACTGTACTGCTCTGCTACCAACGACAGACAACGAGTAATAGGAACGGAAACTCTACGTCATTTTGTTAGTTAATGCCAGTGCTCCAACCATAAAATAACTGTACTGCTCTGCTACCAACGACAGACAACGAGTAATAGGAACGGAAACTCTACGTCATTTTGTTAGTTAATGCCAGTGCTCCAACCATAAAGTAACTGTACTGCTCTGCTACCAACGACAGACAACGAGTAATAGGAACGGGAACTCTACGTCATTTTGTTAGTTAATGTCAGTGCTCCAATCATAAAGTAACTGTACTGCTCTGCTACCAACGACAGACAACGAGTAATAGGAACGGAAACTCTACGTCATTTTGTTAGTTAATGCCAGTGCTCCAACCATAAAGTAACTGTACTGCTCTGCTACCAACGACAGACAACGAGTAATAGGAACGGAAACTCTACGTCATTTTGTTAGTTAATGTCAGTGCTCCAATCATAAAGTAACTGTACTGCTCTGCTACCAACGACAGACAACGAGTAATAGGAACGGAAACTCTACGTCATTTTGTTAGTTAATGCCAGTGCTCCAACCATAAAGTAACTGTACTGCTCTGCTACCAACGACAGACAACGAGTAATAGGAACGGGAACTCTACATCATTTTGTTAGTTAATGCCAGTGCTCCAACCATAAAGTAACTGTACTGCTCTGCTACCAACGACAGACAACGAGTAATAGGAACGGAAACTCTACGTCATTTTGTTAGTTAATGCCAGTGCTCCAACCATAAAGTAACTGTACTGCTCTGCTACCAACGACAGACAACGAGTAATAGGAACGGGAACTCTACGTCATTTTGTTAGTTAATGTCAGTGCTCCAATCATAAAGTAACTGTACTGCTCTGCTACCAACGACAGACAACGAGTAATAGGAACGGAAACTCTACGTCATTTTGTTAGTTAATGCCAGTGCTCCAACCATAAAGTAACTGTACTGCTCTGCTACCAACGACAGACAACGAGTAATAGGAACGGAAACTCTACGTCATTTTGTTAGTTAATGTCAGTGCTCCAATCATAAAGTAACTGTACTGCTCTGCTACCAACGACAGACAACGAGTAATAGGAACGGAAACTCTACGTCATTTTGTTAGTTAATGCCAGTGCTCCAACCATAAAGTAACTGTACTGCTCTGCTACCAACGACAGACAACGAGTAATAGGAACGGAAACTCTACGTCATTTTGTTAGTTAATGCCAGTGCTCCAACCATAAAGTAACTGTACTGCTCTGCTACCAACGACAGACAACGAGTAATAGGAACGGGAACTCTACGTCATTTTGTTAGTTAATGTCAGTGCTCCAATCATAAAGTAACTGTACTGCTCTGCTACCAACGACAGACAACGAGTAATAGGAACGGAAACTCTACGTCATTTTGTTAGTTAATGCCAGTGCTCCAACCATAAAGTAACTGTACTGCTCTGCTACCAACGACAGACAACGAGTAATAGGAACGGGAACTCTACGTCATTTTGTTAGTTAATGTCAGTGCTCCAATCATAAAGTAACTGTACTGCTCTGCTACCAACGACAGACAACGAGTAATAGGAACGGAAACTCTACGTCATTTTGTTAGTTAATGCCAGTGCTCCAACCATAAAGTAACTGTACTGCTCTGCTACCAACGACAGACAACGAGTAATAGGAACGGAAACTCTACGTCATTTTGTTAGTTAATGTCAGTGCTCCAATCATAAAGTAACTGTACTGCTCTGCTACCAACGACAGACAACGAGTAATAGGAACGGAAACTCTACGTCATTTTGTTAGTTAATGCCAGTGCTCCAACCATAAAGTAACTGTACTGCTCTGCTACCAACGACAGACAACGAGTAATAGGAACGGGAACTCTACATCATTTTGTTAGTTAATGCCAGTGCTCCAACCATAAAGTAACTGTACTGCTCTGCTACCAACGACAGACAACGAGTAATAGGAACGGAAACTCTACGTCATTTTGTTAGTTAATGCCAGTGCTCCAACCATAAAGTAACTGTACTGCTCTGCTACCAACGACAGACAACGAGTAATAGGAACGGGAACTCTACGTCATTTTGTTAGTTCATGTCAGTGCTCCAATCATAAAGTAACTGTACTGCTCTGCTACCAACGACAGACAACGAGTAATAGGAACGGAAACTCTACGTCATTTTGTTAGTTAATGCCAGTGCTCCAACCATAAAGTAACTGTACTGCTCTGCTACCAACGACAGACAACGAGTAATAGGAACGGAAACTCTACGTCATTTTGTTAGTTAATGTCAGTGCTCCAATCATAAAGTAACTGTACTGCTCTGCTACCAACGACAGACAACGAGTAATAGGAACGGAAACTCTACGTCATTTTGTTAGTTAATGCCAGTGCTCCAACCATAAAGTAACTGTACTGCTCTGCTACCAACGACAGACAACGAGTAATAGGAACGGGAACTCTACGTCATTTAACGACTTCGAGTTGAGTGAACTTAGAAATCCTTCTCAGATTATTAATTGCGACGTTACCGAGTTTTGAACGATCTGAGATGCCCAGTTGTGTCCTTATTAGAACATACCTTTGCATTTTTCAAGCGGGAAAATAAGCGACGGAAAGTTCAGCGAGTTCACGCCAGCAATGCTTTTTAACCGACTTCAAAAAAGGAGGAGGTTCTCAGTTTGTCGGAATCTTTTTTAATTCATCACGGGTTGCGATTCGATTAGGTACTTACTTTAATAATGGTTGCTAGGCCATTTATGCTTGTACTTACCAGGAGAACTCCTCAACAATTAACGTCCCTGCGTCGGGAAAAACAATATTTTGTAAAAGGTGATGAGCAGTTGATATTAGGCTATTGTAACTTAGATAAATTACAAACTGATCCACTAAAAAGTGAAAAATAAAAAAACTTTTTCCAAACAAAAACAACCGACTTCCAAATAAAACACTACAATGTGAAAAAATAACTCTAATTTCGGAAGTCGGTGACAGAAAACTAAAATACAGATCCTAAGACACCGACTTCCGAAATTAAAGTTATTTTTCACATTTTGTTGTTTGTTTTGGATTTTTTTTTTTTATTACATTATTTTCGATTGGTGTCTCGCTCCGCAGTAATAAAACAGCAGTGTTCGTTCCGGACCGATGCGGAACTCGTGAAGGGAGCAGGCTGCGTGACGTGTTCAAGACGCTGCTGGCTGCACGCGTGCCGCGGCTCGCAGCGCCGGCTCGTAACGCACGCGCCGCGTCGCATTTAGGTCAGGGGCGGGTCGTACCCCTCCTCTCCCCCGTGACTCCCACCCATCAGAGGGAGTGAGGGGGGGCGCGATCTTGTCGCGACACTCCCGGAAGTCGCGCGAAATGACCCACTGCCAGCCATCCTTCTTACCTTCGCCTTGAATTACTTACCGATACCGAGCAGGGCGGCGGCGGCGTGACGGCGGCGGCGCACGGTTTATAAAATGACCTGAAAAACTGACATCCAGAGTAAAATAGCCGCATATGCCAATTTTACACCAAATAAAAGTTTTGACATGAAACGTCTTTCATTTCTTCTTTGTTATTAGGTTGTAACGAATCTATTGTTCTAATAAAATAAAAGGGGAATAGACACGTAAACAAAATATAATTTAGGAAAATAAGATAAGAAATACAAATTATAGTAAAAAACACTTCCCTACCTAACACACACTCTCAGATTTTTAATAACACTAAACCCTCCTTTTGGGCTTCGCTGCAGTCGGTTAAAAAGTTGAAGTACGGCACCAGGGCAGGCCAGATATCAGGCCTCGTCAGCGCTGAGGCCTGATAAATCCAAAGAAGCACGCATGGGTTGGTATCGTCAGCACGGAGACCCCGAGTCCATCAGTAGGTTAGTTTGACTTCTTGTCACGGAGATGTTTCCCTCACGGAATTCAGGATCGAAAAAAGCCTCAGAATGTGGTAGTCCTCGCTTATAAAGCCTCGTCTCGTATCAAAGTTTTACACCACGTTCTCTTTTAGAGTTTTACCAGTTTTGAAGTCTTTCTTTAAAAAAAAAATGCCACTTGTATTCATTCAAGAACCTCTTCGCTGAATTCTGAGAGCGTGTCAATTATTTTTATAAATCTAATTTAGGATACAGTTAAAACAAAAAGTAAACAAGTAGTAGTAGTTGTAGTTCGTAAAGAATCATAATTATCTATAAAATACAATATTTGGGCTAACAAATTCATAAAAATAATTAAAATTATATAAATCAAAAGTAATCTTCGTAGACTAAACTAGTAAAAATGTCTATGAGAGAAAACTTGGAAGAAAAAGTAATGACAGTTTGACAGCCTGACGTAAGTGTCATAACAATAAAAATTAAAGAAAATAAATCGTTTTAGACCGATGCGCAAAATATTAATGCAAAATCATAGAAGTATGATATATACATGTATTAATGAATGCAAAGTGTAAGTATATGATGTAAAATGTCTGTAGTACGTAGATACTATAAGGTGTCGCCTAGTGTCGGAGAGATCGGGCATTACAGCACCAAGTAAATACAAGCAGAGATACAACAGAAACGGAACAGATCTTAAGTTATAGCGATTTTATAGAAACCATAGAAAAACATGTAAACAAATTATATTAGCAGTTTGGAACAATACTGTCACGAGTGTCTCTTGCTTTTTAACCGACTTCAAAAAAAAGCAGGAGGTTCTATGTTCGACTGTATAATAATCACAATAATATATATATATATATATATATATCTATATATTTTGACGACACGGTTGGCGCAGTGGTAGAGCGATTGACTGCTGCGCAGCATGTCGCGGGTTCGATTCCCGCACGGAACAAATATTTGTACGACTTACAAGTATTTGTTCCGAGTCTGGGTGTTTTTCTATCTATAATATGTATGTATTTACAAAAAAAAAAAAAAAAAAAATGTATATAAGTAGTGTATCAGCCATCTCGTTACCATAACACAAGCATTAGGTTGCTTAGCTTGGGGCTAGATGGCGTTGTGTGATATGTCCAAACATAAAAAAAAAAAAAAAAATATATATATATTAATATAAATATTAGGTTGGGGAAAAAGTCTTTTCGCATTATAGTATGTATGAACTTAAAATAAAATATCTTTGGCTATACTATTTGTATCTGGCTGGTTTTGGTATCATTGAAAATTTAAATTTTAAAGAACATAATTCCAAATTCAAATTAGGAAAAATTGTGATTTTCATTTGTTTTTCGTACTGTCAAGATGAGTGAATCTAATGAAGAAATTCGATACATTTTAAAAGTTTACTACAAAAAAGGTAAAAATGCAACGCAAGCCGCGAAAAAAATTTGCGATGTTTATGGACCCAGTGCAGTGTCTGTGAGAGTAGCACAAATTTGTTTTAAGCGTTTGCAATCCGGAAATTTTGATGCCAAAGATGCACGACGCTCTGGTCGCCCTATTACGGATAAAATGGATGCCATTTTTGAAATAGTGGAGCAAGATCGGCATATCTGTAGTTACAACGTAGCTGAAGAACTGGGAATTGACCACAAAACAGTTTTGGCGCATTTGAATAAAACTGGGTACACAAAAAAGCTCGATATTTGGGTACCTCACGAGCTCACTGAAAGAAACCTAATGAACCGTGTACTCATTTGTGATTCTTTATTACGACGTAATGAAACCGAACCATTTTGCAGAAGCTACTAACTGGTGATGAAAAGTGGATCACGTACGACAAGAACGTGCGAAAAAGGTCGTGGTCAAAGGCCGGTCAGGCTTCACAGACTGTGGCGAAACCCATGTTAACTCGCAACAAGGTGATGCTGTGTGTGTGGTTGGATTGGAAGGGCATTATTAATTATGAGCTGTTACCACCAGGCACGACCATCGATTCTGAACTCTACTGCGAACAACTGATGAGATTAAAGCAAGAAGTTGAGAGAAAGCGGCCGGAATTAATCAACAGAACGGGTGTGGTTTTTCATCATGATAACGCTAGACCTCACACATCTTTAGCCACTCAGCAAAAATTAAGAGAGTTTGGCTGGGAGGTGTTAATGCATCCGCCGTATAGTCCTGACCTTGCACCTTCAGATTTCCACCTGTTTCGGTCTCTTCTGATTCTTTGGGCAGTGTCAGGTTAACATCACGAGAGGACTGCCAAAACCACTTGTCGCGGTATTTTGATCAGAAATCCCAAAATTTCTATACCAATGGGATCATGTCCCTACCTACAAGATGGCAAAAAGTTATCGAACAAAATGGTACCTACATACTTTAGATAAATGTAAATAATGTATATTAAAAAATGTTTTGAATTTTCTTAAAAAATGCGAAGAAACTTTTTCCCTAACCTATTATATATATATCACAATGTATAATAATCGACACCGTTACTACTTTGATTGCTACCCACATCTTGCTCTAATGAATTAAGTCTGTCTTGCATAGGGCATTGTCATAAAGGTGAAAAACTTAAATTAATATTGAAGTTTCTATTGTCTTCTTCACTTACATAAATTTATCTAAATAAGTAGAATATTTTTTGTAACTGCTTTTCCTACTCCTATGTTTTATGCATGCCGTGGCAGCCTTTAATTAAGGCTACACTATGAAATGTGAAAATAACATGCCTATTAAAACATGTATTTTTTTAGTGTATGCTTTGTTGGTTGTCCAATAAATAAATAAATACGGGTCAAGAGTTTGTTGCAAATCTGGTGTACGGTCCCGCGTCCTGCTGCCTCTACTGGTTTTACTTTTACTCAGTTGGGGCATTCTGCTCGTACAATATTCGAACCGCAGAACGTACCCGTGGAGGTCACTACACTCACTACTATAAAGAATAAACTAAAATGCAATAACTCGTCAGAATGCCAAATCTCAGTGTGGATAGCTATGAGAGCTATCCCACTTCTGATGTAAGCAGAGTGAACAAGTTTGAATTACAAAAAAAAGATAACGACTACAAAATAAAACTTATAATTCTTTTAAGCAAATAATTTACAAAAATAAATCTGCTATCTTCTATTCAAATTCAAATTCAAATATTTTAATTCAGATAAATCCATATAATGTTAGTAGTAGTATAACTTAGCCTAATGTTATTATTAAATTGAAATAATATAAAATTAAACCACACCTGACCAAACAAACCAGTGCACCACTGAACGAGTAGTTCAATGGTGCACCAGCCTACCCGGACAAGTGTGTCTGAACTCTTACCCACCCTCTTATGAGGGGAGAGTCCCACCGATCAGAAAATACATTCAGGATGCCGTTGGGGGAGGAGCGCAAGCGCGCCATCATGGAAGCGCATCGCTTTCGCATATCTATATGTGGAGGCTTGTTATTAGCTATTTTTTTTATATTACATTCTCTGTATTATTGGTTTGTTAGTCTGTAAGCCTTCTTTAAAATAAATAAATAAATAATAAATATAAAACAAGTAACCTAATACGCCTAGCTAAAACCCGTCCTAACACTCGAAGCGCCCAAAATGAAATGACCGAGGAAATGCGCTCGCCGCTGCAGCTGTCCGTCTGCCCCACTCTTGCGCCTCGTGACCTCATTCAGCCGCCACGTCTGCCGTCGCAGGATTCTCCGCTAACAATAGATTTATTTAGCCAATTAAATTCACTAGTGCAACAAACATACAGCGCCATCTAGTGTAATTTATGCAAAGCACTACGATGAGCGCCTTCATAGACTCGAAGATAACAACTACAGACGGCTACGTGTAGATATTGTACACACACATGTCAACTGTCCGCCTTTATAAGCAGAGCTGTCTTCGAACAATTCGACATTCACTAACTAGAGGTTCAGACTTCGATAGCCCCGCAGCCTTCTCTGTTTCCTAAGTAAGCCTGGTTCCTGTTCGATAGCCCCGCAGTCTTCAGGAACCAGACAGCTAGGGGAGGTTTGATTGGCGATAACCCCGCAGTCCTTTTCATACCTTAACTTAGGGTCGCCACATGGTAAATTAATTATTGTAGCGTGTAACATAGTTTAAGTTAAAGTTGTCAATAAATTATCATCAAGTTCAACGGGGGCTTTATTTTCACAACCTGCAACCCTACATTAGGAAGTTTATACGTCCGTCGTCTATGTACGAGAAGTAAAGTAATATTTTAGTGGGTAGGATTGGCAGTCATATTTAACTGTTCAATTTGAATTTAAAATAAACATTTTAAGGTTTACGATAGCCTTGCGTCGACATAATATAACATTAAGAATTCATTAAAATATTACAATTAAACAAACATTACAAAAGTCATCAACAACATTATAAATTACAATTTTATCATCAATAATTTTTTCATCTTAGTCTAAATTTAGGTTTAGGTCCGGAGTGCTCAATATGCAGCCTGGTCCAGCACCGCATTATTGGGCGATCCAGATCCAGATCCATCCTCTATGCAAACAGCTCAAGGTAGCTGTTGGAACTGCCACGTATGCGGCACTGGTACTCAGCTGCATTCTGTTATATAGTTGGGAAAAGACTAGGCCCATCAATGTTGACTGACTAAAATAAATAAGTCACTTATGGGAGCCAGCGACACCCACACGCTCGCGTGTATTAAATTATTATTTATTTCTTGCTTCAGTTACAGAATATATGTTTACCCCTCATGTTTTATTTCGTAATATCCCTACGCCAAGTTTAGCGATGATGAAGTGATGGCTCTGTGGCATCCGGACGCATGGACTGATGATGGACGGATGGAAGGGTTCCGTTTTTGCCATTTGGCTACGGAGCCTTAAAAGCGATCAAAAACAAAACAAACACTTAGGCTATGCAGTGCTCCACTGACGGCCAGTACTGACGTCTGTTGTACGCAGCTACAAAATATTTCATTGCACCTAAACCATAAGAGTCGACCGCATGTCCTCATCCCTTCACAGTTACCTTCTGCGGCTGAGCTCGTCGGCTTCTCCCTAGTAACGGCTTGGTGGTTCTCCGTTGCTAACTTGTAACATGCTTCAAAGTCAGTTTTGAAAAGATCGAAACATCAAACGGCTTTCAATAGCAGCTGCTCCAATATTTAAAAAAAGCTGGTAATAAGTAATACCAAAATGTAGCTTAGTATTTATGTAATGGTGCCCGAGATACAGGCTGTGCCTAGTTCGGGACCAACACTGAACGATACCTCCATATTGTGTTCATTTTGGAATGTTGATATAAACGACTTTATTTTAAGGCCTCAAAATCCGGCCGGCCGGCCTTCAAAGCTAGAGTGAACAGGCAAGTTCTTTAGTTTTAGCGGAGTCTCCTAATACAGGCATTTTTTGCTTAAAGGGAGGCTCCAAACACGTCTTAGTTTATAATATGTTAATTGTGCCAATAAACAATTTGAATTTGAATTTGAAGTTCTGAACCTCATCCATGGCTTCCATCTGATCTGACGGGAGCGTGCTCAAGAGCAGGACACTCACTAATAAAAAAATTCGCTAGTCTGAACTAGCGACTACGTAGACTTGCGTCTAGGAGGTGACCTGTCGCGTGTCTAGTGAACTGAATAGTCCTGCGCATCATAGTAACGTGTAGCGGGTGTATCGGGTGGCTCACAGCGGATACTTAGCCGGCGACACTACGCTCATATCTTAGAGCCAACTATTTTCGGCACTACGTACCACGTCGTCGGTGATAAGAGCCGCGATGTATGCGGGGCGGCGGGGACGGGGGCGGGGGCGCGTCCGGAGCTAGCCGTCGATAAACGACCCTCGCGTCGTGTTACGACACTTCAGATTACCGGCGGGAGCTTTATCTGCTGGTGTAAACGAGCGCGAGCGCCAGCCAGCACTAGCTGCTCTCCTGAGTCGTCATTACTTCAGTCGCTATCTGTTACTGACATTAGTA
Source organism: Cosmia pyralina (assembly GCA_946251885.1). NCBI lineage: Eukaryota > Metazoa > Arthropoda > Insecta > Lepidoptera > Noctuidae > Cosmia > Cosmia pyralina. Next base: position 119,960 of record OX276348.1, on the reverse strand, counting down.
TCATTTTATCAGCTCGACGACTAAACAAATAACAGTGGTGGGTAATTGCACAATTTATAATGTACATACATAAAAGTGCTTTCTTTCTCGTTGAGTGTCACGTGAGGCTGGGCGTTCGAGTTCCGGAGGCGAGCGGCGAGCGGTCTGCGCGCAGTGATCGCGCCAGCAACGCCTGCTGCCACCACCGCCATGGAAGCGAATGGTCTCGAACTTTTATTAGCGAGCAATCAGGCTGTTAGGAGCGATCACCACCAGTTTTCTTTCCACTTTCAAATTAGCGAGAAGAGAATATCTGCATCCACATGTGTGCAACATGGTGCTAATTCAACCGCACTCAGAGTAATGCGCCACATAGCTAAAATCCTGACAGCATACTAATTTGTTGGACGTAGTATTTCATCATGTGCTACGTCGTACCACGAGTCATGTGTTACGTCGTAGCACACGTCATGTGCTACGTCGTAGCACACGTCATTAGCTACGTCGTAGCACACGTCATGTGCTACGACGTCGCACTCGTCATGTACTCATGTGCTACGACATAGCACTCGTCGAGTGCTACGACGTGGCACTCGTCGTGTGCTATGACGTAGCACCCGTGTATACACGTATGTTAATTTCTTCCCTCATAACTTCTAAACTCCTTATCATAATTTGACAAAAGGAGTATAAGGAAACGTCTTGATCGTCCGCTAGTTATAGGCTATGTGACGTGACAGTAAATTGAATATGGCGCCCTCTGGAGGACATAAAGTCACGACCTAAAAAAAAATTTTTTTTTATTGATGGCGTGTTGGGTGTCATATGAAAAGGCTTAATTAGCATATTTCAAAAATTTACATATTGTTAGCTATTGCTCCCGGCTTTGCTTGCATTCACCCGATAATTGGGAATAATTTCTATAAAATTACGCCTCAGATGTGAGTCAAACATATTTTCACTCCAAACCTACCCAAAATACATGGGTAATAATTATTATTCTTTAAAAATGTAAAGTGGCTCTGCTAATACTTTAACACGAAGATATTACCCCAAAATAAATTAAATAAAAAGTAAGTTTAAAAACTAGGTGCATGCAAGCAAAGCCGCGAGCAATACTCGCGGCTTTGCTTGCATGCACCCGATAATTGGGAATAATTTTTAAAATCACACCTCAGATGTGAGCCTAACATAATTTTCTCTCCAAACCTACCAAAGACATAATTATATAGGGTGACTGGTAATTATTGACCGATACTTAAACACATGATTGTACTCATGATAACAAGCAACTTTTACTATGGGACCAAACCTGAAATCGCGAAAAAAAAATCAGCTGTTCCCTACATAACTCGTCAAAATGTGTCGTGGAGCAGCTGATTTATTTTTAAACACATGATTGTATTAATGATAGCAAAAATCATACGTGTCGAAATGAGAACCTCCTCCTTTTTTTTTAGGAAATGTTAAGAACATTTTTCTAAAACTACCATGTTTCTGGCAAATAAATATTCTATTTTATTCTATTCTAAGGGTTCCGTTTTTTCCCTTTTGAGGTACGGAACCCTAAAAATGAAACTTTAGAGAGCCCGACTCGCACTTTACCAGTATCGGAGTCGATAACACAAAATAAAAACCATAACATACTCGTAAAACTCTATTTCTACGTAGTTTATTCAAAATCGAAGATAATGTAACCTGTGGACACTCGTTTGCAATCCTGAAACTGAAACTTTCTCAAGTATTACTGATACGACGTCAACCAATTCAAAATTGCGTTTGCTCATAAACGGTAATAAGTGTGCATTCGTTTTAGCTCGCGGCACGTAAACACTGTGTACGTACAAGTAGAGGTGTGGCGAGTGCGTGGCGAGTGTGTGGTGGTGCGTGGCATCGCGCGGCGGCGCGCGGCGGCGGGCGTAGTGGAGACGCGAGTGCGGCGGCGCGGGCGGCTGTTCCCGGCGCGCCCCACCACGCGCGCGGCAGTCCCCGGCGCGCCCCCGCCACGCGCGCACGCCTGCTCGCCGCGCCGCTCCCCCGCCCGCGTGAGCCAGCATGCCCGGCGCCCGAGCCGCGGCCGCGTGACCCGTGTCGAGCCTTTAGAACACTGTGTCCACTAATAATGAATTAACGTTTGGACTCGCTCACCAAAAACTTTCGTGAAGGATCCGCTTCGTCCCGATCTGGTAAATGTCGATTGTTACATTTGGGTTAACGGATAGTGTTAAGAAAGGCGCGTGACTGCCGTGACTGCTGCAGCCTGCGCGACTGCACGAGCGCGCGTGCTGCCTGCGCGCGTGCTGCCTGCGCGCGTGCCTTGTGCCTGCTTGCTGCCTGCTGGCTGCCTGCTCGCCACCGCGCCTGCTGCTTGACATCTCCAAATCTTGATCACTAATCGAGTGCTAAAAGTGTTTAACTGAGAGTATTTCAGTGAAACAGAATTATTATGATAATAATAATTGTGAATGTCGCATCTTCGTCGTAAAGCAACAAACGGTGGTGTAACAGTATAGTGGTTCAGCAGCCTCAGGGTTGGGGACTGGACAGGACTGCCGCCATGACTGAAACCTGAGTATCAATCGTGGAGCTGCTTTCAATGCAACGCAACGTCTGAAGGTGGTGGTAAAGAAATGTAAGAAGAACGTACAGTCTGCATTAGCGATGAGTGTAGTGCGCGCTACGCGGGATCTCCTGGCCAGGCCGCGTCAATCACGCACTGGTGGCGTCGCCTGCCGCCTCATTAGCGATGAGTGTAGTGCGCGCTACGCGGGATTTCCTGGCCAGGCCGCGTCAATCACGCACTGGTGGCGTCGCCTGCCGCCTCATTAGCAATGAGTGTAGTGCGCGCTACGCGGGATCTCCTGGCCAGGCCGCGGCGATCACGCACTGGTGGCGTCGCCTGCCGCCTCATTAGCGATGAGTGTAGTGCGCGCTACGCGGGATCTCCTGGCCAGGCCGCGTCAATCACGCACTGGTGGCGTCGCCTGCCGCCTCATTAGCGATGAGTGTAGTGCGCGCTACGCGGGATCTCCTGGCCAGGCCGCGGCGATCACGCACTGGTGGCGTCGCCTGCCGCCTCATTAGCGATGAGTGTAGTGCGCGCTACGCGGGATCTCCTGGCCAGGCCGCGGCGATCACGCACTGGTGGTGTTGCCTGCCGCCTCATTAGCGATGAGTGTAGTGCGCGCTACGCGGGATCTCCTAGCCAGGCCGCGGCGATCACGCACTGGTGGCGTCGCCTGCCGCCTCATTAGCGATGAGTGTAGTGCGCGCTACGCGGGATCTCCTGGCCAGGCCGCGGCGATCACGCACTGGTGGCGTCGCCTGCCGCCTCATTAGCGATGAGTGTAGTGCGCGCTACGCGGGATCTCCTGGCCAGGCCGCGGCAATCACGCACTGGTGGCGTCGCCTGCCGCCTCATTAGCGATGAGTGTAGTGCGCGCTACGCGGGATCTCCTGGCCAGGCCGCGGCGATCACGCACTGGTGGCGTCGCCTGCCGCCTCATTAGCGATGAGTGTAGTGCGCGCTACGCGGGATCTCCTGGCCAGGCCGCGGCGATCACGCACTGGTGGTGTTGCCTGCCGCCTCATTAGCGATGAGTGTAGTGCGCGCTACGCGGGATCTCCTGGCCAGGCCGCGGCGATCACGCACTGGTGGCGTCGCCTGCCGCCTCATTAGCGATGAGTGTAGTGCGCGCTACGCGGGATCTCCTGGCCAGGCCGCGGCAATCACGCACTGGTGGCGTCGCCTGCCGCCTCATTAGCGATGAGTGTAGTGCGCGCTACGCGGGATCTCCTGGCCAGGCCGCGGCGATCACGCACTGGTGGCGTTGCCACCATTAGATAGATATTAAAAAAAAACAAAATGGCGTATTTTTGGCGCTAAATTGTAATTCGTTAATAAAAAAAAATAACCAAACCTATCAAGTAGGGTATCAAAGTGAAGGAAATTAAAAGGAGATTACAAAAATATATCAAAAAAAAAATAAAAAAACTTTATTCAGTTCAGAAAAAAAAAACACGGTAAGTACAATAAATACAAATTGTCTGGAGCCCATTTAAGTCATATGTTTAAATTTAATTAGGAATAATAAATTGGCATTCAATGCATTCAAATGGATGTATTTATATTTTTTGCTAGCGTAACCTCGTAGGTATTACGCATTTTTACCCGGTATATCATAGCATAAATTGAAAATATTATTGAAATATTTCGCAAATCACCGCGTCTCACGCGAACACTTAGTCAATCAGTTTCAATGACCCTAACAAGGTTCAATTCTTGTCGCAATTTCAATACACGAAAAATATTATGTAATGTAATGTGTTTCACCTCGGTCTACGATTAAGTTCCTATTAACTTACTTGGCAGATAATTTCATATTATACAAACTCTGTTCCATTTTTGAATTTATTCGGTGAGTAGTGGCTATTCGGACAGACATCATCGGCGGTCGTGTTTCTGTACGCATTTTTTCAGTGGGAAACTAATTACAAGTTTAGTATCTAATATTTTTTTTATTGATATTCTCAAATAATATCCTCTGTACATATTCTTGTCAAACCTTTTCTTTATTATAGTTGTTGCTATTCAAAAACATTAGGTAATCATTACATTTGATGGTTACCGTTCTAATAAATTCCATAAGATTAGTTGTTACTTCAGTTTCTTAATAATATTTAGGTACTAGCTCGTACCTGTAAAACAAAAGGAAAAGAAAAAAAAAGTACTAGAAATCTTAAAACTATCTACCTACTCCCACAAGTCTCTGCCTTTATCTAATTAATAATAGGCTCTACTTTATCTACTTTAATATTATTCGTTAATTTTATTTGAACATAATATATATTTTACATAATCTAGTTTTAAAATAATATACCCAAATAATAGGTCTTTACCTATGAAATTGCCGTTTTGTATGAAAAAATTTAAACGGAATTTCTTTCATGCATTTTTTATTTGTATTAATCGAAGTAATCACCCATGCAATCAATGCATGCAATCAATCAAAAAAGGTTCCGACGAATTGACAATCTGTTCCTTTTTTAGAAGTTGACACTACGTGCTTACTCAGACGTACCGCCTACTCTTTATGACACACAAAATATGCAACACACACAAGGCTCTGTATCACGAGCATGCTGCACGCTGCCCGCTAGCCGGAACAACCCAAATCAGATTCCAAATTCCAAACATTTTATTTCACACTAACTTCTGCACGCAACTTCGTCCGCGTGTTTCTTGTGTGTTTCCCCCTCCCTCGACCCACCCCGTCACATCGCATCGCATCGCCTGCCCGCGCTATTACCTCTGACTTTTTTTTCTTTTTGCTCGGCTTCTAAGTCCCTAGCGTAATGTTGAATAGCCTATAGCCCTCTTCAAGAACTGGGCTATAAAATGCAAAATGATTTTTTCAAATCCGGTTGGGGTAGTTCCAGAGATTAGCGCGTTCAAACAAACTAATAAAAAAACAATCTCTTCCGCTGTATTCCACCGACATTCAAAAATCTCGCAATTCAGAAAATTACATATTTGCACAACGCCATCCCATTTACCCATTAAATGGATAAAACGTCCGCACTAAGCATGTTCTATGGTCGAGAGCGAGCGGTATGAATGAAAGTTATTTCGCGTTTTAGTATTTTTTTAATATCTCCGAAACTACATATAGACCAATTGCCATACTGTAAAGGCCAAATCTTATCTCCATGATATCCTTGTGATCATAAAATAACTTATTTTGATAAGGATTAATGTTTTGTTGTTTAAATAATCATCCAAACGTAAGAATGTCGAAAAAATACTTTCATAAAACAATAAAAAGAAAGAAAGAAATAAACAATAAGTTTAAAAACTAAAATCCGACTACTGAAAAATCACGCTCTAAAAAGTATGAAACAAGAAAATATTCTCATCTGATTAGAAAAAGACAGACAAATTAAAAATCCGGAGTCACATGTAGGTAATCGGTTCGATTTATGCCCTAACATGACGTGTGACTCCGGATTTTTAATTTGTCTGAATTTTTCTAATTTCAGATGAGAATATTTTCTTGTTTCATACTTTTTAGAGCGTGATTTTTCAGTAGTCGGGTTTTAGTTTTTAATCTTATTTTTTATTTAAATTATTTTGGGGTTCCTTATAATTCCGTGACAAAGTATTTGCAGAGCCACTTTACATTTTTAAAGAATAATTATTATTATACATGTATTTTGGGTAGGTTTGGTGTGAAAATATCTTTGGCTCACATCTGAGGCGTAATTTCTCGATGCGGCGGGCTCGCTGCCCACACTTCACCGCCTCCACCTCCAACAGATGGGCCAAGGCATCCCACATCGTCCCACGGCGCCCAAGTCCAACAGCAGCTACAAACTCCAGGTCCCGCACACCATTGCTGAATGCTTGAATCAGAATCCCCTCGATGAGCGCAGACGCAGACTGGTACGCCTTTCGAACCAGCCTTTCCATTTCCTGGCCCCATCGCTCCAGGTTTCCACTACTGCGCTGCACACGATCCCTCAACTGGACACGAAACACGCGTTCCAGGTGTGCGTCACCATATCCGGCTTCCAACGCCTCAAGCAGCCGCTCGTAGGTCACATTCTTGTCGAGAGCCTCCAATATGGTTAAGGCCTGGTCGCAAAGGCCCAAAGCAAATGCGGTCATGGCCTGCCCTTTTGTCCAGCCATTTGCTTCCATGACAGTTTCAAACTGGATTTTGTATCAGGAAGATGTTCCATCAAAGGGTGGCACTTTAAACCCGCGTACCAAAGGTGCAGCAATTGCAAAAGTCGCAGTCCCGTCTCCAACTTTTAGATTTCCCAACGCTTTTCCCATGTCAGCGATCTGGACTTCAGCCTCGGAGACACGCTTCTCGTGCAGCCGAACCTTCTCCTTCACGGCTGTCAAGTCCTTGCCAAACATCACGCGTAAATCTTTCATGAAGAGCATCTGCTCTTCCTGGCGGTGGGTCTGCTCCTCTTTGTCACGCCAAAGCTGTTCCTCCAGCCGGTGGGCCTGTTCCTCCTTGTCGCGCTGAAGCTGTTCCTCCGACCGGAGGGCGTGTTCCTCCTATCGGCGGGCCTGTTCCTTCTGTCGGCGGGCCTGTTCCTGCAGCATCACCATCAGAGCAGAAAAATCCTTGGCTGCCGGTGCTGTAGGAACTCCAGATACTTCGGAAACTGGCTGCGTCGTCGGCTGATTACCACCTGATCTGAGCCACCTCCAGCTGGCGCTGACTCCTAGTACGGATACCCTTCGTCTTCCTTCGGTAAAACTGGCATAATTTATCTCACTTCTAACACCAAATGTTACGAGCTGGCGTTCGGGATAAATAAATGTTTGCCAGTTTTCACCAAAGACACACTACTCGTATTATTTAAATAATCACAAATACAGTAATCAGAAACTTTAAACAGAATCACCTGTCTCACTTGTAACTACAACACTTGACAAGTGAGACAGGTGATTCTGTTTAAAGTTTTCTGTTTAATTTATAGCCTATAGCACTCAAGAATAATATAGCATCCTACTAGTGAAAAAAAAATTAGAATTGGATCATTAGTTCCGGAGATAACCCCCTACATACAAACTTCTAAGCTTACAAACTTACAAATTTTACCTCTTTATAATATTAGTGTAGATAAACCGACCACGGTATGGGTATTATCGAATCGTCAGAAGCAGGTGCGGTTCCAATTGGTTGTTTCCATGGAAATATCAAAAGTTTCCTTTTATATGGAAAAGAGCTGACAACAAACTCCACGGTTAGTCTTTTAAAAATAATTAGCTTTTATAATGTTTTCAAGTTACAGTGATAGTAGAGTTGCATCCGATACCGATACCGATGCCGATATATCGGCGATACTTCGGGCTAGCCGACATATCGGCATCGGCGATATTTTTACTGCCGGTACATAAAACGATACTTTTCAAACGCGCTCTAAGCTTGCTGTTCCGCCTGTCTCGTTGCCAGCGCGGCGCGAGCAACGCCGTCTTACAACCAAACTTGAAACGTATGGCGCTAGAAGCATACAACGTGGCGTTTTGCATCCTCGTCAAATTTCAATGTGTGATACAGAACATCAAACCGAACAACTTTCTCCTAGAGAGCAACATCGTAATCGCGAAAAAATTTCAACTGTCCCATAGAAAACTTCAATACCTACTCGACGCAAATAAAAAAAAAAAAAAAAAAAAATATCGTTTATTTCAGACTATTAAATGTCCATACTTTTGTTAGTAAAACATTCATTCATTCATTAATTTATTTATTTTTCATTTGCAAATGAATGGGACGGCTGATTATCTTTTCGAAATTACGATGTTGGTGCCATGGATAAAGTTGTTCGGTTTGATGGTCTATACCACACCCTTTTTGACGAGCAGGTCTCAATCAAACAGATTTGCGAAATCGCCTGTCTCCGCGAAACTAGTAAAAATGTTAATTTTAATTACTAACTTAGTTTCAATAACTAATAAAAATCAAAAAAAATCAAAATCAAAAATGTTTTATTTCCTTATTAATAATCTCATTCTAAATCTGTAATTTTTGAAAAAATTAACCTAACTTGTTTTACCTTCACTTAAAATCAATAAGCGTATCGGAATCTGTATCGGAATCGCCGATATTTAATAAGAGTATCGGTATCGTAGCGGCAAAAAGGTGTATCGTAGTTAATAGGTAGCGGAAATTACAAACGTTCGTCCCACTTGTAGTTAACTGTAACCAAACTATGTATAACTAGAAGCGGCGCCGCGTACCAACTATGTATAACTAGAAGCGGCGCCGCGTACCAACTATGTATAACTAGAAGCGGCGCCGCGTACCAACTATGTATAACTAGAAGCGGCGCCGCGTACCAACTATGTATAACTAGAAGCGGCGCCGCGTACCAACTATGTATAACTAGAAGCGGCGCCGCGTACCAACTATGTATAACTAGAAGCGGCGCCGCGTACCAACTATGTATAACTAGAAGCGGCGCCGCGTACCAACTATGTATAACTAGAAGCGGCGCCGCGTACCAAGAGCTCAAACTGAAATCGATGCGAACTGCGAAGAACCAAGTCAATGTATCTATAAATAGTATGAAAGGTCGCTTTTCGTGTCTGCATGCGAACAAATCAGAAATCATTTACTTGTTTGCCAATAATGTACGAATACAGATAAGATGGTTGTTTTGATGAGAGTCCCAATACATTTTGCCTTACAGCATGCTAAATTATTTAATAATACAAAAAATCATTTAATTCAGACCATAGATCCATTTGGGTTAGTACACAAACAACTTATAAATTAATTTTAGTAAGCAGCTAAAACTACCAGAAGTAATTGTTATAAGCTCCATGCACTCAGCGGCGTGTAGGTGTCGGTATGCATGGGCAATATGGGCATGGGCTGTCCCACCTGTCCGCAATAACCCTCACAATGCTGACATTACATTATTGTTTTTTTTTTTTTATTATTTTATCCTTTATTTCATTTACCAATATATCATTTACACTTTTAAATATTTTTATGAAAGAAAGAAGAAAGGAGAACTGTTTATTCACGTGAAAGTGCCGCACATACTCGTGCTTGCTTCAAATGGTTTTTGTAACTTATGTCTAAAAACCAAATCAAATGGGTATTTATTCTATACAATATCCTAGACGGAAATACCTTATGCGTCACTTCCGCGCGAAACGACTAACGCTCAGCATAATGCCGTGGCCCGTGCACGAAGGCACGAATCAACGGCGCTGCTTTTCAGCGTAAGCCGGCGTGTCGCTGTCCCAGAACATGTAAAATAAGTTACTCATTGTACCGAGGCCAGAACAAAAATACTCTCACAAATTCTGAGGTCGCTGTAGACACAAAACGCCGCTGTATCGGCACGGCGCGCACAGTCAATATTACAATTTGCTTAATAAAATAAATAGTCTAAAAAAGAGCATATTTTAAAAACAAGATACATTGAAATCCTAATAATTAAACAATATCATACGTATAATTATAGCTGAGCTTAGCTATTATTAATACTAGAGAGAGAGAGAGAGAGACGAGATAATTACGACGAAAAAAACATTTAATAAAAATAGTAGCCCACCGGTATCGGGAACAGGGTCCAAGCTACCGGTGGTCGGGCTCCAGAGAGGAACCTCCTCACTATGCGTGCCGTGTCCAAGAGTACTGCTTTCTGAATGAAGCCCTTGACCCAGCCGCGCAATGCGAGCCTCCGAGGCTCATCATCGGATCATCGGAACAATCATTGCAGAATCATTACTATTATTATTTTGTTAACTTTACAGACGTGATGTTATAGTTATAATACTGCATGTCTATAAGTGTCAATGCACAATATGAAGATCAAATCTACTGTATGAGCTTTTTTTTTTATTTTTATTATGTAATTTTGATTAATTTACCTAAACCGGTGACTGTTTTGTAGATTTTTGCTGTGAGAGGTTTAGAATTAAATATTTACGAATTGTTTAGACACAATGGGTATGGAAAAATTACAATATATTTGTGTGAAAGTTATTTAAACAATGTGTGAATCACTTTTTACCACATTCACATAACATTTTAGAGTAAAAAAATATTTAACTTAGTCAAACTTTAGAGAAAATGGGCAAAGAATTGCTTTTGATTTCGGCTACTTAGAACTCTCGTTCATAAAATTCCCCACAACAAACAACAACAAGCCCGCACCGACGGCTTCTGTGCAATCGTACGCAAAGGAACTGCGTCGCTGCTGAGGAGAGTGAGGGGCAGTCGGAACAGCATCCTGAGAACTGTAGCCGAGAGCCAAGGCTCTCCGATTGTGCAGCAGTTTGTGCGGAGGTTGATTTTTACTAACACTAGGCAATAAGTTATTTCTTTGTATGTTACTAACACTATATGGATATTGTGAGTCCGAAATAAAGATATTCTATTCTATTCTAATAAACTTCAATTCAAAATCATTCCATTTCTTATAAAAAAATGCAAAATATTAAAAAACATTTGGTATTCAAAAATCTTTTTAACCGACTTCTAAAAAAGGAGGAGGTTCTCAATTCGGATGTTTCTATTTTTTTTTTTTATGTTTGTTCGCGCATAACTCCGTCGCATGCCAACCGATTTGAAAAATTATTTTTTTGTTGGAAAGGGTATACTTCCCAAATGTTCCCATTTTTGTCACAATCCAGTTCTGATGATGGGATCCTGGAGAAATCGAAGGAACTCTTCAAATATTATAGGCACACCTATAGTGATTTGGGTATTTTTTATAGTAGCTCGTGTATTTGCTCTCGGAAAGCACCACTTGGTGAAGTGGAACTGATGATGAAGATCACAGATGGCTACCGGAATTACTCAATGATAAATATTTCACGGGTTGCGATTCGATTACTTTAATATGGTTGCTAAGCAATTTCCGCTCGTCACACAATGCGTGTGGTGAGTGGTTGTTGAGGAGTTCTCCTGGTTCTTACCAGCAGAACTCCTCAACAATTAACGTCCCAGCATCGGGAAAAGCAATATTTTGTAACATGTGATGAGCAATTGACATTAGACTATTGTAACTTATACAAATTATAAACAGACCCACTAAAAAGTGAAAAATAAAAACTTTTTTACAAAAAAATACAACCGACTTCCAAAAACAACACTACAAAGTGAAAAATAACTTTAATTTCGGAAGTCGGTGGCAAAAACAAAAATACATTTAATCAGACACCGACTTCCGAAATTAAAGTTATTTTTCACTTTGTAGTGTTGTTTTTGGAAGTCGGTTGTATTTTTTTGTAAAAAAGTTTTTAAAACAACCTAATTCTCGCATTATAAACTCGACGCAAAATAAAAAAGTAGCTCATTCATTAGACCGTAATTAAATAGCTGATCATTCATGTTGTGCATCCAAACTTATAGAAATACAGTATTTTAACTGTAAAATTACGTCTTTAAAATTTGTAGTTTTATGACATTAAAAAATATTTTTTTGTTTTTGGGATAAATTCTTTTCAACTACGAAACCCTTCATTGTGCGTGCTCCGACATGCACTTGGCCGGTTCTTTGATACTCGCAAGTAAATCAAAACCTATGGGGCACTTTTCGTTGGCCTAGAATCATGAAATTTGACAAGAAGCAAGGTCTTACAGCACAAGTAAAGGAAAAAGCCCGAAAATTGTTAATTTGTAACTTCATAACATAAAAAAATATTTTCAAGTATGTCAGTCTGTCAAGACCCTTTTTCTCAGGAACGCGTGGAGAAGTTGAAATTAATATAAAATACGCAAGTCTGTGGTCCCTTGAAGTTCTAAGAAAAATCAAGCTTCGAAGTCAAAGCAATAAAAAATAAGGCCATTTATGCGACATATTTTGATACTCGCAAGTTAATCAAAACCGCACTTATACTGCTACTGGTACTTCCCGTTGACCTAGAATCATGAAATGTTGCAAGAAGCAAGCTCTCACAGCACAAATAAAGAAACAAGTTCGAAAATTATTAATTTGTAATTTTATCAAATAACAAAATATTTTTTTTGTGATTACAATGTTTATTTATTTATTTACTTGGGGAAAACAAACAATGGGGATTGTCTAAAATTTTTAACCATTAGATTTTATTTAATTTTTTGAAAATTTAGAGCATTTTGAGAAACTAATTTGAATATTTTGATGATTGGCTCAATAGTTATTTTTTTATTGAATTTTAAAATATTTGAAATTTTCAAGGTAGGTGACGTCATCAGTGGCACAAAAGATTGTGCCGTTGCCCCACTAGTACAAAATTAAAAATTTAAATCTGTCAACATAACGTCATCCATCTCAAATCTGTCAAAGTGCCAGTAGATGTCATACGTAATCGAATCCTATCTTAACCTATTTACAACTTATTTTTCGAAATTTTGACCGAAACGGTAGCTTTTAAACGCAAAGTGGTTTTTAAGGTGCAAGACTACGTTAATAATCGAGGCGACGACATTATTGTTCATTTTCCTGAACCACAATGAGCGATACTTTTGTTAAAGCCGACTCGCGAACCCTGCCTAAAGTTTCAGAAATACTTACATCAAAGTGATCTTCGCAACAATACATTGTATAAACCTTGCAATTTTCCACGCCTACATCACGACACCACTTTTCTCGCAAATCTTCTCTAATGCGAACAAAAATTTTGTTTGTATTATTATTACTATTATTGCTGCGAGTTGGAACAAAGCGCTTCCTGAATTCCATAACTCTTCCAATATAGTAAATGTTGTCGAGTGTTGACATAATGTAATGAGATTTATATGAGATTATGAGGCAAGTCGCAGGAATAATAATTGTAAAAACTTTATACTTATGAGGTTATGTTTATATTATACACTTCTGGACACATCTATTGGCCCACCTTAGAGTTTAGGTTTCGATGGCCCCTAACGAAATATGATTGCTAGATTGATCAAAAACTGTTGATGCAGTTTTAAACCTGATACATTTTACCATCTTTTTCGATCGTATTGTTTTAAATTTGAATTCAGAATACCATACGACATGGAGCTACGCCTAACAAGTCGGATATGCGCCTTGTTAAAGGCAATTGATTTTTGAATAAAAACCATGTTTTATCAAATAAAGGTTTAATTTAATAACGCGTGTTGCTTCCATGGGCATCTACCACAGCTCACATACGATTAGGCATAGAGTTTATCAACCGCTCTATGAAATTTTGAGGGATCATCTCCCATTCCTCTTCTATGGCAGTTTTCAACTCCTGCATCGTCTGGGCAACTGGCTGACGAGCCCTAACACGTCTTTTTAGCTCGTCCCACATGTGCTCAATGGGGTTCATGTCTGGGCTTCTGGCTGGCCAGTCCATAACTGTGATGTTCACATCCCGAAGATATTCCCTGACGATGCCGGCCGCATGGGCTCTTGCATTATCATGCATAAAAAGGAAATTTGGGCCCACATAGTCCGCGTATGGTATCACGTGAGGTTCTAAGCACTCACGAATGTACCTTTCAGCATTTAATGTTGGCAGCCGTGGTCCTGTAACAACCTCAAGTTGAGTTTTGCCGCTCGCGGATATACCGCCCCAGACAGTCCATGAGCCACCGCCATAAGCAACCCTCTCTTCAAAGCAGCATTGTGCGAAACGCTCTCCCTTACGTCGGTAGACCTTCTTCCTTCCATCATTGCCATGTAACACAATTTTGGACTCATCAGAAAAGAGTACACGGCTCCAATCTTGCTGTATCCAATTTAAATGACTGCGTGCGAAATGAAGGCGCGCTGTTCGGTGGGCTCGCGTTAGTTTGGGGCCATTAGCTGGCTTGTGTGGTACCATATCGCGTTCTTTTAACCTTCTCCGAACAGTTCGAGCGCTCACAGATACTCTGTGGAAGTCGCGAAGTTGGTTTTGTATCTCAATGGAGGTAAGGTGACGATTTCTCAAGCTGGTCGTCACGATGAATCGATCCTGCCTTTCAGTTGTGACCCGAGATCGTGGCCTTCCTTGGCGACGAACAAAGCCGCCAGTCTCTAGGTACCTCCGATAAACATTTCGGACCGCAGATCGACCTAAATTAAGTTGAGCACTCACGTTTCTTTGGCTGTGTCCGGCCTGAATAAGTGCCACAGCTTGGGCGGCGACTTCAGGTGAAGTATCCATAGATTATTGATAGAACCTCACCTTAATGTTAAGTATAAGTAATGTTTGTTGCAAAACCAAAGATATCAATCACTTTTTCAAGAATTAAATCCAAGTAAACCAATAAAACCAAGTTTTCTTAGTATTCGATTGTTTGATATCAACAAACAGGCTCCAAATTGTCTTTTGTTTCTTTAAATTCTGTGTTCGAAATTCAAAAGAAGACTATTGAATGAAATTATGAATGTGCCAGGTTCAAAACTGCATAAAAAGTTTTTGCTCGACCTAATATAAAATTTTAGCTAGGACCAAACGAAACTGAAAATACGAGGTGGGCCAAAAGATGTGTCCAGAAGTGTAATTTAATACTTGACTGATTGACAACACTTGACAATACTTGCCATTTACTTTTTATTTTTTGAGGCAACGATACAAAACTGTACGGCCAAAGCAGAAGTAATTTGAAGGGCAAACAAGGTCAATCGTATTTTATCAAAAAAAAACAATAAAATATAAATATTTTTCAAGATTAATTAGTCCGTAATGATCAGTAACGCTATTCCTCGAAATGGTTTTTCAATTACAACATATAAAAAAATAGGAACAATGCCCATTGACAATATATGTTACAGTAAATATTACAACGCTAATAAGCTAATGTACAATCCACGGCGTTTCCACATATTACTAAGGTAAAGATACAGTGTAGACACAGTATTTAAAACTATAATAACGCAAAAGGAAGACAATAAAGTAATAATAAAATAACGACAGGAAATGATAAAAAGCAAATGTACATTACTTAGCTTATCTTAAGACTAAAGATAGGTACAGCTAAGGTAAATAATAGTAATGACAATAATAACGAAAGAGCAACACAAACAGTAATAACTAACTACTACACAATTGCAGACTATTGACAATAAGTTTATTTTAGGGATAAATTCTTTTTAACTACGGAACCCTTCATTGTGCGCGCTCTGACACGCACTTGGCCGGTTTTTGTTTAAGTAAAGACGTTTGGTGACCACCTGTGCAAAGGAGATGTTTATATTGTGACCTTATTGGTCCTGACTCCTGAGCGTTGTCTGGTCTCCACTACTGACGTAACCAGCTGCTTGTTCGTCCCAACGAATAGGGCAACTTCTAGTGTATACTTCTAGTATATACAACGATGTCAATGTAACTAGAGATTTAAAACAACCGACTTCCAAAAAAAACTGTACAAAGTGAAAAATAACTCTAATTTCGGAAGTCGGTGTGTTTGGATCTGAATATTAGTTTTTTGCCACCGGCTTCCGAAATTAAAGTTATTTTTTAATCTGTAGGGTTTTTTTTGGAAGTCGGTTTTTTTTTGTAAAAAAGTTTTTTGGTTCAATACTTGTTGTGATGAGACCCTTATGTGACCGCGTATGTCACATTGCAGATGTAATGACGTTGTACAGTGTCAAACAATACGAATCAACGACAGCCGTTTTTAACCGACTTCTAAAAAAGGAGGAGGTTCTCAATTCGGATGTTTCTATTTTTTTTTTTTATGTTTGTTCGCGCATAACTCCGTCGCATGCCAACCGATTTGAAAAATTATTTTTTTGTTGGAAAGGGTATACTTCCCAAATGGTCCCATTTTTGTCACAATCCAGTTCTGATGATGGGATCCTGGAGAAATCGAAGGAACTCTTCAAATATTATAGGCACACCTATAGTGATTTGGGTATTTTTTATAGTAGCTCGTGTATTTGCTCTCGGAAAGCACCACTTGGTGAAGTGGAACTGATGATGAAGACCACAGATGGCTACCGGAATTACTCAATGATAAATATTTCACGGGTTGCGATTCGATTACTTTAATATGGTTGCTAAGCAATTTCCGCTCGTCACACAATGCGTGTGGTGAGTGGTTGTTGAGGAGTTCTCCTGGTTCTTACCAGCAGAACTCCTCAACAATTAACGTCCCAGCATCGGGAAAAGCAATATTTTGTAACATGTGATGAGCAATTGACATTGGACTATTGTAACTTATACAAATTATAAACAGACCCACTAAAAAGTGAAAAATAAAAACTTTTTTACAAAAAAATACAACCGACTTCCAAAAACAACACTACAAAGTGAAAAATAACTTTAATTTCGGAAGTCGGTGGCAAAAACAAAAATACATTTAATCAGACACCGACTTCCGAAATTAAAGTTATTTTTCACTTTGTAGTGTTGTTTTTGGAAGTCGGTTGTATTTTTTTGTAAAAAAGTTTTTTGATTCGCGTGTTTAATATTGTGCGTGTATGAAAGAATACGCGAAAAAGTAAATGAAGTTAATTTCCATGATTTCAAAATATCTATATTGTATCTACATTATTTAAGTTAGTGTGATATAATACTAATTTTGATAGGTATTTCTTCAGGGAACTTTAGTTTTATGACAATGTATATATGTGTTGTTGTCAAGTTTTTAATGCCCTCCTCTATTTCTTTCTAATTCAACGGTTTTAGTTAATTATTCAAGATATGTTTTCATAATAAAGCTCCAACCATCTTGTCTAAGTTATATGGCGACCTCTATAATACACTAATATAACAAAAAGGTCGCATATACTTTTCCTTGAGACCATGACGCCGCGGCCATTTTCAGCAGACTAGATTTCTCTCATCATTACTTACTTTTTAATTGAATCACTTTTGAATGACAAAATAAAATAGAAATGGTTTAATTAAAGTGTGGGTTTGACCTATAGATGATTTAAAAGTCTACTGAAAGTTATGTACTACCGTTGAAATTCAACATTTTAGTCTCATAAAAGTCTTAATTAGTCTTCCATATGACTAAAACAGTTTTGTAATATATAAAGGTCCTGCGTAAACTTTTAAGCGGTGTTTTAATTATATAAAAGTTAAACGGCTGACACCATTATGACGTCGTATAAGTTAGTCTTGAAAACGTTTACTCAACATATGCACTGACACCATTGTACGACGTCGTATAAGTTAGTCCTGAAAACGTTTACTGAACATATACACTGCTTCCATTATACGACGTCGTATAAGTTAGTCCTGAAAACGTTTACTCAACTTTATAATAAGACATTACAGTCAGGCGACTGAAACATCGTAAGATGAACGTCTATTTAACGTAATAGTTAACTAAATACCGATATATAACCGTTTTATAACATGAAGTCATATAAGACTGGAATTATACGACGTTTTTGCTAGTTGGGTAGTAATTATAAAATAAATAAATATCAAAATAAAGCTAAAAAATATTTGATCAGATTTTGTTTTTATATGGTTAAATATTTAATAATACAGTAATTATACGTTTCTCTCTTTTATAAAAACGGCTTAGAACGGTCACAACTGTTCGGCAACGAACCCAAAGACATTGTACTCGTAATAACGTCCTGTCGGAATATTAATCAACGATTAGTTCAAGTTTTTGAGTGCATTTTTCCAATAAAGTGAAACTTGGTGCTTACGAATGACACACATTGTTATTGTGTATGGATAACAAAGTAATTAATTTGGATTATTGGATGCTGCCAGTCTTCTGGGCACGCTTCCGGATGACATCGATGCGGACGAGTACTTCGACGCCTAGGTGTCCTTTTGTTTTGTATTTATTTGTTTAGTTAGTTAGTTAGTTAGTAATTTACTTTAGTATTTAGTGTATATAGTGTTAACTTGTATAATGTTTAAATAAAAACTACTAATCATGAAAAAATTTGGACTACGAATTAGATTTTTCAATTTCTCACGTACTAGACGTTCATACAAAGTTATCGCGGCATGTATAATTCAATTCAATTCAATTCATTTATTTCAATCATCATTGGATCATAAGAAAATTAAAAATACATTAGATTTATAAACATCAAAATAAAAAATAAGACATCACACAACACACAAATCATTTTATTGTTATTGTCACTACATTAAGCATACAGCAATGGTTAATGTAGTGACAGTCGAACCTCTCAGCCATCATCCTCAAGATGGTGTTGGAGCTGGCGCGGACCCTACGCACCAGGGATGTGCACCGTTTCCGCATCGTCGCATAGAAGCAGTCAATGCGTGACTCAGCGAACATCCCCGACGCACTGCAGTACCGAGGCAGCCCCAACAACATCCTGTAGGCATTGTTGAATTGAACTCGTAGGGCGCTGTACTGTTTTTGAGTATAGTTAGCCCACAGGGCGCTCGAGTAAAAACAAGTGCAATAAGCTCTGAAAAGAGTGATTTTTACTTCCTTCGAGCATCGTGCAAACCTGCGGGCTATCATGTTCGCTCTAACAGACAACGCCCTACGTTCCCGCTCTATGTCTGAATCGTCTTTCAGGTCAGAGGTCACCAGATGCCCAAGGTATTTGAAGGTGTCAACCCTATTTAGCGGTACATTATTTAACTTAATGCTAGGGATACTATCCGGACATTTACCCCTGGCCCGGAAAACCATACACTCACTTTTCTTAGTGTAATAGAGCAGGCCATGACTGAGAGCATATTTCTCACAAATGCCGAGCAGCTTAGACAGGCCACAGACCGAGGCGCTCAGCAGCATAATGAGAAACGTCCGAACGGGTTCTTAGATTGCGTTGACTATCTCGTAACCGACACACTGTGTACTCACCGGCTCGTTTTGTTTGCCACGACAAGTTACTGTCAATTAATACATCACCGTGTTGATCCGTGGAATATTTTATTACATTATTTTATATTGACATCTAAAAGTGATATAAGTAGAAGGGATCCACACCAGCGAGTGGCGAGTGGCGAGTGGCGAGTGGCGAGTGGCGAGTGGCGAGTGGCGAGTGGCGAGTGGGCGCCTTCCGCCCGCGCCGGCTGAACCCACGACGTTCTGTATCGTATTCGTATTCGATAAAACCAGGAACTCGGAAGTGGTGAAACAGGCGCTAACATCTAAGACAGCGAATTCTCCGTAAAACTTGTTACTTGTTTGCACAGAGTGTGGGCAGTTAGTTTGTTGTGAACCTTCGGAATAAGCCGCTTACCGGCAAGCCACCACTCCACGCGCCCCGCGCTCCGATGCTCGGGAGATTGTTCATGTTATTTATTTATTTACTTCCAACTTACATCTATCATTACAGAGTAATCTATTGCGATAGCGTACACATCCAAAACTCTTATCCACCTCACATTATTATGCAGAACTCTACATTGCATACTTTTTACAATAACCATAGTATTATTGTTATACCACTATTTACATAAATGAATAAGACAAGGAATCTCAAAGTTGGACTATTTAATGCGGGGTCGCTGGGTTCGCGCCATGAGGAGTTCCTTGTTGCCATGGATAGCCTTATGGTAGACATCATGGCGATAAATGAGACCTGGCTCAGGCAGGGAGAGGAGGGTCGCGCGCCGACAGTGCCGGGCTACCGTCTGCGGCACATGCCGCGCCCGCACACGGTCCGCGCCGGTCGCGGGGGCGGCGTGGGGTTCTACGTGCGCCGCGGGGTGCGCGTGCGCACCGTGCCGCACCCGGCGGCGCCGCGGGTGGAGCAAATGTGGCTCAGGCTTAACATCAACTCGCAGTCAGTAATCATTGGCACTGCGTACAGGCCGCCCTGGCTTGATGTGAATGTCTTCCTGGATGCGATTACCGACTCTCTTTCCTCTTTTGCTAGCGCGGATAAGGTTGTCTTACTGGGTGATTTCAACATTAACATGTTAAACCAGCTGGAAAATAAAACAAAATTACTTAACAATTTTTTACTATGTTCCAAGTTAAAGCAAATTGTTACTGAGCCTACCCATTTCACGGATCATAGCGAAACACTAATTGATGTGATATGTACTGATGCCCGTGTGTGTGGGGTTTCTGTATCACACATACCAGAGCTTGGCCAACATGCAGTTATATCTGTTGAATTTAATTTTAAATTGGATAAACCTTCCCCACACTGGATCACCTACAGGCCAGTTAAAGATATACTGCTTGACAATTTTAACGAGGATTTAAATAAGATGGACTGGGAGTATATTGAAAGTCTGGAGGATGTGAACTCTATGGTAACAACATTTAATGAATATATTTTGAATCTTTTCGACTTACATGCACCCCTAAAAAAAGTTTTAATTAAGGAAAAGTCTTACCCATGGATAACTTATACTGTCAAGGAAATGATAAAGTTGCGTGACAAGTACCATGTTAAGTCTAAAGCTACTAAATCTATACATCACATAAACTCTTACAAAGAGCTTAAATACTTAGTCAGGGGCGCCTTTGGATAGTGAGAAGTTTGCATATTTTAAAACTTATATTGATAAAAACATCAAACATCCAAAGGTATTATGGAACCATATTATATCGTCAATAGCTATTTCTAAAAAACCTGAGCATGGTTTGCCGCATTTTTGTAATAACCCCGAGAAAATAAATGATCATTTTTTGGACGTACCTGGTAGTGGTAGGGTCAGTTCCGCTGACTTAAGTTACTTTGAGCACCACAGATTTGCTAATATTCATTTCCAGCTTGAGCCAGTCCAGGAGGACATGGTGTTGAGGCTTTTACGTGGTCTTAAGTCCAATGCTCAGGGATCTGACTATATCTCCCTGGAAATGCTGTTGATGACTCTTCCTCGTACTCTTGCAGCTATTACGGCCATCATCAATAGATCCATAACCTCCTCCTCTTTTCCAGATTTATGGAAACTGGCTATAGTAAGGCCCATACCCAAGGTACCTAATCCCACCAGTGTGAAGGATCTTCGGCCAATTAGTCTTTTGCCTTGTCTCTCCAAGATTCTAGAGAAGGTTGTCTCTAATCAGCTTCGGACATATCTTGAGCAGCACGGCATTTTGCCTATGGCTCAATCAGGATTTCATAAGGGGCACAGCACTGCCACAGCTCTTCTTGACGTGGTTGGAAACATCCTCGAAGCCAGGGACAAGGGCATGGGTACCATGCTTGTGCTGCTGGATTTTTCGCGTGCCAATGACTCAATTAATACCTCCCTTCTCCTCTCCAAGCTGTCCTTCTACGGATGTCAGCCTGAAACAGTCCTATGGTTTCAGAGTTACCTGAGTAACCGTTCTCAGTTTGTCCAGGTGACAAATGACAGTGATGGAGATGTTGTGTCCTCTAGTCAAAGGCGGGTGACCCGGGGCGTACCACAGGGATCGATCCTTGGCCCTCTTCTTTTCATTCTGTACAGTGCGGACATCATTAATTGTCTGGTCAACACCAAGTTTCACCTATATGCTGATGATCTTCAGATGTATATCTCATTCCGCCCTCAGGAGTCTGCTGAAGCTGTAAAATGAATGAATGAGGATTTAGATAGGATTTCAGCATTGTCAAGAAGAAACTCTTTGGTTCTGAACCCAGTTAAGTCCAAGTACATTGTAATGGGATCAAGAGACTTCCTAAATAAAATGTTGGGATACAGTCTGGATTTGAAGATTGATGGGTGTTCTATTGATAGGGTGCAAGAAGCCCGTAATCTTGGTGTGGTATTTGATGAGCACCTGCATTTTGAGACACATATCATGGAGGCTGTGCGCAACTGCTTCTACCGTCTTAAGCTTTTGTACCGTGTACGGCCGTACATAAGTGTGGATATGCGTGTCATGCTATGTGAGTCACTTGTTTTATCCAAGCTGAACTACGCTGACACTGTGTATGGTGCGTGCATTCTTGGTAGGACCGAAAAGTTGATCCAGCGAGTGCAGAATGCCTGTGCAAGATTTTGTTTCAATGTCCCTCCCCGATCTCATATAACACCATTTTTAAATAAGGGTAATTTGATGAGAATGTCAGATCGCAGAAAGCTTCATCTGGCTACCCTACTCTTTGGCACCATTCTCACAAAAAAACCAGAATATTTGTATCAAAAATTGACTTGGTCACGAGATATAAATAAAATTAAAACAAGAGCATCATCTTACCTTCTGTTGGCCTCAACGCACAGAACTGCTGCTTTCCGTGGAAGCTTTAAATTCGCTGCCTCTCGCTGCTGGAACGATTTGCCACCGCCGTTTCGTGCTATAAAAACAGTTGGTACTTTTAGTATTAAATATAAGCAACACTTGTTACGAATACAAAAGGAAACCAGTCTCTGATAGTCTAAACTCACCCTGGGTCTGCACGTAGTTGGTATTGGTGACCTTAGCGGAGTCTTGTGTTCCTAGCAGCATGTTTAACTTTGAACGCTTTGTTTTTTCACTCGGTGATTGATTATTTTTTTTCTTCCGACTTACACAACACAACACAGTCAGTTATACACTCAACAATACTTTATATTGTTTATTTGCACCATTTTCTTGTCGTATTTATTATTCACTCATTGTTTTATTTGTGTCAAGACTTTACTTCCTTTTTACATTAATGCACATTGACAGCCAGTCGCCTGCGCCCGCGTCTCATGCATGGTCTCATCGCTTGTCATAAATATAGACAATAGTCTATAGCATAGACAAGTGAGGTTGGACCGTCGGGCGTCAAGCGTGAGTCGAACTTTACACCTTATTGACGGTTTTTGTTTTTTCTTTTCAAGTATTCTAGTATTTGTATTTTATTTGATTTTATTCCCCTTGCTATTTTTAATTGATATCCGTGGGTATGTCCGTGGCATCACTCAGGCCCTATCAGAATACCAGCGTTGCGGTATTTATTTTTTAAATATCGCAGCTTTATGCTGAGATGGGAGCCTTTTTGGCCTCGCACAGGTCTCTTTTTTTTTAGTCTGATTTCTTTTTTTTTGTTTTTTAATGTTTATTTTGTTACTTTTATATGCTCTTTTTTAACTGTATTTCCTGTGCGTGTCCCAAATAAAATATTTTTCTTTCTTTCTTCCTTTTCTTTCTTTATCCTAACTTATTATTAACTTATTACAAACAATGCATTCTTTTTGAACTCACTCAGAAAACTACAGAATAGGTCCGTGTCACTAGCTATGAGGTTGAGAGTGCGGATTGCCCGCGTCAGTGGCGCCTCACTTAAAGATTGGTGCTCGCGCACGGCTCCGCCAGCAGCCGTGGCTGTCGTCGTCGCCACACGTACCTGTTGGGGACACATAAACATATGTGCCCTAATATGTCCGCATTATGTACCTTCCCTCTAAATATTTTGAATATGTACGAGGTGAGTGCGAGATCCCTCCTGACCCTCAGTTCGTTGTATCCAACCATACTCAAAATAAATAAAATTGGGTACATAAGCGGATAAAATGGGTATACACCATACAAGCGTAAGACAAGTGCCACACAAACTTGTTTTGTACTCTCTCCAGCATGAGCCTACATTTAGATTCAGGTGAAGACCAAATGACTGCGTTACATTCTAATTGACTGATAACTAAAGCATTGTATAAGGCGATAACCGCTACAATGTTATTAAAACTACGCACCATACGGAGCATGAAACCTAAATTACGGTAGGCTTTTCTGCAGCAGCTTGTGACATGATCACGAAACGTTAGCCCAGTGTCGAACTTCACCCCAAGGTCCCTAACTTCCGTAGGCCTAGCCGTTGGCAGCCCGGCTATATTGTAAGTATATAGAATAGGAGTGCGCGCGCGAGAGAAAGTGATCGTTACGCACTTCGAGACGTTGAACTGCAAGATGTTATCCTTGCTCCAGGTCACCACTCGGTCTGTGTCTCTTTGAAGCTTGTCACAGTTCTCCAATTTACTTATCTCCAGCGACAGCTTGAGGTCATCAGCAAACAGTAAACATTTGGCGTCTTTAACAACTTCTGGCAAATCATTTATCATAAGAATGAACTGCAAAGGCCCAAGGTTACTGCCCTGACTCACCCCCGACCTGGTGAAATATGGCTCTGACTTGTGTCCCGCATGTTCTACACACTGTTGCCTACCGCTTCAGTAACTTACAGATGTGGAGTGAAACCAACCAAGTTATATCTGGTATCTTGCAGGGATTGTAGCACTAAATCACTGAAGGACCATTTCTATATAGAATATCGCACGTGGCGCGTATGCGGACACGGTTTGTCACACAGTATGCAGGGAAAACAAACACACGAGGGAGCGCGGCGCTAGTGTGCTCATCCGTAACCGATCGGATTGCTTCACGAATGGGCGCATGAGCAAGCCGGAAACTTATTCAAATCAACACCCTCACCAACTACCCGTAAAAGCTTGATTACTAGTTGTGGGGTGAAGCAAAAAACTATCCTAAAAATCCCTAAGATTGCGTGCAGTAGGTACGCAACAGAGTGTTTTGGTTTCTGTTGGTCCATTAACCAGCGTCTAGATTACTTCGTCGCTGTGTTCTGTTGTCCGCACTGTACGCCGGTACAGAGATCGCTGATCTGCTCTGTACTGAGATAGTAGCAGTACAATCTCAGGCAAATCTAGTGTTGTTGTAAAATGCAATATCGATTTTCCGCGTTGGCCAGGACGTGGCATGAGTACTTCATGCAATCTTTGTGGCGATGTAGCTTAGCTGAGAACTTTTGTGTAAAACATGTTACAAAACAATAACATCGTAAGTCTTACTAATCAATGTGGCACGGTTAGGTTTCCTATCTAAGATCTCACTTCCGGCTTCAATGAAAAGCCGACTACAAGTGAAAAATAACTAGATTAGCCGTCTTCGAAAGTTGAATAGTTTTTACCGTAGATGCCTTCTCCGATTAGCGGCCATCATTACACCGCCATTCAAACATGTCAGTAATGCCACAGCAGGCAATGTGAACCCAAGCACAAGTCGGCTCAATCGTGCACGGTGCGCGTAGGTACACGCTCCGGAAAAATTGCCACGCTGCAGGCTGCGCGTCAGTAGCCTGTCATTAACGCTTTGTATGTTCCCTACCGTAGCGTTATGCTGTCACTAAGAAAGTTCTTAACGTAGTATTCTACAAGGGAGGTTTTAACGTAGTAAAGAGTAGTCATTGTGATATCAAATCAAATCAAATCAAAATTTTATTAAATCGGACAACAAACGATCCACAGTGTTAGTAATATCTTATATAACTCTCTAAGTAAACTAAAGCAAAGCTTAAAGCACACAGCGCTGGCGACTACTGTCAGTGGAGAGGAGATGGGCTTCTGGCATAGAAGAATGGGTCACCTTGGAGTACGTAACCTTAAACAAGTACGTAATATCAGGCGACAGGAGTGAGTTTTACTAACAATTATATGCGTTAAACCTTCGTATATCTTCTTAAATGTAAAATATAAAATTGAAGTATTTAATAAACTTGATCAGTCTTGAAAAGGCTTTTGCCGAATTACAGACTGCAAAGAAGTTAAAACTTTACAGTCAGATAATGGCAAAGAATACGTAAATACTCGGTTGAATGATTTCATGAAGAAGTATAGAATCAAACATCAATTAACGGTGGCATATACCTACACCTGAACAAAATGCTGTAGCAGCTTTCTGCTACAGCAACAACCGAACAATCAACAGAACAATCGTTGAAAAATCTAGGAGCATGATCCAAGAAGCTGGATTAAGCAATAAGCTTTGGGTGGAAGCTGTGAAGACAGCTGTTTAACTGAAAACCGGATCACCAACGAAAGCTGTTAGGAATAAAACGGCTGAAGAAGCTTGAACTGGAAACAAACAAAAACTGTTTCGGATGCAAAGCGTTCATGCACATTCCTAATCAGAAATGCACAAATTGGGATCCAAAGAGTTAAGAGCTGCTTTATATTGGATACTATGAAGACTCAAAGACTTGTATGGTTTGTTCGATCCAGAAACCAAGATGATATATAAAGCAAGAGATGTTGTTTTCTTCGAAAAACAATTTCAATCCATCAAGAGAAGATCAGAAATTAAGAAATATGAGATATCTGATGTCTTTGAACATCGAAACCTACCAGTTGAACCAACAAACACTGAGATAGAAAGTGGAGAAGAACTTCAAGAACAGAGACTGTAAGAGAAATAAATACAAATTATTTAGATCAAAATTAAGAATCTTATGGTAATGTAACAGAAAGTTGTGATGAATGGGAATCCTTTGATGGAAGAAACAAAGAGGTACTACTGTCGGGTATCCTCCCTTTTCAATAGAGGATGAGTGAACTTTACACCCTGTTCCTCATGCCTCTAAACTGGTTACCCCGAGTATGAACGTCAGCGCAGCCTTCGTGCAACCCCTTCAGCGTGACGTCATCAGCATCACTTTCTCAAGCTTTCGAGCGGCGAGTCACACAGCCAGCCAGCATCCACGGCTTCAACGGGTAGATCCTGACCACCAGCATGCAGCGGACGCGCATTCCTGGTCATCACCTTCAGCCTCAACCTCAACCCAGCGCTGTACACTCCGACTCACTGAAGCATAACGCAGCGCCACCCCGACTCACTGGGGTATCACCGCAGACAGTTCCGACTCACCGTGAACAATGCGGCACCCGGTTCCGACTCACTGGAACCACAACTGGCACTGGCAAGCATCGCAAGATACACGACTCAGCCCACTATCGACCTCCGGTCTCCGGAGGGGAGTGATGTGGCGGAATCTACATCGCTACATACGGACTATGCGTCACACTGACGTCACGCAATCCTGCATCGCGCAATCAAAGTTTTTTGCGCGATTATATAGCATATATACAACGTCCCGACCTCAACCGTCGAGCAGTTGTCCACCAGACACAACACCCGTCTGGTCGGAGGATCCTCCCTTTTCTATGGAGGAGAAGTGAACTTTACTCCCAGTTCCTCATGCCTCTAAACTACAACCAGAACTGGAACTTCCTAGTGAGAGAAGATACCAATTTTATTAAAAGAGAGAAACTTAAACTAAGTAGAAGTGAAAGAAAAACAAAACGAGTTAAAAAACCATAAATGTTATTTTTGACATTTTGCATACAATATTTTTACAAAACAAAATACCTAGGTCATAAGTGGAGTAGCAATCTCACAAGGCAACAGTTTGACACTTTAGTTTAACTTACGACCTTCTTACAATAAGTAATTTCTTTTGGCACACATTCGTTTGCAACTATTTCATAAATTCAACAACTAGGGTATATGGCATGATAGCGTAGCGGTCGTTGTGTAAGCGCGTTCATGCGTAGCGAGCCGTGGGTTCGAATCTCACGCGTCTTTATATATTTGTTCATAGGCGATGTTATTTTTATTAATTTCCACATCGTGAACGTTTGCATCTTGACGCACTGAAACACTGTCAGACATATAAAAGAATTGGACAGACCCGAATACTCCAATACTTCCTGGTCTTCCACCTTAAGCACCTCATCTGTCTGAACATCATTCTTGATCACCATAAGGCTGCTTTCTGCGCAGCAGAGCTCAACAATGACCTCAACCTCATCTTCAACATTGCCTGCTTGGCAGTTTTCCTGGATAACTAACTGGATATTCTCTTCATCTGTTCGCCTTTTTCAGACAGTTTTTGTGCAATTATCTCTTGTTGCACATTGACAAAACTTTATTTTTATGACATTTGCACGGGAATTCAGCCACGCTCCACAAAATGCCTCGAAGGTCATGCCTTCGTAGTAGGTATAATTGTAGAAAGACCTCGCAGTACTTTCAGGAAACATTCATAAAATTAGTGCCCAATTTTTCTCTCGCCATCCGCTGTTGATGTCAATACGCCTGAAATTGGTTGTGAACTGCTCAAGGCATCATAGGCCGTTGATGCCCGAGAAAGAATACATAAATATGTCGAAACTTATTGTTCTTTAAAAATAATAATTAAAACCACTCAATCTGTTTATATATGGGAGTTACTCCTCTGCTCTTCTATGCTCTCTTTGTTTGGCATGTAATTATAGCATGTAATGGCGATATAGTTCTTCGCCAAACATGTTTTCTCTGAAACAAACGACGACAGTGAAAATCTACGACGTGTCGACGCGCTCCACCAAATATGTGAAGGGTCGAACCTCCCAGGGGTGTAGCAACTCTATAAATTAAAGAGGGATCTGCTTATTGAACCCTGATATAATATTAAATTATCCATACGTATCCAACAATCCCATCGGCTTTAGCCGCCTGACTTCTGTCACATAATCAAACATCCACAGCGGGTGGAGAAGCCATGCCGTGCCGCGCCGCACTCCGCGGCCTCGCTGCTGCTGCTCGTGGTTAGGTTAGTTATTAGTTATTTATATATGGCATCTCGCAGTTGACTACTAAGGGTCGAGACTGCTCAACCGGGCGTTTCCTGTGGGTTCTTTAAGCGAACTTAAAGCCCCCGGCCAGGCCTAAAACTAAGGTAAATTATTAGTCGACTGAGCGTCGCTAATAATAATATGACAGCCAGACGGGGCAGGCTGGATCATAACGGGGGGGATTAGCTCGTGGTTAGCTGTATGATATGTATATAAAAGTTTGTTCGGTTGCAGAGGTAGGGCAGGCGGCGCGCGGTGGCGGCGCGATGCGCTGACGTCATGCGCGGGCGGAGATGCCGCGCCGTGCCGCGCCGCACCCCGCGGCCCCGCTGCTGCTGCTCGTGGCGCTCGCCACCCTCGCTGCCGGCTGCACCGCCAACCCCGACGCCAAGCGCCTGTACGACGATCTGCTGTCCAACTACAACAAGCTCGTGCGCCCCGTGCTCAACGTCAGCGACGCGCTCACCGTGCGCATCAAGCTCAAACTGAGCCAGCTCATTGACGTGGTGAGCCATACCCGTGCCGTATACGCGATGCTTACCTACTGCCCCTCTTACATGACCTTCACTTCTGTTACAGAACCTTAAGAACCAGATCATGACGACCAACTTGTGGGTGGAGCAGGTAAGGAGCATCTCGACGGCACAGTTGCAACTGTGGAGCCGAGCTAAGTGTCCTCTTGCACTTGTCCGCAGAGCTGGTACGATTACAAACTGTCGTGGGAGCCTCGGGAGTACGGCGGAGTGGAAATGCTTCACGTGCCCTCCGACCACATCTGGCGGCCTGACATAGTACTCTACAATAAGTGAGTGTGAGCGACTCCTCGTCGTTAGATGAGCCCATGTCACCACGTGCTAACCGTGCTGTTGTCACAGCGCCGACGGCAACTTCGAGGTGACGCTAGCGACGAAGGCGACGCTGAACTACACAGGCCGCGTGGAGTGGCGGCCGCCGGCCATCTACAAGTCTTCCTGCGAGATTGACGTGGAGTACTTCCCCTTCGATCAGCAGACGTGCGTGATGAAGTTCGGCTCGTGGACCTACGACGGCTTCCAGGTAACCGCCGCTGCGATGGGCACACTGCGACACTAAGCGAGGCGACATCATACATGCGTTATGTGCTCAGGTGGACTTGCGGCACATCGACGAGGCGCGCGGCACCAATGTGGTGGAGCTGGGCGTGGACCTGTCGGAGTTCTACACCTCCGTGGAGTGGGACATCCTCGAGGTGCCCGCCGTCAGGTAACATTCGTTCGTGGATTGAGCTGTCTCTTCCCGACACATACATTCTCTTAACAGCATGCTACCCTTGCTTGTCAGGAACGAAAAGTTCTACACGTGTTGCGACGAGCCGTACCTAGACATAACGTTCAACATCACGATGCGACGCAAGACGCTGTTCTACACAGTGAACCTGATCATCCCTTGCATGGGCATCTCGTTCCTCACCGTGCTGGTGTTCTACCTGCCATCGGACAGCGGCGAGAAGGTGTCGCTGTCCATCTCCATCCTGCTGTCACTCACCGTGTTCTTCCTGTTGCTGGCGGAGATCATCCCACCCACGTCGCTCGTCGTGCCGCTGCTCGGCAAGTTCGTGCTCTTCACCATGATCCTCGACACGTTCAGGTACTTCTTTCTCCAAAGTGACAGCACTCACAATGACCCGCAACGTAGCAATTTATAAAGGATCACTTTTTTACCGTCTGGAAAATAATAACGCTGTGTTGTGTAAGTCTTCATTTGCTAGGCAGAATTAACATACTTGCCACAAATATTGTAAAATTTAGGAACATTCTAAAAAAGTAGGTACTTGAAATCAATTCTTCCCACTGCACAAGATAGCGGGTGTATCCATCCGCCGCACGTCGGCTTCGTAGTGTTACGACTAATTTCCATGCATAAAGAAGATTTAATTATTTATATTATGATATTTTTTATTGTTGTAAGTTTCATTTGTATTTATATTTTTGTTTTACTTTATTACGAACATTTAACTTCCGGAGTTTTATTGGTAGGTCCATATACCTACATAGGATTATAGATTTCGTTTAAAAAATATATGTTTCTCTGTGCCAATGGCTTCTTCTATACCGTTCATAACCAATTTTTTTTTTCCAGACGGTACAAAAGCCGGTGTAATAATATTTGTAATGTGGTGCAGCATATGCGTGACGGTGGTGGTGCTGAACGTGCACTTCCGCTCGCCACAGACGCACACGATGGCGCCGTGGGTGCGGCGCGTGTTCATCCACGTGCTGCCGCGCCTGCTGGTCATGCGGCGCCCGCACTACCGCGTGGACCCACACCGGAGCCGCTTGTGAGTATACCGCGCGGCACGGCGAGCGCGCGCTCCCCAACTGCGCAGCGTGAGTCACGTGTGCGGCTTGCAGTGCAGGACTGGTGACGGCGGTGAGCGAGAGCACGCCGTGGGACGAGGGCTCGCCGCTAGGCGTGGGCCCGGGCGCGCCGGGCGGGCCTGCCTGCAGCGCGTGCCACACGTGTCGCATGCACGACGCCCCCGCGCTCTGCGACGCGCTGCGCCGCTGGCATCGCTGCCCAGAGTTGAATAAGGCCATCGATGGCATCAACTATATAGCTGAGCAGACGCGCAAGGAAGAGGAGTCTACTAGGGTGAGCCACCACTTCCGATGCACCTACTCTCGATTCCTTCGCGTTATACTGGCGTCAATCTTACCGGGTTTGTGTTCCGTAGGTGAAAGAGGACTGGAAGTATGTCGCGATGGTGCTGGACCGATTGTTCCTGTGGATCTTTACGCTGGCCGTGGTAGTGGGCTCGGCCGGCATCATCCTCCAGGCGCCGACGCTGTACGACGAGCGCGCTCCCATTGACGTGCGCCTTTCGGAAATTGCGTATGCGACGGCCAAGCCGCGCCCGCCGCCGCCGCGCTAGACACTGCCGCGTTACGCGCTGACGCCTAAGCGCCACGCGCCGACGTGCTGACGCCGAAGCGCCACGCGCTGACGTGCTCGCGTCGATGTGCTCACGTCGACGAGCTCACGCCGTCGCGCTACACGCCACCGCGCAAGGCGCTGCCGCGTTATGCGCACGTCTTTTTTATAATTTATTTGTTACGGTGACCCAGAGACACCATAAATGTCCGTTTGTATTTTCCCGGCGTCCTGGGTCTCCGCAAAACGTAATCTTACGATGTTGTAAATAATATACATACATATTATAGTTTATACGATGAAACGACACGATCGAAAATAAGTCGAATTTCTTTTGATAGAGACGAAATAAAACGATTGTTTGTATATAATGCAGTTTCATTAAATTAAAAAAATCCCCTTATGACTAATAGAATGAAAGCCAGTATCGCCGCACTGACATAGCGTGTTGTGAAAGAAACTCATCGTGAAGAAACCTGGACTTTGGAATCGCTAACCCGCCTTGATCTTTTATTTATTTTGATCACCATACAAACGTATTTCGTAATAATCACCACATAGTACAAAACAAAGTCGCTTCCCGCTATCTGTCTGTCCCTAATCCCTATGTATGCTTAGATCTTTAAAACAACGCAACAGATTTTGATGCGGTTCCGTGCCTCAAAAGGAAAAACGGAACCCTTATAGGATCACTTCGTTGTCCGTCTGTCTGTCTGTTTGTCTGTCAGTCTGTCAAGACCCTTTTTCTCAGAAACGCATGGAGGTATCAAGTTGAAATTAATATCAAATACGTAAGTCTATAGTCTCTTGGAGTCCTAAAAAACTCAAGCTTCTAAGTCAACGCAATAAAAACCTACGGCCATTTATGCGACATATATTATTTTGATACTCGCAAGTAAATCAAAACCTAGGTACTTCCCGTTGTCCTAGAATCATGAAATTTGGCAAGAAGCCAAGTCTTACAGCACAAATAAAGGAAAAAGTCCAAAAATTGTTAATTAGTAATACTATCATAAAAAAAAAAATCAAGTCTGTCAGTCTGTCAAGACCCTTTTTCTCAGGATCTCGTGGAGTTATCAATTTGAAATTAATATCAAATACGTAAGTCTATGTACCCTTAGAGTTATAAAAAAATTAAGCTTCTATGTTAAAAGCAATAAAAAATTAATATCAAATACGTAAGTCTATGTACCCTTAGAGTTATAAAAAAATGAAGCTTCTATGTTAAAAGCAATAAAAAATTAATATCAAATACGTAAGTCTATGTACCCTTAGAGTTATAAAAAAATGAAGCTTCTATGTTAAAAGCAATAACAAATGAAGCTTCTATGTTAAAAGCAATAAAAAATACGGTCATTTATGCGACAATGGACGATTTGTTGACACTCGCAAGTAAATCAAAACCTCTACGGTACTTCCCGTTGACCTAGAATCATGAAATTTGGAAAGAAGCAAGGTGCGCACACGTAAAGGAAAAAGTCCGAAAATTGTTAATTCGTAGGTTTATGACATCAAAAATATTTTTTTTGAGAACCATTGTTAAGTTTGGTTTTATAGTTTGTTTGTGGAGCTCGTGGCTAAGTAATAACAGCCGCAAGGGTCGATCCATCAGGTTAAGCTACGCGTGCCGGTGTTGGTCCGTGGACGGGTGACCATCTTTACATGCCGAGACTCCTCCGTGCCTCGGAATACACGTTAAGCCGTTGGTCCCGGCTGTCATTCGTGGATATTTGAAGTCGTTACGGGTCGTCAGAAGCCCGAAAGTCTGACAACCAGTCTTACCAAGGGGTTGGTTGTGGAAGTGAGATAGGCAGTCGCTCCATGTAAAATACAGCCAGCAAATTCAGCTGCATCCGGTTAGACTGGAAGCCGACCCCAACATAGTTGGGAAAAGGCTAGGCAGATTGATTGTTAAGTTTGTTTTTAGGATAAATTCTTTTCAACTACAGAACCCTTGTTTGTACGTGTTCCGACACGCACTTGGCTGGTTTCTTTTTATAATAGACTAGCTGCGCCCCGCGGTTTCACCCGCGTAGACCGGGATAAAAAGCAGCCTATGTGTTAATCCAGGGTATAACTTTCTAACTGCGAGATGTGGTAGCTTATTTCATAACGATTCCAACGACAGTTTAATATACAGCTCTCATACAAAACTTTAGAGATATCGTCTACCGCGCGAGACCACCCAGAAATACTCTCACACAAAAACTCACAAAAACAAAATGGCTGTCACATTGAATAGGTTATGTTATCTACATACCAAATAACATCCAAATCGGTCCAACCATTTGAGCGTGAAGAAATAACAAATACACGCGCACACACACTCACAAACTTTCGCCTTTGTAATATTATTTTTATTTTTATTTATTTATTTTATTTAACCATTTATGTACACACAAATAAACAGACAAACAGAAAGGAACAGAAAAATACGTACAAAGGTGATGCTTATTTAAAAAAAAATCTTCCAGCATACCTGCGATAGGACAGAGGATAAAAAGAGATGTAGACAACGTGTGTAAGAGTAGAAGAGAAAATAAAATACATAAAATCCAAAACAATTAACTCATTAAATAAAACATATAATAAATACTTATGTGCGGGGTGCAGGTTTGTTGGTAATATTAAAGCACTGATTGGATTTGGTTTTAAAGAGTTTATTGAAAGCTCCACAATTTTAATGTAAAATGTTCTTAAAGTAAAATGTTATGTAAAATGTTATGTTAATTGTTATGAATGCACCCGGTCCGTTTGATGTCTAGCAATGCACTAACGTTAAAGTATAACGAATGTTGTAAACTGCTGCGTTAGCAGGTGTTCGGTTGCTTAGACCGAACAACTTAAATACATACATACCTACTACTAAAATAAAAACCACTAAAATAACTAACAACTATGACGAAGTGGAAAGATAGTGTTCTTTCACTCCTCTTTTAAATACTGCATTTGTTTGGCAGTCCCTAATGTCAGGCGGAAGTGAATTCCACAACCGAACCGCGTGAACAGTGAAGGAGTAGGAATAGAAGTCAGTGGAGTGGGAAGAAGATTTAAGGAGGTTTCTAAGATGCGACCTGCAAGGCACATCAAAAGGACGGGCGTAGGAAAAGCGTTCCCGCAGATAGGAAGGCGTTTTAGGGTTGTGAAGGATGTTAAATAAAAGACATAATATCCGAGAGTTCCTGCGAAGTCGAATAGGGAGCCACTTGAGTATCTTGCGGAAGTTAGAAACATGATCATACTTTTTAAGGTTAAAAACAAAACGAATACAGATATTTTGCAAACGCTCAAGTTTATTCAAAAGCTCCTCAGTGGCATCCAAATAACAGGCATCAGCGTAGTCAATAATGGGCTGAATGAGAGTTTGAGCAAGGGAGATTTTGGTTTTCAAGGGCAAGAAGGTCTGGAGGCATTTCAAGGAATGGTACGTGTAGTGCACTTTGCGACTGACTTGAGCAACATGTGACAGTCCACGATAAGAAGGAGTCCGTGGTTACCCCCAGGTTTTTAACAGTATTTGCGTATTCAATCTGAACACCATTCAGACAGAGTGGAGACAGCGACGCAACATCAAGCCTATACCGCATATACCTGCCGCCAATAATGATAGCCTGGGATTTCCTAGGGTTGATTTGCAGTCCAAAGGACCGCGACCACTCACTAATCAAATCCAGGTCTCTGTTCATGGCACACACGGCAGCTTCCGCATCTTCTCTCAGGAAATGGTTGTAAAGCTGCAGATCGTCGGCATAGAGATGGAAGAAAGAAGAGATGACATTGGTGACACAGTTAATGAAAATGGAAAAGAGAAGAGGAGTGAGAACGCCACCCTGAGGCACCCCCGCAGTAAGAGAGCACCAGTCAGAAGAAGTCTCGTCGAGACGAACCCGCTGCGACCGGCCTTTGAGATAGGAGTCGAACCAACTAATGGTACTAGAAGAGAAATTGAGAGATTTAAGGATCCCTACAAGGATGTCGAAATCAACAGAGTTAAAGGCACTGCTAAAGTCCAGAAGTACAAGTAAGGTCAGAGATTTGTGGTCCATAGCCCTGCGGATGTCATCAGTAACCTTCAAGAGAGCGGTGACTGTACTATGACTAGGTCGAAAACCAGATTGAAAAGTACTAAGAAGGCCATTCGCATCTAAAAAGGCAGAAAGTTGCTGGTGAACAATGTGCTCAAGAACTTTAGAGAGATAAGGGAGGATAGAAATGGGTCGGAAATCGGACGGTGAGACAGGGCCAGGAATTTTGGGTAAGGGGATGATATGGGCTTGTTTCCAGGCCTCAGGAACAGTACAAGAAAACAAGGAGAAATTGAAAATGTGGGTCAAGATGGGAAGCAATGTGGGGAGAATAGGAGAAATCATTCTAGAGCAAATATTATCATTACCAACTGCATAACATAGATATGTAATAGAGATAGCAGAAATAGATTCTTTGACCTCATTTTCACTCACAGGACTAAATTTGAAAGAAGAACACTGCGGCACTGGCAAACAGGAAAGTTTATTTAAAGAAGCTGATTTGACGTGCGGATCTAAAGTAACAGGTGGATGTGAGAAATGTTTGTTAAGAGCACACACGTCAACGTCATTACTGGAAACAACTGGAGACTTACCAATGCCGACAGTTTTCAGAAACTTCCAGACTTCAGCAGACTTACGGTTGTCAAGAGAATTATGGAAGTAGCGTCTCTTTGCATCTCTACACATACGACCGCAGCGATTACGCAACACCTTGTACGCAATCAGGTTGCGCTCGGAAGGACAGCGTTTTAACCTCCTTTTGGATCTGTCCCTACTCGCCATCGCGTCTTTAATAGCAGGTGTAAGCCAAGGAGCCGGAACGTATACGTTGACTTTGACTCGACGGATAGGGGCATGACGCTCGTATAAGCTAAGTATTGTGCTGTTAAAAATGTGAACCATATCGTTGATACAAGAGCTCTCCAAAACGTCAGTCCAATCGATGCTACCAGCATCACGCAGCAATGCCTCCAGGTCTATGCCCTTATAGTCCCTAAGAAAAATATAACGCGGCTTACGCTTGGGAGGGCGAATCCTGAAGGACATAAAGATGAAGTCATGGTAAGAAAAACAAGCAGTGAGCTGTCCGTGGACAGATACATTATTAGAATTAGAAACAATCATCAGGTCCAAAAGAGAAGGGGTGCAGTTAGGGAAATGATGAGTAGCAGAAAGAGGCAGAATACTAAGGTTAAAAGAAGATAAGAGAGATTGAAGTTTGTGAGTCCGACTATCATTTTTAAGAAGGCAAGTATTAAAATCGCCCATCAAGACTACGTGGTCATAAGAGGGACAGAAATCATTTAAAAGCGAATCAAACGAGTCAAAGTAATCAATAGTGAGGTTAGGACTGTACATCACCCCCATAAGCATTTTAACGTGATGCAAGGAAATTTCGAGAAATAGATGCTCCGCAGACCCCGAGTAGGAAGATGGTGAAGTGCTGATAATGTTGAAGGGGATATCAGCACGCAAGTAAATGGCAACACCACCACCACCCTTCCCAGTTCTATCATTACGGATAAGGACAAAGCCAGGAAGGGCATAATTAACAGATAAAAGAAAGGGCTTGAGGAAGGACTCTGAGATCAGCAAAGCGTCTATATGAGCACAATTAATGGAAGCCAGAAGATCAGAGTAATGGCTAGGGACACTCTGGGCATTGATGTGGGCTATGTTAAGATTGTTGGGGAGGTGGGAAAGCAAAGTGGAAATTTGATCACCAAGAGTAAGTGGAGAGGAAGAACCACTTGCCGCACTAAGGAAACTGCTAGAAGAGGAAGAACAAGAGAAAAATCATCATCAACGTCTACATCAACAAATATTTGTACGACCTACAAGTATTTGTTCCGAGTCTGGGTGTTTTTCTATCTATAATATGTATGTATTTACAAAAAAAAAAATGTATATAAGTAGTTTATCAGCCATCTCGTTACCATAACACAAGCATTAGGTTGCTTAGCTTGGGGCTAGATGGCGTTGTGTGATATGTCCAAACATATTTATTTATTTATTTTATTTATTATTTACATCGATCATAGTTTGCAAAAATAATAATAATAGGTCTTTACCTATGAAATTGCCGTTTTGTATGAAAAAATTTAAACGAATTTTTTTCATGCATTTTTTATTTGTATTAATCTAAGTAATCACCCATGCAATCAATGCATCTTTGCCAACGCAGTGGCAGTTTATTGATGCCCTTCTTAAAGAAATCAGCTGGACGGGAGGCAACAAATTCTTCAAAGGCATTTTGTACTGCCTCTCGGGTATTGAATTTTTTTCCCGCCAAGAAGTTATCCAAATTCTGGAAAAAGTATTAGTCTGTAGGCGCAAGGTCTGGTGAGTAGGGCGGATGACGGAGAGCTTCCAACCCCAGTTCTTGCAACTTGGAGACCGTCTGCTGTGCAGTATGAGGTCGCGCGTTGTCGTGCAGGAGCAGCGGAGACGAGCGATTGACCAATGCTGGTTGGAGATGTGCCAGCTTCTCCATAATTGTGTTCAGTTCTTCACAGTACATAATATCTGAAGTAATGCTCACCCGTTTAGTAAGAAGCTGTGATGAATCACACTGGCGCTAGACCACCAAACAGTGACCATCACTTTTCTAGGGGTAAGTTTTAGTTTAGGGCATTGTTTAGGTGCTAAACCAGGATCCAACCAACTTGCTGAGCGCTTGCGGTTATCAAACAGAATCCATTTTTCATCGCAGGTAACAATGCGGTTCAAAATTCCTTCATTTGTGTGTCTGTTGAGCAGTGCAAGGCACGTCTCGACGCGTACTTCGCGCTGGCGATCATTGAGTTCGTGGGGCACCCATTTGTCAAGCTTTTTTACCTTGCCATTTGACGCAAATGGACCAATATTGTTTTGACGCTAACGTCGAAAGCTGCTGCTAATTCAGCCGTAGATTGTGTATCATCAGCTTCCACAATCGCCTTTAATTCGTCATTGTCGACCAAAGTCTTCGGACGACCGCGAGGTTCATTTTTCAGGTCGAAATTTCCAGAACGGAAGCGAGCAAACCAACAACAAGTGGTGCGTTGGTGTGTAGTGTTAGCTCCGTAAACGTCGTTGATGTTGCGTGCCTCTTGTGCCGCGTTGATGCCACGACGGTACTCATATTCCATAATTACTCGAATTTTTAACGTATCCATGATGACGAAAAAGATTGAAATGCGATAAAAATGTAACACTAATCAATAAACAAATGACTACTTTTGGAGAAAAAATCCATGTTTTTAAAATAAAATTAATTTGAAATTAGAATTCTCCGCTCACACGAACGTGGTGTGAATCGGGTCCGTGGATTATTTTATATAATATTGTACGTGGTATGAGTTCTATACCAAGAAAATATTTTTTTATTATTAACGTTGTTCCATCACTATTAAGTACTAATATCGAATTCTATGCATTTAATTTGATGCGTTATCTATTTCCGAACGATTTAAGATACGTCAACACTGACTGAGACTTGTCTATGACATTAAAAAATATTTTTTTCTCTGACATGTCATTGTTCGGTCCGTCGACTGTGAAAGTGTTTTACTCAGTTAATAGTTTAATTGTACTGTGGTAAGTGGGTTTATTTATGTTTCATGTTAAGAATTAACACACCATGCATTTTAAACCTTAAAACATATAGGTCATCGCTTGTTTTTTCTTACTAGAGCCATTTCTTTGAAATCTGAAGCTAAATTGTCTTTGTTCGTCTTTTTAACCATTTCTAGAAATGTAAACAATAACAAATTCAAACAAAATACAGACTATAAACGAGGTTAAGTCAAAAGCTTTCTAAGAAATGAACAGAAGCTACAGAATTCTTATAAACTATGCCGCTATCGCATTATGTAAACAAACGCGCGCCGCGGGCCGAATGACGTCAGCGGGTCGTACACTTGACTAGTTTTTTAAGCGGGCGTACCTGCCGTGTGAGCGGTTAGCCAAACAAAAATTATTTTGATTTGAAATGGCCAGTACTGCAGAACGGCAATTTCATAGGTAAAGACGTAATATCTATATACCTAATATCTATATATTAGGTCTTTATATTTCCACGTCATACTAGGTTAGGTTAGGTTAGGTTTTTTTTTTTTTTTCTTTATACTTCTACCTCCAACATAATCGGAGCCTGTGCTAGGCTTATCAATCATCCCCCACGGTGGGTTCCCGCATTGTCGAGGCGGGGGGGCTCAGTAGCCGTGGCTTGGTCACCCACGGTGAAGCGAAGAGGAACCCGAGGAGGGGCCGCTCGTCAGGGCTTTTCCTGATAAGCCGACGACGTAGCGGCCAACGGGTAGGTTGCGGTGGCCGCTTGGGCGACACCGCAACTGAGGCGGGCCGCGGTGTCTTTTTGGAGGCATCGCGGCTGAGGGTTGGAGGCCGCGGCGGGAGAGGAGTGCCGGTATTGCGGTGCGCCGCTCTCCCTACCTTCCGCGGCCTTGACGGGGCCGCCACCGTTTGATGGCGGACGCGGTGGGGCCGCAGGGGAAGAGGAGTGTCGGTATGACGTCGGCCGCTCTCCCTATCCTCTGCGGCCGAAATGGCGGCGGAGCGCGCGCGGGAGGACGACCCTCACGCGGTGCCGCTCCGAAGGCGGAGGAGGGGTCGGAGCAGACGACTCCTCCCAGGTAGGGGCCAGCAGGCAACGGGTGTGGGGGCATCCTTGCCTGTATTGCACAGGCCCCCACCAGTGTCGGACGGGAATGGCCAGGTGTTCCCGGTCATTCCCGTAGCCTCCCATCCGGGGGGGCATGCGGGGCCCGCCAGCTAGGCGGGCATGCGCCGGGAGGGTTGTGGACGTAAAGGCTGAGCCGGTTTCCCATGGCCCTCCCACCACGGCGATGTGGGAACACTGCTGAGTTTTAGTGGGTATACTGTCATTCCGACAGGAGTCCCACATACCCCGTCTCGTCCCCCACGAGCGGGGATGCATAAAGCATTTCTCAGCGTCAAAAAAAAAAAAAAGTTAGGTTCCTGGGCGGCGGTCGCCTCCTTCTGCGAACACGTCATGTCCCAGAAGGAGGCGGCGGAGCGGGCGCGGGAGGATGATCCTCACGCGGCGCCGCTCCGAAGGCGGAGGAGGGGTCGAAGAAGACGTGAGTTTGATACTCATCTCCGACTCCTCCCAGGTGGAGGCCAGCAGGCAACGGGTGCGGGGGCACCCTTGCCTGTATCGCACGGACCTCCACCAGTGCCGGACGGGAATGGTCAGGTGCTCCCGGCCATTCCCGTAGCCCCTCAACCTGCTGGGGGGCAAGCGGGGCCCGCCAGCTAGGCGGGCATGCGCCGGGAGGGTTGTGGATGTAAAGGCTGAGCCAGTTTCCCATGACCCTCCCGTCACGGCGATGCGGGAGCGCCGCTGGGTCGTTTAGTGGGTATACCGGATTTACCGGGGAGTCCCACATACCCCACCCGTCCCCCGACGGGTGGGCATGCGTAATGCATTTTTCCCAGCGTCAACAAAAAAAAAAAAAAAGGTTAGGTTAGGTTTAGAGGGACTGTCCACACGTGTGTGCGGCAACGGGGAGGGTCGGTGGTTGACGTCTC
Source organism: Cosmia pyralina (assembly GCA_946251885.1). Classification (NCBI taxonomy): domain Eukaryota; kingdom Metazoa; phylum Arthropoda; class Insecta; order Lepidoptera; family Noctuidae; genus Cosmia; species Cosmia pyralina. Next base: position 78,800 of record OX276348.1, on the reverse strand, counting down.
GTTTGCCACCCCCGTGCTGGCCGCCCACGTCGTGAACTGGCGGGTGGAGATGGTGGAGACCCTGTCGGACCACCGATATGTGCGGTTCGACATCTCCACCCAGAGCTCCCAGGGGATGGTCCGCTCGGGCCAATCTGGGTTCCCACGGTGGGCTCTCGCCCGCCTGGACCGAGAGGCCGCGGAGGAGGCGGCATTCGTCCAGGACTGGCTCGCGCCTCCTGTCCAGGTCCTGGACGTGGACGCCGCAGCGGTCCAGCTGAGGGGGTCCCTGACCGAGGTGTGCAACTCCAGCATGCCCCGGTCTCGCCGCCCACCTCCCCGCCGCGCCGTCTATTGGTGGTCGGAGGAACTGGCGGGGCTCCGAACCGTCTGCGTAGCGGCCAGGAGGGCCTACACGCGGAGTCGAAGGCGCAGACCGCGAGACCCCACCAACGAGGAGGGCCTCTATGCCTCGTACGTCGACGCGAAGACGGTCCTCAAGTCGGCAATGCGCGCGGCCGAAGAGTCGGCTAGAGCCGAGATGCTGGAGGGTCTCGACAGGGACCCGTTTGGAAGACCATACAAGGCGGCGCGGAATAAACTGCGCCCCTGTGGTCCTCCACTGACGGAGACCCTCGAGCCGGCATTGCTGGATGGGGTGGTCCGGTCCCTGTTTCCGCCCAGGGCCAACTTCACCCCGCCAGTGATGGACCCCCCGCGGGAGGCGGTACCGCCGGAGGAGGAGGTTCCCCCGGTAACGACGGCGGAACTTTACGCGGGGACTCTACGCCTCCGCGCGAAGAACACAGCCCCAGGGCCGGACGGCGTTCCCGCACGGGTGGTGGCCATCGCTGCCTCACAGATGGAGGAGAGGTTTCGGGACCTCTTTAGCGCGTGTTTCACGACTGGGAGGTTCCCGAAACCTTGGAAGGAGGGGCGGCTGTGCCTCCTCCGAAAGGAGGGACGCCCGGCGGACTCCCCCTCGGCTTACCGGCCCATCGTTTTGCTCGATGAGGTCGGTAAGTTGTTCGAGGGGATAATCGCCGACCGGCTAAATAGCCTGCTGGGGACGGTGGGGCCGGACCTGTCGGACGCCCAATTCGGTTTCCGACAGGGTCGTTCGCCGGTGGACGCCTTGGCCCTACTCAAGGGCCAGGTGAGGGAGGCCGTGGAGGCGGGTGACGGAGTGTTGGCGGTGTCATTCGACATAGCAAACGCCTTCAACTCTGTCCCCCACTCGACAATCTTGGAGGCACTACGGTACCACGGAGTGCCCCAGTACTTGCGCCAACTCTTGGCCGGCTACTTGGAGGACCGTGTGGTCCTCCTTGCAGACAAGACGGCCAGAGTGAGGCGATATGGCGCAGAGTCCGGTGTTCCACAGGGGTCGGTCCTAGGACCACCGCTGTGGAACATTGGATTCGACTGGCTCCTGCGGGGGACCCTCCTCCGTGGCACGAGCATCATCTGTTACGCGGATGATACCCTCCTCATTGCCCGGGGGAGGGACTTCAGGGAGGCGGCCAGTCTGGCCTCTGCTGGCGGTTCCTTAATGCATTTTTCCCAGCGTCAACAAAAAAAAAAAAAAAAAAAAAAAAAAAAAAAAAAAAAAAAAAAAAAAAAGGTTAGGTTAGGTTCCCCCCCGGAGGGTTCCCGCACCCCCCCGGAGGGTTCCCGCATTGTCGAGGCGGGGGGGCTCAGTAGCCGTGGCTTGGTCACCCACGGTGAAGCGAAGAGGAACCCATGCGGGGGCCGCTCGTCAGGGCTTTTGCCGATAAGCCGACGACGTAGCGGCCAGCGGGTAGGTTGCGGTGGCCGTATGGGCGACACCGCAACTGAGGCGGGCCGCGGTGTCTTATGGGAGGCATCGCGGCTGAGGATTGGAGGCCGCGGCGGGAGAGGAGTGCCGGTATTGCGGTGCGCCGCTCTCCCTACCTTCCGCGGCCTTGACGGGGCCGCCACCGTTTGATGGCGGACGCGGTGGGGCCGCAGGGGAAGAGGAGTGTCGGTATGACGTCGGCCGCTCTCCCTATCCTCTGCGGCCGAAATGGCGGCGGAGCGCGCGCGGGAGGACGACCCTCACGCGGCGCCGCTCCGAAGGCGGAGGAGGAGTCGGAGCAGACGACTCCTCCCAGGTGGGGGCCAGCAGGCAACGGGTGTGGGGGCATCCTTGCCTGTATTGCACAGGCCCCCACCAGTGTCGGACGGGAATGGCCAGGTGTTCCCGGTCATTCCCGTAGCCCCCCATCCGGGGGGGCACGCGGGGCCCGCCAGCTAGGCGGGCATGCGCCGGGAGGGTTGTGGACGTAAAGGCTGAGCCGGTTTCCCATGGCCCTCCCATCACGGCGATGTGGGAACACTGCTGAGTTTTAGTGGGTATACTGTCATTCCGACAGGAGTCCCACATACCCCGTCTCGTCCCCCACGAGCGGGGATGCATAAAGCATTTCTCAGCGTCAAAAAAAAAAAAAAAAAAAAAAAAAAAAAGGTTAGGTTGGGGGCCCCCCCGAAGGGTTCCCGCATTGTCGAGGCGGGGGGGCTCAGTAGCCGTGGCTTGGTCACCCACGGTGAAGCGAAGAGGAACCTGAGCGGGGGCCGCTCGTCAGGGCTTTTGCCGATAAGCCGACGACGTAGCGGCCAGCGGGTAGGTTGCGGTGGCCGTATGGGCGACACCGCAACTGAGGCGGGCCGCGGTGTCTTATGGGAGGCATCGCGGCTGAGGATTGGAGGCCGCGGCGGGAGAGGAGTGCCGGTATTGCGGTGCGCCGCTCTCCCTACCTTCCGCGGCCTTGACGGGGCCGCCACCGTTTGATGGCGGACGCGGTGGGGCCGCAGGGGAAGAGGAGTGTCGGTATGACGTCGGCCGCTCTCCCTATCCTCTGCGGCCGAAATGGCGGCGGAGCGCGCGCGGGAGGACGACCCTCACGCGGCGCCGCTCCGAAGGCGGAGGAGGGGTCGGAGCAGACGACTCCTCCCAGGTGGGGGCCAGCAGGCAACGGGTGTGGGGGCATCCTTGCCTGTATTGCACAGGCCCCCACCAGTGTCGGACGGGAATGGCCAGGTGTTCCCGGTCATTCCCGTAGCCCCCCATCCCGGGGGGCATGCGGGGCCCGCCAGCTAGGCGGGCATGCGCCGGGAGGGTTGTGGACGTAAAGGCTGAGCCGGTTTCCCATGGCCCTCCCATCACGGCGATGTGGGAACACTGCTGAGTTTTAGTGGGTATACTGTCATTCCGACAGGAGTCCCACATACCCCGTCTCGTCCCCCACGAGCGGGGATGCATAAAGCATTTCTCAGCGTCAAAAAAAAAAAAAAAAAAAAAAGGTTAGGTTAGGTTCTGTGGAGGGCCCCCCCGAAGGGTTCCCGCATTGTCGAGGCGGGGGGGCTCAGTAGCCGTGGCTTGGTCACCCACGGTGAAGCGAAGAGGAACCCGAGCGGGGGCCGCTCGTCAGGGCTTTTGCCGATAAGCCGACGACGTAGCGGCCAGCGGGTAGGTTGCGGTGGCCGTATGGGCGACACCGCAACTGAGGCGGGCCGCGGTGTCTTATGGGAGGCATCGCGGCTGAGGATTGGAGGCCGCGGCGGGAGAGGAGTGCCGGTATTGCGGTGCGCCGCTCTCCCTACCTTCCGCGGCCTTGACGGGGCCGCCACCGTTTGATGGCGGACGCGGTGGGGCCGCAGGGGAAGAGGAGTGTCGGTATGACGTCGGCCGCTCTCCCTATCCTCTGCGGCCGAAATGGCGGCGGAGCGCGCGCGGGAGGACAACCCTCACGCGGCGCCGCTCCGAAGGCGGAGGAGGGGTCGGAGCAGACGACTCCTCCCAGGTGGGGGCCAGCAGGCAACGGGTATGGGGGCATCCTTGCCTGTATTGCACAGGCCCCCACCAGTGTCGGACGGGAATGGCCAGGTGTTCCCGGTCATTCCCGTAGCCCCCCATCCGGGGGGGCACGCGGGGCCCGCCAGCCAGGCGGGCATGCGCCGGGAGGGTTGTGGACGTAAAGGCTGTGCCGGTTTCCCATGGCCCTCCCATCACGGCGATGTGGGAACACTGCTGAGTTTTAGTGGGTATACTGTCATTCCGACAGGAGTCCCACATACCCCGTCTCGTCCCCCACGAGCGGGGATGCATAAAGCATTTCTCAGCGTCAAAAAAAAAAAAAAAAAAAAAAAAAAGGTTCTGTGGAGGGGGATGCGATGTCTGATTGATGGATAGGGTCAAGCATCGCATCCTCCAGGCGAACACCAACCACTGCAGAGCAGTCCAGGATCTGCTGATGCAGACCATGGCTGAGTGGTTGGTGGACGTGGCGGTGGTTGCCGAACCGTACTCAGTCCCTGGCCGTTGGCTGGGTGATCGGGACGGCTCGGTGGCATTGGTGTCGCGGTCTTCCGCGGACTCCCCTCCCCTCTCGCTCTTAGAGAGGGGACCGGGATACGTGGCCGCCGCGTGGGCAGATATGGCACTGGTGGGAGTATATTTCTCACCAAACCGCCCTCTCTCGGATTTCGAGAACTTTCTCGAAATCCTCACCGCAGTGGTCGGGAGGGCGGCGCCACGCCAGGTCACCATATTGGGCGACCTGAACGCCAAGTCGACGGCCTGGGGCAACCCGGCCGCTTCCTGCAACGTCCGGGGACGCGCCGCAGAATTTTGGGCGACGTCGTGCGGTGTGTCCCTCCTAAATAGAGGGACTGTCCACACGTGTGTGCGGCAACGGGGAGGGTCGGTGGTTGACGTCTCGTTTGCCACCCCCGTGCTGGCCGCCCACGTCGTAAACTGGCGGGTGGAGATGGTGGAGACCTTGTCGGACCACCGATATGTGCGGTTCGACATCTCCACCCAGAGCTCCCAGGGGATGGTCCGCTCGGGCCAATCTGGGTTCCCACGGTGGGCTCTCGCCCGCCTGGACCGAGAGGCCGCGGAGGAGGCGGCATTCGTCCAGGACTGGCTCGCGCCTCCTGTCCAGGTCCTGGACGTGGACGCTGCAGCGGTCCAGCTGAGGGGGTCCCTGACCGGGGTGTGCAACTCCAGCATGCCCCGGTCTCGCCGCCCACCTCCCCGCCGCGCCGTCTATTGGTGGTCGGAGGAACTGGCGGGGCTCCGAACCGTCTGCGTAGCGGCCCTCGGGCCTACACGCGGAGTCGAAGGCGCAGACCGCGAGACCCCACCAACGAGGAGGGCCTCTATGCCTCGTACGTCGACGCGAAGACGGTCCTCAAGTCGGCAATGCGCGCGGCCGAAGAGTCGGCTAGAGCCGAGATGCTGGAGGGTCTCGACAGGGACCCGTATGGAAGACCATACAAGGCGGCGCGGAATAAACTGCGCCCCTGTGGTCCTCCACTGACGGAGACCCTCGAGCCGGCATTGCTGGATGGGGTGGTCCGGTCCCTGTTTCCGCCCAGGGCCAACTTCAACCCGCCAGTGATGGACCCCCCGCGGGAGGCGGTACCGCCGGAGGAGGAGGTTCCCCCGGTAACGACGGCGGAACTTTACGCGGGGACTCTACGCCTCCGCGCGAAGAACACAGCCCCAGGGCCGGACGGCGTTCCCGCACGGGTGGTGGCCATCGCCGCCTCACAGATGGAGGAGAGGTTTCGGGACCTCTTTAGCGCGTGTTTCACGACTGGGAAGTTCCCGAAACCTTGGAAGGAGGGGCGGCTGTGCCTCCTCCGAAAGGAGGGACGCCCGGCGGACTCCCCCTCGGCTTACCGGCCCATCGTTTTGCTCGATGAGGTCGGTAAGTTGTTCGAGGGGATAATCGCCGACCGGCTAAATAGCCTGCTGGGGACGGTGGGGCCGGACCTGTCGGACGCCCAATTCGGTTTCCGACAGGGTCGTTCGACGGTGGACGCCTTGGCCCTACTCAAGGGCCAGGTGAGGGAGGCCGTGGAGGCGGGTGACGGAGTGTTGGCGTTGTCATTCGACATAGCAAACGCCTTCAACTCTGTCCCCCACTCGACAATCTTGGAGGCACTACGGTACCACGGAGTGCCCCAGTACTTGCGCCAACTCTTGGCCAGCTACTTGGAGGACCGTGTGGTCCTCCTTGCAGACAAGACGGCCAGAGTGAGGCGATATGGCGCAGAGTCCGGTGTTCCACAGGGGTCGGTCCTAGGACCACCGCTGTGGAACATTGGATTCGACTGGCTCCTGCGGGGGACCCTCCTCCGTGGCACGAGCATCATCTGTTACGCGGATGATACCCTCCTCATTGCCCGGGGGAGGGACTTCAGGGAGGCGGCCAGTCTGGCCTCTGCTGGCGGATCCTTAGTGGCAGGAAGGATCCGCCGCCTAGGGTTGAAGGTGGCGCTCCATAAAACCGAGGCCGTGTATTTCCACGGGCCACGGCAGCGCGTCCCTGCTGACGGCCACATTGTCGTGGAGGGCGTCAGGATCGGGGTCAAGGCCCAGATGAAATACTTGGGCCTTGTACTCGACAGCAGGTGGCGCTTCGGCCCACACTTCAGCGGGCTGTCGACGCGCCTGCTGAAGGCCGCGAACGCCCTGTCGTGGCTCCTCCCGAACCTGGGGGGTCCGAAGGTGCGATGCCGGCGCTTGTACGCCGGCATCCTCAAGAGCATGGCCCTTTACGGGGCCCCAATCTGGGCGGACTCCCTCCACAGGAGGGAGAACGCCACTGCCATCCGCAGGCCCCAAAGGGCCATTGCACTGCGGGTGGCGAGGGCCTACCGATCGGTGGGCTTCTCGGCGGCGTGCGCTCTGGCCGGCACCCCTCCTTGGGAGCTCGAGGCATGGGTGCTGACCAAAGTGTACGAATGGACGGCGCGGCGTAAGGCGCTCGGGGAGCTCCCCGCCACAGAAGAGCGGGAGGCCGTGCGGCAAGAGGCGAAGGCCGCAATCGTCCATCATTGGATGGAGGACCTCGCCACTGCCGCTTTTGGCCGCCGAACTCTGGACGCGCTCGGGCCAGTCCTGAAGGATTGGCTTGAGCGGTCCCACGGTTTCCTCTCTTTCCGTCTGGTGCAGGTGTTGTCCGGCCATGGGTGCTTCGGATCGCACCTGCACCGGATCCAAAGGGAGGGGACCTCGTCGTGCCACGACTGTGGCGCGGCGGAGGACACGGCACAGCACACGCTCGAGGTGTGCCCGGCCTGGTCCGAGCTGCGCCGTACTGTGATCGCAGCGGTTGGGCGGGACCTCTCGCTTCCCAGCGTCGTCAACTCCATGCTGGAAAGCGAGGGGGCCTGGACTGCGGTCGCCTCCTTCTGCGAGCAAGTAATGTCCCAGAAGGAGGCGGCGGAGCGCGCGCGGGAGGATGATCCTCACGCGGCGCCGCTCCGAAGACGGAGGAGGGGTCGAAGAAGACGTGAGTTTGATACTCATCTCCGACTCCTCCCAGGTGGAGGCCAGCAGGCAACGGGTGCGGGGGCACCCTTGCCTGTATCGCACGGACCTCCACCAGTGCCGGACGGGAATGGTCAGGTGCTCCCGGCCATTCCCGTAGCCCCTCAACCTGCTGGGGGGCAAGCGGGGCCCGCCAGCTAGGCGGGCATGCGCCGGGAGGGTTGTGGATGTAAAGGCTGAGCCAGTTTCCCATGACCCTCCCGTCACGGCGATGCGGGAGCGCCGCTGGGTCGTTTAGTGGGTATACCGGATTTACCGGGGAGTCCCACATACCCCACCCGTCCCCCGACGGGTGGGCATGCGTAATGCATTTTTCCCAGCGTCAACAAAAAAAAAAAAAAAGGTTAGGTTGGGGGGGGCCCCCCCCAAAGGGTTCCCGCATTGTCGAGGCGGGGGGGCTCAGTAGCCGTGGCTTGGTCACCCACGGTGAAGCGAAGAGGAACCCATGCGGGGGCCGCTCGTCAGGGCTTTTGCCGATAAGCCGACGACGTAGCGGCCAGCGGGTAGGTTGCGGTGGCCGTATGGGCGACACCGCAACTGAGGCGGGCCGCGGTGTCTTATGGGAGGCATCGCGGCTGAGGATTGGAGGCCGCGGCGGGAGAGGAGTGCCGGTATTGCGGTGCGCCGCTCTCCCTACCTTCCGCGGCCTTGACGGGGCCGCCACCGTTTGATGGCGGACGCGGTGGGGCCGCAGGGGAAGAGGAGTGTCGGTATGACGTCGGCCGCTCTCCCTATCCTCTGCGGCCGAAATGGCGGCGGAGCGCGCGCGGGAGGACGACCCTCACGCGGCGCCGCTCCGAAGGCGGAGGAGGAGTCGGAGCAGACGACTCCTCCCAGGTGGGGGCCAGCAGGCAACGGGTGTGGGGGCATCCTTGCCTGTATTGCACAGGCCCCCACCAGTGTCGGACGGGAATGGCCAGGTGTTCCCGGTCATTCCCGTAGCCCCCCATCCGGGGGGGCACGCGGGGCCCGCCAGCTAGGCGGGCATGCGCCGGGAGGGTTGTGGACGTAAAGGCTGAGCCGGTTTCCCATGGCCCTCCCATCACGGCGATGTGGGAACACTGCTGAGTTTTAGTGGGTATACTGTCATTCCGACAGGAGTCCCACATACCCCGTCTCGTCCCCCACGAGCGGGGATGCATAAAGCATTTCTCAGCGTCAAAAAAAAAAAAAAAAAAAAAAAAGGTTAGGTTGGGGGCCCCCCCGAAGGGTTCCCGCATTGTCGAGGCGGGGGGGCTCAGTAGCCGTGGCTTGGTCACCCACGGTGAAGCGAAGAGGAACCTGAGCGGGGGCCGCTCGTCAGGGCTTTTGCCGATAAGCCGACGACGTAGCGGCCAGCGGGTAGGTTGCGGTGGCCGTATGGGCGACACCGCAACTGAGGCGGGCCGCGGTGTCTTATGGGAGGCATCGCGGCTGAGGATTGGAGGCCGCGGCGGGAGAGGAGTGCCGGTATTGCGGTGCGCCGCTCTCCCTACCTTCCGCGGCCTTGACGGGGCCGCCACCGTTTGATGGCGGACGCGGTGGGGCCGCAGGGGAAGAGGAGTGTCGGTATGACGTCGGCCGCTCTCCCTATCCTCTGCGGCCGAAATGGCGGCGGAGCGCGCGCGGGAGGACGACCCTCACGCGGCGCCGCTCCGAAGGCGGAGGAGGGGTCGAAGCAGACGACTCCTCCCAGGTGGGGGCCAGCAGGCAACGGGTGTGGGGGCATCCTTGCCTGTATTGCACAGGCCCCCACCAGTGTCGGACGGGAATGGCCAGGTGTTCCCGGTCATTCCCGTAGCCTCCCATCCAGGGGGGCATGCGGGGCCCGCCAGCTAGGCGGGCATGCGCCGGGAGGGTTGTGGACGTAAAGGCTGAGCCGGTTTCCCATGGCCCTCCCACCACGGCGATGTGGGAACACTGCTGAGTTTTAGTGGGTATACTGTCATTCCGACAGGAGTCCCACATACCCCGTCTCGTCCCCCACGAGCGGGGATGCATAAAGCATTTCTCAGCGTCAAAAAAAAAAAAAAAAAAAAAAAAAAAAGGTTAGGTTGGGGGACCCCCCCACAGTGCTTGCGTCCACGTCGCGTCCCCTGGGCAACGACCCGGTTCTGACCACCGTAACGGAGTGGCAGACCGGTGTTCGGCTAAAGTGCACTGTGCTGTCGTAGCATACATTTTAACCTATTTATCTTACTTTTTATTTTATGTCGGAAACTACGACACCCGCGGAGGCTATGTCAAAACCCTTGCGGGCCGCCTCCGGGCGTTTTATGAAAGGCCCTTCTCAGGGCCAACCAAAAGGCCCTTCTCAGGGCCAATCAAAAGGCCCTTCTCAGGGCCAACCAAAAGGCCCTTCTCAGGGCCAACCAAAAGGCCCTTCTCAGGGCCAACCAAAAGGCCCTTATCAGGGCCAATCCGAGGGCGCCTCGGCGTCGGAGGCTAGCCGCGCGCCGTCTGCGGCTAGCGACTATTGCCTGGCGGGCGAATTGCTGGACTCCGACAACGAGTCCATTTGGTGTGAGTCGGACGCCAGCTCGGAGATTGGTCGCCGGGAGCCGGGGAAGCGGGCCCTTCGAAGAAATGGGTCCGGGGGTTCTTCGGAGTCGAGGAGGCCGTCCAAAGCGAAGGTCCAAAAGCTGGTGTCGGACACACACGATGTGGGTCTGGCAGAGGCCCAACGCCAGTTGGACCTGTCTCGGCGGGCGCAGCTCCAGCAAGACCTGGAGGAGCGGGTTGCGGCCAAAGAGCAACGGACGCGCGACGCCCGGGCCAAGTCCGGGTACGGTGCGTCCCGCGTTCTGTATGCGGACCACTCCCTGGCGGAGCTGGAGCGGATGGCCAAGGAGGACGAAGAGGAGATAATGGAAGTCGCCTCTAAGTCCTCCAATTTGAAAGGGACTTTTCAAAAGTCCCTTAAATGCAGGGCCGCGAGCATGCGCGGCATCGTCGGGGAGCTGGTACAGCGCAAGGCAACCGACGAAACGCGGCAGTTGCAGGCGAAAGTTGATCGCCTGCAGTCAGAGGTCAGCCAGCTACATCAGAAGCTGGCTGAAGCCACGGCCCGGCCAAACAAAGCCGAGCCGAGACTAGCGGCTGAGGTCCCCCCCTCCAACCTTGAGGATATCATTCGCAAGGTCGTCATGGAGGAAAGGGCCTTCACGAGAGCCTGTCTTGCGGGCATCGAAGACAGGCTCTTGCCTGAGCAACGCCTCCGACCGCCGCTCGCGGCGGACAATAGGCCACGCGAGCCGGAGCTCTCTTCCCAAGGGGAAGACGCCCATCTTCCATCCACCACCCCATCCAACCAGCAAGGGTGGACGAAGGTGGGCAGAAAGGGAAAGGGGAAGGGCAAAAAGACATCCACGACGGTGGCTGCCCCTGCCGCCCCCGACCCCACCCCTCCCGGCCCGTCCCAGACAACAGGCAAGGGAAAGGGGAAGGGGAAGAAGTCGGCCCCCAAGCCCATCACCGCTGCTCCCACTGCTGCTCCTGCAGCTAATGGGGCCCCCACCAGGCCGAAGAGGAAATTGGTGCCTCCTAAGACCGCAGCCGTAGTGGTGACGCTCACCGCTGAGGCTGCGGAGCGGGGAGAGACTTACGCGTCTATCATGATGCGGGCGCGTACCAACGCCGATCCTACCCAACTGGGGATCGGCACAGTCTCGTGCCGCCGGACCCAGGCCGGGGCTCGAATTTTCGAGTTCCCGGGGGCTCAGGGCGGCGCCAATGCGGACCTCTTCGCAACCAAGTTGGAAGAGGTCATCGCGGACGCGGCCAAGGTGACCAGGCCCGTGAAGTCTGTGGCCTTGGAGGTGACCGACCTGGACGACTCGGTCACCAAAGAGGAGGTGGTGGCGGCGGTCGCAGCAATGGGGGGCTGCGGCGTCACAGCGGTGCAAGGTCGGGCCATCAGGCCCGGCCGCGGCGGCATGGGCACCATTCGCCTTGAGTGCCCAGTCGCCGCAGCTATAGCCGTCCTCGCTAAGGGACGGCTTGCCGTGGGATTCAGCTCGGGTGTAGTCCGGGCACTTGCAGCCATGCCTCTACGCTGCTTCAAGTGTTTTGGAGTCGGACACACTCGGGCCCTTTGTCCGTCCGAGGTTGACAGGGCGGACAATTGCTTCCGCTGTGGCAAGGACGGGCACAAGTCCGCCTCCTGCGAGGCCGCCACGCCGCACTGCGCGGTGTGCGCCGCCAGTGGCTGTCCGGCGGGCCATGTGATGATGGGGAGGAAGTGCAATCCTCCCCCTAAGAAGGGCAAAGGACAGGCGCCGATCCGGACTGTCGCTGCTACCGCCGTCCCTGAGGCTGGGACTTCGGCAGCTGTGGAGGGGGATGCGATGTCTGATTGATGGATAGGGTCAAGCATCGCATCCTCCAGGCGAACACCAACCACTGCAGAGCAGCCCAGGATCTGCTGATGCAGACCATGGCTGAGTGGTTGGTGGACGTGGCGGTGGTTGCCGAACCGTACTCAGTCCCTGGCCGTTGGCTGGGTGATCGGGACGGCTCGGTGGCATTGGTGTCGCGGTCTTCCGCGGACTCCCCTCCCCTCTCGCTCTTAGAGAGGGGACCGGGATACGTGGCCGCCGCGTGGGCAGATATGGCACTGGTGGGAGTATATTTCTCACCAAACCGCCCTCTCTCGGATTTCGAGAACTTTCTCGAAATCCTCACCGCAGTGGTCGGGAGGGCGGCGCCACGCCAGGTCACCATATTGGGCGACCTGAACGCCAAGTCGACGGCCTGGGGCAACCCGGCCGCTTCCTGCAACGTCCGGGGACGCGCCGCAGAATTTTGGGCGACGTCGTGCGGTGTGTCCCTCCTAAATAGAGGGACTGTCCACACGTGTGTGCGGCAACGGGGAGGGTCGGTGGTTGACGTCTCGTTTGCCACCCCCGTGCTGGCCGCCCACGTCGTAAACTGGCGGGTGGAGATGGTGGAGACCTTGTCGGACCACCGATATGTGCGGTTCGACATCTCCACCCAGAGCTCCCAGGGGATGGTCCGCTCGGGCCAATCTGGGTTCCCACGGTGGGCTCTCGCCCGCCTGGACCGAGAGGCCGCGGAGGAGGCGGCATTCGTCCAGGACTGGCTCGCGCCTCCTGTCCAGGTCCTGGACGTGGACGCCGCAGCGGTCCAGCTGAGGGGGTCCCTGACCGAGGTGTGCAACTCCAGCATGCCCCGGTCTCGCCGCCCACCTCCCCGCCGCGCCGTCTATTGGTGGTCGGAGGAACTGGCGGGGCTCCGAACCGTCTGCGTAGCGGCCAGGAGGGCCTACACGCGGAGTCGAAGGCGCAGACCGCGAGACCCCACCAACGAGGAGGGCCTCTATGCCTCGTACGTCGACGCGAAGACGGTCCTCAAGTCGGCAATGCGCGCGGCCGAAGAGTCGGCTAGAGCCGAGATGCTGGAGGGTCTCGACAGGGACCCGTATGGAAGACCATACAAGGCGGCGCGGAATAAACTGCGCCCCTGTGGTCCTCCACTGACGGAAACCCTCGAGCCGGCATTGCTGGATGGGGTGGTCCGGTCCCTGTTTCCGCCCAGGGCCAACTTCACCCCGCCAGTGATGGACCCCCCGCGGGAGGCGGTACCGCCGGAGGAGGAGGTCCCCCCGGTAACGACGGCGGAACTTTACGCGGGGACTCTACGCCTCCGCGCGAAGAACACAGCCCCAGGGCCGGACGGCGTTCCCGCACGGGTGGTGGCCATCGCCGCCTCACAGATGGAGGAGAGGTTTCGGGACCTCTTTAGCGCGTGTTTCACGACTGGGAGGTTCCCGAAACCTTGGAAGGAGGGGCGGCTGTGCCTCCTCCGAAAGGAGGGACGCCCGGCAGACTCCCCCTCGGCTTACCGGCCCATCGTTTTGCTCGATGAGGTCGGTAAGTTGTTCGAAGGGATAATCGCCGACCGGCTAAATAGCCTGCTGGGGACGGTGGGGCCGGACCTGTCGGACGCCCAATTCGGTTTCCGACAGGGTCGTTCGACGGTGGACGCCTTGGCCCTACTCAAGGGCCAGGTGAGGGAGGCCGTGGAGGCGGGTGACGGAGTGTTGGCGGTGTCATTCGACATAGCAAACGCCTTCAACTCTGTCCCCCACTCGACAATCTTGGAGGCACTACGGTACCACGGAGTGCCCCAGTACTTGCGCCAACTCTTGGCCAGCTACTTGGAGGACCGTGTGGTCCTCCTTGCAGACAAGACGGCCAGAGTGAGGCGATATGGCGCAGAGTCCGGTGTTCCACAGGGGTCGGTCCTAGGACCACCGCTGTGGAACATTGGATTCGACTGGCTCCTGCGGGGGACCCTCCTCCGTGGCACGAGCATCATCTGTTACGCGGATGATACCCTCCTCATTGCCCGGGGGAGGGACTTCAGGGAGGCGGCCAGTCTGGCCTCTGCTGGCGGATCCTTAGTGGCAGGAAGGATCCGCCGCCTAGGGTTGAAGGTGGCGCTCCATAAAACCGAGGCCGTGTATTTCCACGGGCCACGGCAGCGCATCCCTGCTGACGGCCACATTGTCGTGGAGGGCGTCAGGATCGGGGTCAAGGCCCAGATGAAATACTTGGGCCTTGTACTCGACAGCAGGTGGCGCTTCGGCCCACACTTCAGCGGGCTGTCGACGCGCCTGCTGAAGGCCGCGAACGCCCTGTCGTGGCTCCTCCCGAACCTGGGGGGTCCGAAGGTGCGATGCCGGCGCTTGTACGCCGGCATCCTCAAGAGCATGGCCCTTTACGGGGCCCCAATCTGGGCGGACTCCCTCCACAGGAGGGAGAACGCCACTGCCATCCGCAGGCCCCAAAGGGCCATTGCACTGCGGGTGGCGAGGGCCTACCGATCGGTGGGCTTCTCGGCGGCGTGCGCTCTGGCCGGCACCCCTCCTTGGGAGCTCGAGGCATGGGTGCTGACCAAAGTGTACGAATGGACGGCGCGGCGTAAGGCGCTCGGGGAGCTCCCCGCCACAGAAGAGCGGGAGGCCGTGCGGCAAGAGGCGAAGGCCGCAATCGTCCATCATTGGATGGAGGACCTCGCCACTGCCGCTTTTGGCCGCCGAACTCTGGACGCGCTCGGGCCAGTCCTGAAGGATTGGCTTGAGCGGTCTCACGGTTTCCTCTCTTTCCGTCTGGTGCAGGTGTTGTCCGGCCATGGGTGCTTCGGATCGCACCTGCACCGGATCCAAAGGGACGAGACCTCGTCGTGCCACGACTGTGGCGCGGCGGAGGACACGGCACAGCACACGCTCGAGGTGTGCCCGGCCTGGTCCGAGCTGCGCCGCACTGTGATCGCAGCGGTTGGGCGGGACCTCTCGCTTCCCAGCGTCGTCAACTCCATGCTGGAAAGCGAGGGGGCCTGGACTGCGGTCGCCTCCTTCTGCGAGCAAGTAATGTCCCAGAAGGAGGCGGCGGAGCGCGCGCGGGAGGATGATCCTCACGCGGCGCCGCTCCGAAGACGGAGGAGGGGTCGAAGAAGACGTGAGTTTGATACTCATCTCCGACTCCTCCCAGGTGGAGGCCAGCAGGCAACGGGTGCGGGGGCACCCTTGCCTGTATCGCACGGACCTCCACCAGTGCCGGACGGGAATGGTCAGGTGCTCCCGGCCATTCCCGTAGCCCCTCAACCTGCTGGGGGGCAAGCGGGGCCCGCCAGCTAGGCGGGCATGCGCCGGGAGGGTTGTGGATGTAAAGGCTGAGCCAGTTTCCCATGACCCTCCCGTCACGGCGATGCGGGAGCGCCGCTGGGTCGTTTAGTGGGTATACCGGATTTACCGGGGAGTCCCACATACCCCACCCGTCCCCCGACGGGTGGGCATGCGTAATGCATTTTTCCCAGCGTCAACAAAAAAAAAAAAAAAAAAGGTTAGGTTGGGGGACCCCCCCACAGTGCTTGCGTCCACGTCGCGTCCCCTGGGCAACGACCCGGTTCTGACCACCGTAACGGAGTGGCAGACCGGTGTTCGGCTAAAGTGCACTGTGCTGTCGTAGCATACATTTTAACCTATTTATCTTACTTTTTATTTTATGTCGGAAACTACGACACCCGCGGAGGCTATGTCAAAACCCTTGCGGGCCGCCTCCGGGCGTTTTATGAAAGGCCCTTCTCAGGGCCAACCAAAAGGCCCTTCTCAGGGCCAATCAAAAGGCCCTTCTCAGGGCCAACCAAAAGGCCCTTCTCAGGGCCAACCAAAAGGCCCTTCTCAGGGCCAACCAAAAGGCCCTTATCAGGGCCAATCCGAGGGCGCCTCGGCGTCGGAGGCTAGCCGCGCGCCGTCTGCGGCTAGCGACTATTGCCTGGCGGGCGAATTGCTGGACTCCGACAACGAGTCCATTTGGTGTGAGTCGGACGCCAGCTCGGAGATTGGTCGCCGGGAGCCGGGGAAGCGGGCCCTTCGAAGAAATGGGTCCGGGGGTTCTTCGGAGTCGAGGAGGCCGTCCAAAGCGAAGGTCCAAAAGCTGGTGTCGGACACACACGATGTGGGTCTGGCAGAGGCCCAACGCCAGTTGGACCTGTCTCGGCGGGTGCAGCTCCAGCAAGACCTGGAGGAGCGGGTTGCGGCCAAAGAGCAACGGACGCGCGACGCCCGGGCCAAGTCCGGGTACGGTGCGTCCCGCGTTCTGTATGCGGACCACTCCCTGGCGGAGCTGGAGCGGATGGCCAAGGAGGACGAAGAGGAGATAATGGAAGTCGCCTCTAAGTCCTCCAATTTGAAAGGGACTTTTCAAAAGTCCCTTAAATGCAGGGCCGCGAGCATGCGCGGCATCGTCGGGGAGCTGGTACAGCGCAAGGCGACCGACGAAACGCGGCAGTTGCAGGCGAAAGTTGATCGCCTGCAGTCAGAGGTCAGCCAGCTACATCAGAAGCTGGCTGAAGCCACGGCCCGGCCAAACAAAGCCGAGCCGAGACTAGCGGCTGAGGTCCCCCCCTCCAACCTTGAGGATATCATTCGCAAGGTCGTCATGGAGGAAAGGGCCTTCACGAGAGCCTGTCTTGCGGGCATCGAAGACAGGCTCTTGCCTGAGCAACGCCTCCGACCGCCGCTCGCGGCGGACAATAGGCCACGCGAGCCGGAGCTCTCTTCCCAAGGGGAAGACGCCCATCTTCCATCCACCACCCCATCCAACCAGCAAGGGTGGACGAAGGTGGGCAGAAAGGGAAAGGGGAAGGGCAAAAAGACATCCACGACGGTGGCTGCCCCTGCCGCCCCCGACCCCACCCCTCCCGGCCCGTCCCAGACAACAGGCAAGGGAAAGGGGAAGGGGAAGAAGTCGGCCCCCAAGCCCACCACCGCTGCTCCCACTGCTGCTCCTGCAGCTAATGGGGCCCCCGCCAGGCCGAAGAGGAAATTGGTGCCTCCTAAGACCGCAGCCGTAGTGGTGACGCTCACTGCTGAGGCTGCGGAGCGGGGAGAGACTTACGCGTCTATCATGATGCGGGCGCGTACCAACGCCGATCCTACCCAACTGGGGATCGGTACAGTCTCGTGCCGCCGGACCCAGGCCGGGGCTCGAATTTTCGAGTTCCCGGGGGCTCAGGGCGGCGCCAATGCGGACCTCTTCGCAACCAAGTTGGAAGAGGTCATCGCGGACGCGGCCAAGGTGACCAGGCCCGTGAAGTCTGTGGCCTTGGAGGTGACCGACCTGGACGACTCGGTCACCAAAGAGGAGGTGGTGGCGGCGGTCGCAGCAATGGGGGGCTGCGGCGTCACAGCGGTGCAAGGTCGGGCCATTAGGCCCGGCCGCGGCGGCATGGGCACCATTCGCCTTGAGTGCCCAGTCGCCGCAGCTATAGCCGTCCTCGCTAAGGGACGGCTTGCCGTGGGATTCAGCTCGGGTGTAGTCCGGGCACTTGCAGCCATGCCTCTACGCTGCTTCAAGTGTTTTGGAGTCGGACACACTCGGGCCCTTTGTCCGTCCGAGGTTGACAGGGCGGACAATTGCTTCCGCTGTGGCAAGGACGGGCACAAGTCCGCCTCCTGCGAGGCCGCCACGCCGCACTGCGCGGTGTGTGCCGCCAGTGGCTGTCCGGCGGGCCATGTGATGATGGGGAGGAAGTGCAATCCTCCCCCTAAGAAGGGCAAAGGGCAGGCGCCGATCCGGACTGTCGCTGCCACCGCCGTCCCTGAGGCTGGGACTTCGGCAGCTGTGGAGGGGGATGCGATGTCTGATTGATGGATAGGGTCAAGCATCGCATCCTCCAGGCGAACACCAACCACTGCAGAGCAGCCCAGGATCTGCTGTTGCAGACCATGGCTGAGTGGTTGGTGGACGTGGCGGTGGTTGCCGAACCATACTCAGTCCCTGGCCGTTGGCTGGGTGATCGGGACGGCTCGGTGGCATTGGTGTCGCGGTCTTCCACGGACTCCCCTCCCCTCTCGCTCTTAGAGAGGGGACCGGGATACGTGGCCGCCGCGTGGGCAGATATGGCACTGGTGGGAGTATATTTCTCACCAAACCGCCCTCTCTCGGATTTCGAGAACTTTCTCGAAATCCTCACCGCAGTGGTCGGGAGGGCGGCGCCACGCCAGGTCACCATATTGGGCGACCTGAACGCCAAGTCGACGGCCTGGGGCAACCCGGCCGCTTCCTGCAACGTCCGGGGACGCGCCGCAGAATTTTGGGCGACGTCGTGCGGTGTGTCCCTCCTAAATAGAGGGACTGTCCACACGTGTGTGCGGCAACGGGGAGGGTCGGTGGTTGACGTCTCGTTTGCCACCCCCGTGCTGGCCGCCCACGTCGTGAACTGGCGGGTGGAGATGGTGGAGACCTTGTCGGACCACCGATATGTGCGGTTCGACATCTCCACCCAGAGCTCCCAGGGGATGGTCCGCTCGGGCCAATCTGGGTTCCCACGGTGGGCTCTCGCCCGCCTGGACCGAGAGGCCGCGGAGGAGGCGGCATTCGTCCAGGACTGGCTCGCGCCTCCTGTCCAGGTCCTGGACGTGGACGCCGCAGCGGTCCAGCTGAGGGGGTCCCTGACCGGGGTGTGCAACTCCAGCATGCCCCGGTCTCGCCGCCCACCTCCCCGCCGCGCCGTCTATTGGTGGTCGGAGGAACTGGCGGGGCTCCGAACCGTCTGCGTAGCGGCCAGGAGGGCCTACACGCGGAGTCGAAGGCGCAGACCGCGAGACCCCACCAACGAGGAGGGCCTCTATGCCTCGTACGTCGACGCGAAGACGGTCCTCAAGTCGGCAATGCGCGCGGCCGAAGAGTCGGCTAGAGCCGAGATGCTGGAGGGTCTCGACAGGGACCCGTATGGAAGACCATACAAGGCGGCGCGGAATAAACTGCGCCCCTGTGGTCCTCCACTGACGGAGACCCTCGAGCCGGCATTGCTGGATGGGGTGGTCCGGTCCCTGTTTCCGCCCAGGGCCAACTTCACCCCGCCAGTGATGGACCCCCCGCGGGAGGCGGTACCGCCGGAGGAGGAGGTTCCCCCGGTAACGACGGCGGAACTTTACGCGGGGACTCTACGCCTCCGCGCGAAGAACACAGCCCCAGGGCCGGACGGCGTTCCCGCACGGGTGGTGGCCATCGCCGCCTCACAGATGGAGGAGAGGTTTCGGGACCTCTTTAGCGCGTGTTTCACGACTGGGAAGTTCCCGAAACCTTGGAAGGAGGGGCGGCTGTGCCTCCTCCGAAAGGAGGGACGCCCGGCGGACTCCCCCTCGGCTTACCGGCCCATCGTTTTGCTCGATGAGGTCGGTAAGTTGTTCGAGGGGATAATCGCCGACCGGCTAAATAGCCTGCTGGGGACGGTGGGGCCGGACCTGTCGGACGCCCAATTCGGTTTCCGACAGGGTCGTTCGACGGTGGACGCCTTGGCCCTACTCAAGGGCCAGGTGAGGGAGGCCGTGGAGGCGGGTGACGGAGTGTTGGCGGTGTCATTCGACATAGCAAACGCCTTCAACTCTATCCCCCACTCGACAATCTTGGAGGCACTACGGTACCACGGAGTGCCCCAGTACTTGCGCCAACTCTTGGCCAGCTACTTGGAGGACCGTGTGGTCCTCCTTGCAGACAAGACGGGCAGTGTGAGGCGATATGGCGCAGAGTCCGGTGTTCCACAGGGGTCGGTCCTAGGACCACCGCTGTGGAACATTGGATTCGACTGGCTCCTGCGGGGGACCCTCCTCCGTGGCACGAGCATCATCTGTTACGCGGATGATACCCTCCTCATTGCCCGGGGGAGGGACTTCAGGGAGGCGGCCAGTCTGGCCTCTGCTGGCGGATCCTTAGTGGCAGGAAGGATCCGCCGCCTAGGGTTGAAGGTGGCGCTCCATAAAACCGAGGCCGTGTATTTCCACGGGCCACGGCAGCGCATCCCTGCTGACGGCCACATTGTCGTGGAGGGCGTCAGGATCGGGGTCAAGGCCCAGATGAAATACTTGGGCCTTGTACTCGACAGCAGGTGGCGCTTCGGCCCACACTTCAGCGGGCTGTCGACGCGCCTGCTGAAGGCCGCGAACGCCCTGTCGTGGCTCCTCCCGAACCTGGGGGGTCCGAAGGTGCGATGCCGGCGCTTGTACGCCGGCATCCTCAAGAGCATGGCCCTTTACGGGGCCCCAATCTGGGCGGACTCCCTCCACAGGAGGGAGAACGCCACTGCCATCCGCAGGCCCCAAAGGGCCATTGCACTGCGGGTGGCGAGGGCCTACCGATCGGTGGGCTTCTCGGCGGCGTGCGCTCTGGCCGGCACCCCTCCTTGGGAGCTCGAGGCATGGGTGCTGACCAAAGTGTACGAATGGACGGCGCGGCGTAAGGCGCTCGGGGAGCTCCCCGCCACAGAAGAGCGGGAGGCCGTGCGGCAAGAGGCGAAGGCCGCAATCGTCCATCATTGGATGGAGGACCTCGCCACTGCCGCTTTTGGCCGCCGAACTCTGGACGCGCTCGGGCCAGTCCTGAAGGATTGGCTTGAGCGGTCTCACGGTTTCCTCTCTTTCCGTCTGGTGCAGGTGTTGTCCGGCCATGGGTGCTTCGGATCGCACCTGCACCGGATCCAAAGGGAGGAGACCTCGTCGTGCCACGACTGTGGCGCGGCGGAGGACACGGCACAGCACACGCTCGAGGTGTGCCCGGCCTGGTCCGAGCTGCGCCGTACTGTGATCGCAGCGGTTGGGCGGGACCTCTCGCTTCCCAGCGTCGTCAACTCCATGCTGGAAAGCGAGGGGGCCTGGACTGCGGTCGCCTCCTTCTGCGAGCAAGTAATGTCCCAGAAGGAGGCGGCGGAGCGCGCGCGGGAGGATGATCCTCACGCGGCGCCGCTCCGAAGACGGAGGAGGGGTCGAAGAAGACGTGAGTTTGATACTCATCTCCGACTCCTCCCAGGTGGAGGCCAGCAGGCAACGGGTGCGGGGGCACCCTTGCCTGTATCGCACGGACCTCCACCAGTGCCGGACGGGAATGGTCAGGTGCTCCCGGCCATTCCCGTAGCCCCTCAACCTGCTGGGGGGCAAGCGGGGCCCGCCAGCTAGGCGGGCATGCGCCGGGAGGGTTGTGGATGTAAAGGCTGAGCCAGTTTCCCATGACCCTCCCGTCACGGCGATGCGGGAGCGCCGCTGGGTCGTTTAGTGGGTATACCGGATTTACCGGGGAGTCCCACATACCCCACCCGTCCCCCGACGGGTGGGCATGCGTAATGCATTTTTCCCAGCGTCAACAAAAAAAAAAAAAAAGGTTAGGTTGGTGGCGAGGGCCTACCGATCGGTGGGCTTCTCGGCGGCGTGCGCTCTGGCCGGCACCCCTCCTTGGGAGCTCGAGGCATGGGTGCTGACCAAAGTGTACGAATGGACGGCGCGGCGTAAGGCGCTCGGGGAGCTCCCCGCCACAGAAGAGCGGGAGGCCGTGCGGCAAGAGGCGAAGGCCGCAATCGTCCATCATTGGATGGAGGACCTCGCCACTGCCGCTTTTGGCCGCCGAACTCTGGACGCGCTCGGGCCAGTCCTGAAGGATTGGCTTGAGCGGTCTCACGGTTTCCTCTCTTTCCGTCTGGTGCAGGTGTTGTCCGGCCATGGGTGCTTCGGATCGCACCTGCACCGGATCCAAAGGGAGGAGACCTCGTCGTGCCACGACTGTGGCGCGGCGGAGGACACGGCACAGCACACGCTCGAGGTGTGCCCGGCCTGGTCCGAGCTGCGCCGTACTGTGATCGCAGCGGTTGGGCGGGACCTCTCGCTTCCCAGCGTCGTCAACTCCATGCTGGAAAGCGAGGGGGCCTGGACTGCGGTCGCCTCCTTCTGCGAGCAAGTAATGTCCCAGAAGGAGGCGGCGGAGCGCGCGCGGGAGGATGATCCTCACGCGCCGCCGCTCCGAAGACGGAGGAGGGGTCGAAGAAGACGTGAGTTTGATACTCATCTCCGACTCCTCCCAGGTGGAGGCCAGCAGGCAACGGGTGCGGGGGCACCCTTGCCTGTATCGCACGGACCTCCACCAGTGCCGGACGGGAATGGTCAGGTGCTCCCGGCCATTCCCGTAGCCCCTCAACCTGCTGGGGGGCAAGCGGGGCCCGCCAGCTAGGCGGGCATGCGCCGGGAGGGTTGTGGATGTAAAGGCTGAGCCAGTTTCCCATGACCCTCCCGTCACGGCGATGCGGGAGCGCCGCTGGGTCGTTTAGTGGGTATACCGGATTTACCGGGGAGTCCCACATACCCCACCCGTCCCCCGACGGGTGGGCATGCGTAATGCATTTTTCCCAGCGTCAACAAAAAAAAAAAAAAAAAAAAAAAAAAAAAAAGGTTAGGTTAGTATTAACGACGTTAGGTTGTTTATGCGTTGTAGAACTTTGGAGAGATTTTAATAAATAAAATAACGTGACTGTTTGCTAGCTCTGTATTGAGGCAACTGAACGGTGCTAAACGATCGGACATACCGCCCACCAAAAGGACCCTGTGTCCTTTTACAAATATTAATACTACTACTACTTATGCCCACAATAAATTGGGCAACACAACCAACTTAGGTATTGATTTCTACATTTTAAAACTTATCAAAATAATATAACAAATCTTACAAAGCGGACTGTATGTAACACAAAATCAATAACAGATTATTTAACAGTAAATGGGTAAGTAGTAACCTACATGTCACTTTATTTCATGTTCATAAGGCAAAGTAAGCAGCATGACACGGTAAGGTAAGTACCTATCCATTCGTCTAACAACATCATTAGTAATTAGTTGTACATAGGTATAGTTTTAAGCAATAGCATGCAGGTAGGAAGTTACATATCGCAAATTAGTTTAGGAACTTGAACGATTGTATGGTAAGTTATGTAGGTACATATCTCAGTATCAGTAGGATCTAATTAAGTAGGTACCTAGTGTATGTAGTTAGTATAACAAACTTACTTTAGTAATTTAATGAATAACAATGTTTTATTTTAGGTACACAAACTTAGACATAGAAAGTACATATAAAAATAGGTAAGTATATTAACAAACTTTGTTTTAAATAGCGAACAATTATTAATTATCAATGTTATCATCTTTAGGTAGGAATATTAACTTAGTTATAGGTCTTTTCAATTCACTTTGTCCTTTACACTGCACTGTAACCACTCTAACTAAATTGTCTTTTCCTGGATGCAGCGTTTTGATTTTTCCCATGAGCCATCTTGTGGGTGGCAAGTTTTCATCTTTGATGACCACAATATCTCCCACGGTAGGTGACTGTATAGCTGATTGCCATTTCGTTCGTTGTTGCAGAGTGTTCAGATATTCTGAATGCCATCTTCGCCAGAAGTCTTGTGTCATTCGCTGTACTAGTTGCCATCTGGTTAAACGGTTGATGTTGGATTTTTCATAGTCATCATCAGGAACACTGAGTAGTGGCTCACCTATTAAAAAGTGGCCAGGTGTGAGTGGTGTCATCGTCTCAACAGTGTTGTCCAACTGGCATAATGGACGGGAGTTCAGACAAGCTTCTATTTGTGTTAGCAATGTCGCCATTTCTTCATAGGTAAGTTTTGTGTCTTTGCTAACCCTTGCTAGGTGTCTCTTTGCAGATTGCACTCCAGCTTCCCAGAGGCCCCCACAGTTTGGCATTCGCGGCGGGATAAAATGCCACGTAGTTCCATCGGTTGCCAGGTGTTCGGAAATTTCTTTAGAAAAGTTTTGTTCACCTGCTTTAAAAAGATTTTTAAGTTCCTTTGCAGCACCAACGAAATTGGTGCCGTTATCACTGAACAGATGAATGCATCGACCTCGACGTGCGACAAATCTCCGAAATGCGGCCAGGAATGCTTGAGAAGTTAAGTCTGTCACGGCTTCTAGGTGTATGGCACGGGTAGCCATACACACAAATAGACAGATGTACCCTTTAGTAGCATGATGCCCTCGCCCCTTTGATGTTCTTATCAATACTGGACCTGCATAGTCAACTCCACTGTTCAAAAAGGCACGCTGTAGACTCACCCTTACAGCTGGTAATTCACCCATTAACTGGTTGTTTATCTTGCCTTTATTGATAATGCATACCTTACAACTTCTTATGCATTTTCTTACTGCTGATTTTAAGTTAATTATCCAGTATTTACTTCTTAGGTATGTCATCATGACTTGTATACCACCGTGTAACGTTTGTTTGTGTGCTTCGTTGATCAACAATGTAGTGATATGTTGATTACTCGGGAGTATTATTGGATGTTTGGTTGTGACTGGCAAATTAGCGTTTTGTAAACGACCTCCTACCCTCAGCAGATTGTTTTTATCTAAAAATGGTGTCAAGCTAATTAGTGAGCTTGATTTTCTCACCTTGCCATTTTTCTTAATGTACTCTATATCTCTTTCATACACTGTCTGCTGATAGTAATTTATGCAATTTTGCAAAATTGTGTTCATTTCACCAGTAGTTAAATACTTTTCTTTGTTTTCATGATTTAATAATCTTCGACAATAAGCTAGTACCCTTTTCATTCTAGTTAGATTAGAGAATCTTTCCCAAATAGGTTTTTCTTCATTTTCTTTATTTTCAGTTGTGAAAGTACATGTTAATTTTAACTCTAAATCTGTATCTATATTTTCCAATCTTCTCAAATGAAGTTGTTTTTTTGATAGCCATTCTGGCCCATTCCACCACATCTTCTCCTTCTTTAGAGCAGTTAAAAACATTCCTCTGGATGCTATGTCAGCAGGATTTTCTTGTGATACAACATGATGCCACTGTGTGTTGTTTGTATTATCTTTGATTTCCACCACTCGATTTGCTACAAAGGTTTTCCATTTTTGAGGTTCACCATGAAGCCACGCCAGTACAATCGTTGAATCTGTCCAGCAGTAGGTTTGGTTACAAGGAATTCTCATGGCTAATGTGACTTGTTTTAGAAGTCTTGACAATAATAGAGCTCCACACAACTCAAGACGAGGAAGCGATATTGTTTTTAACGGAGCAACCTTGGTTCTCGATGCAATTAAATTTGTGTATACAGTACCATCCTGTTGTTCCACTCTGCAGTATACAGCGGCTGCATAGGCCCGATTAGAGGCGTCGCTAAATCCGTGCAGCTGTATTGCTTTTAAATTGCTGTTGTACGAGTGTACCCATCGGTCTAGAGAAATCTGGTTGACATTCTCAAAATCCTTTCTTATCTTCAACCAATCTGAGGTTAATTCTTCGGATAATGGTTGATCCCATTGTGTGCCAGCTAACCATAATTTTTGAATAAGTATCTTAGCGAGCACAATGCTTGGCGATATCCATCCTAATGGATCGTAAAGTTTTTGTACGTCTGATAAAACGTTTCTCTTCGTAATGGTCGATGGAGGTGCAGAGAGACTGATTTTGTAATGAAATTGATCAGTACCAAGATTCCATGCGATACCCAACGCTTTCACAGTACCATCTAGGTTTATATCGAGTTGGATGCTTGAAGAAATGTTGCTTGGATCCATTGATTTTATCAACTCGATATTGTTTGATGACCACTTCTTCAACTCAAACCCTCCCTTACTTAACATAGCCTTGAGTTGATTACTAGCTTCTATGGCCTCTTCAACAGTGTCACAACCGGACATGACGTCATCAACGTAGAAGTCTGACAAGGTAATGTCAGCAGCTACAGGATAGCTATCTCGTTCTTCATATGCGAGTTGGATCAAGGTCTTCACTGCAAGATAAGGTGCTGAAGTAGTCCCAAATGTCACGGTAAGTAATCTATAATCTTTTATTTCTTCATTGCTATCATTTCTCCACAGTATTCTTTGAAAATCAGCATCTCCCTTGTATATCATGACCATTCTGTACATCTTTTGTATGTCTGCAGCGAAACAGACGGCGTGCATTCTCCAGCGCATGATTATACTACGTAGGTCTTCTTGGAGCACTGGACCAGGTAAGAGTTCATCATTTAATGATATGCCATTTGTGCCCTTACATGATGCGTCGAAAACTATGCGAGTTTTCGTAGTTTCTTTTTCTTCACGCAGGACTGGATGATGGGGTAAGTATACTGATTTTCTTGAATATATTTCTTTTTCAGGTACTTCTTCTATATGACCTAAGTTTTTGTAGTCTTCTATAACTTTTTCATATTCTTCTTTCAACTTAGGCTGTTTTTTGAACCTTCTCTCTAATTGTATCAATCTTGTTTTAGCTATTTCTCTTGTATTTCCTTCAGTTGATTGAATACAATTTGTTTTAAATGGTAGTTTCACTATAAATCTTCCTTGGTCATTTCTTGAGTATGTTTTATGATAAATGTCTTCACATATTTGTTCTTCTTTTGTATTCTTTCGCCTTGTAGTTGTGTCTATCTCCCAGAGTGATTTTAATATGTTATCGACGTCTACTTGTTGATGCATGACAAGAAATGAATGTTCTTTTTGTCTTGTATTTATTTCTCCAAATAATATCCATCCTAGGGTTGTTTTCTGTGCACATGGAGACCCTGGCGGACCCTTGATTAAATCTTGTTCGACTATTCGTGCATACTCCTTAACACCAAGCAGCAGGTCTATCGGGCCTGGGTTGTTATACTCTGGATCTGCAAGATCGAGACCCTCCAGGTGCTGCCAGTTGTGAACAGTCAATGTGTGGTGTGGTATGCTCGTGGTCAGTTGCCTGGACATGACATAAGCTTCTACGTGCATGTTGAATTCTGGTTTCCTTCTCGACAGTATGTTTAGCTGAACCACGTGTTTAATTGGTGCTTGCATAGAACCCACACCTGTTACAGTACCTTCAATTGATTTTCTTTGTAGCTTCAATAATTGAGTTGCCTTTTCACTTATGAAGCTCGCTTGTGAGCCTTGATCTACAAGAACCCTTAACAGTATTGCTTGTCCATCTTTTCCTTTTGCTTTGACTAGTGCAGTTGCTAATAATGCTCTTCCAGACGCTCCGATACCAACATGAAGCGTTGTTATGGCCTCCTTGTTGGCTTCTTGTTGAGATGTCGATGGTTGTATTGGTTCTGTCTCTGTTGTGTCCTTCGACTTCTCTGATTTGTGAAGCAAGGAATGGTGACGTCTTCTACATACACGGCAAGTAACTGGTACCTTGCATTTGTAAACTGAATGACCCGGAAGCAGGCAGTTGAAACAAAGCTGTTTTTCCTTCACATAATTGTTACGTTGTGTAATATCCATTTTAATAAATTCTTTGCAATGACATAGGGTATGCTTTTCACTACAAAGTATACAGCTTTTATCTTTAACAACATTTGCAGCATGGTAGGATCGCTCTTTGACTGTACGATCTTTATTTGTTACGGGTTGTATCATTTCTAGTGTTCTAAATTTTGATTCCAAAAATCTTTTTAATTCTTCCCAAGATGGCACTTCTTCTGACTGTTCCTTATAAGCAAAAGCTTCCCACTCTTTATGTGACTCCTGGTCTAACTTTTGAATCACCAGAAATATAATTAAAGGATCCCAGGTATCGGTGTTAATTTTCAAGTTTTTTAGGTTATTTATGCACTCTGTCGTAGTATCTAATAAAGTCTTCACACTGTTAGCTGTCTGTGTTGTGATTTTCTTTTGATTAAAAAGTCTTTTTAAAACAGAGAATACAATAACACGTTTGTTGCCGTACCTGCCTTTTAACAATTGCCATGCTTGATCGTAATTGCTGTCCGTAACTTGTATGTGCCGTAATATTATTTCCGCTTCACCGGTTACACTCGACTTTAGGTAATGCAGTTTTTGAACGTCACTGATTGAAGTATTTTTATGCACAAGTGATGTAAACATGTCTTGGTATGTGGGCCACTCCTCGTATTGTCCCGAAAATGTTGGTAGTTGTATCCGCGGCAGTTTTACGATCGAACATTGCCCTTGAGGTTGACCGCTAAATTCTGTTGTTGTTTGTTGCTGTTTGCTCAAGCTCAACATATCTGTCAAGTCTGCTTGTAGACAAAGGTACAGGTCTTCAATAACAAAATAGTCTTCATTAACAAAGTAAGACACTTCTCCACGCTTGTCTCTCGGAATACTTTGTGTCAACATCTCATGAGCTTGCTTAAAAGAACTCCAATACTCTTCAATGCACTTCACTCTAGCCCTTATATAACCATCTGTAAGTCTCACTTTAGGACATTTCTTTAAATTCGATTGTGTTTTTTGTAACAATTTTGCCACATCTTCTAGCGTATTCAAATATTTTTGTTGTTCCGTAGTAGCCATTGTAACTTTCTATTATGTTATCACTCGTGTTATGAATTGCCAACCACACTGTTTACACTTTATTAAAATATCCAACTTCATAAAAACTTCACAATTTTGCGTAAACAAGTCGTCTTATCTCTGGAATGCGGCGGCCTATTGTTCTCAGCTCGCTCGGACTTCCGATTCACTAATGACTCACAGGTGTGCCAGTAGTAATTATGCGGCTCGATTTTCGACCATATATTAACGACGTTAGGTTGTTTATGCGTTGTAGAACTTTGGAGAGATTTTAATAAATAAAATAACGTGACTGTTTGCTAGCTCTGTATTGAGGCAACTGAACGGTGCTAAACGATCGGACAGTTAGGTTCCCCCCCGGAGGGTTCCCGCATTGTCGAGGCGGGGGGGCTCAGTAGCCGTGGCTTGGTCACCCACGGTGAAGCGAAGAGGAACCCATGCGGGGGCCGCTCGTCAGGGCTTTTGCCGATAAGCCGACGACGTAGCGGCCAGCGGGTAGGTTGCGGTGGCCGTATGGGCGACACCGCAACTGAGGCGGGCCGCGGTGTCTTATGGGAGGCATCGCGGCTGAGGATTGGAGGCCGCGGCGGGAGAGGAGTGCCGGTATTGCGGTGCGCCGCTCTCCCTACCTTCCGCGGCCTTGACGGGGCCGCCACCGTTTGATGGCGGACGCGGTGGGGCCGCAGGGGAAGAGGAGTGTCGGTATGACGTCGGCCGCTCTCCCTATCCTCTGCGGCCGAAATGGCGGCGGAGCGCGCGCGGGAGGACGACCCTCACGCGGCGCCGCTCCAAAGGCGGAGGAGGGGTCGGAGCAGACGATTCCTCCCAGGTGGGGGCCAGCAGGCAACGGGTGTGGGGGCATCCTTGCCTGTATTGCACAGGCCCCCACCAGTGTCGGACGGGAATGGCCAGGTGTTCCCGGTCATTCCCGTAACCCCCCAGCCTGGGGGGCATGCGGGGCCCGCCATCTAGGCGGGCATGCGCCGGGAGGGTTGTGGACGTAAAGGCTGAGCCGGTTTCCCATGGCCCTCCCATCACGGCGATGTGGGAACACTGCTGAGTTTTAGTGGGTATACTGTCATTCCGACAGGAGTCCCACATACCCCGTCTCGTCCCCCACGAGCGGGGATGCATAAAGCATTTCTCAGCGTCAAAAAAAAAAAAAAAAAAAAAAAAAAAAAAAAAAAAAAAAAAAAAAGGTTAGGTTAGGTTCCCCCCCCCCCGAAGGGTTCCCGCATTGTCGAGGCGGGGGGGCTCAGTAGCCGTGGCTTGGTCACCCACGGTGAAGCGAAGAGGAACCTGAGCGGGGGCCGCTCATCAGGGCTTTTGCCGATAAGCCGACGACGTAGCGCCCAGCGGGTAGGTTGCGGTGGCCGTATGGGCGACACCGCAACTGAGGCGGGCCGCGGTGTCTTATGGGAGGCATCGCGGCTGAGGATTGGAGGCCGCGGCGGGAGAGGAGTGCCGGTATTGCGGTGCGCCGCTCTCCCTACCTTCCGCGGCCTTGACGGGGCCGCCACCGTTTGATGGCGGGCGCGGTGGGGCCGCAGGGGAAGAGGAGTGTCGGTATGACGTCGGCCGCTCTCCCTATCCTCTGCGGCCGAAATGGCGGCGGAGCGCGCGCGGGAGGACGACCCTCACGCGGCGCCGCTCCGAAGGCGGAGGAGGGGTCGAAGCAGACGACTCCTCCCAGGTGGGGGCCAGCAGGCAACGGGTGTGGGGGCATCCTTGCCTGTATTGCACAGGCCCCCACCAGTGTCGGACGGGAATGGCCAGGTGTTCCCGGTCATTCCCGTAGCCCCCCATCCCGGGGGGCATGCGGGGCCCGCCAGCTAGGCGGGCATGCGCCGGGAGGGTTGTGGACGTAAAGGCTGAGCCGGTTTCCCATGGCCCTCCCATCACGGCGATGTGGGAACACTGCTGAGTTTTAGTGGGTATACTGTCATTCCGACAGGAGTCCCACATACCCTGTCTCGTCCCCCACGAGCGGGGATGCATAAAGCATTTCTCAGCGTCAAAAAAAAAAAAAAAAAAAAAAAAAAAAAAAAAAAAAAAAAAAAAAAGGTTAGGTTCCCCCGGGGGATCCCCCACAGCGCATACTTCCTCGCAGTATCCCCTGGGCAACGCCGTGTCTGACCACCGTATCGGAGTGGCAGACCGGCGGCTAAAGTGCGCTGTGTTGTCGTAGAATTTTATCTATTTTAACCTATTTTATTTTTTAATGTCGGAACCTACGGCACCCGCGGAGGCTATGCCGAAACCCTTGCGGGACGCCTCTGGGCGTTTCCGAAAAGGCCCATCTCAGGGCCAACCAAAAGGCCCTTCTCAGGGCCAATCCAACGGCCCTTCTCAGGGCCACGCCGGCGACGCTTCGGCGTCAGAGGCTGACCGCGCACCATCTGCGGCCAGCCTTTTCCTCAGGCCAAGCGACTGTTCGGACTCCGACGAGTCCATTATGGAGACGTCGGCGGCCGACCAATCGTGTCGCGTCAAGAGGAAGAGGGCTGACATGAGGCGTGGGTCCGAGGGCTCCTCGGAGTCGGTCGAGGAGGGGCCGGGGAGGAAACCAAAGCCAAAAAGGGCTTTGACTCCTGCCTCGGCTTCTGCTCACGATGTGGGCTTGGTGGATGCTGAGCGCCAGCTAAACCTGGCAAAGAGGGCGCAGCTCCAGGCGGACCTGGAGGAGAGGGTCGCCGCCAAGGAGCAGCAGGCACAAGCCGCCCGGTCGAGGTCTGGTTATGGGGCATCGACTGTTCTATATGCTGACCACTCCCTGGCGGAGTTGGAGCGCATGGCGCAGGAGGACAGGGAGGAAGTTCTGGAGGTCGCCTCAAAGTCCTCCAATTTGAAGGGGACCTTCCAGAAGGCCCTCAAATGCCGGGCCGTCAGCATGCACGGCATCGTTATGGAGCTGGTGAAGCGGACGGCCACGGACGAGACGCGGCAGCTCCAGGCGAAGGTGGATCGCCTGCAGGCGGAGGTCAGCCAGCTACACCAGAAGCTGGCTGAGGCCACGGCCCGGCCTGCCCAATCTGGACCAGGTCCGATAGTGGGAGGCTCCTCCTCCACTGCCAGCCTCGAGGCAATAATCCGCGGGGTGGTCATGGAGGAGAGGGCCTTCATCAGAAGCTGCCTCGCAGGCATCGAGGACCGGCTCTTGCCGGAAAGGCGGCTCCGCCCGTCGCTAGCGGCGGATAAGAGTACGCCGCCGACGGAGCCGGGACTTGTGCCTCTGGGAGGCCCGGCATCGGGTGCGCAGCCCCAGGCCTCGAAGCCCTCCAAGGGCAAAGGCAAGGGCAAGAGGACCAGGGTGGCCTCTCAAACGCCAACCACGAGCGCAGAGGGAGTGCCTGGGCCGTCTGCCACCCCAGCGGCCCCCCGGAACTCGCAGGAGGAAGACGCCCTTCTTCCCTCCACCACCCCGTCCAACCGGGCGTGGACGGAAGTGGTGAAGAAGGGAAAGGGGAGGAAGGCGACCCCCAAGCCCGCTGCCGCAGAGAGTGTTCCCGCAGCCAAGAAGCCCCAAGCCGGTAGGAGGAAGCTGGTTCCTCCCAAAACCGCGGCCGTCGTGGTGACCATCACCGCGGAGGCCATGGAGCGGGGGGAGACGTACGAGTCCGTCCTGAGACGGGCTCGTGCCACCGTCGACCCCACCCAGCTGGGGCTGGGCAAAATTACTTGCCGACGAACGCTGGCCGGGGCTCGAATCTTCGAGTTCTCGGGGGAGCAGCGCAACACCAGCGCGGAGCTCTTCGCAACAAAGTTGCAAGAGGTCATCGCGGATGCGGCAGCGGTCGTCAGGCCCGTTAAGACCGCAGCCTTGGAGGTGGCCGATTTGGAGGACTCGGTCACCAAAGAGGATGTGGTGGCGGCCGTTGCGGCGGCTGGAGGCTGCGTCGCTGGCGCGGTGAGGGGTGGAGCCATCAGGCTCGGTCGCCGCGGCATGGGCACCATCCGCGTCGAGTGCCCAGTGGCCGTGGCTGGGGCCGTCCTTGCCGCGACCAAAGGGAGACTGCCTGTGGGGCTCAGCTCGGCTGTGGTCCGGCCGCTTGAAGAACAGCCGCAGCGCTGCTTCAAGTGCTTCGCGCCCGGCCACACCCGGGCCACGTGTCCCTCCAAGTCCGACTTGGGTAACTGTTGTTACCGATGCGGGCAGGAGGGACACAGGAGCGCCGCCTGCGGCGCCACCACGCTGCGCTGCGCGGCGTGTGCCGCCAGTGGTCGCCCCGCAGACCACAGGATGGCGGGCAAGGGCTGCAAGGCTCCCGCGAGGAAGGGCGTGGTGCCGGCGCAGGTGCGACCTGTCGCTGCCACCGCCGGCGCCGACGTCGCCGCTGTAGCTCCAGCGGCGGTATCAGAGGTGGGGGATGCGATGCTGGAATAATGGTCTCCGACTACCGCATCCTCCAGGCGAACACCAACCACTGCAGAGCGGCCCAGGACCTGATGGTGCAGGTCATGGCCGAGTGGTTGGTGAACGTTGCGGTGGTCGCCGAGCCCTACTCGATCCCCGGCAGCTGGCTGGGTGACGAGGACGGCTTGGTGGCCCTAGCGGCGCGGTCTTCCACAGACTCCCCTCCTCTCTCGCTATTAGAGAGGGGACCGGGATACGTGGCGGCCGCGTGGGGAGAATTAGCCCTTGTGGGCGTCTATTTCTCCCCAAACCGCCCACTTCAGGACTTTGAGAATTTTCTCGGAGTCCTGGCCGCTGTGGTCGGCAGGGTGGCGCCGCGTCAGGTCTCCGTATTGGGAGACCTGAACGCCAAGTCGGTAACCTGGGGCAACCCGGCCACCGACGCTCGCGGGCGGGCGTTGGAGTTGTGGGCAGCCTACTCTGGACTCTCTCTCCTAAACAGAGGAAGCGTCCAGACATGCGTGCGGCGGCGGGGTGGCTCAATAGTGGACGTCACATTCGCCACCCCCGCGTTGGCCGCGCGCGTGCTGAACTGGCGGGTGGACCTGGTGGAGACCATGTCGGACCACCGCTACGTGCGGTTCGACATCTCCACCGGTGCTCCCGGAGAGACGCGGACCACCTCGGGGCGATCATCGTTCCCGCGGTGGGCTCTCACCCGCCTGGACAGGGAGGCTGCGGTGGAGGCGGCATTCGCCCAGGACTGGCTTTCGCCACCGTTTGTCGGCCTGGACGTGGACGCCGCGGCGGAGCGCCTGAGGGGGTCTCTGACCGAGGTATGCAACTCTAGCATGCCTCGGTCTGGCCGACCGTCACCCGGGCGCGCCGTGTACTGGTGGTCGGTGGAGCTGGCGGGGCTGCGGGCGACGTGTGTGGAGGCAAGGAGGGCCTACACACGGAGCCGGCGGCGGCGTCGACGAGACCGCGCCAACGAGGACCGCCTCTATGAGGTCTACACGGAGGCGAAGGCGGTCCTCGGCAGTGCCATCGCCGCCGCCAAGGACTCGGCGAGAGCCGAGATGCTGGAGGGTCTCGACAACGACCCTTACGGGAGGCCATATAAGGCGGCGCGCAACAAGCTGCGCCCCTTTGGCCCCCCGGTTGCCGAGACCCTGGAGCCCTCGTTTCTGGATGGGGTGGTTCGGTCCCTGTTTCCGTGCAGGGACAGCTTCACCCCACCAGTGATGGACCCGCCGCGGGGCAGTGCGGCTCTGCCGGCTGAGGAGGAGGAGGAGCAGGCCTCCCCTCCTGTCACGGAGCCGGAGCTTGGTGCGGCGATTCTCCGCATCCGCGCCAAGAAGACGGCTCCGGGCCCCGACGGGGTTCCAGCCAGAGTGGTGGCGATTGCCGCCACTGAAATGGAGGAGCGGTTTCGGGACCTCTTCAGCGCGTGTCTTGCGTGCGGGAGGTTCCCGAAACCGTGGAAGGAGGGGCAGTTGTGCCTCCTCCGCAAGGAGGGCCGCCCAGCGGACTCCCCCTCGGCATACCGGCCCATCGTTCTGCTCGATGAGGTCGGGAAAATGTTCGAGGGGATAATCGCTGCCCGCCTCAAGAGCCATCTGCGGACCATCGGGCCGGACTTGTCGGACGCTCAGTTCGGTTTTCGGGCTGAGCGCTCGACGGTGGACGCGCTGACCCGCCTGAAGGACCAGGCGAAGGAGGCGATGGAGGCGGGGGACGGGTTGTTGGCCGTGTCATTCGACATAGCCAACGCCTTCAACTCTGTTCCCCACTCCACGATCCTGGAGGCGCTCCGATTCCACGGAGTGCCTCGGTACATGCGGCGTCTGCTGGCCAGCTACCTGGACGACCGGGCGATCGTCCTGGTGGACAGGACTGGCCAAGTCCGGCGATACGCCGTCGGGGCCGGCGTTCCGCAGGGCTCGGTCGTGGGACCTCTCCTGTGGAACGTCGGCTACGACTGGCTCTTGAGGGGAACTCTCCTCCGAGGCACGAGTGTCGTCTGCTACGCGGACGACACTCTCCTCACCGCCCGGGGAAGGAGTTTCCGGGAGGCGGCCAACTTGGCCTCGGCGGGCGGATCCTTGGTGGCAGGGAGGATCCGCCGCCTGGGTTTGACGGCGGCGCTGCACAAGACCGAGGCCGTGTTTTTCCACGGACCTCGGCAGCGCCCCCCATCTGACGCCCACATCTTCGTGGAGGGCGTCAGAATCGAGGTAAAGGCCCAGATGAAATATCTGGGCCTCGTACTCGACAGCAGGTGGCGCTTCGGCCCGCATTTTAGCGGGCTGTCGTCGCGCCTGCTGAAGACTGCAGGGGCGCTCTCGTGGCTGCTGCCCAACTCGGGCGGGCCCAGCGCGCGATGCCGGCAGCTCTACGCCGGCATCTTGAGGAGCATGGCCCTCTACGGTGCCCCCATCTGGGAAGACTCCCTCCGAAGGAGGGAGAACGCCGCCGCATTGCGGGCGCCTCAGAGGGCCATAGCCCAGCGGGTCGCGCGGGCCTACCGGACGGTGGGTTTTGCGGCGGCCTGTGCTCTGGCCGGCACCCCCCCTTGGGAACTCGAGGCGTGGGTGCTCGCCAGAGTATACGAGTGGACGGCGGGGCGGAGGGCGAGAGGAGAACGCCCGGCCCCGGAAGAGCGCGAGGCCCTCCGACGGGAGTCGCGAGACGCCATCGTCGTCCACTGGACGGGAGAACTCGCCACTGCAGTCTTTGGCCGCCGGACCCTCGATGCGCTCGGGCCAGTGCTGCGAGACTGGCTCGAGCGGTCGCACGGGTTCCTCTCCTTCCGTCTGACGCAGGTGCTGTCCGGACACGGCTGTTTCGGGTCGTACCTGCACCGAATCGGACGGGAGGAGACGCCGTCGTGCCACGGTTGCGGCGCGGCGGAGGACACGGCGCAGCACACCCTCGGGTCGTGCCCGTCGTGGTCCGAGACGCGCCGCGATCTGGTCGCGGTGATAGGACCGGACCTCTCGCTCCCCGGCGTGGTTAACGCCATGCTGGCGGATGAGAGGTCCTGGGCGGCGGTCGCCTCCTTCTGCGAACACGTCATGTCCCAGAAGGAGGCGGCGGAGCGGGCGCGGGAGGATGATCCTCACGCGGCGCCGCTCCGAAGGCGGGGGAGGGGTCGAAGAAGACGTGAGTTTGATACTCATCTCCGACTCCTCCCAGGTGGAGGCCAGCAGGCAACGGGTGCGGGGGCACCCTTGCCTGTATCGCACGGACCTCCACCAGTGCCGGACGGGAATGGTCAGGTGCTCCCGGCCATTCCCGTAGCCCCTCAACCTTCTGGGGGGCAAGCGGGGCCCGCCAGCTAGGCGGGCATGCGCCGGGAGGGTTGTGGATGTAAAGGCTGAGCCAGTTTCCCATGACCCTCCCGTCACGGCGATGCGGGAGCGCCGCTGGGTCGTTTAGTGGGTATACCGGATTTACCGGGGAGTCCCACATACCCCACCCGTCCCCCGACGGGTGGGCATGCGTAATGCATTTTTCCCAGCGTCAACAAAAAAAAAAAAAAAGGTTAGGTTCCCCCCCGGAGGGTTCCCGCATTGTCGAGGCGGGGGGGCTCAGTAGCCGTGGCTTGGTCACCCACGGTGAAGCGAAGAGGAACCCATGCGGGGGCCGCTCGTCAGGGCTTTTGCCGATAAGCCGACGACGTAGCGGCCAGCGGGTAGGTTGCGGTGGCCGTATGGGCGACACCGCAACTGAGGCGGGCCGCGGTGTCTTATGGGAGGCATCGCGGCTGAGGATTGGAGGCCGCGGCGGGAGAGGAGTGCCGGTATTGCGGTGCGCCGCTCTCCCTACCTTCCGCGGCCTTGACGGGGCCGCCACCGTTTGATGGCGGACGCGGTGGGGCCGCAGGGGAAGAGGAGTGTCGGTATGACGTCGGCCGCTCTCCCTATCCTCTGCGGCCGAAATGGTGGCGGAGCGCGCGCGGGAGGACGACCCTCACGCGGCGCCGCTCCGAAGGTGGAGGAGGAGTCGGAGCAGACGACTCCTCCCAGGTGGGGGCCCGCAGGCAACGGGTGTGGGGGCATCCTTGCCTGTATTGCACAGGCCCCCACCAGTGTCGGACGGGAATGGCCAGGTGTTCCCGGCCATTCCCGTAGCCCCCCATCCGGGGGGGCATGCGGGGCCCGCCAGCTAGGCGGGCATGCGCCGGGAGGGTTGTGGACGTAAAGGCTGAGCCGGTTTCCCATGGCCCTCCCATCACGGCGATGTGGGAACACTGCTGAGTTTTAGTGGGTATACTGTCATTCCGACGACAGGAGTCCCACATACCCCGTCTCGTGCCCCACGAGCGGGGATGCATAAAGCATTTCTCAGCGTCAAAAAAAAAAAAAAAAAAAAAAAAAAAAAAAAAAAAAAAAAAAAAAAAAAAAAAAAAAAAAAAAAAAAAAAAAGGTTAGGTTAGGTTAGGTTAGGTTAGGTTAGGTTGGGGGACCCCCCCACAGTGCTTGCGTCCTCGTCGCGTCCCCTGGGCAACGACCCGGTTCTGACCACCGTAACGGAGTGGCAGACCGGTGTTCGGCTAAAGTGCACTGTGCTGTCGTAGCATACATTTTAATCTTTTTATCTAACTTTTTATTTTATGTCGGAAACTACGACACCCGCGGAGGCTATGTCGAAACCCTTGCGGGCCGCCTCCGGGCGTTTTATGAAAGGCCCTTCTCAGGGCCAACTGAAAGGCCCTTCTCAGGGCCAACCAAAAGGCCCTTCTCAGGGCCAATCAAAAGGCCCTTCTCAGGGCCAACCAAAAGGCCCTTCTCAGGGCCAACCAAAAGGCCCTTATCAGGGCCAATCCGAGGGCGCCTCGGCGTCGGAGGCTAGCCGCGCGCCGTCTGCGGCTAGCGACTATTGCCTGGCGGGCGAGTTGCTGGACTCCGACAACGAGTCCATTTGGTGTGAGTCGGACGCCAGCTCGGAGATTGGTCGCCGGGAGCCGGGGAAGCGGGCCCTTCGAAGAAATGGGTCCGGGGGTTCTTCGGAGTCGAGGAGGCCGTCCAAAGCGAAGGTCCAAAAGCTGGTGTCGGACACACACGATGTGGGTCTGGCAGAGGCCCAACGCCAGTTGGACCTGTCTCGGCGGGCGCAGCTCCAGCAAGACCTGGAGGAGCGGGTTGCGGCCAAAGAGCAACGGACGCGCGACGCCCGGGCCAAGTCCGGGTACGGTGCGTCCCGCGTTCTGTATGCGGGCCACTCCCTGGCGGAGCTGGAGCGGATGGCCAAGGAGGACGAAGAGGAGATAATGGAAGTCGCCTCTAAGTCCTCCAATTTGAAAGGGACTTTTCAAAAGTCCCTTAAATGCAGGGCCGCGAGCATGCGCGGCATCGTCGGGGAGCTGGTACAGCGCAAGGCGACCGACGAAACGCGGCAGTTGCAGGCGAAAGTTGATCGCCTGCAGTCAGAGGTCAGCCAGCTACATCAGAAGCTGGCTGAAGCCACGGCCCGGCCAAACAAAGCCGAGCCGAGACTAGCGGCTGAGGTCCCCCCCTCCAACCTTGAGGATATCATTCGCAAGGTCGTCATGGAGGAAAGGGCCTTCACGAGAGCCTGTCTTGCGGGCATCGAAGACAGGCTCTTGCCTGAGCAACGCCTCCGACCGCCGCTCGCGGCGGACAATAGGCCACGCGAGCCGGAGCTCTCTTCCCAAGGGGAAGACGCCCATCTTCCATCCACCACCCCATCCAACCAGCAAGGGTGGACGAAGGTGGGCAGAAAGGGAAAGGGGAAGGGCAAAAAGACATCCACGACGGTGGCTGCCCCTGCCGCCCCCGACCCCACCCCTCCCGGCCCGTCCCAGACAACAGGCAAGGGAAAGGGGAAGGGGAAGAAGTCGGCCCCCAAGCCCACCACCGCTGCTCCCACTGCTGCTCCTGCAGCTAATGGGGCCCCCGCCAGGCCGAAGAGGAAATTGGTGCCTCCTAAGACCGCAGCCGTAGTGGTGACGCTCACCGCTGCGGCTGCGGAGCGGGGAGAGACTTACGCGTCTATCATGATGCGGGCGCGTACCAACGCCGATCCTACCCAACTGGGGATCGGCACAGTCTCGTGCCGCCGGACCCAGGCCGGGGCTCGAATTTTCGAGTTCCCGGGGGCTCAGGGCGGCGCCAATGCGGACCTCTTCGCAACCAAGTTGGAAGAGGTCATCGCGGACGCGGCCAAGGTGACCAGGCCCGTGAAGTCTGTGGCCTTGGAGGTGACCGACCTGGACGACTCGGTCACCAAAGAGGAGGTGGTGGCGGTGGTCGCAGCAATGGGGGGCTGCGGCGTCACAGCGGTGCAAGGTCGGGCCATTAGGCCCGGCCGCGGCGGCATGGGCACCATTCGCCTTGAGTGCCCAGTCGCCGCAGCTATAGCCGTCCTCGCTAAGGGACGGCTTGCCGTGGGATTCAGCTCGGGTGTAGTCCGGGCACTTGCAGCCATGCCTCTACGCTGCTTCAAGTGTTTTGGAGTCGGACACACTCGGGCCCTTTGTCCGTCCGAGGTTGACAGGGCGGACAATTGCTTCCGCTGTGGCAAGGACGGGCACAAGTCCGCCTCCTGCGAGGCCGCCACGCCGCACTGCGCGGTGTGT
Organism: Cosmia pyralina; assembly: GCA_946251885.1. NCBI lineage: Eukaryota > Metazoa > Arthropoda > Insecta > Lepidoptera > Noctuidae > Cosmia > Cosmia pyralina. The sequence continues at coordinate 39,898 of OX276348.1, read as the reverse complement.
GCCGCCAGTGGCTGTCCGGCGGGCCATGTGATGATGGGGAGGAAGTGCAATCCTCCCCCTAAGAAGGGCAAAGGGCAGGCGCCGATCCGGACTGTCGCTGCCACCGCCGTCCCTGAGGCTGGGACTTCGGCAGCTGTGGAGGGGGATGCGATGTCTGATTGATGGATAGGGTCAAGCATCGCATCCTCCAGGCGAACACCAACCACTGCAGAGCAGCCCAGGATCTGCTGATGCAGACCATGGCTGAGTGGTTGGTGGACGTGGCGGTGGTTGCCGAACCATACTCAGTCCCTGGCCGTTGGCTGGGTGATCGGGACGGCTCGGTGGCATTGGTGTCGCGGTCTTCCACGGACTCCCCTCCCCTCTCGCTCTTAGAGAGGGGACCGGGATACGTGGCCGCCGCGTGGGCAGATATGGCACTGGTGGGAGTATATTTCTCACCAAACCGCCCTCTCTCGGATTTCGAGAACTTTCTCGAAATCCTCACCGCAGTGGTCGGGAGGGCGGCGCCACGCCAGGTCACCATATTGGGCGACCTGAACGCCAAGTCGACGGCCTGGGGCAACCCGGCCGCTTCCTGCAACGTCCGGGGACGCGCCGCAGAATTTTGGGCGACGTCGTGCGGTGTGTCCCTCCTAAATAGAGGGACTGTCCACACGTGTGTGCGGCAACGGGGAGGGTCGGTGGTTGACGTCTCGTTTGCCACCCCCGTGCTGGCCGCCCACGTCGTGAACTGGCGGGTGGAGATGGTGGAGACCTTGTCGGACCACCGATATGTGCGGTTCGACATCTCCACCCAGAGCTCCCAGGGGATGGTCCGCTCGGGCCAATCTGGGTTCCCACGGTGGGCTCTCGCCCGCCTGGACCGAGAGGCCGCGGAGGAGGCGGCATTCGTCCAGGACTGGCTCGCGCCTCCTGTCCAGGTCCTGGACGTGGACGCCGCAGCGGTCCAGCTGAGGGGGTCCCTGACCGAGGTGTGCAACTCCAGCATGCCCCGGTCTCGCCGCCCACCTCCCCGCCGCGCCGTCTATTGGTGGTCGGAGGAACTGGCGGGGCTCCGAACCGTCTGCGTAGCGGCCAGGAGGGCCTACACACGGAGTCGAAGGCGCAGACCGCGAGACCCCACCAACGAGGAGGGCCTCTATGCCTCGTACGTCGACGCGAAGACGGTCCTCAAGTCGGCAATGCGCGCGGCCGAAGAGTCGGCTAGAGCCGAGATGCTGGAGGGTCTCGACAGGGACCCGTATGGAAGACCATACAAGGCGGCGCGGAATAAACTGCGCCCCTGTGGTCCTCCACTGACGGAGACCCTCGAGCCGGCATTGCTGGATGGGGTGGTCCGGTCCCTGTTTCCGCCCAGGGCCAACTTCACCCCGCCAGTGATGGACCCCCCGCGGGAGGCGGTACCGCCGGAGGAGGAGGTTCCCCCGGTAACGACGGCGGAACTTTACGCGGGGACTCTACGCCTCCGCGCGAAGAACACAGCCCCAGGGCCGGACGGCGTTCCCGCACGGGTGGTGGCCATCGCCGCCTCACAGATGGAGGAGAGGTTTCGGGACCTCTTTAGCGCGTGTTTCACGACTGGGAGGTTCCCGAAACCTTGGAAGGAGGGGCGGCTGTGCCTCCTCCGAAAGGAGGGACGCCCGGCGGACTCCCCCTCGGCTTACCGGCCCATCGTTTTGCTCGATGAGGTCGGTAAGTTGTTCGAGGGGATAATCGCCGACCGGCTAAATAGCCTGCTGGGGACGGTGGGGCCGGACCTGTCGGACGCCCAATTCGGTTTCCGACAGGGTCGTTCGACGGTGGACGCCTTGGCCCTACTCAAGGGCCAGGTGAGGGAGGCCGTGGAGGCGGGTGACGGAGTGTTGGCGGTGTCATTCGACATAGCAAACGCCTTCAACTCTGTCCCCCACTCGACAATCTTGGAGGCACTACGGTACCACGGAGTGCCCCAGTACTTGCGCCAACTCTTGGCCAGCTACTTGGAGGACCGTGTGGTCCTCCTTGCAGACAAGACGGCCAGAGTGAGGCGATATGGCGCAGAGTCCGGTGTTCCACAGGGGTCGGTCCTAGGACCACCGCTGTGGAACATTGGATTCGACTGGCTCCTGCGGGGGACCCTCCTCCGTGGCACGAGCATCATCTGTTACGCGGATGATACCCTCCTCATTGCCCGGGGGAGGGACTTCAGGGAGGCGGCCAGTCTGGCCTCTGCTGGCGGATCCTTAGTGGCAGGAAGGATCCGCCGCCTAGGGTTGAAGGTGGCGCTCCATAAAACCGAGGCCGTGTATTTCCACGGGCCACGGCAGCGCATCCCTGCTGACGGCCACATTGTCGTGGAGGGCGTCAGGATCGGGGTCAAGGCCCAGATGAAATACTTGGGCCTTGTACTCGACAGCAGGTGGCGCTTCGGCCCACACTTCAGCGGGCTGTCGACGCGCCTGCTGAAGGCCGCGAACGCCCTGTCGTGGCTCCTCCCGAACCTGGGGGGTCCGAAGGTGCGATGCCGGCGCTTGTACGCCGGCATCCTCAAGAGCATGGCCCTTTACGGGGCCCCAATCTGGGCGGACTCCCTCCACAGGAGGGAGAACGCCACTGCCATCCGCAGGCCCCAAAGGGCCATTGCACTGCGGGTGGCGAGGGCCTACCGATCGGTGGGCTTCTCGGCGGCGTGCGCTCTGGCCGGCACCCCTCCTTGGGAGCTCGAGGCATGGGTGCTGACCAAAGTGTACGAATGGACGGCGCGGCGTAAGGCGCTCGGGGAGCTCCCCGCCACAGAAGAGCGGGAGGCCGTGCGGCAAGAGGCGAAGGCCGCAATCGTCCATCATTGGATGGAGGACCTCGCCACTGCCGCTTTTGGCCGCCGAACTCTGGACGCGCTCGGGCCAGTCCTGAAGGATTGGCTTGAGCGGTCCCACGGTTTCCTCTCTTTCCGTCTGGTGCAGGTGTTGTCCGGCCATGGGTGCTTCGGATCGCACCTGCACCGGATCCAAAGGGAGGAGACCTCGTCGTGCCACGACTGTGGCGCGGCGGAGGACACGGCACAGCACACGCTCGAGGTGTGCCCGGCCTGGTCCGAGCTGCGCCGTACTGTGATCGCAGCGGTTGGGCGGGACCTCTCGCTTCCCAGCGTCGTCAACTCCATGCTGGAAAGCGAGGGGGCCTGGACTGCGGTCGCCTCCTTCTGCGAGCAAGTAATGTCCCAGAAGGAGGCGGCGGAGCGCGCGCGGGAGGATGATCCTCACGCGGCGCCGCTCCGAAGGCGGAGGAGGGGTCGAAGAAGACGTGAGTTTGACACTCATCTCCGACTCCTCCCAGGTGGAGGCCAGCAGGCAACGGGTGCGGGGGCACCCTTGCCTGTATCGCACAGACCTCCACCAGTGCCGGACGGGAATGGTCAGGTGCTCCCGGCCATTCCCGTAGCCCCTCAACCTGTTGGGGGGCAAGCGGGGCCCGCCAGCTAGGCGGGCATGCGCCGGGAGGGTTGTGGATGTAAAGGCTGAGCCAGTTTCCCATGACCCTCCCGTCACGGCGATGCGGGAGCGCCGCTGGGTCGTTTAGTGGGTATACCGGATTTACCGGGGAGTCCCACATACCCCACCCGTCCCCCCGACGGGTGGGCATGCGTAATGCATTTTTCCCAGCGTCAACAAAAAAAAAAAAGGTTAGGTTAGGTTAGGTTAGGTTAGGTTAGGTTAGGTTAGGTTTCCCCCCCGAAGGGTTCCCGCATTGTCGAGGCGGGGGGGCTCAGTAGCCGTGGCTTGGTCACCCACGGTGAAGCGAAGAGGAACCCATGCGGGGGCCGCTCGTCAGGGCTTTTGCCGATAAGCCGACGACGTAGCGGCCAGCGGGTAGGTTGCGGTGGCCGTATGGGCGACACCGCAACTGAGGCGGGCCGCGGTGTCTTATGGGAGGCATCGCGGCTGAGGATTGGAGGCCGCGGCGGGAGAGGAGTGCCGGTATTGCGGTGCGCCGCTCTCCCTACCTTCCGCGGCCTTGACGGGGCCGCCACCGTTTGATGGCGGACGCGGTGGGGCCGCAGGGGAAGAGGAGTGTCGGTATGACGTCGGCCGCTCTCCCTATCCTCTGCGGCCGAAATGGCGGCGGAGCGCGCGCGGGAGGACGACCCTCACGCGGCGCCGCTCCGAAGGCGGAGGAGGAGTCGGAGCAGACGACTCCTCCCAGGTGGGGGCCAGCAGGCAACGGGTGTGGGGGCATCCTTGCCTGTATTGCACAGGCCCCCACCAGTGTCGGACGGGAATGGCCAGGTGTTCCCGGTCATTCCCGTAGTCCCCCATCCGGGGGGGCACGCGGGGCCCGCCAGCTAGGCAGGCATGCGCCGGGAGGGTTGTGGACGTAAAGGCTGAGCCGGTTTCCCATGGCCCTCCCATCACGGCGATGTGGGAACACTGCTGAGTTTTAGTGGGTATACTGTCATTCCGACAGGAGTCCCACATACCCCGTCTCGTCCTCCACGAGCGGGGATGCATAAAGCATTTCTCAGCGTCAAAAAAAAAAAAAAAAAAAAAAAAAAAAAAAAAAAGGTTAGGTTAGGTTTAGGTTAGGTTAGGTTAGGTTAGGTTAGGTTAGGTTAGGTTAGGTTAGGTTCCCCCCCGGAGGGTTCCCGCATTGTCGAGGCGGGGGGGCTCAGTAGCCGTGGCTTGGTCACCCACGGTGAAGCGAAGAGGAACCCATGCGGGGGCCGCTCGTCAGGGCTTTTGCCGATAAGCTGACGACGTAGCGGCCAGCGGGTAGGTTGCGGTGGCCGTATGGGCGACACCGCAACTGAGGCGGGCCGCGGTGTCTTATGGGAGGCATCGCGGCAGAGGATTGGAGGCCGCGGCGGGAGAGGAGTGCCGGTATTGCGGTGCGCCGCTCTCCCTACCTTCCGCGGCCTTGACGGGGTCGCCACCGTTTGATGGCGGACGCGGTGGGGCCGCAGGGGAAGAGGAGTGTCGGTATGACGTCGGCCGCTCTCCCTATCCTCTGCGGCCGAAATGGCGGCGGAGCGCGCGCGGGAGGACGACCCTCACGCGGCGCCGCTCCGAAGGCGGAGGAGGGGTCGGAGCAGACGACTCCTCCCAGGTGGGGGCCAGCAGGCAACGGGTGTGGGGGCATCCTTGCCTGTATTGCACAGGCCCCCACCAGTGTCGGACGGGAATGGCCAGGTGTTCCCGGTCATTCCCGTAGCCCCCCATCCGGGGGGGGCACGCGGGGCCCGCCAGCTAGGCGGGCATGCGCCGGGAGGGTTGTGGACGTAAAGGCTGAGCCGGTTTCCCATGGCCCTCCCATCACGGCGATGTGGGAACACTGCTGAGTTTTAGTGGGTATACTGTCATTCTGACAGGAGTCCCACATACCCCGTCTCATCCCCCACGAGCGGGGATGCATAAAGCATTTCTCAGCGTCAAAAAAAAAAAAAAAAAAAAAAAAAAAAAAAAAAGGTTAGGTTAGGTTAGGTTAGGTTAGGTTAGGTTGGGGGATCCCCCACAGCGCATACTTCCTCGCAGTATCCCCTGGGCAACGCCGTGTCTGACCACCGTAACGGAGTGGCAGACCGGCGGCTAAAGTGCGCTGTGTTGTCGTAGAATATCTATTTTAATCTATTTTATTTTTTCATGTCGGAACCTACGGCACCCGCGGAGGCTATGCCGAAACCCTTGCGGGACGCCTCCGGGCGTTTTCGAAAAGGCCCTTCTCAGGGCCAACCAAAAGGCCCTTCTCAGGGCCAACCAAAAGGCCCTTCTCAGGGCCAATCCAACGGCCCTTCTCAGGGCCAATCGAACGGCCCTTCTCAGGGCCACGCCGGCGACGCTTCGGCGCCAGAGGTTGATCGCGCACCATCTGCGGCCAGCCTTTTCCTCAGGCCAAGCGACTGTTCGGACTCCGACGAGTCCATTATGGAGACGTCGGCGGCCGACCAATCGTGTCGCGTCAAGAGGAAGAGGGCCGACATGAGGCGTGGGTCCGAGGGCTCCTCGGAGTCGGTCGAGGAGGGGCCGGGGAGGAAACCGAAGCCAAAAAGGGCTTTGACTCCTGCCTCGGCTTCTGCTCACAATGTGGGCTTGGTGGACGCCGAGCGCCAGCTAAACCTGGCGAAAAGGGTTCAGCTCCAGCAAGACCTGGAGGAGAGGGTCGCCGCCAAGGAGCAGCAGGCACAAGCCGCCCGGTCGAGGGCTGGCTATGGGGCATCGACTGTGCTGTACGCTGACCACTCCCTGGCGGAGTTGGAGCGCATGGCGCAGGAGGACAGGGAGGAGGTTCTGGAGGTCGCCTCAAAGTCCTCCAATTTGAAGGGGACCTTCCAGAAGGCCCTCAAATGCCGGGCCGTCAGCATGCACGGCATCGTCATGGAGCTGGTGAAGCGGACGGCCACGGACGAGACGCGGCATCTGCAGGCGAAGGTAGATCGTCTGCAGGCGGAGGTCAGCCAGCTACACCAGAAGCTGGCTGAGGCCACGGCACGGCCTGCCCAATCTGGACCAGGTCCGATGGTGGGAGGCTCCTCCTCCACTGCCAGCCTCGAGGCAATAATCCGCGGGGTGGTTGTGGAGGAGAGGGCCTTCATCAGAAGCTGCCTCGCAGGCATCGAGGACCGGCTCTTGCCGGAAAGGCGGCTCCGCCCGCCGCTAGCGGCGGATAAGAGTTCGCCGCCGACGGAGCCGGGACTTGTGCCTCTGGGAGGCCCGGCATTGGGTGCGCAGCCCCAGGCTTCGAAGCCCTCCAAGGGCAAAGGCAAGGGCAAGAGGACCAGGGTGGCCTCTCAAACGCCCACCACGAGCGCAGAGGGAGTGCCTGGGCCGTCTGCCACTCCAGCGGCCCCCCGGAACTCGCAGGAGGAAGACGCCCTTCTTCCCTCCACCACCCCGTCCAACCGGGCGTGGACGGAAGTGGTGAAGAAGGGAAAGGGGAGGAAGGCGACCCCCAAGCCCGCTGCCGCAGAGAGTGCTCCCGCAGCCAAGAAGCCCCAAGCCGGTAGGAGGAAGCTGGTGCCTCCCAAAACCGCGGCCGTCGTGGTGACCATCACCGCGGAGGCCATGGAGCGGGGGGAGACGTACGAGTCCGTCCTGAGACGGGCTCGTGCCACCGTCGACCCCACCCAGCTGGGGCTGGGCAAAATTACTTGCCGACGAACGCTGGCCGGGGCTCGAATCTTCGAGTTCTCGGGGGAGAAGCGCAACACCAGCGCGGACCTCTTCGCAACAAAGTTGCAAGAGGTCATCGCGGATGCGGCAGCGGTCGTCAGGCCCGTTAAGACCGCAGCCTTGGAGGTGGCCGATTTGGAGGACTCGGTCACCAAAGAGGATGTGGTGGCGGCCGTTGCGGCGGCTGGAGGCTGCGTCGCTGGCGCGGTGAGGGGCGGAGCCATCAGGCTCGGTCGCCGCGGCATGGGCACCATCCGCGTCGAGTGCCCAGTGGCCGTGGCTGGGGCCGTCCTTGCCGCGACCAAAGGGAGACTGCCTGTGGGGCTCAGCTCGGCTGTGGTCCGGCCGCTTGAAGAACAGCCGCAGCGCTGCTTCAAGTGCTTCGCGCCCGGCCACACCCGGGCCACGTGTCCCTCCAAGTCCGACTTGGGTAACTGTTGTTACCGATGCGGGCAGGAGGGACACAGGAGCGCCGCCTGCGGCGCCACCACGCTGCGCTGCGCGGCATGTGCCGCCAGTGGTCGCCCCGCAGACCACAGGATGGCGGGCAAGGGCTGCAAGGCTCCCGCGAGGAAGGGCGTGGTGCCGGCGCAGGTGCGACCTGTCGCTGCCACCGCCGGCGCCGACGTCGCCGCTGTAGCTCCAGCGGCGGTATCAGAGGTGGGGGATGCGATGCTGGAATAATGGTCTCCGACTACCGCATCCTCCAGGCGAACACCAACCACTGCAGAGCGGCCCAGGACCTGATGGTGCAGGTCATGGCCGAGTGGTTGGTGAACGTTGCGGTGGTCGCCGAGCCCTACTCGATCCCCGGCAGCTGGCTGGGTGACGAGGACGGCTTGGTGGCCCTAGCGGCGCGGTCTTTCACAGATTCCCCTCCCCTCTCGCTATTAGAGAGGGGACCGGGATACGTGGCCGCCGCGTGGGGAGAATTAGCCCTTGTGGGCGTCTATTTCTCCCCAAACCGCCCTCTTCAGGATTTTGAGAATTTTCTCGGAGTCCTGGCCGCCGTGGTCGGCAGGGTGGCGCCGCGTCAGGTCTCCGTATTGGGAGACCTGAACGCCAAGTCGGTGAGCTGGGGCAACCCGGCCACCGACGCTCGCGGGCGGGCGTTGGAGTTGTGGGCAGCCTCCTCTGGACTCTCTCTCCTAAACAGAGGAAGCGTCCAGACATGCGTGCGGCGGCGGGGTGGCTCAATAGTGGACGTCACATTCGCCACCCCCGCATTGGCCGCGCGCGTGCTGAACTGGCGGGTGGACCTGGTGGAGACCATGTCGGACCACCGCTACGTGCGGTTCGACATCTCCATCGGTGCTCCCGGAGAGACGCGGACCACCTCGGGGCGATCATCGTTCCCGCGGTGGGCTCTCACCCGCCTGGACAGGGAGGCTGCGGTGGAGGCGGCATTCGTCCAGGACTGGCTTTCGCCACCGTTTGTCGGCCTGGACGTGGACGCAGCGGCGGAGCGCCTGAGGGGGTCTCTGACCGAGGTATGCAACTCTAGCATGCCTCGGTCTGGCCGACCGTCACCCGGGCGCGCCGTGTACTGGTGGTCGGTGGAGCTGGCGGGGCTGCGGGCGACGTGTGTGGAGGCAAGGAGGGCCTACACACGGAGCCGGCGGCGGCGTCGACGAGACCGCGCCAACGAGGACCGCCTCTATGAGGTCTACACGGAGGCGAAGGCGGTCCTCGGCAGTGCCATCGCCGCCGCCAAGGACTCGGCGAGAGCCGAGATGCTGGAGGGTCTCAACAACGACCCTTACGGGAGGCCATATAAGGCGGCGCGCAACAAGCTGCGCCCCTTTGGCCCCCCGGTTGCCGAGACCCTGGAGCCCTCGTTTCTGGATGGGGTGGTTCGGTCCCTGTTTCCGTGCAGGGACAGCTTCACCCCACCAGTGATGGACCCGCCGCGGGGCAGTGCGGATCTGTCGGCTGAGGAGGAGGAGGAGCAGGCCCCCCCTCCTGTCACGGAGCCGGAGCTTGGTGCGGCGATTCTCCGCATCCGCGCCAAGAAGACGGCTCCGGGCCCCGACGGGGTTCCAGCCAGAGTGGTGGCGATTGCCGCCACTGAAATGGAGGAGCGGTTTCGGGACCTCTTCAGCGCGTGTCTTGCGTGCGGGAGGTTCCCGAAACCGTGGAAGGAGGGGCAGTTGTGCCTCCTCCGCAAGGAGGGCCGCCCAGCGGACTCCCCCTCGGCATACCGGCCCATCGTTCTGCTCGATGAGGTCGGGAAAATGTTCGAGGGGATAATCGCTGCCCGCCTCAAGAGCCATCTGCGGACCATCGGGCCGGACTTGTCGGACGCTCAGTTCGGTTTTCGGGCTGAGCGCTCGACGGTGGACGCGCTGACCCGCCTGAAGGACCGGGCGAAGGAGGCGATGGAGGCGGGGGACGGGTTGTTGGCCGTGTCATTCGACATAGCCAACGCCTTCAACTCTGTTCCCCACTCCACGATCCTGGAGGCGCTCCGATTCCACGGAGTGCCTCGGTACATGCGGCGTCTGCTGGCCAGCTACCTGGACGACCGGGCGATCGTCCTGGTGGACAGGACTGGCCAAGTCCGGCGATACGCCGTCGGGGCCGGCGTTCCGCAGGGCTCGGTCGTGGGACCTCTCCTGTGGAACGTCGGTTACGACTGGCTCTTGAGGGGAACTCTCCTCCGAGGCACGAGTGTCGTCTGCTACGCGGACGACACTCTCCTCACTGCCCGGGGAGGGAGTTTCCGGGAGGCGGCCAACTTGGCCTCGGCGGGCGGATCCTTGGTGGCAGGGAGGATCCGCCGCCTGGGTTTGACGGCGGCGCTGCACAAGACCGAGGCCGTGTTTTTCCACGGACCTCGGCAGCGCCCCCCATCTGACGCCCACATCTTCGTGGAGGGCGTCAGAATCGAGGTAAAGGCCCAGATGAAATATCTGGGCCTCGTACTCGACAGCAGGTGGCGCTTCGGCCCGCATTTTAGCGGGTTGTCGTCGCGCCTGCTGAAGACTGCAGGGGCGCTCTCGTGGCTGCTGCCCAACTCGGGCGGGCCCAGCGCGCGATGCCGGCAGCTCTACGCCGGCATCTTGAGGAGCATGGCCCTCTACGGTGCCCCCATCTGGGAAGACTCCCTCCGAAGGAGGGAGAACGCCGCCGCATTGCGGGCGCCTCAGAGGGCCATAGCCCAGCGGGTCGCGCGGGCCTACCGGACGGTGGGTTTTGCGGCGGCCTGTGCTCTGGCCGGCACCCCCCCTTGGGAACTCGAGGCGTGGGTGCTCGCCAGAGTATACGAGTGGACGGCGGGGCGGAGGGCGAGAGGAGAACGCCCGGCCCCGGAAGAGCGCGAGGCCCTCCGACGGGAGTCGCGAGACGCCATCGTCGTCCACTGGACGGGAGAACTCGCCACTGCAGTCTTTGGCCGCCGGACCCTCGATGCGCTCGGGCCAGTGCTGCGAGACTGGCTCGAGCGGTCGCACGGGTTCCTCTCCTTCCGTCTGACCCAGGTGCTGTCCGGACACGGCTGTTTCGGGTCGTACCTGCACCGAATCGGACGGGAGGAGACGCCGTCGTGCCACGGTTGCGGCGCGGCGGAGGACACGGCGCAGCACACCCTCGGGTCGTGCCCGTCGTGGTCCGAGACGCGCCGCGATCTGGTCGCGGTGATAGGATCGGACCTCTCGCTCCCCGGCGTGGTTAACGCCATGCTGGTGGATGAGAGGTCCTGGGCGGCGGTCGCCTCCTTCTGCGAACACGTCATGTCCCAGAAGGAGGCGGCGGAGCGGGCGCGGGAGGATGATCCTCACGCGGCGCCGCTCCGAAGGCGGAGGAGGGGTCGAAGAAGACGTGAGTTTGATACTCATCTCCGACTCCTCCCAGGTGGAGGCCAGCAGGCAACGGGTGCGGGGGCACCCTTGCCTGTATCGCACGGACCTCCACCAGTGCCGGACGGGAATGGTCAGGTGCTCCCGGCCATTCCCGTAGCCCCTCAACCTGCTGGGGGGCAAGCGGGGCCCGCCAGCTAGGCGGGCATGCGCCGGGAGGGTTGTGGATGTAAAGGCTGAGCCAGTTTCCCATGACCCTCCCGTCACGGCGATGCGGGAGCGCCGCTGGGTCGTTTAGTGGGTATACCGGATTTACCGGGGAGTCCCACATACCCCACCCGTCCCCCGACGGGTGGGCATGCGTAATGCATTTTTCCCAGCGTCAACAAAAAAAAAAAAAAAAGGTTAGGTTAGGTTAGGTTAGGTTAGGTTAGGTTAGGTTAGGTTAGGTTAGGTTAGGTTAGGTTAGGTTAGGTTAGGTTAGGTTAGGTTAGGTTAGGTTAGGTTAGGTTAGGTTAGGTTAGGTTAGGTTAGGTTAGGTTAGGTTAGGTTAGGTTAGGTTAGGTTAGGTTAGGTTAGGTTAGGTTAGGTTAGGTTAGGTTAGGTTAGGTTAGGTTAGGTTAGGTTAGGTTAGGTTAGGTTAGGTTAGGTTAGGTTAGGTTAGGTTAGGTTAGGTTAGGTTAGGTTAGGTTAGGTTAGGTTAGGTTAGGTTAGGTTAGGTTAGGTTAGGTTAGGTTAGGTTAGGTTAGGTTAGGTTAGGTTAGGTTAGGTTAGGTTAGGTTTTTTTTTTTTTTTTTTTTTTTTTTAAATGAGTATAACTACCGCGGACTTGGTGGTCCGCGCCTTTTTTTATAGGTTTATTATTAGCATTCCTTTATTTAAATTTGATGACAGTTTCAGACTCCCTCGGACACTTACTCTACTCCTTATTCTAGCTTACTCCTACGTGAGTTCATCCCGAATTATATATATATATTATAATTTTTTTTTTTTTTTTTTTTTTTTTTTTTTTTTTTTTTTTATTATACACATATGCATGCTCATACTTTATTGATATGTATATATATATATATATATTTTTTTTTTTTTTTTTTTTTTTTTTTTTTTTTTATATAAATGTACAGGCTTTACAACGATTCAAAAATTGTTACATAAACAAAAATGATATTAAATTACACTACACTATTTGACACATTGATTACACATTGATTACACTTGAATTAACACACAGAGGGAAAAAACTGCTTGGCAGTGCGAGCCGACCAGTCCCGGCCGACGGCTTCCGTTCACGGACATGACGTACACATCCGCGCCACTCTGCTCAACCATATTTTAGGGAACTGAGTGACCGGACGTGCAGCGCCACCATCGGCGAGACTTTTAAGTGAGTATGACAGACTCGCCCTGCCATGGAGTTTCACATGCTGTTTCTTTTAGGATTACAATATTTTAAAATTTTAAAACTAAGTAGAGGGTTAGGTTAGGTTCGGGTTTGGGTTAGTTTGGAATGTGGGCTTGGTGTGGTTATTTGGATATGTTAGTTCGGACGGGGTTTCACAACCAGGGACTTCGCTAGCCCGAGAAGGGCCTCCATCACGACTACGTCTCGGTGCTGCATGGCCATCTTCAGATTGTAGTCGATGACCATTTTAGTCGGCGCACCCATCGCCTTCTTCGCGAAACGGCCCGTGGCGTCGTCGGCGTCGTCGGAGTAGTAGACGCAACTGACAGTATGTCGCGACACCGCCACTACCGCGTGGGAGATGCTGTCGTGGATTTGGAGTCTCCTGGACTTGGTGTTGATGATGATAACACTGTCGTAGGTCAACCCCTGAGCCTCGTGTATGGTTAACGTGCGCGACCCTTCACCGGACCCATACCCCTGGCTCACGAGAGAGGCTTTCTCCTCCTGCGTATGAACCAGAAATAGGGTGTTTTCCGCGGTGCTCGGTATTTGCGCTCCCGTGTAACCTCTCACCCTCAAGGAGTGGACCTGCGACAGCGACGACTTGGAGGAGTATATACCGGAGTATATCTCGCTCAGTGCATAGGCCACATCCATCGGATTACGGTGCGTGCAAAGCAGCTCCTGGGTGATACCAGCCACCAGGTTTGGACGGGTATACCTTAATTCGAATAGGTTCTCTCTGTCCAAAAATGGAAGCTGGTTTACGTCTCCGATGAGGACAACCTCGCTTGCTCCAGACAACTTTACTGCCATGACTATAGCCCCAAAGTGGTTCATAAGAGCCTCGTCCACCGTGAGACGGTAGCATTTTTCGTGGCTCTTGAACCCATTGGCTAAGATTGAGGCCATAGTTCGCACCTTGGACTTCGCTCGGTCTCCTAAGCGGCGCGCGAGCTTTGCCCTCAGGTCTTTGGCAGCTTCGGTTGTCGTGGTGACTACCACGTCTTTGTCCCCATCGAAGTGCTTTACCACCCAGGTTGTCTTGCCGCAACCCGGAACTCCGTTGACCCACCTGATACTGGGTACCGCCCAACTTTCCTGCGATGCCGTGATATTTGAGGACCCCAAAATGGACTGTGCCATTTCGAGGATCTTATCGTCCGGCATGATCTTGGTGCATTTGGCGGTAACCACCATCGGGGGTTAGGTTAGGTTAGGTTTGGTTAGGTTAGGTTTTTTTTTTTTTTTTTTTTTTTTTTTTTTTTTTTTTTTTTTCTATATACTTCTACCTCCAACATAATCGGAGCCTATGCCTGTCTGCTTTACGTTCATACCAGTTCTCGCATTTTTTCTTCTCGTAATTTCATTCCTCATACTTGGTCTTTCTTTCATTCATCCTCAATTGCACTCATGGGTGGGATTCCCAACTATCATCTTCTATCTTTTCTTCTACTTTATTAATTTATTCATTACCGGGTTCAACAGAATAAACATGGAGACAATTATTTTTAATAAATGATGTTCGTCTTACATTTACACTTAGTCTATGCTTATATCTATTTTACAATTTTTATTTTTAAAAGATTTTATACTATTTCACAATTCTTATTTGCTATCTTATCTACTTTTACAGAGACGGGAGAGCAGTTCTCATTTTTATTCTCACTTGTACATTTATACTTATTCTAAGCTTATTTCTATTTTACATACTGCACTTATTACCTATTTATCCAAAATATTTTACAGTTTGGATTATGCTAGTCTCTAATATAACACAATATATTATGACAGCATATTTACTTATGCGGTTTTGTTTCGATCGATTACTCTTTTAGCAATATATTTACAATACTCTAGGAATATTTCAGCATGTTTACTAGTTATAATATCCTTTATATTATCAAGTTTTATTTCCATGCCCATCATGTTTTCAACATTGAAGCGGCGTTTTGCGAATTGTGGGCAGTCGACTAGTATATGTGGGACCGTTTCACTTACATCCGGATCGCAGATGCACGATGGACTCTCCTTGCACTTGAAGCGGTTCAAGTACTCAGAGAATCCGCCGTGTCCCGTCATTATTTGCGTATTTAGGCCACTTGTTTCCATCTTGCGAACAATACCATAGGCAACCCGCACATCCGGGAAGAACAGCTTTGTAATCGATGCGGCGTCACTGGTTTCGTACCTACGGTTCCACTCATCAAACGTTGCCGTACGAATGCTTCGCTTGATGAATGACATCGGACACCGATCGTAGTCAGGCTTTCTTTTGGAGTTCCCAGCGGCCTCTTTTGCTAGTTGGTCGGCTCTTTCATTCCCCAGCAGTCCTACGTGAGCCTTAATCCAGAACAAGTTTACCACCTTGCCCTGGAGGGATGCAGTTCTTATATTATCCCTGGCTTCTACAGCGAGAGGGTGGTGCGAACCGGGATTCGTGATTGTTTGAAGAGCCGCCATTGAGTCACTGAAAACTCCGAAAGAAGATTCCTTTAGCCTTACCACCTCCCTAGTTGCCCTTGTTATTGCTAGGAGTTCAGCCTGGTAAACTGTGCAATAATTCGACAGAGCAAGTTTGAGGGCTCTGGTCTCAGCTTCACTATTCCATATGGACAGTGAAGCACCAACCCCTCCTCCGATTTTGCTCCCGTCCGTAAAGATGCGGACGTCATAATTACTGATATTGTCCAGTTGTTCTTCGTTCGCCAGACTGTTGAACTTCAAGATGTCGCGTGCCGCGGGATGGGGATCCTCGATTGCAGCAGTCATTCGCTCAACCTCCCTGCCCAGCAGTGACGCCCGGGGTACCCCCTTCCTAGCTTCGTATAGTGATGCTGCCTCACGAACTCGGAGGTCAAGAGGGAGCACTCCAGACAGCACCAGTACCGAGTTCAGGGAGACCGTGCGATATGCTTTGCACATTTTCTGAGCAATTCCACGCTGGACGGTCCCAAGCTGCTTTATAATGCCCAACTTTTTTGCAGCCGGTGCCCAGACGCTAGCTGCGTAAAGTATTATGGGCTCAACGGTCGCCACATATATCACCCGAATAACCTCCGGATGAAGCCCCCAACCGACTTTTGCGGCTCTACACAGCTGCTTATATATCGCAATTGCCTTCCTGCATACGTGTGAGACGTGGGTGTTGAAAGTCAGTTTATGATCGATGGTCACACCCAGAAGCTTCACTTCTTTTGACATCTCGATGCCGATCCCCCCCATCCTCAAGCGTGGTGTGTCGTATTTTAATTTCCTGGTTATCACCATGGCTGTTGTTTTATGCGGTGCAAATTTAAGTTTATTCTCGACACCCCACGCCAGAACATGATCGAGAGCGGCATTGGCACATTGCTCTACCTCCAGTGCGGTCTCTCCATCAAAGACCAGGAGGACATCGTCCGCAAACGCCTGGATGTGAATCCCCCTGTTCTCCACTGCTTTAAGGAGAGGGTCTAGGACTAAGTTCCACAGGATTGGGCCCCCAATTGAACCTTGGACACAACCCTTGTTTGTGTCCTTGGTGTATACCTCCCCACCGTACCTGATTGAGACTCTTCGGTCCCTGAGGTAGCTATCTATGACCCGCCTTAGGTTGACTGGACACTTCTCCTCTGCCAGACGGACTCTTATCGCCGGCCACCAGGCACTATCAAATGCTCCCTCTATGTCCAACGACACAAGCGTAACTATTCTTTTCAGTGCTAGCTTCTTATAGACATGCTGCATGAGGGCATAGAGGGAGTCCTCGGTGCTCCTTTGCGGCATGAATCCGTATTGACGGGTGCTCATCCTTGGTATAAGATGGAACTTAAGGCGGGCCACCAACATTTTTTCGTATATCTTCCCCAATATAGGCAACAGCCCAATCGGCCTATATGATTTGGGAGTAGAGTAGTTGTCTTTTCCAGGCTTCCTCAGTATCACGACTGTCGCCTCTTTCCAGGACGTGGGAAAATGATGGTGTTCTAGGCACTTATTTAGGAACTTTAAAAATAATTCCGGGTCATTACCCACGGCATGACAACAAATGTCGGCAGTAAAGCCATCTGAACCCGGCGCCTTCTTCGGATTGAAGGACTCCATCGAATTTTTTAATTCTGCCATCGTAAACGGTGGGTCGCAAGTATCATCTTGTTCGTCAGAGTTTACGCTTTCGGCTTTCATTCGAATGGATCGGTGATGAGCATTGTCACATTCTGGGAGGTCTTCCGGATAAAACGTTTCCGCTAGCAACTCAACGGAGCCCCTCGCATCTAGCACGTCACCGTTCCCTTCCAATGGTCGGTCCTCCTCCCTACGCTGTGTCCTACCTATTACCCTATATATTCCCTCCCAGACCCCCTCCCTATCCTGTTTCCCACAGAATTCCTTCCAACTCTCGGTCTGAGCTTTGGCCGCTTCTAACTCATACTCTTCTTTCTGTTTCAGATATTCTGCTATGACCTTCGACTTCCGGATTTGGGCGGCACAGCGGATCCTGCGCTTCTTGGTAGCGACGGTCTTCTTCATACTAGCGAGTCTCTCGGACCACCATGGCAAGGTAAGTTCCTCTTGAACTTTTTTGGTCGGTATTGTTTGCTTGCATGTTTCTTCTATTGCATTTGTGAGGTTATCTGTTGTAGTGTCAATTTGTTCAATGCTTTTAATTTTGTCTATTTCGGCTGCTGTAAATTTATAATCAATTTTCAATTGGCCAAACTTCTCATGAAATTTGGCCCAATTGGCTTTTTTGGTATTAAATTTCCTAGTAGTTCTCTCAACTTTAATGCCTTTAGATTTCTGTAAGAGGATCCTAAACGTAATGCCATTGTGATCCGAGCTCGTGAGACCTTCGTCAACCCTCCATTCGTCTATCAAGTCTAACAAGTCATTAGAACAAGCAGTAATGTCCACGTGACTGGTGTACCGTTTCCCTCCTCGGATAGTGTCGAAGGTCGGAATTTCCCCCCGGTTTAGTATATTTAGGTTTAGCTCACCAAGAGTTCCCGCCATCTCGTCCCCCCTGAGGTCAATCCTCGGGCTGCCCCACCATATGCTCTTTGCGTTGGCATCCCCTCCAAAGATCAGTCTTTTGGAACCGACTGCAAGCCCTATTTGTTTAAGATGTTCCAAATAGGGCTCGATAGGCTGGTCTGGCTCAAAGTAAAACGAGACAAGAGTGATCTCCCAGGCACTGGTTTGGATTCCCACCACTGAGATGTTATTTGTGGTAAGTTTCGGGTACTGTTTGACTGTAAATTCACTGTTAAAGACGGCTATTGCCGCTTTGACAGTCCCATCTCCTGTACCTGTGTTCTGGAAGATCCTAACGCCACTATGGCTCCTCAT
This sequence comes from Cosmia pyralina, assembly GCA_946251885.1. Lineage (NCBI taxonomy): Eukaryota > Metazoa > Arthropoda > Insecta > Lepidoptera > Noctuidae > Cosmia > Cosmia pyralina. The sequence continues at coordinate 22,220 of OX276348.1, read as the reverse complement.
TACCATCGCTCCTGCCACGTAAGGTTCCTGAAGAAGCGCCACCGCTATTCCTCGCTTCGTAGCTTCTATCAAAAGCTCATTTGTGGCTAGCTTTTTGCGTTGGAGGTTTGCCTGTAATACTCCATAGGGGATATTTTGTATTGAATTGCCCTTAGCAATATGCAACTGTTGATCTGGCCACGTCATCCCATTTTTTTCGTACAGGGCAATCGTTGCTAAACGCATTGTGTTGCGTGCCGTACTCTATTTTCGCTCTCGTGCAATTCCGACAAGCGGGTGGTGAGCCCGAGAGCCAGTCCGGGCACACTGCTCTCATATGGGGACCGCTGCAGTGGCTGCATAAGTCCGCAGGCTCTTTACAGAACCGCTTACCGTGCCCGAAGCCTAGGCAGCGGGTGCACTGGACCAACGGGGACTGATCCTCGATCCTAATGCGCTGTAGGTCGATGTGCACGGTCCCGATTTCTATAGCCCGTCGCCAGATGGTAGGCGAGACACTAATGATGACGTGGCCAATATGGGGGTTACGTGTCCTTCTTCTGTATCTTACCTCCACCCTGTTTTCCCCACTGTCGAGGCCGTCAAAAACTCCCTTGTTCTGATTTCTAAGCGCTTTTATAGGTTAGGTTAGGTTAGGTTAGGTTAGGTTAGGTTAGGTTAGGTTAGGTTAGGTTAGGTTAGGTTAGGTTAGGTTAGGTTAGGTTAGGTTAGGTTGGGGGACCCCCCCACAGTGCTTGCGTCCACGTCGCGTCCCCTGGGCAACGACCCGGTTCTGACCACCGTAACGGAGTGGCAGACCGGTGTTCGGCTAAAGTGCACTGTGCTGTCGTAGCATACAATTTTAATCTATTTATCTTACTTTTTATTTTATGTCGGAAACTACGACACCCGCGGAGGCTATGTCAAAACCCTTGCGGGCCGCCTCCGGGCGTTTTATGAAAGGCCCTTCTCAGGGCCAACCAAAAGGCCCTTCTCAGGGCCAATCAAGAGGCCCTTCTCAGGGCCAACCAAAAGGCCCTTCTCAGGGCCAACCAAAAGGCCCTTCTCAGGGCCAACCAAAAGGCCCTTATCAGGGCCAATCCGAGGGCGCCTCGGCGTCGGAGGCTAGCCGCGCGCCGTCTGCGGCTAGCGACTATTGCCTGGCGGGCGAGTTGCTGGACTCCGACAACGAGTCCATTTGGTGTGAGTCGGACGCCAGCTCGGAGATTGGTCGCCGGGAGCCGGGGAAGCGGGCCCTTCGAAGAAATGGGTCCGGTGGTTCTTCGGAGTCGAGGAGGCCGTCCAAAGCGAAGGTCCAAAAGCTGGTGTCGGACACACACGATGTGGGTCTGGCAGAGGCCCAACGCCAGTTGGACCTGTCTCGGCGGGCGCAGCTCCAGCAAGACCTGGAGGAGCGGGTTGCGGCCAAAGAGCAACGGACGCGCGACGCCCGGGCCAAGTCCGGGTACGGTGCGTCCCGCGTTCTGTATGCGGACCACTCCCTGGCGGAGCTGGAGCGGATGGCCAAGGAGGACGAAGAGGAGATAATGGAAGTCGCCTCTAAGTCCTCCAATTTGAAAGGGACTTTTCAAAAGTCCCTTAAATGCAGGGCCGCGAGCATGCGCGGCATCGTCGGGGAGCTGGTACAGCGCAAGGCGACCGACGAAACGCGGCAGTTGCAGGCGAAAGTTGATCGCCTGCAGTCAGAGGTCAGCCAGCTACATCAGAAGCTGGCTGAAGCCACGGCCCGGCCAAACAAAGCCGAGCCGAGACTAGCGGCTGAGGTCCCCCCCTCCAACCTTGAGGATATCATTCGCAAGGTCGTCATGGAGGAAAGGGCCTTCACGAGAGCCTGTCTTGCGGGCATCGAAGACAGGCTCTTGCCTGAGCAACGCCTCCGACCACCGCTCGCGGCGGACAACAGGCCACGCGAGCCGGAGCTCTCTTCCCAAGGGGAAGACGCCCATCTTCCATCCACCACCCCATCCAACCAGCAAGGGTGGACGAAGGTGGGCAGAAAGGGAAAGGGGAAGGGCAAAAAGACATCCACGACGGTGGCTGCCCCTGCCGCCCCCGACCCCACCCCTCCCGGCCCGTCACAGACAACAGGCAAGGGAAAGGGGAAGGGGAAGAAGTCGGCCCCCAAGCCCACCACCGCTGCTCCCACTGCTGCTCCTGCAGCTAATGGGGCCCCCGCCAGGCCGAAGAGGAAATTGGTGCCTCCTAAGACCGCAGCCGTAGTGGTGACGCTCACCGCTGAGGCTGCGGAGCGGGGAGAGACTTACGCGTCTATCATGATGCGGGCGCGTACCAACGCCGATCCTACCCAACTGGGGATCGGCACAGTCTCGTGCCGCCGGACCCAGGCCGGGGCTCGAATTTTCGAGTTCCCGGGGGCTCAGGGCGGCGCCAATGCGGACCTCTTCGCAACCAAGTTGGAAGAGGTCATCGCGGACGCGGCCAAGGTGACCAGGCCCGTGAAGTCTGTGGCCTTGGAGGTGACCGACCTGGACGACTCGGTCACCAAAGAGGAGGTGGTGGCGGCGGTCGCAGCAATGGGGGGCTGCGGCGTCACAGCGGTGCAAGGTCGGGCCATTAGGCCCGGCCAAGGCGGTATGGGCACCATTCGCCTTGAGTGCCCAGTCGCCGCAGCTATAGCCGTCCTCGCTAAGGGACGGCTTGCCGTGGGATTCAGCTCGGGTGTAGTCCGGGCACTTGCAGCCATGCCTCTACGCTGCTTCAAGTGTTTTGGAGTCGGACACACTCGGGCCCTTTGTCCGTCCGAGGTTGACAGGGCGGACAATTGCTTCCGCTGTGGCAAGGACGGGCACAAGTCCGCCTCCTGCGAGGCCGCCACGCCGCACTGCGCGGTGTGTGCCGCCAGTGGCTGTCCGGCGGGCCATGTGATGATGGGGAGGAAGTGCAATCCTCCCCCTAAGAAGGGCAAAGGGCAGGCGCCGATCCGGACTGTCGCTGCCACCGCCGTCCCTGAGGCTGGGACTTCGGCAGCTGTGGAGGGGGATGCGATGTCTGATTGATGGATAGGGTCAAGCATCGCATCCTCCAGGCGAACACCAACCACTGCAGAGCAGCCCAGGATCTGCTGATGCAGACCATGGCTGAGTGGTTGGTGGACGTGGCGGTGGTTGCCGAACCATACTCAGTCCCTGGCCGTTGGCTGGGTGATCGGGACGGCTCGGTGGCATTGGTGTCGCGGTCTTCCACGGACTCCCCTCCCCTCTCGCTCTTAGAGAGGGGACCGGGATACGTGGCCGCCGCGTGGGCAGATATGGCACTGGTGGGAGTATATTTCTCACCAAACCGCCCTCTCTCGGATTTCGAGAACTTTCTCGAAATCCTCACCGCAGTGGTCGGGAGGGCGGCGCCACGCCAGGTCACCATATTGGGCGACCTGAACGCCAAGTCGACGGCCTGGGGCAACCCGGCCGCTTCCTGCAACGTCCGGGGACGCGCCGCAGAATTTTGGGCGACGTCGTGCGGTGTGTCCCTCCTAAATAGAGGGACTGTCCACACGTGTGTGCGGCAACGGGGAGGGTCGGTGGTTGACGTCTCGTTTGCCACCCCCGTGCTGGCCGCCCACGTCGTGAACTGGCGGGTGGAGATGGTGGAGACCTTGTCGGACCACCGATATGTGCGGTTCGACATCTCCACCCAGAGCTCCCAGGGGATGGTCCGCTCGGGCCAATCTGGGTTCCCACGGTGGGCTCTCGCCCGCCTGGACCGAGAGGCCGCGGAGGAGGCGGCATTCGTCCAGGACTGGCTCGCGCCTCCTGTCCAGGTACTGGACGTGGACGCCGCAGCGGTCCAGCTGAGGGGGTCCCTGACCGGGGTGTGCAACTCCAGCATGCCCCGGTCTCGCCGCCCACCTCCCCGCCGCGCCGTCTATTGGTGGTCGGAGGAACTGGCGGGGCTCCGAACCGTCTGCGTAGCGGCCAGGAGGGCCTACACGCGGAGTCGAAGGCGCAGACCGCGAGACCCCACCAACGAGGAGGGCCTCTATGCCTCGTACGTCGACGCGAAGACGGTCCTCAAGTCGGCAATGCGCGCGGCCGAAGAGTCGGCTAGAGCCGAGATGCTGGAGGGTCTCGACAGGGACCCGTATGGAAGACCATACAAGGCGGCGCGGAATAAACTGCGCCCCTGTGGTCCTCCACTGACGGAGACCCTCGAGCCAGCATTGCTGGATGGGGTGGTCCGGTCCCTGTTTCCGCCCAGGGCCAACTTCACCCCGCCAGTGATGGACCCCCCGCGCGAGGCGGTACCGCCGGAGGAGGAGGTTCCCCCGGTAACGACGGCAGAACTTTACGCGGGGACTCTACGCCTCCGCGCGAAGAACACAGCCCCAGGGCCGGACGGCGTTCCCGCACGGGTGGTGGCCATCGCCGCCTCACAGATGGAGGAGAGGTTTCGGGACCTCTTTAGCGCGTGTTTCACGACTGGGAGGTTCCCGAAACCTTGGAAGGAGGGGCGGCTGTGCCTCCTCCGAAAGGAGGGACGCCCGGCGGACTCCCCCTCGGCTTACCGGCCCATCGTTTTGCTCGATGAGGTCGGTAAGTTGTTCGAGGGGATAATCGCCGACCGGCTAAATAGCCTGCTGGGGACGGTGGGGCCGGACTTGTCGGACGCCCAATTCGGTTTCCGACAGGGTCGTTCGACGGTGGACGCCTTGGCCCTACTCAAGGGCCAGGTGAGGGAGGCCGTGGAGGCGGGTGACGGAGTGTTGGCGGTGTCATTCGACATAGCAAACGCCTTCAACTCTGTCCCCCACTCGACAATCTTGGAGGCACTACGGTACCACGGAGTGCCCCAGTACTTGCGCCAACTCTTGGCCAGCTACTTGGAGGACCGTGTGGTCCTCCTTGCAGACAAGACGGCCAGAGTGAGGCGATATGGCGCAGAGTCCGGTGTTCCACAGGGGTCGGTCCTAGGACCACCGCTGTGGAACATTGGATTCGACTGGCTCTTGCGGGGGACCCTCCTCCGTGGCACGAGCATCATCTGTTACGCGGATGATACCCTCCTCATTGCCCGGGGGAGGGACTTCAGGGAGGCGGCCAGTCTGGCCTCTGCTGGCGGATCCTTAGTGGCGGGAAGGATCCGCCGCCTAGGGTTAAAGGTGGCGCTCCATAAAACCGAGGCCGTGTATTTCCACGGGCCACGGCAGCGCATCCCTGCTGACGGCCACATTGTCGTGGAGGGCGTCAGGATCGGGGTCAAGGCCCAGATGAAATACTTGGGCCTTGTACTCGACAGCAGGTGGCGCTTCGGCCCACACTTCAGCGGGCTGTCGACGCGCCTGCTGAAGGCCGCGAACGCCCTGTCGTGGCTCCTCCCGAACCTGGGGGGTCCGAAGGTGCGATGCCGGCGCTTGTACGCCGGCATCCTCAAGAGCATGGCCCTTTACGGGGCCCCAATCTGGGCGGACTCCCTCCACAGGAGGGAGAACGCCACTGCCATCCGCAGGCCCCAAAGGGCCATTGCACTGCGGGTGGCGAGGGCCTACCGATCGGTGGGCTTCTCGGCGGCGTGCGCTCTGGCCGGCACCCCTCCTTGGGAGCTCGAGGCATGGGTGCTGACCAAAGTGTACGAATGGACGGCGCGGCGTAAGGCGCTCGGGGAGCTCCCCGCCACAGAAGAGCGGGAGGCCGTGCGGCAAGAGGCGAAGGCCGCAATCGTCCATCATTGGATGGAGGACCTCGCCACTGCCGCTTTTGGCCGCCGAACTATGGACGCGCTCGGGCCAGTCCTGAAGGATTGGCTTGAGCGGTCTCACGGTTTCCTCTCTTTCCGTCTGGTGCAGGTGTTGTCCGGCCATGGGTGCTTCGGATCGCACCTGCACCGGATTCAAAGGGAGGAGACCTCGTCGTGCCACGACTGTGGCGCGGCGGAGGACACGGCGCAGCACACGCTCGAGGTGTGCCCGGCCTGGTCCGAGCTGCGCCGTACTGTGATCGCAGCGGTTGGGCGGGACCTCTCGCTTCCCAGCGTCGTCAACTCCATGCTGGAAAGCGAGGGGGCCTGGACTGCGGTCGCCTCCTTCTGCGAGCAAGTAATGTCCCAGAAGGAGGCGGCGGAGCGCGCGCGGGAGGATGATCCTCACGCGGCGCCGCTCCGAAGACGGAGGAGGGGTCGAAGAAGACGTGAGTTTGATACTCATCTCCGACTCCTCCCAGGTGGAGGCCAGCAGGCAACGGGTGCGGGGGCACCCTTGCCTGTATCGCACGGACCTCCACCAGTGCCGGACGGGAATGGTCAGGTGCTCCCGGCCATTCCCGTAGCCCCTCAACCTGCTGGGGGGCAAGCGGGGCCCGCCAGCTAGGCGGGCATGCGCCGGGAGGGTTGTGGATGTAAAGGCTGAGCCAGTTTCCCATGACCCTCCCGTCACGGCGATGCGGGAGCGCCGCTGGGTCGTTTAGTGGGTATACCGGTTTTACCGGGGAGTCCCACATACCCCACCCGTCCCCCGACGGGTGGGCATGCGTAATGCATTTTTCCCAGCGTCAACAAAAAAAAAAAAAAAAAAAAAAAAAAAAAGGTTAGGTTAGGTTAGGTTAGGTTAGGTTAGGTTAGGTTAGGTTAGGTTAGGTTAGGTTAGGTTAGGTTAGGTTAGGTTAGGTTAGGTTAGGTTAGGTTAGGTTAGGTTAGGTTAGGTTAGGTTAGGTTAGGTTAGGTTAGGTTAGGTTAGGTTAGGTTAGGTTAGGTTAGGTTAGGTTAGGTTAGGTTAGGTTAGGTTAGGTTAGGTTAGGTTAGGTTAGGTTAGGTTAGGTTAGGTTAGGTTAGGTTCCCCCCCGGAGGGTTCCCGCATTGTCGAGGCGGGGGGGCTCAGTAGCCGTGGCTTGGTCACCCACGGTGAAGCGAAGAGGAACCCATGCGGGGGCCGCTCGTCAGGGCTTTTGCCGATAAGCCGACGACGTAGCGGCCAGCGGGTAGGTTGCGGTGGCCGTATGGGCGACACCGCAACTGAGGCGGGCCGCGGTGTCTTATGGGAGGCATCGCGGCTGAGGATTGGAGGCCGCGGCGGGAGAGGAGTGCCGGTATTGCGGTGCGCCGCTCTCCCTACCTTCCGCGGCCTTAACGGGGCCGCCACCGTTTGATGGCGGACGCGGTGGGGCCGCAGGGGAAGAGGAGTGTCGGTATGACGTCGGCCGCTCTCCCTATCCTCTGCGGCCGAAATGGCGGCGGAGCGCGCGCGGGAGGACGACCCTCACGCGGCGCCGCTC